>OY540821.1:0-5810581 GCA_961205875.1 Sialis fuliginosa | reverse complement strand
ACTATAATTTATATCACATATTCTTATTTTAATTATAAACTCTTATTATAATTTAGTAAATCCTAGTATAGGTACATTCGTACATTAGAGATACTACAGTAGAGTTATGACAGAGTTATGAAAGATTCGTGTTTTTTATGTAGAATAAAATTACTAAATAAAAACTATAGATTCTTATTTAAATAAATGATGTTGACCTTCATGTGACCTTGAAAACACCACCTAACAAAAATTCATTCGAATACGTCTATGTCCCACAACAAACCGTGCAACTTTTATCTGAGAAGTTTTTTGATAACATTTTACCACAAAAAGTTATCAGAAGTGTGCACTTAAAATGGATCACTCTGTATATACAGTGTATTCCAAGTTGATTAAGTCATAGAAAATTTAACATGTGGGCAATTAGAAGTGTTGTAGTAACCTTTAGTCAAATTTAACGATGTGTGATTGGAGCATTTTGAAATGCCGCCACAAAAGTTAATAAAATAGTAATTATTATTTTGTTTTCAAATTTATATCTACCAAAAAATATTATTATAATTTTATCTAGGATGCTTACTTTAATTTCATTAATGTATTTAATTCTTTATTAAAGTTAAAAACAAAATACTGTTGATTAATTTAAAATTTATCAGTTAGTTTCGAGGCGGCATTTCAAAATGCACCAATCACACATCGTTAAATTTGACTAAAGGTTACTACAACATTTCTAATTGTCCCCATGTTAAATTTCTTATGTCTTAATCAACTTGGAATACACTGTATATTATATAGTATCTCTAAAATTCATAGCTTCAAACATTTTTTATTTCGTATAAATTTTTATACTTTTACATCTTAAAAAATACATTTAAAAATAATTAACATAAAAATTTTCAAAATAATCCCCTTTTCTTTAAATTGCAAACGCTTCCAGAAAAAGTTATTTTATAAGCCGGATAAAATTCATCATCACAATATTTAACAATCACATCATTCCCAGGTTTCACTGTGGCATCATACCGTATAAAAACTCCCTCAGGCGTCAATTGTTTGACAGGTGGTAACACTGTATCCTCCGACCCTGCACACATCGGCCCGATCAAAACTTTGAATACAAACATAACTTTTTCGGAAGTGTATTTATCACAATAATGACTTGAATATCTTGCAGATGGTGAAAATGAAACTCCCTTTCCATATCTATGTCCTAAACTCTTCCCGCTTAACCTCCAGTCTAAATTATTTGTACAAATATCACTTGCATACTGTTTCTTCGTACCATGGAAAAGAAGTAGTTCCCGTACGCTATTTTTATATCTGAGATTTAATTCTTCTTTCTTGATCAAATAAGATCCCGTTAAATAAGCATTTTGTATCCGATGCATACTTTTGATGTGCAACTGTCCATTTGTGCCTTTCTCAAACATAGTTGCTATGTTTTGATATTCATCATCAAATATATTTAACTCGACATATAATACGTCTTTACATGAATCTTCACTAAATGAATTCCAATTTTCTGTATCTTTTTCTTTTTTTATAAAATCATACAATTCTAAAACTGAAATTGAAGTTTTAGCTGTATTTAAATTTGCATCAATTGTACTTTCACTTGATTCCGTTAATTTGATTTTTAATTGTTCATATAACTTCCCCATAACCACCCCCAAATGTTCAAAATTGTTATTACAAATCTCAGCATTTATAAAACATTCTGTTGTTTTTAAATTTTCATTTTCTTGAGAACTATCTTTTTTAGTTTCACTTGATTCCCTTAGTATGATTTTTATTTGTTTATACAGAATACCCATTACTTCACCCATTTGTTTATAATTTTTATCAAAACTGTCAGCATCTATAAAAGATGATTCAACGTCTTGCAGTTCATTTGTTTCTGTTGTTTTTAAATCTTCACTTGATTTTATTAAAATGTTTTTTATTCTTTCATAAAAAACACCCATCATCACCCCCATTAACTCGTAATTGTTATTAAATATTTCAGCATTTATAAGAGATTCAGCACAATTATCATTTTTATCAATTTTCACATCATTATTATTACAATGTTTATTTACAAATTGAGTTTTTTTATTTGCACTCACATTATTAGAATAACGGGTTTTATTAAAAACTGGAACGGCCCTAAACCGTTCATCTATTGTTACGTTTTTTTTCGTATTTTTAGCACCCATATTGTTACCGTTGTTATAAACTTTTAACTAACATATAATATCTCGCTGATGAATATTAAATGCAAGCGGCTATACTATTTTTATCTCGTATGTGTCATTAAAGAGAGACAACGCTAATCACTTGAAACTTTTATATCACTACGATTACACGGTACTTTGTTTCAATACTTCCTTACATATTATAAAACACAACGTCTCTCTGAGAATCACTTATCCAATTTACGTGTTTTTTTTGTTAATTCATATGTTTTAATTCACGTTAGGTAACATAAGGAATAAGCAGTGATGATAATAGTAAATCAAGTCGGAAAAAAGTTTGCCGCCAGCGCGCTCTTTTACAATATGCTGCCTAAACAGTTAAATATTGAATGGGGTAAGTGAAAAAAAAATGTGAGTTCACTTTTTAGTCTATGGGAGGAGGGTCCAAAATAATTTTGACAGTGTTCGTTATAATTTTCAGTGGAAGATCCTACTAATTAAAAGCTACATTCTGATTTTTTTCAGATTTTTTGAATAGATAGTTTAGAAGTTAGGGCGGAGGGGCCGCTCTGATAACGACATTTAAATGCAAATATATAGTGACTGAAGGGTTAAAATCAAAATGTCATATAACATTTTTTATTGCATTTTAGGAGACCTATCTAAAGACACCCTACTTAATGGACTAACAATAAGTGAAAAAACATTTTTTTAATATACTTTTCAGTCTATGGAAAGTGGGTCCAAAAAAAGTATTTTTTCAAAAATCTTATCATTTCTGTTTTTGGGTTTTCAGTTTTCGTCCGTATACCAAATTTCATCTTAATCGGTCTAAAATTTTTGAGGACGGACGGACGGACGGACATGACGAAACTATAGGGTTTCCTAGTTTTCTACGGAAACCTAAAAATCGAGATGTACGTCTAAATGTCTAAATTAAAAATGTTTTTATAAGACGACCTATTTGATGAGTGTAAACGTGCTGATTCGAGGGAATACCCTCAATTTTGTTCACTAAATGTTGTGAATACCCAGTTTAAATACATTTTACAATGTTGGGAATACCTATGTTTACATCTATAATATAATTAATATGATTCATAGTATAGTGTTCAAGGTCCAAGCATTGTTTTTGATATTGATTTAAATTTAGTGACAATTTATTGTATGATAATAATCAAAGTCAGGGACGTAGTGAAGGATGTTTAATTTGATTATAAGCTATTCAGTTGCCAATTTGACTTAGGTTGAGGTGATACATATACCTGTTCTTCTCACCTCGATACTAATTGTTAAAATGTAAACATAAGCTAGGTGAGTGGATCAGGTATGTCTATGGCCTCATTTTTTGTCAATTTTAGTATCAAAAACACCATTCAATATTTCATTTCGTAATTTTTATAAAATTGTTTCTTACTTTTTATTTGGGTTTGTAAAAACTTTCAAGGTGAGTGGACCAGGTATGTATATGGCCCAGGGCCGTAACTACCCCCCCCCCCCGAGGTTAGGGGGCCGCAGCAACGTAAACATTGAAGTGAGCAAGAAAAAATTGTAAATTGAAGATTTTTTTTATGTATTTGAAAACGTGATACTTATTACTAATTTTGATTTTATTTACTTTTTTTTGCTTATGAACTCCAATTTTTCACTTATTATTCATTAAATCAAAATTAGTAACGTGTCTAATTTTTAAGCTATGATCCAAAAAAAAGGTCTTCAAATTTTATTTTTTGCATATTCTTGGTCACCTCTTGTCCCGGGGTCCCCGAGTCTCTAGTTACGGCCCTGATATGGCCTCACTTTTTGTCGATTTTGGTATCAAAGAAATTGTTCAATATTGCATATAATACTCGTACCTTAATTGTTAATAATTAATCATATGTTATTTTTATCTGCTTGTAAAGTGTGTTTGTTTAATAAATTCTTTTAGCTTATGAATGAATCATAATGGAAAATACGAGGTAAATAGGTATATTTAATTAGAAACAAGGTAAACTTTCAAATAATATTGATAATAATACAGTGGCGTAGGAACGGGGGGTTTTTGGGGTCAACCCCCCCCCTCCCCCGAAATATTCAATGTTCTTAAAATATATGAAATTATTAATACAATTTTTAATTGAATTACCTTTGTTGTGATTATAACCCCCCCCCGAAATATTCAATGTTCTTAAAATATGCGAAATAATTATAATAATTTTGAATTGAATGAGTTTTCGTTTTTTTATGATCATATAGTTAACTGCACTTAGGTAAATGACAAAAAAAAGGTCTTCAATAACTAATTAACTTTCAATTGTATGACCTTTTTTTTAGTCATAAGATTAAAAATTAGATTTTAGATCATTCGATTACAAATTATAATAATAATTTCGCATATTTTGGGTGCCCCAAACTTACCCCCTCCCCCCCCCCCCCGAAAATTTTTCTTACTATGCCACTGATAATAGATAAAGATAATTATATATTTATACTGTTTAATTGTATTATGTAGAATTACTAGACTTCTCTATATATATTTTATAAATGTATAATAATAAAGCAGATATAGTGGTGAGTGGTGCGTTATACAGTAACAAATGTATGCCTAAGGTCCCGACCCCCTGCCTCAACTCAAAATTGGGGACCTAACAACATGGATAATTCCATAGACATAGAGAATGGACTGCGCATCTGACTCGAAAACTGAACCGTGTTAAAAGAAAGAGATAGAAAATGATTTGGGACATTAGATTAGGAAAGACTATGGATACATAATAGCCAATGCTAGTCCGTATATGAAAGTGTTACCAAAATTTGTCGGTGGCCATCTTTTTTTAATTGTCAAAATCGCATATTATCCCATAGGCGTCAGTTAAAAATTTATAATATGCAAATATGCTTTAAATTACAATTGAATTTAGTATGTATGAGAGATGATAGTTCCAAATAGACATTTCTCTGTTAATCAATTATCACTGAAATACTTTTAAACTCAATTTAAAACATTTATTATTAATTAATTTTATAATTCCAAACAATTGATATTTATTTTAAAATCTGAATGATACGTCAATGATCCGTGGAGCGATTTTTCGTGGTGCGATATGGTAACAACGCTAGGTAATGTGTTTTTGTCCTTTATCCTTCCTTGTCTAAGTTTGAGATATACTTGTCATTTTTTAAACAGCGGCAAATGCATTACCGGTATTTAAAAACGTTTTGAAGCATTATTTCATAAGCTATGGGGCAAGAGCAGAATTGTGAATACGCCTAGTATAAAATGCATTTTACCGCATCAAGATACGTTGTTTAGTTTTGGAGTAGTGAACTTTTTAAACAAGTTGGTATTAACTTTTAGTAGTTCACTACATATTAGCTATTACAATTTCACTCGTATTATAATAAAAAGAACCTGTTAATGCACTTGCCCCGTTTCTGCACTTACCCCACTGCACCTTATGTCAGATATTGCGTTTTGATACTAACCTCCTCATATATTAAACTACTGGAAAAACGGAGAAACTGTGGTTTCTAGTCACTTAAACTAAAATATACACCTAACCACAATAAAACAATGTCACTTGACACGTGTTTCGACTTCACAAGAAGTCCTCATCAGGAGCCTAACAGTTCCAGAGTCTGGATGTGATGAGGACTTCTTGTGAAGTCGAAACACGTGTCGAGTGACATTGTTTTATTGTGGTTAGGTGTATATTTTAGTTCAAGTGATATATTAAACTGTTTAACTGCATATATGTATAATCTTATCTTACGTTCTAAGAAATGCCCGAATGCATCTAAAGATGTCTGGATGTGCAAAATTAATTACATTCAACAAAAAAAATTATAAAACCAGAAGAGTAATGCACTAATTTCACAAACGGCAGTAATAAAATTAATTTCGGGGGAATTTCCGTACAACGGCCGTTGTAATGTCCACGAAAACGCTTATAACCGACGCTAATATTCTTAAAAGCATCGCCGTTTTTAACGCGTTCATTGCGACTGACAAATACAAATGGTGTGCAACTGATGTCATGCCCAATATTACCGAAAGAAAGTTTTTTTTTCCTTTATAGGCCCTCTTTATCAATTGTGCTAAATGGGCTACAGTCCAACGATGACACAAATCAACGGCAGGATTTTTTTGTGGGGGGGGGTAAAACTTTTTTTAAAATATAGGTATATACTACTATATACATATAAACCAAAAATGTACATAGACTCTTTGTGCATCGGTGTTTCAAAATTTTGAAACTTGTAGCCACCTGGTTATTTACTCTTTTCGCCCCCTCTTGGTTACGCTACTGATCCAAGGGCGTATATTAAACCGAGTAAAAATATTTTCTCTAACTTAACCTTCTCTGATCAGTACCGAATGAGTAATTTATTAGTAAATATACAGGCTGGTCCGGTTTGGGATACAGATATTTTAAGAGTTGATTCCTTGGCTAATTGTGAGTAAAAAATTGTATGGGAAGTAGGGTCTATCTTCAACACCCTCTGAGCTACATTGTGTTTAAAAATTTCCTTCAGACTAGTACTTACTTACAAACAAAGATTATCTCATAACTTCCAAAGTAACGTAATTAGAGCAACCACAATGAGTTGGTTTCATAGGGAATTAACTAACATATTTTTCAGTATTAGCGTTATTGCTAGCCGTGTTTCCAGTTCAGAGTTATTGCTCATCAAAGTCAAAAAATATGTTGTTTTTTTTTAATTTTTATGAAAATGATATTTTCCCCCAAAAGTACCTATAATATGTCATATTTTTATCATTATTTTGGTGTATCATAATGTTACCTACAAATTCATCATACAAAGTTTGGACCTGGGTCTTACAGTTTTCCAGTTATAAATTTATCTAAATAATCCCCAATGTGAGTATTTTGTTACCTACCATATTAAAATGAAACAGTCATAATTTTTGTTTGTTTATAATTACATAATTAGTTTTAGAATTATGTAAATTAACATTAACAATAAGATTATGTAATTATAAACAAACAAAAACTACGACTGTTTCATTATAGGATAGATAGCAAAATAGTCACTTTGGGTATTATTTAGATAAATTTATAACTGGAAAACTGTAAGACCCAGGTCCAAACTCGGTATAGTGAATTTGTAGGTAACATTATGACACACCAAAATAATGATAAAAAATACCACCTATTATACATAGATACTTTTAAGGGAAAATGTCATTTTCATCAAAATTTTCAAAAAAATAAATATATTTTTTGAATTTGATGAGCAATAACTCTGAACTGGAAACACGGCTAGCAATAATGCTAATACTGAAAAATACATTAGTTAATTACCTTTGAAACCAACTCATTGTGGTTGCTCTAGTTACGTTACTTTAGAAGTTATAAGATAATCTTTGTTTGTAAGTACTATTCTGAAGGAAGTTTTTAAACACCCTGTAGCTCAGAGGGTGTTGAAGATAGACCCCACCTTCCCGTAAATTTTTTTACTCACAATGAGCCAAGGAATCAACTCTTAAAATATCTGTATCCCAAACCGTACCAGCCTGTATATATTTTGTATTTTTTGGACAGTTTGTCTTACGACATAATAATAATAATAATAATAATAACTGCATCACAATAGATTCTCAAGATATTAAATAAAAACTAATTTTCGAAAAATCTTCGGAGTGCTATGTAGCTCTTTTATTAAAAAAATTCGGATACATGTTAATATAGAGTTTTTTGCTTAAAATATTTTTCTCAATTAACTGTTAAAGTTTGGCACGACAGTACTGAATCAACTGTATTGTAGGTTCTAGTTGACGGTACCGTATACTTTTCATATACTTTTATTATAATCAACTACACAGGCAGAAGGCATACATTTATTGGGGGAGGGGCTGAGCCCTCCCGACGGTAATATTGAGCCCCTCAAGCCCTATGTAGTCGGCGCCCCTGTCCCCTGGACTTATTTTGTATATAATGATAATAAGTTTACACGCGCATTGGCATCGTAAATAATAATAATAATCTATCTTCCGCATCTAAAGTGTTAATGTAGAAAATTATATACCGACATGTCTGCCTTTAAGGCGCAATGGCGTGAAACAATAAAATTGATGTAATACTTATGTTTACTACTGGTCTTTTATATTATACGGAATGTACAACATTTTTACGATACTTTTTTAATCAAAAATATTAAGGCGGTCCGCATTTTCTCGGGCACGATAATATATTATGGCCAGATCCGCAAGATTATTTGTGAACGAGACAGAACTGGCATTACAAGTTACATATATTTTAAAGTATTAAGATGTTGTTAGTTTTATGATTGTACGTATTTATAATAGTTTGACGACAGTTAAAAATATTATAAATTATTTTTACTTTCTTATACTAAAAGTAATGTCTAAAATTTTCTTAATTGGGATTTTGATGGAGGTACCCATTTTAATTATTTTCTGCAAATGCTATAATTTAAAAACAACAAGATTTGTATTAACTTCGGGAGAAAACGGATAAATCCCACTACCGGAACGAAGTTTACTTTTATCAATTTTTACTTTCATGTTCTATAAGAAATGAAAATATTGTAATATCGTCGAAAAATCGTGTCCGAGATAAGAGCAAATCCTGATTGTACTACCTTCAAAACTTAAAGAAAAGTTAATTTCCATATGGTGGCTGTGTTTGTGTTTCTGTGCGGATGTAGAATTTTCTTTCGTTCACGATAACTACTGTAAAAATTCACCGATCTGAATAATTTTTGGGGACAATGTTTGTCTCAGTGAGTACTCCAGACCTACTGATTTTGGTGCTAATCGGATAAGGTGTTTTGGAAATATTTGAAATTTTGTAACTTTTATCGTCTAAAAAGTGAACGTTGCGAGTATTATTTCACTAATTTCGATAAGACTTGGTACATTTGTAGTTCAATTGAACCTAAGGGACATTTATTATTTGTACGTGCCTAAATAACTATTTTGAAGGGGTAAAAACCACTCTCAAATTTGAATTTTAAATACTAATTCAGTAATTCATGTTTCCTTGGAAACTAATGCAACTGTTAGCGCCGAGATAATTTTTGTCCTTAAAAATTATATCATCAGCGGCATTGCGAAACGAACTAATTTTTTGCTGGTTCAAGTTGAGTTGTTGACAGGTAAAATTGTTAAAATGGCACTTACCTTTAATAGATGGTGGCTCCTGCATATATTAGGGATAGGATATATGGTTAAGGAGGAATATATGTGGCATCTAGGCACGCACCAGTCACAAAGTCTACACCTTCACAATTACACAAACAATTTTGCAGACCAATGTCTGATTAAACAAAAAAAAACTATAAATATGTACACCTATATGTACGGCTTTAAGTTGCGGTGGTCACAAACCCTTTTTTGGTACTTTTAACTATAGAAAAGTCCACGGATTGACCTGTTTTTTCACTATATTTTTTGACGCGTTGCACGTTAAAAATGGATATTATGATTGTTGTCTCAACTTGTTTAAAACTAAGACGGTGGTGTTGCAGCGCTACGTTCGGTCATTTACCAAACTACACTATTTTAAAATGCGGCGGCAACAGCAACTAAATTCAAATTATAAAATTAGTTATTTAAGGACATTATAAAACTAATATTTATAATACAAAGGTGAGTTTTATTTCTGACAAATCCTCCATACTGATATTTTAATTATTTCTGAAACGGTGTATTAGAAAAAAATGTTTCAAGTAGAGAATTTATTAGGGATACAAAATACCTATGTCCTTACTCAGAATGCAAACTAGGTAACAAACAGACACTTATTTTCGCATTTATGATATTAATATGGACAAGATTATATTTTATTCATCCCCCATACCCTCAAAAAACGGAATTAATCGATTTTTTTATTAAAATGTATTTACTACAAGTTAGAAATACATCAAAGGTGGGAAAAACGGGGCGCTCCCCCCTCTAAGGTCGAGTAACTAGATGCAATGCTGTATTCTATAATTTACTTATAAAAAATTTCAAAAAATGAAATAATTAAATTAAAAATTTTACCCTCCCCACCCTTGAAAAATCATCACCGGACGCCTCTTAATCCAATGCAATAAATCATAAAACTGTACCGAAATCGGAAAAATACAACACTGTTCGTCTGTCTGTCTATCACCTAACCTAACCTAACTTAACCGTTTTCCCTAGAAAATTGAGATTTGACGTAATTATAGTAAATGGTGGATCAATAAGACCCGAGTTATAAAAATAAAATATTTAAATGGGGGTAAATGGATTACCAAAATGTTTTATTCAAACCCGGCGAGTGGGGTATCAAATGAAAGCTGACAATTCTAGGAATTTAAATATGTAAACGTTTTGATGTTATTAAAATTCTCGTAGAACAAAATTTAAAAAAATCATATAATTATAATATCTCGGAAAAAATTGGAAGTCAATTTGGTTGTGTTATCGGTCAACGTTTAATGCTTTTAGAAGATCCCTGAAGATGTCCATTGCAATGTGCGACGATACGCTGGCCGATAACACGACCAAATTGACGCGGCTTACACCCAGAAGCCAAGATCCATATCCAGATCACCGCGGAAGCCTCAAAATCACAATAAAACTATCAGAACACACCGCACTTTACGTATTTAATATTTTTAATTGATTCCAAAGATTTAAATCTGTTAAGCTTGTGTCTAAATAAAATAATCAAATAAATTTAAAAAGTATATAATTCTGATGCCCAGTATTATCAACCAATTTAATGCTTCTTTAAAGTAGATTTGGTCTATTAAAAACGTGATTTAAATCAATATTTAGGCTCTTCATAATATTGGGCGTATACTTAACAATTAAAAAAAAATTATATTGCAAATGTTTGATAACAAAAAAAAAAGATATCTACTACCAGACAAATCTACACAAAATATTAAAATTTCATTTCAGCACCTAGAAAAAAAATTCTAAGAAAACAAATTATTTTTTTTTAAAACAATAAAACACAATTTTATAACTTAAAATATTTACTTTTGAAACCATTTTACACAAGAATACAAAACATGTAAAGCAAAAAAATTTAAACATTAATTATTCTTTATCGCCCTTCAGTTGCGTTGCTCCCAAACGCTGCGGGTCTTGGCTCGGATAATGCACGACGGGTTTCACTGCCGCACCACCGAAACTCTCAGTCCCCGGTGCTGGGGGTGCAAACGGAGCTGTAGAAGAAGCCGACGCAGGTCCAGCCGTTGGAATACCTTATTAATTAATAAAACGTATAAAAACAATACAAAAAATATAAATAAATCAACGGTACCTGGATTAAAGAAGAACGGAGGCATTGAAGGTGTGCCAAACATTGGGGGGACCATCAACGGTGGCGGAGGCGGAACGCTGGGTAAAGGAATATGTCCCGGTTCTAAATTAAAGAAATTATGTGCCAGTTCCGGTGGAGGAACCGGCAAAGCTCCAGGAAGTCCGGGAACAGGTTCTAATGGTTCATTTGGACCTTGAGCTAAGATCATTCCTTGCCGTCCTTGAGATCGGCCCCATTTAATTGCTAATCGACGGCCACCTGAAATTTAAAGTTATTAAAAACACGATACAAATTTTAAGAATAAATAATTACCTATAACAAGTTTATTGAATGTCTTTTCCGCAGCTAACTCAGCAGCCGCTCTTGCAGTGTATTGAATAAATGCACATTGCTGTCGGGGAACCAATGAAATACTACGTATTTCTCCATACTGGTAAAAATGATCTCTGCAAAAGAAATAAAATATACAAATGACTTTATTTAAACAGCTGTAACTATTAAATGATTTCTCAAATTGATTTTAAATTAATATGTTAAATAACAGACTTTCTAAGACTATTCCAAAATATAGTATAGTTTCAGAGTTTTATCTTAAATTAACAATTACCGTAAGTCAGTTTCAGTGAGATCTCCGCAATTCCCGACATACAAAGTTGTGATTGTTTTATCTTCAGGAGGAGGCAATGCTGGCAGAGCTGCAGCTCGACGTAATAATTTATCAGCCACGGGATCGTTAACACCATAATAACGGTCACGGATATTCTGATCGGCTAACGGATCATCAGGATCTGTTGGACGTTCATGTCTAAAAATAAAAAATAATGTTATTTCTTTTAAAATACTCGTCAAGTTAATTATTACCTGTATGGACATTCTTCACCTCGTCTGCATTCCCCTTTCACCCAGAACGAGCATACATGAGGCCTGTTACGTTTGTAGTAAGGCGTAGTGCGAGCCAGCCTCATCAACATATCATTCGTAGCTTCTGCTTTTCCTCCGATTATACCAGACGCTGTATCATTTTTAGCTAACTGAAAGTCAAATAAAATATCAGTACAAACCATTTGAATAAAATTTAACTGTAAATGTACCTCTGAATCCATATTTTGGATGTAATATTCTTTATTAACGTCACTCCTAGGAAGGTCATCTTTGATTTTCAAGGCTGCATCTCGTACCTGAAAAGATATTCTATTTTTAAATCTACTCTTGAATCCACACTTGAAAACAACTTACTTGAATTGGTAAGCCATATTCTAAGTCAAGTAAACAAGTTTGACAAACATTTTTAAGTCTACTGCATGTTTGACAGATTTCAGTTTTCTTGAAGCGCATTCTCACGCCTGGACACCAGCGGAATACAGTAAATGGACGTGAACATATTTTACATTCTTTTCCGTATTTCTCCTTCATCTAGAAATGTAATATAAATCAGTATAACTATATTAAAACATAAATTAACGGTTTTACTTACCATGCGAATATAAGGATTGTCCCCTAAACATGTTTGACATAAAATAGGAAATTCCTGTGAAATAAAATCAAGTTTATGGTAAAAGTAATTAAATAATGTATAAAAATTCTAATATTTACCGAATCTTCCCAATTTTGACGATTATAAGTATTAGTTGTTTTAGAAGTTGCCATTTTTTGACAAAAAATGAATAGGTTATGTTTAACGTCAACACTAGACTACAAATATTTATTCTCTTTTTATTATTCTTCAATAGACTTATATTTGTCGAATGTGAGTGTTTTTGACAGGAACTATTTATATTTCTGTGACAGGACACATGACAGGTAACTAATTTCAAGTTGATTCCAGGTAAACGTGGAAGACGTTTCTAAAGAGGCTTGAAACAGAAAAGGCTCAGAAATAATTACACACATTGCGCATGTGCTGTTTAATATTAATTTGTCATTTAGCTATGTCATTGCGGTCAAATATTTCACTTTAATTTTTTTTTTAAGTAATTGCGTTCCTTATATCGTGCGTTAAGTTTTAAGTTTTTTAAGTGGGTGGATATATATTTATACATATATACATGATGGCAGGTAAATATTTACATGCTCTTTTTGTATTTATGCAGTAAACATTAATTAAATTATAAATTATTTTTAGGTCCAAATCCTTATGAACATTTGGTAAAACAATTCACTCTTAATGGAAAAAACTATAAATACTTTGATTTACAGTCAGTGTCCAAAGGATACGGTAAATAATACATTTTTAGTTTTTCCTTCAACATTTTTAATCATTTTACAATTTACAGAAAAATTACCGTACTCAATAAGAATATTACTTGAATCAGCTGTTAGAAACTGTGATGATTTCCACGTTACACAAAAAGATGTAAATAATATTTGCAATTGGTCCGACAATCAAAAGAATGAAGAAGGAATTGAAGTTGCATTCAAACCTGCGAGAGTTATTTTACAAGTAAGTTTTAAATTTACACATATTTTGACTATAATCTGTACCCTTTTTTAAAGGACTTCACAGGTGTTCCTGCAGTTGTTGATTTTGCAGCAATGCGAGATGCAGTTAAAGGATTAGGGGGAGATCCAAATAAAATAAATCCAATCTGCCCTGCAGATCTTGTTATTGATCATTCTGTTCAAGTAGATTTTGTAAGATCGTAAGTATTTAATTATTTAATTTTTTTTTATATACCTATATAAAATCTATTTTTTTAGAATCGACGCTTTAGAAAAGAATCAAGACCTTGAATTTGAAAGAAATAAGGAACGTTTTACATTTTTAAAAGTACGTTTTTCTTTCTCACACTTATTTCATTTATAATATAATTTATATTTGCTTCAGTGGGGAGCTAAGGCGTTCAATAACATGCTCATAGTTCCTCCAGGAAGCGGTATTGTTCACCAAGTCAACTTAGAATACTTAGCACGTGTCGTCTTCGATGACCCCGATGGAATGCTTTATCCTGATACCGTTGTAGGAACTGACTCTCACACTACGATGATCAACGGCTTAGGTGTACTTGGATGGGGAGTCGGAGGAATTGAAGCAGAAGCTGTTATGCTTGGGCAGTCAATCAGCATGTTACTACCGCAAGTTGTCGGCTATAAACTCGTCGGGGAATTGAATCAATGGGTTACATCGACAGATTTGGTCTTGACTGTTACAAAGGTAAATTGCTAAACACTTAGTTTTAATAGATTATATATAACATATTTTTTTCTAATAGAATCTCCGACAACTCGGTGTGGTGGGTAAATTTGTAGAATTCTACGGACCAGGTGTCGCACATCTTTCTATAGCTGACCGTGCGACGATAGCCAACATGTGCCCTGAATACGGAGCGACCGTCGGATACTTCCCGGTTGATTCTAACGCTTTAGGTTATCTCATGCAGACCAATCGTTCAAAGGACAAGATTGATCTGATCGAAGCGTATCTCCGTGCTACGAAACAGCTACGTGACTACACACACTCTGAAGAAGATCCGGAGTACAGTACGAGTGTGACGTTAGATTTAGGAACCGTGGTGTCTTCTGTGAGTGGACCAAAACGACCGAATGATAGGGTTTCAGTTTCTGATATGAAAATTGATTTTGCTTCGTGTTTGAAAAGCAAGGTTAGTGCTTTTTTTATTAATAATAGTATTGATTTTGTAAATATTATTAGCCTTATAAAAAATGTATTTAATTTAAGGTACTGGCACCACTCTTGGATAATACTCCAGTGTTGGACCCTTGTTTAATGAATGGACATTTTAACCAATTATTAAAGTAATCTATTTGTTAATTATTATATTATCATAGCAACTGCTTTACATTATTTCTAATTTTATAACTTTTCTGTTGTAGTACTTTTGTAATCATTAATAAGTGTCCATTACTGGGTGCCCATTACTGGTTTTATTTTATTTATTACTGGAGAAAAAACATAAACAAAATAAAAGGCTATAATTTAAAAAACAAACTATATTTGCGGATTTTGATAATTAAATTGATTTAATAAAGATGTACTTGTTTTTTTGCAAAAAGTTTAAAAAAAGTAGCCCATCAATCCTAAAAAAAAAACAGTGTATCTTGCTCTTAAAGCGGCCAAGACTGGTGCCATTACTTTATTTATTGTTTTTGGTATTTAACAGTCAGAATTTATTTTAAATCCTTAATTAAAATTATTATTCATTTTATCTTCTTGTAGAGAAAAGTAAATGTATATTTATAACTTAGTACTTCTTTTATTTGTATAAATTAATAATTTAACCTTGACATTATCCGAATAATGAAATACAGTTCAAAGTTTCAAAGTACAAAGTTTACATTTCTTTTGATTCAAGTCATTAATCTTTTTCAATTTATAAATCTACCTTTAGCTGATATATTGTTTATACCAGTGGTCCATAATAAAACAATAGAAACAATTTAGTTTCATGTTCAGAATTATAATATATTAAAAATTTAGTAAAAGCAATTGACTACATTATTTTCAAATTTCTTTTTCTTCTTTAGTCTAGCTGTTTTCTAATTTGCAAGGCTTTCAAAATATTTAATTAAGAAACCTTTATCTACTTATCTCACTTATCCAATTGACGTTTGATGTTTTTTCTATAATTCATAGATATGTTCTTTTCCCAGGTTTTAGTGTATATTTTGTTATGTTAGGTAACATAAGGAATAAGCTGCTTAAACCATTAAATATTGAATGTAGTAAAGAATTGTGTAGAATAAAAAGATCTAAAATAATTCAACTATATTTTTCAAAAATCCTAAACAATAGTTCCGTAGTCCACGCGAGCAAAGCCGTAATTAAGTAAGAATGATTTTCGAAATTTTCAATCCTCCCCCCTCTCCCTTGTAAGAATTTGTAAGATTTATGTCCGGTGTTATAAAGAAGCTAGCAAATTTGCTAGCTAGCAAACACTCTCAAATGAGGTATCAAACTTATATGACAATTCTCTTTGAGTTTTTAACAGATATTTGCAAGCACATAAGTTGGTTTTTACCATTTTTACTCAAGGTTATAAAATACATTTTAGTAAATATACTTTACATATCTTTAATTTTACTTCCTATGCATGAAATTATCTGTCAAAAACTCCAATAAAACTGTCATATAAGTTTGATACCCCATTTGAAAGTTCTTGTTAGCTAGCAAATTTTGCTAGCTCCTTTATAATACCGGACATTAGATGAGCATTAATTATTTTGTCCATAGCATTAGTTCTGTTATAAACCGGAAAAATAATGATTGAAATGAACAATTTTACACATACGTTGTTATTATTTTCAGGTTGGATTTAAAGGTTTCGACATTCCAGTTGACCGTTTAAACGTAAAAGCGAAATTCATGTTCAACAGTGCCGAGTACGAAATATCTCACGGGAGTGTAGTAATTGCCGCAATTACAAGCTGCACCAACACGAGTAACCCTAGCGTGATGCTGGGTGCAGGTTTACTCGCAAAGAAAGCAGTTGAAGCTGGACTGTCTGTCAAACCATACATAAAGACATCCCTCTCGCCTGGATCAGGAGTCGTGACTTATTATTTAGAAGAATCTGGCGTTGTTCCGTACTTGATACAACTTGGTTTTGATATCGTTGGTTACGGGTGTATGACGTGCATCGGGAACAGTGGTTCAATTAATGAAGAAATCGTGAACGTAATCGAACAGAACGACCTGGTCTGTTGTGGTGTGTTGTCTGGTAATAGGAACTTTGAAGGACGTATTCATCCGCATACACGTGCTAATTACTTGGCGAGTCCGTTGCTCGTTATAGCTTATGCAATTGCGGGAACTGTTGATATTGATTTTGAAAAGGAGCCGTTAGGTAAATAAATTTTGACTGAAGTTTCCGAAGATTAACTTATACTCAAATGATTTTATATTTTAGGTTATTCGAATGGAAAACCGATTTATTTGTCAGAAATTTGGCCAACCCGGACTGAAATTCATGAAGTTGAAAAGAAACATGTAATTCCAGCTATGTTCAGAGAGGTATGTTATTTATGTTTGGCAATATAGTATTCTGGAACTATAGATCACAGAAACTTTAGATTGATCTTAAAATGTTCGATATATATTCTAGTTTTATGTGTTCTGCATTTAACTTAGTATAGTGAATAATTTTTCAGTTATAGTGGTTTACGTAAAATAACAAAAAGTATCAATAAATAAAAAGGTTTTATGTTTGGTGACATAGTACTCTGAAATCATAGATTGTAGAAAATTGGGGATGATCTTCAAATGTTTGTTATTTAGTCTAGTTTTATATTTTCTAGTTTGATGAATAGTTTTTCAGTTATAGTCGTTTACGCAAAATAATAAAAAATATCAATAAATAAAAAAGCATTCTGTTTGGGGACATGGTACTCTGGAAGTATAAATTGCAAAAATTTGGGAGTGGTTTTAAAATGTTCATTATATAAATATTATATAATTAAAATTTGAAATAATTCCAAGGAATCGTTTAGGAGTTATAACCCTTAAAGTATATCAAAGCTTTTAAAAGAAATGGTTTTAGGTATACAGTAAAATTGAAACTGGATCGTCAACTTGGCAAAAACTAGTAGCACCCGAAGGAAAACTCTATCCTTGGCAAAACGATTCAACCTACATCAAAAGACCACCGTTCTTTGAAACCATGAAAAGGGTAAAAAATCAATTGAAATTGTACGTACATTTTCTGATGATACTTTTTTAAAGGATTTACCGGAAATCAAACCGATTGAAAATGCTAGAGTTTTACTGTTCCTCGGAGATTCAGTAACTACTGACCACATAAGCCCTGCTGGTTCCATCGGACGTAACAGCCCCGCGGCTAGATATTTAATCGCCCGTGGGTAAGTCAAGTCTTTATTTATAATGTAAAATATTCTATTTTCTGTTTACTTTCAGTTTAACTCCCAGAGAATTCAATTCGTACGGATCGAGGAGAGGAAATGATGCTATAATGGCCCGTGGAACTTTTGCCAATATACGTCTGGTAAATAAATTCTTAGGGAAACCAGGTCCCCGTACTATTCACATAGATTCAGGAGAAGAGGTAAATATTAAATAATTACTACGTTTGTAAGATTTTGTCTTACAAATAATTATTTTTAGATGGACGTCTTCGATTGCGCTGAAAAATATCGAAACGAAAATGTACCACTTATCGTACTTGCTGGAAAAGATTATGGTTCAGGATCCAGTAGAGATTGGGCTGCAAAAGGACCTTATTTATTGGTAATTTTTTTAAAGAAAAATTCATAATTCAGCAAATGATTTTTTTTTTTCGTAGGGAGTACGAGCAGTAATAGCTGAATCATTTGAAAGAATCCACCGTTCTAATCTTGTTGGAATGGGAATAATGCCATTACAATACTTGCCATCACAAAATGCAGAAACGTTGAATCTTACCGGAAAGGAGAAGTTCTCTATTATTTTACCTAGTGATTGCAAACCTGGCCAACATATTGACGTTAAAGTAAGTTTATAACTTTTGAAGACGTTAATGAAAATAATATTTTTCAAAGGAAATCTAAAGAAAGTATTTCAAGCTTTAATTTCCTTTTTGAAAAGTTTCATTGCGGTCATTTTCACCAAAGTTACAGCTAATTGAATGCTGCGCAAATTTTTAGAAAAATAAAAAATTCCTTTAATTTTTTTTGACAAGTGTATTTGTAGATAAATAATAAAGGATTGTTCTGTTTTAGCTGGACGACGGCCGCAGTTTCAAAGTCATCATAAGATTCGATACGGAAGTTGATTTGACTTACTTCCAAAACGGTGGAATTCTAAACTACATGATTCGTAAAATGATATCGTAAATTTAAGTCTGCTACTTTATTAAGCATTTCTACAAACAATTTTTAATTGATATTATTTTGTTACGGTTGTTATTGTTATTTTATATATCTCTACAATAGGTGGTTAATGTGTTCATTTTTTACCTTTAATTATTTTATTATGATTGAAGATAATAAAAATATATTGAGTATGAAAGTTTTGTTTTATTCCTTAATTTTGTAAATAAGTACAATCATCAATATACTTGTGTATATAAACAAGTAACATAAAACTAATTAAGAGCATCTGTTTAGATCGTTTAGATAAATAGATATCATCAACTCAACAAGTCCTTGACAAAAAGTTCGACTTATTGTTAGTCATAATGGCTTCCGAAAAATAATCAAAATTAAAATGGTACACGTAGCAGCATCTAGCGAGGAAAGCTTGAACTAACAAAAACTTAGTCGGAGTGGCTTCCGAAAAATAATCTAAATTAAAATGGTACACGTAGCAGCATCTAGCGAGGAAAGCTTGAACTAACAAAAACTTAGTCATAATGGCTTCCGAAAAATAATCTAAATTAAAATGGTACACGTAGCAGCATCTAGCGAGGAAAGCTTGAACTAACAAAAACTTAGTCGGAGTGGCTTCCGAAAAATAATCTAAATTAAAATGGTACACGTAGCAGCATCTAGCGAGGAAAGCTTGAACTAACAAAAACTTAGTCGGAGTGGCTTCTGAAAAATATTCAAATTTAAAATGGTATACGTAACGACATCTAGCGAAAGAAGCTCAAACCATTGAGTAAAGAATAACAAGAGAAACAACGTATACGGGAGAACTGAAACGCAGTAGATATATGAACCATGCACTATTTGAGCCCCAGGAAGTGCTGGTACCTATTGATAAAATTATTAATTATATCTGGTTTTCGACTCTGCTAAATCGCCAGATTCTAAGCTCCGCCTCTTTGAATGATTTACGAGCGTGATGTTTATATTACGTCGACTAACACTGATACAAAGATATTGCAAGAATTATTCGTTACATATATACTTATTGTTATTATGTTATTATCGTTTTCTTTTAAATAGAACAAGAAGAATATGTAATGTTAAAATTATTTGAGATTATTGCATGTATGCTATATAATATATAAATTATTATAAATAATACAATAGAATTTTGCATTAAAATAGGTTATTTTAGCAGTAAAAAATTTAATTGACCTGATGTTACATTACTGAATATGTAAATAAAATAAAAAGTTAGTTATTTTTCGAAATTTCCCTTTTTATGCAAGTTATAGGGCTCCAATCTCTTTATTTATTTATTTTTTTTAACTTTCATTTGAAATTGGTTTCAGAGGCGGATATTTATGTTTGGCCGAATGCGAAACCAAAACATGAAGCTTGTTTTTTCTTTTTAAAAAGTCAAATTTGGAACCACCGCAAAATATTTTCGTTTCAACCAATAATGTTCCGGAATAGCTCATTTTTTAAAATTTTATGTTGTTTTCAAATATCATAACAATATTTTAATCGGGTCAAAAAATTTTAATGTTACACTTGTTTTAAGATGTCTTATTTTCTTATAATACAATAAAATTAAACATATCAAATCCGAATTTAAATGTAATAATAAAATAAATATCAATAATTTTATAAATAATAATAAATTTAATAAAAATAATAAATTTAATAATAATAAGAAATTTAATAATAATAATAATTTTAATAAAACAATTATTTTTACCACACAATGGCTGTCTAAAGGAACCAGTCGGGTCCAAAGACATTTACATTTTAATAAAAATAAATAAAATAAAAATAATTATTTGTACCTACAAATAATTCTGAAATTTACAATACAATTCAAAATAAAATATACATATATTTTTTCTGTTGAATGGGATGCAGTTCCTATTTTTATTATAAAATAATTGTGCATCATTAATTAACACTAATCTAATATAGGTATATCTAATTGTAAGTTATATTTTTTATTGTTGTTTATCATCAGGTGTCTATCCAAACAAAGTTAAAACAGCAATGGTTGTTCCCGTTGTTCCCATATTCAGAAAACGCAATGGATATTTATCATTATTATCAAAATTTTCAAAAATATTTGAAAAAATATTCTTAATAGACTTAAATATTTTTTTAATAATTAATAATTAAATATTTTTTTATAATTTTATATATATGAGCATTTCCAAGAGGTTTAAAAGGGCACACGTACGTCACCGATTATACTAGCAATTTTTTAAATTAATCTAAAGAAATTAAGTTGATGTAGATTTGTAGAAAATTTCATAACGAATTAAGTGGTATATTTTTTGTTCGATTATCAGAAGCCCCGACATTTCAGAAACACTCAAAATTCCTAAAAATCCTTATATTTAATACACGAGTATTTAGGTGTTTTATAGAAATTATATCTCACTTAGGAGCTCAGGATAAAAAAATATTGTTTTGCAAAAAAATTTGGTGCAATTTGGAGGGTGTGAATATAGCGTTTTTTTTTAAATAAGACATCTTATAACAAGTGTAACTTTAAAAGTTTTTGATCAAATTTAATAATGTTTAGATAATTTCGAAACTACATAAAAAATTAAATAAAATGACCCACACCGGAAGTATTTTGGTTGAAACCAAAATATTTGGCGGTAGTTTCAAAATCGAATATTTTTACAAAAAAAAAACAAACTTGTTTTGGGTACTTTTTTTTTTTTTTTTTTTTTTTTTTTTTTTTCCCAGGAGGGGGAAATGCTGTTTACGCACACCCGGCGATTTACACCGTGTAGTGTGGGACTCAGGACAGAGCGCCCAATACCCACTAAAACCCCCTCCTGACACTCCTTTTTCCCCCCCAGTGGGACCGACTTCTTGTCATTACTTCGCTGAGAGGGAGGAGTTCAGGCATCGGCCTGCTGATACCTTAATCATATGTATTTAACACTCTTGCGACAATAATTCTTTACATAATAATATTAACATGACTGACTTATTTGATTTGTTCGATAGAAATAGTTTAAAATTGAATGTAAATAAGACACAATTTATAAAGTTTAGAGATTATAGTAATTTTAATTAAATAGTATTAGCAAATAATAATATAAAATTAGTACCTAGATAGTATACACTTTTTTGGAGTATTGATAAGAAAAATGTATACGTGGGAAACAAATTAATATACTTCTGAAAAAGATCAATTTAATTTTCGCTAAAAAATATTATCAAACATATTATATTATATATATTATTCTACTAGAAATCAAGAAAATTTAGATCAAATACAAATAAAATTAAAAAATTTAAAATTGAATTAAAATTTTTATTTCATTCTTTAACTATAATTTCAACATATTATTATGTGAATTTGCGAAAGATATATGTATAATGAAATAAATAAATAAATATATGGAGAAAATAATTACAAATGTTGAACTTTTTTTAGTTTTTTTTGTTTTAATTTTTCTGTTTCAATTTCTTTATTAAACCACTGTATTGATTTTAATAATTTAATTTTGATGAAAATATTGATTAAAAATATTAAATGTTTATAACATTCAGTGTTTTCATTGAAACAGATTGGAAATTTTTTTTTCATTTTATTTATAATTATTTTTTTTAATGTTTTTTTAATACCAAATTGAATTTTAATAATGTCGTAATTTTTATTAAATATATTTAAAAGAGTTTCAACAATGTTTACACACAATTGACTAGGACGTTTTAAATATGCAATTCTGTCAGAATCTGCATAATCCTTAAGTACTAATAAAATTTCATTTTTGTCTATTAACGTGCACTTATCTTTACATAATAGTTTTACACATGTTTCACAATTGTCAAACTTTTTTAATGTTTTATAAACAAAGTACCCAGCAACGTATACAATTGAACATTGTTCTATTGAGAAATTGTTAACATTCCGCTCAACAGGATCATCATTACTTTTATCAGATGTTCCATTAGAAACATCTGATAATGAATATTCAGATATATTTTCACTTTGAGTTATGGTATTTATATCAATATCAACCAATATGTCATCATCGTCATCATTGATTTCACAATTTGGTGTCTCTGTGTGATCTAACATTCGTATGTGCATATTGTGTTGTAATGCAAGTCTAAATTCTCTGCAAGTAGGGTATGGGTTATAACCACCCCTACTTCTAATAACAGAAAATAAATTTTCTAATGGATCTTGCTGAATACGCGATGTTAACAAATATGTATAATTATCATTTTTTAAATCATCCCATAAATTTAATATTGCATATATGGTTTGAACAAAACCATTAATAAAATATACGTTACTGCGTACTTGTCCTTTTTTATCAATAAATTTCCACGATTTAATCCAAGGTATAGCTTCTCTTAAAGTTTGTTCCACTAAATTTGTTTTTGTAGAAAGAGCACATTTGAACCGATTACTGTCGTTAAGAACTCTACTATTTAAACAATCAAAAATATTATTAATTTTGTTTATAAAATTTGATGTATTTAAAACCGTGGGAGTTACCAATTCTCCCGTTTTATAAGCGGTAAGCATTGATACTGCAACAGTTTTACTAAAAATCTGTGTTGCGTATTTTACTTTCATTTTTTGAAAATTATTGGGGTTTATGTGTGTTTGAGTAATTTTGGGAATACTTCTAAAAGTTACTGAGGAAGTATCTAAAATATGTAGTTGTTTTATGTCATTCCAAGCTACTTGTTCGTCATTAATAAATAAATTTGTTTTCATTAAATTATTTCTTAAACTTTTAATTAAATGTGGGACGTCGAAACAAGTATATATTTTCTTTTTATCAATATAAAAGTATGGTTTTTCAATATCAGAGTTTAGAAGATGGAAAGCTTTTCTGTTGTTCGAACCCTGATCACCAGTTAAAACACGCACTTTTAACCCAATATCGAAAAGTTTTTTTACAACAATAATTATCAGTTCTTTTAATATCTGCCCTTTCATAGGACCATTGGATAAGAAATAGCAAATCGGTATCTTCCATTTATAAAGTAAACCTCTGACCATAAAAACTAGAGCATGGCTGCCTAATTTTGCTGTACGTCCTAAATAGCCAAAATCTTCAAACCCTTCGATTAAATCGTGGTAATTATTATAAGAGAGTCCTTTCTTTAATGATATCTCGTCCATTAATAACGTGCACTCTTTTTCCATTTTGTTCATACACTGCACTTTTAGTTTTAAAGTTTTTAACAGTTCCGTTTGTACACCTGTATTTAAATTAAAAACTTGTAGCCATTGGCGAATGCTACTTACACTAGGTAACACTATATTTAAATGTCTCATATATTTATAAAGAGATGGCGATTTATAATATAATGACAAAGCCAATAATTTTTCTTCACGCATCCACTTTTTTTGTTTTTTATGATACAACTGCATATTTACTAATGTTCGTGATTGTTCAGAATTTTTGTGTAATAGTTGATTTAAAAAATTTGTTTTTGATAATAAATTAAGTTTCTTCTTTAGTCTATGTATTATTGTCCTTTTATTCATTAAAAGAGCTTGCTGTTTTTTTATTATATTACGTAATCTATTTTTGGGACTATAATTTTTTTTTGGCGATAACATTTCTGTTATGCATAATTTAACCGCATTTTCATTTTCTAATTCACCCTTTTTATATTTTTTTGGAGATATTTCTAGAAGTTTTTTTTTAATTTCTCTAGAACTTTTGTAGGCTTTTAGTGCACCGGATTTTAGAACTTTTAATTCAGGTGAATGTGAAACATTTATTGTTGAAAAATCTAATTTTCTTTTCGTTGGTGTTCGGATTAACATATTGCACGCTGAACTTGTGCTCGGAATTGGTTCTGGATCTGAAGCCGGGAATTTAAAGTGATTTGGTATTGCATCGGAGATCAGCCTCTTGTGAAAATTATTGGTAAAATACCTTTCAGAAAAATGTTCTTCACAAATGCACTTATTCGCTAGTTCATCACTTTCACATTTTAAAAGATTACTATTGCCAGTATTGAAAACCCATTTTTCACATATCACAGAATTTTTTATGGGAAACTTAAAAAAATGCAAATTTTTGTGGTATTTTCTAGAATTTTCACAATTTATATACACACACTTATGAGCAACGACAGCCATTATGTAAAAAAACACTTGCTAAACTTTAATTGGATTATGAAAATCTCCTAGGATCTAGGAGATTATTGTTGTAGAATTTAAAAAAGACTGTTTGTTTTAATCTATAAATGCGTTGATGGTAACTAAAAGTGGACTGTAAATTTTGCGTTATATTTTAACACTATTAATTTTTATTTTATTTTATTTTATTTATATATTTATTAATATAAAATTGACTTACCTTGGCCTGATGATCTGGCTGGTTCTTGTAATGTACGAATGGGCGAAGGATACGATGAAAAGGATTCACTCACCACACACACTTAAATTCAATTCAATATTAATAATAATGTTTATATTGTCTATATGCTATGAAACTGTCTATATGTAATTTTCTATATTGAAACGTTCTATATAACTATTTGACACGTTCTAATGAAGCGTTCTATTTGATTATATGAAACGTACTATGTAACGTTCTATTTCTATATGACGGTTTGAAACATTCTATCTGTTTATTTTCAAAAAAAACTAATCATCTATTTGTAAACAAAGAGACTCATAAATTATCCCTTTGTGGGTGGCAAGAATGGTGAAATTTTATGCACACAAACTGTCGTCTATCTTAGGCGCCATAAATTATCATGGTCACAGCATGGAGCCTCAAACAAGTGCATAATCTAATGTCTTCAGTTGTGGATTGACAGACACCAGATTGCCCGTATAGCCAAAGACTATATTAAAAACTTACATTTATATAAAATGACTAAAGACAAACTGCTCTTCAGATGTCTCCCTTTCCATTTGCAAATGTATACAAATAAATAGATGTAAGGGACGGTCATTAAGCAATCTTAAAACAATTTAAACATGTACAAAAATATATATACAAGATGGTTCGATTTGGGATACAGATATTTTAGGAGCTGATTCCTTGGCTCATTGTGAGTAAAAAAACTGTACGGAAAAAGGGGTCTATCTTCAACACCTTCTGAGCTACAGGGTGTTCAAAAAGGTCCTTCAGAGTAGTATTTACAAACAAAGATTATCTCATAACTTCCAAAGTAACGTAACTATACTCTATTTCATTTAAGAATACAGTGGTTGCCGAGGTTTTGACGGTACGTATCGTGCATCGTAATGTCAAAAACCCAACCACCGCTTTCTTAAATGAAATAGAGTATTGAGAAACCACGATGAGTCAGTTTCATAGATAATTAACTAAAATATTTTTTAGTATTAGCGTTATTGCTAGCTGAATTTCCAGTTCAGAGTTATTACTCATCAAAGTCAAAAAATATATATATATTTTTTTAAATTTTTATGAAAATTACATTTTTCTCCAAAAATACCAACAATATGTGGTATTTTTTATAATTATTTTAGTGTGTCATAATGTTACCTACAAAGTTTGGACCTGGGTCTTACAGTTTTCCAGTTATAAAATCTAATTTAATCCCCAAAATAACTATTTTGCTACCTACATAATTTTACATACATTACATAATTTTATTATTAATGGTTATTTAGAAAATTTTAAAACTACAACAGTACTCAAAGCGTAATTATGTGATTGTAAACAAAAAAAATGAATGACTGTTTCATTTAATAGGATAGGTAAAGTTACTTTGGGGATTAATTTAGATAAATTTATAACTGGAAAACTGTAAGACTCAGGTCCAAACTTTGTGTGGTGAATTTGCAGGCAACATTATGACACACCAAAATAATGATAAAATATATTACATATTGTAGAAAAATGTCATTTTCATCAAAATTTTCAAAAAAATAAATATATTTTTGGACTTTGTTGAGCAATAACTTTGAATTGGAAATACGGCTTGCAATAACGCTAATACTGAAAAATACGTTAGTAAACCCATTACAAGATCCCCAAATGGGGATTTAATTTTATTTTTTATTTTTTTCACTTATAATAATATAATTCTATTGTAAGTGGAAAAAATATAATCCCCATTTGGGGATCTTGTAACGGAATGGATTAATTATCTATGAAACTGACTCATTGTGGTTGCTCTAGTTACATTACTTTGGAAGTTATGAGATAATCTTTGTTTGTAAGTACTACTCTGAAGGAACTTTTTAAACAGCCTGTAGCTCAGAGGGTGTTGAAGATAGACCCCCCTTTCCGTGAAATTTTGTATTCACAATGATCTAAGGAATCACCTAAAATATCTGTATTCAAAACCTGACCATCCTGTATATGTGTGTATATAAATATATAATATGTATAGAAAATTTAAGTGGACTGTTAGATAACAAATATTGAATATACATAAATTATAACAAGTACTGCATATATGTATGTATATATATATATATATATAAAAAATATATATATATATATATGTATATATATACAGGATGATTCAGCGCTGTCGTGCCAAACTTGAACAGTAAATTAAGAGAAATATTTTAAGCAAAAAACATTATATGAATATGTGTCCGGAAATTTTTCGTAAGGGGGCTACAGCCCTCCAAAGATTTTATTCAAAATTAGTTTTTATTTAATATCTGGAGATCCCATTGTGCTAAAGTTATGAAATTTTTTACAGGGTTTAGTATTAATAAGTGTTATCGATTTCCAGTATTGAACAATTATGATTTAGATCAGGGCTGTATGGGGCCAGTGGGCCTATCGATTTTTATCTAGTATTTTTTTGTTCTTTAATTTTTTCCTAAATTAAACATTTGAATAAGATTGTATGGCACAAAATACATAAAAATATACTTTGCTCATTTATCATATGGTAAACCGTTTACGAGAAATATGAATGCAAAAGAAAGGATGCAGAATTTTACTTAATACGGATGTTTCAAATTACAAAAATTATTTTTATATTCTTGATCTATAATAAAAAATAAGACAAAAAAATAATAAAAATATACCTCCAAAAATTCATCCTTACAAACAAATAGCCATTTTAAGTTTCGCTTTCTAGTTATGTTAGTAAATTACTTGCAACATTAATAGAACTGGCTATAGGTCTAAGAGGACACGTATTAGTTGATATATGTATACATGAACTTTTTTCTTACCTTTAATCAAAGAACAGAAATATAAATTTATTTTGTTTAATTTGAAGCATCCGTATTAAGTAAAATTCTGCATGCTTTCTTTTGCATCGATATTGCTCGTAAACGGTTTATCCTATGATAAATGAGCAATGTATATTTTTGTGTATTTTGTCTCATACAGTCTTATTCAAATTTTTAACTCAGGAAAAAATTGAAGAACAAAAAATACTGGATAAAAATCGACGGGCCTCCTGGGCCCATACAACCCTGGTCAAAATTATTATTGGTTGTTACTGGATATAGATAACACTTATTAATACTAAACCCTGTATCAAATTTCATAACTATGGCACAATAGGTTCTCAAGATATTAAATAAAAACTAATTATGAGTAAAATCTTTGGAGAGCTGTAGCCCCCTCATGACAAATTTCCGGACACATATTTATATAATGTTTTTTGCTTAAAATATTTTTCTCGATGTACCGTTCAAGTTTGGCACGACAGTGCTGAATCATCCTGTATACATATATGCACATTATCAATTTCAGCTGTAAACAATACATATTAAGTGTTAAAAGAAATATTAATGAATGACAACCCCATATTAAATGTATATACTTTAGGTAATATGAAAACCACTTAAAATGTTTAAATAGGTTCCTATTTAAAATTATGAGTTTTACTAAAAATGTTATCAGTTGAATGGAAAGACCATAAAATTAAGATGTTTATTTAAGTAGGGTATTAATTACAATTTATTATACAAATAATCAAAATAAAAAAGTGACTAAAAATCGCCCGTTTGGGGGTTCGCAAATATTTAATAAAATTGTGGTTGTGTTATGATGAGATATTAATCACACAAAAAATTTAATTAATTAAAAAGATATTAGGAGTCGAAGTAATTGAAACATATGTATAGAACATTCAAATGATATTCAATGATATTGTGTATAGAGGGTAGTTGAAGGGATAGTTCTTTCTATGGCTAGTTTTTTGTTTGAATCGTCGATGTTATTGGTAATTAATTAATTCCTACTATTTAATATATATTTTACATCGTTTTATAATTTTAGATAATTTATTTCATTTGAACGTTCTATACATGCATGTTTCAATTACTTTGACCCCTTATACATATGTATATTTGAAACTATTGCAATGCTCATTGAATTTTTTTCTGTTATTAATATTATATGTCATAATAAGACATCATATAGACCACAAATGAATTAAATATTTGCGGACCCCCAAACGGGCGAAAAAAGATCTATTTTTAGGGTCACTCTTTCAGCTGTAAACAATACATATTAGGTGTTAAAAGAAATGTTTATGAATGACACCCCATTTTAAAATTTACTTTAGGTAATATGAAAACCACTTAAAATGTTTAGATTAGTAGGACCTTGATTAGTAGGTACCTATACAAAATTTATCAGTTTTACTAAAAATGTCTATTCTATATATAATCTTATCTCTGTGGGAATGAAAAGACTAAAATTGAGATATTTATTTAACTAGGGTAATAATTATAATTTATTGTAAAAATAACCAAAATAAAATCCGATGATATAATACTAATAATTAATAATAATATATAAGTCAAAATTTTGGTTTTTAAATCAGTATTAGTTAATATTTTCAATTTATACAATTTTTATGAGAAAATATTAATTATTCAATAGCGTGAAAAATATAACCTACGTCTTTCTGCAATCATTAACTTTGTATCGGTGAAATAATTGTTTAAATCGGTTGACTGTTGTTCGAGATTTCCTTAAATACACACATTTTTTTTTTTTTTTGCTTAGTAATAATTTATGGCTAAACCCAATAACCAATAAATTAAATTAAAACATGTGATAATTTCTTTCTTATATTTTAGATAATTAATAATAATTATTTAATAATCATTTACTTATTAAAAATAAAATATTAGTACAAATCATAACGTGCGAAATAGCTGCTAGTAGACACATTGCTTTGACACGAGTAGAAAATAGCAATACATTATAAATGAAGTTTGTCTGGGTGAAGGCGGAGCTTACGCTTAGAAAGCTGTCAAGCGAGGGGTACGGGACGGATAATTTTGTATCTTGGATAATAAGTTAGTTCAAGTTCCGATTGTAAGATGGCTTGAGTGCTGCCACCTGGAGCTTGGAACATCGTCCCCGTTTCATCAAAATACATTGCGTTGTTTCTCTTGTTATTCTTTACTCAATGCTCAAACTAACAATATTATTCAGAATGTTCAGAAGCCATTACGACTGTTTTTGTTCAAGGCATTGAGGGCAATGAGTATTGAAGGCTGTGATTGAAGGTTAGTAAATACACAGATAGCTTCAGTAGCTTTTGACCAAAAATACATTCATCAGATTCAGAGATACAAGTCATACAAGCAAACAATATACTTGGTTACGCAAACCCATGTGTAAGGATTAAAATAACACAACAATTGAAAATAACTATACATTTATATTTCAACATATTATATACAACAATCACAACAAGAATAGACTCTAAATCACAATCAAAGTTTGGATTCTAAATAAAAAAAATCATGTTTTACCCGGAACAAAAATATTCCTTTCTGAATGACTCGACCTCTTCAATTCGTTTCTAAAATACGCTATAGTCTTCTTCAAACCTACGTACAGACTGACTTTCGGTTCCCAATTTAAGTACGTTTTGGCACGCGCTATATCAGGTCTCCGTCTCTGTGGATCGTCTTCGACCGGCGCCATCTGTCTCATGATACTCGTACCTCCAACAATCTCCTTGATGATCGTTGCAAACTCCTCTATCGTATGCTCAACTGGATGTCCCAAATTCACGGGTAATGTATAATTAGAATTCATCAATAAGATCAATCCGTCGACCAAATCCGAAACATACTGAAACGACCTTGTCTGTGTTCCGCTTCCATATATCGTTATAGCATCATTCTGCAATGCCTGGAGTATGAAGTTTGATACAACGCGCCCATCGTTCATGTGCATCCGAGGACCATAAGTATTGAATATCCTCGCCACTCTTACATCCACGTTCTCTTGCTTGGCATAAGCGTAGCTAAGCGTCTCTGAGACTCGTTTACCTTCATCGTAGCATGCCCTCGGTCCGATAGGGTTGACATTACCCCAGTACGTTTCATCTTGAGGATGGACTGTCGGGTCTCCGTATATTTCAGACGTACTTGCAATCAGTACACGAGCTCTTACCCGCTTTGCAAGACCTAAAATTTATTTATATTATACAAGCTGTTCAAAAGACAACGTTACAAAAAAAATTAAATAAAATTAGTGTTTTTATGAGGTTAAGAGGTTACATACTTTTAAAAAGTATTTTTGTTCGGTGGTACTATCTTAAAAGTATATTCTCTGAAAATTTCATTATAACAGATTTTTTTTAAATATTTTTGGGGGAAAATATTCTTTAATCTTTTCATCAATCAAATCAAAGAGAAGGGTTAAAATAAATACTTTCACACATACTTTATGATTATTGATTAATAAAATTAAATAATTTCACAAAAAATCATGAAAATGTCTTTTTTTCAACCTCGTTAGGTATTACATATTAACCAGTTATATCTAATAAGTGGAAAAAAAAATTTTAAATGATCGTTTTAACTTCTGAATATGAATAAATTTTTTTTTTAACGTAATTTACAGATAAGTAAGTTATATATAACTATTTTATTTGTTATCTAAGCAATTAATAAAACTAGTTGATAACTCATATCAAATTACTAATGATAATTCATATCAATTAATGTATGTATATAACTTACTTTATCTGATAAAACTATATAAAATATAATGCTTGCATTATTATAAAGAAATCACTTCAAAAAAAAAAACAACCAACTAATCTTTCTCTCAGTTAAAAACAACACAGATATTTATTAAAAACACTTACCTAAAACGTTGATAGTTCCTACTGTATTGGTTTTAATAGTTTTCACTGGATTGTTCATGTAATGCGGTGGACTAGCAGGACTTGCCAAATGATAAATTTCATCGACTTCAATAAATAGCGGATTGACTATGTCGTGGTGAATTAACTCGAAATTTTCATGCCCTATCCAATGTTCCACGTTTCGTTTTCGTCCGGTGTAGAAATTATCAACGACTATTATCTCATGGCCACTCATCATCAGACGGTCGACTAAGTGAGAGCCGACGAATCCCGCGCCTCCCGTTATCTGAAATAAATCTCAATTAAATACCCGTAGATAATATATATTAAATATGTAATACCAATATCCTTTTTCTAGCTCGGTAATTTAGAAATTTTACATCAGGAAATTGTTTGGGGATACTATTTTCTAGCTTCATTAATCTATTTTCAAGTAGACCTATTTTATGTTTTGCATTTTCCAAATCGATTACGTCATCATTAGAAACATCATTCTTAATACTATTATGCTTTATATTTTGTACTTCGTTCAACTCATAAGCTTTTTCGTTTCTATCGATTACTATTTCGTTTGTATTGACAAAACTTTTATAAAATCCAAACACTACGAAAGATTAATAATATAATAAAATGTAAATTAGATGAGTATTAAACATTTTGACAAACCTACGATTAAACCTAAAATGAAAAAAGTGATTTGTTTCATTTTTCTAGAAATTTTAATCATGATAAAATCATATTATTGACAAGTTCATCAAAATAAAACAACCTCAAATATCACGAAAACAGTCTAAATTTAGAACCCAACACATTACTGAAATAATTCCTAAAACCGGATTTATAAAATTGCATTTTACGTTCGTATTAACATTTTTTTTAGAATATAAATAGATAAGAACATGTATATGTATATTTTGTAAATATTTTGCACCACGAATCAAATTTTATTTGTTGCGTCGCCACAGATTACATGTTTACTGTCAGTTTGTTTTGACATTTGATTGGCCTTTGAAAACTCGAATAAAAACATGTGAAAGTACATCATCTATGTTTCTTTATACAATTTTTTTGAATTATGTCAAGATCGAATAATTTAATTTTATAATCATTAAACAAAAATGAAACCAAACGTAGTAGCAGATGAAATGTTTCCTGATGGTGCAGGTCCATATATGGATTTAGAAGAGGTAATAACATCAATTAAACTATAAAATTTACATATGTACATAACCTAACATATTTTAGGCTGGTGGTTCTACAGGATTGCTAATGGATTTAGCTGCAAATGAAAAAGCTGTTCATGCAGATTTTTTCAATGGTAAATATATATATTTTCGTTAAAAACATGTACCTCTCAATAAATTATAAAATGCTATAATTTTTATACATTTCATTTTCAGATTTTGATGATTTATTTGATGATGACAAATTGGATTAATTAATATTGTAAGCTAATTAATTATGTATATTATTTATATATAAATAGATAGTAAAATATGAATACTTTTCATTTTATTTTACGTACCCTAAATAACTGCTATATTCTGAAAATTACAGCTCAATATATAACTATTATAAATTGAGGAATAGGTTATGTATATATATAGGACTGAAATACAAAAATCATGTTTTTACATTTATTAAATAATATTGAACTAAAACGATATTCAACGTACAGTACAAATGTGCAATATAACAAACATATAAAATACAAAATGAAAAAAACATTTCCTTTGTAGTGCAAAAGACATTCAGTTTGTGATTTAAACTTTATTTACAATTTAATAAGAACACAAAAATAATATTCGGTACTTTCTTTCTATAATAAATCAGTCCCGGAACGCATAAATGAACAAAGCTATAGTGGTCATGGTAATCTGGCAATCGCTATCAACGATTTTTAAAACATTAATACAACGGTCAGTATAAGTAAAAGTACATTTATACTTCCCGTACGGTTTTTAAAAGCATCTTGGATACTTGTTAATTGTCCTCCCGTAGATTATAAGTCTATAATAATATAACCCCCAGGGGTTTGGGCCTGCACACTTATAATCTATGTTCATATTTTCGTGAGGATAATTAATAAGTACTGCACTTGTTTTGGTATGAATTAAATATTTCAATGATTATAAAGAAAATCTCCTGAGTTAAAATCAAAGTAAAAATTTTCATGCACACAGAATATTTTTTATATAAAAAATATATAAAATTAATTTATTAATCAACGCCCGGACACGAAATACACAATATTTGTTATTCATACCGTTTTCAATCACAAAATAATTGAATTTACTGAATCCAGGTAGAAAAAAAGCCCTGTTATATTCACCGTACTTTCATATACGAAGTTTGACCAAAAAGTTATTGAAATATTTATTTATTTCAAAAAATACATATTTATTCATGGCCCTCTTTAAAAGCAGCCCCATGTGTGTCAATGCTCAGCCGTATTAGATGCACAGTTTAATTTTTAAAATTTGCGCAAAGTTTTGTGTTAAAAATAAAATGAAGTGCAAAAAACGTTAGAAATGGCTTTTGACAAGTCTATCGTAAAAAAAAACAAGGCTTTATGATCAGTTTAAACATTTTGAAGATGACGAGAGTTGGACGGCCTAGCGCATAGAAAAAATTAATAAAATCATTCTTGATAATTGCTGAATCATTATTGAAACGAATTTTTATTCATATTTTTATTGTCAACGATACCTCAGCCACCGTATTCTTCAGATAAAGTCCCCTAAGACTTTCTCCTCTTTTCCAAAATGAAGAGAACCATGAAAGGACAAAATTTTGCGACCATAGAGGAAATAAAACAAAAATGTGAAAAAAACGTAGGGGTTACTTTGAAGGGTACTGTATTTTTGTAAATAAAGTCATATTCCAGAAATTTTTTGATCAAACGTCATCGATTAAAAATAACTTGATTAAAGTCAACAATAGTTTGAACATAATATTTCTCTTCTTTATAAAAATACTCTTAAAATGGCACATTTTTTATAAAGGTCATCCCTACTTACTTTAATAATAATATATCTACCGTTACATAAATTAATAATTCATTGTTTTGATATTGTATTTTTTACACCCGTTATAAAAAATAGCCATCCTGAAATTATAAATAATTTGTTATCTTTCATAGTACTTTGTAAAAACTAAACGTCATCTAAATACAATCGTTTGGATATATATTAACGCGTTTAACATCGTTAATAACAAATATATTACAATACTAACCAAAGAAAATAAAAATTCAATCTAAACTTTTCTTTCAAATTCTCTATTCGGTAGGGTTAAGGCAATTTTTCACCAAAGAAATAAAACAGAATCTCTCTCATTCTGCGTTCCTGTTATATAAAACATTTTAGTCAATTAATCCTTACATATTATAAAACGCAACGTTTTTCTAACTGCCTATTTGTCCGCTTATCACTCAAGAAGGAATAAGCAGTGACGATAATTGTAAATCAAGTCAGAAAAAAGTTTACTGCCAGCACTGTCTTTTTGTTAAATATTTAACAATATAAATAATAGTGTAGAATAAAAAGATCTAAAATAAACTCCACGATATCATATATCTAACTTTTATATTTAAGCGATTGAAGCATGAGCACAGCTAGTTTGTTAAATATGGCGAGTCTTGAACAGATGTTTGTATTTTGACATTAGCGACGCATACGAACGAAACTAACAACAAAATAGCACCTGTTACAGCTGTTTTTGGTGTTGCTTTGGTGGAATACTGCCTTTATAAAATACCTGACGCGACCTTTAAAATATGAATTTGAAAGTATGTATAAAAAAATAAAAATAAATGAAAATATTTATAATATGGTTCTTAAATAATCTTAATTTATAACACTTAACAATTTGTTCAAAATAATATTAATTTTTTTAATAATAAAACGATTATTTACAAACTACTATACATAAATTATTTTTATGATTTATAATATAAACAAAACATTTGTATTCTTCCAAATAAAATAACCGCATTTATATTTAATTAATATAATTAAATATATACAGATATTAATAATAAAAAGGTCAAACTTTAGCGTAATCTTTACAAGACCGTTTTTTATTTATAATTTTTTTAAATAATAACTAAAAATGTCTACATCTAATACTAATGATATTGTTAATTGGGATTAAAAATCTAAAAGATATATATCCAAACTATTGACATTTTCATCAAGTGTAACGTTTTCTATATCTTGTCCAAAATATTCACGGACAGCTTTCAATAATTGTATAAAAATTAATACTGTAATTATTTCCAAAATCAATTTTTTAAATGTCAATCAAAATTAACCAAATATTAATATTTTAATATATAACATGCTATATAATATTAACTTTTATACATTTATTAAAATAAAATTATATAACACATCATACCAGTCGCTTGTCTTTTTATTTCGTTGGCCAAAATATAATCAAAATAGTTAAGATTTAAAACAGTTCTTGTTTAGTAAAAAAATCTTCTTATTTACTTTCAATAACTTTAACCATTTCCTTTCTTAAAAATATCAAAAAAAATCGTATCTTGCTCAAAATACCCAAAAAATTGCCCATCTAGACTTATCATATTTCTTTAATGTCCGGTATTATAAAGGAGCTAGCAAATTTGTTAGCTAGCAAGCACTTTCAAATGAGATATCAAACTTATATGACAGTTCTTTTGGAGTTTGTTGAAGACTTTGACTTTTAACAGTATTAAAACAGTGGTGATATTATGAAAATTATTTTGTACAGTGAAAGATGCCAACCGTGTTACAATTAGTTGAAGTGTCACTGCTCTAAATTCCATAACTAATCCATAGATACTAGTACAGAATTAATACTCCATTTGAAAGTAATTGCTAGCTAGCAAATTTTGCTAGCTCCTTTATAATACTGGACATAAGTCATTTTATTTACAATTCCGAATTTTGTAACAATTAAAATTTGAATTTTAATTATCGTAAAAAAAATTTCATAAATTTCTTGATCTTCCTTCGCATAAAATTATTTACTTTTTCGATGAAAATCCGTTTAAAATTTCGTAATCCCTATACTCGCAATGTTGACAGATGGTCAATCGTTTTAAGATTTTGAATGGAGCTTCTAATAACCATTTTTTAGTTTTTTTACAAAATTTGAGCTTAATCTTGAATCTTTTAATTTTTCCGAGAAATACCTTAATTTTCTTGTTCACATAGAATCTTGGAACTATAAATCACAGAGAATTTAGAACGGTCTTAAAATATAATAAATTTCAAACGTATCGCCCCGTCACATTCTTTGGAAGCAAATTCTTTTCAATATCATGCATAAACCAAAAATATCTGGTAGATGTGTTAGATTAAATTATATATAATATAAAAAAGAAACATTTTTTAATCATTAAACATCACACCTTTTTCACCTTTGTTCAAACACTTGTACGTTATGTTTATTGACAACTAGTTGATATCTATATCACTGGACAAATCCTCGGAGTCAGGTTCGTCGTCCGAGAAGTCGAGTATGTTTGGAGACAGCGGGTCCGAGAATGACGACTGACGTGACGCCTCGCCTTCTCCGAGGCAAGTCTCGACGTACTCTACAGCTCCAGGGGAACCGCTCGGACCGGCCGAGTCGATGTAATTGTCACCCAAATCTGGCTGCGCGGCCAACTCTGAAAAAATATATATATATATGAAGTGTTTTTGGTATGATTTAAATTTGGAAACTTACTTTCGACGTAACTTCCTAAAGACTTTGGTAACATAGATTTTGCTTTCTTAATATTTTCTTCACTTATCTCTCCTTTATCTAAACCTGAAGAAATATTATATATGATTAATATCGACATTACTTTTACAGAATATTTTTAAAATATCTTACCCATTAACATTCCAGCTTTCTTGAGCACTTCAATATCATCATTTATTTCAAATGTATTATCAAATGAGAAACAATATTCCATTCTGAAAAAAAAATAAAAAAATGAAACGTTATAATTTTTGCATTATCCAAAATAGGTTTCACTTTAAAGTTAGATAATTCAGTCAAAAATAATCATAGAAAAATAGTATTTTAAAGCTGAAATTCCAAGCTTTCAAACGATACTAAAGAAAATATATCAACTGATTTTTTTTGCCCCTCCATAGACCATCAAAGTTATATTAACTCTGATAAGAAATATCTCAATTTCATATTAAAGTTTAATAACTCGGTTAAAAATTATCGCAGATTAAATTTAAATATAGTTTTGAAACTTTTACTCTAAGCTTTCAAATGATACCAAAGACAATGCATCTACTGTTTTTTTTTGCCCCTCCACAATCCATCAAATTTAGAGTAACGTTGACAGGGAATATCACGGTTTCACTTTAAAGTTTAATAACTCGGTTAAAAACTATCACAGATTAAATTTTAAAAAATGGGTTTCGAAGCTTAAGCTTCAAGCTTTAAAATGATATCAAAGAAAAGGCATCTACCAATTTTCTTTTACCCCGTTCACACCGCCAAAGTTTTTTTGAATTTTTCCATTTGATAAAAAGGAGGGAAATTGACTGAAGTTAAGTAACTTTGAAGCTATACTTACTTGTCATTTGAAATGCTACATTCTACTTGTGTTTTTTTATCAGTATTAACTATAATAAAAGGCAACGGTATGGTTGAATTTGTGGAAGGAACACCGTACATACGTTGATGTTCCTTATTTCTCTCCACTAGATTTTTAAATGATATTTGTTGATATATGAGATCCCGTAACTGTTGTTCTTTCTGTTTTATACTATTCATCCGTTTTTGTTTCTCTTTTTCTAACTGTATGTATTCTTGTAACGAATTTGTCGGTAATCCTAACCAACGGATTTCTTTTTTCTCCTTTGATATTATATTCATTGCCATTAGAACGTTTAAAGCATCGTAAACTCTTCGCCGGATATTCTTTTGGTCATACTAAAATAAAATAGATTGAAATATTTGTAAATAAAACAAAAAAAAAATTGGATTTCTCACCACAGAAATCTAACAACTATTTTATTATGGTTTTTGATTTCTGAATAAAAACTTTGTCTCTCTAATCGGAAAGCATAAAATTATTAACTAGCTTCATTTATCATTGATCGTGTAAATGTAATTTCTATCTCAGAACTTTTGTTTTCAAAATTTATTTTTAAATAGAATTAATATTCGCTTTGATTATTTTAGCGCTAATCAATGGTAAAACGGTTACAATTACAGATAAATATCATGGAATGGAACTTGTAAAGGATAAATTTATCTTTCAAACAAAAATTATTCTTTTATTCTGCGGTTAACGGTTTATAAAAAAAATAACCTAAAAAACTGACTATAAAATAAAACGATTTTTTTTTTAGTATAGCCCATACAATTACAATTTAAAGTGAAAAATAGTTTTTGAACTCGTGAGTACCTTCCCAATAGCCTAAATTGTTTTTTATAGATGATATGACATTTTCAAAAAAGGACTTGAAATTTTGAACAGCTTTTACTCCTAAACTATTAGTTTTAGATTAATACCTGGAGTACCTTTCTTATAGAAAATTTAATTATCTGTAAAATCATTCCAGTTAATTTTTGTTCTATCTTACGTTTTCGCTGTATCGACGATGTAAGTATAAACGGCACTCAATTTCATTATGTATTTCTCGGAGACCTACAGCTTTGCATTTTTGATTTAAGAGCATCATTATATGATAAATAATCAAGGCAAATATTAATCTTACAAGAAAACCGCAAAAATACTTTTACCCGAAATTCAATAACCATCTACATATAAATTATCGTGTACGTCTCAAATCTTAAATAACCTCAACATGCCTGCTTTTTTAAAATATTTAAATATTCTTCGTATAATTACCTGCTCGGCAGCCGAGTTAGCCATATGGGCCGGATTTGTAAATTCAGAGACCAGTTCATCTGCGACTTCGTTATACGACGTTGTTCCTTTTTTCCGTACCTTCTCGCACACTTTCATTGAGAAATGTCTGAGACCTTTACCTACTTTATCAGATCTCCTCCTTTTACTACTAAAAAACATTTTGTATTTGGTATTTTTTTTTAAACTCACGAGACGTTAAAAATAATAAAACGCAAAAAAAAAAAATTCGTTAAAATGTATGTAAAATAAAATGAACTAAACTATTTGAACTTACTATTCTGGTGGATTATATTCACTATCTACTGTGTGCCTCTTCCTTGCTCCCGTGTGATCCAGAATCGGAGATATATAAGTTTTGTTTATGTTCGGAGAAACAGGCTGCGATTGCTGTGGGGATGGACTTTTCTGTTGTTGACTCGTAGTGATCAATTTTAAACCCGAAGCCGCCTGAAACAGAATTTATTAATAACTATATTATTAAAATAACACTCATATAAAAATCTACCATTTGTGATGGTGACAGCTGAATTTTTTGTAATGTCTGTCCTTCCATGAATTTTTGAGTACCTTGAGTGGCTGGTTGTAAATGTACAAAACCTAAAATAAGTATGATTATTTGACATGAGAATTTAACCTAAAATAAAGTACATTTAATTTTACTTACGAGGCCCTAATTTTCCAGTAACTCCAATAGTTTTTAGAACTTGATTTGTGGTTAGCAAACTCTAAAATCAATCAAAATTATCAAATTATTATCAATCTGTTATAAACTTGTTATGTTTTGTTATTTATATTTATATATACACAATTAAGTTATAATTAAATAATATCTTATAGGTATTTGTATGTACATAAAATTTGTACACTGATGTAATTATACAGGATGAATAACAAGTAAGGAAGTTGAATTTTATAGCCTAAAATATTAGATTCGTGAAAAAGGAGAAGGTGGTTTTATTATTTACCACAATTTATATCTGCATAATCAAAATGTTTTTAAATACTTAAATTGATTAGTAACGTAATGCAAAAAAAAATAAGAATTCAGATCTTTGTAGATCAAAACTTGATCTACGTAGATGAAATTATTTTTTTCCAGGGAATACCAAAATCAAATTTTTATATGCACGAAAGAGAATAAATACAGGGTGATATAAATAATTAAGATCTATGTAGATTTGAGTAAATCTAAATAAATCTCTGTAGATCACAGAATAAAGATACTCCTGTAGATCAACTTAATTTTTTCCTGGGAATATTAAAATTACATTTTTATAAGGATATAGAAAATAAATACATCTTATCTCTGAAGTATGATGAAACATAAAAAATTTAAGACAGCAAATAATAATTAGTCAAGAAATTTTTGAAGAGAACATTTTTTTATAGACTTCATATTTTAGGCTATGGAATCAATGGTCTTTATTTTTTCTTCACTCTGTATATTCACATGCATCTAGTGTAGATCAAAATCATCTGATTTTTATAAATCAAAATTGTAAAAAAATATAAGTAAAACATAACATTCAAAAATTAATCATACTTAATGCTACCCTTTGCAAATTTTATCTATTTTAATTGAAATAAGGTAATCATATTAATAATTAATTAAGTAAATTATTTTCTATTATAAAAAATAATGACAAAAAATAAATTTTTATTTTGGCGACTAATGGATTTTTTCTTGACTTTCTGTTTAGTTGTAAATTTAAAAGTTAATATCTGCTTCAAATAGATTGCATAAGTTTTTATTTTAGCATAATCGTAGTATTTCAATATTAGTTAGTTATCAAAAAAAATCATTTAAAAACCTGTTCTAAAAAAATAAAATTACTAAAAAACAGAACTCGAGTCCATAACATTAACGTTGTGTATAAAGGAGGGAACTGAAATAATCAACTACCTATACAAAAATAATAGTTTTTTACCTGGCCAGCTTCTTGACTACTAGTTGCTTTGAAAATGCCTTTAATAGTTTGCCCCCCAATTGTCGTTTTAACCATTGGATTTAATGATTTTGAAGTTGTTCCTTGAACGACTTTTATCATTTGTTGTTGGCCTAAAATATTTATTTTTTTAATATATATGAAAGTGATGGTTAACGTGTTTGCCCTTGAAAAAAGTATAAGGACGTCTGACTATAAAAATGCAAATTTTAGACCCCTGAGTAGTTTTATAATGAGATAAAATAATATTTAAAACGAAATCAACATTAAAACGTTGGCTGCAGATACATACCATTTATATCCTGAAGCAATAGACTCACTGTGTTATTTTGTTGCGTCATAATTAAGGAGTATTTAATTCAGAAAATGATAAAATGAAATTTATTATGGCACGATTATAAATATATTCAATAATCAAATTTTCAATGGATCATCTAATATCCTGCTGGCTCAAAATGGCGACTTAAAGAATATATTTAATTTAAAACTGTTGTATTTTCATTCTCAACAATATTGTTCACAATTACTAAAGATCATAGTTGAACATTTCATTCTCACTACAAATATATCACATTAAAAGTCAAAATGACACATACACTGTATTAGAAAAAGGGTAATTTGTACACAAGTAACCTGAATAGTCGAGCTTGGCGGCAGCTACAATGTGCCTCAGCTGATTGGATAATACATCTCACGTGGGATTGCAGGTTCCCGCGCTTGCCGCATTTCCGTAATCTAGTATATCCGTTACAGGCCCTACAGGCGTTATGCATATTATTTACGTCAGTTATCAAGGATATTTGAATTGTTATGAAATTTATTAAAATTGTTTTATATTATAAGTTCATTAAGTATTAAATCCCTTTAAAAAAAAATTATCATGATTTATAACAGAGAAATTGATAAAATTGTGGATATATTCAATATAATCAAAACAAAACAAAAATTGTAAAAAATGACTCGAATTTGAATTTACGCGCGTTATTTTTATATTGGGCCTACTGATTTTGTTATCATTTGTAATTATAGTGGGAATGTTGGTACTCCTTGTTAAAATGTCGGTGGTATAATATGTCAAAATGGTTGACGAAACAACCGCGAGGCCGTCAAATAATCTTTGGACTAGACTTCCAGATAATGTGTTAGAAGTAATATTTTCTTATTTAGATCTTCACGATCTTAGGAACTGTTCTTTAGTGTGTAAAAAGTGGTATAAATATTTAAACGATGAAAACAATGACGTGTGGAGACTCCACTGCATAAGCAAACTGGCCGAAGAAGCTTTAAAATCCGATCTTTTATCGTCCGTACCGACATATAAGGCAAAATTACGTGCTTTCTATCATGCCTGGAACCCAAACGACTGTTCTAGAAATGTATATATAAAACCAAATGGATTTACGTTACACAGAAACCCAATAGCACAAAGTACAGATTGCTCTAGAGGGAAAATAGGATTTAGGTACGGAAGGCATGCATGGGAAGTCATTTGGGAAGGGCCTCTAGGTACAGTAGCAGTTGTTGGAATAGCGACAAAAGATGCACCCTTACAGTGTCCCGGTTATGTTGCCTTATTAGGATCAGACGATCAAAGTTGGGGTTGGAATCTTGTCGATAATCATCTTTTACACAACGGTGATGAACAAGGGAATTACCCTCTATTAAATAATGCACCTAAATATCAGGTATTCAATCAAAATAATATACCTATTCAAATAAAATATTTTGAGTATTGATTATTTTTTCAGATGGGGGAAAGAATTAGAGTAATATTAGACTGTGATGATAATACATTATCTTTTGAAAAAAATTACGAATTTCTTGGGGTTGCATTCAGAGGTATGTATTTATTATATTATAAAATACTTTACCAAATATAAAATGAACAAAATCAAATTTAAATCTTGGAAGAAAATGTTAATCATACATAACAAATGCCCTGACAGAAATATCAACATGGGTGTCTTAATTCCAGGTCTCCCGAAGAAAAAACTCTATCCAACAGTATCGGCCGTGTACGGTAACACCGAAGTATCTATGGTATATCTTGGCCCTCCTTTAGATGGCTAACATCACCGATGTTTCAACAACATCCTAGCTAACTTATTGAGAGAATATTAGACTTGGAAACGTGTGAATTAAATAAAAAGAATTCTAATCGGGAGACGAGCTATTGCCAATTGTGATACATTCCTCATCTGTACATACGAAAGTGTAAAGTGACATTTTGCAATCGGAGGCAAGAAACCAGATAAGGTAGGTTTAATTTTCTAAACCTAAAACGGATCTGTGTGATCGTGAATTGTATATCTTAATGGAAAGATATGCCTGTTGTTTCTTCTTTTGTAAACGAGGTCGTTTATATATATTTGTTGACCAAATGTTTGATGATACCAAACAGATCTCATGATTTTATTGTTGAGATACATTTTACCATTTAAATTTGCCAATGTTTCAGTGCATATATTTTATTGTGATATGGGTTTATTTATTATTAAGTTAAATACAAAACGAGTGAGTGAAACTTCTTAAGTGACATTGAATCAGTTTTTAACATTTGTATCACTAAACAAGTTTCACTTCTATTTTTTTTTTAAATATTACGTTTTTAATATTTATTTATAAAATAAATGTTAATAGTTGTAAAGTAGCTTTCAAACCAATCTGATATGCAATATTGAAAGAAAGATATGATTCATTTAAAACAGTATAATTTGCCCTAATTACTTTTAATATTTGAGTAGTCTTGATTTCAACCATCTTCAATATTTTAATAATGTAAACTATGTCTTGATGTTTTTTTTAATTATTTTTGATTCCTCCCTTTTTGTCACAATCTGTTGAAGTCCCCCCCAATTGATAGATAATGGACTAGGCTTAGAAAGTTTATTTATTTATTCTAATGTGTATATAAAATTTTAATTATTTCTTTAGGGTATAATTTAAAAATTTATTCACGTAATATTTAAAAAAGAAACATTAAAAATTGCACTCGAAAAATAATTAATAAGATTTTTTTTTCGCATTTTTTGAAACCAACGATGCCTTGAAATTTTGGCATTTTTATTTATACAAAATAATCTTATTTATTGAATAGTTCTAGTCATGTAAATTTATTACATATACATTATAGAAGTAGTATGGGATAATTAGCTCATATTGAGCTGTACTTTTTTTATTATTTTATTTTTCAATTATTTTGAAAGTTAATTTTAGGTAATAATTTATTTGTCAAATACTTATTTTTGTTTATTTATGCTGTGATATTGATTTCCTTTTCACAGAGTGTGCCATATTATCTTTATTTATTTTTTTCTTATATAAAATATACGGGTCATACATTTTATATTATTTACATTTGAAACATATATTTTGCATTGGCTATATAATTTTAATTAATTGTTGCATCAAATATCTAATCGAAAAATACTTATTCTAAACAAAATGATGTTGTATTAGACTCAGTTATGGAATAACAAATCAAGTGTTAAATCCAAAAAAATAAATTAGCAATGATATCTGTTTCTATAGGTCAAAAACTATGGCTTTGAAAAATGGACTTAATTACCTAACTATGAATTAAACTCCTTCTTTTATTTATGTAACATCGAATTAGCTACAAAATATATTGTTTAACTCTGTATTTAAAAATTAAATACCAATTCAAGGTGCTTTATTGTGAATTGAAACATTATTAAGCAAAAAATACTCTTAAAACTATTTGTCTATGTAAATTAAGATTACATTACATCGAAATGCAATTTAACACAGCAAAATATATGTTACGGATGGAAATAAATTCTTAAGCCATATTATTTTTATTGAATTAGGTATTTAATTTGTATGGCTTACTGAATAACAAGCCTTTATATAATATCAAATATTGATAATTGTTTAAAGAAAATGTACATTTGTCGTGAGCGCCAGTCACAGGAATATGAACATAGACTATAAGTGTGCATGCACACGTAAGTTATTCTTGATTAGGGAAATTTTTCCTGTCCTTAATCTATGGTGGTGAAGCTGGGAGTTGTTTTAAATGAAAACGTGAATATGAGTAAAATAAAATAACAAAAACGAGTTTGTATAATTTGTGACTGGCGTCCACCTAATAGACAAGTACCCAAAATATTTTTAGCTTACTCTACGTTCAAAGTTTTATATATATTTTATTTTATAATATATTTATTTTTTTAATTTTATTCCATAATAGTAAATAAAAATATTTTTTTATCGGTGTACATTTTCAAATAAATCAATTATTAAATATGGCCTATTTATGACAAAATTGACATATTATATATTTTTTAATGTTTTTTTACAAATATATTTTTATTTCATGAAAACAAATTGTGTGGTGTTTTTTCAATTGTAAATCTCTTACCAAAAATATTTGATATATTATCTTGATATTGGAATGTTTACCTTTTTTGACCATCATGATTTGTGATATCGTATATTTAATATTTTTTATCAGTTGGTTTAGTATTTTTGTCAAGATTTGGCAGTAAAATCAGTTAAAATCAATTTAATAATCAGCGTCACAGAAAATGAATGATGTACAAAGGAAGACTGAAAAGTACTTCTTTTTATCGTAACTACTACATGGACTGAAAAGTATTTGGTCTGACACACAAATGGCGACATAAACAAAAAATCTTTATACTTCTCATAGAGTACTAACCTTAACTAGAATACTGTCAAAATTTCATAACATTTTATGTACTCTTGTTCAAGTTACAGCCTTCGAAGTGACGCTACTTTTGTTATTTTTTTAATCATGGAAAAAAGTGAATTTCGTGTTTTGATTAAACATCGTTTCTCGATGGAGAAAAATACCGTCCAAACAAAGGAATGGTTTGATAAGTGTTAAGGCACATCTGCCCCAGCTAATTCAAATATTGGTTTGCTGAGTTTTGTTGTGAACTACGAGCACAAATGATGCACTACATTCAGGAAGGCCAAATGAGGCAGTTCTTCCAGAAAACATTCTCACAAGGCTCACGTTACGACTGATAAATTTAAGGAATTGCGAATTGGTTCCGCACCCACCGTATTCTCCTGACCTGGCCCCCAGCGACTACTACCTTTTTCAAAATTGAAAATGTGGCTTCCTGGCAAAAGATTTTACTCTAATGAAGAGGTTGAATTGGAAACAAACTCCTATTTTGAGGGACTTGACGCGAACTACTATAAGACCGGTATCGAAATGTTAGAGGACCGTTGGAACAAGTGCATTACTACATACTAGATGGAGATTATGTCGAAGAATAAAAGAGTTTTTTCATTAAAAAAATCGTTTTTTTTATTGTTAGGCCAAAGACTTTTCAGCCCATGTAGTAAAAATCGTGCTGACTCTATTTCTTGACTGTGGAATATGATGGCCCAGATTCTCCGTAAACAGCAGACATCTCTTTTAGGGTTTTCCTAGTTTTGGTCAGGAATAATACTTGAGACGTAAAGAACTTGAAAAAAATCTCAGAGTGAGAACTTTTCAGCCTCTCTTCATATGTATATGAAGATCACATAGAACCTTTTAACATTAAAATAACACTTATAAATAATTTTTCACCCTATAATTGGCATTTCAATAATAGATATTTTATTACCAGAAGTTTATAAAATTTCTTGTAATTTGAACGTTTTTCTTATTATACTGCCAAATCTTCTGTAGATAGTAGAACAGAATAATTTTACGATACGTCATATATGTACATTCATTTTCATTTCAAATATACAGTGATATAAATAAAGCGTTAATAACAAATTATACAGACATGTTAAAGAATTCAGAACACAAAAAAAATCAGTTGTATTCAATTTTAAGTGTGAATAATTTAATTTTGCAATAATTTAATTGTTAATGTATTATATCATTGTATCGTTTCCTAGTCTGTAGATAATTGTTAACCTTGTTTGAGTCATTCAGAAGTCGAAACGACTAAGTTCACTTATCAAACGATTTAACCCGTCAATGGAAATGTGTGGTCGATCTGACCCAATGACATCTATGAAGAGCTCTATTAACAAAACTAAATTATTTCTTTGCTTATCCGCCTGTCTACTTTCAAACTGAATCATGTTGAACAGCTGACATTAATGAGTTTTAGTTTATCGCAGAAACGTGGGGTCAATCTGACTCAATGTCTCCGTTAACGTGACTTTTTTTACAACATGACCGGCTCATTTAAATAAAATTTTTTTTATCAGATCCGAAATATATTGAATTAATTCAATATTCAAACCCTCCACTACGTTTGTTTATGTCATGCAGACATATTTTGTCAATATTGTTGTGATTAATTATGATAATTTTACATTTTCATAATTTTTATGTTGTATACATTTACTAATCTTGAAAATTAAAATTAAAAAATATGGTGTATTATGTGATTTACGTTAGACTGGAGATATAATGACATATTTTACTTAATAATAAAATAATTATGTTATTAAATAGTCATTATTATTAAATAGTTATTAATGTCATAACAGGTCTATTTGACCCAATGTCTCCACTGACGTGAAGATTTTTCACGCCTCCAATGGCGGGTTAATAAAGTTAATATTGATTTTTTTTTTTTTGTTTTCTGGAAGATACTGAAATTAGCAAATCAATAAAAAGTGGATTTAGTCACATTGGCAGCAGAGTCCAATATCTTTTGCATTGAACATATGATTCTTTAATTTTTTTAACTAAACATATGATAAATATATATTTATTAATCTGTTACGAAGTGATATTTATATATGTATTATGCTTATAGGTTAGGTTATGTTCTCAATAATACCGTTAAATCGAAAATTTTAGTGTATCGGTTCCAATATTACTTCACTTATAATATTATTCCATATAAAATAAAAATAAATAAGTTTGCGATTTTACTTATTTCATATTATAAAAAATTATATTTTTCATATGTTTTGAAAACCGTTACTTTTATTATCGACTCATAGAATCTTGTTGTTATTGTATTGTAAATAAAGGAAAATAATAATTGTACTTTGTTCAATTCGGATGAATGTATTACGTTACATCATAGCTGTAAATATTACGTAATAGTCATTGTTTACAAATATTACAGAAATATTAGTTAGGTTATAAAAATGATTTATTTTTAAATAACAATATATTCAAAAATAATTGATTTTTAAATTTCTTATTATTGTATTCAGAACATTATACTCTTGGTTGAGACATATGTATATGGGTGTATGTTATTAGGGTTCTGTAGGTACCTACCACAGAACATAAGGTACCTACTGAGTACGTGAATGCTATTATGTTTAACTTATTTTTTTAATTAAGATAAAGGGATGCAAATAATACTTATACAGGAATACAGGTGGCCACTTTCTGGAAAACCGGGAGAAACCAGGGAGTTTTACTAGACTGGAGAAAATAAGAGAATTTGGTTGGAAGACGGACATTTTTTTAGTAAAGTCAACTCAAATTCGCATTCTCTCAGAAATGTCTCGTTTAAAAAAATTCCTTTTAAAATTCAAAAATTTTTAAAAACGTTCAATTCTCGACAATAACTCTGTTTTGTCACGTGATCTATTTGTAGTACGCCAACCAATCATAAATCTCTACGTCACAAATGTACCGCACATCATGCTGTTGTTCGGTTCGATTGTTGAAAATGTCAATGGTGATTTGTGTTGGTGAATATCGGTGATTATTCCATTATTCTGTACAGGGTGAGTTTATTATTTAATTTTATGATTTGTTATTGATGCTTATAAAATTGTTTTTGTATTACAAATTCTGTTAAAAATTCTGGTAAATCATTCAATCAACAATTGTTAGGACCTTTAGGTGTTGGAGACTAAGAAAAAAAACCAACCTAATTTAACGGATTTTTCGATTTTTTTTAGTAACGTAAACTATGCAGAAAACCGGAAAAAATGTAAAAATCAGACAAAAAGTGGCCCCCTGCTATATTAAAAAATAGAGGTAAAGGAGGCATATAAATAACTATTTCAAGCTCTTTGTTGGCGCCATTTTTAATTTAAAAATGATAAAGCCAAGTTCTACTTATTAAAACCTACATTTTGATACTCCATATATCAACTTTAACTGCATGACCTCTCCCACCATCGATTTTCTTTTTTACATCTGTCTGGAGATCATAACTTTGTATGTTTAGTTAAAATTTCAAGTTTCTAGCTTATCACATTTTCAAGATATTTTGCTGTGATAGACAAACGACAATTTAAGATTAATAAAACTAGTCGTAGATCTACAGCACTCTAGAAATGGTATATTATGTCTTGTAATAGCAAATAGCTTTTGTGTTATACAGTATTTAAAAAAGTATAATGTCACCCTTGTTTTCAAGGGTCTTCTGTACAGATTGAAATGACTTACATAAATACAAAGTAATTTTGTTCAATGCATTTTATGTGACGTAATACAGTTCATAAATAGAATGCAAAAGTGTTAAAGTGTAGAAATTTTACATTATAAGTTTTTTTTTGTACAATAGGACAATGTTGTATAATAGTAACATCATTATTTGCAATTTAAAAATATTTTGGCAGCTGAACCATGGAAAAAATATTGTATTATATAATAAGTAATTTAAAATATCTTAAAGACTGTTCATTTCCATGAAATAGAAAAAAATAAAAATGTAATTTTAAGCGCATTTGTTTTTATGTCGTATGTCCATATCTCACCAATTTCAGAAATATTTTTTATGTATTAATAAAAGGGATAACTCCAGCTTTCGAAAATCAAGATTTTTACAACAATGTTTAAAATTAAAAATAGCCAGTTGATTTGTAAATTATAATGTGCGTAGATCTATAAAAATGAAATAAAATCAAGGCAACAAGAACAATAGATTTTATTTAAACAATATGTTGTACATACTCGATATCGTTATAGATACAAGAATTGTAAGGATATACAATAATATTTTGGGTGCTGATAGGCCATAGATATATTACTACAATACAGAGTGAATATAAATACTTTGGCCATTTGTTTGAGAAACACAGACCACCCGTATTGTCAAATTTAGAGGTTTTTTTTTTATATATTTTTATACGTTTTAAAAATGAACATATGTTCCGAAACTTTTATACACTTCAATAACAATCTGCAACATATGTTTTTCATTATGAAAATAAGTTATATAAATTAAAGGGAATCAAAAATTCAAATCGTCACATCTTTGTTAAAAATAATCGCAAGCTGATAATTCAAAAAGCATTTTGAAAGTTGTAATCTCTACTTTTGGATGTTTTAAAAAAAATATATTAGGAAAATTTTTCAAAAACTATCAAGTTCTCGTCAGATGAAAAAAAAATTTAAAGCTTAAAATTTTTTTCATCGAACAAAACCTTGACAAAGTTAAAAAAAATAAGTTTTTCCAGTGTCAATAGATTGTTATCAACATTTTTTTTAAATTGCTTGAATTAAAATTTTTAAAACCATTAAAAAGAAGAGATTATAAGCATCAAGATGCATTTTGAAGATTGCGATTTTTTTAATAAAGATGTGACGATTTAAAATTTTAAAATTAAATTTGTAAAAAGAAATAATCAAATGTGATTTTAGATCAAAATAAAAATATATGTTGCGATTGTTTATTAGTAAAATTATATAAATTATTGTTCTACGATAATTCAATTTTCATCAACTGAAATTGAAATTAGTAAATACATACCTTAATTTCATTTATTTTAAACGGTAAGTTTTATATAAAATAAAATGTCCTTCCCAATCTTAAAGAATAAATAAAATTAATCAATGTATTATAGTTAAAGCTTATAACATAATATAAATTGGTCCTTGAAACGGTAATGGTTTTAAAAGTATATATTATTATTTACATGTCTTAAGAAATAAATTAAACTTAATTGTTCGGATCAAAAACATTTATTCGAATATTACTATAGTGTATAAAATAATAAATAAGTAAATAACACATCAATTTGTTCTTTATTTCCAATTTTCGCTAAATCAAACCATATCTTCTTGATATTTTCAATGATTATTTCAACGGATCAAAGGGTACATTTTTGAACCCTGTAAATAAAAATTGATCAAGAAGATCAACACAATATTAAAACAATTAGAAAAAATTCTAAACAGCCTGAAAAGTTATACACAGTTGAAATTATTAATTAATAATTATTTGAAAATAACTCCCTATTTTTCAATTCCATGGCAAAAATGGGTACTATGGAAAATTAATATGACAAAATTCTCTGTAAAAAAATCCCATGCGTTTATTTTGTAAAATCAACTGTTTCTGCGTAATACAGCAATAACATAATTATTTTCTACAATAAATAGTTTCTACGTAAAATAAAAACAATGAAATTAAGTTTTATACCCAGTTTCACCAAACTATGTTAGTTCTAACAGCCTTGTAAATTTTCAAGTAAATTTTAATCTGTTAGGTTCCAAAGAAACTCTATTGTAGATATTATATTATTGTCTTCATTTGTAATAGAATCAACAGATTCATAGATCAAGACAGTGACCTTGACTTTTATAACGGTATGTACCAATTTTTAGGCTATTTGGAATTTTCGTGAAACATTACATGTATTTCTCATTAAAATTAATGAACTACATGAGCGATAAAAAAAAAATGAATGCCGTTTAAAATATATGAAACTTAGTTCCAATTAATGTACATAATAAGAATCACATATCAGATTGGACTTTTATTTAGTTATTCATCTATTTGACTAAACTTTCAATTTAAAAAACGATGCTATGCAGTACCCTAACATACTATTTAGCAATTACCTCATTATCTAAACTACAATATAATATTTATATGCTTCCAACATTATGGTATGTTCTATAATATATATACTACAATTTTCAAACAAGTGACTTTTATTAACTACCGAAGCTGCCAGCTTTATATTATTAATAATACAGCTCGTTATGTACAAATTTGTTAGTTTGTATACGAATATTAAATTAAATACAGCCATACCCCAAAGTTATGTCACCTTAAGTACCTCCAGATCAAAGTCAAATCATTATGAATTTGTTTGAGACTTTAGAGCAGTAATAATAAATATGTAACATGTACATTGTACACCAATCAGCGTTGTGCAACTTTAGGAGATGGAATTTAAAAAAATGTACTTAAGTCATGTTATACAAAATTAAAATTTGTTTGATTTTTAACTGAAATTTAACAATAGAAGTAACTAACAAAAAATTCACGGTGAGCTGTATTTTCGGTCCAGGTAGATAAAAAAAAGTCTCTAGTTTGGCGACATAGTACTCTGGAACTATAAAACACACTGACTTGGAACTGATGTTAAAATATCCGTTATATAATCTAGTTTTACATATAAAATATATATATTTTAAGGTTTAAATAATTAAGGACTAAAAAACAATTAGCCCATTTACTCTTTGCATACCGTACTTTACTTAAAGTACTGTAACTTATAAAGCAAGTGTCAGAATGATTTGAAATTTTAACATGTAAAACTAAACTATATAACGGAAATTTTAAAACTTATCTGAAATCTGTGTGATTCATAGTTATAGAGTTCTATGTCACCAAAGACAAGATATTTTTATTTGTTAACTAGAATAATACAGGCAATGGTTCTGAAGGTATGAATTACCCACAGACTAGAGTGCAATCAGTGCAGTGAATATAGGAGACGTGACTTACGAATAAATATCTTGATTAGGACTGTGAAGTTATTTATTTACCTTATAAGCCCTAAAACGTATAATAATATATGCGATAGTTGAACAAAAGACACTCGAGTTTGAAAATGAAACTATTGATATCTATATTAACAGTATCATCAAAGGCCTTTGCTTTTTAAGTTAAAGTGAGCATATTATAATACTTATCACTTGAAAAATTGCTCAAGTTTTATGTAAATTAATTTTTCATTAACACTTTGGAATGTATTCAATAATCATTTTAATTTTAATTTATTTTTAATTGATTTTAAATAAAAATAAAGTAAACAGTGATTATCTTAAAAATAATAATATTTTATACATGTCTTTGAAAGTTATTTATACAGGATGTCCCAGCTTCAAAAGACCAGTCCCCCGCACTCACAACTACAGAGTACTTTCTAATTTGTCTTCGGTAATTAAATATCCTCCATTACGAGGGACTTTACATATCGTGGTTTCATGAATAGCCCTCCAGGCAACTGTTTCAAAAAGATAATTTTTTCATGTGTTTTTTTTTGCACTCTATTACTTTTTATACGTCATTGGAAAATTGAATACAACTACCCTAATAATATTTTAAATCAATTCATTTTAATTCTTAAACTGTAACTACCGACGTGAAATTTCAAGTTCAGCTGCTTCTACGCCATTGGTAGGACTGTCGGTGTCAGCTTTGGTAAGTACGAATGCTTTGAAATATTGCTGTACTTAATATCCAATGAAACGTTTAATTTTTGTGATCTCATATGATTTTCTGATAAAAAAACAAGCCCAAACGTTGTGATTTTAAAATAATTATTGTTGTCAAAACCTATGTATATTTTGTTTTTTCATGTTCTTTGATTAGAATATTAGTAATATTATACCTCTATGTTATTATTAGACATAGGAAAATTTCATAGCGACTGAATAAATAGGTTTGGTTATGAAAAAAATTAATTTTGATCTCTAATCTCCGATTTGAATAGTTTAGTTGAAATTCTATTAGGATATTTATATTCAATGTTCCAACGATGTGTATAACAAAATAGAATGAAATAAAACGTTTTTAAAAATTACATGTTCTTTTGAATTTACGACATCCTGTATATTTCTCCTAGAACGGATAAAGAAAGTAGATTTACATAACTCACATTCTCACGTAAATCTGCTTTTACAGATAAACACCATTCATGACTGTATTTTAAAATATCCATTCGTTAAGTTATACAATTTAATTTTTAAATCCTGTGTAAATGAAATTAAATAAATGACATACATGCATACATAATTTACAGTTTAGAAAAAAAATATATGAAACAATGGTTTATTATAAGTTCTGTACAATTTCAGGTAATATTAAAGATATCTACGATATAAAATTTTAGTATTTACGAAACTTTTAATCTCTTAAAATATCCGCCAATTTTTGTATGCCGTGAATTATATTAATTTAAGTACGTTAGATATTTGTGTTTGGAAAAAATTAAGTATTCAATGACGTCAGTAATGAAATATAGTACGGGATAAAAAAAACTTAATATCCTATCGTAGTGGCATGACTACGATAGGATATTAATGCCCCAGACCAAAAACAAAAAAAAAAGCTTATCAATAAATATTGCCAGGACTTTTGGACGATAACTAAAAAAAAAAAACTTGATGCAGGTTTTTGTTAGTCCTGCCATCTTGTAGTTACGTCACTGTCCTATCGGCATTTAAATAAAATTCTTACAATTAGGTGTATTTTTATTTCGAATTACTTTTTTTTATAAAGCTTCACAAGATCCGGAAGAAATATCCTAAACTTATTTCATGCAATTTGAAGTATCGCTTACTTAAGTACAATTTTCATAAACGGTTCATCCGTTTCCACTCGTAATAATGCCATTTAAACAATATTCTATATTTGATCATGTCTATGGCCAAATCATATGTACAGGGGCTGTCCATTAACTACAGGAGTGGGGAAGTGGTCAGAATGATTATTTTTTATTTATGTTTATTTTTTTATTAAAAGAGTTAACATTTTTGTCCTTTTAATTCTCTCTGTAATAAAAACATTCGGATAGGAAAGTTTTTTTGTAAAGTGCAACCTCTCTTTAAATATACAATTTACCTCCTTAAACGTATATCATTTGAGGTTATGCTTAACTTTGCAACAATGGTTATAACACAACTAAAATACCAAAAATGGTTAAACTTCAAAGAATTAAATAATTTGATATGGAATGATTTTTTATGAAGTATCTGATAAATAAATATCATGTAGTATTAGGAAATAACACAACATAATTTACGGATAGCCCCATACTTAGATAAACTTTAAATGAGCGATAACTGTACAAATGACGTCATATTTTGTAATTAAGTGAGGGAATTATGTACATTTTAATAAACGATTACAAATAGGCCGATTTAAAATCGATGAAAATAACGTAAAATTAATACCATGACAAATCCGCAGTTACTGTATTTTTTTACATGCATACGTTACATACAATATAGAAAAAATAGTCATTATATGAACTATATAGTTTCATGATAAATTAAAGTAGCAATAAATTTCTACAGAGAAGAAGAATAAGTGATCTATCACTCGACCGTTACAAATAATCAAATAATAATAATATAGTATACTATAAACTTTAAATTTAATTGTTCGGGAGAAGAATTCAGAACTAACTTTACGTATTTCATTTCAAGACGTTAAGTACCTCTTATTTTACTTAATTTTGATATTATATACACATTTATTCTTTTGTAAGTACTTAAATAATAAATCCCAAAAGTAACTTTAAATATTTACATTCAAGTAATTCAGTGGTGGTTGGCGACCTAACTGCTGTAAAGTAAATCAAATACGACTAGAACGAATGACTTAAAATGATTCTTCTACCGAACAACGTTTCAATTGATTAATCAGGGCATTAAAACATATTTTTCACAACCCTGTCTATATATATTATGTATAATATATTAATATTTAAATTTAAATAATTCCAGTCTCGGCTGGATTCACATTATTAACTATTCAGTATGTGGATGTCCATTAATATTGTTACCTACGAAGTTATATTGCAGCTGCATTGACTTTTTCACATCGTACTCGATTTTAGATTGGTTTTTAAGTGGTTCTAATTGATTTGTGACAAAGTACGATAAAATACAGAACAGTTTACACAGAAGTGGGCAAAGAATTGCCTGATGCACAAGCGCTATCATCCGATAGTACGGGCCACCAAACGGATCCAATATAGCTGGACACAGCATGTGGTTGAGGTTAACTTGAGCAGGCTGAAAACATCATACGTCATTAATATATGCCCCTTCAGTATTTACTTTCGACATTATTACAGCCATTAGTGCGCATTACTTTATTAATTCAAATAATGTAAATTAACTTTAGTAAAAATAATCGCTTATTTTCATTAATGTCTTTAAAAGTTACAGATCAATAAAGGTGTTTTTTTTTAATATCTCAATAATTTAGTGTGATGTTGAATACATTTTAAAAGTAGTAATACATGAACAGCCAACAGTATTTGACTGTCTCAATATAGAGGCAACAAATATAAGCATTTTACTCACAATTGCAAACCCCTGAAGCACAAAGAAGTGATATGCCATATTTAATCCGTAGCCCAACGCATTCCAACTTAAATCTCTTAGATTCTCTATGTTGTAAACACCTACAAAATCAAATAATTTAGTTATGATATACGTACAATAAATATAATACAATAATATATCGATGGAACCAAGAAAATACGCAACCCAATATTTATCTATTTATATCCTAAAAATACCTGCCAAAGTAATTTGTAATTGGAAGCATTCTACACCTTTTCCAATTGTATTTCAGAAAGTGCCAATTCAATTTCAGAAAGCATCAATTGTATTTCAGATTAGTCAATTGTATTTCAGAAAGCATCAGTTGTAATTCAGAAAACATTAATTGTATTTCAGAATATAGAAATTGTGAGTAATAACATTGTATAATTGAAAAAAAAAAGAACTTAAAAGGCTAAAATTTTCTGTTAAACGCTAGGTCATTACGTCTCAAATAAGTACAATTTTTTTGTCAATATTAAATTAATAATTATTTGTAAAACGACAAACCTTTATTATCGGGAATAATTGAGATAAAAAAATTCGATTGAAGAAACCATAGGATATTATACATTGGTTGTCATTTTTTCAATGTAACAGTTTTGTTGATTCAAAGAGTAACAACTTTGTGCGTGGATTGATTATTAGTGCTCACATGGGGCAAAAATGAACTTTTTCTTTACATGTTCACTAAGAAATTAAAGTGTAGGGGTTGAGACTATTTTTCCTATGATGTACAACAAATGAATAAACAATTTCCGTAAGTCTGCCTACTGCTCAGATGGGGCAGAAAAATATGTCATCAGGACTTGTACTAATACTATTTAGTAATATAATAATGTATTATCTACGTAAATATGTAAAATACAAAAATTTATTAAAATTCTGAAATACAATGATGCTTTCTGAAATACAATTGACGCTTTCTGAAATACAATTGGAAAAGGTGTAGACGTTAAATTAAGGCGTTCTATCTCGGTAATGGGGAAAGATATTTGAATGCGCAATAATTTAAATTAAAGCGCAATCCAGTGGCTTTAAAATGATATATAACAGTTAAGATTTAATGATTAATTTTTCAACCAAATGTTCCGTTGTATTTAATTATATTTTTATGATTCACCTGAATAAATCTATAAAGAAAGAGAACTCAAAGATTGTTTTCTGATTTCCATGGTAACGACAAAATCAACAAGGTCAAGTGAATCACAAATAATTAATGTTTGAATTATTCAGAAGAGTGGGAAGTTCTAGACATTGCAATTATAACAGGAGTCTATAAATTTTTCAAACCAATGTATTTAATTACCGACCCTAACTAGACTTGTGTAGTTCATGAACGAACTAGTTCAAAAGAGCGCTTCCCACACGAGAACTAGAGGAACTAGTTCGTATGCGCTCCGCTCTTTTAGTTCAATAGTTCCCAATACACTTCAAATACACTGTTCTAAAAATGAGATTGTACGATTTTTAAGTTTAATAATTAAAAAAAATTAATAACAAATTTAAAATTGCAGCAGTTAGCATTTCTATAGTTTGATGAAAAAATAGTAATAGAAAATTACTAATTAAACAATTTAATTATACATTAAAAACCCATACATATCTAAATCAATAAATTATCATCGTATAGTCCGGAAAAAAATACTATGAACTAAAAGAACTAGAAGAACGAACTAGTTCATTAAAGACCACTGAACTATAGGGAGCGCTCTCTGTCATGAACTAAGATGCCCAACTCTAACCCTAACTGATTGCCTTGGTTCCACATATGTTATATACGTCTACTGTACCTCCAAGCCGCAAAAGATAATAAGGCACAACAAACATCATTCCATGTTGAATCCAGTAGATGGCTGCCTCAAGCGGCAACTAAACAACATGCGATTAATCATTATTATTTGTATATCACACACAAATCGTTGAGATGACGTATAACCAGAGTGATAAAAATTATGTTTTTTTTAGCGTTTTCCGTATCGAAATTGATTTAAACCAAACGGTATCTTTTGGATATTAAATTTAAATGACAGTTCTATAAATGATCTAAAAGCCGTGGTGATTTGGGTACACCAAAGATAGAAAAGATAGCAGAGCTTTACATTATTCATAATACCGGGTAATATCTTTGTAGAGGGTACCGAATTATTTTATGTCGTCTATGGATTCAGTTAACATAACAGGGTTGTCAATCGTACTGGAAATACTTTGTTTTATTATATTTTATATTAAATTATCACTCTGTTTATATTCCATTTCTACGCAAATGCTTACAATCCTTGAATCTGTTTCGGGGAACAGGAATGCCAATAATGGTCCGTTTAGGAAATTCAGATGAATTCTGAACACAGCTGTTACGGTTTTACTCGGGCTAGCAGCCAACAAATATATCTGGAAAAAATGATAATTTAATTTAACGTTCATATCTTAAAAACGGTTTGTTATAACGAAAAAATGGTTGGAATATAAATTATAGATAATGATATTCTCTATCACTTTTATTCAAGACATTTTTTTCTATTAGCCACCGTTTTGACAATAAATAGAAGGTTCGTGATCAGCGTGTCCAAATTTATACAAAATCGATATTTTTAATTGAATTAACAGTTTTAAAACTTCTGTAGTAAGTAAGTAAATGTACATTTTAAATACGTAAATACCAAGGTATACTATTACAATTAACCTATCAATTATTGATTGAAATCGATATACCAATATTAGACTGAATATTTGCATAATTTATTTAGTTTTCAGTATCAGAGTTTTTAACGATATTATATGGTCGACTATTTTTAAAATAAATTTTTGTTTCATCAATATTAACGTAATTTTGAGTCAATACGTCGTTTTACAGGAACTAGAAATATAATCAAAAAATCTGTTTCTATTTTTTGACGCGAAAAATACTGAACCGATTTTAATGGGAGTTTCGCTGTTATAAAGCCCTAGAATTAATTTAGGCTATATGATATATAATTGAATTACGATAGGTTTAATATTAAAATAAAAAAATCTGCGAGGAATATCTGATTTTTTATTAATTAATATTTTCTAATCAAGTTTTTTTATCGAAGTTTTTAAACCATTAAATTTTTTTCAATATCAAATTAGAAATTTCACGACAGACTTAAAAGCAAGGTATTTTTTTGAGGGGGGGGGGGGGGGGTTAATAGGCTTCTTTTTTGTAATTCTCGTGAATTAATGTTACTAATAAAACTCCCAGGATAGATGTCACAAGAGGTGTAATGAACAATTTTTTTTCGAATTTCGGAATAACTGCTGAAATTCGATATAGGTGGATTTTTTTCATATTTTGAAAAATATAGGTAATTTGTTCTTGGTTATTTTTACAACTTTACTTATAAAACATCATGTAGAACAGCGGTTCTTAAACTAGGGTCCGCGGACCCCAACTTTTGCCGGGGGTCCGTGAAACATGTTTGGCATAAATTAAAGTACTTTTACATTTCGATTTACCAATGATTAATTACTATCTAACGATCTTTGTTTTTCTGTCAGGGAAGCAGGTTTTTTTTTTAGTGTGTAGTTGTAGCTTATTTCTGCAGTTGTAAAACCTAATTTGTGTAGTGCAAAAAAATTGAAAAAATGTATAATAAAATCTGTGAAAAAAGTTCATTGCACTTGTAAAAGCAAAAAATGTAAGAAATGTAGAGCAAAAAAAAAGTCATTGCAGTTGTAAAAACAAAAAATGTAAAAAATATGGAACAAAATAGTCATTGCAGTTGTAAAAACAAAAAATGTAAGAAATGTAGAGCAAAAAAAAGTCATTGCAGTTGTAAAAACAAAAAATGTAAAAAATATGGAACAAAAAAAAGTCATTGCAGTTGTATAAACAAAAAATGTATGAAATGTAGTGCAAAAAACAATGGTCATTGTAGTTGAAAAGCAAAAATTGTAAGTATGGAGCAAAAAAATAAGGTCATAAAATTTTCTAAAAATAACCCGTGCAGAAAGAGGGTCCCTGAAAAATAATTGTTCAAAAGAGGGTCCCTAGACTACATAATTTTAAAAACCGCTGATGTAGAAGATCAAATCAATTAATTTTTGGTATACGTTAGTTTAACATCAAGTAGGACTCGATCCCCAAATGTCATTCCGAAATTCGAAAAAAATTTGTTCATTACACCTCTAGTAACATCTGGGACACACTGTAAAATTAGACAATTAAAGTTCACCAAATTAGCAACCCTGTTAATAATTATTCGCAATTACAATTTTGATAATTAGCGTTAGATAACTACAACATATATTCCCTTTTTTACGTATAAAGGATACAGATAATTAAAATAATATTAACTCTCTAACCAAAACAGCGAAGGAAGAAGATTTAATTGTAGATAATGAATATTCATTAATGAATACAGGGTCATAATAATGGCTATAATTTAGAAAAAATCAGTAGCGTAGAATACAAATACATATTATTAACATCGTCTGTTATAAAATATTCTCTTACAAAGATTTATCTCAATTTGCTTTAAAAAATCGTGTTTGTTTTTTTAAATTGATGACATATTAAATGCCATTTTGATCTCGATCGAAATTATTTTGTTAGATATTTTGTAAAGTTTAGGATGTTCAAAAAAAAGTTTTCAATGAAAAATTGATGTTTTTTCACATAGAACAAAATTACTAAATAAAAACTATAGTAGTCCAGTAAACGAAGCAATTTGATGGGAAATATTCCGGAATAGCAATTTTATGGTTGATTCTTATAGATTTTGAGCCGCTGAATACGAAAAAATAAAAGGGTGAACATAAAGTTTTTCCCGTTTTTTCGATTTATTTCAAGAACTAAATCGACGATTGGGTTATATTATGTTTGATATTTGTAGCTGATACCCAAATGAATCAATTGAGACTAATTAGATAAAATTTAACCCAAAAACACCCCTTCCAAATAAATAAATAAATCGAAAAAACGGGAAAAAAACTCGATGTTTACCCTTTTCACCCCATTTTTGAGGGTAAAGCCCCACTCCTCACGCGAGCACGTTATTTTTTTCGTGTTCACCGGCTCAAAATCTATAAGAATCAACCATAAAATTGATGTTCCGGAGAATTTCCCATTTTGACCATTTTCTCTGCTTCATTCATAGGTTTTTTTTATTGAAACATTTTTTTTCAAATATGCGATGGTTCTGAGATAAATATCTGTAACACTTTAAATGTCTCACCCTTTATATAATACACAGGGTGTCCACTTTCTGGAAAGTCAGGGAATTCAAAGTGGTCAGGGAAAGTCAGGGAATTTATTTAAAATTCTGAAAAATCGGAATTTATTAATTTTTTTTTAAATGTCGGGGAATTTATTATAAATTCTGGAACGTCAGGTATTTTTCCAAGGCAGTCGGGGCAGTGCCTTTATACTTATTACTAATTTTGATTTTAATGACTTTTTTTTGCTTCTCAACTTCAATTCTACACTTATTCATTTAAAGAAGAAAAAAGTGTAGGGGAATTGCTCCAACAGTGGGAAATGGCGATATTTTTTTTCTGTTGAGGGGTAACACCAAACTTTTGACTTTGACAGGCAACGTCAATTGCTCTTTCACTTTCTGGATAGTTTCGGAGCAAAATGGAGTCCTTTTCCAACAGTGGGAAACGCACTTTTTTTTCTTCGTAAAGTATTGAAACGTCATTTTTATTATTGCAAATTGCCATTGGAATACATGTAAATGATTTTGAATGTTTTTTAAGCTAAATTTTCTGCGTGTAATAGTTTCTACACTTGCGTTCATTGTGACTCTGATTTAGATGTAAAATCAGATGAAAGTGTTGAATAGCCAATAATATTGAATAATTTTTCATAACTCAATGTGTTTTCTTAATTTTTCCGCTTTTATAACAGTTTTTATTAGGTTTTAGGCCGTATCCCACTGTTGGACAAAATGCCAACTTCAAGCTCCTCAGAAAATTGATGATAACTTTTTTGTTTCTCAAGATATGGCATATCTTTGCCCGGTAAAAGTTAGATATTGATATGCTCTTTCGAACGGCGTATCAAGTACAGTAAAAGCTCCTTATTCGCGCTTCCTTCATTCGTGTTTTCACTATTCGCGGATTAAAAAAATGCGACCCAATTCCTATATTCGCGGCTAAAGATTTCTTTATTCGCGGATCTAATCAGTACATACATAATAATAAAAAGGATTCCAATAGGTATCCAACCCAATATCCTTTGTAAACGCCGTCAAATGGACTAATAAAAAATTTCTTTATGAAAATTGATCCGTCTATGGAACGAAGTCTTATTTTTAAGAGGCAAATTGCTAATGCCACTGCTGAATATCAGTCTGAATTGAAGGAGCTTTTAAAAACTGCCAAGCAAGAAAAAATTACAAAATTCTTTAAACCATTGCCTAAGCCTGAAGATAATAATTAATCAATATGGTCAAAAACTTCAATTAAATTGTTTTTTTTTTATATTGTATTTGTTTATTTATTTTGTCACCTAGGAACGTATCCCCTATAATCCCATATAAATTACCATTCCGTATTCACGGTTTCTGTATTCGCGGCATATTTATGGAACATATACCCCGCGAATAAAGAGCTTTTACTGTATTAAATTATCTTATCATTTATAAAATTGATTGCCATAAAACAAAACCCTTCCCACTGTTGGAGCAATTTAAATTGATGAGCAAAAAAAAGTATTTAAATTTTATTTTTGCCCCTAGATCACTTCTTGTCTCGGGGCCCCCGAGCCTCTATTTTATTTTTAAAAACCAGTGGACACCCTGAACAATATAAAATATTTTACCTGCATCGCTGTAGTTATATGACATGGATTCAACAAGTATATCACAGTTCTTGATGAAAACTTATAACCGATTTCCATCCCCCATATGAGGGACATAAAAATTAAAAGTGTCCGCTTGCCGCCGAAGTCGCGCCGCTCCTGCGTCGGCTTCCTCACCTCGGACAGGTTCGTGTAGCCCCAGTACGTGATAAAGAACGTGACAAATACCACGACTATCGTCTCTATCTGCCTGCGATCGGCCGTCAGGTAGTCCGCGCACTCCGGGCCCGCGTTCCTCGGCACCGACTTGTTAACACCGCTGATCGCCCAGTCGAACATTGTCAACACTCTGGAACAAACCACATTTGATTCTTATTATGTCTCATATTTGACCACATAGAACTCCGGAACTATAAATCCTACGAATTTCAGATTGGTGTTAAAATGTCTAATTTAAATTATTTTAATGGATCGTTTAGAGGGGGGGGGGGCTCCACTGTATGGGTCAAAAAAATGATTAAATAAATATTTTCTTGAAGTATATGGATTCAATAATATTTCCACAAAATTTCAAGTCAAAATATTAAAAATTGATGAAGCTAATTAAAATTTTCAATAGCGTTTTTCTCGAAACGACTTTTTTTCAAACTAATCCATGCAGTAAAAACACTGATGGCAAGACCCCAGTAATGGCAATTTTTTTATTAAATGTAGTGAATTAGAAATATGTGTTGATATTTGATTACTACTATTTCTGAATATTAATCTATATACATTTAACTGTCTTACAGCGTGATTTGAAGACAATCGGCCAATAGGTGTCAAAATGGTGGACATTTAAACTAATTACTAGTATAATTTATTTATTAATTATTATATTATCATAGCAACTGCTTTATATTGTTTCAAATTTGACGATTCTTTATTTTATATCTTTTGTGTCGTAGTACTTATCATTTTGTAATCATTAGTAAGTGTCCATCACTGCGTGCTCATTACTGGTTTTATCTTTGCCATTACTGGAGAAAAATCATTAACAAAATAAGAGGTTATAATTTAAAAAACAAACTATATTTGCGTACTTTGGTAATTAAATTGATTAAATAAAGAGTTACTGTTTTATTAGTAACATGAGTCCATGAGAATTACAAAAAACAAGCCCATTAATAAAAAAAAACGAAAACTTGCTCTTATAGCGGCCATAACTGGTGCCTTTACCTTATCAGTGTTTCAGTTTTAACGAAATATCCAAATTTTGTAATTAGACGAATTTTGTATGGATCACCATATTGTATTCCATAACTTTTAAAAAATAATTTTTTTTATTAAAAAAAAAATCGCAAAATTCAAAGTAATTTTGTGACCTATCACACTTATAAAAAAATTAACAAATAAACTTTATCTTGTTTTAGATAACATAGAAATCTGGAACCATAAACTATACGTACTTCAGATTGGTATTAAAATGTCCGTTATATGGTCTATAGTTTTACGTACCAAAATTTCAAATTATTTCGATACAGACCTTTAAGTAAAAATAAAAAAATAACAATCAATAAAATTTATCGTATTTAATCAGGGGTCGAAACAAGTTCAGTGTTCAAAAATACTGATTTTACTGACACAGAAATCTAAAAATACTGACTTTTACTGACTATCTGAACCGAGTTAAAAATGTAGGTGTTATGTATTAAAAAAATACTTTTATAATTATTGGCCTCCACCATCTCCATAGCCAACCCTTACCACCTTTTTATTATGTTCATAACAAAATTAACAAACATTACAGTTAATTTTTGTTCATTTTTCTCACCGAACTTGGCATAGCCAGTGTTATACACACGTTACAATTATGTCATAAAATATCTTCTAAAAGTTGGTAATAAACAATACAAATAAGTAAACAAAATAGAACATTATTTATAATTTGAATATAGTTTTCACGGTAATTGTGTCGTTTTGAAATCAAATAGTGAGTTTTTTCACGATAAATAGAGCTCCGATGTGAAAACTTTGAGTGCCAAACCCAAAGAACTGACAAAACTGACCATTTTTCCAAAAAACTGATTTTACTGACCAGTTTTGACCTCTGTATTTTGGATGACATAAAACTCCGGAACTATAAACCACACGAACTTCAGATTGGTGTTAAAAATTAAAATGTGCATTATATAGGTGGTTTTACCTACCAAATGTTCAAATTACTTCGATGACTCATTTAGCAGTTAAAGTCCTTTGTATGATGTATATTTCCAGAGTACAAGAAACTTTTTTTTATATCAACCTTTTATCAATATGCCTACTTCTAAACTGACAATTCTGACGTTTTTCTTTAACTTTAAATAAATAAAACATGAAGATAAAAATAGATACATATTATAACATAGGTGTAACCATAATTTTTCCGTTTACTTTGATAAGACAGTTTATCTCAAATAATGTTGTTATATTATGTACAAAGGGTCAAAATTTCAGTGAAAACAACTTTTGTTTTGGTTTTTTAATGTTTTTTTATACATAAAATTTATATTTTATTAAAAATACATGAACCCTCCCCAATTCAAGTGATTTGATACTTTTTACAGATAATTTTATTTAATATCTTATATGGAACTTGGCTTCTGGGTGTAAGCCGTATTATGGTCGTATTATCAACCAACGTTTCGTCACATTGCAGTAGAATCAGGACTCTTCTAAAAGTGACTTTTAGAATGAAGTTGCCCACTGCAATACGTGACGAAACGTTGGCCGATAACACGACCACAATGGCGCGGCTTACACCCATATCAATTTAATGTATTTAATATTGTAAACGATGAAAATAAATAGTGCTAAAAGTGTTAAAAGAATAAAAACTTAAATAAAACATTAACTTAAATTTTTCATCTTTAAAAATTTTTATCGCCGAAACGGTTCATTTTTCGAAGTTGTGTCTATGAGTACGTTTACACAGCGCTGTTCCGGTTTAACTATAACCGATGTAATAAAACCGGATGTAAAAGTTCGTGTAGATGGCGCTTTATAACCGATATAACTAATCGGGTTTACTTATGCTATTCCTCTTGGTCTACGGGAATAGCATAAGTAAACCGGAATAGATCAGGAATAAAAATGCGTGTAAACTGCATAGACATAGTTAAATGTATTTAGCCACCCTCAAAAATATAAGTATTTATGGAGTATAGGGATTTCATCGTAATGCACTTTGCATTAACATTTGAAAAAGCGTTGTCAATTAAAATATGGTTAAAACACCTGAGACGAACAGATGGAAAACAAAAGAAACGTGATTCGTGGGACATAAAAGAGACGAAATATTTTTGAGATTTCTTGTTGGTTCACCATCGAACTTATAGCGTATTTCAAATCGGAATTATAATTCCAGCTGACGTCACTTATTCTCGTATGTGTAAACAGCACCACTTGAAACGGTTTAACTACATCGGTTATAATAAAACCGGAATAACGGCGCTATGTAAACGTACTCTATGAGAGTTTTTGATAAGCATCACATAAACAACAACATATAACAAATTTTGCGATTTTCACCAAAAGCCATTTCCCATAAGAAATGTGCGGGGTCCATTGTTTTTTTTTCAATTGTATTCGTAATAAAGTAAAATTAAATATCGGTACCAATGAATTTAATGCGTACTTATACCATATAATTTAGGTCACTAACAAAACAATACAAACTGTCGATAATCTTTGAACTTATCGATTTTCATAAAATATTTATAAAAAAAACATTTCCGGTTGTATACAATTTAAAATTTTTTAATTATCGTTCTAATATTATATATGTACTCGTATATAATAATAAGGTAGTTGCACCAGTCTTGGCAAGGACCCCAGTATTGATAAATTTTTAATCAATTGTACTGAATTAGAAATATGTGTTGATATTTGATTGCTACCATTTCTGAATATTAATCTACATATATACATTTTACTGCCTTACAGCGTGATTTGATGACAATCGGCCAATAGGTGTCAAAATGGTGGACATTTAAACTAATTATTAGTATAATTTATTTATTAATTATTATATTATCATAACAACTGCTTTATATTGTTTCAAATTTGACGATTCTTTCTTTTATATCTTTTGTGTCGTAGTACTTATCATTTTGTAATCATTAGCAAGTGTCCATCACTGCGTGCTCATTACTAGTTTTACCTTTACCATTACCGGAGAACATTAACAAAATAAGAGGCTATAATTTAAAAAACGAACTATATTTGCGTACTTTGGTAATTAAATTGATTAAATAAAGAGTTACTTGTTTTATTAGTAACATGAGTCCATGAGAATTACAAAAAACAATCCCATTAATAAAAAAAAACCGAAAACTTGCTCTTATAGCGGCCATAACTGGTCCCTTTACCTTATATTTTTTTTTATAATCTAATATAACAGAGGTTATCTTGCTATATTAACCCTACAGTAGAGGCGTTCTATTTCATGACATTAGTAGTAGCGCCAAGAGGTTTGAAATTTTAGAGGCTGGTAAAAATAGTACCTGATTATTATTATTATTTTAATTATATATAACATTTGTACGACGCCAATGGTGGCATCAGGTCTGTCGGACTTTTTCACTATTATCTTCACTAATTATAAAATTAACACAGAAAACAATTCACAATGAAGTAACTAATAAACAATTACTGAGAACTACTGATAAACGGATGAAATTGTGGTCACTTAAACTAAATAAATACACCTTAACCACAATAAATCAATGTCACTCGACAAGTGTTTCGATTTGACAAGAAGTCCTCATCAGATTTATTTAGTTTAAGTAATTACTGAGAAGAACGCGTTTCTAGCCCCCCCCCCATTACATTGACTTGGCGCCACTACTTTAGGATTAAAATAATATTATACGATACTGTCTTCCCCCCTCCTACCTACTACGAAAAAAATACACATTTAAAATCAAAATCTTTCTACAGGGTTCCGAATTGTGTAACGTTATCTATGGATTTTTAGGTTTCCGTAGAAAACTAGGAAACCTTATAGTTTCGCTATGTCCGTCCGTCCTCAACAATTTTAGACCGATTAAGATGAAATTTGGTATACGGACGAAGACTGAAACCCCAAAAACAGAAATGATAAGATTTTTGAAAAAAAAAAATTTGGACCCCTTTTTCATAGACTGAAAAGTATATTCAAAAAACAAATTCCACTTAATTTTGTCTTTAGATAGGTCTCCTAAAATTCAATAAAAAATGTTATATGACATTTTGATTTTAACCCTTCAGTCACGATACATTTGCGTTCAAAGTCGTGATCAGAGCATTCCCTCCTTCTAATTTCTAAACTATCAATATAAAAGATTTGAAAAAATTCTGGAATGTAGCTTTAGTACTTTCACTGAAAATTATAACGAACACTGTCAAAATTATTTTGGACCACCTCCCATAGACTGAAAATTGTACTCACATTTTTTTTCACTTACCCCATTGAGTGGGTATCTTTAGATAGGTCTCCTAAAATGCAACAAAAAATGTTATATGACCTTTTGATTTTAACCCTTCAGTCACGATATATTTGCATTTAAATATCGTTATCAGAGCGTCCCCTCCCCCCTTCTACTTTCTAAACTATCGATGCAAAAAATCTAAAAAAAAAATCCAGAATGTAGCTTTTAGTTAGTACTTTCAATGAAAATTATAACGAACACTGTAGCTAGAATAGTTTATAAAAAAAATTGAATTACTCTTGTTTATAAATCGTAATGACTACGGAAACCTATCATGTGTGTGCCCAACACGCACTTGGCCGTTTTATTTTAAATAATCTTAATAAAATGTGTCCTACCTTTTCTTTGATTTAACCCAAAATTTAATTCACGTAATTTCAAGCACAAATAATGCACATTGCCATTCTAAAAATTAACAATTATGATTATCAACATTTCTAAGAATGCATTTATTTTCAACAATAATCTCTACTCGACTATGTTATCACAATAAAATAAATAATTCAGGTAAACGTTGTCCAGTGTAATACAAAGAATATAAACCAGTGGCGGCGCGACGTTAATTTTATGTTACGTATACAAATGTTATTATTTTAAAAACATTTTGTAAACTATATTTTATTTAAAATAGTTTCATTAATTATATATTCTCTAATTTTGCTTCAGCTATGCTCTGTATTATAAACAATTTGCACGCAAATTTGCTTCCAGCTAACGCTATCTACTGGGAGTCAATTTGTTGTGAAATAGGCATGATGCCAGTAACAAAGTATCACTGAAATTATGATTTTAAATAATGAAATAGGTTAAAAAGATTCTAAAAAATGTATTTATTTTTATATTAAAAGCGAGATTAATATGATTTTTGTTAAAATAAAAACGCAAAATACAGCAATCCGCCATGTTTAATAAAACAACAGTCAGAGTGGATGACGTCACGGCTTCGTAAACATCATTTTTGTTTCATTAATATCTGCACTGTTTATAAATTATTTTGTGGTTTTAAATTATCAATTTACTCAGTTTTGTGTTACCAAAAGTTAAACCGAGAAACGTTAGCGATGGAACAAGGATTTATTATAGTTGACAAGGAGCATTTACATCTATAGGCGTGACGTCAAAAATGCGCCATGACACCTGCGAGCGTTTTGGTGTCAAATTCAAAATTAGTTTTAAAAGAGTCAATTTTTGTGATTAAACCTTTATTTTCTGCAGAAATTAGTAACGTAAGATCATCATAAAATAGTTTTTAAAAATTGGACATCATGCCTATTGCTCGATATTTTAAAGCAGTGGTAATAAATCAGGGTGTCCACTTTCTGAAAAGTCAGGGAGAATTCAGAGAAGCCTAAAGTGGTCAGGGAATTTCTTTAAAATTCTGAAAAGTCGGGGAATTTATTAATTTTTTTTGGAAAGTCAAGGAATTTATTATAAGTTTTGGGAAGTCAGTGAAGAAGAAAAAAGTGTATAAATTAAAGTTGTCGAGCAAAAAAAAAAATCTTCAAATTTTTTTGCACATTCTGGAGCCCCTCAATCACTTCTTGCCCCCGAGCGTCTAGTGGTCAGGGAATTTTATTTTAAAAAAACATTGGACACCCTGTAAATGTATAATAATGTAAATGCTATGCATTTTATGAGGTACACTTGGCAGCACTTATTTTAAGTCGCTGATTTCTACTTAATACGCATGCATCAAAGTCATTATATGTACGATTTCATTAGTTACATCTATCAGTGGTTGTCATTTATATTTAATACCTAGCAGATAGCGTTAGCTGGGAGTTAATTTGAATTTGCACTCAAACAAATTCTTTATTATACCGGATACTATTTATTAAAATATTAGCATATTATAACTAAAATTTTAGCGGCCATAAACAAGCTGAAAAAGTCTCAATGGTTGCTAAAAATTAACATTTTGTTGCAAATTTAAAAAATTTCTTTTTTGACGTGGGTACCGTTTAATGTTTTACGCCAGATATTGGGTGGGCATTTCAGAAATTTGATGTAACGCGCTCAGATCAGTTTGCGCGCTAGCGTAAATTTATAATCAGTGTATCTCGACACTCACAATCAGAGCAGCTACCATACGGGTTGTGGTCTCAAATTATAGATCTCGATTAGATCTACGTGATACAAGTATAAATCAAAACATTTAATCAGTTTTAATGGGTGAAAAACTTGATGTCACCCCTTACACACGATTTTGATAATTTTGAAATGGGACCGTCCTCAAGCCAGACCCAACCATCCGACTAAGTTTCAATAATATCGGTTCAGTGGTTCATGAGTTATGCGTGTGACAAGGATTCAGGGGACAGACAGACAGACATGGAACGAAAAGTGTTTGTCTTGACGTGAAACGGAAAGATAAATTTAAAATTTTGAAATAGGAGAACATTTTTTTTGTCTCATTCTAAAACGATCACAAAGCTTCTCGTATCTTCGATATTGCGAGGAAGCGCTAACGTTTTTAATTATTTGATTAAAGTTTTTTAAATTGAATTAAAACAAAAAAAGTAAATTTCGTATTTCCACAATTTAGCTTGTAAATATTAATTAATTAATTAAATTGGAACACAAATACAGTATATTAGAATAAATTCTCTAAGGAGTAACGTTTTTAGTTTTTTGACTAAAGTTTTTTAAATTTTAATTAATTTAATTGACACAAAAATATATTATACCGGGTGTTTTTTTTAACCTGAAACTTTTAAATATCTCGAAAAATAGGCACCTATGGAAAAAAATGTCTATAATCAAAATTTAATCATTCCGCGGGGGAAATACATTAGTGCAAAAAAAATAGTCCCACACCCCCCTCTTTGTAGGTTTGGGCGGGGGTAACTTTGAATCTTAAATAGGAACCTCAATTTTTAATTGCAGATACGGATTGTACGGCTAAAACTACGTACGATTTGTTTGAAATATTTTGTTCGATTCATCATAGATGGCGCTGTAATCGACAAAATTCATTTTTTTTTCGATTTCTTCTAACAAGGGGACAACCAGATATCAGATGCATCAATTTGTTTTAAAAAAAATAGGGTTGTAGTAGTAGCATAGACAAACCTACACACCAAGCCGGTTGACCAGAAACTCTTAAACAACCGAGAAAAAAAACTATGAAATTCCTCTGTAAATTCGCATAACTTGTACCAATTCAGTTGAAAACTAACACATCACGTACTGTAGACGGTGGTTTGCGATACGGACCGACAACCGTGAATGGCCCGGTTCGATCGATTTTTTTTCAAATTTTTCCGGTCCTTTTTGTTGTATTATAAATTGAATTTCGTCGATTACAGCGCCATCTATGATGAATCGAACAAAATATTTCAATCAAATCGTACGTACTTTTAGCCGAAGAATCCGTATCTGCAATAAAAAATTGAGGTTTCTATTTCAGAATCAGAGTTACCCCCGCCCCACCTAGAAAGAAGGGGGGGTGAGGAACTATTTTTTTGCACTTATGTATTTCCCCCGCGGAATGATTAAATTTTGATTATTGACATTTTTTCCGTAGAGTGCCGATTTTTCGAGATATTTAAAAGTTTCTGGTTAAAAAAAACATTCGGTATATATTTGAATATATTCTCTACGCAGTAACATTTTTAATTTTTTGACGTGAATAACGTCTAGAGTTTTAGGCATTTCAGAAACTTGATGTAACGCGCAGATATCAGTTTTGTGCGCTAGCGTAAATTTAAAATCAGTATATCTTGACACTCAGAGCAGTTACCAAGCGGGTTTTGGTCTCAAATTATAGATCTAGATTAGATCTAAAAGGTACAAGTAAAAATCAAAATATTTTACTAATTTTAATGAGTGATGAATTTAATATTATAAAAAAAGACCAAAACTACGATAATAATACAACAAATAATTTTTTCTCGAGTCACCACTGTACAAAAATTTATTGTATTGTATAATAAACTTGTACAACTTTAAATTGCTTATTTATTTATCATAAACATGTGTTATTGTTTTTTTATTAGTTCTAAAGAAAATTAATTGGTTTACATAATTTCACTTTTACATTGAAAATGTTCAACAAATAATAATAATAATAAAATGAATGTTGAAACCGAAATAGAACCAAGTTCATTTATTTATAAATAATGTTAAATTTAAACATATTCATAGAGGAAGAATTAGGTTATCATCTTTTGTTTATTGAACAGGGTTGGACAAATTCTCGGTATCTTTATTTATCTTACTGTCTATATTTGTTTAACGAATAGATTATTAAAAAATATTACGAACCGAAAAAAATTAATAAATTATCTACTTACAGGTAAACGATAATTTGTGAAATCGATTATTGATTTTAATAATAATTTATTTATATTTCCAAAAACATTTCTTTATACTCCCAACCCACTCACTCACCCGTGGGTTTTGCTTTGAATATTACATTTTTTTAATTTAAAAATATGAAAAATATATTTTATGAGCATCAGTCGCAGAAAGAACATAAATAAAACACGTCAATTAGAATAAAGTATAAGTAAATCAAATACTTTTGGTTAGGGTAATTCTACTGCCCCTAATAATCTCCGCCATAACAAATTGTTTTAAAATAATTAAGAACGAGCTCGTTATATTTCTATGACTGGCGCCCACATATCAGTCAAGTACCAAAAACCTTAAGAAATATTTCAGGAGTAAGATATCTACCATAAAAAAATTTCGATTAAAATCGAATAATAGCTTTTTTAATTAAAACAAATTGATTTACAAATCGTTTTAACAAATTACTAATAATGGTTAGTCAGCATTTTGATAATAACAATGAAAACTATATAAAATAAATAATTGAAATATATATAAGTAACTTACATTTCAAGCACGTTAAAAATCACTCACGAAACGGCTCACTATATATATACAATAAAAAACCTCACTCACGTTGCCGACCTTTAAAACGTATGCCGCATTTTTGATGCATTTGTAACTTATTTCAACAGCACTACCGTAGCATGAACTAATTCGATTAAAACCATACAAAAGACAAACACTTTAAAAATCAAGAGTAGTAAAATATATCATATTACTGAGTACGTACAGTATTTATAAAATATTCCCAAATTTTATCGGAATTCCGAACTGCAAATATATAGCCATGTCTGGTAGCACACTCTTATAACACTTGCACTTTTTTTTAAACAAATACGCTTTTATATTTATCTTGTGTTTACTGTGGCGTTTATATTTCCAGTATGTTTATATTTGTGATTTATTCATATTACATGTGACAGTGATTTTAATTCATTTTAACTTATTTTTGCGGAAACCTTGTGCAGAGAGATTATCATGAAAACCGATTTTAGCGTTTAGGTTAGGTCAGTGACGACGTTCGATAATAGAGCGTCTAATATTTTTGTACAGCGTCGTCGATAGTTGGCGCTGTTGTAACAATAAATATAGATTACTGTAATTTTAATTGGTTAGTTTTAGAAATGAACGCTAGATGGCCGTATATGTATTATGTATAAAATGGTGAATCTTCGATAAATTCCATTAATTTAATAAACTGTATTTAATATTAATTAATTAGATATAATTAATTGAATTACTATATATTTTTAACAGAAGTAATAAGAATATAAAACCACATTAATACAAATCAATGTTGCCAACAGGTTAACAACTTAAATGTCAAAACGACAGAGTTGTCAGAATAATTCAAATTCAGCAAATTATTTAAAATAGTGTTTTTAAAGAAATGTCACAAAAAGACATTGTGTTATTTCCTCAATTTTTACAACCGTGTTTAACTCAAATATTTTTACAACAGAAAAATATTACCGGGCATAATTATGGTAAAATTAGTTATAAGAATTTACGAACCGGTCGTACTTTAAATAACATTGATGAACCGAGTGTGGATAGATTTGTTATAAAGATTCCATACGCAGGCGAACATTTAGAATGGGCAATATTATTTTGCGAAGAAAATATAAATCTAGCACCTGATTTTGAATTTTCCGACGATACATTCTTAAACGATCCTGACTTAAAGACTATCAAAGAAAATGTTCCAAGCTGGGGAAAATGGAACATAGAAAATGAAAACAGCTTAGTCGATGTACTTAAAGAATTAGTACAGCTCTACAAAAAAACTCAGGTAATCGGTTAAAATTTTATTTCATAATCGGAAACTTATCAATTTATCATTTCAGCTAGATATTCTTCAACAAGATTCTGATTCACGGGCTCATTTCGAATACTCAATGTTAATATCCCAAACTGATATAACAGAAGAAGATATACAAATAAAAAAAAATAATAATAACGTTAATTTTTTGATTAAATTAAATATCGATGTCTCAAGACTAACTGAACTAAAAAACATAAATGATGAAAAAACTCTATATTCTTCTTTACTCATCTCTATTTGCAATTCAACGATTACCAACGTTGAATTGACTTTAGATCCGAATATCGAAAAAATGCTCGACAGGAAATGTGAAGTACAATGGTCTAACGATAACTGTTTAATGGACTACGTTTCAGCGGTTATTAGATGGATTGAAGAAGAGATTAAAAATCTATCTAAAAATTACGAAAATTGTAAAGAATTCCTAATAGAATTACTTACTCAGTTTAGACCGAATATAACTGAATACGATGCTATTAATTTTACAACGGCTGTTTTATTGTTTGAAAAAAACAATAACTACTGGTTTCTTACTGTAGTTCTTGGTAAGTGTAAATACGTCAGTTAAATAATAATTTTATATAATTAATGATATCTGGGTTCAATGTTTTCAAGATAAAAAACTATTATTATATACACATACAACGCAATGATTTATGGTTATACAAATAAATTATATAAACATTGAAATTAATTGTAGATAAACAGATGAATGTAAAACACTTTTTTTTTATATATTTAAATATCTATTGTATTATTGAGTATTGTTTTTAATGGACAATTGTTTTAAATACTTCAAGAAGAACTAATTAATTTTAATTCAGTATTTTAGTTCACTCATAGCAAAGAAACATTTTATTCTTTTCGGTTATTTTATTGGTTATTCAGAAAATGTTACTATAAAATTTACAAATTCTGTTTTGTTGTAATATTAACAGTAATTTAGAGTAAATATTTGTATGTATCTGAAATAACATCACTTTCCCTATGTTTCGTAGTTTAAATTACAATAATAATAAATATATTCGTATCTAAAAAACCCAGAATTAAAATGACCCTTTACAAAAACAATAGATTTTGAATTTAGGTTAAAATTTCTTGTAACTTGATGAAATGGTAGTTCAAATTGTGCTGATCAAAAGTTGTGATGGACTCATCCTACCAAAACCCATAATTTCTGCTCCAGGGGGCATTCAGACATTTTATGTTTATTTTAATTTTTATCTCCTAAAAATATAAACATATATATAAATAAATATACAAGTTGAATTGAGAATCTCATCCTTTTTTTGAAGTCGGTTAAAAAGGATTAACTTTTAGAAAAATTTGTGAAGTGTAAAAAGTGTTTAGAACTAGCCAAATAATACAAACAAATAATTTTTTGAAATTTTCATAACAAAAACTAAAAAAATCTAACAAAAAGTTGATTCTTTAGGAGGTAAAAAATAAAAATAAACATAAAATATTTCGTTGCCCTTGGAGTGGAAGTTATAGGTTTTCATAGGTTGAGCCCATTACAACTTTTGATCAGCACAATTTTCACACGTGTGCTGTGAACACGGCTCCCGTGTCCACACAAACATCTTTAATAAATTTATTTTATATTTTCATTTTTAGCTTTTTTACTTATTTCAAATTTGCCAAATTTCAAAAAAAATTCACCCAAAATTCAAAATCTATTACTTTTGTTCAGGAGAGATCTTTTCAAATTAATATAGTAATTATATTTTAACTATCATTTCGCCAAATTACAAAAAATTTCAAAACTCAAAATCTATTACTTTTGTTCGGGAGAGTTCTTTTTAAATTAATATAATATTTATATTTTAGATAAAAAATTCCCACAAGTTAAACCAAAATACATTTGCCAGTCTGTACAGTATTCCATTTGTGGTTCTCCGTATCAAGAAATTGTGTCTAATTACCCTTATAGTTCAAACTGGACATCGTTTGATAAAATACAAAAAGCAATGACAGCTATTTTTAATAACATCGACGATTTTCATAACAATGCTCTCATGAAAACTAAGTAGGTAGTCAAATTTTTTTTTGAAATTATAGAACAATTGTATTTTTGTTATAAATATAAAATATTAAAATGTAATATAGTTTTTTTTTCTGTAGCATATTGAATTGTTTTAATCCTTAATTAATCACCTCAGGGACTGCAAGTAGGTAGTTTTTTAAATTTGCATTGTACCTCAATAAGTATAAGTTCTAGATTTTTATACTCTCGTCTACTTTAAAATTAGCAATTACATGTATACATAAACATAATAAATTTACACATTGTACACATTCGGATAGTAATAAAATAAACGATACTTGTTAATCCTCTCGCAAATATGAACATAGATTTATAAATGTATACACGCACCGATATTAATACAACTGTTCTCAGTTAGGGCAATATCTGTGAGCTCCTCCTGGCGTGAAGCTGAAGGTTATTTTAGTTTAAAACGGAGACTCAATCTATGCCATAATGTTTTTAAATACTATAATATTGGTGCGTATATATGCTTATAGTTTAATAAGTACCAAATAAACATTACTATTACATTTGTCAGAACATGGAATGTCTGTTATGTTTATACAAAAATATTGGGTTAATAAAACAAAAAATATAGTAGGTAAATGACAGTTTCTTTTTAAAAAGATTTATAATCTGAATAGAACAGTTTATTCGAAATCTCAGTCAAAACGAGTAAATTGAATTATCAAATAAGCGTGCTTATATACAATTGTACGTATTGTTGATTCATAGGTACTTTATTGTATTGTCATAAAGTGATTCTTTATGTGTACAAAGATTATTTAATATATTTGTCTTTGTATATACTGTACAAAACAAATACTTTGTAAAAAATTGATATACCTAGTTAATTTAAAAAAAAAATGTATAGTTTACCTTTTAATAATCAGCTTTTAATAATATTAACTTAATATTTTGTATATTGCGCTATTCATTTTCAATTTACTTCTAAACTTTTTTGTTTTCATAACATTATTTTGAAAATTATTAAAGTAATAAAATTTTTTGCAAACTTTGGCACTTGCACACGGGGGTGTCACTCTAGTGGTAAAATTGGAAACACAGTTTGACATTAACGGGTGTTGGGATCTCAGGGGCATGGGCGGTAAGGGGATGCCGGGTGTGGGGATCTCAGACGTATGAGAGGTAAGAGGAAGTGTCTTGCACAACAGTACAACGTTGATAAAAATATTGCAACGATGTAAAAAGTTTAGACATGAAGGAAGATGCGATGTATTCTAAAATGGCGTATAGAACTTCGGAAAGTGTATCGTTTGCAAAACGTTGACGTTATTTTTTAATATTAATGTAAGTATTTAATTATTATTAGTTTTTCTATTACATATGACTGATTTGCTTCTTTATTTTAATTTATGTGTTGAGATACAACTTTGAATTGAACTTATTTTTATTAAAAACAAGTATAAATATTTTTATGCTAATAATTAAACTTATAATTTAATGAAATTTATTCTTCACTTTACAGACACTACATACATCATATTTCCTGATCTTGAAGATAAAGAAACATTAAGAATATTGGTATGTACTCAAGTTTGATGTGTTTTTATAATTAAGGCTCAAGTCCGACTAGCCACTTCCAGCAACTAAAATATGGCTCAATGTTGCCAAGTAACAGCCACTGCCAGTGACTGTATGCCTTCAAAACTCGACTTCAGTTTGTATTCAACTTCGAGGCATTTTTTAGTGACTTGAAGTGTCTGAGTTGAGCCTAACTTACGAGAACTAGCACCTTTGAAATATCAGAAAAACTAACATGTTTAACATATTTTAAAGAAAATTAACATGTTTAAAATATGCAGTGAGTTATCAAAAATGCTAGGTAACGTGGTGAGAAATAAAATGTACTGGTAAAATATCATACATGCTAGTTTTCGTAAGGAATAAAACGTGCTAGTCTTAATAACGCAATTGAAATAATGTAATATTGTACTTGAAATATATAAATTTTGTGAATTAAGTGTAAAAAAATGTAAATCAAGTAATTTGTTATAGTTAATAAACATTAATTAAAACAATTTTGTATTTTTATTTCATTAATCTTAACGTAAGAATATTTTATTTATTCCTTAATAATCCGTGATGTTTCATTGTGTCTGACATAATTTGTGCATTTAATTTTTTGTACAATAAAAAATATTGTTTGACATAATAAAACATCATGGGTTGTATAGGTTAGGTTTAATTCCAATAAACAGAAAACATATGTGGATTTCAAATATTCGTATACTGGTACATGATTGGTTCAGAGTATATATATACCCAACCAATCAGAACCGTCGCACCTCTTAATGTCAAACGATGTTTCCAGTAAAATAACGTTGAGTGTCGCTTCTGTATATTTATTATTCTGTGCACTTGCATATTCTATTAATTTTTTATATAATTAAATTAGCATACGTTGGCAACATTGAATTGTGTTTCCAAAACAAATGCTGTTGGTTTCAGGTTGTGTCAAATACCTATGTTTTGTGAGATTTGTGGTTATTTTTTCTGTGTTAATGGGTAATTAATATATGAATTTCAATATTCATCTACAATGCCACCCACAATACAAACGGGAGCAGCACCTCCCGAAAAAGTTCCTACAAAAACTATCGAGAAGAAATCTGATTTAATATGCAAAGTTAAGTATTGCAATACTTTACCGGATATTCCGTTCGATTTAAAATTTATCACGTATCCATTCGAATCTACGAGATTTATTCAATATAATTCTACTTCACTCGAACGGAGCTATAAATATGAAGTCTTAACAGAACACGATATGGGAGTTACGATAGATTTAATAGATCGAGATGCTTATGCTTGTGAATTTGGTGCACAACTTGACCCTGCTGACGAAAAACTTTTAGAGGAAGATATTCTTACACCGCAAGATTCAAAACGTTCAAGACATCATGCACGAAATGTATCTTGGCTCAGACGAACAGAATATATTTCAACTGAACAGACTCGGTTTCAACCGACAACAATGGATAAAGTTGAAGCAAAGGTCGGTTACAGTATTAAGAAAAATCTTAAAGACGAAACGTTATACATGGATCGTGACAGTCAAATTAAAGCTATTGAAAAAACATTTGAAGATTCGAAAATCCCAATCGAAAAGCATTACAGCAAACCAGGTGTTGTACCCGTCGAAATATTACCATTGTTTCCAGATTTCAAAGTATGGAAGTATCCTTGTGCTCAAGTTATATTTGACTCAGACCCTGCACCTGTTGGTAAACAAGTTCCATCTCAAATCGAAGAAATGTCGCAGGCTATGATTCGTGGTGTGATGGACGAAAGCGGAGAACAATTTGTTGCCTACTTCTTACCTTGTGATGAAACACTACAGAAAAGAAAACGAGATGTTGAAGAAGGTGTGCCTTACATGGACGAAGATGAATATGAATATAAGATGGCACGTGAATATAACTGGAATGTCAAAAGTAAGGCCAGTAAAGGTTATGAAGAAAACTATTTCCTTGTTGTTCGTAATGATGGAATATACTATAACGAACTAGAGACGAGAGTACGTTTGAATAAACGCAGACAGAAATTAGGACAAGCTGTAAACAATACCAGACTGGTCGTCAAACACAGACCTTTGAATGCACCTGAACATCGAATGCAACGGTTTAGAGAAAAACAACTTGAACCGCCTGGTGAAGACGATGAAGAAGAAGAGCCTCAGGAAGAAGAGGAAGAAGAACAGCAACAGGAAGAAAATGAGACACAAAACGATTCACCTAATGAAGACAAAGAAGACGGAGACCAAACACAAAGTGATAAAGGTTCAGAAGATGAAGCATCGCGGCCATCATCAAGAGTTTCACGTTCACGATCAAAGTCTCGTGGTAGATCTGTGTCGAAAGCAAGATCGGGTTCTGAAGCTCCTTCAAACGCATCGTCACGATCAAGATCTGGATCTGGATCAAGATCAAGATCTGGATCGAGATCACCGTCGAGATCTAAATCAAGATCAAAATCTAGATCCAGGTCAGCATCAAGATCCAAATCAAGATCTAGGTCTAAGTCAGGATCAAGATCTAGATCCAGATCCAAATCAAAATCTGCTTCAAGATCAAGATCTGGGTCAAGATCTAGATCACGGTCTGGTTCTAGGTCACCATCTAAATCAGGTTCAGAATCAAAAAGTGGTTCTTCGTCCGGTGGTTCTGACAGTGAATAAATTAAGTGAAAAAACATTACGTTTTCTGAATTCCTATTTTATAGTTATATAAGTTCATGTATTAAGTAAGGGTTGGACAATTTTTTTCATCATTTACTTACTACGTTGATTTTAAACAAGAAAATAAATAAAGATATTGAAAGAACATAAAAAAATTGACTAGCAGTTATTTCTTATTCAAATAATCTTTTTTAATTACGTTATTTAATTTTAACAGATATCTTCACTTGGGTGGGCTAGTTTTTTTTATAACTACGTACTTACTGAATTCATTTACAAAAATTATTTTAAAATAACATGCTTATTTTAAAAAAGAGGCAAACAGGCAAATAATTTAATAATCAGTCATAAGAACTACTGGAAAAAATTCACTTTAACCACAATAAAACAATGTCATTTGACACGTGTTTCAACTTCACAAAAAATCTCATTAGGAGCCTAATAATACCAGACTATCCTGATGAGGACTTCTTGTGAAGGCAAAACTTGTGACAATGTTTTATTGTGGTTAAAGTGTACATATTTATTTTTAAGAGTTGAAAGTAGACATTAATACTTAATTATGATCTAGCATTGATTTTTTTTTCAATACCTTGATAATGATACCTGATTCCTTAGAAAAAGCAAGGTGCCTCTTTTCTAATACGAAGCATGTATTATTACTATGGGTAGTTTTATTCAAAAGCTGACAATTGAAATTTTTTATAAACTATAAAAATAGGAAACTTAATTTGTGTATTTAATTGTAAGTAAATACTTTTATTAAATAAAAGTTTTAAGTTTATTGTATTTTGTTTTATTTATGTTAAATAATAGTTAAGATATGAAAAATTGATAGGATATTTATGACCAGGGTAGCCAGACGTCTTGTATCCCATTCAAATATCATTCGATACCATAATGATTTTTGCATTACTCAGATATGAAATTATTCTCTAAAATATTTTGAATCATGTCAACAATTAAAATTTTGTTCAGTGCAGACTCAGTTTAAAGCTTTAGCAAATAAGACCTTGACAATTAAAAACATTGGAAATGAATGAGCCTGGCACCCCCGTAGACAATATCCCATCTGAGCATTCTAGAAATCGGCAATCCTGTTTATGTCACAACTATGAAATTTTATCAAACGATTTTCTGGCAAAGAAAAATGTAATATAAATATTAAATAAAAAGTAAGTATTAAATAACATTTAATGTAGTCAGTTTTTGAAACAATAATAAATAGACTATAACTTTTTATATATTTCTCAAAAATACTCTCATTATAAATACAAATATAATAAAAATTAGTGATGGATATTTACAATAGATTAAATATTTGATACAAGAGAAATATAACAAACAATAATTAATTACAACATATATTATTTCATTTCAATAAACTATATAAATAATTAACAGAAGAAAAATGCTTCAAATAATATCTCTATTTTAGTTTTATCACGAGTAATTCCAAATTATATCAAATCTAGCCATGTTAGATTTTAATTTCAGTAAACACTGCTTACGTTTAGTAAAAAATGAATAAAGATCACAGCAATTGTTTGCACTGTAAATTAAATATATACGTAAAAAGCGCGCAAGTATTTTGAAAACTCAACCAACTCTCGATACAGAAAATACACATGTAGATTTTATTGTGAGTAGAAAAGGTCCTTCCTGATGAGGTAAAAATGTAGATGGTACAATATCCAACGTTCCTGCTGGTATTCCGTCCAATTCTAAATAAACAAAACCAGTCCTGGAATAAAGAATAATTAATTCAACTCTGATCCCTACAGGATATCCCACAGGAAGGTGTTTTAATTTTAATTTTCAAATGGATGCAGTAATTAAAAAAAATAAAAATTACATTGAAAAGAGGGGAATCTGTAATTTTATTCGGACTATGTTAGAAGCAAGAACGTGAGTGTCAAAATGAATGATCTCACTTTTACTATTGAAAAATACTTCTTTTCAAGAGTAAAACTGTATGGTAGTTCTTGTAAAGGATTTCGTATTAAATACGAAAAACATTAAATTAAGAGTGAAACCACATTAAAAACATTATCGTCCAATATTATCAAGTTTAACTAAATGCTCCTTTAACTAACTGTTATATTATTAAAAGAACCAAGCATAATATATTTAATCAAATGGGTTTTTAATTTTCTACACTATGTTTTTACAATTTTTCATTGAGAGCCTTAATATTGATCTAAAACACGTTTGTAATGTACAAAATTTAGGTTAATGGAGCATTTAGCGCTAAAGGAGTTTTAAATTGATTGATAATACCGGGCATTAAACTCATTATTTATTTAAACTTGTGCATTACGTCACTCCATTTTGCAATATAAATCCACATTAAAATAGTTTTTTGTTTTATTTTTATCAGAATTATCGATAATTTTCATCAATAAAATAAATTGACATGTAAACATTTTATAAAATTTTAATTATACTCATTAAAAACTGCAGACTTTCTTCTTTTCAATGTTATTTTTGTTTTTTCAATAACAACATCCGTTTGAAAATAACAGTTGAATAATTTCAACACCGTCCTGTGGTACACCGTGTATATCTTAGTAATGCTTAATGACGGTTTATTTGTAAAATTTACATAGTTAAAAGGTTAAAGTAGGGTTTATTCTAACAACAATTAACTTACCGATAAGATCCTGTAGTCTTTGAAGTAAATGGCGCTGTGATTTTTTCATCATTTACTTTAGTTATAGATACGTCCATTCCTATTTGATATTCTCTAGGGCCTTTCAGATCAATGTACAACTTATTTTCGTTACAACCTTCAAGTTCGATTCGGTAACGAGGATTATATTTATAAGTGTCTCTATGGTTTAAACAACCTCCTGCACTGTTTCCTTCCCATTTACCATCAGATACCTGAATTTAAAATTTATACATAATTAAAATACAGGTGACATTTTTTTGTTAATCTATATATCGGTAATTTTGATTTTTTTTACTTAAAGGGCTATAACTACTAAATGATTCATCAGAATAATCCAAAACTTTAATACATTAAACTATATAACACGCATTTTAAGACTAAACCAAAGTTTGTGTGATTTATAGTTCCAGAGTACTATGTCACCAAACATGAGAAGTTTTTATTAATCTATATATTAGAATTGTTGATGTACTTTATTTAAAAGGCTATACCTACTAAACAATTCATTAGAATAATTTAAAACTTTAATACATTAAACTAGACTATATAAGACACATTTTAAAACATATCTGAAGTTTCTGTAATTTATAGTTCCGGAGTACTATGTCACCAAACATGATAAGTTTTTGTTAATCTATATATTAGAAATTTTGATGTACTTTATTTAAAAGGCTCTAACTACTAAACAATTCATCAGAATGATTTAAAACTTTAATACATTAAACTACACTATATAAGACATATTTTAAAACTAATCTGAAGTTTCTGTGATTTATAGTTCCGGAGTACTATGTCACCAAACATGTTTAAATTATATAACATTTTTCATTTACCAGTTTTTCATAACGGTATGGATTTTCAATTTTCTTCAACATAAACGGACTTGTAGCATACGCTCTGAGTGTATAATAGATTGTATTCATTTTCTCGTACTGTGAAACGACTAATGTATATTTGGACGGACTGTTTGGACTCAAAGTTATTTTACATAAATAATGGGGACTGTTGATTCTAACTCCATCGATATAAGGAGGAGGGTCATCTAGAAACAATCATTTAATTATAATAATGGTAAATTGATTTCAACTATTCTAACTCACTTGGGTAATAAACTCTCCGTCCGTTGTTTTTATAAACTAAAACCGTGATGTATTCTCGATTCTCTTTGAAATCTTCTATCTGCGTTATATGCCTAGTTAATAAAATCCATATAACTCCAGTATTTGAAGTGGACTCAAGTGAAAACTGTGGGTTATCGCCGATTACAAAAGCATCTCTAACTGGACCAACACCAGCCCTCCAAGAACTGAAAATTTATTTATTTATCATAATATAAGAACGTTATTATCTAATATACTTACTGATGTATGCAGTTTGTATATTCGAACATTTTCGGATTCCAACTTAGATAGAACACATCAAAAAACTTACAGATACTATCATAATCTATCCAAAATATACCGTTATCAAATTGCATTGCGTTATCGGGATCGTAATTTAATTTTGCTTTTAAATCAGCTGTCCAGTGTATCCGATCTAGTTCTGAAAAATTCCCTTTCCATCTTAAATGTGACCAAGGGTTTTTCAGTTGCAGTAATTGAATGTCCTGAAATGTTTTAAGGAAGAAGATAGTTCATGTAATTAATTTGAAGTATATTCTTTGAAGAATATGTCTACCAAAGAAAGGCCGTAGTATAATAAATATGATGTTAGAATCTTCTAATGGTCGAAATTTAATAAAGTTAATATAAATAAAAACAAAATATCTTATTAAATTTTCAAATAGGTTTTTTTCAAAACAACTTTCAACTTACATTAATTTTTTTCATATCTAACACTGCGTAAGCATGTGTCGGCACAAGTCCAGTCCGTTCGGCTTCCGAATCAGACAAATCCCCTGTAGCAACTGTTATCAAAACATCTCCGCTAGTCAAACGATTTTGTACCATGTCAAAAAATCCATTCTTATTAAATGTTGGGTCGTTTGTACGTATTGCAACTCTTTCCGGTATCCAACCAGTTAAAGCGTGTAGATCTATGCTCTAAAATATAAATTTAAAAATATTTACTGTACAATAACAAAAAAATTAATTTTATCAACGTACACTATTAGAACCAGGAAAATCATATCCCCCCATTACTTTCATGTACGCCTTTTCGAGTAAAGATACCCAGAATTCATTACGATTGCTTGAATATGAACACAGAAGTTGTTTGTTACGACCGACCGGTAAAAAGTCATCTATTATAATTTTTCTTGAAACGCCATTTAAATGAAGTTTTATCATATATTTTCCAAAGGGATTGTATATGGGTTGATTGTTTCGATTCCGTGGAAAAACAATTGATGTTATTAAAGGTCGTTGGAACCGTTTTTCATAAAGTGCACTCACAGCTAACGAAGCTACGAAAGAACAATCTGAAATCACCTGTAAAAAAAATATACTTAAGGTACAAATTTTTGTGAAAATAAAATTACGTACGGTTTGTTTTATTGAAAAATAATCAACGTAATTGCCAGCAACCATTTTAGGATCACTGCAAATTTCATCGGGACGACACCATTGCACAAAATCTCTTTTTTGTTTTGGTGCTAGTGCTAGCAACCCATCTTTATCCGAAAAAGGTAAAGTGTATTGGAATTGTTCTGATAAATCAACACTCATGAACGGTAAATACTTGTTATTATTTATATCTGACGTATGCATTAAAACTCTCTTTTCTTCATCTGTGTACGTTTCTTGTCCTGTAAGAACTTTCAAATGTGCACTGAAACCTCGATGCATCATTTTACTGTTTGTAGATTTGACTGGATGAGTGGAACCTTGCTTTAACGTCAGATTTGAAATATTATCTTGCAACTGACCCACTTTATTTTTAGGTTTTATACCTTTTAGTTCCTCAGCTCTTTCGAGTGCTTGTAACGTAACATGCTTGACCTTTTCTTTTAATTCTGGATCGTCACAATCAATCCCGATACCTATCTCTACAGCTTTTGTGTAATATTCTACCGCTTCATTGCTATGTCCTATTTCATCTGCATCTAGTCCCTGATTGAAGAAGAAATAACACTTTTGTAGTTCTTTATCGTAGACTGTCTGACCAGAACCTTTAGTACGATCATCATGTATGCCGTCTAGTTTAATCGCTCTTGCTTTATACTGTTCTGCCTTTTCTATCCATGACTTTGCATTTGTTTCTGGTGCTGTTTCTGACGCTTTTTCAAGTAAGTCTGCTGCTAAACGATAGTAATATGCTGCTGCAGCTTCGTGATTTTCAAGACTATCGAATTTCACTGCTCTTGTACTTGCTTGTAATGCTTCTTCGTATAATTGCGAAGTATCACTGTTTGCCATTTTTTTTTGCAAAGTTCAATATTACTCTTTAAATTATAATAACATCGAAATTTAACAATAAGAATTATATAAAACTACAGCATAAAAATTATTTTATATGTTTAAAATTAAATACGTCAAATTGACAATTGTTATAATATGCAGACATATTCACATTTATTTTGAACAATGACGTCATATTATGAACAAGGTGGAAATTACCAGTAGCGGTATAGGTATATTTATATTGTTTTTCTTTTAAAAACAATGGGATTTTGAATGGTATAATTTTACCCTCATTGGAAGCATATTTTTACTTAACCCCTTAACGCTTCTTTTTTGAGGGAAAAGTGTTTGTTTTTTTTTAAACATATTGAAACGTTTTGACTATTTTAACTATATGTTATAATGTTATCTATGTGTCTGTCTGTAGACATTGTAACTTCAAAAAAGTGTGAAATTTTATATTTAGGATCTGTATAATCATTTAAAGAAAACATTAGATTTTTTAATATACGATCTGGCAACCGGAAACGGATGTTTATTTACCCTTTTATTGTCGTTAGTTTTTAAAACAGTATGTAATAATTAAACTTATGGAATCACTTCGGTGCCCGTCCGTCTGTCTGTCATAGGCGATTTTCTTTGAAACTATTCGATGTAAAAATTTGGAATTTAGCACAGAGATAGAGTGTAGTAACCTAATTATAGACGTGAAGTATAAAAAGTTGAATTTTGATTATGGGATTTAATTTCAAGGGATAAATTGGGAAATGGGAAAAAAATTCAAGGACATCGTGTAAAACTGTAGGGCGTAGGGTGTCAAATGAAAGCTTATTGAAGCACGAATTTTAACATTTTTAGGGAAAAACGCTTAAAAATTACTGTTTCCCACCCTTATCACCAAAAGGATCGCTCAAAAAAATCTGAAAAAATCATTGAGAACAGAAAAAACTATCAGGATTTAAAAATTCTAGCGCTTTGTTATGAACAATTTCATTGTTTATTTTCTTATAACTGCTGGACCATATACCTCCAAAAGTGCATTTTTAACAACAAACAGCCATTTTTATATGTAGTTTCGTTTTTTAACAATAGTAAAATACGTGTAACAGTAATACAACTGGCTATAACTCTATGATGGCAGGTATTAGGAGGTACCTATATCTTATTTTTAATTATATAACAAGAATATAAACTTATTTTAAGTAATTTGAAGCATCCATAAAGTAAAATTCTGCGGTACTTTCTTTTTTTTCGATATTTTTCGAAAACGGTTGATCTTATGACAAATAAACAAAGTATATTTTGTGTATGATGTAACATATAATCTTCTACAAGTACCCAACTCAGGAAAAAATTAAAGAACAAAAAAATGCTTGATAAAAATCGGCGGGCCCATTGGCCCCATACATCCCTGGTCTAAATTATTATTATTATTTGATACTGGAAATCGATAACACTTATTAATACCAATCCCTGTACCAAATTTTATAACTGTACCACAATGGGTTCTCTAGAAATTAAATAAACACTCATTTTAGGTAAAAGACTGCGTAACTCCCCCACGAAGAATTTCCAGACATAGGTTCACATAAGGTTTTTTGCTTAAAATTACACCCTCGATCTACTGTTAACTTTTTTTTACACTATTGTAAATCATTCTGTATAATTCTACTACTACTAGTTGATTAATATATGGTATTTTAGTGACTGTGTGCAAGGTACAAACTTAATGATAACACTTTTGAAGTTTTAGTAATTATTTATTTATTAATTTTAAAAATCTATTGTACGAGATGTATAATGTATTATGTGTAGTAATCAGCGTGAAGGTACTGTAGCGAGATGTTTACTGTGTCAGGAGTTGAAAACCAAGTGTGTTGTTTTGAAAAATGAAAGATCCTGTTTTAGAGCGGTTAGAAAAGTATAGCGATAGATATTTAGAGAGGGGGAAAAATTCAGAACGTTTGGAAAAACCCCGGTCGGCATGTTTAAAACCTTAAGCTTTAATGGACCTTTACCGCCGATCCTGGGATATCCAAATCGAACGTGTTTAGAACGAAATGGACAGGCTTAAGAAATTTAAAAGTTTTATAATATTGTAAACAACTAAAGAAATTTGTCGCCTAACTGCAATAAAGTTGTTTCTTAAAAATAAATGTATGTATGAAATATTTACATTAAAATTTTGGAAATCTAATATTTTAGCGTGGGAACGTCGCTACAGTATAATCGCATATATTGTATAATCTAGTTTAGTTAGGATGTAAAACAATACGCATGTAATAAAAATTAATGTAAACATATTATAATGGTTTCCGAAAATTGCAAAACTACACATGTATTTCTTTTGTTATAAACAAATATTGACAATTAATTTTTTTCCGCCAATTAAATTACTTCAACACAATAAAAATAATTGCCAGTGGCGTACCGATAAATCGATTACACATGAGATATTAAAAATATTATGTTCTTTCAGTGATCAAATGTTTAATTAACTAATTGTATGTAATAGAAATATATTAAACAAACAAACAAGAAGAAATAATAAATCTGTATTTTATGTAATGAAGCGAATACACTATTAGTAAACATTTATTACTGAAATAAAATAAATATATCTTATTGTAAGATTAGAAGGAAAAATATATACAGGCGTGTATTTACCGGATTACTCTATTTCTTCGTTTTCCAGTATTAGGCTATACTATTGATAATACTTATCGGAAAATAAGAAGTAGAAAGAATCAATTACGTTAAAGGGGTTTTATTGTTTTATATGTTTGTTTGACACCTACAGATGATAAAATCACAAAGTGCTACTAAATTCACCCTTGCGTTTTTGAGGGAGTGAGGGGGAGGGGGGGTAAACTAATCACTTTTCAATGTTTTAAGTATAACTCAAAAACTAAGTAGAATTGGACAAATTTTACAAGAATAATTTTTTGTAGAAAATTGTATTTGCCATCAAAATAGATGGTTTAAAAATTAAGAAAAAAATTTACACAAGAAATATTTAAAAAAACTAACCAAAAAAATATTATTAGATATAGATTACATCGACGTATATCAAATTAGATCTAATTTCCCAAAATTGATGATTTTTTCATCATGATAATGAATTTTTTTGTTGTATTTATGCCACTTTTTGGTTCAGTGTAAATACGAATAAATTTAAAACAAAATGAATTACGAACAAATGATTTAATAGAGCTTTTTTTTTAATAATTAACAGTTATTTTTATAAAAAAAAATTCAGAGACCTAGGCAGAAACAAACAATGATATAGGATACCTTTTTGCAATTTTGAAATTCATTTATTTAAATAATCAGCGGTCTCCAATTTACTTAGATCGATTCGTTATATCAATTTCATTACATGTTGCTTAATAATTTGGCAACACTGTCACTGAATCAAAAAATTAATAGACGTTAATGTAGAGGTTAAAAAATGTCTTAAAACATTACAGGATGTTCCATTTAAAAAAAAAATTGTTTTTGTTATAGACTTTGTATTGTTGAAAATAATTTTACGATGTTGATCTTTTCAAATCAATAATATTATGCACCAAATTTTTTTTTCTATCTCCTACGGGAAGTGCGCTAAGAAAGCCGGACACACTATTGAACTATCGTGTATTGAACTGTATTGTGTTCAACAGCGCGATTTCCCCCATATCGCTGTGTTGAGCACGTTATCGGCCGTCATCTACACGTCGTACGAAAAACTTGTCTGTACAAAAGCTGTTGGGAATTGAGTCCTCTACAACTTTGTCATTTAAATGTGCCACTTATTTTCAATAAAAATGGCATAAAAGTTGAAAAAACTGCGCCACTCTTCTAATTTTTAACACTTTTTGCTTTTTATTAGCAATAAAAAAATTTCAACAATATTGACTTTATAAAGATTGTAGAGAATTAAATTCTCCTCTATAAAATTGTTATTAACCTTTTTATCGAGAAATGCGAAATACGTGTTCAAATCGACAAAAACACAAAATCCAAGATGGTGGACACTTCCGGTAACTAATTTATGGATAAGAATGTGATTTCATCATCTACTCCGCCGGGGACACACAACTGCGTCAAAAGTTTCGACTAGGCAGTTTTTTTGCATCTTACATCGAATTTGATCTAAAATGATCGGGCTAGCTGTCAGCGACCAACGAAGTACAAATCGTATACCCATTTTTCCATCACCTCCCTAATTACAAAGTTTCTACAACTGTACCTACATATAAAAAGTTGTGAAATAGAATTTAGCAATTTTTAACACATGATATCAACGCTAATATGTTTGTACACATAAGAAAGCACGGATATTTAGTCATATATACAGTAAATAATTTCAAATATACATATCAACTTCAATGGTAAATAGTAATCGATTTGCTGAATATTACTGTATTGTATTTTAATAAGCTCGATTTATTTTATTAACTCTGGCATCGATTTAAAAAACAAACGAAGGTACAGTTGGCTACGAAAAATTGAATAGATAAAAAGTAGTTCCGGTAAACTTTGAAACAAAAAAATTATATTTGCCATTCCAACATTAATGCCTTAGATTCAGGGCCGTAACTAGAGGCTCTGGGGCCCCAGGGCAGCCCCTTATAAAAATTTTGTTGAACAATTTTCATGTATGTGACTATTTTCGAAAAAAAAGTTTTTCAATCAAAATATGAAGGCTTTTAAATTTTAATTATTTATATTTATATCGCACCAGTATATGTTTCATTAAAAAAATGTAATATGTTAATGTTATATGTAATTGTAATGTTATACATAGAGCATCTACATGTAAATTTAGAAAATTTCAATGTCAAGGATTGTCAAGATATAGTCGAAAATATATGTCAGGAGTTCGGGGTGGGAGACACTAAAGTGTGGTTTGAAAAAAATGACTATACCATTGAAATGCTTATAAAAAAATAATGTTTTCATGTATGTAACACTTTTTTCTAGGGTGTACTGTTTTTGCGTTATAGAGGAAAAACGAAAAATTATCACACGTATAAAAAAATACGTGTCCCTTAGAAATGATTGAACCATTAGGCCCTCCGCACACGGTGCGACTATTTTGCAACGAGAATCGCAAACTAGTTGCGGAAGCGACTATTTTACAATTGATTTGCAATCGATTTAAGTCCTCGCTCCACACACGAACGCGACTGAATCTTGATCAGTCGACAGTTTTATGGGAATTGCTGTGAAGAAAAAACACGATTTTTTTTAAGTTTTAAAGTTTTTTTGACTTTTGGCAACATGTCAAGCATTCTTGAATACCCAGAAAGGTTATAATTGTATAGAACTTCATGTTTTTCCACCTCCTCAACGAATTTAATGTTTATTAACTGATAATTTATTCTGAATTAACTAACTAAGTAGGTAATTATTAATAGGAATAATGATAATTAACTAATAATTTCAATTATAAATAAATAATAATATTATTATAATTATAAAGCTAAAATAACATGCAACCACGCAACTTAAACCGAAATTCGACCTGCAAGTACAGTTGCACGAAACCAGTTGGAAACTGATTGCAAATCAGTTTTGTTTCGGTCGCACCGTGTGCGGAGGCCCATTACGTTACACGTGCAAAGTCACCAAATGGTTGCTTACGCAATTGGTTTACAATTCTCGTTGCAAAACGGGCCTTAAATCGGCGAGGGTTACCTTGCGAGTTATGGTCGAACTGACAAAACTGCCAGGTTTCGAGCTGGTCGACACAAAGATTTAGAAAATATTTTTTTTAGCTTTAATTTGGTATTAATAGCCCGAAACTCGATGACATAATAGTACTCTTATAATCAACCCTCTTTTTTGATCGAACTGCATTACCTGCCAAGATATAACTGGTCACTTGCTGCCGAACTACTGTTCTACAGGAAAACATTTTAATTTTATAACACAATGTACGTAAAAAAGGCCCATATAAATATTAAAATATTATAATTAGATTAATGATACAAAAATAGTTAAATAAAATTTTATTTATATATGCTAAATTCTAAAAAGAAGTGTCTATAAAATCTATATATAAAGTTGTGCAAAAAATCCCAGCTTACATCATAATGAGGCTAGTAAGGTATTACTTTACACCTAATTTAGATTATATCTTCTGTAACCCATTTTCCATGCAAATAAATAATAATACAGATTATATCTAACGGAAAAACACAATGAAACGTAGGTATTTGGTGGTATTGACGTATTCAGATATCTTATTATTTATTTATACATACTATAATATTGCTATTACTAAATACGTATTTCAATTTGTATGCGTAATGGCGTGTTCACACCGAAAAAACAAAACACGAACATCGTGTCTTTTAAGCCTGGTTTACACGCTACGATAAATCGTAACAATTCGATCGTTACGATAAATTGTTACGATAAATCGAAAGAGTGTGTGCTGTTTACATGCAACGATTCCTTGTCCAATATTCATTGTCGACCGCGGTACACTCAGTTAGCTTTTTCCATGGAGGAAGTACTGTTGTGGTCGTTATATATCGTTTGTTTAGCAAGAAAAGTGAAAAGGTCACGAAAACCAAGAAGAAAGTGGAGCCGCCAGTGATTGCTGAAGAAAAGGGTATTTTCTCATATAAAATTATTGAAAGAATTGCGAAATGAATCCAATGACTGGCGGAATTATTTAAGAATGGATGAAGAGACTTATGTTGAGTTGTTAAGGTTAGTTTCTCCGTTTATTGTGAAAAATGATACTCTTATCGTAACAATGAATGGCTGCTACTTGTTTACACGTTCCAACTTATCGTTACGATTTGAAGAAATTGATGCCGGCCGGCATCAATCATCCAATCCAATTCCAATTCCAATAAATCGCTACAATGTCCTGTTTACACGCAATGATAAATCGTAACAATTCGATCGCTACGATAAATTGTTACGATTTATCGTAGCGTGTAAACCAGGCTTTAGACAAAATGTCAACAAATTTTAAAAATAGTGTTCACACCGAAAAAACACTCGAAAAACGACAAAACAGGAACATGTTTTCACGGACAAAATTGCAACTTTTTAACAAAATTTCGCCAACAAGACCTCATTAAGGGAATAACAAAATATAAGTCTTTTTTGGCGTTTACACCAACAAAAACAAAACAGCAACATATTTTGATTGGCATTTAATGTTTTAAATTTATTTTTATTTCTCACAACTAGGATGACCAAATTTTAGTTTTGGCAAACCCTGAGATGTAAATGAAGACTCCTTTTTTATTTTATCTTATCTTTTTTTTTTTTTTCATAAAATTTGTTACTATAATTTGCACTGTTATGTCCCCTGCTCTATTTTTGACGACCTTTTTTTTTTTAGTCGCCATTTTTTGCAAAACCCGGAGAAATTGCACCTAAACCATGAGCCCGGAGATCCAGTGTGCAAACCCTGGGACTCTTATGCCCGGTATTATAAAGGACCTAACAAAATTTGTTAGCTAGCAATTACATTCATATGGGGTATTAATACTGTACTAGTATCTATGAATTAGTTATGGAATTTAGAGCAGTGACACTTCAATTAATTGTAACACAGTTGGCATCTTTGACCGTACAAAATAATTTTCATAACATCACCACTGTTTTAATACCGTTTGTATTTACCTTCAACGCGTGCGCGAAACTTGTCAAAGTCATCAACAAACTCCAAAAGAACTGTCATATATGTTTGATACCTCAGTTGAAAGTGTTTGTTAGCTAACAAATTTGTTAGGTCCTTTATGATACCGGACATTAAACTTTTTTATGTCACGGCTCCCCTGCAAATCAAATTGATAACCCACGGCCCCCAAATTTTTTTTGCAATCCAGGTTGGTTAAACAAAATTTCTTTGTTTCATATTCACTCCTATACAACTGTGGTGCTATCTATCCACAAAGGAAGTATTTAGGATTAGCGCCAACAGTTTAGAATAATGCTTGATTTAAAAAAAATAACACCTGAAATTAAAATGCAGTTCTTTGTAAAAACATAAATATTTTAAAATTTCAGTATTTAAAAAAAGTTTCATAATTATTATTTAAGAAAGTGCATATTTAAATTTATTTAACGATAATATATACATATTTATTTGTTATATTTGCGGCTCATCACGGCCCCCTAGGGGGCCGCGTCTCACCACTTTAAGAAGCTCTACTCTAGATCCAACCTTTTGAACTTTCTGGGCCGCATAGCATAAAGTCAATTTACTAAGGGCCGCAGGTCAGAATATAAAACTGAGGACCTATTTAAGGGTTCCGAAGAAACCCTATTAGTCTCACTTTGTCGTCCGTCCGTCCGTCCTTTTCACTCAAAGCCAAATAGCTCGTAAACTATATAAGCTAGAAACTTGAAATTTTTACTGAACATGTAAAATGACACCCTATAGTAAAATATGTACAAATTTATTCAATAAATAATTTTTCAGGGAGGGCAATAAAGAGCTAAAGCTAGGTAAAAAAATATTTTTTTTTATACCAAGGCATGTGGCACGTTAAAATGTATAACCAAACAAGCAGAATTTGACCCTTTTTCTATTTTTTTTCTAAATCAAAAATGGTGCCTGTAGGAGGCTTTAAAGCAAATCCAAAAAAAAACAAAAAAATTGTATACCAAGACGTGTGGCATGTCAAAATGTACATCTGAATTAGTAGAATTTGACCATATTTTTAATTTTTTTTCTAACCCAAAAATGGCGCCTGTAGGGGGCTAAAAGCAGTATTTTATTCTGCCCCCCCCCCTCTTACTCTGTAACTACTGGCTCAAAAAATCTGAAAAAAAATTGGTAACGAGGTTTTGGTGGGACTACCAACGACAAATACTAAAATCAACATTATAATTTTAAATTTTGGAATTATCTTATAATTTTTTATTTTGATATCTAGGCATGTGGTATGTCAAAATATAGATCTCAATTAGTAGAACTTGACACTTTTTATATTTTAAATTTAACTTAAAAATGCACCTGTAAGTGGTTCCAAACATTTCACGTAGTACGTACTTCGGAACCCTTTTGGCATACACTCGTGTCCCGAATTATTTTTAATTATCTTCGCGGGCCGCACAAAACATCCTCGCGAGCCGCGGGTTGGACAAGCTTGCTCTAGATGAAGCCCCAAAACTTAATTTTGTCTTAGGTTCAGTGAAGTTATGTACATTACATATTGTATAATGCACCCACTGCCCAGTTTCCGTGATAATCTCGGTTAAGAATGCTAAGATCACGTTAAATCTTGCATAAGCAATAATATAGTATGTATGTACTATATGCAATTTAATACTTCCATAAAGGACTATTTTTTTTCTCATTGTACATATTTTCAACAAACAATAGAAACATTGAAATATTATTTAAATATTTATTGTCCGTTTGGTGACAAAGGGACGTAAAAAAATGGAAATATATTAAAGATTTTTTTTAATTACTTCCTTTTTGAAATGTAGAAAATACTATTGTTCATATTTTTTATAGAAACAATCGGCTGCATTTTTGTGTTTAATAATTTGCCTACGTAAAACTTGTTAACATTTATTACAGATTTTTAGCAATCTTTTGATGACTTTTTTATATAGATATCCTATCACGGGCCTGTAGAGTTCCTCTCTTGATTCGCAAAAGTTGTACAATTAAAATAACATGGCTTGGCCATAAAATGCACACCCCTTAAACTTTTAAAAATGTATTAATTAATAAGGTTGTCATTTTTACAAAAAATGGGGGTAATTTTCAAAACTTTACCCTTATATTTTTGTATAAGTGATTATTTAAAATTAGCACGACAATAGAACACATATCGAAGCCATATTTTGCTCGGGGCGTGCAATTTCATAGGAAATGTCAAATATAAATTTTGGGGGAGAAATATAATTATGTCACTATTATATTTGTAGACAGGCACATATATTGAGAAGGGGTTAGGAGGGCCTTAATAAATTTAAGGGGTATACCCCCCCTCGAAATACTGTTTGTCCTGATCCCTATTGAAGCTCTTTCAAGACGAAACAGCAAATTCATATAATTATTTACAATTTGAGAAAAAGTCCACATAACTCTTGATCCAATTTTAATTTTGTAAACATTTTGCAATTTGTTAAATTCGTTGTATTAAAGGAACGATATTCTGACACGAAAATTACTGAAGTGTTCAAAAGCTTTAAAAACCATGTAATTACTTTAGGTATGACAATATTAAAGTACAAAGACAAACATGTATTACAAATAAATTACAGTGCTTTTTTTTAAAGTACAAGTATTTAAGTTTGGTAAAGTACTTAAGTAAATGTATAATTACTCATAATGTACTTAAATACATAAATACATGCTTTATATACTGTCTGTCTATCTGTACACGATTTTCTCAGTAACTACTGAACGGATTTTATTCAGGTTTTCACTACTAGAGTGATTTACGAGGAAGATTTCGGTGTATAATTTGTGTAATTTTCACGAAGTCGGAAACAAAAATAATCGTCGGTAGGGGTTATTTTATTTTATAACTACACATTTTCCTTTTTTTTCAACTGAATGATTTTTTTGTAGTATATTTAATGACCTTTTTTTTTTGCTTTTCAACTGTATTTATCTATAATATCCTTAGTTGTATATATATTCCAATCGCAATGACCTTTTTTTGTTTTCTACTTGTACTTTTTCAACCAGATGTATTTTTTTGTAGTACATTTATGTTTTATTGGTTGTAATGACATTTTTTTTGCTTTACATTTATAACTTTCAACTACACAAATTGATTTTTACAACTACAGTTTTCATTTTTAGAACTGCAGAAACAAGCTACAACTACACACTAAAATAACCACTGATCGTCGGAGAGGTATCTTCAATCTTCACGTAAATAGTTAGCGATAAGTGAAAACAATGTTTAATAGGTTCATGGGCGCCGGTAGGGGGGTGCAAGGAGGTGAACTTGCACTCCCCTGTCAAAAAAAACCACATGACAAAATTAAGAAATACAATTTTTATTTTAAAATTCATTCTTTGAATAACAGTTTAGTCGCCTTGGTTGTTATCCAAACATTAAATGTACATGATGAGAAAAATCATTTTGTGCCTGGCCGGAACTTGTTAAACATTTTTAGCCGTCCCCTCTTCCGGAAAATTTTTTGTACAGCAATTATACCAATAAAGTAACAGTTTGAAATCACTGCCAAAATTTAATATTCCTAAAGTTATAAAAAACAGTATTTGTGCCTTATTAAATACTGTTGTAATATTTTGGCACAAAACTTTTTAATTTTTTTTTGACTCATTACTTTAGCAATCGAGTAACAGCTTCAAACTATGACCAAAAGAAAATTTATTTACTTTTCTATTATATGTCTGCGTTAAAAATGCCTGGCACAAAACTTTTTATTTTTCTCAAAAGCTATAGCCAGGTAAGCATACAAAATCGGCCTTTGCATAAATTTGGCTGTTTTTTTTTTTGGAACTCACATTTTATGTAACTTTCAACCTGACCAAATATTAGCTTCCAAAAAAATATTAAATAAATTTAATTTTATATACCTGGATGCACCCCCCTGAAAGAAATCCTGCCGGCGCCCATGAGTAGGTTTATTGCAGATTAAATTCATATCCCTAGGTAACACCGAATCCAATGCGCAAATATTTTATAATTTCTCTGAAACAGCGGTATTAAAAATTCAAATTTGCATATCAATAATAATATCACAAATTCAAATCGTACGTAAAAAATATCCACCCACTAATATTTTTCTTTGTAACAATCAATTAACAATAACATCTTTTTTAATTATGTATATATTTTCGAAATAATATAATAACACATTATTATTATTCTTAAATCTTTTCGAGATCGTTTTCTCCCCACCATTTTTGATTTTGGCTGAATTTATAAATATTAGTGAGGCTCATTTCATTTCTATAGATTATTTTTTTATGTGTAATATACAAGATGTCCTAATTTATGCACAACAATGAAATATATTGTTAGTTTAATATTTTTGTTAGTTTTCTTTGTTAATAATATTAATGCAGGTAAGAAAATATATTACATATCAAGTTTTTTTGTATTTATTTTTCAAGACAATGGATGTTACAAATATTATATATTATTATTAATAATATTAATTTAATTATCAATTCATTGTTTCTTTGTTATAATTAAAAAAATATTTTTAAGAAAACTAATTACCTATATCAAAACTATAATAAGTAATTTGTTCTACGAATTTTTTAAATTTTGATTGGAGACCTAATTTATGGCTGGGGGTCAATTTTTCTCATGTTCAGTTTAAAAAAAAAAAATTATAATTTGTGAAATAAGAGTAGGAGAAAAATTTTCGTGTATGAATAATGTGTATAATTGGTATAGAATTTTATTTACTTATTTTATATTTATTTAATGCGAAATTTAATTTTGATGTATCCTAAGTACAAAAAGATACAATTAATTTTTAGGGTTCCGAAGAAACCCTATTAATCTCACTTTGTCGTCTGTCCTTTTCAGCCAAAGCAAAATATATGGTAAACTATATAAGCTAGAAACTTGAAATTTTTACTGACCATGTAAAATTATACCCTCTAGTAAGGCCCGGTATTATAAAAGCCAGATAACTTTTACTCTAGGGAATAAATTTATTCCACAAATAGTTTACACATTCTATGAGGTCCTTATTTGAGAAATGTCATTGTCAGAAATGTCATATCGATTTCGGTTTTTTTACACAAAATAATGTTGAGACATATTAAATACAAAGTAAAAAGTGATTATATACATATAAAAACTCCAAAATATCAATTTTTAATTCAATATTATGGAGATTTCTAATAAATTTTTACATTTGAAAATATTGCAACCAATAACGTCTATATGATTTCTTTATCTATGTACATATTGAAACGTCAAACGTGCATCAAACAAATAACCTAAAACTTCATACGTAAATGCATATAACGCATAACATGAAATTTGAATTTTTACAGTATTTAAAATTCTTATGAATTTTATTATGTGCTCAAAATGAAGGTTAAATTTTATTGATATATAATAATACAACAATATTGGCACATATTTCTTCATTTTTAGATGGGATGGTATAAAACATGCAGAAAATTATTTAAAAAAAAGGTTTGATAAAATAAAAATTTGAATGTATTTGAAAATCCATAAGACAGTTCGGTATCTTTAGGTCTTTAATTTTCTATATTACTGTATTCCTTCGATCTAAATTTATACAATTTTTCCCCATATAAATGTCCAAAAAGATTTTAGAATCGATAATGTCTTTCAGTCGCAGGTATAATAATTGACTGCGTATTACATTATCATTTAAAATTTGCTGGTTTATTAAAATTAGACTACAGTTAAAAGAAACAGGAATGATTTAATACTTTATTTTATTTCTTATTGATGTTATCGTAGAGTACAGCTTCGGGTATGAAATAAAAATGTAAATAGTTATGCAAAAAAATTTATTGATTATAATTATACATTAATTTTCAAAACAATGTACAAGAAACAAAAATATTTTTCTTGTGAAACTGTTAATAATATGATTTCTAGTTAAAAAAAAAATTTATATGTACTTACGATGTTGTTCGGTACAAACCTTTAGAAAACATTAATTCCTCCGTAACAAACAGCAAAGTAATTTTGGTTTAGTTTTTTGTATTTATTCGTATAAATACGATGTTATTTTGTTCGGTACAAACCTTTACAAAACATTAATTTCTTTACGTATCAAACTGCAAACTAATTTTTATTTAATTTTTTGTATATTCGTATCTGCTTCAAATGAAAAAATCTCTTTCGTCTTTTTTTATGTTTCTTTTGCTTGAGTCATATCACATACATATGTACAATGTATGGATATTTGTATATATGTACTATGTACATATAAATAAACAGGCTTGTTTCTAAAAATTATAAAAATATAAAACTAGCACAAAATCTACATTATTATAAGCACAAATAATTATTAATTAAGTTACCATGTTTTTGAAAAATTATTATTAAAGCATTCCTAGCTGGTCGCAGTTTCAATATCTTCATAACATTATATATTACTCCTTAAATAATACACAAAACAAATTTGACATTTACGTGTGAATTGTAGGTAAGCATATTTCCACAAAACAGCTGTGACCTATGACTATGGCTGCCACAATTTATTCTAATTACCACGTGACCAAGTAAATATTTATTCCTTGCAAAAAGATGGGAATAAATTTAATGGTATGATATAGTGATATTTATAGTGAATTTGTTATTTTTATTCCGTTTTTAGTAATTTTTCGTTCCGAATGTTGAACTAGTCGACATCAGAAAGAGAAGAACTTATCTGTAGCAAGTGAAACAACAATACTATTTTTACTACCTAGTACTGTCGCTATTTATTCATCGAGTAAACTTATCTGCCTTTTATAATACCGGCCCTAAGAGATTTACAAAGTTGAAAAAATCATTTTTCAGAGGGATGCGCTAAGGAGCTAAAGCTACGTACAAAAATTTTTTTTTATACCAAGGCATGTGGCACGTCAAAATTTATACCAAACCAGTGGAATTTGATCCATTTTCTTATTTTTGTTCTAAATCGAAAATGGCGTCTGCAGGGGGCTTTAAAGCAAAGAAAAATAAATTGTATACCAACACGTGTATACAATTTTACTTTTTAGGGTTCAGTAGAAACCCTATCAATCTCACTTTGTCGTCCGTCCGTTCATGCTTTTCAGTCAAAGCAAAATATCTCGTAAAATATATCAGCTAGAAACTTGAAATTTTTACTGATCATGTAAAATGATGCCCTCTAGATTTCGTAACGAGGCTTTGGGGTGTCAAAATGTAGATCTCAATTAGTAGAATATGACCATATTTTTTTTCTGGCTCAAAATGGCACCTGTAGGGGGCTAAAAGCAGTATTTTATTTTATAAAGCGAAAACAGACATAAGTTTATATGAACTTTTTGTCGTAAAATCATGTACATATTAACCCCATTCAATATTGACATTCAATTATGAAACATCCTGTATACTAATTATTATAAGAGATTATACTCTATTTCATTTAAGAATGCAGTGTTTGCTGGGGTTTTGACGGTACGAATCGTGCATTTTGCCGTCAAAAACTGCATTTTTAAATAAAATATAGTACTGTTGATATTTTCCAGAAAATCCCCCTAAAATCTCTCAATCATTTGTATTTTTGCCCATTTTCTTGGCTTTTTGATAACAAAACTTGTCTTAACTGATCTGTATATATAGGGCGTAACCAGCTGGCCCCTCTAGTTACGCCTATGCTTTTTAAAGTTTTATAAATAATACTAATACGATTTATTTTATTTTTCAGATGGTTTTCTACAGCTTCAGTTAATCCATAGAGGAAAATGTTCTATTGGGCACTGTCAGATAAAAGGTAATTTAAATAAAACAGATTCTATGGTCTTAAAAACACAAAACAGCAACACGCTTTGAGGTTAAGTGCCGCCCTGGGCCAAAAAAATGCCGCCCTGGGTAAAAAATAATTGCCGCTCTGGGAAAAAAAATTGCCGCCCCTTTACCAAGGGAAAATATAATATATTTTTAATAGTCAAAATTCCTACATGAACTGAAAAGTGAGAATTTTTACAAATAATCGAAAATATAATACATATACATTAAAAAAACTGATGACCTTTTTTTTATTTTTAGTCGCATTACTTATTTTTTGTTTTCCTATTTTTTTTAAATATGCTATATTAAATTCAAAAAATCTACTGCCCCTCTCACCCTGTCGCCCTAGGCAATGGCCCCCGTGGCCTCATGGTAAATACGCCTCTGGTAACAAAACATAAACATATAGATAAATTTTTAAATACAAATTGCTTTTAAAACACGGTGTTGGTGTTTCGTCTTTTTAACCGATTTCAAAAAAGGAGGAGGTTATCAATTCGACAATATATATTTTTTTGTATGTTCGGGCATAACTCCGACAAATATGCACCGATTTGGATGATTTTTTGTTTGTTTGAAAGAGTATACTCCCGTGGTGATCCCATATAAATTTTATCATAATCTGACCATGGATTTTGAAGATAAGGATTTGGAAGAATAAAATACTTTTTTAGAAAAAAATAAAACCGACTTCAAAAAAAAAAACACTGAAAAGTATAGAATAATTCATTATAACAGTTTTTGAAGTCGGTGGGCAAGTCAATAAAAAACTTTTTTAGAAAAAAATAAAACCGACTTCAAAAAAAAAACACTGAAAAGTATAGAATAATTCATTATAACAGTTTTTGAAGTCGGTGGGCAAGTCAATAAAAAACTTTTTTAGAAAAAAATAAAACCGACTTCAAAAAAAAACCTAAAAACACTGAAAAGTATAGAATAATTAAATATAACAGTTTTTGAAGTCGGTGGGCAAGTCAATAAAAAACTTTTTAAGAAATAAAAAAAATAAACCGACTTCTAAAACTGTTTAATTTTATTATTCTATACTCTTATGTCCGGTATTATAAAGGAGCTAGCAAAATTTGCTAGCTAGCAAGCACTTTCAAGTGTTTTATATGACAGTTTTTGGCAGATAAGTTCATACATAGGAAGTAAAATTAAAGATATGTAAAGTATATAACTGTCGTATAAGTTTGATACTCATTTGAGAGTGCTTGCTAGCTAGCAAAATTTGCTAGCTAGCAAGCACTTTCAAGTGTTTTATATGACAGTTTTTGGCAGATAAGTTCATACATAGGAAGTAAAATTAAAGATATGTAAAGTATATAACTGTCGTATAAGTTTGATACTCATTTGAGAGTGCTTGCTAGCTAGCAAAATTTGCTAGCTAGCAAGCACTTTCAAGTGTTTTATATGACAGTTTTTGGCAGATAAGTTCATACATAGGCATGGGCGCCGGGAGGGGGGTGCAAGGAGGTGCACTTGCACCCCCCTGGCAAATTAAATAATTAAGAAATACAATTGTAATTTTAAAATTTTATACATTTGCACCCCCCTGGCAAAATGAAAAAAAAATTACTCCGTGTATAAAAAGGTATAAGTGTGAAAATATTAAACTGAGGACCTTCTTTTTTTTTTTTTTTTAGTCGTCTCAGTTTTGAATTATATATTTTTAAAAACTGAAGACCTTTTTTTTTTTTACTCATGTTAACTTTCATAAAAAAAATTTTTTTTCATCTCATATATCTAAATGCACCCCCCTAGCAGAAATCCTGCCGGCGCCCATGTACATAGGAAGTAAAATTAAAGATATGTAAAGTATATAACTGTCGTATAAATTTGATACTCATTTGAGAGTGCTTGCTAGCTAGCAAATTTGCTAGCTCCTTTATAATACCGGACATCAGTTTTATTGTTAGTTTTTAGGGTTTTTTAAGTCCCTTCCCCCCCTTCTGAGTAGCGTATCTTTTAAGTCCATGATGAGATTCTGATAAAATTTATTTTATATATTGTCTTATTGAGAAAATCTTCCTTTTTTGAAGTCAGTGTTAAAGAGTTGCGGGAAATCACGTTAATTTGAAGTGCTTTGCGACCGAGTGAATCGCAGTAATTTGCGTCATTGTGAGAAGGGTTTTATCCATGACGTAAAAAATAATAAAAAACCAATTAAAATTGATAAAAAAATAATTTAGAATTTAATAAAAACAAAACTTACAAAAACTATATCAATTTCACAGAATAATATAGTAATTAAATTTGAATTACGTTAAATATAAATGTCATACAAATAAATACAAGAAAAATAATAATAATAATAAGCAAACATAGTTTTTTTTTTTTTTTTATAAAAAAAACAAACTATTTCACATTGAAACAATATTATAAATGTGTGGGTGTTTTTTTAATTACATATTAATTCCCCCCCTCTATAAAATGTTCCATTGTACAAATATCCGGTCTTAGTATTGGTAATTATATTTTACAATAGAATTTTATTGTTTTTTTAATAACAATAAGTAAAATATAGAATCATTTCAAAATCTAGCATTGATATTAATTAATACATATAATATAACAGATAATGCAAAGTCACTGAGTGACCATTAAAATAAAAATACATTTAATGGCCCTTTGATAATAATATTTATAAGCAGTGACCGAATTTTATAAACAAAATGATAAAATGTATTGGGCATTTTATTTTAAATAAGATATGTTATCATGTTAATACTATAAGCTCTTTCTCGGATTTTGATACCTTTTTAAGTTTTTATTACACTTTTGCTTACAATACTATGAAATATTGCATAATTTTATGGGGATATTCTTCAGAAATTCTTAGAGTATTCAAAATTCAAAAAAGAATAATAAGAAAAATTTTAAATTAAATAATAGCGGATCATGTAGAGCAGCGGTTCTTTAACTAGGGTCCGCGGAACAGTCTGCTAGACATGTTTGACACAGTGGCGTAGGAACGGGGGGGGGGGGGGGTCGAAACCCCCCCCGAAATATTCAATGTTCTTAAAATATATGAAATTATTATTACAATTTTGAATTGAATGACCTTTTCGTGATTATAACCCCCCCCCCCCCCCCCCCGAAATATTAAATGTTCTTAAAATATGCGAAATAATTATAATAATTTTGAATTGAATGACTTTCCTTTCTTTTTTTTGCTCATATAGTTAACTACACCTAGTTATATGACTTAAAAAAAAAGGTCTTTAATAACTACTTATTAAATCGATAAAAAATTTCGCATATTTTAGGACCCCCAAGCTTAACCCTCCCCCTGAAAATTTTTCTTACTACTCCACTGGTTTGACATAAATTAATGTACTTTTACATTTCTATTAACCAATGATTAATTACTATCTAACTACCTTCTTTGTTTTTCTGCCAGGGAGACAGGGGTTATTTTAGTGTGTACTTATAGCTTATTTCTGTAGTTGTAAAAGCTAATTTGTGTAGTGTAAAAAATTGAAAAAATGCATAAAAAATAAATAAAATGGGTGAAATAGGTGAAAAAAGATAATTGCAGTTGTATAAACAAAAAATGTAAGAAATGTAGAGCAAAAAAAATCATTACAGTTGTAAAAACAAAATATAAGAAATGTAATCCAAAAAACAAAAGTCATTGCAGTTGTAAAGCAAAAATTGTAAGTATGGAGCAAAAAAATAAGGTTGTAAAATTTTCTTTAAAAAAAACCCTGTAGGGAAGGGGTCCCTGAAAAATAATTGTTCAAAAGGAGGTCCCTAGACTACATAAGTTTAAGAACCGCTGGCCTAGACTATACAGTATATGTATATTAAAAAATATATTTCTCGCTACGGCGCTGTATTTACATATAAAATTAGTTATAAGTACGACAATTGTTTGTTCATTGCACAAATTAAATGTTAAAAATAAAATAAAAATGCAATGATTCGTGAAAAAATATATTTAATTAACCCATTGTGCGCATTCGCTCTATTTTTAGGATTGTTGGTGATTATTTGATATATGTAACAACCAGGGTTTTTTCGTCATGCAGGTGGAACGGCGTTCCGGCACCTTTTTTTGTGGCATAGGAAAAGCTGCTTTAAATTTAATTTAAATGATACTTAAATATAACTTTATTTATTAAAAAACTTGACAGGAAGTGAGTTCCGACACCTTTTTTCTTAATAAAAGCCCTGGTAACAACAATGTATATATTTTATTAAATAAACAGATACTGTTTTTCTTTTCAAAAACATAGCAAAGTCAAAAATTAAAACATACGTATGCTAAATACTTATATTACTAATAAAAAAACACGTTTCCTGTTTGTGGACATAGAACTCTGGAACTATAAATCATAGAAACCTAAAATTAGTCTTAAAATGTTTAATATACAATTTAGTTTTACGTATTGAAATTTCAAATAATTTTGATAATTAATTTATTAATTACAACTCTTTTAGTAAAATATGATACATCAAACTGAAGATCATTCTTTTGTGCCCATAAAATTAAAAACTAACATCTGAATTATTTAATATATCATATATATTTATAAATATTGTAATCACTTCAATATGCATTGTACATATTTAAATCGACCACATGGTATAATATTTATATTTTAAAAATATTTATAATCAAATACTTTTAATTTTGTTTAAAAAAAATTGAAAATACCATAAAAATATAATTTATTAATTATAATTTACAATCAAAGCAACTTATAATAATTAATTAATTATTAATAATTCAATTATGATATTTATAAACATTCTAATTAAAATTAATTGATTATAATTTTAATATAATTAAATCAATAAGAAAATGTTTGTAAATAAATAATATAATACCCCGTATACAATTTGTATATATTATGTTACCGGCAATATATAAAATTCGGCAATGTATAGAATTCGTAGGTATTCAGTAGAATGCCTAAAATCACCATGCAATGAGTTTAATTAATTAATTCAAGCGCGGATTTAGGGGGGGGGGGTCATGGGGGACATGATAGTAAACATGATTACACTCGGTGAGTTTACTAGCAGTTAGTAAACTCGCTCAATGTAATCGACGCTTTATTTTAATAAATATCAAATGTTCCAAAATTGTTTATATGAGTTTCTTATTTTAACAATAAAGGCCCTAAATCTTACTTTATATGAATTTGGACTTTTTAAAATTAATTAATTAATTAATAATTAATTAATTAAATAGTACCTATCTACTTTAATAATATCATGTTGTCTTTTATTTAATATATTTTCTAATATTATCTTGGCATTCTATGGAATTCCTAGGTGTTCTATACAATGCCTAGGCAAAGTATATAATAAATTTATATTAAACAAATATTTCATACTTTGCCTGAAATCCTAGGTAATATATAGAATGCTTGAATTACATACTTTGCCGGTAACATATAGATTAAAAGGAAATGCAAATAAATAATTATATTTTTCAGGGCCATACGCTTCAGCAGGAAGATGTAAACCTCTTTCGCCTTTCGTAGTCGGATGCGACATTTGCCTTTGCAATAAATTAGGCAACGATATCCTCAGCTGTACGAAGAACAAATGCTTGCCAGGTCAAGTAGGTCAGTTTTCAAACAATCTAATAAAAATGTTTTTATTACGACTAGTCCATATCAAAGATCGATATAAACTATAGATAGCGAAAATTTAAAGAAGTGAAGAGTAAAAAAAGGTTATGTTAGTAAAAAAAGATAATTTAGAAACAACTCCCCCCAAAAAAAAATCTTGCATACGCCACTGGCAAGAGAGGATCCGTCGAAAATTCTGGCACGAGGGCTCTCGATATGATGTGGGGGCTATTACTTTTAATGAAATATTAATTTTAAAAAAAAAGTTTAGGAACGTACATTAATTACGTAAGACTTTGGTGGTAAGAGAGGGGGGTCCGTCAAGAGAAGAGGAGGGGGCTGAAAATATCGAAAATCATTCTTATTAATAGGCAGGATCGTAACTACCACCGGGGTAGTACCCCGGGGCCCTCGAGGTCAGGAGGCCCCCGCGGCAGCGTGACTTTTTTTAAATTTGGTTTTAACTTAAAAATGTATCACTTATTACAAATTTAGATTTTAATGAGCTTTTTTTTCCTTCATTAAAAATAGTAATAAGTGTTTTTGCAAGTAATGATAAAATTTTTTTTTGCATATTCTAGGGGGGCCCTCGGTCACTTCTTGCCCCGGGACCCCCGAGCCTTTAATTACGCCCATGTTAATAGGCCGATTTTCACGAAACCTGATAGAAAATGTTCTGTAGATAATAAAGTACATTGGTGCACCTAAGAGGGAGTTTTAGGGGTTATCCCCCCCCCCCTCTTGAATTTGTCAATAAACATTATTTTATTTAACAATTGTGATACATAAAAAAATACATATAACTACCCCCCCCCCCCCCCACTGCTATAAAAAACTTTGCAACTTTTATTTATTTTTTAAAATAAATAAATTAAATAACTTACCTCTGTTACTATATATACTACCAGTTTTAAATATGCTTATTATAGTTTTAAAGGTCCATATTTTTTTACAAATATATTTAAATAGAATAAAACATTTTATTTGATTTCCAGTGATACCACCAGGACACAAGCAATTCTGTAAGCCCCTAGACGTGCACAAAGTTGGCTGTAACTATTGTTTTTGTAATGAAGAGGGCACGGGGTTCAATTGTTGCACACAGAAAGAATGTCCAGGTAAGTTTAAATCTACTAGGGCACTAGGGAACTGCTATTAAATCAATTTAATTACCAATGTCTGCAAATATACATATATTTTTAATTATAGCTTTTTATATTGTTTAGGTTTTTTCTCCAGTGATGGACACTTGCTAATGATTACAAAATAATAAGTACTACAATATAAAAGTAAAATTTGAAACAATGTACGGCAAGATAGTCTGGATCGGGCATTCGAACCGGAACTGAACCGAAAACTGTTATTTTTTGCCGGAACAAAAACCGGAACCGAATCAAAATAAAAATATCGTTTTTTTCGGTTTAGTACATGTTAAAATACGCGTGTTAACATGATCTTGTTTCCCACTTCAATTGTCTTTCGGGCTATCATACAAGTACCATGAAATGTTCTAAATTATGGTAGAAAATAAATTTTTAATACAAATAATTTTTTTTTCTAATTAATCATTCGGAGCTGAACCGAAAACCGGAAAAAACGTTATTTTTTCGGAACGAAAACCGGAACCGAACCGAAATATATTTTTTTACTCGAGCCGGAACGAAAACCGAAACGAAAAAAATAACGGTTCGAAACCCTGGTCTGAATAGACCCTTAAGAGTAATGACCAGGGCTTCGAACCATTATTTTTTTTATTTCGGTTAAAGTAAAAAAATATAATACGGTTCAGTTCTGGTTTTCGTTCCGAAAAAAATAACGGTTTTTATGGTTTTTTCGGTTCAGCTCCGAGTGATTACCAAAAAAAAATTTATTTGTATTAAAAATTTATTTTCTATCATAATAACATTTTATGGTACTTGTATGATAGTCCGAACGACAATTGAAGTGGGAAATAAGATCATTTAACGCGCGTATTTTAACATGTACTGGACCGATATTTTTATTTCGGTTCGGTTCCGGTTTTCATTCCGGCAAAAAATAACGGTTTTTCCAGTTTTCGGTTCGGTTCCGGTTCGAAGCCCTGGTAATGACAATTATCAAATATCAGCAAATATTTCTAATTAAGTACATTTAATTAAACATGTATCTAATACTGGGGTATTGTCCGAGACTGGTGCCAGTACTTTATACAGTAATTATTATCAAAAATTTAAATTTCAATATTCTTACTAAAGTAATAAGTATACAAAATTGATCTGGACCCCTTCTATTTTTACCCATAAAACTTTGAGAGATGCTGATAAATATGTCTCAGATTAAATACAAAAATATTTATTTCTATTTTAGATTCATCTATAAAAATCTGTACGCCTTTTGATGTCTTCAAGGTCGAATGCAATTTCTGTCTGTGCGATGGATCAGGAACAAGAGTAATGAGTTGTTCAAAATACAAGTGTAAAGGGACTCGTAAGTGTACTGGAGTCTTTAATCAACTAACCTAATCTATTAAACGTAGGGTTTCTGTAAAAAAAAATATTGATTGTAATATTCTGTTATCTATCTTACAGCTAAACAATTCTGCGTACCGCATTCTAAAGTGAAGTTAGATTGCAACGAGTGTAAATGCGATGCAATGGGGACAGGATTCGTCCACTGTACTAGAAACGACTGCGTTATTACAGGTAAACAAAAACTAAAAGTAAAAAAATCATTCGAAAGATTTTGACTTACGAGGTTCCAGCCCCAATTGTTTTATATTTATAAATTTAATCTGTAATAAACATATTGAACACTTTTTTTTTACATATCGTTAACCATTTATCTAACTATATCTTCCTCGTGAAACATTCTATCCAATAGTGAAAACTATAAAAATAAAATCTATTTAGTAGTTACTGAGAAAATCATGCACAGATAGACGCAGCAAGGTATATTGTTCTGTATATTGTATTATTATAATTTCTAGGTGAAATGTGCATTCCTGGCAAGTTATTCTACAAAGATTGTAACCTGTGCCTTTGCGGGGATGACGGACACGACGCTTTTGGATGCACTAAATTAACCTGTATTCCTGGCATTAGACGTGAGTAATGTAGTAATGATAGTATAGATACAGTAAAACTTCTCCTTCACGATCCCTTTCTTAAATTTAACTCTATACATTTTTCAGCACCCCCTCTGGATTCGGAAGGTTTTTGCAATCCCGGTGAAGTGTTTAACGTCGATTGTAATTACTGTATATGCAATACAGAAGGAACCAACGCTGCCAGTTGTACCAATGATATTTGTAACATTTACATACCACGTGAGTACATACTTTTTACTAAATCGTTATCTAATGTTTATAAAGCAGGTATTCTAGAAAATCACTGAAATTATTTCAAGAATAAAAAGAAACAAGGTTACCTTTACCATGCTGCCCATTTTAACATCTGTTTCAATTATTTTGGTTTATTTTATTTCAGCTCCGGTATTAGGAAAGCCTGGATTCTGCACACCTCGCAGTGAGGTTAGAATTGGCTGCAATAAATGCACTTGCAATAACGCAGGGACAAGATTTGAAGATTGTACCACAAATAAATGCACTGGTAAGAAACGCAATCCCAGAAAATATTTATAATATAATTAAAATACTTGAAAAAGTACTTCAAGTACATTTTAAAATAGTAAAAAGTACTTTTTCAACATAATACTTGAATTTAACAAGTAAAGTAGTTGAAGTACTCAGCAAGTACCACATTTAAAAATAGCTTGAAGTACTTAATACTTCAATTACTTTTTCGTAATACTTAAATTTAATACTTGATTTCAACAACTTTAAGTACTTTGTACTTTAAGTACAGTACCAAGTACTTTAAGTACTTGTGTCAGATCTACCTCATTTAAATTTCTTCATATTCTATCCCTTTAAACTCTCACCCACCCTCTATATATTTAAGTAAAGTACTTGAAGTACTCAGCAAGTACATCACATTTAAAAATAGTAGCAAGTACTTAATACTTCAAATACTTTTTCGTAATACTTGATTTTAACAAGTAAAATATTAAAAGTATTTACTTTAAGTACTTGTTTTTAAATATCAAGTACATAAAGTACAAGTACCAAGTACTTAAAGTACAGTACCAAGTACTTGAACTACAGTACCAAGTACTTGAACTACAGTACCAAGTACATGAACTACAGTACCAAGTACTTGAACTACAGTACCAAGTACTTGAACTACAGTACCAAGTACTTGAACTACAGTACCAAGTACTTGAACTACAGTACCAAGTACTTGAACTACAGTACCAAATACTTGAACTACAGTACCAAGTACTTTAAGTACAATACCAAGTACTTTAAGTACTTGTGTCAGATCTACGTTGGCATTTAAACTTGATATTCTATCCCTTTTTCCCACCCTCCTCTATATATTTAAGTAAAGTGCTGTTTGTTTCAGGAGTGGTACAATTTTGTGAGCCACGTAAAATATTCCTGTACGACAGATGTAATTATTGCCTTTGTAACAAGTACGGAACTGGAGTAAACGGATGTACTAACAAATTCTGCAGGCACTCGCATATAAGTAATTATATATATTTACACATTCACAATTTCAGTAGGAGAGATAATACGTGTTTCCTTTTGTGATGAAAGTTATTCATTTTTAAATATCTACGCACCTAATATAAACAGGGGTGGTCCAGTGGGTCCAGAATGCCCCTAAGATTCAAATTTAAATAAAGTAATGCCATTTAAAAAGGTTATATCCTATAAAAGAAAACGTATCTGATATTTAGAGCAGAAATGAGTAATCTTAAGATAATAATAAAATAATAACAAAAAACAAATAGAAGTTATTTAAATTGTTGAAAAAGAAATTTGAATTTTGTAATAAATAGGCATCTATTTTAGATATACATATATTCAAAATATCAACTCTTAGTTTTGTGTATAACATTGCAGAACATTAAATGATTTGTTTTAGGACCACATCCCGGAGAGCATGGGTTCTGTAAAGCTAAACAAACATACGCAATTGATTGTAATATCTGCATTTGTGACGACTTTGGAACTAGCTTCAGTGACTGCACAGACAAAATCTGTGTACCCCCAACCAAAGGTACGTACAATTTATAACACCCGAGTATTGATGTAACCATAGACTTGATAAACACCAATTTTACAACTGAAGAAGAGTAGAATCTATTAAAAAAATCCTTTACAAGCTCACAAAGTCCAAAATGAAAATTTTGCCTACAAGCATTAAATACTTTTTATATTAATTTTTTACTATTGACCTTTTTCTATGAATATTTTTAATTCTTTAATTAATTTTATGAATGTATATTTTCAGTGATACCACCAGGGCGTCCAAATTTCTGCGAGCCCGGCAGAGTACAATCAGTAGGTTGTATGAGTTGCAAATGTAATAGTGCTGGCACCAATTTTCAGACCTGCATAAGAACTCAGCATTGTTTAGTACCACCGATACGTAAGTACCAAGTATTTTTTAAATTTTAACTAGGAAATATTTAATACTTTTTATTATTTTTATAACCCACTTTTAGTGAAAATACATAATTGTATTAATTTTTTTTCAGTGGATCCACCAAACCCTGGTACTAAATGCCAAATAGGGGACTTTATAACCATTGGGTGTAACTTATGCATATGTTCACCGAAAAGTAATCACTTTGAATGTAGAAAGAGCTTATGTCCTTTAGGTAAGTCGAAATAATATTTTGTTACTGTTCTTTATTGTCTTTTTTATAAATATTAGTAAAAATATATATTTTCTGCAGAATTTAAATGCTGTCAAACTACTTATTAATAAAATTAATTAGGTGAAACTATATTACATATTTTTTACAGGAAAATGTAGACCAAAGTTACCGTTCAATGTAGGATGCAGCATTTGCCTGTGCAGTAGCGATGGAACAGATTTATTAGGATGTCAGAAGAGAAAGTGCAAAAGTAAGTTTGATTAATTTATTAGAAATACGTTTTTTTATCGGTTTTCACAGGGGACTTGTCAAAACTGACAGGGCACAGAATTAAGTTAATTATTATAGTTAAACTAAAAAAAAATTCTTTGCGGAAAGGGCCACGCCGACACCGGTCACAGAAGTTTAAACTGGTATAAACCACAAATCACATATTATATGTGATTTGTGGTATAAACTCACTAAGAAGGTATTTTATAAGTGTAATAAACATGTAATTGTGATAATGTATCAAAAAAAAATTTTTCTATCTGTATTAATTGACACTAGATGGCAGTAAAGTCGTTTTGATTTCCTTATCGTTTTGGAGATAACTTCAAGTTTAACATATAATAACGATTGTTGTGATTTGTAACCGTTGAAACTTTAATTAAAAGTTTTTTGTTTGTAATTGTAAAGTGTAAACGCAATTAAAAGTAAGCAAGATGTTCTAATTATACTACTGTTGTTAATAAAATACATTTTATAGTACGATAAACGATATTATGGGTAATTTATTATGAGGTAATTTAATCTCCGCCACAATAAATTGTTTATAATTTATATATTGTGTATCAATAGAATACAAATAAGGAGCTCTTTTATGTACTAAATAACATAGTAGTCTATTCAGATTCATTCATACAGTGTTATTTTGTAGAACCCAAAGTAGGTGAAAATGAATTCTGCCTGCCTTCATCTCCGTTCAATATCGATTGCAACACTTGTATCTGCAACAGAGAGGGCACAGATGCCCATTCTTGCACTCAGCATACTTGTAAAGGTAAATAACATACAGTAAGAATTCTATATGAGAGCTAAATTCCTTCAACTCAAACTACTTATTCTTAATAATTTTATATTATTATTTAAGGTAATAAATATTGTGAACCGCACCAAGTATTCAAGAAGGATTGTAGGATTTGTGTTTGCAATGAAGACGGTACTGATGGAAAGTTCTGCGAAATAGATCCTGATTGTAGAAGTAAGTGAATATTTAATTGTTTAAAATTCACATTGCTAAAATCGATTGAAATTAATATTGTATCTGTTACAGTTGGTCCGTTCTGTAATCCAAACAGCATTATCAAGACCGACTGTAAAATCTGCTACTGTAACAGCGATGGAAGTAATATCCGACGATGCGAACCAGATAAAGATTGTAAAGGTAATTTACATTATTTATGCATAAATCATATCCACATATTTACGTTTCATTTATGTACCACAGGTGTTAATTTCTGCAAGCCCAATGAAAAGTTCCAAAAGGACTGTAAAACATGCAAATGCAATGCTCAAGGAACGGGCGTCAGTTACTGTATATCAGACCCTAAATGTTCCGGATATCCTGTATGTAAGAAGGACTCGTTCTTCATCAGGGGGTGTGAGATTTATTACTGCAATCATGACGGAACTGCAATCAAGTTGAGCAGATTTTTACCAGAATGCGGTAACATTTTATTATTTTATTTTATTTTTCTATTATTTACACGTATGTTTTGTTATAGAACCAACTCAATGTACGCCACTGTTGACAATTCAAAAGGGATGTGAAATTTGTTCTTGCAATGCTCTCGGAACAAGTCTCAGATGTGTGCATATTCGGGATTGCAGTAAGTGTTTTTAGTTACATTAACGGTTTGTTTTCAGTTCTCCTGAATACTTCATGTTTTCCATCCACTGTCTTATAATATACTATTCGAACACTGGCCCCAATAGCAAACAAATGATATGTTTGTTATTTCTTGAGGGCCCCACATTACCTAATTACTTTAAATGCTCTGTTATAAATGTACTAAACCAACTTTTATGTAGTTTATGCCGTTACTGAGAGAATGCGCTTTTGGTATAAAAAACTTCTACAACGACTTAAATATTAAAATTAGATAAACAATCTTATAGACTGTAATGTAGAACTAATCAAACTACAGAACGCTCATACATAATTTCAATGTATCTCTTATAGTTTACGAGTTAAATGGATTTTTGATTTGCGCAGTTGATTTATTCACCGCTCAGCTGTTTTGAGTGATTATAACATATATCCTATAGTGCTTCTGAGATATCAAAGAACATGTTACTGCAGGTTTCATCAAAATTTATCCAGTAGTTTTTGAGATTACCTCCGAGAAACTTTTGCTATATATATTAACATAATTTCAGAACCGAAACAATACTGCGAACCTAACACAGAGGTGTATATGGAGTGTAAAATATGTATATGCAATGAACAGGGTACCGGCGTTCATTTCTGCAGGCCCGATAAAGAGTGCGGAGGTATTGTATTGTTTATTTATTTATTTGCATATAAAATATAATAATTTGTATTTCGATATTTCTTAACGTATCGTTTATTTACAGTTGGACAATTCTGCACTCCTAACAAGCAACTACAGTTGCCTTGCATGACTTGTACTTGCAGTCAAGATGGGATGAATGTAAAGGATTGTGTAACTGACCCGCAATGTAAAGGTGAGTTGTTATGTCACATACGATTTTGTTTTTCTTGGTATTGTTATGAAATAAGTTAGGTTATGATTTAAAAAGATTTTTTTAACCCAATTTTAAGAGGTCCTGTTTTTCATTAGGAAAATGATTTTTAAGGACTAATGGACTAATGGAAATTTTTTCAGTATGTTATTTTGTAGAGAATTAAATTTCAAAAAATTGTAGTTTAACTTATTTTTGTAAAGATAATATTTCAACCGTGAGAGCCTTGAAATGTAAATTTACTAAACAATATCTCTGTAACTTTCGACCCGTTGAATTCAGGGACTTGATTTTATGGACACTTTAATTCTCTACATAATTGTCATTTAACTTATTTTTGTAGAGACACTATTTTAACCACGAGAGGCTTTTGAATATGTAAATTTTGACTTGTTGAATAAAGGAACTTGACTTTGCGGACACTGCATATGAAATTCAATGTATAATATATATTAAACTGTTTTTTTCTGTAGGTGAACATTATTGCCAACCTAACCAATATTTTGAAAAAGATTGCTTGAAATGCAAATGCGACTCACAAGGAACTGGAATACTTTATTGCATTGAGAAACCATCTTGTTTCGGTAAGTTGTATAAACTTCGAGAGCTTCAGCTTTTATAAGGTTTTTTCCGTAACCATACATAGATAAATAATATTTCTTTTTTACAGGACATTTAGTTTGCCCTCCGCAAAACTACATTATACGAGGATGCGAGATTTGCTTGTGTAATGGAGATGGCTCGAGATATAAATATTGTAGACCTCTTCCGCACTGCAGTAAGTATTTTATTTTACTTATACTAAACAGTAACTAAAGACGGGCTAGAAGCAAAAAAAATTATAAAATAATTCTCCAAATTTTATTATATCAAAATAAACATTTTTGTTCTTCATACTGTTTTTCTCAAGTAGAAGGTTTCCGATTAAAATACCGTAATAAAAATTATAGGTTTCCATTAAAAATTAAAAGTTTACTTTGATAAAGCCTTTCAAGGTCAAATAAATCACTGAATACATTTTTTTTTAACCTTGAAACTTTTGTACTTAACATTTGACCATTACTATACTTTTAGGACAGCCTGTGTATTATTTCATACACAAACTTATATGTTAACGTTTTCAGATAAAGAACTATGTACCCCATACCTTACGATCCACAAACAATGTAACGTCTGCACTTGCAATGCCGATGGGACAAAATTAACGTGCATGCAAGACCCCAACTGCGGATGTAAGAATATTATATTTTTCTTGTCATGTCTAATTAATTGTTATCTCAAATTAATTACGTTGATTTTTATTTGATTCATTTTTTTTAAACTGATAGTCGTAGTTTATATTAGTTTGATATATGTACGTTTATTTATTCTAGTAAAACAGGTGTGTAAACCTGATACGAGGGTCAAGAAAAACTGCAGAATTTGTGTTTGTAATAAATCTGGAACTGGACTTACAGAGTGCGTGGTAGATCCGGAATGTGGAGGTATGTAAAAACTTGTATAACTTTAGACTGAATAATAATGTATAATAGTAAAATTTCCCCAAGTTATCTGTAAAAAGTAATAAATTTAGTGTTGAAGTGTGTATATTTAAACGGTTTTCTACGTAAGTAACAAAACAGAAACTCTGGGGTAAAATTAGGAATTTTTTCATAACTTCAGAACAACTACTGGAAAAACGGAATAACAAGTTAGGTCAGTAGATTTTTAAAAAACTGGTCCGTTTAGTGGAACATCCAAATCGAGTTTTAGATTATTTATTGACGAATCAAATATTTAATTAAAATAAGTTTAATATCCTTTTATTTTATTATGTATTAAATTTTGACATTAACAATGCATAATATGTACAAAATAGAAATGGAGTATTAGTTTTGTTTTCAAAATTTACAACTGTTTTTGAAAACAAAACTGTCACTGGTGGAAAACTGCCTTTAAAAACAATCTAGCAGACTGCCTGACCCCCCCTCCCCCCCACCCCTCCTTCAAACACGAAAATCTCAAGTCTTGGAGTTAAAATTGGGTAAATTATTAAGTACCCAAAATCATCTGACCTTGTTACATATATTTGGCATTAACTTTCTCCAACAATGCTATTTTATCATCCTTTTAAATTAACTAATGTAGCATACAGTTGACACAATTTACAATCCATTGTTTCAAGTTAAATTTCTATTGAAATGTACTTCCTCAAATAATATGTAATTATTTCATTATGTATAATTATTATTATTGTTGTTAACAAGCTTGATTTCATATGATATATGCTGCAGTTCGTTTTTATTTGTGAATAAAAAAAAATTTACATTGTCCTATATTTTTAGTAATGTAGCAAATCATTTGGGCCCATTTAGGTAATCAAATTTAAAAAAAAGCACAAAAAAATGTTCCCCAGTTCTTTTCCTTGTAGATATACTGCGTTAAAAAATGTCTTGTAGCATCAAAGATTGTCTTGATTTAAATTATTAGTAATTGTAATGTTTGAAAGATTTGAATTCCTACAATGAATCACCAATAAATAATTCAAATATATATTTAAAATTTTAATTGTTGTATTATTTTATAACAATGAAAAAATTTTATGTCACTAATTTAAACGAAATTGAAAAAATTGCCTAAGCTCTGCAAAATATATAAGTAAGCCTCATTGAATCATTCAAATGATTTTAATCATTTGAATTAAAAATTCTATTTGAATATTTCGAATGTTCAGTTTTTACAGTTGAATTATTTATATAACTATTTGAATGAAACTTCTAATTAATACCTCGTAACGAGAGTTTACTTTTGCTTGGAAGTAATTCTTCATAATATCTTTTAGTCGGACCTTTCTGTTCCCCCGATCAGCCAATACATCTTCCATGCCACATTTGCCAATGCGATCATTCAGGAAAAAGAATTTTAAAATGTGAAATGGATCCAAAATGTGGAGGTAAAATATAATTTAACTTGATACCTTCTGTATATATTTGATTTTATTTATTTTTATTTTTTCAGGTACCAATTATTGTAAGCCTAACGAAACATTTAGAAAGAAATGTTTGATTTGTACTTGTAATAGTCGAGGGAATGGAATTTTGTTCTGTGTGTCGGCTCCAGATTGTGAAGGTGAGTTATAAAAAGAAGTAAATATTATAACCTCGTAATGTAGGGAGATCATAGTTTTTACTATAAATACTAAGTTTAAGCAATTGAATAACTGCAAAAATCTACCTTCAAAAATACTATTGAACAGAAAATTGAATTTTAAAGACACGTCTTATTTAAATAGTTTTTTAGATATCGGTTTTTGAAGTTTGAATTTTTGAAAATCATAATTTCTTTTTTTATGTGGTAAAATTAGATATAATGGAAAAAGGGGTAATATTTCTAGGAATATTCTTGTTTCCCTTCAAAATACATCTAGGTTTCCTTCTATATAATAATTAAATATTATTATATAAGAACATTAAATACTTTACATATAATTAAATTCTTCCTTGCGACAATAATTTAATAATCCATTGTTTTTATTGATTTTGAAATATGAAACAGAGTATTGTATAAATTAAATTTAACATACAAATATTTACCACTTGCTTTTTTTTATTTCAAAATTGCAATTGAAATGATTTATATTTTATAAACACTATAAGAACAACTTATATACCCTTTACTGCACGAATTTTTGATAAAACTGTTGTTAATTAGCTGCTTCTGCTTATTGACTAGTCAAGTCAGATTTAAAGTTATTCTATCATTTAACTTTCAGTTATCTGTTCTTTAACTTTAACTGTATTGAGTAGTAAAATTAGATTTCAGAGATGTATTTTTAGCTTGGTCATTAATTAAAGTTATTCTATCATTTAACTGTTAGTTACCTGCCTATTAAATAGTCAATTGTTTTTTTACAATGTCAAATTGTGATGTAACCCAAGTGCCGATTTGTTTTAATTTCATATCTATCTATTGTTATTGTAACGGTCAAACACACTATTCAAGTTAAACAAAAAAATATATCTATCGTTTAATTTTAATTTACTGTTAGTTTAGTTATACTAGTAATTAATATAACAATAAATACATAGGAAATAAATGTAAAACATTTGTAGTATTGATAAAGAAAATATTAAATTTTCATAATCGTACTATTCAATTGCATAATATTATATATAAAAAGTAAAATTTAGGTAGCTACAAAATTAGTAAATTTTGAAATAAAATAATTGTCAATACTGTTTTAAAATAATAACTCTTGAATGTTATTTCTTATAAAAGAGGGTGTTTTTTTTTTTAATTACAAATGATTGTTTAAATTTTGATTACAAAAACCATTATTTCAAAATTTAAACATTATTGATAAATGATAATTCATAATTATTTTCAATGAATTGCTAAAAAAGCAGAATTGAAAACAAACAATTTTATATTTATACATCGAAAGGTTAACGAAATCGATGTCCGCATTTAATTCTACGTTTCGATTTCATAATTCGCAATTGTTTATTTGAATTTGATAATAAAAGACATTTATAAAATTTCAAATCATTTTTGAAATGTGCACTGTCATCTATTGTAATAATAATAATAATACTATTAGTAATAAAAAGAATAAAATCACTTGTTAAGTTTTTAATTTTGCATAAAAAAAATTTCATCCAACCGTACAAAGATAACATATTATATTATGGCTTACAAATTTGATTTTACATACTTTAATCTATTAAGGTTCTCTTAATAGTAAAGTCGATCAATGAGTTTACTAAATTTTTTACTACTTTTAATTCTTATTGTTGCCGTAAAATGTGATTGTTAGTATTTTTTTTTTTTATTATGAACCGTTTTCATTTGTTTTGTGAAATTTTTTTTGTGTTGTGTCTGATTTTTCAAATTAACGGATACTGTGAATTATTATTATATTAGGAGGGGTTTTAAATAAGCTGTGTTTGAATAAATCATATAATTAAGTGTATTGAAAATTTTGAAATTAATGCATCAAAAATGATTAATTCTTTTTTTTATATACACATGATATTATATACCTAGTTACCTAACCATTATTATAATATTATAAAAACGATTTTTGTTGCCTTACAAACAGAACTGTCACAAGTACTTGAAGTACAAGTATTTAGTACTGGGTAAAAGTACTTGAAGTATCAAGTGATTTTTGCTATTTTTAAATTTACTTTAAGTATCAAAAAGTACTTGAAGTACTTTTTCAAGTATTTTACTTACTCATAGACCACTATTTCAAGAAATATTACGTACACCCAATTTTTATACGAAAATAATTTTTTTACACGTATTGATTTGATTTTACACGATTTTTTTTTTTTTAATTTATACAATTTATTATTTTTGTACCTACAGTGAAGTTCTTTTTTTTGTAAAATTTTCCTTTTAAATTAAATAAATATATAAATCTTTTTTTACATGGTGATAGGCTGTACGTATCTACCGTGCAAAAACCAAAATTGAGTGTACATTTTATTCTATATACTCCAGACATCAAGATTTTCAGAATGTCATCATTAAGATATCTTATTTTTGATATATTTTAAAAATATGATGTCTGTCTGGGATTTATGGGGTAGTTACCCTTTAAAATAATGAATGAATGAAAGAAGTATATTAGTTCAATAAATAAGGACTTTTATTATGTATTCTTTTTAATAAACGTACTTACACTAGAATAATTCAACAGGTGGTGAATTATGCAAACCAAACGAATATGTACGAAGAGGCTGTGAAATCTGTAGTTGCAGTAGCGATGGATCATCTTTGAAGAAATGTAGACCCGTTATTGAATGTGGTATGCAATTTAATATGTTCTTTACATCCATATATACTAGGATGTTTTATTTTTTGGTCCCGCAGGCCTATGTTTTAGCTTTAGATCAAAAGTTAATTGTCCCAAAATTTCAAACTCATAGATCAAACCTTTGGACGGCACAAACCGAGTCTTTTTCCTATTTGATTAACATGGGAAAAATTACTTTTTTACTTACGCGTGAATATCTCGTTGAAAACAATTTTTTTTGAATTATTCTAATTCAATTATCATATTATTTTCGCCTGATTTTTAATTCTAGGGTTTTGACTTTTTGTGCCAAGTTCAAACAAATTAAAATTAAGCACAGCTCTGGTTTTTACCTTAAATGATTCAATTTAAATCCATTTAACTTAGATTTTTGAATATTTATTTGTACTATTATTTTTTTAAGAACCTCAATTGTGTATACCGTATTTAACGGTCCATAAAAAATGTAAGATATGTACGTGTAACGCAGACGGTACTCGTATGACATGCATGGAAGACCCTAACTGTAACGGTGAGTAGAAAAGTGTAACTTATAAAAATCGAAGGACCGATTCTATTTTTATTTTTAGTTCATTTCTGTAATCCTAACGAAGAATCAATCGACGGGTGTAAAATCTGTGTTTGCAATCAAGAAGGAACTGCCTTTGAATCCTGCAGACGAAATCCTGACCCAGATTGTCACGGAGGTAATGAAAAAATAAAATTACAATTTGGTCATATTTATACAACTTATTATTAAATTTCAGGAGATATTATTTGCCCACCGAACAAACTTGTTCAGAAGGGTTGCCAACATTGTGCATGTAATGAATTTGGAACTAACTATATTTCTTGTGGCTCGATTCCAAATTGCGGTAAGTTTTTTTCAGGCTAACTTTCTCACTGTTTTTAAAACTAAGAAACCTTATAGTTTTGCTCTGTCCATCCGTCTATTTGTATGTATGTTACATCTTTCCCATTCTCTCATTTATATACCTATTAATATGAAATTTGATATACAGACGTAGATTGATGATTCCAAAACAAATGATGAGATTTTTGATCAAATTCAGTATATGTGATCTCAATTGATTTGTTTGTGTGTCCCCAACAAATATCAATCATAAAAAAACTCATCATCGATTTAAATTGAATAAAAGCTTGGAAACAGGGTTTTCACCCTTCAACCCCATTTTTAAGGGTGTTGCACCACTTTTCTCCAGTCCGGGTTATTTTTTTCGATTTTTCCGCCCCAAAATCTATAATAATCAACCATAAAATTGCTTGCCCCTAAAAGTTCATGTCAAAATGCTTCTTTTACTAGACTAATTAAATTGATTATTACATCTTTCAACATGAAATAGCTCTTGATACATATTAACAAGTAGAGAATGCTAGTGAGAATGGCTACTGAACCCTATCATGTACTTGACCGTATTATTTAACTTATTGTTATTCAGAACGGACTGATTGCACTCCGAACACGTCGATCCGTAAAGGTAAATGCGAAATGTGCATGTGCAGTGAGGACGGACATTATCTAACGTGTAAACCAATACCGGGCTGTGATACAGGTAAGACGTCATATTGTAAAATACTCAGGATTAAATTTGTTCATGCTGTTTGTATTTTGTTTCTGATTGTTAAAATTAAATAATGTAGGTTATTTTTTTTTATAATTGTTTCAAAAACATACATGGGATTTATAGGTAAATTTTCAAACCATTTTTTTTCAAAATCGAAGAAAACTGGCTGTAATTTTTGAACACATGGTCGGATTTAATTTTTTTCAAGGATCAGCATTTAAAAATCTTTATAATGTGAATAATGTACTTCATTGCGCTGCTTCAAAATCCATTAAAAAAATATCAAATCTGCCCATCAGTTCTGCCAAATGTTCAGCCATTTATACAATAATCATTGCGCTTTCTTTATGACGTTGCTTCTGTATATTTTAGTATCTTATATTAATGGTGCTGATTTTTACTTTTATTTTACTCCAGTGGCCCTCAAGATTAAGTTTAACTTTAATGTTTAATGTGAACTAATTTTGTAATAATTTTTTTTATTATGTTGTTAATTTTACAGACGATCTAGTTTGTACACCAAATTCAAGATATCCTAAAGATTGTAAAATGTGTACCTGTAACTCAAAAGGAACAATCCTACATTGTGTAGCGATACCTGATTGTCGTCCAGGAAGTAAGTTATACTTACAAAATATTATATATTAATAAAATTAATTTAAATTTTATACACTTCTAAATTAATTACTTGGGGATGGTGAATATGAAAAAAGGGTTCTGTATTTAATCACAGGTGTCCACTTTTTGGAAAGTCATAAGCCTAAATTGGTCAGGGAAAGTCAGGGGATTTCTTTAAAATTCTGAAGTCAAGAAATTTATTAAATTTTTTTTGGAGTCAGGGAATATTATAAATTGTGGAGAAAAAAAAAGTGTTTGAATTTAAGTTAACGAGCAAAAAAAAAGAGTTCAAATTTGCACATTCTGGGGGGCCCTCTAGTGATCAGGAATTTTATTTGTGGTCAGGGAATTTTATTTTCAAAAAAAAGTGGACACCCTGATATCAATACGTTTGTACATTTATTAATTGATTAATTCTTCTTCAAAACATTTCAAGAATGTTTTTGACATGAAATATAAATATATGTTTTTATTATTTTGAAAGAACCGTTACCTTTACCACCATTACCACCGTTACCACCATCTGGACCTCCCATGTGTGCACCAGGTGGCCATATCAAAGTTGGATGTAAAATATGTAAATGTGCAGATGATGGAACTCATTACGACGACTGCAGACCTCTTCCAGGATGTCGTAAGTGTTATTTTTTAATACACAAAGGAATAGTTAATATTGCATATTGTTAAATTATGTTTCAGATCCTGCGCCTATTTGTGAACCAGACATGCCCATACAACATTTGTGCCAACTGTGTAAATGTTCCCACGATGGGATGTATATAACTAACTGCGTAGACTTACCAGGATGTGGTGGTGGTAATTATATTTTTTATATTTGTTTCTTCCGTTTTGAATTAGTGAATTAATTGGTATTATTTTTCAGTGGGACACGAATGCCAGCCAGGTATTCAAGTAAAGGTCAAATGTAAACTATGTAAATGTTTACCCGATGGGACAATATCACGTCAATGTTCTAATATTCCACACTGCGATGAAAATGGTGGTGGTAAGTAATAAAAAAAACAACATTTATTTTGCAAAGAACTATTGATTGTGAATTTGACTTTAATAATAACTATCATCCTAAGATTTTGATGAAGAACTATGCATTCCCCAATGGTAACTTAATGAGCAGGAATGCAACATAAATATGTCACACTTTAAAAGCGCCAATAAATAGCTTATATAGTCCAATTTATATTAAAATGAGTTTTAACCCTCCATCTCCCAACCCTTAAATACAGTAGTACAAAAAGTGATAGACAGTTCTACGTTATTATTTCCTTACTTATTTTGCAATAAAAACTATCTTTTATTTAAATATTATTGAATAACTTTTTTAGTGAAACCTGTATGTACGCCTGATACTTATATCAAGGTTGGATGTGAATTGTGTAAATGTACCAAGGAGGGGCAAATATCGTACGACTGTAAAAAAATATTAAACTGTAGTGGTGGTAATTATATTTAGTTTAAAATTATATATTGGAAAAAATAACTGATATAATGTTCTTTTTAAAAATGATACTACTTTACCTACAAAAGTACAGTTAATAAGGAGTTTATACTATTTAGGTGATACAGAATGTAAACCTGGCTCTTACGCTAAAGTTGGATGTCAATTATGTAAATGTTCTAAAGACGGAACTGTTTCTAGTGAATGTAAACCTATTCCAAATTGTCCTGGCGATGGTAAATATATTTATTAAACTCTATAAAAGTACGGTTAATAAGGAGTTTATACTATTTAGGTGATACAGAATGTAAACCTGGCTCTTACGCCAAAGTTGGATGTCAATTATGTAAATGTTCTAAAGATGGAACTGTTTCTAGCGAATGTAGACCTATTCCAAATTGTCCCGATGGTGGTAATTATGCTAATTTTAGTACGATATATAAACAAATAAATTACTAACAAGTAACTTACGTTTTTGTACTCATCCTAACAATAACAAGACAATATTTTAATTCAATGTCATATTATAATTAATATTTGTAGTGGGTAGTTCTTGTTTAATTGATAATATTTCCCAACAATTAACTATTTTCATAAATTAAAGTTTATGAAGTAACATATTTATAAACTCAGCAGCGAATTTGTCACCCACCTTTCAGTTTTATTTTCTTTGACTCATAAGAATGTGAGAATAGAATATGTTAATCCAAATACAAAATATAAAAAGCAAGTTTTGAGCATACTTAAAAACTATACCAAGTTGATTATTGTTGTAATTTTGTTTGTTCACGATTCCAATGTTCCTTAAAGAAAACTACAAAATGCCTCTTTTGCCCTTAAAAACATCACTGAGATTAAAATTATGTCTAATCTATAAAATCATTTTAACTAGAATATGGTTATGAAATTATATCAGAGATGGTTTAATATATTAACTTTTATTACATACTTAGTATTTGTCTTTGTCCGCAGCTTGTGTATTTGGGCTTGGATTACAAGTAGGAAATTATCCAAAATAATCGTTTTAGATACAGTTTAGGTTTCAGACACGGAGATACGTAACATCTACTAAAAATCTCAAACCCATTGTAGTGTTATCATTAACAATGTTAATTATGGACAAGGAGTAAAAATAAACATCTGCCAATACTGTGTTTAATTTAACAATTTTTTATTTCAGAAGTACCATTACCTCCATTACCACCATCTGGACCTCCCGTGTGTGCACCAGGTGGCCATATCAAAGTTGGATGTAAAATATGTAAATGTGCAGATGATGGAACTCATTACGATGACTGCAGACCTCTTCCAGGATGTCGTAAGTGTTATTTTTTAACACACAAAAGAATAGTTAATATTGCTTATTGTTTAATTATGTTTCAGATCCTGCGCCTATTTGTGAACCAGACATGCCCATACAACATTTGTGCCAACTGTGTAAATGTTCCCATGACGGGATGTATATAACTAACTGCGTAGATTTACCAGGATGTGGTGGGGGTAATTATATTTTTTATATTTGTTTCTTCTATTTTGAATTGGTGAATTAATTGGTATTATTTTTCAGTGGGACACGAATGCCAGCCAGGTATTCAAGTAAAGGTCAAATGTAAACTATGTAAATGTTTACCCGATGGGACAATATCACGTCAATGTTCTAATATTCCACACTGCGATGAAAATGGTAGTGGTAAGTAATAAAAAAACAAACATTTATTTTGCAAAAAACTATTGATTGTGAATTTGACTTTAAAAATAACTATCATCCTAAGATTTTGATGAAGAACTATGCATTCCCCAATGGTAACTTAATGAGCAGGAATGCAACGTAAATATGTCACACTTTAAAAGCTTATATCTCCAGAACCAATAATCATAGAGCAATAAATAAAGGGCCAATAAATTTATGTTAAAATGAGTTTTAACCCTCCATCCCCCAACCCTTAAATACAGTAGTATAAAAAGTGACAATAGACGTTCTACGTTATTATTTCCTTACTTATTTTGCAATAAAAACTATCTTTTATTTAAATATTATTGAATAACTTTTTTAGTGAAACCTGTATGTACGCCTGATACTTATATCAAGGTTGGATGTGAATTGTGTAAATGTACCAAGGAGGGGCAAATATCGTACGACTGTAAAAAAATATTAAACTGTGGTGGTGGTAAATATATTCATTTTAATATTATATATCGGAAAAAAGAACTTATATAATGTTCTTTTTAAAAATGATACTACTTTGCCTACAAAAGTACAGTTAATAAGGAGTTTTTACTATTTAGGTGATACAGAATGTAAACCTGGTTCTTACGCTAAAGTTGGATGTCAATTATGTAAATGTTCTAAAGATGGAACTGTTTCTAGTGAATGTAGACCTATTCCAAATTGCCCTGGCGGTGGTAAATATATTTACTTCATTCAGATATATTACTAACAAGAGTTCACTAACGTTTTTTGTATTCATCTTAACATGATAAAATATTAAATCAACCTCATATATTATAATTAGTATATTTAGAACAATAGTTTTATTGATAATATTTCCCAACAATTTAATTTTCAAAAAGGTTTAAGTCAGTGGTTTCCAAACTTTATATTAATACTCCTCCCTTTAAAAAAATCTTATCTTATAACCCTATTGCCTGGTTTTATCAATCAATTTAATGCTCCTTTAAAGTAGATTTGGTGTATTAGTACAATAATTTAAATCAATATTTAGGCTCTCAATAAAAAGTCTACAAAATATGCGTTGTAAAAACATAGTGCAGAAAATTAAAATTCCTTTTAATTAAATGTATTATGCTTGGTTCTGTTGATAATACGACAGTTAAAAAAGCATTTAGTTAACTTGGTAAAAAAAATGCTAAGTTTTGAACATAGAGTTGATTAATGTCGTAATTTTATATGTTTACGGCTCCAGCACTCATAAGGGCAAGTCGCTTGTACCTCTGGGTTCAAATTTATTGCACCCTTCCATCACTGAGTTTAAGATTATATCTAATCTTCCATAAAATTATTTTGACTAGTACAAGGTCTTTAAACCCCTAACTATTTATAGTGTGTCATTGTATTGTAATTAATTAATTAATATAACAGGGTGAGTTTAACGAAGGGTAATAAAAATAAACATCCGTCAATGCTGTGTTTAATTTAATTAATTGTTTTATTACAGAAGAACCATTTCCACCTTTACCACCATTACCACCGTTACCACCATCTGGACCTCCCGTGTGTGCACCAGGTGGCCATATCAAAGTTGGATGTAAAATATGTAAATGTGCAGATGATGGAACTCATTATGACGACTGTAGACCTCTTCCAGGCTGTCGTAAGTGTTATTTTTTAATACACAAAGGAATAGTTAATATTGCTTATTGTTTAATTATATTTCAGATCCTGCGCCTATTTGTGAACCAGACATGCCCATACAACATTTGTGCCAACTGTGTAAATGTTCCCATGATGGGATGTATATAACTAACTGCGTAGACTTACCAGGATGTGGTGGGGGTAATTATATTTCTTATATTTGTTTCTTGTCTTTTGAATTGGTGAATTAATTGGTATTATTTTTCAGTGGGACACGAATGCCAGCCAGGTATTCAAGTAAAGGTCAAATGTAAACTATGTAAATGTTTACCCGATGGGACAATATCACGTCAATGTTCTAATATTCCACACTGCGATGAAAATGGTGGCGGTAAGTAATAACTTATATTTGATGCAGAAATAGTGATCGATTTTAAATCAAAATTACCGACAAACACAATTATTTCAGATTGATTTTATTAAATCTTTTTTAAAATTTTATCTAATCAATTTTTGGGAGACAAAGTAGCCTATATTCTTTCTCAGGATGCAAGCTATCTCATAGCCAAATTTCATCATGATCGGTTCAGCGGTTTAACTGTGAAAAGGTAGCAGACAGATAAACAGTGTTACTTTTGTTTTTATAATATTAATCGTTGTTAAGGATATCATTTTGGGTCTGGTATTGAAAGTTAATAATTTTAAATAGTTTTTCTTAAAGAATAATAAGTCTGACTTTTTTTTCTAAATATTTTGCGGTGAACAAAACTAAAGATTATAAAATAAAATCGATCTCTGTTTTTGCACTAACCGGACATTTACAAAAATATATTGAATGTATTCTTTTGGTTATTTCTTCTGTGTCAGGGGACAAAGCAGGGGTTATTTTATGGAAATTTAAAAACTGCACAATATAAGCGAAAGCTTAAAAAATTTCAACATTTTTTTTTTAGTGCTGCACAAAATTACTTTTACAACTCCATATTTCAATTCCAGAACTGCATAAAAAATAACCATTGATAAAAAGCGCTGGCAATTATGTTTTTATTTTAATTAGATATAAATGTTTATGATAATTATTCAAACAGCAATTTTTCTCAGAATGATATTATAAAGATATCATTTTTGTTATATCTGAAAAAAAAGATATCTTAAAGAGACTATTTGTGTCTGGATATTTAAATATGGTTTGAAAGGTATAATTTATTGAATACTCCAAAAAAAGTTGATTTACCCAACGTTAGAAATATTACAGATATTTTATTTTAATAATGTCAGATCGTGTACATTCAATTATAACATTTTTTTAGAATGAATTTTACAGAAATACTGATGAAAGAATTTTTTTGTATTTTACAAAAAAAAAAAAAAAAATTATACTTTATTCATATATCTTTAAAAATTTTCTAGTGAAACCTGTATGTACGCCTGATACTTATATCAAAGTTGGATGTGAATTGTGTAAATGTACCAAGGACGGGCAAATATCGTACGACTGTAAAAAAATATTAAACTGTGGTGGTGGTAAATATATTCATTTTAAAATTATATATCGGAAAAAATAACTTATATAACGTTCTTTCTAAAAATGATACTACTTTACCTACAAAAGTATAGTTAATAAGGAGTTTATACTATTTAGGTGATACAGAATGTAAACCTGGCTCTTACGCTAAAGTTGGACGTCAATTATGTAAATGTTCCAAAGATGGAACTGTTTCTAGCGAATGTAGACCTATTCCAAATTGCCCACCTAGTGGTAAATATATTTATTAAACTCTTCAAAAGTACGGTTAATAAGGAGCTATTATTATTTAGGTGATACAGAATGTAAACCTGGCTCTTACGCTAAAGTTGGATGTCAATTATGTAAATGTTCCAAAGACGGAACTGTTTCTAGCGAATGTAGACCTATTCCAAATTGCCCTGGCGGTGGTAAATATTCTCATGATTCAATTATTTTACTAATACGTTTTTTTAGTATTAAAATAATTCAATATTTTTCAACAATACAATTTCAAATAAGGCGTTATTAATAGTAATAATTATAGAAATAATTGTTCACAGTTTATTCTATTAAAATTATCTCATCTTTTTCAAATTTCTCATATCTAGAATGGGGTCAAGATATAGACAGCAAGATTATTAGAAAGATAACATAAAGAGATATTAATACCTCGTTATGAATTGTATAAACATTTTATAAGATGACTAAAATAAAAATAAGGTTGAGAAATATTTATAAAGACGACTAACTACATTTAAAATAGTGAATATGAGTTTTATACCATTTCAATGTACGCTTTTAATGTTACCTTCACTATTATTTTCTAGAAAAAACAGAATGTACGCCAGAAACTTATATCAAAGTTAAATGTAAACTGTGCAAATGTACTAAGGATGGAAAAATTTCAAACCACTGTAAAAAAATTCCACATTGCGGTGGTAAATACAATAATAATTTTAAAACTAATCTAATAAAATACACTCTTTTTAGAATGATTATAAAGATATCTAATACTAAAATTATTATTAACACAATAAATTGAACTAATTTTATCGTATTTAAAATAACAAAAGCAGATATTTTAAATTTGAAATTATAACTTTTTAGAAGTCAAAGAATGTGAGCCAGAATCGTATGTAAAAGTTGGTTGTATGCTATGTAAATGTACAAAAGACGGCAAGGTTTCAAACCATTGTAAAGAAATACCAAACTGCGGTGGTAAATATAATAATAATTTTAGAACTAATTTTTTTAACTCTCAAATAACATTTTTTTTTCAGAATGATCTTAAAGATATTATTTTTGACATATGTTAAGAAAAATTATCTTATAGAGAACATTCTGAGAGTAGTACTAAAATTAATTAATAAATAATATTAACACAATAAATCGAACGATAATTTTATTATTTTTAAATTAACAAAAGCAGATATTTTAAAGTTGAAAGTTAATTGTATGCTGTGTAAATTTACAAAAGACGGCAAGGTTTCAAACCATTGCATTGTAAAGTAATTCCAAACTGTCCTGGTGGTAAATATATTGATTGCTAAACTACCGACTAAAAACGCATTTTATTTAAAATCGCTCAGTGAAAATTTTTGGAAGAAGTGACATTATTTTTCCTTTCTTGATATGAATTTTTAACGAAGGGGCAACATATTTTTCTGTAAAATTAAAAAAAAAATTTATTGTTTCTTATTTATATAAAGGTTAATTACTTTTGGTTTGAATTGAGGGTAACATCTCTCTGAAGAGTTTCGTAATGAAAATCTGAACATTATTCTCGTTCCCTTTTTTTAAAGGCATTAATACCCCCTTATGTATTCCAGGTGGATAATAAAAAAGCATATGTTTGACGACGTAGTGCTGTGGAACTATGAACCGCATAAATTTCAGATTAGTTTTAAAATGATCATGTATTACAATCTATACTAAAAATTGTAATTTGACTCACTTACGTAAGTAACTTTTAGACACCGATGTTTTTTATTTATTTTACTTAAAAGACTAACTATTTAAGTATTTATTTGAACAATGTGAAATTTTAATACAAAAAAATAGATTATATAATGAACATTTTAAAACCAATCTGAGATTTGTGTGATTTGTAGTTTTAAAGTTCTATGCCACCAAACACGAGACGTTTGTTGAATTTTACCTGGTTAATACGTTTTTCCTTTATGTATTTATTTATAGAGGAACACTGTAAACCTGGCAGTTTCTACACGAAAGGATGTGAAATATGTATGTGTGACGAAGATGGTAAAGAGTCAATGTGTACGCCCTTGCCGGGTTGCAGTAAGTTATTACACTTGTACCTAAACTGCTTTGGTCGAATCATAGTCCTAGATTTGAAATAGTCAAGCAAGATAATGTTATTTATACTCTCTGAACTCAAAATGGTACTCTCGTTTGATTATTTGCAGTCCAGTTTCGCTTTTATAAACGTTCAGATTTCTTTACTAATTATAATGAAATAAAACATCTAATCCGGAATGATTTGTGATGCAAGACGTCTGGTCACTCGATTCTAAGGGAATAATACACATCTTTTACCTTTATGGTCCCATCCTGTCTAATAAATAAATAAGGGGTAGTTGTGATACAAAAGATTGAGAAATTCTGCTTTAAAATAATTTTAAGGGGGTAGATTTAAACCCTATTTTGCTTTATATTATATTAGCATATCCAAACAATTGTTTTAAATTATATATTTTTTTTAGATTCTGGAAAATGCAAGCCGAACGAACCATTCAAAAGAAACTGTGAAATTTGCATGTGTAATGAAGACGGTACTCGCTTTACCTGTGAAAAGTTACCAAATTGCGGTAAGTATTACAGATAAAAATAATACAAAAAAAATATTACGTGTATTTTTTATTTTCAGAGCAAATTTGCAAACCTGGTGAATTCAAAGATTTCAAGTGCAAGATTTGTTTATGCAATATCGACGGTACCCGTTTTATTCACTGTGAAAACAAACCTTCCTGTGGAGGAGGTAAAAACTACAATTGTGTTTTTTTACAATTGTGAATTTTTACATATATTATATTATCCGTTCTCTTTTCTAGTTCAAATATGTGAACCTAACTCAGTTCTTGAATTCGGTTGCATGAAATGTAAATGTAGTAGTAACGGCAGGGATCTACTTAATTGCAAACTAGAAGCGAACTGTACTATCGGTAAAAAGTACAAATATCTATTTGGGAATTAACTAAACATAACCTACAATTATATGTTGTTTTTATTATTCAATCAAAAGTTGTTGCACCATAACCAAACTAAACTAAAGATAATATTTATTAAACAGTATAGTGTAAATAACCAATTAAACGCAATCTTAATAATAATAGATTTAATTGTTTAACATAACCTATTATAATTCAATTGCATCATAACCAAACTAAACCAAACATATTTATATTATATTGAAAATATAGTTTAAATAACTAATTAGTCACAATATCAATTAATAATAATAATAGATTAGGTACCTATCAAAATCAAACATAACCTATAATTACTTATTTTGTATTTTAACTTCATCAATTGCGAGTAGATTTGGTAACAAACTATTAAAAAAAAGTTTTTTTTTTAAATTGTATATTTTTTTAGAACCACCTGGTTTCTGCAAACCTAATGAACTAACGCAGCCAGAACCTTGTAAAATTTGTCTATGTAACAGCAAGGGTACGAGATACTTAGGATGTACCACACTTGGACATTGTGGTAAGTTAAAGTTAATATATTATATTATATCGATTACAGTTGGACTCCTATAAGTTCGAGTTCCCCTACATCGGAGGAGAAGTTGTTTCCCTCATAAATGAAAATATACGTACAACGTTATTAAACAGACAAAAAAAAAAACAATATGTAATCAAATACTTGCATTACTATTCAAATAAAACTCAAATATAGTCACTACATATCTTTTTTTGAAGATACCATACATTACAAATGACAAACTGTCATATAAGTTTTTAATTCTACCACCAAAGGACCAGAGTCATTCACGTGGGTTATGTTAGATTATTCTGAGTAAAGTGTACGAGGGAGAGAGAGAGAAAGCTATTCCCGTCTCATTTCATTAGATTGATATTGTGGTAGAAGGGGTACCCTATATTTTCTAATTCCTACTTATTTTATTCAACTTATAGGAGTCCTACTGTACCTTATTTTTACAGAAAGTACAGTACTTTGAAACTATCCAAATAACACCCCATATTGAAATAACCTTTTTGATTAAAAATTCCTATACTACAAGAATTTTTAAAGCTTCTAGTCTACGCCCCCCTTCCCCCTTACATATAAAAAAATTACACAACCAACAAGATTTTCAGAAAGGTTTCATTCAGATGTCTTAAAATATGTAAAAAATCTTGTCTTATACAAAAATGTTAAAGCTTCTAGTTTATCTCCATACACCCTTGAATCAATTCATATCAGAAATTACTCACAGACATCATAAATATGTCTTTAAAATATGAAAAAAAAGAAATCTTCTCTTGGATCTAATAATATTGTTAAAATTTAGAGCAAAAGTGCAAACCCCTGACTATATTCAAGAAAGCTGATTGTGAAGTTTGTGTCTGTAACGAAAAAGGCAACGGAGTGCTTGGCTGCTACAAGAATTGCGGTTAATATATATCTGTTATCTATGTTTTAAAATTATTTACAATATTAACTACTTTGCAACTAATAATTATTATTATTGTAATTCTTAAAACTTTGGCAATGTTAACTATGTTAATGTAACTAACAATATTCACAATACTAACTAAAAATGATTGTTTGTTATATTGATGATAGAAAGCTGAAACCAAATAACGAAAAAAAAAAATTTCTTTTAGTTTTTATCAATGATTTTTTCATTTTTCTTATATCTACTAAAATTTTCTTTTAGTTTAGTCCAAACAACAGTAGTTCTACTGTAATACAAGTGGCATATTATATTGTCAATAATAGAACTACATTCAATAAACCATTTGACGCAGCTTGAAATACTGATTTTAATTGTATTTACAACTCAATATCGTCTTATTTGGTTTTAGTTTTTTACAGTTTTGATATTTAATTTTATTTAGGAAAAATAATTTATATTTATGATTACTAAACTCTCCGTTTATCTAACACTGATTTCTTTACGTTATATTTATTTATATCTTAGATACACCTGGTGGTATGGGATTCTGTAAACCGATGGAGATATTCAAGATTGGATGTATTGAATGTCTATGCAATAAATATGGAACAGACGCTATCGGATGTAATTTCAAAGCATGCATTGAACGTAAGTTTACTCAAAAGTAAAATCAGATACGACAATAAACGGTTGTTTGATTTACAGCGCCACCGCAGTGCAGACCTGGAGACTACAAGATAATCGGATGTAACATATGTATTTGCGGGGATATTCCAAACACTATTAAATATTGCACAGAACACATATGCGGTAAATTTTTTTTTTTTGTAGATATTGTATTTTTAATTTTATTCTTATTATTTTTCGATTCCAGATCCGCCGATTTTCCACTGTATTCCAAATATGTATATAAACATTGGATGTCACAAGTGTAAATGTAATAGACGAGGAACGGGAATTGTTCATTGCAAACCAAGAAAATGCCGTCCTGAACTCCCTGGTGAAGGTTAATATTTCTTGGAAGTTATTTCGTATTTGCGTCTTCATTAAATATTGTTATTTATTTTACAGAAGAATTCTGTGAACCAAATACAGACATTTCCGTCAGTTGCGGTACTTGTAGGTGTAATTCACGAGGTACAGGCATTACAAACTGTTGGTCAAATAACTGTCCAGGTGTGTATTTACAGGGTGTCCAAAAACGATCCAGAATTTTGAAAATTTTTAGGTCTATTTAAAATAGATTTTACTTAGAATTAAATTTTTTTTATTGAATAAAAAACTTAAGAATGGTGAAGAAGATACTTTCAGCTTTCTAAATCTGCTCTTGAATTTTTTTTACCATAATTTGTTCCCTAGTTACAGGCATTCAAAGTTTAAAATATGGTTTTTGCTTTAATCATAAATAACTCAGTCAAAAATGGTTGTACAGTGATACAAAAAAAAGCAAATTGAAAAGAAAAATCTGATCTAAAAAATTATTCATTAGATTTGGTCAAAAGAATTTACCGAATCTCTCAAAATTGATGATTTTTTTTTCTTAAAAAAAGAGGGACAAAAAATATTTAACTAATTTAAAAACCGGACATTCAAGCTTTAAAAACATTTTTTAACCTGTTCTACGAGAATTTTTTGCAAAGATAAAACCATTAAAATTTTTTTTATTGAAAGTTGAAAGATTTGAAAAGTTTATCAGGCAAAGTTAAGGAATTTTTATTTATTTTTTCAAAATCCGATTCAGAATTAAATATTATTATTATTACCAGAAAAAATTCTAAATTTAGGATCGTAAATTGATCTTAAGATGTTTCTAAAACAACCAATTCAATTTTTGTTTATTTATTTAGGAAAATACTGTGAACCCGGACAAACCTACAAATTAGGTTGCGGCATTTGTACTTGTAGTGCAAATGGAAAGGAACTGCGCTGTAGATGTGATCTACCTTACCCACCTGAACTTCCTCCTCCACCAGGTTTGCCACCACCACCTCACCAAGGTAAATTACATATACAAAATGATCTAACCCTTAAACTACGGGTATTAATGAAATTGTCAATAATAAATAAATAAATCTTTTGTTACAGTTTGTAAACCACGAGCAATAATTGAACACAGTAATTGTAGAATGTGTATATGCAATGAGTTTGGTACAAAAATACAGGCCTGCTTCAGGAAAGTACCTTGTGGTAAGTTTTAAAATTGTTTAAATTTTGACCAATAACAAAACATTTTAATAAAAATATATATATTTTTTCATTAACAAATATAGTAAAAATTTTATGATAAATCAAACATTTTTTTCAAATACTTATCATTTTTTTTATTTTATTTTTTACGTTCACATGTTTCTGTTGTTTCCAATCAATGTAGCAGACGTTAGGTTGTACATTGTGGAACAACTCAGTGTTGTACAGCCGCCATTTAAAATATATATAAAAAATATGCAAATCAATTTTTAATTATGTAGAATTAATAGTTTTGACACAAAAAAATCGCTTATTTACGGTTTTCTAAATTATATTACGATTCATTGTACAGTTGTATGCAGAGTACTTCACACTAGTAAAAATAAGCTATGGGTTTGTCTAACAATGTGTAAACTGGTACCGTTCTAATCGTAAATACATACAGTATATAATCGTTTGTTTTCAGTACCTGGACAATTTTGTAAACCTTACTCACTGATTCGACTATCTTGTATGGACTGCGTTTGTGATAAATATGGAATGGGAGCTCTCTGTCCACCGAAACAATGTGACTCATCAAAATACCCACCGGGTGAGTAAAAAAAAACAAACTTTAATTATTTCAATGTTTTCTCGATATTTTGAATTTTTAATTGTTTTTAACGATTTCCTTCTTTACAGTGCATTCAGACGAGATGTGTATACCCGGACAAATCAAATACATTGATAAATGCAACTTCTGTGTCTGTAACAAATATGGAAACTTCCACGGCACTTGCACGGCTAAGATTTGCGGTAAGTATTATTTTAAAACTAATTTTCTGTCATGTAGACTGTACTTTATTATTTTTACAGGGTACCCTCCGAGAATCTGTATGCCCCATCAGATAATCCCTATCGGGTGCTATTTGTGTGTTTGTAACGCAGACGGTAGCGCTATAAAGAATTGCAAACGTCAAGAGTGTGGTCTCACTCCACCGGGTAAGTGAAAAACACAGACAACTACGTATAGATATAGGATAGTAATAATTTATTTGTTTACAGATGACCATTTCTGTCCACCAAATCAGCGCTTCCCTGCTGGTTGTATGCAGTGTAAATGTAACAGCGAAGGTAGTGGCGTAGTGTCTTGCGATATGGGACGTTGTCAGAGTAAGCATATTTATAATTATTGTATTAGAGCAGTGGTTCTTAAACTTATATGGTCTAGAACAATTATTTTTCATTTAACTTATTTTTGTAAAGATGATATTTTAACCGCAAGAGCCTTTTATGTATAAATTGAATTCAGGGAAATTGTCTAAAGAATTAAACCCTTACAAAATGACGTCTTAAAAATCATCTACTAAATCTTTTTCGTTTGAGTTACCCCGTTTTTCGTTACAGACCCGATTTGCATTCCGAACAAACCACAGAGAATGGGTTGCTCCGAGTGCATTTGCAACCACGATGGAACTGAGCTGACTAATTGTAAAGACATCCATTGCAAAGAAGGTAAAATATTTCAATCATCGTTCCAACCTTTGTTAATAACACTTGAATATTCTTACAGTACATCCACCGAGCCCCATTATTGAATGTAAGCCGTATACTTTATTCGTGAAGAGTCACTGCATCATCTGCATCTGTAATGCAGAAGGTACTGGAGAAATAGTTTGTGCCAAGCAGCCAAGATGCAGTAAGTATAGGAAAAACAAAATCTATCTATCACTATCTGCAGCTTTTATCTGAGAACATTTTTATTTAAATTTCCAGTTCCTCCTGGTCACCCTAAGTTCTGTGTGCCACGTTTACCATTTATAATCGACTGTGAGGTATGTCTATGCAACAAAGAAGGTACAAATGCAATTGGATGTTCGGACGATTACTGCCCTGAAAAAAAACGTAAGCATACAAATTTTTTGTATAAGGTATAATTTTAAATATACGTTTTTTCTGCAGCACCTGGTGAATGTGACAGATTTAAGATAATCGGATGTAACGTCTGTATATGTGGAAGCAAGCCAGACTCTGTTCGAGCATGTACTTATATAATTGGATGCAGTAAGTTTAATCGGATGTTGATTTAAATCTATTTGTTTATTGTTAATGTTTTTAGGACCTCCGTTTAAATGCATGCCGAATCGTTACTTCCCGGTTGGATGTGGGAAATGTATGTGTAATTCTAACGGAGATGGAATAGACCATTGCGATGCTGTAGGATGTGGTCCAACAGAGCCACCTCCAAGACCACCTTTACCTCCACCAAGTGGTATTCTATTTTCTAAAATTTCTATTGTTTTTTAATAAAAATTAATTAATTAATTATCTTCAGAGTGCACAAAACCAAATGAAATAATTCAGCGTGGTAAATGCAGATACTGTATATGTGACCCGCTCGGTATAAAAATACAGGGTTGTTTCACAAAAGAACCTTGCGGTAAGTGAATCATTCAACAACCAAGAAAACCATTATTGAATGGAATTGTTTACGTTTTTAGGATATGGACCAATCTGTATACCTTATTCACTGATTCGGATGTCTTGTATGGACTGCGTTTGTGATAAATATGGAATGGGAGTTATCTGTCCACCGAAACAATGTGATCTAGAGAAATATCCACCACGTAAGACTTAAGTGTTGTTACAAGTGGCTCAGTGTATTAAAGATATTATTGTCCTTTACAGCCAAACCTGTGGAGCAATGCAGACCTGGAGAGATCAGATACGTTGGATGTAACTTCTGTATCTGTAACAAAGACGGTAACTTCAGAGGATCTTGTACAGCATTTAGTTGTGGTAAGTGTTGTTTACTATTTATTAGACTTCTTACAAATGAACGCTGACTAATGAGAATGTTTGTCTGTTTGCGCAGTTGAACAGTTTTGCCGCCCACGGCAAGTCGTGGACCTCAAGTGTTACGAATGCCAGTGCAATGAAGACGGAACAGGCGTGACGAGATGCAAGCCCAAAGGCTGTCCACCAGGGCAGCCGCCTACAGGTAAGTCAATTGCGGTTTGTCTGGTGCTTTAACATGAAACGTTGTTTCTCTTTGCAGACCCTCGTCCATTCTGTCCACGAAACCGGCTCTTCCCAGTTGGATGTCTGGAGTGTTTATGTAACAGCGCTGGCACTGGAGCTGTTTCTTGCAAATCAAAGACTTGCAAAGGTAGGAGGAAATACACTGTAAATTAAGAATTGTTTAAATGCTATTTATGTTTTTTGACAGAGCGTGTTTGTGAGCCGTTCAAACGCAAGACGATTGGTTGTTCCCAATGCATTTGTAACCAAGATGGAACTGCTTTTAAACATTGTACGAACATTTGTCTTCCTCCTCCACCAATCAGTAGGGTTTTTTTTATATTTTTATAAGATAAAAATGAAAATTATTCAATAACAATATTTTACACTTCCAGGATGTAAACCGTTTGAAATAATTACACGAGGTAACTGCAAGGTGTGCGTTTGTAACTCCGAAGGCCGCGGCATCGAGGGCTGTTTCAAGAAAGAGCCTTGCAGTAAGTATTATCTGCGGTGTAGATTTTAACCCACGTCACTGACGACTGCCTTTTATTTCAGGCCCTGGATTTCCACGTTGCAGACCTGGGACACTCTATCTGTTCAAATGTATGTTCTGTATTTGTGACAAGTATGGCATTGGACTGATTTGTGAATCAAAGGCCTGCAAAGAACCACCAGGTAATGTTTCTATTTGGTGTAAAAAAAATAAAATATTAAACATTGTTTTTTTTATTGACAGGTGATCCTATACAAAAATGTATACCAGGAGTTATTAAATACGTTGGATGCAACGTCTGCGTATGTAACTCACAAGGAAACTTCATTGGGTCTTGTACAACACGTGATTGTGGTAAATTCTTCTTTAAAATTGAAGCTAATCGTTTTGTTTCTGAATGACTTCTACTAATTATGTACAATTATTTTTTAGATCCACCAGACAACAAGATTGTGTGTCAACCACACCGGCCTGTAGATATTGGATGTTACAGGTGTAGATGTAACAGTCTAGGTACAAGAGTTGAACATTGTCAGCTTAGTGAACCGTGTATTTTTAAACCTCCAAGTATGTTGAAAATAGAAACCTTTTAACTTTAGCGTGTGTTTTATATAATACCGTGTTGTTTCCAGCTGAACCTTTCTGCCTGGCAAGGAAACGTTTCCGAGTCGAGTGCATGTCTTGTCTGTGTAACAATGAGGGAACTGGAATAGTTTCGTGTTCACACGGCTGGTGTAGAGGTAAGTGGAACTTATAAAAGTAGTAATTAATATTATGTTATAAGATTCTGACGTTAGATCTCTTTTAGAACCGATTTGTTATCCGAACCATCCTTTGATTTACGGATGTTCCAAGTGCATGTGCAACCGTGATGGAATGGCTATATCTCACTGTACAGATATCTGTGTATCAACACCGCCTGTATCAGGTAATATTTTTAAATTTTATACACATAATTTTAGTATTTTTTCTATATAGACTGTTTTTTTTTTTTAAGTATGAAATAAGTTATAATTTCAAAGAAGATACTTTTAACTTTCTAATGATTGTTTTGTGATCATTATTTTATGATATACGAGAGTTTAAAGTTAGAAATGTTGATTTTACTTTGACAGTGAATAATGCGGTCAAAAAATTGTACAGGGATGAAAAAAATGCATTTTAAAGAGAAAAGAACAAGCTTTCAAGTGTTTTTATTGAATTTATAGTAAAAAAAATTTTCCAGTCCATATACGCTTTCAAAGTTTATAAATAATTAAGGATTAATATTTCAAACAGGGTATCCACTTTCTGGAAAGTCAGGAAATTTATTTAAAATTCTGAAAAGTCAGGAAATTTATCAATATATTTTAGAAAGTCAGGGAAAAAAGTGTATAAATTTAAGTTGATGAACAAAAAAAAAGAAAAAGGTAATTTAATTGAAAGTAAGTAACAAGTGTAAAATTTTCAAGTTATGACCAAAAAAAAAAGAAAAAGGTCTTCAAATTTTATTTCTGCATTCATGCTCAGGGGCTCCCCAAGTCAGGGAATTTTGAATCTGTGGTCAGGGAATTTAATTCCAAAAACCAGTGGACACCCTGTTTAAACTCTTTCAACCCTTAGCACAGAGCGACAGAGTATGATAGAAACAATTGAGCTCTTAATTCAAATACTATAAATACAAATTTGACCAGACAGCTACTCATAAACACTGGCATTATACAATTCCTTTAAAATATAGTAAAAATAGACCTCAAATAATATCGTATTTAGCCTTCTCTAGCTGGCCTGAGTATAACTGTCTCAGAAAAGTTACTGATAACGTTATGAGTGCACACAAGGTTGCAAATATTGGCGTTACAATAAGATAATATAGCAACTCAAAATATTGAACGCAAAATAAATAAAAACCCAAAAATAATAATATTGTAGTGAAAACAAATATACTTTAAATTAGATCTACCCTAATGACTCCTTTGGACTGTAATGGAATTTGCTTATTAAATATTCTTTTAAAGTACAATAGATGTTTCTTATTATTATAAGTGACAGCTGTAAATAAATATATAGGGGCTTTCGAGTTTACAATATAGAAAGTACCACACTCAATCGGGTTGACAGTATGGAACGTTAACTGTAATTTCAAGTTTAAAGATTGAAAGATCTGTGTTTTAAATTAATTAATTTTCTTCAGAGTGCACAAAACCAAATGAAATAATTCAACGTGGTAAATGCAGATACTGTATTTGTGACCCACTCGGTATAAAAATACAGGGTTGTTTCACAAAAGAACCTTGCGGTAAGTGAATCATTCAATAACCAAGAAAACCATTATTGAATGGAATTGTTTACGTTTTCAGGATATGGACCAATCTGTATACCTTATTCACTGATTCGGATGTCTTGCATGGATTGTGTTTGTGATAAATATGGAATGGGAGTTATCTGTCCACCGAAACAATGTGATCTAGATAAATATCCACCACGTAAGACTTAAGTGTTGTTACAAGTGGCTCAGTGTATTAAAGATATTCTTGTCCTTTACAGCCAAACCTGTGGAGCAATGCAGACCAGGAGAGATAAGATACATTGGATGTAACTTCTGTATCTGTAACAAAGACGGTAACTTCAGAGGATCTTGTACAGCGTTTAGTTGTGGTAAGTGTTGTTTATTATTTATTAGACTTCTTACAAATGAACGCTGACCAATGAGAATGTTTGTCTGTTTGCGCAGTTGAACAGTTTTGCCGCCCACGGCAAGTTGTGGACCTCGAGTGTTACGAATGCCAGTGCAATGAAGACGGAACAGGTGTGACGAGATGCAAGCCTAAAGGCTGTCCACCAGGGCAGCCGCCTACAGGTAAGTTAATTGCAGTTTGTCTGGTGCTTTAACATGAAATTTTGTTTCTCTTTGCAGACCCACGTCCATTCTGTCCATCAAACCAGCTCTTCCCGGTTGGATGTCTGGAGTGTTTATGTAACAGCGCTGGCACTGGAGCTGTCTCTTGCAAATCAAAGACTTGCAAAGGTAGGAGGAAAATACACTGTAAATTAAGAATTATTTAAATGTTATTTATGTTTTTTGACAGAGCGTGTTTGTGAGCCGTTCAAACCCAAGAAGATTGGTTGTTCCCAGTGCATTTGTAACCAAGATGGAACTGCTTTCAAACATTGTACGAACATTTGTCTTCCTCCTCCACCAATCAGTAGGGTTTTTTTAAAATTTTTATAAGATACAAATGAAAATTATTCAATAACAATATTTTACACTTCCAGAATGTAAACCGTTTGAAATAATTACACGAGGTAACTGCAAGGTGTGCGTTTGTAACTCTGAAGGCACCGGCATCGGGGGCTGTTTCAAGAAAGAGCCTTGCAGTAAGTATTATCTGCGGTGTAGATTTTAACCCACGTCACTGACGACTGCCTTTTATTTCAGGCCCTGGATTTCCACGTTGCAGACCTGGGACACTCTATCTGTTCAAATGTATGTTCTGTATTTGTGACAAGTATGGCATTGGACTGATTTGTGGATCAAAGGTCTGCGAAAAACCACCAGGTAATGTTTCTATTTGGTGTAAAAAAATATGAAATATTAAACATTGTTTTTTTTATTGACAGGTGATCCTATACAAAAATGTATACCAGGAGTTATTAAATACGTTGGATGCAACGTCTGCGTATGTAACTCACAAGGGAACTTCATTGGGTCTTGTACAACACGTGATTGTGGTAAATTCTTCTTTAAAATTGAAGCTAATCGTTTTATTTCTGAATGACTTCTACTAATTATGTACAATTATTTTTTAGATCCACCAGACAACAAGATTGTGTGTCAACCACACCGGCCTGTAGATATTGGATGTTACAGATGTAGATGTAACAGTCTAGGTACAAGAGTTGAACATTGTCAGCTTAGTGAACCGTGTATTTTTAAACCTCCAAGTATGTTAAAAATAGAAGCCTTTTAACTTTAACGTGTGTTTTAAATAATACCGTGTTGTTTCCAGCTGAACCTTTCTGCCTGGCAAGGAGACGTTTCCGAGTCGAGTGCATGTCTTGTCTGTGTAACAACGAGGGAACTGGAATAGTTTCGTGTTCACATGGCTGGTGTAGAGGTAAGTGGAACTTATAAAAGTAGTAATTAATATTATGTTATAAGATTCTGACGTTAGATCTTTTTTAGAACCGATTTGTTATCCGAACCATTCTTTGATTTTCGGATGTTCTAAGTGTATGTGCAACCGTGATGGAACGGATATATCCCACTGTACAGATATCTGTAAACCAACACCACCTCCAGGTAAAGATTTTATAGTAATGTGGTTATAACTTAATAATTAATTGAATTACTTTCAGGTCCACCTTCTACTCAATGTACACCTCTTCAAGTCTACTTCAAACCTTCATGCAATATTTGTATTTGCAACGAGAGAGGCACAGGCTACGCTATTTGCGGTCGCCGTGAAACTTGCCGTAATTATGATTATTATTTTATTTTTAATCGTTTGTAAATTTAACTTAACAATTTCAGAGCCCCCAGGACAAATAGGATTCTGTATTCCGAACATGCCATTCTATATCGAATGTGGTGTCTGTCTGTGCAACAAATATGGAACAAATGCTCTCGGGTGTAACCAAGACAACTGTCCACATGATCCTCGTAAGTTTTTATTAACCTCTTTATAAATTTCGCTTAGAAATTATTAATTTTTTTTTTATCTAGCGCCACGTTGCAAACCTGGAAGTTACATAATAATTGGATGCAACATTTGCATTTGCGGAGAAGGAGATGACGCAGTCGCTACATGTACTTCAATCAGTAATTGTGGTAAGTACAAGATGGATGATTTAAACTTGAACCCATGTGATTTAAATTGTGTCTTTTCAGGAATTACGTTCAGATGTAGACCGAACCAAAGGTTCCCAGTTGGATGTGGAAATTGTGAATGTAATTCTCGTGGCGATGGGGTTACGCATTGCGACAATTCCCGTTGTATCGAACATCCACCGAGTAAGGAAAAATATTTAACAAGAAAAACGTTCATTGTAATGTTTACAAATCTGTATTTTATTTTATAGAAGAACAATTCTGTGTGCCTGATGCTAATTTCCCAGTCAGTTGCGGTACCTGTAAGTGTAACTCAGAGGGTACAGGCGTTGTCAAGTGTTGGTCGAGAAGTTGCCCGCCAGGTATGTTATTATTTAAAAAACAAGCTTTCGTAATAATTGAATGAAAATTTTTTTTATAGGTCGTCCGTATTGTGAACCTAACCACAAATACGTCTTGGGTTGTTCTGTTTGTGAGTGTAACGGTGCAGGAACTGCGATGACTTGTAGACCCAGAGAACATTGTGGCGGAGGCGGTGAGTTTAAACAATTAAATATTTTAGTAATAAGCATGATGCCTAATTTTTAAAAACTATTTTATAATGATCTTACGTCTCTTATTTCTGCAGAAAATAAAGGTTTAATCACAAAAATTGACCCTTTTAAAACTAATTTTGAATTTGATGCCAAAACGCTCGCCTATGTAAACACTCCTTGTCAACAATAATAAATCCTTGTTCCATAGCTAATGTTTCTTGGTTTTACTTTTGGTAACACAAAACTGAGCAAATTGATAATTTAAAACCACAAAATAATTTATAAACAGTGCAGATATTAATGAAACAAAAATGACGTTTACTTAGCCGTGACGTCATCCACTCTGACTGGTATTTTATTAAACATGGCAGAATGCTGTATTTTGCATTTTTATTTTAACAAAAATCATATTAATCTCTCTTTTAATATAAAAATAAATACATTTTTTAGAATCTTTTTAACTTATTTCATTATTTAAAATCATAATTTCAGTGATACTTAATACTTTGTTACTGGCATCATGCCTATTGTAGCGTTTTTTGGTGCTTAAAAAAAATTAATCGCCAAATCTTGATAGATAAATATTTTATTTCTGAAAATTCAGAAAATTACAATATAACAAAAAACAGGAAAAATGATACTACATATTACAGTTAAACTATAAGTAAAGAGAGGAAAGAATATTATGTAGGTATACTAATGCAGTTATAAACTTAGATTTCCTATTAGGATATTTCTCAAAAAGATATTTTTTACTTAAATTAATTTAGATCGTTAGTGTTAATTAATAATATCAGCAGGTAATTTATTGTATAGAATGCTACCCTTAAAAAAGTTCCTTATAAATTTTTTGTATATCCACAACCTATCTAACGTATCAATATCCGTGGTTAAATATACACTTCATAAAGTGATTTGATTTTTAGTAATTCTTTTATAACACTGGAATTTTCAGTTTGCGAACCAAATGCCTTAGTCAAGTACGATGATTGTAAAATGTGTATATGCAATGCACTCGGAACAAAACTATTGGTGTGCTTCAAGAAAGTACCTTGTGGTAAGTTTTAAATAAATTCAAAGCGATTAATTCCATTATCTGAGAAATTAAATTAATTGTTTTAAATGATTATTTACAACTTCAGGTCCAAATATGTGGATTTGTCGTCCGTTCTCAGTTGTTAAGATAGAATGCAATCACTGTATCTGTAACAAGTATGGTACAAACTATCAATGTACCAGTAAAGATTGTGGAAAACCTCCGAAAGATCCCAAACCACGTAAGATATTTAAAAAAAATCACCGTTCTTAATTTACTTGAAAATGTTTTTTATTTTCATATCAGCTGCGGACGTAAAATGTAAACCAGGAATCGATAAAATTATAGTTCAGTGCAATATCTGTGTTTGTAATGAAAAAGGAAATTATGACGATTCTTGTACAACAAATGATTGCGGTAAGTATTTTAAAACTCGAGAGTAATAAAAGTTATTTTAAATTAAAATGTACTTTTCAGATGGAGGAAAGAACAAATGGTTGTGTGAACCGGGCAGATTTGTCGACATTGGGTGTTACAGGTGTAAATGTACTAGCGATGGAAGATACGTGAAGGATTGCCAGCGTACCAGATGTCGACCACCTTTCCCTCCAGGTTTGTTGAAAACGACATTCATACTAATATTATAAATGCAAAAGTGTCTGTTTGTTACCTTTTCACGGTTAAACCGCTGAACTGGTCTTGATGAAATTTGGCATGGAGTTAACTTATGTCCTGAGGAAGGACATATGCTACTTTGTATCCTGAAAAAATTATTAGATAAAAAAATTAAAGTTATAATTTTTTGACGTAGACATCTAGTGTACAAATGTGAAATGAAAAACCTGTTTTATTGACTATCATAACAGAAATATGTATTACCTAACCTGTATTTTTAATCAAACAAAGTTGTGGGTAACATCTAGTTCAAATATAAAACATCATTAGAGTAAATCAGATGCTATAAATAATTAAAATGTTATTTGCAGAGTTACCGTTCTGTCCAGCGAACCAGCAGTTTAAGATCGGTTGTATGGTGTGCAAGTGTAACAGCATGGGCACAGGAATCTCGTCTTGCGAAAAGGGCTACTGCCGTAAGTGTTTATTATAAACACGGGTATTGTTTTCGATGAGTATTTTAACGTATTTTTTAAAATGTTTTTTTCCAGCTGAAAGTCAGATTTGTACTCCAAATAAACAAGAGAAAATAGGTTGTACCGAGTGCGTATGTAACCATGATGGAACTATGTTGAGTCACTGTAGAAATGTCTGCCCAAAAGGTAATTCTTTTTTACTTTTATTCGGATAGTATATTCAGCTAAATTAGTATTGTAGTCTCGAAGACTATCATTCTAGGATTAAGAATTGAGTTGTATTGAAATATTTACAGAACGACCAATCCGAGTTTGTGAGCCTTATACTGTCTACAACAAAGACAACTGCTTGGTTTGTATTTGTAATGAGGATGGAACGGGTGACTCCGTCTGCGAAAGACATCCAAGATGTTGTGAGTATAAACAAGTAAATGTTGATTGCTCGTATATTTTGATTACTGAATGTTATTTTTACAGCGCCACCGGGAGGGTTCGATTTCTGTATTCCGTCGATGCCTTTCTACATCAAATGTGGCGTCTGCCTCTGTAATAAGTTTGGAACAAACGCAGTTGGATGTACCACCAAATACTGTCCTGCTCCTCGACGTAAGTTATGTTAATTAACATAGGCAGATATCATTTTGTTATCTCTATTTGAATAGGTGATTTAGAAGGTTTTCGGCATGCTGAAACCGAATCTGTTGCTCAAATTGCTTCATTATGTTATCTTTTTGAGATAACCTAACCTAAAAGTGCCAAAAATGACGATTTTGTCAATGTTTAAGAATCTATTACCGATTTTTCTTTTCACCGAAATATGTTAGTTTGAATATTTTAATAAACGACACAAGTAATAACAATGGACTTTACTACATATAAATATTACAATATTTTCAAACTAGTATCTTTTGGTGAAAAAAAATCATACAGTAAAAAGTAAAAATTCATTTTAAAGAGGAAAAATAATACTATTTCTTACCATGAACGAAAACTTTAGAAAAAATTACATACTTGGTAATAAATTCTTAAACATTGCTAAAATCGTCATTTTTGGGACATTTAAACTAGGATATCTCAAAAATCTGATGTGACAAAGCTATTTGGACAACGGATTTGGTTTCAGTATGCTGAAAATCTCCTAAATCACCTATTCAAGTAGAGACAACAGAACAAAAGTATTTTTTTGTCAACCTGTATATTTCATTTGACTAAAAACCATCTTGTTTTCAGCTCCTGCTTGTCGCCCTGGAGATTATCTGATTATCGGATGCAATATATGTATTTGCGGCGATAAAGTGAATAGTGTCAAGGGTTGTACGTACAAACCTTGCTGTAAGTATTAATCTGAAATTATTTAAGACTAGTTTGGTTAATTAAGCAAGACTATTTGTGTCTTTTATTAAAATATTCAAACTAATATATATAGGTGAAAAAAAATCGTACAGTAAAAAGTACAAATTCATATTAAAAAGGAGAGATAGTATTATTTCTTACCATGAACGAAAACTTTATAAAAAAATTATGGTTTCAGCTCGGCCTAAATTTGAGTGTACCCCCGGCATAGAGTTTCCAGTCGGCTGTGGCAAGTGCAAATGTAATTCTCACGGAAATGGAGTGGAGTATTGTAGACCTTGTGTTGATTTACCACCTCCAGGAAGTATGTAAACTACTAAAATTATTATTAATTATATTTATTATATTTTACAATTTTTTATTTATACTACATAATATTTTCTCTTCCCCAGTCAATTTCTGCAAACCAAACAGTGTATTGCAGTTCAAATGTGGTAAATGTTACTGCAATTCAGCTGGAACTGGATTCTCCAATTGTGTCAGAGATCATTGTGACGGTAAGTGGCTAATTTATATTAACGCTGAAATATTGTGGACAATGTCTCTTCAAAGGATGTGAATTTAAAATAACTAGGTTATTAATATCTTAGAAAGGGAAAGGGTAAATGGAGTAGTTAACCTTTTATCCCATCTCACAAAATCTGTCATTGTCATAGACATAGAGAATGGACCAGGCATCTGACTCGAACACAGAACCGTGTCAAAAGAAAGAGATAGAAACAGATTTGGTATAACTGTGTAACTCTATGTCTATGTTCCAAACTACACTGCATCTCTCTCTCCTTTTTTGAACAGATGTTACACCATTGAGTTAATACAGAATGCACTGTCCATTCTCTATGTCTATGGTCATTGTTAATTTATATTTACATTATTTAATACTTTGAAATATTGTAGACAATGTCTCTTCAAAGGATGTGGCTTAAAATAGCTTCAATATCTTAGAAGGGGGTAGGGTAAATGGAGTAATTTCCCCTTTAACCCCTCACAGAATCTGTCATTGTTAATTTATATTTACATTATTTAATACTTAAAAATATTGTGGACAATATCCTTTCAAAGGATATGGCTTAAAATAGCTTCAATATCTTAGAAGGGGGTGGGGTAAATGGAGTAATTTCCTCTTTAAACCCTTTCACTGACTCTGCCATTGTTTATTATTTTTTTGTAGAAAAGTTGTGTACGCCTCATAAGGTCTATCCTCTTGGCTGTACCCGTTGCACTTGTAACAGTCAAGGAACTGGATTGACGTGTGAAAGAAGACCGCAATGTCCAGAGGGTAAGTTAGTTCATAATATTTAAAGTTTTATTCATTCAATAGATATTATATTCTTTTTAGAAAATATCAGTGTACAGTATATTAATAATAATAATAATAATTATAGGTATATGTTTAATATGTTACATACAATACGTCACATGAATAATAATAATATCTATATATAATAAAAATAATTAATCTAATGGCATTCAGCAATGCTGTATGTTTCCTTCCATATTATTATCATATAACCTACACTGATTCTAGGATCTTAGGCTTTCAAACTGAAAGTTTCATCAAAATCAGTTCAGTAGTTTTTGTTTCAATTTGAAACAAACTGATAATTTTTTTAAAAACTTATCAAAATGATTAAACTGCTTTTAAAATTAAAAATATTTTCAGTGTACAGGCAGAACGTAGGGGTTAATATACATATATAAAAGGGTATCTACTTTCTGGAAAGTCAGGGAAGCCTAAAGTGGTCAGGGAATTTCTTTAAAGTTCTGAAAAGTCAGGGAATTTATTATATCTGGGAAGTCTGGGGGCCTCTCGATCACTTCTTGCCCCCGAGCTTCTAGTGGTCAGGGAATTTTGAATCTGTGGACACCCTGTATTAGTATCAATAACAAAATAATCAAGTAAAGTATTAACTACAGATTTTGAAAATTATATTTTCCAATTACCTGCAGATAGAATCCATACTAATATGCTGAACCGATCTTGATGAAATTTGTCAGGGAGATAGCTAGCATCCTTAGAAAATTCCACATGAGTAACAGTTAGTCATTAATATATTATTATTCACAGAGGGAGGAACATGTGAACCATACGCTATGGTCCAAACTGAAAAATGCAAAGTTTGTCTTTGCAATAAACAAGGAAACGGTTACATGTTTTGCAAGAAAATACCTGATTGCCGTAAGTGCGATTAATTTATACATTTTACAACAGTCGTTTCATCGTTGCATTCTTTTTCAGCCGATCTACATAAACCTAGTTTCTGTAAACCGTACAGCATCCAAATGTTTGGTTGCCACACATGCGTCTGTGATAAATATGGATTTAGTATGGACTGTACGCCTAGAGAATGTATATGGCCAGGTAAAATCTAATAAAAACCATTTCAATTGTTTCATCTAAAATAATATTACGTATTTATTACAGGACCACCTCGTCCACCTTTCTGCAAGCCCAAAACTCCCATAGTGCTCCGCTGTCACATCTGTGTGTGCGGAGATGACAGACTGACTGTCAACCGTTGCGTAGAAATCATGGGTTGTCGTAAGTATTCTCAATATTGTCTGTATGTTGTGTATTTATTTCTGGAAAAATTCATGCAAAGTCAGAAATTAAAAATATGTGGAAAGTTTCATGGTTACGTAATAGACATGATGCCTAATTTTTAAAAGCTATTTTATGATGATCTTACGTGTCTCTTATTTCTACAGAAAATTTAGGTTTAATCACAAAAATTGACCCTTTTAAAACTAATTTTGAATTTGACACCAAAACGCTCGCAGGTGTCATGGTGCATTTTTGATGGTATTATAAAGGAGTTAGCAAAATTTACTAGCTAGCAAGCACTTTTAAATGGGGTATTGATTCTGTACTAGTATCTATGGATTAGCTATGGAATTTAGAGTGACACTTCAACTAATTGTAACACAGTTGGCATCTTTCACCGTACAAAATAATTTTCATAATATCACCACTGTTTTAATACCTACAACGTGTGCGCGAAACTTGTCAAAGTCTTCAACAAACTCCTAAAGAACTGTCATATAAGTTTGATATCTCATATGAAAGTGCTTGCTAGCTAGCAAATTTGCTAGTTCCTTTATAATACTGGATATAAGTAAACTTATAAATAACTATAATTGATAAATATTGATTCCAGGCCGTCAGTTCTGCAAACCTGGCCAGTTGAAGGAAATTGGTTGTTTGGTTTGTAAATGTGATTTGCAAGGAACCGGCTTCGATCGTTGTGATGAAGTATGTCAACCAGGAAAACCTAAAGGTATGACGTTGATGAAAAGTATGCATTGTTGTTTATTTGTGAGTTAAAATAAATAAATATATTTTTTTCAGAGCGCTTCTGTGCGCCAAATTCAATATACGAGAATAAATGTACTCGTTGTATTTGTAACTCAGATGGAAGCGGTTTTAAGGAATGCAAAAAGAAAAAATGCGAAGGTAAGTAAAAAAAAATACAGTTTTTGAAGTTAAACTTCTTTAGCGGTATTGAATCTGTTTCGAGATGAAATGAAATTAAAATAAAACAGCTATTCTCACTAACATTTTCTACTTGACAATACAAATCAGTTAACAAAATATGTAATCTTTGTATAATGGGAAGGGGGTCAAAAAAGTTTCTGGTGTTTGTTATAATATTTTATTGAAAGTACAAATTAACAGCTACATTCTGGAATTATTTCAGATTTTTTACATTAATAGTTTAGAAATTAGAGGGGGGGGGGGATTTTCTGATAACTACTTTGAAAGCAAAAATCTCGTGACTGAAGGGTTAAGGTGATATGTTAAAATTTAAAACAAACTAAAGAGGTTTAAATTCTATCATGCGATATTCATCGAATAATCACACACATTTTTTTTATAGGAGGATTCTGTGTACCACGTAAAACATATAAATTCGGATGCTCCATTTGTACTTGTGACAGAGACGGATCGAAGATCAATAATTGTATTAAAGACCCTCATTGTGGTGAAGGTATATTCTGAAAACTGTAAATAATACGAGCATATTAATATGTGTGTTTATTTTTTAGTCATACAAATAAAATGTCAACCAAATTCTGTAGTCGTGAAAGAAAACTGCAGAGTGTGTCTTTGTAACGCTAATGGTAACGGGTACCTCGGTTGTATCGTGAGACCTCCAAAATATTGCTGTAAGTTTTACTTGACAGTTATCAAAACAAACTTGCTTCAAAATCTAATTATACTTCATACATTTCAGCGGATATCCGTGAATTTGATTTCTGTGTCCCGCACTCGATACGACACTTTGGCTGCGCTACTTGCGTTTGTAACAAGTACGGATCTAATTTCAATTGCGATTATAAACCTTGCGACGGACAACTAGGTAATGTATTACGTAAGAGCGCTAAATGAACTGGTTCTATTCTATTTGTTTCTCGGACAGGTCCTAAAGTGTGCAGACTAGGGGAACCTCTTTTAGTCGAGTGTCACATCTGTTATTGCGGAATGGGCGGACGGACAGTCGACAAGTGCGTCTATGTGCCGCAACTCTGCAAATCTACTCCGGGTGACGTCATTTGCATTCCTCACACGGACCAGAACGTTGGTTGCGTGCACTGCAAGTGCAGCAATGACGGAAAAGCTTTGAATCGGTGTAATTGGGATAACTGCGGTCAAGGTAAGTCAGTCTTTATCGACCTCGAGTATTATGTCACTCTCGCAGCGTAAATTTATAATTAGATTTAAAATGAATATTTTAACATCTCTACTATTATGTTATTATTATTTTTGTATTATATTATTATTGACACTATAAATGTAATTACATTCGATCGAAAAGAACATATGCTATACAAATAATTTACGAAGCTGTAAAAATTGCAGAATATGTAGAAAACACAATTTTTATAATTTAATATATTTTCTTAAAGAAATACCATATAAAACAATGTTTAATTTAAGATAATAATCTATGTATTTATATTGACATTAGATGTGAATTCCGGTACACCTCTATTTATAATCAGTATATCTCAACACTCAGAGCAGTTCCCATATAGATTTTGGTCTCAAATTATAGATCTTGATTAGATCTACGTGATACAAGTACAAATCAAAACTTTTTACCAGTTTTAATGAGTGAAAAACTTCATATTATAAAAAAACAACAGAAAAAATTTAATTTTGAATCTCCACGATTAAATTATTGAATTGAAACAAAAATAACAGCATATAAGAATATATTCTCTACGTGTAACGTTTTTTCTAGATAAGTTCTGTCACCCCGGCAGTGTCTTGGACTTTAAATGTAGCAAGTGCCTTTGTAATTCGGATGGATCAGGCTTTACCACATGTACGCCTATACATGCCTGTGAATGTAAGTATTTTCGGATGTGTTGAATTGGGATATTTTTATGCAAAATGTTTTTTATTGCAGCGCAATTGTGTAAGCCACATTCTAAGCGTATATTCGGTTGTACTGTGTGCGAGTGTAACGCTAGAGGAAACGGGTACATTTGCAGACCTAACGGAAATTGCCGTAAGTATTTTTATTAAAACTACTGAACCGATCTTTATGGGATTTTAATTAACCTAAAGACCCTACAATTGATATTTTGTAATAAAATGTTCAAATAAGTTAGGTCAATTAAAGCGGATGTAAAATAATTTTGAATTCGTTATTTCAGTGCCTTCATGTAAACCGTTCACAATTGTCCAACGCAGTAAATGTGAAATCTGCCTGTGTAATAAACAAGGTACTGGATACATTGACTGTCGTAGAACTCCTAACTGCGGTAAGTGAAAATTTTTAAATAAAAATATAACGATGTATATTTTTATTTAAAATGAATATTTCTTTCAGGTTTTGTTGGTTTCCCTGGTTTCTGTAAGCCACTTTCCATCCATGCGTTTGGCTGTAATCTGTGCGTCTGTGATAAATATGGATTTGATATGGACTGTTCATTCAGAGAATGCCCGCACCCTGGTAAATAAATTAATAAATAAAATAAAATCAAATAATACTAAAATAAACAATATCTTATTTTCAGATCCCGGAACACTTCGTCCTCCATTCTGCAGACCTAAGACTCCCATAGTGCTCCGTTGCCACGTCTGTGTCTGCGGAGACGATGGACAATCTGTAAAACGTTGTATAGATATCAAAAACTGCCGTAAGTTACCTCGTTTGAAATTAATATTAAAATTTTATATCGAATTGTTTTATGTTTTCTTTTTCAGACCATCCGTTCTGTCTCCCTGGTCAGTTGATGGAGGTTGGTTGTTTATTCTGTAAATGCAACTCACAAGGATCTGGTCTCGACCATTGTGTTGAGAAATGTTCACCGAAACCACCTAAAGGTAATGATTTTGTATTACTCTTATAGAGTTAATGTAACGGGCAGATATCTGATGGTTAATTTTGCAAGGAAAATGTAGTTTTTATTATTTTAGTAAGACTAATATTTTGGTAAATACGGAGAGTCTGGGGGTCCTCTGTCAAAAACTCTGAAAGTCACGTGTTGATGTGTTAGAATAGAGTAGAGTATGCTGTATCTATGTTAATATAATATTTAGTGCATTAGACAGAAATTCATAAACCTAACCTAACCCTACCTGAAAACGAACCAATCTATCTGGACTACTCTAACTTAAACTAAAAAATTAAATATAACACAGCTAAACGTGGCCAGTCGTTTTATAAAATGCGTGATTTATAAAAATTGGTAACCTTGATCTAGTCACGCATGCGCGTCAACCCTATTCTGAATAACTATATACGTGATTTTTCACAAATCTGACAGAGGACCCCCAGACTCTCCGTATTAGCCAATATTTTTAATTGTTTCTTTTTGCATTAAAATTTATGTAAAGTTGAAAATTAACTATCAAAATTTATTACTTAGTATTTACCCCCTCCTTCAAAATGACTTGCTGTTTTGTTATATCCCAGGCAGCAAAACTTTTCAAAATATAATAAAGAGGTCCATCAAGTTCCTCCCATTTGTTTTTACTCCATGTATCAAACAAATCAACATTTGTTGACAGTGATATACTCTGCACTTGCAGTCATTCCATACATATTTTAACAAGCAACAATTGTGAATTTTGTAACTTATAAAATTTCATCGCGAATTTTAATAAAATTGAAGTAAAACTTGATATAAAAATATATTAAATATGAAGCTTCAAAAGAATTATTAAATCTTTTAAATAATATCATGTGTTGCTCAAAATTGTATTGAAAATTGTAACAATTGTGAATTTTGTAACAATGAAAATTTGTTATTACAAATAATAAAATTTAATTAAACTCGAAATAAATAAATAAAATAAATTGTTTAAAATGATAGTTTAACTGTAGCTCCAATAGAAAAACAATCAATGATTTTTATCTTTCTCTTTGAAATCGTTACCAAGAAAAATTAAACCTAGAGGTGTAGTGTTCATTTTGCAATATATTACAAAAGTAAGTGATTTTATTTTGTCTGAAGTTTAATATGTTTATTTTCCAGATCTCTTCTGTGTGCCACGTTCAATAATTGAGAATAAATGTATTCGGTGTATTTGTAATTCTGACGGCAGTGGTTTTAGGGAATGCAGAAAGAAACACTGTCCAGGTAAATTGCCACATGATAATAATCAAAAGATTTAAATCGTAACGAAACTTAACTACCTGCTTTATTTTTTAATAGGAGAAATGTGCATGCCTGGTAGTAGACATAAATTCGGTTGCTCCATTTGCACGTGTACACCTGACGGAAAATTGATCACAAACTGCATTATGGACCCTCATTGCACAGGTGAACGATGTTTTTTTTTTTAAATTAAATTCGTACGTTTTCTTGATATTTAATGTTTTTATTTTTCAGATATCGATTTCCCTAAGCCGATATGTGAACCATACAAATTATACTTGAGAGGGTGCAATATCTGTATTTGCAATCACTTAGGAACAGGCCCGTTGAGTTGTACCACATTCTGTGGTGACTTGCATCGTAAGTGTGGTGGAAAATTAAAAAAATTAAATTCTAGAAGAAAGACGGCAATATTCAAAGTTCTGTTGTAAAAAATGGTCGTATGAAGATCAATAAAAAAATGTCAATATTTGCGTAGCATCAAATAACTTCATGAAAAAAAAATGTTGATCAAATTTAAATATAGCGAATTGAAGCTGAAACCCTATTCTTTCAAACGGCATCCACAGATTTTATTTAAAAAATTTATTTAACCCCCATGTACCTAAGAAATGTTACGAAAAAATTCCATAACTTTCCAAAAAATGAATAAAAATTCAATCTGTAAAATGGATTAAAAAGAAGAGATTTCAATCTGTAAAATGATTCTTCACTTATTTATTTACGACCATTTTTACCATAATTACAGATCTTTGAATATTGCCAATTTTTTTATGGATTAACTTTTAATTATACTTTCAGCGAAACAGCCAGGTCAATCAGGGTTTTGCAAACCGAGCCAGTTACTCTTTATCGAGTGTAACGTTTGTTTGTGCAATTCTATAGGAACAGACGCACTCAGCTGCACTTACGAAACCTGTGGTGGAAGTAAGTTATTAATAAATATAAATACGGAACATGTCATTTAAAATTTAATCGTTTTAGGACTTCCGCCAAATCCAGTTTGCAAACCGAATGAACTGTTTTGCGTCGGCTGTAATTTCTGTATATGTAATCCGAAGGGTACAGGAGTGTTGACTTGTACTTCGAAATATTGTCCATTCCCAGGTACGTAAAGTGAATACAGATTTGCAGTTTGAATGTTGTAAAATTAACATTGTTTGTTTTACAGTTATAGATGGTCCGAATGCTGTCTGTGTTTCAACTAAACCGCATAAATTGTGTATACCTTATAAGGTGTTCCTCGTCCATTGTAATTACTGTATTTGTAACGCGAGAGGCAATGGTGTGCTAGGATGTAACATGTTCAATTGTCCGCCAATAGGTAAGAATAATCTTTTTTTTTTTATTGCAGAGCATTTCGAAGCTTGTAATCTCTAGTTTTTAATGTTTTTTGCCGGTTTAATTTTAATTGATTCGTTAAAAATGAAATAACAAATCAGAGCCAGAAAATTGATAATTTTTTTGCGATAAAAAAATAGTAAAATTCAAATCATTACTATCTTTGTCAAAAATAGTTGTAGAATGATCATTTACAAAGCATTTTGAAGCTTGTGATTTCTAAATTTTAATGCTTCGAATCATTATTTCAAAAACTCAATAAAAGATAATCAAACTCAGAAAAAGGATTTTTTTAAAACTTTGTCGAGCTCTTGCTTAGTAAAAAAAAATCGTATAAGGGTCTGATTGGTTGCATTTAAAAGCTTGAAGTTTCAGTTTAAAAAAACTTAATTTTTTGTTCTATTTTTTTTTTTTTTTGCAAAGTTATTCAAGTTTAAAACAAAATTTTTGGAAAAACACGTTCTGATTTTAACTAATTCATATCAAACTTAAAAAAAAATCAATATGCAAATTTTATAGTGACGTAAATTTAAATTACAATACTTTTTTATCCATTAACAAATCTAATGTTGTTTTTCTGTTTCCGTTAAAACAATAACCCATTAAAAATAGAACATATTTTATTTAGCGTAAAACAATGATAACATTAGCGCAATCTGTTAACTCACTGTATTACAAAATAATTGAACTTGTTAACATTATTACATATATAAATACATTCAATCGTACCTGCATTAAAAAAACAATATGGAAATACATTTTACATCTACTTGTTTTTATTTTATATTTACAACATGTTTTGTAACGGTACATTGTTGTTTTTACACAGGAGGTAACATTAATATTTCATACAGTTTTTTTGTCAAAATTTTTTGTACATTTTAAATAATATATTTTCAGCTGAGGATCCACGTTTTTGTACTCCAAACGTTGTCTTCCCAGTCAAATGTAACAAATGTATCTGTAATAATAAAGGAACGGATGTCCTCAGTTGTACCAGAGACCAATGTCATCATGATCGTAAGTTAAAATCATTCTATCAGTCTTCAACATGAAATATTCTGGATAAAAAAAAGTCTTCTGTTTGGCGACGTATAACTCCGGAATTATAAATCATACAAACTTCAGATTAGTCTTAAAATGTGTGTTATATAGTCTAGTTTTATGTATTAAAATTTCAAATCATTTCGATTAATACGTAAAGTATATAAATATTACCGATATCTAGATAAAAAAAAATCGTCTTCCATTTGGCAGCATAGAACTCTGGAACTATAAATCATACAAACTTCAGATTAGTTTTAAACTGTGTTATATAGTCTAGTTTTATGTATAAAAATATCAAATCATTTCGATCAATTGTTTAACAGTTATAGTCCTTTACATAAATAAATTTTTTTTATTCATTTTCAGGTTCTATCGAGATTACCTGTAGGCCGAGTCAAATCGATTCAATTGGATGCAATTACTGTTTGTGCAATTCTGCAGGAAACAAATACATTGATTGTACCGATAAGTACTGTCCAGAAAGACCTCGTAAGTTGTTTTAATCACACTGAACTTTCCTTCGCCGTTTATATTAACGTATTTCTCTTCTAGCTGTACCACCAGTGGGTAGCCCAGATTTCTGCATTCCTGGCGCACGGATTCAAATGAACTGTCATGTCTGTCGATGCAACTGGTACGGAAGCAACATCACAAACTGCCAGAAGATACCGTGCAGATACGAGGATCTAACCTTAGGCAGTAAGTGTTCAAATATTATTAAATTTTTATTTCGAATTTAAATTTATATTTATCTAGGTTTATATTTTCATATACAATCAAAGAAGTACAAATTCGACATTGCAAAATCATAAAAAAGCTGTCACGGCCAATTTGGTCTATTTGAGTTAGCGTTATTTTTACTATTCTTAAGTTGGCAATATGTTCTGAGATTCTGACAGCTTTTTCTATTTATATAAACATCAAATTTTAATAATAGAAAATAAGCAAGTTTTTGATATTACAATATCATCTTCAGGCCGATAAAAATACAGTCAATTTTATTATGGTATATCAGCACAAGATGTCTACACAAGTTTTAAACCATCTTTTGAAAATCCCTACGAACTTGATGCATACTTTTTTGGTGACTGAAAATAAAAATGCCCGTTCTCGCTTTTTATTTTAGCTTACGAATCATTCATAATATCTGGGTGTCCACTTTCTGGAATGTCAGGGAAGCCTAAAGTGGTCAGGGAAAGTCAGGGAATTTATTTAAAATTCTGAAAAGTCAGGGAATTTATAATTTTTTTTTAGTCAGGGAATTTATTATAAATTCTGGGAAGTCTGGTATTTTTCCAAGGCAGTCGAGGCAGTGCCTTTATACTTATTACTAATTTTGAATTTAATGACTTTTTTTTTTTTTGCTTCTCAACTTCAATTCTACACTCATTTATTTAAAGAAGAAAAAAGTGTATAAATTTAAATTGACTAGCAAAAAGGTCTTCAAATTTTATTTTTGCCCCTCGATCACTTCTTGTCCCAGGGCCCCCGAGCCTCTAGTGGTCAGGGAATTTTATTTTCATAAACCAGTGGACACCCTGAATATGTTATATCAAGATATCTCTATTTTTATTTCAGTATTCTGCAAGAAACCAAAACGCCGAAGTCTTTCAGATATTTCAAGAATGGCCGTTGTCATAAGAAGTTAGGACATATATTTTTAATTGATTTAATTTTGAAATTTCACAATTCGCTTGTTATTTTAATGAAATTATATAAAATTTAGGGTTTCGATAAATCTTGTATATTACATATTATATATTTGTTAAAATTTGTATTAATAACTTGTGTTTTTTTATGTTTTCTAGGATTCTTTTGTACACATTGTTATTATTGAAGTTTCTGTAAGATATTTGAATTATTAATATATGTTTAGTTATTATTTGTTTGTTTTCTTTCTTTTTTAAACCTAACTGATTATCTCTGCCGTTTCTTATTGATTTACTTGTTCAATTCACACCGATAGAAGAAATATATGTTAATTAAATATTGGTACAGTAGTTTTCTTCTTAACCCATTAACGCCCAAGAGTACATCAACGGAACATTAAAAATTGGGGAACTTGGGCTCCCCAAAAATATATAAACATATCAACAAAACATTTCTTATAATTTTTGAAAACATCCCTTTGGGCATTAATGGGTTAATAGAGTTACGAGATTAAATGTTTTGAATGAAACGTCTCAAAGTGGCATTTCAATAAATAATAGATATTTTGTGTTGAAACTAATCAGCTGTCATTTTATTAAAAAAACAAAACAAAAAGTAGCGTTGAAAAGAAGGAAGTCTGCAGTTTTTAATGGGTATAAATAAAATTTATGTATCAATTTATTTTATTGATGAAAAATATGCTAGATAATAATATACAGAGTGGTCCGGTTTGGGATACAGATATTTTAAGAGTTGATTCCTTGGCTCATTGTGAGTAAAAAATTGTATGGGAATGTGGGGTCTATCTTCAACACCCTCTGAGCAACAGGTGTTTAAAAAATTCCTTTAGTGTAGTATTTACAAAGATTATCTCATAACATCCAAAATAACGTAACTAGAGCAACCACAATGAATCAGTTTCATAGGTAATTAACTAACATATTTTTCAGTATTAGCGTTATTGCTAACCGTGTTTCCAGTTCAGAGTTATTGCTCATCAAAGTCAAAAAAGTACCTATAATGTGTGGTATTTTTTATCATTATTTTCATTGGTTTTTAGAAATATATAGATTTATTTAAAAAAACATACAGCAGCATAAAAAACGTATAATATAGGTAATAAAATTATAATTAAATAAACAATTTTAAATAAATAAATATTAATTTATACATTTTTAAGGGATTAAAAATGGGCCTAATATAAAGCTTGTAATAATAATAATATATAAAATTAAAATAAATAAAGTTTGTATTATATTAATCGTATACATTATTTTTTAACATTTATAAATAATTCGGTTATTGATTTATCATATTAAAAAATTGTTTTTATAAAAAACATTTTTTTTCTTCTATTTTCCTTATAAATAAATACATCTCTACATCATTGATAATGTGTTGAAGTATAACAGTCTTTAGGTATTTTTGATGTGAAGAATTCTTTTATTTCTTTTGTCAAAGGACGATATTTTTCCGAAACCAAATTGTAACATTTCTTAAGCAGGTATTCTGTTATATACTTTTCAATTAAAAATTCAGTTTTTTCAAGTTGTTTTTTGCTTGGAAGTACTGTAGAATTAAATGCACCTGAAAACAATTTATTTGAGATTGGGAGGAAATTAAAATAAATGCAACAATGAAATAATCAAATAACAACAATGAATATCTTAATTAATATACGCAATTAATGTAACTGTGATGTATAAATTATTGCATACGTTGACATTCAACGATTGTTGTCTATAACTAATATAAATTATACTTATAAAATATCTGTAAGGTAGTTGTGATGTCGGTGTAATTATTTAATGATAAATACACATTCAATGTAGTTATCATATTTATTTATGAATTGTTAATTATTAATAATTATTATAATATTAAATTTAATAACTTAAGCATTATATGAATATAGCAATAAATTGAAGTATATGCAACTTCACACATGTTATAGCATTGTAAGTTGTCAAAGAATTTTCGTTAATACTACTCGTGTGTTATAAGTTTCAGTGACTTTAATGTATTTTAAACTTATTATGATGCTCGGTGATATTAATTAATAGATATTTTGGTGATTAATCATTAGTTATGCACGTGGACATTAGGCGGATTATATAAATATCATATCAACAGGTTAGTGTAAAATATTTCATTGTTACAAATTATTTTCAAATTTTACCACTACAACAATCAATATTGAGTTTTATTTAATAGTTAAGTATATTTATATTTTACTATTAATAAAATTCAACATCACAGCTACACAATTCAAAAATATATTTGTTATGTTATAAAAACTAAAATCTGGTGACCCTAATTCGTGCAAATGGAAGTATTACTGTATATTTTACCTATAAACGCTATACATAATGTAGATTGTGATTCTGGTAAAGAACCCAGTATTTCAAGACCTCGGCCTTCATAAACGACACCATCAGACGACACCAAAAAGTTATAGGGCAGATCTGTCATATTCTGTTCTAAAAAAATATATATAAATTAAACAATTTTGATTTCATCGTAACATGTGTGTAAAAGCTTGCCAGTATAATACTGAATACTGTGCCCCCCCCCCCCCCCATTCACGTAAAATCATACCTGTCATATAGTATTGTTGTAAACCTAGCATGTATATTTTGCATTCATCTATTCCAGAACAATTCCCTGTATTTGTGTATGACAGCAACACATGTTCCAAGGGGATAGAGAAAGGTTCGAATACTGGTTTAGATGTTGCAGCACCCCATTGAAATCTCTTTATTAGGACGAAAGTTTCACTGTCGATACCATCTAAATCTTAAAAAAATGCGTTAATAATATTTTAAATTAATTTAACTATTAAAACCAAATTTTTGTTGATCTTTCGCTTGCTCTACATCAGTGGTCTCCAAAGTGGGGTACGTAAAGTGATACTCGGGGGTACATCAAAATACTGTACTCAGGGTGTCCACTTTCTGGAAAGTCAGGGAAAAGTTAAGGAAGCCTAAAGTGGTCAGGAAAAGTCAGGGAATTTATTAATTTTTTTTGGAAAGTCAGGGAATTTATTATATCAGGGAAGTCAGTGAAGAAGAAAAAAGTGTATACAATTTCAGTTGACGAACAAAAAAAAAGGTCTTCAAATTTTTTTGCACATTCTGGGAGCCTCTCGATCACTTTTTACCCCTCCTAGCCTCTAGTGGTCAGGGAATAGTCAGGGGATTTTATTTTCAAAAAACAGTGTTTTTCATTTATCGAAATGAGTCGATATTTCTATGACGAGTTGAAGTTCACTGCAGGAAATTTCACTAAAAAATTTCGAATTTTTTATTTCGTTAAAAGTATGTTTATTGTATAGAAAAATATTTATTTTGTATAGTTTGCATTCAATTTCCTATAATATAGGTCTACAACGTTTGTTATAAAATATTCCCTTACAATTTTTTATCAAAAAATTAAAAATATGCGAAAAAATAATCAGGTGCGTCTTAAGAAAAATTTTGAACTAATATTTTTTAGTAAAATTGTATAAAAATTAAATGGTTAAACAATGTTAGGCAATTTATCCAAACACGATCGGTTTTTTTTTCAAGATTAACTACCTTTGGTGAATTTAGCACGTGAAGCACTATGCAGATATTTTTTATTAAATAAATATTTCTGACAAACTAATAAAAAAGAATGGCACATAAATTGTAGATAATAATATTATCTAATGTATTTTTTTAATTAGAAAATGCCTTTATAATGTTACTGGTCTAAATTGTACATTATTGTACTCATTCAAAAACAAAACACAAATTAACCTACCCTCGACTGAAAGCAAGTAAGACCCGATTACAGCACCGACGAATACAACCCCTAGTAGTATCGACGCAATGAGGCAGTTTCGCGGAAACCTGCTTGGCTCCCTCCGGCCGCTATCTAACAATGGTGCGGTCTCTTCATCCATTATTGCGTTACCGTTTTCTGTAGGCTGCGGTTGTGGAGCTACACCTTCTTCAACGTTGAGCCTCTGTTGTCTTTCGTGCTCTGCTTGGGCTGCTACGAACTCCAGCCGTCTGGATGCCATAAGACGGGCGATACTGTGGAAATATTAGAATACCAATGCCTAATAGATAGGGTTGCCAGAAGCTCAAGATGAAAAAAGAGAACTAGTTCATTAAAAAAGAGGACAAATTGAAAAAATCAAAAAATTTATGTTGTGGTTTACGGAAATCGATAAAATTGGTCAAATATATAAACATATTATATTTTTATTAAATAAATCTTTCTTTTTCTGATTTTAAATACCTTACATATTCAATTGTTAAACACATTTTGAAGTTATTTTATTTATTATTATACAGTTATGTTATCTATAAAACCCTGTGTCCACGATACAAGAACTTGGTACTAAATTTCGGACCAAGTTATTGGTCTTACAGTTACAAATTTATAATCTTATATAATTTAAAATAATATTTAAATTAATAAAATTGAATTGTTTTAAAATATTCCACAATAAATGTAAATAAATGTAACGTATTCACTATTCACCAAAATCCAAAAATTATAGTACATAATAGTACCTACATATGACATTCAAATTGGAATTCGTCTACAATTGAATTTGTATCACGACAATTGTGACCTGATGTTAGTTAGTAAATACAGTTTAGGTACCTTGAAGTTTTATAAGTACAAAAATTTAAATCAAAATATGCCCAATTAAAAAAAGAGGACATTTCAATATAAAAAAAGAAAAAGAAAGATCCAAGCTAAAAAAGAGAACATGTTCTCTTTAAAAGAGACATTCTGGCAACCCTAATCATAGGCAGCGTCGGATTTACGTTAAATGCCGCCCTGGGCAAAAAAATTGCCAACTCTGTACCAAGGGAAAATATAACCTATTTTCTTCAACAATCACATATTTCAAATATGCGATTATTGAAGTAAACAAATATGGGCTGATGTAGTTAATGAGTTGGTACACAGATGGCAGCAAGTTGATCAGCTCGTTCAGAACGAAAATCGCGCGCTAATTCGAAATCAGTAGTTCAATTGATAGATAAGATATTTGAGAAATGAGGGCAATCGAAATCGTCAGAATTTTTACAAGATGTAGAAAAATAGTTTCCTTTTTTTTAGTGTTGTGTATTAAACTAAAAAAGTTGTATTCTCCCAGAATATGCCGCCCTGGGCAGTAGCCCATGTTGGCCATGCCTAAATCCGCCGTTGTTCATAGGCCAATGTTAATGAATAAATAATAAATAAATGAATTTGTTCAATAATGCAATTGTTTGACTTGTTTATTACAAGTTAGTCAAAAAGGGCGCCGCGAGTAGGGTGACCAGGTCTCAGGTTTTTACCCGGAGTTTTTTGTATATTGTTTCTCCGGGCTCCGGGTTCGTTATAATTTCTCCGGGTTTTGTAATAATAATGACAATTAAAAAAATGTCATCAAAAATAGCAGGGGATGCAAAAGTCAAAATAAGGGTAAGGTACTGGCACCAGTCTTGGCAAGGACCCCAGTAATGGCAAATTTTTAATTAAATGTACTGAAATAGAAATATGTGTTGATATTTGATTACTACCATTTCTGAATATTAATCTATATACATTTAACTGTCTTACAGCGTAATTTGATAACAATTGACTAATTGGTGTCAAAATGGTGGACATTTAAACTAATTATTAGTATAATTATTTATTTATTAATTATTATATTATCATAGCGACTGCTTTACATTGTTTCAAATATGACGATTCTTTCTTTTATATCTTTTGTGTCGTTGTACTTATCATTTTGTAATCATTAGCAAGTGTGCTCATTACTGGTTTACTTACTCCATTACTAAAGAAAATATCGGTATAGAGAACCATACATGACTTCCATGTTCTTTCTATCTTTTTAAATAATTTTTAAATATACATTTTTTTAAATATTTTATTTATATAACCTACTACTATGAATATACATATCGTAATACATTAAAAAAACATAAATACTTACAACGGTTACAGCCCTTTTTGCCATTTGTATATAAATATATTAGTTTTCTAATGTCAAAAACATAAAACACATTCGTAGAAAAACTAATTTGACAATTTGAATTTTGTTGCATTTGTTTCCAAGGAAACATGAATTAATGACATATTAGTATTTAAAATTCAAATTTTAAGTGTTTTTTTCACCCCTTTAATGGCTGTTTAGGCACGTACAAATAATAAATGTCCCTTAGATTCAATTGAACTGCAAATGTACCAAATCTTATCAAAATTAGTGAGATAATACTCGCAATATTCACTTTTTAGACGAAAAAAGTTACAAATTTGCGAATATTTCCAAAACCCCTTATCCGATTAGCACCAAAATCAATAGGTCTGGAGTACTCACTGAGACAAATATTTTCCCCAAAAATAATTCAGATCGGTGCATTTTTACAGTAGTTATCGTGAACGAAAAAAAAATCTACATCCTGACAGACAGACACACAGACACACGCACAGCCGCCATGCGGAAATTAACTTTTCTTTACGTTTTGAAGTTAGTACAATCAGAATTTGTCATTTTCTCGGACACGATTTTTCGATGGTATTACAATACTTCCATTTCCTTCGGAACATGGAAGTAAAAACAAACTATATTTGCGGACTTTGATAATTAAATTGATTGAATAAAGATTTTATAATATAGTAACATGAGTTCATGAGAATTACAAAAAACAAACCCATTAATCCAAAAAAAACGAAAACTTTCTCTTATAGCGGCCATCACTGGTGCCTTTACCTTATGCAAATATTATATTACACGTAAAAACATTTACTTTCATCAATTTCAAATTTAATTTATAACAGTTTTATTACATTGTTGCATAATCGTGACCCACCGTGCGTGAATAAAAAAAAATCGTATGCGTGCGTGAGTGTATGTTTTTGTGTACTGTTTTTTTGGATCTGAATGATTTGATTCATATTTAAAAAATTAAATACTTTACCTTTCAGTTCCAAAACACTGTTTTTTGGTATTGTTGTAAATCAATACTACATAAAATAATACAACAATGGGTTTAACAATACAAATAATAAATAATAATTATATTTACAATTACAATTTGCACCAAAACAATCACAATATTTTAATATCAAAATGAGTGGATTACATTATTAAACCCAAAAATCACAATTGAACAACCGAGAAAGTCTACGTTCAAAAATACATAATTATTATTCGAAGGAATACAACTTATTTATTATTTATTTATTTGACAATCATTTTGTACATATATTTGTGAAACATAATATTATATTATTTACTTGAATAACATTGTATGTTTATCTCTAATACAAATACATTTATCTGCTGTTATCATTAGTTCTCAATAAGTTGGTTCTATACCGTAGTAAAATTTAATAAAAATATTTTTTAAATTTTACCAAAAATAGTGTTTATTTAATATCTAGAGAACCCATTGTGATACAGTTATAAGATTTGATACAGGGTTTAGTATTAATAAGTGTTATCGATTTCCAATATTAAACAATCATAATTTAAACCAAGGGTGTATGGGGCCAATAGGCCCGTCGATTTTTATCAAGTATTTTTTTGTTCTTTTATTAAGAACCGTTGTTTTGGGGGGAGATCATGACCCCTAGGACCTCCCCTTACATTCGCATCTGTTGGGAACCACTGTACTAATGTCATAATAAAAGTGCATATTCAAAATGTTTACAATCACAGGTTTGTAGGATTCTATTTTTGATTTAGTACTTACATATTTTTTAGATATACTTTTTTATCAGATTTAGTTTCGATATTTTTACTTAATCTGTTGGCTCTGTCGGTACAAAATATTTTTTTAAGCAAGGCCGTAACTAGAGGTTGTGGGACTCCGGGGCAGGCCCTGTTTTTGAGTATATACGTCGTTTTTTGAATTTTTGTTTGGTAAGGTAAAAAAAATTCGATTCAAAAAGTATTGAACATTGATAGCAAACTGACTTGTTTGATATTCTGAAGTACATATTAACAATAAATATTGACCGTTGATTGTTCTGTGGTGTTTGCACTTTTATCACTTGCTCCTTGTCAATATTTGAATGTTTGTACTGTATAACCAATATTTTCGCTACTGAATTTCTTTGAAATGTTTATAATAATGTGTTTTGCTTGTACAATGTTTACCCAACTAGAGTGGGGGAAGGTGCAGAAATCATATTTTTGCCAATAAAAATTGTATTTCGTAAATAACTGTTTTTGAGGTCAAGTTGAAAGAATACCGGAAAATCGATAAAAACATTTTTTTTGGTCCTTCCCCCACATCAATCTCAGTAGATAGACTGAATTTTTTTTAACTTCAAGAGTTGACATATTTTTCTGCATGATGTACAACACATGAATCAACGATTTCCATAAGTCTGCCTAGTGCTCAGATGGAGCAGAAAAATATGTCATCAGCTCTTAAACTAAATCTATGTATATTTTTAAAATCAACATCATCAAAGATGCAATAATAAATATATCCGTACTACTAATATTATTTTATTATATTTATGAGGCTGCTAATTTTGTTAAAAAATACTCAAATCTATATTATAATAACACTTTACAACATACATATAGCACACGAAATAAAAACAACTACACATTAATACTCACAAACCTAACAACTAACATATATGTATATAAAGGTCTACTAAATTCAACCATACAAATTTATAACAATTTACTGACAAATATCAAAAACCTGCCTATAGAAAAATTCAATAATATGCTATAGAAATTCTTGTTGGATCGCTGTTTTTACACGGTCAGTGAATATCTTAACAGCTCAAATTAATCATAGAAAAAATAAATAAAAAAATAAAAAAAATAAAACATTCTTGATCATTTTCATTACTAAAATTAATATTTACTTTCTTGTTGTTTCTTATATGTCATTCGAATTTTCCTTATGTTATTCATTTATCAAGTATCATCCTTTGTATTTTCTTCTCTTTTTTTTGACTTATTCAATACTTGTTTGTAAAAGTTAAACTGAATAAAGTTTATTATTATTATTATTATTATAAATGAGAAAGTAACTCTGTATACCTGTTACCTTTTCATGACTAATTCACCGAATCGATCTTGATGAAATTTGTCAGGGAGGTAGCTTGCATTCTAAGAAAGTACATAGGTTACTTTATATCCCGAAATATGATTAGATAAAAAAAAAATCAAATTCGACGCGTACGAAGTCGCGGGTAACAGCTTGTTATAAATAAAATGTACTTACACTCTTGCGTTCATCATCTTGAAAACAGTTTAAAAAATATTCCACTTAAAAAACAACACAGAGCACTAAAATCGATATTTACAATTTCTATATACTAAAATTAAAGAATATTTATCTAAATTTCTAAATTATAACATTTCACCTATGTATATTTGAATTCAAACTGTTTGTAAATTGTTTAATAATATGTCTGAACCGCACTTGCTTAAATTTAATTTCTACGTTAATTATGCATGCTAAATTATATAGATTTTTACGTAATATTATGTATAGATAAATGATAGAATACAATCTATTAAAATTTAATTTCATCTCTATATTTGATATATGATTGATAATTTAAAGTACAAATATTTTTCAGTTAAGTTTAAATATGATTAATTTAATTTACATGTACTTACATATGAATAGGTATACTTATTCATACAGGGCCGTAGCCAGGGGAGAAGGTGTTGTGTTCTCCCTTCCCCATAAAAATTCTCGTTAGTTATTGGGATATTTTTATGTTATTTAAATTTTATCAGTTTAAAAAAAATATTGTACGTTTATAAAAAAACATCTGCCAAGTAAATGCACAGTGCTTCCTCGTCAAAAGTAGTTAATTATTAAACAATTTAAATAAAAACCGATAGTGTTTAGATAAATTGCCTGGAATTGGTTAACCTGATTATTTTTTCGTATATTTTTAATTTTTTAACAATTTCTATCTACATCTAAATTTATGCAAACGTCAAAATGACATTTAAAACGTCAAAATGACATTTAATATGTCCAAGCAAATATCAATTTAGAAAAACAAAACACGACCGTCCTCAAGTCAGACCCAACCATCCGACCAAGTTTTAGTAATATCGGTTTAGTGGTTCATGAGTTATGCGTGTCACAAGGATTCAAGGGACAGACGGACGGACATACGGACGGACAGACAGACACGGAACGAAAAGTGTTTGTCTTGACGTGAAACTGAAAGATCAATTTAAAATTTTGAAATCGGAGAACATTTTTTTTGTCTCAATCTAAAACGATCACAAAGCTTTTCGTATTATATTAGTGGCGCACATTTGGAGAAAGGGTAGGGGTCAGACTCCCCTCCTAATTTGTCAATACATATTATTTAAGTAATCTAACAAATATGATTAAAAAAAATTGTGAATATTATAAATAACAAAAATGACTACATTATTATTTATAATTTATTTAAATAATTTATTTACAAACATAAATATAATACAATGATTAACAATAAGTATTTTTTATATTTTCATATATTTACATACATGCTTATAAAGCTATAATTATTTAATATTTTATTGTAATTTACAGAATAATATATTGCATACATGCTTTTATTTATTATTTAATATTAAATAGATTCTCTAAAACATTTAATAACGTTCACTAAAAATTAATTTTTTATTTATGTAATTTTTTATAGATAACTTTTTTGTATTGGGGCTGTAGTATTTAGTACGATAAAGTATGACGAGAGGGGGGAGGGGGTCTGATAAAAAATTAAATAAATTCTCTAAAACATTTAATAATAGGTCGAAAATTGCGTAAAAAAGTTTATAAAATTTCACGAAAATAAGAATGTCCACAAAAAGAAAATTAGTTCGAAAATCTGAAAAAAATTAATGTAAAACTTAATTTTATTTATTTAATTTTTAGTCCAGTAATTTTAGATTTCAACTGAGAAAAACCGAGATTATATTTACATTATTTATAAGTCTCATCTTAAAAGATTATTAATATTTAGTTACTTCTTTGTTAATTATACAAAAATAGGAAATTATTTTTTATAAAAAAAATCACATTAGACAGATTTTTTTCGGTTACGTGTACGAGATAATATTGAGACGAGACTTATTTGACTCTCGTCTCGTCTCGTGTGCAGCCCTGTACTAGGAAAATTATCGAATCGAAGTTTTATTTTTATAATCGGAATTAATTGATTATCTAATACTGTAATTTGATTTTTTTGATTATACATTAATTAATACTGTCTTTATTTTTGTCTACATAGATATGTATGTATTTTACATGTTTTTTTTAATGTAGACTATTTAAACATGTAGTAGTCCAATTTTTCAACATTTTCCTTATTATATTTTTAATTTTTTAAACCGTTATTTTGTTTCATATTTTACGTATTATCTACATTTACATTCTACACATTAATGTATAATTTACATACACATTCATTCTTTGCATTTAAATTTTCACAATATTTATTTATTTATAAAGAAATTGCTTCCAAATAAAATTAATTTTTTTGAGATTTCATAAAGTGGCATTGGTAAAAGCAGGTCCTAACTCAGGGTTTCTAGTGTTGAGGTGAAAAAAGGACTCCCCCCCTGCACTCGTAAATCGAAAAATATCAAATTGTTGATTATTTGTTTCCTTTTTTTGACCCATTTAGTTATAAGGTTATAAGTTGAGATTGGAAAAATAGTTGTTATTTTCAATGAAATAGTTACTAGTTGAATTTTTTTTGGAAAATAGTTGGTAAATAGTTTTTTTTTACGATTTGATAATAATTAGTGCAAACGAAGCAGTAAAAAGTGTCGCAAATAGTTTAAAAATAGTTGGAAAGGTAGTTGCAAATAGTTGATTTCAAATCGTGTTCAAACCAGTTGTCTGAAAACGGTGGAGATATGTAATAAAAATTACAGTAAATACATTTCTACGCAATAGTTGAAAAACTATTTTTCCAATCTCTAGTTATAAGGTACTGGTACTGGAAATATTTGTTGATATTTGATTTCTGCTATTACTGAATCCTAATCTATAGACACTTAACTATAAAAAATTTGTCAAATTTGTTGACAATCAGCCAATGGTTGTCAAAATGGTGGATGTATTTATTATTTATTAAATTATCATAGCATTTGCTTTAAATACGATCACTTATTTTATATATTTTGTGTCGTAGTACTTATCATTTTGTAATCATTAGCAAGTGTCCATCGCTGGGTGCCCATTATATAAACAAAATAAAAGGTTATAATTTAAAAAAACAAACTATATTTGTAGACTTCGGTAATTAATTTGATTAAATACTTGTTTTATTAGTAACATAAGTTCATGAGAATTACAAAAAAATAAGTCCATCAATCCCAAAAACAGTATATCCTGTTTTTAAAGTGTCTAAAACTGGATCCAGTACCTTATATTTATCTCTCTCTATTACACGGATATTATTCACTACTTGAATCAATTAAAGCTAGTCTATCATCGTTTTTCAAACGGGCCTGTCTATCTTTCTCGTCTATTTCCTTCCATCTGTGCAAGTTCTTCTGGCATTGGTCCAATAGAGGTTTAGTCTGAGGTAGAAGTTCGTTGATCAGCTGGTAGCAAGGAACGCAGATACTGGTGAGGAATCCTACTTGCGATGAGGCCTGTTGGTCAGGTTGGTACCGGTCCATCATAGAGATAGGTTGTCTTCCAGCGGCCCGTTCTTCATCGCCTATAACATACATAACAACATAAAATTAACGGTATGGAGAAACAGTAGTTCTCGTGAATGAAAAAAAAATTCTACATCTAGACATACAGACACACGCACAGCCGCCATGCGAAAAACACCATTTCAGAAGATGCTCTTATTTCGGACACAATTTTTCGACGGTATTACAATATTTCCATTTCCTTCGGAATATGAAATCAAAATTATTAAGGGGGAAAGCCTTGTCAATGTTTGGGAATTTTTTTCATATATAACTAACTATTTTAAGATCGGGTAAAGGACATTTTATTAAGTATATATTCAACTTATTCAGTACCAATTTTTATTGAAAAATATTAAAAATTTACAAAGTTATGAGCCTCGATGTGACGACCAAAAAAATAATTTTCTCTATTATCCCATTAGAATTTAGGGATGGGTTATTGGAAAAAAAAAATTATCAATATCTATATGAATGTAGCTATATATGGTTGTGTGTTGCCGTTTTATTTTATTTTATTTTTCCACAAAATGGCGATGTTTTAATTTTTTTTTTCATTTTTAAAATCTATTTTTGTAATTCATGCGGTCTTAAAAAATGATAACTATCAAAATTTCAAAAAAAAACGGCTACGCACAGACTTTATTTATTTATAATAATTTAGAAAAACAATTTTTTTTTTAATCGGTTCATTAGTTTTTAAGGTATTGCTGGGACAAGGTCGAAAAAAGTTATTTTGAGAAAAACACGTTTAAAATTTTCTGAGGCTCTCGCTTAATTGACTGTAACAATTTTCGGAATATTAACTTAATTGTTTTTATTCGTATTTTAGAATATGTGTAGATACCAGGGCTTCGAACCGGAACTGAACCGAAAACCGGAAAAACCGTTATTTTTTGCCGGAACGAAAATCGGAACAGAACCGAAATAAAAATAACGGTTTTTTCGGTTCAGTACATATTAAAATACGCGCGTTAACATGATCTTATTTCCCACTTCAATTGTCGTTCGGACTATCATACAAGTACCATAAAATATTCAAAATTATGGTAGAAAAAAAATTTTAATACAAATATTTTTTTTTTAATTAATCACTCGGAGCTGAACCGAAAACCGGAAAAAACGTTATTTTTTGCAGAACGAAAACCGTAATATATTTTTTACTCGAACCGGAACGAAAACCGAAACGAAAAAAATAACGGTTCGAAGCCCTGGTAGATACTTTAAAAAATTCAGAAAATAAATCATTTTTTTCTTAAACAAACAAATAATAAAAGTTTCTTATACACACCTTGCTGATAGAACTCTTCGAATATAACGCTAACAGTTTTAGCTTGTATGTCCCACGGCTTAGCGCTGGCGGCAAGGTCGCTCCCCGTCATAGCCACGGCCATTAGTAACGCTCTGTGATCGGTATCAGTCCAAGAGAACGTTCTGGTTGATACGAGTCCCGCTAACCGGGTCTTGTTAGGGAAGAACAGTGCCAGGTCGGTAGCTAGGATGCAATGTTTCACTAGACCCAGTACTTGCTTGTAATCGGTGTTTGTTAGTTTGCTGAATATATTGTGGCCTTCCTAGAAACGAGCAGAAATAACCGTCAGTTCAATCAAACTGTTTCATTACAAAGCTTTTATTAACTTGACCTTAAATACTAAACCGCCCCAAATAGTAGGGTAGAATATTAAATTTAAGTGTGATTTTATAAGAAATCAATTAATGCTCTTATTTGAAGATTTTTGTGAAAATTTATACTTATTATTATTGTGATTATTTCTAACAACCCTTGAAGATTTTTAAAATTTCTTTCATATTTTCCTATATTTCTAATAACTTAAATTTAGGGGATGATAACAGGTGGTAAATAGAATTAAATATTGATTTAAAAAAAATAATTTATACCTTTAGGGTTCAAATAAGTTCTACGTATAAAAATTAATGTGAATTTTATCATTATCTTGGAATAAACAATTTTTAAACTTTTTTTTCAATACTTGAAATTGTCACTTTCCATTTTTCACCCCTCCGAGAGTTGTACACCCGCTATCGATGCACGCACAAAGTTTTTACTCTTTGGGCTTTGAAACAACACCACACTAATGATTTTTATGAATTTTCATATTAATATGACAATTTTTACCAAAACTGTGTTACATTGAAAAAGTGTCCCACTAATTGTGACAAGCAGTGTATTTGAATAATTTTTTTTTAATTTCCAACAAATATCATAAAACGGGGATTTTACCTGTTGTAATATCGTGACAGTCTGGTTAAAATGATGTCTTTCCATTGTAGATGTTGTATAGATAGCAGCTAGTGGAGATTCAGTATCTGACATAAACTTATTATTCTTTCCTCTATGGTCCAAATCATGACAAAGAGCACCGATAAATAAAGCCAAAGCCTGTAAAATAAATGTATTATACAGAGTGCCCCATTTTAAAATGCACAGTCAAATATTTTGAGAACTATCGATTATTATATTCAAATCTAGTATATTCAAATTTTCGGTTATAGGAAATTCCGGATAATCGAATGTCCGGTTAGTCGAGTCGTTACATTTCTCACCTCATTAGATCTAATATGTTCCTGGAATGTTTTATTTAAAAGTAATTAAAAGCAGGGCTTCGAACCGGAACCGAACCGAAAATCGAAAAAAACCGGTAATTTTTGCCGGAACGAAAACCGGAACCGAACCGAAATAAAAATATCGGTTTTTTCGGTTCAGATACATGTTAAAAAACGCACGTTAAATTATCTTATTTCCCACTTCAATTGTCGTTCGGACTTCGGACTATCATACAAGTACCATAAAATGTTATTTTGATAATTATGATAGAAAATTTTAATATAAATAAATTTTTTTTTGTTAATCACCCGGAGCTGAATCAAATAAAACCGTAATAACAGTTATTTTTTTCGGAACGAAAACCAGAAAAAAATAACGGTTCGAAGCCCTGATCAAAAGTATCATATGTGTTAATATACAGGGTGTCATTTTTTTTAAATATCTTCACATTTCAAGTAAACTAGTAGGGTCAACTGGGGTAAAAGTGAAACAAAATACAAATCTTTCATGTTTTTTGACAGTTAACGATATATATTCATACTTTAATTTTTTTATTAGACCCGCTTATGAATAACCATTTTAAATACTTACGTTATTTGAACTGTACGATACAACACGGACTTTAAAAATGAAAAAAGTGTGTTTCATTTTTAACCTCTAATTTGGGAAAAAGTGAAACATGCCTCTAATGGAAAATATTTCTCGAAAAATTAAAAGAAAAGCTACAAAGGAACTTTGATTTATCTTCTTTGTGGCATATCAATGTGAAATTGTAACTTTAATTAATATCTGAGCTATATAGAAAGTTATGTGCAAAAAATTAAAATTCAATTCACACGTTTTGACATCGACTAACAGGGAAATCTGTAGGGGTGACAAATCACTTATTAGGCGATTCATATTTTCAGGTCGATTTATCAAACCTTTAATGATGATGTCAGTTTATATAATTCTCCTATAAACAAATTCATTTTTTAGTTGCAAGTTTGTTTCACTTTTACCCCATTTTTTTGGTGTTTCATATTTATCCCGCTCGACCCTATATTCAAATTTCCTGTTGTTAGAAATTCCGGATAATCGAATGTCCGGTTAGTCGAGTTGTTATATTTCTCACCTCGTTAGATCTGAATACGTTCCTGGAATGTTTGATTATTGTGTACATGCAGTTGGCTACGGAGAACCCATGGGTCCAGTTGTGGTACGGTACTCTTCGGTAGTTCTTCTTGACCGTCAGCATGAACCTGATCAGGTGGTTCTTGTCGAAGTTCTGCAGCCCGAACAGGTCGGTGAACATGAACATAGCGTGCCGGACTTTCTCGTAGTCGTCTAGTTCGAACGGGCTGAAGTAGTAGTCGTCGACGCCTACTAGATTCTCGGGTATACCTGTTTGTAGATGGTAGGGAGTTAACTCTCGCTATTAGGTGTGTGTAACACATTTTGTATTATATCAAGGTTGGGTTCTGCATTTTTGTTGAAATTTTTGTAACTAGGGGATAGTTTAACCCTCTATTGCATGAATTATTATTATTATTAGTGTTGTTTCTATTTCCATTCGGGAACACTATGCAATAGAAGGTTAAAGTGTGCTGATAAAATGGGTGGAATCTATAAATTCCGCTCCAGAAAATTTTATTTTTATATTATGTTTTATAACTTTTTGAGAAACTGAAAAAAAACTAAAAAGTCCTGAAAATAAGCACAATAATACAAAAAAAAATTTACCTACTTTTCATGACATTATTATTTTGCTTCCTCGCAATATCGAAGATACGAGAAGCTTTGTGATTGTTTTAGGTTGAGACAAAAAAAATGTTCTCTGATTTCAAAATTTTAAATTGATCTATCTGTTTCACGTCAAGACAAACACATTTCGTTCCATGTCTGTCTGTCTGTCCGTTCGTCCGTCCGTCTGTCCCCTGAATCCTTGTCACACGCAGAACTCATGAACCACTGAACCGATATTATTGAAACTTGGTCGAATGGTTGGGTCTGGCTTGAGGACGGTCCCATTTCAAAATCGTGTGTAAGGGGGGGGGGGGGGGGGTGACAATAAATTGTTCAATAAAAACTTTTGATGAATTTAGCACGAGGAACCACTGTGCATTTACTTAGCAGATGTTATTTTTGGCTTGCTCGGCAGTTTTTTTAATAAAATTAAAAATATTTTTTTGTATTACATGGCTAATACTAAGCATTTTTTTGGAAATATTTCAAAAAGTCGATTCTTTAGATCCTTCAGAAGATAAAAATAAACATAAAATGTTTCGGTACCCCTTAGAGCGGAAATTACATTTTTTTCAAAAATTTCAAATCCATTGCTTTTGTGCGGGGTACTTTCCGTCAAACAAAAATCTTTTTTTACGCATTTAAATTTGAAACTTCTCTTAAAGTACCTGTGCATATATTATATACAAACAACTTAAACTACTTAAAATTAATTAAAACTAATAATAGTATCCAAATATGTACGTACCATGTATAAACTCACTTTGGTCCAAGGCGGTTTGCACTTCGTTATCCGAACACGTATTGTGATAACTGAGAACCTCCATAGCGACCCGGTACTTCTGTTCGGATTTACGGATCTTGTCGTAAAGCTTGGCGTGGTGTAGCGCAAGACCGCAGTACACAGCGAACATCTCGAAAGCCTCTTCGTCCTCTTTGGTAAAAACACCTGACCGCTTGTTCACCATCTGGACCACACCTGTAAAACAATCGTTAAAACATTGGTCACGTTCACGAGCTTTGATTGGTTGATTCATGGAATTTCTGGTGAAATTTAAAAAATGTAATTTTTTAAGCGTGTAAGGAAGTGAGGCAGAAGTAACCAGAAAGAGATAGAAACTAATGTTCTGGCAGAAACGCCTCAACATGAAGTGAACATAAAAGTTCTTTGGTTAGCTTGGTCATTAGTTTCTATCTCTTTCTAGTTACTTCTTTCTCACTTCCTTACACGCTTAAAAAATGACATTTTTTTAATTTCTGGTACATTCCACCAGAAATTTCATGAATCAATCAATCAAAGCTCGTGTTTTTTTGATAACTTTGGTAGTTAAATTGATTAAATAGCAAGTGTCCATTACTGCGTGCTCATTACTGGTTTTACCTTTGCCATAATTGAAGAAAAAACATTAACAAAATAAGAGGCCATAATTTAAAAAAACAAACTATATTTGCATACTTTGGTAATTAAATTGATTAAATAAAGAGTTAGTTGTTTTATTAGTAACATGCACTCATGAAAATTACAAACAACAAGCCCATTAATAAAAAAAACGAAAACTTGCTCTTACAGCGGCCATAACTGGTGCCTTTACTTTAATTTCTCAAAAAAATATAAGCAATATTCCATATTTTTTACTCAGACCTGTACAATAAACTCATTACATTTTTATTAAGGACTGTAACTACAAAACGATTTATCGAAATGATTTAAAATTTTAACACGTAAAACTAGACTGTATAACGGACATTTTAACACTAATCTGAAGTCTGTGCGATTTATAGTTCCAGAGTACTATGTCGACAAACATGGCATTTTTTCATCCACTTACCTATAATAGATCCTCTGATAAAAATGGGCATACACAAAATAGTATGTGTCTTATACCCAGTCAACTGGTCCACAGTCCTGTTGAATCTTGGGTCGGAATAGGCGTCAGTGATATTTAGGACATCTCCAGTCATTGCAACTTGTCCAGCTATTCCTGTACCTAATGGAAATCTGATTTCATTCTTCATTTTTAAGTTATCGCTACTGACCCTTGGCGTTTTATTAGAACTGCTATCTTCCACATCATTGCTTTTAGAAGTCTCTAATAGGTTCCTAGTTTTGATACCGTCTTCTAGGTCATTGCTTTTCGATACCTCCAAACATTTTTTGGCTTTTTGATTCTTGTTGTTAACCTATATTTAATTATAATAATATTTTGTATTAGAAAAAATTAAATAATCAAATCCGAATCGAGTCAAGCGCATTAGTGTTCCGTATCTTATAGTTTTTTTAATTTATTTACTTTTACTTTACAGATTTCAAAATTTTCAAATATTAGCAAATTTAAGAACCAGTTATATTTAATAGTTTCTATTATCAGACAACAGCAATTCAAGGAATTATAACTCATCCCCCCCCCCCCCTCAAACTAAAAACCTAAAATTTTATTTTTATAACCAATAGTAAATGTTGGTTCAACATTTACTATTGGTATGTGTCGATGGTAGTGACGCCTTTAGTGGTGAAAATCGAAATTAACACAGTCGTATCAATTGTTATCGAACCTAACTTAACCGATGTTTAGTAAACAATTAAATCAATTAGAGCATTTAATTTATTTTATAAAGAAAATAACTATTATTCTTAAAAAAACTTTTAATTAAACACGTTTTTCAAACTAACAATTGACAGCTGACCCGATAGGAATAGTACCTTTTTTCACCACACCGTGGTGTACGATCAAAGGCACTTACTAATAATTATACCAATACGCATGATGCCTTATTTGTAAAAACTATTTTATGATGATCTTATATGTCTCTTATATCTAAAAAATACTTATTTCTGCAGAAAATAAAGGTTTAATCACAAAAATTGACTCTTTTAAAACTAATTTTGAATTTGACGCCAAAACACTCGCAGGTGTCATGGCGTATTTTTGACGTCATGCCTATGTAAACACTCATTGTCAACTTAGCCGTAACGTTATCCACTCTGACTGGTGTTTTATTTAACATGGCGGATTGCTGTATTTTGTGTTTTTATTTTTACAAAAATCATATTAATCTCGCTTTTAATATAAAAATAAATACATTTTTTAGAATCTTTTTAACTTATTTTATTGTTTAAAATCATAATTTCAGTGGTACTTTGTTACTGGCATCATGCCTATTAAGAGTTTTCTAGGACAGTAGCTAGAATACTGCAACAGATAGACAGACAGACACAGTATTTTGTTACGAAATACTAAAAATATTACTCACCATTCTACTATTTTCAATATCATTATTAATACTGCTTTTAAAGTTTTCGAAACTCCTCCTTCTGAATTCTTCATATACCGTATTTGTTTTTCTCGAGTTTCTTCTACTTTGAGATTCTTTTTGTGCAAGTTCTTCTTCCAGTTTTGCTTCTTGGTCCGATAAAGGTTCTGAATCTATCCCAACGTCGAAAAGGGTTGCGTGTAGTTCTTTGTTTTTGTTGTCGACTAGGAAAAGAGACGCCCTATCGGCATCTACCAGTCTTTGTGCGAAGTTCATGATTTTTGAGACTAAAGTGTCCATGCTAATCATGTCTTGGAAAATCGATCTGGAAAATAATTGGTATAACACTCCATTATACTGCCGTTTTTTGCCAAAAAGGTGTATGTGCATTTAGAGTAATTAAGGCTAGAGGTGTATCGGAATTCACGTCTAACTATTATATTTTAAATATAAATTCATAGATTATTATCTTAAGGGGGCAGACCCAGTTAGAATTTTGAAAAAAATCATTTTTTTTTGCATTTTCTCAAAGTAGAATATTTCAAAAGTATTCTCTGAAAATTTCAGACAAATGTCCTGTCCATAGACGATTCAGTGTAAGTTCCAAAATAAATTTTTTATCTGCCTGCAATTCGTACTCAAAACTTTAAACGCGTTTTTCTCGAAACCATGTTTTCGAAGTCGGTGATCACTGTAACTTGAGAACGGCTTTGCCGATTGTTTTCAAATTTTTCTCACTTATTTTATACATAATTGTCCTCAAGATGAACGAATGATTTTTTTTGGACGATTATTATTTTTTTTATAGCCGAAAATGCGAGTGAAATTTTTAGTCGAATATAGAAATTTGACTTTCAATATCCGCCATTTTGTGAAAATTCAAAATTTTTCAAATCCCTTCGTTTATCCGGAGCATTATGTCATTAACTAATGATCCGTTTTTTTTTTTTTTTATTTCAGATGATCTAGTGACGAATAGCAGTAATCACGGCAAAACATTTTTTTTTGACCCCTCCCAAATTTGCTGTATCCCACTTATTTTTTAATATTTTGCCATAAAAAAATTACAATGTTTTCTGTAAATACATATCTTTCATGTAGAAAAACATTTGTTATTAATTATTTTAATGCGTGTCCAAAAAAAATCCTAAAAAATAGATTTTTTGGAAGTCCCAACTGGGTCTGCCCCCTTAAATAGAACAAAAATTATTTGTAATTTGTAATTTTTGTTCTGATTCGTTTTTTTTAGGTAATTTAGGTTTTGATTAGTTATTATTACGATAATAATTAATCGTGTTCGTACTTAATTCAACTTTTTTTTTCAATAATCCTAAATAATAATTCCGTAGTCCACGCGGGCACAGCTAGTAGACATATATCATTGACATGGCTGGACTGATGATAAGTCAAACACGATGGCTGAATTTGAATATTTCCTAACAACCGAAACTGATTATGCGCATGCGTCAACGGATGTTCGAAATTAAAATTTATCAAATTGATTTGTTAAATATATAAATAAATACATACAAGTTCGATTGTATATCAACTACAATACACTTATTTAACACGCGAATACCTGTAAATTTTAATTATCAAATAATAACTAAATAAACAACCATAGATGCATATTAACTGTCAAATATGAATAACAATTGAATAAAGAAACTATAGAATCACGTCACATACCTCTAAATTATATCAAAATTGAGTTCAGTGTTGCGTCTCGCGCATGCGCAAATGGAAACGATACTGTTAGAAAAAGTATGAAATTTAGCCATCCAGTTTAATAGTAATTCCATAGGTATCCACTATCCAGTTAAATAATACCAGATCAGTGACATAGATAGATAGCTTACTTTGCAACATCCAATAAGAAGTCATTCAGAGCCCTTTGCTTGCACACGGCCCGGTAGAGTTGTGCGTAATGCAGAGCGATACCTCCCCAAACCAGGTAACTGCACACGATCTCTTCATCCTCTTCGTGAAACGGACTATCCTGGGGCGACGTTCGGATCAGTTGGAGCACCGCCGCGAGTCGCCCGTCAGGCTGGGTCACTGGTTGCCACAGAGCGTGGTGCCAGCCGATATCTGAATATTCCTAGAGGAAAAGAAAACAATAAATACGGTTAAAGGGTCGATTACATTGAGCGGGTTTACTAGCTACAAGCGGGCGAGTCAGTGATTATGAGTACGTTTACACAGCGCTTTTATTCCGGTTTAACTATAACCGATGTAATAAAACCGTATCAAGTGGTGGTGTTTACACATACGAGAATAAGTGACGTCAGCTGGAATTATAATTCCGATTTGAAATACGCTATAAGTTCGTTGGTGTACCAACAAGAAATCTCAAAAATATTTCGTCTCTTTTATGTCCCATCACGTTTCTTTTGTTTTCCATCTCTTCATCTCAGGTGTTTTAACCATATTTTTACTGACGACGCTTTTTCAAATGTTAATGCGAAGTGCATTACGATGAAATCCCTATACTTCGTAGATAATTATATTTTTTGAGGTTGGCTAAATAGGTATAATTATGTCCATGCAGTTTACACGCATTTTTATTCCTGCTCTATTCCGGTTTAGTTATGCTATTCCCGTAGACCAAGAGGAATAGCAGAACTAAACCCAATTAGTTATGTCGGGTGTAAAGTGCCGTTTACACGGTCTTTTACACCCGGTTTTATTACAGCGGTTATAGTTAAACCGGAATAAAAGCGCTGTGTAAACGTACTCAATGACACAAAACTTTCCACTCGCTCAGTAACCCACTAGCTAGCGAGTAAACCACGTGTTGTTAATACATTTTGTAGACACTGAAACCAGAAATCACCGAGATACTCGCAGCTAGTTCACTGGCAACTATGATGACACACGGCTAGTTTACTAGCTAACAAGCCTACAAGCCAGCGAGTAAAGTAGCCCGGCTTTCAACTTTTGTAACAGATTGTTTACAAGCAGTTTGTTAGCTTGTGAACATGATGACACTGAGCGAGTTAACTAGCAGCTAGTGAATTCGTCAGCTTGTAGCTAGTAAACTCGCTCAATGTAATCGACGCTTTAGACATACAAACAATAATGTGCTTATATACATAGTTATTAATGAATTGTTTGTAACAAAAAATAATAGTTTTGAAAATGTTTCTGCTTGTTTGTTTCGACTTAACATGAAAACTACTGAACCGATTTTGATGGTACTTTTACAGTTATAAAACCTAAGATCAAATGATCAGTTTAGGTTATATGTTGTTTGATTTACATCAGGCCTGTATTAAGGAACATTTATATGTATACAATTCGCTGTAATTCAAAATAGACAGGAGAGCAAAAAAAACAGTTTTTTTCTTCTGCTTTCTAATAAAACGGGTTTTTTTAACAATCTATCTATAGTCTGTCTATGGACGATTTTCTCAGTAACTACTAGCAGTTTTCATTAATGGGCAGAGTGTTTCACGAAGAAGGTTTAGGTGTATTATTTATGGGTATTTTGTGTAAATTTTATGAAGTCGAAAAGGTATCTTCGTGTACATAGTTAGCGATAAGTTAAAATAATGTTTTATAGGTATATTACGGATTAAATTTATTATTTCCCCGGGTAACACCCAGAGGCGTATTTACCATGGGGCCATGGGGGCCATGGCCTAGGGCGGCAGGCTGAGAGGGGCGGTAGATTTTTTTTAGTTTATATAGCTTCTTTAAAAAAATATATAGGGAAACAAAGAATAAGTAGAGGGCATAAAAAAGGTCTTCAGTTTTTTTATGTACATATTTTCCATTATTTGTAAAAATTCTTTTCAGTTGATATAGGAATTTTAACTGTTAAAAATATATTATATTTTCCCTTGGCAAATGGGCGGCAATTTTTTTTGGCCCAGGGCGGCACTTAACGTAAATACGCCACTGGTGACACCGGGTCCAATTTTATTATATTAAAACAGTTGAGTCAAACAGGGGAATAGGTTAAAACAGGACCGGCGCTAGGAATTCAGATGATGTGTGAAAAATTCATATTATGAGCATTTTTTCCACACTTTTGCGCTCCTACTATTTTTTTCCAGATAGTTTTCAAAGTTACTATAATACAAATTAACGTGATAGATATTATCTATTCATCTTATTTGTTAATTTATCAATTTTAATTAGTTAATAATAGACAAAGGAGGTCTCGACAGTCTTAGGACATTTGATTGTCTTAAAGTTAATGATGTAAGCTATATTTAAAAAAAAGTTGGAGTCTGTAGGATCGCGCCAAGCTGAAATATTAACTATTCAACTTATTTGTTAATTTATCAATTTTAATTTGTTAATAATAGGGAAAGGAGGTCTCGACGGTCTTAGGGCATTTGATAGTCTTAAAGTAAATAATATAAGCTATATTTAAAAAAAAGTTGGAGTCTGTAGGATCGCGCCAAGCTGAGATATTAACTATTCAACTTATTTGTTAATTTATCAATTTTAATTGACATTTTCGGTGATTTATGAACATTTTTTTAGGGGGGAGAGGGCGTCAGACTTGCTAAGACCGGCTCTGGTTGTGCGAGAATTCACTGATTTTGAATGTAATATTAAATAATATTAATAAACACGCAAGAGTAGTTAGTTTTATAAACTTTCTTCCAAACCACTATTGACATTTGTAATTTAAGTGTGCATATATGTATAATAATGTACATATATGTATACGTATCCCCCAATCTACCTACAAATAAATAATTCATATCACTCACCGCTGAGAAAGCGTGAAACATTCTAATGTACGCATACAAAATTCTGTGTGACATTTAGGGTAATAAAAATTACAGTTTTTAAGACATTTCTCCATTAAATTGTTTGTTAATTCTTTATGTGCTTTAATAAATAAATATATGTTTACGTATTTCTTGACAAATTCTCTTTTTGAGATGTGTTCACTTATAAAATGTTTAAAGATACATGAAATGCTATGTATGTATGAATTTGGTAATATTATGCGTATAAACAGAGCCGTAGTGAGCTTTTTTGGCGCTTTAAGCAAGTCAAATATTTACAGGGTGTCCACTTTCTGGAAAGTCAGGGAGTTTCTTTAAAATTCTGAAAAGTCAAAGAATTTATTAAATTTTTTTTGGAAAAGATTTATTATATTTTTTTTTTGAAAAGATTTATTATATCTGGGAAGTCAGTGAATCAAATTTCTTGCACATCTTGCCCCTGAGCTTCTAGTGGTCAGGGAATTTTGAATCTGTGGTCAGGGAGAGTCAGGGAAAAGTCAGGGAATTTTATTTTCAAAAAACAGTGGACATCTTGATTTAGCGTCCTTCATGCTGCAAGTAACCTATAAAAATTTAGTATTAAGAAAAAAATATGTAGGTACAATCTGTTAAATACGAAAATACACTCATCAAAATAAAAAGACAGAAAAACATGGGTAATGTTTAAAGCTCTGTTATTACATGAAAAATATTCGTACCTACAGAAATTAATCATTTTAAAGATTGAAATCGCTACTTTTTAGTGATTTTTGATTGTAAATTGAATTTGTCTTCATTTTTAAGAAAAAATATGAGATTTTTTGCAATTTTTTTTGTAAGGGGTCGTCAATAAAATTCGTACACAAAAAAGGAGGAGCGGGGCTAATTGCCTAACGTGTTGATATAGTATAACGTGGAGGGGGAGGGGTTTCATAAAAATAATAATTTAGATTTTGTGATGTATTATTAGGTAGAGGGTTGAAAAATGTGAAATATCGTGACAAAGGAGGAAGGAAGGGTAAAAATGCGTGAATTTTGTGTGACATATTTTATGGATCACCCTATAAAGTCTCTGCTTCAAAACTAAAATTTCAAATTATTGAACTAAATTTGTATCAACATAACACGACAGTTGGGGACGGTTTTATCTTGGGACAATTGCTCTAGAAATTCAACTACTGTAGCTGTAACTCTCATGCCGTGTTCAGACCGAAAAAACAAAACAGCAACATCGTGTCTTTTTGACAAAAGTGCAATAAAGCCTATGCATTTTTAAATAGTACGTGTTTTCAAACACCGTGTTGCTGTTTTGTTTTCTTTGGTGTGAACACCGCATCAGAATTACATGTTATATTGGCAACTCTGTCCCTTGTTTGCTCACCAAGTTATTTCAGTTTGTCTATACATTTGTAGTCTTAGTAGGGTTAAAAGATTAATGTATTCGAACGAAAGATGTCAGTGTAATAACTAAATAATTCGGGCAAGACATACAGGAGTGTATGCCATAAGGGTTCCGAAGTACGTACTACGTGAAATGTTTGGAACCACTTACAGATGCATTTTTAAGTTAATGTTAAAATATAAAAAAGTGTCAAATTCTACTAATTGAGATCTATATTTTGACATACCACATGCCTAGATATCAAAATAAAAAATTCTATGACGCCCCTCCCTATAATTCAAAATTTAAAATTATATTGTTGACTTTAGTATTTGTCGTTGGTAGTCCCACCAAAGCCTCGTTACCAAATTTTTTGAGCCAGTAGTTACAGAGTTAGAGGGGGGGGGGGCAAAATAAAACACTGCTTTTAGCCCCCTAAACGCGCCATTTTTGAGTTAGAAAAAAAAATGGTCATGTTCTACGAATTGAGATGTACATTTTGACATGCCACACGTCTTGGTATACAATTTTTTTGTTTTTTTTGGATTTGCTTTAAAACCCCCTACAGGCACCATTTTTGATTAAGAAAAAAAATAGAAAAAGGGTCAAATTCCGCTTGTTTGGTTATACATTTTAACGTGCCACATGCCTGTGTATAAATAAAAATATTTTTTTTACCTAGCTTTAGCTCCTTATTGCCCCCCCTGAAAAATTATTTATTCAATAAATTTGTATATATTATACTAGAGGGTGTCATTTTACATGTTCAGTAAGAATTTCAAGTTTCTAGCTTACATAGTTTACGAGCTATTTAGCTTTGAGTGAAAAGGACGGACGGACGACAAAGTGAGATTAATAGGGTTTCTTCAGAACTCTAAAAAAGGAACAAATGTCCCAAGGTACAACTCTTTCCCCTACTGCCCCCCCTCACCATTCATTAGAATATCTAGACATTTGCGTATTTTACCAACCCGGCACTGCTTATACAGAATTTCAGATAGATACTTTTCAACTTGCAACCACTTATTTAACATAGAAGATAAATAATTCATGGACCACTTACAGTATCAATAATTTCGCTGGGAAACCTGACATTCGCCTCGTGTTTCGACAGACGGATAGGTTCTCTGGACCTCGCCACGTATGTGGTGACGGTGAAGTCGTTTACTTCCCGGAGAAGATCTCCACCGCCTTCCTTGTTGGCGTCGCCCAGATACTCCACTAGGCGCTCGGGATTGTTGTCGGCTGGGATGTACAGTCTGTGAGGGAAGATAAGAAATTAGATTTTTCTATAAGCTTCCGCGGTTATCTTCATATGGATCTTGACTTCTGGGTATAAGCCATGTCGCTTTGGTCGTTCTAACGTTTCATCACACGTTACATTTTCAGGGCTTTCAATACAAACCGGCGCGGTTTATGCCCAGAAGCCAATAACCATTTCGTAATCTGTTTGAAATTGACAGTATTTTATTTAATTATATTGGTAACACTTTATACCAGGGTTTCGAACCGGAACCGAACCGAAAATCGGAAAAAAACGTTATTTTTTGCCGGAACAGAACCGAAATAAAAATATCGGTTTTTACGGTTCAGTACATATTAAAATACGCGCATTAACATGATCTTACTTCCCACTTCAGTTGTTCAGGGCTATCATACATGTACCATTAAATGTTCAAAATTATGATAGAATATTTTTTTTTAATACAAATAATTTTTTTTAATTAATCACTCGGAGCTGAACCGAAAAAACCGTTATTTTTTTCGAACCGAAAACCGAAACCGAACCGAAATATATTTTTTTACTCGAACCGGAACGAAAACCGAAACGAAAATAATAACTGTTCGAAGCACTGCTTTATACATATACATACATATTCAATCAAAATTATTTTTGGTGAAGGCCATATTAAGGTCATCTTAGTATTTTTAAATGGAAACCCCCTAAAATCGTGTTCTCCGTAAAAAAAGAAACGCATCTGGGAAAAAAAGTATGGCATCTAATTTTTTAAATTATTTAACGAAGGAGTTTCGGATATGAACATTATTATTCAATCTGGAAAACAAAGGATTTCGAGCTAAATGTTCTGGACGAAAGTTGTAGAGATTTGAGAAGGGTCATCAGATCGTTCTATCTTATGTGACAGTTATAAACACAATTCAAAATTCAACACAACCTAAAACTAGTGTCTATAGTGGTGGGGAAAGAGATCTAGCTAGAGGAAAATTTACGTTTAGGGAGGTAAATTTTATACTCTAACTAATTTAGGGAGTATACGCAGAGCCGGTCTTAGCAAGTCTGGCGCACTGGGCGAGATTTATTTTTCCACCCTTTCTCCCCCTAAAAAAATGTTCAAAAATCACCGAAAATTTCAATTAATATTGATAAATTAACAAATAAGTTGAATAGTTAATATCTCAGCTTGGCGCGATCCTACAGACTCCAACTTTTTTTTTAAATATAGCTTACATCAGTAACTTTAAGACTGTCAGATGGCCTAAGACAGTCGAGACCCCTTTCCCCTATTATTTAACAAACTAAAATTGATAAATTAACAAATAAGTTGAATAGTTAATATCTCAGTTTGGCGCGATCCTATAGACTCATGTGCTTTTTAAACGACAGAAAAATATTAATTAAAAAAAAAAAAAAATTGGATGGTTATACAAGTCTAGAGGCTTCCACTGTGATCTTGATATTGGCTTCTGGTTGTAATGGACATATTCAGGGCTCTTCTAAAAGTGGCCTAGTACTAGCTTTTTCATGATTTTGCAATGTCGAATTTGTATTTTTTTGATTGTATATGTTGTTAAAATATCAAAAAATACGAAGACAAGAATAAATAAAGGATTTCTTGTAATTGATATTCTATTACACATTTATAACATTTGAATACATCTTCGTGGTGACGTCAATTCCCGCGCCAACACTGATTGGTCAAGGATCTATACATAACTTGGTGGGAGCCCTTCTCGACTTCGAATAAACGCGACTTCCTCGATTTAAAACGATTCAGAAGGCTTCGAATAAACGAGTCCCGACTGTACTGATACAATCCTATTAATAAGTGTATTATATCAGTGTAAATGTAAACGTGTATTTAATTTTTTATTGTGTCAGAATGTATTTTATTGTTTTTCTTTCAGTAAATTAAATAAATTTTTTAGTAATATTTTGCTTCCTCGCAATATCGAAGATACGAGAAGCTGAGATCGTTTCAGATTGAGACAAAAAAATGTTCTCCGATTTCAAAATTTTAAATTGATTTATCCGTTTCACGTCAAGACAAACACTTTTCCGTGTGTCCGTCCGTCCGTGTATCCGTCCGTCTGTCCCCTGAATCCTTGTCACACGCATAACTCATGAACCACTGAACTGATATTATTGAAACTTGGTCGGATGGTTGGGTCTGGCTTGAGGACGGTCCCATTTCAAAATCGTATGTAAGGGGAGGGGTTACACCCCAAAATATTTATTTTTTCAAGATATCTCAAAAACGACACATGTTACGTGAAAATTTTATAGAATATTTTTTTAGAGCATTAAATTTCCTATAATATGGGTCTACAACGTTTGTTGTAAAATATTCCCTTACAAAGATTTATCTCAATTTATTTTGTTTTTCTAAATTGATATTGCTTGGATATATTAAATGTCATTTTGACATTTGCATTAATTTAGATTTAGATTGAAATTTCCAAAAAATTAACAATATATGAAAAAATATTCAGGTGCGTTTTAAGAAAAATTTCGAACTAATATTTTTTAGTAAAATTGTATAAAAATTAAATGGTTAACAAATTCCAGGCAATTTATATAAACACTATCGGTTTTTATTTAAATTGTTCAATAATTAACTACCTTTGATGAATTTAGCACGAGGAAGCACTGTGCATTTACTTGGCAGATGTTTTTTCTCGATACGCTCGTTAGTTTTATCACGCCCAACAGGTTGAGAATCGCTGAACTAGATAGAGAAATTCTCTTTTAGGTAGGCATATTTCCTAAGCATGATCCCGATGATCCCTATTTCACTTTGTGTTGATCCCTTGGGGGCTGTTTGAAGACATTCGCAATTGGTTTTATCATATTGTATATATACTGTGTGTTATCCCACTGTTGCTGAAACTCGAACAACAAAGTTCAGACATTATTTCCATTGCATGTATATGTGTATATGTTTTACATATTGCGGTTAGGTAAACAACGCTGTGTAAACAATATCACTGATATGTGTAAAGTACGGTCATTTTTATTGCGATTTTTTATTTGATCTGCTAAACAATTAACATTGCGGGTAAATCAATATTTTTAATATTTAAATTGATTTCAAATACAAAAATTTTATATGTTACATTTTCAGCGACTTTTAATTAATTTTAAATTTTTTGCCGTGTGTCTGTCAGTTGGTCTGTTTGGGAGTAGATATTATATATTTATTAGGATCAATATTCGTCTGGGAAGAAAACCTCTTATATTTTAAACCGGAAACATATGTTTACTCTTGTCGATTTTTGAATTTTTTAAAATAAAAAAAAATGTTTTAGGTAAAAGTTACAAAGCATATTATTATCTATAAATTTATGTTCTATTCATTTTTGCATATCTTATATCAGTAAGCCAGATTTTTTTTATATTAGTAGATAATATATGCACACTGTTCACATTATTCGTATAAGAAAGTCTTGTGGTAGCCATAGTATTTTTTTAGGTTTCCGCGTAGAAAACTAGGAAACCTTATAGTTTCGCCATGTCCGTCCGTCCGTCCGTCCTCAAAAATTTTAGACCGATTAAGAAGACGAAAACACAAAAACAGAAATTATAAGATTTTTGAAAAAAAATTTTTTTAGAGCGTCCCCTCCCCCTAATTTCTAAACTATTAATTCAAAAAATCTGAGAAAAAATCAGAATGTAGCTTTTAATTAGTATTTTCACTGAAAATTATAACGAACACTGTCAAAAAATTTTTGGACGGGGGGTCCAAAAATTTGGAAGGGGGTTCCATAGACTGGAAAGTAAACTCACTTTTTTTCCACTTACTCCATTGAGTGGGGTGTCATTAGATAGGTCTCTTAAAATGAAACAAAAAATGTTAAATGACCTTTTGATTTTAACCGTTCGGTCACGATATATTTGCATTTAAATGTCGTTATTATCTTTTTTCTTTTTGCTGTTTTATTTCGTATTTGCGCATTGGACCCGGTGTTACCCGGGTTAATATCTACAAATTATACACCAAAACCTTCCTTCACCCAACATGCCCACCTAATACTCTAAGAGAGGAAAGTTAAAGTTCGTTGGCTAATAGAACATCAAATTAGAGATTTGGTACAAACAGTATTAAAAAAAAAATTATTAATATTGTGTACATTTTTGATTTTTCTACAAAAATTCGACATATCAGTTAAATAAAAATTCACCAAAAATAGAACCACATAATGAATTTATATAATTTCCACTGTCTGGTACATATTACATATTATATTGATAAATAATTCAAACTTTGGTAAATATGGTTCCATCCATGGATTAAATAACTTATCTCTATAAATATATTATTTACATTGATGTGTTTATATGATTGTATTATTATATTTTACAAACAATGCAATGAAAGGAACAAATAAATAGACATATGTCATCGAGAGAAAATCCTTGTACATGTTATGTATATATGATATTCTTAATGAGTTTTTGATCGATTCTTGTTTATTTTATAAATACATTATATAGGTACTGTTTCAATTAGTCTAATTTGTTTTATAATAACGTTGTTCAGAACATAATATTTTATTTTATAATTAGTTGATTTTACTCAGTTGTATTTTAAGGGGTACACGGTTGAAACAACAAATTAATTTAATTATAAAACATTCATTCCAACAAAATTATATTGATAAATATAATTATTGCCCCTAAAATTTTAATTTTTTTATTCATTTGGTAATTGAAAGTTGACATTTTTTTATACTTAAAAAGTTTTCAATTCACATTTTTGTGTTTCGTCTTTAATAAAGTAAAAAAATAAATAATTTCTCCCAATTTTTAGACGTCTTCCTCGACACTCGGTACTAGGAGGTAACCGCGGGAGCATGAATGTAACGAAAATATGTTACACTTTGAAAACTAATATCTCTTGAATCGTAGAGCAACCAATAAAACATCAATATGTAGCTTATATAGTTCCATGAAAAAGTAATTTGGTTTTATAAAATATGTTTCAGACTTAAAATTCTTCTTAATACAGACCTGACCTAATTAATTTGTATACTAATTATATGATCGACTATTAAAATATTGACAACAATTCTCCAAATAAACTCCTTCATTACGTTTTATTGTGCCTTTATTTGTATACAAAATAAATTTTTATATTTTAAATATTTCACTTGTCTAAACGATTAACTTTCCAAAAATCCCCGTAGTTCTAATAATTTTTCATAATGACAACATTATTTTACAAAATATACTCATAATATAAAAAATCTGTTAAATCTTTATTTATAAAAACTTAAATATTCACGATTTTTTGTAATGGAGTTAGTCGTTTTGTCTTTTGAGTTATATCATTTTATATATAAAAAACCGTTTAAAGAGACCATCTGCTATATTTTTCATAAAAAACTTTTCGTCTGAAAACCCTTAGTTTTTGAATAATATTAATAAATAATTCAGAGAACCTCTGATTGTTTTAATCAAAATAATTTTTTATGAGTGCAACAGTTTCACCTTAACATGTCCCCATATCAACAAAAATAAATATAACCTACTAGAAAGAGCTAATAATTTGTTAAAGTATCGGTAATACGCGACTGTTCAAAGTTGTTAATGGAGGGGTTCCCCTGTTTCATAATTAAAAAATAGCATGGTTACATTCTATGAGAGATATATTATCCGATTTTCATAAAATTTGCTTGTAGAACACGATAAGCCGGTAAGTGATCAAAATCAAGACTAGCTTCGTCACTTTAAATCAAAATACCGGCTAAAGCTCCCCAGTCCCGATTAGGGACTCTTCGGTTTCTTAAAGATTAAGTATTTCTGAAGCCATTTCAGAAGATATTTCTAATATTTCCATTTTTTCTTTATTAACCCATTACTTCCCGACTTTTTATTTCTTCGAATTTTTTGGTCATGTTCTCAATTCTTGTTGAAAATGTAACCAAAAAGATAAATTCAATACAAGTTATAATAATAATCAGTCACAGTACTAGATTATTGCCATGCGTTTCTAGTGTCTTATTTATAGAATAGCACAATTTAACGACGATAGTTTGTACCTGGATTTATTTTTGAAATGTATTGATATTATTATTTTGTTTTATTTACACTCATAAGTAATATAATGTATAGTTTCGTCAATTTAAAAACACTTTACTAACAATAAGTGAAAAAAAATTAACTATAAAAGTCGGCTTGCTGGCATAGAACACGATTATTCTAAAAGGGTTGTAATTTATCATTGAATGAATTCTAGAGGTGTCCATGAAATTTATTGTAAGTAGTGAGAGTTAAATAACATATTAGTAATGTAAATCAAATGAACAACGTTATTGTGTCAGAGGAAAAAAATAGAAAATATGATGTCCTATAAATAGGACACTGGGAAGTAGTGGGTTAAAACCTAATTTTACTGTACTATAACGTGATTTAAAACAATTAACACTAGAAAGACGGGAAAATCTACCTACCTACAAAGACGGCGACCGGTCAAATGACTACAAATTTAGTAAATATCTTTTTTATGAGTGGCGAAAAAAATTTAAAGTAAAGAAATAAAACAAGATCTAATGTATGATTAATTTTAATATTCACACAGAATTTTTACATTTCATCTTCGGGTATATTTTGCAAAATAGAAAGTATTTCGTTATCTCGAAGCCCTCGAGACATTTTTTCACAAATTACTCACAATAATATCGATCCACAATTAGAGGCGGTCGAAACTATACTGACCACTCCTTTGACTGATAAAATAAAAGCAATTCATATACGTATTTATTGTTGTACCCTCTCAACAACAATTAAAAACATTTATCAGATCATAACCGTCAAAAGACCGCCGCCGTCTTTGTCGGTATATCAATATTTTAAACAATAAAGAAAAGACATGTGAATTATTTTGATACATAGTATCATTTAACTACTAGTATTAATAAAAGTCACAAAGTCTCAGTACGGTAAGTCAATTAGTTTTTGAATTATTCAATATTGAAATTGAAATTACCGTCAAATGACTGCTCCCGTCTTTCTAGTGTTAAATAGAAACAACTTAGGATCCTCTCACTTCCCCCACGTAAGGATACGTAGGATTTAATTCCCCTCCCCTTTAAGTAATCAATGAGTGCTCCATAGAGGAAATATATTTAGCTAGTTTTCAAATCACCTGAACCCGTGAGCACCGATTGCCGACGATATACAGTTGGCCAGCTCCCACAGCACGTGGTTCTTGGTGGGCCTCGTCTGCAGCGAGTGCGTTAGATCCAGCAGCATTTGCCTTTTGTCGGCGTGCACGCAGAACCTCCAGCGCGACAGGCTCGTCTTGCGTTGGTTGCTTTTCATGCACGCTGCTGCAGCGGCTGTTACCGTTGATGGCTGGTCGCTATTCTGCAGCTGGGTCTTTTTGACCCGTTGTGATTTACGGATGATCCAGCGTTCGAGCTGCTCCAGGTCGATCTCGTCGAGGACGTATTTCTCCAGGAATAATGGGTTTTTCTGGAGGTAGGTGATGATTTCGTTCTCGGCAGGTTCTGTAGAAAAAGTTTTTAAATGTTTATTTTGTAGATTTGAGACAACAATTGAATATTGATAGAGTAATGTCCGGTATTTTAGACTAGCTAACAAACAGTGTCGGATTAGCCATGTAGCAGGAGTAGCAAATGCTACGGGCCCCGCAGCTTAGCGAAAAAATATATCTTATTGGATTTATCACCTACCGTCCAATGGTTGATACGGTGTGTCCAAATCTACAGTAATTAATAATTTAATTTTAGGATTTTCGATATCGATTCGATTATATCGAAAAATCGATTTTTAAAGCTCCGATCTTTGATTTTTTTAATCGATTTTTCTAAATTTGCCCACATTAAATTGAGAACAGTGTATCTATAAAAGTGGTGTTTTATTATACACTCCTCAAAAAAATTAAAGGATAATAAAAAAAAATTCAAATTTTCAAACAGTTATATCTCCACGAAAAATAATGAGATTTGCATAATCCAAAGCTCATTCAAAAGTTTACACTTTCTATATTTTTTTGGGAGGTGGGTGACACTATCGATTTCCACCCCGGGTGTCATCCCTCATCCCCTCCTAGTACCAGCACTCCAAGGGCCTCTATAACATTTGCTACAGGCCCCGCGCTGGCTTAATCCGGCACTACTAACAAAATAAGCTAGCTTGCAAGCACTTTCAAACGAGGTATCATATTTATATAATAGTTATCTTGAAGTTTTTGAGAGATAGTTGCATGCATAGTAAGTAAAAACAAAGGTATGTAAAGTATAGTATAATATATTTACTAACTTTGAGTAAAAACGGTAAAAATCAACTTACTGCGCAGGCAACTATCTGTCAACAATTCTAATGTCGGGTATTATAAAGGAGCTAGCAAAATTTGCTAGCTAGCAAGCACTTTCAAATGGGGTATTAATTCTATACTAGTATCTATTGATTACCTATGGAATTTAAAGCAGTGACACTTCAACTAATTGTAACACAGTTGGCATGTTTCACCGTACAAAATAATTTTCATAATATCACTTCTGTTTTAATACCGTTGGTGTTTACCTACAACGCGTGCGCGAAACTTGTCAGTCTTCAACAAACTTCAAAAGAACTGTCATATAAGTGTCATTTAAAAGTGCTTGCTAGCTCCTTTATAATACCGGACATAAGAGAACCTTTGTATATGTTTAATACCCCGTTTGAAAGTGCTTACAAGCTAGCTTGTTTGTAATACCGGATATAATTTTAATAGATTTTGATAGTTGAAATAAAATTATTGAGGCATTTTACTTCGAGTTCTATTTTTTTAGCTCAGTCATTGTTTAAATAATTTTTAATTTCTTATGCGGCTATTATATCATATACAAGGTATGAAATATGAAAGTCTCTCGCCGCGTCTGTCTGTACAAGATTTTCTCAGTAACTACAGAACGGATTTTATTCTGGTTTTCACCAATGGATAGAGTGTTTAAAAATTAATAATTTTTTAACAAAAATCAAAATTATTCACAAAGTTAAAAAAATCATTACTGTTTTGGGTACCCCTAAACCATTATTACTCATATTATCTAAATTATTTATTTAGCTATGGATATTTATTGTTTTCCAGTTTGTTTTTATACATTTTGTACACATTTTCAATCAAAATAGAGTATACATAAATGGAAAAGTAAACACGTTGTGTATTTGTCTGTTATTGCCAAAGTATAAACTATATCTAATATGCGCATATTATAGACACACAAATTCACACAATCAGTTAAATGCGAAATCCATGTATTTTAAAAAACATGGGCATTTATTTATTTACTCTAATTTGTGTTTCAAATATCTCGTATAATACAAAATTATAATTTCTAAATGAACAGTGTGGACTATTTCCTTATAGCTTCGCTCGTGTTTATTTCGAATTCATGAATTCTCGCGCGACTGGCTGTTCTAAAACGTTGGCACCATATTCTCATCAATTTTTATTAGAAAGAAAAAGATAAATATTGCGCAATTCGTGTTTTTCTCGCGGAAAATTGAAAAAAAAATCAAAAATGGGTCTAAATTATGTAAATAACTAAAAAAATATTATAAGAAGCTCCATTAAAAATCCTGAAATGATTTACAATCTGTGAGCAAAGATATCTTCAAAATAAAATCAATAAATTTTAACACTGCGAGCGTAATCCTTATAAGTACTCACAATAAGGTACCTTAAATTAGTACAACAAATATAGCACACATCGATAAAAGAAGAGTACTAAATTAGAGCCTATTTAATGCTAATTTAGTACGCAAAAAAACATTTATAACTCTTTTACTAAAAAAAATTACGAGCGAATGTGCCAGCTTAAAATTTAAGCCAGTACACTCAATTAAATAAGGACAAATCTTAACAAATCAGATGTCAAACATTTAGTGCTAATTTATAACCCGCATTACACAATTCAGAAGCAATTATTTATCAATGTATTCAAAAATAAGCATGAGTGGGCGCTGACTTAAGACTTAAATTAACAAACATGCGTCGAATTGATCGCTCGAAAACGAAATTCGCATAAACATATTCAGTGCTAATTTAATACTACGAAAAAAACATATATTTTATTTTATTTTTTTCACATACTCGAATTGCAATTTTTCCTTAATACGGACATGTCGTAAAATAATTATCATCAGCTTAAACAAATTCTAGAGTTTTAAGCTTTTTATTAGTGGAAATCCCATCACAATCCGTTTAGTAGTTTTCGCATCATGTCAGAGTAAACAGACAGACAGATACATTTTTTATTTAAAAATATCTGCCTTGGGAACCACGGGACTTTCTTATACCTAACATAACCTAACCTAACAGTGAATTGTATACGTGATTCTTTGTTTATTAAAACATTTCTAACAAATTAACAAGAAAGAACAAAATGAATAATTTTATATGTATTTAAATAAGAAGTGATTTTTTTAACGTAATAACTGAAAATTATTTTTGAAATAAGAAAAAAATGCTTTAGATAAAAAATGTCGAGTATGTTATTATCTATAATTTATTCCCCATACATTTTTTTCTCTGTTATGAACCATTTGAATTATAATAAATTTTTTTTTCAAAAATTCGTTTTTACAAAAAAATGAATAGAACATAAATGATAAATATAGATATTACCTACATTTTTTAACTTGACCATTTTTCTCTATTTTGCACTGTTTCAGATGTATATGTGTTCTAATGTATATTTCATATACATGGTATAAGAAAGTAAAAAATATTTTTGTTTTATACTCATTACCCATATTATTGTATTTAATTAGTTCATTAATACGTAGTAGACATAAAAATAACATAATTGTAAACTCACCTTCCATATTTGCGTGTTTAGGTGTAACAAACAGCCCCTCTTCCCCCTGACCTGCGACGCCCACGACTGCTTCTGTAACAAAGAGACGCTATATTAGTTGATAATTAAGTGTGCCATGAAACATATAATCATTAAAATTTATTCATATAAGCAGAGCTGTCAATACTTCAAACTTAAAATAGAAATAAAACAGCCAAGTGCGTGTTGGGCACGCACATGATAGGGTTCATCATTTCAAAATTTTTCATAAACTATTTTTTTTTTTTTTTCGGTCCCGCAGGCCTATATTTTAGCTTTGGATTAATTGTCCCAAAATTTCAGACTCATAGATCAAACATGTGGACGGCGCAAACCGAGTCTTTTTCCCATTTGATTAACATGGGAAAAATTACTTTTTTACTTATGCGTGAATATCTCATTGAAAAATGTATTTATTTTAATTTCTTACAGCAGCATATCATAGAAAATTAAATTTCTTACAAAAACGTTCCCAAGTACTCAATTCATTGATCGAATATTTTTAGAGATATGTTCGTTTAAACATTATCATAAAAAGTAAAGTTCAATTTTTATGATAATTTTTAAACAAACATTTCTTAAAATTTATTGGATATATGAATTGAGCACTTAATTCTCTACAAAATATTCCCCTGAGAAATTTAAAAAAAAATGTTTTCAACGAGATATTCACGCGTAAGTAAAAAAGTAATTTTTCCCATATTAATCAAATGGGAAAAAGGTTTGCGCCGTCCACAGGTTTGATCTATGAGTCTGAAATTTTGGGACAATTAACTTTTGATCCAAAGCTAAAACATAGGGCTGCGGGACGGAAAAAAAAATAAAAAAAACACTCTAGTGTACATTCTGGATTTTTTCAGATTTTTTGAATTGATAGTTTAGAAATTAGAGGGGGACGCTCTTATAACGACATTTAAAAGTAAATATATCGTGACTGAAGAATAAAAATCAAAAGGATATATATATAACTTTTTTGTTGAATTTTAGAAGATCTATTTATAGACACCTCACTCAATGGGGTAAGTGAAAAAAAATGTTCACTTTTCAGTTCAAAAAAAGTGTTCATTATAATATTCATTGAAAGTACTAATTAAAAGCTACATTCTCGATTTTTTCAGATTTTCTGAATCGATAGTTTAGAAATTAGAAGGGGGGATGCTCTGATAACGACTTTGAACGCAAATATATCCTGACTGAAGGGTTAAAATCAAAAGGTCCTAAGGCATTTTTTGTTGCATTTTAGGAGACCTATCTCAATGGATTAAGTGAAATTTTTTTTTTAATATACTTTTCAGTCTATGGGAAAGGGGTCTAAAAAGTGTTTAACGCCCAAAAGAAAATAAAAACATGCAGAAGATTTTTAAAAATGAAATTAAGTACACATATAATACAATATATTTAACTAAATATTACAACAAAAACTTTTTTTTTATATTTAGGAAAAAATAACGGTGTGCATTCATGCGAGTTTTGGCAGATATGAACCCTATTTTGTGTGAATTTTGTGTGATCTGCTTTTCTGATATCATTTTTTTTAGATAAATTAAATTTAAAAAATCAAGTTATATGTATATTTAAGTTATTCATATAATTTAAATAAAATTCGAAATTACGTGCTTCAATTGGATAAAATATATTAGCATTTATCACATGCCCCCCTATTCATATACAAATAATTCGCAGCAATTAAAACACGTTTAAACTCATGAAACTAATAACGTTAACAGATTTTGTTTGTTGCACTACTAGCATCTGATTTTTAAGGAAATATTGTGAATTAATATCCATAGAAACAGGGCCGTAACTACAAGCTCGAGGGCCCTAAGGCAACAATGGGGCCCCTAAAAAATGAAAAATTGAAGACCTTTTTTTTGATTCTTACTTGGAAATGTACCACTTATTTATAATTTAGATTTTAATTACCTTTTTTTTTTAGTCGACAATCTAAAGTTTTTTTATGTCATTTTTCTTATTAACTTTATTTTCATGAATAATTTGTTTAACATTTTTAAGAACCAAGTAAAATTAAAAGTTTTACATTGCCGCGAGGGCCCTCTAACTATGGTAGTTACGGCCCTGCATAGAAAGCAACACGAATTATAAAATAAGGTGTAAACAAGTGTGTACGGCGGGCGTTAATGGGTTAATACGTTTAGCTTTATTTATTTAATTCGCATGGTTAATGAAAACAAAAGAATTTACATTTCAATTGTGCGCTTATGTGGGCGAAGCACACACCAGTTTTTTGTAATATTTGATAGAAAAAGTTTGTCATATTTTTAGCAAAACATAATATTTATCATATAAAAGAAAGACATTTTTTTCTGCGTTCCATTGATAACAAAATAATACTGTTTTAATTAATAACTTCTTTGGAAATAGCGTGTTAAACTAATGTCCGGTATCATAAAGGACCTAACAAATTTGTTAGCTAGCAAGCACTTTCAACTGAGATATTAAACTTATATGACAGTTCTTTTGGAGTTTGTTGATGACTTTGACAAATTTCGCGCACGCGTTGTAGGTAAATACAAACGGTATTAAAACAGTGGTGATGTTATGAAAATTATTTTGTACGGTCAAAGATGCCAACTGTGTTACAATTAGTTGAAGTGTCACTGCTCTAAATTCCATAACTAATTCATAGATACTAGTACATACTAGTAATTGCTAGCTAGCAAACTTTGTTAGGTCCTTTATAATACCGGACATAATATTAATTAAATTTTTCGTACTTCTGGGATAGTTAATCGTCTGTTTTCTAACCACGGTATTTCTTAACATTTATCACAGGTGTTTATATTTTATTTTGATATATTTCTGATTTTTCGAAAAAATACATTTTTTGAAAATTTGTATTACTAAAACTAAAATTAAGGTTAAATAAGCAGGGTTTTGGTTATTATCTAAATATTACTAAAACTAATTTAATTATAGAAATGCATACATTTTATATTTAGACTATGGCACATGCAGTTTTTGGAATAGGTCCAGAACAATTCTGACCTTTAAAAAGAGCATTTGTATTTTTGACTAACAAAGTAAACATTTGTTTTTAATAATATATTTAATTCAAGCGCATATCCGGTACAGTTTTAGTTTTAAATTAATTTAAAAAAATAATTGAACAGATTCGAAAATAAAATAACTAATAATTAATACTACTACTTTTTAATAAAAAAAATTATTTTGTCTACAGAAGTTTTTTTTAAATATCTCTAATGAATTATTATGCATACAATTTTAATTTGAAATAGAAATATTAACTCAAATATATATAAGAAAATAAGAATAGAATCAAAACTAAAAAAAAAACAATGTATATTATTAGTATTGGGCGAGTCCATGGAAGGAATTTTATAAGTTTATGCTAATCAAAACGATATTTTTGATATAAATATCAATTTTTATTATGAAATAACACCTGAAAAGGAACTGATTTTTTATTAACTTCACTATGTTAAATGGAGAATTTTGCACACTTATTATAAGATTTGTAAAATACTCATAAGTACCTGTAACGGGCGTTACAAATTTCGGAAGACTATTTAAGCTAAGTTATTTAATCAGGTAAATCTGCAAAATCTCTTGTACCATTTATGTGTTTTTTTTATACTGTGACTTTATTAATATATGCAGATATAAACATAAAAATGAAGCTAAATTGTATGTTCATCTATTTTTAATGATTTTTGATAAGTGTAACGGGCGTTACACACAATTGATATAGATAATTTTTACTTCATTGCTTGGAGTTGTTAAATGTTATGTGATTTTTAAAATAATATGTAATAATGAAAAAAGTGTTATTTCTTATTGTTTCTTACCATTTAGGCGTCAATTTATCAAGAAGTGAACATTTTAAGCAAAAAATAAATAAAACAAAAAAGTCAGTAAAAGTAGCGGTTAGTCTGGACTCACCCTATAGTAAGTTACCGTGCAAAAAGTTATCTATAAATTGTATTCCTATTCTGATTATCCCAGGACACTTTCCCTTTCTGTATGTAATCTACGTCGAAAGACAGATGTGACCTTTATGTTATAGCTGGTTGCATCTAATAAATATACTCATAATAAGAGTTTAGACAGCCCGAATCGATTTCTGATTGATTGTAGTAGCCAAGTCTCAGCTGTATTTTCTCATTTTATCAATCTATATCATTAAATACAGAGCCGGCCTTAACAAGTCTGGCGCCCTGGGCAACATTTATTTTTCCGCCCTCTCTCCTAAAAAAATGTTCAAAAATCACCAAAAATGTCTATTAAATTGATAAATTAACATATAAGTTGAATAGTTAATATCTCAGCTTGGCGCGATCCTACAGACTCCAACTTTTTTTTTAAATATAGCTTATACTATTAACTTTAAGTCTGTCAAATGCCCTAAGACCGTCGAGACCCTCTTTCCTTATTATTAACAAATTAAAATTGATAAATTAACAAATAAGTTGTATAGTTAATATCTCAGCTTGGCGCGATCCTACAGACTTCAACTTTTAAAAAAATATAGCTTACATCATTAACTCTACGACTATCAAATGCCCTAAGACCGTCGAGACTTCCTTCTCTTATTATTAACAAATTAAAATTGATAAATTAACAATTAACAAATAAGTTAATATCTCATTGTCAGCTTGGCGCGATCCTACAGACTCCAAAAATGTTTACTAAAAAATTATAGCTTGTATACTGATTTGAACCAAAAATATCACTTATGCCCTATTGTGCGCCGCCCCACCTGGCCTGGTGCCCCGGGCGGTCGCTCTGGTTCGCCCCCCCTCTCCCCTAAAGCCGGCGCTGATTCAATATACTCCATATACACTATGTTAAATTTTAATTTATTTTTTTATCAAATACAAATCCCCTAACCATAAAAATTGTAAGAGCTTAGACTTACAAAAGAGTGTGTCTTTAGGACTCTGATGATGAGAGCATTGCTATTGAAACACGTGTAAGTCTAAACTCTTACAATTTTTATGGTTAGGGGATTTGTATTTGATAAGTCATAGCCATAGTTTTTGTCTGTTGTTTGTTATTTTTTGGTTAAAAATAGCGACGCTGTCATAACTCGAACTATGAGTACCTCTATGTAGTTGCAACTACTAATAATAGTAAAGTCGAAAAACAAGAGCAAAATGTATTTAAATTTATAACATAACATATAATGCATATAATTCAATTTTAATTAGTTATTTTCGTATAAAGAGAATTCGTTATTTGAAGCTATAAATAATATAATATTTAATACCGCTGTTTCACTCACGTTGTTATTTCATAGGTACATAAATTATATTCGAATGAGTAAATTAATTTTGAATGTGTGGGCTGTTAATAACTTAATTCCAGTCTAAAATTAGACCATTAATTATATGTATATCTGTCGATAGTTATCCTTAAAATAACACAATGCAACCCCTATTCAGTTTTGACAGTAATCAGTTAGAAATACATGTATAGTGTGATCCAGAAGTCTTTGAACTGGAAACACAACTAGCAATAACGCTAATACTGAAAAATACGTCAGTTAATTACCTATGAAACTGACTCATTGTGGTTACTCTAGTTACGTTACTTTGGAAGATATGAGATAATCTTTGTTTGTAAGTACTACTCTGAAGGAAGTTTTTAAACATCCTGTAGCTCAGAGGGTGTTGAAGATAGACCCCACCTTCCCGTACAATGTTTTACTCACAATGAGCCAAGAAATTAGGTTAAAAAAATCTGTATCCCAAACTTGAAAAATATAAGAAAATAAATAAATGAAGAGATATGAGCCCCCCGAAATTTTTTTTTGGCCTGGGCCTCAAGGAAGCACTCTCAGAGCCTGCTATATGTTACGTCTAGTATCTAGTTCATTAAAACATATTATAGTACGTACTATAAAAGCTTTCAATTTAATTTGAATCTCATAAAGCTTCTGGTATTACGTAATGGTTCATAGAGGTAGAGTTTTTATTGCGTTTTAATCTATGGCATCTAGTTTATAATGAACATGTTCATTTTATATTCATAATGCATTTTATTTGAATCAATTAGTTGATTTGCAGTTCTTAATTCATTTAAAATTAGTGAAATAGGGGAGGGGAAGAGTCCTTATGGAAAATAAAGATCTGTACTAGAATTCGACAAAAATGTTTTAATCTATTTTTATGTATCCCCTTTCCCTTCGAGAGATATTTTACAAATTTTTACAATTTTTATTTCATTTTTTCTATGTATAGTCCAGACTGGCTAGACTAAAAAGTACCTAAAATAGAAATTTTTTCGTACATAATACGTTCGTTAATACTTACAAAAGTGGTGTAGAATAATACCTTAAGTTTGCTCCGATTTTGGTTGTCCGTGACAGGAGTTAACAATGGTTCAATTGCAAAATTCTTCAGATTTTCTGATCTCACATTTTGTTGATTTTTTCGTGTTTATAATAATTATATTATGTATTAATACTTAATAAAAACAAAATCTATAAACTGAAATTTCATTTCATAAAAAAATAATTTGTTTAAACCTAAAACAAGTACAGGGCCGCAACTACCACCGGGCAGTGCCCCGGGGCCCCGCAGTAGCGTAAAAATTGGAGTGAGCAAGAAAAAATAAATAAATTGAAGAATTTTTTAAATATATTTGGTGCTAACTTGAAAACGTGATTTACTTATTACTAGTTTTGATTTTAATGACATTTTTTCCGGCTTATGAACTTCAATTTTACACTTATTATCCATTAAAATTACTAAGAAGTGTAAAATTCTAGCTGGCAAGTGAAAAAAATCATTCAAATAAAAATTAGTAACAAATGTAAAATTTGTAAGCTATGATCCAAAACAAAGGTCTTCAATTTTTATTTTTTACATATTTGGGAGGTCCTCGGTCACCTCTTGCCCCGGGGCCCCCAAGGCTCTCGTTACGGCCCTGAATAAGTATACAAAAAAAGTGGTCCAAATTAACCGACTTTCCCCTACATAAATGAGAGAATAGGAGGGCTGTGACATACAGACAGACTGACTATAAGTGTTCCTAGATTTCTACTGAACCTTAAAAAGGAGAATCCAAATTGATAAATGTTGGGCACCCCTGATATATATTATAATGTTATATGTTACGTGTATGTATTCGTAGTACGCCTACATTTTTCTGTAAACATTTCTTAATGACACTTTTCTGACAAGTGGACATATGTATAAACTAGTTGGAATGAGCAAAAATATAAACTACACCTGAAATATTTCGTGTTCTATATAAAACAAATTTACATATTATACGGACAAGTATGTTTTGTACATAAATTTATTTTGGAACATTAATATTTTTTTTAGATTTATTTTATGTTATAGTTATAAAAGGAACATGTTAACAGTTTTTATAATATTTCTTTAACTATTAATTTATATTTAACTAGCTGTGCTCGCGGATTCGTTCGCGTGGACTACGCAATTATTGTTTAGGATTTAAAAAAATATAGTTGAATTATTTTAGATCTTTTTATTCTACATAGTTCTTTACTATATTATAATGTTCAATATTTGACAATTTAGGCAGCGTATTGCAAAAAAGCGCGACTTATTATTATCGTCACTGCTTATTCCTTATGTTACCTATCGTAACAAAATATATACTAAAACTTGGCCATAGAACATATTTATGAATTAAAAAAAACCCTGTAAATCGGATAAGTGGTTCTCGAGTGATACGCGCACTAACGGACATACAGACAGACAGAGACGTTGCGTTTTATAATATGTAAGGATAATGTAATAATAATTTATTTTTATCTCAAATATTTTTTGAGATTTAATCTCTGAAAAACTATAAAAAATTGAAATTCGGTATATTTTTTTTTACTTTTACCTTTCCTTTCCAATTTTGTGTTCAAAATCTATACCTAAGCTTTTGTAAAGTTATTTAATGGTTCTACTAAAATAAACTTTGGACATATTAGTAGAAAAGAGAGAAAAATTGTGTTAAATTGACCTGCATTAACAATAGGTAATAAAAATAATCAAAACCCCATACTGTATGCAAATATATAGCCATACCTTCTCCACGCTCTACCACGAAAACGGTTGGTTTATAAAGAAAATGGAGAGAACCTTTTTTCTTAAGAATTTAATAATACACAGTTTATATAATAACCCTCATTGACTTCCGAGTCATAGAAAGCGAGATATTAGCGAATAACCGTTTTTCGTGACATTAGACCTTCAATATCTCGTAACGCCGGCACGATATCGTTGGGGACTTTTCACACGTTATTTATAACACTGTAACGAAGGTGTATACAAAAAATCAGCTAACTGCTATTTTTTTAGCAGATTGAGTGCATTAATATCTAAAATTACTAGACTGTATAAACTGATACTTTTTTGCTCAATATAAAAAATATATTGGCGTATAGGTATTTTTATTTACAAAAAAAGTTATGAAAAGTTTCAGGTAATTAAAATTTTATAACAAATTACGCCCCTAACTAAATCCTTAAAACAATATACACAAAAAATCAGTAATAAATGAAAATAAACAATCCCTGCTCCGTTTTTCATCTGACAAAAAAAACAATCGAAATTAGAGTAAACATTCTACAATCGAGATAATTTTTTCACCCATTAACAATTCAAGAGTGGGGGTATTTCCATCAGGGAGGGTTTTTCCGGGTTACAGTGATCCACATACACATGAAAACAAAAGACAATGGAAAATATTATTAATGGAAAAACACACGTTATAAAATTAATCAATAAAATTTATTAGTTTGTGTGTGTGTGTGTGTGTGTCTGTGTGTCTGTCTGTGTGTGTATGACATGTCCCAAATGCTAGTGTAAGATGTACGAGTATAGGAAGCTTGTTCTTTGAATTAAAAACGTACTGTTTTTTTACTCCCTCCTTCCCACAGTTTTTTATATTCCTAGAAAAATATATGCCATGTCTTTATACAGGATGATTGATAACGAATGTAAAAAATGTTACTGCGTAGAGAATATATTTAAATATACATAAAAAAACTGTTATTTTTGTTTCAATTAATTAATTAAATTTAATTTTAAAGCAAATTCGTGAAAATGCAAAATTTAATTTTTTCATTTTTTTATTCAATTTGAAAAAATTTTTAGTTACTTCTGAGAGAATATTCTTGTATACTATCATTTTTGTTTCAATTCAATTAATGTTTACAAGTGAAATCGTGGAAATACGACATTTAATTTTTTTTTATTCAGTTTAAAATTCTTTAATCAAAAAATTTAAAATGTTACCGCGTAGAGAATACATTCTTGTATACTTTCATTTTTGTTTCAATTCAATTAATTACTGTTTTTTTACCCCCTCTTTCCCACAGTTTTTTATATTCCTAGAAAAATATATGCCATGTCTTTATACAGGATGATTGATAACGAATGTAAAAAATGTTACTGCGTAGAGAATATATTTAAATATACATAAAAAAACTGTTATTTTTGTTTCAATTAATTAATTAAATTTAATTTTAAAGCAAAAATCGTGAAAATGCAAAATTTAATTTTTTCATTTTTTTTTATTCAGTTTGAAAAACTTTAGTCAAAAAACTAAAAACGTTACCGCTGAGAGAATACATTCTTGTATACTGTCATTTTTGTATCAATTAAATTAATGTTTACAAGTGAAATCGTGGAAATACGAAATTTACTTTTTTTAAATTTTTATTCAGTTTAAAATTCTTAAAAATTTTATTTATATTTTATTTAAATTTTATTTAATATATCGTGGAAATACGAAATTTTATTTTTTTCACTCATTAAAACTGGTTTAATTTTTGATTTGTACTTGTTGTCGACAGAGGTTACACGATAATTCAGTCATTCCATTCCATCAGTTCAGTCCGTGATCTTGATCAAGACTGAGCGTGTAATGCATTGAATGACGGACTGATGGAATGACAGAATGATCGTGTTACCTCTGTCTTACGTAGATCTAATCGAGATCTATAATTTGAGACCAAAATCCACGTGGTAGCTGCTCTGAGTATCGAGATATACTGATTGTAAGTTTACGCTAGCGCACAAACTGATCTCTGTACGTTACATCAAGTTTCTGAAATGCCCACCCAGTATCTGGCGTGAAACATTAGACGTTATTCACGTCTAAAAAACTTAACCGTGGATAGAAGATGTTATTTTAAGCAAAAAACTTTATATAAACATGTGTCCGAAATTTCATCTTGAGGGAGCTACTGCCTCCAAGTTTTTATCTAATATCTAGAGAACGCATTGTGATATAGTTATAAAATTTGATAATGGGTTTTATATTAATAAGTAGGGTCAACTGGGGTAAAAGTGTAACAAAATACAAAATCTTTCGTGTTTTTTTTGACAGTTAACGATATAAATTCATACTTTAATTTTTTCTACTAGATGCGCTTATCAATAACCATTTTAAATACTTACGTCATTTGAACTGTACGATACAACACGGACTTTAAAATGAAAAAAGTGTCTCATTTATAACTTCTAATTTGGGAAAAAGTGAAACAGGTAAGGGAAAAAGTGAAACAGGCCTCTAATGGAAAATATTTATCGAAAAATTAAAAGAAAAGCTTCAAAAGCAACTTTGATTTATCTTTTTTGTGGCATATCAATGTGAAATTGAAACTTTAATTAATATCTGAGCTATACAGAAAGTTCTGTGCAAAGAATTAAAATTTAATTCACACGTTTTGACATCGACTAACAGGGAAATATGTAGGGGTGACACATCACTTATTAGGCGATTCATATTTTCTGGTCGCTTTAACAAATCTTTAATGATGATGTCAGTTTTTATAATTCTCCTATAAACAAATTAGTTTTTTAATTGCAAGCTTGTTTGACATTTACCCCATTTTTTTGGTGTTTCATATTTACCACACTCGACCCTACCTATTATCGATTTTCTTATGGATCAATAATTATTTAACACAGGGGTGTATGGGGTAAATACAGAACAAAAAAGACCCGGTTTTCGATTCTATTGACAAATGATAAATTTAACATTTAGTTTTATATATATATTTTTTTTTTTGTAAAATTTGAAATGTTCTGAATACGTCCCTGCCGTTACAATAATCTCAATTGTATGATATTTTAGCGATAAATTTTAAAAATTTATCTTTTCAACCTGCGTGAATTTTTTTGTAATCCATGTTTTTTGTTTGTAATTATAATTAAATAGTCGATATCAATCATGTAGAATTTAATTTTATCTGCAAATTCTGAAACAGACGATTGTGTCATCGAGTTGATATTTATGTATCTTACTAATTATTTTTACAGCCGGACAATTTAACTTGAATTTGTAATAATATAATTAACAATATTATAGAGTTAGAACAGCGTTAACCAAAGTTGAAAAATTCGTAGGTTCCACGTATTTTTTTAAATTAAACTAGTGAATTGGAATGACATCGACAGATTTTAAAATTCGACACGTTTTAAATATGAAACACTAAGGAGAGTGTGTAGATGTATAAGAGAAAGATGGATGAATAATGCATGCGTACAAGTCACTTTACGTTGGTTATGCGTGAGATAGAGATGAGTAGATGTATAAGAGAAAGATGGATGAATAATGCATGCGTACAAGTCACTTTACGTTGGTTATGCGTGAGATAGAGATGAGTAGATGTATAAGAGAAAGATGGATGAATAATGCATGCGTACAAGTCACTTTACGTTGGTTATGCGTGAGATAGAGATGAGTAGATGTATAAGAGAAAGATGGATGAATAATGCATGCGTACAAGTCACTTTACGTTGGTTATGCGTGAGATAGAGATGAGTAGATGTATAAGAGAAAGATGGATGAATAATGCATGCGTACAAGTCACTTTACGTTGGTTATGCGTGAGATAGAGATGAGTAGATGTATAAGAGAAAGATGGATGAATAATGCATGCGTACAAGTCACTTTACGTCGGTTATGCGTGAGATAGAGATGAGTAGATGTATAAGAGAAAGATGGATGAATAATGCATGCGTACAAGTCACTTTACGTTGGTTATGCGTGAGATAGAGATGAGTAGATGTATAAGAGAAAGATGGATGAATAATGCATGCGTACAAGTCACTTTACGTTGGTTATGCGTGAGATAGAGATGAGTAGATGTATAAGAGAAAGATGGATGAATAATGCATGCGTACAAGTCACTTTACGTCGGTTATGCGTGAGATAGAGATGAGTAGATGTATAAGAGAAATATGGATGAATAACGCATGCGTACAAGTCACTTTACGTCGGTTATGCGTGAGATAGAGATGAGTAGATGTATAAGAGAAAGATGGATGAATAATGCATGCGTACAAGTCACTTTACGTCGGTTATGCGTGAGATAGAGATGAGTAGATGTATAAGAGAAATATGGATGAATAACGCATGCGTACAAGTCACTTTACGTCGGTTATGCGTGAGATAGAGATGAGTAGATGTATAAGAGAAAGATGGATGAATAATGCATGCGTACAAGTCACTTTACGTTGGTTATGCGTGAGATAGAGATGAGTAGATGTATAAGAGAAAGATGGATGAATAATGCATGCGTACAAGTCACTTTACGTTGGTTATGCGTGAGATAGAGATGAGTAGATGTATAAGAGAAAGATGGATGAATAATGCATGCGTACAAGTCACTTTACGTTGGTTATGCGTGAGATAGAGATGAGTAGATGTATAAGAGAAAGATGGATGAATAATGCATGCGTACAAGTCACTTTACGTTGGTTATGCGTGAGATAGAGATGAGTAGATGTATAAGAGAAAGATGGATGAATAATGCATGCGTACAAGTCACTTTACGTTGGTTATGCGTGAGATAGAGATGAGTAGATGTATAAGAGAAAGATGGATGAATAATGCATGCGTACAAGTCACTTTACGTTGGTTATGCGTGAGATAGAGATGAGTAGATGTATAAGAGAAAGATGGATGAATAATGCATGCGTACAAGTCACTTTACGTTGGTTATGCGTGAGATAGAGATGAGTAGATGTATAAGAGAAAGATGGATGAATAATGCATGCGTACAAGTCACTTTACGTCGGTTATGCGTGAGATAGAGATGAGTAGATGTATAAGAGAAATATGGATGAATAACGCATGCGTACAAGTCACTTTACGTCGGTTATGCGTGAGATAGAGATGAGTAGATGTATAAGAGAAAGATGGATGAATAATGCATGCGTACAAGTCACTTTACGTCGGTTATGCGTGAGATAGAGATGAGTAGATGTATAAGAGAAATATGGATGAATAACGCATGCGTACAAGTCACTTTACGTCGGTTATGCGTGAGATAGAGATGAGTAGATGTATAAGAGAAATATGGATGAATAACGCATGCGTACAAGTCACTTTACGTCGGTTATGCGTGAGATAGAGATGAGTATAGATGTATAAGAGAAATATGGATGAATAACGCATGCGTACAAGTCACTTTACGTCGGTTATGCGTGAGATAGAGATGAGTATAGATGTATAAGAGAAATATGGATGAATAACGCATGCGTACAAGTCACTTTACGTCGGTTATGCGTGAGATAGAGATGAGTATAGATGTATAAGAGAAATATGGATGAATAACGCATGCGTACAAGTCACTTTACGTCGGTTATGCGTGAGATAGAAATGAGTAGATGTATAAGAGAAATATGGATGAATAACGCATGCGTACAAGTCACTTTACGTCGGTTATGCGTGAGATAGAGATGAGTATAGATGTATAAGAGAAATATGGATGAATAACGCATGCGTACAAGTCACTTTACGTCGGTTATGCGTGAGATAGAGATGAGTATAGATGTATAAGAGAAATATGGATGAATAACGCATGCGTACAAGTCACTTTACGTCGGTTATGCGTGAGATAGAGATGAGTATAGATGTATAAGAGAAATATGGATGAATAACGCATGCGTACAAGTCACTTTACGTCGGTTATGCGTGAGATAGAGATGAGTATAGATGTATAAGAGAAATATGGATGAATAACGCATGCGTACAAGTCACTTTACGTCGGTTATGCGTGAGATAGAAATGAGTAGATGTATAAGAGAAATATGGATGAATAACGCATGCGTACAAGTCACTTTGCGTCGGTTATGCGTGAGATAGAGATGAGTAGATGTATAAGAGAAAGATGGATGAATAACGCATGCGTACAAGTCACTTTACGTCGGTTATGCGTGAGATAGAGATGAGTAGATGTATAAGAGAAAGATGGATGAATAACGCATGCGTACAAGTCACTTTGCGTCGGTTATGCGTGAGATAGAGATGAGTAGATGTATAAGAGAAAGATGGATGAATAACGCATGCGTACAAGTCACTTTACGTCGGTTATGCGTGAGATAGAGATGAGTATAGATGTATAAGAGAAATATGGATGAATAACGCATGCGTACAAGTCACTTTACGTCGGTTATGCGTGAGATAGAGATGAGTATAGATGTATAAGAGAAATATGGATGAATAACGCATGCGTACAAGTCACTTTACGTCGGTTATGCGTGAGATAGAGATGAGTATAGATGTATAAGAGAAATATGGATGAATAACGCATGCGTACAAGTCACTTTACGTCGGTTATGCGTGAGATAGAGATGAGTATAGATGTATAAGAGAAAGATGGATGAATAACGCATGCGTACAAGTCACTTTGCGTCGGTTATGCGTGAGATAGAGATGAGTAGATGTATAAGAGAAATATGGATGAATAACGCATGCGTACAAGTCATTTTACGTCGGTTGTGCGTGAGATAGAGATGAGTAGATGTATAAGAGAAATATGGATGAATAACGCATGCGTACAAGTTACTTTACGTCGGTTATGCGTGAGATAGAGATGAGTATAGATGTATAAGAGAAATATGGATGAATAACGCATGCGTACAAGTCACTTTACGTCGGTTATGCGTGAGATAGAGATGAGTATAGATGTATAAGAGAAATATGGATGAATAACGCATGCGTACAAGTCACTTTACGTCGGTTATGCGTGAGATAGAGATGAGTATAGATGTATAAGAGAAATATGGATGAATAACGCATGCGTACAAGTCACTTTACGTCGGTTATGCGTGAGATAGAAATGAGTAGATGTATAAGAGAAATATGGATGAATAACGCATGCGTACAAGTCACTTTACGTCGGTTATGCGTGAGATAGAGATGAGTATAGATGTATAAGAGAAATATGGATGAATAACGCATGCGTACAAGTCACTTTACGTCGGTTATGCGTGAGATAGAGATGAGTATAGATGTATAAGAGAAATATGGATGAATAACGCATGCGTACAAGTCACTTTACGTCGGTTATGCGTGAGATAGAGATGAGTATAGATGTATAAGAGAAATATGGATGAATAACGCATGCGTACAAGTCACTTTACGTCGGTTATGCGTGAGATAGAGATGAGTATAGATGTATAAGAGAAATATGGATGAATAACGCATGCGTACAAGTCACTTTACGTCGGTTATGCGTGAGATAGAAATGAGTAGATGTATAAGAGAAATATGGATGAATAACGCATGCGTACAAGTCACTTTGCGTCGGTTATGCGTGAGATAGAGATGAGTAGATGTATAAGAGAAAGATGGATGAATAACGCATGCGTACAAGTCACTTTACGTCGGTTATGCGTGAGATAGAGATGAGTAGATGTATAAGAGAAAGATGGATGAATAACGCATGCGTACAAGTCACTTTGCGTCGGTTATGCGTGAGATAGAGATGAGTAGATGTATAAGAGAAAGATGGATGAATAACGCATGCGTACAAGTCACTTTACGTCGGTTATGCGTGAGATAGAGATGAGTATAGATGTATAAGAGAAATATGGATGAATAACGCATGCGTACAAGTCACTTTACGTCGGTTATGCGTGAGATAGAGATGAGTATAGATGTATAAGAGAAATATGGATGAATAACGCATGCGTACAAGTCACTTTACGTCGGTTATGCGTGAGATAGAGATGAGTATAGATGTATAAGAGAAATATGGATGAATAACGCATGCGTACAAGTCACTTTACGTCGGTTATGCGTGAGATAGAGATGAGTATAGATGTATAAGAGAAAGATGGATGAATAACGCATGCGTACAAGTCACTTTGCGTCGGTTATGCGTGAGATAGAGATGAGTAGATGTATAAGAGAAATATGGATGAATAACGCATGCGTACAAGTCATTTTACGTCGGTTGTGCGTGAGATAGAGATGAGTAGATGTATAAGAGAAATATGGATGAATAACGCATGCGTACAAGTTACTTTACGTCGGTTATGCGTGAGATAGAGAAGTATAAGTGAAAGATGGAGTCAGTTTACGTTAGTGTTAAGCTACACAGGTAGAAAAGTGACTTGGGCCAAGAAAATCTTGTTTTATATATAACGAAAACAATATTTTCTTAATATAAGAATGTATTCTTATTCCAAGTATATTATTGTTTTCGTCCGACAATATTGTTTTAAAGAGAAACAATAATTTTCTGGATTAAGAGTATGTTCTTATATTAAGAAAATATTGTTTTCGTTAAATATAAAACAAGGATTTCTTGGCCCAAGTCAACTTTTCTACCCGTGTATGCGTTTAATATAGGGTTTTTGTGTTAAAATAATACGTTGATTATTAATTTAGTAATCGTTTACTTGTTTTATTTAATTCGCACGGTTAATGAAAACAAAAGAAGTTTCACTTCAACACTTTCAAACACTTCTTTTTTGGTGTAAATTATATGTATAATATAAACGATTTTTATTTCATAAATGTCTTATTAAATTTGGAGAGGAGGGGGGGGGGGGGTAGAAAAATATAAATATGGTTAGGTTATGCAACTTTAAAAAAAAAAGTGTATGGGTTCCGTAGTAAAATAAGTTTGGGAACTGCTTGTCTAGAGAAAAAATAATTTTTTTTCGTCATTTTCATCTAAAATAAAAAAACATCTGCCAAGTAAATGCTTCCTCGTGCTAAATTCAACAAAAATAATTAATCATTGAACAATTTAAATAAAAACCGATGCTCAGATAAATTGCTTAGAATTGGTTAATCATTTAATTTTTATACAATTTTACTAAAAAAATATTAGTTCGAAATTTTTCTTAAAACGCACCTGATTATTATTTCGTATATTTTTAATTTTTAAATCTAAATCTAAATTTATGCAGACGTCAAAATGATATTTAAAACGTCAAAATGACAGTTAATATTATAAAGTAAATATCAATTTAAAAAAACAAAACACGATTTTTAAAAATAAATTGAGATAAATCTTTGTAAGGGAATATTTTACAACAAACATTGTAGACCCATATTATAGGAAATTTAATGCTCTACAAAAAATATTCTATAAAATTTTCACGTAACATGTGTCGTTCTTGAGATATCTTGAAAAAATAAATATTTTGGGGTGTCACCCCTCCCGATCAAGTTTTAACAATATCGGTTAGGTGGTTCATGAGCTATGCGTGTGACAAGGATTCAGGGGACACACGGACAGACAGACAGACACGGAACGAAAAGTGTTTGTTTTGATGTGAAACGGAAAGATTAATTTAAAATTTTGAAATCGGAGAACATTTTTTTTGTCTCAATCTGAAACGATCACAAAGCTTCTCGTATCTTCGATATTGCGAGGAAGTAAAAGAATACACCTTTTTCAACAGAAGATAAAATTTTAGTACGTAATAATAAAATATCTTCCAGGTGATTGGACAGTGTTTTCTCGTGCTTTCAGCAAAGGGAGTTAGTTTGATTATCGAAGAATTTTAATAAATACCGATAAAGTCTTCTGATGCTTATACTGCTTTAATTAAGTAGGATTAAATTGTTTCATTGATGAAAATCATCAAATTGATTTATTTGACGTTTTCTTTATATGTATAGTATACAGGATGGGGCAATAGTGCGTGTACCTTAGGGCAGTGGCGTAGATGGGGGGGGAGGGGGGGATTAAATTGATCAATCACTCCCCATGAGAAAACTCAAGACATTTTTTTTAAATTAGAAGGAACAAAATAGTAGAAGTAAATAGGAAAAATTGGGTTTAAGAGTAAAAAAAAAAGGTCTTCAGTTTTTTCCAATTGGATGACCTTTTTTTTTAGTAATAAGAAGTAGACTAAGTACACTTTATATGATCAAAAAAAAAAAAAAATTATTTTATTATAATATTATTTTATAATAATAATTTTTTAAATTTTACATATCATATCCCCCCCCCCCCCCATCGCAAAAAGCTATCTACGCCACTGCCTTAGGGATAATAAGGCCCTCCAAATTTAAGATTGGGTACTTTATTATTTATTACAATTTATGATCACATATTTTGTTCTAGATTGGTATGTTGTTTTTATTTACTTATAGTTCTATAAAAAAATCATCTACAACAAAGAAATAACGTGATCTGGCGAGAGTTTAGCAGCTGCTATGGATGCATCATCGGCACGTTATGGATAAAAAAATAAATATTAAAATAAAATTATTAATTGTTTATTTATTAGCTGTAGTTAAGCAAACATTACATCAAATGTTGATTAAAACATAGTTCCCATGCAAAATAAAATTATAAATAGCTGAAAATGTCTAATTTATTTAAGTGGCCTTATTATACCATCATAGTTTAATAAGGCCAAAAGTTATTTTTTTAAGATGTCGCAAAAAATGAAAAAAAGCATTTTTAAGAAATGTTGATAAACCGAAGTTTACTATTAACATAGCCTTTTTAATATAAATTACTTATTGCCCGAAATATAGAATTTTTAATTAAGGTGGGTTTTATTTGCCTCCATGACCTTTTTTTCTGCTTTCAGAAGTGGTCACATTGGCGAGGAAGCAATATAAGTAATAAAGAGCATATGTAAGTAAGTATTTTATTTCTCAACGTTTCTTCACACAAAACATAGCAGGTTTAATGCGAACACAGCATTGTATTCTAGATCAGTGGCGTAACCAGAAGGAGGGTCTATAAACTATATATTAAAAACATCGAGGGGCTAGCTGGTTATACTAAACTATATATTATAATAAAATATGTTTGTATTTATACATTTGCTTATTAATAGCCCCCCCCCCCCCCCCCCCACAGATATTAACGATGTCGAGAGGGGGAGCAATTAGGATATTGTGATTGTGAAAATTGTTAATGTAATTAACAAAAAAAGTTAATTACATATATTTAACCCCCCCCCCCCAGAAAAAATTCCTAGTTACGCCTCTGTTAAAGATGAAAAGTATTGATTAAAAGTTCAAAATCCATGCAATCAGTTTTCATGAAAGCTAAAATATACAATACTAAAATTTGGCATTTTTAGAAATTAAAAAAACACAGAAATACAAAATATAGGACTCACTTTTTCTCCATCGCCACAAATATGATAACATTTTATATCGTTTTCCAGAACACCGCCATTTTACACCAGTCTGTTCAAAATAAAGAAAATCACATATACAATTATTTCTATTAACTGTATTACATTATTATGAAAGTTAATTTTAAATGCTCCTGTAACTAACTATTATTTCGTTTAATTAAATCAACCTTTTAATTTTGTAAACAGGAAAAAAAGAAAATTACGGTAAAAGGATTTAACAATATTGAAAATAATTATTAAATAGAATAGACTTAAAAAAGTTTTTATGTTTATTTAGTATTAGCTATCTAACCGCGGTTTCGCTCGCGTGAATTATTTTTATCTGGAATGTTTTTTATATCGCGGAACAAGTGTATTTTATTTTTTTAAATACATAGTATAAAGTTGAAGTTATTAACAATGAAACATATGAAATTCATAACACAGAACAATATCCAGATGTTTATTACCGTCGTATATTTTCATAGAAAAACGTATCAAACAATAAGTGACAATAACATAATTTAATACAAAATTATACATTTTTTAGCTATAATGACATGTAAGTAGATATGTATAAAACATGTCAGTTCACGTGACGGTCGCGCTTAGCGGATATTTTTCAAACCTTTCCGAACTATATGTATATATTTACCTAAAAAATTTTCGTTAAAATATGCAAAAATATTTAAATAAACTGCAAATTTCTTCTAGTTTTGGCTGAATTTTAATATAGGGTTCTATTCTGCATATAGATGAAGCGAATTCAAAAGGTTTGATGTTAATTTATTACGTATTGCGAGCTGCAGTTTGTTGCCGTGGTGCAAAAATAGGTCTAAAACGACAAATTGAACTTTGTTTATATTTTTATGACAGAAAATTAAAACCAATCGATATTAAATTAAGTGAATATGGAGACTGTAATATTCTCATTCAGAAAATGTAAACATATTGTTAGGGGGTTACGGATGAAATTTAATATATAATGCTTATTTTATTAAATTTCATACGAAAAAAATAATGGGACGAGAGTAATACCATACTGCAAAGCATGCTTTGGGTCTTGGGTGTGCTAATTAGATTAAGATATTTACATGTTTATTGAAAGTTGGTTTATTAATAAATTCAATCCAAGCGATTTTCTTTTATGTTTTTTAAATCCCAATAAATGATATTTTTTACGTGTATGTTATTATTAACATTAAACAAAATTAGTTTATTTATGAGAGGATTAGCCAGCCCTCTCACAAACTGTATATATACTAACATATGCATCTATGTACCGAAATAAATTACATTACTTTTTGTTTATTAAATATATCGTAAAATGTCCAAATATTACTTTACTTAATATTTTATTTACTAAATAAAATTTGAACAATAAAACGAAATTTTTCGAAAAATTGTTCATTCGAAGAATTGTGATTCGAAAAATTTTGATTCGAAAAATTACGTTTCGAAAAATTTACACCAAACCGTTAGATCGATATAACGTACATTTATTATCTAATTGTTTAGGAAGCACTGGTGTAACCCAAGGCCGCATATTTCGCTACACGTATGAAATATTATGTGTTTTTGTGTATTATACATTTAGTAGGTACTGATTTTCATAGTTCAATGCCAGTTCACGCGACTGTCTGTTATTTTTAAATGTCAGTACTTGTTGTTGTACGTAGGAGGACGTAATTTTTTTTTTGATAAATAGTTTCCAAGTATTAAAGGTGTGATAACATATTAAAAATACATATAATAAAAATTAGATTGAATTTTGAATTAAAAATTTATATATACCTATGATTTCTTGATCTCACTTCCACGCGTGATATATGTATATTAATGAACTTTCTATTATATATGTAAAATACCCCTCCCCCCCACAATTATAGATACTTGATATTAAAATATCAATTTTCCTTCGTACTGCTTTAATTCAATTATCATAGAGCCTTAACTAATACTAGAGTCTTAAGCTTTCAAATAGTGAAAATACCATCAAAATCGGTTCAGCAGTTTGAAAAATCATGTATTGGATATCGTTTTCCTACATTACAGACGGGGAGAAGGAGGTGTTTTTAATGAGTTAGTCAGGTGTTAAACTAATTAACTCCATAAAACTGCTGAGAAAATTTTCCTTTTTAAACCGAATTCAAAAAAAGAGGAGGTTATCAATTCGACCGATTTCGACAATTTTTTTTGTTTGTTGGGAGTATACAAGGTATTTAAAATATATATAAATATAAATTTTATCAGAATCTGATCATAGACTTCAAAGATAGTCACTCAAAAAGGAAAAATAAAAAAAATTTAAGAAAAAAATAAAACTTTAAAAATTATTTTATACTTTTCAATATTTTAAAGTTTTATTTTGATTTTTTTGCATTTTCCTATTATTTTCTTATAAAAATGTTAACAAAATCATATTTTCCTTGTGAAGGTACTCATTTTGGCTTCTGAACAGTTCATAGAAATGATTTCCCTTGAAGGTAAATTGGTGTGCAAGAAAATTATCAAAGAAAAGGGAAGGAATTGATTGGAAATACTTTAATAAAGGTAAATTAATTAAATTAGGAACAACGCGACAAATTAAAGTAAAGGTAGACATTTAACATCTTTACATTATAAATATCCTGTATAAGGCACTAATTCATAGACACTGACTCTTAGTAATCTCAGAGGGGGTGGGGATATTTTTTAATTACTTTAATTGAAATTTTTAAATTAAAATTGATCAAATTTAGATATCAAATAAAATTATTTAGAAAATTGGAATAAGCTTAAAGCCCCCCTCCCCTCTCTATTCAGCATAAAAAGTAATTTATTGCATTTTAATAAAAATATTTCAATAAAAATCCAAACGTAAACTATTTACTAATAAAATAAGTACCTCTTTATTTAATCAATTTAATTACTAAAGTCTGTTTTTAAATTATTTATATTGTTTATATTTTCTCTCCAGTAATAGACAAGTAAAACCAGTAATGGGCACCCAGTGATGATTACAAAAGTTATAAAAAAATCGTAAAATTTGAAACAATGTAAAGCAATGATAATAAAATAATTAATAAATATATGACACTAATAATTAGTTTAAATGTCCACCATTTTGACACCCATTGACCGATTGTAATCAAATTAGGTTGTTTTACAGTTAAGTTTCTGTAGATTATGGCAGTTATCAAATATTAACAAATATTTGTAATTTGTAGGTACAGTCGCCTGTAGAACTCGTCTGGCACCCTAAAGGCTAGAATCGCTTACAACAGATTCCAAATTTCATCATCGGTTATCTTTTTCTATCAAGTTTAATATATTTAAAAACTAAAATTCGGAATATCAAATATTTATTGCCACAAAATTTACGTATACAATTTTCAATAGGTTACATAATAATTGAATTGCACAAATATATATGAGTACCTATTATAAACGAAGAGTAGTTCTTTATCTAGCAAATGAATTTTAAAATATCTGTCTTTGTTTAATATATGGATAAATGATTAAATGATTTAAATATTATAATAATAATCAAATGGGAGGAGCCTACTAAGTTTGTGATAAACGAAAATGCAAGACCATTAATGCAGGTGACTGTACATACAACTGGAGTATTATCAAAGACTAGTGCCAAGTATTTTATATTCTATTTACTGACAATAGTAAATATATAAAATGATAATAATATTTATTCCTTCAGAACTTCAGACAAGTTTTGCAAGTTTGAAAACGTACCTGTAAAAGTTTAACTTACATTGAATACGAACATAGAATCGAACTAGATAGTTTTGTTATCAGTTAGTTGTTAGACATGCTGATTGCATAGACAGCAATTGTTAGAAGAGTTTGTGTTTGTCCTCTTTAGGTATTCAAACAGAGAAAGAGAGAAGTCAATTTAGTATTTACATAATTCTAAAAGCGATGAGTAAAGTAGAGTTTTGTACAGTTGTAAAAAAATTGTACTTAAGTACAAATACAGGCGTCTAAGATAAGCGTGAAATGCATGGGGATTTTCTAAACGGTAAGAGATACAGATTCGGTTAAATGAGATGAATTATTTGTAAGGAAGGGGTGAGTATTACTACATCAAAAAATATTAATAATTATTTGTGATTTAAAATTCTATTTTAAACAACTTTTTTTTAGTAATTTTTTCTAATTTAAAAAAATATTCTTGGTAATTTTTTTAACTTTGCTTTTGAAGTACCCTGTAGAAGACCAAATAAACTAATTTTTGGTATACGTTAGTTTAACATCAAGTAGAACTCGATTCCGAAATTCGAAATTTTTTTGTTCGTTACACCTCATCTATCTTGGGGACACTTTGTATATACTATTTTATAAAAACAAACTTGTTTGTTTAAACGTCAAAATTTATTAAAGAAGAGGAAACCGCAAGCTTTCGATTCACAGAATCATCGTCATCAACATCAAGTTAGTGAAAGAAATGAATAGAAAAATATTTCTTTTGAAATGTCGAAAAAACAGAATTTTACCTAGCTTCATTGACAAGATAAACATCAAAAACTTGAAACACCATAAGGACAATGAAAAATATCATAAATTATTGTATAATTTTAAGGTTGGTGTTTTAAATTTAGAAATTCAGAACAACCACAGTATTCTTAATACACTTAACAAAAAATTGATTAGCGCTACTAGTAAATTTCAAAAAATTCCTAATTCGAACATAAAATTATGTTTTATTAATTATTTGAATAATTTAAAATCAAAAACATTTCAAGAAACAAAGAATACACAACAACAAAAATTTAACACGTTATTACAAAAGAATACTACAAATATCAAACACAACACAAATTGGATCAAAAATTTAACAGACGTCACATTACCACACAATATTTCTCTTTGCTTAAGTCTTGGACCTAATTTCAATTTTTATAATAAACATATTAATAATAATGTAGTTAATGAAATAATAAAGAATACGGAACTATTAGCATTTGAAAAAGAAAAACTAGAAATGGATAACATTAGAAAAGACATTTCCAAAAACATCCAAATTATTAATAATAATACACAAAAAATTAATAAAAATCCTAAAGATACATTTTTACATAAAATAAACACCGAAACAAAAACTTTTTTAAGAAACAACACTAACATTATAGTAACTAAAGCTGACAAGGGTAACGTTACAGTAATACAAAATAGAACAGATTACCTCAATAAATCATACAACTTAATTAATGATGCCAATACTTACTTAAAAATAAAAAATGACCCGACAAACACTTTTCAAACATTTAATAATAACTTAATACAACATTGGTTTAAAACTAAATTAATTGATTACAATACAAAAACTGCACTTATGACATACAATGCAATCACTCCTAAAATATATTTCTTACCAAAAATACATAAACAAAACACACCATACAGACCTATAGTATCATGTATAGATTCACCTACTTATAAATTATCAAAATATTTGGCAAATATTTTATCTAATGTAGTGGGCGAAACTGAATATGGTATAAAAAGTCACATGAATTTTATTGAGATAACGACATCTTTCTCAAATTTAAATCTTTATTAATAGCCTGACGATGATTCTGTGAATCGAAAGCTTGCGGTTTCCTCTTCTTTAATAAATTTTGACGTTTAAACAAACAAGTTTGTTTTTATTTATATTTAACGTCACTACTATTATATTACTATTTTATATATATAAGTAGAGTAGTACAGATAGAAGTGGGCCACACTTTGGTTTTCATGCTATAAAATGTTCAAAAATGAATATTTTTCCACACTTATTGCGTCTATTTGCAGAGTAAGGATTAAACTAACTGCCTGCAAACACAGATTTTGAAAATTTTCATTTTAACATATCGTTTTACATCGTTAAGTAAAAAAATAGAAATTTGCGATTTCACGATTTTGCAGACAGAAGTGGGCCACCTAAGTTTTTCATCTAAAACAAGCAAAAGGATCAGGCACTGTGTTTTTTTATGTTAAATTAATAATTTTTTTAAGAAATTAAATTGTAAAAACCAATTTTCATGTGTGAGTTTATCTATTATATTGCTTCAAAAATATACAAAATAAAGTGAAGTTGCTTTATAGCATCAAGCAATTTATCGTAGTCGATGGGTTTAACGCTAGTCGGTTTATCTTTTTTTGGTGGCATGATCGCTAAAACATTCAAATTAATTCATAAAACCACTTGATTGGTTCATAAAAAAACAATAAATGTCAAAACAGAACGTCAATGCAGTGGCCCACTTCTGTCTGCAAAAAATTGCCCACTTCTGTCCTCAAGCATAATTTTACTCGAAAGCACGTGGCGAGAACACCACGCGACAATATGCTAAAATCTCTTCGAATTTTTGAAGGTTACGTCGAAAACTAAATTAAAGGCTATTTACTTGATTAAATTCGATGAAAAACTTATGCAAATCACGATAACTTTGAAAACGAGAAAAAAGGAAAAAACATATTTTTTGGTACTAATCGCTGGAGAACACTAATGAACGTCTTCACACTTCAAAAACCTACTTCAAACTGAGCTTCTCTGCCAAAAACAAAAACAAAAGTATTCTGTTGCAGATATGTCACTTATGAAAACAAATATAGCGGGTGGCCCACTTCTGTCGGTGCTACTCTATATATTATATAATATACCCCCTCCCCCCCAGGGGTGGTTTCACCACTGATGGTTGCCTACATTTGTTAGAACAACCAGTCGCATTGGCATTCACCGATTATAAAATGCACGTGGGCGAAGTCACGAAGAATTTCTTGTATTTTTTTTGAAACCTGAGTAGTTTTGGGTAGTAATAAAATTTATAGATAAATTATAAAAAATGTTTTTACATGGATGAGACCGACAGATTAAAATCTAAGATGTGACTTATATAACATAATTACTTTGGCTTCTGAATGACTTATCATTAAACAAAAATAAGTGTTTGAATCGTTGAACTAAGAACAACATACTTTTGAAAGTCAACATTTTTAATTGCAATCTTATTTTCTATCATTAAAGATTACAATTGTACAAATAAAAAGTACAAATAACATATCTCATGTGACATGTAAGTAATTTATATATATAATTCTTCATGTTTTGTACATATGTACATACCAGAGGTATTGCAACAGTTTTTTGTGTTGTAAATGACAGTCAAGTTGATTATATTTTCTTTTTTACTAAAGAATATTTTTTAAATTTATTTAGTTTGATTGGATATAAAGGTGTCCCGTAAGTTATGACACATAAGGAAAAATAATAAAAATACAAAATATTCCAAAATTTATTGTCCATTGTTCTGTCGCACACTGCGTGTTAAATTACCTTTTTTTTAACGAATAATGTAGATATAAATGAAATTAAAAAACGGTAGCACTGTCCCACATACCATAAAGATTTAAAAACAATAAGTACAAAAAATTATACTGTCTGTCTGTCCGTTTGTGGTCTTATCACTCGAGAACCACTTATCCGATTTACGTGGTTTCTTTTTATGAAATTCTTCGATAAGTAATTAACTACCTTTGGTGAATTTAGCGCGAGGAAGTACTGTGCATTTTTTTGACAGATATCTTTATAATTTGTTAATTATACAGGCCAAAGTATTGAAGCTTCTGCGGTTATCTTGATATGAATCTTGGCTTCTGGGTGTAAGCCGCGCCAGTTTAGTCGTGTTATCGGCCAACGTTTCGTCACACATTGCAGTGTACATTATTTTAGGTGAGCCCTGATGATGTCCACTGCAATGTGTGACGAAACGTTGGCTGATAACACGACCAAACCTACGCGGCTTACACCCAGAAGCCAAGATCCATTCAGGCCGAAGTTTATTTCAGTTGATATTTACCTAAAAAATTATCTATTTGTTACTTCTAAAGCTGAACGTCTCTTTGTCTGTCCGTTTGTGCCCTTATTACTCGAGAACCACTAATCCGATTTACGTGGTTTCTTTTTTTTAATTCATAGGTACGTTCTCTGGCCAGGTTATAGGCTATATTTTGTTACGTTAGGTAACATAACAACTAAGCAGTGACGATGATAGTAAATCAAGTGAGAAAAAATTTTGCCGTCGGCGCGCTATTTGGCAATACTCTGCCTAAACCGTTCAATATTGAACAAAATAATGTAGTAAAGAATTGTGTAGAATCAAAACATCTACAATAAAGTCAGCGACACCATATGTCTAACTTTTATATTTAAACCACAGTGACTGCTTTTATGTATATAACCGCAAGTTACTTATAAAAATCCTGTATGTCTCACATAATCTAATACACTGCTTGTCACAATTAGTGGGACACTTTTTCAATGTAACACAGTTTTGGTAAAAATTGTCATATTAATATGACAGTTTTGGTAAAAATTGTCATATTAATATGTGACAAGCAGTGTAGTACAATTATTGTGATTTTTGTTTCTAGGTAAAAAAAAATCTGCATAGCAATTAATAATTGTCAACATTTAAATAAAAGTATGTGGAATAATAAATAAATAATAATAGCTAACAGTGAAGAATGACCAATTTGTTTGTTTTAGAATATGCATGTAAACAACAAGTAGATAATACGAACAAAGCCACAAAGAAAGAAAACATTTTAAATGAATTTATTTTACATAAACAATGAGAACATGTATTTTTCATAACGTTTTTTTAATGTGTATGTAAATTGATAATTTTCAATATTTTTATTAAGTATGTATCTACAAACAGTAAACAGTGTTTACTAGTTTACTACTTTGTATTAGTAAATATGAGGTCACGTAATTTTGTATAGCGACTAAAAATAGTAAAAAATGTAGATAGCATCTCTATATTACATTTATATGCGTCTATTTATAAAACAAGAGCAGTTTACAAAATACACTGTGTATAAGAAAATCAACATGCACATTTATTTGCTCTCCTGTTTGCATGGCCCCTATACAGGTGGGGGGGAGGGGGTAATAGTAGTGAGTACAATACCGAACCAAAATCGTAATACCGGTATTTTGTATATATTTTATATAATTATATAATTAATATAATAGCAGTGACGTTAAATATAAATAAAAACAAACTTTTTTGTCTGAACGTCAAAAATTTAAATTTTTGACGTTTAGACTCTAGCCCGGTGGTCCGGAATTAAGGGGGCCCGACACGGTGAATCAACAAGTTTTTTTTTGGACGTCGTAAAAAAATGTCATTTTTTTGTGAGAAAGGGCAGGGCCCACGATTGGATATTGGGGCCATGCCGAGATGAGGTGGCTTCAATTTTTGCAAGATACACTGTCAATTATAAAATTCGAGATCGAAATAAAGCTTAAGTTACAAAAACCAAAACGTATCGACGATTTTTACATTTGATAACTTGAAATTAAATATTTGAGTAGCTAATACATACAATGAATATTAGTTTTAAAATAATATAATACAAATCATTATAGAATTTGGACCAGTGTCATAGTTAAAAAAAATGAGCTCCCTTTATATAAAGAAAACCTTTTTTTCGTTGTCATTGGTATTTTACTATTTTAACGCAATAAAACTGACTTTTGCGCTCTCTTTTATTTTATGAAGGTTTTTTTTAAATCTTCACAATGATATTCTACACCATTTTGGTGCCTTCTAGACTTTGCACTCCTAGCGGAAGCCGGGTTTTCCAACAACTAACTAGGTACCTTACTGATTGGGACATACTATTCTGCTAATTTTTGCAATTAGATAATAAGATAAAAACATTTATCGGATATTTAATGATTTTTCTGTCTACATTCCGTTACATTACAACATAAATTTTATTCGAAATTAATTATTATCGAATAAAGTCAATAAAAAGTTGATAAAAGTGTCTACAAAATACCGATTCATGTATTGTGTATTTTTTTACACTTAAGATAATAGTAATTATTGTTAATTGATTTATCTACAAAAAATAATAATATACTGCCTTAGCAGGATGCCTTCTGACCACAATGTACAGATTACAAAATATACTTGACAAATATATAGGCAGGGACGGCTTTGGTTTACACAGGAGGCTACATTTTTAAACTGTACTAAAATATTATTCGGATAAAACTATTTTTTAAATTTATTATAAATGACAGTCCTCTGACAGTTGTAATGAATGGTATGGTTTATATGAATGATCTTGATGCATGCGCGTTAATTAGAATTCAGTGATCTAAAAGCAAATCCTTAAATTATATAAAATTAATATTTCTTATATGTATGTAAAATATTTATATATAAAAATCGGAGGCCGGATGAAAACCTTTGGAGGGCCGGGTCCGGCCCGCGGGCCGTAGTTTGGCGACCGCTGCTCTAGAGCAGTGTTAACCAAAGTAATGAATTCAAAATGTATAACTTACTAAATTAATAAAAAATCGAATATAACTAATATAGCCCAAAAGAAAACCTCCTGAATCCGTCCCTGCATACAGTAATTAAAAGATATGAAGTGTGTACATATTTTTTGTATAATTAATAACTTGATTTTCTAATCAAAGACTAATAGTTTCTTAATAGTTTTTTAAGGTGAGTTTTTAATGAGACAGATAATATACGAATAGGTGTATTAAGATTAAAAATTTAGGTTTAAATGATGATTCAGTGTTATTTTACAGGTAAAATAATAACCTTTTATTATTTTAATGTAGCTAAGATTAGTTTAAAGGACGTGGTTTATGCCTAGAATTTATTATCGTCAAATAATAACAAAAATATATAGAATTTTAAGATCCCCACGAACTGTGATTAATTTAAATTTTTTGTACTCTTTGGGGGATGACAAAAATTATTGAGCTCTTGATTAAAAAACTAGAAAGTACAAGTTTACGAATGAACTTTGGATCATGCAAATCGAATCATTTTTATCGGAGATATAACTGTTTGAAAGTTTGCAAAATTTTTGTATTTTAAAAATTATGACCTAACCGCAAAAATTACCTTTTCTTTAATAAAATATTTATGAGTATTTCTAAAAAATACTTCTGTAAAATTATCTTTTTGTCGCTTACGATAATTTGGCGGTTACGTTTAGATATAAGGTACTGGCACCAGTTATGGCCGCTATAAGAGCAAGGTTTACTGTTTTTATGATTGACGGGCTCCTTTTTTGTAATTCTCATGAACTCATGTTACTAATAAAATAAGTAACTCTTTATTTAATCAATTTAATTACTAAAGTTCGCAAATATAGTTATAATAATTAATAAATAAATTATACTAATAATTAGTTTAAATACCCACCATTTTTTCATTTACCTCCTTTTATAATAAATACTAAAAAAAAACGTACGACAATTTTCTATGTTCACGTATTAATATTAACCCATTACTTCCCAGTATCCTATTTATAGGACATCATATTTTCAATTTTTTTTCTCTGACACAATAACGTTGTTAATTTAATTTACAATACTAATATGTTATTTAACTCTCACTACTTACAATAAATTTCATGGACACCTCTAGAGTTCATTCAATGACAAATTATAACACTTTTAGAGTAATCGTGTTCTATGCCAGCTAGCCGATTTTTATAGTTAATTTTTTTTTCACTTACAATTAGTAAAGTGTTTTTAAATTGATGAAACTATATATAATATTACTAATGAGAGTGTAAATAAAGCAAAATAATATCAATACATTTCAAAAATAAATCCAAGTACAAACTATCGTCGTTAAAATGTACTATTCTATAAATATGACACTGGAAACTCATGGAAATAATCTAGTACTGTGACTGATTATTATTATATCTTGTATTGAATTGATCTTTTTGGTCATATTTTCAACAAGAATTGAGATCATGACCAAAAAATTCGAAGAAATAAAAAGTCGGGAAGTAATGGGTTAATAAATAGATAATTTCTTATTTGACGTTTTTCCAGAAAATTATGATTAATAATTTCAAAGTGCTATGTAGCTAAAAAAGATAACAGAATTTATTTGTTGAGAATTTGTAATATAAATTGAAACAAAAATGCAATAAATATCCAATCAAGTTTTTTTGTCCTCTGATTTTGAACGCTTTTGATTATAGTTAATCCGTTTTTTCTCGTCTGTCAGTTTTTTGATATATTGTAATTAAATGGTATGTGGTTGTTTGGAGACATACATATCTCTTCATTAGAATGAATGTATTTTGTTGTTTTGTTAGCTAATTCCAGCGAATACATAATTAATTAGACATTAATTACCGTAGATATTTTATTTTAAAACGAATTGTATGTAGGAATATTAACCTTTAATTATACTCGTGGGGTATATATTATACCCCTTTTACTTTCTTATACCCGTTTATTTTGAAAGTGACCTAACTCCATTTTTCAATTTTTTTACTTTCTTATACCATGCATGTATATGAAATATACATATACATAGTATAAAGTAAGTATAGCGAAACCGATTTTTCTCGAAATCCGGATTTTGATGGAATTATACATTTTGACCTTCCCTTAATCCATTCTGACTATTTTCGCCATGATGTCTGTGTGTCTGTCTGTCTGTAAGTGCTGTAAGTCAAATACGACAAATTGTAGAAGGATGAAATTTTATATTTAAGATTAATTTTTGTCTGGGAAGAAAACGATCTTTTAACCGGATACGGATGTTTACCTACGTCGATTTTTGAATTTTTCGAATTACTCTGAAACAGTGCGAAATAGAGAAAAATGGTCAAGTTAAAAATTGTAGGTAATATCAATATCTATGATTTATGTTCTATTCATTTTTTCGTAAAAACTAATTTTTGACAAAAAAATAATTCAAATGGTTCATAACAGATGAGAAATATCTGCCATGAGTGTCATGGGACTTTCTTATACGTAATACTGAGAGTGAACAGTGTGGGTAAGTCTTAGTAATTATATAAAAACATTCTTTCTAGCTAAATCATAAATGTTGGAAAAAATTATAGATAATAACATACTTGATATTTTTTATCTAAAACATTTTTTTCTTATTTCAAAAATAATTCGAAAATTCAAAAATTAACAAGAGTAAACATCCGTTTTCAGTTATTATGTTTAAAAAAATTCACATCTTATATAATGTAGAGAATAATATTATCTATATTATTCATTTTATTCTATCTTATTAGTTTGTCAGAAATGTTTTAATAAAATAAGAATCACGTACACTATTCACTGTTAGGATTACGTATAAGAAAGTCCCGTGGTTCCCAAGGCAGATATTTTAATCTAGTAAAATATTATTTTATGGTTACATATTATTATTAAAAATTGATCGCACAACTTTTTCTTAAATGTCATTTTTGACAAATTGTGTGCAAATTTCGAAAAAATTAATTGTAACTTGGAAACTAATTAAAAAAACTGGAAAATATCAGAGCATAGAGAAAATATATGAGATTCCAGGAATCGTTAAAAATTAACGGAACTGGAACATTGTGATTTATAAAATTAATTAATTAATTAAAATACCTATTTTTAGACTTTATAAAAGAAAATTACTCCTTAAAAATATAGCATAGAAATATGTATTTTTATATAGTGCAAACAAAGAGAATGTAAGAAAATTAGGGGAGGGGGGGTGAATTTAAGTAAACCGTTTTTTTTTGTTCTTTTTAAATATTTTTTTTAAATTCATTTGTTGTATCTTCTGAAACCCACATGTTTCTTTTAGGGTTCCGTAGAAAACTAAGAACCCTTTTGAATTCGGCATGTCCGTCTGTCTGTCTGTATGTCACAGCCCTCCCATTGTACGATTTATATACCTATTAAGATGAAATTTTCTATACAGACGTAGATTGCTGGCCAAAAAACAGAAATGACGAGATTTTTGAAAAAAGTGTACTCAAAAGTTTTTTTTCACCTATCCCATTGAGTGGTGGGGTGTCGTTAAATAGGTATCCTAAAATGTATTATGACCTTCTGATTTTAGCCTTTCAGTCATGAGATATTTGCTTTCAAAGTCATTATCAGCGTATTCCCCCTCACTCTAAATTTTCGATTAAAAAAATCTAAAAAATTCCTGAAATTATTAGTTTCAATCAATAAAAAACTACAACAAACACTGTAGTAAAAATAGTTTGTAAAAATTTTTTTTTTATAAATCGTCATAAAAACACGTACACTTTTATAGAGATTACATCTTTTGTCAACATGATACGTATTACCAAGTAGAGAATGTTAGTGAGAATGGCTACGGAACCCTAACATTTGCGTGCCCAACAAAATTATCATATTTTAACAAAAAATTGCATACGTGTGAGAAAATCATGCGGTGACCGCACACGAGTTAATATATTTTATGATAAATACTAATCGTCAGCTGTCAATTAAATGGTAATTAAAGATAGAGGTACTGTCGTTACAAATGTCACAAATAGAGCTCTAATTAGACGTTGTCTGTTAAACATAGAATGTCAAAGATTCTAAATAGATATTGAAATGTACAGAGCCGGGCTAGGGTACAAAACCATTTATTTAAACCAAAATTAAGCAAAAAAAATTAAATTAATTTTGTTTTTAGTAAGTGTAATTCAAACTAAAAAAGGTTGACTAACCCTGTACTGTACCATTTCAAGTTCAAATTGAGACTAATCAATTTCAAATTGAGACTAATCAATTTCAAATTGAGATTAATCAATTTCAATTTGGGAATAATCAATTTCAAATTGAGGCTAAACAATATCAAATTGGTAATTTTAAATTCCTTATTTGAGATCGAAATAAATAAATAATTTATTTAATAATATATTATTTTAATATAATATAATGTGTATAATACAATATATATTTATAATGGCTTCAATCATAGACCCTACATATAATATTAAGTACAATTAGCAACAATAATTTTTGTGATATTTTCGTTCAATATTTTACTTTCTTATACCATGTATATGAAATATAAGAATAGTGAAGCCGATTTTTTTCGAACTCCGGATTTTGACGGAATTATCTATTTTGACCTTCCCTGAATCCATTCTGACTATTTTCGCCATGATGTCTGTGTGTCCGTCTGTCTGTCTGTAAGCGCTGTAACTCAAATACGACAAATCGTAGAAGGGTGATATTTTATATTTAAGATTAATTTTTGGCTGGGAAGAAAACGTCCTATTTTTGAAAACGATCTTTCAACCGGATACGGATGTTTACCTACGTCGATTTTTTAATTTTTCGAATTACTCTGAAACAGTGCGAAATAGAGAAAAATGATCAAGTTAAAAAATGTAGGTAATATCTATATCTATAATTTATCTTCTATTCATTTTTTTGTAAAAACGAATTTATATAGATAATAACATACTCGACATTTTTTATCTAAAACATTTTTTTCTTATTTCAAAAATAATTCAAAAATCCAAAAATTTACAAGAGTAAACATCCGTTTTCAGTTATTACGTTAAAAAAATCACTTGTTATATAAATATAAAATTATTCATTTTGTTCTTTCTTGTTAGTTTGTTAGAAATGTTTTAATAAACAAAGAATCACGTATACAATTCACTGTTAGGTTAGGTTAGGTTAGGTATAAGAAAGTCCCGTGGTTCCCAAGGCAGATATTTTTAGTCGTAATCGAAACTCAGTTTGAGTCATATTTACTGTTTTTATAACTAGATTTGTGGTATTTGAATTCCTAAATCAGGGTTTGGGTGCAATTTCTCTGGGTTTTGCAAAAATTACGACGACTAAAAAAAAGGTCGTCAAAAATAGAGCAAGGGACATAACAGTGCAGATTATGTTAACAAATTTTATGAAAATAAAAAGAATAAAATTAAAATAAAAAATAGGTCTTCATATAAACTAAAATCTGGTCACCCTAGTCTCAATTTGAAGTTGAAAAGTGTAAATAATGTTGAGCTGAATTAAGTAACATTTTATTAGTGTAGACAACGTTGGATAAATCTTATGATGTAGAACTACGTCTTCCCCGACGGTATTATGGGGTAACTTTGGAAGCACGACAGCAACGAAATATGTCACAATTTGAAAGCTTATATCTCTGGAACTAATAATCGCAGAGCAATAAATAAAACGCCAGTAAGCTTTCAACCCTCTGTCCTTCAACCCTTAAATACAGTAGCATAAAAAAAGGATTTTGTACTAATTGTTAGAGTGGACCTGAATAATTATTAATATTAAATATTTTCTGGTATTAGTTGTGCCTCTATACTTTATTTCATTTAAGAATGCAGTATTTCCCGGGGTTTTGACGGTACGAATAGTGTATTTTACCGTCAAAAATTAAATTAAAGATAATATATCTATATATGTAAATCTATAATATATGTAATATAAAAAGTTACATTTAGTCCAGTAAAGGAAGCATTTTGACAGGAAATTAAGAGGGCAAGCAATTTTATGATTGATTCTTATAGATTTTGAACCAGATAATTCGAAAAAAATAACCCGGACATGCGAAAAGTGGTGCAACACCCTTAAAAATGGGGTTTAAGGGTAAAATCCCATTTCCAACCGTTTTTTCAATTTATCACAAAATCTAAAGCGACGATGGTATATTTTTATGATTGATATATGTTCAGAACACTCAAACGAATCGATTGTGACCACATATACTAAATTTGGCCAAAAATTACCTCTTCCAATAAGCTATAAAGACGTAAAAATGCATCTTTTAGGGGAAAATAGTTTAAAAATTAATGTCTTTTGTTAAAATCATTCAAATGACTCGTAACTAGGTTCGAATTGTTCCTGAAGTTCCAAAGAATAATAATGAACCATAATTTAAAAAAATATTAATAGTTTAACCAATAAAAATCCCTAATGTTTATTTGACACGTGTTATAGATAATATTAAATATTTTCTTTATTTTATATCCCATTTATTTTATTCTATCTTTTATTAATTTGGCAGATATTTATAAATAGTAGTAATAAAATATTTTAGCAATAAAATTATTTTGTCGATTGTAAAATTATTTATTTATTAATTTAACATTTATAAATTTCCTGTTAACAGCCCTGTATTGAAAATATTTATACATGCATATCACATTTTAAATGTTTGTGTTTTGCCATGTGCTACAAAATTAAATTCTTGTAAAATATTTCGCTTAATGTTTAAATTTTAATTAAATGGATAGACAAAATAATTTTGAATTCTTATAAATTTATAAAAGAAAAACTTGTTCAAATTTAATTTTAAAATTCTGGAATTTTATAATCAATATTCAATACTAATACTTATATATTTTGTTTGTATTTTTTGAGACCGTTTCTTTGTAGCAATATAATCCATTTTCATATTTTTCTTAAAAGAATTTTTCTCTTTTTGTATATTCCGACATCACAGGAAAACTACTGGATCGAACTCGATGGGACTTTCACTGTTAGACATAATTCCTTAGAATAAGTTAGTAAAAAATAATTTTCGGCTGGTCCGTATTAAGATAATTTCCAATTGATATTTCCTATTAAAAAATTTTACTAGCTGTTACCCGCGGCTCCGCTCGCGTGGATTTCGAAACCCCCATCCTCATGATATTTTTTCCACCGGATCGAATGAAGCTAGTTATAACCACTCATATGTAATAGAGTGTGAAATATAATTTTTTTTTATATTTTGGTTTTATTTCCTTCTATATACCCCATATAAAAATACCCCATCCCTGTAGTATTTTTCCCGCCGGATCGAATGAAACTAATTACAACTCTTCATATGTGACACGAGGTGAAATGTTTATTACTAAAAAAAATTCCCCATACAAATTTTTCAACTCTTTTGCAATCCCTTTCGGGATAGGAAGTACCTGTTCACGGTTGAAAGAAACGTGTAAGTCGCGACTCCTATGTAAGATAAGGGGTTGTTTTGTCCCTCTAATAACCCCTCTTCCGTAGTATTTTTCCCGCCGGATCGAATAAAACCAATTACAACCTTTCATATGTAACGGGGTGTAAAATTTTAATTACTAAAAAAAATTAAAAATTTTCCACCTCCTTGCAATTTCTTAGGAGTTGAATTTTCGAGATACGAAGTAGCCTATGTCCGTCCTCGGGATTCAAGCTATCTCACTGCCAAATTTCATCAAGATCGGTTCAGCGGCTTAGCCGTGAAAAGGTAATAAACAGACAGACAGACACTACAAGATAATTTTCATAACACCACCAGATTTTTTAATATTCGTATATTTCGGACTACTATGGAACATTAAAAATACTTAACTAATGTCCGGTATTATAAAGGAGCTAGCAAAATTTGCTAGCTAGAAAGCACTTTCAAATGGGGTATTAATTATGCACTAGTATCTATGGATTAGCTATGGAATTTAGAGCAGTGACACTTCAACTAATTGTAACACAGTTGGCATCTTTCACCGTACAAAATAATTTTCATAATATCACCACTGTTTTAATACCGTTGTTATTTACCTATAACGCGTCTTCAACAAACTCCAAAAGAACTGTCATATAATTTTCTTCTGTAGGCTTTCGTGGCCGTTGTCCATAGTAGCTAACTTTTCGGGCTGTTGTCCACGTTGTCGTATTTTTACACTTGACGTTTCGACTCTCATGTCGGAGTCTTCTTCAGAAGTGATTCTGAAACTGGTGTCTTCATCCTGTGTCGGTCCAGGGAAAAGTCGGCAGTGGCAGAACACCAAACCCACACAGGACATACCATCAAATTCGAGGATACAAAAATACTCGCTAGGGAATCAAGATTTTGGCCCAGGCTGTATAAGGAAGCCATCGAGATTCAAAAGCATCCCGACAACTTCAACCGCGACAAGGGGATAGAACTAGCGAAGGCGTGGTTACCAGTCATCCGGAACGTCACACATGACCACAGACAACACAGGTATATAAGGACCGACACAGGATGAAGACACCAGTTTCAGAATCACTTCTGAAGAAGACTCCGACATGAGAGTCGAAACGTCAAGTGTAAAAATACGACAACGTGGACAACAGCCCGAAAAGTTAGCTATTATGAACTGTCATATAAGTTTGATATCTCATTTGAAAATGCTTGCTATTTAGCAAATTTGCTAGCTCCTTTATAATACCGGACATAAGCCTAAATGTTATGTGATTTCTATCAATTTATTTTTATTGGTCAGGTATCATCTTCCATGGAATGACCCGTTACTCAATTGGTATTAGTTCTTCAGTTATATACTCAAATAACTATATTATTTGTATGCATTATACTTTTAGTTACAAATATCGCTTGAAGCAATCTCTATAGCTATTGTTAGATATTATACAGGCCTCTGTATTAATAACAATGTACGTCTATCACTATTTCATCTAACGACAAGAAAGAGGTGTAACATTTTTTTTTGATTTACTGGTCTTTTAAATCAATTACGTAACTTTTTTGTGGCTTATACGTTCATTAGGTTTTTTAAACACTTTTTTAACCTTCTGGCGTTGAACTGTAAAGTTGTTTTCTGCTGTTAGAAATATGATTGCAATGCAGTGGCGTAGTTGAGGGGGTATAAGGGTGTATTTACTGCAGAATAAAAACAAATATTTTTTATATCGTATTATAATACAGAAACTTTAAAAAAATAAAAATAGAACAAAAATTACTAAAAAAAATAACGTGCACCTAACCAGTTGAATATTATTTTGTTGGGTACTTTATAGCAATTCTAAAACAACGACCTTTTTTCGATATCTAATTTGGTTTTTGAGATCAGCATTTTTATGAACTAGACTCTAGAGCAAGGGTCCCCAAACTTTTTATATCTAAGAGCACATTCTAGAATACCTAAACTAAAAAAGATATACATATGTCTTCACTGACTTTTTGATAGGAAATTTTGAGATCCAAAAAAAAAGTTTTTAAAAAAAAACTTACTGAAACTTTGATCATTATAATTGTTTAAACAATTGTATTAGGTACCTCTTGAACAAATCTGCATCAATAAATTTTAATTAATATGTTTATAAACAAATAATTATTTTCAATCAAATATCCTTATATTTTTTTATTTTGTTACTAAATATTAAAAAAACATTTTTTTTACGTTCAAATAATTTTTTTATCGTTGTCGCACAGCGGCGGGCATATGTAACAGTCAGCGGGCGCCATGGTACTCGCGGGCAAAGGGTTGAGGACCACTGCTCTAGAGAAACGAACAAATACTTTCAAAAAATTCAAATTTTTTTAGGGGCTCTCTGAGTTGGCACAAGGTTTAGCTTGCAGCACTTTTAAAAATTTATGTTACCAGAAAATTCTACTCGAAATATATTTTGAATTATAAACTTTTTTACGTTTTTCCATTTTTTGGATCAAAAAAGGGTTATTTAATAGTAAAGTAAAACTATAAGTTCACAGTTGCTGGTGATATTGACACGTTTCAGCCACACACATTAACTACTTTAAAATCTTTATAGTAACTCACTTAATTAAAATGTAAACAAAAATTATAGAAACAAAAAAACATTTTTTTAAATGACTGTTGTATTACTCCTATTTAAAATTCCAGACTGCGCCACTGTTGAAATGTAAACCGCAAGTATTTTATATAGATATATTACTATTGTGTAATGACTGAAGAGGTAAGTGGTATCTTCTCGGTTTAGTAAGAAAAGGTAGATAAGAACATAATTAAAAAATTTTAAAGCAAGTTGTGATTTCAAGAACAGAAATTGTTTAAAACGGGGTTCTGCTTAAAATTGAGGAAGGGGAGTAAATTTTTGTATTGTTTTGAATTTAATAATAAATATAGAATTTTTTTTGTTTGCATGATTTACAATTTGGCAAATGATAAGGTAAGGACCCCCAATAATGGTATGGTAACCTTTAATAGACATTTATGAGGGCCTATACTTGACTTGTCGGATTGTTTTATATTATTTTATAGATTAATTATTATTTTATCATTTGATAACAATTCATAAATAATATTTTACTCATTATAATGTCATTATAAGTGCGTTAAATATTCTAAAGATAATATTATATTGAAATAATACATTATTTTTAAAACATATCATATCATACTCAATAAATTTAAAATGTAGATATATTTTTATTGCATTATGAAATAAATAATAAATAAGTTTTGTTAAAAAGTAAATAAATAAAAAATATATAGTGTTGAAAAGGGTTATTATATGTATATCTCTGAAAGGGAATATTTTACTACAAAAATTAAATGTCTTTTTATTGCAAATTTAATGCTTTACAAAAAATATTCTATAAAATTTTTACGTAACGTGGGTCTTTCTTGATATATTTTGAAAAAAAGTTAGATTTTTGGATACTACTATCAGTTTAACCCAATTTTTTATATATACTAGTCAGACCTAGCAAGATACATGAAAATCGGTTCAGTGGTTCATGAAATCTGTTTAACAAGGATTTAGGAGATAGATAGACACACAGACACTGAATGCAAAGTGTTTGTTTTAACCTGAATCGGAAATATCAAGTGGAAATTTTATTATCGTATCTTTTGAATATGAAGCAATTAAATATATTTAAAACAATTTCATGTTATTTTGAAAGTTCTATTTTTTTATAATATTTCTATAAAAATGCGAAAAATATACAGAAAAAATTGACTTACTTTTGTTTATTCAAAGAATTTTATTCATCTGTGCTAGATTTTTTATCAGATTCAAAAACCATATATTTATGAGTATTTGTTTTAAAATTATATTTATAACACTTTGAAAAACATTTACTTAAGTCATCACTACGCACTTAAGTATTTTTTTTAAGTAGAAAACTGAAAAGTATTCCAACAATTCACTTATCAAATATTAATTTTGACTGATAATTTAAAATATTTCTCACAAGGTAAAGTTAACAAAAAAAGTTACACAAACCGATAAATTTTATTTTAATTTATGTATTACACATTTTTTAAATAAAATACATGATTACTTCACTTTATTTTATATTAGAATTATTCCAAAATATATAACAATAATTGTTCACTAAATATTTCCAAAATTTTAAACTTTTTATGAACTATAGGAATTATATTATCAATTTTTAAATGAACTAATTTTACAAAGTACATATTTATTATTTTATTTTCATCAAAATAATTTTTATACTTCTTTTAAAAATATTTTTAATTTTTTTTTAAATAGTCGCGAGTCTTCAACAATTGTGATCAATTTCGAGAAATAGATCACACCTCGCGCGCTTATCATACGATACTAAACACTCGGGATACTCGCATAGCCAACTGTTGCTATTCACACACACACACATACGTACTCATACACACTCGCTTTGCGCCGGCGCCTATTATATGTATATATGTACATATGTATTGTATAAATACGTATATATATAGTCTTATACATAACCGGCCTTAGCAAGTTTGGCACCTTGGGCGAGATTTATTTTTCCACTATCTCCCCCTAAAAAATATTCAAAAATCACCGAAAATGTTAATTAAAATTGATAAATTAACAAAATAGTTAATATCTCAGCTTGGTGCAATCCTACAGACTCCAACATTTTTTTAGAATATAGCTTACATTATTAACTTTATTAAGACAATCAAATGCCCTAAGACCGTCGAGACTCCCTTCCCCTCTTATTAACAAATTAAAATTGAAAAATAGGTATATCTTCTCACACATTTTTTTAACGAATATGATGAAAAAAATTCATAAAACTTAATTTATACTAGACTACATTACGAATAAAATAAGCTCACACGGGGAACCCTTGAACCTGGTCTTTCCGATTTTCTTCATATTGAAATATGTTGTAGAGAGGGGTTCCCTGATAACACCTATACCCGGTTTTGGGCGTAGACGGGTAATAGTTTAAAAGATTTGATCCAAAATATTTTTTAATGCTGCATATATATACTATGCTTATTCCTACAGTTTTAACAAACATTTTCAAAAATAAACATTGAAAATAAATTCATAAGATATTTTATAGAAGAAATATATATTTAAATAATGTCACAGACTGGGAATCGAACGCGCGGGTCTATTATCACTACCGCTAAGCCAACAGACGCTTATGTCTACAGTTTTAACAAATAAGGTATAAGTACCCGGGAAAAAATTTCAGATCTGAAGTGATCCAAAGTCTTGAGGCTTCCGTGGTTATCTTGATATGGACCTTGGCTTCTGGGTGTAAGCCGCGTCAGTTTAGTCGTGTTATCGGTCAACGTTTCGTCACGCATTGCAGTGGACATCATTTTAGGAGAGCCCTAATGATGTCCACTGCAATGTGTGACGAAACGTTGGCTGATAACACGACCAAACCGACGCGGCTTACATCCAGTATAGTAGCCAAGATCCATGCAGGCCAAAATTTATTTCAGTTGATATTTGCATCAAAAATTATCTATTTGTTACTTTTAATATATTTTGAAGCACACATAATTAATTTAAATACAAATGTGAACGAATGATTGATTTTGTAGCGAAAACAGACAAATGTATCAGAGAGGTTAATAGTAAATGCTAAAATTTACATATTTGTAAACATTTGTACATTGCCGGCCTAGAATCTTGACAGAAATTAATATCTTCTTTCTCGACAATGAATCGATTACTTTTTTATGTTAATGATATAGAAATCTGTATTAATATAGAACTACTTATTCCCCGGAAATACCAGGGGGTAACATCGGGAACACGAATGCAACGAAATATATGAGCCGTTTATTTTGAAAGTGGCCTAACTCCATTTTTCAATTTTTTTTTGTTGACTGGTAACGTGTATAATTGAGGACGTTAGTATCAAAACGCAATATCTGACATAAGACAAAATGTTGAGAAAATGGTGAAAACTGATAACTGGTAAGATAAGCGGAGGAAAGTATTCAAATTTTCACTACTGGAAGATTGGACATCGGTAATCAATCTACTAAAACGAAAAAGAAAAAAAATAATTGGAAATTTTTTTATAAAGTATTTGCTCTTTATTTATTGCTTTTTGAACCCAATTTTGATTATCAAAGAGTATGATTTTATACAAGATTGTTCTTTTGATTAATATAACATGTTTACAAAATAAACAAATTATTACATTTTTTAAACGTGAATTTAGTAAAATATGTAATTTTTAATATATATTTTGCACAGATATTGCGTTTTGAAACAAAATTAACACTTAAAGTAGCTTCACTATGGAACGCATTACATTTTAACCCATAATTATTTATCAACGAAAAAGGGGATGCAAAGATGCATCTAATTCCACCTTTAGGTGAAAAATGTTTGTGCAGATATAATTAGAAGTAATCTATCATAAAAAATAATTTGTGGTTAAATATATTCAAAGGAAAAAAAATTTGAATACATTAATTTTCACACTTAATTTAAAGTTAAAAACTTTATTTTGAAAGTGGCCTAAGTCCACTTCATTATTGATAATGTTGTTAATTTATCACAATAGCTGGAAAACTAAAGCTTTTTACGGAAAATGTTTGGTACAAAAGTTTTAGGATTTGGTGGGGCAAACCCAATGTAGGTAACAATTTTACCTTTTGTGGAAGTTTTAAGGTCATTTTGGGGTCAGCAATTTTTTTGTAAATAGAAACTTAGTTATTTTTTTGCAGATTTGTATTTTGCAAAATAATAGAAATAACTTTTGTCTGAATTTTTTTTTTTTAAACTTCAATTTTAACGTACTTGGTTTCAGATACAGACCTGCAGTTTAAAAATTTCAACTTTTCACGCAATTTTCTATACAATTAGTATACTTTTAACCAAAACTAAAATTTAAAAATTCACTTTTCCACACATAAAATTTCAATTTGTATAATTCAAAAGTTACAGCCAATTTTCTCTAAAATTTACAAAAAAATATTGTTTTTGTCTGCGATTGAAGGGGCAACCCCCCCCCCCCCCCCCAATCCCCCTTTTGCTTCACACAAACGAATACGGTCTAGCAAGACGTTAAGGCAATTTAAACTGTCAGTACCAGACATAAATTGATTTCAAACATTCTATAAAGTTTGAGAAGTCATAAAATACTATTAGTGTAAAAGAAATAAAAAGAGAGGTCGTATTAGAATTGATATTTATTGATGTATGTGTCTATAACTTATAGAAACGTAGTGTATCGATCGTTTTAGAGTTTTGCCGCCTCTTTATATAAATTAAAGTTAAGGTATTTTTAATATTCACTAATTGTCTTTTTTATTTGAATACATTAATATTAATGCGCGAGCTGAACGTTTTTTAATATAAATTTATTAGGTTTTAAATTTAATACTAGCTGGATTACTGAGTGGATGTCGAAACGTCACCATAGTTTTTATATATTTTTTCTGGCTTGCGTTACATTTTTTTTTACTGCTTATCAAAGCTGTCAATACTTTAAGTACTTTTTGGTACTTCAAGTATATTTTGGTACTTCAAGTACATTTAACCCTTTGAACACGAAAGGACTAAAGTCAATTGTATTTTTAATTCGACTCAAAAATCGACTATAGTTTACGCTCGAAAAAAAAAAGTTGTGAAAAAAGCAGTGTTTTATTTTGCCCCCCCCCCCCCCCCCCCCTTAAACTCTGTAACTACTGGCTCTCGTATAAGTACCTTCTATGTGTATATAAAAATCTAGACCGGTCCAACTATTGCAAATGTGTTTTTTTTTCTCATGGACCTTATTATACCCTGGGTCTTATTTGCTGCAGGTACCTTACAAAAAAAAATCTGCTGATATAAAAGGTGATGCTCCCTCTCCCCATTAAAAAAAGTGGGTGTGTGCACTTATGTACGCGTATTAGAAGTTATACTTCTTTTGGTGACATCTAGCGTGCAAATGATAAACTAAAAACCTATTTTACCGACTATTATAACAGAAATTTGTATTGTCTGCACCTAACTTCATGGTGTTAAAATGTTTTCCGTTGTATGCAACGCTCATTTCATTTCCGTTGCATTACGAAAATTTCACCCTGAAGAAGTATAATTTAAAAAATTGTTTATTATAAAATTATTATTATTTCATAAAAAAATTGATAAAAATAAATTTTCTCAGTTCTTCGTACACCCTCGATTCACCCAGTATTGATTTTTCTACTTGATGAATGTGTGCAATCCTTTTTACTCCTTCCAAGGAGTTTCTTTTTGAATAAATTGTAAAACCTCGCGTGAGAAAATATTATAAATTTTTACTAGTACAGTATTTTAACTCGATATATATTACTGTATCATAATTTAATAGGGTAATTATCAGCAACGTTAAATTATAAATGAAGGACATTTCATGGAATACATTAGTAATTCAGATGGCAAAACGAAGTTCAAAAAATTACGCAACAGAATGTTTAACAATTATGTTATTTTTATAAAGGACATTGCCAAACCTACCCCCCCCGCCCCTCCATTGTTTGCGACCCTAAAAGAAAAGGTTGAAATAAATAAATCCATACTAATATTATAAATTCGAAAAAGTGTCTGTCTGACTGTTTGTAACCTTTTCATGACTAAACTGCTGAACCGATCTTGATGAAATTTGGCAGGCAGATAGTTTGCATCCCGAGGAATAACTAGTGCCGGATTAAGTCCCCGCGGGGCCTGTAGCAAATGTTATAAAGGGACCATTGGCAGTGGTGTCGCTAGAGGGGGTGACTCAGAGTGGAAATCGATAGTGTGCCCCCCTACCCCCCGAAAAAAATTAATAGGATTTATTTTTTGTGCATTAGACGAGTGCACTCCCTGTGAATTTTTTACGACAGAAAAAATATCAGTGGGCTCTATTTTTTTTAAATAAATTGTTCTGTTATCACCCCTTATAGACTTAACAATTACCAAAAAATAAGTCAATTTATTCAATTTATTAGACATTTTACCCCTTAGAAGCTTTAAGTAACCAAAAAAGGGAGGTAAATAGGCTTTATTTTATTAACAAATGAGACGGGTGTCACCCAAGGCGTTTAATGTGAGCAAATTTAGAAAAATCGATTCAATCAAAAAGATCAGAGCTTTAAAAATCAATGTTTCGATTAAATCAAGTCGAGATTGGAAACCCTAAAATTAAACTATTAATTACTGTAGATTTGGATACCCCGTATCAATCATTGGACGGTAGATGGTATAACCAATAAGAGATATTTTTACGAAAAGCCGCGGGGCTTTCAAAGACGCGGGGCCCGTAGCAATTACTACTCCTGTTACATAGTTAATCCGGGACTGGTAATGACATATACTACTTTGTATTCCTAACAATTTATTTATAAAAGAAATGGGTGTGTGAAGTCGTGGGTAACAGCTAGTTGAATATAAAAAAGTAAAAAATATAATATCCATTTTTACTTTACACCGACTAGACATTCCCTGAGGGGGGTTAAATTGACAGACCTATTTATCAAAATATAATAACTATTTGAGTGCAATCCAGATTTCATATATTTTCGAAACTTATAGTGCAACTTCACACGATTATTTTAACCCATAACTGGTATCGTAAATCTTACAAACGTAAGTGGTATCGTGGGGTATTTGACCCTTCCCCCCCTGAAGATTAGCTTTTGGCAAGTTTTAATAATGTTAACAGTATAAATGCTAAATATAATACATTTTATGTAATCTAACTAAATTTCACATTAACGAAAACAGATTTCACACAAATGAAATAATACATTTAGACATATTCCATGAAGCATGTGAAAATGCTACAATATTTGAACACATCATACAGGAACGATGGCCCGAAGGAGTCCAAGTGTACACAGACGGCTCCAAATCGAAAACAGAAGAATATGTGGGGGCGGCATACTTCTCACCGAGAGACAAAAAAGCGATACTCATGAAATTAAACAAAAATATGACGATTTATACAGCAGAGGCAGTAGCCATAAGAACAGCGCTTCAAGACTACCTGTACTCGACACATAAACAAATAATAATCATCACGGATTCAAAAAGCGTACTTCTAACACTGCAAAATAAAAAAACGATTAACAACTACATCATAATGGATATTATCAACATTACCAGATCCTACGAAGAAAACAATAAACAAATTAAGTTCATATGGGGAAAAAGTCATTGCAACATCCAAGGAAACGAAACAGCTGACAGATTGGCAAACGAAGCAAAGAACATAACTGAAACAGAAAATATACTCCTGCCACATACAGACGTGAGAGCAAACATAAAGGAACAAGCATATTCAACATGGCAAGAAGAGTACTCAATCTCTTCTAGTACGAAAGGAAGATTTTATGGGGAAATCCAACCCACAATACCCAAAAAAACGTGGTTTATAGGACAGCAAAATATTAAATCAAGAAACAACATTACAACAATTATAAGATTAAGATTTAACCATCTAAATACACCACAACACCTACACCGCATGGGAATATTACCCTCTCCATTGTGTCAATGTGATCAAAAAACAATGTGTGATGCCGAACACCTAATCACAAAATGTCCCAGATATAAAAATGAAAGAAAAGAATTAAAAAATGAATTAAAAAAAGAAAAAATAAATACAGAAGAATACAAGAAAATACTACAAAACAAAGCAAGCTATAATTACATCATCAACTTCCTGTATAAATGCAATCTAAAATTATAGAAGATAAATGTCAACCCCTCCCTAGTAGCTCCCAACCTACACATCCCCTGTTCTTGGCCACCCTGTACGTGTCAACCTGCGATGATCGGCCCATCAGCACATTCCCCTTCCATCTTGTATCCCTGTTAAATCACCAAATATGAAAAAAAAAACAAAAAAAAAACACCACTGAGCTGTTGGAAAAGGAATAATCCAGCCAACAAGAATTTGCATTCATCATCATCATCATCATCATCAAATGAAATATATATAATTTCACATTAATGAAAACTGATTTCGCACAAATGAAATATAATTTCACATTAATGAAAACTGATTTCACACAAATGAAATATAATTTCACATTAATGAAAACTGATTTCGCACAAATGAAATATAATTTCACATTAATGAAAACTGATTTCACACAAATGAAATATAATTTCACATTAATGAAAACAGAACTAACATATAGGACAATTAATTTATCAAGTGTGAAATTAATATAAAACAGTTTGTTATTCCTTATAATATTAAACATACATGTTAATTATATCACATTTCAATAAGGTCTTCCTGGCGCAATAATGCAGCATAATATCGTTCGACATGGTTTGCATATCCAAGATGTTATGAAATCTCTTAAATTGCCACATTAGCAATGTTTTTTTTAAGTGGAGTTCCTTTAAACCGTTTGTAAAACGACATATCCAGGGAAGAATGCATGTAGGTATATTGAATTATACATGTGCTAACAATCAAGCACAAATCATTTCAAAATTTTGAATGCGTATTTTGGAAGACATTGCTCCATGTCGAACGATATTATGCTGTATCATATCAAATTTTGTGGGATTTGGTTAACCCCTGTGTAGGATCCTAAGGTTAATATAATAGGAAATAAAAAACCTTTAAACATGTATTATTTTGTTAAAAAAATAATTTCCTATTATATGTGAATTCTGTTTTCATTTGTGCGAAATCGGTTTTCGTTAGTGTGAAATTATATTTCATTTGTGTGAAATCTGTTTTCGTTAATGTGAAATCATGTTTCATAAGTGTGAATTTATACTGTAAAAGGTATAGATATTATTGCCATTATTTTACTAAATTATCTTCTACGAGAGATTCCAATAAAGTTGCAAAAACATGTTTAAATGCCTATAATAAACAAATCAACTGATATCGTGGGGGCCGGTCGGCCCTTTACACGCACGTATCTCCGTCCCTGAAGGTATGAATGCGCCGAACGTCCGGCAAACCGCCATGAGTCGCGACGTAATGAGATTACTTAAAATGGAGGGTACACGCGATGCATCAAAACATGATGGCTATCCCCCACGATACCACTTAAGGGTTAAAAATAATTGCTTTTAAGAATGTCGATCCCCCAACTTTCCTGGGTGCAAAATTGGGGTAATATACGTAAAACTACGAATTTCTATATACTCGTATCTTTGTAATAAAAATTAATTTTCAAGTTAATTTAGCAAGAGGGGAAACGAGTTACAAGTTACAATATGTTCTTACATTCAAGAGTAAATTGGAGTTGGTAATATCACCTTACCAATTTACTAGACTTATTCGAATCGAACCTTGCACTGTATCTACATTTGCGTATCAAGTTTTAAAATAGGGCAATTAAATTAGCGAAATTTAAGGGGTAGAGTTCAGAGTATTAGAATCCTATATGTATACCATACAGTGTGTTCCAGAATAAATGATATTGCCTTTATATTCTAGTTATACTTGAGATGCGTATCATAGTATCAAGAGAAGATTCAGATAGGAGGTTAATTGTACCCATTATAAGGGTAGTATGGTGAGATTTGAATAAGGTTTGTGATAAGGTACTGGCAGTGCCGGATTAAGCAAGCGCGAGGCCCGTAGCAAATATTATAAAGAGGCCCTTGGTAGTGGTGTCGCTAGGGGGGGGGGGTAAATCGATAGCTTCACCCACTCCCCCGAAAAAAGAATATTTTTTTGAACTCTTTTAACCCTTGGCAAAGAACGTAAGGGGTTGATAAATTTGTTGAAATTTTTATTCAAAAATTAGAAAGCGCAAACTTTTAAATGTGCTTTGGAACACGCAAATCAAATGAATTTTCGCGGAAATATAACTGTTTGAAAATTTGAATTTTTTGTTTTGCTTTTTTTTAATTACCCTTATTTTTTTGAGGTGTGTATAATAAAACACCACTTTTACAAACAAAATTTTCTTGATTTGATTTGAGAAAATTTAGAAAAATCGATTAAAAAAATCAAAGATCGAGATTCAATCGAAAACCCTAAATTTAAATTATTAATTACTATAGATTTTAATTAATCCGACCCTGGGTACTGGCACCAGTCTTGGATCATACTACAGTGCTGGATTCTTGTTTAATTAAATGTACTAAATTAGAAATATTTGCTGATATTTGATTACTGCCATTAATGAATCATAAAATATGGACTAAATTTGATGACAATCGGTCAATGGGTGTCAAAATCGTGGGCACTTAAACTAATTATTTATCTAATCTATTTATTATTATATTATCATAACATACACGCTTTTATGATTCTTTATTTTATAACTTTTTGGTCTTGGGCGTAGTACCTACTTATCATTTTGTAATCATTAGCAAGTGTCCATCACTGGGTGCCCAACACTGGTTTTACTTTATCTAATGCTAAACTATATGGACTTTGGTAATTAAATTGATTTAATAAAGAGGTACTTGTTCATGTTTAACATATTTTTATTAGAAGTAAATTATTCTGGAACATACTGTATATTGCGGAAATTGAAATAAAGTGACACGTTTTTTAACAAGAATTTTAATTTGAGTTATTTTTTCAACTTAAAAAATATTTTCTAATTAGTTTGAGAAAATAGGCGTCACAAGGGAAATTAAAAGAACAGAATTAATTTTTTTTTAAAAACAGTAAATTTTGATTTTTTAAATAAGTATTACAAATATTCAAATTTCCTCCAGGTTTTATACGTAAATTTTACTTTTCAGAAGCCGAAGTAAGTAATTTCACAAAAAGAATATAATTTTTGGATATAGGACCTTGTCTTAAAGTTAAATCTTAAACAGTGCTGGATTTATGTATAGGCCAAGTAAAATCGGGTCCCCCCCTAGAGTAGGCACTTTAGGCAACTGCTTGGGGGGTGGAGGGGCGGGGGACAAAGTGAGAAAAAATGTGTATGTATTTTTTGCTTTTTAAATAAAAATATTTTTTACGATGAAATTATAATAAATTATGAAATTTTCTTTATTTCACAAGAAAAAAAGGGAGCCACTATCATAACACTCCACTGCCCCCCGCCCCCTGAAATATATTTTTTTAATTTGTCTTTAACCCTAACACATTAAGCTTACGTCTGTTCAGAAATTTGTCCTCTACAATCTAGTTTTTATCGAATGTTTTATTGAAAGTAATAGGTATAAGTTCCAAGAAATTCATGTGTAGAAAATAAGTTTAATTTATTTATTTCAGCACTGACTATGAACAAATATCGAAAGTAACTTTTGGCAAAAGGGGCCCTTAATGCCGCAAATGCTCCTTTGCCCACCTGTTAAATCCGCTACTGAATCTATTTGATATTATTAACACGTCAACATTTCTGAAGTGTTCTCTTGTAAATAATTCGGATGAAAATAGATAAAGTGTTATAGATTCGATGACACGCTATAAATTTTTAAATGAAACATTGTTTTTTATGAACCTTTTGATAATAAAAGCCGTCAACTCTTGGACATGACTTGAAAAACAAATGAAGTGAGAAAAAAATATATAAAACGTGATGACGAAAACATAAAAAAAATGCTTGTTATATTTTTCATTTTTGACTAATGTTTCGTTACACATTTCAATGAAACGTTTTTTGTTTGTTCTGACTTGATGCGAAAACTGCTAAACGGATTTTGATGAGAATTTCATTCTTCGAAAGCTTAAAACCTCATAGTTAGTTTAGGCTGTATGCTAATTAAATTAGGACAGGCCAGTATTCAGAAAATACAATTGTTATTTTAAAATAAAAATTACCGACTTATAAAAATATTAAATTTAGTATTAATTTAGATTGTCTGATAATTAAATTAGGGTAGGTCCGTATTCAGGAAAATTTATTGTTTTTATATGAAAACTACTGAACGGAATTTGATGGGATTTTCACTGTTGGAAATCTTTAAATTCTAGAATTCGTTTAGACTATATAAATATTGAATTAGGGCAGGCCCGTATTAAAAAAATATTTATATTTAATAATAAAAATATATAATAAATACAACTTTTTTGAGCGTTTTTCGGTCTATTTTAATTGATTGATTTTGTTTTACGCGTTTTTAGAAATTATAGAACGTATCCTTAATTTTGCAATTCAAGCAGTGTTTTTGTACGATTTTTTATATGCAGTTTTCTGTGGAACAGATCTACCGCGTAAAAAGAGACCTTATTGTAATTTGCTTAGCCTCAAATTGTGCAGTTCTAAAATTAACTCTAAATAAAAACGGCCAAGTGCGTGTTGGGCACGCATTTGATAGGTTTCCGTAGTCACTACGTTTTATAAACAAGAGTTATTTCAATTTTTTTTATAAACTATTTTAGCTAGTGTTCGTTATAATTTTCATTGAAAGTACTGATTAAAAGCTACATTCTAGAATTTTTTCAGATTTTTTATATTCATAGTTTAGAAAATAGAGGGAGGGGACGCTCTGATCATGACTTTGAACGCAAATATATCGTGACTGAAGGGTTAAAATCAAAATGTCATATAACATTTTTTATTGTATTTTAGGAGACCTATCTAATGGATTAAGTGAATTTTTTTTTAAATATATTTTTCAGTCTATGGAAAGGGGGTCCAAAAAATTTTTTTTTCAAAAATCTTATTATTTCTGTTTTTGGGTTTTCAGTCTTCGTCCGTGTACCAAATTTCATCTTAATCGGTTTAAAATTATTGAGGACGGACGGACATGGCGAAACTATAAGATTTCTTAGTTTTCTACGGAAACCTAAAAACTACTGTCCCGGGAAAAAATTTCAGATCTGAAGTGATCTCGGTTGATCTTCATTTTGGAACAAATCAGATCTTTGTAAATAAATAAACTTTTGTCTACCTTAAATAACAAATACACATATACTACCTATATAGAAACCTTGTTTATAATTTAATCAATTAAAAAAAAATTGTACAGAAACGTATTGAATGATATTTGAGGCCCGTGTATTAAATTAATAAATAAATTCACAACACACCCCCTGTCACAGATGAAGGGTTGTAATTGGTCTCATTCGATCCAGCGGGAAAAATACTTCGGGATACTAGGGGTGTGGAGGGAAAACAACCCTCTATCTAGCACAGGAGTCGAGATATTTACGATTTTCTATAATGAATACCATAAGTAGCGAAACAGAGAAAAATTCACCTAGAATCCCGAAGTATTTTTCCCGCTGGATCGAATGAGACCAATTACAACCCTTCATCTGTGACAGGGGGTGAGTTGTGAATTTATTTATTAATTTAATACACGGGCCTCAAATATCATTCAATACGTTTCTGTACAATTTTTTTTAATTGATTAAATTATAAACAAGGTTTCTATATAGTATATGTGTATTAATTTATTATTTAAGGTAGACAAAAGTTTATTTATCTACAAAGATCTGATTTGTTCCAAAATGAAGATCAACCGAGATCACTTCAGATCTGAAATTTTTTCCCGGGGTGTTACAAACTAATACACTCGTATCGTTTTTTCGCCGGCCATATGGACTGCTATTAACATTTGTTGATGTTTTTATCAGTAACAATGATAATGACTTTAATGTAGTCCCCGATAATATCTATTGAGATAATAATTCACTCGCTTTTTTTATTTCGATATTAAAATACATGTAATACTATTAACAAGAACCAATAAATTATATTTGATACGATATATTAAATAGATTACATATAGGAAAGTGGTAGTCAAACGAGAAAAAATGCTGTAGTCATCATAAGTTTTTTTTTATATAGAAACAAGCTGTTATTCATCCGCGTAGAATTTGTATTTTTTTTTTATCTAATCAATTTTCGAGATATAAAGTAGCCTATTTCCTTCTTCAGGATGCAAGCTATCTTCCTGCTAAATTTCATCAAATTGGTTCAGTGGTACCAAAAAAATGATTAAATAATAATATTCTCTACAATTTTTACTCAAAATATTTTTTTCTTTTAACGACCGTTTTAAATATAATGAAAAAAAGATTGTATCTTATTTTTATTTTTTTCAGAGAAAATGAAGACAGCTGAGCTATCAGACTTTACTAGAGAGTAAGTGATATTTTGACAAATTCTATATTCGTTATGAAAACAGAAATAAAGAATTGAGAATGTTTATTTGGATCAAATAAAACATGGAGAGGTATTTTATAATTATTTTTTACTTTCATATTCTGAAAGAAACGGGAGTATTATAGTACCGTCAAAAAATCGTGTCCGAGATAAAAGCAGATTCTGATTGTACTACATTCAAAACGTAAAGAAAAGTTGATTTCCGCAGGGCGGCTGTGCGTGTGTCTGTGTGTATGGATGTAGAATTTTCTTTCTTTCACGATTTTTTGAATAACCGCGAAAGTCTACGTTCAAAAGCTATTATAATATTTATAAAATTTTTAATTTTGCGGGAACGTGTTTAAGGCGGCTATTACACTATCAAATAAATATGTCAAAGATCTTTGACAAAGATTTGATCATATTTCTTTGATAAAATACTAGATTTTGTTTTATTACACTACATAAAATGTTTGATAATATTTTCTCAATATTATCTAGGGATATTTTCTTCTTTTTTGGTGCCTTTTGAATATCAGTGCGTGGATGTTCGTCAATTGACGCGATCGAGGTTTAAATTTACAACCGTGTATTGTGGTTTTTATAATCAATAAGAAAATTATCATATAATACTGGATTTTGTTGATATTCATATATTAATAATTATGTAACTGTAACTGTCAGTGATAACTTAGTAGTCGCCATTTTGTTTTTGACGTTATTATTATTATTGTTATTATTATAATCATAGAAATATTATGAAGGTAAATATTATAAAAGTTGACTTATTACACTGTCATATTTCTTTGATCAAAGAAATTTAATTTTATCATATTTCTTTGATAGTGTAATAGCCGCCTAAGAACTACTGAAATTAAATGACTAAATGTTTAATTAGAGCAGTATTTTGCGAATAAACTAATAATAAATTATTTATTTTACTAAAATTCCAAACGAAACCTCTTTATCAAATATAACAACATATTATAGATGTAAACATTAATTATTATTGAATATATAATAATAATATCCCCGTTATAAATTAAACCATTATTTATTAGGTCCGTTTAGAAAAAAGTTACATGGACTTGACTAAAACTAAAACCTGATGACAACATGAAATAATACATATATAATTAGGTGATGTCTTTAAACATACAAAAAAACTGATTTGCATTTTAATGTGAATTTAATTATAAAAGTTAATATGTAGAGCAAATATTTATGAGTTCAAGAAGAATGAAACAAGTTTTTATTCCCCTATTTTATTGAAAATACTTGAAATTCAATACTGATATCAAGTGGTCTTCAAACTGTGTTCCGGTAGCTCTCTGGGGGTTCTAAAAATTCTAAAAAAAATTATAAAGCACTTACACTAGTTGATTAGTGTTTATTAATTAAAAAATAAGGTACTGGCACCAGTCTTGGATATGACCCCAGTAATGGTTATTTTTTAATTAAATGTACTGAATTAGAAATATTTGTTGATATTTGATTACTACCATTTCTGAATATTAATCTATATACATTTAACTGTCTTACAGCGTGATTTGATGACAATCGGCCAATGGGTGTCAAAATGGTGGACATTTAAACTAATTATCGGTATAATTTATTAATTAATTATTATTATATTATCATACCAACTGCTTTGCATTGTTTCAAATATGACGATTCTTTCTTTTATATGTTTTGTGTCGTAGTACTTATCGTTTTGTAATCATTAGCAAGTGTCCATCACTGCGTGCTAATTACTGGTTTTACTTTATCCATTACTGGAGAAAAAAACATTAACAAAATAAAAGGCTTTAATTTAAAAACAAACTATATTTGCAGACTTTGGTAATTAAATTGATTAAATAAAGAGTTACTTGTTTTATTAGTACTATGAGTTGATGACAAATAAGCCCGTCAATCACAAAAACAGTAAACCTTGCTCTTACAGCGGCCATAACTGGTGCCAGTACCAGGGCTCTACCCCCCCCCCCTTTGAGCGCCACTGTATGCAATCCTAGTCTAAATGTTTTAATTAATTTTAATGTTCTGTGGTTTTTATAAATGATTAAAACATTTTTCTAATTTCTCGAAAAAATAAGATTATATCAAGTTTAATTTTTATGGTGTAAACGAGTAAAGGGGGGGGGGGGTGACCTTTATCATCAATACATAAACTTGATATGTTTTATTGAGCGCATTACATGCATGTCAACTGAAATTAAATATTATTATAACAAAAGAGTAACCTTTTTCAATTATAGAGAAAAATTAGGTGAACGTCAAATTATCTATTTTATTTATTAATAGAATGACAGTAGTTGTCTGATGTAGCTAAATTGTTATACAAATATCATGCGAGCATGCAACAAAACCTTATAAAGGTAGGGCGATATACCGGGTGTTCAAAAAAAATATTACAAATTCATAATATTTTTAAGTGGTAGATCTTGGATTCTGGGTGTAAGCCGCGTCAGTTTGGTCGTGTTATCGGCCGACGTTTCGTCACACATTGCAGTGGAAATCTTCAGGGCTCTTCTAAAAGTCGCACTTTTAGAAGAGCCCTGAAGATGTCCACTGCAATGTGTGACAAAACGTTGGCCAATAACACGACCAAACCGACGCGGCTTACACCCAGAAGCCAAGATCTATATCAAGACCACCGCGGAAGCTTCAAGATTTTTAAGTGGTGTTTTTTATACTATTTGAAAAAATAAGTAACTTTTGTTCGATATATTTTACTTTCTTATATCTAGTACATGAAATATACAATAGTATACATAAATATAGTGAAGTCGATTTTTTTCGAAATCCGGATTTTGATGGAATTATACATTTTGACCTTCTCTTAATCCATTCTGACTATTTTCGCCATGATATCTGTGTCTGTAACTCAAATACGACAAATCGTAAAAGAATGACATTTTATATTTAAGATTAATTTTTGTCTGGGAAGAAAACGTCCTATTTTTGAAAACGATCTTTCAACCGGATACGGATGTTTACCTACGTCGATTTATGAATTTTTCGAATTACTCTGAAACAGTGCGAAATAGAGAAAAATGGTCAAGTTAAAAATTGTAGGTAATATCAATATCTATAGTTTATGTTCTATACATTTTTTCAAAAAAACAAATTTTTGAAAAATAAATTTTTATTATAATTTAAATATATATCTTTAATAATGTACATATTTATACTGCATTATCATTTAGAACAAGTTTTATTTGTATTTTTATTAAAGATATAAATTATTTGTTACTTTACTGTTGTATAAATATTTACTTTATTTTATTCGACCAAATAATATAATCGTATTTATAAATATTCAATGTTTATATTTTTTATATTGCTTACAATAAGTACATATAATTAGTTTATGGCCTAGATTTAACATCAATAAAAAGCCTCAGGCTTCTGCAGTTATCTTTATGAATATTTATTATCAATATATAAAAAGTTCAAAATATTGACTTGTTCTAAAGTATCCGAAATAATAATTATTACTAGTATGATCGAAATTCGACCAATATTTTACCTGCCTTAACGGCAATATACACACATAATTTTTTTGTGCACATCTATATACCTACCTGCTTTTACAACAAAAATTTCCAAATAAAAACACTGCAATTGAACGCGAATTTAAATCTCTACGTTTGGCAGAAACCCAAAACTATTTATTTTTGCCGCTTGGTGGTGCTAGGAATATTGCTATGCTGTTAAACGATCCGAGGGGGAAATAAACAAACAGCGAGAAGGGAAATCATGTGTGTATGTTAACTTTATTTTACCTGCCTTAACGGCAACATACACATGATTTTTTTTGCAAATCTATGGCACAGTACCTTTCGAATGATATAAGCTTTATTCACCTCCTTTTATAATAAATACTAAAAAAACATACAACAATTTTCGATGTTTACGTATTAATATTGTATAATTGTCTAATTTTTATCTTGAATATAAAGCACTAAATTGCATCAATCAAGCAAAAATACCATCGGGACACTTTTCGTCTGAAAGTGACCCTGTTTGTAGAGAAATGCCCATAGATATTAATTTTACCTAAGGAGGGGGGGGGGATATTCATAAGGATACGGGCCGTATGTGTGTGTATGCAAGGAGAGCGAGTAAAAAAAAGGATTTTACATTTAAAGCTTTTAATTTATTTAGATGAAATGAGTAATTCAATCTGAAAATGTTAAATACAAAAAACATCAAATTAAAAATGTTTCGGCGACGCCTATGAAGTATTTTTCAATATGATAAGAAAACTAAGCGACCCTCTTTACTCCATTTCTGAACTTTGAATTAACAGAAAATTGTTATAATTATTTTTTCTAAGGGAGGGGGAGAATTAGTAAAAAAATATTAAAAATACATCAAATTAAAAATGTTTGGACGACGCCTATGAAGTATTTTTCAATATGATAAGAAATCTAATCATAATAACAAATGAAAGATATTTGATTTTTTCTTCGTCGATGTTCTTCGTGCTGTAAAATATAATATACTAGACTTGATTAAAAAAGGACACTGAAGATTTCAACTGTCGTTTAATTAGAGTTTCATCGAGCTATTTACAAACACGACGCCAGTTTGAAATTTGATTAGAGATCTGATTAAATTCTGTGGTAACCTGAAACTGTTTGTAAATCTAATTTAAGGTGCAGTCAATAGCGCCTCTTTAATTCTTATCGAATTCTATAGCATATACTCGCGGTTATTTAGAAATTAAATCATTTTTATATATTTTTGTATAAATTACCTATATATAATATTATTGTCGTAAAGTAAAGCAGATTTAGGATCTTAAGCTTTCAAACAGTGAAAAACCCATTAAAATCGCTTCAGTAATTTTAATGTACTCAATAATTAATTTTTCCCGAAATCTTATAAAATTTATGTCATTGTTGATAATTATATGTATTTTGTCAGTAAAATTCAAATGATTCAAATAAAAACTGCATTCCTTTTCAAAGAAGTACTTAATTTACCAAGTATAACATTCCTTAATAAATAAACATTGCAAATTTCTAAATATTAATTAAATAAGTATTACCCGGAATTGTCCGGGTCATATAATATTTACTTTGCACGAATTACACTCCACTCGTTGAAATATATGCAAGCATTTTTATGACATTCTTGGATAAATCAACTTAAAATGTAATACTATTGGGGTTTTATAAATAGTACAAACTTGGTAAGTTTATATAAAAACATAGAATGAATCCTTGCATCGGTAAATTAATAAATAAACTACATTTTAGAATAAATTCTAAAATAAATCAAAATGGAAGCCGGTAAACACCCTTTGAATGATGATACATCTGAAGAAATTCCATCAAAAAGAGAAAAGTTCTTTGAAAACATCCTCGATGAAATACGTAAAGAACAAGAGAGTAAAATAATACTCGAAACACTATTAAAAGAATCACGAATTCCTGATGTAAGTGCAATTACAGAAACTGCCAAAAAACCTGCAAAGAAAGAACGCAAAACTTTATCTTTGCAAATAAAACAGACAATAATCCAACGTCTTGATAAAGGTGAAAGAGCAGCACATCTTGCGCGTGAATATAAACTAAGTGAATCGACTGTACGTTCAATAAAACAAAATTCTGAGAAAATCCACAATTCTTTAGTACGTTCGACTTCAGTTGCAGCTCATTTAACAACGCGTTCTCGAAACCCTTTACTGGAAAAGGTTGAAAAGATGCTAGTTATTTGGTTAGACGATCAAAATAAAAAAATCGGTGATGTTACATACAGTGTAATCCGACAAAAAGCTTTGAAGTTATACAGCCAGTTGAGTGAAACGGAAACGAATACAAAAAATATTGAACCTTTCATTGCAAGTAAAGGTTGGTATGAGAAATTCAAGAAACGACACGATTATAACAGCTCGAAACATAACCTAGAAAGTGGTGAGGATAGTTTATTTCAAGATGAATTCAGAACAATCCTTGCAACCGGCGGGTATACGTCAAACCAAGTGTTTAATGTAGATGAAACTAATCTATTCTGGAAACAAATGCCCGATAAAACGTACCTTTCAAAAGAAGAAAAAATTGCACCTGGATTTAAAGCCTCGAAAGATAAAGTCACCGTTTTACTTTGCAGTAACGCAGAGGGTGATTTTAAATGTAAACCGTTTGTTGTATACCACTCGCAAATGCCGAGGGCATTAAAAAACGTCAAAATTGATACCCTACCTGTACATTGGCGATCTACGAAAAGAGGTCTCATTACGAGAGAAATTTTTGAAGACTGGTTCATCAATTGTTTCTCCGTTGAAGTAGAACAGTATTGCAAAGAATCTAATATCCCATTCAACGGAATTTTACTCTTTGATAATGCCCCAGGGCATTGCGCGCACTTGAGTGAAATGAATAACAATGTGAAGGTTATATTCCTTCCTTTGAATACTGCAACGTTTATACAACCTTTAGAACAAGGCGTTATTCAAATGTTCAAACTTAACTACATCCGTACGATCTTTTCTTTATTATTGGATAACGTCAATACATCGGTGCAAGAATATTGGAGGAAATATAATATATTGAATGCGCTTGATAATATAAAGAAAGCGTGGGATGAAATCAATAGTTCCACATTAAATTCAGTATGGGAAGCGCTATGGAGTGGATGTGTCAGAGAATTCATGGGATTTGTAGACTTATCAACTGAAGTTACAGAAATAGTGAGGTTAGGACGATGTATCGGAGGACTAGGATTTGACACACTTGACGAATCAGATATATTTCAGATGTTAGATACAAACGATAGATTAACTGATGAAGATTTAATTTTATTAACTTATACAGATGATACTATTAAAGAAACGGTGAAGGAAGATGACGTACAGAAGGTTAATAAAATGACAACAAAAAAGTTGAATGATTTCTTTAATCTTGCGGAAAAGTTGGAAAAAGAGGCGGCGCATATGGATTTAGATACTGAAAGGAGTTTGCAGTTTAAGAGGAGTTTGTTATCAACTTTGGCGCCCTATAGAGAGCTGTATAATGAGAAAATGAGACCCAATAATTAAAAAAAATTAATTTTATATAACAGAAGTACACTCCGCTAATTTTTTTTTCACTTTTTTTGTGATAAAAATGTTTAGAGAATTCAATTATAAAGACATATTATATCATATTTGATGGTGTTATTCTTGAATGTATGTAAATAAAAATAAATAAATAAATTTGTATTAACCGCAGAACATTCCATTAATCATTTTGACAGAAGATTGAGTTAGTGTAATTGTCAACCTAAAAAACGGTATACATTATATGTATACTGCTAATTATCAAAGATATTAACAGTATATTAAATGAATTTATGTATATTATGAAAATGTGTATAAGAAAACTGAATAAATAATATTAAAATTTAATTTTAATATTAATATGGAAATATCAAAAGAAAACAATCTCAATAGTAATAAACGTCCTGCAGAATGGCTTATATCAGAGGAAGTTACATTAAAAAAAGATAAACCAACAATTTTCAACAATGAACCTGAAAAAATCACAATAAAAGAGGAAAAACAAATACCAATTGAAGAAGTGTTAATAAAAAAAGAAAATGAAGATTACTATGATACATATCCTGAAGAACAAACTGAAATGTATTTTAGTTCATTTATCGAAGAAAATCCTTTAAATTCTGAACCCAAAACAGGCCAAGAATTACTTCCCGGTAAAATAAAAATTAAAAAAGTCAGCACGATTTTTAAACAACGTAAAGATGGACTATCAAAAAAGAAACGGAAGAAAAAGAGCAAGAAAAGTGATAAAGTAAGAAAAGATGTTATTGTTTCCAAAGAAATCAAAGTGCAAGAAAAAACACAGGAACCTCCTCGAGTAAAAAAAGAAAGGCGCATGCTTTCGCTTCAAACTAAACTAACCATCTTAAAACGACTAGAAAGTGGCGAAAAACCATCACGCCTTGCTCGTGTTTATTGTTTAAACAATTCTACAATTCGTACAATCAAACAAAACGCTGAGAAAATCCGGAATTCTGTTGTGCAATCCACGTCAATCGCTGCAAAAGTAACTACAAGATCAAGGAACCCGATTTTAGAAAAGGTTGAAAAGATGCTTGCAATTTGGATGGAAAATCAAAACAAGAAAATCAGTGAGATAAACTATAGCATTGCCCGAGAAAAGGCATTGATGTTATATGATAATTTAAAACAACTTGAGAAGAATCCCGACGCAGTCGAACCTTTCATCGCAAGTAAAGGTTGGTACGAGAAATTTAAAAAACGGCAGAACTTTCATAACGTCAAATTCAAAGGCGAGGAGACAACAGATGGAACAATATTCCCGGATGAATTCAAAGCAATACTTGCAGCTGGGGGTTACAAACCAAACCAAGTATTTAACGTTGATGAAACTAACTTATTTTGGAAACGTATGCCAGAAAAGACTTACATCTCGAAAGAAGAAAAGACTGCACCTGGTTTTAAAGCAGCGAAAGATAAATTGACCGTTTTACTTTGCAGTAATGCAGAAGGCGATTTTAAATGTAAACCGTTAATCGTATATCATTCGCAGATGCCTCGGGCATTGAAAAACGTCAAATTAAAATCTCTACCTGTCCATTGGAAAGCTAGTAAAACCGGTTTAATAAATACAGAAATCTTTGAAGAATGGTTTGCAAATGGGTTCTGTAAAGAAGTTGGAACTTACTGTCGGGAAACAAATATTCCATTCAAGATCCTACTTTTATTAGATAATGCATCAAGCCATCCAAAACATTTAAATGATTTAAACAGTAACGTTCGGGTAATCTTTCTCCCTCCAAGTACATCATCGTTCATCCAACCATTAGATCAGGGAGTTATGCATATGTTCAAAATGTACTATGTTAAATGGACTCTCTCTCAAGTCGTTTCCGATATGGGGGATCGATTTTCCGCGCAGGAATGTTGGCGTAAGTATAATATACTCCAAGCGATGCACAATATAAAGAAAGCGTGGGACGAGGTGAAGAAAATGAGTCTGAATTCAGTTTGGGAGGCTTTGTGGAGTGAATCCGTTAAAGATTTTGAAGGTTTTGTAGATCTATCAAGTGAAATTGCAGAAATTGTGAGGTTAGGGCGTACTATAGGTGGGGAAGGTTTTGATGACTTAGATGAATCGGATGTAGTTGAGTTACTTCAATCGCATGAACAGCCGACGGATATAAAAGATGTTCCTGTTGTGGAAACTGAGCCAAAGAAAAGTAAAAATATTATTGTTGAATTTGATAGTGGTAGACCTAGGGAAATAACAATTGAAAGGTTGAGTGAGTTATTTAAGTTGGCGGAATTGTTGGAGAAGAAGGCAGTTGCAATGGATCCTGATAAGGAGAGAAGTGCATTGTTTAAAAAGAATTTGACAGCAGCGTTGATTCCTTATAGAGAGATTTATAATGAAATGGTGAAGTTAGAGAAAGAGAGAAATGAACAAAATGAAGTTGCAACTGATTCATAATTTTGTTTGTTCTTATTAATATAAACAATATAATTTTTTTTAAGGTTTGCTTTTGAATTTATCAAATAATATCGACTGGTGACTTTTTAAAAAATATAAAAGACTTCAGTAATATGTTAATCGATAATATTAAGTAACATGTATATATTGTATATAATTTATTTCATATAGTTTTAGAATTCAATAGAAATAAACGATTTAAAAAATCCATCTGTTTTTATTTAAAATTTTACACAAGAATTATAGACAGTATATTTATCAGTAAATGAAGTAAAACTTACAAAAATTAAGTTTTGTTATGTCAAAAAATATTAAATTAGCTAAATTAGTAAATAAGCATATTTAAAATTTTAATTGTTGCGGAGAATCTTATATGTAAACCAAAGGTTCGTATCTTTACTATTAGTTCAGCTATTTTTCGATAGGTAGCGTTAGTTTCTTTCTTTTGACCGATCAGCTGTTGGGTCTATAATAATTTTGATTTTCTGAGCATGCTCGATATCTTTTGTATTTATACCGCACCCGCCATACAGGCCTGTATTAAGGCAAGTGTAAAAATAATTTTTATCTTATATTATAATAGACGTAGACGTCCTAAAAAATTTGTTGGGAAAGCAATATTTATTTGATCCGTTGATCGTTTATCATAGGTTAACTTTTACCCCCACCTACTCAGTATCATGGAAGTTAGAAGCTATAATACTAATCACTTTAGAAAATTTTAAAAATAATCGAGATATTTTTTAATTACCCCCTCCCCCCTCCTTCACCCTAAATTGCTGGTTTCTTTTTTAAATTAAGATCAAATAATTGTAGAACAATCTATGACAATAATAATTAATATGATAAATCTTTCAATAGGTAAATACGGAGAACATGGGTCTCCCGACGTCAAATTATCAAAAATCACGCGTTGTTTGTCAATGTGTTGTATCTATTGACTCTATTGTTACATGTAGCAATTTTTATTTGACAATTATTTAATAAAAACAGTTCATTGTGGCGGAGATTGAATCACCGTTTTTATACTATATTAACCCCCTTTCGCCCCAATAGATTGTCCTAACCAAGGACAGTTAAATTGTATATTATTGGAGCATCAACTCTATTCTGAATAACTACGTGGGCCACCCATGTTCTCTGTATTAACCCTTCAATATTGGTAGTACCAAAGAAAACACGGAATAATATTAATGGTAATAAAATTTACAAACATATAAAAATAAAATAAATAAGATAAAAAATATAAAACTAGACAAACTGGCGCCTGATTCATCAGATCAAAACGTAAACAATCCTAACCTGTTGTAGAAAGAGATCATAATGGTACGCACGTCATCTCTTTCTATACAACCTTTCTGGGGGTATAAAATATTACACTTCACTTATACTTGGTCAGTTATTTTTAGACCATCATATGCATCATAAGTGTTTTTAGTTAATGTCAAATTCTAATGAATTTTAAACAAATATGCAATTATAAACTAACACCAAACCAGTGTGTATATAATGTCGGATTTATCGATTTTTAAATTGAAGTAGAGGTACAGTTCTATTCCGTATTGTTTAATAATTAAATTCTAACCTAATTGTTTTAAATGTTGATTGAAAAATGTCATTGTTTTGATTTTAAATGAAACAGTTGGTATGTGACAATTGAATTTTATGTAATTTTGGATTAAATATTTGATGTCTGTTATGTTTACACGTGTTAGATAGGTTATATTAGTATGATTTTGTTAATTACAAGATTTTTAATAGTGTGGTGGTTTTTAAATGAGTAAATTGTTTTGATTGATTGTTAATTGGTGTTTCTAATCAATTTAAATTGGTTGTTTTCGGTGTGACGTATATTGTAATTATCAAAGTACAATTGTTTACAAAATCGTTTATAGGCAAGTTTATTATTATTAATTTTGGTTGTTATATAATCATTAATATTATAATCATAGTATTGTAAAATATGATGCATGCGTTATTTTGAAGTATGTATATATTTAAATATATGACAAATTGGAATTATTCCAAATTGTCAGAGAAAACTAATTAACTAAATACATTGTATGTAATGTAAGCAAAATTAAATCATGTAAGATAAATACGATATGCTATACCATTATGCATATATGACAATTATTCATATCAAATTTTACCTGTTTTGTGATAAAAAACTGAATATTAAAACGCATATCCAATTAGTGGAAATTAAATTGCATATTTACAAAAATCATATATAATTTTATTTTTCCAAAATTATTAGAATTTATAGCTTACTTGACTTAATAAGGTCTACAATTGTTGTAATTATATCAATGTAATAATTGATTGATTTATTCTGATCAAACTGTCGAAATAACGTTACTATGACAATAAATGTACAAAGTTAAAAATTTGTCACATACAAACTTGATAATTTGAAAAAAAAACGATGAACTTGAAATTTTTCATAACAAAATTTTAGTGTGGGGCTTGAAACGTATTGTGAACCCTCTCTTACTAAAGAGTTTTTAAGTATCCCTGTAGAATTTTCACCGTTCTCCTCTATTTCCCTTGACAGGATCTGAGGTAATTCATCTTTATGTCTTCCCGAAAAAAAATATATCAAGCTGGTGAAAATTAATCTGTTTCATAGAATTCAATTTTTTTCAACCCTCTTCAAGTTTTTTCTTACAGTCTATGATTTATTTCGAATAAAGGGGTGGGGGTATTTTCCCTGAGGATTTTAAAATTTTGTTTCTGCAAAGGAATAAACTGGGGTTTTATTTGATCAAGTATAGTAACTAAGAATTATTAGAAATAAGTGAAAAATAGTGAAAAAACAATATAGGGTACATTTAAAAAATGGTACTGGTATCAATTTTCGATAGTACCCCAGTATTGGACAATTGTTTAATTAAATGTATTATATTATAAATATTTGTTGATATTTGATTACTGCCATAAAACAGCTTAATTTGATGACAATCGGTCAAAAAACAGTATACTTTACTCTTAAAGCGGTCATGATTGGTACCAGTACCTTAACAGTTTTTTTTATTTCTTCAATATAATATGTTAATAATAAAATTTTAAAAATATCATTTTTTAATTATTTTTCTCAACATTTAAAATATCACCATGATGTTTTTCTCATATAACAGGGGTTGGGGGGGGGGGGGGTGTAAGGGGCAGGTGCTGTCATATTAACTTGTATTTCAGTTAGGTATAATGCCCTTGCATTTTTATTTTACAATAGAATTTATAATAAAAATATGTACCAAAATTCAATTATTATTTTAAAAAATTGTTTACAATTGCATATTTGATTTATCAGAACTGGTGAAACTTCGCCGTGAAAAGATGCACGTGTGTTAAAAATGCGAAAGAAAAAATAACATTCGGCGCTTGGAAATAATTAAATGTTTCCAAGTTGATGTAGTGTTGTAGAAGTGATCCAGGAATTCCAAAACAGTTGCAACAATGGGCCTAGTGGTGGCGCAGTTCCGAAGGAGAAACTTCTTGTTCTTCCTAGCCCTCGTTGTCTTCATACCGTTTGTCGTTCTGGTGCTTTTCTCTGTGCCAGGTTGGTAGTATTTGTTTTATTGTTACTTTATTTCAAACTATTTTTAGGTAATAGTAATAATGATTAATTATTAAATAATTTAATTTATGAAGAAGGTGTGAAACGAGACTTCTAGGTCTTGGAACGAGACCTAGACGAGAGTGTATTTAGTTTGAATGAGACGAAATCATCAATAATTATTAAAAAAGGACCTCGCAGTTTTTGATAGGGAAATGGCTTTCAGTCAATCTCTTTGAAACCAACTGGAAAATATTCTCTAAATCATCCCGATTAAAAGTCTCAATGGTCGCAACCGCCTAAGTTCCCGAGGTCTCGAGCAAAAAAGCTGTTTTGTACCTAATACTGCAATAAAAAATCGATATAGTACAGGATTTCCCAAGTTCAATATTTAATTTATTATAACAAATGGAAGAAAACTTTAAATACAAAAGTTGTCAGGCTAGACAAGCAGCATATTTTTAAAATAGTTACATTTATATAAGGTGTCCCATAAGGGTGTTACAAATCAAAGTTATATTTTTATGACAACTAATTTTCTATTGTTTTTATTTTACAATTTAATATTTTTAATACTATCGCTAGTAGCTGGCGTTGACGGCACTACACATACCTTAACATGTTTTATAAAAACATTATTATAATCCATAAAATAATTTGCTAGAATTTGCAAACTTTAACAACATAAAAATCTAGAAATTAAATAAACAAAACGATACATAAAAATTAATTTCTTTGTTCAAAATGTCCTGTACTATATCGATTTTTTTATTGCATTATTAGGTACAAAACAGCTCTTTGCGCGAGACCTCAGGAACTTAGGCGGTTGCGACCATTGAGACTTTTAATCGGGATGATTTAGAGAATATTTTCCAGTTGGTTTCAAAGAGATTGACTGAAAACCATTTCCCTATCAAAAACTGCGGTGTCCTTTACTATTTGATTTAATATATTAATTTTTTAAATGAATAATTAAAGTAAATATATGATGGAAATGTATTTATTACATACTAGCTGTGCCCGCGGCTTCGCTCGTTAGATATATGGTATTGCGGAGTTTATTTGAGGTCTTTTTACTCTACACAATTCTTTACTACATTATATTGTTCAATATTAAACGGTTTAAACTGCACTGGCGGTAAACTTTTTTCCGACTTGATTTACTATTATCGTCACTGCTTATTCCTTATGTTACCTAACGTAACAAAATATATACTAAAATCTGGTCGGTACACCTCTATTCTCGAGTGCACTGACGGACAGACAGACAGACAGAGAGACGTTGCGTTTTATTACGTGTACAAGACGAGGCTTGCTTATTTTTTTGAGGCGAGACTTCAATTTAAAAAAAAACGAGATAAGATTTACCTGACCCTCATTTTGAGTGGCAGCTCTATATATTACAATAAAAATAATTTAAATAATGTTTTACACAGTTAACAATTAAAAAATCTATATTCTGTGAATTCTGTTTTTTTGTGTGATTTTATTCCATTACCTTTTTCTGGTAATAACTAAATATTTTATATTTTTATTTATTTATTTAAAAAAAAGCAGATTAGGTTATCTTTTAGACCCCTTTCTTGTAGTATTTGCAATTTGCATATTTAATACGCATTTTAATTTGAAATAAAGTTTATGATGGTATTAATTAGTTTATTAATGGAAGATTGCATATTCAAATTAAATAATTTATTAAAAACTTTATGACATGCATGTTATGCAAAAATTATTGGATCGTTATCAGAAAAGTTTTTCTACTTTTAAAGTTAAAATTAATATTATGGGAAAAATGCATTCGCCTTATGAAAATTATTCTAGTGACGTATTATTTTATTTGTAAAATAAAAGTTGCCAAATCTATAGACAGCTTAATAGACAGTTTTTATATGAGATAATTATTTTCATGCATCAAATTATTGATTATTTTACACAAAAATAAAATTTATTAAAAAAATTAAACAATACATTTTTTGCTCACTCGAAACTCAGTTTTTTTTTGGCGGGCCACTTGCAGTTCGCGGGCCGCGTGTTTGACATGCCTTTTACAGAGGTGTTCTAACGGTATTACCTCATACGCAAAATCTATTTGTTTATCAATATTCGCTGTCAGTAAACCAGTCCTAAAACATTTATAAGTAATTATATATTGCGTAATAAAAAAGTCACCTGACGAGTTTCTACACATTGATGTGTGTGTGTATATGTGTCGTGAGCATTTGTACACTCTTAGAAATAATATATGTGAATCATTTATTCGATTACTGTTAATTATAAAAAAATAGTGTGTAAAATAGATTTGATTAATTAAATATAAAAATCAAATATGATACTTGTTGTCAGTTTGTAACTGTAACGTAAAATTTAACTGGAATAATTGATCAAATTTTGACAGTTTTATATAGAAATAATTTCATCACTAAAGGGTCGATTACATTGAACGACTTTACTAGCTACAAGCCGGCGAATTCACTAACTGCTAGTAAACTCACCCAGTGTAATCATGTTCACTAGCTAACTAGCAGATTGTAAACAATCTGCTACAAAAGTTGAAAGCCGGGCTACTTTACTCGCTGGTTTGTAGGCTTGTTAGCTTGTACGAGTATCTCGGTGATTTCTGGTTTCAGTGTCAACAAAATGTATTCACAACACGTGGTTTTAGCTAGTTGGTTACTGAGCGAGTGGATAGTTTTGTGTGTCATTATCACTAACCGTCACTAACGTATTAGCTGGCTCGCCTGTAAACTCGCCGGCTTGTAGCTAGTAAAGTCGCTCAATGTAAAGCTAGCCTCACACGTCGATAGATTTGCTACTAGTTTGCTTACGGGGCGCTGTGATGGCAACTACGATGGTTGCTGTAATTGAAAATGACGTCACTATTGGCTGCCTTACGTTGACGCTTGGTAGAATTCTGTGATAGTTCATGTCCTATTTTTCGTACTAGATTTGTTGCTAGATTTTATGTTAACCAATAGGAACGTCGCATGTGGGCTTGTGTTTTTGACGACCGGCGGTAGTTTTAAGGTGGCTGTATCAGGATCAACGATAGATATGTAAAAACATTTCATAAATTTTATTATTAATATTAATATGTTCTGTGATATTAATGATGATTATTATAATGCAATAACTATAGTATAGAATTATTATTAGTAAGCATAGCTATTATTACACGGAATTTTGTTTGATATTCATAATACCTAACATATAATGTTGACGTTTGAATATTCGAATATCTTTTCAGAATAGTATTTTGGTGCCAAAGCATAATGAAAATAATGTCAAATCAACAAGCCGAAATTGTAAATTAATTAATTTATTTGATTACAAAATTTATTTGGTTATATTTCATAATAATAACCATTACAAATAGGGTGACCAGATTTTAGTTTTGGTAAACCCTGAAATGTAAATGAAGACCCCTTTTTATTTTATCTTATCTATTTTATTTTTATTTTATTCTTTTTATTTTTATTTTCATAAAATTTGTTACAAAAATCTGCACTGTTATATCCCCTGCTCTATTTTTGATGAACTTTTTTTTTTAAAACTCATTACTAATCGTCTACGACGAATTACTTCTAATGCAACCGCGTCCATTTTTCTAAACTGTAATTTTGCACGTATCGGAGCCATCTAGCGACCCTGCATCGTGTGCAGCAAACATCGCAGAGAAACCATCACAACGCCCAGCGCGACAGCTCGCTTGGAACCCAGTTACAAAATCAAGCAAGCAATCCAGTGACAAATCTATCGTCGTGTGAGCTAGGCTTAATCGATCCTTAAATGATTAAGGTGTAAGGTTCTGGCACCAGTCTTGGATATGACCCCAGTAATGGCTATTTTTTAATTAAATGTACTGAATTAGAAATATTTGTTGATATTTGATTATTATCATATCTAAATATTAATCTATATACATTTAACTGTCTTACAGCGTGATTTGATGACAATCGGCCAATAGGTGTCAAAATGGTGAACATTTAAACTAGTTATTAGTATAATTTATTTATTAATTATTATATTAGTTGCGTTTTATAATATAATGATAATGTATCAGGGCCGGACTTTGGCAACTGTCTAAGCTCGTAAATTGTAAAGCCTGAATTTTCAAAAGTGGAAGCGAAAAAAACGTTCTTCAGATTTTGCGGTCAATTTTGAAATTCATTAATTAAATGTACTAAAAAAAAGTATTTACAATTTTGGTTTTTTAACGTGGTCCGCAATTGGAATAGAGCCCTATTTTTCCTTAGTTCGCTGGCGGCAAACTTTTTTTATTATCGTCACTGCTTATTTGTTATGTTACCTAACGTAACAAAATATAGCCTATAACCTGGCCAGAGAACGTACCTATGAATTAAAAAAAACACGTAAATCGGATAAGTGGTTCTTGGGTGATAAGCGCACTAACGGACAGACACACAGACAGACAGAGACACGTTGAGCTTTATATATATAGATAAGGATATGCAAATTATTGATGGAACAGAATTGTATAAGCTAATTTTTTAGTGAAATTGCGTCTTATTGATAATTCACAGAATTCAATCAGTTTAAAAGGGAAATTACAGCGCTTGATTATATAGAAAAAAAACTTAATAGGTTGACAAGAATGTCCTTGGACTCGAGTCTTCTAGCATGAAAGTGTGACAATACAATGTGACCGTGACGTGATCGTGCGATTTTACTATTATAGTAAACTAGGTATTTTATAAATTATGTTAAACCGATAGTGAAAAAACACGATAATCGGAAATGTATTAGGTTTAATTAAATAGATATTTAATTATTATATTAAGGTTTCACATTTTTTTATAATGATAAGGTCTATTTGCTATTTTAAAGTACTCACAGTTAATTTAATTTAGTACTTTTCCTTTCGTGTCTGTCTGTCTGTCCCCTGTATCCTTGTAACACGCATAACTTATGAATAACTGAACCGATATTAATGAAACTTGGTTTGTTGGTTGGGTCTGGTTAGTATATGTTCCCATATAAAAATCATCAAAATCGTGAGGGGGGGGGGGGGGAGATATGGTGACCCAAAATTGTTATTTTTTTAAATATATCAAGAAATATACACGAAAATTTTATGGAATCTTTTTGTCAAGCATTCAATTTTCTATAATATAGGTCACCACAACTTTTAGGTTATATTTCCATTTGTTTTGTAAAAAAAACTAATTGATTTTCAATCGCTGCTTTTTACATTGACAAATATAATTTTGACGTAAGTAAAAATTAAGATTAGAAAATGTTCTCCGATTTCGAAATTTTAAATTGATCTTTCCGTTTCACGTCAAGACAAACACTTTTCGTTCCGTGTCTGTCTGTCTGTCTGTCCGTGTGTGTGTACGTCCGTCCGTCTGTCCCCTGAATCCTAGTCACACGCATATCTCATGAACCACTGAACCGACATTGTTGAAACTTGGTCGGATGGTTGGGTCTGGTTTGAGGACGGTCCCATTTCATAATCATCAAAATCGTGTGCAAGGGAGAGGGGTGACATCCCAAAATATATTTTTTTCAAGATATCTCAAGAACGACACGTGAAAATTTTATAGAATATTTTTTGTAGAGCATTAAATTTCCTATAATATGGGTCTACAACGTTTGTTGTAAAATATTCCCTTACAAAGATTTATCTCAATTTATTTTAAAAATTCGTGTTTTGTTTTTCTAAATTGATATTTGCTTGGACATATTAAATGTCATTTTGGCGTTTTAAAAATTATATGGTTAACCAATTTTAAGCAATTTATCTGAGCATCGGTTTTTATTTAAATTGTTGAATAATTAATTACCTTTGGTGAGTTTAGCACGAGGAAGCACTGTGCATTTACTTGGCAGATGTTTTTTATATAAAATCATTCAAGATAACTGTGTTAGTTCCACTATTGTACACGGAAAACCCTTTCAGGCTTTTCAAATAGGCCCCCATCGACAACTAAAGTTTGCTTTTACAGATCAAGGACTCTCTGTGAGAGCTTGAGTGGTGTGTGGGGGGGGGGGGGGTAGGGGTGGGGTTGACTATTAATACAAAGGGTAAGGTAAAACCACTTTGGAAAAGTAGTCGAATGAATATTTATATAACATTTTACACGGCGTATGAACGAAAATTACTTTTGACTTGTGGTTGATGGAAAATTTAAAACTTGAAAAGGGGAGGTTAGGTTATTTTTTTGTATGGATTTGGTATTAGTTCACAAGAAAATACATAAAAAAATCTACAATTAAAAAAAAATTACCCTACGACGTTTTCTCATTAAATGGCGAGCTTTTCCATTTAATTCAAAAATGGCCGATTGTGGATGTAAAAATCCAAGGTATATAAAGACAAGGTAGTCTCAACAATTCCTTGACCAATCAGCGTTGGCGCGGGAATTGACGTCACCTGGGGGATATATTCAAATGTCATAAATTTTTAATAGAATATTAATTACAAAAAATTCCTATATTTATTCTTGTTTTCGTATTTTTTGATATTTTAACAACACATACAATCAAATAAGTACAAATTCGACGTTGTAAAATCATAAAAAAGCTGTCAAAGACAATTTGGTCAATTCCGGAAGCATCATTTTTACTATTCTTAAGTTGGCAATACGTTATATGATTCTGACAGCACTTTATGATTTTGCTATGTCGAATTTGTACTTATTTGATTGTATGTGTTGTTAAAATATCAAAAAATACGAAAACAAGAATAAATAAAGGAATTTTTTGTAATTAATATTCTATTAAAATTTATGACATTTGAATATATCCCCCAGGTGACGTCAATTCCCGCGCCAACGCTGATTGGTCAAGGAATTGTTGAGACTACCTTGTCTTTATATACCTTGGTAAAAATCAAATTTTATTTTTGAAAATTTTATCACGTATTTTTAACATAAAAATACATATTTCTTCTTTTTTTCGTAAAAATCCTTTCATTTTTCATTAATTATTGCATTTTTAGTGATAAAAAAAGTTTTTCGACATTTATTTTATTTTTGAGGTTAGGATGCGTTTGAAAAGTAACGCTACCTATGCAGTTCTATAGTCTATTAACTTATAAGTATTTTATTATTATTTTTATTTTCTTACAACCTATAGAATTGGAGATATTTCAAAAACAGTGTAGCGATACACTCGAAATGTATCAAAAATGCACAATTATGCAATTTTCTCGGGACGCACATGGCCGATTTCCCCAAATTTTTGATTTTCAACTAATCTTCGAACATACAAAGAGAAAATCCAAAAAAATCCAACTTCCCGAATGCATCACATTAAAATGCTAATTTCCCTCTACTATATACTGTGAATGATTATTACAGGAAGTAGCTGTGATATCCACTGTATTGCGTGACGAAACATTGGGAAAATTAATGAGCGAAGTCAAAAATTAAATATTTAAAAAATGTTAATTACAGTTTATCACGCTAGTGCAATAGTGGTATGAAAAGTATTGATTTTGGTCGAATTTTTATGAATGTTTTCGTTTAAAAATCTCTACAATCCGAAAAACAAGGGAAACTTGCCGAATGGTCTTGAGGACGATCATGTGATAAAATTGAAATTTGTTTCTTATGCGTTCGCGTTGATTCGATGATAAAATTGCTATATGTCATTTTAATACGACTTCCGGTGAAACCGGAAATACGTCAAATTTGATTCTTTAGCGGCTGATATATATTTTGTTCCTTATTTAAAATAAATTGATGGAAAATATGTTTTCACCTTGTTTTTTTGTGTTATAATTTGCAACGAAAACGTGGACAAATGGTGCCATTAGTTTTCCATCCCCTTTCCTCCTCCTTCTTGAAAACATTCGTGCTTGTTGTATTTGACGATGTAAAGCTTAACCAAAAAAGCGACATATGTATTACATTATTGGAAAAATAGTTGTTATTTTCAATGAAATAGTTACTAGTTGAATTTTTTTTCGGAAAATAGTTGATAAATAGTTTTTTTACGATTTAATAATAATTAGTGCAAACGAAGCAGTAAAAAGTGTCGCAAATAGTTTTAAAATAGTTGGAATAGTAGTTGCAAATAGTTGATTTCAAATTGTGTTCAATCAAACCAATTTTCTGAAAACGGTGGAGATATGCAATAAAAATTATAATAAATGCATTTTTACGCAATAGTTGAAAAACTATTTTTCCAATCTCTACTAATAAGTAATGGTTTTATTTATTCACAAAAATATTTCAAATTTAATTTTTTTTGTTATATTATAAAACAAAATTATTAATTAAAATGAATAGTTAAGTCACATAAATAAAACAATATTTTTAAGAAATCAATGGGAAATTAAAACCAACCTGTCATTCTGAAACACACTCGATACTTAAGGAGGCAGACTCAGTTGGGACTTGAAAGTTGACCCTATATACTCTTCAGTGTTTTAGGGTTATTCTTTAAATCGGTTTTATTTTTTCAATTTCCTACAGATTTAAGTGAGCAGACCCAGTTGAGACTTCCAAAAAAGCTTTTTTTTAGGATTTTTTTGGCCACGCATTAAAATAATTAATAAATGTTTTTCCACATGAAAGATATGTATTTAAAGAATACATTGTAATTTTTTTATGGCAAAATATTAAAAAATAAGTGGGATATAGCAAATTTGGGAGGGGTCAAAAAAAAAGAAGTGTTTTGCCGTGATCACTACTGCTCGTCACTAGATCATCTGAAATAAAAATAAACAAAAGGGATCATTAGCTAATGACATAATGCTCATGATGAACGAAGGGATTTGAAAAATTTTGAATTTTCACAAAATGGCGGATATTGAAAGTCAAAATTCTTTATTCGACTAAAATTTCACTCGCATTTTCGGCTATAAAAAAATAATAATCGTCAAAAAAAATCCTTCGTTCATCCGGAGGACAATTATGTATAGAATAAGTGAGAAAAATTTCAAACCAATCGGCAAAGCCGTTCTCAAGTTACAGTGATCACCGACTTCGAAAACATGGTTTCGAGAAAAACGCGTTTAAAGTTTTGAGTAGATACGAATTGCATGCAGATAAAAAAATTATTTTGGAACTTACACTGAATCGTCTATGGACAGGACATTTGTCTGAAATTTTCAGAGAATACTTTTGAAATATTCTACTTTGAGAAAATGCAAAAAAAAAATTGATTTTTTCAAATTTCTAACTGGGTCTGCCCCCTTAAAATAAACATTATAAAAACGTGTTTTGTTCATATGTGGCCGCGGGCCGCACATAAGATCGGGTTGGCCAGCCCTGATCTAAACTCTTCGGTAGTTTTTCGCCAGTCCTCCAACCCTGTAGATACGTCACTGATATCTATATTAAGGTTTCGACGAATTTCAATATAATATAATAACATGTTTTGTTGATTCACAATACACAAAGGGCCACTACAATAGTTCGACAAAACATACTATATGCAAACAACATTTCTATTATTTCATAGAACATTCCGCTAGTATAGGTTTTCACTGGAACAACTCATGTGTACTATATTAATTTATGTTTATGTTTTTATTAAAACAGTAATTACGTAGAAACGGATCAAGAGTCCGTGGCGATCCATATTGTGTAATTATTTTATGTACATATAGCCGCAGATTGTGTTTATATGTAAATAATAATGAGAAATATATTTGTCTTGTTTGTTTGTTTGTTTGTAGAAAATAGAATTGCCTATATTAAATTGTTTTTGTATTTGTTTTTAATCGTAAATTTAAATCTATGTAAAACTTTCGTTGGTATAGTTTCGAAAACGAAAAAGTTTGCTTGAATAAGAGCGTAGAATACATCGCAAATATATACAGCGTGTCCCTGAATTGACGCATTAATAGATGTACAAGTCTTGAGGCTTCCGCGGTGATCTTGGCATGGATCTTGGCTTCTGGGTGTAAGCCGCGTCGGTTTGGTCGTGTTATCGGCCAACGTTTCGTCACACATTGCAGTGGACATCTCCAGGGCTCTGCAATGTGTGACGAAACGTTGGGCGATAACACGACCAAACTGACGCGACTTACACCCAGAAGCCAAGATCCGCATTAATACTCGTAGATGTGTAAAAAATAATTTTTTTTTCAAAATCTTAAATTTCTTCAGGTAAAGTGCCTTTTCTGAATTGTTAACCGTATAATTTTACTAATGTTCCGGTATTACAGATTAGCTAGCAAAATTTGCTAGCTTGCAAGCACTTTCAAATAGGATATCAAACTTATATGACAGTTCTCTCTGTAAGTTGATTTTTATCGTTTTTACTCAAGGTTAGTAAATGTACTTTACATACCTTGGTTTTTACTTACTTTGCATACAACTATCTGTCAAAAAATTGATACCCAATTTGAAAGTGCTTGTAATATAGCATATTTTGATAGCTAGTCTGTAATACCGGACATTAGAAAAGATGAGTCTTGGCTTCTGAGTGTAAGTCGCGTCGATTTAGTCGTGTTATCGGCCTACTTTTAGAAGAGCCCTGAAGATGTCCACTGCAATGTGTGACGAAACGTTGGCCGATAACACGACCAAACTGACGTGGCTTACACCCAGAGGCCAAGATTTATATCACGATCACCGCGGAAGCCTCAAGAATAATGAAAGTATATCTCTGTTGAAATTTATTTTTAGTAAAATTATTAATTTTTTTAAGTTTCTTCGTCAATTTGATAAAAAATGTTTTGTGATTACTTTGACTTTTTTATTTGTAAACAATTAATTAACCCAGGTACTAGAATTGGTAAATTATTAAAAATTGAATACACTTTGGTATAAATATATGTACATATAGTAAAAAGTAAAAAGTCCCTCGCTAGGTCTGTCTGTGCACGATTTTATCAGTAACTACTGAACGGATTTTTCCCGGTTTTTACTAAAGGATAGAGTGTTTCATGAGAAAGGTTTATGTATATAATTTGTGGATATTTTGTGTAAATTTAAGTTGGAAATTAAAACAATCCTATTTTTGCATGCGCTGCGTAAAAAATTAGAGAAAAGTAAAACAATGTTTAATTAGTTTATTACCGATTAAATTTATATCCCCCATCGGGTCCAATGCGCTAGTATATTATAAAAGTGAATTTTCATTAATAAAAATGTGATTTCTTTGAGTAAATACCTACATATAAAAATATAAATTTAACTTATTTTAAAATGGTAATATTAAATAATAATGAAATACTGTTTACTTCCTCCTTTCACTTTAGAAGAGGGCGGGGTAGAAATATGTACATCTAACTTGAGAAGATACGGACGTCATACCTTTAGGTACTCATTTATGAAAATTGATTTTTGTATAATGTAATAAAACGTTTAGACCGGGAGCCGTCAACCCCCAAAACATACGTCATCGAGTTTTGGGCTGAATTATATGGGCAAATCCACAGAACGTGGCCGCTTTGGGGGAACGGCAATAGTGCGCGTGTGGGAATGTATATTACCCACCCATAAGTACACGAACTCAAAGTATACTTTATTGTGGATGTAAACATGGAGTTACGAGTCGATTGCTTGATTCATATAAAAACTGCAGCACAATTTGCATTGAAAAATCGGTTATTTTCACGTTTTCAGAATGGAACTTTTAAAAAAAGAAAAATTCATACCACCGCAATTTTCTCACATTCAAACCAATGAATCTGAAATTTTTACTGGACATGTTTTTTGGTATAATGAACCTTTTCCCGGAGTTTCAAAGGCGCACACCTCTTACATTTCATATGCGCGATTGTTTTATCCAGCGAACGGCAATTTCAGCGTTTTTTATTTGGTTTATTTGCTGTAACTTTTGGAACATCCGAAGCACACTCCTGAAATTGAGACCAATTATTCTTCTCTTTGTTACGAAGATTTTGAGACGACATAGAAGAGTTTGCGTTCAATGCTCCATTTTGAAGAAGCATTTGAGTATTTTAATTTAAAGCTAATGCAGCCACGTTCTGTGGATTTGCCCATATGCCAAATTAAAGCTATAACAATCTACTTTTCAAATCTTTCGGTCGGCCAGCTCATATCTTGACAGTTTTGTCAGTCCGACCAAATTTATCTTTAAAAAAGACCAATAACTCGCGAGGTGACCCTCGCCGATTTCATTGCAATTTCATATACTAATAGTCCAATCAATTCTAAGGGACACGTATTTTTTTATATGTGGGATAACGATCATTTAAGGGGTGAAAATCTCCCTCAAAATTTTACGTAAATTTTGCATTGGACTTTTTTTAAAGATAAATTTGGTCAGACTGGCAAAACTGCCAAGATATGAGCTGGCCGACCGAAAGATTTGAAAAGTACATTTAATTTGGCATATAATTCAACCCGAAACTCGATGACGTATGTTTTGGGGGTTGACGGCTCCCGGTCTAGTAGGTAATTGAAATAAACTCGAAATTCTTTGTTGGCAATTATCTTTAATTTTTTGAAACTTGAATGAATCTCATTCCAGGAAATAGACATGCAGACAGTGTTAATAATATTTGTACTTATTCTTTTATTAGCTTTACCCGCGGCTTCGCTTATGTTATTACTGTTTCTGTTAATAATGGAAACTACAAAGCTTAAGCCTAAACTAATTCTAGAGTCGTATGTCCGGTATTATAAAGAATTTGCTCTCGAATAAACGCTAAGGTAACGCTATCTGTTGAGTATTACCCACTGACAGTTCTAATATATGGTATGGTTTATTTGAATGGTCTTTAAGTAGAAATCAGCGATCTAAAAGCAGTGGTGTACATCATAAAATGCATAGCATATATACATTATATAATATACTAATAGTGACGTTAAATATATAAATAAAAACAACTTGTTTGTCTAAACGTCAAAAAATGTAAAAAAGAATAAGATTTCGCAAGCTTTCGATTCATAGAATCATCGTCAGGCTAATAAGGAAGAACCAAAATATCAAAACATGAATATTGTTGAAATAACGACATCGTTCTCACATTTTATTCTTCCTTATTAGCCTGACGATGATTCTGTGAATCGTAAGCTTGCGAATTCTTTTTTAAATTTGTTGACGTTTAGACAAAGAAGTTGTTTTTATTTATACATTGTTATACATTTATTATCACTACTCTAAAATCTTGAACTAATTCATAATAATTTGACATCTCGCAGATAGCGTTAGGTTAGCTTTTGCTCTAGAATAAATTCTTAATAATAATCGATAGGTATTAAACTTTCTAACAGTAAAAGTTCCACTCAAATCGGTACAGTAATTTTCGACAGACATATCAAAATATCAAAATTGGTTTAGTCTATCATCTTGTCTCGATTAAAAATATTAATGACGCTTTTGCTTCTGAAAATATTCTTTTGGTGAAATTGTTAATAATTAAAAAACAAAACTATTCTATTTTAGAGATTTGGTTTACTATAAATGATAAGGTTGGATAATTTGATATGCCACTTAGCAAAGTCATGTGGACATTGTGTGATAGTTAGCAGTTTCTAACGAAATTAGTAACACTTTACGGTCGAGTGAGTCGAATGTTTTTATTTTTATTAACACATTACCTGTATCCAAGTGCGATGATTTCTTAGATATGGACATATGACGTATCTCGTATAAATTTTTTTAGAGGGGTGGGGGGTAGATCTAGTTTTATCAAAATCTCACATTTTTTTTAGTTGACTTCTCTCAAGGTTTTTTTTTGCAAATTTCTTTTCAGTTAAATTAAAAATACATTTTTTTTAATATACATTTTTTGTACGCACCTTGGAATAAAAAAAAGATTTATTTATTTTTCCTTCGGTCGGTTAAGTGTTAATAATCTATTTAACGTCAAAAGTTATATAAAAAGTATCATTTCCCAGTGGGTATTTCGTAACTGGATTAATTAAATGTTATTAAAGTAATTTTTATTAATGTTTTGTACTGCAAGGGGCAAAAAAAGAATACAATAAATATTAATTAAAAATGTTTGTGGAAGTAAAAACTTTATGGATAAAAATATATATTTTATATACATATTTAGCAACTCCAAATTTCACCATTTCGTTCTTGCCTTTGTTTTTCTAATCGTAGCAATTAAAAAAAATTCCTGCGTAAATTAATTTACAGAACATATCATTGTTATGTAAGGGGTTAAGCTATTTTTGTTATTTTCGACACACTCACAATCATTAAAAACCCTTTCCCTAGTATTACGTCTCAAAATCGTACCCACCACCCCCTAATTTAAATTTCTTTGTTCGTATTTTTGATTTAAAATGCACTTAAGTGAAATTTAATGGTACCTGATTTATTATCTGGCCCCCACCCCTTTCCTCGTCACGCTTTTATTTAAAACATGTTTTTCTACAACGCACCATTTAAAAGAATCAGAAATTCAAAAACTGTCCGTTAGTGCGCTTTTCACTCGAGAACCGCTTATCCGATTCACGTGTTTTTTTTAATTCATAGGTATGTTCTCTGGCCAGGTTATAGGCTATATTTTGTTACGTTAGGTAACATAACAACTAAGCAGTGACGATAATAGTAAATCAAGTCGGAAAAAAGTTTGCCGCCGGCGTGCTCTTTTGCAGTACGCTGCCTAAACCGTTCAATATTGAACAAAATAATGTAGTAAAGAATTGTGTAGAATAAAAATATATGTCAAACTTTTATATTTAAGCCACAGTTTTTTATGTTACAAAAAAAATGTAAAATATTTGGGTTCTGCTTATGTGGACTTATGACCTGCAAAATATTAATCCTTATCGAAATAAATGATTTCATCGTCATAAGTATTTAATGTAGATATAATTTGCCCTTTACAGTATCCAATTTGGTCTTTTGGTTTAGGAAATAACTTGAAATATACATATGGTAACATATTATTCGCCACAATTCGCGCGAACTATGATGAAGTGTCGCGGGGCAGATGGAAGATTCTGCGCTCAGCCGGCAGTTGTTTATTTTGTTTTCAATTATTAACTTTTAAATTTAAACAGAACAAAATTTATTTGTAATTTTTGTTCTGATTCGTTTTTTTTTAGGTAATTTAGGTCTTGATTAATTATTATTACGATAATAATTAATCGTGTTTTTTTCAAAAATCCTAAACAATAATTCCGTAGTCCACGCGGGCACAGGAAGCTTGTAGTTTTGGTTGTAGAGCGTTCACAGACCGACAGATTGACATACACATAATATATCGTACGTGTATTTAATCCGAAGTGAAATTTTAGCCAGTGAATTAAATACAGAGGTAATGCGATTCTGAAATATGCTGTGTGTGTATACATCTGCATTCCACACGCACCGCGCGTTGTGTGACTGTTGTAAATAACACGTAGGTAGATAGGTACGTTAAGTGCATTTTTCATCTGAATACGATACGGTTGGTACGAATGACGTCACAGAAGCATGTGCAATTTATTTCGTGTAACGGGTTGCATTGTAGATGGGTACATGTACAGGGGTGTCTGCAGGTAAGGGTATATTGGGTTTTGAATAAAATATTTTATGTAATTTTGTATTGGTATGCTTATAATACCCATATCAGTGATTCCCAAAGTTTTTTCGAGTTGCGACGCTTTTTTTGAATTAAGGTTTATAATAAACAAATCAGACAACTGCATTATTGGACAAATTCATTCATTTCTTATAGTCCTCAGTATGTCGACCCTTATGTTAATTTATTACCATACTTTTAAAAGTTTGTGAGTGGCTTCTTTTTGATGAGTCTAACAACTTTTTTATTTGTGAAAACTTTAAAAAATGGGGCATTTCCCGGGCGGTGGACTGGAAAAACAGTCCAAGATATTTGTCGGACAAAATGACCAATGGATTGTAACTAAGATAATGTGGTGAGAAAACCGAAAAAAAATGTCGGACAAAAATAATGAGGTTATTTAGTTTATTACCAGCTACCTGAAATTTGTAGGATTATTAAATAATTCTTTTTACAATCCATTGGTCATTTTGTTAGACAAATATCTTGGTCCGTTTTTCCAGTTCACCGCCCGGAAAATTCCCCGCGCTGCACGTTCGAAAATACCCCATTTTTAAGAATTTTCGCAAATTAAAAAAGTTGTTAGACTCATCAAAAAGAAGCTACTCACAAAGTTTCAGAAGTATGGTAATAAATTAACAAAAGGGTCGACGTACCGAGGATTCGACTGTTATTTATTCATTAACATTAAATTAATCGGGTGGAGGAGCCTTCAGATCCGCGGCGCCCCTTTAAAAACACCGCGGTTCCCCAGGACACACTTTGGAAACCACTGGTCTAAAGTAATATTGTCATATGAGATTTCTTTTGATATTTCATACTTTCTATTTATTTATTTATTTATATAGATAAAATAACTATGTTTATAAAAACATTGCTTTTTTATACGGCTAGTATTTTCCCCTTGTTAGTAAATCAAGTTTACAAGGTAATGAATGCAACGGTTTCGCCATTCTTTATTAAAAAATAAATCTATTTGTGACATGTTAGATATAACGTAGGTGTACATATACAGGATGATTCAGGACTGGCATGTCAAACTTTAACAGTAGGTAGATATCATAGAACCAGAATATAAGTTTATTTTGTGTTAGTAGTAGAATTCTGCAGTGCTTTCTTTTATATCGATATTTCTCGTAAACGGTTGATCCTATGATCCAGTTTTATAATATTGTGTCTCACGATTGCCATTTTAAATTTTCCGAAAACCAAATGTAGCCTATGACCAGGCGCGTATACAGGGGGGGGGGTCAAGGGGTCATGAATGGTGAAAAATGAGTGATAATGAGTATATGGTCATGTAAAAGGGCACCGTAATTCGGTCTCAAACCTAAACAGAAGCAAAATAAGCAACTGAAAACTACCAAACCGACCAACCCACATAGTCTTGAAAAAAAGTCGGAACTAACGTCGACGGTTGCATGTAGTAAAAAAGTTTTCAAACTTTAAACTCATTTTTATAAAAACTTTGTTTTTAAAAACTGCGGGAAACGTATCTTGGCCATTTTCCATTCGATCGACTTAAAATTTTAACTGTTCTTAGAACGGTTTTTATAAATAATTTAAGCTCGTTTTTTCCGTCAAAACGCGATTTTTTTGTTCAAAGTGATATAAAATTTGCAAATATCGATATTTTTTTAATAATTGTGTGTACTTCGATGGGAAAACTCAGTAAATAACGAGATTTTTGTTGTTGTTCTGGATGTTGTTTTTCGCAGTGGAGCACATAACAAAAAAAATACACTCACAATCAGTGTAGCAACGTTAAAGTCACCATTTTGTTTTATATTTCATTTAAAATTTAAAATTTCATTTGATTGCTTTTTTTGTTATTCTAAAAAAAATCCTAAAAAAGTCCCATTTTCCGAAGTGACCCTAAATCTACGAAGGAACAGATGAAAACATACATATAGATTGGCCTAATTCATAACCCTCTTTCGGGCAGAGAAACGACCATGTTTTCTGAATAATATATTAGTTACGTACAGAAAAAAATAATAATAAGGAGAAACACTTTTTTTTCTTCATACACTGCAGCATTCAGTAAGTAGACGGAATCGTTACTACATATACATACAGACATCTGCACGCCTGATGAATGTTCTCCGTTGCCATGGTTACGTTATTTTGACAGCTCTCAGACGGAACACAAGTACCCAAATCAGGAGTTTGATAATGTTTGCTACAAAGTTAATTTAACAGTTAATTAATAATTTATCTTTTTCACATCTCAGTCTCTCTCTGAAAATTATCTTGCCGGCCTTTGTGTGTGTGTGTGAGTGCCAGCGTGTGTGTATGTGTGTTTACATTTCGTGTGAATTGTTACACAGCTACTTGATTGTATAATAGGCATAGATACTACTTTTGGGTAACGGTGACAGCTAGTCGAGCTAGGGTATTATGTGTATGGAATATATTTACAATTGTGTATGTGTGTCTGTCTGTGAATAATGATGTCGTGTATTTTAAAAACGTGGGTACTTTAACTGATGGTATATTGATATAACTGTCATCGTGTAGCGAAAATAATTTTTAGGTTGTTGTTTATTTTGCATTGGAATGTAAAATGATTTTTATTTTTTTGAAAATAAAAATGGTGATTGGGTATTTATTGTACAGGGTTAGGTAACAGTATAGTCCATACAAGTGCGAGTCGACTCGCACTCTGAGAATTCCGTACCGATATTAAACGTCTTTGTGTGTAGGCGTCTTTACGTAGATGCTGTATGAAACCGCAATTAAGTGTCATGCACTGAAAAGAAGAATTGGTTGAATTTACCTATCATAGTTAATTTGATTTTGATTCAATTTAACTATGATAGGTAACTTAAACTAAAAAATATACACCTTAACCACAATAAAACAATGTCACTCAGTCTGGAACTGTTAGGCTCCTGATGAGGACTTCTTGTGAAGTCGAAACACGTGTCGAGTGACATTGTTTGATTGTGATTAAGGTGTATATTTTTAGTTTAAGTGACTAGAAACCACAGTTTCTCCGTTTTTCCAGTAGTATGATAGGTAAATTCAACCAATTCATTAATTAATTAAATTAATGATTTTCTAAGCCGTTCCTGATAAAAAGAGTCTTGACGGACTATATGGGTTCCGTTTTTTTATTTTGAAGTACGGAACCCTAAAAAAGGTGCATGAGACGCTAGCTGGGGATCTCGTGGGGGGGGGGGGCAGGGACGCGTTGTATAGATAAATTAGACAATTTTCTAGGATTCATAAGATAAAGGGAGGAAAATTGAATGCTCTACAAAAAATGAGACAATCCTCAAGCCAGACCCAACCATCCAACCAAGTTTCATTAATACCGGTTCAGTGGTTTATGAGTTAAGCGTGTGACAAGGATATAGGGGACAGCCACAGACAGACAGACACACACTTTGCCTGAAACGGAAAGATCAATTTAAAATTTTGAAATCGGAGAACAATTTTTTTGTCTCATTCTTAAACGATCACAAAGCTTCTATCTTCGATATTGCGAGCAGCGCCGTCTTAAGGGGGGGGGGGGGGGGCAGGGCGACCACTCGGAGTACCAGGCCAAGTGGGGCGGCGCACAATGGGGCATAAGTGACTTTTTTGGTTTAAATCTGCTGTAATTTTTGAGTAAACTTTTTTTTAATCTTTACATTTTTTGTCGATCTGTTAACCCGATAAGCAAAAAAAAACTAAATATAAACAATGCTAATTTTTTTTAAATCCAAGAAAAATCGATTATTTGATAGCTGCTAACTAACAAATCTTTATTCAGCAACCCAGAAAACCTTCAATAAGGTATTATAGCTGAGATATGAACTAATCAACTTATTTGTTAATTTTTAAATTTTAATTTGTTAATAAAAGGGGAAGGAAATCTCGACGGTCTTAGGGCATTTGATAGTCTTAAAGTTAATTATAGAAGATATATTTAAAAAAAAGTTGGGGTCTGTAGGATCACGCCAAGCTGAGATATTAACTATTCTTGTTAATTTATCAATTTTTATTGACATTTTCGGTGATTTTTTAACATTTTTTTAGAGGGAGGAAAAATAAATCTCGCCCAGAGCGCCAGACTTGCTAAGGCCGGTTCTGATTGCGAGGAAGTAATAAATAATAATATAGTCACTGGATTGAATAGTTAAGCTAAAAACACAAATTTATTTATATGATTTTTATTAATAAAAGGAAAAATATAATATTTTATGTGTGGTATAAAAATATATATCTGTTAAATTTTATTTAATTTAACTCTGGAATCAAAATGATAATCTAGATTAATATATTAATTAAAATTTATCAATTTGTTTAATTGAATATTTAATTGCCGTCCATTAATAATTCATTTTATCCCATTCCCTACGAACACCGTTGTGGTTATTAATGATTAATTGAATCCCATAACCTGCGTCAAAACTTAGATAAGGAGATATATAGGATCTATAACAACCACTTAAGATTGTTACCTTTTAGCTCCGACAGAGTGTCCACTTTCTGGAAAGTCAGGGAAGCCTAAAGTGGTCAGTATTTACAGCTTAAAAAAATGTATTTTCAGCCATTTTAATCAGCGTAGCGGATAAACAAATGAATTTTTTAATTTTTTTTCAAAATGGAGGTTGTAGGGAATTTTGTAGCGACTAACTTTTATTTAGAATTTTTTTTTGTATAATACTTATTTAGACCGCTATTTAGCAAAAATCAGAAAATCTGAAGAATTTTGCAATTGAACCATGGTTAATTAACTCCTGTCGCGGATAACCAAAATCGGAGCAAACTTAGGGTATTATTCTACAACACTTTTGTAACATATCCTGTAAGTATTAAAACTGTACTCAAAAATAATCTGTTTTAACCTACACAGCCTGGACTAATACCAGTAAAATTATATACAGTGCTTTCGTGATGAAAGGAACAAATTCGTTTAAAATTCAGGTAATTATTTTGTGGAAAAACGCTCGGACACGTCGATTAGTATTTTTATATAAGAAAATTGTATATGGCAAAAAAAAACATTGAACTTTTTCTTTCTTTTATTTTTTTTCTTCTTTTTTTTTTGCAATACCAGGTTATCTTTGTTGGCTTTTAAAAAAATGTTCAAGGTGTTTTTGTTCAATTTAAACATTTTATTTGACTTGTGTGTATTTCAAAATGTCAATTTTGAATCGTCATTATTCCGAAAACCGCTGATTTTAGAGATATAGTATGTTACACAAAAAGTATTCAGAATACACCGTACAATTCAAAAATGGCATAATATATAGGGTGTTCTATTTAAAAAAAACAATAATGACTGACTATGTTCTTCTTGAGACACCCTGTATTTACTTGATTTCTATCACATCAGTTTTCTAATAATTTATCGTCCTAAATATTGAAATATTTCATTAACAATTATATTTGGGGAAAATAGGCGTGGTTTGTTATGTATCCATAAACTTCCCTAATCTATGACTTCGTTAATTTTGTCTAATGAATAATAAAACATTATTACGTGGTATGTTACACAACAAATAATATATAGACTGAAAGAATATATTAAAATTTAATTCACATACGACACCACTGGTTAAATTAAAATATTTGAATACTTTAAGATATTTCCTGTACTGAGTATGCGATGAAGTCATACTTAAGTGTATTGTTATATAGTATATTTAATTAGTGTTCTAGTTCTTGTGTCGCGAAGGAAATGAGAAAAAAAATATAAACAATAATTAAAAATGTATGTTACTGTTATTTTGCATTCTGGAAATTAGGTTCATTGTTCTTGTTTTTGGTAACATATAATTATAGTGTATGTAACTCATTAGTTATAAACGTTAAATAACCAAACCGACCCGAATTTAAATTGCTTCATATTTAATTTATTTATTGTCTGTTTGTATAATAAATTTAAAAATATCTGCCTTGGGAACCACGGGACTTTCTTATACGTAACCTAACCTAACAGTGAATTGTATACGTGATTCTTTGTTTATTAAAACATTTCTAACAAACTAACAAGAAAGAACAAAAAGAATAATTTTATATTTATATAACAAGTGATTTTTTTTAACGTAATAACTGAAAACGAATGTTTACTCTTGTAAATTTTTGGATTTTTGAATTATTTTTGAAATAAGAAAAAAATGTTTGAGATAAAAAATGTCGAGTATGTTATTATCTATAATTTATTCCCCATACATTTTTTCCAACATTTATGATTTAGCCAGAAAGAATTTTTTTATGTAATTATTTAGATTCACCTACATAGTTCACTCTCAGTATTACGTATAAGAAAGTCCCATGTTACCAACGGCAAATACACACACTGTTCAATCTCTGTAATACGTATAAGAAAGTCCCATGACACTCATGGCAGATATTTCTCCTCTGTTATGAACCATTTGAATTATAATAATTTTTTTTCTCAAAAATTCGTTTTTACAAAAAAATGAATAGAACATAAATTATAGATATAGATATTACCTACATTTTTTAACTTGACCATTTTTCTCTATTTTGCACTGTTTCAGAGTAATTTGAAAAATTAAAAAATCGACGTAGGTAAACATCCGTATCCGGTTGAAAGATCGTTTTCAAAAATAGGACGTTTTCTTCCCAGCCAAAAATTAATCTTAAATATAAAATATCACCTTTCTACGATTTGTCGTATTTGAGTTACAGCGCTTACAGACAGACAGACAGACGGACACATAGACATCATGGCGAAAATAGTCAGAATGGAGTTGTTTAAAAAAAAATTGTATTAAAATAAAAATTGTAACATTTTTTTTTAATAGGCAAGGACTTTTAAGTCTTCCTATATTCTCAATCGCATATGTAAGTATAGGACCATACAAGGTGACAAAATTTATTATGGCAAATAAAACTTTTGTAGAATTGATTTTATATTTCTTATTCTTCTATATATTTTACTGTTTAAGGTTATTGTTAATATTTTTTATGACATAAAATATTGGATAATAAACGATTAATATATCAATATATCATAATGTAAAATGTATAAAATTTATTTGTATGGCATAAAAAATAGTAATAAAATATTGTATGTTTGATCCACCGTTAAAATGTATTGTTTCTTTTTATATATTTTTCCTGAGATTTGATATAATTTTGTTATCAGTGTCAATATTATACTATATAAATGTATCTACTTCAAATATTGGGTGACTGATTTATTTGATTTGATATTTGCAAATATTGATTTTTCTTCTTACATTTTTTTGTTTGTATTGTAAACATTTTGAATATTTGAATAAATCCTTAAAGTGAAAATTTTTAGTTGTATACAATTTTACTTGTGGGGCTATAACTATTAAATGATTCATTAAAGTTGTTTCAAATTTGAATACGTAAAATTAGACTATATAACAAACATTTTAAGACCAATCTGGAGTCTGTGTAATTTATAGTTCCAGAGTTCTATGTGGTCAAATAGAAGACATTTTTTTCTATCCGCTCTGTACAAAATACAAATCTTTCATGTTTTTTGACAGTTAACGAAACAAATTCATACTTTAATTTTTTCTACTAGATACTACAGACCTCTAATGGAAAATATTTCTCGAAAAATTAAAAGAAAAGCTACAAAGGCAACTTTGATTTATCTTCTTTGTGGCATATCAGTGTGAAATTGTAATTTTAATTAATATCTGAGCTATGTATACAGAAAGTTATGTGCAAAGAATTAAAATTTAATTCACACGTTTTGACATCGACTAACAGGGAAATCTTTAGGGGTGACACATCACTTATTAGGCGATTCATATTTTCAGGTCGCTTTAACAAACCTTTAATGATGTCAGTTTTTATAATTCTCCTATAAACAAATTAGTTTTTTAGTTGCAAGCTTGTTTCACTTTTACCCCATTTTTTTTGGTGTTTCATATTTACCCCGCTCGACCCTATACATAAAACGGAACCCTTATTGTAAGCTATATTCAAAAAAAAGTTGGAGTCTGTAGGATCGCGCCAAGCTGAGATATTAATAATTTAACTTGTTTGTTAATTTATCAAATTGAATTTGTTTATAATAGGAAAAAAGTTTTGCGAGGGTCTTAGGGCACTCTTAAAGTTAATGGTGTAAGCTATATTTAAAAAAAAAGTTTGAGTCTGTAGGTTCGCGCCAAGCTGAGATATTAGTTATTCAACTTATTTGTTAATTTATCAATTTGTTAAATTTAATTTGTTTATAATAGGTGAAAAGGGTCGCGACGTCTTAGGGCACTTGCTACTTTTAAAGTTAATGGTGTAAGCTATAATTAAAAAAAAAAGGTTTGAGTCTGTAGGATCGCGCCAAGCTGAGATATTAATTATTCAACTTATTTTTTAATTTATCAAATTTATCTTGATACTCTTAAAGTTAAGTTAAGTTAACCTTTTAATCGGAAGGGCCACTTGTCCGTATTTTTTTCTTTCCATATATTTTGTCTTTTACACACTTATTTTGGAAAAGAATTTCTGATGTATCTATTTCAGGGTTTTGGTCGTATATGCATAAAATTAATATTCTTTAATATCCACGGTCAAAAATTCGTCTTCGACCATGAAGTCACGAAACTTTACAAAGTATAAAAAATAAATCAAATTTAGCCAAGGTTCAAGATTCACGCAATTACATTTCAAACAATCTGAAATGAGTTATTAGGCGAAAAAATATTAATGTACTGTTTCCCTAATTAATGTTGGTAACCTTCTGTGCTGTCATTTACAATTTTCTGGTCGGTTTGCGTAGAAAACAATGAGATGTTTATGTTAGTTATTAATTTAATACAAGAGTATCATTTGTTACGTTTTAAAAGGATGCTGGAAATTAAAATTGTTCAGGGATTTTTAATTTATCTTTTAAATATATTTAAGGAGGAAAAGTAGGTAAATTTTAAAATTCACAAATATCTGCGCTGTAAATTTTGTAATAAAAGTTATAAATTTACACAAAAAAAGTTCAACTTCCGGAATGCATCACATCAAAATGCTAATTTCCCTCTACTATAGTCAGTGTCAAAAAATACGTTATATTATATTAAAATCTTTACTTTAACCAAAATAGTCATTGGGGAGGGAAAATTAACTTAAAATATGTAAGTAAACGACTCTAGCTATAATTTGTGTAATTTATAACTTTTATTACAAAATTTACAGCGCAGATTTAATTTCCAGCATCCTTTTGAAACATAACAAATGATACTCTTGTATTAAATTAATAATAACTAACATAAACATCTCATTGTTTTCTATTCCAAAAAAATCCAACTTCTCGAATGCATAACTTTTTTTGTCTCTATTCCCTCTACTAATAACGCAATCCAGTATTATAAATAAAACAATTATTGAAATTAATTATTATTGACGTAAATATATAATATCGGGTTTAGCAACGACGTAAACATTTTCAAGTTGGTAAATACAGCTGTCAAACAATAATAGAATAATCATGATGTTCTATTATTCATGCACATTCAATTCCACTATGTACTAAAATTCTCTCTAATTTTCTTTAAGAAACATAAAATATGACCTAATTATAAAAAAAAAGATCTTTCATAATTAATTTGCAAAATATACGCAATATTATTCGCGGAGCGCGAAATTTAATATTTTGTTGTATTATAATTAATTTCTATGAAACAGTTTGGTGAATACTAATGATATTTTGCATAAATGTTCAACTAATCAAATACTATACTCCCCTCAAAAAATATAAAATGTGTTTTACTTAAAAAATGTCGAAAAATATCAGTTTTTATAAGAACACATGTTAAATTGAAATCAATATATTTACTAAAAGGTTCGGTAAATCAATTTAATATTTTGTTGTATTATAATTAATTTCTATGAAACGGTTCGGTGAATACTAATGATATTTTGCATAAATGTTCAACTAATCAAATACTATACTCCCCTCAAAAAATATAAAATGTGTTTTACTTAAAAAATGTCGAAAAATATCAGTTTTTATAAGAACACATGTTAAATTGAAATCAATATATTTACTAAAAGGTTCGGTAAATCAATTTAATATTTTGTTGTATTATAATTAATTTCTATGAAACAGTTTGGTGAATACTAATGATATTTTGCATAAATGTTCAACTAATCAAATACTATACTCCCCTCAAAAAATATAAAATGTGTTTTACTTAAAAAATGTCGAAAAATATCAGTTTTTATAAGAACACATGTTAAATTGAAATCAATATATTTACTAAAAGGTTCGGTAAATCAATTTAATATTTTGTTGTATTATAATTAATTTCTATGAAACGGTTCGGTGAATGCTAATGATATTTTGTATAAATGTTAAGCTAATCAAATACTATACTCCCCTCAAAAAATATAAAATGTGTTTTACTTAAAAAATGTCGAAAAATATCAGTTTTTATAAGAACACATGTTAAATTGAAATCAATATATTTACTAAAAGGTTCGGTAAATCAATTTAATATTTTGTTGTATTATAATTAATTTCTATGAAACGGTTCGGTGAATACTAATGATATTTTGCATAAATGTTCAACTAATCAAATACTATACTCCCCTCAAAAAATATAAAATGTGTTTTACTTAAAAAATGTCGAAAAATATCAGTTTTTATAAGAACACATGTTAAATTGAAATCAATATATTTACTAAAAGGTTCGGTAAATCAATTTAATATTTTGTTGTATTATAATTAATTTCTATGAAACGGTTCGGTGAATACTAATGATATTTTGCATAAATGTTCAACTAATCAAATACTATACTCCCCTCAAAAAATATAAAATGTGTTTTACTTAAAAAATGTCGAAAAATATCAGTTTTTATAAGAACACATGTTAAATTGAAATCAATATATTTACTAAAAGGTTCGGTAAATCAATTTAATATTTTGTTGTATTATAATTAATTTCTATGAAACGGTTCGGTGAATACTAATGATATTTTGCATAAATGTTCAACTAATCAAATACTATACTCCCCTCAAAAAATATAAAATGTGTTTTACTTAAAAAATGTCGAAAAATATCAGTTTTTATAAGAACACATGTTAAATTGAAATCAATATATTTACTAAAAGGTTCGGTAAATCAATTTAATATTTTGTTGTATTATAATTAATTTCTATGAAACGGTTCGGTGAATGCTAATGATATTTTGTATAAATGTTAAGCTAATCAAATACTATACTCCCCTCAAAAAATATAAAATGTGTTTTACTTAAAAAATGTCGAAAAATATCAGTTTTTATAAGAACACATGTTAAATTGAAATCAATATATTTACTAAAAGGTTCGGTAAATCAATTTAATATTTTGTTGTATTATAATTAATTTCTATGAAACGGTTCGGTGAATACTAATGATATTTTGCATAAATGTTCAACTAATCAAATACTATACTCCCCTCAAAAAATATAAAATGTGTTTTACTTAAAAAATGTCGAAAAATATCAGTTTTTATAAGAACACATGTTAAATTGAAATCAATATATTTACTAAAAGGTTCGGTAAATCAATTTAATATTTTGTTGTATTATAATTAATTTCTATGAAACGGTTCGGTGAATACTAATGATATTTTGCATAAATGTTCAACTAATCAAATACTATACTCCCCTCAAAAAATATAAAATGTGTTTTACTTAAAAAATGTCGAAAAATATCAGTTTTTATAAGAACACATGTTAAATTGAAATCAATATATTTACTAAAAGGTTCGGTAAATCAATTTAATATTTTGTTGTATTATAATTAATTTCTATGAAACGGTTCGGTGAATACTAATGATATTTTGCATAAATGTTCAACTAATCAAATACTATACTCCCCTCAAAAAATATAAAATGTGTTTTACTTAAAAAATGTCGAAAAATATCAGTTTTTATAAGAACACATGTTAAATTGAAATCAATATATTTACTAAAAGGTTCGGTAAATCAATTTAATATTTTGTTGTATTATAATTAATTTCTATGAAACGGTTCGGTGAATGCTAATGATATTTTGTATAAATGTTAAGCTAATCAAATACTATACTCCCCTCAAAAAATATAAAATGTGTTTTACTTAAAAAATGTCGAAAAATATCAGTTTTTATAAGAACACATGTTAAATTGAAATCAATATATTTACTAAAAGGTTCGGTAAATCAATTTAATATTTTGTTTATAATTGCATTAGAATGCAATTAGAGCATTCTCAACAATTTTTATGCATTTGAAAATATTTTGATAGTAATCTCATTCCTCCGTAACTAATATAAGGTACTGGCACCAGTCTTGGCCGCTTAAAGAGCAAGATTTACTGCTTTATGGGATTGACGGACTTCTTATGAACTCATCTTACTAATAAAACAAGTATTTATTTATTAAATCAATTTAATTACCAAAGTCCGAATACATATTTTTAAATTTAACCCTTTTTCGTTCATGTTTTTTCTCCAGTAATGGGCACCCAGTGATGGACACTTGCTAATGATTACAAAATGATAAGTACTACAACATAAAAATTATAAAATAAAGAAACGTAGAATAATATAATAATTAGTAAATAGACTACACTAACAATTAGTTTAAGTGTCCACCATTCTGACACCCATTGGCCGATTATAATCAAATTATGCTGTAAGACAGTTAAGTGTCTATAAAATATGAATCAGTAATGGCAGTAATCAAATATTAACAAATATTTATAATTTAGTACATTTAATTTAACCAATGTCCAATATTGGTGTATTATCCAAGACTGGTGCCACTTACACTTAAAATTAATTGTGTCCTGAATAGGAAAATCACTTCAGTAGTTTTTGCAGTTTACAGATAAACAAAGCCATGAATGATTTGTTTAAAAAATTAGTTTCAGTTTAAAAATAAAGCTCTGTTAATGTAAAATTGTATTAATTTCCCACAATTTATTTTGGGTTTTAAACAAGCTAAAATGTAAATAAATAATGTACTTTTTCCTTTATTAATGTTGGTAGCCTTTTGTGATGTTGCCTTTTACAATTTTCTGGTCGGTTTACGCCGGAAACAATGAGAGTTGAAGTTAGTAATTTATAAAATTCAAGAATATTATTTGCAATGTTCAAAAGGATTTTTAATGAAGTGTTCCGGAAATTCAGAAAGTAAATTATGCATGTCTCTTTAAGAATGTACTTACAGTGGACTTACGGAAATGCGACATTATACTAATGTATCAATTTAAAATATCGGCTATGGATGTCTGCATTTCAAAATGCAATTGTTGGTTGTACAAATTCTCCTATTATCTTGTCTTGCATGCATCTTTAAATTTTATTGTTGCATTGATGCAAGTTGAATGTTAGGGATGTACAGTCGCCTGCATTAATGGTCTTGCAGTTTGTATTCATTTTCGTTTATCACAAACTTATCCCATTTGATTATTATAATATTTAAATCATTCCTCCATGTATCAAATAAAGACAGGGATTTTGAAATTCATTTGCTAGATAAAGAACTACTCTTCGTTTATAATAGGTATTCATATATATATTTGTGCAATTAAATTATTATGTCATCTATTGAAAATTGTATACGTAAATTTTGTGGCAATAAATATTTGATATTCCGAATTTTAGTATTTAAATATATTATACTTGATAGTAAAAAATAACCGATGATGTTTGTCTTTAAATTTGGAATCTGTTGAAAGCGATTCTAGCCTTTAGGGTGCCAGACGAGTTCTGCAGGCGACTGTACATAGAGTGACCAGGTTTTAGTTTCTGTAAACCCTGAGATAAACACCCGGATATGATAATAAGAATCGTTATTTTCTCAATTAAAATAAAATGTATATTTAATTACTGTTTTAAAAATACATAAATGTATATTTAATCAGGACCGGCGCTGGGAATGGTGTGTGAAAAATTCATATTGCCCCCTTCGCATCCCATAGTAAGATTAAAAAAATCATATTTATCACAACAATATTAATTTATAAGCAAGTGATTTTAAAAATAAAGCTCTACATCAAAAGAATAATATTTGTCAAATTGAATACATATTGAATTATACCTTTTCAAGTTCAAATTGAGACTAATCAATTTCAAATTGGGAATAATCAATTTCAAATTGAGACTTATCAATTTCAAATTGGGAATAATCAATTTCAAATTGAGACTTATCAATTTCAAATTGGGAACAATCAACTTCAAATTGAGACTAATCAGTTTCAAATTGGGAATAATCAATTTCAAATTGAAACTTATCAATTTCAAATTGGGAACAATCAACTTCAAATTGAGACTAATCAATTTCAAATTGGGAATAATCAATTTCAAATTGAGACTTATCAATTTCAAATTGGGAACAATCAACTTCAAATTGAGACTAATCAATTTCAAATTGGGAATAATCAATTTCAAATTGGGACCAATCAATATCAAATTGGGAATTGTCAATTTTAAATTGGTTAAGTTTAAAAGCTAAGTGTTAAAATTGATTTTGGAATTGAAATACCACATATCCAGTGGTGAAGACAGTAAATATGATTCGAAACTTGGTTTTTAAAATTGATATTTTCTATGACGTTTTAAATGTCATTTTGGCGTTTTAAATGTAATTTTGACGTATTGCTTAAAATTAGATTTAGATTGAAATTGTCAAAAAATTAAAAATATACGAAAACATAATCAGGTGCGTTTTAAAAAAAATTTCGAACTAATATTTTTTAGTAAAATTGTATAAAAATTAAATGGTTAACCAATTCCAGGCAATTTATCTAAACACTATCGGTTTTTATTTAAATTGTTCAATAATTAACTACCTTTGGTGAATTTAACACGAGGAAGCACTGTGCATTTATACTTGGCAGATGTTTTTTTCTAAATTATAAACACTTTGAAAAATAATTTTAAGAACTCTAAAATTGATAGAGTATATAAATATCCGTTTCCGGTTGTCTGTTCTCTCTCGTAAAGCGGTAGTATCATTTCAGTTTATGTTCACGTATCACCCAAGTATAAGAAAATGATGGTTCGGGCACACCAGAATGCTATCATTGTAATTTATAACTTTCAGCGAAAATATAACATAAATTTCTTTCTTAAAATCAGTAAATTTTATAGCATGAGAGTAAGAAAAAATAAACTTGTACGAGTTATGATACTCCCTGACCTTCTCTCAACTCCCAAAACGCAAAAAGTTGTGCTTCGAAAATATCAACAGAGAGGAATGGGTATAAATAGAATTTCCCAACTGTTAAAACATGTTCCTTTGTAATTTATTATAAAATCAATAAAAAATGCTGCAATACATTATAAGCAATAATACTACGTACTTCTCTATTTGTTTATAGTGTTATTATAAGGTACTGGCACCAGTTTTGAATCACACCCCATTGTTGGACACTTGTTTAATAAAATGTACTCAATTGGAAATATTTGTTGATATTTAAGTACTACCATTACTGAATCATAATCTATAGACTAGTATAAAACAGCTTAATTTAATAACAATCGACTAATGGGTGTCAAAATAGTAGATATTTAAGGATGTATGTATCTAATTTCAACGAGAAATAGTTGAAATTTGGAGAAGTTACTCCTTTATAAATCTTAAGTACCCACACAAAATTTCAAAAGGTTTTACAACATATTTTCAAAGTTATTATTTTTATAAATTAACATGGGCTCTTATGGCAGAATGGTGTATTTACGGTTAAAGTCCAATAAAACACATGGTTCAAGCATCGAGAAAAATCTGAAATTTTCACAACACGTCACTTACATATTTAGCAACAAGTTTCATAAAAAAAAATTATACACATACAGAACTAAATTGTGAGAAAAAAAATTATTGGTGGAAAATATTAAAAAAAAAAAAATGGCGTACTGAAATGTAATGATTTGTTTTTATTACATATTTTTTCATATATGTAAGCATATGAAGTACTAATATTGTTATTTTCATTACATTTGTATGTTCCACATATGTTCTAAATAGTGTTATTTAAAAATATTTGAATTTATGTCATTTATAACAATAAAATACTTCTTTTGTTTTTATATCTGACAGATGAATTCAGAATAAATTTTTTTTGTTTTATCAACACAAATATTAATTTTTTGTCTAAAATTCTAAAATAAAAGTCAATAGTGGGAAATATGGTTTTAAACAAAAGTATTTTTATAGTTTATGTAGTATTTAAACCAATTTGACTTTCTTATAAGCATTTAAAGTGAATAATCATTGCATCTAGATTTACATTATTTTTGACTCAGACTGTACGTGCCATACATCCTTAAACTAATTATTAGTGTAATCTATTTATTAATTATGCTATTATCATAGCATCTGCTTTACATTGTTTCAAATTTTACGATTCTTTAATTTATAACTTTTGTGTCATTGTACTTATCATTAGCAAGTGGTGGTCCATTACTGGATTAATTTATCCATTACCGGAGAAAAAATATAAACAAAATAAAAGGCTATAATTTAAAAAAACAAACTGTATTTGCGGACTTTGGTAATTAAATTTGTTTATAAAGAAGTGCTTGTTTTATTAGTAGGTAACATGAGTTCATGAGAATTACAAAAAAAGCCCATCAAACCCAAAAACAGTATTTGCTCTTAAAGCGGGTAATATTGGTGACTGTACCTTATTATCTATATTAAAATTTTCTTTTTAAAGTTTTATTTAACAATGTTTTTATTTTTTTAATTAAAATTTTAATGATAAATATATTAGTATACAGTTTGTGCTTAAATTACGGTTAAAACAAATGCTTTGAGAATAACATATAGCACAAATTTAAATTTAAAATGAACTGTAACCAAATTTCTTCCATCTGCTATAGAAAAAATTAACAATATTCATTAAAATATTTAGCATACTTACGTGTATGTATATTTACTTGATTTAAAATTGACTAGACACTAAATAATATTATGTGATAAATTCACAATAACAGTTAATATAAAAACTGTTTCTATTCATTACTTTTTATGGCAAGCGGCTCTCAACTTGTGGCCCGTTGTAGTAGCAATTTATGTCATTTTGTCGTTTTAAATGTCATTTTGACGTTTGCATGAATTTTGATTTAGATTGAAATTGTCAAAAAATTAAAAATATACGAAAAAATAATCAGGTGCGTTTTAAGAAAAATTTCGAACTAATATTTTTTAGCAAAATTGTATAAAAATTAAACGGTTAACCAATTCCAGGCAATTTATCTAAACATTATGGTTTTTTTATTTAAATTGTTTAATAATTAACTATATTTGGTGAATTTAGCACGAGGAAGCACTGTGCATTTACTTGACAAATGTTTTTTTATACTTGCTAAAAATAACACGCAAATGGTCTTATTAAAACGCCGATTTGGCTAAAAATGGCGACGCTGTCGAGAGTCTTACTGGAGTGACTAGAACAAATTACCAAATATCATTCCGAAATTCGAAAAAAATTTGTTCATTACACATCTTGTTACATTTATCCTGGGACACACTGTATATTTAAAAAAAAGTGTTTTTGAAAATGCCGATTTAACATTACTGAAATAAAGAGGATTGTCAGTTTACTCTACCCTTACCCCCCACCCCCTAAAAAACTAATCATTTTTGTGGTTGAACTTACATCACTTTTTTTTTTCAAAAATATAAATCATTGAATGCTATCCAAAACAAATTTTTCGAAACTTATGGTACTACTGGTAGATTTTTATATATTTCTGAAGATAAATATTGTTTTTTTTTAATTGTTAGTTATTTTATTTTTATTCATTTTTTACGATTTCTTTACGCATTCTTTAAGCTATGTGGTTCATAACTAGTGGCAGTTTGGGAAGCGCTGATTTATAGCATATGTTGCTCTACATTTAACCTAATTTACAATCTTAGAATAAGTTAATTTTTGATTGGCATGTACCATTCAGTTAGCAATTGTTATTTAAATGTAGTAATTTTAAAATTGCTCGCTCTATTGTAAGATATAGTAGTGTTCCCATAACAGGTATGTATTAAGGATTTTTTTAAGAGTATTTTCTTACAGATAATGAAATGGGCATATCGTTTTTTTAGATTTTAACACGTTGATTCCAAAAATATCAAGAAAATTGATATCTGATTGCAGGTTCAAAAGTGACGATAATTTTTCTTCAAATTAAAAAAAAAATCTCGAACTTTGAGAGGCTGTATCCCGAGAACGGTTTGAGATACAGATCTGCGGTTTTAAAATTTCAACTATTTACTCTGTAATAAACACATTTTTAACCAAATCGAAAACTATAAACAATAATTTTGCATATTTCTCATGTTATTTAGGGATATGTGAAAATAGATAAATAGGCATGATACCAATAATAAAGTATCACTGAAATTATGATTTTAAATAATGAAATAAGTTAAAAAGATTCTAAAAAATGTACTTATTTTTATATTAAAAGCGAGATTAATATGATTTTTGTTAAAATAAAAACACAAAATACAGCAATCCGCCATGTTAGATAAAACACCAGTCAGAGTGGATGACGTCACGGCTAAGTAAATATCATTTTTGTTTCATTAATATCTGCACTGTTTATAAATTATTTTGTGGTTTTAAATTATCAATTTGCTCAGTTTTGTATTACCAAAACTAAAACCGAGAAACGTTAGCGATGGAGCAAGGATTTATTATAGTTGACAAGGAGTGACGTCAAAAATGCGCTATGACACCTGCGAGAGTTTTGGCGTCAAATTCAAAATTAGTTTTGAAGGAGTCAATTTTAGTGATTAAACCTTTATTTTCTGCAGAAATAAGTATTATTTTTTTGGAAATAGGAGACACGTAAGATCATCATAAAATAGTTTTTAATAAAACAACCAAGTGCGTGTTGGGCACGCACATGATAGGTTTCCGTAGTCATACGATTTATAAACAAGAGTTATTTCAATTTTTTTATAAACTATTCTAGCTACAGTTTTCGTTATAATTTTCATTGAAAGTACTAACTAAAAGCTACATTCTGGATTTTTTTTAGATTTTTTGCATCGATAGTTTAGAAATTAGAAGGGGGAAAGGACATTTAAATGCAAATATATCGTGACTGAAGGGTTAAAATCAAATGGTCATATAACATTTTTTGTTGCATTTTAGGAGACCTATCTAAAGATACCCCACTCATATATACCCTTTGAATAAAATCTTTGGAGGGCTGTAGCCCCCTCACGAAAATTTTCCGGACACATATTTATATAATGTTTTTTGCTTAAAATAATATACTTTTCAAGTTTGGCACGACAGTGTTGAATCACTCTGTAGTATTAATAAACTTTAATTAAATTAGTTTTGTTTCAAAACCTGATTTAAATTGAAACGATTAACTACTTTTTATCGATTTTTCTATGCGCGCGATTAAATTTAACATCCCTTGTATTTGAGATATGTATATGTAGACCAGCCATGCGTATAGATTGCATTTATGCATTACTATAATTAATACATCATATCGCTGACTTCCTGTTCCGCCACATGTTGAGTTAAAGGAGTGATTTTTCTGTAAAACCTGTTGTTCAGCTATGCGCTACTATACCTCATGCCTTATTCACATATGTTGTTGTAATATGTAATACCCACTCAGTGGCGTAGATATCTTTTTGCGATGGGGGGAGGATATGACTTAGTATTTAATCTCATATTTTTGGTTCAAGGACCGTTAAAATTTCGAGTTCGATTTTTTTCATGCAGGGCCGTAACTAGAAGCTCCGGGGCAAGAGGTGGCTGAGGGGCCCCCAAAATATGCAAAATTAAAAAAAAATTATTATTATAATTTTGAATTGAATGACCTTTTTTTATATAATATAGTTAATAAACTAGTTAGTTTACTCCTTATTACTAAAAAAAAGTCATTCAATTGAAAATTAAGTAATAAGTGAAAACCTTTTTTTACGTATGTATAATAAAAAATATTGAAAAAACGTTTAAAAAATTAATTTGCCTTTTTAAAATAAAACCAACTAAAAAACTGAAAATAAAATTCTATTAGATTCTTTTCGTACTAACTATTGCATTTAAAAAAAGACTCGGGGGGGGATTGATCCCCTTGATCCCCCCTATCTACGCCACTGTACCCACTAATGAGTTAGCAGGGCGTTCAACTTATATATACACAGACATTCCTGTTTTCATAACAAAAACAATTAGTGGTTATAGGAAAAGGAGTTTTTGTGGAGGATTTTGCTAGATCGAAAAACCGTTAAGGTACTGGCACCAATCTTGGATTTTACCCTAGTGTTTAAAAATTAGAAATATTTGTTGATATTTAATTACTGCCACTACTGAATCATAATATGAGGAGGTTAGTATCAAAACGCAACCTAAAGGTGGAATTAGATGCATATTTGCAGCTTCTTTTTCGTTGATAAATAATTATGGGTTAAAATGTAATGCGTTCCACGTTTGACTTTTTTTAAAAATAATCTTAAATAAATAATTATTTTTGAAGCGGAGCGAACTAGAAAAAAATATTTTAGATAATATTATTAACTAAAATATTGTTCAGTCTCAGTATTACGTTTAAGAAAGTCAAGATACTGTACCAAACATTCAATTTCGCACCAAAATTCATAGACGTAAAAGATATACAACCCTTACCCATAGTTTCTTTAAGGGAAAATACTTTTTTTTTATATACTGAATTCATGAATTCAAAAGTTATAGAAATTTAGGAAATATTTAGTTTAAAATCTGGACACTGATATGTACAGTCGCTTGCAGAACTCGTCTGGCACACTAAAGGCTAGAATCGCTTACAACAGATTCCAAATTTAAAGACAAACATCATCGGTTATCTTTTTCTATCAAGTTTAATATATTTAAATACTAAAATTCGGAATATCAAATATTTATTGCCACAAAATTTACGTATACAATTTTCAATAGATTACATAATAATTTAATTGCACAAATATATATGAGTACTATAAACGAAGAGTAGTTCTTTATCTAGCAAATGAATTTCAAAATATCTGTCTTTTTTGTTTAATACATGGAGAAATAATTAAAATATTATAATGATCAAATGGGAGGAGCCTACTAAGTTTGTGATAAACAAAAATGAATACAAACTGCAAGACCATTAATGCAGGTGACTGTACTTATGTATTTAATATCTACCCAAAAAATATCATTTTTAGGGTTCCGTATTTCGAAATGAAAAATGGAACCCTTTGTTGTCTGTAATGCGTTCCACGTTTAACTTTTTTTAAAAATAATCTTAAATAAATAATTATTTTTGAAGCGGAGCGAACTAGAAAAAAATATTTTAGATAAAAGTTGTAGATAATATTATTATCTATAATTTATGTCACAATAATTTTGTTTTATATCTTATCAGTTGGTCAAAATTAAAAAAAAATTAGAAACACGTACATTGTCCAGTCTCAGTATTACGTTTAAGAAAGTCAAGATACTGTACCAAACATTCAATTTCGCACCAAAATTCATAGATGTAAAAGATATACACACCCTAGACCAGTGATGGCGAACCTATGGCACGCGTGCCACAAGTGGCACGCGTGATGATTTTGGTAGGCACGCAAAATTTCTGATTTGACGATTTCTTTTTTCAAGGGAAATTTAAAAATTCATACTAATTGTACATACACTATAATTTATACTAATACTGTGTTCCATATTAACTGCATGGAGAGATAATATTTCTATTTAACATATTTTTGTATGATGCACTTTTCTTCCACGATCTGTTTTTCTATTTTGTAACTCTAAATATATTGAGTTTTAATGTCTTTTTAAGATTTCTTTATGACAATAATTGAAATTCGCGGTAATTATACTGAAGTTCTTTTGCTTTTATGTTACAAACAAAACATAAAATATAGATTTAAGAAAGATTTTGGAAGATATGGAGCGAGATCGATTATCTGGAGGAACCCAAAATAGTGCCGAAGCAGAATTATTAAAAACTTGGAAATCCATGCCAGACATTTTTTGTTCATTAAAAAAAATAGCAATGGCAATTTTAACCATTTTTTCATCCACATATACATGTGAAGCATTGTTTTCTTCAATGAATTTGATAAAATCGGATATAAGAAGTAGACTTACAGATGAAAGTAGTGCTGCTTGTATCCTGCTCAAAGCCACCAGTTATGAACCGGATGTAAAAAATTTGGCAGCTGCCATACAAATGCAAAAATCACATTCAATTTTATTTTTTGATCAATTAAAATGAATAATTTTTTGATTTTCTCATTGTTTTTTAATTTACATACTTATGTACATATATTATACCTAATAAAAGGAGTGTATTTTTTATTATATTTTATTTTTCATATTTTTTTTTAAACTACGCAAACAGGATACTTTATAATTTTCTTATAGGCACGCTGCATAATATTGCACAAAAAATAAAAACTCATGACACGCAAGCTCAAAAAGGTTCGCCACCACTGCCCTAGACCGTACGAGCAATATCAATATTTGACATTTATATACATTTGACCGTGTCGAAACGCTTGCAATTCAATTTTCAATAACACAAACCTGTACAAGAGAGATAACAACGTTATTACAGTGGCACAGTATCGATTTTGTTAAACACACTCTCGGCTGGCTGCATTTTATCACACTCGTGGCTGTGGTGATGATAAGGCATCCTACGCAACACTGACTTAACACTACTAATATAACACTACCTACGCCGAATCATTGCAGTGTGCTGAACATGATAAATTACCATACAAGAGATGATAAAATACACGCGGGTTCGATAATTGCAACCCAGTCGCGAATGGGTCTCGAAAATGTTTATATAAAGTAGAGGTGTTCCGGAATTCCGACCGGAACTCACGATGTAGATTTAAAGTGAATATTTTAATGTCACTACTATTATATTATTATTGATACTATAAATGTAATTACATTCGATCGAAAAGAACGTATACTATACAAATAATTTAACGATATTATAGCTATACAAATATATACAAGAGATAATAAAATATACGCGGGTTCGATAATTGCAACTAGAGCTGGGCGCGGGTCGTGAATTTTTCGGGTCACGTCGGGTCACGGCCGTGACCCGACGTGACGTGAGCGATTTTCAAATATTGGATCGTGAGCGGGCGTGATCGTGAGTCAAAATAAAACAATCGGGCGTGACCGGGCGTGAGTACATTTTTGTCGTGCGTGAGTCCGTGAGTATATGTACATATGTATATTTTGATATTTATTTAATTTCTGATCTCATGCATATATGATCATCTGTTAAATCGAATTTTTATATTAAACATTTTATTTATAATATATTATTCGGGTCACGAGCGTGACACGCCGTGCGTGATCGGGCGTGAGTAAAAAAATAGAATTCGTGAGCGGGCGTGATCGTGAATACTTTTTTTGTAACCGTGAGTGAGCGGGCGTGACTAAAATTTTTTCTCTCGTGAGCGTGCGTGATCGTGAGCAAAAATTACTCACGCGCCCAGCTCTAATTGCAACCCGTTCGCGACTGGATCTCGAAAATGTTTATATAAAGTCAGTGCCGGATTAAGCAAGCGCGGGGCCTGTAGCAAATGTTATAAGGAGGCCCTTGGCAGTGGCGTCGCTAGGGGAGGGGTGTGAAACTCGGGGAGTTAATCGATAGTTTCACCCACTCCTCCCGAAAAAAGTCAATAGGATTTTTTTTGCACATTAAGCGGGTGTCACCCCCTGTGAATTTTTAACGACATAAAAATATCAATCGCAACCATTGGACGGTAAGTAGTAAGTCCAATAAGAGATATTTTTCCGCAAAATCGTGGGGCCGCCAGAGACATGAGGCCCGTAGCATTTGCTACCCCTGCTACGTTGTGAATCCGGCACTGTATAAAGTAGAGGTGTACCGGAATTCCGGCCGGAACTCACGATGTAGATTTAAAGTGAATATTTTAACGTCACTACTATTATATTATTATTTTTATATTATATTATTATTGACACTATAAATGTAATTACATTCGATCGAAAAGAACGTATACTATACAAATAATTCAACGAAATTAAAGCTATATACAAATAGTTGTACGAAGATGTAAAAATTGCAGAATATGTAGAAAACACATTTTTTTTAAATTTAATCAGGGGTCAAAACAAGTTCATTGTTCAAAAATACTGATTTTACTGACATAGAAATCTAAAAATACTGACTTTTACTGACTATCTGAACCAAGTTAAAAAATGAAGGTGTTGTATTAAAAAAATACTTTTATAATTATTGGCCTCCACCATCCCCATAGCCAACCCTTACCACCTTTTTATTATGTTCATAACAAAAGTAACAAAAATCGCAATTCTTAATTTTTCTCACCGAACTTGGCATAGCCAGTGCTAGAGTGAGATTATGTTGTCTCACCCTAGATTTTGTTGTTTATATGTTCACGTATACAATATACATACGTTACAATTATGTCATAAAATATCTTCTAAAAGTTAGTAATAAACAATACAAATAAGTAAACAAAATAAAACATTATATATAATTTGAATATATTTTTCACGGTAATTGTGTCATTTTGATATCAAATAGTGAGTTTTTGCACGACAAATAGGGATCCGATGTGAAAACTTTGAGTGCCAAACCCAAAAAACTGACAAAACTGACCATTTTTCCAAAAAACTTACTTTAACTGACCGGGTTACAAAAAACTGACTTTTACTGATTTTACTGACCAGTTTTAACCCCTGTAATCTATGTGTTTATATTTAAAATATAATAGTAGTGACGTTAGACGTGAATTCCGGTAAACCTCTAATATAAAGTACTGCCACCAGCCTTGGATCATACCCCAGTGTTGGTCTCTTATTTAATTAAATGTACTAAATTGGAAACATTTGTTGATATTTGATTACTGCCATTACTGAATCACAATATATGTATAGACACTTAACTGTAAAACAGGTTAATTTGATGACAATCGGCCAATTGGTGTCAAAATGGTGGATATTTAAACTAATTATAAGTGTAATCTATTTATTAATTATTATATTATCATAGCATCTGTTTTACATTGTTTAAAATTTAATGTTAATATTCAGAAATGGTAGTAATCAAATATCAACACATATTTCTAATTTAGTACATTTAATTAAAAATTTGCCATTTCTGGGGTCCTTGCCAAGACTGGTCAAACTACCTTATATTTTTTTATGTTGTTAGCACGACGGAAAAAAAACTGTCTGATTTTATTTATCAAGTTTTTTTTTTCTGTTACATCCCTGTTTATTCAATTTACAAAAAAAAGATATCATTTCACTTTGAGTCGTAGGAATTCTACTGAAAATAATTTAAATATAAATATAAAAAATAAATGTGCTCTCAAAAACTTGTTGATATTCTAAAAATTATGAGATGGAAAATGTACATTTTCATAATTTTTGCTTACGGGCATTTGCAAGACAGGGATAAATGCACGTATTTAAATATTGTTTATATATGCTGTACCTTCTCTTGCACGATTATTTATTATAACATTTTATCTGTAGAGTTTTTTAATGTATACATGTTCACGTTGTGAAGTCTGCTTTAAAATGGGGGATTTTCTTGTTTATTCTTTAGAAATGTACATGAAACTGAATATACAACCCCTACCCATAGTTTCTTTAAGGGAAAATACTTTTTTTATATACTGAATTCAAAAGTTATAGAAATTTTGGAAATATTTTGTTTAAAATCTGGACACTGATAGAGGTAAAGGTGGTATTATGGGCACCCATTTTGTTTTTTTTTTTTACAATAAAAAGTACAATAACTCTTCAATCAATCTGAAAATTGAAAGAAAGCATACTGTGGCATTTGGTTAACACATTATGTTGTTATTTATGACATAGGCCTACTACTTAATGAGCTAAAAAAATATAATTAAACTATGTACTCTTCGAGAAAATTCCGAGTTGTGCTGGTAATATGGGCACCATGGTAAATACCGAAATAAATCTAATTTTATGGTACAAAACAAAGTTTTATTGAGAAAAATTACAAAAAATGGATTTTTTCCTGGGTGGGGCTAGTTGTTTACGTGACATCTGCAATAAAACAAAATATTGAATTTAAGTGGTTGTAATATGGGCACCTTAAAGTAGGGGTCCATAATACCAGCACAAAAATGCCCAAATTACCACCCTCGCCATATTGGAAAACAAAAGACCACAAAATTTTTGAAGATTAAAAAGTTGTAGGTTACGCCAAAATGTATCCACTCATGAAGTTTCAGAGGGGTATTTTTTATTTCAAAATTTAAAGCCGGGATCGAGGGCTATAAATACTGAGGTCTACAGCTTCATAGTCCTGTAAAAAAGGCAATTTTCTAACTCAATTCAATTCATTTCTCTAGTATTACGGAATTAACATATACTACAGGGCCGTAACTAGATGCTCTGGGGCCCCGGGTGTCTCGGTGGTAGTTACGGCCCTGCTATGCTATGTATAATTTAACATAAGCTTCTGATTGAAAATCACATTGCATGATTTTTTTAAATGTAAATTCACGTGTACCCTTTTCCTTAAATAAAAACCCATTTACTTAAATGTACTAAATCAGAAATATTTTTTGATATTTGATTACTGCTATTAATCAATACACACTCATCTGTAAAACAGCTTAATTTGATGACAATCGTCCAATTGGTGTCAAAATGGTTGTCATTTAAACTAATTATTATTAGTGTAATCTATTTATTAATTATTATATTATCATAGAATCTGCTTTACATTGTTTTAAATTTTACGATTCTTTATTTTATAACTTTTGTGTCGTAGTATTTATCATTTTATAAACATAACAAGTGTCCATTACTGGAGAAAAAATATAAACCAAATAAATGGTTTATAATTAAAAAAAAAACTGTATTTTCGGACTTTGGTAATTGAATTGATTTAGTAACATGGAGTTTATGAGAATTAAAAAAAAGCCCATCAGTCCCAAAAAATAGTTTACTTTGCTCTTAAAGTGCCAGTACCTAATAAGCTATTGCGTTAAAATTATGTGTTGGCCACATGGACTTTCAACCGTAATGAAGTTATGTTATGGTAATCATAGCCAACTTTGTACGCGAGTAGAGAATCATTCAAATTTTATAAAGATAAGGGTTCCTCGTTTCCCTTGCCCTTATCTGTTACCGTTCCGCGTTTTGCCATCTGCTCTTTCTTCTACTCTTCCCCCCCCCTCCCGTGCTCATTTACCCCCTCACGCCAAGTAATAAATCCACTGTTTTACGGTGCGTTTCTTCATGTATATTTAATCGTTATCTCACGACTGGAAACGTATGTATGTCTTATGTCTCTCTCATACTTAAACAGGGTTGTATTTAAATTATATTCTTCTCTCGCTTTCTCTAGAGAGTGCTTTCCGTATGTACTGTTTGATCTTCAAGTGTGTGTATTCGAGTAAAATCAATAAACTTTTTGTCAAAAGTCGAAATATTAAGTTATTGGAATAATATTTTTCTTACACTGTTCAGGTTGGTATTTTTTAGGTTAAATATTTTTACTTACAAGGGTACCTTTTCAAGTGGCATCGATTTTTAATTTTGTATATAGTTAGAGGGAGTCAGGGTAAGTAAGAAAAAACTCATCTTAGCTGCGGTAAAACGGTTTAAGGGGGTGAAACACCCCTATGAAAATGTGCAAAATAATCATATATTTCAAATAACTAATAGTGGGGGTTAAAAGTTTCGTTTTTTTGAATTTCAACTGTCGCCATTCGAAAGAGCATAAAAAATCATGAAAATTATGTATTATAGTTTTTTTTAAAACTTCATTAGTTTCAGAGTTATTTGAAATATATGATTATTTTGCACATTTTCATAGGGGTGTTTCACCCCTTTAAACTGTTTTACCGCAGCTAAGATAATTTTTTTCTTACTTACCCTGACCCCCTCTAACTATATACAAAATTAAAACTCGACCCAAATATGCCACTTGAAAAGGTTCTCTTGTTACTAGAAAAAATCGGGTAGATCTAATGCTGACATTTGAACATGTAATTTTTCAAGATTTAATAAAATCTATTTGTAATGTAATTGTAATATTATAATTTTTTTTACAAAATTAAAAAACAAATGCCATGGAAATACTGAAGACGTAAATTTGATTTTTTATGAAAAAAAAATGGCTACCTACAATAGCTAAATTCATATAGATATTGATAATTTTTGATTTTTTTAAATTTTGATAACCCTTCACGTAAATTTCGTTGGGGCAGTGGAGAGGTATTTTTTTTTGGTCGCTCATAACTGTAAATTTTTAATAGTTTTTTGAAAAAATTGGTATTAAATAAGGCGAATACATACATCTATGCGATCCAAAAAAAAATAGTTATACCTGTGAAAAAATTCCCAGTTCAACAATTTTTTTGATCTGTCACAGTAGCTTTCCCTCTTAACTATAATAATTTTCAAGCCTGCTAGCGAACCCGTCCTGGCTTCGCACGGGAGTTAATATTTCACCCCCTGTCACGTACGGAGGGTTGTAATTAATGTTTTAGATGACCCGGTCAACATTGTTCTGCCCAAAAATAATTTGTTTAAAAATCATACCATAAATACACATTTTCGTCCCCCCCCCCCTCCCCCCCCCGTTACTACGCCACTGATATGCACTAACGTTTTTATACAGTGTATTACACGTTGATTAAGACATAGGAAAATGGGGGCAATTAGAAATGTTGTACTAACCTTTGGTCAAATTTAACGATGTGTGATTGGTGCATTTTGAAATGCCGCCTTGAAACTAACTGATAATTTTTAAATTAATCATCAGTATTTTGTTTTCAACTTTAATAAAGAACTAAAATAAGCATCCTAGATAAAATTTTAATATTATTTTTTGGCAGATATAAATTTGTAAACAAAATACTAATTACTATTTTATTAAATTTTGTGGCAGTATTTCAAAATGCATCACTACTACAACACTTCTAATTGCCCCCATGTTAAATTTCCTATGTCTTAATCAACTTGTAATACACTGTATATTAAGATACGTATGTATATTTTCGAGTATACATTTTAAACCAAAACCCCCCCTATATCCGGTCCTGGTTGTCCCACCGTGCACTAATTCAATTGTACGTTTACATTACGGTCTGCGCTATGTGCATTAGCTCCCATTTGCGACATACCTTTGCTTTTAAGTCATGTATGTATACTATTTAATAAATAGAGATGTCACATCAAGTAACAGCATCAGCCTCCATAATTACAGTGTTGTTGCGTAGGTAGGCGCCTTTGACTATTGTCTGTCTGTTAATTGGGTTGCGAGTCGAGTAGTCGAGTGAATAAATAGGCTCTATGTGGAATATTCATTTATGAATTATTATTGCAAAGCTTGCGTTCTAGTGTATTGTATGTTACATCTAATTAGAATTCGTGAACGTTTTGTGGAATCAGTTTTTTTATTTTTGAATTGTATAATACGTCTACTACAAGAGCTGAAAGTCTTTGGTTTGACATACAGATGGAGACATAAACAAAAAAATTGTATGCTTTCCATAGAGTACCATCCTTAATTAAAATACTGTCAAAATTTCATGACATTTCTTCATTCAAGTTATAGCCTTCGAAGTGACGCTACTTTTGTTATTTTTTTAATGATGGAAAAAAGAGAATTTCGTGTTTTATTATACAATATTGCATCTAGATTCAATAATTATATTGATTTATATATTTTTTCGTTTAGATGTCAACGCTTATTTATTAAACAAATTATTTATATAATTGAAAACATTTTTCAATGAATAATATGTTGCTTATTTAAGTACAGTAGAAACCGGTTATAACGACATCGAAGGTACCGGAATTTTAGGTCGTTATAACCGATTGTCGTAATAACCGATAATTCGATTTTTTTAAGGTAATTTATCGGAAAAACTAAACATTTCACGAGTATGCTGAAATTTTGTAAAATTCACCATCTGTGAGTGAAGATATCGTCAAAATAAAACTAAGAGGATAATAAAATATAAAACATTTACGAATACTATATGATATTCAGAAGCGACGGAAATGACACAACGTTATTTTACGGAAACATAGTTTGACATTACAAGGTGTGTTCTGATTGGTTACTCTCCACCAATCATGTACGTATACGATTTGAAATCTACATCTGTTTTCTGTTTATTAGAATTAAACCTAACCTACAAAACATGATGTATTATGTCAAACAATATTTTTTATTATACAAAAAATTAAAATCAAATTTATAATTAAAAACTTTTTATTTGGAAATTAAATTAAATAATACAAAGTAGGGTACCTACAGACTATAGACATTATAGCATGTATTTATTTTAAATATTCTGTAATTTTAGTTTGTTTGCAACACAGTAAAAAAATTGAAACAAAAGTCGGTCCGTCGTCAGATAGTCGTTAAAACCGGTATTTCGTTGTAAGCGATGTCGTTATAAACGGTATATTATAAAAGGCAATCATATGGGATTCAGCCGGGACTTTTATTCTGCGTCGTTAAAACCGGTACGTCGTTATAACCGATGTCGTTATAACCGCTTTCTACTGTACTTACTTAAATATTATTCATTATATTCTAAATTCTCAGAAACTCACATTTGATTAAATATCAATAAATACTTGAGTCCAACAGCCGAAATATTGATAATTTCATATAATACAGTATAATAACAAACATTAATAAGGTTTCATCAAAATCGTTTTTGTTTTTGTGGGATTCGAAGTAACAGCCTTCATTGATTCGACTATTAAAAACAATGTGATATGTCTTTACAAATGAAATCGTTTTGGAAAGAAAACTACCAGATTGAAAGGTCGTAGAAATAAACGGTCGCATGCATTACTGAAAAAAGTTATGATAGTACCTTGAAGTTCGCATAAAAACGAATGCACTGATCGAACAAGTCAATAACTTCTTTCTTTATGTTATGTAAATGCCTACCCTAAATTTGAATGTACCCCAGAGATGAAACACTTTTTATAGAGGTAGTTATTTGTTCCTAAATAGTAGATATCAGACGATTGTAAAAATCTTCAATTTCTATTATTTGTAAGAGATTTCTAATATTCAAAATTGTAACAAACAAAAAAGACGGACAATGCGAGTAACTAGTCTTGCACCCTGAGTGTTCCGTACCATTATATAAAACTCAATTATTGATCATAGTTAGTTAGTGTAGGCGTTTTTACGTAGACGCTTTAATTTCTACCGTGATAATGCCAGTGCCGGATTAAGTCCATTGGCATGGAGTCGCTAAAGTTGGGGGGGGGGATTCTCGGAAATCGGTAGCCCCCCCCCCTCGCTGAAAAAAGTCAATAGGATTTATTTTTTGTGCATTAGACGAGTGTCACCTCCTGTGAATTTTTTACGACAGAAAAAATATCAGTGTACTCTATTTTTTTTAATAAATTGGTCGGTTGTCACCCCTTATAGACTTGACAATGACCAAAAAAAATCAATTTATTTAATTTATTAGATATTTTACCACTTGGAAGCTTTAAATACCTAAAAAAGGAGGTAAGTAAGCTTCATTTTATTGACAAATGAGACGGGTGTCACCCGGAGCGTTTAGTATGGGCAAAAGCAAAATCGTTTCAAAAATCAAAGATCGGAGCTTTTGATAACCCTAAAATTAAATTATTAATTACTGTAGATTTGGATACCCCGTATCAATCATTGGACGACAGATGGTAAATCCAATAAGAAATATTTTTTCGAAAAGCCATAATGCGCCAATGATTCAAAAAGTAATAATTATTTATTTCTACAGTTTTTTTCTCTCCAATCATCTGACTCCTCGTTTTTCGTTTTCTTTACATGTCAAAAGTGACCTACGTCTATTTGCAAAAGATATAAAAACTGTTATTAATATTGAAGCGTTTATCGTATATATTTGGCTGCCCATGAATGCCTAGTGTGTACAAATAACTGGAAAAAAAACCTCTTCCTGACTATTGAAAACGTTACATGTGAATTGAAATGAGAGTTTTAGTTATGCGGAGTCAATTGACCGAAAAATATTTCTTTTGATGTATAGGTACTCGTATATGCCGATTTGTAAAAGCTTTGTGTAATTTTTATTAACTTTTTAATATTAAATACTATTATTATAAATGCGAAAGTAACTTTGTCTGTCTATTTGTTACCTTTTCACGGCTAAACCGATCTTGATGAAATTTTACAGATATAGTTTTTGCATCTTGAAGAAGGACATATGTAGTATTTGATTAGATAATTTTTTTTTAATTTTTTGCGAATTAAGTCGCGGTTAACAGCTAGTTTATGAAGATAAATTAAATTAGCACACATCGATAAAAGAAGAGAACTAAATTGGAGCCTATTTAATGCTAATTTAATACTACGAAAAAAAACGATCTTAGAGCAATAGGTTGTATTTTAGCGCATATATGCTAGCTTAGTTTTTAAATTAGCACACATCATTGCCGAAAACGCAACCAAAGTGGTGTACTAAATCAGCGCACATTTAGTGCTAATTTCGTACGATCTTAAAACTTCAATTTTTTTTAAATTACGAGCAAGTGTGCTAGCGAAAGAATGAAGTTAGCATTTTCACGTAAAAGTATTTTAAATTTGTCAAAATTAAGCGTTAAGTTATAATTTTTTTAATATCGTACGAAATTAGCACTAAATGTGCGCTAATGTAATACACCACTTTGGTCGTGTTTTCGATAATGATGTGTGCTAACTTAAACACTAAGCTAGCACATATGAGCTAAAATACAACCTATCGCTCAAAGGTCGTTTTTTTCGCAGTATTAAATTAGCACTAAATATATTTATGCGAATTTCATTTTCGAGCGATCAATTCGACGTATGTTTGTTAATTTAAGTCTTAAGTCAGCGCCCACTCATGCATATTTTCGAATACATTGATAAATAATTGCTTCTAAATTGTTATAAATTAGCACTAAATGTTTGACACCTGATTTGTTAAGATTTGTCCTTATTTTACTTGAGTGTGCTGGCTTAAATCTTAAGCTGGCACACTCGCTCGTAATTTTTTTAATAAAAGAGTTATACATTTTTTTTGCATACTAAATTAGCATTAAATAGACTCGAATTTAGTATTCTTCTTTAATCGATGTGTGCTAATTTAAAGTTTATGATAAATGTAAAGGACTTACGAATATGTTGCAACAAGACCCCTTTTATTTGTGTTTTTTGATACTTTTTTTCATTCAAACTCGAATATCTCAGTGCTAAAAAATGCGAAAAAAACGTTTTAAGACAGAACATTTCCAATCTTGAAAATTTGTATAGTGTAGTTTAAAAAAATCGAAAAGTAGACAAATTTTCTTTAATTTTTCATCTGCTGTAAGTCCAAAAACGATCATATTTGACCTACTTTTTAAAAAATTAACAAATTTATCTAGAAAAATTAATGTTTCTTTCAAATTTTTTCTTGAATATTTTTATTTATATTTAAAAATTTCAAATAGCCCCTTATATAAATAGTAATAAACAGGCCCGGATTTAGAAATTTGCCGCCCCTAGGCAGTTGCGAAAATTTCCGCCCCCCCCCCCTCCTCGAAACTAACAGTTTAAGTCATAGATGTCAAAATATAAAACTCAGGATCTTTTTTTTTGGTTGCGTCAGTTTCAAATTTTATAAATTTTTATAAAGTTACATTAGGAAACATAAAAACTGAAGACCTTTTTTTTGTCATGCTTGAGTTACATGTATAGAGAAATTATTGCTTATGGGTTAAAATTTTTACGTCTCGATTTTCGGATGGCAAACTCATCGATAATGGAATCAAAATCAAATTCAATTCCCACGAATATAACAAGTTTTCAAAGTTTCCACCAAAATTTGCCGCCCTTCAGTTCTTGCCGCCCTAGGCAGCTGCCTATTTTGCCTGCATGGTAAATCCGGGCCTGGTAATAAATACATATGTAAATTAGAGTCTGATAGATTTGACGCCACGATTGGAGTGTTAATATAAGGTAGATATATTTTTATGGAAGTGTTATATGAGTAATATAAAATATTGTTGTAACAAACACAATGCAATAACTCTGGGATTTTTAAAGTGTGTTTTGATGAGTCAGTAATTTCTTAGAATTTCTACGTGGGCCTGCATGCTTGGCTTTTGAATATAGCCTGGTCGTAAAATCGGTCAAAATTTCGTCACATATTCAAGTGGATATCATTAGGACTTTTTACAACCATTCAATGCGGAAAGTAAATTAGTTAGAGAGTTGTAGAAAAACTTTTATGTAGTCATTTGTACACAATGTAAGTTTTTATTGATTCTGTAAAAAAAAACTTTGTATACCTTACTAATGTCCGTATTATAAAGAATTGTTTCTAACAATAAGTAAAAGTGAACTTTCTTTATAAGATACCGAATTTAATTCTGATTTAAAAATATTGCTTCCTCGCAATATCGAAGATACGAGATTGCCGAGTCCGCTAGTAATTTATAAAATCTAATATCACTTGTTTTACCCATATAAATTTCATTTTGAAAAAAAAGAAAAAAAGTAACACTTATGGAATCCACACTGTTGTCTGTCTGTTTGCCGAGGCCTTCTAGTTACTTATATTACTTATGTATTAACTTATGCTTTTTCTCCAGTAATGGGCACCCATTGATGTTAATGATTACAAAATGACAAGTATTACGACACAGAAGGTTTTAAATAAGGATTCGTAAAATTTGATACAATGTAAAACAGATGCTATGATAATATAATAATGAATAAATAGATTACACTAATAATTAGTTTAAATGTTTACCATTTTGACACCCATTGGTCGATTGTCATCAAATTAAGCTGTTTTATAGATTATGCTTCAATAATGGCAGTAATATCAACAAATTTTTTAATTTAGTATAATTAATTAAACAAGAGTACAACACTGGGGTATGATCCAAGACTGGTACCAGTACCTAATTAGCTAGCAATTCTGAGGTTTCGTGTTCATAAAATATAATTTATTTACATAGTGCATCAATATGAAATAAAACTATGTATTTTTCTCTTACAGACCTGAGCTCCGAACAGCTCCTTGTACAGCGCATCGCCGAGCTCCAAGTTCGTCTCCAGTACCTGGACTCGATGTACCGATCTCGGCAAGAAGACGTGCAAGTACTGAGCCAGCAAATAGGCTCCTACCTTACCGACAACACGACATCCTCCTCGCCTAAATTATCTTCTCTCACGTTCCAATCCGACTCGCAGATAATATTACGTAACTTGAACCTGACCGGTTCGAAGCTGGCGAACGCATTGGACCCGGAACTGAAGCTCAGACTTCCGTCTTCGTTCCAGTTCCTGCCGCATTTACTAGATGATCCGCATAGCTTGCGGCCGGCGTTTTTGATGTCTAGAGGGAGGAGCGGGGTGTCGGTGGCATTGGGCGTACCCACGGTCAAGAGGGACAAGCAGTCGTATTTGATTTCGACGTTGCAGAATTTGGTTGATGGTATGGACGAGGCAGAAGCTATGGATTCGGTTATAATTGTGATGATTGCAGAGGTGAGTTTTTTGGTTTTTTAAAAATAATTTCAGAAAAAATATAAGTAACAAAGGAAAATCTCGAATCAGTAAATTCAATAATTTATTATTGGGGTACGAGATAATAAACGTAAAAAAATACTGCGGAAATTCACTCTTAGGGGGTGAAATCACCCCTTGAATTTTTTATTATGTTTCGTTTTTATTTTTAGTCGACTTCAAAAATTCAATTAATATTTTTTATGTATATTCGGGCATAACTCCGACCAATATGAACTAATTTGGACGATTTTTTGTTTGTTTGAAAGATTATACTCTCGAGGTGGTCCCATATAAATTTTATCAAAATTTGACCATTGACTTCAAATATAAGCCACACAAAATGAAAAAGTAAAAAAAAATTTAAGAAAAAAATAAAACCGACTTTGGAAACTGTTAAATTTAATTATTATATAGTTTACAGTGTTTTTTTTTTCAATTTTATTATTCTGTAACGTTAATTATGGGATATAAATGTTATTAGCAATAATTAAATATTCACATATTTAGGCAAAAAAAAAATTTTCGTTTAAACAAATTTTGTTTATAACAATTTGAAAATTTGTTTTACGTTTCTTATCTTGACCTCTACTAATTATTTCCATTATTAACCTCCCTGGTATGTTACGGAGAACAAAAGGAACACTTTGGTAAAAGTTTAATCGAAATCGGTTCAGTAGTTTTTGAAATTAGCGTTAATAAACAAACAATCGAACAAACTTTTCTTATTTTTTTGGGAGGGGGGGAGGGGGTGATTCGCAGATGACTTAAGCTTGAGAACCGCTGGTTGAATTAGTAAAATATTTGTTATTGATAAATAATTTAAATGATATAACGTTTTTTTTATTTTTCTTGCAGACTGATTTGGAATATGTATTACAAGTTGCCAAACAGATAGAAAATAGGTGAGTTCTATTTTTATTATTATCAGTTAGGGTGAAGTGGGGTAAATTCAAACCACATCGTATTGTATATTATTTACCTTGCTAATTTTTATCTTATAGCTTTATAGCATTTTTTTTTGGGAGGGAGATTGACCTTTTATTAAAATATCGTCACAGATACACATTTATTTTCAAATTAGTTTTTAAATATTATTATCGTAGCAGTTATTTAAAAAAAAAATTTAAGAATTTTAGTCAAAATTTTGACCCCCCTATAAGTCATAGAAAACATCAAAAAAAAAATTGATCCGCACAATTTTTGGACCTGGCTCTGACCTGAACGCTCCAAGTATATATACTTTTATTTCCACGAAAAAAAAACAGGGCTTCGAACCGGAACTGAACTAAAAATCGAAAACCGGAAAACAGAACGAAAACCGGAACCAACCCGAAGAGAAAAACCGATATGTATTTTCTACTTGTACCGGAACGAAAAAAAATAACAGTTCGAAGCCCTGAAAAAAATCAGAGTTCTCATAAAAAATCTGAAATGAATTAATTTCCGTTAATTTTCTTTCGCTACTTCTCGTGATAGAAAGAATGATTTATCACATTGTTTATTTCATAGAATGAGTGCAGTAATTATTATTATTGTAATGATGCTTTCAGGCATTTTTATTTGTTTATTTTTCCGTTGGAACGAACTGAAAAATGATGTTTATTTACAAAAATGTTACTGCGCTTTCAATGTTTCTATCTCTGTAATTTGTATAACGAGTATGTTTAGTATATTTTTAATCTTGAAGTATAAAATATACAAGGTGTGTTCACATTTAACCATCACTGATTTTTTCTACTTTTTAAATTATATAATTACTTACATTTACAATTAAAATATTCCTCCAAGAAATATTTAATCCAATATTGACTTATATTTTCCACTAGCGTGTTAGTACATATTTCTGTTATGATAGTCGATAAAACAAGTTTTTAGTTTCGTTTTTGCATAGATCTCATTACGCTTACCTAACCTATTCTGCGTACAAAGGTACAGTCGCCTGCAGAACTCGTCTGGCACCCTAAAGGCTAGAATCGCTTGCAACAGATTCCAAATTTAAAGACAAACATCATTGGTTATCTTTTTCTATCAAGTTTAATATATTTAAATACTAAAATTCGGAATATCAAATATTTATTGCCACAAAATTTACGTATACAATTTTCAATAGATTACATAATAATTTAATTGCACAAATATATATCAGTACTATAAACGAAGAGTAGTTCTTTATCTAGCAAATGAATTTCAAAATATCCGTCTTTGTTTAATACATGGAGAAATGATTAAAATATTATAATGATCAAATGGGAGGAGCCTACTAAGTTTGTGATAAACGAAAATGAATACAAACTGCAAGACCATTAATGCAGGTGACTGTACATCCACCCCATCACCCTCATCAGCTCCTTGACCAATCAGCGGCCGCGCGGGAATTGACGTCACCACGAAGACGTATTCAAATGTTATAAATGTGTAATAGAATATCAATTACAAAAAATCCTTTATTTATTCTTGTCTTCGTGTTTTTTGATATTTTAACAACACATACAATCAAAGAAATACAAATTCGATATTCCAAAACGATAAAAAAGCTATCACAGACAATTTGATCTATTCGCAAAGCGTCATTTTTACTATTCTTAAGTTGGCAATATGTTCTGTGATTCTGACAGTTCTTTATGATTTTGCAATGTCGAATTTGTATTTCTTTGATTGTTTGTGTTGTTAAAATTACTTAAAATATCAAAAAATACGAAAACAAGAATAAATAAATGAATTTTTTGTAATTGATATTCTATTATACATTTATAACATTTGAATACGTCTTTTATGAAATATTTTGACTTATTTTACAAAATATGTATCCCTTATTAAAAATATCACGCCTCGCCACTGGCTTATACACATTGTACAATGTTTTTCTATTATAATTTTGTATTCGAATCGGAATTTTTTGGTTAACAGTTAAAAGAAATAAACACTTTTTTTGGAGCACGCTGTACATGGTCGCATATTTTCCACCGCGGAAATTCCGTATTCGAATCACAGAGAATATTTTCGTGAGCATTTCCCAAATAATTCTTGTGTCTAAAATCGCGAGAGTGGAAAACGCAACAAGAAAACAATATATTTCCCGGCCGTACCTCTCATTTCCCGGACATTTTACTCCCGGAGGAAAATCATGTTTGTATTTCATTATAAGTTCTCACGCTTGTATTTTACTCAGTGTTTTGTTTATTGTATGTGTTTTATTTTTTGTTTTTGTAGATACATTAAGTAACTCCATTCTATATTAATTAGCTTCGCCCAAAAGGAAAGTTCGATGCGTTTATTATGTATTTTAAACTGTAATATTTTTAAAAGAATGTTTTCCGTTTCCTGTGTTTCTTGTACGTCACATTTTTTAATTTGTACATATTAATTATGGACTCTCAGAAAAGTTTAAACGTGTTTAAAAGTATGAAAATATTATTAATTTATCTTTATGTTTTTTGGTATGCCTGTGTCTGTTTTGAAGTTTGTTCCACTAAAAAAAATATGGCCACTCCAAATATGCCATTTTTGCGATTTTTCGTAAATCTTTGCCATGATTTGTTCTAAAAATCTGGAGCTTAAAAAAGTAATTCGAGACCCAAAAATATTATTATGTTTTTTGATATGCTGAACTTTCAAATTTGTTTAACCAGAAAAAAATATGACGGATCTAAATTGGTACATTTTGCGAATTTTCTAAAATATTTGCCACAAGTCCTATAACACCTGAGGATATCGCAAAAGTTTTTAAGGCTCCGGAAAAAAAAAAAAAAAAAAAAAAAAACAAGAAAAAATTGGATGTTAATTGACAACCTCTTATCGAACCCACCTAACAGCACCCAGTTTAGTGTGTGTGTGGGGGGGGGGGGTCATCTTGGATAAATACATTTTCCAAATGGGATCATGTAAAATGCGCTAAAATAATATGTTTGGTCAAAATAGCAAATTATTTTGATTTAGGCAATTTAGGTACATTTAAAGAACTTATCGTGGCAGTCAAGGGGTTCACTGATCAATAAACGTAATGAAACTGTCATATAATGTTTGCTTCCCCGTTCGAAGCACTTGGTAACTAACAAATGCTAATCAATTTCTTTATAATACCGAAGAGAGTGTTCCCAAGGTATATAAAGACAAGGTAGTCTCATCAGCTCCTCGACCAATCAGCGGCCGCGCAAGAATTGACGTCACTTGGGAAATGTATTCAAATGCTATAAATGTATAATAGAATATCAATTATAAAAAAATCCTTTATTTATTCTTTTTTTCGTAATTTTTTATATTTTAACAACATATACAATTAAATAAATACAAATTCGACATTGCAAAATCATAAAGAAGCTGTCACAGACAATTTGGTCTATTCGGGAAGCGTCATTTTTACTATTCTTAAGTTGGCAATACGTTATTTGATATTCTATTATACATTTATAGCATTTGAATACATCCCCCCCCCCCAAGTGACGTCAACTACCGCGTGGCCGCTGATTGGTCAAGGAACTGATGAGACTACCTTGTCTTTATATAGGTACCTCGGAATGTTCCAATTACTGATTTATTATTGTCAACATTTACAATAATAAAAGCAGACCGGCGACATTTTGTTTGTCTTTTGATTCGACTCGAAGTTCAACCGTGTCCCATAAATAAATATATTTTTCGTTTTGCAGAGTTGTTGAGTTTACTGCAAAACTTCGCAACAACATGAAATATTAAATATTGTTGTTTTGTAGAGCAAAGAAAGAAAACACATTTATAAAACAGTCTAACAAATGTCACCGTGAGTTATTGGATAGAATATCAATTTATAAAAGGTGACAACACATATCTGCTTTCCGTCATTTGTTTTATTTGATTCGTTTACCTGAGGTTCTCAATATTTAAAACTTTTAGTGCTAAATTGATTCTACTTTAATTAACTCATAGTTCAAAAAACCCTAGTGACTTACTAATTAAAAAAAAAATTGAAAGTACTAAAAAGCATAGACATAGAGAATGGACCAGGCATCTGACTCGAACACAGAACCGTGTCAAAAGAAAGAGATAGAAACAGGTTTGAGATAACTGTGTAACTCTATGTCTATGTTCCAAACTACACTGCATCTCTCTCTCCTTTTTTGAACAGATGTTACACCATTGAGTTAATACAGAATGCACTGTCCATTCTCTATGTCTATGGTAAAAAGTACAGGGCTAGGTAACCTTTTGAGGTTATGGGTCAAATGAAAGTTTTTTTTTGTTTTAATAATTTAATTTTTTTTTACAAATAAAGTACTTTTTAGTACTTTATATAATTTCGATTCAGTCACATAGACTAATAAGCAATTTTATCATTTTATATCATTTTCAACACGTTTTGTTCTGTAGTGTGTGTCCGTCTGTCCCCTGAATCCTTGTCACATGCATAACTCATGAACCACTGAACCGATATTAATAAAACTTGTTTGGATGATTGGGTCTGGCTTGAGAATGGTCTCATTTCAAAATCATCAAACTCGTGTGTAAAGGGGAGGGGTGACATTTTAAAATATTTATTTTTTCAAGATATCTCAAGAACGACACATGTTACATAAAAATTTTATAGAATCTTTTTTGTAGAGCATTCAATTTCATATAATATTTGTGTACAGAGATTTATCTCAATCTGCTTTCAAAAATCGTTTTTTTAATTTTAAATTGATTATTTTTTTAGTGAAATTGTATAAAATTAGGCAATTTATCTGAACACTTTACTTTATCGGTTTTTATTAAAATTGTTCAATAATTAACTACCTTTGGTGAATTTAGCACGAGGAAACACTGTGCATTTACTTGGCCAGGGTGTCCACTTTCTGGAAAGTCAGGGAAGTCTAAAGTTGTCAGCAGAGCTGTGCGGTACTCGAGTACAAGTACTCGAGTACTGTACTCTAAGTACTTTTAGTGTACTCGGTACTCAGTCCACGAGTACTTTACTTTTAATGTACTTAGTTATTCACTGCCTTGGCGCCAAATAAGTCGTTTTCATTGTAGCAGTATAATAGCCAAGTTTGAATTGCAATTCAAATGTTAACATTTTTATTTATTTTTTGTTAGTAATCTTACAAGTATATCAATAGTGTAGGTATGTCGTATGAGCTAGAGCTAATAGTGAGTGATTTCAGCAGATATTTATGTATATGTAGGTACCTAATATTCATATGCGTTATGCATACTTATGTGTTATGTCCATAATTACAATTAAGTCTAAATATATACTTATATATATATTTTTTTCATTTGCGACAATTGTAAAAAATCTTCGTCACCATGCTCTCACATACGAGAATTTTGAAAAATTCGTCATTCTCAAAGTAAATAAAATAGGATTATAAACAATTTAGTGTTTTATTATAAGCACAACCCTTAGTTAGGTCCCTTAGCCACCCCACTCCCTCATCATTCAATATTGAAAATGTACTCGGTACTCTGTACTTGTACTCTGTACTCGAGTACTTCTAATTGTGTACTTGTACTTGGTACTCGAGTACATTTTAGGCATTGTACTTGTACTCGGTACTCGAGTACTTTTTGTTTGTACTCGGAACAGCTCTGGTTGTCAGGGAAAGTCAGGGAATTTATAAAAAAATTTTTAGAAAGTCAGGGAATTTATTATAAATTCTGTGAAATCAGTGAAGAATAAAAAAGTGTATAAATTTAAGTTGAGCAAAAAAAAGTATTAAATTTTTTTTTGCACATTCTAGGGGCCCCTCGATCACTTCTTGCCCTCGAGTGGTCAGGGAATTTTGAATCTGTGGTCAGGGAAAAGTCAGAGAATTTTATTTTCAAAAAACAGTTGACAGATGTTTTATACTTTGTAATTTTTTTTTCAGATTCGCCCCACAGCTAGACACAGGTCTTATAGAAGTACTCGCACCTCGCAGCTCTTACTACCCGGATATGTCTCGGCTGCGGACGACTCTAGGCGATTCCCCGGAGCGCGTCCGGTGGCGGACCAAACAGAACCTGGACTTTGCGTTTCTCATGTCGTACGCGCAATCCAAAGCGACGTTCTATGTGCAGCTAGAGGACGATATCCTGGCCAAGAGGAACTACGTGACGGCCATGAAGACGTACGCTCTCGACAAGATTGCTAAGAAAGAGGCGTGGTTCGTTTTGGATTTCTGTCAGCTAGGGTTTATAGGTGAGTGAAAATATTCTTTTCTGAAACGATCACAAAAAAAATGTTCTCCGATTTCAAAATTTTAAATTTATCTTTCCGTGTCTGTCTGTCTGTCCGTGTGTGTGTCCGTCTGTCCCCTGAATCCTTGTCACACACATAACTCATGAACCACTGAACCGATATTATTGAAACTTGGTCGAATGGTTGGGTCTGGCTTGAGGACAGTCCTATTTCAAAATCATCAAAATCGTGTGAAAGGGAGAGGGTTGACACCCCAAAATATTTATTTTTTCAAGATATCTCAAGAATGACACATGTTACGTGAAAATTTTATAGAATATTTTTTGTAGAGCATTAAATTTTCTATAATATGGATCTACAACGTTTGTTGTAAAATATTCCCTTATAAAGATTTATCTCAATTTATTTTAAAACTCGTGTTTTGTTTTTCTAAATTGATATTTGCTTGGCCATATTAAATGTCATTGTGACGTTTTAAATGTCATTTTGACGTTTTAAATATCATTTTGACGTTTGCATAAATTTGGATTAAATTGAAATTGACAAAAAATTTAAAATATACGAAAAAATAATCATGGGAGTTTTAACAAAAATTTCGAACTAATATTTTTTAGTAAAATTGTATAAAAATTAAATGGTTAACCAATTCCAGGCAATTTATCTAAACACTACCGGTTTTTTTTTAAATTGTTGGATAATTAACTACCTGTGGTGAATTTAGCACGAGGAAGCACTGTACATTTACTTGGTAGATGTTTTTTTTTTATCAAACTTCAAGAGGATATTTAAAACTTCATATAATGAGATAAAAAAAAGATCTTGCACATAAAACTTATGTACCACCAAGAAAACTTGATATCAAAAATATGAGAAGTTGGAGGTTTTACCCCCCCCCCCCCCCACACCCCTCCAATGCTCGCCTTTCCTATCTTATATTACAAACACTATTTCAAATTGAGCGTAGCTTTTTAATTATAAAAACCATTACATAACATCTGAGTTAAAATATGAAAAAAATAATTTAAAGCCTTTATGAAGAAGAGCATAAAATATGTTGCGTTTGTGTACATACGATACATTTCGAAAAGTTCATAGTTCATTTTCAACAGAAAAGGTTGAAGTTCAGTACATTTTATACTAAAAATTCAATATCGCTATTAGCAAAGTGTTCAACAATTGTTTGCAGTTTAATTTGTATAGAAAGGAAACAATGGAATATGTGTATTGTTATATTTTATCGTTAATTGTGAAATTTGGCTTCTAGGTGTAGGTTGCGTCGTTTTGTTGCAGTTAAGGGGGCAGACCCAGTTAGAATTTTGTAAAAATCAATTTTTTTTTGCATTTTCTCAAAGTAGAATATTTCAAAAGTATTCTCTGAAAATTTCAGACAAATGTCCTGTCCATAGACGATTCACTGTAAGTTCCAAAATAAATTTTTTATCTGCATGCAATTCGTACTCAAAGCTTTAAACGCGTTTTTCTCGAAACCATGTTTTCGAAGTCGGTGATCACTGTAACTTGAGAACGGCTTTGCCGATCGGTTTGAAATTTTTCTCACTTATTCTATACATAATTATCCTCCGGATGAACGAAGGATTTTTTTAGGACGATTTTTTGTTTTTTTTATAGCCGAAAATGCGAGTGAAATTTTAGTCGAATAAAGAACTTTATATTATGTCATTAGCTAATGATCCCTTATGTTTTTTTTATTTCAGATGATCTAGTGACGAGCAGCAGTGATCACGGCAAAACACTTTTTTTTGGACCCCTCCCAAATTTGCTGTATCCCACTTATTTTTTAATATTTTTCCATACAAAAATTGCAATTTTTTCTGTAAATACATATCTTTCATTTGGAAAAACATTTGTTATTAATTATTTTTATGCGTGGCCAAAAAAAATCCTAAAAAAGAGCTTTTTTTGGAAGTCCCAACTGGGTCTGCCCCCTTAAATCTGTAGGAATTGGAAAAAATAAAACCGATTTAAAGAATAACCCTAAAACACTGAAGAGTATTTAGGGTCATCTTTCATGTTTTTGACAGTTAACGATACAAATTCATACATTAATTTTTTATGAATAACGTTTTTAAATTTGAACTGTACGATACAACACGGACTTTAAAAATGAAAAAAGTGTGTTTCATATTTAACCTCTAATTTGGGAAAAAGTGAAACAGGCCTCTAATGGAAAATATTTCTCGAAAAATTAAAAGAAAAGCTACAAAGGCAACTTTGATTTATCGTCTTTATTAGACCAAAATAAACATTTTTTAATATCTTGTACTTTATTTCTAAAGTTTATGGTTTCTGAGTAAAAAATTCTCGAAAGTTCAAAATCTCGATACCTTGGAAGGCTTAGGTTGTTAAAAAAAAGTTTTCAATGAAAGATTCGTGTTTTTTCACGTAGAATAAGATTACTAAATAATAACTATAGGTTCCTATTTAAAAAAATGATGTTGACCTTCAAATATCCTTAAAGGCCACGTTAAAATAACAAATAAATATTACTATTCGATTACCCCCTCACAACTAAACATTTTTTTCAAATATGCGATGGTTCTGAGATAATAAATAATCTGTAACACTTTAAATGGCCCAACCTGTATTTGGTATTTTTTTTTATTTCCAGGAAAAATGTTTAAATCTGCAGAGCTTCCGTGGTTAATTCAGTTCTTCCAGATGTTCTTCAACGACAAACCTGTCGACTGGCTGCTCGAGCATCTCATATCAACAAAAATCTGCAACTGGGAAAAAGATAGCGTGAGTTATTTTTTCTTAATTCTTATCTATTTCTATTACATAAATTTTTATAGTGGGTCTTCCTCGCAATATCGAAGATACGAGAAGCTTTATGATCGTTTCAGAGTGAGACCGAAAAAAAAATTAATAAAATAAAATATCTACCTTGGGAACCACGGGACTTTATTATACGTAATCCTAACAGTGAATTGTATACGTGATTCTTTGTTTATTAAAACATTTCTAACAAACTAAAAAGATAGAACAAAATGAATAATATAGGTAATATTATTCTCTCCATTATATATCAAGTGATTTTTTTTAACGTAGTAACTGAAACCGGATGTTTACTCTTGTAAATTTTTGAAATTTCGAATTATTTTTGAAATAAGAAAAAAATGTTTTAGATAAAAATTATCGAGTATGTTATCCTTAATATACATATATAAAGCTCAACGTCTCTCTGTCTGTCTGTCTGTCTGTCCGTTTGTGCGCTTAACACTCGAGAACCACTTATCCGATTTACGTGTTTTTTTTTAATTCATAGGTACGTTCTCTGGCCAGGTCATAGGCTATATTTTTTTACGTTAGGTAACACAACAACTAAGCAGTGACGATAATAGTAAATCAAGTCGGAAAAAATTTTGCCGTCGGCGCGCTGTTTTGTAATACACTGCCTAAACCGTTCAATATAGAACAAAATAATGTATTAAAGAATTGTGTAGAATATGATATGTCTATCTTTTATATTTAAACCACAATGACTGCTTTTATGTTAGGTATATACAAAGAAAACATAAAATATTTGGGTTCTGTTTACATGGACTTATGACCTGCAAAACATTAATCCTTATCAAAATAAATGATTTCATCGTCATAAGTACTTAATGTAGATATAATTTGCCATTTACAGCATCCAATTTGGTCGTATAGTTTAGAAAATATCGAAATATACATATTGAAACATATTATTCGCGCGATTGTGACCGTGCGCGGGGAGCGGCGAGGGAACGTGCCAACACGCTGGGCAGAACAGGCCGGTATTCTATTGATTGTCAATTGTTTATTTTGTTTTCAATAATTAACTTTTAAATTTAAATAGAACAAAAATTATTTTTACTTTTTGTTCTGATTCGTTTTTGTTAGGTAGGTAATTTAAGTGTTATTTGGTTTTTATTACAATAATAACTAATCGTGTTTGTACTTAATTCAACTATATATTTTTTAAATCCTAAACAATAATTCCGTAGTCCACGCGAGCGAAGCCGTGTGGGCCCAGCTAGTTATCTATAATTTATTCCCCATACATTTTTTTCCAACATTTATGATTTAGTCAGAAAGAATTGTTTTATGTAATTATTTAGATTCACCTACACTGTTCACTCTCAGTATTACGTATAAGAAAGTCCCATGGTACCTACGGCAAACACACACACTGTTCAATTTCTGTAATACGTATAAGAAAGTCCCATGACACTCATTGCAGATATTTCTTCTCTGTTATGAACCATTTGAATTATAATAATTTTTTTTTCTTCAAAAATTCGTTTTTACATAAATTATAGATATTGATATTACCTACAATTTTTAACTTGACCATTTTTCTCTATTTCGCACTGTTTCAGAGTAATTCGAAAAATTCAAAAATCGAGCTTTAAACATCCGTATCTGGACGTTTTCTTCCCAGACAAAAATTAATTTTAAATATAAAATTTCACCCTTCTACGATTTGTCGTATTTGAGTTACAGCGCTTACAGACAGACAGACCGACAGACGGACAGATAGACATCCTGGCGAAAATAGTCAGAATGGATTCAGGGAAGGTCAAAATAGATAATTCCGTCAAAATCCGGCTAGTGTGTACGCACCTGTAAATGTAATTTATATTTTGTTTTTTATTGTTTACGTCAAGTAACCAATTTTATTTTCAATTATAGAAACCCTTAAAGCTGAATTAACTTTTTAAACTTTCATTGCCTGTTGAATTTTACAAAATGTGAAAACTGTTTTCATTATCATTCGGGAAAATTTATCTGGCCTCGTATTTTCCCCAGGTTTTTCCGCTAGGAAAACTTTTCTGATTACGATTCAATAACTTTTACATGCGCATATTCAAAAGTTTTAAATGATTTATCTGATTTTAATTTAAATACGCTTCGATTAAAAGATAACTTATACATTTTATTTAAATAAAACTTTAATAATGAATATATGCAAATCTGTGCAATTAAAATATTGTAGAGTTTTTAAATCTCTGTCGTTTTTATGCAATAAAGTTTTTACTTTCTTATACCATGTATATGAAATATACATATTTTCGAACTCCGGATTTTGACGGAATTATCTATTTTGACATTCCCTGAATCCATTCTATTTTCGCCATGATATCTGTGTGTATGTCTGTCTGTCGGTCTGTAAGCGCTGTAACTCAAATATGACAAATCGTAGAAGGGTGAAATTTTATATTTAAGATTAATTTTTGGCTGGGAAGAAAACGTCATATTTTTGAAAACGATCTTTCAACCGTCGATTTTTGAATTTTTCGAATTACTCTGAAACAGTGCGAAATAGAGAAAAATGGTCAAGTTATTTTTGTTCTATTCATTTCTTCGAAAAAATGAATTAAAAAAAATTTATTATAATTCAAATGGTTCATATAACAGAGAATAAATATCTGCCATGAGTGTCATAGGATTTTCTTATACATCTTACTGAGATTGAACAGTGTGCGTGTTTGCCATAGGTACCATGGGACTTTCTTATACGTAATACTGAGAATGAACAGTGTGGATTGTGTCTAAATACTTATATAAACACATTTTTTCTGGCTAAATCATAATAAATGTTGGAAAAAATGTATGGGGAATAAATTATTAAAAATGTGTTTTAATAAATTAAGAATCACGTACACTATTCACTGTTAGGATTACGTATAAGAAAGTACCGTGTTTCCCAAGACAGATATTTTAGTTTGTTCTGACGTGATTCGAAAATTACTGAACCGATTTTGATTGAATTTTTACTATTCGCAGCAAACCTAAGATATTATAATTATTTTAGACTCTAGGGTGATTTAATTATGATAGCCCCTTATTAATTAAAGAAAATTTTATTTATATTTAAAATAAAATACTGACTTGACACAAAAACTAAAAAAAATAGCTTATGTTGTATGAAGATTGCATTAAAGCAGGGCCTTATTAAGAAAAATTCACAATTTATATTTAAAATAATATTACTGACTTGCGCTAAAACTACTGAACCGATTTTGATGGAATTTTTACTATTCGTAAGACTAAGACTCTAGAATTAGTTTATGCCATATGATAGTTGGATTAGAGCATGTCTTTATCAAGGAAAATTTACAATTGATATGTTATAATAAAATTACTGATTTGACATAAAAACTAGAAAATCGATTTTGATGGGATTTTCATTGTTTGAAATCTTATAACTCTATAATTAGTTTAGATAGGCCTAAAATATGAATTGTTTATACACCTATCCCCCGATTTACACGGTAGATACGTTCTACACAAAACCGTGTAAACTGAAATCTTGGATTTTGCTAAGTAAAATCGTGTAAAACGAAAAAAAAAACAAAATGTGCATTATTCAATAATTTATTTAAGTAAAACAAAAGTCAGACATCTTGGAAAACTCAAAATTATTCTTATTTCATAAAACAACAAACATATGAAAGTAATATAAGTAGATATTTAATTTATTTTACATTAGGAACAATGATGAAGATTACCGGGATTCCCCTAAATGTATATTTTACAAGCCCGGGAATCCTCTGTTCTTTTCATCAGGTTACCGAAGGAAAAAAATTCAAAAATGCCAACAAATCTTTGTATAGGCGTATATGGAGCGGAATAAACATTTTTACTAGTTTTTTGAAAATTGTCAATTTATAAATCGTGTAAAACAAGTGCCGTGTAAATCGGGGGATAGGTGTAATAAAAATATACAAACAAAAAAAAGATTAAAAAAAAAATCGCCGGCGAAACTGCGGGCAATATCTGATACTTTAATACCTATACTTCATATGTGTTGTACATACGGCATTTAAATTTAAATTTGAGTATTAAATATGAAAATAACAATTTTTCTTTGAACTCCCATGCGAATGAATAAAAAACATAAACAGCGCTGAACAAATGCATAGCTTTTTTAAAATTTAATGCTCGAGAAAATATCAGACAATTTCGAAATTAGATCAATTTATTTGTGTCCCTTGGTATCATACAATTCATGAGGCTTCCGCGGTGATCTTGATATGGATCTTGGCTACTGGGTGTACGCCGCGTCGATTTGGGCGTGTTATAAACTAAAAATACTGAACGGATTTTGATGGAAATTTTACTGTTTGAAAATTTAAGATTTAACTTAGCTTATCCATACTAATATTATAAATGTAAAAGTAACTCTGTTTGTCTCTTTGTAACCTTTTCACGGCTAAATTGCTGAACCGATCTTGATGATATTTGACAGGGAGATAGCTTGTAAGGATATTTGAATATTTAAGATCTTCATAACTCCTTCCGGTCGCGAGAAATCGCAATTTTGCTATTAATCTTTCGTGGGGGGTTAAAGCTTCTCTCATGATCGTATCCTTTTTTTAAATTAAAGGTATTACGAGTGACAAAAGGTTCAAATAAGTTTCTTTATACATTCTGAGATAATTATGCCAATCACGTGGATATATCTTCAATTCACTCAGTAATTTAATGTTAAAATTTCCATCAAAATCCGTTCAGTAGTTTTCGTTTCGAATTTACTTATAAAATATTTGCAATGTAATAATAAATGAATATTGATTCTGCCAGTTCTTTAAAAGGAAAAAAATAATTTAAACAATAGAAAATGCATGAGATAAAAATGAGACATTCTTACAAAAGAATTTTCTTTTGATACAACAATAAGTTAAAAATACTTCTATCATGAACAGGCAAATATAATAAACTGGCTCTCATTGAAATACAGTATAATATAAAGTTTAAAGAAAAACAGATAAAGTATACTTAAATTTTATACAAAAGTATTATATATATAACGAATTAAATTCTTCAAGAGACGAAGTAAAATGATTATTTAATTTTTAATGCAAATAAATTATTCATAAAGACTCTGAAGTCATTTGTTTTTATTGCAAAAACTTCTGAAACATAAAAAACAAAACACTTTCTTCGAAAGTTACGTTTTGTTTTGTATTACATTTATGTCTACCAGAAATATATACGTTCTCTATTTTCATTATTTAAGATACTGTCACCAGTCTTGGCCGCTATAAGAGTATTGTTTTTTGGGATGGATGGGTTTATTTTCTGTAATTCTCATGAACTCATGTTACCAATGAAACTGCTACCTCTTTATTAAGGGGGAGGGGTAAGGTTTTAAAGGCGAAAAAAGGCATATTTTCATGATTTGTTTTTGAGATATGAATAATGTTGGTTTATTTATTTTATATACACGTTATAGTATGACATCTAAAGTATCTTTGGAAAAATTTTCAATTAAAAATACCAAAAAATAAGTCCATGACAGCGAATCTCTGGAGGCGCCTCGAAAAAAAGTTGTTATGCGGTGAACTCCATAACTCGTTACCGGATCATCTAAAACAAAAAAATCGAAATGTGCTTAAAAGGTGATATGTTTCCCTAGGTAATCAGAGAGTTTTTTTTTTCGATTTTCTTATTTTTGGCAGCATTTGAAAGTGAAAAACGTGATTTTCGCTAAAAAATTTCGGTGCATTTGTTATTATAAAATGGAAAAAAATTGTAAAAAAAACTCTCTCTGATTACCTGTTGATTTATGTGTAGAAATAATGTTTAAAATTTCAAAAGGATCGGTCTAGTAGATTTTGAGTTATAATGTTCACGTACTTCAAAAATTTTCCGAGAAAATCGATTTAAAGTTTTTTATACTCGAACATCCAAAATTAAGCATCAATAAAAGAGTATAATTTTTTATACTTACACAGAATCATCAATGCCAGCTCCGTACAGTGAAACACTGTCATTCAGGATGTCCAATGCATCTTTTTGCTCTTGCCTAAGTTGGATTCTACCCTCTTTACTTGTACGTGCAGTTTGTTCGTATAAAAATCGAGCATGAGGGTCGGTCGCTTGAAACGCTGTATCTTCGTTAGTTTTATTCCGATTTACTTGAAATGTTGACACAATACTCTCAACATGTTGTACATTCAGAAAAAAAATTTAAAAAAAAATGCAAAAAAAAATATTTAAAACCTTACCCCCCCTTAAATCAATTTAATTACCAAAGTCCGCAAATATTTTTAAATTATTGTCTTTCATATTGTTTGTACCTAACCTACCCCCCCCCCCTCCCAGCAATGGACAAAGTAAAATTAGCGCCCAGTGATGACACTTAGGTTAGTAAATGCACAGGTTGCCTCAATAGTTTTTGACCAATCAGCTTGGGCACCCCAGATGACGTGTTTTCCCCTTCTCGCGCCTAATTACAAGGCTATATTTGTTATGATTGGTCACATCATTCCCCCTCTTTACGTTTGGGTACCCCAGATGACGAGCTACTGATTACAAAATGATAACTACTTACTTATCATTTTGTAATCATTAACAAGTGTCCATCACTGCGTGCTCATGACACAAAAGTTATTATTTTTTTGACGAAGCTGACGAGTGGATTGTTTAAAATGGCCCAGCCTGTATAATATGGTCAAAATTATAATCCAATTTCAACAATTTTATTGGTTTTTATCGTTATGAATTGAATTAAAGTAAAAATACCCTTTGTGAAATTTATGAGTTTTTTCAAGTAGAAAAATGTGTAAAAAAGAAACTTTTATCAAAAAATCAATAAACGTATATTAAAGAGAAAAGTTCAAGCTTTCCACACATTTTCTAACGAATTTCGTAAAATGATTTGTTAACCCTTTACCATACAAGCCCACAGTCAGAATGACAAGTTTTTGCTTAACCCTACACTGCACATTTTTTTTTATTAGAAATGATGTAAATCTATGTAAGTGTATGTTAGGAATACGGAAAAAAAATAACTAAGTTTATATATATATACTTATATTTTTTTTTGAAAAATTTGTTATGATTCATATATACACCAGTGTGCATTGGTATACATTTTAGTTAATCTAATTATGAATATATTTAGATATATTTCATAGAATGATTTAAAATAATTTATGTCTTTGTTAAAACATAAAACAATTTGACATTTTTTACAAAAAATATATGTTTGTGCTTGGCATTTGGGGTTTTTACATCGCAGTCTTGTAGCATTCAAAATTGGAAAATGACTTAACATTATCCAGTCGTACGTCTTGTGGAGGAAGCATTAAGTGTCTTTCTCTTACATTCTATTGTTTTTTTCGTAATTTTTTTGTAAATTTTAAGTTATAGGCAGAAAACATGTGTGATGCAAATATGCATCACTGTGCAGTGTAGGGTTAGTTAAGTAAAAATGACCCAACGTGACCCGAAAAATTCACGACTCGCGCCTAGCTCTACTTGGAAACAAATGCAGTTAAATTCAAATTGTCAGTTTAGTTATTCTACAAATGTATATTATATTATTGACATTAGAAATGCATTAGGATCTTAGACAAGGAAAGATAAAAGGACAAATAGCAAATAACCTAGCGTTATTACCATATCGCTCCATGAGTCATTGGCGTATCATTCAGATTTTAAAATAAATATCAATTGTTTTATATTATAAAATTAATTAATAATTAATGTTTTATATTGTCTTTAAAACTATTTCAGCGATAATTAATTAACAGACAAATGTCTATTTGGAACTATCATCTCTTATATATACTAAATTCAACTGTAATTTAAAGCATATTTACATAATATAAATTTTCAACTGACGCCTCTGCGATAATATGCTTGTAAATGACGATTGTGACATTTAAGAAAAGATGGCCGCCGTAAAAACATAACATTGGTTGTTATGTATCCATAGTCTTTCCTAATCTAAGATTAGGAATTAGAAAACTATAGTAATATTTATTTTATTATTTTTTGTATTTATTTACAAAGGTGCTTTTTATTTCTGACATCTCCCATTGAATTTTTTCTTATATTTTTAAAAACTATTTTAATAGATATGGTGTAGTGGGGTAAGTTTAGACCGGTTTTTTATTTGCATAGTTGGACTTTGAACCCATATATTTTCAATCTGTTATATAAATACTTAATATTTTCAGTATCAAATGATTGTGCAGTTATTACTGACTAGTTTAAATTGAATAGGACGCCAATTTTCTTTGTATATTTGCATTATGATAGGAAATTGTAAAAAAATGTCAACTACAGTGCACTTGCCTCATTTTCGGGGCAAGTGCATTACCGGTAGTTAAAAACGCTGTGAAGCATTATTTCATATGCTATGGGGCAAGAGCAGAATTGTGAATACGCCTAGTATAAAATGCTTTTTACCGCATCAAGATACGTTGTTTAGTTTTGGAGTAGTGAACTTTTTAAACAAGTTGGTATTAACTTTTAGTAGTTCACTACATATTAGCTATTACAATATTTCACTCGTATTATAATAAAAAGAACCCGTTTCTGCACTTACCCCACTGCACCTTATTATAGAACATGGAAGTCATGTATGATTCTCTCTATACCGTTATGTGTTTTTTATTTCATAACTCCGTGAAAAAAAACAAAAAAATCAACATGCAAAAAGGTTTGAAAAGAAGAGATTACAAGCTCTAAAAATGTTTTTTATTTATTTCTGTACATCAGTGTTTACCACAATTACAAAGCTTTGAACATTGCCATTTTTTTTCTGTGAATATTTTAATCCTTTAATAAATTTGATGAGTTTATAATGAAAGTACTTGAACTTTGTAATACACTAATGTATCAACTCACTTATATTCACTTCATGTTGAGCGTTTCTGTCAGAACACTAGTTTCTATCTCTTTCTGGTTACTTCTTTCTCACTTCCTTACACGCTTAAAAAATGAAATTCTTTTAATTTCTGGTACATTCCACCAGAAATTCCATGAATCAACCAATCAAAGCTCGTTGTTCCGTTTTTTGGTCAATGTGTCCGAAAATTTTTCGTGATGGAGCTACAGCCCTCCAAAGATTTTACTCAAAATAAGTTTTTATTTAATATCTTGAGAACCCATTGTGCTACAGTTATGAAATTTGTTACAGGGTTTAGTATTAATAAGTGTTATCTACATATTTTCAGTATCAACCAATACTAATTTAGACCTGGGGTCATGGGCGCCGGTAGAATTTTTTTCAGGGGGGTGCATCTAGATATATAAAACTAAATTATATGCGAGGATAATTAAAAAATAATTTTGTAATAATACATGACTAAAAATAAAGAAAAAAGGTCTTCAGTTTTTATTTTTCCTAATCTAACTTTATTTAAATTTATAAAATTAAGAATTGAAATTGAAACGACTAAAAAAAGGTCTTTGGTTTTATATTCTGACCTGCGGCCCAGAAAGTTCAAAAGGTTGAACACCTATGACTTAAACTTATTTTTTTCATGTGTTTTTTCCCGGCGCCCTTGTTTAGGGTGTATGGGGATAGTGGTCCCGTCGATTTTTATCTAGTATTTTTTTGTTCTTTAATATTTCCTGAGCACTTACATTGTCCTCATCAGAAGCTTTATAGCAGGGCTTCGAACCGTTATTTATTTTGTTTCGGTTTTCGTTCCTGTTCGAGCAAAAAAATATATTTCGGTTCAGTTCCGGTTTTCGTTCCGAAAAAATAACGGTTTTTTCGGTTTTCGGTTCAGCTCCGAGTGATTAATTAAAAAAAAATTATTTGTATTAAAAATTTATTTTCTACCATAATTTAGAATATTTTGTGGTAATTGTATGATAGCCCGAAAAACAATTGTTGTGAGAAATAATATCACGTTAACGTGCGTATTTTAACATGTACTGAACCGAAAAAAACGATATTTTTATTTCGTTTCGGTTCCGGTTTTCTTTCCTGCAAAAAATAATAGTTTTTCCGGTTTTCGGTTCAGGTCCGGTTTGAAGCCCTGCTTTATAGTTTCAGTAGGAAATACAGTAGAACTTTATTATTTGCAAATTCGTTTAAAAAACATGAACTTCGTCTAAAGTTAGTCGCATTTGCATCTGTAGAGTCAGGGCTTCGAACCGGAACTGAACCGAAAACCGGAAAACCGTTATTTTTTACCGGAACGAAAACCGGAACAGAACCGAAATAAAAATATCAGTTTTTACGGTTCAGTATATTTTAAAATACGCGCGCGCGTTAACATGATCTTATTTGCCACTTCAATTGTCGTTCAGACTATCATTCAAGTACCAAAAAATATTCTAAATTATGGTAGAAAATTTTTTTTTAATACAAATAATTTTTTTTAATTAATCACTCGGAGCTGAACCGAAAAAACCGTTATTTTTTGAGGAACGAAAACCGGAACCGAACCGAAATATATTTTTTTACTCGAACCGGAACGAAAACCGAAACGAAAAAAATAACGGTTCGAAGCCCTGTTTTATAGTTTCAGTAGGAAATGCAGTAGAACTTTATTATGTGCAAATTCGTTTAAAAAACATGAACTTCGTCTAAAGTTAGTCGCATTTGCATCTGTGGAGTCGAAACCACATCAACACTATTGGATTTGGGTATAATTTGTGTAAAAGTTTGAAATAAAATTAGCACAGAAGTGTCGCCAGCAAGCAGCTAATACGTTTCGAAGTTTAAAGCGTTCTAGGAAGTGCGTCACCGCCCCCTTCACCCCTCTTTAAAACGCGCGAAGAATGTTCTCACTCTCACAGTTGCGTGTCTTGAATATTTTGCGAGGGTGTTTTGCTCTGCTTTGTACTAATTTGAGATTGTCGTGACAAAGTGAATGATAAGCTTAATTCTCTATTGTTTTTTTCCTTCTTTTTTCTTTTTGATCTGGAGAAATTCTGTATTGGGTGTTTTTTTTACCGTATACAGGGTGAGTGATTTAATTATAGTGAAAATCACGAATGACTAGAAAAATTTGCTTAGAAGGGGTGGGGGGGGGGGGTACAGGGTGATTGATTTAATTATAGTGAAAATATAAAATTACTCGAAAAAATTGTTTAGAAGGGGGAGGGGGTACAGGGTGATTGATTTAATTATAGTGAAAATATAAAATGACTTGAAAAAATTGTTTAGAAGGGTGGGGGGGTTACAGGGTGATTGATTTAATTATAGTGAAAATATAAAATGACTCGAAAAAATTGTTTAGAGGGGGGGGGGGGTACAGGGTGATTGATTTAATTAAAGTGAAAATCACAAAAAAAATTAGCATTTTTAGGTTTCTGTAGAAAACTAGGAACCCTTATAGTTTCGCTCTGTCTATCTGTCGGTCTGTTTGTCTGTATATCACAGCCCTCCCATTCTTTCGTTTATATATCTATTCAGGTGAAATTTAGTATGTATACGGACGTAGATGATGACCTAAAAAAATGAGATTTTTGAAAATAATAATTTTGGCGTTTTAAATGTCATTTTGACGTTTGCATAAATTTAGATTTAGATTGAAATTGTCAAAAAATAAAAATATACGAAAAAATATTCAGGTGCGTTTTAAGAAAAATTTCGAACTAATATTTTTTAGTAAAATAATTGTATAAAAATTAAATGGTTAACCAATTCCAGGCAATTTATCTAAACACTATCGGTTTTTATTAAAATTGTTCAGTAATTAACTACCTTTGATGAATTTAGCACGAGGAAGCACTGTGCATTTACTTGGTAGATGTTTTTTTTATAAATCGTTACACGAACACGTACACTTTTACGTATTATCAAGTAGAGAATGGCTATTGAACCCTGCCAAGTGCGTGTCCAACATGCACTTGGTTGTTTTTTTGGTCTACGAAATTAGCTGACAGCTGAACTTAACATGTCTATAATAATGTGGAATTAGTCAATGTGTCTTCTGAATAACACACATTTCTTTTGATACATATTATCAAGTAGAGAATGTTAGTGAGAATGGCTACAGAACCCTATCACGTGCGTGTCCAACACGCACTTGATTGTTTTTTTTTGTCTACGAAATTCGCTGACAGCTGAACTTAACATGTCTATAATAATGTGGAATTAGTCAATGTGTCTTCGGAATGACATACGTGTATTTACGACTTGTATTTTTTTTATCTTACATTCTCTCATGTAACCAGTCAGTTCTTCTTTATCAATGGATTATATACGTTGTACAAATAATTTATAGCCAGATTAGTGTAAAAGACAAATGTACATTATGGACATTATTTTTCGTCCTGAAGTTTTTTCCTCTTTCCCCGACATTGATTTATTTCTTTTTGGTTGAATAATTCTGTATGTAAAACACGGCTCGGGAAAGTTACTTTGAGATTATTTGTTCTTTATGTCTCTACAGATTTAGATAAGTCTATATTAATTTGTAATTGAGCTTATTTTTCATGAGATATTATATTTTAAAATGTTCCTACATTTATCTTGGATATACCTACAGGATGATTTTACAACTAGTGTAAAAAAATTAACAGTAGATCGAGGATTTAATTCTAAGCAAAAAACTTCATCTGAACCTGTGTCCAGAAATTCTTCTACAGCCTACCAAAAATGTTGCCCAAAATTAGTGTTTATTTAATATTTAGAGAACCCATTGTCTTGTGCAACAGTTGTGAAATTTGATACAAGGAATTTGTATTAATAAGTATTATCGATTTCCAATATCAAACATTCATAATTTAGACCAGGGGTGTATGGGGCTAGTAGGCCCGCCGATTTTTGTCAAGTATTTTTTTGTTCTTGAATGTTTTTCTGAATTGGGTACTTGTAGAAGATTATATGACACAAAATACACAAAAATATACTTTGTTCATTTAACATAAGATCAACCGTTTTTCGAGAAATATCGAAAAAATAAAGTACTGCAGAATTTTACTTAATACGGATGCTTCAAATGACACAAAATAAGTTTATATTCTTGTTCTATAATTATAAATAAGATCAAAAGTTATTATAATAATTATACCTCCATAACTGCACAAATAGTCATTTATAGTTTTGTTTTTTAGTCATTTTATTAAATGCGTGTAACAGTAATATAACTGACTATAAGTCTATAGTCTATGATGACAAGTATTAGGAGGTATATTTATATTAACTTTTAATCTTATTTCTCGATATTTCTTGAAAAACGGTTGATCTTATGATAAATGAACAAACTGTATTTTTGAATGATGTGGCAAAATTTGAGATGGTTAGCTTGACAATTCTTAGTTTAAAATTTTCCACCATTTTGAACAACGTGTTTAAAGTTAGTATGTAACATTAGGGTGGTTTTTAATTTATTTTTTATTTTTATTTTTTCGGTCCACCAGGCCTATGTTTAAGCTATGGATCAAAAGTTAATTGTCCCAAAATTTCAGACTCATAGATCAAACCTGTGGACGGCGCAAACCGAGTTTTGTTTTCCTATTTGATTAACATGGGAAAAATTACTTTTTTACTTAAGCCCGGCGCACACGACGCTAGATTTGCTGCTAGTTTGTTTGCTAGATTCAATGCTGGTTTTCAAGCGTGTTTCGGCGCTGGATTGTTGTCATGGTTTCAATGTGTGTTGGCTTCACACGATCCTTGATTTTGTAGATGGTTTTGATGCGTGCAAAGTGACAGTTCTAATATCAACATAATACTGTAGTGGATATGGTTTATGAAAATAAAAAAATCCTTTGGGTGAATAATATATAATTAATGTTTATTAATTTCAACAGTTAAACTCAATGATCTAAGTTTAAAATTTCACTACAATTCAGTTTTCTCACATTTATTTTTTACATTCAGGATCGATCTTATAAGGTATGTTTAATAAAACTCACATTTGAATATTTGTAAAATGGACATAATTATTTCTTATGATTTGTACGAACAGCTGTTACAAAAGTATATGCTATGACGCCATGTTTGTTTATGACGTTTATGCTCACGTGACATTATAATATTTTCTGATTGGTTCTTGCTCAAATCTAGCAGCAAATCCAGCACGAAAAATAGCCCCGGTTCTATTCTGAAATCTAGTATGATAACACGCAGCGTAGCAAGCAGTGGCGTCATTTCTATCACTGAAACAAGCCCGGTTGCCAGCACAGCAACCAGCAAGCAAACCAGCAGCAAATCTAGCGTCGTGTGCGGCGGGCTTTATGCGTGAATATCTCGTTGAAAAATGTATTTATTTTAATTTCTTACAGCAGCATATCATAGAAAATTAAATTTCTTACAAAAAATATCCCAAGTGCTTAATTCATAGATCGAATATTTTTAAAGATATGTTCGTTTAAACATTATCATAAAAAGTAAATTCCAATTTTTATGATAATTTTTAAACAAACATTTCTTAAAATTTATTGGATTTATGAATTGAACACACAATTCTCTACAAAATATTCCCCTCAGAAATTAAAAAAAAAAATTTTTCAACGAGATATTCACGCGTAAGTAAAAAAATAATTTTTTCCATGTTAATCAAATGGGAAAAAGACTCGGTTTGCGCCGTCCACAGGTTTGATCTATGAGTCTGTTAATTTTCGATCCAAAGCTAAAACATAGGCCTGCGGGACTGAAAAAATAAAAAAAACACCCTAATGTAACATGCCTTATCTCTTGCACACAGTTGGTTGATCAATTTTTCTAAGAAGGTCTGTAACGACCGGAATAATTCGAATGTCGCGATCAAAATTTAACAGCATGTTTATGAAAGTCCATATTTTTCGATAATGCAAAAAAAAAGATTTTCAAACAAATTTTACAATGGAATGGTTCTTTAAGTATGACACTGTTTTCAAGATATTATGTATAATATTATAACTTGTTACAATTACGGTTGAATGTTTTTTCATATGTTAAGTTTGACCTGTTTTGTTATTACAGAAGCATTGCAAGAAGGACAAAGCTCTTTTGTGGATACACTACAAGCCATCTTTGTTTCAACACATTGGTATGCATTCGTCGTTGAAGGGAAAGGTTCAAAAGTTAAAGGTGGGTAAGACTTGTTTGAATATATTAAAATACACAAGATATAAAATAGAATATGCAACAATAAAAAAACAGCAAATGCTTTCACATTTCTTGATGTAAAATACCCGTTCTACATGTTTCAATAAAATAGTATAATAGAGTTTGACAAAAAGGAATACATATTTTAAAGGCTATAGCCGGGTAAGCATGCAAAACATACCTTGACATGGATTTGGCTGGTTATTTTTTTGTAAGTCACATTCTATTTAACATTCAACCTGACCAAATATTAGCTTCCGAAAATTTATAGTTTTCGAAAAAAATAATTTTTTTTACAACCGTGTAAAAAAGTAAGCTTTTTCATTGACATTTCAGTGTCTAAAGTAGTACTTTTGCGCTCGCCGTGCGTAAAATTTTTTTTACGCACGGCGAGCGCAAAAGTATTTCCATAGTAACATATTCATTTTTACGATTAATGAATTTTATAAATATTTTAGTATTAAACAAATTACTAAAATTTAAATACTATATCAATTATTGTAATAAACAAAATTATTAATAAAATTAAATAAAATACAAACAATAACTTAAAGTTTTTTTCTTGGCACAATTCATGGTATTATGTGTAATTTTCATATATCAATTTAGATTTTGCAGATAGTAAATTTAAAATTACAGAATTTTCAGCTTCTGATATCTCTGTATCACAACTTATCCATCTTATATTATAGAATAACAAATTATGAAACTCATTTGAATGAAAATAGAACTGTCAAAAATTTTATCCAAAGCTTACTAGAGTTGAATTTTAATATTAATACAGCAAAATACAAAGTATATAAATTAATTATTATAATATATTATTGTTAACATTATATAATCAATAGGTTTGTAAAAAAAATATTGTGTGTACCTCGGGTGTAAAATGATAGTTTTTCGCACGAGTACGAAAAACTATAATTTTACACCCTAGATACACAAATAACTATTTTTTGATTATCAAAAAATTTTGTTCCTCTTTAGCAACAAATTAAAGATGTTTTAAAAGTATTAAAACACTTGCACTCGCCCGCGCCACGCCGATAAACCGCATGCGAATTTATACGAGTATTTTATACCCTTTGAATCAGTTTGGGATTTTGATATGTTGTTTGGGTACATACAAGGTATACTATATAAAAAAAATGGTGATTGCTCTCCGAATACAACATGGTCTTTTTTGATTTTTTAAATTTTATTAATTTTTTTTCTGGTTTACTATGTACAGAGGATCATAATAAAATTACCTCTGATGAGTCATAAGTACCTCTATAATATATTTCAAGCACCATTAAATTCGACTGACAGATTATCAAAAAAAAAATTTTTTTTTAAATCAAATAATATTTGTTTTTCGAAAACCATAAATTTTTGAAAGCTAATATTTGGTCAGATTGAATGTTAAATAGAATGTGACTTCCAAAAAAAATAATCAGCCAAATCCATGTAAAGGCATGTTTTGCATGCTTACCCGGCTATAGCCTTTAACATTTTAATTTGATAAGGGAGCTTTCTTTAATTACGTAAGACTTCAAAGAATCATTAAGAAAATAATTTGCATCCTTACATATTATCTCTCTCTTTGTCGAGAACCACTTATCCGATTTACGTGGTTTTTTAATTCATAGATATGTTCTTTGGTCAGGTTTTAGTATATATTTTGTTACAATAGGTAACATAACAACTAAGCAGTGACGATAATAGTAAACCAAGTCGGAAAAAAGTTTGCAGCCAGCGCTCTTTTACAATACGCTACCTTAACATATTATATTGAACAATATAATGTAGTAATTGCGTAGAATAAAAAGATTTATATTTTTTCAACTATATTTTTCAAAAATCTAGTTTAAAATAAAATTTAAAAAAACATTTTTTTTTCAAAAAACTATCTATGGATGGAGAACTGGGTATTTCTTGGACATTTGCTTGTAACTTTTGACAGCTCGAATTTCCGAAATTGACACTAAAAAATTTGTAATATACCTACGGAAAAGGGTACTTTCTTATTAAAATAGAAAATCTTACGTAGAGGGGAGGGGTACGTCGCCAAAAATTTCAAATATCCTCCTTACGTAATTAACGTAACTCCCTGATAGAATTTTGAAGAAGAAAAAAATAATAGTTTAGTAATTAGTAATGGATATCTTACAGGACAAGCAGTTCGGTAAGATACCACTGTTCTTCCCGCACGTGAACCCCGACGCGGATGTGAAGTGTGACATCAAGCACTACAAGCAGTATACGCTGAACAGGGCCTATCTCGGAGAGACCTTCTTTTGGGGACTCTTGCCGCAATCTGGAGATCATTTACAGTTCAAGTTTTCTAGTCCTATTTATATTAAGAAGTGAGTTACATTTTATTTATTTATTCAAATGGCTGTTACTTCTAAACGAGTTTTTGATATGTTTTGAAATTTTTATACGTGAAACTTGATTATATAATGAATATTTTAAGACAGATTTGAAGTCCGTGTTATTTATAGTTCCGGAGTTATATGTCGCCAAACCGGAATAATTTTTCTTTACTTGGATATCAAACATTTTGATGTATTTTACGTAAAATGTTATAAATTCTAAAAGAGTTTTCGAAATGATTTGAAATTGTAATAAGCGAAACTTGATTATGTAATGAATATTTTAAAACAAATATGAAGTTTGTGTGATTCATAGTTCCGGAGTTATTTGTCGAAAACCGGAGTCATTTTTCTTTACTTGGATATCAAATATTTTGATGTATTTTACGTAAAATGTTATAACTTCTGAAAGAGTTTTCGAAATGTTTTGAAATTTTATTAAGGGAAACTTGATTATATAATGAATATTTTAAGACAGATTTGAAGTCCGTGTTATTTATAGTTCCGGAGTTATATGTCGCCAAACCGGAGTCATTTTTCTTTACTTGAATATCAAATATTTTGATGTATTTTACGTAAAATGTTATAACTTCTAAAAGAGTGTTCGAAATTATTTGAAATTTTAATACGTGAATCTTGATTATATAATGAATATTTTAACACAGATTTGAAGTCCGTGTTATTTATAGTTTTGGAGTTATATGTCGCCAAACCGAAATCATTTTTCTTTACTTGGATATCAAATATTTTGATGTATTTTACGTAAAATGTTATAACTTCTAACAGAATTTTCGAAATGATTTGAAATTTTATTAAGCGAAACTTGATTATATAATGAATATTTTAAAACAAATCTGAAGTTTGTGTGATTCATAGTTCCGGAGTTATTTGTCGCAAAACCGGACTCATTTTTCTTTACTTGGATATCAAACATTTTGATGAACTTTACGTTGTAACTATTAAATAACGAACATTTTAAGACAAATCTGACGTTTGTGTGATCCATAGTTCCGGAGTACTATGTCGCCCAAACCGGAGACATTTTTGTTATCCACTTAAGACTGATTTTAACATACCACTTGTCCGTTATTTGCTTAACTGATGTGTGCGTCTGTCTGTCTGTCTGTGTGTGCACAGATATTTGTTCAGAAGCGGTAATGCCGAGCACCCCTCGGACAGGTTCTACAACACGACGGTAGAGGTCCTTCCAGTCGGACACAATTTCTTCAGCCGCAACTTCAACATGACAAACGATGGATACGTCATAGTTGGTGAGTCAATTTTAACAATATTTTTATTATAAAAGAGTTTGCATCTTCTCATTCACCTGTTCGCTTATCAACCGAATCTAACAAAACTCCTGTACTTCTAGATACACGCAGTGGCGTAGATAGGGGGGGGATCAAGGGGATCAATCCCCCCCCCCCCACGAGTCTACTTCATGAGAAAACTCAAAGACATTTTTTTAAATTCTTCTAGTCAGGCCCGGATTTAGAAATTTGCCGCCCCTAGGCAGTTGCGAAAATTGCCGCCGCCCCCCCCCCCTCCTCGAAACTAACAGTTTAAGTCATAGATGTCAAAATATAAAACTCAGGATCTTTTTTTTGATTGCGTCAGTTTCAAATTTTATAAATTTTTATAAAGTTAAATTAGGAAACATAAAACCTTTTTTTTTGTCATGCTTGAGTTACATGTATAGAGAAATTATTGCTTATGGGTTGAAATTTTTACGTCTCGATTTTCGGATGGCAAACTCATCGATAATGGAATCAAAATCAAATTCAATTCCCACGAATATAACAAGTTTTCAAAGTTTCCACCAAAATTTGCCGCCCTTCAATTCTTGCCGCCTTAGGCAGCTTCCTACTCTGCCTGCATGGTAAATCCGGGCCTGCTTCTAGTATGAACAAAATTAACTTTTTTAAAAATGCAATAGTCAGTACGAAAAAAGTCTAATAGAATTTAATTTTCAGCTTTTTAGTCGGTTTTAAAAAGGCAAATTAATTTTTTTAAACGTTTTTTTTATATTTTTTATTATACATATATGAAATGTATTGTATAATAAAGTATAGTAGTCATGAAAAAAATCGAACTCGAGATTTTAACCAAAAATATGAGATTAAATACTAAGTCATACACCCCCTCCCCCCATCGGAAAAAGCTATCTACGCCACTGGATACACGGAATTTTTACTGGCTTCTTCGTTTTATAACGTAGAAATCGGCTAAAAAAAAATTCAACAAAAGTTATTTTTTTGTTTGTTTTTTTTTTTAATTAATAAATAAGATTAGATTATGGAGTTCAAGTTATTAAAATAAAAATGTTTCTGTATCATGATTTTTCAACGTTCAACTCTAGGAGTAAAAAGTTGTTAGATTTATCTTAGGTTGCATAAAGCAAAATTAACCACGATTAGTTAATCGGTTGTTTTCAAACCATAATTAATGTTAATTCTTAACTTAATCTCAATTTGTAAATGAACTATTCACTAAATATGATAATTTTTTACCTTATAAAATTTATCATAACCGTTATTGTTTTTTAGAATCGACGTATTAATGGTTTGAAAACAACTGATTAACTAATCATAATTAATTTTGATTTATGTAACCCAAGGTTAATGTTCATAAAGGAAAATATATTTTGAAAAATCAAAACATTTAAATACATTAATTATGGTTTGACAAGACAGTGTTAATAGTTAAAATACACATTATTATAATGTACCTACACATATTTTTATGCCATTAATATATTTAAGCATTTAAACAATAAATACAATTGTTAATTGTTTATACAATTATTGTCAACAAACGAATTTTTACGACACCGTACTTTTTCTACGAAAATAAGTTGCGACCATTTTTTTTTAAATAATAGACGTAGGATAGATTAAAAAAAATCAAAATACCTTTTTTTATCTATAATAACTGAACCTCTAACTCCTTTCCGCCCCCCAATGGGTGTGGCACTGCATTATTGTATTCACTCTATTTGCATTTAAACTTAACGAGTTACTGAACAATGCAGTAAGAACTAGTCTTTTAACTGCATGAATGTATTCAAATCGGAATTGGCCCCATTGTCTTCGTAACTAACTATTGTTAATAATTAAATTGTATAATATAACGGTACGAAACCCTCGGGGCGCAAATCCTACTCGCATTATCAATCTTTTTGGTCCTGGCTCCAGTCTTGGTGGTTTTAAGAGCAAGGTAAGTTACTGACACCAGTCTTGGAATGACCCTAGTAATGGCTATTTTTTAATTAAATGTACTGAATTAGAAATACATGTTGATATTTGATTACTATCATATCTGAATATTAATCTAAATACATTTAACTGTCTTACAGCGTGATTTGATGACAATCGGCCAATAGATGCCAAAATGTTGGACATTTTGGCGTAATTATTAGTATAATTTATTTATTATATTATAGATATTATCATAGCAACTGTTTTACATTACGATTCTTTCTTTTATATCTTTCGTGTCGTAGTACTTATCATTTTGTAATCATTAGCAAGTGTCTATCACTGCGTGCTCATTACTTGTTTTACTTTATGCATTACTGGAGAAAAACATAAACAAAATAAAAGGCTATAATTTAAAAAACAAACTATATTTGCGAACTTTGGAAATTAAATTGATTAAATAAAGAGTTACTTGTTTTATTAGTAACATGAGTTCGTGAGAAATACAAAAAAGATGCCCGTCAATCACAAAAACAGTAAACCTTGCTCTTATAGCGGTCATAACTAGTGCCAGTACCTTATACTGTTTTTTTATAATTCTCATGAACTCATGTTACAAATAACAAGTACCTCTTTATTAAATCAATTTAATTACCAAAGTCAACAAATATACTTTTTTATTTAATTATAGCCGTTTATTTTGTGTATGTTTTTTCTCCAGTAATGGGCAAAGTAATACCAGTGATGATAAAAGTACTGATAAGTACTACGACACAAAAGTTATAAAATAAAGAATCGTAAAATTTGAAACAATGTAAAGCAGAATTTATGATAGTAAAATAATTAATTGAAATGTCATCATTTTGACCAGGGCTTCGAACCGGAACTGAACCGAAAACTGGAAAAACCGTTATATTTAGCCGGAACGAAAACCGGAACAGAACCGAAATAAAAATATCGGTTTTTACGGTTCAGTACATGTTAAAATACGAGCGTTAACATGATCTTATTTCCCACTTCAATTGTCGTTCGGACTATCATACAAGTACCATAAAATATTCTAAATTATGGTAGAAAATTTTTTTTTAATACAAATAATTTTTTTTAATTAATCACTCGTAGTTGAACCGAAAAAACCGTTATTTTTTGCGGAACGAAAACCGGAACCGAACAGAAATATATTTTTTTACTCGAACCGGAACGAAAACCGAAACGAAAAAAATAACGGTTCGAAGCCCTGATTTTTGACATCCATTGGCCGATTATCATCAAATTAAGCTATTTTACAGTTAAGTATCTATAGAATATGATTCAGCAATGGCAGTTATCAAATATCAACAAATATTTCTAATTTAGTACGTCCAATTAAACAAGTGTGTCTAACACTGGGGTACTGTCCAAGACTGGTGACAGTACCTTACGCACTTACAATTTCCGAGATAAATAAAGTAAATAGAACATAGCGAGAGTGAATAATAATTCCACGGAAGTGCGGACGCAGGTGTTTTTACAGTTGCATAAAAATATTATTTCGACATTTTTATTTCTGGCGTATACGTACTACAGTATATCCATTTCATTTATATTTCACAGAGTTTGCATGTATGTCCGTCCGTAACGAAATATCTATGGCCATCTTCGTGTATAAATTTTACACAACCCACTTTGCCTGTATGTATGTATGTTCATTTGTTATACAGCATGAATATAAAGCAGTGAACATTAATTTAGTGAAATTTAAAATATTGGTTTTATAAAAAAAAACAGTTTGTTTTGTGACGTCGTAATTGAGGGGTATTTGAAGTTGTTAATCAATTAAATTGATTAAATATCAGTTGGGTTACTCTAGAGATTTTTAACCAAAGTGGCGGTGACGCGATTTATGCAAAAATCCATTTATGTACTATTTTTAACAAGTATAAAAAAAACATCTGCCAAGTAAATGCACAGTGCTTCCTCGTGCTAAATTCACTAAAACCGATAGTGTTCAGATAAATTGCCTGGCAGTGGTTAACCATTTAATTTTTATACAAATTTTACTAAAAAATCTTATTTCGAAATTTTTCTTAAAATGCACCTGAATATTTTTTCATATATTTTTAATTTTTGGACAATTTCAATCTAAATCTAAATTTATGCAAATGTCAAAGTGACATTTAAAACGTCAAAGTGACATTTAAAATGCCAAAATGACATTTAAAACGTCAAAATAACATTTAATATATCCAATCAAGTATCAATTTAGAAAAAAAAAACACGAATTTTAAAAATAAATTGAGATAAATCTTTGTAAGGGAATATTTTACAACAAACGTAGTAGACCCATATTATAGGAAATTTAATGCTCTACAAAAAATATTCTATAAAATTTTCACGTTACATGTGTCGTTTTTGAGATATCTTGAAAAAAGAAATATTTTGGGGTGTCACCCCTCCCCCTTACACACGATTTTGATGATTTTGAAATGGGACCGTCCTCAAACCAAACCCAACCATCCGACCAAGTTTCAATAATATCGGTTCAGTGGTTCATGAGTTATGCGTGTGACAAGGATTCAGGGGACAGACGGACGGACGGGCAGACAGACACGGAACGAAACGTGTTTGTCTTGACGTGAAACGGATAAATCAATTTAAAATTTTGAAATTGGAGAAAAATTAGAAAACATGGCTATAGGTGTGATTTGGTTACTACAGTGAAAGCTGTTCGCGTGACCCGACAACTCACGATTAGATCTATCGTTTGGTACCCCCAACAAATCAATTGTTTGAACAATTAAAAAAATTGATAAAAAATTTTCATGAAAAAAAAATTATTTATAATTTTAATTGATATCTTAAATAGTTCGAATAGATTTTCAAATAATATATTAACACTTTATTGGTGTCCTAAAAGTCACTACCCGCTTGTTAAAATAGAATTTATTATTGAAATTTGTTAATAACTTTTCTTAATTGTATACAAAATCGATTTGTTGGGGATGCTAAATGATAGATTTAAATGAGTGAAGAATTTTTGCTTCAACATTTTTTTAATATCTCTTACCATTTAGGAATAATAGAATAATTACACTGTGCACGAATCGTGAGTCGTGAATCACGCAATCAGAAATCGATTTAGGCTGTCTAAGTCAGTGATCTCTAAACTTTTTTGATCGCATATCGCTAAGACGAAAATAATTATAAGTTTTATCCCCTATAATATAATATAACACACATACAGTATTTTGAAGGGAAACTTGGCGTACCCCACAGTATCACTTTGCGTACCATCTGGAGTACGCGTACCCTATTTTGAAGACCACTGGCTTAGGTTACTCTATTTTATTTTATTTTTCCATTGATGAAGCTACAAGCTTTTTATTTAAAAAAAAAAATTGCCAAGTGCGAGTGGAACTTCACGTGTTAGTGTCCCGTACGGAATAGTTTTTCAATTTATTCAATTTTGTTAATAGAATAGTTTACATATTTTATTTCTTTGAATTTTCAGTTTTAATTTAATACCCCAATGTAAAAGTAGAAGTCAATCCGATTCGTAGTTTTTTGCGGTTTTGAGACACAAACAGGTGATGGGGGGAATTAATCTCACATTATCAAATTAATGGAGGCCAGAAAGATGAAATAAATTATATTTTTCTGTTTTGCTTCCTCGCAATATCGAAGATACGAGAAGCATTGTGATCGTTTCAGATTGAGACAAAAATAATTTTAAATTGATTTATCCGTTTTACGTCAAGACAAACACTTTTCGTTCCGTGTCTGTCTGTCTGTCCGTGTGTCCGTCCGTCTGTCCCCTGAATCCTTGTCACACGCATAACTCATGAACCACTGAACCGATATTATTGAAATTTGGTCGGATGGTTGGGTCTGGTTTGAGGACGGTCCCATTTCAAAATCGTATGTAAGGGGGAAGGGTGACATTCCAAAATATTTATTTTTTCAAGATATCTCAAGAACTACACATTTTACGTGAAAATTTTATAGAATCTTTTTTGTAGAGCATTAAATTTTCTATAATATGGGTCTACAACGTTTGTTGTAAAATATTCTCTTACAAAGATTTATCTCAATTTATTTTAAAAATTCGTGTTTTGTTTTTCTGAATTGACATGTCAAAAAATTAAAAATATACGAACAAATAATCAGGTGTGTCTTGAGAAAAATTTCGAACTAGTATTGTTTAGTAAAATTGTATAAAAATTAAATGGTTAACCAATTCCAGGCAATTTATCTCAACATTATCGGTTTTTATTTAAATTGTTCAATAATTAACTACCTGTGGTGAATTTAGCACGAGGAAGCACTATGCATTTACTTGGCAGATGTTTTTATATTTAAAAACATATTTCAATGAAAAGTCAAACTATCAAATATGAATTTGCATTCAAAAAGTAACGTCATGTCTCTCTTTCCCCGTATCTCCCTTTTGAAGTTAGTAAATCGACAAATTGGAATTATTTAATTTATTATTAGATATGAAAAAAAAACCTTCGTGGAATAAATAACAAGAAGAAAAAAATACTGTTCGCTTTTCTTTGGGAGGATTTGAATCGAAAATACAAAATATTTATGTAGGAAGGTATTTAAATATACAAAGAAGAAGAAAATAAACAAATATCATGTATATGAAATGAAATTTATTTGCAAACATGATATTTATTTTGAGTTGATATCGTTCGTGAGAAGTTGAAAGATGTATTAGAAACAGTAGCGGACTGAGGATGGTTTTTACCCGGGGTAGAATGTTAGTTATAAACTAGGGTGGTCCTTATATGGGGTTAGGACGAACTTTGATGGGGCAGCCCCCCAAATCAACTCCAAATAATTTTTAAAAATGTAGATAAAGTTTCATCTTTCTATTTTAAAAAATGGCCATTACCAGAGGGGGGTGATTTTCCCGACAGCTATATGGGTCATTATTTTAACAAAAAAAAAAAAAGTTTATATAATTTCTGGATAATTTTGTCAAAATTTTTTAGAATGACCCTTAAAGTTCTATGTGCCAAATAACTTCGGTGTCCGTCCGTCTGTCACAGGCGATTTTCTTTGAAACTGTTCGACGTAAAAATTTAAAATTTATCACATAGATAGTGTGGTGACTCAATTATAGACGTGAACTATAAAAAGTTGAACTTTGATTCTGGGGGTAAATTGGGAAATGGAAAAAAATCTTAAGAGCATCGTGTAGGGTGGTGTCGATTGAAAGATAATTGAATCAGTTCAACATTTTGTATGAATTTTTTTAAACACTTTTCGAGAAAAATGCTTATAAATTGCTGTCCCCAACCCTAATCACCAAAAAAAATCTAAAAAAAATTTATGAATTCTAGCGCAATCAACTCTTATAAAGAATTCAATTGTTTTTTTCTTATGAATTTTCAATAATTTAAGTGAAAGGGGGGGGGGGGCTGATACCATGAACAATAATTATGCAAGTATAGCTTCCAGTTATATTAATTTTTTACCACTAATGTTGGCACCTCCAAAAACGAACTTTAGCGCCACCCTGGTGAATTTGAAGACCTTTTTTCCGTTGTCGATACAATTTCTGAATACCTTTTTTAGCCTTCCCCCTTCCCCTCCTCCCCCTTAGTCCGCCACTGATTGGAATGTAGGATAAAATCAAATACAGTAAGATAATAATAGCAAATTATTGGAAAATATATGAAATATTATGATCAATACAAAAGCAAACTAAATAAATTGCTGTGGCCACCAGATTACTTTTTTTATATATTATTATACAGAAACGAATATCTTGTCAACCGTTCTAATACAGGAATATGATTATAGATAAAAATCTTCTCTAGAACGTGTATTTGATTTTTTTTTCTTTTTTGAACCGTTTCAATAATAATATAATAATATAATAACATGTATTATATCTTTTTTTAAATGAGATTGTTGAAAACTATATACATTGAACATTTTTTAAAAGCTAACAAAAACATCCTGGTATGACAAAAAAAAACATTGAACTTTTATTTTCTTTTTTTTTTCTTTTTTCTTTTTTTTTTGCAATACCAGGTTGTTTTTGTTGGCTATTAAAAAAATTCAAGGTGTATTTGTTCAATTTAAATATTTTATTTGACTTGTCTGTATTTCAAAATGTCAATTTTCAAACGTCATTATTCCGAAAACCGCTGATTTTAGAGAGATGATATGTTATACAAAAAGTATTCAGAATAGACCGTACAATTAAAAAATGGCATAATATATAGAGTGTTCCATTTAAAAAAATCAATGATAACTGTATATGATCTTCTTGATACACCCTGTATACAATTTTCTTATGTCAAAAAATCCGCAACTAAAAATACTAATCTACGTGTCTGAGCGTTTTTGCACAAAATAACTACCTGAATTTGAAACGAATTTGTTCCTTTCATATTCGATAGAGTTTTATTTAGGAATGGAAAAAAATATGTTCTATTTGTTTATTTATATATCAAATATAAAAAGAATAAAATGTAGTAATTCAGTATGCTTTAATCAAATTCGAAAAATATTTACACAGGGTCCCAAACACAAAGAAAAAAAGGAATGACGTTTTATTTGTCAACAAACTGGATTTTACGTCCTCGGGTCAAATGTCATTCTGGAGAAGTTAAAAGATTTATACACTAGCATCTAAAATATTTAAGAGTTCGGAAAAGTTCAAGTCAATAAGACAGAATAGAAACGAACGAGGACGCTTTTCTTATAAATAAAAAGTGCACCTAAACTAGATGAAATAACCGGAAAGCATTGGCGTATGTAGAATTTATTTCAAGGGGAAATAATTACAATTTATAAACTTTTTTATTAAAAATGTAAAAATAATTCGGTGTTGAATCCAAGGTGGTATTTTTAAATTAGCGTTTTTCTGTGTGCGCCGTTTTAGCTGCTGTTCCCCTAAATAATGTGAAAAAGATTGTTTAGTTCAAATCAAAAGGTTCTTGATGATATTTCTGTGAACCGAAACGTAAATATTGTTTTATTATTTTATTATAACAAATATGAGTATATACATTTTAAATTAATGTACATAGTATAATTATTCTGCAATAAAGAACATCTTCTATTACAATATGTGTCTTATATAGTTAAATATAACTGTAACAGTAGTTAAAATGTAGAACGCGTTTGAAACTATGTTAGATGCGGCATTCTTGTAGATCCATTTTAACAAAGCAGGAACGTTTGTGTAGACTCCTGGCAAGGACCTAGCACATCCAACACCGAATGATACCAGTCCCGTCAGTTCTCCGTTACATACCAAAGGACCTCCTGAATCTCCCTGAAACATGATTATATTTATAGTCCAATCAAATTGTATATTTGTTCTGCATTGTTCTACAGAGTCATTTTTTTATTTTAAATTGTTGGGGGCTGTGTTCTGAGTATTACATTAAGTTGGCGCGGTCTATGACCTTGAGCGTTGTCCGCTATAAGCACGAAAACTTTAAACGTAATTATCTCGTAAATCGTTCATCCTACGATAAAATTTATTACCACCTTTTTTGTTCAACAGACTTGAATCTACAAATTTATTAACAGGTCTAACTATCTACCATCAATTGGTAACGTGATATAATGCAAGGAAGTTAACAAAAAACGATTTTTTGCATTTATTTCGTAAAGAAGCGATTATATTGAAAAAACTTAAATGGCAATCTTTTAGAACTATCAATTTTCAATATTTTTTCTTACAACCATCATTTCAGAAAACCCATAGTTTGCCAGTTATAGCCCGCGAAACATTGCAAAAAAACATTTTTTCGTTATATTTCAAAAACCATAATGCAACCTTCAAAATGTGTAATAATTGCATTATGGTTTTTGAAATATAACGAAAAAATGTTTTTTTGCATAGCTTCGCGGGCTATAACTGACAAACCGTGAGTTTTCAGAAATTATGGCTGAAACAAAAAATATTGCAAATTGATAGTTCTAAAAGATTACCGTTTAAGTTTTTTCAATATAATCACTTTTTTACGAAATAAATGCAAAAAATCGTTTTTTATTAACTTCTTTGCATTATATCTCGTTACCAATTGATGGTAGATAGTTAGACCTGTGAACAAATTTGTAGATTCAAGTCTGTTGAACAAAAAAGGCGGTTATAAATTTTATCGTGGGATGAACGATTTACGAGATAATTACGTTTAAAGTTTTCGCGCTTATAGCGGACAACGCTCAAGGTCATAGACCGCGCCAACTTAATGTAATACTCAGAACACACCCCCCAACAATTTAAAATAAAAAAAAATGACTCTGTAGAACAATGTCTTACGAACTACTTTATTTTGATAATTTGATTGGACTATTAGTTTACAAAACGATCATATTTTCGAATAATATTATTAAAAGTACTTACTTGGCATGAATCTTGTCTATTAGCGGTTGCACAAATCATATTACTAGTGATTTTTATTCCTTTAAGTTTCCTTTTGCAATCTTTAGTCTTATATATTGATACATTAGCCTTTAACAAAACGTCGCTTACAAAACCTCCTTCCTAAAATATATATTTTTATTAAGTTTTGAACATATGTTTTATGCGCCTAAAAACGAATTTTAAGAAAAATAAATAAAATATAAACAAAATAAATTATAAAATATGAAAAAAAAGAAATATAAATAAAAAATTTCATTAAACACTTATTGATTTTTCTTTTTATAATTTATAACATAAAGATAAATTTAAACCTATTTTTAGATTTTCTGATTTTTTTATGATGTTATTACTTAAATTCACTACATATTCAGAATTTTTTATTTATTTATTTTAAATATGTAAACACCGTTTTAAGTCTTGGTTATTTTTTTAGAAATTGTTTGTGAAAAAATAAATGTTCTCCCTTCTCCTCCTCTCTCTCTGCAAAATTTTCTGCAGATGCCCCTTATTTTTATCTGTATAAAAATAATATGTAATTCTACACTGAGAAAAAGGATTAGTTGTAGGAAATAAATGTGTTTAGTTGGCTTTTTTTCGTAAATATTTGTTAATTATTAACAAGAATCAAATTAAATGTTATCGGTTAGATAAGGTAGTGGCACCAGTCTTGGCAAGGACCCCAGTAATGGCAAATTTTTATGTTGATATTTGATTACTACCATTTCTGAATATCAATCTATACACATTTAACTGTCTTACAGCGTGATTTGATGAAAATCGGCCGATAGGTGTCAAAATGGTGGACATTTAAACTAATTACATATTACTATAATTTATTTATAAATTATTATATTATCATAGCAACTGCTTTACATTGTTTCAAATTTGACAATTCATTCTTTTATATATTTTGTGTCGTAGTACTTATCATTTTGTAATCATTAACAAGTGTCCATCACTGCGTGCTCATTACTGGATTTACCTTTGCCATTACTGGAGAAAAAACATGAAAAAAATAAAAGGCTATAATTTAAAAAACAAACTATATTTGCGGACTTTGTTAATTAAATTGATTTAATAAAGAGTTACTTGTTTTATTAGTAACATGCGTTCGTGAGAGTTACAAAAACAGTAAACCTTGCTCTTATAGCGGCCATAACTGGTGCCTGTACCTTATTTGGTAACAACACAACAATATAGCTCCAACATGGCATTTATTAACAATAACTAAATATCGAATTCGCCATTATATAGCCACTATATATTGTTAACTATAATCAAATCTCGTTACCTACAAATAATATCTTTCCTCAATGTATAAGAGTATATAATTACCCAGGTCGTACCCCAGCCCGATATTTGGCAATTTGTGTTGTCTTTGGGAACTTTTTTCCCTAATGTAATGTCGCTGACATTTCTGTTAAATTTTATTTCTTGCGTAAGCTATAAAACAATTAATATTAAATAGAATAGAATAAAACACACAAGCCGATATCATGAGTAGGTGATTTCGGAGGTTTTTGGCGTGTTGAAATCAAATCCGTTGCCCAAATTGCTCCACCACTTAAAAGTGTCAAAATGACGATTTTCGCAATGTTAAAGAATTTGTTACCAGGTAGGTAATTTTTTTCAAAATTTTTCATTCGCGGTAAGAAATTGTAATATCTTGCGTCATTAAAATGAATTTTTACTTTTTACTGTATGATTTTTTCGCCGAGATATTCTAGTTTGAAGATGTAATATTTTTATTAATAGAGTATAAGACACAAGTGACACAATAGACTTTACTACATTAAGTATAATAATATCTTCAAACTAGTATATCTCGGCGAAAAAAGATCGTACAATAAAAAGTAAAAATTAATTTTAAAGAGAAGTACTATTTCTTATCGTGAACGAAAACTTTAGAAAAAAATTATATACCTAGTAATAAATTCTTAAACATTGCCAAATTCGTCAATTTGACATTTTTAGGTTAGGTTATCTCATAAACCTAACGTGATGAATCAATTTGGGCAACGAATTTGGTTTCAGCACGCCAAAAACTTCCGAAATCACCTATTGAAGAAGAGACAACAGATCAAAAGTATGTTTGTCGACCTGTGTAAGAAATATAATTAAGATTTGTTATATTTAAAAATGTCTTTGTTTAATACATAAAAATGTTATTTACCTTCACGACTGCTATATCATAATCAATTTTCTTTTCATTGTAATTTTTATGTATAATTACATTCTTTATATTATACCTAGTCATTTTAAACCCAAGTTTTTCATTTCCTACACAAGCAGATCTAATGTTGAATCCTTTAACGCAATGAGCAGCGGTTAAAATTGTTTTCTTACTGATTATCACACCGCCGCAATGTACTGCACTACAGGAATCAGTCGTAGTGAGAAGTACCTGTAAAGAATGTATTAAATTATTTTGCTTCCTCGCCATATCGAAGATACGAGAAGCTTTGTGATCTTTCTTGATCTTTCCGTTTCAGGTCAAGACAAACATTTTTCGTTCCGTGCCTATCTGTCTGTCTCACGCATAACTCATAAACCACTGAACCGATATTAATGAAATTTGGTTGGTTTGTTGCGTCTGGCTTGTGGACGATCGCATTTAAAAATCATTAAAATTGTGTGTAAGGTAACTTCCCAAAATAGTTATTTTTTCAAGATATCTCGAGAACGATACATGTTACGTGAAAATTTTATAGAATCTTTTTTGTTGAGCATTCAATTTTCTATAATATAAGTAGAGATTGGAAAAATAGTTGTTATTTTAAATGAAATAGTTACTATATAGTTGATATTTTTTTCGTAAAATAGTTGGTGAATAGTTATTTTTAATCAAAATAATTGTGAAATAGTTAAAAAAAATTTTACAATAATAATACATTTTTGGGTCAAACATGTTATGGTCGATTCTAGATAGATTTTAGAAGCTAAAAAAATATGTAAAAACAACATAAATATCTATTAAAAATATCCGTATAATAGACAAAACGTATTTATCAAAATAAATAAAACTAAAAAAATCTACAAAGAATTGTATGAATAAAACTCAAAATTAATAATAAACATGTGTAATATTTTTGGTTAGCACAATAATCATAAATGTAATACACGTGCGGTCGAGGCATACAACTATTTTGTAACGGCCTATAACTTATACTTATTGTTACCAAAAAAATCAATATTAATTAATAGAATTATTTCAAACTTTGTCTTTATGATTTTTTTTTCAATACAAAATTTTGAACGTTGGATGAAAAAAGGCAAATAGTTTAAAAATAGTTGATTTCAAATTGAGTTCAATCAAACCAGTTTTCCGAAATCGATGGAGATATGTAATAAAAATTACAATAGTTGAAAAACTATTTTTCCAATCTCTAAATATAACCACAATTTTTCTAGTAAAATATTCTTTTACGAAGATTTACTTTTGCATAACAGATAAAATATACGACAAATAAACAGGTGCGTAGAAAAAAAAACATCTGCCAAGTAAATGCACAGTGCTTCCTCGTGCTAAATTCACTAAATGCAGTTAATGATTGAACAAATTAAACTCAACCATCCGACCAAGTTTCAATAATATCGGTTCAGTGGTTCATGAGTTATGCGTGTTCAGGGAACAGACGGACACACGGACGGATGGACAGACAGACAGACACGGAACGATAAGTGTTTGTCTTGACGTGAAACGGAAAGATCAATTTAAAATTTTGAAATCGGAGAACATTTTTTTGTCTCAATCTAAAACGATCACAAAGCTTCTCGTATCTTCGATATTGCGAGGAAGCAAAATGTCGAATAAATATTTTAAAAAATTTGATTACTTTATCGGTGTTTATTTAAATTGTTCAATAATTAACTACCTTTGGTGAATTTAGTACAAGGAAGCACTGTGCATTTACTTGGCCGATGTTTTTGTAATAGTTTTAAATTAGAGAGAGAGAAGTTTTCAAACTAACAATTTTTCAGAAAATTGAATGGTCGAGATTATATTTGACGGTTATTTGAAATTAAAGTATGACTCAGATTCTGTTGGTGGGAATTGTTTTTATCATATTTTTATCTGGCCAAGATACAGGGTGTAGATTAATTATTGTTTAAAGGGGCTAAGTATCAATATTTTTCCGGGATGAGTAATGCTGGTGTCGAAAAAAAGCATATGTCAAGTAAATGCACAGTGCTTTCTCGTGCTCAATTCGCCAAAGGTTTCTACCTGTCTAACTTAAGTAACTTATGCCCGTTTGCACCGTACTAGTTAAGTCTGGCTTAAACTTAAGTCAATCTTAAGACGACGATTTTTGTTGCACCGTTCTCCACAATTTCTTAAGTCTATCTTAAATCTAAGTCCTTGCTTGCGAGGTCTTTTGTCAAACTTATGCCCGGTATTATAAAGGACCTAACAAAATTTGTTAGCTAGCAATTACATTCATATGAGGTATTAATACTGTACTAGTATCTATGGATTAGTTATGGAATTTAGAGCAGTGACACTTCAATTAATTGTAACACAGTTGGCATCTTTGACCGTACAAAATAATTTTCATAACATCACCACTGTTTTAATACCGTTTGTATTTACCTTCAACGCGTGCGCGAAACTTGTCAAAGTAATCAACAAACTCCAAAAGAACTGTCATATATGTTTGATACCTCAGTTGAAAGTGTTTGTTAGCTAACAAATTTGTTAGGTCCTTTATAATACCGGGCATTAAAGTATTGAACCAATAATACATACTACTTTGTACATAACCTGGACATTACTGCATAACCTATAAACGTCTGTCAAATACTGTTTTGTGTTGAATTCAATCATGGATATTTGAATGCACGATATTTTTGAGGACGATTTAGATATTATAGACATTATTGAGTTTGGCTTTCCAAGACTGAATTATACCCGTTCAAATTATTTTAATGATATGGATGAATATAATTTTTATTGATGGTTTCGTTTGATGACTATTATAATATGTATAAATAAATAAAAATACTTTAAATTATTATTTCATTTTTTTAATGTTTCCTTTTTTATATCTTATGTCTAGTAAATACATTTCTCTTTTGAAATTATGTTCCTCTGTTTTGAATTTCGACTAAAATATGTGTTTGACAGATGCGTTTTTGAAAAATCAGCCTCTTGATGAAAGTACACAAACGTAAGATATAAAAAGTTACTAGATTTTTACAGTGTTGTCATGTTTAACGGTTTTATAGTTAAGCATGATGGCTTGGGAGACGGTGCAAACGAAACAAAATTTAAGCTTTGCTCAGACTTAATCCAGACATATGTATAACTAGCTGGGCCCACGCGGCTTCGCTCGCGTAGACTACGGAATTATTGTTTAGGATTTTTGAAAAATATAGTTTAATTAATTAAGTACAAACACGATTAGTTATTATTGTAATAATAATTTATCAATACCTAAATTACCTAACAAAAACGAATCAGAAGAAAAAAGTACAAATAATTTGTGTTCTGTTTAAATTTAAATGTTAATTATTGAAAACAAAATAAACACAAACGATCAGCCGAGGGACTCCGAATATCTACCGAGCGTACGCGAATTCAGTCTGATGTACTCGCTTCGATGCGGCACGACATCATACATTTAAGATATTATCTTTATAAATATATTTTAAGATATTTTCTAAACTATACGACCAAATTGGATGCTGTAAATGGCAAACTATATCTACATTAAGTACTTATGACGATGAAATCATTTATTTCGATAAGGATTAATGTTTTGCAGGTCATAAGTCCATGTAAACAAAACCCAAATATTTTATGTTTTCTTTGTAACATAAAAGCAGTCATTGTGGCTTAAATATAAAAGTTAGACATATCGTGTCGCTGACTTAATTGTAGAACTTTTGATTCTACACAATTCTTTAATACATTATTTTGTTCTATATTGAACGGTTTAGGCAGCGTATTACAAAACAGCGCGCCGACGGCAAAATTTTTTCCGACTTGATTTACTATTATCGTCACTGCTTTGTTGTTATGTTACCTAACGTAAAAAAATATAGCCTATAACCTGGCCAGAGAACGTACCTATGAATTAAAAAAAAAAACTCGTAAATCGGATAAGTGGTTCTCGAGTGATAAGGTAACTAACGGACAGACAGACAGACAGACAGACAGACAGACAGACAGACAGACAGAGAGACGTTGAGCTTTATATATATTAAGGATGACGTATAATGCCCGTTTGCACCGTATTAATCTTATGTCAGGCTTAGCTAACAATTAGCTAAGCCTCACTTAAGATTAATACGGTGCAAACGGGCATTATACTAATACATTTTATAACATTAAGAACTTATTATATGTATAATACTGTCAAATATATTGTAAAATGTAATTTTATTTAGAGTTAAATGTGGATATGAGATAACAAACTCGTTTTTTTGTCTTTAATAAAATGGGTTTTTTTTTATTACAAATCTTCAAGATAATAATTATGAACACGTAAATTTTTATCGATAATTCAATAAATCCTGTTATCTATTTAGTAATAAAAATAAATTAAAAATCGAAAGAACTATTTTTTATATAGGTATATATTTATATAAAATGGGGTATAGTAATGGTAGATATGCTAAAAAAAATGTAAGTAAATCAAAAAAAGTTTTGGAAATTCAAAATTTTCTGAAAGTATATTACCTGATAGGGTACATCTTCAATTCTGGCAGGTACACCTCCAACAATTCTTGTATCTCCAGATTGTTTATTTGTATAATTCACATTTTGACCATCGACAAAGTTTCCTATAAAATATTTTTTAGAATTTACTGAAAAAATCATATTTCTGTTCAGGAATTTATAACTATTTATTTCGAGCATAAATAAACATCTGGTTCTTGAACCCGAACCATAAATAAATTCGGGTTCAGGTACTTTTTACTTGTCGAATTTAATTCTAAAAAAATCGTCGATATAATTTAAAATGGTTGACTTACCTTGCTTAAATAACAGAAACAAAAATACAATTTTTGAAATATTTGAAATCATTGTAGTATGTAGATAAAATTTGCAAGACTATTTTATATGTATTATAACGTTAAACAATTGAGTATTGAGTATATTTCTGAAGTAATAATTATATATATAAATTGATTATTTATATAAATACAAAAAAATACTTCTTATACTTTAGATATTTCAGATAAAATACTACGTAATAGTTATATATATAAATTGATTATTATTATTTATTTAAATACAAAAAATACTTTTTATACTTAAGATATTTCTGATAATATTTTGTGTTTGCTTATCGATTATTTATTTTATCTTATCATTTTTACCAGGTGATTCATTGATGCATATTTATCAATTTTTTCTAAATGTGTTTAATTTTACATTTACTGGGAAAAAAATATCATAAACCTTCACGATGAAAGAAACAAATTCGTTAAAAATTCAGGTAATTATTTTGTGCAAACACGCTCGGACCCGTCGATTCGTATTTTTAATTGCGGATTTTTTGACATAAGAAAATTGTATACAGGGTGTCTGAAGAAGAACATATGCAGTCATCATTGATTTTTTTTAATGGAACAACCTATATATTATACCATTTTTGAATTGTGCGATAAATTCTGAACACTTTTTCTACAGCATATCATATTTTTAAAATCAGTGGTTTTCGGAATAATTGACATTTTGAAATCCACACAAGTCAAATAAAATGTTTAAATTGAAAAAATACACATTGAACATTTTTTTAAAAGCCAACAAAAACATCCTGGTATGACTGCATATGTTTTGCTGATGAGACATTCTGTATACAATTTTCTTATGTCAAAAAATCCGCAACTAAAATTACTAATCGACGGGTCCGAGCGTTTTTGCACAAAATAATTACCTGAATTTTAAACGAATTTGTTCCTTTCATCGTGAACGGACTGTATATGAGGCGTTTATTTTGAAAGTGGCCTAAGTCCATTTTTCATTTTTTTTTGTTGACTGTAGTAACGTGTATAATTAGAAGTAATCTATCATAAAAAACAATTTTTAGTTAAATATATTCAAAGAAAATTTTTTTTTTGAACACAATTTTCACACTTAATTTAAAGTTAAAAACTTTATTTTGAAAGTGGCCTTAGTCCACTTCAGTATTGATAATGTTGTTAATTTATCACAATAGCTGGAAAACTAAATCTTTTTACGGAAAATGTTAGGTACAAAAGTTTTAGGATTCGTCGGGGCAAACGTAATGAAGTGAATAATTTTGACCTTGAGTGGAGGTTTTAAGGTCATTTTGGGGTCAACAATTTTTTTTAAATGGAAACTTAGTTATTTTTTGCAATTTGTAAAAATTGAATTTTTTTATAAAATTAATTTTTCAGACAAAACTTGTTACTTTTTTTCTGGAAAATACGAATTTAAAAAAAAAAATTCGTTTAAAAAAATTTTCTGACCCTAAAATGACCTTTAAACCTCCACTCAAGGTCAAAATTGTTACCTCCATTGATTTTGCCCCTCTAAATCCTGAAACTTTTGTACCAAATATTTTTCTTAAAAATCCATAGTTTTCCAGATATAAAGCAATATCAAAATTAAGATTAAAAAAAACATTCTGTATACATACTTAGATTTCCTGAATTGTATAAATTTTTTAAGAGTTATAGACATAATATAAAATAAAGTGAGTGTTTTTTTTTCGATTTGAAGCATTTTAAGTTACAACAAATGTACTTGAGTTCTTTTAAATTTATAACAAATGTAATTGTTAATTTTGAAAGTGGCTTAAGTCCATTTATGTTAAAAAAACACATATTGTTAATTTATTTATTAGGGTTATTTCAATAGTAATTGTAAATTGAACTCTCTTAGAAACACTTAATCAATGTGGCACATTGATATCTTACACGTATATTTTTAATTTTATTGAAACGCAAACTCTTAAATATCTCAGTTTAAACATAAATGGATTTAGGTCACTTTCAAAATAAACGCCTCATATATATAAATTGATTATTTATTTAAATACAAAAAAATACTTTTTATACTTAAGATATTTCAGAAAATATTTTTTGAAATTTCCTTATCGATTATTCATTTTATCTTATCATTTTTACCAGGTGATTCATTGATGCATATTTATCAATTTTTTCTGAATGTGTTTAATTTTACATTTACTGGAAAAAAATATTATAAACCTTCATACTAAATCGATATTTATACAGGATGTTCCATATTATTGTAACGGTACCTATATATGTAGTTTTAGGATTCCGTCAAAGCCCTCATTTGTCCGTCTGGAAGGTAAACAAAACTACTGGACCGATTGAACTGATTTCAAAAATATATAGGGTAAAGTGGGGTAAATGCAAACCTCACCGCTAATATTCCTTTTTAATTAGTTTCTAAAAACTATTTAACCCAGGGAGGAATGAAGAAAAAACTTTTTTGCCAGGGAAAATTTGACACCCCCTAAAAATTACTTTTGCGCCAGCCTGCAGTTTGTGAAGACCTTTTTTTAGGCCTCATGTCACTTTTCTATCCACATCAAACCTCCCCCCCTCCCATCATTTCGCCATTGCATTTACCTTAGCGATTCTGAACTAATATAGTATAATAATAATTAATATTATAAAAAAAATGTCTCATGTAACGGATAGGGGGTGACATCCCAAAATATTTATTTTTTCAAGATATCTCAAGAACGACACATGTTACGTGAAAATTACATAGAATATTTTTTGTAAAGCATTAAATTTCCTATAATATGGGTCTCTAACGTTTGTTGTAAAATATTCCCTTACAAAGATTCATCTCAATTTATTTTTAAAAATCGTGTTTTGTTTTTTTTAAATTATATTTACTTTGATATATTAACTGTCATTTTGACATTTTAAATGTCATTTTGACGTTTGCATAAATTTAGATTTAGATTGAAATTGGCAAAAAATTAATCAGGTGCGTGTTAAGAAAATTTCGAACTATTTTTTTAAATAAAATTGTATAAAAATTAAATGGTTAACCAATTTTAAGCAATTTATCTGAACATCGGTTTTTATTTAAATTAAAATTAATTATCTTTGGTGAATTTAACACGAGGAAGCACTGTGCATTTACATGGCAGATGTTTTTAATTAAATGTACTGAATTAGAAATATTTATTGATATTTAATTACTGTCAAGACTGAATCATAATCTATAATCATCATCTGTAAAACAGCTTAATTTGATGAAAATTGGCCAATGAGTGTCAAAATGGTGGACATTTTAACTAATTATTAGTATAATTTATTTATTAATTATATTTTCATAGCATCTGCTTTACATTGTTTCAAACTTGACGATTCTTTATTTTATAACTTTTGTGCCGTAGTACTTATCATTTTGTAATAATTAGCAAGTGTCTATCACTCGGTGCCCATTACTGGAGAGAAAAAAATTGATTTACTAAAGAGGTACTTGTTTTATTAGTAACATGAGTTCATGGGAATTACGAAAAAGAAACCCATCAATCCCCCCCCCCCCCAAAAAAAACACTATACCTTGCTCTTAAAGCTGCCAAAACTGGTATCAGAATACCTTAATCAATAGTTACAGAAATAAATGCCTGGTACTTATAAAACTTTAATAAAATTATTTCTTTAAAAAATTATTTTATAAAATCTAGTATGTACACTTACAGATGATCAGATGGTTGTAAAAACTGCTCTATTTTATACCCTTTCGAAAAACCTACTATAATACCTACACAAATTGGCTATTTTTTTTTTAAAAAACTTACTTTTATCCCAGAATAAGTACAATTTTTACATTTGTACAGTGAGTCGATCGTAGTATGCTATTCGAAATAAGTCATTAAAAACGTGATACTTTTCAAATATTTTTTTTATACTCAATGAACAGGATCATTCTTTGCACAGGAGTAGATGTTACACTGTCCATAATGTGTATAAAAATGTTTTAAAAGTATCGCATTGCGTTTTTAATGACTTATTTAGAATAACATACTACGATCAACTCACTGTAAAAATGTAAAAATCTTACTTATTCTGGGATAAAAGCATGTTTTTTTTAACAAAATTAGCCAATTCATGAAAGGGTATAAAATAGAGCAGTTTTTAAAACCATCTGAACATTTCTAAGTGTACTAGATTTTATAAAATAATTTTTTAAAGAAATAATTTTATCAAAGTTTTATACGTTTCTAAACTGCAGCCATTTTTTGTTTTTGTTATTCATAAATTTTATTTTGATCTAATAGTGTAGCATAGATATTTAAGTAATATAAAAAATCATGTTTAAAAATATAGGCTCTATAACTTTTGAAATTTTGCTATTAACATGTATAATTCTGAGTTTTTTAAAAATTTACTAAAATGCCCCATATAAAAAAACTGTTGCACTTTGTATATAGGTATATTTGCTTAAATCACTTCCAAATGACTCATTCTACCTTCCTTCAAAATGTTCGTATCGCCGAACCAAACACCCTGTATATAAAGTTAATAACATTAGAGTAAAAAACGTATTGTCTTATTTTTTACTTCGTTAGACAAATTTCTACACCGAATCCAATTGGATTTGTATCGATTAATTGTGTTTTTTGTTTTTGTTCTAGGTTCATTCGACTTGCTGGGGGTTGCAGAGGGTTCTGTAGACGAGGCACTAGGTAACATATCTAACCTTAGGCTGAACGTTCACAGCGACAGCGAGAATTGGGCGATCCTAAGCGAGGTAAGTGCATTATTTTCTTCTATTTGCTTTGATTGGGATTCGAGGTTTTTCTTTTGGATTTTTGTTCAATTAAGATTAGTAGATTTTGTCTTTTATTTATTTATTTTATATAGAAGAGAATTATATCGTCAGTGAAGTTGTAATATCTCCTATTTTTATTACAAGAACTGTTGTAAGCTTATTAGATTTTTTTAAATTAGGGACAACTGGGGTAAAAGTGAAACAAAATACAAATCGTTAATGTTTTTTGACAGTTAACGATACAAATTCATACTTTAATTTTTTTCTACTAGATGCGTTTATGAATAACCATTTTAAATACTTACGTCATTTGAACTGTACGATACAACACGGACTTTAAAAATGAAAAAAAATCTGTTTCATTTTTAACCTCTAATTTGGGAAAAAGTGAAACAGGCCTCTAATGGAAAATATTTCTCGAAAAATTAAAAGAAAAGCTACAAAGGCAACTTAAATTTATCTTCTTTGTGGCATATCAATGTGAAATTGTAACTTTAATTAATATCTGAGCTATACAGAAAGTTATATGCAAATAATTAAAATTTAATTCACACATTTTGACATCGACTAACAGGGAAATCTGTAGGGGTGACACATCACTTATTAGGCGATTCATATTTTCAGGTCGCTTTAACAAACCTTTATTGATGATGTCAGTTTTTATAATTCTCCTATAAACAAATTAGTTTTTTAGTTGCAAGCTTGTTTGACTTTTATCCCATTTTTTTGGTGTTTCATATTTACCCCGCTCGACTCTAATTTTACAACATTTGGAACTTTGTATCTTTCTATTTGGGCTTACATATTGGGCAGTAATTTTCAAATAATTTTGATGGTGTCCACTGCATTTTATGATGATATATTGGTCCACTAAAACAACATAAATATATTAGTAAATATTTTCTATGAGGTAAAAAATATTTTTTTTTATATTTAACCGACAATTTTTTTTAAATGTATTTCGGGCATAACACCGGCAAATATGCACCGATTTTGATAACGTTTTGTTTGTTTTAAAGAGTATACTTCCGAGGCTGTACTATATAAATTTTATCAGAATCTAACCATAGACTTCGAAGGTATGATATTCAAAATCGAAAAATAAAAAACTTTAAAAAAAAACGACTTCAAAAACTGTTAAATGTATAGGTATACTTTTCAGTGTATTTAAGGGTTTTTTAAAGTCGGTTTTATTTTTTTCTTAAGTTTTTTTTTAATGAAAATATTTCATTTGTTGAAAGCGAAAATCTATAAATTTAAGACAAAAAAATCGATTTTTTGAAAATAAACTAATTAACAATGCCCGGTTTCACAAACGATAGTTACCAAGTAATTGTAATCAAACTACAGGTATAAATCAACTTCAAGTTAAAGTTACCAGAAATTAAAACAGTTGGGGTGCTAGAAAGTTAACTGCTGCTATATTGATTGATATCTATGAATACTTGACTTTAATGTGTTAAAATCTATTAATATATCCCCGTGCAGGAAAGGGTTAAATGACGTACTTACAATTTAAACTTGGCAATGTTGTTCTCGTAAACGTATGTCGTATATTAATTGAACAAGACAAAGTTTGTCTATTCCCGTTTGTGCAAAATAGAGTTAGTTTTGCTAATAAATGTACTAATTAAGTCATAGCCAAGTTTAATAAAGGGACTCAAGTTGTTGTAAGTAAATGCATTAAAAGATTATGAACTAATTTATAAGATTTTCGTGCAGATATGAAGAATTTTGAGCTAGAATCGTTTTGGAGAGATCGGAATAATGAGTTTAGTTGTTTGCGGCGTCGTTTTAATTTTTGTTTGAATATAATTTTACAGCGATAATAGTATTGTGCGGTTAATCTATGACAATCAAAAGTAATGTCTTCATATAGGTATAGAAATGAATGAACGAAATACATATAAAGCCTGGTTTACACGCTACGATAAATCGTAACAATTTATCGTAGCGATCGATTTATCATTGCGTGTAAACAGGACATTGTAGCGATTTATTGGAATTGGAATTGGATTGGATGATTGATGCCGGCCGGCATCAATTTCTGCAAATCGTAACGATAAGTTGGAACGTGTAAACAAGTAGCAGCCATTCATTGTTACGATAACAGTATCATTTTTCACAATAAACGGAGAAACTAACCTTAACAACTCAACATAAGTCTCTTCATCCATTCTTAAATAATTCCGCCAGTCATTGGATTCATTTCGCATTTTTTTCAATAATTTTATATGAGAAAATACCCTTTTCTTTAGCAACCATTGGCGGCTCCACTTTCTTCTTGATTTTCGTGACCTTTTCACTTTTCTTGCTAAACAAACGATATATAACGACCACAACAGTACTTCCTCCATGGAAAAAGCTAACTGAGTGTACCGCGGTCGACAATGAATATTGGACAAGAAATCGTTGCATGTAAACAGTACACACTCTTTCGATTTATCGTAACAATTTATCGTAACGATCGAATTGTTACGATTTATCGTAGCGTGTAAACCAGGCTTTAGTCTTAGTAAGGACCTCAGTAATGGCAAATTTTTAATTAAATGTACTGAATTAGAAATATGTGTTGATATTTGATTACTACCGTTTCTGAATATTAATCTATATACATTTAACTGTCTTACAGCGTGATTTGATGATAATCGGCCAATAGGTGTCAAAATGGTGGACATTTAAACTAATTATTAGTATAATTTATTTATTAATTATTATATTATCATAGCAACTGCTTTTTACATTGTTTCAAATTTGACGATTCTTTCTTTTATATCTTTTGTGTTGTAGTACTTATCATTTTGTAATCATTCGCAAGTGTCTATCACTGGTTTTACCTTATCCATTACTGGAGAAAAACATAAACAAAATAAAAGGCTATAATTTAAAAAACAAAATGTATTCACGGACTTTGGTAATTAAATTGATTAAATAAAGAGTTACTTGTTTTATTAGTAACATGAGTTCATGAGAATTGCAAAAAACAAGCCTGTCAATCACAAAAACAATAAACATTGCTCTTATAGCGGCCATAACTGGTGCCAGTACCTTATCTTTGTTCACAGACTGTGAATCAATTTAGGATTTTTAATGGAGCTTCTTATATTTTTTAATTATTTACAAAATTTAGACCCACCATTCTTGATTTTTTTTTAATTTTCCGCGAGAAATACACGAATCGCGCAATATTTATCTTTTTCTATCATAGAGTGCAGTGATTCTTAAACTTTTTTATGTCGCGGTTCCCCTGCACCTAAAATCTAAAATTTTTTAGAACCCAGGTTGGTTAAAAAAATCTTATTTCATGTTCACTCCTGTACAACTGCAGTGCTATTTAGCCGTAAAGGAAGTATTTAGGATCCGTGCTAACAGTTTAAAATGCTTGATTAAAAAAAAATAACGTGTGAAATCAATACGACTAAATTATAAGCAGTTGTAAAAATATAGTCATTTTATTAAGCAAGTGCATATTTTAAACTTATTTAACGATAATATATTTATTTGTTTTTTACGGCCTACTTGTGAGAAGACTACGGCTCCTTAGGGGGTCGCGGCCCATCATTTTAAGAAGCCCTGATATAGTGAACATTATAAGCTAAACAGAAACATTTGTGCATGACATGATATATTTCTATTATTTTACTATTTCACTAAACAGAGAGCATACTGAATTCGTGTATACTACACTGGAGCAGTGGCGTCGGATCCGATGAAGTGGCAGGGGGGAGTGCCCCCCCCCCCTCAAAAAAAATTCAGTGGGAGGGCAATGACTAATTTTTTCCCACTCAAAATTTGGATCCTGTTTTTAGGGTGAGTTTGAAGCTACATGCAATTATAAAAATCTGTTGTCTGTAATTTTTTTACCCTTAAAAATTCTTTAATTTTTGTAAACTTAAAAACACAAACAAATTATAAAATGTAACCACGATAAAAATTGAGTAGAGTGAAACTTCGTTAGTATGTTTTTTCTTCTTCTTTTTTTAGGTCCCGGTATTCTTCTATAAGACCCCATGTTAAAATATTTCGTTAGGACGTTTTTCTCGTTAGTACGTGTTTCCCCTCAGTCCCTTTAAAAACGTACTAACGAGGTTCCAATGTATTTCTATTTTTTTTAACAAATAATACGACATTAAGAGGTTTGTACTGCCCCCCCCCCCAATGGTTGCGGCGCCATTGCACTGGAGTATAGGTGCATAATAAAGAGCTTGTCGGCGATTCTAGGAGAGTTGCCAACATTCTGTAGTTGTCATAAAACAATATACACGGATCCATGTTAAATGTGCATCTGTTTGGAATAGTTGTCTGGAGAAAGGAATATGCACTGCGGGATAAATTACTCGAATCAGTTTTCATGTTTTTGCGTGTCCGTAAAATAAAATCTGAAAAATTTTAAAAGAAACGATCGAGACACAACTTTTATGTCCGGTATTATAAGGGAGCTAGCAAAATTTGCTAGCTAGCAAGCACATTCAAATGGAGTATCAAACTTATATGACAGTTTTATTGGAGTTTTTGACAGATAATTTGATGCATAGGAAGTAAAATTAAAGATATGTAAAGTTAGGATGGCCACTTTCTGGAAAGTCAGGGAAGCCTAAAGTGGTCAGGGAAAGTCAAGGAATTTATTTAAAATTCTGAAAAGTGAGGGAATTTATTAATTTTTTTTTAGAAAATCAGGGAAAAAAGTGTATAAATTTAAGTTGACGAACAAAAAAAAAAGAAAAAGGTTACTGAATTGAAAGTAAGAACAAGTGTAAAATTTTCAAGTTATGACTAAAGGACGGTCTCATTTAAAAATTATCAAAATCGTGTCTAAGCAGGAGGGGAGACATCCCAAAATATTTATTTTTTCAAGAAAATTTTATAGAATCTTTTTTGTAGAGCATTCAATTTCTTGTAATATAAGTCACCAATGTTAGTTGTAAAATATTCCCTTACAAAGATTTATCTAAAAAATCGTCATTTGTTTTCTTGGCTGATTCTTTTCGTTTTTGATTTATTCTGATTGAACAATTAGTTTCCGAGAGAAAAAAATCACAAATATACGAATTTTTCACTATTTTTAAAGTTAAAATATTTGTTATCTTAAAAACTATTGATTTTCAAAAAAAGTTTATGAGACAAAAAATGTTCATTTTAATCCAATGAAGCTTACGTAATTTTTTCAGATTTTTTAAAGCAGATTTAGATTTATTAAACAAAAAAATGTGTATACCTATTGAAGGACCGCATAAAAAAATATCTTGTATACAGATGTTTTTTCTCAGAAAAATATAAAGAATTAAATTTAATCATTTTTAGCCACTAGAACGTTGATTGGTCGGTTAGTGTCATTTCTAAGCGAGCTAGACTGGATAATCCACTCGCCTAATTTGCCTGCTAAAAAAACTTGAATATAAAATTATCATGGAAATCTGAAATTTTATTAAAACAAAAGTAGTCATATTTAAATTTAAAAGTGTAACCATAATTTTCACACGATGTATCCGCTACTAAAAAAGTAAATTGACGCTATTTTTTAAGCAAGGAAAGCATGTTGTATTAATTGCTAGAATTAAAATAACTATAAGGAAATGTAATTTTTTTGTACTGTACTAGTATGGACTTTCTTATAGGTATATAACTATAATCAGTGGCGTAACCAAAAATATTATTTACAAATTATTTTAAATTATCTCAAAAAGAGAAAGATGATGTGGAAAAATCTTGAATTAATTTAGATAGATGTCAAAATGATTATATTCATAAAACAAATGTCTAAACGTCAAAAAATTTTATTGAAGAATAAAGTATCGCAAGCTTTCGATTCGCTGAATCATCGTCAGGCTAAAATATAATAAATAACAATTAAATACAGTTAATATAATGAAAATATTGATATTTTAAAATAAAAATTCAGAAATATACCTATTAAAAAAGGTAAAAATATGAATAATCTCGAAAAATTATTTGCCTAGATAAAAAAAAATCACATTTTTTTCTTTATGCATAAATGGGGTATCAAAATTCACGTTCTGTTGAACTGATTTCAAAAATATATACATATTATACATTTAAAAAATTAATTACCCGCGAAAAGTGATAGAAACATAAAATTTTGAAGAAATAATTCTCATGCCTATAACTTCGAAATTAATTAATGGAACAATCTGGAAAAATGGGAGGATAGAGAAATTATGATGGTTTAATTAAGAAAATTATTTTCATTCAAACACTTTGCTGATTTTTTTAAATATCAGTAAGATAGTGGTACCAGTCTTGGATCATACCCCGGTTCAATTAAATGTATTGAATTAGAAATATTTGTTAACATTTGATTACTGCCATTACTGAATCATAATTTATAGACACTTAACTGTAAAACAGCTTAATTTAATGACAATCGGCTAGTGGGTGTCAAAATGGTAGACATTTAAACTAAATATCAGTGTAATCTATTTATTAATTATTATATTATTGTAAAATCATTGTTTCTAATTTTATGATTCTTCATTTTATAATTTTTTTGTTCTGTATTTATCATTTTGTAATTATTAGTAAGTGTCCATCACTGGGTACCCATTACTGGTTTTACTTTATCTATTACTGGAGAAAAAAACATACACAAAATAAAATACTATAATTTAAAAACAAACTATATTTTGCGGACTTTGGTAATTAAATTGATTTAATAAATAGGTAGTTGTTTTATCAGTAACATGAGTTCATGAGAATTACAAAAAAGAAGCTTAAAAATCTAAAAAAACAATATATCTAGCTCGTTTGTTTTGTGACAAACTTTAAACTACCAAATTAAAAAATCTACAAAATAGGATGTTGTTGTTTTAACATGGTTAAACCCCAGAACCCTTCGAAGTAAACGCCACTGCAATTATAAAATACACGGACAAGTGTATAAAAAAGTGAAGTTACGGGTCTCGTTTCTCCGAGTATTTTATTTCTCTTACATTTTATTTTATTACAACGGACATTAAGTGGTTATTACAATTTATGCTTGCGAGTTTATAATTTTAATTGTACATTTTCCATTAACGAAACGGTGGTTTGTTTTATGCTACACTGCCTCTGCCCCCCTCCCCCCTCTGTCGTTGTAATAGTTGGTAACAGGATATTGAAAATGATAATGAATTTTGATTATTTTACTGGGCGTGTAAATAAGAGTTATACATTTGAGCTGTAAGTTTATTAGTTTATAGGAAGTATTCAAAATGATACGTTCAGCTACCAAATTGGTAAATTGAAAAAATATTGATAAGTGGCTGTTATCCGAGCGACTTTATTTAGTTTTGTATTTACATATAAGTTAAAGGCATCAGTTATAGCCGATATAAGAGCAAATTTTCGTGTTTTTTTTTTTGATTTATGGGTTTTTTTTTGTAATTCTCATTAACTCATATTACTAATAAAAAAAGTAACTCTTTATTTAATCAATGTAATTACTAAAATTCGCAAATATAGTTTGTTTTTTAAATTATAGCCTTTTATTTTGTTCATGTTTTTTCTTCAATAATGGCAAATGAAAAACTAGTAATGAGCACGCAGTGATGGACACTTGTTAATGATTACAAAATGATAAGTACTACGACACAAAAGATATAAAAGAAAGAATCGTCTTTGAAACAATGTAAAGCATTTGCTATGATAATATAATAATTAATAAATAAATTATACTAATAATTAGTTTAAATGTTCACCATTTTGACACCTATTGGCACATATTTCTAATTCAGTACATTTAATTAAAAATTTGCCATTACTGGGGTCCTTGCCAAGACTGGTGCCACTACCTTATATTATAATCTATATACATATAATAATCACATGTCTCGACTGACTGATTCATCATCGCCGAGCTGAAACCCCTGGACCTAGAAATGTCTTCCTTTTATGATGTAAGAATCCAGTAAGAAAGGATTTTTCGAAATTTAACTTATAAGTGGGTAAAATTTTGTATGAGAAAAAATATTTTTTTGGTCGGGTTTACTTAAAATACTCTATAATAAAAATAATGAAACATGTATTTCAGCATTTCCCAAAATTCAACCCCTAAGGGGTTAGAAGGGGGTAGAAAAGTTTGTATGAGAATTTTTCAAGAGAAAATTCAACCACCCCTCAATGATGGAGGGGGGATTGTTGTTAAATTTTTTTAATTTTGTTATATTAATCTACATAACTGTTTATGATATTAAGGTAAATTCGGACAAAATAATATTCAAAAGAAATAATAATTCGGCATTCAACCTCAAATATCGTAAGATTGGGACGAGGGTGGGTTTTTGATATGTTTATCTGCATAGTTGCTTTAGTTATAAAAGTAAATTCGGACAAAGCAGTCTGCTATTAAAATAAATATTTCGATATTTAACCTCTAATGGCGGCAGTAGATATTAAAATATGATTTGTGCTGTCAACATTAAGAAATTCTGCAACGCGAGCGAACCCGCGAGCAAGTCCGATAGTTTATAATATCTATAATTTATAATGCCTACACCCATTTTTTATCTAATAAATTTATCGGTATAAGAAATAGCGTATGTCTTTCCTCAGGATGCAAGCTATCTCTCTGCAAAATTTAATCAAGATCGGTTCAGCAGTTTAACCGTGAAATGGTAACAAACAAACAGACAGACACACTTTTTTTATTGAGTGTTAAATTATTTTTTGTCCCTACTTAATTAAAAACAAAATCATAGTATCTATACGTTTGGCATTTTCAGTAGTGTGTTAAAATGGCATGGAAAAGGGGGGTTGGTGACGGAGTGGACGGGGTGCTTGATGGGTTTTTATAAAGGGTACTTTGTGTGTAGTGCAATAGACATTGAAATTTTCGCCGGAGGTGATTTTTCGAAATGGCACTGCCTTGGATAAGTTTGTGTGGTATAATGTTGGTAAAATGTGCTCTTTTTTCTTTTCCTCTTTCACTTTAATCATATTCAGAATCAGGGATGTTCAGGCGCAGGAACAAATAACGTTTTGTGAGGGGACTTAGTCCCTCACTTTCTGCTACAGATTTTAAATTTTGATTAATAGTTATTTATGTAGGGTCCAGCGAGGTAAATATGAAACACCAAAAAAATGGGGTAAAAGTTAAACAAGCTTGCAACTAAAAAACTAATTTGTTTATAGGAGAATTATAAAAATTGACATCATCATTAAAGGTTTGTTAAAGCGACCTGAAAATATGAATCGCCTAATAAGTGATGTGTCACCCCTACAGATTTCTCTGTTAGTCGATGTCAAAACGAGTGAATTAAATTTTAATTCTTTGCAAATAACTTTCTGTATAGCTCAGATATTAATTAAAGTTACAATTTCACATTAATATGCCACAAAGAAGATAAATCAAAGTTGCCTTTGTAGCTTTTCTTTTAATTTTTCGAGAAATATTTTCCATTAGAGGCCTGTTTCACTTTTTCCCAAATTAGAGGTTAAAAATGAAACACACTTTTTTCATTTTTAAAGTCCGTGTTGTATCGTACAGTTCAAATGACGTAAGTATTTAAAATGGTTATTCATAAGCGGATCTAGTAGAAAAAATTAAAGTATGAATTTGTATCGTTAACTGTCAAAAAACAAAGATTTGTATTTTGTTTCACTTTTACCCCAGTTGACCCTATCTTGTTTCTTATTTCTATCTGAAAGAAAGGTACGAAATATCTCCAAAATTAATTTTAATAAAAATTGTAAATTTATTAAAAACTGTGTTATTTTTAGGCCGGGAGAATGATGAGGGGGACTTGGAACCCCAAAAATGATATTTTATTAGTGTTATTTAAGTTATCAGGGCATTATAATTAACTGTCACATTTTTCTGGATTTTTTTCGTGATACCTGTTCGATTAATATATTTTATTTATTTACAAAAACCACTTTTATTTGATAATTTTGCGCTTACAATTTAATTTAGTGTAGATTATTCCCTTGGGAAATTTCTGGATGCACCTATGGTAGTGTGAAATTTATAGGCCCCAGTGCACATATTAAGGTGATAGCTTTCTTTGTAATAGCTAATCACATTTAAGAATATGTTGACCTATTTCTTTATTAAGTACCTTTACAAGTATATAATGGGCCAGATAGAAACCAAACTGAACGAGTGTATTTTTAAATTAGTTAAATATTTGATTAAGTAATTTTTTTCAAGTAAACTGAATTTTATTTATTTTCAATGATATAAGACATTTCTTATAAAGGACCCCGCAGTTTTTGATAGAGAAATGGTTTTCAGTCAATCTCTTTGAAACCAACTGGAAAATATTCTCTAAATCATCCCGATTAAAAATCTCAATGGTCGCAACCGCCTAAGTTCCTGAGGTCTCGCGCAAAAAGCTGTTTTGTACCTAATAATGCAATACAAAAAACGATATAGTACAGGACATTTTGAACAAAGAAATTAATTTTTATGTATCGTTTTGTTTATTTAATTTCTAGATTTTTATGTTGTTAAAGTTTGCAAGTTCTAGCAAATTGTTTTATGGATTATAATAAAGTTTTTATAAAACATGTTAAGGTATGTGTAGTGCCGTCAGCGCCAGCTACTAGCGATAGTATAGAAAATATTAAATTGTAAAATAAAAACAATAGAAAATTAGTTGTCATAAAAATATAACTTTGATTTGTAACACACTTATGGGACACCTTATATAAATGTAACTATTTTAAAAATATGCTGCTTGTCTAGCCTGACAACTTTTGTATTTAAAGTTTTCTTCCATTTGTTGTAATAAATTAAATATTGAACTTGGGAATTCCTGTATTATATCGATTTTTTTATTGCAGTATTAGGTACAAAACAGCTATTTGCGCGAGACCTCGGGAACTTAGGCGGTTGCGGCCATTGAGACTTTTAATCGGGATGATTTAGAGAATATTTTCCAGTTGGTTTCAAAGAGATTGACTGAAAGTCATTTCTCTATCAAAAACTGCGGGGTCCTTTGTTTATGAAAACATTTTGGGATTTTCGAAGACTGATATATTTATGATAAATTTATCAGTGGGTAAAGCATTTGGCCCCCATAGTAATATTGAAAATAACTGCCCCCAGTTTAAAAATGAAAATAACCAATACAAAAATGTAACTACGCAACATTCTCCGGTTTAATATAGAAAATAATTAATACAAAATCTAATCAATCAATTAAAATGAACATTAACATCGCAGTATAGATTTTTACCACCCTCCAAACCCTCCGTCAGTTTGGACCATTAATGCAAGGCAATTTGTCAGATAAATTACTCAATTAATTCGCTAATATAGTGTTACACAATTCCGGAAGGTCTGGAGCAAAAAACGTTCAGATCAGCTAAATGTGTCTACACTAGAAAAACTATATTCGATTTTTTATCTTCGATGCCATTAACGATTGTCCCTCTTCATTGTCTGTGTGTAGGGTTTGTAATTTTGTGTCTACCAGAAGCTGATGTCGCCCCCTCCCCCTGCCCATAAAAAATGACCCAACATTATTAATGAACTACTTAAGTTCAGTGTTATGAAGCATTCGGTCTAGAACTATAACTAAAGAAAACAGGTTAATTTTAAATGAGAGTTTTAATCAGTTGTATTAATCAGCTAGCTAAAAGCGGTGGTGATTGTTGTACACCATATAATACATAGCAGCTTTATATTAGAGTTGGGCATTTTAGTTCATGACAGAGAGCGCTCCCTATAGTTCAGTGGTATTTAATGAACTAGTTCGTTCTTCTAGTTCTTTTAGTTCATAGATTTTTTTTCCGGACTATACGATGCCAATTTATTGATTTAGATATATTAAATTGTTGGATTTTTAATGTATAACTAAATTTATTAATTAGTAATTTTGTAATACTATTTTTGTCATCAAACAATACAAATAAAACTGCTGCAATTTTTAATTCGTTATTAATTATTATAATTTATAGACAAGATCGATATTTTTAAAAATATATATTGGCAATAACGTTTTTTTTTTAATCTAACCCTCGATATATATGAAGATTTTGAAATATTTTCAACGATACATTCTTTATTGTACTGTAATTTAAAACAAAAAAATCAATATAATATATCTTTAGTAAAATAAATTCAAAATTGGTAATAAAGTATTGCAAACGTAAATTATTAAACATAAAAATCGTACAATCCTATTTTTAGAACAGTGTATTTGAAGTGTATCGGGAACTATTGAACTAAAAGAGCAGAGCGCATACGAACTAGTTCCTCTAGTTCTCGTGTGGGAGCGCTCTTCTGAACTAGTTCGTTTGTGAACTACACAAGTCTACTTTACTAATGTAGTAAAGGCACCAGTTATGGCCGCTATAAGAGCAAGTCTTCGGGTTTTTTTTGGATTAATGGGCTTGTTTTTTGTAATTCTCATGAACTCATGTTACTAATAAAACAAGTAACTCTTTATTTAATAAATTTGATTATCAAAGTCCGCAAATATTGTTTGTTTTTTAAATTATAGCCTTTTATTTTCTTCATGTTTTTTTCTCCAGTAATGGATAAAGTAAAACCAGAAATGAGCACGCAGTGATGGACATTTGCTAATGATTACAAAATGATAAGTACTACGGCACAAAAGATATAAAAGAAAGAATCGTTAAATTTAAAACAATCAATGGATGCGTTTAGCGAGCTCAGGGGTTGAAAATCAGCAGTCAACTGCTTCAAATTCTCTAAACCGTGAGCTTACAGTCATAGTATCACAAAAAACATAAATATTACCATTAAAATAGACTATTTTGTTAAATTTGTACAAATTCTAATAAAGATAGTTTATTATTTTGACACTGACTATTGTTAGGGTACTTATAACACTATACGGCAAATTCAACCTAACAAAAATATATTTTAAATATAATTTACGTTATTTATAGCTGCAAATTAATAAATACAGTTAATATAATTATTAAAAATACGCAATCCTGTGTTATAAATATAACAATTATTGATATTTATCATTATTGACGTAAATATTTAATATTCTAATTGTCAGTTTTCACAACGCTATTGTCATTTTCAGGTTGGTAAATATTGCTGTCAAACACTAATAAAATATCTTGATATTTTATTATTTATGCACTTTTAATTGCACTAAGTACAAAATTTTTCTTTAATTCTCTATAAGAAATATAATATATGACCTAATTATAAAAAACAAAGATCTTTTATAATCGTTTTTTCAAAAAATACTTATTGTTAGTTTACATTGTTATCAAATTTACATGCATAACAGTCGTAGAGCGGGAAATTTAAAATTTTGTTGTATTATAATTTATTTCTCGGAAACGGTTTAGTGAAAACATATGATATTTTGCATAATTGTTCAACTAATCAAATACTACACTCCCTCCAAAAATTAGAAAATCGGTAGCATTTTATCAATGTGTTTTACCTAAAAAATGCCGAAAAATATCAGTTACCCATAAGAACACATGTTAAATTTAAATCAATATAATTCCTAAACTGCTTAGTGAATCAATTTAATATTTTGTCTATTGCATAAGAATGCTAATGGGAACATTCCAACCAATTTTCATGTATTTGGTAGCATTTTGAAATACATCCCATACATCCTAAAGTGTTGCATTCTACTTCAAAAAGAAAGAAAACATTTAAAACAAATTTTAATAAATTTCTTATTCATGTGCAGCTCTAGAAAAATTTTAGGCCGTGTGCAATTTCGATTGGCCAGACCTGCTCTAGAGAAAACTATAGTGCATCAAAATCCGAATGAATTAATAAACAAAATGACATTTTCGTCGGAAACGTATCAACCTTTATTGTTATTTTAATTTGCCTATTCATTACTATTATTATACCGCTGGTATAAATGTATAGAGTAAGGGATGTTATTTAATATCCATAACTACGAATCCCCCCCTCCCTCCCCCGTCTCTGTCGAGTAGATATGAAAGTACGTACACGAGAGAGTACGAGCATACATTTTAATTAGGTTGTAATTTTCACCACGCACGCTGCGACATTGCGAATAATTCAAATGGATGTTTATAGCGGGTGTGTTTGTGACTGCGCTGTATCAGTTATTAACACTTTACCGGCACGGGGAGGTAGAGAGATAGAGATATACCGGATGTTTTTTTTTTAACCTGAAACTTTCAAATATCTCGAAAAATAGGCACCTTAAATTTTAAGGTAGTTCTCGTGCAAACGTTATTTCGATAGAATTTTAAAAAAAATCAGGATATAAAAAGAATAATGATATCTATCCAATCGTGAAATTTTAAAAAGATCGACCGTTTTAAACTCGAGATAATTGTCATCAAAGTTTGCCACTTTTGTACGTATCCGCTATATCAAGTTCGTATTATGTCCATTTTCATGACTAAAACTTCGATAGATTTTGATAAAAAATTATCAAACAATAAAGGTTTATTATTCTGATATGTGATAAAAAATTCCTAATGATTGACCTTGTATTTCAAAAACAAAATGATTGACCGTTTCATATTTGAAATTTAATTATATTTCAAAAACAAAACGGTCAATCATTTTGAATTTTTTATCACATATCATAATAATTACCCTTTACTGTTTGGTAGTTTTTTTATCAAAATCTGTCGAAGCGTTTAGTCATAAAATAAAGAAAATATATTCATAGTATGATTGTGTTTATAATAATCTGTATAGACGGCTTTGGGTATAGACTTGATCAAAAATTCTCTGTAGCAACGCAATTATTTTCGATATTTTACTATGGTATTATGAGCGTAACTTTTTGTTGGTACTGTAGCACGAGAACTACCTTATTAAGCCGATTAAGATGAAATTTGGTATACGGACGATGACTGATAACACAAAAACAGAATTGATAAGATTTTTTTTTGTCTGCATATGTTCTTCTTGAGACACCCTGTATACAATTTTCTTATGTCAAAAAATCCGTAACTAAAAATACTAATCGACGTGTCCGAGCGTTTTTCCACAAAATAATTACCTGAATTTTAAACGAATTTGTTCTGAAGCAGGGCTTCGAACCGGAACTGAACCGAAAACCAGAAAAACCGTTATTTTTGCCGGAACGAAAATCGGAACAGAACCGAAATAAAAATATCGTTTTTTTCGGTTCAGTACATGTTAAAATACGCGTGTTAACATGATCTTATTTCCCACTTCAATTGTTATTCGGACTATCATACAAGTACTACCATAAAATATTCTAAATTATGGTAGAAAAATTTTTTTTAATACAAATAATTTTTTTTTAACTAAGCACTCGGAGCTAAACCGGAAAACCGTTATTTTTTGCGGAACGAAAACCGGAACAGAACCGAAATATATTTTTTTACTCGAACCGGAACGAAAACCGAAACGAAAAAAATAACGGTTCGAAGCCCTGGTATAAAGGTTCCTAGTTTTCTACGGAACCCTAAAAAACCAGCTTACAAACGAAAGGAATATGCATTTAGAATTGATATAGGTATACAGAAAATCTAGTTATATTTAAATATGTAAATTTAAGAATCGAATATACCGTCTATTTTTCATCTGCCTTATGATGCCGTATCGCTTGTACCATATCAAGAGTTTAAAATGTAGGATCATTTCGAATGGAAATATCTTGATACTAAAATTCAATAGAAAACAACGTGACAGAAATACATAAAAATCGGAATTGTGCGGAAAATTCAGAAAGTGTCGCACAAAAATGAATTCTTCTAAAGGCCAGTGTCCACGATTCGATAAATCGGTCCGAGATCTCGGATAGAATTGCTTCCTCGCTATCGAATATAAGAGAAGCTTTATGATCGTTTTAAAATGAGACAAAAAAATTATTCTTCGATTTCAAATTTTTAAATTGATCTTTCCGGTTCAGGTCAAGAAAAAACACTATTGGTTTTTATTTAAATTGTTCAATAATAGGCATGATACCAGTAACAAAGTATCACAAATATATTCAAATAATTAAGCATGTATGAAAAAAAAAAATACAAAATAAAAACATTTGCTTTTGAGATTAACACGAACGAAGCAATGAAAGAAAACAAGAAATGTAATTCATTTTAAAATTCAAGAAATCCCATTAAATTTACTACAAAATACACCTAATAAAATAAAAAACACATTACAAAATTTTTTCGAATGCCGTTCTACATATGTATGTAGGGTGGGACCGATTTGGGTGGTATGCGCGGTGGTGTGGGGTGAATGTTGACGTAAGGGTAAAACACGAATCTGCCCCATCCTCTCTTTATCTAACAATGTTATACATAACACAAATGTGTTCTACCGTTTTTATAGTTCCGCGTTATGATTTTGGCCTGATTTTTCTGCGATACAAAAGTCAAACGTAATATAAAATATTTTTGTATGTTTGTAGGTAGTTTGTATCTGTGCAGGGTCGGGGGAAGGGGTAGCTAAATGGTAATCGTTATTATGCTTGTAAGATAAGGTGTAGTTTGTTTTTATATGTTTGGAAAATTAGAAAAAATAACATGTACCTAGTAAATGTACAGTGCTTTCTCGTGCTAAGTTCACCAAAGGTAGTTAATAATTATTTAACAATTTAAATAAACACTGATAAAGTATTCAGATGAACTGCTTGCCATTGGTTAACCATTTAATTTTTACACAATTTTATTTAAAAATATTTATTCGAATTTTGTCTGATTATTTTTTCGTATATTTTTAATTTTTTAATATCAATCTAAAACTAAATTTTTCTGCTATGCAAACTTAAAAATTATTTTTATGCAAATGGAGATAACTCTTCGTAAAGGAATATTTTACTACAAAAGTTATGGTGACTTATTTTATAGAAAATTGAATGCTCTACAAAAAAGAATCTATCACATTTTCACGTAACATGTGTCGTTCTTGAGATATCTTGAAAAAATAAATATTTTGGGATGTCACTCTTTCCCCTTACACACGATTTTAATGATTTTTAAATGGGACCGTTCTTTAGTCAGACTGAACCAACCAACCAAGTTTCATTAATATCGGTTCAGTGGTTCATGACAGACAGACCCGGAACGAAAAGTTTTTGTCTTGATCTAAAACGGAAAGATCAAGTGAAAATTTTGAAATCAGATTTTGGCATATGTTCACAAGATAGTACATAAAAAAGTCTACAATTAAAAAAAAAAATATTTACTCAATGACGTTTTCTTATTAAATGGTGAGCTTTTCCATTATTTTCAAAAATGGCCGATTGTGGGTGTAAAAATCAAATTTTATTTTTGAAAATGTTATCATGTATTGCTAACATAAAACTACATATTTCCTCTTATTTTCGTAAAAAAAATCTTCATTTTTACGTTAATTATTGCATTATTAGTGATAAAAAAAGTTTTTCGACAATTTTTTTATTTTTGAGTTTATGATGCATTTGAAAAGTAACGCTACCTATGCAGTTCCATAGTCTATTAACTTGTAAGTATTTTTATATTTTTTTTATTTTCCTACGACCTATAGAACCGAAGATATTTCAAAAACAGTGTAGCGATACACTCGAAATGTGTCAAAATGCACAATTATTCAATTTTCTCGAGACGCACATGGCGGATTTTTCTAAATTTTTGATTTTCAACTCATCTTCGAACATATAAAGAGAAAATAAAAAAAAAAACAACTTTCCGAATGCATCACTTCAAAATGCTAATTTCCCTCTACTAAATACTCCCCTGATACAAACATTAATGTAGATATTATATGTATTAATAAAGTGCTAACCAAAACGTAATTTACAAATTTCTACGCAGTAATATCTTTCTCTAATTTAAATAATACAATAGCCTGGAATTGTTAACATATTTTCTTATTTACATCAAACGTTTCATTATTATTCCGTGTGTACGCAAATTATGTAATTTAAGTGGATTGGGGGTTGGGGGGGATATTTAGGGAGTAGTTTCACGTGTACATGACATTAAAACAATTCAGCGGTTTTGGAAATGGCTTTTCAGTGACAAGTTATTATACACAATTGGATGTATAGTACAACTTCTATAAGAATAACTTAACTATTTTTCGTGTTATCGAAGTTAAGAGTGAAGGAAAAATCGTAATATAGAGATCCGTTAGACCAGAGGTTCCCAAAATGTGGGTCGCGTGATTTAAAAAAAAATATTACACACCAAGAAACGCATAATTTGGAATTTTCAATATTCACATAAAAATTTCTAATTTATATTTTTCTATTTTTATCAAACGTTAAAAAAGCCGTTTTACTATTTGTTGAGAACGAATAAAAAGTAAGTATTTTATTAATTTAATATTTTGTTATTTAACGCCATCTCGACAGCGCTACAAAACATTTACAATGCCTGTACCGACGACCAGGGCCGGATTAGCCATGTAGCAAGAGTAGCAAATGTTACGGACCACGCGGCTTAGCGAAAAAATATTTCTTATTGTATTTACACTATTTACCATCTACCGTACAATGATTGATACAGAGTGTCCAAATCTACAGAAATTAATAATTTAGTTTTAGGGTTTTCGATCTCGATTCGATTTTATCGAAAAATCTATTTTTAAAGCTCCGATCTTTGATTTTTTTAATCGATTTTTCTAAATTTGCCCACATTAAATTGAGAAAAGTTTGTCTGTAAAAGTGGTGTTTTATTATACAGTCCTCAAAAAAATAAGAGATAATTAAAAAAAAGCAAAACAGTTATGGGTCGTTTCAAAATTTGTTGTAGATAAACCTAACCTAACTTTTCTCAGAAGATTTTTGTTAGTAACATTCAAACTTACAAGGGGAGATCATATCTAGGGAAGTTGGGATTTTAGTCAGCTTTGGAGAGGTGAATCTAGACCAAAAATAAGGAGACACGTGTTCGAGAACTCATCTGGGCAGCCCTTATTAGTAAAGATATTAAATTTTGAAAATTGGTATATTTCCTTAAGCTCTTATGTACTGTAATAAGCATCTACGTTAACAATCCTTCAATGGCTGTGCGTGTAGAGCGCCGGCTTATAATCCAAAGAACACAGGTTCGAATCCCGTACCCTGTACAAAATAATTTTTATTTTTATTTTCAATTGTTTCTTACTTTTTATTTTTTTTACATGTAGATTACCACTACCTGCTATTTATACATTATGCTTTTTATGTAAACATATCGATAATACATATATGTTTTTTGGGTTGAAATACACATGTAAAGTTTTAAATAGTTTATTTATGATGTTATTTTTATTGAAACTACGTATATAATTTACCAATTAAAAATATATTTCAATTAATCAAATTTATTTGATACCTAAATAAATTATTTTTTACTTTTATTTAATTTTTTTCATTCAAATAAATTATCGGTCTTCTATACTATTGAAAATATTATTATTTCTATTTTTTTTCCTTTTTGGCCTTATAATTAAATTATTTACAGCTAGTTATTTGTTTATATTTATATTTCTTTAATTAAATAAAACAAGTAAGATTTTACGATATTATTATTTTTATTTTATAATAAATGATGCACATTTTGGAATATTTAAAAATTTAACAATTGAAATATATTTTTAATTGGTAAATTATATACGTAGTTTCAATAAAAATAATCTATTTAAAACTTTACATGTGTATTTCAACCCAAAAAACATATATTATCGATATGTTTACCTAAAAAACATAATGTATAAATAGCAGGTAGTGGTAATCTATATGTAAAAAAAATAAAAAGTAAGAAACAATTGAAAATAAAAATAAAAATTATTTTGTACAGGGTACGGGATTCGAACCTGTGTTCTTTGGATCATAAGCCGGCGCTCTACACGCACAGCCATTGAAGGATTGTTAACGTAGATGCTTATTACAGTACATAAGAGCTTAAGGAAATATACCAATTTTCAAAATTTAATATCTTTACTAATAAGGGCTGCCCAGATGAGTTCTCGAACACGTGTCTCCTTATTTTTGGTCTAGATTCACCTCTCCAAAGCTGACTAAAATCCCAACTTCCCTAGATATGATCTCCCCTTGTTAGATAATATTTTGGAATCAATAAACAAAAGCACCGTATTATTAAACATCTTTTATAAAAATAAATAAATCCCACTTAAAATTATTTTTTTAAAGTAACATAGTGGTCAATAAAGGTATCAAAGTTGTCTTCTATATAAAGAAAAATTGACAATTTTAAGTGGGATTTATTTCTTTTTATAAAAGATGTTTAATAATACGGTGTTTTGTTTATTGATTCCAAAATATTATCTAAGTTTGAATGTAACTAACAATAACACCGGCACACAAAAAAAAATTAAGTAGAATGTGCATTTGACCGGACCTACCTACGGGTACGTATTTTGGTCCGCTGAATCCGAATTCGAGGTCAGTTTGACCCCTACACCCTCGAAATTTCGAGAAAACTTCGAAAAACCGTAAAAATGATGAAAATCGGCAGTTTTAATGATAAAAAAAATTTTTGGAACTAAACTAAGCGTGATTTTCATGTATTTCGATCCGCTGAATATGAATCGAAACTTTATTGAGACCACGAGCCATTTCAAATGTGAAAAAATCACACAAATTTCTCGAAAATTCCGAAAAAATATAGTTTTCATGATAAAAAAACTTTTTCTGGTCCAATTCAGATAAAATTTTATATCTTTTCAATTCGCATCTTAATTTTTTTAGTCTATTCACCCTCTAAAGCTGGAAAAATTCGAAAAAATTGTAAAAATTACCATTCATAACAGAAAAAAAATTGATTGAACATGATTTAATGCCTAAAATAAATACTCTATAACGTAGATATATCAAATAACTTGAAATCTGTGAAAAACACAAGACATAAAAAGATAGAAATAAATGATTTTTACGAATCCTAAACTTTCCTTCATTTGTATCGCACTCTTTTATCCTCAAATGATCTTCGTAGTGGATTCCTCTTTCGTTTACGATTTTCTTCGGGTACTTCTCTTTTTTTTTTCTTCATTTTTTTTCGGAATTTTCGAGAGTTTTGTGTGATTTTTTCACATTTGAAATGGCTCGTGGTCTCAATAAAGTTTCGATTCATATTCAGCGGATCGAAATACATGAAAATCACGCTTAGTTTAGTTCCAAAAAAATTTTTTATCATTAAAACTGCCGATTTTCATCATTTTTACGGTTTTTCGAAGTTTTCTCGAAATTTCGAGGGTGTAGGGGTCAAACTGACCTCGAATTCGGATTCAGCGGACCAAAATACGTACCCGTAGGTAGGTCCGGTCAAATGCACATTCTACTTAATTTTTTTTGTGTGCCGGTGTAATCAATGTTTTTTCTTCTGGGACAAGTTTATCTGCAACAAATTTTGAAATGACCCTTATATCTCCGCGAAAAATTATTAGATTTGCATAATCTAAAGCTCATTTAAAAGTTTGCACTTTCTAATAGTGACGCCACTACCAAGGGCCTCTTTATAAAATTTACTACAGGCCCCGCGCCGGCTTAATCCGGGACTGCCGACGACATGATATCCGTGATAGTTACACAATTAAATTAATTAATTATTGGATAGTGAATCCATTTCAGAGTGATGTGGTAACTACTGGAATTTCGACAAAGGCAGATGAGGAATTAATTGATCTCTCTGAAGATACCTCTTTGAAAATTAATTTTGATTGAAAAAAACTAACATAGTTTTGGTTATCAGTGCAAAATATACATATACTCAACCCTTTCTACCACAGTTGTATAGAAATTTATTTAATTTAAAATGCTACACAGCTATCTTTATTTTAAAATAATTTTAATTTGACCAAAGGTGACATTTTGTGTTTATTTAACATTAGATATACAGTGGTCAAAACTGGTCACTAAAATCAGTAAAAGTCAGTTTTTTCTTACCCGGTTAGTTAAAGTAAGTTTTTTGGAAAAATGGTCAGTTTTGTCAAAGTTTTCACACCGGAGCCCTATTTATCGTGAAAAAACTCACTATTTGACTTCAAAATGACACAATTACCGTGAAAAATATATTCAAATTATAAATAATGTTCTATTTTGTATTATTTGTGTTGTTTATTACCAACTTTTAGAAGATATTTTATGACATAATTGTAACGTATGTATACGTGAACATATAAACAACATAATCTCACCCTAGCACTGGCTATGCCAAGTTTGGTGAGAAAAATTACATACGTAGTACATGTAAATAATAATATCTAAAAATAATTTTATTGTACTAAAAAGAATTTATGTATACAAATAATATTATGTAAATGGTTGATATTTATGCAATATAAAAATGCCAAAATAAACATATAGCTCAGGAAAATAAGATAGATAGTCAGTAAAAGTCAGTATTTTTGGACACTAAACTTGTTTCGACTCCTGGATATACCAAAAAATGATGTATATCTATCTTTACCAAACCGGTCATTTTGACCGGTTGGTTATTTAGCTAAAAAATATATTAATTTAATCAATTAATGCAAAGGGATAGGAAAAAAAGAGCTCCAAGGAAACAAGAAATTATATTTTTCACTTAAATTTTTATACACGAAATGTTAAATAGTAGTAATAAAAAAATTCATCTAGTACCTAACTATTTCATTGAAAATAACAACTATTTTTCCAATCTCTAGTTATGACTTTAAAAAATAGCTAAGATCATTGCAACACTAGTCATTAAACATTATTTAAAAGGAGCAAGCTAAGAATTATAAATTGTTAAAATAAGAGTAATAAAAGAGAAACATTTCGTTAGTTATCATCATTAAGGGAACATTTAAAAAAAATTAATAAAAACATTATTAATGAACAAAACTGTTCTAAATTTGAATTAATAAATATTTAGGAATGTGTTAAATCATAAAAATTTAAAAACATGTAATTTTCTTTTCAAATTCTTTATAATACCGAATTAGTGTAAGGTAGAAATTCGAATTGTAGGAGTTAATTTCGAATTACAGAGGCTATATATCTTTAACTTCGAATTACATAGGGCTTAAGTGGCGCTTAGCCATCTCGTAAACATTTAAAGGATAACTATAGATATTTCGACTAACAGAGAGCTACGCACCGGAAAGGAAGGGAGTAGACGAGATAACATAGATTTTGTCTTATATGTTCGATGTTATAAAGAATTTGTTCGGAAGCAAAAGCTAAGCTTCCGCTATCTACGAGGTATTAAATATAAGTGACAACCCACTGACAGTTCTAATCAATAAGTATACAGTTGCACCTCGTAATAACTGCTACTCGCTTGAGGGGGGAACATATGAGTAGACGGCGGAAAAAATAGGTGAATTTTGGGAATTATTATCTCAAATATCGATATGGAGAACCATACATGACTTCCATGTTCTTTCTATCTTATGAATATTTTCGTAATACATAAAAAACATATATACTTACGACGGTTACAGCAGTTATTGCCATTTGTATATAAATATAATCTAATGTCAAAAACATAATACACATTCGTAGAACAACAAACATGAATTAATGACGTATTAATAAGTATTTCAAATTCAAATTTTGAGTGTACAAATAATAAATGTCCCTTAGGTTCAATTAAACTACAAATGTACCAAGTCTTATCAAAATTAGTGAGATAATACTCGCAATGTTCGCTTTTTAGACGAAAAAAGTTACAAAATTTCAAATGTCACTCTTTCCCCTTACACACGATTTTAATGATTTTTAAATGGGACCGTCCTTTAGTCAGACTTAACCAACCAACCAAATTTCATTAATATCGGTTCAGTGGTTCATGACAACGCAGGGCATATAATAGACAAGTACCTAAATATGATTTAGATATGTCTAGCTGGGTTACTATTGATGGCATTTTTGTATTAGTTCAGGGTGTCCACTTTCTGGAAAGTCAGGGAAGCCTAAAGTGGTCAGGAAAAGTCAGGGAATTTATTAAAAATTTTGAAAAGTCAGGGAATTTTATAATTTTTTTTTAAAGTCAGGGAAAAAAGTGTATATATTTAAGTTGAAGAGCAAAAAAAAAGTAACAAGTGTAAAAAGTCAGAGAATTTTATTTCCAAAAACCAGTGGACACCCTGTAGTTATTTAGGACCTCTGGAATTGCGCAGCGAGCATTCTATGAATTCAAAATCACGGCAAATTTGTTTAGATAAGAAAAAGCGTGAAGTTATTTCGCTGTGAATAAACATCTATTAACACAATTGGTCTAATTTAATTTGGTTCCGCGTTTGCTATAGCGTTGGTATTTCAGTCATGTGAGTGTGTACACAAAATATTTAATTACTGTGGATTCATAACATTTACTAGTGAATTCATACACATACATGGGCGCCGCCGGCAGGATTTCTTCACGTATCCCTTATTTTACAATGCAAACAATGTTTTTTTTTATACGCGATTTACTATAAAACGTATCTGCCGCGTAAAAAGAGACCTTACTGTATATTGTACAGTTGGACTCCTATAAGTTCGAATTCCCCCAAGGTTAGTAAAGTAATAGGTTGCCTCATAACTCTGGCGGGGAGTGGCATGAGAGGGGAGAACGCGTCATCATGAGGAACTCTTTGACATTATAAATGGCTGTCAAACTATATTTACTCTTTATTTTAGTTAAGCTGATTTATTGTAAGTTGTTTTTAAATATTTTCATTTGATATTGATAGTGTACTAAGTTTTAAATCTAAATTTTTATTATTTTATTATTATAAATTATAGTTTTAAACAAGTGTTTTTTTATGTGTAACCAAGAAATGTATTTTCTTTAAGCATTGATTTCTGACATCATTTTAAAGTTTTTATGAAGAAATATTATATGTAATAATTTGTGCTTCTGTAATAAACAATAATATTTACTTTTTTTATATACAAATATCCAAAAATTCGAAATAATTTGAAAAAAAACTTAATATGTGAAACAACGTTTAAAGGTTCCTCAGGGTGACGTCATCACACGCAGCCGCTGATTGGTCAAAAAGTTATGAGGCAACCTATACATATACTAACCTTGGAATTCCCCTCCATCGGAAGAGAAGTTGTTTCCCTCACTCCTTACGCATGCGCAAACGGTGAGAAAATAATTATTAAAGTGGATCGTGTTATCGACCAACGTTTCATCACACATTGCAGTGGACACACACATTGCAATGTGTGACGAAACGTTGGCCGATAACACGACCAAACCGACGCGGCTTACACCCAGAAGCCAAGATCCATATCAAGACCACCGCGGAAGCCTCAAGACTTGTATAATTATTAAAGTGGTTTCATAATTATATAAATGGAAATATACGTACAACGTTACCAAACAGACGAAAAAAAAACAATATGTAATCAAATACTTATATTAGTATTCAAAGAAAACTCAAATATAGTCACTATAACTTTTTATGAAGACGCCATATATTACAAATGATTAACTGTCAAAGAACTTTTCAATTTTACCACCAGGGAGTTTTGTTAGATCGCTCTGAGTAAAGTGTGCGAGAGAAAGAAAAAGCTATTCCCATCTCATTTTATTAGATCGGTATTGTGATAGAAGGGGTACTCTGTAAGTTCTAATTCCGAGAATTTTTAGTAGCTTAGAACTTATAGGAGTCTATTGTCCGGTATTATAAAGGAGCTAGCAAATTTGCTAGCTAACAAGCACTTTCAACTGAGATATCAAACTTATATGACAGTTCTTTTGGGGTTTGTTGATGACTTTGACAAGTTTCGCGCACGCGTTGTAGGTAAATACCAACGGTATTAAAACAGTGGTGATGTTATGAAAATTATTTTGTACGGTGAAAGATGCCAACTGTATTACAATTAGTTGAAGTGTCACTGCTCTAAATTCCATAGCTAATCCATAGATACTAGTACAGAATTAATACCGTATTTGAAAGTAATTGATAGCTAGCAAATTTTGCTAGCTCCTTTATAATACCGGACATATGTTTATTTTTTGACGTCTTCCTTGGCGGTAACCTCGGAAGCACGAATGCAGCGAAATATATATCATACTTTGAAAGCTGATATCTCCGGAACTAATAATCGTAGAGCAATCAATTAAACGCTTATAGATAGCTTTTGTATTCCAATTTATAATAAAACGAGTTTTAACCTTCCATCACCCAACCCTTAAATACATTAGCTAATTTTCATATAGGATTTAGTACATATAGCCGACTTAATTAATAATTAATCCATGCTAATATTAAAAATGCGAAAGTGTATTTGCCTATCTGTCTGTTTGTTACCTTTTAACTGCTAAACCGCTGTACCGATCTTAATGAAATTTGGCAGGGAGATAGCTTGCAATCTTAATGTCCGGTATCATAAAGGACCTAACAAATTTGTTAGCTAGCAAGCACTTTCAACTGAGATATCAAACTTATATGACAGTTCTTTTGGAGTTAGTTGATGACTTTGACAAGTTTCGCGCACGCGTTGTAGGTAAATACCAACGGTATTAAAACAGTGGTGATGTTATGAAAATTATTTTGTACGGTCAAAGATGCCAACTGTGTTACAATTAGTTGAAGTGTCACTGCTCTAAATTCCATAACTAATCCATAAATACTAGTACAGAATTAATACCCCGTTTGAATGTAATTGCTAGCTAGCAATTTTTGTTAGGTCCTTTATAATACCGGACATAAGAAGAACATAGGCTATCTCAAAAATTTTATTAGATAAAAAAATTGGTGTATAACGTTTGTACGCGCAAACGTTACATTTTTTTTGACGTAGACATCTAGCGTACAAATGTGAAACTAAAAACTATTTTCATACCGGTGTTTTCACTAATCTTAATTACGAACGAAGTCGCGGGTAACAATAGACGTAGTTCTAGCTACTGTGTCCCAAGTTGGTTTTTTGCAGCCCCCATCTCCTTTCCCCTAGTAATATTCTAGATTCATTAAAGTTTTAAATACATAAATAAATATAAACGTTGTGTTTTCCAGATCCACATTGTGGACGAGATAGCGCGGTGACCAACGTTTCTACCGTTACTAGCAGCAGCAGGGCCGGCTCGCAAACGACAACACAACACCGCGAAAGTCGGATCTCCACAAATGGCCGTCACGAATAACAACTATAACGAATATAATAACGATACCTCCTCGACTGTCGTTCCGCTGGCCAATGAAGACGAGGAGGGACATGAAGATGTTGTCGCCGAACAGCCTCCACCGCCACCCTCTATGCGCAGGTATCACCCCCACCACCATATTTACAAATACCCCCACCATATGATGTAAAATGTGTGCACTGGTTGATATAATAATGTAATTCTTATTGCTGGAAAAGTACGTTCTCAATAAATTTTGATTGGTTTTAGGTGGATCCAGGGTGAATAATGATTAGGGGTAGGTACCCTCTTTTATGTTTAAATGTCAAATTTTACCTGAAATCGAGTAAATTGGATATAATTCGCATATTTGACTATAAATGCAAAATAATTATTAGGGGTAAGTACCCCCCCTATTCAATTTGAATGTAAATGTTTACCTGAAATAAAGTTATGTGCATGTAATTTGCATACTGGGTCATAAATGTAAAATTTCACTTTAGGAGTATATTACCCCCTTTTATTTTTCAATGTGGTTTTTAGAAACTAGTTTCTATGCGATTTTCTTGATCTTTAGAAAAATATTATTGCTTAACTATAAACGTTTAGATTTTAGTCGAATTTAATAGAAAAAACTCATAGCCCTAAAACACCCTCCTGTAAAAAATCTCTGGATCTGCCACATTTTTTGGTAGATATATTTTCTAATTTTGTTTTTGTTTGATATTTATTTCTAGACAATAATTTCCGTATTAATTTTAAAAAATTCTGAACCAACCAATGAAATTATTTTTAAATATATTTAACAACCTAACTTCCAATCTTTTACTTTTTGTACTTCTTAGGGGTAAACATGCAGTAGTATAATCAAATTAGGTGCATATACCCCCTAAATATTTTGTATCAATTAAAAATATATGTAGGTATAACTATCTAAAATTAAATGTGGAAAATATTAAATGTTTTCTAAATGTACCCTTAAATGTTTTGGGGGGAAGCTACTGCATGGGTGCTATGTTCTGAAGGTTAACGTAGAATAAAAATAAATGGACGTACCGACTTGCAATTTGTATCATCACCAAATATGTGTCTTGTTTTTTATTACGTTTTACATTGTCCCAAAAAAAATGTATTCGTTTCTGACGGTAGTTACATATTTGCCTGTTAGGTTGCTGGTTTCACTTAAGTTACCAGGCATTTAAATTAGCATCTTAATTGTGATAATGGTTCAATATAAACAATATTAATAGCCCGATCATTTTAGATCAAATTCGATGTAAGATGCAAAAAAACTGCCTAGTCGAAACTTTTGACGCAGTTGTGTGTCCCCGGTGGAGTAGATGATAAAATCACATTCTTGCCCATAAATTAGTTACCGGAAGTGTCCGCCATCTTGGATTTTGTGTTTTCGTCGATTTGAACGCGTAATTTACATTTCTCGATAAAAAGGTTAATAACAATTTTATAGAAAATTTAATTCTCTACAATCTTTATAAAGTCAATATTGTTCAAAAAACATTATTTATTGCTAATAATAAGCCAAAATTGTTAAAAATTAGAAGAGTGGCGAAGTTTTTTCAACTTTTATGCCATTTTTATTGAAAATAAGTGACACATTTAAATGACAAAGTTGTAGAGGACTCAATTCCCAATAGCTTTTGTACAGACAAGTTTTTCGTACGACGTGTAGATGACGGCCGAGAACGCGCTCAACACAGCGGTATGGGGAAAATCGCGCTATTGAACACAATACAGTTCAATACACGATAATAGTTCAATAGTGCGTCCGGCTTTCTTAGCGCACTTCCCGTAGGAGATAGAAAAAAAAGTTTGGTGCATAAAATTATTGGTTTGAAAAGATCAACGTTGTAAAATTATTTTCAACAATACAGGGTGTCCCATTTTTGCCCGATAATAAAAACAAACATTTTTTTAAATGGAACACCCTGTAATGTTTTAAGTCTTCCAATCTCATTTTTTAACCTCTACATTAACGTCTATTAATTTTTTGATTCAGTGACAGTGTTGCCAAATTATTATTTTTTTCTGAAAAATAATCCATATTCAGGCTCAACCATAAAAAATCGTAGCTGTGTTGAGCGCGTTCTCGGCAGTCATCTACGCGTCGTACGAAAAACTTGTCTGTACAAAATCTGTTGGGAATTGAGTCCTCTACAACTTTGTCATTTAAATGTGCCACTTATTTTCAATAAAAATGGCATAAAAGTTGAAAAAACTTCGTCACTCTTCTAATTTTTAACAATTTTGGCTTATTATTAGCAATAAATAATGTTTTTTGAACAATATTGACTTTATAAAGATTGTAGAGAATTAAATTCTCTATAAAATTGTTATTAACCTTTTTATCGAGAAATGCAAAATACGCGTTCAAATCGACAAAAACACAAAATCCAAGATGGCGGACACTTCCGGTAACTAATTTATGGGCAAGAATGTGATTTCATCATCTACTCCGCCGGGGACACACAACTGCGTCAAAAGTTTCGACTAGGCAGTTTTTTTCGTGAAAAAATCTAAAATGATTAGGCTATAATGTAATTTATTATTTTACGACAATGTAAACGTGGTAATATTTGTTGTATATGTATACATGTTGATTGTTAAGCCTTCTATGGCAATTTATATCTATACTGTGGCTACGTTCATGTCGGTAGGAAAACGAAACGATCTGAAAGTCGTATTTATTATAATAATATAATATAACAGTATTAGTGTTATGCATATTGAATTAATTGGAAAGTATTATTTGATAATAAAACTGACTTTGATTGTTGACATTTTTCTATCGACAATGACATTGTTGTGACAACTTTCTTACCCATTTTAAACACCATCTACTGTGATATCCTATTTTATATATCAATACAGCACCTATTTCTTGCGACTACTATTTAAAATCAGTTGTATATTTTTTTAGCATCACTAAAAAATAAGTATTTGCCGATTTCTTGACTTTCTTTCTGCTTTTCGACAAAAATAGTTATATACGAATTTATAGCTAATTGAATTATCTTCAAGAAAGGTTAAATACAATTTTTTGTCAGATTTGTAATTCACCAAATTATTCTCCAGGATCCAGGGATAAAAATCAGTTTTTATCGGCTTCTCTCAATTTTACGGTAAAAATAGTTACTTGCAAAATGATAGTCAATTAAATTTTGTCGTCAGATTTGTACTTTAATGCCCGTCTGATTTTACACTCTTAAATACTCTTTCACTCTTTCAATTTTAATAAATCCAGATGAAGTACTTGAATCTGGCAAAAAAATTTATAGGATATTTTTTGTAGAGAATAAAATAAAATTTCTTTTTATATCTGGCTATTTTTGCCGTTTTAAAACAAGAGCCGAAAAGACGGAAAAAAATGTGTTTTGTATATTTCTTTTCATGGTAATTAAAAAATGGTCAAAAATTATCAAAAAATATTTATAAAAAAGGACATCTGATTTTAAATAAGTTAACATTAATTTATTGGTTTTAAATTTTAATAAATTATTTATTTATTTAGTAAATATTTTTAATTTTGGAAACAAAATTGTTGCTAATAGAAGGAAAGTAAAAAAATATCAGTAGGTATGTGAAAAATATCTAAAGAATATTTTTTCAAAAACAAAAACTAGGAATGAATTGAATGTAAAAAAATTGCTCAAAATTAAAAAGATCAAATAAATAAATTATATATTATGTTGTAAATATAGTTAATGCAAATGCTGTAAAATAATTTGTTTAATGTATATTTTTATAATTTAATTACGGTTGATACATGACCTAAATAACTAACGGTGAAGTTATTTCCTAATATTTAAAACTAATGTAATTATTACTGTTCATTTTATTTATTATTTAATATTATTAGATAAATATAGTATTTGAGTTAGACAATGATTTTATTTTAATTAATTTAACGCTGGATTGCCCAAAGAAAGAAATCAAATGTATTGGTAAAGTGAGTACAATTTATACACAATAATATAAGAAACGTAAAACAACACCGTTGATGAATATTTCACCATCTCTTTGATAACCTGTTAGAGTCTGTGCTATATTTAACAATTTATTTAACCAGATGATATTTAATAGAGAGTTAATTGACATTTGTGTGATCTGGCGTTAATTTTGTGACAGATTTTGTTAAATGGAAATGTTCCTTAAGTGTTTTTTTAATTGTTAGTAAAAATAATGTGACAATTGAAACTATTATTCTATAAGTAATTTATTAGTTGTTTTTTTCATATTTTTTTCTAAATAAATGTGAGTGTAATTATTTAAATATTGTACTATATGTCTACTGGTAGTTGGGTATTTTTTTATATATATATATTTTAAAATAATTTGCAAGACTAACTTGGTCTAAAATAAATAAAAGGTCCTTTGCGACAGTTAAAAATGATTATTAAAAATAATACAAGCAAGTTTACTCAGTTAGCGTAAAATTAACAAAAGGTTTATTTGATACGAGCAAATTTTTTTTGTATATATTTTGGCCTAAAACAGTAACGACCATTTGTGTGCCATGTATTTTGTAACTACCTAAACTTTATAAAAAATCTATACTCATAAATGTGATAAATATAATAAAATAAAAAAAACATGCAGTATTTTGGTTTTATTTACGTATGTGCCTTCTTTTTTGATTTTTACAGATAGTTTTTTGTATAGAAAAAACTTTGTATAACAAAAGTGGGGCTTTTCTTAGGTAAGTATTGACATTGAGTAAAAAATAACAAGAGAAACAACGTATACGGGAGAGCTGAAACGCAGTAGATATATGAACCATGCACTATTTGAGCCCCAGGAAGTGCTGGTATCTATTGAAAAAATTATTAATTATACATATGAAATATTTGGTTTTCGACTCTACTAAATCGTCAGATTCTAAGCTCCGCCCATCTAAAATGATTTACGAACGTCTTGTTTACATTATTTTAAGTCGGCTGATACGTGATACAAAGGCAACAAAAACGTTGCAAGAAATTATTCGTTACTTATTATCTTTTTCTTTTAAATAAAACAAAAAAAATATGTAATGTTAAAATTATTTGAGATAATTGCTGCTATCAATAATATAATAGATTTTTGCTTTAAAGTAGGTTTTTATAAGTTGTAAGAAATTTAAATTTGTGACGCGATGTTACATTACTGATGATATGTATAATTAAAATTAGATTGATCGTTTTATTCATTTCAAATTAATATAAAAATATATCAAAACTAAAAATATGGTTCTGCGGTTTTTTGTATCTACATTGCTTTAAACATAAAATATGGATTGTGGACCGATACATATTACATATAACAATATATACAAAATAAGTTTTTATGGTTCCGAAGAAACCCTATTAATGTCACTTTGTCGTTCGTCCGTCCGTCCGTCATTTTCACTCAAAGCCAAATAGCTCGTAAACTATATCAGCTAGAAACTTGAAATTTTTACTGAATATGTAAAATGACACCCTCTAGTAAAATATGTACAAATTTATTGAATAAATAATTTTTCAAGGGGGGCAATAAGGAGCTAAAGCTAGGTAAAAAAAATATTTTTTTTATACCAAGGCATGTGGCACGTTAAAATGTATAACCAAACAAGCGGAATTTGACCTTTTTTCTATTTTTTTCTAAATCAAAAATGGTGCCTGTAGGGGGTTTTAAAGCAAATCCCAAAAAACCAAAAAAAATTGTATACCAAGACGTGTGGCATATCAAAATGTACATCTCAATTTGACCATATTTTTATTTATTTTCTAACTCTAAAATGGCGCCTATAGGGGGCTAAAAGCAGTATTTTATTCTGCCCCCCCCCCCCTCTAACTCTTGTAACTACCAGTTCAAAAAATCTGAAAAAAATTGGTAACGAGGTTTTGATGGGACTACCAACGACAAATACTAAAGTCGACAATATAATTTTAAATTTTGGAATAATAGGGAGGGGTGTAAGAGAATTAAAAAAAATTATTTTCATATCTAGGCATGTGGTATGTCAAAATGTACATCTCAATTCGTAGAACATGACCATATTTTTTATTTTTTTCTAACTCAAAAATAGCGCCTGTAGGGGGCTAAATGCAGTGTTTTATTTTGTCCCCCTTCCCTCTAACTCTGTAACTACCGGCTCAAAAAATCTGAAAAAATTTGGTAACGAGGCTTTGGTGGGACTACCAACGACAAATACTAAAGTCAACAATATAATTTTAAATTTTAGAATTATATGGAGGGGCGTCATAGAATTTTTTATTTTGATATCTAGGCATGTGGTATGTCAAAATATAGATCTCAATTAGTAGAACTTGACATTTTTTTATATTTTAACTTTTACTTAAAAATGCACCCGTAAGTGGTTCCAAACATTTCACGTAGTACGTACTTCGGAACCCTTATGGCATACCTACACTCGTGTATGTCTTGCCCGAATTATTTTTTTTATCTTCTTCAATGAAAATTAAAAATTCTTTTTTTTTATTTCTCAAATATTAGACATTAAAATTACTTTTGACCAAATATCATCGAAATTCTTTTTATTTTTGTAAGCTTGTTCAAATTGTCTAATAAGAACTAGAATAATGTGTGAGGAATGTGACGAGATTTTGCGATAAGTGTTTCAAAAACAAACACTAAAATAAGTCAGCTATCAGTGAGAGGCAAGGGGACTCAATAAAAAAGCACCCCAAAATGTACACAGTAATTTGAATATGACTGAAAGATATAAAACATGTAGTTTATAAAGTCTCATCACTAAAAATTCCGAAAAAAATTATGATTTTTTAATTTTTATCCCCACCATATTGAATTAAAAACGGGGAATGAGTGAAAATATTTACTGTAATAGTGTATCTAACATAGAATTTCACTTTTATTATAAGTAGCTCATAAAAGCATGATTATCGCAGAATAATACAAAAAAATCTGAATTTTACAAATTTTTTTATTATTTTTACCATTTTGGTGAGTTTAAAATGGTTTAAGGTGAGAAAAAAAAATGTTTTCTTAAACTCTGACACCTCCGATCACCGTTGATCATAGTTTCAATTCAATTCTGATACTCTTTCGACTCGAAAAAAAAAGTGAAAATACAAAATCTCTTATTTTTTGATACTTTTCGACTTAAAATCCGCCATATTTTTTTCAGAGCCATAAAAATGCAATTTTGAACCCGGAAATCGAAAGAGCACACTCGAAAATAGTAAAATACATGACTTTTATTTATATTACTTCCGTTATTCTTAATGAGTTTGGAGCTCAAAGATTGATGAAAAAAATTGTTATTTTGGTCCTTAATGGGTTAAATAACCGTTACCCAAAAAAGTGGTATCCCCCCCCCCCACCCGATCGAATAAAACAAATTAAAACTATTCATATATGAAAGGGGGTGAAATATTAAATTTGTTTCCTTTTATTCATTATACAAAAACGTAAATATCACGGCTCATATGCGGAATAGGGGGTTGTCTTACCCCTAAAATCCCCAACCCCGTAGTATTTCTCCCGCCGGATCGAATAAAACTTATTAAAACTCTTCATATTTGAATAGGGGGTGAAATAAATAAGTATTCCTTTTTTTTCATTTATTATACAAAATCGTAAATAACTCGATTCCTATGTGAGATAAGGTGTTTTTTTTCCTCCTAAAACCCCCACCCTCGTGGTATTTTTTCCGCCGGATAGAATGAAACCAATTACAACCCTGAATATATAACAGGGGGTGAAATATTAATGACCAAACAATTTTTTTCCATACAAACTTTTCCACCCCCTTTCAATCTCTTAGGTGTTGTTTTTTCGAGAGTTGCCCACGTCCTTCTTCAGAATGCAAGCTTTCTCCCAGCCAAATTTCATTAAGATCGGTTTAGCTGTGAAAAAGTAACAGACAGAAAGATAGACCCACATTCGTATTTATAATATAAGTACGGAATATTTCGGTTCCTATGTAAGATAAGGGGTTGTTGACCCTCTTTTGCATAATATTTTTCCCGTCAGATCGAATGAAACTTAAACAACCCTTCATATGAGAATGTGGGTGAAATATAAATGTTTTATTTTATTTTTTGGTTTTCATTCATTATACAAAATTGTAAATATCTCGACTCCTATGTGAGATAGGGGGCTGTTTTTCCCTCTAAACCTCCATTCCCGTAGAATTTTTCCCACCGTATCTAATAAAACTAATTACAACCCTCTATATGTGAATATATTTTTTTTAATTTTTTTTTTGGTTTTCATTCATTATACAAAATTGTAAATATCTCGAATCCTATGCAAGTTAGGGGGTTGATTTTCCCCCTAAAACCCCTACCCACGTAGTATTTTTCCCGCCGGATCCAATGAAACCAATTACAACTCTTCATATGTTACAAAATTTTTGCAGATTTTTTGAACCAGTAGTTACCGAGGTAGAGGGGGGACAAAATTAAAAACTGCTTTTAGCCTCCTGCTGGCGCTATTTTTGAGTTAGAAAAAAATATATAAAAAAATAGGGTCAAATTTTACTTATTGAAATCTACATTTTGATATCCCACACGTCTTGATATACAATTATTTTTTTGATTTGCTTTAAAGCTCCCTGCTAGCGCAATTTTTGATTTAAAAAAAAATAAGAAAAAGCGTCAAATTCCACTGGTTTGGTTATACATTTTAACGTGCCACATGCCTTGATATAAAAAAAATATTTTGTTTACCTAGCTTCTCTTTAGCATCAACCCTGAAAAATTATTTTTTCAACAAAGTACATCTTTTACTAGAAGGCATTATTTTACATGTTCAGTAAAAACAAGTTATTCGCTTAGATAGTTAACGAGATATTTTGCTTTGACTGATAATGACGGACGGACGGACGACAAAGTGAGATTAATAGGGTTTCTTCCAGTGGTGTAGGAACGGGGGGGGTTTTGGGGTCGAAACCCCCCCCAAAATTTTCAATGCTGTTAAAATATATTGGACCATATAATTAATTTTATTTAATTAAATAACTAAAAAAAAAAAAAAAAGGTCTTCATAATATTTTTTTTTTTGTCAATAAAAGTCATAATCAACTAAAATTTAAAATTTCGCATATTTTTTGGAATATCAAAACCCCCCCCCCCCGAAAATTTTTCTTACTACGCCACTGGTTTCTTCGGAACCCTAAAAAAGAGTTTGTTCATTATTTTAATTTTAATAATACATTTATTATACCAATACATTTTCCAACTACTAACATAACTTTTTCAATTACATATAAATATGTACTTATTTATGTTAGAAATGTATCAAATATATCAGTCGCGCCCGACGGAAGGTTAAAAATAAAATAATAATACGAATCACAAGTCACAACGTGTGAATAGTTAAGCGTCGATGTTTACATTAACATGAACAGAAAATAGTAATAAATACATTAAACTGGTTTGGGTAAAGGCGGAGCTTAAGCTTAGCGAGCTGTCAAGCGAGGGGTACGGGACGGATAATTTTGTATCTTGGATAATAAGTTAGTTCAAGTTCCGATTGTAAGATGGCTTGAGTGCTGCCATCTAGAGCTTGGAACATCGTCCCCGTTTCATCAAAATACATTGCGTTGTTTCTCTTGTTATTCTTTACTCAATGGTATTGATAATGATAATGGCGCCATCTAGTAAAACATTGACAAAACTTACTGTTACCAACTATAGATATCTGTATTATCGACATACTGGTAATGTACTGTATAATGTCCGAATCACCGCCTTACGGTAGAAATGCACTAAAAAATCTTTGTAGGTAAGTTGAATAATCACATACGTGTTACACATGTGGAGATAAACATGTGACTTACAAATAATCAAAAACATTTATATAGATAAACAGGTGTTTTTAAATTCATGTGGAGCTCTAGTAATAAAACAAAATCATATTATTACCGACTATTAAAACAAAAAAATTTAATAGTTTTTCATATGCCTGTGTAGATAAACAGGTCTTTTACTACTAATTAAATGCATCCATGTAGATAAATAGATGTTATGATATACATAATAATCATGCTGTAATTTATAGATAATTGTGTATCTAACGAAAGTTTCCTTTTCTATGAGTGGGAGACAATATAAAGCATTTATATAAATTGTTTTTAAATTCATGATAAAATATGTTGCGCCATCTAGTATACAAGCGACAAAACATACTATTACCGACTACAGATATCTGTATTAATGGCATGCTAGTAATTGTACTTCAAATTATATTTTTCTGAATAAAAGTTGATAATAAAGTGATATCGGTTCCATTGCAACTTATTATTATCGTATTTGGAATCAGTATGTCGACTACATACGAAAGCATGCGTAACGGAACAAAATAAATAAATTATTAAATTGTGTACTTTTTTTGGTCATCTCCGCCATATGGTGGAGGCGCTGTCATGTGACGTCATCACATAAAATTTTTTTTGACGAGTTAGGCACAAACAAGGTTTGTGTGGCGTCATCTAACAGAAACAGCTTAAACTATCAAAAACTGGCTGAATTATATTGTTAGTTCAAGCTGCTTCTGTTTGATAGCACTACATGAACGTTTTAAATTTCAATAATATTTTCAGGAGCCATTCCGACTAAGTAAATTTTTTTAACGTGTTAGAGACGCTATCGTATGTATTAGGGTACCCTGAGTCCAAAAATACACATATAAAATTTCGCTCGAATCGATAAAACAGTTTATTATCAACATTTGTTTAAACAATTTGCTTGCAATTTTTAACAAGTGAAGGAATTTTAATCTGGTGTAATATATGATATCAGCATGTCCTTTTACATACGATGGCGTGTATAATAATTTCAAATTCAATATGGGTGTATTAATTACCGTACTGAAAAACACATCCTTATTGAATTTGAAAATAATAGACACGCTATGGTATGTAAGGGGATTCGTTGATAACATATATGATACCAGATTTTAAATACATTCACTGGTTCAAAATTTGTTGAAATTTTTTTAAACAAAAGTTGATAAAAAACCGTGTTATCGATCCGAGCGCAACTTTTTATGGGCATATTTGGAATTAGGGTGCCCTAATACATACGATAGCGTCTCTAACTCGCCAAAAAAAATTTTTTCCCAAAAAGAAACAAGGCTATAGTATGGCTTAAAAAACACTCGAAAATAACTTTTTTCGATTTTCAAATAATTAGATACGTTATCGCATGTAAAGGTATACGCTAATTCGACTTTTGTTATCAGATCCGATATTTGTCGAAAGGTTAAAAAGTTACAGCCATTTTACGACGAAAAATCAATAAAAAACTGTAATAGCGGTCTGAGCGCAACTTTTTATCAACATTTTTGGAATCACCATGCTGTTATACATACGATAGCGTGCCTAACTCGACAAAAAAAAATTTATGTGATGACGTCACATGACAGCGCCTCCACCATATGGTGAAGATGACCAAAAAAAGTACACAATTTAATAATTAATTTATTTTGTTCCGTTACGCATGCTGTCGTATGTAGTCGACATACTGATTCCAAATACGAGAATAATAAGTTGCAAAGGAACCGATATCACTTTATTATTAACTTTTATTCAGAAAAATATAATTTAAAGTACAATTACCAGCATGTCGTTAATACAGATATCTGTAGTCGGTAATAGTATGTTTTGTCGCTTGTATACTAGATGGCGCAACATATTTTATCATAAATTTAAAAATTATATAAATGCTTTATATTGTCTCCCACTCATAGAAAAGGAAACTTGTTAGATACACAATTATCTATAAATTACAGCATGATAATAATGTATATCATAACATCTATTTATCTACATAGATGCATTTAATTAATAGTAAAAGACCTGTTTATCTACACAGGCATATGAGAAACTATTAAACATTTCTTTGTTTATTCCCTAATAATAATTTTCCCACTATAAGTCTCGTCTAAGTTTCTGACACGTATACGAGACGGAAATTTACAAAACCTTAGACAAGACGATACTTACCTTAAACACGATAGCAAACAGACCATTCAGCCTGTAACAATATGATTCGTATAGTTATAATATTGGATTAATACATAACTATTTAGGTGATTAGTTGTTATATTAGATAACCATTGGTATAAAAACACTGACAGAAAATTATTATAGTCAGTTGTTAGCACAGGGTCTAGAGTACCACAATAGTGATAGTTAAATCAATGAAACAGAAAAAACATTACCTTGGCACTGTAATTCATACTAAGGAAGGGTCTACGATAATTTTACAGTGATAGAAATAAATAAACTAAAATAGTTCATATTATTGTTTCCTACCTAATAGTGTTAATAGTGAAGTTTGTTATAAAATAGCAGGGGTCGAAACAAGTTCAGTGTTCAAAAATACTAATTTTACTGACACAGAAATCTAAAAATACTGACTATCTGAACCGAGTTAAAAATGTAGGTGTGATGTATTAAAGAATACTTTTATAATTATTGGCCTCCGCCATCTCCATAGACAACCCTTACCACCTTTTTATTATGTACATAACAGAAGTAACGAACATTACAGTTAATTTTTGTTAATTTTACTCACCGAACTTGGCATAGCCAGTGTTATACATACGTTACAATTATGTCATAAAATATCTTCTAAAAGTTGGTAATAAACAATACAAATAAGTAAACAAAATTGAACATTATTTATAATTTGAATATAGTTTTCATAGTAATTATGTCGTTTTGAAATCAAATAGTGAGTATTTTCACGATAAATAGGGCTCCGATGTGAAAACTTTGAGTGCCAAACCCAACTGACCATTTTTCCAAAAAACTGACCGGGTTACAAAAAACTGACTTTTACTGATTTTACTGACCAGTTTTGACCCCTGAAATAGTGTTAATCAGGTAAGTTTTTGTTATAAGAGTAGATGTGTTTACGTTATTACTTATGGGTCTTTCTACCTATCCGAAAATAGAATAGCAAAAAGAAATTTGACTAAAAATGTTACGAATTTTCGCTTCAATCTGTCTATTCGCTCATCGTTTTGTCAGATTGAACCTAATTTATAAAAGATGTCAAGAAAGCAGAAGGGAAGTAGTTTTTAAAATAAATTAAATTTATATTTTATTTAAACAAAAATATCTTTATACATAATATATTCTTATACTAATAACAAGCAATGTTTTATTTATTTAAATAAGCTGTTCGAGAAGTCCCAGTAGTACGTTAAAACGGCTGGGGGCCCCATTTTAAAAAGTTATTTTTTAAATTAAAGTGTTTTTAAAAAATATATTTTGAGATATTATGAAAAAACTTTTTTATAATCTTTGACGCTCTGTAGCTCGTAAATTAATAATCATACAAAACGGGGCGTGTGGCAAAAATTGAAGAGAATTTAGTTTTCTAAAAGACTGTAATTTGATATTTTAATGTACAATTATCAGTTTAGAAGATATGAAAAAACTATTTTTATAATATTTGACGCTTTGTAGCTCGTAAACTATAGGTCGTACAACATGACGCCTATCACAAAAAATGTAGAGAATTTAGTGTTCTACAAGACTGTTATTTAATTTTTAATATACAAATACCAATTTCTGAAATATTTTGAAAATACTATTTTTTGCAATCCATTTTCTGTTCTTTATTTGCTTTTCACACAGAAAACATATATTTTACTTATATACCATAAAACATTACCATTCTTCAGGGCCACCTTTTGCCTCGGGACCACTGAGTAGTCAGTTATATTTTTGTAAGCTGAGATTTTTCGAGCAGATGCATATTTCAGAAGCTAAAAAAATAACCAGTTTTTTCAAATATGAACCATATTGAATTTTTACTAACTACGCATATTTTACGGAGTTATTTTTAAAGCTTATGAATTATGTAATATTAAAAGGCGAGATACTCCTCTTCAACTATTTCTTCTGAATTTTTTACACAGAAGAATTCTGTGAATGAAAATATAAATTAATTATCCAATTAAAAAATAATATTTGAGATTGTGTCTGTTCCCTAATCTTCAAGCCCTAAAATTTTTACTACACGAATTAATTACGGTTTTTCCAGGAAATATTTTCAACACATTTATTTATACTTTAAAAGTTGAAACCCAGTGGTGTAACAACAGGGTGGCTGGACTATTATTAAAAACATTTCTAAAAATAAATATTTTTAATATAATTATGATAAAATATTTTGAATATAAATAATATTAAGTAACATTGAAAGTAAATAAATTCTGTGGTTGAAAATATCTGTAATATCGGCTATAAAGGGTCTTAAATAATAATTTATCAGAAAAACAACAACGATAATTTAAAAAATATTTTATTCATATTTCAAAAATGCATCAAATATAACAAAATAAATATATTTATTTATTGATAATTTGTACATTACTAATTTAATTATAATATCAGAAATATCAAAACAGTTTTTAAAATCATGTTATTACAATAATAAATAAATAAATAATTGACTCTTTACTTAACAAAAAAAGATCAAATAAGTGCTTCTTTGCAGTAAAACTTTTCAAACTAAACCGTAGTATTTTTTTTTAATATAATTTTCCCACGGTAAGCAATTGTTTCTTTAACCCTTTCGTTACTAGGACCGTACGTATATTTTTCTTATATATAGGTCCAATAAACAGAGAGTGAGTTCTTTTACTGTATTATATGACAGAGAAAGGTATATATTGCACTTATTCACATGTTTGTCAAAAAAAAAACCCGTAACGAAGATGGTCGATTTAATTCACTATATATATCTAAAACAATTTTTGGAAGATTGTCGATAAAGGATAAACAATTATAATAATGTTTAAAACAGTTGTTACAAGAACTCAAATAGGTATACAAAATTAATTTCGATATTTCGAAAAGGATAGATGAAATAGATTAACATTTATTTTGTTGTTGTTTTTTAATATAAACAATAATCTTTTATATAGAAACTATAGGTGCAATATATTAAATACATTCCCTGTGGCTTCTGGGTATACGCCAACTAAAAGCTTGTATAGGCCATATAAACTTTTTATAATTTTAAGAGATTGTAGGCAAAAAATTATAATATTTAGGATCACAAAAATACAAAAATGATCAAACGATCGTAAAGAAAATATCTAGCAAATGCATTGTTAGAATAATTTAACCGATAATTAGAATAAGAGGTAGTAAATTATTGTTAGATTTTAAAATTATATTGTAAATTGGATATAATAGATTACTCTTTTTTTTCTCTCAAGAGAAGCACTAGATGGTGAACTATGCCTGGTCAGGACGAAGTCAGGGGAAACCCTGATGGAGGTCCATAGCGATTCTGACGTGCAAATTAATTGTCTGACCTGGGTATAGGAGCGAAAGACTAATCGAACCATCTAGTAGCTGGTTCCCTCCGAAGTTTCCTTCAGGATAGTTGGCGCTCGCTCGCTGAGCGAGTCTCATCTGGTAAAGCGAATTATTAGAGGCCTTTCGGCCAAAACGACCTCAATCTATTCTCAAACTTTAAATGGGTGAGAACTCTGCAGCCACGAAACTATGGATCAGAGTGCCAAGTGGGCCAATTTTGAACCAAATGTCGAGTTAAATCTTTAGATGGAGAACTAATAGAACAAAACATATCAAAGAGAATTAGAACCATGGCCTCGTCTGTGTTTACTGTAGCAATAGTGCAGTAAAAGAAAAAAACAAAATTAAAAGACAGATTTAACACTACGACAATTGAAACTACCATGCAGGAACATTTAGTACTCACAGTACCGTTGTATGTATTCAGTAACACAACCTGTACCGTCATATATTATGTAATACCCTCAGTAGAAGTATTATTGTTTATATTATCTACTCCAATTGTTAGGAAACAAGCGTAATATAGATTACCATTTCCACGTAGCAACATTTAGTACTCATAGTACCGTGATATGCATACGGTAACATGATCGGTATTTTGGGGCATTATGTAATAATCAGAGTTATAGTTTATATTTTCTACATCATTCATCAATCATTGTAGGGAACAAGAGAGGCAAAGACTACCATTTCCACATACCAATGTTTAATATTCATAGTATTGTAGTTACAGTAATTACAACGGTATCAATTCAAAAAGAAATTACCGATTATAAATAACTACTTATAACTGTTTAAAATGGTTATTGCTAAAAAAAGAAAAAAACAGAACATTTTATAACAAACTCAATATTCCCATTTCTTTGGATACAAATGGATTGTTATTGTTTATATTTTTACCTGATTCCTAATTATTATATCGCCTTTTTAAAATTAAAGTCAATACTTAAACAAATCAGTAAATTTTAAAGATTAAACTGCGGTGAATAACTATAACCTTTTACAACATTTATAATTAAGAAATAAAATACAAAACAGTAGTTTCTTTTTTATTTCGGTAATTATTTTCCAGACAAAAGAGAAAGTTATCTATGCTGAAACGGATATAGAAATTCAGCAAAACTTTGAGAGGTTTGAAAAATAGATTACGGAATTCTATACGAAGATATGGATTGTTCACAAGAAAACTACGGAGAATTCTTAACGTATTCAAGGCGAACTTTGGATCTCAAGAATAGGAGAATCGTACTTTGTAATGCTTAGTACAAAGACTGGAGAAAAGAAGGTACATCGAGTAATTGCTGAAAATGATGTATAAGTTACATATATGTATATCAAGATCAACACATATCTGTTTAAGGTACTATACTTTATCTACTTAGTTAAATTTAATTATTAATAAATAAACTTGTTGAAGACATTAACATTTGTTTGACTTACATAATTTATACAATAATATGTACGGATGATATAAAGTAGATAAAAAAGAATGAGTCAAGATGTTAATATATTGATAGTGTTTCCAGGTATTCATTATTTGAGCCAGTCCACTTTTTTTAAATTATGTTCACTATTTTTTTTTTTCACAAAATAGTGGACATTTTTTTTAATTCAAAAGCTTTATGATGAAATGGTATGTAATCTAAAGCTGTACAGTCTAAGAGAATAAGGATAGGAGAATCTATATAATGTAGGGCGTGAATTTGTCAAACCAAAGATTTCGTTGAAGCATTATAAACATAAAAGTTAATCATTGTATTTATGTAAATACTATTTTGCTGTGTAGATAGCAACTGTTTTAAACAACAAAAAAATTAGAACTACGACATCTTCAAAATATTCCACATATTTTCGATAACATAAAAAACAAATTTTTAACAAAATACCTACATTAAAACTATATTTAATGTCCAGTATTAAAAATACATCTCCGATATAAAATAAAATTACGTAAAACAAAAAAAAATTTATTCGCTGTTTTCAAATACCGAACATTAATTAATTACGCCTAAGTATTTAACTTTAAAAAATACGATACTAATCAGTCTTTACGTGTTTAGCTGCGGTCATCCCTATTCCGACGACAAGTGCGAACACAGTGAAACCTTGAGCGACGATTCTTGTGCGCATCATGTACTGTGACATTCTTCTATCGCCTTTGTGGAAACTCCAGAGGCCGTAGGTAAGTGCACATGCTGTCGCTAGGCAACCTAAATAAATAAATTGGGTTAAAATCGGGCAAGAGAGAGCTGTTTGAAAATTAAAACTATGATATTTTGGGCATGATATTTCTGATAAGACTTCTAGGAATACCCATCTAGAAGATGTATTTATATACCCTTGCAACCTAACATACTTATTTAAAAAATATTAAAAAATTATCATATACCCCTAAAATTGCGATTTCTAATTTAGACAGCTAAAAAATACTTGAACTTGGAAAAATTATCATTTATACTTGAATTAAATAATGATATTATTTATATATTACATTAAATAGCAATATGACTTGTAACTTTATATTTAATGTAATTTTTAGAAGCAAGTATTTTGAGGTTAAACTCACCAATAGGCACCAAAGGATTTTCTTTGATTTTCCTGATCATTTTCTCCTTCGATGTTTCGATTGCGTTCAGTTCTCCCATGTCTTTTCGTAACGTAATCCAGTCGAATTCGACTTCTTCATTTTTATTTGTTAAGTCTCCCATTTTTGTGTAGTTGACTTTACTTACGTAATATTATATTAATTATGTATTGATATAAAAATTGACGTTAAAAATAGTATTTAAAGAATTACGACGATTATAACATTTCACTTTAATAACTGAACCTCCTATCACGAAATTTTAAAATATATAAAAAGACTTTTGGAAACGTAGTTATCTTTCCGATTGCTGCTAATTCGATTTCCGTTGTTTGCACACCTGCAGTTTATATATTATAGATAAGGCCAAGGTCCTTCAGCAATATAATTATATATCACATTTTAAATTAACACCCACGTTGTTATCTCGACGCAGCTTCAGAAAAAACAATTTTTTAATTATTTTTCATTATAATTGAACAACAATCACAAAATAAACTTTTTGAATGAACATCTTTCTCTCTCACATACATTACTCTATTATCAATCGCACTCACTCTGAAAACCATTACTGACAACTGACTCATAATTAAAATTTATATTCTCACATAAATGAACCAAAATAATTCCGATTAGGTACCTATTTTAATTTTTTATAATGCATAACGGTTATTATTATTCGTTATAATTAATTAATATCATTATCTTTGATAACAATCACATAGGGATATCATATTTCTATGTCCATGGTAGCCATTGTAATCAATCCAGTCAGCCTGATCAGTGGTTGTAATCAATCCAGCCAATCTATCCGATCGCTGGTGTTTTAAACAGACCAATCTCTTGCTTACGTATTAAAACAATGGAAAACAAGATTTTTTTTTCCATTGTTATAGCCCGGTTTCACATCAAATATCTTATATTAGTATAGGAGCCAGCTGCAAAATCGGTGTAGATTTAACAACCGTCTGCCGTTGTGGTTTTTTTGAAGTACTCACTCATACAAAGCTCGGACGGCCCAAGGTATATAAAGACAAGGTAGTCTCAACAATTCCTTGACCAATCAGCGTTGGCGCGGGAATTGACGTCACCTGGGGGATATATTCAAATGTCATAAATTTTTAATAGAATATTAATTACAAAAAATTCCTTTATTTATTCTTGTTTTCGTATTTTTTGATATTTTAACAACACATACAATCAAATAAGTACAAATTCGACATAGCAAAATCATAAAGTGCTGTCAGAATCATATAACGTATTGCCAACTTAAGAATAGTAAAAATGATGCTTCCCGAATTGACCAAATTGTCTTTGACAGCTTTTTTATAATTTTACAATGTCGAATTTGTACTTATTTGATTGTATGTGTTGTAAAAATATCAAAAAATACGAAAACAAGAATAAATAAAGGATTTTTTTGTAATTAATATTCTATTAAAAATTTATGACATTTGAATAGATCCCCCAGGTGACGTCAATTCCCGCGCCAACGCTGATTGGTCAAGGAATTGTTGAGACTACCTTGTCTTTATATACCTTGGATAGGGATAGGGCCCACGAAAAATACGCACAAAAAAATCACGTAACAACCGTTTGAATGAGACGGTTGCTTATAGTAGACCCCAATTAAAGATGTTATGGATATACGGCAGAAATTTTTTTGTAGGGGTTTAATTACAGGGGCCCCTCAAAATTTCGACCCAAAAAAAATCAGATAACAACCGGACCAGACCTGGTGCAAAATGTTTATTTGGACGTATACTTACATAAAAACATAATGGCAGAATTTTTTATGTAGGGACTTCGGTGCTATAAGGCCTACAAATGGCGAGAATTGGGCCCTAATCTTAAAAATACTGTAAGATCTAAAATACCGAATGAAAATTTCTGCCGCGTGGTGTATACCTTTGTTATGAACTATAAAATAGATATATACCCATGGCAGAAGTTTTTATTTATGCTATTCCCCACCAGCCCCGCCCAAGAAAATTTTTAATTTTAATTTTTTAATTAAAAAAATAATTTATTTTATGAAATTTTTTTGGTCGCGCCAATTTCACTTCCTAATTTTATAAATTTAAATAAAGTTAGATTAGGAAAAATAAAGACCCCTTTTTTATAGTCCAGCTAATTTCAAAGCAGGTTTATTACTACAAAATTATTATTATTATTATTATTATTTTTAATTATCCTCGCGGACCGCATGTAATTTAATTTTATATATCTAGATGCACCCCCCTGAAGAAATTCTACCGTCGCCCATGATAACACATGATATTCTTCAGCCGTTGAACATCATGACTCTTCTGAATCTGAAAAAATTAAATATCTATTTGTTATATGATTTTAAAAATATGTAAGATAGAATTGTAATATGCATTGTAATACTAAAGGTTTGTCATAAAGACATTATCTTCTGGTAATTTATTTCAGAGCCTGAATGACTTCTTCGGCCGCACAAAAGCAGGTAAGTACCTGCATTGTTTCTCAATTCCAAAAAATACTTTATATTTTGCATTTTAATGATATCACAGATATATATCAGATATTAGCCCGATCATTTTATATCAAAAAAACTACCTAGTCGAAACTTTTGGCGCAGTTGTGTGTCCTCGGCGGAGTAGATAATGAAATCACATTCTTGCTCATAAATTATTTACGATAAGTGTCCGCCATCTTAGATTTTGTGTTTTTGTCGATTTGAACGCGTATTTTGCATTTCTCGATAAAAAGATTAATAATAATTTTATAGAGAATTTAATTCTCTACAATCTTTATACAGTCAATATTGTTGACAAAACATTATTTATTGCTAATAATAAGCAAAAAGTGTTAAAAATTAAGAGTGGCGCAGTTTTTTCAACTTTTATGCCATTTTTATTGAAAATAAGTGGTACATTATATTGGTTTGAAAAGATCAACGTCGTAAAATTATTTTCAACAATACAGGTTGTCCCATTTAACTTTTCATAAACAACAAATATCAGAATTTCAATGTCTCGATTACAATTTGATAATCCCGCTTCTTTTGAGTCATCTATGTCAGCGGTTCTTAAGCTTATGTGGTCTTTGAACAATTATTTTTCAGGGACCCCTCTTGACAGAAAAACAAAATATCGTTAGATACTAATTAATCACTGGTAAATAGAAAATTTTAATATATTTATGTTATTTAAGAACTGCTAATCTCGAGTGTTATGTCCGATATTATAAAGGAGCTCGCAAATTTGCAAGCTTGTAAGCACTTTCAAATGAGGTATTAAACTTATATGACAGTTCTATTGGAGTTTTTGATAGATAGTTCCATGCATATGAAGTTAAAACAAAGGTATGTAAAGTATATTTACCAATCTTGAGTAAAAACGGTAAAAACCATGAAAATCAACTTACTGCGCATGAAACTATCTGTTAAAAACTCAAAGAGAACTGTCATATAAGTTTAAATAAATAAAATAAAAATTTGCGCGCAATTGCGCGTTTTATTTGTTCTCTTTTGTTTTAAGTTTTTACATCAATTTCTTTCAGATTTTCAAACTAATTTTCATTGTGTTTTTTTTTATTTTCGTGAATTTTCAGAAACTTTTTTTACGGGATTATCGGCTTATTTTAATTGATTGATTTAACGTGCTTTTAGAAAATTATGGAACGTGTTTTTTTTTACAAAGCGGTTTTTTATACGCGATTTGCTGTGAAACGCATAAAAATAGACCCTATTGTATAAATATGTATATATAGTCAATAATAAACAAGGTGTGAGATACGAAGCGTTTCTGATTTTTTTCGACATTTACCTTTACCTATAGATCGAAGAGGATTTAATCTTATTAGGATATAAGATATGTGTTTTTTTAATTGTTGGATAATTTTATTTTTTGTGTTGTGCATCTTTATTTTGTGTTAAAAAAAATGAATAAAATGTATTTATTTAACAGCCAGAGTGTGATCTTTTCTATAAACATTCACTGTCAGATCTAAATAACAATAGGCAAGTGGCAAGTGTCCAACGCTTCAAACCAAACAGGGGGCTCCAGATTATTTTGTATCTATATTTGGAAAAATTAACTAAACGAAACAGGCCTCTCCCAGAGATTAAATGTACGCAAAAGTAAGTTTTAGGGGCGGCAAAATTTTGTGGACAGCAAAAAAATAAAAATTTATTAACTTGGGGGGGTGCTAAAGTGAGGTCGAGGGTGTGCCGAAATTTAAACAACGAAAAAAATCCAAGATTGTTGATTACGTTTATGGTATTAACAAATCTTAACAGATAGTTGATTAATAAATAGTAGACGCTATCAGTGATCAGGCGTGACATATCTGTGTAGATAAACAGGTATTTTAAATTATAAAACAAAATGGCGCCATCAATCATCCAGAAAAAAAATAAAAATGTAAAGATAGTGGCGCCATCTATCGGTCAAACGTAGGAAATGTTTAATTGTGTGACGTAGTTAGCCGAGATAAGCTCCGAAATCTCAAAAATTTGGTGTTACATAACGAAAGTGGAGCTTATCTCGGCTAAATTATTTTGTCTTGATGATAGTGGCGCCATCTTACAACCAAATAATGAACTACTAAAAATCGTGACGTCATTAGCCGAGATAAGCTCCGAAATCTAAGAAAATCGGTGTTACATAACGAAAGTGGAGCTTATCTCGGCTAAATTATTATTTTTTGATGATAGTGGCGCCATCTTACGGCCAAATAATGAATTACCAAAAATCGTGACGTCATTAGCCGAGATAAGCTCCGAAATCTAAAAAAATCGGTGTTACATAACGAAAGTGGAGCTTATCTCGGCTAAATTATTATTTTTTGATGATAGTGGCGCCATCTTACGGCCAAATAATGAATTACCAAAAATCGTGACGTCATTAGCCGAGATAAGCTCCGAAATCTAAAAAATTTGGTGTTACATAACGAAAGTGGAGCTTATCTCGGCTAAATTTTTTTGTCTTGATGACAGTGGCGCCATCTTACGGTCAAATAATGAACTACCAAAAATCGTGACGTCATTAGCCGAGATAAGCTCCGAAATCTAAAAAATTTGGTGTTACATAATGAAAGTGGAGCTTATCTCGGCTAAATGATTTTGTTTTGATGATTGTGGCGCCATCTTACGGCCAAATAAAGAACTACCAAAAATCGTGACGTCATTAGCTGAGATAAGCTCCGAAATCTAAAAAAATCGGTGTTACATAACGAAAGTGGAGCTTATCTCGGCTAAATGATTTTGTTTTGATGATTGTGGCGCCATCTTACGGCCAAATAACGAACTACCAAAAATCGTGACGTCATTAGCCGAGATAGGCTCCGAAATCTAAAAAAATTGGTGTTACATAATGAAAGTGGAGCTTATCTCGGCTAAGTCTTGTAAATACTGAGTTAAGCCGAGACAAGCTCCACTTTGATTATGTAACACCCAATTTTTGAGATTTCGGAGCTTATCTCGGCTAATGACGTCACGATTTTTTGTAGTTCCACATTTGACCGTTAGATGGAGTTACTACACCAAAAAAACTTTTTAATTTGAAGATTAATTTTTTTTATTTCAAAAGGGAATGTTCATTTCAATTTAAAGGAATTTTATAATGGTAAAAGAAACGCTTTGATATATTTAATGATTTTTTATTTCACAAAAAAAATTAAAACAATTTTTATATTACTTATAAAAAATAATATTGTACAAACAATTTGACTGGTGCAAAAATCAATTTCTGGCCCAACAATGATTTCAATACTCTTTTGTCTTAATTTATTTGTAAATACAGTTATATTTAAAAGAAAAATCATGTAGAACTAACATCATTCCATTATACATTTATTAACACTTATAGATATTATAAAACAAGATATAATACAATAAAGGTATATTGGCAATATTAAATAATTTATAAATATAATATCATGTTCATTTTACAATATAACGCAACTATAGTCGATTCACGATTCATACCGTCAAATCCCCGGCAACCACTGCAAAGACTATAGATATATATTCGAACTTACATATTGCAACATAAAGAATTCAGTTACAAAAATAACAAGTCTATTTTTTCATAACCTTAACAATTGTTTTTATTAAATTGACTAGATTTTATATTAATCAAATTCAGTTAATACACAAAAACGTTTCTTATAAGTACCTACTATAAATTGTGCGTATTGTACATTTTTATTCGACTAACATTGTGCGACTACGATATGATTAAGAGTACTTGTGCTTAAGGGGAGGAGATCCATTTAGTCTTAGACAGCTGAAAATAAGCAAATTTTAAAGATTTCTTTTGTTTAAAATGTAATGCACATATTATTATATCTTTTAATTTTGCATTGTTTTTTTAAGGTTACAATCGGATCTACCCCCTTAAATAAGTCAGGTAGCAAATGTGACTAGATATTTTTTACATTTCCACTCTCAAAATAACAACATTATTTAAACCTAATTTGTCAAACTGTAAAATGTTAAATAAATCATAAACTTTCCGTAGTATCAAAATTTTTGTTATGAAAACAAAATGGCATATAATTAATTATTTTCTACTTATTATGTATCTTCTTCGAATGTCTGATTAGATTTGATTGTTGCGAGAAATGCTTGTCGCACACTTCACACCGGTACGGCCGCTCCCCCGAGTGCACCCGCAGATGTTTGACTAGATACACGTTCTGCGAGAAGGTCTTCCCGCACGTGTCGCACACAAACGGTCTGTCCCCGCTGTGGCTGCGCATGTGCTTAGACAGCAGAGTCTTCACGTTGAAGTCTTTGTTGCATATCGTACACACGTACGGACGGTATCCCGTATGGATTCTTGTGTGAACAGTCAGGTCGTATTTCTGTGTGAAGGATTTGTCACATATCTGGAATCAAAGTGCAATTCTTCATACAATTTAACAATCATTGTTTCTCATGATTGGCAAACTTATGGGTATATAGAGAAATGAGACAACTAGTGAATTTCAAACATAATTTAGAAACTGTTGAAGATAATTTACTTAACCAATCTTTATTTCCAAAAGTTCATAAATTTTCAAATGTGAGTTATCTAAAAAAAAAACATTTTTTGATTCAAAACGTCTTACAAGTTATTAAAAAATACGTTAAAATATTTGTGATTATTAAAAAGAAAATAAGCTCTACAATTCTGTGATAGTCTCTATAAAATTGATATCCACTAGAATGGGCGACGAAATGTTGGCTGATACAACGACCAGATCGACGTGGTTTATACTCAGAAACCTAGATCCATATCATATAGATAAGTATTATTTTTTTAAACATATTTGCAACAATCATTTTTTAAAACTCATGCCCGGTATTATAAAGAATTTGCACGCTTATTTTATGTTGCTGATTTCTACTTAATACGCATGCGTCAAAGTCACTATATGTATGATTTTGTTGTCATTTATATTTAATATCTAGCAGATAGCGTTAGCTGGGAGCTAATTTGCATTTGCACTCAAGCACATTCTTTATAATACAATCACATCAATGTGACATATTTTTATAAGTTTAACAACATACCTATTTCAATTCTATTAAATAGTTTTGAAATTGAAATAATGGATAACATAGATCTTTAAAAAAAATATATTTGTAACAATCATTTTTTGAAAATCAAACTAGGTACCTACTAAATATTCAACAATAGAAAATTTTATAAAATTGTTGATGAGACATACTTACATTTGTATGACAAGTTTAATCAACAACATATTTCAAGTTTTGTGACATCAAATTTTTATTTTAGAACCTAACCCTGTTTTCTGTATTAATTCTTTGTTTCGTATAAAATGACATTTTTTGGTATCCGTAAATAAGAATTTTATGAACATTTTATAACTTACCTCACATGAGTACGGTCTCATACCAGTATGGGTAATCTGATGACTTCTCAAATGTGAATGCTGAGTAAATCGCCTCGAACAGATCTCACAGGAGTACGGCTTCACATTATTATGTATACGCAGATGCGCTATCAGGGTAGACTTAGTTGTAAAGTCCTTATCGCACTTATCACACATAAATGGACGCAGCCCGGCATGTATTGTTTTCACGTGCTGGCTCAGATCAGGTTTGTAACGGTAGACTTTACTGCATGCGTCGCACTTGTACGGATACGAACCCGTGTGCTTTCTCTTGTGGCAAACGAGGTAAGACTTCTGCGAGAATGATTTGTCACAATCAGTGCATGAGTACGGCTTTTCTTTTGTGTGCGAACGGACATGGCTTATGAGGAAAGATTTCTGGGCGAATTTCTTATCGCAGTAAGTACATTCATGAGTTTTTTTAAGTTTCGTTGGTTGGATTTGATCGCTTGGATGTAGTTGACCTTTATTAATAGTTTCGGGTGGTTTTATTGGTATATCTTTGTAATTTTCATTGGATTTTTCTGATTGTTTATATTGATATATTATTATATTATAAATAACATTGTTATTTTCAGTATCATTTTGTCGTTTTTCAATATTGATATTATTTTCTATTATATTTTGGTCATTTTTATGTATTACATTATCTATATTTTTCAGTGGTTCGATATTTATTGAATCATCGTTTCTTTTTTGCTCGTCTTCGTATAATATATCAAATAAAGTGTTGTTCTCAATTTCATTATTGTTTTTTATGTTTGTATTTTGATTATCTTCAAATATTTTACTTTGAATTTCACTGTTGGTATTTTTTTCATCTTCGTATAATAAACTATATATATCGTTTTCAATTATGTTGTTTTTCTCTGCTTTATTCATGTAATTTTCATCATCTTGATATATTAAATTAAATATATTATTATTTTCTGTTATGTCAGGTTCTTTCGATAATTTTTCTGCACCTGTAGTTTCATCATCTTGATATGTCATATTATAATTTGTGATATTTTTAATGATTTCATTTTCTTCTAGAATTGATAGGTTTTCAAGATTGTAAAACATCATTCTTGGTTATTTCTTTATAAAATTACCATTTCCTGTTCATATAATAATGATGTAAACTATCTTTTTGTATGAATAATCAATTTTATATACTTACATGTACAGAAGTGCAGCCCACTATACAATATATGTAGAAATTTAACAGAATTTGTGCATTTAACCTTCAGTATTTGATTAAAATCACTTTAATTTAGTTGAATGTATTTAAAAATATGCTTTGTATTAAATGTTATCACTTTATAACTTGTATTTCAACTATACAAGTGTATTCTAACATTGTATTGTATTGTACTCATAGATAAATAAATACCTTATAAAATATATAGGTACTTTTGACACTTATTTATATTTAAAATATAAATTTATAAAACCTTATACAAGTCTTTGAGGCTTCCGCGTTGATCTTGATATGGATCTTGGTTTCTGATATCTATTGCAATGTGTGACGAAATCGACGCGGCTTACACCCAGAAGCCAAGATTCTTATAAAACCTTATTAATTAAGGATATGAAATTAATGACCATTTTTTTAATTAATAATATGTAGAGATTGAAAAAATAGTTGTTATTTTCAATGAAATAGTTACTAGTTGAATTTTTTTCGGAAAATAGTTGGTGTATAGTGTTTTTTTACGATTTAATAATAATTAGTGCAAATGAAGCAGTAAAAAGTGTCGCAAATAGTTGGAAAGGTAGTTGCAAATAGTTGATTTCAAATTGTGTCCAATCAAACCAGTTTTCTGAAAACGGTGAAGATATGTAATAAAAATTACAATAAATGCATTTTTCGCAATAGTTGAAAAACTATTTTTCCAATCTCTAATAATATGATATCGATATTCTCAATTATTCTAAAGAGTAAGAAGGATATAATATAAATAAATAAGCACTATTTATTAAAATAATGTATTAAACTTTTAAAAAATGAATACAAATAACCATTCATATTATAAAAATTATACAAAACATAATATTCTTAAATATAAAAGTCGAATGCATATCCAGACAGTAAAATTTTCAGAATGATATCATTTTTTTTTACATATCTAAAAAAAATATCTTTATGATATAATTCTGAACATCTTACTCTGGATAGTGCCTAAAATCAATACTGATATATACCTAACTTTATTTATATAAAAACAGGAACAATTCTACAAGTATAATCTTCTATTCTATATATTTATTTGACAACTGGTTTGAATGTAAAAATAATTTTGAATCAGTTCTTTATAAACATACTAACAAGGTAAGTTTGTATATAAATTAAAAAATTTTCTCAAAACCAAAACGTAATTAAATATCGAGATGTAATTATTGCTCGGCCCTTCAATTTATTGAATCGCGTTTAATTTGGGAGAACTATTGAAATGTTTCAGTTGTCAAATGTATAACAACAAATAACTACGGCAAAAATACTTTGTCGAATGGTACTTTGGTGATATAGCCTATACATATTCTCGAGATAATAACTTTGATGGCTTCAGTAATTGCCGGTCCTAATTCTTGCAATACTTCTTTCCAATTTGCGTCAATGAATTTGTTTGTTTCTGGGCCTGAAAATATACAAAATATAATATACTAGCTGCTACCCGCGGTTTCGCTCGCGTGGATTACGAAACCCCCATCGAATAAAACTAATTACAACCCTTCATATGTGACGGGGAGTGAAATATTTATAACTAAAAAAAATTCCCCATATAAATATTTCAACCCTTTCGCAATCCCGTAAAGGTTCAATTTTCGGGATACGAAGTAGCATATGCCCTTCTTTGGGATGCAAGCTATCTCACTGCCAAATGTCATTAAGATCCGTAAAGCGGTTTAGCCGTAAACAGGTAACAAATAGACAGACTGAGAGATACACTTTCGCATTTATAATATAAGTCTCGACTCCTATGTAAGATAAGGAGTTGTTTTATCCCCTGATAACCCCTTTTACGTAGTATTTTTCCCGCCAGATCGAATGTAACTAATTACAACTCTTCATATGTGACAGGCGGTGAAATATTAAAATTTTATTATTTTTAGTTTTCTTTCATTATACAAAATCGTAAATATCTCGGCTCCTATGCGAGATAGAGGGTTGTTTTTCCCCCTGATTGCCCCGCCACTACCGGATCGAATAAAACCACTTACAACCCTTCATATGTAACGGGGGGTAAAATATTAATTACTAAAAAAAATTAAAAATTTTCCACCCCCTTGCAATTCATTAGGGGTTGAATTTTCGAGATATAAAGTAGCCTATGTCCGTCCTCAGGATGCAAGCTATCTCACTGCCAAATTTCATTAAGATCGGTCCAGCGGTTTAGCCATGAAAAGGTAACAAATAGACAGAGAGACAGACAGACACACTTTCGCATTTATAATATTAGTATTGATAATATGTATTTTTTTATATCGAAGTCGCGTCGCTTTTTACCTAGTGTTGGGTCACCGTTGAAGAGGTTCTCCAAGTTGAAATATGCTCTCGATACTTCGTATTTCAAATCACTGTTTTTTATGTCGGCGTATTCTTTGCCATTCTTCTTAATAAGGTCATAGTTCAACGTGTATATGAAAGTGGGGTCGGCTAAAATTTATAAAAAAATCATATTAAAAATTTGTTCAAAATTCTAACGCTAAAAATAAATTCTATTTTTGAAGACAATCTAATTTTTTATTTATTTTTTGAAACGGTGCAGGATACCAAAAAATGTTTCAGATAAAAGTTGCAGAGAAAATTATTATCTATAATTTATGTTCTGACAAATTTTTCGAAATAACGAATAGTTTTCAAAATATTCGTTTCTTTATTAATAAAGTATAAATAAAAGTTATATGGTGGCCACAACAGTTTTTATGTCTATTTATAGGTACTTACTGAAAGTAATGTTTGATGGTCCGTTTCCAGTAATCGGTAGAATCAAAATGCGCCCTTTTATATCATATTCTGATATCAAATTCAGAATTGGTAAATAAGCATGAATTACTAATTGCTTTTTGGCAAGATCGAATCTGAAAAAATAAATAAACATAAACATGGGGAGCGGTGTGCTATTGATATTTAATTTGGGAAGAGGGGAGCACATAACATTTTGAAATGTGTAGTAGGGAAGAGAAAAAAAGTGTTTTAAAAAAATATTTATTTCAAAAGCCTAAGACGATAAGCCCTATATGATTTTAAAGAAAATGGACAATTAATACAAAAACTACTGAACCGATTTTAATGGGACTTTCACTGTTCGAAAATCTAAGGCCCTAGTATTAGTTAACTCTATATGATAATTGAATTAATGCAGGACCGTATTAATTGTGTAATTAATAAAAAAATAAAAAATACTAACTCCATTTTTTTGGGCTCAACCTTATCGAGCCCGAATATCGTGCAGTTGATAAGGGACACGTTAAGTCCAGACGCCGAGTCGATGATGATACTTGGCACGAACAACGGCGCCAGTGGGGGGATGTTGAACTTGGGGTTCCCCTTCAGAATTCCCGGGAAAGCTGCTTTGGCCGACTTGAGTGCACATTCGTTCAGATTTTTGTCATTTCGAGAGCACGATTTGATGAACTCAGCTGCAATAATTAAAACCACCGCGTGGCAGTGTATGTGTTAATATTTTATTTTGCGTCTTATGTGACTTACATTGGTCCATCCAATAGAGCAGCGGTTCTTAAACTTATGTAGTCTAGGGACCCTCTTTTGAACAATTATTTTTCAAGGACCTCCTTATTTTAAGAAAATTTTACAACCTTATTTTTTTGCTCCATACTTATATTTTTGCTTTTTAACTGCAATGACTTTTGTTTTTTGCATTACATTTCTTACATTTTTTGATTTTACAACTGCAATGACCTATTTTTTGCTCCACACATTTCTTACATTTTTTGCTTTTACAACTGCAATGATCTTTTTTCCACATATTTTATTATTTTATTTATTTTTTAAACATTTTTTAAATTTTTTGCACTACACAAATTAAGTTTACAACAGTAAAAATAAGCTACAACTACACACTAAAATAACCTTTGCCTCCCTGACAGAAAAACAAAAAAGGTTAGATAGTAATTAATCATTGGTAAATAGAAATGTAAAAATACTTTAATTTATGCCAAACATGTTTCACGGACTCCCGTCCGCGGACCCTAGTTCAAGAACCACTGCGATAGAGTATTTATTTGATTTGCTATAAAAATTTATCCGAAAAAAAAGATGTGGAATGAGTTTTTATCAATTATGTCGGGGGAAAGGGGGGAAGTATATATTTAGAGAAGTTTTCAGGTCCCATATGTATATTCTACAGTACAATAAGCTACTGTCACCAGTCTTGGACGCTTTAAGAGCAAGGTATACTCTTTTTTTGGGATTAGGCCTATTTTATGTAATTCTGAAAAACTCATGTTACTAATAAAACAAGTACCAGAGTCCGCAAATATAGTTTGTTTTGAAATTATAGCCTTTTATTTTGTTTATGTTTTTTCTCCAATAATGGACAGAGTAAAACCAATAATGGACACTTGCTAATGATTACAAAAAAATGATAGATAAATGTTCACTATTATGACACCCATTGGCCGAATGTTATCAAATTAAGCTGTTTTACAGTTAAGTGTCTATAGATTATAATTCAGTAATGGCAGTAATCAAACATCAACAATTGAATTAGACAAGCGAACTAAAAAAGTAATAAAATAATCTTAAGAAAAGAAGTAAAAAAAAGAATGAGAAATAAAAAAGTCCTGGCTAAATCATCGAAGATGGAAGGCCAAAAAAATTAAACAAGTGTCCAACATTGGGTTATTGTTCAAGACTGGTGACAGTAACTTATTCAGAAATTGAATTGATTAATTACATTTTTTTTATTTGATACAAAAGAAATAAAAATCTATAAAAAATCTTAAAATTAGAATAACTCGATTGTAGTTTATATGTATGTATATGAGAAAATATTTTACAGTTTCGTAAAATTATTAATTAAAAAAGTGAGCAAATAACTTTTTAATCTAAAGTTACGAAATGTAAATATATTTCTTTCAAAATACGCCGGTCTTGTCATTGAAAAGTTTGTCTCAGAGACTGTTTACAACTTAAATATCAAAGCAGAATAACTCTGTATTACAAGCAAATCACTGACATTTAATTACTTTTTTAAATGATTGTAAAAATATTGAATTTTGGTAGGAAAATATTTAACTTTTTTTTTGAGTTTCTTTAAATATTGCTTCAAACACTTATAAAAAAAACCACTTGACATAAAACCCATGAAGAAGAAGAAGAAAACCCTTATAAATATTTATCTAGTTATATTTAATTTAAAAACAATAAATTCTTTTTTATAAAATTTATAAATTTTTTTTTGTATTTTTTAAAAAAGGCTCACCCCCATATTTTATTTGATAACAATAAAGATTTTTAATTCGAAATAGATTATTTTCTAATTTATCCTTTTTGGGTTATTTTTTTTAAATTCAAAAAAATCCATAAATTTTTTTTTGTTATAATTTTACCGTTATTTATAAAATAAATTTTCATTATTCGTATATACCAATAACGTTACTGTAATATGTAACGCAAAAGTAGCGTTATTTCGTTACGTTGCAATAATATTATCCAATAGGTATCTACATAAAAAAAATATTTAAAAATTTTAAACGATTTATTTTCAGTACGAGTTTTGAAAAACATTAAAAAAATTTAAAAAATAAATAAATTTTTTTTGACACATCAATGACAACTTTTCTTGAAAAAGAACTAAATTTTGAATTACTGTAGATACAAATAAGTGAAAAAAGAATTGAATTTCAAACAAATGAAAATTGGGTGATATAATAAAAAAAAGTAAAAATAAAAAAAAAACTTACGTAATTCGAGCGCCTGTCCAAACGTTATGATCACACTAAAAAGCACAATAGCACACAAGTTACTCATTTTTAATAAATGTCAGTTAGTTATTATTTATATAAAATATTTATTAACAACTGCGTTACCCTAGCAAAATCTATTAAATAACTGATTCACAAAATATTATTTGGCGCTTATATAGGTCGAACCGGACGCCCTTGTAAGGCAAGCAAAAATTAAATCATTGGTCAGGAGCGTATACGGCAATTAATCCGGGGGGGGGGGGGGATTATATTTACATTAATACAAACACTGGAAAGGGAACCTAACAATATTTACATGTTCTAGAAAGAGTCAAGGGTGGTGATATTAGTTTTATTGCTGAGGGGGGAGTAAAATATGCAAAAAATATATTGTTTTAGAGGAGGGAAAGGGGGTCTTGTATATTTATATGAATCAGGGTTGTAGTATTAGTTTTTAAAATAAATAAGGTAGGGTCTATTAATTATGTAAGGTTTAGGGGGGTTTATAAAACTTTACGAACCCTTACATGAAGGAGGGGGGTCTAGAGTGTTAATTTTTTCATAAATTATATTTAAAAAAAAATTGTACTTTTATACCTTGCTAGGAATTTTGATTTAAAAAATCTTGATGAGGGGGAAGCACTTACTTACCCAAGAAGGGGCAAAATTTTCTAAAATCATCCTTAATGGGCTCCCTAAAGATTTTTTTGGAAAATATTGGTCAGTAGGCTTCAAACGCATGCCGTAATTCGAAATGAGACTTAAGTGCGAAGCAAGTGACGCAAATTCGAGGATTGGTTATACATCTTTTTTTTAAATTTTGAATAATATAGGGAGAAGGGGTAAGTATAATATCTATTTGTTTACAAATAATTCATGGTCATTAGTAAATTTCGGAGAAAAATCTATCAAAAATATCTATTTTTTGTTCTTTCCAGAAGGAAATCAACAAAATCAGATATCGCTATTATTTTGCATAAACATGCACATAGAGGTCATGGTCGTATCTGCGATTTTATGTTAAAGGGGAAAAGTGAGGAAGAAGTATATTACATGTAATAAAATTTCACGGTCAAATAAATTTCATAATTAGAATATTCAGGAAAATAATACAAAAATTTACATGTACATTTTTTTAAATACTAAATCCCATTTCCTATGTCAATTAAATGTTCCAAATCCTCATTAATATAATTCGCATTCTCATATCTATTTCGTACTTTGGATTTTCTTAAATGCATTATTATTTTCATTGTAAGAATAAATTAAAATAAATAAATATGTAGGTGCTATAAGTAATTTGCAAAACAATTAAATATATGAATATAAATAAATACAAACTTCAAGGATTTATCTTGAAATGAGTCCTGTCTTCTGGGCACAAGTCACATCTACACATTATAAAACGCAACGTCTCTCTGTCTGTTTAACTATCCGTTAGTGCACTTATCACTCGAGAGCCACTTTTTTTAAATACATAGATATAAATGTCCTTTACCCATGTTTTAGTATATATAGGAATAAGCAGTGACGATAATAGTAAATCAAGCCGGAAAAAAGTTTGCTGCTAGCGCACTCTTTTGCGATACACTGCCTAAACAATTAAAGTAGTTCTCGTGCTACAGTACTATCAAAAAGTTACGCTTATAATACCATGGTAAAATATCGAAAATAATTGCGTTGCTACATAGAATTTTTGATCAAGTCTATACCCAAAGCCGTCTATTGTTGTATTAGTACGTATAATGGCAGTATAAGGGCAGTTTTCTTTATTTTATGACTAAACGCTTCGATAGATTTTGATAAAAAACTACCAAACAGCAAAGGGTTATTATTCTGATATGTGATAAAAAAAATCAAAATGATTGACCGTTTTGTTTTTGAAATACAATTGTATTTCAAATACGAAACGGTCAATCATTTTGTTTTTGAAATAAAAGTTGTATTTCAAAAACAAAACGGTCAATCATTTGGAATTTTTTTATCACATATCAGAATTATAAGTCTTTACTGTTTGATAGTTTTTTATCAAAATCTGTCGAAGTTTTTAGTCATGAGAATGGACATAATACGAACATGATATAGTGGATACGTACAAAAGTGGCAAACTTTGATGACAATTATCTCGAGTTTAAAACGGTCGATCTCTTTAAAATTTCACGTTTGGATAGATATCATTATTCTTTTTATACCCTTTTTTTAAATTCTATCGAAATGACGTTTGCACGAGAACTACCTTAAATATTGAACAATATAATGTGGTAAAGAATTGTGTAGAATAAAAAGATCTATAATAAATTCTGCGATACCATATATCTAACTTTTATATTGAAGTGAGCGAAGCCGCGGGTACAGATAGTTGTTTTATAAATCAATCTAGTTTTATTATATGTAGATACATTGAAATAAAAGTTAAAAGTATTTCTCTGAAACCAAGTTGTAATTTGTAACGAAAGTAAAAGGCCAAAGAATGGTATGAGCTAAATTTTTATCTTACAAATTTATAAAATATTAGTTTTCAAAAATAAGGGGTGGGGAGTAAAATTAATTAAATTTTTTTTTACATGATTTTTTTTTTATATTACGTATTTAAGGGTTGAGGGATGGAGGGTTAAAACTTATTTCGAGTCTATAAGCCTTATGTACGGTATTATAAAGTACATAGCTAGCAAATTTGCTAGCTAGCAAGCACTTTCAAATGAGGTTTCTAATCTGACAGTTCTCCTTTAGTTTCATGAAATGTTTGACAATTTTTGCGCACGCGTGGTATGTAAACACCAATGGTATTAAAACAGTGGCGATATTATGAAAATTATTTTGTACTGTCAGAGTCGCCTCTAAATTTCATAGCTAATCCATATATACTTTCATAGAATTAATACCCAATTTGAAAGTGCTTACTAGCTAGCAAATTTGCTAGCTCCTTTATAATACCGGACATTATACAAACGAACATTCATTTTTATATACAGTGTATTCCAAGTTGATTAAGACATAGGAAATTTAACATGGGGACAATTAGAAATGTAGTAATCTTTGATCAAAAACGATATGTGATTGGTGCATTTTGAAATGCCGCCTCGAAACTAACCGATAAATTTTAAATTAATCAACAGTATTTTGTTTTCAACTAAAAAATACATTAATGAAATTAAAGTAAACATGCTAGATAAAATAAAAATAATATTTTTTGGCAGATATAAATTTGAAAACAAAATACTAATTACTATTTTATTAAATTTTATGGCGGCATTTCAAAATGCACCAATCACAAATCGTTTTTGACCAAAGGTTACTATAACTTTTCTAATTGTCCCCATGTTAAATTTCCTATTATATGTCTTAATCAACTTGGAATACACTGTATAGAGATACTTACATTTTAAAAAAAATTATTTAAATCAGAAAACAAAATCAATCAATCTGACTTAATAATTTTTAGCACTGAACAAATTAACCATTACCTACATACTTCTAAATTACTTAGCTTCGAGCTAAAATTCTTAACTGTTTCAAAATTTGAACTTCTAATGTCGAATTTCTTCACAAATATTATGACAACAAGAATTTCACAAAATTCAGCGATAAATTTTTTTTCCTCTTCAATCATTATACAGGATGGCCCAATGAAAACGAAACGACCGCATTTTTGGTCAGTTAAAATAAGATTTTGTAAAAACGCTCGAACACGTCAAATTTGCAATAAAATTTTTGCAAGAATCTTTTCAGCCCTCTGCGCTATGAGCACAACCCTTAAAATTTTAAATAGCATAATAGAGCAAGTGATACCTCATTTGATAGGTTTTTTTATTCTAAACAAGGTACTTTTTGTTGTTTTTTTTAAAATCTGTTTAATTTTAGTCATGTTATTTACATTTTTAATTCCATGAATGCATTTATTTTCTGATCAACAAAACAAACATTTAGAACTAAAATTCAAAACAAAGTAGGCTTATTTTCTTATCAGATAATTCACAAAAATTTACTAACATCCAAAACTTTAATTAATTCAATAAATGTTCAAATTGAGCTCCGCTAGCTTTCATACAAAAATACAAGTTATGCTCAAAATTATTTCTCACTTGTTGAATCGTTTGGGGAGTAAGTTGGCGACATTCTTCGATAATAAGCCTACTTTGTTTTGAATTTTAGTTGTAAATTGTTGTTTTGTTGATCAGAAAATAAATGCATTCATTGAACTACAAATGTAAATAACTTGACTAAAATTAAACAGATTTAAAAAAAAGCACCTTGTTTAAAATGAAAAAACCTTTCAAATGAGGTATCACTTGCCCTATCATGCAATTTAAAATTTTAAGGGTTGTGCTCATAGCGCAAAGTTGAAAAGATTCTTGCAAAAATTTTATTGCAAAAGATGTCCCCCTTGAAAGCAAAATCGACGTGTTCGAGCGTTTTTTTAAATCTTATTTTAACTGGCCAAAACCGCGGTCGTTTCGTTTTTGTTGGGCCACCCTGTATATATTGCTGAAATATAGAATGATATATTACTATTAATATTATGCAAAACAAGTATTAAATTACTTTTTAACCGTTGAGTCAATGAAGAAAATAAAGGGGGGGAGGGGACAGATGAATGTACTTACGTACATACGTACGTAAAAGTATTCTTAGGTCATTATCAATAGAAAGTTAGGAGCGATCAATAGAATTTAGATTAAAGTTGAAGAATATTTTATCGATTTTTTAGTTTTAATTTTTTGGTGAAATGTTTTTCAAAACATATTATTTTTACTGATTTTTAAAACTTCCCGTTCGTAAGAAAGGAAGTTAATAACTTCTGCAAGTCTTGAGGCTTCCGCGGTGATCATGATATGGATCTTGGCTTTTGGGTATAAGTCGCGTCGGTTTGGTCGTTTTATCGGCCAACGTTTCGTCAAACATTGCAGTGGACATCTTCAGGTTTCTTCTAAAATTGATTTTAGAAGAGCCCTGAAATGTGTGACGAAACGTTGGCCGATAACACGACCAAACCGACGCGGCTTACACCCAGAGGCCAAGATCCAGTTAATAACTTCCTTTCTTTACGGGAATTTTTCCCCAAATTTTTTCGAGTTTTCACTAGAGTTATGTACAGTGCCGGGTTAAGCCTGTAGTAAATGTTATAAAGAGGCCCTTGGCAGTGGTGTCACTAGGAAAGGGGGGGAGTGACACTCGGGGTGGAAATCGATAGTGTCACCCCTCATTCGCTAATCCGGACTTGCTAGTCCGGCGTACCCCATACAATAAAATATAAAAATTTAAAGAAATTACCCACTCTATAATCCGGTCATTTTTGTGCAAGGAATAGCCGAATTATTTAGTTAAAATAGAATTCATTTTTAATAATTTTTTTAGAATTTATAAAATCTAATATAATTATTACTGGACATATTTTTACTCCTATAGAGTTGAACATAAAAAAATTACGATATATGTATAGTTTAATGTCTTAAAATAAAAAAGTTTTACCCCCCCCCCTTTATTTCGGATATCAATTTTTTGTGAATACTTACAACATAAAAGGAGGACACCAAAATTTTACGTTTCTAAGTTCAAGTAGGAACTCAAGACTTCTTTTTTTATTGATAGCAGTTTCGTTTTTTGTTATAACTTATTGAAAACTAAACAACGAATTTTAATCGATTAAAACGTCGCTAATTAACGTACCTATTTATAAAAGAAAACTGTATAAAAATCGGATCAGCGGTTCAAGAGATATAAGTAGACAAACATACGTTCCGTTTTATAAATTTAGAGATATGACCTTGTAAAAAATTTTTCTTATAACAGCGAATTATAAATTTTAAAATAAAAAGTGCATTTATACACAATAATTCACCATTTATTTTAATGTATGTATTGCAGAATTACTTGTTACAAAATTTTGCATTAATTAATTATAAAAAAAATTGCATTTTATTGGGGGCCCGGTGTCGAAAGTATCTTACCTAATATTTGATATTGGAATATTTTTATTAGTATATTTTTTATGAGCAGGGTTTGAAAAAATTGTTTTTCAAAGATTGTATTTTTATTACGTATTTTAATTACATGTAATAAATAATGTAAATTATTGTTCATTATTGATACATTGTATATCCCATGCCCCCCACATCCTATCACGGCCCCCCTCAGTACGGGGTCTGTAGCAAATGTTATAAAGAGGGGGTGACACCCGGGGTGGAAATCAATAGTGTTACCCCCCCCCCCCCCCCCTTAGAAAAAAGTTAATAAGATTTATTTTTTGCACATTAGGTGGACCTCACCACTTCTGAATTTTTAAGTATCAAGCTCTATTTTTATTAAATAAATTGAATGATTATCACCCCTTATAGACTTTCAGCGACCAAAAAAAGTCAATTAACTCAATTTAATAGACATTTTACCCCCCCCCCCCCCCTCAACGACACCACTGACCCATGGTTTGATTTAAGATATACACTCCTTAAAAAATTAATACGCTTTCAATGTTAATAAAAAATTAAGGGATAATTATTCTATCTCTTTTACCCTTAGCAAAAAGCGGAAAGGGATGATAAAATTTTTTGAGCTTTTTATTTAAGAATTAGAAAGTGCAAGCTTTTGAATGAGCTTTGGATCATGGAAATCTAATAATTTTTCGCGTTTGAAAATTTGAATTTAGAGCTAAAGCCCTGTCAGACCCCCCCCCCCTCCTATGGGAGCCATGATATATTTATAAGAAATAAATAAATATTATCATACTTATTATTCATTTCATAATTTTTTTAATTTTAATTTGTAACCCTTCAATAATTAAATTTTTTTTTCTATCATACCGTATCTACAACGTTCATGGATAAATGTTAATAAAATATAGGTAATTATTTAAATTATTGTTGACTTGTGAATTTTAAATAGCTAATATATGTATATTTGACCTTCAAACACTTAATAAAGATGTACATTATAAAAAATTGTGTGAATGTTTTTAAAATTTTCTTTACTGTGATTATTCGTTTTGACACGGTTCAGAGTGCAAGGGGGGCGGAGGGGGGGGGAGTGTAATTTTTTCAGTGACGCGATGGCGTAGCTAAAAGGTTACTAGTGTAGACAACATCGATTTGTCTACACTAGAAATAGTAATAGTAATTGTACAATTTTTTTTTGCATGTAATTTTTTAATAGTTTCTTTTATTGTCTTATATATTTTGTTGATGTGAGTTAACATGAAATTGGTAAATGGGACGTCGCCCACGTTATATATATGGGATGTCCCGCGTGGTGTTGATTAGAGTCATAAAATAGGGCTTAAGTTGTAGTTAAGGGGCACATTAGAAAAAATGGGCTGAAATGGTTAAAAATTTGTATAAACAATTTTTAAATAAAGAAATGAAAAACACAAATGATGTAAATATTTTTTATGTTGAAGAATTTTATGTTTATTTTTAATTTTACTTTTAGCTTCTAAATTGACCTAAATGATCAACTTAAAAAATTGCAAAAAGTAAAATATATTTAGCGCTAACCAAAGAATAAAACAAACATTTTTAGGAATTTTCGTATCTTTTTTTGTAGTTTTTTTTATAAAATTAAAAAATTCAAAAAATAATTTATTTGTATTATAATTTTTTTAGCGAGTTATAACTCTACTCTTTTTCATTCCCATGGCGCTCCAACTCTTGAAGAACCTTGGCTTTCCTTGCCATTTTTGCCTCCTCTTTATTGTTGGCGGATTTCTGGTCCCAACGTTTAGTTATTTCTTCCTTAAACCTTTCTAACTGTCTTTTTTGTATTTAACTATCCTTTTCACATTACTAAAGTCTAAATATTATTTTATTTTAATAATAATTTATGAGTTTTATGATGATAGCCTTGAAAATAACTCTTGCATAATTTTTTTTCGTATGTTTATTCTTTTGAACACAATGTATTTTAATTATTAAAAAAATCATCGCACGGAAAATAATAACAACGAAAACCAATTGCTACCTGAAAAACTGGTTATATTTGTATTAAGCATGTTAGGTAACTTTTAAACAATATAGATCAGTGGCGTCGAAATGTTAAAATTATTTTTAATGTGCTTATAAAATTTATAACTCCAATTTGGTATGACCTTATGTATAAATAATAAAATAAAAATGCTGGATATTATTTTAAAAACATACCCAGTAATTCTCTTGATTTTTATTTACAAAAATCTTATGAATTTCGTTGCAAATTATTAAAAAATAACTGAATAGAAAAAAATATATTTGTTTATTTAATATAAGTCAGTGGTACATTTCACAGTAGGTAAATTAGGCAATTATCTATAGGATTCGGAGCTAAGGAGGTGAGGGGGTCGAATAGCTGCCACTGTTTTTTTTATAAAATTATTTGTTTATATTAATATACAGGGTGGTTCGGTTTGGGATACAGATATTTTAAGAGCTGATTATTTGGCTCATTGTGAGTAAAAAATTGTACGGGAAGGTGGGGTCTATTTTCAACACCTTCTGAGCTACAGGATGCTTAAAACTTCCTTCAGAGTAGTACTTACAAACAAAGATTATCTCATAGCTTCCAAAGTAACGTAAAATTGTATAACTGTTTCATTTAATAGGGTAGGTAGCTACTAGCTACTAGGTAAAATAGTCACTTTGGGGATTATTTAGATAAATTTATAACTGGAAAACTGTAAGACCCAAGTCCAAACTTTGTATAGTGAATTTGTAGGTAAAATTATGACACACCAAAATAATGATATAAAATACCACATATTATAGGTACTTTTTTGAAAAAATGTCATTTTCATAAAAATTTTCAAAAAAATAAATATATTTTTTGACTTTGATGAGCAATAACTCAGAACTGGAAACACGGCTAGCAATAACGCTAATGCTGAAAAATACGTTAGTTAATTACCTATGAAACTGACTCATTGCGGTTGCTCTAGTTACGTTACTTTGGAAGTTATGAGATAATCTTTGTTTGTAAGTACTACTCTGAAGGAAGTTTTTAAACACTCTGTTGCTCAGAGGGTGTTGAAAATAGACCCCACCTTCCCGTATAATTTTTTACTCACAATGAGCCAATGAATTAGCTCATAAAATATCTATATCCCAAACCGGACCACCCTGTATAAAAACGTTGGTGCGTATGTGTGTGATCTCATCAGGCCTAAACCACTGGACGTATCGAAGCCATATTCACACCATATGTTCATTTGGTGCTCCGATAAGTTTATAGATTTTTTGGACCCGGTAGGTGGCGCTGGGGTCGAGATTTATTTTTCATTCAAAATGATTAAGGTCACTGGTATAAACTGAAAATTCATTTTTTTTTACAAAAGATGTATTTCTATATCTTGTTCACACCCACAAAGTTTTATAAAAATATCTAATGTACATAGTTTCGGAGTTATTAAAAAAGAATAATTTTTCAAAAAAAAAAAATCTTAATCATCTTGTTTATCAAAAAAAAAGCGAAACGGACATATATACATATATGAACTTTTTGTCTTAAAATCATGTATAGATTAACCCCGTTCAATATTGACATTCAACTATGAAACATCCTGTGTAAATTAAATGTCTATTCTATAGGTATGTATGTGTATCCAAACTTTTGGCCGGCAGTGTACATAATTATGTATGTAAATATTATGTACACGTGCTTAAAAATACTAGTTTAATAATTGATTTTTATGTGGATTTTATGTTCAAGTTGTAACATTGAAATAACAATTCGTGTTTTTATTCATAGATTGTAAAAAATATAAATATTTTACAGAAGGTAGTATTTTGTAGTAATTGGGTACAATGATACATTATATATTTTTTTTCGTAGCTTTGAATTGGTTGATTTTTTTTCATTTTATCTAATACGTGTTTTAAAGGAGTTAGTAAAAAGTACTTCCGAAATTAAAATAAAAAAAATAATTTGAATTTTTTTTATGCTTAATTTCAACTCGTTATAAAATTACAAACAGTAAAAAAACCTGTGTACTTAATTCTGCATTTGAAATATTTATTGTGTTTTATAATACAATTTTTTAGGATTCTTTTAAAAACTACTAGCCCGATTTGGCTAAAATTTTGAAAAATTGGAAAAATGTAAAATTGCTTACTCATTGAATAATTAAAAAAAATCATTATTTACCGAGATTAAAAAAAAAACTACTTAAAAAAATGGGGTATCAAATACGCACTTTAATAAGCTGATTTCAAAAAGAGTAGAAATTTTGTAAATATTTAGAAAATGATTTTTACGTTATTTCGCAAAAAATTGGGAACAAAGAGGAAATATATGTCTTTCCAGGAAAAATAATTTCATTCATATCGGTGAACATTGGCAGAACAAACGCATTTTTTATTAACGTCAAAAGTAGAAAAAAATCCCAAGAAAATGTATTTTTTTTCTCGAATAAATTACCTGGTCTTTCGATGCTGTAAAAGCCTGTACTTATATAAAACTGAAAGATGTTTCGTATATACGCTGCCTAGAACTTTTTTGATGTACAATATTCAGGGGCGTAGCTACTATGAGGCAAGTTACACAAATCTACAAATAAAATTTAAAAATCTACAAGTTGTCTAAAAGGACCAAAAAAAAAAACTATTGATAAAAAAGATCTAAAAGTTTAAAGGGTTTTGCAAATCAGTTTCAATAAACAATTTGGAAAAAATACAAAAATATAATAGACAGTTTTTAAGTCAATAAGGAAACGTCTATGAAGAAGTTATTGCATATTTTTTAGTCTATTGTTTTTTGATTTACTACTTTAGAAAATTTTCCCGCATTTCTTTTATCTGGAGGTTATTCTTGCAAAGACACACTCCCCCCAAAAAAGAATAGTTACGGTACTGTGTTAGTTTTTTTATTAAAGTAAGTTTTTTTTAAACAAAAGAATTAAAATATACAAATTAATAAAAAAGGACGCGAAGATATTAAATGAGATAATATTGGGACATTGATAGACACAGACAGATTTAAATTAGATTTTTTGTACATATGTACATATGTACATACAAATGTACATATGCATACATATTAAGTTTTTCAAGGGTGTGAAATGTAGCCATTTTTTTTTAGATATATTTTTTTCCTGAAAAATTGTTAACTGGTATTTATTAGGCTCTAATAAAATATCGATTTTTTCTCGCTCTCGTTACGAAATACAGTAGTTTATGATCCAAAATAAATCCCCCCACAAAAATTAATTTGTAGTTCAATATTAAGAGGTGCAACAAGGGGGCTCTTGTTTCCCATTTAAATAATATGGAAAAATTATTCTTTAGTACTAAAGTTGGTATTACTGACAGACAGATGAAAATTTTTAAGTACATCATTTTATAGAGAATAAAATTATGTTCTAATAATGCTAGTTATCGGTTTGGTTATTCCTTTCCCAACAGGGGTAATATATTGCTATTTGTTGTTGATTTTTAGTACAAAAATAAATATTTTAAACGCTTATAAGTTTTAACTCATTACATTTACACCCATAGCTCTCTGAACTATTTCTATAAAGAATTAAATTTCCTACAAAATTACTTATTTTTATAGAAACAATAGTTTAGACGTACAATTTAACAAATAAATCATTGAATGCCTGTAACTTTTAATACGTTGAATTGAGATACATGAGTTTGTAGATAATTATGTAAAGAATTTAATTCTTTACAAAATTATGTCCTTAACAATTTTTCACCAGTTATCACGAATCAGTAATACCAACTTTAGTACTAAAGAATTATTTTGCCATGTTATTTAAATAGGAAACGGGACCCTCCTTGCGGTACCTCTTAAAATTCAACTACAGGGTAATCCTTTAGGTCAAAAACTAACGTATTTCGTAATGAGAGCAAAATGCAACACGTAATCGATAATTAAGTAATGTTCCGTTTTTTAATTTTTTTTTATTTCACTCAGAAGTTTTGAGAGTTCGCTGAAAAATAAAATATTAATTTAACAGACAAAAAGCTGAGGTTATGACTAATAAGTTACAAATCCCTTAACTATAAAAAAAATTGCAAGAGTTTAGACTTACGCGTGTTTCAGTAGCAATGCTATCATCATCAGAGTCTGAGTGCCTTAACGATTCTACAATTCTTACAATTTTTTGGTTTAGGGCAGAGGTTCCCATTTTTTTCGACTCGTGGCGCCTTTTTTGACCTAAAGTTTTCCTTCCACCCGGAAATCGAAAGTGTCCCCCCCCCCGCCAAAAAGTCAATAGATTTTATTTTTTTTAAATTAGACGGGTGTCACCCCTATGATTTAATGACAGAAAAAATAACCATTAAAAAAAATTCAATGATTACACAGGGTACAAACCCAACTTTTATATTGTATTTTTTCCCGCTGAACACGAATCCGTCGTCAGAATTGGGGGTTGATGAACAAAATCACGAGAAAACCAAAAAAAAACCGATATAAACCGGTTTCTAGTGATTTTGTTCATCAATCCCCAATTATGACGACGGATTCGTGTTTAGCGGGAAAAAAAAAACAAAAAAAAAGTTGGGTCTGTACCCCAGCACACACCACTTTTTTTGTGGACCTGTGTTATAGAATTTCAATGACACAAATTTTTTTTTACACTTTTTACTCCCTTGAACTTAAAATAACCAAAAATAAGGTAAACAGGCTTTATTTTTAGCGACGCCACTGCCTATGGCACCCTTCCTAAGTATGACTAACTTATAATGAACAAGTCAAACAACTGCATTATTGATCACATTGATTGATTTATTATTTAACATTGAATTAATTGGATTGATGAACATGCAGATCCGCGGCGCCTCTAAGACGCCTCAGCTCCCCATACTTTGGGAACCACTGGTGTAGGCATTTGTATTTGATATGAAATATGAATAATTAAATGTGATACACGTTCTATAATTTTTTTATTTCTTGAAAACGTCCGACATTATGTTACTATAATTTATTTACATACATAATTATAAAAAACGACAATGCCTGGAATTGAATCAAATCTGATAACAGCTCTATCTGGCCAACATATCACAGGTTTGTCCATGTGATTTAAAATAATAATCAAAACAATCTATTTTAGTGATCGGATTTTTTTTTGTTACGGCAAAAAAATATAAACATGTATATTGTATAGTTTTATTTTTCATTTTGTATGATCATAAATAAGTACCTTGTTTGGTATACAAAATTTGGATTGGTCGTAAAATATTTTCGTCATTTTTTTAGAAGAGCCTTGAAGATGTTCACTGCAATATGTGATGAAACGTTGGCCGATAACATGATCAAATTGACGCACTTACGCCCACAATCTACATAGTTCTTAATGTTTTTTTAATCACTAATTTTGTATTTCGAACAATAAATTCTGCATAAATGCGATTTTTAAAACTCTTTTAAATTCGTTATGGTTATTTGATTTTTTACATGAAAAACAGCTTTAAAATTGCAATATGTAATATATTAAAAAAAAAAATGGACAATGCTGTGTTGTTTACATTTTGATGAAAGTTGTTTCTATTATGGTCTACTATACGAAACTTATATTATTTAGAAATCAACAATCGTTTTTTTAAATAAAATTTTTTATAAAGTTAATTTTTTTTTGTATTTTAACCTCTTTATATGTATGAATATATTCTATGAATATTTTTAATGTTCGGGACCATGAATGTTTCCATCTCTTTCTTTTGACACGTCTTTGTTTTCGAATCAGATGCGTGGTCCATGCTCTATGTCTATGTTCTTACCCATTCATTAATTACTTGTGTCCGCCATCTTGGATTTTGTGTTTTTGTTTTAACTCGACAGTTTTTCTCGTGAAAAAATCTAAAATGATTGGACTAGATACGCCAATAACTCGTGGAGCGATATGGTAACAACTAATAACGCTAGGTAATGTGTTATTAGTTCAGAACCGTAACTGCCCCCGAGCTTAGGTGGGCCCCGAAAAAGGAAGATATTTTTTACGAAATACACGGAGAAAAGTTTTCAATAACAAAAAATTGTTTAATACATTTATAGAATTATCTTTAGCGCAATAGCATAGTACATAAAAAATTTACAAAAAAGAGAATGTCCCTTTGTTGCTTACAAGATATCAACGAGTCAATTTTTATTTTAAATGTCTTTTAGCTGTTTTGATTTGGAACTTGTCACACTTACATATTTATATCTAAATCTAATCTAAAAAATTAAAATTAAAACTTACTCTTGGGCGGGGCTAGTGGGAATAGCATAAATAAAAACTTCTGCCATGGGTTTATATCTATTTTATAGTTTATAACAAAGGTATACACCGCGCGGCAGAAATTTTCATTCGGTATTTTAGATTTTACAGCATTTTTAAGATTAGGGCTCGATTCTGGCCATTTGTAAGCCTTATTGCACCGAAGTCCCTACATAAAAAATTCTGCCATTATGTTTTTATGTAAGTATACGTCCAAATAAACATTTTGCACCAGGTCTGGTCCGGTTGTTAACTGATTTTTTTGGGTCGAAATTTTGAGGGGCTCCTGTAATTAAACCCCTACGCAAAAATTTATGCCGTATATCCAAAATATCTTTAATTGGGGTCTACTATAAGCAACCGTCTCATTCAAACGGTTGTTACGTGATTTTTTTGTACGTATTTTTCGTGGGCTCTATCTATTAAATCCCTACAAGCTGGTGAACCGGACTCATCGTCCGAGCTTTGTCTGAGTGAGTACTTCAAAAAAATCACAACGGCAGACGGTTGTTAAATCTACACCGATTTTGCAAAATTGTCCAAAAAATTTTTTATAAGGGGAACCCCTCGATCACCTGCTGCCCCGGGGCCCCCGAGTCTCTAGTTACGGCCCTCCTGTATTAGTCCTATATCTTTCCTTGTCTAAGCACTTAACTCTCAAAAGAGGTACATGGTTATTTTAACTATGGTAAACACTGCTCTAGGGAAATATATTAACCTTACAAATTGATAAAAACATAAACCCTATCAATATTAATATTAAATGTAACCAGAATCGATTATTCTGCTCACATAAACTGCTAGTGTCAAAACAATATTTACGAGCGCGACTATTTGAGATAAAGCCGTAGTTTGCTATCCATATATCATCTGCTCTATGAGATATTAGTGCTAGACTCTTGTTGTAATAGCCGTATATTCATAAGAAAGTCCATTATGGGGGCAGAAGGTTGGTGATTTTTCACTTAAACAAAAACAGGAAAGATTATTATAATTATGAATTGTTCTGATGGAAATATTTACAATTATAGTAGATAATTTAAATATATTTGTTTGATCAGGGTGACATTGATTTAAATCACATTAATGTTCGGTATTAACAAAATTTGCTAGCTTGCAAATGGGGTATTAAACTTATATGACAGTCTCTTGAAGTTTTTGACAAATAGTTGCATGCATTGGTTTTTACATTTTTTACTTAAGGTTAGTAAATACATAATACATTTTATACAGGGTAGTTCAATAGTGCGTCCGGCTTTCCTAGCGCACTTCCCGTAGGAGATAGAAAAAAAAGTTTGGTACATAATATTATTGGTTTGAAAAGATCAACGTCGTAAAATTATTTTCGACAATACAGGGTGTCCCATTTTTGCGCTATAACAAAAACAAAGATTTTTTTTAATGGAATACCCTGTAACGTTTTATGTCTTCCGATGTCGTTTCTTAACCTCTACATTAACGTCTTTTCATTTTTTAATTTAGTGACAGTGTTGCCAAATTAGGATTTTTTTTCCGAAAAATAATCCATATTCAGGCTCAACTATAAAAAATCGTAGCGACCTAATTTTTTTTTAAGTGATGAATTTTTTTAGCAATAATGTTAGACCAGGTAAAGAGTAACATTTTGATAATAAACAATTTTAATTTAGTTCTACAGGGTGTTAATAAAAAAATGTCAAAGTTTGCAATCTTCAAAATGATAAAACTCATTTTTTTCAAATGTGACTACCCTTTTTTTATTTCACTATTCGATGGTTTCTTTTCTCCTTTTCAATTTGTATAGGGGATATCTTATGTCTAAACCTCATACTTTTTGAGATATTCAATAATTTTCACAAAAGTAACCATTTCACCACGTTTTTATGCACCGAAGAAGGCTGTGCTGATGCAAAAGAAATGCCAAAATGTAAGTACTTAAGTATCAATGTAACATTTAATTAAAATTTATAATTAAAACGGATAATACTTATGTAATAAAATTATTTATTTTACTCAAAAAACTATGATAAGTAACAAAATTGAAAATACATATAAAAGATAACAGTCTACAATAAATGTACGAAATGTCTTCCATTTTCATCCAGGCACAATTCAATTCACCGGCATTTGTTTTGTAATTGTTTCGCATTTATTTTGCATTTGTTTGGCCTACTTTGGTGCATAAAAACGTGGTGAAATGGTTACTTTTGTGAAAATTATTGAATATCTCAGAAAGTATGGGGTTTAGATATAAGATATCTCCTATACAAATTGAGAAGGAGAAAAAAACCCATCGAATAGTGAAATAAAAAAAGGGTAGTCACATTTGAAAAAAATGAGTTTTATCATTTTGAAGATTGCAAACTTTGACATTTTTTTATTAACACCCTGTAGAACTAAATTAAAATTGTTTATTATCAAAATGTTACTCTTTACCTGGTCTAACATTATTGCTAAAAAAATTCATCACTTAAAAAAAAATTAGGTCGCTACGATTTTTTATAGTTGAGCCTGAATATGGATTATTTTTCGGAAAAAAAATCCTAATTTGGCAACACTGTCACTAAATTAAAAAATGAAAAGACGTTAATGTAGAGGTTAAGAAACGACATCGGAAGACATAAAACGTTACAGGGTATTCCATTAAAAAAAATCTTTGTTTTTGTTATAGCGCAAAAATGGGACACCCTGTATTGTCGAAAATAATTTTACGACGTTGATCTTTTCAAACCAATAATATTATGTACCAAACTTTTTTTTCTATCTCCTACGGGAAGTGCGCTAGGAAAGCCGGACGCACTATTGAACTACCCTGTATATGAGCCGTTTATTTTGAAAGTGGCCTAACTCCATTTATGTTTAAACTGAGATATTAAAGAGTTTGCGTTTCAATAAAATTAAAAATATACGTGTAAGATATCAATGTGCCACATTGATTAATAGTACATCTGGTACGTAAAAAAATCCTGCACTTTTTGATTGGGGTATGACACTTTCTGTGCTCATAGATAAGGTCAAAAGAATAATTTTCAGCTATTGTGATAAATTAACAACATTATTCATAATGAAGTGGAGTTAGGCCACTTTCAAAATAAACGTTTTAACTTTAAATTATGTGTGAAAATTAATGTGTTCAAAAATTTTTTTTTCCTTTGAATATATTTAACCAAAAAATGTTTTTTATGATAGTTTACTTCTAATTATACATGTTACTACAGTCAAAAAAAAAAAAATGAAAATGGAGTTAGGCAACTTTCAAAATAAACGGCTCATATCTTGTTTTTAGGGTTTCGAAGAAACCCTATTAATTTCACTTTGTCGTCCGTCCGGCCGTTCTTTTCAGTCAAAGCAAAGTATCTCGTAAACTATATAAGCTAGAAACTTGAAATTTTTTACTGAACATGTAAAATGATGCCCTCTAGTAAAAGATGTACCTAGCGTCTCGACTAACAAACATTCACACTCGTTCGAAAAACTATCATTTTACACCCTAGATACACACATGATATTTACTTACTATTGTCATATATTTTCACTAACTGTCATATAAGTTTGATACCCTATTTGAAAATGCTTGCAATTTTGTTAGCTAGTCTGTAAAACGGACATTAATTTTGGGAACAGATAATTACGAATTTTTTTGTAAATATCTACTTTAAATCAGCCACCTTATGATTTTGTTTCGTTAATTTCAAAGAAATTGAAATAGAAAGAAAATCAATTTTTTGTGTTTCCTATATTTAGTATTAAGAATATGACAAACTGTTCATTCGATTGTATTAATTATTTAACTAAACACGACCAATTTTCGAAATCGATGCAACCAACGTCGTGCCTCCTCTGAAGTTAGGACATTCCAGCCATTGTCGTTTTATTTATCACAAAACACATATGTTTATCATTAATATAAATAATCGTAGTAATTCGTTCGTGTACCTTTCAAGGTTTTTCAGAATTTCGTTACTAATTCTTCTTCATATTCTCTTGTACAGTAGAACATCGATAACACGTACTACTATTACGAGAAATACATTTTTTTATTTACAGCAGTTTTTTTTTTATACAGAAACTTGAGTTTTGTCAATATTTAGATGAAGATTTATAATATTATTAATATTTTATATAGTAAATAGACATATATAAATGTAAGTACTTTTTTATACAATACAAAAGCAAATAATTCGAATTATCGATGTTCTACTGTATGTTAAAATTTCGACCTATCGAAATGACGTAATTTTCGTATTTTGAAGAAAATTGACGGTCGAAACGTTAAGGGAGTGTCCATTAATTGCGTAGGGATGAAAATTTTTCCAACCCCTCATAACATATAGGGTCAACTGGGGTAAAAGTGAAACAAAATACAAATCTTTCATGTTTTTTTACAGTTAACGATACAAATTCATACTTTAATTTTTTCTACTAGATGCGCTTAAGAATAACCATTTTAAAGACTTACGTCATTTGAACTGTACGATACAACACGGATTTTAAAAATGAAAAAAGTGTGTTTCATTTTTAACCTCTAATTTGGGAAAAAGTGAAACAGATAACGTAAAAAGTGAAACAGACCTCTAACGGAAAATATTTCTCAAAAAATTAAAAGAAAAGCTACAAAGGCAACATTGATTTATCTTCTTTGTGGCATATCAATGAAAAATTGTAACTTTAATTAATATCTGAGCTGTACAGAAAGTTATGTGCAAAGAATTAAAATTTAATTCACACGTTTTGACATCGACTAACAGGGAAATCTGTAGGGGTGACACATCACTATTAGGCGATTCATATTTTCAGGTCGCTTTAACAAACCTTATCAGTTTTTATATTTCTCCTTTATATTCCTTTTAGTTGCAAGCTTGTTTCACTTTAACCCCATTTTTTTGGTGTTTCATATTTACCCCGCTCGACCCTACGTTAAGTTTCCATTTTTAGGTGTGCAGAGTCGGTAATGTCCGGGAAATGTTAGCATTACATATCGCTGCGAGGCAAAGTTCGCAGAAATGGTTAATTAATAGACTCGGTTCGGTTTAAATTATGTATATTAAATATTTAAAATAGTTTTTTTTTGCACATTTAGGTTGTACCTACTTTCCAAAACTGAATCAGTGACTCTGCACTGTGAAATAGTGAAAGTAGATCACTGCTAATCAGTTATTAATCGCTGAACAAATCAGGGGATTGTTATTAATATGGCCAAAATCACTGGTTGATCAGTGAGGACTGGTATATATCACTGATTCTCAGTAACTTTTACTTTCACTGAAGGAATCAGTGGAATTATCACTGATCCAGTTTAAGAGAGTAATGTATGTAAAATAATAATAAAGATTATATATGTATATGAAAATCACAGTAAAATGAAATACAAAATTTATGTAGTAATATGAAATAATTACAACACTATAGCTAGAATAAATTACATACATATGTATGCTTGACCATACATTCATAGTTTTTTTTACTTAAAACACGAAAGAATCAAAATAATAAATTATAAAAGAAACACCTTATTTCGCCACCAACTTCCATGTAAGGTTTTGTAATGATTTACAGACACTCTCCCCCCTTCTCAACCCATAGGTAATTAATGGACCTTCCCTTATTAATAACAAATTTAAAATCTAAGTATTTATCAAGATTCTCCACTTGTGAAGTTTTCGTTTTTTTAAGTCGTTCAGAAACAAACCCGTTTAAACGGCCGAGAAAAAGTTAGTAGAAATAGATTTAACTGTTTTTCTTTCATGGGATTAAAATTTAACCCTTTCACTTCTGATCGACTTATATAACTTTTCAATCATAAAGATTGCAATATCATTTTAAAAATTATTTCTCATTGGCACCGGATCTAAAATCTGAGGCCTGTGTTGGTCTTAACTTCTTTTGTCCCTTTTTTTAGATCCAGACTTAATTTTTAGGGTTCCATAGCCAACTAGAAACTCTAATGGCAGCGGTCTGTCCGTCCGTCTTACCCAATCGTGACCAGCGTTACATATATGTAACAGAGCGCATTTGTTAAGATTTTGCGTTTGATGTAAGGTTATTTTAATTCGAATGGGTTTGAAATCATACTTATTTTCGAGTATTGGACTGAATACATCAACAATGCAATTACCAACGTTTTGGAGTTTTAGTATACATAGATAGATATCAATTGATAACTTAAAAATCAGCAATATCGGTAACAAGATGGGGTTAAGATGAAATTTGCTATATGGACATAGATTGATGTCTCAAAAACAAAAATGATGACATTTTTACAAAAAAATAATTTTTGAATCCCCCTCCCATAGACTGAAAAGTGTACTCAATTTTTTTTTCATTTCCTCTATTGAATGGGATGTCTTTTGATAAGTCTCTTTAAATACAACAAAAATTTTTGATTTTAACCTTGTCAATTACAATTAAAGTCGTTATCAGAGCGTCCAAATTTCTAAACTACTGATGCAAAATTTTTTAAAACATTCCAGAATTTAGTTTTTAATTAGTACTTTAAATCAGGGACTTGAACCGGAATTTATTTATGGTTCGGGTTCAAACATAAATTTCAGTTTGGGTTCAACATGCTGCAAACTATTTGGGTTCAAAACCGTTATTTTTTTAGGGTTCTGGTTCGGGTTGAAGTTTGTAATTGAAAGAAAATTATTTTGTTCGAAAAAAAATTATAATTAACAAATAATACATTTTCTGATGAAGAAAAAAACATTAAATAGCCATTAAAATATTGCTAGAAAAATGGGCAAAAAATAAAATTACATTTAAAAGATTGAAATTTCTATTTTTCAGAATTTTTTGCAAATTGAAATGTAATTCAGTTATAGAATTAAAAAGAAAGTGAAAAATATGTAAATTTCAGTAGTTGACTTGATAAATCACATCATACCATAAAATTCAAACAGATTTTCAGTATTAGTAAATTTTATAATCTCTTTTAAAAATTATCGGAGGAAAATATTAAAATATTAAAAATAATTTATTGAACCTTTTAAAAATATATGGTTACCGGTTATCCATGAAAAGGTTCGGGTTCAGATTCAGGTTCAGGTTCATTGACTTTGAGATATAGGGGTTCGGTTCGGATTCAGGTTAATGAAAAATACGGGTTTTTTCGGGTTCGGCTTCAGGTGCAAGTCCCTGCTTTAAATGAAAATTATAACGAACACTGTAACAAAAATAGTTAAGTAATGAAAAATTTAGAAATAACTTTTTTTACAAATCGTCACACGAACATGTCCACCTTTATAGAGATTATTACATCTTTCGTCAACATTAAATAGCTCTTGGTACGTATGTATTATAAAGTAGAGACTGCTAGTGAGAATGGCTACAGAACCCTATCATGTGCGTGCCTAACACACACTTGGTCAGTTTTTTAATTTTAATATTCTTTATCGTTGATTGTTTGACCAAGCTTCAACTATCATAATATATATTTACACCATCGCTTCCGCGGTAATCGCTCGTATTTTTTTATTCGTAATCTTCATTTAAGCATAATGAATTGTACAATACATAAATTACTCAGGCTTTCGCGGTCATCTTGATTTAATAGGTGGTCTTCGATCTCCGATTTGTCTTCACTCACTAATGTTACCTTTCCTTCCATGTATATCACAATATTCATCGACCACAGTCTTCTGCGTGTGTCATTCGCCCCCCTCACCCCCACTGTCACCGCCACCCTGGTCAAGACTCCTGCTGTAATAGAGCGGACTTCACAAATCGGGACGGTCGAAAACTCGCATCTCGTGGTGACTGCCCGATAACCCACGTCCAGTTGGTATCATCCCGTTACACTTGAACGAATGGTGGCTGTGGTGGGGGTAGTGGGGATGATGGTGGTGATGGTGGGAGGAAGAGTGGGGAGGGCCGTGTTTTGATTGGTATACCTTCTGCATCGCCTGGAACATATCAAAATATATATTTCTGTATTTTTCTAACAGGCACCTTGTTAATCTCAATTGTTCATCTGTCTGTCTGTCCGTCATAGCAAAATATGTAGTAGGGTCTCTTTTTCAGCGGTAGATACGTTCTACAGCAAACCGCATATAAAAATCGACATTGTTTACATTTAAAAATTAGTGATATTTTCTATAATTTATCTAAAACCGTGTAAAAACTAAACAATCAATTAAAATAGGCCGAAAATCGCATAAAAAAGTTTTAGAAAATTCACGAAAATAAGAATGCCTTAAAAACAAAGTAAACTGAATCTAACAGAAATTGCTATAAAACTCAAAAAAGAGTTAATTTCTTAATTTTAAAGAAAAGTAACAATATTTTTTATCAGAATTTTCCAGGGCTTCGAACCGTTATTTTTTTTTCGTTTCGGTTTTCGTTCCGATTCGAGTAAAATAATATATTTAGGTTCGGTTCCGGTTTTCGTTTCGAAAAAAAGAACGGTTTTTCCGTTTTTTTTTGGTTTTCGGTTCAGCTCCGAGTGATTAATTAAAAAAAAATTATTTGTATTAAAATTTTTTGTTCTACCATAATTTAGAACATTTTATGGTACTTGTATGATAGCCCGAACGACAATTGAAGTGGGAAATAAGATCATGTTAACGCGCGTATTTTAACATGTACTGAACCGTAAAAACCGATATTTTTATTTCGGTTGTGTTCCGGTTTTCGTTCCGGCCAAAAATAACGGTTTTTCCGGTTTTCGGTTCAGTTCCGGTTCGAAGCCCTAGAATTTCAGTCACTATCTGAAAATACAACTCGTACTAAATTTACCAAAGGTTGATAATTATTGAACAATTTAAATAAAAACCGATAAAGTGTTCAGGTAAAATGGTTAACCATTTAATTTTTATACAATTTTACTAAAAAATATTCATTAGAAATTTTTCTTAAGACGCACCTGATTATTTTTTCGTATATTTTTAATTTAATATTTTAAATCTAAAATGCAAACGTCAAAATGACATTTAAAAAGTAAGTATCAATTTAAAAAAAAACAAATGACGATTTTTAAAGCAAATTGAGATAAATCTTTGTAAGGTAATATTTCACAACAAACGTTGTAGATCTATTATAGAAAATTGAATGCTCTACAAAAAAGATTCTATAAAATTTTCACGTAACATATTGTATTTTTCTTGAGATAACTTCAGAAAATAAATATTTTGGAGTGTCACCCCTCCCAATTACACACGATTTTGAAATGGAACCGTCCTCAAGCTAGACATAACCATCCAACCAAGTTTCATTAATATCGGTTCAGTCGTTCATGAGTTATGCGTGTGACAAGGATTCAGGAGACAGACACACACACACACACTGACACACAGACAGACAGACAGACACGGAACGAAAAGTGATTGTCTTGACCTGAAACGGAAATTTAAAATTTTGAAATCAGAAAACATTTTTTTTTCTCATTTTAAAACAATCACAAAGCTTCTCGTATCTTCGATATTGCGAGGAAGCAAAAAAAGCTAGTAATGAATCTGAGATGCATATAGTGTAAATGCTTCATTATTCAAATGTTTTTATTCATTTTCATTTGTTTCCCCACACTACCCTACTAAAATAGATACTACGTTTAGAGATATAAATTATCTTTTTATATTTGTATAAAAAGAGAAAAATGACTTCATAAAAATCATATCTTCCACGTCTGACAAAAAATTTGATGTACTCAGCAAAACTTTTGTTGAATAGGGGATTTAATTGTTAAATTTAATGTTCTTTGAAATGTTAGTATCTATAAATACATTATAAATATATATGTAGGTACCTTTGTAGAAATATAAAATCCAGAGACTTTGCATTAATCTTAATTTGTTTGTTACATAGAATAATATTAAAATTTCAAATCATTTTAATTATAATCCTTTGAATAAAGTATATCAAAAATATCGGTCTTCTGAGAGGAAATTTTGTAATTTATTAGGTCAATGTAAATATTGTAATTAAGATACTGGCACAAGTCTTGAATAATATCCTAGTGTTGGACACTTTTTAATAAAATGTACTAAATTATTATTATTTTATTCAGGGCTTCGAACAGGAACTAAATAGAAAATCGGAAAATCGTTGTTTTTTGCCGGAACAAAAACTAGAACTGAACCAAAAAAAAATCGGTAATTCGGTTCGTTACATGTTAAAATACGCGCGTTAACATGATCTTATTCCCCACTTCAATTGTCGTTCGGGCTATCATACAAGTACCATAAAATGTTCTAAATTATGGTAAAACATTTTTTTTTAATACAAATACATTTTTTTTAATTAATCATTCGGAGCTGAACCGAAAAACGAAAACCGTTATTTTTTCGGAACGAAAACCGGAACCGAATCGAAATATTATTATTATAAATATCTTCAAATGTTGGCTGGAATTATCCTCTTCGGACTAAATTAAAAATATTTGTTGATATTTGATTACTGAATAATAATCTATAGACACTTAACTGTAAAACAGCTTAATTTGATGACAATCGGCCAATGGGTGTCAAAATGGTATACATTTAAACTAATTATTAGTGTAATCTATTTTTTAATTATTATACACATATTATCATAGCATCTACTTTACATTGTTTCAAAAACGATTCTTTGTTTTATTACTTTTGTGTCATAGTACTTATCATTTTGTAATTATTAGCAAGTGTCCATCACTGGGTGATCATTATTGGTTTTACTTTGTCCATTACTGAAGAAAAAATCATTGACAAAATAAAAGGCTATAATTAAAAAAAAAAACTATATTTGCGGACTTTGGTAATTAAATTGATTTAATAAAGAGGTACGTGTTTTATTAGTAACATGAGTTCATGAGTCTTGATGCTCCGCGGTGATCTTGATATTTATCTTACTGATATTGATAACACGACCATACCGACGCGGTTAACACCCAGAAGCCAAGATTCATGAATTCATGAGAATTACAAAAAAGCCCATCGATCCCAGAAAAACAATATTTAATGTAAAAATGAAAGGATTTTTACGAAAAAAAGAGGAAAATTTGATTTTTACACTCACAATCGGCCATTTTTGAAAAAAATGGAAAAGCTCGCGATTTAATGAGAAAACGTCGTGGGGTAATTTTTTTTTTTTAATTGTAGACTTTTTTATGTACTTTCTTGTGAATATACATATGCCAAAATCTGTTAAATAAGTTAAAATATCGTTTTTTTTTAATTAAAAAATGTTATATTTGGCCACTACTGCGAATAAAATTCTAAAAAAAACGAATTTCCTGTAGAATCACATTTATCCTTAATCCTTAATATATATAAAGCTCAACGTCTTTCTGTCTGTCTGTCCGTTAGTGACCTTATCACTCGAGAACCACTTATCTGATTTTCGTGTTTTTTTTAAAATTCATAGGTACGTTCTCTGGCCAGGTTATAGGCTATATTTTGTTAGGTTAGGTAATATAACAACTAAGCAGTGACGATTATAGTAAATCAAGTCGGAAAAAATTTTGCCGTCGGCGCGCTGTTTTGTAATACGCTGCCTAAACCGTTCAATATAGAACAAAATAATGTATTAAAGAATTGTGTAGAATCAAAAGTTCTACAATAAAGTCCGCGACACCATATATCTAACTTTTATATTTAAGCCACAATGACTGCTTTTATGTTACAAAGAAGAAAATGAAAGAAAATAAAAAATATTTGGGTTCTGTTTACGTGGACTTATGACCCGCAAAACATTAATCCTTATCAAAATAAATTATTTCATCGTCATAAGTACTTAATGTAGATATAATTTTCCCTTTACAGAATCCAATTTGGTATTTTGGTTTAGGAAATAACGTGAAATATACATAAAATAACATATTATTCGCGGCAATTCGCGCGAACAATGATGAAGTGTCGCGGGGAGAGGGAAGATTCAGCGCTCGGCCGGCAGTTTTCAATTATTAACTTTTAAATTTAAACAGAACAAAAATTACAAATAATTTTTGTTCTGATTTTTTTTTTAGGTACGTTAAGTTTTGATTAGTTATTATTACGATAATAATTAATCGTGTTTGTACTTAATTCAACTATGTATATTTTTCAAAAATCCTAAACAATAATTCCGTAGTCCAAGCGGGCGAAGCCGCGCGGGCCCAGCTAGTATAATAATAAAAGTCATTTGCAATAACATAAAAAATATGCAATATTAGAAATACCTACAAAACATCTATAATAAGACTATTAAAATGTATGTATATTACGCGCGCGTGGCCTTGATCGAGCATTAGTTTATACATCATTTACGATATTTTAATTTATTTAACAGATTTTGGCATATGCTCACAAGAAAGTATACATAAAAAAGTCGCCATTTAAAAAAAAAATTCACTTCTCGTATGCATCACTATTCATTACTTTTTTTGTCTCTATTCCCTCTACTATGGTCCTAGGAACAGACAATAGTGTTATCATTATTTAGTATTTCGGGTACTCACCTGCAGAGAGTTACTGGACAGAGTCCGCTCCAGTATCTCGCCCCAGTACTTCTCCGACATGCCCTCCACGTCGCAGCGGGTGGTCGCGGGCGGCGGTGATGACACAGTCGTGTGTATGTCGTAGCAGCTCCCTGTCTTACCGACACTGCTCAGGCTGCTGTTACTGCAGCACCGTTGTTGAGTTTTCGACGTCAGATCTGGTGACGGACTTCGGCAGAATAACTACGAAAGAAAACATGTTGTATTAAAATATGTGCTCTTTCCTGAAGAGATCAGTGATGAATCAGTGAAAACAGCTATTTTACTTCACGCTAGCGAAGCGTATCTACTTTCAAACTAACCTATCACTGACAATGAGAAAAATGAAGCTTGAAATATAAACTTTAGCTCTACCAGTTTTAGGTTTCCGTAGAAAATTAGGAAACCTTATAGTATATGTATTAAAATATGTGCTCTCTCCTGAAGAGACCAGTGATGAATCAGTGAAAACAGCTATTTTACTTCTCGCTAGCAAAGCGTACCAACTTTCAAACTAACCTATCACTGACAATGAGAAAAATGAAGCTTGAAATATAAACTTTAGCTCGTTCATTTTTAGGTTTCCGTAGAAAATTAGGAAACCTTATAGTATATGTATTAAAATATGTGCTCTCTTCTGAAGAGATCAGTGATGAATCAGTGAAAACAGCTATTTTACTTCTCGCTAGCGAAGCGTACCTACTTTCAAACTAACCTATCACTGACAATGAGAAAAATGAAGCTTGAAATATAAACTTTAGCTCGTTCATTTTTAGGTTTCCGTAGAAAATTAGGAAACCTTATAGTATAAGTATTAAAATATGTGCTCTCTTCTGAAGAGATCAGTGATGAATCAGTAAAAACAGCTATTTTACTTCTCGCTAGCGAAGCGTACCAACTTTCAAACTAACCTATCACTGACAATGAGAAAAATGAAGCTTGAAATATAAACTTTAGCTCGACCATTTTTAGGTTTCCGTAGAAAACTAGGAAACCTTATAGTTTCGCCATGTCCGTCCTCAAAAATTTTAAGCCGATTAAGATGAAATTTGGTATACGGACGAAGACTGATAACACAAAAACAGAAATGATAAGATTTTTGAAAAAAAAATTTTTTTTGGACCACCTTTCCATAGACTGAAAAGTGAACTCACATTTTTTCTCACTTACCCCATTAAGTGGGATGTCATTAGATAGGTCTCCTAAATTGCAACAACAAATGTAAAATGATCTTTTGATTTTAACCCTTCAGACACGATATATTTGCAAATGTCGTTATCAGAGCGTTCCCTCCCCCCTTCTACTTTCTAAACTATCGATGCAAAAAATCTATAAAAAATCTAGAATGAGCTTTTAGTTAATACTTTCAATGAAAATTATAACGAACACTGTAGCTAGAATAGTTTATAAAAAAATTGAAATAACTCTTGTTTATAAATCGTAATGACTATGGAAACCTATCAAGCGCGTGCCCAACACGCATTTAGCCGTTTTATTTATATTTTATATTTTAAATTCACCTGTAGCATTAATTAATTTAAACACTTTTAAATTTTTTCTATCCCAATATTTATAAAAAAAATGTCAGCGAATCAAGTTCTTTTATCTACAATAGAATTTTCAATTTTTATAAATTTCATGATGAAATAGAAAACCTTTTATCACCGCAGCCCTTTCAATTGTACGAACAATTGATTAAAATTATAGTATGATCCATATGTTATCATATATCAACATCTGACACTAAAATCCATTAAAGTTAACTGGATAAAAGGTATTGATAAGTTACAAAGGTTTTGCAGATAATTACTTAAGTATTTCATAGAGATATCTTCAGGGCTGGCGCGGTAAGTCAATTAATATAATTAAAGTATGTAAGTGGGGTTAGTTAAACTTGTTATTGAGTTGCAGATGTGCTTTAATGATATGTGAAGGGCAAAACGTATAGGATGCTTACGAAGTCCACGAACTCTTAAAACGTTAGAATATTAGTACACAATTTAAATACATAATAAAAGAGTTTGTCCTCACTAACTCACTGACCTACCCCCAGAGTTATCAACATGACATTTTTTGACGTGAAAATACTTCTATAAAAAAATTTACTTAAAGTAAGAGAACATATTTTCGTTCAAAAATATTGCTTTAAAGAGAAAATATAATAAAATAGTCCAGTATTAAAACTTAGCTAATAAAATTTGCTATCTTGCAAACACTTTCAAACGGGGATCAAACTTATATGACAGTTTTTTTTTACAAATAGTTGCATGCGCTGTAAGTCTGTTTTTTTATTTTTTATTCAATGTTAGTAAATACTATTTGGTAAATGTACTTTGTTTTTACTTACTATTTGTCATAAACTCTAATATAACTATCATATTAGTTTGATACCTCGTTTGAAAGTGTTCGCAAGCTTGCAAATATTTGTTAGCTTGTCTGTAATATCGAACATAATATTAGTTTCGATATTTATAAAATAAGGATTATCTTGGGCCAAGATAGTTTTTTCTGTGTAGCAGTGCCGGCTTTAGGGGGGGGGGGGGGGGGGGGCGAACCATGGCGACCGCCCGGAGCGCAGGGCCAGGTGGGGTGGCGCACAATGGGGCATAAGCGATTTTTTTTGGTTCAAATCAATGTATAAGCTGTAATTTTTGAGTAAACTTTTTTTTTAATCTTTACATTTTTTGTCGATCTATTAAACCCGATTAAGAAAAAAATATATCTAAATAAAAATAAACAATTTTAATTTAAAAAAAAATCCAAGACAAATCGATTATTTGATAACGGCTAACAAATCCTTACTCAGCAATCCAAAAAACTTAAAAAAATTTATCAGTTTTAATTTGTTAATAATAGAGGAAGGAGGTCTCGACGGTCTTGAGGCATCTGATACTCTTATGTCTCGTATTATAAAGGAGTTAGCAAAATTTGCTAGCTAGCAAGCACTTTCAAATGGGGTATCAAACATATATGACAGTTCTCTTGGAGTTTTTTTTAGATAGTTTCATGCATGTGAAGTAAAAACAAAGGTATGTAAAGTATATTTACTAAACTGTATTTACTAACCTTGAGTAAAAATCAACTTACTGCGCATGAAAATATCTGTTAAAAAAATCAAAGGGAACTGTCATATAAGTTTGATACCTCATTTGAGAGTGCTTGTTAGCTAGTAAATTTGCTAGCTCCTTTATGATACCGGACATTAAAGTTAATGATGTAAGCTATATTTAAAAAAAAGTTGGGGTCTGTAGGATCGCGCTAAGCTGAGATATTAACTATTCTTGTTAATTTATAAATTTTAATTGACTTTTCCGGTGATTTTTAAACATTTTTTTAGGGGGAGAGAGGGCGGAAAAATAAATCTCACCCAGGGCGTCAGACTTGCTAAGGCCGGCTCTGCTGTGTAGTATAAATATTTCAAACTTTCTTACCATCCTTTATATACTATTAATACCTATATTTAAAGTGGATGCGTATTATAAAATTCTTTAATTTTTTTGTTCACGTTTTTTCAATCTTTCATATATGGTATGATATATAATTTAAAAATATTAGACTTTTCTGTCAATAACCTTTTAGACAATTAAAATGTTGTTCACTTAGATATTTATAATGAATATTTAAAATACATACTAGAGGTTATTTTTGTCAGCATTCTTTAATTTACCTGAACCAGGATGGGGTGATAGATTTCCTGTTATTTTGTAAAACATATTAACAACAGTTATAAATAAATGCACACAAATTAACACAATTGGAAACATAATTTGAGTGCACACATTTTTCATTTTTTTAATAATGTTTTTTTTTTTTTTGCTCATGTCACTCATGTAAGTTTGAATAACAAAAAAAAATATATTAGAAAATATGTAATACAATGTATTGTACACCAACCTTCCTGTAAAATAATTTATGTTACTAAATACAGTATTTTTTTATCTATGTATCTATCTAATTGGCATCGACTTCAAAAACTGTTAAAAATTATTATATACTTCTCAGTATTTTTAAGGTTTTTTTGAATTCGGTTTTATTTTTATCTTAAAATTTTTCTTATTTTTCCCTTTTAAGTGTCGTATCTTTAAAATCCATGGTTAGATTATGATAAAATTTATATGGGACCACCTCTGGAGTACACTCTTTCAAACAAACAAAAAAACGTCAAAATCGGTGGATATTTGTCAGAGTTATGCCTGAACATACAATAAAAAATATATACAGCCGAATTGAGATTTTTGAAGTTGTTAAAAATAAAATAATTATGTCCGGTATTATAAAAGACCTAACAAAATGTGTTAGCTAGCAATTACATTCAAATGGGATATTAATACTGTTCTAGTATCTATGGATTAGTTATGGAATTTAGAGCAGTGACACTTCAACTAATTGTAACACAGTTGGCGCATCTTTGACCGTACAAAATAATTTTCATAACATCACCACTGTTTTAATACCGTTTGTATTTACCTACAACGCGTGCGCGAAATTTGTCAAAGTCATCAACAAACTCCAAAAGAACTGTCATATAAGTTTGATATCTCAGTTGAAAGTGCTTGTTAGCTAACAAATTTGTTAGGTCCTTTATGATACCGGACATTAGTATGTATATCTCTACCAATAGTTAATACTTTTGCAATGTTTATTATTATGTATTACGACCGGACGCGTTTACGTACATGCCACATTTGAAGCATCGCTGGTCTAATATATTCATGTTATGTAACACTTCACAGAGTACGGCTTACATAACCTTGACATTGTATATGTAATAGTGGTGATCCGCGAAAATTAACACTGTTGTGATTCAGTTATATGGACGTGTACAGGCGTTCAAAAAGTTACGGAAAATTTATGTTTATAACAGATTTCCATACGGTGCCCCAGTTTTCTAACCTGTTCTAAAAACTATATCTATATAGACCAGCGGTTCTTAAACTTATGTAGTCTAGAGACCCCCTTTTGAACAATTATTTTTCAGGGGTTATTTTAAGAAAATTTTATAACCTTTTTTTTGCTCCATACTTACAATTTTTGCTTTTCAACTGCAATGATCTTTGTTTTTTGCATTACATTTCTTACATTTTTTTATTTTACAACTGCAATGACCTATTTTTTTTACTATATATTTCTTACATTTTTTATTTTATTACTGCAATGACCTTTTTTCTACACATTTTATTATTTTATTTATTTATTATACATTTTTTCAATTTTTTGCACTGCACAAATATGTTGTAAAAAACGTATGTGCGTGTCATTTTTTACGTTCACGAAATCTCGTATTTAAAAAATGCTATTGACTTCGTTGGGAGTACCAATCGAAGCGTCTTGACGTGATTATGATCTGAAAGAAAGGATTTTTCGAAATTCAACCCCTAAGGAGGGAAAAAGGGGTGTAAAGTTTTTTTTTTGGTCGAATTTACTTGAAACTTAGCATAAATATTCTACAATATAAATAATGAAAAATGTATTTCAGTATTTTTTTGTTATATGTGCCTAAACATCCATAGAAGGGGTAAAAAGCGAAAACCAACCTCAAAATTTGAATTTTAAATACTAATAAATAAGTCTATAATTCATGTTGCCTTAGAAACAAATGCAATTAAATTTAAATTGTCAAATTAGTTATTCTAAAAATGTGTGTTATATTATTGATATTAGGATATTATAAAGGTCAGTTTTATTTCTGACCAATTCTATTAAAATTTTTCATATACATATTAAAAAAAATATTCACATAAACTATACGGAAACAATAAATAATCAGTATTCAAGTATTTATAATCATACCGTCTTGGGAAGTTGATTGTGTGGACCTAAAGGGTCTCACCCCAACCCAAAAAGCTTGTTTTTTATTGGCTTGGGACCAACTGGTGGATATTTGCTAGAATTATACCCGAACATACATAAAAAAATATATATAGGTATATATTGTCGAATAGTACATCTCCTCCTTTTTTAAAGCCCGTTAAGATTAACTGGCTTTGAAAAACCTCAACTTATTAATCTTATAAAACAATCTCTTTATATTTTAAATTAAACAAGTATGAGTAGTAAAAAAATAACAGCGTCAATTTACATTTGTCATCATTTCTTATCAGAATAATCTCGACAACTGGTTTATTTAATGTGGCATCAAAGTTTTAAAATGGGAACTGGAATAATGAGCCACGTTGTTTTATTATATCATTATATATGTAAATATCATTTATAAACAAAAAAATGTATTATTTTTTAAATAACGAACCGTGAAAACATACATAAAGAAAATATCACGATTACAGACTTTACAGAAATATGGTGGTGCATTCAATGTGGCCGACACATGATTTTCTTTGTTATACACCGTGATAATTGTATTCTGATACACACTTTAAAAACTTGTTATCATCGTGGTAATTGAATTTCCCGCCTATTTCGTTGGCACGCGTACCAACATTATAAGTGGAAAATGCCCGAATCGAGAAAAGAATCGATTTATACAAGTCTCGATATTGGCCTAATATCGAATATTCGATAAGTTTCTGTATCGAAAATCATCTTATTTTCTCCTACAGTATATTGTGATATACATAACCTCCTCTGTCATTATTACTAAACATTGGTGAACGATTATTTACGTCATTGTTAATTTATTGTTAACAGTACGTGTGACAAGTTTCAACGGTATTAATTTCAGGTTTGTTATCTTCACAAATGTTTTTCTTACATACAGATTTCTAAAAAACGACATCGCAAATAAACAATGATTCTTGTGTAACAGTTTACGTGATTTTCTATATCGTAGCGAAAACTTGTATGGTCAATATGCAATTCAACGATTCTGAGAACCGAAAATAGGAAGTTTAAAATGCGTGAAAATAGTGTAGGGGGGGGGGGGGGCGGCGGCAATTTTCGCAACTGCTTAGGGGCGGCTAATACAACTTTTTATCGACGATGTATCGCTATTTTAGCAACCCCTTCTTTATCAAAAAACAATTGAAAGTAATGTTATCTATAGTATATCATGTAAAACAATTATGCAATTTATATTAGTCTTAATAAATATTTCGAGCATGAAAGTATATCAAAAAATAATATTAAATAAAACGGCCAAGTGCGTGTTGGGCACGCACATGATAGGTTTCCGTAGTCATTACGATTTATAAACAAGAGTTATTTCAATTTTTTTTGTAAACTACAGTGTACTAATTAAAAGTTACATTTTGAATTTATTTTTCAGATTTTTTGAATAGATAGTTCAGAAATTAGGGGGGAGGGGACGCTCTGATAACGACATTTAAATGCAAATATATCGTTAAAATCAAAAGGTCATATGACATTTTTTATTGCATTTTAGGAGACCTATCTAAAAAAATGTGAGTTCACTTTTCAGTCTATGGAAAGGGGTTCCAAAATTTTTTATTTCAAAAATCTTATCATTTCTGTTATTAAGTTATTAGTCTTCGTCCGTATACCAAATTTCACGGTGTATATATTTTTGTACACCACGTTATATGGTCTACGCAAATAAATAATAATAATAATAATAATTATTATTATCTCTATGATATAGAACAGGCGCATATAAAAGGGGAGGGGGGGGTCAAAGGGTCATGACCAACTCCAAGAATAAAAAAATACACTTTATATTATGCAGAAATCCGAAAGTTATTTAAAGTTAATTTTCAACTACAAAATCATTTGAATAAAAAATTTATATTTTGATAATTACCTCCTTGACACGTAGAAATGAAGATTGACATACTATTTTTAATATACCTAATTAGTAATTATTATAGGAAATTGATTTGACGTCATTTCTAGTTGCCATATTGTGCATCTCTCTCTACTACCGTTTATTGCAAAATTCGAATTTGTAAAATAAAAAACTAAAGAATTTTCAGTCAAGAAAATGTTTGGTTAACTAATATCTCGAAAACAACAATTCTAAATAATTTTTGATTTATAGCGAATTTACAGCGAATTTTTCTGTATACTGTTCTGGATTTTTTTTACAAAAATTAAACAGTAAAAAATATTTTGAGTTTTATTATAGATATGTATTGTATATGCTGCTATAAGAAAGTTAAATTTATAATTTTTTTTCTATACGACCTACTCCGAGAAGTGAGGCTGTATACGCGCCTGATATAGATAGCTACGTTGCATGGTACCAACCTTAGATAACAGTAGCTCCCTAGATATCCTTCTGAACTGGTTATTGAGAAGCCAATAGAGGAACGGGTTCCAGAAAGCGTTACTGAGTGCTAGCCACGTAGCAAGGAAGTCCAGCGCGACCGGAGCTCTTGTGCCGGTGCAGGCGGCCACCACCTCTTGGATACTCCACGGTGTGACCATGACTATGAAACCCAGAGACATGGCGGCCATTGTGCGTGAGGCGGATGAACTGAGGCGACGTTCTTGGAACGATACTAGCGGCTGTAAAATCACAAATGATTATGTTATACCTGAAAGCCAAAAATCTGTGAATAACTGCGCAGCTGACTGCTCTAAAAATAGGCTTCATGGAGATAGGTTAGATTTTTTTATTTTATTTTAACATCCTGGTATGGTAAAAAAACATTGAACTTTTTTCTTTCTTTTATTTTTCCTTTTTTTTCGTTTTTTCTCTTTTTTTTCTTTTTTTTGCAATACCAGATTGTTTTTGTTGGCTTTTAAAAAAATGTTCAAGGTGTATTTTTTCAATTTAAACATTTTATTTAACTGGTGTGTATTTCAAAATGACAATTTTCAAACGTCATTATTCCGAAAACCGCTGGTTTTAGAGATATGGTATGTTATACAAAAAGTGTGACTGTATATGTTCTTCTTGAGACACCCTGTATACAATTTTCTTATGTCAAAAAATCCGCAACTAAAAATACTAATCAACATGTCCGAGCGTTTTTGCACAAAATAATTACCTGAATTTTAAACGAATTTGTTCCTTTCATCATATTTAATTTAGTGACCTATAAATTAAGAAAATATTGAAACCGTAAATTATAGATTTCTGTCTTTATTTCTATGGCTATGTTTGATATACCTATAGTCAGGGACTTGAACCGGAATTTATTTATGGTTCGGGTTCGGTTCAGGTTCAAACATAAATTTCGGTTCGTGTTCGGGTTTGGGTTCAACATGTTGTAAACTATTTGGGTTCAAAAACCGTTATTTTTTTAGGGTTCAGGTTTGGGTTCGGGTTCAAGTTTGTAGTTAAAAGAAAATTATTTTGTTCGAAAAAAAATTATATTTAACAAATAATAAAATAAATTCTGAATAAGAAAAAAACGTTAATAGCCATTAAAATATTGCTAGAAAAAAGGATAAAAAATAAAATTACATTTTAAAGATTGAAATTTCTATTGTTTAGATTTTTTTGCAAATTGAAATGTAATTCAGTTATAGAATTAAAAAAGAAAGTAAAAAACATGTAAATTTCAGTAGTTGACTTGATAAATCACATCATACCATAAAATTCAAACAGATTTCCAGTATTAGTACATTTTATAATCTCTTTTAAAAATTATTAGAGGATAATATTAAAATATTAAAAATAATTTATTGAACCTTTTAAAAATATATGGTTACCGGTTATCCATGAAAAGGTTCGGGTTCGTTGACTTTGAGATATAGGGGTTCGGTTCGGGTTCAGGTTAATAAAAAATACGGGTTCAAGTCCCTGCCTATAGTAAATGAAATAAAACACGACTTGATAAAGATTTTTTAGTATTTTGATGTTCAATGTTAGGTTTTCATAAAATATTAATAGCCAAGTACTTGCACAGAAAAATTATCTAACTATTGGTGAAAACTGCATTGAAATCGGTTCAGCAATTCTCGAGTCTATAAGCCTCATATAAACGAACATTCATTTTTATATATAGAGATATGAGTTCATGAGAACTAATGAGAAGTACCTATTAAAACAAGGATTTCTTGGTTCAATTCATTTTATTATCTACATATATATATCTACATATGTAAGGTAAAGGCACCAGTAATGGCCGCTATAAGAGCAAGTTTTTTTGTTTTTTTTTTTATTAATGGGCTTGTTTTTTGTAATTCTCATAAACTCGTGTTACTAATAAAACAAGTAACTCTTAATTTAATCAATTTAATTACCAAAGTCCGCAAATATAGTTTGTTTTTTAAATTATAGCCTTTTATTTTGTTCATGTTTTTTTTTATTCAGTAATGGTAAAGGTAAAATAATTAGTTTCAATGTCCACCATTTTGACATCTATTGGCCGATTGTCATCAAATCACGCTGTAAGACAGTTAAATGTATATAGATTAATATTCAGAAATGGTAGTAATCAAATATCAACACATATTTCTAATTCAGTACATTTAATTAACAATTTGCCATTACTGGGGCCATTACCTTACCTATATTAATTTGATATTCAGTTATAAAGAACCACGAAAAATACATTTAATTAACATATTACATCTTATATATATATATTATATTCTATATAGTATTTATTATTCTACCCTTTATTTATATTCGTTTATTTTATTGACAAAAGGTGATAAAGTTCTTCGTAAGTTTGTTTATAAATTGGGGTTAGCTATTCTCTAGAGGAGTAACTTCAATAGGGGTAAATGGGTGTAAAATGAGTTTTCACGTTTCACAAAATTGTATTTTCCACCTTGGATGGGTTTTCTATATTCCCTAAGCCTGTTAACTTTTCGATTTTCTTTTACATTTTCTTTAATATACGCCTCAAACAATATTGCCATTTTTTTGGACGAATATTACTGTTGTCATATTGTTGTGAAATAAAAAACCAATATAGTAATAACTTTTTGTATTGTCTTCGAGATAAAGTTGAACTTCTGTAAGTCGAAATTTATAAAATTGGCTATCTGGGTAAATTGTATATACAGGGTGTCCCATTTTAAATATTTTATTTTTTGGCATTATTAATTGTAATGTATATTTTTGCTTCCTCGCAATATCGAAGATACGAGAAGCTTTGTGATCGTTTTAGATTGAGACAAAAAAAATGTTCTCCGATTTCAAAATTTTAAATTGATCTTTCCGTTTCATGTCAAGACAAACACTTTTAGTTCCGTGTCTGTCTATCCGTCCGTGTGTCCGCCCGTCCTCCGTCCGTCTGTCTCCTGAATCCTTGTCACACGCATAACTCATGAACCACTGAACCGATATTGTTGAAACTTGGTCGGATGTTTGGATCTGGCTTGAAGACGATTCAATTTCAAAATCACCAAAATCGTGTGTAAGGGGGAGAGGTGACATCCCAAAATATTTATTTTTTCAAGATATCTCAAGAACGACACATGTTACGTGAAAATTTTATAGAATATTTTTTGTAGACCATTAAATTTCCTATAATATGGGTCTACAACGTTTGTTGTAAGATATTCCCTTACAAAGATTTATCTCAATTTATTTTAAAAATTCGTGTTTTATTTTTCTAAATTGATATTTGCTTGGAAATATTAAATGTTATTTTGACGTTTTAAATGATATTTTGGCGTTTTAAATGTCATTTTGACGTTTTAAATGTCATTTTGACGTTTCCATAAATTTAGATTTAGATTGTCAAAAAATTAAAAATATACGAATACATAATCAGGTGCGTTTTAAGAAAAATTTCGAACTAATATTTTTTAGTAAAATTGTATAAAAATTAAATGGTTAACCAATTGCAGGCAATTTATCACACTATCGGTTTTTATTTAAATTGTTGAATAATTAACTACCTTTGGTGAATTTAGCACGAGGTAGCACTGTGCATTTACTTGGCAGATGTTTTTATAGTATGTATTAAAATAATCATGTGTTGAATGAGAAATAAATTATTTATTTACATTTTCTCAAAAAGTTTTCATACTTTGTAAAATGTACATAGTAAAATACATGTTTGTATATTTGTTGAAAATTCTCGAGAAAATATATTTAGTATTTATTTTTATTTACTCTCAGTAAACGTGGATAAAGAGAAGAGATACAATAGAAGACATTTCTGGAGCAGTTTACTTTTAAATAAACTTATTTCCGGTATTTTATCTTTCAACACATAAAGGGGATTTGATAATTTTTGAAATTCTCAACCTCTGTCTCTTTTCTAAGGATTAATAAAATTTTGATAACCCTCCCCCAAGGTTTTCTATTATTTACTTAAAAATATATAAAATACATGCTGCTACCCGCGGCTTCGCTCGCGTGAATTTCGAAACCCCCATCCTCATGGCATTTTTTCCTCTGGATCGAATGAAACTAATTACAATCCTTCATATGTGACAGGGGGTAAAATATTAATTTTTTCTTATTTTTAGTTTTCTTTCATTATACAAAATCGTAAATATCTTGGCTCCTTTGCAAGATAGAGGGTTGTTTTTCCCCTTTAAACCCCCGCCCCCGTGGTATTTTTCCCGCCGGATCGATTAAAATAATTTACAAACCTTCATATGTAACGGGGGGGTAAAATATTAATAAATTAAAATTTTTTCATCTCCTTGCAATTCCTTAGGGGTTGAATTTTCGAGATACGAAATAGCTTATGTCCGCCCTCGGGATGTAAGCTATCTCACTGCCAAATTTCATCAAGATCGGTTCAGCGGTTTAGCTGTGAAGAGGTAACAAACAGACAGACAGACAGAGAGACAGACAAACACACTTTCGCATTTATAATATTAAGTATGGATTTTTATTGTTAAGTGAACGTAATTTTTAGGTCGATTGAAATTGTATATATAACAGAAATAATAATAAGAAAAAGTTTATATTAAAATTCCTCGAATTGTCAGCTTTCATTTGATACCTAACTTGCTCGGATTAAATAATTTTTTTTTTTGGTAATCTAATTACCCCACTAAAAAATCACTAAACATAAAATTTTATTTATTATATCTCAGGTCTATTATTGGCCTAAAATTTACTATAATTATGCCAAATTTCAGCTTTCTAGGTAAATCAGTACTCGCACTTGTTCGTCTTTTTACTTCCATGTTCCGAAGGAAATGGAAGTATTGTAATACCGTCGAAAAATGGTGTTCGAGATAATGACAGATTCTGATTGCGCTAACTTCAAAACGTAAAGTGTGTATCTAGATGTAGAATTTTCTTTCGTTCACAATAACTACTATAAAAATGCACCGATCTGAATTATTTTTGGGGAAAATGTTTGTCTCAGTGAGTATTCCAGACCTATTGATTTTGGTGCTAATCGGATTAGGGGTTTTGGAAATATTCGAAATTTTGTAACTTTTTTCGTCTAAAAAGTGAACGTTGCGAGTATTATCTCACTAATTTTGATAAGACTTGGTACATTTGTAGTTCAATTGAACCCAAGGGACATTAATTATTTGTACGTACCTAAACAGCCATTGAAGCGGTGAAAAACATCCTCAAAATATGAATTTTAAATACTAATTAATACGTCATTAATACATTTTGCCTTGGAAACAATTGTAACTAAATTAAAATTGTCAAATTAGTTCTACGAATGTGTATTATGTTTTTGACATTAGGACATTACAAAACTAATATTTATATACAAATGGCAATAACAGCTTTAACCGACGTAAGTATATACATATGTTTTTTATGTATTATGTATTATATTTAAAAATTATTTAAAAAGATAGAAAGAACATGGAAGTCATGTATGGTATCATGCTTCATACCGATATTTTATTTGAAAAAATATCAAAACTATCGAGGTTGGGGCAATAGCTACTAATGGCTACTATATTATGTATGTAATAATGGAAATCGGCAATGACTAATATACAGTGTATTCCAAGTTGATTAAGACATAGGAAATTTAACATGGGGACAATTAGAAATGCTGTAGTAACCTTTGGTCAAATTTAACCATGTGTGATTGGTGCATTTTGAAATACCGCCTCGAAACTAATTGATACATTTTAAATTAATCAACAGTATTTTGTTTTCAACTTCAATAAAGAATAAAATACATTAGTGAAATTAAAGTAAGCATCCTAGATAAAATTATAATAATATTTTTTGGCAGATATAAATTTGAAAACAAAATTCTAATTACTATTTTATTAAATTTTGTGGCGGCATTTCAAAATGCACCAATCACACATCGTTAAATTTGACCAAAGGTTACTACAACACTTCTAATTGCCTCCATGTTAAATTTCCTATGTCTTAATCAACTTGGAATACACTGTATAATCCTTAGATTAGGAAAGACTATGGATACATAACAACCAATGCTAGTCCGTATATGAAAGTGTTACCAAAATTTGTCGGCGGTCATCTTTTTTTAATTGTCAAAACCGCATATTATCCCATAGGCGTCAGTTAAAAATTTATTATATGCAAATATGCTTTAAATTACAATTGAATTTAGTAAATGAAAGATGATAGTTCCAAATAGACATTTCTCTGTTAATCAATTATCACTGAAATATTTTTAAACTCAATATAAAACATTTATTATTAAGTAATTTTATAATTCAAAACAATTGATATTTATTTTAAAATCTGAATGATACGTCAATGATCTGTGGTGTGATTTTTCGTGGTGCGATTTGGTAACAACGCTAAGTAATATGTTATTTGTCCTTTATCTTTCCTTGTACAAGGTATAATCAATCAATAGGTAAAACAGAGATAAAATAACAACCCACAGAATCATCCTGTATGTTATATACACATGTCCATATAGATCTATGCTAGTACATATCATATATTGTAGTGAATGCTATTGAGGTTGCATTATATGAGAGTAGAAACTAAAAGCTCATAAATAGCTGGAAGCGTCGTTGTGTGGCCCCAAAACACATAATGTCGCTTATACAACAATGCTGTTATGTGCTTAGTGTCTGCAGGCTTGTACTAGACATATTTACACCACATATGCTTTGTGAGGCGCATTTTTAAATTTTAAATATACAGGTGTTCCAACTATCATCGACTGAAATTGTTTTTTGTATTGGATTTTCGACAATTTTGACTCACTTTTGAGTGTAAGGTACTTAAATCTAATGTAAAATGTTGTTTACACCACAAATTTAGATCATATCCGATTTAAAATTTTAATTCATATACAGTGTATTCCAAGTTGATTAAGATATAGGAAATTTAACATGGGGGCAATTAGAAGTGTTGTAGTAACCTTTGGTCAAATTTAACTATGTGTGATTGGTGCATTTTGAAATGCTGCCTCAAAATTTAATAAAATAGTAATTAGTATTTTGTTTTCAAATTTATATGTGCCAAAAAATATTATTACAATTTTATCTAGGATGCTTATTTTAATTTCATTAAAGGGTCGATTACATTGAGCGAGTTTACAAGCTAACAAGCAGCTTGTAACAAGCTGGCTTGTTAGTTTGTAAGATAGTGATGATGACACAAAACTTTCCACTCGCTCAGTAGCCAACTAGCTAGCGAGTAAACCATGTGTTGCGAATACATTTTATAGACACTGAAACCAGGAATCACCGAGATACTAGCAGCTAGCGAACTAGCTACTATGATGACACACGGCTAGTTTACAAGCTAAGAAGCTAACAACGAGTAAAGTAACCCATCTTTCAACTTTTGTAGCAGATTGTTTACAAGCAGCTTGTTAGCTAGTGAACATGATTACACTGAGCGAGTTTACAAGCAGCTTGTAAAAAAGCTGACTTGTTAGCTTGTAAACTCGCTCAATGTAATCGACGCTTAATGTATTTTATTCATTATTAAAGTTGAAAACAAATTACTGTTGATTAATTTAAAATTTATCAGTTAGTTTCGAGGCGGCATTTCAAATTGCACCAATCACACATCATTAAATTTGACCAAAGGTTACTACACCATTTCTAATTGTCCCCATGTTAAATTTCCTATGTCTTAATCAACTTGGAATACACTGTATATGTTCTTTGCCCTGGTTTTAGTATATATTTTGTTACGTTAGGTAACATAAGCAATAATCAGTGACGATAATAGTAAATCAAGTCGGAAAAAAGTTTGCAATACGCTGCCTAAACCTTTAAATATTAAAACAGTATCATGTATAGTAAAAAATTGTGTAGAATAAAAATAATAAAAAATTCAACTACATTTCAAAAATCAAAAATCCTATAAACAATAATCCGTAGTCCATGCGAGTGAAGCCGCGGGCACAGCTAGTGTATTAAAATTCTGGAATTCCATATGATTTTTATATTTACCTTCCTGCCACTGAACAAAATACCATACATACCCTTCCCCCTCCCCCTAACACATTGACACTGAAATACAACAATTGTAGACAGGCGTACATACGTGTTCACTTATTCATCATTTTGACAAGATCGCGACATGACGGATGGAACGGCGGACTCAATAACGTGTCTTCTAGGTGAAGCAGGAGGGGGGGAGGGCGGTTGGTGGTAGTGTGGGGAGTACAGATAGACAAATACGCGAGCGAGGATATTAGACGACATGCCTTGCGGCGTAGCACAGGGGTGCCAATCTTGAGTTTTTTTACACTAAAATTGACGAAAAAAGGTATCAGTCGAAATTTGATATTATCCTTAATATATATAAAGCTCAACGTCTCTCTGTCTGTCTGTTTGTTTGTTTGTGCGCTTATTACTCGAGAACCACTTATCCGATTTACGTGTTTTTTTTTTAATTCATAGGTACGTTCTCTGGCCAGGTTATGGGCTATATTTTGTTAGGTTAGGTAACATAACAACTAAGCAGTGACAATAATAGTAAATCAAGTCGGAAAAATTTTTGCCGTCGGCGCGCTGTTTTGTAATACGCTGCCTAAACCGTTCAATATAGAACATAATAATGTATTCAAGAATTGTGTAGAATCAAAAGTTCTACAATAAAGTCTGTGATACCATATGTCTAACTTTTATATTTAAGCCACAATGACTGCTTTTATGTTACAAAGAAAACATAAAATATTTGGGTTCTGTTTACATGGACTTATGACCTGCAAAACATTAATCCATATCAAAATAAATGATTTCATCGTCATAAGCACTTAATGTAGATATAATTTGCCCTTTACAGCATCCAATTTGGTCGTATAGTTTAGAAAATATCTTAAAATATATTTATAAAGGTAACATTTTAAATGTATGGTGTCGTACCGCATCGAAGCGATGTACATCAGACTGGATTCGCTTACGCTCGGTAGATATTCGGATTCCGTCGGCTGATCGTTTGAGTTTATTTTGTTTTCAATAATTAACATTTAAATTTAAACAGAACACAAATTATTTGTACTTTTTTCTTCTGATTCGTTTTTGTTAGGTAATTTAGGTACATATTGATAAATTATTATTACTATAATAATTAATTGTGTATGTACTTAATTAATTAAACTATATTTTTCAAAAATCCTAAACAATAATTCCGTAGTCTACGCGAGCGAAGCCGCGTGGGCACTGATAGTATACAGATAAAGGGGCGTTTAGAAAGCTTAAAATTTCAAAAATTCGACTTTTTATTGCATAATTTTATTGCCCATGGTCTAAACTTTGATTGGCATAAATGATTTTGTAAAAATTCCTAAAATTGACAGAGTTATGCCTGCCATATCTAATTTGTCATATTTGCCCAATATTAAACAGAGACAGAAGAAAAGTTACAGCTTCTCAAGAAATCTTGGGCCAAGCTATTCTACCCTACATAAAAGGTTGTACAGACAAAATAGCGATAAGTTTTAGTAAAAAAGGAGTCCGTGCTATATTTATTTCAAAACAAAAAATCGCCAACTCTGTCAGGTCCATCAAAAACAAATACGACAAATTAAATATGGCAGGCGTCTACGAAATCTCGTGCAGTTGTGGTAGTATGTATATAGGACAGACCGGCAGATCCATAAGAACAAGAACAAATGAACATATAAGAGATATGAAGAACCAGCACATCGCCAAGTCAGCAGTAGCTGAACACTCGATGCTACAAGGGCATATAGTAGACATCAATAATGTAAAAGTCTTAGCCCGGTCTGATAAATTTTGGCCTAGGCTCTACAGAGAAGCCATAGAGATTAGTAAGAATCCGAATAATTACAACAGAGACATCGGCTTACATTTGCCAGGCGCGTGGAAACCGGTGCTGTTACACTTGATTTATCAAAAACTAATTCTAGTAAACGTCAACGCTTATTTAATTAAGCAGTTACACCTTCTGTACTCAACACTTCACTTCTGAAGAAGACCACGAGATGTTGGTCGAAACGTCAAGTGACAATATAGTGCAACTCAGTCTATGTTAAAAAATCACTAATTACTATTTTATTAAATTTTATGGCGGAATTTAAAATGCACCAATCACACATCGTTAAATTTGACCAAAGGTTACTACAACACTTCTAATTGCCCCCGTGTTAAATTTCCTATGTCTTAATCAACTTGGAATACACTGTATTACATCTCTCTATGATTTAACCTAAGAAATTTGGGGATCGGATTCGGTTTCAGCGCACCAAAACCTTCGGGATCGTCTATTTAGGTATCTGCTATAAAAATTATATTGGCCAATTATTAATTTTTATTAAGGTGTACTTTTTTTAATTTTCGGTTTGATTATTCGCCTTTATCTCTATACCAAAAAACATATAAAATGTGAGTTACTGAAGATATTATTCTTGTTAAGTAGCAGGAAAGTGGGGGAAGGGAGTGGAATCGGGGTGGGCTTAGCACAGATAAGCTTTCACAAAAACCTAAGAGTAGATATATACTGGACATTTCCTGCGTTTCTTTGTTTTTATTTCAATACATATAGAAAAGAAAGTATAACATCTATATTATTCTATACACTATACTTAGGGATGAAAATATTCTTTCTGAATTTTATATGTAGCTCAGGTTTTCAAGTTCTTACAGAAAAATTACAGAAAACCAATAATTAATCATTCTAAGGTATATTTTTTAAGAGGAATCAACCATTTTAATTTTTATATTATACTCAATGTTACCCGCGACATTGTATTTTGTTATCTAATAAATTTTTCGGGATACAAATTCAACTGTCTTCCTGAAAATTTTCATCAAGATCGGTTCAGCGGTTTAGCCGTGGAAAGGTAATAAACAGACAGACAGAGTTAGTTTTGTATTTATAATATTAATACATTTAGTATATAATAGTAGTACAGGCAAATTAGATTTTAATTAAAACTTAATTATTAGATTAAATTTTATTTCAGAAATGTATCCAATAGTATTTCTCATTAAAGAATTCAATGAGTACCGAGGTCAGAAGTGTTGCGTTTAGGGGAAAGTGGGGTAAAAAGAATATGTTAGATCAAATGCATGAAAATAATGAATGTCCCTGTATTAAATAGTTTATAACGTACATTAAGTAATTAATGAGGTCAAAATTAATAGTCCAGGTTGATTAGGCTAAAAAGTACCTAAAATAGAATTGAAATTTTTTTACTTTTTTATGATGGGAATCGATTATATAAGTCTTTGAGAACACATATAAACAGTTGTACAAAAATAAAGGTTTTACAAAAACTTTTATTGTTAATTAAAGACAAGCATGATTCCATTATTAACAATTTAATAAATTAAAAACAGTTGGTGATATCAGGTCCAAATTTTCAGTGAATATTTTGTACTACAGAATGTTTATTTTCCAGAGGTATCAACTTAAAAACGTTAAGCTTTATTAGTTATTACAGCTTAAAAAAGTATGTTTTCAGCCATTTTAATTTTATTTATATATTTAATATATAATAATATATAAATAATATATAATATATTTAATATATTTTTTTTTTCAAAATGAAGGTTGTAGGGAATTTTGTAGCGAATAACTTTTATTTAAAACTTTTTTTTGTATAATACTTATTTAGACTGCTATTTAGCAAAAATCAGAAAATCTGAAGAATTTTGTAATTGAACCATGGATAACCCACCAAAATCGGAGCAAACTTAGGGTATTATTCTACACCACTTTTGTAACATCCTGTAAGTATTAAAACTGTACGCAAACATAATGTGTTTAATATATGATTAAATATTGCTTTCCATGATTTTTCACGGGTTTAAACATCAGTTTAGTGTCACATTTTTATTTTATTCATAGGGTTCTATTTTAGTAGGTAGGAATCATACCTACATGTATTTATATTTAATTTAAATGTGATGATGAATCAACAAAATTATTGATTAAATGTGTTGAATAATAAATATCAAATAAAATATTTGCATTTTAATGAATATGACACATCGAAAATCAATATACCCAAATAATTAAAGTGCTAAAGAACTAATTAATATATTTATATTTATATTTAATCAAAAAAAGTTTGTTTTTTTTATTTCAAATATTTTCTGAACATAAAGGAGCTGTTTTAAAAGACTTTAAAACAGATTTTTTTTACTGTTTTGTTTTTATTTTCGCCTTTTCTACGTTTCCTTTTTGAATTTTATAAAGCTCAACGTGTCTCTGTCTGTCTGTCTGTCTGTCTGTCTGTTAGTGCGCTTATCACTCGAGAACCACTTATTTGATTTACGTGTTTTTTTTTTAAATTCATAGGTACATTCTCTGGCCAGGTTATAGGCTATATTTTGTTACGTTAGGTAACATAACAACTCAGCAGTGACGATAATAGTAAATCAAGTCGGAAAAAATTTTGCCGTCGGCGCGCTGTTTTGCAAAACCGTTAAATATTGAACAAAATAATGTATTAAAGAATTGTGTAGAATCAAAAGATCTACAATAAAGTCAGCGACGCCATATGTATAATTTTTATATTTAAGCCACAATGACTGCTTTTATGTTTCAAAGAAAATTAAAAATATTTGGGTTTTGTTTACGTGGACTTATGACCTGTAAAACATTAATCCTTATCGAAATAAATGATTTGATCGTCATAAGTACTTAATGTAGATATAATTTGCCCTTTACAGAATCCAATTTGGTCTTTTGGTTTAGGAAATAACATGAAATATACATACAATAACATATTATTCGCGCGAACTATGATGAAGTGTCGCGGGGAGAGGGAAAATTCTTCGCTCGGCCGGCAGTTGTTTATTTTGTTTTCAATTATTAACTTTTAAATTTAAACAGAAAAAAAATTATTTGTAATTTTTGTTCTGATTTGTTTTTTTTTAGGTACTGTTTGTTACATTTTCTAGCTAAATCGCTGAACCGATCTTGATTAAATTTAGCAGGGAGATAGCTTGCATTCTGTGGAAGGACATAGACTACTTTGTATCTCGAAAAATTTACTAGATACAAAAATACTAATTCCATTTTTTCAATAACTACTGAATGAATTTTATTCCGGTTTTCACTAATGGATAGGTTAAGTTTAGGTGTATAATTTGTGGATATTTTGGGTAAATTTCATGAAGACGGAAAAACAATTCGTGGTGAACCATGTGTTGTTAGCATGTTAGATGGGCATGTTGGATGAGCATGTTGGGTGGGCATGTCGGGTGGGCATAATTACTTTATGTTTAATTAAATTAATATCCCCGGGTAACACCGGGCCAATGCGCTAGTATATGTATAAAAATGAATGTTCGTTTGTATGAAGCTTATAGACTCGGGAATTACTGAACCGATTTCAATGCGGTTTTCACTAATAGTTAGATAATTTTTCTGAGCAGTATCGTGGCTATTAATATTTTATGAAAACCTAAGATTTAATATCAAAATACTAAAAAAATCTTCATCATGTTGTGTTTTGTTTCCATGATGCCAGAGCATACAACTGTCATTTATATAAAAAACTAGTATCTAGCACATGGAAAAAAGAATTCATAATTTACAAGAATTTACAATAATTTTGCACGATTTTCTCAGTAATTACTGAACTGATTTTATTCCAGTTTTCACTAATGGATAGGTTAGGTTTAGGTGTATATTTTATGTAAATTCGGAAAAAAAATTCGCAATGACCCGTGTGTTGTGGGCATGTTGGGTGGGCACGTGGAATATTTTAGGTCACTATGATTTTGTGAATATTAACCAGAGTAATATCAGGTCCAATGCGCTAGTCCATAATAATATTTAGAGTAAACAATTTTTTATATACCGGGTGTTTTTTTTAACCTGAAACTTTCAAATATCTCGAAAAAAAAGCACTCTACGGAAAAAATGAAATACATTAGTGCAAAAAAAATACTCCCCCACCCCTCTCTTTGTAGGTTGGGGAGGGGGTATCTTTGAATCTTAAATAGGAACCCCAATTTTTTATTGCAGATACAGATTCTACAGCTAAAAGTACGTACGATTTGACTGAAATATTTTGTTCGATTCATCATAGATGGCGCTGTAATCGACAAAATTCAATTTTTTTCGATTTCTTCTAACAAGGAGCAACCAGATATCAGATGCACTAATTTGTTTAAAAAAAAATAGGGTTATAATGGTGGCATAGATAATCCTATACACCAAGCCGGTTGACCGGAAACTCGTAAACAACCGAGAAAAAAATTTATTAATTTCCTCTGTAAATTCGCACAACTTATTCAGTTGAAAACTAGCCCATCACGTACTGTAGACGGTAGTTTGCGCTACGGACCGACAACCGTGAATGGCCTGGTTGGATCCTCGGTGCGATCGTTTTTTTTTTTTAATTTTCCCGTTTTTTTTTTTTAATTTTCCCGTTTTTTTTTTGTTTTATTATAAATTTTGTTTCGTCGATTACAGCGCCATCTATAATGAATCGAACAAAATAGTTCAATCAAATCGTACGTACTTTTAGCCGTAGAATCCGTATCTGCCATAAAAAATTGAGGTTCCTATTTAAGATTCAAAGATAAACCCCTCCCCAACTTACAAAGAGGGGGATGGAGGACTATTTTTTTGCACTAATGTATTTCCCCCACGGAATGATTAAATTTTGATTATTGAAATTTTTTCCGTAGAGTGCTTATTTTTCGAGATATTTGAAAGTTTCAGGTTAAAAAAAACATCCGGTATATATTTTTTTCCACTTATTCGCTTCGCCCACTCTTTCCCGAATTTTTTTCACAAACATGAACCAGTGCCCTTGAATTATCGCATGTTGTTGTTGTTTTTTCCTCTAGCATAATTACAGGAAGCAGTACTATTTGCGTGCACTCTGATTTACAAAACGCCACGCTTCTATATACACATCTAATTACAATCAAATAGACACACATGTACACTGTTTCATCTATCTACCTGTGTTCAGTGGCGTAACCACAGCGGGCAGTGAGGGGGAGTTCTAATAATAAGCGCATGTGCGGTTCACTACTCGACAAAAGTATTTATTAAATTCAAATCAATCAAAATCAAAAATTAAACCAGAGTTTGCCTTTAAATATACTCATAGTAGAAGATCTGACAGCCTGAATAGATTTTTCATTGATTGTAATAACCGTAATTTCCGATTTTATCAATCAAAATTATATTATGTACAATTTTAATTTTTTTTAAAGATTTTTTAGGGTTCCGAAGAAACCCTATTAATATCGCTTTGTCGTCCGTCCGTATGTCCGTCCGTCCGTCCGTCCGTCCGTCCTTTTCACTCAAAGCTAAATAGCTGGTAAACTATATAAGCTAGAAACTTGAAATTTTTACTGAACATGTAAAATGACACCCTCTAGTAAAATATGTACAAATTTATTGAATAAATAATTTTTCAGGGGGGGCAATAAGGAGCTAAAGCTAGGTAAAAAAAAATTTTTTTTTATACCAAGGCATGTGGCACGTTAAAATGTATAACCAAACAAGCGGAATTTGACCCTTTTTTTATTTATTTTCTAAATCAAAAATTGTGCCTGTAGGGGGCTTTAAAGCAAATCCAAAAAAACAAAAAAATTGTATACCAAGACGTGTGGCACGTCAAAATTTACGTCTCAATTAGTAGAATATGCCCCTATTTTTTATTTTTTTTTCTAACTCAAAAATGGCGCCTGTAGGGGGCTAAAAGCAGTATTTTATTCTGTCCCCCCCCCCCCTCTTATTCTGTAACTACCGGCTCAAAAAATCTGAAAAAAATTTGGTAACGAGGTTTTGGTGAGACTACCAACGACAAATACTAAAGTCAATAATATAATTTTAAATTTTGGAATAATAGAGAGGGGTGTAAGAGAATTTAAAATTTTTATTTTCATATCTAGGCATGTGATATGTCAAAATGAACATCTCAATTCATAGAACATGGCCATATTTTTTATTTTTTTTCTAACTCAAAAATGGCACCTGTAGGGGGCTAAAAGCAGTGTTTTATTTTGTCCCCCCCCCCTCTATCTCTGTAACTACTGGCTCAAAAAATCTGAAAAAAATTTGGTAACGAGGCTTTGGTGGGACTACCAACGACAAATACTAAAGTCAACAATATAATTTTAAATTTTGGAATAATAGGGAGGGGCGTCATAAAATTTTGTGTTTTTTGATATCTTGGCATGTGGTATGTCAAAATATAGATCTCAATTAGTAGAACTTGACACTTTATATTTTAACTTTCACTTAAAAATGCACCTGTAAGTGGTTCCAAACATTTCACGTAGTACGTACTTCGGAACCCTTATGGCATACACTTGTGTATGTCTTGCCCGAATTATTTTTTAATAAATCGCGTCACCACCGATTTGGTTCGAAACTGTCATAATTCTTACTTGAGTGTCTCTAGAGAAGACTTCATGAATTTTAGGAGGGGCGTTATATCTCAAAATTTTTAACGGCCGGATTTGTAAATACATATATTAATTATAAAAAAAACATTTTTTGTCATCACGTTTTGCTTCCTCGTAATATCGAAGATACGAGAAGCTTTGAGATCGTTTTAGAATGAGACAAAAAAAATGTTCTCCGAATTCAAAATTTTAAATTTATCTTTCCGTTTCATGTCAAGACAAACAGTTTTCGTTCCGTGTCTGTCTGTTTGTCCGTCCGTCCGTGTGTCCGCCTGTCCCCTGAATCTTTGTAACACGCATAACTCATGAACCACGGAACCGATATTAATGAAACTTGGTTGGATGGTTGGGTCTGTCATGAGGACGGTCCCATTTTAAAAATCGCGTCACCACCGACTTGGTTCGAAACTGTCATAATTCTTACTTGAGTGTCTCTAGAGAAGACTTAATAGGTTTTAGGAGGGGCGTCATATCTAAAAAATTTTTACGGCCGGATTTGTAAATATATTAATTATAAAAAAATCATTTTTTGTCATGAAGTTTACTTAATGTTATTAATTTTAACAATTCTTTCGAGCCCTGAAGATGTCCACTGCAAAGTGTGATGTAACGTTGGCCGATAACACGAACAAATCGACACGGCTTACACCCAGAAGTCAAGATCCATATCAAGATCACCGCGGAAGCCTTAAGACTTGTACAGGCACAATAGAAAAAAGTTTTTGTCGACGAGCTCAATTTAATTTTCAAAATGTGTACATTGTTACGCCACTGCTTGGGTGTGCGTGTGTCAAATTTAGTAGGGTTTCATTGGCGTGAATGTGATAATTAGGTTGATATAACCAAAAAATGCACATAGCTTTAGGTGTAAATTATTAATAATTATGTATGTGATGTTCCAGCGAGAGAGAAGAATTTTAATAGGTTAATTTATTATTGATTTGTGTTATCGCACGATAATATCGACTACATGAATACAACAGGGATGGAAAACATGCAGATTTTTTCTGTATTCAATGTGTTGGTTCGGAAATATCGTTTATATACAGAGTGAGGCATTTAAAATGTTACAGATTATTATATCAGAACCATGGCATATTTGAAAAAAATGTTTAAACCAAAAAATGTTTGGTTGTGAGGGGGTAACTGAATAATAATATTTATTTGTTATTTTAATGTGGCCTTCAAGGATATTTGAAGGTCAACATCGTTTTTTTAAACAGAAACCTATAGTTTTTATTAATAATAAGTAATCGTATTCTACGTGAAAAAACACGAATCTTTCATTGCAAATTTCTTTTTGAACAGCCTATACGCTTTCCAAGATATCTAACAAAATAATTCGAGATTTTAAACTTTCATGAATTTTTTACTCAGAAACTATAAACTTTAGAAAAAAAGTACGAGATACAAAAAATGTATACAGTAATCCCTCCATTTACACGGTTAATTAGTTCCATTAAAACAGCGCGTAAAAAAACATCTGCCAAGTAAATGCACAGTGCTTCCTCGTCGAAGGTAGTTAATTGTTGAACAACTTAAATAAAAACCGATAAAGTGTTCAGTTAACCATTTGATGTACCTGATTATTTTTTCTAATATTTTTAATCTTTGTGACAATTTCAATAAATCTAAAACGTCAAAATGACATTTTAAAAAAAGCCTTGGAAACAAATGCAATTAAATTTAAATTGTCAGATTAGTTATTACAAAAACAAATGCAATTTAATTCAAATTGTCAAATTAGTTATTCTAAAAATGTGTGTTATATTATTGACATTAGGATATTAGAAAACTAATATTCATAATGAGTTTTATTTCTGACCAATTCCATTAAAATTTTTTATATACATATTAAAAAAATATTCACATAAATTATACGGAAACAATAAATAATCAGTATTCAAGTATTTATAATCATACCGTGTTGGGAAGTTGATTGTGTGGACCTAAAGGGTCTCACCCCACTCTAAGCTTGTTATTTATTTGTGTTCCTACATGATTTTGATGGGACTTTCACCGTTAAGGTTAGTCTAAGATCCTAGAATTAGTTTAGGCTTAGGACCAGGGCTTCGAACCGGAACTGAACCGAAAACCGGAAAAACCGTTATTTTTTACCGGAACGTAGACCGGAACCGAACCGAAATAAAAATATCGGTTTTTTCGGTTCAGTACATGTTAAAATACGCGCGTTAACATGAGCTTATTTCCCACAAAAATTTACCAAAAAATGTTCAAAATTATGGTAGAAAGTAAATTTTCAATACAAATAAATAATTTTTTTAATTGATCACTTGGAGCTGAACCGAAAACCGGAAAAACCGTTATAACCGGAACCGAACCGAAATATATGTTTTTACTCGAATAGAACGAAAACCGTAACGAAAAAAATAACGGTTCGAAGCCCTGCTTCTGCATACGAGATGAGAGTCTGAGTTTTGTCTCGTCCTCGTTTAGAGATGAAGGAAAAGTTTCGTCTCTGCGTTATTGGAGCAGCCAGTTGTGCGGAAATTCACTTTGATTTTAAAATACAAAAGTTATGGACAAATATAAAACACTAACCTTCTCAACAACTCTTAGCTCTCTTAATTATTATATTATTTTATTGTTAATATTATATAATAAATAGGGTTGTAGAAAAAATATTGTGTGTACCTCGGGTGTAAAATGCGTTTTTCACACTCGTGCGAAAAACTATCATTTTACACCCTAGATACACAAATATATATTTTATTTATATATATATTTATATATTTGTGTTCCCACATGATTTTGATGGGACTTTCACTGTTTAGGTTAACCTAAGATCCTAGAATTAGTTTAGGTTTAGGACTGCATACGAGACGAAATTCTGAGTTTAGTCTCGTCTTCGTTTAGAGATCAAGAGAAAAGTCTCGTCTCTGCGTTGTTGGAGCAGCCAGTTGTGCGGAAATTCACTTTGATTTTAAAATACAAAAGTAGTGAACAAATATAAAATACTAACCTTCTCAACAACTCTCTGCTCTCTAACCACCATTACCGGGCCTCCACCCCCGGCGACTGCTCCTTCTTCCTGCACTCCCCCGTTACCCCCCGCACCCCCGACACTTACTCCGGCCTTGGTCTTGAGACGCAGTTTGTTTACATGGAACGCACTTCCGTAGCAGTACATGAGTATCATTGTCGTAGGGAAATAGAAGCAGCAAGCGGCTAGGATACGGAGCGATGCCCGCGGGTAGAACGGCTCGCAAGATACCATACCCGTCGGGTTGAAGTAATACCCGCCACGTGGTAGGACCAGGACGGCGAACAGCGTGACGGAGAGGACCCATGTGATGCTTATGATGGCGACGCAACCCTGAAAGAACATATAAATATTAGTTATTAATTTAGTTAACAGTATTTTGAAATTACGAACAAATGGATCTTTATATGTATTAGGCGGCTATTACACTATCAAAGAAATGTGATAAAATTTCTTTGATCAATGAAATATGACAGTGTAATAAGTCAACTTTTATAATATTTACCTTCATAATATTTATATGATCATAGTTAATGACAGTCTCTTATATTTGATCAAATGTTGTTTGACAGATAAATCAAGGCGACTAACAAGTTATCACTGACAGTTACAGTTAATATATTAATATCAACATAATCCAGTATTATATGATAATCTTCTTATTGATTATAAAAACTGCAATACACAGTTGTAAATTCAAACCTCGATCGCGTCAACTGACGAACATCCACACATTGATTATCAAAATGCACCAAAAAAGAAGAAAATATCCCTAGATAATTTATGTAGTGTAATAGAACAAAATCTCATATTTTATCAAAGAAATATGATCAAATCTTTATCAAAGATCTTTGACATATTTATTTGATAGTGTAATAGCCGCCTTAGGCGAGCGGATTACAGCTATTTCGAGTACACTAACCGACTAATCGACGTTCTAGTGGCTAAAAATGATTTTATTAAATTCTTTATATTTTTCTGAGAAAAAATAACTATATACATATTTTTTTATGCGGTCCTTCAATAGGTACACAAATTTTTTTGGTTAATAAATCTAAACCTGCATTAAAAAATCTGAAAAAATTAAGTAAGCTTCATTGGATTAAAATGAACATTTTTTGTCTCATAAACTTTTTTTTTGAATTAATAGTTTTGAAGATAAAAAATATTTTAATTTTAAAAATAGCGAAAAATTCGTATATTTGTGATTTTTTTTCGCGGAAACTAATTTTTCAATCAAAATAAATAAAAAAAAAAGAATCAGCCAACTTTAAACTATAACTAATTTTTTTTTTATTTTGATTATTCCTGTAATTAAATGTAAAAACTTCATTAGAGCCGAACTCACTCTTTGCGCCGTAAATTAATATCGTGTCTGGCTACAACATTCGTTTTATTTTGATTGAACAATTAGTTTCCGAGAAAAAAAATTAAAATTAAAAAATTAAAACTAATTTTGAATTTGACGCAAAAACGCTTGCAGGTGTCATGGCGCATTTTTGACGTCACGCCTATGTAAACACTTCTTGTCAACAATAATAAACCCTTGTTCCATCGCTAACGTTTCTCAGTTTTAGTTTTGGTAACACAAAACTGAGCAAATTGATAATTTAAAACCACAAAATAATTTATAAACAGTGCAAATATTAATGAAACAAAAATTATGTTTACTTAGGTGTGACGCCATTCACTCTGATTTGTATTCCATCTAACATGGCGGATTGCTGTATTTTGTGTTTTTATTTTAACAAAAATTATATTAATCTCGCTTTTAATATAAAAATAAATACATTTTTTAGAATCTTTTTAACCTAATTCATTATTTAAAATCATAATTTCAGTGATACTTTGTTAGTGGCATCATACCTATTATAAATGCTCTAAAATCCAAGTCATAGTCGATTTGACACCCTGTAGGAGGCATTGGATTAATATTTGATTTGGATTTTTATTACAGATTTATTTATTTTCTGGTATATTAAAAAACCTTCGCCAACATAATTTTTTTATTCATTTGTTTAAAAAATTATTCAGAAATAGAATTTGATTGATTTTTGTTGAAGACTTCGTTACAGAAGTAATTCTTATAAACGTCACATGATTTTTACAGCTAGGTATAATATAATTTAGAAATGACGCCTTTTTCAGGTTTCTGGTTCTTTTCTTCAGATATTTTCTTTTCCTTTTCACTCTTTGTATTGAAATTGAATTATTCTCTGATTTTATATGTACCACTACATCCCTATATAAATAAATATTTTTTATCATATGTATTTTTAAATCAAATATAAAATTGAAACAAAATATATTTTTTTTAAATGTTAAAATTGAAATATTTTTATATAATTACTATGTCAAGTAAAGTACTAGAATCAGTTTTGGCAACTTTAAGAGCAAGGTATATTGTTTTTTTGGGATTGATGGGCTTCTTTTTTTTAATTCTCATGAATTCATCTTACTAATAAAACAAGTATATTTTTATTAAATCAATTTAATTACCAAAGTCTGAAAATAAAGTTTGTTTTTTATTTTGATTATGTTTTTTTCCAGTAAAATGAGCATCTAGTGTTGGACACTTGCTAATGATTACAAAATGATAAGTACTACGACACAAAAGTTATAAAATAAAGAATCGTAAAATTTGAAATTTTATAATTAATAAATAGATTATTTAGTTTAAATGTCCATCATTTTGACACTCATTGACCGATTGTTATCAAATTAAGCTGTTTTAGAGTTAAGTGTTAATAGTTTATGATTCAGTAATGTCAGTTATCAAATATCAATAAATATTTCTTATTTAGTACATTTAATTAAACAAGTGCAACACTGGTGTGTTCAAAACTGGTACCAGTACTCAGTACCTTATAACGAATACAAGGATTTCTTTGCCAAAGTCAACGTTTCTACCAGTGTTTACCATGTTATTTCGTATTATATTCGTAATTTCGTAAAATTTCTTTTTATTGGGTGTTTGCACTATAAAAGGAAGACACCCTTAAAATTTCACGTTTCTAGATCCAGGTGTTTCGGCTAGGCGTTGATGAGTCAGTCACATATGACCTCTTTGAATAGATATCAGATATCTAAAAATTGTTTCTAATAAAAAACTTTTAAAATTAAAATTAAACCGACTTAAAAGACCCTAAAAACACGCTTAAAAGTATACCTAACAATTAAATTATTAAAAAATATAAATAAATATAATTAGGTATACTTTTGAGTGTTTTTTTTTCGTTTTTTTAAGGTCTTTATTTTTCCTTATGAGTAGCGTATCTTCGAAGTTTATGGTTAGATTCTGATGAAAATATGGAACCACCTCAGGAGTATATTCTTTCAGAAAAAAAACGCCCAAATCTGTGCATATCTGTCGATGTTATGCCCGAACATATATAAAAATATTATTGATCCTTTTTTAAGTCGGTTAAAAAAAAGAGTATACTCTCTTTGTGAGATACCTAACGTATGTTTTACAATTGTATTATGTATAATTCGATCCATATGTGTATCTATAGCTCATATTTTATTTTGATAAATTTCCTGAAAAGCTGAATACAAACTCTATACATACATTTCCGAACAGTTAATCCATATTCCTGCAGTAAAAAAGATCGGTTAGAATTGTAACATTGGCAGATCGTTGTTATCTTTCTTCCCATTTCACACAAAACCACACACATTCTACGTACATTCTAGTGTTTTTACAGTGGCGTCATATCAGCTATGATTATTTAAATATTAGGTCGTAGCAAAAATAATGCACGTTCTTCCAATTCCTAGATTTAGGTACTATTTGCTATTAAAGTTGTCGCCCAAAGTACTAACAAGTAACACTACCCAACTGTAACTCACCGATTTGAATGAAACTTAACATACTTATTAAACACCGAAAAATATTAAATACGTGTTTTTTTTGTTTCGGCTAAATACGCTTTTTAGGGGTAGAAATCACCCCTCAACCACTGGAGGTGGAAACAGTTATGGCTAATTATTTCTGAAATGATACATTTTCTGAAAAAAGTGCTTAGGACCAACGTTGTATAGTTCAAAGTGATGCACTTGATGGCGACCTTGAGGTCGATTTTCAAGGTGAATGAAACATGAAATGATTTTCAAATGACCTTGAAAATCGACCTCAAGGTCGCCATCAAGTGCATCACATTGAACTCTACAACTTTGGTCCTAAACACTGAACCGATATTATTGAAACTTGGTCGGATGGTTGAGTTTGGTTTGAGGACGGTCCCATTTCAAAATCATCAAAATCGTGTGGAAGGGGGAGGGGTGACACCCCAAAATATTTCTTTTTTTAAGAACGACACATGTTACGAGAAAATTTTATAGAATATTTTTTGTAGAGCATTAAACTTCCTATAATATGGGTCTACTACGTTTGTTGTAAAATATTCCCTTAAAAAGATTTATCTCAATTTATTTTAAAAATTCGTGTTTTGTTTTTCTAAATTGATATTTGATTGGATATACTGTCATTTAGACGTTTTAAATGTCATTTTGGCGTTTTAAATGTCACATTGACGTTTTAAATGTCATTTTGACATTTGCATAAATTTAGATTTAGATTGAAATTGTCAAAAAATTAAAAATATATGAAAAAATATTCAGGTGTGTTTTAAGAAAAATTTCCAACTAAGATTTTTTAGTAAAATTTGTATAAAAATTAAATGGTTAACCAATGCCAGGCAATTTATCTGAACACTATCGGTTTTAGTGAATTTAGCACGAGGAAGCACTGTGCATTTACTTGGCAGATGTTTTTTAAACGGTTGTAGAAAAAAGTTATTTTTATTTTGTTATTTTTTTTCTGTACGCCACTGTCTTGAATGTCCCTTATGATTCTCGATCAGGGATCAACCGCCACCGGCCAGCCAATCATTAGCTACCCCGACCAGGGGTGGTCTTAGATAAAACGCGCCACCACTACGTTTTTTTTATCATCGTTTATCATCTCTACGTAAGTTCGTGAGAATGTTTGTTTTTTTCACCAATGCCGTAAAATCCGTCGATTTTTAAAAAATAAAACATATTTCAACGTCCATAGTTTTTGTTCATCACACATTGAATTATTTTGTGATACTATATGGTGTGGATTGCAAATGGGGTAAAGGAATAGCTTAGTATTATCAAGGATGGAATAAAAAAATATTTTGTAGGATTATTGTATTTTTACCCTTCAATATATATATTATTACTAGAGATTGGAAAAATAGTTCTTATTTTAAATGAAATAGTTACTATATAGTTGATTTTTTTTTCTGTAAAATAGTTAGCAAATAGTTTTTTTTTATTAAAATAGTTGTGAAATAGTTACAAATTTTTTTTTCGATTTAATCAATAAATTAGTGAAATCAACGTATTAGTAAAAAGTGTCAAAACCGAAATTTTTGAGGAAAACATGTTATGGTCGATTCTAGATAGATTTTAGAAGCTAAAAAAAAAAACAAATATGTGAAAACACAACATAAATATCTGTATAATAATCAAAATGTATTTCTAAAAAAATCTACAAAAAACTTATTAGGAAATCACAAGAAATATATATTATGTTTATTATCTATAAACATGTATATAAGTTTTTTATTTTTTTGAAAAAAATCAATATTAACAATTAGAATTATTTTAAACTTTGTCTTTATGACTTTTTATCAATACAAAATTTTTAACGTTGGATAAAAAAAGGCAAATAGCTTAAAAATAGTTGGAAGGGTAAAATAGTTGCACTAGTTGATTTCAAATTGGGTTCAATCAAACCAGTTTTCTGAAATCGATTGAGATATGTAATAAAAATTATAATAGTTGCATTTTTCGCAATAGTTGAAAAACTATTTTTCCAACCTCTAATTATTACGCCGTGCGTAAAAGTACTTTTAACGCACGGCGAGCGCAAAAGTACTACTTTACACACTGAAATGTTAATGAAAAAGCCTACTTTTTTAAACGATTGTAGAAAAAATATATTTTCTAGTACCGAAGTTATTTTATAGCATTTTAAAACGGTTTCAAATAAAATACCACTAGATAAAATAGAATAGAAAATCAGTTAGTCATTCTATCAAACAGTAATTATTTATTTGTTATTAATTTTAAACGAAAGTTGAACATATGTCATTAATAAATAATATTGTAATAATGATAATTAATCAAACATTTTCAACTTGTATTTGGTCCGGATTTTGTTCCAGGATAAAGTGAGATTTAAATCATTTTGTGAAACAAATTAATTAAATTCAGTGTTTGGTATTTTAATTATTAATTTTATCGATACAGAGATGAAATATTTATAGAACGTAATTTAATAAATTAAAATGTTTCCTGGTTGATAACATAGAACTTTGTAACTACAAATCACACATATTTTAACACTATTCTGAAGCCAGAATAGTGTTAAAATATTCATTCATTCTGTTTTTTCCGATTTTGAAATAGCACGTTCGATAACAATAAAAAATATATATTTTTTACACGTATTGATTTGATTTTACACGATTCATTTTTAGGGGATTTCCTTATGCATTTCAATTTTTGCTTCCTCGCAATATCGAAGATACGAGAAGCTTTGTGATCGTTTTCGATTGAGACAAAAAAAATGTTCTCCGAATTCAAAATTTTAAATTGATCTTTCCGTTTCACGTCAAGACAAACACTTTTCGTTCCGTGTCTGTCTGCCTGTCCGTCCATCCGTCTGTCCCCTGAATTTTTGTCACACGCATAACTCATGAACCACTGAACCGATATTATTGAAACTTGGTCGGATGGTTGGGTCTGGCTTGAGGACGTTCATCATCAAAATCGTCTGTAAGGGGGAGGAGTTACATCCCAAAATATCTATTTTTTCAAGATATCTCGAGATATGTTACGTGAAAATTTTATAGAATATTTTTTGTAGAGCATTACATTTCCTATAATATAGGTCTACAACGTTTGTTGTAAAATATTCCCTTACAAAGATTTATCTCAATTTATTTAAAAAAATCATGTTTTGTTTTTTTTAAATTGATATTTAATTTAATATTTTAACTGTCATTTTGACGTTTTAAATGTCATTTCGATGTTTGCATAAATTTAGATTCAGATTGAAATTGCCAAAAAATTAAAAATATACGAAAAATATCTGCCAAGTAAATGCACAGTGCTTCCTCGTGCTAAATTCACCAAAGGTAGTTATTTATTGAGCTATTTAAATAAAAACCGATAGTGTTTAGACAAATTGCCTGGAATTGGTGAACCATTTAATTTTTATACAATTTTACTAAAAAATATTAGTTCGAAATTTTTCATAAAACGCACCTGATTATGTTTTCGTATATTTTTAATTTTTTGACAATTTCAATCTAAATCTAAATTTATTTATATTTATTATATTATTATATTTCAAATTCCAATTTTGTATTATATTTTAAAACAAAATTATCAATTAAAATTATTAGTTCAGTCACATAAATAGAATAATATTTTAAAGAAATTAATGGAAAATTAAAACCAACCTCAGTCATTCTGAAACACCTGACACTTAAAATAAACATTATAAAAACATAATTTGTTCATATGTGGCCGCGGGCCGCACAAGAGAGCGTCGCGGGCCGTGGGTTGGCCCGCCCTGCTGTATATAGATATAAATACGATATACCGGGTGTTCCACTATGTTTTACGCTCAAACTATTGAAGATAGAGTTTTATGATAAAAAATAAAGTAAATTATAATTTTAAATTTTAAATTATCTTATCAAAAGTTGTTAATTTAAATATATTTTTTAAGATAAAGTACTAATTGATATATCATTCCATTTAAAAATTTTGAATTATTCCCAATTGAAGTTTTGCATTTTTGATATGTCTCGTGTGACACTTTAAATTATCTAAATCTCAAATAATCATACATCATTAGAAAGTTCATTATTTCTACTTTCAAATAAAAATATAAAAATAAAATTTCATTATTATTTAACAAAACTAGAGCACTTTAAGCAAAACCCGAAAATTTGGAAACAAGTCGCCATATTTTCTAAACAATTGAATGTATGAAAAATTTTTTTTTACAAAATTTTTTTACTTTTTTATGATCTTTAAAATTATCTACTTTTGGATATACCGTTCTATTTGATTTTGCTAAGAAACGAGCATGTACCTCTCAAACTACCCCCCAAAGGAAAGTTTTAGGGGGTTGATAATATTTTCCTGAGATTCTTTAGAGTCGATATATATAGTAAATTTTTTATCATAAAACTCTATCTTCAATAGTTGGGCGTAAAACATAGTGGACGGGTGGTCTGGAACACCCGGTAGAAAGTTCAAGCAGAATTTTGTAATATTTCCACTGACTTGTGGGGTGAGGTAAAGCACTTCTCCCTAAGTTTAACGAATTATTTCATCTCTTAAATAAAATTAAAACATTTCAGTTTTGTTTCTATTTATATTTATTTATGTTAAATAAATGTGAAATTAAACATAACGTGAAAATAAACTGGAGATAAAATATTTGAAGTTGTATAAAAAGTTTTGATATTTAAATGCTTGTAAAAAAAGCTGCTGGTATACCTACGTATGTTATTTAATGAAATAAATGAATTCTAAACAAAAACTTACAATGTATTTTTAAATTGACATGTGTTTTTTCAATCTGACATATAATGAATGTTTAAGGTAGAGTGGTGCATATTTTTGTTAGATATTATTTTAATGTTTTCCTCTTACAAAAACAATTGAATCATTCAGAAAGCATACAGACTAACTGCAGAAGAATGTGTGATATTTATAAATGGACCAGTATTATTTTATTTTATAATTTGTATAATCTAAAATAGATTTCGTATTGTTAGTCTGAAACAATATTTTGATGCCTAAACGTGTATTTTTATTATTATAGATTTTTTTGTTCGAAATTCACTCTGATAAGGTACTGGAATAAGTTTTAGCTATTTTAAGAGTTGTTTTTGTGAATTGATGGACTTCTTTTTGCTTCCTCGCAATATCGAAGATACGAGAAGCTATGTGATCATTTCAGATTGAGACAAAAAAAATGTTCTCCGATTTCAAAATTTTAAATTGATTTATCCGTTTCACGTCAACGCAAACACTTTTCGTTCCGTGTCTGTCTGTCCGTCCGTCCGTCATTGTCACACGCATAACTCATGAACCACTGAACCGATATTATTGAAACTTGGTCGGATGGTTGGGTCTGGTTTGAGGACGGTCCCATTTCAAAATCATCAGATGTTTTTGTAATTACTAATAAAACAAGTACCTCTTTATTAAATCAATTTAATTACTAAAGTACACAAATATAGTTTATTTATTAAATTATAGCCTTTTATTTAATTTATGTTTTTCCTCTAGTAATGGACAAGTAAAACCAGTAATGGGCACCCAGTGATGGACATTTGTTAATGATGACACAAACGTTATAAAATAAAGAATCATAAAATTTTAAATGTAATGCAGATATTATGATAATATAATAGTTAATAAATAGATTACACTAATAATTAGTTTAAATGGCCTCCATTTTGACACCCATTGGCCGATTGTCATCAAATTAAGCTGTTTTACTGTTAAGTGTCTATAGATTATGATTCAGTAATGAGAGTAATCAAATATCAATAAATATAATTTAGTAGATTTAATTAAACAAGTGTCCAACACTGGGGTATTATACAATACTTAATTGTTAGTATATTTTTACATATATTAATGTAGAAAATCCTGTATAAATTTTGACTTTTCAGTTTTATAGACAATGATGGCAGATTATTTTTTATCATTTTATTTTTTAATAAATAAAATAAAATTAAGAATAATTAGTTAAAAGATTACATAACACAAATTTTAAGAGCGATTTGAAGTTTCTATGGTTTATAGTTTCTGAGTTCTATGTTGTCAAACAGGAGTTTTTTTTATAAACCCGGATTTCTTTTTTTTAACTTAAAGAATGTAATTTGTTAAATGTTATAAATGCATTTTTTATATTATCCACTTTCTCTTAACCTTGTTTTAAGAATTAATAGCTAATAATTATTTGCAATATATTACTTTGTTAAATAATATTTTTCAATGTACTGTTTTTTACTCAAAAGTTGATTTTAATTTTTAATTTCAAGAATTTTATATTATGTCAAATATACTGTTTCTCTTTCTCTAAACCTAAATTAACAAGATTGAATGCAGTATTTTCATCGCATTACTTTTAAGGGGTTATGCGTTTGACTAGTACATTTCTTTGTTTATACATTCCTCCCTAGGGTTTTCTTTAAATGAAACTAGATGTCTCGAAATGTTACAAAATATCATAGATTTGAAATTTGGGATTCGTCAAATGGGACTACTCTAAAAATTATCCGATTGATTAGAGTATAGTCTAATATGGGTTTTGGACCCATTTTAAGGCCCTTGGTGTCATTCATTTTTAAAAGTCGAAAGAAACAGGATAAATAATTTTGAGCTGGGTGTTGATGAGTCAGTCACTCAGGACTTACTTTTTATTTGTACATGAGGTACTGGCACCAGTTATGGCCGCTATAAGAGCAAGGTTTACTGTTTTTATGATTGACGGGCTTCTTTTTTGTAATTATCATGAACTCATGTTACTAATAAAACAAGTAACTATTTATTTATGTTTTTATCCAGTAATGGATAAAATAAAACCAGGACACTTGTTAATGATTACAAAATGATAAGTACTACGACACAAAAGATATAAAATAAAGAATCGTCAAATTTGAAACAATGTAAAGCAGTTGCTATGATAATATGTATAATAATTAATAAACAGATTACACTAATAATTAGTTTAAATGTCCACTATTTTGACACCTATTGGTCAATTGCCATCAAATCATGCTGTAAGACAGTTAAATGTATTAATAAATATTAAGAAATGGTAGTAATCAAATATCAACAAGTATTTGTATTTCAGTAGTTACATTTAATTAAAAAATAGCCATTACTAGGGTCATATCCAAGACTGGTGCCAGTACCTTATATATTATAAATGAACTCTTTTTTTAATAGAGTAATGGTTAGATTGTACCACACTCCCCTATATTGTAATTATAATTAATATACATAGCAAAAAGTATTGTTTTAAATGGTCAATTCCGTTCTTAAAAATACAATTAACTTTTTATGCACTGTTTTTATAAATTTTAACAATGAGTTATTATTAAAATAATGCAAAAAATGAATACTAAATTCTTATTAAAAAATTACTTACATGTTATGATTTTTTATATAAACACGGAAATAATTTAAGATTCTTATTAAAAGTTGGTATTAATTATAAATAATAATTTTGTTGTTGTTGAAATTAGTTTAATTTTAAAAATACGTAACAGTAAAATTATAATTAGTTTAATAACAAAATTTTTATTTTTATCTGTTTGTTCCGACCGATTTGGATGGTACTTTCACTATTCGAAAACCTACAGTTCTAGTAATAGTTCAGGTTATATAATAATTAGTTAATAGCAGATCTGTATTTAAGAAAAAAATAACAGTTTTGTATATTTTTTAATAAAAAAAAGAAAAAAAATTAAGATGAAAGAATTTGATTTCGATTCGAAATAAGGTACTGGCATCAGTCTTGGATATGACCCCAGTAATGGCTATTTTTAAATTAAATGTACTGAATTAGAAATATTTGTTGATATTTGATTACTACCATTTCTGAATATTAATCTATATACATTTAACTGTCTTACAGCGTGATTTGATGACAATCGGCCAATATGTGTCAAAATGGTGAACATTTAAACTAATTATTAGTATAATTTATTTATTAATTATTATATTATCATAGCATTGTTTCAAATTTAACTAATCTTTCTATTAATTGTAAATCAATTTTTTCCTATAAATCATTTTTAGCCAAAATTAAAAACAATATGTTTATAAATCAGTTCAAAATATCCATTATCAAGTCATGAACCCCGTTAATGACAGTGGGTTTTCGCACCACTACACCCATTTCTTTTATTTTATTTCGCAAATAAAACAGACTTACAATAAAGTCTGAGCTTGGGGGGTGGAGGAGGGGGGTTACATCGAAAACAGATAATATCTATATATCAAGTGAATGCTACGAGAAAAGGGAGGGGGTGAAGATAAGGAAAGAAGTAACACCGTACATACATCGCCTTGACTTCTTACAGCAATTTTATATCACCAGTGGCGTACTTTATATATATTTTTTATCAATAAAATAAATAATTTCATCACGTAAGCTGGGGATTTGTGAGTATTTAAGGATGTATGGCAGGTATCTAATTTCAACGAGAAATAGTTGAAATTTGGAGAAGTTACTCCTTTATAAATCTTAACTACTCATACAAAATTTCAAAAGATTTTACAACATAGTTTGAAAGTTATTATTTTTTTAAATTAACATGGGCACTTATGGCAGAATGGTGTATTGAAGGTTAAAGTCCAATAAAACACATGGTTCAAGCATCGAGAAAAATCTGAAATTTTCACAACACGTCACTTACATATTTAGCAACAAGTTTAATAAAAAAAATTATACACATACAGAACTAAATTGTGAGAACAAACAAATTTTTTCATATATGTAAGCATATGAAGTATTAATATTATTATTTTCATTACGTTTGTATGTTCCACATATAATCTAATGTCCGGTATTATAAAGGACCTAACAAAATTTGCTAGCTAACAATTACTTTCAAATGGGGTATTAATTCTGTACTAGTATCTATGGATTAGTTATGGAATTTAGAGCAGTGACACTTCAACTAATTGTAACACAGTTGGAATTTTGACCGTTCAAAATAATTTTCATAACATCACCACTGTTTTAATACCGTTTGTATTTACCTACAACGCGTGCGCAAAACTTGTCAAAGTCATCAACAAACTCCAAAAGAACTGTCATATAAGTTTGATATCTCAGTTGAAAGTGCTTGCTAGCTAACAAATTTGTTAGGTCATTTATGATACCGGACATAAATAGTATTATTTAAAAATATTTTAACTTATGTCATTTACAACAATAAAATACTGTTTTTATATCTGACAGATTAGTTTCTAATATTATAGTCATATACCTCCAATTTTATAAAGAAGAGACGCCACTGCAAATCACATAACATACTTCACCCCTCCGTACAATTGAGATGATTTTATGATCATGTTTTCATTGCATCTTCGCGGGAATGTTGCATGCTGCACCGATAGATGGCAGTGCGGACAAAAATAAAACATAACGTTAGTCAGTTGTTTGTAGATGCGGGGTCTGGTCAGGTTCATCGCCGGAATATTTGTGCAGTTCAGAGGACAAGATGATTAAGGATGTAAGGCACGTAAAGTATGAGTCAAAAGTTATTTAAATCTACATGGGTAAAAAATTGATTTGGGTTAAGAAATCCATGTTTTAAAAATATTTTAAGCAAAAAGGTTCATATGAACATGTGCCCGGAAATTCTTTGCGAGGGAGTTATAGACCCCCAAAGATTTTGCCTAAAATAAGTTTTGCTTCCTCGCAATATCGAAGATACGAGAAGCTTTGTGATCGTTTCAGATTGAGACAAAAAAAATATTCTCCGATTTCAAATTTTAAATTGATCTTTCCGTTTCACGTCAAGACAAACACTTTTCGTTCCGTGTCTGTCTGTCTGTCCGTGTGTCCGTCACACGCATAACTCATGAACCACTGAACCGATATTGTTGAAACTTGGACGGTTCCATTTCATCAAAATCGTGTGTAAGGGGGAGGGGTGACATTCCAAAATATTTATTTTTTCAAGATATCTTAAGAACGACACATGTTACGTGAAAATTTTATAGAATACTTTTTGTAGAGCATTAAATTTACTATAATATGGATCTACAACGTTTGTTGTAAAATATTCTCTTACAATGATTTATCTCAATTTATTTTAAAAATTCGTGTTTTGTTTTTCTAAATTGATATTTGCTTTGACATATTAAATGTCATTTTGACGTTTTAAATGTCATTTTGGCGTTTAGATTGAAATTGTCAAAAAATTAAAAATGTACGAAAAAATAATCATGTGTTTTAAAAAAAATCTTGCTATCTGTTGATAAGGATGCATTTTTAGAGGTATAACATATTTACATGAACTTTTTAAACAGGAATAGATTCTTGATTTCTGAAGAAATCAAAAAAACATCTGCCAAGTAAATGCACAGTGCTTCCTCGTGCTAAATTTACCAAAGGTAATTTATTATTGAACAATTTAAATAAAAACCGAGAGTGTTGAGATAAATTGCCTGGAATTGGTTAACCATTTAATTTTTATACAATTTTACAAAAAAATATTAGTATAGTAAATATTAGTATATTTTTAATTTTTTGACAAATGTCAAAATAACATTTAAAACGTCAAAATGACATTTAATATGTCCAAGCAAATATCAATTTAGAAAAACAAAACACGAATTTTTAAAATAAATTGAGATAAATCTTTGTAAGGTATATTTTACAACAAACCCATATTATAGAAAATTTAATGCTCTACAAAAAAGATTCTATAAAATTTTCACGTAAAATGTGTCGTTCTTGAGATATCTTGAAAAAATAAATATTTTGGGATGTCACCCCTCCCCCTTACACAAAAATAAATAATAAAATGGGACCGTCCTCAAGCCAGACCCAACCATCCAACCAAGTTTCATTAATATCGGTTCAGTGGTTCATGAGTTATGTGTGTGACAAGGATTCAGGGGACAGACAGACAGACACAGAACGAAAAGTATTTGTCTTCACGTGAAACGGAAAGATAAATTTAAAATTTTGAAATCGGAGAACATTTTTTTTGTCTCAATCTAAAACGATCACAAAGCTTCTCGTATCTATTCTTTGATACTGCGAGGAAGCAAAAAATCTTATTAACCCTTTCAGGCATACATTTTTCTTTGGGTTCAATGGACTTGAAATTTATCACTCGGGGGTTTTTGGGGTCGCTGATGATGAATCTGAACACAGAATTTCAAAATTCAAAATGGCGGATAAAAGTACAAAAAGTTTTATCATTTATGTCCGCCATATTAAATCCGCCATTTTGAATTTTGAAATTTTGACTTCAGATTCGTAATCAGCGACCCCAAAAACCCCCGCATACTAGTTTTCAGCGTAATCTAATAAATTTTATCTTTTTTAACCGCCATATTGGATCCGCCATTTTGAATTTTGAAATTTTGACTTCAGATTCGTAATCAGCGACCCCAAAAACCCCCGCATACTAGTTTTCAGCGTAATCTAATAAATTTTATCTTTTTTAACCGCCATATTGGATCCGCCATTTTGAATTTTGAATTTTTGACTTCAGATTTATAATCAGCGACCCCAAAAACCTTTATAAAGCTGATTACCGATTTTTTAACAGTAATAGATTTGCCACAGTTACATTTAATCTGCAAAATAGCTACTTTTTTACTCTTTATTTATTTATAAAATGCAGTAATTATTTAAAAAAACGCATATTACTTTTCTTTTATAACAATTGATGTCCTAGAATACTTACGAAATGAATTTAGTCAATATAAGTGCATGAAATATATGTTATAATATTAAAAAACTGCATTAGAAAAGGTGTTGCAGTACAGCAACACTATGCAACAAAGGGTTAAGACCAAAGGTAGAACAGAACACAATACGAAGAATTAAAGCCTTCTTGGGTTGTGTAATTATTACTGTAGCTGTAATAGGTAAGTAATAACAATTTAAAAGTGTTCGATTCTTTGATAGCGATCAAGCATCCCAATCAGAGCATCGCGTCGGTCGCACCGCCGCTAGAACATTCATTGGAGAAGAAGGACCTTAGTAATAATAATCGAGAACAGCTCAAGTGTGTATAACGTTTTCTCGAAGAGGTTGTCGCGTTATTTACTCACTGAGAGCAGTATTCTCTAGGTTTTATTTGTGAAGAATGCCTCGACAAGTTAATAGGTTTTGTGACACATAAATACAATTTTGTCAATGCTCGGATTATTTTAACGATTGCACATTACACTTATATTTGTAGTTTGTATGTAGGTACTTACTGATATATTATATAAGTAGGTATTACGTGTAAATAAAACAGTGGCGTATACAGGATATATTTATTATGTTTTCTTGTGCTTATACCACTGATCTGGTATTATTTAACTGGATATTGGATACCTATGGAATTACTATTAAACCGGATGGCTAAATTTCATACTTTTTCTAACAGTATCGTTTCCATTTGCGCATGCGCGAGACGCAACACTGAACTCAATTTTGATATAATATAGAGGTATGTGACGTGCTTCTATAGTTTCTTTATTTAATTGTTATTCAGATTTGACAGTTAATATGCATCTATGGTTGTTTATTTAGTTATTATTTGATAATTAAAATAAATTACAGGTATTCGCGTGTTAAATAAGTGTATTGTAGTTGATATACAATCGAACTTGTATGTATTTATTTATATATTTAACAAATCAATTTGATAAATTTGAATTTCGAACATCCGTTGACGCATGCGCATAATCAGTTTCGGTTGTTAGGAAATATTCAATTTCAGCCATTATGTCTGACTTATCATCAGTCCAGCCATGTCAATGGCTTATACAGTGTATTCCAAGTTGGTTAAGACATAGGAAATTTAATATGTAGACAATTAGAACTGTTGTAGTTACCTTTGGTCAAATTTAACGATGTGTGATTGGTGCATTTTGAAATGCCGCCTCGAAACTTACTGATAAATATTAAATTAATCAACAGTATTTTGTTTTCAATAATAAAATACATTAATGAAATTAAAGTAAACATCCTAGATAAAATTATAATAATATTTTTTGGCAGATATAAATTTGAAAACAAAATACTAATTACTATTTTATTAATTTTTATGGCGGCATTTCAAAATGCACCAATCACACATCGTTAAAGACCAAAGGTTACTACAACAATTCTGATTGCCCCCATGTTAAATTTCCTGTCTTAGGCGGCTATTACACTATCATATAAATATGTCAAACATCTTTGACAAAGATTTGATCATATTTCTTTGATAAAATACGAGATTTTGTTCTATTACACTACATAAAACATTTGATAATATTTTCTTAGTATTATCTAGGGATATTTTTTTCTTTTTTGGTGCATTTTGATAATCAATGCGTGGATGTTCGTCAGTTGACGCGATCGAGGTTTGAATTTACAACTGTGTATTGCAGTTTTTATAATCAATAAGAAGATTATCATATAATACTGGATTATGTTGATATTAATATATTAACTGTAACTGTCAGTGATAACTTGGCAGTCGCCATTTTGATTTATCTGTCAAAAAACTTTGATCAAATATAAGAGACTGTCATTAACTATGATCATAGAAATATTATTAAGGTAAATATTATAAAAGTTGACTTATTACACTGTCATATTTCTTTGATCAAAGAAATATTACAGAGTAATAAGTTAACTTTTATAATTTTTAGCTTCATAATATTTCTATAATCATAGTTAATGACAGTCTCTTATATTTGATCAAAGTTTTTTGACGTCAAAAACAAAATGGCGACTACCAAGTTATCACTGACAGTTACATTTACATAATTATTAATATATGAATATCAACAAAATCCAGTATTATATGATAATCTTCTTATTGATTTTAAAAACCACAATACACGGTTATAAATTCAATCGTCGATCGCGTCAATTGACGAACATCCACGCACTGATATTCAAAATGCACCAAAAAAGTAGAAAATATCCCTAGATAATATTGAGAAAATATTATCAAATATTTTATGTAGAGTAATAAAACAAAATCTCGTATTTTATCAAAGAAATATGATCAAATCTTTGTCAAAGATCTTTGACATATTTATTTGATAGTTTAATAGCCGCCTTAATCAACTTGGAATACACTGTATATAGTCCGGACGTTAAGAGAGATATTTCGATTAATCTCTGCACATTTTAATAGAAGCATGAAAATTGATATAGTTGTATATTAAACCTTCCTCAACAAAACTAGACATGTCGTGTGGTCCTCCTTTTAGAGGCAAAATAAAATATTGTGTGACAAATATGCCCTGCTTTACACCGTTCATGTAATATATCAATTAGTTTGTAGCTTTGATCTTTATTTACTCGGAAAATTTAATATTTGACATGTAAACATAACGAAAATATCGAAATATAAATACGGGAACATATTATTCGCGCGATGGCGACCCGTGTCGCGGCGTGCGGCAAGGAGGGAGCGTGCCAAGTAGACGCAGGGCAGAAGGAATGATCACAGGCCGGTATTCTTTTGATAGTCAATTGTTTATTTTGTTTTCAATAATTTACTTTTAAATTTAACTAGAACAAAAATTATTTTTACTTTTTTTTGTTGTATGATTCGTTTTTGTTAGGTAGGTAATTTAAGTGTTGTTTGGTTTTTATTACAATAATAACTAATCGTGTTTGTACTTAATTATATATATATTTTTTAAATCATAAACAACAATTCCGTAGTCTACGCGAGCGACACCGCGCGGGCCCAGCTAGTAATTTAATAAAGAGTTACTTGTTTTATTAGTTCGTAAGAATTAAAAAAGAAGCCCATTAATCCCTAAAACAGTATATCTTGTTCTTAAAGCGGCCAAGACTGGTGCCAGTACCTTAGGCGGCTATTACACTATCAAATAAATATGACAAAAATCTTTGACAAAGATTTGATCATATTTCTTTGATAAAATATGAGATTTTGTTCTATTACACTACATAAAATATTTGATAATATTTTCTTAGTATTATCTAGGGATATTTTCTTCTTTTTTGGTGCATTTTGATAATCAATCTGTGGATGTTCGTCAGTTGACGCGATCAAGGTTTGAATTTACAACTATGTATTGCAGTTTTTATAATCAATAAGAAGATTATCATATAATAGCTGGATTATATTTATATTAATATATTATCTGTAACTGTCAGTGATAACTTGGCAGTCGCCATTTTGATTTATCTGTCAAAAAACTTTGATCAAATATAAGAGACTGTCATTAACTATGATCATAGAAATATTATTAAGGTAAATATTATAAAAGTTGACTTATTACACTGTCATATTTCTTTGATCAAAGAAATTTTATCACATTTCTTTGATAGTGTAATAGTCGCCTTAGTAACAAAGAAAGTAAATTCTTTTTTTGACTGATGAATATAATTTTCGTTACCTAGCAACTATATGTGTTACCTACGCACAGAAAAACATAGGCCGTTATTATTATTATAACAGACCTACAGCAATATTAATAAAAAATGTGTTCTCATACGTACACGTAGATATATTTTCCGTAGAACGCGTTGTTTTAATAGTGACACATAATCGCTTTATCTCGAGATTGTTTTCATTCAATATCTCATGTCGCGCGAAATGGAAAATTCGCATCTCGAGGAAATACGAGAAAATTTATACTTATGTGCATGTTGCCATATCTATGTTCTGTTGGAAAGAATGAGTGTACTACATATTGTATATTGTGCTGTGGAAAATAATGTATTTAGTGCAGTGGCGGTCTTGAGAATTTTTTTTTTTAAATTTTTTTTTATTTAATACTTTTGATTTTATTAACGGTAAGTGAGAGTTGATGGTTTAGACTAGCATATTATATATTGTGCTGTGAAAATAATATATTTAGTCCAGTGGCGGGGCTGAGAACATTAATTTTTTTTTATTTAATGCTTTTGATTTTATTAATCGCAAGTAAGAGTTCATGGCATAGACGATAATGTATTTAGTCCAGTGGCGGGGCTGAGAACATTTTTTTTTAAATTTTATTTTTATTTAATACTTTTGATTTTATTAATCGCAAGTGAGAGTTGATAGCTTAGACGAGCATATTGTATATTTTGCTACGGAAAATAATGTATTTAGTCCAGTGGCGGGGCTGAGAACATTTTTTTTTTAATTTTTTTTTTATTTAATACTTTTTATTTTATTAATCGCAAGTGAGAGTTGATAGCTTAGATGAGCATTTGGTATATTTTGCTGTGGAAAATAATGTATTTAGTCCAGTGGCGGGGCTAGGAGATTTTATTTTATTTTATTTGTATTTTATACTTTTGATTTTATTAATCGCAAGTAACAGTTGATAACTTATACCTACGAGCATATTGTATATTGTACTGTGGAAAATAATGTATTTAGTACAGTGGCGGGGATTCGAACATTTAAAAAACTTTTTTTGCTTTGGAGTAAATTATCAAAGATTGAAGTAAAATATACAATACTAGTGCATTGGACCCGGTGACCCATGTTACCTGAGGATATCAATTTAATTTTTAATAAACCTTTTAAACATTACTTTCACTTATCGCTAACTATTTACGCAGCGCATATGTTTTTTTCCGACTTACATATACACAAAATATTCACAAATTATACACTATCTATTAGTGAAAACCGGAAAAATACGTTTAGTAGTTACTGAGAAAATCGTGCAAAAACAGACAGACAGACAAACGCGGCGTGGTGGCTTAGGACATCTCGCCGCAAGTTCAAGTCAAAAATCCCCCTCCACTGCACCCCCTTTAAAAGCCATTAAAAGGTCTTAGGAATATTTTATTAGATATCTTGTTGGATGGCTATGCCCCCTTGCTCCCCTTAAACGCCATTAGTTACATAGATACTTTGTGGGGCTTTGCCCCCCTGCTACTTTAACACCAGTATTTACTTAGGAATATTTTATTAGATCTAATGCGGGGGACTCCGCTTCGCTGCACTCCTTATAATATCAGTAGTTACTTATGGACATTTTATTAGAACTAATGTGGTGGCATTCGCCTCCTTTGCCTCTCCTTACCGATCAGTAGCAATATTTAAATTATATTAGATCTAATGCGAGGGACTCTGTCATCCTGCACCCCCTTTAATGCCATTAGTAACTTATAGAGACATTTGAGTAGAACTAATCTGGTGGCCTCTGCTCCTTGCCTCAACTTTAACGACCAGAAGAAATTCTTTATCGGTAACTTGAACTCGCGGCGAGTTGGCCCTTTCTGGCGGCGAGGGACTTTGTTTTATACTACGTATAGATAAGATTTGTTTAACTTAATTTTATATCACATTCGAATACCTAAATAAAAAAAAACGAAACAAGACAGTTACTTGTAAAATTTGAGATCGAGATATGCAAAAGTACAAATTTAAAATACATTTTCATAAAAATCATATTTCTCTCGCTCATTTTCATATAAATATAAAACAAATTTGCATTACAGTAAAAAAATAAATCCTTCAACCCATTTTACGTCCAATTTGACACGACTGATCTTATCATTATGATTATTCGGATTATTATTGAAAGTTTTGATATAACATTCTGGCAATCTATCATTTCTCTGCCCTCTATGAAGCCATAACTCAGCTGGTAACATATTGCTGTGATAAGATCTCGATCGATCATTATTATATTGGTATTATCTGATCATTTCTCAAATAACCTTAACAATACGTGATTTCAATAAAAATGAAGAGGGGTTCTATCAAGAATACAATTGGGGTAAAGAAATCAATTTTAAATTGTGTTAGGTTAAAAAATACATTTTTATGTTATTTACGATGCATAAAATTTAAAAAAAAGTACCTATTAACATGTATGTTTTATTTTGAACTGCATTAAATACTCAAAAATGATAATTTTGTTTGTTGATACATTAATGCAAACAAAATTATCATTTTTGAGTATTTAATGCAGTTCAAAATAAAACTTAAAATTATTTTTTTATATTATATAATTTATAACTCTAAAAAACAATGTTTTTCATTAATGTATCAACAAACAAAATTATCATTTTTGAGTATTTAATGCAGTTCAAAATAAAACTTAAAATTATTTTTTTATATTATATAATTTAACAAACATAACTCTAAAAAACAATGTTTTTCTGATTTTAATGAAAGAGCATCTAAATGGAAAAAAAAACGTTTGTGTGAGTTGATGCATTAGTACATAACATAGTTCATTATACAAGACGCCTTTGAAAGACCGGGTTTCTTCTCAAAAATAATGTCTTAATGTTTTAAAGTAATTCAATCAATAAAAATCGAGTCTCTGTGTCCGTCTGTTGGTCTGTTAATACTTTATAACCAAAAAGGTAAAATTTATATACAAAAATGACATAAAAATTAAACTAAATGGTAATTGTGCACCTCCCAATTTTGAGACGGCGCTTAAAGGAAAAAATGTTTCGAATAAATGTTATAGAGAATATTATAATGTAAAATTTATGTTCTAACTATTTTACCATTTTCAGGATATTCATTTCTGTATGATAATGCATAAAAAAGTATTGTGGTGGCCACATCAGTTTATTTTTAATAATTTTTTTTTAAAACGAATCCGCTTTTCAATGATGACTATATAGGTAAAAATATTGCAAATAAAATATTTCCCCCCTCCGTAATATCTATAAAACATTGTTTTTACTTTCTTATACCATGTATATGAAATATACATTAGTATAAGTAAGTATAGTGAAGACGATTTTTTTCGAACCTCGGATTTTGACGAAATTATCTATTTTGACCTTCCCTGAATCCATTCTGACTATTTTCGCCATGATGTCTGTGTATCCGTCTGTCGGTCTGTCTGTCTGTCTGTCTGTAAGCGCTGTAACTCAAATACGACAAATCGTAGAAGGGTGATATTTTATATTTAAGATTAATTTTTGGCTGGGAAGAAAACGTCCTATTTTTGAAAACGATCCTTCAACCGGATACGGATGTTTACCTACGTCGATTTTTTAATTTTTCGAATTAATCTGAAACAGTGCGAAATAGAGAAAAATGGTCAAGTTAAAAAATGTAGGTAATATCTATGTATATCTATAATTTATGTTCTATTCATTTTTTTGTAAAAACGAATTTTTGAAGAAAAAAAATTTATTATAATTCAAATGGTTCATAACAGAAAAAAAAATGTATGGGGAATAAATTATAGATAATAACATACTCGACATTTTTTATCTAAAACATTTTTTTCTTATTTCAAAAATAATTCAAAAATCAAAAAATTTACATCCGTTTTCAGTTATTACGTTAAAACAATCACTTGTTATAGGTACATATAAATATAAAATTATTCATTTTGTTCTATCTTGTTAGTTTGTTAGAAATGTTTTAATAAACAAAGAATCACGTATACAATTCACTGTAAGGTTAGGTTAGGTTAGGTATAAGAAAGTCCCGTGGTTCCCAAGGCAGATATTTTTATATTGTATCTAATTTTGAAACCACTCAGTCAATCTTAACAAACAAAATTTGAAATTTCAAGTAAAGTAACTTTCGAATCACCTCTGTATATAAAGTGTCACATATGTAAATTTAAATACGGTACAAGATTCGACGTGAAATCCAGTGGCATTGACAACCGTGAACCAGGTTTATGATGGGATTTCATCCTTTGGGGTTTTACCCCTTCTCCACCCAACCCCTTCTTCTTTTCCCAATATGTGCTTAAAACTTTGATATACGTATGTCTGATCTTTTCGTCACGTCTTATTCAGTTTTGAGAGGCTTGAATGTAACGTTTTCTCTACATACGAACAAGGGTGGTTCAACATTATATCATATTAGGGGTACCCATAAGTAATCAATTATTTTTAGTTAGGAAAATTTGCTTCAATATAATTCAGAATGTTAACTTGTACAAACGTGTTTTATTTCACTTTTTATTCATAACAAAAACAAAAGTTATTATTACACCGGTGCAAAATGGCGGACAATCAACCAACAGAAGAACATTTACGTCAAGGTATATAAAGACAAGGTCGCGGGAATTGACGTCACCACGAAGACGTATTCAAATGTTATAAATGAATAATAGAATATCAATCCTTTATTTATTCTTGTCTTCGTAATTTTTGATTTATAAAGAAGTACAAATTCGACATTGCAAAATCATGAAAAAGCTATCATATACAATTTTGTCTATTCGGGAAGTATCATTTTTACTATTCTTAAGTTGGCAATACGTTCTGTGATTCTGATAGCTTTTTATGATTTTGCAATATCGAATTTGATTGTATGTGTTGTTAAAATATCAAAAAATATGAAAACAAGAATAAATAAACGATTTTTTGTAATTGATATTCTTTTATACATTTCTAACATTTGAATATGTCTTCGTAGTTTCATTTTCGATCGGGTTTTAATGTAACGATTGAAACAAAGAAAGTTTGTGATGTGTATGAGGACGTACTCAAAGTCAATAAGTGCCAGCGTTGGTTTAAATTTTTTTTCAATTTTGACTTTGACTTATCCGATAGTGATCGATAGAATTTGATAATGACGTTTTAAAATCATAGGTTGAAACGGATCCCAAACTGAGTATTCAGGAAATAGCAAGCACTCTTCAGGCTACTTAGTCAACAGTGCAAAGACACCTTCATGAAATCGGGAAGGTTTACAGACAGAGTATATTGTTCCCACATCAGTTGTCGGAGATGAATAAGGACCAATGGCAGCAAGATTAACTCAAGAAAAAATAAGCCAACTGGACTAGGAAGTTTTAACCTTATTCTCACGACATAGCGCCATCTGACTTTCATTTATTCTGATCCATGGAACATTCTCTAAGGAATACAATTTTTAGAAATATCGAGCTCACCTAGAATCATATTTTACATCAAAGCCAACTGAGTTTTATGAACATGGGATTAAAACTCTGTCAGTAAGATGGCAAAAGGTCCGATAACGACGGAGGTTACATAATCGACTAAATGTATAATTTAAAAAAAAAAAAAATTCGTTTCTTTGGTTGCCACTGAAATAATTGATTACTTATAGGTACCCCTAATATAATGATAGAAAGGGGTAATTTATGTAGAGATACTCCAATGAGAGTTGACAGCGTAGCTATTTTTAGCCGAATTGGCGGTGATGTGATTTATTCAAAAATCATTTATGTATTATTTTTAGCAAGCATAAAAAAACATATGCCAAGTAAATGCACAGTGCTTCCTCGTACTCTATTCACCAAGGGTAGTTAATTATCGTAAAATTTTAATAAACACCGATAAAGTATTCAGATGAATTGCTAGTCATTGATTAACCATTTAATTTCCATAGAATTTTATTAAAAAATATTTATTCGACTTTTTTCTTTTATATGTATGTTTAAAGGTACACATGATGTAAATTTATCTTTTTAAAATTGTTTTATGGTTAGTGTTCTTGCACACTTAATATATAAGGTAAGGCACCAGTTATGGTCGCTATAATAGCAAGTTTTCGTTTTTTTGGATTAATGGGCTTGTTTTTTGTAATTCTCGTGAACTCATGTTACTAATAAAACAAGTAACTCTTTATTTAATCAATTTAATTACCAAAGTCCACAAATATATTTTGTTTTTTAAATTATAGCTTTTTATTTTGTTCATGTTTTTTCTCCAGTAATGGTAAAAGTAAAACCAGTAATGAGCCCCGCAGTGATGGACACTTGCTAATGATTACAAAATGATAAGTACTACGACACAAACGATATAAAAGAAAGAATCGTCAAATTTGAAACAATGTAAAGCAGTTGCTATGATAATATAATAATTAATAAATAAATTATACTAATAAATAGTTTAAATGTCCACCATTTTGACACCTATTGGCCGATGGTCATCAAATCACGCTGTAAGACAGTTAAATGTATATATGTAGATTAATATTCAGAAATGATAGTAATCAAATATCAACACATATTTCTAATTCAGTACATTTGATTAAAAATTTGCCATTATTGGGGTCCTTGCCAAGACTGGTGCCACTATCTTATTAGTATATAGTAGTGTGGGTACTCAAACCCACGTACTTCACTGTCACTGTGATCTTAAATTAAAATTATATTTGTATTTTACATATTTTCATCTAGCCACCAGGATTATTAAAAAACAGAAAGTAGTGTGTCAACAAGTTTTTAAAATGTACAGCAAATAATCAGTTTTCTTTTAATTAAATAAAAATATATCACCAATAATAAAGTTGTTTAATATAAATGTTACTCAAAGGTGCTACAGTAGGTACGTAGTTTAGGTTCCAGGTACTCGTGAGGCACAAAATAAGCCTTAATTCAATTACCGGCGTTTTTCACTTAACGGCGAAGTTCTAGTTCCAATTATGCCGTTATTATCATTAATGTATATTGTGTATTTGGATTTGCTTTTTCTCCTTGACTTATTCAGCACTTGTATAAAGTTAAATTGAATAAAGTGTATTATTACTTCCATGTTCTGAAAGAAATGGAAGTATTGTAATACCATCGAAAAATCGTGTCCGAGAAAATGACAAATTCTGATTGTACTAACTTCAAAACGTAAAGAAAAGTTAATTTCCGCATGGCGGCTGTGCGTGTGTCTGTGTGTCAGGATGTAGATTTTTTTTCCGTTCACGATAACTACCGTAAAAATGCACCGATCTGAATTATTTTTGGGGAAAATGTTTGTCTCAGTAAGTACTCCAGACCTATTGATTTTGGTGCTAATCGGATTAGTGGTTTTGGAAATATTCGAAATTTTGTAACTTTTTTCGTCTAAATCTAAAAAGTGAACATTGCGAGTGTATTATCTCACTAATTTTTCAAGTTCAATTGAATCTAAGGAACATTTATTATTTGTACGTGCCCAAACAGCCATTAAAGGGGTGAAAAACACACTTAAAATTGGAATTTTAAATACAATACGTCCTTAATTAATGTTGCCTTGGAAACAAATGCAACTAAATTCAAATTGTCAAATTAGTTTTTCTACGAATGTGAATTATGTTGTTGACATTAGAAAACTAATATTTATATACAATGGCAAAAAGTAAGTAGGTATATATGTTTTTTATGTATAACGAAATTTATATTCATAGTAGTAGATTATATTAATAAAATATTTTTCAAAAAATTTGTATTTAAGAATTATTTAAAAAAATAGAAAGAACATGGAAGTCCATAGCGATATTTTGATATTAGAACATTAGAAAACTAATATTTATATATAAATAGCAATAACTGCTGTAACCGTCGTAAGTATATATGTTTTTTATGTATTACGAAATTTATATTCATAATAAATAAAATATTTAAAAAAAATTATATTTAAAAATTAGATATTTAAAAAGATAAAAAGAACATGGAAGTCATGTATGGTTCTCCATACCGATATTTATTATTATTATTATTATTATTGTGAGGTGCTACTGTATATTTAATGACTTTGATATTGTATCTACTACAACTATTGTCGTATCGATCTCGTTTCGAAACTGAGAAAAGTTTCAGTGTGAAACTCTATTTATATGTAAACATTTTATCATTTATAAAATGTTATAAACAACGTTCACGCCTGAATTAGAAAGGAAAAACACATTTTTAATGGAAAATAATATTTTCATAAAATCAAATCTGACCCAATTTTAAAAATTCTCGAAAACAACTAATAAATGTAATATTTATTTCAATAAAAACTTTTCAAAAGGAAGTGATGAAAAGTAACAATGACGGAGCAAAAAAATATAAGAAAGGATAGTATACGTTTTTGTACTCTGTAAGCTGTTACCCGTGACTTCGTCCGCGTAGAATTTGTATTTTTTTAATCTAAGCAGTTTTCGAGACAGTGGCGTAGTAAGCATAATTGGCGCCCGGGGCACGATATCTTTTTGGCGCCCTCAAAAATAATTTTTAAAAAATAATAATATTTTTTTTCATAATTAATTTGAATTAAAATTGACGTGACTAAAAAAAAAAAAAAAAAAAGGTAATAGAGTATTTAATTTCTCAAATCTTATTTATTAAATACATTCTACATTTTCACGACTAAAAAAAAAAAAAAAAAGGTGTTCAGTTGCATATTCTAAAATTAAGTTTATGCGGTTCAAAACGTTTCAGAGCCTTTTGGCGCCCCTTTATAAGTAGCGCCCGGGGCATGATAACCCCCCTTGCCCCCCCTCGCTACGCCACTGTTTCGAGATACAAAGTAGCCTATATCTTTCTTCAGGATGCAAGCTATCTTCCTGCCAAATTTCATAAAGATCGGTTCAGCGGTTTAGCCGTTAAAAGGTAACAAACAGACAGACAGAGTTACTTTCAAATTTATAAATAATAATTTTCATTAATTATGTAAAGCTTTAGGGGGAGAGGGTCTGTAAAACATTTACGAAAATGGGGTGTCAAAAGTGTTATTTACGTAAGGTGTTTTATTCTAATTAATTATTTTAAAATACGTTAATTTAAATTAGTTTCGACTGCTGAAATTGCTTTTTCGTATTGAGTCAATATTTTTTTTATCATTGTACTTTGCTACTACTACATGTTAATAAAAAAACTTTAGGAAACACGGGGGGGATGATCACCTTTATAATTAATTGATTAATGTATTTTTTTTCCAATTTTGTCTTCATAAAAAAAAGATATAAACCGAAGTACTTTGAATAATCCATAGAATTTATTTTCTTTTTGCTATTTTATTTATTTTAAGATACGATCATTGAAATTTCGACTGCTAAAATTGCTTTTTCGTATAAGTCAATATTTTTTTAATCATTGTACTTTGTTACTACTACATATTTATAAAAAAAAAAACTTAATAAAACAGTGGGAGGTGGGTCACTTTATATTTTTTTCCAATTTTTTCTTCATAAAAAAGATTATAGTATCTACATAAAGAAAATATTAACTGAAGTACTTTGAATAATCCATAGAATTTATTTTATTTTTGCTATTTTATTTATTTTAAGATACGATCATTGAAATTTCGACTGCTGAAATTGCTTTTTCGTATAGAGTCAATGTTTTTTTAATCATTGTACTTTGCTACTACTACATATTTATAAAAAAAAACTTAATAAAACAGTGGGGGGTGGGTCACTTTATATTTTTTTCCAATTTTTTCTTCATAAAAAAAGATTATAGTATCTACATAAAGAAAATATTAACTGAAGTACTTTGGATAATCCATAGAATTTATTTTCTTTTTGCTATTTTATTTATTTTAAGATACGTTCATTGAAATTTCGACCGCTGAAATTGCTTTTTCGTATAGAGTCAATGTTTTTTTATATCATTGTACTTTGCTACTACTACATATTTATAAAAAAACTTAAGAAAACATGGGGGGGGGGGTCACTTTATATTTTTTTCCAATTTTTTCTTCATAAAAAAAAAGATTATAGTATTTACATAAAGAAAATATTAACTGAAGTACTTTGAATATAATCCATAGAATTTATTTTCTTGTTATTTTATAGCCCTAATGAGATTCTCCCCAGAATACCACAAATGTATGTACGCCACTGACTTTTATCATTACATGCGTGGGTGTATGTACGGATGTAACTTCCAATCTAACATATCAGTCGTCTTACTGTCGAGTGTCGACGCAGATTTGATAAAAAAAAAACGTCAAATACGTTCATAGAAATTTTACTGTGTCAAATTTTTTAAAGAAAACTACATTATTTTCATAATGATATGCAAAAATGTCTTCTTAATTTGAATGATTCCTGATTGCTAGGTGTAAGTCGTAAGAAAATAGGTTTTTGTTTTCATTGCTTATAAATAGAGATTGGAAAAATAGTTGTTATTTTCAATGAAATAGTTACTAGTTGATTTTTTTTTTCGGAAATAGTTAGTAAATAGTTTTTTTTACTATTTGATAATAATTAGTGCAAACGAAGGAGTAAAAAGTGTCGCGAATAGTTGGGAAGGTAGTTGCAAATAGTTGATTTCAAATCGTGTTCAATCAAACCAGTTTTCTGAAAACGGTGGAGATATGTAATAAAAATTACAATAAATGCATTTTTACGCAATAGTTGAAAAACTATTTTTCCAATCTCTAGAGATAAATAAAATAAGAATATATTGATTGATTGACTAATTTTAATAGGTCGTAATTCTTACTGATTTTTTCAAAGAGAGGGTATTGCAAAATCAAGCGTTTTTGAGTTAATTTGAATAATTCTTGGTATAATTTAAACAAATGTCATCATTTTATGCAAATGTTTCTCACCTATTTTTTGTTATCTAATAATTTTTTTGGAATACAAAGTAGCATATGTTTTCCTCACTATGTAAGCTATCTTTCTGCCAAATTATTTAGCCACGAAAAGGTACCAAACAGACAGTGACAGACACACTTTCGCACAGGGCCGTAACTACAGGCTCGGGGGCCCTGGGGCAAGAAGGTCCCCAAAATATGATTTTTTTTTAGTCGACAATCTCAAGTTTTTTATGTACCTTTATTTTCATGAATAAATGTTAAATTCAAGTTCGCAACGAAAAAAAAGTCATTAAAATCAAAATATGTGTAACATTTATTTAACACTAGCGCATTGGCCCGGTGTTACCCGGGGATATTAATTTAATTAAACATAAAGTAATAATGCTCACCCGACATGCCCACCCAACATGCTCACCCTACATGCCCACCCAACATGCTCACCCAACGTGCCCACCCAACATGCTCACAACACACGGTTTACCACGAATTGTTTTTTCCGGCTTCATGAAATTTACCCAAAATATCCACAAATTATACACCTAAACTTAACCTATCCATTAGTGATAACCGGAATAAAATCCATTCAGTAGTTATTGAAAAAATCGTGTGAAATTATATTTTCTCCCAGGAAACACCAGGTTTTATCTTATAATTTGTATGAAAATCAAAAATAAATAAATAGGTTACCTTTCTTGGAAGTTCTTTATTGTAATTTATAAAAATCCGTTTATTTATATTGTAAAATGCATATTTTTTCATTCAAATTCATGGTGGAAAGATAATTATTTGTAGGTATCATGATTCTAACTGACATTCACATATAGTAATTGTTTTCAGCATCTTATATTCTATAGCTACTGTGTTTTTCTATAAATGACAGTTCTATGCTCTGACATCATAGAAACAAAAGACGCTATGCAAAATTTTCTTTTTAATCTTTTGATGTTAAATCTTAGATTTTCATAAAATATTATTAGCCACGATACTGCTCGTAAAAATTATCTAACTATTGGTGAAAACTGCATTGAAATCGGTTCAGTAACTCCCGAGTCTATAAGCCACACACAAACGAACATTCATTTTTATATATATAGATATAGATTTTCAAGAACCAAATAAAAATAAAAGTTTTACGCTACTACAGGGGCCTCGGGGCACTGCCCCGGTGGTAGTTACGGCCCTGCTTTCGGATTTATAACACAGGCCGACATCATTTTTGGTGTCTCTTCTTAAATAGGTGATTTCAAACATAGAAATAGAGCATGGACCCCCGCATCTGACTCGAAAACAGAGCCGTGTCAAAAGAAAGAGATAGAAACAGGTTTGAAATAAACTTGTCCTTTTTTTGAATAGGTGTGTAACTATTTCATTCTTGGTTCCAAACATTAAAAATATTCATAGATATATATGTATATAAAGAGGTTAAAAAACAAAAAATAATTAACGTTACTTATAAAAAAAAATTATTTAAAAAAAAAACGATTATTGATTTTTAAATAATATAAGTTTTGAATTTTTTTGACCCAATTTTAATATCTTGTTCTTCTTTTTTCGTAGCTTCGTAATGTACGTGTCTGTCTGACACACAGAAAGACAGACACGGAACGAAAAGTGTATGCCTTGACGTGAAACGGATAAATCAATTTAAAATTTTGAAATCAGAGAACATTTTTTTTGTCTCAATCTGAAACGATCACAAAGCTTCTCGTATTTTCGATATTGCAATTGCAAGGAAGCAATATTCGATATACAATGCATGGAAATGTAGTATATTAAATAAAATTTTGCATTTATATTAAAATTAATGTTAATTGTAATAAATAATAAGATAATCCTTTGACAAACTTGTTTTAAGTTGAGCGACTTTTTTATTATAAATGTTTTTTGTTTCACTGCAGGAAAATGTTCAAATAAAGAACAATTCATCTTTGAACAAAAGTTTTTGCAAACTTATTTTAGCTTAAGAAGTATGTATAACTATAGACACAATTTCTTCGGGGTGTAGTTAAAGAAATAAAATAGCCCAAGTGGTACTAATAAAATGAAAATATAATATGAGATTTTATATTATATATATTTTTACTGTCTGTAAAGTGTGTTATGTTTCGTTAAGTGCACATATTTTTTTGATCTACATATTTCGGAATTTTGATAAAATCCTTCAATTAATAACGAAGGTGTGGGTTGGGCGGCTTAAAAGTGTGAAGGTATTATGGGGATGGACAGATAGACAGACACTGACCCATTTAAAGGGGAAGCCAATGTGACGGTTGAAAAAATTGATTTTTATTGCTTCTTCGCAATATCGAAGATACGGGAAGCTTTGTAATCGTTTTAGATTGAGACAAAAAAATGTTCTCCGATTTAAAAATTTTAAATTGATCTTTCCGTTTCACGTCAAAACAAACACTTTTCGTTCTTGTCTGGCTGTCTGTCCGTGTGTCCGTGTATCCGTCCGTCCGTCTGTCCTCTGAATCCTCGTCACACGCATAACTCATAAACCACTGAACCGATATTATTGAAACTTGGTCGGATGGTTGGGTCTGGCTTGAGGACGGTCCCATTTCAAAATCATCAAAATGATTGTGTGTGAGGGGGAGGGGTGACATCCCAAAATATTTATTTTTTCAAGATATCTCAAGAACGATACATGTTACGTGAAAATTTTATAGAATGTTTTTTGTAGAGCATTACATTTCCTATAATATAGATCTACAATGTTTGTTGTAAAATATTTCCTTACGAAGATTTATCTCAATTTATTTTACAAAATCGTGTTTTTTTTTTTGCTTCCTCGCAATATCGTAGATACGAGAAGCTATGTGATCGTTTCAAATTGAGACAAAAAAAAAGTTCTCCAATTTCAAAATTTTAAATTAATTTATCCGTTTCACGTCAAAACAAACACTTTTCGTTCCGTGTCTGTCTGTCTGTCCGTGTGTCCGTCCGTCCGTCCGTCCGTCTGTCCCCTGAATCCTTTGCACACACATAACTCATGAACCACTGAATCGATATTATTGAAACTTGGTCGGATGGTTGGGTTTGGTTTGAGGACGGTCCCATTTCAAAATCATCAAAATCGTGTGTAAGGGGGAGGGGTGACACCCCAAAGTATTTCTATTTTCAAGATATCTCCAGAACGACACATGTTACGAGAAAATTTTATAGAATATTTTTTGTAGAGCATTAAATTTCCTATAATATGAGTCTACTACGTTTGTTGTAAAATATTCCCTTACAAAGATTTATCTCAATTTATTTTAAAAATTCGTGTTTTGTTTTTCTAAATTGATATTTGATTGAATATATTAAATGTCATTTTGACGTTTTAAATGTCACTTTGACGTTTTAAATGTCATTTTGACATTTGCATAAATTTAGATTTAGATTGAAATTGTTAAAAAATTAAAAATATATGAAAAAATTTTCAGGTGCGTTTTAAGAAAAATTTCGAACTAAGATTTTTTAGTAAAATTTGTATAAAAATTAAATGGTTAACCAATGCCAGGCAATTTATCTGAACACTATCGGTTTTAGTGAATTTAGCACGAGGAAGCACTGTGCATTTACTTGGCAGATGTTTTTTAAATTGGTATAATTTACTTAGATATATTAACTGTCATTTTGACGTTTGTATTTTAGATTTAGATTGAAACTGTCAAAAAATTAAAAAATACGAAATAATAATCAGGTGCGTTTTAAGAAAAATTTCGAATTAATATTTTTTAGTAAAATTGTATAAAAATTAAATGGTTAACCATAATTAACCAATACTAGACAATTTATCTGATAATGAGCACATAATTTTAATTTATCTGAGCATCGGTTTTTATTTAAATTGTTCAGTAATTAACTATCTTTAGTGAATTTAGCACGAGAAAGCACTGTGCATATACTTGGCAGATGTTTTTTTAAATGTAAACTAATTCAAAAATATGTAAAAACAATTAGTCAATTTAGTAAGAGCAAATAGCGTGGCTGGTTATGACCCTCAGAAAAATTTAAACGCGTTTTTTAGAAAATTTTAGATCGTCAATGCGGCCCGTGGTGCAATTTGGGTTGGCCAGGCCTGTTCTAAACAAAACCCTACAAAAATAGAAACATTAAAAAAAGTTTTTGTCGGCCAATTCAAATTTTTAATATGGACATAAAAATGTGCCTCTTGGGTCAAAATTTGTAAAACCTCATATACACTACTGTATATAAATAAATTATAATAGTATGAATAAATATTAACCCTTAAGAACGTAAAAACATTGAATACTATACATACCTATAGAAACTCGTTAAAATGTTCCAGTCTGTTTCTCATGTTTAACGATAGATGTCGTTAGCGATTCAATATTTGATTTGAAATTAACGCGGTCTACTTTACCGACGACTTCAACTGCGTATTATATGTGTAGAAAGGGTGTTATTATTTTAAATAATTGTGTTCGTTATTTTTATTAATGTGGAATAGATGAAAATATTTAATTTTTACTTCATATGCAATAAAATTACAAATATGTAGTAAAGTAAAAATGTTGACTTGGGCCAAGAAATCTTTGTTTTATATGTTTTTATAGTCATCAGTACGTCGACCCTTTTGTTAATTTATTATACCATACTTCTGAAACTTCGTCAGTGGCTTCTTTTTGACGAGTCTTCCAACTTTTTTATTTGTGAAAATTCTTAAAAATAGGACATTTTCGAGTGGGCAGCCGCGGAATGTTCCGAACGGCGAACTGAAAATTTTGATTTATGTGTGTCTGTCTACCGGTCTGTCTGTAGACGCTGTATATAACTCAAAAACGAAAAATCATAGAATTATTTACTTTTATATCAAGGCTTCATTTTCGTCATGGAAAAACCTCATATTTTTAAAATAATTTTTAAAACGTATTTCTATAATTTATGTAATTTTAATATTTTTTTATATTTTATCAGTTAACCACAATTAAAAAAAACAAACTATAATACCTAATTAGAAACACGTATAAGAAGGTCTCGTCGCAGCAACACTTAATTAATTAAAAAACTGCTCTTATTAAATGTGTAAGTGTACTCAATTATGTATACTTTTTTCAAAGACAAATGCTTGTAATATTATACTTAATAACTATTTTTTGAAAAATTTATTTCAAAGTTTCTTTTAAAAACTGATCTGTTCAATATCACTTTCTTAAACCAAGATATTTTAAACCGCACATTCTATTTTTCAAAGAACTTTTCACCCCCCCCCCCCCCCTCCCCTTTCTCTCTTCCATTTCCAAGATATAGTCATAACAATCAAGCTTTAAACATAATTCGAATAGAATTTGCTACCATTTTCTTTAAGAGCTATAAAAACAAGAATCGAGATAAAAATAATGTCGGTGGATGCGCTAGTGACCTTAATGAACAGCTTTAGTAACCGCCTACACCTCCCATTTGCCATTATACTCCCCCTTCGCCCCCGACCTACTCGTAAGGAGAGATAAAAGAATCCCCATTTGCCATAAGTTCTTTTTCATAGTTCTAGCTTTGATAATAGGTGCAATGTGTTTAACTATCTGAAAACCGCGGTGGATTTTTTTACTCAGAATTTTGAATATTTTATTAAATACTTACATATGACTCGAAAAATATTGATACAAAAATAAGGTACTGGCTACCATTGACGTATTTACCTAAGGGCGTAGGGGGCGATCGGTCCCAGAGAGGCGGACGGAGGAAATTTTTTTTACTAAAGATGTATAAATTTTGCAAAAATAAAAAAAGCTAGTTTGGTTCAATTTTAGTGCCAACAGACCCAACTGTTTTTAGGGTTCCGAAGAAACTCTATTAATCTCACTTTGTCGTCCGTCCTTTTCACTCAAAGCCAAATAGCTCGTAAACTATATAAGCTAGAAACTTGAAATTTTTACTGAACATGTAAAATGACACGCTCTAGTAAAATATGTATAAATTTATTGATTTATTTATTCAGGGGGGGCAATAAGGAGCTAAAGCTAGGTAAAAAAAATATATTTATTTATACCAAGGCATGTGGCACGTTAAAATGTATAACCAAATAAGCGAAATTTGACCATTTTTCTATTTTTTTTTCTAAATCAAAAATGGTGCATGTAGGGGGCTTTAAAGCAAATCCAAAAAAAAAAACAAAAAAAATTGTATACCAAGACATGTCAAAATGTACATCTCAATTAGTAGAATTTGACCATATTTTTATTTTTTTCTAACTCTAAAATGGCGTCTGTAGAGGGCTAAAAGCAGTATTTTATTCACATAAACTATATGGAAACAATAAATAATCAGTATTCAAGTCTTTATAATCATACCATGTTGGGAAGTTAATTGTGTGGACCTAAAGGGTCTCACCCCAACCCAAAGCTAGTTTTATATTTCATTTAAAAAAAATTGTTTTGAGATATGTACAATAAACCCTCCAAATTTAATTTAATTGCTCTTTTTATTATTCTAAAAAAATATATTTTGTTTTTTCTCCAGTAATGGATAAAGTTACACCAGTAATTGGCATCCAATGATGGACACTTACTTATGATTACAAAATGATATGTACTATGACACAAAAGTTATAAATTAAAGAATCGTAAAACCCCTTAAATATAAGTACTTGTTAATAAAGTAAATAATTTTTTTTACGTTTTCGTAATTTATATTTAAGCACGCATGTTTTTTGTTTATAAAAAAACTGTAGAAATTTCGTTTATTTCTCTACAGACAAACAAAAAACAAAACACGAAACGATAAAAACATGCGGTTGTAACTGTAAAAGAACATTAATACCATGTCAAAAGTTTGCTAGAAAGAAATAAAAGTACACCTGTAATAATTAATTTCAGTTAAAGTGAAGTTTACTAGAGATATTCATTTATAACAAGTTGGTAGAAGTAAAGGAGACAATTGTGTCTAGGGACATTGAAGTTTTAACGTTTTATTAGTGTTTCTAAGTTGGTAAGTGGTTTTAATATTCTCTATTAGATTAGAAAGGATCATCTCTTGAGATATACTTTTAAGTAAAAAATTATTGAAATAAGGAAAATTCAATTGTTTTTGGCAATAAGAAATATAAAACTATAATTTTGCAATATTTTGAAGCATTTTTTTTAAATTTTGATAAAATGTTTGTTGGTGTGATTATTGCAATATAATTTTTAATGTATTTATATATTATACGATATTTTTGATGAGCTTTTCTATATCGTAGTCTAGAGTGAAATTTCTCGAAGAGGCTCTCATATACAATAAATAATGAATTATTAACATAAAAACTAACTCTGGCTTAAAATATAAGAGATACCAACAGCAAAACTTTTAGTTTTCAATGTACAGTTCAAGCTTGGCATGACAGTGCTGAATCATCCTGTATAAAAATCGGGGGTCGGATGAAAATCTTTGAAGGGCCGGATCCAGCCCGCAAACCGTAGTTTGGTGACCGCTGACATAGAGGATGGACTGTAATCGAGTCTTCACAAAGAAGAGATAGAGCTGATTTTGAGTCTAATGTCCGGTATTATAAATGAGCTAGGAAAATTTGCTAGCTAGCAATTACTTTCAAATGGGGTATTAATTCTGTACTAGTATCTATGGATTAGTTATGGAATTTAGAGCAGTGACACTTCAACTAATTGTAACACAGTTGGCATCTTTCACCGTACAAAATAATTTTCATAATATCACCACTATTTTAATACTGTTGGTATTTACCTACAACGCGTGCGTGAAACTTGTCAAAGTCTTTAACAAACTCCAAAAGAACTGTCATATAAGTTTGATATCTCATTTGAAAGTAATTGCTGGCTAGCAAATTTGCTAGGTCCTTTATAATACCGGACACAATATAGAGCATTGTTTGGGTTATATTATATCTCTGTCTTCACTTTTGTTATGTTAATATAGAATGCGCAATCCATGTCTCTATGTCTATGATTCTTAGTATAAAATTTCACCTTTCTATATATAGTTTTTGAGTTACAGACATCGTGACAAAAATAGACAGAATGGATTTAAGGAAGGTCAAAAAGGATAATTATTACCTCAGAGATGATAAAGTCGTATGTTGGCCACGAGTTAAAAGAAAAATAATATGGTGAAATTTTTTTAAATTACTCTCATTATTATGTTTTGAGTTAAATTTCTAAAGGAGAATAACATTTTATAGACAGAGATTGAAGACATGCAGGTATGGGTCTCCCCTACACACTCTCTGCAATCTGCACAAAGCAGCAGTGTTTGTAATTACAGACGTTCGTCGCTAGATGTAGCTCTCTCTATGAATATTACATCATCTGAAAGCGAGTTAATGAAATTAGTGACTTTTATATAACAATTAGCGGTCGGTTAACACGTTGCAGGCGGAAGCGGTTTTTTTAAGCATTTATCAAGTTGGTAGTAATGAAGTACCTAGCTCAGAAGCTAGGACAATTAAAATTACCTAGTAAATATATACATACAGTGTATTCCAAGTTGATTAAGCCATAGGAAATTTAACATGGGGACAATTAGAAGTGTTGTAGTAACCTTTGATCAAATTTAACGATGTGTGATTGGTGCATTTTGAAATGCCGCCTCGAAACTAACTGATAAATTTTAAATTAATCAACAGTATTTTGTTTTCAATATTAACAAAGAATAAAATACATGAATGAAATTAAAAAAAGCATCCTAGATAAAATAATAATAATATTTTTTGGCAGATAAAAATTTGAAAACAAAATACTAATTACTATTTTATTAAATTTTGTGGTGGCATTTCAAAATGCACCAATCACACATTGTTAAGTTTGACCAAAGGTTACTACAACATTTCTAATTGCCCCCATGTTAAAATTCCTATGACTTAATCAACTTGGAATACACTGTATATATAATTAACGGTATGGAGAACCATACATGACTTTCATGTTCCATTTTATTTTACTTATATTTAAAATATTTTTAATATTAGTTTTGTATTATCCTAAATAACATAATTTAAACAGAATTGTACAATAAGGTTATGATAATTTGAATTTAGTTGCATTTGTAACGTGAATTAGAAAACGTATTAATTTATTATCTCTAGAGATTGGAAAAATAGTTTTTCAACTATTGCGAAAAAATGCATTTACCTATTGTAATTTTTATTACATATCTCCGCCGTTTTCAGAAAACTGGTTTGATTGAACACAATTTGAAATCAACTATTTGCAACTACCTTTCCAACTATTTTAAAACTATTTGCGACACTTTTTATTGCTTCGTTTGCACTAATTATTATTAAATCGTAAAAAAAACTATTTATCAACTATTTTCCGAAAAAAAATTCAACTAGTAACTATTTCATTGAAAATAACAACTATTTTTTCAATCTTTAATTATCTCTACCGAGTGTTCCAGACCACCCATCCACTATGTTTTACGCATAAACTATTGAAGATAGAGTTTTATGATAACAAATTTACCATGTATATCGATCCTAAAGAATTTCAGGAAAATATTTTCAACCCCCTAAAACTCTCCCTTGGGGGGTAGTTTGAGGGGTATATGCCCATTTCTCAGCAAAATTAAATAGAACGGTATATCCAAAAGTAGATAATTTTAAAGATCATTAAAAAGAAACTTTTGCTTTAAAGCAAATCCAAGAAAAAAATAAAATGTATATCTCAATCAGTAGAATTTGACCCTAATTTTTATAAATGGTGCCAACTGGGGACTCCAAGCAGTATATTATTTTGCCCTACCCCCTTCTAACTCAGTAACTACTAAGCTTCTCGTATCTTCGATATTGGGAGGAAGCAAAATTAACATAAGGAACTAAAGAGTTTTCAGGGAAATTCACTATAATTTTTAGGTATACCCGAAATTCAAAAGTAAGGTGAACAGATTTTAAATTAATAAAAACAAATTTACTCCCCCCCCCCCCCTCCTGACTTAAATACAATTTTAAATTGTACTCGATAACAGTATTACAACATTCAATATTTTTTTATCAACACAATAATTCCATACATCAAGTGGCCTTGACAAATAATAAAAATCCCTTTTGAGCACAAAAAATTTACTCCCATTAAAAAAATATATGTGTCCCTATAAGCCAATAAAGCGATTAGCGATGCTGTATTTTGATTGGGGGAGATTTCTTTTGTATAAGAACGACTTGAAGAAGAAGAAAAAGTCAATAAATAATAAGATTAGACAGAACAATAATATAGTATTAATTTTTGGTAGATACTATGCCTGATTTCTTCTATCTATGTTACCAATTTGTTTGTGTTTACAGCTCGGTACCAGGGCCGTAACTAGAGGCTCGAGGGCGCCGGGGTGATTTTAAAAAAAATTTACAACTACAACGACTATTTTTTTGCTCCATACTTACAATTTTTGTTTTTCAGCTGCAATGACCTTTATTTTTGTATCTACATTTCTTACATTTTTTTGTTTTACAACCGCAATAACCTATTTTTGCTCTACATGTCTTACATTTTAGCTTTTATAACCGCAATGACCTTTTTTGCTCTACATTTCTTATATTTTTCGCTTTTACAATTGCAATGACCTTTTTTCCACACATTTTTTGCTTTTATACATTTTTTCAATTTTTTGCACTACACAAATTAGCTTTTACAACTGCAGAAACAAGCTACAACTACACACTAAAATAACCCCTGCGGGGGCCCCGGGGCAACAAGTGACTCAGAGGCCTCCTTAATTTTTTTTTTATTATTTAGGTTTTCTAAATCAAGAAACTGAAAAATGTCTCTCATTAAAAAACTATTTTTCTCGTCGATGAACCAAATATACTCGTACTATTAATTAATAAAAAAATAGCATCAACTCTTTCAGATAAATATAGATAATATAACCGTGTAGGTTTCGAAGCTATATATTTCTAGCGGGGAATCAATAAAAAAAATTTTAATGAAATTTTCAAGAAATATATTTAAAATGTCAATAAATATAATACAGAACTTTCAAAAGAATCCACCATTTATTTTTTCTAAAAAAAATCCTGTAAAATCCCTCAAAATTCGCGTTATATAGCAAGACCTCTTTAACACAAAATACTTTAAAGACAAACCTTGGGTTGCATAAAGCAAAACTAACCACGATTAGTTAATCGGTTGTTATCAAACCATAATTAATGTCAATTATTAACTTAATCTCATTTTGTAAATGAACAATTCACTAAATATGATAATTTTTTACCTTATAAAATTTATTATAACCGTTATTGTTTTTACTTCCATGTTCTGAAAGAAATTGAAGTATTGTAATACCATCGAAAAATCGTGTCCGAGAAAATGACAAATTCTGATTGTACTAACTTCAAAACGTAAAGAAAGTTAATTTCCGCATGGCGGCTGTGCGTGTGTCTGTGTGTCAGGATGTAGATTTTTTTTTCGTTAATGATAACTACTGTAAAAATCTACCGATCTGAATTATTTTTGGGGAAAATGTTTGTCTCAGTGAGTACTCCAGACCTATTGATTTTGGTGCTAATCGGATTAAGGGTTTTAGAAATATTCGAAATTTTGTAACTATTTTCGTCTAAAGAGTGAACATTGCGAGTATTATCTCACTAATTTTGATAAGATTTGGTACATTTACAGTTCAATTTAATCTAAGGGACATATATTATTTGTACGTGCTCAAACAGCCATTAAAGGGGTGAAAAACACACTTAAAATTTGAATTTAAAATACTAATTAATACGTCATTAATTCATGTTACCATGGAAACAAATGCAACTAAATTCAAATTGTCAAATTAGTTGTTCTACGAAATGTGTATTATGTTTTTGACATTATATATTTATATACAAATGGCAATAACTGCTGTAACCGTCGTAAGTATATATGTTTTTTATGTATTACGAAATTTATATTCATAGTAGTAGATTATATTAATAAAATATTTTTCAAAAAATTGATATTTAAAAAGATAGAAAGAACATGGAAGTCATGTATGGTTCTCCATACCGATATTTTAGAATTGACGTAATAATGGTTTGAAAACAACTGATTAACTAATCATGATTAATTTTGCTTCCTCACAATATCGAAGATACGATAAGCTATGTGATCGTTTCAGATTGAGACAAAAAAAAAGTTCTCCAATTTCAAAATTTTTAATTTATTTATCCGTTTCACGTCAAGACAAACACTTTTCGTTCCGTGTCTGTCTGTCTGTCTGTGTGTCCGTCCGTCCGTCTGTCCCCTGAATCCTTGTCACACGCATAACTCATGAACCACTGAACCGATATTATTGAAACTTGGTCGGATGGTTGGGATTGGTTTGAGGACGGTCCCATTTCAAAATCATCAAAATCGTGTGTAAGGGGGAGGGGTGACACCCCAAAATATTTATTTTTTCAAGATATCTCAAGAACGACACATGTTACGAGAAAATTTTATAGAATATTTTTTGTAGAGAATTAAATTTCCTATAATATGGGTCTACTACGTTTGTTGTAAAATATTCCCTTACAAAGATTTATCTAAATTAATTTTAAAAATTCGTGTTTTGTTTTTCTAAATTGATATTTGATTGGATATATTAAGTGTCATTTTGACGTTTTAAATCTCACTTTGGCGTTTTAAATGTCACTTTGACGTTTTAAATGTCATTTTGACATTTGCATAAATTTAGATTTAGATTGAAATTGTCAAAAAATTAAAAATATATGAAAAAATATTCAGGTGCGTTTTAAGAAAAAATTCGAACTAAGATTTTTTAGTAAAATTTGTATAAAAATTAAATGGTTAACCAATGCCAGGCAATTTATCTGGACACTATCGGTTTTAGTGAATTTAGCACGAGGAAGCACTGTGCATTTACTTGGCAGATGTTTTGCTTTATGCAACCCAAGTTAAATCTACTCGCTATATGTAGTTTTCATCTACTTTTAACATATAAGAATCAAAAGTCACATGACCTTCAAAAGGCTTTTCAAACACTGCAAGTCAAGTTGATGAAAATTCAAGATCCTATCATAACCATTAATATTTTTATTTAATTAAATGTGATGGAGATAATAATCTAATTGAATGAAATTCTAAAATAACACATAGCTTTTACAATTCTCGCTTTGGTGGGTGTTTTTAATAATTGAAACCCTTCGTCATCGCATTTGTAACGTCTTTAATTAATATTTAAACAGCCAGTGGCGTAGTTACAAGGTATATGATACAATAAAAACAAATCTATTACAATTGATATTATAGGTATTTACGTTTTAATCTTAACAGTATTTTATCTACTTAAGGAGAAAATAAATATACAGAGTGATCCATTTCAATAGCCTCAGACTAATATTAAAAAAAAGCAAGATAGAGAAAAATGTTTTTAACAAAAAATGAAGGGTTTAAAGTTTAAAGGGGGATCAAAATTATTTTTGGTTGATGTTTGGAGATCACATGAAGGTCATTTTAGTTGTTTTTTTAAAGGAACCTCTTTTTTATTGCAGATCTGTGAAAAAATTAAATTAACATTATTTTACGATATTTAACAAAATAATTAGATTTTGAACATTCAAGAATTTTTTACTTGGAAACCATCAACTTTAGATAAAATTGCAAAAAAATAAGCTCGGATAAGTATTTCAATTTTTTTTAACTTTTACAGAACAATTTATTTAATTAAGCTAAAAAATAAAAAAGTAAAGTTAAAAACAATCTGAAATAATTTATTTTTGTTTTTATTTATTAATACAGTGCAACCTCGATATAACAAAACTGAAGGGAAGTAGAAAATATTCGTTATACTTATACCAAGTAATTTGTTACAGTGAGGTTTGTTATATTGGTCTACAATTCGTTATAACAAGGTAAGAATGTAGCGATGTCTATTTTTTTCGTTGTAGGATTCTCGTCTACATACTTAATGATTTCTCGTTTCTTTGCGACGGTTAAGGAACACCTTTTTTGTTTTTCAGCCATTGCAACTTTAAAACTAGCAACAGTGACAAACAACAAAAAAACTATAATGATTGTCTTACGAAAAATTTAACGTGTCTGAACCTGTCGAAAAATTCGTTATAAAGAGGTTGTTGACAAATGTATTCGTAATATAAAGGTATATTTTGCATTAGCTCTTACGGGCAGTTCTAGGGGATTTCAAAAATTTGTTAAATCGAGGAAATCGTTATATTGAGGCTCGTTATATTAAGGTTACACTGTATTTCCTAATATTTTTCCGGAACAATTTTTCAGTTTGGGGCCCCATAAACGCAGGACCGTAATCCGTACTAATATGGGAAAGTGTGTCTCTCTGTCTGTCTGTTTGTTACCTTTTAACGGCTAAACCGTTGAAATTTGGCAGGGAAATAGCTTGCATTCTGAGGAAGGACATATGCTACTTTGTATGCCGAAAAATTTATTTAGATAAAAATATTATATTTAGTGACGCCACTGTAAACAATGTACGCCGAGTGGTTGAACGAGACTCACTTGTATTTTGTAGCTTCGTCATAAAGTTTCCGACATTTCGCTGTTACCAGACAGGCCGTGTGTTTAAAAAGACATAATTTGATTTTTCGTTACCCATTGTCTTGTTATTAAAATTAATTAATTTTTGGTCGTCTTTATGATGATAAATCGTTATTTTATTTAAGGTTAAAATGCTCTATTAAAGTTTTATATTATATTTTAAACATTAATTAATATTAAACTAAAAATATACACCTTAACCACAATAAAACAATGTCAATGTGTTTCGATTTCACATGAAGTCCTCATCAGGAGCCTAACAGTTCCAGTATTAATTAATATTATCATAATTTTGTATTAATAATAATACAGTACAACTTCTTTAATTGGACACAATGAAAACTAGTATAACGTCGAATTACTGAGATTGTCTAACTAACAAACGTCCGATTAGCGAGTTTGTAAATCTATAAAGGCGCTGTCTGTACAGTAAAAGTATTACAAATCAATGATATACTGGCTCTAGTCTCAGATAAGACCCCAGTGTGGGACACATGTTTAATTAAATATACTAAATTAGAAATATTTGTTGATATTTGATTACAGCTATTATTGAATCATAATATGTACCGTAAAACAGCTTAATTTGATGACAATTGGCCAATGGGTGTCAAAATGGTGGACATTTAAACTAATTTTTAATGTAATCTATTTATTAAGTATTATATTATCATAGCATTTGTTTTACATTGTTTTAAATTTTAAGATACTTTATTTTTAATGTTTTATGTTGTATCATCACTGGGTACTCATAATGGTTTTACTTTGTCTGTTTCTGGAGAAAAAAACATTAACAAAATAAAAGTTTATGAGAATTACAAAAAAGAAGCCTATCAATTCCTAAAAAAATAATTTAGCTCTTAGCGCGTCCAAGACTGGTGCAAGTATCTATAAGTACGTAAAGTCTGTTTGTTGTTCAGACTTGACACGAAAACTACTGAACCGATTTTGATGAATCTTGCATTTGTTAAGACTGTTTGATAATTGATTTATGACAGGCCTGTATTAAGACAAAAATTACTTATCCAATTTTCTAATAGAAATGGACAATCAATGTAATAATAAGAACATTTCTACAATTTTTAATTAAATTGTTTTATTTTAATATGCGTTGTTTTAAAAATAACTATATAGAGAAATTTAAAAATCAAGAAAAGTAAACATCTGTTTCCGCCTTCATAAGAAATGCGCGTCTACCGTTTATACAAGAATTTTAATTATAAAATTTCATGATTCACCGTTTTGACTGCGTAGAAAGTAAACTGACAGACAGACAGACACGCACATATAGAAGTTGACGTTTTTGTCAATATATCTTTTTCAAAATTTTCACGATTACAATACTTTCTTATACTTTTGACGTATAAGAAATTAAAAATATTGTATAACGTTCACAGACAGACCGACAGACGCACAGACGTTGTGGTAAAAATAGTCAAAATTGATTCAAGAGCAGATAATTTTATCAATATATCAATTTTGAAGGTTTTCATGATAACAATAGTTCTGTATACTATTGACGTATAAGAAAGTAAAAAAAACATGTAGTACATAATTTACTGGACACATGTATTAGTAACCTTTAGATCTCCCCAATAGGTTTTTCTTTTATTCACTTCGTCTTAGAGACCAAGTCAATAAAACTTCTCCACAAGTGAACTTTTTTTGTACAACTATTAACACTTAATGGACTGGACACGAACTTTCGCGTGTTAAAATATACATGTAGGTATAATACGTTTCAACAAAAGTGCCATTTTCTCATTAAAAAAAATAATTTGAAGTTTATTTTTATTATTTGAGTTAAGTGCTGAATCGTCATACAGGGTCGGGCATTTAAAGTGTTATATCTCAGAACCATCGCATATTTGAAAAAAATGTTTGGTTGTAAGGGGGTAATCGAATAGTAATATTTATTTGCTATTTTTACGTGGCCTTGAAGGATATTTGAAGGTCAACATCATTTTTTTAAATAGGAACCTATAGTTTTTATTTAGTAATCTTATTCTACGTGAAAAAACACGAATCTTTCATTGAAAACTTTTTTTGAACAACCTAAGCTTTCCAAGGTATCTAACAAAGTAATTCGAGATTTTGAAATTTCAAGAATTTTTTATTCAGAAACCATAAACTTTAGAAAAAAAGTACAAGACACAAAAAATGTTTATTTTGGTTTAATAAAGCTTGGAGAATTAATTTAAAAATTTAAAAAACTTTCTATTTATTTTATTTTAGCAAAAAAAAAATAATACGAAATGTTAAAAAAAATTTAGAATAATTCTTCAAGTTTCATTAGACCAAAATAAAAATTAACACCTGCCCACCCCAAATTACGCCACTGGTATGAATTTAAAAGCATTGCAATTTGCAATGACTCAAAATGCTTTGGTAGTTGAAAATTCTAAAAGAAAACTTATCTTATTCTTTATAGTGCATTTATTTCTTTGACTATCACAGAAGAATTTTTTTACCTTTTCTCTAACTTTTCTTTGAAGAAACCGTTAATCAGAGAAGAATAAGAACAATACTTATGATGCTTTTATTTTTTATGGCATAAACGTGAAGTGTTGTAATAATTTCTAATAAAAAAATTCAATCAATATGTATTTTTTATATATGTTCGGGCATAACTCCGACAAATATGCACCTATTCGGTTGATTTTTTGTATGTTTGAAAGAGTGTGTAGTCGAGCGGGGTAAATATGAAACACCAAAAAAATGGGGTAAAAGTGAAACAAGCGTGCAACTAAAAAACTAATTTGTTTATAGGAGAATTATAAAAACTGACATCATCATTAAAGGTTTGTTAAAGCGACCTGAAAATATGAATCGCCTAATAAGTTATGTGTCACCCCTACAGATTTCTCTGTTAGTCGATGTCAAAATGTGTGAATTAAATTTTAATTCTTTGAACATAACTTTCTGTATAGCTCAGATATTAATTAAAGTTACATTTTCACATTGATATGCCACAGAGAAGATAAATCAAAGTTGCCTTTGTAGCTTTTCTTTTAATTTTTCGAGAAATATTTTCCATTAGAGTCCTGTTTCACTTTTTCCCTTACCTTCCCTTTCACTTTTTTCCAAATTAGAGGTTAAAAATGAAACACACTTTTTTCATTTTTTTTAAAGTATGAATTTGTATCGTTAACTGTCAAAAAACATGAAAGATTTGTATTTTGTTTCACTTTTACCTCAGTTGACTCTACCTAATAATTAAATTTAACAGTTTTTGAAATCGGTGCTAAGCCAATAAAAAAATTTTTTAATAAAGACAAAGAAAACCGATTTCTAATTATTTTTGGTATACTTTTCTGTGTTTTTAAGTTTTTTATCAATTTGATTTTTCGTCTTTTGTCTCTACGTAGATTATAGATACTTGAAATAAAACGTACTATAGTAAATACATTCACAAACACATAATATATAAGTACAATTATTGTATTTCAGGAAGGTTTGGGCGATGTGTATACTAACTTAACAAACTTCCTACCATAAAGTTCTATTAAAAGTTTATTTAGGACTACAACATAGCTTTTACGTATTGTTTTTCCTGTTGTGAAGAGAGTGTTCTATTATTGATATAAATTGTAAATTGTTATGCTGTAACCATTATAATTTATTTAGGCACATTAATAAAAATATACAGATGACTGGGAAGACGTCTAGTGCCCTAGAATCTAGAGCAATCAGGACATGCAGTAATTAGAAAAAGTCAAATTTGAACAATATCAGAAATTTATTTAGGAACATTAATAAAAATATATAGATGACTAGGAAGACTGCATAGTGCCCTAGAATCTAGAGCAATCAGAGTTGGCAGTAATTAGAAAAAGTCAAATTTGAACAATATTACAAATTTATTTAGGAGTATTAATAAAAATATATAGGTGACTGAGAAGACTGCATAGTGCTCTAGAATCTAGAGCAATCAGGGCAGGCAGTAATTAGAAAGACCCAAATTTGAACAATATTACAAATTTATTTAGAAGTATTAATAAAAAATATATAGATGACTGAGAAGACTGCCTAGTAGAGTGGAGTGAAATTTTTTTTTTTTGGAATCTTCGAAACGCTATATGCGCAAAATGTGCATTTGTATATCCTTAAAACACCTACCAAAGGAATTTGTAATTGGATATCATCCTGAGGTTCCTAAATGATTTTCTTTATTAGAAAAAAACATAAATTTTTGGGCATTATATCTCGGTAACGGGGTAAGATATTTGAATGCGCAATAGTTTAAATTAAAGAAACATTCAGTACCTTTAAAATGATATATAACACTCAAACGTTTATTATAGTTAATCGTTTGAAAAATGCTCTCAAAATAAGATTATTTTTATAAAAAAACCAAAAAATAAACATCATTTAAAAAAAATAATGATTAACTATAAAAAAAAATTACAGTTACATATTATTTTAAAGACACTGGATTTCTCTTTAATTTAAATTATTGCTCATTCAAATATCTTTCCCCGTTACCCAGATATTATACTCTAAATTCTGTTAATTTAATGAAATATAGGCCTAGTGCCCTAGAGTTTAGAGCAGCGGTTTTTAAACTAGGGTCCGCGAAACTTTGGCGGGGGTCCGTGAAACATGTTTGGCATAAATTAAAGTACTTTTACATTTCTATTTACCAATGGTTAATTACTATCTAACTACTTTCTTTGTTTTTCTATCAGGGAGGCAGGGGATATTTTAGTGAGTAACATGTTTCTGCAGTTGTAAAAATGAAAAGTGCAGTTGTAAAAGCTAATTTGTGTAGTGCTAAATGAAACAATGATTAATAAATAAATAAAATAATAAAACGTGTGGAAAAAAGGTCATTGCAGTTGTAAAAGCAAAAAATGTAAGAAATGTAGAGCAAAAAAAGGTCATTACAGTTGTAAAAACAAAAAATGTAATGCAAAAAACAAAGGTCATTGCAGTTGAAAAGTAAAAATTGTAAGTATGGTGCAAAAAATAAGTTCTTGCAGTTTTAAAATTTTCTTAAAATAACCCCTGCAGAGAGGGGTTCCTAAGAAATAATTGTTCAAAATGGGGTTCCTAGACTACATAAGTTTAAGAATCGCTGGTTTAGAGCAATAAGAGCTGGCAGTAAATATAAAGGTCTAAATTTGAACAATATCATAAATCAAATAAATAAATCATAAAATTCTTTGAATGATTGGTTTTATAAAATCACTTTACTTACCTAAAATAGGGGTGGGGGGGGGGTACCTAGAGTGATGACATATGACAAAGAGGAGAGAGGAGGTCCGAACAAACATGATGTGACGCGACATTTGAAATACCTACATCAATTTTATTCCAATTTTTTTAAACTTACAACTAGATTAAATTTTTTAGTCGCGTTGTTTTTAAAGATCAATTTTAACAATTTTCTTCGTATTAATAATTAATTTGGGGAGGGGTCCAGGTTTTGTGACGTATTATTAGGTAGGGGGTTAAAAAATGTGATACAGCATGACAAAAGGAGAAAGGGGGGTAAAAAATGCGTGAATTTTGCGTAACGTATATTATAGATGGCTCTAAGGATGATTTTATAAATTTTTTGCCCCCCTTCTACCCCTTGTAAGCATTCGTAAGTATTCGGTAAAACAGATGTGTGAAAAAGTGTATTTTTTTAAATTTTACAACAGCTAAAATGTTAATTTAACGTTTTTTAAGATAGTAAAATAATTAATTAGAAAAAAAATTCATAAAGTTTTACGGATCCCCTTTCTCTCCCCCAAAGTCTTACGTAATTAATGGATGCTCCCTTAAAAATAAAATATAGCAGATATATTTCCTAACCTAATTTTTCCACCGAAGAAAAACCACTCGTTGATTTTCTTTCGGAATAAAGCGACTTGTAAAAAATTAAATCATGGTTTTTTCCAATAAAAAGGTTTCAATGGAGACGGTGAATTGAAGGAAAATGAAAAAAGAGAAGTGTATCAAAAGATTTTTTGTATTAATTTGTAGATAATCTGTTTGTAAGGGAGTTTTTACTTTGAGGGTAAATTAAAATATATATTCTTATTGTAAATGTTCAAACAAAAAACAACTAAATTGATATTTTGTTATATAGGTACAATAGGGTCTCTTTTTACGTGGTAGATACGTTCCACAACAAATTGCGTATAAAAAAGCGCTTAAAAAAAATATTGCTTGCATTGTAAAATTAGGGATAAGTTCCATAATTCTCTAAAATCGCGTGAAAAGTTTCTGAAAATTCCCAAAAAACACAAAGAAAATTAGTTCGAAAATTTAAAAGAAATTAATGTAAAATTTAAAATAAAATAAGTTTATTTTTCAATTTTATTTATTTAATTTCATTGAAAAGTAAAAATATTGCTTCCTCGCAATATCGAAGATACGAGAAGCTTTGTGATCGTTTCAGATTAGTACATAAGGATTTTAATTTAGTTATATATTTTTCTTCTCTGTTAAACAACAAATTTATAAATACATTTTTTCTTGTTTTTACGTTCGATCTAAATTTACTATCTGATCGAAATTTTAACCTCTTAGATACAAATAATTAAAAATTAACAGGCAACAGCCCTGAGTTAAAAATTCACTGAATTTCGTAGCTAGTACACACGTGTCCGCACGAGGTATGTACGGTTTTACAAATACACGTTACGGATTCATATAAGCGCATTGTTATTCGGAGCAAACTATATTTTGGATTGTTTTAATTTTTTTCATAATCCAAAGAAATCTGTATTATATAAAATTTTTTTAACTTTTTTTAACAAAATTTCTATCTGACAGTTGGATCCGGTATCAAATTAATAAGAAAATATGTTGAAATATTAACAGAAGAGAAAATATTCCAATTTCCTCTACTTACATTTAATAACAAAATAATTTATAAATACATATTTTTCTAAGAAAAATTTTACGCTCAAAATATTTCGAATATATTTATTAAAACTTACTTAATTAAAACTTTGCCTACCTACCTAATTATTATTATACAATACAATAATGGATCATCAGATAATTTGTTAAATTTCAGTCTACCTACATCTAAAATTGATTGAATTTAATTATATTTTTTAAACATGTTTAAAATTGGCGAATATGCAAAAAATAAAATAAGACAAGATATCACAAAATGCTGACTGATAAAATTCTTATTAATAATTTGATATTTAATGTTATTAAATTAAAAAAATCCGTTTATATTTTTAAAAATCGTTATTTCATAAATAAAATTGTATATCAGCTCTTCAGAAATTAAACCACACAAGAGTAAGATTATAAATAATTTGACAATATAAAAGGTATGATGCCTAAATTTAAAAACTATTTTATGATGATCTAACGTGTCTCCTATTTCCAAAAAAAAATACTTATTTCTGCAGAAAATAAAGGTTTAATCACAAAAATTAACCCTTTTAAAACTAATTTTGAATTTGACGCCAAAACGCTCGCAGGTGTCATGGTGCATTTTTGACGTCACGCCTATGTAAACACTCCTTGTCAACTATAATAAATCCTTGTTCCATCGCTAATGTTTCTCGGTTTTACTTTTGGTAACACAAAACTGAGCAAATTGATAATTTAAAACCTCAAAATAATTTATAAATGAAACAAAAATGTTTACTTAGCCGTGATGTCATCTACTATGACTGGTGTTTTATCTAACATGGCGGATTGATGTATTTTGTGTTTTTATTTTAACAAAAATCATATTAATCTCGTTTTCAATATAAAAACAAATACATTTAAAAAAATATTTTTAACCTATTTCATTATTTAAAATCATAATTTCAGCATCATGCCTATTAATTATTATTTCTATTAATAAGGTACTAGCGCCAGTCTTGGATAATACCCCAGTGTTGGACACTTGTTTAATTAAATGTACTAAATTATAAATATTTGTTGATCTTTGATTACATACTGCCATTACTGAATCATCTGTCTGTGTGTCTGTCTGTAAGCGATGTAACTCATATACAACAAATTGTAGAAGGGTGTAATTTTATATTTAATTGCAAGATTAATTTTTGTCTGGAAAAAAAACCTATTTTTGAAAACGATCTTTCAACCGGATATGGATGTTTACTGACGTAGATTTTTTTTAATTTTTCGAATTACTTTGAAACAGTGCGAATTAGAGAAAAACGGTCAAGTTAAAAATTATATGTAATATAATTATCTATAATTTATTATCTATTCATTTTTTCGAAAAAAAAATTATTATAATTCAAATGGTTCATAATGAAAAAAAATCTATAGTTTATGCCACATTCATTTTATTCTATCTTTTATTAGTTTGTCAGAATTACGTATAAGAAAGTCCCAGGCTCTCATGGCCGATATTTATATATGAATTTTCGTGGTTACTCACATTGGCAACAGAAATATTATTATATCAAAAAGTAATATAAGATACATAAAGTATTTTTTGTGGCATCACTTACTTGATTATAATTAATTCTGACAGAGTTACTTGGGAAAGTTTCCTATTTATTTCAGATAGTCTGAAACTTACACTGGCTGCTGCGCTATTCAACGTGAAATTTGTCACACAAGAACCGTAATTTATATCATTTGGTTAATTATATTCACGCTCATTATATCAAAGTCAGATGATGTGGAGTTTAGAAAATAGTTTTACAAACAAAAAGTAGGCGAATACAGACAGTTAGAACATTATATAAAGTTATAAATAGAAAACGTGTCAAAAACGCAGTAAGGTACTGGCTCCAGTCTTGAACGTTTTAATAACTACACTGCCGTTCAAAATTTTCCGGGCAAGGAATAGTTAAAAAAAACCGTAATTATTTTAAAAGTATTAAACTTTTTCGATAATATTAAATATTTTAAGGATGGATTGATGGAATTTTAGTAAAATATTTTTTAAATTAAATAATAATAAAGGTCATTATGTTTTCTCATCCAAAAAAGCACATTTTATATTTACAACTTATTTACAACAAAATTATTTATTGAATAAAACAATCCCTTCCAACAGCGAATTTATGGTTTTAAAAAATGTTCTAGGAATCAAGAGAAGTTCATAACTGAGTTTGTGGATTAACACGTTTTCCGCGCGGTACTTTTTTCACGACTTTTCCGGAAAATCACCAATTTTTTCTGTTTGCGGTTAGGTTTTTTGCGAATATCTTGGGTTGTACTTGATCAATATCGACCAAAAAAAATAGAGTCGCTCTAAAGGAACCCCTCTATTGATCTGTGGGAAGCGGAATACTATAACTTAATTTCTAACCTCAAAAAAAATTACAAACTGCGCTTAAAACAAATTTTTAATTTTTTTTCAATTACTTTGCAACAAATATGAATATTTTGATGAAAATAAGAGGAATTTAAAAATAATTTTTTATTTTTGCAATCCGGTCAATAGAATTAGAGATATTTAAAAAAAATCGTACACGAAAAACCGTAAAAATGGTAGTTTTTTCAACAAGGTACAAAAAATTTCGCTAATATGACTATAATTCGAGGTTTATGCAGCTCGATATAAGAAATTATTGTTTGTTTTTTTCAAAAAAAATATTTACTGGTGTAGTTTTTATTGTCTACAAAAAATATTAGTAATTAAAATTTGAAAGCATTCACATTTTTATTGAAAAACTTATTTTTTTGAAAATAGTCACGTAGTTCGAGCCTCTAGTTACGGCCCTGATTATGATTCACTAACAGCGGCGAAAATATTGAAATAGAGCGCACGAAAAAATCACTTAGAGACGCCTGAAATGTAGAGTTCTGTTCAATCACTGTAATTAATATGTCTTTAATTAAATATCAGAATTAAAATTATAGGTTTTAACTTTAGTTGAAAAATAAGTGTCCTGAATGATTTGTATCTGATGTCGATATCCCGAAGAAAATTTTAGTTATAAGCAATCAAAATTCTATGTATTACAAGTTTTTCTGAAACCAACTACTTATATGTTTTTTGATGATCATAGGAAAGATCTATATATAATATATAATAAAATGTAGATAGGAATATAGAGAGTATTAGATTTATTATAGTTATACCTTTATCTACCCGATCATGATTACTTTAAAATTGTTCAATTTATATGGTAAGTAAACAGTTTAATAATTTTGTTTAAAACTGATAATTTTACTTATACACTATTTTTAATACAATTGTTATAATTAGAATTAAAATATAGTTTGTAATATAAAAGATGACTGGTTAGGCAATGTAATTACACTCAGAGCTGGCCTTAGCAAGTCTGGCGCCCTGGGCGAGATTTATTTTTCCGTCTTGTATCTCCTTAAAAAAATGTTCAAAAATATATAAATAAGTTGAATAGTTAATATCTCAGCTTGGCGCGATCCTACAGATTCCAACTTTTTTTTTAAATGAAGCTTACATCATTAACTTAAAGACTATCAAATGCCCTAAGACCGTCGAGACACCTTTGCCCTATTATTAACAAATTAAAATTGATAAATTAACAAATAAGTTGAATAGTTAATATCTCAGCTTGGCGCTATCCTACAGACTCCGACTTTTTTTAAATAAAGCTTACATCATGGACTTTAAGATTATCAAATGCCCTAAGACCGTCGGAACCCCCTTCCCCTATTATTAACAAATTAAAATTGATAAATTAACAAATAAGTTGAATAGTTAATATCTCAGCTTGGCGCACCGGGCGGTCGCCCTGGTTCACCCCCCCCCCCTCCTAAAGCCGGCGCTGATTACACTGTCATCTTTCATGTAACAAACTATATGTGGATTAATATAAATATTTTTCTAAAATATATTTTTTCCATTTATACCTATGTATATATGTAATTAAAGAAATGTCGACAAATCAGTTGGGGGCGTCCAAGGACAGGAGAAAACTCGAAGGACATTTTTGTTTTTCCTTTGTATAAAAGAAATCAAACTGTGTCAATTTTAGAGAGTATTGTTTTCTTTTTTTCGAATTGTAACAACGAATACATTTAATACAAACAATAATATTGTCGTTGAGAGAAAGAAAAGAAATGAAGAAATTCAAAAAAGATGTGTATATAGGTATGTTGTTTTATATCAGTAGCGCACGAAATATTATAATACATTATTATTCGTTACGAATTAAAAAAACTATCGAAAAAAGTTTGGGCAAGAATGTGCAGAAATAAAATTTGAAGACCTTTATTTTTTGTCATAACTTGAAAATTTTACACTTGTTACTTATTTTCAATTCAATGACCTTTTTCTTTTTTTGCTCGTCAACTTAAATTTATTCAATTTTTCCCTGACTTTCTAAAAAAATTAATAAATTCCCTGACTTTTCAGAATTTTAAATAAATTCCCTGACTTTCCCTGACCACTTTAGGCTTCCCTGACTTTTCCCTGACTTTCCAGAAAGTGGACACCCTGTTTAAATAAAAATACATAGATTATTATCTTAAATTAATATAACATTTTTCTATATGGTATTTCTTTTAGAAAATACATTAAATTATAAAAATTGTGTTTTCTATATATTCTACAATTTTTACAGCTTCGTAAAACTATTTGTATAACGCTACAATTTCGTTAAATTATTTGTATAGCATACGTTCTTTTCGAACGAATGTAATTACATTTATAGTGTCAATAATAATATAATATAAAAATAATAATAATATAATAGTAGTGACGTTAAAATATTCACTTTAAATCTACATCGTGAGTTCCGGCCGGAATTACGGTACATCTCTAATAATTACCTCTAAGTAATTAGCTACTAATAAGTGATACAAGTAGTGTGACTTACCTTTTTACTAGAGTGTTTGTGATATCTAGTTGGATGCAGCATGCACAGGTAACGGTCCATCGCCATGCAGATCAATATCACAGCTGATTGTTGGCTTAAAGCGCCTCTCAGAAGGGCCTGGAACAAAACATTAATTTTTAATATATAGAAAATTAAAAAGTTTTGTTTCTTACACTAAACACTTACTCGCCTTATAAGTATAAGAAAGTCACGCAAATATGTGGCAAGTGTTTTATTTTATAAACCAGTACTTCTCAACAGTGGCGAAGTAACGGGGGGGGGGGTCAATCCCCCCCCTCCCGAAATATTCACTGTTCTTAAAAAACGTATGTTTTGAGAAAACATCAGTTCAAAATACCTTCAAAAAATTTAACTCATATGTATTTATCCCCCCCCCCGAAAAGATTTTTTACTACACCACTGGTTCTCAGCCAGTATTCCGCTATATGAGTCCATGAAGTTATGTTAATAGGAGTTATAGTTTTTAGTAAGGTAAAGGCACCAGTTATGGCTGCTATAAGTGCAAGTTTTCGTTTTTTTTTGATAAATGGGCTTGTTTTTTGTAATTCTCATGAACTCATGTTACTAATAAAACAAGTAACTCTTTATTTAATCAATTTAATTACCAAAGTCCGCAAATATAGTTTTTTTTTTTAATTATAGCCTTTTATTTTGTTTATTTTTTCTCCAGTAATGGCAAATGTAAAATCTGTTATGAGCACGCAGTGATGGACACTTGCTAATGATTACAAAATGATAAGTACTACGACATAAAAGATATAAAAGAAAGAATCGTCAAATTTGAAACAGTGTAAAACAGTTGCTATGATAATATAATAATTAATAAATTATACTAATAATTAGTTTAAATGTCCACCATTTTGACACCTATTGGCCTCAGGTCATCAAATCACGCTGTAAGACAGTTAAATGTATATAGATTAATATTCAGAAATGGTATAGTAATCAAATATCAACACATTCAGTACATTTAATTAAAAATTTGCCATTACTGGGGTCCTTGCCAAGACTGGTGCCACTATCATATATATTCTTATGTCGGGTATTATAAATAATTTTCTCTAAAGCAAAAGCAAAACTTTAGCTGTGAGGTTTCAAATCGTTATAAATTTTCTCAGGAATTTAAAGCAGTGATAATATCTGTATCCCAAACTGGACCACCCTGAATATTGAGGTATGTTTACAAATTTTTTTATGAATATATATTGACTGGGAGCATTGCTGTCGTGACCGGCGTAAAACATGTCCCTCGATGCGGTTCCCAGTATTACTGGCAGTTGGTTGATCTGAAACAAAAATTTCAAAGAGATTCTTAGAAGTTAATGTATGATTTCTTTCGGTACGTAGGATTATTTGAAAAAAAATTGTTTACATGAAATGGCATCTGATTGAACGCAACAATAATTTTTCAACCACAATTTCCGACCCTTCTGGCTTGATAAAAAAAAACAATTGAGTTTCTCTTTCAGATCAATCGACTGCCAGTAATCCTGGAAACCGCATTGAGGGACATGTTTTATGCTGGCCACAACAGCAGCGCTCCCAGTCGATATATATTCATAAAAAAAATTATAAAGATACTACAATATATATACTTTAGAATAAGACAAACCTGGATGAAATCAAACAAATAGTTTTTGAGATAATAATTCCCAAAATTCTTCCCCCTTAACTTTCTCGAAATCAAAATATTGCGTACGACAAAGTACAGTTACCGCAGATATCTATAAAATACATTCAAACTTATTTTGAACATCAATTTAAAATCGAATCTATCGATAAAATATATATATACCAACATAATATACTCTAATACCAGGGGTGTGTAAAGTAGATGGCGCGATAGATAATGTAAGAGGTATCATTATATTCAAATACAAAGTTACGTTCGAGGGTATCGGATGTTGGGTCAGAATAGACATGATGCCTAATTTTTAAAAACTATTTTATGATGATCTTACGTGTCAATTATTTCCAAAAAAATGCTTATTTCTGCAGAAAATAAAGGTTTAATCACAAAAATTGATCCTTTTAAAACTAATTTTGAATTTGACGCCAAAACGCTCGCAGGTGTATGTAAAAACTCCTTGTCAACTATAATAAATCCTTGTTCCATCGCTAATGTTTCACGGTTTTACTTTTGGTAACACAAAACTGAGCAAATTGATAATTTAAAACCACAAAATAAGTGCAGATATTAATGAAACAAAATGACGTTTACGTAGCCGTGACGTCATCCACTTTGACTAGTGTTTTATAAAACATGGCGGATTGCTGTATTTTGTGTTTTTATTTTAACAAAAATCATATTAATCTCGCTTTTAATATAAAAATAAATACATTTTTTATAATCTTTTTAACTTATTTCATTATTTAAAATCATAATTTCAGTGATACTTTGTTACTGGAATCATGCCTATTAAGAATCCATTAATAGATTTAATTGAATCTATCCAAAAATAATTGTTATTTTTATTTTTGACGTATAGAAGGAATATTAGGGGGTAACATCGGGAGCAAGAATGCAAAGAAAATATGTCATACTATGAAAGTTTTTATCTCCGGAAATAATAATTGTAAAATGCCTAATGTAGTGGCACCATTCTTGGCAAGGACCCCAGTAATGACAAATGTAATGTATTAGAAATATGTGTTGATATTTGATTACTACCATTTCTGAATATTAATCTATATACATTTAACTGTCTTACAGTGTGATTTGATGACAATCGGCCAATAGTTGTCAAAATTGTTTACATTTAAACTAATTATTAGTATAATTTATTAATTATTATACATAATAATATTATCATAGCAACTGCTTTACATTGTTTCAAAGACAATTCTTTCTTTTGTATCTTTTGTGTTGTAGTACTTATCATTTTGTAATCATTTGCAAGTGTCCATCACTGCGTTCTCATAACTGGTTTTATTACTGGAGAAAAAACATGAACAAAATAAAGGGCTATAATTAAAAAAACAAACTATATTTGCGGACTTTGGTAATTAAATTGATTAAATAAAGAGTTACTTGTTTTATTAGTAACACGAGTTCATAAGAAAATAAAATAAATAAGCCCATTAATTCAAAAAACAAAAAAATGCTCTTATAGCGACCACAACTGGTGAATTTACCTTATACTGTCTATTTTATATTAAAATTATTTCTTCGACCTATCTCGTATAAGAGCCGAGATACTTACGATTTTGTATGTAGTTAATAAATATCAAAACACGCTAAAATTATACCATTTTATTTTAACACACTAATATAATTATATAGCACAATGGACCCGGCGATACCCGGGGATATAAATTCAATCAGTAATAAACCTATTAAACATTGTTTTCACTTATCGCTAACTAACCCAATTTGTTATAAATAAATGATTTATTAAAAAAAGTTGAAAATACGGTTAGTTTTTTTTCAAACGCTTGGGGAGTCGAGGGAATTTTTAAGTTTATTCTTAAAACTATATAAACACTATGAAGTATTAGTTGATAAAGTTTTCTGTGAAAAATTAGACATTTTTGAGCAGTACAAAAAAAATGGCAAGCGTTTTAAAATATGGAACTGTATATACATATAAAACATCAAAAATTATACACATAAATCTTTCTCGTGAAACACAATTCATTAGTGAAAACCGGAATAAAATCCGTTCAGTAATTACTGAGAAAATTGTGCACAGACAGACAGACGCGGCGAGATACTTTATTTTATATCGGCATAAAAACCCCTCCCAAATATCAAATCTTGATAAAATTCTTGCAAGCTGTAGAAGGGGTTTTGAGTTTATTTATAAATTTGGCATCCCTGCTCTATGCACTTGTCGATATTGAGACATATGTCTATTACACGAATCACATTCAAGATATCTATAAAGTGAAATAGAAAAAACGTCCCAAGTACTTTGAACGGTATTGAAAACCTGAACGGTCAGAATAGTTCGTCATCAATCATTTTTAATGGCGGCATAGATCTTTAGCAGAATCACAGAGGTACCTGAATATGGGACCGCATATATACATAATATTAAAGATGAATTAGTACCAGAAAGGAATCAGATAATATATTAATATCATATATTTTTTCTAGGTAATATAAACGACAAATAAATCTTTTAATAAATAACTATGAAATAATAGATATCTTTTTTGGGCACAAAAAAGCCTTAATTGATAAAAAATTAAATTAGTGAAATCGCGAATGCCCGTGAGCAAAACTACGTACCATGTACTATACTCTATTTCATTTAAGAGTGCAGTGGTTGTCGGGTTTTTGACGGTACGAATCTTGCATTTTACCGTCAAAAACCACGGTAACCTCTGCATTCTTAAATGAAATAGATTATATAGTATACAGGGTGATTTACAACTAGTGTAAAAACAAATTACAGTAGATCGAGGATGTAATTCTAAGCCAAAAACTTTATGTGAACCTGAGTAGGCCCGCCAGTTTTTATCAAGTATTTTTTTGTTCTTTAATTTTTTCCTGAGTTGGGTCCTTGTAGAATATTATATGACACAAAATATACAAAAATATACTTTGTTCATTTATCATAAGATCAACCGTTTTTCGAGAAATATCGAAAAAATAAAGTACTGCAGAATTTTACTTAATACGGATGCTTCAAATGTCTTCATTAAAATAAAATGGCATATTTTAACGTGTTTTTCACTCTGTTCTCCAACGATATGCTACTTGCAATATTTATTTTAAAAATCAAAGGAGAACATATTTTTGTAAATAATAATTATTTTCAGATATTCAAATCAGCATCCAAATCAGTTCAGTATATTTAAAATCAATTAAAAATAATTTTAAAGAATTTCAGTCTAACAAAAAAAAGGAACTTACCAAATCTTTCCATGATAAAAATTCAATAAAAAAAACTTTACAGTCAGCAAAATCATGATAATTCCATCTTTATGCCAAATCGTTCTACTGAAAATAGAAATTTATCTAGTGATCCATACTCCAACGATTAACAACAAAAGAATGCATATTCTTGTGGAAAAAGAGGAAAAATGGGGGAGGGGGTGGTCGGGTGAAATCTCCAGTGCATTTTTGTTCTTAATTAATTTATAATTGAGATTTTTTCACTCTTACAATTTCCCATAGATTTTCTCCTGTCTCCAATTAATTAACAATTAATGAAACTGTACGTTTGTAGTATTTGATTTTAAATTAAATAATTGAATAATTTAACAAAGTGTATTACCCTTTTTAATTCAAATTTAATTGTTTCACTCTTGATTGTTGATAAAATTTGTAGATGTTGTCAATAAAATTAAAACCAATTTTTATCCTTTGTGTATCTACTTAATTATTGTAAAAAATAAAAATAAACGTAATAATATTACTAGTAATAATGTAGGTTGCTTTAAAATTTGTAATTTATACATAACTAGCTGCTACCCGCGGCTTCGTTCGCGTGGATTTCGAAACCCCCATCCCCATGATATTTTTTCCACCGGATCGAATGAAACTAATTACAACCATTCATATGTAAAATATAATTTTTTTCTATATTTTGGTTTCATTCATTATGCAAAATCGTAAATATCTCGACTGCTAAGCGAGATAGGGGGTTGTTTTTCCTTCTAAAACCCCACCGTATGGTATTTGTCTCGCCGGATCGAATAAAACTAATTACAACCCTTCATATGTGCCAGGGGATGAAATCTTTATTACTTAAAAAAAAATCCCCATACAAAATTTTCAACCCTTTTGCAATTCCTTAGGGGTTGAATTTTTGAGATACAAAGTAGCCTATGTCCGTCCTCGGGGTGCAATCTATCTCACTGCCAAGTTTCATCAAGATCGGTTCAGCGGTTTAGCCGTGAAAAGGTAACAAACAGACAGAGAGACAGACAAACACACTTTCGCATTTATAATATTAGTATGGATATAGATACATAGTATTATCGTCACGTCTATCTGTGCACGATTTTATCAGTAACTACTGAACGGATTTTATTCCGGTTTTCACGGATAGAGTGTTTTGCGAGGAAGGTTAAGGTGTATAATTTGTGGATTATTTGACTAAAGTGAATAGTTTGTGTAAAAAAATAACTGTTGTCGGAGAGGTAAATTCGCTTGCGCTGCGTTTACAGTTAGTGATAAGTGAAAATAATGTTTAGTAGGTTTATTACTGATTAAATTTATAACCCCGAGTAACACCGGGTCTAATGCGTTAGTTATATATAAATATATAAAACAAATCATCCTGGATAACTGATAAAAAACAGAAAAAATTAATGGAACATAAATTAAAGAAAATAACATTCTCTATAACTTTTTTTATGAACAATTCTTTTTATTATGGACTATTTTTTTTAAATCGATTATTTCGTAATTGTTAGGAAAAAAACGAATAGAATATAAATTAGGTAAAAAATAAAATAATTCAAAAAAATTTAAAAACATCCGTTTCCGGTTGTGAGACCGTCTTAAAAAAAGATGTCTTTTTCCCAGACGAATATTCTACGTTTTGTTGTCTTGAGTTACTACATAATTGTTTAGTTTCCGGTTCAAAATGCTTTTTCCATTATGGTGAAGGTGCAGGGGAGAGCTAAAGATTGGGTTTTGTATAATTTATTTTATTTTTTAATAAATAACCATTAACGAACATTTTTGTAGACAGACACACACCATGGTGGATATATTCAGAATGGATATTTACATCAAAGTACTATTTAATAAAAAATATAAAAAAATTCGGTCAAGTATATATTACGTGGACTGTTTGGAGCATTTTTGAATTAGAAAAAAATATAAAAATAGAGTAATATTCTACTAATTGAGATCTACAGTATGCTACTCCACTTGTATAGATATGAAAATAAAAATATATAATTCTATGACTCCCCTCCTTATTTTTTCAAAATTTGAAATGTTATTATTGACTTTATTATTTGTCGTTGGTAGTCTCACCAAAAACTCGTTCCCAAATTTTGTGCCGCGTTGGAGCGGGGTAGAGAGAACGATTCGCATGCGCTAGGCCGCCATTCGGACTTCTTCGGCTCGGCCATTGTCTTTTGATCGTCAATTGTTTATTTTGTTTTCAATAATTAACTTTTAAATTTAAACAGAACAAAAATTATTTGTATTTTTTGTTCTGATTCGATTTTGTTAGGTAATTTAGGAGTTGATTTGTTATTGTTACAATACATATTATGTTTTAAAAAATCCTAAACAATATTTCCGATAAATGAGAGAATGGGAGGGTTGTGACATACAGACAGACAGACGGACAGAGCGAATCTATAAGGTTTCCTAGTTTTCTACGGAACCGTTAAATCTTAAAAACATGACATTGTGTTACTACAAAATATAATATATCAAATAATTTAGACAAAGAGATGCAGAAAATTGATTGATTAAAACTGTTTGATTTTGTGGAACAGTCTGTACATTAATAAATAAACATCATCGTTTATAAACATCTACATCAAAGAATATATATACTGTATGCATTCGAGCAAAATATAAACTAGAAAAATGAATGTTTCAGAATTATTAATGATATTAAAATATCGCATTTCCATACAGTGATTAATCATGTCTTTTTTATGTCGTCGCGCTTGCTATGATATATTAACACGTTCAATGCAACACAGTAACGCTGATCTTTCTGTGGAATCAACAACAGCTATTTAAATATTAACACATTTAGTGCGCTACAAAAGCAGATCTTTATGTGGAATGAATAACAGATATTAAATTATGAACACGTTTAGTGCGTCACTTGAATTAATAAGAGTAGTATTTAAGCGTAAAATATTTTATATACTTTGAGCATTAAAATTTTGTTTTGTGCAATAATATTTGTATTCATTATTATTGTATAATTGAATTTGTTTTAATTTTATATTTTTTTGATGGGGGGATGTTCCATTACTCCCCCCCCCCCCCCAATAAAAGAAAATAATTGTATTATTGAATTTGCTCTCATTTTATAACTTTTAATTTTTCTTTGGGGGGGGGTCCATTACACCTCCTCTCAAATAAATTAAGCCGTTATCGACGTCACAACTATTAAATATCACGTGTTGATGTGTTAGAATAGACCTAACCTAACCTAACCTAACGAACACTAACCAACCCAAAACAAATCAACTCGATTTCGCCCCAATAAATTGCCCTAACCAAGGATAGTTAACTTGTATTTTATTAGAACATCAACTCTGTACGATTTATAAAATATTATATAAATACATGATATTGCTCATTTAGTACAAATTTCACCAACCTAATACTCATTAGGCATTTTTAGGAGCAATTTTTTTCCTAATGAGTATTTAAAATGGTTATTCATAAGCGCATCTAGTAGAAAAAATTAAAGTATGAATTTGTTTGTTAACTGTCAAAAAACATGAAAGATTTGTATTTTGTTTCACTTTTACCCCAGTTGACCCTATGTATAAAAAAGTAAAAATCAAAGGCATCGGCACGGACATTAATTGTGCAAATATAGCTTGCACTTGTCTTATTTTCTTGTAATCAATAATCATTACCAAAACATTCATTAATATGAATGTTCTGGCTAGCGTTTTAGAAAACGGTAATCTAATTTATTGCCGTTAATTCGAAGGCAGTTAAAGAAAAATCTGTCAGTTTAATATCAATCAACATTATGGTAATTTTTTGTACTCGTATTTTTTTCTATAATTCATTCTCAGTAAAATAAATTGAACATTCGTCTCGACTGTGTTTTTGTTTATCAGTTTTTACGTTTTATTGTTATCAGAAATCAATATAGAATACTTTAATAGAATTTAAACGTAATTGAAAGTATCGGTTGTTCGAAAAATACGTTTAGCCCAGGAAATAAATTTAAAAAATACAAGGAAAATGTATGAGGTGCAAAATTTAAACAGTGATTAGAAATTGTCCAGATGTATATTTCCTGAAAACTCCCTAGCAAAATTTGCTCCGGAACACCCTCAACCAAGGGCCCAAAGTTTTGTTTTACAAGGATTTTGTTCAATCAACCCCATCTTTCACATTTTAAACAGATAATTAAATTATCTACAACCTTTTTTATTATTATTTTAACCAAAAATAATTGTATACCTTTCAAAATGGTTGTCAAACTAAAACTTTTACTTTAAAAATGTAAAATTTTGAGTTCGACAGCCTTTTTGATAGGTATAAAGTTATTTAAACCAATAATGTGTCATAATTGACTGTGGTACTTTTAAAAAAAATTAAAAATGGGGTAAATCGGACTTTTAGTTCACTAGATATAGTAATTTTACGAAAGCATTGCAATATCTAAATACGTTACGGTAAATATGTTCATACATTTATACTTGGATTCGAGTCTTGTGTTTTGGCCCTTGGTTGAGAGTGTTCCGGAGAAAATTTTGCTAGGGAGTTTTCAGGAAATATACATCTGGACATGTTCTAATCACTGTTTAAATTTGGCACCTCATACATTTTTCTAAATTTTACGTAAAAAATTTTACGTTGCCTGGACTAGATAGATTATTCAAGAGATAACCAGTTATCGCCGCTATAAGAGCAAGTTTTGTAATATAACTTAAAGAATTTATAACCCCATTATAATAGCGTTGCACACGAGACGAGACATAATCAGTCTCGTCTCGATTTCATGTGAATTTTTATATATATATGTATATATTTTAAATTCTCACATTCAACGAATTTAATTAAATTTCTAGTGATTGAAATAAAAAAATTGTTATTCGTTGTAGGAAGTTTCCTATTACGATAATTTTTCTCGGGATGCATTAACTCATACTAAGTATCATCAGTTCATTAAATATAATTAAAAAATACCGCAGTTGATGTTAATAAATATTATCTGCGGAGATAACTGATTTGAGGACATAAAATTTCATAACGTAGAGATTTATGACGTCATTAAGGCGTATCAGAAACAGCATCCTGAAGGCTCTAATTAGCGCCGATGAAAAAGTGTAATTTTTATGAGCAATAAAACGTGAAAGTTTGTGTCTTTGAATCACTGTGAGATTAAGCATATTCCACACAACGGTTAGGCTGAATTCACATCGGCCAGACAAGATACGACAAGACAAAGAATATAAAAGAGTCAATCTAGAATTTGAGTCTCATTTTTCTTACTTTTTTTTTTTTTTTTTTTTTTTTTTTTTTAATTTAGTTAATACATAAATCTGTATATTGGAATAAAATTCAATTTTATTTTAAGGGGTTACATACCTCCAAAATTAAAAAAAAAATGTTTTAATTTTTATTATTTTTTATTATTCTCTATACTTTCATGAACATTTAAAAAAATACTAAAAAATCTTTTTAATAACAAAGTTCTACGATAAATGAGGCCGCGCAACCGATTAAAATATGCCAGGATTCGCGCGATATAGGCAACGAAAGAAGCTCGAACAATCCGTAGATTATAAATATACACTCATCCAAACAATTAAAGGAACAAGAAATTAAACTTTTTTTTGGGGTGTTTTTTGAAGTGCTGTATCTTTGTGAAAAATGGTCGTATCGAAATAAATAAATAATAATTTTAAAGCTTCATGTTTCTAGTTTTGAGATTTTTTAGCATAATTTTTTTTGAGTTACGGTTATCGCGCAATCAAAAGAAATAGTGGGACACAAAAATTTTCCAATTTTTTAAATTTTTTTTCAGTTAAACCAATGTATTGGTCAGTTAACTTGTTTATTCAGCTTTAATTTATTTTTTTTTGGTCTCTCTCAATTTTTTTTGCCGAGATATCTGACTTTAAATGAAAAATGATTATTTTGTCTTCGATCATCAATATATCAGCAACTAATGATTAAACAGTAAATTTAAGGGCAGTTTTAAAAACTTGAATAAATTTCCTACAAGACCCTTTCATGACTTTGATTGTTAACCATTTTTTTCATACTTTTAAGTGACCAATAATATATCATTAATATTTTGTCTTATTTTGAACAGTATAGTCCCTAAAATACAACCTTATAAGCATTAATTTTCACCAGCGCTGGAGGTAAAAAATAAAATAGTACAAATATTTTTTATTTGCGTTTTGCAAAAATAAGGGTTCCATGAAAAATATCAGTAGCTAGAAGGAGTTCAAAGGACGTAGAATATGCAAAAACTAGCATTTGTGTAATATAAACTGCGTTTATTCAAAATGTGTATTGAATATTGAATAATAACAATAAGTACAAACATTTTCTTATAATTCAAGAACGACGAAAAATCACTGTTGAACTCAAATATTCGCAGAATAACATATGTATGTTTTTTTTTCGGGCGTGCTTCACATATTCAAACGAAGAGTGCTGAAGTTATTTCAACACAGAATTCGTATATGTACAAAATAATTCGTATTTGTACAAAATAATGGTGCTTTGTGACCTAAATCCAATGTGTGTTGATCTAGAAGGCTATGAGAATGGGTGGGCATTGATGGTGCTGTTGGGGGCCAATAGAATTATTGGTATTGATTATATTCATTGCTGTGTTATGTCTGAATTAGTTTTACGCATTTTAAGAAAAAAATAAAACTGAATATAAAAAATAAACCCTAAAAACTCAGTATTTAACAATTTTTTTTTCTTCCTTAAAAAGTTTTTTATTTGTTTGGCACTTCAAAAACTGTTAAATTTAATTATAATTATAAGCCTTTCAGTATTTCTAGAATTATTTGAAGTCCGTTTTATTTTTTTCTTAAAAAGTTTTTTATTTTTTCCTTTTGAGTGGCTTCAAAGTGCATGGTCAGATTCTAAAAAAAATTATATGAGATCACCTCGGGAGTATATTCTTTCAAACAAATAAAAAATCGTTTTACATCAGACACAAGAAGTTTTAGATTTTTGAAAAAAATCGAAAAATAGTACGTGTTTGAAAAAAATTTTATTTTTTATAAAATTTTTACTATAGTAGTTTTAAATCAAATTTCAAGGAACTTATGCTACCTATGAGTATAAGTGAGTGCATTTTATGACCAAGTTATGTTTGTTTATACTTTTTTTAAGTATCAAATAAATGTGGTTGAATATTTCACAATCGACAATAAATTTCAATATAAGATTTAATTAAGAAATAAAACAAATTGAACAATAATGTTTTGTTTCTTTTGATACAATTGTTTTTCAATGTTCTTAGATGAAGATTATTCTGTTTATTTTACAACAATGTTTTATTAAAACACAATTTACTTTCAATCTGGTGTACAATGATTAACAGATATACTGGGGATTAAATTGTGTTCGTTACCTCTCTCTCCTTTAGCAAACTTCTCCCTTACTCGTGTTTCTCTTTCTATATAAAATAAACAATCATACTAAACAAGCTCTTTGAAGGGACGAGCAAAACGTTCATGATGATGATGACAATGAAATTAATTTCTATTGAAATAATTGAAATGTATAATTTCTATTGACAGATATGGATGTATGGAAATTTTAAGTTTTTGTATAATTATTACTGACTAGTGATTGATTAAAAATATTTCTATTTTATGCGCATGTGTGTTATTTTATTGATCATAAAAAAATCCAAGAGTAAAAAGATTTATTGTTATTAAATGGTAAATATACAGAGTGATTTACAACTAAAATCATCCTGTAGATGATTGTACACTCGATCATAAATTGTAATATTTTGCACTAAATTTTGACTCGTTTTCAAGAATATGTCAGTATGACAATGTTTATAGATTATGATTCAGTAATGGCAGTACGTAATCAAATATGAACAAATATTTCTAATTTAGTACATTTAATTAAACAAGAGTCCAACACTGAGGTATTATCCAAGACTGGTGCCAGTATCTTAATTTTAAATTGATCTTTCCGTTTCACGTCAAGACAAACACTTTTCGTTCCGTGTTTGTCTGTCCGTCCGTCCGTCCGTGTGTGTGTCCATGTGTCCGTCTCCTGAATCCTTGTCACACGCATAACTCATAAACCACTGAACCGATATTGTTGAAACTTGGTCGGATGGTTGGGTTTGGCTTGAGGACGGTCCCATCATCAAAATCGTGTGTAAGGGGGAGGGGTGACATCCCAAAATATTTATTTTTTCGAGATATCTCAAGAACGACAGATGTTACGTGAGGATTTTAAAGAATATTTTTTGTAGAGCATTACATTTCCTATAATATGGGTCTACAACGTCTGTTGTAAAATATTACCTTACAAAGATTTATCTGAATTTATTTTAAAATTTCGTGTTTTGTTTTTCTAAATTGATATTTTCTTGGATATATTAAATGTCCTTTTGACGTTTGCATAAATTTAGATTTAGATTGAAATTGTCAAAAAATTAAAAATATACGAAAAAATAATCAGGTGCATTTTAAGAAAAATTTCGAACTAATATTTTTTAGTAAAATTTTATAAAAATTAAATGGTTAACCAATAATTCTAAGCATTTTATCTGAGCATCGGTTTTTATTTAAATTGTTCAATAATTAACTATACCTTTGGTGAATTTTGCACGAGGAAGCACTGTGCATTTACTTGTTAGATGTTTTTTTTCGCCACGAAAATTATTTATAATACCGGCCTGTCTGAATCGACAAATTACATTTTTATTATTATTTACATTTGTGTGAGAATTTGTAAACAAAATACACGACAGCTTTGAGGAAAATCATCAGAAGACATATACAAATAACACTTGTCAGTATCTCTTAAATCTTTCATCAGTGAGTGTCAAAATGTTCCCTTTATAACACCATTTTCTTATTGCATTTTAGTAGATCAAAATAACAGACGTATTTGTCCTATTCACCTCGCTTCTAGTTATTTACAACAAATCCTTGTTTCACAATAAAAAGTAGGAAATAACATATACCAGTGGCTATCAAAATTGAAGAATTATTCATCTTTATTTGTGAAATCACAAAAATAGAAACTAGGGGAATAGTAGCAACTGTGCGGCAACTAATAATAATAATCGTAAAGATCTCGACTCAAGGATTTTCTTAGCAGGATCGAATGAGACCAATTACAACCCTTAATCTGTGATAAAAAGCGAAATATTGAAGGTCGGCTATTTGTACAAAATCCTTGAAAATTACCTGAAATTTTGTTATGCTTCTGTATTTAAGGGTTGAGGAAAGGAGGGTTAAATTTCATTTTATTATAAATAAGACTGTATAAGCTTTTTATTGACGTATTATTTATTGCTCTATGAATAGAGTGTGGCATAATAATTAATATAAACGATATTAAAGATATTTAAGATGTCTGTACCATCTTCCCCCCTGTTGACCTTATGTAGATAACGGCATACTCGTCAAAATACCAATTAACTTCTTTCTAAGGCGGCTATTACACTATCAAATAAATATATCAAAGATCTTTGACAAAGATTTGATCATATTTCTTTGATAAAATACGAGATTTTGTTTTATCACACTACATAAAATATTTGATAATATTTTCTCAATATTATCTAGGGATATTTTCTTCTTTTTTGGTGCCTTTTGAATATCAGTGCGTGGATGTTCGTCAATTGACGCGATCGAGGTTTGAATTTACAACCGTGTATTGTGGTTTTTATAATCAATAAGAAGATTATCATATAATACTGGATTTTGTTGATATTCATATATTAATAATTATGTAACTGTAACTGTCAGTGATAACTTGGTAGTCGCCATTTTGATTTATCTGTCAAAAAACTTTGATCAAATATAAGAGACTGTCATTAACTATGATCATATAAATATTATGAAGGTAAATATTATAAAAGTTGACTTATTACACTGTCATATTTCTTTGATCAAAGAAATTTTATCATATTTCTTTGATAGTGTAATAGCCGCCTAATTAGTTATTATAAACTAACAAATTTTTTTTGTTAATTACACATTATGATTAAAGTTTACAATCTGAGTATTAGTACCCCATTTTGAAGACCACTGGTTTAAGATTGTAGATGTATGTATGTGTGTTTTTTCTTGATAGCTCCAATAAAATACATAGGATCAAGTTGTATGTGAAAGAGAAGAAGCGGAATAAGAAGGGATAAAAAAGTTTTTATAAATTACTTGAATATTTTGTTTTGAAATAACATTTTGTTATCTGTAGATTTCTTTTTAAAAAGAATTTCTTGCTGCAGAATGAGATCGTTTATAAAAAGTTAATGTTAGTTCTTGGGTTTGGGGGTGAAAGTTACGTCTTATTGAACACAGTTTCGTGGGTATTTACAAGGACTGAATTTGGGTTGTATAAAGCAAAATTAATAACAATTAATAATGGGGTTAATATTTTTGTAGACAAAACATATTATGCCATTTGTGAGCCTGTAGTTTCAGTTTCTTTAATTTGATCTCTGATTTTTCCCACGAAAAATAATCGAAGATTAAATTTAAAAATTCATTTTAAAGCTGAAACTACACATTTCGAAGTACTTTTTAAAAAAAATTTAAACCTGATGCACAAATTTTGAACTTTTTCATTCCTTTATAATTTTGCGAAAAATGAATTGAAGTAACATTTACAAAAACCACTAAAAAATAAAGACTTCAATCTTTAAAATGATCTCTTATATATTTATTTACGACCATTTTTACGATAGTTAGAGAACTTTCAAAATTGATCAGTTTTTCCTCGAGTTTTATTTTTTTGTTTAAAATCTCATAATATTGTGAAAAATGAATTAAATTGAAAATTAGAAAAAAAACAACTAAAAATAAGAGACTTCAGTTATAAAATAATCTTTTATATATTTATTTACGACCATTTTTACGATAGTTAGAGAACTTTGAAAATTGATCAATTTTTCCTCTAGTTTAATTTTTTGTTTAAAATCTCATAATATTGCGAAAAATGAATTAAAGTGAAAATAAAAAATAAAAAAATAAAAATAAGAGACTTCAGTTATTAAAATAATCTTTTATATATTTATTTACGACCATTTTTACGATAATTAGAGAACATTGAAAATTCACCATTTTTCCTCTAGAAATTTTTTTTTTTTGTTTAAAATCTTATAATATAGCGAAAAATGAATTAAAGTAAAAATTAGAAAAAAGCAACTAAAAATTAGAGACTTCAGTCATTAAAATGATTTTTTATTTATTTATTTACGACCATTTTTACGATAATTAGAAAACATTGAAAATTGACCATTTTTCCTCTAGAAATTTTATTTTTTTGTTTAAAATCTCATAATATTGCCAAAAATAAAGTGAAAATTAGAAGAAAAAAAACCTCAAAAGTAGAGATTTCAATCTTTAAAATAATCTCTTATATATATTAATTATATATATAAACCATTTAAAATTGACCATTTTTCCTCTAGAAATTTTATTTTTTTGTTTAAAATCTTATAATATAGCGAAAAATGAATTAAAGTAAAAATTAGAAAAAAGCAACTAAAAATTAGAGACTTCAGTCATTAAAATGATTTTTTATTTATTTATTTACGACCATTTTTACGATAATTAGAAAACATTGAAAATTGACCATTTTTCCTCTAGAAATTTTATTTTTTTGTTTAAAATCTCATAATATTGCCAAAAATAAAGTGAAAATTAGAAGAAAAAAAACCTCAAAAGTAGAGATTTCAATCTTTAAAATAATCTCTTATATATATTAATTATATATATAAACCATTTAAAATTGACCATTTTTCCTCTAGAAATTTTATTTTTTTGTTTAAAATCTCATAATATTGCGAAAAATGAAGTGAAAATTAGAAAAAAAACCTCAAAAGTAGAGATTTCAATCTTTAAAATAATCTCTTATATATATTAATTATATATATAAACCATTTAATATAGACCATTTTTCCTCTAGAAATATTCCGATCCTTTGATATGATTATATTAAATGAGTTGACAGAACATCTTATTGTGAAATCTGCATACAATGGGTATGATACTAAACTAAACCGAATATTATACAATAAATTAGACTTAATTAATAGGATTTTACTGTTGATATTCTATAATTAATAACCGTCAGATTATCCTAACTCACTCATTTTACTATCTGGCTTTTGAATCACAGAGTTGTGGATATGTGTATTACATCAGTGGCGGTGCATGTATGGGGTTATTTTGCACTAAATACATTTTTTAATTTTTATGTTTGTATCAAAAATCATTAAAAAGAGTGACCCTTAAAAATCTCACGTTTGGGGGTCCGAAAATATTCAATGAATTTGTGATCTAATGATGACTTATGATGAGATATTAATCACAAAAAATTAAAATGAGCATATGAATGGTTTCAAAGATATAAGGGGTCAAAGTAATTGAAACATGTAGAATGAAATTATCAAAAATTATAAAACAATATAAAATATATGTTAAATAGTAGGAATTATTTAATTATCAATAATATTGACGATTCAAACATAAAACTATCCCCAAAAGAACTACGCTACCTCTTAAAGTACCCTCTTTACACAATATATTAAAAAATCAAGTTCCAGGCCTTGCGTTTTATAATATACTTGGATTACGGAATTATTGTTTAGGATTTTTGAAAAATATAGTTGAATTAAGTACAAACACGATTAAATATTATCGTAATAATAACTAATCAAAACCTAAAGTACCTAAAAAAAACAAATCAGAACAAAATTAGAAATAACTTTTGTTCTGTTTAAATTTAAAAGTTAATAATTGAAAACAAAATAAACAACTGCCGGCCGAGCGTAGAATCTTTTCTCTTCTAGCTACACTTCATCGAAGTTCGCGCGAATAATATGTTATTGTAAGTATATTTCACGTTATTTCCTAAACCAAAAGACCAAATTGGATTCTGTAAAGGGCAAATTATATCTACATTAAGTACTTATGATGACGAAATCATTTATTTCGTTAAGGATTAATGTGTTGCAGGTCATACATAAGTCCACGTAAACAGAACTAAAATATTTTAAATATTCTTTGTAACATAAAAGCAGTCATTGTGACTTAAATATAAAAGTTAGACATATAGTGTCGCTGACTTTATTGTAGATCTTTTGATTCTACACAATTCTTAGATACATTATTTTGTTCAATATTGAACGGTTTAGGCAGCGCACTGCAAAAGAGCACTCTGGACGCAAACTTTTTTTTTTAACTTGCTTTACTATTATCGTCACTGTTTAGTTCTTATGCTACCTAACGTAACAAAATATAGTCTATAACCTGGCCAGAGAATTAAAAAAGAAACCACGTAAATCGGATAAGTGGTTCTCGAGTGATAAGCGCACGAACGGACAGACAGACAGACAGAGAGACGTTGAGCTTTATATATATTAAGGATATAGATATATGTACAAGAGCATTGTAATATGCAACAAAACGTAAGTCGAATCAATAATGTCAGTATAATAATAATTGTGATTATTTGAATAGTTTTTAAGTACGCCACTGCGAAGATAACATATTTACGACTTAATACAGTGTCTTTTGTTTACCTTTGTGGAAAGGGGATGTAGGCTGTTGATGGGAGTACGATTTAAACACGTCTTCGAGTTTCCGGAATATCCTAATATGTGTGAACATTCGTACATTGTACATGAATTATTTATAAGTACGTCTATAGTGTATTCAGTACAATTGTCAATGTCATATGTATTTATGTGTAACAAGACAGACGTTTAATTTGTAAGATTCAAATTGTAGCTGTTAGTAATGTACATATTATACATATGATGTTTTTAAAAGAATTAACTTCTCTTATGCCTGGTATTATAAAGAATTTGCTTGAGTGCAAAAGCAAATTAATTCTAGCTAACGTTATCTGCTAAGTATCCTTAATATACAGTAAAAGCTCTTTATTCGCGGGGTGTATGTTCCATAAATATGCCGCGAATACAGAAACCGTGAATACGGAATGGTCATTTATATGGGATTATAGGGGATACGTTCCTAGGTGACAAAATAAATAAACAAATACAATATAAAAAAAATAATTTAATTGAAGTTTTTGACCATATTGATTAATTATTATCTTCAGGCTTAGGTAATGGTTTAAAGAATTTTGTCATTTTTTCTTGCTTGGCAGTTTTTAAAAGCTCCTTCAATTCAGACTGATAAAAAATTAGAAAATCGGTAGCTTTTTATCAATGTGTTTTACCTAAAAAATGCCGAAAAATATCAGTTTCCCATAAGAACACATGTTAAATTTAAATCAATATATTTCCTAAAGGGCTTAGTGAATCAATTTAATATTTTGTCTATTGCATAAGAATGCTATTGGGAACATTCCAACCAATTTTCATATATTTGGTAGCATTTTGAAATACATCCCATACATCCTTAACAACATACTTTAGGCAAAGTTGTAATAAGGTCTATTTTACTTTTTTATTAGGCCATTTGACGGCGTTTACAAAGGATATTGGGTTGGATACCTATTGGAATCCTTTTTATTATTATGTATGTACTGATTAGATCCGCGAATAAAGAAATCTTTAGCCGCGAATATAGGAATTGGGTCGCATTTTTTTAATTCGCGAATAGTGAAAACGCGAATGAAGGAAGCGCGAATAAGGAGCTTAACGTCTCTCTGTCTGTCTGTTAGTGCGTTTATCATTCGAGATCAGATTATTAATTCATAGGTCCTTTCTCTGGCCAGGTTAAAGGCTATATTTTGTTACGTTAGGTAACATAACAACTAAGCAGTGACGATAATAGCAAATCAAGTCGGCAACATTTTTTGTCGGCGCGCTATTTTGCAGTACCGTTTAATATTGAACAAAATAATGTATTAAAGAATTGTGTAGAATCAAAAGATCAGCGACACCATATGTCTAACTTTTATATCTAAGCCACAATGATTGCTTTTATGTTACAAAGAAAATTAAAAATATTTGGTTTTTTTTACGTGGACTTATTTCATCGTCATAAGTACTTAATGTAGATATAATTTGCCCTTTAATGCATCGAATTTGGTCGTATAGTTTAGAAAATATCGAAATATATATACGGGAACATATTATTCGCGCGATGAGAACCCGTGTCGCGGCGTGCGGTAAGGAGGGAGCATGCTGATTGTCAATTGTTTATTTTGTTGTCAATAATTAACTTTTAAATTTAAATAGAACAAAATTTATTTTTACTTTTTGTTCTGATTCGTTTTTGTTAGGTAGGTAATTTAAGTGCTGTTTGGTTTTTATTACAATAATAACTAATCGTGTTTGTACTTAATTCAACTATATATTTTTTAAATCCTAAACAATAATTTCGTAGTCCACGCGAGCGAAGCCGCGCGGGTCCAGCTAGTTAAATATAAATGACAACCACTAACAGATGTAGCAAATGAAATCGTGCATGTGATAACCTTGACATATGCGCGTTAGGCGCCCCATACACCTACAATATAATTATACAATATTATTATTGAACAATTTTAAAATTTTCACGTATGTGTCGTTCTTGTGATATCTTGAAAAAATAAATATTTTGGGGTGTCACTCCTCCCCCTTACACACGATTTTGATGATTTTGAAATGTAACCGTCCTCAAGCCAGACGCAACCATCCAAATAAGTTTCAATAATATCGGGACAGACGGACGGATACACGTACGGACAGACAGACAGACACGGAACGAAAAGTGTGTGCCTTGACGTGAAACGGATAAATCAATTTAAAATTATGAAATCGGAAAACATTTGTTTGTCTCAATCTGAAACGATCACATAGCTTCTCGTATCTTCGATATTGCGAGGAAGCAAAATATACATTTAAGCGCATGAAATCACTCCTGGCCAAACTATTTCTGTATTGCATCTAATAAAAATGTTGAGGACCGTAGACAAAGGGGTAAGGAATGCGTTCTACACGGCAACCGCTTAAGTATTTCAAGTATCTTTAGCTCAAAGTCAATGGTTTGACATAGCTCTCGTATGAAAAATAAATCCAAATATGATTTTTTATATGTAAGTACCTACTTTGTGCAGAATATTGATAGTAAAATATCTGTCATGGAAGCGACAGAACTTTCTTATACATAATACTGGCAGTGAACTGTGTACGTGATTCTTATTTTATTAAAACATGTATCTCTGATAAACTAATAAAAGATAGAATATAATGAATGGGACATAAACTATAGATAATAATATTTTATAATTTATGTATCAAATGAATTTTATTGAACGTAGTTACTAAACCGGAAACGGATGTTTATTCTTGTCAATTTTTGAATTTTCGAATCTTTTTTTAAATATCAAAACATTTTTTCAGAAAAAGAAAAATGTCGAGTATGTTATTATTAGAGATTGGAAAAATAGTTGTTATTTTCAATAAAATAGTTGCTTGTTGAATTTTTTTAGGATAATAGTTGGTAAATAGTTTTTTTTACGATTTAATAATAATTAGTGCAAACGAAGCAGTAAAAAGTGTCGCAAATAGTTTTAAAACAGTTGGAAAGTTAGTTGCAAATAGTTGATTTCAAATTGTGTTCAATCAAACCAGGGTTCTGAAAACGGTGGAGATATGTAATAAAAATTACAATAAATGTATTATTACTATTTTTCCAATCTCTAGTTATTATTTATAATTTATTCCCCATATATTTTTTTCCAACATTTATATAAACTTATTTTGTGTAATTTGAAGCATCTGTATTATGTAAAATTCTACAATATTTTCTTTTATCGATATTTCTCGAAAACGGTTGATTCTATGATAAATGAATAAAGTATATTTTTTAGTATTTTGTATCACATAATCTTTTACAAGTACCCAGCTAGAAGAATTATTCTAGAATTTTTTTTTAACATTTCATATTTTTTTGTTTTTGCTAGGTTAAATAAATAGAAAAAAAATTAAAAAGTTTTTTAAATTTAAAAAAATAATTCTCTTGGCTTTATTAGACCAAAATAAATATTTTTTGTATTTTGTACTTTTTTTCTAAAGTTTATGGTTTCTGAGTAAAAAATTCTTGAAAGTTCAAAATCTCGAATTATTTTGTTAGATATCTTAGAAAGCTTAGGTTGTTCAAAAAAAAGTTTTCAATGAAAGATTCGTGTTTTTTTATGTAGATAAAGATTACTAAATAAAAACTATAGGTTCCTATTTAAAAAATGATGTTGATCCTTGAAGGCCACGTTCGATTACCCCCTTACAACCAAATATTTTTTGGTTGAAACATTTTTTTCAAATATGCTCCACCCTGTATATTGGTTTCTTACACAGGTTTTAATTTATTTGACTTAATTACCCCACTCTCCCCTACATCCTGTATATTTGGAAGTTCACATTCAATTATCACGTTGTTAAATTCGAAGAACTTTATTTTGAAGTACTTCTAAAAATCATGCAGACAGATTTAATTAATTATTTTATACACAAAATATTTTAATTTCGAACACATTTTATAACGCTTCAACAATATTAAAATCGGGTAGCCTCCGAGGCACATATTTCAATATATTCGTGTTCTCTGTACAAGAAACGCACTTCTGAGGTTTAATAAATGTTGTAACTGTTTGTATTATGCCGCTCAGGAATATGGTTTCTACCAGGGGCGCCGACTTGTTAAAAATATTGGGGGGGGGCTCAATTTTTTTGGACTTCCCTTTCCCTTATATAAGACAAAATAATAATACTGTGTACCCCCCCCAAACAAAGTTGACGTAAGAAGATTTTTTCATTAACAATTTTTCCTTAATACAGACCTGACCTAATTAATTTATATACTATATGATCGACTATTAAAATATCTACAATAATTCTGCAAATAAATTCCTTCATTACGTTTTACTGTGCCTTTATTTGTGTACAAAACAAATTTTTATATTTTATATATTTCACTTGCCTAAACGATTAACTTTCCAAAAATCTCCATAGTTTTAAGAATTTTTTATAATGACAACATTATTTTACAAAATATACTCACCAACATATTGGCAACCTATAAAATAATCCGTTAAATCTTAATGTATAAACTTAAATACGACGGTAATATTGGGGGGGGGGGGCTTGAGCCCCTTAAGCCCCATGGAGTCGGCGCCCCTGGTTACTACCACACTGACGGAAAATCTTTACATTCCATATTTTCACTATGAATTTTGCTTTTACTTATACATTTACTATACTCCGGTATTTTTTTGTTAAAATATTTTTTATTGGATACATTTTTGAGAATGGTTTGTTTACAAAAAGATTCATAACATTTGTAGAGTCAACATTGTGTCATTACGTCTGTCTTAGAGCTGGGCGCGTGAGTAATTTTTGCTCACGATCACGCACGTTCACGAAAGAAACATTTTTAGTCACACCCGCTCACTCACGGTTACAGTATTCAGCATCACGCACGCTCACGAATTCTATTTTTTTACTCACGCTCGATCGCGCACGGCGGGTCACGCTCGTAACCCGATTTAATCTAATTGTTGTAAATTAAATTTTGAAATGATGAAAATTAATGTTTTTACATGCAATATATTGTGTAGTATATTTTATATTCATATTATTTTCTTCTAAATTACATTCTAGTACAGTAATAGCAAACAAAACATTAAGAAAATAAAGTTACAATGTAATAAAATTTTTTTTTTGGTGTTCTGATATAGTTGGCAATACTGACCATATGAAAGTGCTTCTAAAAATCATTTATTTGTTTATACTTTATTTTATAATGTCAAAATTCGTTTTAAAACAATATTATATTTACGCATTATTAGTTCAGATATTAAAAAAAAGATCAAATAAGTTTATAAAAACAATTATCTTCAAAATATACTCACGGAATCACACGCTTACGATTCAAAATTTGAAAATCGCTCACGCTCACGCGGGTCACATCCGTGATCCGACGTGACCAGAAAAATTCACGGCCCGCGCCCAGCTCTAGTCTGTCTGTCTGTCATAGTTTTCTAATTATAGCATGATTTGAAAATCGAGTCTTCACCAAAAAAAGAAGTGTATAATGGGTCTATGGTTGTCTTAATTTCAACGTTAGTTCAAAAAAAATAGAGTATTGTTTGGGTTATATCTCTATCTTCACATTTATGAAATAAATTTTACACATTATAGCCCAGTCAAGGAAGCAGTGAAAAGTTAGAAAAAGGGAAATTAAGAGGGCAAGCAATTTTATGATTGATTCTTATAGATTTTGAACCGGAGAATTCGAAAAAAATAACCCGGACAAGCGAAAAGTGGTGCAACACCCTTAAAAATGGGGTTTAAGGGTGAAAACCCCATTTCCAACCGTTTTTTCAATTTATCACAAAATCTAAAGCGACGATGGTATATTTTTATCATTGATATATGTTCAGGACACTCAGACAAATCGATTGTGACCACATATACTAAATTTGACCAAAAATTACCTCTTTCAGAGGGCTTAAAAGACAGAAAAATGCATCTTTTCGGGAAAATAGTTTAAAAATTAATAACTTTTGTTAAAATCTTCCAAATGACTCGTAATTAGCGTCAAATTGTTCCTGAAGTTCCAAAGAATAATGACCAACCATAATTTAAAAAAATATTAATCGTTTAACCAATAAAAATCGCCAATGTTTAATGGTAAGTAATGTAATTTTTTGAAAAACTACATTTTTACTAAAATTTAAATAAAAACACCAGGGTTAAATATTTTTTAGTGAAACGAATTGATTCTTATAGATTTTAAACCGAAGAATTCAAAAAAAATAACCCGGACTAGCGGAAAGTTGTGCAACACCCTTAAAATGGGGTTTAAAGGTGAAAAGCCCATTTCCAACCGTTTTTACAAATTATCACAAAATCTAAAGCAACGATGGTATATTTTTATGATTGATATATGTTCAGGACACTTAGACGAATCGATTGTGACCATATATACTAAATTTGACCAAACATTACGTCTTTCAAAGGGCTTAAAAGACGTAAAAATGTATCTTTTCGGGGAAAATAGTTTAAAAATTAATAACTTTTGTTAAAATCATCCAAATGACTCGTAACTAGGCTCAAATTGTTCCTGAAGTTCCAAAGAATAATGACCAATCATAATTTAAAAAAATATTAGTAGTTTAACCAATGAAAATCGCTAATGTTTAAGGGTAAGTGCGTTTTTACGTCTTTTAAGCCCTTTGGAAGAGGTAATTTTTGGCCAAATTTAGTATATGTGGTCACAATCGATTCATCTAAGTGTTCTGAACATATATCAATGATAAAAATATACCATCGTCGCTTTAGATTTTGTGATAAATTGAAAAAAACGGTTGGAAATGGGGTTTTCACCCTTAAACCCCATTTTTAAGGGTGTTGCACCACTTTTCGCTAGTCCGGGTTATTTTTTTCGAATTCTCCGGTTTAAAATCTATAAGAATCAATCATAAAATTGCTTGCCCTCTTAATTTCCTGCTAAAATGCTTCCTTTACTGGACTGAATCTATTATTTTGTTTGGAAGAATGTAATTTTTTTAAATTGTATACAACAAAAATTCAGTGTATTTCTAAGTGCACTTGCACCCGTTCTAATAATTGAATATTATTTTGGGGGGTCTCATTTTGTTTGTATGTACAAATAGAAGGTATCTACCTTGGTTTCACTAAAAAATATTAAACCCTGATGTTTTTATTTAAATTTTAGTAAAAAGATAGTTTTTCAAAAATTTACGTTACTTACCATTAAACATTAGCGATTTCTATTGGTTAAGCTATTAATATTTTTTTAAATTATGGTTCATTATTATTCTTTGGAACTTCAGGAACAATTTGAGCCTAGTTACGAGTCATTATGTTAAGAGAGAAAGCTATTGTGACGGGTCCAAAAATTGTCAATGTTTGGGAATTTTTTTCACAGGTATAACTAACTTTTATAGGTTCGGGTAATGGGCATTTTATTAATAGTGTATTCAACTTATTCAATACTAATTTTTATTTAAAAATATATAAAAATTTATAAAGTTATGAGCCTCGATGTGACGACAAAAAAATTTTTTTTTACATTGCCCATCGAAATTTTGGTATGGGTTATCGAAAAAAATTTTTTTTATCAATATCTATATGAATGTAGCTATGGTTCAGTGTAGCCGTTTTTTTTTTAAATTTATTTTTTCACAAAATGGCGACGGTTTGAAATTTTTTTTCATTTTTAACACCTTTTTTGTAATTCAAGCGGTCTTAAAAATAGTAATTATAAAATTTTTTAAAAACGGTTACGTACAGATTTGGCTACTGCAATTACGAAAATAAAAAAAAAGTTTTTAAGCGGTTCATTAGTCTTTAAGAAATTAATGGGATAAGGTCGAAAAAATTTATTTCGTAATAAACGCGTTTAAAGTTTTCCGAGAGTCATAACCGGCCGCTCTATCTGCTCTCACTAAATTGACTGTAACTCCGGCAATTTTCGGAATTTAAACTTTTTTTTACTTATTTTAGAATACAATATGTATATACTTTTTAAAAATGCAGCAAAAAAAGCGTTTTTTTCGCCACAGTGGCTTTCTCCCTTAAAACAGATTGAAAAATTAATAATTAAAAAAAATGAAATCAAAATCAAAACTAACAAATATTAATTAGGAGGAGAGGGGGGCGTAATATTGTGACGATAGGGAGGGGAATTCACAAGATTGTGACAAGTCGGTGGAGGGGGGAAGGGGGGTGGGCGGTGATATAAATATATAGCGTGCTGAAGTTTATACTTTAAAAACTGCATTTACAATAGAGCTGCTTTTAAAAGTTGAATTTTAAAGATACATTTATACGAGGCATTTTGTTATTCAATCCAGAAACGGCTGGGGAAATTTATGGCTATGTAGTCGTCAAGAATTATAACAAGATGCTGCGGCATAGAGCACATGTATTATCTTTATATACAAGTTATTTTACATAATTCTGTAGCCAGCACCTAACCAGAAATGTCTGTATGGGAACATTAAACAGGCGCATTAAAATTATTTACAGTTTAACACGTACTTGGTGGATGATTTTTTAAAAGATTTATGTCTATATATAAAAGTATATCTTTTTTTCTATTTTTTCTTACAGACAAATTTTAATGGAAGTGTCCATTTTTACCATCCCGGAATTTATTCTGCTTCCCCACCAGCCCCGCCCAAGGGGAAGTTTTAATTTTAATTTTTTAATTTTTAAAATTTTTTATTTTATGATTAATGTAATGTTGGGAGGACTGTGGAGAATGGTATGGATAAAAACTTCTGTCATGGGTATATATCTATTTTATAGTTCATAACAAAGGTATACACCGCGCGGCAGAAATTTTCATTCGGAATTTTAGATTTTACAGTATTTTTAAGATTAGGGCCCAATTCTGACCATTTGTAGGCCTTATAGCACCGAAGTCCCTACATAAAAAATTCTACCATTATGTTTTTATGTAAGTATACGTCCAAATAAACATTTTGCACCAGGTCAGGTCCGGTTGTTATCTGATTTTTTTGGGTCAAAATTTTGAGGGGCCCTTGTGATTAAACCCCTACGTAAAAATTTCTGCCGTATATCCAAAACATCTTTAATTGGGGTCTTCTATAAGCAACCGTCTCATTCAAATGGTTGTTACGTGATTTTTTTTGTGCGTATTTTTCGTGGGCCCTATCTATTAAATCCCTACAAGCTGGTGGACCGGACTCATCGTCCGAGCTTTGTCTGAGTGAGTACTTAAAAGCAACTGCAGCTGGCTCCTATATTAATATATCACTGTATGCAATGTAGGGTTAAAATTAAGAAGAAAAATGTTTATAAAAAAAAGTTGTAGATAACGTTATTTTCTATAATTTATGTCGCATTAATTTTTTTCTGTTTTATCAGTTAGCCAGAAATATTTGTTTTTATATAATTAGAAACACGTACACTCAGTACAGCATACATAAATCCCGTGGAACCCATGTCAGTTTTTTTTTTATAAATACAAGGGTATTATTCAAAGCTTTCTTTTACATTCTTTACGCTTTACTGATTAAAATTTTACTAATTTTAATTATAAAGTAAATGATCAAACTTTAAAAAATTCTCTACATTGATATTTGATTTGTCATTTTTGCTTCCTCGCAATATCGAAGATACGAGAAACTTTGTGATCATTTTAGATTGAGACAAAAAAATGTTCTCCGATTTCAAAATTTAAAATTGATCTTTCCGTTTCACGTCAAGACAAACACCATTCGTTCCGTGTCTGTCTGTCTGTCCGTCCGTCCGTTTGTCCACTGAATCCTTGTCACACGCATAACTCATGAATCACTGAACCGATATTATTGAAACTTGTTCGGACGCTTGGGTCTGGTTTGAGGACGGTCTCATTTCAAATATGTATAAGGGGGTGGGGTGACATCCCAAAATGTATTTCAAGATATTTCAAGAACGACACATGTAACGTGAAAATTTTATAGAATATTTTTCGCAGAGCATTAAATTTCCTATAATATGGGTCTACAATGTTTGCTGTAAAATATTCCCTTACAAAGTATTATCTCAATTTATTTTAAAAATTCGTATTTTGTTTTTCTAAATTGATATTTGCTTGGATATATTAAATATCATTTTGACGTTTTAAATGTCATTTTGGCGTTTTAAATGTCATTTTGACGTTTTAAATGTCATTTTGACATTTGCATAAATTTAGATTCAGATTGAAATTGTTAAAAAATTAAAAATATATGAAAAAATATTCAAGTGTGCTTTAAGAAAAAATTTGAACTAATATTTAGTAAAATTGTATAAAAATTAAATGGTTAACCAATTCCAGGCAATTTATCTAAACACAATCGGTTTTTATTTTAATTGTTCAATAATTAACTACTTTGGTGAATTTAGCACGAGGAAGCACTGTGCATTTACTTGGCAGATGATTATATTATTTACTGAAGCCTTCAATTATACAATTTGGAAAATAGATAATAACTTTTGCTAGAATTTTTTTTCTACGAATCACTTCAAAAATATTTAATTAGAAAAAGTTAATAAAATAAAACAGTCTAGTAAGCATCCGTTTCCGGTTTATTGATCTTCATGAAAATTAGGATGTTTCTTTAGATTAAATTTCACCCTTCAACGTTTTGTTGTTTTTGTTTAGAACATATACAGAAATACAGATAGACATCTTGGAAATAGTCAAATAGATATTTTTATCAAAAAACCGATTTCTTATCCTTTCATATTATAAACTGCAACGTCTATCTGTCTGTCTGTCCGTTAGTGCGCTTATCATTACTGAAATGATTTATGATTTACGTGTTTTTTTTTTAAATTCATTGATCAGGTTTTAGTACATATTTTGTTACGTTAGGTAACATAAGGAATAAGCAGTGACAACTATAGTAAATCAAGTCGGAAAAAAGTTTGCCGGCAACGCACTCTTTCCGCTGCCTAAACTGTGAAGTATTGAATAATATTATGTAGTAAATAATTGTGTAGAATAAATTTTCAACTTGATAAGACAGTCAGTGACTTTCATATACATATTAAAAAAATATTCACATAAACTATATGGAAACAATAAATAATCAGTATTCAAGTATTTATAATCATACCGTGTTGGGAAGATGATTGTGTGGACCTAAAGGGTTTCATTTAAACTTTTCATATACATATTAAAAAAAATTATTCATAGAATAGTGCCTGTATGAATCATACCATCTAAAGGCAGCCACACACGCAACGATATAATTGCGCAAGTTTAGACTTGCGCACAGGCCCGGATTTAGAACTTTGCCACATCTAGGCAGTTACGAGAATTGCCGCCCCTCCCCTCGAAACTAACAGTTTAATAAAACTTTTTTTTAATAAAACTCAGGACCTTTTTTTTTTTGGTCGCGTCGGTTTCAAATTTTATAAATTTTTATATAGTTACATTAGGAAACACTGAAAGACCTTTTTTTTAGTCCTGCTTGAGTTACATGTATAGAGAAATTATTGCTTATGGGTTAAAATTTTTACTTCTCGATTTTCGGATGGCAAACTCATCGATAAAGGAATCAAAATCAAATTCAATTCCCACGAATATAACAAGTTTTCAAAGTTTCCACCAAATTTTGCCGCCCTTCAATTCTTGCCGCCCTAGGCAGCTGCCTACTCTGCCTGCATGGTAAATCCGGGCCTGCTTGCGCAAGTATACAGTAACGTGTGTTGGAAGATTTTTGCGCAATCTACTGCACAAGTGAAAGTAACCGTACAAGTTTCGGAATCGAAAATCGAATACTTTTTAAAACTTGTACAAAGTTTAGAAATTTGCACAAAAATCATCCCACACACGAATCGATATACTTGCGCAAGTCTAAACTTGCGCAAGTATATCGTTACTTGTGTGGCTGCCTTAATCCTCGCCAACCACTGCAATCTTAAATGAAACAGACTATAAGCATTCGATATTTCGCAGTTTTATATTATTACTAGCGCATTGGCCCGGTGGATATTAATTTAATTAAACATAAAGTAATCATGCCCACCCGACATGTCCACCCAACATGCTAACAACACACGGTTCACCACGAATTGTTTTTTCCGGCTTCATGAAATTTACCCAAAATATCCACAAATTATACACCTAAACTTAACCTATCCATTAGTGAAAACCGGAATAAAATCCATTCAGTAGTTATTGAAAAAATCGTGTAAAAATATTTTTTCTCCCAGGAAACACCAGGTCTTATCTTAGAATTTGTATGAAAATCAAAAATAAATAAATAGGTTACCTTTCTTGGAAGTTCTTTATTGTAATTTATAAAAATCCGTTTATTTATATTGTAAAATGCATATTTTTTCATTCAAACTCATGGTGGAAAGATATATACCTATTTGTAGGTATCATGATTTAAACTGACATTCACATATAGTAATTGTTTTTAGCGTCATATATTCCATGGCTACTGTGTTTTTATATAAATGACAGTTCTAAGCTCTGACATCATAGAAACAAAAGACGCTATGCAAAAGAATCTCTTTAATCTTTTGATGTTAAATCTTAGATTTTCATAAAATATTATTAGCCCCGATACTGCTCACAAAAATCATCTAACTATTGGTGAAAACCGCATTGAAATCGGTTCAGTAATTTCGGAGTCTATAAGCCACACACAAACGAACATTCATTTATATATATATAGATATATCAGAAAAATCTATAAAAAAAAAACATTACTTTAAAAAATTTATCTATCTACTTCATAAGGCGACTCTTAAAGATCCTTCCCCACCCCACCCCCTCCTACTCTCACACATATAACAATGCACCGTGAGGTTTTTACGTTCATCCTGTGAATATGCGATCAAACTGTATACTTTGTGCAAACACTTTAATATCATTGATAAGAAAAAAACAAACAGATTTGTATCGGTGCATGCATATGTAGGTCATTCGAGATTTTAACACTTCGCCCGAAATACCCCCTTTCGCCCCCTTCTCATACCATTCCGCTGCAATCGGTAGATTTATAGTACAGACTGCACAAGCGTTAGTGCCGTATTTTTTGCGTATAAATAACCCAACGGGGGGGCCGGGATATGAACCCAAACAATGTGGACTGTTCAGATTATATGTCTGGGTACAAGCTGTGAAAATTATTATTTGTTCATCGATTTTTCAAAAAATTATTTGTCTTATTTCTTATTCGAATTTAGATGCAGTATAGCAAGGGGCGCCGACTCCATGGGGCTTAAGGGGCTCAAGCCCCCCCCAATATTACCGTCGGGGGGACTGAGCCCCCCCAATAAATGATGAATATTTAAGTTTATACATTAAGATTTAACGGATTATTTTATAGGTTGCCAATATGTTAGTGAGTATATTTTGTAAAATAATGTTGTCATTATGAAAAATTATTAGAATTATGGAGGTTTTTGGAAAGTTAATCGTTTAGGCAAGTGAAATATATAAAATATAAAAATTTATTTTGTACACAAATAAAAGCACAATAAAACGTAATGAAGGAGTTTATTTGCAGAATTGTTGTAGATATTTTAATAGTCGATCATATAGTATACAAATTAATTAGGTGAGGTCTGTATTAAGGAAAAATTGTTAATGAAAAAAGTTTCTTACGTCAACTTTCTTGGGGGGGGGGGGGGGGGGTACACGGTATTATTATTTTGTCTTATATAAGGGAAAAGGGAGTCGAAAAAAATTGAGCCCCCCTGAGTATAGCCTCTTTTAATGCTTTAGATATGTTCTACAGTAAATCGCGTATGAGAAATTGCTTTAATAAAGACATTGTAAAAAAGGGATACGTTCGATATTCTTTTAAAACCGTGTTAAATCAAATCAATCAATTAAAAAAGGTTGAAAACCGCGTAAAAAAAAGAAAATTAGTTCGAAAATCTGAAAGAATCAATTAGGTACATTTTGCTTCCTCGCAATATCGAAGATACGAGAAGTTTTGTAATCGTTTCAGATTGAGACAAAAAAAATGTTCACCGATTTCAAAATCTTAAATTGATCTTTCCGTTTCACGTCAAGACAAACATTTTTCGTTCCGTGGCTGTCTGTCTGTCCATCCGTCCGTGTGTGTGTCCGTCTGTCCCCTGAATCACTCAAATAAATGCACAGTGCTTCCTCGTGCTAAATTCACCAAAGGTGTTTAGATAATTTGCCTGGAATTGGTTAACCATTTAATTTTTATACAATTTTACTAAAAAATATTAGTTCGAATAAAACGCACCTGATTATGTTTTCGTATATTTTTAATTTTTTGACAATTCCAATATAAATCTAAATTTATGCAAACGCCAAAATGACATTTAATATATCCAAGCAATATCAATTTAGAAAAACAAAACACGAATTTTTAAAATAAATTGAGATAAATCTTTGTAAGGGAATATTTTACAACAAACGTTGTAGACCCATTTTATAGGAAATTTAATGCTCTACAAAAAATACTAAATTTTCACGTAACATGTGTCGTTCTTGAGATATCTTGAAAAAATTAATATTTTGGAATGTCACCCTTCCCCCTTACACACGATTTTGAAATGGGACCAAATTTCAACAATATCGGCTCAGTGGTTATGCGTGTGACTAGGATTCAGGGGACAGACGGACGGACGGACACACGGACGGACGGACGGACGGACGGACAGACAGACAGACACGGAACGAAAAGTGTTTGTCTTAACGTGAATCGGAAAGATCAATATAAAATTTTGAAATCAGATAACATTTTTTTTTGTCTCAATGTAAAACGATCACAAAGCTTCTCGTATCATCGATATTGCGAGGAAGCAAAACTCGTCTTAGCGAGCAGTCCTATGTAACAAACAAAAATGCTCTTTTAGATTTTTCAAATTCATTCATCATAAATAAATTTATGTCCCTCTGAAAATTTATGAATTATAAAAACATTCAGTAGGCGGTGTAAATAACTTCACACATAAAACTAATAATTCATGTAATAAAAAATATATACGTGAATAAACATGATATTTATTACGAAATGAGACACATTTTTTGCAGCCCGTATATCAAATAACAAAATAAATATTAAACAATTCTCCATGATGGATATCAAAGAGATAAAATTACTCACATCTAGAAGCGTGTAGTTTTATTGTTAATTTTATGTGTTTATACCAAGTGTGCCAAACTCGATTTGTATATACAGTGTATTCCAAGTTGATTAAGTCATAGAAAATTTAACATGGGGGCAATTAGAAGTGTTGTAGTAACCTTTGGTCAAATTTAACAATGTGTGATTGGTGCATTTTGAAATGCCGTCACAAAATTTAATAAAATAGTAATTAGTATTTTGTTTTCAAATTTATATCTGCCAAAAAATGCTATTATAATTTTATCTAGGATGCTTTCTTTAATTTCATTAATGTATTTTATTGTTGAAAACAAAATACTGTTGATTAATTTAAAATTTATCAGTTAGTATCGAGGCGGCATTTCAAAATACACCAATCACAGGACGTTAAATTTGACCAAAGGCTACTACAACATTTCTAATTGTCCCCATGTTAAATTTCCTATGTCTTAATCAACTTGGAATACACTGTATGTATGTACCACGAGCCGTATAAACAATTATGTATTTCGTTGAGATCAAACATTTTGATGTATTTCCATTTTGACTTTATAATTTAATCATATAAATGGTGGGCCAATAAAATACCTGAGTTAAAATTGTTGGTGCTTTTTAAAGGGGAAAAATATTTACGATACGGGACACGAATATTCGAAGTTCGACTCGCATTCGACAAATTTTTTCAGATAAATTAAAAATTTTATGCGCTTGGGATTTAAGTTTTGTTAAAATATATTTGTTTTATAGAAAATGACATGATAAAGTTGATTTTTTTCCAAACCACGTGTGCAAAATGTACTCGAAATGATATAAGTTTTTTTAAATTTTGAAGATAAATGACCTTATCTTTTAAGAAAATTTTACAACTGCACATTTTCCTTAATTTTTTGTTTTGTTTTCTACATGTAATTTTTCAACTGGATGATTTTTTTGTAGCATATTTATGTTTCAATTGCAATGACTTTTTTTTTCTTTCTACTTGTACTTTTTTAATTAGATGTACCTTTTTTGTAATATATGTATCTTTTATTGTTTGTAATGACCTTTTTCATTTTTTTCTCTCTACATTTATAATTTTCAACTACACAAATCGATTTTTACAACTGCACATTTCATTTTTAGAACTGTAGAAACAAGGTACAACTACACACTAAAATAACCCCTGGGCGCATCAAAATCTTTACTTTAAAATTAGTTAAATAAAATTGAAAAAATCCAATGGTCTTATTAATTTATTTTTGAGATGTTTTATTTTGGAGGGCCGCGGGCCGCGTGTTTGTCATGTATTATTTATATACTATAGGGCAAAATGAGGTACAATGGGATAAACAAGGTACACAGTGAAACAAACCAATTATATATAAAATAACATGAGATATACGCAGAGCCGGCCTTAGCAAGTTTGGCGCCCTAAGCGAGATTTATTTCTCCGCCCGCTCCCCTCTAAAAAAATGTTCAAAAATCACCGAAAATGTTGATTAAAATTGATAAATTAACAAATAAGTTGAATAGTAATATTTCAGCTTGGCGCGATCCTACAGACTCCAACTTTTTTTTTTAAATAAAGCTTACATCATGAACTTTAAGATTATCAAATGCCCTAAGACCGTCGAGACCCCCTTCCCCTATTATTCACAAATTAAAATTGATAAATTAACAAATAGGTTGAATAGTTAATATCTTAGCTTGGCGCGATCCTACAGACTCCAACTTTTTTAAAAATAAAGCTTACACCATGAACTTTAAGATTATCAAATGCCCTAAGACCGTCGAGACCCCCTTCCCCTATTATTAACAAATTAAAATTGATAATAAAAAATGATAAGTAAGGTAAATGTACATAATTATGGATTAGTACCTACATAATTACGGCCTATTTTATTAAAAAATTATAAATATGATAACTTTAAGAGATTTTATAGAAGATATTAATTGAAATTGATTCTACATATGTTCGGTTATTTTTCGAAATCCGAAGTAACGACAATGAAATCTTATTATTATTTTTATTTATTAATTTTTAATAAAATAGACCGTATTATATACTAAGCTGGAATTATGTACATTTACCTTATCTACTATGACACAAAACTCAAAATATACTATTTTATTATAGTTAAGTGTATATAGATTATGATTCAGTAATGACAGTAAACAAATATCAACAAATATTTTAGTCCAGTAAGATTAGACTTTTACCCAGAACCAATTCGAACCAAAATGATTTTTGGTGGAAACGTTCTACTAGTGTCCCTGATCATCCCACAAAAAGTCCGAGCTGATCCGAGTTGTGCTACCACCGCCATCTTGACAAAATGGCAGATGGGTTACATTTTTTCATAGTTTTTCGCGTTTTTCTCTGAAACCGTTCATTTTACGATTACCGTGTCCAACACTGGAGTATTTTTCAAGACTGGTGCAAGTAACTTATAAGTCTCATCGCAAACTACATATTTATTGTATCAACTCTTTAATTTTGTGGAGTTAGTCAGTTCGGCCCTGAACGAAACATTTGAAAACAGTTGAAAAGTATGAAAGAAAAACTTCGAAGAAAACGTATAAAGTTTTTTTTTGTTTGAAGATATTAAGAAGTGCTTAGAGGATTTCCATCTGATATGTTGAGAAAAACTGCATCATAATGTTTATATGATAAATAACTTATTCGGGACATTAAGGGGGTAAAGGCGGGGGGAGGGGAGACATACATACGTTTTATAAATTCACCGTCAAGATTCGATATAAAAACTATTTATAAATATACAGGGTGTGCATTAAGCATGCAATTATTATTTATTGCTATTCATATTGTTTGTTTATTTGAAAAATTAAAATCTGAAAATTTTAGTTTAAGTAAAAATAAATGGTTAACCAATTCCAGACAATTTATCTGAGCATCGGTTTTTATTTAAATTGTTCAATAATTAATTATCTTTGGTGAATTTAGCACGAGGAAGCACTGTGCATTTACTTGGCAGATGTTTTTTTATTGCGGTATGGTTTTAGATAATATACATTTTTTATGCCTCCAATTTTTAATTTTTAATTTGGAAATCATCAACTTTAGAGAAAAAGTAGACAAAAATATTTGTTTTGATTTAATAAACTTGGTAAATTATTACAGAATTTTTGCTAACTTTCGGTATTTTGTTTTATTTATATTCAGGTGGTAAGGTTTCAAATGAAGACCCGGTATACGTTATATTATTACAAGATATTATTTAATAATTAAATAATAAATAAATCGACTTCTAGGTATAAGGGTAAAAAGTGTTAAAATTTAAAGTATAGAACGGCATTGTTTTTATAATCATATAATCCCTAAACGTCGCATATACTTATTTTAGCCTCAAGGTGGGTATTTTAAAATATAAAATATCCCATCCAATTTTTTACATAGTTTTTTTTTTCATCTTAACAAAAATAATTTAATCCTGTTTTCTAAGGATTGTTTTTATAATTTTACACATAAAATATACTTTAAAAATTGTTATTCCACATTTTTTTAGACCAGATTTATAAACCCTCTATATACTATAATAATATAAGTTAATGAACAATTATAATAAGTACAGTGCTAGGACTTTATAATCACCTATATATTTTGAGATATGGTATATTGCTCATACATCAAATTTATAAACACTGTCTATACTATAGTAATAATATCTGCCATGGAAGGTACGGGACTTTCTTTTACGTAATATTGATAGTGAAGAAAAAACAAGATTTATTTTCTTAATTAATTAGAATCACTCACTGTTCACTCTCACTATTACGTATAAGAAAGTCCCATGGTATCTATGGCAAACACGTACACTATTCAATCTCTGTAATACGTATAAGAAAGTCCCATGACACTCATGGCAGATATTTCTTCTCTGTTATGAACCATTTGAAATATAATAAATAAATAAAAATTAACATAAGCTATAGTAAATAATATTATCTACAATTTTCAAATTGATAATTTTTCTTTAATTCACACCGTTTCTTGCCAGACAAAAATTAAGCTTTAATAGAAAATTTCACCCATCTACAGTTTTTCATATTTGTGTTCCAGCGTTATCAGACCGACCGACACAGAAATCATGGCGAAAATAGTCAGAATGGATTCAGGGTAATTTTATAAAGAAATCTACAAAGTAAATGCACAGTGCTTCCTCGTCCAAAATTTACTAAAGGTAGTTAATTATTGAACAATTTAAATAAAAACCGATGCTCAGATAAATTGCTTACAATTGGTAAACCTTTTAATTTTTATACAATTTTACTAAAAAATATTAGTTCGAAATTTTTCTTAAAACGCACCTGATTATGTTTTCGTATATTTTTAATTTTTTGTTTCAATCTAAATCAAAATTTAAGCAAACGTCATAATGACATGTAAAACGCCAAAATGACATTTAAAACGTCAAAATGACATTTAACATGTCCAAGCAAATATCAATTTAGAAAAACAAAACACGAATTTTTAAAATAAATTGAGATAAAGGGAATATTTTACAACAAACGTTTTAGACCCATATTATAGGAATTTTAATGTTCTACAAAAAATATTCTATAAAATTTTCACGTAACATGTGTCATTCTTGAGATATCTTGAAAAAATAAATATTTTGAGTTGTCACCCCTACCCCTTACACACGATTTTGAAATGTGACCGTCCTCAAGCCAGATCCAACCATCCGACCAAGTTTCAATAATATCGGTTCAGTGGTTCATGAGTTATGCGTGTGACAAGGATTCAGTGGACAGATGGACGGACGCACAGACAGACAGACACGGAACGAAAGGTGTTTGTCTTGACGTGAAACGGAAAGATCAATTTAAAATTTTGAAATCGGAGAACATTTTTTTTGTCTCAATCTGAAACGATCACAAAGCTTCTCGTATCTTCGATATTACGAGAAAGCAAAATCCGGAATTCGAAAAAAATCAACTTATACGTATTTCATATATATGGGTATAAGAAAACAACAATTTAGTTAACAATTATAGATAGTATTGTAAATTTAGTTCAATGACTTTGTAGACACCTGTACAGTTATATATGTATTTTGATATATTGTATATTGTAGCTGTGCGACAGATTTGTATTTTCATGTATAAATTATGGAAATGCCGAGATTTTCACAACAAAAATACCCTATGTTTAGTAGCTTGTGAAAAATTTATGTTCTCACATTTAAATAAAAAAGTCGTACACTTTTAGCGTGGGAACGGTTCAGTGTAATTTGTTGCACCTTGATGCACTTTTATTACACTACTGCTCTAAAATATATATTTAAATTATCTTAGAGAAAAAATAAAATATAACTTAAATGTAGCTATTATGATAATACGGTCGAATTTTAAGAAAAAAAAAATCTCGAAACTTTAAACAGGATTTTTTTAACTGTACGTGGTGATACTTGGTTTCTAGGTGCTCTGAAATTCAGTATAGGGATACAAAATTGCATTCTAAACAAACTTTCGATCACCAATTCGACTATTGCTTCCTCGCAATATCGAAGATACGAGAAGCTTTGTGATCGTTTCAGATTGAGACAAAAAAAATGTCCTCCGATTTCAAAATTTTAAATTGATCTTTCCGATTTACGTCAAGACAAACACTTTTTGTTCCGTGTCTGTCAGTCTGTCCATCCGTCCATCCTTCCGTGTGTCCGTCTGTCCCCCGAATCCTTGTCACACGCATAACTCATGAACCACTGAACCGATACTGTTGAAACTTGGTCGGATGGTTGGGTCTGGCTTGAGGACTGTCCCATTTCAAAATCGTGTGTAAAGGGGAGGGGTGACATCTCAAAATATTTTTTTTTTCAAGATATCTCAAGAATGACACATGTTACGTGAAAATTTTATAGGATATTTTTTGTAGAGCATTAAATTTCCTATAATATGTGTCTACAACGTTTGTTGTAAAATATTCCCTTACAAAGATTTATCGCAATTTATTTTAAAAATTCGTGTTTTATTTTTCTAAATTGATATTTTCTTGGACATATTAAATGTCATTTTGACGTTTTAAATGTAATTTTGACGTTTGCATAAATTTAGATTTAGATTGAAATTGTCAAAAAATTAAAAATATTCAGGTGCGTTTTTAGAAAAATTTCGAACTAATATTTTTTAGTAAAATTGTATAAAAATTAAATGGTTAATCAATTCTAAACAATTTATCTGAGCATCGGTTTTTATTTAAATTGTTCAATAATTAACTACCTTTAGTGAACTTTTCACGAGGAAGCACTCTGCATTTACTTTTTTTTTGTTCATATCCTGAGACACACTGTATACGCACAATTTACAATGTCTCATTTATATGATTTGCCTTTTCCACACTATTTAGTGATGAAGTAATATTTTATACTCATCAGTTATTATTCTGAAATTTGCATATGCATAGTTTATGTAGAACCCTTTATCCCAAATAAACCTACCCAAATTGTGCACGTATGTCGCTTGTACTTAGATAAATTAAAGTCTATGCTATTAAAAGGCACCCAGTATAATTTATTATAAAATACATTATTAAATTTACTCGTACTACTTAATTAGTTATTATTAAACTATGTATATACAGGCAGGGCCGGATTAACAACGTAGCAGGAGTAGCAAATTCTACGGGCCCCGCGTCTCTGGGGGCCCCGCGACTTTGCGGAAAAATATATCTTATTGGACTTACCACTTACCGTCCAATGGTTGATACGGGGTGTCCAAATTTACAATAATTAATAATTTAAATTTAGAGTTTCCGATCTCGATTCGATTTAATCGAAAAATCGATTTTTGAATCTCCGATCTTTGATTTTTCTAAATTTGCTCAAATCAAATCAAGAAAATTTTGTTTGTAAAAGTGGTGTTTTATTATACACACCTCAAAAAAATTAAAGCATAATTTAAAAAAAAAGCAAAACAAAAAATTCTAATTTTCAAACAGTTATATTTCCGCGAAAATTCATTTAATTTGCGTGTTCCAAAGTACATTTAAAAGTTTGTGCTTTCTAATTGTTGAATTAAAATTTCAACATGATGATATTTTTTGTGTCATTAAAAATTCACAGGGGGTGACGCCCGCTTAATGTGCAAAAAAAATCCTATTGACTTTTTTCAGGGGGAGTGGGTGAAGCTATCGATTTACTCCCCGAGTTTCCCCCCCCCCCGCCACTGCCAAGGGCCTCTTTATAACTTTTGCTACGGGCCCCGCGCTTGCTTAATCCGGCCCTGTATACAGGCTGAGCGCGATAAATTGGCAATAAAGGTAAAGTAACACGGAGAATAATATTTCCAGTAAACTTACTTCAAAATATATTTAAAACTGTCTTATGTAACCACGGTATTTTTTATTGACTTAAATTTTTAAAATTGCTTATTGCCCGGCCAGAACGAGCAATTATATTGCCGATTGGTATTTGTTAATATTATGCGTTTATTATTTATTATTATGCCGAGAATCACAGTGTAAAATTTTCAATTTAAGGTGATAGACGTATGAAATTTTGATACGAAATTTTATTTTGTTTAATTTCGTAAGGATGACATTAGAAATTTTCGACAATCCACTCACCATTGTACGAGTTCGTAATATTTAGCCCCTTTTTATAATAAAATAAGAATCACGTATACTATTCACTGTTAGGATTACGTATACGAAAGACCCGTGGTTCCCAAGGCAGATATTTTTGTCAAATACTCACATAAGATACCAAAACACGTGTTTTATTGAGCTGTTTTAAAAATATATACATACATAATTAATATAATATAATAGTAGTGACGTTAAATATAAATAAAAACAAACTTGTTTGTTTAAACGTCAAAATTTAGTTTAGAAAAGGTAATCGCAAGCTTTCGATTCACAGAATCATCGTCAGGCTAAAATATAATAAATAACAATTAAATACAATTAATATAATGTAAAATATTGATATTTTAAAATAAAAATTCAGAAATATACCTACCTATTAATAAAGATTTAAATTTGAGAACGATGTCGTTATCTCAATAATATTCATGTGACGATGATTCTGTGAATCGAAAGCTTGCGATTACCTTTTCTAAAATAAATTTTGACGTTTAAACAAACAAGTTTGTTTTTATCATACATAATTATATTTAATTTTTTTTCACCCGCGAAAAGTAATAGAAATCTACAAGTTCCATGTTCGTATAGTAACTAATTGATATAAAAATAAATTTGCCATTTCAGGAAAATAGTTTCTTTCATATTAGTCAACATTGACAGACACATACGATATACACTTTGCTGACATTTCATTTACTGGTACAGTTATATATGTACAACATCCGTTTCCTTTTAGTTTATATAACTCCATTTGTAAAAATTTGTGACACAAAATCGTTATAGATTAATTATAAGCAAAAGGGTTGTCAATATATTAACAAATACACTGTATCACAATTAATAAATTTGCTATAGGATATTTGACAGAAATTGATGATGAAATGGCGCCCTAATAGATATAAGTAAATGGATTTCACAATTAATTCTCTCACAGTATAATTTAAATATTTTATAATTAATTAAATTAGTTCATCAGTGCCCTACACCGAAGTGCTCTAAGAAATAATTCAAATTAACAATATTGATCTGAATTTATAATGCACTACAGTGCTGCATTTAATGGTTTCAAAGGACCTATTTATGATTACATCAAATACTGAAATGTATTTAGATGTACCCTTCACTACCTACTTATTAAATTTTTATTAATTTTCTTTTGAATTATAAATGTTGCATGAAGGAATTATTTTTTTTGGGAGGGGGGATGTTTTTTGCTATTAATTATTCGAGTGATGTTTTCGAATATATAAAATATTTAATTGAAGGAAAATCATGAAAATCGACATTGAACATGGAAAATTTGATTTTTCAACATAATTTTGTAACATAACCTAACCATAAAAATTTTAAGAGTTCAGACTTACACATGTTTCAATAGCAATGCTATCATCATCAGAGTCAGTTTTTATGGTTAGGGGATTTGTATTTCATAAGTCATAACCATAGTTTTTGTTTGTTGTTTGTTATAAATTATAAACATAAGTTTATTTCAATTTGATATTTTTTCGGAATGTTTAGTATTTTTTATATAAAATATATTAATATCAAATTGGGGTCCAGTTGAATAAAAAAAAACTAACTGGGCAGGTATCTTTTATGACCCTAAAATATAGTAAAAAAAACTTTTTCTTAAATAAATCAAACCGACTTTAAAAAAAACCCTAAGAATATAATAATAAAATTTAACAGTTTTTGAAGTCGGTTTTATTTTTTTATTATTAAATTATAATTATTTATTATTATTATTTTATAATTAAAGTTTTCTATTGGCTTGGCACCGACTTCTAAAACTGCTAAATTTAATTATTTTACACACTTGAGTATTTTTACGGTTTTTTTGAAGTCGGTTTTATTTATTTTAAGTTTTTTTTTCACTTTTTAGTGACGTATCTCGAAGTCTATCGTCAGATTCTGATAAAATTTATATGAGATCACCTCGGGAGTATACTCTTTCAAACAAAACAAAAAATGTCCAAATAAGTGCATATGTGTCGGAATTATACCCGAACATACATAAAAAAAACTGTCAAATTGAAGTTAGTTAAAAAACAACATTTATTAGAGATTTTCTTATATATAATATTTTATAAATAATATTATTTATCAAAGGATTTTATTTAGGTAAAGAGCCACCCGTTGAAAAAGATTTGATTTTAGTTCCTCTAATATGAACTATAAACTGGTGAAGTACAGGCAGTAGGGGGTTCAAAATTATTCAAAAATATAATATACAATTATAATATAATTTTTTCCAAATAAAACTACAAAGACCTCCTAAATATTTAAAAAATATATAAGGTAAAGGCACCAGTTATGGCCGCTATTAGAGCAAGTTTTCTGTGTTTTTTTTTGGATTAATGAAGGCACCAGTTATGGCCGCTATAAGAACAAGTTTTCGTTTTTTTGGATTAATGGGCTTGTTTTTTGTAATTCTCATGAACTCATGTTACTAATAAAACAAGTAACTCTTTATTTAATCAATTTAATTACCAAAGTCCGCAAATATAGTTTGTTTTTTAAATTACAGCCTTTTATTTTGTTCATGTTTTTTCTCTAGTAATGGAAAAGTTAAAACCATTCATGAGCACGCAGTGATGGACACTTGCTAATGATTACAAAATGATAAGTACTACGACACAAAAGATATAAAAGAAAGAATCGTCAAATTTGAAACAATGTAAAGCAGTTGCTGTGATAATATAATAATTAATAAATAAATTATACTAATAATTAGTTTAAATGTCCACCATTTTGACACCTATTGGCCAATTGTCATCAAATCACGCTGTAAGACAGTTAAATGTATATAGTAGATTAATATTCAGAAATGGTAGTATTCAGATATCAACACATATTTCTAATTCAGTATATTTAATTAAAAATTTGCCAATACTGGGGACCTTGCCAAGACAGGTACCACTACCTTATCTATTATATAATGTACTATGTTATATTAATATTAAGAAACCCAATTAAAACTAATAGGTGGAAGAGAGAGATTTAAAAAAAAATGATCTTGGCGAAGAAAGTAGATTAAACTTAATTAATAATCTTTTCTGTAATGTAAAAAATATAAGGGTGAAAACCGGATTCATTTGTAACTTAATCCGGTACTGTCGTGACATGTTTTTGTCGTTTGTGTTTTGTAAAAGTCAAAGAAAGATGAATTTAATATATTTTGGCAGTCTTTAAGAATATTAAACAATGAATAATTTTATCCAATGACTGATTTAAGTTTACACGTAATATGAAAAAATAAGTAAGAACAAAAGTTAACAAATTAGACAGAATCATTCATTACTTCCTTTGAATAAAAATATTGCACACCTCAATTATATATTTTTTCAAGATATCTCAAGAACGATACATGTAACGTAAAAATTTTATAGCATATTTTTTGTAGAGCATTCAATTTCTTATAATATAGGTAGGTCTACAACGTTTGTTGTAAAATATTCCCTTACAAATATTTATTTCAATTTGCTTTTAAAAATCGCGTTTTTTTTTTTTTAATTGATATTTACTTTCATATATTGAATGTCATTTTGACGTTTGCATAAATAAAGATTTAGATTGAAATTGTCAAAAAATTAAATATATATCTGAGCACTTTATTGATTTTTATTTAAATTGTTCAATAATTAACTACCTTCGGTGAATTTTACACGAGGAAGCACTGTGCATTTACTTTTGTTTCTTATATTTAAAAAAATTATTTCTCCAAATTTTACATAAAAATTAACAAATTACCAAAATAATTTCTTTTATATGTATAATAATATTTCAAAGGAAAAAAAACACTCAAATTCATATTGAAGACAAATTGATACGATACACAAAAAATATATTATCACGGTTTCGGATTTTTTTTAAACGATCAATATATATGTACACATATATTTATATTTATAGGGTCACAAAGAGTTCCTTAAGAAAAACTTCAGCCATATTTCACAATGATTATAGTCATTTAATATAGAAAATTGTCTATAGCTGAGCTTTGAATAATTTATAGCATATAAAAACGAGCTTTCTGGGTTTATTTTAGGGCTACACGCTGAGACGAAACTTCTCTCGGTTTCGTGTACACAATCTTGTCTCATACATTATATGTATAATTGAATTTAAACAAACCAATTTATAATTAAATTAGTAAATTAATCAAAAATTAAAGTCGCTCAGAAGCCTATTAGAGCTGGGCGCGTGAGTAACGAGAGAAAATTTTTTACTCACGTCCGATCACGCACGCCGGGTCACACTCGTGACCCGATTTAATCTAATTGTTGTAAATTAAATTTTCAAATGATGAAAATTAATATTTTTTACGTGCAATAATGTACTCACGCACGGTTGTTTTAATTTGACTCACGATCACGCACTCTCACGATTCAAGATTTGAAAATTGCTCGCGCCTCCGCGGGTCACGAAAAATTCACGGCCCGCGCTCAGCTCTAAGTCTAATACAATAACTCCACTTTTTAGTATTTTTAGGATTCCGTACCTCGAAATTAAAAAAATTGATTCTTTATAGCTGTATATCTGCATGTCTGATCGTCAAGACCATTTTTTCAGAAACTGTTAGAGGTATCAAGTTGAAATTAATATCAAATACTAAAGTCTACAGTCCAATAATAGTCCTGTTAAAAATTCAATTTTCTAATTCAATGCAATAAAAATATACGGCCTTTCAAAGGGAGCTTTGATATTGACAAACTAACTCACTGATCAACAAAACCTATAGGGTACTCCCCGTTGACCTAGAATTTTGAAATTTGGCACGAATAAAGGCTTCATAGCACAAGTAATGGAAAAAATCCGAAAATCATTAATTTTTTATTCTATGTGGGATTTAGACTTGTGTAGTTCACGAACGAAAGAACGCTCCCACACGAGAACTAGAGGAACTAGTTCATATGCCCTTCACTCTTTTAGTTCAATAGTTCTCGATACACTTTAAAACTAATATATTCATATTTAAATTTTTTTTTTATAATCTTGAAACGAATGTTAACAATATGGTATACTTCAATTTTAAAATTATTACCGGCACCCACCTTTATTTTAATTAACAACTAAGCGCGTTTCTCTACTCTATGAGGGCAATTAAAATTATTTAAAAAAAATATAATATTAGTTTTAAAGTGTACATTTTCATGATTGAAAACACCCAAATTCAAGGTTTTATGAACTTTAAAAAAATTATACCAAATAAATGAGTAGTTACAGTTATGAGTGTAAGGACCTTTTTTAAGCGGAAAGAACTAATGATGACACAAAAAAAGTTTTGATTTAAAAATACATTTATTTAATACATTGATTAAAAAATTCATTTTTTTCCTTTTGTAGGGCTTTTTCGCGCTTTTAAAAAAATTGCTCCCAAGTACCGATTGGCACCTTGACTTTTTAAGTTCTTTGACGTCTCAGGTATACGAATCTGAACATAGTTGCCGGTTGTCATATTATATGTCCACTCACTTCCTTCTAGCTCCCGGTCTATATAGTAATATTACATTTGTCTTTTGTCCGATATTATAAAGGAGCTAGCAAATTTGCTAGCTAGCAAGCACTTTCAAATGAGATATCAATCTTAAATGACAGTTCTTTTGGAGTTTGTTGAAGACTTTGACAAGTTTCGCGCACGTGTTGTAGGTAAATACCAACGGTATTAAAACAGTGGTGATATTATGAAAATTATTTTGTACGGTAAAAGATGCCAACTGTGTTACAATTAGTTGAAGTGTCACTGCTCTAAATTCCATAACTAATCCATAGATACTAGTACAGATTTAATACCTCATTTGAAAGTATTGCTAGCTCCTTTATAATACCGGACATTAGATTAAGTAAGACTATGGATACATAACAACCAATGCTAGTCTGTATATGAAAGTGTTACCAAAATTTGTCGGCGGCCATCTTTTTTTAATTGTCAAAACCGCATATTATCTCATAGGCGTCAGTTGAAAATTTATAATATGTAAATATGCTTTAAATTACAATTGAAATTAGTATGTATGAGAGATGATAGTTCCAAATAGACGTTTCTCTGTTAATCAATTATCACTGAAATATTTTTAAAGACAATATAAAACATGTATTATTAATTAATTAATTTAATTCAAAATAATTGACATTTATTTTAGAATCTGTCAATGATCTGTGGAGCGATTTTTCGTGGTGCGATATTGTAACAACGCTAGGTAATGTGTTATTTATCCTTTATCTTTCCTTGTCTAAGAGCACTGTGATATAAAAATAAATAAAACACGATTGACTTTTCAACTGTTTCCAATCCACTCCTGGCCGTCTAGATACTTTCAATTGTTGGTGATCAATTCGCTCCGTATTTAATCGAAGATACATAAGCAAAAATAAAAACAAAACACGACCTTTCTTTCTGCTCGCCACATTTATTGCCACCAGTATAAAATCCGCTGCTTTCCGTTAAACCCTGTCGACTGCGGCTGTATTCACGTTGCCCCCGTTTGATAAATGGCGGGTTAGCGGAACACTTTATTACGTTTTACTTTCGTTCGTTACATTTCTACCTCGTGTATGAGCAGACAGACATCGTGCGTGTGCGTGGATGTGTATGCATGTATGTAGCATTTTATGTGTTGTGCAGTCGTCAACAGTTCTTTTGCGAGGGGCGGATTCGGAAAATTCATTTCTTTTAACCCGTTTTACAATTTTCATTTCGATTTATTAAGTTTATTGATGTTTCTGACCGACAGAGTTACTTTCCCACCATCAGAAAAGTTTCATATCAATTCAATTAATCCAAGCCAAAGTTATGAATAACTATGTAGTAAATTGCCATTTCGTAATCTAATTTTAAATTAAAAAATTCTAAAACTGGAAGCAAACATTGCTTAAGGGTAGTTTCTGATATTGTATTGTTTTAATTTTACTCGTGAAGAAAGACCAAATGTGGGCCTTTTATTTTTCGAAAGGATAACAAAAAAAATCCACCAAATTTCTAGATACGATGTTTTAAAAAAAGTGTAATTTTTTTTAATTAAGGGTAGCTACGTCTGTGAAGGTGAATTAGGATTTGTGCTGCACTGCGGCTTAAACTCATAATAAAAATAAATTTTTCTAAAATTCTTTTTCGACATCTTTTTTTTATCACCTTAAAATAGGTGAAAATGAAATTTTATGAAAAATGTTCAAAGAAATAAAGGAAGTCATTTAAAATGATATATAACACTTAGTAATTTGGGTAACAACTTTCAAAGAAAATAGTACCTAAATCTAGGCATAGAAAAAACGAGCATTATTTTTGCAAAAACCTAATATTAAAAGTAATTCTGTCTGTCTGTCTGTGTGTTACCATTTCACGGCTAAACCGCTTAACCGATCTTGATGAAATTTGGTAGGGTGATAGCTTGCATCCTGAGGAAGGACATATGTTACATATATCCCGAAAAAATAAATACAAATTCCAGTTAGTTAAAAATAAACTTATTTTATTATATTTCTAGGGGCTTTACTCCTGGATGCTTTGAATCTCAACCCCAATAACTATGACACAGTTTATAAAATTTTAATAATAAATAATTGAAACAACACGAATGGACTGTCAGAAGATAATGAACTCCAGCTGACAAGAAAATTATACACAAAAAACATCTGCCAAGTAAATGCACAGTGCTTCCTCGTTCTAAATTCACCAAAGATAGTTAATTATTGAACAATTTAAATAAAAACCGATAGTGTTTAGAAAAATTACCTGGAATTGGTTAACCATTTAATTTTTATACAATTTTACTAAAAAATATTAGTTCCAAATATTTCTTAAAACGCACCTGATTATTTTTTCGCATATTTTTAATTTTTTGACAATTTCAATCTAAATCAAAATGACATTTAAACGTCAAAATTTTCGAATAAACAAATCGTGAAATTTTCAAAATTATATGTCGTACAAAAAACCATTCAAAGTTTTTGTTGTTTATATACATATATACTAATAATAATAAAAACAACTTATTTGTCTAAAATTCAAAATTTATTTAAGAAAAGTAATTTCAAGCTTTCGAATTCACAGATTCATTTTCAGGCTTATAAATTTTGACGTTTAGACAAACAAGTTGTTTTTATTTATATTTAACGACACTATTAATTATTATATTAATAATACATATTTTATATCAAATATACCTGTTCCTATTATCGAGATATATGGTCCGAAAATCGGTCTTAATATAAGCTCATTATGAATTTAAATTGTACATATAATAATAAGAATTAATATAATAAGCAAAGTACACAAAAGTACATTTATATTTATTATTTATGAATGAATACAATCGGATTTTAAAAGTAAATCCGTTAAATCAACATTTGTACGTCCCATTTAGCTGAGAAAATACGACAAAAGTTTGTATTACTGGTAATAACTTTTGCGTTGTCTTTTATTTATTGTTAATTAACAAGAGAACAACTAATTCTGAAAGTGAAAAGTTATGATTTCCGGTCACTTAAGAAATTATAGATCTTTAACCTCATTTTTCTCTTTTAATATCTTTGTGTGATATGTCCAAAAAACTATTCAATTAATTACATTTTGTTTCTTTATTTTTGAAAAAAAAAACGTTTTTATTTATTTCTATAACATATAAATTTTACTAAAATTATACCCAGTTTCACAAACGGTAGATTTTTTTTTAGGAAGAAAATATTAATATAAAAAATATTTTTTATTTCTAACTAACCTTTATTTAATCTTTTTTAAATTGATTAAAGTACCCCCAACTCGCAACACATCTGTGACTAAATCTATAAAAGAATGTGAAAGAAAAAACTATCCCTGATAAATAAATAAATTAATCATTAAATCTTTAACCAAAATATTAATATTAAAAATATTTTTTATTTCTAGCTAACCTTTATTTAATCTTTTTTAAATTGATTAAAGAACCCCCAACTCGCAACACATTTGTGACTAAATCTATAAAAGAATGTGAAAGAAAAAACTATCCCTGATAAATAAATAAAATAATCATTAAATCTATTTTGATATAACTTTGACTATAGGAAGCCTAAGACCCTAGAATAGATCAAGGCTATATTGTAACTGATTAATGATAGGTACATATTAATTTTAAATTTACTATCTGCAAAATCTAAATTGGTATATGAAAAATACACATAATAGCATGAATTGTGCCAAGAAAAAACCTTAAGGATGTATGGCACGTACAGTCTGAGTCAGAAATAATGTAAATCTAGATGTAATGAATGATCAAAATAAAATTATCAATAATTCACTTTAAATGCTTATAAGAAAGTCAAATTGGTTTAAATACTACATAAACTATAAAAATACTTTTGTTTAAAACCTTATTTCCCATTATTGACTGTAATTTTAGAATTTTAGCCAAAAAATTAATATTTGTGTTGATAATACGAAAAAATTTTATTCTGAATTCATCTGTCAGATATAAGAACAAAAAAAGTATTTTATTGTTATAAATGACATAAATTAAAATATTTTTAAATAACACTATTTAGAACATGTGTGTAATGAAAATAATAATATTAGTACTTCATATGCTTACATATATGAAAAAATATGTAATAAAAACAAATCATTACATTTCAGTACGCTATTTTTTTTTTATATATTTTTCACCAATAATTATTTTTTCTCTCACAATTTAGTTCTGTATGCATATAATTTTTTTATGAAACTTGTTGCTAAATATGTAAGTGACGTGTTGTGAAAATTTTAGATTTTTCTCGATGCTTGAACCATGTGTTTTATTGGACCTAACCGTAAATACACCATTCTGCCATAAGAGCCCATGTTAATTTAAAAAAATAATAACTTTCAAACTATGTTGTAAAACCTATTAAAATTTTGTGTGGGTACTTACTAATTTATAAAGGAGTAACTTCTTTAAATTTAAACTATTTCTCGTTGAAATTAGATACCTGCCATACATCCTTAAGGTCTTGTTTATAATTTATTTAATTTTTTTCATTACAATAATTAATATAGTGCTTAAATTTTAATAATTTGTTTATTATTATAATACAATAGTATTTATAAAATTCATTAATCGTAAAAAAAATGTATGTGTTACTATGAAAAGTACTTTTTACGCACGGTGAGCGCAAAAGTACTACTTTACAAACTGAAATGTCAATGAAAAAGCCTACTTTTTTAAACGGTTGTAGAAAAATGATATTCTAAATAAAATGTATAAAAATTATATCGAAATAAATACGGGTGAAATTGCGGGTAAATATAACGGTAAATATTATAATAAATAAATTTTTCTTCTTATTGTTAGAGTTTATAACTCTTACAAGCATGAATGATATTTGTTTATAAAAAGCATAATAAAAAGCAGCTTATACAATAGATAGTTTAAGATGGTCTATTGTACATTATTGCGATCGCAATACACAAAGCTTTCTCTTCATTCGCCTTCAATAGCTTTATTATGATGCGACATACAGTTTTTTCGTTCTCATTTGGCTATAAATTATTGTTACTAAAGCACTGACAGTGCTTTATTTGTTCTTCTAGCACAGTGGTGTAGATACAAGGTGATCAAGAAATAAAAATATTATTTTAATTGATTTTTTTTAATATACAGTGGTGTAGATACAGTGGCGTAGATAGGGGGGGGGCGATTAAGGTGATCAATCACCCCCCATGAGTCAACTTGAAAAAAAAAGTCCAAGACATTTTTTTAAACTTTTCTAGTTTGAACAAAATAGTAAGTTTCTAAATTATAATGATTTTTTTTACCTCTTGCCTCAGGGCCCCCGACTTTCTAGTTACGGCTCTAATCATATCCCCCCCCATCGCAAAAAGCTATCTACGCCACTGTGTACATATAATGTAAGAAAGAAATAACAATAAGGTACTGGCACTAGTCTTGGATCATACCCTAGTGTTGGACTCTTGTTTAATGAAATGTACTAAATTAGAAATATTTGTTGATATTTGATTACTACTGAATATTAATCTATAGACACTTAACTGTAAAACAACTTAATTTGATGACAATCGGCCAATGGGTGTAAAAAATGGTGAACATTTAAATTATAATTATTAGTGTAATCTATTTATTAATAATTATTTTCTCATAGCATCTGCTTTACATTGTTTCAAATTTTTACGATTATTTTTTAAATAATTTTTGTATCTTTATGCGTTCCGAAGAAATCCTGTTAATCTCACTTTGTCGTCCGTCCGTTCGTCCTTTTCAGTCAAAGCAAAAGATCTCGTAAATTATATAAGCTAGAAACTTGATGTTTTTACTGAACATGTAAAATGATGCCTTCTAGTAAAAATGTACTTTGTTGAAAAAAAAATAATTCAGGAGCAGGGGGGGGTGTAAGGAGCTAAGGCTATAATAAAAAAAAATTATATTTGTGGACAATTTAATTGATTTAATAAAGAGGTACTTGTTTTATTAGTAACATGAATTCATAAGAGTTACAAAAAAGAAGCCCATAAATCTTAAAAATAATATACCTTGCTCTTAAAGCGGCCAAGACTAGTGCCAGTACCTTATTATTTTAATAATATATTGAGAACAAGTCTTAGTAGATATTGATTTTTTCAATATTTTATTTGAAATAAAAAACCTAGATCAATAAATTATTTTAATTTCCAGTAAAATATTGGTTGTGAAAAAATATATTTCCAGTAGAACCGGAAGTCAGATTAAAATGACATACAGTAATTTGCTAACGCAAGAAAAAATGTACCAAGTTTTAGAATCATTCGACTAGTTTATCAGACTGACAGACATATACAATATAAAAATATAAATTTTTAATTTCAAGAAAAAAAGTATCTGTAAAAAGCAAAATTATATCTTTTTTTGATAAAAACCGGAAGCCTATCGCGTAATTATTAAAGACCATATTTGAGATCATTCGGTTTATTTTCCGGACAAACAGACAGACAGACATAAATTTATAATTGGGATGACCTACCCTTTCAATTTCTAACAAAAAAAGTATTTTATTGTATTTTTACGATTTCCGGTAAAACCGGATGTCCGACTATAATATACGATCATCCTTGAGCCTGGTTGTCGGACATACAAACAGACATTTTGCTATAAACGTGTTTTTAACCATTAATCGAAATTAAGGAAGTAGATTTTAAATATGCATTCAACTTTGTTATTAGCCCGGAATATTTATTATTACCCACGCCACTGTTTTCTAATAAAGAATGGAAAGTCCACAAGATAGTCTAGACGTGTGTAAGGTTGAGGAAAAAGAAAAACAACTTAAACATTATTATATTTAGATCTTAGGGGAATAGAAATCTTGCAACTTTTCACATTTATGTCAAATATACATACTTATATGTGTAAAATTGCCATCATGAAACAAACATGTAGATAAATTTTATGTCCTGATTTTGGATATACATACATTTAAATGTAGAAATCCTTTAAATCTAGAAAACTAGGAACCCTTCTAGTTTCGGTCTGTCCGTTCATCTGTCTGTCTGATCATGATGATACTTGGTAGGGAAATAGCTTTGTACGAGTATCACGAAAAAATTGATTAGATGAAAAAAAAATACAAATTCCACGCGAACGAAGTCGCGGGTAATAGCAAGTTAATTATAAACATGTATACACTGAGAAAAAAAATAGTTAATTTACAATATTTTAACTTATATACAAATGTAAAGGAAAATTCCAAAAGTCAGTGTTGGGAAAATAAATTACCTCACAGTTTAGTATATCTCTAATAAAATTTGTATTTTTACAATACATCTTGTAAGTTTACTACACAAGCTTGGAAATTTCCTATACTTTTACACTTCAAAACAAGTTGTGGTAAATTTATTTTACGAATATTTAAATTTACAACATTTGTCTATGAAATTCACATTTTTTTATTTGTAAATTTAGCAGACATTTACATGACATTTTTTTGTACCATTAGGTTTAGTAATTTTCTAATACATCTTGTTGGTTTACTACACAAGTTTGTAAATTTCCTATATTTATACTCTACGATACAAGTTGTGGTAAATTTACTTTACGAATATGTAAATTTGCAATTCATTTAGCTATGAAATTTACAATTTTTTATTTGTAAATTTAGTAGATCTGTATATAAAAAAAATATACATCATTAAGTTTAGTAAGTTTCCAATACATCTTGTTGGTTTATTACACAAGTTTGGAAATTTACTACACCTAATATTCTAAAATTGGATGCAAGTTAACTCTCAACACCAGTGTATTTACACTTTCAATACGTATATATATCTACCGAACAACACAGTTGGTATCTACATAATATATAGGTCCAGATGGTGCAGTTAGTATCGTAATTTCTTACACAGTATAGTATTTCAAATTTCAACACCACGTTGTTGTAAAAATTTTAAACCTTCACTGTAGGGTCGAGCGGGGTAAATATTTGAAACACCAAAAAAAATGGGGTAAAAGTGTGTGTAACAAGCTTGCAACTAAAAAACTAATTTGTTTATAGGAGAATTATAAAAACTGACATCATCATTAAAGGTTTGTTAAAGCCAAGGTTAGTATATGTATAGGTTGCCTTATAACTTTTTGACCAATCAGCGGCTGCGTGTGATGACGTCACCCTGAGGAACCTTTAAACGTTGTTTTATATATTAAGTTTTTTTTCAAATTATTTCGAATTTTTGGATATTTGTATTTAAAAAAAGTAAATATTATTGTTTATTACAGAAGCACAAATTATTACATATAATATTTCTTCATAAAAACTTTAAAATGATGTCAGAAATCAATGCTTAAAGAAAATACATTTCTTGGTTACACATAAAAAAACACTTGTTTAAAACTATAATTTATAATAATAAAATAATAAAAATTTAGATTTAAAACTCAGTACACTATCAATATCAAATGAAAATATTTAAAAACAACTTACAATAAATCAGCTTAACTAAAATAAAGAGTAAATATAGTTTGACAGCCATTTATAATGTTAAAGAGTTCCTCACGATGACGCGTTCTCCCCTCTCATGCCACTCTCCGCCAGAGTTATGAGGCAACCTATTACTTTACTAACCTTGTGTTAAAGCGACCTGAAAATATGAATCGCCTAATAAGTGATGTGTCACCCTTACAGATTTCCTTGTTAGTCGATGTCAAAACATGTAAATTAAATTTTAATTCTTTGCACATAACTTTCTCTATAGCTCAGATATTAATTAAAGTTACAATTTCACATTGATATACCACAAAGAAGATTAATCAAAGTTGCCTTTGTAGTTTTTCTTTTATTTTTTCGAGAAATATTTTCTATCAGAGGCCTGTTTCACTTTTTCCCAAATTAGAGGTTAAAAATGAAACACACTTTTTTCATTTTTAAAGTCCGTGTTGTATCGTACAGTTCAAATAACGTAAGTTTTTAAAATGGTTATTCATAAGCGTATCTACTGTCAAAAAACATGAAAGATTTGTATTTTGTTTCACTTTTACCCCAGTTGACCCTATATGAATAAAACTTCCAACACATGTTTTGTAAATTAGCATCGGAAATTTTTGCCAGTGTACAAACACCCGCAACTAACAGAAATATTCTAGTACTATTGAAGAACTTATAATCAACAAACTTTTAAGTAGAACATAATTTTGAATTTTGTTGAAAATTTTGAATGAGTTTGCAGATATCACTTGTAAATTTAATTAAATGTTTTCAAGGAATTAACGTACTGCTGTTTATCTATAAATCATATTAATTACTACCGGCTTCAATATCCGTTACCCTAAACCCACCCTTTCCCCCTTTGTAACCCCCTCCCGCCGATACGCAGCTAATTAACAGATGGAAAATTCACAATTTCCGAAAACCCTTTAAATATGAATAATAATTGCGGTCGCAAATATTAAAGTTTTTGATCTGGGACTTCATAATTTGTGATCGTGTTAATTAATTTTATTATTATAGAAACGTATTGTAAGAAATTTAATTGGATAATTATTTTGGGTTCACCTTATGACAAATTTTGAATTTTTTGTTGAATACCATGTGTCAAAATTAATTAAATCTTTACTTCGTAAAATCCGTAGCCTATTCGAATCTTAAAATAAATAAGGTAATGGCACCAGTCATGGCCGTTATAAGAGCAAGTATTCGGTTTTTTTGGATTGATGGGCTTGTTTTTTGTAATTGTTGTAACTCTTTATTTAATCAATTTAATTACAAAAGTCCGCAAATATAGTTTGTTTTTTAAATTATAACCTTTTATTTTGTTCATGTTTTTTCTCCAGTAATGGCAAATCTAAAACCAGTAATGAGCACGCAGTGATGGACACTTACTAATGTTTACAAAATGATAAGTACTACGACACAAAAGATAAAAGAAAGAATCGTCAAATTTGAAACAATGTAAAGTAGTTGCAATGATAATACATATAATAATTAATATATAAATTATACTATTAATTAGTTTAAATGTCCACCATTTTGACACCTATTGGTCGATTGTCATCAAATCACGCTGTAAGACAGTTAAATGTATATAGATTAATATTCAGAAACGATAGTAATCAAATATCTACACATATTTCTAATTCAGTACATTTAATTAAAAATTTGCCAAGACCTTATTTGAAAAGGAATGACTGCCTTCAAGTTTTAGTACAGTTTTAACGTAAACTTTAAAGTATATTTAAAAAATCGCATTGGGGTGTCTTTAAATATGTAGGTCTCGTTAAATTCAACAAAAAATGTTATGACTTTTGAATTTTAACTCTTCAGTCACGTTATATCTACCTTTAAATGTCGTTATCAGAGCGTTCTAAACTGTCAATTAAAAAAATCTGAAAAAAATCCAGAATATAGCTTTTAATTAAAATTCCAATGAAAATTATATCAAACACTGTCGTAAAAATAGTTTAAGAGCTGATGACATATTTTTCTGCCCCATCTGAGCACTAGGCAGACTTACGGAAATCGTTTATTCATGTGTTGTACATCATGGGAAAAATAGTCCCAACTTCCACATTCGGGGATAAAAGGGTTTAATTCCTTAGTGAACCTGTAAATAAAAAGTGTATTTTTGCCTCATATGAGCACTAATAAAATCACCACAGTTTATGAAAAGTTAGATAGTGAAAGTGCAATGGGCAGACGCGTAGGGTGGGGATAAGGGGGAGGCAGATGCACTCAAAGATGCAATTTTTTTTTTGAAAATGGCCCCATTTGAGCATTGATGAATTTTGGAGAGATGGCAGTTTTTGATCTGTAGATGACCGGAAAAACAAAGGCAGAAGCGTAATGTGGGGATAAGGGATGGGCAGACGCAATTGAAAGTGTTATCCTATTTTTTTAACTGGGTTGTTTTGTAATTTTTTTTGCTTGAAGTTGTCCGCAATGACTCTCAAAATTTTTTTTTTGAAATAAATCTTTTTTTACAAATCGTAATGACTACGGAATTTTATCACGCACTTGGCCGTTTTATTTAATATCTCTTACCTATAGCTCCTTTCGTAGACATTTTATTCGATTTGGTATTGTATTTATCAATTCATTACTTCTTGCAACCAATTCTGTTATTTGCTCTACTAAAACGGCCGTTAAATCTTGTTTATAGCACGGACGAGGGGGGGGGTCCGTACTTTTGGTTTATTTGGATTCCCAAATATGTTACACGTTTTCTATAGAATTCATGTCCGAATATTGTCCTGGCGAGGTGAAATATTTTCTCCGTTTTCCACGTGGTCGTTGTTTTTTTTTAAACTTTGACGTAAAATGTTATTGCGCATAAACATTATAGATCAGGAGGCAGCAAACAAAATTTTGGTATCATAGCAGCCCGCAAAATTTGTTATGAAATTTGTTAACTAAGTGTAGATTGTCAGTCATAAAATATGTTGCTTTAACCCTTGATAGGCTGTCAAAGTTGTCAAGTTTTTGACCTTGAATGACTCATAGCAAATCTGGCAGATAGATGCTTTTTGATAAATACATGTTCCCCAGATCAAGGAAATATAGTTTTCTGACACCTGCGGCGTTCTTTAAATGTATTAGAGCGAATTAAAAAAATGGTCACTAAAATGATACCTATTTTTGTGATCTCCCCGCCCCCGTAGTATTTTTACCGCCGGATCGAATAAAACTACTTACAACCCTTCAAATGTAACGGGTAGTAAAATATTAATTACTTTAAAAAAAAAATTTCCACCCCCTTGCAATTCAATAGGGGTTGAATTTTCGAGATATAAAGTAGCCTATGTCCGTCCTCGGGATGCAAGCTATCTCACTGCCAAATTTCATCAAGATCGGTTTAGCCGTGAAAAGTAACAAACAGACAGAGAGACAGACAGACACACTTTCGCAATTTATAATATTAGTATGGATAATGCGCGCTTAAATACCACCAATTAATATTTCAAGAACAATTTTAATTATTTTCTAAATTAAAAAAAAACAATCTGACTATTTACTTTACCTTTACGGCAAGCAAGACTTATAACATATACATAAAAGCAGTGAATCGACATTTTTAATTACCAAATATAAATAACTTTATAACTAATATTTTAATTTCCGGTTTTATAAAACCTCCACACAGCTGTGGCCAAAAATATACATCATCAAAACTAATATAGCCTAGCCACAGACTATTTTTGTTCACGTTATAATTTATTTAATGAGAATTTCAGGTAGGGGGGATGGATGAACTTCCCCCCCCCCCCCATCCACCCACCATTGACTTTTGAGTACACACATACGCTTGTACAGTAAAAAAATAATCAAAATCTAAAAATAACCTAACCGATTTAAAAAAAAGAAGAGGTTCCAATTCAACAATATATTTTTTTTATGTATGTTCGGGCATAAGTCCGACAAATATGCACTAATTTTTTTAAGTCGGTTTTTTTTTTTTTTAAAACGTTTTTTTAACAACTCATAGAAAAGTCGACGGTCTTATATCAGAACAAAACATTAAGTATTTGTATGCATCTAAAATAACATTGATTTCCATATGTACCATACATACTCGATTTTAAAAATAAGGAAAATATTGTACACTGATTGTTTTTTAAAAAAACCTGAACTGAGGAAGGAACAGATGTTTCCGAATTGTATGCTAATTTTATATATTTAATATAAAAATCAAATAAGGTAGTGACAACAGTCTTGGCAAGGATAACAAATTTTTATGTATTTGATTACTACCATTTCTGAATATTAATCTATATACATTTAACTGTCTTACAACGTGATTTCATGACAATCGGCCAATAGGTGTCAAAATGGTGGACATTTAAACTAATTATTAGTATAATTTATTTATTAATTATTATATAGCAACTACTTTACATTGTTTCAAATTTGATCATTCTTTCTTTTATATCTTTTGTATCGTAGTAATCATTAGCAAGTGTTCATCACTGTGTGCTCATTACTGGTTTTACCTTTGCTATTACTGGAGAAAAAACAAATAAAAGGCTATAATTTAAAGAATAAACTATATTTGTGGTCTTTGGTAATTAAATTGATTAAATAAAGAGTTACTTGTTTTATTAGTAACATGAGTTCATGAGAATTACAAGAAACAAGCCCATTAAACCGAAAACTTGCTCTTATAGCGACCATAAGTGGTACCATTAAATAATAAATATAGTTAAACCCTACACCCTGTAAATTCAACAAGCTTTTCTCTGCTCCAGCCTGTATACTCGTGTTTCTATAATTAAGAACTACTCTAGAATTTGTGATTTCCGATTGCGCCGTTACGACGACGGCGGCGCCACCGTCGCCGCGCCGGATGTGACGTCACAGGTCATGAATTTATGTATAAAACCCCAGCGTTGACGCGTCGTTAGGACCAACGGCGTTGCTACTGTGTTGACTATTTTATGTATTAATTGAATTGTTCTTTCTTAAGTGTTGGGAATTAGCTCCCCGAGTTATATTCCTATCTCTCTTTATCACTCTATTGCTCGTTCGTTAGAACAGGGGTTCTAAATAAAATATTATGCAAGTACAGACAGTTATTCAGATCATATTTGTCCTAAATTTAATAAATGCACAGTGATCCCGTTTAATTATTTGGTTGGATGAAATTGGCTACAAAAATGTATCTATTTAATTAATTGGTTCCATGAAAACAGCGCGAAAAAAATATCCATATGGAGAACCATAAATGACTTCCATGTTCTTTCTATCTTTTTAAATATATATATTTTGCTTCCTCGCAATATCGAAGATACGAGATGCTATGTGATCGTTTCAGATTGAGACAAAAAAAAAGTTCTCCAATTTCAAAATTTTAAATTTATTTATCCGTTTCACGTCAAGACAAACACTTTTCGTTCCGTGTCTGTCTGTCTGTCCGTGTGTCCGTGTGTCCGTCCGTCCGTCCGTCCGTCTGTCCCCTGAATCCTTGTCACACGCATAACTCATGAACCACTGAACAGATATTATTGAAACTTGGTCGGATGGTTGGGTTTGGTTTGAGGACGGTCCCATTTCAAAATCATCAAAATCGTGTGTAAGGGGGAGGGGTGACACCCCAAAATATTTATTTTTTCAAGATATCTCAAGAACGACACATGTTACGAGAAATTTTTTTGTATTTTTATTAATTGATCGGTGCATTTTTATAGTAGTTATCGTGAACGACAGAAAATTCTACATACAGACACACAGACACACGCACAGTCGTCATGCGGAAATTAACTTTTATTTACGTTTTGAAGGTAGTACAATCAGAATCTGTTATTATCTCGGACACGATTTTTTGACGGTATTACAATACTTCCATTTCCTTCGGAACATTGAAGTAAAAACGTAAATGAAGTAATAGCAAGTCATGTAAAAATAGGTATATGTTCCATATTCTCATATATTTTACTCTTCGTGAGATACAGGGTGTCCCACGGGAAGGTCTTGAAACTAATCAACTGTCATTTTCAAACGGATGCCGTTATTGAAAAAAAAATATCGTTGAAAGTCTGCAATTTTTAATTTGTATAAATAAAATTTTTGTGCATTTATTTATTTTATTGATTAAAAATATGCTAAAATTATCGATAATTCTGTTAAAAATAACACAAAAAACTATTTTTTTATAACATTTTTCGCATGGTTTCACTCTTAACTTTATCACTTAAACTAAAAATATACACCTTATCCACAGTAGTAAAAAATGTCGTTCGACACGTGTTTCGACTTCACAAAAAGTCCTCCTGAGTCTGTAATTGTTAGCAACATTGTTTTATTGAGGTTAAGGTTAGGTTAGTTTAAGTGACTAAGAAACCACGATTTTCAGTTTTTCCAGTAGTCTTAACTTTATGTTTTCCGTATTTAATATGAAATCCCTTACAAGAACTGACATACACTTTTACTCACGAAAAGTGCTTCTTTTCAGAAATTAAAGTTAACCGAAAATATTTATTATACATATTTTTCACTCCCTAAAAAAAACTACGTGTATGTTTTTTTTGATATTGTGTAAAGCCACATTATTTTCGTTTTTAATGAATTTATTATTAGCCTAAAAACTGTTTTATTGTGGTTAAGGTTAGGTTAGGTTAGGTTAGGTTAGGTTAAGTGACTAAGAAACCACGATTTTCAGTTTTTCCAGTAGTCTTAACTTTATATATACACCTTATCCACAGTAAAAAATGCCATTCTACACGTGTTTCGACTTCACAAGAAGTCCTCCTGACTCTGTAACTGTTAGCAACATTGTTTTATTGAGGTTAAGGTTAGGTTAGGTTAGGTTAGTTTAAGTGACTAAGAAACCACGATTTTCAGGTTTTTCAGTAGTCTTAACTTTATATATACACCTTATCCGCAGTAAAAAATGTCATTCGACACGTGTTTCGACTTCACAAGGAGTCCTCCTGAGTAACTGTTAGCAACATTGTTTTATTGTGGTTAAGGTTAGGTTAGGTTAGGTTAGGTTAAGTGACTAAGAAACCACGATTTTCAGTTTTTCCAGTAGTCTTAACTTTATGTTTTCCGTATTTAATATGAAATCCTTTACAAGAACTGACATACACATTTACTCACGAAAAGTGCTTCTTTTCAGAAATTAAAGTTAACCGAAAATATTGATTACATATTTTTCACTCCCTAAAAAAACTACGTGTATGTTTTATTTTGATATTGTGTAAAGCCACATTATTTTCGTTTTTAATGAATTTATTATTAGCCTAAAAACCATTTAATTTTAGTCCTGGAATAAAGAAATACCCGACGGAAAAAATTGATATCAGTGAATAGAATATTAAATTCGGTTGTGTTTTTTTTTATTATTCCATTTTTATTGTCCCCTCCTCGAGGAGAGTGTTTTTTCCCTACGCAGCAAATAATTAAAAATTCAAGATATGCTGGCACACGAGGTACAATTGTAATTATAAAAAATCCCCCGAATGAAAAATTGTAATCCTGGATTTAAATCCAGAATATGGAAACTGCATATATATTATGTTATTTAAGCATATCTTAATTAAGAAAGGTTTATTCAAAAATAACGACCGGGTGATTTATTTCAATTATATACAGAATGGTCCGGTTTGGGATACTGATATTTTAAGAGCTGATTCCTTGGTTCATTGTGAGTAAAAAATAGTACGGAAAAGAGGGGTCTATCTTCAACACTCTCTGAGCTACAGGATGTTTAAAAACTTCCTTCAGAGTAGTACTTACAAACAAAGAATATCTCGTAACTTCCAAAGTAACATTACTAGAGCAACCACAATGAGTCAGTTTCGTAGGTAATTAACTAACTTATTTTTCAGTATTAGCGTTATTGCTAGCCGTGTTTCCAGTTCAGAGTTATTGCTCATCAAAGTCAAAATATATATATATATATATTTTTTATTTTTATAAAAATGACATTTCCCCCCAAAAGTACCTGTAATATGTGGTATTTTTTTATCATTATTTTGGTGTGTCATAATGTTACCTAAACTAAAATATACACCTTAACCACAATAAAACAATGTCACTCGACACGTGTTTCGACTTCACAAGAAGTCCTCATCAGGAGCCTAACAGTTCCAGACTTCTTGTGAAGTCGAAACACGTGTCGAGTGACATTGTTTTATTGTGGTTAAGGTGTATATTTTAGTTTAAGTGACTAGAAACCACAGTTTCTCCGTTTTTCCAGTAATAATGTTACCTACAAATTCGCAATACAAAGTTTGGACCTGAGTCTTACAGTTTTCCAGTTAAAAATTTATCTAAATAATCCCCAAAGAGACTATTTTGTTACCTACTCTATTAAATGAAACAGTCATAATTTTTGTTTTTTTATAACTACATAATTAGTTTTAAAATTATGTAAATTAACATTAACAATAAAATTATGTACGAGTAATTATAAACAAACAAAAATTATTACTGTTTCATTTAATAGGGTAGGTAACAAAATAGTCACTTTGGGGATTATTTAGATTTTATAACTGGAAAACTGTAAGACCCAGGTCCAAACTTGGTGTAGTGAATTTGTAGGTAATATTATGACACACCAAAATAATGATAAAAAAATACCACATATTATTGGTATTTTTGGGAAAAAATGTAATTTTCATAAAAATTTTCAAAATAATAAACATATTTTTTGAATTTGATGAGCAATAACATTGAACTGGAAACACGGTAGCAATAACGCTAATATTGAAAAATACGTTAGTTAATTACCTATGAAACTGACTCGTTGTAGTTGCTCTAGTTACGTTACTTAGGATGTTAAGAGATAGTTTTAGTTTGTAAATACTACTCTGAAAGAAGTTTTTAAACACACTGTAGCTCAGAGGGTGTTGAAGATAGACCCCACCTTCCCGTACAATTTTTTACTCAGAATGAGCCAAAGAATCAGCTCATAAAATATCTGTATCGCAAACCGGCCCACCCTGTATAAATTCTTAATAATAATAATTTAAACACATTTTATTATTTATCTATCGAAATTATAGCTATACAAATAGTTTTATAAAGCTGTAAAAATTGCAGAATATGTAGAAAATACAATATCTATAATTTAATATATTTTCTTAAAGAAATACCATATAGAACAATGTTATATTAATTTAGGATAATAATTAGAGATTGGATAAATAGTTGTTATTTTTAATGAAAAGTTACTATATAGTTGATTTTTTTTCTGTAAAATAGTTGGCAAATAGTTTTTTTTAATCAAAATAGTTGTGAAATAGTTATAAATTTTTGTATAATAATAATTTTTTTTTCGATTTAATCAATAATTAGTGACATTAACGTATTAGTAAAAAGTGTCAAATCTGAAATTTTCGAGGAAAACATGTTATGTGATTCTAGATAGATTTGAGAAGCTAAAAAAAAGAAGGAAAAACAAATAAATATGTAAAAACACAACATTAATTAAAATTAATATCTATAAAAATATATAAAACTAGAACATTTTTAACGTTGGATCAAAAAAAAAGGTAAATTTAAAAATAGTTGAAAAGGTAAAATAGTTGCAAATAGTTGATTTCAAATTGGGTTCAATCAAACCAGTTTTCTGAAATCAATGGAGATATGTAATAAAAATTACAATAGTTACATTTTTCGCAATAGTTGAAAAACTATTTTTCCAATCTCTAATAATAATATATGACGGATTCCACGGTCGATCAGACAGAGCGCTCGTGCGGGCCTTTTTTTAATGTATCGCTACTTTTCTATCTCGCTGTGGCCAGTGCCCACGGGGCTACAAAAAAAATCTGCATATGCAATTGGATAGATTTTTGTCTGCTCTTTCTAATGGTGTCCTCGTTTTTCCCGAAAAATGCATTTTTCACCGAGAAAATCGACTTCAAAGTTAAAGCGATTTATCGAAAAATATGTATCTTTCGAACCTGGCTTAAGTTATATATGCATAAAGCCATCTGGTGTTGTAATAATTAATTACACGAATGCAAAAAATGCAAAAGACTTTTAAATCTAAACATTACGTGCGTTGTAGCGCTGTTTGTAGCAGCACGCGCGGCCGCAAAACCACGTTTTTCGATGTTCATTCGTTAATAACTTTTGAACCGTTAAAGTCTCCATCCTGAAATTTCGCACAGATGTTCATCATTAGATTATCTATCGATTGATATAACTTAAGCCAGATTCGAAAGATACATATTTTCCGATAAATTGCTTTAACTTTGAAGTCGATTTTCTCGGTGAAAAATGCATTTTTCGGGAAAAACGAGGACACCATTAGAAAGAGCAGACAAAAATCTATCTAATTGCATATACAGATTTTTTTTGTAGCCCCGTGGGCACTGGCCACAGCGAGATAGAAAAGTAGCGATACATTAAAAAAGGCCCGCACGAGCGCTCTGTCTGATCGACCGTGGAATCCGTCATATGTACAATGTACATATTAATATTTAAAATATAATAGTAGTAACGTTAGACGTGAATTCCGGTACATCTCTATCCTAAACAATGATTTCGTAGTTCACGCGAGTGAAGCCGCGGGCACATCTAGTTATTTATAATTTACATTCTAACCATTTGACAGAAATCAATTCTCAAAATGAATATCAACGTTTTTTTGAAATAAAGAATATAAATTTAAATCGACAATATCTTAAATTGAATATGAAATACACCACTTAAGAATTTGATACAGATAATTTAAAATGACATCTTCGTAACATCATCAAAAAGGCTATTCCAAGCTGTATCAGAAATTACTATTGCTGTCATTCTTTTTGCTAAGATATCTTTTATATTCTATGTATTTCTTTCCAATTGTCTTATGGTTCATTTTTTAAAATTTCTTTTATGTATTTTAACGCATAAGAATATTTTCTTATTTCGAAGATTAACAATTATACTTGAATTTTTTTGATAAATCTCTTGGTACTTATTTTTGACTAAGGTGTATTTTTTGCAAAAATAGAGTTAGTTAATTTTTTTAGCCGCCATTTTTGAAAAAAAAATTCAAACATAAATATCTAGCGAACCATTGATGATACGATAAAAATAGTAAGGACCTTTTTTGTTTAACATTAAATTCTTTACAATTTTAACTACCAACTTATTTTTGTAGAACAAACTGTTAACGACTTATAGTGCAACAAAATTTGTAAAAATAAATTTTTGCAAATTATTTAGTGTATATATATAAATATCAAATGACAAATTGTAGAACGCTAAATTTTCTATATTTGCATATCCAATAGTTTACGAGTTACATTACCCAAAAGATTAAAAATAGTTTTTTTTTTGTAAACTTGTAGAGCACTATAATATTTATTTCAAACTTTTTTTTGTTACGGGGCAAGTATAATATATATATCAATTTCACTAGTTAAATTAATTCGGTAACAAAAAAAACTAATTGCAGTGTTTGTATCACAAAATTAATTATGTAAATCCGTAAATTCTGTCAAAGAAATAATCATATTTGAGCCGATCAAAAGCAAATTTGTGTCAGTCCATTAAAAAAATATGAATGGACACCTAGTTCATTAATTAAATAGGTACCCACTCTAAACCAGGGGTGCTCAAACCAGGGGGCATAGTGACAGTCATGATTAACTGACATTTATCATAATTGATGTAAAATTAGATAAAACATCAAACATACATTTGGGGGTGGGGGGGGGGTATATTTTATAATTAAATGTTTGTTATAATAAAGACTTTGCTCACGAGTAAAAGTTAAATTAAAGGTTATTAAATATAAATGACAGCCCACTCACAATTCTAATGAATGGTATGATTTACATCAGAGGTCTTCAAACGTTTCCGCGGAACTCAATGTTCCACGGTACCTCTCTGGGGGTTCCGCGACTCAAATTAAAAATTCGAAAAAAATTATAAAGCACTTACATTAGTTTTTTCGTGGACAAAGTATTAAAACAAAATAAGTTTATATTATTGTTCTATAATTAAAAATAAGATTAAAAGTTTATATAAATATACCTTCTAATACTAGTCATCATAGACTTATAGTTGTATTACTGTTACACGTACTTTACTAAAATAACTAAAAAATGAAACTATAAATGATTTTTGTGCGGTTTTGGAGGTATATTTATAATATTTTTAACTTTTTATCCTATTTTTAATTAGAAAACAATAATATAAACTTATTTTGTATCATTTGAAGCATCCGTATTAAGTAAAATTCTGCAGTACTTTATTTTTTTGATATTTCTCGAAAATGATTGATCTTATAGCAAATGAACAAAATATATTTTTGTGTATTTTGTGTCATATAATCTTCTACAAGTACTCAGCTCAGGAAAAAATTAAAGAACAAAAAAATACTTGATAAAAATCGGCGGGCCTACTGACCCTATACACTCTCTTAGAATTACATTATCGATCTACTGTTAATTTTTTTTACACTAGTTGCAAATCACCCTGTATATTATATTAATTACTATCAAATATTTCAGAGAAGCTGGGGCAATTAGATACAAACATTTGATGTTATTGATAATTATTAACGCAAAACAAATTAATTATGATTCTGAGATATAAGAAAATTAATAATTATTTATATATCTGTTGAAATTTTCTTATAAGAAAACCAAAAAGGAATATATTTTTTCAAAGTCAAAGCAAAAATAAGAATATTATAAAGATGATATGGGAGGGAGTTAGGGGGTGTAATAAATACTGTAATAAAACTTTTTTACGTATCTTTGGTGCATTTTTAACATGAAAAGAATGAGAAGAAAAAGTAAGAATATATATATGTATAGTATGTCATATAAAATTGAGAGTTTGTAATTTATATGAAAAATTCTTTTATCAGTGTTTTAATTCTTCTATATCTGTTTTTTCTTTTGTAAATACCTATATAAATATTTACTTTATTATCTGTCATTTAATTTTATTTATTTAAAATTTATAAATTTATTATAAATTTTGTGTATCTATGCATTATATACATAAAATACTAGTTAGGTTACTCGGGGTGGTTCGAGTGGATGTCGAAATATCACCTGAGTCAGCCTATTTAATTATACATATAGTACAAGAGCTAATGACATATTTTTCTGCCCCATCTGAGCACTAGGCAGAAATCGTTTATTCATGTGTTTTACTTCATTGGAAAAATAGTTCCAACCCCCACACCCGGGGATAAAGGGGTTTAATTCCTAAGTGAACATGCATTTTTGCCCCATGTGAGTACTAATAAAATCACCACAGGGAGTTAGTTTATGAAAAGTTTGATAGTGAAAGTGCAATGGGCAGACGCGTAAGGTGGGATAAGGGGCAGGCAGACGCAGTCAAAGATGCAATTTTTTTTTTGAAAATTACCCCATTTGAGCATTGATGAATTTTGGAGGGATGGCAGTTTTTGATCTGTAGATGACCGGAAAAATAAAGGCAGACGCGTAGGATGGGGATAAGGGACGGGCAGACGCGCTCAAACATTGTCTCATTTGAGCATTGCTGAATTTTTTGAAGGATGATAGGTTTTGATCTATAGATGACTGAAAAAAACATAGGTGGACGTGAAGTGTGGGGATAAAGGATGGGCAGACGAAATTGAAACTGAAAATAGTGTAAATATACTATAGTGACCTTAAAACATACAATTATGTTGAAATTTTTGATTTTGATTTTCGGACCGATTATAATAACTTCCAGTAAGGAAGTTAAAAATAAAAAAAATAAAACCGACTCTAAAAACTGTTAAATATAATTATTAGGTATTTTTTTGAGGTCTGTTTTATTTATTTTTTAAGTTTTTTTATTTTATGAAAATCTATATTTTTGTATCAATGTTCTTATTCTATAGCAATGAGAAATTGACCTAATCATCGTAAAGTACAATTTTAATAATAAATATAATCTATTTATTTATTTTGATGTATAGTAATAAACCTTTCTCGGTATTATAAACAAGCTAACTAAATTTGCAAGCACTTCCAAATAGGGTATCAAACTTATCTGACAGTTCTCTTGAAGTTTCATCAAGTGTTTCGTACGCGTGTTAAATAAACACCAACGGTATTAAAACAGTGGTGATATTATGAAAATGATTTGTACGATCAGAGTCGATAACTGTGTTATAATAAGTTGAAGTATCACTGCTCTGAATTTCAAAACAAATCACTTAAACTAAAAATTAACACCTTAACCACAATAAAACAATGTGACATGTGGTATAGCAAATTTTTTAGCTTCTTTATAATACCGGACTTTAGTTCAATAATAATATAGGGTCAACAAAATACAAATCTTTCATGTTTTTTGACAGTTAACGATACAAATTCATATTTTAATTTTTTCTACTAGATGCGTTTATAAATAACCATTTTAAATACTTACGTCATTTGAACTGTACGATACAATACGGACTTTAAAAAAAAAGTGTGTTTTATTTTTAACCTCTAATTTAGGATAAAGTGAAACAGGCCTCTAATGGAAAATATTTCTCGAAAAATTAAAAGAAAAGCTACAAAGGCAACTTTGATTTATCTTCTTTGTGGCATATCAATGTGAAATTGTAACTTTAATTAATATCTGAGCTATACAGAAAGTTATGTGCAAAGAATTAAAATTTAATTCACACGTTTTGACATCGACTAACAAGGAAATCTGTAGGGGTGACACATCACTTATTAGGCGATTCATATTTTCAGGTCGCTTTAACAAACCTTTAATGATGATATTAGTTTTTATAATTCTCCTATAAACAAATAAGTTTTTTAGTTGCAGGCTTGTTTCACTTTTACCCCATTTTTTTGGTGTTTCATATTTACCCCGCTCGATCCTACAACACATTTATCAAAGTACATGATATAAAATACAACGTCTAGCAATTATCATTGTACTTTATAGAAACATCTCTACAATAAAAATAAAGCACGAAAACAATTTTACTAGCGTGTGAAAAAAATCTCCAGCACATAAAGTCGACATCAGCTGTCGTAAGTCACTTAGAGTACCAGGAGTGTTTCCGGTTCCGGCGCAAACCGGACGTCTTCTTCTTTTACATCCGGACGAGAGAATATGTCAAGGTAGGAATGGTTGCTTACTAAAGGTGATGCTGATGTCTGAGATGGAGATAAAGGCAAATCCCAAAGAAAGACAGAGTGGTTATATAAATCAGGGGTAACCAAACAGTGCATCGCGACAGGGCCGGATTAACAACGTAGCAGGAGTAGCAAATGCTACGGGCCTCGCGTATTTGGGGGCCCCCGCGACTTTCCGGAAAAATATTTGATTTTTTTAGTTTAATATAGTACATTTAAAAAAAAAAAAAGCTCTTCAAGTTTTTATTTTTGTAAACTTGACTAAAAAAAAAAAAAAAGGTCATCACTTTTTAATATATATTATATTTTCCATTATTTGTAAAAACTCTCAAATAGAAATTTTTCAATCGTTGATACCCAGCCTCTTTATAACATTTGCTACGGGCCCCGCGCTTTCTTAATCCGGCCCTGCATCGCGAGGCAACCTATTAGACAACTATGGCAGTGACAGTTGCTTTAAAATAATAACAAGAAATATTTGTATGGAAATTACATTTATTGAACTTTACACTTACTCACGCCCGGTCACGCTTGTGACAAATTATTTTTTATATCCTTAATATGTATAAAGCTCAACGTCTCTCTGTCTGTCTGTCTGTCTCTCCGTTAGTGCCCTTATCACTCGAGAACCACTTATCCGATTTACGTGTTTTTTTTTTTAATTTATAGGTACGTTCTCTGGCCAGGTTATAAGCTATATTTTGTTACGTTAGGTAACATAACAACTAAGCAGTGACGATAATAGTAAATCAAGTCAGAAAAAATTTTGCCGTCGGCGCGCTATTTTGCAATACGCTGCCTAAGCCGTTCAATATAGAACAAAATAATGTATTAAAGAACTGTGTAGAATCAAAAGATCTACAATAAAGTCAGCGACATCATATGTCCAACTTTTATATTTAAGCCACAATGACTGCTTTTATGTTACAAAGAAAATTAAAAATATTTGGGTTTTGTTTACGTGGACTTATGACCTGCAAAACATTAATCCTTATCGAAATAAATGATTTAATCGTCATAGTACTTAAGATAGATATAATTTGCCCTTTGCAGAATCCAATTTGGTCTTTTAGTTCAGGAAATACCGTGAAATATACATACAATAACATACTATTCGTGGAAATTCGCGCGAATTTTAATAAAGTGTCGCAGGGAGAGGGAAGATTCTTCGCTCGGCCGGCAGTTGTTTATTTTGTTTTCAATTATTAACTTTTAAATTTAAACAGAACAAAAATTATTTGTAATTTTTATTCTGATTTGTTTTTTTTAGGTACGTTAGGTTTTGATTAATTATTATTACGATAATAATTAATCGTGTTTGTACTTAATTCAACTATATTTTTCAAAAATTCTAAACAATAATTCCGTAGTCCAAGCGGGCGAAGCCGCGCAGGCCCAGCCATTTATGTTATAAATTAACTTTCAAAATTTATTCGAATTAACATTTCTATAAAAACATCAAATTTGATTTGAGTTTTATATTTCGTTAAAAGTAAATTTGTTATATAGAAAATGACTTGAAAAGTTGAAATTTTTAAACCGCAGGTCTGTATCTCAAACCATTCTTGAGATATGGCTTCTCAAAGTTTCAGTTTTTTTTTAATTTTGGAAAAAATGACCGTAACTTTTGAATACGTAGTTGGAATTGACAGATTTGAAATCAGCGTGTCAAAATCTATATAATGACATATATAAAATCGCGAAAAATTGAGAAAATGTCGATTTTTGGCCAAATTTTTTTTGTCAGATACTTTAAAAGGGGTGAATTAATATAATAAATTTTTTTTTAATAATTCATTTTTCAGGTTTGTTCATTTTTTCAGTTCTTATTTGGTTTTATCAGCTGGAATATCAATTTTCAGGCAGTTCAGTAAAAGGGTTATATTTTCATTAAATATGAAAGTTTTGGAATCCCTGGTATACCTAAGTGTTGTGCAGACCATGCACAGCATTATCAAAAAGCAACTCAATTTTTATCTGACAGAAATATATCGTTTTTTGTTTTCTGTATTTTTATTTTCACGCGTTTGATATTTTCTTTTACACTTGCGCGTATACTGTGGAACTTCGGTAAATCGAAACTATCTTATACAGTGGTCTCAAAATTTAATAAACTTGGGAACTATTTTTGAAATTCAAATTATTATCGCTTCACAAATTGACTAGTACCATAGACATAGAGAATGGACAGTGCATTCTGTACCTATTAACTCAATGCTGTAACAGCTGTTCAAAAAGGGAGAGATAGATGCAGTGTAGTATACAATTTTTTTGTTTTGTTTTGGTTTTACTTTAAAAACCCCTGCAGACGGCATTTTTGATTTAAAAAAATAAATAAGAAAGAGGGTCAAACTTCACTGGTTTGGTTATACATTTTGACTTGCCACATGCCTTGGTATGAAATGTATTTTTTTTACCTAGCTTTAGCTCCTTAGCATTAGTGCCCCCCTTGAAAAAAATGTGTTTTCAACAAATTCGTACGTCTTTTACTAGAGGGCATCATTTTACATATTCAGTAAAAATTTCAAGTTTCTAGCTTATATAGTTTACGAGATATTTTGCTTTGACTGAAAAGGACGAACGGACGGATGACAAAATGAGATTAATAGGATTTCTTCGCATCCTAAAAAATAAAATAAAACCAACTTAAAAAAAACTATAAACATTGAAAAGTATAATTTTTAATAGTTTTTGAAGTCGGTTGTATTTTTTCCTTTTAATTAAAAGTGTTTTCATTGGCTTGGCACTGACTTCAAAAACTGTTAAATTTAATTATTATATGCTTTCCACTTCAAATGGTTCATTAGCTAGAAGGCTGTAACTGACAGACAGACAGACAGACAAATAAATAAACAGTGCTGATTCCATTTTTTCGATTTCGGTAGATATGAATCTCTGGTATATAATTCTCGGTCCCGCCTTTTGAAATAAAATATACCCCTCTGAAACTTCGTGAGTGGATTCATTTTGGCGTAACCTACAAAAATTGTTTTGACGTGAAACGGAAAGATCAATTTAAAATTTTTAAATCGGGGAACATTTTTTTTGTCTCAATCTGAAACGTTCACAAAGCTTCTCGTATCTTCGATATTGCGAGGAAGCATGAAAACCACATGATTTATTACATATTTTAATATTGAAATAGTGGAACATATACCTACTGTAATAAATACGTTTAACAAAAAGAAACGTGGAAATTCTTTAGAAATAACAAAAAAATGATGAAAATCCAAGAAGTAGGAATAAATTGAAAATATAAAATATGTATAAAAAATTCTTGTGCTGCGAAGGACATGAAATTCTTAGAACATTGCAAAAATAACATAAAGGGGTTTGATAAGATAAATAAATTCCAATAATGTTTTTATTTATACTTTTTATACATTTAAAAAAAACATCTGCCAAGTATTATTGAAACAATTTTAAATAAAGATCGAGTGTTAAGATAAATTGCCTGGAATTGGTTAACCATATAATTTTTATACAATTTTACTATAAAATATTAGTTCGAAATTTTTCTTAAGACGCACCTGATTATTTATTCGTATATTTTTAATTTTTTGACAATTTCAATCTAAAAATAAAAATATTTTTGTTTAAAACCTTATTTCCCATTATTGACTGTTATTTTAGAATTTTAGCCAAAAAAGTAATATTTGTGTTGATAATACGAAACAATTTTATTCTGAATTCATCTGTCAGTTATAAAAACAAAAGAAGTATTTTAAATATTTTTAAATAACACTATTTAAAACATATGTGGAACATAAAAATGTAATGAAAATAATAATATTAGTACTTCATATGCTTACATATATGAAAAAATATGTAATAAAAACAAATCATTACATACATTTCTGTATGTCATTTTTTTTTTTAATATTTTTCAACAATAATTTTTTTTTCTCAAAACTTAGTTCTGTATGTGTATAATTTTTTTTATGAAACTTGTTGCTAAATATGTAAGTGACGTGTTGTGAAAATTTCAGATTTTTTCGATGCTTGAACCATGTGTTTTATTGGACTTTAGCCGTAAATACACCATTCTGCCATAAGAGCCCATGTTAATTTAAAAAAATAATAACTTTAGAACTATGTTGTAAAACTTTTTGAAATTTTATGTGGGTGCTTAAATTTAGATTTATAAGGGAGTAACTTCTCCAAATTTCAACTATTTCTCGTTGAAATTAGATGCCTGCCATACATCCTTAAACCTACGTCCTGACTTTTGTTTTTTTTGGTTGTCTTAGATTTTCTTAGCATGAAGAGATTCGCCGAAAATTCCATGGATATGGGGCCCATACTGCGATTATTTGCCATATAGATTATATAACAGCAAGATAACCAAGATGAAGTAAAGTTTTCTTTGTTCGAAAATAAATGTATGCTCTGTACATAGGCGTCTATTATGAAGAGGAAAAAATAAACAAAAAAGTCTATCCCTATTTCACTTATACATTTAGATTTGAATAAACAATCGTGTTGTTTTCTCTTTCTATCTAACCGTATGTCCGTCCGTCTGTAGCATAATTAAAAAAAACAACTAAACCGATTTAGCTAAAATTTAAAATATGTATTTATGTAAAATTTTCTATTATGTCGAATAATTTTGAAAAATTTACCAAAATATAAAAAAATGTTTGGTAAAAAATATGCGTTTATTTGAGCTTTTTTTTTTAAAAAAACAACATAGTTCTAGACTCCGTATTTAGACCAAAATTACAAAACAGCAACTCGGTGTTTTTAAATCACTTCATATTTAAAAATGTATGGGACTTGTTGCTATTTTGTCAAAAGAAAACTCGATATTACTGTTTTATTTTTCTAATCCAAACGTGGTATAAGCTTACAAACATTCAAATCTCATTAAAATCGGTTCAGTACTTTTTCTGTTAAGACTAAAAACAATTAAAATTGATTATATTGTCCCTAAAACGATTAAAAATATTGTGATTGTACAGTTTTATACAGTGTATTCCAAGTTGATTAAGACATAGGAAATCTAACATGGGGACAATTAGAAATGTTGTAGTAACCTTTGGTCAAATTTAACAATGTGTAATTGGTGCAAAATAAATTTTAAATTAATCAACAGTATTTTGTTTTCAACTTTAATAAAGAATTTAAAATACATTAATGAAATTAAAGTAAGCATCCTAGATAAAATTATAATAATATTTTTTGGCAGATATAAATTTGGAAACAAAATACTAATTACTATTTTATTAAATTTTGTGGCGGCATTTCAAAATGCACCAATCATACATCGTAAAATTTGACCAAAGGTTACTACAACACTTCTAATTGTCCCCATGTTAAATTTCCTATGTCTTAATCAACTTGAAATACACTGTATAATATATTATTTAACTAATTTTTATATATTGTAATTATTATATAAATCATAATAATTTATTTATAATTCATACATTTTTCAAGTCCTCCCTCTTGTATTTATTTAGTGACGCCAATGATATTACATTAGATGTGGATATCATTGTAACAAATATATACCTACATCTTATTTTCTCATTTTACTAGAAACTGAAGGTAAATATTGCAAATATATACTCGTATTTCTTAAAATATGAATCCTTTATTTGAACATTTTATTGTCTAATATTCCATCTCTGCAAATACTATTAATGTAGATAGATAAACACGTATATGAATTTACTTATAAATATTAATATTGAAATCTGTAGACTTTGTAGAGTCCATACGTCTTTTTATATAAGCAAAATAATCTATTTTCTTAGTTAGAATTTTTGCTTACCTTTTATAACATAGGCCCACAAAATAAGGTTTTGTATTTTTCACCCGACTATATTTTTCATACGTATTTTGGGACGCTGAAAACAAATTCACCAATTTTTTGCTATCACCAAAAAATAGCAAAAAAATTAGATCAATTTTGAGAGGCTGTGATATTTTTTTTGACCAAATTTAATGAATGACTTGTAGATCAGATTTTTTTCTTACATTTGCTTTTGCTTCCTCGCAATATCGAAGATACGAGAAGCTTTGTGATCGTTTTAGATTGAGACAAATAAAATGTTCTCCGATTTCAAAATTTTAAATTGATCTATCCGTTTCACTACAAGATAAACACTTTTTGTTCCGTGTCTGTCTGTCTGTCCGTGTGTCCGTCCGTCTGTCCTCTGAATCCTTGTCAAACGCATAACTCATGAACTACTGAACCGATATTGTTGAAACTGGATCGGATAGTTGGGTCTGGCTTGAGGACGGCCCAATATAAAAATCATCAAAATCGTGTATAAGGGGGAGGGGTGACATCCCAAAATATTATTTTTTTCAAGATATCTCAAGAACGACACATGTTACGTGAAAATTTTATAGAATATTTTTTGTAAAACATTAAATTTTCTATAATATGGGTCTACAATGTTTGTTGTGAAATAATATTCCCTTACAAAAATTTATCTCAATTTATTTTAAAAACTCATGATTTGTTTTTACTTCCATTTTCTGATGTATATGAATATTTTAGAAAATATAAGCAGTTTCCCATGTATTAGTATGGATTAAAAAAAAAACATAGTCTATTTTAAGTTACGCGGTGTTAGAACTTAAGGGCGGGGTAAGGTTTTAATTTTTTTTTTTAACTGAATGCATAATATTTCAAGAATATTGTGTCTAAATTTCAAGTCGATTGGAGCAAAATTGACGAAGTTATGAGTATTTTTATATCTGGCTGATTTTTATACCTACCCGAGCGCGCTATTGTTTCAACGCAAGTACACAAAACATTAAAGCGTTTTCCCCACAACTCAATTTTCAAAGTCGGTGCCCCTCATAACGTCAAAACTACTACACCGATCCTTTTGAAATTTTCAACACTATTTCTGTACATAATTTACGAGGTAACGCTGGAGAGTTTTTTTCAAATTTGTTAATAATTTTTATTTTACAATAACAAATTAGCCGATTTTTTCGCAAAAAATCGCGTTTTTCGCTTCAAAGTGTTCCAAAAAAGCGAAAAATTTAAATTTAGAAAAACCCTCCCGGCGTTACCTGGGGAAAACTATTATCTAACGAATGAACTTTGATTTTTAGATTTCGGATGATCCAGCACAAAGTTATGAGGGGCACCGGAATTCTACTTTTTTCCGAGAGACGTCCGAATAATTGCTGCCATTGCCGTATTTTTTAATATTTCTTCGTGAAAATTTTATACAACATTCTTCGAATGTCATTCTTTAATGTACCATTGGTTTTAATAAAGAGATTTTAACTGTGTCGTCACAAAAAATTCACAAAAACATGCCTTTTTTTGTACGAATTAACCTTACCCCGCCTTTAAACGACGCTATGTTATCAAACTAATCCAAGTTTGCGTCTATCCCAAATCATTCTACATTAAAAAAGTGTTACTGCATACTAAAAATATTGTAGAAAATAGCGAAAGCATTTTTAAATTTTCGCTTGCGTTCAAAAATTATTTTATTGAATTTATTATCACCACAATTCGCACTCCCTTTTGTTTTCCCTAACAGATTTATTTCAAAGACACGACCGAAACATACAATTTATTGCCGGTATTTTTGTATTTAGGTTATATATCAAAAGAAAAAAATGTTCGGTCTTCTCGAATATCTCTTAACCCAGGATCTGTCACGTCAAACGTCACATACCATTTGGTTCGTATTTATATATGTAGAATGTAGACTATGTAAAGTGTAAACTATGTAGATAATACTAACGCAAAGTTTTCTAGGAAAAATAAATATAAATTTAAGTTATCAAGGAAATATTAATAAGGTACAGTCACCTGCAGAACTCGTCTGGCAACTTAAAGGCTAGAATCGCTTACAACAGAATCCAAATTTAAAGACAAACATCATCGGTTAGGTTAGTTTAATATATTTAAATACTAAAATTCGGAATATCAAATATTTATTACTACAAAATTTACGTATACAATTTTCAATAGATTACATAATAATTTAATTGCACAAATATATATGAGTACCTATTATAAACGAAGAGTAGTTCTTTATCTAGCAAATGAATTTCAAAATATCTGTCTTTGTTTGATACATGGAGAAATGATTTAAATATTATAATAATCAAATGGGAGGAGCCTACTAAGTTTGTGATAAACGAAAATGAATACAAACTGCAGGTGACTGTACATGGACTAGAGCTGGACGCGTGAGTAATTTTTGCTCGCGATCACGCACGCTCACGAGAATGTTTTTAGTCACGCCCGCTCACTCACGGTTACAAAAAAAGTATTCACGATCACGCACGCTCACGAATTCTATTTTTTTACTCACGCCCGATCACACTCGTGACCCGATTTAATCTAATTGTTGTAAATTAAATTTTGAAATGAAAATTAATATTTTTACGTGTAATATATTGTGTAGTATATTTTATATTCATATTATTTTCTTCTAAATTACATTCTAGTATAGTAATAGCAAACAAAACAATAAGAAAATAAAGCTACAAAGCATTTTTAAATCTTTTTTTGGTGTTCTGATACAGTTGGCAATACGTACCATCTTCTAAAAATAACATTTATTTTTTATACTATGTATATTTTTTAATGTCAAAATTCGTTTTAAAACATTATTGTATTTATGCATTATTAGTTCAGGTATTAAAAAAAGATCAAATAAGTTTATAAAAAAAATTATCTTCAAAATATACTCACGGAATCACGCACGAGAAAAATGTACTCACGCACGGTTGTTTTAATTTGACTCACAATCACGTCCGCTCACGATTCAAGATTTGAAAATTGCTCATGCTCACGCGGGTCACGGCCGTGACCCGGCGTGACCCGAAAAATTCACGGCCCGCGCCCAGCTCTAGCATGGACGCTTTAATAGCAAGGTATACTGTTTCTTGGTATTAATGGGCTTCTTTTTTGTAATAATCTAAACTCATGTTACTAATAAAACAACTACATCTATGGATCTTGTCTTCTGGGTGTAAGCCGCGTCGGTTTTGTAGTGTTATCGGCCAACGTTTCGTCACAGTGGACATCCTCAGGGCTCTTCTATGATCAAACCGACGCGGCTTACACTCAGAAGTCAAGATCCATATCAAGATCACCGCAGAAGCCTCAAGACTTGTATAACTACATCTTTATTAATTAAATCAATTTAATTACCAATGTCCGTTAATATGGATTGTTTTTAAAATCAAAGCTTTTTATTTTGTTAATTTTTTTTCTCCAGTTATGAATAAAATAAGCGATGGACACTTGCAAAATGATAAGTACTACGACACAAAAGTTATAAAATAAAGAATCGTAAAATTTGAAACAATGTATTATAATTAATAAATATATTAGATTAATAATTAGTTTAAAGTCCACCATATTGACACCCATTGGCCGATTGTCATTAAATTATGCTGTTTTACAGTTAAATGTTATTGAATCATAATCTATGGAGATTATGATTAAAAAATGGTAGTAAACAAATATCAACAAATATTTCTATTTTAGTACATTTAATTAAACAAGTTTATTGTCCAAGACTGGTGCCAGTACCTTAAAAAATATACAAAATTTACAAAAGTTTATTAACACAAAAACAGCAAACTGTTGCAGAATAGAACGCGCCTTCTTCCAGGTTACCAAAGGAAGAATGTTTATACTCCTGGAATATCCCTTAAATTAAGTATTGATTAAACCGTGTTGAGAATTGACAGGCTATGATAAGTTTCCTGAAAAGTTTGAGCACAGTTTTTCATAAATATAGATATATATAATTGTGTTAGAAAACTTGTTATCTTATATTTATTTTCGTTCAACGAAAAAAAGTTGTGTTGTATTTCTATACCTACATATATTAAATTGTTTCTTTTTTATAAGGTAGGTCAACCAGGAGAAGTATGGGAGTCATACCAATTAATAAATGTTTTTAAAATGGGTGGGGGGGGGGGGTATGTTATTTTTAGATAGCAAATTTTAATTCAGAATTTTTTGCACTTTCTAAATAACCTGTGTAAATTTAGCAATAATTGTTTCGAAAATTAAAAAACAAAGGGTAGCACTCAAAAGCTCTATAGTTTTTTTTTAAAGAGTTGTGTAAATTTAACTCGCTCAAAAAATCGTATTTTTGTGGAGGAAGAATGTAAGAGGGTAAATTAAATTTTTGTTTTTCAAAATATAAGAAATTTCCAGAATTTTTTTTCATTTTTTCAAAGCATGCGGAGCTAACTTCACACAAGTCATTAGATATCTAATCTTTTTTCCATTTTTTCAAACCATAGTTAACGTTACTAAAGTAACCGTTTAATATCCGTGGTTAATTTTAATCATGGTTAGAAAATAGACAATTACCTAATTGTAATTATATTTATTTTATGCAATTTTTTTATGTATTCTTTCAAAATATCAAGCAGGAGAAAGAGAGGGGGGGATGGTTCTTCTAAAAGAAATTATAAATATAATTAATAGATTTTAACACTAACTATTTTATTATTATAAATAAAAACAACTTGTTTGTCTAAACGTCAAAAATTTAATAAAGAAAAAGTATTCGCAAGCTTTCGATTCACAGAATCATCGTCTATTTTATAACCTACAAACTTTGTACAGGAAGGATGTACACAAAAAAACCTTTATAAAAAAAACATTGAGTTTTTTTTTAATATACAGAAATAATTTAACATTCTTTATAATTTTATTTCATATTTACGTCAATATATATGGACACTGTTATGCACTAATGTACCCAGCCCACACATTTTTAATGCGCGTAAAGAAAAATACACATTTGTGATTTTCTTACATTTCTTTTTAATGAAAAAAGTAATTAGTCGTTAGGTTGGTATACACAATTGATTACAACTCACAAGGGGAAGCAACAGCACGGTCCATGAGAATTTCAATGAGCTTGTGGTATGTCAAACTAGAGCAAAAATAAAAAGACACGTGTCCAACAATTTGATCTCATAGGCCTTAATTACAAAGATAATTAACTTTGAAAATTTGTGTATGCAATATAACCGTGTATTATGTTCGCTCGAAATATAAGTGTGTTGGCCCTACGGTCAACGCGCTGGCGTCTCGCCTGGTTTTTAGATTTTGATATTAATTTTTATTTACAATTTTTTATTTTTTTGTACACATTACCTCTCCCACTTGCGTAAAAATCGATAAATTAGACATAAATAAAACATAGTGGGGTATCTTTAGATAAGTCTCTTAAAATGCAACAAAAAATGTTATATGACCTTTTGATTTTAACCCTTCAGTCACGATATATTTGCATTTAAATGTCGTTATCAGAGCATCCGTTGAAATAACTTGTTTATAAATCGTAATGACTACGGAAACCTAGCATGTGCGTGCCCAACACGCACTTGACCGATTTATTCTTTATTAATTTTAAATTTTTAAATAAACATATACAATATTGCAAACTTTTATTAACAACTCAAAAATGATATTTTTGTGGATTGATACATTAGTGTATAACACATTCCGTATATCGGCTCTATACATACATGAGAATAACTCTACTCAAATTGTATGCCTTTCCATTTATTTCCAATTATAATTTATTATTGTATACTGTAATATATGGAAATTCGTTCCATTGAAATAAAACTGACATTTATTGAAATTGTATCAAATACATGAATAAAATATATTATTACATATAACATATGTTACATATCCATACTAATATAATAAATGTTAAATATTGTATGTCTGTTTGTTACCTCTTACGGTTAAACTGCTGAACCGATCTTGATGAAATATGACAGGGAGATAGCTTGCATCCTGAGCAAGGACATAGGCTGCTTTATACCCCGAAAATTGATTGATAAATAAAACAGCCAAGTGCGTGTTGGGCACGCACGTGATAGGTTTCTGTAGTCATTACGATTTATAAACAAGAGTTATTTAAATTTTTTTTTATAAACTATTCTAGCTACAATGTTTGTTATAATTTTCATTGAAAGTACTAACTAAAAGCTACATTCTAGATTTTTTGCATCGATAGTTTAGAAAGTAGAAGGGGAGAGGGGACGCTTTGATAACGACATTTAAATACAAATATATCGTGACTGAAGGGTTAAAATCAAAAGGTCTTGTAACATTTTTTGTTGCATTTTAGGAGACCTATCTAAAGATACCCCACTCAATGGGGTAAGTGAAAAAAAATTTGAGTACAATTTTCAGTCTATGGGAGGGGGTCCAAAATAATTTTTATCAATCTTATCATTTCTGTTTTTGTGTTATCAGTCTTCGTCCGTATACCAAATTTCATCTTAATCGACTTAAAAATGGGTGTGTGGCATAATTTATACACGCGATAGGTTAGGTTAGTTTAGTGACATCAGTCGTGCAAATGCGAAACTAAAAGCCTGCTTTATCGACTATCATACAGATATTTGTATTATTGACATATATTTCACGCGAAGCAACAGGTACTAATATATTTTTAGAAATAATAATGTCCACTGCATTATTTAACGAAACACTGACTAAATTGATAGTCGGAATTATATATACACTTCTTTTATATAAAAATAACAAAATCTGTCAAGAGAAATAAAGTAAGTGAATAAAAAAAATCAAAGTAGTAAATGTAGATACGAGCGTAGATGTACTATTTTTTTCTTACTCTTACTTGAGTGCCACTGTAAAGTGGAGAAGAGAGAGGGGTGATATTCAACTTCAAGTCTAGTACATTCACATCTAGTTATTTTTGTAGGAACATCCAGCAGTACTGAACAATTTAATCAAAAACATTAAAAGTACTTGAACGTTTTTTTTTTTATCATTCTAACGAAATTCTTATTTCCTTTTTATTTATATTTCACAAATTGCAAAGTAATGGGATGTTGGAAAGAATAAACATATAGAAAATATAATGGTTCAGACCATGGAATAGAGCATGGACCACGCATCTGATTCGAAAACAAAGACGTGTCAAAAGAAAAAGATGGAAACAGGTTTGGAATATTCTTGTCCTTTTTTTAAACAGGATTCTTGGCCTCAAAAATTAAAAATATTCTTAGATACCTACTAACATATAAATACATTAAAATACAAAAAATAATTAACATTATAAAAAAATTTTATTAAAAAAAACGATTGTTGATTTCTAAATAATACAAGTTTCGTAAACCTTAATAGAAACAACATTCATCAAAATGTAAACAACACAGCATTGTCCATTTTCATACAATAGGCATGATGCCAGTAACAAAGTATCACTGAAATTATGATTTTAAATAATGAAATATATAGGTTAAAAAGATTCTAAAAAATGTATTTATTTTTATATTAAAAGCGAGATTAATATGATTTTTGTTAAAATAAAAACACAAAATACAGCAATCCGCCATGTTAGATAAAACACCAGTCAGAGTGGATGACGTCACGGCTAAGTAAACATCATTGTTGTTTCATTAATATGCACTGTTTATAAATTATTTTGTGGTTTTAAATTATCAATTTGCTCAGTTTTGTGTTATCAAAACTAAAACCGAGAAACGTTAGCGATGGAACAAGGATTTATTATTGTTAACAATGAGTGTTTACATAGGCGTGACGTCAAAAATGTGCCATGACACCTGCGAGCGTTTTGGCGTCAAATTCAAAATTAGTTTTAAAAGAGTCAATTTTTGTGATTAAACCTTTATTTTCTGCAGAAATAAGTGTTTTTTTGGAAATAGGAGACACGTAAGATCATCATAAAATAGTTTTTAAAAATTAGGCATCATGCCTATTGCATCTTTTTCACCAATAATGTTTAACCATTTTTGTTTTCCATCTTCTTTGTAGTGGGAATCTGTGACAACAGATTTATAATTAATTAATTACCGATAAGTATTATTTAATATTATTGAAAATATTATTTACTTGACGGCGAAAATATCTTTTAGGATCTTTATCCAACCGCCACTTAAACACAAAACAAATATAAACCATTATAGTATGTTTATTGTTGTTTATATTATTTACTTTTCTAATAAAAAAACCTATTGTACAAGAATCACAAGATGATTTACAAAAATATAGTAATATATTCGCTGTGGAAAGGTTAGGTTTTTTTAAATTTACCAAATACATATACAGTGTTTGCATGATGAAAGGAACAAATTCGTTTAAAATTCAGGTAATTATTTTCTGCAAAAACGCTCGGACACGTCCATTAGTATTTTTAGTTGCGGATTTTTTGACATAAGAAAATTGTATACAGAGTGTCTCAAGAAGAACATAATACAGTCATCATTGATTTTTTGTAATGGAACACCCTAAATGTTATGCCATTTTTGAATTATATGGTGTATTCTGAATACTTTTTGTACAACATACCATATCTCTAAAATCAGCGGTTTTCGGAATAATGACGTTTGAAAATTGACATTTTGAAATACACACAAGTCAAAAAAAATGTTTAAATTGAAAAAATACACCTTGAACATTTTTTTAAAAACCAACAAAAATATCCTGGTATGGCAAAAAAAACTATGAACTTTTTTCTTTCTTTTATTTTTCCTTTTTCTTTTTTTTGCAATACCAGGTTGTTTTTGTTGGCTTTTAAAAAATATTCAAGGTGTATTTTTTCAATTTAAACATTTTATTTGACTTGTGTGTATTTCAAAATGTCAATTTTCAAACGCCATTATTCCGAAAACCGCTGATTTTAGAGATATGGTATGTTGTACAAAAAGTGTTCAGAATACACCGTATAATTCAAAAATGGCATAATATATAAGGTGTTCCATTTAAAAAAATCAATGATGACTATATATGTTCTTCTTGAGACACCCTGTATACAATTTTCTTATGTCAAAAAATCCGCAACTAAAAATACTAATCGACGTGTTTTGCACAAAATAATTACCTGAATTTTAAACGAATTTGTTCCTTTTATCATAAAATATTTGTAAAAAGTGGGATACTTATCTTTCTTTTTATTACCTCTTTATGTACAAAAAAATAATATATTAAAGTATAAAACTCATTTAAATGAATGCAAATGTTAAGCTATTGTATTGAAATCAATCCAATAAAATGTAAAATAGAATTTAATCCTGTCATTGCATAGTGAAAAAGGCAGAGGGAAACGGGTAGAGAAGAGTGAAGGGGGTATCCCGAAATTCCTAATTTAGCCGCATGACAAAACCCTGGTGTTAGGGGAGGGGGTTTAATCTGTCATCACTCCGTCACTATTCTTTATTTGCTTCCGCGAAATCATTTTTACATCAAAATTTATTACTATAGGTTTCCAAGTCACAAAAATTTCATATGAGCTTAATTATTTTATAAATTGTAACATATGAATGAGACGAAAGTTAAAAAAAACACTTTATTTAATAAAAAAACTTATATTATTTAAATAATAATAATATAAAGTAGTGGCACCAGTCTTGGCAAAGACCCCAGTAATGGTAAATTTTTAATTAAATGTACTGAATTAGAAATATGTGTTGATATTTGATTACTAACATTTCTGAATTTTAATCTATATACATTTAACTGTCTTACAGCGTGATTTGATAACAATCGGCCAATAGGTGTCAAAATGGTAGACATTTAAACTAATTATTAGTATAATTATTATATTATCATAGCAACTGCTTTACATTGTTTCAAATTGGCGATTCTTTCTTTTATATATTTTGTGTCGTAGTACTTATCATTTTGTAATCATTAGCAAGTGTCCATCGCTACGTGCTCATTACTGGTTTTACCTTTGCAATTACTGGAGAAAAAACATAAACAAAATAAAAGGCTATATTTAAAAAAAACTATTTTTGGTGACTTTTTAGTTTTAAGTTGGCTACGGAACCTTAAAAAAACACTAAAGGTGAAGTGAGGTAAATTATTAAAAGATATATACGTCCAATATTATCAAGTTTAAATAAATGCTCCTTTAACTAACTGTCATATTATTAGAGATTGGAAAAATAGTTGTTATTTTCAATGAAATAGTTACTAGTTGAATTTTTTTTTCGGAAAAGTGTTGATAAATAGTTTTTTCTACGATTTAATAATAATTAGTGCAAACGAAGCAGTAAAAAGTGTCGCAAATAGTTGGAAAGGAAGTTGCAAACAGTTGATTTCAAATTGTGTTCAATCAAACAAGTTTTCTGAAAACGGTGGAGATATGTAATAAAAATTACAATAAATGCATTTTTACGCAATAGTTGAAAAAATATTTTTCCAATCTCTACATATTATACATATTATAACAGAACCAAGCATAATATATATATAATCAAATGGGTTTTTAATTTTCTACACTATTTTTTTACAACGCATCTTATGTACATTTTTCTTTGAGAGCCTTAATATTGATCTAAATTCACGTTTGTAATATACAAAATTTAGATTAAAGGAGCATTTAGCGCTAAAGGAGCTTTAAATTGGTTGATAACACCGGGAAATAGTCAATATAATTTATTAAGAATAAATAGGTAAATAAAAAATATTAAAAAAAAAAGATTTTTTTAACATTTCTCATCATGATCTCTCTACTAGACGAGACCGATACGAAATAGCTTCAATTTTTACGAGATCGAGACGAGACTGTAATTGGTAAAATTCGAAGACCAAACGAGACTTGCCTGACTTTTGTCTCGTTTTGTATGCACGAGCCTATCCCAGAATTATTTTAGTTTTTGCTTAGTCAGGATCAAACCCTTCTTAGGCGGCTATTACACTATCAAATAAATATGTCAAAGATCTTTGACAAAGATTTGATCATATTTCTTTGATAAAATATGAGATTTTGTTCTATTACACTACATAAAATATTTGATAATATTTTCTTAGTATTATCTAGGGATATTTTCTTCTTTTTTGGTGCATTTTGATAATCAATGTGTGGATGTTCGTCAGTTGACGCGATCAAGGTTTGAATTTACAACTATGTATTGCAGTTTTTATAATCAATAAGAAGATTATCATATAATAGCTGGATTATATTGATATTAATATATTAACTGTAACTGTCAGTGATAACTTGGTAGTCGCCATTTTGATTTATCTGTCAAACAACATTTGATCAAATATAAGAGACTGTCATTAACTATGATCATAGAAATATTATGAAGGTAAATATTATAAAAGTTGACTTATTACACTGTCATATTTCTTTGATCAAAGAAATGTTATCACATTTCTTTGATAGTGTAATAGCCGCCTTATACGTCTTACACTCTGATATAAAAATAAACCAAATATACAGTTAGCAATTATTATTAAATAAAACATTTATCATCAAAAACTCATCTCAATCAAAACATAATTGATCCAAAGCAAGTCTGATAATAAAAATAAAATTACCGCGGATAAAAAAAAATAGTATATATATCACATAGAAAAGTTGCCTTCGTTGCCAAATCCACGCGATTCTAATTAAGTTTAGTGTTATTCCGGTGTAATTATGACCTTAATAAGTCGACTACGTGTTACCGCCACAGAACCTTTTGTTTCAAGCATTAACACTGGAAATCGCTCTGTCGGCGAATTTACTGACACAACGTACTAGGTACAACTTTGAAAAATATATATATATGAAGTAATACATTTGTAGCTCCTACGTATGAATTGTAAATATTATATAGCTGGCTATGAATTATTGTTTTAGACGCCATCTGTGATGTTTTAATGCTGATTAATATGTTATTGTTTTGGTCCGTTGTTACGGTAACCGGATTATTTTATTTTGTCGAGTCGTTTAAGGATGTATGGCACGTACAGTCTTAGTCAGAAATAATGTAAATCTAGATGCAATGAACGATCAAAATCGAATTATTCACTTTAAATGCTTATAAGAAAGTCAAATTGGTTTATAAACTACATAAACTATGAAAATACATTTGTTTAAAACCTTATTTCCAATTATTGACTGTTATTTTAGAATTTTGCCAAAAAAATAATATTTGTGTTGATAATACGAAAAATTTGTATTGTTATAAATGACATAAATTAAAATATTTTTAATTAACACTATTTAGAACATATGTGAAACATACAAATGTAATGAAAATAATAATATTAGTACTTCATATGCTAACATGGGGCTTGGTTCTTATACAATTCCTTAACACGTGAACCAAAACATGAAAGACAAATCTTTGGTCGATCCGCTGGATTGGTAAAGATCACTGAGGTGTTTTTAGTGGGTTAAAGCCCCACACTACCAGCACCCCTGGTGGCTGAAGAAGATTTTCACCTCATAAAAAAAAAAAAAAAAAAAATATGCTTACATAATGAATAATAATATATTAAAAATATATAATAAAAACAAATCATTACATTTCAGTACGCCATTTTTTATTTTTTTTCAATATTTTTCAGCAATATTTTTTTTTTCTCACACTTTAGTTCTGTATGTGTATAATTTTTTTTATGTTGCTAAATATGTAAGTGACGTTTTGTGAAAATTTCAGATTTTTCTCGATGCTTGAACCATGTGTTTTATTGGACTTTAACCGTAAATACACCATTCAGCCATAGGAGCCCAAGTTAATTTAAAAAAATAATAACTTTCAAACTATTTGTAAAACCCTTCTCCAAATTTCAACTATTTCTCGTTGAAATTAGATACCTGCCATACATCCTTAAAGTTTAACATAAATTAGATATTAATGAAACTTGGTTGTATGGTTGGGTCTGGCTTAAGAATGGTTTCATTTCAAAATCATCAAAATCGTGTGTAAAGGGGGGTGGGGGATTACATCCCAAAACATTTTTTTTCAAGATATCTCAAGAACGATACATGAAAATTTTATAGAATATTTTTTGTAGAGCATTCAATTTCCTATTATTATATTATTAGATTTATCTCAATTTGCTTTAAAAAATCGCCATTTGTTTTGCTTCCTCGCAATATCGAAGATACGAGAAGATTTGTGATCGTTTTAGAATGAGACAAAAAAATGTTCTTCGATTTCAAAATTTTAAATTGATCTTTCCGTTTCACATCAAGATAAACACTTTTCGTTCCGTGTCTGTCTGTCCGTCCGTCTGTCCCCAGAATCCTTGTCACACGCATAACTCATGAACCACTGAACCGATATAGTATACAAGTCAGAGCCAGCTAATAGCTGACCGACGCAGCGTTATTTTTTTGCGCTGACCTTTTTATTCAACAGTTGGAAGTCAGCGTTTGCGCAGCGGCCCGTTTAGCGAAACCGATTTGGTCAGCATCTCAGCCGCTGACGTTCGCTAAACGCATCCATTGTTTAATAGATTTACTACACATTAAATTTATATCCCCGGATAATACTGGATCCAATGCGCTACTGTAGTACACTATATGTATAAATATAAATTCAGATGTTTGCATTATGTATATGAAAACTTTTACATTGAATATTTTTCACCATTTCAAAGGAATTCTTTTTGACGTATGTATTTTTTGCGGAACAATTCAATATTTTATTAAATCAAGTTGTACATAAATTTCGAATTCAAATCATGAAGTTGAATTTATGAATGTATTAATTCAGATTCTCGTATGTTTAATACATTTATCAATTATTATTATTAAATATGTATATGTATATGTTATGTTTATTTTACTTTTTACATACATGAAATGTACTGTATAATAAAGTATAATAATCATAATAAACAGCGCCCCCACATCCTATCACGGACCCCCTAAGAAAGATTTTTTTTCAGGAAGTTTTAACGACCTAATTTTAGGTTATTAAATAAAAAAAATGTCATAGAAATGTTTGCATGATCTATTTAATTTTAATAATTTTTTTGCCACCCTCTCCCTTAGTTACAGGCCACAGGACTGGAGTTCTGTCAGTCTCTCCCCATAGGGGAGCCCTGATGATAAAAATTGCATGTTTGAGGTAACCTGAATCGAGTACACCATTATCTCAATGATATCTGTTTGTTTGTGAAAGATCTACAGTCAAATTGATAAAAATTTATAAACTTTAAATTCTTATTAATTAATAATTATTAATTATTTATTTGATATATATGTAGATAAATAAGGAAAAATAAACCCACAGAGAAATTTTTTCCCCTAAAGAGAGGACCACATGGGGTTTTGAAATGTCTATTATCTTGAGGAAGGTTTGATATACAACTGTACCAATTTTTATGTTGTTATCACAAAGTGCAAGGTTAATTCGAAATGTTGTTCTTTAACATCCGGACTATTTTTGAAACGGTGTATAAAAGAAATATTTGTTTTGAATAAAAGTTGTAGAGAAAAGAATTACCTAAAAATTTAGTTTAAGTGACTAAGAAACCACAGTATCTCCGTTTTTCCAGTAATAAAAAAAACTGTTGTAGTAGGTAATTATTAATTTAACTTGAATTCATTTCATGAAAAATACTTTAATGAAACTCCTTCTAAGCTTTTTTGTTGTTCTCTGAATCAACAAAATTTCGAAGGTTGTATTCAATTATGTACACCAGTGGTACCAAAATCTTTATTAGGTTGATATCTTTATCTATTTTTAACTATATAAATATATAAAATTTGTATCAAATAAATTAAGATTAAAAAATTAAATACCTATTTGTAAATTAATAATAATAATTATTTGATTTTAATAATAAACTTATTGTAATATACAGGATGATTCAGTAATCTTTATTATGTTGATATCTTTTTCTATTATTTTAAATTCATATATAAAAGTTGGGTCAAATAAATTAACATTAAAAAAATAAATATTTGTAATTTAAAAAAATATTTTTATATAGAGCTAGAACATTTATATTATTGTAATATACAGGACGATTCAGAACTAGCATGCCAAATTTTATGTAAGTTAATCAATACATATGTGTTCGGAAATTATTTGTAGAAATTACAGCCCCTCAAAAATTATGTAAAAAAAAAATGTTTTTATTTAATATCTTGACAACTCATTATGATACAGTTCTAAAATTTGATACGCTGTTTAATATTAATTAAAATAATAGTAGATTATGTTAATATCAATAAATAATTATAGGGGTAAATGGGGCCAGTGAGCACTTTTATTTATTTCTTATATTTTGACGTATAGAATTACATCTTCCCCGGCGGTATAAAATCATATAATGAATTATAAAAAGAATAGAGGAGAGCAGGGCAATCGGAACCACCTCAAAATAAAGTGACAAGTCCTAACATTCTTCGATTTTTTGTGAAATGTAATGAATTAAAATTTATTTTCGAAATATACCTTACCTACTGTTTTTAAATCTCTGGTTTTCTCAATTTAGAAATTTCGATGAAAATCATAGCTTGTTAAATTCGGTAAACGACGATAGCTTGATACAGAAAGAGGGGGATAGACTCTTTGATGTTAAACCCCCTCCCCTAGTAATTGAGATATTTATATTCCGGTGGCTTTGAAATTGCCAAGATGTACAAAAATATATACTGCTACAAAGCAGTAGGCGACTGTATCGTAAAATGGATTTTAAATTCTCTAGAATCTTTTTTGTTTACCATAAATATCTATATGTATGGGTATTATAATATGTAGATGTGATACATAAGGACCTTGGTGTTGCCTTTTTATGGATTGGTATATATAAATTATTATTTGTTCTATTGGAAGTGGCATTTAAACTATTTATTTTTAATAATTATACTTTAAATACGGATCTATAAAAAAGTACTTTAAACGGAATATGTTTTGAATATGTATTTTTATAGCGCTAAAAACAAATATAATAAAAAAAATTGACTCAAAAAATATTATTTATTAATTAGTTTTAAAATTATATAAATTAACATTAACAATAAAATTATGTAATTACAAAAAAAAATTATGTGTCATATTAATAGGGTAGGTAGCAAAATAGTCACTTTGGTGATTATTTAGATAAATTTATAATTGGAAAATTGTAAGACCCAGGTCCAAACTTGAATTTGTAGGTAACATTATGACACACCAAAATAATGATAAAAAAATACCAAAAAAATAAACACTTTTTTTTATTTTGATGAGCAATAACTCTGAACTGGAAACACGGCTAGCAATAACGCTAATACTGAAAAATACGTTAGTTAATTACCTATGAAAATGACTCATTGTGGTTGCTCTAATTACGTTACTTTTGAAGTTATCAGATTTTCTTTGTTTGTAAGTACTACTCTGAAGGAATTTTTAAAATATCCTGTAGCTCAGAAGGTGTTGAAGATAGACCCCACCTTCCCGTACAATTTTATTACTCACAATGACCCAAAGAATCAGCTCTTAAAATATCTGTATACCAAACCGGACCATCCTGTATATTAAATATGCAATAACACTAACTAAAAATCAATGATAGAAAGAGACATTTACACAATATTTACTTTTATTTATTTAATACGTAAAATATATGATTTACGACTGAAAAATAAAAAATAGAAATATAACATTTAAGGGTACAGTTATTGTGAAACGCCAATAAGCGAGTAATCGTTATTACGAGGTGCTACTGTACATTTTTCTTGCTCTTTTCTAAACCTAACCTCTTGTGAAAGCCTATAATAAACTAAGAGGAACTCTCTATATATCCGAGATATTGAACTAATTATTATAATTCATCCAACGAACCTGACCTGTTGAACTAATAAATACTTACATAACATGTATGTTCTATATATATACATACAGTTAATATACATGTACAGGATATGTGAGATTGGATGGTACTACGTTGTAAGATAATAAGCGATGCTGCGTGTGTACCAATAAAAGCTTCATCGTGACGCAATTAGCTAGTCTATCAGCGCTGTCGCACGTTTTGCAGAGCTTGTTTACAAGCCACGCATCCGCACACACACCCAACCGACCCACCCATACACATACATACATGTAAGTATATCTACAGGATGTTCAAAATAAAATTTTAAGCCCGGCGCACACGACGCTAGATTTGCTGCTAATTTCTTTACTAGATTCAATGCTGGTTTTCAAGCGTGTTTCAGCGCTGGATTGTTGTCATGGTTTCAATGTGTGTTGGCTTAAAGCCCGCCGCACAAGACGCTAGATTTGCTGCTAGTTTGTTTGCTAGATTCAATGCTAGTTTTCAAGCGTGTTTCAGCGCTGGATTGTTGTCATGGTTTCAATGTGTGTTGGCTTAAAGCCCGCCGCACAAGACGCTATATTTGCTGCTAATTTGTTTGCTAGATTCAATGCTAGTTTTCAAGCGTGTTTCAGCGCTGGATTGTTGTCATGGTTTCAATGTGTGTTGGCTTAAAGCCCGCCGCACAAGACGCTATATTTGCTGCTAATTTGTTTGCTAGATTCAATGCTAGTTTTCAAGCGTGTTTCAGCGCTGGATTGTTGTCATGGTTTCAATGTGTGTTGGCTTAAAGCCCGCCGCACAAGACGCTATATTTGCTGCTAATTTGTTTGCTAGATTCAATGCTGGTTTTCAAGCGTTTTTCGGCGCTGGATTGTTGTCATGGTTTCAATGTGTGTTGGCTTAAAGCCCGCCGCACAAGACGCTAGATTTGCTGTTAATTTGTTTGCTAGTTTCAATGATGGTTTTCAAACGTTTTTCGGCGCTGGATTGTTGTCATGGTTTCAATGTGTGTTGGCTTAAAGCCCGCCGCACAAGACGCTAGATTTGCTGTTAATTTGTTTGCTAGTTTCAATGATGGTTTTCAAACGTGTTTCAGCGCTGGATTGTTGTCATGGTTTCAATGTGTGTTGGCTTAAAGCCCGCCGCACAAGACGCTAGATTTGCTGTTAATTTGTTTGCTAGTTTCAATGATGGTTTTCAAACGTGTTTCAGCGCTGGATTGTTGTCATGGTTTCAATGTGTGTTGGCTTAAAGCCCGCCGCACAAGACGCTAGATTTGCTGCTAGTTTGTTTGCTAGATTCAATGCTAGTTTTCAAGCGTGTTTCAGCGCTGGATTGTTGTCATGGTTTCAATGTGTGTTGGCTTAAAGCCCGCCGCACAAGACGCTATATTTGCTGCTAATTTGTTTGCTAGATTCAATGCTAGTTTTCAAGCGTGTTTCAGCGCTGGATTGTTGTCATGGTTTCAATGTGTGTTGGCTTAAAGCCCGCCGCACAAGACGCTAGATTTGCTGTTAATTTGTTTGCTAGTTTCAATGATGGTTTTCAAACGTGTTTCAGCGCTGGATTGTTGTCATGGTTTCAATGTGTGTTGGCTTAAAGCCCGCCGCACAAGACGCTAGATTTGCTGCTAGTTTGTTTGCTAGTTTCAATGATGGTTTTCAAACGTGTTTCAGCGCTGGATTGTTGTCATGGTTTCAATGTGTGTTGGCTTAAAGCCCGCCGCACAAGACGCTAGATTTGCTGCTAGTTTGTTTGCTAGATTCAATGCTAGTTTTCAATCGTGTTTCAGCGTTGGATAGTTGTCATGGTTTCAATGTGTGTTGGCTTAAAGCTCGCCGCACAAGACGCTAGATTTGCTGCTAGTTTGTTTGCTAGATTCAATGCTGGTTTTCAAGCGTGTTTCAGCGCTGGATTGTTGTCATGGTTTCAATGTGTGTTGGTTTCACACGATACTTGAATTTGTAGATGATTTTGATGCGTGCAAAGTGACAGTTCTAATATCAACATAATACTGTAGTGGATTTGGTTTATTAAAATTAAAAAATCCTTTTTACCCCCTTAGGGGTTGAATTTCAAAAAATCCTTTCTTTCAGATCATATTAACGTCAAGACGCTTCGATTGGCACCTCAACGAAGTCAATTTGCGAGGTTTCGTGAACGTAAAAAATGACACGCACATACGTACATACACACACACACACACACACACAGACATCTTTCTAAAAATAGTGTAAATATACTATAGTGACCTTAAAACATACAAATATGTTGAAATTTTTGATTTTGATTTTCGGACCGATTACAATAACTTCCAGTTGGGAAGTTAAAAAATCATGAGAGTGATCACAATAAGTGCATACTTAAGTAGGTAACAAGAACTAATCGTGTATATAGTATCTAATATCAACACTTGTTTTAAGTGGTATTTAATAGACTAATACTTAAATACTTGTACTTATCAAAATTATTGTATATTAATGAATGAATGATAAAAACTTATCAATTATTGTATTTTGAGTGTTTTTTTTTATCTTATATACACATAATGTGGACTTAAACTTAATTATCTACTTAATGTTTTATTTTTGTCAAGTGGAAATCTATTAGATATCTAAATTCATAAGCCCCATTGTAAATTGTTTCGAATACTATTTATAGAATTAATAATAAAGGTATTATCAATTCATACCATCAAATACTGTAATATCCGTTGTAATTAATTGATTAAATTATATAAGCCTTTAGAATAACAAACCGCATTAACCAAAAGTAATCTCTCTTTGTTAGTTACATAACAATATCTATGATGTTGACGTCGCTCCATGAAAAGTCACTTTCCAAAAATTTTGGGCATTTTTAAACGACTTCAAAAAGGAGGAGGTTCTCAATTCGACTATTTTTTATGTATGTTCGGGCATTACTTCAATAAATATGCATCGATTCGAACAATTTTTGTTTGTTTGAAAGATAATATTCCCGCGGTGGTCCCATATAAATTTTATCAAAATCTGACTATGAACTTTGAAGATATGCTACTAAAAGGGGGAAAATAATAAATTTGAAAAAAAAAACCCTAAAAATACGGAAAATGACACTTTTTTTACAGAAAACACAAAAATGGGAAAAGTACAACAAATTTCGGAAGAAAAACAAGCTCAACAAATCATTTTGAATTAATTGGGCTATTCACAGCGAAAAATGACTGAGGCGGCTATTACACTATCAAATAAATATGATAAAATTTGTTTGATCAGAGAAATATGACAGTGTAATAAGTCAACTTTTATAATATTTACCTTCTTAATATTTATATGATCATAGGTAATGACAGTCTCTTATATTTGATCAGATAAATCAAAATGGCGACTACCAAGTTATCACTGACAGTTACAGTTATATAATTATTAATATATGAATATCAACAAAATCCAGTATTATATGATAATCTTCTTATTGATTATAAAAACCACAATACACGGTTGTAAATTCAAACCTCGATCGCGTAAATTGACGAACATCCACGCACTGATATTCAAAAGGCACCAAAAAAGAAGAAAATATTGAGAAAATATTATCAAATATTTTATGTAGTGTAATAAAACAAAATCTCGTACTTTATCAAAGAAATATGATCAAATCTTTGTCAAAGATCTTTAACATATTTATTTGATAGTGTAATAGCCGCCTGAGACGAATTGAATAAACCGGTTAAAAATATTAGCAAAAAGTCCAAAAATCGATTTTTTTTTCAGGTGGTCTTTTACTTTTGCAGGGTAGTGTATTTATATATATATATATATATATATAATGTGTATATCCAATTACACACACGCACGCACGCACGCATACTAAAATGTATTATGTACATATATGTACTATATTAGATTATATCAAACTTTGATGTTAAATATTACAAATTATTATATAAAGTAGTTACTGTGTTAATATTGCACGTATTATGTACCTATATGTACGTGTTAATTGTAGAAAACGTGTGTTGGACATATTAATTGAATTTTCACTGTAATTTAGATTGTTTTAATAACTTTTTAATACCTCTTTTGTACCTAATTTTGATGGAAATTAATATACTGGATGGATAACAAACTTCAGATAACTTTTAAAATGATCGTTATGTATGTAGGGTGACCAGATTTTAGTTTTGGTAAACCCTGAGATGTAAATAAAGATCCCTTTTTTATTTTGTCTATTTTATTTTATCTTTTTTATTTTCATAAAATTTGTTACCATAATCTGCACTGTTATGCCCCCTGCTCTATTTTTGACGACTTTTTTTTTTAGTCGTCATTTTTTGCAAAACCCGGAGAAATTGCACCCAAACCCGGAACCCGGAGATTCAGTGTGCAAACTCTGAGACTCTGGGTCAAAACCGGAGACCTGGTCACCCTATATGTATGTTATTTGGATAAGATCAGTTGAGCGGTTTAACCATGAAAAGATAATACATACAGACAGACAGACATTTTCACATTTATAATATTAGTATGGATTAGTCAAGAGATATATGTATAACTAATAAAATAACTGTTGGAATGATTTGAAATTTTGGCACATAAAATAAGATTAAATAACAAATAATTTAAGGTCAATCTGAAACATGTGTGATTTATAGTTCCAGAGTTCTATGTCACCAAACATGAAATGTTGTTTCCTCGCAATATCGAAGATACGAGAAGCTTTGTGATCGTTTCAGATTGAGACAAAAAAAATGTTCTCCGATTTCAAAATTTTAAATTGATCTTTCCGTTTCACGTCAAATCAAACACTTTTCGTTTCGTGTCTGTCTTCTGTCTGTCTGTCAGTCCGTCCGTCCGTCTGTCCCCTGAATCCTTGTAACACGCATAACTCATGAACCACTGAACCAATATTGTTGAAACTTGGTCGAATGGTTGAGTCTGGCTTGAAAACGGTCCCATTTCAAAATCATCAAAATCGTGTGTAAGGGGGAAGGGTGACATCCTAAAATATTTATTTTTTAAGATAGCTCAAGAACGAAATTGTCAAAAAACTTAAAATATACGAAAAAATAATCAGGGGCGTTTTAAGAAAAATTTCGAACTAATATTTTTTTAGTAAAATTGTATAAAAATTAAATGGTTAACCAATTCCAGGCAATTTATCTAAACACTATCGGTTTTTATTTAAATTGTTCAATAATTAATTATTATCTTTGTTGAATTTAGTACGAGGAAGCCCTGTGCATTTACTTGGCAGATGTGTTTTTATCTATCTACACCAAGGGTCACCAAACTTTTCGAGAAACGGGCCGGATTGAATTTGTTTTAAACATAGGGGGCCGGACGAAAAATATTCTTTTTGGAATCCTATTAGAACATTTATTTACATTTGCAATTAGCTATGTAAATAAAGTATATATCGAAAATAATTGAAAATATCTATTCAAATGTAGATAAATACACATAAAAAAATAAAAATAAAAACAAACTTGTTTGTTTAAACGTCAAAATTTAATTAAGAAGAGGTAAACGCAAGCTTTCGATTCGCAGAATCATCGTCAGGCTATTAATGAAGATTTAAATTTGAGAACGATGTCGTTATCTCAATAATATTCATGTGACTGAATTATTGAGATAACGACATCGTTCTCAAATTTAAATCTTCATTAATAGCCTGACGATGATTCTGTGAATCGAAAGCTTGCGTTTACCTCTTCTTAATTAAATTTTGACGTTTAAACAAACAAGTTTGTTTTTATTTATATTTAACGTCACTACTATTATATTATAAATACACATATTTACATCAAATCCTTAAATTATATAAAATTAATAAATAAGTTATAATAATCAGGGGCTGGATGAAAAACTTTCGAGGGCCGGATCCGGCCCGTGGGCCGTAGTTTGATCTACACAGTATATTTTTATGAAAACAGCTAGTTTAGAAAACGGAATAGACAAATTTGTGTGTATAGTTTCAAGTTCAAGTTTCAGATAGATGATATAGAAATTATAAATGGGTACGGGTGACCTTGTAAGTTGTATCTCCAAATGGCTGTTATCAACAACGCGTTTGATACAAGCGCGTTGAGGTAAGTTTTAATGGTTACTGCACACAAACATCCATTATTATTTCTAAGTTTCCGGTGAAGAGTACACGTTCTCTGTTTGTAGTTTTAGACCCCGGGGGAAATTCTCAACAAGGGATATATACAGTATATTATATATTATTATATATATAAACGCTAAAAATTTCGGTTCACGGTTCGTAGAGCTTAAGGTATTTCTCGGAAAAATTAAAAGATTTAAGAGTAAGCTCAAATTTTGTAAAAAACTAAAAAAAGGTTATTAGAAGCTCTATTCAAAATCTTAAAATGATTGAGCATCTGTGAGCGAAGATATCGTCAAAATAAAATCAAAAATTAAACATTGCGAGTATAGGGATTACGATATTTTAAGCGGTTTTTCAATGAAAAAGCAAATAATTTTATGCGAAGGAAGATCAAGAAATTTATGAAATTTTGAGAAAAACTGAATTAATATAATTGGAGTTAATATAAAAAATCTCAAGTATTTTAATAAAAAAGTAAAAAAGTAAAATAAAAACTTATTTTCTGATAAAAAATATCACGGTACTAGCTATGACAACGCCGCAAAGTATTGACAATTGCCGCGGTATTTAAAAATCGAACGTGCTGAATACAGGGTAGTTCAATAGTGCGTCCGGCTTTCCTAGCGCACTTCCCGTAGGAGATAGAAAAAAAAGTTTGGTACATAATATTATTGGTTTGAAAAGATCAACGTCGTAAAATTATTTTCAATAATACAGGGTGTCCCATTTTTGCGGTATAACAAAAACAAAGATTTTTTTAAATGGAATACCCTGTAACGTTTTATGTCCTCCGATGTCATTTTTTAACCTCTACATTAACGTCTGTTTATTTTTTTATTTAGTGACAGTGTTGCCAAATTAGAATTTTTTTTCCGAAAAATAATCCATATTCAGGCTCAACTTTAAAAAATCGTAGCGACCTCGTTTTTTTTGAAGCGTTGAATTTTTTTAGCAATAATGTTAGTCCAGGTAAAGAGTAACATTTTGATAATAAACAATTTTAATTTAATTCTACAGGGTGTTAATAGAAAAATGCCAAAGTTTGCAATCTTCAAAATGATAAAACTCATTTTTTTCAAATGTGACTACCCTTTTTTTATTTCACTATTCGATGAGTTTTTTTCTCCTTTTCAATTTGTATAGGGAATATCTTAAGTCTAAACCCCATACTTTCTGAGATATTCAATAATTTTCACAAAAGTAACCATTTCACCACGTTTTTATGCACCGAAGTAGGCCAAACAAATGCAAAATAAATGCGAAACAATTACAAAACAAATGCCAGTAAATTGATTTATGCCTGGATGAAAATGGTAAACATTTATTGTAGTCTTTTATTTTTTATATGTATTTTCAATTTTGTTACTTATCACAGTTTTTTGAATAAAATAAATAATTTTATTACATAACTATTATCAGTTTTAATTATACAATTTAATCAAATGTTACATTGATACTTAAGTACTTACATTTTGGCATTTCTTTTGCATCAGCACAGTCTACTTCGGTGCATAAAAACGTGTTGAAATGGTTACTTTTGTGAAAATTATTGAATATCTCAGAAAATATGGGATTTAGACTTAAGATATCCCCTATACAAATTGAAAAGGAGAAAAAAACTCATCGAATAGTGAAATAAAAAAAGGGTAGTCACATTTGAAAAAAATGAGTTTTATCATTCTGAAGATTGCAAACTTTGGCATTTTTCTATTAACACCCTGTAGAATTAAATTAAAATTGTTTATTATCAAAATGTTACTCTTTACCTGGACTAACATTATTGCTAAAAAAATTCAACGCTTCAAAAAAAACGAGGTCGCTACGATTTTTTAAAGTTGAGCCTGAATATGGATTATTTTTCGGAAAAAAATTCTAATTTGGCAACACTGTCACTAAATAAAAAAATAAACAGACGTTAATGTAGAGGTTAAAAAATGACATCGGAGGACATAAAACGTTACAGGGTATTCCATTTAAAAAAATCTTTGTTTTTGTTATACCGCAAAAATGGGACACCCTGTATTATTGAAAATAATTTTACGACGTTGATCTTTTCAAACCAATAATATTATGTACCAAACTTTTTTTTCTATCTCCTACGGGAAGTGCGCTAGGAAAGCCGGACGCACTATTGAACTACCCTGTATATTGTTCTTTTAATTTCAAGGAATAATAAAAATTATTTCTTAATTATAAACTTATAATATATAACAAATTCAGCTGCAAATAATAGTACACGTTATCACATCAAAACATTAAATAATATGTAGTTGTCAATACAAAAGTCGCGCATGCGCAATAGAAAATATATACTCAACGTTGCCAAATTTGATTTTAATTTATATCATGGCTATCTTGACTTTATACTACATTTTTTTTCCATTTCTAACATATAGCGTACCTTGTTTCTCCCCGAGAAATATCTGATGCGTCGAACTAAGAACAAATTTCGTATAATTATTTAAAACTTTGAACCGGATGGTGTTGTTACTGATACAGCACACATTATGTCTATGTTTTGGGGCTACGTCATACCAAGATTTATTTTACTCAAGAACTGAAGTCAAATAATAATATATTGCGTCGTAGATTCGCTAATAGGGTTTTAGAACGCTTGAATCGATATTTTCCATAAATGGACCAGTAAATTAACCACTCAACTTTTTTTGTGGAGTTTTTTCTTTTTTCTATTATTTAAACAAATGTGATTAAAATTAAAAATAACAGATAGTGAAAATTATTATTTATAAAAAAGTTATGATTTTTGACAAAAATTACATGAAGCATTTTTTTTTTCAATTTGGTTAAAGGTTTTTTTATTTTATAGAAATTAATTAACAATATTTTATCCAAATCTAAAACAAAAAAAAATTATAAAACTTTAATTTGTCATAAAAGTATCAACTAAAAGGTAAAATAAAATGAACCCAGCACAATGTATATTTACAATGTAGTTAGTCAGTAAAACACTGTTATATATATCAAACCCCTTAAAATTTTATTACTGAAGATAGAAAGAGTTAAATGAGATATAATTCAGTATTTTTCCGACTTTAAACAAAAAATATCATACGTTTTTACGTTTTGTCATTTCCGGTTTGACCGGAAATGATATTAACATTTGTTTTTAGAATGGAAACATCCTATTTTACATTTTTAACCGACTTCAAAAAAATAAGAGGTTCTAATTCGACAATATATATTTTTTATATATGTTCGTCCCATATATACAATAAATTTAATCAGAATCTGACAAATAATAAAAAAACAACTTGAAAAAAACACTGAAAAATATATACTTAATAATTAGAGATTGGAAAAATAGTTTTTCAACTATTGCGTAAAAATGCATTTATTGTAATTTTTATTACATATCTCCACCGTTTTCAGAAAACTGGTTTGATGGAACACAATTTGAAATCAACTATTTGCAACTACCTTTCCAACTATTTTAAAACTATTTGCGACACTTTTTACTGCTTCGTTTGCACTAATTATTATTAAATCGTAAAAAAAACTATTTACCAACTATTTTCCGAAAATAAATTCAACTAGTAACTATTCCATTGAAAATAACAACTATTTTTCCAATCTCTACTAATAATTAAAAATGATTTTTTCTTCTTCATCGTTGGTCTTATGTCAAGTGGATTTTCTCCTATTTAATGGTTTTTGAAGTCGGTACCCAGCCAATAAAAACTGTTTAAGAAAAAATAAAATAAAATAGTTAAATTTAATTATTATATAGGTACTTTTCAGTGTTTTTAGGATTTTTTTAAGTCGGTTTTATTTATTTATTTTTTTCTTAAAAAGTTTATTATATCATACATAAGTTTACTTAAAATGAGTTATTTTTATTAATTATTGAATATAAATCAAAATATTAAAATTAATACTAAACAAAGTAAAGAATAAATTCAGAGACATTTATCAATAAATCGGTCTGATTTTTACTGAAATGTAGAATTTTTTATGTAAATTAAAATATATGTGCTTCTAAAAAACGTGACTAGAAATTTTACACGAGCAAGATTTTAAAATGGTTCCCTCCTTATTCCCCTATTCCCCGTCGTGTTCCTTTTTATTAATATCACGAAGGAACCTAAATTCCAACGTCATGTAGAAAGGATTTCAAATAATACTTTCACATTAAATGTATTTTATTATAACTTATCCTCATTTTTTTATTTCGGTGGCATTTTTCTTTCTTTACTTAAGATTTATATATTATCATTACATACTAAAATATATCTTAACCTGTAGGTTTTTCCATTAAAATGTATGTTTTGAGACTATAGGTAACGGTTTATGAGCAACTAGCAGACTTTCCCACGGCTTTGCTGGCGTTGTATGATTTTTACTTTCTTATACTATATGTATATGAAATATACATATAGTATAAGTAAGTATAGTGAAGCCGATTTTGATGGAATTATCCATTTTGACCTTCCCTGAATTAATTCTGACTATTTTCGCCATGATGTCTGTGTGTCCGTCTGTCTGTTTGTAAGCGCTGTAACTCAAATGTGACAAATCGTAGAAGGATAAAATTTTATATTTAAGATTAATTTTTGTCTGGGAAGAAAACGATCTTTCAACCGGACACGGAAATTTACCTACGTCGATTTTTGACCTCTTTTTCTAAGAATCTGATTGGTAGCTTACTACAGTTCAGGGTAGTATTTCTATCCGATATATTTTTATATATCTATCTTGTGATTTTTGTGCAATAAGTTTTTTATTAGAAAAGTAAATAATATACATAAACATACTATAATGGTTCATATTTCATCGAGGAAATTTAAAAAAAACATCAATTGATCTGATAGAAATTTGCAAAACTATGAATGGATATTCCGGGAAAATAACATTTTTGCTACCAAAAATATTAAATATATATTAATAAAAAATAGTTTTAAATCAATTCCCATGTGGTTTGCTACAAAATGATGAGGTGGATTGCACTTACAAACAGCACATACAAGATTTACTTAACAAAAGTTTAAATTTTTTTTTTGATAGTAGGTTACATTACGAAGCTACAGAAAAGGAAGAACAAGATATTAAAATTGGGTCAAAAAATTCGAAACTTATATTATTTAGAAATTAATAATTGTTTTTTTTTTAATAAAATTTTTTTATAACGTTAATTATGTTTTGTTTTTTAACCTCTTTATATAAATCTATGAATATTTTTAATGTTCGGGGCCAAGAATGAAATAGTTACACTCCTGTTTAAAAAAGGACAAGTATATTCCAAACCTGTTTCTATCTCTTTCTTTTGACACGACTCTGTTTTCGAGTCAGATGCGTGGTCCATTCTCTATGTCTATGGTGTGAATATACTATATTGACTTTGAAACATAAAAATACGTTGAAATTTTTAATTTAGATTTTTGGACCAATGGGAAATTATTGTAATAATTAATTCCTGAATACACTCCTGATAAAAAAAACAACATAAGTATTTAAAGTATAGATAAAACCAACTAAAATCGGCCATTATATATTATGGGTTCATTTTAGTACAGACCATTATCTCAAATGTATCTCAATAACTGAAATCACATCATTTTGAGTCGCAGTCAACAAATACATCGATATAGTATTGTCTTGTATGAATATCTCAATAGGCCGATTGAGTTTTATCTGAATTTATAGCGCGTTATCATTGAGAATATTGTTATTTTGATGGTAATATAAATGTGTTTTTAAAATTCAATAGATATGACTTTTTCAGCTACTTGATATTTATAAAATCAATCATTTGTTGCGATTTGTAAACAATTCTATGAAAATTTACAGCTACTATACATAATATAAAACAAAGTCCCTCACCGCGTCTGAACGGATTTTATTCTGGTTTTCACTAATGGATTTACTCAATTTCATGTAAAATTGTGTGTATCACCATAAGAAATGTATGTATGTCCACGACGGTAAAACATACGGGCAGTGGGAGACGAAAGCGTTCTTATTGAATATTTCGAGTTAATTTTATTGAAATAACTGTTTTCATATCATTTTTATATTACATTATTTCTATAACATTTGTACATATTAATATTGAATCATATTGATTTCAATTTTTTGTTTGCTCTACCACTTCGATTCTTTTCAGACTTTGTAGAGTGTAATACTAAAGTATGAAAATTATTTCATGAAATATCTGAAGTTGTCACTCAACTACAACCAAAAAAAATAATTTTTTTTACTTGATAGAGTATGCGCTGCTTCTTGAAAATATTACCTGATATGCACCTTTTCAACTTCTGCATTGTACCATAGTTTGAAATTAATCAAAAAAATATGTTTGAAAAATTGAAAATATTTTTTTTTTCAAAAACTATCAACTTTTAGAAGCTAATAATTGGGTATGAGAATGCTTACATAAAGAGAAATATTCACAATAAAAATTGAGGTCGATTTTACATTGCTACCCGGCTACAGCCTTTGTTAAAATCTAAGCTATTTTTTGGTCAGACACACAGAACAAATTTATTATTATTTTAAAAAAATTGTTTTATTTATTAATATAAATACTTACTGTTCAAAAAAATACAAAAAATAAATAAAAATGTCAAAAATATAAGTTAGTCGCATTGGCAACGTATCAACATAAATAGTAATGGTAAACAAGAATATTTTACATGTTAGATATATTTCATTTTCTCGACTTCTTGACAATATACAATCTTACTCTTTGGGGATTGTTATAATATAAAAACAAATAAAAATAAATAAAAAACAATCTGAACGAAACAAATGTGTGTGTGTGTGAGGGAGGGGTTAGAAAACCACGCCCTTTTTATGACGGATGAGTCCGGAATAAAATAGTGTTAGAAAAACTCTCACTGTTTCTTCTGTACTTTGGACAGTTTATATTAAACAGTAGAGCACATATACTTTGGGAGTGTCCATTAATTACTTAAGGATGATTTTCGTATTTATTAAAAAAATCACTTACGACGCAGTTTGGAAACTACATATATATCTAAAATGTAGAGCTCTGTTTAAAAATGTCTTTCAATTAATTTAAAATTAAAATTTTATATTTGGATATAAACGTACATAATTAAGTTTATTTTATTGTCAAATAAATATTTAAAAGATCTTTGACAAAGATTTAACCATAATTCTTTGATAAAATACGTAATTTTGTGTTAATTACATTACGAAAAATATTTGATAGTATTTTCTCAATATTATCTGGGGATACTTTTTCTTTTTGGTGTAAATGACGATTTCGGCAATGTTTAAGAATTTATTACCAAGTAGAGACTTTTTTTCTAAAGTTTTCATTCGCGGTAAGAAATAGTACTATCTTTTCCCATTAAAACGAATTTTTATTTTTTACTGTACGATTTTTTTCACCGAAATATACTAGTTTGAATATATATATTTTTCTTTATAGAGTAGTGACTCAATGGACTTTACTATACATTAAATATAGATAGGGTAGAGCGGGGTAAATATGAAACACCAAAAAAATGGGATTAAAGTGAAACAAGCTTGCAACTAAAAAACTAATTTGTTTATAGGAGAATTATAAAAACTGACATCATCATTAAAGGTTTGTTAAAGCGACCTGAAAATATGAATCGCCTAATAAGTGATGTGTCACCCCTACAGGTTTCCCTGTTAGTCGATGTCGAAACGTGTGAATTAAACTTTAATTCTTTGCACATAACTTTCTGTATAGCTCAGATATTAATTAAAGTTACAATTTCACATTGATATGCCACAAAGAAGATAAATCAAAGTTGCCTTTGTAGCTTTTCTTTTAATTTTTCGAGAAATATTTTCCATTAGAGGCCTGTTTTACTTTTTCAATTACCTGTTTTACTTTTTCCCAAACTAGAGGTTAAAAATGAAACACACAGTTTAAATGACGTAAGTATTAAAATGGTTATTCATAAGCGCATCTAGTAGAAAAATTAAAGTATGAATTTGTATCATTAACTGTCAAAAAACATGAATGATTTGTATTTTGTTTCACTTTTACTAACAGTAACTCCAAACTAGTTTATTTCGGTGAAAAAAAATCGTACAGTAGATAGTAAAAATTTATTTTAAAGAAGAAATATAGTACATATTACTTCTTACCATGAACGAAAACTTTAGGAAAAAATTTACGTACTTCGTAATAAATTCTTAAATATTACCAAAATCGTCATTTTGGACACTTTTAGGTTAGGTTATATGCAGGCGCGGATCTAGGTTTTCAATTTTGGGGGGGGGGGGGGGGGGGGGTCATGGACTGTGACATGGACAAAAAAGTTATTTTAGTGTATTTAATAAACATTTTTTTATTTACTTTACTTAATTTTCTGAGATTTGAGGGGGGGGGGGTCATGTCAATCTTGAAATATATTAAACATTTTAAGCGTCACACCGCAATACTGCCTTAAATACACATATAGGGTCAACTGGGGTAAAAGTGAAACAAAATACAAATCTTTCATGTTTTTTGACAGTAGATGCGCTTATGAATAACCACTTTAAATACTTAAGTCATTTGCACTGTACGATACAACACGGACTTTAAAAATGAAAAAAGTGTGTTTCATTTTTAACCTCTAATTTGGGAAAAAGTGAATCAGGCCTCTAATGGAAAATATTTCTCGAAAAATTAAAAGAAAAGCTACAAAGGCAACATTGATTTATCTTCTTTGTGGCATATCAATGTGAAATTGTAACTTTAATTAATATCTGAGCTATACAGAAAGTTATGTGCAAAGAATTAAAATTTAATTCACACGTTTCGACATCGACTAACAGGGAAATCTCTAGGGGTGACACATCACTTATTAGGTGATTCATATTTTCAGGTCGCTTTAACAAACCTTTAATAATGATGTCAGTTTTTATAATTCTCCTATAAACAAATTAGTTTTTTAATTGCAAACTTGTTTCGCTTTTACCCCATTTTTTTCGTGTTTCATATTTACCCCACTCAACCCTACGTCATATTATTACATTATGTTCAAATTAAATTGTATTTTTGATGTTACTATACAATCAACCAGAAATCTATTCGGGTTGTTAGAATTCTTATAAGAGTATCTCTTATAACTAAGTGACTCCCTACATAACTCCTGTAATCCCGGCCACCTTGTTTGTTTTAACCTGCTATGATTGGCCCATCAGCAACTTCCCATTCCATCTTGTGTCCCTGTGCTCCCTAACACACATATACTCTTACAAATACACACACTTCACATACTTCAAATTAAAAATCAACCACGAAGGAGCTGTCTGAAAAGGCCAGGCCAGCAGACATAAATGGATGAAGAAAATAAAACGACGAAGTGCGTGTTGGGCACGCACATGATAGGTTTCCGTAGTCATTACGATTTATAAACAAGAATTATTTCAACGGACGCTCTGATAACGACATTTAAATCGTAACTGAAGGGTTAAAATCAAAAGGTCATATAACATTTTCTGTTGCATTTTAGGAGACCTATCTAAAGATACCCCACTCAATGGGGTAAGTGAAAAAAAATTTGAGAACAATTTTCAGTCTATGGGAGGGGGTCCAAAATAATTTTGACAGTGTTCGTTATAATTTTCAGTGAAAGTACTAATTCAAAGCTACATTCTGAATTTTTTTCAGATTTTTTGAATAGATAGTTTAGAAATTAGGGTGGGAGGGACGCTCTGATAACGACATTTAAATGCAAATATATCGTGACTGAAGGGTTAAAATCAAAAGATAATTTAACATTTTTTGTTGCATTTTAGGAGACCTATCCAATGACATCACATTCAATGGGATATGTGAAAAAAAATGTGAGTTCATTTTTCAGTCTATGGGAGGGGGATCCAAAATAATTTTGACAGTGTTCGTTATAGTTTTCAGTGGAAGTACTAATTAAAGGCTACATTCATGAATTTTTTCAGATTTTTTAAATTGATAGTTTAGAAATTAGGGTGGGGGGGCGCTTTTATCACGACTTTGAACGCAAATATATCGTGACTGAAGGGTTAAAATCAAAATGTCATATTGCATTTTAGGAGACCTATCTAAAGATTACCCACTTAATGAATTAAGTGAATTTTTTTTTTTGAAAATACTTTTCAGTCTATGGAAAGGAGGTCCAAAAAAATTGTTTTTCAAAAATATTATCATTTCTGTTTTTGGGTTATCAGTCTTCGTCTGTATACCAAATTCCATCTTAATCGGCTTAAAATTTTTGAGGACGGACGGACGGACGAACATGTATAAGGTTTCCTAGTTTTCTACGGTAACCTAAAAAGAAATCTCTTATAATACAATAAACCATTCGAATACAGTTTATTTTTCAATCAACACATATGTACACTATACAAGCTATTTAATCTTTACTGACCTGAATCTGACATACGAGTTCTCCGTAGGGCCAGCAGTGTCTGACAGAGGGCGCTAGAGCCAATGGGGTGACGAGTAGCCCCATCACTAGGTCGTTACTGGCCAGAGACGTTAACAAATACCTCGGCTGCAAAAACACAATAGTGTAATAGGGTTGTTATGTATCTAGTAATATATAAACAACTTAACTAACAACATATGTGTAGTACATATACAATTAGGTGTAGATTCTGGTCTAAACCAGAAGTTCTAAAACGAGGGGGTCATTATTTATGTATATATTTTTAACCGACTTGAGGTTTTCAATTTGACAATAAGGTAATGGCACCAGTCATGACAAGAAAATATTTGTTAATATTAATCTATATATATTTAACAGTCTTACAGCGTGATTTGATAACAATCGGCCAATAGGTGTCAAAATGGTGGACATTTAAACTAATTATTAGTATAATTTATTAATTAATTATTATATTATCATAGCAATTGCTTTACATTGTTTCAAATTTGACGATTCTTTCTTTTATATCTTTTGTGTCGTAGTACTTATCATTTTGTAATCATTTGCAAGTGTCCATCACTGCGTGTTCATTACTGGTTTTACTTTATCCATTACTGGAGAAAAAACATTAACAAAATAAAAGGCTATAATTAAAAAAAATAAACTATATTTGCGGACTTTGGTAATTAAATTGATTAAATAAAGAGTTACTTGTTTTATTAGTACTATGAGTTCATGAGAATTACAAAAAACAAACCCATTAATCCAAAAAACCGAAAACTTGCTCTTATAGCGGCCATAACTGGTGCCTTTACCTTACATATTTTTTATGTATGTTCGGGCATAATTCCGATAATTTTTTTTGTTAAGGAACTATGAGGAAAATAAACTTTATTTGTATTATTTATTTATTATTTTTAAAGCTATAGCCGGGTAAGCATGCAAAACATGCTTTTATATGGATTTGGCTGATTATTTTTTTGGAAGTAACATTCTATTTAACATTCAACCAGACCAAATATTAGCTTCCAAAAATGTATAGTTTTCAAAAAAAAAAATTTTATTAATTTTTTTTTTTTTTTATAATCTGTCAGTTGAATTTGATGGTGCTTGAAATATATTATAGAGGTACTTATGACTCATCAGAGGTAATTTTATTATAATCTTCTGTACATAGTAAACCTGAAAAAAAAATTTATAAAATTTAAAAAATAAAAAAACACTATGTTGTATTCGGAGGGCAATCACCATTTTTTTATATATTATACCTTGTATATACCCAAACAACATATCAAAATCCCAAACTGATTCAAAGGGTATAACATACTCGTATAAATTCGCATGCGGTCGTATCGGAGTGGCGCGGGCGAGTGCAAGTGTCTTAATACTTTTAAAACATCTCTAATTTGTTGTTTATCAGGATTGGACTAGCCCAGAGGCATACCGGAAATTTTATGGAGCCCATAGCCTGACAAAAACAAAATATATATGCCTTAGCCGGGAATATATGGGAACTGCTCCATCGAATCAATTTAACAAATATTTTTTTCATAGGTTGCTTTTTAAGTAACAAAAAATCGCCCCAAATCGCTTAGAAATGTTTATAATCAACTTTAGTAGTAACAAATCACATTTCCGCTGTGAACTAGCGAATCTTCTTGCATTAAAAACTATAGACAACATATTTTTTATTAATAAAAATGATCTGAGAAATATGAGCATATTGAAGCACAGACATTTAGGGCGATTTAATTTTACTTAAAAAGCAACCTATGAGAAAAAATTTGTTAAATTGATTCAATAGAGCAGTTCCCATATATTCCTGACTACGGCCTCTATATTTTGTGTTTGTCAGGCTATAGGCCTCGTCAATTTTTTTTTCGAAAACTCTAAATTTTTGGAAGCTAATATTTGGTCAGGTTGAATGTTAAATAGAATTTGACTTCCAAAATAATAATCAGCCAAATTCATGTAAAGGCATGTTTTGCATGCTTACCCGGCTATAGCTTTTGAAGAAATATTTTGAGAAGTGCAGTTCCATTTGCATTATTTTATTTCTAATATGAAGAGCATATCTCAATTTAAACTTATTCGATTTTCAGTTTGCAAATATCAAGTAGTTTACAAGTAAAAACTAATAAGAAAACTTTTATGGATTTGATTCGTAGACGATTTTCAATACGGAGAAATATATGCATGCATTAAATTGTACTTGGAAAGTTTGAAATTCTATAACTCCAATAAAAAAATTGTTATTGTGTGGAGAAATTTTACATAAATTGAAATTACCGTGACGAAAAGATTCATATTAAAAATTATATATGTAAACCTTTGGGTGTGTAAAAAAAAAAAATATTTTTTCACGTGAATAACGTCTAGAGTCTGGATCAGGGCTGGCCAATCCGCGGCCCGCGACGCTCTTATGTGCGGCCCGTGGCCACATATGAACAAATCACGTTTTTATAATATTTATTTTAATGAATTAAAATACATAAATATAATAAATTTTTACATTCTATACCGAATTCTGTATTTCTTTCTTAAATCAAATGCTTAAAAAACATTTACAGCAATAAATAATGGAGAAAAATTGGAGTTAATTGACTTATTGTTGATCTCTAACAGCTGTAATAACGAAAGAAAATGTATTCACAATAAACTTCGTTAATTTCCACAACCTGCTGGAAAGATAGTCGGAAAATTTATTCTCGGTTCGAAAAATATGTTTCCATACTTTAATTTAATTGGGTTGTTCGTTCAAACATTTGCAATACTGAATATTTAATATTAATTTTACTAGGCCATTTTCATGTCTATTTAACCCTCCAACGGTGGTGTCACGTCTGACAATTCATTTAACAATATTTTTATAAATAAGAAAAGTAACAAAAAAAATATCACAATGAAAATAATAATTTTAAGAAGAACATATATTTATCACAGGATTAGCAGTTATACCTAATAATATCGTCCCGACAGTATCAGCCGATATTATCGTATTAATAAAAATTCATTTTAATATAAAATATTACAAATCATATAAAAAACATCTGCACAGTGCTTCCTCGTGCTAAATTCACCAAATGTACTTAATTATTGAACATTTTAAATAAAAACCGAAAGTGTTCAGATAAATTGCCTGGCATTGGTTAACCATTTAATTTTTATACAAATTTTACTAAAAATCTTAGTTCGAAATTTTTCTTAAAACGCACTTGATTATTTTTTCGTATATTTTTAATTTTTCGACAATTTCAATCTATATCTAAATTTATACAAACGTCAAAATGACATTTAATATCAAGCAAATATCAAATTAGGAAAACAAAAAACGAATTTTTAAAATAAATTGAGATAAATCTTTGTAAGGGAATATTTTACAACAAACGTTGTAGACTCATTTTATAAGAAATTTAATGCTCTACAAAAAATATTCTATAAAATTTTCACGTAACATGTGTCATTCTTGAGATATCTTGAAAAAATAAATGTTTTGGGGTGTCACCCCTCCCCTTACACACGATTTTGATGATTTTGAAATGGGACCGTCCTCAAGCCAGACTCAACCATCCGACCAAGTTTCAATAATATCAGTTCAGTGGTTCATGAAATATGCATGTGACAATGATTCAGGGGACAGACAGACAGACACGGAACGAAAAATGTTTGTCTTAACACGAAATGGAAAGATCAATTTAAAATTTTGAAATCGGAGAACATTTTCTCGTATCTTCGATATTACGAGGAAGCAATATAAGTTTTTATGTAAAATGAAAATATCGGCCCGACATTATCGGTCAATAATATCGTTTTAATAAAATTTATTTATCATTAAAAATGCTGCAAAGAAAAGAAAAAAAACACAATAGCGTCCCAACAATATCGGTCCGACATTATCGGCCGATATTGTCGTCGTGCATGCAAATTGCTCAGAATTTAATAAATAAGATAATAGAGACCCTATTTCTTATATACTTGGAATATCGCCTGCTGTTAATGACGAGTATAACCAACATTATCGGTCCGACATTATCGGCCGATATTGTCGTCGTGCATGCAAATAGCTCAGAATTTAATAAATAAGATAATAGAGACCCCATTTCTTACCTGTGAATGTATATACTTGGAATATCGCCTGCTGTTAATGACGAGTATGACCAACAATATCGGCCGATATTGTCGTCGTGCATGCAAATTGTTCTGAATTTAATAAATAAGAGATAATAGAGACCCCATTTCTTACCTGTGAATGTATATACTTGGAATATCGCCTGCTGTTAATGACGAGTATGACCAACAATATCGGCCGATATTGTCGTCGTGCATGCAAATTGTACAGAATTTAATAAATAAGATAATAGAGACCCTATTTCTTACCTGTGAATGTATATACTTGGAATATCGCCTGCTGTTAATGACGAGTATGACCAACAATATCGGCCGATATTGTCGTCGTGCATGCAAATTGTACAGAATTTAATAAATAAGATAATAGAGACCCTATTTCTTACCTGTGAATGTATATACTTGGAATATCGCCTGCTGTTAATGACGAATATGACCAACAATATCGGTCCGACATTATCGGCCGACATTGTCGTCGTGCATGCAAATAGCTCAGAATTTAATAAATAAGATAATAGAGACCCCATTTCTTACCTGTGAATGTATATACTTGGAATATCGCCTGCTGTTAATGACGAGTATGACCAACAATATCGGCCGATATTGTCGTCGTGCATGCAAATTGTACAGAATTTAATAAATAAGATAATAGAGACCCTATTTCTTACCTGTGAATGTATATACTTGGAATATCGCCTGCTGTTAATGACGAATATGACCAACAATATCGGTCCGACATTATCGGCCGACATTGTCGTCGTGCATGCAAATAGCTCAGAATTTAATAAATAAGATAATAGAGACCCCATTTCTTACCTGTGAATGTATATACTTGGAATATCGCCTGCTGTTAATGACGAGTATGACCAACAATATCGGCCGATATTGTCGTCGTGCATGCAAATTGTACAGAATTTAATAAATAAGATAATAGAGACCCTATTTCTTACCTGTGAATGTATATACTTGGAATATCGCCTGCTGTTAATGACGAGTATGACCAACAATATCGGCCGATATTGTCGTCGTGCATGCAAATTGTACAGAATTTAATAAATAAGATAATAGAGACCCTATTTCTTACCTGTGAATGTATATACTTGGAATATCGCCTGCTGTTAATGACGAATATGACCAACAATATCGGTCCGACATTATCGGCCGATATTGTCGTCGTGCATGCAAATAGCTCAGAATTTAATAAATAAGATAATAGAGACCCCATTTCTTACCTGTGAATGTATATACTTGGAATATCGCCTGCTGTTAATGACGAGTATGACCAACAATATCGGCCGATATTGTCGTTGTGCATGCAAATTGTTCTGAATTTAATAAATAAGAGATAATAGAGACCCCATTTCTTACCTGTGAATGTATATACTTGGAATATCGCCTGCTGTTAATGACGAGAATGAGGAGCATGTTCGCCAAAAGGATGCCGGTGGTGAGTAGTAGGATCACAATAGCCTGCAGGACGTCACCTAGCGTGAGTGCGGCCAGGATCCCGCGCATATCCTGCTGGCCGGAGTAGCGCGGATGCGAGCACGATACGTTTTGAAGCGCGGGCGCGACGAGGACTGTCACTTTGTGATGCATTTTGCAGTTGCTAGTGTTGTTTGTTGTGGTTCAATGTCGTTACATTTTAACGTAGACTAATTTTTTTATTGTTTTTTTATGGATAACATTTTGATGCGCACTGGTTTTTTTTATTATACACTTTTTTATGGATTGTTTATATATTTATTTTCCTATAGTAAATTTAAAATATCTGCCATAGGTATCACGCGACTCTCTTATACGTTAGACTAATTTTTTTATTGTTTTTTTATCGATAACATTTTGATGCGCACTGGTTTTTTTATTATACACTTTTTTTATGGATTGTTTATATTTTTTTCCTATAATCAATTTAAAATATCTGCCATAAGTATCACGCAACTCTCTTATACGTTTTTCGTTGTTTTTAAGTGTATGTATGTACTAGTGATATAACGAATATTCGCATTCGCATTCGCAAGAAAAAGTGCGGATATTTTTGCGAATATTACTTTTTTTTGTAATAATAAAAAAAAATATTATTTTATCTATTATATTAAATAATTATTTTTAAGAACTTAGGAACAGTCAACATTTATTTTTACTTCCATGTTCTGAAGAAATGGAAGTATTGTAATAACGTCGAAAAATCGTGTACGAGATAAAAGCAAATTCTGATTGTACTAACTTCAAAATGTAGAAGAAAGTTGATTTACTCATGACGGCTGTGCGTGTGTGTGTCTGAATGTAAATTTTCTTTCGTTCACGATAACTACTGTAAAAATGCACCGATTTGAATTATTTTTGGGGGAAATTAAGAGAGAAGGGATTATATGGATCGTGCTCCTCCCCTCACAAAAAAATACAAAAAACTTATCAAATTAATACTTATTAAAATTTACAAAAAAAAAGTTGAGGGAGCTTATATGTCTACATGCCCCCCCTCAAAGCGAAAAAATATGAAAAAAAAAATTTAATAAAAAAAAGTCAATATTCGCATTCGCATTCGCATTCGCGAATGTCGGCCGCTAATATTCGCATTCGCATTCGCATTCGCGAATGTTTAAAATCATACATTCGTTACATCACTAGTATGTACAGTGGGGTCTCTCTTTACACGACAGATACGTTCCATAACAAATCGCTTAAAAAAGACATTATAAAATTAGGGATACGATCCATAATTTTCTAAAATCGGGTTAAACCAAAAAAATTAATTAAAATAGGCCGAAAATCGCAGAAAAAAGTTTCTGAAAATTCACGAAAGTAAGAATATCTAAAAAAAAAATACAAAGAAAATTAGAAATTGATGGAAAAATTAAATAAAATAAGTTTGGTTTTGAATTTTAATTATTTAATTTTATTGAAAGGTTCATATTTTATCAGAATTATCGTCACTAAAAATACAATTGGTGCAAAAAACGAAGATTTTGATAATAACAAAACGTTTACATATTTAAATTCCTTGAATTGTCAGCTTTAACTAGAAACCCCACTCGCCGAAACGGGGAATCCCTGAATTTGCATGAAAATTATACCGCGTTGTTTCAAATCCGCGTTAAAAGAGACCTTACTGTACTTGTATTTTTTTAAAAGTTTACTCGTTTTGATTTTATGAGTTTTTTATAAACCATTTCAAATACAGGTTGGGGCATTTAAAGTTTTACAGATTACCCTGAGGGGGTAATCGAATAGTAATATTTATTTGTTATTTTAATGTTGCCTTCAAAGATATTTGAAGGTCAACATCGTTTTTTTTAAATATGAACCTATAGTCTTTATTTAATAATCTTATTCTACGTAAAAAACACAAATCTTTCATAGAAAACTTTTTTTGAAGGACCTAAGCTTTATGAGATACATATCTTACAAAATAATTTCGAGATTCTGAACATTCAAGATTTTTTTACTCAGAAATCATTAACTTTAGAGAAAAAGTACAAGATACAAAAAATGTTTATATTGGTCTAATGAAATTATGGATTTTTTTTTGTTAAAAAATTAAATAGTTGTTAAATTTTTTAAATAATTCTCCAAGCTTTATTAGACAAAAATAAATATTTTTTTGTATTTTATACTTTTTTCTAAAGTAACTATTCGATTATTCCCTCACACAACCAAATATTTTTTTAAATATGCGATATGGTTCTGAGATAATTATCTGTAAAACTTTAAATGCCCCATCCTGTATAATTATAATAAAAATAAACCGACAATAATTTAAAAAAAAACTTTTTGATCAGCAAAAATGATGAAAAGAATATAAGAATAATTTCAGATTAAAATAAATTCTTGTTTAAAAAGCACCATAGTTAGCCATTGAGGAGTCTCTATGAACACCCCCCCCCTGAATTTTGCAAAATTTCAAATGGATACGACAATTAGAAATGGGTGAAAACTGAGTTGTAAGATTTGCTTACAATGTAATAGATCAAGCTAAAAAAACGTGTTAAAAATATATAATTTGTAAGTCATATTTTGCTGTTCAAATCAAAACAATATTGCCAGTTAAAAATTTTTTTTGGCTGATACAGAAAAAATACAAAGTTTTTTAATTGGTACGATTTTTTTACTCACCAATTAACTACACTGTTATAATTTGTAAATGAGCTAGGGTGAACTAATTCAGTTTAAATTGTTGAGCTGTTAATTATATCATTTATTTTTCTATTACATTCACTGTAGTAAACAAATTGAAATTGATAAAATTAAGTGAGTTTTTGAAACAATATTAAATTTTGTTTTTATTTGCAAAATTTTTTAATTGGGTTTTATTAATATAATAAAATTATTGATACAATTTTGAAATTTTATCCTAACACATTTTTCACATTCAACATTGAAATTCATTTTTTTTGTTACTATTAAGTTCTATTATTTTTTTGTAATACAGGTGATTATATTTTTATATCTACGACAAAAAATATTTTAAATAGGCATCCTCAAATTTTAAATAATTTCATATATATAAAATACACATACATATTTTAATATTTGATTTTTTTTAAATATCTACAAAACAACATTTTTGTTAAATATTTCGATTGAAATTTGTTTGAATCGTTATAATTTTTTATTTTTTTATTTATATTTCACTTTTATTTAGTATAAATATTCAATTAATAATTACTTTTATAAATATAAATTTTCACCCAATAAAAAATGCATGCGTATTATTAATAATATTTTTAATTTTTTGATTATTTGTATTAATATTTGTGCGAATATTTTTACGTGGCAGTATTTTAATTTACAAATTTACTTACTAGTTAAATAAATTTTTTTTCGATCCAGTATCTATAGTCTGTCTTCTTACAATCTGAAAATAAAAAAATATATGTAAAAAATTATATTATAAAAACAAATTGAAATTTCAAGATAAAATAAGACGAGACGTGACCCGGTTTATTTCGTCTCAGTCTCGTACGAATTCTTCTTTATTTAACCCTTTAACTACTGAAATATTTCACAAAATTGGCTGTCTTAACTAGGGGTGTACCGGAATCCTTGAACACCATCTTACGTATCTCCTATTTCCAAAAAAATATTTATTTCTGCAGAAAATAAAGGTTTAATCACAAAAATTGACTCTTTTAAAACTAATTTTGAATTTGACGCCAAAACGCTCGCAGGGGTCATGGCGCATTTTTGACGTCACGCCTATGTAAAGACTCCTTGTCAACAATAATAAATCCTTGTTCCATCGCTAACGTTTCTCGGTTTTAGTTTTGGTAACACAAAACTGAGCAAATTGATAATTTAAAACTACAAAATAATTTATAAACAGTGCAGATATTAATGAAACAAAAATGATGTTTACTTAGCCGTGACGTCATCCACTCTGACCGGTGTTTTATCTAACATGGCGGATTGCTGTAATTTGTGTTTTTATTTTAACAAAAATCATATTAATCTCGCTTTTAATATAAAAATAAATACATTTTTTAGAATCTTTTTAACCTATTTCATTATTTAAAATTATAATTTTACTGATATTTTGTTACTGGCATCATGCCTATTATTAGTCTTGTTTTTAATTTAATAATGATAAGTTGATTATTAAATACATTGTACAGTACTGATACAATCTTATCTATAAGTGTATTATATCAGTATAAATACAAACGTGTATTTTATTTTTTATTATGTCAGAATGTATTTTATTGCTTTTTTAATTTTTTTTCTATTTTTTTCTCGATATGCTCGCGCCCCCCATTTAGTTTTATTACGACCCCCCAGGGGGGTGCGCCCCACAGGCTAACAAAAGACCCATTTTATATCATATTTCATTATATAAAAAAAATCAGGATCAGCTCGGTCAATTTTCTATAGTTTCAAATTTTCAGAAATTTCATTACCCTCCCCTCATTCATTTAAATTAAAATACAATTTTTTTCAAAATATCATATAACACATTTTCCCCTTTACGACCTCTTCTCCTCACCCCTCCTTTAGACAGGGAATTAAAATGTGAAGCAAGTTTCTAGACGATAACCTCTCCAATCATCTGTGGCCGAATCCGCGAAGCGTTTCCTAAACTCAGTGACCTGAAATTCAACGCAACTGCGGAGGTACTACATGGAATATAAAAAAGTAGCAGCTTTCGTGGCTTAACCACTTCATTCCGGATGAAAACCGGTCATTGTGTTTTTCTTTTTTAACCGGCTAGCAAAAAACTTTATTTTCTATACCGAGAATATGATTTTTTCGCATTTGATTTTGTTGAATTATTATTCTATTCGGAGAGTATGTGTTAATCTGGTGTTTTTTAAATCGACCCTTACTCTTGTTTATACCCCCCCCCCCTCCCCTCTCTCATTGATCCTACTTTCGTTCTATATCAATTGCTTTAACCATGTGGAAATTTATTTTACTAGGTTTTAAGCAAACATAGTGATGAAATAAATAAGTACAATGTGGTTTTTTAAAAGAGTATATTGAAAATCGATTCTTTTTATTTAGTTATATTTGCAGGTTTTTTATCTTAACGAGTGTAGTATAAAATTATATTATATTTATGGGAAGTTCGCGTGGACCGGATCAGAGCTAGGGTTAATTTTTTTTCAGTTTAAGACCAAGAGTGTGCTAATAAAATACGGGAAACCCATAGACATAGAGCATAGACCACGCATCTGACTCGAAAACAGAACCGTATCAAAAAAAAGAGATAGAAACAGGTTTGGAATATACTTGCCCTTTTTTAAACAGGTGTGTAACTATTTCATTCTTGGTCCCGAACATTAAAAATATTCATAGATGTATATAAAGAGGTTAAAAAAACAAAAAATAATTAACAATACAAAATTTTATTTAAAAAAAAAACGATTATTGATTTCTGAATAATATAAGTTTCGAATTTGTTGACCCAATTTTAATATCTTGTTCTTCCTTTTCCGTAGCTTCGTAATGTAACCTAATACCAAAAAAAATATTTAAAATTTTGTTAAGTAAATCTTGTATGTGCTGTTTGTAAATGCAATTCACCTCATCATTTTGTAGCAACCACATGGGAATTGATTTAAAATTATTTTTTTTATTAACATATATTTAATATTTTTGGTAGAAAAAATGTTATTTTCCCGGAATATCCGTTCATAATTTTGCAAATTTCAATCAGATCAACTGATGTTTTTTTTTAAATTTCCTCGATGAAATATGAACCATTATAGTATGTTTATTGTTTATATCATTTACTTTTCTAATAAAAAACTATATTGCACAAAAATATATCGGGCAGAAATACTACCCTGAACTATAGTAAGCTACCAATTAGATTCTTAGAAAAAAAGATAGATATATTCAAAACTACACTGCCACCTTTTGAACAAATGTTACACCATTGTGTTAATACATAATGCACTGTCCATTCTCTATGTCTATGGGGAAACCGTTCCTCAATATCATGTGTAGTTTTTTCCATCGTTGAAAACAGGCTCGAAATTTTGGCGCAAAGATAGACGACCCCCTTAACACCCATTGACCCATTGTCGTCAAATTAAGCTGTTTTACAGTTAAATGTCTATAGATTATGATTCAGTAATGGCAGCTATAAAATATCAACAAATTTTTCTAATTTAGTACATTTAAATAAACAAGAGTTCAACACTGGGGTATGATCAAAGACTGGTGCTAATACGCGAATTTGGATAAAATATCGAATCTCATAACTTCAAAAACCGCATACAAAAGACTGTAATTTCAAACAAATGAAATGTAACCAATTTATCAAAACAAAAACAAGGTTACCCCCGACAAAAAATGCAGTTTGTTACTCTTTAAGTACTGAACGATTCAGTTAATAACACTCCACCCCCCTCAACCCCACTTCTAACTTCCGCCATTTGTGACCAACGTTTATAAAGTACTGCAAACAATCGTAAATTCAACCAAACATAATAATCAATTGTAGTTGTCGATTCTGGTTTGTAAATCAGCCCGGGAAATATTACATTACCACTCGACTTGTAGGTCATAAATCCACAAAGTTTAAATTACAATGTGTGAATGAGCCAAAAACAAATATTTCAGCACATTTGGTTGCAGTCAAAATAAATTAATCATGAAAATGCATATGTGAAATGTTTTACAGTACAGTAGGTTCTCTTTTTTCGCGGTAGATACGTTGAAATGACGATTTTTTAAAGCAAATTGAGATCAATTTTTGTACGCGAATATTTTACAACAAACGTTGTACACCTATATTATAGAATATTAAAAATAGTTTTTATTATTTTTATTATTCCTTGAAATTAAAAGAACAATAAATTCAGCACGTACGATTTTTAAATACCGCGGCAATTGTCAATATTTTGCGGCGTTGTTATAGCTAGTACCGTGATATTTTTTATCAGAAAATGAGTTTTTATTTTACTTATAACTTAAAAACGGGGTGGCGAAAATACTTGAGATTTTTTATATTAACTCCAATTATATTAATTTAGTTTTCCTGAAAATTTCATAAATTTCTTCTTCCTTCACATAAAATTATTTACTTTTTCATTGAAAATTCGCTTAAAATATCGTAATCCCTATACTCGCAATGTTAAATTTTTAATTTTATTTTGACGATATCTTTGTTCACAGATGGTCAATCATTTTAAGATTTTGAATGGAGCTTCTAATAACCTTTTTTTAGTTTTTTTTACAAAATTTGAGCTTACTCTTGAATCTTTTAATTTTTTCGAGAAATACCTTAAAGTAAATATCAATTTTAAAAAACAAAACACGATTTTTTAAAATAAATTGAGATAAATCATTGTAAGGGAATATTTTACAACAAACGTTTGTAGACCCATATTATAGAAAATTTAATGCTCTGCAAAAAATATTTTATAAAATTTTCACGTAACATCTGTCGTTCTTGAGATATCTTGAAAAAATATAATGGGATGTCACCCCTCCCCCTTATACACGATTTTGATGATTTGGGACCGTCCTCAAGCTAGACCATCCGACTAAGTTTCAATAATATCAGTTCAGTGGTTCATGAGTTATGCGTGTGACATGGATTCAGGGGACAGACGGACGGATGGACAGAGAGACAGACAGACACGGAACGAAAAGTGTTTGTCTTCATATAAAACGGAAAGATCAATTTAAAATTTTGAAATCGGAGAACATTTTTTTTTGTCTCAATCTAAAACGATCACAAAGCTTCTCATATCTTCTATATTGCTAAGAAACAATTAAAAATTTTGAATCGGAGAACAATTTTCTTGTCTCATTTAAAAACGATCACAAAGCTTCTCGTATCATCGATATTTTGAGGAAACAATATTTATAATAAAAGTTGTTACGATATTTTCAATAAAATATAAAATTTAAGCCCAATTTATTTTTTCCCATCTTTTATCATATTATATAACTAGACACACGTAAATTCACTGTGCACTCAGTACTGTGTATAAGAAAGCCCCATGGTATCCATGGCAGCTTTTTATATATTTTAATTCGGATTCTGAACAGTTAACATATTCTGAAAGTTTTAATTGCAATCAAAAACGAATATTTCAACATTTTGGTAGAGTTGCAGCCAGAACAGAAATATGCATATGAGCTAATGTTGTTAGTTTAATTTCAGTTATTCAGAGGTCAGTGCGCATAATATTGTATTGATTGTACACTTGGGTATCAAACAATAGATATTATTCAGAAATTGTATGTCTGTATAGTTTTAATAGGCAATATAATATGTAAATCCTTTGTATCTGTCAGTTTGTTTGTTTGTTCTGACAACACGAAAACTATTCAACAGAATTTAATGGAGATTTCACTGTTCTAAAGCCTGAGACCCTAGAATTAGTTAAGGTTATAAGTTTTGGGCAGAATCGTTCAATTTTACAAGGGCGTCCATCTTTCATCACTTAATCTTATACATTTACTCATCTCTCTCTCTCACACGCATAATAAGCATGATGCCAGTAACAAAGTATCACTGAAATTATGATTTTAAATAACGAAATAGGTTAAAAATATTCTTAAAAATGTATTTATTTTTATATTAAAAGCGAGATTAATATGATTTTTGTTAAAATAAAAACACAAAATACAGCAATCCGTCATGTTAGATGGAACGCCAATGACGTCACGCCTAAGTAAACAGGATTTATTATTGTTGATAAGGATTGTTTACATAGGAGTGACGTCAAAAATGTGCCATGACACCTGCGAGCGTTTTGGCGTCAAATTCAAAATTAGTTTTAAAAGGATCAATTCTTGTGATTAAACTTTTATTTTCTGTACTACCTTCAAAACGTAAAGAAAAGTTGATTTCCGCATGATGACTGTGCGTGTGCTTGTAAAAATACACGAATTTGAATTATTTTTGAGGAAAATGTTTGTTTCAGTGAATACTCCAGACCTATTGATTTTGGTGCTTAAAGGATCAGAGGTTTTGCAAATATTCGAAATTTTGTACCTATTATCGTCTAAGAAGTGAACGTTTAATTTTGATAAGACTTTGTGCACTTGTAGATCAATCTAACCTAAGGGACCTTTATTTTTATGCGTGCCAAAACAGCTATTGAAGGGGTGAAAACCACCCTTAAAATTTTAATTTTACATACTAATAAATTCGTCTACTAATTCATGTTGCCTTGGAAACAAAACATTAGGATATTAGAAAACTAATATTTATAATACAAATGTGAGTTTTATTTCTCATAAATCCCATTAAAATTTTTTATATAATTATATAAGGTACTGGCACCAGTTTTGGACATGACCCCAGTAATGGCTATTTTTTAATTAAATGTACTGAGTTAGAAAGATTTGTTGATTTTTGATTACTAGCATTTCTGAATATTAATCTATATACATTTAACTGTCTTATAGCGTGATTTGATGACAATCAGCCATAAGGTGTCAAAATGGTGGACATTTAAACTAATCATTAGGGGATGAACCCGTTAAAAAATATATAAATTGAAAAGAAAAATCAATATAGTAGTTTGTAAAATTAAAACAACTGTCAGTCGTTTCTTGATAGGTACCACTGTACCTACTTATATAGAAATAGAGATGAATTTACATACATTATTTGTACGTATCCATTGATCAGATAAAATAGTCTGTGAGTTAGTCGCAAAATTCGACCTCGTATACTTTATTTGCTGAATGATTCGATTTAAATTTAGAACTTTGACATCAACTAACGGAAATTCAGAAAACAAATACCAAAGAAAAATACCCCATTGATAACAAACTTGTAGACACTTGTATAAAGTATATAGTCGAGAAAAATCAGTCTTTGTAACTTTGAACTGAACATAGATGTTTTTACGTACCTTTACATTTTACATACAGTTGAATTGAAAATATAATACAATAACGTTTTTCAATTTACTGTATTTTATTTTTCATTTATAAGTAAAAGGCCGGCCGGATCAAAAACTTTGTGTAGTATATGTTTTATCACAAAGTAGTGAAATAAAGGAAACAGTTTTGGATCATACTCCAGTGTTGGATTCTTGTTTAATTAAATGTACTAAATTAGGAATATTTGATTACTGCCATTACTGAATCATAATACATAGACACTTAATTATAAAATAGCTTAATTTGATGACAATCAAATGTTAGTGTAATCTATTTATTAATTATTATATTATGATATTTTATGATTCTTTATTTTATAATTTTTGTGTCGTAGTACTTATCATTTTGTAATCATTAGCAAGTATCCATCACTGAATGCCCATTACTGAAGAAAAAACAATAAAATATTATATTTGCGGTAATTAAATTGATTTAATAAAGTTGTTTTATTAGTAACATGAGTTCACGAGAATTACAAATAAGAAGCCCATCAATCCCCCAAAACAGTATATGTTGCTCTAAAAGAGGCCAAGACTAGTGCCAGTACCTTATGCGTATATATAAAATGTGTATTAATTAATGTAAGATTTGGCAGACCGCTTCATGCAAATTGTAGATAATATTTTAAAACAATTAGACACAATTATTTTTGTGGGGCTGTAATATGTCAGTGAGTGAATAGAAAATATATATTTAATTTTCGAATTAGTCCATTTTATCGAGGTTTTACTGTACTAACAACGTCATATTTTCTTTAATATAAACGAATAAAATTTTTTTAATATAGAGATCCTACTTTTCCATTTCCATTTTCCAATTGTCACTCAAGTATCAAATATTACCAACAATAAAAATTAAAAAAATTAAAAACAGTAAAAATTATAAAATCGTAAAACCCAACCAATCAAGATATTATAAACCACGACAAGTGGATTCTGATAAAGTACGGGGAGGGGTTGATTCTGTATAGAAGGGAGGAGGAGGGGGGGATAGAAACAATTTACGAGCACCATTCGGTGACAATATTTCCAATTAATTTGTAACTGTTTGGAATCTCATGAATTATGGATTGTATAAGAATATGTATGCGGTTTAACCCAGCAGTGGGCGCGACGGAACACCTGAACTAAACCGATTAAGTTTAATTTTAATAATACAAATAAACCTGATTTGAAATAAGTGAATGTTCGTACGACTGGATGTTCTAAAGATGTAGAGAAAACTCAGAATGAGTCATTTTAAAGTGATTTAAGTAAATATACATATACCTATATACAAAGTGCACCAGTTTTTTATATCGGCCATTTTATTAAATTTTTGAAAAAACCCAGATTTATACATGTAAAAGGCACAAGTTCAAAAGTTAAAGTGCCCATATTTTACAAACATGATTTTTATATTACTTAAATGTTTATGCTACACTATCAGATCAAAATAAAATTTATGAATAACAAAAACAAAAAATGGCAGCAGTTTAACATTTAAAAACTTATAAAACTTTGATAAAATTATTTCTTTAAAAAATTATTTTATAAAATTTAGTACACTTACTGCTCTATTTTATACCTTTTCGAAAAAACTTACATGAATTGGCTATTTTTGTTCAAAAAAAACTTGCATTTATCCAGAATAAGTAAGATTTTTACAGTGAGTCGATCGTAGTATGCTATTCTAAATAAGTCAATAAAAATGTGATACTTTTCAAATATTTTTTTACTCAATGGACAGGATCATCCTTTGCACAGAAGGAGATGTTACACTGTCCAATATGTATAAAAAAATGTTTGAAAAGTATCGCATCACGTTCTTAATGACTTATTTAGAATAGCATACTACGATCGACTCACTGGAAAAATGTAAAAATCTTAATTATTCTGGGATAAATGTAAGTTTTTTTAACAAAAATAGCCAATTCATGTAGGTATTATGGTAGGTTTTTGAAAGGGTATAAAATAGATCAGTTTTTAAAACCATCTGAACATCTGTAAGTATACTAGATTTTATAAAATAATTGTTTAAAGAAACAATTTTATCAAAGTTTTATAAGTTTTTAATTGTTAAACTGCAGCCATTTTTTTGTTTTTGTTATTCATAAATTTTATTTTGATTTGATAGTGTAGCATAAACATTTAAGTAACATAAAAATCATGTTTAAAAAATATGGACTCTTTAACTTTTGAACTTCTGCTTTTTACATATACAGTGCGTTCACGATGAAAGGAACAAATTCGTTTAAAATTCATGTAATTATTTTGTGGAAAAACGCTCGGACCCGTCGATTAGTATTTTTAGTTGCGGATTTTTTGACATAAGAAAATTGTATACAGGGTGTCTCAGGAAAAACATATGCAGTCATCATTGATTTTTTTAAAATTGTATAAATCTGGGTTTTTTCAAAAACTTAATAAAATGGCCGATATAAAAAAAAAACTGGTGCACTTTGTATATAGGTATATTTGCTTAAATCATTTTCAAATGACTCATTCTACCTTCCTTCAAAATATTCGTATCACCGAACCATACACCCTGTATACTTGAAAATAATAATAAAAATAGTTGATCCAGAATAAAACATGCCTACTTCAGGGTTAAGTATGTATATGCGGTTTAAAATTGAGAGTTTACTCATATGTATTGTTTTTTGCTACTTCACAACTTAATTGAATCGGTTTATCGGTGATATTTTTTTTATTGAATTGAATGACGTTTTCTTTTGTATTTGTTTTTCCATTATTACATTTTCATCGTTTACTATACTTAAAAAAACTTTTATTATTATCATTAAAGCTAATTTGAAAATCAATTGCATTGAAATTAGAATTTAATTTGAAAATTATTTATTATTTGACTTTCATTTCATAATTTTATCTTTGATGGACATTTTTTGTTAGTTAAAAGTGCTCAAAGAAGATAATTTATAAAAAATTAAATAACTTTTGGTACTTGTCTACCTTTGAAACTCGTTTTTTAATAGAAAATAGAACTTTTTATATTTTAACTTCGAAATTGCTTTCTTAATATTAACTCTAAAAATATTTATCACTTTTTTAACCACTTCAGAACAGTGGTTCTTAAAATGTTTGAATATTTGAATATTATTATGTATTGTTCGACCTATTTTAATTAATTGATGCGTGCAAACAAAATAACTTTATTTTTATTAAAAAAAATAATTTAGTGTTCGATTTAATTAGATTTTAATTATAATTTTTATAAATTTATTTTCTACAATATTATAAACTTTATTCATAACTACATTCATAACTAGAGATTGGAAAAATGGTTTTTCAACTATTGCGTAAAAATGCATTTATTGTAATTTTTATTACATATCTCCACCGTTTTCAGAAAACTGGTTTGATTGAACACAATTTGAAATCAACTATTTGCAACTACCTTTCCAACTATTTTAAAACTATTTGCGACACTTTTTACTGCTTCGTTTGCACTAATTATTATTAAATCGTAAGAAAACTTATTTTCCGAAAAAAAATTCAACTAGTAACTATTTCATTGAAAATAACAACTATTTTTCCAATCTCTATTCATAACTCAAAAAAGATATATTTTTATGAAGTGTCCAGAACGATAAAAATTATGTCTATCTCAAGATTTGGAGATAAGATATATCTCCGATTTAAATAACTCGATTTAAATAATTTTACATAGTTGTGTTTGGCAAAAAATTAACACAAGAGTAAGAAGTAATCGGGTAGTATTTTGAAAAATAATAGATAATTTAAAAAAAGAATTTAAAAAATATCTGAAAAATCAATGATGAATATTAAAAAAGTTTTATAAATTTATCTTTGGAATTAGTTTTTACTTTATGGGTGTAATTTGGAACTGGAAGTTTTTTATAATGTAGAACCGATGAAATAAAAATTACGATTTGCGAACGTTCAAACAGGGACATAATATTATGTAAAAAAGTTGCAAATTTTATTCGAATGTTTACTTCTACTGACATTTTATTAAGAAATTCTATTAATATACATCTAATATGGATTTTTTTTTAAATATTTCTAATTATACAAGATGATTTACAATAGGCATGATGCCTGATTTAAAAAAAAAACTATTCTATGATGATCTTACGTGTCTCCTATTACCAAAAAAATACTTATTTCTGCAGAAAATAAAGGTTTAATCACTAAAATTGGCCCTTTTAAAAGTAATTTTGAATTTGACGCCAAAACGCTCGTAGGTGTCATGGCGCATTTTTGACGTAAACACTCACTGTCAACAATAATAAATCCTTGTTCCATCGCTAACGTTTCTCGGTTTTAATTTTGGTAATACAAAACTGAGCAAATTGATAATTTAAAACCACAAAATAATTTATAAACAGTGCAAATATTAATGAAACAAAAATGATGTGTACTTAGCCGTGACGTAATTCACTCTGATTGGCGTTCCATCGAACATTGCGGATTGCTGTATTTTGTGTTTTTATTTTAACAAAAATTATATTAATCTCGCTTTTAATATAAAAATAAATACATTTTTTAGAATCTTTTTAACCTATTTCGTTATTTAAAATCATAATTTTAGTGATACTTATGCATGAGAGAGAGATGAGTAAATGTATAAGAGTAAAGAATGAAAGATGGACGCCCTTGTAATGAAAATCCCAGTAAAATTGAACGATTCTGCCCAAAACTTATAACCTTAACTAATTCTAGGGTCTTTAGAACAGCGAAACAAAAACAAAAATGATGTTTACTTAGGCGTGACGTCATTTACTCTGATTGGTGTTCCATCTAACATGGCGGATTGCTGTATTTTATGTTTTTATTTTAACAAAAATTATATTAATCTACTAATAGGTATATAAATGAGAGAATAGGGTGGCTATTTAAAGTTTTTACTTTCTTATACCATGTATATGAAATATACATTAGTATAACATAAGTAAGTATAGTGAAGCCGATTTTTTTCGAACTCCGGATTTCGACGGAATTATCTATTTTGACCGTCCCTGAATCCATTCTGACTATTTTCGCCATGATGTCTGTGTGTCCGTCTGTCTGTCTGTCTGTAAGCGCTGTAACTCAAATACGACAAATCGTAGAAGGGTGATATTTTATATTTAAGATTAATTTTTGGCTAGGATGTTTACCTACGTCGATTTTTTTAATTTTTCGAATTACTCTGAAACAGTGCGAAATAGAGAAAAATGGTCAAGTTAAAAAATGTAGGTAATATCTATATCTATAATTTATGTTCTATTCATTTCTTCGTAAAAACGAATTTTTGAAAAAAAAATTTATTATAATTCAAATGGTTCATAACAGAGTAGAAATATCTGCCATGAGTGTCATGGGACTTTCTTATACGTATTACAGAGATTGAACAGTGTGTGTATTTGCCGTAGGTAACATGAGACTTTCTTATACGTAATACTGAGAGTGAACTGTGTAGGTGATTCTAAATAATTACATAAAAAAATTCTTTCTGGCTAAACCATAAATGTTGGAAAAAAATATATGGGGAATAAATTATAGATAATAACATACTCGACATTTTTTATTAAAAACATTTTTTTCTTATTTCAAAAATAATTCAAAAATCAAAAAATTTACAAGAGTAAACATCCGTTTTCAGTTATTACGTTAAAAAAAATCACTTGTTATATAAATATAAAATTATTCATTTTGTTCTTTCTTGTTAGTTTGTTAGAAATGTTTTAATAAACAAAGAATCACGTATACAATTCACTGTTAGGTTAGGTTAGGTTAGGTATAAGAAAGTCCCGTGTTTCCCAAGGCAGATATTTTTATTATGTAAGAAAGTCAACAAACTTTACGATAAAAATAGAAACAGATGTCTGTAATTGAAGATAGATATGGATGATTGTGTTCGATTACAGTTTGTGTACTCGTCTGTTTGTTTGTTCATTTGTTGGGTCTGCGCAAGTTTGCGGTAAGTTTGTTGCTGCACTCACAGCACACTAACAATGTATCTGTGTGCAAATTAAGACCCGTATTTATAAACTGGCTGAATCTATATGCATTACTTCCTCCCTTCCTTCTCCCCATCCACCCCAACAAACCGCCCCATTTATCCATTGCTTGTATCGTCCAGTGGTACTTCACATTGATAGGAAATCGATAAATAATTTAATAAGGTACTGGCACCAATTATGACCGCTTTAAGAGCAATGTTTACTGTTTTTGTGATTGACGGGATTTTTTATTGTAATTCTCATGAACTCATGTTACTAATAAAACAAGTAATTCTTTATTTAATCAATTTAATTACTTAAGTCCGCAAATATAGTTTGTTTTTTTTAATTTATAGTCTTTTATTTTGTTTATGTTTTTTCTCCAGTAATGGATAAAGTATAACTAGAAATGAGCACGCAGTGATGGACACTTGCTAATGATTACAAAATGATAAGTACTACCATACAAAAGATATAAAAGAAAGAATCGTCAAATTTGAATAATTATTTTTTAATAATTAGTTTAAATGTCCACCATTTTGACACCTATTGGCCGATTGTCATCAAATCACGCAGTAAGGCAATTAAATCTAATATATATAGATTAATATTTAGAAATAGTAGAAATGAAATATCAACAAATATTTCTAATTCAGTACATTTAATTTAAAAATAGCCATTACTGGGGTCATAGCCAAGACTGGTGCCAGTACTTCATTGAATTATTTTTCTTTACTACTCCTGTAAAATATGGTATTTCAAAAACTGAATTTTTGTCGCTAAGAATGATCGGTAAATTAACTTTTTTGGGTGCATTGTTACTTTCGGTTTGACCAGAAATGATGTTAACTTTTTTATATTTTGGAAAAATTATTATAATACATAATTAATGTGACTGCTTGTAGAAAAAATGTAAGAAAAATAAAATTGAATTTTCCAATAATTAATTTTAAACTATATTTATAACATGTTGATTACCACTGTAATTATAGTTAATAGAAGTGCCTATGTTAAATATTCAAACTACTGATACCTACTCTGCTTGTACAGCATTACTGTGTTTACTTGTTTAACGAATCACGAATCCCCCCTCCTCTCCCCCCAAACACCCACTGTATAATATTAAACCAAGAACACTCAACTGAGGGCACCCGCAATATTATCAAATATTATTGAAAATACTTTCAAAAATCACAATAATGAATATTTAAAAAAAAGTCAAATGCGAGTCGAGCCTCGCGTATTAATGTCGCGTACCGTATAGTTTTTTTCGATTTATTCGATTATTTTATTTTGAACTGCACTTGAGTTCAAACCTTTCGAACTTTAGAAAAGTTTAAGAACAGTGCAATTAGTTGCAGTTTAAATCGAAAATGTGGAAGCATTTATATTATAGAAATTTATATACGGGGTGTCTAAATACCAGGGGACAGTATGGGGATCTCAGAAACTATAAGAGATAGAGATTCGGTTAAATGAGAGAAAAGTTACCTTTAAGAGGGGACAGTTTAATGGTGTATTTATATTTCACAAACATTTCATAGCCTACTAGATATTAGCCAAAAACCATTTTAGTCCGAATTTTTCCATCGTGAATATTTCTTAAGCGACTTGAAATTTAAAAAAATGTTTCAAATAAATGCTGTAGGGTTTAGTATTGTCTATTTAGAAATATTTTTTCAATTTTCAGAAATCTCGTAGTTTTTGAGATATGAGACTAACATATGTTTTCTTAAATAGAAGCAATATGAAATTTTGTAATTTTTGAACAGAAGATTGTATTACCTTTCCAATGATATGCAACTTGATGAACTTACTTTTCAAAATATCTCAAAAAATGATCAAAAAGTATTTTTACTTTCTTATACTATGTATATGAAATATACATATAGTATAAGTAAGTAGGTATAGTGAATGTTTTCTTTTTCCGATTTAGATACAAAATACTAAACAATTATTGTTGCCTCAACAAATAACTAAAGAACGTGAAAAACGGTATCTTTATACCGAGGTTAGACTGTAATTGAGAATCGATTTCACGCCCTCTTTCATTTACAATATGTATAAATTAAATTTTATAGAGAGCCAATTCCCTGCACATCTGGAAACTATTTTATAAATGAAATTATTAACGGCTGTGAATTTATTCCAGTAGAGATGACACGAGACCAATACAAAGGCTGCAATTTTACTATAGATGCATTATATCTCTTCTACGACAATAAATATATAATAAAAAGTAGACGCTTGAGAAGATATTTAACTTTATGAGTTATATAATTTGACATCATAAACTTTTCAAAACATAATCGAAAACTAACAAGAAAAATAATTCGGGCAAAACATACACGGGTGTATGCCATAAGGATTCCGAAGTACGTACTATGTACGTGGATTGTTTGGAGCCACAGGTGTATTTTTGAATTAGAAAATAATATAAAAATAGGGTCATATTCTACCACATGCCTAGATATAAAAAAAAATCTATGACGCCATTCCCTAATATTTCAAAATTTAAAATTATTTTGCTGGTTTTAGTATTTGTCGTTGGTAGTTCCACCAAAGACTCGTTAGCAAATTTTTTTCAGATTTTTTGAGCCAGTAGTTACCAAGCTAGAGCGTGGGTGGACAAAATAAAATAGTGCTTTTAGTCCCTGACAGGCGCCATTTTTGAGTTAGAAAAAATAAATAAAAAATATGGTTATATTCTACTAATTAAGACCTACATTTCGACACCCCACATGCCTAGATATGAAAATAAAAATAAAAATTATATGACGCCCCTTCCTATTATTCCAAAATTTAAAATTATATTGTTGACTTCAGTATAAAATAGTACTTTTAGCCCCCTATATATTTTTAATTTTTTGACAATTTCAATTTAAATCTAAATTTATGCAAACGTCAAAATGACATTTAATATGTCCAAGCAAATATTAATTTAAAAAAACAAAACACGAATTTTTAAAATAATTTAAGATAAATCTTTATAAGGGAATATTTTACAACAAACATTGTAGACCCATATTATAGGAAATTTAATGCTCTACAAAAAATATTCTATACAATTTTCACGTAACATGTGTCGTTCTTGAGATATCTTGAAAAAACAATATTTTGAGGTGTCACCCCTCCCCCTTACACACGATTTTGATGATTTTGAAATGGGACCGTCCTCAAGCCAGACCAAGTTTCAACAATATCGGTTCAGTGGTTCATGAGTTATGAGTGTGACAAGGATTCAGGGGACAGACGGACGGATACACAGACGGACGGACGGACACACAGACAGACAGACACGGAACGAAAAGTGTTTGTCTTGACGAGAAACGTTTAGATCAATTTAAAATTTTGAAATCGGAGAACATTTTTTTTTGTGTCAATCTGAAACTATCACAAAGCTTCTCGTATCTTCGATATTGCGAGGAAGCAATAATAATAATTTAAAGAGAAACTTAATAAATAAATAATTGTAAAATTCAAATGCGTCTGATAAAAATATTAAATGTTTAATTTTTCTATATTTATTTATGGTAATTTTTGTGTAAATTCCCTTCAAGATATTCAAAAGTTTCAACAAAACTTTGCCACATTCAAACTTTGAATACATATTTTCTTGCAAAATATTAGAATGTTCATTCCTTTCTATATATAAGTATTTGAAAATATAAATGCATGTAACAAAATTCATATAAATAAATTGAATTTTTAATATTGTTTCGTCTGTTCTAGAAAAATCTGTACAAAAATCCACATAAGTTTTGAACTAACATTTGTAAAGTACAGCATATTCTTTTATAATAAAAACTATAGGTTTATAGTCAAAAATCACATATTTGAATTTGTTTCCGGTTAAACCGGAAGTCGAATGAAAATGACTTATAAAAATTTTAGTGTATGTGATTTTCATATCATTCGGATAGTTTTTCGGACAGACAGATACACATACTGACATAAATTTAATATTATATAACATATTCATTCAATTTCTAACAATTTTTTTTAGATATTATAAAAAAATGTATTAAAAATTATCTACTTCCGGTATATATATATACAGGGTGGGGCATTTAAAGTGTTACAGATTATTATCATAGAACCATCGCAAATTTGAAATAAATGTTTCAACCAAAAAATGTTTGGTTGTGAGGGGGTAATCGAATAGTAATATTTATTTGTTATTTTAACGTGGATTTCAAGGATATTTGAAGGTCAACATCATTTTTTTTAAATAGGAACCTATAGTTTTTATTTAGTAATCTTATTCTATGTGAAAAAACACGAATCTTTAATTGAAAACTTTTTTTTGAATGACCTAAACTTTATAAGATATCTAACAAAATAATTTCGAGATTTTTAACATTGAAAATTTTTTTACTCAGAAATCATCAACTTTAGACAAAAAGTACAGATACAAAAATGTTTATTGTGGTCTAATAAAGCTTGGAGAATTATTTTAAAAATGAAAAAACTTTTTCTATTTATTTTACCTTAGCAACGAAATTCTAGAATAATTCTTCATGTTTCATAAGACTAAAATAAACATTTTTTGTATCTTGTACTTTTTCTCTAAAGTTGATGATTTCTGAGTAAAAAAATCTTGAATGTTAAAAATCTCGAAATTATTTAACATTTTTTGGTTGAAACATTTTTTTCAAATATGCGATGGTTCTAAGATTATAATCTGTAACACTTTAAATGCCCCACCCTGTATAATATATATTTATATATAGCAATTTTTCATTGAGCCAATGCCAGAATCAAATTTCAAATTTTTTCATACTGTAGTTTTCGTTTGCTGAATAGACAGACATTTTTTATAAAAAACTGAAAAGTAGAAACGTAAAATATGTTAAAATAAAAAATATTGAAAAATCAACCAAGAACCTTTGACAAATTAAAAAAAATTAAATATAAATTGATATTTAAAATTTTAAAAGCTTCGAAAGTTCTTTATGAAAATTCTATTAAAAAGTTAATCCAATTATTAGACATATAAAATTACACAGTAATTAGATTTTCTTATAAATGAAAATTTTTAAACAAAATCTTGTCTCTCCATTTATCAATAATTAATTTGAATATTGCAAGCTGTAAAATGTACAATCAGCTACGATTGATTTAAATTATCATTGAATAAGTCAAACGGAATTATTTTCATTAACAGAGAGGGATTTAGGACATTTTACTTTCTTTCAAAAAATTTTTTGTATTTGTAAATTTTTCAAAACATTATGAACAATTTAATATTCATTCATTTTGAAATTTTATCAAGTGCCATGAGTCTTAACCCTCCAATGGTGATGCTTTATCTCATAACATTAATAATGACACAGTCTGTCAGATTTGTATAACATTTTATAAATTGCAGGAGTTGGTAAAAAAAAATCCTTAATATATAAAGCTCAACGTCTGTCTGTCTGTCCGTTAGTGCGCTTATAATTTTTTTTTAATTCTTAGATATGTTCTCTGGCCAGGTTACAGGATATATTTACGTTAGGTAACATTAAGAATAAGCAGTGACAATAATAGTAAATCAAGTCGGAAAAAAAGTTTGCCATCAGTGGGCTCTTTTGCAATACGCTGCCTAAGCCGAAAATATTGAACAAAATAATTTAGTTAAGAATTATGTAGAATCAAAATTAAAATAAAGTCTACGGTAACATACCTATATCTAACATTTAAACCACAGGACTTCTTTTTTGTTACAAAGAAAATAAAAAATGTTTGGGTTCTGTTTACATGGACTTATGACCTGCAAAACATTAATCTTTATCGAAATAAATGATTTCATCGTCATAAGTATTTAATGTAGATATAATATTCCCTTTACAGCATCCAATTTGGTCGTATAGTTTAGGAAATAACTTTAAATAAGTCATATACGGTAAAATATTATTAATAACGCGCGAACTAAGAAGTGTTGAGCGGGACAGAGGGAAAAATTCTCGGCCGTTGTCTTTTGATCGTCAATTGTTTATTTTGCTTTCAATTATTAACTTTTAAATCTAAACCGATCTAAAATTATTTGTACTTTTTGTTCTGATTCGTTTTTGTTAGGTAATTTAGGTGTTGGTTGGTTATTGTTGTAATAATAACTAAACGTGTTTGTACTTAATTTAACTAATTGAGGTTTTGGTTGGTTATTATTGTAATAATAACTAAACGTGTTTGTACTTAATTTAACTATATTTTTCAAAACTTCTAAATAATACTTCCGTAGTCCACGCGAGCGAAGCCGCGCGGGCCCAGCTAGTTTGTAATATGAAACAGCCAGAAATAAAATTGATTAACTAGACAAAAGTAAATGGATTTGAAATAGGAGTTCAAAGTAGAGCTGGGCGCGTGAGTAATTTTTGCTCACGATCACGCACGCTCACGAGAGAAAAATTTTTAGTCACGCCCGCTCACTCACGGTTACAAAAAAACTATTCACGATCACGCCCGCTCACGAATTCTATTTTTTTATTCACGCCCGATCACGCACGGCGGGTCACGCTCGTGACCCGAATAATATATTATAAATAAAATGTTTAATATAAAAATTCGATTTAACAGATGATCATATATGCATGAGATCAGAAATTAAATAAATATCAAAATATACATACATATACTCATGAGTATATGTATGTATACGCACGACAAAAATGTACTCACGCCCGGTCACGCCCGATTGTTTTATTTTGACTCACGATCACGCCCGCTCACGATCCAATATTTGAAAATCGCTCACGTCACGTCGGGTCACGGCCGTGACCCGACGTGACCCGAAAAATTCACGACCCGCGCCCAGCTCTAGTTCAAAGTAACCTACCGAATGTAGAATCTTTAGACAAGGAAAGAGATAGAATTCATAACTCACTGTTACGTTTAGCTCCGAAATAATTTGCTCCGAAACTCCAAACGCTAAACATTCCTATAAATAATTAACTAACAAATTGCATATATATACATTATATATTTTTCAAAATATATAATTTTAAAATTCTACAAAAAAAAAATATCTTCAGGACATCAGTATATCAATAATTTACTATATAAATAATATATTGAGAATAACACGAATCTTACACCTTCCTTTAGGTCTGTAAAACTTGGCACTATCACTGTAAGGTAAATAAAATATCGCTATGTACAGTCGCCTGCAGAACTCGTCTGGCGCCCTAAAGGCTAGAATCGCTTACAACAGATTCCAAATTTAAAGACAAACATCATCGGTTATCTTTTTCTACCAAGTTTAATATATTTAAATACTAAAATTCGGAATATCAAATATTTATTGCCACAAAATTTACTTGTACAATTTTCAATAGATTACATAATAATTTAATTGCACAAATATATATGAGTACTATAAACGAAGAGTAGTTCTTTATCTAGCAAATGAATTTCAAAATATCTGTCTTTGTTTGATACATGGAGAAATGATTTAAATATTATAATAATCAAATGGGAGGAGCCTACTAAGTTTGTGATAAGCGAAAATGAATACAAACTGCAAGACCATTAATGCAGGTGACTGTACCTACATCTTCATAGCCAACTTTTATTTTGTTTTGATCTGATTAATATTTTCACGATATCATTAAATACGTATAAGAACGTCTCCTTAAATCTATTAAATTACACTTTGGGCTTACTTTGAAACTTTTCTGATTAATAATTGAAAATAATTTAGTTTGTAAGTTGAGATCGAGTAAGTATACGGTTTCTTTTTATTTTTAAAATTAAATTTTATCGGTGAAAAGAAAACCATTAAGAATGTACTGAACGGAAGTAAAAATTAATAGAATTTGATGGAACTCTGGGAAATCGTTTATAAATGAATCTTAATTGTATAAAATTTTTTTACCATCTAGTATAAAAGTTATATGGTATTAAAATTTGTCGATATTTTAAAGTTAAGGTTATTGTCCTAGCACCCCGTTAGTTGTGAATTTTCCGTATTTTTTCAATAAAAAAAGATTTGATTTCGAAAAATTTATTTTTTAATGATAGTCGATAAAACAGGTCGTGTATACAAATATCACACACCCATTTTTTTACCTAATCAATTTTCGAGATACAAATAAGCCTATGTTTTTCCTTAGGATACAAGCTATTTCCCTGCCAAATTTCATCAAGATCAGTTCAGCGGTTTAGCCGTGAAAAGGTAACAAACAAACAGACAGACAGAGAGACATAGACAATTTCGCAGTTATAATACTAGTATGGATTGATCTTATATTAGGAAATACTATACCAATGCTAGTCCCTATAAGAAACTGTTACCAAAATTTTACGGCGGCCATCTTTTCTTAATTGTCACAATAGTCATTTCCATGCATATGATCCCAGAGGCGCCAGTTGAAAATTTATAATATGCAAATATGCTTTAAATTACAATTGAATTTGGTATTTATGAAAGACAGTCCTCGGTCCCGGCTTTAAATTTTGAAATAAAAAATACTCCTCTGAAACTTCGTGAGTGGATTCATTTTGGCGTAACCTACAATTTTTTTATCTTCGAAAATTCTGAGAATTGGGACGTTTTTGATGTGGCATGCGTCAAACAACACCCCATGGAATTGGCATGTTTAGGGCGTATGTCAGGGCAAAAGACCCTTGATTTTTGTAGGCCAGTATAACCATAACATTTTACTATTATTTATCTAGCAATTGTGCAAAAATTAGCCGGCTATTTATAAATTACATAATATCATGAATTTGACATGTTGAGGGTGTAGGTTTCGTTAAATGACCCAATATTTTTGTAAGTCAATATATTTCCCGATGTTTGCATTATAAGATCTTGTAATTCAAGTAAAAAAAGAAAGGGTTATTCGTAAATTTCTTATGCATCGTTAAATTGACATGTTTGACGCATTCCATATCAAAAACGCCCCAATTCTCAGAATTTTCGAAGATTAAATAGTTGTAGGTTACGCCAAAATGAATCCACTCACGAAGTTTCAGAGGAGTATTTTTTATTTCAAAATTTGAAGCCGGGACCGAGAACTAAGATGATATTTCCAAATATACTTTTCTCTGTTAATCAATTTTTTAAAGACAATATAAAACACACTGTTATTAATTAATTTTATAATTCAAAATAATTGATATTTATTTTAAAATCTGAATGATACGCCAATGACTCATGAAGCGATATGGTAACAACGCTAGGTAACGTGTTATTTGTCCTTTATCTTTCCTTGTCTAAAGGATAGATGTTCTTTCGTATATTAATTAGCAAATCAAATAACAGTGAAGTTAGCCACTTTGGTAGCTAAATGAGTAAATTAATAACTAACATTTTTATTACAAAAGTACATAACTACTTTAAAAATTCTTACAATATCTTTCACAGTGTTTGAAAACGCTTTCAACTATTTGTGTTATGTCAACAAGGACCTTTTTTCGAATCGCTGACCCACGAAGTTTTAATACGGGGAAACTTTTGATTTAAAAGCTTGATGCAATTTCAAAAGAATTTTATTTTTATGTTTACTGTAAGTTCAACTTCCCTTAATACACTTTTTATAATATATATGTTATATATATGTACATACATTTATTTTTCTCAGGTACTTGACAAAGATATTTTCTATGTAATATGTTTTCTTGAATAAAATATATGTTTTTTTAAGATGAAACTTGTATAAACAATATTTAAATAAACATGAGTACAAATTCTATACATATGTATATTTTGTATAACATCCTCGTATATATTACCCACTTTTAATCATAAAATAATAATTTTTAATGTTTTTTCCTTAATATGTGCCTGCCCGAAGTAATTATACATTTAATTTGTTAGTTTTATTACATCATTAGAACGACTAACTTTAATTTATTTCTTTTCATTTACATATAACTACGGTATACATATAGGGAATTCAATATAATTCTCATGAACTTATGTTACCAATACACCTATCCCCCGATTTACACGGCACTTGTTTTGCACGATTTCGCTTTTACACGATTTATAAATTGACAATACAAAGATATGATGGCATTTTTTCCTTACTTTTTTAATTTTTTGTTCCTAATGTAAAATAAATTAAATACCTATCTATTTATATTACTTTCATATGTTTGTTGTTTTATGAACTAAGAACAATTTTGAGTTTTTCAAGATGTCTGACTTTTGTTTCACTTAAATAAATTACTGAATCACGCACATTTTGTGTTTTTTTTCGTTTTACACGATTTTACTTAGCAAAATCCAAGATTTCAGTTTACACGGTTTTGTGCAGAACGTATCTACCGTGTAAATCGGGGGATAGGTGTAAAACAAAAATCTCTAAAAAATCTATTTAATTCCTAAAGTCCGCAAATATAGTTTGTTTTTTAAATTAGTCTTTTATTTTGTTAATGTTTTTCTCTAGTAATGGACAAAGTAAAACCAGTAATGATTACAAAATAATTAGTACTACGACACAAGAGTTATAAAACAAAGAATCGTAGAATTTGAAACAATGTAAAGCAGATAATTAATAAATAAATTACATTAATAATTTAATTAGCATAAATGTCCACCATTTTAACATTTGCCGTTTGTCATCAAATTAAGCTATTTTACAGTTAAGTGTCTATAGATTATGATTCAGTAATGGCATTAATCAAATATCAACAAAAAATTTTAATTTAGTACATTTAATTAAACAAGTGTCCAACACTGGATTATTAATTTTTCACAGATAATTTTTAATAAAAAATTATAATTTTTTCTGTATACGGACCTGTTCTAATATTAAATATCAATTATCATTATTTAACCCAAACCCTAACTTGATTCTAGGTTTTTTTAAAGTAAATACATCAAAATCAAAAGAAACAACATTTTAAATACCTACTATTATACAAAATGCTTAAAAAATTACGTATCACTTTTGAGAAAAAATATCAAATCTACACGGCTTACACCCAAAAGCAAATATCCATATCAAGATCACCGTGGAAGCCTCAATATCTGTGATAAAATTTAATAAAAACTTACATGAATACACAATTAGTTATAAAAAAACTATCACAACACTTTATTTTAATTAAATTGTATTTAAATTAATAAAAAAAACCACAACATACATTAAACTACATTATTGTAACTAAATGTCAAACCACCATTTTATTAATTAGGTACTATATTCATGTCTCTGACTGTCTTCTTTTAATAAAATTATATAATTAATTTCTTATACCATGTATATGAAATATACATTAGTATAAGTAAGTATAGTGAAGCCGATTTTTTTCGAACTCCGAATTTTCACGGAATTATCTATTTTGACCTTCCCTGAATCCATTCTGACTATTTTCGCCATGATGTCTGTGTGTCCGTCTGTCTGTCTGTCTGTCTGTAAGCGCTGTAAGTCAAATACGACAAATCGTAGAAGGGTGATATTTTATATTTAAGATTAATTTTTGGCTGGGAAGAAAACGTCCTATTTTTGAAAACGATCTTTCAACCGGATACGGATGTTTACTGTTTACCTACGTCGATTTTTTATTTTTCGAATTACTCTGAAACAGTGCGAAATAGAGAAAAATGGTCAAGTTAAAAAATGTAGGTAATATCTATATCAATAATTTATGTTCTATTCATTTCTTCGTAAAAACGAATTTTTGAAAAAAAAATTTATTATAATTCAAATGGTTCATAACAGAGGAAAAATATCTGCCATGAGTGTCATGGGACTTTCTTATACGTATTACAGAGATTGAACAGTGTGTGTATTTGCCGTAGGTAACATGGGACTTTCTTATACGTAATACTGAGAGTGAACTGTGTAGGTGAATCTAAATAATTACATAAAAAAATTCTTTCTGGCTAAACCATAAATGTTGGAAAAAAATGTATGGGGAATAAATTATAGATAATAACATACTCGACATTTTTTATCTAAAACATTTTTTTCTTATTTCAAAAATAATTCAAAAATCCAAAAATTTACAAGAGTAAACATTCGTTTTCAGTTATTACGTTAAAAAAAATCACTTGTTATATAAATATAAAATTATTCATTTTGTTCTTTCTTGTTAGTTTGTTAGAAATGTTTTAATAAACAAAGAATCACGTATACAATTCACTGTTAGGTTAGGTTAGGTTAGGTATAAGAAAGTCCCATGGTTCCCAAGGCAGATATTTTTTTTATGATAAACTATTTTCAAACAAGTAATTAATCGTTTTCATATGTTTTTGTTTTAAATTCAAATAACATGATACGAAAGGCAGCTTACAAAAATTGAATAAACTTTGTTTACACTAAACTAATATGTGTTCAATAATAACAGGTGTTCAAAAAGTCTCTATCTATTTTATTTATTAATTTTTTAAATCATTGTTTCTCAAACATATATATATACGTCTATTTGTATGAAATGTCAAAACGTATCATATGCAGTCAGTTCAGTTGGGACCCCCTTAAAATAAATTGTTTAAATTACAAAATTTTAATTTACTATTTTGAGAAGTTAATAAAAAATACCAGTTATGAAACTTTGTAGATTTTTAAATAATGTAATAAAAAATATTTAAGGGATTATTTTTAAATTTAATCATCCCTGAAATATAGTCTAGTTAATAGGGAGAAAAAGGGAGTTTTTTCTATTTTTATAAAAGTATACAGGATTTGGTGTAATTTAGAAAGATGGGGGGGGGGGCATTTTTGCGAACCTTTTAAACGAAAATATCTTTCAAACCGATGATGTTGCGACAAAAATGGTGAGGGCATTTTTAATTCAACGCAAAATTTTCTATAATTTTTTAAAAATATTTTTTTAAATTAGTTATAGTTTTCAAAATGTAGTTTCTGCGAATTATTTCGTAAACTGATAAAGGTTGGAAGTTTTCACAAAGATGGTAGTTAAAGTCCCCCCCCCCACACCATCACGCCAACTTAGGAGGTAGTAGGTACCCCCGAACACTTTTAAAAAAAAAAAATGTATTATGAATGAAATATTATTAGATACATTTTTATACTAATTAATTTTTATTAGACATTTATAATTTTAAATGAATAAAGTCAAACATATATTAATTTTATGAAACTGTGTATATACAGAACAAAATTTATTAATTATTATATTTGCCAATTTTGTTGAAGAATTTTCATTAAATAAATCAAACACAAAATTAAATTATTGTTTGTTTATGCTAAATTGAAATTTAACAAAATTTTCTCTCCCATTTCAAGTTCACTATAATATATCTATAATAACTATACTAGTGTAGGTAATACACAATGATGTGGGCAGTACATGATTTTCTTATCAATACAGATAAAAATATACGTATTAGAAAACTTATGACAGGTACCTATTATAATAAAATTTGCTCTAGCTAGAGTAAAGCAAAGTTAATGCTATCTGCAAGCAGGGACTTGAACCGGAATTTTTTTATGGTTCGGGTTCGGTTCTGGTTCGGGTTTGGGTTCAACATGTTGCAAACTATTTGGGTTCAATAATCGTTATTTTTTTTAGGGTTCAGGTTCGAGTTCGGGTTCAAGTTTGTAATTGAAAGAAAATTATTTTGTTCGCGAAAAAAATTTTAATTAACAAATAAAACATTTTCTGAAGAAGAAAAAAACATTAATAGCCATTAAAATATTGCTAGAAAAAAGGGCAAAAAATAAAATTACATTTTAAAGATTGAAATTTCTATTTTTCAGATTTTTTTGCAAAGTTAAATGTAATTCAGTTATAGAATTAAAAAAGAAAGTAAAAAACATAATAATAAATGCAAAAGTGTCTCTGTCTCTCTGTTTGTTACCTTTTCACGGCTAAACTGCTAAACCGAACTTAATGAAATTTGGCAGAGGGATAGCTTGTATCCTGAGGAATGACATAGACTACTTTGTATCCCGAAAATTGATTATATAAAAAATATAATTAAAAAAAAAGAATATCTCTCTATTTGTTTATTTTTTCTGACTTGAACCGAAAACTACTGCACCGATTTTGATAGAATTTTGAGTGTGAGAATGCTATTTAAGAATTAGTTTATGCTGTATAATAAATTGATTTATGATAGGGTTGTATTAAGGAAAGTACAGTTACAGATTCAAAATATTTATAATAGAAAGATTTAAAATAAACATTTTAGGGTTAAAATTTAAGTACCCTGAATAGTTATCATAAGTTTATAAACCTCCGATAAAGGTAATAAATAAAATATAGATAACATGATGGACAAATAGATATTTAAAATTGTTCATATTTAAAGTTAGAATTTACATATAAACAAGCCCAAAAATGTAACAACGGTTTTTCATATTATATAAACTAATCAATTAAAAACAGCGTTAGGGGTTGGTTGGTCGGGGTTTTTTCAGCACTTCCGCGATGAAAATTTATTATTTATTGTTTTTGATTTACTAGATATTAACTCGGGTAAGCTGAAATCGATATTTCGTTAATAGGAATAATCCATCTTTCATAATTGAATGTTATTTAGATAAAATAAAACAAAGAAAGAATGTTTATGTGATAATGTATAGAATAAAAGAGATGCAAAATAAAAAATTATCGTAATTTTTCTTGCGGAAAATTTAGGAATGAATTTAAAGCCGAAAGTCTTAAATAGTATATTTTTTAATATTTAAAAAAATAAATCTTCAAACTTGATTTTATTTTTTTCTGTCACTTCTCAATTTTATCAATTCAAACCATTTTTAATGCTTTTTAAAATAAATGTTCTTTGAAATGAAAAATATATATTTTATAGGTATAACATTAATGTATACCAGATTGAATTAAAAAAATTCTCTTGTTTGGTGACATAGAACTGATTTTTCTTTATCCATTACTGGAGAAAAACATGAACAAAATAAAAGGTTATAATTTAATTAAACCGGCCAAGTGCGTGTTGGGCACGCACATGATAGGTTTCCGTAGTCATTACGAATTATAAACAACAGTTATTTCAATTTTTTTATAAACTATTATAAACTATTCTAGCTACAGTGTTCGTTTTAATTTTCATTGAAAGTACTAACTAAAAGCTACATTCTGGATTTTTTTTAGATTTTTTGCATCGATACATTTTTAATGCTTTTTAAAATAAATGTTCTTTGGAATGAAAAATATATATTTTATAGGTATAACAAAAATGTATACCAGATTGAATTAAAAAAATTCTCTTGTTTGGTGACATAGAACTCTGGAACTATAAATTACACAAAATTCAGATTAATCTTAAAATGTTCATAATATAGTCTCTTTTTGTATTTTAAATTAAAATTTCCAATTATTGTAATGCATCGTTCAGAAATTACAGATCTTTAAAAAAAATTAATTAAATTTAAAATTTTACAATTGTTTTTTACAGTTATTTAATTTTAATATTTGATTTCTTTTTTACTTATAATAAAAATCTTTAGAACTAAAACACTGTACATTCACTGTTTTTTTTTTTACTTAAAAGGCTGAAATTAAAAAAGTAAATATCAGAATGAAATTAAATTTTAAAACAGAAAAATATATTATATAAAAAACATTTTAAGACTAATCTGAAGCTTACATGATTCATAGTTCCCGAGTTCTATGTCGCAAACAGCAGATGTTTTATCTATCATCCAGATAAGAAACTGACACCAGTCTTGGCCAATACTCCAGTGTTGAACACTTGTTTAAATAAATGTACTAAATTAGAAATATTTGTTGATAAGTATTTAATTACTGCAACATGCAACTACTGAATCATAATCTATAGACATTTAACTGTAAAACAGCTTAATTTGATGACAATCGGTCAATGGGTGTCAAAATGGTGGACATTTAAACTAATTGTTATTAGTGTAATCTATTATATATTAATCATAGCAACTGCTTTACATTATTTCAAAATTTACGATTCTTTATTTTATAACTTTTGTGTCGTAGTACTTATCATTTTGTAATCATTACTGGTTTTACTTTATCCATTACTGGAGAAAAAACATAAACAAAATAAAAGGTTATAATTTAAATAAAACGGCCAAGTGCGTGTTGGGCACACACATGATAGGTTTCCGTAGTCATTACGATTTATAAACAAGAGTTATTTCCATTTTTTTTATAAACTATTATAAACTATTCTAGCTACAGTGTTCGTTATAATTTTCATTGAAAGTACTAACTAAAAGCTACATTCTGGATTTTTTTATAGATTTTTTGCATCGATAGTTTAGAAAGTAGAAGGGGGGAGGGAATGCTCTGATAACGACATTTAAATGCAAATATATATCGTGACTGAAGGGTTAAAAAGTTAAAATCAAAAGGTCATATAACATTTTTTGTTGCATTTTAGGAGACCTATCTAAAGATACCCCACTCAATGGGGTAAGTGAAAAAAAATTTGAGTACAATTTTCAGTCTATGGGAGGGGGTCCAAAATAATTTTGACAGTGTTCGTTATAATTTTTAGTGAAAGTACTAATTAAAAGCTACATTCTGATTTTTTTTCAGATTTTTGAATAGATAGTTTAGAAATTAGGGTGGGGGGACGCTCTGATAACGACATTTAAATGCAAATATATCGTGACTGAAGGGTTAAAATCAAAATGTCAGAAAATATGTTTTATTGCATTTTAGGAGACCTATCTAAAGATACCTCACTTAATGGATTAAGTGAAATTTTTTTTTTAATATACTTTTCAGTCAATGGAAAGGGGGTCCAAAAAATTTTTTTTCAAAAATCTTATTATTTCTGTTTTTGAGTTTTCAGTCTTCGTCCGTATACCAAATTTCATCTTAATCGGTCCAAAATTTTTGAGATCGGACGGACGGACGGACATGACGAAACTTTGCGGACTTTTGTATATATTTTATTAGTAACAATAAGCCCGGCCATCAATCCCAAAAAACAGTATACCTATCTCTTAAAGCGGCCAGTATGGTCATGTTATAGAAGTTTGACTATATTATTGTAGCATTATTTATGTACATAATAAATAAAAGATTGACCTAGTTGATATTTACTTTTCCTAATTCTATAATAATCGATCATATCTCAAGTTGTCTTCAAGAAAAACTAATCATCTGAAACTAAATACGGAAAATTGATAATGAATAAAGAAAATGTCAATACATCTTATTTTTTTACTTTTATATAATCTTAATAGAGTACACAAAAATATATAGCTTTTTTCTAGGCTTCTTTGTTTAATTCACATCTTTCAGTAGACATTTTGACTTATTATTTTGTATTTGAATTTTAACGTGGCTTCATCAGTATGTATCTTTTATTAGGAAATATCAATTTTTAAATCTGTCTTAATGCATTATTTAATAACAATTATTAGTTTAGTTATAGAATCAACCAATCAATTTTTTCATTATTATTTAATTAAAAAAAAAATTTATAATTTCTTTAATACTTAATAAATCAATCAACGAACATGAATCTGAACCCGAACCTTTTCATGGATAACAGGTAACCATATATTTTTAAAAGGTTCTTTTAATTCTATAACTGAATTACATTTCAATTTAAAAAAAAATCTGAAAAATATTTCATTATAATTATTTGATAGTTTATCAATTTTAATTTGTTAATAATAGATAAAGGAGGTCTAGACGGTTTTAAGGCATTTGATAGTCATATGGCCGGTATTATTAATCAATTTAAAGCTCATTTAGCGCTAAATGCTCCTTTAACCTAAATGTTGTAAATTACAAACATGATTTAGATCAATATTAAGGCTCTCAATGAAAAATGTACATAATATGCGTTGTAAAAACAAAGTATAGAAAATTAAAAACACATTTGATTAAATATATTATGCTTGGTTCTGTTAATAATATGACAGTTAGTTAAAGGAGCATTTAGTTAAACTTGATAATACTGGACGTTAAAGTTAATGATGTAAGCTATATTTAAAAAAAACTGAAGCCTGTAAGAACGCACCAAGCTGAGATATTAACTATTCAACTTATTTGTTAATTTATCAATTTTAATTGACATTTTCGGTGATTTTTGAACACTTTTTTAAGAGGAGAGAGGGCGGAAAAATGAATCTCACGCCAGACTTGCTAAGGCCGGCTCTGATAACTATAAAACAATGATAGAAAGTGAAATTTACACAAAGCTTTTTTACCTTTAAATACCTATATATTTAATTATTTACATAATTAACATGCACATGATTTACAACTGAAAAAGATGGAGATTTAAGAGCGCCGTTATTCCATTAATGCGATATGCTACTGTATAGTATAGACATCTGACATTTCTATATATACCCAAGTATATAGATTTATAAAAAATATTAAAAATTTATATACAATATACTTTTGACAACATTTCTACTGTTCTGGCCAGCTACTTTCTTCATTATTTATTCTTTATAAAGTGGAAAACAAAAGATATTTCAAAGCTTAGCTAGAAAAGTTTGTATTGTCTGTATAAGGTCTGCAACTTGACATGGGTCTTCAGCGAGGTTTGTTTGCATACATTAATACACACAAGTTCTGTTCTCGAATAACGAGACATGTGTCATGGAAATATTTTATAAAACGTTACAAATATCTCGTAATTCAAAATGTCTTTTCCGGTGCAGCTAAATTATTTTTCGTGAAATATTCGCGAAGAAAACATAATATATGATATATATGTGTGTTTTACTCGTAAATCACGATTCTATTAACCCATAAAGCAAGTCGTACCCGTGGGTGAAAAAAATGTTTGGCGACACGGTTTTTTGGAACTATACATCACAAAAACTTTGAATTTATTTAATATGTCCGATATGCAGTCTAGTTTTACGTGTACAAATTTTAAATCATTATAGTTAGTTAAAACAACAACATTGTTACCAGTGTGCTCCGCGAAAATTTGCTCCGCAAAGTCAGTGGCGTAACATTTGGATTTTAAAATAATTTTTTTTAAAATTAATCAATGATCAATTTTTTTTTATTGTCTTTAAAAATTCTTCAGTGATATAAATAAATAAATATCATCAATGTTTCTGTATATGCATATGTTACGGCTAAAACCCGAAGTGCGGCTAGAACTAGTATAGAACTAGTGTAGCCGGCTACACCTAGTTCTAGCCGATAACAGTTGGTTAAAACAAGGTGTAGCCGATTGCATTCAACTAGAACTAGGTATAGATTTCTTGAATGTGGGGCTTATAAACTATAATTTTAAAAATATGCTGACGGAAAATGTAATATTATTATGTACTATTTTATTATGTACTAATTTATTACATAATAAAATAGTACATAACAATACTAATTTTTGCTAACGCGAAAATGTTTTAATTTTATATAATAAAAAGTAACGCATATTTTTTAAACTATAGTTTATAAGCCCTAAGTTTCGTATAACGGACTAGATTGCTTGTTATGCATCTATAAACTTTTCTAATCTATGGTTATAACCCTTTAAGGAAATTGGCTATTGAAACAATTTATGAACACATTTTTTCAACAATTTTTTCATGGAATTTTTGTCTAAAATTTAAACATGCGTGTGTATAAAAAAGTAAAAAGTAATATATTATTATAATACTCGATTGAAAAAAGCACTATTTTATTTAAATGTATTTGTATGCACGCACCGGTAGTTTATTGATATTCAATATTTACAATCAAATTTTTCATCGCTTCAACTAAAATATAAAACTGAATATTATTTAAAAATTTCATAAATAATAAAAATCTCTGTATTCATATCAGGGAATCATAGGCGTACGTATTATTATTTCAAAAGGGAAACAAAACAAAATTCAGTGAAATTTTTATTAAAATCTAAAAGTAATGAATAATCTTGAAAAGTCCCGATTTGAAAAAAATATGTCACGAATTTTTTTTTCTTTATGCACAAGTCGGGTATTAAAATATGTCCTTCCACAGGATGCAAGTTATCTCCCTGCTAAATTTCATCAAGATCGGTTCAGCGGTTTAGCCGTGAAAAGGTAACAAACAGACAAAGTTATATTCGAGGTTATTTTCAAAATTAATCGGATAATGCTATTTTGACCTCAAATTCGGATTCAGTGCGTTAAAATACATTAAAATACAATGGTCTTCGAAAAAATTCTGTACCTTTTTTGTGTGTGGCTGTGTTATCTATGGGGTAAAGTACGTGTTACCCTATTAAATACGTAGTAGGCGCACATGCTCTCACATGTAAAATGTATACAATACACAATGTATGTACAGATACAATAAATACATATGTTCTTTTCATGCATTTCATTTATATGCACACAGTTATTAATTTTTATTTCCTTTTATTTCTTTATGCTACCATGATATTTGATCGTGAAAAAATCATTCGGAAAATTGTATTTATAATTCTCATATACAATCGTTTATAGTTTATATCAGTGGTCACCAAACACAATAAGAATATGGGACCTATTTCAAATATTTTTATCATTACACGTATAAAAAAAAAAATTAGATTTCCATTAAAAATATTACTTACATCAGATCGGGCCTTAAAATAATAGCCCGATCCGGTCCGAATTTTCTTTCGGCCCGGTCCAATCCGGTTCGATTTATACGATTTATATTAAGGTCAGGACCCAGCCCGGTCTGGTTTATAGTAAGGTCCGATCCGACCCGGTCCAAACATTACAAACAAAAATTAAGCTCGGTCCGATCCGATCCGAAATTCGGACCGGGATCTCGCGATCTCAAAAACTACTGAACCGATTTTGGCGATTTTTTTAGTTTTTTAATCCTTGGGTTTACTGAAGTAACATAGGTTATGTAACATATAATTTATCTCAAGCAATGAACAAAAATATTTAAAAATTAATTATCGTTATAGCCATTTTTGAGGAGTATAAAATATAAAAATATTTATTACTGATTTTTTAAAGATAATTTTGATAAGTAAGTACAACAAGTTGGATATCATTGAAAAGGTAATAAAATCTTCAATAAAATTTTTTTTAATTCATATTAATTCTATTAAAACTTCTCAAAAATTACGAGATTTCTACAAATTTAAAAACATATTTAAATATAAGTCTTGAGGCATCCGCGGTGATCTTGGTATGAATCTTGGTTTCTGAGTGTAAGCCGCGTCGATTCAAAGCTCTTCTAAATGTGCACTTTTAGTAGAGCTCTGAAGTTGTCCACTGCAATGTGTGACGAAACGTTGGCCGATAACACGGCCAAACAGACGCGGCTTACACCCAGAAGCCAAGTTTCATACATATTTAAATAGATAATACTAAACATTACAACATTTATTTGAAATATTTTTTTCGAGTCACTTCACTATATAGTTTATAAAATGTGTTAAGAATTGAATAGGCAATTCGAAAATGTGAAAATTTATAGGGTGTTATTTTTGAAAATTTTGAAAAAAATAAGTTCAGAGTTTTGATACACCCTGTACAAAGAATACAATTTTGTAAATGTTTGATGTAATATTGTAATAATAGAGCATAAGTCAAAATTATTTTTAGCAGAAAATATTTTTTTTTGTTATAATTAGAAAATTACAAGGTGTTACAAAAATGGTAATAATTTTTAAACCGCTCAGTATAATCCCACACATGCTTATATCAAAATATTCAGAAAAGTAAATGCTTTTAGATTATCAATCAAAAAAATACACATTGTATTTAAAAAAACATAACTTTAATTTGTAACGCACTTATGGGGCACCCTATATAAATATAACTATTTTTAAAATATGCTGCTTGTCTATCCTGACAACTTTTGTATTTAAAGTTTTCTTCCATTTCTTATAATAAATGTAATATTGAACTTTGACACAGTCTTGGGACAGCCTGTATATAAAATTATTTCAAGACCAAAACAATTTGAAATAATTTTATATCACATACTATTATAAGGAGTTTATGAGTTCTCAGAACTGAGTTGTTGTGACAACAGCAATTTAAATAAAGTGTCATAAAACCCTGATCTTGAAATTTTAGAGAGCACTTTACTTCTCCCAGATTAAGGTGAAGTTTTTATTTAAAATAATATTTACATTTTAAAGTAGATACGTCTACTCTACATATATCATAGGGTATACCTCACTGTCTCTTTTTAAAAATTAGGTTACTATACAGTAAGATACTGGCACCAGTCTTGGTCTCTTTTAAGAGCAAGGTGTACTGTTTTTTTTTGAGATTGATGGGCATCTTTTTTATAATTCTCATGAACTCATGTTACTAATAAACAAGTACCTCTTTATTAAATCAATTTAATTACTTACTATAGTCCGCATTTTTTCTTAATTATAGCTTTTTATTTTGATTATAATTTTCCTTCAGTAATGGACAAAGTAAAATCAGTAATGGGCACCCAGTGATGAACATTTGCTAATAACTACAAAATGATAAGTACTACGATATAAAAATTATAAAATAAATAATTGTAATATTTGAAACAATGTAAAGCAGATACTATGATAACTAGAGTTGTTATTTTCAATGAAATACATAGTTACTAGTTGATTTTTTTTTCGAAAAATAGTTGATAAATAGTTTTTTTACGATTTAATAATAATAAATATTGACGGCCTAAAATTTTCCGAGGGTCGCACATAAATAAGAAATTTTGTAAAAAAATTTAGATTTTCCGGTTTTGAATTTTTTTCTAATCAATTTTTTGTTTTTTTTTGAAGTAGAACTACGTCTTCCCCGGTAATATTTGGGAATAAGCTCGGAAACACAAATGTAACGAAAATATGTCACACTTTGAAAGCTTTTATCTCCGGAACTAATAATCATAGAGCAATAAAAAAAAGCCAATAGATAGCTTATGTAATCAATTTTATAATATAATGAAATTGGAAAAATAGTTGTTATTTTCAATGAAATAGTTACTAGTTGAATTTTTTTTCGGAAAATAGTTGGTAAAGTTTTTTTACGATTTAATAATAATTAGTGCAAACGAAGCAGTAAAAAGTGTCGCAAATAGTTTAAAAATAGTTGGAAAGGTAGTTGCAAATAGTTGATTTCAAATTGTTTTCAATCAAACCAGTTTTCTGAAAACGGTGGAGATATGTAATAAAAATTACAATAAATGCATTTTTACGCAATAGTTGAAAAACTATTTTTCCAATCTCTAATAATGACTTTTAACTGCCCCATCCTAAACTCTTAATTATCTTAAATATTTTATTTGATCCGGTGCAGGTGGGAAAAAACCTACATAAGTGCAAGAATTTTAAAGAAAAAATTACCCACTACCTCGCATAGAAACCGAAAAAAACAAGCAAGTGTTCAATCATAGTAAATTTAAAAAAAAATTTTACCAACAACAAAATATATCTGTATTGTTTCAAGTATTTAAAATACTAATAAATAATGGTTTTATTTATTCACAAAAATACTTCAAATTCAAATTTTGTATTATATTATAAAACAAAATTATCAATTAAAATGAGTAGTTAAGTCACATAAATGAACAATATTTTAAAGAAAACAACGGGAAATTAAAACCAAGCTCAGTCATTCTGAAACACCTGATAATTAAAATAAACATTATAAAAACATAATTTGTTCATATGTGACCGTGAGCGTCGCGGGCCGCGGGTTGGTCAGCCCTGATCTACAAGATCTAGCAGGACTGAAGCTAGGGAAAGTCCTTTAAGATTACTTTTATTATATATATTTTTACTTTTAAATTACACAGCTACACAAAAAAAAATCTGCCAAGTAAATGCACAGTGCTTCCTCGTGCTAAATACACCAAAAGTAGTTAATTATTCAACAATTTAAATAAAAACCGATAGTGTTTAGATAAATTCCTGGAATTGGTTAACCATTTATTTTTATACAATTTTACTAAAAAAAATTAGTTCGAAATTTTTCTTAAAACGCACCTGAATATTTTTTCATATATTTTTAATTTTTTGGAAATTTCAATCTAAATCTAAATTTATGCAAATGTCAAAATGACATCTACTATATATAACGAAGTGTCCTCACTCACTGATAATCATTTTTTTGACCATTTCCACTCATCGGAGAACCTTGAAATTTGGTATATATATTCCTTGGGGGTAAAAAATAACAACTAGTGGGCCTTTTTTGAAAAAGTTCATAAATGGGGTGACAAGGGGCCCCCAATTTTTCAAAAAAAAAGTTACAATTTTTTTATTATTTTTTCTATATTCCTTGGGTGATATAATGTAAGGTTCAAATTTCAGATTTAAAAAAAATGAAAAAAAAAAGGAAAAAAAAAGTTTTGATGTAAAAAAGTATCAAAACGAAAACCGATATTAGATTTTTTTAATTTTTTTTAAATACTTTGGTTAATTGACAACCATGAACCCGTGTCTGATTTTTGAAAAAGATATGTTAAAGAGGAGAAAATAAACAAAATACGTTTACATATAATGCGCTTTAAGCATTTACTAAATTAATTGCAAATGTCGTAACTATGGATACATTATATTTTATTGATTATTTTAAAAAAATTTAAATGTCAGTGGCCATTTAAAATTTTGAAGTGAACAATAAAATATAACAAAAAAGAAATATAAAGAACATAACGAACGAAAAAATATGCACAACTCTAATGTAATAAATAATTTAATTTTCATAAATAAATTTGACAAAAAAATTGAAGACAAATAATTACAGCATTCGGACACAATTCGACCAACATTCGGCGATAGATATGTGTTCCCGGTACAAATAAAAATTAAGTAGGTATATAATGACATTTTTTAAATCTTAAGTCATTGAATTATCAATATTTTTACTTTCATAGGTATAGGTATTTTATTATATTTATTTGTAATCATAAATATCAGAAGAATTTATATAATTTCAAATTAACATTGTAATTTTAAATGATATTATTTTAATTGTTGTTTGAAACTGTATATCTGTCATCTTTACCCAATGTACTAACCTAAAATGTACATTTACAAAATTAAAACAAGATGTTGATTTATTGCAAATTGTTACGAAAGCTTCATTCAATTGACAAGACCTATATTTGATTGTAATTAATTAATTAATTGTACAAAGGGTGTACGAGTATCTACAAGAGCTAATAATGTATTTATATAGACACATTGATGAATTTTTGAAAGACACGAGCAGAAAAACCAAAAATGAAATTATTTTTAATATTCATAAAATGTTCAAATCATGTAAGTACATGATGTAATACAATACATGTACCAGAAGTCATAAAATAATTTTTTGTCGTTGTCATATCAGAAACAAATGTCATAATATGTATTTAGTATGCAATATATTTTCATACGACAAGAGTTGAAAACGCATCGTAAACAAATATACAGGTAATCCTCGACTTATAATTGTCTTTGTCTCTTTCTTACATGCACATATTACATAAATGAAACAAACAGTTCCGGGAATTTCTCAAAAATGTAATTTATTATTATTTATGTAGATATTTTTGGGAACCCGCAACTGTTTGTTATGTATAGAAAATGCGATTCGCTTCACATCAAGGAAAACGTCCAAAGCAAAAATATGTACATATTGTACGTGTTAACTTACAACTTATTCTATTTACGATCGATGTTTAGAAACCTATCTTGGTTGTAAGTCGAGGAATACCTGTACTACGATATATAACGTATGTCTTATCAGTTTAAGCGTAAAAAATATCAAAGTTAATATTCAATGTTTTTAAATGCTGCGAGAAGTTCAAACATGCTTGACTGATTTAAATTTACTTTTTTCCTTATTTTATATATTACTTACAAAATAACCAAGACGTTCCATTAAAATTTCAGGATTTGTGAAGTGTTCTGTCGTAGGAAAAGTTTAGGAAGCACTGTTCTACATCATACTTCAATATCAACCAAATTGAGTTATTGAGGGTAAAAAATATATTGAAAAAACCTCATAGAGAAACCATATTTAGTTTGTGCAATAAAGTTTTAACAGGTACGATTTTTCTAAAATATCTTAAAATTAATAAAATTAAAATTGATAAAAGCCCAGCTCTAATGAATAAATAAGAAAGCACTCCGTCACAGCACTATATTATTCCGTCGCGGGAAAGTACCTACCATATAGGCCAGTCAGGATCCACTCAGGGCTAGCTACGTCACTGGTTACGATACTATATTATTGTTGGTTACGATATTTCATAAAACAGATATCGGTGCTTAGAATACATTGTCTGGAGGAATACGATAAAAGTTTTAACAGATTTTTTAGCGGAAAAGAGAATTTTGTCGCTTATATATGAGATTTTTAGAATCGATAACTCAATTTCGCAAAAAGTGTATCTTACGATACTTTGCCTTGGAGGGGACGATATAGAAATAATTTAACCAGGTATGTTATAATTTAGGTATATAAAAACATAGTACCTAGCCATGGAATACGGAATTTTATAATTTACGGTTTCAATATTTTATTTTATTAATTTAGGTTACTATGATTATGTCTCTTTAAAATATTTTGTCGAACAATTAAATGATTTTTGACACATATTAACAATTAAATATTTTGAAATGCCTATATTGATTGAAAATTTAAATATGAAGAAACATTTCACTTCTATGAAAGGTAAAATATCGAAATTAATTATTAGGTTTGGTGTAAATTTTTCGAAACACAATTTTTCGAATCACAATTTTTCAAATCAAAATTCTTCGAATGAACAATTTTTCGAAAAATTTAAGTTTTATTGTTCAAATTTTAATTAGTTAATAAAATATTAAGTAAAGTAATATTTGGACATTTTACGATATCCATACTAATATTATAAATGCGAAAGTGTGTTTGTCTGTCTGTTTTCTGTTTGTTACCTTTTCACGGCTAAACCGCTTTACCGATTTTGATGAAATTTGGCAGTGAGATAGCTTGCATCCCGAGGACGGACATAGGCTATTTCGTATCTTAAAAATTCAACCCCTAAGAAATTGCAAGGGGGTAGAAATTTTTTAATTTTTTTTAGTAATTATTATTTTACCCCCCGATACATATGAAGGGTTGTAAGTGGTTTTATTCGATCCGGCGGGAAAAATACCACGGGGGCGTAGGTTTTAGGGGGCAAAACAACCCTCTATCTCGCATAGGAGCCGAGATATTTACGATTTTGTATAATGAAAGAAAACTAAAAATAAGAAAAATTTAATATTTTACCCCCTGTCACATATGAAGAGTTGTAATTGATTACATTAGATCTGGCGGGCAAAAATACTACGGAAGAGGGATTATTAGGGGGACAAAACAACCCCTTATCTTACATAGGAGTCGCGACTTATATTATAAATGCGAAAGTGTATCTCTCAGTCTGTCTATTTGTTACCTGTTCACGACTAAACTGCTTTACCGATTTTGATGAAATTTGGCAGTGAGATGGCTTACATCCCAAGGACGGATTAAGGCTATTTCATATCTCGAAAATTCAACCCCTAAGGAATTGCAAGGGGGAGGAAAATTTTAAATTTTTTTTAGTAATTAATATTTTACCCGTTACATATGAAGGGTTGTAAGTGGTTTTATTCGATCCAGCGGGAAAAATACCACGGGGGTGGGGGTTTTAGGGCGGAAAAACCCCTCTATCTCGCATAGGAGCCGACACATTTACGATTTTGTATAATTAAAGAAAACTAAAAATAAGATAAATTTAATATTTTACCCCCTGTCACATATGAAGGGTTTCGAAATCCACGCGAGCGAAGTCGCGGGTAGCAGCTAGTTTAATATATCCAAGAAAATATCAATTTAGAAAAACAAAACACGAATTTTAAAAATAAATTGAGATAAATCTTTGTAAGGGAATATTTTACAACAAACGTTGTAAACCCATATTATAGGAAATTTAATTCTCTACAACAAATATTCTATAAAATTTTCACGTAACATGTGTCGTTCTTGAGATATATTGAAAAAATAAATATGTTGGGGTGTCACCTCTCCCCCTTACATACGATTTTGATGATTTTGAAATGGGACCGTCCACAAGCCAGGCCCAACCATCCGACCAAGTTTCAACAATATCGGTTTAGTGGTTCATGAGTTATGCGTGTGACAAGGATTCAGGGGACAGACGGACACACAGACAGACAGACACGGAACGAAAAGTGTTTGTCTTGACGTGAAACGGATAAATCAATTTTAAATTTTGAAATCGGAGAACATTTTTTTTGTCTCAATCTGAAACGATCACATAGCTTCTCGTATCTTCGATATTGCGAGAAGCAATTTAAAAAGTGCGGAACCAAAAAAGCGACCTACTTCAACTGTGATCAAAAGTACTTTTAAAAGTTTAATATTAATCAAAAACATCTGTCACAAAAACTTGAAAGTACATATTTGTAAGTAAACACTTTTTTTTATTTGTTTGTACTTTGTACCGAGTTAAACCGCTTGATCCAGAATAATTGAAAAATGGACAGACATTGTTTTCAGAAGACACACGTATCCGTTAAACGCTTTGTTGTCTACCCCCCCTCTCCTCCCTGCCCCTCCTTCCAAGTCAACAACTCTACGAGAGAACGAAGTGAAACAAAAAAATATTAGAGGATACAATGTTTCTGAGTGATGGGTGTATATTTTTTTATACTTTTCACACATTAGTTTTTTACAGATAATGTGGAAAAATACGGGTGGAAAGGGGAAGGTGGGGGATTGCGATTTATTATTTAAATGTGTGTTTTTACTTTCTTATACGTCAAAAGTATTGTAAACTTATATTTTTATAAATATTATTTTAATGTGTTTTTACTTTCTTGTTCGTCAAAAGTATTGTGATCATATATTTTTATAAATATTATTAGTCATTATCTCAGATATGGATATGTGGAAAAATACGGGTAAGGAGGGGAGTTGAGGGGATTGGCGATTTATTATTCTAATGTGTTTTTACTTTCTTATACGTCAAAAGAATTGTAAACATATAATTTTATAAATATTATTAGTAATTTTCTCAGATATGGATATGTAGAAAATACGGGTAAGGAGGGGAGTTGAGGGGATTGGCGATTTATTATTCTAATGTGTTTTTACTTTCTTATACGTTAAAAGAATTGTAAACATATAATTTTATAAATATTATTAGTTATTATCTCAGATATGGATATGTGGAAAAATACGGGTAGGGAGGAGAGTTGAGAGGGGGGGGGTGATATATTATTCTAATGTGTTTTTACTTTCTTATACGTCAAAAGAATTATAAATATATAATTTTATAAATATTATTAGTAATTATCTCAGATACGGATATGTGGAAAAATACGGGTAGGGAGGGGAGTTGAGAGGAGAGGGGTGTGTGTGATATATTATTTAAATGTGTTTTTATTTTTAAAATTACTTAATTTATTGAAATATGTTGTTAAACTTGATGTAAAATTAATCTCGCATTAACCATTATTCAAAATTTTGTTAATTTTTAAAACAGCAGATTTAAAAAAAGTGATTATTGCAAATATATTTTTAAAATGATCTGTTATTCTAGCGAATTTAAAATGAAAATAACCAATAAAATTTCAAGTGGTAAATACAAATTTTTGTATTTCTTTTACGATTTCTACCTGCTATATTGTTAGCTACGCTCCTGATAAGGAATAGGGATATAGAACAAACAACTTTTTTACAGCGTAAAACGGAACCATAAAATGAAACGACGTTAAACGAAGACTACCTGAGTAGAAAAACAGATGTTCTCATAGAAAATCTACCTAAACGAAAAGAAATAGAAATTCTTGTTGTGCGGTAACAAGTCCATCTTGAATTTTACTACCATTTTGGAATAAGATTTTTTATGTATCTACAAAACATGACCTAACTCTTCTGTAACCCTTTCCGATACGATTTTTACGGCGCGCTTGGTTGTTGAGGGGGCAGGGGGTAGGAAAAGAAGTGAATTGGGAAGAAGGGGGATGATTTACGCTCTAGCTCGACCTTTCTCTCCTTTTTTAAAATATTGAATATGTGGGTAAAATTCGGGTTAAAGATTAAATAAAAAAATGTCCCTTTTTTGCTGTCGCCTGAAAGATAATGGCATATTTTAATATTTCATTTATGACCGAGGTTAGTTTTTATGTGTTGGGCTCTTTCTCTTTAATGATGTCTCCTTTTATTACTTTGAATATAGACTTTTGTAATCAATACTAATCTGTAGATTCTGTCTGTGCAATTTTTTTTTGTTCTGATTTGACACGAAATATACTGAACCGATTTTAATGGGACTTTCATTGTTCAAAAGCTTAATACCTTAGAATTAGTTTAGACTATATTTTAATTAAATTAGAACAGGTCAGTAATAAGGAAAATTATTAATAAAAATAAATATAAACGAACAAATTTAGAGGTTACTAATTGTTTTTTTCGAACTCCGGATTTCGACGGAATTATCTATTTTGACCTTCCCTGAATCCATTCTGACTATTTTCGCCATGATGTCTGTGTGTCCGTCTGTCTGTCTGTCTGTATGTAAGCGCTGTAACTCAAATACGACAAATCGTAGAAGGGTGATATTTTATATCTAAGATTAATTTTTGGCTGGGAAGAAAACGTCCTATTTTTGAAAACGATCTTTCAACCGGATACGGATGTTTACCTACGTCGATTTTTTAATTTTTCGAATTACTCTGAAACAGTGTGAAATAGAGAAAAATGGTCAAGTTAAAAAATGTAGGTAATATCTATATCTATAATTTATGTTCTATTCATTTTTTTGTAAAAACGAATTTTTGAAAAAAAAAATTATTATAATTCAAATGGTTCAAAACAGAGAAAAAAATGTATGGGGAATAAATTATAGATAATAACATACTCGACAATTTTTATCTAAAACATTTTTTTCTTATTTCAAAAATAATTCAAAAATCCACAAATTTACAAGAGTAACATCCGTTTTCAGTTATTACGTTAAAAAAATTACTTGTTATATAAATATAAAATTATTCATTTTGTTCTTTCTTGTTAGCTTGTTAGAAATGTTTTAATAAACAAAGAATCACGTGTACAATTCACTGTTAGGTTAGGTTAGTTTAGGTATAAGAAAGTCCCGTGGTTCCCAAGGCAGATATTTTTATTAATGTACGTTACCTCAGTCACGGCTGCTGGTTGGTAGAATATATTTATGGAAATTACATACAAATTTATTTGTGTTTATATATGTGTTTGTATGTATACAAAGATGACGATATTATATTGATGTATATGTTATGTATGTTCGTATAATGTAATAACATTTCCATACATGGGTAATATGTTTGAACATCTATGAGAGAAAATCAAATAATGCTTGAAAACATATACATGCAGATATAGCTAAATGTATAGGGTGTCCCAATATCAGTTGTCATTTTGAAATATTGTGAAATTCTAGATTTATCAGAAACATATTTTCATTAAAAAAATGCGTCCAAAATAAAAATATCGGTATGGAGAACCATACAAGACTTCCATGTTTTTTAAATAATTTTTAAATATAATTTGTTTTAATTTTTTATTTATATAACCTACTACTATGAATATAAATTTCGTAATACATAAAAAACTTACGATGGTTACAGCAATTATTGCCATTTGTATATAAATATAATCTAAATAAAAACAAACTTATTTGTCTAAACGTCAAAATTTATTTAAGAAAAGGTAATCGCAAGCTATCGATTCACAGAATCATCGTCAGGCTATTAATAAAGATTTAAATTTGAGAACGATGTTGTTATCTCAATGATTCTGTGAATCGAAAGCTTGCGATTACCTTTTCTTAAATAAATTTTGACGTTTAGACAAACAAGTTTGTTTTTATTTATATTTAACGTCACTACTACTATATTAAATATAATCTATATAATGTCAAAAACATAATATACATTTTTGTAGAATGTCAACTAATTTGACAATTTGAATTTAGTTGCATTTGTTTCCAAGGCAACATGAATTAATGACGAATTAATTAGTATTTAAACTTCAAATTTTGAGGGTGTTTTTCACCCCTTCAATGGCTGTTTAGGCACGTACAAATAATAAATGTCTCTTATGTTCAATTGAACTACAAATGTGCCAAGTCTTATCAAAATTAGTGAGATAATACTCGCAATGTTCACTTTTTAGATGAAAAAGTTACAAAATCAATAGGTCTGGAGTACTCACTGAAACAGACATTTCCCCCCCAAAAAAAATCAGATCGGTGCATTTTTACAGTAGTTATCGTGAACGAAAGAAAATTCTATATACGCACAGACACACAGACACACGCACAGCCGCCATGGGGAAATTAACTTTTCTCTAAGTTTTGATGTTAGTACATTCAGAATCTGTCATTATCTCGGACACGATTTTTCGATGGTATTACAATACTTCCATTTCTTTCAGAACATGGAAGTAATAAAATATATATATTGAAATGGTTTCGTCAACCCAATCTTTCAAATTTTAGAAAGACAATTGGCAACATTACACTAACCTAAGATCGGTGGATTAGAATTTCCGTTCTGCTTCCCACCAACAGAAAAAAGGTAGTTTCGAAAAAAACACGTTAGTAACATATGTTACACTAAGGCCCTCCGAACACGGAGCAACCGTTTTGCAACGAGAATCGCAAACCAGTTGCGCAAGTGAAACAAAACTGATTTGCAATCAGTTTCCAACTGGTTTCATGAACTGTGCTGAATCTTGATCAGTCGACAGTTTTATGAGAATTGCAGTGATAAAAAAAAACGCGAAGTTTTTTTGACTTTTGGCAACATTTCAAGCATTCTTGAATACCCAGGACTATAGTATATGTATAGAACATCATGTTTTTCCACCTCCTCGACGAATTTAATGTTTATTAACTGATCATTTATTCTGAATGAACTAATTAAGAAAGTAATTATTAATAGGAATAATGATAATTAACTAATAATTTTAACTATAAATAAATAATAATATTATTATAATTATAAAGTTAAAATATCATGCAACCACGCAACTGAAACCGAAATTCGATCTGCAAGCACAGTTGCAAGAAACCAGTTGGAAACTGATTGTAAAGTCTTACGCAACTGGTTTGCAATTCTCGTTGCAAAACGGTTGCTCCGTGTGCGGAGGGCCTATGTGCTATAACTTCATAAATACTTTGAATTTCGGTTTACAATTTTCACAGTATACTGTCAATATATTTTCCATTCAAAATATGTAATAAAAAAATTAAAATTTTAAATCGTCACACCGCAATACAGCCTTAATGATTTATTATTGTCTTTATTCTAAAAACCTACAGCTACCAAATTTTGAAGTGAAATTTATTTACATCGGAAGTCTTTTTATATATGTATATATCTAAAAATACAGTATGGGATGATACAGGAATACGTTCAATCAACCTAACAAGGGAAGGTCCCCAGGTGTTTCACCGAGTTCGATTCAAAACCTCCGTAGAAATGTTCAAAGTAATGCTAATAAATAACACATTCGTAAAGTTGCAGCATTAAAAAATGGTAGCATATTTTTTTAAATAAAAATCCATACTTATATAATAAATGCAAAAGTGTCTGTCTGTTCGTCTGTTTGTTACCTTTTCACGGTTAAAGCGCTGAACCGGTTTGTTTTGAAATTTGGTAGGGAGATAATTTACATTCTGAGGAAGGGCATAGGCTACATTTTATTCCGAAAAATTTATTAGATAAGAAAATGGGTGTATGTCATAACAGAAATCTTTCTTCTTCTTCATGGGTTTTCTGTCAAATGGATTTTTTCATTTTCTGACAACTTTTTGCCAAACTCAATTCCACGCGAACGAAGTCGCGGGTAACAGTTAGTAAATAAATAAACCGCAAAAAATAATTTATAATAAAATAAAAGTTAAAAATATTCATTAAATGGCATATGAGGAAAAGTCCTCAATATAATTATTATATTGGGGACTTTCTCTTGTATAGTATAAAACAAAGTCCCTCACCGCGTCTGTCCATTTGTGCATGATTTTCTCAGTAACTACTGAACGGATTTTATAAAATTTCTTCTATAATAATAATTACTTATAAAATTTTTAAAGTTGTTTTATTTAAATTTTTATTTTTTAATGCTTTTTTTGGCTATTTTTAACTAATGATGTTTCTAAGGTAAGTTGTAATTAATGATTCTACAATGATGAAAAATGTAATGCGTTGTATCGAAGTTTCACTGTAATAGTTTTTTGTTTCTGTATTAAATTAGAACATCCTGTATATATCTGTATACGGTTACATATGTACAGTACCTACGTATTTTATTTAAAATGCAAACAAGAAAATATTAAATTTCAACCGAGATTATATTGAAAAATCAAAATTTCACTTGGAGAAAATTCCGGAACGTGATGTTAAGATGAGGTCTTGAGATTTTCTTGTAAGAGAATTTACATAATTTCTTAATTAATGTCTACATGAAAGTGTATCGCAGAATTGAATTTAGAAGTTAGTGTTTTTTAAGCTGGCGAGATTATGAATTTGTGGCTACATTCTAAGTAGATTTACTTCTTTTAAATATTTGTATATAATTAATTTTTATTATGAAAACTTTTAATTATTTTTCTGAGGTCACTGACTCGACATTTTCAACGTAAAATATTATTCTATCATATATTTTTTATGTAAAATATTACGTCAAAATTATCACATTTTTTATAATCAATTTTTCATGTCAGAATATTTTTCTTCCCAGATGAATATTAATACTAAATATAAAATTTAACTCCTCTATGTTTTCTTATTAGTTAGAATGTCTATAGACAAAAATTGTCAGAATTAGTTCAGGGAAGGTTAAAATGGATATTTTCATCAAAATCTCGAATAAATAACTTTACGATACTTTCTTATACTATAAATACAAATAAATTATGGGATAAAAATATTTATAGAGAAGAAATGGTGAATATAGCTCTCTTATTAATAGAGAATGGAAACAAAGTTTTTTAACTATTGCGTAAAAAATGCATTTATTGTAATTTTTATTACATATCTCCACCGTTTTCAGAAAACTGGTTTGGTGAACAGAATTTTAAATCAATTATTTGCAACTACCTTTCCAACTATTTTAAAACTATTTGCGACACTTTTTACTTCTTCGTTTGCACTAATTATTATTAAATTGTAAAAAAAACTATTTACCAACTATTTTCCGAAAAAAAATTCAACTAGTAACTATTTCATTGAAAATAACAACTATTTTTCCAATCTCTAATAATAAGAAAATTAAAGTGTTTAATCATTTTGATAACACAGAAATTCATATAATAATTTAAACCTTAAAGTATATAATTTAAAACAAACCACAATTCCCAACAAACTTCACAATTCAATCCCTACCATTTTGTGTAAATTGTTGGTGAGTTTATTTGTGAGTAGAAAACAGTTTGCTTAAATAATTATAGGCCATTAATCCTAATAAATCAATGAGGGTTTATTTTGGAAGGTCGAGAACAGTTTAAAAAACACACTGATACATTAATAACTGCTTTTAACCCTAGAAATACAACACCATTATTATTAACGAACTCAATTATTAATATTTACTATTTTTATTAAAAGTTATTACAAATAATGATGATATGTCTATTAGGGTGATCCTTATATGGGGTAAGGACGAATTTTGACCGGGCCGCCCTCCAAGTCAGCTCCAAATAATTAAAAAATAATGTGGAAAAAGTTTCAGCCCTCTATCTTGAAAAATGGCCATTACCAGAGGGGGGTGATTTTCCCATTTAAAATACACGTATTTTTTCGATTTTTCAAAGACCTGCGTACTAGAGTGTTTTAAAGTCTTTCTAAAAATCTAGAATACTCATGAAAGCATTCCTGGTACTCATATTCCATATCTAGACGGATAAATTAAATTTGTGATTCAACGCTGATAGCTATATGGGCCATTTGGTCATTTCACCAAGTGAAAATTTTTAATTTTGTCAGAAAAACGTTTGACAATGAAAATATTGATCTTGAAATAAAAAAATTTGATTCTAAAATTAAAATTAACAAAAAAAAATTGGTCGCGCCAGTTATAAGTTGATATGGAATGATCTTTTTAATTTTAGAATCAATTTTTAAATTGATATTAAAAAAGCTCGCTGACTCTACATTTTTTGCAATCAAAAAATTACAAAAAAATATGTCAATGTAAATATCAATTTAAAAAACAAAACACGATTTTTTAAAGCAAATTGAGATAAATCTTTGTAAGGGAATATTTTACAACAAACGTTGTAGACCCATATTATATATTAATTTTCCATTTTTTATAATAGCAAAAAATTTTGGAAGTCAACGAACTTTTTTATTGACAAATAGTCGGGTTAATGAGAATAATATACCTGATTGTTATCAATAAATACGGGTAAGGTCAGTTCAGGGTTAATAACTGTTATTAAAATGCTCTCAATTTTCAGATCGTTTTTCTGGCAATTTATTTTATATGAATTATAAAATTTGAGTCATTTATTATAATATTATATCTATGTTTTTAAACGGTTATCACTTTTTATGGTTTATTAGGAAAATAAATGAACGTCAGCTTTTTCATTGGGTGTCTAAAAAGATTTAAGTTGATTTAGAATACAGTAGGTCTTCTGTATAACGAATTTCTGGTTATATAAATAAATTCATTATATTTTTGTACTATAATTGACAGTTAATATTTATAAAGTTAATTTTATTACTTATTTTAAAGTGCTTATAAAATTTAAATTTTTTTTTTTAATTTTATGAGATATAATTTAAAAAAAATTTTATTTAACCGAATATAAAAAATAATAATATGATTGATAATACAGTAAATTTTCGGTATAACGAATTTCTATATTTTTGTATTTGACAAATAACATTTATAAAGTTAAATTTTTTACTGATTCTTAAGTTCTTATCCAATTCAATTTTTTTTTACGACTATTAGAGTCATATTAATCTCACTGTGTCGTCCATCCGTTCAGCAAAATATCTCGTAAACTATAAAAACAAGAAAATTTTTGAAATTTTTTGTAAAATTATTAAGAGCCACATATGTTATGTACCTAAAGTTTTTTGTCCATGTCACAGTCCATAACCCACAATTGTCATTTCTTAGACCATAACCCTCCCCCCAAAATTGAAAAAAGGTCAACTATATTATTTTAAAATTTTGAAAAATTAAGTAAAACTTACTTCATTTATAAAATTATTATTTCCATTTCGTTATCTCAAAAAGAAAAACGTTTGGTGTACATTAACTCAGTAATTACTTACGGAACCCTAATAGCATACACCCTTGTATGCCCTACCAATTTTGAAACTAGATTTCAGAGAACTTTTTATTTTTTTATTTTGAAACCCTTTCCTCAACATAACTCCATGAAAACAATAGCCGTTGACCCCCCCCCCCCCCTACCTCACCTCTCTGACTATTGTAAATAATATTTATAATTAAGAAAACTATTTCAGTATGAAATAAACATTATTATAATCCATGTAGACAATAAAGCTATACCCTCCCCCTCCTTAAAAGAGTGGTTTATGAACTAAAAAACAGCCAATTTTTTAATATCTTTTATTTCAATCCCCCCCCCCCCTTTTTCCTAAATTATTTTATAAAACCCACATAATTCAAAACCGCATAATGCGAACCAAAATTAATTAAGACATCAAAAAATACCAATTCAAGCCACGTACACTTGCTTCAATTTACTTTTTGCTACATGTTCACGTATATACCTTGTGCATTAACCAATGTGAGAAAGTAGCAAATGTAGCCCCTCCCTCTCCCCCCTACAAGACCTAAATCCTATTAGAGATGGTATCGTGGCGACTTTACGAGTTCTCCCCTCCCTTTCCACTACAGATTACACAAATGTAACTGCAGGAGGGTAGATTTACCTCCCCCCCCATGTACCCCCTATTTCCCTTAGCCGCTACATATTACACACTTGTAAATGCATTTGTTAAAGCGGAGAGGGGCTCAATCACCCCCTCCCCTCTCTTTTCGTTAGTTGTAACAGATTACAAATTTGTAACTGCACATGTAATCGGTCAGGGGGGTGGAAGGGGGCATGTAATTCTGCGATGTTACATATAATGGTTGTTTCGGATCGGAAGTGTTAATCGGGGTTACCGGTATTGCAGGAATTTGCATTACCGATAAGATGGTTTTATTGAATGTATTGTTAAACAATAAATGGAGCAGTCGGGAGCCAAAATGAATATCTGACATAAGACAAAATATTGAGAAAATGGTGAAAACTGATAACTGGTAAGATAAGCGGAGGAAAGTATCCAAATTTTCACTACTGGAAGATTGGACGTCGGTAATCAATCTACTAAAACGAAAAAGAAAAAAAATAATTGGAAATTTTTTTATAAAGTTTTTGCTTTTTACTTATTGCTTTTTGAACCAAAAGAAGGCACATATTGCTTTTTGAACCCAATTTTGATTATCAAAGAGTATGATTTGTATACAAGATTATTCTTTTGATTAATTTAACATATTAACAAAATAAACAAATTATTACATTTTTTTAAACGCGAATTTAGTAAAGTATGTAATTTTTAATATTTAAAGTAGCTTTACTATGGAACGCATTGCATTTTAACCCATAATTATTTATCAACGAAAAAGAGGCTGCAAATATGGATCTGATTCCACCCTGCAAATATTATAAATGCAAAAGTGCGTATGTCCCTCTGTCTGTCTGTTTGTGACTTTTTCACGGCTAAATCGCCGAACCGATCTAGATGAAATTGGGTGTGTGACATTTGTACGTGCGATGGATTATACTTTTTTGGCGTAGACATCTAGCGTGCAAATGCGAAACTGAAGCTCTGTTTTATCGACTATCATACATAAATCTGTATTTTTTATATATTTTTACTCAAGGTATGTCAAGTACAAGGTAGTCTTAGTAGCTCGGCGCGAGAGAGAGAAATACGTCATCTAGGGTGCCCAAATGTGGAGAGGGGGAATGATCTGACCAATCACAACATGTAGCCTTGTAACTAGGCGCGAATAGGGGAAAACACGTCATCTGGGGTGCTCAAGCTAATTGATCAAAAACTACTGAGGTAACCTGTGCATTTACTAACCTTGATTTTTACTTACCTAAATTCCACGCGAACGAAGTCGCGGGTAACAGCTAGTGATTTATATTTTCAAAGTTCTATGTCGACAAACCAAAGTAAAAAAACTGCTAAATTATATTTTTTACGAAATGCTTCAAATGCATACACTTTTTACTTCCATGTACTGAAAGAAATGGAAGTATTGTAATACCATCGAAAAATCGTGTCCAGATAATGACAGATTCTGAATGTGCTAACTTCAAAACTTAAAGAAATGTTAATTTCCCCATGGCTGCTGTGCGTGTGTCTGTGTGTCTGTGCGGATGTAGAATTTTCTTTCTTTCTACTGTAACTACTGTAAAAATGCACCGATCTAAATTATTTTTGGGGAAAATGTTTGTCTCAATGAGTACTCCAGACTTTTTGATTTTGGTGCTAATCGGATTAGGGGTTTTGAAAATATTCGAAATTTTGTAACTTTTTTTATCTAAAAAGTTAACGTTGCGAGTATTATCTCACTAGTTTTGACAAGACTTAATATATTTGTAGTTCAATTGCAAAAGCCAATTGAAAAACACCCTCAAAATTTGAATTTTAAATACTAATTAATACGTCATTAATTCATGTTGCCTTGGAAACAATTGTAACTAAATTCAAATTATCAAATTAGTTGCTCTACGAATGTGTATTATGTTTTTGACATTAGGACATTAGAAAACTAATATTTATATACAAATGGCAATAACAGTTGTAACCGTCGTAAGTACATATGTTTTTTATGTATTACGATATTTATATTCATAGTAGGTAGTAGGTTATATAAATAAAATATTTAAAAAAAATTATATTTAAAAATTATTTAAAAAGATAGAAAGAATATGGAAGTCATGTATGGTTCTCCATACAAATATTTATAACATTATAGATAGTAAGTAAAAAATATTTCACGTATTATTCAACAGTATTTAGCATCCCTAGTTTATGTTACATGTTATAAAGGTGGGTAAAGTTTAATAAAACACGAGAACTTGAGTTGAGAAAATGTGTAACTAATTTTAATGTTCTCAATTTGCTGCTTGCTATCTTAGGTAGGTACAGGTATATTGTGTCGTAGGTTATCTCTGTTATGATTTTCCACTTGGAAATACAATACCAACTGGTTGACTTTAATACAAGGAGACCAAGTCGCCTTCTATACTTTTTAAACTATGTACATTTTCAAACGAAGTTTTATTATCTTTATATAAAATATCGGATGGAGAACCATACATGACTTCCATGTTCTTTCTATCATTTTAAATAATCGATACTAATATTATAAATGCGAAAGTGTGTTTGTCTGTCTCTCTGTCTGTCTGTCTGTTTGTTACCTTTTCACGGCTAAACCGCTAAACCGATCTTGATGAAATTTGACAGGGAGATAGCTTGCACTCTGAGAAAGGACATAGGCTACTTCGAATTGTGTTGGTTTCACACGATACTTGATTTTGTAGATGGTTTTGATGCGTGCTAAGTGACAGTTCTAATATCAACATAATAATATAGTGGATATGGATTATGAAAATAAAAAAATCCTTTGGGTGAACAATATATAATTATCAGGATCGATCTTATGAGGTATGTTTAATAAAACAATGAATGGTTGTAATTAGTTTCATTCGATCCGGCGGAATAAATATCATGGGGATGGAGGTTTCGAAATCCACGCGAGCGAAGCCGCGGGTAGCAGCTAGTTTTTAAATATATTTTTAATGTAGAATTTTCTTTCGTTCACGATAATTACTATAAAAATTTACCGATCTGAATTATTTTTGGAGAGAAAGTTTGTCTCAGTGAGTACTCCAGAGCTATTGATTTTAGTTCTAATCGGATTAGGGGTTTTGGAAATATTCGAAATTTTGTAACTTTTACCGTTGCGAGTATTATCTCGCTAGTTTTGATAAGACTTACATTTGTAGTTCATTTGAACCTAAGGGATATTTATTTTTTTGTACGTGCCTACAGAGCTAGTGAAAAGGTAAAAACCACCCTCAAAATTTTAATTTTAAATACTAATTAATACAACAATTTAAATAAAAACCGATAGTGTTTATATAAATTGCCTGGAATTGGTTAACCATTTAATTTTTATCCAAATTTTACTAAAAAATATTAGCTCAAAATTTTTCTTAAAACGCACTTGAATATTATTTCATATATTTTTAATTTTTTGACAGTTTCAATCTAAATCTAAATTTATGCAAACGTCAAAATGATATTTAAAACGTCAATATAACATTTAAAACGCCAAAATGACATTTAAAACGTCAAAATGATTTTTTTGTCTCAATCTGAAACGATCACAAAGCTTCTCGTATCTTCGATATTGCGAGGAAGCAATAATAACAACTTAATAGTTTCTGTAGTAACTTAGCTACATAAATAGTGTCTCAAATTATATTTCTTCCAAAAGCCTGACGATGATTCTGTGAATCGAAAGCTTTCAATTTCAATTATCTTTAATAAATTCTGAAGTTTAAACAATTAAGCTGTTATTATTCGTCTGTATTTAAATATATTTAAACTAATAATGTATCAATTATGTATTTAAGACCCGACGCTCTCTAAGAAACCTAGACAAATCTCGAGATCACTTTCTAACGTGTTGATCTTTTTCTCATACATATTCTTGAAGCAACATCCAAGCCATCAAAGAGGTAGGAATCTGTAAATGTATATATATATCTACTTTGAGTTTTCACTAACTCTAACGTAATACGATGATTTTCTTTACAGGAAGCGACTTTGTCGACCGCTCGGCAAAGGCCGCTGCTCGGTCGATACAAACGGATCCTCGATTGCCGACGGCGGCAATGCAACTATGTACATACAACACACACACATCTGTACATATAGATACACATACACGAAGGCGTCTATGGATAAGTTTAATAAGGATTGTTTTACCCCCTCCTTTAAAAAATAATAATTTATAATTAGAGATTGGAAAAATAGTATTTCAACTATTGCGTAAAAATGCATTTATTGTAATTTTTATTAAATATCTAAACCGTTTTCAGAAAATTGGTTTGATTGAACACAATTTGAAATCAACTATTTGCAACTACCTTTCCAACTATTTTTAAACTATTTGCGACACTTTTTACTGCTTCGTTTGCACTAATTATTATTAAATCCTAAAAAAAAAACTATTTATCAACTATTTTCCGAAAAAAAATTCAACTAATGACTATTTCATTGAAAATAACAACTATTTTTCCAATCTCTATTTATAATATACTAGCGCAGTGGTTCTTAAATTAGGGTCCGCGAACATTTGCTGGGGATCCGTGAAACATGTTTGGCATAAATTAAAGTACTTTTACATTTCTATTTATCATTATCATATTTATCTTAGACTTTCTTTGTTTTTCTGTCAGGGAGGCAAGGGTTATTTTAGTGTATAATTTACTTGTTTTTGCAGTTGTTAAAATGAAAAATGCAGTTGTAAAAGCTATTTGTGTAGTGTAAAAAATTGAAAAAATGTTTAATAAATAAATAAAATAATAAAATGTGTGGAAAAAAGGTCATTGCAATTGTAAAAATAAAAAATGTAAAAAATGCAGAGCAAAAAAAAAGTCATTGCAGTTGTAAAAATAAAAAATGTAAGACATGTAATGCAAAAAACAATTGCAGTTGAAAAGCAAAAATTGTCAGTGTGCAGCAAAAAATAAAGTCTTGCAGTTTTAAAATTTTCTTAAAATGCAGAGGTCCCTGAGAAATAATTGTTCAAAAAAGGGTCCCTAGACTACATAAGTTTAAAAACCGCTGTAACTAGCGCATTGAATCCGGTATAACCCGAGTTAATATCCACAAAATCATAGCGATCTAAAATATTCAACATGCCCGAATAAATACATTAAAAAATCGCATTTCTCTAATAAAGGCCTCTATACACCACCCAATCTACAGGGCCGATTTGTCGGGAGGTAGAGACGGGGTACTGCAGATTAGGACGTGTATAGGCAAATCGGGCCGATTATTCCTTGTATAGAGGCCTTAATAATGTAATAATTATTTTTTTATAAAAAGATCATGTTTAAACCTCCAAAAAATGTTAAGTGTAAAACACAAATTTTAAGAGATATCGAAATTTAAAATATATCGATCGATAAAGAAAGAAAAAATGCACAAAAAAATTAATTTTCTCATTTTTCTCCCTACGTAAATTGAAATTTTTACCAATATTATAATTTAAAATTGCTCACACATTAAAAAAAATTGTAAGTTTCAACAAATCTATATTTATAATTTACCCCGGATAAATATCGTGTCGCGCCCATGTTTACAGATACTTTTTACATAATACTACGTATACCTCTTACAGAATTCCTCTGTACGCCTATGTATACATACATACAGTGGAGTATGTAGTCACTATCTCTTGAAAAATTTCCCAGAACTGTTTTTCTTGCCATATATCCGGTAGCAATAAGTCGACGATGTCTGAAGATTTAGGGTTACTGACTCCTGTCTGTATTTTCGAGAGTTTTTTGTTGTTGTGTTGGTACAGTGCTGGATTAAAAAAAATTTATACCTATAGAAATTTTCAACTATAAATATTTTTTAAATAGCAAATGTGCCGCAACTAATATCGCCTACGTATATAGCTTACAATTAAATAAGGAAAGACAAAGGACAAATAAAACATTACCTAGTATTGTTACCATATCGCTCCACGAGTCATTGGCGTATCATACAGATTATAAATAAATATCAATTATAAAATTAATTAATAATAAATGTTTTATATTGTCTGTATTTCAGTGATAATTGATTAACAGAGAAAAGTCGATTTCGAACTATCATCTCACATACATACATATCAAATTCAATTGTAGTTTAAATGACGAAGTGACATTTAAGAAAATATGGCCGCTGTAAAATTTTGGTATAAAGCGTCGATTACATTGAGCGAGTTTACTAGCTGCTTGTAAACTCCCTCAGTGTAATCATGTTCACTAGCTAACAATCTGCTACAAAAGTTTAAAGCCGGGCTACTTTACTCGCTAGCTAGTTGGCTTGTTAGTTTGTAAACTAGCCGTGTGTCATCATAGTAGCTAGTTCGCTAGCTGCTAGTATCTCGGTGATTCATGATTTCAGTGTCTACAAAATGTATTAACAACACGTGGTTTACTCGCTAGCTAGTTGGCTACTGAGTGAGTGGAAAGTTTTGTGTGTCATCATCACTATCTTACTATCTGACTCGCTCGCTTGTAAACAAAATCGCTCAATGTAATCGACCCTTAACAGTTTCATAGAGTACGTTTACACAGCACTTTTACAATTCCGGTTTAACTATAACCGGTGTAATAAAACCGGGTGTAAAAGTCCGTGTAAACGGCACTTTACACCCGACATAACTAATCGGGTTTAGTTATGCTATTCCTCTTGGTCTACGGGAATAGCATAAGTAAATCGGAATAGAGCAGGAATAAAAATGCGTGTAAACTGCATGGACATAGTTATACCTATTTAGCCAACCTCAAAAAATATAAGTATCTACAGAGTATATGAATTTCATCGTAATACACTTCGCATTAACATTTGAAAAAGCGTCGTCAGTTAAAATATGGTTAAAACATCTGAGACGAAGAGATGGAAAACAAAAGAAACGTGATTTGTGGGACATAAAAGAAGCGAAATATTTTTGAGATTTCTTGTTGGTACACCATCGAACTTATAGCGTATTTCAAATCGGAATTATAATTTCAGCTGACGTCACTTATTCTCGTATGTGTAAACACCACCACTTGAAACGGTTTTATTACACCGGTTATAGTTAAACCGGAATAAAAGCGCTGTGTAAACGTACTCATATACTGACTAGCATTGGTTGTTATATCTCCGCATAGCCTTTCCAAATATGAAGTACATATATAGTCACTGTATTTAAGGGTTGAGGGATGGAGAGTGAAAATTTGATTTATTATAAATGGGATTTTATAATATATATCTTTTGACGTTTTGTTTATTCCTTTACGATTATTAGTTCATGAGATATAAGCTTTCAAAGTGTGACATATTTCGTTGCATTCGTGCTCCCGAGGTAACCCCCTAGAGACACTCATAGTAAGAGTTCTGACAGCCCGAATCGATTTCTGATTGATTGTAGTAACCAAGTCTCACTCACAGCCGTATTTTTTTTGATTTTATCAATCAATATTATTAAATATAGTTTATATTATTACATTACATATATTCAATTTTTTTGCTTGCTAAAAATAATACACAATGATTTTTTTTTTTAATCATCACCGGATTAACCAAAAATTGTAACATTGTCATAACTCTTACTGGAGTATCTCTAGTTTAGTTACTCCCTAGTAGGGCTGGGCGCGTGAGTAATTTTTGCTCACGAGAAAAAAAATTTAGTCACGCCCGCTCACTCACGGTTACAAAAGAAAGTATTCACGATCACGAAGTTCACGAATTCTATTTTTATACTCACGCCCGATTACGCACGACGGGTCGCGCTCGTGACACGGTTTAATGTAATTGTTGTAAATTAAGTTTTGAAATGATGAAGATTAATATTTTTTACGTACAATATATTGTGTTTATTTTATATTCATATTATTTCTTCTAAACTGCATTCTAGTACAAGTAATAGCAAACAAAAAAATAAGAAAATAAACCTACAATGCATTTTAAAATCTTTTTGTGGTATTCTGATATAGTTGGTAATACTGACCATGGAAAGTGCTTCTAAAAATGACATTTATTTTTTATACTGTATTTTTTAATGTCAAAATTCGTTTTAAAACTTTATTATATCTATGCATAGATATTAAAAAAAAGATCAAATAAGTTAATAAAAAAATTATCTTCAAAATATAGGTACTCACGCACGAAAATAATGTACTCACGCACGGTCACGCACGGTTTTTTAATTTGACTCACGATCACGTACGCTCACGAATCAAGATTTGAAAATCGCTCACGTTCACGGCCCGCCCAGCTCTACCCCCTATTGCCACCGAGGAAGACATAGTTCTAAGTCAGAATATATAATGTTAGTACATATTGTAAAAATGTAAATTGACATTAATATGTTAAATTTTAACAGTTTATGTGCATGTGTGTCTGTCTGTCTGTGTGTAACGCATGTGATTTTATGCAATCGAAAATAATAAACAATAGAAATATTTTATAGTGTACATCTGTCAAAAATTCAATAATCTATTTTCTTTTAATGGTTTATACGTTTTCAGTGTCTTTATTTTTATATATTATAATAAAACAGATAATTATTATTCTAGTGGATAACAAAAAAAAGTGTTAACCAAGAAATTAACAATTAAAATGATGAATCAATCGAGTCTATCTAAAAATTAGCGGTTTTATTCCTAGAAGTAAGGCTTCTAAAATCATCTGTTTCTTATTTTTAAGCAACACTGTACAAAAATAATTTTAAAAAATAGTTTATTTTGTACAGGTCCTTTTTTATCGCACATAAGCCCAGCCCTGTATTTGTGTTTCCGTTGATTAAGCGTTTTTGTGGCAAAGTTCAGAAGCAAAAGTTTGTTCTCTCGATGTTAAAAATATTTTATATTTTTTATCTGACGAGAAATATACGATTTTAGCTACAAGTCCTGAAATAGAAATTCCATTTCAATGGCTATGAACATTATTACCTTTATTGAACTGTCCACTGCAATGTGTTAAGAAACGTTGGATGTATTGATAAGCAATACAACATTCAAGACATTATTCCATTTTTATTTTTTAACGTAATAATTAAAATTTATTTTTTACATCACAATATAAGGCTTCCGTGGTGGTCGTCTTTAAGTCGCAGAACTCATTAATACCTAGAAGCTTAGAACAAATATAAAGTTATAAAGTAACCATCTACAATTTAAAAATGATTGTGATTTAATAATAGTTAAAAATTTAAAAATACATATTTTATAAAATTCCATTTATAAATTTTAATCAAAATTTACAAGATTATATTGGCTTATATCCAAAACTAAAATGATAAAGTGTAGATAGATGCTTCACATTTTTATAACAAGTGATTTAAAATAAATCTAATCTGACTTATTTTGATAAAAAATTTACATATTAAGGATTAAACATAATATACTTAATTCTAATAGATCGTATGAAATTACTGCTTCGAATCTCCATTTTTGAGTTAAAATGGTTAAATTTTATGGTGTTTTTTTTCCATTTAGGAGATAATAAAAAATAATCGTGACCACAAAGTCCGTTTCGCTTTGTCTGACAAACTTTAATAACATGTATTGAATTATCTCATTTATCCGGAATTTCAACAGTAGATTTCAATTCTTAATTTTTTACGATCAGCCAATCCAAAATGTTAGTTTTTTAGCAACAATTCATTAAAAAAAACGCGATTTCTTATTGGTACCCCTAATTATAATTATAATTTTATATTATTATGAGATTTACGGATGCTATTGACAAAAATAGAGCCAAACATTGACAAATTACTGGTAAAACACCAAGTTCATCCTTCATATTGAACAACTACTTCTTCTTTTTCTCTTTTATTAATAATTAATTAAGCAGTATACATGTGCAGTTTACATTTCTTAATTTTATTTGAATAAATATCTTTGTAAATTTTTTTTCAAAATACCTGTTTGAAATAAAAAAAATAGTTTCGAAGTTTCTGCAGAAATATTATTGCAAATAATAAACTACAAACTTACATAATATATTAATACATATATTTATATGCAAAATTATATTATTATTATATGTATAACACTAGATTTGTACAATGTGCAATGTGCATATGAAAAAATGTTCACTACTAAAAATGTAAATTATCAGGGGAGCCTTGTGGTTTTTTATAGCTGAAAAGGAGGTAGTGGGTCAAATAAGTTTTCGAACCTATGATTTACATGATTTATTCAACTAATTATTCTTAAGTTGTTATACTTATTATTTCATTTCAGTTGTTTGTACATTTTTCTATCCGAAAGTTAAATGTTTATTAAAATACAATACAATAAATATTACAATTGTGTAGAATTAATTATATTAATAGTATATTTTTTATTGGTACCTACAACAAATTTAACTACATATATGTGCCAATATTATAACCAGAACTTTACAATCTATATTATCATTAATATATATGGAATAATAACAGAATTGTCTCCTGTTTTAAGAATACTAAATCAAATAGTAATATTACTTTAAAAATTGAGTGATTGTTATGAAATATTTTTCTCCATATACCATTCATATAAAATAATTGAACATATCCGAAATTAAATGATCAGTTATCAACCAGAATATATATATATATATTTAACACAAATATAACAAAACCGCAAACCGCTTATGTAAATATTTTAGTTGATATTTCATTTGGTAAATGTGTTTATTTAATAATAAATGGCTTTTTGGCTATTTATCTGTATCTATTTTATGAGCTGTTCATCTACTATAGTTTCGGCTTCGTTTTAAATTCCACAGTAATTTGATATTTTTTATAATACAGTTTTCAAAAACATGCATTGGATATTGTAATATGTACATTACTAGTTGTGCTTGCGGCTTCACTCGCGTGGACTACGGAATTATTGTTTAGGATTTTTGGAAAATATAGTTGAATTTTTAACTTCTCAACTGGAAGTTATTGTAATCGGTCCGAAAATCAAAATAAAAAATTTCAACATACAGTAGAAACCAGTTATAACGACATCGGTTATAACGACATACCGGTTATAACGACGCAGAATAAAAGTCCCGGTTGAATCCCATATGATTGCCTTTTATAATATACCGTTTATAACGACATCGCTTACAACGAAATACCGGTTTTAACGACTATCTGTTTACAATAATTTCGTAGAATTTTATCGGTTTGTACGACGGACCGACTTTTGTTTAAATTTTTTTTAAATACATACGTACATCTGTGTTGCAAACAAACTAAAATTACAGAATATTTAAAATAAATACATGTTATAATGTCTATAGTCTGTAGGTACCCTATTTTGTATTATTTAATTTAATTTCCAAATAAAAAGTTTTAAATTATATATTTGATTTTAATTTTTTGTATAATAAAAAATATTGTTTGACATAATACATCATGTTTTGTAGGTTCGGTTTAATTCTAATAATAAACAGAAAACAGATGTAGATTTCAAATCGTATACGTACATGATTGGTGGAGAGTAACCAATCAGAACACACCTCGTAATGTCAATTATGTTTCCGTAAAATAACGTTGAGTGTCACTTCCGTCTCTTCTGAATATCATATAGTATTTGTAAATATTTTATATTTTATTATTCTCTTAGTTTTATTTTGACGATATCTTCACTCACAGATGGTGAATTTTACAAAATTTCTGATAAATTACCTTAAAAAAATCGAATTATCGGTTATTACGACAATCGGTTATAACGACCTAAAATTCCGGCCCCTTCGATGTCGTTATAATCGGTTTCTTTTTTTTTACTGTATTTGTATTGTTTCAAGGTCACTATAGCATATTTACACTATTTTCAGAAAGATATATGGGTGAGTGTGTGTGTATGTACGTACGTATGTGCGTGTCATTTTTTACGTGCACGAAATCTTGCAAATAAAATAAAAGGATTTTTCGAAATTCAACCCCAACAGAGGTAAAAGGGGTTGTACAGTTTTTTTGTCGGATTTTCTTGAAACTTAGCATAAATATTCTACAATACAAATAATGAAAAATGTATTTCAGTATTTTTTTTGTTATACGTGCTTAAACATCCATTGAAGGGGTGAAAGGTAAAAACCATCCTCAAAAACTAAATTTTAAATACTAATAAATAAGTCTACAATTCACATTGCCTTGGAAACAAATACATACAATTAAATTTAAATTGTAAGTTAGTTATTATAAAAACAAATGCAATTTAATTCCAATAGTCAAATTAGTTATTCTAAAAATGTGTGTTATATTATTGACATATTATTAGAAAACTAATATTCTTAATACAAAGGGAAGTTTTATTTCTGACCAATTCCATATACATACATATTAAAAAAATATTCAAATAAACTATATGGTTTAATCCATTATTTTGTTCAATATTGAACGGTTTAGGCAGCCGTATCGCAAAATAGCGCGCCGACGGCAAATTTTTTTCCGACTTGATTTACTATTATCATCACTGCTTAGTTGTTATGTTACCTAACGTAACAAAATATAGCCTATAACCGGCCAGAGATTGTACCTATGAATTAAAAAAGAAACCTCGTAAATCTGATAAGTGGTTCTCGAGTGATAAGCGCACTAACGGACAGACTGACAGACAGAGAGACGTTGAGCTTTATATATATTAAGGATAAATTTAAAAAAAGCGTTGTTACATTCCTAGCTTGTAACAATATTCCTCTCTTTTCACACACAATAATAGATATCTGTTTCCCTTTCTCATATTTCAAAGCGTGATACTTTTGTTTCAAGAATCTATAAATATGATACTACGCCTTCTTTATCCATTCTCCACACTCTTGTTCTAACGTATACGACCATGGAAAATTATGGTTTTGTCGCATACATACTATCCCCTTCATCTACCCCTCCCCATCCCCCTAACCAAGTATTTCACTAGAGAAAATCAAAATACAGGATTGGTAAAAACCGAGTGTTTGAATTTTGTAATTCAATAAAGAATCAGGAATACATAATCACTGGAGTTAAAATATATAAAATTAGTCTGAAATAATGTACAGTGTAACTTCTTGATGTTGTATCAGAAAGGATTTCTTGTTTTGTCTTTGTGGAGGGCGGGGATAATGATTTAAACTTCGAAGGACCAAATATAGTTGTATCATAGAATTGGTATAGAAACATAAATGTAAAATATATATGTAAATTTATATTAAACAAGCTTTGGGTTGGGGTGAGACCCTTTAGGTCCACACAATCAACTTCCCAACACGGTATGATTATTAATACTTGAATACTGATTATTTATTGTTTTCATATAGTTTATGTGAATATTTTTTTAATATGTATGTATATGAAAAATTTTAATGGAATTGGTCAGACTAAATAAAATAAAACTGACCTTTGTATTATGAATAATAGTTTTCTAATATCCTAATGTCAATAATATAACACACATTTTTAGATTAACTAATTTGACAATTTGAATTAAATTGCATTTGTTTCTAAGGGAACATGAATTGTAGACTTATTTATTAGTATTTAAAATTCAAATTTTGAGAGTGATTTTCGCCTTTCACTCCTTCTATGGCTGTTTAGGCACGTATAACAAAAAAAATACTGGAATACATTTTTCATTATTTGTATTGTAGAATATTTATACTTAGTTTCAAGTAAATCCGACCAAAAAAAAACTTTAAACCCCTTTTTACCCCCTCAGGGGTTGAATTTCAAAAAATCCTTTCTTTCATATCATAATCACGTCAAGACGCTTCTATTAGTACCCCAACGAAGTCAATAGCAGCATTTTTTATTTACGAGATTTCGTGAATATAAAAAATGACATTGTGTTAAAAAAGCTACACCTATTTGAATATGTCCATCACTAGATTTTTATGTCTATTCAACACTTTTTTTTAATTTAAAAAAATTAAACCGATTTAAAAAATATAAGTGCTAAATTAAATATCTTCAAATTAATATACCTCGGCGAAAAAAAATCGTACAGTAAAAAGTAAAAGTCCATTTCAAAAGGAAAATATAGTATTCTTTTCTGCTGTGAATGAAAACTTAGGAAAAAAAATTCCTATTTAGTAATAATAAAAAAAGTAATAATAAATTTTCATAGTTCTTAAACAGTTATGTGGATTCTCTTCTTTAAATGTCAACTTCAAGTTGTTCTACTATATCAAACATACATAATAACGTTTACTTGATACCTATATAAATATATAATGATACCTAAAAGTTTTGTAGTTTTAGCTAAAATTCTCATGACCCGCAATATCGTAAAGTTCGGGTTGGGCCTTTCAAATTCATGTTCACAATTGAACAAAGTGACCCTTGATTACCGCGTACAAGCGCTGGACTTTGTCGGTCTCTGTACCAATTTAGAACAGTCCCTTAGCTTATATTAGCACGTGCATATTATAATATAATGTGTATTCTAAGATTCAGTAAATGTGACTATTAAAACTATTACAAATTAACGTTGGTATTTTCCTTCCTATTTTGTAGTAAAACGTATAGTAGCAAAAATTAATTATAATTATAAATGTTTATACCGGGTGTTCCAGACCACCCGTCTACTATAATTTACGCCCGAACTATTGAAGATAGAGTTTTATGATAAAAAATTTACTATATATGTATATCAGTATAGGTATATAAAGCTCAACGTCTCTCTGTCTGTCTGTCCGTTAGTGCGCTTATCACTCGAGAACCACTTATCAGATTTACGTGGTTTCTTTTTTAATTCATAGGTACATTCTCTGGCCAGGTTATAGGCTATATTTTGTTACATTAGGTACCATAACAGCTGAGCAGTGACGATAATAGTAAATCAAGTCAGAAAAAATGTTACCATCGGCGCGCTATTTTGCAATACGCTGCCTAAACCGTTTTACCATGTTTACGTGGACTTATGACCTGCAAAACATTAATCCTTATCGAAATAAATGATTTCATCGTCATAAGTATTTAATGTAGATCTAATTTGCCCTTTACAGAATCCAATTTGGTCTTTTGGTTTAGGAAATAACGTGAAATATACATACAATAACATATTATTCGCGGAAATTATGATGAAGTGTAGCGGGGAGAGGGAAGATTCTTCGCTCGATCGGCAGTTGTTTTTTTTTTTTACAATTATTAACATTTAAATTTAAACAGAACAAAAATGATTTGTAATTTTTATTCTGATTTGTTTTTTTTAGGTACGTTAGGTTTTGATTAGTTATTATTACGATATCGTGTTTGTATTTAATTCAACTATATTTTTCAAAAATCCTAAATAATAATTCCGTAGTCCAAGCAGGCGAAGCCGCGCGGGCTTAACTAGTTTAATAAAAATGTATAAGCTTTTAACAATTAAGTAAATTTTTGGGGGACAAACTACCCTATTACCAGTGTAAACATTATTTTATTTTAATGTACACATATAAACCTACTTAATTCTAGAATTTCGCTTGGATTGGTTTAATTATTTCATTCCAGACTATAAAATAATTTATTTTGGAAAACTGCGAAATCTGATATTAAGGAAAAATATGTTGAAAGTTTCGAATATAGTTTCTAATTGAAACAATATATGTACACTTGTTTTAAAGATAACTTGGCAAACAAAAATGGAGGTATTTCCGCCTCTTACATACTGAAATAACAAAAGTTTTCTATTGTTAGAACACCAGCACAGAAAAATTATTAAATTTTCGTGCTACTTGTAAACGCCTGTTTCTTTGTTGTTTGGGTAATGGTCTTTGTTTTCAAAAAACACAAGCAACTTTATTTATTGGTATTAAAAATTAGAAAAAGCTTTATAAAAGTTAATAAGGTCTTTGTACCTACATACAGTAGAGCAATGTTTCCAAACTCAATTTGTACAACGTCATTTTGTATTTTATTGAAGGCCATATGTTTTTAACATTTAAAAAATATTTTTTTTGAAAATTATTTCAAATATAAACTATGCCAAGTCTAATAAAATATAGTTATTAAATTAAATTTTTTTTGTGTGACCGCATAAAATATTATTGTGAAAAATTTAGTTACTTGATAAAAATTGACTTGGAAAGTTGAAATTTTCAAACCGCAGATCTATATCTCAAATCGTTCTCGAGATATGACCTTTTAAAATTTGAGTTTTTTTTTTTTTTTTTTTAATTTTGAATAAAATAAAACGGCCAAGTGCGTGTTGGGCACGCACATGATAGGGTTCCGTAGTCGTTACGATTTGTAATTGTTATTTCAAAATTTTTCATAAACTATTTTTGCTAGTGTTCGAAATAATTTTCATTGAAAGTACTAATTAAAAGCTACATTCTGGAATTTTTTCAGATTTTTTTAATTGATAGTTTAGAAATTAGAGGGGAACCCTCTGATAACGACATTTAAATTAAATAAATAATTCGTGACTGAAGAGTTAAAATCAAAAGGTCATATAACATTTTTTATTGCATTTTAGGTGGGGTAAGTGGAATAAAATGAGTTCACTTTTCAATCGATGGGGGCGGGGTCTAAAATTTTTTTGAGTGTTCGTTATAATTTTCTTTGAAAATACTAAATAAAAGCTAAATAGAAAGTGGGGGACGCTCTGATAGCTACTTTGAACACAAATATATCGTGACTGAAAGGTTAAAATCAAAAGGCCTAGTCAGTCTTTGGAAAGGGAGTCAAAAAAATGTTTTTTTCAAAAAACTTATCATTTTTGTTTTTGGGTTCGTCCGTATACCAAATTTCATCTTAATCGGTATAAAATTTATACAGACAAACAGACGAACGGACAGAGCGAAATTATAAGGGTTCCTAGTTTTCTACGGAACCCTAAAAAGGCTATAACTTTTGAAATCAAAATTTGTGGATGGTTCTGAAATCAACTTGTCAAAATCTATATAATTTCAAATTTTTACTCATATATCTTTATATTTAATCATTTTCAATTAAATACAAACTCCAAAAAAATTTAATAATATTTCATGCATTAAATTCTAATTTTATTTAAATATTTACTATTTAATGTTTTATTATAAAAATTTCTTGGGCCGTAGTTTCTTTTCGGCGAGTCACATTATTATTTTGAAAAAAAAAACACTTCATTTAACATAACTTCCGAAACACGAACCCGCGTTAAGCGAGGGTCGTCACCCACATATATAAGAAAACATAAACAAAGACAGACACAGTTGTACATATCATATTTATATACATATCAGACAGAGACAGAAATAGGGTATGTGTATTTTGGGTCAGTATCCTTTCAAAACCTTCGTTTTGATAACTCAATTTGTAGCAACTCTCATTGGAAACTCAATTACTGTCAAAGATTTACCCCCTCCTACAAACTTCTATACCCCCCTCCCCTTCTTACGATGAAGACAAACATTTACTTTATAGAATCGTAGATACAGTGATGTGGAATGTTATTATTGTAATAATAACTTTAAACTATCATCGATATGGTTGTGTTCTTAAACAATTAGTGATAAATGGAATGAAAATAGTGGGAATTATTTGTAAATAATGAGGAGAGTAAGGTGGGGTAAAACTGCCATTTTTTCACATTGTACGCTGTAAAACCTGAATTTGCCCAAATATTTACGAATAAAAGCCAATTTCTGACATTATAAACCCTTGGCTATATAATTCATTGAGAAAATTTTTGTGTAGCTTGTAATATTATAGAGCTGTAATCGTTTAAAGAAAATGTTAAAAGTGGCGGTTTTACCCCACCTAGTGGGGTAAAACCGCCACTCTAGTTTTTATGTAATAAATGTTAAAAACTTATTGAACAATCATTTTTTTTATTTCAAATGCTTAGAAAATGTTACAAATATTACAAAATAAAACCAAAATGAAAATATAAAAAAAATTGACAGTGACAATTAATTTTCACTGTCCTCGCTGTCTTCAACGTTGACGAGTTTTTTGGGACGACCACGTTTGGAAGAATTTCGGGGGGTTTCGGTTTCGCTTGCTATTTTTGAAGCTTGTTTTAAAATTTTATTTTTTGCTCGTGTAGCCGCAGCCGACATTTGTTTTTGCTTTTTACTGGCACTCGCTTCTTGCTCGGTGCGTAGTGTTTCCATTTCTTTTTCGTCGGTCAAAATTGCGAATATTGGCAAACTTAGTGTATGTACTTGTTTTGTAGGTTTTTTACTATGAATAGACACTTACCTTACTTTTTTCAAACCGTATAATAGCACTTAATCGAGCGATCTTGAACACGAAAATTTTATGCTTACGTCAAATGAAACAATCACGACTTCATTTCAATTGTAATAACAACGATGCGACAGTCTTACCAACTGCCAAAGTGGCGCATTATTGACAGGAATCTATATTATCGACGGTCGCTCGTTTCAGCGATTCATTAAAATATGAAAGCCAAATGGCGGTTTTACCCCACCTTACTCTATTAATTTTTGACCTTCATCTACGCATAAGTACAGTCGGGACTCGTTTATTGTAACTCTCGTTTATTTTTGACTCTCGTTTATCGTAAATGCCGACTTTCGTTTATTGTAAATTTTTTCTCCTCCTTCACCTCCCACCATTCTTGAGTCATGGCGTAAACGAACATATTTTTGAAATTTTTGTAGAATTAATTAGACACTTATCACCGTCGTCACTCGTCACCTTGCTGATATTCGAAATTAAAAGTAAAGTAAAATTATTTCACTATCACGATTAACTATTAACGATAAATATTAAATACCAAGGTTTACATACATAGTCTCTATAGTTCCTTGACCAATCAGCGTTGGCGCGGGATTTCAAGTCATCACGAGGATATATTCAAATGTTTGACATCACAGAACGTATTGCCAACAACAGTAAAAATGACACTTCCCGAATAGACAAAATTGTCTGCGATAGCTTTTTCATGATTTTGCAATGTCGAATTTGTACTTCTTTGATTGTATATGTTGTTAAAATATCAAAAAATACGAAGACAAGAATAAATAAAGGATTTCTTGTATTTGATATTCTATTATACATTTATAACATTTGAATACATCTTCGTGGTGATGTCAATTCCCGCGCCAACACTGATTGGTCAAGGATCTACACATAACTTGGTGGGAGCTCCTCTCGACTTAAAATAAACGTGAATTTCTCGTGTCAAACGGTTTAAAGTAAATGAGTCCCGACTGTATATACAAATAAAATGGCCAAGTGCGTGTTGGGCACGCACATGATAGGTTTCCGTAACGATTTATAAACAAGAGTTATTTCAATTTTTTTTATAAACTATTCTAGCTACAGTGTTCGTTATAATTTTCATTAACTAAAAGCTACATTCTGTATTTTTTTTATAGTTTTTTTGCATCGATAGTTTAGGAAGTAGAAGGGGGGAGGGAACGCTCTGATAACGACAAATAAATGCAAATATACCGTGACTGAAGGGTTAAAATCAAAAGGTCATATAACATTTTTTGTTGCATTTTAGGAGACCTATCTAAAGATACTCCACTCAATGGGGTAAGTGAAAAAAAATGTGTGTACAATTTTCAGTCTATGGGACTATAATTTTGACAGTGTACGTTATAATTTTCAGTGAAAGTACTAATTAAAAGCTACTTTCTGAATTTTTTTCTCTTTTTTTTAATTGATAGTTTAGAAAATAGAGGGGGGGGGACGCTCTGATAACGACATTTAAATGCAAATATATCGTGACTGAAGGATTCAAATCAAAAGGTCATATAACATTTTTTGTTTCATTTAAAGAGACCTATCTAATGGGGTAAGTGAAAAAAAAAGTGAGTTCACTTTTCAAAAATCTTTTCATTTCTGTTTTTGTGTCCGTATACCAAATTTCATCTTAATCGGCTTAAAATTTTTGAGAACGGACATGGCGAAACTATAAGGTTTCCTAGTTTTCTTCGGAAACCTAAAATATTATCATAGGCTGTTATTGCATTATCAAAGACATAATATGATCAAAATTAAAAAAAATAATTTTTTTAAGTATTTTTTCCATTTATTATTATATTACCTGTGCTCGTGACTTCGCTCGCGTGGAATACGGAATTATTTTTTTGGAAAATATAGTTGAATTAAGTACAGTAATTATTGTAGGTAATAATAACTGATCAACACCTATATTACTTAACAAAAACCAATCAGAACAAAAAGTACAAATAATTTTTGTTCTGTTTAGATTTTAAAGTTGATTATTGAAAACAAAATAAACAATTGACGATCAAAAGACAATGGTCAAGTCGAGAGTTTCTGAATGGCGGCCGAGCGCATGCCAATCGTTCCCTTTGCCCCGCTCCGACGCGGTACTATAAACTATAAAAAAAAACTTTTTTATACATTTATTTTTTAACATGTATTAAAAATAGTATTTTCCTTTATTTTAAGATAAATATATAAAGGAAAGAAATTGATTAATATTTCAAATACAGTTTTTATATTCATTTTATGTATTCGTATATTCAAGGATTATACCCAGAAGTCCAGAACACATTAACAATTAAAATACTACTTGTAATTATATATGCATTCAAACCATACAAAAACTATGTATAATTATTATTGCACTCTGGAACTTAAGTCATTAGTGTACTATAACATAATATCTTGTGAGGTTTTGGATAACGCTAATGGACTAAGTTGTTGAGTGCATAAGACAGGAGTCACCAACCATTTAATTTTTAACTCGCACCCAATGTGATTTAGGTATTAAAAAGTTATTTAAAAAAATACCTCAATCAAATTTAAAAAAAATTAATATTTGATATATTTTTTAACAAATGGGATAATTCGAATTAAAAACTTATTTGACAGACGGACGGATAGATGTACGGACGACAAAGTTATATTAATCGGTATTCGGAACTCAAACAATAAGTTCGACTTGAAAGTAATTTTTGATTGGATCGTAGAACTTTTTGTGTTTTTGTATTTGGCTAGTTTGGTACCTCTGGTGTATTTTAACATAATCTCTTTCGGAAATTTTAATTAAAAACATATTTGACAGACGGACGGATAGACGTACGAACGAGAAAGTTATATTAATCGGTTTTCGGAACTCAAAAACAATAAGTTCGACTTGAAAGTAATTTTTGATCGGATCGTAGAAATTTTGTGTTTTTGTATTTGGTTAGTTTGGTACTTCTGGTGGACTTTAACATAATATCTTTCGGAAATTTTAATTAAAAACATATTTGACGGACTGACTGATAGACGTACGAACGACAAAGTTATATTAATCGGTTTTCGGAACTCAAAAATAATAAATTCGACTTGAAAGTAATTTTTGATCGGATCGTAGAACTTTTTATGTTTTTGTATTTGGCTAGTTTGGTACCTCTGGTGGACTTTAACATAATATCTTTCGGAAATTTTAATTAAAAACATATTTGACGGACTGACGGATAGACGTACGAACGACAAAGTTATATTAATCGGTTTTCGGAACTCAAAAATAATAAATTCGACTTGAAAGTAATTTTTGATCGGATCGTAGAACTTTTTGTGTTTTTGTATTTGGCTAGTTTGGTACTTCTGGTATACTTTAACATAATATCTTTCGGAAAGTGCTAATGAGTTAAGTTGTCTAGAGTAAAACACAATGATACCAACCAAACTTATACTGGAAATAAATTTTGATAGTGTGTTGTAAGTTCTAACGAAATTCATATGTATCTCACTTCCTTATGAATATTCATGCTAGAATAATAATAATGAATATATTATCTAGTTTAATCAAGGTGATATTGACTATTTGATTGAATAAAATTAGGTGTTAAAAGGCTAGCAGTTTGGTATCAATTCCACGCTGTATCTAATAACTAGAGATTGGAAAAATAGTTGTTATTTTCAATGAAATAGTTACTAGTTGAATTTTTTTTTCGGAATTTTTTTTTACGATTTAATAATAATTAGTACAAACGAAGCAGTAAAAAGTGCCGCAAATAGTTGAAATAGTAGTTGCAAATAGTTAATTTCAAATTGTGTTCAATCAAACCAGTTTTCTGAAAACGATGGAGATATGTAATAAAAATTACAATAAATGAATTTTTACGCAATAGTTGAAAAAATATTTTTCCAATCTCTAATAATAACTGCATAGTTTATGTGTTTAAATCAGGGCTTTGAACCGGAACTGAACCGAAAACTCGAAAACCGGAAAACCGTTATTTTTTGCCGGGACGAAAACCGGAACAGAACCGAAATAAAAATATCGGTTTTTATGGTTCAGTACATGTTAAAATACGTGCGTTAACATGATCTTATTTCCCACTTCAATTGTCGTTCAGACATATTCAGATCGAGTTTAAATTTTGTATATATAGTTAAAGGGGGTCAGGACTAGTAAGAAAAAATTATCTTAGCTGCGGTAAAACGGTTTAAGGGGGTGAAATACCCCTATGAAAATGTGCAATTGGACTACAAATGTACCAAGTCTTATCAAAATTAGTGAGATAAAACTCTCAACGTTTACTTTTTAGATGAAAAAAGTAACAAAATTTCGAATATTTCCAAAACCCCTAATCCGATTTGCACCAAAATCAATAAGTCTGGAGTACTCACTGAGACAAACATTTTCCCCAAAAAGAATTCAGATCGGTACATTTTTACATTAGTTATCGTGAACGAAAGAAAATTCTACATCCAGACACACGCACAGCCGCCATGCGGAAATTAACTTTTCTTTAAGTTTTGAACTTAGTACAATCAGTATCTGTCATTATCTCGGACACGATTTTTCGATGGTATTACAATACTTCCATTTCATTCAGAACATGGAAGTAAAATGCAAAGAATATTCTTAATTTATATTTCATAAAAGATATAATAATAATTTCCTTCCTTATTTCGCCCCATAAATATCGCGGTGTAATTACGACAATGGTTCTCAATGTTGCTAATGCGGAGATGCATTAACTGCATTATAGAACTCTGCATATTATGCAGTCAGTATAATTCATGAATGCTAGCACAGCTCATTGTTTTTTGAGTGTAATATGTAATTTTATCTAATTATTCTTTGTGATGTATCTACATACAGTACTTCTATTTTACCATTGTTCTTAGTTTTCTGATTTAATTTTAAACTGTATTTTATATTCTTTTTTTTCAAATGTGTAATAAATAAATAGGTATTTGATTTTAATTCCATGTTCTGAAAGAAATGGAAGTATTGTAATACCGTTGAAAAATCGTGTCCGAGAAAATGACAAATTCTGATTGTACTAACTTTAAAATGTAAAGAAAAGTTAATTTCTGCATGGCGGCTGTGCGTGTCTGTGTGTCCGTGTGTCTGTGTGTCTGTGTGTCCGTGTGTCTGTGTGTCTGTGTGCCTGGATGTAGAATTATTTTTCGGTCACGATAACTGCAGTAAAAATGCACCGATCTGAATTATTTTTGGGGAAAATGTTTGTCTCATTGAGTACTCCAGACTTATTGATTTTGGTGCTAATCGGATCAGGGGTTTTGGAAATATTCAAAATTTTGTAACTTTTTTCGTCTAAAAAGTGAACATTGCGAGTATTATCTCACTAATTTTGATAAGATTTGGTACATTTGCAGTTCATTTGAACAGCACGTGCCTAAACAGCCATTAAAGGGGTGAAAAACACACTTAAAATTTGAATTTTAAATACTAATATGTCATTAATTCATGTTGCCTTGGAAGCAAATTTAACTAAATTCAAATTGTCAAATTAGTTTTTCTACGAATGATTATGTTTTTGACATTAGAAAACTAATATTTATATACAAATGGCAAAAAGAGCTGTAACCGTCGTAAATATATGTTTTTTAATGTATTACGATATGTATATTCATAGTAGTAGGTTATATAAATAAAATATTTAAAAAGATAGAAAGAACAAAGAAGTCATGTATGGTTCTCCATACCGATCAGCCAGTTATAATCAGACAAACAAAAACTTCTGCTGGCGTGATTGACATATAGAAAAAGAATGTGTCCTGGGATAATCAGGGCAGGTGACACTTATGAGACATACGGGGAGTTTTTTTAGGATCACACAGTAGAAAGTAATTTTTTCGAATTTAATTCATTTTGTGATTGTTTTTGCAAGAATGTCTGTGTGTCTGTCAGATATAGAAGGGTGAAATTTTATAATTTTTGTTAGCTAAATATTATAATTTTATTTTATGCGTGGATACTATTATTTTTCCCAAAAAAAATTTTTTAAGCAAATATTTTTTTTTTAATTATAATTTAAATGGTTCATAACACAAAAAAATGTTTACGGCAAAAGTTGTAGAAAACGATTTATTTTCCATTATTTTTTTCTGTCCCATATCAACTAGCCAAAAAAAATTATTTTAATTATATTTTTAACATGAATTTTTATAAAAGTTGTAGAAAACATTATTCATACTAATATTATAAATGCGAAAGTGTGTCTGTCTCTCTGTCTGTTACCTTTTCACGGCTAAACCGCTGAACCGTATCAGTGGCGTACAAATTATGTTTACTTTTGTTCATTATTATAATTGTGTAAATTTATCATATTACTTAAAAAGAACGAATCTTTTTTAAAATACTGACTAAAGTCGATTCGTTCAAAAAAAAACGAATCGTTCATGAATTACACATCTCTAGTATGCATATATAATAGATTGTACTATAGATGTATACAAACGATGAAAAAGAAAAGGGTTTTCCGGTACCATAAATTCAATTCTATTTATATATATGTATATGTATAACTTGAGTTCAGTTGTGTTTATTTCATTATTTTCTTTTTCATTAGAGTTACGACGGAAATAATTTTAAAATATTTATCGTTCCATTGCATTGTTTTCTTCAGCATTTGTGTATTTATTATTAACTTTATTTTTCTTTATTAAATAAAAATTTGCATCACAATATGAATATAAAAATGTCATTATAAAATAATAGAATAAGTACTTATAAACATATGTACGAGTGTAATGTATTTTTCTTATTATTTTTACTTGTTTATTTTGTGGTATAATAGCTCTGAAATCTAATTTAAAAAATAATTCAGGTACGCCTGGATTTTCTTCAAAACATATACAATACTTATATTTAGATATTGAACCAATGTATACAAAAATAAATTATTTTATCTAGGGTCAACTGGGGTAAAAGTGAAACAAAATACAAATCTTTCATGGTTTTTGACAGTTATGCCCGGCCTACACGAATATTGAAAGATAATCTACAGCAATATGTTAGTAATTTGTAAGAATTGGATGAACTTTAAACTAATGATAAATTCAGGTCAAGGTTTAATGTACGAATATACCAGAGTATACCTACATATGGTAAGGTCACCAGTGATGGTCACTATAAGAGCAAGTTTTCGTTTTTGTTTTTTTTATTAATGGGCTTTTTGTAATTCTCATGAACTCATGTTACTAATAAAATAAGTAACTCATTATTTAATCAATTTAATTACCAAAGTCCGCAAATATAGTTTGTTTTTTAAATTATAGCCATTTCTTTTGTTCATGTTTTTTCTCCAGTAATGGTAAAGATGAAACCAGTAATGAGCAAACAGTGATGGACATTTGCTAATGATTACAAAATGATAAGTACTACCACACAAAAGATATAAAAGAAAGAATCGTTTTTGGAACAATGTAAAGCAGTTGCTATGATAATATAATAATTAATAATTAGTTTAAATGTCCATCATTTTGACACCTATTGACCGATTGTCATCAAATCATGCTGTAAGACAGTTAAATGTAGGTATATAGATTAATATGCAGAAATGGTAGTAACCAAATATCAACAAATATTTCTAATTCAGTACATTTAATTAAAAATTTTCCATTACTGGGGTTCTTACGTATATACTTACAAATTTATCGTTATATAAACAAAACAAAAATATTTGCATGCGTCTGAAATAACATTGAATTCCCTATGCACCGTAGTTTGATTTAGCAACATTTCATCTTTTTAAAATTTATTTACACACACTAGCGACATCTATCGTGTTATTCTTTATACTGATTGTCCAGTGGAAAGTTGTAATATTTATGATAAAATTTATGTTATCGTAGTTGGAATAACGCCAAATAAAGATTTCCAGACTCAATACTGTGTAGTACATATATCAACCAGCGAAACATTAAAACAGGCTAAGGCGTTTGGAGAAAATAAGGATGTGAGTCTGTATTGAAGCAGTGCCTCTTAAAATGTTATCACTCGGATACTGTACTGAGATTTTCATAATAAATGTTTATGACGGTAATTTATCCGACAGAAAGTTCAAAACTAATTTGTTCGGAAGAAACAGTTTTTTCAACTTCCCAACTGGAAGTTATTGTAATCGGTCCGAAAATCAAAATCAAAAATTTCAACATATTTGTATGTTTTAAGGTCACTATAGTATATTTACACTATTTTTTAGAAAGATGTCTGTGTGTGTATGTATGTACAGTCACCTGTATTAATGGTCTTGCAGTTTGTATTCATTTTCGTTTATCACAAACTTAGTAGGCTCCTCCCATTTGTGTAATTATAATATTTAAATCATTTCTCCATGTATCAAACAAAGACAGATATTTTGAAATTCATTTGCTAGATAAAGAACTACTCTTCGTTTATAATAGGCACTCATATATATTTGTGCAATTAAATTATTATGTAATCTATTGAAAATTGTATACGTAAATTTTGTGGCAATAAATATTTCATTAGTATTTAAATATACTAAACATGATAGAAAAAGATAACCGATGATGTTTGTCTTTAAATTTGGAATCTGTTGTAAGCAATTCTAGCCTTTAGGATGCCTGACGAGTTCTGAAGGCGACTGTACGTACGTACATATGTGCGTGTCATTTTTAACGTTTACGAAATCTCGTAAATAAAAAATGCTATTGACTTCGTTGGGGTGCCAATCGAAGCGTCTTGACGTAATTATGATCTGGAAGAAAAGATTTTTTGAAATTCAACCCCTAAGAGGGTAAAAATGGGTGTAAAGTTTTTTTTGGAAGGATTTACTTGAAACTTAGCATAAATATTTTACAATACAAATAATGAAAAATGTATTTCAGTATTTTTTTTGTTAATTTAACCCCTAAGGGGGTAAAATTGGGTGTAAAGTTTTTTTTGGTCGGATTTACTTGAAACTTAGCATAAATATTCTACAATATAAATAATGAAAAATGTATTTCAGTATTTTTGTTTGTTTTACGTGCCTAAACAGTCATATAAGGGGTCAAAGGCGAAAACCACCCTTAAAATTTGAATTTTAAATACTAATAAAAAAGACTATAATTCATGTTGACTTGGAAACAAATGCAATTAAATTTAAATTGTCAGATTACTTATTATAAAAACAAATGCAATTTAATTCAAATTGTCAAATTAGATATTCTAAAAATGTGTGTTATATTAGTGACATTAGGATATTAGAAAACTAATATTCATAATACAAAGGTGAGTTTTATTTCTGACCAATTCCTTTTAAATTTTTCATATACATATTAAAAAATATTCTCATAAACTATACGAAAATAATAAATAATCAGTATTCAAGTATTTATAATCATACTGTGTTGGGAAGTTGATTGTGTGGACCTAAAGGGTCTCACCCCACCCCAAGCTTGTTTAACCCTTATCTGGTATCGTAAATTTTACAAGCTAGTTTTAATAGTAAGTAAAAGTTTTGTTTTGAAAAAATAATATATTTATTTATTCGTTAGGTCCGACCCATCCCGGTCCAATTTATATTAAGGTAAGGTCCGACCCAGCCCGGTCCGATCCGACCCGAAATTCGGACCGGGCTAAATTCTGATCGGATCGGGCTGGCCCGGCCCCCACGAAAATAATGAAGGGTTAAGTGTGTCTATGATATCACATGTGATATTACATGCTAAATTGTCAATAAACGTCATGGAACTGTCATACAAGTTTGATACCCCGTTTCAAAATGCTTGTTGGCTAAAAAAAATTAGTTAGTTTTTTATAATACCAATACCGGATATTTTGGGAAATATTCGGATAATGTTTCATAAAAACAATAAACCGCGAAAGCCTTTACTTTTTGCAAAGTTAAAATTGCATAAATGTATCTACTTTCAGCTGCGAAAATCGTTAAAACTGAAAAGACAAATAGACCTTAATTTTCAGTCGCTGTCTTTTTATTCGCTATATATATTTTTATATAAAATTCATTCTCCCTTATCTACGGACGCCCGCATGTCACAGGAAGGGGGAAATGTGAAACGGATGTTGAAGGAAAAAAAATAACCAATTAGTCCTTTTTTACTTCAGAAAGACGCGGCGCGATCAAATAACTTTTCGTTTTAAAATTTCTGTATTTTGTATCTTATTTGAAATAATGTACAAAGAATTAATTTAAAATTAGCATTCAAATAGAATGATTTAAAATTTAAATATAACTGTCCATTTTTTATGTCATATATAAACACTATGTCAATATATTACACTATGTGAAATATAATATACATATACTTCACATCAGAAGATTTAACAAAAAATGTCAATTGTTTAGCGACATAGAACTTTGAAACTATACATCATACAAACTTCAGAATAATGTTAACCGTTATTTAATCGTCTTTTATGATTAATAATTTGAAATCATTTTGAAACATTGTTCAGAAGTTACATCCTTTTAAGTAAATTTCATCAAAAATTTTATATATAAATATACAGGGTGGCCCAACGAAAACGAAACGACCGCGGTTTTGGTTAGTTAAAATAAGATTTAGTAAAAACGCTCGAACACGTCGATTTTGTTTTCAAGGGGGACATATTTTGCAATAAAATTTTTGCAAGAATCTTTTCAACCCTCTGCGCTATGAGCACAGCTCTTAAAATTTTAAATAGCATGATAGGGAAAGTATTACCTCATTTGAAAGGTTTTTTTCATTCTAAGCAAGGTGCTTTTTATTTTTTTCAAATCTGTTTAATTTTAGTCAAGTTATTTACATTTTTAATTCCATGAATGCATTTATTTTCAACAAAACAAACATTTACAACTAAAAATTCAAAACAAAGTAGGTTTATTTTCTTATCAGATAATTCACAAAAATTTACTAACATCCAAAAATTTAATTAATTCAATAAATATTCAAATTGAGCTCCGCTAACTTTCATACAAAAATACAAGTTATGCTCAAAATTATTTCTCACTTGTTGAAACGTTTGGGGAGTAAGTTGGTGACATTCCTCGATAATAACCCTACTTTGTTTTGAATTTTAGTTGAAAATTGTTGTTTTGTTGATCAGAAAATAAATGCATTCATTGAACTACAAATGTAAATAACTTGACTAAAATTTAACAGATTTGAAAAAAAAACAAAAAGCACATTGTTTGGAATGAAAAAACCATTCACGTGAGAAATTAATTAATTTTATGTACAAATTTTGTGTAATTAAAAAGGTGGATTTCAACGTAAAAATCCCCGTCCTTAAAAGGTTAAAATTATTGTCGAAATAATTTTTAAATTTTAATAGGTAAATTTAGGCTATACATTTATATCCATATTTATTAAACATTTCAAGTTTTTGTGGTTTATAATTCCAGAGTACTATGTCGCCAAACAGGAACATATTTTTAAAATATTATAAAATGTGAACATTTTCAAATGGCGTGTCAAAAACTATAACTTTTATTTTCAGGGTGTCTAAACATATTTTCAGTATTATGTTGGTATAATATAAAACGGTATACGTACTAAATGGTTCTTATAAAATCGTTTTCTTTTATTTTCTCCACCTCATTTACCATAACCCTTGTGATGTTATTCAATTTTTAACGCCTATAGGCGATTCGTAATACTTTATATATTTTTTATTTACTTACGTTTTATAACCTATCAAAAATGTTGTATTTTAAATATCTTTAATAAAAAAATTGTCAAATGCGAATCGAACCTCTGTACTAATGTTACGTACCGTATAGATTTGCAGTTAATTCGATTATTTGCTAATTCATTTTCCCCCGTCCCAAAAAGCACTAAAAAATTTTAATTAAATTACTATAATTATACCAAATCTCAGCTTCCTAGAACTGTTCGATAGCTATAGACGAGCGTTTTACTTTTTTCCAAAGGATCTTGGATTATGGGTATACACAGCGTCAATATTATCGTTCTATCGGCCAACGTTTCATCACATATTACAATGGACATCCAAGGGCTCTCAGCTTATACCCAGAAACCAGGATTCATTATCAATATAGGCTGTCTGTCTGTCTGTCCGTTAGTGTACTTATCACTCGAGAACCACTTGTCCGATTTACGTGTTTTTTTTTAATTCGTAGGTACATTCACTGGCCAGGTTATAGGCTCTATTTTGTTACGTCAGGTAACATAACAACTAAGCAGTGACGATAATAGTAAATCAAGTATTTTGCAATACGCTGCCTAAGCCGTTCAATATTGAACAAAATAATGTGTTAAAGAATTGTGTAGAATAAAAAGATCTAAAATAAAGTCCGGGAAACCATATGTCTAACTTTTATATTTAAACCACAGTGACTTCTTTTATGTTACAAAGAAAATTTAAAATATTTGGGTACTGTTTACGTGGACATATGACCTGCAAAACATTAATTCTTATCGAAATAAATGATTTCATCGTTATAAGTACTTAATGTAGAAATAATTTACCCTTTACAGCATCCCATTTGGTCTTTTGGTTTAGGAAATAACTTGAAATATACATATGGGAACATATTATTCACGCACAGACCCACGGCGTGAGGTGTGGGAAGGAGCGATGCGTTCCTTGCATTGAACGTCAATTGGTTATTTTGTTTTCAATAATTAACTTTTAAATTTAAACAGAATAAAAATTATTTGTACTTTTTGTTCTGATTCGCATTTGTTAGGTAATTTAAGTGTTGTTTAGGTTTTATTACAATAATAACTAATCGTGTTTGTACTTAATTCTACTATATTTTTTTTTAAATCTTATACAATAGTTCCGTAGTCCACGCGAGCGAAGCCGCGCGAGCTCAGACAGTTATAATATATATGTAATTTAAGATATGAAGACATTATTTTCAAGAGATTCTTTTTTAGCGAGTTCAAAGGAAATATATGTTAATGTGATGAACTGGGGTTAAGAAACTCTAATAAAAATGACCGACTAAAGGGAAAAAAGACATTGAAAAATGGGAGAATGGAAGAAAAATATCGGTCATATGTTGAGTTTAATTTCATGATTTATTCCTACTTTTCCAACTTCATGTTTTTGAATGTTTTTTTTCAAGATCTTTTATAAAATATAATGTTGTATTTTGTTTAAATTACACTTATTTATATACATATATACAGTTTGAAAACTTACCTCTCAAATATTTCTGAAATTACGCATTTAAAAAAAAAAATTTTGAGAACACAAAGAAATTTTTTTTTCTCGAAAGTTGACAAAATTAAGAAGAAAAAATTAAAGAACAATAAAATACTCTATAACAATTGACGGGCCCTCTGGGCCCACACAACCCTGGTCAAAATTACTATTGGTTGATACTGGATATAGATAAAACTTATTAATACTAAACCCTGTATCTAATTTCATACTAGGGACTAGGGATTGCAATCCCGATCAAAATTTTCAATCGCGGAATTTCGAGAATGAACAATTTTCTAATCCCGAGATTAGAATTAATTTTTGTAAAAAAAATTATTTAACCTTTTAATAGCTTGTAAACAAATTTAGTTGCAATAAAGTTAGGCGCCTATCGCACAGTGTTACCGTTTAAGAAATCAGAAAACTACTTCTCGAGATATGTATAAGGATGGTCCAATATACCATACTTTCCCCTACATGTTAACTATTCTTGGTTAGAGTTTAAAATAATTCTATCAAATAAAATAAACATGACGGTAAAAATGTTTAGTCACGCATGCTCGTAATATAAGGGTGGTCCAACTTAGCGAGTGGTCCAATATACCATACTTTCCCTTACACAGTTGGAGAAAGTGGGTTAAATAAATATAGACAATGACTGTCCAAAAATAGTGCCATAAACCTATATTAAGGTAATGTTTTGGTGGACAGATAAAAGAAGGAACTGTGTATAAAAAATCATCGTCCCCATAGAGCCGTCTGTGCCGAGATAAGCCGATGATGGACGGAAACGTCCGATTGGACAAAACACTAGCGATGATGTTATCACAAAAACGACGCTTTTTTGTAGTTGAATTTTTAAAACAAAAGCTTTCCAACTTTTGCTGCAAAGTTGGCTGTGTGTGCGGTAATCATTTGGAAATTATGTTGCAAATATCATATAACTATTGTAAATTCAAAGGAAAATTGAAATTCTTTAACAAAGAATATAAAATAACCATTTTCCATCGCAATTCAACGTTTAATCATAAAAATTTAAACGCGCACTATTCATATTAATATTATAAATGAGAATGTAACTCTGTCTGTCTATTTGTTACCACTTCATGACTTAATCGCTGAATCAATCATTAAAAAACATCTGCCTAGTAAATGCGCAGTACTTCCTCATGCTAAATTCACCAAAGGTAGTTAATTATTGAACAATTTAAATAAACAACGATCAAATATTCATATAAATTGCCTATCATTGGTTAACCATTTAATTTTTATATAATTTTAATTTAAAAAATCATCTGCCAAGTAAATGCACAGTGCTTCCTCGTGTTATATTCACCAAATTTAGTTAATTATTGAACAATTTAAACAAACAACGATCAAGTATTCATATGAACTGCCTATCATTGGTTAACCATTTAATTTTTATACAATTTTAATTTAAAAAATCATCTGCCAAGTAAATGCACAGTGCTTCCTCGTGCTAAATTCACCAAAGGTAGTTAATTATTGAACAATTTAAATAAACAACGATCAAGTATTCATATAAATTGCCTTTCATTGGTTAACCATTTAATTTTTATATAATTTTAATAAAAAATAATTATTCGACGTTTTTATATGACATTTTTAAAACATCAAAATGACATTTAATATGTCAAATTAAATATAGCTACATATTTAAAAAAAAAACAAATGACGATTTTTTCAAACAATTTGAGATAAATCAAATTGTGGTGATCTGTATTATAGGAAACTGAATGCTCTACAAAAAAGATTCTATATAAACACGTGTCTTTCGTGAGATATCTTCATAAAATAAATATGTTGGAGTGTCACCCCTCCACCTTACACACGATTTTAATAATTTTGAATATGTATTGCCTAGTTACTAAAAAAAAGTAATTTTAATTTTCGGTTAAAAAATGTATGTATAAGAGGGTTAAAATGAACGCAGATGTTATTGCATAAAACAGAATTTTAATGCTAAAAAAATTTGTTTAATCTCACTACTCAATTTAGGCTTTTTGTTAGTAAAATGCTCATAACATAAAATTGTATTGTTCAAAAACAACTGACATAATGTTCAAAGTGTAAAAAATAATGCGCTCTTAAATACCTGCCATTAAAACCATACTAATATAAATGCGAAAGTAACTCTGTTTGTTACCTTTTCACGGCTAAACCGCTGAACCGATTTTAATGAAATTTAGCAGGGAGATAGCTTGCATTTTGAGAAAGGACATATGTTACATTATATTCTGAAAAATTAATTAAATTAAAAAAATACAAATTCCACGTGTAGGGTAACAATTAGTATCTAATTAGGTACTGGCACCAGTTATGATCGCTATAAGAGCAAGGTTTACTATTTTTGTCATATTACTAATAAAACAAGTTAATCTTTATTTACTCAATTTAATTATCAAAGTCCGCAAATATAGTTTGTTTTTTAAATTATAGCCTTTTATTTTGTTTATGTTTTTTCTCCAGTAAGTAAAACCAGTAATGAGCACGCAGTGATGGAAACTTATTAATGATTACAAAATGATAAGTACTACGATACAAAAAATATAAAAAAGAATAGTGAAATTTCAAACAATGTAAAGCAGTTGCTATGATAATATAATAATTAATAAATAAATTATACTAATAATTAGTTTATATGTCCACCATTTTGACATCTATTGACCGATTATCATCAAATCACGCTGTAAGACAGTTAAATGTATATAGATTAATATTCAGAAATGGTAGTAATCAAATATCAACAAATGTTTCTAATTCAGTACATTTAATTTAAAAATAGCCATTACTGGGGTTATATTCGAGACTGGTGATAGTACCTTATTGACAGATATTTATGACTGCAGAAAAATATTCAAGAGAATCACTTCAGTGGCACTTCATCTTTTAATAATAACATATTACAAAAGTTCAAGGAAAAATTCTGCATTCAAAACTGTCTTTTAAGATAAATAATAAACAATTTTTCCACAGAGAAAACTTAGAATTATGGAACATTCTACCTTGTATATTGCATATAAAAATGTTCTTTATGTACTTTGAAATAATTTATAGTTTGCACATATTTCTTACATAAATATAAACTTTATTAGAATTTGTTTTTTATGTTCGAAAAAAACTTAAACTTACTTTAAGTTCTTTTATGCACCTAAAACAATTTAAACCTTTTAACTTTCTTATACGCAATAAAACGGACATTTGAGATTGAAGAAATTACAAACATTATTAAAATTATGTTAAGGTTTAGCAAAAATTGGAGGGTGGTAAGAAACTATAATATTTGATCTTGCATCGATTGCTTCATGCATTACATTTTCTGTTAAATCGTTTGTCAGTAATATATTGGTTAGGACGAATTTTGACCGGGCCGCCCTCCAAATCAGCTCCAAATAATTCAAAAAGAATGTGGAAAAAGTTTCAACCCTCTATTTTAAAAATGGCCATTACCAGATTTTCTCATTTAAAATACACGTGTTTTTTCGATTTTTCAAAGACCTGCGTACTAAAGTGTCTTAAACTCTTTCTAAAAATCTAGAATACTCATGAAAGTATCCCTGGTACTCATATTCTATATCTTGATGGATGAAGTAAATTTCTGATTCAACGTTGACAGCTATATGGGTCATTGGGTCATTCCATCAAGAAAATTAAAAAAATTAATTTTTGTATAATTTCTGGATAATTTTGTCAGAAAAACGTTTGACAATAAAAACATTGATCTTGAAATAAATAAAAAATTGATTATAAAATCAAAAAAGATCATTCCATATCAATTTTTAACTGGCGCGCCCAATTTTTTTTTTCAATTTTTATTTTAGAATCAATTTTTTTTATTTCAAGATCAATATTTTCATTGTCAAACGTTTTTTTGACAAAATTATCCAGAAATTATACAAAAAAAAACGTTTTTTTTCTCTTGATGAAATGACCCAATGACCCATATAGCTGTCAACGTTGAATCAGATTCAATGCGTTAGTAACCTTTAAAATTATCTGACAAACTTCATGTACACAGAAATATATAATATATAACAAACAACAGACAAAAACTATGGTTATGACTTATCAAATACAAATCCCCTAACCATAAAAATTGTAAGAGTTTAGACTTACACTGTGTGTCTTTAAGACTCTGATGATGATAGCATTGCTATTGAAACACGTGTAAGTCTAAACTCTTACAATTTTTATGGTTAGGGGATTTGTATTTGATATAATATATATTTGAGTTACTAAGAGATTTGTTATTTTTCAAACATTTCCGTAGTCACATGAATACTATTGAGATAACGACATCGTTCTCAAATTTAAATCTTTATTAATAGGTATATTTCTGAATTTTTATTTTAAAATATCACTATTTTGCATTAAATTAATTGTATTTAATTGTTATTTATTATATTTTAGCCTGACGATGATTCTGTGAATTGAAAGCTTGCGATTATCTTTTCTTGAATAATTTTTGACGTTTAGACAAACAGTTTGTTTTTATTAATATATATAAATATATTATATATAAACAAAACATAAAAAATACAATAAGTGTATTACCTACCTCATACGAGGATTGCTATTTATATTTCTGGCCTTGACAACATTGAGTGTTGCCAGGTGCCATCTGTCGTTTTCATTGAAAACTAGACATTATTGAATATAACCTTCTTCAGAACATTTTGTAAATTTAACGCGATTTGTGTTACTTGAAAAAGTCATCTCGGGCAAAGAATGGAATTAACTCGTGAACATTTTCGTGCTATTATTTTTCAAAACTTTCGACGTGGATTATCAAAACAAGAGTGTATCGATAAACTTAATTCTTTATACGGTGATAAAGCACCATCCTACAGCACTTTAAAAAACTGGTATAACGAATTCAATCGCGGCCGATGTTCGCTCCAGAATGAATTCCGTGAAGGTTGTCCAAAATCGGTTGTTGTGCCAGAAAACATCGATGCTGTGCGTAAACTGATAAAGCAAGATCGTCATGTGACATACCGTGAGATTGAGTCATCTTTGGGCATTAGTATGACAAGCATCAATAAGATATTGCATGATCATTTGGCCGTAAAAAAGATTTGTTTGCATTGAATCCCGCATAATCTGACAAACGCTCATAAGAAGGCTTACCTCAATCGGAGCGGAAAAAGTGCTTCGAAAATTGGTTTAAACGCATGCAAATGTATTGATCTTCATGGAGAATATTTTAAAAAACAATAAAACAAATTTCGATCATCAATATTCGTTTTTTCATTATTAGGCCAAAAATATAAATAGTAACCCTTGTATGGGGAATCTTTTTTTAAAAAACTATTTTTTAGTTTTTTACGATATTGCCAATATAAACATAACATGGTACTAGGAAAATATCATCTTTATAATACTGTTACTAACAATTAAATTTAAATTAATTTTTAATATAATGGAACAAACATTGTCCGTTTCATTATGTATAAAAAAAAGAATTATTTATACATAAACTTGTTTATATTCTAATAAATTCCTATCAAATATTTTCTTTAACTCTTTGAATCTCTCAAGCAGATTAAAAATCACCTACGCAGATCGGGATATCTATTCCCTTCAGTCGAGTTGGTAAAATAACTAATTTGAAAGAAAAAATAGTTCGGTACTGAAAGGGTTAAGGAACAAATCGCCTTTTCAACTGAACAGTTTCCGCATATTATCATACCTTTACAAAATACACCGACCTTGTTCACTGATAATTTATTAAGTATGTTTCTGGACCACATTAATTCTTGAGATAGTTTATTTTAAATAATATTTATAACTTTGTTTTTCTCCTCATGTAAGGGTAATAATTAATATAGTTTTTCAGAAAAGTCGTAAACATAATATACATATAAGTAAGTTCTTATCTTGAAAACAAGCAAGAATTTCTCATCTAATTTAAATGGGGGGGGGGGGGGAGCTTTCACTACAAATTTGACACAAGATATACATATGTATATGTGTAAAATATAAGTCATAAGATATTTTATTAGAGCAAGCCATATATATACAGGATGATTTACAAGTGTAAAAAAATAACAGTAAAAGTAATAAAAAATGTTATTTGAATATGTATCCGGAAATTCTTCGTGAGGGAGCTGCAGTCTTGCACCCCAAAGATTATTAGTTTTTATTAAATATCTGGAGAACCCATAGTGATAAAGCTATGAAATTTGATAATCGATTTAATATATAAAAAAATACAAGATAAAAATTGAAGGGTCCAGTTCCCCTATACATTCCTGGCCTAAATAATTATTGATTGATCCTGGAAATCGATAAAACTTATAAATACTAAACCGATTATTACTTAATCACAATAAGTTCTTTAGATATTAAATAAAAACTAATCATTTTTGAGGGGCTGTTGTAACTTCTTCAAGGAAAATTTCCAGGCACATGTTAATTTGAAGTTTTTGTTTAAAATAACATTCTCGATCCACTGTTAAAGTTTTTTTACATTCGTTGTAAATCACCCTGTAGTTATATAGAGAAAGAACTCCAGAGTGACTGACTCATCAACGCCTAGACCCAGAAATGTGAAAATTTATAAATGCTTTCCTTTTATGACGTAAGCCTCCACTAAGAAGCGATTTTCCGAAATTCGAACCCTACTCTTAGGGGCAATACATTTATTTTCATAAAACCTACGTATTATAAAGGTGAGTTTCAAGTAAATATTCTTCTTTAAAAATAAAAATACACAAACACGGGTAAAAAATTGTTCCTGATTAACAGTACAAATATTATATTTTATAAATTATATAAATGTAAATATAAAAAATAAAACAACACGAGTGAAGCCGCGGGTTTGTTGCTTTATATAAAATATTATTCAAATTCCGATAAGTCGAATCCTATTAACAATAAATAGTCGATGTACCCATTCACACATTTGCCTATTTGTGAAATAGATGTCTATTAGAATCAATAGTAACCCTTATTTCCGGTACAACCGGAAGTGCCTAGTTTCTAATTTATATTCTCAAATTACTGTACCCGCGGCACTGATAAACTATTCCGACACAGTTATAAAGATTTTATCTGCGCTCTGCCAACAAATATATGACTTTATCGTATACAGAAATGGTATGTCTGTGTTATCATATACCTTACACATATTACCTATAAAGATTTATAAGGTAATTATATTGTTACTCAATTTATAAAATAAGAAGTATGGAATATTGATGATTTTTATATTACGTATATAACTATAATAAAAACAAACTTGTTTGTTTAAACGTCAAAATTTATTAAAGAAGAGGAAACCGCAAGCTTTCGATTCACAGAATCATCGTCAGGCTAAAATATAATAAGTAACAATTAAATACAATAAATATAATGCAAAATATTGATATTTTAAAATAAAAATTCAGAAATATACCTATTAATAAAGATTTAAATTTGAGAAAGATGTCGTTATCTCAATAAAATTCATGTGACTACGGAAATGTTTGAAAAAATAACAAATCTCTTAGTAACTCAAATAGTTACTAAGGAACGAAAAAATTGATTTAAAAAATGACAATAATTAATTATTTAAAATTGTGTTGTAAATAGTAGATAATGTGGATATGTCAGTTTTCTTGTTAATTGTATTATTGTTTCTTTTTATGTGTAACATTTCGGAAATGTAACGTTTAGCTTTATGTTTTTCATTATCTAAAATTTTAGTTTGTTTATAATCAAAAATATGCCCTGTACTATTTGTATGTACTGCTAATGCTGTGGATGTTGGTTTTAATCTTGTATCTGATTTATGTTGTGTTATTCTATTGATAATAATAATATTATAACTATAATAATATACTAATAGTGACGTTAAATATATAAATAAAAACAACTTCTTTGTTTAAACGTCAAAAAATTTAATAAAGAATAAGAATTCGCAAGCTTTCGATTTACAGAATCATCGTCAGGCTAATAAGGAAGAACAAAATGTGAGAACGATGTCGAATATTGTTGAGATAACGACATCGTTCTCACATTTTGTTCTTCTTTAATAGCCTGACGATGATTCTGTGAATCGAAAGCTTGCGAATTCTTATTCTTTATGAAATTTTTTGACGTTTAGACAAAGAAGTTGTTTTTATTTATAACTATAATATATAGTCCACGGTAATTAGATCAAAATTCGCCAAATAGAAGAAAAAAATTATAAAGTTTTGATACTTTATCCACGAAACCTCAATAAGGTTCGGAATAAGATCCCGAAAATTCCCCACCTAAATCGTGGATTAAACATCCTCTTTCACATAAAAACTACCCCTGGAATGAAATTTATCCCAGTTTTTCTCATTTTTCATACGAACCATTGTTCAGAGAAAAAATAGAATTAATTGAAGATTCTACATGAAATACTACGTAAGAAATGGTATGTATTCTATTCGGCTAGATATATAAATATAAACAGGTAAAAAATTGGCTTGGGTCAAGAAATTTGCTCATATTTTCTAAAATATTCATTATTTAAAAATAATGTTTTTGTAAAAGTTTTTAGAGAAATAATTTTCTATGTAATGCTAATCTTAAAATAAAACGGGCACGCACATGATAGGTTTCCGTAGTCAGTACGATTTATAAACAAGAGTTATTTCAATTTTTTTTATAAACTATTCTAGCTACAGTGTTCGTTATAATTTCCATTGAAAGTACTAACTAAAAGCTAGATTTTAGATTTTTTTAATAGATTTTTTGCATCGATAGTTTAGAAAGTAGAATGGGGGAGGGGACGCTCTGATAAAGATATTTAAATGCAAGTATATCGTGACTGAAGGGCTAAAATCATTTTTTGTTGCATTTTAGAAGACCTATCTAATGACATCCCGTTCGATGGGGTAAGCGAAAAAAAATATAGTTCACTTTTCAGTCTATGGGAGGGGGATCCAAAATAATTTTGACAGTGTTCGTTATAATTTTCAATGAAAGTACTAATTAAAAGCTACATTCTCGAATTTTTTCAGATTTTTTAATGGATAGTTTAGAAATTAAGAGGGGGACGCTCTGAACACGACTTTGAACGCAAATTTTAGACCGATTAAGATGAAATTTGGTATACGGACGAAGACTGAAAACTCAAAAACAGAAATGATAAGATTTTTTTTAAAACATTTTTTTGGACCCCCTTTCCATAGACTGAAAAGTATATTAAAAAAAATCACTTAATCCATTAACTAGGGTGTCTTTAGATATTTCTCCTAAAATGCAATAAAAAATGTTATATGACATTATGATTTTAACCCTTCAGTCACGATATATTTGCGTTCAAATTCGTGATCAGAGCGTCCCCTTCCTCTATTTTCTAAACTATCAATATAAAAAAATCTGAAATCGAGAATATATATAGCTTTTAATTAGTACTTCTACTGAAAATTATAACGAATACCGTCAAAATTATTTTGGACCTCCCTCCGATAGACTCAAAGTGAACTCACATTTTTTTTCACTTACCCCATTGAGTAGGATGTCATTAGATAGAACTCCTAAAATGCAACAAAAAATGTTATATGACCTTTTGATTTTAACCCTTCAGTCACGATATATTTGCTTTATTAGCTTTTAGTTAGTACTTTCAATGAAAATTATAACGAACACTGTAGCTAGAATATAGTAAAAAAAATTGAAATAACTCTTGTTTATAAATCGTAATGACTACAGAAACCTATCATGTGCGTGCCGTTTTAATTAAAATTAGCATTACATAGGAAATAATTTTTCTTAAACTTTTTATTGAAACATTTTTTTTCAAATGATGAATATTTTTAAAAATATGAACAATATTGCATATTTTTTACTCATCCTGTATATTGAAAACAATATTTTCTTAACATAAGAATATTCCCTTAATTATTATTTCAATATTGTCGGACGAAAACAACAATATAATTAAGAACAACTAATTTCGTAAAATTAAAATTTTGATTCATTTTTTTAAATATCGAAAAAACAACTAAAATTATTGATGAAACATCAATAATGAATCAATCACTTTGGCTTCTGACTATCTATATATATAATGAACCATCCTATCGATGATATTAGGACAGAATCACTGCATGATAAATTGTATGTGCGTCAAAAAGTTAATATAAACTATAAAACAAGAGTCATTTATAACAAAAACATTTTGGTATCAATCATATTTATTTACATTCAGTTAGTCTCTGACAGTTTCGGTGTAAGCAAAAATAGTTTATGCCGCCATCCATCAACAGTTACAGGACTGCTGATTAATTGACTGAAATGTTTTACAACTATTATTGTTATTAGAATGATTTATAATTTATAATTGATGTCTTCTTAATTATATTAATTTCTATTTTATTAGATATTAATTATTATAAAAACAGGCCCGCGGGCCATATTTGGCACATGATTATCATGATAATTAATCGAATAAAAAAAGGAGGGGGTTTTCATATTTTTACTATATTTGCACCTATTTAGTTGATTTTTTGATTGTAAGAGTATATTCCCGAGATGGTCGGAAAAAATAAAAAACATTAGAAAAATAAATAAAACCGACTTTAAAAAAAAAATTAAAACACTGAAAAGTATACAGGGTTTGGTTCGGCGATATGAATATTTTGAAGGAAGATAGAATGAGTCATTTTAAAGTGATTTAAGCAAATATACCTATATACGAAGTGCAACAGTTTTTTTATATGAGGTATTTTAGTAAAATTTTGAAAAAACCCCAGAAATATACATGTTAATAGCAAAATTTCAAAAGTTAAAGAGCTTATATTTTTTAAACATGATTTTTATATTACTTAAATGCCTATGCTACACTATCAGATCAAAATAAAATTTATGAATAACGAAAATAAAAAATGGCTGCAGTTTAACATTTTATAACTTATAAAACTTTGATAAAATTATTTCTTTAAAAAATTATTTTATAAAATCTAGTACACTTACAGATGTTCAGATGAATTTAAAAACTGCTCTATTTTATACTCTTTCGAAAAACCTACCATAATACCTACATGAATTGGCTATTTTTGTTAAAAAAACTTACATTTATCCCAGAATAAGTAAGATTTTTAGATTTTTACATTTTTAGAATGAGTCGATCGTAGTAAGCTATTCTAAATAAGTCATTAAAAACGCGATGCGATACTTTTAAAACATTTTTTATACACATTGAACAGTGTAACATCTCCTCCTGTGCAAAGGATGATCCTGTCCATTGAGTATAAAAAAATATTTGAAAAGTATCACGTTTTTAATGACTTATTTAGAATAGCATACTACGATCGACTCACTATAAAAATGTAAAAATCTTACTTATTCTGGGATAAATGTAAGTTTTTTTATCAAAAATAACCAATTCATGTAGGTATTATGGTAGGTTTTTCGAAAGGGTATAAAATAGAACAGTTTGTAAAACCATCTGAACATCTGTAAGTGTACTAGATTTTATAAAATAATTTTTTAAAGAAATAATTTTATCAGTTTTATAAGTTATTAAATGTTAAACTGCAGCCATTTTTTATTTTCGTTATTCATAAGTTTTATTTTGATCTGATAGTGTAGCATATACATTTAAGTAATATAAATATCATGTTTAAAACATAAAGGCTCTTTAATTTTTGAAATTTTGCTATTAACATGTATAATTCTAGGTTTTTTCAAAAATATACTAAAATACCCCATATAAAAATCACTTTCAAATGACTCATTTTACCTTTTTTCAAAATATTCGCATCGCCGTACCAAACACCCTGTATAATAATTAAATTTAACAGTTTTTCAAATCAGTGCTAAGCCAATAAAAAACATTTTTATAAAAAAAAATGAAGACCGACTTAAAAAACTTAAATTTAATTATTAGATATAATATTCAGTGTTTTTAGGTTTTTTAAGTTTTTTTTCTTATTGTAAATTTGGCCCGAGGACCATATTTAGCATGCGATGATACGTTGATTACCATGATTTTTTTATGAAAAATCGAAATCTTTTTATATCTTAACTTAAAACAAATATTTGTTGAGAAATTGTTTTTTGAATTTTTTTTTATTGATTAAAAAATTTGGAAATTTTTTCCTTCTCAAAATTTTCTAATTTTATCCAGGGCTGTACACGAGACAAGACGAGAATCAAGTAAGACACTTTCGTCTTGACATTCAGTTCTAATGTCTAGAACTTTAAAAGTTGCATTTTTTCAAGATACTTTTTTACACTTTTTATCTTCGTGGAATTGCAAATTCCACCGTTAAAAGGTTGAAGAAGTTCTAATATTTAATCCAGTCTTCAATCAAAAGTTTTTCTCACCCCAGATTTACAAGGAAAAAAATTGTAAATTCCGTCAATAAAATATGTCATTTTTCTATTACAAAAGTAAATCTTCCAGACATAATTTCAATTTAAAAAAAACATTACATTTTTTAACATACTCCTTTCGGCTTTATCTTACCTCCCCCCCCCCCCCCCCATTGAATCCAAAAGATTCCTAAATATATGTTTAATTTCTAGTAACTGATGTAAGTAAGGAAAAAATTACCTAAGAAAAAAATAATTAATGCCCTCATTTATCAACAGTTACAGAACTGCTGATTAATTGTCTGCAATATTTTGCAACTACAATTGTGATAGAAGACAGTGTCTTGTGCAGAGTTTTAGAATTGATGTGTTTTTAATTATATACATTTTTAAGCATTGAAATTCGTTTTTCTTTTTAAAAGTTTTTTGGGGGGATTTAGTAAATAATGGATAAAATTATGCATAGTGTAGTTAGTTACATACAACGATGTTTCATATATGTAAATATAACATAAATTACCTGCAAGAAAGTCATAACTATCAACTTAAATTTTTTTTAAAGATCTGCGTCGCAAAAAATTATTAGGTGCCATAATTTTTTATTTGTAATTTCATACAAGATAAACATTACTGATATTTTTGCCAATGTACTCATCAGAAGAAGTTTTATTAAACATGACGGCTAGTAAAAAACGAACTAATGTATTAAAATGCCTTCTGAAAATAAATCGCATCTCCTTTATCTACAGTTTTCCTATCCAAAAATGAACGTCAAAAAAGAAAATTAGACTATAATTATCGATTAATCATAATTCAAAAGTAACGTCAAAGAATTTGCAAAATGTAAAACGTATTTTAAGATTAATAAATCCCAGATATAAAACTCAAAAAGTTTTAATTCAGTATGTTTTTCATAATAATTACCTTTATATTTACATATCAAAATTAAAAAAATATAATTAAAATACAAACCTTATAATCCCCCCATCAAAAGCCAACCCTTAAATATACATAACACATTAAACAAAAACAAAATTTAAGTCACAAAGCGTCACATAAAAGCACTGTGAAAAAAGCGTCTACGAAAAATAAAAGTAAAAAAAAACACTCTTTTATCTATGCTTTGATATCGTGATATATACGCGACTTTAGACAAAAAGCTCACTACGTGCGGACGTGTCGGATACCGAAAGCACACTGGAGCTATAAGCATCGGAGCTTTAAAGCTCGACGAATCGGGGAAAACTCCGAGCGACTCGCTAGGGAAGCTGGGTAAAGCTTTAGTGTATATCAGGAGAGCATGAGCTTTGATAGCGCCGAATACTAAAAGCTCACCGGAGCTTTCAAGCTTGGAAAATCGGGGAAAGTTCCGAGCGACTCGCTAGGGAAGCTGGGTAAAGCGTTTGTAAGTATCAGGAGTGTATGCGTTCCGGTAACATTTAACGCTAAAAGCTAACTGGAACTTTAAAGCTAGGTGAGCCGATGAAAGCTCCGAGCGACTCGCTAGGCAAGATGGGTAAAGCGTTAGTAAGTATCAGGATTGTATGAATTTCGGAAGCATTGTATACCGGAAGCTCACTGGGTTTTGAAAGCTCGGAAAATCGGAGAAAGCTCCGAGTGACTCGCTAGGCAAGCTGGAGAAAACTTTATCGAGTACTAGGAGGACATGAGTGTTTGATGGTTATCACTTCCTAAAAGCACATTTAAGCTTCACAGCTCGGAGAAGCTCCGAGTGATTCGATAGGCAAGCTGGGTAAAACTTGCGGGGGCATCAAGAAAACATGAATTTTGAGTTTACACTTGCTACAATATTGACTTTTATGCTTTCTTGGAAAAATATGCGTCTCATTTTAATTGTTAAAATTTTCTTGTTATTAATTTTTAGTGAGAATTATTTTTAATTACGTAAGGTTTTAGATAAAGGGATGGGATAAAGCTTTATTTTTGTAACGCATTTTTTATTAATATACTTTATTACAATACATATAAATAACTTAATACTTATAAATCATTAGGGTGATTAATGAAAAATATTTTTTTAACTGCTAATTTACTCGCAAAATAATGAAATTTAATAAATACATTTTTTGCTTATTTTATAATCTTATAACTATGTAAAAAATAAATTTTTCTGTACCATTATTTTTACCATAATTACAAAGTTTTGAAAATTGCTCTATTTTTCTTTTATTATTTTGATCCCCTTAACGAGTGTATATAAATTCGATTTCTTATGGGGGGGGGGGAGAAGTAATAACAATAATTCAACAAATCCCTCAAAATAAATTTCACTCTAAAAGATTAACATTTAACAAACAAAAAAAAGAACAAAACCTTTATGAAAAATATTTTAATGTCTAAATAAGTCAAAATCACATACTATATTAGATCACTTTTTTTAATGATATTCCTTCAATGAGGTGTTTATTTAATTAAACCATTAAAAATCGTTTTTAATTATTTTTTTTTTAATATAATACGCTTGACTTATTATTAATTTTAGCTGACCAATTGTTATTATTAGTATTCCATGCTCGATCACAAACATACCATGGATCTTGGCTTCTGGGTGTAAGCCGCGTCGGTTTAGTCGTGTTATCGGCCAACGTTTCGTAAAAGTGCACTTATAGAAAAGCCCTGAAGATGTCCACTGCAATGTGTGACGAAACGTTGGCCGATAACACGACCAAACCGACGCGGCTTACACCCAGAAGCCAAGATCCATATCAAGATCACCACGGAAGTCTCAATACTAGAAAACATACAATTTTTTTGGTTTTGAGAATGCTAACATTTTCTGGCTGACCTTGAAAATTAAAAAAAAATTAATAATCCCTACTGCTGACCATATAATAAGCCTAAATGACCAATTACTGACATATTTTTTTTATAAAATTCCACCAACTAGGTGCTAAAATCATGGACCTTACATTTTAATCATTTATTACATGTCTAAATTGTCACAACGAATAAAGACATTTCTACCCTCCTGATACAAAACTACCCTTTTACGCATTGCTGACGAAAGCAACATGTCAAATGTAGCTCCGAAAGAGGATGAACACTGACTAGAGCTATATAATATAACACCCCGTTTCAGTTCGTTGCGAATTTCGTGAACTTATACAAGGCCGTCTCAAAGAATCTATATAGATGTTATAATATGTATGCATGTATGATACTTTTCTGTGATTGTCTAGCTTTGAGAGTTGATCTCTTGGCTTCTGGATCTATCGTGTCTTATCATCTGTTTTTCTTTAATTTTAAATTTTAAATGTTTAATACAAGGTGATATTTAAATGAACTACAAGTCTTAAGGCTTCCACGGTGATCTTGACTTCTGGGTGTAAGCTGCGTCGGTTTGGTTGTGACATCTTCTGGGCTCTTCTAAAAGTACAAATAAGGTACACTATTTATAAGCTAAATAGCTCGTACACTATATAAGCTAGAAACTTGAAATTTTTATTGAACATGTAAAATGACACCCTCTAGTAAAATATGTACAAATTTATTGAATAAATAATTTTTCAGGGGGGGGAATAAGGAGCTAAAGCTAGGTAAAAAATATATTTTTTTTTTATACCAAAGCATGTGGCACTTTAAAATGTATAACCAAACAAGCGAAATTTGACCGTTTTTTTATTTTTTTTCTAAATCAAAAATTGTGCCAAACATTTCACGTAGTACGTACTTCGGAATCCTTATGGCATACACTCGTGTATGTCTTGCCCGAATTATTTGTAATTCCAATTAACTCATGTTACTAATAGAATTATGTTTTTTCTCCAGTAAAATCAGTAATGAACATCTAGAGAAGATTACATAATAATAAATACTATGACACAAAAGTTATAAAATAAAGAATCGTTAAATGTTCTCACTTCACTAATTATTTATATTAGAAAATATACTTTTCTTGATGGTCTGCCGAACCGCGATGTTTATTTGCCCACTATTTTTAAACAAAATGATCAATTGTCATCAAATCACCCTGTAAGACAGTTAAATGCATGTAATATCCAGAAAAGGCAGTTATCAAATATTTCTAATTTAGTACATTTAATTGAAAAATGTGGGTATTGTTTATTTAAATAAGTAAATTTTTACTGATTAATTAAAACCAAAATTTTGGACGAGATTTATAAATAAAGTTTATATTGTCTTGGTTTGTCTCGTTCAAATTTAAGCCAATGGGTCGTTACGAGACCGAAAAAAGTTTTGTCTCGACGTTCAGCCCTAAAAAATTATTAATTTTAAACTTTATAGGTATTATTGATTATTTTCTACAGATGTTTTTTTCTAGTTCCAGAGAAAATTGGCATAAAGGTATCGTAATAAAAAATGTCAAAACGGATATGGAGCAGGGGTTATTTTAAATAAATTTTAGAAAGACACAATAAGAGTGAAAGCCAAAAAAAATTTCCTAGAGACAATTAAATTACTTTTTTTTTGGTCTTTGCGTTCTTTTTTTAGCAATACATAAAATTACTTTTACAACTTCACATTTCAAATAAGCTACAACAGCACACTAAAATAACCCCTGGTAAATAGAGCTCAAAATTTACACATTTTCATAATCACAATACATAATGTAGTACGAGAAAGTAGAAATACGATAAAAATAAATAAATTCAAAGCTCATTCGTTTTATTCGTCGCAATAAAATAAAGCTAAACAGAAAATAATAGAACCAAATGAATACATATACAGTAACTGCGAATATAAATATCGATTTGATATAAAACCGGGAGCTATATAGCTCCTAACATGTTCTCCTGGTACGAATAAACTTTCAAAGCTTTACTCGAACGTGAGCTTTAAACTCCCGCCAAAAGCGTCGGCCGGGAACTTGTTATAGCTTTCTCATTTCCTGGTATTGTTTGATACAAATTTAAACTTAATGGTTTGAATAGTCAGGAACATGTACGGTTATGAGAACTTTTATAAGGGGTGGTTAATATTGGCAATACATTGTATATATAATTTTATTTAAGGTCCCTGATTTGGTGGAACTTCATAAAAAATATAATATGTGATTCTGACAAGTTAGGTCACATATATTTGTTATGAAATTCCTTCCATGAGGTGCTTTAAAAAATCGTTTTACATTATTATTGCTTCCTCGTAATATCGAATATACGGGAAGCTTTGTGATCGTTTCAGATTGAGACAAAAAAAATGTTCTCCGATTTCAAAATTTTAAATTGATCTTTCCGTTTCACGTCAAGGCAAACACTTTTCGTTCCGTGTCTATCTGTCTGTCCGTCTGTCCGTACGTGTGTTCGTCTGTCCCCTTCATGGATAACTCGTGAACCACTGAATCGATATTATTGAAACTTGGTCGGATGGTTGGGTCTAGCTTGAAGACGCTCCCATTTCAAAATCATCAAAATCGTGTGTAAAAGGGAGGGGTGACATCCCAAAATATTTATTTTTTCAAGATATCTCAAGAATGACACATGTAACGTGAAAATTTTATAGAATATTTTTTGTAGAGCATTAAATTTCCTATAATATAGGTCTACAACGGGTTTTGTTTTTCTATATTGATATTTGCTTGGACATATTAAATGTCATTTTGACGTTTTAAATGTCATTTTGGCATTTTAAATATCATTTTGGCGTTTTAAATGTCTATTGACGTTGGCATAAATTTAGATTTAGATTGAAATTGTCAAAAAATTTAAAATGTATGAAAAAATATTCAGGTGCGTTTTAAAAAAAATTCGAACTAATATTTTTTAGTTAAATTGTATAAAAATAAAATGTTTAACCAATTCCAGGCAATTTATCTAAACATTATCGGTTTTTATTTAAATTGTTCAATAATAATTAACTACCTTTGGTGAATTTAGCACGAGGAAGCACTGTGAATTTACTTGGCTGATGTTTTTTTATTTAATTTTAATTTAATTTAATTTTTTTAAATTAAACAACAGTATTTTGTTTTCAACAATATAATGAAATTAAAGTAAGCATCCTAGATAAAATTATAATAATATTTTTTGGCAGATATAAATTTGAAAACAAAATACTAATTACTATTTTATTAAATTTTGTGGCGGCATTTCAAAATGCAACAATCACACATTGTTAAATTTGACCAAAGTTTACTACAACATTTCCTATGTCTTAATCAACTAGGAATACACTGTATAGGTTTTGTATCAAAATCGTATAATACTATTTCTATGTAAAACTCTTAATAATACGTATTTAAAGAAAAAAATTCGCATCCCTTTTAGAAGAAAAGAATGCGGAATGTTCTTATCGATTTATGTTATCCTAATACATCGCATCGCATTCTAAAATTTTCCAAACATGCAGAATTTTTCTCATTTTCATGTAGAAAACACTTCTTCATTGATGAACAAATTACTTTTTTATTTTTTTTTAAGTGTATTTAATATATGTAGATCCAGCTTGCATTATTTTAAATGAGATAAAACTTTTACCCATCGATAAAGAAAAGAAAATGCCTTTTAAAATTAATCGAATTAAGTGAAACGTTGCCTGAGTAGAGACTAAAACTCAAGAGACAAGAGCTATTAAAAATTTTCTTACATTATTAAAAAGATGTTTTCCTGATAGAAAATGGTGAGTAGGCGTTTGTTTCCTATGGAAAACGTAATTTTCTTTAGCTCAAATCTAACTCCTGCGTTCCTAGTGAAAGGTTATGCAATACGGAGTTATTATGTAAAGATATTTCGGAGTTAAAAGTACCTATATATGATCTAAAAAGAAAAATGAAGAAAACATGGTTTTCTTTTTTAACAAGCATAAATAAAAGTATAAGAAAAGACATAAAAGAAAACTATAGAGGATTTACAGATTTTTATATTAAATCCTTGACTTCTGGGTGTAAGATTCATCTTTTTGATCTTTAATTCAACAACAAGGTTATTATAAAAAAAAAAACTAAAAAAAACATCTACCAAGTAATTGTACAGTGCTACCTCGTGCTAAATTCTAAATTTATACAAACGTCAAAATGACATTTAATATGTCAAAGTAAATATCAATTTAAAAAAACAAAACACGATTTTTAAAAGTAAATTGAGATAAATCTTTGTAAGGGAAAATTTTACAACAAACTTTGTAGACCCATATTATAGAAAATTTAATGCTCTACAAAAAATATTCTATAAAATTTTTACGTAATATGCGTCGTTCTTGAGATATCTTGAAAAAATAATATTTTGGGATGTCACCCCTCCCCCTTACACACAATTTTGAAATAGGACCGTCCTCAAGCCAGACCCAACCATCCGACCAAGTTTCAACAATATCAGTTTAGTGGTTCATGAGTTATGCCTGTGACTATATTAAGGGGACAGACGGACACACGGACGGACAGACAGACAGACACGGAATGAAAAGTGTTTGTCTTGACGTGAAACGGAAAGATCAATTTAAAATTTTGAAATCGGAGAACATTTTTTTTATTTCAATTTAAAACGATCACAAAGCTTCTCGTATATTCGATATTGCAAGGAATCAAAATATTAGAAAATGTTTTGGCTTGGACTTCAAAAACTGTTAAATATAATTATAATATAGATACTTAGCAGTGTTTTTAGGTTTTTTTTTTTTTTTTGAGTGGCATATCTCATATTCTATATTCAGAATCTGATAAAAATTTTAATACGACTGCCTTGAGAGTACACACTTTCAAACAAACAAAAAATCGTCCAAAACGGTGTATATTTGTCAGAGTTACGCCTGAACACACAAAAATATACGAGAATATACAGTCGAATTGAGGACTTAAATAATAAAACTGAAAATACTTATATTATGTTTTTAAGTTTAAAAATGTGGGAGCACTATTTCTTTACTCCCTTTCAGAAATATGAGAAATCATTAAATAACAATTTTTCTTGATAATATTTTGTTTCTGGGCATACTCGTAAGACACTTCTTATACATATGTAGATATCTTCAAGACTTTAACGCCTTTATATTCGAGTGCATACTACGTGTTTCTTTAGGAGTAGAAAAGTCTTCATACAGAGTTGAAATATTATGTTTTCCTGATACCAAATATCCTTGTATTCGAAGTTATGAAAAAGTTTAAAGTTCAAAGCTTCAAAATGCCTTGGAAAAGTTCAGGAAATCGACTTTGAGCATCAGGATAACATAAAACTGCTATTTCCATACAGACACATACCATGAAATAGGAGTAACATAGAACTAATACAAAACTACTCATTTCCTTAAATGATTATGTCCAGTTTTAACCGAATATGTTTGTATATTATTGTTCACCTAGAAACCCAGAATTATTGTTAATAATCACTCTTCCAAATCAAAATTCACTCTCACACCAGAGCAATATAACTAGCAGCCATCTTCCCATTGTTAAGGATTTGAAACATTTTCTTATTCCTTAAATAATAAATAAATGCCAAAGGGGTAAACTTATAAAATAATAATAATAACTCCTTCACACTTTATAATTTGTAACTCCATCAAACTATCTAAAAAAACAGGAAACCGCAAACATCCAAAAATGATAATAATCTGTACATTTTACTCCTTAAACTCACTAAAGAAATAACAAAAAATATAGCAAAATAGTTCTACTCTTTAAAACTAAAAAAAATACACGCCTATTCTATTCACCCCAAAACCCGGAAACATTTCAATTACACCGCGAATTTTTCTCTATTCCTTCATATAATAAGAAACCGGAACATTTTCCAACTCCTTATAACTCCGGTGTAGGAATAAATCCGGGTAAACGGTGATTTCTATTAGGAGAACATAAGCTAGGATAGATACAAATACCGGGAAAACTATCCACTCCCCTTGTGATAGAAGTAGTTTCCAGAGAGCTTTTAAAGCTCTCTCTAAAGTGCGACACCAAGCTCTATGTATCAGGGAACTAGAAGAGTATTTATTTTCGGATAGGCGACAGGGAGATTGTCGATTTAGGGAGTAAAGTGACCGCGAAGGTATAATATATTATAATAAATTAATAGTAACATGTAATTATAGAAATACTAGCTGTGCCCGCGGCTTCGCTCGCTTAAATATAAAAGTTAGATATATGGTATCGCGGACTTTATTTTAGATATTTTTATTCTACACAATACTTTACTACATTATATTGTCCAATATTTAACGGTTTTGCAAAAGAGCGCGCTGGCGGTAAACTTTTTTTCCGACTTGATTAACTATTATCGTCACTGCTTATTTCTTATGTTACCTAACGTAACAAAATATATCCTATAACCTGGTCAGAGAATATATTTATCGGATAAGTGGTTTTCAAGTGATAAGCGCACTAACGGACAGACAGAGAGACGTTGAGCTTAATAGATAAAATATAGATATATGTACTCGTATATGTATAATATATGTATATAGAATAGAACATTCAAAAATTACTACATCTACTAAGGGTAAAAACACCCGCAATTGCATTTTTGAAAATTCTAATCTGTCTGTATCATATAAACATTATAATATTTTTTCAGATAATTTTGATACTTTTATTAATTTTGTCTGTTTGTTTGTTCCGACTTGATGAAAGCTTCTGAACCGATTTTGATAGGACTTTCACTGTTAGTAACTTTAAGAATTATTTGTGCTAGGCTATAAGATAATTAAATTAAGACAGACACGTATTAAAGAAAATTTACAATCGAAAATAGGGAAAATTAGTTGGAATGTTAGTGTAATAATCAAACCAACAATTTATATGAAATAATTAGTTCAGGCACGTATTAAAAAATTATAACAAAAATGATTTCATTTCGAAGTAAATGCAGGCGAAGCTACGGATAATTATTTTCAATAATTTGATGTAAGTAATTATTTACATAAAAATACATTTTTTTAATGGTATGAATTTTTATAATAATTCGTTTATTATTTAATTTATTTGAAAATTTCCTATTTTTTCTACAACCATTCTTTATTTTTAATTGTATATGTGGGTATATAATTAACAAAATAATATTTATGAATTTAATTCATTTATTCCATTAACTGTTAAATGAATACATTCAAAAAACACAGTGGGCTACCATTTCAACTGATGAAAAATATCTAAAAAAACATATTTTGAAACTAAATCTTTTGGATGTTTGTAATTTTTTTAATCTCAAATCTAAGTTTGAATATTGCACTTTTTTTTTAACGCGGGCCAAATATGACACATATTTTTCATATTTTTGAGTGTATAATTTTATTTTCAATTTATATAATGCAATTTATCAAAAACTTGACATTATTCTACGAAAAAAAACAATCAAATCTATATTTTTATTGATAAATATACAATAATAACTTTATCACATAAAAAATACATAACATACAATACTAAGATAAATATAATCTTATAACTAATCAATAACTGCCACAAATGATCACATATTAAAATTATTTCAATTTGTCAATATACTTAAGGTATTTCTCGGAAAAATTAAAAGATTCAAGAGTAAGCTCAAATTTTGTAAAAAACTAAAAAAAGGTTATTAGAAGCTCTATTTAAAATCTTAAAATGATTGACCATCTGTGAGCGAAGATATCGTCAAAATAAAATCAAAAATTTAACATTGCGAGTATAGGGATTACGATATTTTATACGTATTTTCAATGAAAAAGTAAATAATTTTATGCGAAGGAAGATCAAGAAATTTATGAAATTTTGAGAAAAACTAAATTAATATAATTGGAGTTAATATAAAAAATCTCAAGTATTTTCACCACCACGTTTTTAAGTTATAAGTAAAATAAAAACTTATTTTCTGATAAAAAATAACACGGTACTAGCTATGACAACGCCGCAAAGTATTGACAATTGCCGCGGTATTTAAAAATCGTACGTGCTGAATATATTGTTCTTTTAATTTCAAGTAATGATAAAAATAATAAAAACTATTTCTTAATTATAAACTTATAATATATAACAAATTCAGCTGCAAATAATAGTACACGTTATCACATCAAAACATTAAATAATATGTAGCTGTCATCAGGAATACACAAGTCGCACATGCGCAATAGAAAATATATACTCAATGTTGCCAAATTTTATTTTAATTTATAACATGGCTATCTTGATTTTATACTACACTTTTTTTTCCTTTTCTAACATACAGCGTACCTTGTTTCTCCCCGAGAAATACCTTAAAAACTACATAGAAAATTACTTAATAAAAAATATACACCAAAAACATGTTTTACTATCATTAACTGCGCTCCGCCATTTTCTATTGTTCATTTAAAAAAATCAATAATCCACCCTAAGTTCCCACCCCATTGTCCATATCCACCCTTCACTTCGACGTGCGCGCGTGTATGGGGTGCGTATGTCAGCCACCCGCATTTGATATTCACCCCCGACGCACCCCTATAACATGTTTGCCTGATACCGGCGTCCCTTCACGGAGCTACCTGTTTGTTGGAAATATATATTGTATATACGTTGTTCAAGTTCAAATCTACACCCTTATTACTAAACCCCTAAACTTGTATTAAAAGCGCTATATCGCTATAATATACATATACCCCGATTTTCGACTGTTTATACAGTAAGACCCCAATTAACGCTGTTTCGGTTTTTTTCGATTACTTTTTTTAAATTTATTTTTAATTTAAGTACATTCATTTCATCGCTCAAGCGCAGTTTTTCATATCGTTTTGAACTATTATTTTTTAGGGACCCCCTCCCTGCAAGGGTTATTTTAAGAAAATTTTACAACCTTATTTTTTTGCTCTACATTTCTTACATTTTTTGCTTTTACAACTGCAATGACCTTTTTTCTACATATTTTATTATTTTGTTTATTTATTTTACATTTTTTCAATTTTTTGCACTACACAAATTAACTTTTACAACTGTAGAAATAAGCTACAACTACATACTAAAATAACCCCTGCATCTCTGACAGAAAAACAAAGAGGGTAGTTAGATAGTAATTAATGATTGGTAAATTCAAATGTAAAAGTACATTAATTTATGCCAAACATGTTTTACATACCCCCGGCAAAAGTTTAAGAACCGCTGAGTTAGATGATTTCTTTACAAAAAAGCTAGTGTCAAATGACGAAGAACCTTCCACGTCAACATAAGGTACTGGCACCAGTTATGGCCGCTATAAGGTTTACTGTTTTTGTGATTGACGGGCTTCTTTTTTGTAGTTCTCGTGAACTCATGTTACTAATAAAACAAGCAACTCTTTATTTAATCAATTTAATTTTCAAAGTCCGCAAATATACATAGTTTTTTTTTAATTATAGCCTTTTATTTTGTTTATGTTTTTTTTCCAGTAATGGATAAAGTAAAACCAGTAATGAGCACTTGTAATGATTACAAAATGATGACTATGACACAAAATATATAAAAAAAAGAATCGTCAAATTTGAAACAATGTAAAGCAGTTGCTATGATAATATAATAATTAATAAATAAATTATACTAATAATTAGTTTAAATGTCCACCGTTTTGATACCTATTGACCGATTGTAATTAAATCACGCTGTAAGACAACTAAATGTAGATTAATATTCAGAAATGGAAGTAATCAAATATCAACACATATTTCTAATTCAGTACATTTAATTAAAAAGTTACCATTACTGGGGTCCTTGCCACTATACCTTATATTTTTGAAATCAACTTTTAAAGCCCTTTAATTTGATACCCAACATAATGGGATTTGATTTTCTTCTTATCAAACAATATGGTATCTCGCGGCTGTCATTACGAATTATTAAAAAAAAATTGTACCCTATAACTCGCGGACAATCAAGAAAAATCAAATAATGCCTAAATTTTTTAAACCTGACAAGTTTAGGCTTTTACAGGGAACAGATGAATTTACATACATACATATGTATGCCAAAATCATAACCCCCTTTTGGATTTGCCGTTTTCGAGTAAAAAAACATAAAAGAATAAAGTTAGTCACAAAAATTAAAAATATTAAAGAAAAATAGCTTGCATATTTGGAAAATTAACATTTATTTCAGTTATATTAATCTTTTTTAAATTATTCCCTATTAAATATATATATTTCAATTTCTCATAGCTTATATTAACCGGGATTTCAGATATTGTATTATTACTTAAATATAATTCAACCACATTAGGTACTCTAAAATCAAAATTAGAAATTAAATTATTAGATAAATCTAATGTTTCTAAGCTAGTGATATTAATATTTTTTGATACCATAGTTATTTTATTATAACTCAAATCTAAGTGCTTTACATTAAAGTCTACAAACTCGAATCTAGCAATTATATTATTAGACAAATATAACTTTTCTAATTTAGGCATATCAAATACAGTCGGTAAAACAGTTATTTTATTATTACTCAAATTTAATATACGTAAATTTGAATTATTCGTATATTTTATATCATAAACTTTATTATACGAAAGATCTAACACTTCTAAATTTGGCAACTTATTTACATTTCCTATATTATTTATTTTATTATAACTTAAATTTAAACGACGCAAACTAGGTATGATAAAATGACTGGATTGAAGAACATTATGTGATAAGTCCAACTGTTCTAAATCAGGCATATTTATAGTTACTTGACTTCCAGTTATTTTATTATAACTCAAATTTAAGTAACGTAAATTGTATATTTCAGAACCAAAGGTAGTTATTATATTATACGAAAGATCTAAAATATCTAATTTGTGCGTTCGAGTGATATTTGGTAATTCATTTATATTATTATGACTTAAATTTAAATTACTGATATTATAAGTATTAAAATTGAATTTTGTTATTCTATTATATGATAAATCTAATATTTCCAAATTTGGCAATTCGCTTAAACTATTTTCATCTAAAAAAATCAAATTGTTAGATTTAAAACTTAAGTATTTTGTTTGTTTAAATCCATCATAATGAAATGACTCAATATATTCAATAGAATTATTAAAAAAGTCCAAATATTCGACATTACTAAAAAACTTAGGTACGTTACGAGTTATTCTATAAATACCAGCATTTTTTAGAATAACTGTTTTAAGTTTTGGTAGTTGTGTTAAAGTTTCAAGATCAAAAGTAATTCTATTGTTATTTTCTTCTATGGTAATTGTTTCAATTTCCTTAAGTCCTTTAAAGGTGTCATAATTTATAATTCCAAAATTAGTAGATCTCGTACTAAATTCTATTATACTTGTAACAAATGAAGTGTTAAACAGAAATTCGTGGCTGAGTTCCATATATTCTTGATTCCTTCTTAAAGTGATTGAGTCCAGTGGTTCTTCAGCGTCATTTATTTTCTCGAGGTATTGAAATTTTGTAAAATCTTCACAGAATAGGTTCTTTTTAACAATAAAATCGCAAGAAGCATTGCTCAGAATTACACAATTTAAATATGTAATTGTGAAGATTAGTAGATATTTTATTATTTCCATTCTAAAATAAATCAGTAAATAGATAATTTTTAAAGCAGCCAAAATATTTGACACATCATTCATTTAATAACACAAGCCCACAAAAAAATATTGCCCTCTTAACCGGGCTATTTTCTTCTTACGTATTTCGTAATAAAAAAAAGTTCACTTTTATGCTTTAAAAAAATAGAAAATTGATAAAAATTTTGAAATCTACAGGCCGTTATAATTTTTTTTTTATTGAACCTAATGATTTGCTTTTATAAACTAGACTTTTTACTTCAATTTGCTTTTTTAGAGTTCCGAAGAAACTCTATTAACCTCACTTTGTCGTCCGTCCGTCCGTCCTTTTCACTCAAAGCTAAATAACACTTAAACTATATAAGCTAGAAACTTGAAATTTTTACTGAATATGTAAAATGACGCCTTCTAGTAAAAGAAGTACAAATATATTGAAAAAATAATTTTTCAGGGGGGTGGGGGCACTAAGCAGCTAAAGCTAGATAAAAAAATATTTTTATACCAAGGCATGTGGCACGTTAAAATGTATAACCAAACAAGCGGAATTTGACCCTTATTTTTTTTTTTTTAATCAAAAATGGTGCCTACAGGGGACTAAAGCAAATCCAAAAAATAACAAAAAAAATTTATACCATGTCAAAATGTATGTTACATCTCAATTAGTAGAATATGACCATTTTTTTTTCTTACTCAAAAATGGCACCTGTAGGGGGCTAAAAGCAGTATTTTATTTTGTCCACCATCCCTCTAGCTCGGTAACTACTGGCTCAAAAAATTTGCAAAAAATTTGGTCAACAGTATAATTTTAAATTTTGGAATAATAGGGAGGGGCGTCATAGAAGTTTTTATTTTGATATCTAGGCAAGTGAGGTGTCAAAATGTAGATCTCAATTAGTAGAACTTTACACTTTTTTATATTTTTTTCTAACTCAAAAATGCATGGCTCCAAACATTCCACGTAGCAGGAACTTCGGAACTCTTATGGCATTTTTTTATTGTATTGCTATACGACCATTTTTGACCGAGTTATTTGCGATCAAAGCAAAAACAATATTTTTAACTGACGTAAAAAAAATCCAAAGGTAGATTTAGAAAGCTGAAAGTCTTTTCTTCAGAACTCGGTCAAAAATAGTCGTACAGCGATACAAAAAAAGCAAATAGTCTGAGCTACAAAAAAGTTATTCATTTGATTTGGTTTAAAAGTTTATCACAAACCATGGAGAAAATAATATATATTTTTATTATATTATTTTTGAGTAATACACGAGCTTTTTTTATTTTCAAATTTGTTTCGGCAGCCAAATATACCTACGTAAGAAAAAACACAGTCTGGTTAGTAGGTCAATAGCATTTTTTTGACTAGTCAAAAGTAAGGATCAAGAGAAATATCAATTATATCAACAAATGTTTTGTAAAAATTTAAGCGTATTTTTTCTAAATGGTAACATAGATCATATAATTGACATATTTTTAGTGTAACAAAAAAATACCAGATTTTGAAAGAGATAAAGTAACTAAATAATTCTCAATAATATAAATATACCCCTTAACTTTTACTAATACTGTAATGCAGCATTTCTCAACCTTTTAACCCAATTTTCAATCACATTTCTCATCGCCCCCCCCCCCCCCCTTCATGCAATAATTTTCACTAAAATCGTGCTGTAATTGTAATATAAGTTTTTATTTAATTTAATTGTATTTTCTTTCGAAAAACTTTGCTCTGCAAGACAGGCCCAAGGGAGTCACTAATAATTATTAATCTTGTTTTTAATTGAATATTGATAAGTTAATTATTAAATACATTGTGCAGTACTGATACAATTCTATTTATAAAGTGTATTATATCAGTGTAAATGTAAACGTGTATTTTTTTTTATCATGTCAGAATGTATTTTATTGCTTTTCTTTCAGTAAATTAAATAAATTTTTTATTTAGGGGGGGGGGAGCACAGGTTGAGAATCGCTGCTGTAATGAAACAATAAAGGTAACAAAACAATAGACAAATATTTATCAAGCAAGACTATTATATTATATTATACTATATTACATTATATGAAGGGTATCGTAACCCCCCTTGAAACCCATCTAACACTAGAAAGACGGGAGCAGTCATTTGACGGTAATTTCAATTTCAATATTGAATAATTCAAAAACTATTTGACTTACCGTACTGAGACTTTGTGACTTTTATTAATACTAGTAGTTAAATGATACTATGTATCAAAATAATTCACATGTCTTTTCTTTATTGTTTAAAATATTGATATACCGACAAAGACGGCGGCGGTCTTTTGACGGTTATGATCTGATAAATGTTTTTAATTGTTGTTGAGAGGGTACAACAATAAATACGTATATGAATTGCTTTTATTTTATCAGTCAAAGGAGTGGTCAGTATAGTTTCGACCGCCTGTAATTGTGGATCGATATTATTGTGAGTAATTTGTGAAAAAATGTCTCGAGGGCTTCGAGATAACGAAATACTTTCTATTTTGCAAAATATACCCGAAGATGAGATGTAAAAATTGTGTGTGAATATTAAAATTAATCATACATTAGATCTTGTTTTATTTCTTTACTTTAAATTTTTTTCGCCACTCATAAAAAAATATATTTACTAAATTTGTAGTCATTTGACCGGTAGCCGTCTTTGTAGGTAGGTAGATTTTCCCGTCTTTCTAGTGCTAAATCGATTCTTTATATTAACAATAATTAAAAAATTAATTAATATTTACTTACATTTATTTTAAAAATTAAACTTATCAGTAATTAATATGTATCAATATTTCACATATTTAGTATAACTGTTATATAAATGAGTGGTTTAATATTAACTGTAGGTATTTATATGCATATAATTGAATTTAATCTATCTTATCTCAAAAATTTTATCTTGCAGTTGACTGATATACATTATTATTTTTTTAGTTGGAAAAAACAGTAATTGTATTCCTATTTATAATTATTACATTTATTTAAACACTCAATGATGTCAGAATTAAAGGAAATAGTTAAGAACTGATTAGCCTATACTGTAAATTTGAATATTCGTCATGCCCGATAAAAATTTCATAAAAATCTGTCTAGACGTTCTTGCGTAATGTTTCAACAGACAAAATTAACAGGAAATAAATTTTATTCTAAATTAATTGAAACTATTATACAGATGAATTTACATATATACATACATCAATGCCAAAATCATACCCCACCCCCCTTTTGGATTTGCCATAGTCTGGTAAAATAACATAAAATAATAACGAAGTCACATAAATTTTAAAATACCCAAGATAAAAAAATACAGTCTCCCAGAGTATTCCAACGAGAGTCTCCCATGGAGTATTCCTTATGTCACTCAGGGAGACTCGATGAGAGACTCTAGTCTCTGAACGGGAGACCCTAGTATTCCAAAGAATGATCCAGATTTATGGGTCTATAGTCTCTGTATGGGATACTCGAGTCTCTCTGAAAATGCATAAAATTAGGTAGTATAAAATTTGAATTCACAAAATATTCTAGATAAAATAATTATTTATTTTAAATTAATTGAGAAGAACATATAATTATTATTATTGCTGTAGCTATGAGTAGTGAAAAAAATTCGGCTTTTATAGACTTACATATGAATTATAAGTCTATAAAATGCTTTTCTTCATTATCATTTTTCTGTTTTTTGCTTGTTGATATGATATGATATTTTTCTTTAATATATTAAATATATTTATATTTAATATATTAAAAAAATTTCTTTAATATATTAAAGAAAAATATCTGATGATATGATATGATATTTTTCTTTAATATATTAAAGAAAAATATCTTGCATATTTGGAAAATTGATATTTATTGCAGGTATATTAATCTTTTCTATATTATTCCCTATCAAATATAAATATTGCAGTTTTTCATAGCTAATATCACTCGAAATTTCATTTATTGAATTAAAACTTAAATATAACTCAACCACATTGGGAACTCTAAAATTAAAACTAGAAATTAAATTATTAGATAAATTTAACGTTTCTAAGCTAGTGATATTAATATTTCTCGATAACATACTTATATTATTATAACTCAAATCTAAGTGCTTTACATTAAAATCCACAAAATCGAATCTAGTAATTATATTATTTGACAAATACAATTTTTCTAATTTAGGCATATGAATTACATTCGATAAGAAAGCTATTTTATTATTTCTCAAATCTAATGTACGTAAATTTGAACTATTAAAATTTATATTTTCAACAATGTTATTAGAAACATCTAACACTTCTAAATTTGGCAACTCGATTATATGTATGTCCCAAATATGATATTTTATTATAACTTAAATATAGACCACGTAAACTAGGTATAACAAAATCTTGACCCCTAAGAACATTATACGATAAGTCCAACTGTTCTAAATCAGGCATATGCATTGTAATTGGAGATCCAGATATTTTATTATGACTCAGATTTAAGTAACGTAAATTATTTATTCCAAAATTGAACGCTTGTATAAAATTATATGAAAGATCTAATATTTCTAAATTGTCTGTGTAAATTTTTTTTGGTAATACAACTATTTTATTATCACTTAAATTTAAATTAGTGATGTTATATATAATAAAATGGAATTCTTTTATTTGATTATTTGACAAGTCTAATATTTCTAAACTTGACATTTCGCTTAAACTATATTCATCTAAAACACTTAACTTGTTAGATTTTAAACTCAAATATTTTGTTCGGTTAAATCCATCAAATGTAAATGATAGAATTGATTCAATAGAATTATCAGATAAGTCCAAATATTCGACATTACTAAAATACTGAAATAAACCTCGAGTTATGTTATAAATACCAGCATTTTTTAGAATAGCTGTTTTTAGTTTTGGTAGTTCTGTTAAAATGTCTAGATCTACAGTTAATGGAGCTTTATTTTCTTCTATGATAATTTTTTCAATTTCATCAAGTCCTTTAAAGGTGTCATAATTTATTTTTCCGAAATTAGTAGATCTCGTACTAAATTCTGTTATACTTGTAACAAATGAAGTGTTAAATAGAAATTCGTGGGTGAGTTCCATATATTCTGTATTCCTTCTTAAAATGATTGAGTCCAGTGGTTCTTCAGCTTCATTTATTTTCTCGAGGTATTGAAATTTTGTAAAATCTTCACAGAATAAGTTCTTTCCAATAATAAAGTCGCAAGAAGCGTTACTCACAATTACACAATTTAAATATGTAATTGTGAAGATTAGTAGATATTTTATCATTTCCATTCTAAAATAAATTAGTAAATAGATCATTTGTAAAGTAACCAAAATATTTTACACATCACTCATTTAATAATATAGGCCCACAAAAAAGTATTGCACTTAACCGGACTATTTTCTTCTTACATATTTCCAGTGGCGTATTTACGTTAAGTGCCGCCCTGGGCAAAAAAATTGCCGCCCCTCTACCAAGGGAAATTATAATTTATTTTTGACAGAAGTCAGAATTAATTTATGAACTGAAAAGTGGTATCTGTTTTCATAAGCGATGTAGAACAAAATATAATATAAACTTAAAACTGGAGACCTTTTTTTTAGTCGCATTACTAATTTTTTGTTTTCCTATTTTTTTTTAATATTCTGTATTAAACTAAAAGAAACTAAAGAATTTGCCGCCCTAGGCCATGGCCCCCATGGCCCCATAGTAAATACGCCACTGCATATTTCACAATAAAAAAGCTTGCCAGCCCCTCAAATTTTATGCTTAAAAAAATTATATAAATTTTGAGTCTCCACGGATCGTGATAAATTTTTTTGGACGAATCTAATGATTTACACTAGTAAAAAGTAAGAACCAGGCGAACTATCAATTATATAAATGTTTTGTGAAAAATAGCGTATTTTGAAAAAAAAGTTATCAAATATGACTTATTTTGAATATTTTTTTAGAATCATTGGGAAGACATATTTTTTAACTGTGACAAAAAAATACCAGATTTGAAAAAGGATAACTAAATCATTCTCAATTATTTCAAAATACCCCTTTTATTTTGACTAATACTGTATAAAATATATGCTGAATGAAATAAAAAAGGTTACAGTATACATTTGTATACAAATATTCATCAAGCAAGAACATGTTTTCTTATATTATCTAAAGGGTAACTCCCCTCCCCCCCTTGATATCATTCCAACTCACAGTAAATTCACTCTTTATATTAATAACAAATGTTCCAATTTATATAAGTGAATATTTAAAAAATTAATAATGTAATTAATATTTACTTACATTTATTTTAAAAATTAAACTTTTCAGTATGTGTATCAATATTTAAAATATTTATTATAACTGTTATTAAAATGATTGGTTTAATATTACCTGTAGGTATTTATATATAATTCAGTTAAATCTATCTTATCTTAAAAATTTTATCTTGCAATTGACTGATACGTATTACTATTTTTTTAATTCGGAAAAACAATAATTACATTCCTTTTAATAAATGTCACATTTATTAAAACAATCAATAATACAATAATTGAAGAGGGGGGGGGGGTTAATTAACTGATTGGTCTACATTTTAAATTAGAATATTCGTCATGCTCTATAAAAATTTCATAAAAATCTGTCTAGCCGTTCTCAAGTGATGATGCAACAGACAAACATAAATAGGAAATAAATTTTATTCTAAATTAATTAAAACTGATTATATTTATTGCAAACCATGTAGTTTATGAAATATTCGCTTAAGTATTTTTTATTATAAAGGTAAAAGGTTTCATGAGATCATATTGTTAGAGATAAGAGCGAAATTGATTTCATTATAAATAAAGATTTTTAACACTTATAAAAGTTACTTGTCCTAAAACAGTTATAATATATACTATAAATAATTACATATATGTATACTGCTTTTTGCAGTGCATGGTAATAGAACAAACATATGTAAAAAAAAGTAAGTAATTTATTATATTTTATAGTGCGTTCATGATGAAAGGAACAAATTCGTTTAAAATTCAGATAATTATTTTGTGCAGAAACGCTCGAACCCGTCGATTAGTATTTTTAGTTGCGGATTTTTTGACTTAAGAAAATTGTATACAGAGTGTCTCAAGAAGAACATATACAGTCATCATTGATTTTTTTAAATATTATATATATTATACAGGGTGGGGCAATAGTGTGTGGAAGTTCGATAGCTCGTAGACCATAAAAGATAAAAAAATCTTTCTAATGCAGATGTAAACTATGAGTAAATACACATACATAGAAATTATTTTCAAATATACAGGGTGCTACAAAAAAGTGTGGCATGCTTAAGGTAATTTTTTTTAAATGGAATGCCCCGAATATTTTTGCATATTTAACACTTCTCTTGGGATGTTTATTCATATCGAAAATATTAGCCCCATCTGATGTCCGGTTTAGACGTAATAGTATTTTTTTCAAAAAAATTGATGTTTACATTACTCCACTTAAAAATTCACCACTTCCGCGTCAGCATCTTTGAAGACGAAATTAAATATGGACCTTATTGTAGGAGGTTGGTGGGCGCTTTTGTTAAAATATCTTAGAGCCACCATGTACAGGGTGTTCAAAATTAATTTTCAAATTTTGAGAACTTCAAAGTTATTTTTCTCAACTATTTCAAATGGAACACCCTATATATTTTTTAACGATGTTATGTAAAATTACATAACGAACATTTTTTGTTTGTACATCTTTATAATTATTTGTTACCATTTTTGATTTATTGAGCAAAAAGAACAAAATTCAACAATATTTACTTAAAAAAATGATTTTTTTTTCAAATAAAATAAAACAACATGTACAGAGTGTTCATGTTGCCCATTAAAACAGCATTTTATGTTTCTTTCGTGATTTCACACTGCGTATTAGTGAATTTATATGGTTGTAAATTATTTTGGTTATTTGTGTTTGATAAAATAATAAAGCATCTGTTTGCTAACTGAAAAAAATTCATGCTGTTTTAATGGGCAACATGAACATCCTGTACATGGTGTTTTATTTTATTTTTAAAAAAATTCATTTTTTTTAGTAAATATTGTTGATTTTTGTACATTTTGCTCAATAAATCAAAAATGGTTACAAATAACCATAAGGATGTACAACAAAAAATGTTCGATATGTAATTCTACATAACATCGTTAAAAAATATATAGGGTGTTCCATTTGAAATAGTTGAGAAAAATAACTTTGAAGTTCTCAAAATTTGAAAATTAATTTTGAACACCCTGTACATGGTGGCTCTAAGATATTTTAACAAAAGCGCCCACTAACCTCCTACAATAAGGTCCATATTTAATTTCGTCTTCAAAGATGCTGACGCGGAAGTGGTGAATTTTTAAGTGGAGTAATGTAAACATCAATTTTTTTGAAAAAAATACTATTATGTCTAAACCGGACATCAGATGGGGCTAATATTTTCGATATGAATAAACATCCCAAGAGAAGTGTTAAATATGCAAAAATATTCGGGGCATTCCATTTAAAAAAATTACCTTAAGCATGCCACACTTTTTTGTAGCACCCTGTATATTTGAAAATAATTTCTATGTATGTGCATTAACTCATAGTTTATTTCTGCATTAGAAAGATTTTTTTATCTTTTATGGTCTACGAACTATCGAACTTCCACACACTATTGCCCCACCCTGTATATTATACCATTTTTGAATTGTACGGTGTATTCTCAATACTTTTTGTATAACATATCATATCTCTAAAATCAGCGGTTTTCGGAATAATAACGTTTGAAAATTGACATTTTGAAATACACACAAGTCAAATAAAATGTTTAAATTGAACAAATACACCTTGAACATTTTTTTAACAACCAACAAAAACATCCTGGTATGACAATAAAAAACATTGAAGTTTTTTTCTGTTTTTTTTTTTTTTTATTTTTTTTTTTTTTTTTTTTCTTCTTTTTTGCAATACCAGGTTGTTTTTGTTGGCTTTTAAAAAAAGATCATGGTGTATTTGTTCAATTTAAACATTTAACCAAACAAAAACACTGACTTTAAAATCTAATAAACTATATAATATTCATCTAATGGGATTCAGTTATATGAGTAGTTTAGAAATATTAGATCTGTCACACAACTCAATTTCAATTAGAGGCACTTCTCCATGGAATTATAATATCAAGGACTGGTTTGGTATCACATTGAAAAATGTACGAAATTTAGATTTAAGTTATAATCAAATATCAATGTTGCCAAATGTAATAAATATTACAAATTTAGAATCATTAGATCTATCAAATAATGAATTAACAAATTTTAAATCCGAAATTTATACTGTAATAAATTTGTCTGTCATAAATTTGGAAACATTAGATTTATCACATAATAAAATAACTAGATTCAGTTCCGATATTTTCAATGTACGTTATTTAAATTTAAGTTATAATCAAATATCTGAGATTTCACGATATGTTACTGTCCCAAATTTAGAAGTATTAGATTTATCTAATAATTTAATTTCCAGTTTTGATTTTAATATGAGTAGTTTGATTAATTTAAATTTAAGTTCTAATATAATATCTTCAATTCCAAGTAATATTCTTTATAATAAACTAGAATATTTAGACTTGAAGATGAATCCCATACATAGTATTAACATAACTAACATAAAACTAAATTTTCCAAATTTGAAAGGTATTGAGATATAATAATTAGAATTTATTAAGTTTTAATATCAATGTAGGGGAGAGGTGCTGCAGTTGAAACACGGCGTCAGTTGAAACGTTTTAAAAATAATATCTACTAGTGGACATAAATGAAAGCTTTATATCGTCTGAGTTAGCTAATGTGTTACTGCTTTAGAGACCGAGTCGGTGCTACTATTCTGTCAAATAAGTTTTGAAAATTTAAGAATTAGGTGAGAATTAGTGTTTTTTCAGTTGATGTTTTATTTTTAAAATACGAATATATTCTTGGATTACACAGTCAAAAATCATTTCTCGTTAATAATATTTGGTTAGTAGATTGATATAGAAGCAAGGAATGTATAGAGCTATGTGTTTTTAATCAATTTACAATTATTTAAATTTGGTGTACATTGTGTTACATTTTTCGAACTAGGCTGCAATTGAAACTATTGAGAATGCATCGGTTGAAATATGTTTCATCCAACACCTGCAGGGCCGTAACTAGAGGCTCGGGGGCCCCGTGGCAACAAGTGACCGAGGGGCCCCCAGTTTATACAAAATAACTTTTTTTTCGTTGAACTTTATACTTTTTTGATTTTGCAAAAGTTGCAAAGTGAATAATATTATCACAAAAGAATTACCCCACTTGTTTTTAAGATTTTAAGGGGAATTTAATTTTTTTGTATTGATTTTATGTCAAATAATAATTATAATTTATCATTAATAAAAATTATTTCATTTAATTTGTTCCTTATTTTCCTTTTTTATTGAAAAAAATATATGTTTCAATTGACGCTTTCTCGGCGTCATTTGTAACACTCTCCTTGACTCTACTTTAGATCAATTTCTACAAACACTGGTTAATACTTTGAGAAATTTTGTTTGGTGATTAGAAGTTTAATAGAAAGACTATATTGTGTCCAAATTTGAAATAATTACTAATTAAAATAACAAAGTTATCATCGAAAACCCAAAAACTGTTTCAATTGCAGCACCTCTCCCCTATATATACAGAGTGGGGCAATAGTGCGTGGAAGTTCGATAGCTCGTAGACCATAACAGATAAAAAAATCTATCTAATGCAGATGTAAACTGTGGGTAAATGCACATACATAGAAATTATTTTCAAATATACAGGGTGCTACAAAACAGTGTGGCACGCTTAAGGTAATTTTTTTAATGGAATGCCCTGAATATTTTTGCATATTTAACACTTCTCTTCTGATGTTTATTCAAATCTTAAATATGTATTAACCTCAACTAATATCCGGTTTAGACGTAATAATATTTTTTTATTTTATATTTTTTTGAGTTTACTTTTACCTTGCATAAGGGATATCAGTAAAACATTTTTAAGCCTATAATAAATAAATGAATATAAGTAATGACTATTTGTGTTAATATTAATTTCAATTACCTACTTCATCATATATTTCTCACCGTTTTCCGTAATGTTGCAACAAACAAATATATACAAGAAACAAGCTTGGGGTGGGGTGAGACCCTTTAGGTCCACACAATCAACTTCCCAACACAGTATGATTATAAATACTTGAATACTGATTATTTATTGTTTCCGTATAGTTTATGTGAATATTTTTTTAGTATGTATATAAAAAATTTAAATGAAATTGGTCAGAAATAAAACTTACCTTTGTATTATGAATATTAGTTTTCTAATATCCTAATGTAGTCCAGTAAAGGAAGCATTTTGACAGGAAATTAAGAGGGCAAGCAATTTTATGATTGATTCTTATAGATTTTGAACCGGAGAATTTGAAAAAAATAACCCGGACTAGCAAAAAGTGGTGCAACACTCTTAAAAATGAGGTTTAAGGGTGAAAACCCCATTTCCAACCGTTTTTTCAATTTATCACAAAATCTAAAGCGATGATGGTATATTTTTATGGTTGATATATGTTCAGGACACTCAAACGAATCGATTGTGACCACATATACTAAATTTGGTCAAAAATTATCTCTTCCAGAGGGCTTAAAAGACTTAAAAATGCATCTTTTCGGGGAAAATAGTTTAAAAATTAATAACTTTTGTTAAAATTATCAAAATGACTCGTAACTAGGCTCAAATTGTTCCTGAAGTTCCAAAGAATAATAATTAACCATAATTTAAAAAAATATTAATGGTTTAACCAATAAAAATCGCTAATGTTTAAGGGTAAGTAACGTAAATTTTTGAAAATCTATCTTTTTACTCAAATTTAAATAAAAACATCAGGGTTGAATATTTTTTAGTGAAACCAAGGTAGATACCTTCTATTTGTACATACAAACAAAATGAGACCCCCCAAAATAATATTCAATTATTAGAACGGGTGCAAGTGCGATTAGAAATACACTGAATTTTTGTTGTATACAATTAAAAAAAATTACATTTTTCCAAACAAAATAATAGATTCAGTCCAATAAAGGAAGCATTTTGACATGAAATTAAGGGGGCAAGGAATTTTATGATTAATTCTTATAGATTTTGAACTGGAGAATTCAAAAAAAATAACCCGGACTAGCGAAAAGTGGTGCAACACCCTTAAAAAAGGGGTTTAAGGGTGAAAATCCTATTTCCAACCGTTTTTTCTATTTATCACAAAATCTGAAGCGACGATGGTATATTTTTATGGTTGATTTATGTTCAGGCCACTTAGACGAATCGATTGTGACCACATATACTAAATTTGGTCAAAAATTACTACTTCCAAAGGGCTTAAAAGACGTAAAAATGCACTTACCCTTAAACATTAGCGATTTTCATTGGTTAAACTACTAATATTTTTTTAAATTATGGTTGGTCATTATTCTTTGGAACTTAAGGAATAATTTGAGCCTAGTTACGAGTCATTTGGATGATTTTAACAAAAGTTATTAATTTTTAAACTATTTTCCCAGAAAAGATGCAATTTTACGTCTTTTAAGCCCTTTTAAAGACGTAATTTTTGGCCAAATTTAGTATATGTAATCACAATCGATTCGTCTAAGTGTCCTGAACATATATCAATCATAAAAATACACCATCGTTGCTTTAGATTTTGTGATAATTTTTAAAAACGGTTGGAAAAGGGCTTTTCATTTTTAAAGCCCATTTTAAAGGTGTTGCACCACTTTTCGTTAGTCCGGGTTATTTTTTTCGAATTCTCCGGTTCAAAATCTATAAGAATCAATTCGTTTCACTAAAAAATATTTAACCCTGGTGTTTTTATTTAAATTTTAGTAAAATGGTAGTTTTTCAAAAAATTATGTTACTTACCCTTAAACGTTAGCAATTTTTATTGGTTAAACGATTAATATTTTTTTAAATTATGGTTGGTCATTATTCTTTGGAACTTCAGGAACAATTTGACGCTAATTACGATTCATTTGGATGATTTTAACAAAAGTTATTAATTCTTAAACTATTTTCCCGAAAAGATGCATTTTTCTTTTAAGACCTCTGGAAGAGGTAATTTTTGGTCAAATTTAGTATATGTGATCACAATCGATTCGTCTGAGTGACCTGAACATATATCAACCATAAAAATATACCATCATCGCTTTAGATTTTGTGATAAATTGAAAAAACGGTTGGAAATGGGGTTTTCACCCTTAAACTGCATTTTTAAGGGTGTTGCACCACTTTTTGCTAGTCCGGGTTATTTTTTTCGAATTCTCCGGTTCAAAATCTATAAGAATCAATCATAAAATTGCTTGCCCTCTTAATTTCCCTTTTTCTCACTTTTCACTGCTTCCTTGACTGGGCTAATGTCAATAATATAACACACATTTTTATAATAACTAATTTAACAATTAGAATTAAATTGCATTTATTTTATAAAACGTAACTAGTCTGACAATTTAATTTTAATTGCGTTTGTTTCCAAGGCAATATGAATTGTAGACTTATTTATTAGTATTTAAAATTCAAATTTTGAGGGTGGTTTTCACCTTTCACCCCTTCTATGGCTGTTTTTTAGGCACGTATAACAAAAAAATAAACATTTAAATAAATACATTTTTAATTATTTGTATTGTAGAATATTTATGCTGTTTCAAGTAAATCCGACCAAAAAAACTTTACACCCCTTTTTACCCCCTTAGAGGTTGAATTAAAAAAATACTGAAATACATTTTTCATTATTTGTATTGTAGAATATTTATGCTAATTTTATTTGGGGGTGGGGGGGAGGGCTGCGGTTTGTAACTGAATTTAGTAGCGTGTATTCATATATGTGTACAGAAAATTAAAATAAATCGATATTAAATTAAGTAAATATGGAGCCTGTCATGTTCTCTTTCAGAAAATGTAAACTTTTAAATGAGTTACTAAAAAAATTTAAGATATAATGCAAATTATATCAATATGTACATACGCAAAAAAAATTTAACACGATTTTTAAAACAAAATTGAGAGAAATCTTAATAAGGAAATATTTTACAAAAAAACGTTGTAGACCTATATTATAGGAAATTGAATCCTCTACAAAAAAGATCATATAACATTTTTACGTAACATGTATTGTTCTTGAAATACCTCCTTGAAATACCCCTCCCCCTTATACACGATTTTGATGATTTTTAAATGGAACCGTCCTCAAGCTAAACCCAACCATCCGACCAAGTTTCAATAATATCGGTTCAGTGGTTCATGAATTATGCGTTACAAGGATTCAGGGGACAGACACACGGCCGGACGGACAGACAGACAGACACAGAACGAAAAGTGTTTATCTTGACGTGAAACGGAAAGATTAATTTAAAATTTTTTTCGTCTCATTCTAAAACGATCACAAAGCTTCTCGTATCTTCGATATTGCGAGGAAGCAAAATATGTAAATCATTTGTTTTAATACATTTTGAGGATTAATTGAAATTAATTAATTATCATTATATTTATTATTATTTTTGATGTTTTTAAAACATAAATTAAATATTTGGCTAAATAGATAAAAGGTCTCATAAGATCATATTTTTGGAGATAATACTTGTATTCATTTCAACATATATAAAGATTTTAACCCTCTATAAAAGTTACTTGTCTTAAAACAGTTGAAACTAATATAAATGATATATAATTACTATACATAATATACACATAATATATACTAATGGAGAATACATTACATATAATAAAAAGTAAGTAATTTATTATATTTTAAATAAATATCTTTTAAACAATAGATTATTTACAATACTGGCTCAAAATTTGTATAATGTTGTTTTCGAGAGATTGCGAAAAAACCGTTTTTGTTGATATACAAACATTCTATAACATTCCTACCTAACTGACGGTTTTTCTTATCCTTTTATACGTGATAATTCAAATTCGTATAAGGTCATGGAGGCAAATAAGGCCCACCTTAATTAAAAATATTATATTTCGGTAATACGTAATTTATATTATAAAGACTATGTTAACGGTAAATTTTTGTTTATTATTAATCTAAAGAAGTAAGAAAACCAACTTTTCTTAAATTATTTTTTTTTCATTTTTAAGACATCTTCAAAAAAAGTAACTTTGGGCTTTATTAAACTATGGTGGTATAATAACGCCACTTAACTAAATTAAACATTTTCAGATAATTATAATGTTATTTTGGATAGGAACTATGTTTTAATCAACAATTGACGTAATGTTTGCTTAATTACAGCTAATAAATAAACAATCAATAATTTTATTTTAATATTTATATTTATATTATATCCATAACGTGCCGATGCTGCATCCTTAGCAGGTGCTAAACTCTCGCCAGACCACGTTATTTCTTCGTTGTAGATGATTTTTTTATAGAACTATTAATAAACAAAAATGATATACCAATCTAGAACAAAATATGTGATCATAAATTATAATAAATAATAAAAAATCCAATCTTAAATTTGGTGGGCCTTATTATCCCTAAGATACTAAGGTATATTTTATTTTATTTTATAAAGCAAAAGCTTAAAAACAATAGAAATCAACGTTTTACCATAAAAGTACTTTAAGGATTGAACTATACCTGAACAATTTAGAAACAAATAATACATAAACATTTTTTAACAAAAATCAAAATTACATATTTGTTGGTTGTTTTTATAAAATTGAGCATTCGATTCGTCACCATCTCTCGCAACAAACTCAGAGGTACCAAAAAGTTAGCGCGGCGAGAGACTAGTCTATGTGTAGTTAGTTTTGTATAAGTACCTTCTATGTGTATATAAAAATCCAGACCGATCCAAATATTGCAAATGTGTTTTTTTTACACCATGGGTTTTATTTGCCACAGGTACCTTATATATTTTTTCAATCAAATATTTCAACCAAAGATCATTCGTAATGTACCTATGGGTGCTAATTGAACTAAAAAACTTTAAATTATACACATCATAAAGTTATTCCCTTCGATAATCATGTTTTAGCCAAAATTCGGCAATTTTCAAAATTCAAATTGCTGTTACATAAACAAATTGTATCCAATTTTAATGTAATTTACAAAAATTTGTAGCTTTATATATTTTCTTTATTGTGTTTAAATTTGAACGTAATCGAATGAAAATTGGCGAAATGGTATTAAAATCAACCGCGCGTGTTAAAATTCGTAGTTATGTCAAAGTTAAGCTAACACACTTCAGCTAAAATAGAACCTATCGCTCCTGGGTCGTTTTTTTCGTAGTATTAAATTAGCACTTAATATGTTTATGCGAATTTCGTTTTAAAGCGATCAATTCGACGCTTATTTGTTAATTTAAGTCTTAAGTCAGCGCCCACTCATGCTTATTTTCGAATACATTGATAAATAATTGTTTCTGAATTGTCTAATGCGAGTTATAAATTAGCACTAAATGTTTGACACCTGATTTGTTAAGATTTGTCCTTATTTTACTTAAGTGTGTTGGCTTAAATCAAGCTTGTTCAACCCGCGGCCCTCGAGTATCCTTGGTGCGGCCCGCAAGGATAATTTAAAAAAAATTTATAATAATAAATTTACATTAAAATTAGTACCCACGACTAAAAAAAAAAGGTCCTCAATTTTTTATTCCGGCCTGCGGCGCCTAGTAAATTAAATATTATAAAATTTCTGATATGCGGCCCAGAAGGTTCAAAAGGTTGGACACGTATGGCTTAAATCTTAAGCTGACACACTCGCTCGTAATTTTTTTAATAAAAGAGTTATAAACTATTTTTTTGCGAACTAAATTAGCATTAAATAAGCACTAATTTAGTACTCTTCTTTTATCGATTTGTGTTACATTTGTTGTGCTAATTTAATGTACCTCTGTATGACTGCTAAAATAAATTCTGTGAACAGAGTAATGAATTGAAATATGTATTTATTCGAGTTTCAAAACGAAAAAAAATGACACTGTTTTACAAAATTAAAAAACATATTATACAAAACGTTCTTGCCCATAATTTTTTTATAAAAAAAAACTAAATGTCATTAAACCAGCAAACATAATAATTGTTTTCAAAAAAATATTAAATAAATAAAAATGTATTCATTTCTCTGTTCGCAAAATTTATTTAACGAGTCATACACATACGTCAGGAGCAGAAATAACCGTAACTACCAATTTTGACACGCGCGGTTGATTTTTGTACCATTTTGCCAATTTTCATTTGATTACGTTCAAATTTTAACACAATAAAAAAATGGCTGTAGGTTAGTGTTATTAAAGTTTTTGCAATATTCCACGGCTCCCCACACTTAAGGAATAACTAATCTACAAAATATTATAAATATAAATTAATTAATTAATTTGGTTATTATTTTATTTCAGAATGGAGAAAATAAGCTGCCTTTTTCTTTTTGTCGCAATAACTTTAAACTGTGCAATTTTATGTAATGCATCGTGCGGATATATTATCCAAAAGAATCTATTCTGTGATGACTTTACTAATTCTGAATACCTCAAGACAATATCTGAAGCTGGACAACCACTGGACTCTATCATACTAACAAGACACCGCGAACCAGTTGATCTTACTCAAGAATTTCTATTTAACAACAACTTAACTACAAGTTTAAAAGAATTTAACTCGAGATCTACCAAATTTACAAATATTAATATAGACACATATAAAAAACTTGAGAAAATTGAAAAAATTCATATAGAAGAAAATAATGTACCTATTTCTATAGATCTTGATTCATTTACACAATTACCAAAACTAAAAACAGTCATTCTAAAAAATGCAAATATTAACAGAATATATAGCAGTGAAAACTCTTTTAGTAATGTAGAACACTTGGACTTATCTGATAATCAAATTAAATCAATACCTGACTACGTATTTACCGGATTTAACCAAACAAAAACACTGACTTTAAAATTTAATAAACTATATAATATTCATCTAATGGGATTCAGTAATATGAGTAGTTTAGAAATATTAGATCTGTCACACAACTCAATTTCAATTAGAGGCACTTCTCCATGGGATTATATTATCAAGGACTGGTTTGGTATCACATTGAACAATGTACGGTCTTTAGATTTAAGTTATAATCAAATATCAACGTTGCCAAAAGTCATAAATATTATTTTAGAAACATTAGATCTATCACATAATTCTATTAACAAGTTCGATACCGACATTTCTAGTGTACGTTATTTAAATTTAAGTTATAATAAAATATCAACGTTGTCAAATGGTATCATAAACATTATAAATTTAGAAACATTAGATCTATCACATAATTCTATTAACAAGTTCGATACCGTCATTTCTAGTGTACGTTATAATATAAAAAATTTGACAGATATCATAAATATTACAAATTTAGAATTATTAGATCTATCACATAATAGAATAAACAGTTTCAATTCAGATATTTCCAATGTTCGTTATTTAAATTTAAGTAATAATAATATAAAACATTTGAAAGGTACCATAAAAATTACAAATTTAGAATTACTAGATCTATCACATAATTTAATTAGCAATTTCGATTCCGATATTTCCAGGGTACGTTATTTAAATATAAGTTATAATAGTATAACACATTTGAAAGATATCATAAAAATTACAAATTTAGAATCATTGGATCTATCACATAATAAAATAACTAGATTCAGTTCCGATATTTTCAATGTACGTTATTTATATTTAAATTATAATAAAATATCTGAGTTTTCACGAAATGTTACTGTTCCAAATTTGGAAGTATTGGATTTATCTAATAATTTAATTTCCAGTTTAAATTTTACTGTGAGTAGTTTGATTAATTTAGATTTAAGTTCTAATAGAATATCAACAATTTCAAGTAATATTCTTTATGATAAATTAGAATATTTAACTTTGACTGGAAATTCCGTAAACAGAATTAACTTACCTAACATAAAAATAAGTTTTCCAAATTTGAAATATATCTGGATTTTATAAATTTAGTTTTGATAACCCTATGTATATACATTGTACAAATAACAGTAAAAATCTTTTAATACGAAAACATAAAAAATTGGTTAACACGAAAGATACGTCATCAGACAAATTATAACATTTTTCATTTACTATCTATCCTTGAAGAAGGTACATAAGTGACACATTTAAAATGGTGAATTTTATTTATTTAGTTTTAATAACCATATATATATTATACAAGTAACAGTGAAACTATTTTAATACGAAAACATGAACAAGCTTGGGGTGGGGTAAGACCATTTAGGTCCACACAATCAACTTCCCAACACGGTATGATTATAAATACTTGAATACTGATTATTTATTGTTTCCGTATAGTTTATTTAAAAATTTATTAATATGTATATGAAAAATTTTAATGGAATTGGTCAGAAATAAAACTGACCTTAGTATTACGAATTTTAGTTTTCTAATATCCTAATGTCAATAATATAACACACATTTTTAAAATAACTAATTTGATAATGTTAATTATATTGCATTTGTTTTTATAATAACTAATCTGACAATTTAAATTCAATTGCATTTGTTTCCAAGGCAACATGAATTATAGATTTATTTATTAGTATTTAAAATTCAAATTTTGAGGGTGGTTTTCACCTTTCGCCCCTTCTATGGCTGTTTAGGTACTTATAACAAAAAAAATACTGAAATAAATTTTTTATTAATTGTATTGTAGAATATTTACAGAGGCGTATTTACCATGGGGCCATGGCCTAGGGCGGTATATTTCTTTAGTTAGCATATTTAAAAAAAATATAGAGAAACAAAAAAGGAGTAGCGTGACTAAAAAAAAGTTCATATAGGAATTTTGACTGTTTATATTTTTTCTTGGTGAAGGGGCGGCAATTTTTTTTTACCAAGGCGACAATTTTTTTGCCCAGAGCGGCAATTATTTTTTGCCCAGGGCGGCATTTTTAAATACGCCACTGAATATTTATGCTAAGTTTCAATCCGACCAAAAAAAAACTTTACACCCCTTTTTATCCACTTAGAGGTTGAATTTCAAAAAATCCTTTCTTTAATTTTCTTTTCATTTTTTATTTACGAGATTTCATGAACGTAAAAAATGACACGCACATACGTACGTACACACACACACAGACATATTTATGAAAATAATGTAAATATACTATAGTGACCTTAAAACATACAATTATGTTGAAATTTTTGATTTTGATTTTCGGACCGATTACAATAACTTCCAGTTGGGAAGTTAAAAATCAGTTAACACGAAAGTTGGCAGCAAAGGTACATATGTCGTCAGACAAAACATAATTTTTTGAATTTACTCTCTATCCTTGAAGTAGGAACATAAGTAAGTGACACATCTAAAATGGTGAATTTCTATTCTTTGAAGTAATATAACATGTTAAGTGTTAATAAATTGTGTGCCCCCTGCTTTTTTCTTTTTTTGCGTAATTCTTTTAACATGAAAAAAAAATTCTGTTCCCGTGGTTTCGTGTTAAACGATTTCCACTGTATTTTGTAATATCAATGCAAACATTTTTTTAATTATTATAATTATTTTATTAATAAATAAAATACATGTTTTCGTAATCCGTTTTAATTTATCTGTGTTGTTTTAACTTTAATTTTACCTATGCCCGGTATTATCCACTAATTTAAAGCTCCTTTAGCGCTAAATGCTCCTTTAACCTAAATTTTGTATATTACAAACGTGTTTTAAATCAATATTTAGGCTCTAAATGAAACATGTACATAATATGTGTTGTAAAAACATTGCGTAGAAAATTAAAAACCCATTAAATTAAATGTATTATGCTTGGTTCTGTTAATAATATGACAGTTAGTTAAAGGAACATTTAGTTAAACTTGATAATACTGGGGGTTAGCATAAGGAATCAGTAAAACATTTTTAAACTTGTAATAAATAAATTAATGCAACTCATGACTATTTGCAACATACAAAAATATACAAGAAATACATTTTTGTTTAAATGTATTAAGTAAAAATTCGAGATAAATCTTTATAAGGGAATCTTTTACAACAAACGTTGTAGACCTATATTATAGGAAATTTAATGCTCTATAAAAAAGATCCCATAAAATTTTTACGTAACAAGTATCGTTCTTGAGATATCTTGAAAAAATAAATATTTTGGGATGTCACCCCTCCCCTGACCAAATTTCAACAATATCTGTTTAGTGGTACATGAGTTATACGTGTGACAAGGATTCAGGGGATGGAAGGACGGACTGACACCAGGACAGACACACAGACAGACAGACACGGAACAAAAAGTGTTTGTTTTGACGTGAAACGGAAAGATCAATTTAAAATTTTGAAATCAGAGAACATATTTTTTGTCTCATTCTTAAACGATCACAAAGCTTCTCGTATCTTCGATATTGCGAGGAAGCAAAATTAAAAATAATCATAATATTCTCCTATCCAAACTGAATATAAGTTTTGACTGAAACGTTTTTCTCTACACAGTTCACTTTTAGAATTAAAAATTCATAATCATTTATTTTGTAGAATTTTTTTTTCTCAAGATTGGCTTAAAAGCGCGCGCTACTGCTGTGGCAAGTTAATATACAAGTAAGTACCTTCAAGTGGTATAAGTATACATTTTATAACACCCTCCCCTTTTTAGTTATTGTGTTTATAATACCCTTAATAAACAAGGAACAATAACTTTAAGTTGCCTAATTTGTCAACTAAATAGTGCGCCACTGAATGTAAGTACAGTCACCTGCATTAATGGTCTTGCAGTTTGTATTCATTTTCGTTTATCATAAACTTAGTAGGCTCCTCCCATTTGATTATTATAATATTTAAATCATTTCTCCATGTATCAAACAAAGAAAGATATTTTGAAAAATTCATTGACTAGATAAAGAACTACTCTTCGTTTATAGTACTCATATATATTTGTGCATTTAAATTATTATGTAATCTATTGAAAATTGTATACGTAAATTTTGTGGCAATAAATATTTGATATTCCGAATTTTAGTATTAAATATATTAAACTTGATAGAAAAAGATAACCGATGATGTTTGTCTTTAAATTTAGAATCTGTTGTAAGCGATTCTAGCCTTTAGGGTGCCAGACGAGTTCTGCAGGCGACTGTACCCACAGCTAACATTTGGTAGTAATCAACATCCGGTGTATTGATGGCTTTTTATCTCTCATTCGCATATATGAATGTATATATTTAGTCAACTGTTGCAATGCAAACTATTTGCAGTGGCGAAGCGTCCATGGAAGCAGGGGAAGCAGTACTTCCCTTATTTTATGGATAAATTACTAATTACTATAAAACTTTTTTTTACAATAAAATTAATAAATAATTAAATAATAAAAAAAATAATAATAATATTATTAATACAGGCAACATAATTCGCCATTATAACTTTATTCAAAAATCAAAAGTTGGATTTAACAATAATTAAGTAACACACCAAACAAAGAATAATAAAACTAATAACACATAGTAAATAGAATCATATAGCTGTCCACTTACATACTATACACATATAAATAAAATTGGCATGGAATGATCACATTAACAATCTTATAAAAAAATTAACAAACACGTATATTTAATACGTAATTAAAATAAAACTCTACCAATTTTAATATTACTAAATATTTATTATTCTTATGTACAGCCCCAACTATCATATGGAATTATTTTCTGGGGAAACTCAGTCAATGTAAAAGATGTTTTTTTAACACAAAAAGATGTATTAGAGCCCTTTTCAACATAACTCCACGTACATCGTGTCGTCCTTTTTACAAAAAAACTTTTTATTTTAACTATTTTTGATATTTACATTCTAAAATGTGCAATTTTTTTTTCAAAATACGAATATATTTTTGAAAATAATAAATTTAACCATGATCACTTTACACGTAATAAACATAATCTTCTTCCGCCTTTCCAAAAAGGCCCACTGAGTCAAATAATAAAAATATACAACCATCTACCTATGCACATTAAAACGTTACCATTTCGTCAGTTCAAAATTAAATTAAGAGAATATTTGTTATCTAAAAATTATTATAGCATTGCCGAATATTTTGATGACTGACTAATAATAATGATATATATTTTTGTTAATATGATGCAGGTGTGTACCTATATATGTGTCCACATATGTATATGCATAAATGATAAATTTGTACAATGCTATATTTTGTTTTTATATTTTGCTTTTGCTTTATAGGTTTAATTTCTTTATATGACATATTTCACACTGTACGAAATCTATGTCTATACGAAATGGGACCGTCGTCCCCAAACCAGACCCAACCATCCGACCAAGTTTCAATAATATCGGTTCAGTGGTACATGAGTTATGCGTGTGACAAGGATTCAGGGGACAGGCGGACGGACGGACACACAGACAGACAGACACGGAACGAAAAGTGTTTGCCTTGACGTGAAACGGATAAATCAATTTAAAATTTTAAAATCGGAGAACATTTTTTTTGTCTAAATCTGAAACGATCACAAAGCTTCTAGTATCTTCGATATTGCGAGGAAGCATTAATGTTAGTTAATCAATTATTATTTTTCAATATATTTATGCTTATAACAAGTTTATAAATGTTATTTAATAAAAATTTTACAAATATCTTGAGCTAGTTTATAAAATATGCTTCCCTTAGTAAAAATATAACACCTCGTCACTGACTGTTACAAAATCTGCAACGTTTCCTTTCCATGCTATAAATAATATAGTGAAGTGAAGTTATCCGTTATAGTCTGATATCAACCTGAAGAGTATTCCGAAGCCAAGTTACAGCAAAAACTGAATTACCAAGAAACCGGTACACCACCCAACATACAGAATAAAAATAAGAATAGAAATAATAAGAATATAAGTAAGTAATTTTAGAAACAACATGATTTGAACATAAAATCATATATTAAACATACTATTTTTTAGTATGTTTAATATATGATAAAATGCACATCGTTTTAATTTTTTATTTAGTTACAAATAACTCCAAATTATTATTATTATAGATAGTATTCAATATTACAAATTACATTTTTGCTTCAAAATGTAACGTGATGAAACAAAAAATTTAAAAAAAACATCTGCCAAGTAAATGCACAGTGCTTCCTCGTGCTAAATTCACCAAAGGTAGTTAATTATTCAACAATTTAAATAAAAACCGATAGTGTTTAGATAAATTGACTGGAATTGGTTAACCATTTAATTTTTACACAATTTTACTAGAAAATATTAGTTCGAAATTTTTCGTAAAACGCACCTTTTCGTATATTTTCTTATTATGTGCAAATGTCAAAATGGCATTTAAAACGCCAAAATGACATCTAAAACGTCAAAATGAAATTTTATATATCCAATCAAATATCAATTTAGAAAAACAAAACACGAATTTTTAAAATAAATTGAGATAAATCTTTGTAAGGAAATATTTTACAACAAACGTAGACCAATTTAGAGGAAATTTAATGCTCTACAAAAAATATTCTATAAAATTTTCACGTAACATGTGTCGTTCTTGAGATATCTTGAAAAAATAAATATTTTGGGGTGTTACCCCTCCCCCTTACATACAATTTTAATAATTTAAAATGGGACCGTCCCCAACCATCCGACCATGTTTCAATAATATCGGTTTAGTGGTTCATGAGTTATGCGTGTGACAAGGATTCAGGGGACGGACGGACGGACACACAGACAGACAGACACGGAACGAAAAGTGTTTACCTTGACGTGAAACGGATAAATCAATTTAAAATTTTGAAATCGAAGAACATTTTTTTTGTCTCAATCTGAAACGATCACATAGCTTCTCGTATCTTCGATATTGCGAGGAAGCAAAAGACCAGTTGCGTAGCAAGCATAATTGGCGCCCGAGGTACGATATCTTTTTGGCGCCCCCAAAATTAAGAAAAAAATAATAATTTATAGTAAATCTGAATTGAAATTGGCGTTACTAAAAAAAAAAAAAGTCTTCAGTTTTAATTTTATCTAACCTTATTTATTAAATATATTTCCACGACTAAAAAAAAAAACAAAAAGGTCTTCAGTTGCATATATTTTATAAATATGCTATGCGGTTTGAAAGGTTATGAGCCATTTAGCGCCCCTCTATAAGTGGCGCCCGGGGCATGATAGACCCCTTTGCCCCCCCCCTCGCTTCGCCACTGCAAAAGACTTAAAAAAACCTAAAAACACTGAAAAGTATACTTAATAATAAAGTTTAAGTTTTTGAAGTCGGTTTTATTTTTTTTCTTTCTTAAAATGTTCTTTATTGGTTTGGAAAAAATGTTAAATTTTATGATTAGGTTATTCTTTTCAGTGTTTCTAGGTTTTTATATGTATAGTATACCGCGTGTTCCAGACTATTATTTACGCCCAAACTATTGAAGATAAAGTTTTATGATAAAAAAAATTTATATCGACCTTAAAGAATTTCAGGAAAATATTTTCAACCCCCTAAAACTCCCCCATGGGGGGCAGTTTGTGGGGTACATGCCCGTTTGTCAGCAAAATCAAATGAAACAGTATATTGAAAAGTAGATAATTTTAAAGATCATAAAAAAGTCAGAAACTTTTATAAAAAACTTTTTTTCATACATTCAATTGTTTAGAAATTATGGCGACTTGTTCCCAAATTTTTGGGTTTTACTAAAAATGCTCTAGTTTCGTTAAATATTAATGTAATTTTATTTTTTTATTTTTATTTGAAAATAGAAATAATATAAAATATTTTCAACCCCCTAAAACTCCCCCATGGGGGGTAGTTTGAGGGGGTTGAAAATATTTTCCTGAAATTCTTTAGGGTCGATATATATGGTAAATTTTTTATCATAAAACTTTATCTTCAATAGTTTGGGCGTAAAACAGTGGACGGGTGGTCTGGAACACCCAGTAGATAACTGTGCAGTTTATAAATAATAAATTAAATATTTTTCTAAATAGATAAAAGGTCTCATAAGATCATACTTGGAGGTAAAAATGGTATTCATTCCATTATACTAGTAAATAAAGATTTTAACCACTTATAAAAGTTACTTACCTATATGAAAACAGTTGTAACATAGGTAACATTAATATAGGTACATATTATATGTTAATGAAACATACATACATATAATTTTCGTATAGTAAAAAGTAAGTAATTTATTATATTTTAAATAAATATATTTTATAGAATAGATTACAATACTGGCTCAGAATTTGTATTGAAGTGTTTTCTTAATACTACCCTGTATTTTTTATTATACATTAGTAAGTTCTTCTTATTCTTATTTCATCAATACACAAATATCCTTAGTCGCACTATAAATTTCAAAAAATATCCACCATGGGAGCCACGGGACTTTCTTATACGTAATACTGACAAATTAAAAAAAACGAAAGAATATAGAATAAAAATTAATCTGACATAAATTATAGAAAATAATATTCTCTACAGCATGTGTCAAATAATTTTTAACGACAAATGATAGAAGGATGAAATTATATACTCAGGATTAACTTTCGTCTGGGAAGACAGCCATCTACATTTTAAAACGATCACTAAATTTGATTTATGATCTAGCCAGAAATAATTATTTTTGCATAATCAATTAGAACCACCCACACTGAATATTATGTTCAAGAATGTCTCATCGAACCTATAGCAAACACGGACACTGTTTAAGTAATACGTATAAGAAAGTTCCATAACACTCATGGTCAGGGCCGGATTAACAACGTAGCAGGAGTAGCAAATGCAACGGGTCCCGCGTCTCTGGGGGCCCCGCGACTTTGCGGAAAAATATCTCTTATTGGACTTACCACTTACCAATGGTTGATACGGGGTTTCCAAATCTACAGTAATTAATAATTTCAATTTAGGATTTCCGATCTTGATTCGATTTAATCGAAAAATCGATTTTTGAATCTCCGATCTTTGATTTTTTTAATCGATTTTTCTAAATTTGCTCAAATCAAATCAAGAAAATTTTGTTTGTGTGTTGTGGTGTTTTATTATACACACCTCAAAAAAATTAAGGGATAATTAAAAAAAAAGCAAAATAAAATTTTTTTTTGACACGGCTCTGTTTTCGAGTTAGATGCGCGGTCCATGCTCTATGTCTATGGTATAATATTTCCTCTTTTTTTGTTATTTAAGCTTCCAATGAGAAAAATGAGTGAATTGACTTTTTTTATTATTGAAAGTCTATATAGGTGATGATTACCCAATTTATTTAAAAAATAGATCCCACTGATGTTTTTATGCCATTAAAAATTTACAGGGGGTGACGCCCACTTAATGTGCGAAAAAAATAATATTTACTTTTTTCGGGGGGAGTGGGTGAAGCTATCGATTTACTCCCTTAGTTTCCCCCGCCCCCCTAACGACGCCACTACCAAGGGCCTCTTTATAACAATTGCTACGGGCCTCGTGCTTGCTTAATCCGGCCCTGCTCATGGCAGAGAGATATATCTTCTCTGTTATGAACCATTTGAATTGTATTATAATAAAAATTATTTTCAATTTTTAACTTGGTAATTTTTCTCTAATTCGCACTGTTTCAAAAATAATACGAAAAATTTAAAAACCGACATTAGTGAACATCGGTATCCGGATGAAAAATTGGAGATTTTCTTCCCAGACAAAAATTAATCTTTAAATATAAAATTTCGCACTTCTACTATTATTTGTCGTATTTGACTTACAGCGTCTACAGATAGACCGACAGACACACAGACATCATGGTGAAAATAGTCAGAATGGATTCAAAGAAGGTCAAAACGGATAATACCATTAAAATCCGGAATTCGAAAAAAAAATTACCTAGTCTATACTTACTTTATAAGAAAGTAAAAAAATTTATAAGTCAAACAACTGAATTATCAAACAAATTCATTCATTTCAAACGAAATTAATAATTATTAAAGTTTTTGCAATACTCCGCGGTTCCCCAGAGTGTCGTAGCGCATATTTTGAGAACCACTGATCTACACAATATTATAAATAAATAGTAAATTAATTTGGTTATTATTTTATTTCAGAATGGAGAAAATAAGCTGCCTTTTTCTTTTTTTCGCAATATCTTTAAACTGTGCAATATTATGTAATGCTTCATGTGGATATATAATCCAAAAGAATCTATTCTGTGATGACTTTACTAATTCTGAATACCTCAAGACAATATCTGAAGCTGGACAACCACTGGACTCTATCATACTAACAAGACACCGCGAACCAGTTCATCTTACTCAAGAATTTCTATTCAACAACAACTTAACTACAAGTTTAAAAGAATTTAACTCGAGATCTACCAAATTTACAAATATTTATGTAGGCACATATAAAAAACTTGAGAAAATTGAAAAAATTCATATAGAAGAAAATAATGTACCTATTTCTATAGATCTTGATTCATTTACACAATTACCAAAACTAAAAACAGTCATTCTAAAAAATGCAAATAATAACAGAATATATAGCAGTGAAAACTCTTTTAGTAATGTAGAACACTTGGACTTATCTGATAATCAAATTAAATCAATACCTGACTACGTATTTACCGGATTTAACCAAACAAAAACACTGACTTTAAAATTTAATAAACTATATAATATTCATCTAATGGGATTCAGTTATATGAGTAGTTTAGAAATATTAGATCTGTCACACAACTCAATTTCAATTAGAGGCACTTCTCCATGGGATTATATTATCAAGGACTGGTTTGGTATCACATTGAACAATGTACGGTCTTTAGATTTAAGTTATAATCAAATATCTACGTTGCCAAAAGTCATAAATATTATTTTAGAAACATTAGATCTATCACATAATTCTATTAACAAGTTCGATACCGACATTTCTAGTGTACGTTATTTAAATTTAAGTTATAATAAAATATCAACGTTGTCAAATGGTATCATAAACATTATAAATTTAGAAACATTAGATCTATCACATAATTCTATTAACAAGTTCGATACCGACATTTCTAGTGTACGTTATTTAAATTTAAGTTATAATAATATACAATATTTGAAAGATAAAATAAATATTACAAATTTAGAAACATTAGATCTATCACATAATAGTATAAACAGTTTCAATTCAGATATTTCTAAGGTACGTTATTTAAATTTAAGTAATAATAATATAGAAACTTTGAAAAATATCATAAATATTACAAATTTAGAATTACTAGATTTATCACATAATTTAATTAGCAATTTCGATTCCGATATTTCCAGTGTACGTTATTTAAATATAAGTTATAATAGTATAACACATTTGAAAGATATCATAAAAATTACAAATTTAGAATCATTAGATCTATCACATAATAAAATAACTAGATTCAGTTCCGATATTTTCAATGTACGTTATTTATATTTAAATTATAATAAAATATCTGAGTTTTCACGAAATGTTACTGTTCCAAATTTGGAAGTATTGGATTTATCTAATAATTTAATTTCCAGTTTAAATTTTACTGTGAGTAGTTTGATTAATTTAGATTTAAGTTCTAATAGAATATCTACAATTCCAAGCAATATTCTTTATGATAAATTAGAATATTTAATTTTGATTGGAAATTCCGTAAACAGAATTAACTTACCTAACATAAAAATAAGTTTTCCAAGTTTAAAAGATATGTGGATTTTATATGTTTAATTTTATTTATTTAGTTTTAATAACCATATATACATTGTACAAGTAATAGTGGAAATCTTTTAATACGAAAACATGAAAAATCGGTTAACACGAAAGTTGGCAACAAAGATATGTCATCAAACAAAATATAAAATTTTTCATTTACTATCTATCCTTGAAGTAGGTACATATGTGAGTGTTACAGATAAAATGATGAATTTCTATTCTTTGAAGTAATATAACATATTAAGTGTTAATAAATTGTGTGCCCCCTGCTTTTTTCTTTTTTTTGTGTAATTCTTTTAACATGAAAAAATATTTCTGTTCCCGTGGTTTCGTGTTAAACGATTTCCACTGTATTTTGTAATATCAATGCAAAAACATTTTCAATTATTATAATTATTATATCAATAAATAAAATACATGTTTTCGCAATTCGTTTTAATTTATCTGTATTGTTTTAACTTTAATTTTACCTAGCATAAAGGATCAGTAAAACATTTTTAAACCTGTAATAAATAAATGAATATAACTAATGACCTCTGTGAGCGTCCTCTTGTTATTTTGTTTTTTTTTTTTGACAAAAGTGCAATAAACCCTAAATACGATGTGTTTTCAAACACCGTGTTTATACGGCATCACTAGTACAAAGTTTTTTTGTTTAAAAAAAAACTTCTTGGCAAAATTTTCTTATTTTTTCACGTAAATTCTGTTTTTCAACACAAAAATAGTTTATTTTTTTAAAGCTTAGACAAAAAAATATGAAAAATACTCACAAATAATTTTTTTTAATTATAATACTCCCCTGAATAACTTTTGTCTGAAAGGTTTTTCTATAAGCAGCTTACTTTTAGAAATAAAAATTCATAACCATTAATTTTGTAGATTTTTTTTCGAGAATGGTTGAAAAACGCGCGCTACTGCTGTGATATGTTAATAAACAAGTGAGGAATTTTCGTGCTGTAAGTTTAAATTTTTTAACACCCTCCCCTTGTTAATTATTTTGTTTAATAAGACAAATCACAAGAAATTATATTTTAGTTGCCTAATTTTTCAACTGCATAGTGTGCCACAAATTTTTGAAAAAAAAAATATTATAATTCAAATGGTTCATAACAGAGGAAAAAATGTATGGGGAATTAATTATAGATAATAACATACTCGGCATTTTTTATCTAAAACATTTTTTTCTTATTTCAAAAATAATTCAAAAATCCAAAAATTTACAAGAGTAAACAACCGTTTTCAGTTATTACGTTAAAAAAAATCACTTGTTATATAAATATAAAATTATTCATTTTGTTCTTTCTTGTTAGTTTGTTAGAAATGTTTTAATAAACAAAGAATCACGTATACAATTCACTGTTAGGTTAGGTTAGGTTAGGTATAAGAAAGTCCCGTTCCCAAGGCAGATTTTTTTTCAGTGTGCCTACAGCTAACATCTGGTAGTAATCAACATCCGGTATATTGAAGGCTTCTTATCTCGCATTCACATATATGAATACAATGTGTCCCAGAATAGATGTAACAAAAGGTATAAAGAACAAGAAATTTTCGAATTTCGGAATGACATTTGTGGATCGAGTCCTGCTTGATGTTAAACTAACGTATACCAAAAATTAGTTGATTTGGTCTTCTACAGGGTGTTTTATAAACGAAGTTGTAAAAATAAACTACCTATATTTTTCAAAATATGAAAAAAATCCACAAAGAAAGTTCGCTTAGAAATCAATACGAAATTTCAGAGCATTAAAAAAATGAAGTTGATATTTTATTGTGAAGTGAAAAGTAAGGTTGGTAACAACTTAATATAATACAAAATAAACAATTTAAATATCGACCAATACAAGTTGACTAACTTTTAATTATTCGATATAACTGCCACCGACATCCGCACATATTTCGATTCTTCGCCTAAATCCATACTAATATTATAAATGCGAAAGTGTGTTTGTCTGTCTATCTGTTTGTTACCTTTTCACGGCTAAACCGCTAAACCGATCTTGATGAAATTTGACAGGGAGATAGCATGCACTCTGAGAAAGGACATAGGCTACTTCGAATTCCGAAAAAAACAACCCCTTAAGCCCGCCGCACACGACGCTAGATTTGCTGCTGGTTTGCTTGCTGGTTGCTGTGCTGGCAACCGAGCTTGTTTCTGTGCTGGAAATGACGTCACTGCTTGCTACGCTGCGTGCTATCATACTAGATTTCAGAATAGAACCGGGGCTATTTTTCGTGCTGGATTTGCTGCTAGATTTGAGCAAGAACCAATCAGAAAATATTATAATGTCACGTGAGCATAAACGTCATAAACAAACATGGCGTCATAGCGTATACTTTTGTAACAGCTGTTCGTACAAATCATAAGAAATAATTATGTCCATTTTACAAATATTCAAATGTGAGTTTTATTAAACATACCTTATAAGATCGATCCTGAATGTAAAAAATAAATGTGAGAAAACTGAATTGTAGTGAAATTTTAAACTTAGATCATTGAGTTTAACTGTTGAAATTAATAAACATTAATTATATATTATTCACCCAAAGGATTTTTTTATTTTCATAAACCATATCCACTACAGTATTATGTTGATATTAGAACTGTCACTTTGCACGCATCAAAACCATCTACAAAATCAAGGATCGTGTGAAGCCAACACACATTGAAACCATGACAACAATCCAGCGCCGAAACACGCTTGAAAACCAGCATTGAATCTAGCAAACAAACTAGCAGCAAATCTAGCGTCGTGTGCGCCGGGCTTAAGGGGCTGCTGGTTTGTTTGCTAGATTCAATGCTGGTTTTCAAGCGTGTTTTGGCACTGGATTGTTGTCATGGTTTCAATTTGTGTTGGTTTCACACGATACTTGATTTTGTAGATGGTTTTGATGCGTGCTAAGTGACAGTTCTTATATCAACATAATATTATAGTGGATATGGATTATGAAAATAAAAAAATCCTTTGGGTGAACAATATATAATTAACAGGATCGATCTTATCAGGTATGTTTAATAAAACTATGTATGGTTGTAATTAGTTTCATTCGATCCGGCGAAAAAAATATCATGGGGATGGGGGTTTCGAAATCCACGCGAGCGAAGCCGCGGGTAGCAGCTAGTTCTCTATAATTGTTTCGAATGTGTTCTAATGAAATGAAGTTTATAGCATTTCTAATTCTCTGTTTCAATACTTCTACATCATTAGGGTGTGCTTCAGCGTAAACCAACTGCTTGACCCGACCCATAAAAAAGTCCAATATTGACAGGTCCGGGGATTTCGCGGCCACTTGATGTTTCCAACCCTACTACACAATAAAATATCGACTTAATTTATAGAAAATGTTATTTATTTATTTTTAATGCTCTGGAATTCGGTATAGGGTTACAAAATTGCATATAAACAAACTTTCTTAGTGGATTATTTTCATATTTTAAAAAATATAGGGTGGTTTGTTCTTGGTTATTTTTACAACTTTGCTTATAACCAGTGCTTCGAACCGGAACTGAACCGAAAACCGAAACGAAAACCGGAACAGAACCGAAATAAAAATATCGGTTTTTACGGTTCAGTACCTACATGTTAAAATACGCGCGTTAACATGATCTTATTTCCCACTTCAATTGTCGTTCGTACTACTATCATACAAGTACCATAAAATATTCTAAATTATGGTAGAACATTTTTTTAAATACAAATTTAATCACTCGGAGCTGAACCGAAAACCGAAAAAACCGGAAAAACCGTTATTTTTTGCGGAACGAAAACCGGAACCGAACCGAAATATATTTTTTTGCTCGAACCGGAACGAAAAAAATAACGGTTCGAAGCCCTGCTTATAACACACCCTGTAGAAGATTAAATCAACTAAATTTTGGTGTACGTCTGTTTTACATCAAGCAGGACTCGATCACCAAATGTCATTTCAAAATTAAAAAAAAAAAATTTATTACATCTCTTGTTACATCTATCCTGGGACACACTGTATACATGGGCGCCGGCAGGATTTTTGCTAGGGGGGTGCATCTAGATATATGAGATGAAAGTATATACGAAAAAAAATTTTTTTTATGAAAGTTAACAAGAGTAAAAAAAAAAGGTCTTCAGTTTTTAAATATATATAATTAAAAACTGAGATGACTAAAAAAAAAAAGGTCCTCAGTTTAATATTTTCACATTTATACCTTATTATTCACGGAGTAAATTTTTTTCATTTTGCCAGGGGGGTGCAAATGTATAAAATTTTAAAATTACAATTGTATTTCTTAATTATTTCATTTGCCAGGTGCACCTCCTTGCACCCCCCTCCCGGCGCCCATGACTGTATATATTAATCAACTGCTGCAATACAAACTGTTTGTCACAGCATCTGCAACGTTTCCTTTCCATACTATAAATAATATAGTGAAGTGAAGTTATCCGTTATAGTCTGATATCAACCTGAAGAGTATTCCGAAACCAAGTTACATCAACAACTGAATTACCAAGAAACCGGTACACCACCCAACATACAGAAATATAAGTAAGTAATTTTAGAAATAACATGATTTGGATATAAAATGCACACCGCTTTATTTTTTTATATAGTTACAAATAACTCAAAATTATTGTTATAGATAGTATTCATAGAGCAAGTAATATGTGTATCTTTTTTGAATTGACCAAAAAATAATAATTTTAGTTTTTATTTAAAATTAATTTTAATAATATGTTTGAATAATCTAGTTACCTGAAATTAAAAGCATTTTTTTTCTTACAACTGTCAATTAAATATGTATATAAAACGTGTTGAACTATTGAAATATCAAACAAATAAGAAACCATTGACAAAACAACATTTTTTTTAAACTAGAAAATTATTGTAACGATTTCTTATAAAAACGTTTGAAATAAAATCACAGAATAGAATTAAAATATATCTCGAACATTAACAAAAACAACAATTAATGTAATGTAGTTAATTATATTCAATTTCTTAGCAGAAAGTGTTAACTTATGTAATTTTTTCAGTATCATGATGTATAAAAAAGTCTTGTGCCGCCCAGGGCAGTTTATTTCTTTTTCTTTTTTGAGTGGTGTATTTCGAAGTCCATATGATCAGGTTCTGGTAAAATTCATATGGAATTACCTCGGGAGTATACTCTTTCAATGAAAAAAAATCGTCCAAATCGGTAAAATTTTGTCGGAGTTATGCCCGAATATACATAAAAAATATACATAATATATTGTCAAATTGAGAACCTCCTCCTTCCTATTATCTTTGTAATAAAATAAATATCAATTTTAATAATAAATATAAAATTCATCAGAAATTTTAGAAACTGTATACCAATTTGGAATTTAAAAAAAAAAAACTTAAATTAATATACAGGGTGATTCAGTGCTGTCGTGCCAAACTTGAACAGTAAATTAAGAGAAATATTTTAAGCAAAAAACATTATATGAACATGTGTCCGGAAATTTTTCGTAAGGGGGCTACAGCCCTCCAAAGATTTTATTCAAAATTAGTTTTTATTTAATATCTAGAGACCCCATTGTGTTAAAGTTATGAAATTTGATACAGGGTTTAGTATTAATAAGTGTTATCGATTTCCAGTATTGAGCAATTATAATTTACATCAGGGCTGTATGGGGCCAGTGGGCCCATCGATTTTTATCTAGTATTTTTTTGTTCTTTAATTTTTTTTAAAATTAGACACTTGAATAAGATTGTATGGCACAAAATACATACACAAAAATACACTTTACTCATTTATCATACGATAAACCGTTTACGAGAAATTGGGATGCAAAAGAAAGGATGCAGAATTTTACTTAATACGGACGCTTCAAATTACAAAAAATATTTTTAAATTCTTGTTCTATGATATAAAATAAGACAAAAAAATAATAAAAATATACCTCCAAAAATTCATCCTTACGAACAAATAGCCATTTTAAGTATCGCTTTCTAGTTATGTTAGTAAATTACTTGCAACATTAATAGAACTGGCTATAGGTCTAAGAGGACACGTATTAGGTGATAACCTTACCTTTAATCAAAGAACAGGAATATAAATTTATTTCGTTTAATTTGAAGCATCCGTATTAAGTAAAATTCTGCATGCTTTCTTCTTTTCTTTTGCATCGATATTGCTCGTAAACGGTTTATCCTATGATAAATGAGCAAAGTATATTTTTGTGTATTTTGTCTCATACAGACTTATTCAAATTTTTAACTCAGGAAAAAATTGAAGAACAAAAAATACTGGATAAAAATCGACGGGCCTCCTGGGATCATACAGCCCTGATCTAAATTATAATTGCTCAATACTGGAAATCGATAACACTTATTAATACTAAACCCTGTATCAAATTTCATAACTATGGCACAATAGGTTCTCAAGATATTAAATAAAAACTAATTTTGAATAAAATCTTTGGAGGGCTGTAGCCCCCTTACGAAAAATTTCCGGACACATGTTCATATAATGTTTTTTGCTTAAAATATTTTTCTCGATGTACCGTTCAAGTTTGGCACGACAGTGCTGAATCACCCTGTATTATTGATATATTTTTAATTAATAAATTTATTGATTATATGTATATTTATTTTAGAATGGAAAAAACAAGATATCTTCTTATTTTCACAGTAATTTCTATAAACTGTGCAATATTATGTAATGCTTCATGTGGATATATTATCCAAAAGAATCTATTCTGTGATGACTTTACTAATTCTGAATACCTCAAGACAATATCTGAAGCTGGACAACCACTGGACTCTATCATACTAACAAGACACCGCGATCCAGTTCATCTTACTCAAGAATTTCTATTTAACAACAACTTAACGACAAGTATATTAGAATTTAATTCTAGATTTACTAGTTTTACAAAAATTAATTCAAATACTTTTAAGAAAATTGAGAAAATTGAACAAATTTCTATAGAAAACAATAACATATCAATAAGTATTGATCTAGAAACATTTACACAGTTACCAAAATTAAAGAATGTAATTCTAAAAAATGCAGGTATTGAAAGTATTAATAGTGTAAAAAATACTTTCAGTACTGTAGAGTACTTGGACTTATCTAATAATCAAATTCAATCAATACATTCAATGGCATTTATGGGATTTAATCAAATAAAAGAAATGAATTTAAAATCTAACAAATTAATTTCAATTCATCCAAAAGGATTCAGGAATATGACAAATTTAGAAAAACTTGATTTATCAAATAATTCAATAAACAGTCTTGATTTTACAGTGGAAAATACTCGTAATTTAAACTTAAGTTATAATAACATATCTTCCCTACCGAGTATAATAAATATGACAAAATTAGATGAATTAGATTTATCAAATAACTTATTAATTAGTATTTCTGTCATACCTAATAATTTACGATTTTTAAATATAAGTAACAATCGTATTAGTTCCTTGCCAGATATCATTAATATGACCGATCTAGAAGTATTGGATGTATCTCATAATTCCATATCCAGTTTTTATAACAAAGTATACAATGTACGTTCAATAAATTTAAGTTATAATAAAATATCTTCATTGTCATATTACTATTGTACACCTTTTATGGAAGTAATTGATCTATCTCATAATTTAATTGACCTTAGTATTTCTGACATTAAATTTGATGCACGCTACTTAGATTTAAGTTATAATAAAATACGTTATGTAAGAATTAACAATGTTATGCCTAGTTTAGAAATGTTTGATCTATCTAATAATGAGATAGTTGAATTTAGTTTGACAGGAAATTTCAGGTTATTGTGTGTATTAAATTTAAGCTACAATCAAATGTCTTCATTTTCAAGTGGTTCCGATATGCCCAATTTAGAAATATTAGATCTCTCACATAATAAATTGTACTACTATAATATTAGATTATCCATGTTGACCAATGTTCACAGTATAAATTTAAGTTATAATATTTTAACATATTTACCAGATTTTCAATATAATACCAAGCTAGAAGTGTTAGATATGTCTCATAATTCAATTGCTACTATTCAGACTACAAATTTAAATGTACGTAATTTAGATATGAGTTATAATCAAATACAAATTGTCCCATATGTTATAGAAATGGAAAAGCTTCAAGTGTTAAATCTGTCTCATAATAAAATCACATGGTTCAATTCGAAAATTAATAATTTACGTATTTTAGATTTAAGTTATAATCAAATAACATCATTGCCTGATGTTTTTGATACGACTAGTATAGAAGTGTTAGATCTGTCTCATAATTTAATTAAAAGGTTTAATTTTATCGTTCGTAATTTACGTAGTTTGGATTTGAGTTATAACTCAATAGATATAATTCCAGGTGATATTCGTTATGAGGAGCTTGAGGTTTTAAAGTTGACAGGAAATAACGTAGAACATAAAAAAGTTAATATGACTGAAACAAAAATCATTTTTCCGAATTTGAAAAGTGTTTGGTACTAAAGTGTATTTAATTTTATGAATATTTGGACACTGCTTTGCACTAATGTATCGTCTTATATAGAGTTAATGTACCATTTTTTATATACATATATCTTCGATTATATGACCTAATTAATTATTATAATAATAATAAATAAAATACTTATAATTAAAACTCGTTTTAATTTCGTTTTTATTTCCTATTTTAAAATGTCTGTACAGTTGAATCTCCCGAAACATATACACTTGTGACCTGACAACCTTTCTAAAAGTATATTTCCCGCTCCCCCCACATAATCCAGGAAAAATAGACATCTGACAATGAAAAAAATTTTAACAGGCTAAATTTTTGCATACACCTTATAGTGGGGGAGCGAGCTGTATAATCGATGTAGGTTTTACAACCGTCTGCCGTTGTGGTTACTTTGAAGTAACCACTCAGACAAAGATCAGACGATGGGTCCGATTCAGCAGCTGTAGATAGGACCCCCAAAAAATTCGTAAACAAATTTCGTGTAACCGTTTGGATGTGACGGTTACTTAAAGTAGACCCCAATTAAATATGTTTTGGATATACGGCAGAATTTTTTATGTGAGAACTTCGGTGCTTTAAGGCCTACAAATGGCCAGAATTGGGTCAAAATTTTGAAAATGCTCTAAAATCTAAAATACCGCGCGGTGTATGCCTTTGTTATGGACTATAAAATAGATATATACTCATGGCAGAAGTTTTTATTCATGCCGGATGGGTCCCAGCTCTCCCCAAAAAGGAGGTAGGTCTATAATAGCTTATAAACTTACAAAATGATAATATATTATTGTATGTAATGTTAGAACTAGTGTCCGACCGAACATTCGGTTTCGGCCACCTTCGGCCAAAATTTAATCTTCGGCAGAATAATCGGTTTCGGCTGAAATTAGGCCGAATGTTTTGCCGAAGCCGAAGGTGAACTATATAGTTTAATATTGTACAGTAAAGGATTATTTTATGCAGTAGATACGTTCCACAGAAAACCGCATATAAAAAACATCTGCCAAGTAAATGCACAGTGCTTCCTCGTGCTAAATTCACTAAAACCGATAGTGTTCAGATAAATTGCCTGGCATTGGTTAACCGTTTAATTTTTATACAAATTTTACTAAAAAATCGAAATTCGAATTTTTTCTTAAAACGCACCTGAATATTTTTTCATATATTTTAATTTTTTGACAATTTCAATCTAAATCTAAATTTATGCAAATGTCAAAATGACATTTAAAACGTCTAAGTGACATTTAAAACGCCAAAGTGACATTTAAAACGTCAAAATGACACTTAATATATCCAATCAAATATCAATTTAGAAAAACAAAACACGAATTTTTAAAATTAATTTAGATAAATCTTTGTAAGAGAATATTTTACAACAAACGTAGTAGACCCATATTATAGGAAATTTAATTCTCTACAAAAAATATTCTATAAAATTTTCTCGTAACATGTGTCATTCTTGAGATATCTTGAAAAAATAAATATTTTGGGGTGTCACCCCTCCCCCTTACACACGATTTTGATGATTTTGAAATGGGACCGTCCTAAAACCAAACTCAACCATCCGACCAAGTTTCAATAATATCGGTTCAGTGGTTCATGAGTTATGCGTGTGACAAGGATTCAGGGGACAGACGGACGGACGGACACACGGACACATGGACACACGGACACACGGACAGACAGACAGACACGGAACGAAAAGTGTTTGTCTTGACGTGAAACGGATAAATAAATTTAAAATTTTGAAATTGGAGAACTTTTTTTTTGTCTCAATCTGAAACGATCACATAGCTTCTCGTATCTTCGATATTGCGAGGAAGCAAAATCGCACATAAAACATAGCTTACATTATAAAATAAGAAATAGATAGATAGAATTTTTATTTTTATTTTGGCCTTGTACAATGGATTAATAGTGTCAGAGATACGTTCTGTAATTTTCTAAAACCAATGAGTTCAAATAAACCAAACATCACATAAAAAAAAATTCTGAAAATTCATATTCCCATTTTTTTTAAATCTTTGCTTTCGAGGATATTACCTATGGGCAGGGGGGCAAAATATTTGTTCGATTTTTTTCAATTTTAATAATAACAAAACGTTTACATATTTAATTCTTAATGAAGAGTTAAAAAAAGGTCATTCCATTAATTACACTTTGATTTTTTTTTCATCTGTGAAAAATTTCAAAAATAAAAGACGAAAAAAATCCTTAGGCTTCGGCCAAAAACTGACCTTCGGTTGGACACTAGTTAGAACCCCCTGCCCCGCCCCACCAATGTTTCGCCCATATCAAGCCCCCCCCCTTCTTCTGGGCATAATATCTAAAGGAAGGCAATGTTTTATTTAAAAATTTTTGATAAGAACCCTTTTTATCTAACCACTGTACAATGTATGCATGTTAATATAAGAAATATGAAAATTTTAATTTGTGAAAAGTAAAAAAATCTCAAATTATTATTATTGTAACCTTTTTGAAAGCTGAGTTACACCTAATTATCCGGAAAACGGCAACTAAATTTATTTCCGGTTGTAAAAAAAATTGAATTAAACTATAATACAATAGATGCTGGTGTAACTTTAAGGTCATGAAACATGCATATTAGGGGGTTTTTTTTCGGTCCCGCAGGCCTATGGTTTAGCTTTGGATCAAAAGTTAACTGTCCCAAATTTCAAACTCATAGATCAAACCTGTGGACGGCGCAAACCGATTCTTTTCCCATTTGATTAACATGGGAAAAATTACTTTTTTACTTATGCGTGAATATCTCGTTGAAAAATTTATTTATTTTAATTTCTTATAGTAGGTACGTCTGGTTCGTGGCAAATAAAGCCAAAACGCTGCACTTTTTGATTGGGGTATGCCACTTTCTGTGGTCATATATAAGGTCAAAAGAAACATTTTCAGATAGAGAGCCACTTTAAAATCCGTGTAGAACACCATTATATCGGCTATTAAAGATGGCCCTCTCGGTTTTTATTAAATTGGCTATATCTCAGCTCCTAATCATCTGATTTCAATTTTCTTTTGTTTATTTTAAAGTTCTTATTAAAAAAAATAGTTTTTATCATTATTCATTTTTCTCTAAATCTTAAGGGTTCCCCACAATTTTCCGAAATATGAAGATTTCACTTTTCTTACAAACTTAATTGTTATATAACTTTTTTATTGTGCCCAATATCATTTTTTTACCTCATATAAAAAAGAAAGACATTTTTTTCTGCGTTCCATTAATAACAAGATAATACTGTTTTAATTAACAACTTCTTTGGAAATAGCGTGGTAAACTAAGAAAAATAGATTATTTTTGGATCATTCCATGTCAAGTTTACCTGTATTGGTTTCTCGGATTCGAGATTTTGATGGAAATGTCCATTTATACCTTCCCTGAATCAATTCTGACTATTTTTATCACCATGTCTGTCTGTCTGTCTGTGTGTGTATCTGTTTGTCTGTAAACGTTGTAACTCAAAAATGACAGTACATAGAGGGGTAAAATTTTATATTTAGGATTAATTTATTTTAAGAAAGAAAACCTGATTTTTTTAAAACCGGAAACGGATGTTTACTGTAATTTTTATAATTATTCGAATTATTTCTGAAACGGTACGTGTTGGAAGAAAATGTTTAAAGAAAAATTTGTTTAGAATATTATTATTTATAATTTATGTTATGTTCAATTTCTCCCAAAAATTTTTTGAGGTTATAATCGTTTTTTTCAATTATATTTGAAATGGTTTAAAGCAGAAATAAATCATTGAAATAAAAGTTGTAGAGTATGTTATTTTCTATAGTTTATGTTCCATTAATTTTTTTGTATCTCTGACCAATTAAAAAAAAAAATCTTTTTAATTATATTTTTAATTTTTTTCCATTTTATTTGAACAAGTTCATGACAGAATGAAATGTTCATAACAAAAAATGTAGAGAACGTTATTATCTATAGTTTATGTTCTATTAATTTTTTTATATCTGTCATCAGTAAGCCAAAATTATTTGTTTTATATTAGTAGATTACGTACATTTTTTTATTGTATAAGAAAGTTCAGTGACATCCATGACAGATTTTTCAATTTTTTAACTATGCCATATGAGAAAATTGATCCCAACATAAAATTTCATATGATAAAAGGTAAACTTGACATGGAATAATCCAAAAATAGTCTATTTTTCTTAGTTTAACACACTTTTTCCAAAGAAGTTGTTAATTTAATCAGTATTATCTTGTTATCAATGGAAAGCAGAATAAAATGTCTTTCTTTTTTATATGAAGTAAAAAAATGATATTGGTCACAATAAAAAAGTTATATATAAATTAAGTTCGTAAGAAAAGTAAAATTTTCAGATTTTCAAAAATTGTGGGGAACCCTTAAGATTTAGAGAAAAATGTATAATGACAAAAAATAATCTTCTCATTAAGAACTTTAAAACAAATAAAATAAAATTGAAATCAGATGACTAGGAGCTGAAATACAGCCAATTTAATAAAAACGGTGGGGGCCATCTTTAATAGCCGATATAATGGTGTTCTACATGGATTTTAAAGTGGCTCCCTATCTGAAAATTATTCTTTTAGCCTTATCTATGGGCACAGAAAGTGTCATACCCCAATCAAAAAGTGCAGGGTTTTTTTACGTACCAGACGTACTATTACAGCAGCATATCATAGAAAATTAAATTTCTTACAAAAAAGATCACAAGTGCTCAGTTCATACATAGATCGAATATTTTTAAAGATATGTTCGTTTAAACATTATCATAAAAAGTAAAAACCAATTTTTATGATAATTTTTAAACAACATTTCTTAAAATTTATTAGATTTATGAATTGAGCACTTATTTCTCTACAAAATATTCCCTTGAGAAATTTTCAAAAAAAAAATTTTTCAACGAGATATTCACGCGTAAGTAAAAAAGTTATTTTTCACATGTTAATCATATGGGAAAAAGACTCGGTTTGCGCCGTCGAAAGGTTTGATCTACGAGTCTGAAATTTTGGGACAAAGCTAAAACAAAGGCCTGCGGAACCGAAAAAATAAAAATAAAAAAACACCCTAAATGCATATATTCATTTTTGTCAAATTAAAGAACAACAAATGACACATCTACAAGTTGCTATGAGCAATATAATACCCTTCCTTAAATATATTTTGACTCGTTAGTTACAAAATTTGTTCCATCTTTCACGATAAAATATATCAATATCAATAATCTACCTACTTATATTACATAACTTTATAAAAACCTGATAAAAAAGCAGGCCTTATCTCAGATAAAAAATTTCTGCAAAACACTTAACAACATAGAACCAGATCTTAAATAAATAAAGATATTTATAATGTTATTTTTTAAAGCAGTCATTGTTTAATTAATTAATTTATTTTATTTATAACTGCACAAAAAATTTTGCTTCAATCATAGACATAGAGAATAGTTCAATGGTCCCCATGGTTCAGTTACAAAATTCTTCGGATTTTCTTATTTTTGTTAAATACAGGTCTAAATAAGTATTATACAAAAAAAAGTTTCAAATAAAAGTTGTTCGTTATAAAATTCCCTACAACCTCCATTTTGAAAAAAAAATTATATATACATATATTAAAACATAAACAAACAAATAATATTTTCATTCGATATTTTACGAACGAAAAGTCGAATCGAGATTAAAAAACACGCTATTTTCGTTGCGTTTGAAATTTTAGGGAATAACTTAGTTACTTACTAGTGAGTCGAACGAAAGAAAAGTCGAGTGAACTCGAGAATACGAGCCCAACACATTTATGTATCTCGTACGTACATTTGCCCCGAATACAAAATAATATTTCAGACAAAAGTTACGTATTTTTTGACACAAAATCCGAATCTGCAATAAAAAATGAGGGTTTCCATTTAAGATATCAAAGTTTCCCCCACCTCCTGTGTCGTTCTTGAGATATCTTGAAAAAATTAATATTTTGGGATGTCACCCCTCCCCCTTACACACGATTTTGATGATTTTGAAACGCCAGACCCAACCATCCGACCAAGTTTCAATAATATCGGTTCAGTGGTTCATGAGTTATGCGTGTGACATGAATTCAGGGGACAGACGGACGGACACGGAACGAAAATTGTTTGTCTTGACGTGAAACGAGAAGATAAATTTAAAATTTTGAAATCGGAGAACATTTTTTTGTCTCATTCTAAAACGATCACAAAGCTTCGTGGACCAGTAGATAAGTACACTCGAAGGTTTTAGGTCATAACATGATAACTGTAACGATTTTTCTTTAATAAATGCAGACACCATGAATAGACCAAATGAAAGAACAAGCAAAACTAACTCGGAATAAGTGTTTATTAACATCAAAATGTCAGTTATCATGTTATGATTTTTTTAAGTTTAAAACCATCGGTTTCAAAGTATAAATTTTTTTAATGGAATTAGTTGTTTAAACTTCTCAAAAGTATATCATGACCTAAAATCTTTGGTATTGTTCTAAAAAGATATCGATCATAAAATTTAATTCATTTATTAATTACTTTTAAACAATTGCAACAGATAGATTGTTTGATTGAATCAGATATTTTTACTATCAATAATTTAAATAAAAATTAATATAATTGGATAAAATGATTTTCATGTTCTTATAATTGTGCTTAATTATTTCAGATATAATAGATACATATTATTATATTGAAACATATATAAAGAGCTGTATCATACATGAATTTTAATTGTCTTTATAACAGTGATTTTATACTATATACCTACATATATTTGTAATAATATAATAATATATAATTATACATACATAAAACGGTTTTTTTCCGCATAATTAAAGTAAGTAATTTTTAAACTATATTACCAATTTTTTCCACGTCCTCATAGTAATCCATGACTGATAATGTTTTATTATACCGGGTGTTCCAGACCCCCCGTCCACTATATTTTACGCCCAAACTATTGAAGATAGAGTTTTATGATAAAAAATTTACTATATACAGTGCGTTCACGATGAAAGGAACAAATTCGTTTAAAATTCAGGTAATTATTTTGTGGAAAAACGCTAGGACCCGTCGATTAGTATTTTTAGTTGCGGATTTTTTGACATAAGAAAATTGTATACAGGGTGTCTCAGGAAAAACATATGCAGTCTTCATTGATTTTCTTAAATGGAACACCCTATATATTATACCATTTTTGAATTGTGCGATAAATTTTGAACACTTTTTGTACAGCATAACATATCTCTAAAATCAGTGGTTTTCGGAATAATGACGTTTGAAAATTGACATTTTGAAATACACACAAGTCAAATAAAATGTTTAAATTGAACAAAAACACCTTGAACTTTTTTTTCTTCTTTTTTTTTTTTTTTTCTTTTTTTTATTTATTTTTTTTTTTTTTGAAATACCAGGTTATTTTTGTTGGCTTTTAAAAAAAAAAAATGTTCAAAGTGTTTTTATTCAATTTAAACATTTTATTTGACTTGTGTGTATTTCAAAATGTCAATTTTTCCATACAATTTTCTCATCCGCAACTAAAAATACTAATCGACGGGTCCGAGCGTTTTTCCACAAAATAATTACCTGAATTTTAAACGAATTTGTTCCTTTCATCGTGAACGTATATCGTATATCGACCCTAAAGAATTTCAGGAAAATATTTTCAACCCCCTAAAACTCCTCTTTGGGGGGTAGTTTGAGGGGTACATACCCGTTTCTCAGTAAAATCAAATAGAACGGTATATCAAAAAGTAGATAATTTTAAAGATCATAATAAAAGTAAAATTATAATTTTTTTTTTTTAATAAAATTTATAATTTTCTTAACAAAAGTTGTTAATTTAATTATATTTTTTAAGATAAAGTACTAATTGATATACCATTCCATTTAAAATTTTTGAATTATCCCTAATTGAAGTTTTGAATTTTTGATATGTCGCGTATGACACTTTAAATTATCCAAATCTCAAATAATCATACATCATTAGAAAGTTCGTTATTTCTACTTTCAAAACAAATTTTAAAAATAAAATTTCATTAATATTTAACGAAACTAGAGCAATTTTAGTAAAACCCTAAAATTTTGGATCAAGTCGCCATATTTTCTAAACAATTGAATGTATAAAAAAAATTTTTCTACAAAAGTTTCTTACTTTTTTATGATCTTTAAAATTATCTACTTTTTGATATACCGTTCCATTTGATTTTGCTGTTGAAAATATTTTCCTGAAATTCTTTAGAGTCGATATATATAGTAAATTTTGTATCATAAAACTCTATCTTCAATAGTTTGGGCGTAAAACATAGTGGACGGGTGGTCTGGAACACCCGGTATTTCTAGCCCAGCTAAAAAATATATTTTTTTATTTTTGAATTTTCGATTTTTTGTAATTTTTTTTAATCATCAAATTTTTTAATAACTGTATAAAATGAACTATGCAAAACTATAATTAGGCAATACATATCGTTGTATAATATTATGTAACTAACAGACAACCCCTTATTATTAACATATAAATCAATTTTTCATTTTAGAATGAAGAAATTAATATACTTTCTTCTTTTCACTCTGATTTCTCTCAACTGGGCAAAACTTTGCAACGCTTCATGTGGATATGTTGCTAAAAATAATTTAATATGTGACGACTTTACTACTTCCCAATACCTCGAGACAGTATCTGAAGCCGAACAACCACTGGAGTCAATGGTTCTGTTAAGAAACCAAGACCCAATTGATCTTTCTCAAGAATTTCTATTCAGCAACAATTTAACTAGAAGCATAAAAGAATTTATTTCTATATCTTCTAGTTTTACAAAAATAAATGTAAATACTTTTAAGAAATGTGAAGAAATTGAGAAAATTTCATTTGAAAACAATAACGCATCAATACGTATTGATCTTGATTCATTTACTCAACTACCAAAACTAAAAACAGTAATTCTAAAAAATGCAGGTATTGACATAATAAAAAGTGTCTCAAATACTTTAAGTAATGTAGAACACTTGGACTTATCTGATAATTCAATTCAATTTATACCTGAATACGTATTAACCGGATTTAACCTAATAAAAACAATGAGTTTAAAATCTAACAAATTAACTTCAATTCATAAAAATGGTTTTAGTAATATAACAGACTTAGAAATACTTGATTTATCAAATAATGCATTAACAATTCTTGATTTTAGAATTGAAAATGTGCTATCTTTAAACTTAAGTAATAATAATATATCTTCTGTTAAACCAAATATTTTTAATATGACTAAGGTAGAGGAACTCGATATATCACATAATTCAATGACTAGTTATGAAATTATATCTAGCAATATACGCTTTTTAAATTTGAGTAATAACATAATATCTTCATTTCCAAATAGGAGTTTTATACCAAAAATAGAAATATTAGATCTATCTAATAATGGTATCAATTATTTTAACAGCTTACTTGAGTATAGTTTCTTGCGTAATTTCATTGTAAGAAATAATACTTTATTGCATTTACCTAGTGTTGTTGAAATGCCTCAACTAGAAATATTTGATCTATCCTATAATAACATTTCTTTGTTTAATTCTGAAATTAACAATGTACGTGTTTTCGATTTAAGTCACAATCAAATAGAGGCATTTTCAACAAATGTTTCTTTGCCTAAATTAGAAGTATTGAATTTAAGTAATAATAAAATATCTATTTTACATATAAAAAATGAGAGCATGCCTAATTTGGAAATGTTAGATTTATCTCATAATATAATTCACAATATTGATTTTATAAAATTTGATGTAGTTAATTTAGATTTAAGTTATAATCTGATACAATTCCTCCCATATGTCTTAAATATAAATAAGCTTGAAGTGTTAAATCTGTCTCATAATAAAATCACCTGGTTGGATACTGAATTTAAAAATTTGAGTAGTTTAGATTTAAGTTATAATCAAATAACAGTATTGTCTGATGTTTTTGATACAAGTAGTGTAGAAATATTAAATCTTTCACATAATTTAATTAAAAGGTTTGATTTTCTCGTTCCAAATTTACGTAGTTTGGATTTGAGTTATAACTCAATAGATATAATTCCAGGTGATATTCGGTATGAGGAGCTTGAGGTTTTAAAGTTGACAGGAAATGATGTAGAACACAAATTTAACATTACCGAAATACAAATCATGTTTCCAAATTTGATAATTGTTTGGATTTAAAATAATAATAATAATCTTTATTCAATAAAACCTTGCACAGGCAGTGAATTTATTAATAAGTAAGGTACTGGCACCAGTCTTGAATATGTACCCAGTAATGGCTATTTTTTAATTAAATGTACTGAATTAGAAATATTTGTTGACATTTGTTTACTATCATTTATGAATATTAATCTATATATATTTAAATGTCTTACAGCGTGATTTGATGACAATCGGCCAATAGGTGTCAAAATGGTGGACATTTAAACTAATTATTATACATATTATCATAGCAACTGCTTTACATTGTTTCAAATTTAACGATTCTTTTCCATCACTGCGTGTTCATTACTGGTTTTACTTTATCCATTACTGGGGGAAAAACATAAACAAAATAAAAGGCTATAATTTAAAAAATAAACTATATTTGCGGATTGATTAAATAAAGAGTTATTTGTTTTACTAGTAAGTAACGTGAGTTTATGAGAATTACAAAAAAGAAGCCCGTCAATCACAAAAACAGTAAACCTTGCTTTTATAGCGGCCATAACTGGTGCCAGTACCTTATAATATTTTATACATTCTATACGTAAGTTTATTTACTACATATTAAATTCACTTAAATTATAATAGTTTTTATCTAATAAATGTTTTTTAACTCATTCTTGTTAAGGGAAGTTGTTTTATATTTTGTGGCAAATTATTGTCAATTTTTATTATCGCTGTTTACGGGCCTTTATTGACAAGAATGAGATTGCTATAGTTGGTGGAATTAAATTGTTTTTATTTCTTGTGTTATACATACATATATGTGAGAATTTACATTTTCTGAAAATAGGTCTAAATGTTTTTTTTTAAAGAATATGGCATATTCGAGAATATACAAGTCATATATTGTCAATATTTGTAATTCTTTGATAGAGGTTACACAATCAGTCTGGTATCAGTTCAGTCCGTGACCTTGATCAAGACCGAGCGTGTAATGCATTGATTGACGGACTGATGGAATGGAATGACAGATATTTGGATATTTTTCATCAGTATGAGGTCACGAATACGAACTATTAATAAATTAAATGCTATGAGAATATTTGAACATTTTTCTATTAATTATTGAAAAAATTGAAATAATAAAAATGCCATAATGTCAGATTTCATTAAAATTTCGAGCATAACAATTATTATTAATTAAAATATTGACAACTAGATTAATAAACTACGGCATTAAGTCAGTTTTTTTTTATTTAAAATTTCATTTAATGACACAAAAATAAAAATATTTTATTACTAATTTATAATAATTTTCCATAATTGCGACCTATGGCACGGAATTAAAGATTTTATAAAAATAGTGAACGTAATTCCGTTTTAGGTTTTAAAAAAAAATCTATAAAATTTCGGTAAATAATTTTTTTTTAATCAATAATGTTAAAATAAACAAATGAAAAGATAATAAAATACTTTTATTTATAGAAACAGAAAAAAATGTCCAGTCAATACGTTCAATTAAAATGAACAAAACTGCTGTTTTTATTTTACGACAATAAGATTATAATTGAATTTTATATAGGATGTAATTACCTCAAGTGAAATTTTGCAATATAATTACTCAATTAATACATTTACACAATATCAGATAATAAATTATTTTTCGAAACAATTTTTTCTGTAGTCCATTTTTTTCTTTAAACGTAGCTAATGTATTATTGCAATACAAGCTTTTTCCTTGTAACAATCCATCGTTTTTCCTAAGAATATGTCTTGTTTTAACAGCATTCTCGAGAAGACTGATGTCAGTCTGGACTGATCGTGTAATACCTCCATCAGCCCATCAGCCCATCAGTCTGGTATCATTCCATTCACGATCAAGGTCACGGACTGAACTGATGCTAGATTGATCGTGTAACCTCTGTCTAATGCATTGATTGAGAGACTGATGAACTGGACTGACGGATTTTTAAATATTAATATTTTTCATCAGTCTGAAGTTCACGAACTGATCTGATACCAGACTGATCTTGTAACCTCTATCTTTAAATATCAGTTTACAAGATGTCCTTGGATTGACATTATAGATAGCCCCAGTGGCGTAGGAACGGGGGGGGGGGGGGGGGGGTTGGGGTCGATAAAATAAAATAAAATACTTATGATATTAAAATGTATTTTACATATTATGTTACATATGTGTTTGTATTAAATTACATATATTTAATCATATATTAATAAATAATAAAATATAAGTTTTATTTTTTATATATGTAGCTACCTACAATCTTATGTCTTTGTTTAATACATTCATACAATCTTTCATTGAAAAAATATTTCATAATTTAGTTATTATTATAAATACATCTGCCAAGTAAATGCACAGTGCTCCCTCGTGTTAAATTCACCAAAGATAGTTAATTATTCAACAATTTAAATAAAAACCGATAGTTTTTATTTAAACTGCCTGGAATTGGTTAACCATTTAATTTTTATACAATTTTACTAAAAAAATATTAGTTCGAAATTTTTCTTAAAACGCACCTGAATATTTTTTCATATATTTTTAATTTTTGACAATTTCAATCTAAATCTAAATTTATGCAAATGTCAAAATGACATTTAAAACGTTCAAATGACATTTAATATGTCCAAGCAAATATCAATTTAGAAAAACAAAACACGAATTTTTAAAATAAATTGAGATAAATCTTTGTAAGGGAATATTTTACAACAAACGTTGTAGACCCATATTATAGGAAATTGAATGCTCTACAAAAAATAATCTATAACATTTTCACGTAACATATGTCGTTCTTGAGATATCTTGAAAAAATAAATATTTTGGGGTGTCACCCCTCCCCCTTACACACGATTTTGATGATTTTGAAATGGGACCGTCCTCAAGCCAGACCCAACTATCCGACCAAGTTTCAACAACATCGGTTCAGGAAACAGACCGACGGATACACGGACGGACGGACACACAGACATACAGACACGTGAAACGGATTTTTAAAATTTTGAAATCGGAGAACATTTTTTTTGTCTCAATCTGAAACGATCACAAAGCTTCTCGTATCTTCGATATTGCGAGGAAGCAAAAATTAAAAAAAATATACGATAAAAAGTAAACAGGTGCGTCTTTTTCGAAATTATATTTTTTAGTAAAATTGTATAAAAATTAAATGGTTAACCAATGCCAGGAAATTTATTTGAACACTTTTCAGTTTTTATTTAAATAGTTCAATATAATTAACTACCTTTGGTGAATTTAGCACGAGGAAGCACTGTGTAATTACTTGGCAGATGTCTTTTTAATTTTTTAAGCCATATGATTACAATTTACATTACAATTTCGTGTAAATTTGGAAAATTTACTTTAGATAAAGAAATTCTGTGTACATTATTTCCTATCAAATTTAAATACTCCAGTTTTTCATATCGAATATCATCCGGAATTAGAGATATTCCATTATAACTCAAGTCCAACCAGAACAAATTATGCACCAAAAAATCAAACCTTTTTATTGAATTATGCGACAGGTTCAAAATAAATATACTAGCCGCATCAAAAACATTAGGCAAAGCTGTAATTTGATTATAACTTAAATCTAAACTACGTAAATTATCAATTTTTGAATTGAACCAAGTAATATTATTATGAGATAAATCTAATCTCTCTAATTTTGTCATATTTATAAAATTTAGTACTTCGTAAATTTTATTATAACATAAATTTAAATAACGTGGACTATTCCCAGTGATATTAATACTGTTGATCAAATTATGTGATAGATCAAAGACTTTTATATCAATATCCGTTCCAATATTCGGTACAGAGACAATTTTATTATAACTTGCATCTATTGTACTGGCATTGAAATGTATGGTAGAAATACTGGATATTAAATTATGTGATAAATCTAACAATTCTAGATTCGTAAAATTAGCGTTATTGGGGAACATAGTTAATTTATTATAACTTAAATCTAGAATACGCACATTAAGATTTAATAGTTTTATAATACTGGATATTGAATTATGAGAGACATTCAATATTTCTATATTAGGTATATCAAAATTATTACCGAAAATTGTTATGCTATTATAACTTAAATCTAGGTTACGCACATTGTAAATTTTGCAATTTACAATGTTTCTAATTGAATTATGTGATAGATTTAAATTTTCTAATTCAGTAATATTAATAATACTTTGTAAATAATTTATTATATTATAACTTAAATCTAAAATACGGGCATTTAATTGTGTATATTCAAAATGCATTATACTATTATATGATAGATCTAAAAATTCTACACTAGACGTAACATTGATATATTTTAATACAGTTATAGCATTATGGCTTAAATTTAAGTAATGTAAATTTTTTAGTACTAAAGAGTAGCGAGAAATTAAATTATTTGATAGATCTAACACTTCTAACTTTTTGTTATTTATATTAATTATATCTGACAGTATAGATATTTTATTAAAACTCAAATTCAAAAAGCGTAGATTTTCTACTCGAACTTCAAATCCTTTTAATGAATTATTTGATAAATCAAGTGTTTCTAGACTTCCCATGTTACTAAAGATCATTGAAGGAATATAAGTTAGTTTATTTGATCTTAAACTCATTGTTTTTATTTGGTTAAATCCGGCAAATACTAAAGATGGTAAAGATTGAATTAAATTATCAGATAAGTCTAAGTTTTCTACATTACTTAAAGATTTTTTTACGTTATTTAAACTATCAATGCTTACATTTTTTAGAATGACCGTTTTTAGATTTGGTAGTTGTGTAAATGTTTCTAGATCTATACTTATTGATATGTTATTATTTTCTATAGAAATAGTTTCAATTTTCTCACATTTCTTAAAAGTGTTTACATTTATTTTTGTAAAACTAGTAGATTTAGAATTAAATTGTAATATACTTGTGGATAAGTTGTTGTTGAATATAAATTCTTGATAAAGATGCATTGATTCTTGGTTCCTGGATAGTACCATTGTCTCTAGGGGTTGCCCAGCTTTAGATATTGTCTCGAGGTATTGAGAATAAGTGAAACCATCACAGATTAGATTTTTTTTCATAAAATAACCACAAGATGCATTACATAATATTGCACAGTGCAAAGAAATTAGTGTGGAAAAAAGAAAATATATGAATTTTTCCATCCTGAAATTGACAAAAAATATAGTTATTTTATTCAGGTTTATTAAAGGTAATTTTCAAAAATTAATTATAATTTTAAAAAGACAAAAAAATTATAAGTGATTAAAGTAATTCGTCAATTTTTTCCTTATTAAAAATGTAATGAAAATTTATAGAAATATTTATATTATTCTTTTATAGTATTCCAGATAAAAATATATATAATATATAATATACACTCACGGAAAAAATTAAAGGACCACTTTTTTCGAAAAAATTGCTCATTTTCAAAGTAATGCCGATAGGTCAAATATGATCCTTTTTTACTTATAGGATATGAAAATTGAAGAAAATTTTTTCATCTTTTCGAATTTAGGGGTATTTTTATGTTATTAAACTTATTTTTGTGACCAAATCGCGGTTTAATAAAAAATAAAAAAATAGTTTTTTTTTTACAATTTTGAAAGATACCCACGGGGATGTTAATAATATATATATAAATAATATATATAAGTTATTAAATTGTCAATAATAAAAAATTATAAAATTACTTACGTCTATTTAAAAACACACAACTTTTCTGAAATTATTATTAGATTCTTGCTATAATTTTTAGAATAAGTAACTTTCAAATTGCATAGGTGGTATATTTCTTTATATATGTATGATATATTTACACTAGATTTAAAATAATCTATAAAACTGTAATCTCTTTACTAAAAATTCAATATCTTTTAAGTATTTTATTATTTTCAATTTAAAGTATCGATATCCATATAAAACCCAGTGCGTGCACATAGTGTGTTTGTCTGTCGTGCGATTATTTAGTCGAATAAAAAAATAAAAATTACAAAGTATGTATATAACAAAATTAAATTTAAAGTCGGTTTTAATTTTTTATTTCTTAAAAAGTTTTTTACTGGCATGGCACTGACTTCAAAAACTGTTTAATTATTTTATATATTTTTCTATATTTAGGATTTTTTAAGTCGGTTATATTGCTTCCTCGCAATATCGAAGATACGAGAAGCTTTGTGATCGTTTCAGATTAAGACAAAAAAAATGTTCTCCGATTTCAAAATTTTAAATTGATCTATCCGTTTCACGTCAAGGCAAACACTTTTCGTTTCGTGCCTATTTGTCTGTCCGTCCGTGTATCCGTCCGTGTATCCGTCCGTATGTGTCCGTCTGTCCCCTGAATCCTTGTCACACGCTTAACTCACTGAAATCATCAAATCATCAAAATCGTGTGTAAGGGGGAGGGGAGACATCCCAAAATATTTATTTTTTCAAGATATCTCAAGAACGACACATTTTACGTGAAAATTTTATAGAATCTTTTTTGTAGAGCATTAAATTTTCTATAATATAGATCTACAACGTTTGTTGTAAAATATATATTAAAAATATGTATCTCTTTTTGCTTTAAGATTGAAATTGTCAATAAATCAAAAATATACGAAAACATAATCAGGTGCGTTTTAAGAAACATTTCGAACTAATATTTTTTAGTAAAATTGTATAAAAATTAAATGGTTAACCAATTCCAGGCAATTTATCTAAACACTATCGGTTTTTATTTAAATTGGTCAATAATTAACTACCTTTGGTGAATTTAACACGAGGAAGCACTGTACATTTACTTGGAAGATGTTTTTTTCTTAAGTTTTTTATTTTTCTAAAGCCCATGGTCAGATTCTGATAAAATTTATATGGGGCCACTTTGGAAATATACTCTTTCAAACAAACAAACAAAATATTTTTCATTTAAAAATTAAGTTATTTAAATTATTCCATATGATTTAAACAATATTTAAAATCACATGCTTCAGTTGGATAAAATATATTAGCATATCACATATACAAATAATTCCCAGCTATTAAAACACGTTTAAACACTCATGAAACAAATAACATTAACAGATTTTGTTTGTTGCACTACTAGCATCTGATTTTTAAGGAAATATCGTGAATTAATATCCATAGAAAACAGCACGAATTATAAAATAAGGTGTACGGCGTGCATTAAAGGGTTAAAGTTAGTTCAATAGAGAATCGCAGTCCTTTTAGTACTCTATTGGCTGAGTGCGAAGTAGGTGGTGGGGGAAACGAAATCGATCGCAGCGCACGAGGTGGCCAAAAGGGAACTTGTGGCGGACTCATTTTTAACTAAAAATAGAAAGGTCAACATGATTAACCACACTATTGTTTTGAGAATCAACTAAAAAATGTATTTTTTATTATATTTTATTGAAATTATTTGTTTAATTACTTACTTTTTATTTTGACAGCTATGTCAAAGCCCGCCCTAGTTGTAGCCGCTAGTCGGTGCTGTCATCGCGCACGTGGCGAATATCCAACAATTACATGTATATCTAATATTTTATAAGCTTTTTCTTGTTTTTAAATGCAAATTGTGATTAAAGTATTATAACAATTAAGATTTTTCAACCGCGTCCACAAAAAACGTATAGGTGCGCGCCTGAGGTTATAATCTGTAATATATGAAAGGATAAATTATTTAATTAAACCATGACTTATTTGTTTCAAATAATAAACCTTTGTTTATTTAAGATATGTTCCTATATTGTGTAGTGTTTTGCAGTACTTATTATTTTTATCTGATTGTGAGATCAGTACTTGCTTTTTATCAGGTGTCTACAAAATTATGTAATTTTATATCTATATAAGTGGATACTTGATATAAATAACAATTGTATTTAATTATCAAGTTTACACAGTTTTATTTTTTATAAAACAAAATTCAGATCATAATGTACGTACCTACCTATATTCGTTAAAGAAAAATTGTTTAATGATTTTTGAAAATCTCAATAACATTGAATCGAAACCGGAATAAGGATATTTTAGTGAAAATTTTGTCAAGCTCTCAATCGATGAAAAAAAAATAGAAGAATCTTCTTCATTTCTTTTTGAAGCTTAACGTTTTAGTTTGTGAGATCGCTTTTTGATTTTTTGATTTACAATTTTTTCGCAAATATATTCAGATATAAAGTGAAATACGACGTGGTAAGCAAAACGAATTTAAAAATAAATCCACTTTTTCAGATCCTTTGGAGGCAGTACTTCGTGTCTCTCTAGAGCAAGCTTGTCCAACCCACGGCCCGCGAGTAACTTTGGTGCGGCCCTCATCGGATAATAAAAAAAATCTTATAAAAATAAAATAATATATATACAACGCTAAAAGAATTCTACGATTTAAAAAATAAAATACAATGTTTTTAGAATCAAAAAGAAAAACTAGAGGTACTTTATTTGGAAGATCCTAATTGGTTGGCAGATTTAGCTTTCAAAACTTAAAAAATAAACAAAAAGAAAACAGACTTAAAAAAACTAGAAACGCTGAAATGTATACCTAATAATTAAATTTAACAGTTTTTAAAGTCGGTTTTCTTTTCTTTTTAAAGTTTTTTATTGGCTTGGCACCGATTTCAAAAACTGTTTAATTTAATTATTAGGTATATTTCTCAGTGTTTTTAGTTTTTTTAAGTCGATTTTATTTTTTTCTTAAAATTAAGTTTTTTATTTTTCTCTTTTGAGTGGCGTATCTTCGAAGTCCATGGTCAGATTCCAGTAGCGTAGTAAGAAAATAATTCGAATGGGGGGGATAAATACATTGAGCAAAATTTTTTATAGGTATTTTGAACTGATGTTGTCTCAAAATACGTTTTTTTTAGAACACTGAATATTTCGGGGGGGGGGGACATGTGCAGCCCTTGGTTGATTGGGTTTATGCTATGCGGCCCAAAAGGTTTAAAAGGTTGGACACCTATACTCTAGAGTAAAGGCTAATCTGCGAGCTGTTATGAATTTTCTAGAGATTTCAGAGCAATGGTAATAAATAAATATATAATAATATAAATGCCATACATTTTATGAGGTACACAAGTCACCACTGCTTTTATATCACTGATTTCTACTTAACGCGCATGTGTCAAGGTCATTAATATAATCCATACCATTCATTGAAACTGTCAGTGGGTTGTCATTTATATTTAATACCTCGCAGATAGTGTCACCTTAGATTTTGTTCGAAAGCAAATTCTTTATAATAACGGACATAAGTGTGTCTGTTAGACAACACAGAAATACAAATCAGGATGGGAGTAAGCTAAAGAGTAGAACATAGTAGGTTTTAACGAACAGAAAGGCCATAAATAGTTTTCAGACTTCAAATAAATATTTTAATTATTTCAATCAGTGTCTGTTTAATATATTAAAAATTATTAATCAATTGGTAAAATTAATAGCATTGTATAATATAACACTCAAAATAAAAACTATTTTATTTATTAATATAAAAACTATTATTATTATTTAACTGTTAATAGTAATTATTTTACAATAATAGCTAAAACCCAAAGATAATTAAGAATAAGGTAAACCAAATTTTCTAAATCACTTGTTTGTAACTAATATATAATTATGTGTTTATTACATCTATAAAATAACCTAGTTTTATAAAATTATTTTAATAGATTAAAATATGTTCATTGAAAATTGAAAACAGAAGAACGGACAAAACCAAAAAGAACAAATTATTTTACTCTTAATGATAATGTATATGTATTCAAAATAGTATATTATACCACGAGTCAATAATGATAGCTATTATTACCGAGGATAATTTTCGAACCGAGCCGCGAAGCGGCGAGGGAGAAAAATTTCCGAAGTAATAATAGCCATTATTGCGAGTACTATACTGTACTTTATCCACGACTATTTAAATAACTTTCATAAAACACAACTGAATACAAGGAATGCAAGCTTCAACAATACATCATGTAGAAAAAAAAGTCAACTGTCAAATATACAAACTACAATCTACGCTATTGGCAGAACTAACGTATGTCAGATAAAAATACGAATATACACACAACTTATTATTACTTTCCGAAGTAATAATAGCCATTATTGCGAGTACTATACTGTACTTTATCCACGACTATTTAAATAACTTTCATAAAACACAACTGAATACAAGGAATGCAAGCTTCAACAATACATCATGTAGAAAAAAAGTCAACTGTCAAATATACAAACTACAATCTACGCTATTGGCAGAACTAACGTATGTCAGATAAAAATACGAATATACACACAACTTATCGTTTTGTTCATAATTTTTTTCATGTTTTTACATAAACAAACAAATTGTGCGATAAATTACGATAATTTAAGTGTTAAGATGGATATGAATAATGATAAAAAAGGAAACACTTACTGCTGTCAACATTCCACATTTAAAATACTGTTCACCCTCGCGAAGAGGTTTTATAGTATTTTTCACTACTTCGTAGATGTCTAATAATGAAATCATAGTAGAATTTTTTTAAAGAATAAAAAATTACAATGAACTCGCTCTGTTTATCACAGCTAAGTGAAAGTATACGTCAAATGTTAGTTCCGCAAACAACCACTAGGGAAATTATCTATACCAATATTAGCTTCTATCGCATTTTTCGCATGTAATCACCTATACGTTGCACTCATTTTAATAGACTTTAGAGTTTGTGTATTTTGTTTCCATGGTATTTAATTTGAGAAATTGTGATTGGTGCACAAGAGGGTATAATGGTCATTAAACCCTCTGGGATTAATATATAGCATTATATAGTAAAAACTATGTATGTAATACAAGTATCATAAATAAGTCGTGGATAAAATTATAAATATAACTATAAAATTAAACGATAATATTATTATGTGTATGAACTTGGTTACTGAGCTAATTATTGTATTTCTTTATTTCAGTCGTTTTGACTCTAATGTTGGGAGTCTTCTTCAGAAGTGAACCAGAAACAGTTAAGAGTCGAAACGTCAAGTAAAGAAATAAAACAAGGATAACGTCTACGAAAACAAAAGATAATAATAAATTCTTATATAAAATTATAATTAATTTGATAAAAAAATAAATTTCGGTTAGTAAATAGGTTATATTGATTATGGCTACATTAATACATTCAACAAGTAGAGATTCCTCACAAAATTATAATTTCATTAACATAAATTGACAATGTTATGCAGTAATGTATCAATCCACACAAATATAATTTTTGAGTTCTAAATCTAATATTTTTATTAGAAAAATAAATATAACAGCTATTAAAATTAAAATTATATTTTGATCAAAACATTTTCTGCAAAAAACTCTTTGCGGTTTGGTTGAAGAAAGAATGATCATAAAAAAATCTTATTTTATTGGAAGATGTACATATGTAATTATACAATCAAATACCAAATAACTTTTATCCAATAAAAAGTAATATATGAAAATTACAAATATATTTTAACGAAGATATCTCAAAATTAATTATTGGTACATAATTGCAAAACAGTGTCAAATAATCATAAAATTAAATACACTTTAGAACCAAAAACTTTTCAAATTGGGAAAAATTATTTTTGTTTCAGTGATATTAATTTTATGTTCTACGTTATTTCCTGTCAACTTTAAAACCTCAAGCTTTTCATAACAAATATTACCTGGAATTATATCTATTGAGTTATAACTCAAATCCAAACTACGTAAATTTCGAACGATAAAATTAAACCTTTTAATTAAATTATGAGACAGATCTAACACTGCTATACTAGTCGTATCAAAAACATCAGGCAATGCCGTTATTTGATTATAACTTAAATCTAAACTACGTAAATTACCAATTTTTGAATTGAACCAAGTGATTTTATTATGAGACAGATTTAACACTTCAAGCTTTTCCATTTCTATAATAAATGGGACAAATTGTATTTGATTATAACTCATATCTAAATTACGTACATTTAAATTTGTAGTCTGAATAGTACCAAGTGAATTATGAGAGACATCTAACACTTCTAGCTTGATATTATATTGGAAATTCGGTAAATATGTTAACTGATTATAACATAAATTTAAACTGTGTACATTGGGCAACTTGGTAACATTTAAATACAAGTAGTTGTTTATTTTATTATGTGACAGATCTAATACTTTTAAATTGGGTATATCGACACCATTTGTATATGAAGATATTTGATTATAGCTAAAATTTAATACACGCAATAACTTGAAAGATTTTGACAATTCAAAGTAATTTATCTCATTATTAGATAAATCTAACTCTTCCAAACTAGGCATATTATATTCATAATCAAAATTAACTGAAGTTATTTTATTGTAACTTAAATCTAAGAAACGGGCATCAAATTTATTTCGATAAGTATCAAAACGGTCAATTAAATTATGAGATAGATCAAGTACTTCTATATTATTTATATGGTAAAAATATGGTAATTCACGTATTTTGTTATAGCTTAAATTTATTGAACGTACATTGTATACTTTGTTACTGAAACTGGAAATGGAATTATGAGATAGATCTAATACTTCTAGATCGGTCATATTAATGATATCTGGCAAGGAATTAATACGATTGTTACTTATATTTAAAAATCGTAAATTATTAGGTATGACAGAAATACTAATTAATAAGTTATTTGATAAATCTAATTCATCTAATTTTGTCATATTTATTATACTCGGTAGGGAAGATAAGTTATTATAACTTAAGTTTAAATTACGAGTATTTTCCACTGTAAAATCAAGACTGTTTATTGAATTATTTGATAAATCGAGTTTTTCTAAATTTGTCATATTCCTGAATCCTTTTGGATGAATTAAAATTAATTTGTTAGATTTTAAATTCATTTTTTTTGTTTGATTAAATCCCATAAATGCCATTGAATGTATTGATTGAATTTGATTATTAGATAAGTCCAAGTGCTCTACATTACTGAAAGTATTTTTTGCACTATTAATACTTTCAATACCTGCATTTTTTAGAATAACTTTCTTTAATTTTGGTAATTGTGTAAATGTTTCTAGATCAATACTTATTGATAGGTTATTATTTTCTATAGAAATTTGTTCGATTTTTTCAATTTTCTTAAAAGTGTTTGAATTTATTTTTGTAAAACTAGTAAATCTAGAATTAAAATCTAATATACTTGTAGTTAAGTTGTTGCTGAATAGATATTCTTGAGTAAGATCAATTGGTTCCTGGTTTTTTGACAATACCATTGTCTCCAGTGGTTGTCCAGCTTCAGATACTGTCTCGAGGTATTGGGAAGTAGTAAAGTCGTCACATACTAAATTCTTTTTAGCAACATATCCACATGAAGCGTTGCACAATTTTACCCAGTTTAGAGACATCAGTGTAAAAAGAAGAAGGTATATTAATTTTTCCATTCTAAAATAAATGAATATGTTATTTAAAAATTAAATAAATTAAAATTAATTTCTAAAATTAAAATCAATCTAGTTTTGAAAATCCAAATTTAATTCAATTGAAGTAACCTAGCTCTACTTTGGTTGTTTCATTTTTATAAAAAACAACTTATAATAATATAAGATGATTTTATTATTATACCTAGTTTAATATTTTGAAAAACTTAAGTTTATTTACTTACGTTAATACTAAACATTCAAATTTCCAGTTTAAGTTGGTAAATGTTAGGCAGAATAACTTATTTTAAAACTGTTACAAAATTACAAAGACTTTTATATATGAGCTTAATATTTGTCTTATCTTTGTGAATTAAATCACACAAGACTTCTGTGTTTAAAACAAGCATTCCTTTCATACACGGATTCATTGAGGTGGAGGGGGTCTAGAGAAAATACCCCGAATAAAAGATAAAATATCGGTATGGAGAACCATACATGACTTCCATGTTCTTTAATTTATTTTTAAATAATTTTTAATATATGAAAAATTTCAATGGGATGTTTTATCGGCAGTATGCAATAATAAATCAATTTACTTATTTAGTTGAATATAAATAATCTTTATATAAAAAAAAAACATATGTCAAGTTAAAACACAGTGCTTCCTTGTTCCAAATTCATCAAAGGCAGTTTATTATCGAACAATTTTAATAAATACCGATAATTTATTCTAAACAACTCTCATTGCTTTTCATTAATAATTATTAATCTTGTTTTTAATTTAATATTGATAAGTTAATTATTAAATACATTGTGCAGTATTGATACAATCCTATTTATAAGTGTACTATTATATCATTGTAAATGTAAACGTGTATTTTATTTTTTATTATGTCAGAATGTATAATTTTATTGCTTTCTTTCAGTAAATTCAATAAATTTTTTAAATATATTTTTTTATTTTTCTCGATATGCTCGCGCGTCCCATTTAGTTTTATCCCGCCCCCCCCCCCTCTAGGGGGCGCACCCCATAGATTGAGAATCGCTGGTGTACACCATAAAAAGGATAGCAGCTTTACATTATTATAAAATTATCACTGCTTTAAAATCCAGCATAACAATTTGACACCTCGCAGAAAGCGTTTGCTTTGGTTTTGGTCGAATTAAAGTAACTAGATCAGTGTTGGCGAACCTTTTTGAGCTTGCGTGTCATGAGTTTTTATTTTTTGTGCAATATTATGCAGCGTGCCTATAAGAAAATTATAAAGTATCCTGTTTGCGTAGTTTAAAAAAAAATATGAAAAATAAAATATAATAAAAAATACACTCCTTTTATTAGGTATAATATATGTACATAAGTATGTAAATTAAAAAACAATGAAAGAAAATCAAAAAATTATTCATTTTAATTGATCAAAAAATACAATTTAATGTGATTTTTGCATTTGTATGGCAGCTGCCAAATTTTTTACATCCGGTTCATAACTGGTGGCTTTGAGCAGGATACAAGCAGCACTACTTTCATCTGTAAGTCTACTTCTTATATCCGATTTTATCAAATTCATTGAAGAAAACAATGCTTCACATGTATATGTGGATGAAAAAATGGTTAAAATTGCCATTGCTATTTTTTTTAATGAACAAAAAATGTCTGGCATGGATTTCCAAGTTTTTAATAATTCTGCTTCGGCACTATTTTGGGTTCCTCCAGATAATCGATCTCGCTCCATATCTTCCAAAATCTTTCTTAAATCTATAAATTTTTGTCTCCATATCGAACTGGACTGAAATTCTACCAATTGCATTTCAAAATCTTCCAAATCCATCCATTTAAACGTAATTATATTTATATTTTCATTTATTTTGATAAGGATCAATGTTTTGCAGGTCATAAGTCTATGTAAACAGAACCCAAATATTTTATATTTTGTTTGTAACATAAAAGCAAAAGAACTTCAGTATAATTACCGCGAATTTCAATTATTGTCATAAAGAAATCTTAAAAAGACATTAAAACTCAATATATTTAGAGTTACAAAATAGAAAAACAGATCGTGGAAGAAAAGTGCATCATACAAAAATATGTTAAATAGAAATATTATCTCTTCATGCAGTTAATATGGAACACAGTATTAGTATAAGTTATAGTGTATGTACAATTAGAATTTTTAAATTTCCCTTGAAAAAAGAAATCGTCAAATCAGAAATTTTGCGTGCCTACCAAAATCATCACGCGTGCCACTTGTGGCACGCGTGCCATAGGTTCGCCATCACTGTCATAGAGTAACAGAGACATGGACTGCGCATACTTTATTACCGTAATGTGTAAAATTTGATTTAGTAAAGCCTTGTTCAGACTAAACTCTTTTAGTCGAGTGGTGAGTGACTTAGTTACCACTAAATGCTTTAGGTCGAGTTTACTAGCCCTAGTATTTTTCTGTCTATATTTATGCGAGTACTCGGCCGAGTAAAACAGCAATGTAAGTGTCTGAACATTAGTCAATGTTGCGAGTCAAGATGAACAGTGTACAGCGTAACAAATAAAAAATAAATTAATTAATTAAGACATTTTATATATGAAATCTACGCGCATCGCTCATTTAGCCTTGGCCCTTCTTTACTTATTCCTGGACACGTCCATATATATACATAAATATGCTTTATCAGCAGTATAAGTAAATAATAAAACATCAATTAACTTATTTAATTAAATAAAAATTATCTTTATTTTAGAAAACATCTTGTGAATGCACAGTGTTTCCTTGTGCTAAATTCATCAAACAAATAAATTCATAGAACAAATTTAATAAACATCGATTTTTATTTTATACAATTTTATTAGAAAGTATACTAATTCTTAATTTTTCTTAAAACGTGCCTTATTATTATTTTCTAAATATATTTGTTCTGTTATAAATGCATTAAAAATCAAACATAAAGCACGTGCATCCAAACAATTGGCGATTATGAAGCAAGATTCTGTAAAGGAAAGTTTATCTTCGTAAGGAAATATTTTACTACAAAAGTTGTAATGATCACTCTTAAAAAAAATTATATCCTCTACAAAAAAAGTTTTTAAAAATGTTCACATAACTCGCTTTTTTAAGACACACACACACACACAAAAGAAAACTGTTTGTCTTGACCTAAAACGGAAATTTTGAAATCGAAGAATAAAATTTGTTCTGCTTTAAGAAATCGACACATCGCTTCCTCTATCATCGGCGAGGAAGTAAAAACTTCATAATTACATTTTGACATTATTAATTAATATACAGTGTATTCCAAGTTGATTTAAGCCATAGGAAATTCAACATGGGGACAATTAGAAGTGTTGTAGTAACCTTTGATCGAATTTAACGATGTGTGATTGGTGCATTTTGAAATGCCGCCACAAAATTTAGTAAAATTGTCATTAGTATTTTGTTTTCAATTTTATATCTGCCAAAAAATATTATTATAATTTTATCTAGGATGCTTACTTTAATCTTTATTAAGGTTGAAAACAAAATACTGGTGATTAATTTAAAATTTATCAGTTGGTTTCGAGGCGGCATTTCAAAATGCACCAATCACACATCGTTAAATTTGACCAAAGGCTACTACAACATTTCTAATTGTCCCCATGTTAAATTTCCTATGTCTTAATCAACTTGGAATACACTGTATAAACAAAAAACCTAAAGAAAAAATTAAATCTTTGATTAAAACCACCAAAAATATATTATTTATACTATTATATAATATTTTGCAACAATAATACAAAAATAACATTTAATAAAGTTAATGTTTACACAGTTTAAGGGAGAAAGCTATACTTTGACGGGTCAAAAATTTATCAATATTTGAAAAAAAATGTCACAGGTATCACTAATTATTTCAGGATCGGGTAGAGGATATTTTATTAAGTATATATTCAACTTATTCAGTACCAATTTTTATTGAAAAATATAAGAAATTTACAAAGTTATGAGCCTCGATGTGACGACCAAAAAAATAAATTCTTCTCCAAATAATTTTGGTACAGGATTATCGAAATTTAAATTTTTCATAAAAATAGCGACGGTTTTAATTTTTGTTAAGAACTTTTTTTATTCAAGCGGTTTTAAAAAATAACAATTATATAGCGATTACGAAAATTTAAGAAAAATTACATCAGTTCATTTTGACAAGATCGAAAAAAATCGTTTCGAGAAAAATGCATTTAAATCAGTTAAATTTTAACTAAACATTTTTTTACATATATTTTTAACCGTCACAGCAAGTTTACAACCAAATCCCTTTCAAATTTGGAAAATTGATTCTCGATTCAGTCGTATTAATTTCATGTACATTATTTCCCTTCAAATTCAAAAACTCCATATCTTCATAACGCGTGTATTTTGGAAGTGAAGATACTTTATTATTACTTAAATTAAAATTGCGTACATTATCTAGTTCAAGATAAAAACCATTGATAAAATTATTAGATAAATCCAACACTTCTACTGTAGAAACATTAACACTTCTCCACATATCTGTTATTTTATTAAAACTTACATTTAAATGACGCATTTTTAAATTATGTAATCCAAAACTTTTAACAGAATTATACGAAAGATCTAGCTTATCTAAATATTCTATATCGATTGTTGGTATTTCAGATATTTTATTATGACTTAAATCTAAAGTACGAACAGCTGGTAGCTTAAAATCAAAGTAAGAAATTGAATTATATGATAGATCAATTTCTTCTAACTGAGTCATATTACTAAAAGCATTTGTTTGAACATTAGTTACTCTATTTGATTTTAAACTTAAGTATTTTATTTGGGTAAACCCCGCAAAATTATCCTTATAAACTGATTGAATCGAATTATAAGATAAGTCTAAATGTTCTACATTACTGAGCACATATAAGACACTCTTTAAGCTACTGATACTTGCATTTTTCAGAATAACAGTTTTTAATTTAGGTATTTTTGTAAATAATTCAAGTTTAAGAACAATCGGTACGCTGTTATTTTGTATTGAAATCGTTTCAATTTGTTCACATTTTTTAAACGTAAATACATCGATATCTGCAAAGCTAGTCAGTTTAGAATTGAATTCTAATATATTTGTAGTTAAGTTGTTGCTAAATAGAAATTTAGAAGTAAGATCCATTGGTTCTAGGTTTCTTGAAAGTATTATTGTCTCTAACGGTTGTTGGGCTTCAGATATTGTCTGAAGGTATTCAGATTTTGTAAAAAGGTCACAGATTAGATTCTTTCTTGCAACATAATTGCAAGCAGCGTTACACTGAATTGCGCAATGTAAAGAAATTATTGCGATATAAAATATATATGCGTTTTTATCCATTCTGTAAGAATTAAATTAAATAAATACAAAAAGTTAATTTAAAATAGTTAATAATGACTTACCTGTATTAATTATTTAATTAGTTGGTAATTAATTGACACTATAGTGAGAACAAGTAACTTGTACAGGTGATATAACACTTTATATATGATTTTATATACTTAAAATTATTGATATTGAACCTTTTTGATAAAACCAATAAATAACTGATAAAGATTATTTTTTAATCTTTTCAGAAACTAGAAACAATGCAAACATAATAAAATGTATAATAACTAGTTGATTGATAGAGAAGTAGTTTTATCAAGAGGGGGGGGGGGGTCTATCAGATGGATATAATCCAGTATGAATCGATATTTACTATAATAATTTAAATGAACTATTTATTTGCAATCAATTTTTATACATATTAATACAATTGGTGATACTTTCTTGTACATAGTACACAAAAAAATCAAGATTTCAACACATATTTCTGGAGAACCCACATTTTTCCTTCTAGCTTTTTGAAAAATATAGTTGAATTAAGTACAAACACGATTAATTATTATCGTAATAATAACTAATCAAAACCTAACGTACCTAAAAAAAAATCAGTACAAAAATTATTTGTAATTTTTGTTCTGTTTTTTAAAAGTTAATAATTGAAAACAAAATAAACAACTGCCGGCCGAGTAAAGAATCTTCCCTCTCCCCGCGACACTTCATCAGTCGCAAGAATTGCCGCAAATAATATGTTATTGTATGTATATTTCACGTTATTTCCTAAACCAAAAGACCAAATTGGATTCTGTAAAAGACAAATTATATCTACATTAAGTATTTATGACGATGGAATCATTTATTTCGATAAGGATTAATGTTTTGCAGGTCATAAGTCCACGTAAACAAAACCCAAATATTTTTAATTTTCTTTGTAACATAAATGCAGTCATTGTGGCTTAAATATAAAAGTTAGACATATAATGTCGCTGACTTTATTGTAGATTTTTTAATTCTACACAATTCTTTAATGCATAATTTTGTTCAATATTGAACGGTTTAGGCAGAGTATTGCAAAATAGTACGCTGATCACTCGAGAACCACTTACCCGATTTACGTGTGTGTTATTTTAATTCAGATTTGTTCTTTGGCCAGGTTTTAATAAACATATATTTTGTTACATTAGGAAATATAAGGAATAAGCAGTGACGATAATAGTAAATCAAGACGGAAAAAAATTTGCCGTCAACGCGCTGTTTTGCAATACGCTGCTTAAACCGTTAAATATTGAACAATATAATGCATGTAGTAAATAATTGTGTAGAACAAAAAGATCTAAAATAATTCAACTATATCGGTATATCGCTAAGTATATAGGTACTAATTTAGATATATATTTTATACATACATACATACAGACAGTGCTTCGTTTTACTAATCTTACATAGGCGTCATTGTATTATTTTATTATATTATGTATTATTTTATTTCATTATAAAAGTTACCTACTTCACTTTTTATTTTGTAAACAAAATAGTCTATTTTTAGATATTTCATCAAATTCATGTTACATTTTAAATAAAATTTCTAAACCTGCGCAGAAAAAGTAAGAAAATAACAAATGTGTCACATTTTCAATTAGGTATAAAAATATTTAAACAATATGTCTTCAAAATGTAAACAACACAGCTAGGGTTTGCAATCCCGCAGACTTTTTTTTCCCGCGGGATTTTTGCGGGAAATCCTCAAATCCCGCGGGATCCCGCGGGATCCCGCAGTTTTTTCAAAAATTTTATTATTCATACTTAAAGTTACTATTATTTAGTTAACATGACAATTGACATGAAAAATATTTTTATAGTGGTAACATATGATACGTAAACGTAACTCATACCGTACAGACCGATGTAAAATCCATAAAATATACCTGTAAATAGGAGGTTGTCTAATATGTTAGGTATAAGAACAAGATGCTTCTAACTACTTTTGTCTTTTTGTTCGATTATCCATTTCAATTTTTTTTAACTCCTTCGTTGCGTATAAATTAGCCCTTGTTTCCCGCAGGCCTATGTTTTAGATTTGGATCAAAAGTTAATTGTCCCAAAATTTCAAACTCACAGATCAAACCTGTGGACGGCGTAAACCGAGTCTTTTTCCCATTTGATTAACATGGGAAAAATTACTTTTTTTTACCTCCGCGTGAATATCTCGTTGAAAAATTTTTTTTTTGAAAATTTCTCAAGGGAATATTTTGTAGAGAATTAAGTGCTCAATTCATAAATCCAATAAATTTTAAGAAATGTTTGTTTAAAAATTATCATAAAAATTGGATTTTACTTTTTATGATAATGTTTAAACGAACATATCTTTAAAAATATTCGATCTATGATTTGATCACTTGGGATCTTTTTTGTAAGAAATTTAATAATTTGCTATAAGAAATTAAAATAAATAAATTTTTCAACGAGATATTCACGCATAAGTAAAAAATTAATTTTTCCCATGTTAATCAAATGGGAAAATGACTCGGTTTGCGCCGTCCACAGGTTTGATCTATGAGTCTGAAATTTTGGGACAGTTAACTTTTGATCCAAAGCTAAAACATAGACTAGCGGGACCGAAAAAAAATAAAATAAAAAACACGCTAGTATATACGGTATGTCACGTAAAACTAAACCACTAAATATCATTATTTACGGTTGTATTTTAGGGACAATACTGTTAAAAAAATATCGTGTACATCGAATTTTGTGTATTAAATTTTTGTGGTTAGCTTTCATTTAATCTGCTATTCTTCTTCTAAATTTTTGTATTTTTTATGTTTTTTTTTTGTAATCTGGGGGCTGTTCGAGCTTCTTTCGTCGCCTGAGTCGCACTCAGTGTAACCACTTAACTAATCGTGAACAAGAGATATAATTTACTTCACTAGTTTCATATTCAGTCATCTCACCCTTAATTTTTTTTTTCAAAATTGTTACCTTTTTTATTCATATTTACGCTTTATAAGTATTCAAAACGCATGCGACCTACAAATTCAATGTTCAAAAAATTCCGCGCGGATCCCGCACTTTCAGTGCGGGATCCGCAGATCTCCAAAACGTGCGGGATCCCGCGGGAATGCGGGATCCCGCATTGCGGGATTGCAAACCCTAAACACAGCATTGTCCATTTTCTTACAATTGCATCTTTTTCACCAATAATGTTTAACCATTTTTGTTGTTCATCTTCTTTAAGTGGGAATCTGTGACAACAGATTTATAATTAATTAATTACCGATAAGTATTATTAAATATTATTTACTTAATGGCGAAAATATATTTTAGGATCTTTATGCAACCGCCACTTACACACAAAACAAATATTAACCATTATAGTATGTTTATTGCTTATATTATTTACTTTTCTAATAAAAAACTTATTGCACAAGAATCACAAGATGATATACAAAAATATATCTGACAGAAATACTACCCTGAACTGTAGTAAGCGACCAATCAGATTTTTAGAAAAAGAGATAGATATATTCCAAACTACACTGCATCTATCTCTCACTTTTTAAACAAATGTTACACCATTGTGTTAATACAGAATGCGCAGTCCATTCTCTATGTCTATGGTTTCTAATACTGAGTTAGTGCATTTTATTTTCAATTTTAAACATTTTTCTCTGCTTTTGTTTTACAAAACTGATTGTTCTATTTTTTGCTACAATAAGTCCTTTATCATAAACATTTATTTCTATTATGAACCCTTTCAAATATATTTTTTAAATTGATTTTAAATATATTTCAACCTTCTCTATCTTATCGCTTTTTAGTTACAGCGTCTACAGACCGACAGACATCATGCCGAAAATAGTCAGAATGGATTCAGGAAGATCTAAATCAGCAATTCTCAACCTGTGGGGCGCCCCCCCCTAATGAGGGGGGGAGCGTGATAAAACTATATGGGGGGCGCGAGTATATCGAGAAAAAATATTATTAAAACAATTATTTAATTTACTGAAAGAAAAGCAATAAAATACATTCTGACATAAGAAAAAATAAAATACACGTTTACATTTACACTGATATTTAATACACATAAATAAGCATTTTATCAGTACTGCACAATGTATTTAATAATTAACTTATCAATATTAAATTAAAAACAAGATTAATAATTATTAGTGACTCTCTTAAGCCTGTCTTGCAGAGCAAAGTTTTTCGAAAGAAGGTTTAATAAAATTATTGTATGGGGGGGGGGGGGGGGATGAAAATTGTGATTGAAAATTGGGTCGTAAATACTAAAAGGTTGAGAAACGTTGGTCTAAATAAATATTTCATCAAAATCCCGAATTCGAAAAAAAATCGGCTTAACACTACTTGTACAATAGGGTGGAGTGAAAAATTTTTTTTTGAAATCTTCGAAACGCTATATGCGCAAAATGTGCATTTGTATATCCTTAAAACACCTTATGAAGGAATTTGTAATTGGATATCATCCTGAGGTTCCTAAATGATTTTCTTTATTAGAAAAAAACATAAATTTTTGGGCATTATATCTCGGTAACGGGGTAAGATATTTGAATGCGCAATAATTTAAATTAAAGAGCAATCCAGTGTCTTTAAAATAATATGTAACTGTAATTTTTTTTTATAGTTAATCATTTTTTTTAAATGAAGTTTATTTTTTGGTTTTTTTATAAAAATAATCTTATTTTGAGAGCATTTTTCAAACGATTAACTATAATAAATGTTTGACTGTTATATATTATTTTAAAGGTACTGAATGTCTTTTTAATTTAAATTATTGCGCATTCAAATATCTTACCCCGTTACCGAGATATAATGCCCAAAAATTTATGTTTTTTTCTAATAAAGAAAATCATTTAGGAACCTCAGGATAATATCCAATTACAAATTCCTTCATAAGGTGTTTTAAGGATATACAAATGCACATTTTACGTATATAGCGTTTCGAAGATTCCAAAAAAAATTTTTTTCACTCCACCCTATTGTACAATAATATGTATTTCATACATAAAGCCGTATAAGAAAGTAAAAACTCAACATAAAAAGTAATTTCCGCTACTTCACCTCAACATTACATATTTTCAACAACGCCAATGCTAATGAAGCCATACACGTTAATCTTAGATACGGAAATTACTCGCATATATGCGTACAAATGCTCACAAAGTTCAGATGTTATTGAACTATTAACATGTGAACGCGAGTGAATATGTGGGTGACGTATCCAATTATATTATTATTATTGAACAACATTGGTACATAAATGTATTTTAAAAAACTTTATAATTCAGAATAAATTATTATAAACTAATAAAAATATAACCATTTTTAATATACAAATAAAAAATCTGTCGCCGGTTCATATCTCTGCTAAAAGTTTCAAACGTTTCCGCTAGGAGGTGTCAAATTGAAATCAAAATAGAATCGTTTATGCCCGGTACTATAAAGAATTAAGTCTAGAGCAAAAGCTAAACTAACACACATTGAACGAATTTCCAAGCTAACAAGCCGACGAGTTTACTAGCTGCTTGTAAACTCGCTCAGTGTAATCATGTAGCTAGTGAACAAGCTGGGCGAGTTTACAAGCAGCTAGTAAACACGCCGGCTTGTTAGCTTGTAAACTCGCTCAATATAATCGACGCTTTACTACGTGGTATTAAATATAAATGACAGCCCACTGACAGTAGTTATCAACAGAATAATAAATATATGTTATGAATAACCTTGAAGCATAAATCAGTAGTCTAAAAGTAGTGGTGATAGATGTACATCATAGAATGCATAGCAGCTTTACTACTATACTTATATTTAGTACCACTGTACTAAAATTTATAACGATTTGAAACCTCGCAGAGAGCTTTGTTTTTGCTCTAGAGCGATTCTTTAAATTGAAAAAAATTAAAATTCAATTCAATTAATCGGTTCGCATCTCGGCTTAAAGTTGCAATGATTTCCACCAGAAGGTGTCAAGTTGAAATCAAAATAGAATCGAGTAAAAACATTTAAGATAAGTGAATTTATATAAAACATTAAAGTGAATTCAAATAAACGGTTTGCATCTCAGCTACAAGTTGCAATTATTTCCACCAGACTGTGCCATGTTGAAATCAAAATAGAATCGAGTAGAATCATTTAAGATAAGTGAATTTATATAAAAAATTAAAGTGAATTCAAATAAACGGTTTGCATCTCGGCTACAAGTTGCAATGATTTCCACCTGAAGGTGTCAAGTTGAAATCAAAATAGAATCGAGTAAAAGCATTTAAGATAAGTGAATTTATATAAAACATTAAAGTGAATTCAAATAAACGGTTTGCATCTCAGCTACAAGTTGCAATTATTTCCACCAGACGGTGTCATGTTGAAATCAAAATATAACTAATCGAGTAAAATCATTTAAGATAAGTGAATTTGTATACAACATTAAAGTGAATTCAAATAAACGGTTTGCATCTCGGCTACTAGAAATCAAAATAGAATCAAGTAGAATCATTTTAGAAAAATAATTTGTGTACAACAAAGTAAATATAATTAACGGTTCGCATCTCGAATAAAAGTTACAACCATTTCCACCAGACGGTGTCATGCTGAGATCAAAATAGAATCCAGTAAAATCTTTTAAGTGATGTGAATTTTTATAGAACATTAAAGTGATTCAAATAATCGGTTCGCATCTTGACTAAAAGTTGAAATAATTTCCACCAGATGGCGTCAAGTAAATATTTTAGATAATTGAACTTTTGTACGACATTAAAGTTAATTAAAATAATCGGTTCGCATCTCGGCTACAAGTTGTAATTATTTCCGCCGGATGGCGTCACGTTGAGGCCGTGATTTTTACGATACTGACATATCCGATTTGAGTTGAATCATTAAGATGGTCGGACAGTGCAGGATCTTGCTTTTAATATTGACGTTTCTCTTTGTGAGACCTATTCTAAGTGGCTACAAATCAGACGTTGCGATTGTAAAGGATGCGACCGGCACGCCATCTAGATATTTATCACGGCGTTTCGATGTCGATCCGGTTGCGGGAAAAGATGAAGAAGAAGATGTATTATTCGTTACGCAGGCTGACTATTTTCAAGAGAGTGCAAGGTTTCTACGTTTGTTCGGTCTCCGTTCAGGTAGTTACAGAAAATACTGCTGATTTTTTTATATGCTTTTCTTCTTTGTCTGTCAGTACAAGTTTTAGAGTAACTGTTTGATAATTCAGCAGTTCAGATGCTTAACTGACTAAGTATACAATAAATGTACATTTTTATGGGGTAGTTTTGATTTTACATAAGTAGATACTTTTTATTTTTACAATTTCTTTTAAATTTATTTAACGAAAATTTTAATAATAACAATTAAATTAAATGGGAATTTAAATATGTAAACATTTAAATTCTCATTTAATTAACAAACCACACGCATTTTATGGGGTATTTTTGATTCTACATAGGTAGCTACTTCTTATTTTTACAATTTCTTTTATATTTATTCAACGAAAATTTTAATAATAACAATTAAATTAAATAGGAATTTAAATATGTAAACATTTAAATTCCCATTTACAAACCAAACGCTAGGGTTGATTATAAAATTTTTGGGATCCACTAATTTCCCTTAAATAATCCCAAAAATATTTTTTTTTATAATTCAGATCTAGCATTTACTATATATTATGCCGAATCAGACAGATATAGAAGAAAACATAATGTCCACGTTTGCCGCCCCTTCAAATTTACCATCCACGGCCACTGCCTATTCCGCCCTTACTTGAATATATCCACTAAATAATGTACAGTAGGGTCTCTTTTAACGCGGTAGACACGTTCCACAGCAAATCACGTATAAAAATTACTTAAATAAGACACTGCTTACATGGTAAAATTAAGGGATAGGTTCCATAATTTTCTAAAATCGCGTTAAACCAAAACAATCAATTAAAATAGACCGAAAATCACGTAAAAAGTTCGCGAAAATAAGAATGTCTAAAAAAATACTAATTGTAAGAAAATTAGTTTGAAAATCAGAAAGAAATTGATGTAAAACATAAAATAAAATAAAGTGTGACTTATTTTTTGGACCTCGCTAGCGACCTGGGGAAAAATATAAAAAGTATGTTACAGGTATCAAATTACTCGTCATTAAAAACCAAAGTGAGCATCGCTTTTCATTTTTTGAAAATTTCAAAAAAATATCCCTATTTAGGGATTGAAAAAACTCCCAAAATATTAAAAAATCGAAAATACCACCAATTATAAAATCATTTATCAATTTTAAGGATTATAAGGATAAGTTGTCTTGAGACTTTTGTAAAAAAAATATTAAACACAAGTATTTTTTTTTATTTTTAAGATTTTTCATTATTTCCTTCTGATTAGAGGTGGTTTTACACCTCGTAGGGGTTGTTTTCTCATCGGGACTAATATAATATAGTTATTTTACATTTTTCATGACTTCAAGCACTTAAAATATTTTTTTCCGAATTTTCATTTTTCTTAATATTTTGGGAATGATTTCACCCCATGGGAGAGCTTTGGGATGGTTTTTCAACCCACATAATCAGTTAAAATCCGCGTAAAAAGAGACTCTACGTATCTCTTATTTCCAAAAAAATGTTTATTTCTGAAGAAAATAAAAGTTTAATCATAAAAATTGACCCTTTTAAAACTAATTTTGAATTTGACGCCAAAACGCTCGCAGGTGCCATGGCGCATTTGTGACGTCACGCCTATGTAAATACTCCTTATCAACTATAATAAATCCTTGTTCCATCGCTAATGTTTCTCGGTTTTACTTTTGCTAATACAAAACTGAGCAAATTGATAATTTAAAACCACAAAATAATTTATAAACAATGCAGATATTAATGAAACAAAAATGACGTTTACGTAGCCGTGACGTCAGCCAATCTGACTGGTGTTTTATCAAACATGGCGGATTGCTGTATTTTGCGTTTTTATTTTAACAAAAATCATATTAATCTCGCTATTAATATAAAAAAAATACATTTTTTAGAATCTTTTTAACTTATGTATTTCTTTATTTAAAATCATAATTTCAGTGATAATTTGTTACTGGGATCATGCCTATTACCCTCATCCCCTTTGATCCTAATCACCTCATAGTTTACCCTTTAATGACCATTTGTATCACTAAATAACACATTTCATTCTTAACTTTCTAGATTCAAGCGAGAAACAAGAAAATAACGTGAATAAAAAACACATACGACCTACAATAAATCATCAAGTAATAGAAAAGAGAACAAAAATAGTCGATACATCTGTTAGAACTAAATCTATCGACTCGAAAATTCAGTCCATCGAGCCTATAGAATTCTCACAATTTCCTGCTGATATTTTAACATTTATAAGTGATGTCAAACATACAGAGACATATTATAGGATATGTGTGTGCTTAGACTGTGACAGTATCGAGTTTGGTGAAAATCGAAATAAAAGGTTGATTTTTAAAATTGTAACAACAAATGAAAAATTTGCTATACTAAATGTAGGCTTAGATTGTGACAATACTGGATTTGAATTTAGTAATTTGTGTGTGAAGTTAGACTGTGACAATGCCGGGTTTGGTGAAATTGGTAGAAGTTGTAAAATTATGAAAAATAAAAAATATATAAGGTTAAATATGGACTTAGATTGTGACAGTATTGGTTCTGAAATTTATTATATTTATATGAAGTTAGACTGTGACAATATTGGGTTTGTTAAAGATGGAAGATATTATTCTTATTTAAAAAAATTGATGTATAAAAAAATGATTAAAAATAATATTGTGTATAAAATGTATAAACGAAAATTAAAAACAGTGGATAATGTTTTAGATCGTATTAAAAAAGATAAAGAAAGCATTAAAAGAGATACAGATAAATTAATGAATAAAAAAACTGTGGAATATAATAACATATTTAATTTAAATAATATTAATATTATACGAAAGAAAATTTTATTCCGAGAAAAATATATACATGATAAAAATAAACTCACATGCGATTTGTTATATGAAATTTTATTACAATTGAAAATTGAAAACGTAGGAATATTTACAAATCAAATGAAAAATGAGATATGTCTTTTTTCCAATATAAAGAAAAGTTATTGTCTATTACGATACATAAATTGTACCGACGAAAATAACAAAAAAATCGAATTTTTTTCCCGAGATAAAAAATTATATAATAATTCAAATGATTTAAATAAAACAGAAATCAGAGATGAAACAAAAAATCAAATCAAGAAAAGATCTGCAGAATTTAATCAATCACAAAATGAGACAAACAAAAAAAGGAAAGTAATAAAATTACCTAACACATTAAACGAAAGAAAAATTATCAAAAAGCGCGACAATGAGTATTGGACAAATAATTCCACATCAAAAAAATACAAATACTTGACTAACAATTCCCTACAACGCGGTGAAGAATTAAACAATACAACAAAAGAAAAAATACCTTTCGTATTTTCTAAAATATTTCCCACAAACACAGCCAATACTGATGAAAATCTTAATCTGAAAAATAACATAGCTTCAGGGCATGAAAAGAAATATCCAGTAAATACAAAAGATAAATACATTATCAGAAATATTACGAAAAATTCTACTGATATTGCCAACAAAATAAAAATAAATAATACCAGTCTTATTATTAAATCATACAAAAATACACCAGAGTTAATTTTCGAAAAGATACACAAAAATTATGAAGTTAAAGTATTGAAAATGGGTATAGAAAAAGGTGTATTCATGTTTGAATATATCAGTAATTTTTTTAAATGTTTTCTTCCTGAAGAATTTTCTATAGGTAAGTTTATTTGGATCTTTTAGAAGTCAGTATGCCCAAATTTAATTTTAATATAAGGTAAAGGCACCAGTTATGGCCGCTATAAGAACAAGGTTTAATAAAACAAGTAATTCTTTATTTTAAAATCCGCAAATATAGTTTTTTTTTTTAAATTATAGCCTTTTATTTTGTTTATGTTTTTTCTCCATTAATGGATAAAGTAAAACCAGTAATGAGCACGTAGTGATGGACACTTGTTAATGATTACAAAATGATAAGTACTACGACACAAAAGATATAAAATAAAGAATTGTCAAATATGAAACAATGTAAAGCAGTTGCTATAATAACATGATAATTAATAATTAATAAATGTCCACCATTTTGACACCTATTGGCCGATTGTCATAAAATCACGCTGTAAGATAGTTAAATGTATATAGATTAATATTCAGAAATGGTAGTATAGTAATCAAATATCAACAAATATTTCTAATTCAGTACATTTAATTAAAAATTTGCCATTACTGGGATCCTTGCCAAGACTGGTGCCACTACTTTATAATTAAATTTTTAGACCATTGTAATAATATGTCACACTTTGAAAGCTTATATCTTCGGAACTAAAAATCGTATAGCAATAAATAAAATAACAATAGATACCTTATTCGATAAAAATTTTTAGAATTAAATGGACTGTAAATTTGAGGTTTAAAACTATGTTGCATTGACACCTACCTTGTCCGGTCGACGCAGTGGCGTAGGAACGGGGGGGGGGGGGGGGGGGGGGTCGAAACCCCCCCCGAAATTTTCAATGTTTTTAAAATATATGAAATTATTATTACAATTTTGAATTGAATGACCTTTTTTGTAATTATAAACCCCCCCGAAATATTCAATGTTCTTAAAATAAAATATTTATAATAATTTTTGCACTTAGTTATATGACTAAAAAAAAAAAGGTCTTCAATAACTACTTATTAATTAACTTTCAACTGTGTGACCTTTTTTTTTTTTAGTCATAAGATTAGAAATTAGATCATTCGATTAGAAATTATAATAATAATTTCGCATATTTTGGGAGCCCCAAGCTTAACCCCTCCCCCCCGAAAATTTTTCTTACTACGCCACTGGGTCGACGTGATGAATCTCCGTTCTTCCGTCTTTGAGGGGGTGATTAAAGGGTAGGGGAAAGTGGGGTAGATTCGTACAGTTTTTACTTTTTAATAAATAAACGAGAAACTAACGGATTCATCAAATTACTTATTGTGGTATTAAAGAACCAGTATACTTAGTTGCAAAATGTGCCCCATAGTGGGGTAAAATAAATAATTTTTTTATAATTTCATAATTTTAGAAATAAAAAAATATTTTTTTAATGTAACAAAATAAAAAAAATATGTTAAAATTGAAATTTTTTATAAAATTTTTCAGACAAAAGTTGTTTCTTTTTTTCTGCAAAATACGAATTTAAAAAAAAAATAGATTTCCTTTGAACAAAAATTTTCTGACCCCAAAATAACCTTCAAACCTCCACTCAAGGTCAAAATTGTTACCTCCATTGATTTTGCCCCTCTAAATCCTGAAACTTTTGTACCAAATATTTTCCCTAAAAATCCAGATATAAAGCAATCTCAAGATTAAAAAATCACCCTGTATACATACTTAGATTTCCTGAATTGTATAAAACTTTTAAGAGTTATAAAGAAATAATATAAAATAAAGTGAATGTTTTTTTTTTTAATTTGAAGCATTTTAAGTTACAACAACAAATGGACTTGAGTTCTTTTAAAATAACAAATGTAATTGTTAATTTTGAAAGTGGCTTAAGTTCATTTGTGGTAAAAAAAACATTCATATAATAATTGGGGTTATTTTAATAGTAATTGTAAATTTAACTCTCTTAGAAACACTTAATCAATGTGGCACATTGATATCTTACACGTATATTTTTAATTTTATTGAAACGCAAACTCTTAAATATCTCAGTTTAAACATAAATGGACTTAAGTCACTTTCAAAATAAACGCCTCAAAATACTCTATCTGGCCTGACCACCTTATGTATTCTAATTTATTATTTTAACCCTTCACCCCTCAACCATTAAATACAGTAACATTAAAAATTAAAAGTGACAATATACGTTTTTAGTCGTAACAGTTTTTTTCTGCACTCAGTTTTGTTGAGTTAGTCGTACCGACTTCTGAAGTAATGAATAAAAAAAGTAACTCTCGTTTTACACGGTGAATGAGTGATGGAAAAAATAATCGTTGTATGAATATTTGCACAGTGATTAATTTTTTTTAATGACCATTACAAATTTTTTTTTAAAGACAATATTTTTTTATACTTACTAAATTTTTAATTTAAATATTTCATGCAGCATTGTTAAGGGACGTAATTTGGGGGAGAGTTTCAATAACAAATTTAATTGTACAGGTAAATTTTTATTTGATTTAATTATGTAGAATTGTATCACTTTTAAAATTGATATTTATTTCTCTTTTATTTAGAATTTAGATTTAATGTAGAACAGTGGTTCCCAAACTTACTGGGTTCACCACCCCTTTTGTAAATAACTGTTTTATATCAGTGGACTAAGGGAGGAATAGCGTTTCGACCCAGGTTCCAAAATAATGTAGAATAGGACTAAAAAAAGATCTTCGCAAATTGCAAGGGGGCGTAAAAGAAATTTTTTGGGGGTAGCAAAATTGAACTGTAAATAAACGAAATAAAAAGATCATTTTTTAAATTAATAAGTTATTATTTTTCAACTTTTTTTTATGTTTGTGAAAAATCGTTTTAAAAAAGGAGGGTGCGAAATTAGCATTTCGCCTCTGATACCAACCTTCCTTAGTTCACCACTGCATAACCCCCCCCCCCCCCCCCCCCATTTCTAATTTAGATAATCCCTTTCACAATAGTTTTAACTAAAGTATATCAGTTTTTATAATTTTTTATTGACTTATAAATAAACAATATTAATATTTACTAAAGAAGAATGAGAAGATGGGGGGGGGAGTATTGGGCATCAACCACTTTAGGAATTACTGTAGAATTATGTAGAATATACTTTATAGGAAGCGTGTGTAAAAAATTTGGCCCGCGATAATTCTCATAAATTATACAGGTCAACATTTAATCCGAAAACGGTGTGGTCCTATTAGGGTTTTTGGGGTCGCTGATTACGATGAGAGGGTCGGCTAACTTCCATCACGTCGGGTTTAAGGTCATTTGAAGGTCAAATATAGAAATAACCTTCAAAAAAATCTGAAAAATTTCATATATATATTTTTTGGGTCACCGAGTCCGAATACGAGGTCGGTTAACCTCCATCACGTCAGGTTCAAGGTCATTTGAAGGTCAAATAGAGAATTAACTATCAAAAAATCTGAAAAAATCAATACCTATGTTTTTGAGATTGCTGAGTCCGATTCCGTAGTTTGTTCGATTCTGAAGGTTATTTCTCAATTTGACCTTCCAATGACCTTCAATCTGACGTGATGGAGGTTAACCGACCTCGTATTCGAACTCGGTGACCCAAAAAACATATCTTTGAATTTTTAAGGATTTTTTGAAAATTATTTCTCTATTTGACCTTCAAATGACTTTGAACTTAACGTGATGGAGGTTAAGCGACCCTCTCAACCGTTTTCGGTGTTCCAGCATAGATTAAATATTGACCTGTGTAATCATTCACACTAAATAACATATTTAGTCAGCAAAAGTGGAAGGTATCTTCATAGCTGCCATTTCCATAACGTTCTTCGTGGCTCTGGGTCTCCCCGCGTCTGTAATAGCGTTGAAATGTTGCCGCGTGCTCGAGTCAAAACGACGGCACCGTCTCCGTAGTGATCCAGACCTCCAGGAGGTTATAGCAGCACCAGGTGACCGCTGGGCCGACGCAAACAATGAAAGAAACGGATGTGGAAATGGTGAAAACTGTCGTAGAAGGTGTGCGGTGTTTGTCACGCAATTTTTGTTGCTCTTTATTTCGTAAGTTTTATTTAACACATTTTTTGAGCCTGTAGTTACAGAGAGGGGGGAGGGACAAAATAAAATACTGCTTTTAATCCCGTACAGACGCCATTTTTGAGTTAGAAAAAAATAAAAGATATAGTCATGTTCTACTAATTGAGATGTACATTTTGACATGCCACACGTCTTGTTATACAATTTTATTGTTTTTTTTTTGGAATTGCTTTAAAGCCCCCTACAGGCACCATTTTTGATTTAGAAAAAAATAGAAAAAGGGTCAAATTCCGCTTGTTTGGTTATACATTTTAACGTGCCACATGCCTTGGTATAAAAAAAATATTTTTTTTACCTAGCTTTAGCTCCTTATTGTCCCCCCCCCCCTGAAAAATTATTTATTCAATAAATTTGTACATATTTTACTAGAGGGTGTCATGTTCAGTAAAAATTTCAAGTTTCTAGCTTATATAGTTTACGAGCTATTTAACTTTGAGTGAAAAGGACGACAAAGTGAGATTAATAGGGTTTCTTCGGAACCCTAAAAAAAAATCAGTAACGTTGTTTTAATACACGAATGATTTGAATTCAAAGAGTTAATATTAACACACAGAAATGGGAAAATTGTCGCAGAAAACACGCAGTGTTCGTATCCTAAATTTTATTGATTTTTAGTACATAAGTAGTGTCGAGCGGGGTAAATATGAAACACCAAAAAATGGGGTAAAAGTGAAACAAGCTTGCAACTAAAAAACTTATTTGTTTATAGGAGAATTATTAAAACTGACATCATCATTAAAGGTTTGTTAAAGCGATCTGAAAATATGAATCGCCTAATAAGTGATGTGTCACCCCTAAAGATTTCCCTGTTAGTCGATGTCAAAACGTGTGAATTAAATTTTAATTCTTTGCACATAACTCTCTGTATGGTTCAGATATTAATTAAAGTTACAATTTCACATTGATATGACACAAAGAAGATAAATCAAAGTTGCCTTTGTAGCTCTTAATTTAATTTTTCGAGAAATATTTTCCATTAGAGGCCTGTTTCACTTTTTCCCAAACTAGAGGTTAAAAATAAAACACACTTTTTTCATTTTTAAAGTCCGTGTTGTATCGTACAGTTCAAATGACGTAAGTATTTAAAATGGTTATTCATAAGCGCATCTAGTAGAAAAAATCAAAGTATGAATTTGTATCATTAACTGTCAAAAAACATGTAATATTTGTATTTTGTTTCACTTTTACATCAGTTGACCCTATGTCTTAACACGTTAAACCGAGTAATAATTTGGCATGAAATAGTCACAAAAATCTGGGGGGTTAATATTTTATGAATTACCCAATTTTTAATAAAAAAAATAGTGCGAACAAATGGAAGTAGAAGGAATTTCCACTACAAATTAATTTATTTTTCACGGAATCCCCCCCCCCCCCCCCCATTTTCGGATTAAACTCTAGTTACTTTGATCTGTGAATAAACAGATGCCTTTTATTTAAAATCAACCATCACTAATGTTACAGAGTATATGTTAGTTTTTGATTTGACCCTTCTGCGCTACAATTTCTATTTTGCTTTGATCTGCCATCGGATAGAATATAATTACACATCTCAGAGATTCACAAAGGCCAAAGAAGCCGTAATTGAGTCTTGTTATTTGTTCTAATTAACAAAAGTGTATTGAATATATAGGAAATAACGCTGCATGCCACACAGTGGAAAAATCTAAAATTACTGTTCAAAAATCACTACACTGAAAAAAAATGGATACTAATAACTCAAATTATTTTAATCATATTTACTGACAGCAAAGAAATATTTATTTGGCCCTAATACGAAATTATTGGCTGCTGCACAAATACTTTACCCGGGAAAAAATTTCAGATCTGAAGTGATCTCGGTTGATCTTCATTTTGGAACAAATCAGATCTTTGTAGATAAATAAACTTTTGTCTACCTTAAATAACAAATTAATATTATACTATATAGAAACCTTGTTTATAATTTAATCAATTAAAAAAAACTGTACAGAAACGTATTGAATGATATTTGAGGCCCGTGTATTAAATTAATAAATAAATTCACAACTCACCCCCTGTCACAGATGAAGGGTTGTAATTGGTCCCATTCGATCGAGCGGGAAAAATACTTCGGGATACTGGGTGAATTTTTCTCTGTTTCGCTACTTATGGTATTCATTATAGAAAATCGTAAATATCTCGACTCCTGTGCTAGATAGAGGGTTGTTTTGCCCCGCACCCCCTAGTATCCCGAAGTATTTTTCCCGCTGGATCAGATGAGACCAATTACAACCCTTCATCTGTGACAGGGGGTGAGTTGTGAATTTATTTATTAATTTAATACACGGGCTCAAATATCATTCAATACGTTTCTGTACAATTTTTTTTTTAATTGATTAAATTATAAACAAGGTTTTTTATATAGGTAGTATACGTGTATTTGTTATTTAAGGTAGACAAAAGTTTATTTATTTACAAAGATCTGATTTGTTCCAAAATGAAGATCAACCGAGATCACTTCAGATCTGAAATTTTTTCCCGAGTATTTACTGCATTTCTTGTCCGATTAAGACGTTTTTTTTAAATAATCGTTTTGAAAGGCCGATTTTGCAAAATTGTAGATCAAACTTTTCTCTTCGATTTGCTTTTTCGTGTCGCTTTACGATTATTTTTTGATAGTGGTATGAAAAAAAACATCTGCCAAGTAAATGCACAGTGCTTCCTCGTGCTAAATTCACCAAAGGTAGTTAATTATTGAACAATTTAAATAAAAACCAATAGTGTTTAGATAAATTGCCTGGAATTGGTTAACCATTTAATTTTTATACAATTTTACTAAAAAATATTAGTTCGAAATTTTTCTTAAAACGCACCTTGTAGATCAAACTTTTCTCTTCGATTTGCTTTTTCGTGTCGCTTTACGATTATTTTTTGATAATGGTATGAAAAAAAAACATCTGCCAAGTAAATTCTCAGTGCTTCCTCGTGTTAAATTCACCGAAGGTAGTTAATTATTGAACAATTTAAATAAAAACCGATAGTGCAGTTTAGAAAAATTACCTGGAATTGGTTAACCATTTAATTTTTATACAATTTTACTAAAAAAATATTAGTTATTTAAAGCGCACCTGATTATGTTTTAATATATTTTTAATTTTTTGACAATTTCAATCTAGATCTTTTATGCAAACGTCAAAATGACATTTAATATGTCCAAGCAAATATCAATTTAGAAAAACAAATACGAATTTTTAAAATAAATTGAGATAAATCTTTGTAAGGGATTATTTTACAACAAACGTAGACCCATATTATAGGAAATTTAATGCTCTACAAAAAATTGTCTATAAAACTTTCACGTAATATATGTCGTTCTTGAGATATCTTGAAAAAATAAATATTTTAGGTTGTCACCCCTCCCCCTTACACACGATTTTGATGATTTTGAAATGGGACCGTCCTCAAACCAGACCTAACCATCCGACCAAGTTTCAACAATATCGGTTCAGTAGTTCATGAGTTATGCTTGTGACAAGGATTCAGGGGACAGACGGACACACAGACACACACACGGACGGACAGACAGACAGACACGGAACGAAAAGTGTTTGTCTTGACGTGAAACGGAAAAATAAATTTTAAATTTTGAAATTTTGAATTTGTCTCAATCTGAAACGATCACAAAACTTCTCGTATCTTCGATATTGCGAGGAAGCAACAATTGTATTGACACGTGAACGACCTAAATATGTATAAAAATTACAATAAATAACTACTTTTGTCTTTACATTGTTTAAATTATACACAACTTAGAAAGTTCTACACAATTTGAATGAATAATTAAGCGAGTTGAGTGAAACGCTAAAATGGTTGGTTTGGCCGCTATTAATACTGTATTATATAGAGCACTAATTGTGTTAGTTAACTTTTCAAAAGGGGCAGGGGGAGGGGGGGAATTAAACTGTCTACCAAAACCGCAGTATATTGAATTGGAGGTATGTATATTATTCGATAGATAGCAGTAAATTGATGCAGTGCATAATTAATTTAATCTTTTTTTAGATAAGATGGGGGGGGGGGTAAAGTTTACTATTGTAAATAGTTAAATATCATAGTTCGGTTTGTGAAAAAAATAAAGAGATTATGTATTTTTTATGGGGGGGCCTTTGATATAAAACATTTATATTATAACCATTTAGCCCTTCACTGTTTCGCTCCTCTGTGCTTATTACTAAGGCAGTCTAATTAATTGTTATGTTCATAGGCGTCAATCATAGGCGTCATCTCTGACTGATATCACGGGGGATTTTTGTTTTTTAGTAATTTATAATTTTCTTTCTTTTTCTTTCTTACTTTTAAGTTGATATTTCTATAAGAAATTGATGCATTAAAAATGATCCCAAAATTTTGTGTTTTCGATTTCGTTAAAAGTTAATTGTTAGTCATATTGACGATAATATGCAAATACTACAGAACGAATCTAAATATCAAAACAAAATATATATGTATAATTAAAGCCATGAAATAAAAAAAAAATTAAAAAAAAATAAAAATAAATTAAAAAATAAAACAAAAATTACTCCAAATCACTTACGAAATATAATATAAAATAAATAAATAAATAAAATAACCTAAATACATATAAAACGTCAAAATTCAATATTACTAAAAAGTGATAGCGACTGTTCAACAAACCTATAAATTAAATTATGCCCATTACTGGTTTCAATTTGTCTATTACTGGAGAAATAAAAATTAAAAGGCTGTTATTTAAAAAACAATATTTGGTACTTAATTAACTACTTAAATAATTACTTTGGTAATTAAATTGATTTAAGGGGGCAGACCCAGTTAGAATTTTGAAAAAATCAATTTTTTTTGCATTTTCTCAAAACAGAATATTTCAAAAGTATTCTCTGAAAATTTCATACAAATGTCCTGTCTATAGACGATTCAGTGTAAGTTCCAAAATAATTTTTTTATCTGCATGCAATTCGTATTCAAAACTTTAAACGCGTTTTTCTCGAAACCATGTTTTCGAAGTCGGTGATCACTGTAACTTGAGAACGGCTATGCCGATTGGTTTGAAATTTTTCTCACTTATTCTATATATAATTATCCTCAAGATGAACGAAGGACTTTTTTTTTTGACGATTATTATTTTTTTTATAGCCGAAAATGTGAGTGAAATTTTAGTCGAATAAAGAATTTTGACTTTCAATATCCGCCATTTTGTGAAAATTCAAAAATTTTCAAATCCCTTCGTTCATCCGGAGCATTATGTCATTAGCTAATGATCCCTTATGTTTTTTTTTTATTTTAGATGATCTAGTGACGAGCAGCAGTGATCACGGAAAAACACTTTTTTTGGACCTCTCTCAAATTTGCTGTATCCCACTTATTTTTTAATATTTTGCCATAAAAAAATTACAATGTTTTCTGTAAATACATATCTTTCATGTGGAAAAACCTTTGTTATTAATTATTTTAATGCGTGGCCAAAAAAAAATCCTAAAAAAGAGCTTTTTTTGGAAGTCCCAACAATTAATAAATTGGTACTTGTTTTATTAGTAATATGAGTTCATGGGAATTGCAAAAAAAAGCCCATCAATCCCCCCTTGCTCTTAATGCGTCCAAGATTGGTGTCAGTACCTTATTCTGTTTTATTTTAAGTGTAAAACTAAAAATAATTAAAATCAGGTCCGGATTAAGACAAAAATACATTCTAGGTTTATTTATAAAATTAAATAAATGTAAATTTTACTTAGTAGCTACCTTTTAGGGCTGTTGTCCACGTTGTCGTATTTTTACCTTGACGTTTCGACTCTCGTATCTGAAGAAGACTCCGGCATGAGAGTCGAAACGTCAAGTGTAAAAATACGACAACGTGGACAACAGTCCGAAAAGAAAGCTACTACGGACAACGGCCACGAAAGCCTACAGAAGTAAATTTTACTTATTTTATATTGTATATACCTTTTTTATAGATTCACCATGATAGTTCTCATAATATCCAACCAGCAATTATCCAGATCAGTTCAGAAATCTCCAGCTATTATTAACACTGTATTCAGCGATGTTAACACGTTCGTGCGCAATTCACATATGCAGATTACATACACAATAACTTCTTCTGTAGATACAGCAGTTGATGCTGCTCTATCAGATCTTGAAGGTAAGAAATTAAATAGGAAAAAAATTATATTACAAAAATATTTTTTATCAATGTATTAATTTATATGTATATGTGCACGCCACTGAAAATTTATGTGTTTTGTGGTAGATATCCAGGACCTCCTTGGAAAGCCTATTCAACACGAATTAGCAATGGAAACTGGAATCGACGTAGCGTTAGAAGCCTTAAACGATGTAAATACAGGTAAGTCTATAGAAACTTTTGAACATTAATCAAATAATGGTCGAATGTCGATCTTAATTTACATATAATAATATTATTCTCTATGTATATTCAAATCCATTAAAATTGAAGTAATCCATAGACCTGTTCTGCTCACCTTGCTACTAGCAATGTAAGCAAAGTAAGTAAAACAGCTAAGTGTTATTACTGGACCGATTGAAATATATACACTCACTGAAAAAATTAAAGGACCACTTTAATTTTTCAAAAAAATTGCTCAGTTTCAAAATAGTGCCGATAGGTCAAATATGATCCTTTTTTTACTTATAGGATATGAAAATTGATGGAAATGTTATCATCTTTCCGAATTTAGGGGTATTTTTGTGTCATTAAACTTATTGTTGTGACCAAATCGCGGTTTAATAAAAAAATTAAAAATTGATTTTTTTGCAATTTTGAATTTTTTTAATTTCAAGGTAATCATTTTGTAAGAAAATTTCACAGCTTTAAAAGGCTTTTTCAAATTTGTTTAGCATTTTTTGGTGTCGCGATATTCGAGTTTGAATGAAAAAAGTAACAAAAAGTTTTAAACGACCATAAAGGGTCTAATTTTGGTGGCACACAAAAGAAAGAAAAAATATTAAAGCTTAAACAATCACCTATTGTCCAGTAGCATTTAAAAAATGATTAATTTTAACTTAAGCCTTCAAATACGAAAAACAAAACAATGTTTGAATTTAAATAATCCTGTAAAATAACCTTTTTTAATTATAGATCTAATGTTTAAAATGTATCCAGAAATTAAATTCTATCAAAGAATATGACAATTAGACTTATTACCTTCTATGTGAACAAAGGTTCTAGAAAAAATCTTTTAATTTGGCTGAGAAATTATATTTTGAATTTTTTGTATATGTCTAGGACTTAGCTGTACTTTTTATAATAAGTTTTTCTTTGGGATTTTTTTTTTTCGAAAAACAATCAATTTTTGTGAAAAATTGTAAGAGGAAAAAAGTTTTTGTTTCTTGTTAAAGAATATTCATAATTTTTTTCGGATGTTTTATATCAGTATTGTGGGATCAAGTTTATTTTTAATAGGGTACTTTTTTTATACAAACTTGAATATCTCGACATCAAAAAATGTGACAATCATTTTTTTTAAATAATTTTGAAGCTGGGAAAATTTACTAAATGATGACTATCTTGGAATTTTGAAAAAAAAGTCATTATTTATTTAAACTTATGCAATAACTTGGGCAATAAATCCAGATTAAATTATTTTTTCTCTTATTTTTAACAGAATTATCGATAATTTTAACATATTTTTCATCCATAAAATAAATTGATACACAAACATTTTATTAAATTTTATTTTTACTGTTTATTAAAAACTTTAAAATTTCTTCTTTTCAAGTTTCAACGCTATTTTTTTTTCAATAACAGTACCCGTTTGAAAATGACAGCTGATTAATTGTTTCAACACCTTCCCGTGTGTTTCCAGGGAAAATATTTTCATTCATTTCAGTCAACACTAATTCTGTACGATATACAGGGTGAGTCGGGAGGAATCTGTAATACTCCAGGACATATTCTACATTTGAATAAATATGTGGCATTTTGTAACTCTTTAATCGTTCAAACTCAAAAAATAACCGTACTTAAATCAGGTTAGGTTAGGTTACGTACTTAAATCAGTTTGACAATACAAAAATGATCAAATGTATCAAATGTTTTCGAGCCTGGAACATAGCATACTACTTTATCCATTATTAGTACTTCAATAATTACTGAAATTTCTTTAATTTTTAATTACGCTATAACTTAAAAACAAATGAAAATCGGATAATAAAATTTGGGGTTTTTGTTATTATTTTCACGTGAACAATACATTCCTGGAGTATTACAGATTCCTCCCGACTCACCCTATATATAAATTTTATGCCAAAAAATCTGTAATGATCTGTAATTATTTCAACTTGATATCTTGAAGCTATAATAGTTTATTTAGCTAATTTGTACCGCAGCCTCCCAAGACGTAACTCTCAAAGTCTCCGCACTACTTGACGAATGCCAGGCAGCTTTGGACACAGCCAGAATGGGGGGGTCCAGGTTGAGAGAGCTGAAGAAACTTGTCGAAGATACTGTGACATCTTGCGTCGATAAAGATAAATCACTGTGTGGTACTTTGGATACTCAAGGGTTAGAAATTGCTTTCAGTGTTAATACGGTATGTTATACAATCTAAATGTAAAGCTTGCATTTATCTGATTTTTTTATAAAATGTTAACAAACGCATTACATTTTTAAATACGGTATAAGATTTTTTTTGATAACGACCAAAAAAAAGCCTAAAGAGTTCAGCTCTTCCTGTCTATTGAAATGGTATCGAATACGTCTCGTCCTCATAGAACGAGACGAAAGTCTGATCTCAACCTCAGCCCTAATCCTATAATTTGTTTCAGTAGATACTTTCTGATTACAATTTAGCACATATCCGTTTCGTAGTAGAAAATAACTTAACAACCTCAGCAAATAAGGCAAAAAAAGAATTCCAAACTATACCTCAAGTCATTACAAGAGACTCATTTGCTTCAATAAAAGGTATATAATTTTTAAAAATATCTTTAAATATAGGGTCGAGCGGGGTAAATATGAAACACCAAAAAAATGGGGTCAAAGTGAAACAAGCTTGCAACTAAAAAACTAATTTGTTTATAGGAGAATTATAAAAACTGACATCATCTTTAAAGGTTTGTTAAATCGACCTGAAAATATGTATTGCCTAATAAGTGATGTGTCACCCCTACAGATTTCCCTGTTAGTCGATGTCAAAACGTGTGAAAAAATTTTAATTCTTTGCACATAACTTTCTGTATAGCTCAGATATTAATTAAAGTTACAATTTCATATTAATATGCAACAAAGAAGATAAATCAAAATTTCCTTTGTAGCTTTTCTTTTAATTTTTCGAGAAATATTTTCCATTAGAGGCCTGTTTCACTTTTTCCCAAATTGGAGGTTAAAAATGAAACACATTTTTTTCATTTTTAAAGTCCGTGTTGTATCGTACAGTTCAAATGACGTAAGTACTTATTTAAAATGGTTATTCATAAGCGCATCTAGTAGAAAAAATTAAAGTATGAATTTGTATCGTTAACTGTCAAAAAACATAAAAGATTTGTATTTTGTTTCACTTTTACCCCAGTTGACCCTATATATAAACAAACACCTATATTTTTTTAGATATTTCCAACGCTTTTTCTGGACATAGAAACGACATCTATGAGTCGTTAAGGGAACTAGACAATATGGTTCGTAACACGGCTATAACCATCGATGAAAATAAATCAATGGTGTTGAATATTTTAGAAAAAATACTCGAATTGGAAAATTGGAGGTGGTTTTTATCAATAGGTAATTTTTTATCTCAACTTACATATTCATTGGCAAGATTACGGTATCCGTGGGCACCGCTAGGTTATGATGAATTTCAACAGAGGGAGCTAAAACTTGATATTTGAAGTGTTTTAAGATATTGTATGTGCATTCTCGTAGTCATAGACATAGAGAATGGACCAGGCATCTGACTCGAACACAGAACCGTGTCAAAAGAAAGAGATAGAAACAGATTTGGAATAACTGTGTGACTCTATATCTATGTTCCAAACTACACTGCATCTCTCTCTCCTTTTTTGAACAGATGTTACACCATTGAGTTAATACAGAATGCACTGTCCATTCTCTATGTCTATGCTCGTAGTAATATTTTTTATGTTTATAAAAAAATTAAGTATGAATAAAAAAATGAAAAAGGGGGTAAATACGGAGAGTCTGGGGGTCCTCTGTCAAAAACTCAGAAAATCACGTGTTGATGTGTTAGAATAGAGTAGAGTATGCTGTATCTATGTTAATATATTATTTAGTGCATAGACATAAATTCATAAACCTAACCTAACCCTACCTGAAAACGAACCAATCTATCTGGACTACTCTAACTTAGACTAAATTATTAAATATAACACAGCTAAACATGGCCAGTCGTTTGATAAAATGCGTGATTTATAAAAGTTGGTGATCTAGTCACGCATGCGCGTCAACCCTAATAACCAGCGGTGCCCACGGATATCGTAATCTCCCCTATTCATTTTTTTAAATAATATGTATATTCGTTTCCGTAGCTTCTGTCTTAACAATACTATCAATTTGGTTATTGATAATAACAGGTATAATATCTGGATCCTGTGGCCTAGAACCTAAAGCAGGCCCGACTCTACTAACAGCTATATTTTGTATATGCCTTTTCACAATTTTCCTGTGGACTATTGCCCTTGTGAATTTCATTATCGGCGGCCATGGACAAATGTTTATATGTGCCCCGTTATATGACGAACCTGAATATAAAATGTTGAGCAAATATTTCGATAACCCAGCTCTAGTTTATAAAAAGGGGGGATACTTTTCGAATTTGGTTAAAGGTAATGAAAGTTTGGATGTTCCTATAAAAGATGCTTTAAGGTAAACAACTTAATATATTGTGTTTTTTACTTTTACCTTTACCTATTCTTAGGGTTGCCAGAATATCTCTTTTAAAGAGAACATGTTCTCTTTTTAAGCTTTGATTTTTTTTTATGTTGAAATGTTTCTCTTTTTTAATGAAGCATATTTTGACTAACTAAAACCTGGTTTTTATATTCGTATTTGTAAATACGTAAACTCCATAAAAAGAAGTCCATAATTTGTACCATTACAACCACCCCCCTCATAATATTTTATAGCATACATGACGAAAAAAGATACAAAGTTAAATTAAACTTTCAGAAAATGCAAAAACAACGAAACTCTCTACAGGACATTCCATTTAAACAATATTTACGACGTAGATTCCTTAACTCATCCAAAATCCTGGACAAAACTGGAATCACACTTCCAGCAGATCAAATTAAACACCACTAACTTATACAACCTTACCCCAAACCTTCAGAGACACCTGCAAGAGCTTTTACAATCTACAAACGTAAATTTCTCCCTTTACCGACACCAGCTTTCAAATTCTATAACCGTGAAAGACCTCAACTCTTTCGCTGTACAACTGAAGAACGTTGCAGATAAGATAACAGATCTAACGACTGCTTCAAAAATTGATAACCTTTCGAATAGGACGAAGAAATTGGTGGAAAATTTTATACAACCTTTGGAAAAGTATAAACAAAATATTATTTTCCTATTGACTGCTTTGGAAGTTCAGATTTTACCTTTGCAAAAGCAGATTAACCAGTCTATTGCACATTTGAAGACTATACAGTTTTATATAAATAATCAGGGATCGGTGATTGCTGAAAATGTAAGTAGGAATTTTACCCAGAAGCCAAGAATTATCTACCCCCACCCCCTTCTAAAAATTCAATGTTTTTTTTTAAAATAAAATTCATACTTTTCACTAAAAACTACAATTTTATTTTTAAAATAATGTGGATCTTGGGTTCTGGGTGTAAGCCGCGTCGGTTTGGTCGTGTTTTCGGCCAACGTTTCGTCACACATTGCACTTTTAGAAGAGCCTTGAAGATATCCACTGCAATTTGTGACGAAACGTTGGCCGAAAACACGACTTAAAACGCGGCTTACACCCAGAAGCCAAGATCCATACCAACTTCAAGACTTGTACAAAAATAATGTTGTTTTCAATAAGGGAGCGCCCATTTATTACGTGAGGCTTTTGGGGGTTTAACGTGATGAAGGGGAGAAAAGGGGGTCCGAAACATGAGATTTATAATTTTAATTAATTATTTTAAAATAAGGTACTGTCACCAGTGTTGGATAATACCTCAGTGTTAGACTCTTGATTAATTAAATGTACTAAATTAGAAATAGTTATTAATATTTTATTACTGCCATTACTGAATCATAATCTATAAACACATAACTGTAAAACAGCTTAATTTAATGAAAATCGATCACTGGATGTCAAAATGGAGGACATTTAAACTAATTATTAGTGTAATCTATTTATTAATTATTATATTATCATAGCATCTGCTTTACAATTTTACAATTCTTTATTTTATAACTTTTGTGTCGTAGTTCTAATTATTTTGTAATCATTTGTCCATCACTGGGTACCCATTGCTGGAGAAAAAAAACATAAACAAAATAAAAGGCTATTATTAAAAAAGACTTTGGTAATTAAATTAATTTAATAAAAAGGTAGGGGAGAGGTGCTGCAATTGAAACAGTTTTTGGGTTTTCGATGATAACTTTGTTATTTTAATTAGTAATTATTTCAAATTTGGACACAATATAGTCTTTCTATTAAACTTCTAATCACCAAACAAAATTTCTCAAAATATTAACCAGTGTATGTAGAAATTGATCTAAAGTAGAGTCAAGGAGAGTGTTTCAAATGAAGCCGAGAAAGCGTCAAATGAAACATATATTTTTTTCAATAAAAAAGGAAAATAAGGAACAAATTAAATGAAATAATTTTTATTAATGATAAATTATAATTATTATTTGACATAAAATCAATACAAAAAAATTAAACTCCCCTTAAAATCTTAAAAACAAGTGGGGTAATTCTTTTGAGATAATATTATTCACTCATCATATAAAATTCAACAAAAAAAAGGTCTTTTGTATATACTGGGGGCCCCTCGGTCACTTTTTGCCACGGGGCCCCCGAGCCTCTAGTTACGGCTCTGCAGGTGTCGGATGAAACATATTTCAACCGATGCATTCTAAATAGTTTCAATTGCAGCCTAGTTCGAAAAATGTAACACAATGTACACCAAATTTAAATAATTGTAAATTGATTAAAAACACATATCTCTATACATGCCTTGCATCTATATCAATCTACTTACCAAATATTATTAACAAGAAATGATTTTTGACTGTGTAATCCAAAAATATATTCGTATTTAAAAATAAAACTTCAACTGAAAAAACACTAATTCTCACCTAATTCTTAAATTTTCAAAACTCATTTGACAGAATAGTAGCGCCGACTCGGTCGCTAAAGCAGTAACACATTAGCTAACTTAGATGATATAAAGCTTTCATTTATGACCACTAGTAGATATTATTTTTAAAACGTTTCAATTGACGCCGTGTTTCAACTACAGCACCTCTCCCCTACTTGTTTTATTAGTAACATGAGTTAATGAAAATTACAAAAAAGAAGCCCATCAATCCCAAAAATCGTCCAAGACTGGTACCAGTACCTTACTAGTTTCACAATAATAGAAAAAATTACTTATTTATTTTCAGAAAGTTAAAGACTTCACCTCAAGACTAACAAAATATTTAGACCAACTTAGAAACTTCGTTTTAGATGAAATCACAAACAACATTGGACGTTGCAGACCGATTTGGGAAATATTCAACATTTCTAGGTTTTATATTTGTAAACATATAATAGATCCAATTGTATGTTTTTATTAATACCTACTAAATTATTATTTACCTATACGATTATTTTGATTTCAGAATGGATTTTGGGTAGCAATGTTATGTTGTCTTATCTTATTCTTGATCGTTGTTCCAATTTTGCTAAGTCTGACCAAATATGTCAAGAAATAAGTCAAAGACTTGCTAATGCTGCCACTACATTGTAAGTAATTTTAACTTAAATTCAACATTTTGTAAAAAAAAACATGAAAATTTATTATTTACAAAAATAAACGCATATTTACTCTTGTCAATTTTTTAATTTTTCGAATTTGAAACGTTACAAATTAGAAAAAAAAATTAATAAAAATTGCAAAGAATTTTACTATCTATATAGTTTATTTTCTATTCATTTTTTCTATCTTTATCACTTCACCAGATATATTTTTATAAATAAAATTATAAACACGTACACTCTGTCCACTCTCAGTATTATGTATAAGAAAGTCACATGGCAACATTTTTAATGTATTTTTCCTTCCAGACAAAACTCAGAAACTTTGATTCTCGCTGACAATACTTGGACCACCCCACGGTAAGTTAAATTTTTCACTTATTAATCAAGTAATTTTTAAAAAAAAACATTACACAAGCACAATAAGTACAATCAGTTCAAAAGTGAAAAAATTGTATTAAAAAGTTTTGGAAGATATAAAAATTTTAAGCAAGTGGTCCCAAAAAACATGCTTTTAGCCCAACACCCTCTCCCTTCGTTATAACAAAAATACTTTTAAAGGCAAGTTATTATTAATTAATTTTATAATTTCAAACAACTTACATTTATTTCAAAATCCACTGATATTCCTGGGCACATTTTGCAGACCACAATGGTAATAATGTTAGTTAGCCCCAAAAACTATGCTTTTAGGCCAATACCATCTCCCTTCGTGACGGTTATATATAAACTCTAAAGTACTTTTAAAGGCAATTTATTATTAATTCATTTTATAATTCCAAACAATTGATATTCATTTTAAAATCCAAATGACACTGATATTACGGAGCACATTTTACGGAGCACAACGGTAACAATGTTAGTTAACGTGTTATGATCCATATATATATATATATATATATATATATATATATTTCCTTGTGTATAATAATAGAGGTGATAATTTATAAGAGACAGTTTAATAATAATTTATTGATGACCATTCTTTGTTAAGACATATTATAAGATTTTATAGTATATTAATTTATAATATATAGTATGTAAGTGTGGGGGGAATCTACTACTACAACATAAAAAGGAAAAAATATATATTATCTATAACATATTTTAATTATTCCAGGTCTGGCAATCAAGATGGATGGTAAAATAAGAATCATTTATTTATAATATCTAATTATGAAATAATTTAATAAATAATAATAAATCAAATAAACTAGTTAATTGTCTTATATTTTAATGTAGGGTAAGTCTTCAGTCTTAACAGCTCAAGCTCAGTTTGAAGAACCAGAATCTCATTGTGTTGTTCTTGGATCTTTTTGATAAGTCGAGATCGTTTCATTATAATCGTCATCCTAGGAAAAAATACAAACATTTTTTTACATTATATTGTTTTTAGTTGAAAATTGACCTATCTACAATCCAAAAAACACGTTTTTTTAAAATAATATCAGTATGTCTGTGCGTCTGTCTGACTGTATGAAAAAATTATGTTAAAATTAAAAAAAACTTTTTCTGAAAATATATATCGCTCCGATTACAAATGTTTGTCTGTCTGTCTAACTGACCAGCATATTAACCAAATGATTTCAAAAACAAGGTCCCTAAAGGCCTCTATCACCACCCAATCTGTAGGGCCGATTTGTCGGGAGGTAGATTATGAGTACTGCAAATTGGGCCGACTATTCGCGGAATAATCGGCCCAATTTACCTATACACGACCCAATCTGCAGTACTTCATCCGTATTAAGTGAAATTCTGCAATATTTTCTTTTTATCAATATTTCTCGGAAACGGTTGGTCCTATAATAAATAAACACAGAATATTTTTGTGTATTTTGTGTCTTATAATCTCATGCAAGTATTTAACTCAGGAAAAAATTGAAGAACAAAAAAATACTTGATAAAAATCGGCAGTCTCACTGGCCCCATACACCCCTGGTATAAATTATTATTATTATGTGATACTGGAAATCGATAACACTAATTATTACTAATCCCTGTATCAAATTTCATAACTGTACCACATTGGGTTCTCTAGATATTAAATAAACACTAATTTTGGGCAAAAGACTGTAGCTACCTCACGAAGAATTTCCGGATAGAGATATCGATCTACTGTAAAAAAAAAATTACACTAGTTTTAAATCACCCTGTATAGCCCAATCCAATAAAACCTATTACAACATTTTTTACAAATGTAGGTATTACAATTTATTACAACCGGAAGTAAAATAAGTGAATATTATCTGAAGAACTGTAATAAATAGGTTTTATTAGATTTAGATATCTTTAGGGATAATCAATAACAGCTATAGATTTAAAAATACAAAAAATCACGTAAATCTAAAAAATTAAAACAAATCATTTATGTCTAGCTTTGAATTTAAAATACCTGTTCTCCAAGGACCTGGCCTCATCCTGCTCAAACTTTCTATCTCTCTTCAAATGTTTCTCGCAGATGTCCACATTGACCATGGATATCTTCGTGTCCAGCTTCCTGCTATCCAACTTCTTCTCGACTATGGACTTCTTCATTTTCTCCTTCGCCACCATCTGCTCGTTTATTTGTTTTGTGTAAGATGATCGTATTATCTCCAGTTCCTCTTCTATTGTAATTATATCCTTTTCAGATTTATCGGGTTTGTTCTTCTTGAATATGTACTCTAAAACGTCTTTGGTAATCTAAGACATTCAAAGTATATTAAACAAACAAAAATACAAAAAAAGTAATGGATTTAATTTCATCAACGCCCAGCCCAAAATCCTGGAAATTTCAGGGGTGTCTTTATTTTATGACGTAAGTAGGTACTCTTTATAAAGGGATTTTCCGAATTTCAACCCATAAGAACTGATAGTAAGAGAGAGTAAACTATATACAGCCGGGACTCGTTTATTTTTAAGTCTCGTTTATCGTAAATGCCGAGTTTCGTTTATTGTAAATTTTTTCTCCTCCTTCACCTCCCACCATTCTCGAGTCATGGCGTAAACGAACATTTTTTTGAAATATTTGTAGAATTAATTAGAGACACTTATCACCGTCGTCACTCGTCACCTTACTCATATTCGAAATTAAAAGTAAAGTAAAATTATTTCACTATTAACTATTAACGATAAATATTAAATACCATGGTTTACATACATAGTCTCTATAGCTCCTTGACCAATCAGCGTTGGCGCGGGATTTCAAGTCACCACGAAGACGTATTCAAATGTTTGACATCACAGAACGTATTGCCAACTTAAGAATAGTAAAAATGACACTTACCCGAATAGACAAAATTGTCTGTGATAGCTTTTTCATGATTTTGCAATGTCGAATTTGTACTTCTTTGATTGTATATGTTGTTAAAATATCAAAAAATACAAAGACAAGAATAAATAAAGGATTTTTTGTATTTGATATTCTATTATACATTTATAATATTTGAATACATCTTCGTGGTGATGTCAATTCCTGCGCCAACGCTGATTGGTCAAGGATCTACACATAACTTGGTGGGAGCCCCTCTCGACTTAAAATAAACGCGAATTTCTCGTGTCAAACGGTTTAAAATAAATGAGTCCCGACTGTATAATAACCAGGCGCGTATTAAGAAAAACGTTAGTTCATCTGAATACTTTATCAGTTTTTATTTAAATTGTTCAATAATTAACTACCTTTGATGAATTTTAGCACGAGCAAGTACTGTGCATTTACTTGGCAGATGTTTTTTTTTAATTCATTATTTTTTAATGAGAATACGCGTCTATTTTGAGATACTTAACAAACGGATTCTGCATCGAAAATATATTATACACATAAGGTAAAGGCACCAGTTATGGCCGCTATAAGAGAAAGTTTTCGTTGTTTTTTTTTTATTAATGGGCTTGTATTTTGTAATTCTCATGAACTCGTGTTACTAATAAAACAAGTAACTCTTTATTTAATCAATTTAATTACCAAAGTCCGTTTTTTTTAAATTATAGCCTTTTATTTTGTTCATGTTTTTTCTCCAGTAATGGCAAAGGTAAAACCAGTAATGAGCACGCAGTGATGGACACTTGCTAATAATTACAAAATGATAATATACAATAATTAATTAATAAATTATGCTAATAATTAGTTTAAATGTTTTAAATGTATATAGATTAATATTCAGAAATGGTAGTAATCAAATATCAACAAATATTTCTAATTCAGGACATTTAATTAACAATTTGCCATTACTGGGATCCCTTCCAAGACTGGTGCCACTACTTTATGTGTTTTTAAACCAAATAAAAATTGATAGGTCGGATTATCCGTGTTTTTCAACTATCCATTAGCCTTTTTTCCCAACATTAACTCGGATAATCGTGAATACACTGTATATATTTAAATAAACAGACCTTTGCACTGTCAATGTTGTGCAACTTTTGCACCAAATCTTGTATTTTCATTCGCATGAATTTGTGTTGCCATTCCATAGATAAAATACCACGTCTGAAGTTCATTGCATCCCTCATAGACTTCAACTTACGTTCTCCATTATTTAAAATCACCTAAAAAACAATAATCATACCTTACACACATCTGAATATTAATTTTTGCAATTTCTAAAAAAAAACTCATTTTACGAAATTTAAGATTAATGGTAAAAAAAACACATATAGGTACCGAATTTATCTCCTCTACGTCGCTTCTCTTTATCACAACGGCGTCTTTGTAATCGTCCATCGATCCTGTGAGCGGCACCTCAACCAGTCCTTTCTTCATGACGAGCTGCAGGTCGAAGTTGTGGTACACGAACAACGAATGCTGACGAGTCTTGGTCAGTTCCGACACCAGCCTCGATATCCGATCACGTCTGTGCATCACCATCCGCTGGAACGTGGCCGTCGTATTCTCCCCTTCAACGATGTCCTGGTTAACCGCACGAATCTGGAATATGATAATAATAATAAATTATAAATAAATTTGTACAATACTGCATTTTGTTTTTATATTTTGCTTTTGTTTTATATGTTTAATTTCTTTCTATGACATATTTCATACTGTACGAACAGTCTATACGAAATAAAAAATCTATCTATCTATCTATCTATCTAATAACGACAATACAGACACACACAAAAAGAAGGCCTTATCGTCTCTTAACCGGATTATTTTGAAGAGCTGGAAATAAAAAAAATCGCTTGTTATCGTCAAAAATTTCAACCAAAAAAATATATCAAATTTGAGAGCCTCCACACACCATGTTAATTTTTTTTTTGATCAAATTTAATAAATGACTTTTGTAGAACATACTTTTCCCTTCAATTTACTTTTTTCGTATCGCTGTACGACCATTTGTGACCAAATTATTTGCGATCAAAACAAAAATAACACTGAACGTAAAAATATTCCAAACGTATATTTAGAAAGCTGTAAGTCTTTTCTTCATAACTTGGTCAGAAATGGTCGATACAAAATATTTGTATATTCCACAAAATCATTCATTAGATTAAATAATAAAAAATTCATAACCCCCCGCGGAGGCTCTAAAAATTGATATACATGTTTTCTATAATATTTTACTGCTATATTTTAACGATAGCATTACATTTTGGTGATCAAATTCTTTTTCAGCGCCCAAGTGTAATCAATATATTTATTTAAATATTATAATTATTTAAATACATTCTATCTTGAACAATATAAAATATAGGTTAAACGTCCTCCTGAGGACACAGCTGTTTGAATATGAACATTCTACAAAACAAGTGAATTGATTTTAGTAAAAACTTCTAAAAAAAAACATCTTCAAATAAACGTTAAAAACACTGAAAAGTATACCTAATAATTATATTTAACAGTTTTTCTTTTTTCTTCTCTATTAATTAAACAGATTTAATTGGCTTGGTACCGACATAAAAAACTGTTAAATTTAATTATTATGTATACTTTTTACTGTTTTTTGGGTTTCTTTTTTAAGTCGGTTTTTTATTTTTCCCTTTTGACTGGCGTATCTTTAAGGTCCATGATCAGATTCCGACAAAATTTATATGGGACCACTGCGAGAGTATACTTTTTTAAACAAACAAAAAAACGTCCAAATCGCTACATTTTTGTCGGAGTTATGTCCGAAAATACATAAAAAATATATATATATAACCTCCCTTTTTTGAAGTCGGTTAAAAATGGGCTATACCTTTATCTCGCACTCAATCTTCTGCCTGCGCAAGTGCCGCAGTAGTGCCGCGTTACTCTCGGACACCGAGGCCGGCGCGGCACCCAAGTGCTGCTCGAACGTGTCCAGCGCCCGCGCGAACTCCGTGTACTCGGGTATCACCAGCCGCGGTCTCTCGCCGGGCCCCGCCATGATAGCCCGTCCGAGTTCACACAGCGGAGCCGATTGCGTCGTGCGCAACACAACCTTCGGGCGTTTTCTAACAAAACAAAATATTAACATATCTTTATAAGGAAATAGCAAGCCTTCAAAAGTACTAATGACCTTTTTTATTGTAAATTGAATTCTCTACAAAAAATATTTTATTTAATTTTCACATTTTTGAGATATTTTGAAAAACATAGATTTTGATGGTTTTTGATGAACACTTCTCAAAAAAATAAGAGAAAGGGTCAACTGGGGTAAAAGTGAAACAAAATACAAATCTTTCATGTTTTTTGACAGTTAACGATACAAATTCATACTTTAATTTTTTCTACTAGATGCGCTTATGAATAACCATTTTAAATACATCATTTGAACTGTACGATACAACACGGACTTTAAAAATGAAAAAAGTGTGTTTCATTTTTAACCTCTAGTATAGGAAAAAATTAAACAGGCCTCTAATGGAAAATATTTCTTGATTGTGAAATTGTAACTTTAATTAATATCTGAGCTATACAGAAAGTTATGTGCAAAGAATTAAATTTTAATTCACACGTTTTGACATCGACTAACAGGGAAAATTGTAGGGGTGACATCACTTATTAGGCGATTCATATTTTCAGGTCGCTTTAACAAACCTTTAATGATGATGTCAGTTTTTATAATTCTCCTATAAACAAATTAGTTTTTTAGTTGCAAGCTTGTTTCACTTTTACTCCATTTTTTTGGTGTTTCATATTTACCCCGATCGACCCTAGTTAAAAAAAAGTAAAAAAAAAAATCAAATTTTAACAATTATATCTCTGCGAAAAATGATTCGATTTGCATGATCTAAAGCTCATTAGAAAACTTACACTTTCTAGTTTTTTAATCAAAAGCTCCAAAATATTTATCATCCCCCACCGCTCTTTAGTAAGGGTTGAAAGAGTTTGAAAAATTACTCATTAATTTTGTATTAACTTTGAAATATAACTAACTTGAACAGTTTATAAAGTTGTTCGGCAATCATGGGTGAAACGTCGGTGAACTCTTTCTTAAAATTTCTGTCCAAGTGTTTATCTCTGGTCGACAATATTTCCAGATGATTTTTCATTTCTGCCAAATTACCGACTAAAAATTGAAGATTCTTTTGTAAAATGTCGATTGATTCTTCGTTTCTTACTATTTCTTTTCTGAAAACACACCAAACATTTCAATCACTCTAATTTTGAGGCTTCCGCGGTGATCTGGATATGAATCTTGGCTTCTGGGTGACAGCCGCGTCAATTTGGTCGTGTTATCGGCCAACGTTTCATCACACATTGCAGTGAACACATAACACGAGCCCCATAAGACGATCGAATTGACGCGGCTTACACCCAGAAGCCACGATTCATCAATTTTACGCACACACACATAGAGTAAAGTTGCTTAAGACGTACTACCACCTAAATCGTACCCCGTCAATATCTCAGCATATTTAATAACAACAGCGCCTCTAGTAGTTGTAAAGTGAACTTCCCAGTCGTCCATTTTAATAAACATTGAAATTCGTTCAGTTGGCGTGTTCGTTTGAAAAATATTTAACAAGTAAGTTTTTTACAAATTTCTTGTTATTTTTGAACTAGATTCAGTACAGTTTTTACTTGATAATATGGTGATAAAGACATTTTTAATGTTCGCTACGGATTTTGTAGCATTTAGTGAGTTATTTATGTAAAACGAATCGACTTGCAGTTTTTAGGTTATGTGATTGTGTTTTTTTATACAAATGTAAAATATAATAAATGTTACATGCTATTTATTTTATAAGGGTACGACTTAAGCTATAAAGGTAGTACGACTTAGGATACTGGTTTCCTAAGTCGTACCGAATGTATTTTTTTTAATTAATAAAATTATTATCAAAATGATAAAAAATTCGTTCTTTGTTGTAACAAATAAATACCTAAATAATCAAATTTACAAATAATGTACTCACATTGTATTTTTTTTACTAATCAATTCTTCAATCTATATCCATTTACCCTTACGGGATACGACTTGAAAAACCTTACCCTACACACAATTTCGTTTTCAGTATTTTGTTGGGTGGAGTTAGCGATTTTGGCAACTGAACGACCTATTAAATGTGTTTTACTTACTTTAATTTAAGCTCCCTTTCCTTCTCCATGTACCTGCTTGCGAAATCTACTTTAATTCGATTCATTCTAAAGTTTTCTTGACATATTGCAGCTTCAACCTGAAGACATAGCAAAATAAAAATTCAATAACAAAATTTCATGAACTTATTATAAAACATTCCCTGTTCAATCATGATTAACACGACTGTGTTATGCACTAGTGTATCAACCTACAAATATCATTTTTCATAAAGATTACAGAAAATAACTCATTAAGTACTACAAAAATTGTATTTTATTTATAACTTTATTAATAAAAAAACATTCTGCAAAAAACTTGTAACCAACCAAACGCTAAATTAACTTTTTCCGATAAAAAAAATTTACCATGTGTGCAACAGGAATTTCTTATACGTAAAACTAAAAATAAACAGTTTGCGTGTATCTACTGAAATAAAACAAATATTTTGGCCAACTGACAAAATATATTTATATAAAAAATTGAATGGTTAACATAAACTAGAGATACAGGATGTCCCAAGACTGTGTCAAAGTTCAATATTTCATTTATTATAACAAATGGAAGAAAACTTTAAATACAAAACTTTTAATTAGACAAGCCGCATATTTTAAAAATAGTTATATTTATATAGGTTGTCCCATAAGTTCGTTACAAATCAAAGTTATGTTTTTTAAATACAATGCGTATATTTTTGATTGATAATCAAAAGCATTTATTTTTCTGGATATTTTGATATAAGCATGTGTAGGTTAATACTGAGCGGTTTAGAAATTATGACCATTTTTGTAAGAAAATTGGGTTATTTTCAACACCTTGTAATTTTCTAATTACAACAAAAAAGCTTTTGTTTTCTGCTAAAAATAATTTTGGCATATGCTCTATTATTGCGATATTACATCAAACATTTACAAAATTGTATTCTTTGTACAGGGTGTATCAAAACTCTGAACTTAACTTTTTTCAAAATTTTCAAATGGAACACCCTATATATTTTTACATTTTCGAATTGCCTGTTCAATTCTAAATACATTTTATAAGCTATGTTCTATACCTAAATCCAACCGTTAAAAAGTTTATTTGAAGATTTTTTAAATCTTAACATGTTTTATAAATACAATACAACTTTATTATTATCCATTAAACAATTTGCTAGAACTTACAAACTGTAACAACATGAAAATCTAGAAATTAAATAAACAAAATGATACACAAAAGTTAATTTTTTTTGTTCAAATTTCCACCAACGGCGTTAAGACCTATCATTCAAATTCAATTAAATCTGTAAATAACTTTTTAACGGCTGGATTTAGGTATAGAACATAGTTTTTAAAATGTATTTAGAATTGAACAGGCAATTCGAAAATGTAAAAATATATAGGGTGTTCCATTTGAAAATTTTGAAAAAAGTTAAGTTCAGAGTTTTGATACACCCTGTACAAAGAATACAATTTTGTAAATGTTTGATGTAATATCGCAATAATAGAGCATATGCCAAAATTATTTTTAGCAGAAAACAAAAGCTTTTTTGTTGTAATTAGAAAATTACAAGGTGTTGAAAATAACCCAATTTTCTTACAAAAATGGTCATAATTTCTAAACCGCTCAGTATTAACCTACACATGCTTATATCAAAATATCCAGAAAAATAAATGCTTTTAGATTATCAATCAAAAATATACGCATTGTATTTAAAAAAACATAACTTTGATTTGTAACGAACTTGTGGGACATCCTATATAAATATAACTATTTTTAAAACATGCGGCTTGTCTAACCTAACAACTTTTGTATTTAAAGTTTTCTTCCATTTGTTATTATAAATGAAATATTGAACTTTGACACAGTCTTGGGACACCCTGTAGATAATAATATTATCTACAACTGTTAGCTATGATTTTTTTTGTCTAATACGTACGTTCCAAAAATAATTTAAAAATTGGCAAGAGTAAACTTCCGTTTCCGGGCTTTAAGTTTTTAGTAAAAACTACTACAGACAGGCAGACAGACACACATACATACATCAAATAGTAAAAATTGATTCAGGAAATTATTATAGATACTTTCTTATGTATGTTTTTCTAGTTTTATAATACCCAGTCTTGGCCAATACCCCAGTGTTGGATTTTCGAGAGACTCAAATACATGTGACATACAAATACTACACAGGTTGTCCCAAAAGTCTTTACCTAGTTCATTTAAATAGGCTAAATTTAAAAGAAATGATTCGAATGGTGTAGGTGCTGTGCAGTAGAGTGAAGTGAAAAAAAATTTTTTTCGAATCTTCAAAACGCTATATGCGCAAAATTTGCATTTGTATATCCTTAAAACACCTACCGAAGGAATTTGTAATTGGATATCATCCTGAGGTTCCTAAATGATTTTCTTTATTAGAAAAAAACATAAATTTTTGGGCATTATAACTTGATAACGGGACAAGATATTTGAATGCGCAATAATTTAAATTAAAGAGACATTCAGTACCTTTAAAATGATATATAACAGTCAAACATTTATTGTAGTTAATCGTTTGAAAAATGCTCTCAGAAAAATAAACATAATTTAAAAAATAATGATTAACTATAAAAAAAAATTTACAGTTACATATTATTTTTAAGACACTGGATTGCTCTTTAATTTAAATTATTGCGCATTCAAATATCCTTTCCCATTACCGAGATATACCACTCCAATTTCATTAAATTAACAGAATTTAGAACATTTATTCATTTCAGAACATGGAAGTAAAAACGAATCCCATCAATTCCAAACAACCTCGCTCTTAAAGTGGCCAAGACTGGTGCCAGTACCTTTTATCTACATATAGATATTGAATTCTTAACAACTTCAAAAGTACCTTCAGCTTCTGTACAAACAAATCGGCCACCCTCGTGTTGAATCTGCCAATGCTTTCTTGATACAACTGCCTCAGTTCGACGTATTCCGTTTCTAGAATTTTCCTATACCGAGACCGTTCACTTTGCAAGAACTCAACATCCTTCTTATAATCGTAGACAATTCGCAAATCTTCCTCGTTAAAATCTTCAGGTTTCTTATCTTTCTAAAAAAAAAACATTCGCGCCAGGTATTACCAAGTTTAACTAAATGCTCATTTAAGGGGGCATACCCAGTTATAATTTTGAAAAAATCCATTTTTTTGCATTTTATCAAAGTAGAATATTTCAAAAGTATTCTCTGAAAATTTCAGACAAATGTCCTGTCCATAAACGATTCAGTGTAAGTTCCAAAATAAATTTTTTATCTGCATGCAAATCGTACTCAAAACTTTAAACACGTTTTTCTCGAAACCATGTGTAACTTGAGAACAGCTTTGCTGATCGGTTTGAAATTTTTCTCACTTATTCTATACATAATTGTCCTCCGGATGGACGAAGGATTTTTTTTGACGATTATTATTTTTTTATAGCCGAAAATGCGAGTGAAATTTTAGTCGAATAAAGAACTTTGACTTTCAATATCCGCCATTTTGTGAAAATTCAAAATTTTTCAAATCCCTTCGTTCATCCGGAGTATTATGTAATGTATGACCCCTCCCAAATTTGCTGTATCCCACTTATTTTTTAATATTTTGCCATAAAAAAATTACAATATTTTCTGTAAATACATTTGTTATTAATTATTTTAATGCGTGGCCAAAAAAATCCTAAAAAAGAGCTTTTTTTGGAAGTCCCAGCTGGGTCTGCCCCCAAAACGAAAAACTTCGGACGCCCACGATTAGAGCGTTTATTAATAATATTGTCTGTCCGGCAGAATGAAATATAGAAACCACATTACCATGCATTTAGGTACAGGCACGTCCTTCCTTATTTCATCTTCCCATCTGACTTCGAGAACTCCGTCCATCATGACGATCAGAGCTCTCTCCCGGAAGTCGTCGGCCATCAGCAGTTTTCTGATCCGCTCCTCTTCGGCCGCTCTTGCGTCGAGTATCGCTTGCTGACTCGGACTGATGTACACAGGGGCTTTCACCTAATTACATAATTAATTACTTTCTCTTATAGCTGATACACTTACAGTTATGTGGGACATTTAAAGTGTTACAAATTATTATAATATATATATATTATATATATAGTATATTATTAATAAAATAAAATATTATAATAGACTTGATGCCTCATTTAAAAAAATTATTTTATGATGATATTACATGTCTCCTATTTCCATAAAAATAATAAGGTTTAATCACAAAAATTGACTCTTTTAAATCAAATTTTGAATTTGACGCCAAAACGCTCGCAGGTGTCAATGCGAATTTTTGACGTCACGCCTATGTAGACACTCCTTGTCAACAATAATAAATCCTTGTTTCATCGCTAACGTTTCTCGGTTTTAGTTTTGGTAACACAAAACTGAGCAAATTGATAATTTAAAACTACAAAATAATTTATAAACAGTGCAGATATTAATGAAACAAAAATTATGTTTACATAGTCGTGACGTCATCCACTCTGACTGTTGTTTCATCTAACATGGCGGATTGCTGTATTTTGCGTTTTTATTTTAACAAAAATCATATTAATCTCGCTTTTAATATAAAAATGAATACATTTTTTAGAATCTTTTTAACTTATTTCATTATTTTAAATCATAATTTCAGTGATATTTCGTTACTGGTATCATGCCTATTCTCCAAGCTTTATTAGTCTAAAATAAACATTTTTTGTGTCTTGTTTTTTTAAAGTTTTTTTTTAATTACGTTTAACATACAATATCCCATTATATCCATTATCCCCTGGCTCTAGGGATATTAAATAAAAGAATATAGTTCATTTAAAATGTTTTACTGGTTTTATAAAATTATGATCCACTGTAAAGTTGTACGCAGAGTACTTCACACTAGTAAAAATAAGCTCCGGTCGTGCCTAACAATGAGCAAACTGGTAGGTACCATCCTAATCGTGAATACGTATATAAAACATTTGTTTTAATCACACAAAATTCACGCATTTTTGACCCCTCCCTCACCCCTTGTCACGCTGCATCACAAAGGACCCCGCACTAATCTTATGGAAATTGGGTTTCAGCAAAATGGACTGAATTTTTTATATGTTATAGCCCTGATCATCCCGGTCGAAAGTCCCAATGAGCACAACCCTTCATATTGCGTATTTTTGCCGCTAGAGGGCACAGTACCTCCATAGTTCTATCACGAGTACCTTAGAGTCAAATAGCAAAAAAAACGTTAGAAAAATCTAACGCCCGTTTTTGGATTCGGCGAATCTGAATCTGGGCTTCACTCGATGATAAAAAGTATCCTGAGTGTCAGATTTTTCTAACGGCTTTTTGCAATTTGACTCTACGTTACTCGTGATAGAACTATGGAGGTACCGTGCCCTCTAGCGGCAAAAATACGCAATATGGAGGGCTGTGCCCATTGAAACTTTCGACCGGGATGATCAGGGCTATAACATATACAAAATTCAGACCATTTCGCTGAAACCCAATTTCCATAAGATTAGTGCGAGGTCCCTTTCAACTCCGTACCTAATAATACGTCACAAAATCAGCCCCCCCCCCCCAAAAAAAAAAACTAAACAAATTTAAAAACAACGTCCTTTATATCGCGGTTTTGAAAAATAAAATCAATAGTTTTTTTAATAGATATTCAAACGTCACGTCACGTTTTTGCGTGCGTATTTTATGGACGACCCCTTAATACCTCACTGTCCTTAACAACAATGATACTCTCTGGTGTCTCCTTCTGTTTTATCTCGGGATCCTTTATATAAATATTCAGCTGTTGATCGTCAGACAGGCTCTTCAACACCCAGTTCAACTCCGATAGGATGTGCCTGAACTTGTTGTTCCTCTCCTTCAGCACGGACACTTCACGCTGTTTGAGTTTCTCCAGCTCGTTGAATTGCTTGTTGAAGTTGACGCGCAACCTGTAGTTTATATGCTGAAAAAGAAGAATAACTCTGTAAGGTACTGATACCGTTTTGAGAGAAAGGCGATTGATGGGCTCTTCTTTGTAATTCTCATGAATACATGTTATACTAATAAAACTAGTAAGGTAGTGGCACCAGTTTTGGTAAGGACCCCAGCAAATTTTTAATTAAATGTACTAAATTAGAAATTACTACCATTCCTGAATATTAATCTATATACATTTAACTGTCTTACAGCGTGATTTGATGACAATCGGCCAATAGGTGTCAAAATGGTGGACATTTAAACTTATTATTAGTATAATTTATTTATTAATTATTATATTATCATAGCAACTGCTTTACATTGTTTTTTTTCTTTTATATCTTTTGTGTCGTAGTACTTATCATTTTGTAATCATTAGCAAGTGTCCATCACTGTGTGCTCATTACTGGAGAAAAAACATGAGCAAAATAAAAGGCTATAATTTAAAAAACAAACTATATTTGCGGACTTTGGTAATTAAATTGATGAAATAAAAAGGGACTTATGTTTTATTAGTAACATGAGCTCATGAGAATGACAAAAAACAAGCCCATTAATCCAAAAAAAAAAACGAAAACTTACTCTTGTAGCGGCCATAACTGATGCCTTTACCTTACCTGTATACAATTTTCTTAAGTCAAAATATCCGCAACTAAAAATACTAATCGACGTGTCCGTGCGTTTTTGCACAAAATAACTAAGTACCTGAATTTTAAACGAATTTGTTCCTTTCATCATGAACGCACTGTATATTTTTGTATTTTATGTATTGTTTTGACCATTTGTATCCCATTGTTGGGCGATTCAAATATAATAAATATAATTATTATATTATTATTAATCGTGTATCATGAAAAAAATCCACGCGGACGAAGTTGCGGGTAACAGCCAGTGCAATTACATAAATACCTTAGCCATAATTGTATGGTCTTCCTTCTGCAGGAACGTCTTCAGCTCGCACTGGTTATACTGCGACAGGTCGGTCGTGTCTATGAAACGGTGAGTGGTCGAGCCCATCTGCATTATCTGATCCTCGTCTATCGTGTCCAGCGATAGAGACCTGCTGCCTAGATCGTGGTCCGACTCTTCCATCGCCTCCTTGATACGGTCCGACTGGTCCTTCACGATTATCGTTGGTGGTTTTAACAATCTCTCTTTCATCTCTCTACAAACAAAAGAAAATGTAAATATGCAAGTTTTGAGGTTATCGCGATTATCTACTATATAGAGCGAACTGCTCTAACTCATCTATCTATTTATAAAAAAAAAAACTTATCGTAGAACCTTGAAATTTTGTATACATATTCTCTGGGGGTTTAAGATGCCTGCGTCAATTTTGTCTTTTTATCCACTGTTATCGTCCACTGCAATGTATGACGAAACATTGGCCGATAACACGACCAAATTTTGCGGCATGTTTTTATTTCCCTAAAAAAACTGTGCAGTATTCAAATAAATAGAATTGTGGTAAAAATGATCACAATTAATTTTTTTAAAGAAATTAAAGTATAAAATATCTACTTAAAGACTCTTTGAATTTTTTTTTATATTTATTAACATCTTTAAAAATTACAAGTGAATAAAAGGTGCCCCAAAAAATTTGTTCGAAGTGAAACTTCAAAATAGGACCCCGCAGTTTTTGATAGGGAAATGGCTTTCAGTCAATCTCTTTGAAACCAACTGGAAAATATTCTCTAAATCATCCCGATTAAAAGTTTCAATGGTCGCAACCGCCTAAGTTATCGAGGTTTCGCACAAAATGCTGTTTTGTACCTAATACTGCAATAAAAAAATCTATATAGTACAGAATGTCCCAAGTTCAATACTTAATTTATTATAACAAATGGAAGAAAACTTGAAATACAAAAGTTGTCAGGCTAGACAAGCAGCATATTTTTAAAAAAGTTACATTTATATAAGGTGTCCCATAAGTGTGTTACAAATCAAAATTATATTTTTATGACAACTAATTTTCTATTGGTTTTATTTTACAATTTAATATTTTTAATACTATCGCTAGTAGCTGGCGCTGACGGCACTACACATACCTTAATTTATTAATTTCCTTTATCTATTTTCCAAATTTACATCTATACGAAAATTGTAGAATTTTCTTAGAGATATATACTTATGAAAAATTGCTTAATTTTTTTTATTATATGTATAATCAAATAACTCACTCTTCGGTAAGAGGCAGCCAAGGCTGAAAACTATCATCCGTCTGCAGCAATATCTCGATCTGTCTCCTCGCGAACACGTCCTCCAACTCCCTGTGCTTCGCCGGATCCATCGGAAGTAGAGCGTAATTCTCCACTTTAGTATCCCCAAACAGGGAATATATGGATTTCGAAGGTACATCCATGATATCCCAACAATTCTTCTTCAACCACTGACTAACTTTATCTTGAGCTGTAAAAATAAATCATTCAACACGTCTTTCAAATTTCATACCGTTTATACAGAGTGTCCCATTTTAAAGATAAACACGCTAGCAGAAAATATTTCAGAAAAAAGTTGTCATATGTCAAGGGGTATGTAAAATAATCTTATTAATTTCTAAATAGATTGAAAGTGTCAAGGTCATTTTAAATTCTACTTTTTTAATAGAAAGCAATATTTTTTTAGCAGATTTCTATTTTTTTTCAGAAAATCTAATTTTTTTAAATAAATTAGCATTTATAGAAAATTTTGAATTTCATAAATTTTTAACCGGTAAACTAATTTCTTTTAAGAAAAGTTGCATTGATTATTAATAATTAATATATTTTTTTAAGTATGTCGAGTGGGATAAATATGAAACACCAAAAAAATGGGGTAAACGTGAAACAAGCTTGCAACTAAAAAACTAATTTGTTTATAAGAGAATTATAAAAACTGACATCATCATTGAAGGTTTGTTAAAGCGACCTCAAAATATGAATCGCCTAATAAGTGATGTGTCACCCCTACAGATTTCTCTGTTAGTCGATGTCAAAACGTGTGGATTAAATTTTTATTCTTTGCACAAAATTTAATGTTAGCTCAGATATTAATTAAAGTTACAATTTCACATTGATATGCCACAAAGAAGATAAATCAAAGTTGCCAAAGTAGCTTTTCTTTTAATTTTTCGAGAAATACATATTTTCCATTAGAGGCCTGTTTCACTTTTTCCCTTACCTGTTTCACTTTTTCCCAAATTAGAGGTTAAAAATGAAACACACTTTTTTCATTTTTAAAGTCCATGTTGTATCGTACAGTTCAAATGACGTAAGTATTTAAAATGGTTATTCATAAGAGCATCCAGTAGAAAAAATTAAAGTATGAATTTGTATCGTTAACTGTCGAAAAACATGAAAGATTTGTATTTTGTTTCACTTTTACCCCAGTTGACCCTACTTATAAAAAAAAATTTTATAAAAATTTATTTAAATATTCTCTAAGAATCCTTACATTAATGACTTTAATCTAAGCATTTTTTGCCTTTTGCAACTTCCCTTAAAAGCTTTAGTTTCCGAGTAAATCCAAAAGTTTCTGCAAAACTTAAAAAATTGAGTTTTTCTGAAATAATGTATAAAACACGAATTTGTAAAAAATATTGGTTCCTATTAAAAAAAAATGTTGACCTTGAAAGAACATTGAAACCCTCAACCTATTAAAAAAATAATAATAATTTTACTTCCCCCTTGAAATGTGACAACATTCCCCTGAAAAACTCTAGTGTTTTTATCTTTATGTTTCACGTATATACCTTCTATCTTTGCCTCCAGATAGACCGTCAACTGCTCGCACTCTTCTTTGGACGCGATCACCATTCTCTCCGTGTTCTCCTTATCCAAGTTGAACTCCTGTATCGGCAACCTCTCGTTATCCGGACACACGAAATTCCACTCCAGCATCTCAACCAACCGCTTCCTCAAACCTGTCAGTTCGTTGAGAATTATATCTCTGTCGAACGCGCACATAATTCTCTCTTTTTCGATCTTGGCGTCGTATTGTCGCTCCAGCCATGTTCTCGGATGATCTGAAAGTCGACAGAGTGATTTACAACTAGTGTAAAATATCTGCCTTGAGAACCACGGGACTTTCTTATACCTAACCTAACAGTGAATTGTATACGTGATTCTTTGTTTATTAAAACATTTCTAACAAACTAACAAAAAAGAACAAAATGAATAGTTTTATATTTATATAACAAGTAATTTTTTTTAACGTAATAACTGAAAACGGATGTTTACTCTTGTAAATTTTTGGATTTTTGAATTATTTTTGAAATAAGAAAAAAAATGTTTTAGATAAAAAATGTTATTATCTATAATTTATTCCCCATACATTTTTTTCTCTGTTATGAACCATTTGAATTATAATAAATTTTTTTTCTTCAAAAATTCGTTTTTACAAAAAAATGAATAGAACATAAATTATAGATATAGATATTACCTACATTTGACCATTTTTCTCTAATTTGCACTGTTTCAGAGTAATTCGAAAAATTAAAAAATCGACGTAGGTAAACATCCGTATCCGGTTGAAAGATTGTTTTCAAAAATAGGACGTTTTCTTCCCAGCCAAAAATTAATCTTAAATATAAAATATCACCCTTCTACGATTTGTCGTATTTGAGTTACAGCGCTTACAGACAGACAGACATCATGGCGAAAATAGTCAGAATGGATGCAGGGAAGGTCAAAATAGATAATTCCGTCAAAATCCGGAGTTCCAAAAAAATCGGCTTCACTATACTTACTTATACTAATGTATATTTCATATACATGGTATAAGAAAGTAAAAAAGTTAACAGTAGATCGAGGATGTAATTTTAAGCAAAAAACCTTATGTGAACTTATGTCCGGAAATTCTTCATGAGGGAGCTACAGTCTTTTACCCAAATTTAGTGTTTATTTAATATCTAGAGAATCTACATATTATGCTACAGTTATAAAATTTAATACAGGGTTTAATATTAATAAATTTCATCGATTTCCAGTATCAAATAATAATAATTTAGACCAGGGGTATATTTATATTTTTTTCATCAAACTATAGAAATGCAAACTGTTGCAATTTTTAATTCGTTAATAATTTATAGATAAGATCAATATTTTTAAATGTGTATATTTGCTATAATATTTTTTTTTAAATCGAACCCTCGATTTACTATATGAAAATTTTGGCAATATATTTCAATTTCATTAAAATCTGTGACATTCCTTTTTGTTGATTGTGATAAAATAATATAAAAATCACGTGCTTTTAATACACATATTGCATTCATGTGAACAAAAAACAATTAATATAATATATCTTTAGTAAAATAAATTAAAAATTGGTAATAAAGTATTGCAAACGTAAATTATTAAACATAAAAATCGTATAATCTCATTTTTAGAACAGTGTATTTGAAATGTATCGGGAACTATTGAACTAGTTCCTCTAGTTCTCGTGTGGGAGCGCTCTTTTGAACTAGTTCGTTCGTGAACTACACAAGTCTAGTAGGTACTTAATTAAATTACCTCTTTGATACTCCGTGGCCACAAAATTCTCATTCAAGCTATCAAGCTTTCTACTCTGCGCATCCGAATTAACATCTTTATCGTGAAACCTCGTGCACACGATACTATTATCCGTTCCTAGGGACACGGCATATTTGCCCGAAACGTCGACAAATGCCGACACTATTCCTTCGGACAGACCGACAGGCGATCGGCTGTGCGGGGCTATGACTACAGCCTTCTTAAGCTACAGGTGAAAATGATGAGTGTACAATACTAAAAGTTATTGATTAATAATTAATGTATATGTTACCGACAATGTATGAAATACGGCATTCTATAGAATTCCTAGGTATTCTATAGAATACCTAATTGATAGCCGGCAATGTATGAAATATAAACATAAATAGGGTGAATCGATCAATTTTGGTCTAGGTACAGATGTTACCTTTCTTTATGTTATAAAATACTGATGCAAATATACAATAAAAAAATCTTGGTTCATTCTCGATAGCTGTAGGTAGGTTTCTAGATTACAATTCAGTATTGTCGGTACAATACTGATTTATTTATCAATATAAACATTTTATATTTACGTGTTATATAATAGAAAAATGTATGTATGTCCAGTAAAGTAGCACAGTGATCTCGGAAACGGCTGTATAAAAAATTACGTAAGTTCTTTTGTTAGTCCGACAAAAAATTGCTGTCATTTTAATTCGACTGAATTTGATTAAACTTTTTTTCTTGCGTTCGTATTAATAGTATATTTTAATCCGATTTCCGGCTCTATCAGAATTTTTTTTACAAGAATATTTATTGTGCTGGAAATTAAAATAATATATTTTGATAATTAAAATAAAGTGAGAATTGATAAAAATATAGGTATAAAAAATATTAATTAATTAAATAATACCTATCTGCTTTATTAATATCATTTTGTCTTTTATTTCATACATTTCCTAATATTATCTTGGCATTCTATAGAATTCCTAGGAATTCTATACAATGCCTGAATTACATACATTGCCGGTAACATATAGACCTACGTCAAAATTATTCCGGACAATCAGCAACCCATCTGCACCATATGTGATCACGTGGACGTTATCAATGTACCCTCTGTAACTGCGTACCATATGACCAATTGGCTGCTCTTTAAATGCATCTATTTTCAAATCCTGCAATGTTGAAAAATATTTAACATAAAAAAAAATTATAAAAAAAACACAAAGAAAATACTGAAAAGAATATTATAATTAAATTTAACATTTTTTGGAATTGGTACAAAGCAAATACAAAACTTTTTAAGACAGAAAAAATAAAACCGACTTCAAAAATCGTTAAATTTAATTATTATATACTTTTCAGTATTTTTAGAGTTTTCCCAAATCGTTTTTTATTTTTTATTTTTAAGTGGTGTATCTTCGAAGCCCATAGTTAGATTCTGATTAAATTTATATGAGACTATTTCGGTAATATACTCTTTTAAACAGGGCTTCGAACCGGAACTGAACCGAAAACCGGAAAACCCGTTTTTTCTCGCCGGAACGAAAACCGTAACAGAACCGAAATAAAAATATCGGTTTTTACGGTTCAGTACAAGACATGTTAAAATACGCGCGTTAACATTATCTTATTTCCCACTTCAATTGTCGTTCGGACAATCATACAAGTAACATAAAATGTTCTAAATTATGGTAGAAAAAATTTTTTTAATACGAATAATTTTTTTTATTTTAATTAATCACTCGGAGCTGAACCGAAACTGGAAAAACCGTTATTTTTTTCGAAACGAAAACCGAACCGAAATATATTTTTTTACTCGAACCAGAACGAAAAAAATAACGGTTCGAAGCTCTGCTTTTAAACAAACAAAAAATCTTCTAAATCGGTGCATATTTGTCGGAGTGATGTCCGAACATAGGATAAAAAATATATCTAGTCGGTTAAAAATCAAACATTCCGAAAAACCTAGAAATACGTAATAACTATACCTTTTCAACTTCAAATTGAGACTAATCAATTTCAAATTGGGAATAATCAATTTCAAAGTGAAGTTGATTGTTCCCAATTTGAAAATGTTTAGTCTCAATTTGAAATTGATTATTCCCAATATGAAATTGTTTAGTCTCAATTTGAAATTAATTATTCCCAATTTGAAATTGATTAGTCTCAATTTGAAGTTAAAAAGGTATAGAGATTGGAAAAATAGTTGGTAAATAGATTTTTTTTACGATTTAATAATAATTAGTGCAAACGAAGCAGTAAAAAGTGTCGCAAATAGTTGGAAAGGTAGTAGATTTCAAATTGTGTTCAATCAAACCAGTTTTCTGAAAACGGTGGAGATATGTAATAAAAATTACCATAAATGCATTTTTACACAATAGTTGAAAAACTATTTTTCCAATCTCTAGTAATAACACATATTCATTTACCTTCAAATGAATATTCAACTTGTGGATTTTGTTAGAAAACTGTGGAATTGCATAGAACTTAATCACTTCTTTATCGTCTGTTGTGTAAAAATGATCAAAGGCGATATAGGCGAAAATAGACCGCATATCGATTTCTCTTAAAACGTATTCTGAAAATAAAAATCATCCATTATTAGCATTAACCTTGAAGTTTCGTAAAACAAAATTAATGACGATTAATTAAATATGTTGTTTTAAAACCATCATTACGTCAAAAAAAAATCACGGTTATGAGTTTTCCCCCTCCTTACCCTAAAAATTCTTAGTTTTTAAAATATTTACTTGTCTCAATTTAAATAGACCACCCGGTATATTTAAAAAAATGTCATATCTTCAAATTAATATATTTTGGCGAACAAAAATTATATAGTGAAAAGTTGAAATTGTTTTTAAAGAGGGGAGACATTATTATTAACAACTGTGAACGAATACATAAGAATTTGGGAGCGTTCACATCTGACCAAAAAACGGAACAACGAGTTTTGATTGGTTGATTCATGGAATTTCTGGTGGAATGTACCAGAAATTAAAAGAATGTAATTTTTTAAGCGTGTAAGGAAGTGAGAAAGAAGAAACCAGAAAGAGATAGAAACTAGTGATCAGGGTAACCAAAGAACTTTTATGTTCACTTCATGTTGAGCGTTTCTGCCAGAACACTAGTTTCTATCTATTTTTGGTTTCTTCTTTCTCACTTCCTTACACGCTTAAAAAATGACATTCTTTTAATTTCTGATACATTCCACCAGAAATTCCATGAATCAACCAACGCTCCCCATTGTCAAAAAATTAAAAATATACGAAAAAATAATCAGGTGCGTCTTAAGAAAAATTTCGAACTAATAAAAATAAAATAAATAAAATTGTATAAAAATTAAATGGTTAACCAATTTATCGGTTTTTATTTAAATTATTCAATAAATTAACTACCTTTGGTGAGTTTGGCACGAGGAAGCACTGTGCATTCACTTGGCAGATGTGTTTTTTTGTGTGTTAATTAACCATTGTTAGGCGGCTATTACACTATCAAAGAAATATGATAAAATTTCTTTGATCAAAGAAATATAACAGTGTAATAAGTCAACTTTTATAATATTTACCTTCATAACATTTCTATGATCATAGTTAATGACAGTCTCTTATATTTGATCAAAATTTTTTTTCGTCAAAAACAAAATGGCGACTACCAAGTTATCACTGACAGTTACAGTTACATAATTATTAATATATGAATATCAACAAAATCCAGTATTATATGATAATCTTCTTATTGATTATAAAAACCACAATACACGGTTGTAAATTCAAACCTCGATCGCGTCATTTGATGAACATCCACGCACTGATAATCAAAATGCACCAAAAAAGAAGAAAATATCCCTAGATAATTTTGAGAAAATATTATCAAATATTTTATGTAGTGTAATAGAACAAAATCTCATATTTTATCAAAGAAATATGATCAAATCTTTGTCAAAGATCTTTGACATATTTATTTGATAGTGTAATAGCCGCCTTACCAGTACTTTTTGTTCATAACAGTAGCGGTGCGTGAGCTGTATTCAGGTGAGGCCATGCGAATTGCTATCATAGATCGAACACATTCGGATTTTGTCGTGTCTTACGAAAGGGTAATTCTCTGCGCTACGGAATATGCCGAACGTGTCTGATCTAAACATAAACCGTCACTGGACTCACATGAATATAGCTCGCGCACCGGTTCATAATCTTACCAGCGATAGAATCCTGCATTACCGACTGCTTGTACAACAAAAGCCGATATCCGGCGTACCTTCCGAAGCTGATCGCGTCGTCGTGGAGCAGCACGAACACGTGGAGCTTGTCCGCGTCCGGGTCCAGCATCACCGCGACGCAATCGACAATCTTATTGTTGACCTCGATGTAGTTTATGACGCGTATCGTTTTCGAGGTGTCCGTCTGTAATTAAAATCAAAAGCGACATTTATTTAAAATAAAAACTTGATAGTAGTTTTCGATTCACAGAATCATCGTCAGGTTATTAAAATATCGGTATGGAGAACCATACATGACTTCCATGTTCTATCTATCTTTTTAAATAATTTTTAAATATACATTTTTTAATTTTAAATATTTTATTTATATAACCTACTACTATGAATATACATATCGTAATACATTAAAAAACATATATACTTACAACGGTTACAGCTCTTTTTACCATTTGTACATAAATATTAGTTTTCTTATGTCAAAAACATAATTCACATTCGTAGAAAAACTAATTTGACAATTTGAATTTAGTTGCATTTGTTTCCAAGGCAACATGAATTAATGACATATTAGTATTTAAAATTCAAATTTTAAGTGTGTTTTTCACCCCTTTAACGGCTGTTTAGGCACGTACAAATAATAAATGTCCCTTAGATTCAATTGAACTGCAAATGTACCAAATCTTATCAAAATTAGTGAGATAATATTCGCAATATTCACTTTTTAGACGAAAAATTTCGAATATTTCCAAAACCCCTAATCCGATTAGCACCAAAATCAATAGGTCTGGAGTACTCACTGAGACAAACATTTTCCCCAAAAATAATTTAGATCGGTGCATTTTTACGGTAGTTATCGTGAACGAAAAAAAAATCTACATCCTGACAGACAGACACACAGACACACAGACACACGCACAGCCGCCATGCGGAAATTAACTTTTCTTTATGTTTTGAAGTTAGTACAATCAGAATTTGTCATTTTCTCGGACACGATTTTTCGAAGGTATTACAATACTTCCATTTCCTTCACGTGACTCATTGTGAACATTGTTGAGATAACGATATCGTTTTCACATTTTGTTCTTTTGCTTCCTTGCAATATCGAAGATACGAGAAGCTTTGTGATCGTTTCAGATTGAGACAAAATAATATTCTCCGATTTCAAAATTTTAAATTGATCTATCCGTTTCACGTCAAGACAAACACTTTTCGTTCCGTGTCTGTCTGTCTGTCCGTATGTCCGTGTGTGTGTCTGTCCCCTGAATCCTTGTCACACGCATAACTCATGAACCACTGAACCAATATTGTTGAAACTTGGTCGGATGGTTGGGTCTGGCTTGAGGACGATCCCATTTCAAAATCATCAAAATTGTGTGAAAGCTGGGGGGGGGGGGGTTACTTGGCAGATGTTTTTTAATAGCCTGACGATGATTCTGTGAATCGAAAGCTTGGGTTTATTATTTTTCTTAATATATCATTTTTGACGTTTAGACAAACAAGTTGTTTTTATTTATTATATTTAACGTCACTGCTAGTGTAAGAGAAATATATAACTCCATACATGCAGAACAAAGAAATGGCCGTGCTCTCTACTGGCGGTAATCAGGTACTTCCCGCACTGGCTGAACTTCATCACGTCCATCGGGTGGTTCATCAGGCGGTCCATCCACAGCACCTTGGGTTCCTCGGGGTTGAAGAACCCCAACAGCACGACCAGACCGTTCTCTTTGCAGACGCTGATCAGCGGACTCACTATGCTCCATGCGTGGAACATTATTTTCAGGCTGAAAGTCATTGTGTGTACCTAAAAATAAAATTAAAAAATTGAAAGCTCTCCAAATATTTTGCCTCAAATTAATTTTTATGTAATATCTTGATAAAAAGTTTTAACGATATTTACATGAACTTTTTTTCTTAAATTTATTTTGAGTAATTTGAAGCATCCGTATTAAAAAATTTTGCATGCTTTCTTTTGCATCGATATTTCTCGTAAACGGTTTATCCTTCGACAAATGAGCAAAGGAAAAAATTAAAGAACAGAAAATACTAGATAAAAATTGATGGTCCACTGGCCCTAATAAACCCATAAACAAACTTTTTAAGAAAAAAATTAAACCGACTTCAATAAAACCCTTAAAATATTGAAAATTGCAGGTATAATAATTAAATTTAATAGTTTTTGAATTCGATTTTGTTTTTTATTTATTGAAAAAAATTTATTGGCTTAGCACAGACTTCAAAAACTGTTTTTAATTGATGACCTTGATATCTCCGAAGCGCCTCCTCCTGAACAAAAATGATTATCGCTATATGATAGCCCCCTTCGTACCGTACAATTTTGGTCACACTAATTTTTCTCTGGGCCTTATAGATTCGAAGATATTTAAGGTGGTAATAGTTACTGCCTCACCCTGTATACTTTTCAGTATTTTTAAGGTTTTATTTTTTTCTTAATTTTTTTTTATTTTTTCGTTTTGCATAGGGTATCATCAAAGTCCGTAGTCAGATTCTGATAAAATTTATATCGGACCACCTCGTAAGAATACTCTTTCAAACAAAAAAAAAATACCCAAATTGGTGCATACCTATTTGTCAGAGTTATAACCGAACATATATTGTCGAATTGAAAACACCCTCCTTTTTTGAGGTCGGTTAAAAATATACATACAGCCGGTTAACACAAAAAACTTATACACAACGTCCACCTGACAAAGATTACCGGAAGTATGGCAGAGTGCATGAATAATGTGGAAGGACAAAGACATAGCAAAACTATGCTAAATGAACCATCCAGAAAACTAACGGATGAAATACTACAATTAAGTAGACAACAAATTAGGCTAGTGACAGGAATGATAACTGGTCACTGTAACCTACGGAAACACATGCAAACAATGGGAATTTATGAAGAAGAGCCCATTTGCAGACTGTGTAATGAAGAGGACGAAACAGCCTCCCATATAATTTTCGAATGTGAAGCTCTTGCTCGATGGAGAAATGCACTCCTAGCAGGAGCAAACAATCGAGAAGCTCTAATAAGAGAAAACTTGGTGAAAAGGCTACTAAACCTGATAAAAACGGTAAACCTTTTTACTGAATGAGTGAATTGATGAAGAATACAATAAGCCAAAGGCTGCAGTGTTAGAGGTATTAAACCCTTCTCATCAATCACTATCTAATCAATCAATCAATCAAATGGCAGAGTGCCCTGGGGTGATCAGGGCAGGCGTATATATTTAACTCACACTATCGCCACTGTCGACTTTCCACACAGTGAAACTCTTCATCGTCTCCCTGTCGAGCGTCACGAAGTGGGTGGTCATCGGGTAGATCGGTATGACGGCGATAAAGTCACCGCCGTAGCTTTTCATCAGCTGGAACTCGGGCGATTGAACGGCCGGATCGTAGCACATGTAACTCAGGTCGCCGCACTTCGGGGACCAGCCGACAATCACGTCGTTCCGCGAGAAGATCCGGTTCAACTGGGAGTTGTTGTAAGGCGCCACGTTCCAAACTTGCTGCCAGAGTATTGCCCCGCTCGCGGAACGCCTCCAAAACTGTAATCATCAAAATATGCATATAGGGGAAAGTCGGTTAATTTGGACCATTTTAATTAAGATATTTAGTATACTAGTTTTAGGTTTAGACAAATTATTTTTTTATCAAATGAAACAGCAGTTTATAGATTTTGTGTTTATTAAGTATTAATCAACATAATAGGCATGATGCCAGTAACAAAGTATCAGTGAAATTATGATTTTAAATAATGAAACAAGTTTAAAAGATTCATAAAAATGTATTTATTTTTATGTTAAAAGCGATATTAATATGATTTTTGTTAAAATAAAAACACAAAATACAACAATCCGCCATGTTTGATAAAACACCAGTCAGAGTGGATGACATCACGGCTAGGTAAACGTCATTTTTGTTTCATTAATATCTGCACTGTTTATAAATTATTTTGTGGTTTTAAATTATCAATTTGCTCAGTTTTGTGTTACCAAAAGTAAAACCGAGAAACATTAACGATGGAACAAGGATTTATTATAGTTGACATTATAGTGCTTACATAGGCGTGACGTCAAAAATGCGCCATGACACCTGCGAACGTTTTGGCGTCAAATTCAAAATTAGTCTTAAAAGGGTAAATTTTTGTGATCAAACCTTTATTTTCTGCAGAAATAAGCATTTTTTTGGAAATAATAAACACGTAAGATCATAATAATATAGTTTTTTTTTTTAAATTAGGCATCATATTTCTCAATTTACTGTTCAAGTTTGGCACGACAGTTCTGAATCATCCTGTATTCCAACTCTATTTATTATTAGAAAATTATTTCAATTTATCTAAATAATAGAAATTAATTTCTATTTACCGAAATCTGTCCGTCAGGTCCTGCAATGACGATACCATTTTTCAGCGTAGTAAAATTTGGCATGCAGTCGATTTCAGAATCTTCTTTCCGCGGATATTTTACTATGGTTTCGAATCTAATACGATCGGACCCGATCTGAAATTATTAATATTTTATTAAAAGCAAAGTCTAAAATATACTACCGATACACTTATTTATAATATTTTTGTTTAGAAATAAGTAAATAATATAACTGCACAGCACCTACACCATTCGAGTCATTTGTTTGAAATTCAGCCTATTTCAACGAAATAGGTAAATACTTTTGGAACAGCCTGTATATTATATATTTCAAGAAACAATTTAAAATATTTACTGAGTTAAATTGTTAAACGCACCTACACCATTCGAGTCATTTGTTTGAAATTCAGCCTATTTCAACGAAATAGGTAAATACTTTTGGAACAGCCTGTATATTATATATTTCAAGAAACAATTTAAAATATTTACTGAGTTAAATTGTTAAACGCACCTACACCATTCGAGTCATTTGTTTGAAATTCAGCATATTTCAACGAAATAGGTAAATACTTTTAGAACAGCCTGTATATTATATATTTCAACAAACAATTTAAAATATTTACTGAGTTAAATTGTTAAACGCACCTACACCATTCAAGTCATTTGTTTGAAATTCAGCCTATTTCAACGAAATAGGTAAATACTTTTGGGACAGCCTGTATATTATATATTTCAACAAACAATTTAAAAAGTTAAATTGTTAACGCGGTAAATATAAATTTAAAAAAATATTAATATTGATATGCCTGATTGGTTTGTGTCTGCCACATGCATTCGAGTCTCCCAGAAGTCGGTGTTTACTTTGAGTAATTTATAATAATATATTTACTTTTGAGGTTTGTATATTTATCAGGACTTAAAATAAAAATATTTACAATGATCTGATGTTACAAAAAACCACAAAAATATAAAAATATAATTAAAATTTTACCATGCATTAAAGTCTCTCAAATGTCGGTATTAATTTTTTTTTTAAATAATTATTATTAACTTTTATTATTTACGTATTTATCATGATCCAAATTTAAAATATTTTATACAAGAAAACCATAAAAATAATTAAAATAGAATTAATATTTTTACCATGCATTAAAGTCTCTTAAATGTCGGGATTAATTTTTATTTTTTTAAAATAATTATTATTAACTTTTATTATTTACGTATTTATCATGAACCAAATTTAAAATATTTATAACGATTTTATACAAGAAAACCATATAAATAATTAAAATAGAATTAATATTTTTACCATGCATTCGAGTCTCTCTAAAGTCGGTAAAAATTTTAATATTTTATAACAATTTTATTGCCTTTTTTATTTGCTTATTTAATATTTGTCAAACTATGTATAAGCATTTACTATATTTTTATGAGAAAATTATGAAAATGGAATCAGGATTTGACCACGCATTAAAATTTTTCTAAAGTAGGTATTAGTTTTATAACAATTTAATTTAAAAATAAGATTGCAGCACAAAGCAGAAAGTTGGTTTTGACCCCCCCCCCCCCCCCCCTCACTCTCCTGGTAACACGTTAGGAGATATTATTATCTACCTAGTACACATTTTTAATGTGAAGGTAGATATCTAAGTAATTAAAAAACTAAATAAAAAATGAAACGATTATAGCAACAATAATAAAAAAATCGTCCTTGTAATTCATAAAAACCTTTTTTACTCTTTAAGCTATTTTGAGCAAAAAAAGGTATTTACATGGTCGCTGTTCAGCCCTATTAGCTCATATGTGGCGCACCCAAGGGGAAGAAGGTGTTACCCCCTCCCCCTCCGAATATATAATATGTAGGATAGATAAAAAAATAAAAATTATATAACTAAGTAAGTAGTTTTTTATTTAATTACCCCCTCCCCGAATTTTATTCTCGTTGCGCTGCTGGTAAAGATAGACCACCTATCTTACAGAGCTACTAACGGGACGAGAGTTAGGTATAAGGTAAAGGCACCAGTTATGGCCGTTTTAAGAGTAAGTTTTTGATTTTTTTGATTAATGGGCTTATTTTTAATCTTTTGATGTTAAATCTTAGATTTTCATAAAATATTATTAGCCACGATACTGCTCGTAAAAAATATCTAACTATTGGTGAAAACCGCATTGAAATTGGTTCAGTAATCCCCGAGTGTATAAGTCACATACAAACGAACATTCATTTTTATATATATACAGTGAATTACAAGTTGATTAAGGCGGCTATTACACTTTCAAATAAATATGTCAAAGATCTTTGACAAAGATTTGATCATATTTCTTTGATAAAATACGAGATTTTGTTTTATTACACTACATAAAATATTTGATAATATTTTCTCAATATTATCTAGAGATATTTTCTTCTTTTTTGGTGCCTTTTGAATATCAGTGCGTGGATATTCGTCAATTGACGCGATCGAGGTTTGAATTTACAACCGTGTATTGTGGTTTTTATAATCAATAAGAAGATTATCATATAATACTGGATTTTGTTGATATTCATATATTAATAATTATGTAGGTAACTGTAACTGTCAGTGATAACTTGGTAGTCGCCATTTTGTTTTTGACGTCAAAAAACTTTGATCAAATATAAGAGACTGTCATTAACTATGATCATAGAAATATTATGAAGGTAAATATTATAAAAGTTGACTTATTACACTGTCATATTTCTTTGATCAAAGAAATTTTATCATATTTATTTGATAGTGTAATAGCCGCCTAAGCCATAGGAAATTTAACATAGAGATAATTAGAAATGTTGTAGTAACCTTTGATCGAATTTAACGATGTGTGATTGGTGCATTTTGAAATGCCGCCACAAAATTTTGTAAAATTGTCATTAGTATTTTGTTTTCAATTTTATATCTGCCAAAAAATATTATTATAATTTTATCTATGATGCTTAAATTAATGAAATTAAAATTGAAAACAAAATACTGTTGATTAATTTAAAATTTATCATTTAGTTTCGAGGCGGCATTTCAAAATGCACCAATCACACATCATTAAATTTGACCAAAGGCTACTACAACATTTCTAATTGTCCCCATGTTAAATTTCCTATGGCTTAATCAATTTGGAATACACTGTATATATAGATTTTGATTATGTTGTTGTGAGGGCTTTTGTAGGTAGTCTCCAAAGAAGCAAATATGTGACTAGCTGAGTTCTATTGAGTGTGAGGTAGTTGTAATTATACTTACCGCATACACAGTTCCGTCCTTATCTAAAGTCAAAAGGGTCGTCGGTTCAATAGTCCACAGCACAGCTATCAAAGGCGATAGCGACTCCCTCTTCATGAAGTTCAGCTCCTCGTACGTGTCCTTGGGCCCCAGAGGCAGCTGGACGTTGACCTTGCGCGCGATGCACTTACCCCCGCAAGTGTACACGTCCCAAATCACGAAGCTCCTCTTCGCCTGGGTTTCGGTTATTTTGGAAATCTGAGCCACGCCGAAAGGGGAACCCGTGCCCAAGCTGCATCTAAATTTAAAAAAAAAAGTATACAGTTTGTCCCAGTTTCACACAAAAACTAACTGAACCGATTTTGATGGAACTTTCACTGTTAGAAAGCGTAAGACTCAAGAATTATTATTATTGTATTATATATAATAACTAATTTAAGTACCCGTGTTAAAAAGATGATATTTTCTAATACAATTAACAAAAATTAAAATTGATTTTATTTCGAAATAAACGCGGACGAAGCCGCAGGATATAAATAATTCAATAATAATTTTAATAGAACATTGTACCAGTATTTTTTCGGATTAATTAGTAGTTTTGAACTACTATTATTTTCATCAAACTACTTCTTATAGAAATGCAAACTGCTGCAATTTTGAATTCGTTATTAATTTATAGGCAAGATCGATATTTTTAAATGTATATATTTGAATAATCTTTTCTTTTTTTTTTAAATCGAACCCTCGATATATATGAAAATTTTGAAACGTTTTCAATGATACATTATTTATTGTATAGTAATTTAAGCAATATATTTAAATTTCATTAAAATCTGTGACATTCCTTTTTGTTGATTGTCATAAAATAATATAAAAATCACGTGCTCTTGACAGACATATTGCATTCATGTGAATTTAAAAAAAATCAATATAGTACAGGCAACGAAGGGATTTAAATAGAACAAATTTGAAGTGCAATGAAATTTGGTACCCATATAATATACATAATAGTACGTCTGTACACAAAAGTCCCCATCTATAGGCCTTGTGGAAAAAAAATTACAGCCGTTTGAAATTTAATTTAGTTTTTATTGAATAACTTCAAGACAAATAAAGATACCGAGACGTGTCTTACATTAAAATTTTCAAAAATATTTGCTTTACAACTTTATTTCAAAATTTTCTCCAACGTATCTACATAAATTGCTGAAAAATCGCCGTGAATTTGAAAACCAAGTGCGTTTAATCAAAAAAATATGTTTAAATGGATTTTTGAGCTCTTAAAACTGATAATCGAGACAAATGTCCTCTATAAAAGTTGTAGAGAAAATTTTGAAATAAAGTTGTAAAGCAAATATTTTTGAAAATTTTAATGTAAGGCACGTCTCGGTATCTTTATTTGTCTTGAAGTTATTCAATAAAAACTAAATTAAATTTCAAACGGCTGTAATTTTTTTTCCACAAGGCCTATGGATGGGGACTTTTGTGTACAGACGTACTATTATGTATATTATATGGGTACCAAATTTCATTGCACTCCGAATTTATTCCAAAAACAGGGCAATTTTTCCCTTCATTGCCTGTACTAATATAATATATTTTTAGTAAAATAAATTCAAAATTGGTAATAAAGTATTGAAAACGTAAATTATTAAACATAAAAATCGTACAATCTCATTTTTAGAACAGTGTATTTGAAGTGTATCAGGAACTATTGAACTAAAAGAGCGGAGCTTTAGTTCTCGTGTGGGAGCGCTCTTTTGAACTAGTTCGTTCGTGAACTACACAAATCTACTTACGACAAATATTGACTATCATCGTATATGTCCGTCTTCATGCAGACCAGCCTGTCTCCGGTTCTCCAGCTCCATATCAGCAGCTCGTAGTTCGGTAAGCCGTTGAGCGTGACAAGAAACCTCGAGTCCGAGAACTCCATATCCGTGTACCCCACAGGAGCGCCACCTGGATAATAAAAAAATTAATCAATTTCAACAAAGAGACGGCGGTTTTGCTTCCTCGCCATTTCCGAAGAAAAGGGAAACCTATGTGATCATTTATCAAAGCAGAACAAAAATTTGTTCTCCGATTTCAAAATTTCCACCTGATCTTTACGATTCAGAGGACAGACAGACAAACACTCTGTGTGTTTGCCTGTTTTTCCCCTGAATCCTTGTCGCACCGATAATCGATTTTTATTAAACTTGGTTTCTTAGTTTCTACACCTAAATTAATAAAATATTGAAATTGTAAATTATATAAGTACAATTCTTTATTCAATAGGTACAACGTTTTTATATAAATGACGTAACATCATGGAAACAAAACACGACTTGATAAAAGTTTTTTTTAATATTTTGATGTTAAATCTAAAGGCCTCTATACACTACCCAATTTGATATCCAATCTGCAGGGTCCTTTTATAGGCAAGTCGGGGCGATTATATAGGTATATAAAACATTACTTACTATAACTGTACCCAATTTACCCCCACTCTACCTCCCTACAAATCGGTCTTGCAGATTGGGTGGTGTATATAGACTTTTAGGTTTTCATAAAACATCAATAGCTAAGAACATGCACTGAAAAATTATCTAATTAAAAACTGTGAAAACCGCATTAAAATCGGTTTAGTAGTTTTCGAGTTTACCTGTAACATAAGGTAAAGGCACCAGTTATGGTCGCTATAAGAGTTTCCAGTTGTTTTTTTTATTAATGGGCTTGTTTTTTATAATTCTTATGAACTCATGTTAGGAACTAATAAAACAAGTAATTCTTTATTTAATCAATTTAATTACCAATAAGTTCCGCAAATATAATTTGTTTTTTAAATTATAGCCTATTATTTTGTTTATGTTTTTTCTCCAATAATAATGGCAAAAGGAAAAACCAGTAGGTAATGAGCTCGCAGTGATGGACACTTGCTAATGATTACAAAATGATAAATAATACGACACAATAGATATAAAAAAAAAGAATCGACTTTGAAACAATGTAAAGCAGATTACTATGATAATATAATAATTAAGAAATAAATTATACTAATAATTAGTTTAAATGTCCACCATTTCGACGCTGTAATGTCTTATATTAAATATATATATATTATATTATATTATATTAAATAAATGAATATTAATCTACATATATACATTTAACTGTCGTTAAATGTATATATGTAGATTAATATTCAGAAATGGTAGTAATCAAATATCAACACATATTTCTAATTCAGTACATTTAATTAAAAATTTGCCATTACAGAGGTCCTTGCCAAGACTGGTGCCAGTACCTTATTCAAAAATATAATTTTATAGAAGTAGAAATTTTTTGTAAGGCATTCAATTTTCTATTAAAAAAAATGCAACTACAACTTTTGTAATAAAATATTCCCTTATAATAATTAGGTAGTTGTTTTAGGTATCAATCCAACTTACCACAGATCACATTGAAACAATCCAGAGCCGGATATGTTATAAGAAATATCCTCGGATTCAGCCGGTACTTCTCGGCGAACGCGATCAACGGGTACCTCCCGTGCCCTGCGATACACTGGACACCTTCTCCTTTCTCCTCGCTGCACGCGTGGTACAACTTCTGCGAAACATGGTGGGATGACGAGGACAGCGAGTTGAACAACAGGTGGTTACCGAAACCGAAAACAATTATGTCTTTCCCGATTATCGTCATTCCGTGAACGTCGCCGAATTTCAACCATCTGGATAATGAGGAGGGGGGGATTAATATAGGGTTTCATTAAGGTTCTGTTATACAATAAAAGCTCTTTATTATGTTCCATAAATATGCCGCGAATACAGAAACCGTGAATACGGAATGGTAATTTATATGGGATTATAGGGGATACGTTCCTAGGTGACAAAATACATAAACAAATACAATATAAAAAAATCAATTTAATTGAAGTTTTTGACCATATTGATTAATTATTATCTTCAGGCTTAGGCAATGGTTTAAAGAATTTTGTAATTTTTTCTTGCTTGGCAGTTTTTAAAAGCTCCTTCAATTCAGACTGATATTCAGCAGTGGCATTAGCAATTTGCCTCTTAAAAATAAGACTTCGTTCCATAGACGGATCAATTTTCATAAAGAAATCACAAAGCTCATTTGCCATTCTTAAACCTTCACTAAGATGTAATAAGTTGTAATAAAGTCTATTTTACTTTTTTATTAGTCCATTTGACGGCGTTTACAAAGGATATTGGGTTGGATACCTATTGGAATCCTTTTTATTATTATGTATGTACTGATTAGATCCGCGAATAAAGAAATCTTTAGCCGCGAATATAGGAATTGGGTCGCATTTTTTTAATCCGCGAATAGTGAAAACGCGAATGAAGGAGGCGCGAATAAGGAGCTTTTACTGTATTTTAAAATGTATATTGCAATTTCATTTAACGAAATATTTTTTAGTTCCTATATATATTTACTTTCTTATACTATATGTAGGGGAAAGTCGGGTAATTTGGATTTTTTTTTTAAATTACGATATTTAGTATACTAGTTTTAGGTTTAGACAAATTATTTTTTTATGAAATGAAACAGCAGTTTATAGAGTTTGTTTCTATTAAGTATTAATCAATATAATTATCATAAACTCCACAAAAATCAACAAAATATGAGATTGGAGCTTTGTTTCAATTTAGCCAACCGGTACTGTAAATTGGACTACGGGGCTGCTAATTTGAACCTTAATAGAATCTTAACTAAAATATACTTGTAAACAAAACATAATAATATATATTTATGAATTACAGACTATCAAACAATTATTTATCATAAGTATTAAAACAAAAAACTATAAGAAATCAGTCTCTCGAACTATTTTTTTTGTGGTTTTTTTAGACATTCTTATTTTCGTGAATATTCAGAAACTTTTTTATACGTTTTTTGATCTATTTTAATTGATTGATTTGGTTTTATGCAGTTTTAGAAAATTATGGAACCTATCTCTAATTTACATGCAAGCAATGTCTTTTTTACGCGATTTTTTATATGCGGTTTGCTGTGGAACGTATCTACCGCGTAAATAAATACCATAATATATGTAAATTAATACAAAAATTAATACCTAATGGAAAAACTTACTCTGTATGGGGTTTACTTTCCATGTCTGTAGCACAAATTATTAGATCTTTGACGTTTACTTCAAAACAACTTTATTTACATGCGTTGCTATGGTTACTATTTATTTCTTGTATGATTTCTACAAAATAAAGCATCGGTTCTCAAACTTGGGTCTTGATCAAGGTATATAAAGATAAGGTAGTTTCATCAGCTCGTTGACCAATCAGCAGCCGCGCGGGAATTGACGTCATTTGGAGGATGTATTCAAATGCTATAAATGTATAATAGAATATCAATTACAAAAAATCCTTTATTTATTCTTGTTTTCGTATTTTTTGATATTTTAACAATCAAATTAGTACAAATTCGACATTACAAAATTATAAAAAACTGTCAGAATCACATAACGCAGCGATTCTCAACCTGGGAGGCGCGTCCCCCTAGGGGAGCGTGATGAAACTAAATGGGGTGTGCGAGCATATCAAAAAAAATTATTAAAAAATTTATTTAATTTACTTAAAGAAAAGCAATGAAATACATTGACAATAAAAAAAAAATACTCGTTTACATTTACACTGATATAATACACTTATACTTTTATTATATTTAAATTGAACAAAAACACTGAACATTTTTTTAAAAGTCAACAAAAGGAACCTGGTATTGCAAAAAAAAGGAAAAAAAAGAAAAAAAGAAAAAGGAAAAAAAAAGAAAAAAAATTTTTAATGTTTTTTTTGGCATACCAGGAGGTTTTTGTTGGTTTTTAAAAAATGTTCAAGGTGTTTTTGTTCAATTTAAACATTTTATTTGACTTGTGTTTATTTCAAAATGTCAATTTTCAAACGTCATTATTCCGAAAACCGCTGATTTTAGAGATATGATATGCTGTACAAAAAATGTTCAGAATTTATCGCACAATTCAAAAATGGTATAATATATAGGGTGTTCCATTAAAAATAATCAATGATGACTGCATATGTTTTTCCTGAGACACCCTGTATACAATTTTCTTATGTCAAAAAATCCGCAACTAAAAATACTAATCGACGGGTCCGAGCATTTTTCCACAAAATAATTACCTGAATTTTAAACGAATTTGTTCCTTTCATCGTGAACGCACTGTATACATATAAGATTGTATCAGTACTGCACAATGTATTTAATAATTAATTTAATATTAAATTAAAAACAATATTAATAATTATTAGTGACTCCCTTGAGCCTGTCTTGCAGAGCAAAGTTTTTCGAAAGAAAATACAATTAAAATAAACAGAAACTTTTATTACAATTACAACACGATTTCAGTGAAAATTATTGTATGAGGGGAGGGGGGTGAGAATTGTGATTGAAAATTGGGTCGCAAATACTAAAAGGTTGAGAAACGCTGACATAACGTATTGCCAACTTAAGAATAGTAAAAATAACGCTTCCCGAATAGACCAAATTGTCTGACAGCTTTTTTATACACTCACAAATCAAACTTTCAATAATTAGACTGTATACTATGATAATTTGTTTTTTTTATTTAAATTATAATTGAAATGGTTCATAATCTACGTTATTTTCTATATAATTTATATCCAATTCATTTTTTTTGTCTTAACCCTTTGGACGCGTAAATCGACTAAAGTCGATTGTACTTTTTTTCTTTCCGCGAGAAAATCGACTATAGTACACGACTTTTGTCTTTTTATTGTATGTAAAATTGTATATATTGTATGACAAAATGTAAATAAAAAAATAGAACATTTTGATTTTTGTAGGGAAATGTGCACGTTTATTATATTATATTAGGAATAATTGTTTCGTTATATGGAGGGTTAATATAAGATTATCCAAAAAAATTTGCTTTATATTATTTTTATTATTAAATACACTTACGTATATGAAGGTTCTGTAGGCTTTTTTGCTGTTGAATTGTAATAAAAAATATAAAAACATGTGTTCAACTTTATATATTTTTAAAATTATTACATAAATATACAATAATAAACTAAAAATATAAATGCCTTATGTTTTAAAATAGTCTACATATATCTATAATGAAAAATATTGTGCTAAAATATTACCAATCAGTTGTAAGGGGTTATTTGACATTAACACAAAAGCTGTCAAAATATTACTTACAACGAAAAGGTAAAAATCACAGTGATAAAATTTTAGATAAATATTAAAATAAGTTCTGATTTTATTTTTAATTATTTTCACCATGAATTTCATATCTATACTCTATTTCATTCAAGAATGCAGTGGTTACTGTTGTTTTTGACGGTAAAATGCACGATTCGTACCGTCAAAACCCCGGCATGCAGTGGCATTCTTAATTAAATGAAATAGAGTATAGAAACCTCGAAAGAATGTTTCCTTTTTTAAACGATCTTACAACCAGGAACGTACCAAATTATTTTTGAAACGGTGCGAAGTAGAAAAAAAAGCGTCAAGTAAAACTTGTAGACAATATTATTTTCTATAATTTTTATCCCATTCATTTTTTAAATATCTCTCATCATTCAGCCAAAAATTCAGTCTTAATAAAAAAATAAAAATAAACAGTTCAATTTACAACTAAACTTGTTGTATACTCTGAATTCCAATCTCTCTCAAAAGCCGCTTGTAATTGGGCCCTAATATTCATATCTTTGTCTGTTTGGGGTCCTGGAGGCTCTTTCATTGCCAACCCGACGCCTGCTGTGTCGATAAAGTAATCCCCTGACCAGTTGGATGTACCGATATAAGCAGCGTTATCAGTTACCATGTATTTGCAATGGTTAACTCTCGCGAACGGGATGTGTTTTTGATCTTCTGATGCGGGGACAGTGAAGAATTTCTGAAATGAGAATTTTCAAATCGTCACAATTTTTTTATAAATAGTCGTAGAGAAATCATTCAAAAATCATTTTGAATCTTGTAATCTATACTTTTTTTCTGATTTTAATTCAATCGATTTTTTGTAAAACTATCTTACAATAAATCGAAACTAGATTATTTTTTTTCAAATTTCGAAAAATCTCACTCAATAGAAAAAAAACTCGTAGAGAGGTCTACTTTATCGCATTTTAAAACTTGAAATTTCAGTTTTGATTTTTTTTTCTACAATTTTTTTTCACAAGTTTATTCAAGTTTAAATCGAATTTTACCTATATTGCCTAAAAAATTCAATTGAATTTTTTAAATGGCTGTAACTAGAATATACAGGGTGATTTACAACTAGTGGAAAAAAAAATTACAGTACGTCGAGGATCTAATTTTAAGCAAAAAACCTTATGTGAACCTATGTCCGGAAATTCTTCGTGAGGGAGCTATAGTCTTTTATAGTTTTATTAGTGTTTATTTAATATCTAGAAAACCCATTGTGGTACAGTTATGAAATTTAATATAGGGATTGGTATTTATAAGTTTTATCAATTTCCAGTACCAAATAATAATATTTTAGACCAGGGGTGTATAGGGTCAGTGGGCCCGCCAATTTTTATCAATTATTTTTTTGTTCTTAAATTTTTTTCTGAATTGGATTCTTATAGAAGATTATATGATACAAAATACACAAAAATATACTTTGTTCATTTGTCATAAGATCAACCGTTTTCGAAAAATATCGAAAAAAAATACTGCAGAACTTTTACTTAATACGGATGCTTCAAATTACACAAAATAAGTTTACATTCTTGTTCTATAATTAAAAATAAGATAAAAAGTTAATATAAATATACCTCCTAATATTTATCATCATAGAGTTATAGCCAGTTGTATTACTGTTGCAAGTATTTTACTAGCATGATTAAAAAACGAAACTATAAAGAGCTGTTTGTTATTAAAAATGCAGTTTTGGAGCTAAATTTATATTAAGTTTTCATCTTATTTTTAATCATTGAACAAGAATATAAACTTATTTTGTGTAATTTGAAGCATCCGTATTAAGTAAAAGTTCTGCAGTACTTTTTTTTGATATTTTTCGAAATCGGTTGGTCTTATGACAAATGAACAAAGTATATTTTTGTGTATTTTGTATCATGTAATCTACAAGAATCCAAAAAAAATTCAAGAACAAAAAAATACTTGATAAAAATCGGCGGGCCCACTGCCCCCATACACCCCTGGTCTAAATTATTATTATTTGATACTGCAAATCAATAACTGTTATTATATCAAACCTTGTATCAAATTTCATAAATGGATTCTCTAGATATTAAATAAACACTAATTTTGGGTAATTTTGGGAAGAATTTCCTCGATCTACTGTTAAATTTTTTTACACTAATTGTAAATCATCCTGTATAACGGACATTTTAACACTAATCTGAATTTAGTGTAATGTATAGTTCCAGAGTTCTATGTCACCGAACATAAGCCTGAAAGTGAAAAAAAAACTTACCACTTCCACTTTAACATTTTTAAGAGCACCATTTATCTGCACTAAAGATTTCAAAAATATTTCGTCACTTTTTCTGGTGTGGTTCCAATGGGCAACCATAACATTGACTTTGACGTGGTTATCAATGGCTACCGCTCGTAAAGCAGAGTCTATGGCGGGCCAGAACTTGATCCTTGGAGTAAAGACAGTCAAGGGGGTGAACTCCATCACTGAGATATAGATGAACTGTTCCGCGTGAGATATAAGGGTTAATATCGAGTCGAGATCATCGGTTCTTCCAGCTGGGGTAAATTTTGGTGGGGAGTTCTATAAAATGTTAAATTAAATAAGACCAACATGATATTTAGTGTTTTAATTAATTTTAGTTAGAACTAAACGCGAGACTGGAGTCAGGTATATCTCGTCTAGTCTCGTAAAAATTGAAGCTATACAGGATGGGGCATTTAAAGTATTACAGATAATTATCTCATAACCATCGCATATTTGAAAAAAATGTTTCAACCAAAAAATGTTTGGTTGTAAGGGGGTAATCGAATAGTAGTAATATTTATTTGCTGTTTTAACGTGGCCTTCAAGGATATTTGAAGGTCAACATCATTTTTTTAAATAGGAACCTATAGGTTTTATTTAGTAATCTTATTCTACATAAAAAAAACACGAATCTTTGATTGAAAACTTTTTTTTGAACAACCTAAGCTTTCCAAGGTATCTAACAAAATAAGAAAAATAATTTTTTACTCAGAAACTATAGACTTTAGAAAAAAGTACAAGATACAAAAAATATTTATTTTGGTCTAGCTTAGAGAATTATTAAAAAAAATTAAAAAACTTCTTAAAACTTTTTCTATTTATTTTATTTTAGCAAAAACAAAAAAAAATACGAAATGTTAAAAAAATTCCAGAATAATTCTACAAGTTTCATTAAATCAAAATAAACATTTTTTGTATCTTGTACTTTTTATCTAAAGTTGATAATTTCTTAGTAAAATATTCATGAATGTTCAAAATCTCGAAATTATTTTGTTAGATATCTTGTAAAGTTTATGATGTTCAAAAAAAAATTTACAATGAAAGATTCGTGTTTTTTCACGTAGAATAAGATTACTAAATAAAAACTATAGGTTCATATTTAAAAAAATGATGTCGACCTTCAAATATCCTAGAAGGCCACTTTAAAATAACAAATAAATATTACTATTAGATTGCCCCCTAACAACCAAACATTTTTTTGTTGAAACAAACGATGGTTCTGAGATAAATATCTGTAACACTTTATTTTTTTTAATTATTCATTTTTTTACAAATCTTTTTAAACCAAGACTTATACACTGAAAGAAATATCGTTCATTAATATTATGAATAGCATTTAACAACCATGAATTCATAGTAATAATTATAGGTTGGAAAAATAGTTGTTATTTTCAATGAAATAGTAACTAGTTGAATTTTTTTTTCGAAAAATAGTTGTTATATAGTTTTTTTACGATTTAATAATAATTAGTGCAAGCGGAGCAGTAAAAAGTGTCGCAAATAGTTTTAAAATAGTTAGTAGTTGCAAATAGTTGATTTAAAATTGTGTTCAATCAAAACAGTTTTCTAAAAAACGGTGGAGATATGTAATAAAATTTACAATAAATGCATTTTTACGCATTAGTTGAAGAACTTTTTTCCAATCTCTAGTAATAATGAATATATACTTTATATTAATGTAAAAATTCATAACTTTTTTATTTTTAATGAATTTTTACTTTAATAGTATATCTTCATTATTACTATGAATTCATGGTTGTTGAATGCGTTTCATAATATTAATGAACGATATTTCTTTCAGAGTATAAGTAATATCGTCTCGGTCTCGTCTCGCCAAAATTTGACAGTCTCGTCTCAATCTCGTATCGTCTGAATCTAAGCTAATTCTAATTTAATTTTCAAAAAAAAAATATTTTTTAAAATATATAAATTTATTTTTCAAATAAAAAATAGATATAGGATACAACATTTTCCCCTTCTATACACCCTCAAAATTTTCGACATATTTTTAACCCCACACTTACAGAAACATATGTCTCAAATGTGAAGTCATTCAAAGTTAGGTTCATTGGCGTCTCCTTGTTGATTTTTGTAGATAACTTATCAGGCCAAGAAACTGGAATTTTTGGTGTTCCACCCAAATACCAGTACACCTAGAGATGTAATAAATGTAACAATAAATGCATATTACAATTTTTTTACTTACAAATAGACTATTCAGACGCTAAAGCGATTAATAACACCAATTTTTAATTTTAATATAAATTAAAGCATTTTTTTACAAAAAAAATGTTCAAATCGATTTACGCGGTCTCCTTTAACGTGGATTTACTTTTACACGGTTGAAAAAATTTTGAAAAAAGGGTGCAAAAACTTAAAAACAACGTAATGAAGCAATTTCTACACTGAAAAAAAAATTGGTTGAATTTATCTATCAAAGTTAAATTGAACCAAAATTTTAATTCAATTTGACTATGATAGGTAAATTCGAACCAATTCTTTTTTTGATTCAATTTGACTATGATAGGTAAATTCGAACCAATTCTTTTTTTCAGTGTATTGCGATTTTTTTTACGCGCTGTATTCATGGAACCAATTAACCTCGTAAATGGAGAGATTAATAGAATAACCAAAACCTTTCAACAGGGTACTAAATTACGGTATGTTCTCTATAGATTACTAAATCCACAATTTTCAATTGAACTAGAAATATTTTTTTTTCGAGGGGTGTTTTTTGAGGGGTGTCGCTTTTACATCTGAACGATCCAAAATAAACTTACGTCAAATATTTTTGATATGTCTTCAACAATACAACTGCAGTTATGAATTACAGCCCCCATTTCTTTCACCTGAAATTTTTGAAAATTTATAATTTTTTTCTTATAATTTTTCATCAGTTTTTTACGACTGCAATAGAATATTAACGCAACACATAGAATGATATAATAATGTAGGAATTGGGGATGACACTGTGCCTGTCAGGGTAGAATGGAATAATTTTAAATACCCTTATTTCAGATATAAAAATAAATATAATGAAAACATTTAAAATCCGAAAAATCAGTTTTGTCCTCGAAAGCCAACTGCAGATGTTATTTTTAATGTGCAGTTGTAGCTTATTTGTGCAGCTCTAAAATAAAAATGTGCAGTTGTAAAATTAATTTTCTACACTGCTAAAGAACGTTATTCAATAGACATGATGCCAGTAACAAAGTATCACTGAAATTATGATTTTAAATAATGAAATAGGTTAAAAAGATTCTAAAAATGTATTTATTTTTATATTAAAAGCGAGATTAATATAATTTTTGTTAAAATAAAAACATAAAATACAGCAATCCGCCATGTTTGATGAAACACCAATCAGAGTGAATGACGTCACGCCTCAGTAAACATCATTTTTGTTTCATTAATATCTGCACTGTTTATAAATTATTTTGTAATTTTAAATTACCAATTTTCTCAGTTTTGTGTTACCAAAACTAAAACCGAGAAACATTAGCGATGGAACAAGGATTTATTATTGTTGACAAGGAGTGTTTACATAGGCGTGACGTCAAAAATACGCCATGACACCTGTGAGCGTTTTGGCGTCAAATTCAAAATTAGTTTTACAAGGGTCAATTTTTGTGATTAAACCTTTATTTTCTGCAGAAATAAGTATTTTTTTGGAAATAGGAAACACGTAAGATCATCATAGAATAGTTTTTTTTTAAATTAGGCATCATGCCTATTGCATCAACATTTTTTTTAATTGGACGACCAAAAAAAGGTTATTCAATTGCACCTAGAAAAATTTTTTTTTTGGCTTTCACTCATATTGTGCAGTTCTAAAATTTCCTTAAAATAACCTCTAGCTAACTGTATAAATTATATAAATAAAGCTGAAATATACAGGGTGAGTCATATCAGGTGGAACAAACTTGAACCGTGCATTGAGAAAAATATTTTAAGCAAAAAAGTTTATATGAACATGTGTCCGGAAATTCTTCGTGAGGGAGCTACAGACCTTCGAAGATTTAACCCAAAATTAGTTTTTATTTAATATCTGGAGAACCCATAGTGCTAAAGTTATGAAATTTGATACAGGGTTTAGTATTAATAAGTGTTATCGATTTCCAGTATTAAGCAATTATACTTTAGATCAGGGCTGTATGAAGCCAGTGGGCCCATCGATTTTTATCTAGTATTTTTTTGTTCTTTAATTTTTTCCTGAGTTCGACATTTGAATAAGATTGTATGGCACAAAATATACAAAAATATACTTTGCTTATTTATTATAGGATACACCGTTTACGAGAAATATCGATGCAAAAGAAAGCATGCAGAATTTTACTTAATACGGATGCTTCTAATTACAAAAAATAAATTTATATTCTTGTTCTATGATAAAAAATAAGACAAAAAAATAATATAAATATACCTCCAAAAATTTATCCTTACCAACAAATAGCCATTTGAGTATTGTTTTTTACTTTTGTTAGTAAATTACTTGCAACAGTAATAGAACTGGCTATAGGTCTAAGAGGACACGTATTGGGTGATATATGTACATTAACTTTTTTCCTTACTTTTAATCAAAGAACAGGAATATAAATTTATTTTGTGTAATTTAAAGCATCCGTATTAAGTAAAATTTTGCATGCTTTCTTTTGCATCGATATTGCTCGTAAACAGTTTATCCTATGGTAAATGAACAAAGTATATTTTTGTGTATTTTGTGTCATACAGTCTTATTCAAATTTTTAACTCAGGAAAAAATTGAAGAACAAAAAAATACTGAATAAGAATCGACGGGCCTCCTAGGCCCATACAACCCTGACCAAATTACTATTGTTTGATACTGGATATCGATAACACTTATTAATACTATACCCTCTACCAAATTTCATAACTGTATCGCAACGGGTTCTCTAGAAATTAAATAAAAACTAATTTGGGGTTAAATCTTCTAAGGTCTGTAGCTCCCTCACGAAGAATTTCCGGACACATGTTCATATAAACTTTTTTGCTTAAAATATTTTTCTCAATCCACGGTTCAAGTTTGTTCCACCTGATATGACTCACCCTGTATATTTAGTTCAATAATTTATACACAATAAATAATAAATAACTGTTGTCACATTGTTTTGAATTTCAAATGAAATACCTAATATTTAGTCAGGCTAGCTAATTGTGATTCATTATTTAAATATTTCGCTATTTTTAGAGTTTTTATACACACCGTATAACATAAATAATATATACATGTCGCTTTTATTATAACATTTATTGATCCAAATAAATTCCAAGTTTGTTAACTCACATAAAAAAAACAAAGAAAAAACTTTAATTATTAATTCTGGCGCATTGTTTAATATCAATAAACTATCGTTAGAAAGGTTATTTTTTTTAGTTGTTTATTTTGATCAGGAGAGGAGTGGAGCAGCACCGGCTTTAAGGGGGGGGGGGGTCAGGGCGGCCGCCCTGGGCGCCAGGCTAGGTGGGGCGGCGCACAATGGGGCATAAGATACTTTTTTGGTTCAAATCAGTGTACAGGCTGTAATTTTTGAGTAAACTTTTTTTGAATCTTTAATTTTTTGTCGATCTGTTAAACCCGATTTAGCAAAAAATATTGCTAAATATAAACAATGTTAATTTTTTTTTTTTAATCTAAGAAAAATCGATTATTTGATAGTTGCTAACTAACAAATCCTTATTCAGCAACCCAGAAAACTTTTTATAAGGTATTTTAGGGCAAGGTTAATGTTTATTTTTTCAAACTATCTATTTTTCTTAAATATTTTGTTCAAATTTTTGTAAAAATGATTAATTTTTATGAAAAAAGAACAAAAATACTGTTAGGCCAATCCCCAGAGCTACAAAATATATTAGGAAAGGCACACATATGTACGATTTTGCACGTTTTGCGTTTTATCTGCAACTCTATCGCGAAATCCATCAAAACTGTAGGTAATTTTTGTTCTCTATAAAATTACAAAGAAAATAAATTAAAAATGAATTCACTATGTTTATTTGTTAAGTTTTTTTTAGTTTTGATCTGTTAAATTACGGCCTATAGAATGCTCACATATACTTATGATGCACGGACGACATATCTCCGGTTCTATTAGTGGTAGAGAGTTCAAACTGAGATTATTTTATTTGTAATGTAGTCTAGTATAAATTAAGTTCTATGAATTTTTTTCATCAGAGTCGTTAAAAAAATGTGTGAGATGATATACTGAGATATTAACTATTAACTTATTTGTTAATTTATCAATTTTAATTTGTTAATAAGAGGGGAAGGGGGTCTCGACGGTCTTAGGGCATTTGATAGACTCAAAGTTAATGATGTAAGCTATATTTAAAAAAAAGTTGGAGTCTGTAAGATCGCGCCGAACTGAGATATTAACTATTCAACTTATTTGTGAATTTATCAAATCTAATTGACATTTTCGGTGATTTTTGAATAATTTTTTAGGGTAGAGAGGATGGAAAAATAAATCTCGCCCAGGGCGCCAGACTTGCAAAGACCGGCTCGGAGGGGGGGGGGGTGATTTAAAACAAGCTTGTCCAACCCGCGGCCCTCGAGTATCCTTGGTGCGGCCCGCGAGGATAATTAAAAAAAAAATTATAATAATAAATTTATATTGAAATTAATACGGCTAAAAAAAAAGGGAAAACTAGATTTATATTGAGGCGGTATTCTCTAAGAGGAGAAAGGAGGCATTCTATGATTTTTTTGAAAAATTCTAGTTTTTTTTTAGATTTGGTAAAATTTCAAATAGGGTTCAATCACCTGCGCTAAAGACCTCCAATCCATGTTAGCACTTCCAATGTAGACATGCTTCCTATCTATAATCCACAGTTTCGTGTGAAGGACTCCAGATCCAAGAATTTGTGCAAAGTTTAGGCTCCTAACTTCGGCCGCTTTTCGTTTGACCAATAGTTCTGTGTCGAGGTTAGGCTGTTCTTTAGAAGGGGCATTCTGGGCTATTTTTACTTCTATTCCTCGGTCAGTGCCTGCTTTTAGAAGAGCCTGGAATACGTCTTCACCCTGTGAAAGATATAAATTGGATCCGATTAAGATACTGGCGCCAGTCTTGGACAATACTCCACTTTGTTTAATTAAATGTAATAAAATTAAATATTTGATTACTGCCATTACTGAATCATAATAATATATTACATTTATTAATATTTAAGTGCATATGCAGTAGGTAGAAAAAACGGAATTAAAACAGTGGTGACAAACAGGTCATTAATTAGGTGTTAGTAAATACACGTAAGGTACTGGCACCAGTCTTGGATAACACTTCAGTGTTGGACACTTGTTTAATTAACCCTCTATAATAGCACCTCCTAAGAATGATTTAATAATAACAGGGAGTCAATTAGACCCCAGCGACTTTGAAGGGCGACAGAAATTTCCAGAATCCTCCAAATGACTCAAGAAAAATTGAGAGTGCATTTTAAACCTTTCATTTTAAATGTGTGCAGGAATTAATTAGAATTTTTTTTTAATATACTAGTAAAAAAATCCGCGAAAAAAATTTGGAAAAATGAAGTTTTTTTACAAAAAACTATTTTTTAGAGATTTTTCAAAAATTTAAACGGCATTTGAATCCTTAAAGATGTTTCTTTCTGGTGGGTATATTGGTTTTTACATGATTTTCAAAAAGTATATTTATTTTGAAGAATGAAGTGTGGTTCAAAAAATTGTAAAAAAATAAGAAATCGAATTCAAAACCAGGCTATTATAGTGGGTTAAAATAATATACTTAATTATAAATATTTGTTGATATTTGATTACTGTCATTACTGAACCATAATCTATAGTCACTTAACTGTAAAACAGTATAATTTGATGATAATCGGCCATTAGGTGTCAAAATGGCAGACATTTAAGTTAGAATTTTGAAAAAAAATCCATTTTTTTTTGCATTTTCTCAAAGTAGAATATTTCAAAAGTATTCTCTGAAAATTTCAGACAAATGTCCTGTCCACAGACGATTCAGTGTAAGTTCCAAAATAAATTTTTTATCTGCATGCAAATCGTACTCAAAACAACGCGTTTTTCTCGAAACCATGTTTTCGAAGTCGGTGATCACAGCTTTGCCGATCGGTTTGAAATTTGTCTCACTTATTCTATACATAATTGTCCTCCGGTTGGAAGAAGGATTTTTTTTGACGATTATTATTTTTTTATAGCCAAAAATGCGAGTGAAATTTTAGTCGAATAAAGAATTTTAACTTTCAATATCCGCCATTTTGTGAAAATTCCAAATTTTTCAAATCCCTTCGTTCATCCGGAGCATTATGTCATTAGCAAATGATCCCTTTTGTTTTTTTTATAATTTCAGATCCCACTTATTTTTTAATGTTTTGCCATAAAAAAAATTACAATATTTTCTGTAAATACATATCTTTCATGTGGAAAACATTTGTTATTAATTATTTTAATGCGTAGCCGAAAAAAATCCTAAAAAAAAGAGCTTTTTTTGGAAGGCCCAGCTGGGTCTGCCCCCATAATTTGATTTAATAAAGAGTTAGTTATTTTATTACTAATACGAGTTTATAAGAATTACAAAAAAGAAGCCTATAATTCCAAAAAAACAGTATACCTTGCTCTTAATGCGGCCAAGACTGGGGCCAATACCTAATAGAGTTTTTTTATCAACATTTTATTTTGTCCACCCAGTATATTACGTAGGTATACAATAGTTGCATGTATACATACATTATATATAAATATGTATAAAAGTTACCATTTGAGATGACGGGTGGTCGTAAACTTCCGCGCGCCTTAGCGTCCAATAGAATGACGCTATCTCTATGGACTCCTCTGCATTATTTATTAAATCAAGCCATGTATCGTACGTAGAAGGAAATGTAATGCTGCCGTTCGGGTACGTTAGACCTTCCGGCATTGTTTCCACCAACGACATTCTAGAAATAAGAAATTATATCCTTAATATATATAAAGCTCAATGTCTGTCTGTCTGTTAGTGCGCTTATCACTCGAGAACCACTTATCCGATTTACGTGTTTTTTTTTAATTCATAGGTACGTTTTCTGGCAACGTTATAGGCTATAGTTTTTTACGTTAGGTAACATAACAACTGAGCAGTGACGATTATAATAAATCAAGTCGGAAAAAAGTTTGTCGCCAGCGCGCTCTTTTGCAGTAAACCGTTCAAGATTGAACAAAATAATGTATTCAAGAATTATGTAGAATCAAAAGATCTACAATAAACTCAGCGACACCATATGTCTAACTTTTATATTTAAGCCACAGTGACTGCTTTTATGTTACAAAGAAAATTTAAAATATTTGGGTTCTGTTTACGTGTACTTATGACCTGCAAAACATTAATCTTTATCGAAATAAATTATTTCATCGTCATAAATACTTAATGTAGATATAATTTGCCCTTTACAGCATCCAATTTGGTCTTTTGATTTAGGAAATAACTTGAAATATGCATACAGTAACATATTATTCGCGGCAATTCGCGCGAACTATAATGAAGTGTCACGAGGCAGAGGAAAGATTCTGCGCTCGGCAGGCAGTTGTTTATTTTGTTTTCAATTATTAACTTTTAAATGTAAACAGAACAAAAATTATTTGTAATTCATGGTTATAGATAATAAAAATATACAAATTACACGCGGACGAAGTCGCGGGTAACAACTAAACTGCTGAACCGATCTTGATGAAATTTCTCAGGGAGATAGCTTGCATCCTAAGGAAGGTCATAGCCTACTTTGTTTCCCGAAAAATTGGTTATAGATAATAAAAATACAAATTCTATGCGGATGAAGTCGCAGATAACAGCTAGTTATAATACAAGTAGAACTTACTTGCAAGAATTGGGACATCCGTTGTACAGCTCATGATAAGCTCTATTTATAAATTCGTTATCCTTCTCCATGGCGTGGTCTAAGAGAGGTAAAAGGACGACCAGGAAGATCAGGATAAGGATAATAGAAATTGGAATACATGATGGTTTACACCAGCTTTGACTGCTGTTCCATCTACTGGAAATATAAATTAATATTTTTTAAATTATCCAATAACCTTTATTTAAATACAATATATTCAATGTTGAATCCAGAATTAAAAACTTTTTAAGAAAAAAATAAAACGTCGAAGAAACCTTAAAAATACTGAATAGTATATAATAATGAAATTTAACAGTTTTTGAAGTTGGTTTTAATTTTTTTTCTTTCATAAAAAGTTTCAATGTGACTGACTACATTAAAATTGGTTGAAAATTGGCTTGAAGCGAAATTTCGCGCAAAAATATGTGATTTATGTCCGGTATTATAAAGGACCTAACAAAATTTGCTAGCTAGCAATTACATTCAAATGAGGTATTAATTCTGTACTAGTATCTATGGATTAGTTATGGAATTTAGAGCAGTGACACTTCAACTAATTGTAACACAGTTGGCATCTTTGACCGTACAAAATAATTTTCATAACATCACCACTGTTTTAATACCGTTTGTATTTACCTACAACGCGTGCGCTAAACTTGTCAAAGTCATCAACAAACTCCAAAAGAACTGTCATATAAGTTTGATATCTCAGTTGAAAGTGTTTGTTAGCTAACAAATTTGTTAGGTCCTTTATGATACCGGACATTAGACCCATTGTGCACCGACTTAATTCATGGGACGAGTGGACGCATACGTACAACTCACGTACAAAAAGATGAAATCGTAAACGTGTAAGATAGTCTATATTTAGCTACTGTATGTACCCCTTGTACGAATCTACCCCACTTTCCCCTACATAAAAATATATATTATCGAATTGAGAATCTCTTCCTTTTTTGAAATCGGTAATAAAATGATTTTCTTCATCACTCTACCCTTTCTTTCAGAGTAAACCCTCTGATTTCAACACTGGAATATATTATAAGTTATAAATACCTATTGATAGGACTGTTCGAATGGTCCCGTAAAGAATATCCCTGACTCCAGAGGTCTAATTCTTCAACTTGACTTCCTCCTCCTTCCAGAACCGTCTGTAACAAAATAAATAAAAAATAATATTTGTTATCATGATTCGAAAATATAATTATCTTGATAAATATTCAAAAAGTATTATTTTCATAGAAATACAATTCAAAAATAGAGAAATTGTTCTTAATATTTGAAAAGTAAAAAAACAAAGAATTACGTATACAATTCACTGTTAGGTTAGGTTAGGTTAGGTATAAGAAAGTCTCGTGGTTCCCAAGGCAGATATTTTTTTTAAACTTCCCAAGTATGAACAAAATTGTAGAAGCAAATAAGAAAAATTTGGGAAATTGAGGTCAGTTAATTTTGAATTACCTTTTTTTTTTAATAAACTAACTACAAAAAATGTATGATCAAAAAAAAAAAAGTCATTCAATTTTAAATTACATTAATCATTTATTTTTTTTTCGTATATTTTAGAGGCTCCTCAGCCATCACTTGTCATATCGCCCCCCATCGTAAAAAGCTATCTACACCACTGATCAAAATTGAACCAATTGATTAATTGGTTATATTTATATCTACTATTGGAGTCAACTGATAATGTAAAGATAATATTATTAATATAAATAAAGCATTTGCATTATAATCTAAACGATTATTATTAAAAATTTGGAATAAAATTAAAAAGCTGGTGTATCAAAAATGACTATGCATATTTTTTTAATTCAGTTCAAAAATTTTAAAGGGTAAATTAGTCACAGATTTCAATAAAAATTAATTAATTATTCTACTGTCTTTGTATTAAAATTTCGAATTTTTGATAATTATATAGCAGTATTTTACTTTAATGGCCGTAACTTCCCAACGATTTCACAAAATGATTTAAAATTTTAACACATAAAACTAACGAATATTTTAACATCATTCTGAAATTTGTTTGATTTATAGTTCCGGAGTTTTATGTCATCAAATAAGACGTTTTTTTATAGTGGAACCAAATGGAACTAAAAACATAAATACATATTGATCTGGAATTTGATACCTAAGCCCCTTTTTATTATACCTATACATTTGATATTTTTATTTTTACTAGAAATATAATTTAATTTTAAAATCCATAACCAAACTGTCCTAATTAATAAACAAAAATCAGCTGATCAAAATAAAAATTATCAAAATACTTACGTCATTGTATTCTCTATCAGTTTTGAGCAATTCCGGTTTTATTTTCATTTTTTTATTGAATGAAATTACTTATATATTATTTAATTATCACTAAAACATTCATAACATAGATAAATTGACAGCGTATTCACAACCTAACTTTTGTTACAACTCATATGACGCGTATTACAAGAAAGATTACATATGTAATGCATGCATATGTACCGTTACATAACGCTATCTCTGTTTATTGCAATACCACGTGAATTGTCTGTCTCTTTTTATACGCATATGTGATATTTTTATTACAAAAGAGAGATGGGTATATGATTTTGTATTAGAAAGGGATGTTTTGTCTTTGTTTAAGAGAAATTAATATTGATATAATAGGATGCAATGTTTACATTTTTTTGTAGATAAACTAGCACGATTAACCCGGGTAGGGGGTTTATGCATTATAAGTAGAGATTGGAAAAATAGTTTTTCAACTATTACGTAAAAATGCATTTATTGTAATTTTTATTACATATCTCCACCGTTTTCAGAAAACTGGTTTGATTGAACACAATTTGAAATCAACTATTTGCAACTATCTTTCCAACTATTTTTAAACTATTTGCGACACTTTTTATTGCTTCGTTTGCACTAATTATTATTAAATCGCAAAAAAAACTATTTTCCGAAAAAAAATTCAACTATTTTTCCAATCTCTAATTATAAGGTATTAATGATTTTTTTTTTTATTTGAAATTTTTTTTTTATAATTTATTGTTAGTTATAAATATTAAAAATCGGTCAAGTGGAAGCTATATTTGCATAATTAGTGTTCCGTGCCACCAGCCCCTCACATAAATTATTGAAAATTTTGAAAAACGTGTAAGGGCAAAAATTGTGAGAAATATTTCTATCGAAAAACTTTTTCTCTAAAACCAGTATAAGGAGAGAAACGATTAAATTGTTTATAACAATTGATCAGGTTAAAATTTTTTCAATCCTTATAATTTTCGTTCAATCTACACCTAATTTTTAATTTTCATGGTTTTTTTAAGATTTTTCCGAGTGATCCTTTTGGTGATTAAGGTAAGGACAACAATTTTTATGCTTTTTCCCGAAAAATGTTTTAAAATATGCATAAAAAATACATTACGTATTATGCCGTGTTTGGACCGAAAAAACAAAACAGCAACATCGTGTCTTTTTGACAAAAATGAAGTATTCACAAGTAATCAATTATTTTTAGTTAGGAAAACTTGCTTCAAACTATAGACATAGAGCATGGACAGCGCATTCTGTATTAACACAATGGTGTAACATTTGTTCAAAAAGTGAGAGAGAGATGCAGTGTAGTTTGGAATATATCTATCTCTTTTTCTAAGAATCTGATTGGTAGCTTACTACAGTTCAGTTTAGTATTTCTGTCAGATATATTTTTGTATATCATCTTGTGATTCTTGTGTAATAAGTTTTTTATTAGAAAAGTAAATAATATAAACAATAAACATACTATAATGGTTCATATTTGTTTTGTAAGTAAATAATATTTTCAATAATATTAAATAATACTTATCGGTAATTAATTAATTATAAATCTGTTGTCACAGATTCCCACTTAAAGAAGATGAAAAACAAAAATGGTTAAACATTATTGGTGGATAAGATGCAATTGTAAGAAAATGGACAATGCTGTGTTGTTTACATTTTGATGAAAGTTGTTTCTATTATGGTTTACGAAACTTATATTATTTAGAAATCAACAATCGTTTTTTTTAATAAATTTTTTTTATAACGTTAATTATTTTTTGTATTTTAATCTCTTTATATGTATGTATCTATGAATATTTTTAATGTTCGGGGCCAAGAATGAATAGTTACACTCCTGTTTAAAAAAAGGACAAGTATATTCTAAACCTGTTCCATCTCTTTCTTTTGACACGTCTTTCTTTTCGAATCAAATGCGTGGTCAATGCTCTATGTCTATGGGCACCCCTAATATATTGTTGAATTTGTGCTTCAATAAGCTTTCATTTGACACCCTACACGTATGTCCTTGAAATTTTTTTTTCATTTCCCAATTTACCCTATGAAATTAATCCCCAGAATGAAAATTCAACTTTTTACACTTCACGTCTATAATTAGGTTTTCACACTCTATCTCAATTTCAAATTTTTACGTTGAATAGTTTCAGAGAAAATCGCTTTTGACAAACGGATACGGACACCATAAGGGCGTTTTTCCACACACCGGCAAAACCGATGTCACCGGCACCGGCCCTTAGAGTTTCGTTTTCACGTAACACTAAAAATTAAATAATTTTTATTGACGTATAATTATTTATCTACAAGTTTCCCCCACCCCCTTGGAAAATTTTCTGCGGCTGCCTATGATCCACGAGAAATGTAAACACATTTATATAATGGATGTTATATGTAAATATAATATATATAAGTTAGGTTGTACCTTATTTACTTATTTTGTGTTTTAAATATTTACTTTTCTTAACGTAAATTTTAGTGTTATATGTATAATATAGCTATATATATGTAGTTTATTTAATATAGCTTAAGTAAAATGTGATCAATAATTCTAGAAATATCAACCCGAAGAGCTGTCGAAAAAGGCTTAGTACTAGACAGTATTATGGATTAAAAAATCTAGAAATAATTTATTGGTCCTGTTTTGTTTTCTTTTGTTTTGTTTTTTTCTATTCGTCCTAGAAATACGTTTTAATTATTTTCGGTATTATAAAGGAGCTAACAATTTTTTTAGCTTACAAGCGCTTTCAAATGAGGATTTAATTTAAACCTATCTGACAGTTCTCCTGAAGTTTATTATTTTATTATTATTTTTATTATACGTTCACGATGAAAGGAACAAATTCGTTTAAAATTCAGGTAATTCTTTTGTGGAAAAACGCTCGGACCAGTCGATTAGTATTTTTAGTTGCGGATTTTCTGACATAAGAAAATTGTATACAGGGTGTCTCAGGAAAAACATATGCAGTCATCATTGATTTTTTTAAATGGAACACCCTATATATTATACCATTTTTTAATTGTGCAATAAATTCTGAACACTTTTTGTACAGCATATCATATTCCTAAGATTAGTGGTTTTCGGAATAATGACGTTTGAAAATTGACATTTTGAAATACACACAAGTCAAATAAAATGTTTAAATTGAACAAAAACACCTTGAACATTTAAAAGTCAACAAAAATAACCTGGTATTGCAAAAAAAGAAAAAAAGAAGAAAAAAAAAGAAAAATAAAAGAAAAAAAAGTTCAATGTTTTTTTTTTGCCATACCAGGATGTTTTTGTTGGCTTTTAAAAAATGTTCAAGGTGTTTTTGTTCAATTTAAACATTTTATTTGACTTGTGTGTATTTCAAAATGTCAATTTTCAAACGTCATTATTCCGAAAACCACTGATTTTAGAGATATGATATGCTGTACAAACAGTGTTCAGAATTTATTGCACAATTCAAAAATGGTATAATATATAGGGTGTTCCATTTAAAAAAATCAATGATGACTGCATATGTTTTTCCTGAGACACCCTGTATACAATTTTCTTATGTCAGAACATCATCCGCAACTAAAAATACTAATCGACGGGTCCGAGCGTTTTTCTACAAAATAATTACCTGAATTTTAAACGAATTTGTTCCTTTCATCGTGAACGCACTGTATATTTATTATTAGTTCGAAATTTTTCATAAAACGCACGAGAATATTTTTTCGTATATTTTTAATTTTTTGACAATTTCAATCCAAATCTAAATTTATGCAAACGTCAAAATGACATTTAAAACGCCAAAATGACATTTAATAATGTCCAAGCAAATATCAATTTAGAAAAACAAATCACGAATTTTTAAAATAAATTGAGATAAATCTTTGTAAGGGAATATTTTACAACAAACGTTGTAAACCCATATTATAGGAAATTTAATGCTTTACAAAAAATATTCTATAAACTTTTCACGCAATATGTGTCGTTCTTGAGATATCTTGAAAAAATAAATATTTTGGAGTGTCACACCTTCCCATTACACACGATTTTGATGATTTTGGAATGAGACCGTTCTCAAACCAAACCCAACTATCCGACCAAGTTACACGGACACACAGACGAACGGACAGACAGACAGACAGACACGGAACGAAAAGTGTTTGTCTTGACGTAAAACGGAAAGATCAATTTAAAATTTTGAAATCAGAAAACATTTCTTTATCTCAATCTGAAAAGATCACAAAGCTTCTCATATCTTCGATATTACGAGGAAGCAATAGTATTAAAACAGTGGTGACAAACAGATAGTTAACTAGGTTTTAGTAAATACAAAAGAAATCCCACAGAACTAATACCCCGTTCAAAGTGTTTACAAGATAACAAAATTATTAAATGTATTATTATTGTATACTAAAGGCCTATATACACCACCCAATCTGCAGGGCCGATTTGTCGAGAGGTAAAGTTGGGATACTTTAGGTTCCAAATGAAAATAGAATTAAAAAATAAACATAAAAAATACAATTTCACTCACTCTTTTGTACCACCCTGTATACATAATATACATATTCCTTAAAGAAATACAATATGCATTACGTGATTTAACGTTTCGCGAAAACATTATATCCAAAAAATATATAATCTAGATTTAAAAAAATATTGCGTAGGTAGTTCGTAAAAAAAGGAAACGAGATTAAAAAGCTTGATACATATAATTATTAACGGACTTCTCTCTTCACTATATCGACTTTATAGTTTGCGTGATATGTTTATGCACACATACATACATACTCGTATATATATATTCTTGCTCTTGTTTCCCTACAGAATTTGACACCTTTCATTGGTCAGTAGAGTCACTTAAACTAAAATATACACCTTAACCACAATAAAACAATGTCACTCGACACGTGTTTCGACTTCGCAAGAAGTCCTCATCAGGAGCCTAACAGTTCCAGACTGATACAGTCTTGGTCAAACCTAATATTTATACTAAAAGGACCCATAAACTACTTACTAAAATGTTTAAAAAAATTGACTTTAAATTGGTTTATTCTAATAATAACAATATTAAAACTCTCCTAGGTAACCCCAAAGATAAAACAGAAGTAAATGAAAAATCGGGTATTTATAAAATTAACTGCATAAATTGCGACAAAAGTTACATAGGACAAACTAGGAGATCAATAAACATTAGATTTAAAGAGCACATGGCTCACCTAAAATACAACCGGGTTGATAAATCCAGCGTAGCTCATCATATGACTACATTAAATCACACTACAGACATAAGTAATTTAAAACTAATTAAAACATGCAGTAATAACAATCAATTGGACGCAGCAGAAAGCCTAGAAATCTTGAGGACTTCTTGTGAAGTCGAAACACCTGTCGAGTGACATTGTTTTATTGTGGTTAAGGTGTATATTTTAGTTTAAGTGACTAGAAACCACAGTTTCTCCGTTTTTCTAGTGGTCAGTAGAGTAACAAAACTAACTGGTTTATGGAGAGCCACTTAAATTTTAATCCTAACGTTACGCCACTGAATTTAACCCCAAACAGCTATTTTACTATAGCACTAAATTGACCTTGAACCGTCAGGTATAGTTATAACTCTTGGATATAAATTAAAGGATAACGGAAACTTCACAAGCTGTGTATTTTTTTTGTAATCATAATTTAACGTAATCACATGAAAAATAGCGAAAGTTGAAAATAAAATTATATTACTGAATTTCGTGTTAGAAATTTTATTTTTTAAGTGATTTTATTATGTTATTAATCTAATTTTAACGTAAATTCTTATCGTGGTTTTCTATAATTGAAAAAACATTGATTTTTATTTTTATTTCAATAAAAATTAGATTATTAGAACCTTTTTATGAATTTGTATTTTTTTTATATAATCAATTTTTGGGGTACAAAGTAGTATGTCCTCCTTTAGTAGTAGGTTTTTAACTGCCGCTGTAAGATTAAATAACTTACCAAAATCTTGTATATTACTTGCTACATTTTACTGCCACAATTGATTTAATTACCGCACAAAAAGTTTAATACTGCCTAAATGAATTATTAACTGCCCAATGTAACCGCCCGAATATTTAAAAAAACTGCTCAAATAATTACATCCCCTTTAAAATTATACATTTTTGTGACATAACAGATTTTGCACGCGCGACAAAATGGGGGAAGGAGGGGGATTTATGAAATTGGACAATGAATTTTATCCATTAAAATAACGAATCGTTCGTGTGAGTAATAACTTTTTTAATAAGCTAATGAAAAGTTAATAAGTTTATTGATTCGTATAAAGGAACACCTTATATGTATAAAAAATCAATAGTATGTAGGTATATGACACTATTATAGACATTGTTAGAAAGTTTATGAGCTTTTCTGTAGGTCACAAAGCTCTCCATGACTCAAGGATAAGAGTCAGTTATATACATTAGGGTGGTCCAATATGGGGTTGGGACGAATTTTGACCGGGCCGCCCCTCAAATCAGCTCCAAATAATTCAAAAAGAATGTGAAAAAAGTTTCAACCCTCTATCTTAAAATTGGCCATAACCAGAGGGGGTGATTTTCCCATTTAAAATACACATGTTTTTTCGATTTTTTAAAGATAAGCGTACTAGAGTGTCTTAAACTCTTTCTAAAAATCTAGAATACTCATGAAAGCATCCCTGGTACTCATATTCCATATCTAGATGGATAAATTAAATTTGTGATTCAACGTTGACAGCTATATGGGCCATTTCATCAAGAGAAAATTTTTAACAATTTTTTTTGTATAACTTCTGGATAATTTTGTCAGAAAAACGTTTGACAATGAAAATATTGATCTTGAAATAAAATATTTTGATTCTAAAATTAAAATTAACAAAGTAGAAAAGATAGAAATTGATATGGAATGGTCTTTTTTGATTTCAGAATCAATTTTTTATTTATTTTAAGATCAATGTTTTCATTGTCAAACATTTTTCTGACAAAATTATCCAGAAATTATACCAAAAAAAATTGTTAAAAATTTTCTCTTGATGAAATGACCAAATGGCCCATATACCTGTCAACGTTGAATCACAAATTTAATTTATCAATCTAGATATGGAATATGAGTACTAGGAATTCTTTCGCGAGTATTCTAGATATTTGGAAAGAATTTAAGACACTCTAGTACGCAGGTCTTTGAAAATTCGAAAAAATACGTGTATTTTAAATGAGAAAATCACCACCCTCTGGTAATGGCCATTTTTCAAGATAGAGAGCTGAAACTTTTTCCAGATTTTTTTAAAATTATTTGGAGCTGATTTGGTGGGCGGCCCGGTCAAAATTCGTCCTAACCCCATATAAGGACCACTCTAATATACATACACATTTGATCAAACTTTTTTTGTAAAAAAAATTAGAATACATATATGTTAATGAATATGTTATTTTGAACCATCGCTAAAAAAATCTATGTGCGCCCCTGATACCAAGTGTCTCAGATATACATATTTTCTAGCATGGGTATATCATAATGAATTATTTGTAAAAAAAAGAGGTGAATATAATTAACTATAAAATGTTGAAATTTTTCTTGTTTTTTTGGTGTTTTTTTAAATCCATATTTCTATAAATGGTCATAACTTTTTTGCTAGAATAGATACATAGAAACTTATTGTTTGCAGTTTCTGCACTTTGTTTGTAATATTGAATAGGTGCACTATAGGCTGAAGCAACATATATTATTATTATATATATACAAAGTTCCATAACACGAAGTTGCGTTTTTCTTTAAAGTATTTTCGAAATAGAAAAAAATTAAATTAACAAATTAACAAAAAGTTAAATACATATGAACGAAAGCTATTAACTTAATTGACTATAATCATCTAGTTACTAATTTATTTGTGACATTTATATACAGTGTATTCCAAGTTGATTAAGACATAGAAAATGTAACATGGGGGCAATTAGAAGTGTTGTAGTAACCTTTGGTCTTTATCGATATGTCATTGGTACATTTTGAAATGCCGCCACAAAATTTAATAAAATAGTAATTAGTATTTTGTTTTCAAATTTATATCTGCCAAAAAATATTATTATTATTTTATCTAGCATGTTTACTTTAATTTCATTAATGTATTTTATTCTTTTTTAAAGTTGAAAACAAAATACTATTGATTAATTTAAAATGTATCAGTTAGTTTCGAGGCGGCATTTCAAAATGTACCAATCACACATCGTTAAATTTGACCAAAGGTTACTACAACATTTCTAATTGTCCCCATGTTAAATTTCCTATGTCTTAATCAACTTGAAATCTTAAAAACATTTATTTGTGCACTAGTTTATATGCATTTAGTTTTCATAAATAAATCGATTAAAATACCAAAAAAATTACTAAAAAATTTAAAATTATGTAAGTACATACTGATATCATAAAACTTTTACTTCTATGAAGGAGGGGGGAGGGTATTTAGTACATATTTTGTATCTATTTTTTTTTTAAATCAACCCTTTATACTCTAGTTTATATTTTTTATGTATTGTGATTAAATTTAATTATTTATCAATAGTATTTTCTCAGAAATACTGATGAAAATATAGATATAATTTCTTAATAGCATTTTCTTGATTAAATACGAAATGCTATTATAGTTTAGTTTGTTTACTTTATCTGATTAACCCTACATCAGGCACGCAGTGGCAAATTTGGATCATTTTTCATATAGGGGTTTTATACATCAATATTACATTTTATAAATAATATACATAACTATATGTATACATGGTAGTCCGGTTTGGGATACAGATATTTTAGGAGCTGATTCCTTGGCTCATTGTGAGTAAAAAATTGTACGGGAAGGTTAGGTCTATCTTCAACAACCTCTGAGCTACAGTGTGTTTAAAAACTTCACTCAGAGTAGTACTTACAAACAAAGATTATCTCATAACTTCCAAAGTAATGTAACTAGAGCAACCACAATGAGTCAGTTACATAGGTAATTAACTAACGTATTTTTCAGTATTAGCGTTATTGCTAGCCGTGTTTCCAGTTCAAAGTTATTGCTCATCTAAGTAAAAAAAAATTTTTTTTTTTTTTTCCCAACAGTACCTATAATATGTGGTATTTTTTATCATTATTTTGATGTGTCATAATGTTACCCACAAATTCAGTACATGCACCAAATTTGGACATGGGTCTTACAGTTTTCCAGTTATAAATTTATCTAAATAATCCCCAAAGTGACTATTTTGCTACCTACCCTATTAAATGAAACAGACATATATTTTTTTATACCCCCCCCCCTCATTTGAATTAAAAATAGTGTTGCCAGGTGTCTACTATTTGAGCGGACAGTCCACTTTTTTCACATTATTTTCACTATTTTTTTTCACAAAATAGTCAAAATTTGTCAAATCAAAGATTTCGTTGAGGCATTATAAACATAAAAGTTAATCATTGTTTTTATGTAAATACTATTTTTCTGTGTTCTAATTAAATCAAAAAAATTTTTTTTTACTAATTAACCCTCACCCCCCCCCCCCCCCCGCCCACTTGACCGCTATTATTTGAAAGCACACCTGGCAACCCTAATTAAAAAAGTTAAACGTACAGGCAGTGGCGTAGGAACGGGGGGGTTTTGAGGTCGAACCCCCCCCCCCCCCCCCCGAAATATTCAATGTTCTTAAAATATGCGAAATTATTATTATTATAATTTTGAATTGAATGACCTTTTTTTTATTCATCATATAGTTAACTGTATTTAGTCTCACGACTAAAAAAAAAAGCTCTTCAGTTACTGCTTATTAATTAATTTTCAATTATATGACCTTTTTTTAACTATATGATCCAAAAAAGCTTACCCCCCCCTCCCCCCGAAACTTTTTCTTACAACGCCACTGCGTACAGGATAAAAATTGATTGAATGTTAGGATTCAAAATTGCTAAAGTTTCAGGACAGTGCGCGCCCGCTGCAGGGTTAAACAAACATTTCTAATCAAGGAGAGCGACGTAAGAATGTAACCCAGGTATAGTATAAATATTTTACTAACTGGATACAGCGGTTACAGGACACATAACACGATATAAATGTATAAATATTTAATCCTTATCGAACTGAGAATCACTATTTACGTTTTTATTTTTAATTAAAAACTCCTATTCAGGACTGCTCAGTGGCGTAGCTAATACTGGTTAAAATAAACTATAAATAATAATATATATAGATACTGGCACCAGTCTTGAATCATACCCCAATGTTGGACACTTATTTAATTAAATGTACTAAATTAGAAAACTGTCATAATTTATAGACATAAAACAGCTTAATTTGATGACAATCGGCCAATGGGTGTCAAAATGGCGAACATTTAAACTAATTTTCGTGTATTCTATTTATCAATTATTATATTATCATAGCATCTGCTTTACATTGTTTCAAATTTTACGATTCTTTATTTTATAACTTTTGTGTCGTAGTACTTATCATTTTGTAATCATTGGGTACCCATTACTGGTTTTACTTTATCCATTACTGGAGAGAAAAAACACAAACAAAATAAAAGGCTAGAAATAAAAAAAAACTATATTTGCAGACTTTGGTAATTAAATTGATTTAATAAAGAGGTACTTGTTATATACATACCTATTAGTAACACGAGTTCATGAGAATTACAACCCGGGAAAAAATTTCAGATCTGTAGTGATCAAATCAGATCTTGATAGATCTGCATTTTGAGACAACATTATATTTTTTCACTAGTTTTTTTTATCTGTGGAGACCTGCAATGATTTACAACGATCTACAAAGATGTACAATGATCTACAAAGATCTACAACGATTTACAAAGATCTCTGAAGATTCACGTTTCAATCTCTGTCATGATCTTCAACGATCTTTAGAAATCTTTGTAGATCGTTGTAAATCAGATCAAAAAATATGATGTTGTCTCAAAATGCAGATCTATAAAGATCTGATTTGATCACTTCAAATCTGAATTTTTTTCCCGGGAAAAAATAATCTTATCAATCCCAAAAAACGGTATACCTTGTTCTTAAAGCGTCCAAGACTGGTGCCAGTACCTTATTACATCATTTAAAATCATAATAAATAAAAAACATTTGCCAAGTAAATGCACAGTGCTTCATCGTGCTAAATTCACCAAAGGTAGTTAATTATTCAACAATTTAAATAAAAACCGATAGTGTTTATATAAATTGCCTGGAATTGGTTAACCATTTAATTTTTATACAATTTTACTAAAAAATATTAGTTCGAAATTTTTCTGAAAACGCACCTGAATATTTTTTCATATATTTTTAATTTTTTGACAAAATTGAGATAAATCTTTGTAAGGGGATATTTTACAACAAACGTTGTATACCCATATTATAGAAAATTTAATGCTCTACAAAAAATATTCTATAAAATTTTCACGTAACATGTGTCGTTCTTGAGATATCTTGAAAAAATAAATATTTTGGGGTATCATCCTTCCCCCTTACACACGATTTTGATGATTTTGAAATGGGACCGTCCTCAAACCAGACCCAACCATCCGACCAAGTTTCAATAATATCGGCTCAGTGGTTTATGAGTTATGCGTGTGACAAGGATTCAGAGGACAGACGGACACACGCACGAATTGACGGACAGACAGACAGACACGGAACGAAAAGTGTTTGTCTTGACGTGAAACGGAAAGATAAATTTAAAATTTTGAAATCGGAGAACATTTTTTTTGTCTCAATCTGAACTGAAATTTTCGATATTGCAATACCTATACCTACACTAATTTAATAATCTATACTTAATAAAAAGAATTGTTAAATTTTACATAAAGTTACATAAATTTAACAATTATTTAATATTAATTATTAACAATTAATAATTTAGGTAAATAACTCACCGATAAGCGATGTTTATATCTCCCAAAAGTTGACCCTTTCCTGACCAACGTCTTATCATCTGCAGCAGGTGGAATCAACACCACCAGCTGCTCAGGATCCTCTTCGGCCGTTGCAGGACTTCTATTATTCGACCCCCATGTCGACGACGTTGAAGGACCCGAATCACCGCGCGACTGTACAAAACTCGAACACTGTATATTAGTCGCATTGTTCCCATAACTAATATTGTTTGTATTGTTGACCTGCACCAATAACTGACACGTTTGGGTAGCTATCTGGAAAAGGCCTTCTTGTAAATTGTGCTGAGGTCTATTGGAACTTCCAAAGCTCGTAAAACTGTCCCAAAAATGTGGCATTGCGATCTTATTTATTTAGTTTGTTTAATTTTATATATGTTTTTATAATCATGGAGGGGTGGAACCCCAAAAGGCACAACTCTTTTATGATCCCTAATATCATATATTTAACATTAATTTATGTGAATTTGTCTATTTAATAAATAAAGTTTTTCTATGGTTCTATACTTATTTATTTATATAAGATATTTAGAACTTTTTTTTTAATGGATTTATAATAATATTTTTATTTTATACAAAAATTTATAAATTTATTTTTAATTTATTAAATATATTATATTTTTTAATCAAGCAAAGATATTTTATTATTATAGATTATGATCACAACCTTAACAAATTAAAATTAAATTATAAACAATTTTTTTCTTATATTTAATATACTTTTTCACCCTCATTTGTGTATTTTTTCGTAATTTTTATTAACACTTTTATTCATTACTACTCTTCATTCTTGCATATTCAATTTTTTCACCGAGAAGTAACACTTTCAACTCGTTTTTAAGAGTAGTAAAAATTTGATAAACTTTTTCTTGAAACTTCATTTTCGTGATCTAGTCACTGTCATTAAATTTTTTGTTTTGACTTGTTTAAATTTTCGCGCGTTTTTCCTCACGTGTAAAATCGATTTGCAGCTACCTCAAGGAAAAACTGAATAGTACTGAAACTAACTCCTCGTTTACAACCCCTACATTGGGTATGCATGTACAGGGTGCGTCTAAAACTATCCCTAAACTTATTAAAGTTAACATTTTTCATAATAATTAAAATATTATCATGAGCCATAATAAAATATGGTTTTTTTTGTAAGTACTTATATTGTGTTGATAAAAAAAATCATTTTGCTTAAATTGTACTTAAATTAGTTTAAGGGAAGGGTTTTCGAGTAATGAAAAAACGTACCAAATCATGCAAATACAAGCTTGGGATGGGGTGAGACCCTTTAGGTCCACACAATCAACTTCCCAAAACACGGTATGATTATAAATACTTGAATACTGATTATTTATTATTTCCGTATAGTTTATATGAATATTTTTTTAATATGTACATGAAAAATTTTAATAGAATTGGTCAGAAATAAAACTCACCTTTGTAATGAATATTAGTTTTCTAATATCCTAATGTTAACATTTTTAGAATAACTAATTTGACAATTTGAATTAAATTGCATTTGTTTTTAAAATAACTAATCTGACAATTTAAATTTAATTGCATTTGTTTCCAAGGCAACATGAATTATAGACTTATTTATTAGTATTTAAAATATTGAAATTTTTGATTTTCGGACCGATTACAATAACTTCCAGTTGAGAAATTAAAAAAGTTTCATATGTATTCCTTGATTGATTAGCAGGGCCGTAACTACCGCCGGGGTAGTGCCCGGGGCCTTTGAACAAACGAAAGTGGGAAGATAAAGGGCCCCTCGATCACTTCTTGCCTCAGGACCTCAGGGCCTCTAATTACGGTTTTGTTAATTAGAAGCATTTCCAAAATGTTAATTTGTTATTTATAAGAATAGTATGTTTATTTATATTTTTATTTGCTAAAGGATCAACTTTTAGATAAATTTGAAAGTTGTAAAATAAAAAGTGCTTAGAATTAATCAAGTAATACAAAGAAATTATTTTTAGAATTTTTCATATTTTTTAGTTTAAAAAAAACCGCCGAACCAAAAAAAAAAAAAACACAAATCATTAAAAGTTATAAAAATGATTTATTTGTATGTTTTGGGGTAGTTCTAAACATTTTTTATTTTTTTAAGTTGGCCCTTCAGGAGAAAAACAAAATTTTGATCCTCCTATAATGTCATAAAAAAACACTCAACAGCTTTTAAAAGCTCTGCATCAAGCTACAATTTAAGCCCTAAAATAGTGATTATTTTAGTTTGTAGTTGTAGCTTGTTTCTGCATTTCCAAAAATGAAAACTGCAGTTGTAAAAGCTAATTTGTGTAGTTGAAAAATTACAAATAGAAAGAAAAATATAAAAAAGTGTAATGTCCGGTATTATAAACGAGCCAGCAAAATTTACTAAATAAGGATTCTAACCTATCTGACAATTATCTTGTAGTCTCATGAAGTGTTTGACAATTTTCGCGTACCAATGGTATTAAAACAGTGTCTTTTTTATATACTTTATGTAGTTACTTTACTTATTATTGAAAGTTTCATACGTTTTGTGTTAAAATATTGAGTATTGTTATTTTGTCCTAATTTTAAAAGAAAGATATTAATATAAAAAATTTAAGGGCTTTTTTTTTTCTTTTTTTTCCTTATGCTTAAAAAAAAGATGTACGTGTAGAGCAAAAAAAGCAAAAAAAGGTATGTGTAATTGAAACATTTTCTTAAAATAACCCCTGCCCTAAAAGAATGTTTTTTATTCACACAAATTTTGACCCTAGTTCTAATCTGCTTTACATAGAACTTCCAATTTACATATAAATTAACTACCACTGTATAACATACAAAATATTACCTATATATGTTCTTATAGACAGGTACATTAAAAACAAGCGTGTTTATTATAACGCTAGGTCCGTTTTATCGATTATTTTAGGAAAATAACGACAAGGTCGGTCATTTTCGTTCTAATAATTCATCATATATGATGATGTATTGTGTGTCTATGTATATAATTACTGTAGGTCGTGCTGAAATTTATTTAAGAATTAATTATCGTTATAAAGATAATTACAGCGTCTTCGAATAACATGTATCTTTAAAAATAACAAATAGAATACAATAATTTTGTTTGTTGACTCATTTGAATATTTTTCTACTAATCAATATACATACTATAATTATTATAATTAAAATCTTTATTTTATTAATAGAAAACATATTTAAATGTAATGATATATCAAATAAATTAAGTTTTGTTAATTAACTATATAATCAGTTTGTATAAATTACACAAACACCACAAAATTTTAAAATAAATGATAAATGCGGCAGAATGCTGTGGTTTTTTTTAAAAAATGAATCATTTCCGGTAGTATTTTGATAATCGTGATAAACAACGGTGTTGCCAAATGCATTTTATGGATGTATATAATTTATTGATACAAAACATAATTTTAAACTATGAGAATTAATAATCGACTACATTTATTTGTATTTACATTGTCTATCAGATTTTATGCCTTGATTTCATTTATTTTATAAATTATTTTGACATTGACTCAACCTTCAATGTGGCAACAATGCTGTTGTTTGATGTGATATGTCAAACTTCTTTAAATTTTCCCTGTGGACTGATAAATATGAGTTGATTCCACAATCTTATTAAAATTGTTTATAGTATAGAGAACAAAAATGAACGTTGAAAAGCCAGTACACGCTGGAATATTACTTTTTCCACCCCAAGGGAAGATTGTTTTAAAAGTAAGTTAAAACATATTTACAAGTTATACAAAACTAATGATTATTTTAAATTCAGAAAGCATGGCAGTTGAAATTCTGTGCTCTATTTGCTGCTTCAAGATTCGGGATGGAAAGACTGGAAGTTTACGATACGAGCACAAATGATATTTCAATTATAGGTACAGGGACCTCGAAAATCTTAACACTAGACGGTTGTGTTAAAATTGCTCAAAAAGACACAACTACGTTTGAAATTGTGACAAAAACATGGAACAATACGTTTGGTGCTACAGACGGAAAAGAATTACAAGAGTGGATTGTTAATTTACAAAACGTTGCCTTTAAAGATGATAGTTCGAGGTAAACAATAAAAAAAAAATAGATAAATTAAATTACTACTGATTGTTCTTTTACAGAGCACAAAGTATAGTAGAAGACAATGAATTATACTGCTCTAGCGGTGAAGGTGTATTCACAGTACATCTTAGCTCATCGGACGCCTCAGAACGTTGTGGCTTGCAACCAGTAACATATACGCTTGTGCTAACTAACACCGAGATGCAATTGCGCTTCCCGTCGAATGATAATCTTCTATACACATGGCCGTACAAGTACATACGAAGATACGGCTATTCAAATGGGAAATTTACGTTTGAAGCAGGACGAAAGTGTCAATCTGGAGAAGGTAAGTTCCACTTGGAGCACTCAAACCGTGAAGAGATCTTTCGATGTTTATCAACGAAGATGAAGTCAATGATGAAAACAAAACCTGAAGATTCAGCGCCGAACTCTGTGAATCAACTGAACACAATCGAAGGCCAATTTCAAGCTGCGGTTAGTATGGAAGCAAGATCCCGGAGTCCTATATCTCTGACAACCCCGTCATCTCCTACGTATCCATCTTCTTTCTCGTCATCAAGTTTCCAGCAACCGTTTTCGTATAATCAGCCGTCGTTATTAAGTCAAACGGGTATTACTGGAATGACAGGTTTACCAATTACATCAAAGTTTTTGTCGACTACGGCTAAGACAGTGGGTTCTAAGATGTCTACGCTGGAAAGTAATGTAGGAGGATCGTGTCAGAATAAGAAGAATATGCCAGTTATGTTCCCTGACAGTCAGGTGAGTTTTGATAATAATAATTCTGTCTGCAGTTTTTAATTATATTTAAAGAAACTGATTTTGATTCCTTAATTTAGACTTGTTTAATTCATTACAAATATTCTTTTATAGAAACCATTGAAAAAAATCATCCCCAACAAACCTCCACGTAAGAACGTCCCAACCAAAACAGAAATCCCAGAAACCCCCGACTACGAGCTCATTGAAGACAACCCCAAAAACCTCAATTACGACATCGTCGAAGTAAGAAACGACGCATGGCGTACGCTGGGAGTAGATGACGTAAACCACACAGAAAACTACAGCACCGTCCTTGAAAACAACCTCCTCGAAGAGACGCAGTGGCCCAAACAACAACAAAAAGAGCCTAATCGAAAGGGGCCAAGTTTCCAAGAAGCATCGAAAATAATCACGCAGATACAGTGTCAAGAAGATGATGAAAATTATGACAAGCTGCAGTTCTTTTCGGCACCGAGCAAGCTTACTAAAGTGAGGCCTGGGTATACGACAGTTATGCATGGACTGATTGGGAAGGATAAGGGGGAAAAGGGGGAGAAAGTGATGGTTGTAAAGCCGCAGGCTTCGTTTGGAGATTTTGATATAAATGATTATGAAGAGGTGCATGTCGAACCTACTCTTGAAGATGTTTGCAAAAAACCAAGTGCTTCGACGTCTTCTTATAAGCAGGTAGGTGTCAGAATTTTATTCACGATAGTTAAATCCAGGACTTTGAACTGAAGCTGAACCAAAAACCAGAAAAACCGTTATTTTTTTCGGAACAAAAACCGGAACCGAACCGAAATATATTTTTTTACTCGAACCGGAACGAAAACCTAAACGAAAAAAATAACGGTTCAAAGCCCTGGTTAAATTGACGAAACTTTAGTTGAAAATTCACAATCAAACATTTTTGTATTATTCATTTTTAGTTTAAAAAATATGACGTACTGCCCCCCCCCCCCCCAGAAAAAAATTGGTTTCGGCGCCACTGTGAATATTTAATTTTAAATTACTTTTGAAACCCATAACCTAACATTATTAAACACAAACAGGTAACAGTGACATCAGACAGATGCATCAAATGTGAAGACAACGAGCCACCTGCTTGGTACGCGTATGACGTGATCAACGTCGACACTAAAATGGAAGCAGTTAGGTCTGCAGATGACTCACATCTTGGGTATGGGATGATCAGGAGATCATCAAAGAATGACGGACTTGCAGATGGCAAGAACAGCGTCAAGCAGGCGCTGGCAAACAATGTAGTATTGCAGTGCGAGGGTATACCGCATAATATTATAAACGAGACGGCGTATGCCGTTATCAGTAAGCCAAAGAGAGTCTAGTCTTAATGGGTCCGGGTTGAAGTATTTTAAAGTACAATCATATCTTGATTTAAAAAAGTAGATGCAATGCATTCATAATAGTCAGTTTAAAAGCGGTTTTAAAATGGATCGTGACGTAAAAGACACTATTTTTCTTAAAAAACGTTACTTACAGGAGAGCAAAAAAGAATTAACGTTATTCAGTTGTAATTAAATTTATAAAATATTTGAATTACGCAGATAAATCTTTGACAAAGTGTTGTAATGTTACTGCGTGGACCTTGAAAATTTAAAATGTATAAATGAATCAGCCTGGCACTTTAGCCAGCATTCCCTCAATAGTTGAAAACCCTATAAGTTTGTTACATAACCTAACAAATTACTGATTGTTGCAACATAGGATTGTTGTGATTTTTATTTTTAGGTTATGTAACAAACTACCAGAGATTTTAACTATTAAATTTTGCTAAGGGAATGCAGGCTCATTCAATGGTTGCATTTCAATGCTGTGTTGTTATTTGTCAAGGATTTAAAGTTATGTGTAATAAAAGTGACGTAAACAATTTGTATCTGGGAAAGTAATATAGGAAAATTATTTACGTAACTTTTTGTTTCTTCAACACCCTTTTATTGTCGCTTGGGGTATTTTTTGTGCCTTAAAACTTGACGTCAGTTTTGTTATTATAGTTTATTTTATTTTTAAATTACGTGATTTTAGTAAGTATTATATTTTTTATCCACATGCCCGATTTAATAAATGGTAAATAACTAATCTTGATACAGGGTGCTGATTTGTGTTTGATTTGTAATAAAGATGGAGTCATGTGTCATTTATTATATAGGGTGTAGTTATTTTATCTTTATTAACAAAGTGTTATATTTCTATTTAATTTTATATGTAAATAAAATAAAAACAGTGTTTCTGAAAATGTTTACCACAGAGCACATCATTTACAGGCCAGACGTTAAGTTGGAATAATTCTGACTATATTATTTTAGTATCGATAAGAAATCCTCTCCAGGGTGAAGGAAAAGACAAAAATTAGTTTTTGCTGATTTTTCAGCTTTCTTGCAATTTGACGACAAAAATAGTTGTATACAAAATGAAAGGTAATTAAATTCTCTACAAAAAAGGTTCTATGGATATTTTTTGTTGGATTTGTACTTCACCGAGTAATGGTAATCTGAATTTACCCTTCGGGGTGGGGTAAAGGACAACAATCAGTTTTTGACAATTTCTCGGCTTTTTTGCAATTTGACAATAAACTAGTAATATACAAAATGAAAGCCAATCAAATTCTTGACAAAAAAGATTATATGCATATTTTTTGTTAGATTTGTACTTCACCGAATAACAACCATTTGAATTTGTTAAAATTTCTTTTTACACTTTTAATGTTAAAAAAATCAGATGGTCATTATTCACTAAAGTACAAATCTGACGAAAAATATGTATAGAACCTTTTTTGTAGAGAATTTAATTAGTTCTCATTTTATACTTAACTATTTTTGTCGTAAAGTTGAAAGAAAGCTAAGAAATCAATGATTTTTGTCTTTCCTCCACCCCAAATGAAAAAAAATATCCAAACCTGGCGCCTGGTCTATTTTAAGAGATCTGAAGAAAAAAAATTAATGTGTTCTGTAATCTGAAAAAAAGTTTTAGAAACTCTGTTATAAAAGTGCAAAAATAGTTTCATTTTCATAATGTCCTCAAAATGTGTAGAGGGATGTAGAAATCTTATGTTTTTTAATGATTTGCCTTAATTCAGTTATCTATATTTTTAAATCACCCCTCTTAAAAGTATCAATAAAATTAGTCTTAAGATATTTTATTTGTACTAATAATAATATTAATATCTGTGGTGCTCAGAAAAATATATGTACGACTTGTGCCATGAAAAATATATATATTATGTGTGAAAGTTACTTAAAATAAGGAGTGTTTACTTAATCAACAATTATTTGCCAAATATAAATATATTTTGTACATTTTTGTAATAAATATTATAACAACATTTTACAAATTATTTCTCAATGATTTCCAGATCGTTTTCATCGATATTTATCTTCCTGACTTTCTCCCCCTTTTCTGCAAGTATATCTTCAATGTTCCTTTTATCTCCCATATCCGTGAACCATTTTAAATTATCAGCTATTAAATGATTATTCTCGCAACTGTCACATCTAACAATAACGACACCTTTTTCGTAGGCCTGTTTCGATATAAACTTAATGTTCCTCGTATTGCACTTTTTACATGTAAAAACTAACTGTAATCTTCCTTCTAATTTTCCTAAAGGTATACTTGTTTTAGTTTCTTGAACTGTGTTACAAAAATTCCGGTTACTTTCAAATTTCAAATAAATATTTGAATTTGTCACTACTCGAGTTGAAAACTTCAAATGTTGTAACAATCTCGTAGTTCGTCTCAAGTTTCTTAATAAAGACATTTTATATGATATTTATTTTCGCTTTTATCAATTAATTTACGTATAAAATAAATTCTACTTCAAATCTCCATACTTCATAAATTTTCAGCGGAATGTTCTTCTGTACATGCAAACGTTAAGTACGTTTGTAACACATATTTACATTTATTTAAAAGTAGGTTTACTTATTACTTCAAATCCATTATTTTTAATTTTATACGACACAAACGAAATATTTCGTTCCAATCTGAATTTTATTCAATTAACTAATTTTTCCTAATTTATTTTGTACGTTATGGCAAAATGTCATAATTCAGAAGAAGATTTTAAACTCGTGTCTTCAAGACGGAAAAGTAAGAAAATTGGAATAAAATCAATTATCAACGGTGATAATAACTTCGAAACTGACGACCCTACTATTGATAAAGCAATAGCACTGAGGTACGTTTTATATTGGAAATTATTTTTAAGTATGACATAACTTAACCTAACTTTTTCCCTATTCAGAAGAATCCTATCAGCGAAAGACGACATTGTACAATCAGATTTCTACGAATCATTCTCAGCAACAATTAGAGAAGCAATCGATACTTTAGGTAACCCAGAAATTAAAGAGATAGTTTCTTATGGTTTAGGAAATATCGCAAACTCTATGTCATCGCGATACCAATTAGCATTATTACTGTGTATAAAAGATAAGTTTAACGTTAAATCGTACGTACATGACCCTATTTTTTATAAATGCGAGTGTGAAATATTAGAATCGTTAGGTTTTGAATTGATTAAATTAAATGAAGAAGGAAAACGAAAAATTAAATTAAATAATCCAACGATTGTTTTTATGCCTCATTGTCCAAAACAATTAACTAACAATTTACTGTGGACAAATTGGGGTACCTCATTAAAAGATTGTATTTTAATTGCAAATAGTTTCACAGAAATTATCGAACGTAACCCGAAAAATGTATTAAACGATGAAGCTGAGTGTATTTTAAATATTTCACCATACGTTACAGAAATTTGTATAATAAATACATTTAAATACATGAATATATTTAACGATTTATCAGTTCACGTTTTTAAAGATACACAATTAAAATTGCTAGCTCCGGACTTCTGGAAAAATTGTAAAGAACCAGAATATAATCCAGAAGATACGGAATTTATTATAAATAAAATTGGACAGTTAAATTTAGATTAATAATATATTGGTTTAAATATTAATAATAATAAATTATATGTCGTAGGAATCCTAACCTAAAACTATCTCTAAAAAATGGCGTTACAAAATAACCTAAGAACTCTACGTCAAATAACATCTGAATTAAGACGTGTAAGCTCGACAGGAAACCTCAAAGACTCTCTTCCGATTCAATATATATTTAACCAGTACGAAAAGTACAAAACCACAGATCAACAATTGTGCAAGGCACAAGAAGAAGTGAAATATATTGCACACACATATTTGTGCTATCTGTCAAGTCTGAGGAAGTACCATGAAATAAATAAGGAATATCAGGGTAAAGGAGAAAGGAGTATAAGGGAAACTGCTAATTTAGTCGGGTTCAAGTTACCGCATGATCCGAAATAAGTATAATAAATATCCATTGTTATTAAATGTTTATTTGTATGTACAGTCAAACTCTGGGTTTCTGAGTGCAAGTGCTTTCGATTTTTTTTTTTTGATATTGCCAAGTTTGACTGTATTTAGTTATGTTTTTGTATGAAAATTTTATTATAATATAAGAAATGTGGAATATTTTATATGGTTTTATTGGAAAAATAACAACTGATATTGAATTATTAATTCTGTACAGGTAAATATTAATTTTTTTCTAGTAGGATATTGCTGTGGTACTTAAATAAGGAAGAAATGAGTTAAGTATGTGGTTGCTGGTAAGTTAGTTTATTTGTTTGTTTAATTATAGAAAATGTTAAAACGTTATCAATAAAATAAAAACTCGGTACATAATTTATTTATTGTTTAAAATAAAGCAAGACGTTACAGCGTGCGTTACAGTTACATATATAAATAAAATTAGATATAAATATTAGGGTGTTATTTTTATTTTTTCGGTCCTATTATTGACCTGTGTATTTTATTAAGAAATGCTAGTTTATCGTGTTAAGAACGATCGCTGGAATTCCTTAAATTAAAAAAATAATACAAATCAAACGTAATTTAATATTTAACTGTTTTATGTAACAATAAATTACCATATTATGTAAACATAGTAAGTACCTATATATGTATTGTCGAATTTGAAATGATAGTTCTTAAAACGTAAAATATGTCTCATAAACAATATTTTAAAGTTTATTTCGGTAGAAATACTAAACAAAATCGTTTTCCAAGTGTATGTGTGGTATGTGAAGTGTAATTTGTTATAAAATATTTAAAACAATATGTATTCGATGATTCGCGGGGTTCGCGGGTATCAGTTTTTAGGTTATGTACTTTCGTTTTAAATAAGTTTGTTTTCAAGTTTTAATATGATACGTTTAAAGGTAAGAATAAATTATATATTTTAAATAATAGGTAACTAGTTTAAAAAAATCCATGTTGTATTCATTTCATTTCTCTTTTAAATTCTCGGTGACAATGCACGCAAATAATATTATTTGCGTATTAAATTTACATGTTTGATACTTACATAATAATTTAAAATATTTTCATTTGTAGAGTTAAGTACTTACTTATGTTGAGATCTACAAAAAATGATTTAATAATAATAATAATTTAATTTAATCATCGTATTTGAATTGCTAACAAAATTATATTGTATTGTGGTATATATGCAACCGGCTATTACTATGTATATTAAAAGTTGTCTATATACGGTAATAAAGTAATTTACGATATTTAAAAAATTGATTTATTGTTATTTAATATAGTGTTATTATAAAAATATAAAATAAATCAATTACAATCATCACTTCTTATATTCTTCTTCAATTAACTTAGCTATCGTATTCAGCTGCATATTGGCGGTCCCTTCGTAGATAGAACCAATCTTACAATCTCTATAGAACTTCTCTTGCGGAAAGTCCTTAGTGAACCCTACACCCCCCATCCAGTCTATACACTTGATCGTAGTTCTCTGGGCCACTTCAGCGCTGTAATATTTAACCATAGCTGCTTGCTTTGTAATACTTTGGCCCTGTTCTAGCAGCCGTGCTGTGTTGTATGTTAAAACACGGGCGCACTCTATTTCTGTAGCTACTTGCGCTATTTGATGTTGCATCGACTGTTAAAGATATCAAAAATGAGATATTGATTTAATTAATAGAAAAACTAGTTATTAAATCATAAAACAAACTGTCGGAAAATTACGGGGTTCAATCAATGAGTGAATTTAAACTATTTGAGGTCTCACAAACTTTTATATAGAACTAATTGAACTCTAAAAAACTTCCATACATAATTTTTATGTAGTTTCTTTTAATTTTCAAATTAAATTTTGACTTATTAATTCACTGTACAGCTGTTTTGAGTGATCGCGTGACGATATACCTCTGAGGTTTCAAGGAACATGAAAGTGCAGATTTAATCAAAATCGGTTCAGTAGTTTTTGAGATTATCTCAGACAAATCCATATTAATTCAATTACCACCAGTTTAAACTAATTTCAAACAGTGAAAGTCTCATCAAAATCGGTTCAGTAGTTTTCATGTTGTCAGAAAAAACAAACAACGAAAATTTTGAAATTAATAAATAAAATCAAACTCACTTGAAAACTAAATATCGATTTCCCAAATTGATTTCTTTCTAACGTATACGGAATTGTAGCGTCGAAACATCCTTGTGCTATGCCTATTTGCTGAGCTCCTATTCCTATCCTTCCTTCGTTGAGTATACCGATTGCTAACTTGTACCCTGTACCGACTTCTCCCAATATGTTTTCTTTTGGAACTACAACGTTATCTAAATGAACTGTACACGTTCCCGATGCACATATTCCAAGCTTCTGTTCCTTTTTACCGATGGTTAGACCTGGCGTATCGCGTTCTACAATGAAACAGGTTATTCCTTTGTAGCCCTACCGTAACAAAACACATATATGTTTAAAATCTATGCGGAAAACATGTAATAATACCCCCGATAAAGTGTTAAAACTAATCAGCTATTTCAAATGGATGCTGTTATTGAAAAAATAAAAATTGCATTGAAAAGAGGAGAGGCTGCAATTTTATTCTGGCTATGTACAGTACAAGCCAAGATTTGGAATACACATAAAGAAAAAACAATTTTTTAATTTTATTTGATTATTTCACGAAATCAACTTACATAACATATGTAGTTTAGACATTTTTTCATTATTATTAATGTATTTTATAGAAATCAAATCAATTTTGAACATCGAAGATATGAAAATGTTACTTCAACCGATTTTCTTGAAAATGACCATCTTTTGCTTTAATGATTTCGGCGCAGATTTTAGGCAATCTTTCAACAAGTTTTTCTAATGTTTGTGGTTGTATGTTGTCCCACGCATCTGAAGCAGCCCCAAACCATCACTGAGCCACCACCACTCTTCAAATAAAACCAAAACTTTGCGCCGAAATCATTAATGAAAAAGGTGGGTATTTTTAAGAAAATCGGTTAAAGTAACATTTTCATATCTTCGATGTTCAAAATTGATTTGATTTCTATAAAATACATTAATAATAATCAAAATGTGCGTCAAAATGAATAATCTGACTTTTCTTCTTGAAAAGTGCTTCTTTTCGAGAGGAAAAGCGTATAGCAGTTCTTGTAGGAGTTTTCGTATTAAATACGAAAAACGTAAAGTTAAGAGTGAAACCACACTAAAAAGGTTATAACTCATTATTTATTTAAATTTATGCGATAGCTTACTCCATTTTTGGGCAATAAATTTGCATTAATATAATTTTTAACAGAAAAAATAAATTGATGCACAAATATTTTATTAAATTTTATTTATATCCATGAAAAACTGTAGACTTTCTTCTTTTCAATGCTATGTTTGTTTTTTCAATAACAATATCCGTTTGAAAAAGACAGCTGATTAGTTTCAACACCATCCTGTGGGACACCCTGTATAACTTACCAATTCCGGCTTGGCATTCGCAAAAACTAAAAACAGTTTTGCGATATCTGAATTAGAAATCCACATCTTAGATCCGTTGATAACGAATTTATCCCCGTCTTGTTTTGCTGTTGTCTTCAGAGCAAAAGCATCACTACCTGAAGTAGTTTCAGATATAGCAAAACTACTCCCCTTAAAAATGAATCATCTGTTATTATTATTTTATTACGTCTGGAGAGGGGGGGGGGGGGTAGATTCTGCCATTAGTAACTATTAATTTATTCAGTCGGGGTCTGTTTTTTTAAATCAATGTAGATTCTACCTGATTTTATTTAATTTTTTTCAAATGGGGCTCCTAAGTCCCGGACTTGGTTTAGTTGTCACCAGGCCTAGCTATGTATATTTGTGACTTACCCATTCTGTAGCTAAGAGCGGTAGGTATTTATCTTTCTGTTGTTCGGTGCCCCATTTCTTAATCAATGCGTTAACTAACGTATTGTGTATATCCACAAGAACAGCTACCGCTGGATCAACTTTAGATATTTCTTCTATCGCTAATATTGATGCCATAAAACTACTACCTGCACCTCCGTACTTTGTGTCTATTTCTATACCCATTAACTGAAACATAATAAATATATTCCGTTCTACAGTAACGCCATCGATATATATTAAATAAAAATATCTTTACCCCATTTTCAAAAAGTAAATTTAAAACAGATGAATCTAGTCGTCCATCGCTTTCCATTTTTTTTACTAGCGGAGCTATTTTTTCATTCGCCAGTCGAGATACTGTAAAATAAATAAATACGTAACGTGTACAATAAAATACTATATATCTTTCGATCTACCTGAATTTTTCATCATCTCTTCATCTTCTGTTAAGAACGTAGCAGGCTGTGGTTGACTAGAACAAGACCTCGTAAATTTTCCTGAATTTAATATACGTGAAAAATTCTTCGAACGTAAAATCTAAACAGTAAAATGAAAAAAAAAATTTTCTAGACAAATTCAACTATAAAATATTTATAATATATATCTCGATCCAAATTATTTAACGTATTTAAGGTTAATTTTTAGAATCATATTTACCTTACTTGTGAATAAACTTTTTATAGAATTCATTTTGTTTTTAATTATGGTGTATACACGTTAATAAAGATATTATTTAAGTAACATTCAACTTATTTTAAATAATAATGGTGTAAAAAATGTGTAGTAAATATATCAAGAATAAAAAAGTTCAATGCCATTTATAAATAAAAAAGTATTACAGATATGAATTAAGATTATTTTATAAATTGATTAAAATATTGTACATATTTACAAAATCAATATGCCATTGTTTATACTGAAAATTATTAATTGGAGTTAAAATTTCTATTCATTTTGATAGAAGAATCAATATTTATTCTTAAATATTATGTTTAAACTATATTTTTAAACTAATGAGGCCCTGTGCAAAATTTAAATTGTGATTATAAAATTCAACTTACGATACTGATTAAATTATTTTGTTGTTGTCCTTTTCTACATACTTAAAGAAGAATACAAGGTCATTCAATATTGATAAATAAATATATATATATATATACAGGTATGTAAAACTTGCTTTTAAGTTTCCTGAAAAATTAAATTAAAAAAAAACGAGAAAAAATTATAAAAATATTTATTTAAATACAGTATGATAAATATTATTATAAAATGAATATATTTCAGCATGCATTTTTATTCTTTCAAATTATTTTAAATCAGATTTGGTATTATTGTATGTTTATTTTAAGAAGTAATGCGTTAAATAAAATGTACAAAAATATTTTTTTTAAAACAAATATCCGAAACTTTTTTTTTTGGATAACAATCACAAAATAAATATTCAGTCTTTTGTTAATATTCCATGATAATATATTTTTATTATAATATATAGATTCCAAATACAACAAAAAGAATAAAATAAGAAATAAATGGGGTAATTTCAGCTAAGATTTGATTTTGATTGCCTGTGGATGTTTAAAAATTTCCTGTAATTACTAAAAAACAATGTGTCGTTTTATTTAAGGATGTATGGGATGTATTTCAAAATGCTACCAAATACATGAAAATTGGTTGGAATGTTCCCATTAGCATTCTTATGCAATAGACAAAATATTAAATTGATTCACTAAGCCGTTTAGGAATTATATTGATTTAAATTTAACATGTGTTCTTATGGGAAACTGATATTTTTCGGCATTTTTTAGGTAAAACACATTGATAAAATGCTACCGATTTTCTAATTTTTGGAGGGAGTGTAGCATTTGATTAGTTGAACAATTATGCAAAATATCATATGTTTTCACTAAACCGTTTCCGAGAAATAAATTATAATACAACAAAATTTTAAATTTCCCGCTCTACGACTGTTATGCATGTAAATTTGATAACAATGTAAACAAAGTATTTTTTGAAAAAACGATTATAAAAGATCTTTGTTTTTTATAATTAGGTCATATATTATGTTTCTTATAGAGAGAATTAAAGAAAAATTTAGTACATAGTGCAATTAAAAGTGCATAAATGATAAAATATCAAGATATTTTTCAAAATTTAGGCTACTTTTGTATCTGATTGTCCGTCCATATAAACCTTAAATCGTGTTATATACTTTATGTAAATATTTAAAATTTTTTTCATAAAATGAGCCATTATAAACCTTATATAAAATGGCTCTCCAAAAATTGGTGTTGTTACATATAATACGCTTTAAGACGCCTATATGAGCAACACCGAGTCCAATATGCTAGTGTAACTTTTACAGAAGTTATTTCATGCTATATCATTTCACAAATACATCTCGCTAACGAGAGTTAAAATATTGAACAAAAATGGATAAGGTAATTGTTGAAATTATATCTATGGCTGGGATAAAACAATGGCGATCATTTTTTTCTCAAATGTCATTTTCAATCATTACTTGTTTTTTTATTGCTTATTTGCATTTAAAATCTATATACTATAATATAAATTATTATCCATACATTTCAATTATCGAATATTAAAAATATATTTAATTTTAATACATCTTTTTGTGTCGAAATATAATTAAATACATTTTTAATAAAATCCTCTCCTTTTTAAAGGCACGTTATTTTTTATTACTTCAAAAGAAATTTATATCTATTTTAGCACCAGGCTTATCTTATATTGCCTTATTTAAAAAACGTTCTAAATAATAAATATTACATTAAACTTACTGAACGATAAAATATCTCATTCTATTTAATTTTATTTATTTATATACATAAAAATAATAATAATAAAATAAAAACAGTTAATATCTAAGTAGATTTACTGGCGAACACTTACTGTAATATACAAGTTTCAAATACTTTTATTTTTAACTAAAAAGCCTGTATAACATTGCACTTATCAAGTTTTAGTTATTTACGTTATTGATGAAGATTCGTTTGATAATTTCTAGTGATATTAATGTTTAAGATAACTTTTTTTATATAAGTAAAAAAAAAAACAGCCAGGTGATAGATTTCTGTAACCATTTTCACTCAACATTCTCTTTGACAATTTATAAAAAAAACTTTCTAAATTTTTCATTAACTATTTTTACTACAATGTTTGTTATAATTTTCATTAAAAGTACTAATTAGAAGCTACATTCTAGAATTTTTTCAAATTTTTTGCATCAATAGTTTAGAAATTAGAAGGGGGAAAGACGCAATGACTTTGAAAGCAAATATCTCGTGACTGAAGGGTTAATATCAAAAGGTCTTAGAAAATTTTCTATTGCATTTGGGGAGACCTATTTAAAGATAAGATCTGAAAGGAAGGTTGAAAAACATTTTTTTTAATTCTCATCATTTCTGTTTTTGGGTCATCAATCTACATACGTATACAAAATTTCATCTTAATTGGTACTTATATAAATGAGGGAATGAAGGTATCCGAGTACCTTATCCATTAACCAATGTTCGTTTAAATCTAGACCTAAAATCTGTTACTTCCAAATACTTTTTTAATTTCTTTTTTCAAGAAAGAGCATTACAATAAATGGATCTTGGCATTCCTGAATACCCATAAAATCAAAAAAATAATTACATACAAAACTCATAGAATTGAAAAAGTACTTAAAATTGATATTAATTAATCAAATTGGCATATTTTGTATTTGAAACTTGTATAATATACTAAATTCTACCTTTTTTTCTATACACCTATTGGTACGGTTAAAAATAGTTTATTATTTATAATATATTTGTTCATATTTTTGATTAAATTTGTATTTGCATTGATATATTTTTAAATATATTAATAGGTATTTATTTTTACTTTACAATATTTGTACCAATAAGTAAACAATTATGTAATTTTTTTTGTTGTCAATAAATTATTAAAAACATTAATTTAAAATAAACATAAAAAGTAGATCCTAACCTCATTTAAATCTAACCTACTCTTCGTCAGACAAAATGCCTTGATTTGAGACAGACATGTTATTCTTTAACATCGAAAGCTTCTGTATAATATTATCCCGTAGATACAGCAGCACCTTTCTCACTTCCATGTTATGGCTAGGCGCTAGCCTCAACGCTTCCCTGACATCGGTGAGGGCGTTTTCGTAATACGTCGCGTCTAACCTCGCTTTTGCTCTTGCGTAATAAGCCTCGTACGATTCCGGTTTCAGGGAAAGTACTTGGTTTGCTAAATCGATCGCTTCGTCTATTTCGTTCATTTTTCGTTTACACCTCGACTGGTTCAAAAGAAAATTAATTCGAAGTTGATGGAATGTATTTATATACTCGATATTAATATCTTCGGTCGGCATCTTCCGTAAGGCGTATTGGTATCTGTGTGCTGCTTCCTGAAGTCTGTTCTTTCTGTATAAGATATTACCGTCTTCTAACAGCTTGTTTAATAGTATTAACCTATAAACAATTTTTTATGTAATCAACGTTAAAAAAAATCGTTTTATTGCAATACTTACATTATTTCTGGTTTCCCCGTAGCCATCGCCCACGTTGCAGGCCCAAGTTTGGCACCTTTCTTCAAAAAACACTGCACTACTTGTATGTTCCTACAGCCTATTGCTCGGTCTAATGGCCTCATTCCATTTATGTCAACGTGTTCTATCAATGCTCCCTTGTCTAACAGTAACTGGACTAGTACTGGATTGCCTGGAAAAAATATAATAATTATATATGCCACAAATATATATGACGTTAATAATTACCTTGAAATGCAGCTAAATCTAATGGTGTCCGTCCAGTATTATCAGTATGGTTGACATTGCTTCCACGTTCTAATAGAATTTGCGTTGCCTGCAATCTCCCTCGAAGACAGGCCCAACATAAAGGTGTTAGTCCTTCGTGGTCCTGTTTTTCAAGATCTGCTCCTGTTTATATATAAAAAATATAAAATTTAACTTAAAATAAGGTTAATTGTTGTTTCTAATTTTCAAAATTCAAACGAATGTATTTAGTAATCACTAGTGTATTTTTAATTAAAGTATTAAGTAATAATTAGTGTAATAACTATAATATATATATATATATATTTTATATAATAAAATATTTATATGCGCAATGTGATGAAGAAGTAAATAGTAAATTTATTTATAACATGTTTGTTACATAAATATCACAGAATAATAAATATACAGAAGCGACACTCAACGTTATTTTACTGGAAACATCGTTTGACATTAAGAGGTGCGACGGTTCTGATTGGTTGGGTATATATATACTCTGAACCAATCATGTACCAGTATACGAATATTTGAAATCCACATATGTTTTCTGTTTATTGGAATTAAATCTAACCTATACAACCCATGATGTTTTATTTTGTCAAACAATATTTTTTATTGTACAAAAAATTAAATGCACAAATTATGTCAGACACAATAAAACATCACGGATTATTAAGGAATAAATAAAATATTCTTACGTTAAGATTAATGAAATAAAAATACAAAATTGTTTTAATTAATGTTTATTAACTATGACAAATTACTTGATTTACATTTTTTTACACTTAATTCATAAAATTTATATATTTCAAGTACAATATTACATTATATCAATTGGGTTATTAAGACTAGCACGTTTTATTCCTTACGAAAACTAGCATGTATGATATTTTGCCATAAAAATTAGCACATTTTATTTCTCACCACGTTACCTAACATTTTTGATAACTCACTGCATATTTTAAACATGTTAATTTTCTTTAAAATATGTTAAACATGTTAGTTTTCCTGATATTTCAAAGGTGCTAGTTCTCGTAAGTTAGGCTCAACTCAGACACTTCAAGTCACTAAAAAATGCCTCGAAGTTGAATACAAACTGAAGTCGAGTTTTGAAGGCATACTGTCACTGGCAGTGGCTGTTACTTGGTAACATTGAGCCATATTTTAGTTGCTGGAAGTGGCTAGTCGGACTTGAGCCTTAATTATAAAAACACATCAAACTTGAGTACATACCAATATTCTTAATGTTTCTTTATCTTCAAGATCAGGAAATATGATGTATGTAGTGTCTGTAAAGTGAAGAATAAATTTCATTAAATTATAAGTTTAATTATTAGCATAAAAATATTTATACTTGTTTTTAATAAAAACAAGTTCAATTCAAAGTTGTATCTCAACACATAAATTAAAATAAAGAAGCAAATCAGTCATATGTAATAGAAAAACTAATAATAATTAAATACTTACATTAATATTAAAAAATAACGTCAACGTTTTGCAAACGATACACTTTCCGAAGTTCTATACGCCATTTTAGAATACTTCGCATCTTCCTTCATGTCTAAACTTTTTACATCGTTGCAAAATTTTATCAACGTTGTACTGTTGTGCAAGACACTTCCTCTTACCTCTCATACGTCTGAGATCACCACACCCGGCATCCCCTTACCGCCCATGCCCCTGAGATCCCTACACCCGTTAATGTCAAACTGTGTTTCCAATTTTACCACTAGAGTGACACCCCCGTAAAATATATAATAAATATATATAAATATATAACTTTTTTATGACAGATATTTTTGTAAACTTTAGTAGTGTTCACAGTTTTATTCAATTATTAATTACTGAGAAAGCATCTTCAAAACAAGTAAGTGATCACGTTTCAAATCAATCAATAACATGAACAATTCATACATAAATATAAATTATTGATTTCAAATTACAATATTTTCAATACACAATGGATTTTCTTAAGAACTGATTTAAACTATCATCTCTTACCTTTATTGAGAAGTAGTTCGATAAGTCCTACATGTCCTTCAGCTGCCGCTAGCATCAGTGCAGTCCTATTAGTATTATCAGTCTGTTCCAGCAGTGCTCTATGCTGTATTAATCGTTCAGCAATTGCCCAATGGCCTTCACGTACCGCCAGTAACAAAGGGGGTACTTGTTTCTTGTTAATAATCGTAACATTAGCACCTCTACTTATTAACACACCTACAATCGGTGTGCAACCATTCATAGATGCTATCGTAAGAGCAGTTTCACCTGGAAGAATTATATTTCATTATTTTTAACCTGACAAATATTAACGTTATAAAATAAAAACTAACCTGTCAAAGAATCCAGCAGGTCAATATTAATCTCTGCCATATCTAACAAATACTCAACAATCTCGACGTGTCCTTGTGATGATGCAGCCACAAGCGCTTGCTGGGCTGCCTCTACTAACTCTACATCCTTTTCAGGGTCTTTCACATTCCAATCGCATGCCAGCAAGTAACTGACGACGTTAAGGTGCCCATTTCTAGAAGCGTGTACCAAAGCACAACATCCAGAAGTATCTGTAGAACCTAATACGGCTCCTGCTGCGACTAATTGTCGTACAATATCACAGTGGCCTCTTGAAGCTGACATCGAAAGGGCAGTCATTCCTTGATTGTTGGTTAATTCGATGTCGGCCCCGAATTCTAGTAATAGACTGACCATGGGTACTATTCCTTCGTGGGAATACATACACAGGACTGGAGCGTTTCCTAAGAAGTCTGTTACATAATCAGGACTTGCACCTGATAGCAAGAGAAGGCGTGAAACTTTGACATTTGGATTGTATATATTTCTCAACGTACAAATCGCTCCCGATACGTCTTCAGAGCTTGATGCAATCCAGTACGACTGTAAATCTCGCGACATGTATTTCTGTAAAGACACATCACGGTATACATGTGCTTTTAATATATGATGCCCTAATTCTAGAGTTTTCTCGGGGTTCAGTGGAAACTGGATCCTTGAAAGTCGAAAAGCGATTCCAGCATGGCCTGCACGTAGATCGCAAAGGAATTTAATACTTTCTCCTTCGTCTCTTCGGATTAACCACTCTCTGAACGACGGATGGAAGAACATGTATGTGTTGTCGAGCCGTTTGACGAGAAACCCGGAGAGCTGTTTAAACCGTTGCAGGAATTCTTCCCACGGTAAGAAGTTGTTGACTAAGAGGCAGTTGATTGAGTAGTATATTTCTAGGAGGGTTAGAGGATACAGAGCTGCTAAACAGACACTCAAAATAAGTGAAACTTTGTCAAATGAGTGCACTGTAGGAAAACGCAGGTTAAAATGAAGTAAGAATATCTCTGCTAATGATACTGGAAGTACTTTATAACTCAATGATTTGACTACTAAATGTCCACGTTCAATCAAATCTAAAATGAGTTTCACAAATAAAAATGAACCTTTACTCGTGTTTAAAAGATGCTGAGAGAATTTAGTTTGTGTCGTACTGAAGCTCTCCTTCCCAGAAATAGAACTGATGTTATTTTGGATACTCGGACTGTTATTCAACCGAAAACTGATATAATCTAACATATCCTTCTGTATCTTATCGTTTGAATTATACTTATCTAAGTTTATCCTCGTGTAAGTCAACTGTTTCGCAACATCTTGAAGCTGAGTTCTTACAGTTGCGATTATCTTCAACCAGCTAGGAAAGTCTTGACCGTGCTTTGCAAGAAACGAAGTTATAGTATCTCCTTGGTCAGGTCGATGATACTCTGCTTCACACAGAGCATCTATAAGTATCACACAGTTCTTGTTATCAATTTTACCGACACGTCGTAGCATTGTCAGAGGTTCTAGGATCCCTCTAGCGAGTGCTAGATCTGGATTTGATATGCACTCTTTGAGAGAGACGGCGCCTTGAACGTGTGGTTCGTTTAGGAGGTGCTCACGGTAGGCGACCAATTGGGGAGCTTGGCAGAGTTGGGCGGCGAGTGAGTGGACAAAATCAGGGACTAAGCAGGTCGCATTGTTGTCAGCTTGGCAGAAATGATAAGCAACAACGCTAGAAGACAAAGGCTTGATTTTTTCAGACACCAGATTCATTTTGCAGTATCGACTTTGTATATGATAGTCATCTTTAATGTCTACTTGATACACAGGGTCTTTTCTTCTCCCGAAGCAACTATGTTCTACCATTTGTAATATTAAAGCTGTCTTCCCCGTTCCTGGGTTCCCTGATATTAAAATACCCGGGCTTTGAGTTGAAAGTACTTCGACTATTTCACTGAAAAGCCTGTAAAAATAAGTGTTATCAGGTCATATTGCAATAATATCAGTAATAAAAAAATAAAAAAATAAAATTAAACCGATTTATTAAAAAAAACCCTGAAAACACTTATTCTATTTGGCACTGATTTTAAAAACTGATAAATTTAATTATTAGATATACTTTTCAGTGTTTTTAGGGTTTTCTGAAGTCATTATTTTTTTTAAAGTTTTTTATTTTTCCCTTTTGAGTGGCATATCCTCGAAGTCAATGGTCAGATTCTGATTAAATTTATATGGGACCACCTCGGGAGTATACTTGTCCAAATCAGTGCATATTTGTTGGAGTTATGCCCGAACATAGGTAAAAAATAGATATTGATTGAATTAAGAACCTCCTCCTTTTTTTATGTCAGTTAAAAATACGTACCAATGCCTTCCTAAGAACAGTGGGTCAGGTTCTTGAAGTGGCACTTCAAAGAACAATGGCTTCAATGTTAACCTTGCATTTCTATACTGCGTAAATCTAATTTTCGTTTCGACCGGACCTTTTATCGTCCCTGCATGGGCAGATCGACGTACAGGCGCATGTCTGTTCTGGAACACATCCTCGACTTGGCCTTGTTGTGTCGCTGGAATAATAAATAAGAATTATAACCTCACTTTATTGTATAAACATAACCACACTTACTTGTAACGGAGTGTCTCCGACTGACAGGACTAGAAGAGTAGTTGCTATGTCCCGATAGGGACATAGACATCAAGGAACCTACGCTATCTGAACCGGGGTCTTTCAGCGCACGTAAGTTGTGCATGTCTGCTTCTGACGAACCAGTTAATGTTGATACAGGACTAGTATTCGTAGATGGCGCTATCTGTAACTGTATCAAATTTATTTTTATATAAATAACACAATAATTAAAATTGAATTTTTAAAAGTTTGCAGTTGAAACTACTGCTATTGCAAAATGCAAGAATAAACCCCAAAATTAAACCAGAAATAATTTTTCAAAAAGTCGAAAAACGTCAATTTTTTCAAAAAACCCTCAAAAATATTGAAATTAAATAAGGTAGAAATAAATAGGTCATTCCATTTAAAAAAATGTCATTTATTAGACACCTTTTTCTGGGACTACTCTACATTTTAATATTACTTTATAATGTGCATTTTTACTTGAAAATTGTCTCTATCTCTTAAAAGAGAGGATATCGAAGAAATACCCACTATTAACAGTGGGGTAGCCAGGTATTTTTTAGGGGGAGGGGGGCAATTTTTCTTATTGGTCCCTCGCTGATTACTGACTATTGACATTTTATCTTTTACAACAATCAACTTACTTGTGATTCATAAACAGAGAGCGATGCCATCGACATTGATGAATCGTGTGAGCTGCGTGTTTGACAAGGACTAGAGTTTCTCGGAGATGGGTTCCTTACGTTGCTACCTAATAAGAGACCTAACCTCGTGTACATATCCCTTTGCGATACTTTCTTTGTAGACATCGGTTTAACCATACTGCTTCCGTCATCTGCAAATAAAACAATAATAACAATTAAATTAAATTGCGATTGTTGAGTGTTTTAAAATCTTGTTTAAGTTTAGCCATGCACGGTATCGCTAATTTTGTGCGTTTTTGTAATATAGTGTGTTTGGTGACCTAACTTCATAAGAAGAATTCTATTTAAAAAAAAGATTTTCAATTATTTTACTATATTATTTAATTCTCTTAAATTATTATACAATGATTTAATACCATTTTTACCCCCTCCCCCCCAGCATCATATGAAGATTAGTTACCAAATAATGCATGTAAATTATTTATTACTAGAGCTTGATAAATTATTATTATAATTTTTTTTTAATTTGAATATTTAATTTGAATATCTTCTGAATTACTTATTTAACAAACTATCAACAATGGCGTAACAAGCGCGGGGGTAAGCTTAGTTAATGGTATTCTTGCTTATAAATCCCCCCCCCCCCCCCCATCAAAAAAACCTTGTTACGCCACTGACTATTGAGTTAGTTTGTCGAGCTCTATATGTTACATTATTTTGCATATTAATAGAAATAAACATGCGAAGAAAACTAAAATAAAAACAATACAAAATAAAAGAAAAATTAGAAACTCTGCTATTGCTAGAATATATCTGCTTGCAATCTACTGGAAATAAAAAAAAACGTGTTTATTTTAGTCACATACTAAACTTACACCTAAATTACAAAATTTTCATTTTTAAATAAAACACCTTTTGTAGTTTAAGAAAAAATGTACAAGAACACAGGGCCGTAGCTAGGGGTTGTGTGAGGATTCACACCCCTCTCCCCTTATATACATAACGTGAGCAAAATTAGTATTTTGTGATAGGATAATTCAGAATGCAAATTTTGAAAGTGGTTTTGTGCTTGGAATTTGAAACTAAATACAGAAAATTCTAGGCCTAGAGTATATTGGTGCTAATAATATGCCCCCCCCCCACCGTAGTTATTTCAGGATACATTTTTCTGCTCTAACTTTTGATTTAAAAAATATACATATTTACTGACCCCCCTCCACTTTTGGGGTTATATTATCTCCCCCCCCCCCCTGCCTTCAAGTTAAATATTAAATCTTTTTATACGTAATTTGTAGTTTAAAACTCTTTTACACACTAGCGACTTAGTCGTGCGATTTTTAGCAGCGTGGCTATCGCGTACATTCATTTTACATTGTTTTACTATATGTAAATCGCAAAACAATAACTTGCATACTAACAGGAGTTATTTTAAGAAAATTTTACAACTACACATTTTCCTTTTTTTCTACTTATAATTTTTCAATTGTGATGACCTTCTTTTTGTTCGTTTTATTTTTATTTTTTTAAACTGTATTTATCTATCTTTTTTTTTGCTCTACATTTATAATTTTCAACTACACAAATTGAGTTTTACAACTGCACTTTTCATTTTTAGAACTGCTACAACTACACACTAAAATAACCCCTGCATACTAATGTATAGCATGCCATGACGCGATAGTAGCGCGATAGTGACGCGACTAATTGTAAGTCGCTAGTGTGTAAAGGGTCTAAGGTGTAAGTACAACAATCAAAACGAAATACAATTGCAACAATGCATTAGACACAGTGGCGCACCTAAGTTTTCTTTTGGGTAAACTTCCCCCCCCCCCCCTAATTTGTCAATATACATCATTTAATTTAACTATTGTGATACATAAAAAAATTACATACAGGGTGGGGCATTTAAAGTGTTACAGTTAATTATCTCAGAACCATCGCATATTTGAAAAAAAAATTTCAACCAAATTATGTTTGGTTGTAAGGGGTTAATCGAATAGTAATATTTATTTGCTATTTTAACGTGGCCTTTAAGGATATTTGAAGGTCAACATCATTTTTTTTAAATAAGAACCTATAGTTTTTATTTAGTACTCTTATTCTACGTGAAAAAACACGAATCATTCATTGAAAACTTTTTTTTAAACAACCCAAGCTTTCCAAGGTATCTAACAAAATAATTCGAGATTTTTAATTTTCAAGAATTTTTTACTCAGAAACCATAAACTTTAAAAAAAGTACAAGATACCAAAAATGTGTATTTTGGTCTAATGAAACTTGGAGAATTATTCTAGATTTTTTTTAACATTTCGTACTTTTTTTTGTTTTTGCTAAAATAAAATAAATAGAAAAAGTTTTAAATTTTTTAAAAATAATTCTCCAAGTTTCATTAGACCAAAATAAACATTTTTGGTATCTTGTACTTTTTTTCTAAAGTTTGTGGTTTCTGAGTAAAAAATTCTTGAAAGTTCAAAATCTCGAATTATTTTGTTAGATACCTTGGAAAGCTTGGGTTGTTCAAAAAAAAATTTTCAATGAAAGATTCGTATTTTTTCACGTAAAATAAGATTACTAAATAAAAACTATAGGTTCCTATTTAAAAAAATTATGTTGACCTTCAAATATCCTTGAAGGTCACGTTAAAATAGCAAATAAATATTACTATTCGATTACCCCCTTACAACCAAACATTTTTTGGTTGAAACATTTTTTTCAAATATGCGATGGTTCTGAGATAATCAACTGTAACATTTTAAATGCCCCATCCTGTATATGTATAATAATTATAAAAATAAATGTAATTTTTTCCCGATTTTTCTGGGTGCGCCACTGATGAGACACGGCATGCAACATAACACAAAAACGTCAAGTTGCGTGCCTGCTAACTGGTTGAGGCCCGTTGCGGCACTCGACGATCCCGCGGACCACAGGGACTTGATCTTTCCTAATACGTAGTTACTCCATGTCCTACCTTCTGGAGCAACCGGCGTGGAAGATGTCATTTTGTTCACTGTATTTGAAATGTAGTTAAAAAAACTGCCATGGGACTTTCTTATACTTAATACAGTGTAGGTACATGTAATTATATACTTATCCAAAAAATAAAATTTTTTTTTTAGTGTTTTTTGAAGGGCTGTATCTCTGTGAAAAATGGTCTTATCGAAATAAAAAAAAAAAAACATTTTAAAGCTTCAAGTTTTGAGATTTTTTAGCATACATTTTTTTGAGCTACGGTTATCGCGCAATCATAAGAAATAGTGGGACACCAAAAATTTTTTTTAAGGGTCCACGAGCTCGGGATTTTTTTTTCAGTTAAACCAATGCATTGGTCAGTTAATTTGTTTATTCAGCTTTAATTTGTTTTTTTTTGGTCCCTCCCAATTTTTTTTTGCTGAGATATCTGACTTTAAATGAAAAATGATTCTTTTGTTTTCGATCATCAATATATCAGCAACTAATGATTAAACAGTAAATTTAAAGACAGTTTTAAAAACTTGAATAAATTTCCTATAAGACCCTTTCTTGACTTTAGAAAAAAAAATTTTGTACCTTCACCATTAGTTTGAAAACGTTAAAAAAAATGACTTTTTATGGTCTTTTAGTAAATCTATCGCTACTTTACAAATATTGATGAGAAGACTAATGTTGCCAAGTTTTTCTACAGCTTAATGTACCCCCAACAGTCCTGTAAATTTTGAAATTGATCCATCAAACCGTTTTTCCGGACCGATTGATCAAATTTTGCTTGCGTATTAATCCGATTCCAGCATGCAAGATACAAAAAAAAATTGTAATTGTTTGTTCCTTTAATTTTTTGGATGAGTATATATAAAATACATATTTCTGGCTAACTAACGAAAAATACGAAAAAATGTATGGGACGTAAATTATAGAAAATAACATTCTCTACAACTTTTATACTAAATATTTTTTTCTGTTATGGATCAATTGAAATATAATTGAAAAAAATCAATTATTTCCTTGAGAAAAATTTTTTTCGAAAAAAATTACTCCACATAAATTTAAAAAATAATTCAAAAAATGTTTATGGTTTGTTTTTTTGAGGGGCTGTATAAAAAAAATCAAATTAAAACTCAAAATCAGTTTAAAAAATTACAAGCAATGTTACCAACCTGATAAAGCAGAATTGTCAGTCGAACCATGATTACTGTCAGATTTTTGTGTAAACTGATTTCGCAAAGCTTTGGGGCTCATGAAAAACCTCTTCCTAGTGTTGGGGGGTGTCGGACAACTTCTTGTCATAACATTGTCTTGCTGTATCTGCGTCACTCGCTGTGAACGATTGGCAGGTCTCGGCGGTAACTTGGAGCAGTCAGTTTTGTCTTTGATTGTTGTGCTCGATGGGGTTCTCTACAAGAATAAAATTTTATTATTATCCAAAGGAGAAGAGTGTTTTGAGACATCCTTTTTCATGGAGCTCTAACTTGGGTCTACGACAAAAGGCAGAATCCTGAAAGGCCGACAAGGACAGAAGGTCGACAAAAAAATATATTGTATTATTTAATTTGCTTTAACGTATTTTGGGGGAGGGGGGGTGTGGGTAATTTTTTGTAAATTTTAATTTGCTTTTATGTGTTAAGTTTTTTTGGGGGGGGGGATGATTCAAATACCCCCCCCCCCACAAAAAATTATTATTGTATTATTAATAATATTATTGCATTATTAATACAATAATTGACATGCCCCTCCCCAAAAAAAGTTATAACGTTAAAGCAAATTAAGTATAAGCCCCCCCCCCCATTTAAGATATTATTAATTTATATACATTTTTTGTCTGCATTTTGTCCCGATCCCCTCCAACTTAATAATTAAATTATTTTTACCTGGTTCATAATTGATGTAAAGTGTCCATTTGTCTTCACTTTACTGCGAGAATAGATAGTATTTGTCGTGTTACTGTCTCCGTATAATGTAATCTCTGAACCACGAAGCCCAGAACAGCCTAGTGATGTTTTGTAGTATGTGTCTGTAAAAATTAAAAACATTTTTTTTTTGTTACACTTTTTATATAATCATGAAAATTAGAATCACATGCAAATAAAACTAACAACATTACCTTCTCTAGAATAAAAACACCGTATTCCAACAATATATTTTACTTTAAATTAAAATTTTCGAAAAAAATATTGAAGAATAAAAGGTTATTACGGAATCCTTGAATTGGCAAGAAAAATCACATCGCGTAACTTAAAATTCGCGTAAAAAGAGACCCTATTGTATTACAGTCGGGACTCGTTTATTGTAAGTCTCGTTTATTTGAAATGCGCAGTTTCGTTTATTCAAAATTTTTTCTCCTCATTCACCTCCCACCATTCTCGAGCCATGGCGTAAACGAACATATTTTTGAAATTTTTGTAGAATTAATTAGAGACACTAAAGTAAAATTATTTCACTATCACGATTAACTATTTACGATAAATATTAAATACCAAGGTTTACATACATAGTCTCTAAAGCTCCTTGACCAATCAGCGTTGACGCGGGAATTGAAGTCACCACGAAGACGTATTCAAATGTTATAAATGTATCAATTACAAAAAATTCCTTCATTTATTCTTGTTTTCGTATTGTTTGATATTTTAACAACACATACAATAAAAAAAGTACAAATTCGACATAGCAAAATCATAAAAAGCTGTCAGAATCACATAACGTATTGCCCACTTAAGAATAGTAAAAATGACACTTCCCGAATAGACAAAATTGTCTGTGATAGCTTTTTCATGATTTTGCAATGTCGAATTTGTACTTCTTTGATTGTATATGTTGTTAAAATATCAAAAAATACGAAGACAAGAATAAATGAAGGATTTCTTGTAATTGATATTCTATTATACATTTATAACATTTGAATACGTCTTCGTGGTGACGTCAATTCCCGCGCCAACGCTGATTGGTCAAGGATCTATACATAACTTGGCGGGAGCTCCTCTCGACTTAAGTGCCATTCACAATTGGCTTTGTGCGGTTGTAGTGCAGAACTTAGTGCAGTGCCGTTGCAGTGTAGAAGTTTGGAACCAATGGATTCATTATACCGTTCACATAAGATTAGTGCAGATGGTAGTAGTGGGTGGTAGTGGCAGAAGCTTGCAATCTCCAAACTTTCGCACCGCACGCGTTGCAACGCCATTACAACGACCAATCATATCACGATCAATATTAATTGTATTGTTTTGAAAATTATAAAAATTTGAAATTATATTATATGAAAAGCATTTTATTTTAAAACCCATTTTGAAAATACCTATTTTCCATTTTATATTTTAAATGCTTGTCTCTAAAAACTATTTTGCATTTTGCATTTTAAATAAAATGATTAAATATTTTGCATTTTTATTTCAAATGCATTGTGACATCCATTTTGCACATCTCTGTTTATTATTAAAATAAGTATAATACGATTAAAGACTGGTATAATTTAAAAATTGTCACTAATTGACGTATATTTACATTCTTTATTATATATAAAATAAGTATAATACGATAATACAATTTGAGACTGATATAACTTAAAGATTATCTCTAATAGACGTACATTTTTTTATAATTAAAATAAATATAATGCGAATATATACACGCTAATATACCATTCATTAGCACTTGCTGGTCCATTTTATAATATTCAAATGTCACTTGGAATTCAAAAACAAACATAACCACCATTTTAGGTAATCGTCAATTGTGACCGCTATTCTGCACTACCGCTACACGCTACACTATCACTGCAATAACAACTGCACAAAGTCAATTGTGAATGAGCCATTAGAATTAACGAGTATCTATAAAATTCCACTCACCATTACCCCTCTGCCAGTTATCCTCCCCGTCTTCACAATATTCGTGCCTCGGTGCCCGCATCTCATCTGTTTTGGTACACAGAGGACATACCTCGCTGTGGAACAGACAGGAGTAGCATCTCTCGTGACCGCACGAGTCTACCAGCCTGCGCTTCTTGCCTTTGTCGAATGGGAGTCTGCAGGATGGACATCTTTCGTCTGACATTGCATTGCTGGAAGTGGTGGAACCTTCGAGGTCGAGGAGTTTACGTATGGCAGCTAGATCTGAAAATAAATCATGTTGGGTTATTTTACAGAACGGAATACAGATTTTAGAGGTTTAAGGCTCTGTCAAACAGAAAGCGGACTGACCGAAGTGGTCAAATACATGCATTCTTCCCTGGATATGTCGTTTTACTAACGGTTTAAAGGAACTCCACTTAAAAAAACATTGCTAATATGGCAATTTAAGAGATTTCATAACATCTTAGATATGCAAACCATGTCGAGCGATATTATGCTGCATCATTGCGCCAGGAAGACCTTATTGAAATGTGATATAATTAACATGTATATTTAATATTATAAGGAATAAAAAACTTTTTCTTTATATTAATTTCACACTAGATAAATTAATTGTCATATATGTTAATTCTGTTTTCATTTGTGTGAAATCAGTTTTCATTAATGTGAAATTATATTTCATTTGTGCGAAATCAGTTTTCGTTAATGTGAAATTATATTTCATTTGTGTGAAATCTGTTTTCGTTAATGTGAAATTATGTTTCATAAGTGTGAATTTATACTGTAAAAGGTATAGTGATAATCATGTTCAGCAGTTCATCTGAAGAAGAAGAATTACTTATTTTGTTAGCTGTGAGTTCAGCAGCAAGATGAAAAATGTAATGGGTATGCCATAGTCAATGTGCATAATGCAGGCATTCTATATAGTGACTAGGCATTGCACGTTCGAGAGTGTTGTTTTCCGAGCTAAATACTGAAGCGAAGTCATACAAACAACTGCACTACCGCACAAGATCAATCAATTTTTCATTATTATCTTCTCTTTTACTCATTTTGGTATCCAGTCCGCGCGCTAACTCTGTAAAAATTTACAACCCGTTCGTTGCCCACCACGAACTGAACTTGTCCGTTGCGGTAGTCCTCTTTCTGTTTGACCAGGGTAATGCAACATTATACAGTCCGCTTTCTGTTTGACAGAGCCGTTAAGGGGAGGTTCTCATCAAGCACGACCAAAAAATCGATTTTTTTTTTGCTTAAAAAGTTGGCAAATGTCTCGTAGAATACGCTCGTGAAACCCGTTTTGCCGAATTCAATTTTTTTTTAAAGTTATAGTCAATATATACACACATACACACACATATATACATGTTGTACTAAAACTTTAAACGCGTATTTCTCGAAACCATGTTTTCTGAGACGGGCGGCAAGATATCTCAAAAACTACTATAGATATCGATATGAATTTTTTTTTATTTTAAAGATAATTAAATTTTCTGGATCTTGAACTAAAATCATAATTTTACAATCATTATTTTTATTGTTACAGCACTTTTTTGAGCCAAAAAAAGTGCGAAAAAATTTTTTTTTTTTGCAAGTCCGCCATTTTGTTGTTTTTTTACTTTTCTTAGTGATTTTAGTTCAAGATCTAGCAAATGTCTTCTATTTTATAAAAAACATTGATTTTTTGATTTCAGACAAAAATTGGATGCGTTACCTTGCCGCCCGTGGAGGTGTTTTTTTTTTCGATGACTATCTTTGAATGCATATAACTAATAAACTATTCGGTATTTTTGTTCATAAAAATTTGTAAAAGTAGTTAATAACATACTTAATAAGTACCAAAAAACTTGACTACTTTATTTACTTCCTTCCATAAGAAAAAAAATCGCGAAAATCACGTAATTTTTGGGTCGCTAGATGAGAACCTCCCCTTAAGGAAGAATTAGCTAAAAATCTATATATATCAATGGTGTTTTTTCGAGCCGTGGACTATAGTCGATTTTCGCGTCGAAAGAAAAAAAAATACAGTCGACTTTCGCGTCTAAAGGGTTAATACATCGTTTTATAGGCAACTATAGCTGTTATCCGCGACTTTTCCCGCATGGCATTTGTATTTTTTTACATAATCAATTTTTCGGGATACAAAATATCCTATGTCTTTCCTCATGATGCAAGCTATCTCCCTGCCAAATTTCAATAAGATCGGTTCAACGATTTAGCCGTGAAACAGACGGACAGACAGAGTTACTTTCGCGTTTATAATATTAGTATGGATATGATCAATTTTTATAGTTTTTTTTAAATTTATTTACCTGTTCGTTTGTATTAATTTAACTTAAAAACTATTGAACCGATTTTGATAAGACCTATTTCGAAACAAACGCGTGCGAAAAATTCTAATAATGATAAAAAAATTATATTAGAAAATATTTTATATTGTATGCAATTTAAGTTTCTATAATTTATAGAATTAATATCTTTGGCTTCTGAAAGGCCCTTCCAACCCCCGTACATTTTCTATAGACACACCTATGTTTATAAACAGGAACCAAAGCACTATTATTAGAAGATGATGATAAAAATTGCAAGTATAGATTAGAAAAACATGATATAAGATTGAACAATGTAAACATTATGCATATTTCTCAGTAATTTATTTTTACATATAATAATAGACAGCAGGCGTGATATGAGTTGATAAAAGAGCGCCAAGATGGCGTCCAAGATGTCATACAAAACACTAATTTATTACAGAGATTAGATAAAGTCCAATGTTATTGGCACGAACTCATTATTTCTAATAAATTTAATTGGATCATATTGGAATATTCGTTATTGGAAAATACCATGATTTTTGATATAATCCATTTTGATAGTTTTGTACACAACATGAAAACTACTGAACCGATTTTAATGGGACTTTCACTGTAAGGAAGCTAAAGACCCTAGAATTAGTTTAGGCTATATGGTAATTGAAAAAGGACATGCCCGTATTTTTAACGTCGTTTTACAGTTATCCGTTTCGATAGTTTAAAAATAATTGTTTGTTTCGACTTGACACGAAAACTACTGAACCGATTTTAATGGGATTTTCACTATAAGAAAGCTTAAGACCCTAGAATTAGTTTAGGCTATATGGTAATTGAAAAAGGACATGGCCGCATTTCTAACGTCGTTTTACAGTTATCCGTTTTGATGGTTTATTGTTTGTTTCGACTTGACACGAAAATTAATGAACCGATTTTGATGGGACATTCACTGTTTGAAAGTCTAAGAGCCCAGAATTAGTTAAGGCTATATGGAAATTGAATTAGGACAGGCCCGTATTTTTAACGTCGTTTTACAATTATTCGTTTACTGAACAGATTTTGATGGGACTTACACTATAAGAAAGACAAGTCCGTATTAAGGAATATTTAATATTGTTTGTTTTCTATTAATAAAAATTTATTTTTTAAAAATATTAAAAAAGCATCACTTCACATTTTTAGAAGAGCCACTCGTGCGGGCGTTCTTTGATTTTGAAATACAGGTTTTTTTTTTATCCAAGATAAGAACCTAAATAAACTAAGTTGTATTGATAGATGTCACTACTGTATTTTATAAATAGGGACATTTTATAAATATTAACTCACAGTCAATTACTATCACGTGTGTTTTAAGTTATGTAAAAATTTCACAACCAAATTGCCTGGAGGTTTTTGAAGCGTAGTGTGTAATTATATTCTGATATTTATTAAAAGTAAAAAGATATAATTATATTGTATATTTTATTAGCTACCTGAAACAAGCCATACTTTATAAAAATTTCTGTTCAGATGCCGATATAACTAATACTATATTTTCGTGATTTTCTTAAATTTTGTAAGTTACTGATTTTTTTTTTTGTAAGATAAAATATACTTATAAGCGCCCCATGCTTTTAATTTTAGTTGCATGAACCTGAAAACAGTGATTATTAAAACCGTTTTATGACTGAAAATGCTGAAATATGTGAAAGGAAAATTATTTTCTCCTTTTTCATGAATTTTCAATTGATTTTTTTATTTAATACATTGAAATGATTGATCCATGTATTTACATCAAGAATATATAAATATTCAAAATTTAAAGACAATCAGACATCAGGAAGTAAGGTAGTGGTACCAGTCTTGGCAAGGATTCCAGTAATGGCAAAATAAAAAATTGGTAAATAAAAAAAAAATTAATTTCTATCAAAATCTGAATTATTAATATTTTCATCATCGATTGACGTATAAGAAAGTAACATATACACAAATACATAGATTTAAAATATCCTTATTCATAGACAACATAATTTATTGTTAACAAATAATCAGGTTAGCCAATATAAAAACATTGTGGCATTTCCAAAATCTAAAAAGCGCTATCTATAATTCACTACACATAATTTGTGTACAATCATTGACGAATGACCCCCGGGGCCTTTCAAATATCGGTCAGTTTCATGATCAAAAGAGAAAGTCAATACATCTTGTTTAGTTTTAATCTTAACATAATATAACACCAGTGGCGTGCGTAGAATCATTTCATCGGGGAAAGTTATAAAACAATGGTCACGTTCAGGATTGACCAAAAACAGTGAAAACAGCAGATTCATGGAATTTCTAGTGGAATGTACCAGAAATTTAAAGAATGTCATTTTTAAGCGTGTAAGGAAGTGAGAAAGAAATAACCAGAAAGAGATAGAAACTAGTGTTCTGACAGAAACGCTTAACATGAAGTGAACATAAAAGTTCTTTGGTTAGCCTGGTCACTAGTTTCTATCTCTTTCTAGTTACTTCTTTCTCACTTCGTTACACGCTTAAAAAATTAGTCTTTTAATTTCTGGTACATTCCACCAGAAATTTCATGAATCAACCAATCAAAGCTCGTTGTTCACTTTTTTTGGTCAGTCGTGAACGTGACCATTCATTTATAAACAGAACTGCAGATACGTTTTTGAAATGAATTGTACTTTGCACTTTCTACCAGTTTTCGCTGATAAATAATTTTTAACTGTATAATTTAAAAATCAGTTCAACGAAATGCATATTTTGATACCCCACTTGTGTATAGAATTTTTTTCGTGACGTAATTTTTTTTATATCTTTGCAAATAATTTATGAGATTATTCATATTTTTCCCGGAATGGGCATGCAATTTTACATATATTTTTTCAAATTTTAACTCAATCGATCCAATAGTTTTTGAGTTATGCTACAGACGAGATTTACAAATATGGTTTCAATTTTATTTTGACGAAACCCTAAAAACGTTTTAATATAATTTTCACGTGCCTTCCACTGTGCCTTACATGAAAAATTATAAAAATATGTATTACCTATAAATTTTATGACACAATATATTTACAATATGACAAATGATTTTTTAGACAAGGTTTTGCAGTGGCGTACCAAAAAATATATCTGATAATTATATTATTTTAGTCGAAAAAATCATATTTCCATCTCTCAGTGAGAATATTTATATAAAAAAATAACATTATTATCTTTATTAAAGATCGAAATATCCGCCCCCCCCCCTCTTATCTTTAAGTTCACACCTGAAGTTCTTGTAGCTGTCATTGAAATAAAAAATCAATTTTAATCATTATTGTTATATGTATGTATTTTGGGAGAACGTAAGATTTTTTATATTAAATTATCTTGAAGTGGGTCAAAGTCAAAATTTTAAAAGAACATTCAATCTTTTAAAATCGTACATTCTAATGGTTTCTTGATAATTTTTTCTCTCAAGTATTATTCATTATGAAAGTACTTTTTTGTATATCATAAAAAAGATCTGATAATATTTATTATGAAATTATTATTTAATTTTTATTACATACACGTTTATTATATTAATAATTATTAGTATGGTATAATGAAAAAAACAATAATACATTTTTATGTGTGCTGACATAAAGTTGCATAAAAATTATTCAGTAATTTAAAAAAAAATTCAAAATTTTTTATTTACTGAATTTTTCAAAATCCGTTAAATAAACTAGTGTGAAGCAGACAAGATTAAAAAATTCGAGTTTTAGATAGTGTTTCTGTCAATTTTTTAGGTTCGGAAGGGGGGGGGGGGGGGTGAATTGTCGAATGTTTTTTCTCTCAAAATATAAGGAAATTAAATCTCTTTAAATGTTATTTATTATCATTTTTTCGAAATATGTATGAGATGAGAACCACGGGACTTTCTTATACGTAACCTAACAGTGAATAGTGTACGTGATTCTTATTTCATTAAAACATTTCTAACAAACTAATAAGATAGAATATAATGAATACCTAATATAGATACTATTATTCTCTACATTATAAAACAAATGAATTTTTTTGAACGTAATAACTGAAAACGGATGTTTACTCTTATCAATTTTTGAATTATTTTTGAAATAAGAAAAAAATGTTTTACATAAAAAATGTCGAGTATATTACTATCTATAATTTATTCCTCATACATTTTTTTCCAACAACAAAGATCGTTTTAAAAAATAGGACGTTTTCTTCGCAGACAAAAATTAATCTTAAATATAAAATTTCATCCTTCTACGATTTGTCGTATTTGACTTACAGCGCTTACAGACAGACATACCGACAGACGGACACACAGACATCATGGCGAAAATAGTCAGAATGGATTAAGGGAAGGTCAAAATGGATAATTCCATCAAAATCCGGATTTCGAAAAAAATCGGCTTCACTATACTTACTTATACTATTGTATATTTCATATACAATAGTATAAGAAAGTAAAAAATGAAAAATCTGTTTGTATTAAATACCAAAATAATAAGTTTTGTTAAAATAAATTTTTTTATAAAAATCGACGGAAATTCATTTATTTTCTAAACTTTAAATAACGATTTAAATCACAACAATGATTGACAGAAAGTCGAGATACTTGTTTTGATTTCTAACGACTCTAATTTTAAATTTAAGGACATACAAGTTAGTATAGTATGACAATATCTCTGACCGTATGTATATATATGTACATAATATATTATTCATTATAATGTCGAGTGAATCACCCATTGAAAAAAAAGTTGTGAAATCGTTTATTTACATTTGAAACATCAATGAATGGAGCGAAAGCGGATGTGGATTTCTACGCAGATAAAGTTATCAGGAAGTCGCGTTAATCCGGAAACTGTATTGTCTTCCTGTCCCTCATCTATGGACCAAATGTCAATTAGAGATATTTATAAATTTTATTGATATTTAGGTATTATATATTAATATTTATTTTATGTACAATAGTACTTTTAAATAATTTATAAATAAGATTTTATCGTAGCTTCTGCGGTGATCTTGGTTTCTGGGTATAAGCCACGTCAGTTTGATCGTTCTATCGGCTCTGTTCTATATTTTTTTAGAATATAAAACAGTTGGTACTAGAGCTGGGCGCGGGCCGTGAATTTTTCGGGTCACGTCGGGTCACGGCCGTGACCCGACGTGACGTGAGCGATTTTCAAATATTGGATCGTGAGCGGGTGTGATCGTGAGTCAAAATAAAACAATCGTGCGTGACCGGGCGTGAGTAAATTTTTGTCGTGCGTGAGTCCGTGAGTATATGTATGTATATTTTGATATTTCTTTAATTTCTGATCTCATGCATATATGATAATCTGTTTAATCGAGTTTTTTTATGTAATTCACTTATTTATTTTTAATCAACTTTATATAAGTAATTCATATATTAAACAACTATAGTATGTTTAATATAATGGTAATATAAATGGTAATATTACAAAATAAAGTACCTATGTATCCCTATATAAATAAAATTTTTCAAAATTGTACATCTGATTTTTATTGTACTTATTTTTACTTCTATACGAATATAAATACGCACTTGAAATAAGATATCAAAAATTTGTCGAAACATCAATTTTTGTGTATAGGTATAATATAATTTTCATCTATAGATTTCAGTGGTATTATTATTCTGTAATCATACCTGTTTTATTTCCATTTTATCTTTTTTTGGTGTTATTATTTGCACTAAAAATGCAGTTTCGAAAAAATATACAAATATAAAATATACACATATTATATTGCACGTAAAAAATTAAACATTTTATTTATAACATATTATTCGGGTCACGAGCGTGACCCGCCGTGCGTGATCGGGCGTGAGTAAAAAAATAGAATTCGTGAGCGGGCGTGATCGTGAATACTTTTTTTTGTAACCGTGAGTGAGCGGGCGTTACTAAAAATTTTTCTCTCGTGAGCGTGCGTGATCGTGAGCAAAAATTACTCACGCGCCCAGCTCTAGTTGGTACTAGTTACGGAATCAAATGATTTAATATAGTCGATCCCCTCTTACCCCTAATGGTCCCATTTTTTTCATTAAGAAAGCAGCCATGGGTACCTCGGGACTTTCTTATATGTAATACTAAAAGAAAACAGTGTACGTGTTTTTAATTTTATTTAAAAAATAATTTTGGAGAATTGATAAAAGATAGAAAATAATGAATAGAACGTAAATTATAGATAATCATATTTTCTACAACTTTTACCTGACATTTTTTTCATTTTTCTTTAATTCGCACTGTTTCAATAGAAATAAACAAACAAAAAAAGGAAGAAGAAAAAAACATAAGATATAGAATAACGTTAAAAAAATAAAAATAAAAACTAGAAAAATATATATATATACAATACAGTTCAAGTTTGGCTGAGGGGCTACGCCTGATGGCCAATAACATAAATTTAAAAAAAAATCGAAAAATTTAAACGGTTGACAAATCGTTTTAAACAATATGAAGTTGTACAATGTACATACACGGAAATGTGATATTTTCAGAAAGAAAGAACAACGAAAAATCAAAGAAAACATAATTTCTGAAACCAATTATTTTATCTACATATTACACCTGCCATAAAAATAATTTCTTTAAAAAGGAAGTGAGTGAAATTTCTGATGACTCCAAATTTGACTAGACAGATCAAATTTGGATATGACGAAACTGGCGCCTAAGTATGACTATTATATTACAGGCACAATGGCGTTGCATATATATGTATATATAATTAGTAAGTCGAACAAATCATTTTTGCATTTTGCATATGTATGTATATTTTTTTCTTTTAAGTCGGTTTTATATTCTTCAGTTTGCGGAGTTACTATTTAGAATGACCTAAATTTAACCACTTTTCAAATTTGGCAATGAACGCATTACTTGTCAATAATAACTAGAAACCAAACAGTTTTCGGTAGGTATTAGGTACAAGACCGAATGATTTTTAACCGAATTCAAAAAAGGAGTTCTCAATTCGACTTTGGATATTTTTATGTATGTTGAACCGGAATTTATTTATGGTTCGGATTCAAACATAAATTTCGGTTCGGGTTAGGGTTTAGGTTCAACATGTTGCAAACTATTCGGGTTCAAAAACCGTTATTTTTTTAGGTTTCAGGTTCGGGTTCGGGTTCAAGTTTGTAATTGAAAGAAAATTATTTTGTTCGAAAAAAAATTATAATTAACAAATAAAACATTTTTGAAGAAGAAAAAACATTAATAGCCATTAAAATATTGCTAGAAAAAATGGCAGAAAATAAAATTACATTTTACAGATTGAAATTTCTATTTTTTAGATTTTTTTGCAAATTGAAGTGTAATTATAGAATTTAAAAAAAGGTGAAAAATATGTAAATTTCAGTAGTTACCATAAAATTCAAACAGATTTCCATTGTACATTTTATAATCTCTTTTAAAAATTATTGGAGGAAAATATTTAAATATTAAAAATAATATATTGAATCTTTTAAAAATATATGGTTACCGGTTATCCATGAAAAGGTTCAGATTCAGATTGAGGTTTGTTGACTCTGAGATATAGCAGTTCGGTTCGGGTTCAGGTTAATGAAAAATACGGGTTTTTTCGGGTTTACGGTTCGGGTTCGGGTACAGATTCAAGTCCGACAAATATGCACCGATTTGATTTTTTGTTTGTTTGAAAGAGTATAGTCTCGAGGTGGTCCCATATAAATTTTATCAGAATTTGACGATGGATTTTGAAATATAAAAAAAATAAAAAATAAAACCGACTTCAAAAAATGTTAAATTTAATTATTATTATATTTTATATTAATTATTATTATCAAACGTTTGGTTATTAAATCCGAGATTACCTTTACCGAGTCTCGTGTGAAGGTCTAACACATTTATACAACGTTAATTTTAATTTTTTTCTCCCTTCATGTAGTTTTTTATGTAGGTTATCCGTTCATTAAATTTGCATTATTAATTTTATCTTCCTATCCTATTACATAATAAGGTAGTGGCATATGGCACCAGTCTTGGCAAGGATCCCAGTAATGGCAAATTTTAAATTAAATGTACTGAATTAGAAATATGTGTTGATATTTGATTACTACCATTTCTAAATATTAATCTATATAAATTTAACTGTCTTACAGCGTGATTTGATGACAATCGACCAATAGGTGTCAAAATGGTGGACATTTAAACTAATTATTAGTATAATTTATTTATTAATTATTATATTATCATAGCAACTGCTTTACATTGTTTCAAATTTGACGATTCTTTCTTTTATATCTTTTGTGTCGTAGTACTTATCAATTTGTATATAATCATTAGCAAGTGTCCATAACTGCGTGCTCATTAATGGTTTTACATTACTAGAGAAAAAAACATGAACAAAATAAAAGGCTATAATTTAAAAAATAAACTATATTTGATGAATTTGGTAATTAAATTGATTAAATAAAGAGTTACTTGTTTTATTAGTAACATGAGTTCATGATAATTACAAAAAACAAGCCTATCAAATGAAAAAAAACGAAAACTTGCTCTTACAGGTGTCTTTACCTTATATATGTATTTAATCTATAATAAACCTACTGGTTTCACTTATCGCTAACTCTCCGATAAAATTTACACAAAATATTCACAAATTATATACCTAAACCTTCCCTGTGAAACACTCTATCTCTTAGTGAAAACCAGAATAAAACAGTTCAGTAGTTACTGATAAAATCGCGCCCAGGCTATAATATAATGCATCTCATACTTGAAGTTAGTCAAGTTGTCATCTGAATGGATCTGTATTACTATAATTCTACAGTTAATTACAGTAAAAGCTCCTTATTCGCGCTTCCTTCATTCGCGTTTTCACTATTCGCGGATTAAAAAAATGCGACCCAATTCCTATATTCGCGGCTAAAGATTTCTTTATTCGCAGATCTAATCAGGAAACGTGACATTTAATTTGAAAAATCTTAGTGAAGGTTTAAGAATGGCAAATGTGCTTTGTGATTTCTTTATGAAAATTGACCCGTCTATGGAACGAAGTCTTATTTTTAAGAGGCAAATTGCTAATGCCACTGCTGAATATCAGTCTGAATTGAAGGAGCTTTTAAAAACTGCCAAGCAAGAAAAAATTACAAAATTCTTTAAACCATTGCCTAAGCCTGAAGATAATAATTAATCAATATGGTCAAAAACTTCAATTAAATTGATTTTTTTATATTGTATTTATTTATTTATTTTGTCACCTAGGAACATATCCCCTATAATCCCATATAAATTACCATTCCGTATTCACGGTTTCTGTATTCGCGGCATATTTATGGAACATATACCCCGCGAATAAAGAGCTTTTACTGTATACCTATGTATTTACATACAAATTAATTTCCCCACTTCCCTCATTCATAAAAGATTTGGCAAAAGTCTCCCCCCCCTCCTTTTTTCATTCAATTTTTTAAAACATGAATCTGATCACTGTTCAAATTTGGTTGTGACGAAATTTGGCGCCTAAACTCTCCGATGATATTTACACATAATATTCACAAATTACATACGTAAACTTTCCTCGTGAAACTCTCTATCCATTAGTGAAAACCGGAATAAAATCCGTTCAGTAGTTACTGATAAAATCGCGCACAGCTATAATATAATGCATCTCATACTTGAAGTTAGTCAGGTTGTCATCTGAATGGATCTGTATTACTATGGGGAAATTAATTTGTATGTATTTTTTACATACAAATTAATTTCCCCACTTCCCCCATTCATAAAAGATATGGCAAAAATCTCTCCCCTCCTCCTTTTTTCATTCAATTTTTTAAAACATGAATCTGATCACTGTTCAAATTTGGTTGTGACGAAATTTGGCGCCTAAATATGACGTGTCGTATTTATGTAACGACAAGTCATTGGAGCGTTACTTTATATGTCTCTCGTAGACGCCCCCACCCCCCGCACAGTCCACCCATACGTGTGCACTGTGTGGGAATCGGTTGTGACGTAATAAACAAGGTGTATAGGGTTTTTTGCACTACGTCCGTTAAAAATACGTTGGCTTGAAAGTGTTAAAGGAAATATAATGTGGGTGCAGAGGAAAAAGTGCATGCACATATGTTTAACTCGGTTTGTGCGCTAGATAGGTTCTATCGAAGTTAAACGTTAATTTATCGAAAATTCTTACTTAATTTTTTAAATCGCTATCGGGACGAAAAATCAAAAATATCAGTATCAATATAATGTTTTTTGAATTTTAGATAACGGTTTAAAAGTTTAGTATAGTGCAATTTTTGACAAGTTTTAAAAAAAAAACTTAAATATGGGTATTAAGTTATAATTTCAGGGGTCGAAACAAGTTCAGTGTTCAAAATTACTGATTTTACTGACACAGAAAATACTGACTTTTATTGACTATATGAACCGAGTTAAAAAATGTAGATGTTATGTATTAAAAAAATACTTTTATAATTATTGGCCTTCACCGCCCCATAGCCAACCCTTACCACCTTTTTATTATGTTCATAACAAAAGCAACAATCATTACAGTTAATTTTTATAAATTTTTCTCACCGAACTTGGCATAGCCAGTGTACATACGTTACAATTATATCATAAAATATCTTCTAAAATTTGGTAATAAACAATACAAATAAGTAAACAAAATAGAACATTATTTATAATTTGAATATATTTTTCAGGGTAATTGTGTCGTTTTCAAGTCAAATAGTGAGTTTCTTCACGATAAATAGGGCTCCAATGTGAAAACTTTCAGTGCCAAACCAAAAAAACTAACCATTTAAAAAAAACTTACTTTAACTGACCGGGTTACAAAAAACTGACTTTTACTGATTTTACTGACCAGTTTTGACCCCTGTAATTTGCAATATTTAAAAAATACATCAACCCACCGGGCATTTGCCCGATTGCCCACCGATCGTATCCGGGGCTTGCCTTCAATCCTCTGATAAATAAAAGTTAAATAAAATGACATCATTTTTGAAAACTATATAGCTATATTTATTACTCGTATCCTCAATGTGTGTTGAACTAAAGTTGCCCACGTTTTGTTAACTATCTCTCTTTCTCTCTTTATACCGTGTTGCTGTTGTATTTATACATGCAAATGAATCATTATCGGACAATGTTTTCTAAAGGTATTGATGCATATTATCTTGTTCATTGTCATCTCGTGCATACGTAAACGGATGACAGAAAAGTTAAATTTAACTGCTCTGCGTTTAAATATTTCATCACACGTTGCAATAGGCGGAATGATGCCTAATTTTTAAAAACTATTTAAGATACGTGTCTCTTATTTCCAAAAAAATGCTTATTTCTGCAGAAAATAAAGGTTTAATCACAAAAATTGACCATTTAAAACTAATTTTGAATTTGACGCCAAAACGCTCGCAGGTGTCATGGCGCATTTTTGACGTCACGCCTATGTAAACACTCCTTGTCAACTATAATAAATCCTTGCTCCATCGCTAATGTTTTTTTTTTTTTTTTAATTTTATCTATCGAACTGTTAGTTCATTTAGACAGCTGTTTTATGTTCTGTATCGCTAATGTTTCTCGGTTTTACTTTTGGTAATACAAAACTGAGCAAATTGATAATTTAAAACCACAAAATAATTTATAAACAGTGCAGATATTAATGAAACAAAAATGACGTTTACGTAGCCGTGACGTCATCCACTCTGACTGGTGTTTTATCAAACATGGCAGATTGCTGTACTTTGTGTTTTTATTTTAACAAAAATCATATTAATCTCTCTGCCAAATTTCATCAAAATCTGTTCAGCAGTTTAGCCGTGAAAAGATAATAAACAGAGTTACTGCGCATTTATAATATTAGTATGGATTTCCAAGTAAAACTAATTGCAAGTATGTGTAAAATATTATTTAAATAATGCAATTCAGTGAATTTAGTGGAATCATACAAATGTAAAATATTTAGCATAAATTATTAAATATTACGTCTTCTATAGAAGTTACTCATATTCCATTATTCATAGATATAATACTTTTAAATAAGAACAATATGTAAACATACATAAATGATGTATTATGTCGAGATATTTGTACAGTATCTATTGTAAACTTTGTTAAATATTTAAATAAAGACAAATATGCATTTGTTATTAGTAAAGCAGTATTATCTATGTACATATAGACACAAGTGCATAAAAGAATGAAAATTATGTTCAACGTTTGAAAACCAGGTTCAATAAACACTTGTTATCTGGGTTTCTGAGTACAATCCGTACCTTTTGACTCAGTGACTGCCAAATTGTGTGCCACGAAATAATTAAAAATATAGCTTTATATTAAATATTTTATTTTATTATATTAATAATTTATGTATTTTTTATACCCTATGACCGATTGTCATCAAATTAAGCTGTTTTACAGTTAAGTGTCTATAGATTATGACAGTAATCAAATATCAACATATATTTCTAATTTAGTACATTTAATTAAACAATCCAACACTGACGTATGATCCAAGACTGGTGCCAGTACCTTATTTATACGTTCGATATATTTATATTGTTTTTAAAATGAAATTAAAAACAAACCATAATTATTATATGTATCATTTTGATATTTGAAAATAGAGAAATTTTATATGATTGAATTTTTATAGGATACAAGACATTTATTCAATTAGTCATAGTTTTATTTATAAACAGATGAATAAGTTTAATTAACAAATCATATAAATACAATAGTGGAAATCTAGCTATGACTCCTTGGTTGAAGGTGTTTCGGAGCAAATTTTGCTAGGGAGTTTTCAGGACATGTTCTAATCAATGTTTAAAATTGGCACCTCATACATTTTTCCAAATTTTACACCAGTAAAAAATTCTATGTTGCCTTGACTATCCTTATATTAAAAATAAACTTATGTGGCCACCACAGCCTTTTTTATACACAATTGTACCGATAAAGAGGTCACAATATTTAGATTAGTAAAAAAAAAAAATTTCATCTTTTACGTAAAAAAAACACTAATAGAACAGCCCTGAAGATGTCTACTTCAATGTGTGACGAAACGTTGGCCGATAACACGACCAAATCGACGCGACTTACACCCAGAAACCAAGATCTATACCACCAATAAGATTTTTTTGTTTTTTTTTTTTACACGTTAATAATTACAAAAAAAGTCAGGGAATTTATTTAAAATTCTGAAAAGTTAGGGAATTTATTAAAAATTTTTTTAAAAGTCAGGGAATTTATTATAAATTCTGGGAAGTCAGGTATTTTTCCAAAGCAGTCGGGGCAGTGCCTTTATACTTATTACTAATTTTGACCTTTTTTTTGCTTCTCAACTTCAATTCTACACTTATTCATTTAAAGAAGAAAAAAGTGTATAAATTTAAATTGACGAGCAAAATAAAAGATCTTCAAATTTTATTTTTTTCCCTCCAGCACTTCTTGTTCCGGGCCCCCCGAGCCTCTAGTGGTCAGGGAAAAGTTAGGGAATTTTATTTTAAAAAACCAGTGGACACACTGATTACAATTATAGGTTACTAATATCCGTTAAATATCAGTTTACATAACCTCGTCTACAATTTCGTACACTCCATATACGTACAAAGGAATTTCCTTTTTGGTCTTTTCGAGCCTCTCTTCGTTTGCGCAGACGACAACAACGTCCGCTTGGAGGCCGCGGAAGCCCACGCATCGAGTATCGCCCACACGAGTACAAACCCACGCAAAACACTCACCTGACCGGTACTCGGACGCATTAATGATGCGGTTTTATATAGTTTCATTCATCGCACCATCTCTCTCCCACTTACACCTTTAGACAGAGAGGGTCAGCTGTAACGGACAGTTTGACTGGTTTCATTCATGCATATGCGGTTGTCAACAGTGGCGCAACTAGATGTTTCAGGAGGGGGAGGGGGGGGGGGGTATAAAGGACAAGGGCCTGTTGATGGTTGTGAAGTTTTAGAAGATTATTAATTTTATACTTTAATTTATTTTTTTGTGGTTAAAATATGATACAGTGCCGTATAGATTAAAATGGCAAGGGCGGGGAGAGGGGGGGGGGGTATAAAGAACAAAGACTCGTTGTGGTTATAAATAGACGTTTCAGAAGGTGAAAGGAGTTAAATTTTTTCATTGACAAAATAATGTCACCTACTATTACTGGAAAAACGGATAAACTGTGGTTTCTTAGTCACTTAAACTAAAAATATACACCTTAACCACAATAAAACAATGTCACTCGACACGTGTTTCGACTTCACAAGAAATCCTCATCAGGAGCCTAACAGTTCCAGACTGATACAGTCTTGGTCAAACCTGATATTTATACTAATGTCCGGTATTATAAAGGAGCTAGCAAATTTGCTAGCAAGCAAGCACTTTCAAATGAGATATCAAACTTATATGACAGTTCTTTTGGAGTTTGTTGAAGACTTTGACAAGTTTCGTGCACGCGTTGTAGGTAAATATTAACGGTATTAAAACAGTGGTGATATTATGAAAATTATTTTGTACGATGAAAGATGCCAACTGTATTACGATTAGTTGAAGTGTCACTGCTCTAAATTCCATAACTTATCCATAGATACTAGTACAGAATTAATACCCCTTTTGAAAGTGTTTGCTAGCTAGCAAATTTTGCTAACTCCTTTATAATACCGGATATTAGAAGGACTGAAGCTGGGATAGGTCCGGTACCACTATTAAAAATCCTAGTCTTATCCCTCAAGATTTCTAAGCTTTCTGCTGCGTCCAATTAATTTATTATTACTGCATGTTTTAATTAGTTTTAAATCTGTTGTGTGATTTAACGTAGTCATATGATGAGCTCACCTAAAATACAACCGGGTATTTTATTATTTTTATATTTAGTTTATTATATTTATTTTATTTTATTTATTATCTTGAGGGATAAGACTAGGATTTTTAATAGTGGTACCAGACCTATCCCAGCTTCAGTCCTTCTAGACCTTGCAGTTGATTGGTCAGAATCATTGAAGCGAGATAAGCCCTTTTAGTATAAATATAAGGTTTGAACTGTTAGGCTCCTGATGAGGATTTCTTGTGAAGTCGAAACACGTGTTGAGTGACATTGTTTATTGTGGTTAAGGTGTATATTTTTAGTTTAAGTCCACCTACTATTATTTTCTTGTTTATTAAAAAACGAAGTAGGTAGTTAAGTAGATAATATATACCTTCAAATGTTTTTTCTGGTTGCGCCACTGGATTGATGGAAGCAGACTGGATGTCTTGGGTTTAGAAATGTCAAGGAGTCATAAATATAATGTTTATGTCCGTGTTTTTTTGTTTATTTCTTAGAAAATATGCAAATTCGTTAGAAATATAACGGACATTTTATAAACACGTATGTTTATTTTTGCAAAGGTATTAAAATACGTAGGTTGAGGGAACTTTTTGTCTCCTTATCATAACATTTCTTCTTACATTTGAATGTGCATATAATATTATAAATATAAAAATAAACTTGATTGTCTAAACGTCAGAAATTATATATTGAGAAAATTTATAAACGCAAGCTTTCGATTCACAGAATCATCGTCAGGCTATTAATAAAGAACAAATATATCACGAAAATATTGTTGAGATAACGACATCGTTCTCACATTTTGTTCTTTGTTAATAGCCTGACGATGATTCTGTAAATGGAAAGCTTGCGTTTATAAATTTTCTCAATATGTATGTATTATTATAAAAATATACATATAGAAAAAAGAAGGACACTTTAAATTTCATTTTATCGACAATATTTTCAAATTCGTTCATGCTAAATGAATGGAAAAAAAACAAGAATTTTGAACCGTGAATATTGAATTAAGACTTGTATGAAATGAAAGGTTCGTTCAAATCGGTCCAGTAATTTTCAGATCAAACAGTTCTTTATAAAGTAAGTTTCGAAAAAAAGTGAGTTCTGGATAGTACTCGAATTCTAACTAATTTACCCCTCCCTCATATTTATAAATATACTCGAAAAAGGTAAAAATAAAAAACCGAAAAAAAACTGTTAACTATTATATACTTTTCAGTGTTTTTAGGATTTTTTTGAAGTCGAGTTTTATTTTTTTACAAAAGAATAAATTGAAAAATATTTTTTTATAAAAAAATCACATCATGTCGAGATTTTTATCAGGTACTTGTACGAAACGAAATAGTTTTTATTTTGACGAAACGAGACAGTTAGCTATAAAATTCTATACCGAGACGAGACTTACTGACTCTCGTTTCGGGTGCAGCCCTATCCGGAATACAAAATGTAACATTTTCAGAGCTAATAAAAACAATAAATTAAATAATTACGCATTCATATCACGTCGATATCATAAATACACTATACTAGCTTCATTTAAATATTAAATTATCTAACTTTAACATACAACTGTCACTTTCATATGTTACAAATGTATTATACTTTTAAATTATACTGTATTTTCACGTAGGTTTTTCTATCGGAAAAAATATGAATGCATGCAAATTCTGATCTAATAATCATCAAGACATGGGCGTTTAGAAATAAACGATAATTGGGTCAGTTTTGGGTTTTTATAATGCTTTACAAATGTAGACTGTAGTGTGTGACGAAACGTCAGATATATATTTTGCTTCCTCGCAATACCGAAGATACGAGAAGCTTTGTGATCGTTTCAGATTGAGACAAAAAAAATTTTCTCCGAATTCAAAATTTTAAATTGATCTATCCGTTTCACGTCAAGACAAACACTTTTCGTTCCGTGTTTGTCTGTCTGTCCGTCTGTTTTAAATGTCATTTTGACGTTTAATTAAATTTAGATTTAGATTGAAATTGTCAAGAAATTAAAAATATACGAAAACATAATCAGGTGTGTTTTAAGAAAAATTTCGAACTAATATTTTTTAGTAAAATTGTATAAAAATTAAATGGTTAACCAATTTCAGGCAATTTGTCTAAACACTATCGGTTTTTATTTAAATTGTTCAATAATTTACTATCTTTGGTGAATTTAACACGAGGAAGTACTGTGCATTTACTTGGCAGATGTTTTTTAAATTAGCTCAAGAAGAGGCGTATTTCGATATACTCCCTAAAAAAATGTGACAAATTTTTTTTAATCTTAGTAAATAATTTTCAAAATGGGTAGATAATTTTATATACAGAATGATTTACAACGAATGTAAAAAAAAATGTATAGTAGATCGAGGATGTTATTTTAAGCATAAACCTCTTCTTGAGGAAGTTACAGCCCTCCCAAAGATTATAAGTTTTTATTTAATATCTAGAGAACCCATTGTGATAAGTTATGAAATTTGATAATCGGTTTAATATTAATTAGTGTAACAATTTTCAGTATCGACCAATAATTATTTACAACAGGGGTGTATGAGGTAAATAAAAAAAAATACAAGATAAAATATGATGGGCTCTGGGCTAAATAATTATTGGTTGATACCGAAAATCGATAACACTTATTAATACTAAACCGATTATCAAATTTTATGGGTTCTCTAGATATTGAATAAAAACTAAAAAAATTTGAGGGGCTGTAGATCCCTGAAGAAGAATTTCCAGACACACATTCATATAAAGTTTTTTGTTTAGAATATCATTAATCATCTATATTCCAAATTTAAAATCAATCGGTCGAGTATTTTTTGAGTTATGTTATTAATATGGAACCCTAAAAAAAATTCAAAATATCTATACCTACAAAACCGTATTTATTTAAAGTGTTTTTATTTAGCTACTATTCCCCATACGTAAAAATATTGCGGGCACCCATGGATCATATGAGTAATGTGCATATTTTAATAATTACCATGTGGTAGAAAAAACGCACACATTTGTAATTCGTGTGTGGTAGTGTACGAATTAATTTTTGGTAGCTTCAGTTTTTTACTTGGATCAAAAAAATACATGCGGAAATGATAAATTTATTTGTTTTTTATTGATATTGTATACTTTGGGTTTCAAAATTGTTAAATATTTATATTCACATATGATTGATACTGTATTTATTTATTTATATTAGTTATCTTGATTTATAATGTGTTATAAATTATTATTCATAGGTTATATTTAATCGATATGATAAAAACTGCAAGTTATATGATCACAAATCGATATTAAAAGTATTGATTACATTATATACTTTGTATAGTTTCTGGATAATTTTGTCAGAAAAACGTTTGACAATGAAAATATTGGTCTTGAAATAAAAAAATTTGATTCGAAAATTAAAATTAACAAAAAAAAAATTGGTCGCGCCAGTTAAAAATTGATATGGAATGATCTTTTTTGATTTTAGAATCAATTGTTTTTATTTCAAGATCAATGTTTTTATTGTATAATTATACCAAAAAAAATTGTTAAAAATTTTCTCTTCATGAAATGACCAAATGGCCCATATAGCTGTCAACGTTGATCCACAAATGTAATTTATCCATCTAGATAGATATGGAATATGAGTACCAGGAATGCTTTCGTGAGTATTCTAGATTTTTAGAAAGAGTTTAAGACACTCTAGTACGCAGGTAATTGAAAAATCGAAAAAACACGTGTATTTTAAATGGGAAAACTTTTTCCACATTCTTTTTAAATTATTTGGAGCTGATTTGAGAGGCGGCCCGGTCAAAATTCGTCCTAACACTATATAAAGACCATCATGGGCGCCGGCAGAATTTCTTTCAGGGAGGTGCATCTAGATATATAGAATTAAATTACAGGCGGCCTGCGAGGATAATTAAAAAAAAATAAAAAAAAAATAATAATTTTGTAATAATAAACCTGCATTGAAATTAGCATGACTAAAAAAAAAAAAGGTCCTCAGTTTTATATTCTGACTTGCGGCCCAGAGTGAATTTTAAAATAAAAATTGTATTTCTTAATTTTTTCATGTGTTTTTTCTTTTTGAAGGGGGGTGCAAGTGCACCTCCTTGCACCCCCCTCCCGGCGCTCATGAAGACCACCCTAATGTATACGAATATTAAAAAATCCACATAGTGGAATAAGTCTGTTTGGCTTATGAATGATCCATTTTTTAAATAAAAGAGGTTTTATAAATCTTTCAACTTGAACCGTAAATGCATAGGTACAGTTATAAAGACAGAATAAAGATGCACTTATCTAACACCGTAAATCAAACCGAATTAAAAATGAGACACGCCGTTGAGAAAGTTGTGCTCTGTTTTACCGACGAAAACATAAAAATCTATCCGTTAAATCAATTCCCATGACCTGAAGAGAACGGCAGATAAAAATCCGAAACGTATTGTAAAGGAATATTTACAGAAAATTGACCTACAAATATCTAAACGTCAGTTATCTACTACAGTGGAGTTACTGTAATATATTAAGGGGAGCTAGGAGGGGGGGATATAAGATGCACTAACTTTCCCCCCATTTGACATAAAATTCGAAAAAAATTATTTAATATAATACACGCTCCTGGTTAGAAACTAAAGCAATATAAGGTACTAGCACCAGTCTTGGACAATACCCTAGTGTTGGACTTTTGTTAAAAAATTAAATATACTAAATTAAAAATATTTAAAAGCTCAACGTGTCTGTCTGTGTGTCTGTTGGTCAATGGGTGTCAAAATGGTAGACGTTTAAACTAATTATTTGTGTAATTTATTTATTAATAATAATTATATTATCATAGCATCTGCTTTACATTGTTTCAAATTTTACGACTCTTTATTTTATAATTTTTGTGTCTAGTACTTATCATTTTGTAATCATTAACAAGTGCCCATTAGTGGTTTTATTTTATCTATAACTGGAAAAAAAGGCTATAATTTAAAAAAAACATATTTAAGGATTTTGATAATAAAATTGATTTAATAAAGAGATACTTGTTTTATAAGTAACTAACTAACAAAAAGAAGCCCATCAATCCCAAAAAACAATATACCTTGTTCTTAAAGCGGCCAAGACTGGTGCCAGTACCTTATACACATTTCAGATGTTTCTGTAGCTCCAGAACATACCGGAAATGAAAAAATTCAATGGCTTCCTGATTAGATGAAGCAAGATATTTCAGCGTTCCTAAAGCTTTGTTCGAACACGCTTCAATTGATGTAACAAATGATGTAGAAAATTACATTTCAGAATGTTTGGAGTCCATAGATTAAATACACGAAGAATAGTGACGTATATAATAGGGGTCCGCCCCCACATCTTTAAAATAATCTAATTATCTACATATATTGTTTTTTTTATCTTGAAAATATTAAGTTCGAACATGTTATTAAAATTAATCATAGATAACAATTAAATATTTCAGAAGATAAGTTTTTTATATATTAAAAAAATACATACCTGAAAAACTGACACTTAATCCACTCCCTGGTCTATTTCTGTTTTTACTTATAGTCTGTGGTTTTGACATTATTGCCAACCCATTTTTCACCAAAAGTTAAACAATATTTTGATTTTCACATTGTCTTCTTTAAAAAAATATCCATTCACATAGTTATTTGATACTATCTAATACATATAGATATGTATAAAACAGGCACTGTATTTTTATTGAAGCACTCAATGATTTTAGGTCATGAACGCTTAATTTTTCGTTGCAAAACTATAAAATAATTTTATGTTTGAAAAATATATAAAATTGAAATAAATGTTATTGCTTAAGAATAATTTCTATTCTGTAGATAAGGAAAATACAAAATAGGCCTTGAAATTATAAATGAATAGATAAAAACAACACTGATATACGTAGAATTTTCATGTAAAAGTTAAAAAATCTATCTGATGAGCAATAGGGTTTTTTTTTATAATCAATGATAAGATTGGCAATAGTTAATTGTTTTTAATTAAGTTAAATAACGACTTATAATTTTCACCAATAAAAATGCTATTAAAAATACAAATTGTTTACATTTTACATTAATAAAATTATAATTGTTAATTCATACAGGAATTTTGTGATAAATACTGATAAATTAAAGTGTACGTATATGCGAAACGTCGTAAGTTGAACAGACGTAACTCGGGGTAAGATTATACTTTTTTTTAATATTAAAAAAAATTATAACGATTACTCTCTAAAACTGAATTGGTAGTTATTTCACTAATTCAATTAGTCACTTAAATTTCACTAAAATAATAGTGATTTCGAATCAATTAATTTTGATTCTTTCATAAATTACCCTATGATAATTGACTGACATTAATGTTAGGTGTGACGAAACGTTGGCCGATAACACGACCAAACCAACGCGGCTTACACCCAGAAACCAAGATCCATATCAAGATCACCGCGGAAGCCTCAGGACTTATATAAATAATGAATGAGTTTTTTTAGATTGCGCCAGTTTTTGACTTCAAAAATAAATAAAATAAAAACCTTAGATTCTGTCATAGCTTAAGAAGTGACTGTTCACTAATTGAAATAGTGAATAGTCACTATTTTATAGTAGTATACTTTTATTTTTAACTATTTCAATTAGTGAATATTATTTAATTTTAGAGAGTATGTCATTTATAATTCCAAAGTACTATGTCGTTAAATAGACTGCGTTTTTATATATCCATCTAGTAGACATAATCATTGCTATTTTTAGGAACTAAATATATTTGCAAACATTAAAAATAGCCCGTGATAGAACTAGATATAAAAAAATATGTCTTGGCCATATGTTTTGTTACAAAATTTTGATCTGTGAAAGCTAGTGGAGTTTAAAAAAGGAAGTAACATTTGGTGACAAGTATTTAAATATGTTTTTATTATTATTAATACGAAATTTCACATTCGCAAACGATTATTAGGTATATTTTATTTGAATGTTTATTTCTTTAGATAAATTCAGTACCCACACTGTTTTTTAATTTTATTTATTTTGTGGTTCGGTGACCTTAAAACTAACACTGTTTTGAGTTTTTGAGTATTTGTGGTTTTGGACTATACGCAGTTTTAAACTGGTAGAAATGTTGACTTGGGCCAAGAAACCCTATAACGAAAATATTAAAAATAACTTTTACACTTTTACGCATGGCGTGCGCAAAAGTACTACTTTACACATTGAAATGTCAATGAAAAAGCCTACTTTTTTAAACGGTTGTATAGAAAAACATTTTTAGAGAACTTAAAATTATTTTTTTTAGTTCATTACATATTTGAAAGCTATCCAAAATTAACTATTTTATTTTTTCAAAACTTTGTGCTAACTTCACAGTATTCCACACATTGAAATGATTCAATTGGAAATTATATATTACAAAATTAAATATAGATAAAATATGATATTAATATTAATAATATTAATATTACTCCGTAACAAATTAATTATTACATTTAATGTATTTAAGATAACATTTGTATTACATCGACAGATACAAGCTCTTCAACATAACAAATATTATTAATATGCATGTTTTTATCAGTCAAATGTCATTCATTAATAATATAAATGTAAGTTCTTTCAACTTTGCAATTATCTCGTAGACTAGACTTTCCATTCAGAGACAATACAAAAATAAATAAATATATTTACTGGACATCTCTATATCATAATAATATACAGGCAATTATTTAAAAATTAATTAAATTCATATACTAGACAATATTCAAAACTGTAAATAAATAAAAAACTACATTTCAAAAATTTAATTCTCGATTTTTCGGATTTTTATTATAATTTATTTTAAAAAAATTAATAAAAATAATTTTTAATGATGCTTTTAAAAATAGAAGGTGCACATCTACTGTATCTACAAAATCTTTCAATTTAAAATTTCATGTTTTGTTTCCAGGGACACTCAAAATATTTATTTCCGTTGAAATCTCGAGTTGGAATGATTTTCATGATTACTATACTTTATTATACAGTATGTATAATAAAAAGTAAAAAATTATAAGGTAAAGGCACCAGTTATGGCCGCTATAAGAGCAAGTTATTGGTTTTTTTGGATTAATGGGCTTGTTTTTTGTATTTCTAATCAACTTATGTTACTAATAAAACAAGTAACTATTTCTTTAATCAATTTAATTACCAAAGTCCGCAAATATAATTCGTTTTTTAAATTATAGCCTTTTATTTTGTTCATGTTTTTTTCTCTAATAATGGCAAAGGTAAAACCAGTAAAGAGCACGCAGTGATGGACTAATAATCAGTTTAAATGTTCACAATTTTGATACCTACCTATTAGCCGATTTTCATCAAATCACGCTGTAAGACAGTTAGATTAATATTCAGAAATGATAGTAACCAAATATCAACACATAGTTAATTCCGTACATTTAATTAAAAATTTGCCATTATTGGGATCTTTGCCAAGACTGGTGCCACTACCTTATTATTGTTTTTTTTCTGATCTATTAAAAATTTTGAAGTCTGCACTAACCCTACCTACCAAATTCTCTAAATACGTCACTGTCTATATATGTATTATATAATAATATATATATGTATATACTATACGTATGTATAGTTAAATTCAATTTGCTTTTATATACATACATATATATCTTCAAATGTGCAATGACGTAACAGTTTAATTGGATTAAAGAATATGGCATGTATCACATATTAATTTAGAATAGGGAAAGTTAAAGAAATATATTACTAGTACAAGTACATCCACTTGCAAAGTGAAATATAGGGGTAGGTTAGGTTAGAAACCAAAATTAGCAAATGTTAAATTATTAAGTACTCTAGAGGTGTACCGGAATTCCGACTAGAATTCACGTCTAACGTCAGTATTATATTTTAAATATAAATACATAGATTATTATCTTAAATTAATATAACATTATTTTATATTGACAATAAATCAGTCAATTAAAATAGACCGAAAATCGCATAAAAAAGTTTTTGAAAATTCATGAAAGTAAAAATGCCTAAATAAAAACAAAATTAGAAATAAAATAAATTTATTTAATTTTATTGAATAGTAATAATATTTTTCATATTTTCATATTTTTTCATCAGAATTATCGTCACCATCTGAAAATACAACTCGGCACTGTTTGTGAAATCTTGTTAAACGAAGATTTTAATAAAATAATAACAAAACGTTGGCATATTTAAATTCCTTGAATTGTCAGCTTTTATTTGACACCCGACTCCCCAAACCGGAAAATCCTTAAATTTGCATGAAAAATCGCACCGCATATAAAGATACCCTACTGTATATTTACGAATTTCTTACAATATAAACAAGATATCAAATATTTGTATGCATCTGAAATAACATTGATTTCCCTATGTACCGTAATAAATTCTACATCCTGTAGATATATGAAAACAAAATTGTCATCACGAACTCGATTTTAATAAAAAAATATTTAAATGTTTATAATACCTTTGTTAATTAACTCAAATGAAAATAAAATTTATTCTAAACACGTAATGCCAACTTTAAAGATGAAAAATGTACACTTCTATTGCTGCTGAAATTACGACGAAATTATCTACTATTAAAAAAACTATATACGCTGTAGTATGTTATATCAACTTACCCAAATTAAATAATATAGCTTGTAACAAGGAAGACAAAAATTACTAACAGCCTACTCTTATCACAATATACTGCACACTATTATTATAACATGTATTCACCAGGCATAATATGATAGCATTAATGTATTATACTGTACTGAAATGATTCCAATATAAACTCTGTATCTTTTTATTTATCTTAAAATTGATAAGATAGCAATTATTTATATGTATGGACGTATGGTTGGTACACATGTATATACAGGGTGGCCCAACGAAAACGAAACGGCCCCGTTTTTGACCAGTTAAAATAAGATTTTGAAAAACGTCGATTTTGCTTTAAAAATTGCAATAAAATTTTTGCAAGAATCTTTTGCTATGAGCACAACTCTTAAAATTTTTAATAGCATGATAGGGCAAGTGATACCTCATTTGAAAGGTTTTTTCATTCTAAACAAGGTACTTTTTGTTGTTTTTTTTTCAAATCTGTTGAATTTTATGTCCGATATCATAAAGGACCTAACAAATTTGTTAGCTAGCAAGCACTTTCAACTGAGATATCAAACTTATATGACAGTTCTTTTGCAGTTTGTTGATGACTTTGACAAGTTTCGCGCACGCGTTGTAGGTAAATACAAACGGTATTAAAACAGTGGTGAGGTTATGAAAATTATTTTGTACGGTCAAAGATGCCAACTGTGTTACAATTAGTTGAAGTGTCACTGCTCTAAATTCCATAACTAATCCATAGATACTAGTACAGAATTGATACCCCATTTGAAAGTAATTGCTAGCTAGCAAATTTTGTTAGGTCCATTATAATACCGGACATTAGTCAAGTTATTTACATTTGTAGTTCAATGAATGCATTTATTTTCTGATCAAACAAACAACAATTTACAACTAAAATTCAAAACAAAGTAGGCTTATTATCGAGGATTGTCGCCAACTTACTCCCCAAACGTTTCAACAAGTGAGAAATAATTTTGAGCATAACTTGTATTTTTGTATGAAAGCTAGCGGAGCTCAATTTGAACATTTATTGAATTAATTAAAGTTTTGGATGTTAGTAAATTTTTGTGAATTATCTGATAAGAAAATAAGCCTACTTTGTTTTGAATTTTAGTTCTAAATGTTTGTTTTGTTGATCAGAAAATAAATGCAAATAACTTGACTAAAATTTAACCAATCAACTCACATTGTTGAATTTTAAAATGTTGAGTGTAATAAAAATTTGTACACTGGTGAGGAGTTTAAACACATTTAAATACACGAAAAACAAAAAAATAACAAATGAGCCTCACCTTAAATTTTTTTTCACCCATTTTTAGAATTTAAATTTTGACTACCTACGTGCTTGGTTTTTAGAATGTTCTTTTTTTCTTTGTATATTCGTGTTTAATTATTGCATTTCCATAAATTATTTAAAAAAAAACATACACAGGTGTTTATACAAATTACTTTTTTTCTTTATATTCAGTATAGAAAAAAAATCAGTTAAATTTTTAGTTAAGAATTTAAAATTTTTGATTAAAATATATACATCTATCGTATTTTTAATTAATTAATAATTTATAACTAGTTTTTTACCAATGTTAAGAAGGAGTGAGGGGGGGGGGGATATTCAAAGACGATAACATATTTAAGAAAATACTTAAAACTTTTTTATCCATGATAAAAATTGGTTTTAAATAATTTATATTTTAATATTTTCATATAAATTATAATTAATGAAGTTGTATCGAGTATATATTATTTTAAAGTTCGTTGACCGTCATTTGGTTTTGCAAAAAGAGTAATTTATTGTTTTTAATTGATTTTCTATGTAATTTTATTTACTCAATATTATCGCGAAAAAAAATAATTTGTTTCTTCTAGCAATAAAAAATTAATAGCTATTTATAAATGTAATATGATACGCAGTACAATAATAGAATACAAATAATATCGATTTAAAAATTGCAACATGAAAAATAGCAGTTCTCAAAATGTGAAACAATTCAAATATATAGATTATAAATAAATAATAATAATTCAGAACTTCACGCTAATCCCCCCCCCCCCCCCTCACACTAATCTCATTAATTATGTAACTAATAAACAATAACGGGATCCCATTTTGTGAGACCCTGGTATAAAATTATTTTAATCTATTTATTTAAATATGAATGAAAGAAATATAAATAAATATTGTGTCACATTCATTCATAGTTTCCAAAAGAAGTTGTAGAAATAGAAAGTCTTTGGATAATTAACATGCAAGAATTATTTTTATGACTTTTACACCTATTTTACAGTTTACTATTTGTCAAATCACGTTAAAATGTCAAAAAGAAATAAAATAATTATATCTGGCAGGTACAAATCTAAGTTTTGTGAGAAGGGATGAGGGGGGGGGGGGATACTGAGAATTCAATTGTTCTTAAAAGGGGATAGTAATAATTATAGAGAAATTTGAATAATAAGCTCAAAAAAATAGCTATAGTTTTTGTGTTTTTTAAGCAGAGGTAAATTTACATATTTTATATCAATGTGGAAATTACCCCTAAAATTAGGTGGGTGCAGTTTTAAAAATATAAACTATAAACATCATATATATAACCAATGATGATATATTAAAATGCCCCCCCCCCCTCTTATTGGCGAAACGAGGGATGAATTTGGCAAACACATTAACTCAATTTCCACCACAGCGAATTTTTTTTGCATATGTTTAATTACTTAAAATAAAATTACAGTACCTAATCCCTTGAAAAAGTTTGGAAAAAAATGTTGCAGACACTTTATATTGCTTCATTTTCTTTATATTGTTTTCATGGACCACCTAACAGACAAGTACTTAAATAAATTTACTTTATTTAATCTAATATTTTGTAATTTTGAAAATATGATCAGGGCCGTAACTAGAAGCTCGGGGGCCCCGGGGCAAGAGGTGGCTGAGGGGCCCCCAGAATATGCAAAAGGAAAAATTGAAGACCTTTTTTTTATCATCATAGTTTACTCCTTATTAATAAAAAAAGGTCATTTAATTCAAAAATTTAATATAAGTAATAATTGAAGACCTTTTTTTGCTTCTAATTTACACAATTTTTCTTATTTACTTACTTCCTCTAATTTTTACGCTGCGGGGGCCCCGGGGCACTGCCCCGGTGGAAGTTACGGCCCTGAATATGATTATTAATTTAAATAAAACTGCTCAAACTGCCCATATTGACAAGGGAACCTTTTCAAGTGGCATATTTGGATCGATTTTAAATTTTGTATATAGTTAGAGGGGGTCAGGATAAGTAAGGAAAAAATTATCTTATTGTTAGCTGCGGTAAAAATGTTTAAAGGGGTGAAACACCCATATGAAAATGTGCAAAATAATCATATATTTCAAATAACTCTGAAACTAATGAAGATTTTTAAATTCTATAATACAAAATTTTCATGATTTTTTACACTCTTTCGAATGGCGACAGTCGAAATTCGAAAAAAATAAACCGATGGGAGGTGGGGGTTAACAGTTTCATTTCTTAGAATTTTGACTGTCACCATTTGAAAGAGTATAAAAAATCATGAAAATTTTGTATTATAGATTTTTAAAAATCTTCATTAGTTTCAGAGTTATTTGGAATAGTTATATGATTATTTTGCACATTTTCATAGGGGTGTTTCACCCCTTTAAACATTTTTACCGCAGCTAAGATAATTTTTTTCTTACTTATCCTGACCCCCTCTAATTATATACAAAATTTAAACTCGATCCAAATATGCCACTTAAAAAGGTTCCCTTGTTAGTATCATTTTCATGTTATCATTTAAAATAAATGTTTTCGTTTACTAATATTACTGATAATACTAAAATATTCGATGATAATTAAATTTAAATATACGTACTTCCGGTATTTAATGGAATTACTAACTAAGATAAATATAATGACTTTACACATACTAAATCATTTATAAAGTCGTGGAAGAAATTCTAAACAAATAATAATAAATTTTAAAAAAAATGCATTTTCTAGTTTGTCTAACAAATATTAGCATGAATCTAATATAACATTGATATCCCTACGTACTATAGCACTGAAAATTTAATAAACCAGAGGGGGGAAACCATTAATGCAATATTTATAACCAAGGAAAAAACAATTATCTGTGAAGGATACTTACAAGGGGGGTTAAATATGAAAGAGTGGGAGGATTAAAGTATTAAAAGAATTAAAAAGACCCCCCTTGGATTTGCATTGACCGTTAAAGATTGACCTATTTATGAAATGAAAGGTACTTGTAACTTATTAAGTTCTGTTGACCTTACTTGTAAAAATAAAATAAATAATATGCATTCGAATATTGTTATTATATTATGCAGAGATTACCAATATGTGATAAGTTATGTAATAACAGTAAATTATATTTGCTTAAAAATCAGAACGATTAAATATTAACTTTTTATTTTATTTTTAAATTAGTGTTTTTTTTTTAATACCCATGAAAATTAGTCAAAAAGAGATTTTTAAAATTTTATTTAATACATAATAAATACACCGGTTTAATGAAAATTAATTTAACAGTGTGAGTATTAAATTTATTTAATAAATGATTTTTTTTTAAATATACCATACTCCATTGTTGTCAAAAATTAATCAGTGATTAAAACAATTGAATATGAACTACATACATTTTTGTTTGTTTTTATTTCACCAACTGTCAAAAGAAAAATCCACAGCACACTTCACAAATAGGTAATTATCTAATTCGCACATACGAAAAAAAAAACCACTGCATCGAATCTGTTATTAGATATAACTGCACAGAAAGAACGAAAATGCGTTCCACACTCGAACCACGTATGCGTTTTAACTTACGTTAACTGAGCACTAGAGTCTCTCGCAAACTAACCGGTTTTTCTCACGATTGCTAAGCGAAGTCCCGATTAGTCTGGTCTTGTTTTTGACCTGTCATGAAACAAGTAGGTGGGGGGAGGTGTGTTGGTTTGTCTACTTTAAACAGGGATGAGAAATATGGACAAAATTGATGCTGGGCTAAAAAAAATCATGGGTTATGCATAGGGTTGTCAGACGTCCCGATTAATCGGGATTGTCACCGTTTTTTAGTCTCATGTCCCGGTGTCCTGAACAAACCTTTCGGGACGCCCAAAAGTCCCGTTTTTCAAATTTTGCATATGGTTTGTTTATTCAATTGTTGAATTCAAATTTGACAGTTAACATCATTTTTGACTTACAATCAGTCCATCCATGTCAATAATCGATTCATTGAAATTTTTCTAATAAACACACTATAACTTCAGCGATTTTCAACGAGTTGGTGAGTTATTATTAAAATTATAATTAATAAATGATTAGCATTAAAATTTATAAATTTTATTTTATTATTTAATAGAAATTAAAAATAAAATGGTTGAATATTGGTGATTTTTTTCGGGGGGGGGTCCCGATTTGACTCACAAGAAATCTGACAACTCTAGTTATGCATTTGGCCTATAAATTTGTTTGTATGTTATTTTGTACCTCTATCAAACATAAGTAAAAAAAAAAAATGAGACACAAGCTTTACTTACACAATAAGGGTCGATCCAGACTATCGTGCCGGTCTCAGTCCGGTCTCGCTCGAGTCAAATATTCAGTACTTATAGTAATGACTCGCCCGAGACCGGCACGATACCTATAGTGTGAATGATTTGATTGTTTATTGTATATTTATATTTGATTGAAGTAAGACCGGGCTGAGAATGAACCAAGATCGGCACGATAGTTTGAATCGATCCTTGGGGCGTTTTTCCACATACCGGCAAAACCGGTGCCGGTAACGGCGCCGGTTGCAATGTAATCAAATCAGAGCTTTTCCACGTAGACCGGCCCGGTTAATTTGCCGGTGACTACACCGGCATCGTCAAATGCTACCGGCGTTGAACTTGACAATCGGATAAGTACTTTACAGTCAACAGAGGATGTACCCAATACTGTATTTTTTATATTTGTGATTTATATACTTCCTTCTGAGGTATAATAACTAGAGATGAAACGGATAGTGTTTTGGCCGGATACCGAATACCGAATAGTTACCGGATATCCGTTTCATCTCTAATAATAACCCAAGAAGGTAACGCTTATTGAACACTGAAGACATGTTTCTATCACCACAGCTAGAACTCAATTGAACCGGCACTGAGAATGCCGGTGTGTGAAAAAAGAGCCATGGCCGGTGCCGGTGTTGTCCCGGCAACGGCACCGATTTTGCCGGTGTGTGGAAAAACGGCCTTAGTGTTCCGTGCCATCATCCCCCCCACTTGAATTATTGAAAATTTTGAAAAAACAGGGCAAAAGTTATTCCTTACATAGTGAGAAATATTTTTTGTCTAAAAACTTTTTCTTTAAAACAAATGGTTCAGCTGTTATAAGGAAATAAGCAATTAAATTGTTTATAACAATTAATCACGCTAGAATTTTTCAATTCTGATAATTTTGACTCAACTTACACCTAACTCTCAATATTCATCTTTTTTGTGATAAGGATAAGAATTTTGAAGCGTTTTTCCCGAAAGAATTTGAGTTATCTTGAAAAAATGATGTCACCCCTCTCCCTTACACACGATTTTGATGATTTTGAAGTGGGACCGTCCTGAAGCCAGACCCAACCATCCGACCAAATTTCAATAATATCATTTCAGTGGTTCATGAGTTATACATGTGACAAGGATTCAGGGGACAGACAGACAGACACGGAACCTAACACACGATTTTGATGATTTTGAAATGGGATCGTCCTGAAGCCAGACAAAACCATCCAACCAAATTTCAATAATATGATTTCAGTGGTTCATGAGTTATACATGTGACAAGGATTCAGGGGAAAGACAGACAGACACGGTACAAAAAGTGTTTGTCTTGTCGTGAAACGGAAAGATCAATTTAAAATTTTGAAATCGGAGAACATTTTTTTGTCTCAATCTGAAACGATCACAAAGCTTCTCGTATATTCGATATTGCGAGGAAGCAAAACAATCAGTTTGGGCAGCCCTGTTTACGGTCAGATGACGTATACCAAGCACAGATTTCTTTGTCATGTAACATAACACACACACTATAGCATAGAGAGCTAGTCACAAAGGCACCTGTTAGTTAAAAGGCCCATATTTCGATGATTGCTTTTTATGAATTATCTACATACGATTATTTATAGCATTTGTTGTATTGTAACTGATGGTGTGTTTCTTTTACAGTAGAGGTCACCGCTGTTGGTTCTGTTTGGCCCACTTTGAGATTTGGTCCGACGTTTCGTTGCATTTTACAGTGGGCGTTGGAAGTATGCGAAATGTAAGTTATTTATAATTATATGACTAATTAATACCATTTTCGACGATTTTAATCATGGCTTCGAACCGGACCTGAACCGAAAACCGGAAAAACCGTTATTTTCTGCCGGAATTAAAACCGGAACCGAACCGAAAAAAAATCGTTTTTTTCGGTTCAGTATATGTTAAAATATGCGCGTTAACATAATCTTACTCCCCACTTCAGTTGTTCAGGACTATCATACAAGTACCATAAAATGTTCTAAATTATGGTAGTAAAAAAAATTTTAATACAAATAAAAAAAATTAAAATAATCACTCGGAGCTGAACCGAAAACCGGAAAAGCCGTTATTATTTTCGGTTCGAGTAAAAAAATATATTTTTTTACTCGAACCGGAACGAAAACCGAAAAGAAAAAAATAGCGGTTCGAAGTCCTGATTTTAACACTATATGTAGTTTTCGAAATTCTGCAAAATCAAATTATTTTTTACGTTTTATTAGAAAAATATATTGTTCGTAATACGCGCCTGACTTAATTCAATTATCATACAACCTAAACTAATTCTAGGCAGGGGTTATTTTAGTATGTAGTTGTAGCTTGTTTCTGCAGTTCTAAAAATGAAAACTGCAGTTGTAAAAGTCAATTTGTGTAGTTGAAAATTATAAATGTAGAGCAAAAAAAAATGTCATTACATCCAATAAAACATAAATATACTACAAAAAAGATACATCTGGTTGAAAAAGTAAAAGCAGAAAACAAAAAAAGGTCATTGCAATTAGAATATATATAGTACAACATATATATACAACAAAGAAGATATTATAGATAAATACAGTTGAAAAGCAAAATAAAGGTCATTACAATTGAAACAAATATACTACGAAAAAATCATCCAGTTGAAAAATTACAAGTACAAAGCAAAAAAAAGGAAAATGTGTAGTGGTAAAATTTCCTTAAAATAACCCCTGATTCTTTTCGTGTAAAGTTGGTAGGTAGGTACCTATTTTATTAGAAAATATCGATTGTAATTTTCCTTAAGCCTCAGTTAACATACAACCTAAACTAATTATAAAGTTTTAGGCTTTCGAACAGTGAAAGTCCTATCAAAATCGGTCCAGTAGTTTTCGTTTGAAGCTAGATATTTTCATTAAAAATTTCAATTACAATTTTCCTAAATGCAGACCTGCCCTAATTCAATTGTCATACTGCCTAAATTAATTCTAAGGGATTGGGCATTCGAACAGGGAAGTCCCTTCAAAATCGGTTCAGTAGTTTTCATTTGAAGTCAATATTTTCATTAAAAACTTCAATTATAATTTTCCTGAATACGGACCTGTCATAATTCAATTATCATACAGCCTACCCTAATTCTAGGGAATTGAGCTTTCGAACAGTGAAAGTCCCATCAAAATCGGTTCAGTAGTTTTTGTGTCGAGTCGAAACAGACAGACAATAGACAAAATATTTTAACTATACAAATAAAAATATGCTGAAGATGCAATATTTGAAAAAAAGGTCCCAGACGGCAAAACATTGAAATATATTTTTTAACATTTCTAAAAAAGTTATCTCAAGGGTATCATTCTAAAAGTTTTTGCTGGTCAAATTAATAATCATATATAAAATATAAAGACGCCGATTCCACTCAGAAGCACATGAAATAAATAATGCTTGAAAAGAAAAAACAATTATTTAAAGAGCCATAAGTAAAATCAAAAGTCGAGGGAGACTACAAAAAAATAACAACGAATTAAATTGTATTACATAAAAATCAAGTAGGCATGAGTCATCCCATGTGAATAAAACCTCTTCTTTTTCTTTTTCTCGGCTTCTATTTGGAGTATATTTTTAAAACCTGTCTTTGGCGGTGCATGGTAGTAACAATGGCGTCTCCTATGTAGAACAAATGGGTATTTTTCTATAATAATATTCTATTTTTTCTCATAACTTCACCTCGCGTTAAAAAAATTGGCGTAAGCCCACGCGACTAGAGGCTCTAAAAACGTAGGCTCCATGGTCTAATTTACATCAAAATCACAACTACCTTTGATTTTTATTTTCATTTTTACATATTTTTTTCAAAAAATATCTTCTATATTTTTTTCTGTACACGGGCCTGTCGTAATTCAATTATCATGTAGTCTCAACTAATTCTATGGTATTAGGCTTTTGAACAGTGAAAGTACCGTCAAAATCGGTTTAGTAGTTTTTGTGTCAGGTCTGAACAGACAGACAAATTTTTCAAAAACTATCAGAAGGGTACATTGCCTGTAAAATGACTATTGATTCAAAATATCCAAAATATTTTCATTGTACAGACATAACCTACAAATTTATATTACTGGAAATTTCTTATAAAATATCAATATTTTTAAGGAAAGCTAAAAAACGCAAAGTAAATTATTAAAATTTTATCGAACAAATATCTTAAACATTTTTTCACCCAATACTCCATACAGAAGACGCCATTGACTGCCTTTTGGTTCTACCTGCTTGGGCATCTCAGGAGAAATACTCGCCCGGCCTCTTTATGCCCATAAAAGGCCTTCTTCATCTTCTCCGTAACACATCAATTAAAAAAATGTAATTATATATCTTTGACCGGATCTCGAAAAACTGTTAATTTTTGTTAGACGCATTAAAATGGTGGGAAAAAATATGTTTGTTTTAATTTTTACATTTGCTATTAATTATGTATCGATTAATTGGACATTTCCGGTTCCTCAATTACCGACTAGCGCCACGGAATCACGGAACATAAAGAATATTGATGTTTTTATTTAAATGTATTTTTTTTTTATAATTCGTTTTTTGTGAGTGCAAAAACATAGATTTGTGATTTTGTTACATCTCATATTATTAAACGCAACGTCTATCTGTCTGTCTGTACGTTAGTGCACTTATCACTCGAGAATCACTTATCCGATTTACGTGTTTTTTAAATTCATAGATTATGTTCTTTGCCCAGGTTTTAGTATATATTTTCTTACGTTAGGTAACATAAGGAATAATAAAGTAAAGTAAATCAAGTCGGAAAAAAGTTTGACATCAGCGCGCTCTTTTGCAATACGCTGCCAAAACCGTTAAATATTGAACAAAATAATATAGTAAAGAATTGGGTAGAATAAAAGGATCTAAAATAAATTTCGCGATACCATATATCTAACTTTTATATTTAAGTGAGCGAAGCCGCGGGCGCAGCTAGTCTTCTAATAAAATTAAAAAAATATAAGGTACTGGCACCAGTCTTGGATATGACCCCAGTAATGGCTATTTCTTAATTAAATGTACTGAATTAGAAATATTTGTAGATATTTGATTACCTACTACCATTTCTGAATATGAATTTATATGTACTTATACATTTAACTGTCTTACAACGTGATTTGATGACAATCGGTCAATAGGATTCAAAACGGTGGACATTTAAACTAATTATTAATATAATTTATAAATGAATTATTATATTATCATAGCAACTGCTTTACATTGTTTAAAATTTGACGATTCTTTTTTTAATATCTTTTGTGTCGTAGTACTTATCATTTTGTAATCATTAGCAAATGTCTATCACTGCGTGTTCATTACTGGTTTTACTTTATCCATTACTGGAAAAAATAAATAAACAAAATAAAAAGCTCTTATTTAAAAAACAAACTATATTTGCAGACTTTGGTAATTAAATTGATTAAATAAAAAAAGTTACTTGTTTTATTAGTAACATGAGTTCAGGAGAATTAAAAAAAAGAAGCCCGTCGTCAATCATAAAAACAGTAAACCTTGCTCTTATATATATTTCTTACAATAATTGTTTCTTCAACTTAACGCAGAAAGTGTTTTTTGATAAATTATTATAATCTAAATAAAATTTTAATAGCCAGCTATTTTCTATAATCTTGTAAACTTTATTTTAAAATTTTGAATAAAACTGCATACATAACTCAAAAATTGTGTTTTTATCGGTTGTGATACATATATTAATGCATAACAGTCCATTTATAAATATAAAATTCTTTGATTTCGTGATAAAACAAAATCTCTCACCACGTCTGTCTGTCTGTGCACAATTTTTTCAGTAACTACTACTGAACCGATTTTATTCCGGTTTTCACTAATGGATAGTGTTTCAGGAGGTAGGTTTAGGAATATAATTTGTGGATATTTTGCATATTTTCATGAAGTAGGAAAAAAATCGTCTAACAATAAGATGTAACTTCGCGTAAGTTAGTGTTTAATAGGTTTATTACAAATTAAATTTATATCCCCGGGTAACACCGTGTTCAGTGCGCTAGTTATTTATAAAAGGTATTGTAGTTTTTTATTATATGCAACAAATTTAAACATTTGTTGAACCGCTGGTATAACATAAAGCAAACAAAACCTAATCTATTCTTAAATAAAATACGTACAAATATAGTAATAATACGATAAAATTCCTGCACAGTCGCTGTCTCTCTCTAGCACATTGTGGAGTCTATACATATGCATATATTTTTATGTACGTATATATATAAAAACAACACAAAAAATTGTAACCATGGCGCCTAATCGCAGCCATATAAAAAACTGGCTTTTCATCATCTGACAAATGTAGGTCTTTAGTCTGCGCTCTGTAATAAATAACATTTTATTTACCAACTGCCAAAATTAATTATATTAAATGTACATATTATTATTATAATATGTATTTATCGATATTGCAAGAAGTCAATACTAATGAACTTTAGTAATTATTTCACAACTCATCAGGGGTAGGGTGACCAGATTTTAGTTTTGGTAAACCCTGAGATGTAAATGAAGACCCCTTTTTTATTTCATCTTATCTTTTTTATTTTTTTTTCATAAAATTTGTTACCATAATCTGCACTGTTATGTCCCCTGCTCTATTTTTGACGACCTTTTTTTTTTTTTTTAGTCGTCATTTTTTGCAAAACCCGAAGAAATTGCACCCAAACCCTGAGCCCGGAGATCCAGTGTGCAAACCCTGAGACTCCAGATCAAAACCGGAGACCTGGTCACCCTAATCAGGGGTTATTTTAGTGTGTAGTTGTAGCTTGTTTCTACAGTTCTAAAAATGAAAAGTGCAGTTGTAAATGTCAATTTGTGTAGTTGAAAATTATAAATGTAGAGCAAAAAAAAATTAGAATATTTATACAATAAAGAAGATAGACAAATACAGTTTAAAAAGGTAAAAAAGGTCATTACAATTGAAACACATAAAAATACTTAAAAAAGGTACATCCAGTTGAAAAATTACAAGTAGAAAAAAAGGAAAATGTGCAGTTGTAAAATTTTCTTAAAATAACCCCTGCAACTCATACTTTACTTTTCTTGGGTTAGTAATGTAATTATTTAAAAATTTTATTAAAAATAATTATCGTATCAAGATTGATTCTCTTTCTCTAAAGCCAGTATTACGTTTGCCAATTTTTCCACCAATTTTAAGTAGATACATACTTAAAATTGACGACTGAAAATCGAATTACTTTATTTATCAATTTTAAATTCGATTTATGTCTGGTATTATAAAAGAACTAACAAAATCTGCTAGCTTGCAAGCACTTTCAAATGGGGTATTAATTTTGTGTTATTATTTATATTGATATGGCCCAGTGTTTACTAAAGTGTGGTACGCGTACCCCAAGGGATACGTGAAGATTTTTCAAGGGGTACACGGCGTATTTCTTAATATTTTTTATTGAATAATTTTATGTTTTTCAACAATTCGATTTTTAAACTCTTCTTCGTTATGCATATTTGATTTTTCATATGAAAAACTGCAATACATATGTTATGTCTTTTTTTCAGACCCCCCCTTAACTCTCAAAAGGAGTAAATGGGGATTTTAATTTTGGTAAACATTGATTCTATGAACTTATTATTGGCGACTTTCATCGTACGAGATAATTTTCATAATATCACCACTGTTTTAATACCGTTGGTGTATATTTACCATGCGTGCGCGAAACTTGTCAAACACTTCATAAAACTTCAAGGGAACTGTCAGATAGGTTTGATACCTCATTTGAAAGTGCTTGCAAGCTAACAAATTTATATATATTTTTTATTTTTTATAAAATATCCCTTAACTATTTTTTATTTTATTATAAATTCAAGGAGAAAGAGGGGGGGGGGGAGATTATCTGCCAGTGCTGCAGAGTTTACCAAAACTGCAATTTTATTACACCGGTTATTTTAATCCATTAAAGATATAAAAATTAAATTATATTTTAAATTTAGTGCATTTTATTTTACTGTTAGTGTCTCATAAAAAATCATGCCAATATTAATAAATTTAAATTTTCTGGTTTTGTCAGTACAATTAAAATATTTTGGATTATTTCAGTATATACGTCATTTGTCTGTTTGTTTCAATTTGACCCAAAAAACTACTAGAATTGTTATTTTCTAATAAAAATATTTGAGATTGAAAATAAATGTAACTGTAACAATTTTCTATTAAACATGGCAGTTGTGTTTTAAGAGCAGCCAATCGTAAGGGCATTCACTGATAAATTCGCAGGGAAATTCTAGCAATATAATATAACAAAAAGCACAATTATTTTTCTATTTAAAACCAAAATGATATAAATTAAGAAAATATTACATTATTAAATTAAAATAATAATAAAACATTTTTACTGTCAACTATGTCATTATAAATAATAAATAAATAGCTCACAATTAGCTACGTTGCCTATTGAAGGAGCTTGCGTTGAAATTAGATTTTAGGGAGCTAATAAGAGAATTTGTCATAATTAAATCTAAATTTAAATTCTAAAATTAAATATAGATATGTACTCGTATATAATTCAGAATAACTGACTCGAAGATAGGGATGTATACAAATTAAAATTATAGTCTTTTTTAATTTATTAAATAATGACTATACCTTTTACAGTATAAATTCACACTTATGAAACATAATTTCACATTAACGAAAACAGATTTCACACAAATGAAATATAATTTCACATTAATGAAAACTGATTTAACATATGGGACAATTAATTTATCAAGTGTGAAATTAATATAAAAAAAAGTTTTTTATTCCTTATAATATTAAATATACAATGTTAATTATATCACATTTCAATAAGGTCTTCCTGGCGCAATGATGCACTATAATATCATTTGACATGGTTTGCATATCCAAGATGTTATTAAATCTCTTAAATTGGCACATTAGCAATGTTTTTTTAAAGTGGAGTTCCTTTAAACTGTTAGTAAAACGACATATCCAGGGAAGAATGCATGTATGTATATTGAATTATACATGTGCTAACAATCAAGCACAAATCATTTTAAAATTTTGAATGCGTATTTTGGAAGACATTGCTCCATGTCGAACAATATTATGCTGTATCATTGTACCAGGACGATCTTATTAAATTTTGTGGGATTTGGTTAACCCCTGTGTAGGGTCCTAAAGTTAATATAATAGGAAATAAAAAACCTTTAAAGATGTATTATTTTGTTAAAAAAATAATTTTCCTATAATATGTTAATACTGTTTTCATTAATGTGAAATTAAATTTCATTTGTGCGAAATCAGTTTTCGTTAGTGTGAAATTATATTTCATTTGTGTGAAATCTGTTTTCGTTAATGTGAAATTATGTTTCATAAGTGTGAATTTATATTGTAAAAGGTATAGTAGTTACCCGTAACTTCGTCCGCGTAGTTTTTTTTTTAAATCAAATCCTTTTCATACATTTTATTAAAAAATATCAATTTTATCTTAATACGCACCTGACCTAAATACGTGATGAAATAAAAACTACATATGTCACTCTGAAAAAAAAACTCTCTAAGGATGAAAAATTTATCCAAATCGTTTAAGGAGTTTTCGATATTACCTCAAACATCAAAATTAGAATTAGAAAAACGACAAAAATGAATAACATGTTATTTGTATGTATTGCTTAACTTCGATAGAACATAACTCACTTCAACAATATTCTCATGTGAAAAATATCTTAAAGGTTTTTGGAATCTGTGGGAGTTTTAGTTTTCGGAACTTCGTGGGGGGCATGGGCGCCGAAAGGGAAGAAACCAGGCGGTAATATAATAGTTATTGTTGTAAATATGAACTTTTATTTACTAATGTATAAAAGCGAAAAAAATGTACTGTAGTACCTTACGGATAATAAGGCCCACCAAATTTAGGATTGGACTTTTTATTATTTATTACTAGAGATTGGAAAAATAGTTGTTATTTTCCTTCAATGAAATAGTTACTAATAAAATTTTTTTTTCGGAAAATAGTTGGTAAATAGTTTTTTTTTACGATTTAATAATAATTAGTACAAACGAAGCAGTAAAAAGTGTCACAAATAGTTTAAAAATAGTTGGAAAGGTAGGTGCAAATAGTTGATTTCAAATTGTGTTCAATCAAACCAGTTTTTTGAAAACGGTGGAGATATGTAATAAAAATTACAATAAATGCATTTTTACGCAATAGTTGAAAAACTATTTTTCCTATCTCTATTTATTACAATTTATGATCACATATTTTATTCTTGAGTGGTCATTTTTATTTACTAATTATTTAAAAATCATTTACAACTAAGTAATTACGTTGTCTGGCGAGAGTTTAGACTGCTATAAATGCAGCATTGGCACGTTATGGATAAAAAATAAATGTTAAAATAAAATTATTAATTGTTTATTTATTAGCTGTAATTAAGCAAACATTACGCCAAATGTTGATTAAAATATAGCCCCATACAAAATAACATTATAATTATCTGAAAATGTTTAATTTAGTTAAGTGGCCTTATTATACCACCATAGTTTAATAAGGCCCAAAATTATTTTTTTTAAGATGTCTTAAAAATAAAAAAATCATTTAAGAAAAGTTGGGTTTCATACTTCTTTAAATTAATAATAAACCAAAGTTTACCATTAAAATAGCCTTTTTAATATAAATAATTTATTACCCGAAATATAGCATTTTTAATTAAGGTGGGCCTTATTTGCCTCCATGACCTTAATATGTTTATAGTCAACCCAATGTCGGATTAAGCCTGTAGTAAATTTTAAATAAATAAGAAATATTTTTTCGCTAAACTGCGGGGGGGTCAGCGACGCGGGGCCCGTAGTATTGAGTCAACCGGGTTAGACTATATACGTATAGATACGTCTATTTATAAAATAGACTATTTATAAAAGATCAATTTGTTTTTTGTATAATATGAAGTTTTGGTATTTGAATGAGTCATATTTACACATACTTAAATATTTCACCGATAATTAAGCCAAAGTTATTCAGATTTCAAACGCATACTTTCCTTTGACGGTATCTTTGTCGGTATCAATGAAATGTACAGTCTGTTCAAAAAGTTCGTATAGGGATTTTCAAATAATAGTTGCGTAGATATCTCGTTCTTTAAGTATAGTTAGTAGTTAGACAGGCAATAATTTTATCGTAGCAATTTTTTGAATTGTATAATACATGTCATTATGTAGATTTTGACACGCTGATTTCAAATCCGTCGACTAAAATCAATTCCGACCACGCGTTTATAAGTTACGGCAATTTTTCCCAAAATTTTGAACTAACTGAAATTTTGATACAGTCCTGCTGTTTGAAAATCTTAACTTTTCACGTTATTTTCTACATAATAAACATACTTTTAACGAAATCTAAATAGTACAGGCAATGAAGGGAAAAATTGCCCTGTTTTTGGAACAAATTCGGAGTGGAATGAAATTTGGTACCCATATAATATGCATAATAGTACGTTTGTACACAAAAGTCCCCATCCATAGGCCTTGTGGAAAAAAAATTACATCCGTTTGAAATTTAATTTAGTTTTTATTGAATAACTTCAAGACAAATAAAGATACCGAGACGTGCCTTACATTAAAATTTTCAAAAATATTTGCTTTACAACTTTATTTCAAAATTTTCTCCAACGTATCTACATAAATTGCTGAAAAATCGCCGTGAATCTGAAAACTAAGTGCGTTTAATCAAAAAAATATGTTTAAATGGATTTTTAAGCTCTTAAAACTGATAATCGAGACAAATGTCCTCTATAAAAGTTGTAGAGAATAAAATTTTACAATTTTTTTTGTAAGGTACAACATTCGATGTGTAAATTTTTGTTAGATATTTCTATTTTAAAAAGTCAAAAAAACAAATTTTAATTTATAAAATCGTATAAATAGCATGCTATGAAAATTAGCATTACATAAGAAAATAACATATTGGTATAGAAAATTAATGAAAATAAAGGTAATTAATAATTCCAATACTTCAAATAAGACTTTTAATAACATATTATGATAACAATGTACTGAGGTGTAATTTGTAGCCCCTATATTTCATATTATTGTATGTTTTAATAGTTTTAAATATAAATCTTCAAGACATTTTATTTTATCTTCAAAATACGGATATTAGATAAGAACAAAATCAGAGTATCATAAAAATTTGCACATATGTAGTACTTATATTACATTAGACATGTGCAAAAGTCCTCATAAATTGGGGATATGGAAAAAAAATTATAGCTGTTTTAATTTTGATATAATAAATTACTATGTATCATATTTTCACTTATAATTAACCGTTTTTTACTTGGACATTTACATATTGTGTATCTCTGTATAGCATGTACATTATGAACAATTGAATTATGATCATTTTGATAGAAAATTTTGATTTTTAAATCAAACGGTTGTTAAGATATAAATTTATTTGTTTAATTCGATTTTATAAAAGTATATTTTGTTATGTATTTTAAACCTGTTTACAGATACGCTTATAACTTTTCTTTCGGGGTATCAATTAATGGGGATTTTCAAACAAGCGTAGTAGATACATTAGTGAGTGCATCTGAAAAAGTCCCCATACATTGAAGCCATAGGACAAAAGTTACAGCTGTTTTATAATTACGGTGTGGTAAATTGTTATCTATGTAATGTGTTAACTGTAAATGTAATTATGGGTGATTCTCTCAAAAATTGAAACTGAATTTTATTCCTATTTGATCAATGTTATTGTTCTTATTGAAAGTAGTAACCATTTTTTTTAATTTCCCATCGGGACTCTCCATAAAATATTCTTAAGTTTAAAAAAAAAATGCTTTTCATTATTATTTATAGGTTTATACCCGTTTACAGATACGCTTATAACTTTTCTTTCGGGGTATCAATTAATGGGGATTTTCAAACAAGCGTAGTAGATATATTAGTAAGTGCATCTGAAAAAGTCCCCATACATTGAAGCAATAGGACAAAAGTTACAACTGTTATTATAAATACGATGTGGTATAAATTACGCTCTATGTATATTTTAAAAAAAACTTAAGAATATTTTATGGAGAGTCTCGATGGGAAATTAAAAAAAATGGTTACTACTTTCAATAAGAACGATAACATTGATCAAATAGGAATAAAATTCAGTTTCAATTTTTGAGAGAATCACCCATAATTACATTTACAGTTAACACATTACATAGATAACAATTTACCACACCGTAATTATAAAACAGCTGTAACTTTTGTCCTATGGCTTCAATGTATGGGGACTTTTTCAGATGCACTCACTAATGTATCTACTACGCTTGTTTGAAAATCCCCATTAATTGATACCCCGAAAGAAAAGTTATAAGCGTATCTGTAAACAGGTTTAAAATACATAACAAAATATACTTTTATAAAATCGAATTAAACAAATAAATTTATATCTTAACAACCGTTTGATTTAAAAATCAAAATTTTCTATCAAAATGATCATAATTCAATTGTTCATAATGTACATGCTATACAGAGATACACAATATGTAAATGTCCAAGTAAAAAACGGTTAATTATAAGTGAAAATATGATACATAGTAATTTATTATATCAAAATTAAAACAGCTATAATTTTTTTTCCATATCCCCAATTTATGAGGACTTTTGCACATGTCTAATGTAATATAAGTACTACATATGTGCAAATTTTTATGATACTCTGATTTTGTTCTTATCTAATATCCGTATTTTGAAGATAAAATAAAATGTCTTGAAGATTTATATTTAAAACTATTAAAACATACAATAATATGAAATATAGGGGCTACAAATTACACCTCAGTACATTGTTATCATAATATGTTATTAAAAGTCTTATTTGAAGTATTGGAATTATTAATTACCTTTATTTTCATTAATTTTCTATACCAATATGTTATTTTCTTATGTAATGCTAATTTTCATAGCATGCTATTTATACGATTTTATAAATTAAAATTTGTTTTTTTGACTTTTTAAAATAGAAATATCTAACAAAAATTTACACATCGAATGTTGTACCTTACAAAAAAAATTGTAAAATTTTATTCTCTACAACTTTTATAGAGGACATTTGTCTCGATTATCAGTTTTAAGAGCTTAAAAATCCATTTAAACATATTTTTTTGATTAAACGCACTTAGTTTTCAGATTCACGGCGATTTTTCAGCAATTTATGTAGATACGTTGGAGAAAATTTTGAAATAAAGTTGTAAAGCAAATATTTTTGAAAATTTTAATGTAAGGCACGTCTCGGTATCTTTATTTGTCTTGAAGTTATTCAATAAAAACTAAATTAAATTTCAAACGGATGTAATTTTTTTTCCACAAGGCCTATGGATGGGGACTTTTGTGTACAAACGTACTATTATGCATATTATATGGGTACCAAATTTCATTCCACTCCGAATTTGTTCTATTTAAATCCCTTCGTTGCCTGTACTAAAAACTTTAGTCAAATTTCATGGTTCTAATTTCACTTTTCAACTTTTCATAGAAATATCAACTCGAATACATTTTGAAAGTCAATTTATAACATAATTTATTAAACTATGTTACGAGCGTGACCCAATGTGAGTAAAAAATACAATTCGTGAACAAAAATTACTCACACGCCCAACTTAATCCAGGGTGGTACCGAAATTTGTTGTGAAAACCCCATTTCCACCGTTTTTTCAATTTATCACAAAATCTAAAGCGACGATGGTATATTTTTATGGTTGATATATGTTCAGGGTACTCAGACAAATCGATTGTGACCACATATACTAAATTTGGCCAAAAATTACCTCTTCCAGAGGGCTTAAAAGACGTAAAAATGCATTTTAAAGAAAATAAAAAGTAAGTAGGTAATTTGTAAAATTAGCAAAGAACATAAGATAAACTTACCGTCGTTCCACATGCCCTCCAGATCTCCGGCCACGATAGTACTGTCGTCATCGCTCAACAGTACTCCTTCAGCTGACGTGCAAAGAGATGGAGCCAAACTGGAGCAATCGTCGATATCCAGAATCATCTCCATCGTATTCTGAAACATGAATTATAAGTAATACATTTTTCTGTATGATAGTCATTAAAACAAGTTTTTAGTTTTGCATTTGCATAGATGTCGCGAGTACAAATGTCATATTCTTTTTTTATCTAATACAAAGTGGCCTATGTCCTTCCTCAGGATGCAAGCTACCTCTCTGTCAAATTTCATGAAGATCGGTTCAGCGATTTAGCCGTGAAAAGGTAACAAACAGATAGACAGAGGTACTTTCGCCGGACTCGGGCAAAACAATGAATCTATTATCGAACCCAGAACAAATATCAAAATAGGCAATTTTAACTTTCTTATACGGTCATTTATATGAAATATAGAAAGTACAGTAAAGCCAAGATTTTGATTGAAATATCCAATTTGATCTTATTTGAATCCATCCGGACCATAGACATAGATAATGGACCAGGCATCTAACTCGAGAGCAGAGTCGTGTCAAAAGAAAGAGATAGAAACAGGTTTGGAATATACTTGTCCTTTTTTTAAACAGGAGTGTAACTATTTCATTCTTGGGCCCGAACATTAAAAATATTCATAGATATATATAAAAAGGTTTAAGTAAATCTTGTATGTGCTGTTTGTAAGTGTAATCCACCTCATCATTTTGTAGCAACCACATGGGAATTGACAGGAATTGATTTAAAACTATTTTTTATAAATATATACTTAATATTGTTGATATCAAAAATGTTATTTTCCCGGAATATCCGTTCATAATTTTGCAAATTTCTATCAGATCAATTGATGTTTTTTTTTTAATTTCCTCGATGAAATATGAACCATTATAGTGTGTTTATTGTTTATATTATTTACTTTTCTAATAAAAAACTTATTACACAAAAATCACAAGATAGATATACAAAAATATATCGAACAGAAATACTACCCTGAACTATAGTAAGCTACCAATCAGATTCTTAGAAAAAGAGATAGATATATTCCAAACTACACTGCATCTCTCTCTCACTTTTTGAACAGATGTTACACCATTGTGTTAATACATGCACTGTCCATTCTCTATGTCTATGATCCGGACTATTTTCACTATGATGTCTATGTGTCTGTAAATGCTGTAACTCAAAAACGAAAAAATGGCGAAGTTTATTTTTTATTTTTTGGATCAATATTCGTCTGGGAAGATTCATGGCAGGTTTATTATATTCATTTACAAATATAATAGGGTAAATATTAGTAAAAAAATATTCGTATCAACATTTGAAAGTCTATATTTAATAACACTGTACAATTTGACAAACAATTTTTATGTAAATAGAAAATATTCAGTTTTTTTATTGTAACGATGATTATTATATTGATGACATTATAATAATATTTTGACTCATGTGTGATGTAGGCAAAAGGAAATACATGTTGACAGTCGAGTAAGTTAGTTAGTATAACAAAAAAAATATTTGAGAAGAAAAATTTCAATTCTTCTCTAAAAAATTTTTTATGTAAAATATCTGTATGGAGAACCTTATAAGTGTTCTATATTTTATATATTATTATATATTTATCAGTGTTTTATATTTTATAAGGTGCAGTGGGGTAAGTGCAGACCGGTTTTTGCATAGTTGGACTTTGAACCCATATATTTTCAATCTGTTATATAAATACTTAATATTTTCAGTATCAAATGATTGTGCAGTTATTACTGACTAGTTTAAATTGAATAGGACGCCAATTTTCTTTGTATACTTATTTGCATTATGATAGGAAATTGTAAAAAATGTCAACTACAGTGCATTTGCCCCATTTTCGGGGCAAGTGCATTACCGGTAGTTAAAAACGCTTTGAAGCATTATTTCATTGCTATGGGGCAAGAGCAGAAATGTGAATACGCCTAGTATAAAATGCTTTTTACCGCATCAAGATACGTTATTTAGTTTTGGAATAGTGAACTTTTTAAACAAGTTGGTATTAACTTTTAGTAGTTTACTACATATTAGCTATTACAATTTCACTCGTATTATAATAAAAAGAACCCGTTAATGCACTTGCCCCATTTCTGCACTTACCCCACTGCACCTTAAATGATTTTTAATAATATGACGAATTAAAGTGAAGTTTGCCAGAATGCTTTTATATTTAAATATTTAATATTTCATAGATATCATAATATTTATTATAAAAATTCGTATATTTCAAAAATTGATCGATACCAAAATCAATAGGTCTTGAGATCTCTTTGAGACAAACATTTTGTAAAAAAAAAAAAATCAAATCGATGCCGATAAAACAAGTCGCACGTACAAATGTCACACACACATTTTTTTATTTAATACATTTTTGGAATACAAATGAGCCTATATCCTTCCTCAGGATGCAAGCTATCTCCCTGCCAAATTTCATCAAGATCGGTTCAGTAGTTTTGCCGTGAAAAGGTAATAGAGAGACATTAACATTTTTATTTTATTATAAAAAAATTACTTTTATGATTAAGGTATGTCCTTAAAAAAACCAGGGCTTCGAACCGTTATTTTTTTCGTTTCGGTTTTCGTTCCGGTTCGAGCAAAAAAATATATTTCGGTTCGGTTCCGGTTTTCGTTCCGCAAAAAATAACGGTTTTTCCGGTTTTTTGAGTTTTCGGTTCAGCTCCGAGTGATTAATTAAACAAAAATTATTTGTATTAAAAAAAATGTTCTACCATAATTTAGAATATTTTATGGTATTTGTATGATAGTCCGAACGACAATTGAAGTGGGAAATAAGATCATGTTAATGCGCGTATTTTAACATGTACTGAACCGTAAAAACCGATATTTTTATTTCGGTTCTGTTCCGGTTTTCGTTCCGCCAAAAAATAACGGTTTTTCCGGTTTTCGGTTCAGTTCCGGTTCGAAACCCTGAAAAAAACACTGATTGGGAAGAATTAATTCCTGCTCCCCCATTTTCTTAACCCTTTAATTCTGACCTTAGCGTTAACATACAATAAAAATTAATTCCGTTAATTAAAACATTGAAAAGTACTTGTACCTATAAAAACGTGTCTTATAAAAACAACGGATGCTGTTTTTCCTTGGATAAAAAATCACCGCACGTGAACAAAAATAGCCGACAAAAGGGGGGTGAAAATATCTCAAAGTAAACCTTTCATTTCCTGAACAAGTCAAACAGAACGCTCTAAATGAAATGGCAACCAAAGGGTCAATAACATTGTATACTATAGAGTAAATGCGAAATCACAGACATGGCTAAAAATACACTCACATGTTCTTCAGAACTGTCTGATCTTCTGTACCAGTGGCACTCAAACAATGCAAACGAAACACTTTAAACGTTTCCATATACAGGATGATTCAGCACTGTCGTGCCAAACTTGAACGGTACATCGAGAAAAATATTTTAAGCAGAAAACATTATATAAACATGTGTCCGGAAATTTGTCATGAGGGGGCTACAGCCCTCTAAAGATTTTACTCAAAATTAGTTTTTATTTAATATCTTGAGAACCTATTGTGCCATAGTTATGAAATTTGATACAGGGTTTATATATATCCAGTAACAACCAATAGTAATTTTGACCAGGGTTGTATGGGCCCAAAAGGCCCGTCGATTTTTATCCAGTATTTTTTGTTCTTCCATTTTTTCCTGAGTTAAAAATTTGAATAAGACTGTATGAGACAAAATACACAAAAATATACTTTGCTCATTTATCATAGGATAAACCGTTTACGAGCAACAACGATGCAAAAGAAAGCATGCAGAATTTTACATAATACGGATGCTTCAAATTAAACAAAATAAATTTATATTTCTGTTCTTTGATAAAAAGTTCATGTACATATATCACCTAATACGTGTCCTCTTAGACCTATAGCCAGTTCTATTAATGTTGCAAGTAATTTACTAACATAACTAAAAAGCGATACTTAAAATGGTTATTTGTTGGTAAGGATGAATTTTTGGAGGTATATTTTTACTATCTTTTTATCTTATTTTTTATCATAGAACAAGAATATAAAAATATTTTTTGTAATTTGAAGCTATACAGGTAAATAGAATCGCCGCTTTTTAGAATCAAGAGAAAAATGATTACAATAACCAACTGTATGGTTCTTCGCTTCTGGGTGTAAGCTGCGCTCGTTATCGGCCAACGTTTTGTCACACATTGCAGTGGACATCTTCAGAAGCCAAGATCCATATCAAGATCACCGCGGAAGCCTCAAGGCTTGAATAACCAACTGTAGGGATCTTGGCTTCTGGGTGTAAGTCGCGTCGGTTTGGTCGTGTTATCGGCCAACGTTTCGTCACACATTGCAGTGGACATCTTCAGAAGCCAAGATCACTGCGGAAGCTTCAAGACTTGAATAACCAACTGTATTTTTACAATTTCAAAATGATTTACCAATTAACAGGAAGGGGGGTCGGATTATTAGTTACACTTGTTTACAATTTTGAATTTTTTGAATTTTTGAATTATAATTAAAATAGTGCTAATTAGAAATAAATGTTTCAGATAAAAGTTGTAGAGAATGTTATTATCTATAGTTTATGTCTTATTCATTTTTTTCTATCTTTTATCAATTAACCAGATATAATTTATTTTATATAATTAGAAACACGTACACTGTACATTTAGTACAGCGTATAAGAAAGTCTCGTAACACCCATGGCAGTTTTTTTTTAATTCAAACTATTTTGTTAAATTATTGTTATTTATTATAATTTTTGAAATTTTGTAGTTTTTTACTGGACACTATGGAATAATTAAATTCTGCATGAATATTTACACCAAAACGTAAAAATAAATCTAAAAAATTAAGCCCGAAACAACGTTTTTTTCAAAAAATGTTTTTTACCTCAATATTTTTAACAAAATATTGTACAATTGTAAAGACCCTTTGAGCAGGAATTAAATAAGGTGGAAATAAATGGCCCATTCCATTTAAAGGACCGTTAGGACCACACTGTATATTTCAATATAAATTTTAATGAATGAAGAGGAGATATCGAAAAAATACGTTTTTTTTTACTCATTCTGTATAATAATATATGTATTTGTGGCGTCTATACAATGAAAATTATTTTTTTGATAATGTTTAAAATAATTATCTATATGTATATTATTAATCAATATTTTTAAGTGTTCAGCGTTTGACTACTGCTGATTTACATACACTATAAAAAAGTAAATTACAGAAGAAGAAAACTAGCAATCAAGATTATATTAATTAATAATAATAAATAAATAATAAAGTAAAATCTTAAAGTAAAAAAAAAAACGTTTTACGTTTATATATTTTTTGAGTACCGCTGATTCACGTGTACAAGATTTTAGGTTTGGTTTTCATTCCACACATATGCTCACGAGGTTCACAGGGGGCAGGGTCTATTTATATCGGCGTAGTACTGATTTATGTCTGTACATCGGAATCCCCCTTCTTTAAATATTTGTATATTTTAAGTACAATTGTTTTGCTTTTTTTAATTACATTTATAATTAAATTCAAATAAATACCAAGACGACATCAAATAAAATAAACTAAGGGACCATCTAACATGAAAAGAATAAATAAATTACAGTTTAAATCATCAGGGTGTATATTTTTACTTTTATTTTTGGTTTAATTGAATGTTTACAATGAAATTTCTTCTTATTTTTATGAAGTTTAATGTAAAATTATCAGAATTTTCCGCGGTTTCGCTTGAATGCGTTTAAAAATCGGTGAATACCCAGCCAGACTGGCTGCTATAAAACGTAGAAAATTTAATGACATAATAATGTCTTTTTTTATTTTATACATTTTTATTAAAAAATATCAATTATATTTTTTCCTAGATACGGGCCTGTCGTAAATCAATTATCATATACTCTAAATTAGTTTGTGTCTTTGGCTTTTGAGTAGTGAAAGTTTCATCAAAATCGGTTCAGTAGTTTTTGTGTCATGTCAAAATAAACGAACAGACGGACACAAATTAAATAATTATAAAAATTCATGTTTAATATATATATTAATTATCCCCAAGAAAAATAAATTTATGTTGTTTTCAAGGATCATACTATATGACACCTATATATTTTTAGTAAAAAAATGGTTTTATGTATTTTTAAAATAAATAGAACATATAAAAATATATAACTTTTTCTGATTGTATAATAATATATAAAATGATAAAAAGGCATGAACGAAAAAAACTCAAAATATTTAGAATTAAACTTAATTTTGGATAAGAAATGGTGCCAATTTTTTAATTCAAAAATAATATTTTATTAAAAAAGTACAAAAAGTATTATTTTCACAAAATAATTAGGGTATCCAAAAAGGATAATTTAGTGGGTAATTTAAAACAGTTTAAGTCAATATTATACCATAAAAATTTAAGTGTGTACCCATAACTATAAGAATGACAGGAAATATGTGGAATTTTTTATTTTGTGATAAATTTTAATCGTTGACTTTTGAGTATAAACAGTGGCGCACTTAATAAAATATAAAAATATAACCACGTGGTCTAGCACATAATGAAAAATTTACTTAAAATTTGAAACGGGATAAATATCTTACCTCCCCCCCTTCCCTCCTCTCTAACCTGAGTAATTGAAAAAAAAGCGTTTTATAAAATAGAAAAGAAAACAGAGAGAAAGAGAAAAAATTAAAATATAACAACGTGGTCTGGCATAATATGAAAATAATCACTTAAAATTTGGAAGGGGATAAATGTCTTACTTTCCCCCCCTCCTCTCTAACCTGAGTAATTAAAGAAAATGCGTTGTATATAATAGAAAACAAAACAGAGAGAAAAAATTAAAATATAACCACGTGGTCTGGCATAATATGAAAAAAATCACTTAAAATTTGGAAGGGGATAAATGTCTTACCTCCTCCCTCCTCTTTAACCTGAGTAATTGAAGAAAATGCGTTTTATAAAATAGAAAAGAAAACAGAGAGAGAAAAATTAAAATACATTATAACCACGTGGTCTGGCACAATATGAAAAATTTATTTAAAATTTGAAAGGGAATAAATGTCGTACCTACTCCCCCCTTCTCCTAACCTGAGTAATTGAAGAAAATGCATTTTATAAAATAGAAAAGAAAACAGAGAGAAAAAAATTAAAATACATATAACCACGTGGTCTGGCACAATATGAAAAAATTCACTTAAAATTTGGAAGGGGATAAATGTCTTACCTCCCCCCTCCTCTTTTTTATCTGAGTAATTGAAAAAAATGCGTTTTATAAAATAGAAAAGAAAACAGAGAGAAAAAAATTAAAATACATTATAACCACGTGGTCTGGCACAATATAAAAAAATTATTTATATAAATGTCTTACCTCCTCGCCCCTCCTCTTTAACCTGAGTAATTGAAGAAAATGCATTTTATAAAATAGAAAAGAAAACAGAGAGAAAAAAATTAAAATACATATAACCACGTGGTCTGGCACAATATGAAAAAATTCACTTAAAATTTGGAAGGGGATAAATGTTATACCCCCCTCCCTCGCTAGCTAGAGTAATTGAAGAAAATGCGTTTAATAAAATAGAAAAGAAAACAGTGAGAGAAAAAATTCTAATCCAAACTAAAACGTGGTGTTTATTTTTAGAAAGAGCAAAAAAGGTCATGCATCTGAATTCATTGAACTGATTTTAGAATTTCGTCATGAACCCTAGTTACACCTTTGGGCGAAAGTTTTTTTGATAATTTTCACCCATCTAACGCACGGCTAAAAAATTGCACCATATTATGAAATTTCAAACAATTTTTTTAGGTAAAAGAAACAAATAAAAAAACTTTATTTCATTAAAAAAATTTCTCAAAATAAGTTGCCAAATGACTTGACAGTATGTTTAAATGTAAATTTTAAACAATTTTTCAAAATATATTATATTTCTGTCTACGCTTGATTTTAAAAGAAGGGCGACTCATAAGGTTAACCCCCATTTTGATTTTCGTATCGTTTACAAAAAAAAAACTATTGTAAAATTATTTCAGTCCCTTCTACCCAGGAATAAAAAATATTATACTTACTTTTAATACATATTGCAATTTTTCTACACTTTCAAACACATAGCACCTTTTTAATCGATATTAAAATAATAAATACACTAAATTCGACTTGATAGCACCGTATACATTATTATAAATTATTTAAATAAACAAATAGATAAATAGGAACGTAATATATAATAAATTAATTTAAAAAAAGGAACTTATAGTTTGAGCAATAAATAAATAAATATATGGAAATAAGTTAGGAAAATTGGTATTTTTTTATTTTTATTTATTTTTGACTAGACATGTCCGATAGCTCCCGAAGTTTTCGAGGAACTGAGTAAAGTTATTTCGTCGCTAGGCTAGAGTGCTATTTTTATATTTATCTGTCAGTCGCGGGGTAAATTTAAATGTCTAAACGGAAATGCTTTATTTTTTGCGCGGCTCTGTTGATTACTTTAATAATTAAGTTTTATTTTGTTTTTGTTTTTTTAAATTGTTTCGGTACTGGAAGTGTTAATATTGCGTTGTTCGTAAGCCACGACGAATAACTATACGTAAGATCGATATTTTTTGTAGACAAGAACAAATTTTTTTATGAAAAAATTGGAAACTTAAATGTGTGAAATAAAAAAAAGTTTTTCTTAAAATATATGATTATAAACAGTCCGGAAGGGGGGGGGGGGGTGATACCTCTTTCGGATCTGAATGTGAAAAAAAATTATGTTAATAAAAAATCGATTTTTTTAAATAGGTAGAGCATTAAATTTCCTATAATATGGGTCTACTACGTTTGTTGTAAAATATTCCCTTACAAAGATTTATTTCAATTTATTTTAAAAATTCGTGTTTTGTTTTTCTAAATTGATATTTGATTGGATATATTAAATGTCATTTTGGCGTTTTAAATGTCATTTTGGCGTTTTAAATGTCACTTTGACGTTTTAAATGTCATTTTGACATTTGTATTTTAGATTTAGATTGAAATTGTCAAAAAATTAAAAATATATGAAAAAATATTCAGGTGCGCTTTTAGAAAAATTTCGAACTAAGATTTTTTAGTAAAATTTGTATAAAAATTAAATGGTTAACCAATGCCAGGCAATTTATCTTAACACTATCGGTTTTAGTGAATTTAGCACGAGGAAGCACTGTGCATTTACTTGGCAGATGTTTTATATTTGTTTTATGTTAATATTTTTTGACTTCAACACCTAGAATCATAAATGTTGAAATACGAATTATTGATAATAGTCTCGTCCGAATTAAAGCCAATCTCGTCTATTTATAAACGTTAAAGCTGAAGAATTAAATTCAATACAAATACCTATACATTTCTCGCTCCATAAAATTCTGGTTATGAAAAATTAACTACTAGTTTTTTTTTCTAAACCGCTCCTCCCCCAAGTAAAGAATTTAGAGTCATTATCTTGGCCTTAATAAACCCCAGGTATGCACCCTTATTTTTTTAATGTAGTTTAAATTGGGCTAAATTTCATGTACCTACCATTTTTTTTTGTAATATTTTTTAAATTTTTTAATTAAATTTTTAATTTTTTTTATTTAACAAGTATCTTTTATTAGATCTAAATTATTTTTTACTGTGTGTTGTTCTGGGTGATTACAGTCAGTGGCGTACCGTAGGTTACTGTCAGATGGCAAACTTGCCCCCCCCCCCCTGCACTATATGTTAAATATACAAAATTGAAGACCTATTTTTTTCGAAATTGCCGCTGGCAATCCACAATTTTGCGCCTTTCTAGTAATTTTGAAGACCCTTTTTTTTTGGTTGCAGCCTCAAATTTGCCGCCCCCAATTCACAATTTTGCCGCCCTTAACAAACTGCCGCCCGGGGCAAATGCCTTCTTTGCCCCCCCCCCCCCAAGGTACGCTACTGATTACAGTGTCTTTTTGATAGTTAATGATTAATTTCTAAACGATTCAAGAATATTAATTTTACTGCAGTAATTTTGTTTGATAAAAAAGAAAGTACAATTAAATTAATATAAAAATCAGAGAAACTGTAAATTTTATTTCCAGGAAATTACTGGTTATATTTTTATTATCACCTCTAGCATAACCTAATTTATGTTTACAACAGTTGGTAACATACTTTTTGTTTATAATTTCACTCAATTTAGAACTATATTATTAACTTTTAATAACATATAGTTATATATTATAGTATCTAATAACAAATAAATAATAAAAATAAATAATGATATTATTTTTTTAAGTACTTAACATATGTGCATGTGATTTTTTAATTTATTTTATTTTATTTTTTAATAGGTATTACATTCCTTAATATCAAATAAATATTATCTTAACCAGGCGCGGATCTAGGTTTTCAATTTGGTGTGGGGGGGGGGGGGTCATGTCCCCTTGGATCCGTGCTTGATCTTAACTACTTTTAGTACCTCATTCCCATAAATCTTATAAGTCTACAAAGTGTTCATATTTCGAAATACCTTCTGGACTATTTTAAAAAAGATTTTAAACAAATACCATTTTTTGTAGTTTTTTGACGTTAATTAATAACTGGCTTTATATGTATGAAAATAAATGTCAAAAAAAATATTTAAAAAAACAGCGACATAATTTTTTTTATGTACACAATTGGAAAAATGCCTGCCCCTTCAAAACTGGGACACCATGTATATACTTATGTAAATTTACATTAATAATAAATAAGGTTTAATACTGCTCCAAATTTTAAAGTCATTTTAACCATATACAAATTTGAAAACTGACAATATAAACATACTACAATTACAAAATAAATTAAAAGTAATGAAAGAATTTTGTTCCTGGGTATAAACCGTGTCTTTTTGGTCGCAAAATCTTCTAATATTATCTAGATTTTATGTCAGGCATTATAAAGGAGCTTGCAAAATTTGCAAGCACTCTCAAATGGGGTATTAATTCTGTACTAGTATGTATCTATGGATTAGTTATGGAATTTAGAGCAGTGACACTTCAACTAATTGTAACACAGTTGGCGACTTTGACCGTACAAGATAATTTTTATAATATCACCACTGTTTTAATACCGTTGGTGTTTACCTACAACGCGTGCCCGAAACTTGTCAAAGTCTTCAACTAATGTCCGGTATTATAAAGGAGATAGCAAATTTTCTAGCTAGCAAGCACTTTCAAATGAGATATCAAATTCATATGACAGTTATTTTGGAGTTTGTTGAAGACTTTGACAAGTTTCGCGCACGCGTTGTAGGTATTAAAACAGTGATGATGTTATGAAAATTATTTTGTACGGTGAAGGATGCCAACTGTGTTACAATTAGTTGAAGTGTCACTGCTCTAAATTTCATAACTAATCCATAGATACTAGTACAGAATTAATACACCATTTGAAAGTAATTGCTAGCTAGCAATTTTTGCTAGCTCGTTTATAATACCGGACAAAACTCAAAGAGAACTGTTATATAAGTTTGATATCTTATTTGAGAGTGCTTGCAAGCTAGGAAATTTGTGAGCCCCTTTATAGATTTCATACCTAGTGTTTTTTTAGACTTAACAAAATAAGTTATTTTGAGAAAATAAAAATACAAACTTACCTAACTGTCAATTAATTTTTTATGAGTCTACTATACTTAAATAAGGTACTGGCACCAGTCTTGACCGCTTTAAAAGCAAGGTATAATGCTTTTGGGATTGATAGGCGTCTTTTTTGTAATTTCTATAAACACATGTTACTAATAAAACAAGTATATCTTTATTAAATCAATTTAATTACTTAAGTCCACAAATATACTTTTTTTTATAAATTATAGCCTTTTCTCCAGTAATGAATAAAATAAACCGGTAACACTTGCTAATGATTACAAAATGGTAAGTACAAAGACACAAAAGCTATAAAATAAAGAATCGTAAATTTTAAAGAAAAAATAGATTATACTATAAATTATTTTAAATGTCCACCATTTTGACATTTTTGTCATCAAATTAAGCCGTTTTACAGTTAAGTGTCTATAGATTATGATTCAGTAATGGTTGTAATCAAATATCAATAAATAGTTCTAATTTAGTCAATTTAATTAAACAAAAGTCCAACACTGAAGTATTATCCAAGACTGGTGCCAATACCTTACTAACATATTACTAGAGATTGGAAAAATATTTTTTCAACTATTGCGTAAAAATGCATTTATTGTAATTTTTATTACATATCTCTAGTTATAATTATAATCACAAAAAAGGTAATTCAATTCAAAATTGTAATAATAATTTCATATATTTTAAGAACATTGAATATTTCAGGGTGGGGGGGGGGGTTCGACTCCAAAATCCCCCCCGTTCCTACGCCACTGAACTATTTATCAACTATTTTCCGAAAAAAAATTCAACTAATAACTATTTCATTGAAAATAACAACTATTTTTCCAATCTCTACATGACTGATATTTCTATAAAAAAATAAAATAAATAAAGTTGTATTTATGTAACGTAAAAAAATAATAACATTTATTCAAAACAAAAAATTACAAAAAACGTATAAAAAAATACTGACTTATCACACATTTTCTTTGAAAAGAAAATCATATACATCGTGAAAAATATCAATAAAATTAATTCATATTTCTAAATTTCCTAATATAATATATTAAATATAAACTATTTATTTATGTAAAGAACAATTTATTATTTTTTAAATAGATTTTGCATAAAAAATATTTTTGGAAATAAATAACAGCAATACATAATTAATTTTCATCCTAATTATTCTTTTACTAAAACTTTATGGTACAAGAATATCTATTCAAAAATCAAACAATTTTTGATATTAGATATAATTTTCTGTAGTAATAATAATAATTATAGTTAAATATTTACAAAATTTTGTCCATAGCATTATTTAAAACATAACACTTATAAACATCTTACACTAATAATATTTATATAAAAAATACAAATTCGTAATTGACTAAAATATAATTATTTTCATGAGTGCCCCAATCTCTCATATGGGGGCTCCCATGATTATTTTTATATTAAACATTCTGGCAGTACATTTATTGATTTTTTTACCTCAGAATTAAATTTCGATCCCATTTATTATGTTTCTTCTAAATTGTCAACTTTTCTGAATTCATAGTAAGTAGATTACCCTAGCATTAAAGCTTGGACCGCACTGGTTAACACAATCCCCCCAGGGGGGTTGATATTAATTATAAAGTCAAATCAAGATTGTAGCACCTTTTAAAATATATATTAAAAATTTAACTTAACATCCCTAAAATTATATGCGTGGGAACTGATTACCTCTTAAAAAGTATATTTCTCCTCTACCCTCATGCATGACGCCCAGTGAAATTAAAAAAATCTTTGAAATTGAACTAATTTGGTTTATATACAAGAAAGCAAAAAATATCAAAATTGTATCATAAAGATAACTTTTTTTAAGATATCCATACTAATATTATAAATCCGAACAGGGGTTATTTTACGAGTAGTGTGTAGTTGTAGTTTGTTTCTGCAGTTCCAAAAAAGAAAACTGTAGTTGTAAAAGCTAATTTGTGTAGTTAAAAAAATTCAATTTGGAAGAAAAATATAAAAAGTAAATTTTTTATAATACCGGGCATATTATAAACAATTTACTTGAGTGCAAAAGCAAATTAGCTTCCAGCTAACGCTATCTGCTAGGCACTGACAGATGTAAACCTTGACGTATGCGTACAATCAGTGACTTAAAATAAGTGCTGCCAAATGTACCTCATAAAATACATTTACATTATTATACATTTATTACCACTACTTTAAAATATCAAGGAATATCATAACAATTTGACACCTAGCAGATAGCGTTAGCTGGAAGCTAATTTGCTTTTGCACTCAAGCAAATTCTTTATAATACCGGGCATAAGTGTAGAGCAAAAAAAACATCATTATAATTTGTAAGAAAGAAATATACAAAGTGTAAAGCAAAAACAAAAAAAAACGGAATTTGCAGTTGAAAAATTTTCTTAAAATAACCCCTGAATCCGAAAGTAAGTCTGTCTGTTATATTTTCACGGCTTAACTGCTAAACCGATCTTGATAAAATTTGGAAGGATATAGAATATTTTGTACTCCGAAAAATTGATTAGATAAAATAAATGAAGGGGGTATGGCGGGGTAGCGGGGGTGGTACATTAGGGAAAAATACTTTTAGAGAGGTAGATTTAATACTTATTTTTCTTCGAATAGTCGGTTCCTAATATTTTTCTATTGTTCTATGTTACATTTTCTAAAATCCACGGAACAAATTTCGATATTCTCGTACAGACTCCCGGAAGATTTGCTTCTGCACAACCAATCCCCCAAGAAATGATCCCAGCTAAGAAGAAGCGTCCATCTTTCCCCTTTACCTAAATAAAAAAAATATTTCAAACAATTATATTTAATTCAAAACTCTACCGATGTTTCTAAAAAAAAGGATTTAAAAATAAACAAGTACCTGTAAAGGTCCCCCGGAGTCTCCTTGGCAAGAATCCTGTCCCCCTTTTTCGTGCCCAGCACATAGAAATATTTCTGGAATGTACTCGTGTCTTCCTGCTCTTAAGAACATATTTTTACATCGATCGTTGCTGACAATTGGAACTTGAACCTAAAAAAACAAATAAAAAAAATAAAAAAGATTGCATTATATGTTGTACAAAAAAGGTCCGAGGTATTTTATAACATAAAATAATCATACCCACCCGACATTAGAGAAATGTATAGATAAACGTTTAAAGTTTAAATATGTTATTTATGGATAGCTCATATATTTTACTAATTTTTATAAAAAATATTGGACGTATGGTTTTTGAGTAATTGGATATTAAAAATAGAATTTTTAATACACGGTAAATGAGAACACTCGCCGGAAGTGCTCTATTTATTGAAATTTTATACAAACACTGATTATTCGAAATGTCAACCATTTTAAATACTATAAAAATTGTAACGTGTAGTTTCCGAACCAGGTTTATTCAAAGTAATGAAAAAGTAGAAACACAACACTCCCATGACAGTATGTTTGTAAAGACGCGTGAACAAATCAGCCGTAACTGTGATAGAGTGCGATTTACAGGCAAACAACGTGTGCGAGTGCAACAACTAGAGTCGGCGAGGCCATAGTATATATTAAAGATACTGCGATCGCCAAATTATATCTAATTTTTTACTTTTAACTATTAACAAAGTAAAAAATTCCATTAAATGTATATGTGTTCTGCATATGAATTAAAAATTTCATTTCTCGAAATCAAATATTTTTTATTGAAAAAAATACAGATAGTTCACAACTAAAGGGGTGCTAGGCCAATAACATTAAGCAATGTTTTTTTTATTACCTCGTGAACACACAAAAACTGCATCAACAGATTAATAATTTTCGTAATCCTTTTCACTCAAAGCATGTAAACTATATAAGCTAGAAACTTGAAATTTTTACTGATTATGTAAAATGATACCCTCTAGTAAAAGATGTACAGATTTATTGAAAAAAATAATTTTTCAGGGGGGGCACTAAGGAGCTAAAGCTAGGTAAAAAAAAATTTTTTTATACCAAGACATGTGGCATGTTAAAATGTATAGCCAAACAAGCGGAATTTGACCCTTTTTCTAATTTTTTAAAATCAAAAAAGGTGCCTACAAGGGGCTTTAAAGCAAATCCATAAAAACAAAAAAAATGTATACCAAGTCGTGTGGGATATCAAAATGTAGATCTCAATCAGTAGAATTTGATACTATTTTTTTTAACTCAAAAATGGCGCCACCAGAGGGCTAAAAGCAGTATTTTATTTATTTTGTCCCCTCCCTCTCTAACTCTGTAATTACTGGCTCAAAAAATCTGAAAAAAATTTAGTAGTCAACAATATAATTTTAAATTTTGGAATAATAGGGAGGGGCGTCATAGAATTTTTTATTTTTATTTTCATATCTAGGCATGTGGGATGTTAAAATGTACATCTCAATTAGTAGAATACGACCATATTTTTTATTTATTTTTCTAACTCAAAAATGGCGCCTGTAGGGGGTTAAAATTATTCTATCTTTGTAACTACTGGCTCAAAAAATTTGGTAACGAGGCTTTGGTGGGACTACCAACGACAAATACTAAAGTCAGCAATATCATTTTAAATTTTGGAATTATAGGGAGGGGTGACAGAATTTTTTATTTTTATTTTCATGTCTAGGCATGTGGGGTGTCAAAATATACGTCTCAATTATATAACCATATTTTTCATTTTATTTTCTAACTCAAAAATGGTGCCTGTAAGTGGCTTCAAATTCAAACAGTCCACGTATTATGTACTTTGACTTTCAATATCCGCCATTTTGTGAAAATTCAAAAAAGCATTATGTCATTAGCTAATGATCCCTTTTATTTATTTTTATTTCAGATGATCTAGTGACGAGCAGCAGTGATCACGGCAAAACACTTTTTTTTAGACCCCTCCCAAATTTGCTGTATCCCATTTATTTTTTAATATTTTACCATTAAAAAATTACAATGTTTTCTGTAAATACATATATTTCATGTGGAAAAACATTTGTTATTAATTATTTTAATACGTGGCCAAAAAAAAATCCTAAACAAGAGCTTTTTTTGGATTAAGCAATGTTTTTTATTACCTCGTGAACACACAAAAACTGCATCATCGTAATTATTAAAAATTGCACTGGTTTATAAAAAAATACATACCTCTTGCAAAACAGACGGTAAGGTACCCCCCTCACTCAACCTTCCCCATCCGGTAACCGTCGCATTCTCCCCGATGAGTAGATCGTCAGAAGCAGGTAGACAAATTGGAGATATGTGATCAGCGAACACCAAAGGCTTATCGAGGAGCACTAGAGCTAAATCGTATTCATACGTGAAGAAGTTATATTTGGGATGGATCACCTTCCTTGCTACACGTCGTTCCACGAACGGATACTTCTCTTCCGGTTTGGAGAAGTCGTATTCCCCCACTCGTATACGTATTTGAGATGTTAGCAGGCTGGAGGAAATGAAAATAATATTTTAAATGTCGAATGTCTGGTATTATAAAGAATCATAGACATGTAGTACTGGACAGCGTGATCCGCGTTTTAAAATGGTCGTGAAGAAAAGAGAGATGGAGCGGGGTGAAACCATATTCTATCTTTTTCTTACACGTTGCCGTTATGAGATAGAAGCTGGTTAAATCAAGCTCTGTCTCTGTGTCCACTTTCTTACACTCGTAAGATACGGATGGCGCTGTCCATGTCTTTATGTCTATGTAAAGAATTTGTTTGAGTGCAACTGCAAATTTGCTTCCAGCTAACGCTATCTGCTAGGTGTTAAATTGTTATGAAATTGCTCGATATTTTAAAGTAGTGCTAATAACTAAAGGTGTACCGGAATTCATGTCTTAGGTCACTACTATTATATTTTAAATATAAATACATAGATTATTATCTTAAATTAATATAACATTGTTCTATATGGTATTTCTTTAAGAAAATAAAAATTGTGTTACATATTCTGCAATTTTTACAGTTTCGTAAATCTATTTGTATAACATACGTTAATACAATACGTAATTACATTTATAATGCCAATAATAATATAATATAAAAAAAAATAATATAATAGTAGTAACGTTAAAATATTCACTTTAAATCTACATCGTGAGTTCCGGCCGGATTTCCGGTACACCTCTATTAATAACTGGGTAATAATGTAAATACTATGCATTTTGAGGCACACTTGACAGTATTTATTTTAAGTCGCTGATTATACTTATCGCGCATGCGTCAAGGTTATCATATGTACGATTTTATTCGCTACATCTCTGAGTGTGTTGTTCTTTATATTTAATACCTAGCAGATAGCGTTATCTGGAAGCTAATTTGCATTTGCATTCAAGCAAATTGTCTTTTTGAAACTTTTTAGCATTTTGACCTAAATTTTGATATTAAATCGTAGGTTTTCATAAAATATTAATAACTAAGAATATACATTGAGAAATTATTTAACTATTGGTCAAAACCGCATTAAAATCGGTTCGGTTGTTTTCGAGTTTACCTGAAAAATCGAAAAAAAGTATTTTAAATGCATTTCACAGATTAAATTTTTATTAATTTTTCACGGAGTAAAAAAAATACCATTTTTTATAAATTTTGTATGGGGGCATGAGGTGAAATTGTTTTTTGTCTAAATTTAAATTCGCTTCTATTATTCAATAGCGTAATTAAAATTTTAACTTCAAACTGTTTTTTTCCGATTTTTTCCATGTAGTTATTTAAAAATGTTTAAATATTTTTATATATTTAAATACTTCTTGAAAGGAGTTCTTATACCAGTATATACAGGATGATTAATATTTCAATGAACGCAAATAATAAAAAATTACATTTCAAATTTTTTCGCGACCTAGTTTGAGAATCGTTGATCTAAATGAAAATACTTACTCATCGACACAATGCCCTGCCGTTGCTATCCAGTTTTCATTCAAAACAGCTCCCCCGCATCTATGCGTGCTGGAAAATCCAAAAAACGACGTTCTCCTTACAGAAACCTGCAAAAATATTTCTTAAATATCCGTAAATAGTACAGGCAAATTAAATTTTAATTAAAACATAATTATTAGATTAAATTTTATTTCGGAAATCTATTTCAAAATTTCATCATTTTTCTTTTTGAGTTATCAATCTACGTTCGTATACCAAATTTTATCTAAATCGGTATAAAATTTATATAGACGTACGGACGGACGGACGGGCGGACAGAGCGAAACTATAAGGGTTCCTAGTTTTCTACGGAACCCTAAAATAGATATTAGGTGTATAATATTTAAAATTAAGACAGTCTTTAATGTGTTATTAAAGAAAATCATCAACAATATAAAAGCTATCCGCGCGCAACCTTTCCCCCTCCAATATTCACATACGCAACAACCTTAAAACTCGGGACTCATTGGATTCTTAAAGTATATATATAACAAAGTGATTTAAAACAAAAAGAGATCTAAGAATTATGTTCTTTTCAGGTCGATTTTTAGCCTAATTTTCCTGTACTAAAATTCATTTGAAAAATGATATGTCGAGACATCTATCAACAAAACATCGAACTAATACTGATATAGCAAAGACTCAAACCTTTGCATTTTATAAAATTACTATTTAATATTCAAACCTGCCATGGCCAACGTCCAAATTTAGCTTCTTTTCCACCAACTATCCTCTTTTCTGGTTTAGGGCCCATCGGGGACACTCCACACTCTGAAATAAATTTAAAAAATATTATATGGTTTTTATCCTGGATCAAAAAATATATAAAAAATAAAAAGTGCAAGCTATACTTGCACAATTAGAGTTCCGTGTCATCAGCCCCTCCACTTAAAATTTTGAAAAATGACAAAAATTGTTCCTTACATCGTAAAAAATATTTTTTGTTGAAAAACTTTTTCTATAAAACAAATGGTTCAGCAGTTATAAGGAAATAAACAATTATATTGTTTATAACAATTGATCAGGCTAGAATTTTTCAATCCTGATAGGTAATTTTGGTTCAATATACACCTAATTTTCAATGTTCATGATTTTTTCTGATTTTTCTGAGTGATCCTTTTGGAAATAAGTAGAGATTGGAAAAAATGGTGGACATTTAAACTAATTATTAGTATAATTTATTTATTAATTATTATATAATCACAGTAACTGCTTTACACTGAGTATTTCTTTTATATCTTTTGTGTCATAGTACTTATCATTTTGTAATCATAAGCAAGTGTCCATCACTACGTGCTCATTACTGGTTTTATCTTTGCCATTACTGGAGAAAAACATGAACAAAATAAAAGGCTGTAATTTAAAAAACAAAATATATTTTGCGGACAAACTAAGTATATTTGCGGACTTTGGTAATTAAATTGATTAAATAAAGAATTACTTGTTTTATTAGTAACATGAGTTCCTGAGAATTAAAAAAAACCAGTCCATTAATAAAAAAAAACGAAAACTTGCTCTTATAGCGGTCATAACTGGTACCTTTACCTTATATTGTTAAATTCGTGCTTCTATAAGCTTTTATTTGACACCATACACGATGCCTTTGAAATATTTGTTTTCCATTTCCCAATTTACCACCAGAATCAAAATTCAAATTGTATATACAATTTTTATGTGTTTTTCCCGAAATTTTTTTTCAAAAAAGTATTTAAAAAATGCACCATGTATTATAAGGTAGTGGCACCAGTCTTGGCAAGGACCCCAGTAATGGTAAATTTTTAATTAAATGTACTGAAGAATAAATATTTGTTGATATTTGATTACTACCATTTCTGAATATTAATCTATATACATTTAACTGTCTTACAGCGTGATTTGATGAAAAAATGTGCTAAATTTCAAATTGTTACGTCGAATAGTTTCAGAGAAAATCGCCTGTGACAGACGGACTGACGGACACCGAAGACTAATGAAAGTTAACTTACTTGCCCCCTTGTTGGCAGAAGTCGAACTCCAAGTTGACGTAGGCATTAGGGCTTCACTCGTTGGGGATATATCATGGTTCAATGTTGGTGTCAAATTTTGCTGTGGTTGACCCACACTAGTTGCCATCACTGTATTCTCAGTTTTTGTGGGTTTTGGTACCGCTGGACTATGTTCAGGCCTCATTTGATGAGGGTACCTATAAAAAAACATCTGCCAAGTAAATGCACAGTGCTTCCTTATTGAACAATTTAAATAAAAACCGATAGTGTTTAGATAAATTGCCTGGAATTGGTTAACCATTTAATTTTTTTACAATATTACTAAAAAAATTAGTTCGACATTTTTCTTAAGACGCACCTGATTATTTTTTCGTATATTTTTAATTTTTTGACAATTTCAATCTAAATCTAAAATGACATTTAATATGTCCAAGCAAATATCAATTTATAAAAACAAAACACGATTTTTTAAAATAAATTTAGATAAATCTTTGTAAGGGAATATTTTACAACAAACGTTGTAGACGCATATTATAGGAAATTTAATGCTCTACAAAAAATATTCTGTAAACATTTCACGTAACATGTGTCGTTCTTGAGATATCTTAAAAAAATAAATATTTTGGAATGTCACCCCTTTACACACGATTTTGATGATTTTGAAATGAGACCGTCCTCAAGCCAGAACTAACCATCCGACCAAGTTTCAATAATATCGGTTCTGTGGGTTCATGAGTTATGCGTGTGACAAGAATTCAGGGGACAGACAGACGGACGGACAGACAGACAGACAAGGAACGAAAAGTGTTTGTCTTGACGTGAAACGGAAAGATCAATTTAAAATTTTGGAATCGGAGAATAATTAAAATGATTAGTTAAGACCTTAGTATTTGATATTCATTTCAACTAGATACCTTTAGCCACTTCTAAAAAATAGGTCTTGACGGACAGACAGACGGATATTTAATTTTAAAATACAGAACCTTAAAAGTTAAAACTCACATTGATTGCTGATATGCCGGTCTCAAATTGTATTTCTCCGTAGTCGGTCTAGTAGATGTTGTCACCACGTACGGTTTCTGTGTTGGGTGAGCATTGTGAGTGGACGGTTTGATCGGAAACAATATCGTCGTAGGTTTCTTTGTAGGTTTGTCGAGTATAGTCGGTTTGTTCGGTCTAGGTTTCGTTATAAATGTCGGTTGTGTCGTCACTTGCCAAATAGAATTACTTGATGTTGACAAAGCGTGAGTTGATTGGGCAGTAGCTAAAAAACAACAGAATTAGATGCTATTCATAAAATAAAGAACACAATATATATTTGAGTTTCTCAATAATTAAAAAATATATAATATTGAAAAAGTTTGTAAAAAAGAGTGGAAAGATTTCTCTTGCTCCATTTACGCGCTGTTTTCATGGAACCAATCAACCGCGTTAATTTAGGGATTACTGTATATAGTAGTCCTCGAAGCCAGTAACGCATCCATGGGGAAATGGTTTAAGGATTAGAACCAGGGGCTTGAACCTGAACTCGAATCCTAAACCCGAAAAACCCGTATTTTTCATTAACCTTAATCCGAACCAGTGGCGTAGGAACGGGGGGGGGGGGTTGGGGTCGAACCCCCTCCCACGTAATATTTTATGTTCTTAAAATATATGAAATTATTATTACAATTTTGAATTGAATGACCTTTTTTGTGATTATAACCCCCCACCCCCACCCCGAAATATTCAATGTTCTTAAAGTATGCGAAATAATTATAATAATTTTGAATTGAATGAATATTTTTAACTGTACATATGACTAAAAAAAAGGTCTTCAAATTTTAATTGTGTGACCTTTTTTTTTTAGTCATAAGATTAGAAATTAAATTTTAGATCATTTGATTATAAATTGTAATAATAATTTCGCATATTTTGGGAGCCCCAAGCTTATCCCCCCTCCGAAAATTTTTCTTACTACGCCACTGATCCGAACCTTTTCATAGATAACCGGTAACCGTGGTATATAAAGACAAGGTAGTCTCAATAATTCCTTGACCAATCAGCATTGGCAGGCGAATTGACGTCACTTGGGGGATGTATTCAAATGTTATAAATGTATAATAGAATATCAATTACACAAAATTCCTTTATTTATTCATGTTTTCGTATTTTTTGATATTTTAACAATATATACAATCAAAGAAGTACAAATTCGACATAGCAAAATCATAAAAAAGCTGTCACGGACAATTTGGTCAATTCAGGAAGAGTCATTTTTACTATTCTTAAGTTGGCAATACGTTCTGTGATTCTGATAGCTCTTTATGATTTTGATATGTTGCATTTGTACTTCTTTGATTATATATTATATGTGTTGTTAAAATAACAAAAAATAAGAAAACAAGAATAAATAAAGGAATTTTTTGTAATTAATATTTATGACATTTGAATAGATCCCCCAGGTGACGTCAATTCCCGCGCCAGCGCTGATTGGTCAAGAAGCTCTTGAGACTACCTTATCTTTATATACCTTGACCGGTTCAATAAATTATTTTTAATATTTTCTCCAATGATTTTTAAAAGAGATTATAAAATGTACTAATACTGGAAATCAGTTTGAATTTTATGGTATGATGTTAGTTATCAAGTCCTACTAAAAATTACATATTTTTTACTTTTTTTTTTAAATTCTTTAACGGAATCACATTTCAATTTGAAAAAAAATCTTGAAAATATTTTTTTCAAACAAACGAATTTTCTTTCACAAACTTGAACCCGAACCCGAACCTTGAAAAAATAACGATTTTTGAACCGAAATAGTTTGCACCATGCTGAACTCAAACCCGAACCATAAAAAAGTCCCTAATTAGAACCCTCCTCGAATTTTTCAATATACATTATTTAACTAAATAACGAAAGAAATACATTAAAATTATGTATATAATAAAAAAAAATTGAAACTCCCTTGAATTTTTTTTCTGAGTGCACTGCTAATGGAGCAACGGTGCGTCATACACTAGGCAAATTAGTGTCTAAGACCCCCTCCCCCTCTCCGAGATAAGACAAAAAAAAATTGTTAGTGAATATATTTTTTCTTTTTTTTTAGAGGTCCCCAATTATTTTCTACCTAGAGCCCCTAACGGTCATATCGCGCCACTGCTTCATACAAAAGCTGTTGTGCTAATGTGTCAATCAGAGTAATATAACACTTACCTAACGTTTCTGTATGGATTGGCCTATTTACGTTTAAAACAGAGCTGTGAACTTTTTGCGTAGAATAATTCGTTGAAACTGGTCTAGAGCTGTACATTTGGGTGCTGTGCCCAGAACTTGGATTTCTAGAAAAAAAAAATTATGGTAAAAACTCTTTAAAAATTATATTTTTTAACAGTGAACGCATTATTATTTTTTTTTTAATAGTTTTAAGTATTCTATAACAGTGGTTTTTATAGAAAAATGACGCTCTAGAAAGAAGGAATTGCAATTCGCTAATTTTATTTTAAATTATACCGTCTGCATAATATTTCTTCCTTGGTTATTTATATATACTAGAACAGTTTGGAAACCAATATTATCACGGGCGCCCGAAAAAAAATTCCAGGGGAAAAGTCAAATAATTACATTAATTTTATTTAACAAGCTGTTACTCGAAATTTTCTCCGCTTGGAATTTTGTATTTTATTCATGTTTCAGAATACAAATTAGCCTGTGAACTTCTTCAGGATGCAAGCTATATCCCTGCCAAATTTCATCAAAATCGGTTCAGCGGTTTAGCCGTGAAAAGGTAACAAACAAGGTTACTTTCGCATTTATAATATTAGTATGGATTACTTTTTTTTCAGAAGTAAATTATAGAACACAGTATTGCATTAATTTTCTCGATTCCAGGGAGGAAGGAGGGGGGCAAGTGCCCTGTTTGCTCATCTCTGCAGACACCCATGACTGTTCTATATTATTATGTATACTTAAAATAATTATTTAACCTCCCCATTTATTAATTAAACTAATCACGTTGCTTGAAAATTAATTTCACAATTGTACATCGTAATACAGACAAAATAAATTCAACAATTTAGTTGTTGAATTTAATTTTAATAAAGCAGTTGCCACAAGAGATTTGTTAACATGTAATTCACAGCATACATATTTTGTTTTAACGTGATAAAGAACAATGTACTTGTTATAAAAGACAATGGTACTAGAAAACAAATTGAACTTTCTTTTATGAGTCAAATAATAATTTAATTAATTGTACAGTTAAATTAGACACGTTTAAAATGTAATAAATATTAAAATAATTGTTTATTGTTCGTTTATAAAAGTTATATGTGTGCCTACCTCCAAATGAATTGGTTGGTAAGGTACTGGCCCCAGTATTGGATCATACTCCAGTGTTGGACTTTTATTTAATTAAATGTAATAAATTATAAATATTTGTTAATATTTGATTACTGCCATTACTGAATCATAATCTATAGACACTTAATTGTAAAACAGCTTGATTTGATGACAATCGGCCAATAGGTGTCAAAATGGTGGACCTTTAAATTAATTGTAAATATAAATATATGTAATATATTTATTAATAGCATCTGCTTTACATCGTTTCAAATTTTATGATTCTTTATTTTATAACTTTTATGTCGTAGTACTTATCACTGGGTGTCCATTACTGGTTTTACCTTTTCCATTACTGGAGAAAAAACATAAATAAAATAAATTCATTAAAGAAAATATAAATACTACAACTTTAAATTAGTTATTTTCGAATATATTTATATTAAGGTCTTTTTTGCTTACAAATTATTATTTTATTTTTATTTGGTGAGAAGTGATGGGGGTAGGAGCGCAGACTGAATTTGGTGACCCGTGTTTATATGAGTTTGATACCACTGATGTACTTTATTATAAATTTATTGTCACTGCACTCTAATTGTAAAATCAAAACGAAATTTTTAGTGATTCGATACCCTGTAAAAAGTAATGTATTCCAAGTTGATTAAGACATAGGAAATTTAACATGGGGGCAATTAGAAGTGTTGTAGTAACCTTTGATTAAATTTAACGATATATCATTGGTGCATTTTGAAATGCCGCCACAAAATTTAATAAAATAGTCATTAGTATTTTGTTTTCAAATTTATATCTGCCAAAAAATATTATTATAATTTTATCTAGGATGCTTACTTTAATTTCATTAATGTTTTTTATTTTTTATTAAAGTTGAAAACAAAATACTGTTGATTAATTTAGAATTTATCAGTTAGTTCCAAGGCAGTATTTCAAAATGCACCAATCACACATCGTTAAATTTGACCAAAGGTTACTACAACATTTCTAATTGTCTCCATGTTAAATTTCCTATGTCTTAATTAACTTGGAATACACTGTATATCTATATTACAATTTCCTCAAATTTCATAAATAATTTAAAATGATCCCTACATATTATGTTTTTAGGTGGTCTTTGGTCTTTTATTAAAAACTGTTAAGAAATACTGATATAAATAAATAAAACATGTTTTTCAAGCACTTTCTTTTGTTTGAAAGTTGCGGGTTCGATTCCCATCAAGTGAATTGATTAGAACTGACAGTGTTTTTATGATAGCTGCAATTAGGTGTACATAGATGAGTTTCCCCGCGGATAATCTAGGTTATAGATGTCGTACTGTAGTAAATCTATTTTATTAACTTTTTATTGAAGAAATGCATTTTAATGATGTTTTATTATCTTATAGAGAGGAAGTGATATTATATGTAGGGGAGATACACGCAATAAAACGAACAGTTCATGAAACGGCTATTTCAACGAAACTATATGTCCGAACGAAAGAATTCAAATTTTGTTGTGGTATAAAAAGATTGACCTTGGGTTGCATAAAGCAAAATTAACCACGATTAGTTAATCACTTGTTTTCAAACCATGATTAATGTTAATTCTAAACTCAATCTCAATTTGTAAATGAACAATTCATTTAATATGATAATTTTTTAGCTTATAAAATTTATCAAGCCGTGATTGTTTTTTAGAATTGACGTAATATTGGTTTTAAAACAACTGATTAACTAATCGTGATTAATTTTGCTTTATGCAACCCAAGGTGAGTTTAAGAAAACTCAATTAATTAGAGATAAGGTAGTGGCACCAGTCTTGGTAAGGACCCCAGTAATGGCAAATTTTTAATTAAATGTACTGAAATATGTGTTGATATTTGATTACTACCATTTCTGAATATTGATCTATATACATTTAACTGTCTTACAGAGTGATTTGGTGACAATCGGCCAATAGGTGTCAAATTGGTGGACAGTTAAACTAATTATTAGTATAATTTATTTAATAATTATTATATTATCATAGCAACTGCTTTACATTGTTTCTTTGACGATTCTTTTGTATCGTAGTATTTATAATTTTTTAATCATTAGTAAGTGTCCATCACTGCGTGTTCATTTCTGGGGTTATTTTAGTGTGTAGTTGTAGCTTGTTTCTACAATTCCAAAAATGAAAATTGCAATTGTAAAAGCTAATTTGTGTAGTTGAAAAATTTCAAGTAGAAAGAAAAATATAAAAAATTGTCACTATAATTTGTAAGAGAGAAATATATAGAGCAAAAAAGCAAAAAATAAGTATTTGCAGATGTAAAAGCTAATTTGTGTAGTTGTAAAATTGCAAAAAAAGTGGTTACTATAATTTGTTAGAGAGAAATATACAAACAGAGCAAAAATTTGCAGTTGAAAAATTTTCTTAAAATATGTAGGTAACCTCTGTATTATCATAGCAACTGCTTTACATTATTTCTTTGACGATTCTTTCTTTTATATCTTTTGTGTCGTAGTACTTATCATTTTATAATCATTAGCAAGTATCCATTTATCTTTGTCATTACTGGAGAAAAAACATGAACAAAATAAAAGGCTATAATTTAAAAAACAAACTATATTTGCAGACTGTGGTAATTAAATTGATAAAATAAAGAGTTACTTGTTTTATTAGTAACATGAATTCATGAGAATTACAAAAAACAAGCCCATTAATCCAAAAAAAACGAAAACTTGCTCTTAGTTGTTTTTTTGATAATATTTGTAGTTTAAATAAAAAATTGCGTCAATCTCAAATACCCATTTTATTGTATATCTCCCCTATATATTGTACATATATACACGTATACTTGTACATATGTAAACATGTTTATATATTTGTATGTGTAGTGTGTATAACAAATAAAAATCTCGGAAGAGAAATTTAGAAAAGTTTTGATTTGTAAATGATAAATAATTTTTTGCAGTATATGAATTTATAATCGATGAGTGATTTATCTAAAATCAATATAATTTAAATATTTTGTATTCGAAATCGAAATCTGTTGCTAGTATTTTAAAATAACACGTCGTTTCCGAAATAACAAAATTTACGACGAAATTAAACAGTTTTTTTTAATTAATACAAAAAAATGTGCTAGAAAATTAATTAAATTGTAAACATTTGTGTAGTTAAAAACTTTTTAAGAAAAAAATCAGATCGACTTCACAGAAAACTGAAAAGTATACAATAATTTTTAATAATTTTTGAAGTCGGTTTAATTTTTATCAGGGCTTCGAACCGTTATTTTTTACGTTTCGGTATTCGTTCCGGTTCGAGTAAAAAAATATATTTCAGTTCGGTTCCGGTTTTTGTTCCGAAAAAAATAACGGTTTTTCCGGTTTTCGGTTCAGCTCCGAGTGATTAATTTAAAAAAAAATATTTGTATTAAAAATGTTTTTCTACCATAATTTAGAACATTTTCTGGTACTACTTGTATAAAAGTCCGAACGTCAATTGAAGTGGGAAATAAAATCATGTTAACGCGCGTATTTGAACATGTACTGAACCGTAAAAACCGATATTTTTATTTCGGTTCTGTTCCGGTTTTCGTTCCGGCAAAAAATAACAGTTTTCAGTTCAGTTCCGGTTCGAAGCCCTGCCTAAGGCGGCTATTACACTATCAAAGAAATATGATAAAATTTCTTTGATCAAAGAAATATGACAGTGTAATAAGTCAACTTTTATAATATTCACCTTCATAATATTTCTATGATCATAGTTAATGACAGTCTCTTATATTTGATCAAAGTTTTTTGATGTCAAAAACAAAATGGCGACTGACAGTTACATTTATATAAATCTTAATATATGAATATCAACATAATCCAGTTTTATATGATAATCTTCTTATTGATTATAAATACTGCAATACACAGTTTTTAATTTAAACCTCGATCTCGTCAACTTACGAATATCCACGCACAGATAATCAAAATGCACCAAAAAAAAGAAAATATCCCTAGATAATACTGAGAAAATATTATCAAATATTTTATGTAGTGTAATAGAACAAAATCTCATATTTTATCAAAGAAATATGATCAAATCTTTGTCAAAAATCTTTGACATATTTATTTGATAGTGTAATAGCCGCCTAAAAGCCTCGAAATCAAAATAAAATATCGGTATGGAGAGCCATACATGACTTCCATGTTCTTTCTATCTTTTTAAATAATTTTTAAATATAATTTTTTTGAAAAATATTTTATTAATATAATCTACTACTATGAATATAAATTTTGTAATACATAAAAAAACATATATACTTACGACGGTTACAGCTGTTATTGCCATTTTTATATAAATATATAATGTCAAAAACATAATACACATTCGTAGAACAACTAATTTGACAATCTGAATCACTCTGAATTTAGTTGCATTTGTTTCCAAGGCAACATGAATTAATGACGTATTAATTAGTATTTAAAATTCAAATTTTAAGTGTGTTTTTCACCCCTTTAATGGCTGTTTGGGCACGTACAAATAATAAATGTCCCTTAGATTCAATTGAACTGCAAATGTACCAAATCTTATCAAAATTAGTGAGATAATACTCGCAATATTCACTTTATAGACGAAAAAAGTTACAAAATTTCGAATATTTCCAAAACCCCTAATCCGATTAGCACCAAAATCAATAGGTCTGGAGTACTCACTGAGACAAACATTTACCCCAAAAATAATTCAGATCGGTGCATTTTTACAGTAGTTATCGTGAACGAAAGAAAATTCTACATCCGCACAGCCGCCATGCGGAAATTAACTTTTCTTTAAGTTTTGAAGTTAGTACAATCAGAATTTATCATTTTCTCGGACACGATTTTTCGATGGTATTACAATACCTCCATTTTTTTCAGAACATGGAAGTAAAATGATTAAAAAATGGTCATTGTAATAAATATACCTACCTAGGTTTGATTGTAGTAGACACACTCGTGTACCCATACGGTCTGACGGTGTACTTAGATCCGGTACCGTAAGTACCGGTGAGGAAGCCTGTCGTGGTGTCCTTCTCGTAATACAGGACTGTCGCGTTCTGGCGCAGACTTAGCGACGAGTGTTTGTTGTTCGGCTGATGTTTGTGCGGTGTAGTTGTTCTGTTTCTGGGAATTTGCGACGGGGTTGTTGACTGCTCAGCTCCAAATATCGTGTTGGTCTTTGTGTTGTGCGCGCAGCATGAGCCGAACATGAATGAATCGATGCACATGCCTGTGGGGTTCATTAAATTGTACGTTTAATATTTTTTTAAAAAGCAAAAATTTTACAAATTTTCAAACATATCTATACCTTTTCAACTTCAAATTGAGACTAATCAATTTCAAATTGGGAATAATCAATTTCAAATTGAGACTAAACAATTTCAAATTGGGAATAATCAATTTCAAATTGAGACTAAACAATTTCATATTGGGAATAATCAATTTCAAATTGAGACTAAACAATTTCAAATTGGGAATAATCAATTTCAAAGTGAAGTTGATTGTTCCCAATTTGAAAATGTTTAGTCTCAATTTGAAATTGATTATTCCCAATATGAAATTGTTTAGTCTCAATTTGAAATTGATTATTCCCAATTTGAAATTGTTTAGTCTCAATTTGAAATTGATTATTCCCAATTTGAAATTGATTAGTCTCAATTTGAAGTTGAAAAGGTATAGAGATTGGAAAAATAGTTGTTATTTTAAATGAAATAGTTACTATACAGTTGATTTTTTTTCTGTAAAATAGTTTTTTTTAATCAAAATGGTTACAAATTTTTTTATAATAATAAATTTTTTTTCGATTTAATTAATAAATTAGAGAAATCAACGTATTAGTAAAAAGTGTCAAATCCGAAATTTTTGAGGAAAACATGTTATGGTCGATTGATTTTTTTTCTGTAAAATAGTTGGCAAATAGTTTTTTTTTTAATCAAAATAGTTACAAGTTTTTTTTCGATTTAATTAATAAATTAGTGAAATCAACGTATTAGTAAAAAGTGTCAAATCCGAAATTTTTGAGGAAAACATGTTATGGTCGATTCTAGATAGATTTTAGAAGCTAAAAAAAAATTAAACAAATAAATATGTAAAAACACAACATAAATATCTGTATAATGGGCAAAATATATTTCTAAAAATATATAAAACTAAAAAAATCTACAAAGAATTGTATGAATAAAACTCAAACTTATAAGGAAATCACAAGAAATTTATATTAAGTATATTATCTATAAACATGTATATTTTTTATTTTTTTGAAAAAAATCAATATTAATAATTAGAATTATTTCAAACTTTGTCTTTATGACTTTTTTTTCAATACAAAATTTTTAACGTTGGATAAAAAAAGGCAAATAGTTTTTAAATAGTTGGAAAGGTAAAATAGTTGCAAATAGTTGATTTCAAATTGGGTTCAATCAAACCAATTTTCTGAAATCGATGGAGATATGTAATAAAAATTACAATAGTTGCATTTTTTGCAATAGTTGAAAAAAAAGCTCATTCGTAAGCTTGTACTTTCTAGTTTTTGAAACAAGAGCTCAATAATTTTTGTCGTCCCGAAAAATTATCACTTATTTTTTTATAAATTTTGAAAGCGTATATGAAGTTCAAAATTTGTTTCACGAGAAATTCAATGAAAACGTTCAAATGCTTGTTTTTTTCTCTTGAAAATGTATTTTGTTTTTTTTTAATCCCTTTTTTTGACCGTGTTAATTGTGTTTTATGCCAGCTAGCCGACTTTTATAGTTAATTTTTTTCATTTTCACTTAGTAAGGCTTTTTTAATTAGACGAAACTATATGTATAATATTACTTATGGAAATGTAAATAAAGCATAACAATATCAATACATTTCAAAAATAAATCCAGGTACAGACTATCGTCTGTCCGTCCATCCGTGTGTGTGTCCGTCTGTCCCCTGAATCCTTGTCACACGCATAACTCATGAACCACTGAACCGATATTAATGAAACTTAGTTGGATGGTTGGGTCTGGCTTGAGGATGGTCCCATTTTAAAATCGTGTGTAAGGGGGAGGGGTGACATCCCAAAATATTTATTTTTTCAAGATATCTCAAGAACGACACATGTTAAATTAAAATTTTATAGAATATTTTTTGTAGAGCATTAAATTTCCTATAATATGGGTCTACAACGTTTGTTATAAAATATTCCCTTACAAAGATTTATCTCAATTTACGCTGTCGAAACCCTTACTATATACGATTATCTCTATTGTAGTGTATGTCCTTAATTAGCTATGTAACTTACCTAGATGTTCTCCTTCTGACTTTATACACTCCCATACAAACATGCATGTGCCTTCTATTTTATCAACAATGCATGGCTTTGGACTAATTTGATAATCTGAAAAAATACCATATCAAATATAATAATTTATGATTAAAATTTAAATAATGCTTAATAAAGAAATTCAATGAAATTTGCTTTGAAAAAAAAGTTTGATTTTGTTCATACTAGAAGAGACATTTTTTTAAAACTCTTCTTTCGTTGTCTAAAGAATAAGAATTAAATTCTTATTCTTAATTGATAGTAATGACAGATAAGATATTTATTTTAAAAATGTAGCTATGGAAACGTAATGTTTCGGTTGTAACTTAATTCTCGCTGACACTGTGTTTTCAAATTGTATTGGTATATATATAGTCGATTTGTTGCCACAAACATATAAATAAATAAATAAATATCGAGGTGAGTTAAATAAGGCAAATTTTTTCAGCTTTTTAGTCAGTTTTTAAAAGGTAAATTATTTTTAAACAAAAGTTTTATTTTTTATTATATTTAACGTCACTACTAGTATATTATATAGGTATACTTACTTTTATTTGTCTGTCTTCTCTGATGTGCTTTGAGGGTGTCCCCCGTCATTGAAAGGCTTGTTAACATCGCGCACAGCATCGGAATCCAGAGCATGATTGTATCTGTCAAAGTGTTCACATCTCAATTACTTACATACATATGTATTTATATTATATCTACACGCATATACCCTACACGCAAGCACTAGATTCTAATTATTAAAATCTCTACTCTCTATAACAGTGATCTTCAAACTGTGTTCTGTGGAACCCCAGGGTTCCACGGTACCTCTCTGGAGGAATCGCGAGTCAAAATAAAATTTTAATAGGGAATTTGATAGTCTTAAAGTTAATGATAAAAGCTATATTTAAAAAAAAGTTGGAGTCTGTAGGATCGCGCTAAGATGAGATATTAACTATTCAATTTATTTGTTAATTTATCAATTTTAATTTGTTAATAATAGGGAAAGGGGGTCTCGATGGTTTTAGGACATTTGGTAGTCTGAAAGTTAACGACGTAGACTACATTTAAAAAAAAGTTGGAGTCTGTAGGATCGCGTCAAACTGAAATATTAACTGTTCAATTTATATGTTAATTTATCAATTTTAATTTGTTAATAAAAGGGAAAGGGGGTTTCGACGGTCTTAGGACATTTGATAGTCTGAAAGTTAATGACGTAAGCTATATTTTAAAAAATAGTTAGAGTCTGTAGGATCGCGCCAGGTTGAGATATTAACAAATAAGTTGAATAGTTAATATCTCAGTTTGGTGCGATCCTACAGACTCCAACTTTTTTTTTTAAAATAGCTTACATCACTAACTTTAAGACTATCAAATGCCCTAAGACCGTCCAGACCCCCTTCCTCTATAACTAACACTTTTTTTACTAAATCGGGTTTAACAAATCGACAAAAAATTTTAAGATTAAAAAAAAAGTTTACTCAAAAATTACAGCCTGTACACTAATTTGAACCAAAAAAGACTTATGACCCATTATGCACCGCCCCACCTGGCCTGGCACCCGAGGTAGTCGCCCTAGTCCCCCCCCCCCTAAAGCCGACGCTGGCAACATTGATATCTTCACATTATAACCGATGTGATTTTATTTTTGTAATCAATAAACGATGTTTCCTTATTTATATTTTCTAATTAGCATATTGGACCCAATGCTACCCGGGGATGTAAATTTAATCTGTAATTAAACTATTTACGCAGCACACGCAAATATACCTCTCTGATGAAAACCGAAATAAAATCCGTTCAGTAGTTACTGAAAAATTCGTGCAGACAGACAGACATACGCGGCAAGGGACTTTGTTTTATACTATGTATATATAGTTATTATCTTATTTAATATGTATATTTTGTTATATATAAAATACTAGCTGTACCCGCGGCGTCGCTCTCGTGAAATTATTTTTTAGGATTTTTGAAAAATATAATTGAATTATTTTATTCTACACAATTCTTTACTACATTATATTGTTCAATATTTATCGGTTTAGGCAACGTATTGCAAAAAAGTGCACTGGCGGCAAACTTTTTTCCGACTTGATTTACTATTATCCTCACTGCTTATTTCTTATATTATTATGTATAACAAAACCTGGACAAAGAACATATCTATATATGAATTTAAAAAAATACATAAATCGGATAAGTGATTCTCAAATGATAAGCACTCTACTGGACAGACAGACATACAGACGTTGCATTTATAATATTTATATATAGATATACTTAAAAATAAAAACAACGTGTTTGTCTAAACGTCAAAATTTATTTAAGAAAAAGTATTCGCCATAATTATTGAGATTACAACATCTATCTCATTTTTAATTTCTTTTCTATAAGCCTGAGGATGAATCTATGAATTCGAAAGCTATAGCGATTACTCTTTCTTAAATAAATTTTGTTTTTATTTACATTTAACCTCACTACTAGTACATACAGTGTATTCCAAGTTGATTAAGCCATAGGAAATTTAACATGGGGACAATTAGAAGTGTTGTAGTAACCTTTGATCGAATTTAACGATGTATGATTGGTGCATTTTGAAATGCCGCCACAAAATTTAGTAAAATTGTCATTAGTATTTTGTTTTCAATTTTATATCTGCCAAAAAATATTATTATAATTTTATCTAGGATGCTTACTTTAATTTCATTAATTATTTTATTCTTTATTAAAGTTGTAAACAAAATACTGTTGATTAATTTAAAATTTATCAGTTAGTTTTGAGGCGGAATTTCAAAATGCACCAATCACACATCGTTAAATTTGACGAAAGGCTACTACAACATTTCTAATTGTCCCCATGTTAGATTTCCTATGGCTTAATCAACTTGGAATACACTGTATATTATGATATAGATATACTTACATAACGACATTTTAAAATTAAATATAACCAAATATATTAAAAAATTCACATAAAAATTAATAAAACTCAACAACCACTGTTTTTAAATATGTTAATAAGTTTGAATACTTTTTAATGGTATGAACGTGCATGTGAATATCCAATATATCAGAAGAAGGAGAAAGAAAGAATGTAGAGGGGAGGGGTATTATCGATAAAGTTTACATATGAATGTACGTATTAACAGTAATTCAATTTTTCATTTTTTCAGGAATTATCAAAATACACAGATGAATATTATTATAACATAATTATATCTAGGTCAAATTATAGATGACTAATTATTTAATAAAATAGTAATGTTTCTTATCAAAATAGCATAATTATTTTTAATTCTAGATATTTTTTGTTTTCTTAGTATATGGTGGTTTCTAGGCCGCCAATATTTCGTCATATTTTACTGTGGACTTTGATATATTGGTTATTAAATGTATTTAAAATATTTTTCTCGGTATGAGTTGAAATTTTCATTTTTTATACTTTTTAATGTGTAATGTCTTGGTTCCTGAGTTTAGTTATAATAGTAGAAACCTAAAATATTGTAATAAAATATTTTGTTTTAATTTCGAGTCGCTTAAGAAATTTTCACGATGGAAAATTTCGTTACTGTTAAAGGTAAATTGTCTCTTTTAACCGAATCTTTATCTCTTATATAGTTTCGGATATCCCCATACTGTACCCTGGTATTTAGACACCCTGTATTTGACAGATATGTTGTCTATGGACACTTTTTTTGAGAGCAATTGTTTATATCAGGTCGATCGCGATCTACCATTAAAATGAATAAAAAACATTTTTTATAAAATTATCATAATTTGACGAAAAATAATAATTTTAATTCGCCGCCCCTGGTTTATATTATCGCAGGTACAAAACATGTTCGATATTTTAGACATTCTGACATCAAATTATATATTATTTATCAGTTATCATGTACGAATAATATACGATTTATTTATAAAAACTTTTTAAGAAAAAAATAAAACCAACTTTAAAAAAAACCTAAAAACACTGAAAAATATAGAATAATTATATTTATAGTTTTTGAAGTCGGTTTTCTGTTTTCTTTCTTGGCACCGATTTCAAAAACTGTTAAATTTAATTATTATATAGGTACATACTTTTAAGTATTTTAGGAATTTTTTTTTAAGTCAGTTTTATTTTATTTTTTAAAAGGCTCGAAATCTATTATTTGATTCTGATAAAAATTTATATGGGACCACCTCGGGAGATAGTCTATAAAAAAAGTACCCGAACATACATAAAAATATTAAAAATATTTTAAAATCAAAATGAGTAATCTAGATGCAATGAACAATCAAAATCATTATGAATTATTCACTTTAAATGCTTATAAGAAAGTCAAATTGGTTTATATACTACATAAACTATAAAAATACTTTTGTTTAAAACCTTATTTCCCATTATTGACTGTTATTTTAAAATTTTAGCCAAAAAATTAATATTTGTGTTGATAATACGAAAAATTTTTATTCTGAATTCATCTGTCAGATATAAAAATCTAAGAAGTATTTTATTGTTATAAATGACATAAATTAAAATATTTATAAAAACACTTTTTTAGAATATATGTGGAACATACAAATGTAATGAAAATAATAATATTAGTACTTCATATGCTTACATATGTATATTAAAAAATATGTAATAAAAACAAATCATTACATTTCAATACACCATTTTTTTTCTCAATATTTTTCAGCAATAATTTTTTTTTCTTACAATTTAAATTTAAATTTTATGAAAAAAAAAATTTCAGATTTTCTCGATGCTTGAACCATGTGTTTTATTGGACTTTAACCATAAATACACCATTCTACCATAAGAGCCAATGTTAATTTAAAACAATAATAACTTTCAAACTATGTTATAAAACCTTTTGAAATTTTGTGTGGGTACTTAAGATTTATAAAGAAGTAACTTCTCCAAATTTCAACTATTTCTCGTTAAAATTACATCCTTAAGAAAATTATTTTAAAAAAAGATCGCTTTGGCATCTGAATGACGTCACCCATGGATCGTTTTATACCGGATGCACTTTGGGATTACCCGAAATGCTGCAGTGAGTACCTAGATATACCTATTGTGTAACACGAAAGAGAAAAGAGTTCTATGAACATAATGTAACAGGACTAATATGAATGTCATATATTATTATGTATTTCACTTTCTCCACATATTATATGATAAACAAAATACCTTGAAATTTACATGACGCATCTCAAGCGTGTGTGTGTTGTCTTAAATATTTAGCGGGTATGAGACGGATACAGAAACAAAAGGTAATATAATTTCAGGATGGAATTAATAATATACTGGGTGTGAGTAATGAATTTTTCGGATCGATTTTATTTTTTTGATATTCGCGTATTTCAATATTTAAATAAATGTGAATTAAATGAAAAATAATGAAAATTATTATATTATTAAGGGGGGGGGGGGGGGGCAATGAAGTAAAAAGTTGAAATTTTTAAACCGCAGATCTGTATTTCAAACCGTTCTTGAGATATGGCTTCACAAAATTTCAGTATTTCAAAATTTTGGAAAAAAATGGCCGTTACTTTTTTTACTTCAGAATTGATTTTAGTTGACGGATTTAAAATCAGCGTGTCAAAATCTGAATAATCACATATGTATAATACTTCAAAACACGAGAAAAACATTCAAAGGGGCTTAAAATTTTTCGATTTTTGGCCAAAAAAATTTTGTCGGACTTTAAAGTATTATACAATATACATGTCACTATATAGATTTTGACACGCTGGTTTCAAACCCGTCAACTAAAATCAATTCCGATCACCCGTTCAAAAGTTATTGTTATTTTTTATTTTCAAAATTTTTGAAAATACTGAAAATTTGAGAGAACGGTTTTTCTTTCCTTAAAAAGTTTTTTATTGGCTTGGCACCGACTTCAAAAACTGTTAATATACTTCATCATCATGTACGAATATTATCAGTGTTTTTAAGGTTTTTTAAATCAGTTTATTATTTTTCCCTTTTAAGTGGTCTATCTTCAAAGTCCATGGTCAGGGTTTGATAAAATTTATATGGGACCACCTAGGAAGTATACTCTTTTAAACAAAGAAAAAATCACCCAAATCGGTGCATATTTGTTGAAGTAGTGCCTGAATATACATAAAAAATATATATTGTTGAACTAAAAACCCCTTCCTTTTTTTGAAGTCAGTTAAAAACACTTGTTGCTGTTTTGTCTTTTTGGTATAAACATGGTATAAGAATTGAATACGCGTCTGGTGCCATAAATATATAATTAATTTTTAATTTTTATAGGTGCAATGAATACAAATTACAAACACTATCTTAAATTTTTTAAATTCTTTTTGAATTGGAATGAAATAAAAACATTAATAAAATGATTCACAATAAGATAAAAAGGTTGAAATAAAGAAAAAAAGAATTAACATGTTTATACGTTGCAGATTACAGCATACGTGCATGTATTTGTCTTTTTTTCTGAGAAACATTCAATTTGACCTGTCCAATAAATTTTATTGGCAGTTATTTGGAGATATTAAATATACATACATTTTTTCGATATTAATTTTTGATTTAGAGTTTCTATAATTGTATCGGTACTATAACCTTTCTGGGTTTCTTGGTTATTGTATAATTGTTTAAAATGTTTATTTTTTCGGAATTTTCGAGAGTTTTGTGTGATTTTTTCACATTTGAAATGGCTCGTGGTCTCAATAAAATTTCGATTCATATTCAGCGGATCGAAATACATGAAAAACACGCTTAGTTTAGTTCCAAAAAATTTTTTTATCATTAAAACTGCCGATTTTCATCATTTTTACGGTTTTTCGAAGTTTTCTCGAAATTTCGAGGGTGTAGGGGTCAAACTGACCTCGAATTCGGATTCAGCGGACCAAAATACGTACCCGTAGGTAGATCCGATCAAATGCACATTCTACTTAATTTTTTTTGTGTGCCGGTGTTATAAAAGTATAAAAAAAAATATTATATTCCCATGCTAGTATATGTGATCTCCAAACTTTTTTGATCACGCACCCCTAAGACGAAAATAATTATAAGTTATACTTCCCTATAATATAATAAGGTAGTGGCACCAGTCTTGGCAAGGACCCCAGTAATGGCAAATTTTTAATTAAATGTACTGAATTAGAAATATGTGTTGATATTTGATACTACCATTTCTGAATATTAATCTATATACATTTAACTGTCTTACAGCGTGATTTGATGACAATCGGCCAATAGGTGTCAAAATGGTGGACATTTAAACTAACTATCAGTATAATTTATTTATTAATTATTATATTATCATAGAAACTACTTTACATTATTTCAAATTTGACAATTCTTTCTTTTATATCTTTTGTGTCGTTGTACTTATTATTTTGTAATCATTTTTTATGAACAAAATAAAAGGCTTTAATTTAAAAAACAAACTATATTTGCGAACTTTGATAATTAAATTGATTAAATAAAGAGTTACTTGTTTTATTAGTAACATGAGTTCATGAGAATTACAAAAAACAAGCCCATTAATCCAAAAAAACGAAAACTTACTCTTATAGCGGCCATAACTGGTCACACATACAATATAATTTTGAAGGGAAAATTAGCGTACCCCACTGATGTAAACAACGCTAGTTTGAATTTATATGTATGTTCTACTAGTGTAGACCAAGCTTATCCAACCCGCGGCACTCGAGGAGCCTTGGTGCGGCCCTTAGTAAATAAAATAAAATAAAATTTCTGCTGTGCGGCCCAGAAGGTTGAAAAGGTTGGACACCTATGGTGTAGACAACGTAGATTTTGACACTCGTCAATTTAATTTTCATTTTTTGTAGTTGGTACTTACTCATTTGTTTTAATTTGCATAAGAAAATCTACATTGCATTTAATTTATGAAAGTTTTAAAATAAAATATGAATTAACTATTATAACATAAGGACAATTCTTCTTCTTCATTAATATTATTGTATTATTTCATTCATATAACTTGATTATTTTAAACCAACAAGCGTATAAATAGTTTTATTATTTTGTTATGATTTCAAACAATTGGTTTTTAAACAATTGTTTATTGTTTTTGGTTCATGAATCTTGATACATTTTTTTGTTCCTGGTATCTTCGGTGAAAGTATTTTTTTTAAATAGTATTTCTATAAATAAGTACTTATAGAATAATATAACAGCAGAGTTTAAAATAAAATAATTATTATTATGAAAATATCTATAAAATATACCTACATTTATTATAATTTCAGCCAGAGATGTTCAAAATTGTTGTCTAAAAATGCAAAATATTTAATCATTTTATTTCAAATGCAAAATGCAAAATGGTTTTTAAAAATTCCTTTCAAAATACAAAATGGAAAATAGTTTTCATTTATTTATTGTTTTTTCAAATTTTGTCATTTTCAATACAACTGTTAACAGATTAGTAAATTCTTTATAGTTTCATTTTTCAAGCGTTTTACCATGTACATGGGTTTTAAAAAAATTTCTACGCTACGTCAAGACAAACTTTTCGTTCCGTGTCTGTCTGTCTGTCCGTCCGTCCGTCTCCTGAACCCTTGTTACACGCATAACTCATGAACCATTGAACCGATATTATTAAAACTTGGTCGGGTGGTTGGGTCTGGTTTGAGGACGGTGTGTAAGGGGGAGGGGTGACACCCCAAAATATTTATTTTTTAAGATATCTTAAGAACAACACATGTTGGGTGAAAATTTTATAGAATATTTTTTGTAGAGCATTAAATTTCCTATAATATGGGTCTACAACGTTTGTTGTAAAATATTCCCTTACAAAGATTTATCTCAATTTATTTTAAAAAATCGTGTTTTGTTTTTCTAAATTGATATTTGTTTTGACGTTTTAAATGTCATTTTAACGTTTGCATAAATTTAGATTTAGATTGAAATTATCAAAAAATTTAAAATACACGAAAAAATAATCAGGTGCGTTTTAAGAAAAATTTCGTTTTTAGTAAAATTGTATAATAATTAAATGGTTAACTAATTCCAGGCAATTTATCTAAACACTATCGGTTTTTATTTAAATTGTTCAATAATTAACTACCTTTGGTGAATTTAGCACGAGGAAGCACTGTGCATTTACTTGGCAGATGTTTTTTAAATCTTAATTTTGAAGAATTAAAAAATTTCAAAGCAATAAAGATATCTAATTGTTAGTTCTATTTTATTTAGTGAAAACTAATACACTTTCAAATTAACCTAATAAAAGTGATTTATCGATGGGAAAAATATTAAAACCATGAGAATTTTAAAAGAATCGAACCATTATTCTCAAAAACATGCCAAAAATACATTCACTTTGTATTAATAAAAACATTTCTAATACAGATCGTGAATTTGCTTTTGAAAAATTATGTATATTATTATTAACACTTTACCGTCTGACAATCTTCATAAAAATCATTTAACTCAGATGAGCATTTTAATTCAGAGGATTAACTGACGGTTGAATAAATTAACATAACAGTAAAACTAATAAACTGATGTGGCTACCACAGGACTTTATTATACATTATTATCTTGAAATTTTTAGTTATAACAAAAAAATGTACAAAATATTTTATTTTAAATTTTTATTTAAATAAAGGTTTTTTTCTATTACGTAACATTAAAAAAATTTAAGCATTCGTTTCCGGTTTAGCGTTCATACAGACAGACAGACTTTCAGGGACTCTCAAAACGTGTATTTCTTCTGAAAATGTAATCATTATACTTTTTTATACAATCTATACATTTCAAAGTATAAAGAATTAAAATACATTTTTTTTTTTTTTTTTTAATTTTAAGGTCTTCTAAATATAAAAGTTTACGAACATCTGGATTTGAAAATAGATACATACAAAAATAATTACATATATTTTAAAAAAAATGGTGCAAGTTATTGCGAACGAAAAAAAAACTACAGACAGACAGACATATGTACCTGTGTTTCTTTACATTTTGAAAGTAGTACAATCAGAATCTGCCTTAACTCGGATACGATTTTTCAATCTCCTATGCCCTATTTCAGATGCCCTATTTCAGAAGTAAAAATTGAATGGTTTTTTTTGTTTCATTTCTAAAAAATACTTCGCTAATAAAATCCATGGAGGTAATTTATTTGGCTTCTTAAGGAGGTTGGGAAATTACTTTTGAGGGGAAAGGCGGTGGGGTAAGACGCAGTTTTTGGTTGCCAAAACTACGACTTGTCTTTCTCACTTGCACTCATGTATATATTTGTCATTACTTGTCATTTTTCTTAATAATGGTGTGGTCGAAATATTTAATTCTTCTTTAAATAATTACATAAATGTATACTTTACAATATACTTAATTTTCAAATCATTTTTTAAATTGATTTTTATCATTTTTCTATATCTTTTAACAGCCTATTTTTAACCCCATGTATTTACAACTGGACTTTAAAATTCATTTTCTTAAAATAGAGTTGGTCAAAAAATTTAAAATTTCACTATGTCATTCATTTTGATTGTTTAAACAACTGTGTGAAATTTCAACTTATTTCTACTGGTTTGACGTAATTTCGCAACCTCCTTAACTGCATACTTCAAGATAAAACAATCGCACGTTTTTCAGCCGCCGGTTATGTGTTAATAAGTACCTAACTTATTCCAATTTCAATATACAATAACAGAGAATAAAAAATATTTATCTGAGAAACAATAGATTAGGCAAAACAATAACTAATAACAAGCTTTATAAAATAATTTAATCTGTGTTTTACATTCTGCATAGTATCTAGGTTACCAACATTATAAAGAATATTATTTACACTACATGTATGTATGGACTAGAGCACTTTTTAGGGCCACCATTTAACTCTTTTTTTGTCTGACAGAAAACCAGTGACGGCTTTACTAAAAAACACATAAGGTACTGGCACTAGCACCAGTTATGGGCGCTATAAAAGCATGGTTTACTGAGCTTTTTTTTGTAATTCTCATAAACTAATTTTACTGATAAGACAAGTAACTCTTTATTTAATCAATTTAATTACCAAAGTCCGCAAATATAGTTTTTTTTTGAAATTATACCCTTTTATTTTGTTTATCTTTTTTCTCCAGTAATGGATAAAGTAAAACCAGTAATGAGCACGCAGTGATGGACACTTGCTAATGATAAATACTACGACACAAAAGATATAAAAGAAAGAATTGTCAAATTTGAAACAATGTAAAGTAATTTCTATTATAATATAATAATTAATAAATAAATTATACTAATATGTAGTTACTTTAAATGTCCACCAATTTGACACTTATTGGCCGATTGTCATCAAATCACGCTGTAAGACAATTAATAAAAATAAATAGTAATTAAAATTTTATTTATAAATGCGTTAATTGTAGTTTTTAATAAAAAAATATGTGCATGCAAATTTTCTTGTTTGTTTAATGACCTTAATGATTTAGTAAGATAGTATTCCACAATTTTTTTTAATCAAAAGTGTTCCGTGACTTCGAAAAGGTTAAGAACCACTGACTCTAGATGGACATCATGTCGAAGAATAAAAGAGTTTTTTCTTTGTTCGTCAAATACTTTTCAGACCATGTAGTGTTTTAACTATCAGTTGCAACCAAAAAAAAGGCAATTTAATAGTTAATTGCTAATTGCTTCCACAATTGATTTTTGCCTAACTCTGCTTATTATCTACATAAAAACAAATGGGAAAAATATTTTTATAAAAAGTCTCGGCCACATGTAAGAGACGAGACTTAAACCTAACTCTTCTTAATTTTTTTCATTTTTGAATGAAAAAAAAATGTAAATAAATTTTTTCTATTGGGTACCAAATTGTGTTAGAAATAAATTGTAGAAACTAAATAACTAAAATTAATTATTTCTTTATTTGGTATATATGTTACCGGCAATGTATGTAATTCAGGCATTCTATAGAATTCCTAGGAATTCTATACAATGCCTGACGATTTCAGGCAAAGTATGAAATATTTGTTTAATAGAAATTTATTATATACTTTGCCTAGGCATTCTATAGAATCCCTAGGAATTCTATAGAATGCCAAGATAATATTAGGAAATGTATGAAATAAAAGACAAAATGATATTAATAAAGCAGATAGGTATTATTTAATTAATTAATATTTTTTATACCTATATTTTTATCTATTCTCACTTTATTTTAATTATCAAAATATATTATTTTAATTTCCAGCACAATAAATATTCTTGTAAAAAAAATTCTGATAGAGCCGGAAATCGGATTAAAATATACTATTAATACATACTATTAATTTTTCACTGGACAAACGCAAGAAAAAAAGTTTAATAAAATTCAGTCGAATTAAAATGACAGCAATTTTTCGTCGGACTAACAAAATAACTTACGTATTTTTTTATACAGCCGTTTCCGAGATCACTGTGCTACTTTACTGGACATACATACATTTTTCTATTATATAACACGTACATATAAAATGTTTATATTGATAAATAAATCAGTATTGTACCTACAATACTGAATTGTAATCTAGAAACCTACCTACAGCTATCGAGAATGAACCAAGATTTTTTTATTGTATATTTGCATCAGTATTTTATAACATAAAGAAAGGTAACATCTGTACCTGGACCAAAATTGATCGATTCGCCCTATTTATGTTTATATTTCATACATTGCCGGCTATCAATTAGGTATTCTATAGAATGCCTAGGAAATGTATATAATTAAATTCATTTCATACATTGCCTGGTGATTTTAGGCATTCTATAGAATGCCGTATTTCATACATTGCCGGTAACATATACATTTGAGGTTCACAAATGTCCCCTTCTTGTTCTGCACATGGGCCACCACTGTCCGAAAATAATTATACAAATACCAAACATTTAGCGTGCGGTGACGAGCCTATAGTATTTTGTTTTTTAACGACCACTTGAAAATTACTTACACATAACAGTATACCAGCAATTACTCTCTCTCTGTGTACACGTATCTACAGGTGTGTCGGAAGTCGTGGACTTATCCAAAACTCACAGCAAATATTTTACTTCCTCGCAATATCGAAGATACGAGAAGCTTTGTGATCGTTTTAGATTGAGACAAAAAAAATGTTCTCCGATTTCAAAATTTTAAATTGATCTTTCTATTTCACGTCAAGACAAACTTTTCGTTCCGTGTCTGTTTTTCTGTCTGTCCGTCCATCCTGAATCCTTGTCACACGCATAACTCATGAACCACTGAACCGATATTATTCAAACTTGGTCAGAAGGTTGGGTCTGGCTTCAAAATCATCAAAATCGTGTGTAAGGGGGAGGGGTTACCCCCCAAAATATTTATTTTTCAAGATATCTCAATAACGACACATGTTACGTGAAAATTTTATAGAATATTTTTTGTAGAGCAAAAATTTTCTATAATATGGGTCTACAACGTTTGTTGTAAAATATTCCCTTACAAAAATTTATCTCAATTTATTTTAAAAATTCGTGTTTTGTTTTTCTAAATTGATATTTGCTTGGATATATTAAATGTCATCTTGACATTTGTCAAAAAATTAAAAATATACGAAAAAATAATCAGATGCGTCTTTTAAACTAATATTTTTTAGTAAAATTGTATAAAAATTAAATGGTTAACCAATTCCAGGCAATTTATCTAAACACTATCAGTTTTTATTTAAATTGTTCAATAATTAACTACCTTTGGTGAATTTAGCACGAAGAAGCACTGTGCATTTACTTGGCAGATGTATTTGTATTCTTGCTTCATTAACCTCAAAAAATTAAAATATAAATTTTGTTAATTTTAACCGAAATTACAATATTTAGGATATTGCCATTTTATTTGTTTGGGGGGGATTCCTAATTTTCGTACTTGGGTGTGAATATCAGTATAATTAATATACTAATAAATATTATAATGAAACAATAATTTTTAATATTTACCATATTGACAATATATTATATTATTTTCATTATTATATTCATAGGCACCAAAAGGGTAACTAATGATAACTCTTTATTTAGCCTGAACTTATTATAGGATCTTAGGCTTTCTGTCAGTGAATTCCCATCCAAATTGGTTCTGTAGTTTTCTTGTTAAAAAACAAACATCATAATTAAATAATGTATTTTTAATTTAACTTTTTTTTACTCTGAAACATTTGTGTAATAATATTCAAGCCAAATTGTAAATGTACCTAAAACATTGTCTATAATTGGTTTAATTAATTAGTATTTAGTTGTATGTATGTACTCAGTAATGTACCTCTATAGGTAATAAATTTAACAGTACTATCTTGTAATATTAATTATTGTTGATATGTACTATTTATTTCTTTTAATTGCGGCGTTGTTTTTTTGTAAAAAATGTTTTTCATTGAACTTGAACATACTATACTTGTCGGCTTTTATAAATATTTTTACTGTTTTTTTGTTAAATGACTAATTTAACCAATAGCGGTCTTCTTTATAAACAGAGTTGCGTTTGTATCGATTTAAATGAGTAATTTTGAATTTAATATATTAATATATTGAAAAACTAACGCCCGATTTCAATAAACCAATACATTTTTTTTGACTTCGAGTTTTTAGGTCAATTTATGTCAATAAAATAGTTATATGTGATATAACATTATTTATTATAATAAACGTTTCGTCATGTTTCAGACTTCATCGGTATCTATAAAACACATTTAAAAACATATAACATTAATTAAAAACTAAATAAGCTAACAACCATATTTTTAAACTTATAAATGTTAAAATAGCTATTAAAAAATTATAGTCAAATAATACTATTTTTTTTTTAATATAATTTTATTGACATATAATGACCTAAAACCTCGAAGTCAAAATAAATATCATAAAAATGGTCATTTTCTTAAATTCTACATAAACAAATAAATTAAATGTACTAAATTATAAATATAAGTTGATATTTGATTACTGCCATAATCTATAGACACTTCTGTAAAACAGCTTAATTTGATGACAATCGGCCAATAGGTGTCAAAATGGTGGACATTTAAACTAATTATTAGTGTAATCTACATATTTAATTAATATTATATTATCATAGCATCTGTTTTACATTGTTTCAAATTTTACGATTCTTTATTTTATAACTTTTGTACAGTAATTTTGTAATCATTAACAAGTGTCTATCACTGAGTGCCCATTACTGGAAAAAAATCATTAAAAAAACTATATTTGCGGACTTTGGTAATTAAATTGATTCAATAAAGAGGTAGTTGTTTTATTAGTAACATGAGTTCATGAAAATTACAAAAAAGAAGCCCACCAATCTCAAAAAACAGTAAGGTACCTGCAGCAAATAAGGCTCAGGGTGTAATAAAAAAACAAAATAACATTATACTTATCTGAAAATGTTTAATTTAGTTAATAATAATAAGGCCCATTTAAGATGTCTTAAAAATGAAAAAATCATTTAAGAAAAGTTGGTTTTCATACTTCTTTAGATTAATAATAAACCAAAGTTTACCATTAACATAGTCTTTATAATATAAATTACGTATTACCCAAAATATAACATTTTTAATTAAGATGGGGCCCTATTTGCCTCCATGACTTTATACCTTGCTCTTAAAGCAACCAAGACTGGTACCAGTATCTTATAGATTCATATTATTTATAAAATCTGGAATGAATAAGTACCTATCTACTTCAACAGTCTGAAATTAAATAATAGTTATATTTCTAATAAAAATTTCATTTCTCATAAAAATAATTTATATAGGTACGCTCCTGACTATTCTAAATTCTCTTCTACATTTTATAATGTATTACATGTGCAACAGTAATATCTATTGCAATAAATATTCGGTAATAAAATTTATTAAATAATTATAACTCGTAGGTATACTGTCTATAAATGTATTATTATTTACATTTTTTTTATAAATTACTTCTAAAAATTATTTTAATCTTGTCAATAGGTCAGTGTAACGCAAATTAAAAAAAGTTGTGGGTTTGTTATAATACGTTTACTGATGTTGTACCAGAGGTCTTAAATATTTCTTTACATACATATATTTTATTATTACGTTATCGTGAATAATAAATTACTAGATGCCAAAAAAATATAACCTATAATGCACAAATGTTACACATAGGGTGACCAGGTCTCAGGTTTTGATCCGGAGTCTCAGGGTTTGCATACTAGATCTCCGGGCTCAGGGTTTCGGTGCAATTTCTCCGGGTTTTGCAAAAAATGACGACTAAAAAAAAGGGTAGTCAAAAATAGAGTAGGGGTCGCAAAAGTGCAGATTAGGGTATACATTTAATGGAAAAAAAGAATAAAAAATAAATAAAAAAGATAAAATAAAAAAAGTGGTATTCATTTACATGTCGGGGTTTACAAAAACTAAAATCTGGTCACCCTCAGGATGCAAACTATTTCCCTGCCAAATTTCATTAAGATCGGTTCAGCGGTTTAGCGTGAAAAGGTAAAAAACAGACAGTCAGAGACACTTTCGCATTGACAATGAGCTAACAAAATGTGTTAGCTATCAAGCACTTTCAACGGGGTATTTATTATATGTTATAATCTATAGATTTGTTTTAGAATTTAAATCAGTGATACTTCAACTTATATTATAACACAGTTGGCGACTGGCAGTACAAAATTGGTATTAACTTAATGCGCATGCGAGAAACTTGGCGAACACTTCATGTAATATCAAGGGAACTGTCATATAGGTTTAATACCCCATTTATAACTTACCAATTTTGTTAGCTCCTTTATAACACCGCGTCATGTTCCATACTAATATTGGTATTAACTTAATGCGCGTGCGAGAAACTTGACGAACACTTCATGAAATTTCAAGGGAACTGTCATATAGGTTTGTTACCCTATTTTTAACTAACCAATTTTGTTAGCTCCTTTATAATACCGGGTCATGTTCCATACTAATATTATAAATTTGAAAATAATTCTGTTTGTTACCGTTTTACGGCTAACCAGCTGAACCAATTTTGATTAAATTTGGCAGGGAGATAGCTTGCATACTGAGGAAGGACATAGGCTACTTTGTATCTCGAAAAATTAATTAGATAAAAAAAAATTAAAAATACACGTGGACGAAGTCTAGTGCCGGATTAAGCCAGCGCGGGGCCTGTAGCAAATGTTATAAAGAGGCCCTTGACAGTGGTGTCACTATGAGGGAGAGGAGGGTGACACCCGGGGTGGAAATCGATAGTGTCACCCCCTCAAAATTAGAAAGTGCAAGTTTTTGAATGAGCTTTGGTTCATGTCAATCTAATAATTTTTCGCGGAGATATAACTGTTTGAAAATTTTGTTTGGCTTTTCTTTAACTATCCCTTAATTTTTTTGAGGAATGTTTAATAAATCAACACTTTTATAGACAATTTTTTCTCAATTTAATGTGAGCAAATTTAGAAAAATCGATTAAAATAATTAAAAATCCGAGCTTTAAAAATCGATTTTTTGATAAAATCGAATTGAGATCGGAAACCCTAAAATTAAATTATTAATTACTGTAGATTTGGATACTCCGTATCAACCATTGGACGGGAAGTGGTAAATTCAATAAGATATATTTTTTTGCTAAGCCGTGGGCCCCCCAGAGACGCGGGCCCCGTAGAATTTGCTACTCCTGCTACATAGCTAATCCGGCAAATTTTATTACTATAATATGTTTACTTATTGATGGTCACTGGTTTATTTGGTCTTATTTCAAATCGAAATCGATATAGATTTTTATATTTGACATATGTTATTTAAATTAAAAACCTAAATATTTTATGGTAGGTAATAAATCATACGTTATTATTTTTTTATCAAAAAATATCTATTTCTCTCTCTAAAACACAGGAAAACATATTATTATTAAAAACACCTGTCAAGTAAATGCACAGTGCTTCCTCGTGCTAAATTCACCAAAGGTAGTTTATTATTGAACAATTTAAATAAAAACCGATAGTGTTCAGATAAATTGCCTGGAATTGGTTAACCATTCAATTTTTATACAATTTTACTAAAAAAAAATTTTTCTTAAAACGCACCTGATTATTTTTTCGTATATTTTTAATTTTTTGACAATTTCAATCTAAATCTAAATTTATGCAAACGTCAAAATGACATTTAAAACGTCAAAATGTTTTTAAAATTAAATTGAGATAAATCTTTGTAAAGAAATATTTTACAACAAACGTTGTAGACCCATATTATAGAAAATTGAATACTCTACAAAAAAATCCCATAAAATTTTTACGTAACATGTATCGTTCTTGAGATATCTTGAAAAAATAAATATTTTGGGATGTCACCCCTTCCCCTTACACACGATTTTGATGATTTTGAAATGGGACTGTCCTCAAGCCAGACCCAACCATCCAACCAAGTTTCATTAATATCGGTTCAGTGGTTCATGAGTTATGCGTGTGACAAGGATTCAGGGGACAGACAGACACAAAGTGTTTGTCTTGACCTGAAACGGAAAGACCAATTTAAAATTTTGAAATCGGAGAACAATTTTGTTGTCTCAATCTAAAACGATCACAAAGGCTTCTCGTATCTTCGATATTGCGAGGAAGCAAAAATTAATTTTTTTCTCACGTGATATTAAAATTATTTTTAAGCGAATAAACTCCATATTTCACTGGACATCTCTTTATTTATACAACGAGGCTTATACCTAGAAGCCAAGAAAAACATGCTATTAAGTATATTATGATAGGAAAGCAAATTAAAATATTAAAATAAATATAAATTAAACTATTTATAAGGTAACCCTATAATTATGTTGTCACACATTTCTTATTAAATATCAATAACAGGTAACAGATTTGGAACTGGTTTAGTAGCAACTTAGGAAGTTAAAAGTTAATTAAATTATCTATAATTAGGTACTTATAATGGGCCTTTCTTTTTATAGTTAGTAGTTTATGAATCAGCGATTATCTTTTTACTTGGACACTTTTGTTGTCAAAATTAGAACACTAAAATGTGTTGTTTTTTTAACTGTTACTATCGAATTTCTAAAAAAATGAAATATTTTTAGTAATTTTACTTTTATATATCGCGATTTCAAGAGAATGTCGATAATAATTAGTATCTATATATTATATTACTAGATGTACCCGCGGTTTCGCTCGCTTAGATATCAAAGTTAGATATATGGTGTTGCGGAGTTTATAACTACATTATTTTGTTCAATATTTAACGTTTTAAGCAAAAGAGCGCGTTGGCGGCAAACTTTTTTCCGACTTGATTTACTATTATCGTTACTGCTTATTCCTTATGTTATATACGTTAGTAAAATATATCCTATAACCTGGCTAGAGAACGTACCTATAAATTAAAAAAAATAAACACGAAAATCGGATAAATGGTTCTCGAGTTATAAACGCACTAACGGACAAACAGACAGAGAGATGTTGAGTAGGGTGGAGTGAAAAAAAAAATTTTTGAATCTTCGAAACGCTATATGCGCAAAATGTGCATTTGTATATCCTTAAAACACCTTATGAAGGAAAATATTTGAATGCGCAATAGTTTAAATTAAAGAGACATTAACTATACAAAAAAATTACAGTTACATATTATTTTAAAGACACTGAATGTCTCTTTAATTTAAACTATTGCGCATTCAAATATCTTACCCCGTTACCGAGATATAATGCCCAAAAATTTATGTTTTTTTCTAATAAAGAAAATCATAAGAACCTCAGGATGATATCCAATTACAAATTCCTTCATAAGGTGTTTTAAGGATATACAAATGCACATTTTGCGCATATAGCTTTTCGAAGATTCCAAAAAAAAATTTTTTCACTCCACCCTAATGTTGAGCTTTATATATAGGTACCGGATGTTTTTTTTAACCTGAAACTTTCAAATATCTCGAAAAATAGGCACTATACGGAAAAAATGTCAATAATCAAAATTTAATCATTCCACGGGGGAAATACATTGAGTGCAAAAAAAATAATCCCTCACCCCCTTCTTTGTAGTAGTAAAACTAATAAGAACACCCGGTATTAAGGATAAAACGCAACGTCACTCTGTCTGTCTGTCTGGCCATTAGTACGCTTATCACTCGATAAAATTCATAGAAATATTCTCTAGCCAGATTTTAGTACAGTCGGGACTCGTTTATTCTAAGCCTTCTGAATCGTTTTGAATCGAGGAAGTCGCGTTTATTCGAGAGGGGCTCCCACCAAGTTATGTATAGATCCTTGACCAATCAGCGTTGGTGCGGGAATTGACGTCACCACGAAGATGTATTAAAATGTTATAAATGTACAGTCGCTTGCATTAATGGTCTTGCAGTTTGTATTCATTTTCGTTTATCACAAACTTAGTAGGCTCCTCCCATTTGATTATTATAATATTTAAATCATTTCTCCATGTATCAAACAAAGACAGATATTTTGAAATTCATTTGCTAGATAACGAACTACTCTTCGTTTATAATAGGTACTCATATATATTTGTGCAATTAAATTATTATGTAATCTATTGAAAATTGTATACGTAAATTTTGTGGCAATAAATATTTGATATTCCGAATTTCTTTAAATTTGGAATCTGTTGTAAGCGATTCTAGCCTTTAGGGTGCCAGACGAGTTCTGCAGGCGAATGTACAATAGAATATCAATTACAAGAAATCCTTTATTTATTCTTGTCTTCGTATTTTTTAATATTTTCGACATTGCAAAATCATAAAAAAGCTATCATCATTGAGTAACACATACAATTTTGTCTATTCGGGACTTTTATGTTTAAACTAGCGAAGCCGCGGGCACAACTGGTAAATTAATAAAAATAAGTAAATCATTAATAATTAACTACAGAGTTCATAAAAAAACAAAACAAATAAATAAATTATCGGTAGTTGAGAATCAGGCCCGCCTTCTTCAATCATGATAAAGTACCTGTGTACTTTAAAAACACCCTCCAGAGATAATATCTGAAGAATAAATGTGAACTAATTATTGCTTATACGTAATAAAAATGTACCAAATATAATATATTCGATTACATAATATGTACCTGTCAAAAAGAGGAAAGAAAGTCTATCTAGATCCTTGAAAACTTTCTCGAATGAATAATTATGTTGGTAAAATATACCAGAAAGGAGGAGTGACGATAACGGGTTAAATCGGCCCCCATTTACTGAAAAAATAAATAAAAATAAAAACTTATATTGCATATTTCGAATTTAAAGATCACCAGGGGCCGATATATGCCATCATCACCACTCTTGGACACTTGCTTAATCAAATGTACTAAATTATAAATATTTATTGATATTTGTTTACTGCCATAACTGAATCATAATCTATAGACACTTAACTGTAAAACAGCTTAATTTGATGACAATCGGCCAATATGTGTTAAAATGGTGGAAATTTAAACTAACTATTATTAGTGAAATATATTTATTAATTATTATATTATCATAGCATTTGCTTTACATTGTTTCAAATATTACCATTCTTTATTTTATAACTTCTGTGTCGTAGTACTTATCATTTTGTAATCATTAGCAAGTGTCCATTACTGGTTTTACTTTGTCCATTACTGGAGAAAAAATAAAAACAAAACAAAAGACTATAATTAAAAAAAAACTATGAGAGGTATTAAAGTAATAGAGATATGTACTTATTTTATTAGTAATATGAGTTCATGAGAATTACAAAAAAGAAGCCCGTCAATCCCAAAAAACAATGTATTTTTTATCAAACTTGACATAATTCAATTACCATATAGTTAGTCTAAACTATTTCTAGGGTCTTAGGCTTTCTAATAATGAAATTCCCATCAAAATCGGTTCAGTAGTTTTCATGTCAAATCGGAATAAACAGACGGACAAAAATTCCAAAAAAATTTAAATTATTATTAGTTTTTCAACTATTGCGAAAAATGTAACTATTGTAATTTTTATTACATATCTCCATTGATTTCAGAAAACTGGTTTGATTGAACCCAATTTGAAATCAACTATTTGCAACTATTTTACCTTTTTAACTATTTTTAAACTATTTGCCTTTTTCCAACGTTAAAAATGTTCTAGTTTTATATATTTTTATAGATATTAATGTTGTGTTTTGACATATTTATTTGTTTTTCCTTTTTTTTAGCTTCTCAAATCTATCTAGAATCGCATAACATGTTTTAATACGTTAATGTCACTAATTATTGATTAAATCGAAACAAAAATTATTATTGTAAAAAAATATGTTACAATTTCACAACTATTTTGATTAAAAAAAACTATTTGCCAACTATTTTACAGAAAAAAAAATCAACTATATAGTAACTATTTCATTAAAAATAACAACTATTTTTCCAATCTCTAATTATTATCTATGAAATCAACAACTAAAAAATTAATAACCAGAGCCTACTGATTAATTTAGTATTGATAAGAAGTTTAAATTAATTTACAAATTAAATTATTTTTTTTCTGGCAGTTTCTAAAATGATATCTTTTAAAATATAATTCAACCTAAATTTTCATGTGTTATCATATTAATATTGCGTCATATAAAGTTTACATATGTAGGTATTACTAGGTATATGTCTTTACAAACTAAGAGATTAATATCAAAACAGTTCTAGTTTTGCGTAGGTTTTGAAATGTCTTTATATACAAGATAAAAAAAATGTGTAACAGCTACCTTACTGTCATTGTTAGCTCAACAACTTTTATTTAAATAAGACAGTAAGGTAAAGGCACTAGTTATGGCCGCTATAAGAGCAAGTTTTCGGTTTTTTTGGATTAATGGGTTTGTTTTTTGTAATGCTCATGAACTCAAGTTACTAATAAAACAATTATTTAATCAATTTAATTACCAAAGTTCACAAATATAGATTGTTTTTTAAATTATAGACATGTTTTTTCTTCAGTAATGGCAAAGGTAAAACCAGTAATGAGCACGCAGTGATGGATACTTGCTAATGATTACAAAATGATAAGTAGAAAGAATCGTCAAATTTGAAACAATGTAAAGCAGTTGATATGATAATATAATAATAATAAATAAATTATACTAATAATCAGTTTAAATGTCCACCATTTTGACACCTATTGGCCGACTGTCATCAAATCATGCTGTAAGACAGTTAAATGTATATAGATTAATATTGAGAAATGGTAATAATCAAATATCAACACATATTTCTAATTTAGTACATTTAATTAATTAGAAATTTACTATTGCTGTGGTCCTTGCCAAGACTGGTGCTACTACCTTATATAAATAGTTGTTTTTATATGCGTGTAAAATTGTAGGGAGTTATTATATTGATTAAAATATTACCTATAAATAAATTAAATGGTTTTAATATCAAATAAAAATAAACATAGTTTGGTAGCAATTGTAGGTCTAGCCACTATAGTTAGCTATAAAGAGCTCGCACGAGCTTATTGTTAAATTATTCTATAATTTGCAGGCCCCTTGGTAACCCTTTCCTCAAAAATAAAAAAAATATTATTATACCGGATGTGTTTATAAAGACTTTTGAGGTTATGTTTAACTTTGCAACAATGACTGTAACTTTAACCTTGAGTTTCATAAAGAAAAATTAATCATGATTAGTTAATCAACTATTTCAAAACCAGAATTATGTTAATTCTTAACGTTAATTATGGTTATGGTGAATCTCTACAGTAAAAAATAATCACAAATGACGTCACGCCTATGTAAATACTCCGTGTCAACTATAATAAAACCTTGTTCCATCGCTAATGTTTCTCGGTTTTAGTTTTGGTATTATTTAATCAATTACGTAGCTGTGACGTCATCCACTCTGACTGGTTTTTTATCAAACATGGCGGATTGCTGTATTTTGTGTTTTTATTTTAACAAAAATCATATTAATTTCGCTTTTAATATAAAAATAAATACATTTTTTAGAATCTTTTTAACTTATTTCATTATTTAAAATCATAATTTAAGTGATACTTTGTTACTGGCATCATGCCTACTATCAGACAGACAGAGAGACGTTACATTTTATAATGAGTTTTATCAAATAAATGGGGGGTAGAGGGGTAATATACATATAATATCTTTATAGAGGTTGTCAATTAATTGAAACACACATAAACATTAATAAATGCCATAAAACTGTTTTAAAAAGCTTGATACCCCATTTACAGTGGTTGTTAGCTAACAAATTTTATCCAATTTCTTTATAATACCGGAAATAGTTCTAATTTTTACTTTGATCTTGTAAAAATAAATCATTTTCACCTCTTAAATCTACAAATTCGATTACTTAATACCTAATTTATTTTAATTGTGTTCAAATTAGCCACAATTAACTACCATTAATTAAAAAATATAAACAAAATATAATTTTAACTACTTCCTTTAAAGTTGACAAACATTAATGTTTGTTTTTTAACTAATGCATTTTTAACTAATGATGCACTTTTAAACTATACATTTATAACTTTATTAATTCAATTATTAACCTAATATTATAGTTTATAGTCGATTTAAAAAACGTGTTAATATTTTCAATTTTCTTAATTATTTTTTCTTGGCCACACGAAGAAAAACAGCTTAAATTAAAAAACTACAAGCATTCTTACGAAAATATCAAAAATTGTATTGCTATTTTAAATCACTTATGTTTGCAAGCTAGCAAATACTTTCAAACGGGGTATCAAACATATATGATAGTTCTCGTGGAATTTTTGACATATAGTTGCATGCATAATAAATAAAAACAAAAGTATGTATAGTACATTTACTGAAGTGTATTTACTAATACCTTAAGTAAAAGTGGTAAAAAAAACAACTAACTGTGCATGCAACTATCTGTCAAAAACTCAAAGAGAACTGTCATATAAGTTTGATACCCTGATTGAAAGTGTTTGCAAGCTAGCAAATTTTATAAGCTAGGCTGTAATTTCCAGATATATATATAAACTTCCGAAATACAGTTTAAAAATTATAAATTTTTTAATGTGTTGCAAAATATTCGGGCGACAAAAAATTTCGCCCAGGGTACGAAACTCACGTTTCTCGGTTTTAGTTTTGATTACACAAAACTGAACAAATTGATAATTTAAAACTACAAAATAATTTATAAACAGTGCAGATATTAATGAAACAAAAATGATGTTTACTTAGCCGTGACGTCATCCACTCTGACTGGTGTTTTATCAAAGATGGCGGATTACTGTATTTTGTGTTTTTATTTTAACAAAAATCATATTAATCTCGCTTTTAATATAAAAATAAATACATTTTTTAGAATCTTTTTAACCTATTTCATTATTTAAAATCATAATTTCAGTGATACTTTGTTACTGGCATCATGCCTATTATATTGTAGGCCTAAGGAAACAATACATAAAACTAATTAACTCGAATTCACGGGACAATAACACACACAGTGAAAGAACCCAGTGAAATTTCGACGTGGTCCAGCGGTATCACACATATACTTGTAAAATATGTAAATCATACTAATTAATACAAAATGTAACCCATATGTTGGGTGATACGTTACGTTCCGCCCGACAAATAATACATATGTGGACGGAAAACACACTTACATACACTATTAAATTAACAATTAAAACTCATTGTTGAAATGATATGTCTCATTGTCATGACAGATTATAATCGCCTTGCATGTTATGTCAGAAAGTGCTGTGCGGGTTGCATATAGTGCACACCAGTGGCGCCGAAATAGAGAGGGGGAAGGCTATACATCAACCCCCCCACCCTTCCACCATCTTATACTGTAGTAATCTGTGGAGCCTCATTTTTAACCGACTTCAAAAAAGGAGGAGGTTCTTAGTTCAATTAATATATTTTTTTATGTATATTAGGGTTTAACTCCGACAATTATGTACCAATTTGGACGTTTTTTGTTTATTTGAAATTTTATTAGAATCTGACATTAGATTTAGAAGATACGGCACTCAAAAGTGAAAAATAAAAAACTTAAAAAATAAAAATAAAAGCGACTTCAAAAAAAAACTAAAAACACTGAAAAGTATACCTAGTAATTAAATTTAACAGTTTTTGAAGTCGGTGCCAAGCCAATAAACATCATTTTAGTAAAGAAAAAAAAACCGACTCAAAAACTGTTGAATTTAATTTTTAGGTATACTTTTCAGTGTTTTTAGGGTTTTTCTTGAAGTCGTTTTTTTTAAATTTTTTATAAAAAAAAATGGAACCAACCAAAGTGTAGTAATCTTTCATAAAAAAATATTTTAAAAATTAATTGTTAATTTTTTTTCAATAAATTTTAAAATTCATGCTAATTTTAATTTTGAAACACTGCTCTATTTCAATAACACAATAAAAATTGTAGATTCACCCAGTAGTCAGTGGCGTAGCGAGGGGGGGGGGCAAGGGGTCTATCATGCCCCCGGCGCTACTCGCAGAGGGGCGCCAAAGAGTCCCCAAGACTATAAGATATATTCTATATATTATATTACTTTATGTTTTTCAGGGGCGCCAATTATGCTCGCTACGGCACTGCCAGTACTACTCAAATTTGATTTGTTATGAATATTTGAATCCTGTCTTAACCCTCCAATGGTGGTGTCCTATCTAATTATATTAGTAATGGTACCAAAATGTGGTTAAAATAAGTAAAAATAATTTAGGTATATTGAAATTCTAGAAAAATAAATACACCAACGATTGCTTCATGTTAGACTTTTTTAACAATCTTTTCATGAATACTTCAAGTAACACAAAAAAAACAATTGAAATTAACCATAATATTGAGAAGAACACATATCTAGCACCTACCACCACGAAATTATTTCAAATAAAAAAATCCCCTGCAGGGTAAATAAGGTAATTGATGAAATCTATATAGAATTTATCTCAAATTGTTGGATATCTATTATTTGTGAATCGGGCATTAATTCTGTAGTAAATAATAAAAAATGACTGCTCTATCTTGTCCCAATAAATTCATAACAGCATTTTTTTAAATAATATATAATAAAATAAATATATAACATTTAGACAAAAATTAATTACCTATAAACAAAAATTGTAGTTGTTAAGAAAGTTACAAAATTTGTCGCTCTAAATTTTTTTTTAAATTGTATATATTAATTCATAAAAACAGTTATTTTTATATCACACACAATACATGTACATTTTATACATACCTATTTATTTTTGTTACACTTGGTTGAACAAATACAAGTTGGAATAATCCAAATAACTATTTTATATTATTTATAAAAATATATTTCATTTATAATTATCTCATTTTTAACGTTTAACAATTCACCATATATTTTTATAAATTTTTATTTTAATGTTCCGCCACTGCTTTAATATATTTATTTAATTTAAACATTTCTTTTTTATTTATTCAATTCATTTTATTAATACACAATTTTTTAATAAAAACAACAATTACTTTTTTAAATAATCAACAATCAAATTATATTTATTTCCAACAATCATCTACAAATATACAATAAACTTTTTTTAAATAAAAACAACAATTACTTTTTAAAAATATTCAACAATCAAAAAATATTTTCAACAATCATCTACAATTAAATGTTGAATACATTTTGGTGAAACGTCAAGACAAAAGTGAATCAGACGCACAGACACAAGCACAAACTTGGAATGGTCTTTAACGTCTGCATCTGCTGCGAATTGTCTGCAGGTACAGTCGAGGAGATAAGACTTACCGGCCGGCGAAGTAGGTTAGTAGTACACTAGATATAATACCTCCATCTCTTCTTATTTGTCTTCTTGCATCAAGTCACTGTAAAAAAAACACCAGTAGTGATGGATAGGAAGTATTGTCAACAGATGATTTTTGGTAGTAAGAAAAACGACTTCGAAAAACCCTAAAAATACTGAAAAATATATAATAATTAAAAATAATTTTGAAGTCAGTTTTATTTATTTTTTTTTTTAAATATTTTATTAGCTTGGCAATTAATATATACTTTTTAGGGTTTTTTGAAGTCAGTTTTATTTTTCCCTTTTGAGTGACGTATCTATGGTCAGATCAGTGCCGGATTAAGCCAGCGCGGGGCCTGTAGCAAATGTTATAAAGAGGCCCTTGGCAGTAGCGCACTAGGAGGGGGGGGGGGGGCACCCGGGATGGAAATCGATAGTGTTACCCATGGTTTGATTTAAAATATACACTCCTTTAAAAAATTAATACGCTTTCAAAATTAATAAACAATTATTTATACATATACTGGATGTCTAAATACCAGGGGACAGTATGGGGATCTCGGAAACTATAAGAGATAGAGATTCGGTTAAATGAAAGAAAAGTTACCTTTAAGAGGGGGCAGTTCAATGCTGTATTTACATTTCACAAAAATTGCGTAGCCTACTAGATATTAGCCAAAAACCATTTTAGTCCGAATTTTTCCATCGTGAATAGTTCTTAAGCGACTTGAAATAAAAAAAAATGTTTCAAATAAATGCTGTAGGATTTAGTATTGCCTATTTAGAAATATTTTTTTAATTTTCAGAAATCTCGTAGTTTTTGTGATATGAGACTAACTTAAATAAAAGCAATATGAAATTTTGTGATTTTTGAATAGAAGTTTTTATTATCTTTTCAATGATATGCAACTTGATGTACTTACTTTTCAAAATATCTCAAAAAATTATCAAAAAGTATTTTTTATTTATTTAATACAGTGTATGATCCAAAGATGGCTATGACTTAAATTAACTTATAAAAAATGTGATTAATAATAATTAATTAATTGTATTCATAAAAATAATTAAAATTTCAGTTGTTTTTAAATCTTATTGTTGATTGCCATAGCCATCTTTGGATCATACAGGGTGTTAAATAAATAAAAAATACTTTTTGATCATTTTTTGAGATATATAAAAAAAAGGTCCTCAGTTATTTTTGTATATTCTGGCCTGCGGCCCTTACCAAAAAGGTCCAAAAGGTTGGACGCCTATGCTTTAGAGCAGCGGTCACCAAATCCGGCCCTCCAAAGTTTTTCATCCGGCCCCTGATTTTTATATACTATAAATATTTTTTATACATGTAAAAAATTTTATATACTTTAAGGATTTGATGTAAATATGTGTATTTATTTACATTTGCATAGATATTTTCCATTATTTTCAATATATACTCTATTTACATAGCTAATTGTACATGTAAATAAATATTCTAATAGGATTCCAACAAAAATATTTTTCGTCCGGCCCCCCATGTTTAAAAAAAAATTCCATCCGGCCCGTTTCTCGAAAAGTTTGGTGACTCCTGCTCGGGTACTTTAGACGTTATTCACGTCAAAATATATATTATCTAATTGAGAACTTCCTCTTTTTTTGAAGTCGGTTAATAAAAATAGAGCAGGTTCTGGGAATCTTTCCTTATTCTGTCCTCCAGGACATCGATTATTTTTTTTAAATTTAGGTCCGTAGATCTCAATGTTGTTTTAATATAAATAAAAATATTTTCTTAATTGTTTTTTACTGATAGGAGATCGAGCACCGCGGAAGCCTGCGATCATAAAACCGATAAATCAATTCTCAACTTTCACTCTAGAAACAACAATATGTCTATCAAAAATGATTCTATGCCACTTCCTCGATATCTATCTCTCTCGAGGCGGTAATCAAATATACCAGGGGTTCGTTATATCTGGTATTACTTCAGCGTCCGGCTTGCGTCATATTTTTCTTTACTGCTTACCTGCGTCAGTAGTAGATACATTTTATTTATGAAAGCTAACGTGAAATTGGTAAATGAGACGTTTATAATTATAAGAAAAACAGCTGCAGATAATTAACTGTCGTAGATTTGTATGTAAAATTAAATCTTACAATCTGTTTCATTTAAGATTGCAACGGTAGCTAACATAGGATGTATAATACGTGCACCTCATTGAGCCAAACGGCATGCTATTACAAACAATTTGATCTAATCGGCAATACATTCTGTGATTCTGATAGCTTTTTATGATTTTACAATGTCGAATTTCTACTTCTTTGATTGTATGTGTTGTTAAAATATCAAAAAATATGAAAACAAGAATAAATAAAGGAATTTTTTGTAATTGATATTCTATTATACATTTGAATATGTCTTCGTGGTGACGTCAATTCCCGCGTCAAAGAGCTGATGAGACTATCTTGTCTTTATATACCATGGACTTGTGCAACATTGTTTTATGAGAAAACGTTAGTATATGAAGAGGTTAATATCAAAACGCAATATCTGCACAAAGTTTCATTTTTCACCCTAAGGTGGAATCAGATGCATCTTTGCAGCCTCTTTTTCGTTGATAAATAATTATGGGTTGAAATGCAATGCGTTCCATAGTTAAGCTACTTTAAGTGTTAATTTTGTTTCAAAACGCAATATCTGTGCAAAATAAATATTAAAAATTACCTATTTTACGAAATTCACGTTTAAAAAAATTTAATAATTTGTTTATTTTGTAAAAATGTTATATTAATCAAAATAATTATCTTGTATACAAATCATATTCTTTGATAATCAAAATTGGGTTCAAAAAGCATTATGTACCTTCTTTTGGTTCAAAAAGCAATAAGTAAAAAACAAAAACTTTATAAAAAAATTTCCAATTATTTTTTTTCGTTTTAGTAGATTAATTATCGAGGACCAATCTTCCAGCAGTGAAAATTTGAATACTTTCCTCCGCTTATCTTACTAGTTATCAGTTTTCACCATTTTCTCAACATTTTGTCTTATGTCAGATATTGCGTTTTGATACTAACCTTCTCATATACAGTCTGTGTTACTTCTGGATGTCAAGGAATACTCCAGTGAATGTTTCATGAAAATCGGTCCAGTAGTTTTTGAGATCTTCGAAGACAACTTAACAAACACAATTTCTACCTCTAAAATTAAAATATAGTGTGCCGCCCAGAAATACGCGAATAGCGAACGCAAAAGGTTGAGAACCTCTGGTGAAAGTATACAATGCACTCTTACTGATGTTCACCTGTCAGTGCAAGCGCAAAGTGCCGCCACCTTGCGCTCAATTACGGTACTATTAGCACAGCGCACTTGTGTTACAAGAAATAAATTATTTCTGTATAGTAAGTCAATATCAAGCTACTGTGAGCTATGACTTATCAGACTTAATTTTTAAACTAAGGATTCAAAAAATCTGAAAAAAATTCAGAATGTAGTACTTTCACTGAAAATTATAACGAGCACTATCAAAAAAATTTTTGACCCCTCCCATAGACGCACATTTTTTTCATTTACCCCGTTGAGTGGGGTGTCTTTAGATAGGTATTCTAAAATGCAACCAAAAAATGTTATATGACCTTTTGGTTTTAACCCCCCAGTCACGATATATTTGCTTTTCAATTCTAATTTCTATATCGATACAAAAAATTTGAAAAAATTCCAGTATGTAGCTTTTAATCAGTGGCGTAGCGAGGGGGGGGGGCAAGGGGGTCTATCATGCCCCGGGCGCCACTTACAAAAGGGCGCCAAATGACCCTTAATCTTTTGAACCGCATAGCATAAATCTAATTTATAAAGAGCCATAAGCCAGAATATGCAACTGAAGACCTTTTTTTTAGTCACCAATTTCAATTCAGATTTATTATAAATTTTTTTTTTTTTTTGGGGGCGCCAAAAAGATATCGTACCCCGGGCGCCAATTATGCTTGCTACGCCACTGCTTTTAATTAGTACTTTCAATGAAAATTATAACGAACACTGTAGCAAAAATAGTTTATGAACAATTTTGAAATAACGCTTTTCGGATATTTTGTTGCTTCCTCGCAATATCAAAGATACAAGAAGCTTTGTGATCGTTTCAGATTGAGAAAAAAAATGATAAATAATAAAAATGATATGATAAAATATATTAGCATATCACATGCCTCTATTCATATACAAATAATTCGCAGCAATTAAAACACGTTTAAACAATCATGAAACTAACAGATTTTGTTTGTTGCACTACTAGCATCTGATTTGTAAGGAAATATTGTGAATTAATATCCATAGAAAGCAACAGGAATTAGAAAATGAGTGTGTATGGCGGGCGTTAATGGGTTAATGAGGCCCGGATTTAGAAATTTACCGCCCCTAGGCAGTTACGAAAATTGCCCCCCCCCCCCCTCGAAACTAACAGTTTAATAAAACTTTTTTTTAATAAAAATTTTTTTTGGTCGCGTCGGTTCCAAATTTTATAAATTTTTATAAAGTTACATTAGGAAACACTGAAAGACCTTTTTTTTAGTCCTGCTTGAGTTACATGTATAGAGAAATTATTGCTTATGGGTTGAAATTTTTACGTCTCGATTTTCGGATGGCAAACTCATCGATAATGGAATATCAAAATCAAATTCGATATCCACGAATATAACAATTTTTCAAAGTTTCCACCAAAATTTGCCGCCCTTCAATTCTTGCCACCCTAGGCAATTGCCTACTCTGCCTGCATGGTAAATCCGGGCCTGGGGTTAATATATTATCTTGTATTGTTGTATTATGTATTTGTCATTGTCATTAAAATTAAATATATTTTAACGTCTCGGTAAATTTAACAGTTGAATTATTATTATTTATAAAATAACAATGTGACTACGAATATAAAATTTAAATTTAAAATAAGTCACACCTACAAACTATTTAGGTAAATTAAACATTATTTATTTATTTGTATGCATGTAGATCAATGAAAGCTAGGGAATTTTAAAATCAATTTAAATTATTAACACTTCACCGTCGAGAATATGTATTTTTATAAATTAAGCATTTCTTCATTAACCATATACTATATAAATAATTACCTAACATATTATACCGTGCACGAGGCGTGAATCACGGTCGTGGACTACAAACTAATGAAGCGTGGTAAACGATTATCAACACGTAAAGTGTTAATAAAGCGCTATTTTTATGAATTCACAAACTAAGTAGGAAATATTGCAGTGTAATTAAATTACAGTACCCCGAGTTACGGCTCTTCAATGCCCAATAATGTAGGTGCCCAATAATGTAGGTGCCCAATAATGTAGGGTCGAGCGGGGTAAATATGAAACACCAAAAATATGGGGTGAAAGTGAAACAAGCTTGCAACTAAAAAACTAATTTGTTTATAGGAGAATTATAAAACTGATATCATCATTGAAGGTTTGTTAAAGCGACCTGAAAATATGAATCGCCTAATAAGTGATGTGTGACCCCTACAGATTTCCCTGTTAGTCGATATCAAAACATGTGAATTAAATTTTAATTCTTTGCACATAACTTTCTGTATAGCTCAGATATTAATTAAAGTTACAATTTCACATTGATATGCCACAAAGAAGATTAATCAAAGTTGCCTTTGTAGCTTTTCTTTTAATTTTTCGAGAAATATTTTCCATTAGAGGCCTGTTTCAATTTTTCCCTTACCTGTTTCACTTTTTTCCAAATTAGAGGTTAAAAATGAAACACACATTTTTCATTTTTAAAGTCCGTGTTGTATCGTACAGTTCAAATGACGTAAGTATTTAAAATGGTTATTCATAAGCGCATCTAGTAGAAAAAGATTTGTAATCTCGCATGTAAAAGACCACTCTAGATTTTTCATTCGACTTTTTACGCATTTTTACGAACGTAAAGTCGAATCGAGATTCAACAATACGCTATTTTCGTTGCGTTCGAAATTTTAGGGAATAATCTAGTTACTAGAAAGTCGAACGAAAAAAAAGTCGAGCGAACTCGAGAATAGGGGCCCCGGTCTCCGGTATAGAATGTTAACCAGTGTTATTTGTCAGCCGGTAATGTGTTAATATATAACTTTTTTACATGACTGCTTATCGTGAAATTATCAAATAATTAATTACAATCGTGATGCGATCATTTTGCAAGGTCAGATTCAATGAAACTAATAGAATTTCGATGTTAGAATGTAGAGATTTGAATGCTAGCGAAAGAAAGTATCCTATAACAATTCTGTCAATCTTACCAAGAAAAAATATCAACACATTGTCATTGCATTTCAAGAAACGGAGATGTAAATAGGGGGGGGGCATTCAGCTCCCTCTCTTAGCTCACAAAATTTATACATTAAATAGTGGGGCACTCATTTTTTGTAGATGTAAAAAAAATAGGAATTGTTGAATATTTTAGATTAGAAATATATCTTTTTTTTTGGGTAGTAATGTGGGGGCAGTTTATATAAACGCTTTCGTAATATTAAGAAATATGTAAAAATTAAGGCACATTGATTGAGGCGGGAGGTTGTATTAGGAATTTCAACTAGGGCGTAGATTTTATTTTTTTTCTCTTAGGGCGCATGGAATCCTTGCAGTGGAGTAACCTGATTTTTTGAGGGGGGTGGGGCGTTTACAAGCAAGGTTATCATTACAGATACTTACTGTGGTTAGCTGGCCCCCCGTTGGTTATGCTACTTCAGGGAGTTAGGTCTCTCCTCCGCCGTATGGTTACATTACATCAATGAACCCTTGCTCTATAAATTATAGTTTATATCGTGGTAGTAAAGATTCCAACTATAATGATATAGTGCGACATCTATCGGTAAATCGTTCAACTAATAGTATTTTAGTTAAGACTCAAACCATTACTCAACATTGTCATTGAGTAAAGAATAACAAGAGAAACAACGCAATGTATTTTGATGAAACGGGGACGATGTTCCAAGCTCTAGATGGCAGCACTCAAGCCATCTTACAATCGGAACTTGAACTAACTTATTATCCAAGATACAAAATTATCCGTCCCGTACCCCTCGCTTGACAGCACACTAAGCTAAAGCTCCGCCTATACCCAAACCAGTTTAATATATGTACTACTAGTTTCTGTTCATGTTAATGTAAACATCGAAGCGGCGGCTTTAACTATTTTACACATTGTGACTTGTAATTCGTACTATTATTTTCTTTTTAACCTTTCGTCGGGCGCGACTGATCTATTTGATACATTTCTAACATGAATATGTATTTATATGTAATTGAAAAAGTTATGTTAGTAGTTGGAAAAATTATTGGTATAATAAATGTATTATTAAAATTAAAATAATGAACAAACTCTTTTTTAGGGTTCCGAAGAAACCCTATTAATCTCACTTTGTCGTCCGTCCGTCCGTCATTTTCAGTCAAAGCAAAATATCTCGTTAACTATATAAGCTTATAACTTGAAATTTTTACTGAACATGTAAAATAATGCCTTCTAGTAAAATATGTACTTTGTTGAAAAAATAATTTTTCAGGGTTGACGCTAAGGAGAAGTTAGGTAAACAAAATATTTTTTTTATATCAAGGCATGTGGCACGTTAAAATGTATAACCAAACCAGTGGAATTTGACGCTTTTTCTTATTTTTTTTAAATCAAAAATTGCGCCAGCTTTAAAGCAAATCAAAAAAAAAAAAACAATTCTATATCAAGACGTGTGGGGTATCAAAATGTAGATTTCAATACGTAAAATTTGACCCTATTTTTCTAACTCAAAAATAACGCCAGCAGGACGCTAAAAGCAGTTTTTAATTTTGTCCCCCCTCTACCTCGGTAACTACTGGTTCAAAAAATCTGCAAAAATTTGGTAACGTGGCCTTAGTGAGACTACCAACGACAAATACTAAAGTCAATAATATCATTTTAAATTTTGGAATAATAGGGACGGGTGTCAGAATTTTTAATTTTAATTTTCATATCTAGGCATGTGGGTTATCGAAATATAGATCTCAATTAGTAGAATATGACCATATTTTTTATTTTTTTTTTAACTCAAAAATGGCGCCTATAGGAGGCTAAAATTAATATTTTATTTTGTCCCCTCCCCCCCTCTAACTTTGTAACTACTGGCTCAAAAAATCTGAAAAAAAATTGGTAATGAGGCTGTGGTGAGACTACCTATGACAAATACTAAAGTCAACAATATAATTTTAAATTTTGGAATAATAGGGAGGGACGTCATATAATTTTTTATTTTTATATATAGGCATGTGGGGTGTCAAAATATAGATAACAATTAGTAGAATTTATTTTTATTTATACTAATATTATAAATGCGAAAGTGTGTCTTATATTCTGAAGAAGGACATGGGCAACATAGTCTCCCGAAAAAACAACACCTAAAGGATTGCAAGGGGGTGGAAAAGTTTGTATGGAAAAAAATTGTTTGGTCATTAATATTTCACCCCCTGTTATTTATTCAGGGTTGTAATTGGTTTCATTCTATCCGGCGGAAAAAATACCACGAGGGTTGGGGTTTTAGAAGGAAAAAAAACACCTTATCTCACATAGGAATTGAGTTATTTACGATTTTGTATAATGAATTAAAAAAAAGGAATATTTCACCCCCTATTCAAATATGAAGAGTTTTAATTAGTTTTATTAGATCCGGCGGGAGAAATACTACGGGGTTGAGGATTTTAGAGGTAAAACAACCCCCTATCACGCATATGAGCCGTGATATTTACGTTTTTCTATAATGAATAAAAGGAAACAAATTTAATATTTCACCCCCTTTCATATATGGATAGTTTTAATTTGTTTCATTCGATCGGGTGGGGGGGGGGGGGGGGAATACCACTTTTTTGGGTAACGGCTATTTAACCCATTAAGGACCAAAATAACATTTTTTTTCGTCAATCTTTGAGCTCCAAACTCATTAAGAATAATGGAAGTAATATAAATAAAAGTAATGTATTTTACTACTTTCGAGTGTGCTCTTTCTATTTCCGGGTTCAAAATTACATTTTTATGGCTCTGAAAAAAAAATATGGCGAATTTTAAGTCGAAAAGTATCAAAAAATAAGAGATTTTTTATTTTCACCTTTTTTTCGAGTCGAAAGAGTATCAGAATTGAATTGAAACTATGATCAACGGTGATCGGAGGTATCAGAGTTTAAGAAAACATTTTTTTTCTCACCTTAAACCATTTTAAACTCACCAAAATGTTAAAAATAATAAAAAAAATTGTAAAATTAAGATTTTTTTTGTATCATGCTTTTATGAGCTACTTATAATAAAAGTGAAATTCTATGTTAGATACACTATTACAGTAAATATTTTCACTCATTCCCCGTTTTTAATTCAATATGGTGGGGGTAAAAATTAAAAAATCATAATTTTTTTCGGAATTTTTAGTGATAAGACATTATAAACTACATGTTTTATATCTTTCAGTCATATTCAAATTACTGTGTACATTTTGGGGTGCTTTTTTATTGTGAGTCCCCTTGCCTCTCTCTGATAGCTGACTTATTTTAGTGTTTGTTTTTGAAACACATCGCAAAATCTCGTCACATTCCTTACACAATATTCTAGTTCTTATTGGACAATTTGAACAAGCTTTCAATGTTTCAAGCCGAGATTTTACGTGTGGTTTTCGACGTTTCAGCTTACCTTTTAGAATGTAATGTTTAGTAATAGAAGTCGTGAAATCTTTTATTCCAATTTTTTTTCATTGCTTTAAATCCATACTAATATTACATATGCGAAAGTGTGTTTGTCTGTTTTTTTTTACCTTTTCACGACTAAGCCGATGAACCGATCTTCATGAAATTTGGCTGGAAGATAGCTTGCATCCTGAAGAACGACATATGCTACTTTGTATCCCGAAAAATGTATTAGATAAAAAAATGGGTGTGTAAAATTTGACCTGTTTATCGATTATCATACAAAAATTTGTATTATCTATATGTATTATTTACCTAACCGAACTTAAAAAATTGTAAATATTTCGGCTCCTATGCGAGAGAGGGTACTTCCCCATAGTATTTTTCCCGCCGGATCGAATGAAAATAATTACGACTCACCATACGCGACAGGGGATGCAATATTAAATTATTATTTTTTGTTTTTCTTTATATGTAGAAACATTCCAGCCGTCGCGTCGGCCTAAAAAAAGGATTTTTATTTCTTCAAAATATCAAAAAAAATGTACATAAATAATAAAAATTTCGATGATATTTGGTCAAAAGTAATTTTAATAAATAATATTTGAGAAATAAAAACAAAAACAAAAGAATTTTTAATTTTTATTAAAGAAGATAAAAAAACTTATTTTGTATATATTACTATATGTAATATGTATCGGTCCACAATCCATATTCTATGTTTAAAGCAATGTAGATACAAAAAACCGCAGAACCATATTTTTAGTTTTGATATATTTTTATATTAATTTGAAATGAATAAAACGATCAATCTAATTTTACTTATTATATCATCAGTAATGTAACATCGCGTCACAAATTTAAATTTCTTACAACTTATAAAAACCTATTTTAAAGCAAAAATCTATTATATTATTGATAGCAGCAATTATCTCAAATAATTTTAACATTACATATTTTTTTTGTTTTATTTAAAAGAAAAAGATAATAAGTAACGAATATTTCTTGCAACGTTCTTGCCGCCTTTGTATCACGTATCAGCCGACTTAAAATAATGTAAACAAGACGTTCGTAAATCATTTTAGAAGGGCGGAGCTTAAAATCTGACGATTTAGCAGAGTCGAAAACCAGATATTTCATATGAATAATTAATAATTTTTTCAATAGATACCAGCACTTCCTGGGGCTCAAATAGTGCATGGTTCATATATCTACTGCGTTTCAACTCTCCCATATACGTTGTTTCTCTTGTTATTCTTTACTCAATGACATTGTTACAATTTTGGTATTTTACTGATATTTAAAAAAAATATTTTTAAAATTAAAAAACAATTTTTATTTTATCTTTAATACAATACAAACAATATTTTAAAACAAAATTTGCTGATATTTTTCACCATCATTTTCCAGCAGCACCCCCTCCCCCGCCACCTCCACCTCCATTGTTTGTCCCATCTTGACCATTATCTCCCGATGGCGCAGAAGTACCATCTGAATTAGGTCCTCCTGGTCCCCCTTGACCCCCTTCACCACCAGGGTTTCTAAAAAATAATATAACTAAAATTGTTTAAAAATTAAAAATCATCTACAAGAAAAGGGGGCAATGCGTCTTTAGATTTTTCAGAGGGGTAACACGATTTTTGACTGAAAATAATTCTTAAAATTGACTCCTTCCAAAAACGTTAAATTATTGTGTTTTTTATTATTTTTAATAAATAATGAATTGATTTTTACAAATTACTATAATATAATTCATTAAAATCAAATAAAAGGTAGGTAATAAAGATTATTAAAATTACTTACGGTTCCATATTATTTTCTAATATTTCTCACAGATTATTATATTTGTAAATTCAATTCAGTACTGACAAATAATGTCTATTGTAAAAATGATAACAAATTATTATCTATACGTCAGAATTCGCGAATCCTATATAAAATGATAAAAGATATAAACTAAGTAAATATTAACAATGAGTGTACATTATAATTTTAATTCAAATATTACAAACATGCTCAGCTTTGATTGGTCAAAAATCAATACACTCGAGAGGTGGGGATAGTTGTCAAACAAAAAGTCATCCGCTAAAATACGTCAAATATATACAGTAAAATGACTGAAAAGCATCTAAACTTTATTATTTATAATTAAACCATCAAACAAAATTAATATGTTGACAGAAAACAGCTATTATACGTTTATTAGTTTAATTTTAATTACCATAACCTCAATTACGCAAGGTAAAAAAAACTTTCTATATTTTAATTGTTGACGTTAACTTAAATATTTCTTTGTAGGATCAATACAAAAGAATTTAAAACATTATGAAATATTACATTCCACCCATTTTGAACACAAGGTAGTGAAAAGAGGGATAAATCCCAGTTCCCATCCTTTTAACAGTATTAAAGAAGTTAATTTTAAAACACTTGGAAGGGATTTCCGATTGATTTTAACACCGAAGAAAGGCATTTTGCATTCACAGTTTAAAGCATATACAGTCGATGGAAACGGGCAAGAAACCACAGTGCATTTAGGTGAGGAAAAATGAAATTGAAAATAAATTCGGTTAAATATATTCAATTTTTTCAGATCATGATAATTTTTACAATGGAAGAGTTTTCGGTGAAACTAAGTCCGACGCTAGTGTACATTTAGAAGATGGAATTATGACAGCTACTATTGAGTTACCTGATGAAACTTACCATATCGAAGTAAGCGATGTTAAATAATTATCATTATTACAATAATTTTTCGGGTTAACTTTTTACAGCCGTCGTGGAGACATTTACCGAATCATGACAATAATACAATGATTGCATACAGATCTTCAGATGTCAAGTTAAGCTGGGAAAACACAGCACCTGGCGATATAGGTCCAAGAACTTGTGGTTACATTAAAGAAGGAAAAGGTTAGAGTTTTTGTATAATACAATAATGTCAAACCAGTTTAAAAAAATATTTTTTTACAGAAATAGAAGATGATGTCAAAGATGATAATATGTGGACAGATCACAGCAGAGAGAAAAGACAATCGGACCAGTACGAGTATACTCCGACGAAAACAAGATGTCCGTTACTGCTTGTCGCAGATTACCGATTCTTTCAAGAGATGGGTGCATCGAATACAAAAACTACCATCAACTATCTGGTACGTTAAATTTAGAAAAATCAATTTGAATATGATATTAATTTATTTATATCCTTACGCAGATAAGTTTAATAGATAGAGTTCATAAGATCTACAATGACACAATGTGGCAAGATAGGGTCGACCAACAGGACGGGTTTAAAGGAATGGGGTTTGTTATTAAGAAGATAGTCGTTCACAGCGAACCAACGAGGGTCAGAGGGGGCGAGGCCCATTATAACATGGTCAGAGATAAGTGGGACGTCAGGAACCTATTAGAGGTAAGTGTTTTTATTTATTGTGTGTATTAAAAGAAGGTATTATTTTGTTTTGTTTTATTATTTAGATTTTCTCCCGTAACAATAACCATTCAGACGTTTGCCTGTCGCACTTGTTTACTCATCAGACGTTCTCGAATCGAGGCTCGACAGTGCTCGGGCTGGCTTACATAGCGTCGTACAAAAGCAATTCAGTAGGGGGCATTTGTTCTAAGGGTTAATATAACTATTTATATTAATTTAGCATGAAAGTATCTAACAAATGGGACATGGTTTATAATTTATAGGCTATGCGGCAAGTTAAAAAAATTATGAAATTCAGAAATAATTCAGATTGATTTTTTTTTTAAGTTTTCAGTGAATTGTTTCCAAAATTACGAATTTAAAAAAAATGTTTCAGACAAAAGTTGTTTATTTTTTCACATAAATTACAAATTGCAAAAAAAGGGGTTAGATTTGAAGAAGAAAAGTTGAACCTGAAAACCCATAAAAATAACCTTTCTAAAGTCACCTCATACTGTCAATATTTAGTGTCCTTGAAACCGTGAAACTTTTGTCTGAAACATTTTTTCTAAAAATTCGTAATTTCAGAAATAATCCACTGAAAAGTCATTAAAAAAAAAACACCTGGTATGTTTCTTTATCCTACTGCAAAATACTTGGCGCCTTGTCTATTTTCAATACTACTTTATTTGCATGAAAAATAACTCTCTTGAAATCTATTATATTTAGTAAACAAAAACCGCAGCATGTTCTATGGTTAACTAACATTTAAATTGATTTACTAACCAGGTTTTCAGTCGTGAATACACTCACAAAGACTTCTGCTTAGCGCATCTGTTCACCGATCTCAAGTTCGAAGGTGGTATTTTAGGTCTTGCTTACGTCGGCTCTCCAAGACGCAATTCTGTTGGGGGTATCTGTACCCCAGGTATTTCTACACTCTCTCTATTTTTATCTATTCTATGTAGAAACTCCTTTACTTACAGATACCCATTTATATAGTATTTACAGAGCTGTGCACAAGTACAAAAAGGGTACTTAAGTACAAGTATATTGCCAAAAAATATACTTAAGTACAAGTACAATTACTCTACAAAAATATGTACTTAAGTACAAGTAGATTGCCAAAAAAATGTACTTAAGAACAGTACATTGCCAAAAAAACATACTTAAGTACAAGTACATTGCCAAAAAAATGTACTTAAGTACAAGTATAATTACTCTACAAAAATATGTACTTAAATACAAGTTCATTGCCAAAAAAATGTACTTAAGTACAAACATAAATACTACTGTAATTGTACTAAAATTGATGTAATTGCAATTACAATTGCATTTGTAAAAATTTGAAACTGAATAAGTACTTGTATAATATAAAAGTACTTAAGTACATTTGTACAATCACTTTTCCACAAATGTATTTAATTACAAGTACTTGTATTTGGTAAAGTACTTAACTACAAGTACAATTACTCAAAAAAGTATTTAAGTACATGCACAACTCTGAGTGTTTATTTATTTTTCGAATTATACCAGGTAATTTTTGTAAGTAAAGAAGTCACTGCCACATTTAAAATACAAAAACAAATAATATTTTTCGTAATAACGGCTCATATTAAGACAAATATATATTTTCTGTAGAATATTTCAAGAATGGCTACACGCTTTATCTCAATAGTGGTTTAAGTTCGAGTAGAAATCACTACGGACAGCGTGTGATAACTCGTGAAGCTGATTTGGTAACAGCTCACGAGTTCGGACACAATTGGGGGTCGGAACACGACCCTGATATACCGGAATGCTCTCCGGCAGCTTCGCACGGTGGATCTTACCTGATGTACACTTACAGCGTCAGCGGATACGACGTTAATAATAAAGTGAGTTCTATTTAACTTCCTATAAAAAAAATCTACAATAAAATAAATTTCGTAGAGATTCTCTCCATGCAGTTTACGATCAATACGTAAAGTCCTTCAAGCTAAATCTGGAAGGTGCTTCTCCGAACCAGAAGAGAGCTTCTGTGGCAATCTTCGTGTAGAAGGTGATGAAGAATGCGACGCCGGTTTATTAGGTACAGAAGACAATGATGCTTGCTGCGATAAGAACTGCAAGCTGAGACGCAATAAGAAAGCAGTCTGCAGGTAAGATACGACCGCTTAACTGACCACAACAACTTGCTAACGTTAACGACACATTTACCAGTGACAAGAATTCGCCTTGCTGCCAGAACTGCCAGTACATGTCTGCGGGTGTTAAGTGCCGTGATGCCCAGTACGCGACATGTGAGAAGGAGGCTGTGTGTTCTGGAGCTAGCGCTGACTGTCCGGCTAGCCCGTACATGGCAGATGGGACGGCTTGCTTGGAGAGGGGCCAGTGCCGTGCTGGGAAGTGCGTGCCCTACTGCGAAACACAGAACCTGCAGAGCTGCATGTGTGATATCAGTGAGTTGTGTGTTTGATAATGTAGTACTCGGGGACTATTAATCGTAGAAACTTCAGAATGGTGTTGAAATGTTCGTTGTATTGTCTAGTTTTATGTTGCAAAATTTCAAATTGTTTTGATTAATCATTCAGAAGTTATAGAACTTGTAAAGTACATCAATTTTATTATTGTAATTTTCATACCAACTAAAAAAGTAGATTAAGGTTTAAACTTTAATTGATTGGAAAATCACTCTTTTGATTTTGTGGACTCGAAGACTCAATAATGGATTTAATAAATTAGCTCACTTGCACTTCAGCATTCCCTATTTTTGTTGGGCTTTACGTAAAAATTTGTAACTACTAAATGGTTCATTGAAATGATTTGAAAATGAATTGTAAAACATAAAACAAGACTATACAAGGAACATTTTAAAACCATTCTGAAGTTTCTATGATTTATAGTTCCAGAGTACTATGTTGCCAGAAACAAGATGTTTTTTTTTAATTGTAAACTGCTATTTTTTGTACTTTACGTCAAGTTCTGTAACTACTGAAGAATTTATCAGAATGATTTGAAACTTTAATACATAAAATAAGATTATATAAAGAACATTTTAAGACTAATTTGAAGTTTGTGCGATTCATAGTTCCAGAGTTCTATGTCGCCAAAAACAAAACGATTTTTTTCTATTTATTTTTTATTGATTTCTTGTACTTTACATAAAGAGACTAGACTATATAATAAACATTTTAAGACCAATCTGAAGTTTGTGCGATTCATAATTGTAGAATTTTATGATGCTAAAAAAAAGACACCTGTTTACAGATATAATAAATTTCTCAAGTGGCAATTTAGAATATTCACCTCAACTTTAAACCTATCTTTATTATAGTCGACGAGGCTTGCAAACGATGCTGTAGGACGAGAGTCAACGACACGTGTTTCCCTGTAGACCCTTTAGACATTCTACCTGATGGAACTCCTTGCATCCAAGGATTTTGCAATAAGGTAACTCAAACTAATAACTTTGACAAGTAAATCCTTCATACCTTACTTAAATTCTAGGGTCTCTGTGAGAAGACTGTTCAAGACGTAGTCGAACGTTTCTGGGACATAATCGAAGACATAAACATCAACAAAGTACTGCTGTTCCTGCGGGATAACATCGTCGGTACCGTGATACTGGTCACAGCGCTCCTGTGGATCCCGGCAAGCTGTATTATAAGTTATGTAGATCAGAAACGTAAACGGGACGAAGAGAAGTACTGGGATTGGCAGAAACAGAGTGAACTTATACACCCATCTGATTCAAGGAGGGTGATACATATTAGAATACCTAGGCAAAGTAACGGTAGTGCTAGTTCGGAAGTTGTAAGTTAAAAGTGGAAAATAAATAAATATATATATATGTATATTAAGTGATTGGTTCAGAAATTTTTTTTCCTGATCTCAAGAATAGAATTAGGCCAGTTTAGAAAAAAATTGAAGCTGGGAGATCCTGTATAAATTCAAAGTAAGGAAGGTATTTCTTATTCTTTTTAGTTTTTACATCCTGTATAAATATTGTAGTTTCAAGAAAAATAGTGTTGATAATTAAACATCGGTGACATTCAGAAAAGTCAAGGAATTCTCTAAAAAATCTGGAAAGTTAAGTTAATTTACAAAAAATCTGGAAAGTCAGGAAATTTACTAAAATATCTGGAAAGTCAGGGAATTTACTAAAATATCTGGAAAGTCAGAGAATTTATTTAAAAATCTGGGAATTTACTAAGTAATCATGTTTTATGAAAAATATACATTTTTTTAAAATAGATTTTAAAGAAATAATTTTTTTTTATTGAATCAACAACTCGAGAATGTTGAAGATACTTTCTGCTTTTCAAATCTGCTCTTGAATTTTGTTTATGATAATTTGTTAAAAGTTAAAACTATGATTTTTGTTTCGATTGCTAATAATTAATCCATTTTGAAAAGTTTTGATCAGAGAATTTTTCCAAACTGGACATTCTGATTAGTACTCATAACTTAATTCAATATTATTTATACTTCTTTAATAAAAAAAAAAACACAATATATTTATTTAAAATTATATATTTAATTTCATCATGAATATAAAAAATAAACATACAAAAATGGACGGAAATGATAACATATATCTTTTAAAATAAGGCATCGAGATTCTAATATATATATATATATTATAAATATAAAACCTAACCTATATTTGTCTTAAATTTAAAAATAACAGACAATTCACTTACTCTACAAGGCATCAATATATAAATGTGAATGTATTTAAACTAAACGCAGACACAATGGAAACCCTTTAACTACAGTTGTCGTCAACGTTAATTTTATTAACACAACTATTGTCATTACGATGATCGCCTTATTGATACTCGTAGTTAAAGGTAAAAGTGATCGTCTTCAGTTTGACGGAAAATCAAAATAACATTTAATATAGTATAAAATAGATTTTCTAAGACTGCGTCCACAAAAACAACTAAATCTTACTCGATTCTTTAATATATACAGCTGCTTGTATAAAATATCTATCAACACATTTGTCTTTCTTGAAGTTAAAAATAACACCTATAGATTAAAATACATTAAAATCATACCGAGCAATAGTAAACTAGTCAACGGTAACTTTTGTAACGAAAGACCACCGTTGCAGCCATCACCCGTACATGTGTATATGCACGATCGTAATTCTAACAGATCACCTTTGTTTTTGACGTAGTAACAATAGTTACCTAGATCGAGTGAAGAACAATATCTTTTTGCTCCGATTCCACCTAAAAATAACGATTTATTGTTTTTATTAAAATTATGTATTAAAAATAGACGTACCTTCAAATCTTCCGACGTGTTTAATACAGTACTGTGCGTTGTATACATTATCGCACGATTCTGGTTCTAAATCGTAGTCGTCCAGCCATTCATTGCATTGGAATGGTCGTTCGGAATCGGATCCAACACATTGGAAACACTTTATAGCCAATACTACAGAGAAATTGATAAAGTAAGTAAAATTTAATGTATAATATGTCAGTTTGAAATAATTCTAAAGATTCCACTGTAATAAGTAAAGAAACATTGATCGAGGAACTAAAAATTAAATGTAAATAAATAATGTGTCATATTAGGGTTACGCCCATTTTAGTGTTATTTATCAAATAAAATTGTATTTCTACGAGTAAACTTACCATTTTTAGATAAGAATGTTATAAAGAATAAACTTAATATGAGTAGTTTAAATAAATAAATACTATTTAGATAAAACATGCTTAATTATTTTTAAATTGGACGGATAAACAACAAAAAGTCAATTGAATTTTTTTAGGTTAAGTATGCATAGATTAAAAAACAATTTGCATAATATTATGTACTATTTACTTTATCTTTGGTATTTTGCAATGATCTGAAGATAGCTGCAGAAATAGGCTGCTGTCTGACGTTTCCTGAATACGTTGTCAAAAATTTGGTGGTGATTTAATATAGTTTAGTTTTTTTAAATCGATAATTTATTTCAAAATTCATTTAAAAAATGGCCAGCCCGAGAACGAGGAAGGTTCTGCAAGACTTGAAACCTATAAACGAAAATACGGTACAGTTAAAATACATATGTGCTGCAATTTGACATATATATGTGATTTTTTTTTTCAATATTTCAGAAGTGTTTTGAATGTGGGGCCCACAATCCGCAATGGGTCTCAGTCACGTATGGAATATGGATTTGTTTGGAGTGTTCTGGAAAACATAGGGGACTCGGAGTGCATTTATCTTTTGTTAGATCGGTTACAATGGATAAGTGGAAGGATATCGAACTAGAAAAAATGAAAGTCGGTGGTAACTTAAACGCTAAAAAGTTTTTAGAATCTCAACCGGATTGGGACCCGGCTAAGCCTATTCTCCAACGATACAATACCAAAGCGGCAGCTCTTTATAAAGATAAGGTACGTATTTATGTTTCCATATGTTAGTACATTTGCAAAATTTTTAATTTATTTTTCAGATATCCACATTAGCTCACGGAAAAAAATGGGAAGAAAAATCATCACCAGCTCAAAATTACTCAGGAAGTTTTTCTTCAAGTTACAGCTCACCCGACACTTCAATGAAAGACTTCTACGATGACAAATCATACTCATATGGAAATGATGAAGGCCAGAATGGCGGGTATCAAAGTTATAATTCTCCGGAGTTTAAAGACAAAAAAGAAGCTTTCTTTTCGTCAAAACAAGTTGAAAATGCTTCAAAACGAGAGTGAGTTTTTGTTAAATTATTTTATTAATAAGAATAATTATATTTACCTATTTTACAGTGACATTCCTCCAAGCCAAGGCGGCCGATACACTGGATTTGGATACACCAAAGAGGCCCCCCCAAGAAGTCAATCGCAAGAACTGTTAGACTCGACACTATCAAGTTTAGCAAATGTAAGTAACCGTCGTAATATTTTATTTTCAAAAAAAATTTTGCAATATTCAAATAGTGATAACTCTGATAAAAATAATCGTAATGAAGTTTTTCAAAAAGAAAATGAAAGCTTGAAATGTATACTTTAAGGTTCTTTTGAAATTTTTTATTTTTATTTACTTCTTGAAAAGTCACAATGCGATAAAGAGTGCATCAAAAATTTTTTTTTTACAAAAAAGCAGTCTGTGCTGAGTGTAAAATTTTTTTTAGCTAAATTTGTAATGTGCCTTTTGAAAGCTTGGACCTTCAGCTTCAAAATGCTTTATTGATTTTTTTCTACTATATTTTTCGTCATGTTATTTGAAATTTTTTAACGCAACCTTTATTAGCCTGTAACTATTTAAGACATTAATAAAAATAAAAAATTTCAATGGCACCTTAAAGAAGAGATTTCAAGCTTTAATTATCTTCTTGAAAAATTTTATTCCGATAATTTTTACCAATGTTACAGCCATTTGAAAATTTCCCAATTTTTTATGAAAATAAAATTTAATTGTTTTCCTAATTTTTTTTATATACAGGGCTGGTCTATATTCTCATCATCGGCAACCAAAATTGCAAATAAAGCTACAGAAAATGCCATTAAATACGGAGGAATCGCGTCTCAAAAGGTAAACATAACCTAACAAAAAAAAAAAAATACAAAATTAATATCAATGGTTTTGTTTCAGGTTGGAGATTTAAGTAAAAAAAGCTGGAAGGAACTTTCTGGATATGCCGCGCCTTACAGTAACCAACAAACAGAAACACTGAACGGCTTCAACTACGAGAACCACGAGCAAGCCAGAGGCGAGGGGTACCAAAGTGCTGGAGAGAAATCATCTCTGATCAATTCACGGCCGCAGAATCCATACGATAATAAAGATTGGACCTGGGATAACCAGAACAATTCAAAGTACGTATCCGATTTATTTAATATATATCTCTCCGGACTTATATTTATTTTTTTCAGATACAACAGAACTCCGGTTATGGAGCAGGATACTTGGAGCACTAAATCAACATCTTCGGAAACGTCAAACTCATCGGATGTTAAAAGCACAAGCAAATCTATGAAGAAGAATATATCGGAAGGAAAACTTGTAGATTTAGATGTAAAGACAATGAATACTTCCAAATTAAATGCGAACAATAAACACGAAGAAGATGCGTGGGATTTGTTAAATAAATAAAGTAAGAAAATTGATATTAAATTACAATCGCAGTCAAACTCAGCGTTTATGAAAAGAGCTTCGTTAAAAATTATCGCAGATGAAATTTAAATATAGGGTTTCGATGCTGAAATTCCAAGCTTTAAAATGTTATAAATCAAATTTTGTTACCCTCCCATCACATTCCGACAAAGTTAGAGTATTATTGATCGGAAATATCTCGGTTTCGATTTGAAATTGAATAACTCTGTTAAAAATTATCGCAGATCAAATTTAAATATAGGATTTGGAAGCTGAAATTTCAAGATTTAATGTGTTCTAAACCAAATTTTTCTGCTGATTTTTTTTTATCCCGCATGCACCGTCAAAATTAAAGAAATTATTTTTTCTACCGTGCTTCACGATTCAATAACTTTATAAAAAATCAATGATACTTAAATTTTTGAAAGGAATCGTAAAATAGAGATCATAAGCTACAATATCCTTTTTTTTTGACCTCATAGTGACCATTTTTACTGAAGTTATAAAGCTTTGAATATTGCCCGTTTTTTTATTTTGTGAATTGAATAATTATTGAATAACGTCGGTACAGAAATAACGATTAATAAATGTATCCGATGTTAAAATAAACCGAGTTTGGCTGTATTTTATTTCAACGTGATGTTAGATATAAAAATATGAATCTAAAAATCTTTCCCGACAGTTTTCATGTATTTTAATTGTCTTCCGATCATTTACGTTTTTATTTTATTTATAAATCAAAATAAATATGACAAATTTTTACCGTAAGTAAAATTAAAGTGAAAAGTGTTTAACTAAAAGTAGGTCAGAAGCCGAAACCGAAAATTTCGCATTTACGTGGATTTAAATCTTTTGGAAACTGAAACATTTTCGTATTTTGCAACATATTTATTTAGATAATGGTAAAATAAGTGAAAAATCATGAAAATACAGTGTGTGATTAAAAGGGGAGGTGCTACTTACATCGAATAAAATACATAAAGTTGATGTGGCCACCGCATGACTTTTTTTTATTTCATACAAAACAGAATATCTTGAAAACGGTTTGTTTAACAGAAAAATCGATGGAACGTAAATTATAGATAATGATATCCCTTATGATTTTTATCTATAACTTTTTTTCTATTACCAACCGTTTAAAAAATAATTAGTGAAATTCTACGTGACTATTTTATACGAGTATATTTTATTATTATACATAACCGAATATTTTGATAACGGTTTGTTTTTCAGAAAAATTATATATAATGATATTCTCTACAAGTTTTATTTAAAACTTTTTTTTATATTACCAACCGTTTAAAAAATAATTACCAAAATTCTACGTGACTTTTTTTATGTCATACAAAACCGAATATCTTGAAAAAGGTGTGTTATATCGAAAAAATTGATAGAACGTAAATTATGTATAATAATATCTTCTACGACTTTTATTTAAAAAAAAATTTTCTATTACCAACCGTTTAAAAAATAATTAATAAAATTCTATTCTCAATCTATATTTAAAGTTAGTTAAACAGACAGACATTGAAATAATGTTCGTTATCAATTCAGGGACCCTCTTGTAAAACAAACTGATATTTTGAGGACATTTAGCCCCCATTTATATAACGTTTTTGACTGTTTTAACAAATTCTAAAAGCTGTGTAAGTGCATCGACCGTTTTTAAAAACATCCTGTATATAAATCAGTTAAAATTCTAAGTAATAATAAAAAGGAATAAAACAGGTTATTATCAATTAAATTTAATGTATACAATTTTTTAAATCGACTTACAAATTATTATTTTTTATTTGCCCAATCATTTAAAATCCTAAAGGTGCTTTTGTAATTTAAATATTTTTAAATTTTATTTTATCCAATACTAGTAAATGTTCAATTAAATTATATCACATAAATATTAGTTTAGACGCATTTAAAAAAAATTGAAAAAACATCGTAAAAATTAAATTAAAAATTGTAAAAAGGTGTAAACTTTTATTATATATATCAAATAATTTATTGAACCATTTAATTACGGATTCAGGACACAAAATGATTAAGTAAAAATAATTTTGGGGAGTAAAAAAAAATACCTTAAGTTTCTCCCCGATGCAGAATATTGCAGTCCCTTTTTTAAAAATAATATGGCTGCAGATGGGGGTTAACGGGCCACAACCCCCTCCCTCGTGGAAAAATTTCAGCAAACGTCCTTGTATGTATTTAATTGTTTTGGCAACTGATATCTGACGACATTTTAAATTTTTTCGAAAGATAAAATTTTTAATTCATTTTTTAGGTTATAAATTTTTAAATTAGGACTGTCCTAAAATATTTTGGACGTATGGGCATTATTTATATCATATGTAGATAGTATTACAATGCATTTATTTAAAAAAAATTACTCAATTAATTTTAAAAATCGTGGTTATTGAAGAAGTAATTATTTTCAGGTGATAGGAAATTTTCAAAAAACGAATTTGATAATTTTTGTGTTTTTTTTTTTAAACCTCGGAAATCAAAAATGTCTTGATAATTAAGAATAGATAATTGTAAATATAAACAAATATTATTATTAATTAAATAAGTTAGCGTTATTTACAATTAGTAAATATATACACATATTTTAATGACAAGAAGACGTTTAATTAATTAATTTTTAATTAAAATAAAAGTTGATCTAACATATTTACCCTTCCCTCCTCGTGGATCTACATTTGTTTTGAAAAAATGTTAGCAATTAAAAAAAAAATAGATTTTTTAATGTCTAGTATAAAAAAAAATAGTGAAATGAATTATTTTGAAATGATATTTTTATTATATATAATTTTTATAGCAGATGAATGTTTTTGTTGTATTTTATCATAATTTAGATCAATTGTCGTTATTGTAAATGAATTTAATTTTTTTTTCGTGTATTTTTGGGGAATGTAAGATTTGGAAAATTGTCCAAACGATATTTAAATAAAATATAACTGTATTATATTATATTATTTGTGAGAATTTGTGTATTTTTTTATACCCCCATCATTTTTTTTATATTTATAAACCCAAACCCCTAGATTTAGGAACGTAATTTTTTTTGTATGTCTTCTTTTTGTTCACACAAGCAACCACTGTGAAAGGTTTTTCAGAGAAGGGAAAAGGGGTGTTGAAAGTTTAAAAAAATTTTTTTTTCAAAATTTAACCCTGTTAGAGGTAAAAAATTGTTTCAGGTTAATATTACAAATTATATAGGAGCGTCTAATAATTACGTAAAGATGATTTTCAAACTTTTCGAACCACCCCTCCTCCTTTTTAACATCTGTAAGTATGAGGTGACCCTCCCCCCCTGATTTTATTCGAAAAAGCATTAAATACAGCCAAAACTGTTTTTAATTAACATATTTTAAAATAATTAATTAAATAAAAAGGATTTCCCCTTTCCCCTAAAAGCCTTAAGTTATAATGTACGCTCTGTATTAAATTGTATAAATGGTTATAGAAGGTAAGTGTGTACCATACGTCTAACCAGGAACCCAGAATTTCACATAAATACCTAAAGAATATTTTTTAAATGATTTTCAGATTTTTTTATCTTGCAATACAGACTACATTATTAAATAAATTTTGCTATTTGGGGGAGGGGGGGGGGGGATGATTTCATCACTCCTATGTGTACATATGAGTATGACATACATTTACCTATATTTACTCTAGATAAGATATGTGCATAGGCGCCGGCAGAATTATACAAGGGGGGCATTAATATTGTTTATTTTGAGAAAAAATGTTTCTGATCATTGATCTTAATTAGAGGAGTTATACCAACTGGAATTCACGTCTAACGTCACTACTATGATATTTAAAATATAAATACATAGATTATATAGATATATTAAATTAATAAAAACAAATCTTTATTAATAGCCTGACGATGATTCTGTGAATCGAAAGCTTGCGATTACCTTTTCTTAAATAAATTTTTGACGTTTAAACAAACAAGTTTGTTTTTATTTATATTTAACGTCACTACTATTATATTATATTAAATTAATATAACATTATTTTATATGGTATTTCTTTAAGAAAATATTATAAATTAAATTATAGAAATAGTGTTTTCTACATATCCCGTAATTTTTACAGCTTCGTAAAATTATTAGTATAGCTATAATTTCGTTAAATTATTTATATAGCCAAGGTGTCCCCTTTCTGGAAAGTCAGGGAAGCCTAAAGTGGTCAGGGAAAGTCAGGGAATTTGTTTGAAATTTTGAAAAGTCAGGGAATTTATTATAAATTCTGGGAAGTCAGGTATTTTTCCAAGGCAGTTATACTTACTTATTACTAATTTTGATTTTAATTACCTTTTTTTTGCATCTCAACTTCAATTTTACACTTATTATTCATTTAAAGAAGTGTATAAATTTAAGTAGACGAGCAAAATAAAAGGGTCTTCAAATTTTTTGTTTTTTTTACACATTTATAGGAAAAAGTATGTTCTAGGGAAAAAAATCGAACTATCGTAAATATATTCCTATACCTACATATATTTAATTACCTGTTCAGATTACAAAAAAACTCGTAAATGTATATAGCTAGCCACATAAAGGTGTGGAAGGAACATATAAAACTAATTTTAGTAACGCCTATGATTATATGAAAGATAATTTTGGTGAGAAAGATAAACACAACTAAATATGATATATTTTTAATAATAATTCTGAAATTCTAACACTTATACAAGAAATGTTCAAGTGAATATATAAATGTATTAATAACTAAAAAGGCGTTATTTGTGAAAATAATATACTAAATATAGTGTAGTTAAATGTTTAATAATGAAGGATATAAATTCGACAGTTAAACTATATTTTATAATAATTGTCGTTTCGGTAACCGGAAGTAGGATGGAATATGTTTTAAAGAATCGAAAAAATCTAGATATTTGAAGTGAATATATAATTCTACATTGTGCTGCTTGGAAAGATCGCATTAATAGTGATTAGTGAATACCACGGACGTATCTGCAGTCCGGGGTATGGAGAGAATTTAAAAAAAAAATTAACCGAAGAAACACAAATAGAACAATTTCTCAACAACTCTTGGTTATAAACATGTATTAAACGTAAATCATGTACTCAATAAAACTGAAAAATAAAAAAATAAAAATTACATATGATTTAAATATATTTTTTACTAATTTTTATTTAGATTTTAAATAATTACTGTATTATTATATATTAACCCTAAAGAATTTCAGGAAAATATTTTGGGGGGTAGTTTGAGGGGTACATGACCGTTTCTCAGCAAAATCAAATGGAATGGTATATCCAAAAGTAGATAATTTTAAAGATCATGAAAAAGTAAAAAACTTTTGTAAAAGAAAAATTTTTATACATTCAATTGTTTATTTTATTTATTAAATATAAAATATTATTTTATTTTTTTTATTATATATGATGATGGTGATGAGATGCATTTCTTGTCGGCTGGATTACTTTTTTTCCAACAGCTCAGTGGTGTTTTTGTCATTTCTGTGCAATTAGTTTTGTTTTATGGATGCTATTGTTTCACAAGGGATGTCTGACGGAGTAGGAGTTTGCTAATGGGCCAATCATCGCAGGATAATAGGTATAGGGGGCTATTATATATAATACAACAATAAAAAGTATTTTATCAATAAATAATCAATAGGTGCATCAATAATACATAGTATGTATGTCTCAACAATGACTCCATGTAATAAGTACGTATATAATAAATATTTATAAATAAAAGGTAAGTAATTTCAATTGTACAATATTTTATACCTGTGTAGATAAACAGGTAACTAAGAACTAATTAAAAGCATCTATGTAGATAAATAGATGTTTTAAATTCACTCGGTTTTCAGTTTTGAAAGCATACACGTCATCGTATGTAAGAGGACACACTGATAACATACATTACACCAGATTTTAAATTAATTCATTAATACATACTATGACGTCTCTTCTTTATCAAAAAAAAAATTAATTTAGTCGAAACGGCATCTGAAAATAATATTGAAATTTGAAAGGTACATGTGGCGCCATCTAGCAAAAACAACTTGAACTAATAAGGTTTTGATAGTTCAAGTTTGTTCCACTAGATGGTACTACATGTACTTTTTAAATTTCAATGTACTTTTCAGAAGCCATTTCAACTAAGTCACTTTTATTTTGCTAATTAGAGACGCTATCGTATGTATTAGAGTATCCTTATTCCAAATATGCCCATAAAAAGTTGCACTCGAAACGATAAAACCGTTTTTTATCAACTTATGTTAAAATTATGAACCAGTGAATGTATTTAAAATCTGATATCATATATGTTATCAGCGAGTCTTCTTACATACACTGGGGTGTTTATTACTTTCAAATTCAAAATAGATGTATTAATTATCGTACCAAAAAACACACTCTTTTTGAATTTGAAAGTAATAGACACGCCATCGTATGTATTATGACACGCTGATAACATATATGATATCAGATTTTAAATACATTCACTGGTTCAAATTTTCACTAAAATTTATAAGACAAAAGTTGATAAAAAACCGTGTTATCGATCCGAGCGCAACTTTTTATGGGCATATTTGGAATCAAGGTGCCCTAATACATACGATAGCGTCTCTAACTCGCCAAAAAAATTTTTTTCCCAAAAAGAAACAAGGCTATAGTATGACTTAAAAAACAGTCGAAAAACACTTTTTTCGATTTTCAAATAATTAGATACGTTATCGCATGTAAAGGGATATGCTAATTCGACAATTTTTATCTGTTGTGAAATTCATCAAAGGGTTCAAAAGTTACAGCCATTTTACGACGAAAAATTGATAAAAAACAGTGATAGCGGTCCGAGCGGAATTTTTTATCAACATTTTTGGAATCACCATGCTGTTATACGTACGATAGCGTGCCTAACTCGACAAAAAATGTTTTAATCTGATGACGTAATATGACGGCACCTCCACCATATATAAAAATGTACAAAAATAATATATATGTAGGAATATGGTATTTTTGAATAAGGAATACAAAAATATCAATAAATATTTTATTCTGTATATATGGTGGAGGTGCCGTCATATTACGTCATCAGATTAAAACATTTTTTGTCGAGTTAGGCACGCTATCGTACGTATAACAGCATGGTGATTCCAAAAATGTTGATAAAAAATTCCGCTCGGACCGCTATCACTGTTTTTTATCAATTTTTCGTCGTAAAATGACTGTAACTTTTGAACCCTTTGATGAATTTAACAACAGATAAAAATTGTCGAATTAGCGTATCCCCTTACATGCGATAACGTATCTAATTATTTGAAAATCAAAAAAAGTATTTTTCGACTGTTTTTTAAGCCATACTATAGCCTTGTTTCTTTTTGGGAAAATTTTTTTTTTGGCGAGTTAGAGACGCTATCGTATGTATTAGGGCACCTTGATTCCAAATATGCCCATAAAAAGTTGCGCTCGGATCGATAACACGGTTTTTTATCAACTTTTGTCTTAAGAAATTTCATCAAATTTTAAACCAGTGAATGTATTTAAAATATGATATCATATACGTTATCAGCGAGTCCCCTTACATACTATAGCGTGTCTTTTATTTTCAAATTCAAAAAGAGTGTGTTTTTTGGTACGATAATTAATACATCTATTTTGAATTTGAAAGTAATAAACACCCCAGCGTATGTAAGAAGACTCGCTGATAACATATATGATATCATGTTTTAAATACATTCACTGGTTCATAATTTTAACATTTTTTTAGACAAAAGTTGATAAAAAACGGTTTTATCGTTCCGAGTGCAACTTTTTATGGGCATATTTGGAACTAGGATACTCTAATACATACGATAGCGTCTCTAATTAGCAAAATAAAAGTGACTTAGTTAAAATGGCTTCTGAAAAGTACATTGAAATTTAAAAAGTACATGCAGCGGGACAAACTTGAACTATTAAAAACTTATTAGTTCAAGCTGTTTTTGCTAGATGGCGCCTCATGTACCTTTCAAATTTCAATATTATTTTCAGATGCCGTTCTGACTAAATTAATTTTTTTTTGTTAGAGACGTTTATTGTATGTATTAATGAATGAATTTAAAATCTGGTGTAATGTATGTTATCAGTGTCCTCTTACATACGATGACTGAAAACTAAGTGAATTTAAAGCATTTATTTATCTACATATATAGATGCTCTTAATTAGTTCTTTGTTACCTGTTTATCTACACAGGTATAAAATATTGTACAATTGAAATTACTTACCTTTTATTTATAAATATTTATTATATACGTACTTATTACATGGAGACATTGTTGAGACATACATACTAAGTATTATTGATGCACCTATTGATTATTTATTGATAAAATACTTTTTATTGTATTATTATATATAATAAAAAAAAAAACAAAAAAAACAGCAGTATTGTAAGCAAATATTGTAAGTATGGAGCAAAAAAATAAGGTTGTATAATTTTCTAAAAATAACCCCTACAGGGAGGCGGTCCCTGAAAAATAATTGTTCAAAAGGGAGTCCCTAGACTACATAAGTTTAAGAACCGTTAGCCTATAGTATATCTAAGATTTTTAGAAAAACGTTAGTGCAAGTCTCATCAAATGAATGATATTTGTCATATACACATAATGGGATAAAAAATAATTGAAATTATTTTAGAAATTATCAAAATGGAAATAACGAAAATTCAACAAAATTTTGTAAAATGTCAAATTTATTTAAAAAACAAAAAAATGAATATCAATATTAAAGTCAATTTAAAAATAAATACAAATTCTGACAAATCAATGAATATTTTCCATAAAATAAGAATTCTGAAATAATACTTTAGCCAGGTAATTGTAAGGTAAGCAAAGATATTACACCTACATTTTTTTATAAATTAGTTCAATAAATGAGGCAGTAGTTTTGTACATTGAGATTAATCAATTTTAAATAGGTTAAGTTAGTGTTAAAAGCAATCAAATATGATAAGTGGCGATGACAGTAAATATGACTCAAACTGAGTTTAAGGTATAAAAAATATCAAATGATAAAATATCACGAAAAGGTGAATATTAATTCCATTTGTCACCTATGGGAAATTTCTAATTTGAGTGAAATAAAATAATATACAAGTCCCAATATGACACTAATTAACTCGTCTCAATTTGAACTTGAAAATGTATAGAGCTAAAGTTTATTTATATTTATAGTCATGGAAGATTACCTACCCCTGATGCTCATTTTATCCTTTTTCAACACCCCAATTGAATCGCAGAGGTTATTTTGTCAAGATTATGAACAAAGCATGATTTACTGCGAAGGTCCCATTTTACAAATGGTACAAGAATCTAGAATATTCGAAGACGACAAAACTTTCATCGACATGCCAATGAAATATAGCGTTCGCGAAATTTACGATGATTTTTATACGATGACCTTAAATAATGCGCATGTTACTAAAAGTGAACTGAAGCAATTTATCACAAGAAATTTTAACCCTCCGGGTTCTGATCTAGAAAACTGGGATCCAGAAGACTGGACAGAATATCCCACAAACCTTCTCAACATAGACGATCCCGATTATAGAAAATGGGCGTACGATTTGAATAAAATGTGGCCTTCACTTACGAGAAAGATTAAATTAGATGTAAAAAAAAATAGCAATAGATATTCCCTTTTGTACGTCCCGAATGCTATAGTTATTCCAGGGGGAAGATTTCGGGAATATAGGTACTGGGATTCGTATTGGATTTTAAAAGGACTACTCCGGTGTGGAATGTATAAAACAGCCAAAGGAATGCTGGAAAATTTTATTTATTTGTATTATCAATTGCAATATTCTTGTTTGGGGAATAGAATATATTACCTAGGACGATTACAACCGCCTATTTTAACGTACATGTTCAGTGATTATATCGAAGCAACTAACGACTACGAACTAATGTATAACAAATTGAATTTATTACGACATGAAATCCATAGTTGGTATTCAAACTGCAAGAATATAACAACAACAAGTAAAACCCAGCCGAATAACAGTAGCTTGTTGTGTATTTATGAAAACAAAATCAATTTTACACGACCTGAAGCTTATAATCGTGATATGAATCTTGCAAAACAAATAGCCAGTGACAAAACAGAGTTTTATAACAGACAATCAGCAGCTTCGGAATCTATTTGGGATTTATCGACTAGATGGTTAAATGAAATAACAGAAGATAAAGACGAGAATTTAACCATGTTTGGTCCGTTGCATTCGATAAATATAACTGAATTCGCAGCGGCTGATTTTCATTCACTATATTATGGATCTCATAAATTATTGATAAAGTTAATAGATATGACAAAAAAATTCAATACTACCTTATATGAAAAAATCTTGAAATTATTAGTATGGTCTGATATAAATTATTTCTGGAATGATAACGCGGGATTTTGGTTCGATTTTCAAAATTCTACAAACAAACAAAGGGTTTGGTATTATTTATCAGGTGTCCTACCCTTATACACAGATTCCTACCATAAAGACAAAGATTACGTTTACGGAAAAGTCGTGGATTATTTGAAATCAATTGGCGTTCTGGACTACGTAGGGGGAGTTCCTGTCTCATTGTTTCATTCGTCTGAACAGTGGGATTACCCGAATGTGTGGCCGTGCTACCAGTACTTCTTGATAATGGGTTTGAGGAAATCTCCTCGACAAGAACACAGAGATCTAGCTAAAGAGATAGCCCGTAAGTTTCTGGAGTCGACTTACCAGGCGTATGTTTCTACGGGACGTATGTATGATAAATATGATGCTACTGAGTTTGGGGCGGAAGGTACGGGGGGAGATTATCCCTCTCAGTTTGGGTACGGGCCGACAAACGGGATGATTTTAGACTTATTAGTGACGTATGGAACAGAACTGTACAGGTACGAAGTTGTACCGAGATCAGGGTTGGTTAATATGACTAAATCCTCAGCTGATAGATTTTGTATAAGATATGTCATGTTATTTGTAGTATTTTTAACTCTAATTATAAAATAATTTATAAATATGTTTAATTTTTAAGTAAGTATTTTTTAATAAATAAACACATTATTTCATATCTTCGTTACATTTTTATTTTGGTGTCAATTTTTTAAACTGTAAGATTAAAACTAAAGTACCTTTCTTGTTTGAAAAAAAATTTTTATTTAAAATATTTTCACAATTTTACAAAATGTGTCAAAATTGTCCAAAAAACAAAATAATGTCAACATTAGTGTCAATTTAATATTAGAAAAATTGTAGTGTCCCAGAAAACTATACCCGGGAAAAAATTTCAGATCTAAAGTGATCAAATCAGATCTGCATTTTTACAGATCTGTTTTGATCTTCATTTTGGAACATATCAATGGAGATCTACGCAGATCTACGGAGATCAACGCAGATCAATACAGATCTGCGTAGGTCGGGATTTGATTCTGTTTTTGTACACAGCTTGACTTTCCCGCAGTAACTGGGTTCGAAGAGCAATCCTGGAGAAGAGAACCACCATATACATATGTATTGTATTACCTCATTACTAACTGATCCGACTTGGCTTATATACGAATGAAAGTGAAAATACTGTGTTGGCGAGAACTATGTTGCGATATTTCATAAATAAACTTTTGTCTACTTTAAATAACAAATACACATATTATACTATATAGAAACCTTGTTTATAATTTAATCAATTAAAAAAAAATTGTACAGTAACGTACTGAATGATATTTGAGGCCCGTGTATTAAATTAATAAATAAATTCACAACTCACTCCCTGTCACAGATGAAGGGTTGTAATTGGTCTCATTCGATCCAGCGGGAAAAATACTTCGGGATACTAGGGATATGGGGGGCAAAACAACCCTCTATCTAGCACAGGAGTCGAGATATTTACGATTTTCTATAATGAATACTATTGAATACCATAAGTAGCGAAACAGAGACAAATTCAATATTTACTGTTAATACAGCATAGAAACATAAGATATTATTATTAAATTTAATAAAATGAAAAAAAAAAGTCCAGAGACGTATTAAGTGATATTTAAGGCCCGTATTGTTAAAATAACAAATACACATATATTTTTTTTAAATTGATTAAAATACAAACAATACGTTTCAATCTCACGATCTACGACGATCTGCAATGATGTACAACGATCTACAAAGATCAACAACGATCTGCAAAGATTTACAACGATCTGCAAAGACCTACAACGATCTATAAAGATCACGATCTGCAAAGATCTGCAACGATTTACAAAGATCAACAGCGATCTACAAAGATCTGCAACGATCTACAACTATCTGCAAAGATCTACAACGATCTATTAAGATCACGATCTGCAAAGATCTATAACGATCTGCAAAGATTTACAACTATCTGCAAAGACCTACAACGATTTACAACGATCTGCAAAGATCACGATCTACAAAGATTTACAGAGATCTATAACTATCTGCAAAGACCTACAACGATCTGCAAAGATCTAAAAAGATCTGATTTGTTCCAAAATGAAGATCAACCGAGATCACTTCAGATCTGAAATTTTTTCCCGGGTACCTAACCTTAAACTTATTTATTTGTCAAATTACATTAAAGAAATTAGAATTAAAACTAAGCATATTTACAAATACTATAAACATGATATATGTTATTTATAGTATTTGTAAATATGCTTAGTTTTAATTCTACTTTCTTTAATGTAATTTGACAAATAAATAAGTTTAAGGTTATAGTTTTCTGAAAAGATTTAAAACTATGGACAGTCAAGACATGTGAAATTTTTATTCGTTTTATAGTTAATGTGCCTTATATACAGTTCCCCGTTGTTTGATCGATGATCCACATATTAAAATGATCTATGATAAATGTACTATTTAAATCTGAAAACCGATACGTTACTAGTGTGTAAGTTTCATCAAATGAATGATCTTTGTCATAAACACATTATGGGATAAAAAATAATTTAAATTATTTAAGAAATTATCAAATTGGAAATAATGAAAATTTCAACAAAATTTTGTGAAATATGTCAAATTTATTTAATTAAGTAACAAAAAAATGAATATCAATATTAAAGTCAATTTAAAAATAAACACAACTTTTGACAAGTCAATGAATATTTTCCATAAAATAAGAATCCCGAAATAATATCTTAGCCAGGTAATTGTAAGGTAAGCAAAGATATTACACTTACATTTTTTTATAATTTAGTTTAATAAATGAGGCAGTAGTTTTGTACATTGAGATTAATCAATTTTAAATAGGTTAAGTTAGTGTTAAAAGCAATCAATAAGATAAGTGGCAATGACAGTAAATATGACTCAAACTGAGTTTAGTTTAAAGTCTAAAAAATATCAAATGATAAAATAAGTATCACGAAAATTATAGTTGATAATTGTACCCTATATACCGTATATGTTAAAGCAGTAATTTACTCCATTTAAAATGCTACATAGTATAATAATATTATCCCAGATGCGTCAGTTGAAAATTTATAATATGCAAATATGCTTTAATTTTATTTTTCAATCAATAATAAATTTTCAAAGTAATAATATTGTTTTTAGATAATCATTGATTAATTAATTTTGGAGAAAAATGTTTTTTATTAAAAATTCTAGATTTGATAATTTGGAATCTGCCCCGGGCAGCAGAAACGCACGGTATGCCACTGATATGGCACTAATTAATTCGTCTCAATTTGAACTTGAAAAGTTATAGAGCTAAAGTTTATTTATATTTACAGTCATGGAAGATTACCTACCCCTGATACTTATTTTATCCCTTTTCAACACCCCAATTGAATCGAAGAGGTTATTTTGTCAAGATTATGAACAAAGCATGATTTACTGCGAAGGTCCCATTTTACAAATGGTACAAGAATCTAGAATATTCGAAGACGACAAAACTTTCATCGACATGCCAATGAAATATAGCGTTCGCGAAATTTACGATAATTTTTATGCGATGACCTTAAATAAAGCGCATGTTACTAAAAGTGAACTGAAGCAATTTATCACAAGAAACTTTAACCCTCCGGGTTCTGATCTAGAAAACTGGGATCCAGAAGACTGGACAGAATATCCCACAAACCTTCTCAACATAGACGATCCCGATTATAGAAAATGGGCGTACGATTTGAATAAAATGTGGCCTTCACTTACGAGAAAGATTAAATTAGATGTAAAAAAAAATAGCAATAGATATTCCCTTTTGTACGTCCCGAATGCTATAGTTATTCCAGGGGGAAGATTTCGGGAATATAGGTACTGGGATTCGTATTGGATTTTAAAAGGACTACTCCGGTGTGGAATGTATAAAACAGCCAAAGGAATGCTGGAAAATTTTATTTATTTGTATTATCAATTGCAATATTCTTGTTTGGGGAATAGAATATATTACCTAGGACGATTGCAACCGCCTATTTTAACGTACATGTTCAGTGATTATATTGAAGCAACTAACGATTACGAAATAATACATACCAATTTGATTGTAATAAAACATGAAGTCAGTAGTTGGTTATCAAACTGCAAGAATATAACAACAACAAGTAAAACCAAGCCGAATAACAGTAGCTTGTTGTGTACTTATAAAAACAAAATCAATTTTACACGACCTGAAGCTTATAATCGTGATATGAATCTTGCAAAACATATAGCCAGTGACAAAACAGAGTTTTATAACAGACAATCAGCAGCTTCGGAATCTATTTGGGATTTATCGACTAGATGGTTAAATGAAATAACAGAAGATAAAGACGAGAATTTAACCATGTTTGGTCCGTTGCATTCGATAAATATAACTGAGTTTGCAGCGGCTGATTTTCATTCACTATATTATGGATCTCATAAATTATTGATAAAGTTCATGGATATGACAGAAATATTCAATGCTACCTTTTATGAAAAAATCATGAAATTATTAGTATGGTCTGATATAAATTATTTCTGGAATGACAACTCAGGATTTTGGTTCGATTTTCAAAATTCTACACACAAACAAAGGGTTTGGTATTACTTATCAGGTGTCCTTCCCTTATACACAGATTCCTACCATAAAGACAAAGATTACGTTTACGGAAAAGTCGTGGATTATTTAAAATCAATTGGCGTTCTGGACTACGTAGGGGGAGTTCCTGTCTCATTGTTTCATTCGTCTGAACAGTGGGATTACCCGAATGTGTGGCCATGCTACCAGTACTTCTTGATAATGGGTTTGAGGAAATCTCCTCGCCAAGAACACAGAGATCTAGCTAAAGAGATAGCTCGTAAGTTTCTGGAGTCAACTTACCAGGCGTATATTTCTACGGGACGTATGTATGATAAATACGACGCTACTGAGTTTGGGGCGGAAGGTACGGGGGGAGATTATCCCTCTCAGTTTGGGTATGGGCCGACAAACGGGATGATTTTAGACTTATTAGTGACGTATGGAACAGAACTGTACAGGTACGATGTTGTACCGAGATCAGGGTTGGTTAATATGACTAAATCCTCAGCTGATAGATTTTGTATAGGATATGTCATGTTATTTGTAGTATTTTTAACTCTAATTATAAAATAATTTATAAATATGTTTAATTTTTAAGTACCTAAGTATTTTTTTAATAAATAAACACATTATTTCATATCTTACATTTTTATTTTGTTGTCAAATGACAAACTGTAAGATTAAAACTTTTTATTTGAAATATTTTCACAATTTTACAAAATGTGTCAAAATTGTTCAAAAAACAAAAAAATGAATGTCAACATTAGTGTCATTTTAATATTAGAAAAAGTTGTTGCATATCAATGAGTATATTCATAAAATAAGATTCCTGTAAACGAGATAATTTTAAGGTAAGGAAGAATATTAGATTTTTTATGTTTTAGTTCAATAAATGGGATAAAAGTTTTGTATTTTTGGGGAAATTTAAATAAAGGTTAAAGTTAGTTTCCGGGTTGCATATTTCCAAAAGCCCGTCCAGTACAGAGCAACGGACGAAAATTGTGCTCTGTAAAGCACTGGAGTTTGGAAATCGTTTCATTGATATTTGCACTCCAAACCCCAGTCGAGTACAGAGCATACTCAGACTGAGGCTAATGTTAGACAGTAGTGAAAGCTTGTACCCCTATTCTCCGTATCAACCATAAAATTTATTACATAATAAAATAGCATATAAGAATACTACATTTTCGCTGACGCGAAAATGTTTTAATTTGATATAATAATAAGTAACGCATATTTTTTAAACTATAGTTTATAAGCCCCACATCGAGATTCCACACCTAGTTCTAGTCTGAGTATGCTCTGTACTCGACTGGGGTTTGGAGTGCAAATATCAATGAAACGATTTCCAAACTCCAGTGCTTTACAGAGCACAATTTTCATCCGTTGCTCTGTACTGGACGGGCTTTTGGAAATATGCTTCCGGGTTAATGTCGTATTAGTTCTAGAAAGCTGAGTTTTAACTTAATTATAGTAAATACGACAGTAAACTTGAGTAATACATTTTCTTGCGTTTTTTAAAGGGGGCAAATGGAGCTATCATTATTAACAAACTACCATCCCTCCAAAAATCATCAATGTTCAAATGGGGCAATTTAAAAAAAAAATTGTATCTTTGAGTGCGTCTGCCTACCCCTTATCCCCACCCTACGCGTCTGCCCATTGCACTTTCACTATCTAACTTCATAAACTAGTTCCCTGTGGTGATTTTATTAGTGCTCACATGGGGCAAAAATGCACTTTTTCTTTACATGTTCACTAAGGAATTAAACCCCTTTATCCCCGGGTGTGGAGGTTGCGACTATTTTTCCCATGATGTACAACACATGAATGAACGATTTCCGTAAGTCTGCCTAGTGCTCAGATGGGGCAGAAAAATATGTCATCAGCTCTTGTACATATTATTCAACTTATTCAATACTAATTTTTATTGAAAACTATTAAAAATGTACAAAGTTATGAGCTTTAGTGTGACATCCAAAAAAATAAATTCCTCCCCATTATCCCATCGAAATTTTGGCGAAGGCTTATCGAAATTAAATATTCAATATTTATATGAATTTACCCGTCGTTGTTCGTAGCCGTTAAAAATTACTATGCTTATTTATCTTTCTAGCTATGGAATATTACCTAACAACTATATTAGTTTTATTTATTTTTAATACACCAATCGAATCTCAAGATGAAATGTACCATTGTGAAAAATTTTCACAAAGAATGATTTACTGCGAAGGTCCTATTTTACAAATGGTACAAGAATCGGGAATATTCGACGACGAAAAAACTTTCATCGACATGTCAATGAAACGTACCGTTTACGAAATCTACGACGATTATGTCCTTAATTCCAACAATGGCAAATTCACTAGACGCCAGCTGAAGGAATTTCTAAAACGCAACTTCGAATCACCGGGTTCCGAATACAATCATTGGGAACCAGAAGACTGGAGGGAACGTCCAAGCAACCTCCTGAACATTGACGATCCTGATTATAGAAAATGGGCGTATGATTTAAATAACATGTGGCCTTCACTTACGAGAAAAGTTAAAGACATAGTAGAAATAAAATGGGAACAATTTTCTCTAATTTATATGCCGAATCCTTACGTTGTTCCTGGGGGAAGAATACGGGAATTAAGGTATTGGGATTCGTACTGGATCATAAAAGGACTGCTCCGATGTGGTATGTTTAAAACTGCTAGAGGAATGTTAGAAAATTTGCTTTGGTTGCATACGATATTTCAAGGTTCACCTGTAGGGAATAGGATATATTACGCAGGACGAGTACAACCCCCTATAATGCTTTATATAGTCAACGATTATATCGAAGCAACCAATGACTTCGAAGTTCTCCAAATTTTGACTTTCACGCTAAGGTATGAGGTAGTAAATTGGGCAGAAAATGGGTGTTGGAATAATACGAATATGAATGATAAGAATTCTTTAAACAATACACTTACGTGTAAGTACTTCAATAATTTGAACCTAACGAGACCCGATACGTATAACCGAGATGTGAATCTCGCAAAAGGATTAAATGATAAACAAAGAATCAGTTTTTATAACAGTCAATCGGCTGCTTTAGGAAGCAATTGGGATTTGTCGAGTAGATGGCTGGACTCAATAGAAGATAAGGGCGAGAATTTAACTTGGTTTAGTCCGTTGCAGTCAACAAACATAAGCGATTATTTACCGGTTGATTTACATTCGTTGTTATACGGAGCCGTAAATTTGGTGCTTAAGTTTCAATCAATCACAAAAAATTACCACGAACAAAATTACTTTAAAAATATCAGGGACTTGCTTGTCAATGCTATTCAGTTATATAACTGGAATGATACTGTGGGATTTTGGTTTGATTATAAGAACTCTACAAAAATGCAAAGGCCCTGGTATTATTTATCAAGTATACTTCCGTTATACACAGATGCATATCTCAAAGACAAAGATTACGTTTATGAAAAAGTCGTGGACTATTTGAAATCAATTGGCGTTCTGGATTACGTAGGGGGAGTTCCTGTCTCTTTGTTTCATTCGTCTGAACAGTGGGATTACCCGAATGTGTGGCCGTGCTACCAGTACTTCTTGATAATGGGTTTGAGGAAATCTCCTCGACAGAAGGACTTAGATCTAGCTAAAGAAATAGCACGTAAGTTTCTGGAGTCGACTTACCAAGCGTATGTTACCACAGGACGAATGTTTGATAAATATGATGCCACTCAGTATGGTGAAAAAGGTTCCGGGGGAGATTATCCCTCACAGCCAGGATATGGGCCGACGAATGGGATGATTTTGGACCTGCTGTTAACGTATGGAACGGAACTGTACAGGTACGATGTTGTGCCGAGATCAGGGTTGATTAATATGACGAAATCCTCGGCTGATAGATTTTGTATAAGATATGTAATGTTGTTGGCGTTATTGTTAACTGTTGTATTATTTATTATTGAAATTAAACTTTGATCAAATATCAATGCTGATTTATTTGCTAATTAATCATACGTATGCAGGGGTGTGCTGCCAAACATTTAACAACCGGCTCGCTATATGCAAGGTGGGGCATTTAAAGTGTTGTAGATATTTATCTCAGAACCATCGCATATTTGAAAAAAATGTTTCAACTAAAAAATGTTTGGTTGTGAGGGGGTAATCGAATAGTAATATTTATTTGTTATTTTAGCGTATCCTTCAAGGATATTTGAAAGTCAACATCATTTTTTTAAATAGGAACCTATAGTTTTTATTTAGTAATCTTATTCTACATGAAAAAACACGAATCTTTCATTGTAAACTTTTTTTGAACATCATAAACTTTACAAGATATCTAACAAAATAATTTCGAGATTTGTGACTACTCCAGACCTATTGATTTTGGTGCTAATCGGATTTGGGGTTTTGGGAATATTCGAAATTTTGTAACTTTTATCGTCTAAAAAGTGAACGTTGCGAGTATCATCTCACTAATTTTGATAAGACTTGGTACATTTGTAGTTCAATTGAACCTAAAGGACATTTAGTATTCGTACGTGCCTAAACAGCCATTGAAGGGGTGAAAAACACACTTGAATTTTAAATACAAATTAATACGTCATTAATTCATGTTGCCTTGGAAACAAATGCAACTAAATTCAAATTGTCAAATTAGTTATTCTACGAATGTGTATTATGTTTTGGACATTAGGACATTAGAAAACTAATATTTATATACAAATAGCAATAACAGCTGTAACCGTCGTAAGTTAATATGTTTTTTTATGTATTACGATATTTATATTCATTGTAGTAGGTTATATAAATAAAATATTTAAAAAAAATATATTTAAAAATTATTTAAAAAGATAGAAAGAACATGGAAGTCATGTATAGTTCTCCATACGGATATTAGTTTTGTTAATGGGAAGACAAAAAAAAAATACGTACTTGAAAAAAATATATATTAAATTTAATTTATATAATTTTTTAATAACTATTGCACAACTTAATCTTAATAACAAATTTTACATACGTTGTAAGTAATTGTAATAATAATAATAATATTTAATGAAGGAAATTACTTGGTAAGTTGCAATTGTAGTTAAGATTCTTTATACATAAACAATATTATTAAATAATTGATTTTATTGTGCATGTATATTAGAATGTCCATTGAAAGTGAAATATTAACAGGACACCCTCTCAATCTAGTCCTCGGTCCCTGCTTTAAATTTTGAAATAAAAAATACTCCTCTGAAACTTCATGCGTGGATTCATTTTGGCGTAACCTACAACTTTTTTATCTTCGAAAATTCTAAGAATTGGAGCGTTTTTGATGTGGCATGCGTTTAGGGCGTAGGTCAGGGCAAAAGATCCTTGATTTTTGTAGGTCAGTATAAACATAACGTTTTACTATTATTTATCTAACAATTGTGCAAAAATCAGTCGGTTATTTATAAATTACATAACATCATGAATTTGACATGTTGAGGGTGTAGGTCTCGCTAAATGCCCCAATATTTTTGTGGGTCAATATATTTCCCGATGTTTGCATTATAAAATCTTGTAATTCAAGTAAAAAAGAAAGGGTTATTCGTAAATTTCCTATAACTATCGTTAAATTGATATGTTTGACGCATGCCACATCAAAAAAACCCCAATTCACAGAATTTTCGAAGATAAAGTATTTAGTTATTTTTTATTTCAAAATTTAAAGCCGGGGCCGAGGACTAATCTGTTCTTTGTGACCAAAAAATAAACGTTGACAATTTATATTTAGGCTATTCAACGTGTAATTTAAATAGCTAAAATACTACTTTTCTCTCAATTTTTCCTTTTTTTTCCCTGTATATTATGACTTTTTCTGGTAGTTAGTAAATTTAAAAAAAAAAAAAAAGTTTCTTACTTCCATGTTTCGAAGGAAATGGAAGTATTGTATTACCATCGAAAAATTGTGAGCAGATTCTGATTGTACTACCTTCAAAACGTAAAGAAAAGTTAATTTCCACTAGGCGGCTATGCGTGTTACTGGGTGTAGAATTTTCTTTCGTTCACCATAACTTAAGAATTGATTAAATTTTACAAAAAAAAAATTAATAAAAAAACTAGTTTTCTTTAAAAAAATTTCAGTTGTCAAAAAAGCCAATATTACGAAAAAAACGGAAAAAATGAAAGAAAAACGTTAAATTTAAAGTGCATTTACCATAGCCTAAATATTAATTGTCAACGCTGAGTTTGTGGTTACCTTATTTATTAAGTCCAAAGAACAGATTTAGGGGGTTTCCCATTAATATTTCAATTCCAACGGACACCCTAATGTATATTGATAATATTTATATTACTTTTTATTTTTTGGTTAATATATTTCTCTAATTATAAATTAAACATTTCTTCCTCGATTAATAATTTTCAACAAAATATAATTCTAATAAAGTATAAATTAATGTTGTTACAATTTCGTGGTAACTCCATTTTTAATATGTACAGTAAAACTTCACTAATTAGAACCCCCCAAACCCTAGAAATCCCCAAAAGTAATTTTAGAATATTTATTATTAATAAAATGTGCCAACTTTTGAAACTACCCAATTTTCTACTTGGTTCAAATTAGAGACATTTTACTAAATTGGAATGTCGTAAACATATTTCGGATTTCTTAATTATAAATATAATATTAGTTCCATACAAAAAAAAATCATTACACTGTTTTACTTAAAAAATGTTCTATTCATCGCATATTTATTAAAATCTAATCTTCTGTCATCTTAAATGTAGTTAATAAATATTTGTAATCTTTTCAATAGCAGCCATATTTAATTTTTTTTTCATTTAAAAATTGAATAGTTCAATTTTTCACATTTGAATGTTCAAAATTTCGTACGACTTTCAAATCACTGTAACTTTGGTAAAAATGATTGTAATGAAGTTTTGCAAAATGGAAACTAAAGCTTGAAATGTATCCTACAAGATTCTTTGAAAATTGAATTTTTCCGGAGTACTCTTTATCGAACTGTAACCTTTTAAGATATAATATTAAAAAAAAAAACAACAATTTTTACTTAAGGTATTTCTCGGGGAAACAAGGTACGCTATATGTTAAAAAAAAGTGTAGTATAAAATCAAGATAGCCATGGTATAAATTAAAATAAAATTTGGCAACGTTGAGCATATATTTTCTATTGCGCATGCGCGACTTTTGTATTCCCGATGACAGCTACATATTATTTAATGTTTTGATGTGATAACGTGTACTATTATTTGCAGCTGAATTTGTTATATATTATAAATTTAAAATTAAGAAATAGTTTTTATTATTCCTTGAAATTAAAAAAAAACAATATCTTCAGAACGTACGATTTTTAAATACCGCGGCAATTGTCAATACTTTGCGGCGTTGTCATATCTAGTACCGTGATATTTTTTATCAGAAAATAAGTTTTTATTTTACTTATAACTTAAAAATGGGGTGGTGAAAATACTTGAGATTTTTTATATTAACTCCAATTATATTAATTTAGTTTTTATCAAAATTTCATAAATTTCTTGATCTTCCTTCGCATAAAATTGTTTACTTTTTCATTGAAAATCTATACTCGCAATGTTAAATTTTTTTATTTTATTTTGACGATATCTTCGCTCACAGATGGTCAATCATTTTAAGATTTTGAATGGCGCTTTTTATAACCTTTTTTTAATTTTTTTTACAAAATTTGAGCTTACTCTTGAATCTTTTAATTTTTCCGAGAAATACCTTAATCTAAAATAGAGATTTCAAACTTCAATTTACTTTTTGAAAAATTCCATTTCGACCATTTTTACTGAAGTTACAGCCATCTGAAAAAAATGCCCTGTAGTCGTTCGAATTATTCGATGAGTATTAGTGACACAATACCTTCAAAAAACTCAATTACGTTTAGACGAATTGATAAGATACTTGCAGCAATGCGTGAGTAAATGTTTCTCTGGAGGATGCACAGGCGACTCCGATCTCTGCGACGGAGGTTCACGCGTGTATATATCTAATCCATACTGACCCTCCTCAGGGAAAGTTACCATGAAGGTCACCAGGTCACCGGATACCCGATGAGACACCCATTTACCCATCCGTTTCTCATCGCTTCCGTTCTTGTGTAGAGTTGCCATAAAATCGGTCAAAGCTCGTGACATCCTGAACTGTATTTCTAGTTCGCGACCGGCGAAGACAAGGGCCTCCTGGGGAACGAATGTAATTTTTATTATTTTAATTATGTACACTTATGTATACTATTATATTATACTGGCAGTGTCCGCGTGGCTTCACCCGCGTGTACTACGGAATTATTGTTTAGGATTTAGTTATTTTCTAAACCAAAAAACCAAATTGGATGCTGAAAAGGGCAAATTATATCTACATTAAGTACTTATGACTATGAAATCATTTATTTCGATAAGGATTAATATTTTGCAGGTCATAAGTCCACGTAAACAGAACCCAAATATTTTAAATTTTCTTTGTAACATAAAAGCAGTCATTGTGGCTTAAATATAAAAGTTAGACATATGGTGTCGCGGACTTTATTTTAGATCTTTTTATTATACACAATTCTTTAATACATTATTTTGTTCAATATTCAACAGTTTAGGCAGCGTACTGCAAAAGAGCAAAACTTTTTTCCGATTTGATTTACTATTACCGTCACTGCTTAGTTGTTATGTTACCTAACGTAACAAAATATTGCCTATAACCTGGCCAGAGAACGTAAAATTGTTCGTAATGAATGCCTCTATAAAACTGTGTAAGTAAGAATTACTTACTATTTAATTCTTAACCAATAAAAAATTTGTAACTGCCACCATTGGTGGTTCTTCGTTTTTTCTTAATATCTTTAGTTTAAATTTGTATTTTGTTATGAAAATTTTGGAAAATATACCTCTAATGTCCGGTATCATAAAGGACCTAACAAATTTGTTAGCTAACAAGCACTTTCAACTGAGATATCAAACTTATATGACAGTTCTTTGGAAGTTTGTTGATGACTTTGACAGGTTTCGCGCACGCGTTGTAGGTAAATACAAACGGTATTAAAACAGTGATGATGTTATGAAAATTATTTTGTACGGTCAAAGATGCCAACTGTGTTACAATTAGTTGAAGTGTCACTGCTCTAAATTCCATAACTAATCCATAAATACTAGTACAGAATTAATACCCCATTTGAATGTATTTGCTAGCTAACAAATTTTGTTAGGTCCTTTATAATACCGGACATAATAATCATAGATATGTATACCGAATTTGGTTATGAAAATTAAAAAAAAAAAATTGACCAAAAATGATATTTTTGTAAAAAAATTGATTTGCTTGTCATCTTTGAACAAAACATTGCAAAGCAACTTTTATTTTTTTAATGGCGAGTTTTTTATCTTCTTTAAGATGGTAAGAAAACATCGATTTTTTTTGTTGAAAAAATAGTCAATTTTTTCGATTTTTTACTATAAAATTTAATTTTAGTTTTTTAAAACGTTTTTGAGTGATTTCCGAAACCTCATATCCAAACAAAATGCCTAATGAAGTATAGCTTCGAAAAAATAAATTACCTGGTGCGTTATTGGGACTAGTCCAAACAACCTCGTCGCTTTAGTCGGACCCCATTCACCGCTAGCGCAATCTGGAAGAGGCACCATGACCGTCCGTAAGCCACCGCAGCTTATCTTGAACTTGCACACCGACTTGAACTTCATAGGCGCGCCTGTAAGGTAATCTCGCGGGGTCACCGCGTTCGCGAACACATCCAGAAGGAAATCACCATCGCACGGGGCATGAACACGGAAAGCGACAGTGTTACCAACTACCGATTGCATTACGAAGCGTTTTAGCGATACTCCATCTGAAATATTCAAAATCGATTTTACGTATAACACAGGCCGACATCAATTTTGTTGTATTTACATCCATAGGGTCGAGCGGGGTAAATATGAAACACCAAAAAAATGGAGTAAAAGTGAAACAAGCTTGCAACTAAAAAACTTATTTGTTTATAGGAGAATTATAAAAACTGACATCATCATTAAAGGTTTGTTAAAGCGACCTTTGAGAATTATTCTAGAATTTTTTAACATTTCGTACTTTTTTTTTGTTTTTGCTAAAATAAAATAAATAGAAAATTTTTAAAAAGTTTTTAAATTTTTTAAAATAATTCTCCAAGCTTTATTAGACCAAAATAAATATTTTGTGTATCCTGTACTTTTTTTCTAAAGTTTATGGTTTCTGAGTAAAAAATTCTTGAAAGTTCAAAATCTCGAATTATTTTGTTAGATACCTTGGAAAGCTTGGGTTGTTCAAAAAATAGTTTTCAATAAAAGATTCTTTTTTTTCACGTAGAATAAGATTACTAAATAAAAACTATAGGTTCCTATTTAAAAAAATGATGTCAACCTTCAAATAACCTTGAAGGCCAAGTTAAAATAGCAAATAAATATTACTATTCGATTACTCCCTTACAACCAAACATTTTTTTCAAATATGCGATGGTTCTGAGATAATAAACTGTAACACTTTAAATGCCCCAACCTGTATTTCTTAGCATACTGGGTACATAACCTAGCTAGGTGCGACACATGTTTCCTGTGCAGTTTTAACCGCTTGTTTAATTTTTAACCAGCAAATATCAATGTAACGCATTCTATGGAAGTTAGAAGCCTGTTTCACTTTTTCCTAAATTAGAGGTTAAAAATGTAACACACTTTTTTCATTTTTAAAATCCCTGTTGTATCGTACAGTTCAAATGACGTAAGTATTTAAAATGGTTATTCATAAGCGCATCTAGTAGAAAAAATTAAAGTATGAATTTGTATCGTTAACTGTCAAAAAACATGAAAGATTTGTATTTCGTTTCACTTTTACCCCAGTTGACCCTACGTTTAATTACCTAAAGTATCTGCATCCGAATCGTAAAACTTCAAGTTATAATGGAATATAAGCGTAGCCTGCAGATGGGCCGGCATTGCAATCCTGACCGTAGCTGCTCCGGTCGCATCTGTATGCATCACAGCTCGGGTATCAGGATCGCAGAAGTACAGCCCGTATCTGAAGAAAAGCGACCGCACAAACGGAAGCTCCTCGAAGTCCGTCAGTGTAATAGGCTGCTTCAGCAGTTGCCACTCGGGTTGCAACGGGAAAAACTCATAAATAAACTCCCGAGGATCCGTCAGGAAATAGTGATCATCGTATTCATAGCGCAGGGAGTCAGATGACGCTTTAGGACGCGTAGTATCCTGTAATTCAATTAATTAACATCTTAATGGGTCATTACATAAATAAAAAACCGCTTTTCAGGTCAACCTCGAAGATTTTCATGAATTTACAATATGTTATAAAGGCGTTTGTAAGGATATGTTAATACCAAATAACTTAAAAGCTCATGCATTTTACGCAAAATTATCAAAAGAGCTTTTTGTCGTATAATTTATCTATATTTTTTATAAAAAATAAAATCAAAAATTAAAATTTTAACATAATACTCATGCTTCGATTTTTTTGAAAAAAATATATGTCATAGTTTATTTTATTTTGAAGATAATGCCGTTTGACTAGTTAGTTTACTCTTAATACTTTTTAAAATACAAATTTTTAAGTGCAGTGTCGAGCGACGTGCTCGTATAGAAAATTCAGGCTAGCGCTGCCCTTTTTAATTTATATCTTAAAAAGTATTAATAATAAAATAACTAGCCAATCTATAACATATATTTTTTTCAAAAAAATCGAAGCATATTTGTTAAAATTTTCATTTTTTTTGTTTTATTTTTATAAAAAATATAGACAAATATTTTGTCTCAAAAAGACTTTTTGTATATAATTCTGTATTTTGTCGATCAAAAAGCTCTCTTGATAATTTTACGTAAAATGCACAGTTTTTAAGATAATTGGCATTAAAAAAATTAGCTCAAAAATTTAATACGTTATAACTTTTTTATAAATATAATTATAAAAAATTAAAAATATGCTGGAACATATCCTTACAAAAGCCTTTATAAGATATTGTAAATTCATGAAAATCCTCGAGGTTGACCTGAAAAGAGATTTTACTTCCATGTTCTGAAAGAAATGGAAGTATTGTAATACCATCGAAAATCGTGTCCGAGATAATGACAGAATCTAATAGTACTAACTTCAAAACTTAAAGAAAAGTTAATTTCCGCATGACGGCCGACCGTGTGTCTGTCTTTCTGTGTGGATGTAGAATTTTCTTTCGTTCACGATAACTACTGTAAAAATGCACCGATCTCAATTATTTTTTGGGATAATGTTTGTCTCAGTGAGTATTCCAGACCTATTGATTTTGGTGCTAATCGGATTAGAGGTTTTGGAAATATTCGAAATTTTGCAACTTTTATCGTCTAAAAAGTGAACGTTGCAAGTATTATCTCACTAATTTTGATAAGAGTTGGTACATTTGAAGTTCAATTGAACCTAAGGAACATTTATTATTTGTATGTCCCTAAACAGCCATTGAAAGGGTAAAAAACACCCTCAAAATTTGAATTTTTAATATTAGTTAATACGTCATTAATTCATGTTGCATTAGAAACAAATGTAACTAAATTCAAATTGTCAAATTAGTTATTCTATGAATGTATATTATGTTTTTAACATTAGGACATTAGAAAACTAATATTTATATACAACTGGCAATAACTGTTGTAAGTATATATGTTTTTTTTATGTATTACGAAATTTATATTCATAGTAGTAGGTTATATAAATAAAATATTTTCAAAAAAATGTATATTGAAAAATTATTTAAAAAGATAGAAAGAACATGGAAGTCATGTATGGTTCTCCATACCGATATTTCTATGTATGGAATGACCCTAATGTATTTAAGTTTGTATCAACTCACCTTGTTTGCGTTGACGAGGTGTCTAGCGCCCCAATTGCACTGAACGAATCGCCAGGCTCCGGCGACGTACACCGCGTTCCAAGAGTTCCTGAAACGATTGTCCTGGAAGCGGACGCCCGGCTGGTAGCCGGCAGACTTGCTGTGACCCTTGACAACGACGCAATGCAAGCCGGCGTAACTGCAGAGTCGTTTGAACAACACGTGGTAGCTTTCTGTGCCGTGTTTTATACCGCGTAGTAGACCTAGAGGTGTGTCACCTTGCTGCAAGATACATATTTACATAGGAATAAGTTGGTACTGTTTTACGTGGAAAACTACTTGATTCTAGTTTTTCCCATTTTTCTTCCGAACCGTCATTCGGAGGAAAAAAGATAAAAGAGGTAAAATATTCATCATGAAATTATGTATAAATAAAGTTCAATACATTATTCGGTTAATTCTCAATCTACTCTTGCAATCGATGATCAAATTGAAGAGTAGTTTAGAGCAAGCTTGTCCAACCCGCGGCCCGCGAGTATCTTTGGTGCGGCCCTCATCGGATAATTATAAAAAAACATTTCATGATAATAAAATAATGAATATAACACATAACACAACGCTAAAAGGATTCTACGATTTAAAAAATAAAATACAATGTTTTTAGAATCAAAAAGAAAAACAAGAGGTACCTTATTTGGAAGATCCTAATAGGTTAGCAGATTTGGCTTTTAAAACTTAAAAAATAAACAAAAATAAAACAGACTTAGAAAAATCAGAAACACTGAAATGTATACCTAATAATTAAATTGAACAGTTTTTGAAGTCGGTTTTCTTTTCTCTTTATTAAAAAGTTTTTTATTGGCTTGGTACCGATTTCAAAAACTGTTAAATTTAATTATTAGGTATATTTCTGTGTTTTTAGTTTTTTTAAGTCGGTTTTATTTTTTTCTTAAAATTAAGTTTTTTATTTTTCTCTTTTGAGTGACGTATCTTCGAAGTCCATGGTCAGAAAAAATTTCGGAGGGGGGATAAATACATTGAGAAAATTTTTTTAAGATATTTTAAACTGATGTTTTCTCAAAACACGTTTTTTTCGAACACTGAATATTTCGGGGGGGGGGGGGGGGGGTCATGTGCGGCCCTTGGTAGATTGGGCTTATGCTATGTGGCCCAACAGGTTGAAAAGGTTGGACACCTATGGTTTAAAGCACGTGGCAAAAAAATGATCTGATTCGATTTTTCACCGTAAATATTTCGAAAACGGCTACGTTTACGTATAAAATGGATATAGTGAAAATTGTAGAGCCGAATCTCATCTATAAGATTCATATACCTTGATTTTTTTCCCAAAAGTTCTGCGTTGATTTTTGTCACGTTTTACGCAAAGGTAAAAAAAAGTTATATGATCAAAAATACTTCTTTGTGAAAATACTGACTTTCACAGACACCTAAGTCTCATTTTAATAATATCAGTAACACTTTTACGTATAGTAAAGTCAAATTGGTAAAAAAAAAACATACACATTTTTTTCATTCTAATTATATTATATTTTTCTCAAATAAAAACAAAATGATGCTAATAGTGATATGTTTTATTAAGGCAGTATTATGGTGTCATATTTTAAAAGTATTTGTATTAGAATGCGTACTATAGCGAGCTAAAATTTTTTGAAAATCGACTAAATCTTCATATCTTACGAGAGTAAATTTATATAATATTATAGTTTCTGTTAACTATGTAATACGTATAATAACAACTGACTTTTTTTTATTAAAATTAAAAATGTTGCAACATCTACTTTTTTATAAATTTGATTATAAATGGAATGACTCCGTTCTAATGTAGATAAAACAAAAAGTTATGAAATTTTTTTCTGGCAACCTTCAGAATTCCATTCTTTACATCTTTCTGAATGTAAATCACCAACTTATATGAATCCTAACGGTTTTTGAAACAGAATGTTTCTTGGTGCTCGGTTTAATTAATCTGTCAAATTTTTTTTAAATCGACTTACCCCTGGCGTATCATCATCGAACTGCATCGCGTTAAGGTTCTTCAACGTGACCCACCGGAATATAGTCCTCGCCTTCTCCACGTCCGAGGCACACCTCCCGACCAACCTCCTCACCAGGTCAGTAAACGTATCCTGGTGTTCTCTAGCTGCACTAATAGCAATCCTATCCGCTTCCGCAAACTCCGCCGGATCGCTGTAGATCTGGAACTTCGCCAACGCGGGCGGTGCCGGCGGCGGCGCTTCACTAGGATACGGCTCAGCCCTGAACGCGGGAGCTTCTTCATCGTAGATCGACTCCGCCCTCATGAACTCTTCCCTCTTTTCCCGGATCAGTTCCAGCATTTCGTGACTCTGGCGTTCTACTAAAGCTGCAGTGGCCGCACGTTCGTGCTCTAGGATTTTGCGAGCGGTGCTTTGTTTGCGTTTGTCGCGCCGGAGGGTAAGACTGGCCCGTTCTTGCGGGTCGTCAACGGTGATGGACTCGCGCTCCCACGCGGCACGCTCGACCCGCTCTTGCTCAATGCGTTGCGCGGCGAAACGTGCGTGAAGGTCTTCCTCTTCAAGACGATGTTTCATCTCAAGTTGCGTTTGTTCATCGCGACCCTACAGAATTAAAAATAATATACATCATATATTATTTACAGTGGCGTAGGAACAGGGGGGAGGGGGGTTGGGGTCGAACCCCCCCCCCCCGCCCCAAAATTTTAAAATATATGAAATTAGTATAACAATTTTGAATTAAATAACGTTTTTGTGATAATAACCCCCCCCCCCGAAAATTTTAATGCTGTTAAAATATGCAAAATAAGTATAAAAATTTTGAACTGAATGACCTTTTTTTTTTTTTTTGATCATATAATTCATTGTATTCAATTATTTAGGTCTTTAATAATTATTATAATTTTCAATTGTGTGACCTTTTTTTTTTTTGTAGTGATAAAATTCATAAATTTTTGCTTATTCGATAAATTTTTTTTTTATAATTTCATATATTTTCGGAATACCAAACTTAACCCCCCCCCCCCGAAAATTTTTCTTACTACGCCACTGATTATTTAATATAATTAATTCTAGTGTATTGAGCTTTCTAACTGTCAAAGTCCCATTAAAATCGGTTCAGTAGTTTTTGTGGCAAGTCGGAACAAACAGACAGAATTTTTTTAAACTATATCAATTGTCGTGCTTAGGCATCAGTAAGAAGCAAACAGTGTTCGTTATAATTTTCAGTAGAAGTATATACTAATTAAAAGCTATGTACATTCTGATTTTTTTTTTCAGATTTTTTGAATAGATAGTTTAGAAATTAAGAGGGGGACACTCTGATAACGACATTTAAATGCAATATATCGTGACTAAAGGGTTAAAATCAAAATATCATATAACATTTTTTGTTGCATTTTAGGAGACCTATCTAATGACATTCCCACTCAATGGAGTAAGTGAAAAAAAAGTACTAATTAAAAGCTACATTCTGATTTTTTTTGCATCGATAGTTTAGAAATTAGAGGGTGAGGGACGCTCTGATAACGACTTTGAAAAGCAAATAAATCGTGACTAAAGGGTAACAAACAAAAGGTTCTCAAACTTTTTTTGTTTCATTTTAGGAGACCTATCTACAGACACCCCACTCAATGGGAAAAGTGAATAAAAAATTTTTAATACACTTTTGAGTCTATGGAAAATTGATCCAAAAAATATTTTTTCAAAAATCTCATCATTTCTGTTTTTAGGTCGTCAATCTAAGTCCGTATACCTAATTTCATCTTAATAGGTATATAAATGCATGAAAGAATGGGAAGGCTGTGACAGACAGATAGACAGACATAGCAAAACTATAAGGATTCCTAGTTTTCTACGTAACTCTTAAAAAATCGCATTTTTGACGAATAAAACGACCTAAAATTATTTATAAAAACCGTAATTGTTAACCAATCGTAAAAATCATGTTAAGTACTTCGATGTAAAATCTATCTAACAAGTTACACTTAAAATTTCAAGTCGATCGGATGGAAAATGGTCAAGATACGTTTTCCATAGTTTTTAGAAACGTGTTTTTAAAGTGAGCTTTAAAAATAAATGTTTTCTTATAATTCCTTTTGAGTATCTTTTAAGATGTTTATAGTGTTTATACATCATTTAAGCCAATAAAAAAATGTCAAAAATTAATTAATAGATTAGATGTAACCCTTTAATGCTAGGTCAAAATTATAACCTTTACTGACTTTATGTTTTGAAAAAAGTATTTACTATACCTTCTCAATTTGAAGAAACCACCAAATTATGAAAGGCAGTAAACCAAAAAAAGCTTGTATTTCATTAGTAAACCATATCTTACTGCTTTTTCCCATAGTAACGTGTAGGAAATCATTTATAGAATCTAAAGACACCAAAAACAAATTTTTGAAAAAATTATATTACTGCCTTTTCCTAAGCATGGCATATGAACTTAAAAAAATCCAACATATTTTAATTTTACATAGTTTTGTTAATTTTTAGAACCTCACCCTCTTTTTGCTCTATATGTAGTTCTTTGATTCGTTTAACACAAATTTGTATAATACGACATTATTCCGGAACCCAAGTACCGTGATATACGGTAGATACTATTTTAATTTTACATTATTTTGTTAATCTTTGAAACTTAACCCTGTTTTTTGTGCACTATATCTTTTCAACTTCAAATTGAGATTAATCAATTTCAAATTGGGAATAATCAATTTCAATTTGAGACTAATCAATATCAAAATGATAATTATCAATTTTAAATTGGTTAAGTTTAAAAGCTAGTGTTTAAAGTGATTTAGACATTCAAATACCACATATCCAGTGATGAGAACTTAGTTTGAGTTTCGATTACGACTAAAAAATATTTAACGAAAAAATATCACGAAAATTATTGTTGCTAATTGTACTTGATATTTCGCTCATTTCACATATTCATATCTGACGTATAAATATGCCTTATTAATTTGGATAGTTGTAAATAATAGGGAGCCCGATTTTTAATAAAATTAAAAAATTAAATATCTTTAATATACCTATGTAATCTGAATTAATTAATATTCGTAATTAATATTAAAAAGATTAATAATAATTATAGCAATAGCCCATACGTGGGGAATGACAAACCTCTAGCCTGGGGGTCCGGAGCTAAAGAGTCCCGGCGTTGGGAGCAAAAATAAAAATCAGTGAATGGTATATTTACGTATTTAAAATTTTAACTGAATGGCCGAAAACATACCTATGAGATTTTTTTTATTGAGAAGACCGAAAAATAACCTGGTCGAGAAAAAAAAACTTAGGGGATTCGCCAACAATTCCAGTCTAGAGGTCCATGATAGGATGTGGGTGCTATGATTGAAGCCATTACAAATATATTTTGTATTATAATACATTATATTATATTAATATAATAAATTATTTATTTAATTTCATCTCAAATGTTTAATACCCATTTTGTAAATTTCAAAAATTTATCTTTACCTACGTTGTTCGTATTAATTTTAATACACAGGGGGTTGAATATTAAAGGGTAGAAAAGTAGTTGAAAATTACTGGATTTTACTGAAATTGTAAATTTATATTTATTGTGATTATTTCTAACAACCCTTGAAGATTTTTAAAATTTCTTTCATATTTTCCTATATTTCTAATAACCTAAATTTAGGGGATGATATCAGGTGGTAAATAGAATGAAATATTGATTTAAAAAAATAATTTATACCTTTAGGGTTCAAATAAGTTCTACGTATAAAAATTAATGTGAATTTGATCATTATCTTGGAATAAACAGTTTTTAAACTTTTTTTTCAATACTTGAAATTGTCACTTTCCATTTTTCACCCCTCCAAGGGTTGTACACCCGCTATCGATGCACACACAAAGTTTTTACTCTTTGGGCTTTGAAACAACACCACACTAATGATTTTTATGAATTTTCATATTAATATGACAATTTTTACCAAAACTGTGTTACATTGAAAAAGTATTCCACTAATTGTGACAAGCAGTGTATTATATTAAAATAATAAATTATTAAATCAATTATTTATTTATTTTCATCTCAAATGAGGAATTTAAAATTCCCAATTTGAAATTGATTATTCCCAATATGAAATTGTTTAGTCTCAATTTGAAATTGATTATTCCTAATTTGAAATTGATTTGTCTCAATTTGAAGTTGAAAAGGTATAGTTCTTTGATTCGCTGAACACAAATTCGTAATACATGACATTTTCCCGGAACCCATGTACCGTGTTATACCAGTATTTATTAGTATTGATATATAACACTGCGCGTGGACTGATTGATTTTCACCTTTCTCAGAATAGCTTAACGCTACATTTACCGACAAATTAGCAACAATTTTCTACATTTCCATATGAAATGCACAGTGCACTCGAAAGTACAACTCTAAATTATATTTAATTACAAAATTAATACGCAGATATTATCTGGTAGTAGATTTCTCCTTTTTTACAAATCTATAATAAAAGTAAAATTTAAAAAGTTACATAAATACGCGAAAGTAATTAAAATAAAACATAAATTAACAAAACTCGTTCGCGGTTTTTTGTTTCTAAATTATTACAGTTGTGAGAAAATGTTAATGTCTGTAGACTGCATTTATTTTACATAAATTTAAATATAACAGAATATTAATATTCTTTGTATTTTATTAAGTTTATTTCGAACAAAATAATTACAGTTATTCAGGACCGGTTAGTTAAAATTTCATTATCCATACTAATATTATAAAGGCGAAAGTAACTCTATCTGTCTGTCTGTTTGTTATCTTTTCACGGCTAAACCGCTGAACCGATCTTGATGAAATTTTGCAGGGAGATAGTTTGTATTCTGAGGAAGGACATAGGCTACCTAGATTAGATTTAAAAAAATACAATTCCACGTGAAGTCACGGGTAACAGCTAATCTATTTACATATAATAACATGTCCTGACTGACTGATTCATCATCGCTGAGCCGAAACCCCTAGACCTAGAATCGTGAAATTTCAGGAGTGTCTTCCTTTTATGACGTAAGCAAAGATTTTTAAGAAAGGATTTTTCGAAATTCAACCTTTTACGGGAGTAAAAGGGGGTGTAAAAGTTTGTATGGAGGGTTGCAATTAGTTTTATTCGATCCGGCAGGAAAAATACGGGGGTGGGGGTCTTAGGGGGGAAAACAACCCCCTATATCTCATAGGAACCGAAATATTTACGATTTTGTATAATAAATAAAAAGCAAAAAAAGAAGAATTATTTAATATTTCATCCTCTGTCATGTATAGAGGGTTGTAATTAGTTTCATTCGATCCAGTGGAAAAAATACTATTGTGGAGGAGGATTTAGGGGGGGGGAAACAACCCCCTATCTGTCATAGGAACCGAGCTATTTACGGTTTTGTATAATGAATAATAAAAAGTAAAAAATAAGAAAAATTTCATATTTCATCCCGTCATTTATGGAGGGTTGTAATTACAGGGGTGGGAGTTTAGAAATCCGCGCGAGCAAAGCCGCGGGTATCAGCTACTAATATATAAATTAATCTTTTCAAAAGATTCTTAACAGACAGACGGACAAATATATCGATATATCATTGAATACAAGACAAACAAAGGGATGAGGTGGGGGGAGGTAAAAACTAAAGTAAATTAAATGCTTCACTAAACACACAACACCCAATTAAATAACACGAAGGAGCTGTCAGAAAAGGAGAAAATCCACTTGACACAAAACCCATGAAGAAGAAGAAGAAATTAAATGCTTATTAATTGAATATATTGAAGTTATTTTGTTTCGAACTTTAAAATATTTTTGCCCACTTCTCTTCCAATTTATAAATTTTAATCCGATCCTGGCCCCCTGTTAATACCCAGAAGTCCAGATATACTAAACTATTGGCGGGAAAGTGCGCGCGTGACCTTATAATTTCAGCGGTTTAAAATTTCTATAGACATGTCGTGGGCAAAATAGAAAAACATTTATTTTTTTCTCAAGAATCATTTGTTTTTTTGACACCCACCCACCCACATTCGTCTAATGAAGCGGCACGCAATTGTAAATAAATTTTAAAAAATGTGTGTGTGCGTACTTTCTCGAATAGATTAACTACAATTTAACTTTCTAAATATCTGCAATAAAAAACAATAAAAAAATAAATTGTTACGTAACAATGCTCTAATATGTTTATTATTTTCTCATAATATATATGTAATGTTACTTGATTTTCTTTATAAGGCCTTATATTGTATTTAGAACATATTTTTTTACACATAAATAAATAAAAAACACGGTATTTTTTTTATATGATTCATAGAACATAGAACTCTGGAGTTATGAATCACACAGACTTCAAAAAGATTTTAAAATGTTCATTATACAGGCTGAGTCGGGAGGAATCTGTAATACTCCAGGAATGTATTGTATACGTGAAAATAATAACTAAAACCCCAAATTTTATTATCCGATTTTCACTTGTTTTTAGGTTATAGCGTAATTAAAAATTAAAGAAATTTCATACATAATTACTAAAAATTAATAAATTAACAAACACCATATTTGCATATTCTACATTTGAATAAATGTGTGGCATTTTGTAACTCTTTAATTGTACAAACTCAAGAAATAACCGTACTTAAATCAGGTTAGGTTAGGTTACGTACTTAAATCAGTTTGACAATACAAAAATGATCAAATCTATCAATTGTTTTCGAGCCTGGAACATAGCATACTATGTACTTTATCCATTATTAGTACTTCAATAATTACTGAAATTTCTTTAATTTTTAATTTTTAACTTAAAAACAAATGAAAATCGGATAATAAAATTTGGGGTTTTTGTTATTATTTTCACGTGTACAATACATTCCTGGAGTATTACAGATTCCTCCCGACTCACCCTGTATAGTCTAGTTGTATGTATTAAAATTAGAATTAATTCGTGTTTTAATTACAGCAGTTTAGATAAAGTACATAGAAAAATATCAATATAAAACTACCTTGAGTTTAACAACATAGCACTCTGTAACTATAAATCACATAGACTTCAGGTTAGTCTTAAACTGTTTGTTATATAATCTTGTTTCGCGTATTAAAATTTGAGATCATTTCGATTAATTGTTTAGTAGTTACAGCCTTTTAAAAAAACTATATCAACTTTGTATCTATAGATTAAAAAAAAATCTCCTGTTTGCTAACATAGTACCTTGGAACTATGAATGATAGAAACTTTGGAATGGTGTTAAAATGTTCCTTATATCGTTTAGTTTTGCCTATTAAAATTTCAAAATATTTCAACGAATCGTTTGAATATAAATATAACAGCCCATTAAGTAAAAAAAAAAAAAATTATCTACTCGATCAACGCGAAAAAATGATTGCAGATTGGCAAATTTAAAGAAGATTAATAAATTATTATATAACCAGTAGCGCACTTATTTTTTTATTCGTAAGACGAGGGGAGGGTCTAAATTTATGTTTTCTAATAGGCATTTAAAAAAACTATTCTACGATGATCTTACGTGTCTCCTATTTCCCAAAAAATAGTTATTTCTGCAGAAAATAAAGGTTTATAACAAAAAATGACCCTTTTAAAACTAATTTTGAATTTGACGCCAAAACGTGCGCAGGTGTCATGGCGCATTTTTGACGTCACGTCTATGTAAACACTCATTGTCAACAATAATAAATCCTTGTTCCATCGCTAACGTTTCTCGGTTTTAGTTTTGGTAACACAAAACTGAGAAAATTGATAATTTAAAATCACAAAATAATTTATAAACAGTGCAGATATTAATGAAACAAAAATGATGTTTACTAAGGCGTGACGTCATTCACTCTGATTGGTGTTTCATCAAACATGGTGGATTGCTGTATTTTATGTTTTTATTTTAACAAAAAATATATTAATATCGCTTTTAATATAAAAATAAATACATTTTTTAGAATCTTTTTAATTTCATTATTAAAAAATATAATTTCAGTGATACTTTGTTACTGGCATCATGCCTATTATACGTAATTGCTTCCTCGCAATATCGAAGATACGAAAAGCTATGTGATCGTTTCAGATTAAGACAAAAAAAAATGTTCTCTAGTAGATTTATCTCAATTTATTTTAAAAATTCGCGTTTTATTTTTCTAAATTGATATTAAATTTGCTTGGATATATTAAATGTCATTTTGACGTTTTAAATATCATTTTGACATTTGTCAAAAAATTAAAAATATACGAAAAAATAATCAGTTATGTCTGGAGAAAAATTTCGAACTAATATTTTTTAGTAAAATTGTATAAAAATTCAATGGTTAACCAATTCCAGGCAATTTATCTCAACATTATCTGTTTTTATTTAAATTGTTCAATAATTAACTACCATTTATGAATTTAACACGAGGAAGCACTGTGCATTTACTAGGCAGATGTTTTTTTATTTATTTCTCTATTTTTTTTTTGGTGTCATATTTGCTGTCAAAATAATAAATTTTAAGGATTTTGACACACGCGCAGTGGCGTAGATAGGGGGGTGATTGAGATGATCAATCACCCCCCATGAGTTTAATTAGAGAAAATTTAAAGATATTTTTTATTTAAACTAAACAAAATAGTACAAGTAAATGGGAGGAATTTGGTAAATTAAGAGCAAAAAAAGGTCTTCAATTATTTTTAAATATTGAATTACCTTTTTTTTTAGTAATAAAAAGTCAGTACAGATTATACGACCAAAAAAAAAAATACACATATTTTAGAGGCCTCTCAGTCATGTCATATCGCCCCCCATCGTAAAAAGCTATCTACGCCACTGCACACGCGTAAACAAAAACAGATTTTTTTTTGGTGTCATATTTGCTGTCAAAATAATAATTTTAAAGGATTTTCACACACGTGTAAACAAAAACATATAAATATTATTAAAATCCTTACCAGATAACAATCAATAGGTTTCTCTCTGCTCCTGTAGGCCCTTTGCAGCTCTGTCTGCCTCAGGGCATGAGCTATATGCAACGCAGACGCATCGAACCTCCCGAACTCATGCGACCTCTGTACCGGGGAAGTCGAAGCCTCGGCGGTGTGCCCCAGGCCTCCACTGCCGACCACACCGACTCCAACACTCCCCGGCGATCCCGGACCCAGCCGAGGCACGTGACCCAAACAGTACACCTCACAATCATCCGCATCGCGCTGATTGTGGAAGTACGTCTTCAGGGTGAGTCTTGTGCCGCAGTGCGCGCACTTGAAGCAGCCGACGTGGAAGAAAGTGAGCTCCTTGAGAGGGCCGACGCGGTCCACCTGGTAGACTGTCTCGCCACATCGCACGCACGTCGACTCGTACAAGTTCGGCCGGTGGTACGTCGGCATGGGGCTCGTCATTGTTACTACCTGGACGCCTCCGTCGTGGCTATAACATCACACTCCAGATGGTGTTGTCTACGGCACCTGATGCACACCGTCACTCTGAAATACATTATTTAATATACAGGGTGTCAAATATGTTCTTGCTACTGGCACCAGTCTTGGCAAGGACTCCAGTAATAGCAAATTTTTAATTAAATGTACTGAATTAGAAATATGTGTTCATATTTAATTACAACCATTTATGAATATTAATCTATATACATTTAACTGTCTTACAGCGTGATTTGATGACAATCGGCTCAAAGGTGTAAAAATGGTGGACATTTAAACTAATTAATTATTAGTATAATTTATTTATTAATAATAGCAAATTCTTTACATTGTTTCAAATTTGACGATTATTTCTTGTATATGTTTTGTTTCGTAGTACTTATCATTTTGTAATCATTAGCAAGTGTCCAACACTATGTGCTCATTACTAATTTTACCTTTGCTATTACTGGAGAAAAAACATGAACAAAAAAAAAGACTATAATTAAAAAAACAAACTATACTTATTTGCGGACTTTGGTAATTAAATTGATTAAATAAAGAGTTACTTGTTTTATTAGTAACATGAGTTTATGAGAATTACAAAAAAAAACAAGCCCATTAATCAAAATAAAAACCGAAAACTTGCTCTTATAGCAGTCATAACTGGTGACTTTACCTTATATGCAACATCGAAAAACAAAAAAATACGTGTTCAATATTTTTGAAAAAGTTTTTCAACTACACCAAAATCGACCCCCCCCCCCCCCCAAATGTCAAAAATCGCGTATAACCAATCAATTAATTTAAATTTGCCGAAAATTGCATAAAAAAGTTCCTGAAAGTTCATGAAATTAAGAATGCCTAAAAAAGAAACAAAAAAATAGTTTGAAAATCTGAAAAAATCTGTTATAAAAACTTAAATTTTCAATTTTGTTTACCGTTACTCTAAATTACTTTATTTAATATACAGGGTGTCAAAAATGTTCCGGTACGGTTGAATATTTCGAAACAAAAAAATACGAATTCAATATTTTTGAAAAAGCTATTCAACTACACCAAACTCGACCCCCCAATGTTACTGAAAGATAATGGCATATGTTTAACTTTCGGTACGGAAAAGGGTATCTTTATTAACAATTATGCTTTTCTACTCAAGGCCTCGTCTTTATTAATATTTCATTGATAATTTCTCTTACAATTTTTTTTTCGGACAGCAATTACAGCTCCATTTGTCCCGAATACAAAAAATTGTTTCAGATAAAAGTTACGTATTTTTTGTCGCAAAATCCGAATCGGCAATAAAAAATGGGGGTTTCCATTTAAGATATCAAAGTTTGGTGTAGATATAAATATTTGACCGTCCCAGAACATTTTTGACACCCTGTATAAGGTACTGGCACCAGACTTGGGTCATTCATTCCCTAGTGTTAAATTAGAAATATTTGTTGATATTTGATTACTGCCATTATTGAATCATAATCTATAAACACTTAACTCTAAAACAGCTTAATTTGATATGACAATCGGCCAATGGTTGTCAAAATGGTGGACATTTAAACTAATTAATTATATTTAAACTTAATTATTATATCATCATAGCATCTACTTTAAATTGTTTCAAATTTTATGATTCTTTATTTTATAACTTTTATGATATTTTACTGGTTTTACTTTATCCATTACTCGAGAAAAAACATAAACAATATTAAAGCCTATAATTAAAAAAACTACATATATTTGCAGACTGTGGTAATTAAATTAATTTAATAAAGAGGTACTTGTTTTATTAGTAACATGAGTTCATGATAATTGTAAAAAATAAGCCCATCAATCCAAAAAAACAGTACACATTGCTGTTAAAGCGGCCAAGACTGCTGCAAGTACCTTATCTTAGGAACTGATAATCGTAGGTCGTAGAGCAATAAATAAAACGCTTATAATGAGTTTTAACCCTCCATCCGTCAACCCTTAAAAACAATTGCATACTAATTTTCATAGGTATAGTCCAGTGGTTTTCAAACTTTGTCGATTCACGGAACCCTCAGAACTACAAGGTTTTTTCAACAAACCCCTTTCCACCCTTACAAAAATATAGTTTCTTCTTGAAATGCATTATTTTTCAATTATAACTAAATGTTTTTTTTATATTTTTTATATAATAAACATTGATTAGTGTTTCAATGTGAGTGCTTTTTAATTTTTTCTAATTTTTATTTTGATGCGTGTAACCCCCAGGGAGGTATCGCGGAACCCGTTGTTCCGCGAAACAAAGTTTAAAAACCACTGATATAGTCGATCTAATTAATTTTTAATTTTAGGCACTAAGTGATAATATTATATAATATATAATAATTAATAATATAGTTGTAGTGAAATTATTACCGTGCCCCTAGTTTTTTCATGTTAGTAACACTATGCAAGTAAAATGTTAATTGAAATTATCTTTAACTACTTTTATATAATAAATCACAATTTGAAAATAGAAAGTGGTTATAAGGTCATGTGCACATATTATAAATTCCATTAGCTGATAAGTGACTTTTTATTTCAAAACATTTATATCTACTTCCTTAATTATAATTAGGGGAAAGACGGGCAAAGTGGCCAGTGCTGGCAAAGTAACCATTTAAGTTTTCTTCGCTGAATATAGCTGTAACCGCGCGGGAGCAGGGAAAACAGGTCACAACCGGTGTTATCAGTATTTTCTGTAACTTTGAAGCAAGGTTAGTAAAGTAATAGGTTGCCACATAACTCTGGCGGGGAGTGGCATGAGAGGGGAGAACGCGTCATCGTGAGGAACTCTTTGACATTATAAATGGCTGTCAAACTATATTTACTCTTTATTTTAGTTAAGCTGATTTATTGTAAGTTGTTTTTAAATATTTTCATTTGATATTGATAGTGTACTGAGTTTTAAATCTAAATTTTTATTTTTTTATTATTATAAATTATAGTTTTAAGTTTTAAACAAGTGTTTTTTTATGTGTAACCAACAAATGTATTTTCTTTAAGCATTGATTTCTGACATCATTTTAAAGTTTTTATGAAGAAATATTATATGTAATAATTTGTGCTTCTGTAATAAACAATAATATTTACTTTTTTTAAATACAAATATCCAAAAATTCGAAATAATTTGAAAAAAAACTTAATATATGAAACAACGTTTAAAGGTTCCTCAGGGTGACGTCATCACACGCAGCCGCTGATTGGTCAAAAAGTTATGAGGCAACCTATACATATACTAACCTTGACTTTGAAGCGGAATAGTATACGTGTTTTGTTTCAAAACTCATTTTTACGTTTTATCGCCATTTTAATCATTTTTTATTGTTAGGTTAGAAAATATGTTTGAAAATCTACTCAACAGTCATGAATGCGAAATGCTATAGAAGCTGTAAAATCGGACAATATGCCATTTGCTATTACAGCGGTTCAGGGTTTGGCCACTTTACCCGACCTAGGCGGGTAAATTGGTCACTTTGCAGTTTTTTTTTTAAACTAAAATTTACATTTTAAAAGTAAAAAATTTCAAAAAAATATAGTATCATTATAAACTTAAATAGTTATAGGTTTTTTTTTTATAATGTTACTGATTAAAAAGGTATAAAAAAAATGCATCAAACCTTAGAGTGGCCACTTTGCCCGTCTTTCCCCTACATACAAACATCGGATTTTTTTTCTTTTAATTTTCTACTTTTTAGTTACTAATTTGGATGAAAAAGAGGATTCAAGAAGTAGAGAGGGGATTTAATTAAAATGTTTTTCGCAGAGTACCAAATTTAAATACCTGTGTATGGTATTTAATATCTCGCGGCTTCACCTGCTTTTTTTCTTTTTTATGAATATTTATATAAATTATAAAATCTAATATCATGTATTGTTATTCTGGACTATTTTTATAATTATTACTCCCTCTGTCCCATAATACTTGATAGTTTACTCCTTTTTTCTTGTCCCATATTACTGTATATGTTTCATTAAAATTAATTTTTTGACAAAAAAGTTAGTATATTTTTATTTAAGAGTAGTTTATAAAGAAGTATGATCAATTAAAATATAAGAAAAAAATATTGAGCCATATATTTTGATAAGCCGCGGCCACGAAACGAAAATCAAGAATTATGGGACAGAGGGAGTAGAATATTATTTTACCTAGGTATATAATTTAAGCATTTATGCAGATAAAAAAATAAAAGTCCCCCACCCGTTTTTTTTAATTTCAAAAATATATTTCTTAGCGGGTGTTTATATAATAAAAAAGAAAATACACCTAAAATTTCACGTTTATATACGTTATACTAATAATTAGTTTAAATGTCCACCATTTTGACACCTATTGGCCGATTGTCATCAAATCACGCTGTAAGACAGTTAAATGTATATAGATTAATATTCAGAAATGGTAGTAATCAAATATCAACACATATTTTTAATTAAGTACATTTAATTAAAAATTTGCCATTACTGGGGCTCTTGCCAAGACTGGTGCCACTACCTTAATACAATGCATTTTAATTTAGAAATAAAAATAGTATACGCAACTAAATTAATTAGGATAAATGGAATGTCCCTCCCCCCTTACTCTTATTTGAAGACGCTCGTGAAATTATCTATGTATATGCATTTATTGTTTATTTATAAGAACCATATCGGTTTTCTGGGTCGTTTAGTTGGAGACATGGACAATTGTGTAGGTCGCAAACTTGATAATTTATATAAATACTATATCTAATTTACCAACAGATACACCTGTTAATAGAACAGGGTCGTTCTATTATATATTGCATCACTTAACGCTGGAGATGCGTTCTTGATAAATAGTAAGTTAAAAGAGGGAACTGTTAAAATAAATAGAAAATCTAGCTTTTGAACTGATTTGGAAAAAATTGCGTCATTATTTAAAAAAAATGTTAATTGAAAATATCTGCCTTGGGAACCACGGGACTTTCTTATACCTAACCTAACCTAACCTAACAGTGAATTGTATACGTGGTTCTTTGTTTATTAAAACATTTCTAACAAACTAACAAGAAAGAACAAAATGAATAATTTTATATTTATATAATAAGTGATTTTTTTAAACGTAATAACTGAAAACGGATGTTCACTCTTATAAATATTTGGATTTTTGAATTATTTTTGAAATAAGAAAAAAATGTTTTAGATAAAAAATGTCGAGTATGTTATTGTCTATAATTTATTCCCCATACATTTTTTTCTCTGTTATATGAACCATTTGAATTATAATAATTTTTTTTTTTCAAAAATTCGTTTTTACAAAAAATGAATAGAACATAAATTATAGATATAGATATTACCTACATTTTTTAACTTGACCATTTTTCTCTATTTCGCACTGTTTCAGAGTAATTCGAAAAATTAAAAAATCGACGTAGGTAAACATCCGTATCCGGTTGAAAGATCGTTTTCAAAAATACGACGTTTTCTTCCCAGCCAAAAATTAATCTTAAATATAAAATATCACCCTTCTACGATTTGTCGTAATTGAGTTACAGCGCTTACAGACAGACAGACAGACAGACAGACATACAGACAGATAGACATCATGGCGAAAATAGTCAGAATGGATTCAGAGAAGGTCAAAATAGATAATTCCGTCAAAATCCGGAGTTCGAAAAAAATCGGCTTCGCTATACTTACTTATACTAATGAATATTTCATATAGTTACATGGTATAAGAAAGTAAAAATAGGATGTATCAATCAAAACTATTTTCAATTAATTTATTATTTTTGCTTCCTCGCCATATCGAAGATATGAGAAGATCTGTGATCATTTTAAAATGAGAAAAATAAATTGTTCTTCGATTTCAAAATGTTGACTTAATTTTTTCGTTTCAGGTTAAGACAAAAACTTTTCGTTCTATGTCTGTATGTGTGTGTGTCTGTCTCCTGAATCCTTGTCACACGTATAACTTGGTTGACTGGTTGGGCCTGGCTTGACGACGGTCCCATTTAAAAATTATGTGTAAAAGGGAAGGGGGGGGGGGATACAATATTTGCAATTCCCTTTACAGTACGAATATTTTAATTTATAAATTAACATATAATTATTTTCTTAATACTACTCCAAATTAGGGTTGCCAGAATATCTCTTTTAAAGAGAACATGTTCTCTTTTTTAAGCATTGATCTTTCTTTTTCTTTTTTTATATTGAAATGTCCTCTTTTGTTCTCTTTTTTAATGTACCATATTTTGACTTAATCCTGGTTTTTATATTAGTATTTGTTAATACATAAACCCCATAAAAAGGTACCCACAATTTCAATTTGAGAGGTGCAATATTTCAAGATAAAAATCACAAACTCAAAAACTAAAAAGTACCTAAAAACGACATTTAGTTGTTATTTTTTTATTTTCTTTTTGGAGAAAGAGTCCTGATTATCTCATATAAGTATATTAGTTTTCATCATCTTTCATGTAGGTATCATAGAATTCAAAAAAAATATTCCAAATATATCTGGGTTAGATTTTAAGGGCTATTTTATACGCTACTGGTGACCAGAGGCGGACTTTGGCTTAGACAACTGCCTAGGGCTCGTAATTTCTGGAATCATGGATTTTAAAAAGTAGAAGCGAAAAAAAGGTCTTCAGATATTAATGTAGACAATTAAAATTTGCTAAAAAAATTATTTTGGATTTTGGTTTCTTAACGGGGTCTACAGTGGGCCCTATTTTTCCTTAGTCCGCCCTTACCGACAACAGTGAATAATTATTTAACTATTTTTAGTTTAAACTTATGTAAAACACAACTATAACAAAAGTTACTTACTAAAATAATTAATACAAATAAAAATCCTCTTTTTGTTCTCTTTTTTAAATGGAATAGTTCTCTTTTTACATTCTGAGTTTCTGACAACCCTACTCCAAATAAACTGAATATCCCCCCCCCCCCAACAATTTCCTGTACAGTGCGAATATCCTAATTTATAAAAAAATATAACATTTAATCATTTTCTTCTAATATTATTTTTTATTTAACAATAACACACGGATTAGAAATTCCATTTGTTTTTTTAATTGAGCTAACCTAGTTTAAATGATTGAATATAATGTTATTAATAATTACTAACACATGTTTTTCGTTTTCATTAACATGTGTTAACCCATTTCAATCGGATTTCTAAGAAACTTATGTTTTTTTTAATATCATTCACATATTTGAGAATTGATACTTTCGCGATTTTGTTAATATTGTATTTTGTTTATAATCTGCATTTTGGTTTCGTCAAAAATGTATAAAAATTAAATGGTTAACCAATTCCAGCCAATTTATCTAAACACTCTCGTTTTTTATTTAAATTGTTCAATAAAAACTATCTTTGGTGAATTTAATACGAAGAAGCACTGTGAATTTACTTGGCAGATGTTTTTTTACCTATTATTTAATATTTTAACTTGAAATTTTTAGAGATATTTTTAAATGAGTAATATTTTAAGAAAATATTTTTTTTAAATGATTTTTTATCCATTTAAATAAATAATAATAAAACAAATAACTATTGTTAATTTGTAATAAAAAATATATATAAATAATTACACCGCGCTAATTACTGGTTACATGTAGTTAATATTTTATTTATACAAATTTAAATGTTATGTTAGATATGTGATGTAACAACATACACACACACACACACAAACACGCATACATGCTTGAACCCCCACGCGTTGTAACGCCCACAGTTTGAGGACGGCTGCTGCCTTAAATGGCCCTCGTTCAGTTTTGCAGTACCACTGGTGTGGGCGAAAATATACGGAAAATATTAAAACTTATAACGAATTTAAATATTTAAATCCAGTTGACTTAAAAGTCCTGACTTTTAGCCAGAAGCCTAGACATATTCATAAAATAAACATATTTCTATATTTATAAAATTTTATTAAAAAATATTTATTCGACATTTAAAAAAAAAATTACGATTATTTAAAGCAAATTGAGTTTGTAAGGGAATATTTTACAAGAAATTTTGTGGTGACCTATATTATAGAAAATTCAATGCCATACAAAAAAGAGTCTATAAAATTTTCACGTAATACGTGTCGTTCTTGAGATTTAAAATATATATTTTGGGATTTCGTCCCTCCCCCTTACACACAATTTCAATAATTTTTAAATGGAACCATCCTCAAGTTAGACCCAACCAACCAACCAAGTTTAATTAATATCGATTCAGTAGTTCATGAATTATGCGTGTGACAAGAATTCAGGCGACAAACAGAGATGGACACTTTCTTATTTTAAAATGGATCACAAAGCTTCTCGTATCTTCGATATGGCAAGGAAGCAAAAACGAAATTTATAAATAAAGTTCATATATCGTCTCGGTTCCGATTTAATTTCGAAACAAACGATATAAGGTAGTAGCGCCAGTCTTGGCAAGGACCCCAGTAATGGCCCATTTTTAATTAAATGTACTGACTTAGAGATATGTGTTGATATTTGATTACTACCATTTCTGAATATTAATCTATATACATTTAACTGTCTTACAATGTGATTTGATGACAATTGGCCAATAGGTGTCAAAACTGTGGACATTTAAACTAATTATTAGTATAATTTATTTATTAGTTATTATATTATCATAGTTACTGCTTTACATTATTTCAAATTTGATGATTCTTTCTTTTATATCTTTTGTGTCGTAGTACTTATCATTTTGTAATTATTAGCAAGTGTCCATCACTGCGTGCTCATTACTGGTTTTACCTTTGCCATTACTGGAGAAAAAACATGAACAAAATAAAAGACTATAATTTAAAAAACAAACTATATTTGCGGACTGTGGTAATTAAATTGATTTAATAAAGAGTTACTTGTTTTATTAGTAACATGAGTGATAATTACAAAAAACAAGCCAAATAAAACCAAAAACATGCTCTTATAGCAGCCATATCTGGTGCCAGTATATAGATTAAATTTTAAAGTTAAGTTTGCATCCTATACTGGCATCGAAATCACCATCAAACGGCCTAGAAAATGTCCGGTAAGACCCCGGTATTTGAAAATACTGGCACACAAACGTGACGAACATACGCAATACACGAATTACTTCTAAAAATTAAAACATGTCGGCCATTAGGTAAATATATTCCACGTACAAATCTAAATATTCAGGATGTTTCTAAATATCTATTTATATGGTTTTCTTAATGGTATACTTTCCGTTACAATTAGGAAAACTAAATAATTAATGTGATTTCAAATGCAAAAATATACCTTAAGCAATTTCAAACACTAATTAAATTTTGTAGGTATAAATATATACAATATACACTAATTGTAATACCTACAAGTACATAAGGTACTGGCACCAGTCTTGGATCATAATCTTGTTTAATTACATGTACTAAATTAGTAATATTTGTTGATATTTGATTACATACTGCCATTATTGAATCATAATCTATAGACATTGAATTGTTAAACAGCTTAATTTGATAACAATCGGCCAATGGGTGTTAAAATGTATTATCATAGCATCTGATTTACATTGTTCATAATTTTACGATTCTTTATTTTATAACTTTTGTGTACTTATCATTTTATAATCATTAGTAAGTGCCCATCACTGGATGCCCATTATTGGTTTTACTTTACCCATTACTGAAGAAAAAACATTAAAAAAATAAAAAACTATAATTTAAAAAACAAACTATATTTGCGGACTGGTAATTAAATTGATTTAATAAATAGGTACTTGATTTATTAGTAATATGAGTTCATCAAAATTACAAAAAATAATGTAAAAAACTGTATACCTTGCCTTTAAAGGGGCTAAGACTGGTGCCAGTACCTTATAATGAGTCATTTTTTTTACTATAAGCTTTTTAAACTCCCCGCAATTTACATTATACTTTTTTTTTTTAATTCAATGTTAATAATAGCGATTTTGACAGTTGATAATGTCAAAAAGCCTTTTATAAGGTATTTTAGTGCATGGGTTAAAGGTTTTATTCATGTTTTCTTTTAAAATTATTGATTTATTTTTATAAAAAAATTCAACCTGGTATCAGAATAAAGATTTGACAGTTACCAGCTGTCAATTTTGCTGTCAACTACACATTTATATATAATTAGTAAAATTACATACTTTTCAAAATCGGTCTTAATTAGTTAAATACGACTATACTCAAAAAAGTAAAAATATTGACAAATTGAAATATTTCTGTACTTAAAAATTTGATTTTTTCAAATGTTGTGAGTCATGTACGCTCCTGAATAAGATCTTTTTAGTCATAGTTTTCATCTTTAGAATACAACAAAAATGATTTTATTAAAACCTTAAAATAACGACAGTAATTTCTATGTGAAATTAAACTTTTTACTAACAAAAATTAAACACATTTTTTTTATCTATTACCCAAATACTGCGCAATATGAGCTATTGAATAGAAAAAAAAATAATAATTACTTATTTGAAATATATGCAAATATCAAATCACCGATTCTTTTGTAAATATTTAGATTAGAACAAAAAAATCTTTGCAGAACATAAATTTAAAAAAAGCAACAGTTTCTATTACATGTTTTTTATTACATTTCCCCTCGTTTCTATTTTATACAGGTAAGTAATTATGCACCAGTATCACCCAGCAGAGAAAATGTTCCACATACCGCATGCACATATGTCATTTGTACCCACAAAAAAAAAATTACGATCTATATAAAAAATTACCTGGATTTGATATTTTCAAACCGAATATCACCACGATCCTTTTTTGCACAAACAAAAATAAATTAAAAGACGATCTTCCAGAGGTACCTTTACGTAACTTTAAAAAAAACTATATTATATTCCTATTTCAAGGCCACTTTTTTAAACTGAATCACTCACGAATTGTTTTTACTTTTGTATAACACAAGTTTATAATAATTTCATATCGCACTAGGGTATGTTGTTTCTTGAAGATGGGCGGATTCCCTGGCGATGTTAGCCATGTTATCTCTTCCACTGACGCGTCGACATAGTGTTTCACTCACCTGGCAAGAATGATTCGGGTCCGTGGTCGTTACAGGCCCGGCCTTGGCCCCCTACCTTTTCAATGAAATTTATACATACATACAAATGCGTGATTTTTTTTTCGTATGTGCGTTTTTTTTTTTCGACGGGATGTTATGGCCTATTTTTTTTTAGTAAAAGGCTTCCGCGGTTATGGTCTGTAATGTCTGGGTATGTGTGGTTTTATAGAGAAGCCTATAATGACTAGTTTATATCGGAATAAAATTTAAACATACATTTTTCTAAATGGCAATATAGGTCATATTTGGTATAATATCATTGGAAAGACAGACATTTTTCTTTATTCTGACGTTGATAATTATATATTATACTAATAATATAAATTATGTCTGTTACTTTTTCACGGCTGAACAGATCTTGATGTAATTCGACAGGGAGATGGACTTAGGCTACTTTGTATCCCGAAAAATTTATTAGATAAAAAAAATGGGTGTATGACATTTGTACGTGCAACCTGTTTCATAATAGAAACCTCTATTACCTAACCTTCTTCTTCTTCTATCCTAAATTCCACCTGAACCATATACATCTTATTATATATGACGCGAACGAAGTTGCGGGTAACAGTTAGCTATAAATAATTCTTAATTATTTAAAAATTACTAATAAAGTACGCATTGAATCGAAAAATTAGTATCAGCGAATTATAATCATGTTTAAATTTATTATATAAGGTACCTGCGGCAAATAAGGCCCATGGTGTAATAAGGCCCATGTGAAAAAAACACATTTGCAATAGTTGGATCGATCTGAATTTTTATATACACATAGAAGGTAATTATACAAAGCTAACTACACACCGACTAGTCTCTCACCGCGCTAACTTTTCGGTACCTCTGAGTTTGTTGCAAGAGATGGTGATGAATGCTCAATTTTAAAAAAACAACCAACAAATAATCTTAATTTTTGTTAAATTTTTTTATATATTATATGTTTCTTATTTGTTCAGGTAATAGTTCGATCCTTAAAGTTTATGGTAAAAAGTTGATAGGGATAATAAGGCCCACCAAATTTAAGACGACTTTTTATTATTTATTACAATTTATGATCACATATTTTGTTCTAGATTGGTATGTCATTTTTATTTATTAATAGTTCTATAAAAAAATCATCTACAATGAAGAAATAACGTGGTCTGGCGAGAGTTTAGCAGTTGCTATGGATGCAGCATCGGCACGTTATGGATAAAAAATAAATGTTAAAATTATTATTATTAGTTGTTTATTTATTAGCTGTAATTAAGCAAACATTACGCCAAATGTTGATTAAAACATAGTTCCCATACAAAATAACATTATAATTATCTGAAAATGTTTAATTTAGTTAAGTGGCCTTATTATACCACCATTGTTTAATAAGGCCCAAAGTTACTTTTTTTTATGATGTCTTAAAAATGAAAAATTCATTTAAGAAAAGTTTTCATACTTCTTTAGATTAATAATAAACCAAAGTTTACCATTAGCATAGCCTTTTTAATATAAAAAACTTATTACCCGAAATATAGCATTTTTAATTAAGATGGGCCTTATTTGCCTCCATGACCTTATACTTCATTAGTTATTTTTAAATTAATTAAGTTTAAAATTTATTTACTAATTTTTGTTGAATATCACGGTAAAGAAAATAAATATGTCTTTTCGGTTAGAAAAAAATTCCATGGCGTGATAAAGAAGAAAACAAATGTCTTTGTAAAAAATGCGCTTGAATTTTTATTAAAACATTTCTGAATACGACCCTGTACCAGGTGAATGTAACAGTTCTTTGAATAAAAATAACTGCTCTCTTTCTACCTTCAGCAAACTACATTAGCTCTTTCTTTATTGAACACCTGTTATTTGCGTTGAACAGATTTGCATTTCACGAGTGGAATTTAGTAAATTCATTATTTGCTTTTCTATTTTACTTAAGAACACTCTCAAATTCTATTGATTGTTTATTCTATTAGCTTGAAAATATAATTTCGATAAAAATGTATTTACATTTACAGATACCTGTAATATTACGATTTAGTTCATCCATCGAACACTTTAGCGCTGTTCAAGATTTCTACTTTTCCCACCTGATTAAATTTGTGCATCATCCTGTCAAGAAAACATAACCTAAATTTAAAATTATTATTTTGTAAGAATAAAGTTACAAAACAATTAAAATGGCTGATGTGAGAGATATTTTAGAATTAGAGCGTGCGCCCACGCCTGAAGTAACGAGAGAATCAATTTTGGGTGAAAAACAGAAAAAACCGGGCCGCGGCCCGGGTGTAAAAAGACGTCCTGAAGGAATGCATAGAGAAGTATTCGCTTTATTGTGTAACGATAAAGGTGAAACACCACCCTTGCTTGCTACGGATACAGGGCAAGGCTATGCTCCACTCAAAGCAAGACTTGGTATGCGAAGGGCCCGAGCCTGGGCTTGGACACCTTTCGTTAATCCTGCTAGAGAAGATGGTGCTGAGTTTTTTCATTGGAGACGCGTGACAGATGAACCGAAAGAATATCCTTTCGCTAGATTTAATAAACGAGTCCAGGTATTTTTTTATAAAAAATATTATTTTTACGTTGTTTTTTACTAATTAAATTTAAATATTAGATACCGACTTACACAGAAACTGAATACACATCGTTACCTGCCAGTAACGGTTGGACGAAGAGTGAAACTGACCATCTGATGGACTTAGCTAACAAATTCGACTTGCGATTTGTCGTCATGAAAGACCGCTGGGATTTACAACCATCGCGATCTGTTGAAGACCTCAAAGAACGATACTATGAAATATGCGGTGCCCTTGAACGATTACAAAACCCAGCACAGGAAAGAAAGATTTACGTTTTTGATGCAGATCACGAACGCCGTCGCAAAGAACAGCTAAATAAACAATTTCTTCGCACGCCTGAACAACTTGAAGAAGAGCAGACACTCCTCGCCGAATTGAAGAAAATCGAAGCCCGCAAACGTGATCGTGAACGTAAAACGCAAGACTTACAGAAATTAATCAGCCATCAAGCAGGGGGACACAGTACTGGGAATTTGACGACAAACACAGATGGTGGTGAATCGAGAGGTAACTCTCGAAGTTCTGATAGGAGGCCGGCTCGGCGCAGGGCTCCAAGACCTTTGAATCAATCATCAAGCTTAGATCCAGCCACTCTTGAACATGTCGCAGCCGGTATCAAATTCCCTGACTTTAAGAATAGCGGAGTTTCGTTAAGATCGCAAAGGATCAAGTTACCTGCAAGTGTTGGGCAGAAAAGGGCCAAGGCGTTGGAACAGATGTTACATGAGTTGAATATAGAACCTAACCCAATGGCCACTGAAGAAATATGCCAAGCTTTCAATGAGTTACGACAAGAATTAGTTTTACACTCGGAATTGAAAGCTACATTAGCAAGTTGCGATTATGAAATGCAGAGTTTGAGGCACCAACTTGAAGCTCTGACTCCTGGAACACCTGCGTCAACCCCCGCTGCAAATGAGACTACTGTTAAGCAAGAGATTATCGATGTAGTTGGGTCACCCGATCATGCTTAGATTTAAGGTTATATTTACTTCTTTTTTTTAGATTATAATCGAAAATTAAATAAATATTATTTGTAAATGTATATTCTGTTTTTTTCTCATTTATTTCATTTTTCAAAATTTTATAGTAAGTCATAGGCATAGAGCATGGACCGCGCATCTGAATAAAAAAAAGAGTTGTGTCAAAAGAAATAGAAAATGGTTTGGGATGGACTTGTCCTTTTTTAAACAGGAGCTAGAAACTTGAAATTTTTACTGAACATGTAAAATGCCCTCTAGTAAAATATGTACAAATTTGTTGAAAAAATAATTTTTCAGGGGTGGGGGGGGCGCTAAGGAGGTAAAGCTATGTAAAAAAAAACTATTTTTAAATCAAAAATGTCGCCTACAGGGGGCTTTAAATCAAATAAAAACAAAAACACAAAACATTGTATACCAAGACGTGTGGGGTAGAGCTGGTTGCGTGAGTAATTTTTGCTCACGATCACGCACGCTCACGAGAGAAAAATGTTTAGTCACCCGCTCACTCACGGTTACAAAAAAAAGTATTCGCGATCACGCACGCTCACGAATCCTATTTTTTTACTCACGCCCGATCACGCACGGCTGGTCACGCTCGTGACACGATTTAATGTAATTGTTGTAAATTAAATTATGAAAATTAAGGTTTTTTACGTGCAACATATTGTGTATATTTTATATTCATATTATTTCTTCTAAACTGCATTCTAGTACAAGTAATAGCAAACAAAACAATAAGAAAATAAAACTACAATGCATTTTAAATCTTTTTTTGGTCTTCTGATATACATATGTAGTTGGCTACTGAACATGTGAATGTGCTCTAAAAATGACATTTATTTTTTATACTGTATTTTTTAATGTCTAAATTCGTTTTAAAATATTATTATATTAGTACAGCGGTCAGATAGTGAAAAGACGTCTAGAAAAGAAAGCGTGACTAATGAAATATATACAGGCTAAGACATGGTGGAATCCATAGCTAGTACCTAGACCTACATTTTCGTGTAATTGTTTTTAAATTTGGTTGCGTAGAACTTTTTTAAATCGCGAAAAGGTTGATTTTTTGCGTTTTTATAAAATTATTATTTTTCATCTTAAACTCGTTGTATTTTTTTCCCCTTTTGAGTTGGGCTAAACATTTTTGAACACGGTCTTACTTAGTTCTTACCGAAAGTAGTGGTGTAGTTTTTAAATATCTGATAAGGCTCAATTCGTTATAAATAAATGATTTATTAAAAAAAGTTGAAAATACTGTTAGTTTTTTTCAAATGCTTGGAGAGTCGAGGGAATTTTCAAGTTTATTTTTAAAAACTATATAACACTATGAAGTATTAGTTGATAAAGTTTTCTGTGAAAAATTAGATTTTTTTGAGCAGTACAAAAGAAATGGCAAGCGTTTTAAAATATGGAACGCCGTGCGAAGCGGCGCGGTACGTTTAGTACGGGCGTAATCTCGGCGCTTGCTGGACAAAACACATCTAATTTAAAGGAATTTAAAAAATTTAATAAAACTGAAAAGAGTGGAGCTAATGCCCCAAAAAAATTTTACGTACCAATGAAACTTGCTGAGATATTTAAAAAAAACTCGTTTTTTTTACCATTAGACCCACTTTTGGGGTAGAAGATCCGTTCTTTTCAGTGTAATTTTATTTTTATTTTAATGTTCCTACATAAACTTACTAAATTTCCAAAAAAATTATTGGATTGTTTTTTTTGTTTTTGTTTTATTCGAGTGTTTTCTGGTATTTTATAAATAATTTTGTTATATTGTTGTATTATATATTTGTAGAGCGTTTTTGAATTTAAATGATCTTGTTTTTACATAAAGTGCATATATCAATATAAAAATGACCTATAAATATATAATATAACAATATAACAAAATTATTTATAAAATACAAGAAAACACTCGAATAAAACAAAAACAAAAAAACAATCCAATCATTTTTTTGGGGATTTAGTAAGTTTATATAGGAACATTAAAATACAAATATAATTACACTGAAAAGACGGGATATATTCTACCCCAAAAATGGGTCTAATGGGCAAAAAAACGAGTTTTTTAAAAATATCTCCGAAAGTTTTATTGGTACGTAAAATTTTTTTGGGGCATTAGCTCCACTCTTTTCAGTTTTATTAATTTTTTTAAATTCCGTTAAATTAGATGTGTTTTGTCCAGCAAGCGCCGAGATTACGCCCGTACTAAACGTACCGCGCCGCTTCGCACGGCGTTCCATATTTTAAAACACTTACCATTTCTTTTGTACTGCTCAAAAAAATCTAATTTTTCAGAGAAAACTTTATCAACTAATACTTCATAGTGTTATATAGTTTTTAAGAATAAACTTGAAAATTCCCTCGACTCTCCAAGCATTTGAAAAAAACTGACCGTATTTTCAACTTTTTTTAATAAATCATTTATTTATAACGAATTGAGCTTTATCAGATATTTAAAAACTACACCACTACTTTCGGTAAGAACTAAGTAAGACCGTGTTCAAAAATGTTTAGCCCAACTCAAAAGGGGAAAAAATACAACGAGTTTAAGATGAAAAATAAGAATTTTATAAAAACGCAAAAAATCAACCTTTTCGCGATTTAAAAAAGTTCTACGCAACCAAATTTTAAAAAAATTACACGAAAATGTAGGTCTAGGTACTAGCTATCGATTCCACCATGTCTTAGCCTGTATATATTTCATTAGTCACGCTTTCTTTTCTAGACGTCTTATCACTATCTGACCGCTATACTACACTCACGGAAAAAATTAAAGGACCACTTTTATTTTTCGAAAAAATTGCTCATTTTCAAAGTAATGCCGATAGGTCAAATATGATCCATTTTTTACTTATAGGGTATGAAAGTTGAAGGAAATTTTATCATCTTTTCGAATTTAGGGGTATATTTGTTTTATTAAACTTATTATTGTGACCAAATCGCGGTTTAATAAAAAATAAAAAAATTGATTTTTTTTTGCAATTTTGAAAGATACCCACGGGGATGTTAAATTTTTTTTCTAAAATTTCAAGACAAACATTTTGTAGGAAATTTGTTCAGCTTTAAAATGTTTTTTCAAATTTGTTTTATAATTTTTTGGTGTTACGATATTCGAGTTTGAATGAAAAGAGTACCAAAAAGTTTTAAACGACCATAAAGGGCCTAATGTTAGTCGTACAGAAAAGAAAAAAAAAGAATATTAAAGCTTAAATAATCACCTATTGTCTAGTAGCATTTATAAAATGTTTAATTTTAACTTAACCCTTCAAATACGAAAAACAAATCAGTGTTCGAATTTAAATAATCCTGTAAAAATAACCTTTTTTTAATCATAGATCTAATGTTTAGAATGTATCCAAAAATTAAGTTCTATCAAAGAATCTGAAAATTAGACTTATTACCTTCTATGTGAACAAAGGTTCCAGTAAAAATCTTTTAATTTGGCTGAGAAATTGCATTTTGAATTTTTTGTATACGTTTAGGATTTGACCGTACTTTTTATAACAAGTTTTTCTTTGGGATTTTTTTTTCCAAAAACAATCAATTTTTGAGAAAAATTGCAAGAAGGAAAAAGTTTTTCTTTCTTGTTAAAGAATATTCATAATTTTTTTCAGATGTTTTATATCAATATTATGGGATTAAATTTATTTTTAATAGGGTACTTTTTCATTAAAACTTGAATATCTTGGCATAAAAAAATGTGATAATCATTTTTTTAAAAGCATTTTGAAGCTGAGAAAATTTACTAAATGATGAATATCATGGAATTTTGAAAAAAAATAATCATACATCCCCGTGTGAAATTTCTATAACTGCAAATAAATAATTAATTTTTTTTAGTCAACTACGTGTGGACTTGTGGACCAAAAAAATTCAGTTACTTTGAACGAATAAGCGGTGAAAATTCAATGAAAATTAATTTAACTGTCAAAATCAAGAGTCTTTAATATGTTGTTGAACGTTTTTTCATGACCACACGCAGTTGACTGAAATTAAAAATTGAAATTTTTTGTAATTATGGAAGTTTCACACGGGGATGTATGATTATTATTTTTCAAAATTCCATGATATTCATCATTTAGTAAATTTTCTCAGCTTCAAAATGCTTTTTAAAAAATGATTGTCACATTTTTTGATGCCAAGATATTCAAGTTTGAATGAAAAAGTACCCTATTAAAAATAAATTTAATCCCACAATATTGATATAAAACATCTGAAAAAAATTAAGAATATTCTTTAACAAGAAAGAAAAACTTTTGCCTTCTTACAATTTTTCTCAAAAATTGATTGTTTTTCGAAAAAAAAATCCCAAAGAAAAACTTGTTATAAAAAGTACGGTCAAATCCTAAACGTATACAAAAAATTCAAAATGCAATTTCTCAGCCAAATTAAAAGATTTTTACTGGAACCTTTGTTCACATAGAAGGTATTAAGTCTAATTTTCAGATTCTTTGATAGAACTTAATTTTTGGATACATTCTAAACATTAGATCTATGATTAAAAAAAGGTTATTTTTACAGGATTATTTAAATTCGAACACTGATTTGTTTTTCGTATTTGAAGGGTTAAGTTAAAATTAAACATTTTATAAATGCTACTAGACAATAGGTGATTATTTAAGCTTTAATATTCTTTTTTTTTCTTTTCTGTACGACTAACATTAGGCCCTTTATGGTCGTTTAAAACTTTTTGGTACTCTTTTCATTCAAACTCGAATATCGTAACACCAAAAAATTATAAAACAAATTTGAAAAAACATTTTAAAGCTGAACAAATTTCCTACAAAATGTTTGTCTTGAAATTTTAGAAAAAAAATTTAACATCCCCGTGGGTATCTTTCAAAATTGCAAAAAAAAATCAATTTTTTTATTTTTTATTAAACCGCGATTTGGTCACAATAATAAGTTTAATAAAACAAATATACCCCTAAATTCGAAAAGATGATAAAATTTCCTTCAACTTTCATACCCTATAAGTAAAAAATGGATCATATTTGACCTATCGGCATTACTTTGAAAATGAGCAATTTTTTCGAAAAATAAAAGCGGTCCTTTAATTTTTTCCGTGAGTGTATATGTATGTATGCATTATTAGTTCAGATATTAAAAAATGTAACCGTGAGTGAACTGGCGTGACTAAAAATTTTTCTCTCGCGAGCGTGCGTGATCGTGAGCAAAAATTACTCCGGTACCGCCCTTTAATTCCGGGGCTCTTGGCAACTGCCCCGTTACTACACCTCTGATTCTAACATACTTTTTACAGACAGTGTATTATTTATTCAGATAAGAAATATCTACACAAGTGTCACTGACATAAAAAATGTATTCATTGTTTTAATACATATTTATGTATATCACTTAATATATATATATATATATATATATATCACATATGTATTTAAAAATGTTTTTATTTACTGTTACCGGCTCCTGGTCTAAAAGGTTTAGAACCAATGTATTACTTATTTATTTATGACTCATTAAATTAACATAATAAGTCGCTTATGTTAGTTTATTGATTAAATATTCGATTCTAACTACACTATAGTAAAAGTGAACTAGCAGAAAATCTATTTACTTAATTTAATATTTTATCTGCATATAAACAACAATAAAAAACAAAAGACAACACATTCGTACTCGATTTTAAAACAAGTGCATGTGCAAAAAACACAACAGTTAAAAATTAGAGCAAGATGGCGGACAATGTAACAATTAGACACGCAAATGAAGATGATATGGATGTCGTCTTAATATTAGTTCAAGTAAGTTTTGTGATATTTTGGTAATAAAATATATACAGGCTGTCCCGTAAACATACAATAGGCATGATGCCTAATTTTTAAAAACTATTTTATGATGATCTTACATGTCTTATTTCCAAAAAAATGTTTATTTCTGCAGAAAATAAATGTTTAATCACAAAAATTGACCCTTTTAAAACTAATTTTGAATTTGACGCCAAAACGCTCGCAGGTGTCATGGTACATTTTTGACGTCACGCTTATGTAAACACTCCTTGTCAACTTTGATAAATCCTTGTTCCATCGCTAATTTTTCTCGGTTTTAGTTTTGGTAACACAAAACTGAGCAAATTGATAATTTAAAACCACAAAATAATTTATAAACAGTGCAGATATTAATGAAATAAAAATGACGTTTACGTAGTCGTGGCGTCATCCACTCTGACTGGTGTTTTATCAAACATGGCGGATTGCTGTATTTTACGTTTTAATTTTATAAAAAATCATATTAACCTCGCTTTTAATATAAAAATAAATACATTTTTTATAATTTTTTAACTTATTTCATTATTTAAAATCATAATATCAGTGATACTTTGTTACTGGCATCATGCCTACTGCTTTTTGTTGATAAACCCAGTGGTATAGGAATAGGGTCCGCAGAGCTTGCAATGCGGACGGGCCCCGCACGAAAGGTGTCCTCGAAAAGCCAAAAATACGTATACATATAAAAAACTAATAATAAAATAAAAATTACAAAAATAAATTAATAAAAATCTTATTTAAGAAGTACTTTGTTACAATCCTGTCTTAAGGCCCTTGGTGTACTTATTGTTAGTATAGAACAGGGATCCCCAACCCTATGCCCGCAGGCACAATGGTGTTTTACGTGTATCCGCCACTGTGTGACAATAATAAAAAAAACATCTTCCAAGTAGATGCACAGTGCTTCCTCATGCTAAATTCACCAAAAAAATTTTTTTTTTAATTCACGATTTTTACGCGGGCACCTTAGAGAAATAAATGGTGCCCGCCACCCGACCAGTATTCTAGAATGTGCTCTTAGGTACAAAAAGGTTGAGGACCCCTGCTATAGAACATGTATATACTGAAATACTTTAAATACAGTGCAACCTCGATATAACAAAACTGAAGGGAAGTAGAAAATATTCGTTATACCAAGTAATTTGTTACAGTGAGGTTTGTTATATAAAGGTTAGGGTGGTCTACAATTCGTTATAACAAGAAAACTTGTATATTAACCTCAACATTACGTAGGTACTCATCTGCTTACCCTGTTATAGCGAACGATTTCCATTAATAAATAAAACACATTTTAAAGAAAAAACTGTATTTTTTATTTAAAAACAGTTTAATGATTGTCTTACGAAAAATTTAACGTGTCTGACCCTGTCGAAAAATTCGTTATAAAGAGGTTGTTGACAAATGTATTCGTAATTAAAGAAATATTTTGCATCAGCAATTCTAGGGGATTTCGAAAAATTTGTTAAATCGAGGAAATCGTTATATTGAGGCTCGTTGTATTAAGATTACACTGTATTAATTTGGACGAAATAATTTCGGAGTAAAACAACGTGGTTTGTAGATTAAATTATAAAAATAAATTTTTATATTGTCTGGCTAATTCTAAGAACTTTTTATCCTTTGCAAAATTTTCTTAAAAGTTAATCCTTTAAGTGCCCCTTAGAGCAGAAATTATGAATTTTTGTTTATCATCACACTTTGAACTAAGTTTTCTGCAAAAAAATTCAATCCATTGCTTTTGTGCGGGGACTTTTTTTCTCTACTGCTGAAACAGCTCGTTTGTGGACATGAGTTTATTGACAAAAAGTGATTGTTTTAATGTCCTCGACATCTTATGTTTACGGAACACCCTGTATATTTACTGATTTACTGTATGTTTTTCAGGAATTTGTTGAAACACATCATGTTGAAATAAGCCCTAAAATTAATGCAGAAGGTAAGAAATTTTTCAAAAATTTTTTTCTATAAAAAAGTATATAAGAAGACTATCAATTAAATACGTACGTATTTTTCCCAGAGGGGGGGGGGAGGATATAGTACACATACATTACATTATTTACATTTCGCTTAATTACATTTTTATCACCTCTTCTCCTAACAATTCAAATTATTCTACATTTTGTTTTTAGTTTTCAAAAAAAATTTTCTAAAAAAAGTATATAAAAAGACTTTCTCAAATAACGACTGTCATTTAACTACGTACGTATTTTTCCCAGAGGGGGGGGGGGGGAAGTACACATACATAACATTTCACTTAATTACATTTTTATCACCTCTTCCCCTAACAATTCAAATTATTCTATATTTTATTTTTAGTTTTCAAAAAAGATGGTTTCCGATCTGCAGTACCCGCTTTTCATTGTATTTTAGCGATAGTTGATGAGGAAGTAATCGGTTTCGCTTCATATTGTTATCAATATTCAATGTGGAAAGGTTTTGTAGCGTTCCTGAATTGTTTGTATGTGAAAGAACCTTTCAGGAAATGTGGAATTGGGAAAAAACTGTTTCAAACTGTTATAGATGTAAGTTGTTATTATAATGTCCGGTATTCAGTGGCGTAGATAGGAGGGGGATCAAGGGGATCAATCCCCCCCCATGAGTCTACTTCATGAGAAAACTCAAAGATATTTTTTTAACTCAGACATTTTTTTAAACTCTTCTAGTATGAACAAAATCAACTTTCTTTAAAATGCAATAGTTGGTACGAAAAGAGTAATAGAATTTTATTTTCAGCTTTTTAGTCGGTTTTAAAAAGACAAATTAATTTTTTTAAACGTTTTTTTTATATTTTTTATTATAAATATACATACATGAAATGTACTGTATAATAAAGTATAGTAATCATGAAAAAAATCGAACTCGAGATTTTAACTGAATTACACGTATTGAGGGTCCCTGAACCAAAAATATAAAATTAAATACTAAGTCATCCCCCCCCCCCTCACATCGCAAAAAGCTATCTACGCCAGTGCCGGTATTATAAAGGAGTTCACAAAATTTGATAGCTTGCAAGCATTCTCAAATGGGGTATTAATTCTGTATCTATAGATTAGCTATGGAATTTAGAGCAGTGACACTTCAACTAATTGTAGGGTTGTCAGAAACTCAAGATGTAAAAAGAGAACTATTCCATATCAAAAGAGAACAAAAAGAGAACTTTTATTTTGTATTATTTTTTTTAATAAAGAACTTTTCTTATAGTTGTGTTTTCACATACATTTAAACTAAAAATAGTTAAATATTTATTCACTGTTGCCGGTAAGGGCGGACTAAGGAAAAATAAGACCCTAGGCAAGGTTCCCACTGCAGACCACGTTAAAAAACCAAATTCCAAAATAATTTTTTTAGCAAATTTAAATTGTCTACATTAATATCTGAATACATTTTTTCGGTTCCACTTTTGAAAATTCGTGAAAGTCCAGAAATTACGGATCCTAGGCAGTTGCCTAGGTCAAAGTCCGCCTCTTGTCGCTGGTAGCATATAAAATAGCCCCTTAAATCTAACCCAGGTATACTTGGAATTTTTTTAAATTCTATGATACATGAAAGATAATGAAAAAAGATATACAACAAACTCAAAGAGAACTGTCATATAAGTTTGATATCTCATTTGAGAGTGCTTGCAAGTTAGCAAATTTGCGAGCTCCTTTATAATACCGGACATAAGGGTAATTTAATCATCGTTTGCCCCCCCCCCCCCCACTCGACGCCCTTAAATAAATATAATGGTCTTCTGGACAGAGGAAAATATAAAATATTTTCTTTTTTATATTATATTTGATAGGATTGGAGTATGGTATAAATGAATTTTTCCATTATTGGTGTGTAGTAGGTGTGATAGTATAATGGGGTGAATAAAGGGTCGGATGGGAGATATTGGGGGGGGGGGGGGAGTATTTAAAAAATAACATAGTTATAGTAACCTTTAGTTTTCTGATCTGTGATTGATTAATGGGCTAGGATTCCTGTTGCCCTATTATTTGCAGGGTATCAAATTTAAAAATAAATATCGTACAACTTTAATAAAGTTATTTAACGATATTTAATAATATTAAGTAGAAATCAGCTACTAAATTATTTATTTTTTCTGCAAAGAAATAGATTTCCATTTGAAAAAAATACTTGATTCCAAAAAGACCTTGAAGAAAGCGGTTTTTATGTTTTAGTCGAGACTAAATTCTTTATAATACCGGGCACTAAACAAATGAAGTCCTATGAAAATGCAGTTAAATTCGATTTATTGAAAATTAATTTCAGTAAACGAAAAAATAGAATTTTTCTATTTGTATGTTTTCAGGATAGCAAAACAAAAGGCTGTGATAGAATTAACTTCTATGTTATGAAATGGAACGATGCAAGAAAATTCTATGAAGATTTTGGCGCTCAAAATATGACAGAAAAAGAAGACTGGTTGGGTTATTCTATAGAATTTTAAATGTTTATAAATTAATAATATTGTATTAATATAGTTAAAGTATTTTTAAATTATATACATAGTGTTATATACGGTGTTTAATTAGAAAGTTAACTCCTTGGGGGGAGGGGGGGGATAAATATTTGTTTTTATTTATTAATTATATTATTTTATCTAAATATTAAACAGTCCCAAGATTAAAAAACTCATTTAAACTAATTATTAGTGTAATCTATTTATTAATGTTTATTTTATCAAAGCAACTGCTTTACATTGTTCCAAATTTGACGATTCTTTCTTTTATATCTTTTGTGTCGTAGTACTTATCATTTTGTAATCATTATGCCGTGTTCAGACCGAAAAAACAAAACAGCAACATCGTGTCTTTTTGACAAAAGTGCAATAAAGCCTATGCATTTTTAAATACGACGTGTTTTCAAACACCGTGTTGCTGTTTTGTTTTCTTTGGTGTGAACACCGCATTAGCAAGTGTCCATCACTACATGCTCATTACTGGTTTTACCTTTGCCATTACTGGAGAAAAAACATGAACAAAATAAAAGGCTAAACAAACTTTATTTGCGAACTTTGGTAATTAAATTAATTAAATAAAGAATTACTTGTTTTATTAGTAACATGAGTTCATGAAAATTACAAAAAACAAGCCCATTAATCCAAAAAAACGAAAACTTGCTCTTATAGCGGCCATAACTAGTGCTTTTACCTTACTTAGTTTTCTTTATGTTGATATTTCTATAGAAATATCAACATAATGCTCCAAATTGTTTATTATATTATAATAAACAATTTGGAGCATGATATTTTATTATAATTATTCCAAAATTTTGTGTTTTCAATGTTTAGAAAATTTAAACTTTTCACGTCATTTTCACACTTTTAACGAAATCGATAATACAAAATTTTTGAGTAATATTTCAAGTCTAAAACTTCACTTTGTCATAGAAATATGAGTTTTTAATTATTTAACTTAATGTTACGTTATCAATTTATCTATTTTAATGTGTTTATAATATATGAAAGGAGTCGCGACGCTCTTAGACAATTAGTACATTTAAAGATAAAAGTGTAACTGTCTGTAAGAAAAAATATAATATTTTAAATGTAATTTTAATATTGTTATGTAATAATTGTCTTAAAATATATTATATAATATATTTTCTCGATGGGGGATGGGGGGTGGGAGGGGGGGCAACAAACTCCCCTCCCCTGAATACAATACTGTTAATGTACTTATATACTTTAAAATTAAACTGCGTTTCCAAACAACTTCTGTATTTAAAAAACTTCAATCAAATCTAGCAAAAAATGTGCCTAAATAGTTTTTTATAATAGAGAAATTGATATAGCACCAAAAGAATCATTGTACTATTTTTATCATGACATTTACACCATATTTAGAACACATACCATATGTTAAACATTTAAAGCTAGCGACTGTCTTTTAAAAAGTTGAAAAAAATCATCAAAAAACACGTTTTTATTTAATCTAAATTCATTATGCAGATCTATAATAATATATTATTGTAGAGTTCACAGCACTTTAAAACAATATACAATCGAACTTGTATAAGTTGAACCAAAAAAATGTATAGAAAAATATATTATGTTTCAAATAACCGAATTTTTTAGTCTAGTTTATATTTTATAAAAATATCTGAAATGTTCGTTGACCCTAAAAACTGCTGAACCGATTTTGATTAATCTTTCACTCAAGTATTCCTTGAAATCCCACAAGTAACATAGGCTAAGAATAATCATGGCATCTCATTAGGGAGCTGACCAGTGCTAAAAAATGTTGAAAATTTATGTGATATACCAGGTTAAACTGTAAAATACATATCAAAATCACGCCTCAAAAAGTTTATTATTTTATACAGTTTTTTAGGGTTTTTTAATCGGTTTTATTTTTTCCTTTTGAGTGCCGTATCTTCCAAGTCCACAGTCAGATTCTGATAAAATTTATATGGAACAACCTCGGAAGTATACTCTTTCAAACAAACAAAAAATCGTCTAATTCGATGCATATTTATCGGAGAAAAATTGATATCTCTTTTATTAAAAAAATTCCGAGTGAGTCCAAGGTCGTTTTTTTTCGTAGTATTAAATTAGCACTAAATATGATTATGCGAATTTCGTTTTCGAGCGATCAATTCGATGCATGTTTGTTAATTTAAGTCTTAGGTCAGCGCCCACTCATGCTTATTTTCGAATACATTGATCAATAATTGCTTCTAAATTGTCTAATGCGGGTTATAAATTAGCACTAAATGTTTGACACCTGATTTGTTAAAATTTGTCCTTATTTTACTTGAGTGTGCTGGCTTAAATTTTAAACTGGCACACTCGCTCGTAATTTTTTTAATAAAAGAGTTATAATTTTTTTTGCGTACTAAATTAACATTACATAGGCTTTAATTTAGTACTCTTCTTTATGGATGTATTTTACATTTGTTGTGCGAATTTAATATAGGGTCGAGCGGGGTAAATATGAAACAAAAAAAATTGGGTAAAAGTGAACAAGCTTGCAACTATAAAACTAATTTGTTTATAGGAGAATTATAAAAACTGACATCATCATTAAAGGTTTGTTAAAGCGACCTGAAAATATGAATCGCCACCCTAATAAGTGATGTGTCACCCCTACAGATTTCCCTGTTAGGCGATGTCAAAACGTGTGAATTAAATTTTAATTCTTTGCACATAACTTTTTGCATATAGCTCAGATATTAATTAATTTCACATTAATATGCCACAAAGAAGATAAATCAAAGTTGCCTTTGTAGCTTTTCTTTTAATTTTTCGAGAAATATTTTCCATTAAGGCCTGTTTCACTTTTTCCCTTACCTGTTTCACTTTTTCCCAAATTAGAGGTTAAAAATGAAACACACTTTTTTCATTTTTAAAGTTCGTGTTGTATCGTACAGTTCAAATGAATTAAGTATTTAAAATGGTTATTCATAAACGCATCTAGTAGAAAAAATTAAAGAATCAATTTGTATTGTTAACTGTCAAAAAACATGAAAGATTTGTATTTTGTTTCACTTTTACCCCAGTTGACCCTACCTTAAATAATATCCACAGCCAAATTGAGAAACTCTCCCTTTTTGAAGTCGGTTACAAAAATCACATAAGTTCGACTATATTTACAAAATTATACATCAAACATAACAATAAATTACAAAGATGTATGTACCAGGAACAAAAGAAGATTTTTTCCATCGCACCAAAATTGTATATTGCGTGATTTTTTTTTTATTGACCCGACTCTGTGGATAACAAATATGTATATATGTTAATTTGTATTATTTAAAAAAAATCCTCTGCAAAAATACCTCTCGCCACGCCTAATGTAATATAGTTGAATATTTATAATATGAATATGCCTACCGATGTCCAGCCAGGGGCGTACCCATATACGGTGTGTGAGGGAAACAATGCAAAAAAAATATCTGTAAAGATATCATGGTGACAATTATAAGGTACTGGCACCAGTCAGAATAATGTATACTGTTTTTTAGAAAATATATTTTGGGATATAATAAAACAAGTACCTACCTCTTTATTAAATCAATTCAATAACCAAAGTCCGCAAATATAGTTTTTTTTTTAATTATAGCCATTTATTTTGTTTATGTTTTTTCTCCAGTAATTAATAAAGTAAGACCAGTAATGGGCACGCAGTGATGGACACTTGCTAATGATTACAAAATGATAAGTACTACTACACAAAAGTTATAAAATAAAGAATCGTAAAATTTGAACCAATGTAAAGCAGATGCTATGATAATATAATAATTAATAAATATATTGCACTAATAATTAGTTGAAATGTCCACCATTTTGACACCCATTGGCCAATTGTCATCAAATTCAACTGTTTTACAGTTAAGCATCTATAGATTATGTCTGATTATGATTTAGTAATGTCAGGAATCAAATATCGACAAATATTTCTAATTTAGTAGTTATATTTAATTAAACAAAAGTCCAACATTGGGGTATGATCTAAAACTGGTGCCAGTACCTTATAGGGAAGTTAAAAATGGATATTTTCATTAAAATCTTGGTTTCAGAAATTTCCACCATTACCCTGTATAAATTATATCAATAATAAAAATAATTTTTGACACTATCTGTGCATTTTTTTAGTATATGTATTAATAATAAATAATACGATTAATTTTCAGTTTTAAGAATTTTTGTCTATCTGTCTGCATGTGTTTGTTTGTTCCAACCTGACACAAAAACTACTGAACCGATTTTGATGGGACTTTCACTGTTCGAAAGCTTAAGACCCTATAATTAATTTAGGTTACATGATAATTGAATTACAGCAGGTCCGTATTAAGAAAATTACAATTGGTATGTCTAATAAAAATATATTAAATTGAAAATTATAACCAAAATTTTGATATTGATGTATGGTATAAAATATTGATGTGGTGCCTACATTTTTAGAGCAGTCAGTTGTTTGGGCATTCACTGATTTTGAAATAAACACCGGCGAAGCCGCGTAAAATTTTTAGTTTATTATAAAAATTACATAGATTGATCATTTCATCAGACCGTAGATAGAAGGGGGGGGGGGTCAATCACCAGCACGAGCTACTCATACTTATGTATTGTGCTACTGCAATGGAAATATTAACACGTCCGGTGCCCTTGAATACGTTGTAATATATTATATAACAATAAATTATATAACTATATAATATTTAACATATCATGCACTTTGTATACATATATAAGGTTGCACAGAGCACCCAATTTTAGAATTATAAATTAAATTAATAATTAAACAAATAAAATAAAATAAGGCCTCATTTAAAGTACTCTTATGTCAGGTATTACTTATAAAGAAACTAACATAAATTTGTTAGCAAAAAATAATTTTAAATAGGGTTTTTATTCTGTGATATTATTTATGGATTTATTTTAGAATTTAGATCAACTTATTATATCAATAGTTGGTGACTCAGACTGGTTTAATACCATTGGTGTTTACTTACCGGGCGTGCGAGAAACTTGTCATACTTATGCGTATAATATAGTTTTTTACTTACTAAACCAGCGATTCTTAAACTAGGGTCCGCTGAACTTTTGGTAGGGGTCCGTGAAACATATTTGGCATAAATTAAAGTACTTTTACATTTCTATTTACTAATGATTAATTAGTATTTAACGACCTTCTTTGTTTTTCTGTCAGCAGGGGTTACTGAAAAATAATTGTTCAAAAGAGGAACCCTAGACCTCATAAGTTTAAGATCCGCTGTACTAAACTATCAATAAACATCATGGAAATAGCAAATTTTAGTAATTTCTTAATAATACAAAAAAAATGGGTGAGACTGTTTAAATTGGTTTAAATTTCCCATTGATTTCTTTAAAATATTGTTCTATTCATGTGACTTAACTAATCATTTTAATTAATAATTTTGTTTTATAATATAAATTGTAAAATTGGAATTTGAAATATTTTTGTGAATAAATAAAACTATTATTTATTAGTATTTTAAATACTTGATACCGTACAGATATATTTTGCTGTTGATAATTTTTTTTTAAATTTACTATGATTGAACACTTGCTTGTTTTTTTCCTTCCGATCGTATGAGACAAATTTCAACCCTTTATCTGTGACGGGGCGAAATATTGAGATTTTTTTTCGCTATTTATTATACAAAATCGTAAATATCTCGGTTTCTATGCGAGGTATTGGATAATTTTTTCCCTAAAACTCCTACACTTATTTTTCACACCGGATCAAATAATATCAATTACAACCCTTCATCTCTGACAGGGGGCGAAATAAAAAAAGGTCAGCTATATGTATAAAATCCTATGAAAATTATCTTTACATTTTTTATGCAAATACATTTAAGAGTTTAGGGATGAGGGGGGGGGGGCGGGGGGTAAAAGTAATTATATTATAAAATTGATTATATAAGTTATCTACTGCCTTTTTATTTATTGCTCTATGATTATTAGTTCCGGAGATATAAGGTTTCAAAGTGTGAAATATTTTCGTTGCATTCGTGTTTCCGAGGTTATTCTCTAATATTGCTGGGAAAGACGTAGTTATACTTAAATTGGATGTATTTCAAAATGCTACCAAATACATGAAAATTGGTTGGAATGTTCCCATTAGCATTCTTATGCAATAGACAAAATATTAAATTGATTCACTAAGCCGTTTAGGAATTATATTGATTTAAATTTAACATGTGTTCTTATGGGAAACTGATATTTTTCGGCATTTTTTAGGTAAAACACATTGATAAAATCCTACCGATTTTCTAATTTTTTGAGGGAGTGTAGTATTTGATTAGTTGAACAATTATGCAAAATATCATATGTTTTCACTAAACCGTTTCCGAGAAATAAATTATAATACAACAAAATTTTAAATTTCCCGCTCTACGATTGTTATGCATGTAAATTTGATAACAATGTAAACAAAGTATTTTTTGAAAAAACGATTATAAAAGATCTTTGTTTTTTATAATTAGGTCATATATTATGTTTCTTATAGAGAATTAAAGAAAAATTTAGTACATAGTGCAATTAAAAGTGCATAAATAATAAAATATCAAGATATTCTATTAGTGTTTGACAGCAATATTTACCAACCTGAAAATGACAATAGCGTTGTGAAAACTGATAATTAGAATGTGAAATATTTATGTTAATAATGATAAATAACAATAATTGTTATATTTATAACACAGGATTGCGTATTTTTAATAATTATATAAACTATATTTATTAATTTGCAGCTATAAATAACGTAAATTATGTTTAAAATATATTTTTGTTAGGTTCAATTTGCCGTATAGTCAGTGTCAAAATAATAAACTATCTTTATTAGAATTTGTATAAATTTAACAAAATAGTCATTGGAGAGGAAAAATTAGCTTCATATATGTAAGTTAACGACTCTAGTTATAATTTGTATTATTTATAACATCTATTACGATATTTATAACGCAGATATTTGTATATTTCAAAATTTAGCTACTTTTGTATCTGATTGTCCGTCCATATAACCCTTAAAAAAAAATGATTAGAAAAAAATTCAAAACTGGAAAATATAATTTTTTTACAAAATTTCTTATTTATGTGCGGTCCTCTGAAAATTTTAGGTCGTCAATGCGGCCCGCGATGCAATTTGGGTTGGCCAGGCCTGTTCTAAATCAATCAATTGTAATTATAAAATAAAATACATATGGAAGATTCAACTTCCCCTTAAGTACGCCACTGTTAATAATTACTGTATAAATACACCTAGCTTATAATTACAATAAGTGCAAATTAATTATAATATTTGCCATTATCATTTTTTTATAAAATTATAATTTATTTATCTCTTATTGATTTATTGATAATGTCTTTATATTGTATTTTATTAATATTTTTAAACGTTTTAGCTTTCGTAGTTCATAAATATTTTACCAATAATTATAATTCAATACCAAATCTAGACCATTAATTTTAATAATGCAGATAAATAATTCTTAAAATTTACATTAGATAATTTCTATCCTTCAAAAATATAAATAGAGCAAGGTTTCTGTATAAAATCATATCTGCAAAAAAGTGTTTTTAGACACCATATCAAAAATTATGTAAAGGGGGGGAAGAAATGACCATGAACGACAAATTTTGCATTAATTAATTAATAAGAATCATACAGTTCTGCGTAAATATTTAAAATTATTTATATAGATATATGTATATACACTTGTTTTTATCGAATTTAATTTGTTTATAAAAGGGGAAAGGGGTCGCGACGGTCTTAGGACACTTGGTACTCTTAAAGTTAATGGTGTAAGCTATATTTAAATAAAAGTTTGAGTCTGTAGGATCGCGCCAAGCTGAGATATTAACTATTCAACTGATTTGTTAATTTATCAATTTTAATTTGTTTATAAAAGGGGAAAGGGGTCGCGACGGTCTTTGGGCACTTGGTACTCTTAAAGTTAATGGTGTAAGCTATATTTAAAAAAAAGTTTGAGTTTGTAGGATCGCACCAAGCTGAGATATTAACTATTCAACTTATTTGTTAATTTATCAATTTTAATTTGTCAATAATAGGGGAAGGGGGTCTCGACGGTCTTAGGGCATTTGATAGTCTTAAAGTTAACGGTGTAAGCTATATTTAAAAAAAAGTTTGAGTCTGTAGGATCGCACCAAGCTGAGATATTAATTATTCAACTTATTTGTTAATTTATCAAATTATATTTATTTATAAAAGGGGGAAGGGGTGTCGACGGTCTTAGGACACTTGGTATACTCTTAAAGTTAATGGTGTAAGCTATATTTAAAAAAAAAAGTTTAAGTCTGTAGGATCGCACCAAGCTGATATATCAACTATTCAACTTATTTATTAATTTATTAATTAATTTAATGTAGACTCGGTCAATTTAATCAAATTTCGGGTTACCCCAAAATATTTTTATTGAATTTTTAACAATGATATGTAAATTCAACAAATTTTTTTAGGTGAGTCATCAAAACTAATAAAAATCAATAAGTCTATTACCTATATCTTATCAAATTTATAAAAGAAATGATAAAAATGCTGTCAAGTGATGTTAAACCCAAAAAAATATTTTCCTTTTTATTCAGATCGTCACAATCTAACATATATTTATACACAGTCTGTACTGATACTACCACTGTGATGTCAATCTCAATCCCCCCCCCTTCCCCCTTCCTCCCAAAATATATGTATAATTGATATGTTTATAATAAAAAATAAAAAATAATTTCTGTAGGTACCTATAGTCATTTTTTAATTAAAAATTTCGGTCTCGCGGGATGAGGGGGGGGGATATAATATTTGTTTCGAGACGAGAGTGATATCAATCGTACCCCCCCTCCTACATCCAAAAAGATATATAATTGATATTTTTATAACAAAATCAAAAATAATTTTTGTGTAGACAATTTTGATTTGAAAAAATATCGATTTTGTGGAAGAAAGGGTGATTTGAATAAAATTTATTAATATTCTAAGTGTATCTCACTCTCTCTCTTGCATTCGTTTTCTATTTATATATATCTATCTATTTCCATACAGATTTTGTAATTTTGTTTGCAATTGGAATACCCTGAAAGTCAAGGTATACGTATTTGAGGTTTTTTGTAAGTTTAGTTTCCAAATGCAACCCTGATAATAAAGTAACTGATTTCTTCAATTATTATTCATGAATCATAGACGGCCGCATGTTCGCTGTAATGAATGATTCAAACGTTCTAATAGATAATTTAACTTGCAAAATAAGTTTATAAATAATAAATCACTGGCTTGAGATTATTTGTTTCCTCTAAATTATCATTATTATAAATAAATAAAAATCTATTTTATTTATTTAAAGGGGTCTTGAACCGAGATATGTTACAATGTACAGTCATGCCCCCAAATTACGGCTATTCGACATACGTCACTCTGAATTTACGTGTATTTTCATTTGTCACCATTTCCAGAATATATAAAAAAAATTATCACTCTAATGTCAATTATAATTTTTCTTAATACGTGCCTGACCAAATTGTTGGTTTAGTTGCATAAATATCACAACGATCAATTATTAGTTAATTCTAGGATTTATAATATTGAAAATTACATCAAAATCGGTTCAGTAAGTTTTATATCAAGTCAGAATAAACAAAAATTTTAAAAACTAAAATACAAAGTCTAGACAGCCTACTGCTCTACAGAATAAAAAAAAACATTTATAAATAAAGGATAGAAAGCACCCTTTAAATAAATCTAAAGTTAATTACCTTTCAACCAAACATTTTCAAAGGAATATAAATAACTTTAAAAAAACACGCCCATCCCCAAACTAATTAGTTAAAAAAACATCAACATTGTTTCCCATAAACACCAAATGTCTTTAAAAAACTAGTTCTTTATCCTGACCATACTACTATACAACATTACCGCCTACACGACAGACACAACATTCCTGGGGGGAGGCGTCTTCAACACCCAGGAACCAGTCTCACAGTAAAGGTTCAACATTTCGTTCAAACTGTACGCCTCAGTGCACTTCAGTGTTTACATTTACTGAAAATGCACCTGGATAACAAAAAAGTACCTGTATTGTTGTTAAATTAAAGTTAAAACGTCTATTAGAAAATTATGCATAAATAATTTAATTGTTGTCAGTTTATCAGTGTATTTAAAAATTCAAATAGTTAATTGTTGACAATAACTGTTTTATACGTAGTGAAGTGTGCAATGTATAATATTGTTTAATTATATAAATAACTTAGATAAACATTATTTTATTTAATTTTTTATCTGTAACTATCTCGATTTCTATATAAATAAATTAATCCTCGAATCTTAAAATTTCATGTGCGTATATAAGTACGTATAAGTTTATATTTCTCCAGTATTCTGTTGTTATTGTTTAAAAATGATAACAGAGAAATATGGATGACTTTCTTAATTAAAAGTGAAGTGATTATTACAACAATTCTAACGTCATATAATATAATTTATCGATATCACTTCAGATATTGATAATTAATAGAGAAATCAAGATACATTTTTATTTTGTTTATAATATAGTGTATAATAATTTAGTTCGAAATATAATGGGTTGGAGACCACAAAGGCCTTATGCGTTAGCAATTGATGTTGCTATATTTCTTGCAGGTATTTATTTATTTATTTATATTAAACAAACACTTTTGATAGTAAAAATATATGTAATAGATATCTCTGAAATCAAAATGTTTATATACAATGTTTAAACACGCTGTGGAGTCAATTCCGGCTTTGTAACTGCAGTTCAGGGTTAATTGGCTTTATTATTTATTTATTTATTTATATTAAACAAATATTTTTGATAGTATAAATATATGTAATAGATATCTCTGAAATCAAAATGTTTATATACAATGTTTAAACACGCTGTGGAGTCAATTCCGGCTTTGTAACTGCAGTTCAGGGTTAATTGGCTTAATTGATGATAAATGCTGGCTTAAAAGGTTAATAGAAGCCCCCCTTTTGCCCCAAAGAGTAAAAGTGACATTGTATAATAACAATGATAAAAACAAATGTGATTTATCAGGAATTATAATAAGAGAAAATGATCAAAATTTCAATTATCATGTTATGACCTAACTAAGACCATTGATTTAAAAGTGTTTTTATTGGAAATAATCGTATATACTTCTGAACGGAATGTATTTTAATTTATTATCTTTCTAATGTAACATATTATCTTAAAAAATTAAATTAATTATTATTTATTTAACCTAATAAATATTGTTAAAGTATAAATAATAATTTATTTTGATATTCTCATAAAACTTAATAATGTTAAAGGCTGTATTTGTATATATAATTAATTATTTAGATAAAACTTAAAACTTTTTTTACTGGCCTAAAATTTTTTTTAAAGTAACTCGTCTATAATGAAAAAAATATGTTAGACATTTAAAATATGATAAGAATTTATCTTCAATGTTTTTTTTATGTATACAAAAATTATCTTATTATTGTCGGTATAAAAAGATCACACTATAAGGGTCTGTATTATTTCCGCATGAGTGATTTTTTATTTATATTTTTACCTACTCAAATTCAGGGGTGGGAGAAATATTTTAAATAAATTTTGTCTATACTAATATTATAAATGCGAAATCTGTCTGTTTACATTTTCACGGCTAAACCGATCTTGATGAAATTTGGCAGGTAGATAGCTTGCATTCTGAGGAAGGACATAGGCTACTTTGTATCCTGAAAATTGATTAGATAAAAAAATGATTCTTTATGTACGCGTGATATCCCTATTTTTTTCATCAATTAAATTCAAAGTTCAATTTCTGTTACTTTTCACGGGAAAATAAATTTTTAAAGATACAATATGTATATTTTTGAAATCAGCTCAACAAGACGCGTATTTTGATACCCCACTTGCGATTATTTATATTTAAAAAAATTGTGACGTATTTTTTTTAAATCTCAGCAAAAAGTGATTTTTTGAAATTATTAATATTTTTCCCAGAAAGGGCATGCAATTTTCATATACATTCCAAATTTCAACTCAATTGGCCCAGTAGTTTTCGAGTTAAACTACGGAGAGACTGACAATTTTTTTTGACATCCTAAAAAATATTTTATTGTATAAAAGTTGTAGATAATAAATATAATCTACATACATTAATTATTCTCTAACCAACTATTTCTGAATAATGTAATGTATTTTAAAAAGTCTTGTGGTGGCCACATCAGTTTATTTCTTTAATGTCCCTTTAAATTACTAATAATAATCTTTTCGTTTACTTACTGTAAATTTCAAATTAGTTAATAAAGAAAGTATGCGTTCTTTTTAAATTTATGGTAATTGGTAATAAAACATCCTTTGTCCCATTTCTCGCAATTTAAATCATGGGCGCCTACAATAACGAGTAAGATAGGGCAATTACTCTAGTTCCATGAATTTAATTAAATATTTCATTTTATTTATTATATTTTTTTCCACTACTGTAGCAATAGTAGAGGGAATAGAGACAAAAAAGTGATGCATTCGGGAAGTTGGATTTTCTCTTTATATGTTCGAAGATGAGTTCAAAATCAAAAATTTAGAACAATCCGCTATGTGCGTCCCGAGAAAATTGCATAATTGTGCATTTTTGATAAATTTCGAGTGTATCGCTACACTGTTTTTGAAATATCTCCGGTTCTATAGGTCGTAGGAAAATAAATTAAAATTAAAATACTTATAAGTTAATAGACTATAGAACTGCATAGGTAGCATTACTTTTCAAACGCATCATAAACTCAAAAATTGTCGAAAAACTTTTTTTATCACTAATACGAAAATAAGAGGAAATATGTAGTTTTATGTAAGAAATACATGATAAAATTTTCAAAAATAAAATTTGATTTTTACACCACAATCTGCCATTTTTGAAAAAAATGGAAAAACTTGCCAATTAATAATGAGAAAACGTCATAGGGTAAATTTTATTTTTTTTAATAAAATAAAAAAGTCTACAATTAAATAAATATAATTTACCTTACAATGTTTTCTTATTAAATGGTGAGCTTTTCCATTTTTTTCAAAAATGGCCGATTGTGGGTGTAAAAATCAAATTTTATTTTTGAAAATTTTATCATGTATTTCATACATAAAACTACATATTTCCTCTTATTTTCGTAAAAATCCCTTCATTTTTATGTTAATTATTGCATTATTAGTGATAAAAAAAGTTCTTCGACAATTTTTTTATTTTTGAGGTTATAATGCATTTGAAAAGTAACGATACCTTTGCAGTTCTATAGTCTATTAACTAATAAGTATTTTAATATTTTTTTTATTTTCCTACGACCTATAGAACCGGAGATATTTCAAAAACAGTGTAGCGATACACTTCAAATGTATCAAAAATGCACAATTATGCAATTTTCTCGGAACGCACATTTTTTTAAATTTTTGATTTTCAACTCATCTTCGAAAATATAAAGAGAAAATTCAACTTCCCGAATGCATCACTTCAAAATGCTAATTTCCCTCTACTACAATCCCAATTCCCAACAGTCTCTCCATTTTAGAGCTATGTTTTTTATTAAAACAATAAAAAATCTATTAAGATTTTTTATAAAGACAAAGGTTATATTAATTATAATATTTGTAATTAATTATTATACAGTGTTTGTCACACAATTTGAAGACCATTGAGCCCACTGATCTGTACCTGTATTTTATTTATTTTATTGATTTTCAATAAACTGCCAATATAATATTTTATTAATAATTATTATTATTAATTTAAAAAATATATTTTTAACTTGTGCCTACATGTGACTCTTTTATCACTTATTTATCATTATTTTACTATTATTTATCTATCAAATTAAAATTTTTTTACTAGGTATTTTTATTATTTGTGGTAAGTACATTAAAAATATTTTTACTGACACGACAACGTATTTTTATTTCATAGACTGCTTGTCACAATTAGTGGGATACTTTTTCAATGTAACACAGTTTTGTTAAATATTGTCATATTAATATTAAAATTCAGAGAAATCATTAAGGTGGTGTTGTTTCAAATCCGAAAGAGTAACAACTTTGTGCGTGCATCGATAAAAGGTGTACAACCCATGGAGGGGTGAAAAATGGAGTGACAATTTCAAATATTGAAAAAAAAGTTTAAAAACTGTACGATTTAGGGTTCAAATAAGTTTTACATATAAAAATTAATGTGAATTTTGGAATTAACAGTTTTTTTTCAACATTTGAAATTGCCACTTTCCATTTTTCACCCCCTCCAAGTTTTTCTGCTTTTGTAGCTAGAAATGTTTTTCTAAGGGTGGGAAGGGATTCACCAAAAAAACTTAATAGTTCTAAGGGTTTGTCAGTCGATAAAGTCTAAAGACCACTGGTATAGATAATATTTATTTAAAATTAAATTAACATTTATCAACTTTTGCATCATTCGTATAGGTAATTAAAAATCACCTATATATAAAATATGACGAACTATTTTGTATAACCAAATGATAATGAAATTACATTAATAGAAGCATTATTTACGTTGACATACCTATAAAAATGTATATAAAACCACTTCATCATTATTTAAATAAATTAAAATGATTCTACTAAAATTAAAAGATATCTTGATAAAAATTCCAACTACAATAAACTTGTAACATAACCACACTTTATAAATAAAAACATGAAAAGATTACATTTAATTACTTTAAGTAAGTATATCAGTTCTATAACTGTATATTCTTCACTCTATAAGTTGTATTTATTGTTTATTGATATATATTTTGTTTCACAGTTTCTGTAATACTGAGTTTCCTTGAATCGGGGGTTATTCCCACAACCAAAGGAGGATTCTACTGCAATGATCCTGCATTAAACCATGTCAAAAGGGGCGAGACAATCTCGATACTACCATTATTCGCAATCATAATGGTCATTCCTATCTTTTTGGTAAATATCGTACAAAAAAAAACTTATTTAACCCGATCTATTATATTATTTATCGTTCTAGCTATGCGGTGTAGAACTATATGGTTCGCAGTGCACTACCAGAATTAGCATAAAACGGAGCATGCGATGGTACGGTGACTATATGTTGGGACTCTACGTCAATATGTGTATTATCGAATCAGCTAAAACTATATTCGGTGAACCGAGGCCCCACTTTCTGAACACCTGTCGGCCTGACACAGCTCAGAACTGCACCGTTGAGTAAGTATCTTTAGAGGGGAGCCTACTCTATAACTTTCAAGAATGTCTTTTTTTTCTTTTTGCATAAAATGTTAGTCAAACATCATCATAAAATTTTTAAGCAAAATTCACACTCGTTCCGAAGTTATAGATTGTGAACTCGGAGTTTGAAAGCGTGCAGCAAGTATCTCGGGATGATTTACTATCAAGATGCTTGGACAGAATGTGAATGATAGTTTCAAATCTACCATTTGAGTCTTGAAACTTTAAACACGTTATTCTGAAAACCACTGTGAACGTCGTACAAGATAACTCAAAAACTATTTGATCGATCATTTTGAAGTTTTGTACACTTATAGATAACATAATTATCTTCTATGTGAACCTAAAGTTTCTTGAAAGTAATTTTTTAAAAACTGCTTTTTTATTAAAAAATGAAACAAACATTTTGTTCAAACATTTTTCGAATTTTCACTTTTCTTTGGATTTTTTAGGTTAATACAGAGCTTGTGGGTCTTAAAAATCTAAAACTTCTTGTATCTGATGTTTCATATCAATGCAGCAAACGTTAAGTTGTACACCGTGGAACAACTCAGGCGGCAACTCAAAATTTAAAAGATGTAATAACATGCACATGAAATTTTAGTTTTGTAGAATAAATAGTTTCGGCACTAAAAAATTAAGTATTTTCAGCTTCTAGAGTAGGGTTCTCCCATAAATGTGGTAATAATCGAATCGTATTTTTAACGTTTATTTTGCAGGTACATTTCAAATTACAAATGCACAAATCCTAACGTTTCTGCGCGATCTCTCGTTGATTCGTACCGATCATTCCCATCTGGCCATGCAGCCCTTTCTATTTATTTCGCAGTATTCTTAATCGTGAGTATATTTAACACACTATTTTTGTAACTGGCGCATTACAATCCATTTTGTTTTTTAGTGGTACATGAGAAAAAGACTAAAGTGTCATTCGTTTTTTTTCCAACCGTTCCTACAAGTATTTGTGATTGCCCTCGCTATGACTTGTTCCTTCAGTCGTGTAACCGACCACGTGCATCACTGGTGGGATGTCCTGGCCGGTGGTGTTCTAGGTTTGGGCTGCGGTGCATTTGTTGTAAGTTTAAAAATATTTTTTCCGCGTTAAGTTATTAACAATTATCAATATCATTATTTTTAGGTGCGTACGTCCTGTAAAGAATTCTTTATTTACGAGAAGAGCTCGAGTACTGAGAAATCACCTCACAGATGTCAAAATTCGCATATTTCTGTTAAAAGACTTATATCTAATTCCACGTTCACAGAGGAAAGCACTGATAAAGATCTTAATAATATTGTTCTAACGTAGACTGGTTAAATTTATGTGTGTGAAAGAATGAATGATTGCAGAACGAATAAGTAAATTATTTGGGTAACGTTTAGTGTGGTATATGGTTTTCACTATTATAGACTACATTTTATAGCTGTATAAATATTAAGCAATATATACTAAATATTATCCAAGTACTGTTGATAATACAGAAGCTTTGATATTTTCATAAAAATCCCTAATTGCTCAATAACATTGTGCAATATCATTGTCAATATATTGCGCAATATTATTGTTCAATATATTGCACAATATTACAGTACAATTTTCGTAAACTCAATTGAGACTGATTTTATTTGAATTGGTGGTTTTATTATTTAACCCTTTAATTATAGTAACAGGTAACAATGAAATTGTCAATAAGCGATTCCCATATTATAGTGTATTTTAAAATTGTTGCATTTCATAAAATTTATGGTTCGTAAGTAAGCTGGAACAATTATTCCTTTTTGATAGTATTTATAGTATATTTTATAAACCCTTTTCTCTGCGGATTCAATTATAAATAATCACTTCCTCTATGTTGGTAAGTAAAATAGCTTCTGTATTTTGTATAAATATAAAGTATTGTGTATTTTATAAAATAAAGTATTAATGGGAACAGGTAAATAATTAGGTATATTTTTTAGGTGAATAAAAAAAAATCTATTATGTATTTTATTCCGTAAGTGTATAAATGATATATTGTTTATTTTAAAAATATATTTATTATTTAATTTTAATTTTACTACCTCGTTTCATCCTATAAAATGTTTTATTTTTTTCTGTAAATGTCAGATGAAATATTAGGAGGAAAAACAATAAAGTTATATTTTTAAATGTATGAATTGTGTTTTATTTACTTATATTATTTATTAAATAATTCTAAAACAATGTATTTTACTTATTGTTTAGATACAAATAATACTATGTGGCCCTTAAAAAAGTTACTTAAATATATAAGTTCATAACTTATACATTATATACAATCAATTTCATTTATAACTAATAATAAAAATAGTTTACCTTAATACTCACTACACTACATTATAAATTAACTATTACTTTAATTGAAATTATACGAATATATTTAAACAAGTAAATCACTCTTAATTAAAAACTATCTTTAAAAAAATTAAAAAATCAACAATCGCCAAACGTACCAAACAATTTAATTTTTGGCATGTGACCCATGCTACACAACCTTTGATAGTTAAAAGTAGTAACTATTATTATAAAATTAAGTTGGCGACATTGCTAATAAATAACGGAAATGCAATTACAATTTTTGTGGAAGATTTGAAATATATTTAAAGTGTTTAAGGAAAATATTTTTATGAAATAAATTATTTTTAATGTTTTTTTAATTTATTAAAAACTAGTTATTTCATTTTCTCAAAATACAATCTTAAAAAATAATTCAATATCTTAAAATTTATACTGCCATATATTTAATAAAAATGCTATAATTTTTTTAATATAAAAATAAATAAATTCAAGAGTATTATTTATTAAACTATCATTTCATTTTATAATAATCCTGTGAGTGATTATTGAAAAGTTTTAAATATTTTGATTAATTCTTTAGTTGGTTCTTGACATTTGATTCGTATACATTACCAAATAAAAATTAATATAACCATGTCAATTCTTTATCTTCAGTAAATTCATAGCTAATGTATGTAATTTGTTTATTTTTATCAGTTTTACTTTAATCGTATTCCCTAAATTTAAACTTATAAAAATTTCAAAGGTGACATGTCAACATTCTATTAATTCTTTTAACTTTTATTTCCCAAGGTTTTTTATCGAAACTTTTCTACTAAAACGTATTTATGTCTGTTTATTAATTTAAAAAAAAGTTAAATGTGAAACGTATGTATTTAAATAATATAACAGATAAAATAAGATTACATACAAAAAATTTTAAGTGTCATCAAAAAACATTACCTAACCTAAAAAATATTTTGAGGGGGCGTATTTTTTATGTATTTTATTAGTGTGTTTATTTTAGGTCATGAAGAATGATTCCTTTAAAAGATAATGAAGAAGTGGCATGTTTCTATGTCACTAAACATTCTTGGCGTGGGAAATACAAACGCATATTATCAGTGGGTACGCAAGGACTTACAACTTACAATCCTACATCCCTCGAGGTGACAAACAAGTGGTTATGGAATGATATAGGTAGATGTTCGCCTAGAAAAGAGTCTAATGACTTAACTGTTACTCTACGAAAGCCTGGAGGTAAGACTGACTCTTTGAAACTGTCGTGTGATCTGAGATCTGAATTACTAGCTGAGATTTTACGATTTACAACAAATCCTGATGAACGAAGATCATTTGTAGCAGAGAAAATATGTTGGTATGTAAAAAATAATTTGTTAAAGTGATATTTTTATCCTTTTTTAAATCTTTATATGGTTAATATGGAGAACATAGGTGTATGACGTCGCAACTGTCAAATATCATGTATATAGAAATTCAGAATAGAGTTGATGCTCTAATAATATACATGTTAACTGTACTTGGTTAAAGCATTTTATTGGGGCAAAAGGAGGTTAGTTTAGTTTATAAACAGAGATTAAATCTCCGGCCCTACAAACTGTTTAAATAATTCTGCCGAATAAAATAAACGTAATATTGGTATAGATGCAGCACTATTCAACACATCAACACATGGGTTTTTTCCCCAATGTTCATTTTATAATTATTTGACCATATTTTCTCTTTATTTGCATTAGCTGCTGAATTTTTATATTTACTATTAAAATTATACCCTGAGAATGTAACTGCATATTTTTATAATCGGCTAGCGGCCATTTGTAGTATTCTTTTTTAGAGTTCCGTAGAAAGTGAGGAACCCTTATGGAAGTGATTGGCAACCTAGGGCCCATTTTTAATGTGCCTGCCGCTAATCAAGCAAAATAAATTTTATTTATACCGTTAAAACCTTTTTATGCACATATTTCTAATTAGTATAGTAGAGTCTCTTTTTACGCGGTGCGATTTTCATGCAAATTCAGGATACCCCGTTTCGGCAAGTGGGGTATCAAAGCCGACAATTCAAGGAGTTTAAATATATAAACGTTGTGTTATTATTAAAATCTTTGTTTAACAAGATTTTACAAATGGTGCCGTTGTATTTTCAGATAGTGACGTTAATTCTGATGAAAAAAATATAAAAAATATTGTTTCTTTTCAATAAAATTAAATAAATAAATTTGAAAAACAGACTTATTTTATTTTAAGTTTTACATCAATTTCTTTAGATTTACTTTCTGGAAAGTCAGGGAGAAGTCAGGGAATTTATTAAATTTTTTTGGAAAGTCAGGGAATTTATTATAAATTCTGGGAAATCAGTGAAGAAGAAAAAAGTGTATAAATTTAAGTTGACGAGTAAAAAAAAGGTCTTCAAATTTTTTTGCACATTCTGGAGGCCCCTCAATGACTTCTTGCCCCCGAGCTTCTTGTGGTCAGGGAATTTTGCATCTTGGTCAGGGAAAACTCAGGGAATTTTATTTTCAGAAACTTTTTTTACGCTATTTCGGTCTATTTTAATTGATTGATTTAGTTTAACCCGATTTTAGTGAATTATGGAACGTATCTACCGCGTAAAAAGAGACCCTATTGTATTTATTTGAGTACGACATAATTTATTATTATTGTGATAATAATAGTACTATTATTGATCATTTTGCTCAATATTTGAACATACTACTGGAAGAATTTAATTACAAGTTTTTAGAATTTTCCATTTCCATTTCTCTTATATCAACGAGAATGTGCTATTTTGCAACATATTTCGGAATTTGGAATTAGAAATTCTAATTTAAAAATGATAATTTTTAAATTAGAATTATTTTTTTAATTGTATGTCAACATTTTAAAGAAGATACTTTCAGCTGACTTTTATTTTGACAGTAAATAACGCAGTAAAAAAATCATACGGGGATGAAAAAAAACACATTTTCAAGAGAAAGGAAAAGGCTTTCTAACGCTTTCATTAAATTTCTCTTAAAAAAATTTTTGCATCCCATATACGCTTTGAAAGTTTATAAAAATTAAGGGGTAATTTTTCGAACTCTTCTATCCCTTGGCACAGAGTAGCAGATAATAATAAAAATTATTGAGCTCTCGATTCAAAAGTACAAGCTTAGGAAAGAGCTTTGAATCTTGCAAATCCAATCATTTTTTGTAGAGATATAACTTTGAAAATTTGTAAAAAAAATATTTTTTTTAAAATTATCCATTAATTTTTTTAGGAGTGTATAAATTCAATAATTTAAATAGAACTGATTGCGGACATTCACAGTATGGAACGTCTACTGTACTTTTTTTTACCCAATAGGTCCGGCGATCGTCACAAAGTACTTCTCTGTATAAGCCCGACAGCGGTGGAACAGAGAAATCCCTCGACATTTACCATACTCTCCCGATACAGTTACCACGATATAGCAGGCCTTTTTACCGTCTCCGATCTACCCAATGGCCTGGTCGTAGCGACCGGAGCCTACGGACGCCTTCACGCGTTCGTTTTAACCGACGGAGCTTCTGCAGTCAATGAACTTCGGCGTCTAGCTCTCGACAATGCCTTACGCAACTTCGGACTACAGATAAAATCTCTTGATAAGCCTGTGTCCCTATCGGACGTAAAATCCCAACGTCTCGGAGAACTGAAAGATAATCCCGATGACATCGAAGCTACCTTCCCCGCGTATAAAGTATCTGACACGCGGCACGCGGCCGGACCTGCAAGAAGAAGACTGTGCATCGGCGCCACACGTATCGCAGAGAGGGATGAAACCACATGGACGACTGTATCTGCGCGCGCTCTTAAAGATCTAAGACTGATTATTAGGGATCCGAAAGACGCGCGATCGTTTACTTTATTAGTGAACTGGCAAGCGCCGCGTTTGTACGAGGCTGCTGATAGAGACGCTTTGCTGGCAACGTTGTTAGATGCGGCGAGGTCTGTGGGGAATTCCGACGTTCACGTCGTGTCGAGGATGCCACCGCAGAACTTGCAGCTGCTTGCGGTGCCGCCGGAAGAGTCGGCGTCTCTGCACGTGCGACATTTGCAACCCGGCTCTGCTAGACCTCTCGAACAAGCGATACAGGTATTTTCGAATTGAAATGGAACTGTACTTTTGTCTTTAACTTTGATAATTTTGTTCAGGCTCTTAATGCGAGTGTGCCATACTCAGGGTTACCGACTGCGTCTGTGGATGAGCGGTTAATACAGGGAACTTTTTTAACTTTAGCGAAAGCCCCATTGACGTCGACGGGCGATTTAGATTTAGAACTCGAAGAACAACTGTTAGCTTTAAGAAGGTTGTTAGCAACACGTGCAGGTTTTGCAGCGTTCACGTCGGTACCAGGTTTGAGGGAGGCCTTAGGGGTGAAGGTAGCAGGTGCTCTGAAGAAAGACCGGGCCCCATTAACCGCCGCCACTGCTGACGTCATGTGCGCTTTAGTTCGCCCTCTCCACCAGGGCTACGACTTGCGACAGGAGCAGCTGAACAAGACTGCAGTACTGTCCTCAGGCTCGTTCCTAGATGCAGTGCTTGAAGCATGGCAGAAGCATGTCAATCGAGGTTCGGGCGCACTCGCCGCAGCTGCCGTGCTGGATCTGCTTGTGTACAGTCTGTGCCCTCCATATGCGGACACGACCCCCGCTGATAGGTTCGACTCATTGCTGGCGTCCGTGGCGACGAGGGCCCCCGTGTTGCTGAGGTTGCTTCAACATCCAAGGTAATAAAAAAAACATTGAAATAAAGACGAGTGTGGTTGATTTTTGTCATTACAGTCCTGCAGTTGCACGGAATGCAGCATTAGTAACGCGAGCTCTTGTTGAGGAGGCAGAACCAGAAGCTGCAGTCAGAGTACGAGCTTTGGCGTTGTATGACGCCGCCTTGCCTTCGCATCTGTTGACCGCGCTGTTTCACAGAGAGACAGATGGAAGGGCTCTAGCGCAGCGCCATCTGTCACGGCAGCTTGTTGAACTGTGGGTTGCGGACCATCCACCAGCTATGGCCTTACTTCAGCGTACATTGGTGAGTTAATACATCTCCTGTTTAGCTTCATAATACAGGTGATATTTTTCTAGCCACGCGGTCTCCTCGCCTTCCTCGACTCGACTGAAGAAGCTCCCGTCGAAGCAGTACCTCTGGAAGAACGTGATACACTTCAAATGGCCAGCGCAGCTTCAGGCTCGACGACTCTAGCCCCTTGGCTACGTGCGGCCGAACGTTACGCAATCGCGACACTCCAGCACTGGGGTGCCCGTGTCGGCTGGGATGCAGAACGTTCAGCTAAACTTGCAGAATGTCCGGTTGTACTGCGAAGACCGAGGAAAAGACAGAGACCGCGTGTTAATTGGCCGCTGATGTACAGTGAGTTTGGAAGAGACCACACTAGACCTGATCTGATATGGAACCAGCAGACGAGGGAGGAGCTACGTACGGCACTCGAATCAGAGTTAAGGACGTTTGTAGCCGAACGAGATTCGGCAGGGTGTGCTGTTGCATGGAACCACGAAGAATTCGAAGTGACGTATCAATGTCTAGCAGATGAAGTACGAGTCGGTGATTATTTCCTGCGAGTCTTGCTTGATGAAGATGGAGTTGCAAGGGTTACAGAACCTGCCACATTCTTTAACGAGCTCTACCATCGGTTCCTGCTGAGCAGTCGTCCGGACATGAGGTGTTTGTGTTTGCGAGCGATGGCGTTGGTTTACGCCAAGTACTTTGAACAGGTTGGACCGTTTCCAGATTCGAGATCTGTCGTCGGCATGTTGGACAGGTGTATTGACAGGGGAGAAAGGGACAGGCTGGTTCTGCTGTTAGCGGCCCTCAGTCAACATCCAAAGAATGCTAGAGATATTCTGGCAGCTGATGGGATTCGAGTGCTTGCAGAACTCTTGACTTTAGGTAAGTTTTTAAAAGCGTAATCAATATTGGATTATAATCGATTTTTTCAACAGCTCATGGGCATGCTCCTCGGGGGCCACCTCCAGCACTTCATAATGCCCTGCCTGCCAGTGAAGGTCCCGCAGAAGACGGGAATGGTGAGGAGTTACGTGAGTGGTATTACGGATCGGAAGGTGGGGGTAGACAGGGCCCTGTTTCTTTATCAGAAATACAACGTCTGTACACGGAAGGTACCTTGGTAGCGCGATCTAGGGTGTGGGCAGCCGGGATGGATGGATGGAGGCCTTTAGCGCAGGTGAATCTATAGTATTTTAGATTTAAAACAACAATAATCAATTTTGTTTCAAATCAAGGTGCCCCCTTTAAAATGGACACTAATTGCAAGAGGTAATGCCATTCTGGACGATTTCAAATTAGCAGAAACCACCCTAGACACTCTGATCAGTGTCTTAAGACACAGGCCGAGCCGCAGCACCGAAGGAGCGGTAGTCAGACCACCGCCTCGTGCAGCCAGGGCTCTCGCCCCTCTAGCACACCGCATAGCGCAACTGATGCTGACGTTTGAGCCTCAGCTCGTAGAGAGGGCAGCTGGGTTGTTGGCAGACCTGGCGAGAGATAGTCCCGATGCATCGAGACTGTATTTGACTGGCGTGTTTTATTTCGCTCTTATGTACCCGGGGAGCAATCTCGCATCTATTGCAAGATTACTGAATGAGACACATTGTATTCAAGTGAGTATTGGGAATAATTGACTACAACTGATATATTTTAATGTATTGTTCTTGATAGGCCATCCGCACAGCAGATGATGATTCGATAGGTAGACCAAGCGCACTAAGGTCGCTGCTACCAGCGGCCATGCTGCATGTTTTGGATGCCCGCGGCGCCGACGCTTGGGCACGCGTGTTCCTCGGGGAGAGAGACACCCCGGAGGTGATCTGGAACGCAGATATGAGGCTGATGTTGATGCGTAGGGCTGCGGCGCATGTTGCAGATTTCTCGTGCAGGTTGCGGACAAATCCTATGGCAAGGTTAGTTGGAAATTGGATATGATTTTAATTTTTTTTAAATGTCCAGATGCGTATTAAGTCATATTTTATTCCCCTACTGTAAAAAAACAAATTCACCTAAACTATATAGAAACTTTATACGTAATTTAATCATTTTAAAAAAATGTACAGAAGTGTATTAAGTAATATTTCAAGCTCCTACTGTAAAAAAATCACCTAAAATACATGGAAACCTTGAACATAATTTAATCAATTTAACAAATACTCCAGATGCGTATTAAGTAACATTTTAGGCCCCTACTGTAAAAAAAACAAATCACATAAACTATATGAGGAACCTTGGGCATAATTTAAGCAATTTAAAAAGTATATCCAGATGCGTATTAAGTGATATTTGAGGCCCGTATTATGAAAATTACGAATTCACAATAACAATATGGGAACCTTGGATATGATTTAATCAATTTAAAAAAATGTCCAGATGCGTATTAAGTTATATTTTAGGTCCCTACTGTTAAAATAACAAAAGCACATAAACTATGTACCTATACCGAAACTTTGTACTTAATTTAATTAATTTAAAAAATAGTCCATATGCGTATTAAGTGATATTTGAGGCCCGTATTGTGAAAATTACGAATTTACAGTAACAATATGGAAGCCTTGTATGTAATTTAATCAATTTAAAAATCTCCGAGAATGATGTAGTTCTACTTCAAAAAATCAGGGGTCAAAACTGGTCAGTAAAATCAGTAAAAGTCAGTTTTTTGTAACCCAGTCAGTTAAAGTCAGTTTTTTGGGAAAATGGTCAGTTTTGTCAGTTTTTTGGGCTTGGCACTCTAAAGTTTTTACATCGGAGCCCTATTTATCGTGAAAAAACTCACTATTTGACTTCAAAACGACACAATTACCTACCGTGAAAAATATATTCAAATTATAAATAATGTTCTATTTTGTTTACTTATTTGTATTGTTTATTACAAACTTTTAGAAGATATTTTATGACATAATTGTAATGTATGTATACGTGAACATATAAACAACATAATCTCACTCTAGCACTGGCTATGCCAAGTTCTGTAAGAAAAATTAACAAAAATTAACTGTAATATTTGTTACTTTTGTTATGAACATTATAAAAAAGTAGTAAGGGTTATGGGGATGGTGGAGGCCAATAATTATAAAAGTATTTTTTTAATACATAACACCTACATTTTTTAACTCGGTTCAGATAGTCAGTAAAAGTCAGTATTTTTAGATTTCTGTGTCAGTAAAAATCAGTATTTCAATTCAATAAGTACGAAATTCGATGTAAAACCAAATATCGAACAATTTATGAGAAAAATTGTAAAATTATTTTTATTTATGTATGTCCCTCGAAAAATTAAGGAAATCAATGCGATCCGTGGAGCAATTTGGGTTGGCCAAGCCTGATTTACAACCCTGCTTTCAGATATGCTTGGTTACCAATCGCCACAGTGCGATATCCGGTGCTAGAACGCGAGCTGTTCTGTGGGGCTGTGTACCTCCGCAGCTTGTGTAGCCGCAGATGGGCGAGGTGGGCCGTGCCAGACCCCCCTGGCTTACTGCGCGCTGTACTAGCCGCGTGGCGAACTGAGACATCGCGCAGGCCGCCAGATATAACTGTTGCAGATGCCCTGACGGCCCTAGAACTTCAATCAGGTAGATGAATTAACCGTTTGCCAACAACGACAAAACACTGGAGGTTTATTTTATTTCTATAGGTGCAGAACAAGATGAAACAACTGTCCGCAGGGCTTACTACCGTCTGGCACAACGGCTGCACCCCGACAAGAACCCGGATGGCCGCGAGGCGTTCGAGCACGTCAACAGAGCGTACGAATTCCTTTGCAGTCTTGATTCTGCGGCCACGGGCGGCCCGAGTCTAGACAATCTCGTGCTGATACTGCGTGCACAGACTATATTGTACCAGAGGTATCCTCGCGATCTGGAACCCTATAAATACGCTGGGTATCCCCAGTTAGTTTCAACGGTCGAAGCGGAAACCAGTTTGGTGCCAGGTAATTTAAATAGTTGTATACATGACACCAGATCACCAACCTTAAATCCTATTCAAATTACAAAAATGTCGAAAACTTTTGGACAGAGACACATGGTCTTCCTCGCTCCTGAACTTTATAACTACTTACTAATCGAAATAAGAAACATCCGAAATAACTATTTGGCTTAAAAACGACAGGAGTGTAAGAGATGTATTTAAATTCAATTAAATTACAAATAATATACTATTTATTTATTGTTTCTTTTCTACTTATTGTTTACTACATATCTTTTGGGTGACACACATAACAGACATTTTACGACATAGTTGTAATACACGTATGCGCAAACATATGGAAAAAACATCATCTCATTTTACATTGATTTTACACCTATTTAGTTCCTGGCAAAGAAACATCCGAAGGCCCCACTCGTCTTCTCGGGGCCGCTTGCGCCTTAGCTCACCACACCGTCGCATGCTCCCCTTTGAACGCCGAAGAACTCCGCCGCGAACACGGTCTAGAAATCCTTCTCCAGGCTTTGGCCCGATGCTGCGCCCTACTACCTTTCCCAGGGACTACCGAATCTCAGACGATAGTCCAGAGAGTCTGCCTGAGCGTCGTACGTTGCGTCACAGTCGCCGCTGGGTTTCCTGCATGCAGAGACAGGCTTCTGGAAATGCCGCGACTGGTGTGGGACTTGTGCAAGATGCTACGGTTCAACCAGCATCACAAACTGTGTTGCGCTTCCGCTGATTGCATTGCGGCACTCGCTACAGACGGGATAATGCAAATGCAGCTTCTGAAAGCAGGTGCATTGTGGCCGTTGTTAGATCTGACTCTTTCGTACGATGCGACGTTGGTAGATGATGAAAACACGGAAGGCGGTGAAGAGGGAGAGTCAGATGAAGCGACCGCAGAGATCAGCGGTGATGAGGATGAAGAGGATGGGGTAGGAGCAGGAAAAGGACCCCAACAACGTGCTAATATGCTGGCGAGGCTATGTGCAGGGGCTCTGAGGGGTTTAGGAGGTTACGGAGGTGCTACACCACACAATATGCTAACTACTGCTGCATTGGATGCAATTTTGACACAGCATCTGGCCGCAATGTTAGATCAGGAAGATCCTACTCAGGTGATAGCTGGTTTATACATGTTGGCGGCATTTCACATGGTGATACGAGACAAATATTTGTCATGTTTGTACAATTATACCAATGTATAGATGGTCACATTGGCTTAGTTTGCTATGTATTACCAAACATGGCCAATACGCAAATATCAATCCGTCGAAAGTTAGTTTTTGAACGCGCATCAAAGGGTTTCAATACGCAAATATCTGTCTTTACCCTCCCACCTGGCTTTCTCAATTAGTCAAATTCATATAAATATAAAACATAATCGTTATTATAATTTTTGGTTTCTAACAGGGTGATCCTTTTTTAAGAAGGTAATGCGGGGCGGAATTTTTTGGGGAGGGGGGGGGTAAATAATTTTTTTTGGGGGGTGTTAGAAAGTGGTGCTAGGATTTTTTTTTGGGGGGGGGGTAATTTTTTTTTAACAATAAGTTTATTGCAATTAAAATATTTTTTTAATTAAAAAAACTATTAAATTAATTTTATAATGTTCATTAATAATTTTTCAATGGTCTATCTGCATTATTTGTCAAATAAAGTTTGAACACCATGATATATGTATTTACAAACATAACAAATATTTGTCACATCTACATCACCAATACGCATCACCATGTGAAATACCTTGTGAAATAAACTGTAATTGCAATAGGGACGTTCTGTTTTTTAGTTTTTAAACACGTTCGTATCGAACTGTGAAACGCCTCTTCTGATTTGGAACGAAGGTACGCGCGCCGAGTTGAAAGAGTTCCTTCAGCAGAAGCTGGTCGCGTCGAGTGCGGGGCCCGTGGATGACAATGGGTGCCATTGCGATGCGGACGTCGATCTGGAGCAGGCCGTCAGGTTTGTGTACAGCGCCCATATAAAGCAGCTCCGTGTAGGAGGTGTCTACGTCGAGATATATAACAAGCATCCTGGTTTTCCGTTGGAGGTAAGTCAAATATTTGTTTGACATTTTTAGGGCGGCAGATCAACTTACAAGCAAACATCCCCAGGTGCCACTCTGCGATTTTAATGAAACTTGGTGAAAATGTTCTTTGGGTAAAAATTAAGGACATTTTTTTATACGTGCCCGTTTTTAAGTTTAGGTGGTGAAATCGACCCTTGAAAATGAGGGTAAAATTTTAAATTTGTAAATAGCTCGTAAACCGCTTGGAATAGTTAGCTATACATTTCATTGTTCATTACTTTAAGCTTAAACTAAAAATTTACACCTTAACCACAATAAAACAATGTCACTCGACACGTGTTTCGACTTCACAAGAAGTCCTCATCAGGAGCCTAACAGTTCCAGTTTAGTTTAAGTGACTAGAAACCACAGTTTCTCCGTTTTTCCAGTAGCATTACTTTAAGGGTTACATACTCCCTATCGATGAATTTGCAAAATTTTTACTCTTTGTAATTTAAAATAAACCCATATTGATGATATTTATGAATTATCAAATTAATATCACAACTTATAATAGAACCACACATCTTTGAAAAGTGTTCTACTAGCTTTGACTGGCGCGCGGCGTGGCATGCCATATACTTTATACAGTGTATAAAGTATATGGCGGACTACAAAAGTGCCGATATCTCCGAAGTTTGAAGATACGTTATTTTGAAATTTTATATCGTTGTATTCAGAACACTATATTGATTTATGAAAGAAAAAAAAAATAATTTTTGAAAAAAGTTGAGGGGTGTCCATTATACCCCCCAAATAAAAATTATAGGGGGTACCACATTTATGTTATTTTATAGCTCTTGTAATACCAAATAAATTTTGTACTAGACACAAGCCACTATTCCAAGCGGTTTACGAGCTATTTACTAATTAAAAATTTTACCCTCATTTTCAAAGGTCGATTTCACCACCTAAACTTAAAAACGGGTACGTATAAAAAAATACGTGTCCTTAATTTTTACCCAAATAACATTTTCACCAAGTTTCATTAAAATCGGAGAGTGGCACCTGGGGAAGTTTGCTTGTTAAATCACCTCGGACTTGTGTGGGATCTTAGATTAGGAAAGACTATGGATACATAACAACCAATGCTAGTCCGCATATGAAAGTGTTACCAAAATTTGTCGGCGGCCATCTTGTTTTAATTGTCAAAACCGCATAGGCGTCAGTTGAAAATTTATAATATGCAAATATGCTTTAAATTACAATTGAATTTAGTATGTATAGTTCCAAATAGACGTTTCTCTGTTAATCAATTATCACTGAAATATTTTTAAAGACAATATAAAACATGTATTCTTCATTAATTTTATAATTAAAAATAATTGACATTTATTTTAAAATCTAAATGATACGTCAATGATCCGTGGTGCAATTTTTCGTGGTGCGATATGGTAACTACGCTAGGTAATGTGTTATTTGTCCTTTATCTTTCCTTGTCTAAGTGTGGGATAATCAAGGTAAACATTTTTTTTAGAATCCGTGCAGTTTTGCACGCAGCCTCCTAGAGTTCCTATCCGACTGCGTCAAATCCAAAGACTACAACCACCAACACATCGCAGCTGCGCTAAACGCTCTATGCCTCGTATTCACTTACTCTGACTCTGCAGCAGGATGCTGCGCCCTCTTCATACTCACCCTGACCTCACTTTTAGATATATCAACAGAGATAATGCACTTAGTTTATAAGTGTCTAGTTTGCGCGACGCGCGCTCGGACAGTTGTTGATTCTTTTGCATCGGTATCTTCACGAGCGTTACCTTCTATCTTATTAGGTCTGCGTCATGCAGATACAATGATAATTCTCGCAACACAGGATACCCTACAAGCCGTTGTGAATCACGGTAGTATAGTAAACGAAATCCTAATCCGCGGTGGCGTTCTTTACCTCCTGGATATCTACATGAGCTCTAGAGATGGGACCGCACGAGAAGGTGCTGCGTTGCTTCTGGGGCGCATGTGCGCTGATCGTTCTGCAGGTCCTAGAATACGACTGATCCTCGCCCGAATGCTACCTGATGCTTTAGTGGACTCCCTTCGCGACGAACCTCCCGCATCTGCAGTTAGACTTTTAGACGTAGATCACGAGAATCCGGAATTGGTTTGGGATGAAGGTACGAGGCATTCGTGCACGTCGAATGTAGGGAAGTTGGCGTCTATGTGGGAGACGACGCAGAGGACGCATCCGAGTATGGAATGGGCCGCACCTGAGGTGATGTATGTGGCCGAGAAGGGACCAGGGGAGATGGTGGTTGGAGGTGTGCATCTGAGGTTGCTTGTAGCGAATCCTGCATGGACATTGCGCAGGCCGAAGGAGTTCTTAGCGGAACTGTTGGATGCCTGTGTGCGTGAGATGGAACATGGGTATGTGAGAAAAATATTTTAGTAGAACCATTAAATAACTTTACAAAAGCTTAAGTGTAGATTTTAAACACAAAATTGAACAAGAATGGTAATTTTTCATAAATCGCTATGTTTGTAGTTCTACTAAATGTGATGAAAATTGATTAAAAATTATTTTTTTAATATATCCGAATGACACACCTTATAGATTATTTGCTACTCTTTAATTTTTGTCCTGTAATTTTTTCACTATAGTCATATGTAAATAGTCAATTGCTATAGAGTGCGTCATACCGTATGCAAATATATAGTCATACTTTCTCCGCGCTCTACCACGAGAACGGTTGTTTTTTAAAAAAAAATGGAAAGAACCTTTTTTCTTAAGAATTTAATAATACACCGTTTATATAATAACCCTCATTGACCTCCGAGTCATACGAAGCGAGATATTCGCGAATAACCATTTTTCGTCACGTTAGACCTTCAATATCTCGCAACGCCGCCATGGTATCGTTGGGGACTTTTTACACGTTATTTATAACACTGTAACGAAGGTGTATACAAAAATTCAGCTAACTGCTATTTTTTTCGCAGTTGAAATCTAAAATTACTGGACTATAAATTAAGTGTGAAAATTAATGTGTTCAAATTTTTTTTATCCTTTGAATATTTTTAACCACAAATTGTTTTTTATGATAGATTACTTCTATAGTCCAAGCATTCTAGAATTTTAGTTCGGAATCGGAGAGGGCACAATGAAACTTTGAGGGTAGTTTGGGCCCATTAAAAGAAGTTTAAATCCGAGTTTTAGACTTCATCCCCCGGGAGGTTTTTCCGCCATCTAGGATTTAAGGGTGCATTCGTTTTTTGCGATTTGCGGCTTAACAACGCACTTTGTCAAAAAGTATACTTCCCTCAAAGTTTCATCCTGCCCTCTCCGATTCCGGACTAAAGCATTGGAACTTAGATAGATTGATCATTTATACACGTTACTACAGTCAACAAAAAAAATTGAAAAATGAATTAGGCCACTTTCAAAATAACTGGCTCATATTCTTTAACAGACAAGGCGGTGATACCGAAGGACAACTGATTGAAGCCGCATGCGCTGTCCTCGGGGCTCAACCTCTGCTCGCCGACGCGGTACCTGGCACAGGCCACGTGCCGCGACTGTGCAAACTTCTCGGGGGCCCCGGCGGGGTGGCGCCCCTCCGTCTGCTCAACAAACTGGCTCTGAGCGACGCGTGCGTCCATGCACTCGCGCATGCAGATGTTGCGAGACCGCTAGCGCGCGCTCTCCAGAGGCCCGACATGCTGGAGATGGCCTGCGAGACGCTGGGGAGGATTTACTGTTCCCCTGGCTCGGATGAGGAGCCGTTAGTCAGACAGGTTAGTTTTAAGATATTTTTTTGTATTTTTTTTTTTTTTTTTGAGTTTCTAGGAAAAGGTGGAGAGTATGTGGCTGATTCTCAAAAAAAATCTAAATTGTTGTCCTTTCTGATTTCTATAAAACGAGATCGAAAATTAAAGTTAAGGAGATTCTCTTATGAAACTACATCACTAGGTGTACCAAATTGTATATTAATTTTATTTCAGTTATTATAAATTGTAAAAATATATTAAAATTTATACCTCAAAAATCATTCCCTCACTGTGTCCCAACCACCAAATTTAAATACATTTCTAATTTGTTTCGAAAAGTTTTCTAAAATGTGTTTAATAACTTATTATTTATTCATTTATAACAATATTCTCTATTTAAAAATGTACAACAGTAAGTAAAACACAAACAGAAAATAAATTTACAAGTATGTCCTTAAAAAACGAATCATTCCCTCACAATTTCTGTAACAGTGAAATTAGACCGTAATTTTAAATCTATCTGAACGCAGTGTTATTGTTTTTATAATGTGGCAATACTGACATTAAAAAATAAATATGGCGAAAGGGCTGAGTGTTGAAGTGTATTGTTGAAATTGTTTTAAAGTATTATTATCCAAATTTACATTTTCGCTCGTCATTCCCTCACAAAGTGATCATTCCCTCACTAATACACTAAGCTATCATATCCTCACTTTTGAATTTTTGTTGTAACCCCCTTTAAAGTCAAAAATATTGGGGACCACTATAACCCTTCAGAAAATTACCCTATGTTTTATTATATTTACGAAAGAAATTGTACATTATTAAAAAAAAAAACACACAATAAAACAAAATCATTTTTCTACTTTTTTTGAGAATCAGCCATGTATGTGATACATCGAGGGCAAAAATGAAAATGGCGTCAACTTTCGTGAAAATGTGAGATTCCTATACCGGAAGTGCCTAGTTACTTCACATTTTCACTCGTAATAGGGTGACTAAATTCACATGAGATGAAAATGCGAGAAGTGAGTAAATTCGCTCAAGAACTGTAATAAGCCCCCAGGATCATGCAATTGAAAAGTTTTGATTATTTATTTCAGATACATTTATGAATAATAAGGTTTAAATAATTTGTTAGTTTAATATACAGGGTGATTTAGCACTGTCGTGCCAAACTTGAACTGTACATTGAGAAATATATTTTAAGCAAAAAACATTATATGAACATGTGTCCGGAAATTTTTCTTGAGAGGGCTGCAGCCCTCCAAAGATTTTATTCAAAATTAGTTTTTATTTAATATCTTGAGAACCTATTGTGCCATAGTTATGAAATTTGATACAGGGTTTAGTATTAATAAGGGTTATCTATATCCAGTATCAACCAATAGTAATTTTGACCAGGGTTGTATGAACCCAGGAGGCCCGTCGATTTTATCCAGTGTTTTTTGTTCTTCAATTTTTTCCAGAGTTAAAAATTTGAATAAGACCAGTGGCGTAGATAGGGGGGGGGGGTCAAGGTGATCAATCACCCCCCATGAGTCTACATCATGAGAAAACTCAAAGACATTTTTTTAACTGAGAGACAATTTTTTAAACTCTTCTAGTATGAATAAAATAGTAAAAGTGGTAAATTAAGAGTAAAAAAAAAGATTTGTTAAATATTGCTTAATTTTTAATTAATAATAAAGGGTACACTAATTTGAAGCATCCGTATTAAGTAAAATTCTGCATGCATTCTTTTGCATCGATATTGCTCGTAAACGGTTTATCCTATGATAAATGAGCAAAGTATATTTTTGTGTATTTTGTGCCATACAATCTTCTTCAAATGTCTAATTTAGAAAAAAATTAAAGAACAAAAAAATACTAGATAAAAATCGATGGGCCCACTTGCCCCATACAGCCCAGATCTAAATTATAATTGCTCAATACAAGAAATCGATAACACTTATTAATACTAAACCCTGTATCAAATTTCATAACTTTAGCACAATGGAGGATCCAGATATTAAATAAAAACTAATTTTGAATAAAATCTTTGGAGGACTGTAGCCCCCTTACGAAAAATTTCCGGACACATGTTCATATAATGTTTTTTGCTTTAAATATTTATCTTAATTTACTGTTCAAGTTTGGCACGACAGCACTGAATCACCCTGTATAATTAATAACACAGGTTTACAAAAATACAAAAGTTTATGAATATTTGACGAGACCATAGTATTCTTATGTATTTTGACGACCTGAATCCGAATCTGAGCTCCGTTGACCTTGGTTAGTTCAGTTTCAAGGTCATTTTAAGGTCAAATTTTTAAAAATCGATAAATGATTCTGGTAAAAGGTGATGTATAGGTTTTTCTGGTCGCTAATTCTGAATTTGACATCTGTTAACCTCTATGAGGTCAGGTTCAAGGTCATTTCAAGGTCAAAATGGGAAAAATCGCTCGAAAATTCTGACAAAACAGTACATATAGGTTTTTGGGGTCGCTTAATTTAAATTTGAGGTCCGTAGACCTCTAAAATGTCATTTTCAAGGTCATTTTAAGATCAAAATTTTATTTTTTTAAATCGCTAAATAAATCTGGTAAAAGGTGATATATAGGTTTCTCTGGTCGCTGATTCTGAATTTGATGTCTGTTGACCTTTACGAGGTCAGGTTCAAGGTCATTTCAAGAAAAAGTGGGAAAAATTGCTCGAAACAGTACATATAGGTTTGAACCTGACCTTGTAGAGGTCAACGGACGTCAAATTCAGAATCAGCGACCAGAGAAACCTTTATATCACCTTTTACGAGATTTATTTAGTAATTTAAAAAAATAAAATTTTGATCTTAAAATGACCTTGAAAATGACATTTTAGAGATCTACGGACCTCAAATTTAAATTAAGCGATCCCAAAAACCTATATGTACTGTTTTGTCAAAATTTTCGAGTGATATTTCCCACTTTGACCTTCAAATGACCTTGAACATGACCTCATAGAGGTCAACGGACGTTAAATTCAGAATCAGCGACCAGAGAAACCTATATACACCTTTTACCAGAATCATTTAGCGATTTGTAAAAATAAAAAATTGACCTTGAAATAACCTTGAAACTGAGATTGTCGGAGTCTACGGACCTTAAATTTTAATTCAGCAACCACAAAAATCTATATGTACTGTTTTGTCAGAATTCTCGAGCGGTTTTTCCTACTTTGACCCTGAAATGACTTTGAACCTGACCTCGTAGAGGTCAACTGATGATAAATTTAGAATCAGCGACCAGAAAAACCTATATATCACCTTTTACTAGAATCATTTAGCGATTTTTAAAAATTTGACCTTAAAATGACCTTGAAACTGAGCTAACCAAGGTCAACGGACGTCAAAATACATAAGGATACAATGGTCTCGTCAAATATTCATAAACTTTTTTATTTTTGTAAACCTGTGTAATTAATATAATTTATTCGTTTAATATATTCTTAACTAACACCCCACCCTCACAGGCACTGGAAAGCGGTCTAGTTCCAGCAGTCCTCAACCTACTGACCAATAGTAGCGGCGCAACGACAATGGTTGTCGGTCCGGGTCCGTCTGCCCGCGCGCACCTGGTGAACGCCCTCAAGGCGATGTCACGTTGCCGCGGCGTTCTCGGCGAGCGCGTGGCCGCCGCGCTTGACGCCGCGCCATCGTGGGCCGCGTTCAGAGACCAGCGGCACGACTTGTTCCTAGAGGCGGCGCCGTCGGCCACTGCGGCCATTGCGGCGGCGGGTATGGGGCGGCTGACGCAGGGAGCCGGTATGACTGCCCCGTCGGCGCCGCCGCCCGTCGACAGGGACGATAGGACTGCGGCGATGCCGGCGTTGCATTAGTGTGTGATGTAAATTAATGCGGACAGTTGACAGTGCCTTGTTGGTTGGTTGTAGTATGAAGCTAGAAATATTAGGATGATCCTTATTTGGGAAACTGGGGCTACGCACAAATTTAAATAAAGTACCGTCTTAAGGAATACATGTATTATAATATCAACTATATAGTTCTCGATAGGTACCCTAAATACTTGCATTCTGCTTGTAACAATAACAATTGATACACCAGTGGCGAAGCATCCATGGAAGCAGGGGAAGCAGTGCTTCCCTTACTTTATGGGGAAATTAATACAAAACTGCAACTCTATATTTATAATAAATATTAATTTACACGCTCAATTATAAAATTACAATACCTCCTACATCTTATTTTCTTGTATTTTAGTCGATATTTGTATGGCGAGTTGAAGTTCACTGCAGGAAATTTCACAATTTTTTTTTTAATTTTTGATTTTGTTAAAAGTATTTTAATTATATAAAAAATGACGTGAAAAATTGAAATTTTCAAACTGCAGATCTGTATCTCAAACCGTTATCGGATTTGATTTTTGTCGACGAATTTGAAATTAGAGTATCAAAAAAAAACTCGAGAAAAATTTTTCGCGAAAAACCTTTTTGTAAAATTTTCAAGTATTATACATGTCATTGTATAGATTTTCACACTCTGATTTCAAATCTGCCGACAAAAATAAAATCCAACCACCCGTTCAAATGTTATGGCCATTTTTTCCAAACGAGAACGGTTTGAGATACAGACCTGCGGTTTGAAAATTTAAACTTTTCACGTCATTTTCTATACAATTAACATACTTTTAACGAAATCAAAAATTCGAAATTTTTTAGTGAAATTTCCTGCAGTGAACTTCAACTCATTTCGATAAATGTTAGTTATGTATTTGGGTTTTTATTTTTAAATAATGTTTATTGCTTGATTTAATCTATTGTTGCGTTATATTGGTTATCACTCGTTCAGTAACCGTTATTTCTAACAATAAACATAATCAGGGTGTCCACTTTCTGAAAAGTCAGGGAAGCTTAAAGTGGTCAGGGAAAGTCAGGGAATTTATTACATTTTTTTGGAAAGTCAAGGAATTTATTGTATCAGGGAAGTCAGTGAAGAAGAAAAAAGTGTATAAATTTCAGTTGACGAACAAAAAAAAAGGTCTACAAATTTTTTTGCACATTCTGGGAGCTTCTCGATCACTTCTTGCCCCCGAGCCTCTAGTGGTCAGGGAATTTTGAATTTCTGGTCAGGGAAAGTCAGGGAATTTTATTTTAAAAAAACAGTGGACACCCTGATAATAATAAACACAAAAATAAGAATTTATTTAAAAAAGTAAAAGCTTGAACTTAAGATGTTTCATAACTAGTTTTTTTTTGTTAATAGGAGGGGGAGGATTGACAAAATATGCTTCCCTTATTAAAAATTTCACGCCTCGCCACTGTAATACACAGGGTGTCGCAGCTTTGAAAAACCAAGAATTCTTTTTAAAAATGGTGTAACTTAAACAGACGAAACTAAGGCTTTTTGATGAATATTTTTTTGTGACATATAACAGGGCCTGCAGCAAGACCAACTGTATTTTTTCAAATTGCACTTTTTATACATCTTTGCCGATTTTTTTTTACCTGATATAAGGAGGAGTAAAATATTATGGCCTTAGTTTCAGCTCTCCTTACTTGGTTTTTTGAAACTGGAACACCCTGTATTTCTTAGTTTGTTGAAATTTTGTTATTTAATGGGAATAATCTTTGCCGTCCAAGCTTAATAATTTGGTTCACGAAACAATAGGGTCCTTTTTCACGAATGTCTAGGACATTAAAAAATTGAAATCATTTATTTAATAAATATGCTAACGATATTTGTAAATAATTACATAGAATATAATTTTGAAATTACCCCCCACCCCCCTTTTCTTTTAGAATTATAGAATACCTGCCATATTAAGATAATATTCACAACTTAATCTTTTAGAATTTTTTTAAATTTAGCAAAAATCACATTTTAGATAGGAAAATAACTTTGGAATGTGATGAACGATTTTTGAGATAAAAGTCTGAAAGTTAGGAAAGATTTTGAAATCAGGATAGTATTTTGATAAAGTAATTTTCAGCCTTCACTGCTTTTTACGTTCATATTATAATCGAATAATAAGGCACTGTATGGAAATATTACTATTTATATATAAGTAGATAGCCTTTACAATTTTATTTGTATGAAAGAATTGAATGATTATATTTTAAAGGTAATTTTAAACAATTCATTTCTTTAACCCATATTGCCTTTATCAAGTATTTAATATATTATAATATATAAAAAACATTTTTTTTAAATATATATTTATTTCATTCCATATGCGTGTTAATATTTGATTTTAAATTTGTATAAATACATATTTTAACGTTCTTAATGGCCGTTAGGTTCCTTTACTTACCATTTCAACTCTCGTTATTTCAGGCAGGGCCGTAACTACCACCGGGGCAGCGTAAAACTTTTATTAACTTCCCAACTGGAAGTCATTATAATCGGTCCGAAAATCAGAATCAAAAATTTCAACATATTTGTATGTTTCAAGGTCACTATAGTATATTTACACTATTTTCAGAAAGATGTATGTAGGTATATGCGTGTCATTTTTTACGTGCACGAAATCTCGGAAATAAAAAAGCTATTGACTTCGTTGGGGTGCCAATCGAAGCGTCTTGGCGTAAATATGATCTGAAAGAAAGGATTTTTTGAAATCCAACCTCTACAGGGGTAAAAAGGGGTGTAAAGTTGTTTTTTTGGTCGGATTTACTTGAAACTTAGCATAAATATTCTACAATAGAAATAATGAAACATGTATTTTTTTTTTGTTAAACGTGCCTAAACAGCCATTGAAGGTGTAAAAGGTGAAAACAAATGCAATTAAATTTTAATTGTCAGACTATAGTTACGTTTTATAAAACAAATGCAATTTAATTCTAATTGTCAAATTAGTTATTCTAAAAATGTGTGTTATATTATTGACATTAGGATATTAGAAAACTAGGTGACGTTTTATTACTGACCAATTCCATTAAAATTTTTCATAAACATACTAAAAAAATGTTCACATAAACTATATGGAAACAATAAATAATCAGTATTCAAGTAATTATAATCATACAATGTTGGGAAGTTGATTGTGTGGACCTAAAGGGTCTCACCCGAACCCAAAGCTTGTTTTTATTTGGTTCTAGAAAATATTTCAGTTTTTTTAAATTAGTAAAATTTAAAAATCGTAATTGGCGACCAAAAAAAAGGTTAAAAAGTTAAAATCAAAAGTATTAATAATGTGTTAAATTCCCAAGTATTAGAATAATACGGATTAGAATAAAAAGGATTTTTATTTTCGGTCACTTCTTGCCCCGGGACCCCCGAGCCTATAGTTACGGCCCTGATTTCAGGAACTCATGAAGAAAACTCTAGCATGATTATTGCTAAAACAAATACTTTTTAACGTAAATGAAATTATTACGATTTATTAAACGATTTTAACCGTAATACATATATGCATTTTATAATTTCCCTATTTTAAAAAGTGATAAGGTACTGGCACCAGTCTTGGACGCTTTAATAGTAAGGTATATTGTTTTTTTGGGATAATTAGATTATATGTCCACCATTTTGACACCCATTGACCCAGTGACGTAGGAACGGGGGTTTGGGGTCGACCCCCCCCCCCCGAAATATTTAATGTTCTTAAAATATATGAAATTATTATTACAATTTTGAATTGAATGACCTTTTTTGTGATTATAACCCGCCCCCCGAAATATTCAATGTTCTGAAAATATGCGAAATAATTATAATAATTTTGAATTGAATGACTTTTCTGTTTTTTTTTTTGATCATACAGTTAACTGCACTTAGTTATATGACTAAAAAAAAAGGTCTTCAATACTACTTATTGATTAACTTTCAATTGTGTAACCTTTTTTTTTTTTTGTCATAAGATTCGAAATTATAATAATAATTTCGCATATTTTGGGACCCCCAAGCTTAACCCCCCGCCGAAAATTTTTCTTACTACGCCACTGCATTGACCTATTGTCATCAAATTAAGTTGTTTTACAGTTAAGTGTCTATAGATTATGATTCAGTAATGTTAGTTATCAAATATTCAACACTGGAGTATTGTCCAAGACTGGTGCCAGTACCTTATCTAAAATTAAAAAGCAGAGTTAAAAAGTGATTGGAATTTAAAATTGAAATATTATTTACGCGCTTTTCAGAATTGTTTAATATATTATTTTTATTATACTTTATTTTAGTTTTGTAATAAAAGATAAGTGTGGTTTTTCCAAGACATTAATGTGATAAATTTATATAAGATATCGTATGTATGTAAGTGTTTTATAATACAAATAAAAAATAATGTTTATATTTCACTATATGCTCTATGAAAATAATATGTTTATATAACATTTTATATTAGTTCCTGTGTTTTAGTTTAAATAAATAATGCATTGTATTAATGTATATAGAACAAAAACAAAAAAACATGACAAATTAATAATAAAAATATTCAAAGAAAACTGCTTTTATTTTATTAAATTGTACCACCAAACGATACTCCCAGATAAAAACGTTGCTCCTCGTCAGATTGTCAGTACTTCAAGTAAAATGCTTGAAAAAAAACATTGCCAAGTAAATGCACAGTGCTTCCTCGTGCTAAATTCAACAAAGGTAGTTAATTATTAAACAAGTTAAATAAAAACCAATAAAGTGTTCAGATAAATTGCCTGGCTAGTCCACGGTATTTAGATTAAAATTCGCCAAATAGAAGAAAAAAATTATAAAGTTTTGATACTTTGTCCACGAACTCTCAGTAAGGTTCGGAATAAGAGCCCGAAAAGTTCCCACCTTAATCCCCTTTCACGTAAAAAACTACCCCCGGAATGAAATTTATCCCAGTTTTTTTTTAGGCGTTGGTTATAACTTATAACTATTTAATTTTTATACAATTTTACTAAAAAATATTAGTTCTAAATTTTTCTTAAGCCACACCTGATTATTTTATCGTATATTTTGAATTTTTTGACAATTTCAATCTAAATCTAAATTTTTCTGTTAAGCCTGGTTTACACGCTACGATAACTCGTAACAATTTATCGTAACGATTGAATTGTTACGATTTATCATTGCGTGTAAACAGGACATTGTAGCGATTTATTGGAATTGGATTGGATGGTTGATGCCGGCCGGCATCAATTTCTGCGAATCGTAACGACAAGTTGGAACGTGTAAACAAGTAGCAGCCATTCATTGTTACGATAACAGAATCATTTTTCACAATAAACGCAGAAAATAATCTTAACAACTCAACATAAGTCTCTTCATCCATTCTTAAATAATTCCGCCAGTCACTGGGTTCATTTCGCAATTCTTTCAATAATTTTATATGAGAAAATACCCTTTTCTTCAGCAACCACTGGCGGCTCCACTTTCTTCTTGGTCTTCGTGACCTTTTCACTTTTCTTGCTAAACAAACGACATACATATAACGACCGCAACAATACATACTTCCTCCATGGCAAAAGCTAACTGAGTGTACCGCGGTCGACAATGAATATTGGACAAGGCTTGTAAACGTCAAAATGACTATGGGCCGGTATTATAAAAGCCAGACAACTTTTACTCTAGGGATAAAATTTATTCCATGGATAGTTTAACACATTCTATGGAGTCCTTTATTTGAGAAATGTCATATCGATTTCGAATTTTTTACACAAAATAATGTTTAGACATATTATATTAATTATATATGTACAAAGTAAAAACTGATTATATACATGTAAATAAAATAAATTTAGTGGGTTAATATATTGATATTTATAGTGAATTTGTTATTTTCATTCCGTTTTTAGTAATTTTTCGTTCCAAATGTTGAACTAGTCGACATCAGAAAGATCGTCGCTATTTATTCATCGAGTAAACTTATCTGCCTTTTATAATACCGGGCCTATAGCTATTTAAAAAAATAAATGACGATTTTTTAAAACAAATTACATAAATAAATCTTTGCAAGAGAATATTTTACAACATTGTGGATACCTATCTATAGGTATTATTGGAAATTGAATACTCTACAAAAAAGATTCTATAAAATTTTCACGTAACATGTGTCGTTTTTGAGACATCTTGAAAAAATAAGTATTTTGGGATGTCACCCCTCCCCCTTAGACGCTTTTTTGATGATTTTGAAATGGAACCGTCCCCAAGTCAAACCGAAAACCGAACCAACCAAAGTTTCATTAATATGCATAGGACAAGGATTCAGGGGACAGACAGACACACACGCGCGGACACACATAGACAAACAGACACGGAACGAAAAGATCAAGTAAAAATTTTGAAATCAGAACATTTTTATTTTTATTTTAAAACGATCACAAAGCTTCTCGTATCTTCGATATGGCGATGAAGCAATACTTGATACTTGATATTAACAAGTATTTAGGGGGCATGATACTGTAGTGTAATATTAGAAAGGGGGATTCATAAGATTGTGTATAGTGTGATGTAACATACAGAGGTCTTTTTTTGAAATGAGGGTCCTTAAACTACTAAAGTTTGAGAACTGCTGTGATAATTAAAATATATTAAAAAATACTTGGTATTAACAAGTAGTAGTAAAAAATTTAGAGAGGGGGCATGATATTGTGGTGTAATATTAGAAAGGGGGTTCATAATAAAATATAATAATATAAATTGTGATAAAGTGTGAAAAGAAAAGGGAGGGGGTCGAAAATAACAAAAAATAGCGTGATGTAACTTAAGGAGATCTTTTTTTATGAATTTAGGGTCTGTAAACTACCAAAGTTTAAGGACTGCTCTGATAAATCATTTATGAAATATATTTATTCAAATATTTTACACGTAGAGATTATTTTATGCATATTTAAAATGTGCAAAGTTTCATCAGAATTTTGTATTATCTTCACTTATTTCTGTTAATCAAAAATTCAAAGATTAGATAGCATTTTTCTGGAACAAATACAGATATTTTTATATTAGATATTGGATGTATTTTTTATTTATTTAATATTATTAAATTTATAACATTACAGAAAAACGTAAATAAATTCTATACTTATCTTAATTAGAATATCTACATTCTTTTTTAAATTATATACCACCATATTTAATTAAATGAAAATTATTTTTTACTATAGATAAAAATATAAATTGATACTAGATTTATTATATTTATTTAATAATGAACTTGCAAATAAACATTTTAATGTAAAATTTTCATAAATGAATGCAAATATTGCATTTATTATTATGATAATTGATTAAGGTACTGTTTCCACACCACCTACGAGGTACAGTACATGGCGCGTTTTTTTTTAACGTGGTCTCCCCAATAGGCCTATTCCACGATATCTTATTTTACCTTTCTGATTTCTGAGGTTTCATAATTATCTTTTTGTACTTCTTACTAGACACACAGATATGCTGTTAAACAGTAGGGCTGGTGTATGTTCTGTCTTAGAGAAAGGTCGACATTGTTGTAAAACTGTTGAAATAACACAATATAGAGTTCACAGATTGTTTAGTTTGTTTGACAGCGGACACACAGATATGTTGATAATGAACAGTGGGGCTGGCTGGTTCTGTCTTGGAAAAAGGTCGACATTGTTGTAAAACTGTTGATGATTGTTTAGTTAGTTTGGCAGCGGACACACAGATATGTTAATAAACAATGGAGCTGGCTTTAATTCTGTCTTGGATAAAAATTTACATTGTTGTAAAACTGTTGATATAAAATGACATGGAGTTCAAATATTCTTTAGTTTGTTTGGCAGCGGACACACAGATTTGTTGTTAAACAGTGGGGCTGACTTATGTTCTGTCTTGGAAAAAGGTCGACATTGCTGTAAAACTGTTGATCATTGTTTAGTTAGTTTGGCAGCGGACACACAGATATGTTAATAAACAATGGAGCTGGCTTTAATTCTGTCTTGGATAAAAATTTACATTGTTGTAAAACTGTTGATATAAAATGACATGGAGTTCAAATATTCTTTAGTTTGTTTGGCAGCGGACACACAGATTTGTTGTTAAACAGTGGGGCTGACTTATGTTCTGTCTTGGAAAAAGGTCGACATTGCTGTAAAACTGTTGATCATTGTTTAGTTAGTTTGGCAGCGGACACACAGATATGTTAATAAACAATGGAGCTGGCTTTAATTCTGTCTTGGATAAAAATTTACATTGTTGTAAAACTGTTGATATAAAATGACATGGAGTTCAAATATTCTTTAGTTTGTTTGGCAGTGGACACACAGATATGTTGATAATGAACAGTGGAGGACTTAAGTTCTGTCTTGGAAAAATGTCGACATTGCTGTAAATTGTTGATGATTGTTCAGTTTGTTTGGCAGCGGACACACAGATATGTTGCTAAACAATGGAGCTGGCTTAAGTTCTGTCTTGGATAAAAATTGACATTGTTGTAAAACTGTTGATATAAAATGACATGGAGTTCAAATATTCTTTAGTTTGTTTGGTAGCGGACACACAGCTATGTTGATAATGAACAATGGAGCTGGCTTAAGTTCTGTCTTGAAAAAAGGTCGACATTGTTGTAAAACTGTTGATGATTGTTTAGTTTGTTTGGCAGCGGACACACAGATATGTTGTTAAACAATGGAGCTGGCTTAAGTTCTGTCTTGGATAAAAATTGACATTGTTGAAAAACTGTTGGTATAAAATGGTATAGAGTTCAAATATTGTTTAGTTTGTTTGGCAGTGAACACACAGATATTATGTTGATAAGGAACAGTAGGATTGGCTTAAGTTCTGTCTTGGAAAAAAGTTCTCCTTGTTGTAAAACTGTTGATATAACACAATATAGAGTTCAATGATTGTTTAGATGGATCTGGTGTAAATTCTGAATTTTATAATATCAGTTTCTGGAATCATTACACTTTTACTTAAATATAAATAGTTGTACAAACTTCAGTTAATGTACAATATTTTTTATATTCAATATTAGGGCACTACGGTTTATTTTAATTATTTTAAATACAAGTATTTTTGATATTGAAAATGAATATTAAGTACCTATTATATCTACATAAAAATCACCAGATATGTCTAACCAACAGTCAAAAGTCTTATTTATATGAATAAACAAATGTATGATAATAATTTCAAATCTATAAAACTGAATAACAAACGTCTCAAGATATGAATTGTTCGGAGTTCAATATGATTAAGTTCATGCACATTTTAATTTTGTCACTTTTTAAAATTAGGGCTGCTCTAGCCAATGTGTAAATGGGATTATTTAAATTTACCTAACATAAATTTTAACAAAGTAACAATATATGTAGATAAATTAATCTTCTTATTAATCATTAGGAAACTAATTATTAAAACTGTACTAATAAATATGTCACGTAATATTATTTTTGAATTATTATTATTATTATCAGGAACATTATATTCGTTTACAATTCTATATGATTTGTCGTCTTTTTTAATTGCAGTATTAGAGGCATTATCAGAATTGTTGGTGACCGTGTTCTTGCAATCCAAAGGATCTTGGGTAGTGCTCATTTCTTCAGATATTTCAGGATGATTGTTAGTAATATTTACAATAAGGTCTGTGTTTGTTTCTAATGGAATATTTTCTTCATTTATATTTATAGATGATTTGTTGTCTTCATTAATCACAGTATTAGTTACATTTACAGATGTTGTTTTTGTAATACTGCCAGTGTCCGTGTTCTGGGACTCCAAAGGATCTTGAGTATCGTTCATTAGTTTAGATATTTCAGGATGATTGTTAGTAATATTTACATTAAGGTCTGTGTTTGTTTCTGAAGGAATATTTTCTTCATTTATATTTATAGATGATTTGTTGTTTTCATTAATCACAGTATTAGTTACATTAACAGATGTTGTTTTTGTAATACTGCCAGTGTCCGTGTTCTGGGACTCCAAAGGATCTTGAGTATCGTTCATTAGTTTAGATATTTCAGAATGATTGTTAATTATATTATGGCGTGAATAATCATTTACTTGAAAAATTGTTATGTCTCCACAGTTATTAAAATCACCTACATTTTGTGTGTTAATGTTATTACTATTTGTTACGTCACTTGATGAGGTTTTCTGCTGTTCTACGTTTATATTGGTGTTTTTATAGTCTGAATGATCTTGGGTATTGTTAATTTCTTCAGGCCTTTCAGGATGATTGTTAGTAATATTTACATTACAGTTTGTGTTTGTTTCTGGAGGAATATTTTCTTCATTTATATTTCTAGATGGATTAATGCTACTTATTGACTCACTAGTACTTGCTGGTTCTTGTCGTTCTACATCTAAAGAAATGTTATCTTCATTTTCGTTGGTGTCAAAAAACTTTTTTAAAAATTTAAAAAGATAAAAGTTTTTGAAAGGACTTTGGGTATTGTTTGTTACTTCAGATATTCCAGAATGATTGTTAGTAAGGTTTAATTTATATTTTAACTGCAAGTTTTTAATGTCTGTATTATTCGAAATATCTAGAGCTGTTTGTCCTTTTTCAATTTTCTTGTTAATGTCAGCCTCTTTTTCTAACAATGTTATGACAATATCTTTGTGTCCGCCCAAAGTAGCTAGGTATAGTGGTGTATTTTCATAATTATCACTAATGTTAACGCTAGCCCCACTGTTCAATAATGTATTGACAATATCTGTGGGTCTGCACCTAACTGCCATATGTAGTGGTGTCCATCCCTCATTAGTTATATTATCAACACTAGCCCCACTGTTCAACAATGTATTAACAATATCTGTGTGTCCTTCACTAGCTGCCATGTGTAGTGGTGTCCATCCACCCTCTACAACATTATCAACGCTAGCCCCACTGTTCAACAATTTATTTACAATATCTGTGTGTCCATTCCTGGCTGCCATGTTTAGTGGTGTCCAGCCATCCATTTGAACATTATCAACACCAGCCCTACTGTTCAACAATGTATTAACAATATCTGTGTGTCCGTTCCTAGCTGCCATGTGTAGTGCTGTCCATCCATTATTTTCAACATTATCAACACTAGCCCCACTGTTCAACAATGTATTGGCGATATCTGTGTGTCCGTACCTAGCTGCTATGTGTAGTGGTGTCCATCCGTCCTCGTCAACATTATCAACACTAGCCCCACTGTTCAACAATGTACTACCAATATCTGTGTGTCCTCTTCTAGCTACCATGTGTAGTGATGTCCAACCCCTATTAGTTGCAATATCAACACTAGCCCCACTGTTCAATAATATATTGACAGTATCTGTGTGTCCGTAACTAGCTGCCTCGTGTAGTGGTGTACATCCTTTCTTATTTACAGTATCAACACTAGCCTCATTGTTCAACAACGTTTTGACAATATCTGTGTGTCCGTACCTAGCTGTCATGTGTAGTGGTGTCCATCCATCCCTATCAGCATTATCAACACTAGCTTTATTGTTCAACAACGTTTTGACAATATTTAAGTGTCCGTATCGAGCTGCCATGTGTAGTGGTGTCCATCCATCCCTATCAGCAATATCAACACTAGCTTTATTGTTCAACAACGTTTTGACAATATTTGAGTGTCCGTACCTAGCTGCCATGTGTAGTGGTGCCCATCCATTATTTTCAATAATGTTAATGTCAGCCCCAAAGTTCAACAACTCTTTCACAATATCTGTGAATCCGTACCCAGCAGCCCAGTGCATTATTGTCCATCCATCTTTATCAATAATGTTTTTTTCTCCCCCTTTAATTAAAAACTCATTTATAAATTCGATATCTCCGCTAATAACTGCCTTCTCTAGAGATAAATCCATTTTCTTTTTAAAAAATTTGATGATGAAGCCGTTAATTAGTTAAATTATCTTTTAAATATCGACAAATTTCTGTAATTAAAAAATAAAAATAGCAATAACTAAAGAACGACTTTTTTAAACCAATATTTTAAAAAATTTCGAACGTATCAAATTATTACCAAATACTAATTTTAAAGTTGATGATCGATCGAGTTAAATTATTTTTCAATTTAATCCTTAAACTGACTTAATTTTAAAACTTTTCATTAAATGGGTACAAAAAGACAATATGCCTAGTTAAAAAAAATCTGAAAATACAAAAATATATAAAACAAATAAATTTACTCACCATTTAAATTTGATCCTCAAAAATCACATCAATTAAATAACAACATTAATATTAATAAATAACTTATAATTGATAATAATAAAATTCAGTTGTACTTGATTGTAATAAGATTAATAAAATAATATTAATAGGTACGTGCATATAGACAGGTACTTATAGCAAATCTCCTATCATATTTAAAAAGTAATAATGTTATCATTGCATATCTCAAAGCTGCAATTTTTATTTTTAATATTTCGAATGCTACAAAAAAATACGTGTTCAATATTTTTGAAAAAGCTATTCAACTACACCAAACTGCAACCATCTACAGGGGGTGGGGGAGGGGGTAACTTTGATATCTTAAATAGAAACTCCCAATTTTTATTGCAGATTTGGATTTTGCGTAAAAATACGTAACTTTTGTCTGAAACATTTTTTTGTGTTCCGGGCAGATGGTGCTGTAATTGCTGTCCGAAAAGACAAATTTTGTAAGAGAAATTTCCGAGTAAAAAAACAAACGCACGTGCTATGGTCATGGTGCAACCGTGCTATGGCCGTGGTGTGGCCGTGTGGTCGCGGTCTTAGTACGACCGTGATGTGGCCGTGGTGCAGCCGTGAGTGCGACCGTACGACCGGGCTTGATTCACAAACAAACCTAGTGCTGTCGTGGTGCAGACCATCCGACCGTGGACCGGCCGCGGTCGTACGGCCACACCACGGCTGCACACAGGCCGCGACCACATGGCCGCACCACACGGCCGCACCTTGACCATAGCACGGTCGTTTGTTTTTTTACTCGGAAATTTCTCTTACAAAATTTGTCTTTTCGGACAGCAATTACAGCATCATCTGCCCGGAATACAAAAAAATGTTTCAGACAAAAGTTACGTATTTTTTGACGCAAAATCCAAATCTGCAATAAAAATTGGGAGTTTCTATTTAAGATATCAAAGTTACCCCCTCCCCCACCCCGTGTAGATGGTTGTAGTTTGGTGTAGTTGAATATCTTTTTCAAAAATATTGAAGACGTATTTATTATATTATTCGATGCTGTATGTACCATTCGAAATATTCGACCCTCCCGTTACATATTTGACACCCTGTATAGCCTCAAATAATTGAGTCTTAGGCTCTATAATGGTGAAAATCCTATCAAAATCGGTTCAGTAGCAATTCACTAATTCTCTGTACGTATTTAATGTTACTGCTTAGCTTCTTGATAGAATAGCGTGATTATACATAAAATTTACTGATTCCTAGGGTTTTAAGCTTTATAATTGTGAAAGTCTCATCAAAATCTGTTCAGTAGCAATTCATTAATTCTCAGTACGTATTTAATGTTACTGCTTAACTTCTTAAGGGATTCGCGTGATGATATATAACCTCAACTGTTTCTAGGGTTTTAGGCTTTATAAAAGTGAAAACCTCATCAAAGTCGGTTCAGTAACAATACACTAATTATCTGTATGTATTTAATGTTACTGCTTAGCTTCTTGATAGAATAGCGTGATTATACATAAAATTTACTGATTCCTAGGGTTTTAAGCTTTATAATTGTGAAAGTTTCATCAAAATCTGTTCAGTAGCAATTCATTAATTCTCTGTATGTATTTAATGTTACTGCTTAACCTCTTAAGGGAATTGCGTGATGATTTATAGCCTCAACTGATTCTAGGATCTTAGGCTTTATAAAAGTGAAAGTCCCATCAAAATTGGTTCAGTAGATCAAACTGAAAAATGGATTGTATTTTGTCTCCAGGACAAATGGATGAAATAAAAATAAGTAAATATAATAAACATTTATTATAATATATAAACGCATACAAATATCATAAAATATCATAAAAAAGCTAGCTGCAGCTAAAAGTGTATTATTCAGTTTTAAATTATACATATATTATTTTAATACAAGACCAGGTATTTATATCAGATATTATTTAATTAGAAATGTCTCTGACTTTTTAATATTAAGACAGATTCATAAACCTTCACTCTCTTTGAATGCTCGATAGGTAACTTTATTTTATTAAATTAAACGTTACATTTTTTTTGTTTCGAAGAACAATAATACATATTTTTTGTAAAAAACGTTTTGCTAGATTAATATTTGAAGCGAAATTCGTTTTTTGATTTAATTAATTAAATAGTTACAGAAATAAACGCCTGGTTTTTTAATAATGCCCCGCCCTGTATATATCAAAATTAACTTTTTGGAAAATATAATTTATATATTATCAATTATTACTCATTGAGATCAACTATAATTTTCTTATAAAATTTGTTCTTGAATCTGGACGAAGATGTAAAGAATTGGCATTGATTTTTTTAAATACCAGAAATTCCAAAAGAATGAAATTCTCTATTTAAAATATACGTTGATTAAGCATTTAAACCCCCTCCCCACCCTTGTGAAATAAAAACAGCAATCTTAAATTTTATCAACGATTCAAATTATCAGTAACTGGGTTATCCAATTTCGCAAAATTTTATTTTGATAAAAAATAAGCTAATTCAAAAAACTATATCAAATTAAATATAATAATTTCATGTGGGTTGCTTAAAAATTTCAGCAGTAGATTTGATTTTAGCAATGCCTTCTTCATAGATTTTCCTTAAAATTGGTCAATTTCTAATATTCTCCTGTATTATAAAACTATTGAGTCTTTTTTTCAACTTTGTATTTTTATAAATATATATTTTTATAGTATCAGTTTTCTTAAGGGGGGTTCCAGCTGTTAACCCCCTTTTCTGCTAAACAAAAACGTTTGAAACTTATTTTACAACTCGTGCTTAAAAATTAAAAATTTTTTTTAGGTTATATTAAACGCGAAATTAAGAAGATATTTTTTCTCAAAATTATTTTTCACCATTGTCATTCCAAAATGGATATTACAATTTTTTTAAAAACCTTCCTGACACTACATATAAAATTGGCCGCCATTTTGATAAGATGGCGGCCGAATCAGTTTTTAGGGGCAGTATCTCCTTAATTGTACATTTTATAGTAAAAAATGCAATAACAAATATTGTAGAGGATTACATTTTGTATAAAAATAGTTCTATGAATTTTATTTGTACGATGGGTGGTTTAAAAGTTATAGCGTTGAGAAGAATATAAATATATTTAATTAATATAATTAAATATGTTCGTTTTTCTTCTGAAGTTTCGCTTAAAAAATCTATAAAATTCAGGAAATATGTTTAATTTTATGAAAAATATAATGTAGAAGCATCAAGTCTCAAAATGTTTTCGTTTAGAAGAAAAAAAGTTATAGTAAAGGTCGGAACTTGGAACTTTGGAACCCCCGTTTATTTGTAAATAATTAATAAAATATTAATATAACAGCATTATAATATCATTTATATTTAACTTTGGGTCAATTCTATTCTAAATGTGGGACCCTATACTTAAAAATAAATTATAAAAAACAATTAATTGTACTCTTAGTAAAAAATCATCTTAAAACAAACGTTAAATCTAAGATAAGTAAACAGTTTTTAAAAATATAATACTGTATACATTTGTGCGAATGTAACACCAAAAATGTAAAATCGTAAACATCTAAAAGCTTAATATATAATGGAATTAACACGATTAAAAATTTGTATATTTTAATATTAAAAATATATATAGGCGAAAAATCGTCTGGAAAATGAGTGACCTTGGAAAGTATAACAGGGAAAAATAGTCAAATGTAGACATCATTACGGGCATTTCTACCAAGTTTTTTTTAAATCGATTAAGAAAAACTAGAGAAAATGGGGTCAATACTAAAAATAATGTATCTATTAAATTTTTGTAATTTTCTCGAAAATGGGGGGTTCTACACGAAAATTTTACTGAAAACGTAGAGGAGAACATTTTACACAAATTACATTATTTTTTATTTGAAATAAATAACCATTTTTGGAAAAAAATTCAAAAAAGAAGCCCCATTTTCTTAAGTCCCATCCAAAATATTTTTATAAAACTTGGTAAATATGTCTGTAAAAAATCTGCTTTTAACTGAATATATATTTTTAAATAATTTATATTTTAATTGATTTCAACCGCTTTATCTCTGTAGTTTATTTTCGCCTAATAAACTAAAAAATACTTATTATTCATTATTCATTGGTTCCAGTTCGGTTTGCTGTTGAGGTTCTTGTTGCAATTCTTCCGTCTTCTTGCTTTCCACTTCGATATTGTCACCATTTTGACAACGGCACAAATACAAAGTATCCAATACCATCTGTAATGTTAGATATATAAAATTACGTAAACGGCTGTAACTATAAATCGATTCATTGTAACAAATTCAAATTTAAATACATAAAACTAGACAAAATATAAAACATTTTACCACCTTCCCCAATTTTTTCTGATCAATAATTCCCAAGTTCTAAATCAACAAATATCCATTTAATTTTTATGCACTTTAAAAGGCACAAGTATGGTTTTTGCTTTAAACTTGAATAACTTTGCAAAAAAAAATCTTAGAATAATAAATCAAAAAGCATTTTTAAGCTGCCGGTTCAAGCTTTCAAACGCATTTAAGAAAACCTTTCTGTAATTTTTTTTCATCGAGCGAGAGCCTCACAATTACAAAAAAAAATTTCGACTTGAATTCAGTTTTTTGAAAAACAGCTTGAATTAAAATTTACTTTAAATAACCTATAAAAAATAGAGATTACAAGCTTCAAAACCCTTCTTGAATGATCACTTTGCGTCGATTTGTTTAAAAGATATGACGATTTGAATTTTTATTTATTATAAAAAAACCTTACCTCGTAGAGCGATAGAATACAATGCGCGATAAAGAAAGCAAACACGCAAGTCAGAAGTGTCGGCGCCGCATAAAACGTCAATTTAGTATTCCTCTTGAAGAAAAACAGGCCGACAGTTCCCGTTACAGCCGTCACGAGACATTTCCCTAAGAATAGAATAAAATCACCAAGACTATTAATCGTCGCCACTTGTAACGGATGAGAAGTCAGGACTTCAAACGCCGTCCCAGCCGCCGTGCAGAAGTTAGACCCGTCTATTGCGATTACAGTGTAGGCGTTATGGTTCAAGTAACGTATGAATTTCTCCAAACAGTAGAAACAGCAAATGCAGCCTTTTAGGCAGCATTTAGCTACCTCGCTTCCTTTGGTCTCGTTGTCTTTTATTCTGGAATGTTAATTAACGTAATTGTCACGCTGTTTTTTTTTTCGTTTGTTTTACTTACTTTGAGTGAAGGTACATCATAATTAAACGTGGTATTTTGAATATTGTAATTAAGAATGAGCCTTTTGCGACAGATCCGAGATGGTATTTTAACAGTTTGCAGATTGAGTAAGTTACGTGGTCACTTGTTTTGTAACGATTCCTGAAAAGGGAGTTTGAATATTTGTTCTAAATCATAGAAAAATTCATTAGATTTCAAATAGTATATAACACTTATAGATTTCATTCAGTTCATTTATTTAAAAATTAATATTTGTTGCGAATGTATATTTTGGAATTAATTTTTTTCAATTAGTTTAATTGCAGCGAATATTATATAATATTAAAACCGATCAATCATTCTTTAACATAAAACAAACTGCACTCATATATCTGCCTTAGTTTCCGAGCCATTGGCTTTCAAAGTGGTTAATTTAATTTCTATAATAAAAATTGTAATAAATTACAATAAGTGATTTTAAAATAAATTATCTGAATTAAATCTATACTTATTATACATCAAATTAAAACCAATTAAACACTCTTTAATATAAAATAAACCGCATTCAATTATTTGTCCTCGTTTTCGAGATATTATCTTCCGAAGTGGTCCGTTTTTAGTGTATCATTGAGAAATATTACGAAGGTACGATAAGTGACTTTTTAATTGATTATTTATATCAAATTTATACATTTTATATATCAAATTAAAGCCAATTAATAACTTTTTGATATAAAACAAACTACACTCAAATATCTTTCCTAATTTCCAAGCTATTAGCATTTAAAGCCGTGCATTTAAAATAAAATCATACCTATAAAACCAATGAGCGACTGCGCCAGCTATAACCATTGACTGACACGCCATAATGAACTCAGACGTCCAAATAAGCCCTATGAAGTAAACCCACCACATATACTTGACCCACGTAGGATTGACGTACTGCACAAGAGTATACGCTAAAAAAAAACAAAAAAAAAACAGTAACGCATCAAGCACACTTTTTATAAAATTTAACTTACTTTTAATATCCGAAACAGATATATTCAACGGGGAAAGGCTGCTGTCAGTCAGTGGCTTCTCAGTCGCAGCAACACTGTGTTTATCGCTGTACGGTTTCAAAGGAGATACATCCATATAGTTAGCCGTAGCAAGACATAACTGGAAGAAATAAAAATTAGAAAAAACAAACTTTTTAAATCTTTTTATCTTACAATAATCGCAACCCAGAATGCATAGAAGCCTAAAAGTACGACGAAAGTTATCAACGGTTGAAGAAACAAGCCAGGAACTGCTGCTAAGCAACGCCCAGTCTCACGAAACAGTTCAGCTAATAGATCAACTTGCCGGCACATTAGGGACATCAATATCATGAGTATTATCTGTAAAAAATCACATCGTGAATAAAGAAAAACCGTGGAGTCGATTTGAATATCTTACAGTGATAATTGTAGCGATGATTGAGTACCAAAGGAATGCAGTTTCGTTCCGTGTGGATTCCATTAGAATCATGCTTTCCGGAGTGTCGTCAAGTTTAGTCTTTAACTCGTAGTACGTGTACCACAGAAAGCCGGTCCCACCAATGCAACTTATGGTTACGAAGACCATAATTATCATAGAAACGAGACTAGCGAGTAAATGTAAAATTGATACGGTTATTAACGCAATGACTGGAAAAAAAATTTAAATAAAATTCACGGGTGTTGTGAAATACGACAAGCACTTACTGAAAGCTAAGAACGACAGAGCTAGCATTTCTTTCCACGAGTGATACAAGTCGCTAAGTATCTGTTCTAAAGTATCCCAGCTATTCAATACAGCGTAGAACTTTGAGAATACTTGCTGAGCTAGTTCTTTAGCTGGACGTGGAACACATCGGTTCAAAACAGGAACACTGAAATATTAAAATTCAAGCTTCGAAATACTAACAGTTTGAATATTATTTTTCCTTACCTGTCATATACTGGAGCAGCTGGACAGGGTCCCATTGAGCTACTAAGCGACTCTTTTCTAGCCGGTTGGTTCTTGATCTCTGGTTTATCTAATTCATTAAAATCGAAGTCATATCTACATAAATTTGATCCTGTCTCTATATAAAATGATTTAAAATCTTCTATACTATTCAGATTTCGATTGGGGCACTTTTTGACACATATTTTCAAAGTCTTTTGTATATCTTTCACATCCATAAAGAACAATTTCCTTTAAGAAAGTAACAATTAAGGATTAATATACATAATTATAAAAAATTCATTGCATTTACGTTTTATCTTCCATATTCAGTCCAGACAGTGCCATATTTCCAATTGGGTCATTATTTTTACCACACGTATTCCCAAATGAATCGTAACCATTTAAAAGACGCAGGGGGCTTCCGTAAACCAAGGAAAAGGCAGCGATAAATATCTATACAAAAAAAAATATACTCACGAAAAATTATACAAAAGCGGATAAAAATATATATTCACCATAAGAGCCCAAAATAGGACATATATGCACAACCATAGTACATCAGTGCAGCCTCTAGTAGCTGGAATTTCAGGGGTTGGTTCTACTTTAGAGATGCAGCACCCCATTTTAGAATATATATCTTATATTTGTATAATAAATAGCGTAAGAATACTCGTATAAAAATATAAGCTTATAAATGCATTGTAAAACCACACATATACAGTTTAAATAGTTCCTGTTATTTGCTTGTTTAGGAAAACTTTATTAAATACATAACTACTTATTGAAGTGGGTGTGAATAAAATACACAAACAACAACTATTGTCTTAAGAAGGGTAGTACAAACTACAAAGTAATTTCATAAATTAAAAAAATTGTATATAATTTATTATGATAACCGTTTTTATTTTGATGTATTTATAAAAAATATGTGGATTGTATGCGATTTTTCAAATAATGCATTAAACATTAAAGAGTAACAATAATAGTAAAATAATTATATATAGAATACAATTTTGCAAAGCCCTATATATTAAAAAAGCATGTTGATAATATTGACAACTTCTTCGTTTACTTTATTTTTATATTAAAAAAGAAATAAAACATGCTTTATTAGAAGGATTAATCGATATCTGAAAGAAATAATTATTATGTATGCTATATTATTATTTGTAAAGTGAATCTCATCGTACTTTTAAAATATGGCTATGCGAAATATAAAAAATATTGAGTTGAGGTTAGGTTTAAAATGCCTCTTACGAATAGCGCGTAATTCAAATTCAATATTTACATGTCGTAACTCAACAATAAGTGAAAAATTAGAAAATATCGAATTAAAACAGAATGAAGTTACAGATAAAATCATTTACAGTTCTGTAATAGAATCAAAGAAAGTGAAATTAGGTTTTGTGAGGAATAAAATACTCGAAAACAAAATATCAAAGCAAATAGAATTTCAGAAATTTCAAGAAAAACATATTAAACCATTTCCAGTTAGTTTAAAATATATAACAGACGTAGTAAATGAAGAACAGATTAAAGAAGATACTGAAGAAACGATTGAGAATGAAGAAAAATTCCATTTACCATTTTCTACTCCTGATTACGTAGAAACAAGTACAATAGAACAATCAAATGAAGGGCAGCAATTACATAATGAAATAAAAGATAATTACGATATAGTACCAGACAACTGGATGTCAGATTATGATGTCTATCCCGAACAAGAAACCGAAGGAGAAATGGAATCATGGAAATTCAATTACGGAACACCGAATCCAAATTCTAAAATAAGTAACATACCTTGTGGAGGATGTGGGGCCCTACTACATTGCAAAGTAAGTTAAAAAAATAATATATATGACATCATTCGAGTCATATTTATATTTTTTTAAAGGATACATCTATACCGGGTTACGTTCCGAGTGAAATTTACGTAAACGCGACAAAGGATGAACTTAAAACGCTGATATGCCAAAGATGCCACTTTTTGAAGAACTACGAAATCGCTTTACAAGTTCGAGTATCTCCTGAAGATTATCCAAAGATAATTGAAACAATTAAAACCAAATTTGCTTTGACGATTTTAATGGTTGATTTACTTGACTTTCCTTGTTCGATATGGCCGAATATTTTAGACATAATTGGGAAGAAAAGGCCTGTTATCATTGTAGGAAATAAAGTAGATTTACTTCCCCAAGATTCAAAAGGGTACTTGAACCATATTAAAAAAGTTTTAGAGAAGAGTATTCAGAATTCTGTCGTTTCTGAAGCAAATATCAAGCATATAGCTTTAATTTCAGCAAAAACTGGATACGGAGTCGAAGAATTGATTACAAAATTGCATAATTTGTGGCAGTATAAGGGTAAGTGCTTAAAAATAATTTCAGATCTATTTTAACGTTTTTATTTGTCTTGTGTTTGACGACATAGTACTTTGGAACTATAAATAGTAGAAACCTGGGATTGGTATTAAAATGTTCACTGTAGAATGTAGTATTACATGTTTTAATTTCAGATTGATTTGATAAATTGTTTACTAGTTACAGCCCTTTACGTAAAGTACATACAAAAGTAAATATCTTGATTAATAACAATACCCCATCTTTAATAACATAGAACTTTAGAATTATAAATCGTACAGACTTCAACATATTGTTAAAATATTTGTTATATAGTCTAGTTTTACGTACTAAAATTTCAAATCTTTTGGATGAATCGTTTTGTAGTTACAGCCCTTTACATATATATCGTTAATGTCTAAAGTAAAGTACAACAAAATTATTGCTGTTTATTTTGTCAATTCTGAGAAAAACTTTACATTCAATCACAAATTTACTTATATAGTAAATTAAATAAAGTTAAATTCTCTACTACTTTTTTTTAAATGACGTTCAGTTTAAGAGTTATTTTTGTTTTTCTCCTTACAGGTGACGTGTATTTAATAGGTTGTACAAACGTAGGTAAATCTACATTGTTTAATGCATTATTGCAGTCTGATTATTGTAAAATACAGGCTGTGGATCTAATACAGCGGGCTACGACTAGTTTATGGCCAGGAACGACCCTGAATTTATTGAAATTCCCAATTTTAAGACCTTCAGGTAAATAACAAAAATTTTTAATTTACTTTACGATCAAATATCTCTGGAAGAAACCAATGTAACTTAAATCTGTAAAAAGCATAAGAAAGTAGATACTTTAAGCTTCGAAATACTTTTTTACTCACCTCATTATGAATATTTCTACCAAAGTTACAGCGCTTTGAACATTGCATTAATTTTTTCTTTTTATTGATTTGTTAGAAAATTTTTAATTTACTTTAAGATTGAATATCTATGAAAGAAATCAATATAACTTAAATCTGTAAAAATTATCAGAAAGAAGACACTTCAAGCTTTGAAATACTTTTTTACGCATCTCATCACGAACGCTTCTACCAAAGTTACAGCGCTTTGAATATCACATTATGTTTTTCCGATTTTTCAGGTTGGAGATTACACATACGAACCCAAAGACTAATTGCTGCGAGAAGTAAAGTTTTACCTAATAATTCAAACTCTGGAAATGCTTCGTTAATAGGTAAATCATCGGAAACCATATTAAAATAACATTAATCGAATTGAAATGTATCTTTTAGGACATATAGGACGGACATTCATGCCAGAAACACCTGTAGAAAGTTCTGATCCATTTTCTGTTGGAGTAAAAGGCGTGGGGTACGACCCCAAGCTGGGTTTCAATGAGAAAGCGAAGGAATATAGGGAGAGTCGGTGGTGTTATGATACTCCAGGTGTTGTCCATCCAGATCAAGTAAGATTGTAAAAATTTTTTTAGGAAATTTTATTTTAATAGTATTTTACTTAACCTACGCTATTTTCAAGGGATTTATTTAATATTTGGTGTGTCCATGAGAAAGATATTATATCTGTGCCTATTTTAAGAGCTTGGTCATTGTTGTAGGATTATTAGTTTAGTTTTTACCGCAGTTTAAAAATAATTTTATGAAATTATTTTTGCGATGAAGACTTAGTACAGATTTATCTGGAACTATTCCAGCTAAAGATTCGTTCTTGGGCTTAAAATATTCACAAAAATTTACTTAATATTGTGTACCAACCCAACATATCAATTTCATTATGGTTTCTTAACCATTTAACAATGGAAGAATTAATGTTAATTCTACCGAAAAAAAAAACACTGTAACTTTCAGTACAGATTTCTCCGGAACTATTTCAGTTAGAAATTCGTCCTTGAGCGTAAAGACTTACTGAACAGCATGTATCAATCCAGTATATCAATTAAATTACAGTTTTTCCCCTTTTTAACAACCAAAGAACTGAGTTTAACTTTACCAAAAAAAAACACTGTAGCTTCTGGTACAGATTTCTCCGAAACTATTCCAGCTAGAGATTCATTCTTGGGCTTAAAAGATACATAAAGATTTAGTAAACACCTTGTATCTATCCAATATATCAATTTAATTACAGTTTCTTCACCATTTAACAACGGAAGAACTGATGTTAACTCTACCGAAAAAACTTATCTGCCCTCAAACTTTCTATATCTATCCGGAAATGACCGTACTTTTAGGGGGCCTGAGCCGCATAGATTATACCCACGGCCAAAACCCGCTTCGGTTTGTAAAATATTAAACCATCGCATGTCTTATTGAATATTTTTTGAGTGCGTATTTTTTTAGATTAACTTTTTTTATATCGGATCAACTTCCAATTACAATCTGTAAGACAGTGGATGCAGATTTACTGTACGATAAGTTATTAGGGGGAGAAATACTCGGAGTCCCTAGAGGGAATGAAGAACGGCTTTCGAAATGGCCTCGGCTGAAGTCTGTAAATGATATAGAAGTCATCGGGAAAGAAAAGAATGTGTCTTGTGCGGATATAGTTCTTTCTTCAGCTGGTACGTTGTTAAAAATCTATTTTCAGAAGACCCACACAGAAATATTGTATATTTTTTATAGGATGGGTTTCGGTGACGTTAAAACCTAACGATTGTTGCCGATTCCAAGCATGGACTCCTGAAGGAAGAGGGATTTACTTAAGGACACCTCCGTTGCTCCCTTTTGCTGTTAATCTCAAAGGAAAGAGGATCCGAGGGACCCCAGCATATAGAAACAATTACACGTTTAAACAAATTTAAATGTGTGTCATTCTCTGGAACTATAAATCGCAGAAACTTGAGAATGGTGTTAAAATGTGCGTTATATGGTCTTGTTTTATTGATTGAAATTTCAAATCATTTCGATTAATTGTTTAGTGGTTGCAGGACTTAACGTAAAAAACGTTATACTTTACGTTAAGTTTTGTAACTACTGAACAATTTATCGAAATGTTTTGAAATTCTGATACAAAATATTAGACTAAGTAAGGATCATTTTAAACCCACACTTAAGTCTGTGTGATTTGTAATTCCAGAGTTCTATGTTGCTAAATAAGAGAAAAAATAAAAATGATTATACTTTTTTAAATATATTTATTATACAAATTGTTTCTAGTACATGTTATTTTAATAAATCATAATTAACACTTAGATCACAATTGTTTTTAATATAATCAAAAATCAAACAATCTCCATCAAAAACTGTATTATTTTCTAATAATTTTTCAAAAGTGTCCGACATATTTTTTGAAATTTCAGTTCCGTCTTGAAGGAATAATCTCAATTTCGGTTTGCTTGCATCGTTATTGTTATTTTGCAGGTTGCAAAAAGTAGCTAAAGAATCTATAGATTTTCCTAACGTCCATTTTTTCGATACAAAAAGGGGGGAACTCATTTTTTGATCAGATTTATTTTTGTAAACAATTAAGTAATGTATTCTTTCATTAACTGGGATAGATTTTTCACCTACAGCTTTTCCTTTCAGTTTCATAAGCTGAACTTTCTGTGCCACTGCTCTGTTTTTCGATTTTTTCAATTTTGAATTCACCTGAAAAAAATAATGAGTAAGATAGAGATAGATATATATATACATCCAAACGTAAATGCATGAGCGAGAGATATGTCTAGGAACGCTGCTGTCGTTTGTAGAGAAAACGAGAAGTAATTTTGACCTTTAATGTATTTTGAGGTTAAAATTTTAACTTACTTCTTCATCAACAACTGCTTTCGCTTCTTCAAACTGTTTCTGCGTCAGTTCGTTCTTTTCTTTTATTATTTCAGCGTCTTTTGATGAATCGTAACATCCGTGGTGTCTGTGATGTATGCAAAAATACTCGTTGCATTTTTCACACAGCATATAATGAATAACTTTTTTTTTGCATTCCTGGTTCGAACAAATACGAACTGCTGGTTGTTCACTACCTTGTACGACTTCAACATGAATTTTCGCTGACTCACAATCTAATGCGTGTTCTTTGAAATGTTCACGACAGAATATAATTTTACAGGCACATTTGAAGGGTAAAAAATCTAACCTGTTGCAGTTTTTTACGGAGCAATGCTCTCCAATGTTTGGTAATTCCATTTTGAATGACACTTGAAAGTTTTTTTTGAGGTTAGATTGATTTTATTTAAACTGTTGAATGATATTGGTCGACTAATGTCCCGAGTGCAAGATCTTGCCACTTTTGCTCTTGTTCCTTTAAAGTTAGATGCGTGTCTGCGGTGTCAGCTTCAGGATCAGGTAATTCTTCTGACGGGACAGAAATGTCATCACAAGGTAGCACATCTTCATGCCAAGCGTCGTCAACAATATCAAGCAAACGGCCTTCGAGTGTTATTTGACTATCCATGTGATTTAAATGACGATTTTTTTATTAATTTGCGACGATTTTATACAAAAAGTCCAATATGTACTTTTAATTTTATTTTCTTTGTTGACGTTTCTTTTAAAAATATTCTAATGCGCATGCGTAATCATAATGGCGGCCGTGTGCGTCAGTATTGCCAATCGTGAGAAAAGTCACTAAAATATTTTTCAAAATTGAAATATTCGGGGAAGTACCTTTAAATTACATATAAATAAAAATAGCTATATCTCGAGAACGGCTTGAGATACGGGCCTATAATTATTTTTATGGGAATTATCAACATGAATTAAGGTAGTACTTTGATTTTTAAACAAAATCTAATTAAATATAAATACATTTTGCAAATTAACCAATGTCAGGCCCAATACTTTGTTTAAGGGGAGTTAATAATTAAAAATATTCGAAAAAATTCATAAATAGGTTTATAGTTTTTTCAATTCTCTATGTACATAAATTACATGTAAATTAGAATAAAAAAGTAAATTAACTGTTTTTAACCCATTAACGCCCAAAATAGTCCGGACGTTAAGACCTTTTCATCTGCACTTTTTGATAGAAGCATGAAAATTGGTATAGTTGTACATTAAACCTTCCTCTACAAAACTAGAAATGGTGACATTTCAAAAACCCGTGTGGTCCCCCTTTTAGGGGCAAAAAAAACATGCAGAAGATTTTTTAAATGAAATTAAGTACTTACGCATACAATATATTTAACTAAATATTACAACAAAAACGTTTTTTTTTATATTTAGAAAAAAAAATAACGCTGTGCATTCGAAGTTCGAACGAGTAAAAGCAGATATGAAGTCTATTTTGTGTGAGACTGCTTTTCTGATATCATTTTTTTTTTTAGAAAAATTACATTTAAAAATCATAAACAAAATTCGAAATCACATGTTCAGTTGGATAAAATATATTAGCATATCACATGCCTCTATTCATTTACAAATAATTCGCATCAATTAAAACACTAATAATGTTAACAGATTATGTTTGTTGTACTACTAGCATCTGATTTTTAAGGAAATATTGTGAACTAATATCCATAGAAAGCAACACGAATTATAAAATGAGGTGTACACAAGTGTGTACGGCGGGCGTTAATGGGTTAATATGAAATAGAACTATGAATGCATAGGATCGCTCACGTACCTTTTTACTATCTGATAAATATAAATGAAACCTCTCAAATATATCTGTGAAAAATTTTATTTAAATAATTTTAAAAAATATTTAATTTAATTTAAACGCTCTTAATTATTTACCCCCTTTTACCAATCTCCAGTTACGGCCATGCTATATATATTGATTGTACCCTTATAGGGTTTCTAAAGAAGCACGCCATAGCTTTCCACTTTTACGGCTTCTTACCATCTCTCTCTCTCTATCTAATATGAAAGGAGGAAAATTACAATTTTCCATGTTTTGTTTTATTAAGTATATATATTTATTACATTTAATCTATACTATTATTGTATATTATACGTATCATAATACAATATAAGTAAGCACAGTAGAATAGTCATGATGTCACTAACAAAATATCACTGAAATTATGATTTTAAATAATGAAATAGGTTAAACAGATTCTAAAAAATGTATTTATTTTTATATTAAAAGCGAGATAAATATAATTTTTGTTAAAATAAAAACACAAAATACAGCAATCCGCCATGTTAGATGGAACACCAATCAGAGTGAATGACGTCACGGCTAAGTAAACATCATTTTTGTTTCATTAATATCTGCACTGTTTATAAATTATTTTGTGGTTTTAAATTATCAATTTGCTCAGTTTTGTGTTATCAAAAGTATAACCGAAAAACGTTAGCGATGGAACAAGGATTTATTATAGCTGACAAGGAGTGTTTACATAGGCTTGACTTCAAAAATGCGCCATGACACCTGTGAGCGTTTTGGCGTCAAATTAAAAATTAGTTTTAAAAGGGTCAATTTTAGTGATTAAACCTTTTTCTGCAGAAATAAGTATTTTTTTGGTAAGATCATCATAGAATAGTTTTTTTTTAAATTAGAGGTCAATCCATATGAACTGGTACAGCACTGGTTGCTCGATCATTCTAAAAAAAAAATATTTTTTGTGTGTAATTACCCTAACATGTTGGTATGTAGTTCGAAACGACCATTATTTTAATTTTATTGTTTTTTGTTTTCGCGTGACGGCCATATTTGTTCTACAGGTTGCAGCATTTTTTGTACTTTAAAGGGTTCGCGGAAACTAAAATATCTCAGCTTCTATCAAACCTTTCAACATGGGACTAAAAGTAAATTGTTCAGAATAAAACGGGCTACAAGATTACTTCTAGATATTTTCACCTAAATGTTATCCTAAAGGGTGAAATTTCAGCCTTGATTCTTAGTTCTATTTTTGAAAAAAATCCATTTTCAAAGGGATGTTTTTGCAAGAAGGGGAAAAGTTAACAAGTCAAATTATTTTTTACAAATAGGTGGGTACTAGTTGTATTCACACACCAAAGTTCAACTCTGAGACTTGCCTCCCTTTATTTTAAATTTTTTTCTAAATTTAAAAATTCGAGAAAATGGCACTTTTCAAAGCTAAATAACTCTGGTGGGGGACCAGATAAAAATCTGAAATTTTAGCTCATAATAGTACTACATAATGGTATTATGTACCAAAAATCTTGAGATTGAGATTTGACTACAAGCAGTGGTATTGCAACCATACCTAAGGCCCTCCGCACACGGAGCAACCGTTTAGCAACGAGAATTGCAAACCAGTTGCCTAAGCAACCGTTTGGTGACTTTGCACGTGTAACGTAATGGCCCTCCGTACACGGTGCGACCGTAACAAAACTGATTTGCAATCAGTTTCCAACTGGTTTCATGCAACTGTGCTTGCAGGTCGAATTTCGGTTTCAGTTACGTGGTTGCATGATATTTTAGCTTTATAATTATAATAATATTATTATTTATTTATAATTAAAATTATTAGTTAATTATAATTATTCCTATTAATAAATAACCTACTTAGTTAGTTCATTCAGAATAAATGATCAGTTAATAAACATTAAATTCGTCGAGGAGGTGGAAAAACATGACGGTCTATACATATACTAATATAGTCCTGGGTATTCAAGAATGCTTGACATGTTGCCAAACGTCAAAAAAACTTTAAAAAATTGCGTTTTTTCTTCACGGCAATTCCCACAAAACTGTCGACTGATCAAGATTCAGTCGCGCTCGTGTGCGGAGCGAGGAATTAAATCGATTGCAAATCAATTATAAAATAGTCGCTTCCACAACTGGTTTGTGATTCTCGTTGCAAAACAGTCGCACCGTGTGTTATAAATAAAGTTGATATCGTCTCGGTTTCATTTCATGCAAATTTAAGTCAACATTTAATTAATTAATTAAGTCAACGTGACTGAGAGAACCTCAGTGTTTTTGACATAATTGATATTAATCACAAATAAAAAATCTTGGCCCAAATTTAAAAGGGGCTCTTATACTACCTTAAAACCGTCGCTGGTTCAAATAATATTACATAATAGATTAAATAATCATAGATCTTACTGATAACTACTTCAAGCGTGGTCGTATACATTACACAAAGTGACGAGACAGGGGTAAAATAACATTATGTAGCAAAGCAATCCATTTGCGGTGTTAAATATCACAGGCGCGTGTCGGGGATCATCTGAGAGCAATCTGCTAATCGTCGAGCGCCGGCGGGCGGTCCACCGCGTTGTGTACACAGCTTACAACGTGCGTCACACCGGTGGTACGTGCCATGGACATCACTGTCAGACAGATAGCAATACAGTCGACTCTCGATAATTTGAAACTCAACGGACCATGTTCTGAAATAAATGGAAGTATTGTAATACCATCGAAAAATCGTGTCCGAGATAATGACAGATTCTGAATGTAGGTACTTACTTTAAAACTTAAAGAAAAGTTAATTTACGCATGGCGGCTGTGCGTGTGTTTGGATGTAGAATTTTCTATCGTTCACGATAACTAATGTAAAAATAATCAAAAATCAAACAATCTCCGTCAAAAACTGTATTATTTTCTAACAATTTTTCAAAAGTGTCCGACATATTTTTTGAAATTTCAGTTCCCTCTTGAAGGAATAATCTCAATTTCGGTTTACTTGCATCGTTATTGTTATTTTGCAGGTTGCAAAAAGTAGCTAAAGAATCTATAGATTTTCCTAACTAAAGAAAAAGTTTAAATTACCGAGAGTTCATATAACGAAGAACAGGGGTTATTTTAAGAAATTTTTTCAACTGCAAATACTTTTTTTTTGCTTTTTACTTCCATGTTCTGAAAGAAATGGAAGTATTGTAATACCATCGAAAAATCGTGTCCGAGATAATGACAGATTCTGAATGTACTAACTTTAAAACTTAAAGAAAAGTTTATTTCCGCATGGCGGCTGTGCGTGTGTCTGTTTGTAGAATTTTCTTTCGTTCACGATAATTAATGTAAAAATGTACCGATCTGAATTCTTTTTGGGGAAAATGTTTGTTTCAGTGAGTACTCCAGACCTATTGATTTCGGTGCTAATCGGATTAGGAGTTTTAGAAATATTCGAAATTTTGTAACTATTTTCGTCTAAAAAGTGAACGTTGCGAGTATTATCTCATTAATTTTGATAAAACTCGATACATGTGTAGTTCAATTGAACCTTAGGGACATTTACTATTTGTACGTGACTAAACAGCTATTGAAGGGGTAAAAACCACCCTCAAAATTTGAATTTTAAATACAAATTAATATGTCATTAATTTATAATATTATACTAATAATTAGTTTAAATGTCCACCATTTTGACACCTATTGGCCGATTGTCATCAAATTACGCTGTAAGACAGTTAAATGTATATAGATTAATATTCAGAAATGGTAGTAATCAAATATCAACAATTTTTTAAAATTTAGTACATTTAATAAAAAAATATCCATTACTGAGATCATATCCAAGACTGGTGCCAGTACCTTATTATCTAAATTGACGTTTTGGGTCTATGAGAGCACTGTGTTAATGGGAGTATGTAAATTTATTAAAATTGAAGGTAAATAGGGGATGTTATGTGTCTAATATAGATATATACAGTTGAGTGCATTTATTTTTAATGTAAATAAATAGAATTAAGCCTGGGGGTAAATACAGGTGCTTGTTTGCATAAAAATTATGTTTAATCAGTGTGTAATTCTTTGTAGTTAGGTTTTATAGGTAACTGTTGTTTAAATAAAGAATAAACCTCGTGTAAAAATTATAATGGAAGATATTTTCAGGGCCGTCTATAACCTATTGGAGACCCTGGGCACATTAGGATAATGGGGTCCCTATTATAAGTAGATAAACAAGGTTCTAGATTTATTTTTATTTCTTTTAAATGAATAGATAATATTTATAATATAATCCACATAAGTAACTCTTTTAGCATTCTTAGGTTAGTGCTTTAAAATCTATGTTGATTGATGAGGTACCCTTCTAGATTTGAGATGACATGTTACATCGAGTTTCAAATCACCATGTAACATGTTTCAAATCACCCGCCAACGGGGCTAAAGAAGTTTTCACTACAAAAATTAAGTAAAAAACTAGTTCACTGATGCATGATTTTTCTTTAAAACAGTGTAGGTAGGTATATAATTAGTATACCATTAAATTGTATTTTTATATATTTAAATTTATCTAAACATGCTGAAATCGGAAAACCTGATTTTCGGGCGAGAGTAGAGTAACTTCTCTATTAATGTCATTATCGTTTGATTTTTTCGAAATAAATATGTTTTTCGGTAATAATATAGGTTATCGTTTGGTGATATGGGGGCCCCTATCGATCGCGGGGCCCTGGGCACGTGCCCAGAGTGCCCAATAGGAAAGAGGGGCCTGGATATTTTAACTGTTTAGAAAACGACACAACTGACTGCAATCATGTTTAAAATAATAAATAAGTTTTAAAAATTGCGTTTCATGTTTTATTTTGTGATTACGATAGCTTTTTTGAATATATTATAGGATAACTTTTCTCTGTAAGACAGGGCTCCCCCACATAATAGTAAAAATTTATTTGATATAAGTACTTAGGTAAAATATTAGAAAAGCGATAACTACAAAAAAATAAGATATTCTATTAAAGGTATAAGTTCTATTTATTAACTGTAAAACAACTTAATTTGATAACAATCGGCGAATGGGTATCAAAATGGTGGACATTTATCTAATTATTAGTGAAATATATTTATTAATTATATTATTATTGTATTATCATAGTACCTGCTTTACATTATTTCAAATTTCACGATTCTTTATATTTTATTATACTTTTGTGTCGATTACTGGATTTACATTATCCATTACTGGAGAAAAAAAACAAAAAAAATAAAAGACTATAATTTGAAAAACGAACTATATTTGAGGACTTTGGTAATTAAATTGATTTAATAAGAAGTGGCACCAGTTATGGCCGCTATAAGAGCAAGATTTACTGTTTTTGTGATTGACGGGCTTCTTTTTTGTAATTCTCATGAACTCATGTTACAAACAAGTAACTCTTTATTTAATTAATTTAATTACCAAAGTCCGCAAATATAGTTTGTTTTTGAAATTATAGCCTTTTATTTTGTTTATGTTTTTTTCTTCAGTAATGGATAAAGTAAAACCAGTAATGCAATGGGCACGCAGTGCTAATGATTACAAAATGATAAGTACTACGACACAAAAGATATAAAAGAAAGAACGTCAAATTTGAAACAATGTAAAGCAGTTGCTATGACAATATAATAATTAATAAATAAATTATACCAATAATTAGTTCAAATGTCCACCATTTTGACACTTATTTCCCGATTGTCATCAAATGACGCTGTAAGACAGTTAAATGTACATAGATTAATATTCAGAAATGGCAGTAATCAAATATTAACAAATATTTCAAATTCGGTATATTTAATTTAAAAAGAGCCAAGTCATATCCAAAACTGGTGCCACTACCTTATTATAAACTGAAGCATTATATCGAAGTTTCACTGTATTATTATTTTTACGTCTCGGGCCTTGAAGTACGGCTCTTTGTATACGATGCAACGTTAACCGAAAAGACGCAGCTTATACCCAGAAACTAAGATATATTTAATCTTTTACAGTTATATTTATATGCGTTTTTTTATCTGAATTTTATACAAAATTTATTGATGCGCATGCGTGGCAGGTTAATTATAGGGGTTGTATTGACGTCAGAACACCACGCCCACCCTCTGTACGCTCACCAACCCCTGTGCATTGTCAGCCATTGTTAATACCCTATATATTAATAAGTGTATGTTCTATACTAGAATTAAAATTATATAAATATATATACCTTATTGAAAATTGTATTTATAGATATATGTTCACAAATAATGACAGATAATCATTTTTTTAGATTTTCAACGCATATATTTATCCCCCCCCCCTTTATTAATTAAATATATTTACTTATATAATACAAAAAATCTTATGTTATATAGTTTGTTTGTTTGTGTGGAAAGACTTAAAAAAAAAAACGAAATGAAGCAATTCAATTTCTATTGCTCTATTAATGCGGTTTTCTACGCGCTATTTTCATGGAACCAATTAATCGCGTAAATAGAGGGATTACTGTATTTGAATTAATTTTAACTGTGTTATGCACTAATGTATCAACCTACATAAAAATCATTTTTGAGTTATGAATGCAGTTCCATTCAAAATAATGTTACAATATTGCAGAAAATAGCTGATATACAGAATGATTTACAACTATATAGTATAAAAAAATTACCAGTAGATCGAGGATGTAATTCTAAGTAAAAACTTTATGTGAACCTGTGTCCAAAAATTCTTCATGAGGGAGCTACACCTTTTTAAAAAAATTACCAAAAATGAGTGTTTTTTTAATATCTAGAGAATCTATTGTGATAAAGTTATAAGGTTTGATAGAGGGTTTAGTATTAATAAGTGTTATCGATTTCTGCAATATCAAAAAAACATAATTTAGATCAAGGGTGTAGGGGGGGTAAAGTATTTTCTTGTTCTTTAATTTTTTCCTGAGTTGGGTTCTTGAAGAAGATTATATGACATATATAAAATACACAAAAATATACTTTGTTCATTTATCATAAGATCAGTGACGGATTTAGGCATGGGCAACATGGGCTACTGCCCAGGGCGGCAGATTCTGGGAGAATACAACTTTTTTAGTTTAATACACAACATTATAAAAAATTACTCCGATTATCAAAACGATTTTTCTACATCACTTATAAAAACAGTTCAGTTCATATGGTAATTTGAAACTTATATCAAAAATACATTATATTTTCCCTTGGTAGAGGGGCGGAAATTTTTTTTTGCCCAGGGCGGCACTTAACGTAAATCCGCCGCTGTTTTCGAGAAATACCGAAAAAATAAAGTACTGCAGGATTTTACTTATTACGGATGCTTCAATTTATACAAAATAAGTTTATATTGTTTTATAATTATAATTATAATTATAATTTTTAAGCAGGGTAACTCAAACCGACCATCCAACCAAGTTTCATTAATATCAGGTCAGTGGTTCATGAGTTATGCATGTGACAAGGATTCGCGGGACAGACACACAGACACGAAGCGAAAAGTGTTTGTCTTGACCTGAAACAAAAAGATCAATTTAAAATTTTGAAATCGGGGAACAAATTTTTTGTCTCATTTTAAAACGATCACAAAGCTTCTCGTATCTTCGAGGAAGCAAAAATGATATGAAGAATTAAGAGATAAAATTGAAAATCGCTCGATTCAAATTTTATTAATTATTACAGATTATGTTACTCTACCCCCCCCCCCCCCCCCCACTCCACCCTCTTCAATTGAACACCACTGTGTTAATTAATCACACGGATTTATAGTCTAATAGCCGTCACATAGATATAGGTACGTAACTTATATTGTTTATAGTGATAATAATAAATTTGTATAGGACGAAAATCGATGTCTAAATGATTGAGTTACATTTGTGAGGTATCAAATTTCGAATACTTCCGCAAATCAACCCCTTCCCGTCATTGCTCGGCCGCCACCTGACATGACAGGATGTGGCCAGTTCAGAAGTCTATGTGACTAACTAATATACGAAATTACTGAGAGAAATATTGATATACACTCATCCAAACAATTAAAGGAACAAGAATTTAAACTTTTTTTTGGTGTTTTTTGAAGTGCTGTATCTTTGTGAAAAATGGTCGTATCGAAATAAAACAAAAAGCATTTTAAAGCTTCAAGTTTCTAGTTTTGAGATTTTTTAGCATAATTTTTTTTGAGTTACGGTTATCGCGCAATCAAAAGAAATAGTGGGACACAAAAATTTTCCAATTTTTAAAAAAAATTTTAAGGGTCCGCGGGCTCGGGAAATTTTTTTTCAGTTAAACCAATGCATTGGTCAGTTAACTTGCTTATTCAGCTTTAATTTGTTTTTTTTTTGGTCTCTCTCAATTTTTTTTGCCGAGATATCTGACTTTAAATGAAAAATGATTCTTTTGTCTTCGATCATCAATATATCAGCAACTAATGATTAAACAGTAAATTTAAGGGCAGTTTTAAAAACTCAAAACTAGAAACTAGAAGCTTTAAAATGCTTTTTGTTTTATTTCGATACGACCATTTTTCACAAAGATACAGCACTTCAAAAAACACCCCAAAAAATGTTTAATTTCTTGTTCCTTTAATTGTTTGGATGAGTGTATTTAAACATTATGATGGTTATTATATATTATTGGTGTTATAAATTATTGTATCAAACCTTTATCCAAGATCTAGGGTTGGGGGGGGGGGGGGGGGGGTAATGAGGTACATGACCCCACCAAACCTCTAAAATGAAAAAAAAATAGAAAAATGCTTGCTAAATAAACTAAAATATTTTTTTTTGTTTCCCTCGCCTCAATTGTAAATCAAGATCCGCGTCTGCCTTTGCCTTTATCAGTAGCCGATTAAGGAGAGGAGGGTGGTTTTACTGGGGCTCTGAGCGGTATGGGAAAGGTTAAAGTAAATTTTGGTAGATTATTTTGTGAATACCTTTTTTTACTCTTCAAATAATTTCAGTGAAAATTTCTTGAGAAGCAGAAAAAAACAGGTATGCATTCGAAAATAGTTTAAAGAACATAAAAAGGTTGGTTTTGTGATAACATTTTTTTTTATTTTCTTATAAATTCTTGATTTTTTTAATTCGACAATTTTTTTAAATGGGGTTTTGAATATTTATTCTACCTAGAAACCCCAATTTTTATAAGGGTATCTGTCAGGGATCACGAGAAAAAATTATAAAAGATTGGGAAGCTGCTAATGAGCCGATCATATCAGTTTTTGACAATCATCATTATTCAATAAAATAAAAAATAAATAATAGAAATTTAAGATTTTTTTTAATTTATAAAACTACTTTGTTAATTGTTTTATGAAACATTTCGCATATACCACACTCAGACCAAGATGGGGGTGTGTTACTGATGTGTAAATAAAGAGTGACATAGAGAGTAGTGGTGTGTAAAATCGCCGCTTCCTTGAGAGACTCACTTTACACCTGATAGGAATTCCACTAGCTTGCTGCTGTTATAGCGGAAAGTAGTTTAGAATGTATATCTGTATACATATCAAATCATGCTTCAAAAGCCAAACCGACTAACAACATTTCATGCGTTAATTGTTTTTAAATAATATATAGATTATAATTTATAAATAATAACAGCTTAATTCAAAATCTTTCTACGAGGTATCTATTCCCAGTGCGATTGACAACTGTGCTATATTGTCAATGGACTTTTAGCAATTTGATACCCTACCATTATTTTAATGAATAAATAACACAGCCACGCACAAAAAAGTGTGCGACATATACAGCACGGTAGTATTGGTCGAGCATAGTCGAAATCCTAATTTTTGAAATTTTCTGCGTACCAGTTTTTTTTTATTTGAGCTTGAATTTTGGGTTTGGGTTGAATTTTTCTAAAAAAAGAGTGCGATACCTAAAAGCTTGATCTAGATTACAAAAGGCACTTTTAAAGATTTAATTTGAAGTTTGTGTGATTTGTAGTTCCAGAGTTCTATGTCACCAAACTGAAGATGATATTTTTCTCAATTGTTACTCTCATTTTTGATGCACTTTACTTAAACGGCGATAACTACTAAACTATCTTTTGAAATGATTTCAAATTTTGATACATAAAACTAGAGTACATAATGAACATTTTAACACCAACTGGAAGTTTATATCATTTATAGTTCCGGAATACTAAGTCACCAAACACGTGTGTTGTTTTTTTTACTATACGTACAGGTAACATATATTTATACTGTTGATTCTATACTAGTTTCCGCGGGGGTGTGTTTTCCGTATCAATGGACCGTTTTTATTAATAACGCTCGAGATGGGCCACCCAGGCTCTGCCATTCTCACGGTTATCGGTTTTTTATTCTTGTTATCGCGTTTTACATGTAAAATGTAGGTTATATTTATGTCACCCAAAAAAATAGTACGGTGCAATTTGTTTCAGGAATTTTTTACACATAATTATTTATATTCGAAAAATATAAAGAAGGATATTTATTTTTTGTATTAAAAACAATTACTGCATGCTTTTCTATCGGGTTGGAGAGAGGGGGGTGTGTAAAATTCAATAATCATCAAAATAAGGATTTTTCAAATTTTTCAACCCCCTTCCTTGTAAGGTTTTCTCAAGAATATATTTACCCCCCCCCCCCTCCCCCCTGTTTTTTTAATCGGAACTCCTGCGGGAAAAATGCAAATTAATTTTAATAGTATTTTTCTATTATATTTTTTAAATTTATTTATTAACCCAATCGTGCCCAGCGTTACATATATGTAACAGAGCACTTTTGTTAAGATTTTGCGTTGCTGTAAGATTATTTTAATTCGAATGGGTTTGAAATCATTCTTATTTTCGAGTATAGGACTGAATACATCAACAATACAATTACCAACGTTCTAGAGTTTTAGTATACATAGATAGGTATGAATTGATAGAAAAATCAATAATATCGCGATATTACTGATTTTTCTATCAATTACCGCGGTAACAAAAAAAAACCTCGGGAACGATTGAGTTAAATATGTGAAAAAGTGTTTTATAAAATAATTAATTAGAAACAAAATTTGCATAAGTTACGCTGTATCCCCTCCTCTACCCCAAAGTTTTACATTAAAGAAATCTTCCTTAAAAATAAAGTTTAAACAAAAAAATTTAAACTTTTTTAATTAACTTCCTCTGTATGTACCAAAATTGTTCCACTTCAAATCCCCCCCCCCCCCCCCCCCCCTTATAAACCTAAAAACGAAACGGTATATCAATTAAGTAACAACAACTATTAAATATATCTTTTTTAACTTAATTTATATTTACTAAAACTGTATCAATTCACCCCCCACCCCACCCCCCCCCTCCTCTTCTAAAACCAAAAACAAAACAGTATCAATTAAGTTACAAGAACTAATAAATAGAATTTATTCATAGTAGAGATATCAGATTTCAATCTTGTTCTTTTTTAAGGGAGGGGATGGGGTTAAAGGGGGGTTAGAGGAGGGGGGTAGGTAGTCTATATGTTTCATCAATCACACGGACTAATAGCTACACACATACACACACAAATACAAAAGGTCAATATGTTGCAAGTATGTATTATGTGTATAGACTATATAGTGGTAAGATTATCCCTTTTGTCGAGGGGTGGGTGGGGGTGTGGTGCTTGCGGGTGTGTGAGGGAGACTCTACTGTTTTTAAAAACACTATCTTGTCATCAGTTGATAATTGGTCAAACAATATTGATGATGGTTGGTGATTTATTCGAAAATTTCAGTTGTTAAATTTTGAGTGAAAAAATTAAATTAAAATTTTATATATCTGAAAGACTTTCTTATACGTGTTTCAGGGACTAGTGAAAATTGTAAAAAATTATGTTATATATTTTATCGAGAGTTGAATTTTTAATTTATTTGTGATACTTAAATATATGTGGTGAAAATTTTATTTTTTTAGTGAAAAAAATTAATTTAAAAATGGTGATATTTTATTCTTATATAAAAAAATGTGTAAATATGCATTATTTCTTTATAACGGTACATAAAATAGCTTTAAAAAATATTGTTTAACACATAATAGATAATTTTAATACACCAGAGCCTCAACATACGATTATATAAAAATAACATTTAAAATCAGTCCCTACGTAAATCCATACTTCGGTTCCTGTATATATATATCGCTCCCTCAACCACTTATGGAAGATAAATCGGTTCTTGAGTACATCGTACGTCGATTTTAATAAAAATTAAAAACCTACTGCATTTTAAAAATAGTTTTAATCTAGCTATATCGTAAAATCATCTGTTAAATGGGAAGTAAATCGGTTCCCGAGTACATCGTAAGTCGATGTTAACACAAATTAAAAACCTACTGCATTTTAGAGATAGTTTTAATCTAGCTGTATCCAAAACCAATCGGATAAACGGAAGTAAATCGGTTCTTGAGTACATCGTAAGTCGATGTTAACACAAATAAAAAACCTACTTCATTTTAGAGATATTTTAAATCTAGCAGTGTCCAAAACCAATCGGTTAAAGGGAAGTAAATCGGTTCCTGAGTACATCGTACGTCGATTTTAACAAAAATTAAAACCCTAATGCATTTTTAAATTATTTTTATTGGTTTTTGTATTTTTATTTATAAAAATACTGAAGAAACGTGTTATTTTTCTAAATTCAATTTAATATATAATTAAAAATCAATATGCACCACTTGTTATGCCCCAAGAAAAAATGAAGAACATTGTGATCTTACGGAAAATGAAAACAATAGAGGAATATTTCAAAAAATTAAAAATATGTTTTGGTGTCTGTTTTAAAATACAAAATAAAAATGTGAGAGGTAAGTAAGTTAAAATATCTTAATTTATATTTTTGATTAGAGATAAAATTAAATAAACATTTTGAAGCTGAAATTTTACGATTTAAAAGGGCATAAAAGGATTTTGTCTATAATTTTTTTTTAATTCCATGCACTTGCGTTATAATCGTATAATACGTTAAAAACACGTTAATAACGTTGAATGAAAGATTATTAACTTTTTGGGGGTATATAAGGACCATTTTTACCATAAAAAACTCATAAACTACAGGACAATTGACCTAAAATTTGGAATTAATAAGTAAAATTTCCTGCCCGTTCTGGAAAAATCAGGGCTTCGAACCAGAACTGAACCGAAAACCGGAAAAATCGTTATGTTTTACCGGAACGAAAACCGCAATCGAACCGAAAAATATATCGGTTGTTTCGGTTCGGTACATGTTAAAATACGCGCGTTAACATGATATTATTCCCCACATCAATTATCGTTCGGGCTATCATACAAGTAGGTACCATAAAATGTTCTAAATTATGGTAGAAAATAAATATTTAATACAAAAAATTATCGAAGATACGAGAAGCTTTGTGATCGTTTCAGATTGAGACAAAAAAATGTCATTCTGACGTTTTGAATGTCAATTTGGCGTTTTAAATGTCATTTTGATGTTTGCATTTTAGATTTAGATTGAAATTGTCAAAAAATTAAAAATAATCAGGTACAAATATTTTTTAGTAAAATTGTATAAAAATTAAATGGTTAACCAATAGGCATGATGCCAGTAACAAAGTATCACTGAAATTATGATTTTAAATAATGAAATAAGTTAAAAAGATTCTAAAAAATGTATTTATTTTTATATTAAAAGCGAGATTAATATGATATTTGTTAAAATAAAAACGCAAAATACAGCAATCCGCCATGTTTGATAAAACAACAGTCAGAGTGGATGACGTCACGGCTACGTAAACGTCATTTTTGTTTCATTAATATCTGCACTGTTTATAAATTATTTTGTGGTTTTAAACTATCAATTTGCTCAGTTTTGTATTACCAAAAGTAAAACCGAGAAACATTAGCGTTGGAACAAAGATTTATTATAGTTGACAAGTAGTATTTACATTGGCGTGACGTCAAAAATGCACCATGACACCTGCGAGCGTTTTGGCGTCAAATTCAAAATTAGTTTTAAAAGGGTCAATTTTTGTGATCAAACCTTTATTTTATTCTAAGCATTATTCTGAGCATCGGTTTTTATTTAAATTGTTCAATAATTATAATTATCTTTGGTAAATTTAGCACGAGGAAGAACTGTACATTTACTTGGCAGATATGTTTTTTTTAATTAACCACTCGGAACTGAACCGAACACCGGAAAAACCGTTATTTTCTTCGGAACGAAAACTGGAACCGAACCGAAATATATTTTTTTATTTGAACCGAAACGAAAAAAATAACGGTTCGAAGTCCTACGAAAAATCATTATTTGTTTAGATAAAAAAAAATTCTGAATATCAAATACGTATATTTTTGGTCTGATTTCAAAAAGTGGTAGAAACTACAAATATTGAAAAAATGAAATCCACGAAAACTATTTTTTAAATAAATTCAACAATACTTTAAGACTATACCTTTTACAGTATAAATTCACACTTATGTATGTAACCTAATTTCACATTAACGAAAACAGATTTCACATAAATGAAATATAATTTCACATTAATGAAAACTGATTTCACACAAATGAATTCACATATAGGACAATTAATTTATCAAGTGTGAAATTAATATAAAAAAAGTATTTTATTCCTTATAATATTAAATATACATGTTAATTATATCACATTTCAATAAGGTCTTCCTGGCGCAATGATGCAGCATATTATCGTTCGACATGGTTTGCATATCCAAAATGTTATGAAATCTCTTAAATTGCCACATTAGCAATGTTTTTTTTAAGTGGAGTTCCTTTAAACCGTTAGTAAAACGACATATCCAGGGTAGAATGCATGTAGGTATATTGAATTATACATGTGCTAACAATCAAGCACAAATCATTTTAAAATTTTGAATGCGTATTTTGGAAGACATTGCTCCATGTCGAACGATATTATGCTGTATCATTGTACCAGGATGAACTTATTAAATTTTGTGGGATTTAGTTAACCCCTGTGTAGGGTCCTACGGTTAATATAATAGGAAATAAAAAATCTTTAAACATGTATTATTTTGTTAAAAAATTAATTTTCCTATAATATTCTGTTTTCATTTGTGTGAAATCAGTTTTCATTAATGTGAAATTATATTTCATTTGTGCGAAATCAGTTTTCGTTAGTGTGAAATTATATTTCATTTGTGTGAAATCTGTTTCCGTTAATGTGAAATTATATTTCATTTGTGTGAAATCTGTTTTCGTTAATGTGAAATTATATTTCATTTGTGTGAAATCAGTTTTTGTTAATGTGAAATTATATTTCATTTGTGTGAAATCTGTTTTCGTTAATGTGAAATTATATTTCATTTGTGTGAAATCTGTTTTCGTTAATGTGAAATTATGTTTCGTAAGTGTGAATTTATACTGTAAAAGGTATAGTCAGATTTGACTTCTGGGCGACCATTTTGACGCCAAATCTCTGACTAATACCGTGTTTAGACCAAAAAAAAAAAACAAACAGCATGGTGTTTTAAAACACTTTGTATTAAAAAATGTATAGGGTTTATTTGACTTTTGTCAAGAAGACACGATGTTGCTGTTTTGTTTTTTCGATCTAAACACGGCATAATAATTACATCTACAATAAAAATACGTTGTTTACAGTAAACGCAATAATTTTCATCAATAATGATGTAAGAAATCACAGTTTTTGTGTGTGTATGTGTGTCTCTCTCTCTCTACAGAATCCCCGGCAGTAACGGTTACCATAACGACCGTTTAATTCATCTGCGGTCTTGTGCGGCTGCTGGGAAACCGCACAAGTAACCGCACCCACATCGCCCCCCCCCCCCCTCCCCCCTTTTGATATAACCGCATCTTGATGTAATTAGTAAATTTTCATTTACGATGCATTAAATGATTTTTGTATGTGTTTTTTTAATTACTCTTTAGATTTATATGAGTTTTTCAGGAGCCAAAAAGTGTAATGTACTGAAAATATTCAATCTTAAAAAACTTTTTATGAAAAAAATAAAACCGACTTAAAAAAACTGGAAACTATGTAATAATTAAATTTAACAGTTTTTGAAGTCGGTTTTCTTTTCTTTCTTTCTTAATTTTTTTATTTTATTTTATTATTATATACTTTTCAGTATTTTTTAAGACGCTTGAAAATTTTTAATTTGTTAATAATAGGGGAAGGGGGTCTCGACGGTCTTAGGGCATTTAATAGTCTTAAAGTTAATGATGTAAGCTATATTTAAAAAAAAATTGGAGTCTGTAGTATCGCGCCAAGCTGAGATATTAACTATTCAATTTATTTGTTAATTTATCAATTTTAATTTGTTAATAATAGGGGAAGGGGGTCTCGACGATCTTAGAGCATTTGATAATCTTAAAGTTAATTATGTAAGCTATATTTAAAAAAAAAGTTGGAGTCTGTAGGATCGTGCTATAAGCTGAGATATTAACTATTCAATTTATTTGTTAATTTATCAAATTTAATTTGTTAATAATAGGGGAAGGGGGTCTCGACGATCTTAGAGCATTTGATAATCTTAAAGTTAATTATGTAAGCTATATTTAAAAAAAAAGTTGGAGTCTGTAGGATCGTGCTATAAGCTGAGATATTAACTATTCAATTTATTTGTTAATTTATCAATTTTAATTTGTTAATAATAGGGGAAGGGGATCTCGACGATCTTAGAGCATTTGATAATCTTAAAGTTAATTATGTAAGCTATATTTAAAAAAAAAGTTGGAGTCTGTAGGATCGTGCTATAAGCTGAGATATTAACTATTCAATTTATTTGTTAATTTATCAATTTTAATTTGTTAATAATAGGGGAAGGGGGTCTCGACGATCTTAGAGCATTCGATAATCTTAAAGTTAATTATGTAAGCTATATTTAAAGAAAAAGTTGGAGTCTGTAGGATCTTGCTATAAGCTGAGATATTAACTATTCAATTTATTTGTTAATTTATCAATTTTAGTTGACATTTTCGGTGATTATTGAACATTTTTTTAGAGGGAGAGAGGGCGGAAAAATAAATCTCGTCCAGGGCGCCAGACTTGCTAAGGCCGGCTCTAGTTAACCCGATATTTAGTTAATGTTAATAAATCCTATGTTGAAACTATATCGTTGTGTTGTTACCAAATATATAATTCAGGCCTGGCCAACCCAAATTGCATCGCGGGCTGTATTGACGACCTAAAATTTTCCAAGGGCCACACATATATAAGAAATTTTGTAAAAAAAATTTAGATTTTCCGGATTTGAATTTTTTTCTTATCAATTTCTTTCTTTTTTTTGAAGTAGAACTATATACGTCTTTCCCGGCAATATTTAGGAATAAGCTCGGAAACACGAATGTAACGAAAATATCTCACACTTTAAAAGCTTATATCTCTGGAACTATAATAATAATCAAAGAGCAATAAATGAAAAGCCAATAGATAGCTTATGTAATTAATTTTATAATTTAATGACTTTTAACCCCCCCATCCCTAAACTCTTAAATGTATTAGCATAAAAAATGTAAGCTAATTAATTTTCACAGATGAAAGGTTGTAATTGATCTTATTTTATCCGGTGCAGATGGAAAAAAATCTACATAAGTGCAGGAGTTTTAGAGAAAAAATTACCCACTACCTCGCATAGAAACCAAGATATTTACGATTTTGTATAATTAATAAATAACGAAAAAATCTCAATATTTTGCCCCGTCACAGATAAAGTGTTGTAATTTGTTTCATTCGATACGAGGGAAAAAAACAAGCAAGTGTTCAACCATAGTAAATTTAAAAAAATATTCAACAATAAAATATATCTGTATTGTTTCAAGTATTTAAAATACTAATAAATAATGGTTTTATTTATTCACAAAAATACTTCAAATTCTAATTTTGTATTATATTATAAAACATTAAAATTATCAATTAAAATGATTAGTTAAGTCACATAAATATAACAATATTTTAAAGAAAACAACGTGAAATTAAAACCAATCTCAGTGATTGTGAAACACCTGATAATTAAAATAAACATTATAAATTATAAATTATAAAATAAATGATGATCTTACGTGTCTCTTATTTCTAAAAAAAAGCTTATTTCTGCAGAAAATAAAGGTTTAATCACAAAAATTGACCCTTTTAAAACTAAATTTGAATTTGACGCCAAAACGCTCACAGGTGTCATGGCGCATTTTTGACGTCACGCCTATGTAAACACTCCTTGTCAGCTATAATAAATCCTTGTTCCATCGCTAATGTTTCTCGGTTTTACTTTTGGTAATACAAAACTGAGCAAATTGATAATAATTTAAAACCACAAAATAATTTATAAACAGTGCAGATATTAATGAAACAAAAATGATGTTTACTTAGGCGAGACGTCATTCACTTTGATTGGTGTTTCATTTAACATGGCGGATTGGTGTATTTTGTGTTTTTATTTTGACAAAAATTATATTAATCTCGCTTTTAATATAAAAATAAATACATTTTTAGAATCTTTTTAACTTATTTCATTATTTAAAATCATAATTTCAGTGATACTTTGTTACTGGCATCATGCCTATTGATAATATTTATTAAATTTGTTAATACATAATTAACAAATATTTTTTAAAACACGTCAACTAAATACATTTATTTCCTACAACTAAACTCCTCTCTCACCGTGGGTTGCATAAAGCAAAGTTAATCACGATTAGTTAATCAGTTGTTTTAAAAACAACGTCAATTCTAAAAAACAATCACGGTTATGATAAATTTTATGAGGTAAAAAATTATCATATTTAGTGAATTGTTCATTTACAAATTGAGTTAAGTTTAGAATTAACGTTAATCATGGTTTGAAAACAACTGATTAACTAATCGTGGTTAATTTTGCATTATGCAACCCAGGGTCAGTGTACAATTTCAGCTTCAAAACACATTAAAAAAATCATTCCATATTTTTTTCCTGATAAAATTTAATTCTATAGAATGTTGTATCCCTTTATTCCTACAGGATATGCGCAGATCGTTTTAGAGGCAAGGCTCTGAATGCTCCATCCCACCATGGACTCGCTGTACATCCCGAACAACCCGCAGTTCGGGTTACAGCTCGAGTACTACACCACAGGTCCAAATGGTTCACCTTTGACCTCTCTCACAGTGGAAGATCACCATTTAGGACATCAAAGAACAAGTGTCGGACATAATACCAATGGTAATAATATTATTGTCAAAGATATAACATTAATTTTATGTGCCAAAGTGTTCATCATTAGTTTCCATCAGGGATTATTTTAATAAAATTTGAGAACTGCACAATTTCAGGTAATTCATGACTTTTTTATGTTTGAATAAAATAATATAAGGTATTGGCGCCAGTCTTCACCGCTTTAAGAGCAAGGTATACTGTTTTTTTTTTTTGGTTTTGATGGGCTTCTTTTTGTAATAAAACAAGTAATTACCAAAGGCCGAAAAAAAAATTATTTTTTTAATTATAGCCTTTTCTTTTGTTTATGTTTTTTCTCCAGTAATGGATAAAGTAAAACCAGTAATTGGCATATATAAGGTACTGGTACAGATGGGCGCTATAAGAGCAAAATTTACTGTTTTTGTGATTGACGGGCTTCTTTTTTGTAATTCTCATGAACTCATGTTAGTGGCATAGTAAAAAAAAAAATTCGGGGGGGAGATAATACATATGAGTTAAATTTTTTGAAGATGTTTTGATGTTTTCTCAAAACATACGTTTTTTTAAAACGCTGAATATTTCGGGGGGGGGGGGGGGGGGGGGCGTCCCCTCCTACTGATTCATGTTACTAATAAAACAAGTAACTCGGTCAAAAATGGTCGTACAGTGATACAAAAAAAAAATAATTGAAGGAAAAAGTCTGAACTACAAAAGTATTTCACTAGATTTGGTTTTTCAAAATTGTTTTTTTTTTTTTTGGTGTTTCATCTTAAAAAAAAAGTTGTTATTCTGAGAGATACATAAAATTCAACTCATTATTCAAAAACTAGAACGTTTAAGCTTTAAAATAATTTTCTTAAACTGTTAAACGACCATTTTTCGCGTAAGTACAGCCATTCTAAAATAACTAAATTGGAAAATTTTAAAGATCTCACTAGTGTATTTCTATTTAATAAATATATTCTTATTTTTTATATAGATAATCAAGACCATTGTCATTTAGTTCACCATAGATCAAACATAGTCCAAGATAGCAACGAAATAATCATAGACGATGAAGATCACAATAACCATAATCATTTGGGACACCATAGATCAAATATAGATCAAAATAGAATAAATTTAGACCAAAATTCAGATGGGATATCTTTAGAAGAACAAAATCACCGTAATTTGGAACACCATAGAATACATCTAGGCCCAAATTCAAACGGATTATCAATAGAAGACCAGAACCATCGAAATTTGGGCCACCATAGGATAAATACAAACGATTTCGATCAAGAAGATCAAGATAATCGACATTTAGAACAGCACAGATTAAATTTAGTTCAAAATTCGGATGGTTTAACTATAGAAGATCGGAATAGAATAAATATCAACCAGAATTCAATATCTATAGATGATAATAATCATAATATCGGACATGGTGATGTTTGTGTAGATGTTAGCGGGGGTGTGTGCGGGGGTGTCGGTGTGGGTGGGTACTGCTGGACCGCGGAAGACATGGGCTCGTTCTCACTGCCCACGTTAGACCTGGACCCATTGCCGAGCTTATTTCCGTTCTCGCCCTGTTCGACCAATAAGTGAGTAAATTTATACTAAATGATTTATTATTTGTGACATAGAACTCTGGAACTGTAATCATACAGAATTCAGGGTGGTGTTGAAATGTTCTTTATACAATCTAGATTTACGTGTTGAAATTTGTTAATCATTTAGATGAATCATTTAAAAGTTACAGCCATTTTTAACAAGTAGGTAATAGAAAACAAATATTTTAAATGCTATGGTGTCATTTTTATTTGCGTTTTATATATTTAACTAGGGGCTTTGCCCTTGATTCCTTCGCACCCCAGCCCCTATAAATATGATACTGTTTCTAAAATTTTAATAATAATTTAACAATTTATGCTTTTCTTACGTCACAATATGACATCTATCATAATTCATATTAATAATATAATAGTAGTGACGTTAAATATAAATAAAAACAAACTTGTTTGTCTAAACGTCAAAATTTATTTAAGAAAAGGTAATCGCAAGCTTTCGATTCACAGAATCATCGTCAGGCTAAAATATAATAAATAACAATTAAATACAATTAAGATAATGCAAAATATTGATATTTTAGCCTGAAGATGATTCTGTGAATCGAAAGCTTGCGATTACCTTTTCTTAAATAAATTTTGACGTTTAGACAAACAAGTTTTTTAATTTTTATAATTCATATTATATAACTTTTCATTGAAAAATTTCAATTGTACGAGGGTTACTATTTATATTTCTGGCCTAATAATGAAAAAACGAATATTGATGATCGAAATTGGTTTTATTGTTTTTCAAAATATTCTCCATGAAGATCAATACATTTTTGCATGCGTTTAAACCAATTTTCGAAGCACTTTTTGAACTCCGATTGAGGTAAGCCTTCTTATGATCGTTTGTTAGATTATGCGGAATCCAACGCGAACAAATCTTTTTTACGGCCAAATGATCATGCAATATCTTATTGAAGCTTGTCATACTAATGCCCAAAGATAACTCAATCTCACGGTATGTAACATGACGATCTTGCTTTATCAGTTCACGCACAGCATCGATGTTTTCTGGCACAATAACCGATTTTGGACGACCTTCACGGAATTCGTCCTGAAGGGAACATCGGCCACGATTGAATTCGTTATACCCTTTTTTTACAGTGCTGTAAGATGGTGCTTTATCACCGTATAAAGAATTAAGTTCATCGATACACTCTTGTCTTGATAATCCACGTCGAAAGTTATAAAAAATAATCGCACGAAAATGTTCACGAGTTAATTCCATTCTTTACCCGAGATGACTTTTTCATGTAACTGTAAACAACACAAATCGCGCTCAATTTACAAAATGTTCTGAGGAAGGTTATATTGAATAATGTCTAGTTTCCAATGAAAACGACAGATGGCACCTGGCAACACTCAAAGTTGCCAAGGCCAGAAATATAAATAGCAACCCTCGTATACAGGGTGAGTCGAGAGGAATCTGTAATACTCCAGGAATGTATTGTACACGTGAAAATAATAACAAAAACCTCAAATTTTACTATCCGATTTTAATTTGTTTTTAAGTTATAGCGTAATTAAAAATTAAAGAAATTTCAGTAATTATTGAAGTACTAATAATGGATAAAGTAGTATGTTCCAGGCTCGAAAACATTTGATCATTTTTGTATTGTCAAACTGATTTAAGTACGTAACCTAACCTAACCTGATTTAAGTACGGTTATTTCTTGAGTTTGTACAATTAAAGAGTTACAAAATGCCACACATTTATTCAATCTACTATACAGGGTAGTTCAATAGTGCGTCCGGCTTTCCTAGTGCACTTCCCGTAGGAGATAGAAAAAAAAGTTTGGTACATAATATTATTGGTTTGAAAAGATCAACGTCGTAAAATTATTTTTAACAATACAGGGTGTCCCATTTTTGCGGTATAACAAAAACAAAGATTTTTTTAAATGGAATACCCTGTAACGTTTTATGTCTTCCGATGTCATTTTTTAACCTCTACATAAACGTCTGTTCAATTTTTAATTTAATGACAGTGTTGCCAAATTAGAATTTTTTTCCGAAAAATAACCCATATTCAGGCTCAACTATAAAAAATCGTAGCGACCTCGTTTTTTTTGAAGTTATGAATTTTTTTAGCAATAATGTTAGTCCAGGTAAAGAGTAACATTTTGATAATAAACAAATTTAATTTAGTTCTACAGGGTGTTAATAAAAAAATGCCAAAGTTTGCAATCTTCAAAATGATAAAACTCATTTTTTTCAAATGTGACTACCCTTTTTTTATTTCACTATTCGATGGGTTTTTTTCTCCTTTTCAATTTGTATAGGGGATATCTTATGTCTAAACTCCATACATTCTGAGATATTCAATAATTTTCACAAAAGTAACCATTTCACCACGTTTTTATGCACCGAAGTAGGCTGTGCTGATGCAAAATAAATGCGAAACAATTACAAAACAAATGCCGGTAAATTGATTTGTGCCTGGATGAAAATGGAAGACATTTCGAACATTTATTGTAGTCTTTTATCTTTTATATGTATTTTCAATTTTGTTACTGATCATAGTTTTTTGAATAAAATAAATAATTTTATTACATAAGTATTATCCGTTTTAATTAATCAAATGTTACATTGATACTTAAGTACTTACATTTTGGCATTTATTTTGCATCAGCACAGCCTACTTCGGTGCATAAAAACGTGGTGAAATGGTTACTTTTGTGAAAATGATTGAATATCTCAGAAAGTATGGAGTTTAGACATAAGATATCCCCTATACAAATTGAAAAGGAGAAAAAAACCCATCGAATAGTGAAATAAAAAAAGGGTAGTCACATTTGAAAAAAATGAGTTTTATCATTTTGAAGATTGCAAACTTTGGCATTTTTTTATTAACACCCTGTAGAACTAAATTAAATTTGTTTATTATCAAAATGTTACTCTTTACCTGGACTAACATTATTGCTAAAAAAATTCATAACTTCAAAAAAAACGAGGTCGCTACGATTTTTTATAGTTGAGCCTGAATATGGGTTATTTTTCGGAAAAAAAATTCTAATTTGGCAACACTGTCATTAAATTAAAAATTGAACAGACGTTTATGTAGAGGTTAAAAAATGACATCGGAAGACATAAAACGTTACAGGGTATTCCATTTAAAAAAATCTTTGTTTTTGTTATACCGCAAAAATGGGACACCCTGTATTGTTAAAAATAATTTTACGACGTTGATCTTTTCAAACCAATAATATTATGTACCAAACTTTTTTTTCTATCTCTTACGGGAAGTGCGCTAGGAAAGCCGGACGCACTATTGAACTACCCTGTATATAACGAAGTGTCCTCACTGACTCACAATCATTTTTTTGACCATTTCCACTCATCGGAGAAACTTGAAATTTGGTATATACATTCCTTGGGGGTAAAAAATAACAACTAGTGGGCCTTTTTTGAAAAAGTTCATAAATGGGGTGACAAGGGGCCCCCAATTTTTCAAAAAAAAAGTTAGAATTTTTTTATATTTTTTTCTATATTCCTTGGGTGATATAATGTAAGGTTCAAATTTCAGATTTAAAAAAAATGAAAAAAAAAGGAAAAAAAAAGTTTTGATGTAAAAAAGTATCAAAACGAAAACCGATATTAGATTTTTTTAATTTTTTTTAAATACTTTGGTTAATTGACAACCATGAACCCGTGTCTGATTTTTGAAAAAGATATGTTAAATAGTAGAAAATAAACAAAATACGTTTACATATAATGCGCTTTAAGCATTTACTAAATTAATTGCAAATGTCGTAACTATCGATACATTATATTTTATTTATTATTTTTAAATGTCAGTGGCCATTTAAAATTTTGAAGTAAATGTGTTTTATATGAAGAATAAAATATGACAAAAAAGAAATATAAAGAACATAACGAATGAAAAATATGCACAACTCTAAAGTAATAAATAATTAAAATTTTCGTACATAAATTTGTCAACAAAATTGAAGACAAATAATCACAGCATTCGAATGACTAATATTCGGCATAACATAGGTAATACATTAAAATTTAAAACTTAAAGTTATTGATATATCAATATTTTTACCTACATAGGTATTTTATTGTATTAATTGTATAAATATTAGAAGAATTTATTTAATTAATAATTAACATTGTCGTAATTTTAAATGATATTTTGTTTAATTGTTGTATGAATTTGTACATCTGTCTCTGTGATCTGAACATCGTGCATCTAAAAGTGACAAACTTCATTCAATTTACAACTATATTTGATTTAAAAAAGGTTCATCAATTATATACAAAATGTAGGTAGGTATATAATATTAATAAATCCAGACTAATATTATACATAAATGCGAAAGTGTGTTTGTCTGTCTCTCTGTCTGTCTGTTACCTTTTCACGGCTAAACCGCTGAACCGATCTTGATGAAATTTGACAGTAAGATAGCTTGCATACCGAGGATGGACATAGGCTACTTCGTATCTCGAAAATGCAACCCCTAAGATATTGCAAGGGGGTGGAAAATGTTTATTTTTTTAGTAATTAATATTTTACCCCCCGTTACATATGAAGGGTTGTAATTGGTTTTATTCGATCCGGCGGGAAAAATACCACGGGGATGGAGGTTTCAGGGGGAAAACAACCCTCAATCTCGCATAGGAACCAAGATATTTACGATTTTGTATAATGGAAGAAAACTAAAAATAAGAAAAATTTAATATTTCACCCCCTGTCACATATGAAGGGTTGTAATTGATTACATTCGATCTGGCGAGAAAAATACTACGGCAGAGGGGTTATTAGGGGGACAAAACAACCCCTTATCTTACATAGAAGTCAAGACTTATAATATAAATGCAAAAGTGTATCTCTCAGTCTGTCTATTTTTTACCTGTTCACGGTTAAACCGCTTTACCGATCTTGATGAAATTTAGCAGTGAGATATCTTGCATCCCGAGGAAGAACAAAGGCTACTTCGTATCCCGAAAATTCAACCCTTAAGGGATTGCAAAAGGGTTGACAAATTTGTATGGGAAATTTTTTTTTAGTAATAAACATTTCACCCCCTGTTACATATGAAGGGTTGTAATTAGTTTTATTAGATCCGACGGGAAAAATACCACAGGGGTCGGGTATTTATACATGGGGTATATAGAAGAAAAAAATACCTATCTCGCATAGCAGTCGAGATATTTGCGATTTTGCATAATGAATGAAAACTAAAATATAGAAAAAAATTATATTTCACACTTTTACATATGAGTGGTTGTATGTAATTAGCTTCACTCGATCCGGCGGAAAAAATATCATTAAGATGGGGGTTACAAAATTTACGCGAGCGAAGCCGCGGGTAGCAGCTAGTTGTAGAATATGCAAATATGGTGTTTGTTAATTTATTAATTTTTAGTAATGAATGAAATTTTTTTAATTTTTAATTACGCTATATAACTTAAAAACAAATGAAAATCGGATAATAAAATTTGAGGTTATTGTTATTATTTTCACGTGTACAATACATTCCTGGAGTATTACAGATTCCTCCCGACTCACCCTGTATAAGGTTTTAATGAATTTTGTTTCGAGTTGTGCAGCTAATTTCATGCGTTATATGACAAACTGATATAAAGGTTTTACTATAATTTATATGTGATATATTTTCAGATCTGATTGTTCAGTACCTCCGCCACCATTCTCTAGCACCCAACAGTCCCACCCAACACCTATATGCACGTTGAGTCTCGGTCAGCCACAGCCGAAGCCTACGCACGATATGGCAAGCGTACTGTTGTCTCTGAAACACGCTGTTGTACATCCGGGCGCGCAGCAGCACAGTCCGCAGAATGCGCAGTACGCGCAGTATTCCGCGCAACCTCAGGGATATGGAGTTCATCCACATCAGGTATATTTGTGTAGTAAGTTGTATTCTTGTTCTTAAAACATAAAGATAAAGAATGAATATGATTGTTTTGGATATATGTATATTAGGGCATAGGTGTCCAACCTTTTGAACCTTTCGGGCCGTATAGCATAAACCCAATATACCAAATTGTTTTAAGAAAATATACTACCTGAAAGTGAGGTTATGTATTTTATTTATTGTTTTGAAATGAACTTAACAAACCACTATTATTACAATTAATATCAATTTTTACATGAAATGAGAGTAAAGATAAGAAAATTACCATTTTTTAAAAACATTCTTCAAAAAACGATAGTTTCAAAAATCTAAGGGGTGTGCTTTTTATGGCCAAGTCATGCTATTTTATTTTGTTTATAATATAGGAAAGGAGTCACGACGGTTTATGGTAATTAGTACACTTAAAGATAAAGGTGTAATGGTGAAAGCTATATTTTAAAACAAAGTTTGAATCTGTAGGATTGCGTCAAACTGAGTTATTAATAAAAATTTTAAAACATGGTATTTACACACCAAGTTTTTTCATTCAGATGTTAATGTCCCCCACAACTTACTCCACCACGTCAGGTCTATGTGGCGACCAGAATGGTGGAATGTTCGGTAACTCGAATGGAGGGTGTCACCAGGGTGTAGCTCCAAGCGCCCCGACACCGATGTTCCCCAGCATGAGCGTCAACGTGTCCATGAATATGACAATGCACGGGTACCCTCCGACATATCCTGAGACACTCCAGCACCAGGTCACTTGTCCCCAGGTAGGTTTGCATTATTTTTGACACAGACTAACTTTATAGTCCGAAAAAAAAAATTTCAACATATATTTACAAAGTATGTTTACACTATTTTCAAAAATATTTTTCATTTCATTTTTTACTGCACGAAATCTCGCAAATAAATAATTATATTGATTTCGTTGAGGTGCCAATCAAAGCGTCTTGATGTTAATATGGTCTGAAATAAATTTAATAAAATTCGGTCCAGCCGTTTTTTATTAGAACAAAAAGTTTTCAGAATTTCTTGAAAATTATTGAAATATCAAATACTTGATAGAGGTTTTATCAAATAACATCTTTTATACTGATCGGATTTCATTCTAGTTTTCACTAATGGATAGAGTGTTTCACGAGGAAAGTTTATGTGTATAATTTGTGGATATTAAGCCGGGTAACACCGGGCCCAGCACGTTTAATATAAAATAACATGTTTTTATCAAATAACATCTTATAGTTGTGGATCTTGGCTTCTGGGTGTAAAAGTGCGCCACTTTTAGAAGAGCCCTGAAGATGTCCACTGTAATGTGTGACGAAACGTTGGCCGATAACACGACCAAACCGACGCGGCTTACACCCAGAAGCCAAGATCCATATCAAGATCACCGCGGAAGCCTCAAGACTTGTACATCTATTGCGTTTTTATAATAGTGAAAAAAATATCTGCCAAGTAAATGCACAGTGCTTCCTCGTGCTAAATTCACCAAAGGTAGTTAATTATTGAACAATTTAAATAAAAACCGATAATGTTGAGATAAATTGCCTGGAATTGGTTAACCATTTAATTTTTATACAATTTTACTAAAAAATATTAGTTCGAAATTTTTCTCAAGACACACCTGATTATTTTTTCATATATTTTTAATTTTTTGACAAATGTCAAAATGACATTTAATATATCCAAGCAAATATCAATTTAGGAAATTTAATGCTCTACAAAAAATATTCTATTAAAGTTTCACGTAGCATGTGTCGTTCTTGAGATATCTTGAAAAAATAAATATTTTGGGGTGTCACCTCTCCTCCTTACACACGATTTTGAAATGGGACCATCCTCAAGCCAGATCCAACCATCCGACCAAGTTTTAATAATATCGGTTCTGTGGTTCATGAGTTATGCGTGTGACAAGGATTCAGGAGACAGACGGACGGATACACAAACAGACAGACACGGAGCGAAAAGTGTTTGCCTTGACGTGAAACGGATAAATCAATTTACAATTTTGAAATCGGAGAACATTTTTTTTGTCTCAATCTGAAACGATCACAAAGCTTTTCGTATCTTCTATATTGCGAGGAAGCAACAATAAATAATCAGTATTCAAATATTGATAGCCATACGATGCTGGGAAGTTGGTTGTGTGGACCACAGGGGTCGCACCTAATTACAAACCCACCCACGGCTTGTTTTTTTGTTAATTTCTAGATGCAATGGAGCACATCTCCACAGGCAGATACTTCATGCTACGGCGCTCCCCACCACCAGCTAAATCCAGGATACGGAAGTGGCGCTACATATTCCTTCACGGCTGACTTCCGGGCCGGTATGGGTTCACTGGACACGAGCGGTTCGTTCAAACCTGTACTCAGCAATGGAAAGAACACTACAGGATGTCTGGGGTCCGGTGGGGTCCTGGGGTCTTCAAGACCCCGTAGACACTCGTCCCCGTTTCACAATATTGTGACGTCGGCGAAGGTACAGTCAGGTGCGCTTAGTTCTGATGATGAATCGCAAAGACCCAACCTTTGCAAAATTTGCGGTAAGTTTAATAATAATTAATAAGATTTCATTTGTTTTGAATGCTTAGAAAAAAACAAGAGTTCGAAAATCTGAAAGAAATTGATAGATATATAAAACTTAAAATAATATAACTTTTTTTTTCATTTTTATTTTTTATTTGATTTTATTGAAAAGTAACAATATTTTTTCGTGAATTATCGTCACTATCGAAAAATACAACTCGGTACCGTTTGTGAAATCTTGTTAAACGAAAAGTTTAATAATAACAAAAAGGTTTACTTATTTAAATTCCTTGTACTGTCAACTTTCATTTGATACCCCACTCACCGAAACGGGGAATCCCTGAATTTACATGAAAAATCGCAACTTCAAATCCATGTAAAACGAGAAACCTACTGTATTTAGGGCGTATGCATTACCTATTAATTGTTTGAACTATCAGCTCAAACTTTTTATTTTTATTTTCCCCTAATCATAATATACAGTGTATTCCAAGTTGATTAAGACATAGGAAATTTAACATGAGGGCAATTAGAAGAGTAGTAGTAATCTTTGGTCAAATTTAACAATGTGTGATTGGTGCATTTTAAAATGCCGCCTCGAAACTAACTGATAAATTTTAAATTAATCAACAGTATTTTGTTTTCAACTTTAATAAGAATAAAATACATTAAGAAATTAAAGTAAGCATCCTAGATAAAATTATAATAATATTTTTTGACAGATGTAAATATGAAAACAAAATACTAATTACTATTTTATAAAATTTTGTGGCGGCATTTCAAAATGCACCAATGACACCTCGTTAAATTTGACCAAAGGTTACTACAATACTTATATAATTGTCCCCATGTTAAATTTCCTATTATATGTCTTAATCAACTTGGAATACACTGTATAAAGTTCGTAAAACAAAATTTATCATAATTTAAGGTGTTTCCCGTTAATTATTTATTTGAAACCGTTGACAGGTAAGACATACGCGCGTCCCAGCACGTTGAAAACGCACCTGCGCACACACAGCGGAGAGAAACCTTACAGATGTGGCGACTGCAACAAGAGCTTCTCTCAGGCGGCCAACTTGACCGCACACGTGCGAACTCACAGCGGGGAAAAACCATTCCGGTGTCCTATATGTGACAGAAGGTCAGTTTAAATTTTTTTAGAAAAGTGCAAGCTGTACTTACACAATTAGTGTTCCGTGCCGTCAATTATTGAAAATTTTGAACAAAAGTTGTTCCTTACATCGTGAGATATATTTTTTGTCGTAAAAATGTTTCTCTAAAACCAAAGATTCAGCAGTTATAAGAAAATAAACAATTCAATTGTTTATAACAATAGATTGCTCTAAAATTTTTCAATCTTGATAATTTTGACTCAATCTACATCTAATTCTCAATGTTCATGATTTTAGTTTTTCTTTTAGTGAGCAAGCAACTTTTAAACGTTTAACCCAAAAAATTATTAAAAAATTGCATAAAAAATACATTGCACGATGCCTTTAAATTTTTTTCCCCAGTTTACCCCCAGACTTTTTAGACTTCACGTCTATAATTGAGCCAACATCTCTGTGTTAAATTTCAAATTTTTACTTCGAATTATTTCAGATAAAATCGCATGTAACAGACGGACTGACGGAGATCGAAGTAATTCCAGTGTTCCGTTTGGCACAAAGAAAAACCGTTAATTTCATTTTTAGCGTTCCGAAGAAACCTATTAATTGTCGTCCGTCCGTCTGTCCGTCCTTTTTACTCAAAGCTAAATAGCTCGTAAACTATACCGGGTGTTCCAGAGCACCCGTCCACTATGTTTTACGCCTAAACTATTGAAGTCTAGTAAGTCATAAGTGTTCCGTTTGGCACGAAAAAAAACGTAAATTTAATTTCTTTTTATATTCCGGATATTCGAGTATCCGGATAACTGAGCGTCCGCTATAAAATTGGAGGAATTCTCGCAGTCTAGTAAGTCATAAGTGTTCCGTTTGGCACGAAAAAAAAACGTTAATTTCATTTCTTTTTATATTCCGGATATTCGAGTATCCGGATAACTGAGCGTCCGCAAAAAAATGCAGATTCTCGCAGTCTAGTAAGTCATAAGTGTTCCGTTTAGCACGAACAAAACCGTTAATTTCATTTTCTTTTTATGTATATTTCGGATATTCAAGTATCCGAATAACTGAGCGTCCACTATAAAATTGCAGGTTCTCGCAGTCTAGTAAGTCATAAGTGTTCCGTTTGGCACGAAAAAAAACGTAAATTTAATTTCTTTTTATATTCCGGATATTCGAGTATCCGGATAACTGAGCGTCCGCTATAAAATTGCAGGAATTCTCGCAGTCTAGTAAGTCATAAGTGTTCCGTTTGGCACGAAAAAACCTGTTAATTTTCTTTTCTTTTTATATTCCGGATATTCGAGTATCCAGATAACTAACTGAGCGTCCGCTATAAATTTTCAGATTCGCACAGTCTAGTAAGTCATAAGTGTTCCGTTTGGCACGAAAAAAAATTTAATTTAATTTCTTTTTATATTCCGGATATTCGAGTATCCGAATAACTGAACGTCCGCTATAAAATTACAGATTCTCGTAGTCTAGTAAGTCATAAGTGTTCCGTTTGACACGAAAAAAAAATAAATTTAATTTCTTTTTATATTCCGGATATTCGAGTATCCGGATAACTGAACGTCCGCTATAAAATTGCAGGTTCTCGCAGTCTAGCTCGGTGACGACGCACATGCGCACGCACAGCGGCGAGCGCCCTTACCGCTGCCGGATGTGCAAGAAGGCGTTCTCTGACAGCTCGACGTTGACGAAACACTTGCGCATTCACAGCGGCGAGAAACCGTACCAGTGCAAGCTGTGCCTGCTGCGCTTCTCGCAGTCCGGCAACCTCAACCGGCACATGCGCGTGCACGGGTCCGCGGCGGCCGCCGGGCCCGCAGGTGGCTTCATCATGGGATGACACAACCACACGTACGCGCCCACCAGGTCGCTGGCGATATTTCTCAAATAGTTGATCAGAAATATTGGGACTCATCGGAACTCTCGTGAGCTCAAAGGACCCCGCTATTTTTGATAGGGAAATGGCTTTCAGTCAATCTCTTTGAAACCAACTGGAAAATATTCTCTAAATCATCCCGATTAAAAGTCTCAATGGTCACAACCGCCTAAGTTCTTCAGGTCTCGCGCAAAAAGCTGTTTTGTACCTAATAATGCAATAAAAAAATCGATATAGTACAGGACATTTTGAACAAAGAAATTAATTTTTATGTATCGTTTTGTTTATTTAATTTCTAGATTTTTATTTTATTAAAGTTTTCAAGTTCTAGCAAATTATTTTATGGATTATAATAAAGTTTTTATAAAACATGTTAAGGTATGTGTAGTGCCGTCAGCGCCAGCTACTAGCGATATTATTAAAAATATTAAATTGTAAAATAAAAACAATAGAAAATTAGTTGTCATAAAAATATAACTTTGATTTGTAACACACTTATGGGACACCTTATATAAATGTAACTATTTTTAAAATATGCTGCTTGTCTAGCCTGACAACTTTTGTATTTAAAGTTTTCTTCCATTTGTTATAATAAATTAAATATTGAACTTGGGAAATCCTGTATTATATCGATTTTTTTATTGCAGTATTAGGTACAAAACAGCTTTTTGCGCGAGACCTCAGGAACTTAGGCGGTTGCGACCATTGAGACTTTTAATCGGGATGATTTAGAAAATATTTTCCAGTTGGTTTCAAAGAAATTGACTGAAAGCCATTTCCCTATCAAAAACTGCGGGGTCCTTTGGGACCTCCATTAGACTCACTAATTCACTAACCGAAAATTTTGGGGCCAAAACGTCCTTATATCTTTAACGTAATATCTAGACCAGTGGTCGGGGAACCGGGGTAAATTACCCCAAATGGGGTGAAAATGAAAAAAGAAAGTTTTCAATTAATTTTTTGTTTGTTCCAATATGAGAATTTTATTTTGTTTGTCTATTACATACTTACTATTTTCATGCAACTTTTTTTATTTTCCGTGTAAATTAATTCAATAAATGATTGTTTCCTTTTCAAAATGAGGGGGTAATATCGACATACGCAAAAATGTTTTGGGGTAATGGTTAAAAAAGTTCCTCGACCGCTGATCTAGACCAAGCTTCCATGACATTTAGTCTACCTCACATGACTATACTCTGTGAAAATGGGCTTAATTATAACAAATATACCCGGTAATAACAATTCAGTAGCAGACCGATAGGTTTACGTTCATTAATATTTTTAATTAATTTTTGAAGTCACTAAAAAGGGGGTTACTTACCCTGCATGACTACTCACTAAAATTTCGTAATATAATCAAAAATGATATATAATTTAAAAATATTTTTGTCTGCCTCTTGATTGTCGTTATTAAGTACCTGGCAGACCTAATTCAATTAATTAATTATATCATGTTACTTACCTCATATGACTCGTCCATTTTTCCCCAGTGAAAGATTACATTTACTTCTATATGAAAAAATTTGTCTGCCTTGAGAATTTCGTTATTAAATCCCTGGCAGACCTAATCCAATAAATTAAATATACCATGTTACTTACCACATTTCAATACAGTAGTGCCAACAGGCCCGGATTTAGAAATTTGCCGCCCCTAGGCAGTTGCGAAAATTGCCCCCCCCCCCCCCCTCGAAACTAACAGTTTAAGTCATAGATGGCAAAATATAAAACTCAGGATCTTTTTTTTTGGTTGCGTCAGTTTCAAATTTTATAAATTTTTATAAAGTTACATTAGGAAACATAAAAACTGAAGACTGATCCTGTCGAAAAATTCGTTATAAAGAGGTTGTTGACAAATGTATTCGTAATATAAAGGTATATTTTGCATTAGCTCTTACTGGCAGTTCTAGGGGATTTCGAAAAATTTGTTAAATCGAGGAAATCGTTATATTGGGGCTCGTTATATTAAGGTTACACTGTATTACGAAATTTTAGCGAGTAGTCATGCAAGGTACGTGACTCCTTTTTTGAGTGACTTCAAAAATTAATTAAAAATATTAATTAACATAAACTTATCGGTCTGCCACCGGATTGTTATTACTGGGTATATTTGTTATAATTAAGCCTAGTTTCACAGAGTAGTCATGCGAGGTAGACTAAATGTCATGGGAGCTTGGTCTACTCTGAAATAATTTTGAATAAAAAACATAAAGTTTTGGGTTTTTTGGTTCCATGGGGGCATAATTGGATGCGCTGACTCAGTAACAATATTGTAACTAGTTAATTGAAATATTTTTGGACCAAAAGGCCATTAAATGGGCCCGCTAGATGTTTAGCGCGTCATTCTTGAAATAATTAATGGAAAAAATTTTTTTTTGACTTTTTTACGTACATAGGCCCTTCGATTGGATTTGTTATTCATAGATGTTATGATTACTTTTTGGGGTCTTTTAAAGAGTTATTTTAAAACGACAGTCTTCTAAAATGTATGAAATGTACATATTTTTACACTACTTTTATGGTACTTATATATTAATCAGGGCCGTAACTAGAGGCTCGGGGGCCCCGGAGCAAGAAGTGACCGAGGGGCCTTCATAATACATATATGCAAACATAAAAATTTAAAACCTTTTTTTTATCCTTACTTTCAAATTTATTGATTGATTTTTTTTTGTAAAATCTAAATTTGTAATAAGTGTAACATTTTCAAGTTAAAACCAAATAAAAATAAAAGTTTTACTCAGCCGCGGGCGCCTTGGGACGCTGCCCCGGTGGTAGTTACGGCCCTGATATTAATGTGATATCAATATTAAAAATAGTTGTTCTGTAAATATTATTGTAAATGCAAAATCGTACAATTGACAATAATTGGTCACTACAAAATTTCGAGTAGTACTTGTTAAAATTATCTATCACAGATAAAAGATAGATATATTTGTAAACAAAAAATAATAATTATAGTTACATTTACCTGCTTTGATAAAAAAAGTTAGTTTTATGTAAACTATCTTATTGGAAAGAAGTAAAAATTCAGTTAATGAAATTGTGCTCTAGAACTTATTAAATTCATTAAGCGAGGTATGGTTAATATATATAAATTTTATAGGTATAATTCATATTAACCTTGGGTTGCATAAAGCAAAATTAACCACGATTAGTTAATCAGCTGTTTTCAAACCATGATTAATGTAAATTCTTAACTTAATCTCAATTTGTAAATGAACAATTCACTAAATATGATAATTTTTTACCTTATAAAATTTATCATAACCGTGATTGTTTTTTAGAATTGACGTAATAATGGTTTGAAAACAACTGATTAACTAATCATGATTAATTTTGCTTTATGCAACCCAAGATAACTCTTGTATTACAATTTAAATCATATGCCTATAAAAAAATAAATTAAAAATATAAAATTTCATTGAACGAAATCTTATGCAAGAACTGCCAAGAACTAATCGAATTAATTAATCGAGGCATTGTTGTAAAAATATATATTGAATCTTGACACTTTTCTACCGTACTATTGTACTGTTAACCCTTTCATTGCCATTTGAAATATATGACCAAGAAAATCATAATTATTATTGCATTACATTGTAAATATATTATTAAGAAATATCGTATTAAAATTGATCTCATTTTATAAATACAGTAGGCCCTCTATTATCCGAAATTATAGAAAAAATGGAAAAAATCTAATTCATCAAAAAAGAAATACATATATATATTTTTCAGTAGGATTTTTATTTTTGATATTCCGGTTATTCGAGGGTCGACTGTACATTATTTGCAACGAAATATCATTTTTTATGAGTTGTTAAAAAAACTGTATTATTTCTATCTAGTCATTTTTGTATTGAAAAATGTACAAATATAAATAAATCGATAATATTAAAATATCTGGAATACTTAATTGGTAAAAAAATATTTCATAGTCCCCCCCCCCCCCTCAATACCTAATTCGTATAATAAATAAGTGTTTTTACGATAACAACTTATTTTTTATTTTGGAAATCCGTGATTCCAGGAATTACGGGCTCTAAGTTTTTGCCTAGGCCAAAGTCCTCCCCTAGTCACCGGTAGCATATAAAATAGCCCCTAAAATCTAACCCAGGTGTATTTGGATTTTTTTTAAATTCTATGATACATGAAAGATGATGAAAACTAATATACTTATATGAGATAATCACGACTCTTTCTCCAGAAAGAAAATAAAAAAATAACAACTAAATGTCGTTTTTAGGTCCTTTTTAGTTTTTGAGTTTGTGATTTTTATCTTGAATAATTGCACCTTTCAAATTGAAATTCTGGGCAGTGGCGTAGATAGCTTTTTGCGATGGGAGGCGATATGACCAGGCCCCGGTGCAAGTGGTGGCTGAGGGCCCTCTAAAATATGCGAAATAAAAAAAAATTATTAATGTAATTTTAAATTGAATGACCTTTTTTTGATCATATAAACTGTATTTAGTGTATTTCTTATTACTAAAAAAAAGGTCATTAAAAATTTTAAAATACCTGAAGACCTTTTTTCTACTCTTCATTTACCAAATTTTTCCTATTTACTTTTAATATTTTATTCATACTTGATAAGTTTAAAAAAATGTCTTTGAATTTTCTCATGAAGTAAACTCATGGGGGGTGATTGATCATCTTAATCCCCCCCCCCCCCCCTATCTACGCCACTGATTCTGGGCACCTTTTTATGGAGTTTACGTATTTACAAATACTAATATAAAAACCAGAATTAAGTCAAAATATGCTACATTAAAAAAGAGAACAATAGAGGACATTTCAATATAAAAAAAGAAAAAGAAATATTAACGCTCAAAACGAGAAAATTTTCTCTTTAAAATATATATTCTAGCAACCCTAGCACCTTATTATTTTTTATATAATGTTCAAATTGCAAAAGTTTTCCTGTTTACTTAATCTAAACTCAAACAGTGAAACCTGTATATTTATTTAGTTGTTAACCCTTAAACAACATTGAAAATAAATATATCTATACATTTACAAAACAAATATAGATTATTTTAATCGAAGTACTTTTGCTAAGTACATACCTACGCATATAAAATAAGCAATCTATTAAAAAGTCTCTAGTGTTTGTCTCAGGTTCTTGCAAGAAACATCAAAAAACAGGACGAAAAACAAAAACAAAATGGCGTCCAATACATTCACTCAAATGTTACCAATCACTGAGAAGAAAGTAACTACTACAGTGGCGAAGAGGGTCCCTCAATATCTAGCTACTATAACAGGTAGGATGTTATTAATATTGTTATTGAATTTTGCTTCTTCGCCATATTCAAAAGAAAGAGGAACCTATGTGATCATTTTTGAAAGAAAAATCGTTTTTTGTCTCCGGTTTCAAAAGTTCGTCTGTCTGTCCCCTGTATCCAACGGCGGTAACATGGGCTACTGCCCAGGGCAGCAAAATCTTTTTAGGGGGCAGATTCTGGGAGAATACAACTTTTTTAGTTTAATACACAACACTAAAAAAAGGAATACAAAAAATTACTCTGATTATCAAAACGATTTTTCTACATCTTGTAAAAATTCTCTGACGATTTCGATTGCCCTCATATTTCAAATATCTTATCTACTGATTTCGAATTAGCGCGCGATTTTCGTTCTGAACGAGCTGATCAACTTGCTGCCATCTGTATACCAACTCATTAACTACATCCGCCCAGTGGCGTAGATAGGGGGGGGGGTATTAAGATGATCAATCACCCTCCATGAAAAAACTCAAAGACATTATTTTAAACTTTTTTAGTATGAGCAAAATTGTAAAATAGGAAAAATTGGTTAAATGAAGAGTAAAAAAAAAGTTATTGCTTACTTTTCAACTGAATGACCTTTTTTTTTTAGTAATACCAAGTACACAATCTACAATTTCTATAATTATATGCTCTAAAAAAAAAGGTCATTCAATTAAAAATTATAATAATTTTATTTTTATTTTGCATACTTTGGGGACCCCTCAACCACCTCTTCCCTGGTCACTGGTCATATCCCCCCCCCCCCCATCGCAAAAAGCTATCTACGCCACTGCATCCGCCCATATTTGTTTACTTATATGTGATTGTTGAAGAAAATAGGTTATATTTTCCCTTGGTAGAGGGGCGGCAATTTTTTTTTCCCAGGGCGGCACTTAACGTAAATCCGCCGCTGCCTGTATCCTTGAACGAATTTTTAATGAAACTTGGTTTGTAAGTATATGGCTTGGCTAGTTAATGGTCTTATATCAAAATTGCTTTGAGATGGGGAGAGGGGGTTACCCCATATTTAATTTATTTTCAAAATATCTCAAAAACAATGTGTGAAAACCCTCAAATAAGTTTAAATATTTTTTAAATGAAAATATCATATTCATGTATTAATTTATAACTTAATTAATTAATTAATTTAAATTATAACTATTAATTTAAATAAAAAAATATTAAAATAACATTTTTATCATACTTACATTTGGGGGTAGAGAAGAAAAATACAAGGTTTCATTGTAATTTTTTAAATTATTTTCTTTAATTTTTCTCCTATTACATTTATCAAATATTTTTTTTAAAATATCATACTAACTTTTTTTATTAATCTCAAGTATTTGTAGATTACAATTCTAAATTAACATTAATTTGACTGATATTTATTATATAACATATTTGTAAAAATAAAATAAACATAAATTTTTTTCTTATCATTATTTTCCAATTCTTCAATACATTTATAAACTGAAACATTTTTTTATTTCCAATTCCTCTCTATTAATTTTAAATACTCCATATTTTATTATGCATAAATCAAATCCCACAAAAAGAGGGATTAACACCTCTACCCCTTCTTCATTTTAGATGTTAATGAATCACTACAATAAATTATTATTTTTGTGTAATTTTTTAAAATCCTATAAGGTAGTGGTACCAGTCTTGGCAAGGACCCCAGTAATTTTTAATTAAATGTACTGAATTAGAAATATGTATTGATATTTGATTACTACTATTTCTGAATATTAATCTATATAGGTACATTTAACTGTCTTACAGCGTGATTTGATGACAATCGGCCAATAGGTGTCAAAATGGTGGACATTTAAACTAATTATTAGTATAATTTATTTATTTATTATTATATTATCATAGCAACTGCCTTACATTGTTTCAAATTTGACGATTCTTTCTTTTATATCTTTTGTGTCCATCACTGCGTGCTCATTACTGGTTTTACTGGAGAAAAAACATGAACAAAATAAAAGGTTGTAATTTACAAAACAAACTATATTTATAGACTTTGGTAATAAATTGATTAAATAAAGAGTTACTTGTTTTATTAGTAACTTGAGTTCATGAGAATTATATAATACAAGCCCAGTAACCCATAAAAAATCCGAAAACTTGCTCTTATAGCGTCCTTATAACTGGTGCCTTTACCTTAACTATAAAAAGTTAATATTTATTCAATTTATAAAAATTATTGGAAAGTGGACATTTCATTCTTAAAAATACTTTTTTTACGACCTAAATACGACCATATTCAATCGTTTTAAAAAAAAGTTCTACATACGTATGTATGTTCAGGTATAACTCCAACAAATATGCACCTATTTGGACGATATTTTGTTTGTTTGAGGTGGTCCTATTTAAATTTTATCAAAATCTGACTTAAATTTTTAAGAAAAAATAATAATAACACCTACTTAAAAAACAACCTAAAAATACTGAAAAGTATAACATACATAATTTAAAATAGTTTTTGAACTCGGTGCCAAACCAATAAAAAACTTTTTAAGAAAAAAAAATCGACTTTTTTGTTAAATTTAATTATTATACACTGCTTGTCTCAATTAGTGGGACACTTTTTCAATGTAACACAGTTATGGTAAAAATTGTCATATTAAAATGAAAATTCATAAAAATCATTAGTGTGGTGTTGTTTCAAAGCCCAAAGAGTAAAAACTTTGTACGTGCATCGATAGCGGGTGTACAACCCTTGGAGGGGTGAAAAATGGAAAGTGTCAATTTCAAGTATTGAAAAAAAAGTTTAAAAACTGTTTATTCCAAGGTAATGATAAAATTCACATTAATTTTTATACGTAGAACTTATTTGAACCCTAAAGGTTTACAAAAATCTTCAAATAAGAGCATTAATTGATTTCTTATAAAATCACACTTAAATTTAATATTCTACCCTACTATTTGGGGCGGTTTAGTATTTAAAGGTTGATGCCTACCCTTATAATTTATTTGTGTTTTTTTTAACATACAGTACCGTTGTATATACAGTTTACTACCTATTTTGTAAATTTCAAAAATTTATCTTTACCTACGTTGTTCGAATTAATTTTAATACACGGGGTGTTGAATATTAAAGGGTAGAAAAGTGGTTGAAAATTACTGGATTTTATTGAAATTGTAAATTTATATTTTTTGTGATTATTTCTAACAACCCTTGAAGATTTTTAAAATGTCTTTCATATTTTCCTATGTTTCTAATAACCTAAATTTAGGGGATGATAACAGGTGGTATCAATATTGATTTAAAAAAAAGAATTTATACCTTTAGTGTTCAAATAAGTTCTACGTATAAAAATTAATGTGAATTTTATCATTATCTTGGAATAAACAGTTTTTAAACTTTTTTTTCAATACTTGAAATTGTCACTTTCCATTTTTTACCCCTCCAAGGGTTGTACACCCGCTATCGATGCACGCACAAAGTTTTTATTCTTTGGGCTTTGAAACAACAGCACATTAATCATTTTTTTGAATTTTCATATTAATATGACAATTTTTACCAAAACTGTGTTACATTGAAAAAGTGTCCCACTAATTGTGACAAGCAGTGTATGCCTACTTACTTTCAGTTTTTTAAAGTTTTTTTTTTATTAAATAACAGCATTTTTTTACGTATCATTTCTACCTAATTTCAGTATCAATTGGAGCAATAGCAGCTGGTTCAGCTTTAGCATGGACTTCTCCGGTACTACCTCAACTACAATCTGAAAATTCACCATTACATCTAACGACTTCACAGGGAACTTGGGTAGGATCCATCCTAGCTATCGGGGCCCTAGTCAGCGCTATCCCAGCTGGAATATGCGCTGAAAAAATAGGAAGAAAGAATATTAATTTATTGTTAGCGATACCTTTCTTTCTTAATTGGGTCCTCATTGTTTTTGCTCCTAATGTAGAGATGCTGTATATCGCTAGATTTTTTGCTGGAGTTGCGACAGGTAAGAGTATTAAATTATTTTTAGTGTTTCCTGCCAAACAGAACACTTCGGTGTCCGTCTGTTTGTCATAGGCGATTTTCTCTAAAACTATTCGACGTACACTGCCGTGCAAAAGTCCTTGGACACCTATGATTTTGACTTGGGAATCTTCAGTTTCGATGAGAGAAAGCCCATCAGAGTGATATGAACAAATACAGCTCTTTTTTTATCGATCTACACTAGTGTGTGAAGGCATTTCGCGTTCTAAAATAAACGTAACCTCACTTTTAAGATTTGTTAATTTATAATTTTGAAAATAAAATGCTTATACTCACTAAAATATACAGATTTCAGTCAATAAAAATCCCTAGTAGAGCAAAAAAAGTAAAAAAACAATTTCTCGTTAGCTTGAAAGACACTGTGCGTCAATACTTTCAATTTGAGTTAACCTGTCCTTTCAGGTATATAATTCGAAAATTACCGTTAACATGGAAAATTGTAAATGTTGTATTTTGGATATACTAGGATTATTACAAAAGTCGTAATTAAGTACTCTTATCAATATTAAGGATTTTTTATCAACCATTTTTGCAGTTTTGTACTTATAATTCGCAAAAAATTGAGTGTCCAAAAACTTTTGCATGGCAGTGTAAAAATTTAAAATTTAGCAAAGAGATAGAGTGTAATGGTCCAATTACGACAAAAAAAAAGTGATTTCGGAGTTTTTTGGCGTGCTGAAACCGAATCCGTCACACGGTTTTGGCAATGTTTAAGAATTGATTACCAAGTAAATTTTTTTCTAGACTTTTTGTTCGCGGTAAGAAATAGTACTATCTTTCCTCTTTAAAACAAATTTTTATGTTTTACTGTACGATTTTTTTTCACCGAAATATACTAGTTTGAATATATGATATTTTTCTTAATAGAGTAAACACAGTGACACAATGGACTTTACTATAACTTCAAACTAGTTTATTTCGGTGAAAAAAAATTGTACAGTAGAAAGTAAAAATTTATTTTAAAGATGAAAGATAGTACTACTTCTTACCGTGAACGAAAACTTGAGAAAAAATTTACTTACTTGGTAATAAATTCTTAAATATTATCAAAATCGTCATTTTGGACACTTTTAGGTTAGGTTATACCAAAAACCTGACGTGGCGGAGCAATTTGGGCAACAGATTCGGTTTCAGCACATCAAAAACCTCCGAAATCACCTATTTAAGTAGAGACATCAAAAAGGATGTTGGCCTGTGTTATAGACATGAAGTATAAAAAGTTAAATTTAGATTCTTTAGGTTTATCTCGGGGGGTAAATTGGGAAATGGAAAAAAATCAAGGACATCGTGTAGGGTGTCAAATAAAAGCTTATTGAAGCACGAATTCAAAAATATATAGTTTATGTTGTATTTTTTTGCATTTTGAAAACATTTTTTGGGAAAAACGCTTAAAAATTGATGTCCCCACCCTTATCAACAGAAGGGTCTTCAGAAAAAAATCATGAAGATTGAGAATAAGGTGTAGATTGAGCCAAAATTGAATTGTTTATTTATTTAATAAATTTATTTTATTTAATAAATTGTTAATTTATTTAATTAACTGTTTTAGAGAAAAAGTTTATGAACAAAAAATATTTTTCAGGATGTAAGGAAGAACTTTTGTTAAAAATTTTCAAGAATTGAAGGGGAGGGAGGCTAATGGCACCGAACACTAATTGTCTTATTTTTTTTTATTTATTAATCTCAAAAATTCTTTTTTAGGTTCGATATGCGTCACAGCACCTATGTACATCGGAGAAATAGCTGAAACAGAAATCAGAGGCACTCTAGGATCATTCTTCCAGATGTTCTTATGCGCAGGCATCTTGATTACTTTCGTTGTCGGTTCTTTAGTCGACTACATCGCCCTGTCTAAAATCCTAGGTGTAATTCCTGTAATCTTCGCTGTATCTTTCTACTTCTCCCCTGAATCCCCCGTGTATCTGATGAAAAAACTAAACTACAAAGAAGCTGCACTTTCAATTCAAAAACTGCGCGGTGAAAATTACGACGTTGATTTCTTAATGGGTTCGATTCAACGCGAAATCGATTCAACTTCCGGTCAAAAACGTGGAATAAAAGATTTATTTTCTACCAAAGCAAACATTAAAGCCCTTATTGCTTCATTAGGTCTCATGTTCTTCCAACAATTCAGTGGAATTAATGCAGTTATTTTTTATACAGTTCCCATATTCCAATCTGCCGGGAGTTCTCTCGACCCAAACTTAGCTACGATAATAGTAGGCATTGTACAAGTCGTCCTAGCTTATATTGCTTGTATGGTCATAGATAAAGCAGGGAGAAGGTTCTTTTTAATGTTCAGTTCTCTTTTAATGGGTATATGCCTTGCAATGCTTGGGTTGTACTTCTACAAAAAAGACAGTGGTGATGATGTGACAGCAATTGGTCTTCTCCCAGTTGCTTCTTTGATTCTATTCATAGTAGCTTTCTCTCTTGGCTTTGGTCCAATCCCTTGGACCATGATGGGGGAACTGTTCAGTTCAGACTTAAGAGGAATTGCAAGCGGTATTGCAGTTATGGTTAATTGGTCTTTAGTTTTTGTTGTTACGAAATCTTTTAGTAGTATGCTAGAGAACTTAGGATCTGCAACTACGTTTTATACTTTTATGGGGTGTATGATTGCTGGGACCATGTTTGTGTTCTTCCTGGTACCGGAAACTAGAGGGAAGACAGTTCAGGAGATACAGGATGAAATGAGTGGATGTAAGAAAGAACAGATTTTGTAACCGGTTTGAGTGAAGCAAGAATTATTTTTTAATTGTGCAGTCTGACGGATTTTTCGAATGAAGGGGGGGGGGGGGGGTATGTTAAAGAGTGTTTGTGGTAAAGGTTTAATAGGAAATTAAACCACATTTATATCGGTATGATTGGGAAGAGAAAATAGGAATTAGTGGTTATTTTTTTTATTACAAGATTGTACTATTTTTTTGTTACATTAAAAAGAAAAATAATGTATTTCCAATGATACCAAATAACATCTTTATTTATATATTTATATGTATATCGTGATAAGAAGAAGAAAAACGATTGATTAAAAATGCATTTAAATTTCCTTTTGAAATTTTACTTAAATAAATAAATCGCCTAGTCTTTACTTTTGGTTAACCTTGTAATTTTGTTAATATATTTTAATATCTATACAAAATGTCTTAAGAAAAATGTATGTTTACGTTAATTAGTTATTAATTGTTTCCATTGTAATTAGTTATAATCTTCTAGTAAAAAGTGTTAATGGGTAATCATTTTTTCGTCAGACTACAGAAAAATATGTATGTACATACTTTGGTGCCAACTCTTCAAAGTTTAAAAAAGTTATAGTTGATGCTGAAAAATTATTAGGTATTAGTATGTTGAGAAATGGTCATATTTTTTGTTAAACATGAAAAAATTATTAACTTTCGAAAAAATAAACTTATGTTCAAAAACCTCGAATTATAATTTTTATGTGCATAGGTATGATTTTTCTCGACTTTTATGTTATTATAAACTGTTATACAGTATTGAATATTATTTTTATATTTTAATTAACATTAACTATAACTTTTTTATAGAATATTCCATCTTTTTAATAAAAAGTCACCGTTGTATTATTTAATTTAAATAAATACTATCAGTATTATTTATTGAATTTTTATTTATTTATTTTTGCAGCTAAAATTAAATCCCAATTTAGCTCTGTATATAGGTAGTAAGTAGTAGGTATTATTAATATATTATAGTATATACAGTGTATTCCAAGTTCATTAAGACAAAGTAATTTAACATGGGGACAATTAGAAGTGTTGTAGTAAGCTTTGGTCAAATTTAACGATGTGTGATTGGTGAATTTTGAAATGCCGCTTCGAAACTAACTGATAAATTTTAAATTTATCAACAGTATTTTGTTCTCAACTTTAATTTCATTAATTTAAGCATCCTAGATAAAATTATAATATTTTTTGGCAGATATAAATTTGAAAACAAAATACTAATTACAATTTTATTAAATTTTGTGGTGGCATTTCAAAATGCACCAATCAAACATCGTTAAATTTGACCAAAGGCTACTACAACACTTCTAAGTAAATGCTCCCATGTTAAATTTCCTATGTCTTAATCAACTTGGAATACACTGTATGTAATTTTTCCTTAGTGATTAAAATATCGCGTTAATTATCCTTCAAGAGAATTGATTATTGATTTTCTAAAGTGGATAAATCACAGGGAAAATACGTATTTCATTTCAAGTGCCAATGCAAATATTTAATTTTCAATTAATTTCTGATTTTGTAAATATGCTAACATGATAACATTTTTACTATCTAACTAACATTCATAAGTATTTATTTGTTACTGTAGTTACTGTTTTAAAATCGTATCTACCCCTCCCCACCGTACCATCCCTACTCCCATCTATACTTATATATTTTCAAATTATATTTTTCGGTTTTGTTATAGTATAATACATAATTATAAATTGATACGTATTTTACCCCCCTCCCTCTTACTGTACGTATATAATTTATGCCCCGTTCGTTTTTGCTTCCTCGCAATATCGAAGATACGAGAAGCTTTGTGATCGTTTTAGATTGAGATAAAAAAAATATTCTCCGATTTCAAAATTTTAAATTGATTTTTTCGTTTCACGTCAAGATAAACACTTTTCGTTCCATGTCTGTCTGTCCCCTGAATCCTTGTCACACGCATAACTCATGAACTACTGAACCGATATTATTGAAACTTGGTTAGATGGTTGGGTCTGGCTTGAGGACGGTCCTGTTTCAAAATCATCAAAATCGTGTATAAGGGGAAGGGGTGACATCCCATATTGCAATCTTAATTTAAAAAGTCAAATACGAATAACGAAATTAAAATAAAAATATCCCATTTTATTTATGCAGAATTAATTTTTTCCTTCTAGCTTCTCTTGTACATTTTTGACAGCAGCTAATTTTTTTTTCTTATTAATATATTTGATAGATTTTTATCATTTATTTTTTATTTATTATTATTTATTCTTACTAGTGTTGTGGTTGTTTTATATTACTGCTGCAATTATTTATTATTTATTTTTACATGTTACCTTTATAATCATTGATATTTATGCGCTGTATAATTGTCTATTGTAATAAAGGACGTAATTACTAATAAAGTTTACTGTCAGTATATTAAATATTACATTTCTGGATAAATGTGAAAGCAAAAAAAAAAATTAAATTGTTTTTTTTTTCTAATTCGTTTACGTAATATGTTAATTTGTTTCAAATTTTTAGGGTCCCCTCAAATCTATGTTGGCGAAGCATAACTTAAAAACTACTGACCCGATTAAGCTAGAATTTTTAATAATAATGTAAAATTTTCTTCCTAATCCCGAAAGAATATTAATAATATCGGAAAATTAAACTTTTCGAGATTTAAAAAAACTACATTACAAAAAAATATTTTTTTTATAAGCACAGATGGGGTAACAAAATATGTAGTGAAAATTTTGAAGAAATGATACCCACACCTTTATCTTCAAAACTGACAGTATGGGTGCATAGAGGATAAATACGTGAAATTAAAAAGGTTAGGTATAAGAAAGTCCCGTGGTTCCCAAGCTGATATTTTTGTTATAGCATCACTATGGCTAGGTTATGCCTGATTTTCTTTATCTCATTATCTACAAATGGGACCCCCCAAGGTATGGGGCCCGCCGGATGAGGATGGGGGTACATCTTGTCGCCAGGCCTATCCATACTTTGTATACGATATATACTTATATATTTGACTTTTTTCATTTTATTTATTACTATTTGTTACTCGCGACATATATTTTTTATCTAATAAATTTTTGGATACAAAGTAGCCTATGCTCTTCCTCAAAATGCAACCTATCTCCCTGCCAAATTTCATCAAGATCGGTTCAGCAGTTTAGCCGTGAAAAGGTGACAAACAAACAGATAGACAGACAGAGTTACTTTTGCATTTGTAATATTAATATAAAACTATGGATACATATCACATATCTATTCTTTTTATTATTACAGTAGCACCCCCTCTATTTTAGGCCATTAGTTCTATAATTTAAAAATACATAGAGCGTCGAAATTTTTCTTAAAGAAAACACTATACTATGGATCTTGGCTTCTGGGTGTAAACCGCATCGATTTGGTCGTGTTATTATTACACGACCAAATCGATGCGGCCAAGATCCATATCAAGATCACCGCGGAAGCCTTAAGACTTGTATAAAACGCTATACTATTAAGGAAATGCCTTGACATATAATTGTTTAAATATTTGCTATCTGACATTGATTTTCAAGAGGTAATATGTTGTAATAATTATCAAACAATACACAATGATTGTCCCTTAAAAATTCACATGTTTGTTCACACACGTGCAAGCAACTAAATGCCTTATATCTTCCGTCATTTTCACGTGAATTTATATCACCGCCTTTTCATAATGGCGCCCGTACTATTCATTACATAATAATTATTAAGAAAAATAACTTTTCATAAGTTAAAATTAGTTTTAATTTGCATTTAAATAAAATAAATGGGAGTCATTTTAAAAACAACATTATTTTTAATTATTTAAAAGAAAAGGATCCAATTTAAATATATTTATGTATATAAGATAAATTACAAGGAAAATTTTCCATTGGCGTCAAGATATAAAGGAGAAATAGGTAGGATTCATAACATTTTAGGTCGGAGGCAGAAAATTAAAAATCTAATACGAATTTTTTGTAAAAAATGAGGAAGGTGCATTTTTGAGCAAATTTTTATAAAAGTTCATTTTAATGCATTTATAAGAATTAGAATGACAGATTTTTTTTGTAAAATTGTCTTAATACATTTTAGTGCAGTAAAATTGATATTTATCAAAATAATTGCGAAAACCCGATAAGGGGTCATCCATAAAATACGTACGCAAAAAGAGAGGTGGGGGGAATTCCCTAGCGTGATAATATGTAACCAGGAGGGGGAGGGGGTACGAACAAACGTGACGTCACGCGATATTAGAAATACCTACATCAATTTTATTCATTTTTAGGGTTCCGAAGAAACCCTATTAATCTCACTTTGTCGTCCATCTGTCCGTTCTTTTCACTCAAAGCTAAATAGCTCGTAAAATATATAAGCTAAAAACTTGAAATTTTTACTGAACATGTAAAATGGTGCCCTATAGTAAAAGATGTACAAATTTATTGAATAAGGAGCTAAACTAGGTAAAAATAATATTTTTTTTATACCAAGACATGTGGCACGTTAAAATGTATAACCAAATGAGCGAAATTTGACTCTTTTTCTAATTTTTTTCTAAATCAAAAATGGTGCCTGCAAGGGGCTTTTAAGCAAATCAAAAAAAAAAAAAAACAAAAAAATTGTCTATCAAGACGTGTTGAATATCAAAATGTAGATCTCATTCAGTAGAATTTGATACTATTTTTATTTTTTTTAAACTTAAAAATGGCGCCACCAGGGGGCTAAAAGCAGTATTTTATTTTGTCCCCTTGCCCTCTAACTCTGTAACTACTGGCTCAAAAAATCTGAAAAAAATTTAGTAATGAGGCTTTGATGGGACTACCAACAACAAATACTAAAGTCGACAGTATAATTTTAAATTTTGGAATAATAGGGAGGGGCGACATAGAATTTTTTATTTTTATTTTCATATCTAGGCATGTGGGATGTCAAAATATATATCTCAATTAGTAGAATATGACCATATTTTTTTTTCTTACTCAAAAATGGCGCCTGTAGGGGGCTAAAAGTATATTGTCCCCACGTCTTGTAACTTTGTAACTACTAGCTCAAAAAATCTGAAAAAAATTCGGCAACGAGGCTTTGGTGGGACTACTAACGACAAATACTAAAGTCAACAAAATAATTTTAAATTTTGGAATTATAGGGAAGGGTGTCATAGAATTTTTTATTTTTATTTTCATGTGGGGTGTCGAAATGTACATCTCAATTAGTAGAATATAACCTTTTTTTTCTAACTCAAGAATGGTGCCTGTATGTGGCACCAAATAGTCCACGTATTACCTACGTATTTCAGAACCCTTATATTTTCCCCGAATTATTTTAAATTATAAATTTATTATTTTTCAGTCGAGATATAAAGGACGTTGTTTTTAATGATCAAATTTGATAAATTTAAAAAATGATAAAAGGGGAGGAGGGGTAAAAAATTCTCCGATTTAATTATTGCATGTGCTATAAAAAAATCCATTGCCAAGTTATGATAAATAAATCAAATAAAATGAGTCTTACTATTTCAAAACTATCCTATACTCATAGATAAAATAAATAATTCCACAACAACTTCAATCCACTTAATTCAATGTTAACTACCACATAAAGAAAAATAGTAAAAAAATACCTATCAATAAAACAATACTTAAAATAAGTCAATAAATATCTCTGACATACTTCAGAAAATGTCCAGTCGAAGAAAATAGAGCTAAGTGAGTTATCGATCACCCCTACCACAAGATACATCATGTATAGTAGGCGGTGTATCAATGGATAAAGAACGTCAGAGAACATATGAGTACGAATTAATGCATAGAGACAACAATAACAATAGTAAACAAAACACGATGGAGGAAGGGACAAAATTAAAACAATATATCGCAGCATGCGCTGGTAAGTACATTTGAACATTTTCTTACAAGAGCTTTTGATTTATGTATAAAAAATAAATAAAAATAAGAAAAAGTTTTTTTTATACTTGTTTTTCCAATATCATTTTTACTTTCTTGCTATGTTAAATAAAATTATATTATGTTGACTTCAGAAATTCAAATTTGATATGTAAGTAGTCGATATGTATTATATATTGTGTTATTTAAATCAGTGGCGTACATGTAAACTGTGTAAATACGTAGATAATAAAATAATTTACTTAGAATGTTTTTTTTATATAATTAAAAAAAAAAAAATTTCTGTATTTATGAGAAAAGTAAATAGATACATTACTTCCTCGCACTATCGAAGATACGAGAAAAGCTTTGTAATAGTTTTTTTTTTACTTTTTTAGAGTTAAATTTATATTACTTATAACGTATAATATAAATAATTGCATATACAAGTTGATGGGGGCAATTAGAAGTATTGTAGTAACCTTTGGTCAAATTGAACGATGTATCATTGGTACATTTTGAAATGCCGCCACAAAATTTAATAAAATAGTAATTAGTATTTTGTTTTCAAAAATATATCTACTGCCAAAAAATATATAATTTTATCTAGGATGCTTACTTTAATTTTATTAATGTATTTTATTCTTTATTAAAATTGAAAACAAAATACTGTTGATTAATTTAAAATTTATCAGTTAGTTTCGAGGGACAATTTCAAAATGCCCAAATGACAAATCGTTAAATTTGACCAAAGGTTACTACAACATTTCTAATTGTCCCCATGTTAAATTTCCTATGTCTTAATCTACTTGCAATACACTATACATAAATGTATTCATTTAAAATTCAATACAATTTAATTGATATTTTCTTATAAAAAGAAAAAAGTGTACAGTATAGTAGACAATTTAGGTACTACCCCCTCCTCCTTCTGGTTCATAAACTACCGTTTTTTAAATTAATTAATTTCATTTAAAAAATATATATAAAAATAAAAGAATGCGGTAATATAATTATCGTATAACATAAATTAATATGGGGGCGTATTTTTTTTTATTCACTGATTAAAATTTGTATATCTCTATATTTGATAAGTTGACTTAGTCGTACTAACATCAGAACGACCCGTATCTATGATATGCTTACTACTGATCATTTAAAATAGAAAAATCTATCAGCTGATTACGTACTTGTTATTATTTAATTATTTGTATCTAATTAATTATATCAATAAATACAGAAAATAATATTTTCCCCAAGCCCATGCGCGTTTTATACCCCCCCCCCCCTCCCCCCTTCTCCTCATATAATATACAGTATGTTTCAGAATAAACGCTACAGACTTTTATCTATCTGATTGTGAGATAACCAATTGCACATTTTAGAGTATGTGTGATTTTAAATATCGTATTTTTTTATATCCTTTACACATTTTTACATTTTACTTGTTTAGGTAAATGAAGGATTAACATGAACATTTTGTAAAATATCATTTTAAAATTTGAAATCTCTAAGGTAAAGGCACCAGTTATGGCCGCTATAAGAGCAAGTTTTCGGATTTTTTGGATTAATGGGCTTGTTTTTTGTAATTCAAATATAGTTTATTTTTTAAATTATAACCTTTTATTTTGTTCATGTTTTTTCTCTAGTAATGGCAAAGGTAAAACCAGTAATGAGCACGCAGTGATGGGCACTTGCTAATGATTACAAAATGATAAGTACTACGACACAAAAGATATAAAAGAAAGAGTTATCAAATTTGAAACAATGTAAAACAGTTGCTATGATAATAATTGGTTTAAATGTCCACCATTTTGACACTTATTGGCCGATTGTCATTAAATCACGCTGTAAGGCAGTTAAATGTATATAGATTAATATTCAGAAATGGTAGTAATCAAATATCAACACATATTTCTTATTTAGTACATTTAATTAAAAATTTGCCATTACTGGGGTCCTTGCCAAGACTGGTGCCACTGGCTTATGTATTATGTATATAACATAAAATAAAGTGCAATGCGTACAGAGCCGTAACTAGAGGCTCTGGGGCGCCAGAGAAACAAGTGATCGAGAATCCCTTTATCTCCCCACTTTTTCGGAGGTCACCTATGTTCGGGTGACCATTTTTTAACTTTTCTTGGCGTTTTTAAAATTCAAAATTGGCTTCAATTTTCTTTAGCTTGCTTAATATCGTATTATTTGTTAAAATTAAAAAAATGGAAATACAGTGAAACCTCGTTAGTGCGTTTTTAAAGAGACTGGGAAGATAGTACTAACGAGAAAAAAGGTACTAACGAAATATTTTACGATTGGGTATTATGAAAAAATGCCTGGACCTAAAAAAACTTTATTTTATTATTTTTATTATGGTGAAAAACGTACTAATGAGGTTTCACTGTACTCACTTTTTATTTATTTTTTGTCTCTGACTAGACCAGGAGTGGGGAACCTTTTTATCATAGAAGGCCACATTTCAATTTAAAAATAATAAACAGGCCGCATACTTACCGTCTTTCTTGAAGTAGTCTTCATCGTCAAATATATCCCCACTAGGAAGATCATATCAAATAACTTCAGAATATAGGCGCAATAGCCAATTTTAATTTACGTTTGATTATTGTAGATTATTTGTTCAAACATTTTTATTTTTGTCTCTTAGCAGAATAACATTAAAAATAAATTAAGAAGAAAAATTATAAATTATAAATAATTGAAATATTTAAAAGCTGCCCCCTCCTACTCCGGCGCTACTGTCGGGTGGTAGTTATGGCCCAGTACGGTCTTTAAAATCAGATATTCGATGAAAATAAATAGTTTAAATCTTTATTATTATCTGAAACATGCTGTTTATTAATTTACGTAATATAAATGAATAAAAAGATACTAACACTAGTTGACATTTATAAAATACCCCTCCCCTATTTTTCTCTTTAATTATTGCCCCGATAACGATTCCAATAATGTGACATAAACTATATAATTATTTTGTAATAAATAAATAAAAACATCTAACATTTTTCAGTGTGTGTGTCCGTCTGCCTGTGTGTGTGTGTGTGTGTGTGTGTGTGTGTGTGTGTTTGTTTCCTGATAAGGATTAGGCACGTGAGGGTCGCCGACCTTGGTCAACGCATTGAAACAAATAATAATAATAATTTGTTGAAGATTCATTGATAGTTACTTTATAAGTGTGACATCCATATATTATTGTTGTCGGTACATATATTACCTTGTTAACTCCATGTCTGTGAATGTGTCTTACAAAATGCAGTGCTGGATTTAGTTTTTTTTTGTTGCCCTTAAGAAAATTCCGAAAACATTTTTTTATTAATTTGTTTAATTTTGTGGGGTGAAATAATACCTATATGGTTTGTAGATCAAAATTTTGTATTTGTATATTCATGCTGATCTTAAAAATACTGAACCGATTTGAATGAAACATTTACTAACGTGTTCCTTATGATCTCCAAAGTATGTAACAAAATTGCAATTTACTTAATGCAAGTCAGAGATAAAGTACTGGCACCAGTCTTGACCCCTTTAAGGATAAGGTATACTGTTTTTTGGGATTGATGGACTTCTTTTTTGTAATTTTCATGAGCTCATGCTACTAATAAAATAAGTACCTCTTTATTAAATCAATTTAATCACCAAAGTTCGCAAATATAGTTTGTTTTTTAAAATAATGTCTTTTATTTTGTCTAAGTTTTCTCCAATAATGGACACTTGCTAATGATTACAAAATGATAAGTACTACTACACTAAAGTTACAAAATAAAGAATCGTAAAATTTGAACCAATGTAAAGCAGATGTTATGGTAATATAATAATTAATAAATAAATTACACTAATAAATAATGAGCTTAAATGTCCACCATTTTGACACCCATTGGCCGATTGTCATAAAATTAAGTGTCTATAAATTAGTAATGTAAATTAAGTAAATAATTTAAATAAATTAGTAAAGTAATGGCAGTAATCGAATATCAACAAATATTTATAATTTAGTGCATTTAATTAAACAAGTGTCCAAAACTGGGGTATGAACCAAGACTAGTTCCAGTATCTTATCTATGTATGGGAGAGTTAACAGAATATAGCACTTATCTACCCTATTATTTGATACGAATTTAATCTTAACAGTACTTAGGTGACATTCCGACATCCAGCTAGTTGTGTTTATAAAATATCTATTATATTGTAAAAATATGCATTTATATAAACCCAAGAACAATTGTAAGTTTTATTTATTTCTTCTAGTAAATTTAGCAACATTCAGTGCCGGAATTTCACTAGGCTGGACATCTCCCAGCCTCCCTAAACTCAAAGGGGACGAAGGGAACCCCCTTGACACTCCCCTGACCGAAGACCAAGCATCATGGACCGGGTCCCTCATAGCTCTAGGCGCTGTATTCGGCCCCATCTGCGCTGGACTTCTAGTTGATCGCATTGGAAGGAAGGTGACATTATTAACTTGTGCTGCGCCTATGATAATCGGGTGGATTCTCATGGCTACGACATTTACAGTGGCGCAAATCTATGTGGCGAGGTTTCTGTGGGGTATTGGGGTAGGCATGGTATTCACGGTAGCTCCTAATTATGTCGCGGAAATTGCTGATGTGAGTATTATAATAATCAATTTATTTTCAGTACCTACTTGCAATTGCCATTTTCTTTTTTTCACCACTTTAATGTCCGGTATTATAAATGAGCTAGCAAATTTGCTAACTAGCAAGCACTTTCAAATGAGATATCAAACTTATATGACAGTTCTTTTGGAGTTTGTTGAAGACTTTGACAAATATATTACCAACGGTATTAAAACAGTGGTGATATTACGAAAATTATTTTGTACGGTGAAAGATGCCAACTGTTTTACAATTATTAGAAACTAGTACAGAATTAATACCCCATTTGAAAGTGCTTGCTAGCTAGCAAATTTTGCTAGCTGCTTTATAATACCGGACATAAAGGTTGCAAACCCTTCATGGATAAACGAACACAGTTGTTACTCTTTGGGCTTTGAAACAAAACTGCTTTAATGATTTTTAACAGAACTGTGCTACATTGAATTAAATGTATCAGAAATATATTAAGTTTTTTCGAAATTATTATTTTATTAAAATTTTGTCTATCTGTTTATTTGTTCCGATTTAACACAAAAACTACTGAGCCGATTTTGATAGGATTTTCACTGTTTAAAAGTCTAAGACCATAGATATAGGTAATTTAGCACGTATTAACAAAAATATCTGCCATGGGAGCTACGGGACTCTTATTTTTTTTTTATTAAAAATATTTCTGACAAACTAATAAAAGATAGATTAAAATTAATGGGACATAAATTATAGATAATAATATTCTCTACAAGATGTACCAAATTATTTTTAAAAATGTAAGAACTAAACAGGAAACGGATGTATACTCTTATCAATTTTAAAATTTTAGAATAGGCATGATGCCAAAAACAAAGTATCATTGAAATTATGATTTTAAATAATGAAATAAGTTAAAAACATTCTAAAAAATGTATTTATTTTTATATTAAAAGCGAGATTAATATGATTTTTGTTAAAATAAAAACGCAAAATACAGCACTCCGCCATATTTGATAAAACACCAGTCAGAGTGGATGACGTCACGGCTCCGTAAACGTCATTTTTGTTTCATTAACATCTGCACTGTTTATAAATTATTTTGTGGTTTTAAATTATCAATTTGCTCAGTTTTGTATTACCAAAAGTAAAACCGAGAAATATTAGCGATGGAACAAGGATTTATTATAGTTGACAAGGAGTGTTTACATAGGCGTGACGTCAAAAATGCGCCATGACACCTGCGAGCGTTTTGGCGTCAAATTCAAAATTAGTTTTAAAAGGGTCAATTTTTGTGATTAAACCTTTATTTTCTGCAGAAATAAGCATTTTTTGGAAATAAGAGGCATGTAAGATCATTATAAAATAGTTTTTAAAAATTAGGCATCATGCCTATTATTTTTGAATAATACAAATAAGAGAAACATAACTACTTGTATGCCATTATTGTATCTGTTTTCTTGGCTTCTGGGTATAACCATGATTATTACTTCTTTATTAATCTAAAATTGTGATTTTTTTTTTTTGAAATCAGCGTTTCAAAATCTATATATTTTAAAATCCGACAAAAAATTTTTGGCCAGAAATCGACATTTTTATAAAGTACTACTTTGTATTTCCAAAAATGTATTAAATAAAAAATGGGTGTGTGACATTTGTACGTGCGTTAAGTTAGATATACTTTTTTGGCGTAGACATCTAGCGTGCAAGTGCGAATCTAAAAACCAGTTTTATCGACAATATCATGACAGAAATTTGTATTTCCTCGCGCAGGTCGCAATTAATTATCTAATAAAAATGCATAAGAAATGAAAATAATTAATTTCTGGTATAAAATAACTTTATTTATTTCCACAGAGTGATATAAGAGGAGCTCTAGGATCTTTCATGCAACTTTTCATCACATTCGGTCTACTATACTCTTACGTAATAGGTCCTTATGTATCCTTCCTAGTCCTTTGCATTTTATCTGTTATTCTTCCGATTCTGTTCATCGTTTCCTTCATATTTATGCCTGAATCTCCCTATTTCCTGTTGTCAAAACAACACAACACTTCCGCAGAAAAGTCCTTGATGTTCTTGAGGGGGAAATCTAAGGCTGGAGTTCAAAAGGAACTAGAAGAAATGCAAGCAAATGTTGAAGAAACAATGGAACAGAAAGGTAAAATGTTTTCTTGATTATTTTAAAAACGATTCATAACAGAAAAAAATGTTATTAATAAAAGTTATAGAGAATATCATTATCTATAATTGACCTTCTATCAATTTTTTCAGTATAATAAATCGTTTTCAAAATAATAGCATTTTTATAAAAATACATTTTTTTTTAATAATTTCAGGTGGTTTCAAAGATCTTATAGCAACAGTTGGTAGTAAAAAGGCCCTAATAATTTCTTTAGGACTGGTGACCTTCCAGCAACTTGGTGGAATAAACGTCGTACTTTTTTACACGGAAACAATTTTTGATGCAACCGGAAGTACAATGTCTCCATCTCTCTCTACAATCATTATCGGAATTGTTCAGGTTGTAGCAAGTGGTGTAACACCTCTAGTCGTAGACAGACTCGGTAGAAGAATACTTCTCTTCATATCTGGAGCAGGAATGGCTCTAGCTTTAGCAATTTTAGGGTTATTTTTCTTTCTTAAGAATAACGGTCATGATGTGTCAGGAATTTCGTTTCTTCCAGTTGTCTGCCTTGTTGGATACATGTCGGTTTACTGTGTTGGTAAGCATATTTAATTTTTAATCAGGGTACTGGCACCAGTCTCGGACAATACCCCAGTGTTGGACACAGGGGTTATATTAGTGTGTAGTTGTAGCTTGTTTCTACAGTTCCAAAAATGAAAAGTGCAATTGTAAAAGCTAATTTGTGTAGTTTGTACGTAAAAATAAAATATAAAAAAGTATAATGTCCGGTATTATAAAGGACCTAACAAAATTTGCTAGCTAGCAATTACATTCAAATGGGGTATTAATTCTGTACTAGTATCTATGGATTAGTTATGGAATTTAGAGCAGTGACACTTCAACTAATTGTAACACAGTTGGCATCTTTGACCGTACAAAATAATTTTCATAACATCACCACTGTTTTAATATCGTTTGTATTTACCTACAACGCGTGCGCGAAACTTGTCAAAGTCATCAACAAACTCCAAAAGAACTGTCATATAAGTTTGATATCTCAGTAGAAAGTGCTTGCTAGCTAACAAATTTGTTAGGTCCTTTATGATACCGGACATAAGTGTAGAGCAAAAAAAAGGTCACACTATAGTTTGTAAGAGATAAATATAGAAATTGTAGAGCAAAAATGCATAAAAGGTAAATGCATCAGAATTTTTTTTTAAATAACCCTTGGTGGGACACTTGTTTAATTAAATGTACTAAATTATTACTGTCATAACTGAATCATAATCTATAGACACATGCGTGTCCATTACTGGAGAAAAAATAAACAAAATTAAAAATAAAACTATATTTGCGGACTTTGGTAATTGAAATAATTTACAAAAGAGGTAGTTGTTTTATTAGTAACCTGAGTTCATGCGAATTACAAAAAGTAAGCCTATCAATCTCAAAAAAACAACAAAAAGCGGCCAAGACTGGTGCCAGTACCTTAATTATTTAAAAAAAAATGTTATATACATCTTGCTTGTATACAGGAAGTTAAAAAAAATTACATTCGGCCTCGTTACGAAATAAATTAGTTTATGACTAGAGATTGGAAAAATAGTTGTTATTTTCAATGAAATAGTTACTAGTTGAATTTTTTTTGGAAAATAGTTGATAAATAGTTTTTTTTTACGATTTAATAATAATTAGTGCAAACGAAGCAGTAAAAAGTGTCGCAAATAGTTTAAAAATAGTTGGAAAGGTAGTTGCAAATAGTTGATTTCAAATTGTGTTCAATCAAACCAGTTTTCTGAAAACGGTGGAGATATGTAATAAAAATTACAATAAATGCATTTTTACGCAATAGTTGAAAAACTATTTTTCCAATCTCTATTTATGACGTAAATATCCTGTAGATAATTTTAATAAGTGTCTTTAGGGGATGGGGGGGGGGGGGGAGTTTAAAACTACATACTTAACTTTAAACTACATACTGACAGGTGTAGACTTATTTTAATATAAAATAAGTCTACACCTGTCAAAATGTAATAACTTTCTGTTCTTGTTTAAAAAAACATTATGTTAAAATTTTGGTTTAACTTCTATAAGTATGTAGTTTTAAATTTTAAGGACTTTTAGAAATGTCAACAAATTAAAAAAAATATTTAAATTGATAATAATGTTTTCTCACATCTAACCTCACTTTTAATATTTGTACTTTACCATCCATTTTTTTGCTTAATCTTTAAAAGGCAATAAAGCCGAAACAATAATCGAATAATAAGACTGCTGTATAATTTCAATTATTTTTCTGGCCAACTATCCCTTCACAACTTTTCTATTAATAAATAAATTAATATAACACTTCTTTCCACAGGTCTGGGCCCTCTACCCTGGTCCATAATGGGTGAAATTTTCCCAGCCAACACCAAAAGTATCGCTTCAACTGTAACCGCTTCGTTCTGTTGGTTTCTAGGTTTTATAATAACCAAATATTTCTCGGCCGTTTCCGAATCTTTAGGCATGGATGTTGCTTTTTGGATATTCGCCGTCTGCTGCGTGTTATCCGTAATTTTTGTGTTCTTCCTTGTTCCCGAGACTAAAGGAAAATCATTGCAGGAAATTCTCGATGTACTCGAAGGAAGATGAACTTAACTTGTCGCGGTTCTTTTACGCGCGTATCTCGGTTATTTGTCAGTTATCTGACCGTTAACTGCCGGTTATCTGTCAGTTATCTGACCGTTAACTGTCGATTATCTGTCAATTATTTGACCGTTAACTGTCGGTTATCTGTCAATTATTTGACCGTTAACTGTCGGTTATTTGTCATTTATGCTACCGTTAACTGTCGATTATCTGTCAGTTATCTGACCGTTAACTGTCGATTATCTGTCAATTATTTGACCGTTAACTGTCGGTTATTTGTCATTTATGCTACCGTTAACTGTCGATTATCTGTCAGTTATCTGACCGGTAACTGTCGGTTATTTGTCATTTATGCTATCGTTAACTGCCGGTTATCTGTCAGTTATCTGACCGTTAACTGTCGGTTATTTGTCATTTATGCTACCGTTAACTGTCGATTATCTGTCAGTTATCTGACCGTTAATTGTCGGTTATCTGTCAGTTATCTGACCGTTAACTGTCGGTTATCTGTCAGTTATCTGACCGGTAACCGGCGGTTATTTGTCATTTATACTACCGTTAACTGTCGGTTATCTGTCAGTTATCTGTACGTTATACAACAGATAAAAGCTATAGGTATGTCGGTTATTTGAAAGTTAATAGTAAAGTAAAAGTTATCTGACGGTTAAGTACCTACAGCAGAGTCTCTTTTTACGAGATAGATACGTTCCACAGAATACCGCATATAAAAATGAGGAGTATGTATGTTCCATAATTTTCTAAATAGGCCGAAAATCACGTAAAAAAATTTCTGAAAATTCACAAAGTTAAGAATGCAAAAAAAAGAATGAAAATTTGTTCGTTTTTCAAATTTTATTAATTTTATTGAAAACTAACAATATTTTTATATTTTTTATCAGAATTATCACTATTTGAAAATATAACTGGACACCGTTTGTGAACTGATGTTAAATTAAAATGTTAATAATAACAAAATATTAACATATTTATTAATTCCTTTGAACTGTCAGCTTTTATTAGATACTCCACTTACCGAAACGGAGAATCCCTGAATTTGAAAAAGAGACCCTACATGTATAAGGTAATGGCACCAGTCTTGGCAAGGACCCCAGGAATGGCAAATTCTTAATGAAATGTACTGAATTAAAAATATGTGTTGATATTTGATTACTACCATTTCTGAATATTAATTTATATACATTTAACTGTCTTACAGCGTGATTTGATAATAATCGGCCAATAGGTGTCAAAATGGTGGAAATTTAAACTAACTATTAGTATAATTTATTTATTAATTATTATATTATCATAGCAATTGCTTTACATTGTTTCAAATTTGACGACTCTTTCTTTTATATCTTTTGTGTCGTAGTACTTATCATTTTGTAACCATTAGCAAGTGTCCATTACTGCGTGCTCATTACTGGTTTTACCTTTGCCATTACTAGAGAAAAAACATGAACAAAATAAAAAGCTATAATTTAAAAAACAAACTATATTTTCGGACTTTGGCAATTAAATTGATTCAATAAAGAGTTACTTGTTTTATTAGTAACATGAGCTCATGAAAATTACAAAAAAGAAGCCCGTCAATCACAAAAACAATCAATCTTGCTCTTATAGAGGCCATTACTGGTGCCTTTACCTGAGTTAAAATAATGTTATAGACGATCTGTTAATTTACTGATACCGACGATTGACTGTCCGCCCACGTAAATGAATCGTAGATATGTGATATTACTTATGATATGTATATATTATAGTATATACACGTTAAAAATATGTATTTTATTTATTTATTATAATATAATGTAAATTTTATGTATTATTTTGTAAATAAAGAATTTAAAGTATATAATGTATTAATTGTAGGTATTTGAATACTAAAATTTTTGCTAAAATCATTAGCAAATGTCTTTTCTATTTTCTAATGTGGTACGTAATATGTATTTCACTTAAGTAATTAGTAGACTTAATCCTGAATGATTTCTTAAATTTTTGAGACAAATGATTTAAATATTTTTGGAGTAGTTTAACTTTCACCTAATGTAAGCACAATTTATTATTATAATTTTCTATTACGATGGATCTTTTTACTTTCTTATACATATGCCCGGTATTATCAACCAATTTAAAGCTCCTTTAGCGCTAAATGCTTCTTTAACGTAAATTTTGTATATTACAAACGTGATTTAAATCAATATTAAGGCTCCCATTGAAAAATGTACATAATATGCGTTGTAAAAACATAGTGTAGAAAATTAAAAACCCATTTGATTAAATATATTATACTTGGTTCTGGTAATAATATGACAGTTAGTTAAAGGAGCATTTAGTTAAACTTGATAATACTGGACGCTAGTATATGAAATATACAATAGTATAAGTAAGTATAGTGAAATCGATTTTATTTTTTTGACCTTCCCTGAATCCATTCTGACTATTTTCACCATGATCTTATACGTAATCACTGTCAGGATTACGTATAAGAAAGTCCCGTGGCTCCCATGGCAGGTATTTTATATTTAAATTTTATATTTCATATCGAATTTGAGGGCATTATAAGTTTCAAGAATAATTTAGTTCAAAAAAATAATTTTTATTATTTTTTAATTTTTTTATTTTTATATTGGCTCAGTGGTAGAATGCTCGCGCCGGGCGGCTCGGGTTCGATTCCCGGCCGATGAATGCTGAGATACCTGCGCTATTTGTTTGAGCCCAGAAGAATCTGCTAAAATTCTCAATGACGACAACTCTCATAAATTTTATTAAAAGGAACCGGGGCTGCAATCAAGAGGTAAAACCAAAATACGTCAGGGGGGAGGGGGGGTAATACAAGCCTCTGAAGAAAAAAATGTAACTAAAAATAAATTATAAAAATTCATACACATTTTTTGAGACGAGACAACATCAATACGAAACAGATTTCAATTTTTACAAGAAAATCGATTTAAAAAATAACGTAAAATTGTAAATAAATAGGACATTCAAGTTTGAAGTTTTATTAATTTATGATTCTTGGCTTCTTAATTCTATCCAAGGATTATTATTATTATATAATTGTAATGTATTTATAGGTATAGAGAAAATAATAAAAGGATTAAATGTAAGTAGATTTAACATGACGAAGAAAAATTGCCAGAAAATATTCAGGTAAGTAATATTTTATTATACATGTGACTAGAATTACTCTTGGAGCCAATTTCCGAAATTTTGGCATAATCCTGACGCGTCATAGTGTCACAAACAGTGGTACTTAAACTGTTCCAAATTAAAATAATAGGTTTCGTAGTGAGTTTGGCCCAGAAAGCGATCAAAAATTCTCTTGTTTAATTAAATGTAGTAAATTAGAAATATTTGTTGATATTTGATTGCTACCATTACTGAATCATAATCTTAACTGTAAAACAGCTTAATTTGATGACAATCGGACAATGAGTGGACATTTAAACTAATTATTATTAGTGTAATCTATTTATTAATTATTAATTTTACGATTCTTTATTTTATAACATTTGAGTCGTAGTACTTATTATTTTGTAATATTTGCATGTGTCCATCACTGGGTGCCCATTACTGGTTTTACTTTATTAATTACTGAAAAAAAAAGAAAAAATATAAACAAAATAAAAGGCTAGAATTTAAAAAAACAAACTATATTTGCGGACTTTGATTTAATAAGGTGGTACTTCTTTTTTAGTAACAAGTTCATGAGAGTTACAAAAAAGAAGCCCATCAATCTAAAAAAATATTAGCGGCCAAGACTGGTGCCAGTACCTTACTTGAACAATGACATGAGCTAAAAAAATTAAATTAGATACAAAATAAATTAATGATTTAAATTTCGATAATTTTTAGTGTGAATTATTATAATATTATCATATTATTCAGGTTGTTTTATACGAGTAAATCAAATTCAAGGGCCTTAAGACGGGATTGTGACAAAGTGCTTCTTAAATAAGATTTTTATCAATTTATTTGTGCAATTTTTATTTTATTATTAGTTTTTTATACGTATACGTAAATTTTTTGGCTTTCCGGGGGGGGGGGGGGTCATGCGGGGTCCGCGGGCTCTATTCCTAGTATACCTACGCCACTGTCAGTTTCATATTTTCTTATTTTGACAAATTATATTTTTAGAAATCAATTTTCGGCAGTAATATTTCTATTTAACATTTTAAAGGTCACTGGTACAGAGGATTTATGAAATATTTTAGAATGATATTATCTACAAGTCCCTTAAAGTTGTAATTAGCATATTTTCTATAAATATTCCGACTTTTGGCCTGTATTGACCAGTTTGAAATTTATTTGTTAAGTGATGTGATATCGACAGTATCTAGCAAGACTTTGGCGGTAATCAATCGAATAAAATATATTTCTAAATACAAGTTATTATTGTTTTTCTATTCAAAAAGGTTCTAAGAGTGAGTATTTTTCATAATTTATTTAATTATTAAAGTTTGTTTAATATTCAAATAGTTTTTCTCAATATTATGTAATTTATCAAAATGTACGTACATGTATCAATAAGAAATTACGCTTTTGGGGTGACTAATCGAAGTAAAATGTATCTATTATTTCAAGTTAAATCGTTTTTATAATCAAAATAAGCATTTTATTAGTTTTTAAAATATTACAAAATTTAAAAATTAATAATTTTATTTGTATTTATTTCAATACTGGGGGAGAAATCGAATAAAATAAACTTAAAATTACTATCTTTGTAGATTTTTAAGACACAAGTTTCTAAAAATTATTTATTTATAATCAAAATAAACATTTTCTTAGTTTTAAAAATATTACAAAATTTAAAAATTAATAATTTTATATGTATTTCTTTCAATACTGGGGAGGGGGGGGGGGGATCGAATAAAATAAACTTCAAATTACTATCCTTATAGCAGTGCCGTAGCGAGCATAATTGGCGCCCGGGGCACGATACCTTTTTGGCGCCCCTGAAAAACATAAAGTAATATAATATATAGAATACCGTCGTCTTGGGGGCCATTTGGGGCCCCTTTGCGAGTAGCGCCCGGGGCATGATAGACCCTTTTGCCCCCCCCCCCCTCGCTTCGCCACTGCCTTATAGATTTTTAAGACACAAGTTTCTAAAAATTATTTATTTATAATCAAAATAAGCATTTTCTTAGTTTTTAAAATATTACAAAATTTAAAAATTAGTAATTTTATATGTATTTCTTTCAATACTGGGGGGGGGGGGAAATCGAATAAAATAAACTTCAAATTACTATCCTTATAGATTTTTAATACACAAGTTTCTAAAAATATTGATTTTTTTTTAAATATTATGTGTTGTAAAATTCGTTGAAGACGATAATTTGAAATTAAAAAATTATAGCATGTGGGTAATCGAAAAAAAATGGAGTTACTATTCTTATGGTTTTTTTGGGTGTATATACATAAGTTTAAAAAATATTTGATTTTTAAAATTTATTCGGTGCTAAAAAATTTCAACAAATCAATATTAGTCAATTATATGAATGTATTTACACGATATAGGGCTTCCACGGTGGCTGATCGAAGAAAATGAACTTCTACTGACAAATATATTTTAGAGATATATAGATATATTTCACAGGGCTTCGCACCGAAACCGAACCGAAAACCGGAAAAACCGTTATTTTTTGCCGGAACGAAAACCGGAACAGAACCGAAATAAAAATATCGTTTTTTTCGGTTCAGTACATGTTAAAATACGCGCGTTAACATGATCTTATTTCCCACTTCAATTGTTATTCGGACTATCATACAAGTACCATAAAATATTCTAAATTATGGTAGAAAAAAATTTTTTAATACAAATAATTTTTTTTTAATTAATCACTCGGAGCTGAACCGAAAACCGGAAAAACCGTTATTGTTTCCTAAATAACGAATTTTTTCAGACAAAATTTGCTTACTTTTTTTTTGCGGAACGAAAACCGAACCGAAATATATTTTTTTACTCGAACCGGAACGAAAACCGAAACAAAAAAAATAACGGTTCGAAGCCCTGATATTTTACATAATTTTTTTTTCAGTTTATTATAAAACTTTGAGATATATCTACTTATATAACAAAAAATACTTTGTGGTGAGTTTAAAGTTAAATACTCTTAACATTTGACATACAAATCAAGAGATAAGAGTTGTGGTTTGTATATTTATATTCTTTCATATCACAGCTCCCTATCCCTTCAATTTTATGTCGAAATATTCAAAATATGTATAAATATTACATCGATTAATTAAATATAATTGTAGATTGAAAAATCCAGTCTGGCTTTAATTTTAAACAGTCACTGGGTTTTTCTCTCTCGAATTGTATTTTAAATACATATCATACAATCGATTTATAAGCCAAAATATCATAACATTACTTTTTGAAGATATACCATTTTTTCAGTTATTATTATACTTGAAATGAAAACTGCTGAACCGATTTTAATGAATCTCTCACTGTTAGAAAGCCTGAAACCCTGTATATAGACTAGATATGATTATTTAGCTGCTAACACGGTGTTTAGAGCTGTAAGTCGTGCGGGAATTCACCGAGGCGAAGCTAGTTTAAGATAGTAGGTATACAAAATAATAAATATTAATTAAGACTTATTTTATTTAATAGAAATACATATACCTACCGGGTGTTTTTTTAAACACTTTCAAGTGGATTATTTCCTAAATAACGAATTTTTTCAGACAAAATTTGCTTACTTTTTTTTCGTAAATTACGAATCTTTAATAAAAAACATAAATTCCTATTTGAAAAAAATTTAACCTTAAAAACCCATTAAGATGACCTTTTCAAGGTTAACCTATAATGTCAATAATTAGTCCCCTTGAAACCATTAAACTTTTGTGTGAAACATTTTTTTCTAAAAATTCGTTATTTAGGAAATAATCCACTGGAAAGTGTTTAAAAAAACATCCAGTATATGACTTAAATAGTATTATAGCATATTTAATGGAAAAACATTATCGTATTATTTGTGACTTGAAATTAAACATGAATAAAAATAATTAGGTATTTAAATTAATTTGTAAGTAATTCAGGTACCTATAGCTATTGAATAGTCATAGATTTGTGATATAGAATATTTTACGTAAAATATTTTTATATGTACCTAGAAAAAAATACATTTGAATGGACAATATTTAGATGTGGCAACTCATACAGTGTATACCAAGTTGATTAAGACATAAAAAATTTAACATGGGGACAATTAGAAATGTTGTAGTAGCCTTTGGTCTTTAACGATTTGTCATTGGTGCATTTTGAAATACCGCCTCGAAACTAACTGATAAATTATAAATTAATCAACAGTATTTTGTTTTGAACTTTAATAAAGAATTAAATACATTAATGAAATCAAAGTAAGCATCCTAGATAAAATTATAATAATAGTTTTGGCAGATATAAATGTGAAAACAAAATACTAATTACTATTTTATTAAATGGCGGCATTTCTAAATGCACCAATCACACATCGTTAAATTTGACCAAAGGTTACTACAACACTTCCAATTGCCTCCATGTTAAATTTCCTATGTCTTAATCAACTTGGAATACATTGTATAACATTTCTATCAAAATCTGTATAAAAACATACATTTTGTATATTTATTCGTTATGGCCTTTGAATACCATATCAATCTAATATCTACATGAAATTAAAATCAAATATCCTTTGTGTCTTCCTAATTTAAGTAAATACTTTATATACAAAACTAAGAATTAATGTTTAGGATTTTTGAAAAATATAGTTAAATTATTTTATATCTTTTTATTCTACACACTTCTTTATTACATTATATTGTTCAATATTTAACGGTTTAGTCACTATATTCCAAAAGAGCAAACTTTTTTCCGACTTGATTTATTAATATCGTCACTGCTTATACTAAATCTGAGCAAATAATATATCACGTAAATCGGATCAGTGGTTCTCAAGTGACAAGCGCAATAACGGATAGATAGACAGACAGACAGACAGCGTTTTATAATATGTAAGGATAAAAGAAGACCTCTTACATTTATCTTTGGTGAAGTAGCTATATGGGTATTAAAATCATCATAAAGCTAACTCATCGAAGCAAGTGTTAGAGAAAAATCAACAAGAGTTCGTTTTTCAAAATTTAAAGGAAATAAATATTATTAAATTAAGTGTTGTATCTGACTCAAAGGAACCTCAGATGTGGAGCGATTTTATTTTAAATATCACCCCAATCTGGGGGTTCCTTGGGGACATTTGCATGATATTACATCTTTGTTTATATTCGAAAAAAAAAAAACTGGTGTAGGCATTTTTTTTATTTATGAACTGTTTAAAAAATATACTGAATTATTTATTTTTAAGCTTAATTAATTTAATAGTGCAGTAAGCACCAACTTGTGGCAAATAATTTACCAAAAACATTTCTTTCGTAAAATTTATATTTCATTGTGAGACTATCCCACATTTTTCTTTTCAAAATATCTCAAGAACGACGCATTTTATGTGAAAATCGGAAATAATTATTTTTGTAGAGCATTAAATTGTTTACAAAAATGATTATTATAACTTTTGTGATAAGATATCCCATTACAAAGATATATATATGTATCTCGCTTATCACTTGGTAGATTTTTTTTTATAATTTAAGTTTTGAGGTTCCCGCGGTAATATGGATATTGATCTTGGCTTCTGGGTGTAAGCCGCATCAATTTGGTCGTGTTATCGGCCAACGTTTCGTCACACATTGCAGTAAACATTTTCAGGGTTCTTTTAAAAGTTATATAGCAATTAAATTTTAAATAAATCAGCCAGAAATTATTTGCATCCTGAATATATACATATTGTTACAATCATTTCATAATAATTAATAAATTTTTAATATACATATTATTATATAGAAAAATATTGTATACTATAATATAAAATTACGACGAACAAAATTGCTATTACTTAAATAATTTATTCTACTAATTAAAATTGATGTTAAATTGTCTAATATCGAACTGTTATTCAATATTATTTAACTATAAAAGGCACTGCAGATATTTCAAATCAGTCAAAGCCTGTCGAAGAACTCGAATTGTATATTTATTTTTGAGTTTTGAAGTGAAAAATATTTCTATAGCTGTAAGTAAATCAATTTAATTTTAATTTATAAAGTGTGCTGTGATTTATGCATATTTATTATTTTTTAAACTTTTATTAAGGTGGAAATCATTCAGGGTGGCTTGTTTTTTTCCAAAAGTCACTGGGTGCTTTCCCCTTAAGAATAGTTTTCATTCAACGTTGATATAAAATACATTACTACAAATTTAAAATTGCTTCAAAAATTAAGGTAAGAAATTATTTGCATAAATGTTTAGGTGAATTTTAGGCAAAATATACTAAAACAGTAAAAGATGTAGGGTCGAGCGGGGTAAATAGAAACATATTGAGATAATAATTCCCAAAACTCACTTATTTTTTCCGCCGTCTACTCATATGTTCCCCCTTAATAATAAAACGGTTAGGGTCGAGTGGGGCAAATATGAAACACCAAAAAAATGGGATAAAAGTGAAACAAGCTTGCAACTAAAAAACTAATTTGTTAAAGGAGAATTATAAAAACTGACATCATCATTCAAGGTTTGTTAAAGCGAACTGAAAATATGAATCGCCTAATAAGTGATGTGTTACCCCTACAGATTTCCCTGTTAGTCGATGTCAAAACGTGTGAATTAAATTTTAATTCTTTGCACATAACTTTCTGTATAGCTCAGATATTAATTAAAGTTACAATTTCACATTGATATGCCACAAAGAAGATAAATCAAAGTTGCCTTTTAATTTTTCGAGAAATATTTTCCATTAGAGGCCTGTTTCACTTTTTCCCAAATTAGAGGTTAAAAATGAAACACACTTTTTTAATTTTTAAAGTCCGTGTTGTATCGTACAGTTCAAATGACGTAAGTATTTAAAATGGTTATTCATAAGCGCATGTATGTAGAAAAAATTAAAGTATGAATTTGTATCGTTAACTGTTAAAAAATATGAAAGATTTGTATTTTGTTTCACTTTTACCCCAGTTGACCCTACATATCTATTGATTTGTTAAAACTAAATATCGAAATTGTTATAGGATATCATTGCTATTTAAGTCTAAACCAGGCCTGGCCAACCCAAATTGCACCGCATTGACGACCTAAAATTTTCCAAGGGCCGCACATAAATAAGAAATTTTGTAAAAAATTTTGATTTTCCGGTCTTGAATTTTTTATAATCCATTTCTTTTTTTTCGTTTTTCTCGGAAACACGAATGTATCGAAAATATGTCACAATTCAGCTCATTGAGAATTTTTCTCCAGACACATGTATTTTTCGTCTAAATATACTGGACTAATAGTTTTTCTGTTACAAAAAAATATCTTTATTAAAAAAATCACAATTAATTAATTTCATAATTCATTTTGTACCATCTTCATCACAATCATCCTCATCATCTTCATCATCATCCTCATCTTCACATTCTTCATCCCCTCCCCTTTTTTGCTTCCCCCCCTTAGGTTGAGGAATACGATACTCGTCCATCAGTTTCGCCACATCGTAGTAACTGTACTTATGATACAGATGGTACTCTGGACTCTGGTACTTGCCGCACCACGTGTAGTCGTGGCCGCCCTCGTTGGTGAACACCTCCTGGCACGGATGCCGCAGAAACCACAGGTCGGTGCACGTGGAACCTTCCTCCATCGTTTTGCGTTGATCCTCGCAAAGGTCTTTATCTGGGAAGCAGGGGTTATTTAAAAAAAAAATTCAACTGATGAGACCTTTTTACTTTCTTATACCATGTATATGAAATATACATTAGTATAAGTAAGTATAGTGAAGCCGATTTCCCTGAATCCATTCTGACTATTTTCGCCTTGATGTCTGTGTGTCCGTCTGTCTGTCTGTCTGTCTGTCTGTAAGCGCTGTAACTCAAATACGACAAATCGTAGAAGGCTGATATTTTATATTTAAGATTAATTTTTGGCTGGGAAGAAAACATCCTATTTTTGAAAACGATCTTTCAACCGGATACGGATGTTTACCTACGTCGATTTTTTAATTTTTCGAATTACTCTGAAACAGTGCGAAATAGAGAAAAATGGTCAAGTTAAAAAATGTAGGTAATATCTATATCTATAATTTATGTTCTATTCATTTTTTCGTAAAAACGAATTTTTGAAAAAAAAATTTATTATAATTCAAATGGTTCATAACGGAGGAGAAATATCTGCCATGAGTGTCATGGGACTTTCTTATACGTATTACAGAGATTGAACAGTGTGTGTATTTGCCGTAGGTAACATGGGACTTTCTTATACGTAATACTGAGAGTGAACTGTGTAGGTGAATCTAAATAATTACATAAAAAAATTCTTTCTGGCTAAATCATAAATGTTGGAAAAAAATGTATGGGGAATAAATTATAGATAATAACATACTCGACATTTTTTATCTAAAACATTTTTTTCTTATTTCAAAAATAATTCATTAGTCCAAAAATTTACAAGAGTAATCATCCGTTTTCAGTTATTACGTTAAAAAAAATCACTTTTTATATAAATATAAAATTATTCATTTTGTTCTTTCTTGTTAGTTTGTTAGAAATGTTTTAATAAACAAAGAATCACGTATACAATTCACTGTTAGGTTAGGTATAAGAAAGTCCCGTGGTTCCCAAGGCAGATATTTTTTTTTTGCTCTACACTTTGCATAGGGGAAGCTATGGTATATTGGACCACTCGCTAAAGGCTGTAGCCGGGTAAGCATGCAAAACATGCCTTTACATGGATTTGGCTGATTATTTTTTTGGAAGTCACATTCTATTAAACATTCAACTTGACCAAATATTAGCTTCCGAAAATTTATAGTTTTCGAAAAAAAAAATTTTTTTGATTTTCAAAAAAAAATTTTTTTTTGATAATCTGTCAGTCGAATTTGATGGTGCTTGAAATATATTATAGAGGTACTTATGACTCATCAGAGGTAATTTTATTATGATCCTCTGTACATAATAAACCAGAAAAAAAATTAATAAAATTTAAAAAATCAAAAAAGACCATGTTGTCTTCGGAGGGCAATCACAATTTTTTTATATTTTATACCTTGTATGTACCCAAACAACATATCAAAATCCCAAATTGATATAAAGGGTATATCATACTCGTATAAATTCGCATGCGGTCGTATCGGAGTGGCGCGAGCGTGGCGCGGGCGAGTTCAAGTGTCTTAATACTTTTAAAATATCTCTAATTTGTTGCTAAACAGGACTGGGCTAGCCCAGAGGCATATCAAAAATTTGACGGGGCCCATAGTCTGACAAAAACAAAATATAGAGGCCGTAGCCGGGAATATATGGGAACTGCTCCATTGAATTAATTTTACAATTTTTTTTCTCATAGGCTACTTTTTAAGTAACAAAAAATCGCCCCAAATCGCTTATAAATGATTATAATCGACTTTAGTAGTAACAAATCACATTTCCGCTGTGAACTAGCGAATCTTCATCCATTAAAAACTATAGACAAGATTTATTTATTTTTTCTAAAAATGATCTGAGCAAAAATGAATATATTGAAGCACAGACATTTAGGGCGATTTTTTGTTACTTAAAAAGCAACCTATGAGAAAAAAAATTGTAAAATTAATTCAATGGAGCAGTTCCCATATATTCCCGGCTACGGCCTCTATATTTTGTTTTTGTCAGACTATGGGCCCCGTCAAATTTTCGATATGCCTCTGGGCTAGCCCAGTCCTGTTTAGCAACAAATTAGAGATATTTTAAAAGTATTAAGACACTTGAACTCGCCCGCGCCACTCCGATACGACCGCATGCGAATTTATACGAGTATGTTATACCCTTTGAATCAGTTTGGGATTTTGATATATTGTTTGGGTACATACAAGGTATAATATATTTTTAAAATGGTGATTGCCCTCCCAATACAACGTAGTCTTTTTTGATTTTTTAAATTTTATTAATTTTTTTTTCTGGTTTATTATGTACAGAGGATCATTATAAAATTACCTCTGATGAGTCATAAGTACCTCTATAATATATTTCAAGCACCATCAAATTCGACTGACAGATTATCAAAAAAAATTTTTTTTTGAAAATCAAAAAAAATTTTTTTTTCGAAAACTATAAATTTTCGGAAGCTAATATTTGGTCAGGTTGAATGTTTAATAGAATGTGACTTCCAAAAAAATAATCAGCCAAATCCATGTAAAGGCATGTTTTGCATGCTTACCCGGCTACAGCCTTTGTCTAGGCTATATAATAATTCAATTAAAACAGGACCGTATTAAGAAAAATTGAGTTAATATTTAATATTATAAATACTAATTTGTCACGAAAACTACAGAACCGATTTTGATGTGATTTTCACTGATCCAAAGCCTAAGAACCTAAAATGTGTTAATGCTATATAATTAAATTAAAGCAGGTCCGTATTAAAAAAAATTGACAATTTGTATTTTATAATATAAATACAGATTTGATACGTAAACTACTGAACCGATTTTGATGTGACTTCCATTGTTCCAAAGCCTAAAATCCTAGGATTTGTTTGAGCTACATAATAATTTAATTTAAGCAGGTTCGTATTAAGAAAAATTGACAATTTGTATTTTATAATATAAATACAGATTTGATACGTAAACTACTGAACCGATTTTGATGAAACTTCGACTGTTGGAAAGCCTGAGACTTTATAATTAGTTTAGGCTACATGATAATTGAATTAGGAAAGGCACATAAAAGAAATTTTAATTCTTTAAAAAATATTTTATAATTAAATTTAAATCATGAAAATAATAGTTAGTGACTAGAAATTAATTAAATGTTTATTATGAACACATACCATCACATTTTATAAATTCAATTTCATTGTCTTCATCATCACATAGAGTTTCTGTTGAAGATTTATCACATTTTATATATTTAATTTCTTTCTCATCTTCACTAGATGGTTTTGATTTATCTTCACAGTCATTATCGTCATCTTCGTCTCTGCCTCTGTATCTTTGTCTAACTATAACTCTATTTAATCTCCTAAATAGTACAGGTCTCAAAAAAGACATTGCATTTAAAATAAATAATAAAAATAAAATAACGAAATGTCATTATTCATTGAAAATTATACAAAAACTAGGTAACCATGGGAAATATTACTTTTACAATTTTTATGGTTAGGGGATTTGTATTTGATAAATCATAACCATAGTCTACTGTTTGTTATTTCAATATTTTAACAAAGTTTTTGCGGCTCCCTTGTGGAAAGGTCATGACCCCCACTTTAAGAAGCCCTGTTCTATTTGACCAAACATTGGACATTAAAAAAATTATCTTTTTTTACTAAATTAATTAAAGAGCATTAACTACTAAATTATTTATCGAATTAATTAAAATTTTTATTACGTTAAATAGGACTATATAAAAAAAAATTTAACACAATTCCCAAAATTCTGCGTGAATTACAATTTCAGAGTTCTATGTTACCAAACAACACAAAAAATAAAACATCAGATTATAAAAAATACATTTATTTAGTTTTTCAGATCTAATTACAATTACAAACGATAGGACTTAATTTCGCAGGTTCCCTATAATGTTCAGGGTCCCTATGGATACCGTATCTTCTATAGAACGAGTTTTCTATGACCTTCGCTCTACCAAATCTCGAACTTCCATTAGTCTTTGCGAAATCGAACATATTCCATCCGTATATGAAACTCGTGGTTTCTGGGAAGTAGTATCGGTCTTCGGGGAGAATTTCATAACGTTTTTTTAAGTATAATCTTCTGTGTTGAGTATTACCTGAGAATTATACAAACATATTAAATTTTTAAAGGTATGAAAGTTTCACTGATTTTTTGCAAAATTATACAATTTTTTGTTTCTAACTATGGTAGGTAATTTGTGTTTACACCATTTTAAAGCTTGTTTTATCTACTTCAAAATCCTTTTCTTATATTGGATTTGCGATTATTTTTTACTAACTTATTCAATTTTAAAATAAACAAAAAATTATATTTTTTATGTTACAAAAATCAAGTATTTTTTTTTACTTTCGTAAAATAGGTCAATCAGCTTTTGGTCAACAGGTTTCATAATATTTTTGATACTTCTAGGATCGACGCTTGGTAAAGGTGCGTCTTCAACAATTTTCCTTGCATGTTTTCTTTCTTGCCTATATCTAAAACAAAAATAAGCACAATTACTGTAAGTAATAGAACATAATTAAACCGTTAAATGAAGTATAGTATTATACCTTTCTTGTCTATTTTTTCGTATTTCTTCTAACACTTTTTCAGTAACTCCTGAAGCTTTCGGGTCTGCTTCAGCAATTTCTATTAAACGTTGTTGATTCTTTTTAAACCATTTTAAACGTAATTTTGTTTCTTTACTATACGCTTCTTTGAAACACCGTTCTTTGTATGGATCCATTTTACAATTAATTTATCAGACAGTTAATTTTAAATACTGATTTTTTTAATTAAACGTCAAAATGAATATTTTAAATTTGAATCAATTGTTACTATATAAATATAAATTACTGAATTACCGACAACTTTAGATATGAACCAACTTTAAGTAGCAAGTCTCCATACTATTGAATAGATGTCACTACATTTTTAAATTATTAATTCATTTATTTTGATTAATGAACACAGATGTAATTAATATATTAAAACACGGTCCTTCTTGTTCTTCATATAAATTTTTTAAATAAAATTAATGTAAATTACAATTCATTTTTTACATAACTAACCCTAGATAGGAACAACTGTAACTACTAAGTCTAACGACTTTCTGATAGATGGCGCCACTTATTTTATCAATACTATTTTTAGATTAAGTTTTATTTTGATTTATTAAGATAAATGTAATTAATACATTAAAATAAAAGATTAATCATCAATCAATTTTATTAATTTCGTATTTTTATTTATAAGAAAAAAGTAACGATATCTAAGGTTGGCAGTACTTTTTAAGTATATTTGACGTTTTGTCGCCTTTCTTATAAGTTGTGTTTTTTACTTTTAATTCTTAAATGCAATTCTTTTTAAAGTGTATTGTTAATAATTGTGTAGTTAATTTAAGTCAAAGGTAAGCTCTCAATGCTATTTACGTATTTTATCTGATATTACAGCCAATTATTTGTTTACCGGTAGATTAAGATTGCAATTGACATGTATAAAAAATTATGACGCATTACGTGACGTAAATAAAATAAATTTTGCCGACAGGTCGTTATTTATTTTTGAATAATATGATATGTTTATTAATTTGTGCCAAAACAATCAATACTTTGTATTTGCAATAACAAATCAGCCCTAACCTATAAAGTATGCACGTTTTGAATTTAAATAAATGCTACAATACCTACATGATAATTAATTTCTTTTGTTGTGTAATTGTAATTATAGTTGAGGTGACTAACTACTATTCTGAAAATACAACCTTTCTTCTGTCTAGAATTCGTAGATACGGAATACGTCATTTCCAATCAGTATTTTTTTATGAATAACATATATTTTAAAATAGACTGATGCAACATACAGAAATTTTGTTACATATTGCATTTGCATTCGAAATAGATAAACTAGTGATTAACTAGAGTATAATCTTGAAGTCTGGAGTTCTAAAGTACATTTTTATAACTTGAATATATACAAAGTATATTTCCAAATTCATATTTATATGAAATAAAAATGACAATGATGTTTTTTTTTGATAATTTAAAACTAGCTGCACATATATATATTAACCTTTTGTTTCCGCACTTAAGTCTCACCCAAGACCCCACAGTATTTTGTTTTTAACAATAAATACAATAATTGCAATTCAACCTTTTATCAAGTTGATCATTATTTCACTTATAAAAAGGTCCAATGTTTTTTTCCTTCCAAAAAAATCTGAAAACCGATAGTTAATATTGATATCTCTTACATCTGGAGACTTTATAAACAATTTATACATAACCAATCATTACAGTACTTTACGAGTATTTTCGATTGTCTGTAAACTTACAATTAAGTTCTTATATGCAGAGACTTTATAATCATCTACATACACTGACATCGAACCCACATTTGTCTAAATACTTCATAATCAATCCATTCACAATAATTTTGACCATTTGTAAATTAATGTCCCAATTCTTACGTCTATGGACTTTATAATCACCTAAAGACACTGATATCGAACCCACGTATGTCTAAATACTTTATAACCAATCCATCCATACTTTACCAGTATTTTCGACCATCTGGGAATTAAAATCTGAATTCTTACATTCTAGATACATTATAATCACTATATATACTCTGACATTGAACCCAAAAATGTTTAAATACTTTATAATCATCTATCCATAACATACATAACCAAATTACATTGTTATTTACAAGTTAAATTAGCATAGATGAAACATCTTGCGTTTAGGGACTTTATAATCAGCCATCTGCACACATCTCTTGATGTAAAGACTTTATAACCACCATCCACAACATACCAAATAGAATATCGCATTACTATTTACAAGTTAAATTAGCATTTAAGAAACTTCTTGCATCGTTTAAAGACTTTATGATCATCCCACCCGCACACATCGCCTGATCTAAAGACTTTATAATCATCCTACTGATAACATACATAACCAAATAGAACATTACTACCTATTTACATGTTAGTGAAACGTCTTGCGTATAGGGACTTTATAATCACCCCACCAACACACATCGCCTGCTCTAAAGACTTTATAATCATTTGACTCATAACATCATAATAAGCAAGTTAAACTTCTTGGGTGGTCTAGAGACTTTACAATCTTCCTACCGGCACACATCGCCTGATCTAAAGACTTTATAACCATTCTACTGATAACATACTTAACCAAATAGAACATTACTACCTATGTATTTACAAGTTGGTGAAACGTCTTGCGTATAGTGACTTTATAATCATCCCACCGGCACACATCGCCTGATCTAAAGACTTTATAACCATCTACTGATAACATACATAACCAAAGAGAACATTACTACCTATTTACTATGTTGGTGAAACGTCTTGCGTATAGGGACTTTATAATCACCCCACCGACACACATCGCCTGATCTCGCGACACGTATTTGACATGGATCACGCATGCGCGAGTTCGCTAGCGGCCGCCGGCATACGTGACTGTTCGCCGTCGAATAATTCAGTCGGGATAATACCACCGTACAGGAGTGAACGTACAAGATGGAAGGGTAACACGGTTTTGTAGAACGCTAGACTGGTTTATTTACCATCCGAGGCCGAGTCAGTGAGATAAAATAAAAATAATTATTGTTTTTTCGAAGCGGTAATTGTTTATATTTTAGTTTTTGTGCTCAAATTTCAATCGGCTGACAAAAATTTGATGATAATGGTTGAACGGATTATCGAAGAGACAGGCGATATGTGTAAGTCTTTATTTGTGTATTTAGTAGGCTATGGGCACTAGGATTTTGTTTTTTATCGTTTAAAATTTATCAAGTATAGCATACTTGATTTAATTTTCTAAACACAAAGAAATTGGTGGATATGTAAAATGTAAATATATGCCATGTTTATGTTTTTGTCGATTCTCTCTAGTCTATGGTATTTACTTTGTCTTGTTTTTTAATATCCAGGGCACGCTTTTGATTCGTTTTATTATATTATTGTACATGAATGCAAATTTTAATTTAATACAACTGTTTTTTAATAACCAAGGCACACTTTTCTAACTAATTATTTTTTATAAATGTTAATAAAAATTAATTGATGTAAATATAAAATCTACATTATTTTTATTTAATTTCTTCAATTCTATGTATATAATATTTACAATTAACATGTATAAAATACATAAAAAAATCTTTTGTTCTGTTATATGTATAACAAACAGTTATAAAATTTACTTCCTTATGGCTGTAGCATCATGGTCTTCAACTTTCTATATTTATTTTTCTATTTATTTTACATATTAACAATTTAAAATATATATTTACTTATTCTAATTTGTTTTATTATTAAAGTACATAATTTTTATCAATGTTATCGATTTTTTTATTTGATTTCTTAATTTTTAATCTAAAAAAAAACAGTGTATTGAAAAGAACGTATTAAAGGGCTCCTAAAACGGGCCCCAAAGTATTATATTAATTCTTAAAAAATGTTTTTTTATAGGATATTTTACATGTTTACCAAATACAAATGCAAATTCTGTATAAATGCGTTATAGTATATATTATAATAATATAGTTTTTCACTAATTGTAAAATGCAATACATAGAACAAGTTTTTTATGTTGTTGCATATAATTTAAGAGATCGGTGAGTGGTTTTTTGGTTATATATTACTACCCCAAGGACAAATCATATGTTTTCGCTGATTCTAGAATGTGGCGAACACAATAACGTAGAGTATTTTGTATAAAGTGGGCTCGTCTCTCCCCTCCCCCACCACTTGTGTACCATTCACCTCTACAGCACAGTGTTGCCAGATGTTGTGTACGTAGCAGATAGACCGGCCGGTGCATTTGTTCTAGTATTTTCTAGGAGCGGTCAAAACGGGCAACAAAGTTTTAAATTTTGCGTTTTGTCAGATTAAATTTGTCGTCAAGTGATGGCATATTTTTTTATGTAAAGGGAGTTTTTATAGAAAACGTAATGCCCTACAAAAATTATCCTTTATAATTTTCACGTTACATGCTCTCTATAACTGAATTAGCGAAAAATCCTATAGTTGATAGTGAATATTATTATTCACTAACTGAAATAATGTTATATGTATATTTAAGTTATTCCTTATGAAACAAAATTCGAAATCACATGCTTCAGTTGGATAAAATATATTAGCATATCACATAAATAATTCGCAGCAATTAAAACACGTTTAAACGCTCATGAAATTAATAAAGTTAACAGATTTTGTTCAACAAATGATGTTTTAAATCTGTCAGACAGTTCCCTTGAAATTTCATGAAGTGTTTAAGTTAGCACACATCATTATCGAAAACACGACCAAAGTGGTGCATTAAATTAGCGTACGATCTTAAAACTTCCATTTTTTTTTAAATTACGAGCAAGAATGAAGTTAGCATTTTCACGTAAAAGGATTTTAAATTTGTCAAAATTAAGCGTTAAGTTATAATTTTTTTAAAATCGTACGAAATTAGCACTAAATATGCGCTAATTTAATACACCACTTTGGTCGTGTTTTCGATAATGATGTGTGCTAACTTAAACACTAAGCTAGCACATATGAGCTAAAATACAACATATCGCTCAAAGGTCGTTTTTTTCGTAGTATTAAATTAGCACTAAATATGTTAATGCGAATTTCGTTTTCGAGCGATAGTCAGCGCCCACTCATGCTTATTTTCGAATACATTGATAAATAATTGCTTCTGAATTGTCTAATGCGAGTTATAAATTAGCACTAAATGTTTGACACCTGATTTGTTAAGATTTGTTCTTATTTTACTTGAGTGGGCTGGCTTAAATCTTAAGCTGGCACACTCGCTCGTAATTTTTATAATAAAAGAGTTATAAATTATTTTTTTGCGTACTAAATTAGCATTAAATAGGCTCTAATTTAGTACTCTTCTTTTATCGATGCGTGCTACATTTGTTGTGCTAATTTAATGTACCTCATATTATTATTATTATGGTAAAAGAGCGAAAGAAATAAATATTTTTAATAAAAAAAACATCTGCCAAGTAAATGCACACACAATGCTTCCTCGTGCTAAATTCACCAAAGGTAGTTAATTATTGAACAATTTAAATAAAAACTGATAGTGTTTATATAAATTGCATGGAATTGGTTAACCATTTAATTTTTATATAATTTTATTATAAATATTAGTTCGAAATTTTTCTTAAAACGCACCTGAATATTTTTTCATATATTTTATTGACAATTTCAATCTAAATCTAAATTTATGCAAATGTCAAAATGACATATAAAACGTCAAAATGACATAAAACGTCAAAATGACATTTAAAACGCCAAAATGACATTTAAAACGTCAAAATTACATTTAATATATCCAAGCAAATATCAATTTAGAAAAACAAAACACGAATTTTTAAAATAAATTGAGATAAATCTTTGTAAGGGAATATTTTACAAGAAACGTTGTAGACCCATATTATAGGAAATTTAATGCTCTACAAAAAATATTCTATAAAATTTTCACGTAACATCTGTCGTTCTTGAGATATCTTGAAAAAATAAATATTTTGGGGTATCACCCCTCCCCTTACACACGATTTTGAAATGGGACCGTCCTCAAGCCAGACCCAACCATCCGACCAAGTTTAATATCGATTCAGTGGTTCATGAGTTATGCGTGTGATAAGGATTCAGGGGACAGACGGACACACACACGGACGGACAGACAGAGAGACACGGAACAAAAAGTGTTTGTCTTGACGTGAAACGAATAGATCAATTTAAATTTTTTAAATCGGAGAATATTTTTTTTGTCTCAATTTGAAACGATCACAAAGCTTCTCGTATCTTCGATATTGCGAGGAAGCAATATATTTGTAATAACGCGGGCTACTGGTAGCTCGCATTCGATAGTTTTAGCTGCGACCGATATATATGTACATTTTGAAGATAAATCTGGCAACAGTGTTCACCTCTGTGTGCCATACATATGTGCGCAGTTGATAGGATATTTGACGTAAGCTAACCGGTTCTTGATTATATTTTTGTTTATATTTGTAACATGTATTCTGCATAGTACGTAAAATATGAATAGATAGATAACATTTATTTTGTATCATGTAATTATAAAAAAAGTAATGCCAGATGTGAAAGAAATGTGTTTGTCGTCATTGATTTTGTATGTTTGTCATATATTTTTCCCTTTGTTCGTGTCCCCGAAAATTGTAATTTTGTATAGAGATGGGTGATGGAGGAAATATAATGAAAAATTGTGTTCATATTTTCTTTGTTACTTGAAATAGGGGTGCTTTTTTATCCCTGGTTGGTCAGAAATATATTATTTTTTAATAAGATGGTAATTTATTTTGTATTTTATTGAGAAATAATCTTATACCTAGATTTTAAAACAAGGTTGTAGCATTTTTATAATTAACAAATAATTTATTTTCATATTTTATTAGTTTTTGAATAATTATCATACTTTATCGATTCTAGGATTCCGAGTATAAACAAAGTCTTATTGATGAATAGTAAAATATACGTTTTTTACTTTCTTATATCATGTATATGAAATATACATATAGTATAAGTAAGTATAGTGAAGCCGATTTTTTTCGAAATCGGGATTTTGATGGAATTATCCATTTTGACCTTCCCTTAATCCATTCTGACTATTTTCGCCATGATGTCTGTGTGTCCGTCTGTCGGTCAATCTGTCTGTAAGCGCTGTAACTCAAATACGACAAATCGTAAAAGGGTGAAATTTTATATTTAAGATTAATTTTTGTCTGGGAAGAAAACGTCCTATTTTTGAAAACGATCTTTCAACCGGATACGGATGTTTACCTACGTCGATTTTTGAATTTTTCTAATTACTCTGAAACAGTGCGAAATAGAGAAAATTGGTCAAGTTAAAAATTATAGGTAATATCAATATCTATAATTTATGTTCTATTCATTTTTTCGAAAAAACGAATTAAAAAAAATTATTATAATTAAAATAGTTCATAACAGATAAGGAATATCTGCCATGAGTGTCATGGGACTTTCTTATACGTATTACAGAGATTGAACAGTGTGTGTGTTTGCCATAGGTACCATGGGACTTTCTTATACGTAATACTGAGAGTGAACAGTGTAGGTGAATCTAAATAATTACATAAAAAAAATCTTTTTGGCTAAATCATAAACGTTGGAAAAAAATGTATGGGGAATAAATTATAGATAATAATATACTAGACATTTTTTATCTAAAACATTTTTTTCTTATTTCAAAAATAATTCGAAAATTCAAAAATTTACAAATTTTCAGTTATTACGTTAAAAAAATAATTTGTTATATAATATAATATTATTCATTTTATTCTATCTTGTTAGTTTGTCAGAAATGTTTTAATAAAAAAGAATCACGTATAATATTAATTGTTAGGATTACGTATAAGAAAGTCCCGTGGTTCCCAAGGCAGATATTTTTTTAATTCATTATCGAAATTGAGGCGTTTATATAAACAAAAAAATAAGCGAAAAAAATATATTTGTGTACTGTACAAATTTAATTATGTAAATAAAAATCACACCATTATACTGGTTGGTGGGGAGGGGGGGTCTGGAGGTCATAAATACTTTTAATTGCATTGTTTTCGTCAACTATAATATTTGTGTACATTCTTACTTATCTCATCAGATTAAATGTTGTATAGGTCTTTTTGTTGCTATGAATAATAGACCGATGATTACATTGTCGTAATGTAACCAGTGACGTATATAATATGTATAAAAAGGGGTAAAAGAGTTTTAAAATACATTTTAATATCTTTTAAAATCGTACTTCAAATTTGATTGTATGTAGCTAGGGTGACCAGATTTTAGTTTTGGTAAACCCTGAGATGTAAATGAAGACCCCTTTTTTATTTTATCTTATTTTTATTTTCATAAAATTTGTTACCATAATCTGCACTGTTATGTCCCCTGCTCTATTTTTGACGAATTTTTTTTTTTAGTCGTCATTTTTTGCAAAACCCGGAGAAATTGCACCCAAACCCTGGGACTCCGGGTCAAAACCGGAGACCTGATCACCCTATATGTCTATAGAAATATTTATATAGGTTTTGTAAAAAATTGAAATGGAGAATTCCCAAGCTTTAAATCCTTTTTTAATTCATCTCATTAACATCATTTCTACCAAAGTTGAAAATTTACAAAAAACTTGTCTTTAACTCAAATAGTGAAGTTTCCTTTAACGCAATAATAAATCTGAACATTTCATTCGAAAGTAGAGATTCTTGGCTTAAAAATCCTTTTTAATTCATCTCATTACCATCATTTCTACCAAAGTTATAGCGCTTTGAATATTTTCATAAAAAATAATTTGTCTGAAATTTTTAAATTCGAATAGTGAAGTTTCCTTTAACGCAATATAAAATCTGTACATATCAATCGCAAGTAGATATTCTTTGCATAAAAATCCTTTTTAATGCATCTCATTACCATCATTTCTACCAAAGTTACAGCGCTATAATTATTTTCAGAAAAAAATGTCTTAAATTCAAATAGTGTAGTTTCATTTTACGCAATATTAAATCTGAACACATCATTCGAAAGAAGAAATAACAGGCTTCAAAATACCTTTTAATTCATCTCATTATCATCATTTCTACCAAAGTTACAGCGCTATAATTATTTTCAGAAAAAAATTGTTTTAAATTCAAATAGTGTAGTTTCATTTTACGCAATATTAAATCTGAATACATCATTCGAAAGAAGAAATAACAGACTTCAAAATACCTTTTAATTCATCTCATTACCATCATTCCTACCAAAGTTATAGTGCTTTGAATATTTTTATAAAATAATCGTTTTAAATTCAAATAGTGTAGTTTCATTTTACGCAATATTAAATTTGAACACATCATTCGAAAGAAGAAATAACAGGTTTCAAAATCCCTTTTATGCATCTCATTATCATCATTTCTACCAAAGTTACAGCGCTATAATTATTTTCAGAAAAAAATTGTTTTAAATTCAAATAGTGTAGTTTCATTTTACGCAATATTAAATCTGAACACATCATTCGAAAGAAGAAATAATAGGCTTCAAAATCCCTTTTAATTCATCTTATTATCATATATTTTACAAAAGTTACAGCGCTTTGAAACTTTGAAAATTACTTTTTAATCTATCTTAAATTCATATAGCGTAGTTTCATTTAATGATGTATATATCGTGTTGCTAATTAATTATAGCCGTCTGTATTTGGTATCATTCGTTGTAATTATTATAAATATGCTGTAATAACGGATACACGCTGAACTATGGTTACCTGTCTGTGTTATATTGTGTAATGGTTATTTAATATTGCATCAGATGTTTTTTTCAGCAATTCATTAAGGTTATTCAGTCTGATTAATTTTTTTGGGTACATTGTTTTTTTACTGATTGGAATTTTCCCTTTTTTACGTATCACGTTTTTTTTTTAAATAGATCAGTTTGAGAAATTTGTTTTGAATACATAGAGAATATTTTTTGAGAATAATTCAATCTAATATAAATAAATTAAACAGAAATTAACTCTGTCTGTTTGTTTGTTACCTTTTTACGGCTAAATAGCTGAACCGATCTTAATGAAATTTTGCAGGAAATTAGCTTGCATCATGAGGAAAGACATAGGCGCTACTTTGTGCCCCGACAAATTTATTTATAGTATTTAATAATTTAGTTTCTTTTTTCTATAAATATGATTTACAATTATTATTGCATTAAAATTTTGTGAGATATGTTACTTTTTTAATTTATATATAGAAAAATATTAATATTTTATAAGGAAAACCGGAAAAGTCAGAAAAATTAATATTATAATTATTGCTTCCTCACAATATGGAAGATACGAGAAGTTTTTGTGATTGTTTCAGATTGAGACAAAAAAAATGTTCTCTGATTTCAAAAAATTGATCTTTGCGTTTTCACGTTAAGACAAACACTTTTCGTCCCGTGTCTGCCTGTCTGTCCGTCCGTCCGTGTGTTCGTCCTGTGTGTGTGTGTCTGTCCCTTGAATCCTTGTCACACGCATAACTCATGAACCACTGAACCGATATTGTTGAAACTTGGTCGGATGGTTTGGTCTGGCTTGAGGACGGTCCCATTTCAAAATCATCAAAATCGTGTGTAAGGGGGAGGGATGATATCCCAAAATATTGTTTCAAGATATCTCAAGAACGACACATGTTACGTGAAAATTTTATTGAATATTTTTTGTTCAGCATAAAATTTCCTATAATATGGGTCTACAATGTTTGTTGTAAAATAATCCCTTACAAAGATTTACCTTAATTTATTTTAAAAATTCGTGTTTTGTTTTTCTAAATTGATATTTTGACGTTTTAAATGCCATTTTGGCGTTTTAAATGTCATTTTGACGTTTTAAATGTTATTTTGACGTTTGCATAAATTTAAATTTAGATTGAAATTGTAAAAAAATTAAAAATATACGAAAACATAATCAGGTGCGTTTTAAGAAAAATTTTGAACTAGTATAATTGTATAAAAAATAAATGGTTAACCAATTCCAGGCAATTTAACTACCTTTGGTGAATTTAGCACGAGAAAGCACTGTGCCAAATAATTGGCAGATGTTTTTTAAATTAGTTTTGCTACCAAATCTTCAAGAGTTGATTTTCCATTAGCCCGAAAACTTTAATTATCTTCTCCTGAAATGTTTGTAAAGTAGTATATCTGGATTTGCCATACAAGCATTTTGAAAAGAGTTCCCTTCAAATAAATTAAGATTTTTGTAAAAAAATGTTTCCTTTTTATATACTTTATTTAAAATTTTACTTCACAGAGCTATGAATATCTCAACGATTTGTTCATATCAAATACCCCCCCTCCTCTCAAAAAAAAAACATTTTAAATGGCTCTGGCATGTTTCGCTAACTGCGTACTTACTTAAGTTGTTTGACTTATATAAAAAATACATTCAGTTGTTTATATCAAGTAACCTTGAACGTACTGTTTGCGAATCTGCCCCCCTCAGCTCTCTTCCTCACCCAAGTCTAGCGCCTAGACATTACATGCCGCGTAGAAAAAAATAGATAAATAATAGTAAGAAAAAAAAATACATAACATTTGAATTTAATGCGTATCATACAAGAAATAGTTGGAATTTTATTATTTGTAGTTGTTTACACAGTTACCATTATGAATATTTTATCGATAAATGACTCATTTATGTTTGTTTGAAAACAGGCTTTTGCGGTTTCTGTCTTGAATGGAAGGTTAGTTCTTTTATAAGGTACTGGCACCACTCTTGGACGCTTAGAGATATCAACACGATTTACATCATTAAATGAAATATGATATGAATTTAATATAAGTAAATTAAAAAATAATTTTCAAAGTTTCAAAGCGCTGTAACTTTTGTAAAATATGTGATAATGAGATGAATTAAAAGGTATTTTGAAGCCTGTTATTTCTTCTTTCGAATGATGTGTTCAGATTGAATATTGCGTAAAATGAAACTACACTATTTGAATTTAAAACAATTTTTTTCTGTACATAATTATAGCGCTGTAACTTTGGTAGAAATGATGGTAATGAGTACATTATTAAGGATTTTATACCAAGAATCTTTACTTTCGACTGATATGTACAGATTTTATCAGGGCTTCGAACCGGAACTGAACCAAAAACCGGAAAACCGTTTTTTTGCCGGAACGAAAACCGGAACAGAACCGAAATAAAAATATCAGTTTTTACGGTTCAGAAAGAGAAAAAACCTAAGAATTTTTTTTACGATGACCCCAAAAAAGCTTGTTGATTCAGCCCCCTCGTCATGGGGGCCATGGTTATAATGTATATAAAAATAAACTTATATTTATATTCACTAAATAATTTAATGATCAAAATTTTTCTATATTTTTTAAAGCTCTGTAATTATGATAAAAAATTAAATTAAATCGAATAAAGCATTTTTAAATTGAAATTTGTTTTACAATTCAATTATGTTTCACAAATTAATATGATTATTATTTTTTTAATTGTTAATATAAATGTATGGAGTGAAGTAATATATAAGCAAAATCTATTTAACATATTTTTCAAGACTTTATACATTCAAAGTTTCAAATAATATACATATTTATCTGATCTGAGATGACACGAGACTGTCTGTCTCGTCTTTAAATAGTTAGAATTTACTGAGGGTATTCTTTTGTATTTTATTTTCCTAGTAATATTTTAATTGGGAAATTTAAAAATGCAAAAATGAACGGTAGAATTTTTTATAAAGATATTAGATATTTATAGATTTTATTATGGATGGTTAGGTTGGCAACATATTCTCTGTATATTAAGCCCCCCCCCCTCTTCCCCAATGCGTATGATCTTGCTACGACCATGGTTGCTTACGTTTTTCGCACACACGTATTTTTTGGCACAGATTTTTCTTTGTTATGTTATTTATTTTCATCTGAATTCTGTTTTTAGATAATTGTTTTTATTTAAAAAACTTACGTTTTCGTTGATGTAAACAGCAAAAAATAGTATCGTGTTTATTTTGAAAGGGTTAAAGTATTGAGGTCGAACAATTTACAGTGTAAGTACAGTAGGTCTTCTTGATTTCGAACCAAACTTGTATGATTAAAATGAATATTTTATTTAAAATTGTATTTTGATTTAGAAGATTTTGAAGTGGTTCTCGGTTTTTAGGAGCCAACCGTATCATTCTGGTCGTTAAATAGACTAATGTTTCGTCACAGATTACAGTGGGTACCATCAAATAGTGCTAGGAAGTGAAATTATTAGATAAATTCTTAAATTATAATTTTTAAACGATTTGCACTGATTTTGAATGAGTCTTGGCTTCTAGGAATAAACCACATCATTCTGGTCGTTAAATAGACCAATGTTTCGTCACAGATTACAGTGGGTACCATCAAATAGTGCTAGGAAGTGAAATTGTTAGATAAATTCTGAAATTATAATTTTTAAACGCTTTGCACTGATTTTTTAATGCCTTGGCTTTTAGGAATAATCCGCATCATTCTGGTCGTTAAATAGACCAATGTTTCGTCGTATATTACAGTAAGCACCATAATTAAAGTTCCAGGAAGTCAAATTATTAGATAAATTCTGAAATTATAGTTTTTAAACGTTTTTCGATGATTTTCAAATGAATCTTGGCTTCTAGGAATAAACCGTGGCATTCTGGTCGTTAAGTCGACCAACATTTCGTCTTTGGTATCTTCAAATAGTTCCAGAAAGTTAAAGTATGAGATATATTTTGAAATTATATTTTTTGAAATGTTTTGCGATGAATTTTAAATGAGTCTTGGCTTCTAGGAATAAACCGAGATATTCTGGTCGTTAAGTCATTGATTACAGTGGACACCTTTAAAAATCAAAGAAAATTTTTATTTTGTATTTTTCGAAGTACCTAATATCAATTTTTTTAATAATTTGATCGAATTGACGCATTTCTACTGTATTTAATAAATGAGAAGTATATGTGATATATGCAGATGAAGATAAATGTGCGCGTATTACGGAACGTCCTGTATACATTAGTGAAATCGCATTTAACTTTTTTTTCATACAAGCAAGGTCATCGACCTGTTATGGCAAATGTCTTACAGTATTTTCATTAAACAGGAAGAATAATGACCATCGGGAGTTGAATTATCAGAAATTACGTACAAATACGTAACCGAAATGTCCCAAGAAGAGGGGGGCCCGGAACTTTAACATCATATATGAATCATTTTAAATTCGAGAAATTCTCAGGAAATAATCTAAATTTCAATTGAATTTTATCATTATTTTTTAATTCTCAATTGCCCACCACCCCCCCACCCCCCCTCCATTCCCACCAATAAATGTCAGTGACTTTTAGTTATTTAGTAACCTTGTATTTTATTATTCTTAATCTTATCTCGCAACTTCATTAATAATAAAATGGGCAGATGTTTCTATACCTATAGAGTAGATATTAGAAAACACGTGATTGTACTATTTGTTTAATTATTTCTAAATAAATATAAGTTGTATTGAATTGTCTAGCTATGCTTGTGTATATGTTTTAAAGATCTTATCCACGTTTTTGTTAAAAAAAATCCGGTAAGTTTTTCAAAAATTTAAGTATTATACTAATCTTGGTTTCTGGGTATAAGCTGCATCAATTTTATGATAGCAGCGCTAAAAAAAGTGTAAACATACTTCAATATAGAGAAAAGTCGGTTAATTTGGACCTTTTTTTTTAAATTAAGATATTTAGTATACTAGTTTTAAGTTTAGACAAATTATTTTTCTATGAAATGAAACAGTAGTTTAAAGATTTTGTTTTTATTAAATATTAATCAACATAATTATCATAAATTCCATAAAAATCAACAAAATGTTTCAATTTAGCCAACCGGAACTGTAAATAGAATCTTAACTAAAATATACCTGTAAACAAAACATAATATATATATATTTATGAATTACAGACTATCAAACAATTATTTATCATAAGTAATAAAACAAAAACTAAGAAATCAGTTTCGTTACATTATTTCAATTAAATTATTTCAAGAAAGACAATCATCACATATGTCAGAATTATTGGTACAAGTTTCATGATTCAAGTTTAACCAACATTGTGAAAAGTGAGAAAAAAAATCTAACAAAAACATAAGCCGCCAATTAATCCATGACAGTTGATTGTTGATAAATTGCTGCTGCAAACTATAAATTAAAAACGCTGTATGCTTACCTTTGTACTAACTACACCCTTAGCACGAATCACTCAAAATTACATCAAAAATCACGTATTTACGTTTGCGGAAACAAAACACTAACATTCAACTTGCCAAGGAAAACAATATAGCCGATATGCAATGAAGTTAGCCGCCTATCGTGCGGTGTTGCCATTTAATTTAAAAATCAGAAAACTACTTTTCGAGATATAAGGGTGGTCCAATTTAGCGAATGGTCCAATATACCATACTTTCCCCTATATACTTTAGAATAAAACAAACCTGGATGAATCGAACAAATAGAAACAAATTGAGATGGTAATTCCCAAAATTCACCTATTTTTCCGTCGTCTACTCATATGTTCCCCCTTAATAATAAAACGGTTAGGATCGAGTGGGGTAAATATGAAATACCAAAAAAATGGGGTAAAAGTGAAACAAGCTTGCAACTAAAAAACTAATTTCTTTATAGGAGAATTATAAAAACTGACATCATCATTAAAGGTTTGTTCAATCGACCTGAAAATATGAATCGCCTAATAAGTGATGTGTCACCCCTACAGATTTCCCTGTTAGTCGATGTCAAAACGTGTAAATTAAATTTTAATTCTTTGCACATAAATTTCTGTATAGCTCAGATATTAATTCAAGTTACAATTTCACATTGATATGTCACAAAGAAGATAAATCAAAGTTGCTTTTGTAGTTTTTCTTTTAATTTTTCGATAAATATTTTCCATTAGAGGCCTGTTTCACTTTTTCCCAAATTAGAGGTTAAAAATGAAACACACTTTTTTCATTTTTAAAGTCCGTGTTGTATCGTACAGTTCAAATGACGTAAGTATTTAAAATGGTTATTCATAAGCGCATCTAGTAGAAAAAAAAAAGTATGAATTTGTATAGTATAAGATTTGTATTTTGTTTCACTTTTACCCCAGTTGACCCTACATATTTAAATTCCTTGAATTATTATTACCCCACTCGCCCAAACTGGGAATCGCACCCCTTCAAACCGCGCACAAAGAAATGGGAGGGGGGGGTTAGGTTGAATATGAGAATAAAAGTAAAGTACAATTTGTTTGAGGACTATTGGCAATTTCCTGTCCTATTTCGCTATTGTTATTATTGTATTTAGGTTAAAATCTAGACTAGCTTGTTTGTATTTATATCCAGTTTCCTGACTACTTAATGAGTCTCGTGCGAAAATAAAATCATTGTGAAAATAAGAAAACAAGTATACGTCGTATTACCTCGTGTACATCGTAGAAACAGGAAACGGAAAGTATTCGGTTCATATGAATTTACAATACTTAGAAAATAATTTGTTGAAAGAATATATTATTAAAAACTGATTATTTTTTTATATGTATACATATGGAATCAGGGATAATCGGGGGCCTCAGATAGAATACCCCAACCCCTAACCTTCTTGAGTAATAAGTACAGTGGCGGATTTACGTTAAGTGCCGCCCTGGGAAAAAAAAATTTCCGCCCCTCTACCAAGGGAAAATATAACCAATTTTTTACAAGATGTAGAAAAATCGTTTTGATAATCGGAGTAATTTTTTGTATTCCTTTTTTATAGAGTGTTGTGTATTAAACTAAAAAAGTTGTATTCTCCCAGAATCTGCCGCCCCCCAAAATTTTGCCGCCCTGGGCAGTAGTCCATGCAGACAGACAGGGAGACGTTGTGTTTTATAATATGCAAAGAATAATGTACAAAAAGTATTTTAGAGATATATAAGGTAGTGACCCCAGTAATGGCAATTTTTTTATTAAATGTACTGAATTAGAAATATGTGTTTGATATTTGGTTACTACCATTTCTGAATATTAATCTATATACATTTAACTGTCTTACAACGTGATTTGATGACAATCGGCCAATAGGTGTCAAAATGGTGGACATTTAAGCTAATTATTATTATAAATTATTTATTAATTATTATATTATCATAGCAACTGCTTTACATTGTTTCAAATTTGATGATTCTTTCTTTTATATCTTTTGTGTCGTAGTAATCATTATCAAGTGTCCATCACTGCGTGCTCATTACTGGTTTTACCTTTGCCATTACTGGAGAAAAAACATGAACAAAATAAAAGGCCATAATTTAAAAAAACGGACTTTGGTAATTAAATTGATTAAATAAAGAGTTACTTGTTTTATTAGTAATATGAGTTCATAAGAATTACAAAAAACAAGCCCATTAATCCAAAAAAACGAAAATTTGCTTTTATAGCGGCCATAACTGGTGCCTTTACCTTATAAACAATTTCATTTATAACAGGGAAATTATCTCTCGACTAATTCATAAGCTAATTGAAATGACTTCAATATTTTAATTGCCACTGAAACTAGCATTAATTATTATTTTTTTAAATAAATCCCCTTTACTGAACATATTCGCTACGCCACTGATTAAATAGATAAATGTCCATCACTAATATTTAATATCAATATGACCTTAATTCCATTTTTAATTTCGCACAAGTGATATTGCTGTCTGTTTTTTTATTTTTGAACCGGTTTAAACCGAATATAAGACCCTCGAACTCTATTATGATGCTCTCAGTAGCCAAATCGATCAATTACAATCCTAATAGCTTTGTTTATTTTGTATAATTTACACCACTACTTTAAAAAAATGTATATAACTCGAAAACTACTTATATACAAAATCTTATCAAAATCGGTTAACTCGAAAACTGCTTAACCGATTTTGATGAGATTTTGGGTATTTTAAAGCCTAAGACCCTAGAAATAGTTTAGGTTATATATCATCACGCTACTCCACCAACTGGCTGAGAAGTGCTTTGAAATAGAATGAGTGAATTATTTTTTTACTGAACCGATCATAGTTGGGTTTTCACTGTTATTTTCTCTCAAAATCAGTCTATCTTCTGAAGGTTAAGTTTGTTTTAATTTTAACAAATTTAATCTTTGTTTTATTGAATATAAAATCTTAATTTCATAAAAAATAAATAAATGCAAGGTTATTTTTAATCCTATAAATGAAATAATTAATAATTAATTTAATGATTAGTTCATGCTATAATTAATTGGTGTTATCTTTTATTTTTAAATATACAATTTTTTACAGACATATTTTGATAAAAAATTTGCGCATTTGACAATTTCGTGGTTTGTTGCATCATTTTTTTTTTAAATGCTTGACGCTCTTAATAGTTTAGAACAGACGTATTTATCGACTGAGAAACACCCCCTCGGTATAGCGTGGTTCGTGATTTTTATTTATTTTTAAATCGATGAAAAATTAAAATTGTTTTTGATATTTGTCGTAAATGCATAGTGCTTCCTCGTGCTAAATTCACCAAAGGTAGTTAGTTATTGAACAATATAAATAAAAACTGGTAGTGTTCAGATAAATTACCTGGTATTGGCTAACCATTTAATTTTTATACAATTTTACTAAAAAATAGTTCGAAAGTTTTCTCAAGACGCACCTGATTATTTTTTCGTATATTTTTAATTTTTTTTACAATTTCAATCTAAATGAGATTTAAAACGTCAAAATGATATTTAATATGTCAATTTAAAAAAAAAAAACCCGATTTTTTAAAACAAATTGAGATAAATCTTTGTAAGGGAATATTTTACAACAAACGTTGTAGACGCATATTATAGGAAATTGAATACTGTACAAAAAAATATTCTATAAAGTGGCGTTCTTGAGACATCTTAAAAAAATTAATATTTTGGGATGTCAACCCTCCCTCTTACACACGATTTCGATGATTTTGAAATGGTACCGTCCTCAAGCCATACCCAACCATCCAACTAAGTTTCATTAATATCGGTTCAGTGGTTTATGAGTTATGCGTGTGACAAGGATTCAGGGGACAGACACACACACAGACAAACAAACACAACGAAAAATGTTTGTCTTGACCTGAAACGGAAAGATCAATTTAAAATTTTGAAATCAGAGAACAGTTTTTTTGTCTCATTCTAAAACGATCATATAGTTTCTCGTATCTTCGATATTGCGAGGAAGCAAAACTATATATCGAATTGATTTAAAATTTTAATATGTTAAACTAGATTATATTACCCACATTTTAAGACTAATCTGAAGTATGTGCAATTTATAGTTTCCGAGTTTTATGTCGCCAAACTTTAGATGTATTTAATGCATATAAATATTATATATGTATGCGTAAATGAGTATGCAGTTTTTCAAAGAAAGCACCTTGAGAGCGTTGACTGTATGCCCTGGCTACGTGATCAGCCCGACATAGCTTCACCGCTTAAAATACATTTAACTGAAAAATATTTACTAGCCAGCGACAGATATACTCCCTGAACTCGCATCTCTGACTGTCAGTCGTAGCTAAAGTGTCGTGAACGGTATTTTACAGTCTCATGTGCACGGTGTTCTACTGTACATTGCGGTTCGGTTATCAAAGTATTGACATATTACTTCAGACGGCTCGATTTCACACTGTTGCACTGTATTGCAGTACAGATTTTATGTAATATATGTTGTAGTCTTCGTTTTAACGGTGTCGTACTGTATTAGTTGTATACTATAATAGTTGTATAATCGATCGAGTCGATTTCATGCAGTTTTTCTGTATTTTGCAGTTGATTTGTAATTTCTTGATATATTTTACGTAATATATGCTGTATTCTTCGTTTTAACGGTGTTGTACTGTATTTTAGATAGTTGTGTAATCGATCGGGTCGATTTCATGCAGTTTTTCTGTATTTTGCAGTTGATTTGTAATTTCTTGATATATTTTACGTAATATATGCTGTATTCTTCATTTAAACGGTGTTGTACTGTATTTAAGATAGTTTTATAATCGATCTGGTCAATTTCACGCTGTTATACTGTATATTGCAGTGTTAGTTTATGATTTCTTGATATATTTTATGTAATATATGTTGTATTCGTCGTTTTAACGGTGTTGCACTGTATTTCAGATAGTTATATAAACGATCGGTTCGATTTCACTCTGTTATACTGTATATTTGACATGATTTACAATTTCTTAATATATGTTATGTAATATATGTTGCATTCTTCTCTTTAACGGTGTTTTACTGTATTTAAGTCGGTTTTTTAATGTATTGATCGATATTTCGATATACAGTATAAATTACATTTTTCAAAATTAGATTTATAATAATCTATTACGTTTCAAATTAATAGTTTTATATTAATTTCGTATAATGTCATATTTTCACAGGGCGTATCAAAATCGTTAAGCGAAGTATACCGTTTACATTAATTTGTCAATTGATATAATAAAAAATTATCTATTACGTTTTAATTTAATATTTTCATATAAATTTCTCACAGACACATTTTCGAAGGACGCTTCAAAAACGTAAAACGAAGGATGCTGTTCATATTAATTTGTTGATTGATATAATAAAAAATATAAATAGAAAAATTCTATTACGTTTTAAATTAATTTTTTTTATATAAATTTCACACAAATACATATTTTCCTAGCACACATCAAATTCGTTAAACGAAGGATACTGTTTATATTAATTTTTCGATTGGTATAATAAAAAATATAAATTAAAAAATTCTATTGCGTTTTAAATTAATATTTTTATATAAATTTCACATAAAGACATATTTTCGTAGCACACATCAAATTCGTTAAACGAAGGATACTGTTTATATTAATTTTTCGATTAGTATAATAAAAAATATAAATTAAAAAATTCTATTGCGTTTTAAATTAATTTTTTTTATATTAATTTCACATAAACACATATTTTCGTAGGACGCATCAAATTCGTTAAAGCCGTTAAACGAAGAATACAATTTACAACTTTTTGTTCGAATTGTTAATTAACTAATTGGTATCATTTTTCAAAATCAGAACAATAAAAACAAAAAAATCATATTACGTTCATAATGTTTTTTTGTTGTTGTTAATTATAAAATTTATCTATGTAGGTTTTTATGTGAGTCATAATCGAACGATTTAGAAACTTTGGTTCTACAGATAAAAAGTTCATTTGTTGTATTGTTAATTGTAAATAAACAAACAATTGATAGTGAAATATACATTTTTTACTAAAAAACAATCGAGTATAAATTGTGAAAATGTGTCCTCCACTTATGATAAGTAAGTTAAACTATATTCTTCTTTTTATTTTTCCAGAAAATATTTATATTTAATTATTTATATGCCATGGGTGCCACAGGACTTTCTTATACACTGTACTGACAAGTGTACAGTGTATACGTGTTTCTAAATATATATAAGGTAGTGGCAAATTTTGAATTAAATGTTCTAAATAAGAAATATTTGTTGATAGTTAATTACTACCATTTCTGAATATTAATCTATATACATTTAACTGTCTTACAGCGTGATTTGATGACAATCGGCCAATAGGTGTCAAAATAGTGAACTTTTAAACTAATTATTATTATAAATTATTTATTAATTATTATATTCTCATAGCAACTACTTTGAAATATAATTTTAAATTATTTTTTTAAATTTTTTTTTATTAAAAGAACGTTAAATAGATAATAATATTACCTACAATTTTTAGCTTGACCATTTTTCTGTAATTCGCACCATTTCAAAAATAATTCGAAAATTTTAAAAATTGACATCGTTTTAAAAAACTTCTCAGACAAAAATTAATCTTAAATATAAAATTTCACCCTTGTACGAATTGTCATATTTGAGTTACAGTATCTACAGACTACAGACAGATAAACAGATCGACAGACATCATAGCGAAAATAGTCATATTTTTATTGCGATTTTGAAATAAGTAAATATTAAATAATAAGTTTATGTTAAAAAAATATATAAAATATGTTTATTTGAGTTAAAAAAAATTAACTGTATGTGCCAAAAAATGTTGAAATTAAAAAATAAATAAACTGTACATTTTATAGCATGTTTATGAAGACATAAGATTTTTTTTCATACTAATAGTATTATGCTATTTTCACTTCAAGGACCCAAAGGGGTACCGCTAAATTCAGAAAGTACAAGTAAAAAACATTGCCAAGTATATGCACAGTGCTTCCTCGTGCTAAATTCACCAAAGATAGTTATTGAACAATTTCAATAAAAACCGATGCTCAGATAAATTGCTAAGAATTTTTCTTATATTTTCGTATATTTTTAATTTTTTGACAATTTCAATATGAATCTAAATTTATGCAAACGTCAAAATTACATTTAATATATCAAAGTAAATATCAATTTAAAAAAACAAAACACGATTTTAAAAAATAAATTGAGATAAATCTTTCTAAAGGAATATTTTACAACAAACGTTGTAGACCCATATTATAGGAAATTTAATGCTCTACAAAAAATATTCTATAAAATTTTCACGTAACATGTGTCGTTCTTGAGATATCTTGAAAAAATAAATATTTTGAGATGTAACCCCTCCTCCTTACACACGATTTTGATGATTTTGAAATGGGACCGTCCTCAAGCCAGATCCAACCATCCGACCAAGTTCAATAATATCGGTTCAGTGGTTCATGAGTTATGCGTGTGACAAGGAATCAGGGGACAGACGGACGGACGGACAGACAGACAGACACGGAACGAAAAGTGTCAGATCAATTTAAAATTTTGAAATCAGAGAAAATTTTTTTTGTCTCAATCTAAAACGATCACAAAGCTTCTCGTATCTTCGATATTGCAAGGAAGCAAAATACGAATGTTACAAATATGTTGACATATAGAGCCCAGTGAGGTACTCTTTGAAACCCCACTGACACGTTCAAGTACAAATGAAATGCGTAGAAAATGAACAAAGTGTTGTTTTGGTTGGTTTCAGTGCTATTTGTGCGCTAACATTGAAAGTGAGTCGCCATTTCAAGGTTGTATCGATTAATTTTACCGGCTGGCTTTAACCCTTTTACGTAGGGGAGACTCTGTCAACTTTGTAGTATAGTAGGGTGTACCTTTATATCTTAAAGGGCTGTTCAGAACTGAATGTATTATTTTTGTTAGTAAATTTATGATAATATTACCGGATTTTTTAAAATCCTTCCTTGTAGGGAAAATTCAGTAAATTTTGTAGTATAGTAGGGTGTACCTTTATATCTAAAAGGGCTGTTTTATTTTTACTACATAGTGTAGTACAGCGGTCACCAAACTACGGCCTGCGGGCCGGATCCGGACCTCCAAAGTTTTTCATCTGGCCCCATTTTTTATATATAAATATTTTTTATACATATAAGAAATATTAATTTTATATAATTTAAGGATTTGATGTAAATATGTGTATTTATCTACATTTGAATAGAGATTTTCCATTATATATACTCTATTTACATAGCTAATACGAATGTTACAAGGATTCCAACAAGAATATTTTTCGTCCGGCCCCCTATGTTTAAAAAAAATTCGATCAGGTCCGTTTCTCGAAATGTTTAGTGACCCCTGATGTATATGATACTATATGATACTTCGTTTTATATAATTTTTGAAATCATTCCTTGTAGGGGAAGCTTGGGTAAATTTCTGGTAGATTACTTTATTTCTAGTATGATTGCTAAAATTTACTTTATTTGAATTTTATTTTTTCTAGTGTAATAGGTATATGTTAATATATTTTTTAATTTTTTTTTTTAATTCTTCCTTGTAGGGGAAGCTTGGAAAACTTTCTAGTAAAGTACAGTAGGGTGTGTGTGCCTTTAGAAAATTTGCACTATATTAATAATTTATATAATTTAATTTTTATTAGTAAAATATATGACAATTTTATTTTATTGGCTTATTTAAAACCCTTTTTTGTATGGGAAACTTGGAAATTTTGCAGTATAATAGAGTACATCTCTCTAATAGGGCTGTTAAAAATTATATTAAAAATTATTCAGTTGAATTTTATTTTGTTAGAAAAGTATACAACATTTTATTTTTATATGATGTTTTTAAACCTTTTAATGTAGAGGAAACTTGGGTCATTTTGAAGTGAAGTATATAATCCACCTTTATCTTTAGATACATATAAAATCCCCGTGGTTTCATCCGAGTATAATTCGAAATCAATTTTAAAAATTTAAATACATTTTATTCGAATGTATCAATTGTAAATTTTTCTTAATATTTTTATTCAATTATCATAAAGGTTAAAGCCTAAACTAATTCTAGGCTTTATAACAGTGAAAGCCTCATCAAAATCGGTTCAGTTTATGTCTGCACAAAATTATAAAAACTCAAAATTATAGACTTAAAAAATATATTTCAAAGCTTACAAATTTGGTACATTTATGTTTGATTTTAATTGTTTTTTTTTTATAAAAAAATTCGATACTTCTATGATATGTGTACTTGAAAGCACTTATATAATTTTGTGATAACATGTAGGAAAATATTTACCTTTTATTATCATATTGTTGATATTAAGATAACCCAGAGTTTTGTTGAAAAAAACAAAAAAAAACTATAAAACAAACTTCATAATATTTATTTATAATTTTAATCTATGATTTTTTTATTACAAATAAATACTTGTTTTTATTCCTGATTAGGTCCTGAAATAGGCTTTTATGGGTAAAGTCGTGTGCTGGCCACATTATTATATTTTATCAATATGCAATTAAAAAATCTAACGCTTTGTATGGTAATAAATAAATCTATTTTTTTTATTATGCATATTATTTTCCTTCCAAACTCGTAAAATATACGAAATGAAAATAAGCGTGTAATTTTTTCGCCAAGGCCAAGGTTAAGTAATATTATTACTCAGTAAAAAAATATTGACTTAACGATGGTGATTTAAAATATTATCGTTTCCGTTTTTCTATAATTCGCAATTAGTTATGCTCTGCTATTTTTTGTTTGTTTGATTTTAAAATACATGAACTTAGATATATTATAAAATACATTCAAATTAAAAAGTGTTATGTTTTATAGGAATTTTGTAATCACGCTTTATATATAGGTCGTTACTGATAAGAAATTTTTCAATTTTAATTGGCGTAGAAGACCTTGATTTTGAAAATTGCATAAGCATTGTTTTTTATATATGTGTTTTTTTTTATTAGTTTGTTACGCGCAAAATTTTGTTTATCAGCCGTAAAATAGCTAGAGGATGCAAATCTTAGAGATTAGAAGAGTAGGAGTGTATGGGCACGTGCATACACTTCCAACTAACGGAATAAACCGTCAAATATGACGTTGAATGTCGTTTGAAGTTATAAATTATATTTATACCAATTAAAAATTTTAATTGTTTTTACTATGTACTAATTAAATTAAAAATTGCATACACAGCCGAAGTACTTGGGGTGTGTAATTAATTAGCGAAATATGACGTGATATATTGTAAAACTATATAGCGGAATAATCCGTCGAATATGGCGTTGAATGTCGTTTGAAATTATAAATGGTTTTTTTTATACTAATGTCCGGTATTATAAAGGACCTAACAAAATTTGCTAGCTAGCAATTACTTTCAAATGGGGTATTAATTCTGTACTAGTATCTATGGATTAGTTATGGAATTTAGAGCAGTGACACTTCAACTAATTGTAACACAGTTGGCATCTTTGACCGTACAAAATAATTTTCATAACATCACCACTGTTTTAATACCGTTTGTATTTACCTACAACGCGTGCGCGAAACTTGTCAAAGTCATCAACAAACTCCAAAAGAACTGTCATATAAGTTTGATATCTCAGTTGAAAGTGCTTGCTAGCTAACAAATTTGTTAGGTCCTTTATGATACCGGACATAATTGTATGTTTCTTAGAATTAGCTAATTCAATTTAATTAAATGACGAAATAACACGTCAAATATGACGTGCTTATTGTTTTATTTATTATCTGAAGATCTATTGTAGTTAGAAACTTCGTTCTTTTACAAAAAATATTTATTAGTATAAGGAGAGTGTTTTCAGGTAGAAAAAGAATCACCTGCTACTTCCGGTATGACCGGAAGTAGCAATATATTGATGGGATAGTAAAAAAAATGTATTTAGGGTCAATCCATATGAACTGGTCCAGCACTGGTTGCTCGATCATTCTAAAAAAAATTGATTTCTTGTGTGTAATTACCCTAACATGTTGGTAGTTCGAAACGACCATTATTTTAATTTTATTGTTTTTTGTTTTCGCGTGACGGCCATATTTGTTCTACAGGTCGCAGCATTTTTTGTACTTTAAAGGGTTTGCGGAAACTAAAATATCTCAGCTTCTATCAAACCTTTCAACATCGGAGTAAAAGCAAATTATTCAGTATAAAATGGGCTACAAGATTATTTCTAGACATTTTCACCTAAATGTTATCCTAAAAGGTGAAATTTCAGCCTTAATTCTTAGTTCCATTTTTGAAAAAATCCCATTTTCAAGGGGATGTTTTTGCAAGAAGGGGAAAAGTTAACAAGTCAAATTATTTTTTACAAATAGGTGAATACTAGTTGTATACACACACCAAAGTTCAACTCTGAGACTTGCCCCCCTTTATTTTAAAAAATTCTCAAAATTTGAAAATTCGAGAAAATGGCACTTTTCAAAGCTAAATAACTCTGGTGGGGGACCAGATAAAAATCTGAAATTTTAGCCCATAATAGTAGTACATAATGGTATTATGTACCAAAAATTTTGAGATTGAGATTTGACTACAAGCAGTGGTATTGCAACCACAATATTCAATAGGACTTCATATGTTAATACAGAGTGTCAACATTAATATAATATCTATTACTATCTTTTTTCTTCTTGGAAATAGAAGAATGCTTGAATGAAGAAAAAAATTGTATTTTTTCTAAATGTTTTTAAAATCTTATTTTTTATTTTCTGTCACTTCCGGTTGGACCGGAAATGATATCAACTTTTGTTTTTCAAAGGTGACACCCTATATATATTTTATTTTTAGATAGAAAATTAAGTCAGCTTTAAAAATTTATAACACATATAATAACTTAAAATAACTCATAACAAAGATATAACATGTTTTAATTATTATTGAAACAAAATCACAACATGTATACGCTCATTGAAACATGCATTTTTGTGGTTGCAATACCACTGCTTGTAGTCAAATCTCAATCTCAAAATTTTTGGTACATAATACCATTATGTAGTACTATTATGGGCTAAAATTTCAGATTTTTATCTGGTCCCCCACCGGAGTTATTTAGCTTTGAAAAGTGCCATTTTCTCGAATTTTCAAATTTTGAGAATTTTTTAAAATAAAGGGGGGCAAGTCTCAGAGTTGAACTTTGGTGTATGAATACAACTAGTACCCACCTATTTGTAGAAAATAATTTGACTTGTTAACTTTTCCCCTTCTTGCAAAAACATCCCCTTGAATATGGGATTTTTTCAAAAATAGAACTAAGAATTAACCCTAGTCGAGCGGCATAAATTAACAACGTTAAGAGGCGGCATAGGTACAATTGTACCTGCATATATTTTGTATGAAAAACTACACTTTAGGTCTAATTTTTTACGATAAATGGATAATATTTAGTATCTAGATATTGTTTAGTCATGTTTTATGATATTTTACTTATATTCAGGACTACCTGCAAAAAATTCTACTGAATCATTGGATGGGCCGTTACAAATATTTTAGTTTTATACAAGCACGGGCAATCTGGTGTTTGTCAATCCACAACAAGGTGATTAGTATATGCACTTTTGCGGCTCCATGCTAAAGTGACCCTAAGATTTATTGCCCAGGACAGTTTGTGTGTACAGAATTCACACCATTCTTGCCACCCACAAAGGGATAATTTATGAGCATCTTTATTAACAAATAGATTATTAGTTTTTTGAAAATAAACAGATAGAATGTTTCAAACCGTCATATAGGAAGTTAAAAACAAATATAGTTCGTTCCATACCTTCATATAGAACGTTTCATATAGTTACATAGTTCGCTTTATACAGTTAAATAGAACGTTACATATACATATACATATATATACATATACAATACATTTCATTGGTTCTTCGACCGGATCCTTTAATAACATCCACCATTTTTTGGTCTTTCGATCCGGATAAATCCAACAATCATAATGAGTGATAATGAAGCTAGACCTAGTACCAGCCGCAGTTCAAGGAGACGAGATTGCAGGTTAGTATCATAATAATATAGCCTATAATATAGTAGTATTTTATAACCAAAAATATTTACTTATTTTTATTTTTCCATCTATTTATAGATATACGTCCGACGAAATACGACGAATGATGGAAGAATCTGATTCTGAAAACGAGGAAGAACCATATTGTGCATCTGATGACGAAAACTATGTACCACAAGCGGATTATTCACTTGAAGAAGAGTCTGATATTGAACAAGAAATAATCATAGAACATGAAGTAGAATACGACTCAGACAAAAGTGTTGAAGATGAACCTGTGCCTCAAAGTGTGGGTGATAATTTGACTGCTAAGGATGGAACACAATGGCGTAGTGTTCCACTGCCAAGCGCCCAAACAAGAACTCGTAATATACTACGACAAAAAGGTGGACCTGCGGCAATCAGTAATATATATACAGCAAAAGAGCTATTCAAGTCAATCATGACTCCAGAAATGTGTGACATCATATTACGAGAAACCAATCGAAAGGCCAAGAGAGTTTGTGACGATTTCAACAATAAACTGGTACAAACGTTTCCTGTTTCTTCCAAACGGCCACCGCAAAAAACATTTACACCATTTACTGAAACTGAACTCGATGCATTTTTCGGCATACTGATCGCTGCTGGTGTGCATAAAGACAACAAAGTGAATCTGAACGATTTGTGGCAGGTTGATGCTCTACCTCTTATACGTGCAGCAATGTCTCGTGATCGCTTCAAGATGATGCTAAGATTTATCCGATTTGACAACGAAAATACACGTGCAGAACGTATGCAATCTGATAAAGCTGCACCTATACGGGACATCTGGACAATGCTTAACAGAAATTTGGAGATAGCCTACAAGCCATATGAATGTATCACAGTCGACGAGCAATTATTTCCATTTAGAGGCCATACTAAATTTACACAATATATACCTTCTAAACCAGCTAAATATGGGATAAAGGTTTTCTGGGTTTGTGATGCTTCAAACGCCTACCCGTTACAAGGTCAGCTTTATACTGGGAAACCAACAGATGGTCCTCGACAAGTAAACGTTGGTGAACGAACAGTTTTGGACCTAGTCAGCAGGTATAAAGGCTCTGGAAGAAATGTCACCACAGATAACTTCTTCACAACTATAGAACTAGCTAAGGTATTGAGCTCCTGGAACATGACATTAGTTGGTACAGTACGAAAAAATAAAAGGTTCCTGCCAAGCAACATGCAGGCTTCCAAAGAAAGACCTATAAATTCGACGAATTTTGCCTACAATAATGAAGCAACAGTCTGTTCATATGTGCCAAAGAAGAACAAATCAGTCGTGCTTCTATCAACCATGCACATGACGGGAGAAGTCGAAGAAACACAAGCAGCCAAGCCAGAGATAATAAAGTATTACAACAAAACCAAAGGCGGAGTAGACGTTATGGATAAAATGTTGGGAGAATACAGTGTCAAACGACGAACATTACGTTGGCCTCTGGCATTTTTTTACAATATGATTGACGTCTCTGGGTTAGCATCGTACATCATCTTCAGAGAACACAACCCACGGTACTGCACAAAGGATCAACGAAGAAGGTTCCTCAAAGATCTTTCCACTCAGCTATGTATGCCTGCAGTCGAAGCTCGAAGTACAAACCGAATGTGTATGAGAAATCATTTTCTTCGATGTGCAGTGGAAATGGTGCTTGGACGACGCATTGTGGTAACGTCAGAACCAGCAACTGGCCTTCAAGTACCTCATGGTAGTCGTGGAGCCTCCGCTATCGTAGGTAGTTGTTATGTCTGCCGAGAGCTGAAGTGGAAGCAACGTAAAACTAGAAAGTCCTGTGTGGTTTGCCTTCATCCCGTTTGCGATGAACATTCAGTACCAAAGACAACATGCATTACTTGCGAAGAAAATTAATACATTTAAAAAATCTATATTATATTCTGTAATGTACAATAATTTTTTTTTACAATAAATTAACATCAAAAAACTTTTAGTCTTTTTTTTGCATTATCTTCATATAAAATACATATAGGTACAATTGTATCTATGCCGCCAGTTATGGGTGTAAAAAAAACATGACCCCCTGTCACAAGAGGGGGTGGAGATATTTTTCTGAAATTTGGCCTATGTAATCTAGACTAAAAATGTAGAGATGTCAGAAAATGTCACCCCTCTACGGCTTCTGGAAAAAAAACTATCGAAATTTTAAAACGCAAAAGTTACAATTGTACCTATGCCGCTCGACTAGGGTTAAGGCTGAAATTTCACCTTTTAGGATAACATTTAGGTGAAAATGTATAGAAATAATCTTGTAGCCCGTTTTATACTGAATAATTTGCTTTTACTCCGATGTTGAAAGGTTTGATAGAAGCTGAGATATTTTAGTTTCCGCAAACCCTTTAAAGTACAAAAAATGCTGCGACCTGTAGAACAAATATGGCCGTCACGCGAAAACAAAAAACAATAAAATTAAAATAATGGTCGTTTCGAACTACCAACATGTTAGGGTAATTACACACAAAAAATCAATTTTTTTTAGAATGGCCAAGCAACCATTTAATTTAATTTTGGACCATTTCATATGGATTGACCCTTTAGTAGATGTAGAGATGTTAGGTGTATTTAACCGTAAATAACTTATATCGACGAAATTGGGTGATGCATTTGACACGTATGTTTGTATGTTTCCAGTGGACGGTCGGCTCGTAGGAGGTGTGACGATGCTGTCCGGCGTTGCGGAGGTTTGCGGGGGCGGCAGCAGTGGCGGGGGCGGCAGCGCGTCCGACAGCGGCGAGTGCATGGACGCCGAGACTCGCGCCCGCGAATTAGCGCGCCGCAAGGAGGAGGCGCGCAGAAAGAGGCGCAAGAAACGTCGCACGGGATCGTCGCTGGTGTCATCGTGTTTCCAAGGTACGTAACAAAAAAAAACTTTCTTATATGTAATGACAGTGAACAGTGTACGTATTTCTGAAAAACTAATAAAAGATAAAATAAAATGAATGGGACATAAACTATAGATAGTATTATTCTCTACATTATGTATCAAATGAAATTTTTAACGTTTTGTCAATTTTTGAACTATTTTTGAATAAAGAAAAAAATGTGTTAGATAAAAAAGTCGAGTATGTTATTATTAGAGATTGGAAAAATAGTTTTTCAACTATTGCGAAAAATGTAACTATTGTAATTTTTATTACATATCTCCATCGATTTCAGAAAACTGGTTTGATTGAACCCAATTTGAAATCAACTATTTGCAACTATTTTACCTTTCCAACTATTTTTAAACTATTTGCCTTTTTTTATCCAATGTTAAAAATTTTGAAGTTGTATATATTTTTACAAATGCATTCTGTCTATTATACAGATATTTTTATAGATATTTATGTTGTGTTTTTACATATTTATTTGTTTTTCCTTCTTTTTTTTTTAGCTTCTAAAATCTATCTAGAATCACATAACATGTTTTTCTCGAAAATTTCAGATTTGACACTTTTTACTAACACGTTAATGTCACTAATTATTGATTAAATCGAAAAAAAATTTATTATTGTAAAAAAATTTGTAACTATTTCACAACTATTTTGATTAAAAAAAACTATTTGCCAACTATTTTACAGAAAAAAATCAACTGTATAGTAACTATTTCATTAAAAATAACAACTATTTTTCCAATCTCTAGTTATTATCTATAATTTATTCCCCACACATTTTTTTCCAACATTTATGATTTAGTCAGAAAGAATTTTTTAATATAATTATTTAGACTCACCCACACTGTTCACTTTCAGTATTACGTATAAAATATTTCTTCTCTGTTATGAACCATTTGAATTATAATTCTTTTTTTTTTTTATTTGTTTTTTCGAAAAAGTGAATAAAACATAAATTATATGTAGATAATAACATTACCTACAATTTTTAACTTGACCATTTTTCTCTCTTTCGCACTGTTTCTGAGTAATTCGAAAAATTCAAAAATCGACGTAGGTAAACATCCGTATCCGGTTAAAAGATCGTTTTCAAAAATAGGATGTTTTCTTCCCAGACAAAAATTAATCTTAAATATAAAATTTCACCCTTCTATGATTTGTCGTATTTGAGTTACAGCGCTTACAGACAGACAGACACACAGACATCATAGCGAAAATAGTCAGAATCCGGATTTCGAAAAAAATCAGCTTCACTATACTTACTTATACTATTGTATATTTCATATACATGGTATAAGAAAGTAAAAAACGTATATTTTTAAAATACCGAAAAAATTGGAACCGATTAAAAATATATTTATTTATATTTCCAGAGTTGTACAAATTGACTGGAGAAATTCTAGGGGAGGGCGCTTATGCCAGTGTCCAGACTTGCGTTAATATTTACACGGATCTTGAGTACGCTGTGAAAATTATTGACAAAATTCCAGGACATGCCAGAGCTAGAGTAAGTATGAAAAAAATATTACGACTAACAGAATTTCTCTATTTTTTTGTATCTTTTCAGCTAATATTAATCGAATTGTTTTTTTGTTGCAGGTTTTTCGAGAAGTAGAGACTTTCCATCATTGCCAAGGCCACCCAAATATTATACAACTTATTGAATTTTTTGAAGATGACGAAAAGTTTTATTTAGTTTTTGAAAAAGTAAGTTAAATTATCATTTTTTTCACACTTGACTTAAATGACTGTAACTTCTTAACGATTGATCGGAAAGATTAAAAATTTTAATACATAAAACTAGACAATACAGAGAACATTTTAAGACTAGTCTGAAGCCCGTGTAATTTATAGTTTATTTTTTAGATCTCTGTTGCTCTACTCAAAGAGTCATAACTACTAAACTATTCATCCAATTGATTTGTAGTTTTAATATGTAAAACTAGAATATATAGCGAAAATTTTAACATGAATCTGAAGTTTGTGTGATTTATAGTTCCAGAGTACTATGTCATCAAACATAAAGCATTTTTTTTTCGAATTCTTAGATTTAATTCAAAAGATCATAACTTCTAAACTGTTCATCAAATTGATTAAAAAATTTAAAAACTCGATACTAAACTATATAACAAACATTACTAAACATACAGTTATTAATATAATAATTGACTTTTAGATAAACGGAGGCCAGTTACTGAGAAGAATTCAAGAGCACATATCATTCTCGGAGGCGGAAGCCGCTCAGATTGTAAATGAAGTAGCGAGTGCTCTGAACTTCCTCCACGCTAAGGGCATAGCCCACAGGGACCTGAAACCAGAGAACATTCTGTGTGTCAACAAGGACACGTTATGTCCGATAAAAATTTGTGATTTCGATTTAGGGTCGGGAATTAAATTCAACTCAAGTTTCTCAAGCCCGATAGCTACACCTCAGCTCTTAACGCCGGTAAGTTTACTTATATGGTTGTCTACATGTTGTTTACTTGCTGATTTTTTTATGCAAAATTTTTTTCTACTAGTGTTTTATAGTTGCGTAACTCGTTAAAAAATCGATTTATATCAAATCTGTAAATACTGTTAAAAAGTTGAGACTTCAAGCTATAGAATACTTTTTAAATTTTTTTGTTACGATAATTTTTGTAAAAGTTATACAGCTTCGAATATTGGTATTTTTTAAATTTTCCTAACCTTATTTTATGTTTATATACCTCGCTTAAAAATTAATTCAACTGAAATCTGTAAATACCGTCAAAATGTAGAGATTTATAGCTTCAAAATGCTTTTTGAATTGTTTCCTTACAATGATATTTGTAAAAGTTATAGAGCTTTAAATATTAACATTAAAAAAAAATTCCTAACTTCACTTTATGTTTCCGTAACTCGTTGAAAAATTGATTTAATTTAAATCTGTAAATTCCATAAGAAAGTAGAGATTTCAAACTTCAAAACGCTTTGTTTTTCATCTCTTTTTAATCTTTTTTACGAAAGTTACAGCAATTTAAACTTTTTGTATAATTTTAGGTTGGCAGTGCTGAGTTCATGGCGCCCGAAGTTGTGGAAGCATTTTCAGGCGAGGCGACTCACTACGACAAGAGATGTGACCTCTGGAGTCTCGGTGTGATCACGTACATTCTGCTCTGCGGATACCCCCCATTCTACGGGGCCTGTGGAAACGACTGCGGCTGGGAACGTGGCGAAAACTGTCACGCATGCCAAGTACGTAAAAAAAATTAAAATAAATCTGACCATATTTCTAATTTATGATATTTGTTTGCAGCAATCGTTGTTTGACTCAATCCAAAAGGGTCGGTACGAGTTCCCAGAGACTGAATGGGGCCACATCTCAGCAGAGGCAAAACACTTGATTGATAGTTTGTTGGTGAAGGAAGCGTCACACCGTATCAGTGCCGCGGACGTGCTGAAGCATCCGTGGTTGCGTACGGCTGACGGACGGAGCAGCGCAGGGCCCGGGCTACAGGCCAAAGGGCCCTCCCGGCCCCTCACTACTCCAAATGTTATTAAACGGTGAGTACCAAAAAATATCTCAACATTTTATATATAGCGCTATTTCTAAATGTTAAATTGTAGCCAAACTGAAAGTATTATATACTAAAATGAAGCCGAAATATTGATCTTCGATTTAATTCAATAGCTGTTAATATTTCCCTTCCTATTTTTGATCTATGGGAAATTAAATAGAGCATTCATTTTTTACATCATATAATATCAACGCTTAATATGTTACGGTGAAATTGTTTTTAAATGTTAATTTATCACAATCCTGTGAGTATTATATATTAAAAGAAAGCTAAAGAATTGCTCTTCACTATTATTGTATACCCGTTAAAATCTGATTTCCCATTTTTGATCTACGAACACTTAAATTTAGTATTTAGTTTTTACATCACCAAACGTTTTACATTGAAAGCATTTTTAAATGTTATCTTGTTACAAATCTATAAGTATTATACACCAAATTAAAGCTGAAGAGTTCCTCTTCAATTTAATCCAATATCCGTTAAATTCTGCGTCCCATTTTTGATCTATGGTTATTTAAATTTAGTATTCATTTTTCACATCATCACATAATGTCAGTTTTTAGTATGTTATGGTGAAGCTATTTTTAAATGTTTTCCACATGCAAACTTATAACTATTATATACCAAAGTAAAACTAAAGAATTGCTTTTTAATGTAATCCAACATTCATTATCATCGGCTTTCTCATTTTCAATCTAGAAGCATTTATATTTAGTATTTGTTTTTAACATCACTTAACGTCAATGCTTAGTATGTTACGGTGAAGGCATTTTTAAATGTTTTTCACATGCAAACTTATAACTATTATGTACCAAAGTAAAGCTAAAGAATCAATTTAATTCAACACCCATTAAAATCTACCACCCGATTTTTAATATACAATATTTTCTGTTTTCAGCAATAACTCTGCAAGAGAGCTATCTCAATTTGCTGAGTCAGCGATGGCTGTGAAACGAGTAGTGTTGCAACACTTCAGCATGAACCTGGACTACATGGTGCAGGAGAGGCCTAATATATATGCGCCTAGCTGCGACAAGACGCGGGATATGACGTCTAATATAACTGACAAGATGAACGGGATGGATATAAAAGATAACAAGACGTCCGCTCCTAGGGAGGTAAAGAATGGATACAACAAGCCGGCCAAGATCATGGGGCTGAGCCCGCCGAGTGAGAGTAACCTGATACAGCGAAGGATGAAGTCCAGAAAGAGCTGCCAGTACGAGCAGAACATTGTCACAACAAATCAGGTGATTGCTGTCGCAAGTCCGAGTGGTTAAAGAAGATGAATGTTGTTTTGTTGATATTCGAGTGCGCTTGAGAGGTTAAACTAGTATGTAAGTAGTACGATTTTTTTTAAAGACGGAAATTTAATTTTTAATCAAATGGAAGTATGTTCTTTTAGAATTGATCATAATTAGAAATAACTAATTTAATGTCACAATTTTTCAGTTGTATTATTTCTTTTATGGATTTTAAATGTGCTAAAATCTGTTGACGTAATAATACAACTGTCAAAATAAAACAATGTCATTTTATGATTTATGTAGTAACTGCCAAAATACCGTACTTTATAATAATTTTTAAATTACAGCAGAACTAATGACAGTTGTGTTATGTTAACTGTTACTTTCAAAACACAAATTGATTTTCTAATTTAACATTGTTTTTTACAGTTGTGTTATTTGATATATGAATTTAAAATGTGCATAAATCCATAGACAGCATAACACAACTGTCAAAACACAAATTGAAGCATTTTCTGCAGCTTTCCGTACTTATTTACTTGATTATAATTAAAATAAATACAGCATTATTTCTGACAGTGTATTTTTGAATTTATGGTTTCAAAATGCACTTAAATTCATCCATAGACAACATAACACAACTGTCAAAACACAAATTGAAGTATTTTCTATAGCTTTCAATACTTATTTACTTGATTGTAAATAAAATAAATAGAGAGTTGTTTCTGACAGTATATTATTGAACTAATGAATTCAAAATGCACTCAAATCCATAGACGACATAACATTACTGTCGAAACACAAATTGAAGCATTTTCTATAGCTTTCCGTACTTATTTACTTAATTGTAAATAAAATAAATAGAGAGTTGTTTCTGACTGTGTATAATTGAACTTATGAATTCGAAATGCACTCAAATCCATAGACGACATAACACTACTATCAAAACACAAATTGAAGCATTTTCTACAGCTTTCTGTACTTATTTATTTGATTGTAAATAAAATAAACAGCATTATTTCTGACAGTGTATTACTGAATTTATGGATTAAAAATGCACTTAAATCCATAGACGACATAACACAACTGTCAAAATATAAATCAAGGCATTGAAAACTAGTAAATCTTCCTAAAGAAACATACTTTTGTAAAATAAATAAAAATCCAGTATTCAAAAGATAAATTCTATTTCCGTTTGCGAAACTTATCGAAGAAATAAATACTATATATACATATTATATATATATATATATATTCGTACTACAATTTGTGAATATTTTTTTACGTGGCATATTGATTGATTTGGTGATGTAAAGAATTACACATATGGCAAAAAGGAGGCCATATCGGCTCAAAAAATCATGAAACTGTAAAGTACCGAAGAAAGGCGGTTGGTTCGTTGAGTACGGGCTGGTTATAAAGTAACTTAACTATTTGTTATTTCAACGGCTTTCCCCAAATGTCTGAATGATTAGGTTATTTAATAACCAGCCATTTTATTTAAGTTTTTGATCATTCTTTAGATTCGTATTATCATGATTCTGTTTCCGTTCCGTTTTTTATATTCGTTTAAACCAGGGCCGTGCGATATGACTTTTGTATTGATTAAAATTTCTATAAAATAGTACCTATATAAATATAAACTAATTGTACGCCCCTGGTTTAAATTGTTATCAAAGCCAATGAATACAAACAGAGGAAAAAAATCAATAATTTAATTTGTGATATAATTATAAAAATAAGTACATTGAGAGAAAAATATATGTATAAAAAGAAAAAACTATATTTGTTATAAGGAAAAAAAATATAGCGTTTTTGAATATCTAACCAATTTAATTAATTCCAAATATTACGTTTCGCGATTATATACACATGAAAGATGCAAATGTTTGCTTACATAGAACTTTGGAACTATACATCACAGAAACTTCTTAAAATGATTGTTGTAAAGTCTAGTTTTACTAGTTAAAATTTCAAATCGTTTCAATTGATTGTTAAAACTTCATTGATATTTATGTAAAGTATATCAAAAATAAACTTTACAAGTGAAAAATACAAAATTTAAAAGTTTAACAACTTTGGAACTACAGATGGCAGAAACTTGAAGACGGTCTTAAAATAATCGTGTATATAGTCTAGTTTTATGTTTTAAAATTTCAATTAGTTTTGATGAATCGTTAAGTCGTTATTGGTCGTTATGTAAAATATATCAAAAATAATGTTGATTAATTAAATAATTCAATAGTTTACGTAAATGGCTATATCTGTTAAACAATTCATTGAAACAATTTGAAACTTGAACACATAATACTAGATTAAATTATGAACATTTTAAGACGGATCTGAAGTTTGTGTGATTAATAATTCTCAAGTTATATGTCCCCAAACAGGAGATATGTGTGTATAACCGTGCAATTTTTTGTACAGTTTTTTAAAGCTACTTTGCGAGTGATATTTAACGAAAGAACTCTACAACTGCGTAGTTTATAAATATATATACTAAGTACCTGCATTATTAAGTTTTTTTTTTTTACTTAAAGCATTTTTCTTTATTATTATTTTTTTGTAAAATTTGTTGCATCATATTCATAAAAAAAAATTATATCTATTCCGTATATATATATTAGATTTAGTTTTAACCCTTTTCTTGATAAAATTCATGCCATCATTTTTTATAGAGGGTTAAAATTAATAGAAGATACGTATATATACAGAGCTATTTTTATATCGATGGAAAATCTGGATTTTTGGCACCCTTTAATGTTATCAGCCCTGTATATGTATATAAATCATATTTTTCATAAATATTTGTTAGATATTCTTTTTTCTATTACATATATAATATTTAAAATAACTATAAGCATGTATATGAAAAAAAAAATATACATATGCAGACATACATAAAAAAAATATTCGGATAAAATTCAAAGTTTTGTAATTATGGTGGAAAAGGTGCGATGTATTTATAAAAAAAAGCATTTTAAAGATTGAAATTTCTACTTTTCAATGCTTTTCGCTGATTGGAATTTCAATAATTTTTCAAAGAGTTACAGAATTTTAAATCGCATGATTTTTTTTGTAAATTTGGGCATAGGGAGTAAAAAAAAATTACCTGAGAAAATTTCTTGATGCCATTCAAAAAGGTAAAGTTTCAGCTTCAATTCACTGTTCTTAGATTTGATCTATAATTTTTTTGATAGAATTTTTCAATTTTTAAATTAAAAAAAACGTTCTTTTTTAAAACCCGACTTTGAGGGGTTAGTAATTTTTTTAGATAAAATCTGGTGATATTATTAGAAAGCGTAGAGTATCAGCTTTAATTCGCTGTATTGATATTTGATCTATCATTTTTTTTCACAGAGATTTTCAATATTAAAATTTATTTTGGTGGGACGATATATTTTTTTATGCGTGTTTGCGTGTCTATATGTATATATTTCAACAGAATGTGTAGATTTTTGATAAAAATTAATAATATCATTTTGTTTCTTAACAATATGTGGATCAGATAATGTAAATTTGTCTATTAAGCGATCCGTTATGGAATATTTAAGTTAAGCGGCCACTGTATTTTTTATTTTACTTACTATTAAAATTACAAATATTTCAAAACGTCGTATTAATATTAGAAATTTGAATCATCTACCACCAAATTTAAATGTAAATAAACTACATAAGAATACAAAATGTTATTTGAGATGATATATTTTGCCATAGACGATAAATGTACGTTTTCTATAGATGTTATACATGTATCGTCTATGGCAATTGAATTTATATAATATAAATAATGGTAAGACTGTTTTTTCCACAATATCTTTATATTATATACTTTTCTGTTTTATAGAAAACAAATTTAAAGGTATTGGTTCTATATGCCTTTTTTAATAATAATAATAATAGTAATAATAATTGGTCCTTCTCTAGTCTATGGTACAGTATAAAATATATAGCAGCTTTTTTGATTTTTTTAAAATAGATGTTAGAAAGAAAATTTCATATAATTATAATTATTTACAATTCACAAAAAAAAAATGTTTTTAAGTTTATATTTAACATTATATCGGAACCGTGGTTCTATTTAAAAGTCCTGATTGTGCAGGAACCCGGCCTTAAAGGTAAAACAAACATTGAAGCCCTAATGGGCTTTTTTCTTTATAATTTAGGACTTCCGTGTATATAGATATACATATAAATTTTTATCAGGCCTAAATCCTGAGAAAACCCAAGTTTGTAGCCCAAGTGGATCTTTTTTCACATGATTAAGGCCTGATTTTGTGTATATAGATTTACTTATAGATCTATATCAGGCCTAAATCATGGAAAAAAGACTTGAAGGTAAAAGAAACTAGTTTGAGGCTTGACGATCTTTTTTATGATTGAGGCTTGATTTTGTGTATATAGATTTATGTATTAATCTATATCAGGTCTAAATCATGGATTGTGATAAAAGTGGGCTGTAATGGTACAAAACTAGTTCCGAGGCTCTTTTTCCTCATGATTGAGGCCTGTTTTTGTGTATGTATGTATATGTAAAAAGTGGTTGAAAAATCATTTTATAAATTAATAAAAATGATTTTTTGACTTATGTTTTTTTTTATTACTTATGTTTATTAATTAGTTTTAAATGGAATAGTTTTTTTTTTGTTACTGATCCACATATATGCATTAAAAAATATTAAAACGACATAGAAAAAAAAGGATTTAAAAAAAAAATTATAATATATAAAAATATAATGCCAAAAAAAAAATACATAGTCTCTACATGGAAAGGATAAAGAGGTGCCATTTTTAATAATATTAATATTATCTATGTTATTTGACTAATCTTCCAAAAAGTACTAAAAACATTTTGTAAAAACGGAAAGGATTTTTCTTAAACAGAGCGGAAATTGTTTTTTACCGTGGCCAATGTATAATTTTTTCGTACTGTTTAGAAAAGATTCACCGTTGTACGGAAGATGATTTGTGATTAATGCGAGAAGTAAAAAATCATGTGCATGTATTGTAAGAAAAGTATTACCATTTTTCTATATTTTTTTTTCTTTCATTACATATAACCATAAATCAGTGCGCCTGTCACGTAGCCAAATGTTAGTCTCTTTCAGCGACAAGTTTGAGTTTCAAATGATCGATATGAAGTCTAGTATTACATATTCAAATTTGAAATCAATACGATCAATAGTTTTTTAGTTACAGCCTTTAACGTAAAGTATGTCAATAACATCGATATCTAGATTAAAAAATTGCTCCGTCTTTGACAATGTATAACTTTGTAACTATTAATTACAGAATTTTCTACATGGTTTTAAAATGTTCATTATTTAATCTAGTTTTATGCAGTTGAATTTCAAATCAACACAATCAATAGTTTTTTACTTACAGCCTTTAACGTAAATGATGTCAATAACATTGATATCTGGATTGAGAAATTGGTCGGTGTTTGATGACATATAACTTTGTAACTAATAATCACAGAATTTTCTAAATGGTTTTAAATTATTTTATTATTTATTTTATTTAATCTAGTTTTCAAATCAATATGATCAATAGTTTTTAGTTACAACCTTTAAAAGTAATAAAGTAAGTCAAAAACATCGGAGATAGAAATGAATTTTTTTTGACTGGCTGTAATTTGTAAACTAGTTACCAAATTCAATTGAAATTTGAATACACAGTAGTAGTCTGTAATACAAACATTTTAAAGTTTGTGTGGTTTATAGTTGCAAAGTGCTATGTCGTCAAACAGGAAATGTATTTTTGATGGAATCGCCTGATAGTTTAAACTAGCTTTGGCTACGTGACAGGTGCCTGACTGTGATGTAACGTACAACAATTTACTTCAAGCTGATATTGATTTTGAATATGTTTATATGAGAGCATATTTTGTACCGAGTGTGCTTTATTTCGTATATTATATATAAATAATAAAGACCGATTTTTTTAAACTACTGACTTTTTATTTTCTCTCTTTTCAGATCAACCATATTTTTTTTTAGAATTTAGAAAAAGCGTAATGTCAATAAGGAGATGTTATCATGTATTCATAAAAATATTTTTTTTTTGCTATAATAACTCCATCTAATGGTCAAATGATGAACTGCTTAATTGCGTGACGTCACTAGTCGAGATAAGCTCCACTTTCATTATATAACACCAAAAATTTAAGATTTCGGAGCTTATCTCGGCTAATGACGACACGATTTTTGATAGCTCATCATTTTGCCGCTAGATGGTGTCACTATCACCAAGCTAAATAAACTTAGCCGAGATAAGCTCCACTTTCATTATATAACACCAAAAATTTAAGATTTCGGAGCTTATCTCGGCTAATGACGTCACGATTTTTGATAGTTCATCATTTTGCCGCTAGATGGCGCCACTATCACGAAGCCGAATAAACTTAGCCGAGATAAGCTCCACTTTCATTATATAACACCAAAAATTTCAGATTTCGGAGCTTATCTCGGCTAATGACGTCACGATTTTTGATAGTTCATCATTTTGCCGCTAGATGGCGCCACTATCACGAAGCCGAATAAACTTAGCCGAGATAAGCTACACTTTCATTAAATAACACCAAAAATTTCAGATTTCGGAGCTTATCTCGGCTAATGACGTCACGATTTTTGATAGTTCATCATTTTGCCGCTAGATGGCGCCACTATCACGAAGCCGAATTAACGTAGCCGGGATAAACTCCACTTTCATTATATAACACCAAAAATTTCAGATTTCGGAGCTTATCTCGGCTAATGACGTCACGCAATTAAGCATTTCATACGTTTGACCGATAGATGGCGCCACTATCTTTACATTTTTTTTTAATCTCTCTGTTTAATTTTATTTATCAATTTTTGATGCATCTCCACCATATGGTGGAGGCGCGGCCATTATAATACATATTTAACATATATTAATAGCATGCCGTTAATACCGATGCCTGTAGTCGGTAATTGAATGTTTTTGCGTTTGATCACTAGGTAGCGCCACTATGTTTAACACACTTGATTCACATATGCTAATTGTTTCTACCGTTTCTACATATATATTTATTTTAATAGGTTTATATAGTTTTTTTCTTTTCGTTTTTACTTACCAAGATTACCTATTGTTTTTGAGACTTTGATGATCCTTATAAAGAAAAATAATGGCACAAAATACATTTTATTTATTTATTTAATTAGAAATATAGACGGCATATAACAATATAACAATATTACATATTTTGTTTAAAAAAAAATATTATTCAGTCTCGAACTCTAAGGTTCCAAATAGACGTGCGCCTGACGCCAACAGTTGGACGGGCCACGGAACTGAACATGAACTTGTTGATCGTCACCTGATCCTGAAAACACTCTTTCAAGAGTCCTATCGCTGTGTCACTCATCTGCCCGTGGATGTCGATGTAAGACAGACACGGAGAGATTGTTAAACGTCTGAAAAATAAATTGAATAAAAACTTTCAGCTAAAATAAATACAGAATTCTTTTTAAAATTTTGAATTATGATAGTTTTTAACAAAGTTTTCGTATGTTATAAATAATAGGACTTAAGTCAAAAGAAACTTACTTAAAAGCTGAAGGAGGTATTGAATAGCATCGAGACATCGCTAAGAAGTTCAGGTTCTTTAGAGTCAATATAAAATCAAGTGTTTTCGATGTAAGCGTTGTACAATCTGATATATCCAATTCTTTTAAGTTTGGACAACGTTCCACGAGCATTTCAATGTCTAAATAAAAATAAAGTCGTTAATTATCTATATCAAAATAATCAAATTTTATCTTCTCGATAAAATTTAATTTAAGGTTAGTTAGGCACTCACTATCATCGTTTAATGTTTTCCTACAGCCAGAAATGTTCAATCGCTGTAAAGTACTTGGTAAGTTTTTGCAGACAAAGTTTAATACATCGCTGTTTAAATGCGTCCACGCTAGATTCAATTCTTTTAATCTGTAAACAAAAAATATTGTAATTAAATTTTCTAATAAATAAAAAATGTTTTTAAAATAATTGCTTCTATGGAAAAGTAACGAATGTATGTGAAAAATAAATATAAGCTTTCTGTACATTTCTTAACAAATGTCCTACAATGATTTGTTAATCTTTTATGAACTTTCAAAGTTTTTGATAGATGTTGAATAATTCTGTGAAAAAAATCGTAGGTTAAATTTTAAAAAAGTATTTTGAAGCTGAAATTCTATATTTTCAAATGGCATCAACAGATTTTGTCTAAACATTTTTTTCTACTCCGATACACCCTCACAAAGTTGAAAACAAAAATTAGGTATTTTCTTTCACTCGCTTTAAAATACCATAACTTTGTAAAAAATGAACGAAATTCTAATTAAAAAAAAATTGTCAAGTGCGTGTTGGGTACGCACATAATAGGTTTCCGTAGTCATTACAAACATTACAGTGTTTGTTATAATTTTCATTGAAAGTACTAATTAAAATCAAAAGATCATTTTACATTTTTTGTTGCATTTTAAAAGACCTATCTAATGACATTCCACTCAATGGGATAAGTGAAAAAAAAATGTGAGTACACTTTTCAATCTATGGGAGGGGGGTCTAAAAAAATGTTGACTGTGTTCGTTATAATTTTCAGTGGAAGTACTAAATAAATGCTATATTCTCGAATTTTTTCTGATTTTTTACATTGATTGTTTAGAAAATAGAGGGAGGGGATACTCTGATCACAACTTTATAATGCAAATATATCGTGACTGAAGGGTTAAAATCAAAATGTCATATAACATTTTTTATTGCATTTTAGACACCCTACTTAATGGATTAAGTGAATTTTTTTTTTATATGGAAAGGGAGTCCAAAAAAATTTTTTTTCAAAAATCTTATCATTTCTGTTTTTGGGTTTTCAGTCTTCGTCCGTATACCAAATTTCATTTTAATCGGTCTAAAATTTTTGAGGACGGACGGACGGACATGGAGAAACTATAAGGTTTCCTAGTTTTCTACGGAAACCTAAAGAAGGTTTAAAAGCTGAAATTCTATATTTTCAAATAGCACCAACAGATTGTATCTTAAAAAAATTTTTTAGTCAGATACACCCTCACAAAGTTAAAAAAAATGTATTTTTTTAACTCGCTTTAAAATTCTACAACCTGCAAAAACTCAATGAAATCCCAATCAGCAAAAAGCATTGAAAAGTAGAGATTTCAATATTTTAAATGTTTTTTATCTGATCCACATACAAACGTTTTTACCAAAATTACAGCATTTTGAAAATTGACTTACTTTCTTATTGATTTTAATAGATAATTTAAACACTTCATATTTAATCCTCGAACCATCGATAGATTCAATACTTCTAGGTCTAAGTTTTGACTTATATACCTACATACTTCTTCATTTACTGGAACATTCTCTAAGCTAATTTTTTTCAGCAAGTGGCACCTAAAAAATCAAATTAAAAACTTTCCACTTGATATCTTATGTTCTATTTATTATTTTTACCTTTCGAAAACATGGACTAATGTATTAAATGAAACCGAAGTCATGCTAAGGTCCAGGTATTGTAATTTGCATCTAAAATCTTCATGAAAAGCATCACAAGTTGGTAAAATAGACGGATCTTCAATCTAAATTCAGATAATTATAAAAAATCAATATTTAAATTACAGTTGGGACTTGTTTATTCTAAGTCTCGTTTATCTGAAATGCCGAGTTTTGTTTATTCTAAATTTTTTCTCCTCCTTCACCTCCCACCATTCTCAAGTCATGGCGTAAACGAACATATTTTTGAAATTTTTGTAGAATTAGACACTTATCACCGTCGTCACTCGTCACCTTGCTCATATTCGAAATTAAAAGTAAAGTAAAATTATTTCACTATCACGATTAACTATTAACGTTAAATATTAAATACCAAGGTTTACACTTTACATACATAGTCTCTATAACTCCTTGACCAATCAGCGTTGGCACGGGAATTGAAGTCACCACGAAGACATATTCAAATGTTATAAATGTATAATAGAATATCAATTACAAAAAATTCCCTTCATTTATTCTTGTTTTTGATTTTTTGATATTTTAACAACACATACAATCAAAGAAGTACAAATTCGACATTGCAAAATCATAGAACGTATTGCCAACTTAAGAATAGTAAAAATGACACTTCCCGAATAGACAAAATTGTCTGTAATAGCTTTTTCATGATTTTGCAATGTCGAATTTGTACTTCTTTGATTGTATATGTTGTTAAAATATCAAAAAATACGAAGACAAGAATAATTGGATTGATATTCTATTATACATTTATAACATTTGAATACATCTTTGTAGTGACGTCAATTTCCGCGTCAACGCTGATTGGTCAAGGATCTATACATAACATGGTGGGAGCCCCTCTCGACTTCGAATAAACGCGACTTCCTCGATTCAAAACGATTTAGAAGGCTTAGAATAAATGAGTCCCAACTGTATTTTGAAATTCCCTGATTTTATCTTACCGTAGATTGTGACATTCGAAGTATAACAACCTGTCTACTTAACACTTCTCCTAATGCTCCTTTAAATAAAGATCGGCAGCTTAAGTCTAAACGGGTCCAAAGTGACTCATCTCTTGAGAGCCGGTAAAATCTTTTACTTACTAAAGATAGACGAATAAGAGAGGATTTTGGGAGCCATTTAAATATATGTAAGATTACTTCATCAGAAAGTTTACTTAATAAATCTAAAAAATAAATTTGTATCAAGTTGAGAATTTTTTTAATGAGAATTAAAGAAAATTTTGCATTGTTTTTTTTTTGTATATTTTTTTTAAATTTATTCTCTCGGAAGAGATTTTTCCGCCACTGGGTAAATTTACAAGCTTGAAATTTTGTATGTATACTCTATAAATATTTGTGGACACTCTGTATCAAATTTAAGATGATATGATATGTAGAAAATATTAAAAAACTAAATATATTGATTTATTTTCTCCCAAATATTTATTTTGAATTAATTTCTTCTTTCTCGGTAAAGCTAGATGTATGAAATTTTGTATGAATATTCTCTAATTATTTATGAACACCATGTATCATATTCAGTTTGATTTGGTACGTAGAATATATATAAAAAAATAAATTAACTTTATTTCATATTTGTTTTCCCCTAAAATCTCATTTTGAATTAATTTATCCAGTCTTGGGGAAGCTAGAAGTCTGAAATTTTGTATGCATGTTCTAGAGATATGAACATCCTGTATGAGAATCAAGATGATTCGGTAGGTAGGAAAATTAAAAAAAATTAAAGTAACTTGAAGCAATACTTGATGAAATGAATGTTTTAAAAATCACTTCTAGAAATAAAAATTTAAAAAACTATTTTCCATTCATACTTCTACACGATGTAACCAAATTATTTTAATTGTCTATATTAAATAAGCAAAAGAATCGGTTTTGAAAAATAACCAAATTAAAAAAAAATGTAATAATCAAAATAATTGATCCTACCTGGATTTTCGTTGCTAAAAAACGGTCTTTTTCTATAAATATAAAAATCATCTATCATTTCAGAGCTACCAATAACACTAGAATCATCTGTTGTCTTAGAACAGCACGGTTCTACATTTTCTAAATCGTTAACATCTTTGCTATTCATATAATCGCATGGACTTGAATTAGAACTAAAATCTACCTCTGGATTATTCTCATTATTTGAATTACAAGAGTCGTTACTCCTTTCTAAGAACTCTTCGGGATCGAGCATTGAAATTCCAGCATCATCTGAATTATTCTCATTAACTCCCATCAACCATTTCTTTTTAATAGTTCTTTTATTCTTTGTACATTTGATTGTATCATCCTCAGACCGTCTTTTCTTACCAGAACTGTAAAAATATTAAATATTCATTAAGCCCGCGTATTCATATAACCTTAAATGTCATCAAAATAGTTTTAATTTCACGTGTTTCCACTCACCTCATATTTTTATCACTTATTATTTCATCTATACTATTTTTCGGCTTTAGAATATTATCATTAGGTGAATTCATTATTTAACAATTAAATTTTACTCTGTTTTGTAATTATTGTGGACGTATTTTCAAAAATTCCTACATCGATAATGTAGGGATATTTTTTCGTACATACATAGAGAAGTGAACTTGTTTAAATTAAAAACTAATATCGGTAATGCAGATATCGTTTTTTTAATAAAGTAGTTCACGCTTTCTCCGTTAAAACTACAACAATGTTTTTTTGAAGTGTATTATTAAATAAAATGATTCATTCTTAGTAACAAAAAATGAATCACATCGAAAACAAATAAAAATATTTACTGTTATCAATATAAAGTCTACCAGTCATGTTATAAGTCAAGTTCAAAGGTTATAGAAAGAGACATGACTTATCTAAAGTACACAGAATCTCAATAACGTTCAAAACAGTGCATCTCAAAATTTATTATCTTAAGAAAATACGAATTAATGATAATTTTTTTTAAATATAAATCTAGTGGCGTAGCGAGGGAGGGGGTAACCGGGTCTATCATGCCTCGGACCACTCGTAGAAAGGCGCCAAATGATCCCCAAGACGACGATATTCTATATATATATATTAAATTACTTTACATTTTTCGGGGGCGCCAAAAAGGTATCGTGCCATTTTTATTTAAAAATAAATAAAAATAATGTCATAATATTAAATTTACGTCTGACTCCCTAAAATAATGTATTTTAACTTAACATTTAAATAATGTTTTTAACTTAACAATTAATAAAAATTTTATGTATAGGTAATCACAAAAAAAAAATCTGATTGGAAATTTATTTGTTTCTTTTTCCACTTACCTGTTTGGATTCTATCTTCTTTTTTACAATTTGATTAATTCTGAAGTTCAAATGATAATTTTTGGTAGGACAAAAAAATAGTAAATAATAAACAGTTAAGTTGAGGACTTCTGGTGTAGAGCATATCTCATTGTTTTCAAAGGCTATCCCGTAAGTTTTAGTTTATCTGAATTATTCTTTAGAGGTGTTTCTGTATTTTTATAATTATTTGTGAGTGAATTTGAATTTTTTTAGAACTCAATTTTTATTTTTGTGGAAGATTTTAATATAAAAGTAAGTTATTTTTAATGTAATTATTTAAGGGGGTAATTACTAATTATTGTATATATAATTAAATATAAATCTGTAAAAATATGAGTTATTTATGAGAAGGACTGGCTAAGGAGATAGGATTTGGTCAAAAGGTTGCAATATAAAAATGACATATTTTTTTCGATATGGATCTTGGTTTCTGGGTGTTGGTCGCTTCGATTTGGTCGTGTTATCGGCCCGATGACACGACCAAATTGACGCAGCTTACACCCAGAAGCCAAGATCCATATCAAGATCACCGCGGAAGCCTCAAGACTTTTTTTGAATTTTATTTAAAAATGTCTTGAAAAAAAAAAACAATAGTTTATTTTTATTTAAAGGCCCTAATTTAATAATTTAACCATTTTATAAAAAGTAAAAGGCCTTGCAAATAATAAAGAAATTATTGTAATTTTAAAAATTATTTATTGCCAACAATTTTTTTAAATATAAATGCAGTGGTTTTACCATTCTTTTTTAATCTAATTAAATGGGAGGGGGGGGGGTATTCAAATCTAGACAAAATTTTTAAAAATATGCGTAAACATCCCAAACTAAAAAAAATGTCTTATAAATGTAAAAATTTGAATATCAATATATTGGTTAACAAATTTAAATCTATTTTTTAACATCGTATTTCAATTAATACAAACAACAAATTCTGCTATAACTTATCGAATTAATTAAGTATAATATTAAATAATTAATCAATTTTAAAATACATAAATAGTATAACAAATTAAGAAAAAACATCTGCCAAGTAAATGCACAGTGCTTCCTCGTGCTAAATTCGATAAAACCGATAGTGTTTATATAAATTGCCTGGAATTGGTTGACCATTTAATTTTTATACAATTTTACTAAAAAATATTAGTTCGAAATTTTTCTTAAAACGCACCTGAATATTTTTTCATATATTTTTAATTTTTTGACAATTTCAATCTAAATCTAAATTTATGCAAATATCAATTTAGAAAAACAAAACACGAATTTTTAAAATAAATTGAGATAAATCTTTGTAAGGGAATATTTTACAACAAACGTTGTAGACATATATTATAGGAAATTTAATGCTCTACAAAAAATACTCTATAAAATTTTCACGTAACATGTATCGTTCTTGAGATATCTTAAAAAAATTAATATTTTAGGGTGTCACCACTCCCCCTTAGACACGATTTTGATGATTTTAAAATGGAGTTAACAATTTCGACCTTGAGTGGAGGTTTGAAGGTCATTTTGGAGTCAACAATTTTTTTTCAAAGGAAATCTATTTATTTTTTTGAAGATTCGTATTTTGCAGAAAAAAAGAAATAACTTTTGTCTGAAAAGTTTTATAAAAAATTTCAATTTTAACATATTTTTTTAAATTTTGTAACATTAAAAAAAATTTTTTTGCTTTAAAAATTTATGAAATTATAAAAAAATTATTTTTTTAAACTGCATTTTTCTTCAAACATTTAAGATAATAATTTCAAAATTTTTGATCACAAAAAAATTTTTTTAATGTAAATTTTTTTTTAAATTACGTTAAAATTAAAATTTAATAAAAAACTTTCCAAACAAAAGTTATTTCGATTTTTTTGTAAAATACAAATCTGCAAAAAAATAACTAAGTTTCTATTTAAAAAAAAAATGCTGACCCCAAAACGACCTTAAAACCTCCACTCAAGGTCAAAATTGTTACCTTCATTGGGTTTGCCCCGCCAAATCCTAAAACTTTTGTACCAAACATTTTCCATAGAAAGCTTTCGTTTTCCAGCTATTGTGATAAATAAAACAACATTATTAATAATGAAGTGGAGTTAGGCCACTTTCAAAATAAACTTTTTAACTTGAAATTAATTGTGAAAATTAATGTGTTCAAAATTTTTTTTTCCTTTGAATATATTTAACCAAAAATTGTTTTTTATGATAGTTTACTTCTAATTATACACGTTACTACATTCAACAAAATTTTTTTGAAAAATGGAGTTAGGCCACTTTCAAAATCAACGGTTCATATAGGTGTTATGTATTAAAAAAATACTTTTATAATTATTGGCCTCCACCATCCCCATAGCCAACCCTTAGTACCTTTTTATTATGTTCATAACAAAAGTAACAAACATAACAATTAATTTTACTCACCGAACTTAGCATAGCCAGTGCTAGGGTGAGATTATGTTGTTTGTTATGTTACAATGTGTATAAAATATACATACGTTACAATTATGTCATTGGTAATAAATTGTACAATACAAATAAGTAAACAAAATAGAACATTATTTATAATTTGAATATATTTTTACACAACACGAAGAGCTGTCGGAAAAGGCCAAGTTCCAGTCAACATATATGTCATGAAGAAAAAAAAAATATATATCATGATAATTGTGTCGTTTTGAAAACAAATAATGAGTTTTTTCACGATAAATAGGTGGTCCCGATGTAAAAACTTTGAGTGCCAAACCCAAAAAATTGACAAAACTGACCATTTTTGCAAAAAACTGACTTTAACTGACCGGGTTACAAAAAACTGACTTTTACTGATTTTACTGACCAGTTTTGACTCCTGCTGTTGGTATCTTGATTAGATTTGGGTAATTCAGTAATTAAGGAAGATGCAGGTATCCCTCGATATATCTTGTAGATAGGTCCTAGGAAAGTGTAGTGTTAAATGAAACTAACCTATATGATCAATATTTTTTGAAATATTGAAGCTATTATGTTATCTTCTTGATCAACTTGCTGATAATTAAACCAGGCTTCAGGCTTCAGCTATTGCTATCTTGATTAGATTAGGGTCTTTTTTTGCAAAGATCTTGTATATTTTTGACGTTTTATACTTTTCATGAGTGCTTTTACCTGTTAAAAATAAATATAAATTATAAAATGCAAATAAAAATCATAACAATCATAACAAATATTTAATTACATTTTTTGTGACATAATTTTTGACGGTATAACACAACAATGCTCCAACTTGAACCACATCACTTTACTTTGCTTTTATAACATTTCACAGCACTGATAATTCCTCTTCGGCTGAAAAAGAAAACACAACAATGTTCCATGTTGTGCAAATTTTAAAAAGGCCTAATTGTTTAAAAAATGACCGTTAACAAATATCAGTTTCGATCTGAAGTTGGTAAATGGCTACTTCTGCTAAATTCATTTTGTACGCCGGGATTTGTATAATTGTTTAAATTAATTTTATGAATATGATTAGGTAATTAACAACGTAAAAATTACTGATATATTAATTAATTTGATGATACAAGTGTATGTTTTTTACGATATGAAATATATTAATGTAACTTGTTACTTGTAACAAAATCATTGGAAATGTGTTTAATTAACGCTTATTTATGTGTTTAAAACATTTTTTTCATTTTTATACCTATTATTTTAATAAAAATGTACAATTAATACAGATTCTGCAAATATGTACATTAATCAACTATTTTGTAACCGACAATTGCAGGATGACCAATATAAATTTTTATTTTTTTACCAACTACATATTAATTTATTACTAAATACTTAATTATTACTTTATAATTATTTGCTTGTATTTTTTTATAATTCCAAATAACAGAGACGGGGTTGATACGGAGAATAGGGGTACAAGCTTTCACAACTGTCAAAAATACTCAAAAATCACTTACATAGTTACATAGAATAAAGTTGATATCATGTGAGACCAGATTCATTTGTTCACAATTGTAATTTGACGTTTATTGATATATATGTATGTAATTCAAATAATTTTTTGTATTTTTATATTAATTAAATTCATAAAATGTTGAAAATAAATATTTTTAATTTGTTTAATTTAATTATATTATAGAAATTAAAATCATAAATAACATTAATAACGCACATGTTTATTTATTTTTAAAGTTAACAAAATTATGAAGATTGTAAAAACTATTAAATAACAGAATGATGATGATGGTGATTGCTGATTGTTGTCGGCTGGATAGTTCCTTTTTTAAAAAATATGCGTTACTTTTTATTATATCAAATTAAAACATTTTCGCGTCAGCGAAAATGTAGTAATGTTATGTACAATATTGTCTTTAGTATATTGAATATTGATGTTCTTTTGTATAGATTTCTTGAATGTGGGGCTTATAAACTATAGTTTAAAAAATATGCGTTACTTTTTATTATATCAAATTAAAACATTTTCGCGTCAGCGAAAATGTAGTAATGTTATGTACTATATTGTCTTTAGTATATTGAATATTGATGTTCTTTGTATAGATTTCTTGAATGTGGGGCTTATAAACTATAGTTTAAAAAATATGCGTTACTTTTTATTATATCAAATTAAAACATTTTCGCGTCAGCGAAAATGTAGTAATGTTATGTACTATATTGTCTTTAGTATATTGAATATTGATGTTCTTTGTATAGATTTCTTGAATGTGGGGCTTATAAACTATAGTTTAAAAAATATGCGTTACTTTTTATTATATCAAATTAAAACATTTTCGCGTCAGCGAAAATGTAGTAATGTTATGTACTATATTGTCTTTAGTATATTGAATATTGATGTTCTTTGTATAGATTTCTTGAATGTGGGGCTTATAAACTATAGTCTAAAAAATATGCGTTACTTTTTATTATATCAAATTGTAGTAAATGTAGTAATGTTATGTACTATATTGTCTTTAGTATATTGAATATTGATGTTCTTTTGTATAGATTTCTTGAATGTGGGGCTTATAAACTATAGTTTAAAAAATATGCGTTACTTTTTATTATATCAAATTAAAACATTTTCGCGTTAGCGAAAATGTAGTAATGTTATGTACTATATTGTCTTTAGTATATTGAATATTGATGTTCTTTGTATAGATTTCTTGAATGTGGGGCTTATAAACTATAGTCTAAAAAATATGCGTTACTTTTTATTATATCAAATTAAAACATTTTCGCGTCAGCGAAAATGTAGTAATGTTATGTACTATATTGTCTTTAGTATATTAAATATTGATGTTCTTTTGTAAGAATTTATATATGAGTTAAATTATAGATTCATATAAATATTTAATTGTTTTCACATAATAACAAAGTAGGTGGGTATTGGCAAACAAACAAATAAATGAGATCACAAATTTTAGTTATATTTTCCTTAAGTGTGTTTTTGTTAAATATTTACTAACAATTAATAATTCAAAATTAATTGTATAGAAGATCTTGTAATAATAATGTTGTGTTGTGTAATATATGGTGATACTAAAGAAGAAAAATACAGTGAGTTTATGATTTTTCTATTAACACAGACATACATTTTTGACATGTCGTTAATTTGATATAGTAGATAAACCTGTAATAGTAAAATATTTTGTCAAGTAAAAAACCTCATTATCATTTATCATTGATTTGATATAGTAGATGTACCTGTAATAATAAAATATTATGTCAAGTGAAAAACATCATTATACAACAGATAATATATTAAATAGCGATATGTCAAAATTGGATAAAAAAAACACTAGTTTACACGTTACTATAGATACAGCACAAATTCTACTTCATTCTAACATACCAACACCTACTTTTTGACATTTGTGACAGCTTGTACCCCTATTCTCCGTACTTACCAGAGACGGTTTTAGGTTGTAGTATATAAACACCTGGCTTTGTAATTTACTTTAAAAAATTATCAATTCAAGTTTTTATACAGTTGACACCTACTGACTCAACATTTTGACATATAAAATTGAACAACAATCAATTTGAACTTCGTCAGTGATTTTTTTTTACTTTATGAGACTTTTCCAGTAAAAATTCATTAAGAATGTTTAATTTGTATTGTTTATTATTCATTTACTAATTACTAATAATCTTTCAAACATGTTTCCTATGAAAAAAACTATATATTTATGTATAATCATTACAAGTAAGCTTTATTCAAATTTTCTTCATATTAGTGGTGAAAATGATGACAAAACCTCCAAGAAAAGCTGACACAGTGCAACTAGAATGCGTCAATCGTATTTCCAACATCCCTTTAGTCGAGACAAGTTGGATTTTCGCTGGAAACTTATACCAACGTTTAAAGGTAAGCATACATATTTATCAGAATACATGCATCAAATTACAATAATATTATGTTATAGGACTCAAATTCAATTACATCTTGGAGTCTGTCAACTGCAGAAGGATCTATAAATGCCGTAATGCAAAATACATTACCTACTGCATTCATAGTGTTCGGAAGACCCATATCGGTGTTAGATAAACTCGTATGCAAAAGTTTAGATGTGATGGAAGAGCGAGTTCCAGCTATATACTTACCTCCACAAATAGTAAGTTTTTTAAGGTCATTTAATATAATTTTTTTTATATTTAAAAAATGCACCCTCGAAACAAATTTTTAAGAATACCACTGTAATTTTTTACCTGAAATAGTCTATAAATTTACATGATAGGCAAGGAGAGACAGATTTTTTTTCACCAATCAAATAATGTTGTGTTTTACTTTTCACTAATCATATTGAAGCTCCTCCTCTTTACATAATGTAACTATATTTCATGTAATAGATATAGATAATAGTTCTTACCTTCTGGGTTAATTTCTTAGTTTAAACTTTTTTGGGAAACAGCAATAGATATTTTTTAAAGTGGTAAAAAATAATTCGTCGTCAAATATAATGAATATATTTAATAGTTTTTGCCTTCTGAAGAAAATCATAGGCTCAAAATCATTATAGGGCCTTTTTAAGCTACCTCAAGCCAAACATTCTCAATTTCTGATAATATATAAATTATTATGATAACATCGATATGAATTTAAAAAAAATAGTTTTTGACTTCTTGAGAAAATTACAGACACAAAATTATTTTAGGGTCTTTTTAAATTACCTCAAACAAAACAGTCTGATAATAAATTAATTATTATATCAATAAGAATTTATTTTAATAGTTTTTAACTTCTGGAGAAAATTACAGGCTCAAAAAGTTAATTATTTTGATGAAAACATCAGTAATAATTTATTTCAATGGGTTTTGGCTTCTTGTAAAAGGTATAGACTCAAATTTCATTCCAGACTGCAATAGGCATCTTTAGGGCATATTAACCCCCCACCCTCAAAAAAAATCTGTCAATAACTGATCTATTTTAATTAACATCTTTAAGGTCTTTAAAAAGCTAATAAATTCTTTTCTTGCAAGTATAAATATAGACTATAAATATATATAGGCTTTGATTTTAATACAACTGTCTTTGGTTAAGGAAATCTGTTTAAAACGGGGACTCAATCTCTGCTTCTGTATACTATAGACTATGGTCATTTACACGAAGATAGTTAACAAATACGTACATTATTTTTCTACAGATCTACAGGAATACTAAGAAATTCATGGAAATAACGCTAGTTAAGCCAGTTTTAAATCGCGCTGATTCAGTTAAAATCTTAGGGACTAACGTCTTGTCCAGTAAATACACAGAATTCGCTATCGATAAAGTGGAACAAGTCATCAACATCGCTGATAGATACGTTGATAAATGTTTCCCCCCTGTATCCGACAACGACGGTGAGTTTAATTTTATAAGAATCAATACGGAGATAATTTCTACGGCTGTTTTTGCAGAGAACGAACTGAAGCAAAAAGGAATCGAACAAGATGAGAATTGCAGTAAAATTGTGAAGATTATGAACCACGTTAACCGCCTAACACAAAAAGTACAAAGGAGGCTTTCGGAATACACTCCTGCGGAGATACAAATGTTTAAAGAACAGAGTCGGCAGGTTTTTGAAAGTTTAATTTTATTTGTAAGTGAAATAATATACTTTATTTTCGATATATTGTTTTTTGAGATTTTTATACTAATGAAACAAATACCTCTTTATTAAATCAATTTAATTATCAAAGTCCACAAATATACTTTGTTTTTTTTAAATTTTGATTATTTTTTTTCTCCAGTAATGGATAAAATGGGCATCTATTTACTAATAATTACAAAATGATAAGTACTACTGTACAAAAGTTATAAAATAAAGAATTATAAAATTTAAAACAATGTAAAGCAGTTGCTATGATAATATAATAATTAATAAATAGATTACACTAATAATTAGTTTAAATGTTCAACATTTTGACACCCATTGGCCGATTGTCATCAAATTAAGCTGTTTTATCGTTAAGTGTCTATAATCAAATATCAATTTAGTACATTGTTTCGAAAAAAACGCATTTAAAGTTTTGAGTACGATTTGCATGCAGATAAAAAATTTATTTTGGAACTTACACAGGATATTTGTCTGAAATTTTCAGAGAATACTTTTGAAATATTCTACTTTGAAAAAATGCAAAAAAAAATGGATTTTTTCAAAATTCTAACTGAGTCTGCTCCTTTAATTAAACAAGTGTCCAAGACTGATGCCAGTACTTTATTATTATAATTTACAGATAATTAACTACCCGAAAATCGCTGTTTCGGAAGTAAAGAAGTTCTGGTCGGACTTAGGAGAAGATGATCCAAAAACAATGCAGTACAATGAAGAACAGTTATTAATCGCTTTAATTCGTCAAGTTGCAAGACGGTTTGTCCATATCGTCAGTTATTTTGAAGTACAAGTAGTAAATTTGCCAAAGACTATAACGGAATATACAAACGGCGCTGTTTTCTATGTAATTAACTTTACTGATGCTTTTTTGAAGGTAAATTTGTTAATGACTTTTTTTTGTATTGAAACATTCTAAGATAACTATGGTTTCACAAGCATACTTACGGATTATCTGTGCAAAAGCAGATTGTTCTCGGACTTACCGTTCTTTGAAAAAACTTTATACCGTAACATGTTACAAATTTTACAAGGGTTGAGTAAAATGGGAATAACTCGGTAACAAACATAGATAGAGAGTTGGGCTTAAGTCCATTCCCTTCATAAAATCCCCCTTAAGAACTATTACAAATTTCATAAAGATTGAATTTACAGAATAAAAACTATCTCTGAAACCGATTTTGAAAAAAAACTTTGTACCGTAATTTGTTGCAAATTTTACAAGGGTTGAGTAAAATAGGAATAACTCGGTAACAAATATAGATAGAGAGTTGGGCTTAAGTCCATTCCCTTTATAAAAACCCCCTTAAAAACTATTCAAAGTTTCATAAAGATTGAATGTACAGAATAAAAACTACCTCTGAAACCGATTTTGAAAAAAACTTTGTACCGTAATTTGTTGCAAATTTTACAAGGGTTGAGTAAAATAGGAATAACTCAGTAACGAATATAGAGAGTTGCTCTTAGATTCATTCTCTTCATAAAAGCCTCCTTAACAATTATTGCAAGTTTCATAAAAAACCCATTTATAAAATAAAAACTGTACCTGTTCAAAATGAAACCGATCTTTAAAAATAAAATTTTATTGAAATAACGCAAACTGATATAATTCAATAATGGATGCAGATAGAAACTTTTCATTGCACTTATTCTTTTCATAAAATTCCCCTTAACAACTGCTGGAAGTTTCGTAAAGATGACATTTACAGAATAGAAACTACGATATTTTAAATCAAATTTTGAGTCTGATCAAATAATTTTTTATAAATTTGTATTGTCTACACCAATGTACGCAACCTTTATTGACCTACAGACTCATATAACTTGTCTATTTTTCTTACAGACAGTCCGTATTGAAGATATGTCGGTAGTTGCGATAAATGAGCTCAAATTCCGTATAGCAAAGTTAAGAATGCGACTAAACCATCTGAACTCAACGTCAAATAATATCCTAGTAAGTATATCAGTTGCTGAAATGATTGGTAAAAGAACGTGTGTCATTTTATTAATAATTTTTCCAGGAGAAAATTATTTTAATATTAGCCGGGGGATCTTCTCCAGCCGTTACAAACTCCACAAGTGTCTCCAGGGTTCCTATCCGAACAATTGTAATTCAAGAGTCTCCTCAATGCCAAAACAATAATCACAGATTGGATATAAATAACGTTAATGGAGGGCAGAATTATTGATTTATTTAATTAAAATATTATCGGCTTTTTATATTTTTTGGCCCTAAATTACTTTATATTATATATCTTCATTTTTTTAAAATTTCTTTCATAAATTGCATTTTAAACTTGTATTTTTTATCTATCTATGTTATTATATTGATTTTAAAGATTCAATAAATATTTTAAATTAAATAAATGTTTGGTTTTATTTCAGAATAGAAAGATATGAACAGAATTTTTTTTATTACTAACTAAGACCTTTTGTAGCTAAATTCAATAACATGATAACGTAAAGGCACCAGTTATGGCCGCTATAAGAACAAGTTTTCGTTTTTTTTTGGATTAATGGGCTTGTTTTTTTATAATTTTCATGAACTCATGTTTCAATAAAACAAGTAACTCTTTATTTGATCAATTTAATTACCAAAGTTCGCAAATATAGTTTGTTTTTTAAATTATAGCCTTTTATTTTGTTTATGGTAAAACCAGTAATGAGCACGCAGTGATGGACACTTGCTAATGATTACAAAATGATAAGTACTACGACACAAAAGATATAAAAGAATCGTCAAATTTAAAACAATGTAAGGCAGTTGCTATGATAATATAATAATTAATAAATAAATTATATTAATAATTAGTATAAATGTCCACCATTTTGACACCTATTGGCCGATTGTTATCAAATCACGCTGTAAGACAGTTAAATGTATATGGATTAATATTCAGAAATGGCAGTAATCAAATATCAACACATATTTTTAATTCAATACCTTTAATTAAAAAATAGCCATTACTGGGGTCCTTGCCAAGACTGGTGCCACTACCTTATCTTTTTTAATGACCTACTTGATTTAATAGCGATATAGCCCTTTTGAATGCTTTTTGATCCTAATTTAATAATTTGAGAGCCTCATTTAACATCTTTGTGACCTTTTAAAGTCTAATTGAATGCTTGTTTAGCCTATTCTTTAATAACTAAAGCCTTTTAGTTAATTTAATAACTCAAGACTTTTGATCCTAGTTTATTAATTTGAAAGTTTCATTTAACATCATTGAGGCTTAGTTGTATAACTTTAGAGGCTTTATCTTCTAGTTAATTCTTTTAGCTTCAGAATGGTTAGTTTTAGGATTACCTGAAAAAAAAGTTAATAAATAAGTATTTATTTAATGAATTTGTCAAATAAATTTATTAATTTTTTTAACAATAGCACTAAAATAAATACAAAAGATATATTTAATGAAAATTATTATTTAAAAATAATAATTATAAATTATTGTCAATTGGCAATGATTTAACAGCATTTAAATCATTTCTCGTATAAATATTTAGATCGTAAATTTAAAATCAGTTAAATAAATGACTACTTACACGATAAATAATTGTTAAAGATACACATATTAAAAAAAATAAAATAAAATAACAAATAGTTTTTGTTGAAAATACAGACCTGTTTCAAAATTCATTTTTGAACAGCCTGCGTATATATTTTTTTACTTCAATCACAGTTAACATTGCACGGCAAAAGTAAAGACAACGGGGCATAGAATAAATATGATCTACTTTGTCTTATTCATCAAAATGACCACTTATGGACTATGCTAATGTAAACTAACAATTTAATTAAATATTACTGATTGCATCTTTGATAATTCTAGTCCTAACAATAACCACTTATGGACTACACTAGTGTAAGACCACTTATGGATTATCTTTGAGAACATTTTAGTCCCCAAAATGACCACTTATGGACTATACCAGTGTAAACTAATAATTTAAATATAACTGACTGCATTGTAGATAATTTAACCCCCGAGATAACTACTAATGGACTAGTGATGTTTTAAATCATTCTAGTTCCAGAAATTACCAATTATGGACTAAATTAATAACTTGAATAAATATTACTAACTGCGCCCTAGACATTTTTTTCCCTATCTTTGTTTAAAAACATTTTAATTCCAAAAATGACCACTTATGGACTATACCTTTGTAAATTTATAATTTGAATATTACTGATTGCATTGTAGAAAACTTAACCTCGGAAACGACCACTAATGGACTAAATGTGTTTTAAATCATTCTAGTTTCAGAAATGACCACTTATGAATTATACTAATATTACACTACTTATGGACTACGCATTTGTAAATTAATAATTTTAAGGTATATTACTGACTGGATTTAGTGCCGGCAATGGCCACTTATGGACTATTAGAAATTTGTGTAGTTTATGAATTAAAACACTGTTTTATATACCTAATTTTCATTATGCCCCATTTTCTTTAGTTGAGCCTATTGTGTTAATATTAAATTATCATATTATATTTAGTGATAATATTTAGTTTATCTCATATACAACGATGGTAAAAAAAAATTAAATATATACATCCTTCTTTTTAACATATTTGTCAAACGATTCATATTTCATTACAAATTTGTGCCGATTTTTATTAAAAAATAAATAAATTCTTCAGCAAGCCACACTTTTGCACCCCTGTTAAAATTTAAACCTTTTAATAAACATTGGCACAAAAATTACAATATCTGACAACAGAAAGCGATAACTGTTTTTTTTATTATTTAATTTCAAGGGGGAAGATTTAGCACGATGTAAAATACGATTAATAATAATAAAAATAATGGTTTAATCATTTTACCTGTATATTTGTTTGTTTGTTAATCTCAAGACCTACTGCATTTAGAAGCTTCTTTCTTGTAAGAGTTAAAAAAAAAAAACATCAACATACTAAAAGTCCTCCCTTTCTTTCGAGTATTTCTCAGTCTATATATAATTACAATTTATGCTATTTAATATAAAAAGTCTTCATTACTCGCAATTACACAATACTATTTACATTTATATGATAAAACAGAGCGCGCACACGTTTTACATCAATTCAGCTACAAACTCCGGCTGTCCGTCTTGGTTGATCTTCAGCGTCGTCTGGCCTTGATTTGAGGGCCGTGTGAAGTGGGCCTCTGACATTGACCCCCGGCCTATGCTGAGCCGGTCAGGGACCTGAAATGTTGAGCCCTGGAAGCCCAATGCAGCCTCATAGTACTGGAAACAATAATAGCAGAGAATTTAGTAAAACAAAGAGAATTCTTTGATCTGCAATAAAATCTAAGCTATCAGTCCTAGAACAATGGTCAACCTCTTAAAATATTCATAAAGAGTAACTTTTTTAAATAAAATTACCGAACATTACTTAAACTTAGAAAGCACCCCCTGAAAATAGCGAAGAACATAGAGCATATTTATTTTACATGATTCAATGAAATGAGTAACCTGAAACTATCTTTGAACTGTGATAAAATCTAAACGAATAGTTCTAAAACAATGGTCGACCTCTTAAAATATTCAAAAAGAGTCACTCTTTCAAATGAATATATCAAATATGACTTAAATTTGGAAATCACCCCCCGAAAATAGCGAAGAACATAGAATATATATTATTTTCAAACTGCAAAAAAATCTAAACTAACTATCCTGAAACAATTAACGAACTCTTAAAATATTCACAAAGAGTCCTTCTTTCAAATGAATGTATTGAATATTGCAAAAATTTCGAAAACATCCCCTGAAAATAGCGTAGAACATAAACAATCAAATAAGTAACCCGAAGCTATCTTTGAACTGCGATAAAATCGAAACTAAGAATCCTTAAAACAATGTACAACCTCTTAAAATATTCACAAAGAGTCCTTCTTTCAAATGAGTACATTGAATGTTACAAAAATTTGGAATAAACTTCCCAAAAATAGCGTAAAATATAGACAATGAAATGAGTAAATCGAAGTTATCTTTAAACTGGGATAAAATCTAAAATAATAATCCTAAAACAATGTACGACCTCTTCAAATATTCACAAACAGTCATTCTTTCAAATAAACATATCGGATATAAATTAAATTTGGAAACAACCCCCTGAATACAGCGTACAACATAGTATACATATTTATTTTTTCAAAACTTACACTAGGGACAACGTGCATTGACCCACGACTAGAGTTGGGCCCCATTGCAGCTTTAGACAGGGTGGCGTAGTCTGCCATATCATCGGCAATCGACATAGTCCCTGTACCATTAGAATTTCTTCTAACTGGGTGTTGAATGGTCGCATACGTGTTGTCCACCTAAATGTATATATTTTTGGTTAAAATACTCGACTCACTGCAACATTATATTTATTTACCTGTGACATTTCACCGCTGTTTCGTCTCTCCATTATGAGAGTTTGTTCTGGCTCGCTGAAAACTTGCATCGTCAGTTCTTGTTCTTCATAAAGTTTCAGTTTTCTAGAAGAGATTCATCAAAATTTAAGATACATGTAGAAGATGAAAGAAAAAACTTGTAACTTACTGTTCAATCCATAACGGATTCTCTGTTGTGTTTAAATCATCAATTATCTGTTTCTTAATCAATGCATCTTTCTTTTTTAAATCATTTGGAATTGAAATAACCCTGAAAAATTGATTCAACATTAAACTTATTATTTTAAAACCTTTTCAATAACTTTATATAACATTATTTACATGTTTAAGGCCTTTTAAAACCCAATTTAATAATTTTATAGCCTTTTTCATAACTTCAGAGTCTTCAGTCTGACTTTAAGGCCTTTTAAAACCCATTTTATAAATTTAAGAGCCTTTTTCATAATTAGACTCTTTTTTAAAATCATTAAAGTTTTTTTAAAGACTTTTGATTTAATAATTTCAAAGCTTTTTCTATAACCAGACAGTTTTACCTAATTTAATAACTTAATAGCCTTATTTAAATCTTAAGGGTGTTTTAATTGTTCAATTTAATAACTTTTGAGTCTTTTAAAAGTAATTAAGAGCCTATTTTTGAGATTTAATACTCACCAATGCCTCAAGCAGCAGCACACAACTATAAATGTTATTATCCCGACAAATAGTACAATAGATAAAGCTATAAGCGCAGCTAACGCAGGATCGAACGGCTCTTCTCTGATAGCTTCAACAACGGGGACCACATTTTCGATAGCGAATCCTGCATAGTAGTCTTTTAGAAAGTCGTATTTAGCATCTATGAGTTTCAGGACTTCAGGAATAGTCTTGATAGTTTGTGAGTGTGTGTCTACTACATGGATTAACATGTCCGACCTGAAAGAAATTACGTTTACAATCGTAATATGATGATATTTATAATCAAATAAGTGACAAAATGTGCCGTTTCTTACCAATCCGAATGGATCCTATTGCTTGAATCTGTGTGGAACCTGATTTCATCAACGATCACAATACTTTGTGTGGCGTTACTTAGTTCTGCAACGATTTCATCTTTCTCTTCGAATACTTCCGAAGCAGGCCTTGATAATATCACTTTAATCAATTGTTCAGGTTCGTAGATCCATATCTGAAAGAGTAAATAACACAAATCAAGTCGTAAAGTTTTATTTAATTTATTTAACTTACATGTATTTTTGCCATTGCTTCACGTCCAGGGTACGCTTTTTCTTTTGCGATGACTTCAACTATGAATCGATCTTGGTTGTATTCTGCCATATAATTAGCCGTTATTAGTTTCCCATCTTGAGTTATGTTGAACGGAGATGGCAGAATTGAACCCGAGGATCTGGAAGTTACATTAAATATGATTTTGATACTTGAAGATTTACAGTTGTAAAATGACCAATACCTGTTAGATCCATATTTGTATAAGTTAGAAGCTTTGATGAAATATTCAATTGTTCCATTCGGGCCTTGATCTGGATCGATTGCTTTTAAATGTGTGATAACGTAGTTTATATCTGCCATTACGTTTATTCCTAAAAAGAGTAAAAATAAAATCTCTGTAATTAAAATGGTCGTATGGAGGTAAAACAAAATGTATTTTGTAGCTTGAAATATCTACTTTATAATGCTTTTTGCAGATTTAAATTTCATTCCCTTTTTGTAGAGTTATAAGATTATAAAGCGAGTGATAGAAAAAAACCATTTTTTTTGTTAATTTTTATTAAGGTGGATGGGGTTTAAACTTGTTTTTTATACAAAATCTTTAGATGCTATTTGAAAGCATAAAGTTTCAGCTTTGGAATACTTTTTGCAGATTTAAATTTCATTCCCTTTTTGTAGTTATAAGATTATAAAGCGAGTGATAGAAAAATTTGTTTGTTTGTTAATCTTTATTAAGGTGGATGGGGTTTAAACTTGTTTTTTATACAAAATTAGTTGATGCCATTTAAAAGCATATAGTTTCAGTTTTGGAATGCTGTTCTCAGATTCTATCTGTGAATTTTTTTCGCAGAGTTATTGCATATCAAAGAAAAAATCATACCTGCAAAAAATTCATTCCGAGGGAATTTCGGTGGGTTATCATTCTCGTCTTGTACGATAACTTTCACCTTAGCTATGCTACTGTCATGGATTATCTGTTCTTCTAACAGATTTCCTTGTTCTTCACTGCTCATATAGAAATTAGGATCGTTGTTCGCTAATATATACAAATTATATTCAGATCTCTTTTCTCTGTCGAAAGATTGATTTGTATACAAACTACCGTCAGATTTATCCAAGTAAAAGCTGTTATCATTGTTTCCTGACATTATGTAGTAATATACTTTAGCATGTTTACCTTCGTCTTTATCTATCGCTTGTACTTTACCTAAAATAACAATTGAAATTATCATTTTATAAAAATATTAATTTCAAAAAATCTTACCTATTCTTATATCTTTCTGTGAATTTTCAAGTATATAAAACTTATATGGATTTGCGGTAGCTGAATCTGAGAATTCTGGACGATTATCATTTGTATCAACTAAAAGAACTGTCAGAAATCTTAAAGTATCATAGTACGTAGGAGAACCGTGATCTTTAGCAACTAGAACAAGCTAGAACAAAAAAAGAAATAATTATTCAATGTTTGATGACCTAGACATTGGTCTTAAAATGTTTATTATATAATCTAGTTTTACGTATCAAAATTTTAGACAGATTCTATAAGTTGATTTATAGTAACATCCTTTTATGTAAAGTACAATTTTTTTGTTTACTTTACGGAAAAACTTGTAACTACAAAACTATTAATTAAATCAATTTAAAATTTTGCTGCTTAAAACTAGATTAAACAACGCACATTTTAAGCCTACTCCAAAGTTTCTACCATGAATACTTTTAGAGTAATATAATACCAAAGACAAGGGATTTTAACATATGATAATAACAAATATCTACTTTATATAAAGAGCTGTTACAAAAACACTATTCATTGAATTGATTTAAAATTTTGAAACATAAAACAAGATTAAATAACGCACATTTCAATCCTACTCCAAAATTTCTACTACAAATACTTTTAGAGTAACATATCATCAAAGATGAGCGATTTTAAATATTTTAATAGATAATAAAAATGAAGTTATAGTTCATGGAAAAACCTATAACTCCAAAAGTATTAATTGGATTGATTTAAAATTTTGATGCATAAAACAAGATTAAATAACGCACATTTTAAGCCCACATTGAAATTTCTACCCCCAATAGTTCCAGAGTTCCATATCATTTTAACCCACATTACATACCTCATATTTTGATTTGACTTCTCTATCCAAGAACATCTTCGTTCTAAGTTCTCCCGTATCAGCATCTATGATAAACTCATCTGTCTCTTGCGTATTCTGGTTTCCAACTTTTAGATGGTAAGTCACCCGCCCATTTTCTCCTGAATCTTTATCGCTGGCTTTTACAGTCATGACTAAATAATCGGCTCTCGCTGCATTCTGCAAAAATAATATTTATAAGTGACAAGGGAGTAGGGGAGGGGTATTTCACTTGAGTAAATCTTACCTCAGGTACTTCTACAGTCGCATTTGCCAAAGCAGGCATCACAAATTCCGGTTTAAATTGGTTAACGTCTAAAACGTCGATATCTATCATTGCTTCATCGCTGAATCGTCCAGCGCCTTCTGCGTCTCTAGCTTCTACTAACAGCTGGTAATGCCGAGGGCCCCCTATCAATGAAGAATGTGGGTACAGGAATCCGGTGTCGGGATCCAGATAAAACGTATCTGTAAATAATCGTTTTGTTTGTATTTTATTCACCAAAATGACCACTTATGGACTATGATAATTAAACTAACAATTTAAATAAATATTACTGACTGCATCTGATAATTTTAAACCTAATAATGACCACTTAAGGACTATTTGTTTTTCAGATAATTTCAGCCTCAAAAATGACCACTTATGGACTACTGTAAATAAATATTTTTATAAATAATACTAACTGTACCATATATTTTTTTTCCAAAGATGGACCACTTATGGACAATTCTTTAAAGAACATTATTTAAGCCCCAAAAATGATCACTTATGGACTATATTATTGTAAATTAATAATTCGAATATTACTGACTGCATCATAGATAATTTTATCCCGGAGATGACCACTTATGTACTACGCATTTATGAATTAATAAATTGAATATAATTTATTGTAATTTTAATCCTGTTTATGTTTATAATCATTTTAGCTCCATAAATGACCACTTATGGACTACCTGTGCTTAAGATAATTTCAGCCACAAAGTTGACCACTTATGGACTACACTACTGTAAAATCGTTTCATTTGTGTTTAAATTACGATGAATTTACTTACTGATATTGTTTCCACTTTTAACGGTGTATTTAATCATTGAGTTCATCCCTTCGTCAGCATCTTCTGCCCGGATTTGTAGAATAGGAGAGGGGGGGTTGATGACTAAATTCTCTACGATGCTAGCCTTGTACGTTTTTTGTGCAAAAATCGGCGGGTTATCGTTTACGTCGTTGATAATTATGTGTACCTAGAAAATGAATTATTTACAAATTTTCAAACAGATATCTCTGCGAAAAATTATTGGATTTGCGTGATTCAATGCTCATTCGTATGCTTATACTTTCTAGTTTTTGAATCAAGAGCTCAATAATTTTTATCATCTCTTGCCGCTTTGTGCCAATGGTTAAAAAAGTTAAAAAAATTATCCCTTAATTTTGTATAAACTTTGAAAGCTTATATGGGTTGACAAATTTTTTTTACGAGAAATTTAATGAAAGCATTCAAAAGCTTCTTGTTTTCTCTTGAAAATGTGTTTTTTTTATCCCTGTACGATTTTTTTTGAGCACGTCATTCACTGTCAAAGTAAAATAACACTTTTGACTTTTTAACCAAAAAAAAACGATTGTAACTTCAAATAAATAACGTTGATTTTTCAAACTTACCGGCACCGAAGTAGTCCTTCTGATGCTCGAAGGGGCCCCATCACTTGCCACGACCTGTATCGTCAGTTCTTTCAACATTTCTCTATCAAGCAATCCTGGATTTGCGACAGAAATCATGCCAGTATTTTTATCTATCATAAAGTCCTCACTATGTTCCCCCATCAGGCTGTACATCACCTGTCCAAAAACACCTTCGTCGCTATCGGAAGCCCTAACCGCAAATATTTTAGTTCCGACCGGAGAATTTTCATTGACACTTGTTTCGTATTTCGTTTCTGAAAACACCGGGTCCATATCGTTGATATTTATTATATTCACAAGCACATCTGCAGATGCAGAAAGTTGCGGGATTCCCGAATCTGAAGCGACGATTGTAAAGTTTAGATCCTTGACTTGCTCGTAGTCGATGCGTTTTTTCGTTCGCACCACACCTGAAATTTGTAGGTTATTTATTTTGCCCCGAGAGGGTAGAGGTGGGTTAAATAATTACCTGTAATGTTGTCGATTAGGAAATAATCACTCGTAGGGTTGATTTCGTATGTAACTATATTAGAATCTTCGTCAGAGGCTGTGTAAGTTGCAATGATACTTCCAATCGGTTGTTCTTCTAGAAGTTCTAGGTTGTATCGTGGGTTTAATAGACTCCATGGGGGTTTGAAAACAGGGGCGAAGTCGTTTACATCAACGATTGTAATTACGAGAGTACCTGAAAATTTATTTATTTTTGATTTTTCTCAGGCAAAATGCGCGGGGCCAGCATTAGTTAACGCTAGCAGCTCATTCAATTATTTCGTAACTAATGAAGCTAGATCAAAAATCTTTGCAGCGTATTTTGTTGCTAGTTAAGTACTTTTGGATAACAACAGATATTTTTACCCCCCTTCCCCCCCATTTTTTTTCATGTAAGATTATTATATAGACCTTTTTCATTCAAACTCAAATATCTCAACACTGAAAAATTCTTCAATAATTTTTCCAAAAGCGTTGTAAAGCTGAGAAAATTTCCTAAAAATTAGCCATCTTGATTTAAAAAAAAAAAAAAAAACTAGGCATCCCCATGCAAAACTTTCAAAAATCGCGAAAAAAATTCAATTTTTTCACTCAACTGCCTGCGGTCACAAAAACATCCCAAAAAAAAAACATAAAAACACCACTGAATTCGAAAAGCACACAAAATTTCCTTCAATTTGAAAAATAGACACTTCCTTGCAAAACTTTCAAAAATTGCGAAAAAAATTCAATTTTTCAATTTTTTACTCAACTGCCTGCAGTCACAAAAAATGTCAAAAAAATACCACTGAATTCCAAAAGGACACAAAATTTCCTTCAATTTCCACTCTCTATAACAGTGGTATCCAAAGTGGGGTAAGCGCATATATTAAAAAAACGTTATATTATATTATATTATAGGGGGTAAAACTTTATTATTATTATTATTATTTTCATCTTAGGGGTACGCGATCAAAAAACTTTGGAGATCACTGTTTTGTAATTTCAAGAGGAGCAAATTTTTTCGAATTAATTTTTCGCATAAACTTACCTTGCGCTTGTTGCATCGTCGGAGCCGTTATATCCGTAACCAAAACCGTAATTCTAACAACAGCCGCTACATTTCTATCCAACTTATTAGCCACTTTCACTTGCCCCGTCGACTTATCTATCGAAAAGAACTCCTTAAAACTATCCAATTCTGTAACCTGCTTCCCGTTCTTATCTACCGCTGTTATGGGTTCTGTCGCAGCATAATTTAATGATTCAGTTGCTTCTATATCAGGATCCATCGCCGTTAAAGTATGAACAATGAACCCAGGTTCCACATCTTCAGAAACCTCCGTCTGTTGAGTTGGCGGAACGAAATACGGATACTTATCATTCACGTTTAACACACTTACAGTTAAAGTTGAAGTTCCGGTCAAACTGGGAGACCCTTGATCGACGGCTATCAGTTCTATATTATAAGTATTCCGCCTATCGTAATCTAGTCGGTTTGATATTGTAACAATCCCTGTTGTTTCGTTAACGCTGAAATCGTCAAACGCACCTTTTTGGATGTGGTACTTGACTAAGGCGTTAATACCGCTGTCTGCGTCGGTCGCTGATACGTGTTCGACTGTCGTGTTGATTGTCGCGTCTTCTGCAACCGAAGCGACGTAACTCTCGCTGGTGAATACTGGGGCGTTATTGTTAACATCGTGGACGGTTATATTTAGTAAACAAGTCGTTGTGTATTTACTGTCACTTGCCTGGAAATTAAATCAGAGAATCAGTGTTACTCAAAGGTCTCTAATTGTCATAAAAATGGTCGAATGTTGGTAGGAAAAAAAGATTCCTAAAGATTTGAATGTCTACTTTCTGATGCTTTTTACGGATTGGAAATATAACCAGTTTTCATAGAGTTATAGGAATGTAAAGAAAAAAAATGCAATTTTTTGTTTGCTTATTGTTAGTTAAGGTTCACAGAGCTGAATTTTTTTTAGAAAAAATCTCTTATGTCATTTGAAAGTGTAGTATTTCAGCTGCAAAATCCCCTTTTCAAATTTGAACGGCGATTTTTTTTCCATAGTGTTATTTGACGTTAAGTAAAAATCGTCATTTTTTTAAATGCAAGTTGAAGCTAAAATTTTACACTTTTATGTCACATTAAGAGATTTTATCTAAAAATCCCCCCCCCCCCCTCCCCTTACGTGCACCTTGAAAAAAATGTTTTTTTTTGTTTACTTTATAATTCTATAAGTCTATGGAAAATGAACTAATTTTCAATTTATGAAGAGCAGTAGAGATAAGTGATTTCAATCTTTAAAATGCTTTTTTTTCGACCTAAATACCAGGGCTTCGAACCGTTATTTTTTTCGTTTCGGTTTTCGTTCCGGTTCGAGTAAAAAAATATATTTCGGTTCGGTTCCGGTTTTTGTTCCGCAAAAAATAACGGTTTTTCCGGTTTTCGGTTCAGCTCCGAGTGATTAATTAGAAAAAAATATTATTTATATTAAAAAAATATTTTCTACCATAATTTAGAATATTTTATGGTACTTGTATGATAGTCTGAACAACAATTGAAGTGGGAAATAAGATCATGTTAACGCGCGTATTTTAACATATACTGAACCGTAAAAACCGATATTTTTATTTCGGTTCTGTTCCGGTTTTCGTTCCGGCAAAAAATAACGGGTTTTCCGGTTTTCGGTTTAGTTCCGGTTCGAAGCCCTGCTAAATACGACTAATTTCACGATAATTACCGAACTTTGAATATCGTCTTTTTTATATACTTACTTCAATAGTTAAAATAATATTATCAGATGAGACATTCGTCATATCCAGTCCTTTTTGACTGGAAATCATAATTTTCCCCAAATGTGGATCTATAGAGAATAAGTTATTAACATTCCCTGCGATTATCGAATACGTTATTTCTGAAGAAATATCTGCATCGACTGCTTGAACTTGAAGTTCCGGTTCGAATTTAAAAGCACCTTCATCTATGACTGCTCTATAGTTTTGATTGATGAATTTAGGAGCATTGTCGTTACTGTCTATTAGGGATATTCTTAAAGGTACAACAGTCGTTTGTCCTGTTCCTTCATCGTCAGTTGCCTGAAAAAATTATGATCGATCTAGTACTTTACGTAAAGGCTTCTTACTTCTAAATGATTCGAAATTTGGATATTTAAAAGATGATTAAATTACGAACATTTTGAGATCAATCCGAACTTTCTGTGATTTATAGTTCCAGAGTTCTAAGCCACCAAAAAATCAACGATTTTTTTTGTATTTTACGTAAACAGCTGTAAAATCGATTAATCTAAATGATTTATAATTACAAGACATAAAACTAGATTAAATAAAGTACTTTTTAAAACTATTTCAAAGTTTTTGTGATTTATAGTTACCGATTTCTATGTCACCAAAAATAAAACAGTTTTTTTCTAATTGTGAACTGATTTTTTTTGTATTTTACATATATACAAATGATTTATAACGATACGGCATAAAATTAAATTAATTTACGAATATTTTTAAGACCATTCCGAAATTTCTAGCACTTATAGTTACCAAGTTCTATGTCATCAAAAAACAAGACGGGTTTTCTTTTAAATTGTAATTAATTTTTTTTGTACTTGACATAAAAGGCTGTAACAATTAAACGATTAATCGAAATGATTTGAAATTTTAATACATAAAACAAGATTAAATAACGATTGTTTTAACACCATTTTGAAGTTTCTCACATTTAAAATTACCGAGTTATATGTCATCAAAAACAGATTTTTTTTTAAATTGTAAATTAACTTTTTTATACATTACGTAAAGGCTGTAGGGACAAAATGATTTATAATTATGAAGCATAAAACTAGATTAAATAATGATCATTTTAAGATAATTCCGAAGTTTCTAGCATTACTAGTTTTAAAGTTCTATGTCAACAAATTCAAGACAGACCTACCTTATAAGATAAGAAGTACGTAGGTCTCGTTTCGAAATCTAGACAATCCTCACTTCCAGGAACATAGCATTCTGCAACACTGATCACTCCCGTCTTGTTATTGACTAGGAATTTATCTGCCCCATTTCCGAAGAGCTGGTAAATGATTCCGTTCTCCCCAAACTGGCCACTGTCCCTGTCTTTGGCTAGAATGCTCGTTACCACACTTCCAGGGGATGCAGTTTCTGATATTCTGGCGGAGTAGGCCTCGTGTTCGAACGTGGGAGCGTTGTCGTTCGCATCTGTGATACTAATAGTTACAGTGGCAGTTGAAGAAAGGCGAGGGTTTGTGTGTTTTTCTTCGGCGATTACCTGTGAAGAAGAAATTATTGAAGTTGTTTGGGTTAATGTCGAATATATAATATATCTATGGGAAAAATACATAGACAAAATCTAAATACAACAAAATGTAGCTGAAATTCTACGCTTTCGAATGGCACCACTAGATTTTCTCTAAAAAAATTCTCACCTTCTCCCATGGGCCTTCGCAAAATAAATAAAATCATCATTTAAAAAATTACTTTATTTAGAAATCAATCAATCAACTATTTGAAAAAAAATCGTAGATCAAATTTTTTAGCTGAAATTCAGCGCTTTTTAATGACATTAAAAGATTTTCTCTTAAAAAATCATTTACCCCTCCCACGTGCCTTCGCAAACTTAATAAAATTGCCATTTAAAAAAATAACGTATTTTAAATTTAAAAGTCCGATAATTTTGAGAAAAAAAATCGTAGCTCAAATCTAATATACGTATTTTGTAATTGAAAATCTAGGCTTTCGAATGGCATTAATAGATTTTTTCTTAAAAAATCACTTCCCCTTCCAATGCGTCTTTGCAAAGTTTGCAAAATTGTCATTAAAAAAAATATCGTATTTTAAATTTATAAGTCGCATAACTCTATGAAAAAAAATCGTAGATCAAATCTAAAAAATGTATTTTGTAGTTGAAATTAAAAGCTTTTGAATGGAAACAACAGACTTTCTCTAAAAATATCTCTCCTCCCTCCCACGCGTCTTAGCAAAGTTAACAAATCGCCATTTAAAAAAAATAACGTATATATCTTAAATTTATAAATCAAATAACTCTATGAAAAAATATTTCAGATAAAATTTAAATGCAGTAGAATTTAGCCGAAATTCTATGCTTTTGAATGGCATCAATTGATTTTGTTTAAAAAAATTACACTCCCATTGCCACCCTCATAAAGTTTAAAAAAATATACATTTTCTGATATTTCCTTGATAATCATATAACACAACAAAAAATTTATGGAATTAAATCAGTAAAAAGCAGCAAAAAGTAGAGATTTCGAGCTTTAAAATGCTTTTTTTTTAATCAAAATCTGACCATTTTTACCTTAATTACAGAAATTCGAATTTTAAAATTTTCCCCTAGAAATTATTTTTGTAATACTCACCAAAATGATAAATTTTCTCTGGTTAGGATCTTCATAATCAAGAGACCCATTCGCAACTCTAATACTGACCGACGTGAAACCTGTAGCAGACGTCGGTTCAACCGCGAAAGCCCCAGAGACGTCGTCCAGCCGTAACGTAAACACAGAATTGCTCCCCTAAAAAAAAAAATAATTAATTATCACATTCAGTAGACTCTCGACTTCTGGGTACACTCACCACATCTGGGTCTTTCACGGTCATGTCTAGATGGGGTAGAGGTGTACCGTTCTGCACATTCTCCGGTATTTCGACGGTGTATTCCCGTTTATTAAAAGTTGGTGGTTCGTCGTTCACGTCTTTAATGGTGACAGTGGCGTCGGCTGTTGTTACAGTAAGAGGGTCATTTCCCCTAACTCCGTCTATTAATTCTCGAGCCTGTGGTGAAATTGTGATTAGGAAAAATTCAAATCGATAAAAAAATTTCACTCAAACGTAAATAACATTGCGAAAAAAAATCGCAAAACAAAAAAATCAACGAGCATTTTAAAGCTGAAATTTCAAGCTTTGAAATGCAGTCAAATAGATCCCTCAACGCTTTTTTGTTTTTGAATGAGAGTTTGATAAAGTTTTTTATTTTTATTTTTTATATTTTTTTGGGTTTGGATTAATTGATCCAATTTTTCGAAAAACAGGTCAAATTTAAATCAGAAAAAAACATTCAAAAGTAGATATTACAAGCTTCAAAATGTTTTTTTTAAACACGTTTTGCGACTATTTTCAACGTAGATATGAAAACTTGAATTTTATCAAAAAAATCGAAATGTATTTACCCTTATTGTCAGAGATAAAACTCCTGTAGTATCTTCCAAAGACTCTTTATCTAAAGGTTTAGCCGTTCTAAGCTCCCCCGTAACTGCATCGAGTAAAAAATAGTCCATGGGATCTGTTAAAAAAAAAACAATAATTTTTTTACCCCAAATTATTTTTTTCTGCAACTCATCTCATTGATAAAAAAGAAACGATGCCTTACTTGTAACAAGTTCGTAAACTATTTTCCTAGGTGTTCCCCTGTCTCCATCCCTAGCAAGTACTGTCATAATTAGAGTGTTCACAGGAGCGTCCTCTTCCACTACCCCTGTTAAGGACCCCACAAATAAAGGGGGTGTGTTCTGCACATCCCCAATTTTGATCTCTACGCTTGTATTACTGTGGAGCTGGCCGTCCTGTAAAATATATTAAAGATACAGGCTGTTTATAAAGTACCTATCCGGGAAAAAAATTCAGATCTGAAGTAATGATCTGTGGAGACCTGCAAAGATGTATAATGATCTACAACAATTTACAAAGATCTCTGAAGATCGTTGTAACGTTGAAAATTTATGAACTTTCAATGTTGAAATTTCATGAATTTTTAACGTTTTAATCTCTATCACGATCTACAACGATCTTAAGAAATCTTTGTAGATCGTTGTAGATCTTTGTAGGTCGTTGTAGATCTTTGCAGGTCTCCACAGATCAAAAACTAGTGAAAAAATATGATGTTGTCTCAAAATGCAGATCTATCAAGATCTAATTTGATCACTTCAGATCTGAAATTTTTTCCCGGGTAGCTAAAATCAAACGTATTTTTTGCAGGGCTTCGAACCGTTATTTTTTTCGTTTCGGTTTTCGTTCTGGTTCGAGCAAAAAATATATATTTCGGTTCGGTTCCGATTTTCGTTCCGCAAAAAATAACGGTCTTTCCGGTTTTTTCGGTTTTCGGTGCAGCTCCGAGTGATTAATTAGAAAAAAAAATTATTTGTATAAAAAAAAAATGTTCTACCATAATTTAGAATATTTTATGGTACTTGTATGATAGTCCGAACGACAATTGAAGTGGGAAATAAGATCATGTTAATGCGCGTATTTTAACATGTATTGAACCGTAAAAACCGATATTTTTATTTCGGTTCTGTTCCGGGTTTCGTTCCGGTAAAAAATAACGGTTTTTCCGGTTTTCGGTTCAGTTCCGATGCGAAGCCCTGATTTTTTGACCCCTTATATTTAATTTACCGATGCTTCTAGAATAAGTTGATAGAACTGTTTTGCGTTATAGTCCAGTGGTTTCTTCAGCACAAGTGAACCCTCGTAGTGACTTTGGGTAGCAGAGTTCATCACAATTTCAAATATTGAACACGCTTCCATGAACTGTAAAAGTATATTTATTATTTTATTGTAAAATTTAAAAGGAGGGTAAAATTTACTTGTTGTTCCATAGAGCACGAAACTTCTATAGTATCCCCAATTGAGTCTAAGTCTTCGACTTTTATTCCGTTGAATACAGTTGTACCAACTGTAGAATCTTCCTGAATTACTGCTTCGTAAGGGACCTAAAATTATTAGGTATTAAACAACTTTGTTTTATTTCTTTTTTTTATATACTTACATTTTTAAACATAGGGGCGTTGTCGTTTTCATCTAAAATTATAACGGATATTGGTACCCTTACTATGTTATTTCCTCCCCCTTCTATTTCATCTTCAATTGTTACAAAAAAATTTAATGTTTCGTTCACCTGAAAAAATAAATTAAATTTTATGTCTTTTTAAGTAAAGGTTAATTAAGAATTATGTACAAGATATTTACTCACCTCTCTGTCCAGAGGTTTAACTACGGTGACTTCCCCAGTTATAGGGTTAACACTGAGTCTGTCTGTACCAGCCAGCCCATACCTCACCGGACTATTCTCAGGATCGCTACCCTCCAGCCTGTAAACCACCTCCCCTACCGGAGTATTCTCAGATAGAACTTGGTTGTTCATGTCTAACTGGAATGACGGCGAAAGATTTGCACAGCATACTGTCAAAAATATCATAAATATAAAGTAGATATATAACAAAAAAAAGTTTTTATTCAAAGGGCTGTAACTATTAAAAGGTTCATCTGAATGATTTGAAATTTTAATACGTAAAACTAGATTATATAACGCACATTTTAAGACTAGTCTGAAGTCTGTGTGATTTATAGTTCCAGAGTTCTATGTCGGCAAACAAGAAGATTTTTTTATTAGTGTTTTTGATGTAATTTTACTTAAATGGTTGGAACTACCAAATGGCTCATCTAAATGATTTGAAATTTTAATATGTAAAACTAGACTATATAATGCACATTGTAAAACTAGTTTGAAGTCGGTATGATTTATAATTCCAGAGTTCTATGTCGGCAAACAAGAAGATTTTTTTATTAGTGTTTTTGATGTAATTTTACTTAAATGGTTGTAACTACCAAATGACTCATCTAAATGATTTGAAATTTTAATATTTAAAACTAGATTATATAATGCGTATTTTAAAACTAGTCTGAAGTCGGTGTGGTTTATAATTCCAGAGTTCTATGTCGGCAAACAAGAAGACTTTTTTACTAGTGTTTTTGATGTAATTTTACTTAAAGTGGTTGTAAGTACCAAATGACTCATCTAAATGATTTGAAATTTTAATACGTAAAACTAGATTATATAACGCACATTTTAAGACTAGTCTGAAGTCTGTGTGATTTATAGTTCCAGAGTTCTATGTCGGCAAACAAGAAGATTTTTTTATTAGTGTTTTTGATGTAATTTTACTTAAAGTGGTTGTAAGTACCAAATGACTCATCTAAATGATTTGAAATTTAAAACGTAAAACTAGACTATATAATGCACATTTTAAGACTAGTCTGAAGTCTGTGTGATTTATAGTTCCAGAGTTCTATGTCGGCAAACAAGAAGACTTTTTTATTAGTGTTTTTGATGTAATTTTACTTAAATGGTTGTAACTACCAAATGACTCATCTAAATGATTTGAAATTTTAATACGTAAAACTAGATTATATAATGCACATTTTAAGACTAGTCTGAAGTCTGTGTGATTTATAGTTCCAGAGTTCTATGTCGGCAAACAAGAATACTTTTTTATTAGTGTTTTTGATGTAATTTTACTTAAATGATTGTAACTACCAAATGACTCATCTAAATGATTTGAAATTTTAATACGTAAAACTAGATTATATAACGCACATTTTAAGACTAGTCTGAAGTCTGTGTGATTTATAGTTCCAGAGTTCTATGTCGGCAAACAAGAAGATTTTTTTATTAGTGTTTTTGATGTAATTTTACTTAAAGTGGTTGTAAGTACCAAATGACTCATCTAAATGATTTGAAATTTTAATATGTAAAACTAGATTATATAATGCACATTTTAAGACTAGTCTGAAGTTTGTGTGATTTATAGTTCCAGAGTTCTATGTCGGCAAACAAGAATACTTTTTTATTAGTGTTTTTGATGTAATTTTACTTAAATGGTTGTAACTACCAAATGACTCATCTAAATGATTTGAAATTTTAATATGTAAAACTAGAGTACATAACGAACATTTTAAGACTAATCCGAGGTCTATGTGATTTATAGTTCCAGAGTATTATGTTGCTAAACATGAACACTTTTTAAAATATTGTTTTTGCTATCATTTTATTAAATCGCTGTAACTATTTAATGATTTATTGAATGGATTTAAAATAATAACATATTAAACTAGAGTACACAACGAACATTTTAAGACTAATCTGAAGTCTGTATGATTTCCCGTTCCAGAGTTCTATGTAACCAAACATGAGAGTTTTTTTTTATACTCTTCATCCGGTAGAATTGCCTTTCTACTCTAATATATATTTCCATCATCGTTGCATAATAAGCACCATTACTACTAATATAAACGCTGTGCATAAGTAGTTATCTCAGTATATATGAATACTGCTAACATAATCAGGAGAAGAGGAAGTACAATTCATAAATGCAAAGCACATGCGATCCTTTTACGGGTATTACATCAACAAGTCAAATGTAATGGTCCATAACACAGGCTCCAATGAGAAATAAAGAAAACACACTGACTTATTTCTAACCGACTTCAAAAAAGAAGGGGGTTCTCAATAAATATTAACCGATTTGGACGATTTTTTCAGGTTGTCCACCGTTTTTTGAAAATAAAATTCCCTGATTTTTCCCTGACCACGAGGTTCGGAGGCAAGAAGTGATCGAGAGGCCCCCAGAATGTGCAAAAAAATTTGAAGACCTTTTTTTTTGCTCGTCAACTGAAATTTATGCACTTTTTTCTTCTTCACTGACTTCCCAGATATAATAAATTCCCTGACTTTCAAAAAAAAAAAAAATGTAATAAATTCCCTGACTTCTCAGAATTTTAAAGAAATTCCCTGACTTTCCCTAACCACTTTAGGCTTCCCTGACTTTCCAGAAAGTGGACACCCTGTTTTTGTTTGTTTGAAAGAGTATACTTCCGTGGGGGTCCTATATAAATTCTGACAATGGACCAATCAAAATGGAAAAATAATAAACTTTTTAATAAAAAAATAAAACCAACTTAAAAAAAAATTAAAAATAATTTAATTTTACAGTTTTTGATGTCAGTGTTAAGCCAATAAAAAACTTTTTAAGAAAAATAAGACTTCAAAAACTGTTAAATTTATTTATTATATACTTTTCAGTATTTTTAGAGATTTTTTGAAGTTTATTATTTTTATTTTGCATTTGTGACAAAATTTTGCATACAATAGCATCTAATTTAAAAGACGGTACATAATATGAACTTGTGGAATCAATCCCGACGTTTCTATTAATATAAATAATAAATGACAACTGTTTTTTTAATTTATTAATTATTCCCTGCGCCGCCACCATTATTTATAAATCAACATTTAAAAAATTCTTAAGCCATCTGTGTAATAGACAGTTGTATTATAATATCTGGACATTATTATGCACTAATGTATCAATCCACAAAAATATAATTTTTGATTTATGGATGCAGTTTATTATTATTATAAATTATAATTTAACAGTCCGGTATTATAAAGGAGCTCGCAAATTTGCTAGCTTGCAAGCACTCTCAAATGATATATCAAACTTATATGACAGTTCTCTTTGAATTTGTTGAAGACTTTGACAAGTTTCGCACACGCGTTGTAGGTAAATACTAACGGTATTAAAACAGTGGCGATATTATGAAAATTATTTTATATGATTAAAGTCGCCGACTGTGTTAAAATTAGTTGAAGTGTCACTGCTCTAAATTCCATAGCTAATCCATAGATACTAGTACAGAATTAATACCCCATTTGAGAGAAATTGTTAGCTAGCAAATTTTGCTAGCTCCTTTATAATACCGGACATAAAAGTATTCGTGGTAGAAACTTTGAAGTAGGCTTAAAATGTGCGTTGTTTAATCTAGTTTCAAGCAGCAAAATTTTAAATTGATTCAATAAATAATTTTGTAGTTACAAGTTTTTCCGTAAAGTAAACAAAAAAATTGTACTTTACATAAAAGGATAAATAAATTAGCTTATCGAATCTGTCTAAATTCATAGATACTAGTACAGAATTAATACCTCATTTGAGAGTGCTTGCAAACTAGCAAATTTTGCGAGCTCCTTTATAATACTGAACATTACTGTAAGTTTGGTTGAAGATAGAATGATTATAATATAAATGTTTTTTAGATTTTATTTGAAGATATATTTAATAAACCAACCAAATGCTAAATTCCTTTTTTCCAATAATGTAAAAAAATCACAAACATATTTTTATTTGCACGATTCAAAAATGTTGATATCTCTAAGTGGCTTGATACATTACTGCATAACACTGTCCATCTATAGATTTCAATAAGCAAGTCCATAGACAACACAAAAAATCTTCATTACGTAAAAATAGTTAGCTTGAAAGATTTCAGAACAAAATTGAAATCAGTGTGTTTTCTCATAGTCTAGCTACTTATTGGCCTTTTTAAGATATCGGAGCAGAAGTAGCATCAAGAAAGAAAGAGAGAGGAAGCTATTAGACTTCTTCAGATAAGAAAGTTCGGGGAAAGAACAACACAAGACTCGAGTTTTCGCCCGTGTTAAACTGCTTATACAAATATTGACCCTGTTTCGATAATTAGACCCAATGACACTTCACAATCTGATTAAATCTAATTAATTCGATCCAGTGGTACTCAAACTACAAAAAGTTGCAACCAATAATATTTATAATTTTTATCTGAAAACTATTTAACCGATGGAACTTGAGCCTAAAATCTTATAATTAATTAAGACTCGATATTGCTTAATCAATTTCAAGGGGTTGAGCAGTAATATTCAATAGAATGAGTAAATTACTACTGAACTGATCTTAGTAAGATTTTCATCGTTATGCAGTGTGAAATTAGTGACAAAACAAATACAGCAGTAATATATAATATGGTATTTAAGGATTTTACATTCAAGTTTTCATATAAATATTATTAACATTAATGTTATTAAAAAAGCCAAGTGCAAGCTATAGTTGCACAATTAGTGTTCCGTGCCATCAGCCCCCCCCCCCATTTATATTATTGAGATTTTTTTGTTCTATAATTAAAAATAAGATAAAAAGTTAATATAAATATACCTCCTTATACTTAACATCATAGAGTTATAGCCATTATTATATATTATATATAGCCAGTATTACTGTTACACGTACTTTACTAACATGATAAAAAAAAACTATAAATGGCTGTTTGTTTTAAAAAATGCAGTTTTGGAGGTATATTTATATTATTTTTTTATTATAGAACAAGAATATAAACTTATTTTGGGTAATTTTAAGCATCTGTATTAAGTAAAATTTGGCAGTACTTTCTTTTTTCGATAATTTTCGAAAACGGTTGATCCTATGACAAATGAACAAAGTATATTTTTGTGTATTTTGTATCATATAATCTTGTACAGGAACCCAACTCAGGAAAAAATTCAAGAACAAAAAAATAGATAAAAATCGGCGGGCCTACTGGTCCCATACACCCCTGGTCTAAATTATTATTATTTGATACTGGAAATCGATAATACTTATTAATATAAATCCCTGTACAAAATTTCATAACTGTAGCACAATGGGTTCTCTAGATATTAAATAAACACTAATTTTGGGTAAAAGACTGTAGTTCCCTCATGAAGAATTTCCGGTTTATATAAGGTTTTTTGCTTATAATTACATCCTCGATCTACTGTAAATTTTTTTATACTAGTTGTAAATCATCCTATATATTGTTGAATTCGTGCTTTAATTTGCTTTCATTTGAACAATGCCCTTGAATTTTTTTTTATTTCCCAATTTACCCCCAGAATGAAAATTCAACTTTTTATACTTCATGTCTATAATTAGGTCACTATCGAATAGTTTCAGAGAAAATCGCTCCTGACAGACAGACGGACAGACACTAGTGTCCGACCGAAGGTCAGTTTTTGGCCGAAGCCGAACTTCGGCTTTTCTTGTTACCTTCGGCCGAAGCCGAAGCCGAAGGTTTTTGTTTTCGTCTTTTATTTTTAAAAATTTTCACAAATGAAATAAAATCAATGTGTAATTGAATGACCTTTTTTTAACTTTTCATTTAAAAAATTAAATATGTAAACGTTTTGTTATTAAAATTGAAAACTATTTCCCCCCCTGCCCATAGGTTATATCTTCGAAAGTGAAAAATTTAAAAAGAATGGGATTATGTATAATATGAATTTTCAGAAAAAAATTTATGCGATTTTTGGTACTCATTGCTTTTTTTACTTGATTTTAGGTACGTGGTTTTAGAAAATTAGAGAACGTATCACTGACGCTATTAATCCTTTTTACAAGGCCAAAATAAAGAAATTTATCTATCTATCTATTCCTTATTTTATAATGTAAGCTATGTATGTCTTTTTTTGTGCGATATTTTATATGCGGTTTTCTGTGGAACGTATATATATCGCATAAAATAATACTTAACTATACAATATTATACTATATAATTCAACCTTCGGCTTCGGCAAAACCTTCGGCTTAATTTTGGCCGAAGGTGGCCGAAGCCGAATGTTAAAAAAATCTTAAAACAGTCCTGCCTGAATTAATACTAACTAAAAATAAGTACACCACTGTTCGACACTGAAATGTGACGATACGGTGATGGATTGAACCCGGAACTGTCCGGATTTGTCTAAATGAATAACATCCATGTTCTGGTTGAGTAAATTACCCACAGTCCCTACCACAGACGTCTTTTTGCTGTATTATGCATGAGACCTTTATTCTCGATTAACTCAACGGTCAATGTTAATCAATATAAGTCTGTAGGGTCGTTTTATAGCCAATATAATCCGTTCTAATAGTTTTTAGAATTTTTGTCTGTTTGTTCTGACTTAATATGAAAACTTTTAATGGGAATATCGCCTAAGATCTTAGAATTAGTTTGGGTTGTATTGTAATTAAATTAGGCCAGATATTTTCTAATTAAAATATATGAAAAATCAACGGTGGTTTTGATATCGATGTAATTGAACCAAAAACAATTTTTGGTTAAAAAAAATTTGCGGAAATTATAACGAAAATGGAGACATATATTAAAGAAAAATTGAATAGCTTTAAAATGATATATAACACTTCAATTTTTGCAGGCAAACTAATTAAAAATTATTGATTCCTGAAAAAGTCGATATCATCAGCTTACTAACAAAATAAATTAACTGGATTTTTCAATTGTTGACTTATGTACAGTCGCCTGCATAAATGGTCTTGCAGTTTGTATTCATTTTCGTTTATCACAAATTTAGTAGGCTCCTCCCATTTGATTATTATAATATTTAAATCATTTCTCTATGTATCAAACAAAGACAGATATTTAGAAACTCATTTGCTATATAAAGAACTACTCTTCGTTTATAATAGGTACTCATATATATTTGTGCAATTAAATTATTATGTAATCTATTGAAAATTGTATACGTAAATTTGCTGGCAATAAATATTTGATATTCCGAATTTTAGTATTTAAATATATTTAACTTGATAGAAAAAGATAACCGATGATGTTTGTCTTTAAATTTGGAATCTGTTGTAAGCGATTCTAGCCTTTAGGGTGCCAGACGAGTTCTGCAGGCGACTGTACATCATTATGTATGTTTTCCCCCGCATTGTAGTGAAAAAACATTAATTATTTAAACAATTTTTGTTTACAACAATCTGAAAAATATATTAAAACAATAAATGATACAACTAAATATGAGAGGTAATTATTGTAAATAATTTTTATTTATATCTCTTAAAAACCATACCAGAGATGTAATAAGATTATTTTATTATTTTTATCATTTAAAATTTTTTTGTCAAGTGCGAGTCGAACATCGCTTATTAGTGTCCCGTACCGTATAGTTTTTAAATTAATTCAATGTTAATTTGTATTTGTCCTGTACAAAAAATGCATTATAACCCCAGTAAAAAAATTTAAAACTTTAGGAAGCCGAAGTAAGAAACGCAATTTTACGGTAATTCACTTTAAAATGGTAAAATTACCCCTTGAATTAGGATCATTTTTAGTTTTTATTTTATTATTATCAAACGTTAAACAATGTAATTAGTTTTTTAATATAAAACTATAAAAATAAGATACAAAATCATGAAACATTTCAAATTGAATTTTTTCAAAATCAAGTATTCTAACCTAAAATAAGTTTTGCTTGTACATCGACGAATTTATTTACGATTCCATTTACAGTATGCTTATAAAACATCGACTTGATAAGTGTACTTAGTCATTTTGGCTTCTAAACGACTCATTTATGTAACCTTCATTTAGCATAAGTCCTATTGTCATATTCTAAATCTAGCTAATTCTCAAATACCTTCGTTAAACTTTGATTATGTTTGTTGTCATATTATAAATGTCGAAACATGGACGCAAAGTACAGATGTGTGTAGGTGTAGGTGTAGATGGGTGTGGGTGTTAATAAAACGGATATTAGAACGTTTCTCGCTGAATTTATGCGGCACAGAATCGAACACATGCACACCATCGGCACAAATAAATAATTAATCGGAAATTAAGCTAGGTACATTTTTTCTAACGTTTGTATCATATACAGTGTGATTCAGTACTGTCGTGCCAAACTTGAACATTAAATTAAGAAAAATATTTTAAGCAAAAAACATTATACGAAATTTTTCGTAAGGGGGCTACAGCCCTCCAAAGACTTTATTCAAAATTAGTTTTTATTTAATATCTGGAGATCCCATTGTACTAAAGTTATCAAATTTGATACTGGGTTTAGTATTAATAAGTGTTATAGATTTCCAGTATTAAGCAATTATAATTTAGATCAGGGCTGTATGGGGCCAGTGGGCCCATCGATTTTTATCTAGTATTTTTTTGTTCTTCAATTTTTTCCCGAGTTAAAAATTTGAATAAGACTGTATGACACAAAATACACAAAAATATACTTTGCTCATTTTTCATAGGATAAACCGTTTACGAGAAATATCGATGCAAAAGAAAGCATGCAGAATTTTATTAATACGGATGCTTCAAATTACACAAAATAAATTTATATTCCTGTTCTTTGATTAAAGGTATGAAAAAAGTTCATGTACATATATCACCTAATACGTGTCCTCTTAGATCTATAGCTAGTTCTATTAATGTTGCAAGTACTTTACTAACTTATGTTAACTAAAAAGCGATACTTAAAATGGCTATTTGTTGGTAAGGATGAATTTTTGGAAGTATTTTATTTTTATTTTTTATCATTGTTTTGTAATTTGAAGCATCCGTATTAAGTCAAATTCTGCATCCTTTCTTTTGCATCCATATTTCTCGTAAACGGTTTATTTTACGATAAATGAGAAAAGTATATTTTTGTATATTTTGTGCCATTCAATCTTATTCAAATGTTTAATACAGGAAAAAATTAAAGAACAAAAAAATACTAGATAAAAATCCATGGGCCCACTGGCCCCATACAGCCCTGATCTAAATTATAATTGCTTAATTAATACTGGAAATCGATAACACTTATTAATACTAAACCCTGTATCAAATTTCATAACTTTAGTACAATGGGGTCTCCAGATATTAAATAAAAACTAATTTTGAATAAAATCTTTGGAGGGCTGTAGCTCCCTTACGAAAAATTTCGTATAATGTTTTTTGCTTAAAATATTTTTCTTAATTTACTGTTCTAATTTGACACGACAGCGCTGAATCATCCTGTATATGTTTATCTGCAGTAGACGTAACCACTAGCGTTCGTTGTAAAGGGTAACATAAAATACTCCCCCCCCACTCTTATTTTTTCATCCCCACTCCTTATCCCGCACGCATAGAACTTATTATCAAGTTTAACTAAATTTTCCTTTAACTAACTGTCATATTATTAACAGAACCAAGCATAATATATTTAATCAAATGAGTTTTTAATTTTCTACACTATGTTTTTACAACGTATATTATGTATATTTTTCATTGATAGCCTTAATATTCATTTAAATAACGTTTGTAATAAACTAAATTTAGGTTAAAGGAGCATTTAGCACTAAAGGAGTTTTAAATTGGTTGATAATACCGGGCATTTGTATTGTAGAAAAATGATAGGTGGCAATTTTACTCACTTTGAAGAAGTAGCGACGCCACTGCTGCAGCTAGGAAAGGCTTCACGTACGTTTTCCTCCGACAATGATATTTCCCAGACATCCTTGATTTTTCACGTGATGTTATATTACATCTGAAACAAAGATAAATATACTTAAAAAGACAAATAACTAAATATGTTTGAACGGTAAAATTTCTCAAACTGAAAATAAAAGGTTACGAATTTTTATTTCGAAAAATAGGTTGCTTACTGAAAAACTTTTTATACAAAAGTTACTCAGTTTGGAGGGTGCATTATCGTGATATGTTTTTTTATTTTTATTAATGAGTTTTTTGACGTGTAGTCGTCTTTACGTAGACGCTGTACGAAAGAAACCGTAAAATTAAGTTTGTATATAAATAATAATTCCACATAGAATTAGAAATTAATGATTTTCGGATTTTTCCCCTTAACTTCTGCTATGAGACCTTTTTCTGGTCAAATTTCAAAATTCTAGGTCACCCTATAGGTGTCAGTCTGTCAGTATCAAAATACGTTTTTAAAGACCGTATATTTTTTTATTGAATTGAGTTAAAAACTTAAATATTAATTTCAACTAGATACCTTCAGCCGTTCCTGAGAAAAAGAGTCTTGATGAACAGATAGACAGACGGTCAATGGACAAAGTGATCCATAAGGGTTCCGTTTTTTAATTTTGAGGTATGGAACCCTAATAAACAAGTTTTGGGTTGGGGTGAGACCCTTTAGGTCCACACAATCAACTTCCCAACACGGTATGATTATAAATACTTGAATACTGATTATTTATTGTTTCCATAAATATTTTTTTAATATGTATGTATATGAAAAATTTTAATGGAATTGGTCAGAAATAAAACTGACCTTTGTATTTTGAATATTAGTTTTCTAATATCCTAATGTCAATAATATAACATACATTTTTAGAATAACTAATTTGACAATTTGAATTAAATTGCATTTGTTTTTATAATAACTAATCTGACAATTTAAATTTAATTGCATTTGTTTCCAAGGCAATATAAATTGTAGACTTATTTATTAGTATTTAAATTTTTCAAATTTTGAGGGTGGTTTTCGCCTTTCACCCCTACAATGGCTGTTTAGGCACGTATAACAAAAAAAATAATGAAATACATTTTTCATTATTTGTATTGTAGAATATTTATGCTAAGTTTCAAGTATCTCCGACAAAAATAAATAAATTTACACCCCTTTTTACTCTCTTAGGGGTTGAATTTCGAAAAATCCTTTCTTTCAGATCATAATCACGTCAAGACGCTTCGATTGGTACCCCAACGAAGTCAATAGTATTTTTTATTTACGAGATTTCGTGAACGTAAAAAATGACATCTTTCTGAAAATAGTGTAAATATACTATAGTAACCTTAAAACATACAATTATGTTGAAATTTTTGATTTTGATTTTCGAACCGATTACAATAACTTTCAGTTGGGAAGTTAAAAAAAGGAAAATGTGTAGTTGTACAATTTTCTTAAAATAACCCCTGGGTTAAATGGGCAAATATCAGGTTTTTTTCGGGAGGAATAATGGCGGTTAAAAATAAAAAATAAAATTGTTTTTCTACCTGTAAATAAAAAGTTATTTCTTCACTAGGGTAATCATTTTGGCTTTTGAACGACTTTAAATACATTTACCTAACCCATCTAAAATAAAAATACCTTCCTAACATGAACCAAACAAAAGTTCTATGTACATTTCCAACATACATATTATACAAAAGAAATTTTTACCTTTATTGTTAATTCGCTCACAGCACCTCGTCGTATTTTGAATAAAAGGGGGAAAAGGGGGAAAGGTTACCGCAGGCTACCGGTGTAATACGAAATGTAAATATATGCGTGTACAAATACAGATTTGTGGTCTGCATTATTGTTTATAAATATATGTTTATATAATATATACATAGAGTAAAGTCGGTAAATATGGAACAGCATTCATGTTTTAGGTAAGAAAACTATGATGATATTATTTAAAATCAGCCTTTATCATTTCATTGGACCGAATTTAATCTTTCAACGAGATCGAGCAGGAAAAAATAGAATTTTTAAATGAAAACAAAATAAAAATAAAAAATCTAAAACAATCGAAAATTAGTCTCTTAAAAAATGAGTGGTCCATATTACACGCTTGTTACTATAACATAATACAAGATTATCTATATTAGGCGGCTATTACACTATTAAAGAAATATGATAAAATTTCATTGATCAAAGAAATATGACAGTGTAATATGTTAAGTCAACTTTTATAATATTTACCTTCATAATATTTCTATGATCATAGTTAATGACAGTCTCTTATATTTGATCAAAGTTTTTTGACGTCAAAAACAAAATGGCGACTACCAAGTTATTACTGACAGTTACAGTTACATAATTATTAATATATGAATATCAACAAAATCCAGTATTATATGATAATCTTCTTATTGATTATAAAAACCACAATACACGGTTGTAAATTCAAACCTCGATCGCGTCAATTGACGAACATCCACGCACTGATATTCAAAAGGCACCAAAAAAGAAGAAAATATCCCTAGATAATATTGAGAAAATATTATCAAATATTTTATGTAGAGTAATAAAACAAAATCTCGTATTTTATCAAAGAAATATGATCAATAAAGATATTTGACATATTTATTTGATAGTGTAATAGCCGCCTTAGTTGGTTAAAGCATTTGTTTTTTACATTTATTTTGTTGTTTTTATTTCAAACTTATTTCTTGTCACTGTAAAAAAATATCAGTGGCGAAGCAATGAGTACGCGGAGAGAACCTCCGTAACAGGCACGCAATTTAGTGGGCACCATCGTGAAGATTTGTATTAAAAAAAAGAATCTTTGTGGAAGTGGATAGTTGTGAAGTACTGGACGATTAGTATACTTTTCACAATATTTGCCTCGCCACGATTCTGGTTAATTATTAATAACTTCATAGTCGTACTCCCTAATATCCGCGACCACGTGTATTAAAAAAAAAATGTAATTGACGAGGCAACAATAATTACGTGAATTAAAAGCACTATTCATACGGTCAAACCCTATACCTGAATTTTTAAACAGCAATATAAACAATTTAAACAATATTTAATACAATAAAAATTTAAACGAACTTATCTTAATATTTAAGAAACTGTTAGGCTTCTGATGAGGACTTCTTATGAAGTCGAAACACGTGTTGAGTGTCATTGTATTATTGTGGTTAAGGTGTATATTTTTAGTTTAAGTGACTAAGAAACCACAGTTTCTTCGTTTTTCCAGTAGTTATCTTAACATAAATAATAAAAAATGGAAAATGTCATTAAATTGCTTTAAATGACATACCGGTACTCCAAACACGGTCATGTCAACTGACGCAGTTAGTTGGAGGTGTAAGCTTAAATGTATATTAATTTTGTTTATAAAATTTAAAACAGAGCAGCAAAAACAGGTGTGCATATTACCGATATTTTCTTATCAACAAAATGTGAATTCAATTAAATCGAACAAGGAACAAATCTGATCAAAGCTGAAAAATTGAAATTAAATGTTTTGTTACTTTTTATTAGTTAATGACAGTTTTATTTTTATTTATTTTATTCATCCATTACTTAAGCATATTTTTATTAAATTTAGACCCCTCCCTCCACTCCATTTCCTTATTAGTAAAATTCTTATTTTTTCGATTAAATTCGATATTCCAATACCTTTCACCGCAGCATGTTCAACGAAAAGAAACAAATTATAAATTCCCCGTCACCCCTGTACCCCCCTATATTATAATATCCATTTCTTTAAAATGTAATCTGCCAAGAACAATAAATAACTAAAAAACAAAAACACAGAAAATCATTTGTTACCCGATTTACATTAACACAATAAATCAAACATGAAATTTAATTTAAAAAATAAGTAACACATATTTCGTGCCATGTATCATAAATCAAGGAAATTGGGTCCACATCGGGACTGGATGTTGGGAATATCTGGAGTGAGACAGGTTGACAAGGATAACAATAAATAAAAAGGAGTTGAGGGGAGAAGGGGGGATCACGTTCAAAGAATAACAACTCGGTATAAATCTTAGGAGGCTGTGTCTCGAGCATATGGCACAGAATTTGAAACTTATTGCTATCATTGGACGATGTCATATTGAGTTTAAGAGATTGTATAGTCTGACATCGATAAATCGAACTCTAGGAACCAATTTGATCGAAGCTGAGAAATTAAAATGAAATGTTTTGATACTTCTTATATTTTATTTATAATATATTTTCTATTTTTTTCTTCCTTTACTTAAGAATGAATTTATTAAATTTAGACCCCCCCTCACATTTTCTTATTTGTAAAATCCTTATTTTTTACTTATTTCCCTTTATTTATTTATTTCTTATAGGACGTATTTTTAAAATAGATTGCAATTATAACATGATTTTTATAAGTAACAGTCACCAGTTATGGCCGCTATAAGAGCAAGTTTTCGTTTTTTTTTAAAAATAATGGGCTTGTTTTTTGTAATTCTCATGAACTCATGTTACTAATAAAACAAGTAACTCTTTATTTAATCAATTTAATTACCAAAGTCCGCAAATATAGTTTGTCTTTTAAATTATAACCTTTTATTTTGTTTATGTTTTTTTTTCAGTAATGGGTACGCAGTGATGGACAGTTGCTAATGATTACAAAATGATAAGTACTATGACACAAAAGATATAAAAGAAAGAATCGTGAAATTTGAACAATGTAAAGCAGTTGCTATGATACTATAATAATTAATAAATAAATTATACTAATAATTAGTTTAAATGTCCACCATTTTGACACCTATTTGCCGATTGTCACCAAATCACACTGTAAGACAGTTAAATGTATATAGATTAATATTCAGAAATGGTAGTAATCAAATATCAACACATATTTCTAATTCAGTACATTTAATTAAAAATTTGCTATATTATATAATAATAAAAATACATTTTTAATAATTCTTATGAAAATCTGAAAGGGAAACTTCTTATAAATATTTAATATGTATTACAAAAATACATTAAAATTTACAAAAAAACTTTTTTATTAAAAATATCACCCACAAAAAATACCTACGTGAATTTAGATCTGAGAAAAGTTATAACAATGTTGTAAAATAAAAATAAAAGAAAAATTCTCTTTGATAAAAAATGCAGCAGGATTTGTATCTTTCTTGAGTTTCAACAGAAAATAATATTAGTAGATTATTCAAAGAGAAAGCAGCTGAAACTTTATCTTTTAAAAAACTCATTACACAGCAGTGGCGGTCTCAGGTAAAAATACATAGGTATTTTTTGTAAAAAAATTCAACATATTTTTTGAGACCCTGAACCTCGTACGACCATTATATATCTTATATCAATGACGTCTATATGTCTGTGGGTCGTTCCATGTAACTACTATTCAACCGGAAACGGATGTAAATTTTTGTCAATTTAAAAATTAAGAAAATGTTGTTTTTTAGTTCACAATATTTTAAATAAAGTGTTTGTCTTGACGTGAAACAGAAAGATCAATTTAAAATATTTATTTTTTCAAGATACTGATTACTACCATTAGGTGTCAAAATGGTGGACGTTTAAACTAATTATTAGTATAATTTATTTAATAATTATTAAATTATCATAGCAATTGCTTTACATTGTTTCAAATTTGACGATTCTTTCTTTTATATCTTTTGTGTCGTAGTACTTATCATATTGTAATCATTAGAAAATGTTGTTTTTTAGTTCATAAGTATAAAATTCTCTATAAAACTATTTACCCCATACACGTGCCACCTCTGTGTGGATCTTTTACAAATTAATATTGTTTTAAAAGGTTTCTTCCCTTTCCAACGAATCTACCGGTAAATGAAAAATACTAATTGATTTTATACGTTCCACTAATTACTGTTATTATAAATTATTATTACAAAGTAATTGACTTTTCCTTTTTTTTATTTATTAATTTTTATAGTGCCAAACCAATTGCGTAGCTAAATATAATTATTTTTGTTATTATAAAAAATACAGTTTTAAAATCGACAAGAGGGGGGAGGGGGCGAGTAAAACCAATTTCGAATTTTATTGATTAATTCTGTGAGAATATTACTACGTAATATTAAAACAATAATATAGTAATACAAACTCGTTAGTAGGTTTTTGAAGGGGCCGGGAGGTAAACACGTACTAACGAGAAAATAACGAAATATTTTAACATAGGGTCTTAGGTAGTTTTTTCACATACCGGCAAAACCGGTGCCGTTGCCGGTGACGTCACCGGCACCGGCCATGGCTCTTTTTCTACACACCGGCATTCTCAGTGCCGGTACAGTTGAGTTATATCTGTGGTGATAGAAACATGTCTGCAATGCTCAACAAGCGTTACCTTCTTGGGTTATTATATCTCAGAATGTATTGAGAATTTCTTGATACTGATGATTTTCTTGATGTTGATTGGATACTTGGTGATTGATAGAAGAACAACACTCAACAACTACTGATTTTGTACTATATTTATTTCGAAATTTCATCGGCTTTTATACCAAATAAAACTTACATAACTTACATAATAATGATTAAAATGACTTATGTAACTTATATAACTAATCGAATGTTTCTAACTTGTAAACAGATTTATAAACTAAATACAATTAATGATTTTGCCGTAACACAGAAGGAAGTATATAAATGACAAATATAAAAAAGGCAGTATTGGGTACATCCTCTGTTGACTGTAAGGTACTTATCCGATTGTCGAATTCAACGCCGGCAGCATTTGACGGTGTCAGTGTCGTCACCGGCAAATTAAGCGAGCCGGTCTACGTGAAAATGCTCTGATTTGATTACATTGTAACCGGCACCGTTACCGGTTTTACCGGTGTGTGGAAAAACGCCCTTATAGAAGAATGTCGGGACCTAAAAAACGTACTAACGAGGTTCCACTGTAATAACAAAATAAATTATGACCTTTATGTACAATGCATTTTCATTATTTAATAGGGCCATTTAAGTACTTTGTCAGTAATAAATCTATATATGTTATATACCATTCTAAAGCCTTTTCAATATAAATGCTCTTGAATATAAAATGAAACCCATTTAAATATATGTTCTCATTACCGAGATATAAGGCTTAAAAATTGGTCAAAATTTTATCAACATAATTTTTTGTACTTTGTATTCTATTTTTTTTTAAAGAATAACCCTACGCGTCTGCCCATTGCACTTTCACTATCTAACTTTTCATAAACTAACTCCCTGTGGTGATTTTATTAGTGCTCACATGGGGCAAAAATGCACTTTTTCTTTACATTTTCACTAAGGAATTAAACCTCTTTATCCCCGGGTGTGGAGGTTGCGACTATTTTTCCCATGATGTACAACACATGAATAAACGATTTCCGTAAGTCTGCCTAGTGCTCAGATGGGGCAGAAAAATATGTCATCAGCTCTCGCACTAATGTATATCATTTTAAATTTTATTTTAACGTTAACCCCATTAAAAATCCGTTCCCATTATCGAAGATGTAAGGCTCGAAAGTCGGTCTAATTTTTAAATATTTTATATTAGATCAAATAATTCAATACTATAAGTTAGAGCACCTAAACGGTGAGATATATTAAAAAAATGTAATAACAAAAATTACTCTACTCATTTAGAACTATCATTTGGCACCCCCAATAAATTATTTGAACAATTAAAAAAAAATTCATGAAAAAATTTTTTTTATTGATATCTTAAATAGTTAGAATAAATTTTCAAATAATAAATTAACACTTTATAGGTGTCCTAAAAGTCAATACCAGCTTGTTAAAATAGATTTTATTTTAAATATTGAAATTTGTTAAACTTTTTTAATTGTACAAACAATTGATTTGTTGGGGGGTGCTAAATGATACATTGGAGTAATTTTTGCTTCAACATTTTTTAATATCTCTTACCATTTAGGAATAATAAAATAATTACACTGCTTTACTATAAGTATTATTTATTGTTATATCATTTTAAAGGTATTCAACTGCTCTTCAATATAATACCAACCCCATCGAAATATCTATTCCCATTATCGAGAAACAAGGCTCGAAAACCGGGCCTTTTTTTGAACTCGTATCAAAAGTAACTTCGCTATTATTATTCTTCATTATTGACACACCTCTTACAACTTTGCGATTGCTAGTATAGAATATACTCAATATACATTACATACTTGATCGTAGCATATTACAGAAACTTCTATAAGTATCGATACTTTGTATACGCTATAGATACGTTCCTAAATTCGGGTCCACTTTGCCTTATGATTATAGAAAGCATCCAAGTTGTGCTATTCAAGTTACATTAACATAAAACTTGTGTGGATGTGTATAAGTATGTGTCTGGTGGGAGTGTAGGAGTTACTTGTAACTCGACAGTTTTGTGACTTGAGAAGCTAAATTCAGTGGCGTACGTTGTGGTTTTAAAGTTACATGCAATTAAATGTTTTTATTTTCTATAGAGTCAACTGGGGTAAAAGTGAAACAAAATACGAATCTTTTATGTTTTTCGACAGTTAACGATACAAATTCATACTTTAATGTTTTCTACTAGATGCGCTTATGAATAACCATTTTAAATACTTACGTCATTTGAACTGTACGATACAACACGGACTTTAAAAATGAAAAAAGTGTGTTTCATTTTTAACCTCTAATTTGGGAAAAAGTGAAACAGGCCTCTAATGGAAAATGTTTCTCAAAAAATTAAAAGAAAAGCTACATGGCAACTTTGATTTATCTTCTTTGTGGCATATCAATGTGAAATTGTAATTTTAATTAATATCTGAGCTATACAGAAAGTTATGTGCTAAGAATTAAAATTTAATTCACACGTTTTGACATCGACTAACAGGGAAATCTGTATAGGGGTGACACATCACTTATTAGGTGATTCATATTTTCAGGTCGCTTTAACAAACCTTTAATGATGATGTCAGTTTTTATAATTCTCCTATAAACAAATTAGTTTTTTAGTTGCAAGCTAGTTTCACTTTTACCCCATTTTTTTGGTGTATCATATTTACCCCGCTCGACCCTAATGTAAAAAATAAACAAAATTCAAATCGGCATAAGGTAGTGGCACCAGTCTTGGCAAGGACCCCAGTAAAGGCAAATTTTTAATTAAATGTACTGAATTAGAAATATATGTTGATATTGATTTGATTTCTGAATATTAATCTATATACATTTAACTGTCTTACAGCGTGATTTTATGACAATCGACCAATAGGTGTCAAAATGGTGGACATTTAAACTAATTACTAGTATAATTTATTTATTAATTATTATATTATCATAGCAACTGCTTTACATTGTTACAAATTTGACGATTCCTTCTTTTATATCTTTTGTGTCGTAGTACTTATCATTTTGTAATCATTAGCAAGTGTCCATCACTGCGTGCCCATTACTGGTTTTACCTTTGCCATTACTAGAGAAAACACATGAATAAAATAAAAGGCTATAATTTAAAAAACAAACCATATTTGCGGACTTTAGTAATTAAATTGATTAAATAAAGAGTTACTTGTTTTATTAGTAACATGAGTTATGAGAATTACAAAAAACAAGACCATTAATAAAAAACAACAACGAGAACTTGCTTTAATAATGGCCATAACTGGTGTCTTTACCTTATTTTTGTTAAAAAAAAGTTGTAGTAACATCGATCAAAAAGTATTTTGAAGATTGCAATCTCTACTTGGAAGGTTATTTTTTCGATTTAAATTCGATTGATTTTTCGTTAATTTTTTGTTGTAATGTTATTTTAGATTGAATTCAAATCAAAAGCTTTTTATGTTGTCTATGGCTGTGATCTCCAAACTTTTTTGAACGCGTACCCTTAAGACGAAAATAATTATAATATAATTAAAGCCATTAAATAAAAAAATAAAAAAATTAATATAATATAATATAACTCGCATACACAATTTTGAAGAAAAACTTGGTGTACCCCCATTACGTACATCCTGGGGTACACGTACCCCACTTTAGAGACCACTGGTCTATGTATATGATCAACGTGGAATCTAATTTTTTTAATTTAGATTTTTTTTAATAAAAAAATAATGTAAAAAGTTTCAAAATTTTAAAACACAATGGTTCTTTTAATTTACAGTGTATTATCCGATGTTAATACTTTTGATAAACAAGCTTTATGAAGACATACAAATGGAATTTAATACGCCCAGGTTAACGATTCTACTTTGATTTTAATTAATCCCTTTTCCGTTTTCATCCTCTTCGTTATTTTACAGGCACAATTAATAATATTTTTCATTCTCTTGAATAAAATATACAATATCACATAATTTTAATGAACGCCGTGAACATATTATCGTATAAAATAAAATACCACAGTTTGAATAGACTCTGAAGAAATTAAGTTATGGGGGGGGGGGGTTGATTTGAATTATAAAAAAACGAATTTCAGTGATTTAATTCATACTTTCCTACGTATTTTCAACACAAAACTGTAAAGAAATACTTAACCTTTGTTTGACACACTTCTTTAGAATAGCATACTTGACACACGGGGGTTTTTTGTACCCCATCAACAAAAATCATCATAAAAAATTAAATATTAAATATTTCTACTTGAGAATTTTTTTACAGGCTTCTGAAAAGTTTCTTTTGAAGACTGTATAAGTTATATAGTAAAATATTAAAAGTAAGTATGTTAAAAAAAATTGGAAGATTAGATTAGATTTGGGTATTTTAAATTAACATAGAACAAACGTGGGGTTGATTGTACCTCAGTGTGTCAAACAAAGGTTAAAAATGCTAGCCAAATAAATGTGGAAAATCATACTTAATGAAATGACTTAATGACCCATATAGCCGTCAACGTTGAATCACAAATTTAATTTATCCATCTAGATATGGAATATGAGTACCAGAGAAATAGTTTAAGACACTCTAGTACACAGGTCTTTGATTGCTGCTGATTTAATTGCTACTTGCAATTAGGATTGATCGAATGTAACTTGATCTGTATCAATATTGAATGCATTGATTGCTTCTTCAATCAATATTATGTGTAATTTTCATATATCAATTTAGATTTTGCAGATAGTAAATTTAAAATTACAGAATTTACATCTTCTTATTTCTCTTGATGAAATGACCCTATAACCCATATAGCTGTCAACGTTGAATCAGAAGTTTAATTTATCCATCAAGATATGGAATATGAGTACCAGGAATGCTTTCATGAGTATTCTAGATTTTTAGAAAGAGTTAAGGCACTCTAGTACGCAGGTCTTTGAAAAATCGAAAAAACACGTGTATTTTAAATGGAAAAATCACCCCCTTCTGGTAATAGCCATTTTTTAAGATAGAGGGCTAAAACTTTTCCACATTTTTTTTTGAATTATTTGGAGCTGATTTGGGGGGGTGGCCCGGTCAAAATTCGTCCCAACCCCATATAAGGACCACCCTAATGTATATAATAATCAAGAAGAGAAAAAAAATAGTAATATAATAAAAATCACCTGCTTTATGCATCATTTTTTAACTTAATTCATTATCCCCCCCACCCTCGTAAATCAAATGTTTGTAATGAGGGTAATAACGCCGTGAAAAATAACAAAATAACGGCGAAAAACTTCGTGAAAAATGAAGTGAAACTCTCTTTAAACAAAGTTCTGTAAAATATTAGGCAATATAAAATGAAATACACCGTAAAATCTTCTTGTAATTGTTGTAATAAAATCAAAATAATGCGAGATTTTAATTATGTTTCAACTTCAGGTTAGTTATTATTAATTAGAAAGAAGGGGGGGTACATAAATTTTGATTTAGTTCAGAAATTATAGTCGGGAGATATCGTTCGTTGATTCTATTATATAATATACTAACTGTGCCCGTGGCTTCACTCGCGTGGACTACGGAATTATTGTTTAGGATTTTTGAAAAATATAAGGTACTGACACCAGTTATGGCCGCTATAAGAGAAAGGTTGCCTGTTTTTGTGATTGACGAGCTTGTTTTTTGTAATTCTCACTAACTTATGTTACTAATAAAACAAGTAACTCTTTATTTAATCAATTTAATTACCAAAGTCCACAAATATAGTTTGTTTATGTTTTTTCTCCAGTAATGGATAAATTAAAACCAGTAATGAGTACGCAGTGAAGGACACTTACTAATGATTACAAAATGATAAGTACTACGACACAAAATATATAAAAGAAAGAATCGTCGAATTTGAAACAATGTAAAGCAGTTGCTATGATAATATAATAATTAATTGGTTGAAATATCCAGCATTTTGACACCTATTGGCCGATTATCATCAAATCACGCTGTAAGACAGTTAAAAGTATATAGATTAATATTCAGAATTGGTAGTAAACAAATATCAACAAATATTTCTAATTCAGTACATTAAATTAAAAATTTGCTATTGCTGGGGTCTCGAGTGACAGAGAGAGACAGACAGAGAACGTGGCGTTTTATAATATGTAAGGATAAACTAGCTATTGTCGGCGAGGATGTCAGAATGAATATCACCATATAATTTATTTATTTACTATTCAATGATTATTTTATAATTACAATATTGCTTTAATTTTAACTAGGGGCTTCGCACCCCAACTCCAATAACTATGATACTGTTTCTAAGATTTTAATAATAATTAAACAATTTATGCTTTACTTACGTCACAATTTGACAGTTATCATAAGTATTCATATACACACATCATTTATTATAATAATGTTGAAATATAGAATTTCAAATTTTTGACGTACGAAAAATTTCAGGTATGTAATCAATTCATTTGAAGTCTGCAGCTAACTTCGTGCGTTAAATGATAAACAAATTTTACCTACGTATTGTACGTTATATTTAAACAAATAATAATAATTGTGTCAAAATATTGGGTAGGCGTATAAAGAAAAATAAAACAAAATACATTTTGTACAACCCTTTCTAATAAATCTCCCCCACCCCTGTATCAGTACATAAACCATAAAGCATGAAAGTCATTATCACTATTAAACATATAAAAAGCAATTTTTAAAATACCCTAATCATATAAAATGTTAAAAATTTAAATATAAAGCAAACAGTGGAGTTGCGCATTTATAATGGATATAAAGATATTATCTAAAGGAAGCAGGCGTAGGGGGATGGGGGGGGGGGGGGTAGTAATATACAAGCTATAAAAAGTAAGTAAATAAAATTTACCATTATACTATATTCGAGTGTACATGAGCGCATTCATAAAATTTCCAAAGAGTTAAAAATTATACAGTTTATTAAAAAATGTAGATAGTTTTCATTAAATAAATAATTAGAATGAAACCCTTCAAAATATACAGGTAAGATTTTTTATCTTATGGAGACTGCTTAATATCTGGAAAACTACGAATTTTTACGGAAAATATTTAGTACAAAAGTTTCAGAATTTGGAGGAGCAAAACTAATGGAGGTAACAATTTTGACCTTAAGTAGAGGTTTCAAGGTCTTTTTGGGATCAACTAATTTTTTTCAAATGGAAAACTTTTTTTTTCAGATTACAGAACATAAAAAAAATTTTTTTTGTAAAAAATTTATTTATTCTCCTAGAAGTTAAGAAAAAATGCAGATTAAAAAAAAGAAATATTAATAATTTCAGAAATTTTTAACGCAAATATTTTATGTAAAAAAATTACGTTTAAATTGAAGTTTTTAAAAAAAAACTTTTCAGGCAATACTTGTTTCATTTTTTCTGTAAAATTTAAATCTGGAAAAAAATAAATAGATTTCCATTTGAAAAAAATTAGTTGAACCCAAAATGACCTTGGAACTTCCACTCAAGGTCAAAATTATTACCTCCATTGGGTTTGCCCCTCCAAATCCTGAAACTTTTGTACTAAAAATTTTCCGTAAAAATCCGTAGTTTTCCAGATATTAAGTAGTCTCAAGATAAAAAAAAACTCACCCTGTATACACTGGGGATTAGAGAACTTCTCACAATGTATTTTGCCCCTCTATACCTAAATACAATTTAATATAAACTGCTGTGGCCGTCACAAGACTTTTCTATACATCGTTATTCCGAAAAAAATCATTTTGAAATATTTTTTCACACCGTTTAAAAAATAATTCGAAAAAAATGCATGATTAAACAACTGTTTCCGGTTTATAAATATTCTTCAAAAATTGTAGAGAAGAATATTTTAATTGATTTTTAATGAATGCAAATCTAACATTTTGTAATAAAACAGAATAATGTTTCCCCTGTCGCCCTCATCCAGACCCGCTACTGGTTTTATTGTTCTCGGGTGTTATGAATACAGGAAACGGAAGAATATAACAGTAGGAGGTATGTATTTTAAGTTCGATTTAAATTTGCGTATTGTGAAGTTTTTTATGATGATTTTTTTGTATTTTAGTCATCAACATTTTGTTAATTTTGTATTGATTCTGATAGTTTTTTTATTTTATAAATAACTGGGCTGGTAAGAAGACAGAGATAAAAAAATTACGCCAGTGAAAAACTTTTCAGATATTTGAATAGTTTTAGGAAATTCGGATACTTTTTTTGTAAATATTCAGATATTCGGATACTTTTTTTTACAAATATTAAGATATTTGGATCTTGGATTCTGAGTATAAGCCGCGTCGGTTTGGTCGTGTTAAAAGTGCACTTTTAGAAGAGCCCTGAAGATGTCCACTGCAATGTGTGACGAAACGTTGGCGGATAACACGACCAAACCGACGTGGGTTACATCCAGAAGCCAAGATCCATATCTAGATCCCCGTGGAACCCTCAAGACTTGTATTAAGATATTTGGAAATCCGGAATTTTTAAAAATATTCGGATACATTTCGGATATCCGGATACTTTTTAATGCGAATGTTCGAATACTTTTTGTGTATTCGGATATTATTTTTCAAATATTCGAATATTTGTCAAATATTCGGATACATTTAAGATATCAGGATTCTTTTTTATGCGATACTTTTTGAATATTCGGATACTATTTTTCAAATATTTTAATAGTTGTTTAATATTCGGATACTTTTAGGATATAAATCAGATATCCGGATATTTATGTATATATTCGGATATTCTACGCCGCTGTTTTCACATTAGATATAATAAACAAAACATGATATTTGAATAATTTTAGGAAATTCGGATATTTTTTTTGTAAATATTCACATATCCGGATACCTTTTTTTTTTACAAATATTAAGATATTTGGATATCCGGATTAAAAAAAATATTCGGATACATTTCGGATATCCGGATACTTTTTAATGCGAATGTTCGAATACTTTTTGTGTATCCGGATATTATTTTTCAAATATTTGAATATTTGTCAAATATTCGGATACATTTAAGATATCAGGATTTTTTTATGCGAATGTTCGGATACTTTTTGCAGATTCGGATACTATTTTTCAAATATTTTAATACTTGTTTAATATTCGGATACTTTTAGGATATAAATCAGATATTTATGTATATATTCGGATATTCTACTCCGCTGTTTTCACATTAGATATAATAGACAAAACATGATATTTGAATAGTTTTAGGAAATTCGGATATTTTTTTTGTAAATATTCAGATATCCGGATACCTTTTTTTTAACAAATATTAAGATATTTGGATATCCGGATTAAAAAAAATATTCGGATACATTTCGGATATCCGGATACTTTTTAATGCGAATGTTCGAATACTTTTTGTGTATCCGGATATTATTTTAAAAATATTCGGATACATTTAAGATATCAGGATTTTTTTTATGCGAATGTTCAGATACTTTTTGCATATTCGGATACTATTTTTCAAATATTTTAATACTTGTTTAATATTCGGATACTTTTAGGATATAAATCAGATATCCGGATATTTATGTATATATTCGGATATTCTACGCCGCTGTTTTCACATTATAACAAAACACGACTGCTGTCATCGCCAGGTAAGGAATAATATTTCACGTCTGGTTGCATGAATGACTTACACAGTATCTTAGATGTGCGTGTTACAGTGGTACCTTCACTCCCGCTTGTCTGTTCTTACACCGAATTATGTAAAATGGAACAAACAGGTAAACAAGCAAGAACGCGCGAGCGGTCAACCGAAAAATATGCTCTGAACTGAATTCTCAAGTCAAAATAACTAACACGAAAAAAGCTGGCATCGGTGCTACGGGACTTTCTTGTACGTAGTAATGAAAATAAAAATTGTACGCGTATCTACTGAAATAAAAATATTTCTTGGTACTTGATGAAAGAATAAAGAAAGAATGAAAATAAATTATGGATAATAATATTTTCTAGAAGTTGCATCTAAAACATTTTTTGTCTATTTCCTACCGATTCAGATATAATTTTAAAAATTAAAAATTTTCGTTTTAAAAAACATGCGGTTTTCTTCCTTCTTCTTAAATATAAAATTACCCTTTACTGTTTTATGGTTTTAGAGTTACAGCATCTACAAACCGACAGACAGACATCATGGTTAAAATAGTTAGAATGGATTCAGGGAAGGTAAAAATGAATATTGCCATCAAAATCTCGAAATTGAAAAAAAATTTAACAATACTTAATTATATTAGACGAGCTGTTATCTGCGACACAACGTTCGCGTGAAATTTGGGTTAGGTAGGAGCTGTTAGACATAAAACCCATGAAGAAGAAGAAGAAAAAAGTTAGGTAATACATATTTCTGTTATGATAGTCAATAGGCCACGCGTACAAATGTTATACACAAACACTTTTTATCTAAAGTAATTGGTTAAATTAATAATTTTTTGGAATATAAAGTAGCCTATATCCTTCTTCAGGAAGCAAGCTACCTCCCTTTTATTAAGACCAGGTCAGCGGTTTAGACCGGAAAAGGTAACAAATAAACACACTTTCGCATCTATAATATTGGTATTGATGTATTTCATATAAATGCCATATAAGAAAGTAAAATTCTTATCAGTCATACCCCTTTCAATTCAAGAAAATGTACGTTAGTCGAAGCTAAAAAGACGTAACTCTGAATAATATAAGCACCGTTCTTAAGTACATAGTACATTTATGTCCGGTATTATAAAGGAGCTAGCAAATTTGCTAACTAGCAAAGACTTTCAAATGATGACAGTTCTCTTAAAGTTTCATGAAGTGTTTGACAAGTTTCGTGCACGCTGTAGGTAAATACGAACGGTATTAAAACAGTGGTGATATTATGAAAATTATTTTGTACGGTGAAAGATGCCAACTGTGTTACAATTGGTTAAAGTGTCACTGCTCTAAATTCCATAGCTAATCCATAGATACTAGTACAGAATTAATACCCCATTTGAAAGTGCTAGCTCCTTTATAATACCGGACATTATTTTCCAATTTTTTTTAAATTTTATCCTCTTTATTTTTTTTATCATACCCATTTCGAGTCAAAAAAATGTCCGCTAGTCGACGTAACTACGAATAATATAAACACCGGACGTTTTTTGCCTAATTTTTTAATATTAATTTTATCTTCTATACATTTTTTATGCACGCATAAGAATGTTTGTGTTTGACATATAATATTTTATTCTACCTTCTTTCCCTGGAATTTTATGCGTCCCATTTACATTATATCGCGTGCAATATCACTAATCCAAATTTGAATAAAAAATCACTTCTGAGAATATGAAATAAAATCCTCTCTTTCACTCCCCCCCACCAATATTATCTCAAGTTTGCGGCAATATGAACGCCAATCCGTCATTCATGTTTATATTGAGGCCTATCATTGAAGTGCAACACTGTATAAATACCCCCCCTCCCCTCTCCAAACCTCCTTAACCCATACCAGCCCTATATAAAAATGACAGTGATAAAGAGGTCTCGTTAAATGTGAGAATTCCTGGAATGAATCTGTGTTTTACAGGGGTGGATTTGGAAACCCTTTAGTTAATTTTGTGGCCCTTATTATAATTTTATTTTCTTAATCCAGCGGTTCTTAAACTTATGTAGTGTAGGTATCACCTTTTAAATAATTATTTTTCAGGGATTTTATAAGAAAATTTTACAACCTTATTTTTTTGCTCCATACTTACAATTTTTGCTTTTACAACTGAAATGACCTTTTTTTCAGACATTTTATTATTTATTATACATTTTTTCAATTTTTTGCACTACATAAATTAGCTTTTACAACTGCAGAAACGAGCTATTACTACACACTAAACTTAATAAAATTATTAATTGTACTCCTCCAAATATATATTTTTGAGGGGTAAAACTGGCAGACCCCCTTTTCAAAATATTTATAAAGAACTCTACAACTCTGTGAGTAGTATCCACAATTCACTGGTTTTATTAATAAAAACGAATATTGTCCGGTATTACAAAGGATAGCAAATTTTGCTAGCTAGCAAGCACTTTCAAATGAGGTTTTAAATCTATCTGACAGTTCTTCTTTAGTTTCATGAAATGTTTGACAATTTTCGCGCACGCGTGGTATGTAAACACCAATGGTATTAAAACAGTGGCGATATTATGAAAATTATTTTGTAAGTGCCTATGGCTCCGAGTTAAAAAAACAGCAATAAATTAGCAATAATTTAGAAAATCTTCAGACAATTTCTTTAAAAATAATTTTTTACTTTTTCTTAAATTTTGTTTTAAATGGAGTCAAAATTTATTTTTTACTTAGAGCCCCCCACCGTCGCTCAATATGATTTTGTTATGAAACTATTTTTTACCGCGATAAAAAGTCACATATGTATTTCTTTAGAGGTTTTTTAAAAGAACAATCGGGTAAGTAATAATTACAATTTGTCGTCTCCTGGTTACATCGTAACACGTAAATATTAATATAAAATCCTTCACTTTTTATTCATCCTGTATGTTCGTATACATACACGTGTATTAACTTCGTTATCCTAGGATAATCTACGCTAGATCCATGTTTGTCTATTCTGTTAATTGTTTGTACTCTGATTTTAGAACGCAGATGGCGTCCTGTGTCAACAAACTACATACATAGGTGTATGTATTGCTAGTAAGAGATAATGTTTACGCTATCTTATTAACCCGGAACAGGGCGTGCGGGGTGGCTGGATCACTACACTCACGTCGAAACCACTGCAGAATAAAGTAACCATTAATTTAATAGAAAAACACATCTGTGTATCTGTCGGTCAATATGTATCTAAAATATCGGTATGGAGAACCATGTTCTTTCTATCTTTTTAAATAATTTTTAAATATAATTTTTTTTTAAATATTTTATTTATATAACCTACTACTATGAATATAAATTTCGTAATACATAAAAAACATATGTATATATATATACTTACGACGGTTACAGCTGTTATTGCCATTTGTATATAAATATTAGTTTTCTAATGTCCTAATGTCAAAAACCAAACACACATTCGTAGAATGTCAACACAGAATATTAATATACTACTAAGCAGAAGAGTCATATGAATACGATGGCCATGGTCATAAAATTTTACTTCATATAAACTACCTTCAGAAGCGCTGTGGCCACAATATTTAACATTATATGTCCCTTCTACTTGTATATGTTCTGTGAATGTCAACTAATTTGACAATTTGAATTTAGTTGCATTTGTTTTCAAGGCAACATGAATTAATGACGTATTAATTAGTATTTAAAATTCAAATTTTGAGGGTGTTTTTCACCCCTTCAATGGCTGTTTAGGCACGTACAAATAATAAATGTCCCTTAGGTTTAATTGAACTACAAATGTAAATGTACCAAGTCTTATCAAAATTAGTGAGATAATACTCGCAACGTTCACTTTTTAGACGAAAATAGTTACAAAATTTCGAATATTTCCAAAACCCTTCATCCGATTAACACCAAAATCAAAAAGTCTGGAGTACTTACTGAGACAAACATTTTCCCCAAAAATAATTCAGATCGGTGCATACGAAAATTAACTTTTATTTAAATTTTGAAGTTAGTACTGTCATTATCTCGGATACGATTTTTCAATGGTATTACAATACTTCCATTTCTTTCAGAACATGGAAGTAAAAAACATTGATTTATCATATTTTTGCTATATAGATATGAACTGCTTCTATTACATAGAACAAAATAATAGACCGTTATTTCTTTTACCCCGGTATTGCATCTACCCCACTTACCCCATCTTAGATAAATTCTACATCATGTATATATGGATGTGTATATATTATTTCTGAATAATAAAAGCAGGGCAGAGATTTTTAGCTCAAGTTTGGATTTTACAATGTGATATTTTACATATATCTTCCCTTTTTTCTACCCCCTAGAAAATCAATATTTATTTTAACCATATCTAGAGAAGGGGAAGTTGTTTTAAGTCTTTAGAAGGAGAAATGGGTGAGATTATCAATGGATATGCAATAAAACGCATCCTGGCTTTGTGTTACGTATATACAGACTGATTCATAAGTTTATACCTATTATAATATAGTCAGTCAAGATATATTTGTAAAAACGTCGGAAATAATACGTGACGCTTGATCTAAGAAAGAAAAATATATCATATTCACTTTTCGTTAACTTTTGCTAAGGTCATGGAGGCAAATAAGGCCCACCTTAATTAAAAATGCTATATTTAGGGTAATAAGTTATTTATATTAAAAAGGCTATGTTAATGACAAATTTTGGTTTATTATTAATCTAAAGAAGTACGAAAATCAACATTTCTTAAATGATTTTTTCATTTTTGAGACATTTAAAAAAAATTAACTTTGGACCTTATTAAACTATGGTAGTATAATAAGGCCACTTAACTAAATTAAACATTTTCAGATAATTATAATTTTATTTTGCATGGAAACTATGTTTAAATCAACATTTGGCGTAATGTTTGCATGCATTATACTTTTATAAAGAGAACATTCTCGACTGTAAAATTCACTAATAATATACAGGGTATTCCATTTAAAAAAAGGTATATTTCAAGATATCTCTGAAATTCGACATTCAATTTTTTTTTTTTTTGAGACCGCCATTATTCATCCCGGAAAAAACCCTGATATTTTGTCCATTTAACCGATCTAGCTCCAATAAAAACAAAGTTGGCAATGATCATTTGATTCTGGCGAACACTCTGTATACTTTTAAGTATTTTTATGTCTGGTATCATAAAGGACCTAACAAATTTGTTAGCTAACAAACACTTTCAACTGAGATATCAAACTTATATGACAGTTCTTTTGGAGTTTGTTGATGACTTTGACAAGTTTCGCGCACGCGTTGAAGGTAAATACAAACGGTATTAAAACATTAAAACAATTATTTTGTACGGTCAAAGATGCCAACTGTGTTACAATTAGTTGAAGTGTCACTGCTCTAAATTCCATAACTAATCCATAGATACTAGTACAGTATTAATACCCCATTTGAATGTAATTGCTAGCTAACAAATTTTGTTAGGTCCTTTATAATACCGGACATTAGGGTTTTTTTAAGTCATTTTTTTTTTAAAGTTTTTTATTTATATATAAATAATTATTTCCTTCATTTCTGCGGTCTATCATTTATAAATAAATAAACAATATAACACATTCAGTGTCGGATGTAATATTTATAGAATTTCATACTATCCTGATAGAAAATTGGCAAATAAAGTAGAGTTTACATTATAGCAAGTCAACAGCATGCTGACGTCTGTATGATTACATGTGCCAATTCACCTGTCCGTAACACGCTGCATGTGTCAGACTTGGACGAATGAGGTTTATACACACGTGTACAGGACCGTACTTACGATATTTATGACCCTGATATGATTATTACACAGTAATAAGAAAACATGGCCAAGATTTTTTTTAATGAAATTAAGTACACATAGGGAAAAGTCGGTTAAGTTGGACCATTTTTTTTTAATTAAGATATTTAGTATACTAGTTTTAGGTTTAGACAAATTATTTTTTTATGAAATGAAACAGCAATTTATAGATTTTATTTTTACTAAGTATTAATCAACATAATTTTTATAAACTCGACAAAAATCAACAAAATGTCAGATCGGAGCTTTGTATCAATTTAGCCAACCGGTACTGTAAATTGGACCACGGGGTTGCTAATTTAGACTTTAGTAGAAACTAAAATACACCTGTAAACAAAATATAATGTATATTTATGAATTACAGACTATCAAACAATTATTTATCATAAGTATTAAAACAAAAAACTATAAGAAATCAATCTCGTTACATTATTTCACTTAAATTATTCAAGAAAGATAATCATCACATATGTTAGGATTATTGGTATAAGTTTCATGATTCCAGCTATGGTAACTACGTGCGGTCCATTTTAACCAACAGTGTGAAAAGTGAGAAAAAAATCTAACAAAAATATAACCTATAAAAGCCGCCAATAAATCCATGACAGTTAATTGTTGATAAATTACTGCTGCAAACTATAAATTAAAAACGTTGTCTGCTTACCTTTGTACTAACTACACCCTTAGCACGAATCACTCAAAATTACATCAAAAATCATTTATTTACATTTGCGGAAACAAAACACTAACATTTAACATGTCAAGGAAAACAATATAGCCAATATGCAATGAAGTTAGTCTCCTATCGCACGCTGTTGGCATTTAAGAAATCAGAAAATTACCTTTTGAGATATAAGGGTGGTCCAATTTAGCGAGTGGTCCAATATACCATACTTTCCCCTATATATTTAACTAAATATTACAACAAAAACTTTATTTTATATATAGAAAAAATAACGGTGTGCATTCGAGCGAGTAAATTTGGCCGATATGAAGTCTACTTTGTGTGAGACTGCTTTTCTGATATAATTTTTTTTACATGAATTTCATTTAAAAATCAAGTTATATGTAAATTTAAGTTATTATATATGATTTAAACAAAATTCGAAATCACATGCTTCAGTTGGATAAAATATATTAGCATATCACATGCCTCTATTCATATACAAATAATTCGCAGTAATTAAAACACGTTTAAAAACTCATGAAACTAATAACGTTAACAGATTTTGTTTGTTGCACTAATAGCATCTGATTTTTAAGGAAATATTGTGAATTAATATCCATATAATATACATATAAACATTTGGTAGGTAACTATGTGATTATTTTATCGAGGCATTATCACCTCCCCCCCCCTCCTTTATAAAATATTATTTTTACGGTACATGAAACAAACATAAAACCATCTCTGAAGAAAAACTATTTTTTCTAACCGTAAAAACATTGAGTATTGTCAAGACTGACATTTATTTATTTCTGCTTCGTGGAACATGAAAAACATACAACATGTGTCGAATAAATATCAACTGAACGAGACGTGGTACAGGATAAATCAAATAAAAGTAGGATGCTGCGCGACTTTCTTGTACGTACAAAAATAATTTTTTTAACTTATAATTTTTTTTAAATTTGGTTACAATACATCCTCGATCGTATAAGAATGTAATACATGACATTCTAATGCGTGCAAAAATATTGTGATTTTGCTTCCTCAAAATATCGAAAAAAACTTTGTGATCGTTTCAGATTGAGACAAAAAAAATGTTCTCCGATTTCAAAATTTTAAATTGATCTTTCCGTTTCATGTCAAGACAAACACTTTTCGTTCCGTGTCTGTCTGTCTGTCCGTCCGTCCGTCCGTCTGTCCCCTGAATCCTTGTCACACGCATAACTCATGAACCACTGAACCGATATTATTGAAACTTGGTCGGATGGTTGGGTCTGGCTTGAGGATGGTTCCATTTCAAAATCATCAAAATCGTGTGTAACGTGGAGGGGTGACATCCCAAAATATTTATTTTTTCAAGATATCTCAAGAACGACACATATTACGTGAAAATTTTATAGAATATTTTTAATTTCCTATATTATGGGTCTACAACGTTTGATGTAAAATTTTCCCTTACAAAGATTTATCTCAATTAATTTTAAAAATTCGTGTTTTGTTTTTCTAAATTGATATTTGCTTGGACATATTAAATGTCATTTTGACTTTTGTATAAATTTAGATTTAGATTGAAATTGTCCAAAAATAAAAAATATACGAAAAAATAATCAGATGCGTCTTAAGAAAAATTTCGAACTAATATTTTTAGTTATATTTTATAAAAATTAAATGGTTCACCAATTCTAAGCAATTTATCTGAGCATCGGTTTTCATTTAAATTGTTCTATGATTAATTATCTATGGTGAATTTAGCACGAGGAAGCACTGTGCATTTACTTGGCAGATGTTTTTTTTCATAATAGGCATGATGCCAGTAACAAAGTATCATTGGAATTATGGTTTTAAATAGTGAAATAAGTTAAAAAGATTCTAAAAAATGTATTTATTTTTATATTAAAAGCGAGATTAATATGATTTTTGTTAAAATAAAAACGCAAAATACAGCAATCCGCCATGTTTGATAAAACACCAGTCAGACTGGATGACGTCACGGCTAAGTAAACGTCATTTTTGTTTCATTAATATCTGCACTGTTTATAAATTATTTTGTGGTTTTAAATTATCAATTTGCTCAGTTTTGTGTTATCAAAAGTAAAACCGAGAAACATTAGCGATGGAACAAGGATTTATTATAGTTGACAAGGAGTGTTTACATAGGCGTGACGTCAAAAATGCGCCATGACACCTGCGAGCTTTTTGGCGTCAAATTCAAAATTAGTTTTAAAAAGGTCAATTTTTGTGATTATACCTTTATTTTCTGCAGAAATAAGCATTTTTTAGAAAATAAGAGACACGTAAGATCTACATAAAATAGTTTTTAAAAATTAGGCATCATGCCTATTACAATACACTCTCGCACGTATAAGAAACTATAGTAACTAAACAAATTCAACAAACTTGATTTATTTTGGGATATAGAACACTCCAACAAACATAACAATTTAAAAATATTGGCTGGTTTAACAAAAAGTACATTTATCAAGACTAGCTCTGGATACAGAATTTAGGGGGACGGGGTTAGATGGGGGGAAGGGGGGTTGTGTTATTTACTTGTGTATGTCGCTGATTTATGTCTCAGCCGGATTAATCATAAGGCAGCCAACTGAATCTCATTATTTGCTCTCGATTTCTGTTGGAGTTATTTATCAAAGAGACAAACTGTAGGACGTTATTATGAGAGAGAAAAATATAATTCACATGTTTATTATAATGATTTTGTTTGTAAGAATATGAAATACAGGGCCGTAACTACGACCGGAGCAGTCAGATCTACGGGGGTTGGACAAGTTTGGCCTAAACCATTAAATATTGAACAATATTATGTACTAGCGCATTGGCCCAGTGTTACCCGGGGATATTAATTTAATTAAACATAAAGTAATCCTGCCCACCCGATATGCCCACCCAACATGCTAACAACACACGGTTCACCACGAATTGTTTTTTTCCGGCTTCATGAAATTTACCCAAAATATCCACAAATTATACACTTAACCTATCCATTAATGAAAACCGGAATGAAATCCATTCAGTAGTTATTGAAAAAATCGTATGAAATTATATTTTCTCCCAGGAAACACCAGGTCTTATCTTAGAATTTGTATGAAAATCAAAAATAAATAAATAGGTTACCTTTCTTTGAAGTTCTTTATTGTAATTTATAAAAATCCGTTTATTTATATTGTAAAATGCATATTTGTTCAATCAAACTCATGGTGGAAAGATATATCTTTGTAGGTCTCATGATTCAAACTAACATTCACATATAGTAATTGTTTTCAGCGTCTAATATTCCATGGCTACTATGTTTTTCTATAAATGACAGTTCTATGCTCTGACATCATAGAAACAAAAGACGCTGTGCAAAATTTTCTTTTTAATCTTTTGATGTTAAATCTTAGATTTTCATAAATTATTATTAGCCACGATAATGCTCGTAAAAATTATCTAACTATTGGTGAAAACCGTATTGAAATCGGTTCAGTAATTCCGAGTCTATAAGTCACACACAAACGAACATTCATTTTTATAAACCGGGTGGTCTATTTAAATTGAGACAAGTAAATATTTTAAAAACCAAGAATTTTTAGAGAAAATGTTTGGTACAAAAGTTGCAGGGTTAGGAGGGGGAAAACTAATGAATGTAAAAAATTTGAACTTGAGTGTATGTTTTAAGGTCATTTTGAGGTCAACTTCATTTTTTTAAATGGAAATATATATATGAGCATTTCCAGTAGTTTTTTAAAAAACAGGGCGCACGTATGTCACCGATTTTGCTCCCATTTTTTTTTCTCAAAGTACATATCAAAAGAACACGTTTCCCAAAATCTTTTCTCCCCGCCCCCTTTTTTGGCCGAATTACGATTTTTTAAACTTTTAAAATCGAGCGAAATTAGACTTTTTTCGATAGTACCTTATTTTTCAAAATGTTCCTTATTATGCATGTTATAGGGCTCATTTTCTTCGTTTTTTGTTGATCTTTCATTTGAAATCGGTTTCAGAGCCGAATATTCAATTTTGGCCGAATACGGTACCAAAACATTAAGTTTGATTTTTTGTAAAAATAGTCGATTTTGAAATCACCGCCAAATATTTTGGTTTCAACCAAAATACTTTTGGTATAGGTCATTTTATTCTATTTTTTATGTACTTTCCAAATATTTATAGATTTTTTAATTTGGTCAAAAACTTTTAAAGTTACACTTGTTTTAAGATGTCTTATTTTCCAAAAAGCGCTATATTCACACCATTAAAACTTTTTTCTCTATACTCCAAATTGCACCAAATTTTGGCAAAAGTTTCCTTCCTTTATCCTTAAAAAACCCCTAAAAAAACATTTTTTCATATTGAGCTCCTAAGTGAGATATAATTTTTCAAAAACACCTAATTACTCGTGTATTAAAGTTAAGAATTTACAGGAATTTTCAGTGTTTCTTAAATATCGGTGTTCCTGATAATCGAATAAAAAATATACCATTTAATTCGTTATGAAATTCCCTACAAATCTGCATAAGTTTAATTTTTTTAGATTAATTACAAAACCTACAAATTAATAAAAACTTTGTACATCGATTTCGTATTTATTTAATAACAACTTTAAATGTAATGAATAGTGTCTCATAACATCGTTGTTAAATATGTACGATTTTTAAGACTGGCTCGCTTGCGCTCGCTCGGCTTTTATTTTTTTATAGGTTTTGTAATTAATCTAAAAAAATTAAACTTATGCAGATTTGTAGGGAATTTCATAACGAATTAAATGGTATATTTTTTATTCGATTATCAGGAACACCGATATTTAAGAAACACTGAAAATTCCTGTAAATTCTTAACTTTAATACACGAGTAATTAGGTGTTTTTGAAAAATTATATCTCACTTAGGAGCTCAATATGAAAAAATGTTTTTTGAGGGTTGTTTTAAGAATAAAGCAAGGAAACTTTTGCCAAAATTTGGTACAATTTGGAGTATAGAGAAAAAAGTTTTAATGGTGTGAATATAGCGTTTTTTGGAAAACAAGACATCTAAAAACAAGTGTAACTTTAAAAGTTTTTGACCAAATTAAAAAACGTATAAATATTTGTAAAGTACATAAAAAATAGAATAAAATGACCTATACCAAAAGTATTTTGGTTGAAACCAAAATATTTGGCGGTGATTTCAAAATCGACTATTTTTACAAAAAATCAAACTTAATGTTTTGGTACCGCATTCGGCCAAAATTGAATATTCGGCTCTGAAACCGATTTCAAATGAAAGATCAACAAAACACGAAGAAAATGAGCCCTATAACATGCATACTAAGGAACATTTTGAAAAATAAGGTACTATCGAAAAAAGTCTAATTTCGCTCGATTTCAAAAGTTTAAAAAATCGTAATTCGGCCAAAAAAGAGGGCGGGGAGAAAAGATTTTGGGAAACGTGTTCTTTTGATATGTACTTTGAGAAAAAAAAATGGGAGCAAAATCGGTGACATACGTGCGCCCTGTTTTTTAAAAAACTACTGGAAATGCTTATATATTTTTTTACATATTCGTATTCTACAACAAAAAGGAAATAACTTTTGTCTAAAAAGTTTTTTTTAAATCCCAATTTTAATAAAAAAAAATTATTTTTTTTGTTAAAAATATCTGAAATTAATCTTCTAGAAAAAATGAAACTAAAAATAATGGAAATTTAAAATGTTTTATTAATGTAAATAATAAATATTCGAAGTGATTTACCATCAACTTCAATACATTTTTCAACATGATAATAATTAGATATTTCAAAATAATTCGAAAGCCTAGCCAAACTGGAAAACTGAAAGCCTTTCCAAATAAATTGTTGTTATGGAAACTTGAATGGTGTAAAATATCGAAACTTTTTGGATCAAGCGCTATATGAACTACATAAGCTAACTGATGAAGAAAAAAGAAGAATGTGGTTTCAACAGGAAGGTTTTCGAAAAAACTTTTTAGACAAAAGTTATTTCCTTTTTATTGTAAAATACGAATATGCAAAAATATATATATATTTCCATTTAAAAAAATGAAGTTCACCTAAAAATAACCTTAAAACATACACTCAAGTTCAATTTTTTTACATTCATTAGTTTTCCCTCTCCTAACCCTGCAACTTTTGTACCAAACATTTTCTCTAAAAATTCTTGGTTTTTAAAATATTTACTTGTTTCAATTTAAATAGACCACCTGGTATATAGATTGTGTAAAATAAAAAGATTTAAATTAATTCATCTATATTTTTCAAAAATCCTAAACAATAATTCTGTAGTCCACGCGAGCGAAGCTAGTCGATAATAATTTCAAGAAGGACGATGTTCATCGTCTGCATCGATACGATACAACAGTTTTGTAACTGCTGTTACGTGTAACAGATGCACGCTGATTCCCGATTGCTGTTTAATTAATTTAGAACAATTACACTGCGACACGATACAACACCTAACACGTTCCCCCCTCTTCCCCCAACCCCTATCTCACTCTTCACCTCCTTCTGCAGAGAGGTTCACGCGACCATACAGATCTAACCATATACTCCATTTCCCCATTTTCACAGTCTTAGAAGCTTTACCCCTCACCCCTTGTTACAATCTTTACCCCTTCATCCCCACACTTTTGAAAGGTACACCTTGTGACACGTAGTCATACAGAAACTTAGGTAATTAGATAAGGGTGGGGTAAGAAATGTAAACTTTAACTGGAGAGGATGAGGGAGATTTGAGTTGGGATTTTAGGTGCGACTTATACCCAAGAGTCAAGACTCATCTATAAATTTAACATAGGGTGGACACTAAATGTTTTTTTGGAATCTTCGAAAAACTATATGCGCAAAATGTGCATTTGTATATCCTTAAAACACCTACCGAAGGAATTTGTAATTGGATATCATCCTGAGGTTCCTAAATGTGATTTTCATTATTAGAAAAAAACATAAATTTTTGGGCATTATATCTCGGTAATGGGGTAAGATATTTGAATGCGCAATAGTTTTAATTAAAGATACATTCAGTACCTTTAAAATGATATATAACAGTCAAACATTTATTATAGTTAATCGTTTGAAAAATGCTCTCAAAATAAGATTATTTTTATAAAAAAAAAAAACAAAAAATAAACTTCATTTAAAAAAAAAATGATTAACTATAAAAAAAAGTTACAGTTACATATTATTTTAAAGACACTGGATTGCTCTTTAATTTAAATTATTGCGCATTCAAATATCTTTCCCCGTTACCGAGATATAACACCTTTATTTCATTAAATTAACAGAATTTAGAGTATAATATCTCGGTAACGTTGCCGAGATATAATGCCCAAAAATTTATGTTTTTTTCTAATAAAGAAAATCATTTAGGAACCTCAGGATGATATCCAATTACAAATTCCTTCGATAGGTGTTTTAAGGATATATAAATGCACATTTTGCGCATATAGCGTTTCGAAGATTCTAAAAAAACATTTTTTCACTCCACCCTAGTGGACACTCTTTCTCTGATTGAACAAATTCCCTTTACTTGCCCAGGTGATTTTTTACGTTTTCCCTGTTTTTAAGCATAGTTTAAACGTTTTTGAAGAAAAACGAAAAATTCGTAAAATTTTAAAAGCGTTTTTGTAAAATAATTTATATAAAATAAATTACCAGAATCAAACATTATTATGTTCAATAACAAATCACAAAATAAATTAATACCACTGATCACTACTGTTACAAACAATTAATATATTCAATAACTAGCGACTTCGTCCGCGTGGTAATACAAATTTCTGTTATGATGTAGTCGATAAAACATGTTTTAGTTTCACATTTACACGCTAGATGTCTACGCCAAAAAAGTATAACCTATAATGCGTACAAATCTAATCTATATATCTAATAATTTTTCGGGATACAAAAGTAACCTCTGTACTTCCTCAGGATGAAAATTTCGTCAAGATCGGTTCAGCGGTTTTAATCGTGGGAAAGGTAACAAACAGACAGATCGACACACCAAGAAACAACATGAAGTGCGGTACATTTCTGATTGATTGATTACTAAAAGTATGTCACGTGATAAAACAGAATTATTTGTTGACGATATAATTTTTTGGAAAATTTTGTACATTTTCTTTTAAATTTTAATTGAAAATTGTTGAAATATTTGCGGGAAATTTCTAAGCGAATTCGTGATTGAGTTGACACAGAGGGGTTTTTGCATTGATACACAAATTTCCCTGATTTCCAACCAAATTTCTTGATTTTTCCCAGTTTTCCAGAAAATGGCCACCCTGTTAACAGTAAATTTATATAAAATGATTAAAGTCGCTTTGAATCCATACATAACTTAAATAAAGTACGAACATCGGTACTTGTAAAGAATTTATGAAGCAAAATATAACAGCAATGAAGAAACACATTTTTTTCATTTGATAATAAATTTATAAGAACGACATTTCTCTCTTTATTTCCGCTCTAAAGGTTCCCGTGTAATTTATTACGTTGGTATACAGGGCGTATATATTTTTTTATTTCCAGTAATACCAACTAAGACAGAAATAAAGTCTATTATATTGATGGAGCAATATATTTAAAATAATCCAATTTACATGCTTCTGTGATGATTTTACACTGGTTCTAGGCTTCTGGGTGTATTTATTTATATATTATTTTACTCGCAATATTTCTTTTAGATTCGAAAACGACTGAAAAAATTGACAAATACTTAATATTTTTTTTAAATTCAACGGTGGTTTGGTTAAAAAAAAACATTTAATAACACAAAAATACCCCTGAAATTGAAAAGAGGATAACATTTCCTTCAATTGTCACACCCTTTAAGTAAAAAAACGATCGAATTTGACCTATTGGCACTACTTTGAAAATGAGCAATTTTTTCGATAAAATTAGGCGGTCTTAATTTTTTCCATTAGCGTATATTTTTTAATTTCAGCCTGTTATGCTACAGACAGGCAGACAAAACAGTTTCGATAATAAAAACCATGCAAAAATAGTAAAATAGTCGTATATAAATAAAAAAAAACATCTTCCAAGTAAATGCACAATGCTTCCTCGTGCTAAATTCACCAAAGATAGTTAATTATTGAAAAATAAAAATAAAAATTATCTAATAGTGATTAGATAAATAAATAAATCTTTTATGCAAACGTCAAAATGACATTTAATATATCCAAGCAAATATCAATTTAGAAAAACAAAACACGGATTTTCAAAATAAATCGAGATAAATCTTTGTAAGAGAATATTTTACAACAAACGTTGTAGACCAATATTATAGGAAATTTAATGCTCTACAAAAAATATTCTATAAAATTTTCACGTAACATGTGTCGTTCTTGAGATATCTTGAAAAAATAAATATTTTGGGATGTCATCCCTCCACTTTACACACGATTTTGATGATTTTGAAATGGGACTGTTCGACCAAGTTTCAACAATATCGGTTTAGTGGTTCATGAGTTATGCGTGTGACAAGGATTCAGGGGATAGACGGACGAACAGACAGACAGACACGGAACGAAAAGTGTTTGTCTTGACGTGAAACGGAAAGATCAATTTAAAATTTTGAAATCGGAGAACATTTTTTTTGTCTCAATCTGAAACGATCACAAAGCTTCTCGTATCTTCGATATTGCGAGGAAGCAATATTTTTTATTTATTTATACACGATGATTGAAATTTCATTCATTTTCTGTCGAGTTTGGAGGGTTAAATAAAATTTGTATACAAAATCTGTTGATGCTATTCAGAAGCGTAGAGTTTCAGCTTCAAAATACTTTTTTTAGATTTGATTTATGATTCCATTTCACCGAGTTATTCAATACCTATACAAAAAAATGTATATTTTTTTTAAATATTGTCCTTTTTCGTTAGAAATATTCTCTAATATCGTATTTATGATATGTAAAATAACTTATCCTAATTAACACACAAAAAAAACAAAAAAATTTCTGGTTCTAGAAATAACCCAAGTTGTTTTTTCTTTAAATAAGGTAATGACACCAGTCTTGGCAAGGACCCCAGTAATGGCAAATTTTTAATAAAATATACTGACAATGAATTAGAAATATGTGTTGATAATTGATTACTACCATTTCTGAATATTAATCTATATACTTTTAACTGCCTTACAGCGTGATTTGATGACAATCGGCCAATAGGTGTCAAAATGGTGGACATTTATACTAATTATTAGTATAATTAATTTATTAATTATTATATTATCATAGCAAATGCTTTACGATGTTTCAAATTTGACGATTCTTTCTTTTATATATTTTGTGTCGTAGTACATTTTGTAATCATTAGCAAGTGTCCATCACTGCGTGCTCATTACTGGTTTTATCTTTGCCATTACTGGAGAAAAAACATGAACAAAATTAAAGGCTATAATTTAAAAAAACAAACTATATTTGCGGACTTTGGTAATTAAATTGATTAAATAAAGAGTTACTTGTTTTATTAATAACGTGAGAATTACAAAAAACAAAAAAACCGAAAACTTGCTCTTATAGCGGCCATAACTGGTGCCTTTACCTTATTCTCTAATATCGTATTTATGACATGTAAAAGAACTTATCCTAATTAACACAAAAAAAATTCTGGTTCTAGCAATAAACCAAGTTGTATTTTTTTAAAATAATTTGAATGAAAACTGGAGTAATTTGCCATTAGTTCAGCAAAAAAGTGTTCGTGATGTATCTGATATGAAATACGCGTAAAAAATGAAAAATAACTGGCTCTGTATGACATGTGGCATGTATGTTCTCATACGCAAATGCTATGCCAGGGACGGCTTAGTGTTATTATAATAAATAATCTGCCTTGGGTTACACAGGACTTTCTTATACGTAATACTGATAAGTAACACTACCCAACTGTAACTCACCGATTCGAATGAAACTTAACATACTTATTAAACACCGAAATATATTAAATACGTGTTTTTTGTTTCGGCTTTTTAGGGGTAGAAATCACCCCTCAACCACAGTTATGGCTAATTATTTCTGAAACGATACATTTTCTGAAAAAAGTGCTTAGGACCAAAGTTGTAGAGTTCAAAGTGATGCACTTGAAGTCGATTTTCAAGGTGAATGAAACATGAAATGATTTTCAAATGACCTTGAAAATCGACCTCAAGGTCGCCATCAAGTTCATCACTTTGTACTCTACTTTGGTCCTAAGCACTTTTTACAGAAAATGTATCGTTTCAGAAATAATTAGCCATAACTGTTTCCACCTCCAGTGGTTGAGGGGTGATTTCTACCCCTAAAAATCGTATTTAGCCGAAACAAAAAAACACGTATTTAATATTTTTTCGGTGTTTAATAAGTATGTTAAGTTTCATTCAAATCGGTGAGTTACAGTTGGGTAGTGTTACTTGTGAGAGTGAATAGTGTACGTCAGTGGTGTCAAACTTATATAACATTAGAGTGGTCCGTATATGGGGTTAGGAGGAATTTTGAGCGGGCCGACGCTCAAATCAGCTCCAAATAATTCAAAAATAATGTGGAAAAAGTTTTAGCCCTCTATCTTAAAAAATGACAATGGGGGTGATTTTCCCATTTAAAATACACGTGTTTTTTCGATTCTTCAAAGACCTGCATACTAGAGTGTCTTAAACTCTTTCTAAAAATCTAGAATACTCATGAAAGCATCCCTGGTATTAATATTCCATATCTTGATGGATAAAGTAAACTTCTGATTCAACGTTGACAGCTATATGGGTTATTGGGTCATTTCATCAAGAGAAATAAGAAGCTGTAAATTCTATAATTTTAAATTTACTATCTGCAAAATCTAAATTGATATATGAAAATTATACATAATACCATGAATTGTGGCAAGAAAAAAACTTTAAGGTATTGTTTATAATTTATTTAATTTTATTAATACTTTTTTTCATTACAATAATTAATATAGTGCTAAAATTTTAGTAATTTGTTTAATACTATAATACAATAGTATTTATAAAATTCATTAATCGTAAAAAAATCTAAAAATGTATGTGTTACTATGAAAACAGTAAACAATTTTGCGCACGCCGTGCGTAAAAAAAACTTTGTCGCACGGCGAGCGCAAAGTACTAATTTACACACTGAAATGTCAATGAAAAAGCCTACTTTTACTATCTGCAAAATCTAAATTGATATATGAAAATTACACATAATACCATAAATTGTACCAAAAAAAACCTTAAGGTATTGTTACTTAATTTTATTAATAATTTTGCTTATTATAATAATTAATATAGTAGGCTTTTTCATTGACATTTCAAAACCCTACTTTTTTAAACGGTTGTAGAAAATAGTTATTTGTGTATCTAGGTTGTAAAATGATAGTTTTTCGCACGAGTGTGAATGTATTTTGCTATATTAATATTAAAATTCAACTCTAGTAAGCTTAGGATAAAATTTTTGACAGTTCTATTTTCATTCAAATGAGTTTCATAATTTGTTATTCTATTATATAATATAAGATGGATAAGTTGTGATAATGAGAAAGAACATAAATGTGCAACACCAGAGATATCAGAAGCTGCAATTACTGTAATTTTAAATTTACTATCTGCAAAATCTAAATTGGTATATGAAAATTACACATAATACCATGAATTGTACCAAAAAAAACCTTAAGGTATTGTTACTTAATTTTATTAATAATTTTGCTTATTATAATAATTAATATAGTACTTAATTAATACTATAATACAATAGTATTTATAAAATGCATTAATCGTAAAAAAATGTAAAAATGTACATATGTGTTACTATGGAAACACTTTTGCGCACGGCGAGCGCAAAAGTACTACTTTACACACTGAAATGTCAATGAAAAAGCCTACTTTTTTAAACAGTGGTAGAAAAAATTTGTTTTTTGGAATAATATTATTTTGTTTAAATTTTATACTTGAAAAAAATGCTACCCTGCCTACATCATTATATAGACAGGCGTACTCCGGGAAAATTAACAGACTACGAACAGCATAATGAAAAATAACAACACACACTCGCGTGCACACACCCGCTATGTATGTAAAAGTCACCTGAACGAAACACAAATAATAGATAACAGAAATGAACAGTCGGCATTGCAGTATTGAGAGAAAATTCTACACACTCACACGCAGATTGTTCTGTAAATTCAAAACTGTTATTATTTGCCTGTTAGATGGGCATATATTTATTATAGTACATTCCAGTGCTACTAAACATATCATATCTTTATTATAAATAAGGTAAAGGCACCAGTTATGGCCGCTATAAGAGCAATTTTTTTATTTTTACTTTCTTATACCATGTATATGAAATATACATTAGTATAAGTAAGTATAGTGAAGCCGATTTTTTCGAACTCCGGATTTTGACGGAATTATCTATTTTGACCTTCCCTGAATCCATTCTGACTATTTTCGCCATGATGTCTGTGTGTCCGTCTGTCTGTCTGTCTGTCTGTAAGCGCTGTAACTCAAATACGAAAAATCGTAGAAGGGTGATATTTTATATTTAAGATTAATTTTTGGCTGGGAAGAAAACGTCCTATTTTTGAAAACGATCTCTCAACCGGATACGGATGTTTACCTACGTCGATTTTTTAATTTTTTGAATTACTCTGAAACAGTGCGAAATAGAGAAAAATGGTCAAGTTAAAAAATGTAGGTAATATCTATATCTATAATTTATGTTCTATTCATTTTTTTGTAAAAACGAATTTTTGAAGAAAAAAAATTATTATAATTCAAATGGTTCATAACAGAGGACAAATATCTGCCATGAGTGTCATGGGACTTTCTTATACGTATTACAGAGATTGAACAGTGTGTGTATTTGCCGTAGGTAACATGGGACTTTCTTATACGTAATACTGAGAGTGAACTGTGTAGGTGAATCTAAATAATTACATAAAAAAAATCTTTCTGGCTAAATCATAAATGTTGGAAAAAAATGTATGGGGAATAAATTATAGATAATAACATACTCGACATTTTTTATCCAAAACGTTTTTTTCTTATTTCAAAAATAATTCAAAAATCCAAAAATTTACAAGAGTAAACATCCGTTTTCAGTTATTACGTTAAAAAAAATCACTTGTTATATAAATATAAAATTATTCATTTTGTTCTTTCTTGTTAGTTTGTTAGAAATGTTTTAATAAACAAAGAATCACGTATACAATTCACTGTTAGGTTAGGTATAAGAAAGTCCCGTGGGTCCCAAGGCAGATATTTTATTAATGGGCTTTTTTTTGTAATTCTCATGAACTCATGTTACTAATAAAACAAAAACTTTATTTAATCAATTTAATTACCAAAGTCCGCAAATATAGTTTGTTTTTTATTTTGTTCATGTTTTTTCTCCAGTAATGAGCACGCAGTGATGGACACTTCCTAATGATTACAAAATGATAAGTACCAAAATTATTAAAACTAGCTTATTGAAATTGACAACTGAGTGATTGAAGAAGCAATCAATGCATTTAATATTGATACAGATCAAGTTACATTCGATCAATCCTAATTGCAAGTAGCAATTAATTCAGTTTCTATATATCTAGTTATCTATGTTCTATGTACAAATAGTAAATAGTATTGATATCATCAGAGCCATCTATTATTTGGATTTGGTTTCAAATACAGAAACGAACGTAATCGATGTGAAGATACGTGATTTAAACCAGTGCATCCCAAGAGTTTGCTCATAAATGTAATGAAAAAAAAACTATTAGCGAAGTTAATTGGTCTGTCTGTCCGTCAGCTGAGTAACTAATAAACTACTTCGTTCGAGTGAAATTTAGGTTAGTGAAAACAACACCATAAACTTATGTCCGGTATCATAAAGGACCTAACAAATTTGTTAGCTAGCAAGCACTTTCAACTGAGATATCAAACTTATATGACAGTTCTTTTGGAGTTTGTTGATGACTTTGACAAGTTTCGCGCACGCGTTGTAGGTAAATACAAACGGTATTAAAACAGTGGTGATGTTATGAAAATTATTTTGTACAGTCAAAGATGCCAACTGTGTTACAATTAGTTGAAGTGTCACTGCTCTAAATTCCATAACTAATCCATAGATACTAGTACAGAATTAATACCCCATTTGAATGTAATTGCTAGCTAGCAAATTTTGTTAGGTCCTTTATAATACCGGATATTAGGTAAGATAAATAGTAGGGGAATTGCTCCAAAAGTGGGAAATGGCGATATTTTTTTTTCTGTTGAGGAGTAACACCAAACTTTTGACTTTGATTGGCAACGTCAATTGCTCTTTTTGGTTAGTTTCGAAACAAAAAGATGCATTTGTTGAGTTGTGCCAAACATAGCGTAAATTTTTTTTCTCTAAAAACTATCATTCAGATTTTAAAATAAATATCAATTGTTTTGAATTATAAAATTAAATTAATAATAAATGTTTTATATTGTCTTTAAAAGTATTTCAGTGATAATTGATTGACAGAGAAACGTCTATTTGGAACTATCATCTCTCTTACTTACTAAATTCAATTGTAATTTAAAGCATATTTGCATATTATAAATTTTCAACTGACGTCTTTGGGATAATATGCGATTTTGACAATTAAAAAAAGGTGGCCGCCAACAAATTTTGGTAACAGTTTCATATACGGACTATACAGTGTATTCCAAGTTGATTAAGCCATAGGAAATTTAACATGGGGACAATTAGAAATGTTTGTAGTAACCTTTAATCGAATTTAACGATGTGTGATTGGTGCATTTTGAAATGCCGCCACAAAATTTAATAAAATAGTCATTAGTATTTTGTTTTCAATTTTATATCTTCCAAAAAATATTATTATCATTTTATCTAGGATGCTTACTTGAATTTCATTAATGTATTTTATTCTTTATTAAAGTTGAAAACAAAATACTGTTGATTAATTTAAAATTTATCAGTTAGTTTCGAGGCGGAATTTCAAAATGCACCAATCACACATCGTTAAATTTGACCAAAGGCTACTACAACATTTCTAATTGTCCTCATGTTAAATTTCTTATGGCTTAATCAACTTGGAATATACTGTATAGCATTGGTTGTTATGTATCCATAGTCTTTCCTAATCTAAGGTATAATTTGTGAATATTTTGTGTAAATTGCATTAAGTTGGAAAAAAACAATTTGCGGTGAACCGTGTGTTGTGGGCATGTTGGGTGAACAAATTAAAAAAAATTACATTGATTTCATTATTCCCACTCAAATATGCATGCCAATTTGAATGAATGTCAAAGAACATAATTTGAACTATTTAGGTCACTATGATTTTGTGGATATTTATTCAGTGGCGGCGCAAGACTAAGTAAGAACCCCTTTTATCATAATCAGCCTTCAAAATCTTGCAACCGGGCGCGTCAGCTTGTTAACGAGTTTAACGAGTAATTGCAACATTTTTACAAAAATAAAGCCGCCCCTGCGCCAAACGCTAACGAAACTAGTTGACTGACGGCAGGCTGTATCTCTACACCACAAATGTGACGTAATATAAAAAAATCAGCCTTTATAAAGTAGTTGTAATTTCTGTCGCTCACCTCCCCGACTAAGACTAGTGCCAGTACTTTATCTGCGTCAATAGACAAAACTTTTTATAGAGCAAATGTGGTAAGTTTTGCTAGAAGCTTGTTGATCGGTGGGTTTTATCGTTTTTGACATGTAAATAGGGCTGCCATAAAAAGGTTTTAAAACCTGCTGCAACCTTCGAATCGCGAAACCGTAGGTGATGGCCCACGTCGCCCACGGCTTGCGCCGCTTCTGTATTAATTATTTACCCGGGTAACACCGGGTCCAATGTGCTAGTATGTAATAAAATAATAAAACTAATAATACACGAATTAAATAATTATATTGTGTCTAAAATTTACAATGTCATGTAAGCAAAAGTTAAAATTAGCATTTATTAGTAATCAAACTTTATAAACAACCCTTATATTTACATAATTAACCTCTACTTTACTGTATATAATTACATTTATTGAATTAAAAAATATTCGTATATAACTACATCGGACTTTTGGTTCTAAACGTGATCCATATCAAGTACTATATAGTCCGTACGTGTCAAAATTGTGAAACGTTGACTGTGAATACCCCCCCACCCCCCTGTTGAATGTGAAATCTGATTGTTTACCAACACGCGCGCCCCCTAGTGCAGTGGTGGATTAAGGAAATAATTATTTCATTTTTTAAAAGGAGCATTATAACTAAGTTATTTTGAAACAGATTTTGGGGGTAGTTTTTGGAATTTGGTTAATATTCAATATATTTATTAAATATTCGTATGGAGAACCATACATGACTTCCATGTTCTTTCTATCTTTTAAATAATTTTTAAATATTTAAAAACATAATACACATTCGTAAAACAACTAATTTGACCATTTGAATTTAGTTGCATTTATTTCCAAGTCAACATGAATTAATGACGTATTCAAATTTTGAGGGTGTTTTTCACCCCTTCTATGGCTGTTTAGGCACGTACAAATAATAAATGTCTCTTATGTTCAATTGAACTACAAGTGTACCAAGTCTTATCAAAATTAGTGAGATAATACTCGCAATGTTCACTTTTTAGACGAAAAAAGTTACAAAATTTCGAATATTTCCAAAACCCCTAATCCGATTAGCACAAAAATTCGACGGTATTACAATACTTCCATTTCTTTCAGAACATGGAAGTAAAAAGAGTTGATTTTACTGCGCATTCTGAGTGGCTGTTCATTCTTATAGGATGATTGGTCGAAATTTTATCGTTATTTAAAGATAATTTTATAAATATATACTTATTGGAAACTTTTGTTATTAGATCGACATATTGTGGTCTAATAGACCCCTAATGAGCTATTCTAAATATTGTACAAAATTATTACCCAGTAAACTTTTCGTAAAAAATATTTTTTAGATTACGTTTAAAAAAGTGGGGGTGAAAATTAAATTAATCCACCCCTTGTTGGTACACTCGAAGGGCAGAATGTCCAGAGGGGTCACTTTACGGTCTGTTTGCAACGATACCTGTTAATTGATTTAAAATTGTTTACCTCCCCCCCCAAACACATGGATAATTTTATTGTTGTGGGTTTAGTTGAGCGTACATATCCCAAATCATATGCACCTATTAATCATAGGCGCCGAAAAAATACAGAGAATAGGAAATTTATATTTTTTAGTTGATTTACACCCCTACCCCCCCTCTCCAAATACCAATTATTGAACCTTATACTTCAATAATAGCAACGTTAATAATCTATACTGTTAATGTTTTATCGAGATAAGGTACTGGCACCAGTCTTGGACAATACATCAGTGCTGGAGACTTGTTTAATTAAATAAACTAAATTAAAAATATTTGTTGATATTTGATTACGGCCATTAGAGAATCATAATATACAGACACTTGACTGTAAAACAGCTTAATTTGGGTGTCAAAACGGTGGACATTTACACTAATTATTATTAGTGTAATCTATTTAATTATTATTATATTATAATTATCATAGCATCTGCTCTACATAATTTCAAATTATTTTTATTTTGATAGTTAGTTTTATGTGATATAACATTATTTATTTTTATAAACGTTTCGTCTTGTTGCAGACTTCATCAGTATCTGGTTAATAACAATGATACATAGGTATACATATTTCTATTTAACAATTCCTATTTTCCAACATTTCTCATGGAATTTATTTTATTAATTATTACAAAATTTCCAATTTTACGATTCTATATTTTATAACTTTTGTGTCTTTGTACATACCATTTTGTAATCAGAATCATTGGGTTCCCATTACTGGAGAAAAACATAAACAAAATAAAAGGCTATACTACAAAAAACTATATTTGCGGACTTTGGTAATTAAATTGATTCAATAAAGAGGTACCTACTTGTTTTATTAGTAACATGAGTTCATGAGAATTACAAAAAAGGTCCAACAATCCCCCAAAAATGTATACTTTGCTCTTAAAGCGACCAAGACTGGCGCCAGTACCTTATAGGCCCGAAATGTATAAATTTATGTAAAAATAAAAAATAAATCGAATTTATTATTTAAAAAAGTTATAATTAAATGAATAAAATTACCTTTAATGGCCAAGTAAAATTTTATTAATCCAATTAGTATAATATATTGCTTAATTAACTAACAATGCAATTATATCAAAGTAACAGTATGCTGATATAAAAAAAAGTTTATTAAAAAACAACAACGAAATATATTGCCTGTTTTGTTTCACAAAAGATACATTAAAGGAGGAGGAGGGAGGGGGGGGGGGGGTAATTACTAAAGGATATTAACAGCATAATATTCAACGAAAGTATGAAAACAATAGAGTATTAAATTTTAAATTCCAGTGGTATTAAAGTTTATTATTAAATAATAAAATATAGATTTACTTTTTTTTTAATTACTTTTTTTTAAAAGATGTAATATGTTTTTTTTATTACCTGCATAGATATTTTGAAATGAAGTCAACCTCAGGTCAAAGTTTCGAAGATTTATTTTGCCTGAAAAGAATAAAAACTTCTATAAATACATATTATTTCTAAATACAAAAAGATATCAATTATTTTTATAAATATTATGTAAATTTTTGGGTAGTTTTATAGGAAAAAAAATCATTTTTTACACTTTTTAGAATTTTTAATACATTTGTCATTTTGTTCCAACTTAATACATTAATTAATTAATATAATTAAACCAACAATTGAATAATTAGGACAGGTACGTACTAAAAAAATATACATAAATGATATATTCTAATATGAATGTATAAAATTAAAAATATTTTTTTTTGATTTTGTAATAAATAAGGGTAAACTTTATTGCCCATGAATGACGTTTTCGAAATAACACATTTATGTCCGATATTATAGCCTATCTAACAAATATTTGCAAGATTGCAAACATTTTCAAACAGGGTATCAAACTTATATGACAGTTCTCTTGGAGTTTTTGACAGATAGTTGCATGCATAGAAATTAAAAACAAAAGAATGTAAAGTATATTTACTTAAGTGTATTAACTAACCTTGAGTAAAAATGGTAAAACTTAACTTACTGCGCATGCAACTATCTGTCAAAAAGAGTTGTCAAATAAGTTTGATACCCCGTTTGAAAGTGTTTGCAAGCAAGCAAATCTATATATTAATACGTGAACATCGAAAATTGTCGTACTTTTTTTTAGTACTTATTATAAAAGGAGGTGAATGAAACTTATATCATTCGAAAGGTACTTGTGCACAAAAAAAATCATGTGTGTATGTTGCCGTTAAGGCAGATAAAATAAAGTTAACATACACACATGATGTCCCCTCTCGCTATTTGTTTATTTCCCCTCGCATCGTTCAACAGCATAGCAATACTCCTAGCGTCACCAAGCGGCAAAAATAGTTTTGGGTTTCTGGTAAACGTAGAGAATGCGTATAGAGATTTAAATTCGCGTTCAATTGAAGTGTTTTTATTTGGAAATTTTTGTTGTAATTACACAAATAAAATATTTAAAATATCCCCCCCCCCCAACTCCTTTGACTTTCACTTTTGCTATCTTATAACTTGAATACGTGACTTCTATGTAACTATCGGAAAATAATCAAAAACGCGTCACCTTCAGTCAAAATTTACTGTGTGAACGTTGATCACAAAATAAAATACTCTTCCCCCTCCCTGTAACTTAAAGACGTGGCGCCAATGGATATATCGGGAACACCGGATGTTCTCAACGAGTTCGGAAAACGATATTCCCGTGGAATGTAAATTTTGCCACATTGTGTTGTAAATGATCCCCTCATTCCCCTGCTTCTCTAATAACAGTCCGGGGGGAGGGGGGAGGGGGGGGGGTGAATTGTGCTACGTCCACAGAAAGATCTTTGTTTTATGTATTACACCAGCTGGGCAAATCAGGGACCAAAATAATAGTTAAATATAAATAGGAGGATCTTGGCTTTTGGGTGTAAGCCGCGTCTGTTTGGTCGTGTTATCGGCCAACGTTTCGTCACACATTGTAATGGACATCTTCAGGGCTCTTCTAAAAGTCCACGTTGGCCGATAACACGATCAAACCGACGCGGCTTACACCCAGAAGCCAAGATCCATATCAAGATCACCGCGGAAGCCTCAAGACTTGTATGAATAGGAGGAGTCATCCTAAAATTTATTCATGATTTATTTTTAATCTATACGAAGGTTGCTTTAGCTCCTTATTGCCCCCCCTGAAAAATTATTTATTCAATAAATTTGTACATATTTTAATAGAGGGAGTCATTTTACATGTTCAGTAAAAATTTCAAGTTTCTAGCTTATATAGTTTATGAGCTATTTAGCTTTGAGTGAAAAGGACGGACGGACGACAAAGTGAGATTAATAGGGTTTCTTCGGAATCCTAAAAAACGAATATTTATGATCGAACAAATCTTTTTTACGGCTAAATGATTATGCAATATCTTATTGATGCTTGTCATACTAATGCCCAAAGATGACTCAATCTCACTGTATGTCACATGACGATTTTGCTTTATCAGTTCACGCACAGCATCGATGTTTTCTGGTACAACAACCGATTTTGGACGACCTTCACGGAATTCGTCCTGGAGCGAACATCGGCCACGATTGAATTCGTTTTACCAGGTTTTTACAGTGCTGTAGGATGATGCTTTATCACCGTGTAAATAATTAAGTTCATCGATACACTATTGTCTTGATAATCCACATCGAAAAATAATCGCAAGAAAATGTTCACGACTTAATTCCATTCTTTGCCCGAGATGACTTTTTCAAGTAACTGTTACTGGAAAAACGGAGAAACTGTGGTTTCTAGTCACTTAAACTAAAATATACACCTTAACCACAATAAACCAATGTCACTCGACACGTGTTTCGACTTCACAAGAAGTCCTCATCAGGAGCCTAACAGTTCCAGACTGATACAGTCTTGGTCAAACCTAATATTTATACTAAAAGGGCTTATCCCGCTTCAATGATTCTGACCAATCGACTGCAAGGTCTAGAAGGACTGAAGCTGGGATAGGTCCGGTACCACTATTAAAAATCCTAGTCTTATCCCTCAAGATTTCTAAGCTTTCTGCTGCGTCCAATTGATTGTTATTACTGCATGCTTTAATTAGTTTTAAATTACTTATGTCTGTAGTGTGATTTAATGTAGTCATATGATGAGCTACGCTGGATTTATCAACCCGGTTGTATTTTAGGTGAGCCATGTGCTCTTTAAATCTAATGTTTATTGATCTCCTAGTTTGTCCTATGTAACTTTAACGTTAGGCTCCTGATGAGGACTTCTTGTGAAGTTGAAACACGTGTCGAGTGACATTGGTTTATTGTGGTTAAGGTGTATATTTTAGTTTAAGTAACTGTTAACAACACAAATCGCGTTCAATTTACAAAATGTTCTGAAGAAGGTTATATTCAATAATGTCTAGTTTCCAATGAAAACGACAGATGGCACCTGGCAACACTTAATGTTGCCAAGGTCAGAAATATAAATAGCAACCCTCGTAGTGTTGTACATTATACTGACCACTCTGAAACATTTCGTGGACCGCTGGTCGATGAATACTGCTCTTATATCTAATATTGGTAGGAGGTGGGGGTGGTATTGCTTATGTTAACAGAAATAAGTGGTTCTATGTTTACACAAAAATATATGAAATGTGCTCCTTTTTTTCGTCTCAACTTACTTGTAGATAGAACGTATGTATAGTGTTTGAAAATATAGAACTTTGCTACTGTTAAAAAAGTTCTTGAAATATTTATTATTAGAGATTGGAAAAATAGTTGTTATTTTCAATGAAATAGTTACTAGTTGAATTTTTTTTTGGAAAATAAATATTTTTTTTTACGATTTAATAATAATTAGTGCAAACGAAGCAGTAAAAAGTGTCACAAATAGTTTTAAAATAGTTTGATAGGTAGTTGCAAATAGTTGATTTCAAATTGTGTTCAATCAAACCATTTTTCTGAAAACGGTGGAGATATGTAATAAAAATTACAATAAATGCATTTTTACGCAATAGTTGAAAAACTATATTTCCAATCTCTATTTATTATTATAGTTTTGCGTATTGAATTTCAAATCGATTCGATAAAGTACTGGCACCAGTCTTGGATCGTATACCAATGTTGGACTTTTGTTTAATTAAATGTAGTAAATTTGAAATATTTGTTGATATTTGATAACTGCCCATTACTGAATCATAATCTATATACATTAAACTGTAAAACAGCTTAATTTGATGAATATTGGTCAATGGGTGTCAAAATGGTGGTCATTTAAACTAATTATTAGAATAATCTATTTATTAATTATAATATTTTCATAGCATATTTACATTGTTCCAAATTTTATGATTATTTATTTTATAACTTTTTTGTCGTAGTTCTTATTATTTTTTAATCATTATTAAATGCCCATCACTGAATATCTATTACTGGTTTTACTTTATCCATTATTGGAGAAAAAAACATAAACAGCAAACTATATTTGCGGACGTTGGTAATTAAATTTATTTAATAAAGAGATACATATTTTTTTACTGGCATGAGTTTATGACAATTATAAAAAAGAAACCCATCAATCCCAAAAACCAGTGTACCTTGCTTTTAAAGTGGCCAAGACTGGTGCCAGTACCTTAAATAGTTTTTGAGTTACACCCTTTTAAGTATACATTAAAAAAAACGTTATGTAAAAGTAGGGGTATAACTGTAAAACCGCCAATTTAATCAACATCAAAATTGAGTGAGCAAAACTAGGCATTATAAAATATTTTTAAAAGTTTTTCCGAAGTTTATTTGATTCATCGTTCCGAAGCTGTATGTCGTCAAAATCTAAACTTTTTTATTTAAATTATTGTAAAATAAATAAATTTAACTAGGAAACTTCTTATTTAATCAAATTCAAATTTAAATGAGCAAAATTAAACAGTATAACATACATTTTGCGATCTATTCAAAGTTAATACGATTCATAGTTCCGGAGTTGTATGTCACCAAACTAGAAATTTTTTTAACATAAATTACTAAACTATTAATTTCAAAAGAAATAAGTACATAACTTAAATTGCTTTAACTACAAAATTCCTTATTTAATCAAATTCAAATTCAAATGAGCAAAACTAGACAATATAACGTAAATTTTAAGATCTATTCGAAGTTAATACGATTCATAATTCCGGAGTTGTATGTCACCAAACTTGAAATTTTTTTAATATAAATTACTAAACTATTAATTTCAAAGGAAATAAGTACATTACTTAAATTGTTTTAACTACAAAACTCCTTATTTAATCAAATTCAAATTCAAACGAGCAACACTAGACAATATAACGTAAATTTTAAGATCTATTCGAAGTTAATACGATTCATAGTTCCGGAGTTGTATGTCACCAAACTTGAAAATTTTTTAATATAAATTACTAAACTATTAATTTCAAAGGAAATAAGTACACTACTTAAATTGCATTAACTACAAAACTCATTTTTTAATCAAATTCAAATTCAAATGAGCAAAACTAGACAATATAACATAAATTTTAAGATTTATTCGAAGTTAATACGATTCATAGTTCCGGAGTTGTATGTCACCAAACTTGAAGCACTTATATTGAAATCCTTAACCTATAAATTTCACCTGAATTTATATAAATTGCCTGTACTACATTCTACATACATATCAAGTAAAAATATTTGTTTGGGGCTGAATACAAGCAAAATCTACGGGTACCTACTGTATTGTAGAATTGATTTTTCTTCTCTTTTCTCTGATATTGGTTTTCGGCACTCCTATATTGCCACGAATAAATTTGAAAGTTGAGTCCTTTCTTTTGTGCGCGAATGATGAATTTATATTCACTAAAATGAATATTTTTGTGTGTATTTGGTGTGTAAATTCTATTGCATATACAACACATTGACTTATTTAAATATGATTATCCTTAATATATTATAAAGCTCAACGTCTGTCTGTCTATCCGTTAGTGCACTTATCACTCGAGAACCACTTAACCGATTTACGTGGTTTCTTTTTTAATTCATAGGTACATTCTCTGGCTATATTTTGTTACGTTAGGTAACATAACAACTAAGCAGTGACGATAATAGTAAATCAAGTCGGAAAAAAATTTGCCGTCGGCGCGCTGTTTTGCAATACTCTGCCTAAACCGTTCAATATTGAATAAAATAATGTATTAAAGAATTGTGTAGAATCAAAAGATCTACAATAAAGTCAGCGACACCATATGTCTAACTTTTGTATTTAAGCCACAATGACTGCTTTTATGTTACAAAGAAAATTAAAAATATTTGGGTTCTAAAATTTAAAATGTGCGTTTTAAGAAAAAATTCGAACTAATATTTTTTAGTAAAATTGTATAAAAATTAAATGGCCAACCAATTCCAGGCAATTTATATAAGCACTATCGGTTTTTATTTAAATTGTTGAATAATTAACTACGTTTAGTGAATTTAGCACGAGGAAGCACTGTGAATTTACTTGGCAGATGTTTTTTTCTATCTTTTATCAGGTAGCCAGAATGATTTGATTTATATAATTAGACACACATACACTTTACAATCAGTATTTCGTATAAGAAAGTCCTGTGACTCCCATGGCAGCTATTTTATATAAGAATAATTGCAAATCCAGATTTTTCTTTGTCTTATGTCAGACAAAGATTCTAGACCATATCGGATAATTAGTTTACGAGACGAAACTTCAGTTTAAAAAACCGAGAGGGAAAGAGATTTCAAAACTGTAACAATTGATATGAAATTAAAACAAAATCAAATCGAAATAAACGTCAAAAGCGCGGTGAAATTTTTTTTCCGTTACATCAAATTTCAGCACAAATAAATCGTGTTTTGTTTTCAGATTTCACAGCCACCTGAGCGTTTAAATTTGATTACACAGCGATCGAGTCGCGTGATAAAAATTCACAAAGCGTTTTTTATTCGTATACGACGCATATCTACTGTACAGTATACAGTACAGGCGGACCGAAAGGAAATTACAGCGAAATGTCAACCGCCTGTTTTCTTTCTTATCTCTTAAACGATTTTTTTCCCCAGTTTCCGGTCTGGGCGCGCGTTATCTAATTTATTGACACCGGGAAATGAGAGGGAAAATTTAAATGTCTTTGAGGTGTTTTTTTCCAAAGAAAATAACCGCATGCAAAATTTTGTTGTCTAATTATATTAGAATATATTAAATAGTATTATAAGTTACTGTCACTTGTGCGAAGTTAGCACAGGAAGTTTCGATATAATAAAGAAAAAATATTAGTTATGGATAGGTTAGGTTAGGTTCTGTAATTATTTTTTATTTTGAAAAAGAGTATTTCCAAAATGTTTTAGCTTGTTTTTGAGTTTACAGTACTTTTTTCAAAATTTGTAATGCAACTTTACATCGATAAAAAAATCATAAAGCATTTTCAAACTAAAATTTAAAGCTTTAAATTTTTTTCCATCAAGTAAAATTTTGAAAAAAAATATTTTTGAAAACGATCTTTCAACCAGATACGGATGTTTACCTACGTCGATTTTAGAATTTTTCGAATTACTCTGAAACAGTGCGAAATAGAGAAAAATGGCCAAGTTAAAAATTGTAGGTAATATCATTATCTATAATTTATGTTCTATTCATTTTTGCGTAAAAACGAATTTTTGAAAAAAAAATTTGTATTATAATTAAAGTGGTTCATAACAGAGGAGAAATATCTGCCATGAGTGTCATGGGACTTTCTTATACGTATTACAGAGATTGAACAGTGTGCGTGTTTGCTATAGATACCATGGAACTTTCTTATACGTAATACTGAGAGTGAACAGTGTGGGTGAGTCTAAATAATTATATAAAAAAATTATTTCTGGCTAAATCATAAATGTTGGAAAAAAATGTATGTGGAATAAATTATAGATAATAACATACTCGACATTTTTTATCTAAAACATATTTTTTTTATTTCAAAAATAATTCGAAAATTTCAAAATTTACAAGAGTAAACATCCGTTTTCAGTTATTACGTTAAAATCATTTGTTTTATAATGTAGAGAATAATATTACCTATATTATTCATTTTATTCTATCTTGTTAGTTTGTCAGAAATGTTTTAATAAAATATGAATCACGTATACTATTCACTGTTAGGATAATGTATAAGAAAGTCCCGTGGTTCCAAAGGCAGATATTTTGTGTATATTTTAATTCAACTCGAATAATCTAGTTCCTACTGTACATATTTATATTTAAATAGTTCCCCCAAGAAGCATTTTTTAAACTTGCAACGTCCCTAGACACCTCCACACAAATTTTTACCAAGTTGTAAATGAAATGAAATTGCTCTTGGGAAGGTGATCGTATTTTCCCGCCAACCTTTTTAATGATATTTCAACCGAAATCCGGCCAAAGTTACAATCTTTAAAACGTCTTTTTATCCGCACAGGATTTACTTCTTTCCTGCGCGAATTCCGCTTCATCCTTTAAACAAAAACCTAGCTCTAATGTTGTGAAAATTGATACTGAAAAATAATGGCATTGCGTATAATATGTTACTTATAGGGGAGAGTGAGGCACATTGCGACGCGGGGCACGATGGGATATTTTAATTTTTGGCACTATAATTACACATACAGTCGGGACTCGTTTATTGTAACTCTCGTTTATTTTTAACTCTCGTCTATCGTAAATGCCGACTTTCGTTTATTGTAAATTTTTTCTCCTCCTTCACCTCCCACCATTCTCGAGTCATGGCGTAAACGAACATATTTTTGAAATTTTTGTAGAATTAATTAGAGACACTTATCACCGTCGTCACTCGTCACCTTGCTCATATTCGAAATTAAAAGTAAAGTCAAATTATTTCACTATCACGATTAACTATTAACGATAAATATTAAATACCAAGGTTTACATACATAGTCTCTATAGCTCCTTGACCAATCAGCGTTGGCGCGGGATTTCAAGTCACCACGAAGACGTATTCAAATGGTTGACATCACAGAACGTATTGCCAACAACAGTAAAAATGACACTTCCCGAATAGACAAAATTGTCTGTGATAGCTTTTACATGATTTTGCAATGTTGAATTTGTACTTCTTTGATTGTATATGTTGTTAAAATATCAAAAAATACGAAGACAAGAATAAATAAAGGATTTCTTGTATTTGATATTCTATTATACATTTATAACATTTGAATACATCTTCGTGGTGATGTCAATTCCCGCGCCAACGCTGATTGGTCAAGGATCTATACATAACTTGGTGTGAGCCCCTCTCGACTTAAAATAAACGCGAGTCAAATGATTCTGAAGGTTTAAAATAAATGAGTCCCGACTGTATTTAGTTTATCTTTGTTGCCACAGATGACAATAGTGTACTTGACATTGTTAAATAGTTTTTCTGTTACTAATTGTAAGTTGACAGAGAGCTTCAAAATTAATTGTTTTGTTAAATGTGTTGGTAATTTTTAAATCTATGTTTTACATTGGTATGTGAATAATTTTTATATTTTTATTAAATCATTTAAAATTCATAACCAACTGAAAACACATGGTTTTATGCTGTATACTAATTTGTTAAACCTTGCCTAACAATTTTAGTAGATTTTTTTATTAACAGTTGTTAGACAACCAATATGTGGCACTTTTGGACAGCATCCCAATGTACCTCAACAAAATTATTACACTAAAATTAACTAAAATAAATATTCAAGATACAAAAATGGTCAGAGCATATAAGAGGAAAAACGATCGTGTCTCCATATCAGAAGAAAACATTACTTTAGCAATCAATGATATATAAGGACATTAAAATATAACTAATTTTGTAGCCTATGAATCAATTTACTGTTTGAAACAAATAATAAAAAAAATTCATTAATAAATACATTTTTTAGAATAATGCCCGGTATTATAAAGGACCTAACAAAATTTGTTAGCTAGCAATTACATTCATATGAGGTATTAATACTGTACTAGTATCTATGGATTAGTTATGGAATTTAGAGCAGTGACACTTCAATTAATTGTAACACAGTTGGCATCTTTGACCGTACAAAATAATTTTCATAACATCACCACTGTTTTAATACCGTTTGTATTTACCTTCAACGCGTGCGCGAAACTTGTCAAAGTCATCAACAAACTCCAAAAGAACTGTCATATATGTTTGATACCTCAGTTGAAAGTGTTTGTTAGCTAACAAATTTGTTAGGTCCTTTATAATACCGGGCATAACAAATGTTCGAAACGTCTCAATGTGCCCCACTCTCCCCTACTTATATATAATATCTATATATATTATAGTTAGTGCGTTTATCACTCGAGAACGACTTATCCGATTTACGTGTTTTTTTTTATTCATAGAATTGTTCTTTGCCCGTTAGGTAACATAAATAAGGGAATAAGCAGTGACGATAATAGCAAACCAAGTCGGAAAAAAGTTTGCAGCCAGCGCGCTTTTTGGCAATACGCTGTCTAAACCATTGTATATTGAACAATGTAATGTAGTAAAGAATAATATAAATAATATAATTCCACTATATTTTTCAAAAACCCTAAACAATAATTCCGTAGTTCACGCGAGTGAAGCCGAGGGCGTAGCTAATACATATATAATACATATAAGTAGACTTACAAAACAAATAAATGTAAATGTAAGCCGTATAACCCCTTTTATTTATGCATTAATAATGGAGTGTGTGTGTGAGGAGGGAGTTAGTTAAATAAGTCAAATATTAATAATAGGTACAAAACAAATGTTAATTCATACATTTGTTGTTTATTTCTAAGAATTAAAAAGAATTAGAAATTTGAAAGCCACCATGACTAAATTTTGCACGATATAAACATTCATTTTTTACATGAATTTAATATGAATGTATGAAAATTGTATACTTACATTTATAATTAATCGATTACTACTGTTATTTTTATAATATTTAAATTCTACTCTGCGCCTACACCATAACATATATTTTTTGATATGGATATTGAATTCTGGGTATAAACCGCGTCCATTTGATCATTCTGTCGGTTGATATGAGAAATAAACAGACGGGGCTTATACCCAAAAGCCAAGATTTATATCAAAATTACCGCGGAAGCCTTAAAGCTTGTATATATTTATTTAATTTAAATATTATTGAATACTATATTTTTACTAATTTTATCGTTAATAATGAAGTTACCACCATTACTCGTAATAAAATAAAGAAAAATGCTCGGTTTCAGAAACGACAGATACCTATAGTTTACCTACTAGTATACCTTTAGTCTAACTAACTGATTGAAAATTAAAAAAATACTAATATTTCACAATATTATTTCGAATTATCGTCATAGGTTAAAGTAAAAGTTGCCAGAAATTTAAACAGTTGACTTCTGTGAAATCAAATACTGTCAGAAATTCTTGATAACTGTTTCTCTAGTGAACGAAAAAAAAATCTACATCCTGACACACAGGCACACAGACACACAGACACACGACACACGCACAGTCGCCATGCGGAAATTAACTTTTCTTTACGTTTTAAAGTTAGTACAATCAGAATTTGTCATTTTCTCGGACACGATTTTTCGATGGTATTAAAATACTTCCATTTCTTTCAGAACATGTAAGTAAAAATGAAGCTAAATTGTATGTTTATCTATTTTTCATGATTTTTGATAAGTGTAACGGGCGTTACACACATTTCATATAGATACTTTTTACTTCATTGCTTGGAGTTGTTAAATTTTATGTGATTTTTAAAATAATATGTAATAATAAAAAAGTGTTCTTTCTTATTTTTTCTTACCATTTAGGCGTCAATTTATCAAGAAGTCAACATTTTAAGCAAAAAATAAATAAAACAAAAAAGTCAGTAAAAGTAGCGGTTAGCCTGGACTCGCCCCCCGGTATTTAATGAGATAATGAATTTAATTGTCAAAATACTAGTGTTAGAGAAAAAAAAGTGAATCTAAATACTCTTTTTCGGGTTTTCAATGTTTCTTTCCACCAAATAAGTTTTTGTTCTATATCAATAAGATCAGAGTTCTCTTTGTACAATCAATATAAATTTTCTTACCACGTATACAGCCATATGTACAAGAGAAAATGCGTCTCAAAAGAAAACAGATGACAATCTTTTGATACAATTCCAATACGGGGGAATAGCTCCGATGTAGAATACCCAGTACCTATTTATTTCGATTTTATCAACATATGTACTATTTATTTCATTCGTGACTTATTTTTTTATTTTATAGCAGTATTCCCCAACCAGCGGTCTGCGAAAACATACATGAAATAAAAAAATAGCCCCCCTCTACCTTCAAATGATTTAAAATAACCTTGCTTAAAATGAGGTGCACTTAAATTTTTTTGGGAAAGGCTGATTTCGAAAATAATTACACAGACCGACATAATTTTTGTTGTTTCTACTTGAATGGTGATTAAGGAGGTTTTCGACGTGCTGAAATCGAATTCGTTGCCCAAATTGTTTCATCGCGTCATATTTTTGAGATAACCTAACATAAAGTGCCAAAAATATCGATTTTGACAATGTTTAAGAATTTATTACCAAGTAGGTAATTTTTTTCAAAAATTTTCGTTCACGGTAAGAAATAGTACTCTTTCCTCTTAAAATAATTTTTTACTTTTTATTGTACGATTTTTTTTCGCCGAGTGAAAATATGATATTTTTACTTTTTTATACATACATGAAATGTACTGTATAATAAAGTATAGTGATCATGAAAAAATTCGTCTGTGTGTCTGTGAACGCTCTACAACCAAAACAGTAACTGATGTCAATTTTTGAATTTTTCGAATTATTTATGAAACGGTGCGCAGTAGAAAAAATGTTTTAGATTAAAGTTATAGAAAATGCTCTTATCTATTATTTATGTTGTGTTCATTTTTCCCCCCCAAATTTTTTTTAGGAAATAATCGATTTTCTTTAATTTTTGAATTTTTCGAATTATTTTTTAAACGGTACGTATTAGAAAAAAATGTTTTAGATACAAGTTATATTACTATATTACTATCTATAATTTCTGTTATAATCATATTTCAAAAAAAAAATGTGCAAGGAAATATTAATTTTTTTAAAAATTTTATATCAGTAATATGTTATATTCTTTTTATTGTATCTCGTATGGATTGACCAAAAAATAATAATTTTAGTTTTTATTTAAAAATAATTTTAATAGTATGTATGAATAATCCAGTTATCTATGAAAATAGCATTTATTCTTACAACTGTCAATTAAATAATATCGGTATGGAGAACCATACATGACTTCCATGTTCTATCTATCTTTTTAAATAATTTTTAAATATACATTTTTTAATTTTAAATATTTTATTTATATAACCTACTACTATGAATATACATATCGTAATACATTAAAAAAAACATATATACTTACAACGGTTACAGCTCTTTTTGCCATTTGTATATAAATATTAGTTTTCTAATGTCAAAAACATAATTCACATTCGTAGAAAAACTAATTTGACAATTTGAATTTAGTTGCATTTGTTTCCAAGGTAACATGAATTAATGACATATTAGTATTTAAAATTCAAATTTTAAGTGTGTTTTTCATCCCTTTAATGGCTGTTTAGGCACGTACAAATAATAAATGTCCCTTAGATTCAATTGAACTGCAAATGTACCAAATCTTATCAAAATTAGTGAGATAATACTCGCAATATTCATTTTTTTGACGAAAAAAGTTACAAAATTTCGAATATTTCCAAAACCCCTTATCCGATTAGCACCAAAATCAATAGGTCTGGAGTACTCACCGAGACAAATATTTTCCCCAAAAATAATTCAGATCGGTGCATTTTTACAGTAGTTATCGTGAACGAAAAAAAAATCTACATCCTGACAGACAGACACACAGACACACAGACACACGGACACACAGACACACGCACAGCCGCCATGCGGAAATTAATTTTTCTTTACGTTTTGAAGTTAGTACAATCAGAATTTGTCATTTTCTCGGACACGATTTTTCGATGGTATTACAATACTTCCATTTCCTTCGGAACATGGAAGTAAAAAAGTCTTGTGCCGACCAGGGCAGTTTATTATTAATAATTTCATTATGTACATTAAATATAACAAAATTTTCAAACTAGTATATTCCGGTGAAAAAAAATCATACAGTAAAAAGCAAAAATTCATTTTAAATAGGAAAGAGAGTTCTATTTTATATCGTGAAGGAAAATTTTATAAAAAAATTGTCTACTAGGTAATAAATTCTTAAAAATTGCCATTTTTTTGGCACTTTATGTTAGGTTATCTCAAAAACATGACGTGATGATTTGGTTTCAGCACGCCAAAAACTAATTTTCACTAAGTCTTGAGGCTTCCGCGGCGATCTTGGCTTCTGGGTGTAAGCCGCGTCGGTTTGGTCGTGTTATTGGCCAACGTTTCGTCACACATTGAAGATGTCCACTGCAATGTGTGACGAAACGTTGGCCAATAACACGACCAAACCGACGCGGCTTACACCCAGAATCCAAGATCCATAATTTTTACTAATTTTGGGTACTCCTGATTTAAATTACAGATATATGTTTTTTATTTTGTACTTCTTTAACTTATTGCCTTTGTTTTCATATTTTTTTTTTTTTCAGTTTGACTTTTTTTAATAGCTACATCATTCAGTATGTTTTGACTTTATCAATTGTATCATATATCAATGTATTTATGACTATTATATTTTATATTATGTTATAAAAGCATGTCCCCGTTACCCCTCCCCCCTACTCAATAATACAAATACGGATAAAATCAATTTACAAAAAAACAAACGCCGAAGCTTTTGTCTTTTCTCAAGAAATGTAAAAGTGACATAGCTATGGGACTTGACGCTGTCTAAAGAGCAAGAGGGAGGTAGAAGATGACCCCCCCTTTCCCCCCAACAAGCTGGACAGATTTCCCGAGGGACGAGACTGACCTGAAGATACCTACGCAAACTTCTTTCTGGAGTGGACAGACGGTATTAGAATAAAAATGCCATCATTTGAAAAGCGGGTATGTGTGAGAAGGGGTTCTTTGGGACGGTTGGAGGGGGGGTGATCATCATATTTCAAAATAAAGGGAGGTTGTAAAGTTATAAGATTGAGATAGAATATTTTATTTTAAAAAATATATAGACTTTCAGATTTTTTTTATAATTAATTGTTATTGAAAAAAAATTGTGTAAAATGAGTGTATGACTTTTGGTAAAAAATATATGTAAACATTGACGAAACGTTGGTTAAAGTTCAGACTAAAGCAATATGTCTCATAGATTTCAGAATGAAGCAACACAAACGTTCGTATCTGAATATGCTAAAGTTATGTACCGGCCAGACCGGTTTATTCTTTTTCTTCAACGCACGTTTACATAAGAGCAAAGCGAGGGTGAAAAATGACACGGAGTGTTGGTTTTACTTTGGGGGAAAGGGGCGGAAGTAGAATCGTTTTCCCTGCACTATTCAAATCACATAATATGAAAGAAATGTGCCATTAGACACATCTGTAGTACGGCACATCTGTCTCTAATGCTTGTACCAGCGGTTCCATACATATATCAACATTGGAGTACGTAGAATATTGAATAGGGGAACGGTGGTAAACTTGAAACTATTTTTGTGATAAATTATAAATTTATTGTTATCTGCTTACTGTAAATGTTTCAAATGCTCATTCCAGTGATCCTCAACATGCATTGCCAGAGGTTCTAAACATATATCAACATTGGAGTACGTAGAATATTGAATAGGGGAACGGTGGTTAACTTGAAACTATTTTTGTGATAAATTATAAATTTATTAATATCTGCATACTGTAAATGTATCAAATGCTTATTCCAGTGATCCTCAATATGCATTACCAGAGGTTCTAAACATATATCAACATTGGGGGTGCGTAGAATATTGAATAGGGGAACGGTGGTTAACTTGAAACTATTTTTGCGATAAATTATTAATTTATTAATATCATATCTGTAAATGTATCAAATGCTTATTCCAGTGATTCTCTACATGCATTACCAGAGGTTCTAAACATATATCAACATTGGAGTACGTAGAATATTGAATAAGGGAAAGGTGGTAAATTTGAAACTATTTTTGCGATAAATTATTAATTTATTAATATCATATCTGTATATGTATCAAATTCATACTCCAGTGATCCTCTACATGCATTATCAGAGGTTCTAAACATATATCAACATTGGGGTACGTAGAATATCGAATAAGGGAACGGTGGTTAACATGAAACTATTTTTGCGATAAATTATAAATTTATTAATATCTGTATACTGTAAATGTATCAAATGCTTATTCCAGTGATCCTCAATATGCATTACCAGAGGTTCTAAACATATATCAACATTGGGGTACGTAGAATATTGAATAGGGGAACGGTGGTTAACTTGAAACTATTTTTGCGATAAATTATAAATTTATTAATATCTGCATACTGTAAATGCATAAAATGCTCATTCCAGTGATCCTCAATATGCATTACTAGAGGCTCCAAACATAGATCAACATTGGGGGTACGTAGAATACCGAATAGGGGAATGGTGGTAAACTTGAAACTATTTTTGTGATAAATTATAAATTTATAATATATCTATTTATTTATCTTATTTCAGTGGTACCAATATGTATCAAGTAATTCCAATAATGGGGTACAAAGTATATTAAAAAACATGTTAATTACTTTGCGAAAAAATCAAAGAGAATTTGTATGCTTTAAAATGCAATGATGCAGAAGTCTTTACGATTTTTTTCTATTGAAAATCCGGTTTCGATTCATTGTTATTCGACTTTTAGAAAAACCGAGACAGAAGATTTGAAAATAGACTTTTTTAACGAAGATGTGATCATTTGAATTTTGTTAAATTATTTATAATTAATTTTAATAATATTAATATGCAAACCAGTGTTTCTCAACATTCGAGAGCATTGAGATACGTAGAATAGTATCAAGACGTCAGCAATCCACCCAAATACATTTTCTAACCGGGAGGGGGGGGGGGGGGAGTTATATTACTTGAAAACAGAGCTTCGAACCGTTATTTTTTTCGTTTCGATTTTCGTTCCGGTTCGAGTAAAAAATATATTTCGGTTCGGTTCCGGTTTTCGTTCCGCAAAAAATAACGGTTTTCCGGTTTTTTCGGTTCAGCTCCGAGTGATTAATTAAAAAAAAATTATTTATATTAAAAAAAAATTTTCTACCATAATTTAGAATATTTTATGGTACTTGTATGATTTGTATGATAGTCCGAACGACAATTGAAGTGGGAAATAAGATCAAGTTAACGTGCGTATTTTAACATGAACTGAACCGTAAAAACCGATATTTTTATTTCTGTTCTGTTCCAGATTTCGTTCCGGCAAAAAATAATGGTTTTTCCGGTTTTCGGTTCAGTTCCGGTTCGAAGCCCTGCTTGAAAACAATATTATTTTAATAATTTAAAAATCAATAGAAACATTTGATGTTACGAAAATTTATCAACATCCTGTATATATACAACGTATGCATAACCATATAGGAAATCACTAACAAGAATCTTTCTCCACTTTTTTTCCTCTGTGACATATTTTTTTTTATACAAAAGTTAGACCGCTAAAAATGTCGCATTCATAAAAAACTTACAGTAAAAAGTTTGTCGTTGGATAACTATATCATCAGTGGTCACTTTTAAATATTTTATTTTCGATAAATTATTGTTAAAAAAGGACCCAATGGGCGGATGTAGATTTCGAGTATAACAACATTAAAGAAAAAATATATTTTCTATGGATATTAATATTCGAATATTAAATTTCAGGAGCAAAATATATTAATTCAAGGTTTTACTTTTTTTTTCGTGAATTTACTCACTTTGACTTCTGAATTACTTCTCTAATGATCCATCCAAAATTCACACGTGATATGTAAAAAAATAATCCATTTAAAGTCTGTTTTTTTTCTCAGAATGTACTGAACCGATTTGGGTGAAACTTTCACTAACGTATTCCTTATGATCTTCTGAGAACCATAGGATGACATCATGTTATCACGGCAAAAGGGTAAGCAGTATGGACAAATAGAGCGCGAAATGGAGAAATTTCGAGATCAAATTATTAGGCGGGATCCCGGGATTGCAATCCCTAACAACTAGTTTTTTGTATAAATTACTTTTTCTACAACCGTGTAAAAAAGTAGGCTTTTTCAATGACATTTCAGTGTGTAAAGTAGTACTTTTGCGCTCGCCGTGCGTAAAAAGTTTTTTCACGCACGGCGTGCGCAAAAGTGTTCCCATAGTAACACATACATTTTTACATTTTTCTACGGTTAAGGAATTTTATAAATTCTATTGTATTATAGTATTAAACAAATTACTAAAATTTAAGTACTATATTACTTATTATAATATCTAAACCAAATTATTAATAAAATAAAATAAAATATAAACAATATCTTAAGGTTTTTTCTTGGCACAAATTATGGTATTATGTGTAATTTTCATATATCAATTTAGATTTTGCAGATAGTAAATTTAAAATTACAGAATTTGCAGCTTCTAATATCTCTGGTGGTGTACACTTATGTTCTTTCTCAGTATAACAACTTATCCATCTTCTATTATAGCAGATTAACAAATTATTAAACTCATTTGAATGAAAATAGAACTGTCAAAATTTTTATCCAAAGCTTACTAGAGTTGAATTTTAATATTAATATAGCAAATTATACAAAGTATATAAATTAATTATTATATTATATTATTGTTAATATTATATCATCAATAGGGTTGTAGAAAAAATATTGTGTGCACCTAGGGTGTAAAATATCATTTTACACCCTAGATACACAAATAACTATTTAATGTATTTATATATTATATTTGTTCTGTTTTTCCTCTGGATTCATCTAACATCTACACACGTGATGTGTTTTGTATAGACTAGTTGTAAGTTGAAGCTTTGTAAGACCTGTATAATTATTAATTAACGAGCTAATCAAGTGAACAATTGAGAAATATACAAACAAAGATAGCTTTCACCGTCAAAACCAGTTTGTTTTAGAATTCTAGTATTCAATAGCTCTTTGCTTGGCTTCCAGATAAATTTAAAATAACTGTAAACTTTACAGACAGAGAGAAAAAGATTTTCTTTTTTACGAGCAGCACGTCCGTGGGTCGTTTCACACGGACCACTTAATTTTTTTTATAAAATAGAAATGCAGGGTTCTTTATTTCTAGACACAAATTAAATCCTAAGAGATTTTTTACGAGAAGCGTATTTGTAAATCGTTTCACACGAGTCACTTTTCAAAAATATGGAATATGGTGTTTACATAGGTTTTTTAAATTTTAGACCTGAAGGAAGTCTTACATATTTTTTTGTAGATTATTTCAAATGGGTCACTTTTCAAAAATGTGATTTTCTTAAATTTATCAAAATGAAGAAGAAGAAGTAGGTTAGGTATAGATTTCTATTATGATAGTCGATAAAACAGGTTGCGCGTACACACACCCATTCTTTTTATCTAATACATTTTTCGGGATTCAAAGTAGCCTATGTCCTTCCTCAAGATGCAAACTATCTCCCTATGAAATTTCATCAAAATCGGTTCAGCGGTTTAGCCATGAAAAGGTAACAAACAGAGACACTTTCGCATTTATAATATAAGTATGGATAAATGCCATTTACACAAGGTTTTTTGTGTCTAGGCACAAGGGAAGTCATATTATTAGAGATTTCATTTTTAATAAATAGCACAAGAGTCACTTCTTAAAAGGACTATATCTTCTAAACAATTAAACGAAATCGTTTTAAATTTTAAAACTTGAAACTGGACTATATAACAAACATTTTAAAATCAATCTCAAGTTTATGTGATTTATAGTTTCAGAGTTCTATGTCGTCAAACACAAGACGTTTTTATGTACATTTTATTTAAAGTTAACAACAAGAATCCGTCTGTCTTTCTCTGTTTCATTGCAATTAAACCCGATATCATTTTTACGAGCGGGAAGGCAACATAAAGATAAAATAAACCAAACTCTCTCCAGTGTTTCCCGCTAGAATAAAATGGATTTTTACGACGGTGTAAATAGTTTTCCTTTTTTTAAAAAAAACTTTATCTCCAGACTTCTTTTATGAATACATCTTACTTTTAAGTTATTCCGAACTTAAAACGACTAAAATCAATTCTATTTCGTATTCGCTTTACAAAATTTCCTATCTCTTTTAAATTGAATTAAGTAGTAGTTATTTCACTAATTCAATTAGTCACTTTAAACTTAACTAAAAGAATAGTGAGTTCGAATCTTCTTATTTCGATTTGTCAACGTATAAGAATCAACTGCTTTGAGTGAGTTATTAACAAAAATCAGGTTTATTTATACAAAACTAAAAAAATCTATTCACAATTAAATTTTAGTGTGTTTGTCATAAACATTTTTTATTAACCCATTACTTCTCGCCTTTTTATTTCTTCGAATTTTTTGGTCATGTTCTCAATTCTTGTTGAAAATATGATCAAAAAGATAAATTCAATACAAGATATAGTAATAATCAGTCACAGTACTAGATTATTGCTATGAGTTTCCAGTGTCATATTTATAGAATAGCACATTTTAACGACGACAGTCTGTACCGTAATGTATTGATATTATTTTGCTTTATTTACACTCTCATAAGTAATATTATATATAGTTTCGTCAATTTAAAAACCCTTTACTAACAAGGGGAAGCAACAGCACGGTTAATGAGAATTTCAATGAGCTTGTGGTATGTCAAACTAGAGCAAAAATAAAAAGACACGTGTCCAACAATTTGATCTCATAGGCCTTAATTACAAAGATAATTAACTTTGAAAATTTGTGTATTCAATATAACCGTGTATTATGTTCGCTCGAAATATAACTGTGTTGGCCCTACGGTCAACGCGCTGGCGTCTCGCCTAGTTTTAAGATTTTGATTTTAATTTTTATTTACAATTATTTTTTATTTTTTTGTACACATTACCTCTCCCACTTGCGTAAAAATCGATAAATTAGACATAAATAAAACATATATTATTATTGACAATAGATGTTTGTGGTTTCTTTCAAGTTTGTTTTTTATTAAAACTTTTCAATTTATTAATTAAAAACTAATGAGTTGTGTCAATAATAAATTAAATTTACTTTAAAACAAATTAATAATTATGTACTGGCGTATATATCAATATTTTCATTGTCAATAATAATATATGTTTTATTTATGTCTAATTTATCGATTTTTACGCAAGTGGGAGACGTAATGTGTACAAAAAAATAAAAAATAATTGTAAATAAAAATTAAAATCAAAATCTTAAAACCAGGCGAGACGCCACACAGTGGGTCTAAATCACACTTTTTTGCGCGAAATTTCGCTTCAAGCCAATTTTCACCCAATTTTAATAAAGTCAGTGGCATTTGAAAGGTAAATAGTTGTAGTTTCTAAAAATTACCCCAAGAATAGTCAATTCACCCTCTTAATTATTTTTTCATCCCTTTAAATCTGAAAAATCGATTAAACGATAAATTCATAAATTAATAAATCGAATAAGATAATATATTCTGCACAAATATAAATGGTTATTTGTTAGTAATATTATTTAGTATGTATAAACATGTGTGAACATATTTAAATATATACAGGGTGAGTCATAAGTTCGTATTTCTTCGATATCTCCTCTGTTAATAATTAGAGAAAAATTTTAATTTTGTATGATATTATAAGTAATAATACACATCTAAACTTATATTAAAATATATAGTGTGGCCCCGAAAAAGGTGTATCATTACAGGATTAGTTGATAGTGTGTGTCTCTTCGATATCTCCTCTCTTTTACAAGATACAGAAAAAATTCAAATTTTAGATAATATTACAAGTAAAAATGTACAATTATAAGAATGTATTGAAATATACAGTGTGGCCCCGAAATAAGGTGTATCACAAATATAATGTATTTTTAAATGGGATGACCCATTTATTTCTACCTTATGTAACTATTGTTTAGAAGATCTATACAGTGGTACAATATTTTTTAAAAACATTGAGGGGAAGGGGTAAGATATAATTTTTTTTCTTACTTGACGTTTTCAAACATTGTTTTGAAAAATCATTTTCGTTTTGGTGTGGCATTAGTTTAACCTAGACACCACTAGTAATCCATTAGAAATTTGTTTTATACAAGGTGCCTCTGAAAAAACTACAATTATTCAAAAATTATATGTTATAAAACTATTTTTTAATGGAATAAAATATTTTTTTGTCATTAAGTATGTAATATTCGGTACACTACAACTTTTCACGGCAGGTAAATCCTGCATCTAAAATTAATAAATATACTAAAAACGCTTATAACTTACATTACATGAAACATTTATGAAAACAAATTTTATGCTTAAAAATAAACACTTCGTGTCTTTAAAAAATTTTCTCTAAACTTGCAGGATTTAGATTAATTTTTTTGAAAAAACTTTAAAAATCTCTATTGAATTAAAAATATATAAAAGGTCCTTTAAAAATATCAAACAAAACATTTTTTGTTTAGTTTAAACAATTGTTCAATATGAAATATGTTTATCTTAAAATTGACCTCTCAATGCCCTTGAAGCCCTTCATTAAACATAAATAAATAATTTTTGAATATTTCCAGTTTTTTTCAGGGGCACCTTGTATAAAACAAATTTCTAATGGATTACTAGTGGTGTCTAGGTTAAACTAATGCCACACCAAAACGAAAATGATTTTTCAAAACAATGTTTGAAAACGTCAAGTAAGAAAAAAAATTATATCTTACCCCTTCCCCTCAATGTTTTTAAAAAATATTGTACCACTGTATAGATCTTCTAAACAATAGTTACATAAGGTAGAAATAAATGGGTCATCCCATTTAAAAATACATTATATTTGTGATACACCTTATTTCGGGGCCACACTGTATATTTCAATACATTCTTATAATTGTACATTTTTACTTGTAATATTATCTAAAATTTGAATTTTTTCTGTATCTTGTAAAAGAGAGGAGATATCGAAGAGACACACACTATCAACTAATCCTGTAATGATACACCTTTTTCGGGGCCACACTATATATTTTAATATAAGTTTAGATGTGTATTATTACTTATAATATCATACAAAATTAAAATTTTTCTCTAATTATTAACAGAGGAGATATCGAAGAAATACGAACTTATGACTCACCCTGTATATATTTAAATATGTTCACACATGTTTATACATACTAAATAATATTACTAACAAATAACCATTTATATTTGTGCAGAATATATTATCTTATTCGATTTATTAATTTATGAATTTATCGTTTAATCGATTTTTCAGATTTGAGGGGATGAAAGAATAATTAAGAGGGTGAATTGACTATTCTTGGGGTAATTTTCAGAAACTACAACTATTTACCTTTCAAATGCCATTGACTTCATTAAAATTGGTTGAAAATTGGCTTGAAGCGAAATTTCGCGCAAAAAAGTGTGATTTAGACCCACTGTGCGCCAGCGCGTTGACCGTAGGGCCAACACACTTATATTTCGAGCGAACATAATACACGGTTATATTGCATACACAAATTTTCAAAGTTAATTATCTTTGTAATTAAGGCCTATGAGATCAAATTCTTGGACACGTGTCTTTTTATTTTTGCTCTAGTTTGACATACCACAAGCTCATTGAAATTCTCATTAACCGTGCTGTTGCTTCCCCTTGTAAGTGAAAAAAATTAACTATAAAAGTCGGCTAGCTGGCATAAAATACCATTACTCTAAAGGGGTTATAATTTGTCATTGAATGAACTCTAGAGGCGTCCAAGAAATTTATTGTAAGTAGTGAGAGTAAAAAAACATATTAGTAATGTAAATTAAATTAACAACGTTATTGTGTCAGAGGAAAAAAATAGAAAATATGATGTCCTATAAATAGGACATTCGGAAGTAATGGGTTAATTTTGATTCTTTCATAATTTGACATATTCATAAATGGATAAGTTAGAATAAGGTGTATAATTTTTGGATAATTTGTTGGAAAAAAACAATTCATGTTGGGTAGGCATGATTACATTGAATTAAATTAACATCCCCGGGTAATACAGGGTACAATGCGATAGTCATTAATAAAAATATTGTTTTTCAAAAGTAGGTGCAAGTCAGTCACAATACGCTCAATTCGCTCCGGAGAGTCCAGGCAGACGGCGACGACACTAAAAAGTCCGGCGAGCGTGACCAGAATAACGTCTATACAACCAGAGGCGCACCACATAAAATAATACAAATATATTATTATTATAACACTAAAGGATCCTTCTAGGCTTCGCAAGGGAGTTAATATTTCACCCCCTTTCACGTAATTGTTGTTTTAGCTGGTCCGGCAAACGTTGTTTTGCCTAAAAATAATTTGTTTAAAAATCAGACCTAAATACACATTTTCGTAAATATCTCGACTCCGGGTTCATTTTATGTAAAAATATTTCTTTCCACGCAACTAACATATATGTATAGTCGGGACTCGTTTATTCTAAATCTCGTTTATCTGAAATGCCGAGTTTCGTTTATTCGAAATTTTTTCTCCTCCTTCACCTCCCACCATTCTCGAGTCATGGCGTAAACGAACGTATTTTTGAAATTTTTGTAGAGTTAATTAGACACTTATCACCGTCGTCACTCGTCACCTTGTTCATATTCGAAATTAAAATTATTTCACTATCACGATTAACTATTAACGATAAATATTAAATACCAAGGTTTACATACATAATCTCTTTAGCTCCTTGACCAATCAGTGTTGGCACGGGAATTGAAGTCCCCAAGAAGACGTATTCAAATGTTATAAATGTGTAATAGAATATCAATTACAAAAAATTCCTTCATTTATTCTTGTTTTTGTATTTTTTGATATTTTAACATCACATAAATCAAAGAAGTACAAATTCGACATTGCAAAATAATAAAGAGCTGTCAGAATCACATAACGTATTGCCAACTTAAGAATAGTAAAAATGACACTTCCCGAATAGACAAAATTGTCTGTGATAGCTTTTTCATGATTTTGCAATGCCGAATTTATACTTCTTTGATTGTATATGTTATTAAAATATCAAAAAATACGAAGACAAGAATAAATAAAGGATTTCTTGTAATTGATATTCATTTATAACATTTGAATACATCTTTGTGGTGACGTCAATTCCCTCGCCAACGTTGATTGGTTAAGGATCTATACATAACTTGGTGGGAGCCTCTCTCGACTTCAAATAAACGCGATTTCCTCGTGTCAAAACGATTCAGAAGGCTTAGAATAAACGAGTCCCGATTGTATTATGAATATGAGTCAAATCGGACCATAAATACATATTCTCGATCTCAGCGCCACCTACCGGGTTCAAAAAAGTAACCCTAACGGAGTACCAAACAAACATATGGTATGAATATGGCTTCGATACGTCCAGTGGTTTAAGCCTTATGAAAACACATACATAATTGCACGAACGTTTTTACATAAATTACGATTAAAAATGTTGGACATTTCCAAATGGACCTATTTTCGACCCAATGGAATATAAGTACTTTAAAATGAATTGTAATTTCTTAAATTAATTACTTAAGTGATCTTTAATTCAAGCTGTATGTTATGGAAATATCTGCCCTCGTTATCGAAATATTTGGATCGAAAATCAATACATTTAAGTAATTGATGTCTACACCTAGTTATAGTTACTTAAGTGCTCGTTAATTTAAGCTATATCACATTAAAATATTTGTCCCTGTTATCGAAATATAAGGTTCGAAAATCGGAACATTTTTTGATCGAAAGTCATTTTGTGGTTTAACTGTAATTATAGTATTGATGTCTATACCTCGTTGAAGTTACTTAAGTTCTCTATAATTTAAGCTATATCTCATTAAAGTAACTGTCGCCGTTAACGAAATATAAGATTGGAAAATCGGTAAATTTTTTGATCGAATGTTTGTAAAAGAAGTCATTTTAAAGTAGTTTGACTGTAAATATAGTATTGATGTTAAATACTTAGATAAAATGCTCTTTAATTTAAGCCAAATTTCCTTAAAATATCTGTCCTGATTATCAAAATATAAGATTCAAAAATTGGTATATTTTTTGATCGAATGTTTTTCATAAAAGTCATTTTAAAGTAGTTTGACTATAAATATATTATAAATGTCATATACCTCGTTAAAATTAGTTAAGTGCTTTTTAATTTAAGTATTATAATATCTGTCTTCGAAAATCGGTACATTTTTTGTTTAATATTTTCTTTAATGCGATTTCATATATGTATATCCCCTCTAGTGGTTACGGCACTGGTTCTGGCGTATATTCCACAGTGAAATAATATAGATTTACGAGCACAACGAATGTGATACATTGGAGAATTTATGAACACGTGGACTTAATCTTTATATTTTATAATTCGGCCGGCGAACGATTTGTAGTAAACTAGATTGAATTACTTTATGTATTTCGATTTAATAAATTACAAAAATGTTCCGTCGCAATGAAGGGGTTGAAGTTGAGTTCCTATCCTTCCCCCCCCCTCTTAAAAGATGAAATTATATATATTTATACACACCCACTGCAAAACTAAAATTCGCACTTTTTTTTTTTACTAAGTATTGTATCGAAAAATCGTGTCCGAGATAATGATAGATTCTGATTGTACTAACTTCAAAACTTAAAGAAAAGTTAATTTCCGCATGGCGGCTTTGCGTGTGTCTGTGTGTCTGTGCGGATGTAGAATTTTCTTTCGTTCACGATAACTACTAATAACAAATAAATATCACTATTCGATTACCCCCTCACAACCAAATATTTTTTGCTATAAATTTTTTTTCAAATATGCGGTGGTTCTGAGATAATACTCTGTAACATTTTAAATGCCCCATCCTGTATATTTTTTCAATATTATAAAATTTATTATGATGAAAATAATTTATTTATATAAATCAATTTAAAAGGTTTTTTCTACACTTTTAAATCGCTAAATATTCAATTTTCAAAATGACGCATGTTCAATTATAACACCTAGTAGTCCCCCCCTCACCCCCAAAGTGCAAATATTCATCAGCGCGGTTTGTTTGAGGTAAACAAATTCGGGATCGATAATTGAATTTGATTGAAAATTTTTAATTACATAGTAAATAACGAATTTTTTTAGTGTACATTTTTTTCTGCCCGTATTTATCTGTTGACACAGTTTTTTTAATTCTTTTCTCACATGATTCATGTGAACTGGAAATTTTATTACTTTTTTCACATTTCAGTGAAATTCGTTACGTATTTTTTTAAATTGAAATTAAAAGAATGGACAGAAAGATATTAAAAAAAAAATTATCTTTCACATTTTTTAAAATTATTTAAAATTTGTTTAACCTTAATATTTTTATCGTTGATAGTATCATCAGAATCCATGAATTTTTCATTTTTTTGAGTCGGTACTTACTGCGATAGGGGTGGGGATGTATTGTAGAATATTTATGCTAAGTTTCAAGTAAATCCGACCAAAAAAAAACCTTACACCCTTTTTTACCTTCTTAGGGGTTGAATTTCGAAAAATCCATTTTTTCAGATTATATTCACGTCAAGACGCTTCAATTGGCACCCCAACGAAGTCAATATCATTTTTTATTTACGAGATTTCGTGAACGTAAAAAGAGTGTAAATATACTATAGTGACCTTAAAACATACAAATATATTGAAATTTTTGATTTTGATTTTAGGACCAATTACAATAACTTCCTAATGGGAAATTAATAATCCCTGATTCCACCTTAAAAATTTGTCAGATGCCCTAAATTTGTAATTACTCCACTTCTTACAAAATCCTTCAATCTGAAACTAAAACTCTAGTATAATTATTTTCTTATACCATGTATATGAAATATACATTAGTATAAGTAAGTATAGTGAAGCCGATTTTTTTCGAACTCCGGATTTTGACGGAATTATCTATTTTGACCTTCCCTGAATCCATTCTGACTATTTTCGCCATGATGTCTGTGTGTCCGTCTGTCTGCCTGTCTGTAAGCGCTGTAACTCAAATACGACAAATCGTAGAAGGGTGATATTTTATATTTAAGATTTTTGGCTGGGAAGAAAACGTCCTATTTTTGAAAACGATCTTTCAACCGGATACGGATGTTTACCTACGTCGATTTTTTAATTTTTCGAATTACTCTGAAACAGTGCGAAATAGAGAAAAATAGCCAAGTTAAAAAATGTAGGTAATATCTATATCTATAATTTATGTTCTATTCATTTTTTTGTAAAAACGAATTTTTGAAAAAAAAAATTATTATAATTCAAATGGTTCATAACAGAGAAAAAAATGTATGGGGAATAAATTATAGATAATAACATACTCGACATTTTTTATCTAAAACATTTTTTCTTATTTCAAAAATAATTCAAAAATCCAAAAATTTACAAGAGTAAACATCCGTTTTCAGTTATTACGTTAAAAAAAATCACTTGTTATATAAATATAAAATTATTCATTCTGTTCAATCTTGTTAGTTTGGTAGAAATGTTTTAATTTAATCACGTATACATTTCACTGTTAGGTTAGGTTAGGTTAGGTATAAGAAAGTCCCGTGGTTCCCAAGGCAGATATTTTTTTTTTAAATTCGATTCATACCACTTAATATGATAAATTTCCTATAGTTAATTATATTGTTTCATATAGTTTATAAAAATAAACAAGTCACATATCATATTTCTGGAATAGAAACAAAACAACATTGGTGCTCATTAGAACATGACAAAACAAACTTTTATCTCTGTCAAATGTCACAGCATCTCACACAGAAACACAACTTTGTGTTTGGCTGAAATCACAAAAACTTATATTTACTGTTTATCAGAGATATCTATGTCATATCTCCGTCTTCTGTTTCGTACTTCCTGATTTTCTTCTTCTTCTCTTGTAATTTCCGGTAATATATACCTTACACATCGCAATCTGTAAGGTGCCGGTGGAAATTTGTAGTTTTTGTACAATCAATAGTAGTGAGTATTGAATTTTTTATGAATAGATAAAAAAAATATTTTGCGACAAAAAACTTTAGATCTCATGAACTTCAGTTTCATCTTTAAATGATCCTTTCATAATCTAGATTTCCATCAATCGTTTAGTAGTTACAGCCCTTTGGGTAAAGTACAAAAAAAAATTCATTTAAAAAATCATTTAGGCTTTAAACCAACAGATTATTGTCTTTGGAATGAATTTAAAAATGGTAGTTTAACAAAAACGATTTAATTACACGTTTTTTTAATCAATACAGTAAAACCTCTTAATATTAACATTTAAAGTAGGCATTAACAGTCATAAATTTTAAATAAAAAAATATAACATTTAAGAGTGGCAGCCACTGTGACGGATTTTTTTTTTTGTTGCATTTTTTAAAAGTGGACATATGTATTAAAAAGTTTATGTTGAAATTTTGAATATTGTCTTATTGTTAGTTACAGTCAATTTAGTAAGACCAGGTAACGTGGCCGTTTATGACCCTTAGAAAACTTTAAAAACAACTTGAAACGACATTTTTCGACCTTGTCCCAGCGATTTAAAGACTTAATAATGAACCGTAAAATTTTTTTTTTCTAAATAGTAGATTTTTTAAATTTTGATAGATACTAATTTTTAAGACCATTTAAATTAAAAAAGGTGTTAAAAATAAAAATAAGATCAAACCGTCTCCATTTTGAGAAAAAAAAACAGCTACGTACAGTCGCCTGCATTAATGGTCCTTCAGTTTGTATTCATTTTCGTTTATCACAAACATAATAGGCTCCTCCCTTTTGATTATTATAATATTTAAATCATTTTTCTATGTATCAAAAAAGACAGATATTTTGAAATTCATTTGACAGATAAAGAACTACTCTTCGTTTATAATACTCATATATATTTTTGCAATTAAATTATTATGTAATCTATTGAAAATTGTACAAGTAAATTTTGTGGCAATAAATATTTGATATTCCGAATTTTAGTATTTAAATATATTAAACTTGATAGAAAAAGATAACCGATGTTGTTTGTCTTTAAATTTGGAATCTGTTGTAAGCGATTCTAGCCTTTAGGGTGCCAGACGAGTTCTGCAGGCGACTGTACATATAGTTATTGATAAAATATTTGTTAATAAATTTGGAAATTTCAATGGGACAATGAAAAATTTTTTTTTGATCGTCGAGGCTCATAACTTTTTAAATTTTTAATATTTTTCAATAAAAATTGGTATTGAATAAGTTAAATATATACTTAATAAAATGTATCGTACCCGATCTTAAAATAATTAGTTATACCTGTAAAAATTCCCAAACATTTACATTTTTTTGATCCATCACAGTGGCTTTCCCTCTTAAAGGGATATTATAACTACAAAACTATTCATAGAAATGAATTTATATTTTAACTCATAAAACTAGATTAAATAGCAAACATTCTAACACCAACCGGAAGTTCATATGATTTATAACTCTCCTCAAACAACATATTCTTCAAATTATTTACTTTACTTGTTTATTAAGTTCAAATAATATTTCTACAAATATAAGAAAGTAATACACTGACCACACCATTAAATTCGAGTAAACAGTCTGCAGAAAACCGATAAAAGTATGGCCAATTATAATATTACCGGATTAGCTGAGTATTTATTATACAAAAAGGTAAAACGACATTATTGTATGACAGCAGTATATATATACGTGTAATATGACACCTATTTAATGTAGATAATCAGGGAATTTATTATCCCAGGTTCCTGGGGGAGTATTAACATCCATTATCGACCGCAACCACGCGGTTAATATTATATTAAATTAACCGCAGATCCCTATTAAATATGAATATTAAATACGACCGCTTAACAAGCTAAAAAAATATTTGTGGTTAAATCAGAACAAAATGGGTTGATTTATTATTCCATACACATGAAATCGGTGAAACAATTATTGTGTTTTGTCAGCGGTTCAAGCCGTTAAAATTGACGTGAAATAATTATTAATGTACCTGTATGAAGTTAGCTCCGCTAGTTTCGATAAAAAATTATAAAAAGATACTCAACATTTTTTTTTATTAGAATTACCCAAACTGTTCACTCTCAGTATTACGTATAAGAAAGTATCATGGTTTCTTGTGTATGAAATATATATTATTTTGTAAAATTTTCTTTGTAATTGCGATATTTTTCGTATTATAATATGTTTCTTTTAAGAATAGTGTGCATTGACGTTGAATTCAGGGTATATCTGGGTACGAGTCATGAATTTTTCGGGTCATGGTTGTGACCCGACGTGAGTGTAAACGATTTTCTATTTTTGGTATTCGCGTATTTTAATGCTTAAATGAAAAATTACATGAAAAATAATGAAAATTATAAAAAATATTCTCTAAAATTTTCATGTAACATGTGTCGTTCTTGAGATATCTTGAAAAAATAAATATTTTGGGGTGTCACACCTCCCCCTTACATATGATTATGACGATTTTGAAATAGGACCGTCCTCAAGCCAGACCCAACCATCCAACCAAGTTTCAATAATATCGGTTTAGTGGTTCATGAGTTATGCGTGTGACATGGATTCAGGGGACAGTCGGACACACACACGGACGGACAGACTGACAGACACGGAACGAAAAATGTTTGCCTTGACGTGAAACGGATAAATCAATTTAAAATTTTGAAATTGGAGAACATTTTTTTTGTCTCAATCTGAAACGATCACAAAGCTTCTCGTATTTTCGATATTGCGAGGAAGCAAAATTAAATAGTTCAAACTACAAGCTTCAAAATGTTTTTGTAATGATTGTTCTATGCCTATTTAGAATTTAATTTAAAAAAATTCTATAAATTTTTTTGACGGGAGTAAAATATAACTGATATTTAAGAGAGATTGCACTAAATTATACTTTATACAAAATTCATACAACCTTCCTCTACATAATCTAAACATAATTTTGCTAAGAACATGTCAATGAAAATATAAAGAGATCCCTGCATAGATCTTTCTATTCAATCACAATCTATATAGGTATACCCTTTATAATAAATGTATGCCAGATAAGCTATATGCTCCCTTGTACATTGTATTCTGTGCAGCCCCCTCTATTTCAGATAACCCCCACCCCCCATCTTATCAAATATAAAACCTCGGATGTCTAATTTGATAGATTACCTTTTACATACATGTACAGATATATAATACATTAAACGTTATACATATTATACATTTATGTAGTAAATAAATAAGGCACTGGTACCAGTCTTGAATAATACTCTAGTGTTGGACACGTGTTTAATTAAATGTACTAAATTAGAAATATAAGTTGATATTTGATTACTGTTATTACTGAATCATAATATACACCAATACCTCACTTTGCGTCGTGGTTACGTTCCAAAAAAACACGACGCAAATTGAAACGATGCAAAGTGAATTGTGATTAAGATAGGTTCCAGGGTTACGAAAATACAACTGTTTAAAAAGAAAATTGAACAAAGTAAACATTTAAAAAACAAAAATAATATAAAATTTTATTACATACACACAAAAAACAAAAAAAAAACAAATTCGATTAAAACAAAATAAAATATTCAATTAATTTATAAAAAACAAAATAAAAATTAATCACTGTCTGATGAGTCCATAGTGGCTGTTGTCGTAAGTCAGCTTTCTTTCACAAAAAATTGTTCCAATGTTTGCTGAACAGCTTTTTTTTTCAACGCCAAAATTAAAGACTCGAACCCAAAACAACGCAACTTCGAAAATTTAACGACGCACAGTGAAAATGAGTACTAATTCAGCAGCGACGCAACTTCGAAAAAACGCAAAACGAAACGACGCAAAGCGAGGTATTGGTGTATAGGCATTTAATTGCAAAACAGTTTAATTTGATGAAAATCGGCCAATGGGTGTTAAAATGGTCGATATTTAAACTAATTATTAGTGTAATCTATTTATTATTATCTTTAAAATTTTACGATTCTTATTTTATAACTTTTATGTCGTAGTACTTATCATTTTGTAATCAATAGCAAGTGTTCATTACTAAGTGCCCATTACTAGAGAAAAAACATGAACAAAATAAAAAGCTATACTTAAAAAAAACTATGTTGCGGACTTTGGTATAAATTATATTGATTTAATAAAAAGGGAGTTGTTTTATATTAGTAACATGAGTTCATGAGAATTACAAAAAAGAAGCCCATCAACCCAAAAAACAATATACCTTGCTCTTTAAGAAGCCAAGACTGGTGCCAGTACCTTATATACCTTAAAACGACAAGTTTTTTTTATATTAAGTTTAGAATAAAATTTGTTAGCTAACAAGAACTTTCTGTGAAATTATCTATGCATTTTTTAAAATTTTGATCAGTGACGGAGCAAAATATTGAGATTTTTTCGTTATTTATTAATAATACAAAATCGTAAATATCTCGGTTTCTATGCGAGGTAGCGGGTAATTTTTTCTCTAAAATATGAGTTAAATTTTTTGAAGGTAATTTGAACTGATGTTTTCTAAAAAAAAAATGTTTTTTAAGAACATTGAATATTTCGGGGGGGGGGGGGGGGGGGGTCCGACCCCCCCCCCCCCACTCCCGTTACTACACCACTGGTTGAGTATAAACATCTGATAATAGCTGCGTGGATTTGAAGGGAGAGGGGTTAGTTCCACTGTTGAAAAAATTGTTATTCTTGAATATGAAATAAGTTAATACAATGCATGTTATTAAATGCAGTCTTGGAAAAACTATGAAGAAAAGTACATAAAAACTTTAAGAGAGAAAAATGTAATGAAATTTACAAAAAAGAGAACAAATAAACTGCATTTCCTTGATTTACATAATACTCTAAAGCAAAGCGCGCATTAGTATTGTTAAACTATGTAAAAAGTGTTCTACATAATGTGTTCAACAAATAATATGCTAAAGAGATAACTCAGTATCGTACGGTGTAAAATAAATAAAATTTAAAAAAGATTCTTACCTCATTAAACATATTCTAGACACGCCACTTTTAGTTGTACCTATAACAAAGAAAATACGAATTAATATTAAATCTATATATATAAAGCTCAACGTGTCTCTGTCTGTCTGTCTGTCCATCTGTCCGTTAGTGCGTTTATAACTCGAGAACCACTTCATAGGTACGTTCTCTAGCCAGGTTATAGGCTATATTTTGTTACGTTAGGTAACATAACAACTAAGCAGTGACGATAATAGTAAATCAAGTCGGAAAAAATTTTGCCGTCGGCGCGCTGTTTTACAATACGCTGCCTAAACCGTTCAATATTGAACAAAATAATGTTAGTAAAGAATTGTGTAGTCAAAAGATCTACAATAAAGTCAGCGACACCATATGTCTAACTTTTATATTTAAGCCACAATGACTACTTTTATATTACAAAGAAAATTTAAAATATTTGGGTTTTGTTTACGTGGACTTATGACCTGCAAAACATGAATCCTTATCGAAATAAATTACTTCATCATCATAAGTACTTAATGTAGATATAATTTGCCCTTTACAGCATCCAATTTGGTCATATAGTTTAGAAAATATCGAAATATACATACGGGAACATATTACCCGTGTCGCGGCGTGCGGTAAGGAGCGGGCGTGCCGAGTAGACGCAGGGTAGAGGGAAGGTATTCTTTTGATTGTCAATTGTTTATTTTGTTTTCAATAATTAACTTTTAAATTTAAATAGAAAAAGAAATATTTTTACATTTTGTTCTGATTCGTTTTTGTACGGTAGGTAATTTAAGTGTTGTTTGGCTTTTATTACAATAATAACTAATCGTGTTTGTATTTAATTCAACTATATATTATTTAAATCCAAAACAATAATTCCGCTGTACACGCGAGCGAAGCCGCGCGGGCCCAGCTAGTATATTATATATTATAAAAAACACATTCTTTAAAGTTGTTATCAAGTATTTTTTTGAACCAACCACAAGTATTTTTCAACAACAGTTCTTTAGATGTTGTCTCATATTGTTCACTTCACTGATCATCTTTACAAAGTGTTTTAATTTAGTTAAGCGGTTCTTTACCCATGATCCTCTTCCAGTTTAATAGAACTTCATCAATAAAAAGGAGCATTATATTATTATTGGGAACAAAAATTATCGTATGAAGATTTTCTGTGTTTTTTGGGTTGATAAGGAAGGGGAGATTATTTTTAATAATTGAAGGGTTTGCAGCAACAAGGAGTTAACTCCAGATTTTATAATTTGTGAGAAAATAGAAAAAACTGTTTAAAAAATGGAGAATGTATTTAAATCGCCTTTGTCTTCATCCAATTATTTGTCACCAACCACTTCATGTTTTGGCAAAATTTCATTGAAAAATTCGTCAAATTCGTAATTCTAGAGTCAATTTTATTCTGGAGTTAACTCCTTTTTGGCCCAAATAGTTGAAAATTATTTTCTTTTTAAAGTAAGGAAGCATTGAATAAGAACAATTTTCAAGAAAATTGGTTTATTTCAAGAAAGAACACAGTAACGAGTGTACTAACTAAATTCTAAGCCCAAAAAAAGAGTCAGCTCCTGGAGTTAACTCCATTTTGACCCAAGCGAATGAAGCAGCTAACTCATTCTAGCGGATACCTTGAGAACTATCAACGGTAGGTAACTCTTTGTTGAACCAAACGAAAGAATGATTTTTTTCCCCCAAAAAACGGTTGTTAACTCTGTTTGGCCTAAAAATGGAGTTAACTCGTTGTTGCTGCAAACCCCTCAATTCTAGAAGGTATTACTGTATTTCTGCTATCAGGTTACGTTATTTTTATTATGTACTGTTATTCACTAATTAATTTTCCATAAATGTTTTATGTCACTGCTCAAATGCTAACGTGATATCTAGCTTAAAATGATTTATGAATATTAATCTTTCTTACAAATAAAATCCCATAAAAATCAGTTCAGTAGTTTTTTTGAAAAAAAAAAAGAAATTTTTTTATTCATTTTATCCTTACTAATATTATAAATGCGAAAGTGTGTCTGTTTGTTACCCTTTCACGGCTAAACCGCTGAACTGATTTTGATGAAATTTGGTAGAGAGACAGCTTTCATCCTGAGGAAGGATATAGGCTACTTTGTATCCTGAGAAACTTAATAGATAAAAAATAGGTGTGTGACATTTGTACGCGCGAAGGTTATACTTTTTTGGCGTAGACATCTAGCGTGCAAATGCGAAACTAAAAACCTGTTTTATCGACTATAATAATAGAAATCTGCATTTTTCAACTTAAATTCCACGCGAACGAAGTCGCAGGTAACAGCTATTTGTTTATAAAATGATATATAGACTTAAAAACATCTGCCAAGTAAATGCACAGTGCTTCCTCGTGCTAAATTCACCAAAATTGGTTAATTAACAATTTCAATAAAAAACGATAGTGTTTATATAATAAATATCAATTTAGAAAAACAAAACACGATTTTTAAAAAATAAATTGAGATAAATCTTTGAAAGGGAATATTTTACAACAAACGTTGTAGACCCATATTATAGAAAATGTAATGCTCTACAAAAAATATTCTATAAATTTTTCACGTAACATGTGTCGTTTTTGAGATATCTTGAAAAAATAAATATTTTGGGATGTCACCCCTCCCCCTTACACATGATTTTGAAATGGGACCGTCCTCAAGCCAGACCCAACCATCCAACCAAGTTTCAACAATATCGGTAGAGTGGTTCATGAGTTATGCGTGTGACAAGGATTCAGGGGACAGACGGACGAACGGACGGATAGACGGACAGACAGACAGATATGGAACGAAAAGAGTGTTTGTCTTGACGTGAAACGGAAAGATCAATTTAAAAATTTGAAATCTGAGAACATTTTTTTTGTCTCAATCTGAAACGATCACAAAGCTTCTCGTATCTTCGATATTGCGAGGAAGCAAAAGTAAAAAATAATGTTTACAACCACTGGTATAAATACTATTTTCGCATTAATTAGAAGTTTTCAGTCCATCTCATTGATTCTGTTTTGTAAATTTACTTCAATAGCATTAACCTTCGTAATTGGATGTTTCGGAATAAAATTTCTTACAAGATTTTAACGAGCTATTTTAATTATTCTACGTAAGATAAAGTTTGATTTAATTAATTAATTAATTAATTAATAAGTCGAATCAATTCAATTCTAAAGTTTGATTACCTATCTCTTCTGTAAAAACACTTTTTCTTAGCGTCTATTAATTAAAGTTTTTTTTTGAGAAATGTTTTCATGACAACTTTAAAGGAGTTTTTTGTTTGAGAATCTCGAAGTAAATTTTGGATTCATTAAGGAATTCTTAGAATAGAACTTTATAAATAATAACAGCCTTTTTGTATACGTGTACATAATTCAAAATACAGTCAAACTTCCACTACACGACCATTTTCTTAATTGATCTAATCATTCATGTTTCTTTTTTCAAATCTAACAGCCATTGCGATTAAATTTTGCATGAGATATCCTTTCACTTGAAGTAGATATTTGACATGAACCTGTAGAAATTGATAGCAACTTTTATACTAACAAATATTTTTTTTTAATAAACATTTTTTTCTACTCTGCACCTCAACCACAATTTAAATATTTAAACATATTTATTAATTTTTTTGACAAAAAATCGATTTCTAGATTCTTTCTTTTTATTCAAAAAAGAAAGAAAGAGGGAAAAAGATAGAGATGGTGATATATCTTCCCCTTTTTTCTGTTAATATGAAGAAACAGTATTAGATTTTTTTAATTCGTATATTTTTCCGATTTTCGATGTTTCTTTATATATTAAATTAAATATATTATCAATATTTATGAAAATTAATATTAAAACATGCACTAAAGACCTCAAATGTCGTGGCGTCTTTGAAAAAAATGAACACAAGTATTTGTCATTATAAAGATTGCTTGTAACAGGTAGAACAAAACTATACAAAAACTAGTTAAAAATATGCACTGTAGACCTCATATTTCATTTCACCAGTTATAAATCAAATAAAAAAATATGATAAAAAGCAATTGTTAAAAATTGTATTCTACAAATGTATATGCAATTAAAAATAAAACTATTGCTTGTAATTGTAGAAAAAAACTGAATAAAAACTAATTAAAAACAGCTATTATAGAACTCATATGCCCTTGTGGCAATACTCTATTATATTACAAATCAAATAGAAAATACTATGCTAAAAATTCAATTGTTAACATTTGTATTTTATATGCAATTTAAAATAAAACTTTTGCTTGTAACTTGTTGAACAAAACTAATTAAAAATAGGTACTGAAGGTTTCATATATCGTTGTGTCGATACTGTATTATATTCCAAATCAAATAAAAAATATTTAAAATCAATTGTCGTAAGTTTTACTTTATTTTCAATTATAAACTTTTGCTACTAACTGTAGAACAAACTAGATAGAAACTAATTAAAAATATATACTATAGACTTGTTACATAAATTCTGTCCGAATTTTATTTTTATTTTTACTAATAATTTTTATACTAATTAACACTTAATCTTCAATATATTATCCACTAGTTGCTACCCGCGGTTTCGCTCGCGTGGATTTCGAAACCCCCATCCCCATAATATTTTTTCCACCGGATCGAACAAAACTAATTACAACCATTCATATGTGACAGTGGGTGAAATATTTATAACTAAAAAAAAATCCCCATATAAATTTTTCAACACTTTTGCAATCCCGTAAAGGTTCAATTTTCGGGGTACGAAGTAACCTATGCCCTTCTTCGGGATGCAAGCTATCTCACTGCCAAATTTCATTAAGATCCGTAAAGCGGTTTAGCCGTAAACAGGTAACAAATAGACAGATTGAGTCTCGACTCCTATGTCTGATAAGGGGTTGTTTTGTCCCCCTAATAACCCCTATTCCGTAGTATTTTTTCCCGCCAGATCGAACGTAACTAATTACAATCCTTCATATGTGACAGGGGGTGAAATAATATTTTTTTCTTATTTTTAGTTTTCTTTCATTGTACAAAATCGTAAATAATTCGGCTCCTATGCTAGATAGAGGGTTGTGTTTCCCCCTGATCGCCCCACCACCGTAGTATTATTCCCGCCGGATCGAATAGAACCACTTACAACCCTTCATATGTAACGGGGGGTAAAATATTAATTACTAAAAAAAATTAAAAATTCATTAGGGGTTGAATTTTCGGGATATATATATCCGTCCTCGGAATGCAAGCTATCTCACTGCCAAATTTCATCAAGATCGGTTCAGCGGTTTAACCGTGAAAAGGTAACGAACAGACAGATAGACAGACAGACACACTTTCGCATTTATAATATTAGTATGGATTTATATATAAAAATCGGGGGCCGGATGAAAATCTTTGGAGGGCCAGAATCGGCCCGCAGACCGTAGTTTGGTGACCGCTGATCTAGAGACACTCCACTCAATGGGGTGAGTACACTATTCAGTCTGAGAGGGGTTCAAAAAAAATATTTAAAAAAAATATCACCAATCTGTTTTTGGATCATCAATCTACGCCCGTATAACAAATTTCTTTTTAATAGGTATATAAATGAGAGAATGGGAGGGCTGTGACATACAGACAGATGGACGGACGGACAGAGCGAACCCTAACAATACTATGCTAAAAAATTAATTGTCAAAAGTTTCATTTTAACTGCAATTATAAACAAAACTTTTACTTGTAACTTGTAGAACAAAACTAGACAAAAAGTAATTAATGAAACGCATAGTTTAATCTTGTATGACACGCGAGTGATGAAGGTTAATTTAATATTTCAAGCTTTATTTGAGGAACTGACAGCCAGGTTTAATATTCCGGGTTCGAACACGCATCTTTACTCCCGCTAACGCCTCGCACTTTCCGATGTTTTTAATCCGGCTAATTAATATAAACGTTTATGTTCACCTGACAACGCAGTTTTAATAATTTTTAGAGCTATATTTAAGTGCTTTTAGAATTAAAAAAGCATAATTTATATATACCGTTATAAAGCCAAATAATTTATCTTCAATATGAAGTCCAATTCATTTCGATACCTGCTCCCATTATCGAATTACAAAGCTTTGAAAATCGGTCCCGATTTTTTTATTTTTTCATAAAATATTGATATATCAATGTAATTTTTAAAGTTATTTAAAAAAAAAACTTTTACAATAAGAAAATTATGATTGTTACACATCATTTTAAAGCCAATGAAATTATCTTTAATCTAATGTTGCTCTCATTTCAATAACTGTCCCCATTATCGATTTATGAGGCTCGAAAATTGGTGAATATTTTTTTTTTATAAAAAATTTTATGGAACTTTCTGAAATTCAACTTGGTAGATCAATATCAAATCAATGAAATTTTCGAAACTATTTTTAAGAGCTTTTACAATAGCAAAAATATAATTGTTTTAAATCATTTCAAAGCCAATTAATTTTTCTTCAATATGAAATTTATCTAATTTGGATATATGTTCCCGTTATCGAATTATAAGACTCAAAAATAGAAAATATATAATATAATTTTCATAAAATATTGTTGCGCCCCTGGTTATTGTTGTTGCATGTGCTGCCGTCTGGCGTGGAACTATCTGAAACTCATCAGGACGTTGGGAACAGTGTAAAATGTATACTGTTCTAGATTATCTCGTCAAGTTTTAAGCGCGGCTAATTTTTCAAGTAGACTATTACAGAATGTTCTAAGTAATAATTTTCTTTCTCTAAATGCTTTTATTCCTGAAATGTGTTTGAACAGTAGGTGTTCAGGATGAATTATAATGAAAGAAGAAGCCCGTCAATCACAAAAACAGTAAACCTTGCTCTTATAGCGGCCATAACTGGTGATAGTACCTTATTTTTTTTAGAAAAAAAAATTATTAAAGAACTCCATATAAGAGCAAGAGAAAAATGCTTAGAATTAACCAAATAATACAAAGAAATTATTTTTAGAAATTTTCGTGACAAAAAAAAACTACCGTACCAAAGGTCTCGAAAAGTTATAATTTAATTGTATTATTTGACTAATTTTAAGCACCTTTTTACTATGCAAATAGTTTTTATAAATTTTAACTAGAAATTTGGCATATTTTGGGAGAAACTATTCATATTTTATACCTCAATAATAGGCATGATACCAGTAACAAAGTATCACTGAAATTATGATTGTAAATAATGAAATAGGTTAAAAAGATTCTAAAAAATGTATTTATTTTTATATTACAAGCGAGATTAGTATCATTTTTTTAAATAAAAACACAAAATACAGCAATCCGCAATGTTAGATGGAACACCAATCAGAGTGAATGACGTCACGCCTAAGTAAACATCATTTTGTTTCATTAATGTCTGCACTGTTTACAAATAATTTTGTGATTTTAAATTATCATTTGCTCAGTTTTGTGTTACCAAAATTAAAACCGAGGAACGTTAGCGATGGAAAAAGGATTTATTATTGTTCACAAGGAGTGTTTACATAGGCGTGACGTCGCAAATGCGCCATGACACCTGCGAGCGTTTTGACGTCAAATTGAAAATTAGTTTTAAAAGGGTCAATTTTTGCGATTAAACCTTTATTTTCTGCAGAAATAAGTATTTTTTTGGAAATAGGAGAAATAAGAGACACGCAGGCATCATGTTTATTACATCAATATATTCTGAAATACCCCCTCCCCCTGCATCTAGATGGCGTGAAACACTAGACGATATTCACGTCAAAAATACTACTTTAATAATTTAAATTCATCTTTGCATGCATCAAATCAAATTAAAACTCACAAAACCTATATTATATTATAGGATCAAAAGCAGTGCATGTAACTAAATATTCAGGACCGCTGGTATAGCTACAAAGGGCCGTGTCGATATATGTATGTATAAAGAGAGTATATAGAGCGGCCAAGACGAGTCGATTAATAGCGCGATGTCTAGCGGTTGACGAGAAAACCAATAAACGCCCTCACTACACCGCACCGCCCACCCAACGTTCAACCCAAATGCCAGGCTACGAGGAATATTCCGCATACGCTCAGATCCCGTTCGGTGTGTGTGTGTGTGTACAGGGTCTTAAAGGAAATTGATAAGAAAGGTTGGTTTCTGAATATGAGTCTTGTCTTATAGTGTTTTTTATATCATTTCGTAAAAGTGTTTCTTTCTACTTGTTTACAAAGTTTTACATAGCAAGTTGGTTTCTAAATGTAAGCAATAAGCATACAGTAGAATAGGCATGATGCCTACTTTTTAAAAACTATTTTATGATGATCTTACGTGTCTCTTATTTCCAAAAAAATGCTTATTTCTACAGAAAATAAAGGTTTAATCACAAAAATTGACCATTTTACAACTAATTTTGAATTTGACGCCAAAACGCTCGCAGGTGTCATGGCGCATTTTTGACGTCACGCCTATGTAAACACTCCTTGTCAACTATAATAAATCCTTGTTCCATCGCTAATGTTTCTCGGTTTTACTTTTGGTAACACAAAACTGAGCAAATTGATAATTTAAAACCACAAAATAATTTATAAACAGTGCAGATATTAATGAAACAAAAATGACGTTTACGTAGCCGTGACATCATCAAACATGGCAGATTGCTGTATTTTGCGTTTTTACTTCCATGTTCCGAAGGAAATGGAAGTATTGTAATACCATCGAAAAATCGTATCCGAGAAAATGACAAATTCTGATTGTACTAACTTCAAAACGTAAAGAAAAGTTAATTTCCGCATGGCGGCTGTGCGTGTGTCTGTGCGGATGTAGAATTTTCTTTCGTTCACGATAACTACTGTAAAAATGCACCGATCTGAATTATTTTTGGGGAAAATGTATGTCTAAGTGAGTACTCCAGACCTATTGATTTTGGTGCTAATCGGATCAGAGGTCTTGGAAATATTCGAAATTTTGTAACTTTTTTCGTCTAAAATGTGAATATTGCGAGTATTATCTCACTAATTTTGATAATATTTGGTACATTTGCAGTTCAATTGAATCTAAGGGACATTTATTATTTGTACGTGCCTAAACAGCCATTAAAAGGACGAAAAACACATTTAAAATTTGAATTTTAAATACTAATTTGTCATTAATTCATGTTGCCTTGGAAACAAATGCAACTAAATTCAAATTGTCAATTCAAATTGTGACACTCTGGTGGTAAAATTGAAAAGTTGTCTGACAGTTTATCATTTATAATATATGGCGTCTTCAGAAGAAAATATAGACTATATTTGAGTTTTATTTGAATACTAATGTATTTGATAATATATTGTTTTTTTTTCCGTCTGTTTAATAACGTTGTACGTATATTTCCATTTATCCTTAATATATATAAAGCTCAACGTCTCTCTGTCTGTCTGTCTGTCTGTCTGTCCGTTAGTTGCCTTATCACTCGAGAACCACTTATCCGATTTACGAGTTTTTTTTTTTAATTCATAGGTACGTTCTCTAGCCAGGTTATAGGCTATATTTTATTACGTTAGGTAACATAACAACAAAGCAGTGACGATAATAGTAAATCAAGTCGGAAAAAATTTTGCCGTCGGCGCGCTGTTTTGTAATACGCTGCCTAAACCGTTCAATATAGAACAAAATAATGTATTAAAGAATTGTGTAGAATCAAAAGTTCTACAATTAAGTCAGCGACACGATATGTCTAACTTTTATATTTAAGCCACAATGACTGCTTTTATGTTACAAAAAAAACATAAAATATTTGGGTTTTGTTTACATGGACTTATGACCTGCAAAACATTAATCCTTATCGAAATAAATGATTTCATCGTCATAAGTACTTAATGTAGATATAGTTTGCCATTTACAGCATCCAATTTGGTCGTATAGTTTAGAAAATATCTTAAAATATATTTATAAAGGTAACATTTTAAATGTATGGTGTCGTGCCGCATCGAAGCGATGTACATCAGACTGGATTCGCTTACGTTCGGTAGATATTCGGAGTCCCTCGGCTGACGTTTGAGTTAATTTTGTTTTCAATAATTAACATTTAAATTTAAACAGAACACAAATTATTTGTACTTTTTTTTCTGATTCGTTTTTGTTAGGTAATTTAGGTATTGATAAATTATTATTACAATAATAACTAATCGTGTTTGTACTTAATTAATTAAACTATATTTTTCAAAAATCCTAAACAATAATTCCGTAGTCTAGGCGAGCGAAGCCGCGTGGGCCCAGCTAGTATAATCATAAAACCACTTTAATAATTATTTTCTCACCGTTTGCGCATGCTCAATGAAAAGACAGTAAGAAGTGAGGGAAACAACTTCTCCTCCGAACTTGAATTGTTCGAACTTATAGTAGTCCACTGTAGTATTCTTTCCAAGGTATTTTCGAGAGATGCAACTCACTATTTTATTTTTTAATTTTATTTTGTTAATTTAGTATTTCTCATGAGACAAAACGTTATTAGGTTTAGATTTATAAGTGGCTGTTTCGTCTAGGTCTCGTTTCATATTTATTATTAACGAGACTGATACGAGATATACGAGTATAATATCCTATGTATATAATATACATATGTATATCTAAAATTCGATTAGGATGTATGTACTAGCTACGCCCGCGGCTTCGCTCGCTTAAATATAACAGTTATGTATATGGTATCACGGAGTTTATTTTAGATCTTTTTATTCTACACAATTCTTTACTACATTATTTTGTTCAATATTTAACGGTTTAGGCAGCGTATTGAAAAATAACGCTTATTCCTTATGTTACCTAACGTAACAAAATATATACTAAAATCGGGCCAAAGAACATGTCTATGAATTACAAAATAATCGGATCAGTAGTTTTCGAGTGATAAGCGCACTAACGGACTGACATACAGAGAGACGTTGGGTTTTATAATATGTAAAGATTATAATATAATTTTTATCAATTAGATGAAAATAATAATTTTCTATTTCAAACAATTTTTTCAAGATAACATTTTTCTGTTGTTTTAAGTTACCCTTTTTGTGTTCCGAATCGAAATCGGAAAAATGTAACACTTATAGAATCAACAATGTGTCTGTTCGTCTGTCTGTCATAGACTTCTAGCTACTGAACCGTTTGATCAAGAAAGCTGAGATTCGACACAATTAGGGTCGATTCAGAATATCCTGGTTCGATCTCGCTCCAATCAAATACAGTGTATTCCAAGTTGATTAAGATATAGGAAATTTAACATGGAGACAATTAGAAATGTTGTAGTAACCTTTGGTCAAATTTTGAAATGCCGCCTCGAAACTAACTGATTTTTAAATTAATCAACAATATTTTGTTCTCAACTTTAATTTCATTAATTTAAGCATCCTAGATAAAATTATAATAATATTTTTTGACAGATATAAATTTGAAAACAAAATACTGATTACTATTTTATTAAATTTTGTGGCGGCATTTCAAAATGCACCAATCATCATCGTTAAATTTGACCAAAGGTTACTACAACATTTCTAATTGCCCCCATGTTAAATTTCCTATGTCTTAATCAACTTGGAATACACTGTATAAATAAACAATATGGGGATGAGTAATTTTTTTTATACAATCCTGGCGAATAGGTTATCAAATGAAAGCTGATAAGAATTTAATACGTGAACGTTTTGTTATTATTAAAATATTAATTTAAAATATTTTCAAGAAAATCGTACAGTTGAGAAAGTTTTGGAAGTTTAGTGGTTTGAATTTATAACCAGCCTGTATAGGGAACATTCTATCGCAGAGACCCTCGTCATTGGTTTCCAGACCACGTATCAATAACTTGTTTTCCAACTTGATATAGCCGTGAAAAACTACTGATGGAAAAGCGAACTAGTTCTCGGCTTATAATACACGGACAATGCCTCTAGATAAAAGGGATCAAAGAATTCTAGACAAACTGCATGGAAAATCCACCGACATGTTGAATCTTTCAGAAACAAAAACGACTAAAGTCCAATCTTGATCGCTTTAAGAACAAGGTATATTGGTTTTTGAACTTGATGGGCTTCTATTTTGTAATTTTAATTAACTTATGTTACTATTTTCAATTTAATTACCAAAGTCCGCAAATATAGTTTGTATTTTAAATTATAGCCTTTTATTTTCTTTATGTTTTTACTTTCTTATACCATGTATATGAAATATACATTAGTATAAGTAAGTATAGTGAAGCCGATTTTTTTCGAACTCCGGATTTTGACGGAATTATCTATTCTGACCTTCCCTGAATCCATTCTGACTATTTTCGCCATGATGTCTGTGTGTCCGTCTGTCTGTCTGTCTGTCTGTCTGTAAGCGCTGTAACTCAAATACGACAAATCGTAGAAGGGTGATATTTTATATTTAAGATTAATTTTTGGCTGTGAAGAAAACGTCCTATTTTTGAAAACGATCCTTCAACCGGATACGGATGTTTACCTACGTTGATTTTTTAATTTTTCGAATTACTCTGAAACAATGCGAAATAGAGAAAAATGGCCAAGTTAAAAAATGTAGGTAATATCTATATCTATAATTTATGTTCTATTCATTTTTTTGTATAAGCGAATTTTTGAAGAAAAAAAATTTATTATAATTCAAATTTTTTATCTAAAACATTTTTTTCTTATTTCAAAAATCCAAAAATTTACAAGAGTAAACATCCGTTTTCAGTTATTACGTTAAAAAAATCACTTGTTATATAAATATAAAATTATTAATTTTGTTTCTTGTTAGTTTGTTAGAAATGTTTTAATAAACAAAGAATCACGTATACAATTCACTGTTAGGTTAGGTTAGGTTAGGTATAAGAAAGTCCCGTGGTTCCCAAGGCAGATATTTTCTCTAGTAACGAACAACCAGTAATGAACACTTGATCGTCATAAAAAAGTGATGTGTGCTTCACCTACATAATATAATAACTATTATTAAATTAATAATTAGAGGTGTACCGGAATTCCGGCCGGAACTCACGATGTAGATTTAAAGTGAATATTTTAACGTCACTACTATTATATTATTATTATTTTTATATTATATTATTATTGACACTATAAATGTAATTACATTCGGTCGAAAAGAACGTATGCTATACAAATAATTTAACGAAATTATAGCTATACAAATAGTTTTACGAAGCTGTAAAAATTGCAGAGTATGTAGAAAACACAATTTTTATAATTTAATGTATTTTCTTAAAGAAATACTATAAAGAATAATGCTATATTAATTTAAGATGATAATCTATGTATTTATATTTAAAATATAATAGTAGTGACGTAAATTCCGGTTAGAATTCTGGTACTGCTTTATTAATAACCAAACGTATTTTTACTCATCTCTATCTCACGCATAACCAACGTAAAGTGACTTTCATCCATCTGAATCTTATACATCTTTTTTTGGCGTTTCGATCATCTTTAAAATCTGTCGAGGTCATTCCAATCACAATCCTCGTTAAAGAAGTTTCACTTCAATAAATAACCCCCCTCCCCCCCACTCGATTATATTTAAAATAAGCGACTTTTTAATACATATATAATTATATTTACTCAAACATCGTTATCTTAAACCGTTCCTGAGCTGAAAAATTCCCTCGTTACTGGGATAATGTTACGCATTTTTCCTCTGTCGCTTCGTTGTGAAAATGCATTGTGTTTTTCCGAAGCTCTTTCTCTTTCTCACCGGTTTCCTTCTCCCTTTCACTCTGCTCATCAATTATTAATGAAAGCGCAGCCGCAACAAAAAACTTCGTGAGGAAAAAAAAACAGATAAATTATGATTTATATGAAATGTATGCAATTTGGGCAAAATACATTATTGTACGTATTATGTTATACAAGAATAAATGAATAGTAAATTATGGAGAACAAAATAAATGGGTTTCTTTGTCTTTTCTATTTTACTACATTCCGGAGAAGGGGTTCTTAAAGTTTTTAATATCAAGGACCTAGTATCATTTTTCTTATTTTACTACATTGGCTGTAACTAGTAAACTACTGATGTTACAGGTTTCAAACTTGCTACGTCTATTGATAAGATAATTTCAAAGAGAAATGTAAAGGAAACCACTCCTATTGTTAAAATGGAAAATTGTATAAACTATTGACTATTGAACTAGCTAAGAAACAAAAAATAAGGTAAATTGTTTTATTATGTTTGTTAGTAATAATGTCCTAAAAGTATTTATATTTCAATTATTTTATTTAAATTTTATATATTAACGTAATGTTTATAATTAACGTAATACTTATTTTAAAACATTGTTAAAAATATTTTAACATTTTATACTTTTCAAAATTGTTAGTTTATTTAAGTTTTTACTAAACTAATTAACGTTTATATTTGAATGTGTTTTTTAGATAGAAACTGAAGAAGTCTTAATTTTAATAAGACGAAACGTCTATAAAAAATAAAAAAAATGTCATATCCTATATAACTATTTTTTTATTCAACCAATGACCTTAAACCTCGAAAACAAAAATAAATATTTTACTGATTAAAATAATTTGAAATTTGAAACATGAAGACGTATTTTTTAATTTTAGTAAAAAGGGTGTAACTTTAAAGCAATTGGTCAAAATGATTTGAAATTTTGATATGTAAGACAAGACTATATTATGAACATTTTAAAATTGATCTGTGATTTATAGTTTCAAAGTTCTATGTCACCAAACATTAAGACATGTTTGATATAATTTTACTTAAAAGGCTGTGACTTTTAAACGAATGGTCGAAATGATTTCAAATTTTAATATACTAGACCATAGGTGTCCAACCTTTTGAACCTTTTGGGTCACATAGCATGAAAGAAAACTACCAAGGGCCGCACATACCCCCCCCCCCCCCCCCCGAAATATTCAGTGTTCTAAAAAAAACGTGTTTTGAGAAAACATCAGTTCAAAATACCTTAAAAAATATTTCTCAATGTAATTACCCCCCCCCCTCCGAATTTTTTTTACTACCCTACTGGAATTTGACCATGGACTTCGAAGATACGCCACTCAAAAGAGAAAAAAAAACTTAATTTTAAGAAAAAAATAAAATCGACTTAAAAAAACTAAAAACACTGAGAAATTGACCTAATAATTAAATTTAACAGTTTTTGAAATCGGTGCCAAGCCAATAAAAAACTTTTTAATAAGGAGAAAAGAAAACCGACTTCAAAAACTGTTAAATTTAATTATTAGGTATACATTTCAGTGTTTCTGGTTTTATTAAGTCTGTTTTATTTTTGTTTATTTTTTAAGTTTTGAAAGCTAAATGTGCCAACCAATTAGGATCTTCCAAATAAACTAGTTTTTCTTTTTGATTCTAAAAACATTGTATTTTATTTTTTAAATCGTAGAGTCCTTTTAGCGTTGTGTTATGTATGTGCTATATTCATTATTTTATTATTATAAGATTTTTTTTTAAATATCTGATGAGGGCCGCACCAAAGATACTCGCGGGCCGCGGGTTGAACAAGCTTGTACTAGACTATATAAGGAACATTTTAAGACTAGTCTGAAGTTTGTGTAATTTATAGTTTCGGAGTTCTATGTCAACAAACATGAAGACTTTTTAATAGTGTTTTTATTATAATTTCACTTAAATGACTATTAAGGGATTAGTCGAAATGATTTGAAATTTTAATAAGCAAAACTAGACTTAATAAGGAATATTTTAAGACTAGTCTGAAGTTTGTGTAATTTATAGTTTCAGAGTTCTATGTCAACAAGCATGAAGACTTTTTAAAAGTGTTTTTGTTATAATTTCACTTAAATGACTATTAAGGGGTTAGTCGAAATGGTTTGAAATTTTAATAAACAAAACGAGACTATTTATAGTTACAAAGTTCTATGTCGCCAAAGATATGTTTTTGTTTTTACCCACTACGTATAATAGTAACAAATTTAGTATCATATAAAAATGTCTGTTTTTCCATATCAATAAATAACATTTTCAACATATTCCTTTTTATTTAGATTTATTGTATGGACTAAAAAAATATGGTGCAATCAAACACAATATAAAATGCAATAATTTTAAAAATAATCAAATATCACAGTACATTAAACTGTGAATTTAGCTTACCCATAAATGAATTTGAAATTCGTCTTTCTTTTCAATGCGTGAATTAAAAGTTGTAAATTGTAAAACGTGATTCCAGACGTTGAATTAATACATATTTATAACAGAAATTAACACTCCGTTGGGATTACAGGAACGGCTTTATTATTATTCCCAACAAAATATTGTTTATTTTCGATATTTCATTATAAGTAAATAATCTTTAATTTTTTTGTTTTTTATGACCGACATTTTATTGTATTTTACAGTGTGCATATATAACGTCTGAAATGATAACAATTTAATTACAGGGCCGGCGTTTTTATATTTTGTAATGAATTATTTTTTATTTTCGATATTTAATGATTTTTTAATTTTTTTGTATATTTAGAATATTTTTTTCTTAAGTGACGTTTTTTTCTTATTTTACAGTGGACGCATAACAGGGCCAGCGTTTTTATTTTTTTCTAAGAATATATTTTTTATTTTCGATATTTCATTAATAAAATGATTTTTAGAAATCTTCTGAAGATTTTTTCTCGACCGACATTGTATTATATTTTACAATGGGCACAAACAACGCCTGAAATAAACACAATTGAAATTATAGGGCCGGTATTGTTATAATAAAAAAGAAAATATTAAATACATTCGATATTTCTTTGAAAATTATTTTTAAAAATTTCCTGTACATATATTCTGAGAAATATTTTCAGATCGACGTTTTTCGACACTTTAAAGTGGGTACATACAATGTTTGAATCAAAGAACAAACTTTTTTTGGTTTAAATTATATTTTTAATTATATTTTAACCTGGAAGTCTCTACTAAAATAACCTAAAAAAAACTATTGAATTGTAATATTACATTTGCCCACTTAAAGAGCTGTAACTATAGATCGAAATGATTTAAAAATTGAATACGTAAAACTATACTTTATAACAAACATTTTAACACCATTCCGACGTTTCTATCATTTATATTTCCATTTTTACATGTCTCCCAAAACAAAACATTTTTAAATTAAATCTACAAATGATATTTTATATAAAAATTTCAATATATTGACTCATAAATATTTTATGTTATTTTAAATAAATAATAGCTTTAACCCATTACTTCCCAATGTCCTATTTATATGACATCATATTTTCAATTTTTTTCCTCTGACACAATAACGTTGTTAATTTAATTTACATTACTAATATGTTATTTAACTCTCACTACTTACAATAAATTTCATGGACACCTCTAGAGTTCATTCAATGACAAATTACAACCCTTTTAGAGTAATCTTGTTCTATGCCAGCTAGCTGACTTTTATAGTTAATCTTTTTTCCACTTAGTAAAGTGTTTTTAAATTGACGAAACTATATATAATATTACTTATGAGAGTGTAAATAAAGCAAAATAATATTAATACATTTCAAAAATAAATCCAGGTACAGACAACCGTCGTTAAAATGTGCTATTCTATAAATATGACACTGGAAACTCATGGCAATAATCTAGTACTGTGACTGATTATTATTATATCTTGTATTTTTGGTCATATTTTCAACAAGAATTGAGAACATGACCAAAAAATTCGAAGAAATAAAAAGTCGGAAAGTAATGGGTTAAAAACACCGACTCTGGTAAAAAATCACAGACTTTTGGAAGGAGGGGGAAAGCTAGAGGTAGTAGAGCTTGTTTGACAATTTAGTTAACGCCTAATCTGAATTTTAAATGAAGAGGGGGTTGGAGTTTACATAAGAACCAAATATACACACCGCTTGGCGTAACACAAAGGTTAGGTCATAGACTAACTACATATTCATTAGCTGTTCTAGTTTTTGTTAGATAACACCACCTGTACAATCATTATATAGAACACTACAACTAGATTAGACAAAAAAAACTGACCTATTTTCGAATCTTGTATCTCGATAACAAGGACAGATATTTAATTGGGGTAAGTTTTAAATTAAATTGGTTTTAAAATGGTATTTAACCTAACACATATAGACAACATATTTTACCATATTTTGATGATAATTTTTACTAAAAATCTTCTCCATGTAAAATAATAGAATGCACGTTTGTGAAAAATGGGAAAAAAATCAATGAAAAACGTTTGGAAAAAATTCGTGGTGCATGGATTTCATAGAGAAGATTAAGTTCTATAATTTTTATCATAATAATTTTTTACGTAAAATCAGCCGTTTTGGAAATATGTATGGGGAAAACTCATTTACGTCGATTTTTCGCTGCGTTCCTAAAACTACCTTTCACTTTGAGCAACGATTGCGAGAGTAGGCTGGGAATTAACCGAATAGTGCACATGACATTTTTTACGTAGATTTTTATGTAAAATAGCAAAAATTGGGATAAATTTCATTTCCATCCACGATTTAGGTGGGAACTTTTCGGGCTTTTATTCCGAACCTTACTGAGAGTTCGTGGACAAAGTATCAAAACTTTATAATTTTTTTCTTCTATTTGGCGAATTTTAATCTAATTACCGTGGACTATGATAATGAAATTGACAAAAAACATTTTTTAAATAAATGAAACTCTTTGAATGTTACCCCGAATTTATTTTTCAAAACTTATTGCATAAACTTAATTAAATACAAAGGACCCCGCAGTTTTTGATAGGGAAATGGCTTTCAGTCAATCTCTTTGAAACCAACTGGAAAATATTCTCTAAATCATCCCGATTAAAAGTCTCAATGGTTGCAACCGTCTAAGTTCCCGAGGTCTCGCGCAAAAAGCTGTTTTGTACCTAATAATGCAATAAAAAAATCGATATAGTACAGGACATTTTGAACAAAGAAATTAATTTTTATGTAGGTATCGTTTTGTTTATTTAATTTCTAGATTTTTATGTTGTTAAAGTTTGCAAGTTCTAGCAAATTGTTTTATGGATTATAATAAAGTTTTTATAAAACATGTTAAGGTATGTGTAGTGCCGTCAGCGCCAGCTACTAGCGATAGTATTAAAAATATTAAATTGTAAAATAAAAACAATAGAAAATTAGTTGTCATAAAAATATAACTTTGATTTGTAACACACTTATGGGACACCTTATATAAATGTAACTATTTTTAAAATATGCTGCATGTCTAGCCTGACAACTTTTGTATTTAAAGTTTTCTTCCATTTGTTATAATAAATTAAATATTGAACTTGGGAAATCCTGTACTATATCGATTTTTTTATTGCAGTATTAGGTACAAAACAGCTTTTTGCGCGAGACCTCGGGAACTTAGGCGGTTGCGACCATTGAGACTTTTAATTGGGATGATTTAGAGAATATTTTCCAGTTGGTTTCAAAGAGATTGACTGAAAGCCATTTCCCTATCAAAAACTGCGGGGTCCTTTCTCTTTTATTTCGACGAATAAGACCACGAGATATTAGTGCAACAAAATACCCCCCCCCCCCTAAAAAAAAGAAGAAGGTATTTAAAAAATTGATTAACCGTGTTTGCAATCAGTTTCAATTTCCATTATACACAGTTTATTATTATTTAAATGTATGTAGCAACGACAAACGCTGTAATTGTATGCATGTTAGGTTATGTTAATGTTCACTAATCTAGCAGAAGAAATGTCCATACATTAATTAACATAAGCATCGTACGTGCCTCGAGAATTAACGCTCCCCCTACTGTTGTATGTTAATTGTACACAATTAACAGACAACAGACTGTATAAATGCGCACCCTATTCAATTAAATGCAGCATATTCTTAATGAAACTGACTAGAGAACACCCTTAACAATCATTTCAAAATTCAATTTTACGGTAAATTTTGTTATGTAATAAGACACTGGAACCAGTCTTGGACGCTTTAAGAGCAAATTATACTGTTTTTTTAGGATTGATGGCCTTCTTTTTTGTAATTCTTAATAAAATCAATTTAATTACCAGTCCGCAAATATAGTTTTTTTTTTTTAATTATAGCCTTTTATTTTGTTTTTTTTTCCGACGATGGATAAAGTAAAACCAGTAATGGGCAACCAGTGATGGACATAATTAATGATAATAAAATGATAAATATAATACAAAGACACAAGAGTTATAAAATAAAGAATCGTAAAATTTGAAACAATGTAAAGCAGATACTATGATAATATAATAATTAATAAATAGATTATATTAAGAATTAGTTGAGATATCCACCATTTTGACACTCATTGGCCGATTGTCATCAAATTAAGCTGTTTTAAAGTTGGGTGTTTCTAGTAATGGCAGTAATCAAATATCAACAAATTTAAGTACATTTAATTAAACAATGTTCAACACTGGGGTATGTTCCGAGACTGGTACCAATACTTTAGTTACAAAAAGATTAAGGTAAACTATAAGTGAACATTAAAATAATGGTCACGTTCACGACTGACCAAAAACAGTGAACAACGAGCTTTGATTGGTTGATTCATGGAATTTCTGGTGGAATGTACAAGAAATTTAAAGAATGCCTTTTTTTAAGCGTATATAGAAGTGAGATAGAAAGAGATAAAAACTAGGTTCTGGCAGAAACGTTCAATATGAAGTGAACATAACATTTCTTTGGTTAGCCTGGTCACTAGTTTCTATCTCTTTCTAGTTACTTCTTTCTCACTTCCTTACACGCTGAAAAAATTACATTCTTTTAATTTCTGGTACATTCCACCAGAAATTCCATGAATCAACCAATCAAAGCTCGTTTTTCCGTTTTTTGGTCAGACGTGAACGCTCCTAATATTTAAAAATGGTAGGTAACTATTATATTAATTTAAAATTAATTCATAGTTTTCTTATTTTTGTAAAAAACAAAAAGGTTTGTCACATCACCAACAGACGATGTTATAAAATTAGAGCAATTAAATGATCGTTTAGTTCCATAAAATGTTCACCAGGGGGCGACGCAGTTGTTTATAATGACGTCATTAAATAAATACGCGTAGAATTTTCTCGTATAAAACATTCAATTAGTTATTTGCATTTTGCTCTAGAAAACTGTATAATTTTAGTTATGAATTATATATCGTACGCGAAAGTGGGGTAATTACAGCCATGTGAGATATACAGCGGTCGCAAACAGGAGTGCACAGCTTTTAAAAAGAAATATTCGAAATTTCGTGCTTGTAGTAAAGACAATCGAAATTGATATTTTGATTTTTATTGCAAAAACTTTATTTTTTAAGACCTTAATTTTTTTATTCATCATGTATATCAAGCTTGTCCAACCCGCGGCCCGCGAGTATATTTGGTGCGGCCCTCATCGGATAATTAAAAAAAAATCTTATAATAATAAAATAATTAATATGACACATAACACAACGCTAAAAGGATTCTACGATTTAAAAAATAAAATACAATGTTTTTAGATTAAAAAAGAAAGTAGTAGGTTTTATATAAATAAAATGTTTTCAAAAAAATTTATATTTAAAAATTATTTCAAAAGATAGGAAGAACACGGAAGTCATGTATGGTTCTCCATATCGATATTTTATTGTGGTTAAGGTGGTTTTAGTTTTCACTTATTTTATTTTATATATTTAAAATATAATTCTAACTTTGCAAAATACATTTTTAACGTTCCTTCGAGAGACAAAGTTTGTAGTATACATGAGAGATATTTTATTATCTCCAGAGGATACATTTATGAATGTAGTATGTAGAAATAACCGCTAAAGTTCACAGAGAATATCTAGAGGAGAATTGTCGGCACGTTAATCACTATTCTGTTATTTTATTTCCGGTTCCCGGATTTCTCCGGTGTGCCGTATACATACACACATACATACTCACATAAACACACACACACACACACACACCGTATGACCAGGTAAACTGAAGAGAGTACATGCATATACAAAGTGGGTAAGAATAAGAACCAGTTTTCGAACCTTATATTTCGATAATGAAAACAGATATTGAAATAAAATATAGCTGAAATTGAAGAGTGGTTAATTAGCTTTAATTCGGTATATTACACTTAATCATTTTTCAAACTGTCTTACAGCGTGATTTGATGACAATCGGCCAATAGATGTCAAAATGGTGGACATTTAAATAAATTATTATTAGTATAATTAATTAATTAATTATTATATTATCATAGCCACTGCGACTCTTTCTTTTATATATTTTATTGTCGTAGTAGTTACCATTTTGTAATCATTAGCAAGTGTCCATCACTGCGTGATCATTACTGGTTTTACCTTGGAGAAAAAACATGAACAAAATAAAAGGCTATAATTTAAAAAACAAACTATATGGTAATTAAATTGATTAAATAAAGAGTTACTTGTTTTATTAGTAACATGAGTTCATGAGAATTACAAAAAACAAGCCCATTAATAAAAAAAACCGAAAACTTGCTCTTATAGCGGCCATAACTGGTGCATTTATCTTATTTTATAATATATAGTACGCCTTATTATCGATTTTAAGTAGCCTGACTGTAAAAAATTAAGTGTTAGGTATCACTTTAAAGCAGGGCTTCGAACCGGAACTGTACCGAAAACCGAAAAATCGGAAAAACCGTTATTTTTTGCCGGAACGAAAACCGGAACAGAACCGAAATAAAAATATCGGTTTTTACGGTTCAGTACATGTAAAAATACGCGCGTTAACATGATCTTATTTCTCACTTCAATTGTCGTTCGGACTATCATACAAGTACCATAAAATGTTCTAAATTATGGTAGAAAAAAATGTCTAAAACAAATATTTTTTTTTAAATTAATCACTCGAAGCTGAACCGAAAACCGGAGAAACCGTTATTTTTTCGGAACGAAAACCGGAACCGAACCGAAATATATTTTTTGACTTCGAAGCCCTGCTTTAAAGCTCCTTAATTTCTATTTAATTTGAATTCAATTCCATTTTGATATCTGGTTCTATTTTCAAAATACGATGTTCGAAAGTCGGTATGTATTTTTCGCCCACTGTGTAAGTTAGCACGTTACGATAGGTACAGTTAGGTGTGCATGTGGGTACACGTTTGGGGTGTTTGAGAGATCTCCCGTGGGATATAACGGGTCATCAGCTACAATACACTGTTTCTCCGGCATACCGTAAGGAACCATTACACCTTTTTTTACTTAACGGCTACTTTTTCATTATTATTGTTTTTCTAAACATCTTCTATTTTTATCAAACGATAGTGAACAATGAGGGGCGAGTGTGGAATATGGACGGATATATACTCGTCTACAACAATGGGAGCGTTCACGTCTGACCAAAAAACGGAACAACGAGTTTTGATTGGTTGATTCATGGAATTTCTGGTGGAATGTACCAAAAATTAAAAGAATGTCATTTTTTAAACGTGTAAGGAAGTGAGAAAGAAGTAACTAGAAAGAGATAGAAACTAGTGACCAGGCTAACCAAAGAAATGTTATGTTCACTTCATATAGAGCGTTTTTGCCAGAATACTAGTTTCTATCTCTTTCTGGTAACTTCTTTCTCACTTTATTACACGCTTAAAAAATGACATTATTTTAATTTCTGGTACATTCAACCAATCAAAGCTCGTTGTTCACTGTTTTTGGTCAGTCGTGAACGTGACCATTATTTTAATGTTCACTTATAATTTACCTTAATCTTTGTGTAACTAAAATATTGATAACAGTCTTGGAACATACCCCAGTGTTGAACATTGTTTAATTAAATGTACATACAACACATGTCAAATGTAGAAGACAGGCATATACATTTTATTATAATAATAATAATATAAATAAATAAAATCGCCCTAAAAAGATATAACACATGGCAGGTGTGGAATACGTACAGATACATATTTTTCTTTAGCGACTATGGAATATGGACAGATACATATTTTTTAAGTATTAACGAAAAAATATATACGCAATTTAAAGAATTAAATAAAACAACTTTGACGTTTTTACAATTAAAAAGATACAACACAAGGCAGGTGTGAAATATGGACAGATACATTTTCATTAAAGTGTCAAATAAATAAAAAAACTTCGACGTTTTATACATATGAAAAGATACAACAAAAGGCAGGTGTGGAATACGGATAGATGCATACTTTTCTATAACTTTAAAATATATATAAACACATAGCGAATGTGCATTATGGACAGACATTTTAAAGTGCCAAATAAAAAAAAACTGACGTATTATACATTTTTTCGTTCGTGCCGTTTTAATTACCTTTTGAAAACTTGACAATGGTCAAACAGGACGTTATATTGATCAATTAATTAAACATAGAGGGTATTTTTTTTTTGTTCGCGGACAATGTTTGTATCGTTTTTTGTTGACAAAACAATCGCAGAGCTGGTTTATTTATTTTTTACGATATAATCTTTGAAAAGGAGGTGCACAATAGGCATTTGGTGTAGATCACGAAAAGTTATTATTGCTTTTTTTCAGGCAATTTGAATGACAATGGTCTATTCGGAGTTTCATCAAGATAATTTGCAATGACTGTTGAAAACATCGTAACAAAGTATTTATTGGAAAAATGAGGGGGTAGTAGAGGGTACGTGTGTAACTGTATATTAATAAATGTCTTCGTTCAGGCAAATTTTAAATAATATTTTAAGTAGAGTATACAGGGTGTATGGTTTGGCGATACGAATATTTTGAAGGAAGGTAGAACAAGTTATTTGGAAGTGATTTAAGCAAATATACCTATATACAAAGTGCAACAGTTTTTTTTATATGGGGCATTTTAGTAAATTTTTGAAAAAAAAAAAAACAGAATTATACATGTTAATAGCAAAAGTTCAAAAGTTAAAGAGCCTATATTTTTTAAACATGATTTTTATATTACTTAAATGTTTATGCTACACTATCAGATCAAAATAAAATTTATGAATAACAAATCCAAAAAGTGGCCGCAGTTTAACATTTAAAAATTTATAAAACTTTTTCTTTAAAAAATTATTTTATAAAATCTAGTACACTTACAGATGTTCAGATGGTTTTAAAAACTGCTCTATTTTATACCCTTTCGAAAAACCTACATGAATTGGCTATTTTTGTTTAAAAAACTTACTTTTATCCCAGAATAAGTACGATTTTTACATTTTTCCAGTGAGTCGATCGTAGTATGCTATTCTAAATTAGTCTTTAAAAACACGATGCGATACTTTTCAAACATTTTTTTATACACATTGGACAGTGTAACATCACGTCATGTGGAAAGGATGATCCTGTCCATTGAGTATAAAAAAATATTTGAAAAGTATCACGTTTTTAATGACTTATTTAGAATAGCATACTACGATCGACTCACTGTAAAAATGAAAATATCTTACTTAATCTGGGATAAATGTAAGTTTTATTAACAAAAATAGCCAATTCATGTAAGTATTATGGTAGGTTTTTCAAAAGGGTATAAAACTGAACATCTGTAAGTGTACTAGATTTTATAAAATATTTTTTTCAAGAAATAATTTTAGCAAAGTTTTTTAAGTTTTTAAATGTTAAACTGCAGCCATTTTTTGGTTTTATTATTCATAAATTTTATTTTGATCTGATAGTGTAGCATAAACATTTAAATAATATAAAAATCATGTTTAAAAAATATAGGCTCTTTAACTTTTGAACTTTTGAGATTAACATAAATCTGGATTTAAAAAAAATTTACTAAAATGCCCCATATAAAAAATCTCTTGCCCTTTGTATATAGGTATATTTGCTAAAATCACTTCCAAATGACACATTCTACCATTCTCCAAAATATTCGTTTCGCCGTACCAAACACTCTGTATAATAATTTATGATTAAGGTGCAAAGTATAATTTTATTAATTTTAGAAAAATATTAACTTATTAATTGTTTTAAGTGGCAGAAACGTTGGTATTAGTTTTAAAAGGTCGATATTAAGTACTTTCAAATAAATGTGAGGTTACTTTATCAAATCGTTTTGGTTGTAATAACTCTTATAAGTTATGGTGGAGGTGCAGGGTAACAATTTTCAAATTTTATTGTTAGATAAATAGTAGTTATTTATTATTTTAAATGATGTAAACGTTGATAAAAGGTTTGAAATTAAGTACTTTTATCTAAATACGAGGCTTCTTATGGTCGTAATAGTTATAATAAACTTTGTAGTTGTTTTTATTAGGTAATAATGTTCATTCAAATTTATAGAAGTTTTAGATATCATAAACCGAATCTAAAATAGTAGTACTTTCGATTAAAAATAATAATTAAGTATATTTTCTATATAATTGTACAGTAAGTGATAGCTAATATACAAAGTGGCCAAACGAAAACGAAACGGCCGCGGTTTTGGCCAGTTTAAATAAGATTTTGAAATAAACGCTCGAACACGTCGATTTTGCTTTCAAGGGGGACATCTTATGCAATAAAATTTTTGGAAGAATCTTTTCAACCCTCTGCGCTATGAGCACAACCCTTAAAATTTTAAATAGCATGATAGGGCAAGTGATATCTCATTTGAAAGTTTTTTTCATTCTAAACAAGGTCAAGTTATTTACATTTGTAGTTCAATGAATGCATTTATTTTCTGATCAACAAAACAACAATTTACAACTAAAATTTAAAACAAAGTAGGCTTATTATCGAGGAATGTCGCCAACTTACTCTCCAAACGTTTCAACAAGTGAGAAATAATTTTGAGCATAACTTGTATTTTTGTATGAAAACTAGCGGAGCTCAATTTGAACATTTATTGAATTAATTAAAGTTTTGGATGTAAGTCAATTTTTGTGAATTATCTGATAAGAAAATAAGCCTACTGTGTTTTGAATTTTAGTTCTAAATGTTTGTTTTGTTGATCAGAAAATATTATAAATGCATTCATGGAATTAAAAATGTAAATAACTTTACTAAAACTAAACAGATTTGAAAAAAACAAAAAGCACCTTCTTTAGAATGAAAAAACCTTTCAAATTAAGTATCACTTGCCTTATCATGCTATTTAAAATTTTAAGGGTTGTGCTCATAGCGCAGAGGGTTGAAAAGATTCTTGCAAAAGATGCCCCCCTTGAAAGCAAAATCGACGTGTTCGAAATCTTATTTTAACTGGCCAAAACCGCGGCCGTTTCGTTTTCGTTGGGCCACCCTGTAGAATAAAAACTTGGATTTTGATGTGATATTTGATTTTAAGCTATGTAACAAATATTGCAACAAAATTAAACTGTTTTTATTGTAGATATATGTAAATCAACCGCGAAAGCCTAGGACTCGCAGTACAAAACACGAAAAGAAACATTCAAAACTATACAAAAAAGGGAGACGTTAAAGAAGATAACACTGTACTATAAAGTGTTTATTTCTATTTCTTTGACACTGCACCAGCTGTTAAATTATGTACAGGCCTGCTCTTGACAACTTGTCCTTCCTCTCTATATTTCTGTCTCTCTCTCACAAGTCCTGCATTATTTACACGATTTATTTGCAGCTTGATCCTTCGTAGATATTCCGGTATTTATTTATTTTATTTTTTAAGGATCTCTATAATGGCTTCGCAAATAACGATGTAGAATTCTGAATTATTGAATGAAAACACTGAATAAATCTGTCGAAATAAACGTCACTCTTTATTTATTTATTTATTTTTAAAAAGGTATACAAAAGACAGTTTTTATATTATTGTTCTTAAAGAATTTCAGAGCGCTGAATTCAGAAACGATATTAAAAAATTAATCAGGTCAAATTAAAAGTGAAAAATGACGATTTTAGTAATTTTAACGAATTTATATTATTAAGCAAGCAACAAACAAATTTTAAAAAACATCTGCTAAGTAAATGCACAGTGCTTCCTCGTGCTAAATTCACCAAAACCGATAGTGTTCAGTAAAATTGCTTGGTATTGGTTAACCATTTAATTTTTATACAAATTTTACTAAAAAATCTTCGTTCGAAATTTTTCTTAAAACGCACCTGAATATTTTTTCATATATTTTTAATTTTTTGACAATTTCAATCTAAATCTAAATTTACGTCAAAGGGACATTTAAAACGCCAAAATGACATTTAAAACGTCAAAATGACATTTAATATGTCCAAGCAAATATCAATTTAGAAAAACAAAACACGAATTTTTAAAATAAATTGAGATAAATCTTTGTAAGGGAATATTTTACAACAACCGTTGTAGACCCATATTATAGGAAATTTATTGCTCTACAAAAAAGATTCTATAAAATTTTCTCGTAACATGTGTCGTTCTTGAGATATCTTGAAAAAAGAAATATTTTGGGGTGTCACCCCTCTACCTTACACACGATTTTGATGATTTCGAAATGGGACCGTCCTCAAACCAAACCCAACCATCCGACCAAGTTTCAATAATTTTGGTTCAGTGGTTCATGAGTTATGCGTGTAACAAGGATTCAGGGGACAGACGGACACACGGACAGACATGGAACAAAAAGTGTTTGTCTTGACGTGAAACGGATAAATCAATTTAAAATTTTGAAATCGGAGAACTTTTTTTTTGTCTCAAGCTGAAACGATCACATAGCTTCTCGTATCTTCGATATTGCGAGGAAGCAAAAATTAATCAGGTCAGATTAAAAGTGAAAAATTACGATTTTAGTAATTTTAACGAATTTATTACTAAGCAAGTAACAAATAAATTTTAAAAAATATACAAATTTTATAAAAATAGTTGTTTTTTCATCCATAATATAACATACACAAGTCAACACAATAAATTTTCAATAAAAAAATACACAAGTTGAACTAAAGAAAGGCCATTCTTTGCAGCAACCCTTATCTCTAGGGGTCGTGTTTTTTTGTCGGTGACATAATTACGATCTCCCGGTCAAGTATGCAATCAAACGTGCGGCCGACCGTTTCTTTGTCATATTTGTTTTGTTCACGGACTTTCTGATTTGTTGCAATGGTCTACGCTCCAAAACAGACCGTATAATACATACAGGATGAATGCAAAATAAAGATTTTAGAGAAATTTCAACACAATAATTTTCCGAGAAAGATTTTGCTTTCTCGCAATATCGAAGATACGAGAATCTAATGTGATCGTTTCAGATTTAGACAAAAAAAATGTTCTCTTATTTCAAAATTTTAAACTGATCTTTCCGTTTCACGTCAAGACAAACACTTTTCGTTCCGTGTCTGTCTGTCTGTCCGTGTGTCCGTCCGTCCGTGTGTGTGTCCGTCTGTCCCCTGAATCCTTCTCACACACATAACTCATGAACCACTGAACCGATATTATTGAAACTTGGTCGGATGGTTGGGTCTAGTTTGAGGACGGTCCCATTTCAAAATCGTGTGTAAGGGGGAGGGGTGACATCACAAAATATTTATAGATATCTCAAGAACGACACAAGTTACGTGAAAATTTTATAGAATATTTTTGGTAGAGCAGTAAATTTTCTATAATATGGGTCTACAACGGTTGTTGTAAAATATTCCCTTACAAAGATTTATCTCAATTTATTTTAAAAATTCGTGTTTTGTTTTTCTAAATTGATATTTGCTTGGACATATTAAATGTCATTTTGACGTTTTAAATGTCTTTTTGGTATTTTAAATGTCATTTTGACGTTTTAAATGTCATTTTGACATTTGCACAAATTAAAATTTAGATTGAAATTGTCAAAAAATTAAAAATATATGAAAAAATATTCAGGTGCGTTTTAAGAAAAATTTCGAACAAATATTTTTTAGTAAAATTGTATAAAAATTAAATGGTTAACCAATTCCAGGCAATTTATATAAACACAATCGGTTTTTATTTAAATTGTTGAATAATTAACTACCTTTGGTGAATTTAGCACGAGGAAGCATTGTGCATTTACTTGGCAGATATTTTTTATTATACATTTATAACATTTGAATATATCTTCGTAGTGACGCCAATTCCCGTGCCAACGCTGATTGGTCAAGAAGCTAATGAGACTACCTTGAATTTACACAATGTTTAACTTTAAATAGATATTTAGTACGTACAACCGAAAAAGAAAAACACGGAGATTTAAGAACTGTGTTATTGCGAGGTCCTACTGTATATGCTTTTGTATTTATTTATTGAGATTTATTATTTTTATTTCAGCCTGTATATTGTCAAATAAATTTGTTTATATTATTAATAGCTGGAATTGCAGTGAAGGCCATATTCTTAAAAATGCATAACTTTTTTTATGTGTCCGTTGAGGTTTCAAGAAGTGAATGAAAAGAAAGCATCTATACCAGTGTTTCTAAAACCGTGGATCACAAATACATATCTATATTTTTGAGATAACGACATCGTTCTCAAATTTAAATCTTTATTAATAGGTATATTTCTGAATTTTTATTTTAAAATATCAATATTTTGCATTATATTAATTGTATTTAATTGTTATTTATTATATTTTAGCCTGACGATGATTCTGTGAATCGAAAGCTTGCGATTACCCTTTCTTAAATAAATTTTGACGTTTAGACAAACATGTTTGTTTTTATTTTTGTACCTATATTTTTATGAATAGTTTTTTTTAAAGATACGTATATTTTGTTAGATTAGTCGCGTTTATAAATATTGTCTGAAATACTTTAAATTTCAAAGTATGGTACATGTCATTATATAGTTTTTGAGACGCTGATTCCAAAGTCGTCAACAAAAAAAAAAGATACGGCAATTTCCCCCTAAAATTTATTTTGTTATTATTATTATATCGAAAACGGGGCGAGTTACAGAACATCGGTTATGGAATTTCAATGGGCACGTCATTTTCTATGAAATAAATACATTTTCGGTCAAATCAAAGGCTCAAAATCAAAATTAATTATAAGAACAATAATTTTCAGTATTTACATTTTTACAATTTTACATTTAATTTCATGATAGAAAATCTAAAATCATAATTATCACATGTTATATGTTTGAGAACCACTGCTCTAGGTCTAAAGTGTTTCTCCAGACCTGTTAAATATTTTACCTTCCGAGTGATTTAACCATCTCGAGTTTCCTCTAAGCCAGACGGTTCTTTGTAAATTTTTAAATTCATAATTCCAGTCTACAGAAAATGTATGTTCCTATCAACAGAGAGTCCTTCCGAACAAAAAACGATTTTTAAATTTAATTACAACAACATAACTGTCTATGCCATTTATTTAATCTTTGATCCTTTCTTTATCTAATATTTTTGCAACAAATTTTAATAATTATTATAATTTAATTATAATTATAACTTTTCAAAACCATAAAAGGATAATTTAAAAAAAAATCTAATTTTCAAACAGTTATATCTTCACGAAAAATGATTAGATTTGCATGATCCAAAGCTCATTTAAAAGCTTGCACTTTTTAGTATTTGGATCAAAAGCTTAAACATTTCTATCATCCTCTGCCGCTCTGTGTCCAAGGGTTAAAAAAATTCCGAAAACTACCCGTAATTTTTTTTTTCAATAAACTTTGAAAGGGTATATGGGTTGCAAAAAAAATGTTAACGAAAAATTCAATAAAAGCGTTCGAAAGCTTTTTTCTTGAAAATATTTTTTTCATCCCCGTACGATTTTTTTGACCGCATTATGCACTAATTTTTAGAAATAAAATTCCCTGACCACAAATTCAAAATTCCCTGACTTGGGGGGCCCCGGGGCAGGCATGTGCAGAAATAAAATTAGAAGACCTTTTCTTTGGTCATAACTTGAAAATTGTACACTTTTTTGTTCAACTTTTTTCCTTGACTTTCTAAAAAAATTAATAAATTTCCTGACTTTCCAGAAAGTGGACACCCTGTCAAAGTACAATTAACAGTTATGTTTTTATCGTAAAATAATAAAATATCATACGAAAATTGTGTCTATCTTTAAAATACTTGAATACGAAAGTCCCGTCAAAATCGGTTTAGTAGTTCTCGTATCAATTCAAAAATGACAAAGCCTACAGATTTGTAGATATTTTAGCATTATTGTAAATATTGATTAAATAAAATGACAGGTCTTGTGCCCAGAGAGTCAGAAAGTCACGTATATTTAGCAGAGAGCTGAATTAAAGCAATAAAAGTACGTGTATGAAATAAAAAAAATATATATAAAAAAATATTATCACGAAATTACAGTAGAAATATACTTGCAAATTGTTAGAATAATAAAAAATCTTGTGAATTTTTAAAAAGTATGTTTCATTGCAAACTTTTACTATATAAAACAGACAATCATAAAAGTTATTTTTTCTTGTTTTTATTTTATTTACATGACATATAATATAACACAGGGGTCCCCAACCTTTTTGTACTTAGAGCACATTCTAGAATACCAGTCGGGCCTGCATAAATATCGCGGTTTTGATGCGGGCACTCGAGCGTCTCTCACGCCTAAAGTAAAAAAGTTAGACATATGTCCTCGTCGACTTTTTGATAGGAAATTTTATGATCTACAAAAAAAGTTCTGAGGAATTTTTTCGATTATTGCTTACTTCATTCTGAGTATGCTGTGACAGCTAAAAATGCTATTTTTGAAACTTTGATCTTTGTTTTAACAATTTGCGCAATGTTTGATGTTAATAGGCATGATGCCAGTAACAAAGTATCACTTAAATAATGATTTTAAATAATGAATTAAAAGCGAGATTAATATAAAGCGAGTTAAAATAAAAACGTAAAATACAGCAATCCGCCATGTTTGATAAAACACCAGTCAAAGTGGATGACGTCACGACTACGTAAACGTCATTTTTGTTTCATTAATATTTGCACTGTTTATAAATTATTTTGTGGTTTTAAATTATCAATTTGCTCAGTTTTGTATTACCAAAAGTAAAACCAAGAAACATTAGCGATGGAACAAGGATTTATTATATTTGACATAGGCGTGACGTCAAAAATGCGCCATGACACCTGCGAGCGTTTTGGCATCAAATTCAAAATTAGTTTTAAAAGGGTCAATTTTAGTTTACTATCAACATAGCCTTTTTAATATAAGTAACTTTTTACCCGAAATATAGCATTTTTAATTAAGGTAGGCCTTATTTACCTCCATGACCTTATCAATATATTTATAAACAAATAATTATATTCAATCACATACACTTATATTTCTCTAATTAGTTACTGACTATTAAATGTATGCATATGCAAAATATTGTATTTCCAAGGCATCAAATCTTTTTGAAATATTTATTATTGAGAATTTCTTAAAACCCAGACTTTAATAAAGGTAGGTAATATATGGCCTCTTAGTCTCTTCTCAACTTAATGTTCAAATATAAACTTAAGAAGGAAAAAATATATTAAAGTTTAATATATATATATATATATTTTGGATACCACTGTTCTATATATCAATATCAATATTCCCTGAGTCTCTATATATTTAGAAACCAATCATAAATCTCTATATTCTTTATCCAATAATCCATCTGTCTGGATTTCTCAACTAAATATAAAGAAAAAAAAGGAAAATACCTCCCGGATTTTTATTTCATTGTATTTAGTTATTATATTTATAAAAACCTTTTCAGAAACTCGCTCAGTTTGCTCCCCCTTTATTACGTTTGTTATTTAATAATGTTCTCTCTGTCATTATTGCAGTTCATTTACTACAATTGTCTCTGAATGAGCATTCCTTTTGAAAAAGAAAAAAGAAAGAAAAAAGGTAATATACTCGGATTAGGGAAGTTTATTGATGCACATGCCACATATTACATTATATTAAATTTTCATCAAAAATTCATTTTTTCCTGTATGGTCAACTGGGGTAAAAGTGAAACAAAATACAAATCTTTCATTTTTTGACAGTTAACGATACAAATTCATACTTTAATTTTTTCTACTAGATGCGCCTATTTTAAATACTTACGTCATTTGAACTGTACGATACAACACAGACTTTAAAAATAAAAAAAGTGTGTCTCATTTTTAACCTCTAATTTGGGAGAAAGTGAAACATGCCTCTAATTGAAAATATTTCTCGAAAAATTAAAAGAGAAGCTATAAAGGCAACTTTGATTTATCTTCTTTGTGACATATCAATGTGAAATTGTAACTTTAATTAATATCTGAGCTATACAGAAAGTTATGTGCAAAGAATTAAAATTTAATTCACACGTTTTGACATCGACTAACAGGGAAATCTGTAGGGGTGACACATCACTTATTAGGCGATTCATATTTTCAGGTCGCTTTTAACAAACCTTTAATGATGATGTCAGTTTTATAATTCTCCTATAAACAAATTAGTTTTTTAGTTGCAAGCTTGATTCACTTTTACCCCATTTTTTGGTGTTTCATATTTACCCCGCTCGACCCTATTTCTTTTAAATCAAATTTAAAGTTATGCCCAAAAATACGTACATAAAAAACTAATACAGCCGAAATGAAAACCCTCTATTTCTTTGATGTCAGTGGTGAGATTTTGATGACACATTTTTGATGTCAGTAGTGGTGAGATTTTGATGACACATTTTTGATGTCAGTGGTGAGATTTTGATGACACATTTTTGATGTCAGTGGTGAGATTTTGATGACACATTTTTGATGTCAGTGGTGAGATTTTGATGACACATTTTTGATGTCAGTGGTGAGATTTTGATGACACATTTTTGATGTCAGTGGTGAGATTTTGATGACACATTTTTTATGTCAGTGGTGAGATTTTGATGACACATTTTTGATGTCAGTGGTGAGATTTTGATGACACATTTTTGATGTCAGTGGTGAGATTTTGATGACACATTTTTGATGTCAGTGGTGAGATTTTGATGACACATTTTTGATGTCAGTGGTCAGATTTTGATGACACATTTTTGATGTCAGTGGTGAGATTTTGATGACACAAACAAAAAAATCCTCCAAATCGGAGCATATTTGTCTCGAACATACAACAATATATAAGTCTAGTTTAGTTTTTTAGTTATGCCACGGACGGACAGACACATGGACTTAAGAGCTTCACTTATAGGTTGTCCGTTTTTACGGAATCCGTGAAAAAAAAAAATAACAAATTTTAAAATGATAAGTAATAATAAATTTCAGTTTTGGTATACTGTAGTACATAGAAATATTAAAAAATTTTAATATAAAAAATATATGAAAAAGTTAATGATACAGTTTTTTTTAATAAACAGAGTTTTGAGGAAAATAAACAAGAATTTATAATAAAAAAATATTAATATATCATATATTTTATAGCAACATATGAAATTAATATTAAAATTTAATAAACTACTGTAGCTATGTACATCATCTGTATGACTATATCTACACATGTCAATTTTAAACAAAATTACATTCCCTTCTTCAAAAATCCTGACTGCGTCTATGGCATAAATACATTTCACACCTGATAGAATACAAAGGTAATAATAATTCCATAAAAGAGTCTATCGACGTAAATTTTATGTAAAACTAATCATCGAAGCGAAAAGAAATATCTGTAATAATACATAGAGATAGAACATTTTGTTCAAGCCAAGTCAGCTGTGAAGTTAAATTGTACGTGCAATTAGCTAGCTGAATATTATCTCATCTGTAATAAGAAAGCAGAAAAAGTACTGTACCCCCCCCCCTCCCTCCTCACCAACCCATCCCAATACTAACCCTATACAAACTACGAAATTGACTTATATTATTTAAAAACATTTGAAAATAAATCAAGTACTTTCACGAATTGTATGTAAGTACATCTCTGTTTATGGATAGATTCTATCTTATAGTCATTAAGAAACATAGAACTTCATTCTGCAAAAAAGGAAGAGGTTCTTAATTAAATCAATATATATATACAGGTGGTCCTGTTTGGGATACAGATATTTTAAGAGCTGATTCCTTGGCTCATTGTGAGTAAAAAATTGTACGGGAAGATGGGGTCTATCTTCAACACCCTCTGAGCTACAGGTGTTTAAAAACTTCCTTCAGAGTAGTACTTACAAACAAAGATTATCTCAACTTCCAAAGTAACGTAACTAGAGTAACCACAATGAGTCAGTTTCATAGGCAATTAACTAACGTTTTTTTAAATATTAGCGTTCATGCTAGCTGTGTTTCCAGTTCAGAGTAATTGCTCATCAAATTCAAAAAATATATTTATTTTTTTGAAATTTTGTATGAAAATCACATTTTTCCCCAAAAGTACCTTTAATATGTGGTATTTTTTATCATTATTTTAATGTGTCATAATGTTACCTACTAATTATGTTATTATAAACAAAAAAAATTATGACTGTTTCATTTAATAGGGTAGGTAGAAAAATAGTCTCTTTGGGGATTACTTACATAAATTTATAACTGGAAAACTGTAATTTGTAGGTAACATTATGACACACCAAAATAATGATAAAAAAATACCACATATTATAGGTGCTTTTGGGGAAAAATGTCATTTTCATAAAAATTTCCAAAAAAAATAAATATATTTTTTGATTTTGATGAGCAGTAACTCTAAACTGGAAACACGACCAGCAATAATGCAAATACTGAAAAATACGTTGGTTAATTACCTATGGAACTGACTCATTGTAGTTGCTCTAGTTACGTTACTTTGGAAGTTATGAGATAATCTTTGTTTGTAAGTACTACTCTGAAGGAAGTTTTTAAACATTCTGTAGCTCAGAGGGTGTTGAAGATAGACCCTACCTTCCCGTACATTTTTTCACTCACAATGAGCCAAAGAATCAGCTCTTAAAATATCTGTATCCCAAACCGGACCACCCTGTATAAATATATTTTTTATGTATGTTTGGGCATAACTCCGACAAATATGCACCAATTTGGTATACTTCCGTTCTGAGGTGGTTCTATACAAATTTTACCAGAATCTGACCACGGACTTCAAAGATACGCAACTCAAAATGAAAAAATAAAAACTTTTTAAGAAAAAAATATTACTTTTCAGTATTATTAGGGTTTTTTGAAGACAGTTTTATTTTTTTCTAAAAAAGTTTTTTATTTAAAATGCGAAATATCAGTAAGGAGTAAACATAGAACTATAGAATACATAGAAGCAAGGTTAGTATATGTATAGGTTGCCTCATAACTTTTTGACCAATCAGCGGCTGCGTGTGATGACGTCACCCTGAGGAACCTTTAAACGTTGTTTCATATATTAAGTTTTTTTTCAAATTATTTCGAATTTTTGGATATTTGTATTTAAAAAAAGTAAATATTATTGTTTATTACAGAAGCACAAATTATTACATATAATATTTCTTCATAAAAACTTTAAAATGATGTCAGAAATCAATGCTTAAAGAAAATACATTTGTTGGTTACACATAAAAAATCACTTGTTTAAAACTATAATTTATAATAATAAAATAATAAACATTTAGATTTAAAACTCAGTACACTATCAATATCAAATGAAAATATTTAAAAACAACTTACAATAAATCAGCTTAACTAAAATAAAGAGTAAATATAGTTTGACAACCATTTATAATGTCAAAGAGTTCCTCACGATGACGCGTTCTCCCCTCTCATGCCACTCCCCGCCAGAGTTATGAGGCAACCTATTACTTTACTAACCTTGACATAGAAGAAAGTCAAGGAAGCGTACCTACATGTACTTCTAATCTATGTTCGTACTCATTTGTACGGTGTCAGTACATAGATATAATAGATAAATAACATAAATATATAGTTATTGATATTATAATTTTTTATAAATAAGAGTACACAATAGCTTCATTCTTATCTTAAAAATAAGATAAGTATATCTTATGAATGAATTGTCTATTAATAAATACATAGATTAAATATTTATAATAATAATAATAATTTATTCTGATAAAAAACAACTCCTATATAGGTATGTACAGTCACCTGCATTAATGGTCTTGCAGTTTGTATTCATTTTCGTTTATCACAAACTTAGTACGCTCCTCCCATTTGATTATTATAATATTTAAATCATTTCTCCATGTACCAAACAAAGACAGATATTTAGAAATTCATTTGCTAGATAAAGAACTACTCTTCGTTTATAGTACCCATATATATTTGTGCAAAAAAATTATTATGTAATCTATTGAAAATTGTATACGTAAATTTTGTGGCAATAAATATTTGATATTCCGAATTTTAGTTTTTAAATATATTAAACTTGATAGAAAAAGATAACCGATGATGTTTGTCTTTAAATTTGGAATCTGTTGTAAGCGATTCTAGCCTTTAGGGTGCAAGACGAGTTCTACAGGCGACTGTACATATTTACTACTTTTCTTATCTTTTAATAAACGTTTCAAAACTATATGAATAAATATTTTTAAGATAACAATTCATTGATGAATTTAACAATTTACAGTCCTCGGTCCCGGCTTTACATTTTGAAATAAAAAATACTCCTCTGAATCTTCATGAGTGGATTCATTTTGGCGTAACCTACAACTTTTTTATTTTCGAAAATTCTGAGAATTGGAGCGTTTTTGACGTGGCATGCGTCAAACATGTTTAGGGCGTAGGTCAGGGTAAAAGATCATTGATTTTTGTAGGCCAGTAAAACCATAACATTTTACTAATATTTATCTAGCAATTGTGCAAAAATCAGCCGGTTATTTATAAATTACATAACATCATGAATTTGACATGTTGAGGGTGTAGGTCTTGCTAAATACCGCAATATTTTTGTAGGTCAATATATTTCCCGATGTTTGCATTATAAAATTTTGTAATTCAAGTAAAAAAAAAGGGTTATTCGTAAATTTATTATAACTATCGTTAAATTGACATGTTTGACGCATGCCACATCAAAAACACCCCAATAGGCATGATGCCTAATTTTTAAAAACTATTTTATGATGATCTTACGTGTCTCTTATTTCCAAAAAATGCTTATTTCTGCAGAAAATAAAGGTTTAATCACTAAAATTGACCCTTTTAAAACTAATTTTGAATTTGACGCCAAAACGCTTGCAGGTGTTATGGCGCATTTTTGACGTCACGCCTATGTAAACACTCCTTGTCAACTATAATAAATCCTTGTTCCATCGCTAATGTTTCTCGATTTTACTTTTGGTAACACAAAACTGTGCAAATTGATAATTTAAAACAACAAAATAATTTATAAAAAGTGCAGATATTAATGAAACAAAAATGACGTTTACGTAGCCGTGACGTCATCCACTCTGATTTATCAAACATGGCGGATTGCTGTATTTTGCGTTTTTATTTTAACAAAAATCATATTAATCTCGCTTTTAATATAAAAATAAATACATTTTTTAGAATCTTTTTAACCTATTTCATTATTTAAAATCATAATTTTATGTCCGGTATTATAAAGGACCTAACAAATTTGTTAGCTAACAAGCACTTTCAACTGAGATATCAAACTTATATGACAGTTCTTTTGGAGTTTGTTGATGACTTTGACAAGTTTCGCGCACGCGTTGTAGGTAAATACAAACGGTATTAAAACAGTGGTGATGTTATGAAAATTATTTTGTACGGTCAAAGATGCCAACTGTGTTACAATTAGTTGAAGTGTCTAACTGCTCTAAATTCCATAACTAATCCATAGATACTAGTACAGAATTAATACCCCATTTGAATGTAATTGCTAGCTAACAAATTTTGTTAGGTCCTTTATAATACCGGACATTAGTGATACTTTGTTACTGGCATCATATCTATTCTCAGAATTTTCGAAAATAACAAAGTTGTAGGTTTCAGAGGAGTATTTTCTATTTCAAAATTTAAAGCCGGGACCGAGGACTATTATTAATTAGTATTATGATTATTTTTTAAGTACTTATATTATAAACTATGTACTTTATTTATCGAGTACCTACCTAAGTATCACAATAAATGTTTTTTAAGTCGATCGAGTATCATAATATTTATTATTTATACAAGATAAAAAATTGAAGAGGGGTATATAATATCAAATATAAATAGAGTACGTCCTTCATATAAGTGGGTAGGTATATAAATAGTATAATATATAAATAAATATACTGATTAAGATAATATTTATACAGTTATACATTTATCATGATAAAAGTCAATAGCTGTAAGGTAAAAATCCGGTATTATAAAGAATTTGATTTAAACCAAAATAGACCGAGCTCTGATAGCAAAAAATGGTACGTCATCGAACACCTCAAATTTAAAATGTGAAAATGGTTGGAAATAATGTAAACAACATATTAGACCCGGCAGACTATTAAAAATATGTTAATTGCTATGCTTAATGAATTTTTGAAATGAGTTAAAAAAACAATGAATATACCTTACAAAACACCTGCATGAAATTTACACAGTTTATAGTAAATAATGTGCAATTTTTGAAAAAGAAATGCTGCTTAGCAATTTTTGTTAATTACCTTGTCTGCCTTAAATTTTTGCCAATGATTTTTTTTTCGTTTAAATAGTTTATACGCAGGCCGTGAAAAAACACCATCTTAATTTTTTTTCTAACATTAACTTTGACACTTCTTATTGCATTAAAATTTTGCTGCCAGCAAAAAAAAACGTTTTTTACTTTGTCAGTCTTAATTTTTTAAGCGCTACGGCCACATTTTTTTATTAAAAAAAATGTAATATAACCGTTGACAACTTTTTTTTTTTTTTTTAATTATCAATCGAGGTTTTACATCTCTTTTATATATTAAGAGAGTTTTTTTATCGAAAAAATGTTTTTTACCAGGTCAGTCTTAAGGGGGAAAGTCACTGTAATGTGATTGTCAATGTTTGAGAAATTTTTTTATAGGTATAACATATTATTTTGCGATCAGGTAGTAAACATTTTATTAAATATATATTCAACTTATTGAATACCAATTTTTATTGAAAAATATTAAAAATTAAAAAAGTTATGGGCCTCGATGTGACGACCAAAAAAATAAATTCCTCTCCATTGTCCAATCGAAATTTTGGTGAAGGGTTATCGAAATTTAGAAAAAGAATATACCTACCCTGAATCTATTCTGATTATTTTCGCTATGATGTCTGTGTGTCTGTCTGTCTGTAAACGCTGTAACTCAAATACGACAAATCGTAGAAGGGTGAAATTTTATATTTAAGATTAATTTTTGTCTGGGAAGAAAACCTCTTATTTTGAAAACAACCTTTCAAAAAAAATGATAAGAGTAAACATCCGTTTCCGGTTTAGTAATTACATTTAAAAAAATTAATTTGAGACATACTGCAGAGAATATTATTATCTATAATTTATGTCTTTTAAATAATATTCATTTTTTATTATTTTCTTAAATCAATAAATTATATCGTATTTATCAGATATTTGATTGAGCTTATGAAATATTCCATTGCAACGATTTAAATAAATAATTTTCTAGATTCAATCAATTATTTATTGGAACTATAGTAATTATTTTATGTAGCAGGACAGTTAAAAATAATAATAAACATTCATAATTATTTCAAATAAAACAAATAGGGTTTACCCTAGAGTCTAGAGTCTAGACCCTAGACCAGCGATCACCAAACTAGGACCTGCGCGCGGGCCCCTCAAAGATTTATATCCGGCTCCCGATGAATATATAATATATAGAAATATTAATTTTATAAAATTGAATGATTTGATTGTTAATTCAGGACAATTATTTATTTAAAATTTAAATAAATCATTGTCGTGAATTCTGAAATCCTAATAGATTAATTTCCTGCCTGGAGTATGCGAAAAAAATTTATAATGGCGAAAAAAAATACAGTGGCACACCCCTTCTTCCCAACAAAAAACATAAGCTGTGTGAAAAGTTAATTTAACACCGAGCACTGATAACTGATCTCCACAAATAAATAAAATGAAAGTTGGGAACCGCTGATCTATTGGGATTTGAGATAAGACTTGCTGGTAGTAGACCTGGGGTGAAGGAAGTTCTTTGCTCGGAAATTTCTTGAATATTACCATTTATCGAAATTCTATGAAAAAAGTGCAGGCAAAATAAAAGTTTTCAGGTATTAATTAATAAAAATTGGTAGGCAGACAAGTTTATTTTAAAAAAAAAAAAAGGTGTTATGTGACGTACTTTTGTTAAAAATTATAGCTTATAAAAATTTAAGGCAGACAAGGTAATTAACAAAAATTTCCAGTCAGCAAAGTTTTAACAGATAGGGGAGATCTCAAACTTCATTTTTTTATAAATAAAAAAAGGTGTTATGTGACGTACTTTTGTTGAAAATTATAACTTATAAAAATTTAAGGCAGACAAGGTAATTAACAAAAATTGCTAAGCAGCACTTTTTTTTTTTCAAAAATTGCACATTATTTACTATAAACTGTGTAAATTTCATGCAGGTGTTTTGTAAGGTATATTCATTGTTTTTTTAACTCATTTCAAAAATTCATTAAGCATAGCAATTAACATATTTTTAATAGTCTGCCGGGTCTAATATGTTGTTTACATTATTTCCAACCATTTTCACATTTTAAATTTGAGGTGTTCGATGACGTACCATTTTTTGCTATCAGAGCTCGGTCTAAAAGCATATATGGCACAAAATCACGGAGGTGGCGAATTTGCTTTGGCAGCTCATAAAATGATAAAAACGTTTTTTATTGTCTGTATGTCTTCATAAAAAGTATCAAATATGTATGACAATACATAAAGGTAAATTATTAGTTATTACTCATTTTACCCCATACATTCGTTTAAATTCGTAATACTCTCTGATAAGAAAGTAAATAATAAATAACACCATTTAATTAAGTCATCCATTACAATAAGCGCGACAAAAAAAGGAGATTACAAAAATCAATGCTTAGTATCGGTTTTAAGTTAATCATTTACTCGTAATTAACCCCCCCCCCCTTCTCATTTTCACACTCCTCCCTCTTATTCTGTTTATTTTCTGAGCAACGAATGGCTGTACTTTGTACTTCGTTGTTGTTTTTTTCTGAACAATAAATCGCCTGCTTGTTAGAGGGCAAGCTGGGTGTAAGAGGGGGGATGGGTTACCCCACTAACACAAATCTGATAAGCTGTTTTATTTTGTCTCAATTCAACGCGATAATTAAATATAATTTATTTCTGTTAATTGGATGTAATTTGTTTAATGAAATGTTAATATCCTGACAACGATTTGTGGATTTTTTTTTACCGACTGGGGATTTTTTAGGATTCTGTAGAAAAGTAGGAACCCTTATAGTTTCACTCGGTCCATCTGTCTGTATGGCATACCTCCTATTCTCTCATTTATATACCTATTAAGATTAAATATGGTATACAGAAGTAGATTGATGACCCAAAAACAGAAATGATAAGATTTTTGAAAAAATACTTTTTTTTGGACCTCCTCCCATAAACTGAAAAGTGTATAATATCACTTGTTAGCAATATTTTAATGGCTATTCATGTTTTTTCCCTCTTCAGAAATTATTTTATTTGTTAATTATAATTTTTTTTTCGAACAAAATAATTTTTGTTCAATTACAAACTTGAACCCGAACCCGAACCTGAACCCTAAAAAAATAACGGTTTTTGAACCCAAATAACCTAAACCCGAACCCAAACCGAAATTAATATTTGAACCCGAACCGAACCCGAACCATAAATAAATTCCGGTTCAAGTCCCTGATTACTTTACTTAAAAGAGTTGTAACTTTAACAAGTAAAATTAGACTATTTACGAACATTTTATGTTTAACTTGAAACTTCCAAAGTTCTATGTCACTAAATAGGATACGTTTTTATCCAATTACGTATTTAAATAGGTACGTTTAATTTAAATTCAAAACAAAGAATGTAGGTTGTCTAAATAACATCATTGTGTTGAGAAAAATAAGAGTACAGTAGAATATTCTGGTCGAAAACGAATTCATTTAAAATCGAGAGCAAGTGTGCCATGAACGAGCCATCTGGGATCGATATCTGGATATTTACATCGCAACGCCGCGGCTCAGGACTAATAAAGAAAGGATAATTTTCTTATAATTATACTTCTACATCGAGCGGCGGAAAATACCCGATAGAACTTTAGTTGGGAAATTTAGAACGTTCTTACAGAGTCTAGATAACATCAACTCAGGATTTTCTTAACTACATGTTTAACCTATGAATTTTTAGGGTTTTCCCCAGTGACGGGTTAAAAAAGAGCGAAGGGGGCGGTTTGCTCCAGACCCTAGTGCTGTAAAGAAAAATTTACGTCCGATGCTGTATTTATTTTGCCGTCTATCTGTCAGTCACAACAAAATATTTCGTAAACTAATTGAGCTAGAATCTTGACATACAAATTTAATGATGACCTCGAGACTAGACTTGTGTAGTTCACGAACGAACTAATTCAAAAGAGCGCTCTCACACGAGAACTAGAGAAACTAGTTCGTATGCGCTCCGCTCTTTTAGTTCAATAGTTCCCGATACACTTCAAATACACTGTTTAAAAAATGAGATTGTATGATTTTTATGTTTAATAATTTACGTTTGCAATACTTTATTACCAGTTTTGAATTTATTTTACTAAAGATATATTATATTGATTTTTTCGTTCACATGAATGCAATATGCCTGGGAGCTCGAAATAGTATTTTAATATGCCCCCTCCCCTCTATCTTTGTAAGTGTTTGCTAAAAAATTTGAAAAATTCATCCTAAAAAAAAATCATTTCAAAATATTTCGCAAATTGAAAAAAAGCTGCCACAGGCTAACTGATAAAATGTATGCTAAACATTTTTTTCTGTTATGAACCCTTTGAAATACCTATAATTTAAATAAATTAAAAAAAAATATTTAAATCAATAAAACATAAATTGTAGAAAGTTGCATCTTTTATCTCAACATTTTTTTGTCAGTCGCATCGATTCATAAATATTAATAAAAATTCAAAAATTGACACGACAGAACATTCGTTTCCGGTTGTAAGATCGTTTTAAATAATATGACGTTTTCTTCTTTGAAGTTTTATTGATCAGAAAATAAATGCATTCATTGAATTAAAAATGTCAATAACTTGACTAAAATTTTATTTAAAATTTTAAGGGTTGTGTTCATAGCGCAGAGGGTTGAAAATATCTTGCAAAAATTTTATTGCAAAAGATGTACCCCTTTAAAGCAAAAACGACGTGTTCGAGCGTTTTTTCAAAATCTTATTTTAAGTGTCCAAAAGCGCGACCGTTTCGTTTTCGTTGGGCCACCCGGTATTTTAAATATAAATACATAGATTATTATCTTAAATTAATATAACAATGTTATATATGGTACTTTAAAAAAATACATTAAATTATAAAAATTGTGTTTTCTACATATTTTGCAATTTTTCAGCTTCGTAAAACTTTTATAGTTATAATTTCGTTAAATTATTTTTTTTCTACAACCGTTTAAAAAAGTAGGCTTTTTCATTGACATTTCAGTGTGTAAAGTAGTACTTTTGCGCTAAAAAGTACTTTTACGCACGGCGTGCGCAAAAGTGTTTACTGTTTTATAGTAACACATACATTTTTACATTTTTTTACGATTAATGAATTTTATAAATACTATTGTATTATAGTATTAAACAAACTACTAAAATTTAAGCACTATTATTAACTATTGTAATGAAAAAAAATATTAATAAAATTAAATAAATTATAAACAATACCTTAAGGTTTTTTTCTTGGCACAAATTACGGTATTATGTGTAATTTTTATTAATCAATTTAGATTTTGCAGATAGTAAATTTAAAATTACAGAATTTGCAGCTTCTGATATTTCTGGTGGTGCACACCTATGTGCTTTTTCAGTATCACTACTTATTCATCTTATATTATAGAATAACAAATTAAGAAACACATTTGAATGAAAATAGAACTGTCCAAAGCTTACTAAAGTTGAATTTTAATATTAATATAGCAAAATACAAAGTATATAAATTAATTATTATATTATATTATTGTTAATATTATATAATAAATAGGGTTCTAGAAAAAATATTATGTGCACCTCGGGTGTAAAATGCATTTTTCACACTCGTGCGAAAAACTATCATTTTACACCCTAGTTACACAAATAACTAGTTGATCATACGTTCTTTTCGATAGTGTCAATAATAATATAAAAATAATAGTAATGACGTTAAAATATTTATTTAAAATCTACATCGTGAGTTCCGACCGGAATTCCGATACTCCTCCATTTAGTAAGTACCAACGCAAAACTAATAGCATAGGCCTTGGTATTTTAACCCTAAATTGATCAGAAATAATAATTACATTATTATTATTCCTGAAACAATTACAATTCACATTCAACCACAAATATTATTTTTAATAATACACCAATCAACTACCACGACTATCCAGGGTCGGATTAACAACGTAGCAGGAGTAGTAAATGCTACGGGCCTCGCGTCTCTGGGGGCCCCGCGACTTTGAGGAAAAATATCTATTATTGGACTTACCACTTACCGTCCAATGGTTGATACGGGACGTCCAAATCTACAGTAATTAATAATTTAAATTTAGGGTCTCCGATTTCGATTCGATTTAATTGAAAAATCGATTTTTGAATCTCCGATCTTTGATTTTTTTAATCGATTTTTCTAAATTTGCTCAAATCAAATCAAGAAAATTTTGTTTGTAAAAGTGGTGTTTTATTATACACACCTCAAAAAAATTAAGGGATAATTAAAAAAAAGCAAAACAAAAAATTCAAATTTTCAAACAGTTATAAAAAAATTTGATTTTTTGGTGTAATATTTCTTCAAAACAGTGAGAGAGATACGGTAGCGTTTGGGATATATCTATCTCTTTTTCTAATAAGACAGAAATAGTTACTTCTCTTTAAATAAGAACAAACCATTTTCTATCTCTTTCTTTTGACACAACTCTGTTTTCAAGTTAGATGCGCGGTCCATGCTCTATGTCTATGGGTACAATATTTACCTCTTTTTTGGTTATTTAAAGTTTCCAATGGGAAAAATATCTAATAAATTGAGTGAATCGACTTTTTTTATTATTGAAAGACCATCCAATTTATTTAAAAAATAGATCCCACTGATATTTTTATGTCATTAAAAATTCACAGGGGGTGACACCCGCTTAATGTGCAAAAAAAATAAAAAAATCCTTTTTTCGGGGGGAGTGGGTGAAACTATCGATTTACTCCCCGAGTTTCACCCCCCCCCACCCTCTAGCGACGCCACTACCATGGGCCTCTTTATAACATTTGCTACGGGCCCCGCGCTTGCTTAATCCGACCCTGCGACTTTCTATCCAAATACCCTACAAGTGCAGTTCAAAACCAGGCAATCATTAGACATAACAACGCGAACGGTCCTACAATATTCCGCGAACATACACACACACTTGCATAGATGTGTGTGTGTACGCGGCATATATAAAATAATTACTAGCGTGTAATCAGTGGTATATGATAATTATTGTACACATACTCCGAATAACGTCAGGCTTAGTGGGGAGGGGGTGAAAGGGGTAGGCGTGTTTCGGTTAATGTTAACATGATTATGGCAACGTACTAATTATATATTCAACGTCAAGGCGTGTGTGGAAGGGGAGGAGAGGGGGTGCGAAAAGCGACGCTGCGTGAAAATTAGACATATATGAATACTATGCATGCATGAGTGGATAGTAGCTTCATAGACGTGGTTGGTGGAAATTATCAAGAAAAACTTTTTAAGAAAAAATAAAACCTTTGAAACGAATCTGTATATTGTATACCCCAAGCATAGCTTGCAATCCCGCAATGCGGGATCCCGCACGTTTTGGAGATATGCGGATCCCGCAAAGAAAGTGCGGGAGCCGCGCGGAATTTTTGAACATTTAATTTGTAGGTCGCGTGCGTTTTGAATACTTATAAAGCGTAAATATGGATAAAAAAGATAACAATTTTGAAAAAAAAAATTAAGGCTTAGATAACTAAATATGAAACTAGTGGAATTTTTACATATCTCTTGTTCACGATTAGTTATGTGGTTACATACCTCCAGAATTAAAAAAAAAAAAACGTTCGAAAAATGTGACCGCGCAACCGATTAAAACATGCCAGGATTCGCGCGATTCAGGCGACGAAAGAAGTTTGAACAGTCCGCAGATTAGAAAAAAAAAACATAAAAAATACAAAATACAAAAATTTATGTTATAGGCGGAAAACATGTGAGATGTAAATATGCATCACTGTGCAGTGTAGGGTTAATATTGCATGAATTTAGATATACGAATATTTTTTTTTTCAACCCCACACCTACGTCACTGTTTACATACATGACAATTTACTTACACCCCCACAACAAAAAACATGTATACTGTAATCACGTTAATGAATATAAGTACGCTATTTTAAATATATATATATGTATATAAGCGTGTCCGCTAAATGGTATTAACTGTATGTTATAATATCTAACCCCCCTCCCTCCCCCCGCCCCCAACACCCCCTTCACGCCTGCCTTAATGGAGTTTTAGTTTACTCCCTCGTGTGTTTTTACGAGACGACGCGTTTTTTGGTACAAATTATTATTATATTACTGGTAACTTTTGTTTGTTACATAAATAATACAATTATTGTAAGTGTGATTTCGAATGGTTGAAACGATATAATATGAAGGGTTCACTTATGAATATATACATATTTTGTTGTCTAGTGGCGATTCAAGTATTACGTATTTATGTTTCGTTGGGGGGGGGGGAGGGGGTCTAGATATTTCTTTGATAAGGTAAAATAATTTTGAAGAAATTTTTTTTTTATATTATTTTATAATACCTAGGTATTTGTTTGCTTATGAATTTTGTGGAGTAAGGTAAAGGCACCAGTTTTCGGTTTTTTGGATTAATGGGCTTGTTTTTTGTAATTCTCAAGAACTCATGTTACTAGTAAAACAAGTAGCTCTTTATTTAATCAATTTAATTACCAAAGTCACCAATTTTTTTTAAATTATAGCCTTTTATTTTGTTCATATTTTTTTCTCCAGTAATGGCAAAGATAAAACCAGTAATGAGCACGCAGTGATAGACACTTGTTAATGATTACAAAATGATAAGTACTGCGACACAAAATATAAAAAAGAAAGAATCGTCAAATTTGAAATAATGTAAGGCAGTTGTTATAATAATAATAATAATTAAATTATACTAATAATTAGTTTAAATGTCCACCATTTTAACACCTATTGGCCGATTGTCATCAAATCACGCTGTAAAACAGTTAAATGTATATAGATTAACATTCAGAAATGGTAGTAATCAAATATCAACACATATGTATGTATTTCTAATTCAGTACATTTAATTCACCTAACCTTACCTACTTTTTAAAAATTAAAGTTTGAACTACATGTTAAAAAAATAATATTACTGGATTTTTCTAATTAGTATTTTTTTAATAAACAATTCTGCCAATTGCACCCCTTATTTAAATATTTTTTTTACAGTTTTGTTATTGCAATCGAGAATTTTGTGTGGCAATCATTTTTACTAACCGTTTTCGTACAACAAATATCAATTCATATTTCTAATTCAGTACATTTAATTAAACAAGTGTTCAACACTGGGGTATGATCCAAGACAGGTACCAGAACATTTTGTGAACAAAATTTGATACATTATGTTAATACAGAATGTGCAATCCATATCTCTATGTGTATAATGTATACATTAGGGTGTTTTTTTTAATTTTTATTTTTTCGGTCCCATTGGCGTATATTTTAGCTTTGGATCAAAAGTTAATTGTCCCGAAATTTGAGACTCGTAGATCAAAGCTGTGAATGGCGCAAACCGAATCTTTTTCCCATTTGTTTAACATGGGAAAAATTACTTTTTTACTTACGCGTGATTTTCTCGTTGAAAAAAAATGTTTATTGAAAATTTCTCAGAGGAATATTTTGTAGAGAATTAAGTGCTCAATTCATAAATCCTGTAATTTTAAAGATATGTTTGTTTAAAATATCATAAAAATTGGATTTTATTATAATATTTTGCTTTAAGAAATTAAAATAAACAAATTTTTCAAAGATCAAATGAGAAAAAGACGTTCACAGGTTTGATCTACGAGTCTGAAATTTTGAGACAGTTAACTTTTGATCTAAAGCAAAAACATAGATCAATGGGACCGAAAAAAAAAATAAAAAAACACCCTAGTATACATAACCCATTTTTAGATCAATCTAAATATTGGTTTTATTGCATACCATTAATTAGAAATCTTTGATGAGGTATAATCAAATCAGGACACCTCATTGGGTATTCCTGACAAGGAATTGGTCGATCAAACGGCACTGGAAGCTGGAGGTGGTGGTGATGTACGTATTAACTGAAGAGATCGGCTCCGACTTTATTAAAAACTCTATTTGATCTCGAGGCGACTCTTTCTGAAAGACGTTGCACTCGGAATACGGAAGTAGATATAGCGAGTGGAATTATAGAAGGGGGGGGGGGGGGTACAAGTCGATTCCTACGCAATGGGTGGTTGGTAATTAATATTTGGATGCTGAGAAGTTGTGAAATTTTATAGTTTTAAGCAAGGTTTCAGTAAATAAAATAATACTGTAAATAGTATCTATAATTTTAAAAACTTCATCACTCGATCAAAAATAGTCGCACGGCAGCACAAAAAAAAGAAAATAGAAGAAAATAGTCTGGTCTACAAAAGTAATTCATTAGATATAGCAAGAGGAATTACAGAGGGGATGGGGGTATGGGTAAAAGTCGATTTCTATGCAATGGGTGACTGGTAATTATCATTTGAATGCTTTTAGAAGTGTGAAATTGTGAAATTTTATAGTTTTATGCAAGATTTCAGTAAATAAAATAATACTGTAAATAGTATAATTTTAAAAACTTCATAACTCGGTCAAAAATAGTCGTACAGCGGCACAAAACAAAGAAAATAGTCTGGTCTACAAAAGTAATTCATAAGATATAGCAAGAGAAATTACAGAGGGGATGGGGGTATGGGTAAAAGTCGATTTCTATGCAATGGGTGACTGGTAATTATCATTTGAATGCTTTTAGAAGTGTGGAATTGTGAAATTTTATATGTAGTTTTATGCAAGATTTCAGTAAATAAAATAATACTGTAAATAATATAATTTTAAAAACTTCATAACTCGGTCAAAAATAGTCGTACAGCGGCACAAAAAAAAATTAAAGAAAATAGTCTGGTCTACAAAAGTCATTCATTAGATATAGCAAGAGGAATTACAGAGGGGATGGGGGTATGGGTAAAAGTCGATTTCTATGCAATGGGTGACTGGTAATTATCATTTGGATGCTTTTAGAAGTGTGGAGTTGTGAAATTTTATAGTTTTATGCAAGATTACAATCAGCTCCGGCTTTACGGCGACCGCCCGGGGCGCCAGGCCAGGTGGGGCGGCGCACATTTGGGCATAAGTTACTTTTTTTGTTCAAATCAGTCAACAGGCTATAATTTATGAATAAACTTTTTTGGAGTCTGTAAGATCGCGCCAAGCTGAGATATTAACTATTCAACTTATTTGTTAATTTATCAATTTTAATTTGTTCATAATAGGGGAGGGGGTCTCGGTGGTCTTAGGGCATTTCAAAGTCTTAAAGTAAATAGTGTAAACTATGTATATTAAAAAAAAAAGTTGGAGTCTGTAGGATCGCGCCAAGCTGAAATATTAACTATTCAACTTATTTGTTAATTTATCAATTTTAATTTGTACATAATAGGGGAAGGGGGTTTCGACGGTCTTAGGGCCTTTGATAGTCTTAAAGTTAACAGTGTAAGTTATATTTAAAAAAAAGTTGGAGTCTGAAGGATCGCGCCAAGCTGAGATATAAACTATTCAACTTATTTGTTAATTTATTAATTTTAATTGACATTTTTGGTGATTTTTGGACATTTTTTAGGGGGAGAGTGGGCGGAAAAATAAATCTCGCCAAGGGTGCCAGACTTGCTAAGGCCGGCTCTGGTTACAATAAATAAATAGTATTATTTAATAAAAACCTTTTTTTGTTAAATAAAACGATTTCAAAAAACCTAAAAACACTAAAAGGTATATAATAATTAAAAACAGTTTTTGAAGTCGGTTTTCTTTGTTTTCTTTTAAAAAGTTTTCTATTGGCTTGACACCTACTTCAAAAACTGTTAACTTTAATAACAATACACTTACATTGTTTTAGGGGTTTTTTAAATTCATTTTTGAAAGTTTTTGTATTTTTCCCTTTTGAGTAGCATATCTCGAAATCCATGTTCAGATTCTGATAAAATTTATATGGGACCACCTCAGTAGGATAATTCTCTTTCAAACAAACAAAAAAACGTCCAAACCCGTGCATATTTGTCTAAGTTATGCCTGAACATACATACAAAATATACTTCCTTCAGAACATGGAAGTAAAAATGTATTTACGAATCTATCGGAATATGAACAGGAGAGAAAATATTTTATATTTATGTCGTAAATGACATTGATTTGAGCTTAAAAAAATTAAGGAGTATAAAAATACATTGATGCGTAGGTGACTATATTTGTTTCCATGACGTTTATTTCCGCTGGAATCACGCAGAGAATAAAAGTGTAACGTTCTCAACACGATAAATAATATATCTGAAAATGATATCTCCAATCGATATCAAAAAAAATCATTATCTTATATTTTTCTACTTCGTGTTCCTTACACAAAAACTTTCATGAACGGATATTATTAACAAGATCAAAAGTCTCTGTCTCTTTCTATCTCTCTCTCTCACTTTTTCCTCATTGATACAGCAGTTCTCAAACTTTTAAAACTTAGATATCAAAAATTTATAACATACTAGCTGGCTTCATTTACGTGGAACTTAATTATTTTTTATGATAAACTAGCGCATTGGCCCGGTGTTACCCGGGGATATTAATTTAATTAAACATAAAGAAATCATGCCCACCCAACATCCTAACAACACACGGTTTACCACGAATTGTTTTTTCCGGCTTCATGAAATTTACCCAAAATATCCACAAATTATACACCTAAACTTAACCTATCCATTAGTGAAAACCGGAATAAAATCCATTCAATAGTTATTGAAAAAATCGTGTAAAATTATATTTTCTCCCAGGAAACATCAGGTCTTATCTTATAATTTGTATGAAAATCAAAAATAAATAAATAGGTTACTTTTCTTTGAAGTTCTTTATTGTAATTTATAAAAATTCGTTTATTTATATTGTAAAATGCATATTTTTTCATTCAAACTCATGGTGAAAAGATATATATTTGTGGGTATCATGATTCAAACTGACATTCACATATAGTAATTGTTTTCAGCGTCTTATATTCCATGGCTACTGTGTTTTTATATAAATGACAGTTCTATGCTCTGACATCATAGAAACAAAAGACGCTGTGCAAAAGATTCTTTTTAATCTTTTAATGTTAAATCTTTGTTTTTCGTAAAATATTATTAGCCACGATACTGCTCGTTAAAATGATCTGACTATTGGTGAAAACCGTATTGAAATCGGTTCAGTAATTCCCGAGTCTATAAGTCACACACAAACGAACATTCATTTTTATATATATAGATAGAGATAGATTAGAATTTCTGATAGTCGATAAAAACAGTTTTTAGTTGCGCATTTGCACGCTAGATGTCTACGTCAAAAAAGTATAACAATGTCACACCCATTTTTTTATTTAATACATTTTGCGGGATACGAATTAGCCTATGTTCTTCCTCAGAATGCAAGCTATCTCCCTGTCAAATTTCATCAATATCGGTTCAGTGGTATAGCTTTGAAAAGTTAGCAAACAGACAGACAGACACACTTTCGCATTTATAATATTAGTATGGATTGAACAATTATTTTAGATACAAAAATTAATCTATAGATGTAATTCAAGGACAAAAATATACCTTAATATTTTGAGATGAGTCTTAAATTCTGGATGTAGGTAAGTCGAGATTCTCAAACTGGGATATTGAGAAAAATATGAAATAGGGGAAAGTCGGTTGATTTTGACCACTTTTTTTAATTAAGATATTTAGTATACTAGTTTTTTATTTGTTTATGAACTGAAACAGCAGTTTATAGATTTTGTTTTTATTAAGTATTAATCAATATAATTATTATAAACTCGACAAAAATCAACAAAATGTGAGATGGGAGCTTTGTTTCAATCAACCGGTACTGTAAATTGGACCACGGGGTTGCTAATGTGGACTTTAATAGAATCTTATCTAAAATATACCTGTAAACAAAATATAATATATATTTATGTATTACAGACTATCAAACAATTATTTATCATAAGTATTAAAACAAAAAACTATAAGAAATCAGTATCGTTACATTATTTCATTTAAATTATTCAAGAAAGACAATCATCACATATGTCAGGATTATTGGTATAAGTTTCATGATTCGAGCTATGGAAACTACGTGCGGTCCATTTTAACCAACAGTGTGAAAATTGAGAAAACAAAATCTAACAAAAATATAACCTATCAAAGCCGCCAATCAATCCATGACAGTTAATTGTTGATAAACTACTGCTGCAAACTATAAATTAAAAACGCTATATGCTTACCTTTGTACTAACTACACCCTTAGCACGAATCACTCAAAATTACCTCAAAAATCATTTATTTACATTTGCGGAAACAAAACACTAACATTCAACATGTCAAGGAAAACAATATAGCCGATATGCAATAAAGTTAGGCGCCTATCGCACGGTGTTGTCATTTAAGAAATCAGAAAACTACTTTTCGAGATATAGGTGGTCCAATATACCATACTTTCCCCTATATTAAAAATTAATAATTTTTATTGTATGGATTTTGGCTTCTGGGTGTAAGCCGCGCCAGTTTGGTCGTGTTATCGGCCAACGTTTCGTCACACATTGCAGTAGACATCTTCAGGGCTCTTCTAAAGAAGAAGAAGAAGAGTCCTGAAGCCAAGATCCATAACAAGATCACCGCGGAAGCCTCAAGACTTGTATACTTTTTATTGTATGTAATATTTGAAACATTTGTGTACCTTTACTGTTACTTGATACAGGTATTCTTATAGCTTTTTATTACATACGCGTTGTTTCGTACATTTTTAGTACCCCTGCTTAGTACCGTCAAATTAACGTTCTTTCAACATATTAATTAACAGTTTCTGTAGTTCATTTTTATCATTATTTCAACATGCTGGCCGAAGTTTGGACAGTGGTGCGTTTTGAAAGTCAGGAGTTCTAAGAAGAATAAATATTCGGGGGGCCCACTTAATTTTTTTTGTCAAATATATATTTTTTAAATATTCAAGAATTAATTTTTGTTTTCTTTCTATACCAGGCCTCCTACATCCTAGGGCCCTAGGTAGTTGCTTAGAGCATAGGTGTCCAACCTTTTCAATCGTCTGGGCCACATAGTAGAAATTTTATTGAATTTAATTTACTAAGGGCCGCAGAATATAAAACAGGACTTTTTTTTTTTTTTTTTTTTAGTCGCGTCAATTTCAATTCCTAATTTTTATTGTATAAATAGCGAGCTACATTAAGAAAAATAAAAACTAATGACCTTTTTTTCTTTTTCTTTTTAGTCGTACTAACAATAAGTAATTTAAATGTAAATTTATTAAATTTATTACTATATAAATTTTTTTATTATTATTATTCTCGCGGGCCGCACCAAGACTCCTCGAGGCCGCATATGGCCCGCGGGCCACGAGTTGGACAAGCTTGGTTTAGAGTTCCTAATGTGTAACGCGCCACTAAGTTTGGGTACCTCAGATGTCGGGACAATTAGCAATGGATCCAGCAAGCTGGAAATTCATTGGACAATAAGCGATTTGACATAAGACGGCCTTGGATCGAGCAATTTATTGAATCTGAACGGTAGTTAGGTCAGGCGGTCGGCAGATGTCACCCCATTGTTTAGTTGTGCGGCCGGTACACACACACAGGGACGGTCTAAGGGGGAATACAGCCCTTTAAATATTAATGTAGTCTCAAATTGTAAATAAAGTGTGTTTGTAAATTGAGGCAAAACGTTGGATAAAATGATACCATATTGTTCAGATTATAGCTGATAGATGCCAGAGACGGATTCAGGGAGAAATACAGTCCTTTAAACTGTTTAAATGTTAATAAGCTACTGGCACCAGTCTTGGCCGCATTAAGAGCAAGGTATACTGGTTTTTTTTTGAGGTTGATAGGCTTATTTTTTATAATTAATAAAACAATTTAATTACCAAATTTTGCATAATAGTTTATTTTTTAAATTATAGTTTATGTTTTTTTTTCAAGTAATGGACAAAGTAAAAACAGTGATGGACACTTGCTAATGATTACAAAATGATAAGTACTATGACACAAAAGTCATTAAATAAAGAATCGTAAAATTATTAACAATTTAAATATAATAATTAGTTTAAATGTCCCCCATTTTGACACCCATTGGCCGATTGTCATCAAATTAAGCTGTTTTACAGTTTAGTATGTATGGATTATGATTCAGTAATGACAGTAATCAAATATCAACAAATATTTCTAATTTACTACATTTAATTAAACAACCTGAGTAAAAAAAAAATAAACGACCATTGCACGGCCGTTTGTTTTTTTTTTATTCGGGAAGATTCCAATACTGGAGTATTGTCCAAGACTGGTGCCATTACCTCATAGTCTGATATTGTAAATAAAGGATGTTTAAATGTAAAGTTTTTTATGTGCAAGCGAGAATAAAAAGGAGAAATATATTGTACAGTGTATTCCAAGTTGATTCAGACATAGGAAATTTAACATGGGGACAATTAGAAATGTTGTAGTAACCTTTTTTGTCAAATTTAACGATGTGTGATTGGTGCATTTTGAAATGCCGCCTCGAAACTAATTGATAAATTTTAAATAAATCAATAGTATTTTGTTTTCAACTCTAATGAAAGTAAAATAAACATCCTAGATAAAATTATAATAATATTTTTTGACAGATATAAATTTGAAAACAAAATACTAATGACTATTTTATTAAATTTTGTGGCGGTATTTCAAAATGCACCAATCACACATCGCTAAATTTGACCAAAGGCTACTACAATATTTCTAATTGCCCCCATGTTAAATTTCCTATGTCTTAATCAACTGTATGTATAGTTCAACCTTCGGTCTAATTTTGACCGAAGCCGAATATTCGGTCGGACACTACTTATGTCTCGATAACCAGAACATATTTCAACCGTAGTTATTTTAAAGAGCTAATCGAGATAAAAGGTATAATATTTTGGTACTTATATCTTAATCCGGACCTGGCAGCGAGTTTGTCGGGCCTAAATTAATCGAGTTAAGGTAATGATCGGGCACAACAGGGGTTAAACGGCCCATCTGTTGTGCCGTATTGTTTTTACAGTTGTGTCAATTTGATTTCACAAACTATAGTTGTTAACGTAAATGGTTTTGTCACCGTTTACTGTAACTATCCAATTTGTGATGAGATTAGTGCCCTTTAACACGGTCTGATTTCATATGGTTGTATTAATGCATTTTTATATGTAATATACATAGGTGTATGTTGCTATTAGGGTTTAGTACGTACAGAACTGTCAGTTTTTCAAGAAAAATACTTCAAGTAAGGTCGAGCGGGGTAAATATGAAACAACAAAAATATGGGGTAAAAGTGAAACAGGCTTGCAACTAAAAACTAATTTGTTTATAGGAGAATTATAAAAACTGACATCATCATTAAAGGTTTGTTAAAGCGACCTGAAAATATGAATTGTCTAATAAGTGATGTGTCACCCCTACAGAATTAAATTTTAATTCTTTGCACATAACTTTCTGTATATTAATTAAAGTTACAATTTCACATTGATATGCCACAAAGAAGATAAATCAAAGTTGCCTTTGTAGCTTTTCTTTTAATTTTTCGAGAAATATTTTACATTAGAGGCCTGTTTCACTTTTTCTCTTACCTGTTGCACTTTTTCCAAATTTAGAGGTTAAAAATAAAACACACTTTTTTCATTTTTAAAGTCCGTGTTGTATCGTACAGTTCAAATGACGTAAGTATTTAAAATGGTTATTCATAAGCGCATCTAGTAGAAAAAATTAAAGTATGAATTTGTATCGTTAACTGTCAAAAAACATGAAAGATTTGTATTTTGTTTCACTTTTACCCCAGTTGACCCTACTTTTTAATATTTACTATTTATTTTTGAAATCGTTTTTTGAAGCCATTTAATTTGATACCCATCAATATGATTTTTTATGTAATAATTCATATATAACTATATGGCGTCTCACAGCTGCCATTTTGACCCCCCCCCCTCCCATTTGTAGTTTATAACACGCGGGCAGTCAAGACAAATCCAATGATACCTCATTTGTTTAAATCGGTCAGTTAATTTAAGCACTACGGGGAACGAACATACATACAAACATACATATATACTGTCAAAATTATAACCCCCTTTTTGACTTCACATAGTCGGGAAAAAATAAAGTACATGACATCCCACACGTCATATTTATATAATAAAATAGGACCATTCTGCCCGAATATACACCACCTGAACACCCTATTTCTAATACAGTACGAAGTATCAAGTTTTCTTCGAGAAAACCTCAGAAACACGGTAGTGTTTTGTTATTGTGATTGATTTCCATGGCTTACTTGTTCATTTTCATGCACATATTGATATAACATATGTTATGTACCACACATTGTGGATCTCATGATATATAGGAATATAAATGGTGGGTGTATGTTAAAATCTCGACTGGTTATAATCCTGAAAAAAAATTAAGAACAAAATAGGTACTGACACCAATCTTGGCCACTTTAAGGGGGCAGACCCACTTAGAATTTTGAAAAATCCATATTTTTGCATTTTCTCAAAGTAGAATATTTCAAAAATGTCCTGGAATAGACGATTCAGTGTAAGTTCCAAAATAATTTTTTTTATCTGCATGCAAATCGTACTCAAAACTTTAAACGCGTTTTTCTCGAAACCATGTTTTTTGAGAACGGCAAAACCGATCGGTTTGAAATTTTTCTCACTTATTCTATACATAATTGTCATCCGGATGGACGAAGGATATTTTTTTGGACGATTATTTTTTTTTATAGCCGAAAATGCGAGTGAAATTTTAGTTGAATAAAAAACTTTGACTTTCAACATCCGCCATTTTGTGAAAATTCAAAATTTTTCAAATCCCTTCGTCCATACGGAGCATTATGTCATAAGCTAATGATCCATTTTTTTTTATTTCAGATGATCTAGTGATGAGCAGCAGTAATCACGGTAAAATATTTTTTTTGACTCCTCCCAAATTTGCTGTATCCCACTTATTTTTTAATATTTTGCCATAAAAAATTATAATATTTTCTGTAAAATGTGGAAAAACATTTGTTATTAATTATTTTAATGCGTGGCCAAAAAAAAATCCTAAACTGGGTCTGCCCCCTTAAGAACAAGGTATATTGTTTTTTGGGATTGATGGGCTCCTTTTTTGTAATTTTCATGGACTCATGTTACTAATAATATCTCTTTATTAAATCAATTTATTTGCCAAAGTTCGCAAATATAGTTTTTTTAATTATGGTCTTTTATTTTGTTTAAAAGTAATAAAATTAAAATCGTAAAATTTGAAACAATGTAAAGTGCCACCATTTTGACACCTATTGGCCGATTGTCATAAAATCAAGCTGTTTTACAGTTAAGTGTCTATAGATTAATTACAGTGGCGTAGATAGGGGGGGGGGGGGGATTACGATGATCAATCACCCCCCATGAGTTTACTTCATGAGAAAAGTGAAAGACATTTTTTTTTAAACTTGCCAAATATGAACAAAATAGTAGAAGTAAATAGGAAAAATGAATACAAAAAAAAGTTATTTTAAAATTTGGATGACCTTTTTTTTACTAAATACAATTTATATGATCAAAAAAAAAAGGTCATTCAATTTAAAATTACATTAATAATTTTTTTTTATTTTGCATATTTTAGAGGCCCCTCAGCCACCACTTGCCCAGGGGCCTGGTCATATCGCCCCCCATCGCAAAAAACTATCTACGCCACTGGATTAATATTCAGTAATGGCAGTAATCAAATGTCAACAAATATTTCTAATTTAGTACATTTAATTAAACAGTTGTCCAATACTGGGGTACTATCCAAGACTGGTACCAGTACCTTATTTATTTATAAAATATAGAAATTGTAACATTCGGTTCATTCGCAATAAAAACAGTGTGAAAAGAAAAGGCACTTAATATAATCGATCAATTTAACAGTATGTGAAGGAAACATTGGTAAAAAAAGATTAATACAATTACGCATTTTTTTGCAGGTTATGAACACTTTCAAACTAACTAACACTACTAGTCCAATCAAATTAAAAAAGGTGACAGATGAAATTAATATTCGCCTGGATAATTTTAGTATTGATCGATGGCTATAGTAGAGGGAAATTAGCATTTTGAAGTGATGCATTCGGGAAGATGGATTTTCTCTTCATATATGTTCGAAGATGAGTTGAAAATCAAAACTTAAAAAAAAACGGCCATGTGCGTCCCGAGAAAATTGTATAATTGTGCATTTTTGATACATATTTTAATTTATTTAACAGATTTTGGCATATGTTCACAAGAAAGTACATAAAAAAGTCTACAATTAAAAAAAAAAAAATTACCCTCTGACGTTTTCTCATTAAATGACGAGCTTTTCCATTTTTTTTTCAAAAATGGCCGATTGTGGGTGTAAAAATAAAATTTTATTATGTATTTATGTATAACATAAAAATCTTATTTTCGTAAAAATCCCTTCATTTTTACGTTAATTATTGCATTATTAGTGATAAAAAAAGTTTAGACTATTAATATTTTTAACCATCAAAAATTTGACTGTCATTTATTTTACCATTGGTAATTTGACTATTATACTGTAACACTACGTCTATACAGTGTATTCCAAGTTGATTAAGCCATACGAAATTTAACATGGGGACAATTAGAAGTGTTGTAGTAACCTTTGATCGAATTTAACGATGTGTGATTGGTGCATTTTGAAATGCCGCCACAAAATTTAGTAAAATTGTCATTAGTATTTTGTTTTCAATTTTATATCTGCCAAAAAATATTATTATAATTTTATCTAGGATGCTTACTTTAATTTCATTAATGTATTTTTTAGTTGAAAACAAAATACTGTTGATTAATTTAAAATTTATCAGTTAGTTTCGAGGCGGCATTTCAAAATGCACCAATCACACATCATTAAATTTGATTAAAGGCTACTACAACATTTCTAATTGGAATACACTTGGAATACACTGTATAACCGTTACAAATAAATTAATATATTTATTTAATTTTACTTGTTAAGGTAGTTCTCGTGCTACAGTACCAACAAAAAGTTACGCTCATAATACCATAGTAAAATATCGAAAATAATTGCGTTGCTACAGAGAATTTTTGATCAAGTCTATACCCAAAGCCGTCTATACAGATTATTAAAAAACACAATCATACTTTCTTATTTTATTATTTTTCTTTATTTTATGACTAAACGCTTCGACAGATTTTGATAAAAAACTACCAAACAGTAAAGGGTTATTATTATGATATGTGATAAAAAATTCAAAATGATTGACCGTTTTGTTTTTGAAATATAATTAAATTTCAAATATGAAACGGTCAATCATTTTGTTTTTGAAATACAAGGTCAATCATTAGGAATTTTTTTATCACATATCAGAATAATAAACCTTTATTGTTTGATAGTTTTTTATTAAAATCTATCGAAGTTTTAGTCATGAAAATAGACATAATACGAACTTGATATAGCGGATACGTACAAAAGTGGCAAACTATGATGACAATTATCTCGAGTTTAAAACGGTCGATCTCTTTAAAATTTCACGATTGGATAGATATCATTATTCTCTTTATACCCTGATTTTTTTTTAAATTCTATCGAAATGACGTTTGCACGAGAACTACCTTAAGCGGTAAAGTGATGTTGTTCGCTCTGTGTCATGTAAGTGCAGATTTTGTAATTTATTAAATTCTAAACTTGTGGCATCAAAAGCCAAAGCCAGTGCGCAGACAACTCTCAATGAGTAAATATCGATAGATTGATAAGCTGGAACTAGGAAGCGCCGACAAAGAAGGGTTCTATTTAACCTATCCCTCACACATCGTCGTGAAAGTGTTAACATATTTGTGTTAAATTGATAGTTTTTGTTTTTCTGTTAAATAGTGTTTTTAACTGTTTCCAGTGTCGTTAATTAGTTTTAATTATTTATTTATTTATTTCAAATTATTATACATTTTGGGTGTATTACATTACAATATTGTTGTTATTTTGCTAGTTATGTTGTCGACTTAATTAAAGTGAGTTATATTTTTATATATTGCATAATTTTGTAATAAATATACAGTCGGGACTCATTTATTTTAAACCTTCTGAATCATATGACTCGCGTTTATTTTAAGTCGAGAGGGGCTCACACCAAGTTATGTGTAGATCCTTGACCAATCAGCGTTGGCGCGGGAATTGACATCACCACGAAGATGTATTCAAATGTTATAAATGTATAATAGAATATCAAATACAAGAAATCCTTTATTTATTCTTGTCTTCGTATTTTTTGATATTTTAACAACATATACAATCAAAGAAGTATAAATTCGACATTGCAAAATCATGAAAAAGCTATCACAGACAATTTTGTCTATTCGGGAAGTGTCATTTTTACTATTCTTAAGTTGGCAATACGTTCTGTGATGTCAAACATTTGAATACGTCTTCGTGGTGACTTGAAATCCCGCGCCAACGCTGATTGGTCAAGGAGCTATAGAGACTATGTATGTAAACCTTGGTATTTAATATTTATCGTTAATAGTTAATCGTGATAGTGAAATAATTTTCTTTACTTTTTATTTCGAATATGAGCAAGGTGATGAGTGACGACGGTGATAAGTGTCTCTAATTAATTCTACAAAAATTTCAAAAATATGTTCGTTTACGCCATGACTCGAGAATGATGGGAGGTGAAGGAGGAGAAAAAATTTACAATAAACAAAAGTCGGCATTTACGATAAACGAGAGTTAAAAATAAACGAGAGTTACAATAAACGATTCCCGACTGTATTATCTTTTAATACGGTTAGCATTTATTGTTATAATACCGATATTTTAACTATCAGTATTTTGAGCTTCCGATATTTCGGCTGTTAAAATTTTAAACTTTCGATATTTTGATAATCGGGATAATATTCAAACCCTCAAGTATATTTGTGTGTGAATATGATGTGTGTCTGTGTGTGTGTCTATAGACCAGGTAAGACACGATAGCAGGAGAAGAGGAATAGAGCAGATATCGACATGGAAGCATGTTTTGAATATGTTTGCAGAATCTCAATAACATAATTTCATGGATTCCTATCGGCGGCGGTCGGAGAAACACGCGAGCACTACTACTTGCGGATTCGAGTCACTCGTGATCCGAATCGATGGCGCGGAAGATACACACCCAACCCACACCCAACACGGAACACCCAACACGGCTAGAGGATGCTGCGAGAAAACTAATACGTATGTGATGATACCAATGCCGTGTTTTCATTCATGTAATATATAAATGATGGAGGTAACGTTTGTCTGGGCTTCTGGATATGAGTATTGGTACGTTGATGTAGATGTTAATACATAGGATCGAATTTTTAAAATAATTCTCCAAGCTTTATTAGACCAAAAAAACATTTTTTATGTTTCGTACTTTTTTTCTTAAGTTTATGGTTTCTGAGTAAAATTTTTTGAATGTTCTTTCAGTGTTTTTACTGTTTTTAGTTGTTTTTTTAAGTTGATTTTATTTTTTTCTTAAAAAAACAAATAAAAACAATAAAAACGAGGCAAATAAGGCCCACCTTAATTAAAAATGTTATATTTCGGGTAATAAGTAATTTATATTAAAAAGGCTATGTTAATGACAAATTTTGGGTTATTATTAATCTAAAGAAGTACAAAAATCACGAATTTTGATTGGAGAGCATTCACAGACAGACAGACAGATTGAGTGACCTATCTGAGATAATGCTCATACTGGATTCAGAGGTCTCAAAACGTGTAATTCCGATGAAATATCGAATTATTGACGTACAGTATTAAAAAAAGTTATATAAGTAAATTGTATTTATTTGAAAAAAAGACAAAACCTTTAACTTTAAACGCAATAAAGCTAGTGTCTCATCATTTCATATCAAAGAAAGTACCATTTCTCCACTACAAGAAATAAAAAGTATTTTTCCATTCGAATGATCATTTGTCCATATTACCTTTGAACATTTCTGTTGATATGTGTGTGTGTATGTGTATATGTGATCCCTTTCTCGATTCTGGAACATGAAAGGCAGATCCTTCTTTGACCAATTGAGTTCTAGTGAGTTATTTTAGATCATTGATTTGAATTTAATCTGTAATGTTCTACCAAAGACGAATTCTTGATTTTGACTGATTTTTATTTAGGTTCTATTATATTTGATGTTTTCTATTGATGATACATACTATATACAGTCAACCTTCGACAATTCGTGATCAAACAATATATTTATCCATACTAATATTACTACTGGAAAAACGGAGAAACTGTGGTTTCTAGTCACTTAAACTAAAAATATACATCTTAACCACAATAAATTTATTGTGGTTAAGGTGTATATTTTTATAAATGCGAAAGTGTATCTGTCTGTCTGTTCGTTACCTTTTCACGGCTAAACCGCTCAACCGATCTTGATGAAATTTGCCAGGGAGATAGCTTGCATCCTGATAAAGAACATAGGCTACTTTGTATCTCGAAAATTTATCAGATAAAAAAATAGGTGTGTGACATTTGTACGCATTATAATCTATATTTTTTTGGCGTAGACATCTAGCGTGTATCTGCGAAATTAAAAACTTGTTTTATCGACTAAACAGAAATCTGTATTACCATGTACACGAAGTCGCGGATAACATCTAGTTTGGTAAATATATTTTATGAAAATTTTTTTAATCGAGATTTTCATTGAAATATCTACTTTGACCTTTTTGCCTGCTTTCAGAGACTGTAATAACTCAAAATTAACAAAACACAGAAGGGTGAAATTTTATAACAATGATATATTTTAACCTCTGACGAAATCCTTCTATTGTGAAAGAAATCAGATATCCGGAAACGGATGTTTACTCTTATCAATTTTGAATTTTTCTAATTGTTTCTGTAATAGAACAAAAAAAAATTATAAAGAATAATTTCTATATAAAACTGAAAAAACTTATAATCTGTGAAAAATCAAACAACCGGAAACGGATGTTTACTTTTATCAAATTAAAAAAATTTGTTATTGTAAAAGATAACACAAAAAAAATAAAGAAAATTAATTTTTATATGATATTGAAAAAAATTTGTAATATTTGAAAAATCGAACAACCGGAAACGGATGTGTACCTACTCTTATCAAAATTTTGTTTAAAATTAAATTTCATTTAATATTAAATCCATAATTTGTTTTGCGACAGTTTATCCAAAAATATACTTGGTCCGAAAGTACCATATCACTTTTCAGACCGGAAATATGGACTAACACCCCTAAAACAGAGGGGAGGGGATGGGGAGGTGAACCGTAAGTGGATGTTGACGAACACCCGCGTGAAGAGAGAGAAAGTGACTGAAAGAGGGTGAATCAAGAAATGAGAGGGGGGGGGGGTGGAGATTACAGAGAAAGGTAGTAGAACACGCAAGCGGATATCCGGTTAGGTGCTTTCGATTTGAATTGTGTTCGGAAGAACAGGCGAATAGGGTAGAGGGGAACAGGAGGGGGGATATTGATGCCCCGTCGTTAAGTGTAATGTATGTATTTTATGGTTTTAACTCTTTTCTTTTGTGCTGTATTTTTTTATGTTGAACATATGGGAATAAGTCAAGTGCCGAAGAAAATACTGTATTTAATTTTACATATAGGGGCATTTAAAGTGTTACAGATTAAACCGTCGCATATTTGAAAAAAATGTTTTGACTAAAAAATGCTTTGTTGTGAGGGTATAATCGAATAATAATATTTATTTGTTGTTTTAACGTGGCCTTCATAGATATTTGAAGCTCAACATCATTTTTTTAAATAGTAACCTATAGTTTTTATTTCATAATCTTATTCTACGTGAAATAACACGAATATTTCATTAAAAAAAATTTTTTTTGAACAACCTCAAGATATCTAACAAAATAATTCGAGATTTTGAACTTTCAAGATGTTTTTACTCAGAAACCATAAAATTTAGAAAAAAGTACAAAATACAAAAAATGTTTATTTTGGTCTAATAAAGCTTAGAGAATTATTTTAAAAATTTAAAGAACTTGTTCTATTTATTTAATTTTAGCAAAAACAAAAAACATACGAAATGTTAAAGAAAATTCTAGAATAATTCTCCAAGTTTCATTAAATGAAAATAAACATTTTTTATATTTTGTAATTTTTTCTAAAGTTTATGGTTTATGAGTAAAAAAATCTTGAAATTTCAAAATCTCGAATTATTTTGTTAGATATATTGGAAAACTTAGGTTGTTCAAAAAAAAAAGTTTTCAATGAAAGATTCGTGTTTTTTCACGTAGAATAAGATTATGAAATAAAAACTATAGGTTCCTATTTAAAAAAATGATGTCGACCTTCAAATATCCATGAAGGCCACGTTAAAATAACAAATAAATATTACTATTCGATTACCCCGTCACAACCAAATATTTTTTGGTCGAAACATGGTTCTAAGATAATAATCTGTAACACTTCAAATGCCCCACCCTGTATATCTAACATCCTTAAAACTATCAAATTCAAATTATGTTCACAATCAGAAGCAAATTCTTCTACGAGGGATTAAAATGCGATTGGCAGTTAAGTTAAGTTATCTATGGATTTTAGCAATTTATTTTTTTCACAGACAACATAACACAATTCTATACCCGGCAATGAGACTTTGCGCTGACTTCGCTTGCGAGTAAATTTTACTTCCATGTTCCGAAGGAAATGGAAGTATTGTAATACCATCGAAAAATCGTGTCCGAGAAAATGACAAATTCTGATTGTACTAACTTCAAAACGTAAAGAAAAGTTAATTTCCGCATGGCGGCTGTGCGTGTGTCTGTGTGTCTGTCTGTCAGGATGTAGATTTTTTTTTCGTTCACGATAACTACTGTAAAAATGCACCGATCTGAATTATTTTTGGGGAAAATATTTGTCTCAGTGAGTACTCCAGACCAATTGATTTTGGTGCTAATCGGATAAGGGGTTTTGGAAATATTCGATATTTTGTAACTTTTTTCGTCAAAAAAATTAATATTGCGAGTATTATCTCACTAATTTTGATAAGATTTGGTACATTTGCAGTTCAATTGAATCTAAGGGACATTTATTATTTGTACGTGCCTAAACAGCCATTAAAGGGATGAAAAACACACTTAAAATTTGAATTTTAAATACTAATATGTCATTAATTCATATTGCCTTGGAAACAAATGCAACTAAATTCAAATTGTCAAATTAGTTTTTCTACGAATGTGAATTATGTTTTTGACATTAGAAAACTAATATTTATATACAAATGGCAAAAAGAGCTGTAACCGTTGTAAGTATATATGTTTTTTTAATGTATTACGATATTCATAGTAGTAGGTTATATAAATAAAATATTTAAAATTAAAAAATATATATTTAAAAATTATTTAAAAAGATAGATAGAACATGGAAGTCATGTATGGTTCTCCATACCGATATTTAAACTTACAATTAATTGTATGGAATCTTTTTTGCAGAGAATTAAATTTTCTATAATAAAAGGTCATTACAACTTTTGCAGTTTCTCCAATGCAATCATTTGCTAGACGTATTTGTGTCAAAACTGCGTCTATTTTAACATAAATTGTTACCCGCGACTTCGGCCGCGGATTTTTTCATCTAATCAATTTTTCGGAATACAAAGTAGCCTATATCCTTCATCTATCTCCTTACCAAATTTCATCAATATCGGTTCAGTGGTTTAGCCGTAAAAGGTAACAAACAAACAGAATTAAATTACTTTCACATATGGATTAAATTTGTTTTTACAAATAAAAATATCGGTATGGAGAACCATACATGACTTCCATGTTCTTTAATATCTTTTTAAATAATTTTTAATATATGAGAAATTTAAATGGGATTTGCCAGAAATAAAACTCACCTTTGTATAAATAATGTCCTAATGTCAAAAACATAATACACATTCGTAGAATAACTAATTTGACAATTTGAATTTAGTTGAATTTGTTTCCAAGGCAACATAAATTAATTTAAAATTCAAATTTTGAGAGTGGTTTTTACCACTTCAATAGCTGTTTAGACACGTACAAATAGTAAATGTCCCTTAGGTTCAATTGAACTATAAATGTACCAAGTCTTATCAAAATTAGTGAGATAATACTCTCAATGTTCACTTTTTAGCCGAAAATTTCGAATATTTCTAAAACCCCTGATTCGATTAGCACCAAAATCATTAGGTATTGAGTACTCACTGAGACAAACATTTCCCCCAAAAATAATTCAGATCGGTACATTTTTACAGTAGTTATCGTGAACGAAAAAAATTCTACATCCAGACACACGCACAGTCGCCATGCGGAAATCAACTTTTCTTTACGTTTTAAAGGTAGTACAATCAGAATTTGCTCTTATCTCGGACACGATTTTTCGTCGGTATTACAATACTTCCATTTTTTTTCAGAACATGGAAGTAAAAAGAAAAGAAACACGACTGACGGTTTATTTTCTAATCAACATTGAAATCTAAACGATAAAAAGCCCTAGTACATTCCTGCCAACTAAAAATTAATTAAAAATATTCTACCTACATAATTCAACGATTAATTAACAATGTAATAATAAAAACTATATATTGACGGTTTTGTAACAACAGTACTAATTGTTTTCTCGATGTAATTGTTATAAATCATTTATGTCAAAACAACAGCGTTTTGTAGTTCAATTAAAAACAGGAAATTCGCGAGTATTTATTTTTTAGCTCGTGATACATGAAATTGCATATTTTTACATTTAAATTTAAATTCTGTAGTTTAATTGTCTAGAACAGTGCTTCAACCATAACAACTCATACACTCGTATGAACAATTATGCCCGGTTTCACGAACAATAGGTACCTATCTATAGTTCATGTTAGAGCTAGGCACGGGTTGTGAATTTTTCGGGTCACAGAGCGTAAGCGATTTTCAAATCTTGAATCGTGAGCGTGCGTGATCGTGAGTCAAATTAAAACAACCGTGCGTGAGTACATTTTTCTTGTGCGTGATTCCGTGAGTATATTTTAAATATTTATTTATATAAGATCTCATTAAAAATAGAGAGGCAAATAGCAGTTGCTATATTCAAGAATGAGATAAAAATATCTGTCGTTCGTGAAACTGGGCATTTCTAGGTAAAATTACATGTAGTTATAGTTTTTCTGTAGGATGATGGAAACAAAAAATAGACGCTAAAAAAATTCAGCTTCAAAATATTTTTTTTATATTGATTTACAATTTTTTTCACATAGTTATTATTTCCAAAACTTATTAATTTTGTTAATTAAAATGTTTTAAATTAATAAAAATTATTAATTTTTAAATGCCTCAAAAAATAATATATATCTACACAAAAATTATTTTCGTAAAAAAACTTACATACATAATTCCCAGTTAAAAATATTGAAAACCCCTGGTTTAGTATCGCATAAAATGAAATCAATTAATTCCAGAAATATTCCAATACATAAACAAAATCAAAATTTCCTCGCTATATCAATTTTTCTATACATATATTTTAATTATCTACATTTTTCCAATTATGTAAATATTTAAGCACGCAAAAAAGTGCGCGTTATTTTAAAATAAACCGGATATCCGTGCTTTACATTCATTTAGCCAACGGGGTTGAAAAATATGGAACACGAAAACAGGAATAAATTCCATGGATGACGGGGGGTGGGGGTAATTAACCTAATCATAAATCCTAAAGACCTTAAAAATATTACAATTAAGTCTGACATTAAGTTTATTAAATAGAGTTATTTCTCAAGCTAATGGCGACGAGGAACAACAGAGAGGGTGCTAGTGTTAGAGGAATGGTCAAAATGTTACCGACCAACCTTTATCACGTATGATTTGTAGAAAATTATGAAGGGTTCTTAGTTAATAGCAGGGCTTCGAACCGTTATTTTTTTCGTTTTGGTTTTCGTTCCGGTTCGAGTAAAAAAATATATTTCATTTCGGTTACGGTTTTCGTTCCGAAAAAAATACCGATTTTCCGGTTTTTTCGGTTTTGGGTTCAGTTCCGAGAGATTAATTTAAAAAAAAATATTTGTATAAAATTTTTTTTTACCATAATTTAGAACATTTTATGGTACTTGTATGATAGCCCGAAAGACAATTGAAGTGGGAAATAAGATCATGTTAACGCGCGTATTTTAACATGTACTGAACCGTAAAAACCGATATTTTTATTTCGGTTCTGTTCCGGTTTTCGTTCCGACAAAAAATTACGGTTTTTCCGGTTTTCGGTCAATTGAAATGGGAAATAAGATCATGTTAACGCGCGTAGTTTAACATGTACTGAACCGTAAAAACCGATATTTTTATTTCGGTTCTGTTCCGGTTTTCGTTCTGACAAAAAATAACGGTTTTTCCGGTTTTCGGTTCAGTTCCGGTTGGAAACCCTGGTTAATAGTCAGCTTAACCCAAGTGTAACCAACCAAATAAATTTACAATTTTGACCAACCAGGGTACTCGGGTACCCATGTACGAATTTGTAAGTAAAACATTAATCTAGCTGAAAATTATTTTATGTATTGGATGAATATTGATTTATTTATGGTTGATGAAGATATTTCGAGCTAAATACAATTATAGAATTATATATAATGGCCTTTATAATCCTAAGTCAGGTATGAAACGCGGACAGCTTTATCGTGAATTTCTTAATTTTTACATTTGAAAAGCATTTTAGTTTAGTTTATAATAAACCGGTAACAGTCCAGGTTACTGTTAATAATCAAGCACGTGACAACACTGGCAGAAAAGTTGTTGTTGGCAAAAGCAACCTATATTGAATGCGAAAATCCAGTCTGCGATGAGCATACTGCCAAAGTTACTAAATGCCTTGTATGTAGTGATTAATTTCAGTTTTTTCATTTAACTGCTAAAAAACAATTATTACAAGCAATTGATTTGATAATTTTCATTTATTATTGTATATTGTTTGTTTGTACATGGTATTTTTTTTTAACTCATAAAAATGTAGAAATGTAATAATTATTTTTACTATATTCATTAAATTTGATGAATAAACAATTAAAAATAAATATTATTTATTATAATTTAATTATTTACTTACTCATTTTTTTCATAAAAATATTTTAATTTGGACTATACGTGTACTTTTTTCAAATTTAAAATTTTCTTAGTTAAATAAAATAAAATAATTTTTTTTAGTGCATTTGTCAATAGGAAAATAGATTAAACCGTGGGGATTCAAGAGGATTTTTGCAAATTTTCTTTAGGAAAAAATTATTCAATAAAATGTACGTCGATGGGTACCCGGTTGGTTACACGAGGGTTAAGAAATTTAAGTTAACTGTCAGGTACATAAAATAACAAATCTCCTATTACTACAAAAGTTTAATAAAGAACTGGTACCAGTGTTGGACACTTGTTTAATTAAATGTACTAATGTTAATTATAAATATTTGTAGATATTTGATTACTACCATTACTGATTTCATGAAAATCACAAAAAGAAGCCCATCAATTAAAAAAAAAAAAAAAACAGTATACCTTGCTTTTAAAGTAGCCGAGATTTGTGTCAGTACCTTAAATAGTTTAAATTTATTTGTCTTTTATCTACCAGACATTTGCTTGTTAAAAATAAAAGTTGTCTGTATTTTTACAGTGAATATTGGAAGTTATCCTATCAAAATCTTTTTAAAAAAATCCTGAAACGGTAAAATAATATATCTACCAAAACAAATATTTTGAGGACTTGTTAACAAGAGGTTATATCATAGTTTCAAAACACCCTTTAACTTACGATTAATTTCCTGAAACGGTAAAAAAAATTCTGAAACGTGAAAAAAAATCCTGAAACGATAAAATTCCTGAAAATTACGGTAAAATTTTGTAGACCCCTGGCAGACGTTATTCGCGTTTACAAAAGGCTAATATTGTCGGAAACATTCGTTTCATGCCGCAAAAAATACGGTGTAAAAAAACACGGTCTGAAGATGAGAACCCAAACCATTTATCATAAATAATTCTCGGCGAAAGCAGACGCTAACAACGCAAACGTTTACAACGTGAAACTGCGTATACTTTTATTTGACACCGAATCAAAATAATAACATGTTTCTACCGTCTAAAACTGGAATTTTACTTTTGCTTGATTATTTTTTATATGTTGTGTTGATATAAAATATTTATCTACTCATAATTTTATGTTTTCTATCAGTATTTTTTTTTAGATAAGATTAAAACTTTCATGTATCGTAGTGATTTTAATATCTATATTTCTATAAGTACCTGTATAAATAAAAATAAATGTTTAAAATATTTCTTACTTGGTATAATCGATACTTTACTGTATTGATTAAATAAATATAATGTACTTACATGGATGTACTTTATTGATTCTAGAACCTGCAATAGAAAATTATTATTAGTTATATGTTATATTATTTTATTTGAAGTTGAAAATTAATATTCGATGGTTAAAATTTCAATTGTGAGGGGCAAAAATATGAAAATTAATTTTTGGTGCAGATTTAGTCACTTTTTATATGATCTCTTAAAATTTTTGTTTGATACCAATAATTTTTTGGATGTTAAAACATGTTTTTTTTTTGTAAAAAATGTAGTAGGAGACTTTTAATAATTTAGGACAGTGGCGCAGTAAGAAAAAAATTCGGGGGGGGGTAAGCTTGGGGGGCCCAAAATATGCTAAATTATTATTATAATTTCTAATCTTATGACTAAAAAAAAAAAAAGGTCACAATTGAAAGTTAATTAAGAAGTAGTTATTGAAGACCTTTTTTTTTTTGTTAGTCATATAACTAAGTGCAGTTAACTGTATGATAAAAAACAAACAGAAAAGTCATTCAATTCAAAATTATTATAATTATTTTGCAATTTTAAGAACATTGAATATTTCGTGGGGGGTTTCGACCCCAAAACCCCCACCCGTTCCTACGCCACTAATTTATGAGATATTCTTGATTATTTTCAAAATTATTTCGAATTGTTTATTGCTCGTACTGCCTCTTACATCAACTGGTTTTTCAACTATTTTTGTATTAATAACTATCAAAAAATGTAATATAATTTTGTTATATTTTTTTTTTAGGATTCAGTCAAAATTAAAACTGAAAACCCCATTAGCCAAGCTGTTTTGTTCGACAGTTCGTAACATAACTAAAAAACTACTGGACCGATCAAGCTGAAATTTGGAGTATATATATATATGTAAAATGACTTTCCATTCCGGGAAAAATATAAAAAAATCATATGCACAAAATACGCTTCTTAGCTCTTAAAAAATTACCAATAAAGTTAAATATAAATAATATTAATTAAAATACTGTAAAAAAGTAAAAACTACCTATATCCCAGGGTCCAGAGAGCTATTCTTAATTAAAATCGATGCACACTTTACTATTAAGTTAGTTAGTTACTGCTGTATCTTAATTAGTACATAAATATAGTGTATCTAATGTAATTTAGTGGTCTCAAAATAATTTGTGTTCGGTGAACGAAGATTTGTTAGTTTCCAAGGAGAGGGAGGGGGTAATTTGTTTTTTGCACTTAAACAATTTTGCAATGCACAGATTAAAAAAACCCACAATATGCTCGGTTTAAACAATAATAATTATCTAGATGCTGATCATATTCTTTAGAAGTGTTTAAAAAAACGACATGAGAGTAGAAATAACTTGAAAACCTAGTTCATATGAACATATTTAACATATTTAACCAATCACAATTCAAGAATTTTTAATTTATCTATACTAGAGATACTCATAGTAAGAGATGTGACAGCGTCGCCATTTTTAGCCAAACCGGCGTTGACGCGATTTATTCAAAAATTCATTTATGTATTATTTTTAGCACATTAAATTTTTTTATTAAAATTTAACATGAAGTAATAATATCAAGTATACATTTAATGATATTGATAGATAAAAAAAATACGAGTTATCAGAACTCTTACTAATCTATATTAATTTGAGTGTAACCAACTAAGATAAAGGCACCAGTTATGGCCGCTATAAGAGCAAGTTTTCGTTTTTAGGGTTCCGAAGAAACCCTATTATTTTGGATTAATGGGCTTGTTTTTTATTATTCTCATGAACTCATGTTACTAATTAAACAAGTAACTCTTTATTTAATCAATTTAATTACCAAAGTCAACAAATATAATTTTTTTTTTTAAATTATAGCCTTTTATTTTGTTCATGTTTTTTCTCCAGTAATGGCACAGGTAAAATCAATAATGAGCACGTAGTGATGGACATTTGCTTATGATTACAAAATGATAAGTACTACGACACAAAAGATATAAAAGAAAGGATCGTCAAATTTGAAACAATGTAAAGCAGTTGCTAATTAATTAATAAATTATACTAATAATTAGTTTAAATGTCCACCATTTTGACACCTATTGGCCGATTGTCGTCAAATCACGATGTAAGACAGTTAACTGTATATATTAGTGATGTAACGAATGTATGATTTTAAACATTCGCGAATGCGAATGCGAATATTAGCGGCCGACATTCGCGAATGCGAATGCGATTGCGAATATTGACTTTTTTTATTATAAATTTTATTTTTCTTATTTTTTCGCTTTGAGGGGGGTGGGGGGCATGTAGACATATAAGCTCCCTCAATTTTTTTTTTGTAAATTTTAATTTGTATTAATTTGATAAGTTTTTTGTATTTTTTGTGGGCGGGGGGGGGGGGGGGGGGAGCACGACCATATAATTCCTTCTCTCTTAAAAAATTATTGCATTATTTATTTAGTTTTAATTTTATAACTTTTACTTTTTTAGGGATTGGGGCACGATCCATACAATCCCCCTTCCTAAATGTATTGTATTAATTGCTTAAATTTAAATTGTATAAATTAAATTAGTATTTAAATTGCTTTAATTTCTTAAAAAAAACTTTTTTTTAAATTTTCCCCCCAAAAATAATTCAAATCGGTGCATTTTTACAGTAGTTAATCGTGAACGAAAGAAAATTTTACATTCAGACACATACACGCAAAGCCGTCATGAATAAATCAACTTTCCTTTAAGTTTTGAAGTTAGTACAATCAGAATTTGCTCTTATCTCGTACACGATTTTTCGACGGTATTACAATACTTCCATTTTTTCAGAACATGGAAGTAAAAATAAACGTTGACTGTTCCTAAGTTCTTAAAAATAAATATTTAATATAATAATAGATAAAAAAATATTTTTTTTACTGTTACAAAAAAAAGTAATATTCGCAAAAATATCCGCACTTTTTCTTGCGAATGCGAATGCGAATATTCGTTACATCACTAGTATATGTATATAGATATTAATATTCAGAAATGGTAGTAATAAAATATCAACACAAATTTCTTATTCAGTACATTTAATTAAAAATTTGCCATTACTAAAAAAATATACTACGTACGGTCACAATACTTCACATACGTTTTTTTTAATTCTATGTAAACAACCCCTTTGTCTCTACCCTCACTTGACTGCATCACTCTGCGACACATCTTCATCACTCTTTTATACCCCCCCCCCCCCTCATAAACCCCTGCCACGTCTAGATTTAGTGAGATATACGCACACGGCATGTTAAACACAACGTCTTCGAGAATATATTGTGTACTTACATGGTGGCGCCCCTATAATTGAGTTATTCTGTAGATAATAGTTTATAAACACGTCTAAGGGTGTTAATTACTAGACAATAGGTAATATAATTGTATGTTGACGATATGATATATATAATTATAAACATAGATATAATATATATGTATTATTATAATAATAACATGTGCCAGAAGGATTGGAGAATTAAAAACATTATGTCTCTGGAAGTATGAATCTCAGAATGTTCAGAATGGTGTTAAAATGTTTGTTTTATAGTCGACTATTACGTGTAGAAATTTCAAACAAATTCAATTAATACTTTAGTAGTTATAGATATTTAAGTAAAGTACAACAAAAAATATCGATTTCTGAGTATATATCATGTTTAATGACATAGAACTTTGTAATTATAAAGCAGAGAAATTTTAGAATGGCGTTAAAGTATTTATTTTATAGTCTACTATTACGTGTAGAAATTTCAAACAAATTCAATTAATACTTTAGTAGTTATAGATATTTAAGTAAAGTACAACAAAAAATATCGATTTCTGGGTATATATGTATAAATATATCATGTTTAATGACATAGTACTTTGTAATTATAAAGCAGATAAATTTTAGAATGGCGTTTAAGTGTTTATTTTATAGTCTACTATTACCTGTATAAATTTTAAATAATTTCAATTAATACTTTAGAAGTTATAGATATTTAAGTAAAGTACAACAAAAAATATTGATTTCTGGGTATATATAAATATATATCATGTTCAATGACATAGAACTCTGTAATTATAAAGCACAGAAATTTCAGAACGGTGTTAAAATGTTTGTTTTATAGTCGACTATAACGTGTAGTTTTAAATAATTTCAATTAATACTTTCGATGTAAAATGTATTTATGTAAAGTACAACAAAATTTCGATTTTTGGCAATACATAAATGTATCATGTTTAGTGACATAGAACTCTGGAATAAAAAATCACAGAAATTTGAAATTAGTGTCAAAATGTTCTTAATGTAGTCTAGTTTTATGTGTATGAATTTCAAATCATTTTAAAAATTAGTTTAGTTGTGATAACACTAACAAGGGAACCTTTTCAAGTGATAAAATCGTATCGATTTCAAATTTTGTATATAATAGTTAGAGGGGGTCAAGGGTAGTAAGAAAAAAAATATTATAGCTGCGGTAAAACGGTTTAAGGGGGTGAAATACCCCTATGAAAATGTGCAAAAAAATCGTATATTACAAATAACTCTGAAACTAATGAAGATTTCAAAAAATCTATAATACAAAATTTTCATATTTTTTATACTATTTCAAATGGCACCAGTCGAAATTCGAAAATGTGAAACCGTTCAGCCCCACCCCCAACCCCCCTATTCTTTTTTTAGATTTTTTATAATTATAAAAAATTCATAAAATGATGTACAGTACATTTCTTTACATTTTTATTGGTTTCGAAAATATTTGAAAAAATGATTGTTTAACATATTTTCATAGGGGTATTTCACCCCTTTAAACCGTTTTACCGCAGCTAAAATAATTTTTTTCTTATTACCCCTGACCCCCTCTAATTATATACAAAATTTATACTCGATACGATTTTACCACTTGAAAAGGTTCCGAAGATGGATTAAATATTATAACAGTACCTAACATAAAGTAGTTTTTCATCAGAAACAAACGTACAAAATGACAATTTTTATCCGGCCATTTTCTAGACTAACTTGCGCTAAAAAATCTCTACTGGTTTCTCTCTTTTACTTATTATGAATAATATGATTCATTTGCAATAGATACGAAAAATTGAGATTATAATATTGCTAATAGAAGAAACTAGAAGTAGGTATTATTTAAGAATACAGGAAACAATAATTGCATATCCATTTTAGAAAAACTTCTCCAAAATAAACAAGAAGAAATAGAAAGCAAATAACATCGCGGTTTAATTAATTACCGGTTCAGCAAAGAACCGGTTGTTAAATCTATGGTATAGAAAAATATACTAGTTTTTTTTCTGTATCTGTGTAATCTTTTATAGATAACTAACTGTCAGTTTTTATTCAGACATATAATATCAGCATGACATAATAAATAATAAATATGTATTCATGTACTTAAGCAATTAGCGAATATACACGTCAAATGTGATGTGATATATTACAAAATAAGAATATCTCAATGCTAATATTGTTAGCTTATGAAATATCTCGCACAACATATGATGCGTGTGGAACAGAAATGTATACATGTACCTTTATGTTAAACTGATATAATTTAAAATTTGTATTACTATTATTGAATAATTTTGGTTATAATCTGTCTCTCACAACACATAGAACGTGTGGAATGGAGATGTATTTTTTATTCAACTAAATATACATATTTTTTTATGAATAAAACTATTTTAAATGTACTTAAAGTTAAACAAAATCATTGAACAATTAGGGATATAATCTGTTTCTCACAACACATGGAACGTGTAGAATAGAGATGTATATTTATATACTACATGTATTTTTATATTAAAGTTGATGTATGTATAATATATTTATATTTTATGATTTAAACATTTTTAAGTATAAAGTTTTTTTTAAAGAAATTATTGGACAATAGGCATGATGCCAGTAACAAAGTATCACTGAAATTATGATTTTAAATAATGAAATAAGTTAAAAAGATTCTAAAAAATGAAATTATTTTTATATTAAAAGAGAGATTAATATGATTTTTGTTAAAATAAAAACGCAAAATACAGAAATCCGCCATGTTTGATAAAACATCAGTCAGAGTGGATGACGTCACGGCTACGTAAACGTCATTTTTGTTTCATTAATATCTGCACTTTTTATAAATTATTTTGTGGTTTTAAATTATCAATTTGCTCAGTTTTGTGTTACCAAAAGAAAAACCAAGAAATATTAACGATGGAACAAGGATTTATTATAGTTGACAAGAAGTGCTTACATAGGCGTGACGTCAAAAATGTGCCATGACACCTGCGAGCGTTTTGGCGTCAAATTCAAAATTAGTTTTAAAAGAGTCAATTTTTGTGATTAAACTTTTATTTTCTGCAGAAATTAGCATTTTTTTGGAAATAAGAGACACGTAAGATCATTATAAAATAGTTTTTAAAAATTAGGCATCATGCCTATTAGAGATATAATCTGTCTCTCACAACACATGGAACGTGTAAAATAGAGATGTATATTTATATACTACATGTATTTTTATATTAAAGTTGATGTAAGTATAATATATTTATATTTTGTGATTTAAACACTAAATTTGAGTATAAAGTTCTTTAAAAGAAATTATTGGACAGTTATGAATATAATCTGTTTTTCACAACACATGGAATGTGTGAAATGGAGATGAATTAATTAATTTTTCTTGTAAGATATATGAAAAATAAATAATTTTAAGTTTACACGTGTTAAAATGCATAAAAATAGGTGAAAATTTATTTTTAAGATTTTCATGAATTATGATTTCAAATCTGTTTTTCATAACACATGGAATGTGTGAAATGGAGATGAATTAATTAATTTTTCTTGTAAGATATATGAAAAATAAATAATTTTAGGTTTACACGTGTTAAAATGCATAAAAATAGGTGAACAATTATTTTTAAGATTTTATTGAATTATGATTTCAAATCTGTATTTAACAACATAAGATACGTGTGGAATGGAGATGCGTGCATTTATTTTTCTTGTAAGATATGTGAAAATTAATTAGTTTTTAGTTTGTAATTACTATTGCGTTAGTCGAGACTAAAGAATTATAATAACTGTGTTACAACACATAGCATGTGAGAAATTGGGGTGTATACACGTATATTATATGCCAAAACCTTATCTGTAGTTATTGTTTAATTATGTAAGCGAGAAATACAGATTTTCCGGTGAAAAGTTCCAAGGTGCGCATAAATAATTCTAACGCCATTGTGAAAAATACAAAAGGTTCAGAATTTATTGAAGAAATGATAAATTTTTAAACATGTCAAGTTGGTACAACTTTTTTTTCAGTTCCACAAAACTTCTGAGAGCGACAACACTCAACTGATATAGATCTATTAACACTTTCACTACCAGATAATTAACTATTTAAAAATAAAAAATAAAACCCTTTGCAGCTAAAGTGTTAATATTTTTTTACGTTTTATATTTCTTACTACATTTCATTCACTAGTAGCTAAATATTTATATACATAAATAATTTTGTCCCACGTGATTATAAATAATTGACACTTAATTGCCGAATAAAAAAAAAACCTTGCAGCTAAAGTGTTAATATTTTTTTTGACGTTTTATATTTCTTACTACATTTTATTCACTAGTAGCATATTTATATACATAAATAATTTTGCCCCACGCGATTATAAATAATTGACAATTAGACTGCCGAAAAAAAAACCTTGTAGCTAAAGTGTTAATACTTTTTTTACGTTTTATATTTCTTACTACATTTCATTCACTAGTAGCTAAATATTTATATACATAAAAAATTTTGCCCCACGCGATTATAAATAATTGACACTTAGACTGCCGAATAAAAAAAAAAAACTTTGCAGCTAAAGTGTTAATAATTCTTCTACGTTTTATACTTCTTACTACATTGTATTCACTAGTAGCATAGTTATAAATATTAAAAATAATTTTGCCCCACGCGATTATAAATAATAATTGCCAAAAAAAAAACTTTTGAAGCTAAGTGTTAATATTTTTTTACGTTTTATATTTCTTACTACATTTCATTCTCTACATAGTAGCTAAATATTTATATACATAAATAATTTTGCCCCACACGATTATAAATAATTGACACTTAGACTGCCAAATAAAAAAAACCTTTGCAGCTAAAGTGTTAATATTTTTTTACGTTCTATATTTCTTATTACATCTCATTCAGCAGTAGCTAAAGTGTTAATAACCAGAAACAACATCGGCAACTTTTAAAAGAAAATCTTTCGTCCTTACTTAGCGGATTAGAGCTGCAAAAGAAGCTTTTCTCTTCTTCGTCTTCTTCTTGTTATTCAAACTATTGTCTTTTTGAGTAAAAGTCTCCGGACAAAGTTCCCGATGAGCAAATTACAATTAACGGACTTTTGTTCTGAAAAAAATATCTCCTCTTTCTATCTTCATGTATATCTATCTCTCTCCATTTGAACAGGATCTTTTCAAGTAAGTTTTAATTTCATGCTATCGGTTATCAGATAAATCTAAATTTAGTTCAGAGAGCATTGTAATATATTATATTAACCCATTTACAACCAAAGACAAAGGTTTTTCAAATTTAATTCAATTTTATTAAAATAATCATATTAATTATAGACAATCCTTTGAAACCGAAATTCTCGACGAAGCACCAGTCTTGGATAATACTCCAGTGTTGGACATCCAGTAATGGCAAATTTTTAATTAAATGTACTGAATTAGAAATATGTATGTGTTGATATTTGATTACTACCATTTCTGAATATTTAATCTATATACATTTAACTGTTTTACAAATGGTGGACAATTAAACTAATTATTAGTATAATTTATTTATTAATTATTATATTATTATTATCACAGCAACTGCTTTACATTGTTTTAAATTTGACGATTCTTTCTTTTATATCTTTTGTGTCATAGTTTTTTAATCATTAGCAAGTGTCCATCACCGTGTGCTCATTACTGGTTTTACATTTGCCATTACTGGAGAAAAAACATTAATAATATAAAATACTATAATTTAAGAAACGAACTATATTTGGTGACTTTGGTAATTAAATTAATTAAACAAAGAGTTACTTGTTTTATTAGTAACATGAGTTGATGATAATTACAAAAAACGAAAACTTACTCTTATAGCGGCCATAACTGGTGCCTTTACTTTATCAAAATATAAAAAACTTTATTTCTTTATTTGATAGGTTTATCTAATATTCTCAAGGAAAAATAACAAAATATATATATTAGCAAATAGTAACATTCTAGAAATGTATATTTTCCAGGACATGATGAAAAGTAATCACACCAATAAACTTTGAATTTGAACCCCAAATGCACCTTAAAGTTATTTTTTGTAGTAAGCATATCTACTCACAAACTCTTTTTGGTAGTTACTGTGTGGATTTTTATATAATAATTTATGTTATAACAATCAAAACTAATTAAACATTTCAGTTAAATTCAAAGCATTTTTTGGGCTAGTAACAGGTGTGTTAAAGCGGCCAAGACTGGTGCCAGTACCAGATATTGTTGATATCCTAGTGGTCTCGTATCATTTAAATTCAAGCAAAGCAGTCTCGTCTCGGTTTCGTATTAGCATGTAGGGGTAATTTATTTTTATTTAAAATGTGTACCTTTATATTTTTTTCGTTGAACTATTTTTAAAATATCGATATTACGAATGTAACAGCAAAGTAAAATAAAATATAAACCGATTTATCTAATTCTGTGGACCATTATCTCGTATATATAAAGTCAGTAGCGGCACGGTTTCAAATAAAAATGACAGTTTTACTAAATGTCGAAAGATTCTGCCAAAAAAATTGTAAATATAAAAAAAATAAAAAAAGTATTTTGAAACTATTCGCAATCGAATAGCATCAATATTTTTATTTGTAATTTTTACCCTCCCCCCCCCTCCCTTCCCCCTTCCCACCACACACAATCTAAAATTTTAGATCGAAATATTGATTTATTCAAAAATTATTGCAAGACAAATAAAAAAATTAAAATATTTTTTCTCAAAAACGGCTGCACCGATCTTGATTATATATGTAATGTATTGTATTATTTTTTATTTTTCTTGCGATATTTGTGGAATGAATAGGTACTCAAAAATTTTAATATTTAAAACTTCTTGCTAGGGTTAGATTCTTTACAAACTTTTTATCGTTTTAAATACTATCCAAATTTTTTCACGAGTGTATATTTTTGATACGCCACTGCTTGCACGGGTATGATATGGCGGTTGGAAAAGAAGGGGTAAAGGGGGTGTATATTGTATCCCCAGGGCCACAGATATTACAGATTTTGAGGTTAGAAGAAAGGGATTGTTATTAATGCCCCTAGCGCTCAACTTCGGAAGTATTTCAAAAAGACTTTGAAACAATTCACAACGACGATCGCGTGGGCTGCGATACTTGTAATGTGAGAAAGAAATAAAAGGTAAATAAAGCTTCAGAAGTAATACTTATAAATACTCTACGTTCAGTTATTTCTAGAAGACGGATTGAATTGATTTATTAATGAAGTTATTTACGTGAATCGAGTAAACTGATTTTAGATTTTTTGCAGGGCTCGAAAAGCTATTTTTCAGTTAAGGAAAACAAAATTATTGAACTGCAAAAAAAATATTATTCTCATTTCTAGAATTGTGCATTGATTTTATATTTTTTCTGGTCTTGGGCGGGACTCGACGAACCCTTTTTTAGTTAAGACCATTTTAGAATCTATCCCTTCTCACTATCTGCTGAAAACAGAACTCTTTTAACCCTTGGCACAGAGCGGCAGGGATGATAAAAATTATTAAGCCCTTGATTCAAAAACTAGAAAGTACAAGCTTACGAATGAGCTTTGGATCATGCAAATCCAATCATTTTTCGCTGAGATATAACTGTTTGAAAATTCGTAAAAAATTTGCTTTTTAAAAATTATCCTTTAATTTTTTTGATGAGTTTCTACAAATTAAACGAATTTTGGTACCACCATGGATTAAGTTGGGCGTGTGAGTAATTTTTGCTCACGAATTGTATATTTTACTCACGCCCGGTCACACTCGTGACAAAATTTAATATATTTTGTTATAAATTAACTTTAAAAATGTATTCGAGTTGATACCTATTTCTCTGAAGAGTTAAAAATTTTCTATGAAATTTCTATGAAAAGTGAAATTAGAACTATAAAATTTGACTAAAAACTTTTGAGTTTTGAATTTCGTTAAAAGTATGTTTATTATATAGAAAATGACGTGAAAAGTTGAAATTTTTCAAACCGCAGGTCTGTATCTCAAACTGTTCCTGAGATAACATGGACAAATAAAAAAAAATCGATTTTTGGTCAAAAATTTTCGTCGGATTTTAAAATATTACACATGTCATTATATTAGATTTCGACAAGCTGATTTCAAATCCGTCAACTAAAATCAATTCCAACCACGCGTTGAAAAGTTAAAACTATTTTTTCCAAAATTAAAAAAAAAAAATTTAAGAGGCCATATCTCGGGAATGGTTAGAAATATTAATTTAAAGATAAGAAAATAAGATTATTTAAACATTAAAATTTAAAATTCAGTTTGAAAGGAAATATACATTGTATTATTGAATATTAAATTTTAAAAAACAATTTACAAAAAAGTATTAAAACAATATGCCAGCCAAATTTATAAGAATAAAAAAATCAAATTAAAATTCCTATTTTACAGGTAACATAATATAGTTTATAAAATCAAAAAACATAAAATATTTACATTACATAGACAAATCCCACAGATTTAAATATTTCATTATAAATACATATGTATAATATTGAAAAAAAATTCATGTTTTATACATGTATAAGAAAATCCAATCAGATATTTACTTACATATAAAATCTGCAATTCCTATTTTCCAATATCTAATCAGTTATAAAAATAAATACGATTTTCTGATACAAAATAACAAGTCAAATAAAAACATAAGAACTCAGTTATTGCAAGAAATCAAAGTCTAATCTTGAAAATAAATATTTTTAGCACTTATACTTCTCTCTCTCACTCTATTCTCTGCCCTGAGGTGTCTCCAATTTAAATAAAACTCTTCAAAACTTTACCAGCAAAAGATGTTTTTTTTATTATTTGCTGCAATTCAAGTTAAACAGTAAAATTATTTTTGAAAAGTTCCCCAAGTTATTACAAACACAAATAAAGTGCAAGCAGTAAAATTAATAGCTATTGTATCTTGGCTTCTGGATATAATAATATAATCAATTGCTTTCTCGCAATAACGAAGATACGAGAAGTCGAGAAGCTTTGTGATTGTTTCAGATTGAAACAAAAAAAATGTTCTCCGAATTCTAAATTTTAAATTAATCTTTTCGTTTTATGTCAAGACAAACACTTTTCGTTCCGTGTCTGTTTGTCTGTCCGTCCGTCCAACCGTGTGTCCGTCTGTCTCCTGAATCCTTGTCACACACATAACTCATGAACCACTGAACCGATATTGTTGTTGGTTGGGTCTGGCTTGAGGACGGTCCCATTTCAAAATCATCAAAATCGTGTGTAAGGGGGAGGGGTGACACCCCAAAATATTTATTTTTTCAAAATATCTCAAGAACGACACATGTTACGTGAAAATTTTATAGAATATTTTTTGTAGAGCATTCAATTTACTATAATATGGGTCTACAACGTTTATTGTAAAATATTCCTTTACAAAGATTTATCTCAATTTATTTTTAAAATTCGTGTTTTGTTTTTCTAAACTGATATTTACTTGGACATATTTAAAACGTCAGTTTTAAATGTCATTTTGGTGTTTTAAATGTCATTTTGATGTTTTAAATGTCATTCTGACGTTTGCATAAATTAAGATTTAGATTAAAATTGTCAAAAAATTATAAATATTCGAAAAAATATCCAGAAAGAAAAAAAAATTTCGAACTAATATTTTTTAGTAAAATTGTATAAAAATTAAATGATTAACCAATTCCAGGCAATTTATCTAAACACTATCGGTTTTTATTTAAATTGTTGAATAATTAACTATTATACCTTTGGTGAATTTCGCACGAGGAAGCACTGTGCATTTACTTGGCAGATTTTTTTGTTTTTGTCTTCCAATATAACAGTAAAATAAATAGTTTTATGCATCCCATTTTGAGGACCGCTGTAGTAATAAAACATCAAACTTCGTACGGAATATAAATTCATAACTTATAAAATTTATTCGACAGCCCCCCACTCCCCCCAACTTCTATAATCGGCCAATTCAACTCATTTTCGTGAGCATTGTAATTTAAACTTAATTCAAATCCCATATATTTTATCGCTTTAGATTCGCGTTTAAATTTTAATATATATCTGCAATGATGATCGGCCTCGAAAGAGAAAAGAATAATCTAGCAGGATGTCCGTATTAATGCACAGGGTCGGACTAAAGGGTAGGTTTTGATAAAAAATAAAACTTTTTTCCTTGGTGAATTTATTCTTAGACAAGGAAAGATAAAGGACAAATAACACATTACCTAGCGTTGTTACCATATCGCACCACGAAAAATCGCACCACGGATCATTGGCGTATCATTCAGATTTCAAAATAAATATCAATTGTTTTGAATTATAAAACTAATTAATAAAAAAATGTTTTATATTGAGTTTAAAAGTATTTCAGTGATAATTGATTAACAGAGAAATGTCTATTTGGAACTATCATCTCTCATACATACTAAATTCAATTGTAATTTAAAGCATATTTGCATATTATAAATTTTCAACTGACGCCTCTGGGATAATATGCGGTTTTGACAATTGAAAAAAGATGGCCACCGACAAATTTTGGTAACACTTTCATATACGAGCTGGCATTGGTTGTTATGTATCCATAGTCTTTCCTAATCTAAGAATTTATTTGTTTCTTAATGCTAATATCTCATAAAGTGCTGATCTGATTTGCATGACACATTCACTAACGTATTATTTATGAAGAAAATAATAATTTAGCAGGAAGTCCGTATTAATGCACAGGGGCGGACTAAAGGGTAGATTTTGATAAAAAAAAATAAAATTCAAATTCACTTTTTTTCCTTGGTGAATTTATTTGTTTCTTCTTCTTCTTCGTGCTGAACCGATTTGCATAGCACATTCATCAACGTATTATTTATGATGTTCGTATTAATGCACAGAGGCGAACTAAAGGGTAATTTTTAATAAAAAATAAAATTTTAAAAATTCACTTTTCTTCTAGGTGAATTTATTTATTTCTTAATGCTAATATCTCATGAAGTGCTGAACCGATTTGCATGGCACATTCATCAACGTATTATTTATGATGTTCGTATTAATGCACAGGAGCGGACTAAAGAGTAGGTTTTGATAAAAAATAAAACTTTTTTTCCTTGGTGAATTTATTTGTTTCTTAATAATATCTCATAAACGGTTAAACCGATTTTCATGACACATTCATTAACGTATTATTTATGAAGAAAAGAATAATTTAGCAGGATGTCCGTATTAATGCACAGGAGCGGACTAAAGAGTAAGTTTTGATAAAAAATAAAACTTTTTTTCCTTGGTGAATTTATTTGTTTCTTAATAATATCTCATAAAGTGTTAAACCGATTTGCATAAAACATTCATTAACGTATTATTTATGAAGAAAATAATAATTTAGCAGGATGTTCGTATTAACGCACAAGGGCAGATTGAAGGATAGATTTTTACAAAAAAATAAAATATTAAAAATCACTTTTTTTCTTGGTAAATTTACTTGTTTGTTAACGCAAATATCTCATAAATCGCTGAACAGATTTATATGAAACAATAATCAAATTATTCCCCAAGTAATACATATATGTATACATAACGTTCATGGCATATCACCAGAAAGATGTAAAAAAATAAAACAGACTTAAGAAAACCCTAAAAACATTGAAAAGTATGCCTAATAATTTAATTAACAGTTTTTGGTTTTCTTTTTTCTTTAATAAAAAGTTTTTATTGGCATGGCACCGACTTCAAAAAATTTTCTAGTCGAAAGCAAGCTCTGCAATTTTTTTTTTATATATCAAATTTCACTGGGACTAGTGATTGGACGTGGCTGGTATTATTATTTCAATGCACGAAAAATAGGTTCCTCAATAATATAATCGGAAAATAAGAACAATCATGAACAAAAAATAAGAAAGTACAGAAATTAGTACCTATATACAGGGTGTCTAAATAACAGGGGGCAGTATGGGGATCTCGGAAACTATAAGAGATAGAGATTCGGTTAAATGAGAGAAAAGTTACCTTTAAGAGGGGACAGTTCAATGGTGTATTTACATTTCACAAAAATTTCATAGCCTACTAGATATTAGCCAAAAACCATTTTAGTCCGAATTTTTCTATCGTGAATATTTCTTAAGTGACTTGAAATTTAAAAAAATGTATCAAATAAATGCTGTAAGGTTTAGTATTGTCTATTTAGAAATATTTTTTTAATTTTCAGAAATCTCGTAGTTTTTGAGATATGAGACTAACTTTTGTTTTCTTAAATAGGAGCAATATGAAATTTTGTAATTTTTGAACAGAAGATTTTATTACCTTTTCAACGATTTGCAACTTGATGCACTTACTTTTCAAAATATCTCAAAAAATAATCAAAAAGTATTTTTTATTTATTTAATACATTGTATGATCCAAAGATGGCTATGAAAATCAACAATAAGATTTAAAAACAACTGAAAATTTACTTTAAGCTGACGTAGCATGAATTAACTATTGTATTAATTAAAAAAAGACATATTTTATTTATTTAATGGTAAAAAAATAATTTACGTAAAATTTAGAATAAAAAATAAATACCACAAAAGCCGTGCATGTATCACGAGAGATGGGGTAGGGGGGGAAGGTTGGGGGGTGAGATATGAAGTAGAAGTATGGAGATTATATAATTAAAATGAATGTAGATTTAATTCGGGCAAGCATTCCATTTTTTACTTGTGTGGGTGTGTTTGTGTTTGTGTGTGTGTGTGTGTGCGTGCGTGTGTGTAAATTTTGTGTACATTCCGCAGTATTTTTTAATTAGGGTGAAAGTATCGGGGAACATAAATAAATAATAATTAGCGGGGTTGAAATTTACGATCAATTTGCCTGATTTTTCAGCGGTGCTTTATTATTTATATTTTAACGTATGAATAAATTACTGTTTATAATTAAAATATGTGCATACTCTCTGTTACAAATCTAGAAACAGTTAATAATGACGGCAGAAAAAAATATACGCAAAGAATAAAATGTATCGGGTTTCGTGATACAGGATTTTACAACCTCAGAAAAATTTTAATTAAAATATCAAGCATACGATATTACAAAGAAATTGGCTAAAATTTTGTTAGCTAACAAGTACTTTGAACGGGAAATCCAACTTATATGACAGTTCCATGACGTTTATTGACAGATTAGCGCGGTAAGTAAATACAACGGTACCAAAATAGTGGATGTACTCGTATACGATAAATATCTTATACCAGTGATATCAAACATATACGGTGTATTCCAAGTTGATTAAGACATGGGAAAGGACACCGCAGTTTTTGATAGGGAAATGGCTTTCAGTCAATCTCTTTGAAACCAACTGGAAAATATTCTCTAAATCATCCCGATTAAAAGTTTCAATGGTCGCAACCGCCTAAGTTCCCGAGGTCTCGCGCAAAGTGCTGTTTTGTACCTAATAATGCAATAAAAAAATCGATATAGTACAGGACATTTTGAACAAAGAAATTAAGTTTTATGTATCGTTTTGTTTATTTAATTTCTAGATTTTTATGTTGTTAAAGTTTGCAAGTTCTAGCAAATTGTTTTATGGATTATAATAAAGTTTTTATAAAACATGTTAAGGTATGTGTAGTGCCGTCAGTGCCAGCTATTAGCGATAGTATTAAAAATATTAAATTGTAAAATAAAAACAATAGAAAATTAGTTGTCATAAAAATATAACTTTGATTTGTAACACACTTATGGGACACCTTATATAAATGTAACTATTTTAAAAATATGCTGTTTGTCAAGCCTGACAACTTTTGTATTTAAAGTTTTCTTCCATTTGTTCTAATAAATTAAATATTGAACTTGGGAAATCCTGTACTATATCGATTTTTTATTGCAGTATTAGGTACAAAACAGCGAGACCTCGAGAACTTAGGCGGTTGCAACCATTGAGACTTTTAATCGGGATGATTTAGAGAATATTTTCCAGTTGGTTTCAAAGAGATTGACTGAAAGCCATTTCCCTATCAAAAACTGCGAGGTCCTTTAACATGGGGCAATTAGAATTGTTGTAGTACGTGTTTTCCACCAGTCTCTTCAAAAACGTATTAACGAAGTTCCACTGTATATCCATCTTTAGTAGATAATTTATCAATTTCGTTTTGGATCTTATCAACGCGAAATTTAATAAAAACGATATCCACAAAAATTTAATAAATATGTATGGTGACATTCCGACATCCATTCGGGTATCCTGTTAGTGTAAGAGTAAGTAAAATATTCATAATATGAAGTCTTTTAATGCCTCTTGGGAGTAACAATAAAAAAACGAGTACATATCTCAAAAAGAAAAATACATTTTTATAATTATTATATATGGGCCACTGAATGTATATAAAAAAAGTGTCACCGAGTTAAAAATAAAGTATATATAAATAAATACAACAGGTATGATAAGAAAATATTTCCCCAAGGAGAGACAGAGAGGTGGTGTGTATGTGTGAGACAGAGACACCCGGTCTATTTGCGCGGTAAAAGAAATTTACAGCTGGAAGATTCTACATGAGAAGAGAAAAAAACAGGGTTAAGGAAATAATTTAACCCGTGCTAAATTTAGATAAGTTGAATTTATTGGTTTAAGGTAGTTATGTCGAAGCAGCTTTATTCTTAAGAGGGAAAGCCAAAATGTCAATGTTTTGAAATTTTTTTCATAGGTATAACTAATTATTTTTTAGGATCAGGTAAAAAACATTTTATTAATTATATGTATATTCAACCTATTCATTACAAATTTTTATTTAAAAAAATTTACAAAGTTATGAGCCTCGATATGAAGACCAAAAAAAATTTTTTTCTCCATTATCCCTCGGTAAATGTTATCGGAATTTTTTTTTTATCAATATCTATATGAATGTCTATGGTTGTGTGTAGCCAGGAAAGTGTAGTTTTATGTAAATATCCGTATGGAGAACCATACATGATTTCCATGTTCTTTCTATCTTTTTCAATAATTTTTAAATATTTTTTTTTTTTTAATATTGTATAAATTTCGTAATACATAAAAAACACATATACTTACAACGGTTACAGTAGCTGTTGCTATTTGTACATAAATATTAGTTTTCTAATGTCCTAAAGTCAAAAACATAATACACATTCGTAGAACAAGTAATTTGACAATTTGAATTTAGATTTTAGTTGCATTTGTTTCCAAGACAACATAAACTGATGACGTATTAATTATTATTTAAAATTCAAATTTTGAAGGTGTTTTTACCCCTTCAATGGCTGTTTAGGCACGTACAAATAATAAATGTCTCTTAGGTTCAATTGAACTACGAATGTACCAAGTCTTATCAAAATTAGTGAGACAATACTCGCAACGTTTACTTTTTAGACGATGAAATTTCGAATATTTCGAAAACCCCTTATCCGATTAGCACCAAAATCAATAAGTCTGGAGTACTCACTGAGACAAATATTTTCCCCAAAAATAATTCAGATCGGTGCATTTTTACAGTAGTTATCGTGAACAAAAGAAAATTCTACATCCAGACACACAGACTCACGCACATCCGCCATGCGGAAATTAACTTTTCTTTAAGTTTTGAAGTTGGTACAATCAGAATCTGTCATTATCTCGACGGCATTACAATACCTCCATTTCCTTCGGTACATGGAAGTAAAAAACATATGTTTGAAGTTAGCAACGCAAATTTAAAAAAAAATACAAAAAATAATGTTCTGGAAATCAATTAAAAAAGGTATGTCAATCAATCGAAAAATTTGACGGTTTCTACTGTATCAAATTTGATTTTTCCCTTCAAAAACAATCACCCCCCCCCCCCCACTCTCAACCGACAATCAACGTCCAAAAAAACTAAAGCTGATAATTAAATTTAAAAAATGAAGAAAAAATACTTGAAAACTTTTTCCAGTGTAAAAGAAACAAACCTCCTTTGAGAACATCCTGCCTCCCCCCTCCGACTTGACACTCGCCCCTCCCTCCCCCACACCCCTGCCGTGTACTTTACGTAGAGTTTTGATTGAATTTAAATATTAAATCCTTCTGCGCCCACTCTTTTATCTGGAGAGATGAATTAATTATAAACTCTCGCGCAGCATCTTTGTTGGTTCCATGGGATTACGGTGCTGGAACCTGATCTCTGCGGGTTCCACGTTACCGGATATATCACACACTGTACCGTCAACATGTCACACGGTACTGTCTTTAAATAGAATATACAGTAAAACATCGGCTTTACAACCCAATAATAAATAATGTTCTATTTTAATAGGCTTTATAATAATGAAAAGACACTGGTTCTAAATTATAATATAATTTACATATTTAATTGTTATACACTTCTGTTCGCTGCCACAGTCCTATGCAGTCTGAACAATCTTGGACAAAAACAGAACTTAAACAATTCATTTCTATTTTAATCACTTATCTAATTCATATTTAAATTTAACATTAATTATACTACAAATAATTACTTTTTTGCATTTCGTATTGGTTTTGGTCCAAAACGTTTAAAAAAAAAGCATTGGGTTGGGGTGAGACCCTTTAAGTCCACACAATCAATTTCCCAACATGATATGACTATAAATACTTGAATACTGATTATATTATTTATTGTTTCCATATAGTTTATGTGAATATTTTTTTAATATGTATCTACATAAACAATTTTAATGGAATTTGTCAGAATTTGTCACCGTTGTATTATGAATATTAGTTTTCTCTTATTCCAATTTTAGAATAACTACTCTGAAAATTTAAATTTAATTGCGTTTGTTTTCCAGGCAACAAGTAAATATTTATTATTAAAATTCAAATTTTGAGGATGATTTTCACCCCTTCAATGGCTGTTTAGGCACGTATAAAAAAATACATGTTTCATTATTTGTATTGTAGAATAGTTAGTTTCAAGTAAATCCGACCAAAAAAAAACTTTACACCCCTTTTTATCCCCGTAGGGATTCAATTTCGAAAAATGTTTTCTTTCAGATCATATTCACGTCAAGACGCTTCAATTGGCACTCCAACGAAGTTAATAGCATTTTTTATTTGCAAGATTTCGTACACGTAAAAATTGAAACTCACATACGTACACACACACACACATACATTTTTCTGAAAAGAGTGTAAATATAGTATAGTGACCTCGAAATATACAAATATGTTGAAAATTTTGATTTTGATTTTCAGACCGATTACAATAACTTCCTAATGGGAAGTTTATAATTACTTTTTGGCATTTCGTATTGGTTTTGGTCCAAAAGTGACCTTGCTCAATTTTCATGAATCTTTACGTTTCAAAATATAAAAAAAAAAAACTAAAAACGCTGAAAAGTATGTAATCATTAAATTTAAGTTTTTGAAGTCGGTGCCAAAAGTCAATAAAAAAATTTTTAAAAAGAAAAAAAGAAAACCGATTTCAAAAACTGTAAAAAATTTATTATTATATACTTTTCAGTGTTTTTAGTTTTGCTTCCTCACAATATCGAAGATACGAGAAGCTTTGTGATCGTTTCAGATTGAGACAAAAAACGGCACATGTTACGTGCAAATTGTATAGAATATTTTTTGTAGAGTATTAAATTTCCTATGGGTCTACAACGTTTGTTGTAAAATATTCACTTACAAAGATTTATCTCAATTTATTTTAAAAATTCGTGTTTTGTTTTTCTAAATTGATATTTGCTTGGACATATTAAATGTCATTTTGACATTTTAAATGTCATTTTGACATTTGTCAAAAAATTTAAAATATACGAAAACACAATCAGGTGCGTCTTTTAAACTAATATTTTTTAGTAAAATTGTATAAAAATTAAATGGTTAACCAATTCCAGGCAATTTTTCTCAACATTATCGGTTTTTATTTAAATTGTTCAATAATAATAAAACTACCTTTGGTGAATTTAGCACGAGGAAACACTGTGCATTTACTTGGCAGATGTTTTTTGTAGAGCATTAAATTTCCTATGGGTCTACAACGTTTGTTGTAGAATATTCCCTTACAAAGATTTATCTCAATTTATTTAAAAAATTCGTGATTTGTTTTTCTAAATTGATATTTGATTAAATATATTAAATGTCATTTTGACGTTTTAAATGTCATTTTGACATTTGTCAAAAAATTATTTAAATTGTTCAATAATAATTAAGTACCTGCACTGTGCATTTACTTGGCAGATGTTTTTTTTTAAGTGTTTTATTAGATCAACCATTCGTGCGGACATTCACCGATTTAAAAATAGTATATTAGTGTATAAATACAACTCGGAAGAAGAACTATAACAAACTTGTTTATTATAATTACATTTATTATTTACGATCTAGATGCTCGTGAACTTGCCGAACAGACCAAACTAATAATTACTTTTAATGTGTACATTTCGTAAACTCTTACCGTTTTCCGGAAATACCATAGACTAGATACTAACTGTAGTGAAACAGCACAGACCTTGTGTCGCGGATTGTATTCTATTATCTCCCACCCTTTCGCTATGTATGTATTCTATTAAGAGCGAGTAATTGCTGAATTTGTGACGTACGTAGAACTTCCATTCCAGTCTTATTGTGTGTAGTAGTTAGTTTATAATTGTATATTAATTTTATATAGCGAGCTGTTTTTAGTGGAAACTATAAGTCACGTCAACTTCGGAAATGGATGAAAATGTTTGCTGTATACCCTAATTTAACAGTTTCAAACTGTAAATTAGTTTAAAAGTTACAGCCCTTGAACTTGAAGCAATATTTTCATTTTAAAAATTAATTATAGTCGATAGATTTTCACATTTTTTTTTTTGGTTTTTACCACAGGTGCATCTGATTCAAAAATCGAGTCTCACAGTGGCGTGGCAAGGGGGTCTATCATGCCCCGGGCACCAAATGGTCCTTAAGACCAACCTTGTGAACCTTTTGGGCCGTATAACATAAACCCAATTTACTAAAGGCCATAGGCCAGAATATGCAACTGAAGATCTTTTTTTTTTTGGTCGTATTAATTTGAATTTCTAAATTTTATTTAATAAATAAGGTTAGGTAAAATAAAAAATGAAGACTTTTTTTTTAGTTCCGCCAATTTCTTTTATTCAAATGTTATAAATGTATAACTTGTAAAAAAAAAGTTTGCAAAAATCATGTTTTTTTTTCGTTGAAAATCGAGAAAAAAATAAGAAATTATGAATAAAAATAAATAATTTTTAATACGAAAATTTTTTTTTTTAGAATTTCGTTTCTGCTTCCCATCAACCGAAAAAATTGGTTTCGAGAAAAACGCTTTCAAAGATTTAGTAATTATATGAAATGCTGAGTTTCATTTATTCTAAATTTTTTCTCCTCCTTCACCTCCCACCATTCTCGAGTCATGGCGTAAACGAACATATTTTTGAAATTTTTGTAGAATTAATTAGAGACACTTATCACCGTCGTCACTCGTCACCTTGCTCATATTCGAAATTAAAAGTAAAGTAAAATTATTTCACTATCACGATTAACTATTAACGATAAATATTAAATACCAAGGTTTACATACATAGTCTCTATAGCTCCTTGACCAATCAGCGTTGGCGCGGGAATTGAAGTCACCACGAAGACGTATTCAAATTTTAATTATGTATAATAGAATATCAATTACAAAAAAATCCTTCATTTATTCTTGTTTTTGTATTTTTTGATATTTTAACAACACATACAATCAAAGAAGTACAAATTCGACATTGCAAAATCATAGAAAGCTGTCAAAAATCGCAGAACGTATTACCAACTTACGAATAGTAAAAATGACACTTCCCGAATAGACAAAATTATCTGTGATAGCTTTTTCATGATTTTGCAATGTCGAATTTGTACTTCTTTGATTGTATATGTTGTTAAAATATCAAAAAATACAAAAACAAGAATAAATAAAGGATTTCTTGTAATTGATATTCTATTATACATCTTCGTGGTGACATTAATTCCCGCGCTAACGCTGATTGGTCAATGATCTATACATAACTTGATGGGAGCCCCTCTCGACTTCGATTAAACGCGACTTCCTCGATTCAAAACGATTCAGAAGGCTTCGAATAAACGAGTCCCGACTGTACCTTTATTACTTTTTTATTACCCTACATACATTTAAAATTAACTGGACACATCCCCGTTTCCCTATACCCCCCTAAATCTCGAGATAACTACATGTAATCAACGCTATACTATATACATTAAGTAATATTATTACATCTATTTGTGTAGTTATTTTATCATTACTAACCGCCAGACCGTTTGCAGTAAATAACAACGCTTGCTAAGATCCTATACTCGTCTCTCTCTGTACAACGCGCGTCAGAAAGAGACGGGATTAGTGTGTGAGAGCGAAATGACGTAACCACCGCAAGAAAGGCAAAAGTTTTTACATTGAATGTGTCACGAGTCATGAAATAACAAGTAAAGGAGCGGCTATGGTCTCTGTGTATGGTACAGGATGGGTTGAAAGTAGTAGGGTTGCCAGAATGTCTCTTTTAAAGAGAACATGTTCTCTTTTTTAGCTTGGATCTTTCTTTTTCTTTATTTATATTGAAATGTCCTCTTTTGTTCTCTTTTTTTAATTGGGTATATTTTGATTTAAATTTTTGTACATATAAAACTTCAAGGTACCTAAACTGTATTTACTAACAATATCAGGTCACAAATGTCGTGATACAGATTCAATTGTAGACGAATTCCAATTTGAATGTCATATGTAGGTACTATTATGTACTATAATTTTTGGATTTTGGTGAATAGTGAATACGTTACATTTATTGTGGAATATTTTAAAACAATTTAATTTTATTAATTTAAATATTATTTTAAATAATATAAGTAAGATTATAAATTTGTAACTGTAAGTTAAGCCATGATCCAATAACTTGGTCCGAAAAGTACCAAGTTCTTGTATCGTGGACACAGGGTTTTATAGATAACATAACTGTATAATAATAAATAAAATAACTTCAAAATGTGTTTGAATATGTAAAGTATTTAAAATCAGAAAAAGAAAGATTTATTTAATAAAAATATAATATGTTTATATATTTGACCAATTTTATCGATTTCCGTAAACCACAATATAATTTTTTTGATTTTTTCAATTTGTCCTCTTTTTGTCCTCTTTTTTTAATGAACTAGTTCTCTTTTTTCATCTTGAGCTTCTGGCAACCCTAGAAAGTAGTAAACGTGATTCTGTAATGAAACTGACCAGGTGAGGTTGCTAAAAAATTAATGGGGCTTTATAAGAAAATAGTATTTTTGCAGGAATAGTGCTTTTAGTCGACAGATTTGAAATCAGCGTGTCAAAATCTATGGTAAATATACATAGTTCCGGCTTAGTACATAATTACAACCTATTTTATTAAAAATTAATAAATAAGTAGAGATTGGAAAAATAGTTGGTATTTTAAATGAAATAGTTGATTTTTTTTCTGTAAAATAGTTGGCAAATAGTTTTTTTTAATCAAACTAGTTGTGAAATAATATTTTTTTTTTCGATTTAATCAATAATTAGTGACATTAACGTATTAGTAAAAAGTGTCAAATCTGAAATTTTCGAGGAAAACATGTTATGCGATTCTAGATAGATTTTAGAAGCTAAAAAAAAGGAAAAACAAATATATATAAATATGTAAAAACACAACATAAATATCTATAAAAATATCTGTATAATAGACAAAATGTATTTTTTTAAATATATAAAACTACAAAATTTTTCACGTTGGATAAAAAAAGGCAAATAGTTTTAAAATAGTTGGAAAGGTAAAATAGTTGCAAATAGTTGATTTCAAATTGGGTTCAATCAAACCAGTTTTCTGAAATCGGTGGAGATATGTAATAAAAATTGCAATAGTTACATTTTTCGCAATAGTTGAAAAACTATTTTTCCAATCTCTATAAATAAGATAACTTTAAGAGATTTCATAGAATATATTAATTGAATTGATTCTATATTTAATTATTTTTCGAAATCCGAAGTAACGACAATGAAATCTCTTAAAGCAGTGTTTCTTAACTTTTTAGTATTTGCGACCCAATTTTCAATCACATTTTAAGTTTCGTTTGTAAGTTATTTAAAGAAAGCATCGATTCCAAAAGGTTTCTGCAGTAATATAATAATATTTCACGGATAAATGATTTTTTAAAAGTACTCGTATAATATGTACATACGTATTTTTGAAATCAGTTCAACAAGACGCGTTTTTTTTTGTAATCGATTTTTTAAATCTTGATAAATTCATTACTTTTATATGATAATTGTTATTTTTCTTGAAATGTCATGCAATTATACATATTTATTCTAAATTTCAGTTCAATCGGTCCAGTAGTTTTTTGAGTTATGCTGCGAATAACCGTACAAGAAATATTTGTTTCGTAATAATCTATGTTCTATACTTTTTATCCATTCTGTATATTTGTAAGCGACCTACGTAAAAATACACATAAACTACTGCATTTTGTGTGGCTGTAGATTACTATGCTGAGGTAACGAGCCGTGGGATTATCAGGGACAGATATAGGTCAATTTTATAAATATAACATTTTAAAAAATCACAACTCAGAAATTGAAAAAAATAATAAAAACTATGAAAATATTTGAAACATTTCTTATATTTTTAAAAAGAAAGATTTCCTATCACATTTTTTTAAATATTACATTTAATTATTCTTTATATATATATGTATTAGATCAGGCCCAGATAGAGGGGGGGGGTAGCCTCTGGGCTTCAGGGTGCCCGAAAATTATTTATATTTTACATTCATATTCATTATTTATATTAACTTACATAATACGAGTTCAAACTAAATTTAAGGATAATACGGAATTAGTTAGCAATTTCCTAATGCTTGCGACACGGAGGGGTATGGGCCCCCCAAAATAATGTTTAGCCCGAGCCCCATTGAAGTTCTCTCAAAGCCTATATTAAATATACATCGAATTCACAAAATTTAGAAGACTTATTACTATACAGTGTATTCCAAGTTGATTAACAAGGGGAACCCTTGAACTTGTTCTTTCCGATTTTCTTCATATTGAAATATGTTGTAAAGGAGGGTTCCCTGATAACACCTATACCCGGTTTTGGGCGTAGACGGGTAATAGTTTAGAAGATATGATTCAAAATATTTTTTAATACTGCATATACATATACTATGGTTATGTCTACAGTTTTAACAAACATTTTCAAAAATAAACATTGAAAATAAATTCACAAGATATTTTATAGAATAACTATATATTTAAATAATGTCACTGTGTGCAATTAAAAATAAAAATTTGAAAGCACAGACTGGGAATCGAACGCGCAGGTCTATTATCATTACCGCTATGCGAACATACGCTTGTGTCTACAGTTTTAACAAATAGGTATAAGTATATGCAGCATTAAAAAATATTTTGAATCATATCTTCTAAACTATTACCCGTCTACGCCCAAAACCGGGTATAGGTGTTATCAGGGAACCCGCCTCTACAACATATTTCAATATGAAGAATATCGGAAAGAACAAGTTCAAGGGTTCCCCTTGTAAGACATAGAAAATTTAACATGGGGACAATTAGAAATGTTGTAGTAACCTTTGGTCAAATTTAACGATGTGTCATTGGTGCAATTTGAAATGCCTAAATTTTAAATTAATCAACAGTATTTTGTTTTCAACAATAAAATACATTAAAGTAAACATCCTAGATAAAATTATAATAATATATTTTGGCATATATATAAATTTGAAAACAAAATACGAATTACTATTTTATTAAATTTTGTGACGACATTTCAAAATGCACCAATCACACATCGTTAAATTTGACCAAAGGTTACTACAACACTTCTAATTACCCCCATGTTAAATTTCCTATGTCTTAATCAACTTGGAATACACTGTAACTATATCTATTTCGTCTGTTATCCTTCCTAGGATACGCCCCTGTAGAAAAATACGGTTTTTCTCTATACGTAAAAATAAACGAGCCATGGTATTATTTCAGAAATGGGGTTTTTTAAAGTTATATTTTAGTGAACAAGCAATCTTATTACTATTACTCCTTTTTATAATTTCACTCTCTCTCTCTTTCCTTTTGGAGTAAGGTATTCTATATGATACGTGAAAGAATTGCATTATATATGCATGTAAAGGGATATATTTTATAAAAGAATTACTTTTAAAATATATCTACTGCAATTGACTGAAGTAAAATGCTATGACCAATACATGAACTGATATTTTCAAAACGGTTCATCTTATCGAAAAAATGTATAGAACTTATTTTTTAGATAATGATATTCTCTATAACTTTTCTCTAAAACATTTTTTTATATTACGAAGCGTTTCAAAAATAATAAAAAAATAGTTCCATCAATAATTTTACAAAATAGTTTGAGATAAACTGCGAGTAACTATCTTTTGTGAAACCGAGCATCATTTTTGTTTATTTTTGTATTTTATTAGTTAATGGGAAATTAATGTAATTTCAATTTTAAAATACTTTTTCCCGATTTTATACGAATATTTTTACCACAACATAGTTTCGATTTTGTAATAGGCATGATGTCAGTAACAAAGTATTACTGAAATTATGATTTTAAGTAATGAAATAGGTTAAAAAGATTCTAAAAAATATATTTGTTTTTATATTTAAAGCGAGATTAATATAATTTTTGTTAAAATAAAAACACAAAATACAGCAATCCGCCATGTTAGATGGAACACCAATCAGAGTGCGTGACGTCACGTTTAAGTAAACATCATTTTTGTTTCATTAATATCTGCACTGTTTATAAATTATTTTATGATTTTAAATTATCAATTTGCTCAGTTTTGTGTTACCAAAACTAAAACCGAGAAACGTTAGCGATGGAACAAGGATTCATTATTGTTGACAAGGAGTGTTTACATAGGCGTGATGTCAAAAATGCGCCATGACACCTGCGAGCGTTTTGGCGTCAAATTCAAAATTAGTTTTAAAAGGGTCAATTTTTGTGATTAAACTTTGATTTTCTGCAGAAATAAGGTCTAATACGGAGAGTCTGGGGTCCTCTGTCAAATTTGTGAAAAATCACGTATATAGTTATTCAGAATAGGGTTGACGCACATGCGTGACTAGATCAGGGTTACCAACTTTTATAAATTACGCATTTTATAAAACGATTGGCCACGTTTAGCTATGTTATATTTAATTATTTAGTTTAATGTCCGGTATTATAAAGGACCTAACAAAATTTGCTAGCTAGCAATTACTTTCAAATGGGGTATTAATTCTGTACTAGTATCTATGGATTAGTTATGGAATTTAGAGCAGTGACACTTCAACTAATTGTAACACAGTTGGCATCTTTCACCGTACAAAATAATTTTCATAACATCACCACTGTTTTAATACCGTTTGTATTTATCTACAACGCGTGCGCGAAACTTGTCAAAGTCATCAACAAACTCCAAAAGAACTGTCATATAAGTTTGATATCTCAATTGAAAGTGCTTGCTAGCTAACAAATTTGTTAGGTCCTTAAGTTAGAGTAGTCCAGATAGATAGATTGGTTCGTTTTCAAATAGGGTTAGGTTAGGTTTATGAATTTCTGTCTCTGCACTAAATAATAATTAACATAGATACAGCATATTCAGTGGCGTAGATAGCTTTTTACGATGGGGGGCGATATGACAAGTGGCGACTGAGGGGCATCTAAAATATGCGAAAAATAATTATCGATGTAATTTAAAATCGAATGACTTTTTTTGTTTTTGATCATATAATTTGTATTTCGTTTGCTTTATTACTAAAAAAATTTTTTATTTTTTTTTTTACTCTTAATTTACCAAATTTTCCCCATTTATTTGTTCATGCTTTAGAAGTTTAAAAACAAAATCTTTGAATCTTTGAATTTTCTCTACGCCACTGACTCTATTCTAACACATCAACATGTGATTTTCAGACTCTCCGCATTTACCGAAATAAGTATTTTTTTGGAAATAGGAGGCACGTAAGATTATCATTAAAAATTAGGCATCATGCCTATTGTTTGATACATAGTTTCAATTTGGTAATTAATATTATCTGTGAAATACGTTAATTCGAAACTATAAAGTAGCTGCCAACAGTCTAAACTAACGTCTATAATACAGGTAATGCTGTAATTATATAATAACATCTCAAGTATTACAACTAGTACTACGTGCGCCTTGCCTTATCAGTGCGTTAATGAAAGCTAGAGAAAGACATTTCTGCCGCGTTCACGTAGGTAGTAACTGCTTTATAAAGATTGTTGTTAACTACCTCCTTCTCTCTCACTCTTTCTCTCTCAAACTCACACACAATATAATATGAGTATAAAAAAATCAGTGTGTTTTAAAAATATACCTATTTTCGAAACTTGTAATCCGATAACGGGAACAGATATTGATATACATAGGATGAGTGTTAAAATAAAGTGTACTTAAGTAGCTTTAAAATGGTATATTACTTATAAACATTTATTATAGTATAACTACTTAAAAATGATTTTTTTTTTGTAAACTCTTCAAAAAATATATTCTAAATACTTGGAATTATTCCCGGACTTCATGATTCGATAACGGGAACAGATATTGAAATAGGATGAGTATTAAAATAAAGTGTACTTAAGTAGCTTTAAAATGGTATATAACTTATAAACATTTATTATAGTATAATTACTTAAAAATTAAATTTTTTTGTAAATTCTTCAAAAAATACATTCCAAATACTTGGAATTATTCCCGGAACTCATAATTCGATAACGGGAACATATATTGAAATAGGATGAGTGTTAAAATAAAGTGTACTTAAGTAGCTTTAAAATGGTATATAACTTATAAACATTTATTATAGTATAATTACTTAAAAATGATTTTTTTTTGTAAATTCTTCAAAAAATACATTCCAAATACTTGAAATTATTCCTGGACCTAATAATTCGATAACGGGAACAAATATTGATATAGGATAAACGCTAAATTAAAGTGTACTTAAGTAGTTTTAAAATGGTATATAACTTATGAACATTTGTTTACAGTTTTACAGTATAACTACTTAAAAAATTTTAAATCTTTGTAAATTTTTCCAAAAAACATTTCCGGACCTCATAATTCGATAGTGGGAACAAATATTGATATAGGATGAGATGCTTAATTAAAGTTTACTTAAGTAGCTTAAAAATGGGATATAACTTATGTACATTTCTTTATAGTAGTATAACTACTTAAAAATGAAAATATTTATGAACTCTTCAAAAAAAACATTCAAAAGAACATTTCCCAACCTCATAATTCGATAATGGGAACAGATATTGATAAAGCATGAGCGCTTAATTAAAATGTACTTAAGTAGCTTTAAAATGGTATATAACATACGAAAATTTATTATGATATAACTACTTAAAAATGAAAATATTTGTAAACTTTTCAAAAAAATACATGACACTATTCTCGGGCATCATAGTTCAATAATGGGAACATATATTAAGAAGAGGAGATAAGTTTTAAAATATAGAGTGCTTAAGTGTCTTCAAATAGGTATATAATTCATAAACATTTGTAATAGTGCAACTACTTAAAAAGGAAATTTTTTAAACCTTTTCAAAAAATTGATTCTTAAATATTCATGCTATTGTACATAATAGAAAACAAATATTGAAATGGGATTAACTTTAAATTAAAGAGTGCTTAAATAGCTTTAAAATGATATGTAACTCTAAAACATTTTTAATAGTACAATTATATAAAAAATACATTTTTATAAACTCTTCAAAAATGAATTTCAGCGCTCTACGAAATGGGTGTATTTTCGAACTTTATAATTTAATAATAAGAAAAAATTTTAAGATGGGATTTTAGATTCAAATTAAAGAGTACTTAAGTGGGTTTAAAATGATATACAATTCAAATCCACTATACTAGTATAACTACTTAAAAATGAAATTTTTGCGAACTCTTAAAAAAGTTTTTCTATTATTCTTATTACCGAATATGTTAATTCAATAATAATATACTTATAGGAATAAAAATTGAGATAGGACAAAATAGGTTTGTTTTTTACAGTTAATTGATTTGTTTTACAGTTATAACTGTATCCGTAACTATGTACATTTGTTCATGTGTAAGAGATCGAGACAAGAATAAAGAAGTTACACGCCTGTTTTTTTTATACTTTCTTCTACATTAACATATTACAACACAAGGAGAGATTCTACTGTTAATATACCTAAATGACAAAATAGATGTGTGGATTGATTGATTTTTAAATGTTGCATCTATATGTAATCTATCAATAAAAACATCTGCCAAGTAAATGTACAGTGCTTCCTCGTGCTAAATTCACCAAAGGTAGTTAATTATTGAACAATTTAAATAAAAACCGATAGTGTTTTGATAAATTGCCTGGAATTGGTTAACCATTTAATTTTTATACAATTTTACTAAAAAATATTAGTTCGAAATTTTTCTCAAGACACACCTGATTATTTTTTCGTATATTTTTAATTTTTTGACATGTCAATTCAGAAAAACAAAACACGAATTTTAAAAATAAATTGAGATAAATCTTTGTAAGGGAATATTTTACAACAAACGTTGTAGACCCATATTATAGGAAATTTAATGCTATACAAAAAAGATTCTATAAAATTTTCACTTAAAATGTGTAGTTCTTGAGATATCTTGAAAAAATAAATATTTTGGAATGCCACCCATCCCCCTTACACACGATTTTGATGATTTTTGTCTCAATCTGAAACGATCACAATGCTTCTCGTATCTTCGATATTGTGAGGAAGCAAAACTGGGGTTATTTTAAATAAATTAACGTGATACCGATTTAGTAAAATATATTTTTTGTAAGCTATTTAGGAAGTATAAGGTAAAGGCACCAGTAATGGCCGTTATAAGAGTAAGTTTTCGTTGTTTTTTTTTAATGGGCTTGTTTTTTGTAATTCTCATGAACTCATGTTACTAATAAAACAAGTAACTCTTTATTTAATTTCTTTTTTTAAATTATAGGCTTCTATTTAGTTCATGTTTTTTCTCAAGTAATGGCAAAGGTAAAACCAATAATGAGCACGCATTGATGGACACTTGCTAATGATAACAAAATGATTAGTACTACGACACAAAAGATATAAAAGAAAGAATCGTAAAATTTGAAACAATGTAAAGCAGTTACTATGATAATATAATAATTAATAAATAAATTATACTAATAATTATGTCCACCATTTTGACACCTATTGGCCGATTGTCATCAAATCACGCTGTAAGACAGTTAAATGTATATAGATTAATATTCAGAAATGGTAGTAATCAAATATCAACACATATTTCTAATTCAGTACATTTAAGTAAAAATTTGCCATTACTGGGGTCCTTGCCAAGACTGGTGCCACCACCTTATATATTTTAAATATTTTTTACTGTGAGTAATTTCTCAAGTTGGGTGAGAGTGGGTAGGTGGAGGAAGGATGAAGGGGGGGGGGGGGGTGAATTGTAATGCTATAAAATAAAATAGATAATTTAGAAGGTATTTTCGCTAAGTCTTCAATAGAATACAAAGGGTTGAACGAAATAAAAGATATATATAAAAAAAGCATAACAAGGACGCTTTAAGAGATTCAACAATTCGATGCGTGAAGCTTACAAATTCTAAACAAACAGGTTGAAGGATTTACGGATGTGTGTGTGTAAGTGTGGGTGTGAGTAGGGATAGCCAAGTCTACCTGAAAATGTATCATATTTTGTAAAATATTCATACTGTATTTTAAAGAGTTTTGATTTTCGAACCTTGAAACTCGATAATAGGAACATATATTTTTATGAGATTTAGGTTAAGTTAAAGAAGAATTAATCGGCTTTAATTTGGTTTATAATTTATTATGTTTGAGTATAATTATCCTACTTAAAACAGCTGGAAAAACGAAGAAACTGTGGTTTCTAGTCACTTAAACTAAAATTATACACCTTGACTACAATAAAATTTTATTGTGGTTAAGGTGTATAATTTTAGTTTAAAATCCTACTTAAAATTAATTTTTTCTCAACCTTTACGAAAAAAACAATTTTAGAATTTCTCTATTCCTGATATTTTTTTTTTAAAGACTTATATACCAGTTTTAAGTACCTACTTAAGTTACTCTTCATTTTAAAATATAAATCGTTTAAATATATATTCCCATTATCGAGTTATAGGGTTTGAAAATTACAACTAGCTTACAGCATCTAATATCTTCAAAATCGTTCGTTATACTGAAAAATATAATTTCCGGATTACTCTATTAGAGTGAAGAGTTGAATTATTACAACAAGGTACGAAACAATATTTATAACTTATTATTTTTCATGCGTTTTCCATGTTTATCTTACGTGTCTCTTATTTCCAAAAAAATGCTTATTTCTGCAGAAAATAAAGGTTTAATCACAAAAATTGACCCTTTTAAAACTAATTTTGAATTTGACGCAAGTGTCATGGCACATTTTTGACGTCACGCCTATGTAAACACTTCTTGTCAACTATAATAAATCCTTGTTCCATTCTCGGTTTTTTTATTTTTATTTTTTTGATAATTTAAAGCTACAAAATAATTTATAAACAGTGCAGATATTAATGAAACAAAAATGACGTTTACTTAGCCGTGACGTCATCCACTCTGACTGGTGTTTTATCAAACATGGCGGATTGCTGTATTTTGCGTTTTTATTTTAACAAAAATCATATTAATCTCGCTTTTAATATAAAAATTAATACATTTTTCATTATTTCATTATTTAAAATCATAATTTCAGTGATACTTTGTTACTGGCATCATGCCTATTGGAAGCGTTTGAAAAGTTTTTTTTTTTTTTAATTTGATATTTTGGGGTCGGGATAAACTTTTGGAGTATAAAAAAAATTATATAATGTTTTTTTACCTCTAGACTACATTAAACAGGTTTTCATTTTTGACCAGATTACTTGTATAGATAATAACTAGAGATTGGAAAAATAGTTTTTCAACTATCGCGTAAAAATACATTTATTGTAATTTTTATTACATATCTCCACCGTTTTCAGAAAACTGGTTTGATTGAACACAACTTGAAATCAACTATTTGCAACTACCTTTCCAACTATTTTAAAACTATTTGCGACACTTTTTACTGCTTTGTTTGCACTGATTTATTATTAAATCGTAAAAAAAACTATTTATCAACTATTCCGAAAAAAAAATTCAACTAGTAACTATTTCATTAAAAATAACAACTATTTTTCCAATCTCTAATAATAACTAACATTCTTTATAACTTTTGTTCCAAATGTATTTTTCTATTATTATTAAATATTTCAAATTTGACATCCCTTACGCATGTGTTTATATGCAATCCGTTTTTCTCATAAATAAATAAAGAGCTCGTTTATGGCGAGGGTATAACCGTTTGAAGCAGACGAAATATTGATTCAGATACGTGAAACGACCCTTTACATATATGTATTTATAAATGGGAAAGTGTTTCATTACCATACATCACTTATGGAATTGTTTTTAAATGAATTATGGACAACCCTCGTATAAATTACATTTATTTCTTAAAATGACATAAGGTAGTGGCACCAGTCTTGGCAAGGACCTCAGTAATGGCAAATTTGTAATTAAATGTACTGAATTAGAAATATGTGTTGATATTTGATTACTACCATTTCTGAATATTAATCTACATATATACATTTAACTGTCTTACAGCGTGATTTGATGACAATACCTGGCAACATTAGTCTTTCCATCAATATTTGTAAAGTAGCGATAGATTTACTAAAAGACCATAAAAGGTCATTTTTTTGTACTTTTTCAAACTAATAGTGAGGGTAAAAAAATTTTTTTTCTAATAAAGTCATGAAAGGGTCTTGTAGGAAAATTCAAGTGTTTAAAACTGCCCTTAAATTAACTGTTTAATCATTAGTTGCTGATATATTGATGATCGAAGACAAAAGAATCATTTTTCATTTAAAGTCAGATATCTCGGCAAAAAAATTTAAAAGAGGCCAAAAAAAAAACAAATTAAAGCTGAATAAACAAATTAACTGACCAATTGCATTGGTTTAACTGAAAAAAAAATTTCCCAAGCCCGCGGACCCTTAAAATTTTTTTAAAAAATTGGAAAATTTTTGTGTCCCACTATTTCTTATGATTGCGCGATAACCGTAACTCAAAAAAAAATTATGCTAAAAAATCTCAAAACTAGAAACTTGAAGCTTTAAAATGCTTTTTTTAAATTTCGATACGTCCATTTTTCACAAAGATACAGCACTTCAAAAAACACCCAAAAAAATGTTTAATTTCTTGTTCCTTTAATTGTTTGGATGAGTGTAGTTACTTGAGAATTACAAAAAACAAACCCATTAATAAAAAAAAAACCGAAAACTTGTTCTTATAGCGGCCATAACTGGTGCCTTTACCTTATAAAATTTTACCACAGTAGAATCACTTATTTTTTATGACACAAAGCAGAGACGTTAAGGGTTCAATTTTTATTAGACGAGTCCGATACGAAACTTATCTAGAAATACTCATAATAAGAGTTCTGACAACCCGAATAGATTTCTGGTTGATTGTAGTAGCCAAGACTCACTCAGAGTCGTATTTTCTGATTTTTTCAATCAATATTATTAAATACACTCTGTATTATAATACAGGGTGTCCCATGGAAAGGTATTGAAACTTATCAGCTGTCATTTTCAAATGAATGCAATTATTAATTATTGAAAAAAAAATATCGTTGAAAAGAATAAAGTAAATAAATAGGTAAAGATAAAATTTTATAAAATATTTGTGCATTAATTTATTTCATTAGTGAAAAATATGCTAAGATTATTGATAATTCTGTAAAAATAACATACAAAATGATATCAATGCAGATTTATTGCCCAAAAATGAAGGAACGTAACCTTAGATTAGGAAAAACATAACAACCAATACTATACTCTATTTCATTTAAGAATGCAGTGGTGCCGGGGTTTTGACGGTACGAATCGTGCATTTTACCGTCAAAAACCACGGCAACCACTGCATTCTTAAATGAAATAGAGTATAGTACATATTATAAAACTGTTACCAAAACTTATGGCGGCCATCTTGTATCATATGTCGTTTCTATGAAGAGGCGTCAGTCGAAAATTTATAATATGCAAATAATCTTTAAATTACAATTGAATTTAGTATGATAGATGATAGTTTCAAATAGACGTTCCTCTATTAATCATTTATCACTAAAATTGTTTTAAAGGCAATAAAAAACATTTATTATAAATTAATTTTATAATTCCAAACAATTGATTTTAATTTTAAAATCCGAATGATACGTCAATCGTGGAGCGATATGGTAACAACGCTAGGTAGTGTGTTATGAGTTCTTTGTTTTATAGACCGGGAGCCATCAACCCCCAAAACATACGTCATCGATTTTCGGGCTGAATTATTTATATTCGAATAGTTTTTCTACAGTAGGTAAAACATATCTTGTCCAGTTATGTGCTAGCGCGGGTGTAAGGTGCTTATTTTAGGTCGACTTTTACGTCATCGAGTTTCGGGCTGAATTATATGCCAAATTAAAGCTATAACAATGTACTTTTTAAATCTTTCGGTCGGCCAGCTCATATCTTGGCAGTTTGGTCAGTCCGACCAAATTTATCTTTAAAAAATCCAATAATTCGCGAGGTGACTCCCGCCGATTTTGTTGCAATTTCGTATACTAATAGTCCAATCAATTCTAAGGGCATGTATTTTTTTATATTTGTGATAACGACCATTTAAGGGGTGAAAATCTCTCTCAAAATTTTACAAAAATTTTTTTTTACTATACCATTGAAATACTTATAAAAAAACAATGTTTTTATGTATGTAACACTTTCTTCTAGGGTGTACAGTTTTTGCGTTATACAGAAAAACGAAAAATTCGTAAAATTTTGAGAGGTTTTCACCCCTTAAATGGTTGTTATCACTTATATAAAAAATACGTGTCCCTTAGAATTGATTGGACTATTAGTAGGTATACGAAATTGCAACAAAATCAGGTGAGGGTCACCTCGCGAGTTATTGGCCTTTTTGTAAGATAAATTTGGTCGGACTGACCAAACTGCCAAGATATGAGCTGTCCGACCGAAAGATTTAAAAAGTACATTTTTATACCTTTAATTTGGCATATAATTCAGCCTGAAACTCGATGACGTAAAAGTGCCCTTAAAATAACCCCCCTCTTTTGGTCGGTCTGCATTACCTGCCAAGATATGAGCTGGCCGACCGAATGATTTAAAAAGTAGATTGTTATAGCTTTAATTTGGTATATAATTCAGCCCGAAACTCGATGACGTATGTTTTGGGGGTTGATGGCTCCCGGTCTATTACTTTGTCTAAGAACGTAACACATAAGTTTAAACGAATAATGAGTTATTTACTTCTTAGTGTAATTTCACTTTTAACAATGTTTTCCGTATTTAATACGAAACCGCCCAACAAGATTTGTCATACACTTTTCCTCTCGAAAAGAATCACTTTTCGAGAGGAAAAGTCAGATTATTCATTTTGACACGCACGTATTTGCTTCTAACATAACCCGAATAAAATTACAGACTCAACAAAATTTTTATTATTTCAATAATTGCATCCATTTGAAAATCTATGTTCATAAAAAAGAAAGAATAAATATTTTTAATTTCAGGGATAAATAACAATTCATTCTATTACTATAATATCTCTTGTAAAGTAACTAATAACAAAATTTAACATTCCTCTTAAGCGGGGACGACTCGAGCTTTTCGTAGTTCATATAAAATGGATCAAATATTCACAGAGGGCGCGTTTATGTTCGCACTCATGGTTTCCGTTTCCAGTTTAAGTAATGACAAATTATATAATCCAAGGGGTAGCGTCTATCTACATTTACATAAAACAGAACCACGGGAAATGGGGTTTGGGGGGGGGGGGGGCTGGAATGTGATGTAATGTATGTAAAGTTTTGTATGATATTTATATGTAAAATATCTCAGAACTGTGTGTAATTTTGTCAAAATATTGTATACATAAATAATATGTGCAAAAATTTGGGATGATTTTTTTTACTTGCTTTTGACGTAGAACTACGCCTTACCCGACGATACTATAGGGCAGTGGTTCTTAAACTAGGGTCCGAGGATCCCCACGGGTACACTGAACTTTTGCCGGGGGTCCATGAAACATATTTGGCATACTGGGGTAAAAATGAAACAAAATACAAATCTTTCATGTTTTTTGACAGTTAATTATACAAATTCATACTTTAATTTTTCTACTAGATGCGCTTATGAATAACCATTTTAAATACTTATGTCATTTGAACTGTACGATACAACACGGACTTTAAAAATGAAAAAAGTGTGTTTCATTTTTAACCTCTAATTTGGGAAAAAGTGAAACAGGCCTCTAATGGAAAATATTTCTTAAAAAATTAAAAGTAAAGCTATAAAGGTTAATTATATCTGAGCTATACAGAAAGTTATGTGCAAAAAATTAAAATTTAATTCACACGTTTTGACATGGACTAACAGGTAAATCTGTAGGGGTGACACATCATTTATTAGGCGATTCATATTTTCAGGTCGCTTTAACAAACATGTCAGTTTTTATAATTCTCCTATAAACAAATTAGTTGTTTAATTGCAAGCTTGTTTCACTTTTACCCCTTTTTTTTGGTGTTTCATATTTACCCCGCTCGACCCTAAATAAAAATAATTTTACAATTCTATTTACCAGTGATAAATTAGTATCTCACGACCTTCTTTGTTTTTCTGTCTGGGGTGGGGGGGGGGGGGTCCTGGAAAAAAATGTACAAAAGAGGGTCTCTATACCACTGGGAGCACAAATTTAACGAAATATGTCACATTTTTAAAAAGCTAATATTTCCGATTCTAATAATTGTAGAGTAATAATTGTCCCTCAATTCCTCAACCCATAAATAGAATAGCGTAAAAAGTTAATTAATTATTAAAAAGTTGTGATTTGCAACACAGTTGCTATTGTGTATCTAAACTTTTTTATCGTTAATCAGAGATATAAAAATTTTAGTACCAACCTATACAAAAATCTTGGATTTTAATAAAAATTACAATTTCCCCAAAAATAATTCAGATCGGTGCATTTTTAAAGTAGTTATCGTGAACGAAAGAAAATTCTACATCCAGACACACAGACACATGCACAGCCGCCATGCGGAAATTAACTTTTCTTTAAGTTTTGAAGTTAGTACAATCAGAATCTGCTCTTATCTTTGACACGATTTTTCGATGGTATTACAATACTTCCATTTCTTTCTGAACATGGAAATAAAAATAATGTTACTTTTCAATAAAATTATTATAAGTTTTATATCAATTTTTTCAGATTTTCGAACTTATTTTCTTTTTTTAATTTTAATTTTCGTAAATTTTGACGACACTTTTTTATGCAATTTTCGGCCTATTTTAATCAATTGATTTGATTTTACGCTGTTTTAGAAAATAATAGAACGTATCCCTAATTTTACAAAGTAATGCATTTTTCTATGGAACGTATCTACAGCGTAAAAAGAAACCTTACCGTACACACAAACAATCGTTATTATTTTCCGTAAACTTTCGCGAAACATTCAACAAATACGTGTACGTATATATACGGTAAGACTGACTGTACGCCCGAAGGGGGTCGCCCTTCCTTCTCCCCCCTTTCTCTTGACATTATGCACAAATTCCGCGCCGCATTCCACGAATGAGTATGATTATTATTACTACACTGTGTGTTTTTGAATTTCTCAAAGAGCACACATAATTCTATGTGTATGTATGAGATCAGAAGATATTCAGAGAATGTCCGCATTGGAACGGTCATTTCTGACCCAATGGAACAGCGGTCCTTAACTGTTTTTTAAATGTGATATTAATTTCGTATTTATTTATTATCTATATTCTATACTATATATTGAGATAACGACATCGTTCTCAAATTTATATCATTATTAATAGGTATATTTCTGAATTTTTATTTTAAAATATCAATATTTTGCATTATATTCATGGGCGTAGCCAGGATTTTGTTCAGGGGGGGGGGGGGGCAAATTTTTTTTTTGAAACCGATTGATCGGTGTGTTTTGCCTAGTATTGAAAAAATTAACATTTTCATTATTTATTAGGTATATCTCTAGATAGGTGCGCAAAAAGTAACAATGAAAAGTCATTATTTTTTTCATTTTTTCTTTTATTTTCGCCACATTTTTTTCAATCAATTAAATTTATATGTATGTGCATCTTTTTGAATACAAAATCCTCTACAAAAATGTACTCTACGTTGCTATTTTGGTGTTTTTTTTTTTATTTAATGTAAAAAATCGATCTAATTTGAATTGATAATATACTTAAAAAAAAACTTTACAATAAAAAAAAACAATGATATTTAAATTTTCGAATCTAAAAATGTCAATATTTAGCCAATGAACTGATTAATTTGTTACTCTTACTTCACGAGCTAGGGGGAGGGGCAAGCGTCCCCCCTTGCCCATGCTTTTGTGGGTAGTTATTTTAACACAAAACACAGTTTTCACTGTTGCCAATACTGCGACCTTTGCCTTTAGGTGTTTTTATTTTATTTTTAATTTTCCCTGATATTTTAGTTTACATGTAAAAATAAAAGATTGTGATTAAAAAAAACTTTGATATTTTATTTTCTGGATCCAAAATATAAATTTACGTTCAAAAATTCAATGGACATCATAGAAGTCTAGAAATATCCCTGTTTGGACAATAATACTGATTTACTTATTACTTTTTGTCCACAAGCTAGGGGGGGGGCAAGCGCCCCCCCCTGCCCCACCCTGGCTACGCCCATGATTATATTTATTGTATTTAATTGTTATTTATCATATTTTAGCCTGACGATGATTCTGTGAATCGAAAGTTTGCGTTTACCTCTTCTTAAATAAATTTTGACGTTTAAACAAACAAGTTTGTTTTTATTTATATTCTATATTATACTCTGTTTCATTTAAGTTTGCAGAGACGGTACGATTCAGAATTCGTATCGTCAAAAACCCCGGCATTCACTGCAAACTTAAATGAAACAGAGTATAGTAAGATACTGGATAATACCAAAGTGTAAGATACTTGTTTAATTAAATGTACTAAATTAGAAATATTTGTTGATATTTGATGAATGCCATTACTGAATCATAATCTATAGACACTTAACTAACCAGTTTAATTTGATGACAATCGGTTAATGAATATCAAAATGGTGGGCATTTAAACTAATTATTAGTTAAATCTATTCATTAACTATTATATTAACATAGCATCTGCTTTATATTGTTTCAAATTTTACAATTCTTTATTTTATAACTTTTGTGTTGTAGTAGGTACCTATATATCTTTTTGCAATCTAACAAGGTTCCATAACTGGATGCCCAATAAAAAAAAATGCTAAAAAATAAAAGGCTATAATTCAAAAAATAAACAATAACAACATATTTGCAGACTTTATTTATTATTATTTTTATTTACTAAATAATTAATAGTTCCCTCTTTTTTCTAGGAATATTATATTTATTATCTATATACATATTTTATATATATATGCTATAAAACGCAACGTCTCTCTATCTGTCTGTCTGTCCGTTAGTGCGTTTATCAATCAAGAACCACTTATCTGATTTACGTGTTTTTTTTTAATTTATAGATATGTTTTTTGTTCAGGTTTCAGTAAATATTGTATTACGTTAGGTAACATAAGGAATAGATAAAAAAAACATCTGCCAAGTAAATGCACAGTGCTTCCTCGTGCTAAATTCACCAAAGGTATTATTATTCAACAATTTAAATAGTGTTTATATAAATTGCCTGGAATTGGTTAACCATTTAATTTTTATACAATTTTACTAAAAAATATTAGTTCGAAATTTTTTTTAAAACGCACCTGAATATTTTTTCATATATGTATTTTTTGACATTTTCAATCTAAATCTAAATTTATTCAAATGTCAAAATGACATTTAAAACATCAAAATGACATTTAAAACGCCAAAATGACATTTAATATATCCAAGCAAATATCAATTTAGAAAAACAAAACAAATAAATTGAGATAAATCTTTGTAAGGGAATATTTTACAACAAACGTTGTAGACCCATATTATAGTAAAATGAATGCTCTACAAAAAATATTCTATAAAATTTTCACGTAACATGTGTCGTTCTTGAGATATCTTGAAAAAATAAATATTTTAGGATGTCACTCCTCTCCCTTACACACTATTTTGATGATTTTTAAATGGTACCGTCCTCAAGCCAAACCCAACCACCTGACCAAGTTTCAATAATATCGGTTCAGAGGTTCATGAGTTATGCGTGTTGCAAGGATTCAGGGGACAGACGGACACACGGATGGACAGACAGACAGACACGGAACGAAAAGTGTTTGTCTTGACGTGAAACGGAAAGATAAATTTAAAATTTTGAAATACGAGAACATTTTTTTGTGTCGTTCTAAAACGATCACAAAGTTTCTCGTATTTTCGATATTGCGAGGAAGCAAAAATGAAAATTATTATATACAATTATAAAAAAGTTGCCCCCCCCCCCCTGCCGAATTATTTTTTGGGTGCGCCACTGTACCTATATACATATATATAAATTAGGATGGAATTATGTTTCATCGTGAATGTCTCAACTACAATGTACAAAATTTATTTTCCAGTAAAATCAATACATATAATATAACAACTCGATTAAGAACTATTTATTGAAAATACATAGCTACTGTTAGACCGCCGGTCTTCCCCCACCCTTTTCCCCAACCCAATGTCATATCTGTACATAAAAATTTCTGTTTACGGCATTCTACTTTCGTTGAAAATTGCTTTTTTGATTGAAAAAGATATGTATGGGCACAAAAGGTATGTAAAGAAAATATGTACATATACTTCTCGATCTGCGTTCAATATGTATTGAATATTGTCCCTCTATTGTTTGGTTTACCTTAAATAAGTATAGAGAAACATGCAATTTTCAATATGGCATTCTGGAAAGGGGATGAGAGACAAAATGGAATGAAAAATGTATTCGGAACATGAATATTCATTCAATATTAAAGATCCAAAACTAACAAAATTACTTTAAGGCAGTAAAAAAATCGATTTTTTTACATATTTGGATAGTAAAATATATTGAGAATATACTGTGAAAATTGTAGACCGAAATTCAAAGTACAGTCGCCTTCTGAATTGTTTTGACACGAGGAAGTCGCGTTTATTCTAATGTCCGATATCATAAAGGACCTAACAAATTTGTTAGCTAGCAAGCACTTTCAACTGAGATATCAAACTTATATGACAGTTCTTTTGGAGTTTGTTGATGACTTTGACAAGTTTCGCGCACGCGTTGAAGGTAAATACAAACGGTATTAAAACAGTGGTGATGTTATGAAAATTATTTTGTACGGTCAAAGATGCCAACTGTGTTACAATTAGTTGAAGTGTCACTGCTCTAAATTCCATAACTAATCCATAGCTACTAGTACAGAATTAATACCCCATTTGAATGTAATTGTTAGCTAGCAAATTTTGTTAGGTCCATTATAATACCGGACATAAGTCGAGAGGGGCTCCCATCAAGTTATGTATAGATCATTGACCAATCAGCGTTGGCGCGGGAATTGACGTCACCACGAAGACGTATTCAAATGTTATAAATGTATAATAGAATATCAATTACAAGAAATCCTTTATTTATTCTTATCTTCGTATTTTTTGATATTTTAACAACATATACAACCAAAGAAGTAAAAATTCGACATTGCAAAATCATGACAAAGCTATCAGACAATTTTGTCTATTTAGGAAGTGTCATTTTTACTATTCTTAAGTTGGCAATACGTTCAGTGATATTTGACAGCTTTCTATGATTTTGCAATGTCGAATTTGCACTTCTTTGATTGTATGTGTTGTTAAAATATCAAAAAATACGAAAACAAGAATAAATGAAGGATTTTTTTGTAATTGATATTCTATTATACATTAATAAAATTTGAATACGTCTTCGTGGTGACTTCAATTCCCGCGCCAACGCTGATTGGTCAAGGAGCTATAGAGACTATGTATGTAAACCTTGGTATTTAATATTTATCGTTAATAGTTAATCGTGATAGTGAAATAATTTTACTTTACTTTTAATTTCGAATATGAGCAAGGTGACGAGTGACGACGGTGATAAGTGTCTCTAATTAATTCTACAAAAATTTCATAAATATGTTCGTTTACGCCCTGACTCGAGAATGGTGAGAGGTGAAGGAGGAGAAAAAATTTAGAATGAACGAAATTCTAAAAAAAAAAAATTTCGTATTAAAAATTATTTATTTTTATTCATAATTTCTTATTTTTTTCTCGAAAAAAAAACATGATTTTTGCAAACTTTTTTTTTACAAGTCCGTATTTTGTTTTTTATTAATATAAAAGTTTTCTGTTTCAAACCACTATAAGTGGAGATGTGCTTCCCATCATCCACCCACTTGTTTTTAAGGAGTCCGCTTTAACCCCAAAAAAACACAAATAAAGTTTTATAAAATTTACAAAAAAAAAATTTTATTTAAGATCTTAATTCTAAATAAAAACATAAAAGTACTGAAAAGATTATATTTTATTTGTTACGAAAAAAAATCCTGAAATAAGCTTAAAATTTTAGGTGTCACATCACATCGCAATACTGTCAAGAAAGTATATTTCTGATATTAAGAAAATATGGTTTTCGTTATTTCTTGGCCCAAGACAACGTTTCTTTCAGTGTAACTACATTATAAGGTTACAATATACAATATTGTGGTATAGTTTTGATTCTATTGTTAATTTTCTTGTTTATGTCTTGATAAATAATTCTATCATTTTTTTTAGCGAATTTCATCTCTGTTCACAACATAATGTTTTACTATCATATTTTAATGAACCCACAAGATACGATTTCAATATGAATCCCACAAGTTATATGTAAAATAAATGAAAGTAACTGTACAATATTAAATGCAGTTAATTATACTTCAAGGTTGAATTAAAAATATTTATATCTTTGTCTTAAAATGTTCTACAACCCACGCTCACTGCTGCAATAATAATTCATATTTCTTTGAATACGTAAGTATATAAATATATTATTCTGTTTCTAAGCTTAAGTCTTGTCTTTTTTTACAAATGAAACAACAATCGAAATTCAAAGGACAGATGTATAACTTATATAGTGTATTTCAAGTTGATTAAGACATAGGAAATTTAACATGGGGACAATTAGAAATGTTGTAGTAGCCTTTGGTCTAATTTAACGATGTGTGATTGGTGCATTTTGAAATGCCGCCTCGAAACAAATTGATAAATTTTAAATAAATCAATAGTATTTTGTTTTCAACAATAAAATACATAAATGAAATTAAAATAAACACCCTAGATAAAATAATAATAATATTTTTTGACAGATTAAATTTAAAAACAAAATACTAATGACTATTTTATTAAATTTTGTGGCAGCATTTCAAAATGCACTTCTAATTGCAACCATGTTAAATTTCTTATGTCTTAATTAACTTGGAATACACTGCATATCCTAGAAACTAAAAATAATTTTATAAATGGATTTTGAGGAAGTAATATTAATTCTTATTATACAGATCTTATATATTTTGTTTCTGAGCTAAAGTTGCGTCTTTTAAACAAATGAATAACCGTCATGATCGAGATATGGTCGTTAAAAAAAATAAAAATAAAAGTTAAAAAAAAAACTGCTAGTAATAATTGCAATTCACTTATGCTTCCCAAAAACTATAGACAGTATAATTGCAAAATCTGCTAATTATAAGTAAAATATATAAAGTAATATTATTAAACTTTTATTGTATCCTGAAAAATTATATTTTGCTCGATTTAGTTAAATTTTCCACTTCTGATTTAAGGTAGGTATAAAAACTTAAGAATAACAAAACCAATAAAATGTGGCTACTTTCTAGAAACCATGTATATTAAAAATACAAAAAAATCTTACCTTAAATGTAATAAGAAAATAATCCAAAAATAATATAATCCTCAAGTGTATCCACAATGCACTAAAAACGAATTTTTATGACACACTTTTGTAGTTTTTCACCATCTTAACACTGTATTAAAAACACAATTGAATTATTGACCTAATTAACCCTATTAATTGCTACTTGAAGGAAGGTATGTACCTATTTATAAATGTGATATCATAGATATTATTGTCTTCAGAAGTCAAAACGGCTTTCTTAACAATATATTTATTATTTAATTAGATATATAAAAATTTTGAGAACCACTGTTCACATTTCAAAGCATGACGTGAAGGAACAGTTTATAATAAAAATAAATTCAACTTTATAAGAATCAAGAATGAAACAAGTTTTTATAATAAGTACATCTAATAATTTTCTCTGATTTGATCAAATATATACAACCCTTTATCTAATTTAATAGGTCTTTTATAATTTTATGCAAAAATAATCTCAATTTTATAAGATTTAAGATAAATTTAGTTCTTATCTCTACTAATTTTTTGATAAAAATATTGACAACTGCTGGTTTAATTTAATAGAATTTCATAATGCACTGATCTGTAATTTCCTAACTATAATTTTATACCAAAATAATCTCAATTTTATAAGAATTAAGATGATTTTAGTTCTTATCTCTACTTCATTTCCAGATAAAAATATTGACAACTGCTGTTATAATTTAATAGAATTTCATAATGTATATTGATCCTCAATGGACAAGTCATAATTTTATCCAAAAATAATGATAATTTTATAAGAATCAATATTAATTTAGTTCTTATCTCTGTTAATTGTTAATTTTCGATTTCTGATAAAAATATTAACAACTGTTGATCTAATTTAATAAGATGTTATAATGCATTGATTTCTAATTCAATTATAATAATATTATCCCGAAATGAACACAATTTTTATAAGAATGAAGCCGAATTTAGTTCATATATGTACTAATTTTCGTTTTCTGATAAAAATATAAACAACCCCTGGTCTAATTTAATAGAATTTAATAATGCATTGATTCCCAACCAACTAATTATAATCTTATCCCGAAATAATCACAATTTTATAATAATTAAGCTAAATTTAGTTCTTATCTCCACTAATCTTCGTTTTCTGATACAAATATTGACAACTCCTGGTCTAATTTAATAAAATTTCATAATGCATTGATTCCCAACCAACTAATTATAATGTTAGCCCGAAATAATCACAAATTCATAAGAATTAAGCTTAATTTAGTTCCTATCTCCATTAATCTTCGTTTTCTGATCAAAATATTGACAACCCCTGGTCTAATTTAATAGGATTTCAAAATGCATTGATCCCCAATCGACTAACTATAACTTTATCTAAAAATAATCATAATTTTATAAGACTCAAGGTGAATTTAGTTCTAATCTCTGCAAATTTTCGTTTTCTAATAAAAATATTGACAACCCCTGGTCTAATTTAATAGAATTTCAAAATGCATTGATCCCCAATTGACTAACTATAACTTTATCTAAAAATAATCATAATTTTATAAGAAACAAGATGAATTTAGTTCTAATATCTGCAAATTTTCGTTTTCTGATAAAAATATTGACAACCCCTGGACTAATTTCACAGCAGACCATGATGCAATGGTTTCATAGCAAAATCTGTAATTGCATTATCGCTGTTACAGATGTGAGAAATTCAAATTCGAAAGTCTATTGTACACTTTGGTGATACAATTCTACCAATGTCGTAATCTATTGTATTATTCACTTGTTTTAGTCCCATTACTCTCTTTACTACTACTTCTTTAAATATTGCATAGAAATATTTCATTCAAGAAGAAATTATTTATTATAATTACTAAATTTTTCCATGCATCTATTACACAGGCCGACATCATTTTTGGTATCTCTACTTAATAGGTGATTTCGGAGGCTTTTGACGTGCTGAACCCGAACCTAAAAGTGTCCAAAATGACAATTTTGGTAATATTTAAGAATTTATTACCAAGTAGGTAATTTTTTTCTAAAGTTTTCGTTCACGGTAAGAAGTAGTACTATCTTTCCTCTTTAAAATAAATTTTTACTTTCTACTGTACGATTTTTTTTCACCGAAATAAACTAGTTTGAAGTTATTGTTATATTTAATGTATTAAGAAAAATATAATATATTCAAACTAGTATATTTCGGCGACAAAAAATCGTACAGTAAAAAATAAAAATTCGTTTTAAAGAGAAAAGATAGTACTTTTTCTTACCGCGAACGAAAACTTTAGAAAAAAATTACCTACTTGGTAATAAATTCTTAAATATTACCAAAATTATAATTTTTGACACTTTTAGGTTAGGTTATATCAAAAACCTGACCTGATGGAGCAATTCGGGTGACGGATTCGGGTTCAGCACGTCAAAAGCCTCCGAAATCACTTATTGAAGTAGAGACACCAGTTCAAAAGTATTTATATGTTTTTTTTTTAAGGGATCGCAACTAAAAATATAAAACTACAACACTTTTTATGCTACTGTATTTAAGGGTTGCGGGATGGAGGGTTTAAATTAATTTTATTGTAAATGGGACTATATATTATTGCTAATCTACGAATATTAGTTCCGGAAATATAAGCTTTCAAAATGGAACCAGAACTCTAGGTCAAAAAATTAAAAGGGTAGTTTATAATATATATATGTATAGTTCTACCCCTGCTTTTTATAAAATAGCGCCCCTACAATATTAGTTTTAACTAAAATCCTACTCATAATATTTATGAATTTAAAAAAATCACTTAGCAAAATATACATAAATTTTCTAACCCATTATTTTAGGATTCGTAAGTTTGTTTTTTAATTTTATACCCCCTCCACGTACCTATAATTAATAGAAGCCCCTTTATGAAATTGAACACGATATTGAATGTTTTCTTTTTTTTATTATATTTAATTTATAATTTAGTACATATATGTAATTAATTTAAAAGTAAATTCGCATAGGTATGCCAACTTAATTATAAAAACTACAGTCTGCAAGATGACACGGGTACCTAACGGATATTTTAAGTACAATAAAAATGTCAAAGACCTTAAAAAACCTGGTACATGAAAGTTAGCAGGTAGAGTCTATGCTACAACCATAAAAATTCCAGTAATACATATTTAAATAGCAATTAGTAAAATAATTAGAACCATAAAATATGGAAAAGCAAGTCTAGTTTTCGATAAACGTGGATTTATTTGTTTTTATCTTATAAATGATAAATTAATAAATTTAATAAAGACTATAGAATGTAATGTTTATTAAATACACCGATATTTTTTAAACTATTTAAAATGTTTCGGGAATATTTAAAAGACATTTCTTTAGTAAGTTTGTATTAACATAAGTATATATCTCGTCTGTAAAAAGTTTAGCCGATCTCGTATTTTTGTAGTCTCGTTCAATTTTTTTTTTCATAAAATTAAAATCATATTAAATAAATAATTATTATCTACGACGAGACTTATTAAGAGAGTCTCGTTTGGGGGCATGAAGCCTTAGTTATTGTTGAAAATAACTCATTCAGAATTGAATAACACTTAACACACCTTTAATAATATTAACACATAGGTATCACTTTATTTATTAAAAATTCCACTCACTGAATTTGGCCACAAAAATATTACAGAAGAAAATTGCACGTATATTATATTTTAACTTCACTACAAAAATTATTTTTATCTCGTAATCGAAATAATTTTAACCTCAAATTTTTTTCAAAAATAACGACACAAATAAAAATAAATCGTACGAATTTTTTTTTCACTTATGCCCGTTGGATTCTTTTTTATAAATATTAAACACGTAAGCAAAACTAACAGTTGTTTCTGTCGAAGAACACATGGACCGTACACAAGCAAGTCTTGTGGCACTCACAGACTTCGCGAAGGCCACTTTACCCCCTCCCCGCACCCCCACCACTCCCCCTTCTTCTCAATATATAGTTCTTTCATCAACGCATAAGATATGCGAGGTAGGATCACTAACTATATCGTTGATTTACAAGTAATTTTTTTTTCCAATTTTTAACTTTACTTTTTACTCAATGAAGTATACCATTTGATTAATTATACAATATCATAAAAATTTCGAACTCAAATTTATCAAAATCAAGTTTTTGGATTTGGGTGAAGTTGAAAAAAAAACAGAATGATTTGATTCCTTGCGATTTTGACAGTTGGTTAGTTTTCTGAGATTAATTAAAATTAAAAATAGTAGAGGTACACCCATGGGCGTTCGCAGAAAGGGGCAAATGGAGCATTTCCCCTCTAAATTCATGTCTTCTGTGAAAAAAATTAAATAAAAATGTATGATGTAGTTATTTGTCTACAAGCTTCCCCCAATCCTGGGAAAAAACATCTTTGAACGCCCCTAGATATGCCCTATCTACAGACACTAGTTTTTTTTATAACGTCAGTGATAAAAAATATATTAATTTTGGTCCAAAAGTGACCTGGTTCAATTCTAATGAATCTTTAATCATAAGACCCTTAGACCTGAAAAACAGGTTTTTCGAAAATTGTTTCTGTAAAATAGATAAAAATGTATTTTTTGACAAGCGCTACTTATTTTGCTGCTAACTGAAATAAAGTGATGAAAAATTCCATATTTTATACCTTGTTTTTAAAACATTAAATTTTTTTATTTTAAAAATGTGATTTCAAATTTCTACTAATAATAAATTCTGTCGCAAGAAGAATAAGTAAAAACTTATCCCGAAGACGTGGTTCAAACCCAGATGCCGCCCTAAAAAATAATTTAAAAAAAATACGTTCCTTTTAAAAATCTGTTAGTTTCTACTTTCTACCAAATATATTTTTTTTATTTCTTTCAATACAATATTTTAAAATAGATATAATTCTATTTGCACTACTTTCAAAATACATATTCATTTAGATAATTAACAACATGACATATGTTTAGTAGATATACATTACATGCTAGTATTATTAAAAAAAATATGTCTGACACATTTTTAGAGTCAATAAAAAAAGTGTCACACGCTATCCATATGTTTGATAAATAAAATTTTTAACTAATATATCTAATTTTCTGTATAGGTAAACATAAATAATAATTATGAATTAATTAACACAGATATGTCATTCACAAACCAAAAATATCTGCCTTGGGAACCACGGGACTTTCTTATACGTAATCCTAACAGTAAATAGTATACGTGATTCTTATTTTATTAAAAATTTCTGACAAACTTGCAAGATAGAATAAAATGAATAATATAGATAATATTATTCTCTACATTATATAACAATTTTTTTTTAAACGTAATAACTAAAAACATTGTTTACTCTTGTAAATTTTTGAATTTTCGAATTATTTTTGAAATAAGAAAAAAATGTTTTAGATAAAAAATGTCGAGTATATTATTATCTTTAATTTATTCCCCATACATTTTTTTCCAACATTTATGATTTAGCCAGAAAGAATTTTGTTATGTAATTATTTAGATTCGCCTACACTGTTCACTCTCAGTATTACGTATAAGAAAGTCCCATGGTACCTATGGCAAACACGCACACTGTTCAATCTCTGTAATACGTATAAGAAAGTCCCATGACACTCATGACAGATATTTCTCCTTTGTTATGAACCATTTGTTTTTTTTCAAAAATTCGTTTTTACGAAAAAATGAATAGAACATAAATTATAGATATTGTTATTACCTACAGTTTTTAACTTGACCATTTTTCTCTATTTCGCACTGTTTCAGAGTAATTTCAAAAAATTCAAAAATCGACGTAGGTAAACATCGGTATCCGGTTGAAAGATCGTTTTCAAAAATAGGACGTTTTCTTCCCAGACATAAATTAATCTTAAATATAAAATTTCATCGTTCTACGATTTGTCGTATTTGACTTACAGCGCTTACAGATAGACACACAGACATCATGGCGAAAATTATCAGAATGGATTAAGGGAAGGTCAAAATGGATAATTCCATCAAAATCCGGATTTCGAAAAAAATCGGCTTCACTATACTACATATGTATATTTTATATAAATGTAGTATAGGAAAGTAATAAGTAAGTCCAGTTATAAAACAATAAAAAATTGATAGGAGTAATTATCAGAAACGTAAGGTGTAATTTTGCATTGCAGTGCCAGTGATCAGTCAATTGTTAAGAATACAGGTCTACAAAATAAATACGGTAATGCAATGTTAGGTACGTTCGGAACACATCGTAGATTCTCGTAGTATAGGGTGACTGACGATTGTGTACAAACACAGTAAGCTTAGTCAGCTGAATTGTTTTTGAATTCTGACAAAAAATGCTTATATTCATGAGTGATTCGTTTTGTAAAAGTAATAATATAGTTCTTTAAATACTTTAAATTATAATAAACCAACTAGTACACATTTAACAGCTTTTTACGCTCTTTGATAGTTAATTTTTTCATTCGTTATCTTAAAAAAAAGTGTTTGATATAAAGTGATTTTGACGTTTAAAAAAATCGTAAATTGGTAAGTAAAATGTTACAATTATTATTAAGTATCTCGCATCGCATGCTTTACACTCCCTTCCACCTTTAAATCAATCTCTGAGGAAGGGGTAAAACAAATTTCGTTACTATAATAAACACGTGAAAATAAAAAATTATAATATACAATTTTTACTTCCATGTTCTGAAAGAAATGGAAGTATTGTAATACCATCGAAAAATCGTGTCCGAGAAAATGACAAATTCTGATTGTACACGGAGAAAAATGAAGGTAGAAATTCCATGAAATTTTACTGAAAAATCAATGAATTTTTATTATGCCAGCTAATGAAAAATGAAACCGTATGAGATTCTCATACTTTTTATTAAAATTGTAGTAATTTTTTGTATTACAGCATAATAAAATTTAAACTTTTCTTGTAAAACTTTTTATTCAAAGAATAGAAAATTTCGTGGACAGCATAATAAAAATTAAATAACCTTGTTTAATTAGAATAACTGACACCACAAAAATTGTGTCGCTGTTGTACAATATCTATCAACTCACGATAATAAAAAATGCTACTTACGCAACGATTTTTGTAAATTTTTTTTTTTTTTTTAATATGAAGCATTGAAAAAAATATTAAAAGTATTTAAAATATATGGTTTAAGTATGCTTAAAATTTAACATTACGAGATAATAATTTTTGTTTCTTTCTTTTAGTTTGTATACTAAGCTTCATAAAAATTATAGTACTGATATACAATAAATATTGAGGCTCTTTTAAAAATTTATAGCAATAGCAAATTAATTTTGATTGGACTTTTCTTTACTTTATAAGTTAAGCGTAATACGAATTGTAATTTTATTTCAAATATATTGTAGACTATTTAAAAATACCAATACTGTTGTAGTATATGACACCAATATACAAGATTACAAACACATACAGTGTACATTTTCCTATTGGTATCTTTCAAATAATTAATATTTAAATATATATGTTGTTATATGTTTAAATATTAATTATTTGAAAGATACCAATAGGAAAATGTACACTGTATGTGTTTGTAATCTTGTATATTGGTGTCATATACTACAACAGTATTGGTATTTTTAAATAGTCTACAATATATTTGAAATAAAATTGCAATTTGTATTACGCTTAACTTATAAAGTAAAGAAAAGTCCCATCAACATTAATTTGCTATTATAAATTTTACAGAGTATCTTAATTACATTAATTTCGCATAAAAGGTATAAAATAAAAAATACATTTATCTAATTTTTTAATTACATATTATTTTATTTTAATTAAACATTCAAATATGAATACAATACATTTTTGTATATTATAAAAAAAGAGTAATGAAATCCATCTTTTTAAAATATAATCAAAAAAATATACTCCAAATATATTGTGACTACTTAATCCTTTGAGTCCTAGTAGCTTCGCACTGGAACCACCTATTTATAAATTATTTCCTAGCGTCTTAGTCCGCACAACTGAAAAAATCAGGACTCAAAGGGTTAAGTCTACAATATATTTGAAATAAAATTAAAGTATGACCAAATAATAAATATAAAAATTAAAAAGTGAATAGTTATGTTATATTAATAATTATAATTAAAATTAGTATTAAAGCTATTGAATTAGCATTAGATTATTTCAAAAATATCTTAAAATCTCGATAAGTAGTAATTTGTCCTTAGAAACTTATCAATATATTTATGCTAAGTAAGATATTAAGTAATATTCTTAAATGTTTTATTAATTATATTAATATTATATATGATAATTAAAATTTAACGGATATATCTATAACAACATTAAATGTAAAAATAAATATAAAAAGTTCGCAGCGCCGTTCAAAAATAAATTACTTTTGTGTTAAGTCACTGATCAAGTTACTTAAACTAGTAGACGTAAAATCATTTTTAGGTAGTTGAATATCGTATACAACCTGCTGAATAAAAGTCCATATGTGAACTCCTGCTCGTGGATATTCACAATCAAGCGCAAAGAAGCTTTTAAAAGTTAAATCGAGGGCTGCTAATGTGAACTTTGTTCTGTATCGTTTGTCTTCTACGTAAACATAAGCATCTTCAACTCGATCAATTGCTCCGACGAGAACTGCGATAGGTTGGCAACTCAGATTATTAAGTGTAAGATAATCTTGTCTTTTTTTCACAGCTTCTTCAATTCCAGCAATATTCTGAAAAACAATGATGTATTATGGTAAAAAATAAATTATTGTATTCTCTCAGGGAGTGTATATTATATCTAAGACAAATTAAATTACCGGCACAATCAAAAATGAAGAATAACGGGCTTCTGCAGGAGTTACGTTTTTTGGTTGTTGATTGACTATTTTCTTTACCGCCTTCTTGGATTTCATCAGAAACTGGATTTGAGATGTAGAGTCCAGTTATTAAACTTGATAAAAGATACCAAATAATCGCATCTTTACAAGCTAAAAGAGAAATGAAAAAACGTTCATAAAATATTATTAAAAACTAATTGAATGAAATTAATGACCAAAGGGATAAAACTCTTTTTTTACCTTCCTCTTTGATATGCCGCAAACTATTTGCCAGTGTTCTATCATCAATATTTCTTAGCTGTGAATTTTTTTCCGACAGTAATGCCGTTAATTTCGTTTTTAAGTTATTCCAACTATTCGATAATTGTTTCCTTGAATTTAGGAAAAGGCAATCAAAGTCGAAACTTATCTGTAAAAAATAAGAAATGAATAAAAAAAAACAAAGTAATGTTTATATGTATTTTATATATGTAACTTAAATGCTGATATTATTTTATTTAAGTAATAGCTAGTACGGTTTGCAATTATTAAAACATTATTTACAAAAAATGAAGAAATAATAAATTCGAAATATTTTTTTTTCGACTTTGTTAATCATTTCTCTTAGAACTAAAAAATCAATAATGAAAATTTACAGTGAGTTAACTTACAAATTTAGTGCCGATTTCTGCTTGTAAGTAAGGAAATTGTGTATAATACTCTTTGACACATATTTTGTTTTCTGTAAGAAGTTTCCTGCGATGGGGATATGTAATTTTCCAGCTCTTTAATAAAGTGGCTTCTGGTTGATTCTGTAGGCTTGCCAATATTTTTAGATTGGTATCAAGCCTCGACTATAACCACGTGGATTCTCTACCCATAACTCGATGCACCTCTGTGTTCCCTTGTAAGTATATAAAAAAAATAAAATGAATTTACATTCTTAATAATCGTAGTAATTGTAGAAACAAAATATTCTACATTGTAATAATAACTGCGTTGCACTTATAACCGAGTTGAAACAATAAGCATAGCAATAACATTATTTTAAATCACAAATATTCACCAAATCAACAATAAAAAGAAAAAAATATATATAACTTACTTTCAAATGTAGATTTCAGATGGCCTAACCCCCATTCTGTTAGCATCTCCCACATGATAATGTTTGAAATTCAAATAAGTATCACTACACACTTGTCACAACATTTAAATGATTCGAAACAATAAACTTCTGATAATCGTTAAGTTAAAAACTCGATGGAACGATTAGATATGCGTCTCCGAACAATGTTGGCAAAGTACTGAACCCCCCTGTACACCGTGATGGCCGAGCTCAGTCTAGCGCTGAGAACAAAAGAATACTATGTATGGTTAAAGTAGTAAATTTGACTTAAATGCAATAAAATTTTATAGTAAAAAAATAAATAATTGCTAAACTTGGATTAAATTTTACCAAATAGATACAAAAATTGTTAGTAAGTTTTCACAATTTAATAGTGTTCTATGAAAAGTTTATTTCAATTGATTAAATATCAGTTGAAGCCTGACAAATTTTATTATGCTGGCAGAATAATATTTGTTGTATATTGGTAATGTAAATTATACTCCAACCATGAAATAAAAATTACCAAAGAATACTTTAAAAAAATCTAAAAAGTGATGAATTTTTATTATGCTAGCTTTACGATTATTGTTTTGTGTCAGCATAAGAAACTTTAGAATTTAGCGATAACAAAAAATCTAAAAAAATTATAAAATTTATATGAAGTAAAATAAAAATAAAATGGTTTTTGGGAAAAATTTCTCAAGTAAAAAGGAATTTTTCTATATTCATTGCCAATTTGTGATAAAAAGACTAGAAAAAATGTTTACATCAATTATTAAAAAACTATAACCGAAAGGAAATAATTTTTTCTACTTATACTTTAATAAATGACCATCATTTATTGAAACTTTACTTTCGATTCACAAAATTTCAGGACTTGTTTTTTACTTTTTTTTTAAAATAAAATATATTTTTTTATTTCGGTTATTAAAAATTAAAGACTCAAAAAATTACTCAGCTGCTTTATAAATTTTTATGTGTGTCTATTACATTTTCTTGATTTTATATAAAATTTACTTATATATGTCATATATAAAAATTTTTTTATAAATATTAATTTTATCAGAGTATTTTTTCGTATATTTCAACCTCCGTTTTTCTCCGTGTACTAACTTCAAAATGTAAAGAAAAGTTAATTTAATAGAATTTTATTTCGTTCACGATAACTACCGTACAAATGCACCGATCTGAATTATTTTTGGGGAAAATGTTTGTCTCAGTAAGTACTCCAGACCTATTGATTTTGGTGCTAATCGGATTAGGGGTTTTGGAAATATTCGAAATTTTGTAACTATTTTCGTCTAAAAAGTGAACGTTGCGAGTATTGTCTCACTAATTTTGATAAGACTTGGTACATTTGTAGTTCAATTGAACCTAATGGACATTTATTATTTGTACGTGCTTAAACAGCCATTGAAGGGATGAAAACACCCTCAAAATTTAAATTTTAAATAATAATTAATACGTCATCAATTTATGTTGTCTTGGAAACAAATGCAACTAAAATCTAAATTCAAATTGTCAAATTAGTTGTTCTACGAATGTGTATTATGTTTTTGACATTAGGACATTATTTATACAAAGGTGAGTTTTATTTCTGACAAATCCCATTGAAATTTCTCATATATTAAAAATTATTTTAAAATATATTAAAGAACATGGAAGTCATGTATGGTTCTCCATACCGATATTATATTTTCGTTTATAAGAAATCGAAAAATGCATAAAAAAGCTTCAAATTAACGTTAAAAAAATTCAGTATTCATTTCTGATGATAGATGAATTTTTTCAAAATTTTTTGATCACTTAGGCATTTCTCACGCCTAAACTAAATAAGTTAGACATGTTTACTTTTTGATAGAAAATTTTGTGATTCACAAGAAAGATTTTGAGGCATTTTTTCATATATTGTTTAGTTCTCGGTAAAAAGCCATTCATGTAACTTTGATAATTGTTTATAAATTGTTTAAACAATTGCGCAATGTTTCATATATGCATCACGATCCAAAGAATAAAACCGGACCAATCAAATATTTTTTTCCTCATAAGAATTAATGCAAGTGATTTTTACAATTGTACTGGTCTATTAGTAAATCAAATTTATTCAGTATTTATTAAAAATATATATTATTAATTAATACTTGGTTAAGATGTTTGTACTTAAAACTGTCATAATGATTTTATAGTAGGTAAATTCATACTTATTGATACTACTACCTATATTATTATTATTATTAAAAACAAAAATGACAAACTAATGTTCGGTATTATAAACGAACTAACAAAATTTGCAAACTTGCAAGCACTTTCAAATGAGATTTCCAAACCTAACTGACAGTTCTCTTGAAGTATCATGAAGTGTTTGACAAGTTGGTAAATAAACACCAACGGTAGTAAAACAGTGATATTTGTACGGTTAGAGTTGTCAATTGTGTTTTAATTAGTTGAAGTATCACTGCTCTAAATTCTATAATGAATCCATAGATACTACCACAGAATTAATACCTGATTTTAAAGTGCTTGCAAGCTAGCAAATTTGTTAAATCCTTGATAATACCGGACATAAGTTTTATAAAATTATTATATAATATTATATATTTAATTTCAGATCTACTGTCAGACATATACAATATGAACTTTTAAAACACGATCTCTAAAACTACTGCAACAATGGATTCAAATGTATCTAATGTATGTATTGTCGACGCAACCTACGATGGTGATATAGACACAGTGAAGAGATTATTAGATAAGGGAGTCAACGTAGATAATAAATTCAATCATACCGCGATATTAAATGCTGCTAGTAAGGGTCACACGGAGATAGTCCGAACGTTAATTGAAAATGGTGCCGATGTGAACACAGTGAATGCATACGGTGAATCAAGTCTAACTTTTGCTGCTATGAATGGCCACACGGAAGTAGTCCATGCATTAATCGAAAAAGGTGCCGATTTGAACATTGTAAATACATACGGTGAAACAGGTCTAACTCTTGCCGCTTTGAATGGCCACACGGAAATAGTCCGAGCATTGATCGAGAAAGGTGCCGATGTGAATATTGTAAAGACAAACGGTAACACAGGTCTTATTCTTGCTGCTATGAATGGTCACACGAAGATAGTCCGAGACTTAATCAAGAAAGGTGCCGATGTGAATATTGTGAATACAGAAGATGAATCAGGTCTAAGCCTTGCTGCTAGTAAAGGTCATACAGAGGTTATCCGCGTGTTAATCGAAAATGGTGCCAATGTGAACACGGTGAATAAAGATGGTGAAACAGGCCTGACTCTTGCTGCTATGAATGGTCACACGGAGATAGTCCGAGCATTGATCGAGAAAGGTGCCGATGTGAACACTGTAAATACACAAGGTGATACAAGTCTCACTCTTGCCGCTATGAATGGTCACGCAAAAGTAGTCTGTGCATTGATCGAGCAAGGTGCTGATGTGAACACAGTAAATGCAGACGAAGAAACAGGTCTGACTCTAGCTGCTATGAATGGTCACACAGAAGTGGTATGTATATTAATCGAGCAAGGTGCCGATGTAAACACAGTAAATACAGAAGGTGAACCAGCTTTAACTCTTGCCGCTATGAATGGTCACACGGAGGTAGTCCGAGCATTAATCGAGGAAGGTGCCTATGTGAACACAGTGAATGCATACGGTGAAACCGGTCTAACTCTTGCCGCTATGAATGGTCACTTGGAAGTAATCCGTACATTAATCGAGAAAGATGCCGATGTAAACATTGTGAATACAAACGGCAATACAGGTCTCATTCTAGCTGCTTTGAATGGCCACAAGAAGATAGTCCATGCACTAATTGAGAAAGGTGCCGATGTAAATACAGTGAATACAGATGGTAATACAGGTCTAGTTCTTGCTGCTATGAATGGTCACATGGAGGTGGTTTGTACTTTAATCGAGAAAGGTGCCGATGTGAATATTGTAAATAAAAACGGTAATACAGGTCTGATTCTAGCTGCTAGTAATGGACACACTGAGGTAGTCAGTGTGTTAATCAAAAAAGGTGCCGATATGAATTTTTTGAATAAAGACGGCAATACAGGTCTAATTCAAGCCGCAAAAAATGGTCATACGGAGGTAGTTCGTGCACTAATCGAGAATGGTGCCGATGTTAATATTGTGAATACAAACGGTAACACAGGTCTAATTCTTTCTGCAGATAAGGGGAAGACAGAGGTAGTATGTGAATTAATTGAGAATGGTGCTGATGTGAACATTGTGAATACATACGGTAACACATGTCTAGTTCTTGCGGCATATAGGGGATACACGGATATTGTTCGTGCAATTATCGTTAAAGGCGCCAATGTGAATATTGTGAATACAAATGGTAATACAAGTTTAATTCTTGCTGCTATGAATGGTCACACGGAGGCAGTCCTCGCATTAATCGAGGAAGGTGCCGAAGTGAACATTGTGAGTTCAACCGGAAATACAGCTGTACTACATGCAGCTAGTAAAGGGCACTATGAGGTACTTCGGGCATTAATCGAGGAAGGTGCCGATGTAAATATAGTGAATACAGACGGTAATACAGGTCTAGTTCTTGCTGCTATGAATGGTCACATGGAGGTAGTTTGTACATTAATCGAGAAAGGTGCCGATGTGAATATTATAAATAAAAACGGTAATACAGGTCTGATTCTAGCTGCTAGTAATGGATACACTGAGGTAGTCAGTGTGTTAATCAAAAGTGGTGCCGATATGAATATTTTGAATAAAGACGGCAATACAGGTCTAATTCAAGCTGTAAAAAATGGTCATACGGAGGTAGTTCGTGCACTAATCGAGAATGGTGCCGATGTAAATATTGTGAATACAAACGGTAACACAGGTCTAATTCTTTCTGCAGATAAGGGTCAGACAGAGGTAGTAAGTGAATTAATTGAGAATGGTGCTGATGTAAACATTGTGAATACATACGGTAATACATGTCTAGTTCTTGCGGCATATAGGGGATACACGGATATTGTTCGTGCAATTATCGTTAAAGGAACCAATGTGAATATTGTAAATACAAATGGAAATACAAGTTTAATTCTTGCTGCTATGAATGGTCACACGGAGGCAGTCCTCGCATTAATCGAGAATGGTGCCGAAGTGAACATTGTGAGTTCAACCGGAAATTCAGCTGTACTACATGCAGCTAGTAAAGGGCACTATGAGGTAGTCCGTGCATTAATCGAGAATGGTGCAGATGTAAATATTGTGAATGTAAACGGCAATACAGGTCTCATTCTAGCTGCTTTGAATGGCTACAAGGAGATAGTCCGTGCACTAATTGAGAAAGGTGCCGAAGTAAATTTTGTGAATACCAGCGGTAATACAGGTCTAATTCTTGCTGCTATGAATGGTCACACCGAGATAGTCCAAGTGTTAATCGAGAAAGGGGCCGATGTGAATATTGTGAACACAAACGGTAATACAGGTCTAATTCTAGCCGCTATGAATGGTCACACTGAGGTTGTCCGAGCATTAATCAATCAAGGTGCCGATGTCAACATTGTGAGTACAGCCGGTAATTCAGCTCTACTACTTGCTGCTATGAATGGCCACACGGAGTCAGTCCGTGTGTTAATTGAGATGGGTGCAGATGTGAATATTGTGAATACAAACGATAATACAGTCCTATTTCTTGCTGCTGGCAATGGACACAAGGAAGTAGTCCAGACATTAATTGAAAAAGGTGCTGATGTGAATTTTGTGAGTAAAACAGGAAATACGGCTGTGCTACTTGCTGCTAGTAAGGGTTTCAACGAGGTAGTTCGTACATTAATTGAGAAAGGTGCCGATGTGAATATTGTGAATACAAGTGGCAATACAGGTCTTGTGATAGCTGCTTTGTATGGTCACGCGGATGTAGTGCGTACATTTTCCGAGAAAGGTGCCGATGTTAATATTCCGAATACAAATGGAAACACAAGTCTAATTCTTGCTTCTGATAGGGGTCACACGGAAGTTGTCCGTACATTAATTGAGATAGGTGCAGACGTGAATATTACGAATACAAACAGAAATACAGCTGTAGTACTTGCTGCTATGAATGGCCACACGAAGGTAGTTCGTGCATTAATCGAGAAAGGTGCCGATGTAAATATTGCAAATACAAACGGTAATACAGGTCTAATGCTTTCTGCTGATAGGGGTCACACGGAGGTAGTCCGTGCATTAATTAAGAATGGTGCTGACGTGAATATTGTGAATACAATCGGTTACACAGCTGCACTACTTGCAATTATAAATGGTCACCTGGAGGTAGTCCATGCCTTCCTTGAGAAGGGTGCCGATGTTAATACAGCAACTACAAACGGCAATACAGGTCTTATTCTTGCTGCTATGAATGGTCACACGGAGGTGGTTCGTGAATTAATCAAGAAAGGTGCCGATGTGAATATTGTGAGTTTAACTAGTTATACTGCTATATTGCATGCTGCTACTAAAGGTCACAAGGAGATAGTCCATGCATTAATCGAGAATGGTGCCGATGTGAATATAGCGAATACAAACGGCAATACAGCTCTCATACTTGCTGCTATGAATGGTCACACGGAGATAGTCCGAGCATTGATCGAGAATGGTGCCGATGTGAATATTGTTAGTAAAACCGGTAATACAGCCGTACTTCTTGCAGCTAGTAAAGGCCACAAGGAAGTAGTTTGTGCTTTAATTGAAAATGGTGCGGATGTTAATATTGTGAATACAAACGGTAATTCAGGTTTAATTCTTGCTGCTGATAGGGGTCACCTTGAGATAGTCCGAACATTAATCGAGGAAGGTGCCGATGTGAACATTGTGAGTTCAACTAGCAATACAGCTGTACTTCTTGCTGCTAGTAAGGGGCACACGGAAGTTGTCAGTGTTTTAATCGAGAAAGGTGCCGATTTGAACGTTGTGAATACAAACGGTAATACAGGTCTAATTCTTGCTGCTTTGAATGGCCACACGGAAATAGTTAGTGAATTAATCAAAGCAGATGCCGATGTGAATATTGTGAGTAAAACTGGCAATACAGCTTTACTACTTGCTGGTAGTATGGGCCGCAAGGAGATTGTCCATGTATTAATCGAGAATGGTGCCGATGTGAACGTTGTGAATACTAGCGGTAATTCAGGTCTACTACTTGCTGCTGATAGGGGTCACCTTGAGATAGTCCGAACATTAATTGAGGAAGGTGCCGATGTGAACATTGTGAGTTCAACTAGCAATTCAGCTGTACTTCTTGCTGCTAGTAAGGGGCACACGGAAGTTGTCAGTGTTTTAATCGAGAAAGGTGTCGATTTGAACGTTGTGAATACAAACGGTAATACAGGACTAATTCTTGCTGCTTTGAATGGCCACACGGAAATAGTTAGTGAATTAATCAAAGCAGATGCCGATGTGAATATTGTGAGTAAAACTGGCAATACAGCTTTACTACTTGCTGCTAATATGGGCCGCAAAGAGATTGTTCATGTATTAATCGAGAATGGTGCTGATGTAAACATTGTGAATACCAGCGGTAATTCAGGTCTACTACTTGCTGCTGATAGGGGTCACCTAGAGGTAGTTCGAGCATTAATCGAGAAAGATGCAGATGTTAATATTGTGAGTTCAACCGGCAATACAGCTGTATCTCTTGCTGCTAGTAAAGGGCACAAGGAGATAGTCCGAGCGTTAATCGAGAAAGGTGCTGATGTAGTAATTGGGAATACAAACAGTATTATTCATTAACAACGTCATACTTGAAGATGGGGGGAGGAGAACCACAAAGTATGACACAATGCGTCAATGAGGAGGATATCAGACCTCTTTAACATCACATTATGTCTGTATTACCAATAGTATTATAACGCTATTTAATATTATGTTATATCGAAATAATAAATTAGAATGTTAGACAGAGGTTACATAATCATTCTGTCATTCCATCAGTCCGCATTCAATGCATTACACGTTCAGTCTTGATCAAGGTCACGGACTGAACTGATGGAATGGAATAAATGAATGATCTTGTAACCTCTGTTTTAGACCAATCAAATATTTGCCATCATAAAAAAATAATTGAATTGATATGTTTGCTACCAAAATTAAAATTTGACAACTTTTTTTAATTTACTTTCTCAGACAGTTAGTCCATGCTGTGGAGGTTAAAACAGATTATTTTTAGGTTCAGTTTTGCCACTTACAGGATTTGTTACAAATGTGAATTAGAATAATGCCCTAAGTTTGCTCCGATTTTGGTTGTCCGCGTTAGGGGTAAACCATGGTTCAATTGCAAAATTATTCAGATTTTTTGAAAGGGGTCGCAATGGTCTTAAGCCATTGGTACTCTTAAAGTTTTTGGTGTAAGCTATATTAAAAAAAAAGTTTGAGTCTTTAGGATCGTGCCAAGCTGATATATTAATTATTGATAATTATTCAACTTAATGTAACGAATAGCATTTTTTTATTTCACCTATAATAATAGGTGATATTAAAATTGCTAAAATTAAACATATAACGTAATGTCGTAATGTTTGTATTAAGACTGATTTAATGTGGTTTAAATATATATTTTAATAGTATAAGGTAGTGGCACCAGTTTTGGCAAGGACCCCAGTAATGGTAAATTTTTAATTAAATGTACCGAATTAGAAATATGTGTTGATATTTGATTACTGCCATTTCTAAATATTAATCTATATACATTTAACTGTCTTACAGCGTGATTTGATGACAATCGACCAATAGGTGTTAAAATAGTGGACATTTAAATTAATTATCAGTATAATTTATTTATTAATTATTATATTATCATAGCAACTGCTTTACATTGTTTCAAATTTGACGATTCTTTTTTTTATATCTTTTGTGATGTAGTACTTATCATTTCGCAATCATTACCAAGTGTCCATCACTGCGTGCTTATTACTGATTTTACCTTTGCTATTACTGGAGAAAAAACATGAACAAAATAAATGGCTATAATTTAAAAAACAAACTATATTTGCGGACTTTGGTAATTAAATTGATTAAATAAAGAGTAACCTAGGTACTTGTTTTATTAGTAACATGAGTTCATGATAATTACAAAAGCAAGCCCATTAATCCAAAAAACGAAAACTTGCTCTTATAGCGGCCATAACTGGTGCCTTTACTTTATTTACCTTTATATGCACAGTTGTATAGAATTTGTATGTTATATTTCAACGATAAATATTATAGTATTCAGTGTCATATATATAGTCATAATATAATATATTAATTTATAAAGAATAAATCTTTTATTTCAACCCCCACCCCTCTTTCTTCCACAGACAGGTATTTAATGGAACCATTCATGTATTTTTTAATAATATTTTCTACCAAAAAATGACTGTTTCTTAGGTATATAAAAAATATATTTATATTATAATTTAGATATATTTAATTTATGTTTATAGTTCATTTTATTTTTAGTGTACACGTATTATTATTTTTCAGATCAATTTTAATAAATTTTATTAATTTTTTATAAGGTAGAATAATTTATTTAAAAAGGGATTCAATTTAAAAAAACTTGGTAGATAATCGTATCTACATCCAAGATCTCCACGGAAGCCTAAAATCTTAAACCAGGTAGGTACAAACCAAGGTTAGTAAACAGTGACGTCACACACACTCCTCTCCCGCTCAGTCCCCTTGCTCAAATGCTTCATTATGAGGCAACCTGTATAGTTTAATAACCTTGGGTACAAACATTATAAAATTAAAATTATGAAATTATATTATAAATTAAACTACAGTCAATATTGAAAGGGTTATCTCCTTTTAATTTAAAATATTTTTAATATTATTACTATTCATATATTTATTATTATATTTTGTGAAAAATTATAATTTAAATAATATAAAATAAATAATTGAATGGTATCAACATTTTTCTTTTTCGAGTCGGATTAAGTTTTTATCACAATTTGTCGCGCCCTGCTTATATTAATCTTTTTGATACCTATTATCTGAATAACAAGTATTGATAAAGTGAACAAATTTGTATTTTTGGCATTAAATTACATAGAATTTAACAGTATTTCTTTCTAATATAACATAATTTTCGTCGAATTGTTTTTTAATTCTTAAAAAAAAGTTAATATTTACTAGTGGTTTTGACATTTTGCAATAATTATAACATAGAAAATAGTTTTATCAGCTTTTTAATATTTTTTGGAAGTTCATGTGTATTCATTAACATTAAGAAAAAGTGTTTTTGGTATAAGTGATTTCTACATTTAAAAAAATAGCTTTTTGGTAAGTAGAATTTTATACCTATGAATTGTACATAATAATATGTATATTATATATGTAAGTAGGGAATGTTCCAAATGAATTAATCTAACCCTCCCCCACTCCTCGCTGAATTTAATTTTTATCTGTCATATATACCTGTGTAAAATTAGCACCATAAGATTTGAAAAAAATGTTTCATTTTTCGAATTTCCACTGTTGTCATTTTCATAGGGGTATTTCATCCCCTTAAACCGTTTTACCGCAGTTAAGATAATATTTTTCTTACTAGTCATGACCCGCTCTAACTATATACAAAATTTAAACTTGATCCGAATATGCCACTTGACAAGGTTCCCTTGTAAAGCATGTGTAGATCTTAATGAGTAGAATTCGATCCTTTTTTCTAACGCAAAAATGTCACCTTCGACGGGCTACAAATAGTCCACGTAATACCTTTGGAACCCTAATGGTATACATATGCCTTGACCGATCTCTTGACCGACTCTCTCAAATAAGGGCTTAATTAATTAATTAATTAACTTTTGGGGAGGGGGGAATTACAAAACATTTTTTTATAGCAATATAAATGCCATAAAACCATTATTGATATTTATATAATAATTACAATTTTAATTTTAGATAAACTATCCGTCACCTACAATATGAAATTCTAAAGAACTACAGCAACAATGGGTTCAAATATATCTCTTTTCGACGCAGCCCGCGATGGTAATATAGACACAGTAAAGAGATTATTAATAAAGGGAGTCAACGTGAATACTACAGATACAAATAATCGAACAGCTTTACAAGTTGCTTCTATGAATGGTCACATAAAGGTAGTCCGTGCATTGCTTAAGAAAGATGCCGACGTAAACATTGTTAATACAAACGGCAACACAGGTCTAATTCTTGCAGCTGATAGGGGTCACACGAAGGTAGTCCAAGTACTAATTGAGAACGGTGCCGATATAAACATCGTGAGTAAAAACGGTAGCACCGGTCTAATTCTTGCTGCTAGTAAAGGTCATACGAAGGTAGTTCGGACCTTAATAGACAATGGCGCCGATGTGAATATTGTTAACTCAAAGGGTAATACAGGTCTGACTCTTGCTTCTATGAATGGTCATGTAGAAGAAGTCCAAGCGTTAATAGACAAAGGTGCCGATGTGAATATTGTTAATACAAACGGCAATACAAGTCTAATTCTTGCTGCTAATAATGGCCACACAGAGGTAGTCTCTAAATTAATTGAGAAAGGTTCAGATGTTAACGCAGTCGATGAAGACGGTGATACATGTCTAATTATTGCTGCTTTTAGGGGTCATACGGAGGTAGTAAAAAAACTACTGAGTACAAGTGTAGATATAAACGTAATTAATCAAAAAGGTAAAACAGCCCGCGACTATGCAAGTATTAATGGTCATACAGAGATCGTGAACTTATTGAGTAGTGTAAGTGATAAAATAGAAACTGAAAATTTAAAGGAAAAGGGACCTGAACTGAATATTGAAAAATCTTCAACCGTGAATCAAAATGAACTAACAAGTGTAAATTTTAGAAGAAGCAACAATACAAACCCTTTAAAAACAAGTACCACTGTTTCTTTACCAATATCAAGTACAAGTGACACTACTACTTCACATCTTCTCGACGCAGCTAGTATTGGACAGACAGAAAGAGTGAAGGAGTTACTCAATATTGGCGCAAATGTGAATGCAGTTAATGTACAAGGTGACACAGCTCTACTGCTTGCAACAAAAAGGGGCCATATCGACGTGATTCGTGTGCTTTTGGAGAAAGGAGCCGATGTGAACGTAATTAATAGAAGAAGAACAGTTGACGATGTTGCCCGTAGTCAAGGTTATACTGAAATCGTGAACTTATTATCTAATTATATAAGTGTCAGTAATAAAACTCAAACTGAAAAGTTAAAAGTAAATGAACCCAAACTAAATATTACTTCTGAAGTAAAATATCCAGCCTTTAACAATCAAATATCACCATCAAGTGTATCTAGCAGCATAACTAACTTTCCAATAAGTGACCCTATTGATATTTCTCAAGAAAAAACACCAATAGGCAAAAAACTGGCCCCTTTAAATATAACTTGTAATAATAACGACTTTACAAAAACAATTAACCCTGTTAATGTTTCTCAAGAAAAATCTCCAATGTTAAACAATCAAATACCACTGTCATCTGTAACTAGCAGCAATACCAACACTCTAACAAGTGGCCTTGTTGATGCTCCTGAAGTAATATTTCCAGTGTTAGACAATCAAATACCATCAAGTTTAACTAGCAGCAATACCAACACTCCAACAAGCGACCTTGTTCATGTTTCTCAAGCAATATCTCCAGTATTAAACATTCAAATACCACCATCAAGTGTAACTAGTAGCAATACCAACTCTCCAACAAGTGGCCCTGTTGATGCTCCTCAATCAACATCTCCAGTGTTAGACAGTCAAATATTATCAACAAGTTTTAATGATAGCAATAATACAAGCGCTCAAAATGTGGGTGATATTAAACATGCAAAAACTATTATTATCAATAATATTAATAATTATTATAATAAATAATTAGTAACTTATATACCATCAAGGTAGAAAAAAGTTTATGCAAAATGACTTATCATTTTTTCATATTTATTAGTTAACTCAATAGTTACTAGAATAATATTTCTCTGACAGGGCTACCTCCAGTATCAGATAAACTATTGACTTCTTTTAGAATAACTGGCAGCAATACTATCTCTCAAGTAATTTTTCTTCTGTTAATAAATCATAAATATTACGTACTTATTAAGCTGTTATTTAAGTTTTTATTTTAGTATTATTCTAGCTAGTACGAGATAACTCAAAGATAAATAGAAATATGTAAAGACCACTAAACATATACAGTTTTTACTGTAATTATAATTTAAATAGAAAACTATATATTTACAATAATAATAATTATATTTATGCATGATAATAGATTCATAGCACTTGTAGTTACCTACATGACATTTTTAACAGTATTAGTTATAAGATATATGTAAACATTTGTAAATATATAACATAATTTGGAATTAATTAAGTTGAATTAATGTTATTTTTGATGTATTATTTATTTACTAATATGCTATATATAATTTTTATAAGTTTTATTTCAGCTATGATATAATATTTTCATAAAGCTTTAAGTAAAATAAAAAATAAAATAGTAAACCACGTCTGGAGTTTTGTATAAAATATATGTTATTTTACTAAATAAGTAATAGAATTATTACATTTCAAACACTAAAACAACAGTTATATTCAAAGGTCGATAACAATAAATTTTTTTTACACGTATTATTGATTCAAATCAATTACACGATTCATTTAAAAAATATCTGCCTTGGGAACCACGGGACTTTCTTATACCTAACCTAACCTAATCTAACAGTGAATTGTATACGTGATTCTTTGTTTATTAAAACATTTCTAACAAACTAACAAGAAAGAACAAAATGAATAATTTTATATTATATAACAAGTGATGTTTTTTAACGTAAGAACTGAAAACGGATGTTTACTCTTGTAAATTTTTGGATTTTTGAATTATTTTTGAAATAAGAAAAAAATGTTTTAGATAAAAAAATGTCGAGTATGTTATTATCTATAATTTATTCCCCATACATTTTTTTCTCTGTTATGAACCATTTGAATTATAATACATTTTTTTCTTAAAAATTCGTTTTTACAAAAAAATGAATAGAACATAAATTATAGATATAGATATTACCTACATTTTTTATCTTGACCATTTTTCTCTATTTCGCACTGTTTCAGAGTAATTCGAAAAATTAAAAAATCGACGTAGGTAAACATCCGAATCCGGTTGAAAGATCGTTTTCAAAAATAGGACGTTTTCTTCCCAGCCAAAAATTAATCTTAAATATAAAATATCACCCTTCTACGATTTGTCGTATTTGAGTTACAGCGCTTACAGACAGACAGACAGACGGACACACAGACATCATGGCGAAAATAGTCAGAATGGATTCAGGGAAGGTCAAAATAGATAATTCCGTCAAAAACCGGAGTTCGAAAAAAATCGGCTTCACTATACTTACCTACTTATACTAATGTATATTTCATATACATACATGGTATAAGAAAGTAAAAAAGCGTAAAATGAATACAATTTAATATTTTCGAACAGTAAAGTTCTTTTTCTTGTTAAATTTTATTTTAAATTAAATAAGTAACAAATCTTGTTTTATACGATGATAAGCTGTACGTATCTACCGTGTAAAACAGAATTGGGTGTATAGATTTTACGTACTTTACTTATAAAAATGCTCATTTGGTATTATAGTGATTTTAACATTTAAAAAAGTCGTTATTCGGTAAGTAGAATGTTACAATAATTATAATAAATGTTACAATAATTATAAGGGGTAGAAAGTATCACATACGAATGAATTTATCACCCTCCCCCCATTATTATATTATATTATCTTTAAACCAATAAACCATATTATATGTATTAAAAACTGTTATGTATTTTTTTTTGTGTTTAAAATTATTTCTTTTTGAGGCAGGTGATTCCTGATTTTGTCTAGCGAGTACCTACAGTTTGCTGCAATTTTGTCCAGCCCTGCATTTATATATTATCTTTGAGATAAGTATACTATCTGAATTACAGGTATTGATAAAGATAATAAATTCATATTTGTGGCATTCAATTACACATATAATACAATTTATCAGTATTTACGTCTTTTATTCTACATATAAATTGTTTTTTTATTCTTTAAAAAAATGTTATATTGTTAATATCTATTAGTGATTTTGATATTTTGCAATAATAATTAAAATGGAAAATATTATTATATTATTTTAATTTATATAAAATAGTTTTATCAGTTTTTTAAAGTTATTTGGTAGTTTATGTTTATTCTTTATCATTAAGAAAAAATGTTTTTGATATAAAAGTGATTTTGACATTTGAAAAAATAGTTATTCGGTAAGAAGAATATTATATAATATTTGTAGGTAGGAAATGTTCCAAATGAATTTATTTACCCCCCCCCCCCCCTTCTCAACGTTTACCTGTTATATATTACCTGTAAGAAGTAAGCATCATAAGATTCGAAAAAATTTAAATTTTTAAACGTTTATTTAACAGTATTCAGAAGTCAATCAAATAGCCAAAAATTCCATATTTTATAAACATTAAGATTTTGAATCATAGAAATGTTAACTTCTTCAATTAGACAGCTACACAAAAAAAAGTGCGAAACCAAAAAAGCGACCTATATACATATATAGCATTGTAGTATTGATCGAGTATAGTCGAAATCCAAATTTTTTGAATTTTCTCTATACCAGTTTTTTTATTTATTTGAGCTTGAATTTTCGGTTTAGGTAGAATTTTTCCAAGTTGGCCAAACCCAAAATTCAAGCACTTTTTTGTGTAGCTGTGTTATTGTTATTTGACAAAAAATAGATGTGTCTGGGGAAAAATCCGCAAGAAGCTGAATTTTTGTATATACCTTCATTTTGTCTTTATAAATAAGGTACCAAAAGTCCCCAACAATCCCATACCCTCTTAATAAACGAAAACGATTACTTGTACGAAAAAAGTTGTAAGATCTTTATTGTAGGTAATTTTCTAAACTTTATATTTAATAATAACTATTTTAGTCATAGAACCAATAGATACAGAGATATTTATACTTAAAACTAATTGTTAGCATCTTTTGTGGGCTGTAAAAATGTATGCTCGCATGGGTTTATTGGGGACTTTTGGTACCTTATTTATAAAGACAAAATGAAGGTGTATACAAAAATTCAGCTCCTTGCGAATTTTCCCCTAGTGAAAACCTAATGTTCCTGGACTATATCATATAAATTAGAAATAATAAGATGGACTAAAATAATCAGGTTTTAAGAAAATACATTTTTAAAATTAAGATTATTAAACTTTTATTTTTATTTAATTTTTTTTGGAGGGGAGGGGGGGGTACAGTAACACTTTTTCTATAATAACAATAAAAATGCCATGATATTTATATTAAAATTAACAATATAATTTTAGATAAACTGTCCGACATCTACAGTATGAACATTTAAAAAAAATCGCCCCATACAACTACAACAATGAGTTATGATGATGTATCTCTTGTCGACGCAGCTCGCGATGGTGATATAGACACAGTGAAGAGATTATTAATAAAGGGAGTCAACGTGAATACTACAGATACAAATAATCGAACTGCTCTACAAGTTGCTTCTATGAATGGTCACATAGAGGTAGTCTTTACATTAATTGAGAATGGTTTCGATGTGAACACAGTGGATAAAGTCGGTGATACATGTCTATCATTTGCTGCTATAAATGGTCACACAGAATTAGTTTGTCTGTTTATCGAGAAAGGTGCCAATGTAAATAATGTGAATAAAATCGGATTTACAAGTCTATCATTTGCTGCTATGAATGGTCGTACGGAGGTAGTCAGTTTGTTAATCGAGAAAGGTGCCGATGTGAACATTGTAAATACATTCGGTGAAACAGCTCTAATTCTTGCTACTAAGAAAGGTCATAAGGAGGTAGTCAAAAAGTTGCTGAGTATAAATGTAGATATAAACGCGATTAATGACAATGGTAAAACAGCTCTCGACTATGCACGTATTAATGGTCATACAGAGATTGCAAAATTATTGAGCACCTATACAGGCGTTAGTGATAAAACACAAACTAAAAAGTTAAAGGTTAAGGCAGCCGTGAAGAATCAAAAACCACCAACAAATGTAAATTTTAAAACAAGCAATAATACAAACTCTCTAAAAACAAGTAACAATGTTTCTACACCAATATCAAGTACAAGTGACAAATGTTTAACTGCTTCACACCTTCTCGGTGCAGTTTGTATTGGACAAACAGAAAAAGTGAAGGAGTTACTCAATAATGGCGCAAATGTAAATGCAACTAATGAAGATGATGATTCAGCTCTACTGCTTGCAACTAAATGGGGCCACATCGATGTGATTCGTGCGCTTTTGAAGAAAGGAGCCGATGTAAACATTGTAAATGCATACGGTCATACATGTCTAATTCTTGCTGCTAGTAGAGGAGATACGGGAGTAGTCTGTAAATTAATTGAGAAAGGTGCCGATTTAAACAGAGTGGATAAAGCTGGTGATACATGTCTAATTGCTGCTGTTGTAAATGGTCACACCGAGGTAGTAAAAAAGTTGCTTAATACAAGTGCAGATATAAATATAATTAATAAAAATGGTAAAACAGCCCTAGACTACGCACGCGATTATAATTATACTGATATCGTGGACTTATTTTGTAGTTATATAAGTGATAGTAATAATACTCAAACTGAAAAGTTAAAAATAAGGGAATCTAAACAAGAAAACGATCAAATAATATCAACAAGTGTAAATTTTAAAACCAGCAATAATACAAATTCTCGAAAAACAAGTAACAATGTTTCTACACTAATATCAAGTACAAGTGACAAAAGTTTAACTGCTTCACATCTTCTCCGTGCAGCTTGTATTGGACAAACAGAAAGAGTGGAGAAGTTACTCAACAATGGCGCAAATGTGAATGCAACTAATGAAGATGGTGATTCAGCTTTACTGCTTGCAACTAAATGGGGCCACACCGATGTGATTCGTGTGCTTTTGGAGAAAGGAGCCGATGTAAACATTGTAAATGCATACTGTCATACATGTCTTATTCTTGCTGCTGGTAGAGGAGATACGGGAGTAGTCTGTAAATTAATTGAGAAAGGTGCCGATTTAAACAGAGCGGATAAAGCCGGTGATACATGTCTAATTGTTGCTGTTATAAATGGTCACACCGAGATAGTAAAAAAATTGCTTAATACAAGTGCAGATATAAATATTATTAATAAAAATGGTAAAACAGCCCTAGACTACGCACGCGATTATAATTATACTGATATCGTGGATTTATTTTGTAGTTATATAGATGATAGTAATAATACTCAAAGTGAAAAGTTAAAAATAAGGAAATCTAAACAAAAAAACGATCAAATACCATCAACAAGTGTAAATTTTAAAACTAGCAATAATACAAACCATCTAAAAATAAATAACACTGTTTCTTCACCAATATCAAGTACAAGTGACAAAAGTTTAACTGCTTCACATCTTCTCGGTGCAGCTTGTATTGGACAAACAGAAAAAGTGAAGGAGTTACTAAATAATGGCGCAAATGTGAATGCAACTAATGAAGATGGTGATTCAGCTTTACTGCTTGCAACTAAATGGGGCCACACCGATGTGATTCGTGTGCTTTTGGAGAAAGGAGCCGATGTAAACATTGTAAATGCATACTGTCATACATGTCTTATTCTTGCTGCTGGTAGAGGAGATACGGGAGTAGTCTGTAAATTAATTGAGAAAGGTGCCGATTTAAACAGAGCGGATAAAGCCGGTGATACATGTCTAATTGTTGCTGTTATAAATGGTCACACCGAGATAGTAAAAAAATTGCTTAATACAAGTGCAGATATAAATATTATTAATAAAAATGGTAAAACAGCCCTAGACTACGCACGCGATTATAATTATACTGATATCGTGGACTTATTGTGTAATTATATAAGTGATAGTAATAAAACTCAAACTGAAAAGTTAAATGTAAATGAACCCAAACTAAAGATTGCTCATCAAATAAAAGATCTAGCCTTAACATCAAGTGTAACTAGTAGCAATGCCAACTCTCTTACAACTATAGACCCTGTTGATGTTTCTCAAGAAGACCCACTAATAAGTTTACAACTGGCACCTGTAAATATAACTAGCAATAATAACGACTCTCTTGAAACAAGTGACTCTGTTCATGTTTCTTCACTGTCAAGTGTAACTAGTGGCAATACCAACTCTCTTACAACTATAGACCCTGTTGATGTTTCTCAAGAAGACCCACTAATAAGTTTACAACTGGCACCTGTAAATATAACTAGCAATAATAACGACTCTCTTGAAACAAGTGACCCTGTTCATGTTTCTTCACTGTCAAGTGTAACTAGTGGCAATACCAACTCTCTTACAACTATCGACCCTGTTGATGTTTCTCAAGAAGACCCACTAGTAAGTTTACAATTGGCACCTGTAAATATAACTAGCAATAATAACGACTCTCTTGAAACAAGTGACCTTGTTCATGTTTCTTCACTGTCAAGTGTAACTAGTGGCAATACCAACTCTCTTACAACTATAGACCATGTTGATGTTTCTCAAGAAGACCCACTTATAAGTTTACAACTGGCACCTGTAAATAAAACTAGCAATAATAACGACTCTCTTGAAACAAATGACCCTGTTCAGGTTTCTTCACTGTCAAGTGTAACTAGTAGCAATACCAACTCTCTTACAACCATAGACCCTGTTGATGTTTCTCAAGAAGACCCACTAATAAGTTTACAACTGGCACCTGTAAATAAAACTAGCAATAATAACGACCCTCTTGAAACAAGTGACCCTGTCCATGTATTTCAAGAAAAATCTATAATATTAAATAACCAAATACCACTGTCAAATGTAACCAGCAGCAATACCAACTCTCTAACAAGTGGCCCTGTTGATACTCTTCAAGCAATATCTCCAATATTAGACAGTCAAATACCATCAACGAATATAAGTGGTAGCAATAATACTAAGGCTCAAACTGTGGGTGATATTCATAATGCTAAAACTGTTATTATCAATAACTATTATATTAATAAGTAATTAAATAGTAACTTCTATTCCACCAAGGTAGATGAAAGTTTTAACAAGTTTACTTATCATGTATTTTTTATACAAGGTGTTTGGTTCGGCGATACGAATATTTTGAAGGAAGGTTGAGTCATTTGGAAGGGATTTAAGCAAATATACATACCTATATACAAACTGCACCAGTTTTGCTTCATCGCAATATCGAAGATACGAGATGCTTTTTTATCGTTTTAGAATGAGACAAAAAAATTGTTATCCGATTTCAAAATTTTAAATTGATCTTTCCGTTTCAGGTCAAGACAAACACTTTTCGTTCCGTGTCTGTATGTCTGTCCGTCCGTGTGTCCGTGTATCCGTCCGTCTGTGTGTGTGTGTGTCGTCCCCTGAATCCTTGTCAATGAAACTTAGTTGGATGGTTGGGTCTGGCTTAAGGACGGTATCATTTCAAAATCATCAAAAGCGTGTGTAAGGGGGAGGGGTGACAACCCAAAATATTTATTTTTTCAAGATATCTCAAGAACGATATATGCTACGTAAAAATTGTATAGGATCTTTTTTGTAGAGCATTCAATTTCCTATAATAAAGGTCTACAACATTTGTTGTAAAATATTCCCTTATAAAGATTTATTATCTCAATTTGCTTTAAAAATTCGTATTTTGTTTTTTTAAATTGATATTTACTTTTACTTAAACGTTTTAAATGTAATTTTGACGTTTGCATACAAGATTTAGATTGAAATTGTCAAAAAATTAAAGATATACGAAAAAATAATAAAGAAAAATTTCGAACTAATATTTCTTAGTAAAATTGTATAAAATTAAATTGTTAACCAATGCTAGGCAATTTATCTGGTTTTAATTTAAATTATTCAATAATTAACTACCTTTGGTGAATTTAGCACGAAGAAACACTGTGCATTTACTTGGCAGATGTTTTTTTTATATCAGCCATTTTATAAAGAGTCAAATTTTCTGAAGTGGGAACACTAAAAATCAACTTGTTCAACTTAAACTTTTTACTGTAGAACTTTGAAGATTTATTGATCAAAATTAAATATTTTTTGAAAATTTTCTTTTTTTTTAAGTTATGATACTCCTTAATCAATATCTCCAGTGTTAGAAAGTCAAATATTATCAACAAGTTTTAATGATAGCAATAATACGAGCGCTCAAACTGTGGGTGATATTAAACAAGTAAAAACTGTTATTATCAATTACAACTATTTTAATAAATAATTAGTAACTTGTATACGATCAAGGTAGAAAAAAGCTTAAGCAAAATAACTTATCATTATTTCATATTTATTAGTTAACTCAATAGTTACTAGAATAATATCTCTCTAACAGGACTGCCTCTAGTATCAGACAAACTATTGACTTCTTTTAGAATTACTAGCAGCAATAATATCTGTCAACCAGTGGCGTAGTAAGAAACATTTTCGGGGGGGGGGGGTAAGTTCGGTGCTCCCAACATATATTTTTTTTAGTCATATATGCACTTAAATATATTCATTCACTTCAAAATTATTTCGCATACTTTAAGAACATTTCGGGGTGGGGGGGGGGGGTTATAATCACAAAAAAGGTCATTCAATTCAAAATTGTAATAATAATTTCATATATTTTAAGAACATAAAATATTTCGGGGTGGGGGGGGGGGTTATAATCACAAAAAAGGTCATTCAATTCAAAATTGTAATAATAATTTCATATATTTTAAGAACATAAAATATTTCGGGGGGGAGGGGGGGTTCGACCCCAACCCCCCCCCCCCCGTTCCTACACCACTGCTGTCAACTAAAAGTGATACTGTTTTTATTTCTTCTGTGAATAAATTATAAATATTACGTTCTTATTAAGCTATTATTTAAGTTTTATTTATGTATTATACTAGCTAGTATAACTTAGAGATCAATGAAAATAAAGATAATAATAAAGATAATTAAAAACAATAATAATTATTATTATATTCATAGCACTTGTAGGTACCTACATGACATTTTTTAAAGTATTAGTTATAAGATATATGTATGTATGTGAACATTTAGATAGATAAGGTTGTAAATATACATAATTTTGAATTAATTAGGTTGAATTAATGTTAATATTATGTATTATTTATTTAATAATATACACAGCTGTATATAATTTGTATAAGTTCTATTTCAGCTATGATATAATATTTGTATAAAGCTTTAAGTAAAATAAAAATAAAAAACAGAAAACCACGCCCGGAGTTTTGAATAAAAAATATTTTACTAAATAAGTAATAGAATTATTATATTACATTCAATTTCAGCACTGATAATACAAAATACACAAAGTGAAATTTAATAAGAATTTTAATAATATTTTCCCTAAAACTATGACTGTTATTTTAGAAACAACAGCCGGTCTGGAAGAAATTATAATTTAAAGGTATGATTAAAATTACTTATTCAAAAATATGTTATATTATTTTTTTAATATCCCATAATAATTAAATTTTAATTTTAAATGGGTACGAATATTCAGGATTCGACAAATACAGATTTTTTCAACTGACGAGTAGAAAGGTTGGGTAAGTAATAATAAAATAAGAAAATTATTATAATAGAAAATAAAACATCAAAATCATGGCTTCTGATTCCATCATGGGTTTCTAGGTCAGGCGTTCTGACGGTCCTCATTCCCACCCCTTTCATAAAAAAATTTATTAAAAATAATATAATAAAATATAATAATAAAATAATAATCAAAATATAAAATAACTATAAAAAATTGAAAATTTCTAAAAAATTCAATTTTTCGGGATATAAAGTAGCCTATGTTGTTCTTCAAGATGCAAGCTATCTCCCTGTAAAATTTAATCAAGATCAGTTCAGCAGTTTAATCGTGAAAAGGTAACAAACAGACAGACAGGCAGACAGTTACTTTCGCATTTATAATATTGGTACACCCAATTATTATTTTACACGATTTTGAAATAGTACGGTCGATAATAATAATAAAATTATTATTTTACACATATTGATTTGAATTTATGTACACGATTTATTTTAAAATTATTATTTTTGTACAGTGAAGTTTTGTCAAATTTTCCTTTTAAATTTAATAAATAAATTCATATTTTTTTACAAGATTTTTTTAACACGACGATAGGCTGTATATATATCAACCGTACAAAAACATAATTGGGTGTATAGATTTTACGTTCTTTACTTATAAAAATGCTCATTTGATATTAAAATTTCGACATTTAAAAAAGCCGTTGTTCGGTAAGAGTTTGATAATTTATAATTTTTTATGTTATATTAGGGGTAGAAAGTGTCAATGTATTTATTACCTCCCCCCCCCATTATTATATTATATTATCTTTAAACCTATAAACCATATTAGGTATTAAAAACTGTTATATATATATTTTTGTGTTTAAAATTATTTCTTTTTGAGGCAAGTGAGTTCCGATTTTGTCTAGCGAGTACAGTTTGCTGCAATTTTGTCCAGCCCTGCATTTATATATTATCTTTAAGATAAGTATACTATCTGAATTACAGGTATTGATAAAGAAAATAAATTTATATTTGTGGCATTAAATTACACATATAAACTGTTAGTATTTCTAATGCCTTTTATTCTGACATAGGTATTAATTTATTTGTATTTATTAAAAAAAGTTATATACGAGTAGTTAACACTTATTAGTGATTTTGAAAAAATATAAATCTATTATTTTAATTTATGTATATAAAATAGTTTTATCAGCCATTTCATGTTCTTTGGTAGTTTATTCATAATCATGAAGAAAAAGTGTTTTTTGATATAAGTGATTTTGACTTTTGAAAAATCGTTATTCGGTAAGTAGAATTTTATAATAATGAATTGTATATTATGTGAGTAGGAATTTATCACCCCCTCCCCCCTTCACTTCTCGCAAGGCTCAACATTTACCTATGTAAAGTTAAGATTCGAAAAAATGTAAATTATTTTGAAAAAGAGGTATGTCAATTTAATAACCCCCTCCCCCCAAACAACAAAATATATACGATTGGAACTGAACGTTGCTTTCATGGAGAAAAAAGAACTCAAAAAAGACAATTCCTAAATAAAAATTTACGATCCGTATTACAATAATTTTTTTTGATTATTATTTTTTTTTTTTAGAAAGTAAAAATTATTATATTACAGTTGTCCTACAATTACTTCAACTAGACACGTTAGCAACTGAATGACTCATTTTCAATTATATATATGTGCATTTGTACCAATGTTTTGTTTATTGCCAATTTTATAATTTTGAAGTGGGTATTTATTTAGAAAAATGTCAATGTTGCTCTATAGAAATTTAGAATTTTCACTTTTGATAAAATACATTTATACAGGGTGGGGCAATAGTGTGTGGAAGTTCGATAGCTCGTAGACCATAAAAGATAAAAAAATCTTTCTAATGCAGATGTAAACTGTGGGTAAATGCGTATACATAGAAATTATTTTCAAATATACAGGGTGCTACAAAAAAGTGTGGCATGCTTAAGGTAATATTTTTTAAATGGAATGCCCCGAATATTTTTGCATATTTAACACTTCTCTTGGGATGTTTATTCATATCGAAAATATTAGCGCCATCTGATGTGCGGTTTAACCGTAATAGTATTTTTTTCAAAAAAATTGATGTTTACATAACTCTACTTAAAAATTCACCACTTCCGCGTCAGCATCTTTGAAGACGAAATTAAATATGGACCTTATTGTAGGAGGTTGGTGGGTGCTTTTGTTAAAATATCTTAGAACCACCATGTACAGGGTGTTCAAAATTAATTTTCAAATTTTGAGAACTTCGAAGTTATTTTTCTCAACTATTTCAAATGGAACACCCTATATATTTTTTAACGATGTTATGTAGAATTACATATCGAACATTTTTTGTTGTACATACTTATGGTTATTTGTAACCATTTTTGATTTATTGAGCAAAAAGTACAAAAATCAACAATATTTACTAAAAAAAATGAAATTTTTTTAAAATAAAATAAAACACCATGTACAGGATGTTCATGTTGCCCATTAAAACAGCATGAATTTTTTTCAGTTAGCAAACAGATGCTTTATTATTTTATCAAACACAAATAACCAAAATAATTTACAACCATATAAATTCACTAATACGCAGTGTGAAATCGCGACAGAAACATAAAATGCTGTTTTTATGGGCAACATGAACACTCTGTACATGTTGTTTTATTTTATTTTTAAAAAATTTCATTTTTTTTAGTAAATATTGTTGATTTTTGTACTTTTTGCTCAATAAATCAAAAATGGTTACAAATAACCATAAGTATGTACAACAAAAAATGTTCGATATGTAATTCTACATAACATCGTTAAAAAATATATAGGGTGTTCCATTTGAAATAGTTGAGAAAAATAACTTCGAAGTTCTCAAAATTTGAAAATTAATTTTGAACACCCTGTACATGGTGGTTCTAAGATATTTTAACAAAAGCACCCACCAACCTTCTACAATAAGGTCCATATTTAATTTCGTCTTCAAAGATGCTGACGCGGAAGTGGTGAATTTTTAAGTGGAGTTATGTAAACATCAATTTTTTTGAAAAAAATACTATTACGGTTAAACCGCACATCAGATGGGGCTAATATTTTTGATATGAATAAACATCCCAAGAGAAGTGTTAAATATGCAAAAATATTCGGGGCATTCCATTTAAAAAATATTACCTTAAGCATGCCACACTTTTTTGTAGCACCCTGTATATTTGAAAATAATTTCTATGTATACGCATTTACCCACAGTTTACATCTGCATTAGAAAGATTTTTTTATCTTTTATGGTCTACGAACTATCGAACTTCCACACACTATTGCCCCACCCTGTTATAATAGAGCTACAGTATCATGTACTTTTAAATTATTGAATTTAACTTTATACTTTATCTCGAATTTTATATTATATTATATTTATTTAAAACGCATTTACATTATCTAATACAGAGGTTGTCAAACGAGGGTTGTATCATTTTATTTCATGCTTATTTTTATGAAAAAATGTAGTAGTAATATTTTACAGATAATATTTAGTTTCAATTCAGGTTTTAGGAAATTCATATTTTAAGTATTAATATGTATATATTATTTATAATGAGGGATGGGGGGGGGGGAGTATAATGATACATTTTCTACAATAAATTGTACTTTTTTAACTTATGGACCACTTAAAAATTCATTTATTTTCCTCAGATTTGTAAAATTATTTTAAATTTTATTATATTATGTAAAGTAAATAATTGAAACTTATTTGTCTGGTGAATAGCATTTACATATACAGGGTGAGTCATATCAGGTGGAACAAACTTGAACCGTGGATTGAGAAAAATATTTTAAGCAAAAAACATTATATAAACATGTGTCCGGAAATTTGTCATGAGGGAGCTACAGCCCTCCAAAAATTTTATTCAAAATTAGTTTTTATTTAATATCTGGAGAACCCATTATGCTAAAGTTATGAAATTTGATACGGGGTTTAGTATTAATAAGTATTATTGATTTCCAGTATAAACCAATTATAATTTAGACCAGGGCTGTATGGGGCCAGTAGGCCCATCGATTTTTATTTAGTATTTTTTTGTTCTTTAATTTTTTCCTGTGTTAGACATTTGAATAAGACTGTATGAGACAAAATACACAAAAATATACTTTGCTCATTTATCATAGGATAAACCGTTCACGAGAAATATGGATGCAAAAGAAAGGATGCTGAATTTTACTTAATACGGATGCTTCAAATTACAAAAAATATTTTTATATTCTTGTTCTATGATAAAAAATAAGACAAAAAAATAATAAAAATATACCTCCAAAAATTCATCCTTACCAACAAATAGCCATTTTAAGTATAGCTTTCTAGTTATGTTAGTAAATCACTTGCAACATTAATAGAACTGGCTATAGGTCTAAGAGGACACGTATTAGGTGATATATGTATATGAACTTTTTTCTTACCTTTAATCAAAGAACAGGAATATAAATTTATTTTGTTTAATTTGAAGCATCCGTATTAAGTAAAATTCTGCATGCTTTCTTTTGCATCGATATTGCTCGTAAATGGTTTAGCCTATGATAAATGAGCAAAGTATATTTTTGTGTATTTTGTCTCATACAGTCTTATTCAAATTTTTAACTCAAGAAAAAATTGAAAAACAAAAAATACTGGATAAAAATCGACGGGCCCCCTGGGCCCATACAATCCTGGTCAAAATGACTATTGGTTGATACTGGATATAAATAACTCTTATTAATATTAAACCCTGTATCAAATTTTATAACTATGGCACAATAGGTTCTCAAGATATTAAATAAAAACTAATTTTCAGTAAAATCTTTAGAGGGCTGTAGCCCCCGAATGACAAATTTTCGGACACATGTTTATATAATGTTTTTTGCTTAAAATATTTTTCTCGATGTACCGTTCAAGTTTGGCACGACAGTGCTGAATCAACCTGTATAAATAACAATTGAAATTTTTTATTTTTATGGTAAAATGTATTTTTATGCAATTTTATTAACAATATCTGTAATTTATAAATACTGAGAAAAAAAATGTATTTAATTTCTATCAATTGGATAGCATAAATTACCATTCCTGACTCTCTCAAAATGCCATGTCATATTAAAATAATAATTAATTATTTAATTTTTAGATAACCTGTCCGACATATACAATATACATGAACTATAAATTTTTAAAACACGTCCTATACAAGTACAGCAAAAATGAGTTATAATGATGAACATTTTCTCAACGCAGTCAAACGTGGTGATGCAGACACAGTGAAGAGGTTACTAGAAAATGGAGTCAACGTGGATAGTAATAAAGCTCTGCACGATTCTGCATTCCTTGGTCACGCGGATGTAATTCTTGTATTAATCGAGAATGGTGCCGATGTGAACTCAGTAGATGAATACGGCAATACAAGTCTAATTTATGCTACAAGGCGTGGAAACATGGACGTAGCCCATGCTTTGATCGAGAATAATGCCGATGTAAATATTGTGGATCAATTCGGTCATACTTGTCTAATAACTGCTGCTATAAATGGTCAAACGGAAATAGTCGGAAAGTTGCTGAGTAGAGGAGCAGATATAAATGTAATTAATAAAGACGGTAAAACAGCTCTCGACTACGCACGCGATCGTAATTATACCGATATAGTGGACTTATTGTGTAATAAAACTCAAACTGAAAAGTTAAAAATAAAGGAATCTACGCAAGTAAACAATCAAATACCACCAACAAGTGTAAATTTTAAAACTAGCAATAATACAAACTCTCTAAAAACAAATGTTTCTTCACCAATATTAAGTATAAGTGAGAAAAGTTTAACTACTTCACATCTTCTCGATGCAGTTTGTATTGGACAGACAGAAAGAGTGAAGGACTTACTCAATAATGGCGCAGATATGAATGCGGCTAATAAAGAAGGTGAAACAGCTCTACTGCTTGCAACTAGATGGGGCCACACCGACGTGATTCGTGTGCTTTTGGAGAAAGGAGCCGATGTCAACAAAGTGGATAAATTCGGTTATACTTGTCTAATTTCTGCTGCTCTTAGGCGTCAAACGGAGGTAGTCAAAATGTTGCTTAGTACAAGTTTAGATATAAATTTAATCACTAAAAATGGTAAAACGGCTCTATACTATGCAAGGATTAATGGTCATACAGAGATCGTGAACTTATTGTGTAATTATGCAAGTGACAGCAATAAAACTCAAATAGAAAAATTAAAAATAAAAGAACCCAAACTAAAGATTGCTTCTCAAATAAAACCTCCAGCCGTAACCAATCAAATACCATCATCAAGTTTAACTAGCAGCAATACTAACATTCTTACAACTATTAACACTGTTGATGTTTCTCAAGAAAAACCACCAATGGAAAAACAACTGGTACCTTTAAATATAACTAGCAATAATCCCGACTCTCTAAAAACGAGCGACCCTGTTGATACCCCTCAAGTAAAACATCAAGTATTAAACAATCAAATACTACCATCAACTGTAACCAGCAGCATAACCAACTCTCTAAAAAGTGGCCCTATTTATGCTTCTCAAGCAATATCTCCAGTATTAGACAGTCAAATACCATCAATAAGTATAAGTGACAGCAATAATACTAGCGCTCAGACTATACGTGATATTCAAAACGCAAAAACTGTTATCATCAATTATAACTATTATAATCATAAATAATTAGCAACTTATATTTCACCAAAGTACATAGATAAAAGTTTAAGCAAAATTGTTTATCATTTTTTTCGTCTTCATTAGTTAAGTCTATAGTTATGGGAATAATATCTCTCCAGTATCAGACAAATTATTGATTCTTTTTAAAATAACTAGCAACAATACTATCTCTAAACTAAAAGTGACCCTGTTTTATATTTCTCCTGCGAATAAATTATAAATAATACCTACTTATTATGCTTTTATTTAAGTTTTAATTTCAGTATTATATAATACTAGCTAGTTTAACTCAGAGATTAATAAAAATAAAGACAACAAAACATATACAGTTTTTATTGTAATTATAATTTAAATAAAACTATATATATACAATAATAATAATTATATATGACAATAGATTCAAAGAAATGTAGGTACCTACATGACATTATTTTAAATATCAGTTATAAGACATGCATTTGTATCTAAACATTAAAATAAGTTGATTTAATGTTATTTTTGATATATTTTAATTAATACTATGTATCGATTTGTATATTGTAGATATATAATACTGTATATAATTTGTTTAAGTTTTATCAGAGATTATTTTAGTGTGTAGTTGTAACTTATTTCTGCAGTTTCAAAAATGAATACTGCAGTTGTAAAAGCTAATTTGTGTAGTTGAAAAATTGCAAGTAGAAAGAAAAATATAAGAGTCTAAGTAAAATAATTTTACTTTTTTTGTAATACTCAGAATTTTGAGTGCTTATAACTCAAACATTTTTCGAGATTTCGACATTGGGTGTAAAGCATTATTTAGGGCATTCTTGTCTCTAATATTACTTAAAATTTCATTTTGAAATTCAATTAAAGACATACTAAACACAGCGGTTGAAAGTAACTCTACATTTTAGGCGTGGTTTCCAAACTCGACGTCACTAAATGATTTTTTCGCGGGCTCTATTTCAATAACTATTTATAGTACGTAACTTTTTAAAACACTATTTTGTTCGAAATTTGATCAGCTTTAAGATTTATAAACCTATTTTATCCTAACACTGACAACCCCAGTGTTATTCCCAAATAACTGATTTTAGACATCTTCGTAAGCCCTTAGAAATTTATGCACCCCCCTTCGAAGGGGGGGAAAAGTTATCATCATGTTCTATACATCAAAATCTACCAATTTCTTATTTTCTAGCGTCACTCCTATATAAAATTGTCAGACGACTGGACTACTGGGGTTTTGTATAAAAATATTGTACTAAATAAGTAATTACATTCAATTTCAAACAGATAAAGCAATATATTAGTTTATATAGAGTGAAAATTCCCCCCTTCCCCACTTCTATAATAGACCAGTATTTGATGTGTTTTTAGGTTACCGTAGAAAACTAGGAAACCTTATAGTTTCGCCATGTCCGTCCTCAAAAATTTTAAGCCGATTAAGATGATATTTGGTATACGGACGAAGACTGATAACAGAAATGATAAGAATTTTGAAAAAAAAATGTTTTGGACCCCCTTTCCATAGACTGAAAAGTGAACTCATATTTTTTTTCACTTAACCCATTGTCATTAGATAGGTCTCCTAAAATGCAACAAAAAATGTTAAATAATCTTTTAATTTTAACCCTTTAGTCACGATATATTTGCATTTAAATGTCGTTATCAGAGCGTCACGTCGCCCCCCCCCCCCCACCTTAATTTCTAAACTATCTATTCAAAAAATCTGAAAAAAATTCAGAATGTAGGTTTTAATTAGTACTTCCACTGAAAATTATAACGAACACTGTCAAAATTATTTTGGAGGGGGTCCCATAGACTGAAAATTGTACACAATTTTTTTTCACTTACCCCATTGAGGGTCGGTATTATAAAAGGCAGATAAGTTTACTCGATGAATAAATAGCGACAGTACTAGGTAGTAAAAATAGTATTGTTGTTTCACTTGCTACAGATAAGTTCTTCTCTTTCTGATGTCGACTAGTTCAACATTTGGAACAAAAAATTACTAAAAACGGAATAAAAATAACAAATTCACTATAAATATCACTATATTATACCATTAAATTTATTCCGATCTTTTTGCAAGGAATAAATATTTACTTGGTCACGTGGTACTTAGAATAAATTGTGGCAGCCATAGTCATAGATGACAGCTGTTATTTGTGGAAATATGATTACCTAAAACTCACGCGTAAATGTCAAATTTGTTTTGTATATGTTATGAATTTATGATGATATTGAAACTGCAACCAGGTAGGGATGCTTTAATAATAATTTTTGAAAAACATGGTAACTTAATAAATAATTATTTGTGCTTATAATAATGTAGATTTTGTAGTAGTTTTATATTTTTTAGAAACAAACCTGTTTATTTATATGTACATAGTACATATATACAAATATCCATACATTGTACATATGTATGTGATATGACTCAAGCAAACAACACATAAAAAAAGACGAAAGAGATTTTTTCATTTGAAGCACATACGAATATACAAAAAATTAAATCAAAATTATTTTGCAGTTTGATACATAAAGAAATTAATGTTTTGTAAAGGTTTGTACCGAACAAAATAACATCGTATTTATACGAATAAATACAAAAAACTAAACCAAAATTACTCTGCTGTTTGTTACGGAGAGGAATTAATGTTTTTAAAGGTTTGTACCGAACAACATCGTAAGTACACATACATTTTTTTTTAAACTAGAAATCATTTATTAACAGTTTCACAAGAAAAATAGTTTTGTTTCTTGTACATCGTTTTGAAAATTAATTTATAATTATAATTAATAAATTTTTTTGCATAACTATTTAAATTTTTATTTCATACCCGAAGCTGTGCTCTACGATAACATCAATAAGAAATAAAATAAAGTACTAAATCATTCCTGTTTCTTTCAACTGTAGTCTAATTTTAATAAACCTGCAAATTTTAAATGATAATGTAATATGCAGTCAATTATACCTGCGACTGCAAGACATTATCGATTCTAAAACTTTTTTGGACACTTATATGGGGAAAATTGTATATACCTATTTAGATTGAAGGAATACAATAATATAAAAAACTAAAAACCAAAAGATACCGAACTGTCTTATGGATTTTCAAATGAATTCAAGTTGTTTTTAACTCTGTGAACATTTCTTTGAAATTTTATCTAACCTTTTTTTTAATCTTCCGCATGTTTTATACAATCCCATCTAAAAATGAAGAAATATGTGCCAATATTTTTGTATTATTATATATTAATAAAATTGAATCTTCATTTCGAGCACATAATAAAATTCATAAGAATTTTAAATACTGTAAAAATTCAAATTTCATGTTAAGTAAGCGTTATATGCACACAAGGTTAGAATTAAGTTTTAGGTTATGTGATGCAGCACAGATTTGACGTTTCAGTACATAGATAAAGAAATCATATAGACGTTATTGGTTGCAATATTTTCTAATGTAAAAATTTATTAGAAATCTCCATAATATTGAATTAAAAATAGATATTTTGGAGTTTTTACATGTATATAATCACTTTTTACTTTGTATTTAATATGTCTAAACATTATTTTGTGTAAAAAGATCGAAATCGATATGACATTTCTCAAATAAGGACCTCATAGAATGTGTAAACTATTTGTGGAATAAATTTATTCCCTAGAGTAAAAGTTATCTGGCTTGATTTATGATTAAATTAGATTAAGATTATCAATTTTTCATAAGTCTTACTGTATAATAATCTATTTTTAAGCTATCTATAAATGGTTGGATAAAATTATTTATTTTTAAGTTCTTCTAAATAATTATTATAATGGGTCGATTTTTAGAAAAATTTGAAAAACAATCGAGTGTTATTATAAACAAACATAATATCAATAAATATCAGGTTGTAGTATTTGTATGTTCTATTATTATTTTAATTACAAAACTCTCTTATACTAGCATAAATAAATCGTGAAAATTTAAATCAGGTAGGTATAAACAAAATTAATACTACGAAATTAAATTATAAAATAAATAACAATCAACATTAAAAGGGTTATCTACTTTTAATTTTAAAAATATCATAGTGTTATTATCCATATGTTTGTTATTATATTTTCTTACATTTCAAGCTAAATTTGAAAAATATCATAGTGTTATTATCCATATATTTGTTATTATATTTTCTTACATTTCAAGTTAAATTTGAAAATTTTACATCTAAATAATGTAAATGAAATAATTGAGGGGTTTCAAATTTATTTCTTTTCGAGTCCGGCGAATATTATTTTTACCTGGTGAGTATGTATATACATTAGGGTGTGCCAAAAAAATCAACTAATTTTTTTTCCAAAAAGTTCTTGAAATTTCGTGAGAGGATACCAAAATAAAAATTCAGTAAAAATTTGAGCCCTTAATATTAATGTTTAGAGGTCGCGAACTGAATTTTTCGATTTTTCATTTAATTAACACGGAAAAAAAAATTCTAGAAAGTTTGGATTTTTATTTCTCTTGATTGAACCAACTCTATTGAACGAACAATCGATATTCTTACAGGAAATTGAACGCTGAATAAAAAAGGTCTCTTATCATTTTTTGATAAATTCAATCCTCCGAAAGTTATTCAAGGTTGAAGTTGAGCTTATTGCAAATTTGTGGATTATTTCACTTTTACGGTAAATTTATTATTGTTTAGAGGAAAATTGTTATTGATTTTTAAAAAATATCCAATTCCGACAAAATAGAATATCGAAATTGATAATTAGTTTAAAAAAATAAAAAAAATAATGGGACTTTCAAGTACATGAATCGTTAAAAGTTGTGCCTAAATTATCTAATTAACTTTCGGAGGATTGAATTTTTCAAAAAATGATAAGAGACCTTTTTTATTCAGCGTTCAATTTCCTGTAAGAATATTGATTGTTCGTTCGATGGAGTTCGTTCAATCGAGAGAAATAAAAATCCAAACTTTCTAGAAATTTTTTTTCCGTGTTAATTAAATGAAAAATCGAAAAATTCAGTTCGCGACCTCTAAATATTGATATTAAGGGCTCAAATTTTGACTGAATTTTTATTTTGATATCTTCTAACGAAATTTCAAGAACTTTTTGAAAAAAAAAATTAGTTGATTTTTTTTGGCACACCCTATATTATACATATATACCTTTTACCTCTATTTGTCGAGCCCTGCTTATATCAAATCTCTTTATGATACCTACTATCTCAATAACAAGAATTCATAAAGAAAATATATTTGTGTACACGATTTTGATGATTCTGAAATGGAACCGTCCTCAAGTCAGATCCAACCAACGAACCAAGTTTCATTAATATCAGTTCAGTGGTTCATGAGTTATGCCTGTGACAAGGATTCACTCGACAGACACAGAATAAAAAGTGTTTGAAACGGAAAGATCAATTTAAAATTCGATATTGCGAGGAAACTGTTATAATATTGATATGTATCTGGAATTTGTGTTGTCACGGTTAAAAAAATATTTCATTTGAAACAGATGGGTCCCGATTTCGCGAATACAGTTTGTTGCGATTTTGTCCAGCCCCATTTATATACTATCTTTAGGATACGTATTCTATCTCTGAATTACAAATATTGATAAAGAAAATTTTGTATTCGTGGCATTAAATTGCACATATAAATTTTCAGTATTTCTAACGCCTTTTATTCTAACATAAATTGCTCTTTTAATTCTTAAAGAAAAGTTAAGTATTTATTAGTGATTTTGACACTTTGTAATAATTACAATATAGAGAATATAATTAAATTATTTTAATTTACATATATAAAATAGTTTTATCAGCTATTTCATGTTTTTTGGTAGTTTATGTTTATTCATAATCATTAAGAAAAAGTGTTTGTGATAAGTGATTTCGATATTTGTAAAAATCGTTATTTGGTAAGTAGAATTTTATATTATAAGTACATAAGGTAAAGGCACCAGTTATGGCCTCTATAAGAGCAAGTTTTCAGTTTTTTTTGATTAATGGGCTTGTTTTTTGTAATTCTCATGAACTCATGTTACTAATAAAACAAATAACTCTTTAGGGGGGGGGGGGGGTAAGGTTTTAAAATGCATTTTTTTTTAAATTTTTTTCTGAATGTACAACATGTCGAGAGTATTGTTTCAAAATTTCAAGTAAATCGGAATAAAACTAACGAAGATACAGCGTTTCAAGCGACCGACCCACATGCTCGATTTTTATACGGACAAACTGCACGTACAAGTAAAGAGGGTAGAACCCAACTTAGGCAAAAGCAAAAAGATGCATTGGACATCCTGAATGACAGTGTTTCACTGTACGAAGCTGGCATTGATGATTCTGTGTAAGTATAAAAATTATACCCTTTTATTGATGCTTAATTTTGGATGTTCGAGTATAATAAACTTTAAATCGATTTTCTCGCCAATGTCATTTTTGAAGTTCGTGAACATTATAACTCAAAATCTACTTGACCGATCCTTTTGAAATTTTAAACACTATTTCTACACATAAATCAACAGGTAATCAGAGAGAGTTTTTTTTTTTTTACCATTTTTTTCCATTTTATAATAACAAATTCACCGAAATTTTTAGCGAAAATCACGTTTTTCACTTTCAAATGCTGCCAAAAATAATTAAATCGAAAAAAAAAAAAAACTCTCTCTGACTACCTAGGGAAACAAATCACCTTTCAAGCACATTTGGATTTTTTTGTTTTAGATAATCCGGTAACGAGTTATGGTGTTCACCGCATAACAACTTTTTTTCGAGGCACCTCCAGATATTCGCTGTCATGGACTTTTTTTATATTTTTAATTGAAAATTTTTCCAAAGATACTTTAGATGTCATACTATAACGTGTATATGAAATAAATAAACCAACATTATTCATATCTTAAAAAAAAAATTATGAAAATATGCCTTTTTTTCGCCTTTAAAACCTTACCCCCCCCCCCCCCCCCCCCCCTTAAATCAGTTTAATTACCAAAGTACGCAATTATAGTTTCTTTTTTAAATTATAACCTTTTATTTTGTATATGTGTTTTCTCCAATAATGGATAAAGTAAAACCAGTAATGTGTACGCAGTGATGGACACTTACTAATGATTACAAAATGATAAGTACTACGACACAAAAAATATAAAAGAAAGAATCGTCAAATTTGAAACAATGTAAAGTAGTTGCTATTATAATATAATAATTAATAAATAAATTATACTAATAATTAGTTTAAATGTCCACCATTTTGACACCTATTGGCCGATTGTCATCAAATCACGCTGTAAGATAGTTAAATGTATATTCAGAAATGGTAGTAATTAAATATCAACACATATTTCTAATTCAGGACGTTTAATTAAAATTTTTTCATTACTGGGGTCCTTGCCAAGACTGGTGCCGTTACCTTATACGTAATTCATATATATCTGTGTGAAATTCTAAAGTTATTTTATATTTTGAAAAAAATGTAGTCTCATACGATTTGTATTAAAATGAATAATTTTATTAACAATATTCAGAAGTCAATTAAATGAAAAATTCCATTATTTACAAATATTAAGATTTTAAATCATAAAAGTTATATGGGTGAGACTTGGCTATTACAATCAATCAGAAATCGAGTGTTTTGTATATTGCTAATTTTTTCACTTTGAAGTGGGTACTTAGAAAAATATCAATGTTGTTCCAAATGAATTTTAGAATTTAAACTTAAAAATAAATATAAAATTCTTTTAAATGATTGATTTTAAGAGTGTGCTCAATCTATCTTATACCTATTTATTTAAAATGCATTTTTATTATCTAGTACAGAGGTTGTCAAACAAAGGCTTGCGAAAAAAATAATCAATAGTAAAATGTTTTTATTTTATTTATTTAATCCATATTTCTATAATAGACCAGGAGCTAGAAGGAAGTGAGTGGACATAATATAACAACCGGCAACTATGTTCAAATTCGTATACCTGAGACCTCAAAAAACTTAACAAGTTAAGGTGCCAGTCGGTACTTGGGTGCAATTTTTTTTTAAAGCGCTACAAAAGGGAAAAAATGTTTTGTTAAATCAAAACTTTTTTTGTATCATCATTAGGCCTTTCCGCTTAAAAAAGGTCCTCCTCCACTCATAACTGTAACTCTACTCATTTATTTGATATAATTTTTTTAAAGTTCATAAAACCTTGAATTTGAGTATTTTCAATCATGAAAATGTACACTTTAAAACTAATATTATCATATTTAAAAAAAATATTTATAATCTTCAAACGAATGTTAAAAATATTGTATACTTCAATTTTCAGATTATTACCGGCACCCACCTTTATTTTAATTAACAACTAAGCGCGTTTCTCTACTCTGTGAGGGCAATTAACACAGGACAATATGAGCACTTACAGTAGCTTCTAGCTCCTGGAAAAAATTGTGACGTTAACATTTTACAAATATTATGTAATTAAAGTATAGTCCAGGCTGTCTAGGCTAAAAAGTACCTAAAATAGGAATTTTAGTAAGTATTATTAAACCAATTTTTTCGAAATCCGGATTTTGATAGAATTATCAATTTTGATCCTCTCTGAATCCATTCTGACTATTTTCGCCATTGTGTGTCGGTCGGTCTATCTGTAGACGCTGTAACTCAAATACGACAAATCGTAGAAGGGTGAAATTTTATATTTAAAATAAAATTTTGTCTGGAAAGAAAATTTCCTATTTTTGAAAAAGATCTTTCAACCGGATACGGATGTTTACTGGTGTCAATTTTTGAATTTTTCGAATTATTTTTGAAACGATGCGAATTACAGAAAAATGGTTGAGTTAAAAATTGTAGGTAATATTATTATCTATAATTTATGTTCTAAGTATTAAGATTATTAAACCTGTTGTTTTTTGGTAAGGGGAGATAACAATAACACTTTTTCTACGATAACAACTATTGATATTTAACATATAATTCATAATTTAATTTTAGATAAACAGTCCGACTTCTACAATACCAACTTTTAAATCACGTTTTATACAACTACAGCAACAATGGGTTATAATGATTTGTCTATTGTCAACGCAGCTGGCAATGGCCAGTTAGACAAAGTGAAGAGATTATTGAAAAACGGAGTCAACGTGGATACTACAAATATATTCAATGAGACACCTCTACTACTTGCTGCTTTAAATGGTCAAATAGAGGTAGTCTATGCATTAATTGAGAAAGGTGCCAATGTGAATACTATGAATACAAATGGTGAAACAGGTTTAATTCTTGCTGCTACGAATGGTCACACGGAGATAGTCCGAGCGTTAATCGAGAAAGGTACCAATGTGAAGATCATGAGTAAAAATGGTGATACAGGTCTAATTCTTGCTGCTATGAACGGTCTCAGGGAGGTAATCCGTCCAATAATCGATCATGGTGTCGATGTGAATATAATGAGTCCAAACGGTAATACAGCTCTAGTTCTTGCTTCTATGAATGGTCACACGGAGGTAGTCCGAGCGTTAATTGAGAAAGGTGCCAATGTGAATATTGTGTGTTCAAACGGTAATGGAGGTCTAATTCTTGCTGCTTATAATGGTCACACGGACGTAATCCGTGCATTAATCAAGGGAGGTGCCAATGTGAATATTGTGAATACAAACGGTAGTACAGCTCTTATGATAGCTGCTACGGTAGGTCACACGGAGGTAGTCCGTGAATTAATCGAAAAAGGTGCCGATTTAAACATTGTGAATTCAAACGGTATGAGAGGTCTAACTCTAGCTGCAATGAATGGTCACGCGGAGGTAGTCCATGCGTTAATCGAGAAAGGTGCCGAAGTGAACATTGTGAGTAAAAAAGGTAATACAGGTCTAATTCTTGCTGCTATGGAGGGTCACACGGAGGTAGTCGAAAAGCTGCTGAGAACAAGTGTAGATATAAACGTAACTAATGGATCTGATAAAACAGCTCTCGATTATGCACGTAATAATGGTCATACAGAGATCGTGAACTTATTGAGTAACTATGTAAGTATTAGTGACGAAACATATCCAGAAAAGTTAAAAGTAAATGAATCTAATCTAATGATTGTTTTTCAGGTAAAACCTCTAGTCTTAACCAATCAAATACCACTATCAAGTGCAAGTAGCAGCAATACCAACACTCTAAGAAGTGGCCCTATTGATGTTCCTCATGATTTATCTCCAAGATTAGACAGTCAAGTGCCAACATCAAGTATAATTAATAGCAATAATATTAGCATTCAAAATGTAGGTGATATTAATGCAAAAAATGTTAATATCACTATTAATAATTATAAATAATTAGTAACATATATGTCACCAAATAAGATAAAAGAATTAAGAATCGCCGAAACTCTCTTGTCAAATGAAAATTCCATAAATTGGTGCACTTTTTTGGTCGTGAAATCCGCCGAAAGTAATTATATCAAAACAAGATTTTTGTTTACGCAAATTCAAACGTACAAAGAATGGAACTTGCCAAATTTAAACTCTTCAACATTTAATAGCAAGTAAGTAATATTTAATAATAATTAATAAGACTACTGAATGAGATATAACATTTAATTTGGCCCCTTTATCAAAAAATATTTTCCCACTCTTGACATAAATGTTATATGTATCTGATAGTATTAGTTAGTAATGATCTAATTTTATTAAATTTAATTTTAAATACTAATTTACTTAGATAACTTATATTTTAAGCTATATGTGTTATTTAACATATAGGTACCATGGACATTATGATTTCCATTTACTAAAATACAAGATTCAAGTTTCTGGATAATACATTTAAAATAGCGTACAAGAAGGATAGGGTCTCCTGAAAACAAGAAACATATCATAAACTACCGAAACGGTAAACTTATACTATTATCTACATTTTTGTAAAAACAAGAATTAAAAATTAAGTTAATGTATCTTTTTTACATTAAATTTAAAATACTGGTTACAAGACTATCTCTAGTATTACTATCTTTCTAACAGGATTACCACCAGTATCTAATATACATTGGCACCTCTAACAGGACAATTTCCAGTATTACTATTTTTCCAACAAGACTATCACCAGTATCTGAAAAAAATTGGCACTTCTCACAGGACTATCTCCCGTATTACTATCTCTCTAACAGGACTACCTCCAGTATCTGATAAATATTGGCTCCTCTAACAGGACTAGCTCTAGTATTAGACAAAACATTAGCATCTTCAAGACTAACTAGCAGCAATACTATCTCTCAGTAAAAAGTGACCCTGTTGATATTTCTCCTGTGGCTACCTTCAGTATTAGACTTTGGCACCTTCAAGAGCAGCAATACTATCTCTAACAGGACTACCTCCAGTATTAAAGAAAATATCTGCATTGAAAATTTTAAGTGATAAAATAAATTACTATTAAATTTTAAAATATAGTTAATATTGACAATGCTAAAAATGTTAATTTAAACTAGAACTATTGTGTTACTCTTTAATTAGAGCACTATTTAACTACTACGTAGATAACATTTTGAACAAGAATACATACATACAATATATACATATAGGTACATATTGATGTGAATTTTTATTAACTTCCCAACTGGAAGTTATTGTAATCGGTCCGAAAATCAAAATCAAAAATTACGAAATATTTGTATGTTTTAAGGTCACTATAGTATATTTACACTATTTTTAGAAAGATGTCTATGTGTGTGTATGTACGTACGTACGTACGTACGTATGTGCGTGTCATTTTTTACGTTCACGAAATCTCGGAAATGAAAAAAGCTATTGACTTCGTTGGGGTGCCAATCGAAGCGTCTTGACGTAAATATGATCTGAAAGAAAGGATTTTTCGAAATTCAACCCCTAAGGGGGTAAAAAGGGGTGTAAAGTTGTTTTTGGTCCGATTTACTTGAAACTTAGCATAAATATTCTACAATACAAATAATGAAAAATGTATTTCAGTATTTTTTTTGTTAATTCGACCCCTAAGGGGGTAAAAAGAGGTGTAAAGGTTTTTTTTGGTCGGATTTACTTGAAACTTAGCATAAATATTCTACAATACAAATAATGAAAAATGTATTTCAGTATTTTTTTTGTTAATTCGACCCCTAAGGGGGTAAAAAGAGGTGTAAAGGTTTTTTTTGGTCGGATTTACTTGAAACTTAGCATAAATATTCTACAATACAAATAATGAAAAATGTATTTCAGTATTTTTTTTATTAATTCAACCCCTAAGGGGGTAAAAATGAATGTACAGTTTTTTTTGGTCAGATTTACCTACTTGAAACTTTGCATAAATATTCTACAATACAAATAATGAAAAATGTATTTCAGCCTAAACAGCCATAGAAGGGGTGAAAGGTGAAAACCACCCTCAAAATTTGAATTTTAAATACTAATAAATAATACACATTTCCTTGGAAACAAATGTAATTAAATTTAAATTGTCAGACTAGTTACGTTTTATAAAACAAACGCAATTTAATTCTAATTGTCAAATTAGTTATTCTAAAAATGTGTGTTATATTATTGACATTAGGATATTAGAAAACTAATATTCATAATACAAAGGTGAGTTTTATTTCTGACCAATTCCATTTAAATTTTTCATATACATATTAAAAAAATATTCACATAAACTATACGGAAACAATAAATAATCAGTATTCAAGTATTTATAATCATATTGTGTTGGGAAGTTGATTGTGTGGACCTAAAGGGTCTCACCCCACCCCAAGCTTGTCTTGTAGTATTAAGTACCTAGAAAGATGTGTAAATATTTAGACAATTAAGGATATAAACATATAGTTAGATATTTGTATTTATTTATACTGAATTAATGTTATTTTAGATATATTTTTTATTTTCTAATAGACGCAGCTGTAAATAATTTATACAAGATTTATTTCTGTTATCATCTAATGTTTGTACAAAACTTTAAGAACATTATAACACTATGACTTCCAAAAAGACACATATTTTCTGGAGGATAAATAAAAATTAGCATAGAAATAATATCAAAATGGTAAATCACACCTGGAATTTTGTATAAATAAAAATAATATCGATCAGTAAGATTAAACATCTCAGACTTGATTAAGTAAGTGAATTAATATATTTTTAGGTCGATTTGGAGAAGTCTTACTGTATATGTATAATTACTTTTCAGATTAATCTTTAAAATAGTTGGAAAACATTGTTTATAAAATGTGGAAGATCTTCTAATTAATAATTACGGAAATATTTAAAAAGGATTCTTATTTTTTAAACATATAAAATGCAATGGAGTGTTTTATAATACAGAAAAATAATATCTACAATTAAGATTGAAATATCATGTTGATAATTTGGCAATATGTATGTGGAATCATTTTGTTTTATTACTTTTATTTTTAAATTTGAAATATTGATTAGATAAAATAAGTTATTATTTTCCAGTATTTTCTACATGTGGGATAAAGAGCACAATTTGATTAATAACTAATATTATTGATTATTTTATAAGTGGAACATTGTGACACCGTATGATTTTGCCAATTATAAAATATGTAGTAAAAATTGTAATTTTGAAGAAAATCGTTTCTCAAATGGTTTTTATGAAAAAGAATAATATCGATAAATATGATTAAAATATCAGGTTGACTAAAAGTATGTGGAATTTTTTTTGTTCTATTATTATTTTTTTAATTTGAAATGCTGATTAGATAAATTAAAATCAGTAATTATTTTCCAGATTTTTCTACATTTTGAAGGACATAATTTGATGAATATTATACATTATCTTACAAGTGAATATTTTGATAGCGTATGGTTTTATCATTTATAAAATATGTTATGTAGTCAAAATTGTAATTAAGTATTAAATTAAAAATATAAAATTATAAAATTAATAATATAATTTTATTTTAGAAAATCGTGTTCAAACAAGGACAACAATGTTCCGTTAAAAAGAGACAGAGAGAAGGCTGTGTTAGACAGAGAGGAAGGCATCATTAACAGCAGTTCATTATGTTACTCACAATCAGTTCTACAACAAGACCACCAAATTTTATGAAAAACAATCGGACAGAAAATTCTGTTATAAAATAGGGCCTTATAACGACATAAATATTCCTTGTTCATTTCAATTGGCAATGTGACTAATTGTAAGTCGACTTGAATGATTTGTGAAGTGTATTACAGAAAATTAAAAAAATCGTTTAACTTTTAATATCTTTAGCATGAAATTGAAAAACAATTTTTTTTATAAATCCCCGTATAAAGTACATTTATGCTATTTTATAAGAGGACTTAATCAATATGGCTTCTGAATTAGTGAAATAGATTAATAACCAATATTTTACAAGTACAATTTTCAATAAACTTGATTATAAAACTTTTTTTTAATAAAAATATCGAATAATCATTTTTTTGTTTATTTATGTTTTTTTTTTACCTGATAATAATCGTTATACTTTTGTAAATGAAAATAATGTACTTAAAAAAATACTTAAAAAACATAATATAAATGATATATACTTAACATAAGTATGACACAACATAAAGCAAATGTGATAGAAATAATGACGAAAAATTAAACAACCGAATTGTTGAAAAATTCATCATAAAATTATTATTATAATAATTATGACTGTAATGTTTATAGATATAATAAAAAAATAAACACCATATACTGTATCAAACATATATAATTGAATACTTTAAAACAACCTTTCCCAAACTGTTTCAATCTAGGACCGATAATTTTATTTTTATTTTAATTTTTTAATAAATAAATTTAATTTCTTATTGTTAGTTATAAAGACAAAATTAATTAACAACTGTTATTTTTTTAACTTATATTTCAAAGAAAAGTAATATATGAATTGCTTCCTCGCAATATCGAAGATACGAGAAGCTTTGTGATCGTTTTAGAACGAGACAAAAAAAAAGTTCTCCGATTTCAAAAATGTAAATTTATCTTTCCGTTTCATGTCAAGACAAACACTTTTCGTTCCGTGTCTGTCTATCTGTCCGTCCGTGTGTGTGTCCGTCTGTCCCCTGAATCTTTGTCACACGCATAACTCATGAATCACTGAACCGATATTGTTGAAACTTGGTCGGATGGTTGGGTCTGGCTAATATTTTTTAGTAAAATTGTATAAAATTAAATGTTTAACCAATTCCAGGCAATTTATATAAACACTATCGGTTTTTATTTAAATTGTTGAATAATTAACTACCTTTGGTGAATTTAGCACGAGGAAGCACTGTGCATTTACTTGGCAGATGTTTTTTCTTCTATAAAATATATCAGTGGTTCCAAAACTTTGCAAGCAAGACACAGTTCTGGAATAATTGAAATAATTACATATATTTGACATAAATGTATGTATAGATATGTATATTTACAAATTACCCCCAAAAAAATCACATTTCCAGACGTGAAATCTAAACTTTATCGATAAGAGTACATAAACGTTAAACGATACGACAAAATGAGGATGTAAACATGTTCAAAATGGCAACACAGGAATCCATTACACCCCCCAAACCCTTTCTGCATTGCTAGAAAATATGGTAATCATGATGACAACAAATGAGATTTTTCACTTATGGGGGTGTAAACACCCCCTCCTCTTACTCCATGTTACACGGTTAATGTTTTTGGTATGTTATTTGTCCGCTGGTTGAGCTTTGATAAAAGCACCAGTGGTATTTAACATTTTTATATCATATATTTATTATTTTTATAAAGGTAAAATATACCTATTTGGTGACATAGAACTCAGTAACTATAATTCGCACAAACTTCAAATTAGTGTTAAAGTTTTTATTATATAATCTAGTTTTATGTATTAAAATTTCTAATTATTTCGACGGATAGTTCAGTTGTTACAGACCTTTATACAAGTACATCAAAAACTCCGATTCATGATTAAATAAATTTTTGTCGTTTTTAGTAAACCAACGTTTTTAAAAGTCTTTTTTTTGTAATTTACTTAAATGACTGTAACCACTGAACTATATGTCGAAATGATTAGAAATTTTAATACGTTAAAGCAAATTATAAAACAAACATTTTAACACTAATCTGAAGTTTGTGTGATTTATAGTTCCAAAGTTCTATGTTGTCAAACAGGATACTTTTTTCATTCACTCATTTATTATTTATAAAGATTAGATGTATATTTTTATTTATTTTTATTTTCTGACGGATAAAAACGTCATAATTGACGACAACATAGTTCTATTTATATAGTGTTAGGTATTAATTATGCATTTTTTTTTAAATTATAATTATAATAATAGGCATGCTAATTTTGGCACCAGTCTTGGCAAAGACCCCAGTAATGGAAAATTTTTAATTAAATTTACTGAATTAGAAATATGTGTTGATATTTGATAACTACCATTTCTGAATATTAATCTATATACATTTAACTGTCTTACAGCGTGAATTGATAACAATCGGCCAATAGGTGTTAAAATGGTGGACATTTTAACTAATTATTAGTATAATTTATTTATTAATTATTATATTATCATAGCAACTGCTTTACATTGTTTCAAATTTGACGATTCTTTCTTTTATGTATATCTTTTGTGTAGTAGTACTTATCATTAGCAAGTGTCCATCACTGCGTGCTCATTACTGATTATACTTTATCTATTACTGGAGAAAAAACATGAACAAAATAAAAGGCTATAATTTAAAAAACCAACTATATTTGGTGACTTTGGTAATTAAATTGAGTAATTAAAAAATTTGTTGTTTTATTAGTAACATCAGTTCATGAGAATTACAAAAAAGAAGCCCGTCAATCACAAAAACAAAACCTTGCTCTTATAGCGGCCATAACTGGTGTCAGTACCTTAGCTTTATGTATATACTTTGATAAATATCAAATAATAATCAATGATATTGATATTGCATTTCCATGGTTACTTGGTTTAACTAACATATCTTCAACATTTTATTTCTATACGAGAAATAGAAACGGAAGCACAAATAAACGTAATTGGCGAAGAATCCAATAATATTGTAAATTTGTAAATGTAGACTGTAATAACAAAAACGAAAATACAAAATATACACTATATCTCTCCCCACCTCTCTCTATTTCCCACTCTCTTGACTCTGACATATAAACATCATATTTTAAAACTATGTAACATACAGGTGTCTCAAAAGTCCGGACATATAGTCAGCTTTTGTATATAATTTTCATACAAAGTATAAGCACTTATTTTTGATATTTTTTGATTTTATATTTTAAAAACATCTGCCAAGTAAATGCACAGTGCTTCTTCGTGCTAAATTCACCAAACGTAATTAATTATTGCAAATTTAAATAAAAACCGATAGTATTTAGAGAAATTGCCTGGAATTGGTTAACCATTTAATTTTTATACAATTTTACTAAAAAATATTTATTCGAAATTTTTCTTAAAACGCACCTGATTATTTTTCGTATATTTTTAATTTTTTGACATTTTCAATCTAAATCTAAATCTATGCAAACGTCAAAATGGCATTTAAAACGTCAAAATGACATTTAAAACGCCAAAATGACATTTAAAACGTCAAAATGACATTTAATATGTCCAAGCAAATATCAATTTAGAAAAACAAAACACGAATTTTAAAAATAAATTGAGATAAATCTTTGTAAAGGAATATTTTACAACAAACGTGTTATACCCATATTATAGGAAATTTAATGCTCTACAAAAAATATTCTATAAATTTTCACGTAACTTGTGTCGTTCTTGAGATATCTTGAAAAAATAAATATTTTGGGGTGTCACCCCTCCCCCTTACACACGATTTTGATGATTTTGAAATGGGACCATCCTCAAGTCAGACCCAACCATCCAACCAAGTTTCATTAATATCGGTTCATGGTGGCGCCACTGATTAGAAACGTCTAGAATAATTTTATTTTACAATTTTCTTGTTATTTCTTGATACGAATAAACTTGTAAATTTTCATAATAGTTTAAATTAATTTAGTCAGTATAGAGTAGCGTTTGCTAACATATACATGTACAGTCGCCTGCATTAATGGTCTTGCAGTTTGTATTCATTTTCGTTTATCACAAACTTAGTAGGCTCCTCCCATTTGATTATTATAATATTTAAATCATTTCTCCATGTATCAAACAAAGACAGATATTTAGAAATTCATTTGCTAGATAAAGAACTACTCTTCGTTTATAATAGGTACTCATATATATGTGTGCAATTAAATTATTATGTAATCTATTGAAAATTGTATACGTAAATTTTGTAGCAATAAATATTTGATATTCCGAATTTTGGTATTTAAATATATTAAACTTGATAGAAAAAGATAACCGATGATGTTTGTCTTTAAATTTGAAATCTGTTGTAAGCGATTCTAGCCTTTAGGGTGCCAGACGAGTTTTGCAGGCGACTGTACATACAATATAAATATAACTATCCGTTTAGTTTTGCACTCGCTGTGCAATATATTTTTTATTTATCGCTGTGATATATTGCTTAATTTAATATTAAAATTAAAAGTGAATAAAATTTAAGTTATTTTTTTGTACATTTATGGCACGCCGTTTTACTTTTTAATAGTAAAAAAAAAATTCCGTCAAAATTAAATTACGATCATAAAAATGAATTAAATTTATGTCACAACATAATTTTAATTCATTGAATTAAAATTATGTTGTGACATAATTTTAATTCAATGAATTAAAATTATGTTGTGACATAATTTTAATTCAATGAATTAAAATTATGTCTCGACATAATTTTAATTCCCTATTTTTATTATGTTGCAACATAATAATAATACATCAAATTAAAATTATACTCTGATATTTAATATTTCATTGAATTTTTTTTATGCTACAGCATAAAAATAATAAGAGGAATTAAAATTGTATCTGCATAAAAAAAATTCAGAATTAAAATTATGTACATAATTTTAATTCATGAATTATTATTATGTACATAATTTTAATTCGTGAATTATAATTCAGTAAATAAAAATGATGCACGTTATTTTATTTTAGAATTAAAATTATGTACATAATAATAATTCAACGAATTTTTATTTTAGAACTAAAATCATGTACAAAATTTTAATTCTAAAATAAAAATTACGTGCAAAATTTATACTTTATAATTAAAATGATGCACGAATTTTTTTGTTACAATTAAAATTATGTACATAATTTTAATTCTAAAATAAAAATTACGTGCAGAATTTTTATTTTAAAATTAAAATGATGCACGCATTTTTCTATTACAATTAAAATTATGTACATAATTTTAATTCAAACATTCAATTCTGTATGTGTAATAATTTTAATTTTAGAATTAAAATGATACACGAATTTTTTTGTTACAATTAAAATTATGTACATAATTTTAATTCAAACATTCAATTTTTCACGTGTATTAAATTTTATTAAGAATTAAAATGATACACGAATTTTTTTGTTACAATTAAAATTATGTGCATAATTTTAATTCAAACATTCAATTTTGCACGTGTAGTAAATTTTATTTTAGAATTAAAATGATACACGAATTTTTTTTTTACATTTAACATTATGTACATAATTTTAATTCAAGCATTCAATTTTGCATGTATTTTAGTTTTTTTTTTCGAATTAAAATGATACCCGAATTTTTTTGTTACAATTAAAATTATGTACATAATTTTAATTCAAACATTTAATTTTACATGTGTAATAATTTTTATTTTAGAATTAAAATGTTACACGAATTTTTATGTTACAATTAAAATTATGTACATAATTTTAATTCAAGCATACAATTTTGCATGTATTTTAATTTTTATTTTAGAATTAAAATGATGTACGAATTTTTATGTTACAATTAAAATTATGTACATAATTTTAATTCAAGTATACAATTTTGCATGTATTTTAATTTTTATTTTAGAATTAAAATGATGTACGAATTTTTATGTTACAATTAAAATTATGTACATAATTTTAATTCAAGTATACAATTTTGCATGTATTTTAATTTTTATTTTAGAATTAAAATGATGTACGAATTTTTATGTTACAATTAAAATTATGTACATAATTTTAATTCAAGTATACAATTTTGCATGTATTTTAATTTTTATTTTAGAATTAAAATGATGTACGAATTTTTATGTTACAATTAAAATTATGTACATAATTTTAATTCAAGCATACAATTTTGCATGTATTTTAATTTTTATTTTAGAATTAAAATGATGTACGAATTTTTATGTTACAATTAAAATTATGTACATATTTTTAATTCAAGCATTCAATTTTGCATGTATTTTAATTTTTATTTTAGAATTAAAATGATGTACGAATTTTTATGTTACAATTAAAATTATGTACATAATTTTAATTCAAGCATTCAATTTTGCATGTATTTTAATTTTTATTTTAGAATTAAAATGATGTACGAATTTTTTAGTTACAATTAAAATCCATACTAATATTATAAATGCGAAAGTGTGTCTGTCTGTCTGTTACCTTTTCACGGCTAAACTACTGAACCGATCTTGATGAAATTTGGCAGTGAGATAGCTTGCATCTCGTGGACGGACATAGGCTACTTCGTATCTCGAAAATTCAACCCCTATTGAATTGCAAGGGGGTGGAAATATTTTATTTTTTTCAGTAATTAATATTTTACCCCCCGTTACATATGAAGGGTTGTAAGTGGTTTCATTAGATCCGGCGGGAAAAATACTACGGGGGTGGGGGTTTTAGGGGGAAAAACAACCCTCTATCTCGCATAGGAGCCGAGATATTTACGATTTTGTATAATGAAAGAAAGCTTTAAAAATTAGACAATTTTTATATTATACCCCCTGTCGCATATGAGGGGTTGTAATTGGTTTCAATTTTGCATGTATTTTAATTTTTATTTTAGAATTAAAATGATGTACGAATTTTTATGTTACAATTAAAATTATGTACATAATTTTAATTCAAGTATACAATTTTGCATGTATTTTAATTTTTATTTTAGAATTAAAATGATGTACGAATTTTTATGTGACAATTAAAATCCATACTAATATTATAAATGCGAAAGTGTGTCTGTCTGTCTGTGTGTCTGTCTGTTACCTTTTCACGGCTAAACCACTGAACCGATCTTGATGAAATTTGGCAGTGAGATAGCTTGCATCCCGAGGGCGGACATAGGCTACTTCGTATCTCGAAAATTCAACCCCTATTGAATTGCAAGGGGGTGGAAATATTTTATTTTTTTCAGTAATTAATATTTTACCCCCCGTTACATATGAAGGGTTGTAAGTGGTTTCATTAGATCCGGCGGGAAAAATACTACGGGGGTGGGGGTTTTAGGGGGAAAAACAACCCTCTATCTCGCATAGGAGCCGAGATATTTACGATTTTGTATAATGAAGAAAACCAAAAATAAGAATATTTTAATATTTCGTCCCCTGCCACATATGAAGGGTTGTTATTGGTTTCAATTTTGCTTGTATTTTAATTTTAATTTTAGAATTAAAATGATACACGCATTTTGATTCTGTAGTATTTTTCCCTCCGGATCTAATGAAACCACTTACAACCCTTCATATGTAACGGGGGGTAAAATATTAATTACTAAAAAAAAATAATGCAAAATTGAAACCAATAACAACCCTTTATATGTGACAGGGGATGAAATATTAAAATATTCTTATTTTTGGTTTTCTTTCTTAAGACAAAATCGTAAATATCTCGGCTCCTATGCGAGATAGAGGGTTGTTTTTCCCCCTAAAACCCCCACCCCCGTAGTATTTTTACCGCCGGATCTAATGAAACCACTTACAACCCTTCATATGTAACGGGGGGTAAAATATTAATTACTAAAAAAAATTAAAAAATTTCCACCCCCTTGAAATTCCTTAGGGGTTGAAATTTCGAGATATGAAGTAGCCTATGTACTTTCTCTGGATGCAATCTATCTCGCTGCCAATTTTCATCAAGATCGGTAAAGCGGTTTAGCCGTGAACACGTAACAAATAGACAGACCGAGAAACACGCTTTCGCATTTATAATATAAGTGTCGATTCTTATGCGAGATTATCTGATAAGGGGTTGATTTTTCCCTCTAATAACCCCTCTTCTGTAGTATTTTTTCCAACAGATTAAACGAAACCAATAACAACCCCTCATATGCGACAGGGGGTATAATATAAAAATTGTCTAATTTTTAAAGCTTTCTTTCATTATACAAAATCGTAAATATCTCGGTTCCTATGCGAGATAGAGGGTTGTTTTTCCTCCTAAAACCCCCAACCCCGTAGTATTTTTCCCGCCGGATCTAATGAAACCACTTACAACCCTTCATATGTAACAGGGGGTAAAATATTAATTACTGAAAAAAAAAAATATTTCCACCCCCTTGCAATTCAATAGGGGTTGAAATTTCGAGCTACGAAGTAGCCTATATACATTCTCTGGATGCAATCTATCTCGCTACCAAATTTCATCAAGATCGGTAAAGCGGTTTAGCCGTGAACACGTAACAAATAGACAGACTGAGAAACACGAGTCATGAAATGAACTATCTATTATATAAGATAAATATATATTTCAATAACCAATAGTTAAGATATTATATTGTATTGTACTTAATTTAATCATATGTATAACACTTAGGAATTTAACACATTTTTATCATCGCCTTATCCGGCGTATAAACGTATTATATTACATTCAGAGAATTATAGAAAATGATGACGGAGTAAAATCATGCAAACTGTTATCCTCTTCTATAAGACTTATTCTCAAGTATACCATCTAGCTATAAGCATTGTATAGAATTATAACAAATAAAGATTTTTTTAAAAAGGATATTTTCTCAACGAAAAACATAATTCACGCTTTCGCATTTATAATATAAGTGTCGACTCCTATGCGAGATAATCAGATAAGGGGTTGATTTCTCCCTCTAGAAACCCCTCTTCCGTAGTATTTTTTCCAACAGATTAAACGAAACCAATGACAACCCCTCATATGCGACAGGGGGTAAAATATAAAAATTGTCTTATTTTTGGTTTTCTTTCATTATACAAAATCGTAAATATCTCGGCTCCTATGCAAGATAGAGGGTTGTTTTTCCCCCTAAAACCCCCACCCCCGTAGTATTTTTCCCGTCGGATCTAATGAAACCACTTACAACCCTTCATATGTAACGGGAGGTAAAATATTAATTACTGAAAAAAATAAAATATTTCCACCCCCTTGCAATTCAATAGGGGTTGAATTTTCGAGATACGAAGTAGCCTATGTCCGCCCTCGGGATGCAAGCTATCTCACTGCCAAATTTCATCAAGATCGGTTCAGTGGTTTAGCCGTGAAAAGGTAACAGACAGACACACAGACAGACAGACACACTTTCGCATTTATAATATTAGTATGGATTTTAATTGTAACAAAAAAATTCGTACATCATTTTAATTCTAAAATAAAAATTAAAATACATGCAAAATTGAATGCTTGAATTAAAATTATGTACATAATTTTAATTGTAACATAAAAATTCGTACATCATTTTAATTCTAAAATAAAAATTAAAATACATGCAAAATTGTATACTTGAATTAAAATTATGTACATAATTTTAATTGTAACATAAAAATTCGTACATCATTTTAATTCTAAAATAAAAATTAAAATACATGCAAAATTGTATACTTGAATTAAAATTATGTACATAATTTTAATTGTAACATAAAAATTCGTACATCATTTTAATTCTAAAATAAAAATTAAAATACATGCAAAATTGAAACCAATTACAACCCTTTATATGTGACAGGGGATGAAATATTAAAATATTCTTATTTTTGGTTTTCTTTCATTATACAAAATCGTAAATATCTCGGCTCCTATGCGAGATAGAGGGTTGTTTTTCCCCCTAAAACCCCCACCCCTGTAGTATTTTTCCCGCCGGATCTAATGAAACCACTTACAACCCTTCATACGTAACGGGGGGTAAAATATTAATTACTAAAAAAAATTAAAAAATTTCCACCCCCTTGAAATTCCTTAGGGGTTGAAATTTCGAGATACAAAGTAGCCTATGTACTTTCTCTGGATGCAATCTATATCGCTGCCAAATTTCATCAAGATCGGTAAAGCGGTTTAGCCGTGAACACGTAACAAATAGACAGACTGAGAAACACGCTTTCGCATTTATAATATAAGTGTCGATTCTTATGCGAGATTATCTGATAAGGGTTTGATTTTTCCCTCTAATAACCCCTCTTCTGTAGTATTTTTTCCAACAGATTAAACGAAACCAATGACAACCCCTCATATGCGACAGGGGGTAAAATATAAAAATTGTCTTATTTTTGGTTTTCTTTCATTATACAAAATCGTAAATATCTCGGCTCCTATGCGAGATAGAGGGTTGTTTTTCCCCCTAAAACCCCCACCCTCGTAGTATTTTTCCCGCCGGATCTAATGAAACCACTTACAACCCTTCATATGTAACGGGGGGTAAAATATTAATTACTGAAAAAAATAAAATATTTCCACCCCCTTGCAATTCAATAGGGGTTGAATTTTCGAGATACGAAGTAGCCTATGTCCGCCCTCGGGATGCAAGCTATCTCACTGCCAAATTTCATCAAGATCGGTTCAGTGGTTTAGCCGTGAAAAGGTAACAGACAGACACACAGACAGACAGACACACTTTCGCATTTATAATATTAGTATGGATTTTAATTGTAACTAAAAAATTCGTACATCATTTTAATTCTAAAATAAAAATTAAAATACATGCAAAATTGAATGCTTGAATTAAAATTATGTACATAATATTAATTGTAACATAAAAATTCCTACATCATTTTAATTCTAAAATAAAAATTAAAATACATGCAAAATTGAATGCTTGAATTAAAATTATGTACATAATTTTAATTGTAACATAAAAATTCGTACATCATTTTAATTCTAAAATAAAAATTAAAATACATGCAAAATTGTATGCTTGAATTAAAATTATGTACATAATTTTAATTGTAACATAAAAATTCGTACATCATTTTAATTTTAAAATAAAAATTAAAATACATGCAAAATTGTATGCTTGAATTAAAATTATGTACATAATTTTAATTGTAACAAAAAAATTCGTGTATCATTTTAATTCGAAAAAAAAAACTAAAATACATGCAAAATTGAATGCTTGAATTAAAATTATGTACATAATGTTAAATGTAACAAAAAAATTCGTGTATCATTTTAATTCTTAATAAAATTTAATACACGTGAAAAATTGAATGTTTGAATTAAAATTATGTACATAATTTTAATTGTAACAAAAAAATTCGTGTATCATTTTAATTCTAAAATAAAAATTACTACACGTGCAGAATTGAATGTTTGAATTAAAATTATGTACATAATTTTAATTGTTTCAAAAAAATTCGTGTATCATTTTAATTCTTAATAAAATTTAATACACGTCAAAAATTGAATGTTTGAATTAAAATTATGTACATAATTTTAATTGTAACATAAAAATGCGTGCATCATTTTAATTCTAAAATAAAAATTCTGCATTTAATTTTTATTTAAGAATTAAATTTATGTACATAATTTTAATTGTAACAAAAAAATTCGTGTATTATCTTTATTATAAAATAAAAATTTTACATGTAATTTTTATTTTAGAATTAAAATTATGTACATAATTTTAATTCACCGTATTTCTATTATAATCCACATTATTTTGATTCTCGAATTAAAATTTTGTACATAATTGAACTGTTATGTCGTAGTATGATTTTAATTCTTTAAATTATTATTATGTACATAAATTTAATTCATGAATTAAAATTATGTACATAATTTTAATTCAATGAATTAAAATTATGTCGTGACATAATTTTAATTCGTCGAATTATTATTATGTCGGGACATAATTTTAATTCGCCAAATTGTTATTATGTTGTAACATAATAAAAATTCGGCATTAAATTTATGTCACAACATAATAATAAATCGTTTCAAAGAATAAAATTTATGTCATGACTTAAAAATAATTCAATGAATTATTTTTATGTCCTGACATAATAATAATTCGACGAATTAAAATTATGTCACGACATAATTTTAATTCATTGAATTAAAATTATGCTGTGACATAATTTTAATTCGTCGTATTTTAATTATGCTGCAACATAATAATAATCGCAGAATTATTATTATGTCGGGACATAATTTTAATTCATTGAATTATTATTATGTCGTGACATAATTTTAATGATTTAATTTTATGTTGGGACATAATAAAAATTATTTAAATTTATGTTGTGACATAATAATAATTCAATGAATTTCCTATGCTCTCTTATGTATTCGAAATTAATTTTATGTTAAAGCATAATTTTAAATATATTTTATTATGCTGTGACATAATAAAAATGTGTACAAAAAATTTCGTTTTTTTTTTTAATTCAAAAACATGTTTTTTATTTTATATGTAAAAATTTTACCATTAAAAAGTAAAACGGCGTGCCATATACATTGTTTATGTGTATTGTGAATATGAAACTGTATGTCCATTATCCCTTTATTATCCTAACCACACGTACAGTTCACTGGAGGCAGTCAAGGAACCAACCACAAAGAAAAAAAACTGTAACATATTTTTTAAATCATTATAAATTTAATGTACCATCCTCCGCTCAATAGCGGCAGTCCAAAATGCAACAGTCCACCCCCGCTGTATAGATTGAAGGTTATATTACTTAACCCACCTGTACCCACTACCCCTACAAGAACTGACATACACTTTTACTCTCGAAAAGAATCACTTTTCTAGAGTAAAAGTGAGATTATTCATTTTGACGCTAACGTTCATGCTTCTAACATAGCCCGAATAAAATTGCAGACTCTTTTCAATGCAATTTTTATTTTTTCAATAACTGCATCCATTTGAAAATGCCAACTGGTTAGTTTCAACACCTTTCCTGTGTAACGCGGGTGAAGCCGCGTACAAAGTGCCAGTCCTGTATATGATCGAGGCAAAAGCAGTAGCGAATGCAGCAGTTTCTGCCAGCTTAATAAATTGATTATGTATTTTGTTGTGTGTGCTCTGCTTTTAAGTTGAAATAGGAAAATTGAATTTGGCTGATGTAGGGGACGCAGAAATGGAAATATTGTATTATGTACCTACTACCTTCGTGCTGTAGTAATGGCGCGTAATATGATTTATAGGAAAATGTGTCGTTATCAGCCGAGGAAAAAAAACACAGGAAGCTCGGGGAAATTACCCGAATGAAAAAAATGCGAAAAAACAAAAGAGGGTTGGAATAATTTTTAGTTTTCATCACGTCAAAAAATGGCTTTACTCAATTTTAGAGTTTTTTCATTTCAAGTCCTTTCCTTCCGAAAAAATGTCTGTCTGTCTGTAAGCTAGCTGAATGATTTCGAAAAATGTCATATGAAATAATCTGAATTTTTTTCTGTTGTTTCTTATACTGGCCCGACGACAAATTAATATGTTATTTTAATCTGACTTCCGGTTTGAGCGGAAATTGGTAATTTTATTATATTTTAAACACGAATCGTATATGTTCTGAAAGAAATGGAAGTATTGTAATACCATCGAAAAATCGGGTCCAAGATAATGACATATTCTGATTGTACTAACTTCAAAACTTAAAGAAAAGTTAATATCCGCATGGCGGCTGTGCGTGTGTCTGTGTGTCCGTGTGCCTGTGTGTCTAGATGTAGAATTTCTTTTCGTTCACGATGATAACTACTGTAAAAATGCACCGATCTGATATATTTTTGGGGAAAATGTTTATCTCAATGAGTACTCCAGACCTATTGATTTTGGTGCTAATTGGATTAGGGGTTTTGGAAATAATTTTAACTTTTTTCGTCTAAAAAGTGAACGTTGCGAGTATTATCTCACTCATTTTGATAAGATTTGGTACATTTGCAGTTCAATTGATCTAAGGGACATTTTTTATTTGTACGTGCCTACACAGCCATTAAAGGTGTGAAAAACACCCTCAAAATTTGAATTTTAAATACTAATTAATACGTCATTAATTCATGTTGTCTTGGAAACAAATGCAACTAAATTCAAATTGTCAAATTAGTTGTTCTACGAATGTGTATTATGTTTTTGACATTAGGACATTAGAAAATAATATTTATATACAAATGGCAATAACTGCTGTAACTTTCGTAAGTATATATGTTTTTTTTATGTATTACGATATTTATATTCATAGTAATAGGTTATATAAATAAAATATTTAAAACAAATTATATTTAAAAATTATTTAAAAAGATAGAAAGAACATGGTACCGATATTTTACCTATAAATTAACAGAATACTTCTTTCCGATTACAAAAATTATTTTATTATTCGCTGGTAAAGAACCAATACCTCCTATTAGACAAAAAGAAAAATATTCAGGGGAGCATTTAAACTGAATATCTTCGAGGATACAGTGAATTTAATAAAACCAAAAATAGGTTTCGAACAAAATACAATTTATGTCTGTTGAAAAACATAAAAATTGAACATTTCCCGTAATTATAAGAAAAAAGCTGTATTAAATTGTAATTTTCGAAAAAAATTGTGTCTGTCTATCTATCCGGTAAACTAACCGAATATTTTCTAAAACAACTTTTTTAGAAAAATTTGGGTATGTGAAATTTGTGAAAACACCTAGGTGAAATTATCAATTTTCGATAAATATAAAATAGAGCCCTGTCAGCCCCCCCCCCACCTCCTTGTGGGGGGCATAGAGATTCATCCCTAATAATAATTTTAAAAAAAATTCTCTTTTCAAATGAAAAGTCCAAAAATGTAATAAAATATCGGTATGGAGAACCATACATGACTTCCATGTTCTTTCTATCTTTTTAAATAATTTTTAAATATACATTTTTTTAAATATTTTATTTATATAACCTACTACTATGAATATACATATCGTAATACATTAAAAAAACATATATACTTACAACGGTTACAGCTCTTTTTGCCATTTGTATATAAATATTAGTTTTCTAATGTCCAAAACATAAAACACATTCGTTGAAAAACTAATTTGACAATTTGAATTTAGTTGTATTTGTTTCCAAGGCAACATGAATTAATGACATATTAGTATTTAAAATTCAAATTTTAAGTGTTTTTCATCCCTTTAATGACTGTTTGAGCACGTACAAATAATAAATGTCCCTTAGATTCAATTGAACTGCAAATGTACCAAATCTTATCAAAATTAGTGAGATAATACTCGCAATATTCACTTTTTAGACGAAAAAAGTTACAAAATTTCGAATATTTCCAAAACCCCTAATACGATTAGCACCAAAATCAATAGGTCTGGAGTACTCACTTAGACAAACATTTTCCCAAAAAATAATTCAGATCGGTGAATTTTTACAGTAATTACCGTGAACGAAAGAAAATTCTACATCCGCACAGACACACAGACACACGCACAACCTTTTTTTTTTGTTTTGAAGTTAGTACAATCAGAATTTGTCATTTTCTCGGACACGATTTTTCGATGGTATTACAATACTTCCATTTCCTTCGGAACATGGAAGTAAAATGCAAAAATCTAACCACCTGTAGAACAAACCCAGTGCAAAAAAATGCTACCTGTTAACCCCTTCTCGACCTATTTATCAAAAAAATTTACCATACTTCGTTTCACCTTAAACAAAACAAAAAAAAATCAGTAAATCAATCTAAAAACCGATACCACCCTGCCCCAATACAAAAACAAATACATATTTGTCAAATTATTACCTCGGCCCACCCCACGCACACCGGCAAAACGTACCCCTGTGTAAAACAAAACGGAAAAAAATGAGGAATCGGTCCATGCATATTTAACAGATTAAATGGACTACTGCCGCAAGGTTGGCAGCACTGCTGCTGCTCTGATTGAGGTTTGAATATTCATGACTTCACCCGGGGGAGGGGATATAGAGGGGGGGGGGGGTAGATCGTGCTCATAAAAATGTTACACTTAATTGCCGTCTGCGCCAGAAACTGTGGGAGTTGTGATCAAACAACACGGGCGTGTCTAATAATCGCTAGGGGGGTGGGGGGTAATTGTGAATTCGTTCATTCGTGTTAAGTTGAATTTATTTTTTATTTTGGATGTTAATAAAAAAATATCTGCCAAATAAATGCACAGTGCTTCCTCGTGCTAAATTCACCAAAGGTAGTTAATTATTGAACAATTTAAATAAAAACCGATGGTAAGATAAATTGGTTAACCATTTAATTTTTATACAATTTTACTAAAAAATATTAGTTCGAAATTTTTCTTAAGACGCACCTGATTATTTTTCGTATATTAATTTTTTGACAATTTCAATATAAATATAAATATATGCAAAGGTCAAAACGACATTTAAAACGTCAAAATTATATATCGAAATAAATATCAATTTATAGAAACAAAACACGATTTTTTAAAATAAATTGAGATAAATCTTTGTAAGGGAATATTTTACAACAAACGTTGTAGACCCATATTATAGGAAATTTAATGCTCTAAAAAAAATATTCTCTAAAATTTTGAGATATCTTGAAAAAATAATTAAATAAATTAATAATAAAAAAAAATTAATAATAAAATTTAATTTTTTTTAGTGATTGAAGATTCATAATGTTTTTGAAATGCAACTATTTTAAAAATATTTTGTCTTTTTTTAGAAAGAAACAAATATTATTTAATTTTTGTTACGAGTGTATTTTTAACTTTCCAACTGGAAGTTATTGTAATCGGTCCGAAAATCAAAATCAAAAATGTCAACATAATTGTATGTTTTAAGGTCACTATAGTATATTTACACTATTTTCAGAAAGATGTATGTTATGTGTGTGTGTATGTACGTAAGTATGTGCGTGTCATTTTTTACGTTCACGAAATCTCGTAAATAAAAAATGCTATTGACTTCGCTGGGGCGCCAATCGAAGCGTCTTGACGTGATTATGATCTGAAAGATAATAATAAGGGGGAAAAAGGGATATAAACATAGCATAAATATTCTAAAATACAAATAATGAAAAATGTATTTCAGTATGTTCTTGTTATACGTGCCTAAACAGGCATAGAAGGAGTGAAAGGCGAAAACCACCCTCAAAATTTGAATTTTAAATACTAATAAATAAGTCTATAATTCATGTTGCCTTGGAAACAAATGCAATTAAATTTAAATTGTCAAATTAGTTATTATAAAAACAAATGCAATTTAATTCAAATTATCAAATTAGTTATTCTAAAAATGTGTGTTATATTATTGACATTAGGATATTAGAAAACTAATATTCATAATACAAAGGTGAGTTTTATTTCTAACCAATTCCAATTTTTCATATACATATTAAAAAGATATTCACATAAACTATACGGAAACAATAAATAATCAGTATTAAAGTATTTATAATATATGGAAGTTGATTGTGTGGACCTAAAGGGTCTCACCCCACCCCTGTTTGTTTTTCCACTGACGCCGTATACTGCATGAGTAGTAAATGTAATAACTGCAATCTGTGGCTATGTATGTGTTAAAATTAATAGTTCCTATGCAAGAATTCGTAAGTGTAAGGTGTTCGTGTTAGGTGATATCCAGTATAATATATTATGTAGGTAAGTATATACCTATATTATATTATAAATACCAAATATACAGGATGAACAGAAAGTAATCATGAACAGTTTTTTTAAATGTAATAATGATTTTTATAAAAAAAATTACAATACAATGATATTTTTATAAATATCATATACATTAATGGTATAGACATAATAAAAAAATAGGGGTCTGTTAAAAATTAAATCTCTGAAGTATGACGTCACACAAAAAATTTTAATGGAGCTCAAATTTGATTAGAATTTTATTAAATAATAATTTATTAAAAACTAGCTGCTACCCGCGGCTTCGCTCGTGTGGATTTAGAAACCCCCATCCCCATGATATTTTTTTCCGCCAGATCGAATAAAACTAATTACAACCCTTCATATGTGACAGGGGGTGAAATATTTATTACCAAAAAAAATTCCTTATATAAATTTTTCAACCCTTTTGCAATCCCGTAAAGGTTCAATTTTCGGGATACGAAGTACCTATGCTCTTCTTCGAGATGCAAGCTATCTCACTGCATTAATTTAATTTCATTAAGATCCGTAAAGCGGTTTAACCGTAAACAGGTAACAAATAGACAGACTGAGAGATACATTTTTGCATTAATAATATAAGTCTCGACTCCTATGTAAGATAAGGGGTTGTTTTGTCCCCCTCATAACCTCCCTCCCGTAGTATTTTTCCTGCCAGATCGAATGTAACTAATTACAACCCTTCATATGTGACAAGGGGTGAAATATTAAATTTTTCTTATTTTTAGTATTCTTTCATTATACAAAATCGTAAATATCTCGGCTCCTATGCGAGATAGAGGGTTGTTTTTCCCCTTGATCCCCCCGCCCCCGTAGTATTTTCCCTTCATATGTAACGGGGGGTAAAATATTAATTACTAAAAAAAAAAAATTCCACCCACTTGCAATTCATTAGTGGTTGAATTTTCGAGATATAAAGTAGCCTATGTCCGTCCTCAGGATGCAAGCTATCTCACTGCCAAATTTCATCAAGATCGGTTTAGTCGTGAAAAGGTAACAAACAGACAGACAGACAGACACACTTTCGCATTTATAATATTAATATGGATTATGTTTTTAATTATGTGACCTAAACTCAAAACAAGAAAAAAGAATATCTATAGATGTAAATATATTAAAAATACAACTAATGGTATAGACATAATAAAAAATAGGGGTCTGTAAAAAATAATTCGGGCAAGACATACACGAGTGTATGCCATAAGGGTTCCGAAGTACGTACTACGTGAAATGTTTGGAACCACTTACAGGTGCATTTTTAAGTTAAAGTTAAAATATAAAAAAGTGTCAAGTTCTACTAATTGAGATCTATATTTTGACATACCACATGCCTAGATATCAAAAAAACAATTTTTTATGACGCCCCTCCCTATAATTCCAAAATTTCAAATTATATTGTTGATTTTAGTATTTGTCGTTGGTAGTCCTATCAAAGCCTCGTTACCAAATTTTTTTCAGATTTTTTGAGCCAGTAGTTACAGAGATAGAGGGGGGGGGGACAAAATAAAACACTGCTTTTAGCCCCCTACAGGCGCCATTTTTGAGTTAGAAAAAAAATAAAAAATATGGTCATATTCTACGAATTGAGATGTACATTTTGACATATCACATGCCTGGATATGAAAATAAAAAATTTAATTTATCTTACACCCCTCCCTATTATTCCAAAATTTAAAATTATATTATTGATTTTAGTATTTGTCGTTGGTAGTCCCACCAAAACCTCGTTACCAAATTTTTTTCAGATTTTTTGAGCCGGTAGTTACAGAGTTAGAGGGGGGGGGGACAAAATAAAATACTGCTTTTAGCCCCCTACAGGCGCCATTTTTGAGTTAGAAAAAAAATAAAAAATAGGGGCATATTCTACTAATTGAGACGTAAATTTTGACGTGCCACACGTCTTGGTATACAATTTTTTTGTTTTTTTGGATTTGCTTTAAAGCCCCCTACAGGCACCATTTTTGATTTAGAAAAAAAAATAAAAAAGGGTCAAATTCCGCTTGTTTGGTTATACATTTTAACGTGCCACATGCCTTGGTATAAAAAAAAATCTTTTTTTTACCTAGCTTTAGCTCCTTATTGCCCCCCCTGAAAAATTATTTATTCAATAAATTTGTACATATTTTACTAGAGGGCGTCATTTTACATCTTCAGTAAAAATTTCAAGTTTCTAGCTTATATAGTTTACGAGCTATTTAGCTTTGAGTGAAAAGGACGGACGGACGGACGGACGGACGGACATACGGACGGACGACAAAGCGATATTAATAGGGTTTCTTCGGAACCCTAAAAAGTATGACGTCACACAAAAAAAAATTTAATTGAGCTCAAATTTGATTAGAATTTTTTTTCTCATAAAGTTAATGTTTCAGATCGTGGGGAATCAACAATCAAAAAAATTCCTGAATTTTTTGTATTCACCCTGTATATTTATGAGTGTATGTATGTATGTATTATGTTGTACGTACATGCAAAACATCAATCATGATTGTAATCGGTTATATAATGTATAATACATTTGACACTCATGTAACAAAATGTCAAAGAGTAATTTTTTAAACTTTTCGATAAAAAAAACAACCCCTGCTGAAACGGCTTACATATTCATGAGAATTAATTCTTTATGTATGTTCTTATACCGTTTGTACTAAGTAGGGAATAAGAAATACGTATACGTACCTTGCTGTACATGTACATTAGGGTGGTCCTTATATGGGGTTAAGACGAATTTTGACCGGGCCGCCCCCCAAATCAGCTCCAAATAATTCAAAAAGAATGTGGAAAAAGTTTCAGCTCTTCCATTTAAAATGCACGTGTTTTTTTTATTTTTCAAAGACCTGCGTACTAGAGTGTCTTAAACCCTTTCTAAAAATCTAGAATACTCATGAAAGCATCCCTGGTACTCATATTCCATATCTTGATAGATAAATTAAACTTCTGATTCAACGTTGACAGCTATATGGGTCATTGGGTCATTTCATCAAGAGAAAATTTAAAAAAAATATTTTGTATAATTTTTGGGTAATTTTGTCAGAAAAACGTTTGACAATGAAAATATTGATCTTGAAAAAAATATTTGATTATAAAATTAAAATTGAAAAAAAAAATTGGTCGCGCCAGTTTGAAATTGATATGGAATGATCTTTTTTGAATTAAGAATCAATTTTTTATTTATTTCAAGATCAATGTTTTTATTGTCAAAAGTTTTTTAGACAAAACTATCCAGAAATTATACAAAAAAGTATATACTTTTTTAAATTTTCTTGATGGAATGACCCAATGATCCATGTAGCTGACAACGTCAAATCAGAATTTTACTTTATCCATTAAGATATGGAATATGAGTACCAGGGATGCTTTCATGAGTATTCTAGATTTTTAGAAAGGGTTTAAGACACTCTAGTAGCAGGTCTTTAAAAAATCAAAAAAAGACGTGTATTTTAAATGGGAAAATCACCCCCCACTGGTAATGGTCATTTTTTAAGATAGAAGGCTGAAACTTTTTCCACATTCTTTTTGAATTATTTGGAGCTGATTTGGGGGGCAGCCCCGTCAAAATTCGTCCTAACCCAAATAGTAAAATTGTAACGAAATGCAAGCAAAATCTAAGGTACTAACCACTACTAGCACCAGTACTAAATTGAAATATTTGTTGATATTTAATTAACGCCATTACTGAATCATAATCTATAGATACTTAAATGAAAAAAACAGCCTAATTTTATTTCAATCAGCCAATGGGTGTCAAAATGGGGGATATGTAAACTAATTATTAATATTATATTATAGCATCTGCTTTATATCGTTTTCAATTTTACGATTCTTTATTTCATAACTTTTGTGTCGTAGTACTTATCATTTTGTAATTATTAGTATGTTCTCATCACTGAGTGCCCATTACTGGTTTTACTCTATCCATTACTGGAGAAAAAACATAAAAAAAATTAAAGATTATAGTTAAAAAAACTTTATTTGCGGGCTTTGGTAATTAAATTGATTTAAAAAAGTTTAATTTTAATACATTTTTTTGTAAATTTTACGTACATCTGTATATATTAACCCTTAAAGACCTGAATTATACACTATTCCAATAAAAAAGGAAATCGCCTCTTCCGCTCCTCCCCTTTAATGTAAATCGTCGTATAATTGGTATCAATCTGAAGATATACATACATACAGACAGACATACAGACAGAGCTCTGTGAAACACAGATCGACAAATGTTCAGTGAGTATAATTTACATTTCGGTATGACTCTCGGGACAACCCCCTTCCCCCTTCTAGCATCACCGATCTCCCATCCCCCACAAAAGCGTTTCGATATGAATTTCAGGATTCTCTTCTACTCTTTTGTATATTCCCCGATATACCCCCATCATACCCCCTCGCCCCATTGTCTAGAAGCAGCCACTTGGACGGTATGTTTGATTTTAAGTCAATTTATTAGAAGCGGTTTCATTGATGCGGTTTTTTTTTGTTGTTGAAGATTCTGTATTAAATTTGACTTATTGATAAGTTATTGGGTAAAAAGTGGAAGAAATATGGATTTTTCTTTTCTACGAAATGGAATTCGTTTAGTAAATCAGAGGCTAAATCACATAATATCTGATTAAATGATTTTGAATTTATTAAAAAAACTAGAAATTCACCTACATCACAAAAACTGTTGCACAAGAAAAATTTTAATTTTTAATTTTTATCACCAAAATTAGATAGTGCATATTTTTTTACCTTTTAAATTTATCAAAATTTACAATAACGTTTCCATAAAGAACATATTTAAAATATGTATATATAATAATACTCAAACATAATTCTAGGATCTTAGCTTTCTAATAGTGAAACGCAGGGCCGTAACTACCACCGGGGCAGTGCCCCGGGGCCCCCGAGTATAGGGTGCCCCCGAACAAGGAATGTATTTTTTTTACGAAATCAGATTAAAAAAAGTTTTGAGTTAAACTCATTTTGAATCAACACGGACAATTTTTTTCAAAAATAAAAACCCAAAAAAAAATATTTTCAATACATTTATAGAATTATCTTCAGCGCCATCGCATAGTACATAAAAATCTACAAAAAATGAATGTCCCTCTACCATTTGTTGCCCACAAGATATGATTCTTATTTTTTATTTTTTAATGTGTTTCTTAGCCGTTTTGATTTGGAACTTGTCACAATTACTTATTTATAATCATAAAGAATATCTTCTCAAAATTTTATTAAAATCGTTTTACTATTGGTCGTTGTAAAAAAGTACTTTAGGTTCGGAATAAAATTATGAGATTTTTTAAAATTTAGTTTTATGGGGAAATTCATAACAAAGTTTAAAACGATTTTTTTGTTTATGCAATCCGGCCAATAGAATTGCAGATATTTAAAAAAAAACGTACACGAAAAACTGTAAAAATGGTCGTTTTTTCAACAAGGTACAAAAAATGTCGCTAATATGACTCCACTATAAATCGAATTTTATGCAGCTCGATATGAGAAATTATTGTTTGTTTTTTTCAAAAAAATTATTTACTGGTTTAATTAATTGTCATTGTTTACAAAAAATATTAATAATTAAAATTTGAAAGCATTCACATTTTTATTAAAAAACTTATTTTTTTCAAAATAGTCACATACTTTAAAATTGTTCAAAAAAATTTTTATAAGGGGGGGGGGCTCGATCACTTGCTGCCCCGGGGCCCCCAGCCTCTAGTTACGGCCCTGAGTGAAAGTATCAAAAACTTTAGTACTTAAAAACGACCTTCTCTATTATTATCCCTTCATTCCGTGTGCTATTCTGAATAATACTGAACATTATAATAACAAAATTTTGCAAAAACTGAACCTTGTCTACCGTTAACAAAATTTACAGTTGGTCAAGGGAATGACCCAAATATCATAAGATTTGATTGAAGCGAGACCGGCTCGATAGTCTGGATCGACCCTAAAGCTTCAAAATTCTAAATAATTTAGAATCACAAAGCCTCTAATAATAGACATTCATCTATTTACATTTAATATGTATTTATTGACAAAGACGATCGCAACAGCAATGGGAGTATTCGTCATAGTCTTTTGTTTCACGTAAACAACAGATAACTTTTACTCGAAGAAGAAATGTCTTTATTTCCGTTAAATATCATAAAGACCCTCCCCCCCAACACTCCAACCGCACCACCCACCCACGCGTTCTCTGATTAAAGCCAGCCAAGCAAAAAATCAAAAGCATTTGCTTGGATTTTGGTCAATAATGAATAAGTGAAAAATGTAGTCATTATTTAGTACCAAATATTTACTCTCCTGTAAATATTACAAGTAGTATTTATAGTAAATTGAAAGAGCGATCTAAATTTACTATTATTTTTCAATTTTGACCACGAGTTTGGTCATAAAAGGCTTAGTCTGAATTGTTTTATAATCTTAAGCAGTGGTTTTCAGTGTGGGTCGCAAGAAAAATTTAAAAATATTACATATAAATATATATAATATATACTTACTTATACTATTGTATATTTCATATACATATAGAGGTAAATGTGGTATTATGGGCACCCATTTTGTTTTTTTTTACAATAAAAAGTACAATAACTCTTCAATCAATCTGAAAATTGAAAGAAAGCATACTGTGACATTTGGTTAACACATTATGTTGTTATTTATGTCATAGGCCTACTACTTAATGAGCTAAAAAAATAATTAAACTAAGTACTCTTAGAGAAAATTCCGAGTTGTGCTGGTAATATGGGCAACATGGTAAATACCTAAATAAATCTAATTTTATGGTACAAAATAAAGTTTTATTGTGAAAAATTACAAAAAATGGATTTTTTCCTGGGTGGGGTTAGTTGTTTACGTGGATCTGCAATAAAACAAAATATTGAATTTTAGTGGTTGTAATATGGGCACCTTACAGTAGGGGTCCATAATAACAACACAAAAAATGCCCAAATTACCACCCTCGCCATATTGGAAAACAAAAGACCACCAACAATTAACTTTAACCTCAAATCGCTAAAAAATTACTGTAATACAATCTTAGTATGTCCGCAATATACAGTATGACTAATATCATGCAATTAATTATGTATAATGGTTTTAAAATCAGTATAAATATTTACTTTCAATTTGCTTCTTCTTCAGATATTAAGGGTGTCCATATTACCCTCAGGTGCCCATAATACCACCTTTACCTCTACGTATAAGAAAGTAAAAAATATCCTTTTATAAAAATAAAAATACGAATCCAAAAATTACTTACATATATCGTTTTTGGTTCGTGCAACCTGGAACAGAAAATAAATAATAAAATACGTATAGATAATTAAATAATGAAAAATATATACACATTTTTTTTAATGCCATTTTTGTGAAGTATGGAGTCAAAATTGAAAAATATGTCAGATTTTTTTTGATGAGGTTAATTTTTTTTAGACTTTGTATTCACCTGTATATAAATCAATGCCTTTATTTTTTATAGCTTATTGGATATATCCATTTCAATTTCAGAATGTCAGGATTTGAAGTAAAACTTTTTTCTGTTACTAATTTGCGTCAGTACATTTCAAAGATAATTTTTCAATTTCGTCTTTTAACTTTCATGACAAATGCATTAGAGTTCTTTTCCTTCAAATAATTTAATCTCTTAGAAATTTCCAAATACATATAAAAAGTTAATATACTGGGTGGATTAAAAAATGTATTATGATCTTTAAATATTAATATACATATATACCGGTGTTTTTTTAAAGACTTTCCAGCGGATTATTTCCAAAATAACGAATTTTCAGAGAAAATGTTTCATACAAAAGTTTCATGGTTTCGAGGGGGCTCAATACTGACAATATGGGTTGACCTTGAAAAGGTCACCTTAATGGGTTTTCAGGTTCAACTATTCTTTTTCAAATCTAAACTTGTATTTTTTGTTGCAGATTCGTAATTTACGAGGAAAAATAAGCAACTTTTACCTGAAACATTTTTTCTGATATGGAGCAAAGCAAAAATAAATTTCTGGATATTCAATAATTTTTTACTCGAAAACTATTAATTTTCAAAAATAATCATAAGAGGTAAAAAGTGCTTAGATTTATGCAATGATTCTCAGAGAATTTTATTTTATTTGTTTTTAATTTTTTGTTCAAAAATTCAAAAAAATTAGTTTATTAAAAAGTTGCATAAAAAGTTAATATTAAATTTGAATAAAAAAACTTCTTTTATAGTTTTCCAGTAAAAAATTATTGAATCTATATGATGAAAAGTCTACGTTGTCAAAATTAGGACGTTTTTTCCTGTTCACCCAGTAGGTATAATATATAATACATACTTGTATAGAATGAAACTTATAATGAAACGCAAGAGATTTCTGTTTGAAAATGAGTTAGCGAAAGTGAAATGTACTCCTGACTCATTAATGAAACATAAAATATTTATTACTTGTATAATATATTTAGCATAATACAAGAACTAAGTATTTAAAGTCTTTTAAAGAAAAATATAATAAATGATTATTTTTCCTTTCTTCAACTGACTAGCATAATATAATAACTTCTTCAAATCAGTAATAATTTAGTTACTTTCTGATTTGTCTTTTGTCATTTTATTCCTACATTCTTTTCTTTATATAAAGTCTTTTATTATAAAAAAAGTCTTTATATACAAGTCTTGAGACTTCCGCGATGATCTTGATATTGATCTTGGCTTCTGGATGTAAGCCGCGTCGATTTGGTCGTATTATCGCCAACGTTTCGTCACACATTGCAGTGGACATCTTCAGGGTTCTTCTAAGAAGATAACGACCAAACCGACGTGGCTTACACCCAGAAGTCAAGATCTGTATTGTTTGAATCATTATATTTGTTGTAAGTTTAAGGTATACTAAAAAATCTTCAGGATAAAGAGCCCTGAAGATGCACACTGCAATAAATAAACTTCATAAAAATAAAGGCACAAGTTATGGCCGCTATAAGAGCAAGTTTTCGTTTTTTTTGGATTAATAGACTTATTTTTGTAGTTCTCATGAACTCATGTTACTAGAAAAAAAGTAACTTTATTTAATCAATTTAATCACCAAAGTCCGCAAATATAGTTTGTTTTTTTAAATTAAAGCCTTTTATTTTGTTTTTTCTCCAGTAATGGTACAGGTAAAACCAGTAATGAGCATGCAGTAATGGACACTTGGTACACAAAAGATATAAAAGAAAGAATCGTCAAATTTGAAACAATGTAAAACAGCTGCTTTGATAATATAATAATTAATAAATAAATTATACAAATAATTAGTTTAAATGTCCACCATTTTGACACCTATTGGCCGATTGTTATCAAATCACGCTGTAAGACAGTTAAATGCATATAGATTAATTTCAGAAATGGTAGTAATCAAATATCAACACATATTTCTAATTAAGCACATTTAATTAAAAATTTTACTGAGGTCCTTGCCAAGACTGGTGCCAGTACCTTAATAACAAATTTCCCGAGTTGGTATTCCAGGCTTCCTAATGACAAAACAGCATGTAAACTATTTCTGTACATACAAATAAAAAAATATCTAACAAGAAGGACATGGAATGGACGATGACAGTAGAAGTTGGTAGAGTCGGTGTTTTTATGCACATATTTCAAATACGATGTGTACGAAAGAGGAATGTCCAGCAATTTGTACGGGAACAAGTAATCAATTACTCTCTCTGTGGGGGGGGGGGGGGGTGACATCTCGAATAGGGAAGGGAGTAGAAGTGCTACTGAATTTTATTGGGTTGAAAACTCAGAAAAATGTGTTCATTTTTCACTACTCTGTTATAATATTGGTAGGTCTTTTAAAATAGTTTCCTCGCAGCCCAATTATTTGTTATAAATTGAGAACGTTGGGGGGGGGGGGGGTACATACTAATTAATTACTTTATGTGGGTAGAGGGAATATCTATAATGAAAGTACTACTTAATTTTATTGTTAGGTTAGGTTAAAAATTACATTGTAGAGCTGAGTTATGAATAATTAGAAAAAAATAAAATATATTATGTATAATAATTTCCAACAATCACAATTATTTATGTTAAAATTGCGTGTATTTTCTGGGGGGATGGGGGGTAGTACACACTAATAAAAACAGTGTTTCCAAAATTTTAAAATATATCCGTAAGCACAATTTTTGTTATAATTATATTTTATACAATATTTTGGTGTCGACTCGTCTGAATTTAAGCCAATCTCGTCTCAGTGTAAAACCCTGGCAAGGACGTATCTAGGGAATCATGGGGGAAATGCCCCCCCTCCCCTAAACTATAAAATTAAAGCAAATTAAATAGAAAAAACTAAATTATTTTCGTCTATTTCACGGACCATAACCCCCTCAAATTGTAAATCTAGATCCGCGCCTGAGCCCTAGTCGATTCGTGGACACAGTGTAGAAATAAATTTAATTTGACGTAAAATTCATTAAATATTACCACAGTTTTCTTGTAATAATTTTTTCTGTTATACATATCGTCGGGTTACTGCAAAAACCAGATAAGTCACATTTTATAGTTTCTAAGATATCTGGTTCTAATTGGTTAAATTTTGGTCAAAGTGCATAAACATAGAGAATGGACCAGGCATCTGACCCGAGAGCAGAGCCGTGTCAAAAGATAGAGATAGAAACAGGTTTGGAATATACTTATCCTTTTTTTAAACAGGAGTGTAACTATTTCATTCTTAGTCCCGAACATTAAAAATATTCATAGGTATTATCATAATATATTAATCTACTGTTGATTAATATATGATATTATTATACTATATGTATATAAAGAGGTTAAAATAATTAACGTTATAAAAAAATTTATTTAAAAAAAGAAACAATTATTGATTTCTAAATAATATAAGTTTCGAATTTTTTTAACCAATTTTAATATCTTGTTCTAATATCAAAAAAAATATTTAAAATTTTGTTAAGTAAATCTGGTATGTGCTGTTTGTAAGTGCAATCCACCTCATAATTTTGTAGCAACCACATGGGAATTGATTTTAAATTATTTTTTATTAATATATATTTAATATTTTTGGTAGCAAAAATGTTATTTTCTCGGAATATCCGTTCATAATTTTGCAAATTTCTATCACATCAATTGATTTTTTTTAAATTTCCTCGATGAAATATGAACCATTATAGTATGTTTATTGTTTATATTATTTACTTTTCTAATAAAAAATTTATTGCACAAAAATCACAAGATAGATATACAAAAATATATCTGATAGAAATACTACCCTGAACTATAGTAAGCTACCAATCAGATTCTTAGAAAAAGAGATAGATATATTCCAAACTACATTGCATCTCTCTCTCCCTTTTTGAACAGATGTTACACCATTGAGTTAATACAGAATGCACTGTCCATTCTCTATGTCTATAGTCAAAGTGGACTTTACCTTATTTTTGCACATGCGTACTGAGAGTACTGACCCTTTATATCTGTTAGAGATTTATCATCTTTATCATGTTTTTACAGTAGATATAGGTAAAATTTTTAAGTGTAGAAATGTACTTAACTAAAAAAATGTAAATAGTGGAGTTATCTGGTTTTTGCAGTAACCCGACGATATATGCATTTGACAAAGTGGTAACATGTTTTTGCTTTGGCGGTCTCTCAGCCGGACATTATAATATTGTCCTCGACAATAGCAATGTTCTGCTACACGGTTTTCTTGCCCCTTTACATTGTAATAACTTGTTAACACAGAATGAGGCGATTAGGATTTTTTGCGTTTTGAAAACATATTTTTTTAAGAATTAAACTTTTTATTTTTTTTTCTCTCATGAGCTCGATTGATTGAGAGAGTTAACGGGGGATTATGGGTAATTATCTGTTTTTCTATTTTCTATCACAAATGGTCATTTAAAGTGAAGCCAAATTTTTTCGAAATCCGGATTTTGATGGAATTATCCATTTTGACCTTTCCTTAATCCATTCTGACTATTTTCTCCATGATGTCTGTGTGTCTGTCTGTAAGCACTGTAACTCAAATACGACAAATCGTAGAAGGATGACATTTTATATTTAAGATTAATTTTTGTCTGGGAAGACATTTTTGAAAACGATCTTTCAACCGGATACGGATGTTTACCTACGTCGATTTTAGAAATTTTCTAATTACTCTAAAACAGTGCGAAATAGAGAAAAATGGTCAAGTTAAAAATTGCAGGTAATATCAATATCTATAATTTATATTCTATCAATTTTTTCGAAAAACGAATTTAAAAAAAATTATTATAATTCAAATGGTTCATAACAGAGAAGAAATATCTATCTGCCATGAGTGTCATGGAACTTTCTTATACGTATTACAGAGATTGAACAGTGTGCGTTTTTGCCATAGGAACCATGGGACTTTCTTATACGTAATACTGAGAGTGAACAGTGTGGGTGAGTTTAAATAATTATATAAAAAAATTATTTCTGGATAAATCATAAATGTTGGAAAAAAATGTATGGGGAATAAATTATAGATAGTAACATAGGTACTCAACATTTTTTTATCTAAAACATTTATTTCTTATTTCAAAAATAATTCGAAAATTCAAAAATTGACAAGAGTAAAGGTCCGTTTTCAGTTATTAGGTTCAAAAAAATTCATTTGATATATAATGTAGAGAATAATATTATCTGTATTGTATGTCCCTTTCATTTTATTCTATCTCATTAGTTTGTCAGAAATGTCTTAATAAAATAAGAATCACGTATACTATTCACTGTTAGGATTACGTATAAGAAAGTCCAGTGGTTCCCAAGGCAGATATTTTTTTTATTAATTAGTTTCGATGTTACAGATGTGGAAATGTTTTTTATTCAAAATTTATATTTTTTACCAATTTTCATAAGTAAATATTTTTTTAAGATAAATGTACATATTTTTGAAATCAGCTCTAGAAGACGAGTATTTTGACAACCCACAAAAAAAATTGTGACGTATTTTTTTTAAATGATTTTTCGAAATGATTCATATTTTTCCAGGAATGGGCAGACAATTTTACACTAATAGTCCAAATTTCAGCTCAATCGGTCCAGTAGTTTTTGAGTTATGGATATAGAAAGAAGAAAATAAACCGATGACGTCAAATCTCTGAAATATGACATCACACAACTACAACTAAATGAAAAATTCCAAATATCCTAGAAAATATTGTCCTACACATTTTTTTATAAAGTAAATATTATAAGCTGTATTGATTTCTTTTTCATTCACCTTGTACATTAATTGATATTTATTTAACACAATCAACTGTTTCTTTAGGCTCTAAATGGAAAACAATTCATGTTTAACAAAACATTGGGCCTTGTTTCACCAGCTCTAGCTTATACATAGCTATAAAAGTAAATGTAAAGGGGAACTAATTCTAGCGCGAAAATAAACTTAGATATGTAAATTCACGATGGTTTTAACGGTTTCTTTAAACTTTGCAAACGAATGCAATCAAAAATATAGGATGGTCAGGTATTCTTTTGTTTGTTTAAAATTTGAAAATCTTCAGTGAAGTTATATCTGAAGAGCTGCTATTAAATTTTTCTTGAAGATTATTCAAATTGCATAAAAAATATTATGGATAAAATATTTTATATATTTTTCCTAAGAAATCCCCATTACCCTTCCTTCAACATACATATATTAATATACAGTAAAACCTAGATTTAGCGGATTATTTGGGGAGAAGGTATCCGTTTAATTATTAAGATTTTACTATTGATATTCTAAATTACTTAATACCGCAAATATGTGTTTCTATATTATTATTTCAATTATAGAAAATAAGGTATTAGATCTGCGACAGCACAGCCTGTACACGCATCCTTGTTTAAATATTTACAATATTTATGCTGACCCCCCCCCCCCTCAATCTTTCCCATCACCTCTTAACAACAAAATCCACAAAATTAAAAAATATAAATTTAGTTTTTAACTATCGCAGACTTTCGGGACACCTATACACGCGTCATCAGTACCACTCTTTTACATTAAAATCTTGTTTAAATATTTACATTATTTGCATTGATTTTCCTCCTCCAACTTCCTCTCCCCCACATAATAGCAAAATCCATAAAATTAAAAATATAAACTTTGTTTTTAACTGACGTAGACTTTCGGGACACTATACACGCAAAATCTGTACCATTCTTGTACATTTAAATCATGTTTAAATATTTACATTATTATTTATGTAATCGCTTCCCCCTATCTTCCCCCTTTTAATAACAATATTCAGAAAATTAAAAAAATATGTTTTTTAACTGTCACAAACTTTTGGGACACCTATACATGCATCATCTATACCACTCTTTTATATTGAAATTCTGTTTAAATATTTACATTACTATTTGTGTTAATCGCTTCCCCCTATCTCCCCCCAATTAATAACGATATTCAAGAAATTAAAAAATATGTTTTTTAACTGTCACAAACTTTTGGGACAACTATACATCCATCATCTATACCATTCTTTTACATTGAAATTCTGTTTAAATATTTACATTACTATTTGTGTTCATCGCTTCCCCCTATCTTCCCCCAATTAATAACTATATTCAAGAAATTAAAAAATATGTTTTTTAACTGTCACAAACTTTTGGGACACCTATACACGCGTCATCTATACCACTCTTGTACATTTAAATTCTGTTTACATATTGTCATTATAATTTGTGTTAATCGCTTCCCCCTATCCTCCCCCCCTTGAATAACAATATTCAGAAAATTAAAAAATGTTTTTTAACTGTCACAAACTTTCGGGACATCTATACACGCGTCATCTATACCACTCTTGTACATTTAAATTCTGTTTACATATTTACATTATTATTTGTGTTAATCACTTTTCCCTACCCTCCCCCTTTAATAACAATTTTCAGAAAATTAAAAAAATATATATTTTGTAATTGTCGCAAACTTTCGGGACACCTATAAATGCATCATCTATACCACTCTTTTACATTGAAATTCTGTTTAAATATTTACATTATAATTTGTGTTAATCGCTTCCCCCTATCCTCCCCCCTTTGATAACAATTTTCAGAAAATTAAAAAAATATATTTTTTTTAACTGTCGCAAACTTTCGGGACACCTATACATGCATTATCTATACCACTCTTTTATATTGAAATTCTGTTTAAATATTGACATTATTATTTGTGTTAATCGCTTCCCCCTATCTCTCCCCCCCCCCCTTTAATTACAATATTCAGAAAATTAAAAAAAAAAAAATTTAACTGTCGCAAACTTTTGGGACACCTATACACGCGTCATCTGTGCCACTCTTGTACATTTAAATTCTGTTTACATATTTACATTATTATTTATGTTAATCGCATCCGCCTATCTCCCCCCTTTAATAACAATTTTCAAAAAATAAAAAAATATGTTTTTTTAACTATCGCAAACTTTCGGGACACCTATACACTCGTCATCTGTGCCACTCTTGTACATTTAAATCCTGTTTACATATTGACATTACTATTTGTGTTAATCGTTTCCCCCTATCTCCCCCTCTTTAATAACAATTTTCAAAAAATAAAAAAAATATTTGTTTTAACTATCGCAAACTTTCGGGACACCTATACACGCGTCATCTGTGCCACTCTTGTACATTTAAATCCTGTTTAAATATTTACATTGTTTGTGTTGATCGCACCCCCTCCCCCCCTTTAATCCGGCGTAAACAGTTCAAGCGTTGTACTTTGCAAGTTTAAGGTTATAGGTGCAGAAACTTGTGCGCGCCTATAAAGGCACGGTAAAACTTGTAAACTATTCCAATAAGTAAGTTTCAAAGGTGGTATCTCGCGCTTCACTTGCATAAATAATTCAATATTAGCTACGGAATTTTGATACGCGCCTTTACTTTGTCAGTATTTCATAATGGGTAGGTACTAGCTTGCTTTCTTGCAAAAGGAACGCATCTGAAATTGCCTTGTAAAATTTCTACCCAGTGAATTAATATGTATAAATGTAATTTTAAGCGCACAGAACTATGCAATTATAAAATATACACAATGGAGTTCAAATGCTTGTTAAAAGGTAATGGCACCAGTCTTGGCCGCTTTTTGTAATTCTCATCAACTCATGTTACTAAACAAGGTAGGTACAGTCGCCTGCAGAACTCGTCTGGCACCCTAAAGGTTAGAATCGCTTACAACAGATTCTAAATTTAAAGACAAACATCATCGGTTATCTTTTTCTGTCAAGTTTAATATATTTAAATACTAAAATTCGGAATATCAAATATTTATTGCCACAAAATTTACCTTATCTAGCAAATGAATTTCAAAATATCTGTCTTTGTTTGATACATGGAGAAATGATTTAAATATTATAATAATCAAATGGGAGGAGCCTACTAAGTTTGTGATAAACGAAAATGAATACAAACTGCAAGACCATTAATGCAGGCGACTGTACCTTTTTATTAAATCAATTAAACCAAGCTTGTCCAACCCGCGGCCTGCGAGGATCTTTAGTGCGGCCCTCATCGGATATTTTTTTAAAGTAGATAATATTGATTGGCAACTTACTAACAAAATATGTATATTAAAACGGTTTTAAAATAAAAACAAATTTGAATATTTTCATAATATAATTTATATAATTTGACAGCTTTTACTTCCATGTTCCGAAGGAAATGGAAGTATTGTAATACCATCGAAAAATCGTGTCCGAGAAAATGACAAATTCTGATTGTACTAACTTCAAAACGTAAAGAAAAGTTAATTTCCGCTTGGCGGCTGTGCGTGTGTCTGTGTGTCTGTGCGGATGTAGAATTTTCATTCGTTCACGATAACTACTGTAAAAATGCACCGATCTGAATTATTTTTGGGGAAAATGTTTGTCTCAGTGAGTACTCCAGACCTATTGTTTTTGGTGCTAATCGGATTAGGGGTTTTGGAAATATTCGAAATTTTGTAACTTTTTTCGTCTAAAAAGTGAATATTGCGAGTATTATCTCACTAATTTTGATGAGATTTGGTACATTTGCAGTTCAATTGAATCTAAAGGACATTTATTATTTGTACGTACCTAAACAGCCATTAAAGGGGTGAAAAACACACTTAAAATTTGAATTTTAAATACTAATATGTCATTAATTCATGTTGCCTTGGAAACAAATGCAACTAAATTCAAATTGTCAAATTAGTTTTTCTACGAATGTGAATTATGTTTTTGACATTAGAAAACTAATATTTATATACAAATGGCAAAAAGAGCTGTAACCGTTGTAAGTATATATGTTTTTTTAATGTATTACGATATGTATATTCATAGTAGTAGGTTATATAAATAAAATATTTAAAAAAATGTATATTTAAAAATTATTTAAAAAGATAGAAAGAACATGGAAGTCATGTATGGTTCTCCATACCGATATTTTGGAATAAAAAAGGAAAAGCTACAGGTATCTGAATTGGAAGTTCCGATAGATTTAGCTGTTAAAACTAAAATAAAAATAAGTCTGTCTGAACAAAATAACAGAAACACTGGTAGCTAGGGGTTGGCGAATCTGGCCCTCGCCGGGGGCGCCAAATATATGTCGGCAAAATGGGTTTGAATAACATTATTATCAGGATTAAAAAGTGACACGAGGAATAAAAAAAGTCTTTAAAAATGAAAAGATGGCGCAAAAGTAAGTTTGATGACAACGAAAAAAATGGTATTTAATTACAACAGAGGGGGGGGGGGCTATTATTAGTGTTCGGAGGCGCAGCGACCTTACGTCACTGTTTCTGAAAAAATTGTATGTGCGGCCCTTTGTAGATTGGGTTTATGCTATGCGGCTCAGAAGGTTCAAAAGGTTGGACACCTATGAATTAAACTATCAAAGTCCGCAAATATAATTTTTTTTATTATAGCCTTTTATTTTGTTTATGTTTTTTCTGCAGTAAAGTAAAATCAGTAATTAGCACCCAGTGATGGACACTTGCTAATGATTACAAAATGATAAGTACTACGACTACGATACAAAAGTTATAAAATAAAGAATCGTAAAATTTGAAACAATCTAGAGCAGATGCTATGATAATCTATATATATAAAAATGAATGTTTGTTTGTGTGTGGCTTATAGACTCGGGAGTTACTGAACCGATTTCAATGCGGTTTTCACCAATAGTCAGATAATTTTTACGAGCAGTATCGTGGATAATAATATTTTATGAAAATCTAAAATTTAACATCAAAAGAATGAAAGGAATCTTTTGCACAGCGTCTTTTGTTTCTATGATGTCAGAGCATAGAACTGTCATTTATAGAAAAACACAGTAGCTATGGAATATAAGACGCTGAAAACAATTACTATAGGTATGAGAATGTCAGTTTGAATCATGATACCTACAAATATATATCTTTCCACCATGAGTTTGAATGAAAAAATATGCATTGTACAATATAAATAAACGGATATTTATAAATTACAATAAAGAACTTCCAAGAAAGGTAACCTATTTATTTATTTTTGATTTTCATACAAATTCTAAGATAAGACCTGGTGTTTCCTGGGAGAAAATATAATTTTACACGATTTTTTCAATAACTACTGAATGGATTTTATTCCGGTTTTCACTAATGGATAGGTTAAGTTTAAGTGTATAATTTGTGGATATTTTGGGTAAATTTTATGAAGTCGGAAAAAAACAATTCGTGGTGAACTGTGTGTTGTTAGCATGTGAGCATGTTGGGTGGGCATGTCGGGTGAGAATGATTACTTTATGTTTAATTAAATTAATATCCCCGGGTAACACCGGGCCAATGCGCTAGTATATAATAATTAATAAATAGATTACACTAATAATAGTTTAAGTATCCACAATTTTGACACCCATTGGCCGATTTTCATCAAATTAAGATATTTTAGAGTTAAGTGTCTATGTGAAAATATAATTTATTAAAGTATATGCATTCAAAAATATCAACAAAAAAGTTCAAGTAAAAATATTAAAAATAGTACAGTACGTACATAAAAAGTTTTAATCAATAAATGTACACATACCTATAATACTTCAAATTTTAATCGCTTTTTTCTCGAAATGACTTTTTAAACTCTTCCAAGCAGATTTTAAATTTTTTTAATTAAAATTATCGTAATGTCAATGGCTAAATCTAAGCGTAGCCATTTCTTCAAAATTTTCAAAAATGATGTCCCTTAAATAAAATAAAAATATCCAAAAAATAAAACAAATTACAAGGGCCGCCATTTTGTCAAAAATCAATTTACAATTACAGATTAGGAAAATAATAGCGTTTTTTTTTCATATATCATACAGAGGTGGTTTTTTATAGACCACTGTATTGTACATATATTTATTATGTTTGCATGTATATTGTAAGCCTCCAGTTTAAGACCACTGCTTTATTTTTCCACATGTATAGGCAATATTGGCAAACCTATAAAAGCGTATGATCCCGCGCTTACAACAAAACTTCTGAACTATTCAAATAAGTTACTTGTGAAGCTATATATCGCATAAATAATTGAATATTAGGTAGGCGGGAAAGATTCCACGGTCTTACTTTGCCCGTAATTCATAACATAATTTTCTTGTGTCAGTTTAAACAAATTTTAAAGCAAAAAACAAAAAAAAACCGCTGTGAGAAAGTTTTCTTGCTGATCCTTTTTTAAGGAGTAATTTATTGCATTACGAGTAGAGATATTTGGTTACAGGAGTCGGGTAATAAAGTATCGAATTTTGTATTCTTATTTAATGTGTCCTTTGTAAAAAACAAAACCTGGAAGATTTATTAAAAAAAATTATAAAAAAAATTTTCTTGTCATAAAAAATTGGTGAGAAGTAAATGATAATTTGGAATTCAAAAATTGATATATATTTTTTTAAATAAATAAAATACTGGCACCAGTCTTGAACAATACCCCAGTGTTGAACATTTTTAAATTAACTGAATATTAATCTATATACATATACAACTGTATTACAGCGTGATTTAATGATAATTAATCATTATTTTGTTGAAAAACAGTGAAAAAATAATTAATAAAATTATATTTACATTGTTTTAAATTTTACGACTCTTTATTTTATAACGTTTATGTAGTAGCCCGGGAAAAAATTTCAGATCTGAAGTGATCTCGGTTGATCTTCATTTTGGAACAAATCAGATCTTTTTAGATCTTTGTAGATCGTTGTAGGTCTTTGCAGATAGTTGTAGGTCTCTGTAGATCTTTGTAGATCGTGATCTTTGCAGATCGTTGTAGATCGTTGTAGGTCTTTACAGATAGTTGTAGATATTTGCAGATCGTTATAGATCTTTGCAGATCGTGATCTTAATAGATCGTTGTAGATCTTTGCAGATAGTTGTAGGTCGTTGTAGGTCGTTGCAGATCTTTGTAGATCGCTATTGATCTTTGTAGATCGTGATCTTTATAGATCGTTGTAGATCTTTGCAGATCGTTGTAAATCTTTACAGATCGTTGTTGATCTTTGTAGATCGTTGTATATCATTGCAGATCGTCGTAGATCGTGAGATTGAAACGTATTGTTTGTATTTTAATCAATTTTAAAAAAATATGTGCATTTGTTATTTTAACAATACGGACCTTAAATATCACTTAATACGTGTCTGGACTTTTTTTTCATTTTATTAAATTTAATAATAATATCTTATGTTTCTATGCTGCATTAACAGTAAATATTGAATTTTTCTCTATATCGCTACTTATGGTATTCATTATAGAAAATAGTAAATATCTCGACTCCTGTGCTAGATAGATCACAGATCTGTGTTGATCTGCGTTGATATGTTCCAAAATGGAGATCAAAACAGATCTGTAAAAATGCAGATCTGATTTGATCACTTTAGATCTGAAATTTTTTCCCGGGAGTACTTATCATTTTGTAATCATTAGCAAGTGTTTATCACTGGATGTTCATTACCGGTTTTACGTTGTTCATTACTGGAGAAAAAATATATACAAAATAAAAGGCTTTTTTATTAGTAACATGAGTTCATGATAATTACAAAAAAGAAGCCCATCAATCCCAAAAACCAGTATACCTTGCTCTTAAAGCGTCCAAGACTGGTACTTTAACCTTATTCAATTTTGAATAAAATTAACCATTGGATTTGGTAAATAAAAACTCAATAACTTTTATCTTTTTTTTTGTAAGTTTTTTAATTAAAAAATTCGCAACAATTTATCACTTATTTGTGAAAATAATTTTTCAAATAGCCAATACAAATTTTACTTTTTATTATTATCATAAATTTAAGAAAATGTGATACAGAATTTTTGATTTATTTTTGAAGCCAGTTTCCTCAGTATAAATTTCTCTTATCTTTGACAAATTTCACCGTCAAAACTTTCCATTTGTAAACTTCGTAATTAAACAATGTTTTTCAGAGCAACGACAATAAATAAACTTCTGTTTTTACCACTTCCTGTCTCGATTATTCCAAACGTAGTACGTGTATAATTTTATAAATAAATATTCAATCCAACATATTGTCATGACAAAACTTGAATGCCTTTGAAAACTCAAAATAAAGGCATTTTAATTATAAATTTTACTTGGATGTAATTGCATTATTCCATCTTGTGCCTGAGAAACTTTAAAGTGAGGAACAAGGCCCAGTGGCGTCACTGCAGAAAGGTATAAAGGGGTTGACAAGATATATTACGTCAATATGAATATTAATATAAATATGCAGGGTGTCCCACGAGAAGGTTTGAAATTAATCAGCTGTTTTCAAACGAATGCCGTTATTGAAAAAAAAGCCAAGTAAATGCACAGTGCTTCCTCGTGCTAAATTCACCAAAGAATCCTTGTCACACGCATCGTTTCAGATTGAGACAAAAAAAAAGTTCTCCGATTTCAAAATTTTAAATTGATTTATCCGTTTCACGTCAAGGCAAACACTTTTTGTTCCGTGTCTGTCTGTCTGTCCGTCCGTCCGTCTGTCCCCTGAATCCTTGTCACACGCATAACTCATGAACCACTGAACCGATATTGTTGAAACTTGGTCGGATAGTTGGGTCTGGCTTGAGGACGGTTCCATTTCAAAATCATCAAAATCATGTGTAAGGGGGAGGAGTGACATTCCAAAATATTTAGTTTTTAAAGATATCTCAAGAACGTGAAAATTTTATAGAATATTTTTTGTAGAGCATTAAATTTCCTATAATATGGGCGTTGTAGACCCATATTATAGGAAATTTAATGCTCTACTATTCCCTTACAAAGATTTATCTCAATTTATTTTAAAAATTTGTGTTTTGTTTTTCTAAATTGATATTTGCTTGGACGGACATATTAAATGTAATTTTGACGTTTTAAATGTCATTTTGACATTTGCATAAATTTAGATTTAGATTGAAATTGTCAAAAAATTAAAAAGATATGAAAATATTTAGGTGCGTTTTAAGAAAAATTTCGAACTAATATTTTTTAGTAAAATTGTATAAAAATTAAACGGTTAACCAATTCCAGACAATTTATCTAAACACTATCGGTTTTTATTTAAATTATTCAATAATTAACTACCTTTGGTGAATTTAGCACGAGGAAGCACTGTGCATTTACTTGGCAGATGTTTTTTTTTGTTTTTAACAGAATTATCGATAATTTTAGCATATTTTAAAAACTGCAGACTTTCTCCTTTTTTACGCTATTTTGTTATTTTTTCAATAATATCATCCCGTTTGAAAATGACAGCTGATTAGTTTCAACAGCTTTCCATGGGATATCCTGTATTATAAAATGCAGGGGTCTCTATATACAGTGTATTTCAAGTTGATTAAGACATAGGAATATTAACATGGGGACAATTAGAAATGTTGTAGTAACCTTTGGTCAAATTTAACGATGTGTGATTGGTGCATTTTGAAATGCCGCCTCGAAACTAACTAATAAATTTTAAATAAATCAACAGTATTTTGTTCTCAACTTTAATAAAGAATAAAATACATTAATGAAATTAAAGTAAGCATCCTAGATAACATTATAATAATATTTTTTGGCAGATATAAATTTGAAAACAAAATACTAATTACTATTTTATTAAATTATGTGGCGGCATTTCAAAATGCACCAATCACACAACGTTAAATTTGACCAAAGGTTACTACAACATTTCTAACTGCCCCATGTTAATTATCCTATGTCTTAATCAACTTGGAATACACTGTATATAATATATTCAAAAGAAAGTCAGAAAACTAACTAGATTCATATACCTAATACAGATTTAAATTTAAAAAAAAAATGGAATTGCAAAAAGGGCTGTAACTGCTAAACTAATCATTGCAATAATTTGAAATTTTAGCACATAAAACTCGACTATACAACTAACATTTTAGGCTCATTCTGAAGTTTGTGTTATCTATAGTTCTAGAGTTCTATGTTGCAAAACATGACACTTTTTTATTAAATTATTAAAATTATAGATTTTTTAAATTTTATAAGACATATGTTATTTTTTCCAGTTGCGCCACTGGTTATAATGGGAGGGGGGATAAGTGCAGTGGGATTGAGGGTGTGTCTCTGTTTTATAATAAAGTCAATTATAAAACAGGTGGGCCTTGTATAATTGAATTTCACGACGGATTTCATAGAACCTGTTAGATTTGCATCGTGATTACTTGCGTGCATATTAATACTATCTCTGTGTGCAAGATTATTTACGTTTAAATCAGTAACTGCGGCCCTCCTTGACATTTCTTGCAGCTTGACTTTTCTGATTAAATTTTATTTAAAAAAATGTTTGTTCTTGCTTGACATGAAAACTACAGAACCGATTTTGATGGGGTTATCACTATTCAGAAGCTAAGACCCTAGGAATCGTTTAGGCTGCATGGCAATTACCTTACGACAGGGAAATTACTATTGTTTTTTAAATGAAAGAAAAAATCATAGTTGAAATTTTTTTAATAATAAAAATTAACAACCAAGTGCGTATTGAGCACGCACATTTTCTCTTCAAACAGCATTCTTTACTTAATAATCAAGAGCTTTTTCAGGTTAACGCAAGATGTAATTTTTATACAAATTTTCATTAACTATTTTTGCTCAGTGTTCGTTACAATTTTCATTGAAAGTACTAATTAAAAGCTACAATCGGAAATTGTTTTAGTTTTTTTACAATTATTTTATAAAATCTAGTACACTTACAGATGTTGAGATGGTTTTAAAAACTGCTCTATTTTATACCCTTTCGAAAAACCTACCATTATACCTACATGAATTGGCTATTTTTGTTAAAAAAACTTTTATCTCAGAATAAGTAAGATTTTCACATTTTTACAGTGAGAGGATCATAAAACCATTAAAAACGTGATACTTTTCAAAAAAATTTTATAGACTTATTTAGAATAGCATACTACGATCGACTCACTGGAAAAATGTAAAAATCTTACTTATTCTGAGATAAATATAAGTTTTTTTAACAAAAATAGCCAGTTCGTGTAGGTATTATGGTAGGTTTTTCGAAAGGGTATAAAATAGAGCAGTTTTTAAAACGATCTCAACATCCGTAAGTATACTAGATTTTATAAAATAATTTTATCAAAGTTTTACAAATTTTTAAATGTTAAACTGCAGCCATTTTTTGTTTTTGTTATTCATAAATTTTATTTTGATCTGATAGTGTAGCATAAACATTTAAGTAATATAAAAATCATGTTTAAAAAATATAGGCTCTTTAAGTTTTGAAATTTTGCTATTAACATGTATAAATCAGTGTTTTTTCAAAAATTTACTAAAATGGTCGATATAAAAAAAACTGTTGCACTTTTTATATACATAGGTATATTTGCTTAAATCACTTCCAAATGAGTGATTCTACCTTCTTTCAAAATATTCATATCGCCGAACCAAATACCCTGTATAATATAAATAGACAGACAGAGAGAAACTACATATAAGGGTTCCTTATTTTCTACGGATACAAATTAAAATTATTTCTTTTCGAAATACACGCAGGTGAAACCACAGATAATTTCTTTCTAGTTATGTATAAATTAAAAGAAAAATAACAAAAATGTATGAATATTTTCTTTACAATTAGGTAGTTAAATTTTCTTGTTGATAATCTCGCGTTCTGTTTTATCTGCGCCGAGAACAAAAACACAATTACAGAGCGTCTTTATACAAATTAACAACGGAAATCTAAAACCGTCGTCGCCAAATTAAAACATAATTTATAATTAGAGGTATTTTATTTTGTGTAGAAAACTTGTTCCGTCCGTAGATATTTCTTTGCTGCGGTGAAAATTAAAGTGTATTGTGTACAAAACATTTACAGAACGTTTTTTGCATAAGCAGTGGTGCATTATCCTATGGGAAAAAGGGAATTTACTTGAAGCCCCCACCAAAAGGGGGCCCAAAGCAATATTTTATATAATTTTTTTTTAATGAAATTTTATCTAAAATTATACTATAGTTTTTTTTATTGGAGGGGGGGGGGGTAATTTCATTACCTATATACATGTTTACATAACGTATATTTTTTGGCAATTTGATAATTTAGTAAGAAGATAACAAAAAATCAATTAAGAGTAATTTATCGAATCGATGAAAATCATGGAATTTCACATAAGGTGTGGCACCAGTCTTGGTAAGGTCTCCAGTAATGGTAAATTTGTAATTAAATATACTGAATTAGAAATATGTGTTGATATTTGATTACTACATACATTTAACTGTCTTACAGCGTGATTTGATGACAATCGGCCAATAGGTGTCAAAATGGTGGATATTTAAATTAATTATTAGTATCATTTATTTATTAATTATTATATTATCATAGCAACTGCTTTACATTGTTTCAAATTTGACGATTCTTACTTTTATATCTTTTGTGTCGTAGTACTTATCATTTTGTAATCATTAACAAGTGTCCATCACTGCGTTTTACCTTTGTCAGTACTAGAGAAAAAACATGAACAATATAAAAGGCTATAATTTAAAAAAACAAACTATATTTGCGGACTTTGGTAATTAAATTGATTAAATAAATAGTTCCTTGTTTTATTAGTAACATGAGTTAATGAGAATTACAAAAAAACATGCTCATTAATAAAAAAAAAATCGAGAAAATGACCTTTGATTTCGCACTCACAAGGTATCCCCCCCTCTTAAATATATTTCTAATGTTTATTTATTAAGTAGAAACCATTCTAAATCAATTTATCCGTCTATAGAGTGTTTGTTTATCACTTTACCAATTTCGATTTCACAGTGCTTTACTTTCTTTAGGCTCTGTGCAAACATTGTTATTGTTACAGAATGTATGGAAAATTGCATTTTTTGTAGTTGTTGTTAGCAGAGCCAACAGAGCGTATAATAAGAGTACAAAACACAAGCAGATAGCGCAGTTGTTATCATCGCATTTACATAATTATGTTCTATGAAAATAATTTTACGACAGTTTTATACAAGCAATTTTAAATTAGTGAGAGTTAATGATTATTTTTTTACTTATTTAAAAAACTTCACATTTTTCGTGAGAGGTACATTTTTTTTAAGTAAAAGGTATTAAATATAAAAAAAAAAACTTTAAAAAACTCCTGAAACACTTAATAGTTTTTGAAGTCGGCTTTTTTCTAAAAAAAGTTCTTTATTGGCTTGGTACCTATACTTCAATAAAATTTTAATTATTGTTATAATTTTACGACAGATTTATACAGGCAATTTTAAATTAGTGAGAGTTAATTTTTAAAGTAAAAGGTATTAAATATAAAAAAAAAACTTAAAAAAACTCCTTAATAGTTTTTTTTCTAAAAAAGTTTTTTATTGGCTTGGCATCTATACTTCAAAAAAATTTAATTATACTTTATGTATACTTTTCAGTACTTTTATGGGTTTTTAAGTTTTAAAGTTTTTTTATTTTTTCCCTTTTGAGTGGCATAAGTTTGAACTTTGAAGTCCATGATCAGATTCTGATAAAATTTAAATGGGACCACCTCGGGAGTATGCTCTTTCAAACAAACAAAAAACGCTCAAATCGGTGCATATTTGTTTTGAGTTATAGCCGAAAATACATAAATAAATATGTATCGATTGAATATAGAACCTCCTCCTTTTTTGAAGTCGGTTAAAAAACATCTATCAAGTGATTGAACATTGCTTCCTTGTGCAAAAAGTTATAAATATATTTATACTGGAATATTAAACTACAAAAGCTCTAATGACCTTTTTAGGTTTCCGTAAAAAATTAGGAAACCTTATAATTTCGCCATGTTCGTCCGTCCTGAAAAATTTAAGCCGATTAAGATGAAATTTGGTATACGGACGAAGACTGTTAACCTAATAACAGAAATGATAAGATTTTTGAAAAACAAATTTTTTTGGACCCCCTTTCCATAGACTGGATAGTATATTAAAAAATATATATTTCATATAATCTATTGAGTACCTAGGGTGTCTTTAGATAAGTCTCCTAAAATTCAATAAAAAATGTCATATGAACTTCTGATTTTAACCCTTCAGTCACGATATATTTGCGTTCAAAGTCGTTATCAGAGCGTCCCCCCCCCTCTATTTCAATCAAAATAAAAAATCTGAAAAAATTCGAGAATATAGCTTTTATTAGTACTTTCACTGGAAATCATAACGAACACTGTCAAAATTATTTTGGACCCCCCTTCCATAGACTGAAAATTTTTCATTTCACTTACCCCATTGAGTGGGATGACATTAGATAGGTCTCCTAAAATGTAACAAAAAATTTTAATATGATATATTTGCATTTAAATGTCGTTATCAGAGCGTCCCCTAAAAAAGAATCCAGAATGTAGCTTTTATTTAGTACTTTCAATAAAAAATTTAACGAACACTGTAGCTAGAATAGTTTATAAAAAAAATGAAATAACTTGTTTATAAATCGTAATGACTACGGAAACCTATTTTATTTAATAAAATATTAAATACTCTACAAAAAAGATTCCTTATAATTTACAAGTACATGCGTCATTTGTAAGATATTTTGAAGAAAAACAAAAACAGACCCAGCTAGTAAACCAAGTTTCATTGAAATCTATTCCATGACCCATGAGTTATGCATGTGAAAACGATTCAAGAGACAGACAGACAGACACGAAACGAAAAATGCTATGGTCTGAAAAGGAAAGTTTAAAAATAAAAAATCAATTTTTTTCCTGTTTTCATAAATGATCACATAGCTTCCCATATCCTTTGGAAAAAACGAGGAAGCAAAAATTTGTCACTGTTTAATCAAAGTAATAATAGAAATCAGTCTACAAATCTATCAAATGATCCAAATTTTGTAAAAATATTTACATCAGAATTATTTACATACAAAAAAAAAATTAATTGTCAATATTTCTACCAAGGTCAATAACTACTACACACCCCTTGTGGTATGCATATTGAGAACCACTGTTCTACAGTCTAGACGTGGTAAATCTTGATTTGGCATTTTATAAATTCGTTTTTGCGATATGAAAGATATATGGATAAATTTCAAGAAGTCCATACATATGTATTTAAGATATCCAATAACAGATAGCACTTCGTATTGCTTGTTCAAAATTCAGACACTTATAACACACTATGGTCGTCAATAGTATAGTAAACACGTCCGAGAAACAGGGGCGCCCATATAAATTTTTATAGGAAAGGAAAATGAAAAATTGGCACTGAAAATACAGTGATAAAATATTTTTTGATGAAAAAAAAGTATCTTAAATTTTTTAGTTTACTTTGGGGAGGAGAGGGTGAAGTAAACTCTACACTAGTTAATGCATCGGAGAAATAGGGGCACCCATCAAAAAATTTAAGAGGGAGGAGGAAAAAGAAAATTCACAAAAAAAATTCTATAAATATTTTATTCTATAAGTATTGTCGTTTTTTTTTTACTGTGAACGCCTATGGGCAGAGAGATAGGGAGATCGAAGTATACTTCATATGTACGAGAAACAGAGACACCCATAGACATTTTCAAGAGAGAGAAAAAGAAAAATGATAATAAAAATATGAAAACAATTTTTAATTGAATATACATAAAACATTGCATTTTAAGATTACTGTGGACACTAGGGTGACCCTTATATGGGGTTAGGACGAATTTTGACCGGGGCGCCCCCAAATCAGCTCCAAATAATTCAAAAAGAAGGTGGAAAAAAATTCAGCCCTCTATCTTAAGAAATTGCCATTATCAGAAGAGGGTGATTTTTCCATTTAAAATACACGTGTTTTTTCGATTTTTGTCTTAAACTTTAACTTTCGAAAAATCTAGAATACTTATGAAAGCATCCATGGTACTCATATTCCATATCTTGATGGATAAAGTAAACTTCTGATTCAACGTTGACAGCTACATGGGTCATTGGGTCATTCTATCAAAAAAATAAAAAAATAAAAAATTGTTTGTATAATTTCTGGATAATTTTGTTAAAAAAACGTTTGACAATAAAAACATTGATTTTTACATAAATAAAAAATTGATTCTAAAATCAAAAAAGATCATTTCATATCAATTTTTAACTGGCGCGACCAATTTTTTTTTCAATTTTAATTTTAGAATCAAAATTTTTTATTTCAAGATCAATATTTTCATTGTCAAACGTTTTTCTGACAAAATTATCCAGAAATTATACAAAAATTTTTTTTTTAAATGTTCTCTTGATGAAATGACCCAATGACCCATATAGCTGTCAACGTTGAATCAGAAGTTTAATTTATCCATCAAGATATGGAATATGAGTACCAGGGATGCTTTCATGAGTATTCTAGATTTTTAAAAAGAGTTTAATGTCCGATATTATAAAGGAGCTAGCAAAGTTTGCTAGCTAGCAAGCACTTTCAAATGGGGTATTAATTCTGTACTAGTATCTATGGATTAGCTATGGAATTTAGAGCAGTGACACTTCAACTAATTGTAACACAGTTGGCATCTTTCACCGTACAAAATAATTTTCATAATATCACCACTGTTTTAATACCGTTGGTGTTTACCTACAACGCGTGCGCGAAACTTGTCAAAGTCTTCAAAAAACTCCAAAAGAACTGTCATATAAGTTTGATATCTCAATTGAAAGTGCTTGCTCGCTAGAAAATTTGCTAGCTCCTTTATAATACCGGACAAAAGACACTCTAGTGCGCAGGCTTTTGAAAAATCGAAAAAACACGTGTATTTTAAATAGGAAAATCATCCCCCTCTGGTAATGGCAATTTTTTAAGATAGAGGGTTAAAACGTTTTCCACATTATTTTTGAATTATTTGAAGCTGATTTGGGGGGGGGGGGCAGTCAAAATTCGTCTAAACCCCATATAAGGACCACCCTAGTGGACACCCATAGACGGAGAGCGATTGGAGGGGGGGGAGGGTTGAACGAAATATATTTTAAAGGGGGGATGAAGTATACTTGAACTTTTAAAGAAAATAACACAGTATTAAAATGCCACTTTTATTTCGAAAAAATTTGTTGCGTTCTATAAATTAATGAATACTTTTTTCTGTGATTCCATACATCTGCTGGTACAAAGTTAAAACATTATAAAGTTTATCCATATTCAGTACATATATCATTTTAAATTTCACATATGCGGGTATGTTTTTCATTTGAAAAATGTGATATATGGCCACAGTTTTAATACATTAAAAATTGTTAGTCGGCACATGTCATTGTACAAGAATTTAAATTTATATCCACACCTCTCTCTCACACACATTCTTGTTCCTATACCTACGTGATGTATTATACAAAAACAATGTAAACTCTATATAAATATATATATAGTTTTGTATATTTTGTAAACAAATATGTGGAAGATAATTTTTTAAAAATATTTCCGAATTTAGGAATTCGTATCTCGATACTGTAAAGAGACATCGAAGGAGATAAAATTTTTAGAATAGAAAATTTAATTAGCTTTAAAATGATGTATGACACTTACATATTATTATTTCAATAAAGCAATTTTATTTTAAAAATAATTCTGTTACCCGTAATTTTGTTCCCGTGAAATTAGGTTAGGTTATAGCTGTCATATAAAACCTTTGAAGAAGAAGAAGAAGAAGAAGGTTAGGTAATCATAGTTGATAAAACAGGTCGCGCGTATAAATGTCACAGATAAAAATCTAAAGTATATGTATAGTTAATATTTCTTCGGAATACAAAATAGCCTTTGTCCTTCCTCGGGATGCAAAATTTCATCAAGATCGGTTCAGCGGTTTAGCCGTGAAAAATTAACAAACATACAGGCATACTTTCGCATTTATAATATTAGTATAGATACTCGTAAAAAAATTTATATAAGATTAAGGAGTTTACAGCTCTATAAGAAAAAAAGATATTTGAGTGGAAATAAAACTATTTTATAGAGCTTTTAAGTGGCTTAAAAATGATATAAGTATTTACCTGTGTAAAGTTAGCCCCCCAAGTTTCAAATGCATTCAACAAAATTGTAAGTTTTGAATAACACTCATAGAGTTTTGGAGTTCTCTTATATTTTACAAAACTCTTCGAATTTTTTTTTTAAAACATGCGATGCTAACTTTATACAAGACAAGCATTTACATATTTAGATTAGATATTTTGTAAACAAAATGTTACTCCAGTCTATCGTCCGAAGGTTAATAGTTTAGGATTATATTAAGGGGTTAGGGGTAGTCAAAATTTTCAAAAAATCGATTTTTTTGCATTTTCTTGTAGAATGATGTTTCGAAAATATTCCCTGAAAATTTCAAGTCAATTGAATTAATAGTTTCCGAGATTTACCGACCTCAAAATTATATGAAAGCAATACTACGCCAAGACGAAAAACGCGTTTTTCTCCAAACTATGTTTTCGAAGACGGTGACCACAGTAATTCAAGAACCACTCGATAGATCAAAATGTAATTTATACAGCTTATTGAAAGCATAAAAAACTAGTATTTGATCGAAGGATTTTTGACACATAAAATTTTAAAAAAAGGTGCATTTTATAATAAAATTTTGTTTTTCCCGATTTTTTAATTTTTGACATACCTATTATTAAATTCAGATAAATTTAACACATTTTTTCTCTCTTTTCTACTTAATATGTCCTGAGCTTATTTTAGTAGAACATTTAAATAACTTTTGTAAAAGCTTAGGTCTAGATTTTGAACACAAAATTGAACAAGAATGGTAATTTTTCATAAATCGCTATGTTTGTAGTTCTACTAAATGTGATTAAAATTGATTAAACATGTTTTTTTAATATATCCGAATGACACATCTTATAGATTATTTGCTACTCTTTATTTTTTGTCCTGTAATTTTTTCACGTAGAAATAGTCATATGCTAATAGTCAATTTGCTCAATCACAAATTAATGTTTTTTTTTGTACAGTAAGTTTAAATACATCAATTTAAAACAATTCAATCTAAGTGCAAAATTATGTTTTGTACAATTTGAAGTTAAAAATGTTAACCGAGAACTCCACAAACAAAAGTAAATACAAAGGGAAATTATTTTAAAAACTTGGAAGAGTTTTCTTTCACATTTGTTACACGAGCGGGGAAATCAAATAATCTTAACATACAACAACATTATCAACAAACAAAAAAAAACTTTCGAAGAAAATACGTCCGCTTTTGGGAAGTATTCAGGGCCGATTTGAGGCCCTTGTACTATTCAAATAATTTTTTTTTAATATCTACACTTTTATATAATATATTTTGTCGAGTTTCAATACAAAAGAAGTGATTTAGAAATTAGAATATAAGGTATTGACACCAGTCTTGACCACTTTGAGAACAAAATATACTATTTTTGGGGATTGATGGGTTTCTTTTTTATAATTCTTATAAATTCATGTTACTAGTAAAACGAGTACCTCTTTGTTAAATCAATTTAATTACCAAAGTCTGCAAATATGTTTTTTTTAATTATAGCCTTTGATTTTGTTTATGTTTTTTTTATCCAGTAATGGACTTCCAGTGATGATAAGTACTATGACACAAAAATTATAAAATAAAGAATCGTACGTGCTACGACAATATAATAATTAATAAATAGATTACAATAATAATTTAATTAAATGTCCATCATTTCGATATCCATTGGCTTATTGTCATCAAATTAAGCTACTAAGTTTCTACAGATTATGATTCAGTAATGGCAGTAATCAAATATTTTAATTAAATAAGAGTCCAACACTGGGGTATGATCCAAGACTGGTGCCAGTACCTTATTTCTGAATATAGAAACGTCTGATTGTCTCTCTTTCAATTTATTAAAGAGTCTGTCAAACACTCTGATTGGTCGAACCTACTACAGTTAAAATTAGATATATATCGTTTGTGTAACCAGGCATTTTTTAACCCTCTGAAAATGTTTTGAAGAAATTATTTTGTTTCATTGCTTTATAATAAAATAATTCCATGAAAATTATATAAAATTTTAATCTGCAAAAAGTATTGCAAAGTATACATTTCAAGTTTTATAATGCTATATTAATTTTTTTATGGATGATCATTTTTACTATAATTACAGTGCTTTAAATATTGCCTATTTTTCCATAGAAATATTTTATTAATGGGGTATAGCAGGGGTTATTTTAGTTTGTAGTTGTAGCAGTTCCAAAAATGAAAACTGCAGTTGTAACACAGTTGGTAACTCTGGCCGTACAAAATAATTTTCATAAAATCGCCACTGTTTTAATATTGTTGGTGTTTACATACCACGCGGGCGCGAAAATTGTCAAACACTTCATGAAACTGCAAGATAACTGTCAGATAGGTTTGAAACCTCATTTAGAAGTGCTTGCTAGCTCGTTTATAATACCGGATGTTAATGTAGAGCAAAAAAAGGTAATTATAATTTGTAAAATAGAAATATACAAAGTGTAGAACAAAAAAAAGAAGGTATTTGCAGTTGAAAATTTATTATTATATCTCCTCTGTAGTTAGTTAACACCAATCCCAAGTGACCTCTTTATGTTTTAATATGTATCAAAATATATCTATTGCAGTTCATCTGAGTAAGTATGCATGCATTCTTCAGTCAAAACTTGTACACATTTTTTTTTTCTACAGAAATGTGTTTTAATAGATACCAAAATATCAGTTAAAATATCCATTGCAACTCCTATGTAGTTAGCATGCATGAATCTTCAATCAGAACTCTTTTTTCTAGAAATGTTTTTATATTATAAGTTAGAATTGCAACTCCTCTGTAGTTAGTATGCATGCATGCTCAGTCAGGACCTGTTCACAATTTCCTTAAAACAGACACAGAATAAGTTTGTGTCCGAGGTACTTTAAATTGGTACACGGATTTCCTCTCAGGTCTTTTTGTTTTCATCATTTAACACAAAAAACTTATTGAAGAAGCACACACAACCCTCAACCCTCTCCCCCCCCCCCCTCTCCCCCTTCCACACTCTTTGTAGAAGTTTTCGTGTGCAGTACGATACAAGGATATTTTACCCAGTTGAAATGCGACTCGTTTTTTATATTTTTTTTCGTTCACAAAGGAAGTACCTACTATAAGATATTTTGTTTGAGTCTAAATTTAAATATATGTAGTTGTTTTTCGAGTTCTTTGTTTACAGATGCACTCGATTGTGGCTGTTCAGGAGATGAAGGGACTAACTCCATTTAACGGACAGTTGAGAAATAGATTTTTTTTCAAATACATATATTTTTTATTGTATGGTAAATAATTCTGTAAAAAAATTATATTTAAAAAAAAAAGTATTTGAAGTTTAAACTCAAATTTCACATGGCATCGATAGATTTTATCTTAAAAATTTTTTTTGGCTAACCAATGCACCCTGACATAATGTTTACTAAAATATACCTATATATTTTTTTTTTTGCTTTAATATTCTACTTCGCTCGCGTGGTAAATCAAATGTCTATGGCAAAAAATTATAACCTATAATGCGTACAAATGTTACAGACCCTTTTTCCCTTCCCAGGGACGATCATTTCATCAAGTCAATCATTAAAAATATATATTTTTATCTAATAAATTTTTCGATTAAAAAATTATATTTTGCTTCCTAGCAATATCGAAGATATGAGAAGCTAATGTGATCATTTCAGATTGAAACAAAAAAAATGTTCTCCGATTTCAAAATTTTAAATTGATCTTTCCGTTTCACGTCAAGACAAACACTCTTCGTTCCGTGTCTGTGTGTCTGTCCCCTGAATCCTTGTCACACGCATAACTCATGAACCACTGAACCGATATTATTGAAACTTGGTCGGATGGTTGGGTCTGCCTTGAGGACGGCTTCATTTCAAAATCATCAAAATCGTGTGTAAGTGGAAGGGGTGACATTCCAAAATATTTATTTTTTCAAGATATCTCATTAACGACACATTTACGTGAAAATTTTATAGAATATTTTTGGTAGAGCAGTAAATTTTCTATAATATAGGTCTACAACGTTTGTTGTAAAATATTCCCTTACAAAGATTTATCTCAATTTATTTTAAAAATTAGTGTTTTGTTTTTTTAAATTGATATTTTCTTGGATATATTAAATGTCATTTTGACGTTTTAAATGTCATTTTGGCGTTTTAAATGTCATTTTGACGTTTGCATAAATTTAGATTTAAATTGTCAAAAAATTAAAAATATACGAAAAAATAATCAGGTGCGTTTTAAGAAAAATTTCGAACTAATATTTTTTAATAAAATTGTATAAAAATGGTTAACCAATTCCAGGCAATTTATCTAAATCGGTTTTTATTTAAATTGTTCAATAATTAACTACCTTTGGTGAATTTAACACGAGGAAGCACTGTGCATTTACTTGGCAGATGTTTTTATTAAACGTCTTCCTACACACACATACACAAAAGAATATATTTAAGTAGTTACGGTAGATGTGGGATGAAAGACGTATATACATTATTCCGCTACGTCAAGTAGCCGTTGGAATATCGACGGAGCGCTGCCTGTCAGAAGTGAAATGATTAAGTCTTCTTCTTCTTCTCCAGACCACCGGAAAATCATTTCAGGCGATCATCGAGCGAGCGAGCACACAACTAATCATAACGTGCCGTGTTTATCCGTCACAGGGGTGACCAGTACAGCATTTCAACAATGCATAAAAAAGTCCTAAAAAATTATATAAAATAAAATATTTGTGAAGGGGGGGGGGGGGGGTAAATTATGTTAATTATTCAACAATTTAAATAAAAACCGATAGTGTTTATATAAATTGCCTGGAATTGGTTAACCATTTAATTTTTATACAATTTTACTAAATAATAAATTTTTCTTAAAACGCACCGGAATATTTTTTCATATATTTTTAATTTTTTGACAATTTCAATCTAAATCTAAGGCTATGTTCCGATATACACTGCGAGCACTGTGACTTCTGACGTCACTCCACTTTACTGGATTGATCGTTCCGTTTTAGATTTTGTACTGGAAACGACCGCCATTTTGAAACTAATGTCAAAATAAAGACCAGATATATTTATAACGATGAAGTGGCCAGATTCATAGTATTTCTATGCAGGACATCACTTTTAATATCCTCTGATCATATAAAGTACAATAATAAATAAATAATTCAAATATTATTTTCAATAATGAAAAAAATATCAATTCAAAAAATTTATATTGTTGCGTCAATTTGCTTAATTATATTAGTGCATTTCAATTAAGGCTAAATTATTTATTCTTATTTATACTTACTTTTGATTATATATACCATAAATGTTATTAATTCATCTTCAAATAACCTGATAATAAAAAATACATCCAAAGTTAACCTTAAATGCATCTGCTTCTGTCAGTTGCATTCAAATTTTGATCACGTGATCAGAGTACTGTGAGCACAGATGCAATAAAGCTACAGTACTGGCAGTAGAAAAATGGCGGCGATCAATGACGTCATCACCACTGGCCAGTGCTCACAGTGTATATCGGAACATAGCCTAAATTTATGCAAATGTCAAAATGACATTTAATATATCCAAGCAAATATCAATTTAGAAAAACAAAACACGAATTTTTAAAATAAATTGAGATTAATCTTTGTAAGGGAATATTTTGCAACAAACGTTGTAGACCCATATTATAGTAAATTTAATGCTCTACAAAAAATATTCTATAAAATTTTCACGTAACATGTGTCGTTCTTGAGATATCTTCAAAACGATTTTGATGATTTTGAAATGGGACCCTCCTCAAGCCAGACCCAACCATCCGACCAAGTTTCAATAATATCGGTTCAGTGGTTCATGGGTTATGTGTGTGACAAAAATTCAGGGGACAGACTGACACACACACGGACAGACGGACGGACAGACAGTGAAACGGAAAGATAAATTTAAAATTTTGAAATCGGATAACATTTTTTTTGTCTCATTCTAAAACGATCACAAAGCTTCTCGTATCTTCTATATTGCGAGGAAGCAAAATAATAATAAACCAATTCAGTTTTATAAATTAACAAACTTAAATTCAAAACTAAAATATATTAATGCAACAAGAAAAAATTGAAATGCATAGGGAAATCCCTTAAAAATTTAAAAACTAACAGATATTTTTTTCTCAGAATTAAAAAAGTGAGGAAAAAACAGAATCGTGTAAAATCAAATCAATACGTGTAAAAAAAATATTTGCATACCCTAGTTCCTTGTTTGATTTTGATAGGACCTATTATACACTAGGGATACTAAATCTATAGATTATGAGTTTTGAAATAAGGTAGAGAAAGTTATATTAAAAAATAAACATGAAACTTTACAAAATAATTGGTACAAAATATTTACTCTAAGCTCTGTAAGTAAATAGAAGGGGGTTACGTGAGAGAAGGGGGGGGGGTATGGGGGATACGGTACGTCTGTTGTAGATCTACGCCATTAGCATTTTAACGATTCCATCAGGAACTATTTACCGTGGCTATTAAACATAAAGAAACTCAAGGAAAATTGTACAATGTTACATTTCAAAGAAACCATCTTCTTTAACTTCTACGTTTATAAAGTTAAAAAAAAATCTGGTTCACGTAGAGATGTTATGACTTATACCAGGGATTGTCAAACTGTAAATACGTGATTTAAAAAATAGCTGTAGAAAAATTATTATACTTTACAATAAGATATTAACAATAAAGTAGAAATTTTTCTTATCTACATAAAAAAAAAATAGTAAAAAGTATGCAAAATTGTATGCTTTATTTATGCAGGAATGTATAACACTTTTTTCGTCACATGTAGTATAATAAAATAAATATTAATTAATATCCTACAATTTTTATGTTTTAAAAAACTTTTACTTACAAGGGAACCTTTTCAAGTAGCATATTTGGATCGAGTTTAAATTTTGTATATAGTTAGAGGGGATCAGGATAAGTAAGAAAAACATTATCTTAGCTGCGGTAAAACTGTTTATGGGGGTGAAACACCCCTATGAAAATGTGCAAAATAATCATATATTTCAAATAACTCTGAAACTAATGAAGATTTAAAAAAATCTATAATACGAAATTTTTATGATTGTTTATGCTCTTTCAAATGACAACAGTAGAAATTCGAAAAAATGAAACCGTTAACCGTCACACAATTTTAACTTGTCGTTTACTAGACTAACATGCGCTAAAAATTTCTTTACTGTGTTCTAGGGGTCCTGAAATGTAAATATCCTTCTAAATTGGTAACTTTTCAACTCTAGTCAATACTTTTCTTATCTCTAACGTAATAAAAAATTTAAATTAATATTTTTCAAATATAATGTGACGATGAAAGGTTTAAAAAATTTTTGTGAAATATCATGTCTTATATATTTGAATTGCTATTGTATACTACAATTCATTTTAGTTAATAGAAAAAAAATAAAAAAAATAATGAGGTGGGTGGGAGGTGGGGGTTAACGGTTTCATTTTTTTGAATTTCTACTGTTGTCATTTGAAAGAGTACAAAAAATCATAAAAATTTTATGTTATAGATTTTTTTAAATCTTCATTAGTTTCAGAGTTATTTGAAACATATGATTATTTTGCACAAAAAAACCGTTTTACCGCAGCTAAGATAATTTTTTTCTTACTTACCCTGACCCCCTCTAACTATATACAAAATTTAAATTTGATCCGAATATGCCACTTGAAAAGGTTCCCTTGTTAGTTTATTTGTGTATTATAGAGTATGGTAATTTAATGAAAACAGTACCATTTTATTAAATCAACTTAATTACCAAAGTCCGCAAATATCTTGGAAAGTTTAAGTTTTTCACGTAGAATAAAATTACTAAATAAAAAATATAGGTTCTTATTTAAAAAAATTATGTTGACCTTCATGTGACCTTGAAAACGCCACCTAACAAAAATTTATACAAGTACGTCTATGTTCCCCTCCAAACTGTGCAACTTTTATCTGAAAAGTTTTTTGATAACATTTCACTATAAAAAGTTATCAGAGGTGTGCACTTAAAATGGGTCATCCTGTATAGTAATAAAAAAATAGATTACACTAATAATTAGTTTAAATGTCCACCATTTTGACACCTACTGTCATTAAATTAAACTGTTTTACATTTAAGTGTCTACAGATTATGATTCAGTAATCAAATATCAACAAATATTTCTAATTTAGTACATTTAATTAAACAAATGTACAACATTGGGGTATTGTCCAAGACTGGTGCCAGTACCTTATGTCATTTTAAATCAAATTCTTTACTCTTTAATATGAATCCCATCCTATATAATACATATATGCCCCCATTACCGAGGTACAACTCTCGAAAATGGTCCTTATGTTTTTCAACAGTACCTCAAAAAAATAAAAATAAAAATTTACTACCGGCGACATTAAAAAATAGCCAAACATAATGTCAAGTAGCGAAGCCGGTTCCAGACCCCCCCCATTGTTGTCACAACACGGCTGCCACTACACGAAACCCCACTTAAACTTTACGACGTCAATTGGCAACAATACCTACCCCCTGTGCCTTCGTTACCCCCACTACCCCCCCCCCCCATAACCGCCAACTCCCTCTAGCGACCGGCACGTCTTGTAAATGTCGACGTGAATATGTGAGAGAGTTGGGGTTATTATCCTTGAAGTTTTGATGCTAGTTATCGTTTAGAAAAGTAAAAGTGACAAAAATCAAATACAGTGAATTTTCTTAAACCGACTATTTTCCCAAACGACTTGTATTTTATGGAAAAGTTTGTGTTTTTCATTTCCACAAGCGGTCATTTTTTTAATTCTCACTGTATTTTTAACACTAGGAATACACCCGCGGTTTCGCTTACGTTTATATCGAAATCGAATCTTTTACTTTCTTATACCATGTATATGATATATACATTAGTATAAGTAAGTATAGTGAAGCCGATTTTTTTCGAACCTCGGATTTTGACGGAATTATCTATTTTGACCTTCCCTTAATCCATTCTGACTATTTTCGCCATGATGTCTGTGTGTCCGTCTGTCTGTCTGTCTGTCTGTAAGCGCTGTAACTCAAATACGACAAATCGTAGAAGGCTGATATTTTATATTTAAGATTAATTTTTGGCTGGGAAGAAAACGTCCTATTTTTGAAAACGATCTTTCAATACGGATGTTTACCTACGTCGATTTTTTAATTTTTCGAATTACTCTGAAACAGTGCGAAATAGAGAAAAATGGTCAAGTTAAAAAATGTAGGTAATATCTATATCTATAATTTATGTTCTATTCATTTTTTTGTAAAAACGAATTTTTGAAAAAAAAAATTTATTATAATTCAAATGGTTCATAACACAGAAAAAAATGTATGGGAAATAAATTATAGATAATAACATACTCGACATTTTTTATCTAAAACATTTTTTTCTTATTTCAAAAATAATTCAAAAATCCAAAAATGTACAAGAGTAAACATCCGTTTTCAGTTATTACGTTTAAAAAAATCACTTGTTATATAAATATAAAATTATTCATTTTGTTCTTTCTTGTTAGTTTGTTAGAAATATTTTAATAAACAAAGAATCACGTATACAATTCACTGTTAGGTTAGGTATAAGAAAGTCCCGTGGTTCCCAAGGCAGATATTTTTATTTCATCTCTATACCAGGTGTTTTTTTTAACCTGAAACTTTCAAATATCTCGAAAAATAGGCAGTCTACGGAAAAAATATCAATAACCAAAATTAAATCATTACGCGGGTGAAATACATTAGTGCAAAAAAATAGTCCCCAACCCCCCTCTTTGTAGGTTGGGAAGGGGGTATCTTTGAATCATAAATAAGAACCTCAATTTTTTATTGCAGATACGGATTCTACGGTTAAAAGTACGTACGATTTGACTGAAATATTTTGTTCGATTCATCATAGATGGCGCTGTAATCGACGAAATTCAATTTATAATACAACAAAAAGAACCGGAAAAATTTGAAAAAAAAATCGATCGCACCGAGGATCGAACCAGGCCATTCACAGTTGTCGGTTCGTAGCGCAAACCACTTGTCTACAGTAAGTGATGTGCTAGTTTTCAACTGAATTATTACATATATAAGTTATGCGAATTTACAGAGGAATTTCATAATTTTTTTTCTCGGTTGTTTACGAGTTTCCGGTCAACCGGCTTGGTGTGTAGGTTTGTCTATGCCACTACTACAACCCTATTTTTTTTTAACAAATTGGTGCATCTGATATCTGGTTGTCCCCTTGTTAGAAGAAATCGAAAAAAATTAAATTTTGTCGATTACAACGCCATCTACTTTTAGTACTTTTAGCCGTAGAATCCGTATCTGCAATAAAAAATTGAGGTTCCTATTTAAGATTCAAAGATACCCCCTCCCCAACCTACAAAGAGGGGGGTTGGGGACTATTTTTTTGTACTAATGTATTTCCCCCGCGGAATGATTTAATTTTGGTTATTGACATTTTTTCCGTAGTGTCTATTTTTCGATATATTTGAAATTTTCAGGTTAAAAAAAACACCTGGTATATGAAAATGAATATTCGTTTATATAATTACGGAACCGATTTCAATGCGCTTTTCACCAAAAGTTAGATCATTTTTCTGGGCAGTATCGTGGCTATTAATATTTTATGAAAACCTAAGATTTAACATCAAAAGACTCAAAAAATCTTTATCAAGTCGTGTTTTGTTTCCATGATGTTACAGCATACAACTGTCATTTAGGTATATAAAAACATAGTACCTTACCATGGAATACAGAATTCTATAATTTACAGTTTCAATATTTTATTTTATTAATTTAGGTTACTTATAATCACGTCTTATTCAAATATTTTGTAGAACAATTTGATAATTTTTGACATATGTTAACAATTAAATATTTTGAAATACCTATATTGATTGAAAATTGAAATATAAAGAAACATTTCACTTTCATGAAAGGTAAAATATCGAAATTGATTGCTAACTTATTTATTTTTATTTTTTGATTTCACCTGGTGTTTCCTGGGAGTTTGAAAATATAATTTTACATGATTTTGTCAGTAACTACTGAACGGATTTTATTTCGCTTTTCACCAATAGGTTGTGTTTATGTATATAATTTGTGGATATTTTGTGCAAAAGGACCCCGCAGTTTTTGATAGGGAAATGGCTTTCAGTCAATCTCTTTGAAACCAACTGGAAAATATTCTCTAAATCATCCCGATTAAAAGTCTCAATGGTCGCAACCGCCTAAGTTCCCGAGGTCTCGCGCAAAAAGCTGTTTTGTACCTAATAATGCAATAAAAAAATCGATATAGTACAGGACATTTTGAACAAAGAAATTAAGTTTTATGTATCGTTTTGTTTATTTAATTTCTAGATTTTTATGTTGTTAAAGTTTGCAAGTTCTAGCAAATTGTTTTATGGATTATAATAAAGTTTTTATAAAACATGTTAAGGTATGTGTAGTGCCGTCAGCGCCAGCTACTAGCGATAGTATTAAAAATATTAAATTGTAAAATAAAAACAATAGAAAATTAGTTGTCATAAAAATATAACTTTGATTTGTAACACACTTATGGGACACCTTATATAAATGTAACTATTTTAAAAATATGCTGCTTGTTTAGCCTGACAACTTTTGTATTTAAAGTTTTTTTCCATTTGTTATAATAAATTAAATATTGAACTTGGGAAATCCTGCACTATATCGATTTTTTAATTGCAGTATTAGGTACAAAACAGCTCTTTGCGCGAGACCTCGGGAACTTAGGCGGTTGCGACCATTGAGTCTTTTAATCGGGATGATTTAGAGAATATTTTCCAGTTGGTTTCAAAGAGATTGACTGAAAGCCATTTCCCTATCAAAAACTACGGGGTCCTTTCACGAAGTCGGAAAAAACAATTCCTGATGAACCGTGTGATGTAGGCATGTTGAGTGGGCATGTTGAATATTTTAGGTCACTATATAATTTTAATAGAAAATATATTTTTTGTTATCACAACTACAATTGATTCTTTTTTGTAAATTTTGCTTAATACGAACCTGTTATAATATGTAAAACCAATTATCACATAGCCTATAAAAAATCTGAGTTCTTAGGCTTTCTAACGGTGAAAGTCTCATCAAAATCGGAACAGTAGTTTTCGTGTAAAGTCGGTACAAATAAAAACGAATTATTTTACCTAAAATATTGATTGAAGGTAAATGTGCCCACACAAGTTTAGAAAAATTAATTATATTACCTAAAATATTGATTGAAGGTATACATACCCACAAAAGTTTAAAACCACTGGTGAGCCCTTTTTAAGTTTCACGAGTCTGTTGAAAAGTTGAAAATTGTCAGCTATAGAAAGATTTTTCAACACCTCACTTCTGTTTTATACATTTATTTTATTTTTTATTTTTATACACGTTCTCAAAAAAAAAACTTGAGTGCAAAAAAATGTATAGAGCAATTATTCTTTTGTTCCTTTAATGAATTCTGTAACATTGTTACTGGCACAGGCGCGGATCTAAATTTAAAAAATTTGGAGAGGGGAAGTGGTGGACAAAATAAAGTTTGAAACAAAAGAACTGGTTTTATTTATTTTTTAAGTTTTTTTTACTTCCATGTTCTGAAAGAAATAAAAATATTGTAATACCATCGAAAAATCGTGTCCGAGATAATGACAGATTCTGATTGTACTACCTTCAAAACGTAAAGAAAAGTTAATTTCCGCACGGCGACTGTGCGTGTGTCTGGATGTAGAATTTTCTTTCGTTCACGATAACTACTGTAAAAATGCCCCGATCTGAATTATTTTAGAAGAAAATGTTTGTCTCAGTGAGTACTCCAGACCTGTTGATTTTAGTGCTAATCAGATTAGGGGTTTTTGAAATATTCGAAATTTTGTAACTTTTATCGTCTAAAAAGTAAACGTTGCGAGTATTATCTCACTAATTTTGATAAGACTTGGTACATTTGTATTAATTAAACTTAAGGGACATTTATTATTTGTACGCGCCTAAACAGCCATTGAAGGGGTGAAAAACAACCACAAAATTTGAATTTTAAATACTAATTAATACGTCATATATTATGTTGCCTTGGAAACAAATGCAACTAAATTCATATTGTCAAATTATACTCTATTTCATTTCAGAATGCTGTGGTTGCCGTGGTTTTTGACGGTAAAATGCACAATTCGTACCGCCAAAACATTCTACGAATGTATATTATGATTTTGACTTTAGGGCATTAGAAAACTAATATTTATATACAAATGGCAACAACTGCTGTAACCGTCGTATATATGTTTTTTTATGTATTACGAAATTTATATTCATAGTAGATTTATATTTAAAAATATATATTTATTATATTTATAAATATATATTATATTTATATTTATATTCATAGACGATGATTCTGTGAATCGAAAGCTTGCGTTTACCTCTTCTTAATTAAATTTTGACGTTTAAACAAACAAGTTTGTTTTTATTATATTAGTAAGTTATATAAATAAAATATTTAAAAAAATATATATTTTTAAAAATTATTTAAAAAGATAGAAAGAACATGGAAGTCAATATTTTATATATATAATTTGTTTGTTGTAAAATCTAAAATAACTTGAAAATCCGCATGCAGTTTTTAAGGTTTTCAACCTGTCTGTTAATGCCGACACTATCTTTACCCAGAAGTCACATTTATTTTACAGTTCAAAGAAATACATAATACTCCAGTTTTGAACACTAGTTTCATTAAATGTACTTAATTAGAAATACTTGTTGATATTTGATTACATACTGCCATTACTGAATCAAAATCTATAGATACTTAACTTTAAAACAGCTTAATTTGATGACAATCGGTCTATGTTTGTTTCAAATTTTGCGATTCTTTATTTTATAAATTTTGTGTCGTAGATACTTATCATTTTTGTAATCATTAGCAAGTATCCATCACTGGTTTTACTTTATCTATAACTGGAAAAAAAACATAAACAAAATTAGAAGACTTTAATTTAAAAAAAAAACTATATTTGCAGATTTTGGTAATTTAATTGATTAAATAAAGAGGTACTTGTTTTATTAGTAACATGAGTTCATAAGAATTACAAAAAGAACCCCCAAAAACAGTACACCTTGCTCTAAAAGCGTCCAAGACTGGTTACCTTCAAGAAATCAATACGAAACATTTTACACAGATATATGTATATATTTTAACATATTACCCCCTCACTTCAACCCTGCATAACGGCGCACATTACTCACAGAATGAGTTATTGGCCCATTACACACGGTATACATTATTATAATGTGCAGTTCTTAGTCATTGAGTAAATATTCATAAAGCGATATTAGCAGTGTACGTACACTCTTAATTATGATAGCTTTATTAACTTACGAGCCAACTCATTAAGGCTCTGTTAATGATGTATTAATATACAAAATGCTATTAGCAGGTATTTAAGTGTGCTATATATCACTTAAGTGTATTATAAATGACTTAAATTACGAAGTCGATGATATATTATTAATACTCAAAAAACTATTAGCAGGTATTTAAGTGTGGTGTTATACACATGACTTAAGCTGGTTTTATAAATTGAATTTATTTTTAATTCATAGTTAAAATTTAGTGACTTTTCGACACCAACTCGAACAACAGCTGGTTTCAAACAAAATATACACGTATAAAGAAAGTAATGTGCAGGCCACACCAGTATATTTACTATAGAAACAATTATTTTCTGTACACAAAACAATTAGTAATGGAAAATCATGTATTTAGCAGCTAGCTCACGTAGAGGACCAACAAACAGAAAATGGCTCTCAATTAAAAACGAATTAAAACATAGGTACTATAAACCAGTGGTATTCAAACTGTCAGTATCAAAAAAACATTTTTAGAGGCTCATTTTGACGTTATAATATTAAGATCAATTTTTACTTTCTTATACCATGTATATGAAAACATTAGTATAAGTAAGTATAGTGAAGCCGATTTTTTTCAAACTCCGGATTTTGACGGAATTAGCTATTTTGACCTTTCCTGACTATTTTCGCCATGATGTCTGTGTGTCCGTCTGTCGGTCTGTCTGTGTGTCCGTCTGTCGATCTGTCTGTCTATCTGTCTGTCTGTAAGCGCTGTAACTCAAATACGACAATTCGTAGAAGGGTGATATTTTATATTTAAGATTCATTTTTGGCTGGGAAGAAAACGTCCTATTTTTGAAAACGATCTTTCAACCGGATACGGATGTTTACCTACGTCGATTTTTTAATTTTTCGAATTACTCTGAAATAGTGCGAAATAGATAAAAATGGTCAAGTTAAAAAAATGTAGGTAATATCTAGGTAATATATATAATTTATGTTCTATTCATTTTTTTGTAAAAACGAATTTTTGAAGAAAAAAAATTATTATAATTCAAATGGTTCATAACAGAGAAAAAAATGTATGGAGAATAAATTATAGATAATAACATACTCGATATTTTTTATCTAAAACATTTTTTTCTTATTTCAAAAATAATTCAAAAATCCAAAAATTTACAAGAGTAAACATCCGTTTTCAGTTATTACGTTAAAAAAAATCACTTGTTATATAAATATAAAATTATTCATTTTGTTCTTTCTTGTTAGTTTGTTAGAAATGTTTTAATAAACAAAGAATCACGTATACAATTCACTGTTAGGTTAGGTTAGGTTAGGTATAAGAAAGTCCCGTGGTTCCCAAGGCAGATATTTTTTAATATTATTAATATCCATACTAATATTATAAATGCGAAAGTGTGTTTGTTACGTTTCCATGGCTAAGCCGCTGAACCGATCTTGATGAAATTTGGCAGAGAGATAGCTTGCATCCTGAGAAAGGACATTAGCTACTTTGTATCACGAAAAATGTATAAAATAAAATGGGTGTGTGACATTTGAACGCGCGACCTGTTTTATCGACTATCATAACAGAAACCTTCTTCTTCTTCGTGGGTTTTATGTTTGACAGTTCCAATCCTAACCTATCTTTCACGCGAACGAAGTCGCGGGTAACAGCTAGTTGATAATAAATAAATATATGTGCTAACAATTTCTACCTCAAGTCAGATTTTTGTAGTCATCGAAAAATAGTAACTTCTAAATGATTTGAAATTTTGATATGTACAACTAGATTATATTGCAAACATTTTAAGATAATTCCGAAGTTTGTGTGACGTATAGTTACAAAGTACTATGTCGCTTAAAAATAAGACAATTTTTTCGGTTTATTTTTTATTTGATTTTTCATACTTCACTTAAAAAGCTGTAATAAAATAACTGAAGAATTTAAATTTTAATACGTTATACAACGAAGATCAAAATACATGTTTTCTTATTTATAATTGGCCATCTACGCAGTGTATATATGTATATATACATTTTTATTAAATTCTGGCCCAAGTTTGGAGATATTATATTATTTTTAGTGACACTCGTCTGAAGGCTATAAGAATTGATTTTTCTTCTCTTAAACCATTTCCCTTTTCTCTATTTACGTTGTTCCGGTCATGTATAGAATATTTTATTTTTTATTACTGGAGTAAATCCAGAATTTCAACGACAATTCTTGCATTTAAGACTATTTTCTTCGCGATTGTTGACGTATAATTATACGTCAACATTTTTTTCACTTATTCATTATAATGAATAAGTGAAAAAATCAGATACATTTTATAACTTGGAAAATTGTTTTTTACAAAAAAATACCTGTGGATTGTACACTTTATATTGTTTTTAAATATTTCTAAACGAGGCAATTCCCAGTGTTTTATTTTTGGAAAAAAAAAATTATTTCACTGTTTTCATGTTATTATTGAGTACACCTATCACCCGATTTACACGGCACTTATTTTACACGATTTCGCTTTTACACGATTTATAAATTGACAATTTTCAAAAAACTAGTAAAAATGTTTATTCCGCTCCATATACGCCTATACAAAGATTTGATGGCATTTTTGAATTTTTTTCCTTCGGTAACCTGATGAAAAGAACAGGGGATTCCCGGGCTTGTAAAATATACATTTAGGGGAATCCCGATAATCTTCATCATTGTTCCTAATGTAAAATAAATTAAATATCTACTTATATTACTTTCATATGTTTGTTGTTTTATGAACTAAGAACAATTTTGAGTTTTCCAAGATGTCTGACTTTTGTTTTACTTAAATAAATTACTGAATCATGCTCATTTTGGGATTTTTTTTCGTTTTACACGATTTTACTTAGCAAAATCCAAGATTTCAGTTTACACGGTTTTGTGCAGAACGTATCTACCGTGTAAATCGGGGGATAGGTGTATTACAATTCTTTTACCTGTAGAAACCTATTTTAACAAAATCAATTTTCATTATCAATATTATAGTATTTAAAACCGTAGTTTTCACTTCATGAGCTTCTACAAATTAAACAAATTTATATATATACATATTAATACAGACTACGGTTTGAAAATGTCAATTTTTCACTTCATTTTCTATACAAAAAACATATTTTTGACGAAATCTAAAAATTAATTTTTTTAGTCATATTTCGTAGTTCAAATTTCAACTTTCCATTTAAAATATAAAAATACAAAATAATTCAATTGATACATGTTGTAGAAAATATTATTATCTATAATAATTTTTGTCTCATTAATTTTATTCTATTATTTATTAGTTTGTTAGAAATATTTTTTAATAAAATTAGAAACACGTACACTGTTCACTCTCAGTATTACGTATAAGAAAGTCCCGAGGCTAGAATGTCAGCTTTTTTATTAAGAATAAATTCAATAAAATATCGACTTTTTTTTATCCGTTTAATAGAAAATATAGATTTAATAAATTGTAAGAAATTTTCCGAAGAAAACCCCTGAGCCAAAAGTATATAAAATCGAAAACAAATATTGTAGATGACATTTTCACTTTAGAAAAAATCGCTTGGGCAAACAATGTCCGAACAACAAAAAATAACATCAAGCTATAGATATTATTTTTTATATCCACAGAATTGGGGTTTGCCGTCCTTTGTAAATTCAGCTCACGCAATCTGGAGTGTTTTGTATTTATAGAAGACATAAAAACCCCTTTATTTATTATTGCTAAGACCATTGTTCTCAATAAATACAAATCAAAATATTATGTTTACATAAAATGACTGTCCACTTCATTTTCATCGTGATATGATTTTATAAAACGCGTAAAAAGGATACAGAATATTCAGGGAGTTACAGAATTTTCTTTTAGCTTAATACTCTGAAGTTAGTCGAATAAATATACTTAGATTTTATTCCAATACGTTTTTTTATATACAGGGTGTCAAAAATGTTCCAGGACGGTCGAATATTGCGAATGGTATATACAGCATCAAAAAACACGCAGTGTGGGTGGGGGAAACTTTGATATCTTAAGGGGGCAGACCCAGTTAGGACTTCCAAAAAAAGCTCTTTTTTAGGATTTTTTTTTGGCCACGCATTAAAATAATTAATAACAAATGTTTTTCCACATGAAAGATATGTATTTACAGAAAACATTGTAATTTTTTTATGGAAAAATATTAAAAAATAAGTGGGATACAGCAAATTTGGGAGGGGTCCAAAAAAAAGTATTTTGCCTTGATCACTGCTGCTCGTCACTATATCATTTGAAATAAAATTAAAAAAGGGATCATTAGCTAATGACATAATGCTCCGGATGAACGAAGGGATTTGAAAAATTTTGAATTTTCACAAAATGGCGGATATTGAAAATCAAAGTTCTTTATTTTACTATAATTTCACTCGCATTTTCGGCTATAAAAAATAATAATCGTCCAAAAAAAATCCTTCGTTCATCCGGGGGACAGTTATGTATAGAATAAGTGAGAAAAATTTCAAACCGATCGGCAAAGCCGTTCTCAAGTTACAGTGATCACCGACTTCAAAAACATGGTTTCGAGAAAAACACGTTTAAAGTTTTGAGTACGATTAGCATGCAGATAAAAAATTTATTTTGGAACTTACACTGAATCGTCTATGGACAGGATATTTGTCTGAAATTTTCAGAGAATACTTTTGAAATATTCTACTTTGAGAAAATGCAAAAAAAAAATGAATTTTTTCAAAATTCTAATTGGGTCTGCCCCCTTAATAACCTGCAGATAGCGTTTACTTTGCTTTTACTCCATAGAAAATTCTTTATAATACCGGACATGAGTTCTGTTTCATTTTTTTAAATATTCCTGTCAATTAAAATCTCAAAAAAATCGTTTTTTTAATATTCGAAAACTCTAGAACTAGCTTTTTTTATTTTTCGTAGCTTACGGTGCTAACTTCATGTAGGTATTAAACATAATTTCAATCATAGTAAGTATAAGTAACAGACAAATATTTAATATCACTCTTTTTCCAACCCACAAGCGACGCCCCTGTTTGTATTTTGAAGAATATCTCAGCAAATATATATTATTCTATATTGTACGTATGTGCAAAAAAAAAACTAATATTTATATACATACATATCCACATTTTATATCTACCATCTGGTACTGAGTTATTATTTGCGTAGAGGGAGAGACAAAAATAAGAATGTTTATTTAAATAAACAAAAACAATAAATATATAGTATATCGTTAGTTTTTGGAGCATATAAAATGGGAAATAATAAATATTTGTCGAGATATGCTCTCAAATATATGTATGAGTGCATATAACGGGGAGCATATTTGTTTTTAAAGAAAATAGTACCTAACTATAAATAATTTAAAAAATAAAATTAATTTCGAAACAATCAACGCATAACTATGGAAATATCCAACAAAAGAAAAAAAACATCTGCCAAGTAAATGCACAGTGCTCCCTCGTGCTAAATTCACCAAAGGTAGTTAATTATTCAACAATTTAAATAAAAACCGATAGTGCTTATGTAAATTGCCTGAAATTGGTTAACCATGATTTAATTTTTATACAATTTTACTAAAAAATATTAGTTCGAAATTTTTCTTAAAACGCACCTGAATATTTTTTTCATATATTTTTAATTGTTTGATAATTTTAATCTGAATCTAAATTTATGCAAATGTCAAAATGACATTTAAAACGTCAAATGACATTTAAAACGCCAAAATGACATTTAAAACGTCAAAATGACATTTAATATATCCAAGCAAATATCAATTTAGAAAAACAAAACATGATTTTTTAAAATAAATTGAGACAAATCTTTGTAAGGAAATATTTTACAACAAACGTTGTAGACCCATATTACAGGAAATTTAATGCTCTACAAAAAATATACTATACAATTTTCACGTGACATGTGTCGTTCTTGAGATATCTTGAAAGAATAAATATTTTGAGGTGTCACCCCTCCCCTTTACACACGATTTTGATGATTTTGAAATGGGAACGTCCTCAAGCCAGACCCAACCACCCGATCAAGTTTCAATAATATCGGTTCAGTGGTTCATGAGTTATGCGTGTGACAAGGATTCAGAGGATTTCAGTATTGACGTGAAACGGATAGATCAATTTAAAATTTTGAAATCGGAGCACATTTTTTTTATCTCAATCTAAAACGATCACAAAGCTTCTCGTATCTTTGATATTGTGAGGAAGCAAATTAATTGTTTTCATCCCTTAAAAAGTAAGTATTGAAGGATATTTTAAAACGACATTTAAAACCAACGAATTTTTATTTTTAATTATATTTAAAAAAGTCATTTGATTGTTTTTTTTATATATCTCACAAAAAATATTAGTAAAAAAGACAAGGGGTGCAGTTACAACTATTGTCACTTTTTATGCTGCTGTATTTAAGGGTTGAAAGATGAAGGGTCAAAACTATTTAAATTATTATATTATATGAACCTATACAGTGTATTCCAAGTTGATTAAGACATAGAAAATTTAACATGGGGGCAATTAGAAGTGTTGTAGTGACTTTTGGTCAAATTTAACGTTGTGTGATTGGTGCATTTTGAAATGCCACCACAAAATTTAATAAAATAGTAATTAGTATTTTTTTTTTCAAATTTATATCTGCCAACAAATATTATTATAATTTTATCTAGGACTTTAACTTCATTAATGTATTTTATTCTTTATTAAAGTTGAAAACAAAATACTGTTGATTAATTTAATATTTATCAGTTAGTTTCGAGGAGGCATTTCAAAATGCACCAATCACACATCGTTAAATTTGACCAAAGGTTACTACAACATTTCTAATTGTTACTGTTAAATTTCTTATGTCTTAGGCGGCTCTTACACTATCAAATAAATATGTCAAAGATCTTTGACAAAGATTTGATCATATTTCGATACGATATTTTCTCAATATTATATAGGGATATTTTCTTCTTTTTTTGTGCTTTTTGAATATCAGTGCGTGGATGTTCGTCAATTGACGCGATCGAGGTTTGAATTTACAACCGTGTATTGTGGTTTTTATAATCAATAAGAAGATTATCATATAATACTGGATTTTGTTGATATTCATTTATTAATAATTATGTAACTGTAACTGTCAGTGATAGCTTGGTAGTCGCCATTTTGTTTTTGACGTCAAAAAACATTGATCAAATATAAGAGACTGCCATTAACTATGATCAAATATTATAAAAGTTGACTTATTATACTGTCATATTTCTTTGATCAAAGAAATTTAATCATATTTCTTTGATAGTGTAATAGCCGCCTTAATCAACTTGGAATACACTGTATAAGCTATCTATTGGTGTTTTAAATACTGTTCTACGATTATTAGCTCCGGAAATATAGACTTTCAAAATGTGGAATATTTCGAGTACCAGGGAAAACATAGATCTACATCAAAAAGTATAAGTAATGACAAATTTTCAGTGGATCAACCGATTAAGAATAAAACTTTTTTAAGTTTACGTTATTAGTACAACGGGCATTAAAAAAACTTAACAAATATTTGAACCAGATAAAAATAAAACCTAAACATTAACTGCAGAGAAAATCTTGATAAAAAATAATTTCCTATACCTTTTCCCTCAACATAATAATAATAATAATAATAATAATAATAACAGAGAGTTTAATACAATTGCACAATATCTTCTAATTTTCGTACACATTACCCAGAATGCAGAAGAAAGCAGACAGTAAAAGACATCTCATTTACATAAGAGAGAGAGAACAAGAGAAGGTTTTTTGCGAGAAAATGGTCGCGATATATTCTTTTCAAGTCAAGCCTCATCTGAAAATGCGTATTATTTAACGGTACTTCCATGCGTAGAGTTACACAGGGCCAGTATTAAGGGCGAAAGCCACTACGACTGGTCAAAAAATTGTCAATGTTTGGGAATTTTTTTCACAGGTATAACTAATAATTTTAGAATCGGGTAGACGAAATTTTATTAAGTACAGTATTGTGCAATTTAATGAAATTATCGGCAATTATTATGGTAAAACCGTTTATTGCTTGTAAAATAATATTTTTACAAAATTATACAGGGTGGGGTATTTAAAGTGTTACAGATTATTATCTCATAGCCATCGCATATTTGAAAAAATGTTTCAAGCAAAAAATGTTTGGTTGTGAGGAGGTAATCGAATAGCAATATTTATTTGCTGTTTTAACGTGGCCTTCAAAGATATTTGAAGGTCAACATAATTTTTTTAAATAGAAACCTAAAAATGTTTATTTTGGTCTAATGAAACTTGGACAACTGTTCTAGAATTTTTTTAACATTTAGTATTTTTTTTTGTTTTTGCTAAAATAAAATAAATAGAAAAAGTTTTTTAAATTTTTAAATTAATTCTCCAAGCTTTATTAAACCAAATTAAACATTTTTTGTGGCTCGTACTTTTTTTCTAAAGTTTATGGTTTCTGAATAAAATTTCTTGAAAGTTAAAAATCTCGAATTATTTTGTTAGATACATTAGAATGCTTAGGCTGTTCAAAAAAAAGTTTAAATAAAAGATTCATGTTTTTTCACGTAGAATAAGAAACTAAATAAAATCTATAGGTTCCTATTTAAAAAAATGATGTTGACCTTTAAATATCCTTGAAGGCCACGTTAAAACAGCAATTAAATATTGTTATTCGATGCCCCCCTCATTTTTTGGTTGAAATTTTTTTTTTAAAATATGCAATGGTTCTGAGATAATAATCTGTAACACTTTAAATGCCCCACTCTGTATAACTAGCATTACGCTAATTAATAGAAAATATGACCCCTTTGGCTTCAATAACTGCTTTTACTCGTTTATGCATGGACTTCACTAGTTTTTGACAGTATAAAAAATATGTATACATTTTTTTAATGTTATTTCAGCTACTAAATGCTATTTTTAGTTTTGATCTACGATTTTTTTTCGCGTAGTTATTTAGTGAAATTAAAAATAATCTAATATCCCCCACACTGGGTACGGTCCTGGCGCATAGATACGGTAGAAGCTACCCCATTCTTTCAGGTTAATGAAATTGCGAACTCTTGGAGATTTTTGTTTTTACGGGGTTGCAGTAGAATGAATACAAGTTGAATTTTTACCAACTAAATTATGGTGCTTTTTATATAAAAATACAAATATTTATTTTCTACTACTAATAATGGAAACTTCCCCTTTGTAGAAATTTTTTGCTGCTTTTTTTACACATATACAAACATGTGATCCTATTCTACATTGTTTGAGGTAAATATACGTTTCTATTACCAATACATAGTATATTTAAGGAGTAGTAGATTTCAGAGAACACTGTCATAAAACTATATTAACAACGATTCATTTAAACAATATATTATAAAACTTTTAAAAAAGCCACTGTAACGAAATTTTACACGATAAGACCTCTCACTAATGAGTATTTAATATCAACCTATAGTATCTGATACCGACGTTTCTACCAACTTAAATAATAATTCACTTTTTTTGTTTTTAATATTTATTTTACCCACATGATTTTGGCATTTTAAGAGCTTCGAGTACCAAATTTTGCAAGAGATGTCGGGTTATTTAAATTAATATACTTTGTATTAAATTAATTCCAACGTTTCATTCACATATAATAATAAAACAATACTATTTTCATAATGTTTAAATTCTACCCTGCGCCTACACCATTTTTCTAAATAATGTGTTTTTTTATAATGAAAAGGTATTTAAAAATAATTCTAGATATTAAACTAAAATCAATAAAATACCACTTGTATCAATAACACAAATTTATAATAACATACTCAATAAAAAGAATTACTTTTCTAACAATTTAAAAGCGAACTTAAAAATTATTAATTAATTAATAAATATTATTTGAATTTAAACGTTGCAATAAAAATATGAATTAATGTAATTAATATAATATACTGTTAAATATTATTATATCCTCTGCTTGTAATAGTTAAAGAAGTAATAAATTATATTACAATAGACATGATGCCAGTAACAAAATATCACTGAAATTATGATATTTAATAATGAAATAGGTTAAAAAGATTCTAAAAAATGTATTTATTTTTATATTAAAAGCGAGATTAATATAATTTTTGATAAAATAAAAACACAAAATATAGCAATCCGCCATATTTGATGAAACACCTATCAGAGTGAATGACGTCACGCCTCAGTAAACATAATTTTTGTTTCATTAATATCTGCAATGTTTATAAATTATTTTGTGATTTTAAATTATCATTTTACTCAGTTTTGTATTACAAAAACTAAAACCGAGAAACGTTAGCGATGGAACAAGGATTTATTATAGTTTACATAGGCGTGACGTCAAAAATGCGCCATTACACCTGCGAGCGTTTTGGCGTCAAATTCAAAATTAGTTTCAAAAGGGTAAATTTTTGTGATTAAACCTTTATTTTCTGCAGAAATAAGTTTTTTTTTTAAATAGGAGACACGTAAGATCATCATAGAATAGTATTTTAAAATTAGGCATCATGCATATAGCAGTACCAATCTAGATTTCAGCAAAATTGTCACCTAAGTTATAAAAAAATACTTAATATCCGAAATACAATTTTTAACAGTAGTAAAATAATTAATTTTTTTGTATTAAATATCAACAGTTAATGAGTGATTGCGATATGAGCCCTCTCTTCTTGTCTTAGAGTTAATAAAATCAGCATTCGTTCGTGATGTAAGAGTATCACCGTTCCCTAGTCGACGTGGATCTATAGATAGATGTATATTAATCCCCCCTCTCCCCAACAATGTTGAATAAAACTCACATAACTCTTACAAAACCGTCTGTTTTCCCGTAATTATAGCACCGACATTTTAATCTCGTGACATATTTTCCTCAGACTTTAGCAAATCCCGGTATTTTCTTTATCATTTTCTCGGGATAATAGTTTGTCGTAGAATTACCATTAATTTTACTTATTAATATTCTTTTGCTCTTTTACAGATATCTAAATGAGTGATTCTGTAGTTTTTTTGTGTGCTGGAATCGATCCCCTTATGTCCGGTATCATAAAGGACCTAACAAATTTGTTAGCTAACAAACACTTTCAACTGAGGTATCAAACATATATGACAGTTCTTTTGGAGTTTGTTGATGACTTTGACAAGTTTCGCGCACGCGTTGAAGGTAAATACAAACGGTATTAAAACAGTGGTGATGTTATGAAAATTATTTTGTACGGTCAAAGATGCCAACTGTGTTACAATTAATTGAAGTGTCACTGCTCTAAATTCCATAACTAATCCATAGATACTAGTACAGTATTAATACCCCATATGAATGTAATTGCTAGCTAACAAATTTTGTTAGGTCCTTTATAATACCGGGCATTACTCAAAATGATCAATTAGCTCAGATTCTTGAGATATCCTGACCTTAAAATGCAAAAATTATGATTTTTGTAATATTAATGAAAATATCACCGAATGCAATTTTTTTCTAAAGTTTTCGTCCTATCTTTTCTTTTTATTATGAATTTGTTTAATTCACTGTATGATTTTTTTCGCCGAAACATACTAGTTTAAAGATAATTTGATATTTGTTATTATTTTTAAAAATAGATAGGTATCTCTTCAAAGTATTATAAGGTAAAGGCACCAGTTATGGCCTCTATAAGAGCAAGTTTTCGTTTTTTTTTAGTTAATGGGCTAATTTTTTGTAATTCTCATGAACTCATGTTACTAATAAAACAACTAACTTTTTATTTAATCAATTTAATTATCAAAGTTCGCAAATATAGTTTTTTTTTTTAATTATAGCCTTTTATTTTGTTCATGTTTTTTCTCTAGTAATGGCAAAGATAAAACCAGTAATGAGCACGCAGTGGTGGACACTTGCTAATAATTACATAATTAAATAAATAAATTATACTAATAATTAGTTTAAATGTCCACCATTTTGACACCTATTGGCCGATTGTCATCAAATCACGCTGTAAGACAGTTAAATGTATATATAGATTAATATTCAGAAATGGTAGTAATCAAATATCAACACATATTTCTAATTCAGTACATTTAATTAAAAATTTGCCATTACCGGGGTCCTTGCCAAGACTGTGAAAAAAAGTGAAAAAATCATACAATGAAACATTCAAATATTCATTTGCACGAAGAAAAACAGTATTATTTGCTGTCGTCAACGAAATCTTTAGAAAATAATTGCTTGCTTGGTAATATATTCGTAAATACAGCCAAAATCGTCATTTTGTCACTTTTAAAATTTTTGAGAAAAAATTATATGTATGTAAAAAATATATACATTGCAATGTTAGACGAAACATTGAGATAATATAGTACCAATAAAAACAAATTACATCGATATATAGAAAGATTTTAATGGGAAAATTTTTCTCAGAAAATAAAAATTGTATAACAATTATTAAGTTTCATTTTTATTTAAACATAAGTATATATAAACTTTATTTTTGTATTATTTTCAAATACAAAATACGAATAATTTCAATTTTACATCTACCATTTCATATACCCAATTACAATTTCATGAAAAAAATAATAAAATGTTCGCTCAAGAATTCATTTATACGTCAAAGAAGTTTAAATTATATTTTATTCCTTCAAGAGAATATAATTTGATATAATATATGAACAGACTTACCTTAGAGTTTTGGAAGCGACGTTTTAAGATCTTCGATTTTCTGCGAATCTGCAAACAAAATAGAAAATATGAATTACAATGGATAGTTATTTTTTACTTTTTTATCTTCGAGTTCATAATTTTTCCAATTATTTTTCAAACGGTACGTAATAGAAAATAAGTTATTTTATCTATTATATTATATCCCAATCATTTTTCGATATAATAATTTGTTTTCAAAATATTCAATTTTCCATGTCAAATCAACAACAGGGTATAAACCTCACCATCTCAAATTTTCATGAAATTTGGCACAATAGGCATGATGCCTAATTTTAAAAAACTATTTTATGATGATTTTACGTATCTCCTATTTCCAAAAAAATACTTATTTCTGCAGAAAATAATGGTTTAATCACAAAAATTGACTCTTTTAAAACTAATTTTGAATTTAACGCCATGGCGCATTTTTGACGTTACCCCTATGTAAAGACTCCTTGTCAACAATAATAAATCCTTGTTCCATTGCTAACGTTTCTCGGTTTTAGTTTTAGTAACACAAAATTAAAACCACAAAATTATAAACAGTGCAGATATTAATAAAACAAGAATGATGTTTACTTAGCCGTGACGTCATCCACTCTGACTGGTGTTTTATCTAACATGGCGGATTGCTGTATTTTGTGTTTTTATTTTAACAAAAATCATATTAATCTCGCTTTTAATATAAAAATAAATACATTTTTTAGAATCTTTTTAACCTATTATTTAAAATCATAATTTCAGTGTTACTTTGTTACTGGCATCATGCCTATTGTACTATTCATATAGACTTGGAAAAATACTAAATTTTATTTAGATATGTCTACTCGTCTTGAAATTACAGCTATGTAAAGTTTTCAAAAATTGGCCAAAAAACCGTGATGGAAATTTTTTTAAATGCTCTGGAAGCTGATCTAATTGACCTAGAGAATTGGGCGGGGTGAAATTTTACAGCGTATTTCACACCGATTCTAATGATATATAACATAATATGGGTTAAGAAAAAAAATCTTTCAAAATCAAAGTCAAAATTTTGATTTTTAATTTCACAACAAGTACGGTTTCAAAAATTTTAAAAATAATACCAAGAATAGTCATTATAGTTGTAAATCACCTGGCAAAATATAAATGTGGGATGATAATGTATAAAAAATATATAAATTTTTTTTTAATAACTTGAATAATGGGGATCTGAGTGGATAATAAAATCTGACATTGACAAATAAAATTATTTTAACCGAAAGTTAAAAATGGGTATCCGGGTAGAAACATAAGTGTTAATCAAGTTTTGTATAGCAATTTATATGACACAAAATACTATAACTTGAAGAACCTATAATTAATTCATATATGCCGAAGTAGATAAAGAAATTTTCTAACTTATCTGTATAATATAAATGATTATAACTAAGTTCGTGTACTGCAATTAATCATATTTTCATGCTTGACTGATTTTCTTCGGGATCCGTTAATGAACTTTATATTCGAGAGACAAAGTTGGAAGGACTATTGTTACAGTCACATCTATAAAATCTACACTTTATAGTGTCGTACAGGGACGTATCTAGCTCAGAACTCCATAGGGGGGAATAAAAAATTTTACTCGAGAATATTTTATTGCCTATCATTCCTGAATTTCATTGCACAAAAATTTATTTAGCGGTTAGTAAAAAAATAAAATAAAACTTAAAATTTAAAAAAATGGCGGTATTTTGAAAGTGACTCGATTTTTTGTTACTGTTTTTTTTTTAAATCTTTCGTTACCTTTAAAAGCATTCTTTTCATTTCTGCTCATGAAGTAAAAATAACAATATTTGCTTTGATGTAAAATAATTATCAAATAAAACGTAATTCAAATACAAATAAGTTTCAAACACCATATATGCAGTTTTTAGGGGTTGATGGGATTATTTTTTGTGATTCTCATGAACTCATGCTTAGGGCATGTAAACCGGTTTTAACCGACACCGGTTAACCGGTTTTTTGTTAAAATTTACCAAAACCGTAAAACCGGGTTTTTCCCGAAAAACCGAAAGTCAATTATATATATATTTTTTTGTTTCTTTAAGTGACAAATAATTTTATTTTTTTACTGTTATTCATGAAGTATTTATATTGTGAATTTATTTAAATTAAAAAAGGGGGGCATCTATAAAATAACGCGTAATGTGTAAATAAAAATATTATAGCGGAGTAAATGGAATTTGAGGGTCATTCCTGAAGTATACATATAATAATATGTTAATAAAGGAGATTATACCATTTCAAGTTCAAATTTAGAATAATAAATTTCAAATTGAGAATTGTAAATTCCACATTTGAGATGAAAATAAATAAACAATTTATTTCAATATAATATAATGTTTTATAAAACAAAATATATTTGCTATAGCTGCAATTATGGCCTCCACATACTATCACGAGCTCCTGTTGAATTATTGGCGAACCCCATAAGAAATTTTTTCTTGTCCAGCCTTTTTTTCGGTCATTCAATTAATAATTTAAATACGTAAATATACCATTCGCTGATTTTTATTTTTGCTCGCCGGGCCAGATGATCTGGCCCAGATCCCCCTTAATCCTAGACTCCCAGGCTAGAGCCTTGTATAGGGTTGCAATTATTATTTAACTTATTATTGTTACGAATATTTATTAATTAAGTTAACATACATTGTATATTAAATATTTTTAATTTCTTAATTTTATTTAAAATCAGGCCCTCAATTATTTACTATTGTCCAAATTATCAAATCATAATTAATGCATCATATAATTATATATCATGAGTGACATATCGGATATAATTAACAATAATTTTCGTGATATTTTCTCGTACAATATTTTTTAGCTACTGTAAACGAAACTCAGTTTGAGTCATATTTACTGTCTTCACCTATATCACTTTTAATACTAGCTTTTAAACTATCTTTACCAATTTAAAATTAATAGTTCCCAATTTGCAGTTGATAAGTCTCAATTTGAAATTGATTATTTACAATTTGAAATTGAATAGTCTAAATTTTGAAATTGATTATTCCCAATTTGAAATTGAATAGTCTCAATTTGAACTTGAAAAGGTATAGTTAAATAAGTTTTATTTTTTTAATATTAAAATATTATTTTATTTAAATAGTTTAAAACATTTTTTAAACTTAATTGAAAAACCCGACTAAAACCGGTTAACCGGTTTTTCACTTTATGAAAAACCGAAAACCGGTTTTTGAAATTTTATCGGGTTTTTGTATGCCATACTCATGCTTACTAATAAAACAAGTACTTCTTTGTTAAATCAATTGAATTACCAAAATTCGCAAATACAGTTTTTTTTTAATTATAGCCTTTTATTTTGTTTATGTTTTTATGCTAATGATTACAAAAATGATAAGTATTACGACACAAAAGTTATAAAATAAAGAATCATAAATTTTGAAACAATGTAAAGCAGATACTATGATAATATAATAATTAATAAATAGATTACACTAATTAGTTTAAATGTCCACCATTTTGAAACCCATTGACTAAGCTGTTTTATTGTTAAGTGTCTATAGATTATGATTCAGTAATGGCAGTAATCAAATATCAACAAATATGTATTTCTAATTTAGTATATTTAATTAAATATAAATTCAACACTTGGGTATGATCAAAAGCTGGTACCAGTACCTTATCATCGTATTTTAAAGCTAAAACTGTACAATTTCGAATAACATCAATAGATTTTTTTACCCCAACATACCTTTTTGCAAAATTTACAAAAAAATGTACATTTTTAGGGTTTCTTTATAATCCCATAACGTTTCAGGTAATAAATTAAATTTCAACCTGAAAAAAGCAATGGAAAGAAAGAAAAGATTTCATACTTTCAAAATACTTTTTTATTTGTTTATTTACGACAATTTTTAGTAAAATTACAAACTTGTTTGCTCATTTTTTTTTCTTATAATACATGACTCTCTAAATTTAAAATATATTATTTGCTGAATCCCCTTTCAACTACGACCCTGACTATTGTATTGAACATTACAACTGAAGTTAACTTCACTTACATCTTACTATATAAATTTCAACTTTTATTTTACCAATAAAATTTAGCACATCTATAATGTAATTACATATGAAATATTCGTTCTGGGAACTTTAATTTTAATATTCTTGTTTCAACATTGGTTTTGAATATTGAACAATTATAGTAGAGTCTCTTTTAACGCGGTAAATTCGTTCCATAGCAAATCGCGTATAACAAATCGCATAAAAAGACATTGCTTATATTATAAAATTAGGAATACGTTCGATAATTTTTTTAAAACCAGGCCGAAAATAACGTAAAAAATTACTGAAAATTCAACATAAAATAAAATAAGTTTGTTTTTGAATTTTATTTATTTAATCTTATTAATAATTTGGGCAATACGGGTGTATGCCACAAGGTTTCCGAAATACGTACTACGTGGACTGTTTGTAACCACAAGTGTATTTTTTTTTTAATACAAAATTCTTTGACGCCCCTCCATATTATTCAAAAATTTAAAATTATATTGTTGACTTTAGTATTTATTGTTGGTAGTCCCACCAAACCCTCTTTACAAAAAAATTTTCAGATTTTTTGAACCAGTAGTTACCGAGTTATATGGAGGGTGGACAAAGTAAAATACCCCTACAGGCGCCATTTTTGAGTTAGAAAAAAAAATATGGTCATATTCTACTAATTGAGATCTAGATTTCGACACCCGACATGCCTAGATATGAAAATAAAATAAAAAATTCTATGGCACCCCTCCCTATTATTCCAAAATTAAAAATTATATTGTTGACTTTAGTATTTGTCGTTGGTAGTCCAACCAAAGCCTCGTTAGGGGGGACAAAATAAAATACTGCTTTTAGCCCCCTGGTGGCACCATTTTTGAGTTAGAAAAAATAAAAAATAGGGTCAAATTCTACTGATTCAGGTTTACATTTTGACATGCCACACGTCTTGGTATGCAATATTTTAGTTTTTTTTTTTATTTGCTTTAAAGCCCCTGCAGGCGCTATTTTTGATTAAAAAAAAGACAAATAGTCAAAGTCCGCTGGTTTAGTTATACATTTTAACGTGCCACATGCCTTGGTATAAAAAAATATTTCTTTTACCTAGCTTTAGCTCCTTAACGCCCCCTCCCCCCTGAAAAAATACATTTTCATTAAATTAATGCATACTTACTAGAGGGCATCATATCAAATACAAATCCTCTAACCATAAAAATTGTAAGAGTTTAGACTTACACGTGTTTCAATAGCAATGCTATCATCATCGGAGTTCTAAAGACACTGAGGGCATCATTTTACATGTTCAGTAAAAATTTCAAGTTTCTAGCTTATATAGTTAACGAGATACTTTCCTTTGTCTGAAAAGGACGGATAGACGGACGGATGGATAACAAAATGAGAGTTTTTTTGTCAAATCTTGTTAAACGTAGATTTTAATAATAACAAAATACATATTACAAACAACATACAGTGTATTCCAAGTTGATTAAGACATAGGAAATTTAACATGGGGGCAATTAGAAATGTTGTAGTAACCTTTAGTCAAATTTAACGATGATGATTTTGTGCATTTTGAAATGCCGCCACAAAATTTAATAAAATAGTAATCAGTATTTTGTTTTCAAATTTATATCTGCCAAAAAATATTATTATAATTTTATGTAGGATGCTTAAATTAATGAAATTAAAGTTGAGAACAAAATACTGTTGATTAATTTAAAATTTATCAGTTAGTTTCGAGGCGGTATTTCATAATGCACCAATCACACATCGTTAAATTTGACCAAAGGCTACTACAACATTTCTAATTGTCCCCATGTTAAATTTACTATGTCTTAGGCGGCTATTACACTATCAAAGAAATATGATAAAATTTCTTTGATCAGAGAAATATGACAGTGTAATAAGTAAACTTTTATAATATTTACCTTCATAATATTTCTATGATCATAGTAAATGACAGTCTCTTATATTTGATCAAAGTTTTTTGACGTCAAAAACAAAATGGCGACTAGCAAGTTATCACTGACAGTTACAGTTACATAATTATTAATATATGAATATCAACGTAATCCAGTATTATATGATAATCTTCTTATTGATTATAAAAACCACAATACAAGGTTGTAAATTCAAACCTCGATCGCGTCAATTGACGAACATCCACGCACTGATATTCAAAATGCACCAAAAAAGAAGAAAATATCCCTAGATAATATTGAGAAAATATTATCAAATATTTTATGTAGTGTAATAAAACAAAATTTTATCAAAGAAATATGATCAAATCTTTGTCAAAGATCTTTGACATATTTATTTGATAGTGTAATAGCCGCCTTAATCAACTTGGAATACACTGTATATTACAAATAACATATTTAAATTCCTAGAATGGTCAGCTTTCCTTTGATACCCTACTCGTCAAAACGGGGCTTCCCTGAATTTGCATTAAAACTTCAAATCCGCGTAAAAAAAGACCTTACTGTACATAATGCTATCAAAAACACACATTTTTATATGTTTCGAAGCGATCGATGTTTTTTTAAACAAAATTGATAAATAACCGTACCAACATATCAAAATTAAAATGATGAAAAAATTAAATAATTTGATTAATTAACTCCATGTGATTATCAAAAACTTACAGCCACATATATCATTGTAATATTATTATAAATAATTTATATAAATTACACAAGGGGGACGGAGAGAAAGAGGGACAGACAGACAGTGAGTGAGCGAGTGAAACATAGTTTTTAATAGGCTCGCAAAACACAGACCCTTTATATTAATCTTCATTTACGTTCTGTGGTCATCATAAACACGCGCATTTATAATTTACACACACACCCTCACACACACTCGTAAGAGTATATTTTGATCTTTTGACGTTCCACAAAGTACCCAGGTGCCTTTCCTAACGAGCTATTAATTGACATGCGAGATGTAATATGAATTTATATTAATGGATGGGTCGTTTTACACAAGCACATTTAAAAAAAATATTTTATCACTTGATACAAAATTTATTACGTGGTTTATGGGGGTATTCTGGTCTAGAAGCCAAAATTTTAGGCATTTTTCAAACTAACATAAAAAAAATGAAAAAATTTTTTACTATCCATTTTTTGGTATGATATTTATTGAAATTTTAAGAATATAAAAAAAAATTGTAAAAAAAAATCAGAAATTCGACAATTTGAAGTGGGGGCTACAAAAAAAACGGTGCACCCTGGTTGACATGATTCCAGCCCTTATAGTGATCTGAAACAAAAAAATTTGAAAAATTCTCAATCTGTAAAGATGTCGCTATCGCATTGACCTTAGCCAAAAAAAAATCACAAAATGGCGTCGACATGAAAAATAAATTTTTTTTTACCCCTTTTTGACCTTTTCGAATTTTTTAAAAATACTCCAAATTGAATTTTTTTTAAATCCAAGGCAGACGCGATAGAGAGATATATAAAAAAGATTTCCACCAAATTTCAAAGGAATCGGTGGAGTAGAACTTGAGATATCAAGTCAACCACTTCAAAAAAAGTAGTTTCGAGAAAAACGCATTTATTGTGTGATTCGTTCCACTCGGCCGGCTTAGATGCTACGTCACAAAATCCACTGTATCTCCGAAAATAATTCGAATTTTGAAAAATCTATTTAAGGACATATTCTATAGGGTCTAAACTTTGAAAATATGCAAAAATTGATTTTTTTCAAATTTCTAGACCAGAATACCCCCTTAAGCGGTACATAAAAAAATTGAATTTCTTTACATGGTTAGAATTGCTCTTTTGTTAAAGTAGATTACTTTAGATTTACGGTTTCTTAACCCATTAACGCCCACCGTACACACATGTACACCTCATTTTATAATTCGTGCTGCTTTCTATGGATATTAATTCACAATATTTCCTTAAAAATCAGATGCTGGTAGTGCAACATAAAAATCTGTTAACGTTATTAGTTTCATGAGTGTTTAAACGTGTTTTAATTGCTGCGAATTATTTGTATATGAATGTACAGTCACCTGCATTAATGGTCTTGCAGTTTGTATTCATTTTCGTTTATAACAAATTTAGTAGGCTCCTCCCATTTGATTATTATAATATTTAAATCATTTCTCCATGTATCAAACAAAGACAGATATTTTGAAATTAATTTGCTAGATAAAGAACTACTCTTCGTTTATAGTACTCATATATATTTGTGCAATTAAATTATTATGTAATCTATTGAAAATTGTATACGTAAATTTTGTGGCAATAAATATTTGATATTCCGAATTTTAATATTTAAATATATTAAACTTGATAGAAAAAGATAACCGATGATGTTTATCTTTAAATTTGGAATCTGTTGTAAGCGATTCTAGCCTTTAGGGTGCCAGACGAGTTCTGCAGGCGACTGTACATGTAACTTGATTTTTAAATGTAATTTAAAAAAAAAATGATATCAGAAAAGCAGTATCACACAAAATAGGCTTCATATCTGCCAAATTTTCTTCTTTTTTTCTAAATGTAAAAAAAAATTGTGTTGTAATATTTAGTTAAATATATTGTACCTGTGCTAAATTTCATTTAAAAAAATCTTCTGCATGTTTTTTTTTTTTGGGCGTTAATGGGTTAAAGTACGTTTTATGTAGAATTAATTATTTTTTTTTTCGTTTAGAATTACAAGCCCTAAGTTTAGTTTTTTGTATGAGATACAAAGTTGACTATGGCTTATTTGAATGTGTTTTTGAAAATAAATCGAAAAACTAAATACCAAACATTAAAAAATAAAAATAAACACTGTTAAATTTAATTATTAGTTATACTTTTCAGTGTTCTTTTTGAGGACGGTTTTATTTATTTTTTTAAGTTTTTTATTTTTCACTCTTCAAATTCTAATAAAATTTAAAACACAAAAAAGGTAAGTAATATTAACAAACGGACAATCAACCCTGTGAAACAACCCCAACACTAAAATACTTCCCGTATAGTAATACAACAATTTATACGACCAAATAAAGAAACAACTTATTTTTTAATACATTTACTCAACAGTGATCGTGTGAAACGACCCCAAAAGTACATTACTTCATATTATATACTACAAGTAATATAACAATAATTATAATATAATACTGGGTCCGGCCGTTCCTAAATATGACATAGTTTCTAAAATTAATTACGTTCTACACGAGCGAGTTGTAAATTTTAACAGTGAAGAGGTAAAGCCACATAATTTGTTTATGTTATTACTTTTCTTTAATTCACTAACTTCTAAATTGTCCACGAAGTTTTAGTGTATTTGGTTTATTAACTATGGCAAAAACGACCGTGTTTGTAAATTTATATTTGATGAAAATTTACGAGAATTCCGTTATCCAAAAAATATACCAACTTTCGAACCTTATAGCTCGATAATGGGGACAGATATTAAAATGAGAAAAACTGTCAGTTACAGAGTAAAAAAGTGACTTTAAAATGATATACAGTGTATTCCAAGTTGATTAAGCCATAGGAAATTTAACATGGGGCAATTAGAAATGTTGTAGTAACCTTTGGTCAAATTTAACGATGATGATTGGTGCATTTTGAAATGCCGCCACAAAATTTAATAAAATTGTAATTAGTATTTTGTTTTCAAATTTATATCTGCCAAAAAATATTATTATAATTTTATCTAGGATGCTTAAATTAATGAAATTAAAGTTGAGAACAAAATACTGTTGATTAATTTAAATTTATCAGTTAGTTTCGAGGCGGCATTTCAAAATGCACCAATCACATATCGCTAAATTTGATCAAAGGTTACTACAACACTTCTAATTGTCCCTATGTTAAATTTCCTATGGCTTTACCATCTTGGAATACACTGTATAATACGAAACAAATTGTAATTTTTAATATTGATTTAAAAATGATTCTTCATAACAGCTTCGAATTTTTTTTATATATCATATATGTATAAACAAAAATAAATATTGCATGGATCCCGCCGTACCGAGCGAGTTTTCTTTTATTAATCTATTTCAGGGGTAGCTAATTTAATTTTGTAAGGCGATCTACATTTTTTTCTTCTTCATAATGTTATGCGTTCTACGATTTTCTGAATTTTTTAACAAATTTAAAAAAATCATTTTGAAATCCAGATTTCTTATATAAAAGTCATCCCGATCGACCTGTTGATCATGCCTGTTCAATCCTAAACTTGATTAAATACAGTGATTCTAACATCACGAGTAAACATCTACAGAACAGCCGATTTAATTATGTTTAAGTATAAATTACAAAAAAAAAAAAATTGAATAAACCCCACTATTCCTAGTGGGTTGAGTCTGAACAATATTAAATACTTTGATTTTAACAATTTATTAACACGGGCAAACATCCACGGAACTGTTAAATATCGATCAAATAAAAATGTTGTAAAATGTGACATTGCATGGACTCCGTTATTTCCAGTAGGTTTTTTCATTAGTATACCTTAAACTTCATCAAATATCATCATTCAAACAATACGGATCTTGGCTTCTGGGTGTAAACCGCGTCGGTTTGGTCGTATCTTCTTAGAAGAACCCTGAAGATGTCCCCTGCAATGCGCGACGAAACGTTGGCCGATAACACGACCAAACCGACGCGGCTTACACCCAGAAACCAAGATCAATATTAAGATCACCGCGGAAGCCTCGAGACATTCAAACAATACATTAGCACAGGTAAGCATTCACAGAACTGTTAAATATCAATAAAATAAAAATGTTATAAAATGTGACACTGCATGGACTCCGCTATTTCTAGTGGGTTTTTTCATTAGTATACCTTAAACTTCATCAAATATAATTATTCAAACAATATATTAGTACTGGTAGACATCCACAGAACTGTTAAATATGGATATAAATAATTTAGGGTGTTTTTTTTATTTTTTTTTTGGTCCCGCAGGCCTATGTTTTAGCTTTAGATCAAAAGTTTATTGTCACAAGATTTCAGATTCATGGACGGCACAAACCGAGTCTTTTTCCCATTTGATTAACATGGGAAAAATTACTTTTTTACTTATGCGTGAATATCTCGTTGAAAAATTTATTTATTTTAATTTCTTACAGCAGCATATCATGGAGAATTAAATTTCTTACAAAAAAGATCCCAAGTGTTCAATTCATAGATCGAATATTTTTAGAGATATGTTTGTTTAAACATTATCATAAAAAGTAAAATCCAATTTTTATGATAATTTTTTAAACAAACATTACTTAAAATTTATTAGATTTATGAATTGAGCACTTAATTCTCTACAAAATATTTCCCTGAGAAATTTTCAAAAAACATTTTTTTCAATGAGATATTCACGCGTAAGTAAAGAAGTAATTTTTCCCATGTTAATCTAATGAGAAAAAGACTCGGTTTGCGCCGTCCACAGGTTTGATCTATGAATCTGAAATTTTGGGACAATTAACTTTTGATCCATAGCTAAAACATAGCCCTGCGGGGCCGAAAAAATAAAAATAAAAAAAATAAAAAAATAACTATAAAATGTTACGTTGCATGGACTCCGCTGTTTCCAGCGGGTTTTTAATTAGCCATCTTAAACTATATCAAATACCGCGTGGTTCTAACAATATATTAGCACGGGTAAAATATCTACAGAACAATTAGATATCGATACACAATACAATTATTACACCTGAACAAGTGTTTGAACATTGTAAAGGTGGCAGAACCTAACATAAAGGGGGTAACTAGGTGTTATACGTAATAAACAGCACTATTATACACCTAGCTACAATCAAAGATACCTTCTAACGCATCTGCAGTTGTATGTATCTATGGATCCATAGTTATAATTAGAATATATTCAAGGGCTGTACAATGTAGGGTAGGATGGGTGAATGGCGGTCACTTAAGCGGGAATCAAAATAACATCTATATACATATACAGAGTGATTCAGTGCTGTCGTGCCAAACTTGAACAGTAAATTAAGAGACATATTTTAAGCAAAAAACATTATATGAACATGTGTCCGGAAATTTTTCGTAAGGGGGCTACAGCCCTCCAAAGATTTTATTCAAAATTAGTTTTTATTTAATATCTGGAGACTTCATTGTGCTAAAGTTATGAAATTTGATACAGGGTTTAGTATTAATAAGTGTTATCGATATCCAGTATTGAACAATTATAATTTAGATCAGGGCTGTATGGGGCCAGTGGGCCCATCGATTTTTATCTAGTATTTTTTTGTTCTTTAATTTTTTCCTGAATTAGACATTTGAATAAGATTGTATGGCACAAAATTCACAAAAATATACTTTGCTCATTTATCATAGGATAAACCGTTTACGAGAAATATGGATGCAAAAGAAATGATGCAAAATTTTACTTAATACGGATGCTTCAAATTAAACAAAATAAATCTATATTCCTGTTCTTTGATTAAAGGTAAGAAAAATGTTAATGTACATATATCACCTAATACGTGTCCTCTTAGACCTATAGCCAGTTCTATTAATGTTGCAAGTATTTTACTAACATAACTAGAAAGCTATACTTAAAATGGCTTTTTGTTGGTAAGGATGTATTTTTGGAGGTATATTTTTATTATTTTTTTGTCTTATTTTTTATCATAGAACAAGAATATGAAAATATTTTTTGTAATTTGAAGCATCCGTATTAAGTAAAATTCAGCATCCTTTCTTTTGCATCCATATTTCTCGTAAACGGTTTATCCTATGATAAATGAGCAAAGTATATTTTGTGTCATACAGTCTTATTCAAATGTCTAACACAGGAAAAAATTAAAGAACAAAAAAATATTAGATAAAAATTGATGGGCCTACTGGCCCCATACAGCCCTGGTCTAAATTATAATTGGTTAATACTGGAAATCAATAAAACTTATTAATACTAAACCCTGTATCAAATTTCATAACTTTAGCATAATGGGTTCTCCAGATATTAAATAAAAACTAATTTTGAATAAAATTTTTGGAGGGCTGTAGCCCCCTCATGACAAATTTCCGGACACATGTTTGTATAAAGTTTTTTGCTTAGAATATTTTTCTCAATTTACTGTTCAAGTTTGGCACGACAGTGCTGAATCACCCTGTATATTCTTGTACTATAATTAAAGGTGAAAAAAAGTTAATGTAAATATAACTCCTAAAACGTGTCTTCTTAGGCCTATAGCCAATTTTATTGCTGCTGCACGCACTTTACTAACATAGTAACTAAAAATCGGTACTTAAAATGTCTTATTTTTGCTTCCTTGCAATATCGAAGATACAAGAAGCTATAGTATGTGATCGTTTCAGATTGAGACAAAAAAAAAATGTTCTCCGATTTCAAAATTTTAAATTGATTTATCCGTTTCACGTCAAGACAAACACTTTTCGTTCCGTGTCTGTCTGTCTGTCCGTCTTTCCCCTGAATCCTTGTCACACGCATAACTCATGAACCACTGAACCGATATTATTGAAACTTGGTCAGATGGTTGGGTTTGGCTTGAGGACGGTCCCATTTCAAAATCATCAAAATCTTGTGTAATGGGAAGGGGTGACATCCCAAAATATTTATTTTTTCAAGATATCTCAAGAACAACACGTGTTACGTGAAAATGTTATAGAATATTTTTTGTAGAGCATTAAATTACCTATAATATGGTTCTACAACGTTTGTTGTAAAATATTCCCTTAAAGATTTATCTCAATTATTTTAAAAATTCGTGTTTTGTTTTTCTAAATTGATATTTGCTTGGACATATTAAATGTCATTTTGACGTTTTAAATGTTATTTTGACGTTTTAAATGTCATTTTGACGTTTTAAATGTCATTTTGACGTTTTAAATGTCATTTTGACATTTGTCAAAAAAATAAAAATACCTATACGATAAAATAATCAGGTTTGTCTTGAGAAAAATTTTGAACTAATATTTTTTAGTAAAATTGTATAAAAGTTAAATGGTTAACCAATTCCAAGTAATTTATCTCAACATTATCAGTTTTTATTTAAATTGTTCAATAATTAATTACCTTCGGTGAATTTAGCACGAGGAAGCACTGTGCAATTACTTGGCAGATGTTTTTTTCTCAATTTACTGTTTAAGTTTGGCACGACAATGCTGTATATTTGGTACGTACAGTATGTACATGATTTACAACTGAAAAATAAATATAAATATATAAAATTTAAAAGCGCCGTTATTGCGAGGTGTTACTGTAATTATTTTTTTAAAGTGAGTGGTGGGGGGAGGGAGATATTTCTCTATAAAACTACCCCAAGATACCCGCAAGTCTAGTAATTTGTATAACCCAATCAAAACTCCCCCCTTCTCTTTCAATTTTTAATAATCTGTCATTTTCTGCAAGAAGGGGTTCATGTTTATTTATAAAACCACATCTAAATTACCGCAAAAGCGTTAGAACTTGTATATCCGTAATAAACACGATAATTATAAGCCCCAATCAACCCCCCATGCACCCCCTGCCGTTCTCTTTCCATTCCTGATAATCTGTCACTGTCTTCATCAGTTCTCAGTTAAGGGGTGAATGGGCGGTTGGGGAGGGGGGGGGTAGTTATTTATAGAGCTATTAGAATTGAGCGTCGTTTATCATATTTCTGCTGCAGTTGCTTACGCGAGTAGTATTAATTGATGGGTTTTAAAATCTGTAACAGTCGCAGAAAAGGGGCTAAAAAATAAGGGTCGGATTGTTTTTTTTTATAAGAAGTATTTGCTAAATATCCTTCTCATTTAAAATTGGATATTAATACATACAGGGTGTCCCAAGACTGTGCCAAAGTTCAGTATTTCATTTATTATAAAAAATGGAAGAAAACTTTGAATACAAAAGTTGTCAGATTAGACAAGCCGTGTATTTTAAAAATTGTTACATTTATAGAGGGTGTCCCATAAGTGCGTTACAAATCAAAGTTATGTTTTTTTAAGTACATACAATGTATATTTTTTTGATTGATAATCTAAAAACATAACTACTCTGAAAATTTGAATTTAATTGCGTTTGTTTCCAAGTAAATGTATTTATTATTTAAAATTCAAATTTTTAAGGTGATTTTCACCCCTTCAATGACTGTTTAGGCACGAATAAAAAAATACTGAAATACATGTTTCATTATTTGTATTGTGAATATCTAGTTATGCTAAGTTTCAAGTTAATCCGACAAAAAAAACTTTACTCCCCTTTCTACCCCCGCAGGGGTTGAATTTCGAAAAATACTTTCTTTCATATCATATTCACGTCAAGACGCTTCGATTGGCCCTCCAACGAAGTCAATAGTATTTTTTATTTACGAGATTTCGTGCACATACGTACGTACATACACACACACACAGACATCTTTCTAAAAATAGTGTAAATATACTATAGTGACCTTGACACATACAAATATGTTGAAATTTTTTATTTTGATATTCGAACCGATTACAATAACTTCCTAATGGGAAGTTAATATTCAAAGTAATAATTAAAAAGCCAACAACAAGATCAAGAGTGTAATTTAACCGTTTGTTTAACATTTATAAATGCATGTATGTAACATACACGTTTATAAAATCTTGTCAAGACCGTATGCTCGTGTTTACGAAACACAAAAAGCGTATATGATTCAATTAAGTATATGAGAATAAAGCATTGTGATATTTTTACGTTACTCTTTGTAATTAAAGAAGATTAAATTGTCAAGAGATGTCGCCCGGACACAGATTCTAAGTAGCCAGGCCCGGACTCGATTATATTTTTGATTAAATATGTCAAATAACAGAGCCGTAACTACCACCGGGACAGCCGGGGCAGTGCCCCAGGGCCTCCGCGGCAGAGTAAAACTTTTTTTTATTTGGTTCTAACTTGAAAATGTTTAACTTATTACAAATTTAGATTTTAATGACCGTGTTTTATTTTGCCAACTTGAATTTTTCACCTATCATTCATTAAAATGCGGAAGAAGAGTAAAATTCAAATTGGCGATAAAAAAAAGAAATGAAAAAAGGTCATTAAAATCAAAATAAGTAAAAGTGTTAAAATTGCAAGATAAAAAAGTCTTCTATTTTTATTTTTGCATTATCTGGGGAGCTCTCGGTCACTTCTTGCCCAAGGGCTCCCGTTTAGGATTTTTGAAAAATATAGTTGAATTATTTTAGATTTTTTTATTCTACACAATTCTTAACTACATTATATTAATCAATATTTAACGGCTTAGGCAGCGTATTGCAAAAGAACGCGCTGGCGACTTGATTTACTATTATCGTCACTGCTTATTCCTTATGTTACCTAACGTAACAAAATATACACTAAAACCTGGCCGAAAAAACATATCTATGAATTTAAAAAAAACACGTAAATCGAATAAGTAGTTTTCGAGTAATAAGCGCAATAAACCAACAGACAGAGAGACGTTGTGTTTTATAATATTATGTAAAGATGATTTCAAATTTGATGGAAGAAATGTTCCGACTTTCTGCACGAACAGGACCGAATTAAGTAAAATTTATTCAAATATTTACATAAAAATATGTGAGGATATTTTAAAATGAAAAATAATTTGATAACATTGATTACAAGATTTAAAATGGTACAAAATTCTGCACGGTTGAAGTTATATTTGATATTTTATACAAATGTCCCAGTTAGGGTGACCAGATTTTAGTTTTTGTTAACCCTGACATGTAAATGAAGACCTCTTTTTTATTTTATTTCATCCTTTTTATTTTTATTTTCATTACATTTATTAAAAATTGACTACCCTAATCTGCACTTTTGCTATTTTTTACGACCTTTTTTTTAGCCCGGAGAATCAGTATACAAACTCTGAGACTCCGGGTCAAAACCTGACACCTGGTCACCCTAGTCCCAGTTTAAAAGAACAAGACATATTTCATAAATCTGAAAATTTTCATCACTTTTTACCCTGACTGATTAATTTGAAATAAAATATCTACAATATGAATAAATCAATTAAAATTATTCAGGAGAGCTACATTCAAATTAAATCAGTTTTTCAACAATGTGTAAAATGAAATTCGAACAAAAAAATATACAAATTATCAAAAATAGAACAAAAATCCGTGAAAAAAGTTCTTCGAAACTAAAACACCCTATACTATGAATATAAAAAAACATATGGTTGCACATTTACAAAAGTAATTTCTACCCTTCAATGCCAGATTTAGCTGTTAAAATACATATATACAATTTGTCTCCCAATTAAATGGTCTGCAAAATAACAAAATTTGAATGAAAAAAAATCGAGATATATATTTACTGCAAAGTCCATAACTAGACACAAAATTCATATGATTCCGGTTCTGTATTGTTTTCCCAGGCACTGAGTTTTTGTACTCCTGCTTACGTATAATATATATTTATTGTACCAGTGAAAATTACGTGTTTATGCAATTAGAAGTTGAACTTTCATAAGACACTAGAATGCTATAAAAATAGATCACCTTTTGTTTTCATGCTTACTACGATCGCTGTGTAGTATGCAAAAGTTTGTTTTTTGATAATAAGAGGCAGCTGTGTCAAGTTATAATTAGAGATTGGAAAAATACTTTTTCAACTATTGCGAAAAATTTAACTATTGTAATTTTTATTACATATCTCCATCGATTTCAGAAAACTGGTTTGATTGAACCCAATTTGAAATCAACTATTTGCAACTATTTTACCTTTCTAACTATTTTTAAACTATTTTCCTTTTTTATCCAACGTTAAAATTTTGTAGTTTTATATATTTAAAAAAATACATTTTGTATATTTATTTGTTTTTCCTTTTTTTTTAACTTCTAAAATCTAGAATCGACCATAACACGTTTTCCTCGAAAATTTCAGATTTGACACTTTTTACTAATACGTTAATTTCACTAATTATTGATTAAATAAAAAAAAATTAGTATTGTAAAAAAATTTGTAACTATTTCACAACTATTTTGATTAAAAAAAACTATTTGCCAACTATTTTACCGAAAAAAAATCAACTATATAGTAACTATTTCATTTAAAATAAACTATTTTTCCAATCTCTAGTTATAATAATAAATTAGTCCGGACGTTAAGAGAGATATTTCGACTAATCTCTGCACTTTTTGATAGAAGCATGAAAATTGGTATAGTTGTACATTAAACCATCCTCGACAAAACTAGAAATGGCGACATTTCAAAAACCCGTGTGGTCCCCCTTTTAGGGGCAAAAATATCTCCGCGGATTTAGTTTTTCTTATTTATCTCGCAAATGGTTATCCGAACGACACAACATAAATAATCATTTTTACAATAAACTAATACTTTTTTAGAAATCGAAAATATGGAACACTGTCTGTCTGTCTGTCTGTCTGTCACAGCATTCTAGCTACTGAACCGTTTCACCCACAAAGCTAACATTTGGTATAATTATATTAAATGGTGAACTTGATTTATTTGAATATTGCTTTCTCGCAATATCGAAGATACGAAAAGCTTTGTGATCGTTTTAGATTGAGACAAAAAAAATGTTCTCCGATTTCAAAATTTTAAATTGATCTTTCCGTTTCACGTCAAGACAAACACTTTTCGTTCTGTGTCTGTCGGTCTGTCCGTCCGTCCGTCTGTCCCCTGAATCCTTGTCACACGCATAACTCATGAACCACTGAATATTGTTGAAAGTTGGTCGGATGCTTGAATCTGGCTTGGGGACACGGTCCCATTTCAAAATCATCAAAATCGTGTGTAAGGGGGATGGGTGACATCCCAAAATAGTTATTATTTCAAGATATCTCAAGAACGACACATGTTACGTGAAAATTTTATAGAATATTTTTTGTAGAGCATTAAATTTCCTATAATATGGGTCTACAACGTTTGTTGTAAAATATTCCCTTACAAAGATTTATCTCAATTTATTTTTAAAATTCGTGTTTTGTTTTTCTAAATTGATATTTGCTTGGGCATATTAAATGTCATTTTGACATTTGCATAAATTTAAATTTAGATTGAAATTGTCAAAAAATTAAAAATATATGGAAAAATAATCAGGTGCGTTTTAAGAAAAATTTCGAACTAATATTTTTTAGTAAAATTGTATAAAAATCAAATGGTTAACCAATTCCAGGTAATTTATCTAAACACTATCGGTTTTTATTTAATTTATTCAATAATTAACTACCTTTGGTGAATTTAGCACGAGGAAGCACTGTGCATTTACTTGGCAGATGTTTTTGTTTCTAGTTTTTGGCGTTTTTGGGTTACCAAAAAAATTATTGGGGTATCAAATGAGAGCCGAAAATTGAAGAAAAATTAAATATTTAGACGTTTTGTTATTATTAAAATCTTCATTCAAAAATAATAATATTTAAAATAAACTGGTACTTTTTTTCATAACAAATTGAGACTTAGTTGAACATTATTGATATAAGTTTTTATTTAAAATAAAGTACATTTGCCACTAGTTTAGTTAGTCAGTGCATTGAAACTTAAAAGAACGATACGTTTCAATAAAAACACTTGCAGAAATCAGGTTTTTCAGGATCCATAAGCCCTTTAGTAATTTACAGTGAGAATCGCCACACGATGGTTTTTGTTTTCTCTGCACCGATATAAGATTAATGATCGTCTGGAAGAGACCATTAGAGTTAACCCTTATAGAACGAACCATTTGTCTAAGCAGATAGGTTCTGTATCAAGAAAATAGTACCTTACATGAAAAACTTTGCTATTATGATAAAAATAATCAAATATTAGTTGAAAAAAAGCATTTTTTAGATCGGAAATCTTTAATTTTCAATGCACTGAGTTCAAAAATCTACTAAAAAATGCAGATATTTCCAAAGTTTGAAGATACGTTATTTTAAACTTTTATATTATTGTATTCAGAATATTAATTTATGGAAGAAAAAATAATCATTTTTGAAAAAAGTTGAGGGGTGTCCATAATACCCCCAAATAAAAATTATAGGGGGTACCACATTTATGCTATTTTATAGCACTTATTATACCAAACATATTTTGTATTACACACAAGCCACTATTCTAAGCGGTTTATGAACTATTTACAAATTTAAAATTTTACCCTCATTTTCAAGGGTCGATTTTACCCTCTAAACTTAAAAACGGGCACGTATGAAAAAATAGGTGTCCTTAACTAACTAAGTTTCATTAAAATTCGAGAATGGCATCTGGGGATATTTCCTTGTCAATTATACAATTTTTCCCTAGGCTAGGGGAAAATTGTGAAGTCTAGGGGAAATTCGGAGCACTTTTTTTTATTTTGTGTTATGATTCAGTAATGGATGTTACCAAATATCAACAAATATTTCTAATTTAGCACATTTAATTAAGCAATAGGCATGATACCTAATTTATAAAAAATATTTTATGATGATCTTAAAAAAAATGCTTATATCTGCAGAAAATAAAAGTTTAATCACAAAAATTGACCCTTTTAAAACTAATTTTGAATTTAACGCCAAAACGCTCGCAGGTGTAATGGTGCATTTTTGACGTCACGCCTATGTAAACACTCCTTGTCAACTATAATAAATCCTTGTTCCATCGTTAATGTTTATCGGTTTTACTTTTGGTAACACAAAACTAAGCAAATTGATAATTTAAAACCTCAAAATAATTTATAAACAGTGCAGATATTAATGAAACAATAATGACGTTTACGTAGCCGTGACGTCATCCACTCTGACTGGTGTTTTATCAAACATGGCGGATTGCTGTATATTGCGTTTTTATTTTAACAAAAATCATATTAATCTCGCTTTTAATATGAAAATAAATACATTTTTTAGAATCTTTTTAACTTATTTCATTATTTAAAATCATAATTTCAGTGATACTTTGTTACTGGCATCATGCCCATTGTGGGTATGATCCAAGACCTTACATATCTTTAAAAACTGTAATTTTTTATGTACCACACAAATGTTTAACATTGCATTCTTTCTTCTTGCAAGCTTTCAGTTAAAGGTAACCGAGAGTAACTGTAGCCGGAAGTTGAGAGGTGATACGGCGTGTAACGTTGACCGGAAGTGCGCGGCCGCCATGACAGTTCCCGCGGGGACAATAACGATGATTAGTGGGTCACACAGCGCACTATGTTCATTCCGTTCGTTCTGTTTGCAGTTTGTTTTCTGCGGTGCGCTCAAGACTTCGTCTGTCGTTGCGCCAATGTTGTAATACATACATTAATACATATAAATGTGTTTGTTTATTTGTTCCGAGCTAACTCGAAAACTAATAAACCGATTTTAATAGGACTTTGATTGTTAGAAAGTCTAAGACCCTAGAATTAGTTTAGACAAGATGACAAGAAAATGTACAGAAAATTAGTGAATTTTTACTAAAATATAAAACCTAGTACGATAAATATCTTTCGATCAAATAAATTTGTGATATTCAAACAGCTCGTAAGACTCTAGGCTCGAATCTTAAAATAATAATAAAATGGATTTAAAAAAAATCAAAACGCGGTCTCCATTTATGGTCATGGAGGCAAATAAGGCCCACCTTAATTAAAAATGCTATATTTCGGGTAATAAGTAATTTATATTAAAAAGGTTATGTTAATGGTAAGCTTTGGTTTATTATTCATCTAAAAAAGTATGAAAACAAACTTCACTTAAATGATTTTTTCATTTTTAAAACATCTTTAAAAAAAGTTACTTTGGGCCTTATGGAGCAATTTCTATTGCTCCATTTACGTGTTTTTTTACGCGCTGTTTTCATGGAACCAATTTACTACGTAAATGGAGGGATTACTGTAGTTTCTGTCACAAAATGCTAAACTAGTAAAACATATAATTTTTTTTATTTCTCTGAATGTTTTTGTTATAGTATTTTATAATAATACCAATTTTTCAGAAATTTATTAAAGATAAATACAAAATTTAAATTATAGTTATTTTCGAATATATCTACATAAAAGATCTTTCCTTGCTCGGTTTTGGGGATGAGGCAGCTTAAAGACTCTCTTAGACAAAATTTGGTGTCCCGTGTTCCTATATGAGTTTGATACCACTGATATAAATAATAAATGTTCATTATAAACTTTCATTTTTCTTATAGAAATTAATTTTGTTTATAATTGAACAAAATTTGTAAGTAAAGAAGCTCTTTTTTTACTTTGTGAGGTTTATTATATAATTTAAAACAGTGGTATTTCAATCTACTAAAACAAAGTCGATAAATCTAACTACGACACAAGATATCATTATCTCAAAAATTACTCCACTTATTAGAAATTAATTTGCAACATTGAATATCCTCTAAATATTATTTCGATAGTTAAATTATTATTAAAATAGAACACTGCATATTTTAATTTTATATGACATCTAGCATGGAATGAATTTTACTTTGAATCAACAACTAATACAACCCTGTTCCCAGAACGGACTTGATGATGTCCAAATAGATTTTGACAAGACGTGAATGTGTGTGACATGAGGTTGTCCGGATTCGTCCGGACCGCACCACCGGAATGGTCTTGTCGTCGCTACAAACCGCAAACCGGACCCTTTACCCCCTTCCCTGCAACCCATCACACTCACCCCCCCCCCCCCCCAACCCGCCACTGTCGACCACTGTGACGGCTGAAAAGTATACATGTAGTTGATGTACTGGATGGATAAAAAAAACGTTCCAAGTTTGACGACATAGTACTCTGGAACTATACATCACACAAACTTCCGGTTTGTGTTAAAATGTTTTTTATATATTCTAGTTTTTCGTATTGAAATTTTTAAATCATTTTATTGAATATTTCGAACCGTTATTTTTTTCGTTCCGGTTCGAGTAAAAAAATATATTTGGGTTCAGTTCCGGTTTTTCCGGTTTTGGTTCAACTCCGAGTGATTAATAAAAAGAATTATTTATTATTTGTATTAAAAATTTAATTTTCTTTATGGCACTAGTCCGAACGACAATTGAAATGAGAAATAAGATCATGTTAACGCGTGTATTTTAACATGTACTGAACCGAAAAAAACGATATTTTTATTTCGGTTCGGTTCCGGTTTTCGTTCCGTTTTTTTCGGTTTTGGTTCAGCTTAGTGATTAATAAAAAAACATTTATTTATATTAAAAATTTATTTTCCACCATAATTTAGAACATTGTATGGTACTTGTAAAATAGTCCGAACGACAATTAAAATGAGAAATAAGATCATGTTAACGCGCGTATTTTAACATGTACTGAACCGAAAAAACCGATATTTTTACTTCGGTTCGGTTCCGGTTTTCGTTCCGGTTTTTCCTGTTTTGGTTCAGCTCCGAGTGATTAATAAAAAAATATTTATTTGTATTAAAAATGTATTTTCCACCATAATTTAGAACATTTTATGGTACTTGTATGATAGTCCGAACGACAATTAAAATGAGAAAAAGATCATGTTAACGCGCGTATTTTAACATGTACTGAACCGAGAAAAACGATATTTTTATTTCGGTTCGGTTCCGGTTTTCGTTCCGGCAAAAAATAACGGATTTTCCGGTTTTCGGTTATTTTTTTCGTTCCAGTTCAAGTAAAAAAATATATTTCGGTTCAGTTCCGGTTTTCATTCCGGATTTTCCGGTTTTGGTTCAGCTCCGATTAATAAAAAAACATTTATTTGTATTAAAAATTTATTTTCCACCATAATTTAGAACATTTTATGGTACTTGTATGATAGTCCGAACGACAATTAAAATGAGAAAAAGATCATGTTAACGCGCGTATTTTAATATGTACTGAACCGAAAAAAACGATATTTTTAATTCGGTTCGGTTCCGGTTTTCGTTCCGGCAAAAAATAACGGTTTTTTCGGTTTTCGGTTCAGTTCCGGTTCGAAGCCCTGGTTATAATATTTATTAACTAACCAGTATTTTGTATGCACTTCATTTAAAAGACTGTAACTACAAAACGATTCATTAAATTGATTTCAAATTTAGTACACACTAATCTAAATTTTGTGTGTTTAATAGTTTCATCATTAAATATTGTATTTCGATATTACTTATACATATTAATTCGAAGTTTTGTTATGTATATTTTTTTAACCCACCCTGTATATACTCGCATATTTCGGTATGTACTATATGTACATATATAGTATATATGGGTCTGTTATTTTACAGAGAATTAATTATCTATGAAGTTGTTTGTCCCAGAATTGAGATGTTAATTTTCACTTTATTTTTATCCATTCGGTTTATTTAATTTTTACTTTTTTGGTTTTGTGTTTTATTTTATGAGTAGTAGGGGAGGGAGAAAGGGGGAGGGGGTAACCGAAATCTTATTTAACTCTTTATCGTCTGCATCAGATATAATGTACTTTCTTAAACGTTAATAATAAATGTAATTATAGAAAATAAACGAATAAATAATTAAATATTAAATGTGTAAACAAATAGACACTCAAATAGTTTTTTGTAGTTAACGTTTAATAATAATTTTAAGAACGTATATATCAAATTTAAATAATTTGATACATGCTAATAAGTCAAAAACCGTGCAACGAAGTGATAAATTGCATAGAACCAAAAATTAATCAACGCAGAATTCTCTACAGCGATAGGTACGGGCCAAAACTTTCCCGATTTTTTAAATCACAATCACAACGCTTAAAAAAATAATGCTCAATTTTTTTATATACAGTGCGTTTCAATTTGATTAAGACATAGGAAATTTAACATGGGGACAATTAGAAATGTTGTAGTAACCTTTGGTCAAATTTAACGATGTGTGATTGGTGCATTTTGAAATGCCGCCTCGAAACTAACTGATAAATTTTAAATTAATTAACAGTATTTTGTTCTCAACTTTCATTTCATTAATTTAAGCATCCTAGATAAAATTATATAAATATTTTTTGGCAGATATAAATTTGAAAACAAAATACTAATTACAGTTTTATTAAATTTTGTGGCGGTATTTCAAAATACACCAATCACACATCGTTAAATTTGACCAAAGGTTACTACAACATTTCTAATTGCTCCCATGTTAAATTTCCTATGTCTTAATTAACTTGGAATACACTGTATAACTTTTTTCCACTAAAAATGTATTATTTGGTAGCAATACCTATTAATACCCATTATTACAAAGAGTTTTATGAGCTAACAAGCACTTTCAACGGGGTTTCAATTCTGTAATGTTATCTATGGATTTGTTTTGGAATTTAGATCAGTGGTACTTCAACTTATTTTAACACAGTTGGTGATTCTGACCGTACAAGATAATTGTGATAATATCACTACTGTTTTAACACCGTTAGTATTAACTTAATACGCAAGCGAAAAACATGTCAAACATTTCATGAAACTTCAAGATAAATGTCATATAAGTTTAATACCTCATTTGAAGCTAACATTTATAATACCGGGCATAATGGTACTAAAACAGTTTTGGTGATAATCCGACATCGATACAGCAAATTAGAGGGTGCTAAAGCTAGGCAAAAAAAAGTTTTTATATCAAGGCATGTGGCACGTTAAAATGATCAAATTTGACGGTCTTTTTTATTTTTTCTAGATCGAAAGTAGAACCTGCAGGGGGCTTTAAACAAATTTTTACCAAGGTGCGTGAGGTGTCAAAATGTAGATCTCAATTCTCAATCAGTAGAATTTTATCCTATTTTTTGTCTAACTCAAAAATTATAGCATACTTCGGGTATGTCTTGGCCGCTTTTATTTTTTTATAAAACATGTTTTAATTTTTTGTATATACCAGGGCTTCGAACCGGAACAGAACCGAAAACCGTTATTTTTTGCCGGAACGAAAACCGGAACAAAACCGAAATAAAAATATCGGTTTTTACGGTTCAGTACATGTTAAAATACGCGCGTTAACATGATCTTATTTCCCACTTCAATTGTTGTTCTGGCTATCATACAAGTATCATAAAATATTCTAAATTATGGTAGAATTTTTTTTTTAATACAAATATTTTTTTTTTAAATTAATCACTCGGAGCTGAACTGATAACCGAAAAAAACGTTATTTTTTGCCGGAACGAAAACCGGAACAGAACCGAAATAAAAATATCGGTTTTTACGGTTCAGTACATGTTAAAATACGCGCGTTAACATGATCTTATTTCCCACTTCAATTGTTGTTCTGGCTATCATACAAGTATCATAAAATATTCTAAATTATGGTAGAACTTTTTTTTTTAATACAAATAATTTTTTTTTAATTAATCACTCGGAGCTGAACTGAAAACCGAAAAAACCGGAAAAACCGTTATTTTTTGCGGAACGAAAACCGGAACCGAACCGAAATATATTTTTTTACTCGAACCGGAACGAAAACCGAAACGAAAAAAATAACGGTTCGAAGCCCTGGTATATACACAAAAACCACAATAGAAAACACAACTTGCGAACAAAAATTACTGAAACATCTTAATCCCGTAACAAAAGGCACTGTGTAGTTAAATCAGGGCGATAACAGGTTTAATTAAAGTAGACTTTATTTTGCGCGCTGATAACAGAAGAAATATACAGACATCTGCGAGATGTACATTTCCCAATCTAATGCGGCCCTTAGAAGCTCGGGGGATGGGTATGTACGTCATGAAAACATCTAATCTAATAGCATTCAAATAAATACTGTACTTTCTGAAAACATCGTATTACTGGAATGATAAAAACATGTTAAAAATTGATAAACGAAACAAAAACTTCTTTTTGTAACGAACTATGATTAACTGATAGCATAACTCTCTGTACTAAAAACATTGGATTCGCACCATGTAAGCATGGAAACAACTGAAACATTTTTAGACTGAATAGTAGAAGGGAAGGGGGTCCAAAAAAATTTCAAGGGGTGGAGGGGGTACAGCTTGTGGACAAATAAATTATAATACTTTTATTTAATTTTTTTTTCAATGTTTTTCTACAAGCAGGTTACCTACTTGTAGAAAAACAAAAAATACTTTTATTTTGCAGCTGAGACTTAAATATACGATTTTTAGTGTACTGAATCAGAATCCAAGTTGCTCAATTAGTTCAGGTTCTCAAAATATTCTAACCTAAAAGTATCAAAAATGACGATTTTGGACATATTTATGAATATTTTGTCGAGGTTGACTAAAAGTGATTTTTTATTTATGGAATGACCATTAAGATAATATTACATCTTCATAATTTTTATAATGTATACATACATTAATCTTAGAAATAAAAATAATAAAACGGCCAAATGCGTGTTGGGCACACACATGATAGGTTTCCGTAGTCATTACGATTTATAAATAAGAGTTATTTCAATTTATTTATAAACTATTCTAGCTACAGTGTTCGTTATAATTTTCATTGAAAGTACTAACTAAAAGCTACATTCTGAATTGAATTTTTTTTTAGATTTTTTGCATCGATAGTTTAGAAAGTAGAAGAGAGGAGGGGACGCTCTGATAACGACATTTAAATGCAAATATATCGTGACTGAAGGGCTAAAATCAAAGATCATTTAACATTTTTTGTTGTATTTTAGGAGACCTATCTAATGACATCCCACTCAATGAGGTAAGTGAAAAAAAAATGTGAGTTCACTTTTCAGTCTATGGGAGGGGGGTCCAAAAAATGTTTTTTCAAAAATCTTATCATTTCTGTTTTTGTGTTATCAATCTTCGTCCGTATACCAAATTTCATCATAATCGGCTTAAATTTTTTGAGGACGGACATGGCGAAACTATAATGTTTCTTAGTTTTCTACGGAAACCTAAAAATTAGGGAATAATTTGTGATTTATATTAGACTGGAGATCTAATGACATGGTTTACCCTAATAATAAAACAATTATGTAATTAAGAAGTGCTTTAAATAGCCCCTAATGTCGAACGGATCAATTTGACCCAACATTCTCACTGACCTCATGATTTTTCACGTCTTCGCTGCCGGGTTAAACACATATTTTCATTACTATTACACGAGGGTTGCTATTTATATTTCTGGCCTTGGCAACATTGAGTGTTGCCAGGTGCCAACTTTCGTTTTCATTGGAAACTAGACATTATTGAATATACCTTCTCTAGAACATTTTGTAAATTTAGCGCGATTTTTGTTGTTTACAGGTACTTGAAAAAGTCATCTCGGGCAAAGAATGGAATTAACTCGTGAACATTTTCGTGCGATTATTTTTCATAATTTTCGACGTGGATTATCAAAACAAGAGTGTATCGATGAACTCAATTCTTTATACGGTGATAAAGCACCATCCTACAGCACTGTAAAAAACTGGTATAACGAATTCAATCGTGGCCGATGTTCGCTCCAGGACGAATTCCATGAAGGTCGTCCAAAATCGGTTGTTGTGCCAGAAAACATCGATGCTGTGCGTGAACTGATAAAGCAAGATCGTCATGTGACATACCGTGAGATTGAGTCATCTTTGGGCATTAGTATGAATAAAATATTACATGATCATTTGGCCGTAAAAAAGATTTGTTCGCGTTGGATACCGCATAATCTGACAAATGCTCATAAGAAGGCTTACCTCAATCGGAGTGGAAAAAGTGCTTCGAAAATTGGTTTAAACGCATGCAAAAGTGTATTGATCTTCATGGAGAATATTTTGAAAAACAATAAAACCAATTTCGATCATCAATATTCATTTTTACTTCCATGTTCTGAAAGAAATGGAAGTATTGTAATACCATCGAAAAATCGTATCCGAGAAAATGACAAATTCTGATTGTACTTCAAAACGTAAAGAAAAGTTAATTTCCGCATGGCGGCTGTGCGTGTGTCTGTGTGTCAGGATGTAGATTTTTTTTCGTTCACGATAACTACCGTAAAAATGCACCGATCTGAATTATTTTTAGGGAAAATGTTTGTCTCAGTGAGTACACCAGACCTATTGATTTTGGTGCTAATCGGATTAGGGGTTTTAGAAATATTCGAAATTTTGTAACTTTTTTCGTCTAAATATAAAAAGTGAACATTGCGAGTATTATCTCACTAATTTTGATAAGATTTGGTACATTTGCAGTTCAATTGAATCTAACGGACATTTATTATTTGTACGTGCCTAAACAACCATTAAAGGGGTGAAAAACACATTTAAAATTTAAATACTAATTAATGTCATTAATTCATGTTGCCATGGAAACAAATGCAACCAGGGCCGGCCGAACGGCCAGGCGACCCAGGCAACAGCCTGGGGCGCCAATTTCGTGGGGGCGCCAAATTTAAGCTGTATGTATTTTTTGAATAATAGTTTTGATTTTTAAATTAAAATTGATAAAAAACTTATTTGCGATCGGCTATGATAGAAGATAGGTTGAATAATTTGGCTATTCTTTCAATTGAAAATAAAGTTGTAGCAAACCTCAATCTTGAGACAGCAATCGAAAATTTTGCAGACATGAAAGCCAGTAAGAAATCTTTTATATAATTTTAGTTATATATTATTTATCAATTATATGTTATATTATATTATTATATTACACTAATGAATTAATAAAAAGTGTATTTAATGGTATTTTTCATTTTTCTATAATTTTATTCATTTCGATAATTTTCTCACGCTTTTTTTTTTTTGTGCGGATAATTTTTAATGATCGTCACTGTAGCGTAGGGGGGGGGGGATCAAAAAAAATCTCGCCTGGGGCGCCAGAATCGCAAAGGCCGGCTCTGAATGCAACTAAATTCAGATTGTCAAATTAGTTGTTCTACGAATGTGTATTATGTTTTTGATATTAGGAGTAATTAGGACATTAGAAAACTAATATTTATATACAAACGGCAATAACAGCTGTAACCTTCGTAAGTATATTTGTTTTTTATGTATTACGAAATTTATATTCATAGTAGTAGGTTATATAAATAAAATATTTTTCAAAAAATGTATATTTAAAAATTGTTTAAAAAGATAGAAAGAACATGGAAGTCATGTTTGGTTCTCCATATGTACCGATATTAGGCCAGAAATATAAATAGCAACCCTCGTATAACTATCGTCACAAAATAGAACATTAACGGTTTATCTTAAGTTCTAAAAATAACACTAAACTATAATAACCACGGTCATAATCCTTTACATCTATATTCCCACATATATTTATTTATACCCGCCGAAATTTAATCGAGGTACAAAATAATCATACCTCGAGGTAAATTAAACCATCAAAAATTTTAATCCCACGCCGTGGCTATTTTTAAAAGAGAACATATCGAAATTATTTGCATATATCCATGTAAATGTACACCAGATACAAAATTTATTAATATATAAAATGAGAAGTTGTTTTGATGCATAAATTATAAACACGAGATATAAATATTTATGATGTTATACAGAAAAGTTTTAGTGAGTTTTAGTGTACATAAGTTAGATAGAACTGGGGGAAGGGGGTGGTGTTTTGTGAGACCTCAATAGGTACCTGCACGCATGTTATAAATTTGTTAATTAATTAAATAATTAAAGGTAAACAAGTTTAAATTAAATAGGAAAATATTATTAATTTTAATGATGATAAAAAAAATAATTTCTATTATTACTTGTTTAATTAATAACTCGTTAAAAATAATGAGAAGAGATTTATTATTTAATGCCCGGTTTCACAAACGATAGTTATTTATAGTTGAACTCAAAATAATTAAAAAGTAAAAATAAAGAAGTGATTAGTTGATTTCTATTGTTTTTAAGTTTTTGCTTTATAAAATAAATTAAAATATACCGTAGTACCTTAGGGATAATAAGGCCCACCAAATTTAAGATTGGACTTTTTATTATTTATTACAATTTATGATCACATATTTTGTTCTAGATTGGTATGTCATTTTTATTTACTAATAGTTATATAAAAAAAATCATCTACAACGAAGAAATAACGTGGTCTGATGAGAGTTTAGCAGCTGCTATGGATGCAGCATCGGCACGTTATGAATAAAAAATAAATGTTAATACAAAATAACATTAAATGTTATTAACATTATAATTATCTGAAAATGTTTAATTTAGTTAAGTGACATTATTATACCACTATAGTTTAAAAAAGCTCAAAGTTACTTTTTTTAAGATGTCTTAAAAATGAAAAAATCATTTAAGAAAAGTTAGTTTTCAAACTTCTTTAGATGAATAATAAACCAAAGTTTATCATTAACAAAGCCTTTTTAATATAAATTACTTATTACCCGAAATATAGCATTTTTATTTAAGATGGGCCTTATTTGCCTCCATGACCTTATATGTTAAGAAAGAAGTCAAATTCTTGAATCTGAAAACATAAAACTTTAAAGCCATTTTCCTTTTTTTTTAACCTTCGAATCGACCGCACTTGATACATTATTGTTTATAATTTTTAATATTTTCGTCACAAACATTTCTCGTCTCAAGTACCCTCTTCTAAGTTCACTACAAACAAAAACAACTAATTACCCCTTTCCCCGAGCGTCGCGCGTTGTACAAATAGCTTTTGTTTTAGTCGCGACGAAGATTCTGATGAGGAAGAAAACTGAGATTTTGGATTTTATAATTTTTTTTCTAAAATTTTCGATTTCTAATTATAAGGATTTATCTTGCCAAATTGTTTTGCCAGTGTGTTTTTTATAATTTGATTTTATTTAATTTTATTAAAATTTTGATCCAATCAAAAAAAATATGTGTTCTTTTTTAATTATTATTTCAATTGCAGTTACTTCGATTAGAACATATTTTTAATAACTAAATAGTTTCCTGACTAAAAGATAATTGTTTTTATTATTAAAAATACATGATTAATTACCTATTTGGTGTTTTAATTCCCTAAAATCTTCAATAGGTCTTTTAGGTTACGCGCGACTGCCTGCTTGAAGGTTAAACTGTATTTTATTTCACAACTATATTATTTAACTACAACCTTCCAAAATAAGTGTAACAATTTTATTAATTTTAAAATTATAATTTAGCAAATCGAATATCCCTTTCTACAAAATTCCGAAAACCTCACGTGAAAATCGGAACCACTGTAATGTTTCTGATACTTCCACGTAGATTACGCTTAAAGAATTGTCCAATCAGGGCGGCGTGACAGAGCACAGCTTTCTCACCCCCTCCCATCACCCTTTCTACATCATTTCATCCCCCGCAGAACAGAAATACTGATAGCATCCCTCTTTTTATTCCCACACCTTTTACAGTAGAAAGACAATGCTACTGATAGTAACATGGAAGGGGTGAGGGGGGAAGGTTGTGTCAATTATATAGATTTTGTAAAAGTTGATAATTCATTTTAATTTAACCATACCAAAGTAAAACGAAAAAACAATATTTCTTTCAGTTTTTTGTCAGAAACTTAGCAGCTAAAACAGGTTTTTAGTTTCGCATTTTCTATTATGATAGTCAGTAAAACAGCCTTTTAGCTTCGCATGCTAGATGTCTACGACAAAAAAGTATAACCATTTTTTTATCTAATATATTTTTCGGAACATAAAGTAGTATAAGGTAGTGGCACCAGTCTTGGCAATGACCCCAGTAATGGCAAATTTTTAATTAAATGTACTGAATTAGAAATATGTGCTGATATTTGATTACTACCATTTCTGAATATTAATCTATGTACATACATTTTACTGCCTTATAGCGTGATTTTATTACAATCGGCCAATAGGTGTCAAAATGGTGGACATTTATTATAAATTATTTATTAATTATGCTTTACATTGTTTCAAATTTGACGATTCTTTCTTTTAAATCTTTTGTGTCGTAGTACTTATCATTTTGTAATCATTAGCAAGTGTCCATCACTACGTGCTCATTACTGGTCTTACCTTTGGAGAAAAAACATGAACAAAATAAAAGACTATAATTTAAAAAACAAACTTTATTTGTGGACTTTGGTAATTAAATTGATTAAATAAAGATTTACTTGTTTTATTAGTAACATGAGTTCATGAGAATTACAAAAAAAAAGCCAAATAATAAAAAAAAAAACTGAAAACTTGCTCTTATAGCGGCCATAACTGGTGCCTTTACCTTATGTTCTTCCTCATCAAGATTGGTTCAATAGTTTAACCGTGAAAAGGTTACAAACAGACAGACACACTTTCGTATTTATAATAATATTAGTACGGATTTCATTTTTTGACAGAAATAATAAGAAAAATTGTAACTCTCCCTGATTACGCCTCTGTATAATATAAATATCTGCCTTGGGAACCACGGGACTTTCTTATACCTAACCTAACCTAACCTAACAGTGAATTGTATACGTGATTCTTTGTTTATTAAAACATTTCTAACAAACTAACAAGAAAGAACAAAATGAATAATTTTATATTTATATAACAAGTGATTTTTTTTAACGTAATAACTGAAAACGGATGTTTACTCTTGTAAATTTTTGGATTTTTGAATTATTTTTGAAATAAGAAAAAAATGTCGAGTATGTTATTATCCATAAATTATTCCCCATAAATTTTTTTCTCTGATATGAACCATTTGAATTAAAATAATTTTTTTTTTCAAAAATTCGTTTTTACAAAAAAATTAATAGAACATAAATTATAGTATATAGATATTACCTACATTTTTTAACTTGACCATTTTTCTCTATTTCGCACTGTTTCAGAGTAATTCGAATAATTAAAAAATCGACGTAGGTAAGCATCCGTATCCGGTTGAAAGATCGTTTTCAAAAATAGGACGTTTTCTTCCCAGCCAAAAAGTAATCTTAAATATAATCACCCTTCTACGATTTGTCGTATTTGAGTTACAGCGCTTACAGACAGACAGACATCATGGCGAAAATAGTCAGAATGGATTCAGGGAAGGTCAAAATAGATAATTCCGTCAAAATCCGGAGTTCGAAAAAAATCGGCTTCACTATACTTACTTATACTAATGTATATTTCATATACATGGTATAAGAAAGTAAAAATCTATATCAATGAATCAGTTTCAGCACTTATTACCGTCGCATTATAGTTATAAAAATATTTATCGTTTAAATTGAAAAAATTATTGTAAAAAAATATTTTTAAAAAAAGCATAAAAAATAGCCTTTCTTAGCTTTCATTTTCAGGAATACATTCAGGTCCTTGTGTATTATAATATTTTCATCTCGACAGTCACTTCTTTGTGAGTATTCTTAGAAAATAAACAAGACAATAGTGTTTTGTTCTGACACTGTAACTGGTGTAACAACGTATCGCAGAGTGCTATGGTGTAGGTGCCGGGTAATACGGCGGTAACGCTGGCGCTATCTGGCGGCGGGACCCGGGATTTATGTCCCGGATCAGGGCTACCTGTGTGAATTATTGTAACGCCGGTTCCAGGTAATTGAATGCCGAGACTAACAGAGATACGGCCACACTTTTATATATATATATATATATATCTATGTATGTTTGAATGTAGTTATGGTTAAATAAAATTCATATCAGTTATTTTGTAGTTTGTTTTTTTAGTACTATTTATGTGTGTTCATGGATTATGGGTGTACGTAGGGTCTTTTAGATATGCAGTTGGGTCTCTTTATACGCGATAGATACGTTCCACAGCAAATCGCGTATAATAAGTCGATTAAAAAGATTGCTTATAAAGATACGTTCCAATACGAACCAAATCTATCAAATGAAATAGACTCAAAATCGCGTAAAAACGTTTCTTTTGTGTCTAAAAAACACAAAGAAAATTAATTCGAAAATCTTAAAAAAATTGATGTAAAAATTACAAAAAATAAAATAAGTTTGTTTTTGAATTTTATTTTTTTAATTTTATTGAAAAGTAACAATATTTTTTTATACATTTCATCAGAATTATCGTCACTATCTGAAAATATAACTCAGCATCGTTTGTAAAATCTTGGTAAACGAAAAATTTAATAATAACAAAACGCTTACATAATTAAATTGTCAGTTTTCATTTGATACCCCAAACGGGGAATCCCAGAATTTGCATGAAAATCGCACCGCGTAACTTCAAATCAGCGTAAAAAGAGACCCTACTGCAACGATTTTCAGCCTAGGGGGTGAGGAAAAAATATTATTAAAACATTTATTTAAAGAAAATAAATAAAATACATTCTAACATAATAAAAAATAAAATACACGTTTACATTTACACTGATATAATTCTTACACTTATAAATTGGATTATATCAGTTGGTACTGCAATGTATTTAATAATTAACTTATTTAACTTATCAATATTAAATTAAAAACAAGATTAATAATGATAAGTGACTCCCTTGGGCCTAACTTGCATAGCAAAGTTTTTCGAAAGTTGTAATAAAATTATTGAATGAGAGGGGAGGGAGATGATAATTGTGATTGAAAATTGGGTCGCAAATACTAAAAGGCTGAGAAACGCTGCCCTACTATATTATGTACAATTTTACAAACGATAGTTACTAGCAATTTACCTGAAATCAGACCAACCAGAATATAAAAACATTTTTTTATTCATATTGGTGTTTTTTTTGTACTATTTGTGTGTTAATGGATTATGGGTGTAAGTAAGGTCTTTTAGATATTTTATGCTCAGTTTCAGTAGTTTTTTTTAAATCAAAAGATGCCACCTGACTTATAATATCCCGGCTTCGAAGAATCAAGCATTTTTTTCGGAAAAATTTCGTAACATTACATAGGGGGTCAAAGACTATTGTCTACATGGAGTAACGCGAGGGGAGGGGGGGGGGGGGGTTCAAAAATTTTAGAAAAAACGTTGCGTAGTTTCTGGACGTTTCCTTACGGTGCTAACTTCACATATAAGTCGGAAAGTTGTATGTTAATATAAAAAAAATAATAATAAATCAATTTAATTACCAAAGTCCTCATATCTATTTTTTTCTAATTATAACCTTTCATTTTATTTATGATTTTCCTCCAGTAATGGAAACCCAGTAATGGACACTTGCTAATGATTACAAAATGATAAGTACAAAGATACAAAAGTTATAAAATAAAGAATCGTGAAATTTGAAACAATGTAAAGCAGATGCTATGATAATATAATAATTATTAAATAGATTACACTAATAATTAGTTCAAATATCCACCATTTTGACACCCATTGGTCGACTGTGAACAATTTATGCTATTTTAGAGTTAAGTGTCTATAGATTATGATTCAGTAATGGCAGTAATCAACTATCAACAAATATTGCTTCCTCGCAATATCGAAGATACGAGAAGCTATGTGATCGTTTCAGATTGAGACAAAAAAAAAGTTCTCCAATTTCAAAATTTTAAATTGATTTATCCGTTTCACGTCAAGACAAACACTTTTCGTTCCGTGTCTGTCTGTCTGTCCGTGTGTCCGTGTGTCCGTCCGTCCGTCCGTCTGTCCCCTGAATCCTCACAACTCATGAACCACTGAACCGATATTATTGAAACTTGGTCGGATGGTTGGGTTTGGTTTGAGGACGGTCCCATTTCAAAATCATCAAAATCGTGTGTAAGGGGGAGGGGTGACACCCCAAAATATTTCTTTTTTCAAGGTATCTCAAGAACGACACATGTTACGAGAAAATTTTATAGAATATTTTTTGTAGAGCATTAAATTTCCTATAATATGGGTCTACTACGTTTGTTGTAAAATATTCCCTTACAAAGATTTATCTCAATTTATTTTAAAAATTCGTGTTTTGTTTTTCTAAATTGATATTTGATTGGATATATTAAATGTCATTTTGACGTTTTAAATGTCATTTTGGCGTTTTAAATGTCATTTTGACATTTGCATAAATTTAGATTTAAATTGAAATTGTCAAAAAATTAAAAATATATAAAAAAATATTCAGGTGCGTTTTAAGAAAAATTTCGAAGTAAGATTTTTTAGTAAAATTTTTATAAAAATTAAATGGTTAACCAATGCCAGGCAATTTATCTGAACACTATCGGTTTTAGTAAATTTAGCACGAGGAAGCACTGTGCATTTACTTGGCAGATGTTTTTTTTAATTTAGTACATTAAATTAAACAAGAGTTCAACACTGGATATAATTCAAGACTGGTGCCAATACCTAATACTATTATTGTTTTTAACACTGTCAAAATGGTCACACATTTTTCGACAGCTCGTTTTTACAGTAATGGTTCAAAAAACATCTGACAAGCCGGTCTCGCGACATATTTTTACTACCTTTAAAAATCGTAAACGCTTTTTTATCGGGGTACCCTTACAATCCTCACATCCGTTTACATCCGATATCCGGCGTTATTTTATTGTAACACGCACTAAAAAGTCCCACCCAACAGTTTATGGAGGACACGAAAAATATAATTTTCCCTGGTGACAAGCTTAATAAAATAATTCAGAAAAGTACGGGCGTTAAATTTAATGATTGGGTAATAAAGAATTTAGTATTGAACGGGAAAACCGTTTGTTTTTGTAGAGGGTGTTACACACGGTATAGATTTTATACTAGCTATCGTTAAAGTTAATTTGAGGCTTCCACGGTTATATTTAACCACCAATTAGTAACTGTGGCTTATAAAGCATAGTGCAGTGTTAAAGGTATAATATGTAAGGTACTAGCACCAGTCTTTGATCATACCCCAGTGTTGGACTCTTGTGTAATTAAATGTACTTTATTAGAAATATTTGTTGATATCTGATTACTGTAAAACAGCTTAATTTAATGACAATCGGACAATGGGTGTCAAAATGGTGGACATTTAAACTAATTATTAGTGTAATCTATTTATTAATTATTATATCATCATAACATCTGTTTTACTTACATTGTTTCAAATTTTACGATTCTTTATTTTATAATTTTGTTAGGTGTCAAAATGGGTGCTCATTACTAGTTTTACTTTATCCATTACTTGAGAAAAATATAAACAAAATAAAAGGCTATAATTAAAAAAAAACTACATTTGCAAATTTTTGTAATTATAAAAAAGAACCCCATCAATCCCAAAAAACAGTATATCTTGCTCTTAAAGCGACCAAGACTGGTACCAGTACCAATTTTAGCTCAATCCGTCCTAAGGGGTTAAAATCAAAATGTCATACTGCATTTTTTATTGCATTTTAGGAGACCTATCTAAAGACACCTCACTTAATGGATTAAGTGAAAAAAAATTTTGAAAATACTTTTTAGTGTATGGAAAGGGGTCCAAAAAAATTATTTTTTCAAAAATAATATCATTTCTATTTTTGGGTTATCAGTCTTCGTCTGTATACTAAATTTCATCTTAATCGGTTTAAAATTTTTGAGGACGGACGGACGGACATGGCAAAACTATAAGGTTTCCTAGTTTTCTACGGAAACCTAACAACGTAAAAAACAACGTAATAAATTTCTCTATTTTTCTTGTTTCTTTCTACGCACTGTTTTCATGAAACCAATCAACCGCGTAATTGGAGAGATTATCTATTGTATTTTAAATTAATAAAATTAAATAAATATTTTTAGTTAATTTAATCAGTTTTGGCACGTTTTTGAGGATAAATTATTTTTTTATATAAAATTGTAAGGAACAGCTTTTGAATGCTAAGAGGTGTTTTTTAAGACTTGTTTTAGGAGGAGGGGACAAATTTGAACTAAAATGATACATTTAAAAAAAGTACAAAATTATTTTTAAGATTCATATGTATTCCTTAGTTGATTAGGGCCATTTCCAAATTGTTGACATTTACTATTTTTTGGAATTTCATTAAATAGAAAATTGAAAAAAAAAGTTACAGCTTTTGGGATAATCGGCCTCATTCGTTATACAGTGCAACCTCGATATAACAAAACTGAAGGAAAGTAGAAAATATTCGTTATACCAAGTAATTTGTTACAGTGAGGTTTGTTATATAAAGGTTAGGTTGGTCTACAATTCGTTATAACAAGGTAAGAATGTAGCGATGTCTATTTTTTTCGTTGTAGGATTCTCGTCTACATACTTAATGATTTCTAGTTTCTTTGCGACGGTTAAGGAACATCCTTTTTGTTTTTCAACCATTGCAACTTTAAACGGCAAAAAAACAATAATGATTGTCTTACGGAAAATTTAATGTGTCTGAACCTATCAAAAAATTCGTTATAAAGAGGTTGTTGACAAATATATTCGTAATATAAAGGTATATTTTGCATTAGTTCTAACGGGCAGTTCTTGGGGATTTCGAAAAATTTGTTAAATCGAGGAAATCGTTATATTGAGGCTCGTTATATTAAGGTTATACTGTATTTGGATACGGTTATACACTAACTAATGTATCAACCCACAAAATTCATTTTTTAATTATGAATGTTGTTTCATTCAAAATAAAGTTTAAAATTTACAGAAATTAGTTCATAGCATAACGATAAAAAAAATTAAACATTTTATAAATGACGAAAACATAACCAAATTTGGCTTCTTAACGTGTCGTTTAATAAAAAATAAATAACTTCTCGTAGGGTACATACACAATTACATCTAGCTCCCGTAAATAATCGCAAGTATACAATAAATTAGTTCCGGGGGTTGTAAGTCGTCCATCAACCCCTAATCACCGCGGCCCTGCAGCCCCAAGGCGCCCATTTTATGACCACTAATGACCCACAGACACACAAACTCTAACAACACCCCTCATAAAATAACTGCGCTTGCTTTTTTGATATATGTTATTTAAAATTTGTATGCAGAACAATATAATATGTTTACTCAGTCAGTAAATTTAAAATATAAGCAGTATACGTATTTTATTTATTATATTTCCTGTAAGAGAAAGGTATTGGGTTTTTTCAACCCCGTAGTAGGCGTGTGGTATGATTGAATTCAGAAACAATGAACGTTAAATTAATTAAATATCGGTATGGAGAACCATACATGACTTCCATGTTATTATTTCTATCTTTTTAAATAATTTTTAATATAATTTTTTTTTATATTTTATTTATATAACCTACTACTATGAATACAAATTTCATAATACATAAAAAACATATACCTATACTTATGACGGTTACAGCAGTTATTGCCATTTGTATATAAATAATAAAATCTAAAATGTCAAAAACATAATACACATTCGTAGAACAACTAATTTGATAATTTGAATTTAGTTGCATTTGTTTCCAAGGCAACATAAATTAATGACGTATTAATTAATATTTAAAATTAAAATTTTGAGGGTGTTTTTCACCCCTTAAATGGCTGTTTAGACACGTACAAATAATAAATATCCCTTAAGTTCGACGAAAAAAGATACAAAATTTCGAATATTTCCAAAACCCCTAATCCGATTAGCACCAAAATCAATAGACTATGTGCACGACGCCTACTAGCGCCGCTAGCGGACAATAAAGAAGTACTGATCGCGCTGATCTTTCTTTTTATTATTTATACAGCGAAATTTTTTAATGAACAAATATCATTTAATCTAGCTGTATGCATATAATATAAATAGCAAAGCTTAAAAGGTACGTGAGAATTATTTATTTTGGGTATTTTTTTTCTTCAATCATGACTTATAATAGAAAAATAATTAATTCGTTTACATTGACAGCATAACCTCAAACTATGGCGTCGGACCGGATTTGAATGTATCAAACACTCAATCCCTTTTACTTTCAGTGATTTACATTAATAATTTTCAAATAAGTAAAATCGTAGTTTTACTTATTTGACTCTTTTTACCGCTTTGATCCACTTTGCTCGTTTTTCGGTTATAACTTCGTACAGGGAATCTGTAAAACTATTTTACTTAGGCCCGATTTCTCAATATGAGTTTATACTACATGTCCTAGTTAAACCGGAGTTTAATCTATATATGTGTTTCTTAATGTTCAGTTAAAAATTATGAATTAATCTTAATTTAACTGACAGATGAACTGCCGGTTTATAATTAAACATACAGTTTTAAAACATCCAAAAGAATGAATCTTACAATTTGAATACATATTAATTAATTGGACTGATTGATTTATCAAAATATATGTATTTAAAAAATTTGTTTGTTGACAAAAATTGCAAACAATCAAAAATAAATAATGTATGTATTTGATACTATTGCGTAATATTATCTGTAATACGTTATGAATGGCCTAAAATCAGGTATGTGTACATTATAATACTGTGTATTTTAACTATTGACGCTGTCTTGCCGTACCATTATTATTTTTTTATAACTTATTTCACGTTTAAAGGTTTTACAAATTTAAAAAATAGCATCAACGTGTAACCCAAATTTATTTAATTTCTATTATTTATTTCATTTTTATCCGGCTTCTTTTACGTTCTACAGTAGCGCTATATTCTTTTATTAATTCTAGAAATGTATCCTATTCTCTTTTACTAAAATTAACTCGTTTTTTATCACATTTAATATAATAATTTGGGGTTAGTTTTTAGTTTGACATAACGAAAAGTGGTCATGTTAAAGTTAAGAAGGCCCTCTACTGCGTATGCGCAAGTTAAATTACAGATTACGTTAAACTTATATTAGTTTTTCTCATGTTTTGTGTGCAATTAAAAAAACTTTCTGAAATTATAATTATAAAAACAATTCTCACTGACGTATATGGAAAAATGGAGTTCAGTTTACAAGTGACAATTATGCTCACCACGAGCGCTTGCATCGAAATTATTTGTAACTCCGCCCCCCTGCACATAGCCTATAGGTCTGGAGTACTCACTGAGACAAACATTTTTCCCAAAAATAATTTATATTGGTGCATTTTTACAGTAGTTATCGTGAACGAAAGAAAATTCTACATCCGCACAGACACACAGACACACGCACAGCCGCCATACGGAAATTAACTTTTCTTTAAGTTTTGAAGTTAGTACATTCAGAATCTGTCATTATCTCGGACACGATTTTTCGATGGTATTACAATACTTCCATTTCTTTCAGAACATGGAAATAAAAACATCCGCCAAGTAAATGCACAGTGCTTCCTCGTGCTAAATTTACTAAAGATAGTTAATTATCGATTGGACGATATGATAATATAATAATTAATTAATAAATTATGCTAATAATTAGTTTAAATGTCCACCATTTTGACACCTATTAGCCGATTGTCATCAAATCACGCTGTAAGACAGTTAAATGTATATAGATTAATATTCAGAAATGGTAGTAATCAAATATCAACACATATTTCTAATTCAGTACATTCAATTAAAAATTTGCCATTACTGAGGTCCTTGCCAAGACTGGTACCACTACCTTAAGTCCCCAAAAATGATACTTTTTTTTAATCCACCCGGTATATCGAAAATATAAACTAATGCATATCATACTAGAACATTCATTATATTCAACCATGATTAAATTGATAATAATTATCCTATAAATACATGATTGTTCATACAGCAGGATTAATATATAATGAGCTAATCACTCATACACGCAACGCGTATGTTATTTGCGCACATCAAATGTATGTACAAATGATGAATAATGAATGATGTGTAACTATGTAACCTACAATTTAATGGGGGATGAAAAAAACTGTGCATTATTTATAATAATAATTAATCAAACACTATTAACACAAATGGTAAATCTAGGCTTTTGGGTGTAATACAAATCTTTTGGGTGATACTAGAACGACTTAGGGGGTTAGAGGTAGGCGGTTATTAATAAATAATAGAACTTTTATAATATTTACCTTCATAATATTTCTATGATCATAGATAATAACAGTCTCTTATACAGGGTAGGGCATTTAAAGTGTTACAAATTATTATCTCAGAACCATGGCATATTTGAAAAAAATGTTTAAACCAAAAAATGTTTGGTTGTGAGGGGGTAATCGAATAGTAATGTTTATTTGTTATTTTAACGCGGCCTTAAAGAACATTTGAAGGTCAACATCATTATTATATTTATTATAGGAACCTATAGTTTTTATTTTGTAATCTTATTCTACGTGAAAAACACGAATCTTTCATTGAAACCTTTTTTTAAACAACGTTAGCTTTTTAAGATATCTAACAAAATAATTCGAAATTTTGAACTTTCAAGAATTTTTTACTTAGAAACTATAAACTTTAGAAAAAAGTACAAGACACAAAAAATATTTATTTTGGTCTAATAAAGCTTGAAGAATTATTTTTTTTTTAAATTTAAAACTTTTTTTATTTATTTTATTTTAGCAAAAACAAAAAAAATACGAAATGTTAAAAAAAATTCTAGAATAATTCTGCAACTTTCATTAGACCAAAATAAACATTTTTTATATTTTGTACTTTTTCTCTAAAGTTGATGATTTCTGAGTAAAAAAATCTTGAATGTTTAAAATCTCGAAATTATTTTGTTAGATATCTTGGAAAGTTTAGGTTGCTCAAAAAAAAGTATTCAATGAAGGATTCGTGTTTTTTCACGTAGAATAAGATTATTAAATAAAAACTATAGGTTCCTATTTAAAAAAATAATGTTGACTTTCAAATAAATAATCTTGAAGGCCACGATAAAATAACAAATAAATATTAATATTCGATTACCCCCTCGCAACCAAACATAATTTGGTTGAAACATTTTTTTTAAATATGCGATGGTTCTGAAATAATAATCTGTAACACTTTAAATGCCTCACCCTGTATTTGATCAAAGTTTTTTGACAAATAAATCAAAATGGCGACTGACAAGTTTTCGTGGACGTTTTCGGCTACGAAATTATTAATAATAGAATATGAAGCTAATCCAGCATTTGATATAAATAAATAAATATAATATAATTTAAATAAATATAATATAAATATTGTGATTATAATTATTCGCAATACACGATTGTAAATTCAAACGATTCAAACCTCGATCGCGACAACTGACAACATCCACCCACTGATAATCAAAATACACCAAAAAATAAGAAAATATCCCTAGAAAATATCAAATATTTTATGTAGTGTAATAGAACAAAATCTCGTATTTTAACAAAGAATCAAATCTTTGTCAAAGATCTTTGACATATTTATTTGAAGTGTAATAAGCGCCGTAGTCAGAGGCATTAAAAAATGAGTATTCAATAATTTTTTTCCGACAGTAATTTAATTTATCTTATAAAGGTGCGAGTCCATTGAATGGATTTTACAAGTTTGTGCTAATCAAAATGATATTTTTGATATTAATATAAATTTATAATATGAAATAACACCTGAAAAGGAACTGATTTTTTTATTAACTTCACTATGTTAAAAGGAGAATTTTGCACATTTATTATTAGATTTGTAAAATACTCATAAGTACTTGTAACGGGCGTTACAAATTTCGGAAGGCTATTTTAATAAAATTAATTAAAAGTCATTAAGTCAGGTAAATCTGCAAAAATTTATGTGTTTTTTTGTATACTGTGACTTTATTAATATAAGCAGATGTAAACATAAAAGTGAAGCTATGTTTATCTATTTTGAATGATTTTTGATAAGTGTAACGTGCGTTACACACAATTGATATAGATTATTTTTACTTCATTGCTTGGAGTTGTTAAATGTTAAGTGATTTTTAAGGATGTATGGCAGGTATCTAATTTGAACGAGAAATTTCAAAAGGTTTAACAACATAGTTTGAAAGTTATTATTTTTTTAAATTAACATGGGCTCTTATGGCAGAATGGTGTATTTACGGTTAAAGTCCAATAGAACACATGGTTCAAGCATCGAGAAAAATCTGAAATTTTCACAACACGACACTTACATATTTAGCAACAAGTTTCATAAAAAAAATTATACGCATACAGAACTAAATTGTGAGAGAAAAAATAATTATTGCTGAAAAATATTGAAAAAAAAAATGGTGTACTGAAATGTTATGATTTGTTTTTATTACAAATTTTTTCATATATGTAAGCATATGAAGTACTAATATTATTATTTTCATTACATTTATATGTTCCACTCATGATACCATGGTTCCACTTATGTTCTAAATAGTGTTATTTAAAAATATTTTAATTTATGTCATTTATAACAATAAAATACTTCTTTTGTTTTTATATCTGACAGATGAAATCAGAATAAAATGTTTTCATATTATCAACACAAATATGAATTTTTTGGTTAAAATTCTAAAATAACAGTCATTAATGGGATAAGGTTTTCAACAAATGTATTAATATAGTTTATGTAGTGTATAAACCAATTTGACTTTCTTATAAGCATTTAAAGTGAATAATACATAATTTGATTTTGATCGTTCATTGCATCTAGATTTACAATATTTTTGACTCAGGCTGTACGTGCCATACATCTTTAAAGTAATAGGCGTCAATTTATCAAGAAGTGAATTTTTTACGCAAAAAATAAATAAATCAAAAAAGTCCAAAAAATAGCGGTTAGTCTGGACTCGCCCATATGTATATAATTTTAATAGAAAATATTTTTTTTTTATCACAACTACAATTGATTCTCTTTTGTAAATTTTGCTTAATACGAACCGATACTACTATGTAAAATCAATTATCACAAAATTCTTAATTCTTAGGCTTTCTAACGGTGAAAGTCTCATAAAAATCGGTACAGTAGTTTTTGTGTAAAGTCGGAACAAATAAAAATGAATTATATTACCTAACGTATTGATTGAAGGTACCCCCACGAATTTTCAAGGAAAAAAATATAGTTTTAAAACTTGGTGACTCAAACAACCCAGCACGCCCACTCCCGGGTTAACTATAACACCCTACATTAAAAATATGAAATTTATAAACATCAAATGAAAATTAAATCCGTTGAATCCTTTTAAAAACCATATTCATTTGGATAAATAAATAAACACATTTATATATGTTTATAAAAATTCATAAATAATTTATATAATAATATAATAAAGCCACATTTACTTAGCTTTGTATAAAAAACATTTATGATAAAAACTCTTTTAAATTACACTTACGTGTACAGGCTGAGTCAAAAAAAGTAAGGACATATTAATTATATCAAAAAAAGATACCATGGGTGCCTTGAGACTTTCTTATACACTGTACTGAGTGTATGTGTGTTTTATTATGTAAAAAACATCTTTTTAGGTAATAAAAGATTTTTTTATTTAAATGTAAACGTTTTAACTTTCTTATACCATGTATATGAAATATACATTAGTATAAGTAAGTATAGTGAAGCCGATTTTTTTCGAACTCCGGATTTTGACGGAATTATCTATTTTGACCTTCCCTGAATCCATTCTGTCTATTTTCGCCATGATGTCTGTGTGTCCGTCTGTCTGTCTGTCTGTCTGTCTGTCTGTAAGCGCTGTAACTCAAGTACGACAAATCGTAGAAGGCTGATATTTTATATTTAAGATTAATTTTTGGCTGGGAAGAAAACGTCCTATTTTTGAAAACGATCTTTCAACCGGACACGGATGTTTACCTACGTCGATTTTTTAATTTTTCGAATTACTCTGAAACAGTGCAAAATAGAGAAAAATGGTAAAGTTAAAAAATGTAGGTAATATCTATATCTATAATTTATGTTCTATTCATTTTTTTGTAAAAACGAATTTTTGAAAAAAAAATATTATAATTCAAATGGTTCATAACAGAGGAGAAATATCTGCCATGAGTGTCATGGGACTTTCTTATACGTATTACAGAGATTGAACAGTGTGTGTATTTGCCGTAGGTAGCATGAGACTTTCTTATACGTAATACTGAGAGTGAACTGTGTAGGTGAATCTAAATAATTACATAAAAAAATTCTTTCTGGCTAAATCATAAATGTTGGAAAAAAATGTATGGGGAATAAATTATAGATAATGACATACTCGACATTTTTTACCTAAAACATTTTTTTCTTATTTTAAAAATAATTCACAAATCCAAAAATTTACAAGAGTAAACATCTGTTTTCAGTTATTACGTTAAAAAAAATCACTTGTTATATAATGGAGAGAATAATATTACCTATATTATTCATTTTGTTTTATTTTGTTAGAAATGTTTTAATAAACAAAGAATCACGTATACAATTCACTGTTAGGTTAGGTATAAGAAAGTCCCGTGGTTCCCAAGGCAGATATTTTTAGATAGTGATGATAATTCGAAAGAAAAAATATATTACTTTTCAATAAAATTAAATAAATAAAATTAAAAAACAAACTTATTTTATTTTAAGTTTAACATAAATTTCCTTTGTTTTTTTTTAGGCATTTTTATTTTCAGAAACTTTTTTACGCGATTTTTGGCTTATTTTAATTGATTGACTTTGTTTAAATCCCTAATTTTACAATGTATTTTTAAGTGATTTGCTGCGGAACGTATCTACCGCGTAAAAAGAGACCCTATTGTATATGGATAAAATATCAATGGGAAATTTAGTTTTATTTCTTTATAAATACATAGTTATATCAGTGGCGTAGATAGCTTTTTGCGATGGGGGGCGATATGACCAGGCCCCTAAAATATGCGAAAGAAAAAAAATTATTAACGTAATTTTAAATTGAATGCCCTTTTTTAAACTGTATTTAGTCTACTTTTTATTACTAAAAAAAAAAAAAAAAGTTAATTTAAAATAACTGAAGACCTATTTTTTTTTTACTCTTAATTAAAATTTTTCCTTTTTACTTCTACTATTTTATTCATACTTGAGAAGTTTAAAAAAAATTTCTTTGAATTTTCTCATGAAGTAAACTCATGGGGGGTGATTGATCATCTTAATCCCCCCCCCCCCCTATCTACGCCACTGAGTTATATTTGGTATCGTGAATACATTTTTTGATCTTTACTCTAACATAAAAATATTTTCTTTTGAATAAAAAAAATAAGTAATTATTTAAAAAAACATCTGCCAAGTAAATGCACAGTGCTTCCTCGTGCTAAATTCACTAAAACCGATAGTGTTCAGATAAATTGCCTGGCATTGGTTAACCATTTAATTTTTATACAAATTTTACTAAAAAATCTTAGTTCGAATTTTTTCTTAAAACGCACCTGAATATTTTTTCATATATTTTTAATTTTTTGACAATTTCAATCTAAATCTAAATTTATGCAAATGTTAAAATGACATTTAAAACGTCAAAGTGACATTTAAAACGCCAAAGTGACATTTAAAACGTCAAAATGACACTTAATATATCCAATCAAATATCAATTTAGAAAAACAAAACACGAATTTTTAAAATTAATTTAGATAAATCTTTGTAAGGGAATATTTTACAACAAACGTAGTAGACCCATATTATAGGAAATTTAATTCTCTACAAAATATATTCTATAAAATTTTTTCGTAACATGTGTCGTTCTTGAGATATCTTGAAAAAATAAATATTTTGGGGTGTCACCCCTCCCCCTTACACACGATTTTGATGATTTTGAAATGGGACCGTCCTCAAACCAAACCCAACCATCCGACCAAGTTTGAATAATATCGGTTCAGTGGTTCATGAGTAATGCGTGTGACAAGGATTCAGGGGACAGACGGACGGACGGACGGACACACGGACACACGGACAGACAGACAGACACGGAACTAAAAGTGTTTGTCTTGACGTGAAACGGATAAATAAATTTAAAATTTTGAAATTGGAGAACTTTTTTTTGTCTCAATCTGAAACGATCACATAGCTTCTCGTATCTTCGATATTGCGAGGAAGCAAAATAAATAAAGCAAAGCAACAGATTTCAAACTGTCGACTTTCTTCTGCATCTGACTGTACATACATACGACATGTTATACATAGAGTTAGTTTTTGTTGGGTACATATGTATGTTGAGCTATTTTGTCTTTTGCAGTTGGTACGAGTACATATGACTGCAACTGGAAACCCGTAATAGAATTTGCAAATGTCTGTAGTTACAACCATGTAGATATGTACATATGTCGCAAACAGTGGCGCCTCAACTCCACAGAAACAGGGGGAAATTAATATTAAACCTAAAATGTATATTCAAAAAATGTACCCCTTCATGTTGACGCATATCTCTTCATATTCTTTATTTACCAATACTTATTGTTAGTAAAATTATACCCACTTACAAAAACTAATGCCTCACCCACATAAGCGCACGATTGAAGTGAAACTTCATTTGTTTTTATTAACCACTAGCAGTGCTTACGCGGCTTCACTCGCATGGACTACGGATTTTTGAAAAATATAGTAATAATAACTTATCAACACCTAAATTACCTAACAAAAACTAATCAGAACAAAACGTACAACATTTTTTCGATCTGTTTAAATTTAAAAAGCTAATTATTGAAAACAAAATAAACAATTAACGATCAAGAAAGTCGGAATACCAGCGCGGCAGCGGACGCCATGACAGTGCTTTTCAATGATATTACGGTAACATATGATTTATTTCAATTTATTTGCTAAACTATAAGACCAAATTGGATGCTGTAAGGGCAAATTATATCTACATTACGTACTTATGACGATGAAATCATTTATTTTGATAAGGATTAATGTTTGGCAGGTCATAAGTCCACGTAAACAGAACCCAAATACGTTTAATTTTCTTTGTAACATAAAAGCAATCATTGTGGCTTAAATATAAAATTTAGACATATGGTGTCCCGAACTTTATTTTAGATCTTTTGATTCTACACAGTTCTTTAATACATTATTTTGTTCAATATTGAACGGTTCAGGCAGCGTACTGCAAAAGATCGCGCCGGCGACAAACTTTTTTCCGACTTGATTTACTATTATCGTCACTGCTTAGTTGTTATGTTACCTAACGTAACAAAATAAAGCCTATAACCTGGTCAGAGAACGTACCTATAAATAAAAAAAAACACGTAACGGACAGACAGACAGACAGAGAAATGAGACCGACCTGACCCTTATTCATCCATCTTTCTCTTATACATTTACTCACGCATAAACCACACTCTTCTTAGCGTTTCATTTTTAAAATCTGTCGAGGTCATAGACATAGAGCATGGACCACGCATCTTATTCGAAAACAAAGACGTGTCAAAAGAAAGAGATGGAAACAGGTTTGGAATATACTTGTCCTTTTTTAAACAGGAGTGTAACTATTCATTCTTGACCCCGAACATTAAAAATATTCATATATATGTACATACATATAAAGAGGTTAAAATACCGATAAATTACCGATAAGTATTATTTAATATTATTGAAAATATTATTTACTTAAAGGCGAAAATATATTTTAGGATCTTTATCCAACCGCCACTTCTTGTTTATATTATTTACTTTTCTAATAAAAAAACCTTATTGCACAAGAATCATAAGATGATATACAAAAATATATCTGACAAAAATACTACCCTGAACTGTAGTAAGCTACCAATCAGATTCTTAGAAAAAGGGATAGATATATTCCAAACTACACTGCATCTCTCTCTCACTTTTTGAACATATGTTACACCATTGTGTTAATTAATACAGAATGCGCTGTCCATGCTCTATATCTATGGTCGAGGTCATTTCAATTCTCTAGTCTCGCTAAAGAAGTTTCACTTCAAAAATAAAACCAAATTTCACAAAACTATTAACAAATACGTAAAAAAAATACTCTACCCCGTGTACCCCTTTATGTTGACGCCTATGTTTTCACAGTTTTTACACACCAACACATATTAATAATTATATTTATAAAATTATAGGTATACACTAAAAATAATTTACATTTGACCTCCCCCCCCCTCTCCCCTATGTCGACGCCTATGCGTTCACACTGTACGAACATACATACATGAGACATGTGCAAACTTTTCATTTTGTTTATTCAAATGTAATTTCTAAATTAATATGACAGTTGTAACGGGGGCTTTATTTTCAAATTTCTCCAACGGCTTCGGTATTAATTATATGATATCGTCTATTTATCTTACAAACAAACCCCTTTTTGGGTGGTACTGGCAAAGGGGGGGTTGGGGTGAATTCGTGCCGGCGCTTTTCTATTTTCACGAAATATATATGTTTATTATATCGTTTGTTTACTCGTTTCGAGGATAATGAGAAGGAAATTTGGTAGGGCACGTATTATAATAATATTTATCGTTTTTTCAGGCTTTCACGGTCGATGTTCACATCAGTCTTTGCTTGGTAGCTAACAAATTCAATTTTTTTTAATATCGGTAATTTTTATAAATAAAATAAAAATGGTTTACCAAGGCGTGTGGGGTGTCGAAATGTAGATCTCAATTAGTAGAATATATCCATATTTTTAATTTTTTTTCTAACTCAAGGGGTTTTCAAACAGTTTTTTATTTTGTCCCCCCTCTCAAACTCTAACTACTGGCTCAAAAAGTCTGAAAAAAATTTGGAACGAGGCCTTTGGTGGGACTACCAACGACAATAATATCTTTTTAAATTTTGGAATAATAGGGAGGGGCGTCATATAATTTTTTTAAATTTAATATTATTAAAAAAAATAAGAAAGAGGGTCAATTTCCGCTGTTTTGGTTATACATTTTAACATCCAAATGACTTGGTATAAAATTACCTAGCTTTAAGTCCTTACCCCCTCCACCCCCCTAAAAAATTTACAAGTTCCGCCTAGGCATAAAATGGTTTTTTTCATGGTCGCTATGGGTACTAACATTTAAAAAACATTTTACCCTGTATATATGTATATATGATAGGCTAGTTTTTTTGCGGATTTTGTGTTAAAATAATACATTTGATTCTAAATTTTATAATCATTTACTTTATTTATTTAATTTGCATGGTTAATGAAAACAATGGAAGTTTCACTTCAACCACGCGCTCATATGGGTGAGACACACACCATTTTTTTATCATAATTCGAAAGCTTTATGATGACCCAAAAAAAGGCCCAAAACTTCCTCCTTCATGAATATACATAATTCTATTCCCAACTGTTTATATTAATTAAAATACAAACTTATTACCAAAGGTCACCTTTTCCATAGAATGTAGATATTCCACGTCAGAATTTAATGTAGCCTGAACGGCCCCGAACAAATTAAATTTAGTGTAAATTATTTAATAATGATTCAGTAAGCCGAACGTTACAAAATATACCACACAATAATGGTCGTTGAAAATTCAACACAAATACCACACTCAAAAAAATATATTACGTGATTCTTTTGGTGCTAGTAATGGAATTTATGTTTGACAATGACATATTGCATAGAGTAATTATTATTGTACATATACAAAATATACATACATATACAGGGTGAGTCGTTTTAAGTAACATACCAATTGCAAATCTCGAAAAAAAAATGTTTCAGATAAAATTTATAGAATTCAAAAGGGGTGGAGGAGGGAGGGGTTAAAATGTCACTGTTTGAGCCTAACTCATAATTCTTGTAGCTGATCTCGTGAAATTGTGAAAACGTTCAGTCAGTTATTGACATTTTAATATTTGTAGTTATATAAATTATAATACATATGAACAAAGATGCCATGGGTAATTCGGGACTTTCTTATACGCTATATTGAGTGCATAATATACGTATTTCTAAGTATATAAGCAAATCTTGTAAGACTTACTGTTAAAGATAGAAAAAAATGAATGAGAAATAATATTTTCTACAACTTTTTTTTTCAGTTCACACCGTTTCAAAAATAATTCGAAAAATTAAAAATGACAATACAAAAAATTCAGTTGTAAGACCTTTTTATTTTTTAAATAGGATTTAAATATAAACTTGTCGTTTTTGAGTAACTACAGACCGACCGATCTACAGACCGACAGACAGACATCATGGCGATAATAGTCAAAATAAATTTAGAGAAGTTTCAATTTTTAGTTAATAACTCTGATTGTTGAAATTAAACAGTTTTAAATAAACTGTGGATAACTATCGTACATGAAACCGGGCATTATTAATGTAAGTAAGTCTTTCAATATATCTGGAATTATTGTATATATGTTTTTCGACCAATTAATTTGAAATTTCAGGAAATATTTCAAATAACATCAATTTTGTTTCCCAATAACTTTTTGAGAAAAAAATAGCTGTCTTTTCGGTAAAAAAAATATTTTTTAAATTTTAGTGGGTAATATTTTATATTAATTTGAAATTTTGAAAAATCAATTCGTTCAACAGAAGCTACACCCATACAATTTAAAATGTTTTCTATTTATTGGTTTCAAATTTATCTTACAAGCAGATAATAAATTCGAAGGAACGCCCGACATTCTTTGAGGGGTGGGGGCTTGAAATTGAAAAAAAAATTAAAAACTTTGTTAAATGAACGGTAAATCAGAATATAAACTTTGTTTATTATTTTTTTTATTGATTTAAGACAGAACTACTAATTAAGCCGTTTATTTTGAAAGTGGCCTTAGTACATTTATGTTTAAACTGAGATATTTAAGAGTTTGCGTTTCAATAAAATTAAAAATATACGTGTAAAATATCAATGTGCCACTTTGCTTAAGTGTTTCTAAGAGAGTTAAATTTACAATTGCTATTAAAATAACACCAATTATTAAGTGAATAATATGTGTTTTTTTTACCACAAATGGAGTCAAGCCACTTTCAAAATTAACAATTACATTTGTTATAAATTTGAAAGAACTCAAGTCCATTTGTTGTAATTTAAAATGCTTCAAATTGAAAAAAAAAACTCACTTTATTTTATATTATTTCTTTATAACACGAAAACAAATTTATACAATTCAGGAATTCTAAGTATGTATACGGGAGATTTTTTAATCTTGAGATTGCTTCATATCTGGAAAACAATGGATTTTTATGGAAAATATTTGGTACAAACGTTTCAGGATTTAGAGGGGCAAAATCAATGGAGGTAACAATTTTGACCTTGAGTGGGGGTTTTTTTAGGGTCAACAAATTTAATTCAAAGGAAACCTATTTATTTTTTTGCAGATTCGTATTTTGCAGAAAAAAAGAAACAACTTTTGTCTGAAAATTTCAATTTTAACATATTTTTTTTTATTTTGTTACATTAAAAAAAAATTTGCGTTAAAAAATTATGAAATTATAAAAAAATTATTTTCTTAAACTGCATTTTTTTCTCAAACATCTAAGATAATAATTTCAAAATTTTTAATGACAAGAAAAATTATAATTGTAATATTAACTTCATTAACGTATTATGATAAATTAAAATGTATTATTATATTTTTCAGGTTCTGTATTTATTTATTCTTGTGACAGATTGTTTTAAGAAAATACACTACTTGAAAGTGAGGTTCTGTCATCAATTTTTACAAGAAAATTTTTAAACATCCTTCAAAAAACGTTAGTTCCAAAAGTCTAAGGGGTGTGCATTTTATGACCAAGCCATGCTATTTTCGTTATATCCGCTTTCATCTTGGCTTTATTTTTGATCGCATATAATTGTTACGTTGCCTCCCTCGTCAAGTGTGTGATACTCACACACAGTGAGTGAAGTTTACTTAATGAACAACTGCCTGTCAATCACACTCAACCACAAACACGTCAACTTTGAGTAAATAATACCAAATTGATTGTTTCTCTCTCGCCATTATTAGGTTGTGTTTACATTTGTACTTACTAACACATTTCAAATAGGGTTGTGCTTTTTTTAGTGTTGTGGGTGGGTGAGGGGGGGGGGGGGGGGTAATGGAATCCTGAACTTTTAGACCATCCTGTGCCAATAAACTTGTATTTTTAATTAAAATTGCAGATATTTATCGAACCAATATACACCAATACCTCACTTTGCGTCGTGGTTACGTTCCAAAAAAACACGACGCAAATTGAAACGACGCAAAGTGAATTATGATTTTCTATAGCAAATCATGTAAAGATCGAAGATCGGTTCCAGGGTTACGAAAATACTACTGTTTAAAAAGAAAATTGAACAAAGTAAACATTTAAAAAACAAAAATAATATAAAATTTTATTACATACATACAAAAAACAAAAAAAAACAAATTCGATTAAAACAAAATAAAAAATTCAATTAATTTATAAAATTACATAGGTACATACAAAAAACAAAAAAAAAACAAATTCAATTAAAACAAAATAAAATATTCAATTAATTTATAAAAAACAAAATAAAAATTAATCACTGTCTGATGAGTCCATAGTGGCTGTTGTCGTAAGTCGGCTTTCATTCACAAAAAATTGGTCCAATGTTTGCTGAACAGCTTTTTTTTTCAACGTAAAAAAAAACTCGAACCCAAAACAACGCAACTTCGAAAATCTAACGACGCACAGTGAAAATTACTACTAATTCAGCAGCGACGCAACTTCGAAAAAACGCAAAACGAAACGACGCAAAGCGAGGTATTGGTGTATTTGCCAAAAAATGTGTCGTTAAAATACGTAAAAATATTTAAATAAACTGCAAACCTTACTTCTAGTTATCCGATTTAGCTGACTTTTAATAGGGTTCTATTCTGCAAATAGATGAAGAGAATTCAAAAGGTTTGCTGTTAATTTGTTACGTATTGCGAGCTGTAGTTTGTTGCCGTAGTGTAAAAATGGGTCTAAAACGACAAATTGAACTTTGTTTATATTTTTATGAATGAAAATTAAAACAAATCGATATTAAATTAAGTAAATATGGAGACTGTAATGTTCTCATTTATAAAATGTAAACATGTAAGAGGATTACTGAAGAAATTTAATATATAATGCTCATTTTATCAATTTTCATACGAAAAAAATAATAAGACGAGAGTAATACCATACTTCAAAGCTTGCTTTGGGTGTGCTAATATGAAAATTTTCAATAAAATTTAAAAAAGTAAAAATAAGGGTCCCTTAAGTACGATAAAACTACAAGTGTATTATCAAAATTGGTGAAATAATACTCGCAACGTTAACTTTTTAGACGATAATAGGAACAAAATATTGAATATTTTCAAAACCTCTTATCCGATTAGCACCAAAATCAACAGGTCTGGAGTATTCATTGAGATAAACGTTTTTCCAAAAAATAATTCAAATCGGCGCATTTTTACAGTAGTTATCGTGAACGAAAGAAAATTCTACATCAGACACACACACACAGCCGCCATGCGGTAATTAACTTTTCTTTACGTTTTGAAGGTAGCACAATCAGAATCTGCTCTTATCCCGGACACGATTTTTCGACAGTATTACAATGGTAGTAAAAACTATTACCCCTTTTAAAATTATTATATTTTAGAAAATATAATCCTAATTAGAAATTTAAACAGTGAATTAAAATAATCTGTTGCTATTTACAGCTTGGATGTTTGGCAACTAATTATTTATTAAATCCGGACGTAAATGTAATAGAATAAATAGTCACTATCATTGATACTGTCAATAGAGAGATAGGAAGTGATAATATATTGTATCAAATATCATAATCTCTACATCACTGAAACAAAATTTCGAATCGATCAATTGATTTTGTGACCAAAGGCATGAAATACGTTTCATTTATAACAAGATACTTTATATCAACCTATAAAAACTGACACCAACATTTCTACCTGTGTAAATTATTATTTTATATTAGTTTTTTAGCTTACAAATTTTACACTGCGCCTCCACCATATTTTTATATTACACAAAACTGCCCGTTTGCACCGTACTAGTTAAGTCTGGCTTAAACTTAAGTCAATCTTAAGACAACAATTTTTGTTGCATCGTTCTCCACAATTTCTTAAGTCTATCTTAAATCTAAGTCCTTGCTAGCGAGGTCTTAAGTCAAACTTAAAGTAAAGAACCAATAGGAATCGAGTGTTCGCGCATGGTCATTACATCGACAAACGACATACTACTTTGTACATAACCTGGACATTACTGCATAACCTATAAACGTCTGTCACATAGTTCTGTTTCTTTGTGTTAAGTATTATTTGTTTTGTGTTGAATTCAATCATGGATATTTGAATGCACGATATTTTTGAGGACGATTTAGATATTATAGACATTATTGAGTTTGGCTTTCCAAGACTGAATTATACCCGTTCAAATTATTTTAATGATATGGATGAATATAATTTTTATTGATGGTTTCGTTTGATGACTTATATGTATAAATAAATAAAAATACTTTAAATTATTATTTCATTTTTTTAATGTTTCCTTTTTTATATCTTATGTCTAGTAAATACATTTCTCTTTTGAAATTATGTTCGACTAAAATATGTGTTTGACAGATTTTTTTGAAAAATCAGCCTCTTGATGTAAGTACACAAACGTAAGATATAAAAAGTTACTAGATTTTTACAGTGTTGTCATGTTTAACGGTTTTATAGTTAAGCATGATGGCTTGGGAGACGGTGCAAACGAAACAAAACTTAAGCTTTGCTCAGACTTAATCCAGACTTAGCTAAGCCTGGTGCAAACGGGCATTATTTATTTAAAAATAATCTAACGACAAAATTGGATTTTTAAACTTACCCTATCTATTGAGACAGTATTTATCCCCCTTTTTTAGACACGTATCAAGAAAATGGACGACATTTACAACCTGAAAAAAAAAAACATTTATAAATAATTCATTATACCTATTACAAATAAAATTCAATAATAAACAATTTAAAATGAAATTACCTACGAACGCAAATATTTATTTCAAAACAATTAAAATAATTGCAAATCAAACATAAAATGTTAAAATCCGTCCATGTTGTCAATATTATCAATTTAGTTATAATTTGTTTGCGATATTCATTTGTTTTAATCGCCATAAGAGGATTTTATGATAATTGAAAATATGTTTATTCGACAAACCGATAACATTAGCAACAATATTATAATAGTTTAGAGTGATTTTTTTTAATTAAAAACCCACTGATATGCAAAAAACAGACCATATATAAATGAAATTAATTATAAATGAAAGTACAATTAAATCGGTTGAAAATGGTGTTAATATTTCCCACCTTTACGAGTTGATAAGATCGTAAAGTGGGAACAAGCAGAAAAAACATAAATTATAAAATTAAATTTAGAATCTTATAACTTCGTAACAGGTAAATATATTTCAATAGACAGGATATTAAATTAAAGACAAATTCAGTGGCTTTAAGGTCATATACCACATGTTAACATTTTAAACAGTCAAACGACCAAAAAATGACTTGTTCAAATTAATAAAAAAACATAAATTAATGATAAGAAATATATAATATAATAAATATAATAACAAATTAATTGTCTAAACAATAAGTATTCGCAAGCTTTCGATTCATAGAATCATCGTCAGGCTAAAAATATAATAAATTATAATTAAATACATTCATATAATGTAAAAATCAGTACCAATATGTCTGTCTGTCTGTTTGTGCAGCAAATAAACCAAATGATCTCAAAACTGCCATATAAAAAAAATTGGTATATTAACTTCTATTTATTTCTACCGAAAATAGATTTTTTGGCAATAAATTTTCTTTTGCTTCAAATTAAATGTATTACACTCCACATGAATAAGGTAAAGGTACCAGTTATGGCCGCTATAAGAGCAAGTTTTCGGTTTTTTTATTGATGGGCCTGTTTTCTGTAATTCTCATGAACTCATGTTACTGATAAAACAAGAAACTCTTTATTTAATCAATTTAATTATCAAAGTCCGCAAATATAGTTTGTTTTTTAAATTATAGCCTTTTATTTTGTTTATATTTTTTTCTCCAGTAATGGATCAAGTAAAACCAGTAATGAGAACGCAGTGATGGCCACTTGCTAATGATTACAAAATGATAAGTACTACGACACAGAAGATATAAAAGAAAGAATCGTAAAATTTGAAACAATGTAAAGCAGTTGCTATGATAAAATAATAATTAATAAATAAATTATACTAATAATAAGTTTAAATGTCCACTTTTTTGACACCTATTGGCCGACTGTCATCAAATCACGCTGTAAGACAGTTAAATGTATATAGATTAATATTCAGAAATGGTAGTAATCAAATATCAAACACATTTTTCTATTTCAGTACATTTAATTAAAAATTTGCCATTACTGATGTCACTACCTTATGTGATTTCGGAGGTTTTTGGCGTGCTGAAACCGAACTCCATCACGTCAGGTTTTTGAAATAACCTAGCCTAAAAGTATCAAAATGACTATTTTGGCAATGTTTAAGAATTTATTACCAAGTAGATTATTTTTTCTAAAGTTTTCGTTCACTGTAAGAAATAGTACTACTTTCATCAATAAAGTTCATTTTGACTTTTTACTGTATGATTTTTTTCGCCGAGACATGCTAGTTTTAAGATATGATATTTTTATTAATAGAGAAGACACAAGTAACAATGGACTTTAGTACAATAAATATATAACAATATCTTCAAATTAGTATATTTCGGTGAAAAAAAATCGTACAGTAAAAATTAAAAATTCATTTTAAAGAAGAAAGACGGTATTATTTCTTACTGTGAACGAAAACTTTAGAAAAACATTATCTACTTGGTAATAAATTTTTAAACATATGTTATCTCAAAAACCTGACGTGATGGAGCAATTTGGGCAACGGATTCGGTTCCAGCTCACCATAAACCTCCAAAATCATTTATTAAAATAGAACAACAGAACAAAACTATTTTTTCTCGGTCTGTGTAATTTATATGAAATAAAGCAGGGCTTCGAACCGTTTTTTTTTTCGTTTCGGTTCGAGTAAAAAAATATATATCGGTTTGGTTCTGGTTTTCGTTCCGAAAATAATAACGGTTTTTTCGGTTTTCGGTTCAGCTCCGAGTGATTAATTTTAATATTTTTTTTATTTGTATTAAAAATTTATTTTTTACAATAATTTAGAACATTTTATGGTACTTGTATGATAGCCCTGAACAACTGAAGTGGGAGGTAAGATCATGTTAACCAGTGCCGGATTAACCATGTAGTAGGAGTAGCAAATGCTACGGGGCCCGCGTCTCTGGGGGCCCCGGGGCTTTTCGGAAAAATATATCTTATTGGATTTACTATCTACTGTCAAATGATTGATACGGCGTGTCCGAATCTACAGTAATTAATAATTTAATTTTAGGGTTTCCCATCTCGATTTGATTTAACCGAAAAATCGATTTTTAAAGCTCCCTTCTTTGATTTTTTTAATCGATTTTTCTAAATTTGCCCACATTAAACGCCCCGGGTGACTCCTGTCTCATTTGTTAATAAAATAAATCCTATTTACCTCCTTTTTTGGTTATTTAAGTCAATTCTATTAGGGGTGATAACCGTCCAATTTATTTTTAAAAAAAGAGCCCACTAATATTTTTTCTGTCGTAAAAAATTCACAGGGGGTGCCACTTGCCTAATATACAAAAAATAATCCGATTGACTTTTATTGGAGGGGGATATCAATTTCCGCCCTGGAAGTCACCTTCTCCTAACGACGCCACTGCCAATGGGCTCTTTATAACATTTGCTACAGGCCCCGCACTAACTTAATCCGGCACTGATGTTAACGCGCATACTTTAACATGAACCGAACCGAAAAAACCCGATATTTTTTTCGTTTCGGTTCCGGCAAAAAATAACGGTTTTTCCGATTTTCGGTTCAATTCCGGTTCGGAGCTCTGAAATAAAGTGAAAAAAAGTTTCAGGTACTTAAATATATTTGTCACCTGTTTTTGTAATGCAAATGCAAATGACGTTGCTGGGTACTCTATGTACATTGTAAATACATAAATACACCCTATCTATTTATCTGACAAATCAATAATTATCAACAGACAATAACGGCTAAATATAGGTTTTTAATTGAAAATCCACGTTCCATTATACAAATAACACAAATCACTTCTATAAATGTAAATAAAACAGGGATGCATGCAAAATAATATAAGGGAAACCAATTTAACAAATTTCAATTATTGATACAACGAATTACATATATATATATCTAAAATCTAACATTACATTTAAATCGAAGTGAGTTATATTATTACTTCGCTTTCACCCCACACCACGCCCCAGTATTTCTCACCGATACCGCAACCCTTGTATTAATCAACCCCTAGCATCGGAAACGCATCAAACTTATATTAATCAAGCGACATGGGACGTCCCAGGGTTAAAACGATGAATTGTTTTGATTGAGCTAAATTCAAACTTTGAATTTTCTCAACAATTAACAAGTTTCAGGGTCGGATATTCAACGGATTTGATTGAAATTTTAATACGTTAAACTAAATTTCATTACAAACATTTTAAGACTAGTCTGAAGTATGTGCGAGTTATAGTTCCAGTCACCAAATAGATTTTTTTATACGAGTATATTCAAATATTAATATTTTTCTATGAACTTTAGTTTTAAATGACTAACTACCTAATATAACCTAACTCTATGTTACCTAAGCGAATATAACTTAACTTAATGTAACCTTACCTTATATAACTTAAGCAACTTGTCAATGACTAGAGATTGAAAAAAAGTTGTTATTTTCAATAAAATAGTTACTAGTTGAATTTTTTTTCGGAAAATAGTTGATAAATAGTTTTTTTACGATTTAATAATAATTAGTGCAAACGAAGCAGTAAAAAGTGTCGCAAATAGTTTTAAAATAGTTGAAAAGGTAGTTGCAAATAACTGATTTCAAATTGTGTTCAATCAAACCAGTTTTCTGAAAACGATGGAGATACGCAATAAAAATTACAATAAATGCATTTTTACGCAATAGTTGAAAAACTATTTTTCCAATCTCTATCAATGACTAATCGAAATAATTTGAAACTCCAAAACGTAAAACTAGACTATATAACGATTATTTCAAGATCAGTCTGAAGTTTGTGCGAGTTTTAGGTCATCAAACGTTTTTATGTAATCAAATATAGATGTTATTTCTAAATACTTGACTTAAAGGACAGTAACTTTTAAACGACTAATCTAAATGATTTGAAACTTTAACAGGTTAAAGTAGACTATATAATGAACATTTTAAGACTAGTCTGAAGTCCATGCAAGTTATAGTTTTAGGTCATCAAACGTTTTTTATGTAATTAAATATTGATGTTATTCTAAATACTTGATTTAAAGGACAGTAACTTTTAAACGACTAATCTAACTGATTTTAAACTTTGATAGGTTAAAGTAGACTATATAATGAACATTTTAAGACTAGTCTGAAGTAAGACTGAAGTAAGACTAGTCCATGCAAGTTATAGTTTTAGGTCAGCAAACGTTTTTATGTAATCAAATATTGATGTTATTCTAAATACTTGATTTAAAGGACAGTAACTTTTAAACGACTAATCTAAATGATTTGAAACTTTAATAGGTTAAAGTAGACTATATAATGAACATTTTAAAACTAGTCTGAAGTCTATACAATTTATAGTTTTAGGTCTTCAAACGTTTTTGAGAAATCAAACATAGATGGTATTCTAAATACTTGACTTAAAGGGCAGTAACTTTTAAACGACTAATCTAAATGATTTGAAACTTTAATAGGTTAAAGTAGACTAGATAATGAACATTTTAAGATTAATCTGAAGTTTATGCAAGTTATAGTATTAGGTCACCAAACGTTTTTATGTAATCAAATATTGATGTTATTCTAAATACTTGATTTAAAGGGCAGTAACTTTTAAACGACAAATCTAAATGATTTGAAACTTTAATAGGTTAAAGTAGACTATATAATGAACATTTTAAGATTAGTCTGAAGTTTATGCAAGTTATGGTTTTAGGTCACCAAACGTTTTTATGTAATCAAATATTGATGTTATTCTAAATACTTGATTTAAAGGACAGTAACTTTTAAACGACTAATCTAAATGATTTGAAACTTTAATAGGTTAAAGTAGACTATATAATGAACATTTTAAGACTAGTCTGAAGTCTATGCAAGTTATAGTTTTAGGTCATCAAACGTTTTTATGTAATCAAATATAGATGTTATTCTAAATACTTGACTTAAAGGACAGTAACTTTTAAACGACTAATCTAAACGATTTGAAACTTTAATAGGTTAAAGTAGACTATATAATGAACATTTTAAGATTAGTCTGAAGTTTATGCAAGTTATAGTTTTAGGTCACCAAACGTTTTTATGTAATCAAATATTGATGTTATTCTAAATACTTGATTTAAAGGGCAGTAACTTTTAAACGACTAATCTAAATGATTTGAAACTTTAATAGGTTAAAGTAGACTATATAATGAACATTTTAAGACTAGTCTGAAGTTTATGCAAGTTATAGTTTTAGGTCATCAAACGTTTTTATGTAATCAAATATAGATGTTATTCTAAATACTTGACTTAAAGGACAGTAACTTTTAAACGACTAATCTAAACGATTTGAAACTTTAATAGGTTAAAGTAGACTATATAATGAATATTTTAAGACTAGTCTGAAGTCTGTCCGAATTATAGTTCCATAGATTTATGTCGTCAAATAGAAGACGTTTTTTACCCACCCAGTACATCCAATACAGCAACTTTATTTCGTCTCTCAAATAAAATCCCTTCCGTTTCCACCCTCCAACCCCCCTTTAGAACAGTTATCTCAAGTGTATTCAAAGCCATCTAATCCGCAGTGTTTCGACGTACCTAATCTATGGCACAGATACCATTGACAAGCGTAGTTAGTAGTTATCGATCTATAGTCTATGTGGTAAAGTGGTTAGCTGAATTTTCTTTTATTGGGTATTGATTATGTAAATTTAATTAAAGATAGTGGGCATTTTTTTTTTGTTCCCGATGGTTTCTAGACACAAAATATATCGCCAACGATATATTATTGGTTCAGTTAGCAAATGCTAGGCAATTTTATTTTATTTTTATTCATTTTCTACAACATTTTGTAACTTTTCTACTAAAATATAATAATAAAAAATATATCAATTGTTATGACTGGCTGTACAAAAAGTCACTATTTAAGGGTTTTTGAATTTTGTACGTTATTTTACAGGCTATATTATCAATTTTGATAGTTTTTAGTATTCCTTACTGAAATCGGAAAAAGAAACACAGTGTCTGTCTGTCTGTCACAACCTTCTAGCTATTAAACTGTTTAAATTAGAAAGCTGAGATTTGATATAATTATAATAAATAGTAGATCAAGTAAAATTTAAAGTTTTTGGTGTTTTTTGAGAGGAACAAAAATATTGCTAAAAAAATATTCAATTTCAGCGAGTGGGGTATCAAATGAAAACTGGCAATTCAAGAAATTTAAATATGTAAACGTTTTATTATTAAAATCTTCATTTAGCTTTAAAAAAAACTATTGTGCCTCTGTTCATATCTTCGAAAGCAAAAATGGCATAAACCGAAAAAAAATTATGTAAAATAAAACAAGTACCTACCTAACTAGAAAAAAAGGACAAAATATTAAAAAAATATATTTTGGTCTAATAAAGCTTGCAGAATTATATATAAATTTTAAAAACTGTTTCTATTATTTTATTTTAGTAATAACAAAAAAAATACGAAATGTTAAAAAAGTTTCATTAGACCAAAATAAACATTTTTTGTGTCTAGTACTTTTTTCTAAAGTTTATGGTTATTATGTTCAAAATCTTTAATTATTTCGTTAGATATCTTGGAAAGCTTAGGCTGTTCAAAAAAAATGTTTTCAATGAAAGATTCGTGTTTTTTCACGTAGAATAAGATTACTAAATAAAAACTCTAGGTGCCTATTTAAAAAAATGATGTTGACCTTCAAATATCCTTGAAGGCCACGTTAAAATAGCAAATACATATTACTATTCGATTACCCCCTTACAACCAAACATTTTTTGGTTGAAACATTTTTTTCAAATATCCGATGGTTCTGAGATAATCAACTGTAACACTTTAAATGCCCCACCCTGTATACATAAACATAACCTATTGGTGAAAAGCGAAATAAAATCCGTTCAGTAGTTACTGATAAAATCATGTAAAATTATATTTTCAAACTCCCAGGAAACACCAGGTCTTAGAATTTGTATGAAAATCAAAAAATAAAAATAAATAAGTTAGCAATCAATTTCGATATTTATTTACCTTTCATGAAAGTGAAATGTTTTTTTATATTTCAATTATCAATCAATATAGGTATTTCAAAATATTTAATTGTTAATATGTGTCAAAAATTATCAAATTGTTCGACAAAATATTTGAAAGAGACGTGATTATAGTAACCTAAATTAATAAAATACACTTTAAATGCCCCACCCTGTATATAAACTTAAAGTTAATTTTTTAAATTATTTACATAATTTCTAATAAAATAAAAAAATGTGCAGTGTAGGGTTAAATTTCTGGTATATACATTCCACCAGAAATTCCATGAATCAACCAATCAAAGCTCGTTGTTCACTGCTTTTGATCAGTCGTGAACGTGACCATTATTTTATTGTAGTTAAGGTGTGCACAGAATGAATTGTTTTAACTATTTGGGAAGCGCTGGATTTGAACGAGAGCGAGCTCAGACGTGTGATTCTCACACAACAGCTCTAATGGGAAATGTCTTACACGTTAGATTTTCACATTAAAATTTATAGAACACGCTCTCCAATACCCTGTAGATACTCCGATCAGACGTTCTTGATTATCAAAATAACATGGCAGCCAAATTGTTCGCTTCTTTTTGGATATGTGTGGAGTGTTGACTTTCTTATAACTAGTATAACTTCGTTAGTTTGAAACATAATAATCTACAGTTTTTTAATCTTTATTGAGTAGGGGAATTGCTCCAACAGTGGGAAGGGTTTTGTTTTATGGCCATAAATTTTATAAATAATAAAATAATTTAATGCTTGATACGCCGTTCGAAAGAGCATATCAATATCTAACTTTTGCCGGACAAAGATATGCCATATCTTGGGAAACAAAAAAGTTATCATCAATTTTCTGAGGAGCTTGAAATTGTCATTTTTTTTTGGTCCAACAGTGGGATACGGCCTAAAACCTAATAAAAACTGTTATAAAAGCGGAAAAATAAAGAAAACAGATTGAGTTATGAAAAATTGTTCAAAATTATTGGTTTATTCAACACTTTCATCTGATTTTACATCTAAATCAGAGTCACAATGAACGCAAGTGTAGCAACTATTACGCACAGAAAACACAGAAAATTTAACTAAAAAAACATTCAAAATCATTTACATGTATTCCAATGGCAATTTCCAATAATAAAAATGACATTTCAATACTTTACTTTTTGCGTTTCCCACTGTTGGAAAAGGACGCCATTTTGAAATTACCAAAAAATACAAATTTCATTCAATATTTTCACAAATCTTTTTTATTACAATGAAAAACTATAAAAAAGGATGAAAAATATAAATTTTATAAACACTTTAAAAAATCTTGAAAAAGTTTTTAGAAAAAAAATTGTACGCTATGTTTGACACAACAACAAATGCGTTTTTTTGCTCCGAAACTAATCAGAAAGTGAAAGAGCAATTGACGTTGCCTGTCAAAGTCAAAAGTTTGGTGTTACCCCTCAACAGAAAAAAAATATCGCCATTTCCCACTATTGGATCATTCCCACTGCTGGAGCAATTCCCCTACATTTCAATTTAAAATTGTTTTAGAAGTTAGAACATTTTAAAGTATTTTTCGGTACTGGCACCAGTCTTAGATCATACCCCAGTTATTTAATTAAATGAACTTTATTAGAAATATTTGTTAATATTTAATTACTACTATAATTAATAGACACTTAACTGTAAAACAGCTTAATTTAATGACAATCGGCCAATGTTTGTCAACCTGGTGGATATTTAAACTAAATATTAGTGTAATCTATTTATTAATTATTATATTACCATAGCATCTGCTCTACATTGTTTTAAATTTTACGATTATTTATTTTATACCTTTTGTTTCGTAGTACTTATCATTTTCTAATCATTAGCAAGTGTCCATAACTGGGTACCCATTACTGGTTTTGTTTTATCCATTACTGGAGAAAAAAAAGGCTATAATTTAAAAAAAACTATATTTGCGAACTTATAAGTAACATTCTGGAAAATATTTTAGTGATCAAATCAGATCTTCATAGATCTGCATTTTGAAACAAAATCATATTTTTCACTGATTTATGATCTGTGGAGATCTGCAAAGATCTACAAGGATCTCTGAAAATTGTGATAGATGAAACGTTGAAAATTAGATTTTTGTAAATCTTTGTAGGTCTTTGTAGATCTTTGCAGATCTCCACAGATAAACCAGTGAAAAAATATGATTTTGTTTCAAAATACATTATTTATTTATCAAGATCTGATTACTTTGGATCTAATGTTTTCACTGGAATAAGTTCATGAGAACTAGAAAAAAAAGCCCATCAATCCCAAAAAACTATATACATTGCTCTTAAAGCGGCCAAGTAGAACCGTAACTACCATCGGAGTTAAGTTTTAGTTAAGTTTAGTAAGAAGTCAAAAATTCAAATTGGCGATCAAAAAAAAGTAATTTAAATCAAAATTAGTAATAAGTGTTCAATTTGCAAGTAAAGACCAAAAATAAAGTTTTCAATTTTCATGTCCCGGAGCCCCCGAGCCTCTAGTTACGGCTCTGTGGCTAAGACTGGTGTTAGTACCTTATTTCAATTTAACCCCATCAAAAATGGATTTATAAAAAAATTAATAATTAATATAAACCACACACATTTAAAATTCATTACTAAAAATACTAATTTCCATTTAAAATTTATCTCTGAAGTAAAGGGTAAAATAGTATATGTATAAAAAACATAAAAAATGCAGTGTATTTAGAACCATATACACACCCTAAAAGTTCATACGTCTATCTCAAATAGCACACTTTCATTTTATTTTAAAATAATCCTCCATCTAAACGAAGACATAAATTTTCCCCAAAACCCATAAACTTTTGGCCATTAATTGATAGCCCCGGTCATTTACAGCAGTGTCTTTAGCTATTAAGTTTTATTAAGAGTGAATAACTCTTACATATATATTATATTTATTACCGGGTACGCGGTCATTGCGGTAATAGAGTGTCGATTCCAATACACAACTATAAAATATTGAAGTGATGTATCGCCTACAGACGATAACACACGGGTTTTTTGTGTACAGAATATAACGATGTACATAAAGCGATTTAGGTGACAAAGTAGCACACATGAAACACAATTTGTCATAAGATTTTCTGTGTGAAATGTGTATAAGCATATTCTCCAAAAGGTTTTATTATTATGTTGTATAGTCTATAGTGTATATTTGATTGGTTGAAAAATGTCATTCTGTAAAAAAACTTTTAAAAAAATGAGTATAATATGTAATAATTAAATTTAAAAGTTTTTTGAAGTTGTTTTTCTTTTTTTAAACATCCGTTTCCGGTTGAAAGATCGTTTTCAAAAATAGGAGGTTTTCTTTACAGACAAATTTAATATTAAATATGTCGGCGCGCGGAAATTATTTAGTTAAAATTGGCGCTAAATACGTAGAAATGATGCGGACCAATCAGAAGTCAGCACCAATAACCAGTCAGCAGATCAGGAGACACGCTAAGTGGGAGGTCGGTTGGAAGGGGCAGAGAAGATACCGTCATTTTGGAGAGACGGCAGTTAATCAGTTCTGGCTCAGCGGCCTACGTTATCGTGTCTTGAAACGTGTTACGACACACTTGAAACGTGTTATGTCACACCTGAACTGCAATTATAGTGTTTGGTAGTCGCATAATATTCTGTGTATTTATAATTGTTATAAAAACATTCGATTAGTGTTATTTTCTATAATTTAAAGATCTTGTGAAGTTAATGAAAAGGCAATGTGTGATTTTGTAATTGTAACTTAGTGATTAATGTTGATAAAAGAACAATATTGTTGATTTGTGTTAGTTTTATTCATGAACGACGAAAGGAGAGCAGATTAGTGACGATGTGCGAGACGTGGCGATGCCACCATCTTATGTAATAATATTACACGCTCCGACAAATATGAAATTTAACCCTTCTACGATTTGTTGTATTTGAGGTACAGACAGCCCGACCGACAGACACACAGACATTATGGCGAAAATAGTCACACTGGATTCAGGGAAAGTAAAAAATGGATAATTCCTACAAAATCCCTAATATAACGATGTACATAAAGCGATTTAGGTGACAAAGTAGCACACATGAAACACTATTTGTCATAAGATTTTCTGTGTGAAATGTGTATAAGCATATTCTCCAAAAGGTTTTATTATTATGTTGTATAGTCTATCTATAGTGTATAGTGTTTATTTGATTGTTTGAAAAGTGTCCTACAGTAAAAAAAATATCTGCCAAGTAAATGCACAGTGCTTCCTCGTGCTAAATTCACCAAAGGTAGTTAATTATTCAACAATTTAAATAAAAACCGAATGTGTTTAGATAAATTGCCTGGAATTGATTAACCATTTAATTTTTATACAATTTTACTAAAAAAAAATTTATTTTTAAAATAAAATTGTTATTATTTTCTTAAAACGCAACTGATTATTTTTTCATATATTTTTAATTTATTGACAATTTTAATCTAAATCTAAATTTATGCAAACGTCAAAATGACATTTAATATGTTCAAGCAAATATCAATTTAGAAAAACAAAACACGATTTTTTTAAATAAATTGAGATAAATCTTTGTAAGCGAATATTTTACAACAAACTTTGTAGACCCATATTATAGGAAATGTAATGCTCTACAAAAAATATTTTATAAAATTTTCACGTAACATATGTCGTTCTTGAGATATCTTGAAAAAATAAATATTTTAAGATGTCACCCCTCCCCCTTACACACGACCATCCAAACAAGTTTCATTAATATCGGTTCAGTGGTTCATGAGTTGTGCGTGTGACAAGGATTCAGGGGACAGACGGATGGATACACGGACGGACACACGGAACGAAAAGTGTTTGTCTTGACGTGAAACGGATAGATCAATTTAAAATTTTGAATTCGGAGAATTTTTTTTTGTCTCAATCTAAAACGATCACAAAGCTTCTCGTATCTTCCTATTGCAAGGAAGCAAAACTTAAAAAAAAACGACTTCGAAAAGAAACCCTTAATAATAATTAAATTTAACAGTTTTTTGAAGTTGTTTTTCTTTTTTAAACATTCGTTTCCGGTTGAAAGATCGTTTTCAAAAACGGAGGTTTTCTTCACAAACTTTAATATTTAATATGAAATTTAACCCTTTTAAGATTTGTCGTATTTGAGTTACAAACAGACCGACCGACAGGCACACAGACATTATGGCGAAAATAGTCATACTGGATTCAGGGAAAGTAAAAATGGATAATTCCTTCAAAATCCGGAATTCAAAAAATATAATATATTGTAATATAATATAATAATATATTTTAACATAACTAAGTACTTGTATGCTATTCTTTTATCTGTTTTTCTTGGTTTCTGGGTATAGCCGTGATAATTAGTATTTTAGTAATGAATCGAAAAATGCGATTTTTACTTTTTTATACTATGTATGTTAAGTATATGAAATACAATCAATTATAACGCTTTCATCGACATAAATAACTTTATACCTATCGAAAAGGCTGTCCAACTCAAAATTTTACATTTTTAAAGTAAAATTTTTAGTTTGACCGCCATTTCGAAAGGTATACAATTATTTTTGATTAAAATAATAAAATAAAAGTTTGTAGAAAATTTAATTATCTATTTAAAATGCGAAAGATGGGGTTGATTGAACATTCCGTTAATTAGATACAGATGTTTACAAAATCCTTGTAAAACAAAACTTTGGTGAGGGTGTTTCGAAACAAACTTTGCTAGGGAGTTTTCAGAAAATATACATCTGGACATGTTCTAATCACTGTTCAAAGGCACCTCATACATTTTTCCAAATTTTACACCAGTAAAAAATTTTACGCTGTATGGACTAATATTATTTTATTTAATTTTCGTTGTAATTGCGATATTTTTCTTAATTTATTATGTTTTGTTAAGAATTGTGTATATTGGCGTTGAATTCAGGTATATCTGGTCGCGCTTTATAATGTTTAAATAAATATGATTTAAATGAAACATTACATGAAAATTATGAAAATTATTATTTATAAAGTAAGTTATGATGTTCCTTCCTATTTTTGCTTCCTCGCAATATCGAAGATACGAGAAGCTTTGTGATCGTTTCTGATTGAGACAAAAAAAATGTTCTCCGATTTCAAAATTTTAAATTGATTTATCCGTTTCACGTCAAGACAAACACTTTTCGTTCCGTGTCTGTCTGTGTGTCCGTCCGTGTGTATTGAGAATTTCTTGATTGATGGGTATCTTGATACTGATCGAAGAACAACATTCAACAACTATTGATTTTGTACTATATTTATTTGGAAATTTCATCGGCTTTTATAGCAAATAAAACTTACATAACTTACATAATAATGATTAAAATTACTTATGTAACTTATATAACTAATCGAACATTTCTAACTCGTAAACAGATTTTATAAACTAAATATAATTAATGATTTTGCCGTAACATTCCGCCCGCCTCGTCGCCTGAAGAAGGGGACGAAATATTTGATTCAATTGTAGCTAAATTTATTTGACTGGCAGAGGGCACAATTTCACAATTGGCCGTTTAAATGTCGATGCTTGAGTCTTGATAGTGACCACGCGGATGAGATTGTCAGGTCCAGGATGAACTTCGACTACCCGACCTAGTGGCCATTTGGCTGGAGGATAACGTTCATCTTTGATGAGCACAAGTGATCCAGGTTTGATTGGATCTCTTTCTTGTTTCCATTTGGAGATTGATTGAAATCTTTGCAAGTATTCAGATGACCACCGAAGCCAAAAGTTTTCGAGCATCTGTCTGATAAGTTGCCATCGAGAGAGTCGTGACACAGGAAGGTCCAAGAGAGATGGCTCTGGTATAGTAGTCAGAGCAGAACCAATAAGAAAATGACCTGGTGTCAATGCAGTGACGTCAGTTGGATCATCTGAGAGTGGACACAATGGTCTTGAGTTTAGAACAGCTTCGATTTGAGCTAGCAGAGTTGAGAGTTCTTCATAGGTTAAAGCAGTATCACCAATTATTCTTCGGAGATGAAACTTTACTGATTTAACCGCTGCTTCCCATTTCCCGCCGAAGTGAGGAGCGGATTGAATCTCCATTCTGTCCCATCGTTTGCTAGTAAAGTGGACAAGTTTTTGAGTTCTTCAGATTGTTGATTGAACAGTTTCCGAAGTTCGGAATCTGCTCCTATGAGGTTGGTCCCGCAGTCACTGGAGAGCGTTGCACAGATACCTCGTCGTCCAGTGAACCGTTTGTATGCTGCGAGAAACCCTTCGGCTGTGTAATCTGTAACAACTTCAAGATGCACAGCAGATGTCGTAAAACAAACAAATACGACGATATATCCTTTATAGGATTTTGCCGCCCGCCCTCGCCAAGTTTTCATGGTAAAGGGGCCAGCATAGTCTACACCAGAGTTCATGAATGGTCTTGATGGAGTGGTTCTGATAGTTGGAAGTTGTCCCATGAGTTGCTGGGCAGTAATACCGCGATGTCGAGCACAGCGCACACAGTGATGAATATATGATCGTACTGGAGTGCGACCACCTAGGATCCAATAAGATCGACGGATATATGCCAGCGTGACTTGGGTTCCTCCGTGTAGACTTTTTTCGTGAGCGTCAGCGATGACCAAGCGAGTGAGCGCTGAATTCTTTGGCAGAATTAGAGGATGCTTGGTTTCAGGATCGAGAAGAGAGTTGCGCAGCCGTCCGCCAACTCGAAGTAATCCTTGCGAGTCAATGAACGGGATTAGCTTGAGAAGGGCGTTTGAATTAGTTAGAGAACGGCCTTGAGAAAGTGTTGCTAATTCTGCTGAAAAGTAGGCCTGTTGCGTCGTTTTCACCCAAAACAAACGTTCTGATTCAAGTTCAAGTGGTTTCAGCGGTTGATGCATTGGCGATCGGAGATTGCGAGAGAAAATTCTTCGACAAGTAGCAGTTATTCTGAGGAGACGAGTTAGCGACGAGTAGCGTTCCACTAGATTCCACATATTTGGGTAATCTTGTGTACGTGCAGTTGTGACGATCTTTGCTTTTTCTTCAAGATCGACGTTTGGATCTAGAGCAGGTGATGAAGTAGGCCACAATGTTGAGTGATGAGTGAGCCATTGTGGTCCATTCCACCAAAGATTATCTTCTTTTAATTGTTGAGGTGTGAGACCGCGAGATGCACAATCAGCAGGGTTTTCCTTCCCTGGAACATGATGCCAATGAGCTTGTGGCAAAGTTTCTTGAATATTTGTAACTCTGTTATGTACATAATCTTTCCACCTAGAAGGGTGGCCTTTGATCCATGTTAGAGTTACCGATGAATCTGTCCATAGATGGATCGGAGCGTGTGCAAGACCAAGAATATCACGCACATGAGCAGCTTCACGTGTAAGGATTGCCGCAGCAGAGAGTTCTAGTCGTAGAATTGTCATACGCTTAAGAGGAGCAACTTTCGTCTTGGCTCTGAGTAGAGTAGTTTGGACGTTGTCCAGACCGTAGATGACACGAATGTAGAGAACAGCGGCCATAGCGTACTGAGAGGCATCAGAGAATCCATGTATTTCCACGGCAAGCATCTTGGATGACGTTCCTAACCATCGAGGAATTGATATGAGCGAGATATCTTCTAGCTGATCTAAAAATTGTAGCCAAAGATGAGATAGATTTTCAGGTAGTTTCTCATCCCAATCAATCTTAGCGAGCCAGAGATCTTGCATGAGAATCTTCGCACGGATTGTCACTGGTGCTAGCCAGCCGAGAGGATCAAATAGCTGTGCTATACGAGAAAGCACCGTGCGTTTTGTAAACTGCGAGTCATCTTTCTTACTAGAAGTCGAAAATACAAACGCGTCAGAATTTGGTTGCCACGCAATGCCGAGAGCTTTGAAGAGAGGATGACCATTTAGCAGTCGAGCGGATGTCTTCGCATGTCGATTGGTCGAGATATTAGATAGGATTTCTTGATCATTTGCTGCCCACTTTTGTAGTTTGAAACCGCCCGCCATGCAGAGGCTGTCAAGATTTCGTACTACTTCTTGGGCATCATGTATATTGTCAGCTCCACCAAAGAAGTCATCGACGTAAGTACCATGACGAATTACGTCGAGTGCGAGAGGAAAATGATGACCTTCGTCCTTGGCTAGTTGTTGAAGGACACGTATTGCGAGAAATGGAGCTGGGCCGAGTCCATAAGTGACAGTCATTAATTGATATGCTTTGAACGACTGTTCAAGATCGTGTGACCAGAGAATTCGCTGATAATCCCAATCTTCTGGATGGACCCGTATTTGACGGAACATTTTCTCAATGTCCGCAGAGAAAACGAACTGGAATTGTCTCCACCACAAAATCACGTCTGATAAGTCTGTCTGAAGCTTAGCACCAACATGTAGAACTTCATTGAGAGAGCGTCCATTTGTCGTTTGACATGAACCGTTGAAGACAACTCGAAGTTTCGTGGTAGTGCTTGATTCGCTAGTGACGCCATGATGTGGTAGATAAAAGGTTCGCTGAGTTTCTGATACGTTATCTGGAACACGACGCATGTGTCCGAGATCTTCATACTCTCTAAGAAACTTGGTGTAGAGAGAGTGTAATGCCGAATCTGATGAAAATATTTTCATCATTCGAGAGAGCATTCGAGAGGCTGAGGCACGAGAATCTCCAAGGTTGTCTGGTGAACTCTTGAAGGGAAGACGTACCACATATCGGCCTGATGAGTTGCGAGAATGAGTTGCGAGGAAGTGAGCTTCACAGTCTTCTTCCTCTTGAGAGAGTGTAGGTTGATTGGCAGGCTGAGATTCTTCTTGGACCCAGAAGCGTTGTAGTAACTCCTGGAGGTCGTAATCAATGGAACACTGTAAGCCGTGAACTGGTTGGATTTCTTGATAACTTTCTGATTGATTTGAGAACATTCCTGAGATAATCCAACCAATAGATGTGCGCTGAGCGATTGGTGCATTGCTTGTTCCTTTGATTATGTCTGCTTCGAGAAGATAACCGTAGATGTCTGCACCTAAGATAATGTCTATCTTTCCAGGTGTCGTGAAGTTTGGATCGGCAAGAGTCAATCCACTAAGATGAGGCCATTCACACTGATGAGAAGCGATTGATGGTAACTTAGCTGTAAGTTTCGGTAGCACGAATGCAGTCACCTTGCACTCGAACTGAGATTCGAAGTGTGGGCGCAGAGTCAAGGTAACGACGCCTTTCGTCGTACCTGATCGATGAGCCCCAATTCCGATGAGAGGTATGGACGCACTTCGGCGTTCTAGATGTAGCTGTTGAACGAGAGTTTCACTGATAAATGATATTTCCGATCCTTGATCAAGAAGAGCGCGTGCAGCTATTTCATAGCCTCGCGGAGATCGTAGGCGTATGAGAGCAGTAGCTAAAAGCACTTGAATGCTTTTACTGATTGGATGAGGCATCACATGGTTTGATGTTGCTGTAGCAGAGTTGTCGGTGTTGCGATGTGAAAGTTCACACGGCATCTTCTTGTCTTTGTTGATAGAGTCCGCTAATGTGGACTGCGACTGTATCATTGGTTTGGTCGATAAGTGAGGTGCAGTCCCACCATGGATTGAGGTGTGATGTTGGGCGTTGCATTGATGACAACGCTTTATGCTTCTGCATGATGCTAAACGATGAGGTCCGAGGCAATTGTAGCATAGGTTATACTGGACTAGTATTTCCTTTCTCTCTTTTGGCGTCTTGCCTTGATAAGATGGACATGCCGAGATGTAATGATCTGCATTGCATAGAGAACACACATGATAGGATGTTGGCTTGTATGTTGATGGTTGTTCGACCGCACTAGTATGAGTTTTGATTTCTGAAGTGTGTCTTTGACCGTGACCTGGTTTTGCAAAGCTTCCTGATGTGTTGCGTATGTTAACAACTTCCAGGGCACGTATTCTTCCTTCTAAGAAAGCATCGAGCTGATTAAACGAAGCTGGATCGATTGATGCTCCACGATGGAATTCCCAGGCTTCGTGAGATTCCGGGTCTAGTCGTCGAACGATATGATAAACAATTATATAGTCCCAGTGCATAACTGGAGCGCCAAGTGCGCTCAATGCCCCGAGAGATTCTTTGATTTTAGCCAAAAGATTTTTCAACTCACTTGCTGATTTTCGTTGAATTGGCTTGAGCTTGAAGATGGTATCTAAGTGTGCGTCTACTAGAATTCTTTTGTTTTCATATCTTGCAACTAACGTGTCCCATGCACGCGCAAAGTTTTCATTAGATACTTGCAGGTTTGCAATTAGTTGAGCTGCTTCACCTGTGAGACTCGTCTTTAGGTAATGAAACTTTTCCACGCAGGACAGTTCTACGTTGTTGCCAACCATGGATGTAAACAAATCTTGAAATGGACGCCAAGATTGATAGTCACCAGCGAACTTTGGAAGTGAGATCTTAGGCAGAGAATGTGCTTGAGCCCGCCTAAGGCCGTTAAACTGATCAGCGAGAGCAGCTCCTGGTGGTGGTTGTGTGGCATTCCTTTGTTCAAGCATTACTAACATGGTTGCACGAGTGTCTGCATATTTCTCTTCACATTGAGCGTAAACATTGTTGGTGAAGTATGGATACTCTCTGATAGCGTCTGTTAGTCGAGTGTTGCTGAGTCATTCATGCGTAGATTCAAATTTCTTCCAATTTGAGTCTAACAGTGTGATGCGTGTCTGAATTTGAGCTCTTGTGATGTTTTCTTCTCCGAGGTTTCGAATGTTTTCGACGGCACGATTTATTAACAAAAATCTTTCATTTTGCTTTTCAATGAGACATTCGTTGGCAGCCATCTTGTAAACACAATTAAAATATCTTGAGAGAACTTACGATGATGCTTGATTTTTCTTCTTCTCCACGAACAAACTTCTAAATCCGGCTCTCGAAGGACCACAAAATGTATTGAGAATTTCTTGATTGATGGGTATCTTGATACTGATCGAAGAACAACACTCAACAACTATTGATTTTGTACTATATTTATTTGGAAATTTCATCGGCTTTTATAGCAAATAAAACTTACATAACTTACATAATAATGATTAAAATTACTTATGTAACTTATATAACTAATCGAACATTTCTAACTCGTAAACAGATTTTATAAACTAAATATAATTAATGATTTTGCCGTAACACCGTGTATCCGTCTGTCCCCTGAATCCTAGTCACACGCATAACTCATGAACCACTGAACCGATATTATTGAAACTTGGTCGGATGGTTGGGTCTGGCTTGAGGACGGTTCCATTTCAAAATCATCAAAATCGTGTGTAAGTGGGAGAGGTGACACCCCAAAATATTTATTTTTCCAAGATATCTCAAGAACGACACATGTTACGTGAAAATTTTATAGAATATTTTTTGTAGAGCATTAAATTTCCTATAATATGGGTCTACAACATTTGTTGTAAAATACTCCCTTACAAAGATTTATCTCAATTTATTTTAAAAATTCGTGTTTTGTTTTTCTAAATTGATATTTGCTTGGACATATTAAATGTCATTTTGACGTTCTAAATGTTATTTTGACGTTTTAAATGTCATTTTGGCGTTTTAAATGTCACTTTGACGTTTACATAAATTTAGATTTAGATTGAAATTGACAAAAAATTAAAAATATATGAAAAAATATTCAGGTGCGTTTTAAGAAAAATTTCGAACTAATATTTTTTAGTAAAATTATATTAAATGGTTAACCAATTCCAGACAATTTATTTAAATTGTTGAATAATTAACTACCTTTGGTGAATTTAGCACGAGGAAGCACTGTGCATTTACTTGGCAGATATTTTTATCTTTAAATTGATATTCCTACGGAACGTTGAAATTTGAACCATGAAATATGAACTTGAATTTTAGATTTCGTTAAAAGTATGTTTTTATATAGAAAATAAAGTGAAATGTTGAAATTTTCAAAACCGCAGTTGATTAAAAAATACAATTCGTGAGTAAAAATTATTCACACTCCCAACTTAATCCAGGGTGGTACCGAAATTCATTTTAATTTTTGTTGAAGCTTTCATTCAGTATGTTATTTATAAATTATAATCAAATCGTTCGATATTTTTTTTGAACATAAATTATTACAAAATTTCTCTTATCCAGGCCTGCTTTAAATGATACAAGTACCGCAACGGACAATCCTATTAGCGCTCAGCTCTTTAGTGCCCATTACGTGCACTAAACACCCTTTACATATTTGATGCGCTGTAGCTAAGTTTGGAAATTGGTTAATTAATATAATGGCGAAGCGAGCCCGATATTGACTCGATTCTAAATGAATACTGATTGTCACTTTGCGTCCAGAAGTGGGGGGGGGTACTCGCCCCCCTTTGGATTAATGTTATGTCCTGGATCAGCGTTTATCAAACTTTTGCTACTTAACATTTCGTTTGTTAACAACATGAAAACTACTAAACCGATTTTGTTAAAGCCTAAGATCCTAGAATTGGTTTAGTGATATGGAAAATATACTTACATTTTTAGTGTCCGTCTATCACAGATGAATTTCTCTGAAACTATTCGAAGTAAAAATTTGAAAATCGCAGAGAAAGAGTGTGGTAACGTGTATAAAAAGTAGAATTTTGATTCTGGGGGTTAATTTCAGGGGGTAAATTGGAAAATGAGGAAAAAATTCAAGGGCGTCGTGTAGGGTGTCAAATAAAAGCTTATTGAAGCACGAACTCAACTATGTATGTATTTTTATGTTTTTTTTATAAACATTTTTCGATAAAAATACTTAAAATTGCTGTTCGCACCCTTTTCACCAAAACAATCGCACCGCAAAATCATTAAAAAAATCAAGAACAATAAGAATTAAGTGAAACTGTATATTGAGCCAAAATCAATTATAATAAATAATTTAATTGTTTATTTTCTTATAACTGCTGAACCATGGGTTTTAGAGAAAATTTTTTTGACAAAAATATTTCTTACGATGTAAAAAACAACGTTTTTCAAAATTTTCAATAATTTAAATGGGACGGGGGGGGGGGGGGGTGATGGCACTAATTGTTCAAGAATAGCGTGTACTTGACCGATGATTTTTATAATAAAATAAGGTAGTGGCACCAGTCTTGACAAATTTTTAATTAAATGTACTGAATTAGAAATATTTGTTGATATTTGATTACAACCATTTCTGAATATTAATCTATATACATTTAACTGTCTTACAGCGTGATTTGATGATAATCGGCCAATAGGTGTCAAAATAGTGGACATTTAAACTAATTATTAGTATAATTTATTTATTAATTATTATATTATCATAGCAACTGCTTTACACTGTTTCAAATTTGACGATTCTTTCTTTTGTATCTTTTGTGTTGTAGTACTTATCATTTTGTAATCATTAGCAAGTGTCCATCACTGCGTGCTCATTACTAGTTTTACCTTTGACATTACTGGAGAAAAACAAACAAAATAAAAAGCTATAATTTTAAAAACAAACTATATTTGCGGACTTTGGTAATTAAAATGATTAAATAAAGAGTTACTTGTTTTATTAGTAACATGAGTTCATGAAAATTACAAAAAACAAGCCCATTAATCCAAAAAAACTAAAAATTTGTTCTACTAGCGGCCATAACTGGTGCCTTTATAAAGATTGATTTTGAAATAACCACGGACGAAACCACGGTTAAATTTAAATATTTCAATAAATAAATAAGTCACATTTTTTTCTGAAATTTAAATAAAATATAAATGCAAAAAAAAATCATATTAATGTGATCATATAAATTGATATGTTATTTAATTAAAACTCTGTTAACGGATGCGTCAACAGAAATCAAATTTATTTCCGAGCTTTTATCCGTTTTACATAACCCCCCCGCCCTCAACCCTTCGTTGCGCTGTTTTACTGCCTACACGTCCCACAAAATGACGCGTGATTTAATTTTAAATACAATTTATTAACTGAGTGTAGCGGGGATATTTTTAAATTGGTACGTAAATATCTGTCAAATAAATATTAAAATAAAATTTGTTTGGTCACGTAGAACTTTGAAACTATAAATCACAGAAACTTCGAGATTGCCTTAAAATGTTCGTTACCTTAACTAGTTTTAATTACTGAAATTTCAATTTATTTTAGTAATAGCCCAGGAAATAAAGGAAAATGTATGAGGTGCCAAATTTATACAGTGATTAGAACATGTCCAGATGTATATTTCCTGAAAACTCCCTAGCCAAATTTGCTCCGGAACACCCTCAACCAAGGGCCCAGTTTTGTTTTACAAGGATTTTGTAGACACTCTGTATCTAATGAATGGAATGTTCAATCAACCCCGTCATCTAATCACTGTTTAAATTTGGCACTTCATATATTTTTCCAAATTTGACACCAGTAAAAATTCTACGTTCCCTGGACTATGTACAGGATAGTTCAATAGTGCGTCCAGCTTTCCTAGCGCACTTCTCGTAGAAGATAGAAAAAAAAGTTTGGTACAAAAAATTATTGGTCTGAAAAAATCAACGTCGTAAAATTATTTTCAATAATACAGGGTGTCCCATTTTTGCGTTATAATAAAAACAAAGTTTTTTTAAATGGAATACCCTGTAACGTTTTATGTCTTCCGATGTCATTTTTTAACCTCTACATAAACGTCTTTTTTTTTCTTGATTTAGTGACAGTGTTGCCAAATTATAATTTTTTTTCCGAAAAATAATGTTGGGTGGGCATGATTACTTTATGTTTAATTAAATTAATATCCCCGGGTAACACCGGGCCAATGCGCTAGTCCTGTATAAATAGATTAATAATTACAGCCCTCCTTGTTAATATTTTTTGAGCAATAAATCCACATTTAAATATTTTTGTGTGTTATTTTTCAAGGCTTCGAACCGGAACTGAACCGAAAACCGGAAAACCGTAATTTTTGCCGGAACAAAAACCGGAACCGAACCGAAATAAAAATATCGGTTTTTTCGGTTCAGTACATGTTAAAATACACGCGTTAACATGATCTTATTTCCCACTTTAATTGTCGTTCGGGCTATCATACAAGTACCACAAAATGTTCTAAATTATGATAGAAAATAAATTTTTAATACAAATAATTTTTTTTTTAATTAATCACTCGGAGCTGAACCGATAACCGAACAGAAATATAATTTTTACTCGAACCGGAACGAAACCCGAAACGAAAAAAATAACGGTTCGAAGCCCTGTTATTTTTAACAGAATTATCGATAATTTTAGTATATTTGAGTATATCAATAAAATAAATTGATGGATAAACATTTTATTAAATTTTATTTATACCCATTAAAAACTGCTCTTTCTTCTTTTCAACACTATTTTTGTTTTGTTTTTTTAATAACTGCATCCAAATGACAGCTGTTTAGTTTCAACACCTTCCCGAGAAGAATACAAGTTCTAATTGTCAAATTTTATTAAGCAGAAAAAAAATCATGAAAACCATTGTATTAAATTTCTCTTCACGAGAAATCAGTAATGTCGTAAAATGTCTAACACCGTTGTTAAAAGTAGTATTTCTTGTCCCGACTGTACATTTCACACGTCCTCTTTACCCCCTCTTCTTTACTCCATAACTCCAAATAGCCGCCACAGCACACTGCTATCAAGATTGAAAACTAGAGTCGCGCCAAAGCTTGCTCCGATGGATTCCAACCAAACAAGAGAAAAACTGAACCAAGTATTTCACTGATTAAAATCTGTACACTCTTTCAAACGAGCCCGAGTGAGGGGAGGGGGGGGGGTCAATAAGTGTATAGAACAAGTAAAAAATACATATAAAAGCGCAGTGGTTTTTAACTACAAGGCAGAACCGGCCTTAACAAGTTTAGTGCCCTGGACGAAATTTAATTTTTTTTGTCCTATCTCCCCCTAAAAAAATGGTCAAAAATTACCGAAAATGTCAATTAAAACTGATAAATTAACAAACTACATCATTAACTTTAAGTCTATCAAATGCCCTAAGACCGTCGAGACCCCTTCCCCTCTAATTAACAAATTAAAATTGATAAATTAACAAATAAGTTGAATAGTTAATTCAGTATATCATCTTACACATTTTTTAACGACTCTGATGAAAAAAATTCATAGAACTTAATTTATACTAGACTACATTACAAATAAATGAGCTCAATTTAAACTCTCTACCACTAATAGAACCAGAGATATGTCGTCGTGAAATTGGGTCTCCGTGCATCATAAGTAATATTTGTGGGCATTCTATAGGTCGTAATTTAACAGATCAAAACTAAAATTATTGATTGACCATATCTCCTTAACAAATAAACATAGTGAGTTCGTTTTTAATTTATTTTCTTTGTAATTTTATAGAGAACAAAAAGTACCTACAGTTTTGATTAATTTCGTGATAGGGTTGCAATTCAAACGCAAAACGTGAAAAATTGTACATATGTGTGTCTTTCCTAATACATTTTGTAACTCTGGGGATTGGCCTAACAGTGTTTGTACTTTTTTATAAAAATTAATAATTTTTAAAAGAATCTGAAAAAAATATTTAAGAAAAATAGATAGTTTGAAAAAATAAACATCAATCTTTAACCCTTGCCCTAAAATACCTTATTAAAGGTTTTCTGGGTTGCTGAATAAGGATTTGTTAGTTAGCAGCTATCAAATAATCGATTATTTATATTTAGCAATATTTTTTGCTAAATCGGGTTTAACAGATCGACAAAAAATTTAAAGATAAAAAAAAAAGTTTACTAAAAAATTACAGCAGTACACTGATTTGAACCAAAAAAGTCACTTATGCCCCATTGTGCGCCGCCCCACCTGGCCTGGCACCCCAGGCGGTCGCCCTGGTTCACCCCCCCCCCCCCAAAAAAAAAGCCTACGAGGCATAGGGAAAACAATATCGTTTAAGATGTGTATATTCAAATAAGGACAAAAAACTAATGATTTTAGATTAGGATTTAATACAAGAAAAAACTACAACGAGACATTCTTATACGTAGTACTAAAATTGTTAAAAAAATCAGCTTAACCTGTATTTATACTAAGGTACTGGGCACCAGTCTTGGTCGCTTTAAGAGCAAGGTATATTGTTTTTGGGGATTGATATAACTAATAAAACAATCTTTCTTTATTAAAAAAAATGTATTTCCAAAGTCCGCAAACATAGTATGCTTTTTTTTAAATTATAGCCTTTTATTTTGTTTATGTTTTTTCTCAAGTAATGGATAAAATAAAACCAATAATGGGCACCCAATTAATGATTACAAAATGATAAGAACTACGACACAAATGTTAAGAATAAAAAATCGTAAAATTTGAAAAAATGTAAAGCAGATGCTATGATAATATAATAATTAATATAGATTATACTAATAATTAGTTTAAATGACCACCTTTTTGGCATCTTTTAACCGATTTTCATCAAATTAAACTGTTTTAGAGTTATGATTCAGTAATGGCAGTAATCAAATATCAACAAATATTTATAATTTAATACAATTAATTAAACAAGTGTCCAACACTGGAGTATTATCCAGCAGTACCTTATAAGGTTATATAAGAAAATAAAAATGTATTTTATAGGAGAACAAATTAATATTTTGCAATACATTAATATAGTCAAACCTAGAAATTCGAACCTCCGAAAAAAAAATAATTTCGTGTTTTAATTTTTAATCAAAATTCTGTCGAAATCTTGTTCGTGTTTTTTTTATGATGACATGTTTACAGGGTAATCGGCACGCATCAATTATCCGCGCATTACCGCTGGTAATCAACTACGGATTAAAAACGTGACGAGTGGTCCAACGCTGATTGGAGAGTGTCGGATGCTGAGATTGATTTAGATGAGAGGAAAAATACGCTTGGGTAGAAACAGCTCCTATGCAAATGTTGTTTAAAACCAGTATTTAATGCAGGTTTTTTCTTTAGAACTTCTTGAAAATTGTATTCAAAATTAGTTTTTTACACTGTCCTGTACTTCAAATAATTATACAGCACTGAATACGAATTTTACAATAAAAAACTCTGATTTTTTGACGATAACAAAAAATTACAAAAAATTTAAATTTTGAGAACTTCTATGGGTTATAATAATTTTTGTTAACAAAATCTAATCCATGACTTTTGTAGATTAACATATTTTTAACTGTCTTACAGCGTGATTTGATGACAATCGGCCAATGGGTGTCAAAATGGTGGACATTTAAACTAATTATTCGTATAATCTATTTATTAATTATTATATTATCATAGCAACTGCTTTACATTGTTTCTTTGGCGATTCTTTCTTTTATATCTTTTGTGTCGTAGTAGTGTCCATCACTGTGTCCTCATTACTGGTTTACTTTATCCATTACTGGAGAAAAAAACATGAACAAAATAAAAGGCTATAATTTAAAAAAAACCTATCCTGATTGAACCCTCACCCACAATTCCCATTAACACGGCCACCTTGTTCGTCTTCACCCCGCTATGATCGGCCCATTAGCATCCTCCCACTCCCTCTTGTGTCCCTGTGATCCTAACAAAAAACAAAATACACTCAAATACACAACACAACACAACACGAAGAGCTGTCGGAAAAGGCCAAGCACCAGTCGACATATATGTTATGAAGAAAAAAAAAAAAAAAAATTTAAAAAAACAAACTATATTTGCGGACTTTGGTAATTAAATTGATAAAATAAAGAGTTACTTGTTTTATGAGTAACATGAGTTCCTAAGAATTACAAAAAATAAGCCCGTCAATCATAAAAACGGTAAACCTTATAGCGACTATAACTGGTGCCAGTACCTTATCTGTTTCTCCGCTATATGAAAGTTACACAGTTCCGTAAAAAAACTATATTTTTCTTACGTATTTTTGGGCGCTAAAAACGTATTTGACGACAAAAAAACTCGCTGACCCTAAAATATTTTTGCTATCGTTAAAAAATTGTAAAGCAATTTTAAGAATCTCCATGGACCATGATTTTTTTTTTACCAAATCTAATGAATTTTTTTTGTAGATCAGCCTTTTCTTTTCAATTTGCTTTTTTTGTATTGCTGTACGACCATTTTTTACCGAGTTATTTGCGGTCAAAGCAAAAACCACGCTTTTAACTTTAAAAAACTATAACTAGATAACAGATTTTGAAAGCTGTTAAAAAAATGGCCGTACAGCAATACAAAAAAAGCAAATTGAAAAGAAAAGTCTGATCTACAAAAAACATTCATTAGATTTGGTAAAAAAAAATATCACGGTCGATGGAGATTCTCAAAATTGTTTTACATTTTTTTAAATTTTTTAACGATAGCAAAAATGTTTTAGGGTCAGCGAGTTTTTTAAAGCTATAACATTGTACTTTTTAAATCTTTCGGTCGGCCAGCTCATACCGGCAGTTTTGTCAGTCCGACCAAAATCTTTAAAAAGTCCAATAACTCGCCAGGTGACCCTTGCCGATTTTGTTGCAATTTCGTATACTAATAGTCCAATCAATGCTACACGTATTTTTTTATACGAGTATGTGTGATAACGACCATTTAAAGGGTGAAAACCTCCCTCAAAATTTTACGAATTTTTCGTTTTTCCTCTATAACGCAAAAACTGTATACCCTAGAAAAAGTGTTACATATTACAAATCCACAGAACGTGGCCGCTTTGGGGGAACGGCAATAGTGCGCGTGTGGGAATATATATTACCCACCCATAAGTACACGAACTCAAAGTATACTTTATTGTGGATGTAAACATGGCGTTACAAGTCGATTGCTTGATTCATATAAAAACTGCAGCACAATTTGCATTGAAAAATCGGTTATTTTCACGTTTTCAGAATGGAACTTTTAAAAAAAGAAAAATTCATACCACCGTAATTTTCTCAGTTTCAAACCAATGAATCTGAAATTTTTACTGGACATGTTTTTTGGTACAATGAACCTTTTCCCGGAGTTTCAAAGGCGCACACCTCTTACATTTCATATGCGCGATTGTTTTATCCAGCGAACGGCAATTTCAGCGTTTTTTATTTGGTTTATTTGCTGTAACTTTTGGAACATCCGAAGCACACTCCTGAAATTGAGACCAATTATTCTTCTCTTTGTTACGAAGATTTTGAGACGACATAGAAGAGTGTGCGTTCAATGCTCCATTTTGAAGAAGCATTTGAGTATTTTAATTTAAAGCTAATGCGGCCAAGTTCTGTGGATTTGCCCATATAAAAACATTATTTTTTTATAAGCATTTCAACGGTATAGTCAATTTTTCAAATCACCGTTTAGGGTCTTCCAGCCCGCACCTCTGATATATATTTTCGACTATATCTTGACAACCCTTGACATTAAAATTTTCTAAATTTACATGTAGATGCTCTACCTATAACAGCGGTTCTTAAACTAGGGTTCACAGTGAATTGTGGTAAAGATTTAAAAAGTACATTGTTATAACTTTAATTTGGCATATGTATAATTCAGCCCGAAACTCGATGACGTAAAAGTCGATCTAAAATAAGCACCAAACACCCTCGCTAGCACATAACTAGACAAGATATGCCGCGGCCGACCAGCATTTCTTTTACCTACATATCTCGAAACTCGATGACGTATGTTTTGGGGATTGACGGCTCCCGGGCTAATATCAATTACTTTTAAAAGTCCTTTATTTATTCCTGTTTTCGTATTTTTTGATATTTTTACAACACATACAATCAAATAAGTACAAATTCGACATTGTAAAATCATAAAAAAACTGTCGCAGACAATTTGGTCTATTCTTACTATTCTTAAGTTAGCAATACGTTATGTGATTTTGACAGCTTTTTATGATTTTGTAATGTCGAATTTGTACTTATTTGATTGTATGTGTTGTTAAAATATCAAAAAATACGAAAACAAGAATAAATAAAGGAATTTTTTAGTAATTGATATTCTATTACACATTTATAGCATTTGAATACATCTCCCAAGTGACGTCAATTCCCCCGCGACCGCTGATTGGTCAAGAAACTGATGAGACTACCTTGTCTTTACGAGGGTGGTTTGAAAAGTCCGTGCAAAGTCAGAGAGAGGGCACTACTGGTGCCTATCGAAGTTATTTTCAGTTAGTAGCATCTCTTGGAAGAACACACACCAAGTTTCAGCCAGATCGGTTTATTTCTTTGTGTTTGGCATTCGTTTGAATCGAAAAAGTCGAGAGATTTTCAAAACATCGACGAAAAAGAATTTCGCGTGTTGATTAAACATTATTTTATGAAAGGTAAATCGCCTCAGGAGACTAAAGAGAAGCTTAATAAACATTATGGTGACTCTGCACCTTAAATTAGAACAGTTTATAAGTGGTTTCAAAATTTTCGGAGTGGCCATATGGACCCAAGTAACGCTGAACGTTCTGGACGCCCTGTTTCGGCCACTGCTCCAGAAATCATTGATAAAATCCATGATATGATTATATGGAAAAGGGTAAAACTATTACAGGTGCATATTATTCATCGTTATTGGACCGTTTGCAAACCGAGCTGCAAGAAAAACGTCCACGATTGACCCATTTTTTCCATCACGATAACGCACCAGCTCACACCTCAGCAGTTGTGGCCGCAAAACTGATAGAAGTAAGGTTCCAACTCGTTCCACATCTCCCCTATTCTCCAGATTTGGCTCCCTCGGACTATTACTTGTTCCCCAATTTGAAGAAATGGCTGGCGGGAAAAAGATTTTACTCAAACGAGGAGGTGATTGCAAAAACGAATGCCTATTTTACAGATTTGGACAAATCCTATTTTTCGGAAGGGATCAACAAACTAGAGCATCGTTGGACGAAGTGTTTTCATTAGTGCACGGACTTTTCAAACCAGCCTCGTATATACCTTGGTTACGACGCTGTTTTTAAACTAATAATTTCTGCATAACAAACTGTGGTGACAATAGCATTTTACTACAACTACTAAATTAGCAGCTGACATTTTAAAAACAACACTACTATTTTATTAAATTATCTCGACGAAAGAGAGAGACAGAGAGCGCTATTGTGGCCACATTAAAACCGAAAAACAAATAAAAACGTCTGCGCGAGTTTCCCTCAACGAAATTGGAAACCTAAATGATGCATAACGAGACAGATAGCAACGTGAGGGAAGCTGTGAGAGGGATGGAGGGGGGGGGGGTAACTCCCACCCCCTCCTCAACCCTTCTTACGTGCACGTCGTTCAAATGCCTTCATTTGATCCGATATTTTAAAACGTTTTTTTGTAATTTTTATTTTATTCTTTTGTTTTAGAAGATAAGGACCAGCATTTCTCAAAATTTTTCAAACGTACATCAATTATATGAACCTTTTAGAAGTAAATATGGTGAATTTGCGTAGTGTTGATATTTTCAAATAAGTAAATTAGTTCGGGCATGATTAATTTTTGCTCACAAGAAAAAAGTTACGGTCGAAGTTTAATCATGATAAAATATTAATTATTGACAATCTATTTAAACCGATAAGTTCAACGAGACTGTTGATATCCTCTCGGTCTCGTCTCGTAAAATTTCAAAAGATTAATCTTGATATGAGGCCCTAATAAAAATAAAATAATGGCATCATATTTTTGAAGTATGAAACTTATCAATTTTAAGTTCGATTTTAATCTCGATTTATTATCGAAAATCTATATATATATTATAAAACGCAACGCCTGTCTATCCGTCTGTCTGTTAGAGCGCTTATCACTCGAGAACCACTTATCCGATTTACGTGTGTTTTTTTTTAATTCATAGATATCTCCTTTTCCTAGGTTTTAGTATATATTTTGTTACGTTAGGTAACATAAGGAATAAGTAGTGACAATAATAGTAAATCAAGTCGGAAAAAAAAATTAGCTTCCTAAACTGTTAAATATTGAACAACATAATGTATAATATATGTAACATAATGTAAAAAATTGTATATAATAAAAAGATCTATAATAAACTCCGCGATACCATATATCTAACTTTTATAATTAAGTGAAGCCGCGGGCACAGCCAGTCCTGTATTTAATACTGAAATCAGACCCGAATTTAAATATTACGGGGCTTTAAACTTCTATCTAGCCTCAGTAAAAAAAATTAACAAAATTCAAAAAATCCCTATTAATCTACAGTGACTTATTATAAGGCCGGAACTAGCTTAAATACTTCCACCCTCATAAATTTCCAGTTGTACGCCACTGCCTAGCCACGAAACACGATATCTAGACGCGTGTGAGTATTCCAGTCTTAGGGGATGGGGTAAATGGGGGATGAAACAGACTTCACACGAACATCAATCGGCTAATGGTGCGTGAACAACTACCCCCTGACATAGATATCACCTCCACCCCCTCCCCACAAAACACGACGCACGTCTTTTTTAAGTCCAAAGAATATGGCAAGACAAATCTTTATATTTTTTCTGGTTTACGTTCGTTTTTACCAGTCTTTAAGTCAATTTGTGTTTTTATATTGTTGTTATAAAATGTCACATATGGTGGTAACATGATTTATAAATATTAAAAAAGGTATAAGGTACTGGCACCAGTTATGGCCGCTATAAGAGTAAGGTTTACTGTTTTTGTGATTGATGAGCTTCTTTTTATGTAATTCTCATGAACTCATGTTACTAATAAAGCAAGTAACTCTTTATTTAATCAATTTAATTACCAAAGTCCGTAAATATAATTTGTTTTTTAAATTATAGCCTTTTATTTTGTTTATATTTTTTTCTCCAGTAATGGATAAAGTAAACCAGTAATGAGCACGCAGTGATGGACACTTGCTAATGATTACAAAATGATAAGTACTACGACACAAAAGATATAAAGGAATCGTCAAATGTGAAACAATGTAAAGTAGTTGCTATGATAATTTAATTATTAATAAATAAATTATACTAATAATAAGTTTAAATGTCCACCTTTTTGGCACCTATTGGCCGATTGTCATCAAATCACGCTGTAAGACAGTTAAATGTGTATAGATTAATATAATGACATCCCAAAATATTTATTTTTACAAGATATCTCAAGAACGACACATGTTACGTGAAAATTTTATAGAATATAATATAATATGGGTCTACAACGTTTGTTGTAAAATATTCCCTTACAAAGATTTATCTCAATTTATTTTAAAATATCGTGTTTTGTTTTTTTAAATTGATATTTACTTTGATATATTAACTGTCATTTTGACGTTTTAAATGTCATTTTGACGTTTCCATAAATTTAGATTTAGATTTAAATTGTCAAAAAATTAAAAATATACAAAAAAATAATCAGGTGCGTCTTAAGAAAAATTTCGAACTAATATTTTTTAGTAAAATAAAATTTAAATAGTTAACCAATTCTAAGCAATTTATCTGAGCATCGGTTTTTATTTAAATTGTTCAATAATTAATTATCTTTGGTGAATTAAGCACGAGGAAGCACTGTGCATTTATTTGGCAGATGTTTTTTTTGTCGGTTTTATCTTTTATTTTTTTTTTCTATTCGTTTTGCAATAAATATCAATAAGAATTAAATTCAGCAGATATTACTAAAAGTACGAATCTTAAATAAAATCCAAAACTCAATAAATCACATTACCCCCCCCCCCCCCACCCCCCTACATAGAAATAAAAAGATCATCGTAGGTTACTAACACTGTCCACATGATTCTCGTACCGACTACAAATGAAAATCCTCCTCATCCCAGAATCGACAGAAAAGGGGTAGGTGATTTGAGCTTCACAAAAACCGTCTATTCTTTCCAGAGGTGCCAAAACCCGGCCGTAAATCTTCCACTGGACTGGCCCGCGTGGATTTATATGCAGTAAATCCCGCATGAAAGTGCTGCATCATCAGCAGAGATGCTGTAAACTCTGACCGGAAATTTGCAAACGAATTTTGCCGATAATTTATTTCATTAGATTGTATTGGCCGACTCGTATATATGTCCTTACATTGGTACGCCTGTGTCTGATGTGTGGACAAAAGCAATTGGTAGACCTGTTTTAAATTTTTATTTGGTAGAGTTAATCAATTTTAAATTTTAAAAAATATCTGCCTTGGGAAACACGGGACTTTCTTATACGTAATCTTAACAGTCAATAGTGCACGTGATTCTTATTTTATTAAAACATTTTTGACAAACTAATAAGCTAGAATAAAATGAATAATATAGATAATATTATTCTCTACATTATATAACAAATGAATTTTTTTAACGTAATAACTGAAAACCGATGTTTACTCGTGTCAATTTTTGAATTTTCGAATTATTTTTGAAATAAGAAAAAAATGTTTTAAATAAAAAATGTCGAGTATGTTATTATCTATAATTTATTCCCAATACATTTTTTTTCAATATATATGATTTAGTCAGAAAGAATTTTTTTTATATAATTACTAAAACTCACCCATACTGTTCACTCTCAGTATTACGTATAAGAAAGTCCCATGGTACCTATGGCAAACACACACACTGTTCAATCTCTGTAATACGTATCAGAAAGTCCCATGACATTCATGGCATATTCCTTCTCTGGTATAAACCATTGGAATTATACTAAATTTATTTTTTTAATTTTTTTTTTCGAAAAAATGAATAGAACATAAATTATAGATATTGATTTTAACTTGACCATTTTTCTCTATCTCGCACTGTTTCAAAGTAATTCGAAAAATTCAAAAATCGACGTAGGTAAACATCCGTATCCGGTTGAAAGATCGTTTTATTTATTTATTTAATCAATTTAATTACCAAAGTCCGCAAATATAGTTTGTTTTTTTAAATTATAGCCTTTTATTTTCTTCATGTTTTTTCTCCAGTAATGGATAAAGTAAAACCAGTAATGAGCACGCGTGATGGACACTTGTTAATGATTACAAAATGATAAGTACTACGACACAAAAGATACAAAAGAAAGAATCGTCAAATTTGAAACAGTGTAAAGCAGTTGCTATAATAATAAAATAATTAATTAATTAATTAATTATACTAATAATTAGTTTAAATGTCCACTATTTGGACACTTAGTGGGCGATTTTCATCAAATCACGCTGTAAGACAGTTAAATGTATATAGATTAATATTCAGAAATGGTAATAATCAAATATCAACAAATATTTTTAAATCAGTACATTTAATTAAAAATTTGAAATTACTAGGGTTCTTGCCAAGACTGATGCCAGTACCTTAGTACTCCGGAACTCTAAATCATAGAAACGTTGGAATGGTGTTAAAATGTTAATTATAAAGTCTAGTTTTACGTATTAAAATTTCAAATCTTTCTGATGAATCCTTTAGTAGTTATAACTTTTTAAGTTCATAACAAAAATCAATATAGGTCAGTTTTGACTAATTAAAAACGATTTAGAAGTGACAACGAAAGCCTTGTTCATCAATTTTGATAATAATTTAATAAAATAACAACATCATCCCTATTAATTTTGATTAAAAATGTATGTTACATCGAACCCTCGATGTATTATTGAAATGGTTGGCATTCCCGAGGGTAAATTCACCCCCCATCCCCCTATCCCACTTTTCGTGGGAATTGTTTTTGAAACATTTTATAATAATTGGTACGTGGAACAAAATTGATATTAATTTAACGTTTTCAAACATTATCAAAATTAACTTACTATTGAAATTTGAATGTTTAAAATTAATGATTCTTTTGTGATTTGTAGTCACAGAGTTCTATGTCGCCATATATAGACAGTAGGGTTTCTCTTTTCAAGCGGACTTGAAATTACGCGATGCGATTTTCATGCAAATTCAGGGACTCCCCGTTTCGGCGAGTGGGGTGAAAGGTAGAGCCGGCCTTTGCGATTCTGGCGCCCCAGGCGAGATTTTTTTTGACGCCCCCCCCCCACGCTACAGTGACGATCATTAAAAATTATCCGCACAAAAAAAAAATGTGTGAGAAAATTAGTGTAATATAATAGTATAATATAACATATAATATAATTGATAAATAATATATAACTAAAATTATATAAAATATTTCTTCCTGGCTTTCATGTCTGCAAAATTTTCGATTGCTGTCTCAAGATTGAGGTTTGCTACAACTTTATTTTCAATTGAAAGAATAGCCAAATTATTCAACCTATCTTCTATCATAGCCGATTGCAAATAAGTTTTTATCAATTTTAATTTAAAAATCAAAACTATTATTCAAAAAATATATACAGCTTAAATTTGGCTCCCTAGAACAGAACATAGAAAATAAGTTTAAAACAATTGGCGCCCCCACGAAATTGGCGCCCCAGGCTGTCGCCTGGGTCGCCTGACCGTTCGGCCGGCCCTGCCACTGAAAGCTGACAATTCAAAGAATTTAAATATATACGTATTGTTATTATTAAAATGTTCGTTTAATATACCAAGAGCTCAGTTGAAATATATACCTTGAACGCCCGGACGTTTTTAATGTTTTGCATACGATTTGTCGTATGATTTTTCAATTCATGAAACACCAACTGTGCCGGGATAAATCCTGCCGGAACCCTAGGCAACGTGGCGCTAAAGATAGTCCCCACCGGTGTTTTAAAATTGATTGTATCTTAGCTCCTAATCATCCGATTTCAATTTTCTTTCGTTTATTTTAAAGGTCTTATTAAGAAAATTATTTTTTGTCATAATTCATTTTTCTCTAAATCTTAATAGTTCCCCACAATTTTCGAAAATCTGAAAATTTCACTTTACTTACGAACTTAATTGTTACGTAACTTTTTTATCGTGCCCAATATCATTTTTTTACCTCATATGAAAAAGAAAGACAAGATTTCACAAACGGTGGCGAGTAGTGTTTTCAGATAATGACGATAATTTTGATGAAAAAAAAATTATAAAAATCCGAACAAAAATAAACTTTATACTCCTTTTTACCCCTTAGGGGTGGAATTTCGAAAAATCCTTTTTTTCAGATCATAATCACGTCAAGAAGCTTCGATTGGTCCTCCAACGAAGTCAATAGCATTTTTTATTTGCGAGATTTCGTGCACATAAAAAATGACACGTACGTACATACACACACAGACATCTTTCTGAAAATAGTGTAAATATACTATAGTAGTAAAGCCAAAAAAGAAGAAAAAAAAAGAAAAAAAAATATACTATAGTGACCTTAAAACATACAGTTATGTTGAAATTTTTGATTTTGATTTTCGGACCGATTACAATAACTTCCAGTTGGGAAGTTAAAAAACTAGAGTAACTTTTCAATAAAATTAAATAAATAAAATTGAAAAAAACTTATTTTATTTTAAGTTTTACATCAATTTCTTCTAGATTTTTGATATTTTTTTGTGTTTTTTTTAAGCATTCTGATTTTCATGAATTTTTTTTATGCAATTTTTAGCGTATTTTAATCGATTGATTTGGTTTAACGCGGTTTTAGTTTTATAATGTAAGCAATGTCTTTTTTGTACAATTTTATATACCGTATCTACCGCATAAAAAGAGGTCATACTGTATGTGCAAGAAAATAAAAAAAATGCAATAATGTATAAGTATAGAATATTTTATAGGTGTAGACATTACATAAAGAAATTATTTTATTTCTTGTTATCGAATAACAGTTATTTCTTATTTCCTGTACCAATCTGGCTAGAATTGTTATTGCGAAGAAATAAAACTGAAATTGTGTCAGGAAAAAATAGTCGAAAGTTATTATATTGGATCAGAAAAATATGTCCACTGTATAAATATAAAAGAAAATTGCGTATAGCAAAACGCTTGTATTAAAGTAATACATTTTTTTATCTATATGTAACTATATGATATACAAGTTGATATAATTTACTGTAAAACCGATAAAAATCTAAATTTGGAATGAATATTATAAACGGGTATACTGAGAAAGGGGATTATTTATAGATAATGAAAGGACCCCGCAGTTTTTGATAGGGAAATGGCTTTCAGTCAATCTCTTTGAAACCTACTGGAAAATATTCTCTAAATCATCCCGATTAAAAGTCTCAATGGTCGCAACCGCCTAAGTTCCAGAGGTCTCGCACAAAGAGCTGTTTTGTACCTAATAATGCAATAAAAAATCGATATACATAGTACAGGACATTTTGAACCAAGAAATTAATTTTTATGTATCGTTTTGTTTATTTAATTTCTAGATTTTTATGTTGTTAAAGTTTGCAAATTATTTTATGGATTATAATAAAGTTTTTATAAAACATGTTAAGGTATGTGTAGTGCCGTCAGCGCCAGCTACTAGCGATATTATTAAAAATATTAAATTGTAAAATAAAAACAATAGAAAATTAGTTGTCATAAAAATATAACTTTGATTTGTAACACACTTATGGGACACCTTATATAAATGTAACTATTTTAAAAATATGCTGCTTGTCTAGCCTGACAACTTTTGTATTTAAAGTTTTCTTCCATTTGTTTTAATAAATTAAATATTGAACTTGGGAAATCCTGTACTATATCGATTTTTTTATTGCAGTATTAGGTACAAACCAGCATTTTGCGCGAGACCTCGGGAACTTAGGCGGTTGCGACCATTGAGACTTTTAATCGGGATGATTTAGAGAATATTTTCCAGTTGGTTTCAAAGAGATTGACTGAAAGCCATTTCCCTATCAAAAACTGCGGGGTCCTTTGGTTATAGTTAACATTATATAAGGTGTCCGAAAATTCGCCTACTTCACTTCGGGAGGTGATTAGGGACCCAAAAACAAGCAAAAAAGTTCATATAAACACAGGTCCGGAAATGAGCCGTTTCCGAGTTATAGCCACTTTTATGTTCAAAAATCGTAATTAAGAATTCGCTTGACATCCCTCTTTCTTAATTATTTCTTACATTAAAAATGTTATTTTTTATTTTTATTTAATTTTTAATATTCAATTTTTATTTTGAAATTTTTTTTAATTTTATTTTTTTTAGATTTTTTCAATTTTTCAATATTTGTGAATACGATTACATTATTTTTAAAGTAAACATGAACAGATATTTAAATCGAATTATTGAAAAATTAAAATTTAAAAAATATTAATATTAAAAATTAAATAAAAACTTTAATTTAAGAAATAATTAAGAATTCTTAATTACGATTTTTGAACATAAAAGTGGCTATAACTCGGAGACAACTCATTTCCAGGCCAATATTTATACGAACTTTTTTGCTTGTTTTTGGATCCCGAAGTGAAGTAGGCGATTTTTCGAACACTCTGTATAATGGCGAATAGGGTATTTAGTAACTGTTAATAAATTCCATGTTGGAGCTAAATACAAGTTTTGTTACCAAATATCTAATTGATAACATTTATTAAATTTGTTAATAATTAACTAATATTTTCGAAAACGCCAAGGCTAAATATATTTATTTCCTATAACTAATCCGTTTTCTGATGTACATGATTTTTAAATTCAAACAAAAACAAATCAATAATGACTTATTTAGACCTGAATTTAAAAAAGAAAGAAAGTAAAAATTAAAACGTCAACACAAACATCGTAAATGAAAAAATAAAATTTCAAAATAATATAAGGTAGTGGCACCAGTCTTGGTAAGAACCCCAGTAATGGCAAATTTTTAATTAAATGTACACCCCTCCCCCTAACACACGATTTTGATGATTTTGAAATGGAACCGTCCTCAAGCCAGACCCAACCATCCGACCAAGTTTCAATAATATCGGTTCAGTGGTTCATGACGGACGGACAAACAGACAGACACGGAACGAAAAGTGTTTGTCTTGACGTGATAAAAATTTTGAAATCGGAGAACATTTTTTTTGTCTCATTCTAAAACGATCACAAAGCTTCTCGTATCTTTGATATTGCGAGGAAGCAATAAAATTTCAAAATACATGTCGTTAGATAGGGTTTGAAGCGGCACATTTTTTTCGCTTTGGCCCCCAAAAAAAATTGTATAATTTAACATATAAAAAGACTGAAAAGATATTATATTTTGCTACGAAAAAAATTCTGAAATAAGCTTAACATTTTAGGCGTCACACCGCAGTGGCGTAGATAGCTTTTTGCGAAATAAAAAAAATTATTAACGTAATTTTAAATTGAATGACCTTTTTTAAACTGTGTTTAGTCTACTTTTTATTACTAAAAAAAAAAAAAAAGTTCATTCAGAAATTTAAAATAACTATTTTTTTTTTAACTGTTAATTTAAATTTTTCCTATTTACTTCTACTATTTTGTTCATACTTGAGAAGTTAAAAAAAAATTGCTTTGAATTTTCTCATGAAGTAAACTCATGGGGGGTGATTGATCATCTTAATCCCCCCCCCCCCTATCTACGCCACTGTCACACCGCAATACTGCTTTAAATAATAATTTATGTATTCATCTACGCCACTGGTGAAATATAACAAAATGCACGTCGACACTAACCGTTTACTCTAAGACATTGTGCATATTGCGTCTGCCACCCGCGCTATGTGTATTAACAACAGCTTCAAAGTTGTTCATTGTGCGCTGCAAGCTCATAATGAAGCAGCAGCTTTCAACGGATGAAACATTTGTCACTGCTTGCTCTACTCCACCCCCCCCCCCCCCAAATCTTCCCCTCTTTCCCCACAACCAGCCCGCGCGACCCCTGTGTCTACATAATTACTAAGTACTCTGCAAATATGTTTATTTTTAATAAAGTTATAAATGTTTTTCTATTGTCTATTTATTTATTATCAGAATTTTTACTTTCTTATACCATGTATATGAAATATACATTAGTATAAGTAAGTATAGTGAAGCCGATTTTTTTCGAACTTCGGATTTTGACGGAATTATCTATTATGACCTTCCCTGAATCCATTCTGACTATTTTCGCCATGATGTTTGTGTGTCCGTCTGTCTGTCTGTCTGTAAGCGCTGTAACTCAAATACGACAAATCGTAGAAGGGTGATATTTTATATTTAAGATTAATTTTTGGCTGGGAAGAAAACGTCCTATTTTTGAAAACGATCTTTCAACCGGATACGGATGTTTACCTACGTCGATTTTTTAATTTTTCGAATTACTCTGAAACAGTGCGAAATAGGGAAAAATGATCAAGTTATAAAATGTAGGTAATATCTATAATTTATGTTGTATTAATTTTTTTGTAAAAACGAATTTTTGAAAAAAAAAATTTATTATAATTCAAATGGTTCATAACAGAGGAGAAATATCTGCCATGAGTGTCATGGAACTTTCTTATACGTATTACAGAGATTGAGCAGTGTGTGTATTTGCCGTAGGTAACATGGGACTTTCTTATACGTAATACTGAGAGTGAACTATGTAGGTGAATCTAAATAATTACATAAAAAAATTCTTTCTGGCTAAATCAAAATGTTGGAAAAAAATGTATGGGGAATAAATTATAGATAATAACATACTCGACATTTTTTATCTAAAACATTTTTTCTTATTTCAAAAATAATTCAAAAATCCAAAAATTTACAAGAGTAAACATCCATTTTCAGTTATTACGTTAAAAAAATCACTTGTTATATAAATATAAAATTATTCATTTTGTTCTTTCTTGTGAGTTTGTTAGAAATGTTTTAATAAACAAAGAATCACGTATACAATTCACTGTTAGGTTAGGTTAGGTTAGGTATAAGAAAGTCCCGTGGTTCCCAAGGCAGATATTTTTATCATAACTTCGTTAAAAATAATCGTAGAACGATGCTTCAAAAAGTATTTTGAAGCTTGTGATCTCTATTTTTTAATGTTATTAACCAATTTTAATTTCAATCGATTTTTCGAAAATCTGGATGAAAATGAATCAAAGCCGAAAAAAGGGAATTATTTTTAAAATTTTGTTAAGCTCTCACTTGATGAAAAAAAACATAGGAGGTTCTGCATGGTTGCATTTTAAAGCGGCAAATTTCAGTTTTAAAATGCTTTTTTAATTTTTTTTCTGCGATACTGTTTAGCAAAATTAAAGTTATTTACATATTTTTAGTAATCAATATTTGAGGAGGTTAGTATCAAAACGCAATATATGCACAAAGTTTCATTTTTCACCTAAAGGTGGTATCAGATGCATCTTTGCAGCCTCTTTTTCGTTGATAAATAATTATGGGTTAAAATGCGTTCCATAGTTAAGCTACTTTAACTGTTAATTTTGTTTCAAAACGCAATATCTGTGCAAAATAAATATATTAAAAATTACATATTTTACTAAATTCACGTTAAAAAAATGTAATAGTTTGTTTATTTTGTAAATATGTTATATTAATCAAAAGAATAATTTTGTATAGAAATCATACTCTTTGATAATAAAAATTGGGTTCAAAAAGCAATATGTACCTTCTTTTGGTTCAAAAAGCAAAAACTTGATAAAAAATATTCCAATTATTTTTTTTCTTTTTCGTTTTAGTAGATTGATTACCGACGTCAAATCTTCTAGTAGTGAAAATTTGAATACTTTGGTAAGATAAGCGGAGGGCTTATCTTACCAGTTATCAGTTTTCACCATTTTCTCAACATTTTGTCTTATGTCAGATATTGCATTTTGATACTAACCTCCTCATTTATAATCTTGTTATAGTAGGAGATCCGACATAGGAACGACCTTCACCCATCTGTTTAATGGATGAAAAGTATTTTTTATCAAATTTAGTATGTTCAAAAATATATTGCGAGTGAGTTGGTTAAAAAATTCCTGACAAGGCTATGATTACCCGGGAAAAAATTTCAGATCTGAAGTGATCTCGGTTGATCTTCATTTTGGAACAAATCAGATCTTTTTAGATCTTTGTAGATCGTTGTAGGTCTTTGCAGATAGTTGTAGGTCTCTGTAGATCTTTGTAGATCGTGATCTTTGCAGATCGTTGTAGATCGTTGTAGGTCTTTGCAGATAGTTGTAGATATTTGCAGATCGTTATAGATATTTGCAGATCGTGATCTTAATAGATCGTTGTTGATCTTTGCAGATAGTTGTAGGTCGTTGTAGGTCGTTGCAGATCTTTGTAGATCGCTATTGATCTTTGTAAATCGTTGCAGATCTTTGCAGATCGTGATCTTTATAGATCGTTGTAGATCTTTGCAGATCGTGATCTTTATAGATCGTTGTAGATCTTTGCAGATCGTTGTAAATCTTTACAGATCGTTGTTGATCTTTGTAGATCGTTGTACATCATTGCAGATCGTCGTAGATCGTGAGATTGAAACGTATTGTTTGTATTTTAATCAATTTAAAAAAAATATGTGTATTTGTTATTTTAACAATACGGGCCTTAAATATCACTTAATACGTGTCTGGACTTTTTTTCATTTTATTAAATTTAATAATAATATCTTATGTTTCTTTGCTGTATTAACAGTAAATATTGAATTTTTCTCTGTTTCGCTACTTATGGTATTCATTATAGAAAATCGTAAATATCTCGACTCCTGTGCTAGATAGAGGGTTGTTTTGCCCCCCATACCCCTAGTATCCCGAAGTATTTTTCCCGCTGGATCGAATGAGACCAATGACAACCCTTCATCCGTGACAGAGGGTGAGTTGTGAATATATTTATTAATTTAATACACGGGCCTCAAATATCATTCAGTACGTTTCTGTACAATTTTTTTTTAATTAATTAAATTATAAACAAGGTTTCTATATAGTATATGTGTATTTGTTATTTAAGGTAGACAAAAGTTTATTTATGAATAAGTAGGTACATATTATATGTATGTATAATATATAAATATCGCAACATAGCTCTCGCCAACACAGTATTTTCACTTTCATTCGTATATAAGCCAAGTCGGATCAGTTAGTAATAAGGTAATACAATACATATATGGTGGTTCTCTTCTCCAGGATTGCTCTTCGAACCCAGTTACTGCGGGAAGTCAAGCTGTGTGTGTGTACAAAAAACATAATCAAATTTCCGATCTACGCAGATCTGTTTTGATATGTGTTGATCTACGCAGATCAACACAGATCTGTGTTGATCTGCGTTGATATGTTCCAAAATGGAGATCAAAACAGATCTGTAAAAATGCAGATCTGATTTGATCACTTTAGATCTGAAATTTTTTCCCGGGTAATTAAAAATTGAAAAAAAGTGTATCGCTCTCCTTCTCTATTGCATGAACAAATAGCATGCGCACTCTCTGTCACCTCCAATGCTGCGTCCTCTTCTATCGCACATGAGTGCAATGTTATCATATCATAATCATAGCCTTGACAGGATTTTTTAAGCCAACTCACTCGCGATATATTTTTTAACATACTAAATTTGATAAAAAATACTTCTCATCCATTAAACAGATGGGTGAAGGTCGTTCTTATGTCGGATCTTAGACTAATAGTAACATTCCTACTTCTGAGTTCATAATAATCATACCTCGCTATTTCTCTCTCTTTATTTTAAAACTGGACACGCCGGGTCCCGGGTTAAGCATTTATAATCATTCCTTTGTCCCCGGGACTTCTCTATGAAGTGGTCTTCATCACAGTTGACGTCTGTTTGCATAACGCTGACGTTCTAAGTGGAAATAAAATGTTCTTTGTATGTCAAATAATACAACACAACAAACAAACAAGCAAACAAATAGACAGACTTACTACACAACTAACTCACATCCAAGATTTGAGGTTTCCGCGGTGGTTCTGGGCATAATCCTGGTCTATATTTAAATGTCATTAAATACATACTTCCGGCAGAATTAAATGCGTATAACTGTTACTTACAAAAGAGAATTTGTTGACTCAAGGGACGTGAACTTACCATTTCCCCCCTACTCCGAGATCGAGCAAATTGATACAAAACTCTATTCTATAATTTATGTAAAATTTATGAAAATGACCATTTTTAATAAAAATTTTATTTTGTTTTCGAAGTTTAAGGTCATTGGTTGAATAAAAAAATAGTTATATAAGATATAACACTTTGTATTATTTGTAGACAAGAAATGTAGCACACATCGATAAAAGAAGATTACTAAATTAGAACCTATTTAATGCTTATTTAGTACGCAAAAAAAAATGTATAACTCTTTTATTTAAAAAATTAAGAGCGAGTGTGCCAGCTTAAGATTTAAGCCAGCACACTCAAGTAACATAAGGACAAATCTTAGCAAATCAGGTGTCAAACATTTAGTGCTAATTTATAACCCGCATTAGACAATTCAGAAGCAATTATTTATCAATGTATTCGAAAATAAGCTGACTTAAAACATAAATTAACAAACATGTGTCGAATTGATGGCTCGAAAAATAAATTCGCATAAATATATTTAGTGCTAATTTAATACTACGAAAAAAACCACCTTGGAGCGATAGGTTGTATTTTAGCTCATATATGCTAGATTAGTGTTTAAGTTAGCACACATCATTATCGAAAAAACGACCAAAATGGTGTACTAAATTAGCGCACATTTAGTGCTAATTTCGTACAATATTAAAAAAAATATAACTTAACGCTTAATTTTGACAAATTTAAAATCCTTTTACGTGAAAATGCTAACTTCATTCTTTCGCTAGCACATTTGCTCGTAATTTAAAAAAATTTAAGTTTTAAGATTGTACGAAATTAGCACTAAATGTGCACTAATTTAGTACACCACTTTGGTTGTGTTTTCGACAATGATGTGTGTTAACTTAAAAACTAACCTCACGCTCCAAAGTCGTGTTTCTCGTAGTATTAAATTAGCACTAAATATGTTTCGTTTTCGAGCGATCAATTCGACACATGTTTGTTAATTTAAGTCTTAAGTCAGCGCCCACTCATGCTTATTTTCGAATACATTGATCAATAATTGTTTCTGAATTGTCTAATGCGAGTTATAAATTAGCACTAAATGTTTGACACCTGATTTGTTAAGATTTGTCCTTATTTTACTTGAGTGTGCTGGCTTAAATCTTAATCCAGCACACTCGCTCGTAATTTTTTTAATAAAAGAGTTATACATTTTTTTTGCGTACTAAATTAGCATTAAATAGGCTCTAATTAATTTAGTAATATTCTTTTATTGATATGTGCTACATTTGTTGTGCTAATTTAATGTACCTGAACCTACCAACTTTTTTTAAATCGATTGAAAAACACACATTTTTATCTACAAATCACTCTCTTTTTCTGCTCATTCCCATGATAGGATAGTTTGATTTTACACAGCCTAATTAATTCTAAGACTTTAGGCTTTCTTATAGCCAAAGTCTCATTAAAATCGGTTCAGTAGATTTCAAGTTAACTTATAATTATTTTAAATTAACAAATATTCTAGTAAAAAATATACATTTATATCAAAAACGATATATTTCCTCAAAAAGCCTTAAATATTTACATTGTACAAACAGAACCTGTCTAAAGTATCATAAATATAACAATTCAAGATATTATTTATAAGTGCCAACCTCTTAAAAATAAAGTTTTATAATTAGATTAAAAAATAATTCTATATTTGTCAAAATTGACAATGACTGATTAAAATAAATTAATTTGACCCTTTTGTGTACCTACTCAAGATAATTAAATAGCAAAACTGTAAAAGAGTTTAAAACTAATTAAAGTGAAATTTTTCTAGAGTTTAATTAACAATTAATAGAAAACTACGTTCTATTTTTAAATTCTTTTTTTGCGTTTTATCAGGAATTTGCATTTTAATCTTACTAATGGTATAACAGTTAGTTTTTAGTAAAGTACCAATGTAAACAATGTGTATTATGAAGCATTAAGAAGATTAAGTGATTTTTTTTTTATTTGTTTATTTCATATTTTGCAAAAACATCAATTTTTTATATTATATTATTCTTAAAATTTTTATTTAGTGATCAGAAAAGTATTAATTAATAGATACATTAATTAATAGTATACATTTCAAGATCGTACAATTCATTTTTTTAAAATATGTCTGTCTGTCTGTCCGTCTGGAAAACTAATCGAATTATCAGAAACTGCCGATGAATAATATTTAAATTTGGTACGTTTGTTTCTTAGGAATGTGAAAATTTATATGTCACTTTAATACAACTTCCGGTTTTACCGGAAATAGTATTTCTGGACAGCTGTTATTTTAAATTAAATTTGAAGAACGGTAAAAAAATAAATAATATTCATTAAAAATGTGGTTTTAAAAATAAATAATTATTAATTTAATTGGAAAATGTAAACAATTGAAAAATATTTCAACGGTAAAAAAATAAACTACTTTAAATCATAATTACTGCGAAGGACAGGATAAGTAGAAGAAGAAGAAGAAAGAAAACACTACGCAAGTTTTACCAACATTTAAATATAAAGAAACAGTAGAACTTCGTTTGTAAGACATTCGATTTCTTTAGTTTTAAAATTTAAAATAGTGCTTTTAGCCCCCTAAAAATAAGAAAGAGGGTCAAATTTCGTTTGTTTGGTTATACATTTTAACGTACTACATGCCTTAGTATAAATGTTTTTTTTCCTAGCTTTAGCTCCTTAGTGCCCTCCCTTAAAAATTTTCAAGTTTCTAGCTTATATAGTTTACGAGATATTTAGCTTTGAGTGAAAAGGACGGACGACAATGTGAGATTAATAGGGTTTCTTCGGAACCCTAAAAAGAATAACTCACAAAAATGTTAAAATAAATTAAAATATTTTTAAAATGTTTTTGACGTACTCTATTTTTACCTATTTTATATTTAATATGCAAAAATATGCAAAAACAGATTGTCTGGAACTGTTAGGCTCCTGATGAGGATTTCTTGTGGAGTCGAAACACGTGTCGAGTGACATTGTTTTATTGTGGTTAAAGTGTATAATTTTAATTTAAGTTTTTCCAGTAGTATTTTAAATTATATTTATTTTATATTATATTACATTAATATTATTTTATATTAAGATAAATCTGTGATTTATTGTTCCAAAATTCTATGACGCATAAAAATTCAAGATGTTTTTATTTTTGTGCTTTAATATTTTTTAAAACAATCAAAATTGTTTTTCTGTAAGTTCGTTCAATAGAAACCACACTATACAATCTACAATTTCAACACGAATAAGAAGAATAAGAAAAAGAAGAGACGAAAAAAATTTAAAACATTGAAAATTATAATCATAATTTTGACGACAATTTTATCCCAACCAATTATTAAAGAGTGGAAAACGGCTCAGAGAGGGGGACTGGATTTTTATTTATAATGAAAACATATTTTTAAATGGAATACTCGAGGATACTAATCAGTGCTCGAGATATTTACATTTCTGGTAAAATAAATACAGGGCCGTATTATTTATTTTATTCATATAAAATTTTCTAAAAAATCTAACTTTAAAACTCATGAACTATTTAAATACTTGTTTACATTTTAAATATTTTAATAATTTATCGAAAACCAACCCTTGTTACAAATCTATATATAATATCTATATTAAAATTAATATTCGTTTGTATATGACTTATAAACTCAGGAATAACTGAACCGATTTCAATGCGGTTTCCACCAATAGTTTAATAATTTTTCTGAGCAGCATCGTAGCTATTAATATTTTATGAAAATCTAAAATTTAACATCAAAACACTAAAAAGAATCTTTTGCAAGTTGTGTTTTGTTTCTATGATGTCAGAGCATACAACTGTCATTTATATAAAAACACTGTATATAATTTTAATTTTATTGCTTCCTCGCAATATCGAAGATACGAGAAGCTTTGCGATCGTTTCAGATTGAGACAAAAAAAATGTTCTCCGATTTCAAAATTTTAAATTTATCTTTCCGTTTCACGTCAAGACAAACACTTTTCGTTCCGTGTCTATCTGAATGTCCGTGTGTCCGTCCGTCCGTCTGTCTCCTGAATCCTTGTCACACGCATAACTCTTGAACCACTGAACCGATATTGTTGAAACTTGGTCGGATGGTTAGGTCTGGCTTGAGGACGGTCCCATTTCAAAATCATCAAAATCGTGTGTAAGGAGGAGGGGTAACATCCCAAAATATTTATTTTTTCAAGATATCTTAAGAACGACACATGTTAGTGAAAATTTTATAGAATATTTTTTGTAGAGCATTAAATTTCCTATAATATGGATCTACAACGTTTCTTGTAAAATACTCCCTTACAAAGATATATCTCAATTTATTTTAAAAAATCGTGTTTTGTTTTTCTGAATTGATATTTGCTTGGACGTATAATGTCATTTAAATGTTATTTTGGCTTTTTAAATGTCATTTTGGCTTTTTAAATGTCATTTTGACGTTTTCATAAATTTAGATTTAGATTGAAATTGTCAAAAAATTAAAAATATACGAAAAAATAATCAGTTGCATTTTAAGAAAAATTTCCAACTAATATTTTTTAGTAAAATTGTATAAAAATTAAATGGTTAACCAATTCCAGGCAATTTATCTAAACACTATCGGTTTTTATTTAAATTGTTCAATAATTAAGTACCTTTGGTGAATTTAGCACGAGGAAGCACTGTGCATTTACTTAACAGATGTATTTTTTAATGCTTGCTAAAAAATAATAAATACACAAATACATTTTTGAATAAATCACCAGTTTGGTTAAAAATGGTGACGCTGTCATAACTCTTATTGGAGTATCTCTAAATCAACAAAGTAGTTTTTAAATTATTTTACTGACTTAGCGAAACGAAACTCAAAAAAAGTAGAGAGGGCCATTTTTATCACTAAATTTTAATTGATATAAAACGAGACCCGCTTTTCCTCTCGTTCTCGGTCTCGTCGCAAAAAAATATTAAAATACTTGAAATTAAAAAAATAGACTTGTAAAATAAAAAAATAAAAAATAATATAGCTTCACGCGAAATTAGTTTTTTATCAAATAAATATGGGTAAAGGGGAAAGAAGGGGGGTAGAGGGGAAATATACGCTTTAATAGGTGTTTTAAAAGTGCCCTGTACAGCAATACTGGCCTGCACAAGTACTCATTGTAGAATCAAAAGGAGTTAAATAGGTACTAATGGATCCTGCAGGATAAAAAGGGAATATGAGTTTGAGGGAGGGGGGAGGGGGAAGACGGTTGTATCGTATTGTTAAGACGCTTTCATTTCACGGGACTAGCACCCTTAACTCAGTGGTGGAGCTAGGACGAAATAATTCTTTTTTTAATTACTTCACTTATTAACTCTTTCAGGACCACAGGGACATATATGTCCCACTCGATGTTTGATGTGTTTAACTGGGTGAATTTTAACCCGCAATAACATGTAAATCGTATATAGTCATAGATATAGAGAATGGACAGTGCATCTGTATTAACACAATGGTGTAACGTCTGTTCAAAAAGTGAGAGAGAGAGATGCAGTGTAGTTTGGAATATATCTATCTCTTTTTCTAAGAATCTGATTGGTAGCTTACTATAGTTCAGGGTAGTATTTCTGTCCGATATATTTTTGTATGTGATTTTTGTGCAATAAGTTTTTTATTAGAAAAGTAAATAATATAAACAATAATTCATATTATATAATATCATTCAAAATATTTCATCGAGGAAATTAAAAAAAAACATCAATTGATCTGATAGAAATTTGTAAAATTATGAACGGATATTTTGGAAAAATAACATTTTTGCTACCAAAAATATTAAATATATATTAATAAAAAATAGTTTTAAATCAATTCCCATGTGGTTGCTACAAAATGATGAGGTGGATTGCTACACTTACAAACAGCACATACAAGATTTACTTAACAAAATTTTAAATATTTTTCTTGATATTAGGTTACATTGCGAAGCTACGAAAAAGGAAGAACAAGATATTAAAATTGGGTCAAAAAATTCGAAACTTATATTATTTAGAAATCAATAATTGTTTCTTTTTTAATAAAATATTTTTATAATGTTAATTATTTTTTGTTTTTTATTATTTAACAAACCTTTAATGATGATGTCAGTTTTTATAATTCTCCTATAAACAAATTAGTTTTTTAGTTGCAAGCCTGTTTCACTTTTACCCCATTTTTTTGGTGTTTCATATTTACCCCGCTCGACCCAATACTAAATAAAATATCCTTTACCCGATCCTAAACTAATTAGTTATACCTGTAAAAAACATTCCCAAACATCGACAATTTTTTGAGCCGTCAAAATGGCTTTCCTGCTTAATGCTTTATTAGAATTTTCTCAGGATCGTTAAGGCGGCTATTACACTATCAAATAAATATGATAAAATTTCTTTGATCAAAGAAATATGACAGTGTAATAAGTCAACTTTTATAATATTTACCTTCATAATATTTATATGATCATAGTTAATGATTATATTTGATCAAAGTTTTTTGACGTCAAAAACAAAATGGAGACTACCAAGTTATCACTGACAGTTACAGTTATACAGTGTATTCCAAGTTGATTAAGCCATAGGAAATTTAACATGGGGACAATTAGAAATGTTGTAATAGCCTTTGGTCAAATTTAACGATGTGTCATTGGTGTATTTTGAAATGCTGCCTCGAAACTAACTGAAATTTTTTAAATTAATCAACAGTATTTTGTTTTCAACTTCAATAAAGATTAAAATACATTAATGAAATTAAAGTAAGCATCCTAGATAAAATTATAATAATATTTTTTGGCAGATATAAAATTGAAAACAAAATACTAATGACACTTTTACTAAATTTTGTGGCGGCATTTCAAAATGCACCAATGATACACCTTTAAATTCGATCAAAGGCTACTACAACACTTCTAATTGTCTCCATGTTAAATTTTCTATGGCTTAATCAACTTGGAATACACTGTATAATTATTAATATATGAATATCAACAAAATCCAGTATTATATGATAATCTTCTTATTATTTATAAAAACCACAATACACGGTTGTAAATTCAAACCTCGATCGCGTCAATTGACGAACATCCACGCACTGATAATCAAAATGCACCAAAAAAGAAGAAAATATCCCTAGATAATATTGAGAAAATATTATCAAATATTTTATGTAGTGTAATAAAACAAAATCTCGTATTTTATCAAAGAAATATGATCAAATCTTTGTCAAAGATCTTTGACATATTTATTTGATAGTGTAATAGCCGCCTAATTCAGATATCGACAATTATTTTGTGTAATAAAACCACATCATTTCATCTTTAGCTAATAATTTATACAAATAACCGTCCCCCTTTCCCCCAGTAATAAAACGCCACTGCACTGGTCCTGTTCACACCCTCCAATGTAATGAATATTCATGTACAGCTCGAGATTTCACATAATAAGGCAAATAGCTATGACAGTAGAACACACACAATGTTTGTGTACGCACTCTGTTTGTGAAAATGGCCAATACAATGGGAAATATATTCACTGTTGCTTTTATAGAGACCAGAACAATGTCTATACAACACAAAGAAACAGGAAAGGGGAGCTAAAAACTGTTTGGAATGTAATTCCAGACTTCTAGGTGGAAGTATTTTAAGTTTGGAAAAGTCTTCATTTTTGGCTACATGGAACTCCGGAACTATGATTCGTAAAAACTTTGGAGAAGTTTTAAAATGTTTGTTATATAATCTAGTAGAGCTGGGTCACGGTCGTGAATTTTTCGGGTCACAGCCGTGACCCGCGTGAGCGATTTTTAAATCTTGAGTCGTGAGCAGGCGTGATCGTGAGTCAAATTAAAATAACCGTGCGTGACCGTGCGTGAGTACATTTTTCTCGTGTGTGAGTCCGTGAGTATATAAACTTATTTGATTTTTTTTAATATCTGAACTAATAAGTAATACATAAATATAATAATGTTCATGGTCAGTATTGCAAACTATGTCAGAACAGCAAAAAAAGATTTAAAAATGCATTGTAGTTTTATTTTCTTATTGTTTTGTTTGCTATTACAGTACTAGAATGTAATTTAGAAGAAAATAATATGAATATAAAATATACTACACAATATATTGCACGTGAAAACATTAATTTTCATCATTTCAAAATTTAATTTACAACAATTAGATTAAATCGGGTCACGAGCGTGACCCGCCATACGTGGTCGGGCGTGAGTAAAAAAATAGAATTCGTGAGCGTGCGTGATCGTGAATACTTTTTTGTAACCGTGAGTGAGCGGGCGTGACTAAAAAAAATTCTCTCGTGAGCGTGCGTGATCGTGAGCAAAAATTACTCACGCGCCCAGCTCTATAATCTAGTTTTATGTATTAAAATTTTAAATCATTTTGATGAAAAGTTTAAAAATTAGAGACATTTAAGTAAAATTTCATTAAAAAACACTAATAAAAAAAACTTTTTATTTAGCGACATAGAACTCCGAAACTATGAATCATAGAAACTTCGAAAAGGTGTTAAAATGTTCGTTATATAATCTAGTTTTACGTATTAAAATTTGAAATCCTTTTGATGAAACGTTTAGAATTTATAGTCATTTAAGTAAAATTTCATTAAAAACACTAATAAAAAAAAACTTCATGTTTGACGACATAAAACTCTGGAACTATAAATCATAAAATCTTCAGAATGATCTTGAAATTTTTGTTATATAGGGTCAACTGAGGTAAAAGTGAAACAAAATACAAATCTTTCATGTTTTTGACAGTTAACGATACAAATGCCTACTTTAATTTTTTTCTACTACTAACCATTTTAAATACTTATGTTATTTGAACTGTACGATAGAACACGGACTTTAAAAATGAAAAAAGTGTGTTTCATTTTTAACCTGTTATTTGGGAAAAAGTGAAATAGGCCTCTAATGGAAAATATTTCTCAAAAAATTAAAAGAAAAGCTACAAAGGCAACTTTGGTTTATCTTCTTTGTGGCATATCAATGTGAAATTGTAACTTTAATTAATATCTGAGCTATACAGAAAGTTATGTGCAAAGAATTAAAATTTAATTCACAAGTTTTGACATCGACTAACAGGGAAATCTGTAGGGGTGACACATCACTTATTAGGCAATTAAAATTTTCATAATTCTCCTGTAAACAAATTAGTTTTTTAGTTGCAAGCTTGTTTCACTTTTACCCCATTTTTTTCGTGTTTCATATTTACCCCACTCGACCCTAGTCTAGTTTTATGTATTAAAATTTGAAATCATTTTTATATAACATTTAGATGTTGCAGTTCTTTATGTAAAATATTTTACAATTTAAATTTTTTATTTGAACCTGTTAAAAATAGGCTCAAATTCGTTTTTTAACTTCAGTTTTTTTTTGCTCCAGTGTTCGTGATAATTTTCTTTGAAAGTACTAATTAAAAGCTACATTCTGGATTTTTCAGATTGTTTACATTGATAATTTAAAAATTAGAGGGGGGGGGCGCTCTGATAACAAAAATGAAATGCAAATATAAAGTGACTGAAGGGTTTAAATCAAAAGGTCATAAAACATGTTTTGTTGCATTTTAGGAGACCTATTCAAAGATAGATAAAGTGAAAAAAATATGGGTAAAATTTTCAGTCTACGGGAAGGGGTCCAAAAATTTTTTGATAGTGCTCGTTATAATTTTCAGTGGAAGTACTAATTAAAAGCTACATTTTGAATTTTTTTCAGATTTTTTGAATCCATTATTTACAAATTATATCGCTACTGAAGGGAAATCAAAATGTCATAAAAAAAATTTTGTTGTATTTTAGGAGACCTACCTAAAGACCCTCCACTTAGATCAAGTGAAAAATTTTCATTTAATATCCCGGGAAAAAATTTCAGATCTGAAGTGATCTCGGTTGATCTTCATTTTGGAACAAATTAGATCTTTGTAGATAAATAAACTTTTGTCTACCTTAAATAACAAATTAATACACATATACTACATATATAGAAACCTTGTTTATAATTTAATAAATTTAAAAAAAATTGTACAGAAACGTATTGAATTATATTTGAGGCCCGTGTATTAAATTAATAAATAAATTCACAACTCACCCCCTGTCACAGATGAAGGGTTGTAATTGGTCTCATTCGATCCAGCGGGAAAAATACTTCGGGATACTAGGTGAATTTTTCTCTGTTATGGTATTCATTATAGAAAATCGTAAATATCTCGACTCCTCTGCTAGTTGTTTTGCCCCCCACATCCCTAGTATCCCGAAGTATTTTTCCCGCTGGATCGAATGAAACCAATTACAACCCTTCATCTGTGACAGGGGGTGAGTTGTGAATTTATTTATTAATTTAATACACGGGCCTCAAATATCATTCAATACGTTTCTGTACATTTTTTTTTAATTGATTAAATTATAAACAAGGTTTCTATATAGGTAGTATATGTGTATTTGTTATTTAAGGTAGACAAAAGTTTATTTATCTACAAAGATTTGATTTGTTCCAAAATGAAGATCAACCGAGATCACTTCAGATCTGAAATTTTTTCCCGGGATACTTTTTTGGAAAGGGTATAATAAAACTAACATAAATATTTTTGTGTAGAATGTCAAAGTTGATAGAGAGAAGAACATTTTAAATTTCAAATCAATAATTTTTTTTAATTTGAATATCATTATTAATATCATTTTAATGTACATCTGTTGACGTATACATAAATATTTACATTAACAAACGTACATATATTATGTATGTACATATTTCTGATGATCATATCATAATTATAAATTATAACGATGTAATTTTGATTTGCCCGCTAAATATTTTGCAATTCAGTAATTAAAATAAGAAGAGGCGTAGACTGAAAACAGGGTAGGATAAAATAACGAAAATTACATATTCGATACTTTATTTAAATTTGCTTTGCAGCATTTAATTTTAAATAAAAAATTTTTATACCAATTGCCATTTTTCGGTAGAACCGGAAGTCGGATTGAAATAGCATAAGGTACTGGCACTAGTTATGGCCGCTATAAGAGCATTTTTACTGTTTTTGTGATTGTAATTGATTTTGTAATTCTCATGAACTCATGTTACTAATAAATCAAGTAACTCTTTATTTAAACAATTTAATTACCAAAGTCCGCAAATATAGTTTGTTTTTTAAATTATAGCCTTTTATTATTATGTATTATATTTTTCTCCAGTGATGGACACTTGCTAATAATTGTAAAATGATAAGTACTACGATACTAAAGTATAAAAGAAAGAATCGTCAAATTTGAAACAATGTAAAGCAGTTTCTATGATAATATAATAATTAATAAATAAATTATACTAATAATTAGTTTCAATGTCCACCATTTTGACACCTATTGGTCGATTGTCATCAAATCACGCTGTAAGACAGTTAAATGTATATTGATTAATATTCAGAAATGGTAGTAATCAAATATCAACAAATATTTCTAATTCAATACATTTAATTAAAAAACAGCCATTACTGGGGTCATATCCAAGACTGGTGCCAGTATCTTATAGCAATTTTTAACGAGGGTTGACGCAATAAATAAACGAACCAAATTTCATTCGACTAGTTTATCAGGCAGACAGACATACATATGTTTTTATATAATTTTAAATCAAAAACAATAATGAAGTTAATAAAATAATTTTTTTAAATCCCTAAAAATAATAATTAAATTTAAGAGTTTTTGAAGTCAGTTTTATTTTTTCTTTCTTAAAAAGTTTTTTATTAGCTTAGCACCGACTCAAAAACTGTTTAAAAATTTAATTATTATATACTTTTCAGTATTTTAAGTTTTTTTTTAAATTGTTTTTATTTTTCCCTTTTGAGAAACGTATCTTTGAAGTCCATGGTCAGATTCTGATAAAATTTATATGGAACCACCTTGGAAGTATACTCTTTCAAACAAAATAAAATCATCTAAATCGGTGCATATTTGCCAGAGTTATGCCTGAACATACATAAAAAAACATATATTGTCAAATTGAGAAGCTCCACCTTTTTAAAGTCGATTAAAAATGAACTAAAACAAGCTTGGGGTAGGGTGAGACCCTTTAGGTCCACACAATCAACTTCCCAACACGGTATGATTATAAATACTTGAATACTGATTATTTATTGTTTCCGTATATTTTATGTGAATATTTTTTTAATATGTATGTATATGAAAAATTTTAATGGAATTGGTCAGAAATAAAACTCACCTTTGTATTATGAATATTAGTTTTCTAATATCCTAATGTCAATAATATAACACATATTTTTAGAATAACTAATTTGACAATTTAAATTTAATTGCATTTGTTTCCAAGGCAACATGAATTATAGACTTAAAGATTTATTAGTATTTAAAATTCAAATTTTAAGGGTGGTTTTCGTCTTTCACCCCTTATATGGTTGTTTAGGTATGTATAACAAAAAAAATACTGAAATACATTTTTCATTATTTGTATTGTAAAATATTTATGCTAAGTTTCAAGTAAATCCGACCAAAAAAAACTTTACACCCCTTTTTACCCCTTTCGGGGTTGAATTAACAAAAAAAAAAAAACTGAAATACATTTTTCATTATTTGTATTGTAGAATATTTATGTTAAGTTTCAAGTAAACCCGACCAAAAAAAAACTTTACACTCCTTTTTACCCCCTTAGGGGTTGAATTTCGAAAAATCCTTTCTTTCAGATCATAATCACATCAAGACGCTTCGATTGGCACCCCAACGAAGTCAATAGCATTTTTTCGTGAACGTAAAAATGGTCTTGCAGTTTGTATTCATTTTCGTTTATCACTAACTTAGTAGGCTCCTCCCATTTGATTATTATAATATTTAAATCATTTCTCCATGTATCAAACAAAGACAGATATTTTGAAATTCATTTGCTAGATAAAGAACTACTCTTCGTTTATAATAGGTACTCATATATATTTGTGAAATTAAATTATTATGTAATCTATTGAAAATTGTATACGTAAATTTTGTGGCAATAAATATTTGATATTCCGAATTTTAGTATTTAAATATATTAAACTTGATAGAAAAAGATAACCGATGATGTTTGTCTTTAAATTTGGAATCTGTTGTAAGCGATTCTAGCCTTTAGGGTGCCAGACGAGTTCTGCAGGCGACTGTACATATACACACGCAGGCAGACATATTTCTGAAAATAGTGTAAATATACTATAGTGACCTTAAAACATACAATTATGTTGAAATTTTTGATTTTGATTTTCGGACCGATTACAATAAGTTCCATTTGGGAAGTTAATTAATAATTAAAGCCATAGTTCTCTCTCCACCCAGCCCTCTAGTTAATTGGAATTTTGTTTTTATCACAAATTATTTAATTTTAAACCTCACCTAATAAGTACGGCCCTGTATACAATATTATTATTAATTTGTACGTCGAATATATATTTGTTGATATAAAATGAGTCAGTATGAACGTCACGAACATGTTTATATATGTATATATATTTTTGTTTCATTAAATACCCATCATTACTGACAGACTCTGTTAAAATCTAAAATGAATTATTTATCAGGCAGCGTATTTTACAAATAAATTTATGTAATATCCAAATAATTATATTCTATTGATTAATATTAACGAGATGCGTGTCAAAAGATGAATTATGTTTTTTATTAATTATACCATTACCTAGATGTTTTTATTCTCTTTACATTCATGTGAGTGTCAAACAGTATCAAACTGTAAAATTCTCGAGATATATTGGTTCAATATTTTCTAAGAAAGATTTATCACAATGTTAAAATATGATTAAATAATTAATTATAAAATAAATAAAACTTTCAGATAAGCCCTGAAGATGTCCACTGCAATGTGTGACGAAACGTTGGCCGATAACACGACCAAACCGACGCGGCTTACACCCAGAATCCAATATCTATATCAAGATCAGCGCGGAAGCCTCAAGACTTATATAAATTCTAGTTTAAATAAAAAAAATTTAAAAAAATAATAACGACTTCAAAAAAAACCTAACGCTTTTCAATATTTTTAGGTTCTTAGTTTTATTAGATGAAATAAAATAAATAAATCCGTCTTAAAAACACTACAATGTATATAACAAGTTTTTGAAGTAGATTTTATTTTTTTCTTTCTTAAAGAGTGACACTGACATAAAAAACTGTTACATATACATATAAAGTATTTTAAGGTTTTTTTGAAATTGGTTTTATTTTTTCTAAAAAAGTTTTTTATTTTTCCCTTTGAATCCATGGTCAAATTCTTATAAAATTTATATGTGACCACCTTAGAAGTAGACTCTTCCAAACAAACAAAAAATCGTCCAAATCGGTCCATATTTGTCGGAACATGCATAAAAATATATATCGATTAAATTGAGAACCCTGAGAAACCTTTTTTTGTAGTCAATTAAAAAAAAAAAATACTCATTGAGTTAGTTAAAAGGCTATGACAGACAGACACAGTGTTAATTCAATAAGTACCATTTTTTCTAATTTCGATACGGAACACTAAAAACTATCTAAAATATGATTTAAAAACTTGAAATTTTAGCATTTACTGTTAAAATCAATGACCATTAATTTATGTTCATCCTGTATATATATTAAAAAAAAGAACAAACAATGTAATAATCTATTAAAGCTATAAAACAAAATATATATTTCCTAAATGAATCTTTTTATTTTTAGAAAAAAATTGTATCTGTTTTTTTATAACACATTTCTTTTGTTCTAATGATCAGAAAGTAAACATCACTGTACCTCATTCCTACCAACATCGGAAACACAAAAACAATATACGTATTTACTAACTACTTTACTATACAGGACGTTCCAAATATCAACAAATAGGTACATTTTGAAAATCATAACAATAGGCATGATGCCTAATTTTTAAAAACTATTTTATGATGATCTTACGTGTCTCTTATTCCCAAAAAAATGCTTATTTCTGCAGATAATAAAGGTTTAATCACAAAAATTAACCCTTTTAAAACTAATTTTGAATTTGACGCCAAAACGCTCGCAGGTGTCATGGCGCATTTGTGACGTCACGCCTATGTAAACACTCCTTGTCAACTATAATGAATCCTTGTTCCATCGCTAATGTTTCACGGTTTTAGTTTTAGTAACACAAAACTGAACAAATTGATAATTTAAAACCACAAAATAATTTATAAACAGTGCAGATATTAATTAATTTACGTAGCCACTCTGACTGGTGTTTTATCAAACATGGCGGATTGCTGGATTTTGCGTTTTTATTTTAACAAAAATCATATTAATCTCGCTTTTAATATAAAAATAAATACATTTTTTAGAATCTTTTTAACTTATTTCATTATTTAAAATCATAATTTCAGTGATACTTTGTTACTGGCATCTTGCATTTTGAAACAAAAACATATTTTTTCACTGGTTTTTGATCTATGGAGACCTGCAAAGATCTACAACGATCTGCAAAGATCTCTGAAGATCGTTGTAGATCGTGATCGAAATAGAAATGTTGAAAATTCATGAATACTCAACGGTTAGATCTTTATAGATCGTTGTAGATCTTTGCAGGTCTCCACAGATCAAACACAAGTGAAAAAATATGATTTGTCTCAAAATGCAGATCTATTAACATCTGATTTGATCACTTTAGATCTAAAAAAAATTTCCCGGAAGAGATGAAAAATTAAAACACGTAATATGATAAAACACTGTTTAGTTTAGAATTCCGATGTATTCAAGAACCGATTAACCTTCGACAAGAGTGAAAATATTATACTTATTTGCAAACAAAGGAAGGTTGTGGACCGGGTGTTTTTAAAAACTATCAAATTTTTTTGAAGAGCAAAAAAAGGTTAAAAATGTACTTTCAACTTGCCAACCGGGGCCCCCCTTAGTACCTGGAACCCGGAGCGAACCTCCTCCCTTAGACTGTTTCTGCTTATTTGTTACAATAATTACATTTTATTTATATTTACTATTTTTGTTAAAATTTTCACATGGCTTGGGTTTGTTTTTTTTTTCAAAATTTCTCAAGAACAAAGCGTGTTACGTGAAAATTTTATAAAATCTTTTTTGTAGAGCATTAAATTTTCTATAAAAGTTTTCTAGTTTATTCGATAATAGGCATGATGCCACTAACAAAGAATCACTAAAATTATGATTTTAAATAATGAAATAGGTTAAAAGATTCAAAAAATGTATTTATTTTTATATTAAAAGCGAGATTAATATAATTTTTGTTAAAATAAAAACACAAAATACAGCAATCCGCCATGTCAGATAAAACACCAATCAGAGTAAATGACGTCACGGCTAAGTAAACATAATTTTTGTTTCATTAATATCTGCACTGTTTATAAATTATTTTGTGGTTTTAAATTATCAATTTGCTCAGTTTTGTGTTACCAAAACTAAAACCGAGAAACGTTAGCGATGGAACAAGGATTTATTATTGTTGACAGTGAGTGTACACATAGGCGTGACGTCACAACTGCGCCATGACGTCAAATTCAAAATTAGTTTTAAAAGAGTCAATTTTAGTGATTAAACATTTATTTTCTGCAGAAATAAGTATTTTTTTGGTAATAGGAGACACGTAAAATCATCATAAAATAGTTTTTAAAAATTAGGCATCATGCCTATTGCATCTTTTTCACCAATAATGTTTAACCATTTTTGTTTTTCATCTTCTTCAAGTGGAAATCTGTGACAACAGATTTATAATTAATTAATTACCGATAAGTATTATTTAATATTATTGAAATATAATAGAAGACACGTAAGATCATCATAGAATATTTTTTTTAAATTAGACATCATGCCTATTATCTCCTTTTGTAGAATTTAGTTCAATTTAGCACAAGTAAGTATTTAGCAAACTTTTTTTTTTACTTTTCAAAGCTTTTAAGAACTGAACTTTTCAAACAGCCTGTATATGTATACATGTACCCAGTTACAATATAGGTATTCACTAACTAGTGGGCTACGTATTTTTCTTTCAATTTTACAGAAAACAAAAGGTAATTACTACGTCTTTTGTTCTCGTCATTTTTGTTCCTGCGAAAAAAGCGTTGTCAGGAAAAAAATAATCGCCACAATGTTCTTTCTACTCGCTCCTCACGGTTTGGTCACTTTTTCAAACAGTTTTTTAGTGTGTTATTTCCATCAAAGAAAAGGGTGTTACAGCGCGGTATATACAGATTTTTAATTTTTGTAAGAAATATACTAAAGTAATACTATTGTAAAACCTATTGTTAACGATTTTTATTATTATTTCGAAAAATCATAATTTTCACTATTTATTTATTTAGTACTAGCGCATTGGCCCGGTGTTACCCGGGGATATTAATTTAATTAAACATAAAGTAATCATGCCCACCCGACATGCCCACCCAACATGCTAACAACACACGATTCACCACGAATTGTTTTTTTCCGGCTTCATGAAATTTACCCAAAATAACCACAAATTATATACCTAAACTTAACCTATCCACTAGTGAAAACCGGAATAAAATCCATTTGTATGAATGAATTTGTATGAAAATCAAAAATAAATAAATAGGTTACCTTTCTTGGAAGTTGTTTATTGTAATTTATAAAAATCCGTTTATTTATATTGTAAAATGCATATTTTTTCATTCAAACTCATGGTGGAAAGATATATATTTGTAGGTATCATGATTCAAACTGACATTTACATATAGTAATTGTTTCCATGGCTATTGTGTTTTTCTATAAATGACATTTATTCGCTATAACATCATAGAAAGAAAAGACGCTATGCAAAATTTTCTTTTTAATCTTTTGATGTTAAATCTTAGATTTTCATAAAATATTATTATCCACGATATTGCTCGTAAAAATGATCTAACTGTTGGTGGAAACCGCATTGAAATCGGTTCAGTAATTCCCGAGTCTATAAGTCACACACAAACGAACATTCATTTTTAAATATGTATATAGATAACCCTAAATGAATAAGTATAATAAAAAACATGCATTTTGATTTCCTTGAATCCATTCTGACTACAGTTGAACAATTTAAGTTTGAATTCCCCTACATCGGAGGAGAAGTTGTTTCCCTCACTCCTTACCGTCTTTTCATTGAGCATAATTATAATATATATATGTAAATAATATATTTCCATTATAAATGGAAATATACGTTACATTAGTATTCAAATAAAACTCAAATATAGTCACTATATCTTTTTCTGAAGACGCCATATATTAAAAATGATAAACTGTCAGATAACTTTTCAATTTTACCACCAGAGTGTCACGTGGGTTATGTTAGATCGCTCTGAGGAAATTGTACAAGAGAGAGAGAGAGAGAGAGAGATAGAAAGCTATGCCCGTCTCGTTTCATTAGATTGGTATTGTGATGGAAGGGGTACCCCGTAAGTTCTAATTTTACAGAAAACACGAAAATGGGGAAAGCACAACAAATTTCAAAAGAAAAACGAGCTCACATAGTCATTTTGAATAAATTGGGCCATTCATAGCGAAAAATTACTGATTGTGAGACGAATTGAATAAACCGGTCAAAAATATTAACAAAAAGTCAACATTTTTTCAGGTGGTCTTAAACTTTTGCAAGGTAGTGTAATTGTTACATACCATCTTAAAGCCCATTTAAATATCTTCAATTTAAGGATGTATGGCAGGTATCTAATTTCAACGAGGAAGAGTTGAAATTTGGAAAAGTTACTCCTTTATAAATCTTAAGTACCCACACAAAATTTCAAAAGGTTTTACAACATAGTTTCAAAGTTATTATTTTTTTAGATTAACATGTGCTCTTATGGCAGAATGGTGTATTTACGGTTAAAGTCCAATAAAACACATGGTTCAAGCATCGAGAAAAATCTGAAATTTTCACAACACGTCACTTAGGTACATATTTAGCAACAAGTTTTATAAAAAAATTACACGCATACAGAACTAAATTGTGAGAGAAAAAATAATTATTGCTGAAAAATATTGAAAAAAAAAATGGCGTACTGAAATGTAATGATTTGTTTTTATTACATATTTTTTCATATATGTAAGCATATGAAGTACTAATATTATTATTTTCATCACATTTGTATGTTCCACATATGTTCTAAATAGTATTATTTAAAAATATTTTAATTTATGTCATTTATAACAATAAAATACTTCTTTTGTTTTTATATCTGACAGATGAATTCAGAATAAAAATTTTTCGTTTTATCAACACAAATATTAATTTTTTGGCTAAAATTCTAAAATAACAGTCAATGGGAAATAAGGTTTTAAACAAAAGTATTTTTATAGTTTATGTTGTGTACAAACCAATTTGACTTTCTTATAAGCATTTAAAGTGAATAATTCAATATTTTTGACTCAGACTGTACGCAGTGGCGTAGATAGGGGGGTGTTTGAGATGATCAATCACCCCCCATATGTTTAGTTAGAGAAAATTTAAAAAAAAATTTCCCCAAGTGTGAACAAAATAGTAGAAGTAAATTGGGAAAAATTGGTAAATTAAGAGTAAAAAAAAAAAAAAAGGTCATTCAATTTTTTTAAATTACATCAATAATTATTTCCCGCATATTTTAGAGGCCCCTCAGTCACCACTTGTCATATCGCCCCCCCATCGTAAAAAGTTATCTACGCCACTGTCTGTACGTGTTCATACATCTTTAAAATAAAACCCATTAAAATATCTGTCCTTATTATCGAGATACAAGGTTCGAAAATCGGTACATTATTTTTTTAGTCACACTGTATACATACTTTTATTTGTACATATATAGTACATGTGTGTCAGATAAGTGGATTTGTAAAAGGAGTGAAGGAGGGGGGGGGGGTGATGTATAAGGGTATTAGGGGGTTGAAAAGAGGTAGAGGGGGCGACACATTATTCACAGCTACACTTGATTCGAGTATTTGTGATGTCTCACAGATATAATACAATAATCCCATCATTTACAGACACAGAGTATCCCGGATCTGCTACTCCACTTATGGAGACATTCTACGAGGCCTCCATTGTTTCAGAGGTGGAGAAACATGTTACAAACCAGTGGTCCTAAATTATCTGTTCATTTAAATCGATATAGATACATATATTTTTATTGTGGCGTATAAGAAAGTTTCTGCTCCATTTTTGGAGATGCTCCATTGTTTCAAAAGTGGAGAAACTTGTAACAAACCAGAGGTCCTATATTATTTTTATAGCAGGTATCTAATTTCACCGAGAGAAATAGTTTAAATGTGGAGAAATTATTCCTTAATAAATCTAAAGTACCCACACAAAATTTCAGATGGTTTTACCCAGGACTTCGAACCGAAAACCGGAAAAACCGTTATTTTTTGCCGGAACGAAAACCGGAACAGAACCGAAATAAAAATATTGGTTTTTACGGTTCAGTACATGTTAATATACGCGCGTTAACATGATCTTATTTCCCACTTCAATTGTCGTTCGGACTATTATACAAGTACCGTAAAATATTCTAAATTATGGTAGAAAAAAATTTTTTAATACAAATAATTTTTTTTTAATTAATCACTCGGAGCTGAACCGAAACCCGAAAAAACCGTTATTTTTTGCGGAACGAAACCCGGAATCGAACCGAAATATATTTTTTTACTCGAACCGGAACGAAAACCGAAACGAAAAAAATAACGGTTCGAAGCCCTGGTTTTACCACATATACTCGTAGTTTTTTTTTTTTAATTAACATGGGCTCTTACGACAGAATGGTACATTGACAGTTAAATTCCAATGAAACACATGATTAAATCACCGAGAAAAATCTGCAATTTTCACAACACGTCACTTACATATTTAGCAACAAGGTTTTTTACGAGAGAAAAATAAAAAATGGTGCACTCAAATGTAATTATTTTTTAACAAATTTTTTTGAACTGTTAATATTATTATTTTCTTTGAATTTGTATGTTCCACGTATGATCTAAATAATGTTATTTAATAATATTTTAATTTCTGAAGTTATTTATAATAATTAATAGTTTTGTTTAAATGCAAAATAAAGATTTAAACATAATTATATTAATACTGTTTATGTAATGTTTAAACGAATTTAATTTTGATCGCTCATTGCAACTAAATTTACATTATTTTTGACTCGCAAGGGGACCACCAGACCTTTGTCGCACCAAATTGCTTTAAAAAAATTAGGGTTGTAGTAGTGGTATAGACAAACCTACTCTCCAAGCCGTTTGACGGAAAACTCATAAACAAACGAGAAAAAAATTATGAAATTCCTCTGTGATTCGCTTAAACATATGTAATGTACAGTCGCCTGCAGAACTCGTCTGGCACCATAAAGGCTAGAATCGCTTACAACAGATTCCAAATTTAAAGACAAACATCATCGGTTATCTTTTTCTATCAAGTTTAATATATGTATTTAAATACTAAAATTCGGAATATCAAATATTTATTACCACAAAATTTACGTATACAATTTTCAATAGATTACATAATAATTTAATTGCACAAATATATATGAGTACCTATTATAAACGAAGAGTAGTTCTTTATCTAGCAAATGAATTTCAAAATATCTGTCTTTGTTTGATACATGGAGAAATGATTTAAATATTATAATAATCAAATGGGAGGAGCCTACTAAGTTTGTGATAAACGAAAATGAATACAAACTACAAGACCATTAATGCAGGTGACTGTACCTATCAAAAAAAAAACCTATTGCACCGAGAATTGAACCCGGCCATTCACAGTTGTCAGCCCGTAGCGCTAACGACTGAGCCACCGCTAGTGTTGCGTTTGACTTTATAGTCATATAGATATTAGGAATTTACAGAGGAATTTCTTTTTTTTCTCGTTTGTTTTGTCCTTGATATGTATGTATAGTCAGGTAAAAATATAGTGGACATTTTTTATTACCTCTCATAAAAAATACAATCGATACTGACAGTTATTAAATTAAATTCATAGATTAGAAAATATCCAAAACTTACTTATTCTATGGCTCTTTGTCAAATAATCTATTTTCTATTATTTCAACAGATAATATCAAAATTTTAATAATGGGGACGGGGGGTCAAATAAACCTGAAAAATAGTAATAAAAATGAGACTCAATACAATAAAATCATTGTTGCTTAAATTTTATGTTAAACTAAATTTCTATTTTCACTGAAATTTTTCTCGTTTTAATTATTTTCATTGCAAATGAGACATAACTCATTATATAGCTGCTACCCGCGGCTTCGCTCGCGTGGATTTTGAAACCCCCATCCCTATGATATTTTTTCCGCCGGATCGAATAAAACTGATTACAACCCTTCATATGTGACAGGGGGTGAAATATTAAATTTTTATTATTTTTAGTTTTCTTTCATTATACAAAATCGTAAATATCTCGGCTCCTATGCGAGATAGAGGGTTGTTTTTCCCCCTGATCCCCGCCACGGTAGTATTTTTCCCACCGGATCGAATAAAACCAATTACAACCCTTCATATGTAACGGGGAGTAAAATATTAATTACTAACAAAAAATAAACATTTTCCATCCCCTTGCAATTCATTAGGGGTTGAATTTTCGAGATATAAAGTAGCCTATGTACATCTCTCACTGCCGAATTTCATCAAGATCGGTTCAGCGGTTTAGCCGTGAAAAGGTAACAGACAGACAGACACACTTTCGCATTTATAATATTAGTATGAATGAAATATTTGTAGACCATACATTATTTTATTAAATTGGTCTAAGTCTAATGGAAGTGGTGGTGAGATGGGAGGTCGAGGGAGGTAAACTACCCCTCTTTACCCTTACTTCACAACCGCAGGTTGAAACTTCCACATAAAAATAGACACACACGCGCGCGGGAGAAAAAAAACCCGAAGAAATCGTTTTGTGAACAAAACCACGGACAATAAAATTTATACAACTTGACAATTTGTAACCGAAATTAGTCCCGTGACAATCACCTTCTGTGACGTTTCTCTCCGCGGAATGGGAGATAGAGAGAGAGGGCCGATAAGGAGACAGGGAAAATCTATAAAAATGTAGAGACAATCCTGACGCATTGTACCGCCGGAAAATCGCGTCCGTCAAGCGCTTATCGGGGCCTGTATCTGTCAGGAGCGCGTTCAGACACTATACGGGCACCAGGGGTGTATTACTTAACCCCCTCCCCCCCCTCCTCCAAAAAATGGTTTTTGAAAATGCGATTTCAACATTACACAGAACCGCAAATAAATTAACCCATTTGTTCCCACGAATATTTATTTACAAAATCAAACGAAGAAAATGTAAGGTCATGGAGGCAAATAAGACCCACTTAATTAAAAATGCTATATTTCGAGTAATAAGTTATTTATATTGAAAAGGTTATGTTAATGGTAAACTTTGGTTTATTATTAATCTAAAGAAGTATGAAACCCAACTTTTCTTAAATGATTTTTTTCATTTTTAAGGCGGCTATTACACTATCAAATAAATATGTCAAAGATCTTTGACAAAGATTTGATCATATTTCTTTGATAAAATACGAGATTTTGTTTTATTACACTACATAAAATATTTGATAATGTTTTCTCAATATTATCTAGGGATATTTTCTTCTTTTTTTGTGCCTTTTAAATATCAGTGCGTGGATGTTCGTCAATTGACGCGATCGAGGTTTGAATTTACAACCGTGTATTGTGGTTTTTATAATCAATAAGAAGATTATCATATAATACTGGATTTTGTTGATATTCATATATTAATAATTATGTAACTGTAACTGTCAGTGATAACTTGGTAGTCGCCATTTTGTTTTAGACGTCAAAAATCTTTGATCAAATATAAGAGACTGTCATTAACTATGATCATACAAATATTATGAAGGTAAATATTATAAAAGTTGACTTATTACACTGTCATATTTCTTTGATCAAAGAAATTTTATCATATTTCTTTGATAGTGTAATAGCCGCCTAAGACATCTTAAAAAAAAAGTTACTTTGGGCCTTATTTAACTATGGTGGTATAATAAGGCCACTTAACTAAATTAAACATTTTCAGATAATTATAATGTTATTTTATATGGGAACTATGTTTTAATCAACATTTGGCGTAATGTTTGCTTAATTACAGTTAATATATAAACAATTAATAATTTTATTTTTTATCCATAACGTGCCGATGCTACAACCATACAGGGCCGGATTAACAACGTAGCAGGAGTAGCAAATGCTACGGGCCCCGCGTCTTTGGGGGCCCCGCGACTTTGCGGAAAAATATCTCTTATTGGACTAACCACTTACCGTCCAATGGTTGATACGGGGTGTCCAAATCTACAATAATTAATAATTTAAATTTAGGGTTTCCGATCTCGAGTCGATTTAATTGAAAAATCGATTTTTGAAGCTCCGATCTTTGATTTTTTTAATCGATTTTTCTAAATTTGCTCAAATCAAATCAAGAAAATTTTGTTTGTAAAAGTGGTGTTTTATTATACACACCTCAAAAAAATTAAAGGATAATTAAAAAAAAGGCAAAACGAAAAATTCAAATTTTCAAACAGTTATATTTCCGCGAAAATTAATTTAATTTACGTGTTCCAAAGCACATTTAAAAGTTTGTGCTTTCTAATTTTTGAATAAAAATTTCAACAAATTTTATCATCCCTTTCCGTTCTTTGGCAAGGGTAAAAAGGGTTCAAAAAAATATCCCTTAATTTTTTATTAACTTATCAATTTTTTTAAGGATTGTATAATATTCTAAATCAAGTCAGTCAGCGGCGTGACGCCGGCTTAATGTGCAAAAAAAATCCTATTAACTTTTTTCGGGGGGAGTGGGTGAAGCTATCGATTTACTCCCCGAGTTCCCCCCCCCCCCACAATGCCACTGCCAAGGGCCTCTTTATAACATTTGCTACGGGCCCCGCGCTTGCTTAATCCGGCCCTGCAACCATAGCAGCTGCTAAACTCTCGCCAGACTACGTTATTTCTTCATTGTATGTAGATGATTTTTTTATATAACTATTGGTAAATAAAAATGACATACCAATCTAGAACAAAATATGTGATCATAAATTGTAATAAATAATGAAAAGTTCAATCTTATATGTGGTGGGCCTTACTATCCGCAAGGTACTACGGTATTTTTTATTTTATAAAGCAAAAACTTAAAAACAATAAAAATCAACTTTTAGGATTGAACTGTTACCTGAACAAATAAAAAACATAATACATAAAATTTTTTTTACAAAAATTGAGATTATTTGTTGGTTGTTTTTATAAAATTGAGCATTCGTCACCATCTCTCGCAACAAACTCAGAGGTACTGAAAAGTTAGCGCGGCAAGAGACTAGTCGGTGTGTAGTTAGCTTTGTATAAGTACCTTCTAACCCCGATTGAACCCTCACCCACAATTCCCATTAACAAGGCCACCCTGTTCGTCTTCACCATGCTATGATCGACCCATTAGCATCCTCCCGCTCCCTCCTGTGTCCCTGTGATCCTAACAACACCTACACAACACGAAGATCTGTCGGAAAAGGCCAAGTAGGTACCAGTCGACATATACATATGTTATGTCATGAAGAAAAAAAAAAGTACCTTCTATGTGTATATAAAAATCCAGACCGATCCAACTATTGCAAATGTGTTTTTTTCACATGGGCCTTATTACACCCTGGGCCTTATTTTCTTCAGGTACCTTTTTCACATAAAATCGATTTTATCTTCTTCTTACTCAAATGAGTACAATGGGTACAAATGGGTTAATATTATAAATGCGAAAGTATGTCTGTCTCTCTATCTGTTTGCTACCTTTTCAGAGCTTAACCGCTGAACCGATCTTGATTAAATTTGGCAGGGATATAGCTTGAATCCTGAGGAAAGACATGTGTGCCATTTGTACGCGCGAAGGTTTTCTAATGTAGACATCTAGCGTGCAACTGCGAAACTAAAAACCTGTTTTATCGACTATCATAACAGAAATCTGTATTATCTATCCGTATTATTTACTTAACCTTACTGTATGGTGTTGTTTTCACTAATCTAAATTCCATTTCTGTCAAAAGTTCTTATTAACCCTTTCTTGACAAATCAATAAATAAATAATTAAAATAAATTGATTTTAAATTCTGTAATTTCTGTAACCTAATTTTGCAGCTATTATAGTAGCATTATGGATTATTGTCATAAGATCTTAATAAAGTTTTTCTCCGACTTGCATCTAATTTTCCTTTACTACTCTTTATAAATAAAATAAATAATAATAAAATAACTTCCTTTTTCAGCGAAACGAAATTTTTAGTATTATAAAAAATATTTTAGTAGGCTTTATTTTTCTGCCCCTACTTGTACATCGGACCTGTAAAATCATTCCTAACTCACTTTGATTGACAAGGATTCTAGAGATGCCGTCACTGATAACGAAGAGTGGGGGAGGGTAGACAAATAACAGACAAACCCATTTTCTACACAGATATAATCAGAAAGTCTGATGAAATCATCCCTGTTTTATCAGATCGTTTCTTAAACACGTCGTATTTTTTTCATCGTTTTCACTTTCTTGGCTGTCTTTTAGAAAAGACTAACTCAAAAATAATAAAACATATAAATGACGTAGTCAATTTTTGTAAATAAATAACTTTATTTTACATACATGTAAATTTTCCGTAATACAGACCTGCATTGGCATAATTCTAGGGTCTTTGGCTTTCTAACAATGAAAGTTCCATCAAAATCAGTTCAGTAGTTTTTGCGTCAAATCGATATAAGAAATAAACAGAAATTGATTATTTTTAGCTGACGTTCTGACATAATTCTAGGATCTTTGACTTTCTAACAATGAAAGTCCCATCAAAATCAGGTCAGTAGTTTTTGCGTCAAATCGAAATAAAAAATAAACAGAAATTGATTATTTTTACCTGACGTTCTGACATAATTCTACGGTATTTGACGTTCTAACAATGAAAGTTCCATCAAAATCAGTTCAGTAGTTTTTGCGTCAAATCGAAATAAAAAATAAACAGAAATTGATTATTTTTAGCTGACGTTCTGACATAATTCTAGGGTCTTTGACGTTCTAACAATGAAAGTCCCATCAAAATCAGTTCAGTAGTGTTAAAAAATAAACAGAAATGAATTATTTTTAGCTGACGTTCTGTTCGGGTATCTCCGACAAAGATGCACCGATTTGAACGATTCTTTGTTTGTTTGAAAAGATACTCCCGAGATAGTTCTATATATATTTTATCAGAATCTGGTCACGTTCCCAGATACGCCACTCAAAAGAGAAAAAATAAAAAACTTTAAAAAAATAAAAACGACTTAAAAAAAACACTGAAAAGTAAATAATAATTAAATTTGACAGTTTTTGAAGTCGGTGCTAAACCAATAAAAAACTTTTTAATAAAGAAAAAATAAAACCGATTATATACTTTTCAGGATTTTTAGGGTTCCGTATAAAACTAGGAACCCTTATACTTTCGCCATGTCCGTCCGTCCTCAAAATTTTAAGCCGATTAAGATGAAATTTGGTACACGAACGAAGACTGATAACAAAAAAACAGAAATGATAAAAATTTTTGAACCTCCTTTCCATAGACTGAAAAGTATATTAAAAAAAATCACTTAATCTATTATGTAGGATCTTTAGATAGGTCTCCTAAAATGCAATAAAATATGTTATATGACCTTTTGATTTTAACCCTTCAGTCACGATATATTTGCGTTCAAAATCATTATCAGACCGTCCCCCCTCTAATTTCTAAACTATCAATTTAAAATATCTGAAAAAATTCAAGAATGTAGCTTTTAATTAGTACTTTTACAGAAAATTATAACGAACTCTGTCAAAAAAATTTTGGACCCTCTCCCATAGACTGAAAATTGTACTCAATTTTTTTTCACTTACTACATTGAGTGGGATGTCTTTAGATAGGTGTCCTAAAATACAACAAAAAATGTTATATGACCTTTTGATTTAAACCCTTTAGTCACGATATATTTGCTTTTCAATGTGGTTATCAGAACGCTCCCCCCATTCTACTTTCTAAACTATTGATACAAAAAATCTAAAAAAAATCCAGAATGTAACTTTCAATTAGAAATTTCAGTGCAATTGTAGCTAGAATAGTTTATAAAAAAATTTGAAATAACTTGTTTATAAGTCGTAATGACTACGGAACCCTATCATGTGCGTGCCCAACACGCACTTGGCCGTTTTATTTAATGTTATTATGAGTTTTTTTTGTATAAACGCACATGTATATTTGATTGCTAGCATTTAAAAAATAGCACAATCTATAATAGAACACGCCCACTGCTGGGTTAATACAAACAACATAACCATTATTTACATAGTTTACTCGTAGATTTATTTTCTAGCGCGAGAAACATGCAAAATTCATCTTCCTTTTTTGCATACAGCAATGTGATCCACGTTAGCTCTGAAAATTGATCCTGTCGTTATTTCTGAAGGTTTTTGTGGGAGGGGGGAACGGGGGTGGGTGGAGTATTGAATACAGGCCAGGATACCGTCCAGATCTCTATTGTGTCCATAGAATATGAGTGGAACAGACTCGTTTTGATGTTGGGTCCAGAAAAAGATTAAAGGAATATTTCTAGAAAAAAAGGGCAAACTTCAACGCTCTATAATTTTAAGAAAAATGGTCGTAAATAAATGAATAAAAAATTGTTTTAAAGATTGAAATCTCTACTTTCTTTCACTTTTTGCATATTTAAATTTCATTCGTTTTTAACAAAGTTGTAAGGATATAAAGTAAACAAAAATTTATTTAAGTAAAAACCAATGTCAAAAATTCTGTTGCTATAAACAAAAATATTAATCAGAAATGAAAATTTATATTCCTATATTCAAGTTTAACATTTTAGCTATCATTTTCATCATTTATAATATTATTTACTTCATGCATAGAATGCGAATATTTGTGAATTTTATTTTTGTTACGTTTTTCTCGATTTTAAAATTCCGTCAATTTTGGGTAACGGCCACATAAATTCGATTTTTCCCATATTTTACAATACATTATCCTTACAATTTAATCCTTCACTCTTTCCTATGTAAACGAAACTTCTTCATTTTTAACTGAAATATTTATTTTTGAACAGTTTATTAAAAAAAAACTTAATACGTGCCTGACCTAATTATTCAACTTTAGCATAGTAAAATATAGTATATTCTACTTTAGAAAAAATATAGTGTGAAAGATTTATCTAAATCGGTTCAATAGTTTTCGAGATTACCTCAAACACACAATTAAACTTTTTGTCTTTATAGATTATACCCAGAAACAGGGCTTCGAACCGGAACTGAACCGAAACCCGAAAACCGGAAAAATCGGTATTTTTTGCCGGAACGAAAACCGGAACAGAACCGAAATAAAAATATCGGTTTTTACGGTTCAGTACATGTTAAAATACGCGCGTTAACATTATCTTCTTTCCCACTTCAATTGTCGTGCGGACTATTATACAAGTATCTACCATTAAATGTTCTAAATTATGGTAGAAAATTTTTTTAATACAACTAACTTTTTTTTAATTAATCACTCGGAGCTGAACCGAAAACCGAAAAAACCGGAAAACCCGTTATTTTTTTCGGAACGAAAACCGGAACCCAACTGAAATATATTTTTTTACTCGAACCGAAACGCAGGGGGGTGATTGAGATGATCAATCACCCCCCATGAGATTAGTTAAAGATAGTTTTTTTTAATTTTCCAAATATGAACAAAATTGTAGAAGTAAATGGGAAAATTTGGTAAAAAAAAGGTCTTCAGTTATTTTAAAATTTTGAATTAACTTTTTTTTTTTTTAGTAATAAAAAGTAAATTAAATATAAAAAAATATATGATCAAAAAAAAAAGGTCATTCAATTTATTTATAATTATATTAATCATTTTTTTCGCGTATTTTAGAGGCCCTTCAACCACCACTTGTCATATCGCCCCCCATCGTAAAAAGCTATCTATGCCACTGCCGGAACGAAAACCGAAACGAAAAAAATAACGGTTCGAAGCCCTGCCCAGAAAGCCAAGACTAATTCCAAAATCACCGCAGAAGCTTTAAAGCTCAATCTTTATAATACAAGTAAATATATATTTTATTAAAAATCAAAAGAAAGGATACATTTTTTAAACATAAAAAAAAAAATACCTTACAACATTTTTTTGTGTATTTATTACAGATTGATAAATAAATGGGGCAGAAAAAACACATAGAACTTATATGAACTAAATACAAAACACACATAAAACCAGATGGGGTGGAAAATATTGGGGCTGATATTCTTAACTGGTGTCACTATAAGTCATAAAATTTTATAACTTAGGTTAAATGACTTTAAAGCACAAATGTTCGCTCTGTTCGAACACTATCAACTCAAAAATGACTTGTATATTAATTTATAAATACAGTAAAAGCTCTTTATTCGCGGGGTATATGATCCATAAATATGCCGCGAATACAGAAACCGTGAATACGGAATGGTAATTTATATGGGATTATAGGGGATACGTTCCTAGGTGACAAAATAAATAAACAAATACAATATAAAAAAATCAATTTAATTGAAGTTTTTGACCATATTAATTAATTATTATTATCTTCAGGCTTAGGCAATGGTTTAAAGAATTTTGTAATTTTTTTTTGCTTGGCAGTTTTTAAAAGCTCCTTCAATTCAGACTGATATTCAGCAGTGGCATTAGCAATTTGCCTCTTAAAAATAAGACTTCGTTCCATAGACGGATCAATTTTCATAAAGAATTTTTTTATTAGTCCATTTGACGGCGTTTACAAAGGATATTGGGTTGGATACCTATTGGAATCCTTTTTATTATTATGTATGTACTGATTAGATCCGCGAATAAAGAAATCTTTAGCCGCGAATATAGGAATTGGGTCGCATTTTTTTAATCCGCGAATAGTGAAAACGCGAATGAAGGAAGCGCGAATAAGGAGCTTTTACTGTATTTCAAAAAGCTGCAATAGATGCAACTGTACTTTCTTATACACAATGTATGTGTTTTTAATTATATAAAACACATATTTCTAGCTAACTGATTAAAAATAGAAAAACATCTGCCAAGTAAATGCACAGTGCTTCCTCGTGTTAAATTCACAAAAGGTAGTTAATTATTGAACAATTTAATTTAAAATCGATAGTGTTTAGACAAATTGTCTGGAATTGGTTAACCATTTAATTTTTATACAATTTTACTAAAAAATATTAGTTCGAAATTTTTCTTAAAACGCACTTGATTATGTTTTCGTATATTTTTAATTTCTTGATAATTTCAATCTAAATCTAAATTTAAGCAAACGTCAAAATGACATTTAAAACGTCAAAATGATATTTAAAACGCCAAAATGACATTTAAAACGTCAAAATGATATTTAAAACGCAAAAATGACATTTAAAACGTCAACATGACATTTAACATGTCATAGAAAATATCAATTTAAAAAAACAAATAATGGTAGAAAATTTTTTTTTAATACAAATATTTTTTTTGTTTTAATTAATCACTCGGAGCTGAACCGAAAACCGAAAAAACCGTTATTTTTTTGCGAAACGAAAACTGAAACCGAACAGAAATATATTTTTTTACTCGAACCGGAACGAAAACCGAAAAGAAAAAAATAACGGTTCGAAGTACAGCTAAATACGGCTTTGAACCTAAGTAAAAAATCGAAAATATTTTTATTTGAAAACCATAATTCTTATACACAATATAATATATTATAAAAATTCTATACGCACTTAGCAAGAAATCAATATTTTCAATTAATTTCTTTATACTGAAAGCAATTTTAACAACAAAAAACCGGATGTTATTTATGATTTAAATGGAATGGGTAAATCATATTATATCTCAAGTGGACCTATACTAAATTAATTTTATGCACAAGAATATTTTACAAAAAATCATTGTTGAGATATTTTAAATCTAAAAAAATTTTGTATATTTTAGATTAAATGAATTTCGTCCTTATAACACTCTGGGAAATGGATCTATGCTGAATACATATTATAAAATAGAGATTTATTTTTATTTTACCTTATATACTTATAAGTAGAACATTTTATTATAACTTACCTTCCCTTTTTCTGGAAATATAATAAAAATATTTATCTATATTTTTTTTTCAATTTTATTATATTTTTGCTTCCTCGCAATATCGGAGATACGAGAATCTTTGTGATCGTTTTAGAATGAGACAAAAAAATTGTTCTCCGATTTCAAAATTTTAAATTTATCTTTCCGTTTTAAGTCAAGACAAACATTTTTCGTTTCGTCTCTGTCTGTCCCCTGAATCCTTGGCACACGCATAACTCATGTACCACTAAACCGATATTAATGAAACTTGGTTGGATGATTGGGTCTGGCTTGAGGACGGTCCCATTTCAAAATCTTGTGTAAGGGGGAGGGGTGACATCCCAAAATATTTATTTTTTCAAGATATCTCATGAATGACACAATGACACATGTTACGTGAAAATTTTATAGAATATTCTTTGTAGAGCATTAAATTTCCTATAATATGGGTCTACAATTTATCTCAATTTGCTTTAAAAAATCGTGTTTTGTTTTTCTGAATTGATATTTACTTGGACATATAAAATGTCATTTTGACGTTTGCATAAATTTAGATTTAGATTGAAATTGTCAAAAAATTAAAAATATACGAAAAAATAATCAGGTGCGTCAAAAAAAAAGTTCCGAACTAATATTTTTTAGTAAAATTGTATAAAAATTAAATGCTAGGCAATTTATCTAAACCCTATCGGTTTTTATTTAAATTGTTTAATAATTAACCACCTTTGGTGAATTTAGCACGAGGAATCACTGTGCATTTACTTGGCATATGTTTTTTAAATATTTTTAAAAACTAAACTTTTCTAAAAACAACAAAATATTTAAATCTTTAAGAAAAAAATAAATCAACTTAAAAAAAAAACTAAAAACACTGAAAAGTATACCTAATGAATAAATTTATCAGTTTTTGAAATCGGTTTTATTTTTTTCTTAAAAAGTTTTTTATTTTTTCCTTTTTGAATTGCGTATCTTTAAAGTCCATAATCAGATTGTGATAAAATTTATATGGGACTACCTTCAAACAAACAAAAATTCATCGACAATTTGTCGGCAGGACCCCCATATTGGGTGACCGACTCTAGTATAGGGCCCGGGCCTAATGGGGGAGGGGTGACGGAAAAAAAAAATTATAAAAAGTAATAGAATGTGGGGGCCATGTTTATCGGAGTTATGTACGAAAACACAAAAAATATATACAGAAAAATTGAAAAACCCCTGCTTTTTTAAAGTCCGAGGTCAGATTTTCAAAAAAATTATATGGGAGTTAAATCGAGAGTATACTCTTTCTAACAAAAAAATTCGTCCGAATCTGTGAATATTTGTCAGAATTATGCCCGAACTTATAAAATATATACTCATTTTTTTAAGTCGGTTAAAAGTTAAATAAATATAGGGCCATAAAAAATTGTTTTATAATACAGATCATAATACATAATAAATTATCACCAGTTATGTAATCATTATCTCTATTAACAAATCTTTACATAACATAATAATATAAAACTTCACCAAATTACATAACTAAATACTAATGCCGTATACTTAATTATACATTAACAATAACATTAAAGATTACCAAAAATCAATTTAATCCTACCTTATCTGGAATAGAACAGGACTACAGGTTACAAGTTAAAATACAATCCTAAAAACACTTATACGTATGTATTTTAAAAACTACAATCAACACTAACTTTATTAACAGTTAATAATAATATAACAACATGTACTGTTTATAACATTAATTACTAAGGTTCACAAATATTTATAGGTAGTAAATACTTATTCACAACACGTGCTTTTTAAAGAACGAAAAGTCGAGCAGACGTAGCGTATTACTCAACCGTCTTTTTCATACTGGAATGTTATGATACGCAAGAATATCAACTGACATTCAGTAAACGTGTGCGCATGCGCGTTAGGTAGGTGAAATGCATTGGCGTCTCTTAAAGCTTTCAAAGCTCGTTTTTAGATGTACGTAGAACAATGGCGTAGATAAGGGGGCGATTAAGATGATCAATCACCCCCCATGAGTTTATTTAATTAGAAAATTTAAAGACATTTTTTTAAACTCGTCTATACTTTTTACAGTATAAATTCACACTTATGAAATATAATTTCACATTAATGAAAACAGAATTCACATATTATAGGAAAATTAATTTTTTAACAAAATAATACCTACATGTTTAAAGGTTTTTTATTTCCTATTATATTTACATTAACCAAATCCCACAAAATGTAATAAGATCGTCCTGGTACAATGATACAGCATAATATCGTTCGACATGGAGCAATGTCTTCCAAAATACGCATTCAAAATTTTAAAATGATTTGTGCTTGATTAGCACATGTATAATTCAATATACCTACATGCATTCTTCCCTGGATATGTCGTTTTACTAACGGTTTAAAGGAACTCCACTTTAAAAAAAACATTGCTAATGTGGCAATTTAAGAGATTTCATAACATTTTTTTTTTAATTAATTTCACACTTGATAAATTTATTTTCCTATATGTGAATTCTGTTTTCATTTGTGTGAAATCAATTTTCATTAATGTGAAATTATATTTCATTTGTGCGAAATCAGTTTTCGTTAGTGTGTAATTATATTTCATTTATGTGAAATCTGTTTTCGTTAATGTGAAATTATGTTTCATAAGTGTGAATTTATACTGTAAAAGGTATAGTATGAACAAAATAGTACAAGTAAATAGGGAAAATTTGGTAAATTAAGAGTAAAAAAAAAAGGTCATTCAATTCAAAATTACAATATGATTTTTTTTTATTTCGCAGCCACCACTTCTATCACCCCCCATCGCAAAAAGCTATCTACGCCACTGACGTAGAACAGGGGTTATTTTAAGAAAATTTTACTAAACATTTTCTTTTTTTTCTACTTATAATTTTTCAACTGGATGTACCTTTTGTTGAAGTATATTTATGTTTTTCAATTGTAATGACCATTTTTTGTTTTTGTTTTTTTTTAACTGTATTTATCTATCTTCTTTGTTGTATAAATATTCCAATTACAATGACCTTTTTTTGCTCTACATTCATAATTTTCAACTACACAAATTGACATTTACAACTGCACTTTTCATTTTTAGAACTGCAGAAACAAGCTACAACTACACACTAAAATAACCCCTGGCGTAGAAAACTAGGAGAAGAGAAACTAGGAGTTTCGCCATGTCTGTCCGTCCTCAAAAATTTTAAGCCGATTAAGATGAAATTTTGTATACGGACGAAGACTGATAACACAAAAACAGAAATGATAAAATTTTTGAAAAAAAAATTTTTTTTGGACCCCTACCATAGACTGAAAAGTGAACTCTCATTTTTCTTTTCACAGTACTTCCACTGAAAATCATAACGAACATTGTCAAAATTATTTTGGACCCCCTCCCTTAGACTGAAAAGTGAACTCACATTTTTTCCACTTACCCCATTGAGTGGGGTGTCATTAGATAGGTCTCCTAAAATGCAACAAAAAATGTTATATGACCTTTTGATTTAAACCCTTTAGTCACGATATATTTGCTTTTCAATATGGTTATTAGAAAGCTCCCCCCTTCTACTTTCTAAATTATCGATGCAAAAAATCTAATAAAATAAATCCAGAATGTAGCTTTAAGTTAGAACTTTCAATGAAAAGTATAACGAACACTGTAGCTAGAATAGTTTATAAAAAAAATTGAAATAACTCTTGTTTATAAATCGTAATGACTAAGGAAACGTATCATGTGCGTGCCCAACACGCACTTGGTCGTTTTATTATTTACTTTTTAGGGTTCCGAAGAAACCTTATTAATCTCACTTTGTCATTCGTCCGTCCGTCCGTCCTTTTCACTCAAAGCTAAATAGCTCGTAAACTATATAAGCTAGAAACTTTAAATTTTTACTGAACATGTCAAATGATGCCCTTTATTGAAAAATAAATTTTTCAGGGGGGACACTAAGGAGCTAAAGCTAGATAAAAAAAATTATACCAAGGCATGTGGCACGGTAAAATGTATAACCAAACAAGCGGAATTTAACCCTTTTACTATTTCTTTTCTAAATCAAAAATGGTGCCTGCAGGGGGCTTTAAAGCAAATCCAAAAAAAAACAAAACAAATATTTTGTCCCACCCCCCTCTATAACTACTGGCTCAAAAAATCTGAAAAAAATTTGGTAGTGAGTCTTTGGTAGGACTACCAACGACAAATACTAAAGTCAGCAATATCATTTTAAATTTTGGAATAATAGGAGGGATGTTATAGAATTTTTATTTTTATTTTCATATCTAGGTATGTGGGGTGTCAAAATGTACATCTCAATTAGTAGAATATGACTATATAGTTTTTTTTCTAACTCAAAAATGTCGCCTGTAGGGGGCTAAAAGCAGTATTTTATTTTGACCACCCTTCCTCTAGCTCAATAACTACTGGCTCAAAAAATCTGAAAAAACTTTGGTAGCGAGGCTTTGGTGGAACTACCAACGACAAATACTAAAGTCAACAATATAATTTTAAATTTTAGAATAATAATTTTTTATTTTGATATAATATAGACAAGTGGGGTGTCAAAATGTAGATCTCAATCAGTAGAAGTTGGCACTTTTTTATATTTTTCTCTCAAAAATACACCTGTAAGTGGCTCCAAACATTCCACGTAGTACGTACTTCGGAACCTTTATGGCATACACTCGTGTATGTCTTGCCCGAATTTTTTTACCTCTTTATACATATATAAAATGTACTATGTATAGTGATCATGAAAAAATACTAACTCGAGATTTTAACGGAATTACACGTATTGATGGTCCCTGAATCACGTACGTTTGATTGTTGAAGGTAGTCAATAAATATTATACCATGTAAATGTAGAGTGACCAAATTTTAATTTTTGTATATGGGCAAATCCACAGAACGTGGCCGCTTTGGGGGAACGGCAATAGTGCGCGTGTGGGAATGTATATTACCCACCCATAAGTACACGAACTCAAAGTATACTTTATTGTGGATGTAAACATGGAGTTACAAGTCGATTGCTTGATTCATATAAAAACTGCAGCACAATTTGCTTTGAAAAATCGGTTATTTTCACGTTTTCAGAATGGAACTTTTAAAAAAAGAAAAATTCATACCACCGCAATTTTCTCAGATTCAAACCAATGAATCTGAAATTTTTACTGGACATGTTTTTTGGTACAATGAACCTTTTCCCGGAGTTTCAAAGGCGTACACCTCTTACATTTCATATGCGCGATTGTTTTATCCAGTGAACGGCAATTTCAGCGTTTTTTATTTGGTTTATTTGCTGTAACTTTTGGAACATCCAAAGCACACTCCTGAAATTGAGACCAATTATTCTTCTCTTTGTTACGAAGATTTTGAGACGACATAGAAGAGTGTGGTTCAATGTTCCATTTTGAAGAAGCATTTGAGTATTTTAATTTAAAGCTAATGCGGCCACGTTCTTTGGATTTGCCCATATATGTACATAGAAGGCTAAGGAAAAAGAAGAAAAACATCAAAATGTAATAAAGCACACGAAAAATATAGACACATTTTTTTCAAAATTAAAAAGTGATGATTCAGGGGCCGATGAGGTGCTTGCCTAGGGCGCTCTCGACATTTAATACACCTCTGGATGAAACAGTACCAAATTTTGCTTTGAAAGTCGAACACGTTCATCTTTTTGGTCAATTGTTAAAAAACCCGGTACCCATCGCGCGCAAAGCTTTTTCATATGTAAACATTTATTAAGGATACAACCAGCACATTCCTTCGAGATGCATATAGTGTTAGCTAGCTCACACACTTTGCGGTTATTCAACACAATTCATGTTTTCTCGAGTAACTGCCTCATTTTGCCTTCCTGAACGCGTCACGACGAAACTCAGCAAACTATATTTTACGATTTAATTAACTGGGGCAGATGTACCGTAACACTTATCAAGCTATTCCTTTGTTTGGGCGGTATTTTTCCCCATCAAAAAACAATATTAGATCAAAACACGAAATTTACTTTTTTCCATGATTAAAAAAATAACAAAAGTAGCGTCACATCGAAGGCTTTAACTTGAACAAGAGTACATGAAATGTCATGAAATTTTGACAGTATTCTAGTTAAGGTTGGTACTCTATGGGAAGCATAAGTTTTTTTTTTGTATGTCAGGCCAAAGGCGATTCAGCCCACTAGCGTGTAAATGCGAAACTAAAAACCTGTTTTATCGACTATATCATAACAGACATTTGTATTACATTTGTATAAAACATTAACCCGATAGAGTCTTGTAGAATATTTCTGAAAACAATATAAGTTACATATATTATCATTATTATGGTGAATATGTTAGATCCCTTTCATAAATAAGTTAGAATATAACATTATACTAAACAACCCCCCCCCCCCTCTGCAAATTTAAGAACGTCTTCTAGCTAGGATAAAGTAGACAAAGATATAAAAAATGATTTTGCAAGAAAATTTATATTTTTACATACATGCAGTATATTTTTGGAAGTTTATAGGGCTGTTTATATTCAAAAATTCATTCTTTCTTTAGAGCTGGAACTAGACATTATTCTAAAAGAGAAACAAAAGAAAATGTCTCTGTTTATACACAGGCTGTCAGTGGCGTACCGTAGGTTTCTGCCGCCCGGGGCAGATGGCAAATTTTCCGCCCCCCTCTCTTGCACTATATGCTAAATATGAAAATTGAAAACTTTTTTTTTCGAACTTGTCTCTGGTATCCACAATTTTGCGCCTTTTTAGGAATTTTAATGACCTTTTTTTTGTAGCTACCTCAAATTTGCCGCCCCCAATCCACAATTTTGCCGCCCTTAACAAACGCCGCCCGGGGCAAATTCCCCCTTTGCCCCCCCTCGGTACGCTACTGCAGGCTGTCTACATTTTCCATCTTCATTAATCAAATTGAATTAAAAATATTTTCTTTATTAACTTCCCAACTGGAAGATATTGTAATCGGTCCGAAAATCAAAATCAAAAATTTCAACATATTTGTATGTTTTAAGGTCACTATAGTATACATATTTACACTATTTTCAGAAAGATGTCTGTGCGTTTCATTTTTTACGTTCACGAAATCTCGTAAATAAAAATGCTATTGACTTCGTTGCAGTCTTGACGTGATTATGATCTATAAGAAAGGATTTTTCGAAATTCAACCCCTAAGGGGGTAAAAAGGGGTGTAAAGTTTTTTTTTTTGGTCGGGATAAAAAGTAACCTATGTTCTTCCTTGGAATGTAAGCTATCTCACTGCCAAATTTCATCAAGATCGGTTCAGCGGTTTAGCCGTGAAAAGGTAACAAACAGACAGACAGAGAGACAGATAAACACACTTTCGCATTTATAACATTAGTATGGATTTATATTTTATATTTTATTTTTTAATTTATCTATATTTTCTACTATATTTAGTAAAAAAAACGATAACACCTTTGACTGAGGAGCATAATTTAATAATATTTCAACTTGGACATTCGTAACCAGGATAAATTGTGGGTGCCACATATACATATGTTGTCTTACTTGCCATAAAAAATTAACAAGTTGGTACAGTGTAAAGTCTCCAGCAAAGCTTTTTGCTCAACCAGTCATATGGCGCGAACCTAAGGATCATGTAAGTGACTGGAGAAGGAAAATGGAACCCTACAATTCTTGTCGACTACTGCTGGTTTTTAATCCGAGAAACTGCGACCTCAAACTACAAACGACAGACAAAAAAAATTAAGAAAAGTTCGTTTTTTAGATTCAGATAATTTTTTTTCTTTAAAAATATTATTAAATGTTTAAAAAAATACTTTTCTCGCATAATTGTGACGTGACTGAAATGTTTTATTTACGTTTCTACAATAAAGGAGGCATAAGGAATACGAATCAAATAAATTCGTTCGCGAAGAAAAAAAACATGATAACTGTAAAAAGATTTCTTTATTTAAAAGTATTTCTCGAAAAAATGCTCTGGAAACCAACTTATATAAAAAAACATCTGCCAAGTAAATGCACAGTGCTTCCTCGTGCTAAATTCACTAAAACCGATAGTGTTCAGATCAATTGCCTGGCATTGGTTAACCATTTAATTTTTATACAAATTTTACTAAAAAATCTTAGTTCGATTTTTTTCTTAAAACGCACCTGAATATTTTTTCATATATTTTTAATTTTTTGACAATTTCAATCTAAATCTAAATTTATGCAAATGTCAAAATGACATTTAAAACGTCAAAGTGACATTTAAAACGCCAAAGTGACATTTAAAACGTCAAAATGACACTTAATATATCCAATCAAATATCAATTTAGAAAAACAAAACACGAATTTTTAAAATTAATTTAGATAAATCTTTGTAAGGGAATATTTTACAACAAACGTAGTAGACCCATATTATAGGAAATTTAATTCTCTACAAAAAATATTCTATAAAATTTTCTCGTAACATGTGTCGTTCTTGAGATATCTTGAAAAAATAAATATTTTGGGGTGTCACCCCTCCCCCTTACATACGATTTTGATGATTTTGAAATGGGACCGTCCTCAAACCAAACCCAACAATCCGACCAAGTTTCGATAATATCGGTTCAGTGGTTCATGAGTTATGCGTGTGACAAGCATTCAGGGGACACACGGATGGACGGACACACGGACACACGGACAGACAGACAGACAGACAGACACGGAACGAAAAGTGTTTGTCTTGACGTGAAACGGATAAATAAATTTAAAATTTTGAAATTGGAGAACTTTTTTTTTGTCTCAATCTGAAACGATCACATAGCTTCTCGTATCTTCGATATTGCGAGGAAGCAAAATTGATTACCTCTGATTTTTTTGTACAATTCAATTCTTTAGTACGTAAGGAACATTTTAAGACCAAAAAGAAAAAAATCGCCTTGGCGCTTTTTTAATAATTCATTAAACAAAAAAATACATAGATCGTGTACAGGTTAGAACGCGATTTTTTGTATTATTTATTGATTATTAACTTTTTACTCCACAAAATAAACAAAAAAAAATAAAAAATAATTGGGATTTAAACTCGGGACTTATTGTTTATAAAATCTTTTATAATTTTTTGTAAATTTTGAAATATAAATGAAACGGTATTTTTTTATCGAAAAATCACAAGACACAATAATTTGCTTATATTAAGGGAATTCCAAAACATATTTTATATTATCGATCCGATAATTAATACCCGAAATATGAATTATTTTCAATTTTGAACGGCCGCTATTTTAAAATTCATAAATAAATTCCGCTAACTAACGAACTTAACTGAGGTATTTACAAGATCGATTTTTCTACCAAGTTTCAAAAAGAACGGAAGAATACCTGAAAGGCTAGAGAATCCGCAAGTAAAAAAGTTCATATCTCTAGTTCATATCTCGAGTACTAATTATTGGATCGATAATATTAAATATGTTTTAGAATCCTCTCAATAAAACCAAATTATTATATCTCTTGTGATTTTTCGATATAAAGTACCGTTTGGTTGATATTTTAAAATTTACAAAAAATTATAACAAATCTTGTAAACTATGAGTCCCGAGTTCGAATCCCAATATATGATTATTTTTATTTTTTCTTGTAAGCTAAGGGTCTCAAGTTCGAATCCCAATTATTTTTATTTGTTTGTTTATTATGTAGAGTAAAAAGTTAATAAACAATAAATACTAAATAAAATTCGCGTTATAATTCTGCATACGGCGATTTTTTTCTTTTTGGTCTTAAAATGTTCCTTAAATACTAAAGAATGTTTTTTGTAGAGCATTCAATTTTCTGTAATATAGATCACCACAGCATTTATTATAAAATATTCCCTTATAACTGCGATTCTCAACCTGTGGGGTGCGCCCCCCTAGGGGAACGTGATAAAACTAAAAAATGAGAAAAATATTATTAAAAAATGTATTTAATTTACTGAAAGAAAAGCAATAAAGTACATTCTGACATAATAAAAAATAAAATACACGTTTACATTTACACTGATATAATACACTTACAAATAGGATTGTATCAGTGCAGCACAATGTATTTAATAATTAAAGTTTTTCGAAAGAAAATTACAATTACAGCACGAAAAAATGAAAATTATTGTATGAGGGGGGGGGGGATGAGAATTACGATTGAAAATTGGGTCGCAAACACTAAAAGATTGAGAAACGCTGCCTTATAAAGTTTTTTTGTTTTTTACAACCGTTTTTATTTTGACATTTTAATTTCATTTTGAAAAATTTATAGTTAGATTGAAATTGTCAAAATTGTTATTAAGTAACCCTCTTTGATGAATCTGCCACGAGAAAGAACTGTGGCAGATGATTTTTTTTTTAATGAACGTCCAAGTATTTTTTAATTTACCTACCTTATTTGCAGATAAAAGGCCCCCTGTTTAGACACGGCTCTGTTAAATGGAAAATTAAACAAACAAAATCAAATGTATATATAGTTTTTATTTATTTATCAATTAATTTATACATTTACATGTACGTATCCGATTATATTAATAATAATATATACAAAACTAAAAGCGAAGAATAACAACAAATAAAATGTATACAATCTATAATATATCATTAGTTGGTATATATATAATATACATAAATATTAATTAAATCGAAATTTAAAAAATAAAATGCATTTTTTGCAAAATTCAACTTTTTAAATAAATATTTTTTTCGGAACATTAAAAAAAATGTTCGGTTTCTAGTGAAACTTATGGTACTTTAATTACCAATTGGTCATCTTTGGAATATTACACTCATATCTCCCCCACAACCCCCCCCCCCCCTTCCCATAAATATTCATAATTATTTTTTTAATAATTATGTTTCAGGAGCATTTTAAAAATGTTTTATTGAAATTTTGACCCCCCCCCCCCTTAATACAACTCTGTGTTAATATCAAATATTTGGAAAATTAAGGGGGCTTCTTATATTTTTATTTTAAATCTAACCCTTTTCCCCTCTTTTTCTCACTTAATTAATTTAATTTGGCATAAAAATTAATTGATTTTTTTTTATAATCAAAAAAATATTTTTGCTAAGGGGGGCATTTTTTATATTTTTATTTAAAATCCCCCTGTTATAAAACTGAAAAACATTCAAGAAAAAAAATAATCAATTTTTTTTACGTTTCAAAATTTTTTTTTTTGGGGTAATTTAATTTTTATTTATTTTTATATATTTCTAAATATTGCAAAAATAAAAAAATAAAATTTTTAATCCCCCCCCTCCGTCTTTCCTCCTTAGTGCGGTGCTTTTTTAATTATTTTAATACTAATAAAAAATATAATAAACTATTTTTTTAAATGTTCCAATTTATCGCAAAGAAAAATTTTTAGGAAGCTTTGGTAAAAAAACGCTCTAAAAAAAACTATCAATACTGTCAATATTTAACATCAGATCTTCAATACATTGACAATAAATATTGAACATTTCTTTGGGCCTTTGTTGCAGTGCTGAAAAAAAATCAACAGTATAAAAAAATACCTGAAAAATCAAAAAAATGTTCTGCTTTTTAAAAAAAATATTTCTCTTTAACACAACATTCTTAGTGATTAAAAAACTTAATTATAAAAAATACCTGACAATAACTCAGTTTCCAATTCCCCCCCGCCCAAAAAAAAAAGTTTTTTATAGGAAATTCATTACGGAAAACTAATTAAAATGTTTTGGGTTCTGAAAAAAAAAACAATTTCAAATTATTCTCATTTATAGGCGGAGGGGGGTAAAAAGTAATTATATTTTTATAGAAACTGTTTTTTCATTAGATAAAAAATTATATATTTTTTTTAAATTTATTATCACATCTAAATTTTTTAATATTTATAATATATTTTATTTATAATCAACGGCAACTCTAAAAACTAAATACACCATTTAAATGTAAACAATTAGTGTCTTTCACTGTCGACAGCATAAGGGGTAGAGTTCCCCCTAAAAAAAATCATAACGGTTTTTACCCTTTTAGAATATCCAGGCCCTCTTTCAAAACCACATACAACCATTTAAATGTATTAGGGGTAATGATCCCCTTTAAACCTAAAATAACTTCTTTTTTTTATGTGTCCAAATTATATCCTTCAAGAACTTTAAGGTCTTTTAAAAAAAAAAATCCTACTTAAGGGGTAACAATCCCCTTAACTCCGAAAGTCATATATATAAAGTGTCCAAATTTTATCCTTATAGAAATTTAAGGTTTTCCTTCAAAAATATTTACATTACATTTTTTAAGGAGTAACTAAAAGTTAATATATACCTTTTATATTTGTCAAACAATAAAAGTGTCCAAATTATATTCTTCAAGAAATTTCTTCTTTCAAAAATATCTTTCTTAACGGGTAACGACCCCCTTAAATCCGCAAGTTAACCTGTACCTTTTATTTTTGTCAAAAAACAAAGTATCAGAATTTTATTCTTATATTAATTAAAGTCTTACTTCAAGGGGTAACATTCCCTTTTAATTGTTTTGAATCATCTCCTTCTAAAAATTTAATAAAAAATTTATTGTAATGTATATATCTTTTTAAGGAGCATATAAAAATCAAACAAACATTATTAAAATCAGTCAGTCAAAAATGTCAAATAAAACGAATATACAAAAAAAATAGCTGTCAACAACTACAGGGCCGTTTTAAAACCATTTTTGGGGAGGAAGGGTGGGGCAGGCACAATTGATTTATAAACCTCACGAAAAAAAGTAGAAAGGGGAACATGGGACATAAAATTTTGTGTCACTTTATAATCAACTTCTCGTGCTCTGAAAACCTCCCAAAACCTCCCATAAGACCCACCCGACACCTAGACAATCAGATCCGAAACATCGCTCTGCGGATGACCCCCCGCACTGACTTCTACGACGTTTTCCGAGGGCCCCACACCGTCCTCGGTCTCTGCATTGATCGAGTGATGTCCAGAAGCCGTCACAAAAGTCAACCCGTCCCTGTCATCGATCGGAGCGACTGAAATCTGCGACACCGACCTAAAAGTCTTCTTGATAAAGTTGCCCACACTCTTCCTTATCGAATTCGGGCTGCTCTGCACTGAATTATAAGAAGTCCCAGGCGTCACATCGGGAACGCTTTCTTCGCCGCTGTGCGAACTGTCCGTGTCCGAACAATCAGGTACAGTATTTTCTACGTTGCTCTGAACATCCCGTGGAGCGTTTTGTTGCTGTTGTTGATGCTGGGTGAAAGCCCGGCGAGCCCGTTGGAACGGGTTCTCTTGCTGCGGCGCAAACGTGCCCCCTCCTCCGAACGTGTTGGACGCCGGACCCCGTGCCGAGTTTATCAGAGGCGTCCGGTCGTCCGCCTCGCTCTCGCTCTCCGTGTCCGGCTCGGGATGTTCACCGTGCGCGAAAACCTTCCGTTTGCAGACGGGGCAGACGCGACGGTTCTTCGTTAGCCATGGGTCGATGCATTTTGAGTGGTAAGCTACAAAATCACTAATAATTAGACATACATACTATTGGTTCATGTAACTAATCAATTAATTATTTATATGATTTAAATACAGGGCTTCGAACCGGAACTGAACCGTAAACCGGAAAAACCGTTCTTTTTTCAATACAACCATAAAATGTTCTAAATTATGGTAGAAAATAAATTTTTAATACAAATAAAAGAACTTTAATTAATTACTTGGAGTTGAACCGAAAACCGGAAAAATCGTTCTTTTTTTTTGGAAGGATAACCGGAACCGAACCAAAATATATTTTTTTACTCGAACCGGAACGAAAACCGAAACGAAAAAAATAACGATTCGAAGCCTTGTTTAAATATGACCTGGAATTATATAAATAGATTAAATAAACGATTGTTTAAATTAACTCCAGCATTATTTAGACTCAAAAACCACTAAAATAGTTAATTTACTTTCAAATTATTAAAAAGCTCTCGTTTGCCAAAATACACTGCCAACAGGCTCTAAAAACATTTAAATATACTCCGGTATAAAATAAATATGATCTTAAACTTAAAATATGCTCTCAGATTGTTAAAATTAACTTCAACATTATTTAGGCTCAAAACCATTAAAAATCATTTCAAAAGCTCTCCTTAAAAAATGAAACAGACTTCCAAACTATGAAAAAAGCTTGCTCTAAAATCATTTAAATATACTCTGGTACAAAATAAATATGATCTAAAACTTAAAATACGCTCTCAGATTGTTAAAATTAACTTCAACATTATTTAGGCTCAAAAACCATTAAAAATCATTTCAAAAGCTCTCTTTGTTAATTACACCCTAAAAAATGAAACAGACTTCCAAACTATGAAAATAGACTCTAAAATTTTTAAAGCACGCTCTAAAAAATCATTTATATATATCTGGTATAAACTAAATATGATTTAAAACTTAAAATATACTCTCAGATTGTTAAAATTGACTTTTAATGTTCAAAAACCATTAAAAATCATTTCAAAAGCTCTCTTTAAAAAAGTCAAAATGAAACAGACTTCCAAACTATAAAAACAAGTTTTAAAATTGTTAAAACAATTGATAAACCTCACCGTGGGCACAAGGCAGCACTCGTAGCTTCTCCCCATCAACGTAGTCATCTAAACATATAGCGCAAGTATCGTACGGATCCCCTTTCGTAAACTTGCAGATCGGTATCTTGTTCAGCGACGATGAAGGTAGCCTGTACCTCCGCTGCCTGCGTCTATCTCTCACGCACTTGATTATCTGCCAAAAGAGACTGATATAGAGTCCGTCTATTGTATATTATATTAATACATAAAATTTCTAGGTATACACATAGACAAATCTCTAAGCTGGAAGTACCATATTGAATACATTAGTAAGGCGGCTATTACACTATCAAATAAATATGTCAAAGATCTTTGACAAAGATTTGATCATATTTCTTTGATAAAATACGAGATTTTGTTTTATTACTCTACATAAAATATTTGATAATATTTTCTCAATATTATCTAGGGATATTTTCTTCTTTTTTGGTGCTTTTTGAATATCAGTGCGTGGATGTTCGTCAATTGACGCGATCGAGGTTTGAATTTACAACCGTGTATTGTGGTTTTTATAATCAATAAGAAGATTATCATATAATACTGGATTTTGTTGATATTCATATATTAATAATTATATGTATAACTGTAACTGTCAGTGATAACTTGGTAGTCTCCATTTTGTTTTTGACGTCAAAAAACTTTGATCAAATATAATGACACTTCCCGAATAGACTAAATTGTCTGTGATAGCTTTTTCATGATTTTGCAATGTCGAATTTGTACTTCTTTGATTGTATATGTTGTTAAAATATAAAAAAATACGAAGGCAAATAAAGGATTTCTTGTAATTGATATTCTATTATACATTTATAACATTTGAATCCATCTTCGTGGTGATGCCAATTCCTGCACCAACGCTGCTTGGTCAAGGATCTATACATAACTTGGTGGGAGCCCCTCTCGACTTAGAATAAACGCGACTTCTTCGTGTCAAAACGATTCAGAAGGCTTAGAATAAACGAGTCCCGACTGTATTATTATTATTATATAAGTCACCAGAAGCTTACCATGAAAACTACCATGAACAAGAAGCATATCCCGACAACAACCGCAAATGGTATCAAGAAGTGATTGTTGATGTTAAATGGCAGGTCATCCGTTATCTCTATATAGTAGTTCGCTGGGTACTCGTAGCGCTGTTTGAGTCTGAGGCCATCGATGTCGCTCACAAACACAGCGGGTATGATTATCCCGGTTGAATTTTTTGCTGACATCGGCTCTACAAATAAATAATATAATAATGACTGATTCTTCGCTATTTTCGGATAGTATTTTCAAAGTTTAAGTAGTTTTCAAGTATTTTAATTAAAAAGTGCCTCTTAATGCACATTTTAAAACCACAGTTCTTGTTCTAGGACTCTTGGTTTAGGTTTTATCACAATTTAAATATCGCTATATAAATTGAAAATTGAACTTATATTACAGATATGCAATGTCCACGATATTTTCAGGGGGTTTAATTAATATTTAATGCATTCATTAAAAAAAGTGTATCATTGTACACATTTTAAGATTACTTTCATTGTTCTAGGATTCTTGGTTTAGGTTTTATCACAATTTAAAATTGAACTTATATTACAGATATGCAATGTTCGCGATACTTTCAAAGGGTTTAATTAATATTTAATGCATTCATTAGAAAAAGTGTATTATTGTGCACATTTTAAGATCGCTTCCATTTTTCTAGGATTCTTGGTTTAGGTTTTATCACAATTTAAATATTGCTATATAAATTGAATTTTTATTACAGATATGCAATGTCTATGATATTTTCAATGGGTTTAATTAATATTTAATGCATTAATTAAAAATTGCACATTTTAAAATTACTTTCATTATTCTAGGACTCTTGGTTTAGGTTTTAACACATTTTGAAGATACATAAAAAGATAACTAATTTAGATTTAAAGATTAACAGTTTGTAAATTTGTTTTTAGAATGAACAGTAACTTTGGTTACAGATTTCTCTGCGACTATTAAAACTAGAGATTTAATTTTAGGTTTAAAATTTGCAGGAAGAGTTACTTGATATCATGCATCTACTATATTTTGAAATTTGTACTTTATATAATAATTACATGACTTAAGAAAAATATATTTTTTGTTTATTATTTTATTTTGATAACAATAAAAAACAGAAGTAAGAAAATGTACTGTAAATTTCTCATTGAAATACAAATAGAATTAAATCTTTTAGACATCAATTTCATTCAAAATACACAGTGTTAAGAAAACTCACCAAGTTCGCTGGAGTTGACATTATGCACAATGACAGCATCGTAAGAGGCATTCTGGGCATTTCTAATCTTTTCTTCAAATGAACAATCATATCTCTGTAGCAGAACAATCCACTTCCACTTTTCATCGTAAGGGGGTTTCTGCAGAGGCCCGCAACCGTTTATAGGGGACCCTGCTACTATCAGACCTTTTAAGCCTACAAAAAAAAATTAACAAGTAAATTTCTGGATCTATGAAGCAGGAATATATAAACAAACCTCCGTATGGCAAACTTCCACCAAATCTAGCAGATAATGATCTTATTTCATCGACTAAATTATAGAACGGATCCTAAATATTAAAAACTGGCATTTAAAAATGATAATTCTTAAAAATATTTTTGTAATAAAAAGATAAGGTCTTATCAGGATTTAAGACACAATTGATTTGCAATAAAAAACAGTCTAAAAATAATGTATTGCTTAAATATTTAATTACAAATTATTGCAATGACATTAATTAAGAACATCAATATATCTATTATTAATACATGATCTTATTTTGATGTACAAAATCTAAATGAATAAATTGTAAATAGATACGAACCTCATTGAATACAAGGACATCACAAATTGCTGGCTCTAAAATAAACAATGTAAAAATGGTTGAAAGCAAATATTTTCCCATTTTTTCATCTAGTCGCGATAATGAAATACGTAGCTTTGTTTATAATGTTTTACATTTTAAATACAACCACACCACTGTATAATTTCATGGTATTTTAATTTTTTTATTAATAAAAAGAACGCATTAATTCGATATGCTGTTTATAATTTTCGTTTTTTTTTATTTTTAAGTCACTGACATACTAACACCTGCATTTATTTCACTTATTGATAACCGAACATGTAAAATGAAATAATTTTAGTAACGAAAATAATCTAATTCACATTTATTACTCATTAGAAAAATAATATATTAATGACAATTAGTCATTTTGACATCACAATACCGATATGACATTTGCAACAATTTGCACACATATTACCAATGTCATGTAGTTAAAATCCCTACATCAAAAATATGTAAATACAAAATGCAAAAGTGAAATTTAATTGATATTATTTGAATTATGTCAATATTTTTATCACAATTGCGTTTATTATGTGTATATAATATTATATTAACCTAATAATTCATCAGATCTCGTCAAAAGAAGAGGAACCAAAACAAAGAAAGATAATTTGGAAAAATCAATATTCTGATGACAGACAGCATTCACTAATTTCTTTAAAATGTCATAAAGTACAACAAAACTTCAACTATGGCCAAAAACAAGCTAGTACTCTTAGGTTTCGAAGACGAGCCGATCACCGAGAAACATTTTGTCAATTTTACAACAAATAAAATTGGAGGAAAACCGGTAAGTTCAATTCAAATCAACGTTACCATGGTTTCAACGTCTTAAAACTTTATTTCAGGACTGGGTGCCTCTGGATAATGAACCCTCCAATCCTAGCTGCCAGTTGTGTGGTCTATCGCAGCTACTTATCTTACAGATTTACGCTCCATTAGAGAACTCTTTGTACCACCGTACTTTATACTTGTTCTCTTGCATTAATACCAACTGCTGGAACCAGAGTCAAAGCTGGACGTGCTTACGGTCACAGAGCTTAGACAAAAACACCGAAACAAATGCATCAACGAAATCTATAACATCTATAGAATGGTGCGGGGACGCTGATGATTGGAATGTGGACGAATCGTACGACAATATCAACGAGGAGAATGGAAATTTGATTACAAATAACTGCGGTGAACAGAAATCTGATAACGATGATGAAGAAAGCTACAGTTTTGAAGATTCGCTGAGCGCAGGATTGGAAGAATTGTGCGTCGACAGCAAGAACGCAAATACTGAGCCGTTGCTAGCAGAAGCGCAAGGTATTTGTAATAGTTATTAATATTTTTTATAGGTTATAACGAAATTGTTAAGAATCCATGCATTTTGCTATTTTACTTTTCAATTTTTCAAAATTTTAAACCATATTGTTGATTTTATTATTTGTCATTGATAGCATCACTGAAGCCCTACTACCATTAATTTTTCAGATTTTTTTAGATCAATACTTACCGAGATAGTGGGGCAAATAGTAAATACACAAAATTACTGTTTTGAGCCTTTCATAGGCACCATTTTCAGTTAAAAATAAAAAGAGAGTCAAGTTCTACTGATAAAGACTTTTGACATCCCACATGCCTAAGTGTCAAAACAAAATTTAGCTTTAGTTTAGCCCTGCCCCATTCTCTCCCTAAAAATTATTTTACATGTTTAGTTAAAATTTCAAGTTCCTTACTTGTATACCTTGTATAGTTTACAAGATATTTTACTGTGATGGACAGACACACAAACGGACGACAATTTGAGATTAATTAAAAAAAAAAAACATTGGTAGCAACAATGGTGAAATAAATTAATTAATTAATTAATCGTCCGTTTATTAACCATGGTTAAGTTTACCAACCATTGAAAAAAAAATACTCTATAGTTAATATCGGTAATATAGATAATATCGGATTTTCTATAAAATTTCGCGAAAATGACTACTCGTACGTGAAAAATGTATAAGACCAAAATTATAGAGCATAAAAAATTTTATCAGATGTGTAACTACGAAAAAATAGATTTGTTCTTGTTATTGAGATAATCAGATTCCTATTTGTTAAATCTGATATTTTTATTTTTCTGATTTGAAAAATATTAAAATCCCGAATATGTTCTATATTTTAGAGCCCATAAAAATGTAGCTAAGCTAATATACAAGCACAAAAGTCGTAAATACCACTTAAATACTAAATAAATAAACGGATTAAAGATGATAACAAATATATTTGTTTTGTTTACATTATTCACTTCCATGTAAATATATAGAACAAATACTATTATATGTTATTTTTATCTGATAATTGATGAACCTTTAACATGTTCGTCAATAAAATTTTGTTTATTTATAATATGCATTACTTCCATACTTTTTAAAAATGTTCAAATTCTCTTATAACAAAATATTTTTAAAAAATGGAGAAAAAATAGCCTCCATCTTAGAATTTGGTTATCAAAAAAAAACTTTTATCGATTTTGCGCGTATATTTTAATGATTACGATACATTTCATACAGAAAAACTCGTAATTTTTTATTAATAAAAAAAACTTTTTGGATCCGCTGTGACAGCACGAGTACCAACTTAAAGATAACAACCATAACTACAGTGATGTAATAGATAAACTGTCAGATATTTAAATCATTAAACGATAACCTTGATACAAGAATGAAATTACGCGTTTTAAGTAAAACAGTGCACCGGCTATGTGACTCCGACTAAAAGTAAATAAAAAACAATGACAGCCGTTACAATCGTCGATAAAAAAATCAACCTGTTTCAACACGTAAAATACGAACATCTAATTGCCGGAGTTTCTGGCGGAGTGACTGCGACATTGATCTTACATCCATTAGATCTTCTCAAGATCCGTTTCGCCGTCAATGACGGCATATGCAGTACTCTACCTAAATACAAGGGAATCAACAATGCCCTGTCGACAATATTTCGCGAAGAGGGTTTCACAGGACTGTACAGAGGTGTCGTACCTAACCTATGGGGCTCTGCGACATCCTGGGGGTTATATTTCTTCATATACAACTCGATCAAAACACAGATACAAGAAGGGGACCCAAAGATCAGTCTGAGTGCAGGCACTCACATGCTAGCGGCAGCGCAAGCCGGAATCTTCACGCTTTTCATCACAAACCCGCTCTGGGTCGTAAAAACAAGGATGTGCTTACAGTGTGCGGAACTCAGTGCTTCTAATGTCCCGGATAATAAGATATACAAAGGAATGGTCGATGCGTTACATAAAATATACATCACCGAAGGTTTTCGAGGGTTCTATAAAGGATTTACAGCCGGAATTCTAGGAGTTTCACACGGAGCCTTACAGTTTATGACGTACGAAGAGATGAAGAACAGATATAACAATTATAGGTTCGTCCCAATCAATACTAAACTAAGCACAATCGAGTATCTGTCATTCGCGGCTGTTTCGAAGATTATAGCAGTGACTGCTACTTACCCGTACCAGGTGTTGAGAGCGAGACTGCAACAGCAGCATCAGGAGTACAGCGGGATCGTAGACTGTGTCAGGCGTACGTGGAAATATGAGAGTTATAGGGGTTTCTATAAGGGACTCGCGACGAACTTGCTTCGAGTGACTCCGGCTACTATGATAACTTTTGTAACATACGAAAATGTTTCTTATTATTTGTTGAATCGAAACGCGAAGCCTAAGTGAAGTGATGTGCTTAGTGCCGGGCTGTTTTTTGTATAAATGTATAGTTTGTTTAAGATTTGTATTGTATTTAATTCATCGCTGTAACATTTATTATTTGTGTGAATAAATTTCTTATTGTAGAAAGTTTATTTATTTATTATTTTTTATTTCTGAAAGTATAAATAGCAGAAAATTCAAAAAGGGCTTAAAATGTTCACTATTTAATCTAGTTTCACTTATTAAATTTTCAAATTGATACATTGAATCATTTTTTGATTATAACCCTTAACGTCTAACACTACAAAATATCAAAATCAAGACATATAAAAATGCTTAGTATTTGGTAACATAGAACTTAAGAACTGTGAGTTACACAAACTTTTCAAAAGGCTTTAAATGTTCGTTATTTAATCTAGTTTCACATATTAAAATATCTAGTAGATATGATTAATCGTTCAATAGTTACAGCTCTTTACGTAACGTACCTCACTTCTTTTTTTTAGGAGGCGCAGTCGGACGTTTACATTCCCCAACAGCGACCGCAGAAATCGAAGGTGAAGAAAACGAACTTGTGACCATCGATACACCAACATCTTCTCTGTGCGACATAACTGCACTTCTGCAAGAGACTGTGACCCTTCCTCCGGAAATATGCCATAATTCTAAGTCAGACAGATCTATGAAAGTACAATTCCTTCCTATTTTTATTAGGGTCGGCGATGAGGACAGTAGGAATTATAGTTTAGCTACGATTTTCAACGAACATATCAGGGAATTAATGAATGAGTATCAGATACGGAATGAGGGAGGTGACGAGGAGATGGATCAGAAAGGTGGCCAAAATGCGAGTCATTCCGAACTTATGGGCATTGAGAAGTATGAGAAAAGTGTACCGATACATGGAGATGTGTTTTATCATAGTTTTATTTCAAAGATTCAGATGAATCCTGGGCAGATCTTAAGGTAAGTTATCTGCGAGAAAAAAGTCATAATCAAAAATACTAAAAACAGATTTTCTTATTCCACTGCTTCTTTATAGTATGTATAAGAAAGTAAAATAATGTTACAGGTACAGCCGTGATGGTCTGACACCTTTACTGCTATCGCCTCTAATGGAAATGCCAAAACGGTGCCAGTATTGCCAAGGAAGTCTACTTTTAGAAATGCAAGTGTTGCCAACGTTAATACCGAAACTTAATTTACAGAACACTAGCTCTCAGGGAAGCTCGCATCTCGAGTTTGGATCTGTGCTAATATTCACTTGTCTTCAGAGTTGTTGGGAAATGGGGAATAAAGTCAGGGAGGAAATAGTCGTTGTACAATCGGAAAGATTTTAAATTATACCAAAATGATTTTATATTATATTCCATGGTTCTATTCTGATCCTTTGCTATGTATAGAATAGTGCACTAATTTCAACTTGAAAGTAGTTTTTAATTAAATTATGATGTTTTATTAGTGGTACAATATAATGTGATATCCAATTATATATTTGTTTGATTTATCAATCACTTCTTCAACAATTACAGAATTCATCGAAGAAATCAACATTTTGAATAACGTGCTGAAATACTCGAAACCGATTGGTTGGAATGTAGATCATGTGACATACAACCAATTAAATTTCGTTTTTTTTACAGTACCTGTATGAAAGTATAGCCATAACTAGTACTTTTTCATAATTCATAACGTTCTATTATAATTTATTAAACGCTTGTTTAGCATAAAAACGTAAACATTTAATTTAAATAAACATTTTAAATGAATTCCTTTAAAATAAATGTATTTTATGGATTAAAAAAAAATAGCGGACCAATCAGAAGATGTAAATTTATGTCCATACTCTTTTTTAGTAACTGCAGTACACGAGCGTAGTGGATGTGCGCATGCGTATTGCGCGCATATTACATGTCAAACACTCGAGAACAAACAAAGTTTGGACGTTTTGGTCCTTGGCCGCCATGTTTAACAAATTGTCGTGTGTACTGTGGGGCGTATTGGGTTAGCGGGAACTTCATCGTCCCAAAATTATTAGTTGTAAGTACCAATATTTACATTATTATCAATTGTTTTATACTGTATTATGTTATCTTGAATTAATGCCAACAACGAGAATTAAATTTGCGTCATTAAAATGATGTGTCAATTCAGTCAATATATTACGCGAGAATTATTTTAGTCAAAGTACATGGGGCTATTGACTTTTCTTTGTTCCATTAATTTATTTTTGCTTTATTAATTGTACAAAGGATAGTGCGCTTTAATTTATCCACAACGAAATTTAGTGCACTTTTATAATTTTCCGTCGAAATAATATTTGCCTGTGTATTGTTGAATGATTGTTAGTGTATTTTCTCTATTTTCAGGTTAAATGGGATGGTGATTATAAATTAATAAATATTGGAACATTTTTTTACACATATTTATATATTTATTTCGATGGCTTGGGTAAAATGTTTAATTTCTGTTCCGTTGATATTTTTCGTTGATCGTATACAACTTATCTGCATTGACATGGAACACGTTTACGACGATTATCAAAATGCGTAAACGATACACTTTCGATTATTTTCCACGCCGACCACCCTCACAGTTTTCTCACCGAATCGATGTTCTACAATAACTTTAGGTACGTCATATATATTTCTGTTTAAACCGTCTTACAAATACTATTATGGTATTTATCTTTCAGAAACATGGTATCGGACCTTATATCAATAGTTTAAGCAAAATTAAAATTAAATACAAATATAACAGAACCTGATTTTGGAAATAAAACGACAGTGTTATGATTGTGCCACAAAATACAAACATATGGGATTCGGCCGTTACTTTTAGCTGGAACGACGGCAGTGCTGGTTTAGCCGATCATTTGGATAATATGAAAATACAAGCTTGGGGTGAGTGAATCTGTTTGTGATGTATCATACGGTTTTCTATACGTAAACGTTTCTCTTCAGGTAAAGAGAGCTGGTTGAGTAACGCGCAGTGCTACGACCTAGAATGGACGCGGCGAAGCACCGGGCGACCGATGGAGCGCGCCGAGGGCGAGTGGGGCTGCGGTGACGTGGACAGGCTTGCCGCCAAGTTTAACCGCAGCGTTGAAATGCTGTGGAGTCCAGAGAATGGCGTCGCGTCGCCCAATGAGGACGACGATGATGGTGACTGCTTGCAGGAACTGCCACTCGATTTTCAGGTAAGAGAATAAGTTACATATTTTATCTAGGACTGTAGATAAATGTTTAATTGATCAACAGGAGTTGCTATCTTCGCCCACCAATCATCCGACGCCTTCCGCGGAACTGTTCAGTCTGGTGAACAAGCCTGATGATAAGGTCAGGGCTACGTTCTTGCAGTGCGGCACGAACATCACTAGCTCTATCTGGTCACAGCAGAGCGGCAGCGACAGCAGCCTTTACGAACCTGCTGACAACAGTATCAAAGGCGCTGACGTTAATGCTAACAATTACTGGAGGTAAATTGAATAGTTTTTAACTTGTCTTTGGAGATTTATTATTCTTTTTTTGTATACAATAGGACTAGTACATTTTCTTCATCTACTGATTCATGTAGAATTGAATTATTTTATACAGATTGTCCATAAAATAATCACAAACACCTTTTCATAACAGAATTAAAAAGAGTTCTGTTTTCCAGATACAATGCCCTCGATGAAACCAACGAATATTTTTACCGCCTCAACAACAACCTGACAAACGACATAATCAACGCATTCCCATGGGAATGCAACGACTTCTCTGTCTCAAACAAAAATAAATGGTCCGATATCGACGCATGCGACTTCAAAACCAGCCTCTTAAAACTAAACCACGACAAAAACTTGAGCTGCTTCGCCGAGGTCGTCCCCAAAGTACCAAAATCTGACACTTTCCCCAGCAACCCGCCCGAAGAAATAATCGAATGCCCTGCCGATGACAAGACAGCCGGCGATGAGGATGACTTACTCACTTCAGCACGCACGCATTTCTGTCCTATTCGTTCTGAGAATGGTGAGAACTATCTTCCAGACGGTGTGAGTTTTCAAGTTGACGGAAGTCCAGATTTTGTTAAGTTCCACCGTTCAGAAAGTGGGTATTTGTTCCTGTTCTCTGAAGACGGTGTTACCGAGAAGTACATGGAGTACAAGACCAAGTGCGAGCCTATAGAGTATGATGTAGATGAAGTTAGCTGCAGAAGGAGTGCAGAGAATGATCGCGAGTTTGTGCTCAAGTTTGTTGTCAGGCAGAATGAAAAATGCTGTCAGACTGATCCTGAGGATGCTGCTGTGTCGTCTGTACAGGTTAGTCAAGTGTTTTTTTTATTATTCTAGGTGAAGAATTCACCTTTGTGAAGTTAGCCCCCCAATACGCCCGAAAAAATTTCGAAACGAATGCCATTGATTGTTCGTGATTGCCATTTAAAAATTTTCGTTTGCCCCTTTTAAGTTTAGAAGTTAGGATTTTTTCAAATTTGGGGGGGCTAACTTCCGCCCCCCCAACATGAAAATTTCGGATTTTTTTCAATGAAAACTTGTAACATTTTGTTTGCCCTTTATTGCCCTATACTCAGTTTAGCAATTAAAAATTTATCCATTCTGGGGGGGCCAACTTCTGCCCCCAATATGAAAATTTCGGATTTTTTACAGTGAAAACTTGTAGCATTTCGTTTCCCCTTTAATTCCCTTTGCTCAGTTTAGCAATCAAAAATTTATCAAAAATCTGGGGGGCCAACTTCTTCCCCTCAACTTGATAATTTCGGATTTTTTTTCAATAAAAACTTGTAGCATTTCGTTTGCCCTTTAATGCCCTATGCTCAGTTTAGCAATTAAAAATTTATCAAATCTGGGGGGAGGCCAACTTCCGCCCCCAACATGAATATTTCGGATTTTTTTCAGTACAAAACTTCTAGTGTTCGTTTGCCCTTTAATACCCTATGCTCAGTTTAGCAATTAAAAATTTATCAAATCTGGGGGGAGGCCAACTTCCGCCTCCAACATGAAAATTTCGAATTTTTTTCAATAAAAACTTGTAGCATTTCGTTTGCCATTTAAATCCCTATACTCAGTTTAGCAATTAAAAATTTATCAAATCTGGGGAGGGGGCAACTTTTTCCTCCCAACTTGAAAATTTCGGATTTTTTTCAACAAAAACTTGTACCATTTCGTTTGCCCTTTATTGCCCTATACTCAGTTCAGCAATTAAAAATTTATCAAATCTGGGGGGGAGGCCAACTTCCGCCCCCAACTTGAAAATGTCGGATTTTTTTCAGTACAAAACTTCTAGTGTTCGTTTGCCCTTTAATAGCCTATGCTCAGTTTAGCAATTAAAAATTTATCAAATCTGGGGAAGCCAACTTACTCCTTCCAATATAAAAATTTCGGATATTTTTCAATAAAAACTTGTAGCATTTCGTTTGCCCTTTAATACCCTATACTCAGTTTAGCAATTAAAAATTTATCAAATCTGGGGGGCCAACTTTCTCCTCCCAACTTGAAAATTTCGGATTTTTTTCAATAAAACTCGTAGCATTTCGTTTGCCCTTTAATGCCCTATACTCAGTTCAGCAATTAAAAATTTATCAAATCTGGGGGGGGACAACTTCCTCCTCCCAACTTGAAAATTTCGAATTTTTTTCAATAAAAACTTGTAGCATTTCGTTTGCCCTTTAATACCTTATGCTCAGTTTAGCAATAAAAATTTATCAAATCTGGGGAAGCCAACTTCCTCCTTCCAATATAAAAATTTCGGATATTTTTCAATAAAAAATAGTAGCATTTCGTTTGCCCTTTAATGCCCTATACTCAGTTCAGCAATTAAAAATTTATCAAATCTGGGGGGGCCAACTTCCGCCCCCAACTTGAAAATGTCGGATTTTTTTCAATACAAAACTTCTAGTGTTCGTTTGCTCTTTATTGCCCTATACTCAGTTTAGCAATTAAAAATTTATCAAATCTGGGGGGGGGGGCCAACTTCCTCCTCCCAACTTGAAAATTTCGGATTTTTTTCAACAAAAACTTGTAGCATTTCGTTTGCCCTTTAATGCCCTAAGCTCAGTTTTGCAATTAAAAATTTATCAAGTCTGGGGGGGGGGGGGCAAGTTTTGGATTTTTTTCAATAAAAAGTTGTAGTGTTTCGTTTGCCCTTTAAAGCCCAATGCTCTGTTTCGTTTATCGTCCTTCAGTTCCAGAGTTTTAACATCGGCAATCTCTTTGAATAATTATTATAATAATTCTTCATTATACCGGGTGTTACTCGTACATTTAAAATTGAGACAAGCAAATATATGGAGAACTAAATTTCTAGAAGCAAAATTCACAGAAGTATTTTATACAGGGGCAATAGTGTGTGGAAGTTCGATAACTCGTAGACCATAAAAGATAAAAAAATCTTTCTAATGCAGATGTAAATTGTAGATAAATGCACATACATAGAAATTATTTTCAAATATACAGGGTGCTACAAAGAAGTGTGGCACGCTTAAGGTAATTTTTTTGTAAGGATTGCCCCCCCCCCCCCAGATTTGATAAATTTTTAATTGCTAAACTGAGTATAGGGCAATAATGGGCAAACGAAATGCTACAAGTTTTTATTGAAAAAATCCGAAATTTTCATGTTGGGGGGCGGAAGTTGGCCCCCCCAAATTTGAAAAATTCCTAACTTCTAAACTTAAAAGGGGCAAACGAAAATTTTTAAATGGCAATCACGAGCAAACGCCGAGCAAATCAATGGCATTCGTTTCGAATTTTTTCAGACGTATTGGGGGGCTAACTTCACAAAGGTGAAGAATTCGTCTTGAAGGAAATTACCCGTTTTATCTCCAGGTTTTCTTTTATTAAAAAGACATTTTATTCCTCCACTTCATATTGTGTGCTCTGCCCCCACCCTCTTGTGGAGACTATTTTAAACATGAAAAAAATCTTCAGTTCAAACCATAGAGATGTAATATAACTGGAGCTAACATTTTTTTGCGGTAATACACCTATGTGAAATATAAGAACTCATTACGTAAATGAAGAAAAACGAGGTTATGTTATCAAAAACATGTCTACTCCACAGAATAAAGATACTCGAGGTAAATTTGCACTGTGAGCTTTTATTAAACTGTCTTAAATTACCTTAAATGCTCAAAACCAACTTTAAAATATCAACAAATATTTTTCCAAGGTAATTCTAAGTATAAAATTTCACTCATCTTTCTTCTATCGTTTTTGTCAAAATAGTCAAAATGTAGAATTTTAAAATTTTTCCAGTTTTTGTGAGGTTTTCGGTGTTTTATTTCTGTGGCGCTATTTTTAAATTTATTTCCGTTCAGGAAATCGTCCCAGCCAAACGCAGGGTTGTCTCAGTCTCGTCAAACGACGACAGCAACGACATAGAAATCCTGCAGGAGTGCGGTTGTTTCTTGAGCGATTGGGAGACCCAGCTGTGGGAGAATAGCTCCGAGGACTGGTGGCCGACGAACACGACAACGTGGTGCAGCCACGCCGTGCCTTGCAGCGCGACCAACGCGCCCGCGGCGTCGCCGTGCCTACGCGAGGAAGTCAGGCGCGAGGGCGAGCAGCTTCTGTCTGACCTGAGCTCACTGTTGTGCGACGCTAGCGAACTGTGCAGCGCCGACGAACCAGTCGAAGGAAGCTTGGGCGTGTCGGATGCATCGTTCCAGAGGCGTGAAGAGAGGAAGAGGAGACACTCGGCTTGTTTGGTCATCGGAGCGCCGGGAGTCGATGGGTTTATTCCGAGAGCTGCTACGTTCTAGACGGTGGGTGTGTGCCATAGATTGTCTGTTTTTTGTTTTTTTTTGGTGAGTTTCTGTTTTGCGATTGTTTTCTTTAGGGAATGATTTCAATGTAAAAGTGCGTTGTGTTCCACATTGATATCGGAGCAAGGTGTCCACTTTCTGGAAAGTCGGGGAATTTCTTTAAAATTCTGAAAAGTCAGGGAATTTATTATATCAGGGAAGTCAGTGAAGAAGGAAAAAGTGTATAAATTTCAGTTGATAAGCAAAAAAAAGGTCTTTAAATTTTTTTGCGCATTCTGGGAGCCTCTCGATCACTTCTTGCCCCCGAGCCTTTAGTGGTCAGGGAATTTTAAATCTGTGGTCAGGGAAAGTCAGGGAATTTTATTTTCAAAAAACAGTGGACACTCTGCGGAGGGTTGAGATTTGGTCTTAAATAGAGTTACGTACCCTATTATGGAATACTTTTTCTATTTCCTCCCTAATATAAATTTATAGATGTATAGAATACATAGTACACTTTTCTACATAATCTTTAGAGTGAATGAATTTAAACTTAAGGGGTAACACCACTCTTTTTGCTTAAGGAGGTTGGGAAGTTACTTTTGACGGGCAGGTGGTAGGGTAGGACGCAGTGTTTGCTGTTGCCAAATCTACGACCTGTCTTTCTCACTTGCACTCATGTATTTGTCATTACTTGTCATTTTACAATGCCAGCGCTGTTGTCATGTTACGCATTAGTTTCAAATATTTTTACATCATTTCACATATTTTTCAAGTTTCTTATATTGTTTTTTTAATAATGGTATGGTCGAAACTTCTAATTCTTGTTTAAATAATTACGTAAATGTATACTTTACAATATACTTAATTTTCAAATTAATCTTACTGTTTTTTTAAATTGATTTTTATCATTTTTCCATCTTTTCTTACAACTGAATTAAAAATTTTATTTTCTTAAAAACAAGTTGGTCAAAAAGTCTGAAATTTCAGTATTTCATTCATTTTGGGTGTTAAAAACAATTGTAATAAATTTCAACTTATTCCTACTGGTTGGACGTAACTTCCCAACCTCCTTAAACAATGCTTTAACATCATTAAAACAATATGCACTTGGTTCTATAGTAAAAAAATGACAGTGCAGAAGGTGTTTAAGTTTACTAAATTTTTTTTTCTATACTTGAATATATGCTGAATAAACCCTCTAAAAAGAATTTCATTTCCTTTTATTATACTCTCAAAAAAAAAATCGTCAGTTAGGTCTTTTTTTCGGCCACTAGAATAGTGTTGTTACCCCTTAATAAAGAAGTATTTTTTATATATCACAAGTAAATATATAAAAAATGTTTAGATAACATGCTTTTAAAAAGATTACTTAAATAAATAATACAACTTATCTATAATAAAATGAATTAAATACTCGAATAACACTTTAAATTGATTTTTATATTAGTCATTCCTTAAATAAAAATATAAGTTCCTAAATAGCATCTATTCAAAAATATTCTTCCCGATTTCTTCAATACAGTGAAACTCACCATGGAATATACTCGACTATACCCATTACATAACAAAGAAATACCATGAAAATCGGACAATACGATGGCATACACTTTATGTTTTAAGATTTTTTGTGTCGTTTTATATGATTTTGTTTTGTCTATCTGTCGAGAAACGAGACATTATTTATATTATAATAAGACTCAAGTGCATTATACTGGTTTTCCAATTTTCACATATTATGTATAATCATGTCTAGAATTTTTGGAAAACTTAACACACGTAAAAATGCTAGATGTATAAAGGCTGAAAAATTCACTATCAGTATTTATTGTCGGTTAAGTCTCATGTTTGGCGACATAGAACTCGGGAAATGCAAATCATACAAACTTCAGATTGGTGTTAAAATGTGCGTTATGTAATTTAGTTTTGTGTGTTAAAATTTGAAGTCATTCCAATTGATTGTTTCGGAATTATAGTCATTTGAGTAAAGTACAAAAACTGAAGAGCAAGTGGGCTATTTTTCAAGTCACTTTAATGAAGCTCACTGAGGCTTGAGGCTTATAAATCATTTAAACCTTAATACACTCGATTATTGTGTTTGGAATGAATTATTAAAAAAAAAAAAAATACTTTTTTTAATTAAAGTAACGATTTTAAGCCGTTTTAAAAGATTTTTGACTTAAAATAAATAATTGTTAAATTAAAATTTTTCAACTTATTGTAGGTAACTACTAAACTATTGATTGAAATGACTTTAAAATTTGAGTGCATCCAAACTAGGTTAAATAACGAACATTTTGAAAGTTTATATGTTTTATAGTTCCAGAGTTCTATGTTGCCAAACAAAGGATGTTTTTACTTCATCCGGCAATGATATTGTTAGTTTTTTTTTTTGGCCGTATATAAAATAAAAAATATACATATATATAAATGTGCTAAGTGGTAGGGAATATAAAAACAATTGAAGATATTTAAACAATACTCTTTTAGAGCATTTTTTTCTAGCAATTTCCGGTTATGTACATAACGGTATATAGATAGATAGAGGTGATTTTAAAGTTACTTGATATTTTATTTAAAAAATAATTATGTTAAGTGACTTTACGATCACCTGTATAACAAGGCGGGAGACTTATTTTTTGTTGTTTTTTTTTTACATGATTCAAGTTTTCAGATTAAAAAAATGTATATATTTATAAAATAGTTTAAATTTTATTTGAATATTTTAGAACGAATATAGGAAAAAAATTAATATTTTTAATCATTTTATAAATGAATTAAAAAACTATGTTGACATGAGTTAGTTATTTTTTTTTTGTTGTATTGATAATCAAAATGAATTTTATTAGTTTATTTTTTTAAATCGTTTTTGGTGTTTTGTGAATACATTGAAAAAAATTCTACAGCAAAAAATGTTTATTAAACTTTTATAATACGTTTGCGAAAAAAAATTTAAAAAAAGTACAGTATACAATTTGAGCCAAAATTAACTACCCCTAAAACGTGGGGTAGTTATTTCTGGCCCATCCTGTATACGTAAACGAATTTTTTGATATTATATAATAGTAGTTTTAAAATTAATTCAGTTTTTTGCTGTATAATTTTTTTTTTTTAAAGAAGAATTATTAGTTTTTGTTTTCATATTATATTATATTTGTTATATTTTTTTATGTACAGGGGGTCTGAAATTTCAAAGGCCAAATAATGTTGTTTTTTTGCTCTTGGAGGCCCGTTTAAAAAAAAATATACAGAAACCCTGTATACGTTTTTTTTTTTTTATTATAATAAATATATTAAAGTATGAATGTTCACACATACACACACACACAAACACATAATAAATAAAATTAAGTATACTTTAGTTAAGACGTGTAATGCTGAGTATGCATTACTTTCCGACGTTTCGCCTACACCTATATATTTATTAAGTAACGGTGTGGTAGATAAGAAAATATCGCTGTAATACATATTATGTAAGTGTGCAGCTTGTGCTGTTTATAAACGAGGAAACAGCGCAGGGACGGGCAGGTACTTACAAAAACGACGTGTATAGCTGTCGGTTGCCTAAATGGATTTTCAAAGCACCATGGTGCAATATAAAGGCATCGTACTTAGGAACCAGAACTAATAAAGTACATTTAAATGTGTTTTATGGTGCCGTAGTATCCTCATGATGGCATTGAAATGGATTTTTATAGCACCGTGGTGTAATATAAGGCACCATACAGTTATATTTAGGAGCCAGAACTAATAAAGTACATTTAAATGCGCCATGATGCGTTTTATGGCGCTGTAGTATCCTCACAATGGTGCCAAAACAGATTTTATAGCGCCGTGGTGCGATACAAGGCACCATACAGTTGTATTTATAATAAAATAATCTACACTAGGAGCCAGAACTAATAAAGTACACTTAAATGCATTCTATGGTGCCGTAGTATCCTCACAATGGCGCTAAAACTGATTTTTACAGCACCGTGGTGCGATATAAGGCATCATACAGTCGTATTTATAATTAAATAATCTACACTAGGAGCCATGCGTTTTATGGCACCGAAGTATTCTCACAATGGCGCCAAAACGGATTTTTATAGCGCCGTAAAAATTGTGAGGTTGGAAGGCGCCAAAATGGATATGGTTAAATTTGAGGCACCAAAATGAATTCTTGTGGCACCGTAGTAGATATATGTATAGGAATTGTGAGGTTGCAAGGCGCCAAAATGATATTTGAGTCGATTTCTTGGCACCAGTGTCAGTATTGTAGGTGCCTGTCTGTCCTTGGGCTCGCCATGTGTTTCCAAATGCTCTGAGCTTGTGCCACGACGTGGCAAGAGCCTTTTTAGGTTATATTAGTGTAATATTAACAAACGGGAGTGGTAATTTAACGAAAAATGTGATCACCAAAGTATTTTAAACCAAATGTAGATTTATTATTAATTAATTATTATTATTTTTCTGTTGAGTTCAGAAACCAATGCGACTAAACTGAAACTTGGTCAGTTTGGTGTCTGAATCGTTATATTATATTCCGTGTTTTATATCTGATTGAATTATTTTTTGCGGAATATTATTATTATTTATTTATGTGTATACTTTCTTTTGTTACAGTTTACAATTTTTTTTAAATTTTAATTGTAATCTTTTACCACTCTTTGATAGTAGAGGAAGAATGAAAAATAAACTGTCTTGCAGATATTGTTTTTTTTTAACCTTTAACGGCAGAAAAAATTATAAAAGTAATACTTTGCAAACAAAATTGTAAAAAAATGCAAATATCTGTACAACAGTTTATGAATGTAATAAATAAGTAGATAATTAACATGTATATAATTACATAAACAAAAAAAATCAAGCCTAACTGATAATGATAATAATACTATGTAAAGTTAGGCGAAAAAAATCAAAAGGGCATATTAATTTTTTATTGTTAACGCCCTGTATACAATTATCGTTGTTTTTTTTTTTTTTTTAAACATCGTTTGCATTAGTATATTTTTTTGTCGAGGATTTCTTGTAACCTGACGTTATACAGGCGGTCCAAAAGTCATGCGTTTTTAGTTTTATGTTCAATGACTTGTGGATCTGTCTGTACATACCACACATAACATATCGTTTAAGTTAGCGTGAAATTGGAGTGTGTAGAGTCGATGAAGAATATGTCCAGAGGCGAATTTAGCTAAAAGAGGCAAAAAAATTTGTCATTTTTATTTAAATGTTGGCCAATTAAAAAATTTTGAGTATGCGAAATACTATGAAAGCTGTTTAGATTTTATGAAAAATAAATGGCAAAAAGTTCAATCATTTTTGCCATTTAGTGGCAAAAAAAAATTCAGTATAAAAAATATAAATAGAACCATTTTCATAATTTTTGTTCTAGGCATTAGGCCCTTTAAAATGCAGGGCCTCTAATGTTAAACACACCTCTGAACACATATTGACAATATCGGTCCTGCACAGTTCAATATATTAAATAAATCAGGTGATTTGTAAGTCTGTATACATTCTATACTTATAAAAAATTCCGTGTATAATAATTTAAACACAAAATGATTCATAAGTCCTTAAACCTTTTAAACTTGCATATAATAACTTTACTAGTACATGGAATGATTCGTAAGTCCATAGACTATTTAGATTTGTCGTGTATAATTATTTTAATACCCGAAAATGATTCATAAGTATCTACTATCTACACCTTTTACATCTTTCGTACGAGAGGTGATTCGTAAGTCAGTAATGATTTTAATACACAGAATGATTTTTAAGTACTGATACCTTTTCGACTTTCAAAACATTCTGTATTTATTGAAGCAGAACGTTTTTACTAGTGCCTTTTCTGCAATGTACAGAATAAATGTTTTTTTTTTTATCTCGTGCTGGACATGGGAAATATTTTTATTAATGTGTCAGAATCTTGCCTTTTCTTTTTTAATTTTTTTTTTGTTACAAGAAATCCAAATTAGTAAATTCTTCGTATATAATGATAAAATAGCATTGTTTTTGATGTAAAAAATCATGCTTTGAATTCCTGGTTTACGTTCTGTTGAATATAAGCGTAATTTGAAACTGACATAAATTTTTTTTCTTCTGAATTATAAAATTTTGAAAAACTTTAAAATGGAGTTAATTGATTTGACTTTGATATTTTTTTGTGGGTTTAAATATATTGCCAATAAAACTATTCATTAGATAATTTAAAATTTACTAACGTAAATCAGGAAAATAGCTTTTAAATATTTTTTGAAATGAAAAAAAATAATACTTTTTAAGTTTTTTTTTTATACTTTGAGTCCAGTGGCCCCTCGACAGGCATTTTGAGGCCCCTTTTATATAAATCATAATAACTATCAGTAGTGAATTAAGGCATTTTCAGGGACCTATGTATAAAAAATTTAAATATTGTAGAAATGGATACATTTTTTTTAATTTGGCCCTAACACATAATCTTGAAGGGCCACTGGCCCTTGCATATTAACACCCATATTTCAATAGCTAAAGTATGTACAGTATCACGTCGATATGGCAACGGACGTGTTAATAAATTAATTAATTAATTGAGGCCCATGGTTTTAAGTGGGCCGTGATTGTCAGTGGATTTGTAACTATAATTATTTTGTGTAATTTAGCGCGCGTGTGGTCAGGGCCGTATTGGGGCACAGTCTAGCCGGGCCCTTTGTTTGTTTTTGTACGTAGAAGGGCACTGAAATATCTGAATGCGGTCCTGATTCGCGTGATATGTAATTATTATTGTTTTCTTTGCAAATTAGTGAAAATAATTATAGAAGTATGATTTTTTTTTGTGCGTATGGAATTTTTTTTTTTTGTGGGTTCGAGTAAAAGCCAATTTAACAAAATTTTCTCAAAAATAGTACATTAAAAATAATTATTGTTGGATATAAAATTTCAGGTGGGTTTCTTTTTTTTGCAAAAATTAAATATAAAATAGTTAGTGCGATTTTAAAAAAAAATAATACAATAATTTTGTACATATTATGGACTGTATAAAATTTAATATAAATTAAAAATTGACAGGACTTTTTTTTTTTTTTATTAAAACAGATTTTTTTTATGTGGGACTGTCGTTTTTTTTTTTTTTTTTAATTTTAATGATTATTATTAGAAAATAAAATAAATAATTTTTAGGGTATGTATGGAGTATAAATTAGAATATATAGAAAAAAGCCGAATAATTTTTTTTTTTTTCAATTATTTTACGCAATTTTTAATAACAATTTCATTTTTTCACCCATTAACCCAAAAATACATACTCTATATAAAATAAAATAATTTTTTTGTCAATTAAATATAAATAATACAGTGGAGCATCGAAAAAATATTAAACATTTTTTTTTGTTGGTATTTAACTATAAAAATACGACTTTTCGATGCTTGACTGTATTTAAATACATATGTATATTTTTCTGATACTGATTTTTTTTTTAATTTAATTTTAAGATACTTTAATGATTTAAAGAAAAAGAAAAACTTATAAAGCTTGTACGTATAAATTTATACCCCCTCCCCCCTTACTTTCTTTATATATAGTTCAATTAAAAAAACAATTGGGGGGGTTGGGAGATTTTTCAGGTATATTTTATACAAGCTCTATTTTTTATTTTATTTTTCGTTGTATGAAAGTAATTAAAAATTAAAATTTATAGAATAATAAATAATTGTAAACGAAACTATCCGAAATTCTAACTTGAAAAATTTACTGTTTACTTTGTGTGTTCTCAAACATGGGCGGAGATGTTTTTTTTTTCGTCAAAGAAGGGGCAATTTGGTATATTTTATAATTTTAAAATACGAACTTACGTATTTTTATAATTAGATATATACAATTTGCTATTTTAAAGTTCCGCCGCCACTGTTTAAATGAAAAATGGAATTGTTTGTAATGATATTTGAATAATTTGATCATAATTAATACATTAAAATCATGTTTATTTGTTATATTGGATTGTTTTCATAAGTTAGAATTATAATAAACAAATTCATCTAAAATGTTGTATTTTTTCACCTTTTAAACCTTTTCATTTTTTACATTTATTCAACTAGAGGTGGTAGATAATTCAATATCAAAAAAACATCTGCCAAGTAAATGCACAGTGCTTCCTCGTGCTAAATTCACCAAAGGTAGTTAATTATTATTGAACAATTTAAATAAAAACCAATAGTGTTTATATAAATTGCCTGGAATTATACTAAAAAATATTAGTTCGAAATTTTTCTTAAGACGCACCTGATTATTTTTTCGTATATTTTTAATTTTTTGACAATTTGAATCTAAATCTAAATTTAAGCAAACGTCAAAATGACATTTAATATATCCAAGCAAATATCAATTTAGAAAAACAAAACACGATTTTTTTAAAATAAATTTTAGATAAATCTTTGTAAGGGAATATTTTACTACAAACGTTGTAGACCTATATTATAGGAAATTTAATGCTCTACAAAAAATATTCTATAAAATTTTCACGTAACACGTGTCATTCTGGAGATATCTTGAAAAAATAAATATTTTGGGATGTCACCCCTCCCCCTTACACAAGATTTTGAATTGGGACCGTCCTCAAGCCAGACCCAACCATCCAACCAAGTTTCAATAATATCGGTTCAGTGGTTCATGAATTATGCGTGTGACAAGTATTCAGGGGACAGAAAGACCAATTTAAAATTTTGAAATCTGAGAACAATTTTTTTGTTTCATTCTAAAACAATCACAAAGCTTCTCGTATCTTCGATATTGCGAGGAAGCAAAAAACTTTACATAAAATTAATAAAATAAAATCTATTTGAGAAAGGTGGGGCTAAATTTCAAAAGCTTGATAAACCTGGCATATGACAAGTTATCAAAATTATACTTTGATAATATAATATAAGATAGGAGGGCCTGTAGAGATTTGCTATAAGTATTTGCTTATGTTCATGCACCTATTCAGTATTATTTTATTAATCTTACAGTCAAGTATAACTGAATTTATTTGTTTTTGCAATTTATAAAATTGTTTTGTGAAAAACTGTGCCATACAAGTTAATTATTAATATTATAAAATTATAATTAAATGGTAAGTAAAATAATTTTATTTTAATTTTGTTTTGATGGCTTTATCAGTGGCTTAACCAGAAAGGGGCTAAATGGTTATGGGTCAATCCATATGAAATGGTCCAAAATTAAATTAAATGGTTGCTTGGCCATTCTAAAAAAAATTGATTTTTTGTGTGTAATTACCCTAACATGTTGGTAGTTCGAAACGACCATTATTTTAATTTTATTGTTTTTTGTTTTCGCGTGACGGCCATATTTGTTCTACAGGTCGCAGCATTTTTTGTACTTTAAAGGGTTTGCGGAAACTAAAATATCTCAGCTTCTATCAAACCTTTCAACATCGGAGTAAAAGCAAAATATTCAGAATAAAACGGGCTACAAGATTACTTTTAGACATTTTCACCTGAATGTTATCCTAAAGGGTGGAATTTCAGCCTTAATTCTTAGATCTTTTTTTGAAAAAATCCCATTTTCAAGGGGATGTTTTTGCAAGAAGGGGAAAAGTTAACAAGGCAAATTATTTTTTACAAATAGGTGGGTACTAGTTGTATTCACACACCAAAGTTCAACTCTGAGACTTGCCCCCTTTTATTTCAAAAAATTCTCAAAATTTGAAAATTATAGAAAATGGCACTTTTCAAAGCTAAATAACTCTGGTGGGGGTCCACATAAAAATCTGAAATTTTAGCCAATAATAGTACTATATAATGGTATTATGTACCAAAAATTTTGAGATTGAGATTTGACTACAGGCAGTGGTATTGTAACCACAATATTCAATAGGAGTTCATATGTTAATACAGAGTGTCAACATTAATATAATATCTATTACTATCTTTTTTCTTCTTGGAAATAGAAGAATGCTTGAATGAAGAAAAAAATTGTATTTTTTCTGAATGTTTTTAAAATCTCATTTTTTATTTTCTGTTACTTCCGGTTGAACCGGAAATGATGTTAAATTTTGTTTTTCAAAGGTTACACCCTATATATATTTTATTTTTAGATAGAAAATTAGGTCAGCTTTAAAAATTTATAACACATATAATAACTTAAAGTAACTCATAACAAAGATATAACATGTTTTAATTATTATTGAAAGAAAATCACAACATGTATACGCTCATTGAAACATGCATTTTTGTGGTTACAATACCACTGCTTGTAGTCAAATCTCAATCTCAAAATTTTTGGTACATAATACCATTATGTAGTACTATTATGGGCTAAAATTTCAGATTTTTATCTGGTCCCCCACCAGAGTTATTTAGCTTTGAAAAGTGCCATTTTCTCGAATTTTCAAATTTTGAAAAAATTTTAAAATAAAGGGGAGTAAATCTCAGAGTTGAACTTTGGTGTGTGAATACAACTAGTACCCACCTATTTGTAAAAAATAATTTGCCTTGTTAACTTTTCCCCTTCTTGCAAAAACATCCCCTTGAAAATGGGAATTTTTCAAAAATAGAACTAAGAATTAAGGCTGAAACTTCACCCTTTAGGATAACATTTAGGTGAAAATGTCTAGAAGTAATCTTGTAGCCCGTTTTATTCTGAACAATTTGCTTATAGTCCCGTGTTGAAAGGTTTGATAGAAGCTGAGATATTTTAGTTTCCGCGAACTCTTTAAAGTACAAAAAATGCTGCAACCTGTAGAACAAATATGGCCGTCACGCGAAAACAAAAAACAATAAAATTAAAATAATGGTCGTTTCGAACTACCAACATGTTAGGGTAATTACACACAAAAAATCAATTTTTTTTAGAATGCTCGAGCAACCAGTGCTGGACCAGTTCATATGGATTTACCCTTATGCCAGTGACATTTTTTAAGCTATTTTATTTTTTGATAAAAAAAATCCTCGCCCACCTCCCTCCCCCTTAAAAAATTCTGGTTACGCCACTGAGCTTTATGTATTTGCAATAATTGAAATCGTTTTGGACATGAATTTAAAAAAGTTGTGTATTATTTTTTGGGAATTTTGATTTTGAATCTTTTAGGTATTGAAAAAAAAATTTTCAATATGAAGATTTTCAGTATTTTTAACCCTTCTAGTCCATTTTGTTCGAAATTATTTAAAAATATATGTTTTATGTATACAGGGTGGGGCATTTAAAGTGTTACAGTTAATTATCTCAGAACCATCGCATATTTGAAAAAAATGTTTTAACAAAAAAATGTTTGGTTGTGAGGGGGTAATCGAACAGTTATATTTAATTGTTATTTTAACGTGGTCTTCAAGGATATTTGAAGGTCAACATCATTTTTTTTAAATAGGAACCTATAGTTTTTATTTAGTAATCTTATTCTACGTGAAAAAACATGAATCTATCATTGAAAACTTTTTTTTGAACAACCCAAGCTTTCCAAGGTATCTAACAAAATAATTCGAGATTTTGAACTTTCAAGAATTTTTTACTCAGAAACCACAAACTTTAGAAAAAAAAGTACAGGATACACAAAATATTTATTTTGGTCTAATAAAGCTTGTAGAATTATTTAAAACATTAAAAAAGTTTTTAAAACTTTTAAAAACATTTTCTATTTATTTTATTTTAACAAAACAAAAAAAAAGTACGAAATGTTAAAAAAATTCTAGAATAATTCTCCAAGTTTCATTAGACCAAAATAAACATTTATTGTATCTTGTACTTTTTTTCTAAAGTTTATGGTTTCTGATTAAAAAATTCTTGAAAATTCAAAATCTCGAATTATTTTGTTAGATACCTTGGAAAGCTTGGGTTGTTCAAAAAAAAGTTTTCAATGAAATATTCGTGTTTTTTGACGTAGAATAAGATTACTAAATCTAAACTATAGGTTCCTATTTAAAAAATGATGTTGATCTTCAAATATCCTTGAAGGCTACGTTAAAATAGCAAATAAATATTACTATTCGATTACCCCCTTACAACCAAACATTTATTGGTTGAAACATTTTTTTCAAATATGCGATGGTTCTGAGATAATTCAACTGTAACACTTTAAATGCCCCACTCTGTATATGTTAAAATATTTTAGTCCAATATTTATTGATAAAAAAATAAATATAGAAATTATTTATTTGAATTTCATTCACAAAAAGAAAATAGAAGTTTAAATTTTCTGTTATTGCCAAATATTCCGTATTGGGAATACACAAAAAAAATTATTTTAGGTACATCTCTTTATAAGTAGTTATATAATGAACTAAAACTATAAAAATTAATGAAGTATTTTATCAAAGGGTTAACTGAAAATATTCATTGAATAAGATTAATAATTTTAATTAATATGAATTGTTTTTATAAATCATTAACTTAAAAAATTGTATTTACGAGTAATTATTTGGCACGTAAAAATTCTTATTGAATAAATTTGTATTTTTAAGACGGTATTCAGATATTGCTATTATTTATTTTCATTACAGAAATCTGTCGATAATTAAAAGGTGATTGCACTAATTGTCGCATTTGCAATATTTTGGATCAAATATTAATTTAATATAAATGGATTTGTCTCTATGTAAAGCAGTTGTTAATGGAGACATTGACATTGTAAAACAGTTTTTAAACAAAGGAGGAGATGTAAACATTGCTGATGAAGATGGATGGACAATTATGCACTGGGCAGCTGGAAACGGACATGCAGATATTGTGAAAGAGTTATTGAACCGTGGGGCTGGTGTTGATATTATTGACAAGAATGGATGGACAACACTACTCCTGGCTGCTTTCACTGGGCACATAAATATTGCTAAAGCATTGTTGAACAGTGGGGCTAGTGTTGATATTGTAAATAAGGATGGATGGACAGCACTACACAAGGCAGCTTACTATGGACACACAGATATTGTCAAAGAGTTGTTGAACAGTAAAGCTAGTGTTGATATTGTAAATAATGAGGGATGGACACCACTACACATGGCAGCTAGGTACGGACACACAGATATTGTCAAAGCGTTGTTGAACAGTAAAGCTAGTGTTGATTTTGTAACTAATGAGGAATGGACACCACTACACATGGCAGCTAGGTACGGACACACAGATATTGTTAATACATTGTTGAACAGTGGGGCTAGTGTTGATACTGTAACTAATGCGGGATGGACACCACTACACATGGCAGCTAGGTACGGACACACAGATATTGTTAATACATTGTTGAACAGTGGGGCTAGTGTTGATACTGTAACTAATGCGGGATGGACACCACTACACATGGCAGCTAAGAACGGACACACAGATATTGTCAAAGAGTTGTTGAACAGTAAAGCTAGTGTTGATATTGTAAATAATGAGGGATGGACACCACTACACATGGCAGCTAGGTACGGACACACAGATATTGTCAAAGCGTTGTTGAACAGTAAAGCTAGTGTTGATTTTGTAACTAATGAGGAATGGACACCACTACACATGGCAGCTAGGTACGGACACACAGATATTGTTAATACATTGTTGAACAGTGGGGCTAGTGTTGATACTGTAACTAATGCGGGATGGACACCACTACACATGGCAGCTAGGTACGGACACACAGATATTGTTAATACATTGTTGAACAGTGGGGCTAGTGTTGATACTGTAACTAATGCGGGATGGACACCACTACACATGGCAGCTAGGTACGGACACACAGATATTGTTAATACATTGTTGAACAGTGGGGCTAGTGTTGATACTGTAACTAATGCGGGATGGACACCACTACACATGGCAGCTAAGAACGGACACACAGATATTGTCAAAGAGTTGTTGAACAGTAAAGCTAGTGTTGATATTGTAAATAATGAGGGATGGACACCACTACACATGGCAGCTAGGTACGGACACACAGATATTGTCAAAGAGTTGTTGAACAGTAAAGCTAGTGTTGATATTGTAAATAATGAGGGATGGACACCACTACACATGGCAGCTAGGTACGGACACACAGATATTGTCAAAGAGTTGTTGAACAGTAAAGCTAGTGTTGATATTGTAAATAATGAGGGATGGACACCACTACACATGGCAGCTAGGTACGGACACACAGATATTGTCAAAGAGTTGTTGAACAGTAAAGCTAGTGTTGATTTTGTAACTAATGAGGGATGGACACCACTACACATGGCAGCTAGGTACGGACACACAGATATTGTTAATACATTGTTGAACAGTGGGGCTAGTGTTGATACTGTAACTAATGCGGGATGGACACCACTACACATGGCAGCTAAGAACGGACACACAGATATTGTCAAAGAGTTGTTGAACAGTAAAGCTAGTGTTGATATTGTAAATAATGAGGGATGGACACCACTACACATGGCAGCTAGGTACGGACACACAGATATTGTCAAAGCGTTGTTGAACAGTAAAGCTAGTGTTGATTTTGTAACTAATGAGGAATGGACACCACTACACATGGCAGCTAGGTACGGACACACAGATATTGTTAATACATTGTTGAACAGTGGGGCTAGTGTTGATACTGTAACTAATGCGGGATGGACACCACTACACATGGCAGCTAGGTACGGACACACAGATATTGTTAATACATTGTTGAACAGTGGGGCTAGTGTTGATACTGTAACTAATGCGGGATGGACACCACTACACATGGCAGCTAAGAACGGACACACAGATATTGTCAAAGCGTTGTTGAACAGTAAAGCTAGTGTTGATTTTGTAACTAATGAGGGATGGACACCACTACACATGGCAGCTAGGTACGGACACACAGATATTGCCAAAGAGTTGTTGAACAGTAAAGCTAGTGTTGATATTGTAAATAATGAGGGATGGACACCACTACACATGGCAGCTAGGTACGGACACACAGATATTGTCAAAGCGTTGTTGAACAGTAAAGCTAGTGTTGATTTTGTAACTAATGAGGAATGGACACCACTACACATGGCAGCTAGGTACGGACACACAGATATTGTTAATACATTGTTGAACAGTGGGGCTAGTGTTGATGCTGTAACTAATGCGGGATGGACACCACTACACATGGCAGCTAGGTACGGACACACAGATATTGTTAATACATTGTTGAACAGTGGGGCTAGTGTTGATACTGTAACTAATGCGGGATGGACACCACTACACATGGCAGCTAAGAACGGACACACAGATATTGTCAAAGCGTTGTTGAACAGTAAAGCTAGTGTTGATTTTGTAACTAATGAGGGATGGACACCACTACACATGGCAGCTAGGTACGGACACACAGATATTGTTAATACATTGTTGAACAGTGGGGCTAGTGTTGATACTGTAACTAATGCGGGATGGACACCACTACACATGGCAGCTAGGTACGGACACACAGATATTGTTCATACATTGTTGAACAGTGGGGCTAGTGTTGATACTGTAACTAATGCGGGATGGACACCACTACACATGGCAGCTAAGAACGGACACACAGATATTGTCAAAGCGTTGTTGAACAGTAAAGCTAGTGTTGATTTTGTAACTAATGAGGGATGGACACCACTACACATGGCAGCTAGGTACGGACACACAGATATTGCCAAAGCGTTGTTGAACAGTAAAGCTAGTGTTGATATTGTAAATAATGAGGGATGGACACCACTACACATGGCAGCTAGGTACGGACACACAGATATTGTCAAAGCGTTGTTGAACAGTAAAGCTAGTGTTGATTTTGTAACTAATGAGGAATGGACACCACTACACATGGCAGCTAGGTACGGACACACAGATATTGTTAATACATTGTTGAACAGTGGGGCTAGTGTTGATACTGTAACTAATGCGGGATGGACACCACTACACATGGCAGCTAGGTCGGACACACAGATATTGTTAATACATTGTTGGACAGTGGGTTTAGTGTTGATACTGTAACTAATGAGGGATGGACACCACTACACATGGCAGCTAGGTACGGACACACAGATATTGTCAAAGCGTTGTTGAACAGTAAAGCTAGTGTTGATTTTGTAACTAATGAGGGATGGACACCACTACACATGGCAGCTAGGTACGGACACACAGATATTGTTAATACATTGTTGAACAGTGGGGCTAGTGTTGATACTGTAACTAATGCGGGATGGACACCACTACACATGGCAGCTAGGTACGGACACACAGATATTGTTAATACATTGTTGGACAGTGGGGCTAGTGTTGATATTGTAAATAATCAGGGATGGACACCACTACTCCTGGCTACTTTTGGTGGGCATGCAGATATTGTAATAGCATTGTTAGAAAAGGGGGCTGATATAAACTAAAGAAATAACGATGGCAAAACAGCTCTAGATGTTTCTGATAATAAAGACATTACAAATCTGTTGTTAAAATATAAACCAAACCTTACTACCGATCATTCTGAAATATCTGAAATATCAAACGATACCCAAAATAATATAGAGTCTCAGAATGCTAATTCAACAGAAGGAACAACGTCAGATAATAATACTGTGATTAATGAAGATGACAATTCATCTAAAAATAAAAATGAAGATAATATTCTTCGAGAATCAAACACAAACCGTAATGTAAATCATCCTGGAATATCTGAAGAAATTAACATTACCCAAGATCCTTTGGATTGTAAAAACACCAACACTGACAGTTCAGCAGAAGCAACAAGATCTGATAATGCTACTGATAATGTGATGATTGAAGACAACGATTCATCTGGAATTATAAATGAAGATAACACTTCTTCAGATGTAGAACACCAGGAACCAACATTAAGTACCAATAAGGTAACAAATAGCAATAACACTGATTCACAAACTGTTGGTGGAATTAGTAATTCAGAAAATATAAACATTATTCATATAAATAATATATACCATAATACAATTAACACACATCCTGGAATATCTGAACAAATGAACAACACTCAAGATCCTTTGGAGTCTCAGAACACGAACACTGACAATACTACAAAAGTAATTAATGAAGACAACGAAGCATCTAGAAATATAAATGATAATACATTTCTTCAGATGCAGAACACCAAGAACGAACATTAAGTACAAATAGCTATAACGATGGTTCATTAATTGTAGGTGATACTAGTAATAATTCAGGAATTATAAATATTCAGAACATACACAATGTAAATCGTCCTTATTTTGATTTTGGAATATTTACTGTTGTAGCATTCGGGTTTTTTGCAGTAAATTATTTTAAAAATCATAGATAATCAATATTTAACTAATGGCTCTTTAAACTTTTGAAATAATTCATGTTCTGTATTTAATAGGTTTAAAACAAATATATAATAAACAAAATTCAGTTTAATTAACCAATGTCACAACGTAGGTCATTCCAAACTAATAAACGTGTAAAATATTTATAAGAGTTATTTGAAAAATATTTATTAAAATAATTTGTCTGGTGTATGCAGTGTACTAACATTAGAAAATATAATTTAAGTATAATTTTCTATTTCAACCATATTTACTTTCTAGAAAATCCACCAAACCGTTTAAAAAAAGTGAAAAAGTATTTTTAAAACAAATTTTTAAACTTGTATATCTTACTATTCTTACTATATACAAAATATTATCGTATTTATTTGTTATTAAAGTATTAATAAGACTGTTATCTATTGATAAAACATATTTGCTGATTTTGATGTAGGTAAAACATGTACTTAATATTTATTTTCAATATAAAAACACTTACATTTAAAATAAGTGCCACTGATAGTGAATAAAACATATTTTATACATTAGCTGAAGTTTACATAACTATTTATATTTGAGTAAAAGTATAAGAGCCCCAGAAACTGCATATTTCAAAACAACTAAAATCAGCCCCACTGTTTGTACCCAGCATATCTGTGGGTCTGCTGTAAAACAAACTAAACAATCTTCAAACTCTAAATTGTGATATATAAACAATTTTACACCAATGCCAAATTTTATCAGAGACAGAACTTACGTCAGCTGCACTATCATTATCAACATATCTGTGTGTCTGCAACCAAACAAACTAAACAATCTTTGAACTTTATATTGTGTTTTATAAACAGTTCTAAAAACAATGTTGATCTTTTTCCAAGACAGAACCTACGTCAGCTCCACTATTCATTACCATCATATCTGTGTGTCCGCTGCCAAACAAACTACACAATCTGTGAACTCTATATTGTGTTATATAAACAGTTTTACAACAATGCCTATTTTTATCCAAGACAGAACTTACGCCAGCCCCACTGTTCATTATCAACATATCTGTGTGTCCGCTGCCAAACAGACTAAACAATCTGTGAACTCTATATTGTGTTATATAAACAGTTTAAAATAATGAGAACTTATATCCAAGACAGAACTCACGCCAGTCGCATTGTTCATTATCAACATATCTGTGTGTCAGCTGCCAAACAAACTAAACAATCTGTGAACTCTATATTGTGTTATATAAACAGTTTTATAACAATGCCAATTTTTATAAAAGACAGAACTTACGTCAGCCCCACTGTTCATTATCAACATATCTGTGTGTCCGCTGCCAAACAGACTAAACAATCTGTGAACTCTATATTGTGTTATATAAACAGTTTTACAATAATGAGAACTTATATCCAAGACAGAACTCACGCCAGCCCCACTGTTCATTATCAACATATCTGTGTGTCAGCTGCCAAACAAACTAAACAATCTGTGAACTCTATATTGTGTTATATAAACAGTTTTATAACAATGCCAATTTTTATAAAAGACAGAACTTACGTCAGCCCCACTGTTCATTATCAACATATCTGTGTGTCCGCTGCTAAACAAACTAAACAATCTGTGAACTCTATATCGTGTTATATAAACAGTTTAAAATAATGAGAACTTATATCCAAGACAGAACTTACGTCAGCCCCACTGTTCATTATCAACATATCTGTGTGTCCGCTGCTAAACAAACTATACAATCTGTGAACTCTATATCGTGTTATATAAACAGTTTAAAATAATGAGAACTTATATCCAAGATAGAACTCACGCCAGTCGCATTGTTCATTATCAACATATCTGTATGTCTAGTAGGAAGTATAAAAAGATAATTATGAAACCTCAGAAAGGTAAAATAAAAGATATCGTGGAGTAGGCCTACTGGGGAAACCACGTTAAAAAAAACGCGCCATGTACTGTACCTCGTAGGTGGTGTGGAAACAGTACCTTAATCAATTATTAATATAATATTAAATACAGTATATTCACAGAAGCGTAGCTAGGACTCCTTGTGCCCCCAGCAAGGAGCCCTAGCTACGCTTCTTATCTTTTACTTTATATTAATTTTACTTTTTTTTATTCATCAAATTTACAGGTAATTTTTCTGTCCTTGGTGGAGACCAATCCCCCCCCCCTAGCTACACCTCTGTATTGTATAATTTTTAAAAAATATGTGAATGTTTATGTTAAGGAAAGTAGAAAATATTTACATTTTTCTATTTTCGGATTATTTATGTAATTTAATAAATTTTATAATATTAATTTAATAAAAAAATATATCTTATATAAACAAATAGGTATTTCTACCAGAAAAATTCTATCTTATCTTTGAATTTTTGATAAACAAAAATAAATAAGATAATATGAATTTTCTATGTAATTTTGCATAATCTTTGCATGTACAACATTTGAATAAATATATTCTTTAAATGATTTATTACAGCAGCAGTTCTCAAACTTTAATACTTACTCTATGGATCCTCCATTTCATAAATAAATTCAAGATAAAATATAGCCAATTTTAATATATGTAGCTCAATTTAACTCTCTAATGCAAGCTTGTCCAACCCGTGGCCTGCGAGGATAATTACAAAAAAAATATAATAATAATTTTATAATAATAAACCTGTATTGAAATTAGCGCGACTAAAAAAAAAAAGGTGTTCAGTTTTTATTTTTCCCAATCTAACCTTATTTTTTTATTCAATAAAATTAGGAATTGAACTTAACGTGATACGGTCCTCAGTTTTTTATTTTTGTATATTCTGGTCGTCTGCGGCCCTTAGTAAATTGAGTTTATACTATCCGGCCCAGAAGGTTCAAAAGGTTGGACACCTATGGTTTATTGCACATATTCGCCTTAATTACTTAATGATTTAATTTTAGGGTTTCCAATCTCGATTTAATTTGATTGAAAAATCGATTTTGAAAGTCCGATCTTTGATTTTTTGAATTGATTTTTCTAAATTTGCTTACATTAAACACCCCGGGTGACACCCGTCTCATTTGTTAATAAAATAAAGCATATTCACCTCCTTTTTTGGTCATTGTCAAATCTATAAAGGGTGATAACCGTACAATTTATTTTGATATTTTTTCTGTCGTAAAAAATTCACAGAGGGTAACACTCGCCTAATGCAAAAAAATAAATCCTATTAATTTTTTTCGGGGAGGGGGGGACACCATCGATTTCCGCCCTGGGAGTCACCCCCCTCTAGCAACGTCACTGCCAATGGCCCCTTTATAACATTTCTTTTATGATGTACGCATCCACTAAGAGATATTTTGAAATTCAGAAAGGGTGTTTAACTTTTTTTAATTATAATACGTTTATCTGCATATAAATTTCAGGTCAAATTCTCTTCTATTAAAATTAAAAAGATAATAAATTGTTCCCTACAAATTGTAAGAGAGAGATTTCATAAATTATATAAATGTTCATAAAAATAAATTCAACGCAGGTTAGTATTTTATAAAACTTTGACTTTTGATAAAACCACTCGAGATTTAATAAATTTGATATAAAATATACTTATAAATGTTTGCTTACTTTATATCAAATAATTATGTTTTGTATTTTCTATAGATGATATCATTGTATATTTTTATACTAATCTTTTTTATCTTCTTAAAAAAATTTATATTTTATTATTTTAAAGTGCAATGATTCAGGGAATTAAAAAAATTATAATTTGATAAATATTAATGAAAATGTACTTACCTAATACGTACAAAATATACACAATGTTCAATTAAAAAAAATTTACCCTTTGAATACCGTAAGCTACAATTTACTGAAATTTGATGATCTGAAAAAAATATCTCTAAAAAGTTTATAGGTAAAAGTAAAATATCTCAACAATTAAATAAAATAAAAAATATTTATTTTCATGTCAAAAAATACATTCATTTCTTTTTATTACTATTTTTCTTATATTTATTTTTATTCTTTAACTGTTTCTTTTTCTTTTTAACCATTTTTGTAACTTCTTGCCGCTTCTGAACGATTGCTTCTTCTTTTTTCTCTTCTCCTATTTTCTGCGCTAGCTCCGTAGGATCTCCTTTGAATATATCATTTAACGGAGTCAACTTGTAGCTTGTTTTCGGTTTAGTCATTTCTGCGTTAATTTTTTGTTCAATACGATTTATGTATTTTTCACCAGCTTTTTTCTTGAACATTTGCCGATATTTCGAAGGCGTAACATAATTACTGTTTTCCCATAACGTTTGGCTTCCAAAACTACCCGCAAAAATTTTTATCTGAAATAAAAATTAATATTTTATTCAGTCTCGTAAATGGCTGTAACTAAAAAGTGACTCATCGGATTGATTTCAAATTAAAACACATAAAACTATTCTGTATTACGAACATTTTAAGACCACCTCTAACATTTCAGGATATATAGTTCCCAAGTTCTTGGTTTTGAAACATTTCATGATGATTTTTTAACTTACCGGATTTAGGACGAATCTGGGCCCTATTTCAGCTAAAGCGCCGTCTTCTGATAGTATCTGGAAGTTCCTGAACCATATACGATTATCCAAAACACTGAATGTATAAACGTGATCGAAGAACGGCTGGCTCTTTGGATGGTGGTTTGGAACGCCAAATGTCTGACTGAATATTTCCTTCATAAGAGCGTAATGAGGCTTTTCAGTGAAGTTGTTATCGAAAGAAAGTAATGGTCGTGAACCTCTTAAGCAATTCCCTGTTAGTTTTAATTCCTCCATTGTATAAACTGAAAAAATAAATATTTTTATGGTAATTTTTTGTATTTGAACTCGTACAAGACTGAAAATAATACAGGACATAGAAAAATATCACAGTTAAACACTAATATAATAGTTTTTTTTTAATATTTTAACTATCGGGGACAGAAATAAATAAATAGCATAACATAACCTCAAAATTTTAGTACGTACCGTTTTCAACTAAAAATTTTAAGCTGGGGCCATTGGGAATGTGTGAAACCCACATGTACAAGTCTTTTTTCTTCCTGCCTTCAAAAAATAACGCCTTATTACAGTTTTTTACTTCACAAATTTCATTTAAAATTGATAGATTTTTTGAACGTTCAATTTTTGATTCTGTCTTATGATGAGGCATTAACTTTTTAATATCTTCCATTAAATGTCTGTCTCGATGACTTATACCCCTAGAAGCTAGGACTAAAACTCGTTGCTTATTTACCCATTTTAACTAAAAAAAATAATTAAAATAAAATTTAATTATATTATATTTATTACATTTTGATTTTATGTACCTTTTTAGCTGTAGGCTCATCTGATTTTCTTTTTAAGGGAGGTACGCCTTTTTTTACCTCATTTTCTTCGATATTTTGTAATTTTCTTTTCATTTTTATTCTAGTTTATAGGTTAACTTTCAATACACATGGAAGTTGAATATTTTCTCCCCACTTTACCAGTTAAAAAGCATGTGTGCGCGTGCGCATGTTATATAAAATTATTATCATAATTTAATTTTTATTTTATTACTACTTTTTATTAGTAATAAAATTCATAATATATATATGCCTGTATCGAATTTTAGATAAATTTCGTTGCAAAATAAACAAAATTGATTTTTGGATTAATGTTGAACCCAAATAATTAAATTTCAATGAAAAATAATATCGTCTCAAAATTTCTTCTTATTTATCTTTTTCCAGATTCAACCAATCAGAATCGAGCTCTTATGTGATTTCAATTCTTGTCATTGCGAGCAAATGCACCGTCAAATTATGGATAATTTTATATTTAAAATAAAAAACAAGAGGAAATAAATAGTAGGGACACATTAATTAACATAAAACACAAAATGGATCTACCTAAACCACCTAAAGGTGAAAATAATACGTATTAACATATTTTAAATGTTAGGTTATGTTGAATATTTTGAAAACAATTTAATTATTTCAGATACCGAATTACGTAACATAATAGACAAATTAGCTCAGTTCGTTGCTAGAAATGGGCCTGAATTTGAACACATGACAAAAACCAAGCAAAAAAACAACCCCAAATTTCAATTCTTATACGGAGGGAAATATTTTAATTATTATCAATACAAAGTCACAACAGAACAAGCAAGTAAGTGATATTAAACCATACAACTTCTGACTGTCTTTATTCAACCAATTTCTTCCAGTTTTGAAGCAGCAAGGGAACAAAATCAAGTCGAATATCATCACTACGCCCCCTATAACAAGTCAAGCCCCACCTGCATTGAATACGGTACAACCGTGGACGAATCCTCCAGGTTTAAGCAATGTCTTGACGTTGAATCAAATCGAACAACAGCAGAGTGTATTACGAGAACAAATACAACAAAGTGAGCAGAATCTGAATGCCCAATACACAGTAAGTGAAATTTTGTATTTATCAGATTTTACGTAAATGACTGTAACTGAAAATCAACTTATTGGACTGATTTAAAATTTTAATACGTAAAACTAGATTATATAACGAATATTTTAAGACCACCAATAATTTGATGTGATTTATCGTTCCCAAGTTCTATGTTACCAAACTTTTTTATTTGACAGGTATTAACTCAGCAACAGCAGTCTAAAATAGACGAGGTTGTTAATAAAGCCGAGACTGACACGCTAAAGCGTTTAGCAGAACTGTCGGGGCTGGACTTGGACGCACTGGACAGTTTATTACAGCCGATAATGGACACTTGCACTAAAGACAGCATCAGTAACGGGAAGGGCTGGATATTGCAGCACGCGACGACGGCAGATCAGTGTGAGGCTGTCGCCAAGTACTTGCTCCAAAAGTGAGTGAAACTATTAGGGATTGTGCGATTTAAAAATTATAAAACGTAATTTGTTTTTTTATAGAATCATTCACGGAACTTCAACGTTTCTTCAAAAATTACACGTTATCTATTTAGTTAACGATGTTCTTCATCATTGGTAAGTACTTCTGACTGCTTCGGTGAGACGTGTATTTAACTGTATTGTTCCTTAGTGCAAGAAAACATGCAGATGACTTGAAGAAGGCTCTGGAAGAAGTCGTCGTTCCAATGTTCTGCAACACAAATATAGGAATAACAGATGAACAGAAATGCAAACTAGACAAGCTCTTGAGTCTCTGGGAGTCGAAGGCCAACTACTTCAACAGCAGTACCGTGAAGAAGCTGTACAATCCAGTCGAGAGCTACGCCGAGTACAAGGCGTCCCTTGTCGCAAAGCACGCATCTGCAATCGCCACGGTCACGCAGAACATGAAGATCACGTTCGACAGGTGAGTTATAAGTCTTGTGTCGTGTGTTCTGATTTACAGTTGAACTCTTTCTACAGCTATCAGACACAACACAACGCGTTTGTGGCCCACGCGACGCAGCAAATACAAGTCCTTGAGCAACAGAAACAGGTCGTTGAGAAACAGAATACGTTCCAGCCACCGTCTAATTTCCAGCAGAATAACTTTTCAGGGACTTTCCCGCAGATTTCTCAACCGATACCACCCCAGCAGCCTCCGTCTTTCATCCCGGAAGATCCATCTAACTCTAATCAGAGTAACGTGTCGCAGAATAGTTTACCTTCGGACTCTTCGCAAAGTTACTCTGAAAATAATTTATTGGGTTCTGGAATTCCGGGACAAAATCTACCGGGTTCTGGAATTCCGGGACAGAATCTATCGATTCCTGGAATTCCCGGACACAATCTACCAGGTTCACAAAATTTGCCAGGTTCTGGAATTCTAGGAAACAATTTACCCGTATCTGTAATTTCGGGACAGAATTTATCGGGTCCCGGTGTCCCTGGACAAAATTTGCCGGGTACCGGGATGAACCCGATTAACCCGTCTGTTCTACCTCCGATGAACCCGAGTCTACCGCCGCCGAATCTTGGTGGGCCTGATTTGGGTTTGAATTTCAATCAACCGCCCCCAGGATTTCTTCCACCGCCTGGAATCTTCCCGGATTTTTCAAAACCGCCTCCAGGGTTCCCAATTCCGCCGCTTCTGCCCCCACCTGTAGAGATATTCCCGTCTGTGCCGTATTATGATCTCCCAGCCGGATTAATGGTTCCGTTGATAAAGGTAAGAAATGTGTTATTTTTTATTTTTGTTTGATAACATAGAACTTTAGAACTATAGATCATAGAAACTTTATATTGGTCTTAAATTGTGCATTATAAAGTCTAGTTTCACGTATTAAAAGTACAAATCATTCCGATGAATTGTTTAGTAGTTACAGCCGTTTATATAAAGTACAAAAAAAATCAGTTAACAATTTCAAAAAATTGTCGCAACATGGTACTTGAGAATTATAGATGGCAAATACTCGGGAATGGTGTTAAAATGATCGTAATACAGTTGACTTGCATGTGTTATAATACAATTAATTTTGATGCATCTTTTTCAAGTTACCTCTGTTAACGCAGTTTGACGTTATTTATTTCAGTTGGAAGATTGTTCATACAAATCTTTAGACCCTGGTTCTATTAGGATTCCCCCTCCAACGCAGACCAGTGATAGACTAAATGCTGCAGTTGACGCATTCTACAGCACACCTTCACATGATAGACCTAGAGATAGGTAAGTTAAAATAAAAAATTAAACGTTACAGTAATTTTTACGATTTACGTTTTTTCAATTCCAGCGAGGGTTGGGAGAAACTAGGCCTCTATGAATACTACAAAACAAAGAACATGGCTAAGAAACTCAAAGAAGAACAAGTGGCGTTAGGTCTGCGGGAGAAATCACGGAGTCCCAGCCCGATTGTTCTGAAGAAACCCGATAAAGAAATGGATCAAAAGAAACGAAGATATAGCTCGAAATCACCGTCGCCGAGGAGTCCGGTTAGAAGGAGAAGTACGAGCAGTAGGAGAGAGAGGAATAGGAGGAAGAGGTCCAGGTCCAGGTCCAGGTCGAAAACGAGGTCTCCACAGCCGATTAAAAGAGAAAGGTCGCTGTCGCCAATTCAGCCGATGTTTATGTGAGTCTTATTTATTTAGAATCATATAACTCTTTAAATAATGTATAGAAGATGAATCTACTAAAACTATCAGAAAGTAGAATGTTCAAGCTTTGAGGAACTTCTTTATTTATCTAATTACTGTTATTTTTACCAAAGTTACAGTGGTTTAAACTTGAACGATTTTTTAATATTTTTCTAACCTCACTTTATGATCAAATAATTCTGTAAAAAATGAAGACTATTTAAATCTATAAACACTATTAGATAATAGAGACTTTAAGCTTTAATATGTTTTTTTATTTATCTATTTATGGACATTTTTATCAACGTTACACCTGTTTGAAAATTACCCTTTTTATTCATATAACTCTTGAAAAAATCAATAGAATCTTAATCTGCTAAAACAATCAGCAAATAGAGAGTTCAAGCTTCAAGAAACCTTTTTATTTATTTAATTACCGTTATTTTTACCAATGTTATAATAGTTTGAAAGTTAACTCTTTAAAAAATCAATAGAATTTTAATCTGCAGACTCTATTAGAAAATATTGGTTTCAAGCTTCGAAATACTTTTTGAATCGTTTCATTACCATCATTTTTACCGAAGTTACAGTTATTTGAACTTGATTTTTGCAATATCTTCTGTAAACCCCTTATTTCATAACTTACGTTTCCATGCAGGCCCGTATCCAGACAACCCGAACGTGAAATCGACCCATCCAACAAGGGCCACCAGCTCCTGAAGAAGATGGGCTGGGGTGGCTCAGGTCTGGGGGCCAAGGGGCAAGGTATCGAAGCCCCAATAACAGGCGGAGAGGTCAGAGATCGACAGGACATGTACAAAGGTATTGGAATCAATATCAACGACCCATACGAAAGCTTCAGGAAACACAAGGGGGCCGCTTTCATCACGAGGATGAAGGCAAGGGCGGAGGAACGTGCCGCCGAGGAGAGGTGTTAGGGAGAAAGTAAACGTGAGTCGTTGTTTATGTAAATATTAATGATTTTGTCACTTACGGATAGGATTGATGTAAAAAATATGTCGTATTTTAAATATGAGGAAATATTTAAGTTAACGAATTTTTTATTTATTGTTTTCAACAGGAAACAATGTCTCGTAAATTATTTTATTATTGAAAAAATAAATGATTTACTTTTAAAGATATTATATTGAAAATATTGCGAAATAAAGTTTATAAAAAAAAAAATTGCCTTCAATTAAAAGTTACCCTATTATTAATTTTTCAGGATGGTTTTCGATTGCGTTTTTACTTATTTAATTTACAGTTCTATTTTTTTTTTTTGCCTTAAGGAGGGGGAAAATAAATAATATAAGAAAAAAAATATTCATTGAATTGCCTTTGACAAAGAATTACCCTGTTATTAATTTTTCAGAACTATTTGGAATTGAGTTTTTACAAGTGTTGTTTAATTTACAGTTCTAATTTTTTGTCAGGACTTTTAAGAAGGAAGAAAATAAATAAAACAAAAATGTTTATAAGAAAAAAAGTTTCACTGAATTACCTTTAATTAAAAATTACCCTATTATTAATTTTCAGGATGGTTTGTGATTTTGTTTTTTCCCTAAAATGTCAGTTAATTTACAGTTCTATTAATTGTTTTCCAGCACTAAATTTGAGGAGGGGAAAAATAAATAAAATAAAATATCAAAATCTGAATCAATTATTATTAAAGAAAGCAGTAAAAAATACAAATTATTTTATATACCTATTAAAATACACAATATTTAAAATACAAAGTAACATAATAGACTTATACAGGTGATTACAAAGTCACTGGACTTCGGGCATTTCTAATATTAAAATAAAAAAATTAGATATTTTCAGGGGGCATCCGAACAAAAATGTTTATTACATTTGTGTCAGTAAAAACATTATTAAATTGATAAAAAAAATATTTATTTAAAAAATCTTATTATGGACAAAGACTGTTTTTTTAAAAAATTTTTATTATATAAATGTACATTTTTCTAATCGTTTTTGTTGCAGTGTGAAGGGACTTTGCGACCACCTGTATGCGTAAATTATAAACTATAGAAATAGACAGGACATCTAATATTTTCTATAAATTATGTGTAACTTTATAAACGACCCAGTCAGCCGTAGTCGATTCGACTAAATCCACTTTTTTGTTTTGATCTTGGACTTGTCAATTATTTGGCTCAATTTACTTAAAGGCCTTGAAACTTTTTAAGCCTTTCTACACTTGTCAATTGTACAGGCCGATGCATTTAAAGATGCATATTTGAAAAAAAAATTTAAACCAAAGAATATTTGGTGATGAGGGGGTATTCGAATAGTAATATTTAATATAAAATATTGTTATTTTAACGTGGCGTTCAAGATTATTTGAAGGTCAACATCATTTTTTTAAATATGAATATATAGTTTTTATTTAATAATCTTATTCTACAAATTTTTTTGAACAAGCTAAATTTTACAACTTTAAACTAAATAATTGTGAGATTTTGAAAATTCAAGAATTTTTACTCAGTAACCATCAACTTTAGAGAAAAAGTTAAACAAAAAATGTGTCTTTTGATCTAATAAAACTTGAGAATTATTCTACATAGAATTTTTTTTAACATTCGTATTTTTTTGTATTTGCTTAAAAATAAAATAAATAGAAAAAATTTTAAATAATTCTATAAGACCAAAATAAACATTTTTTGTATCCTGTACTTTTTTTCTAAAGTTTATGGTTTCTGAGTAAAAAATTCTTGAAAGTCCAAAATTTCTCATTATTTTGTTAGACATCTTGTAAAGTTTAGGTTGAACAAAAACAGTTTTCAATGAAAGATTAGTGTTTTTTCATGTAGAATAAGATTACTAAATAAAAACTATAGGTTCCTATTTAAAAAAATGATGTTGACCTTCAAAGAACCTTGAAGGCCACGTTAAAATAACAAATAAACCAAACATTTTTTGGTTTAAACGTTTTTTCAAATATGCGATAGTTCTGAGATAAAAATCTGTAACACTTTAAATGCCCGATCCTGTGTTCAATTTTAAGCTCACTTGTTGAACATACAATATGTTCTATTCTTCCATAAATTTCTTTGGTAAATTTAATTGTTATTTTTACAATCCAAGATTAATGGTTTGTTTTGGGTGATTTTGTGTTAATTATTAATTATTTTGTTCTTAAACAACGGAAACAGTTTATTTAACGTTTGTTATTCTGTTTTTCTATTCTATATAATTTCTGTAATTTTCAAATTGACAGGTATAAATAAAATAGTCTCTTTTTCTAAAAAAAATTTAAGAAGAATACGTCTTAGGAATTTTTATTCAGCAGTTCGAGAAACGAGGAGAATTTAAAAAATACAACTAGTTTGAAATAAATTGTACGTTACCGAGTGGACTCGATTGAATGGGTCGTTTTGTATTAGAACAATAGTTTAAATTGCTTTCATTCTGATATCTCAGTCTTCTTACAAACTTATAGTTCACGGTCACAGCCTTGAAATAATTGTTTTTTCAGATCAGTTTTTTTTTTTAACAAATTTTACTATCGGATCAATTGTTTACAAACTAAATAAACGTATAATTATTATTTATTGTAATGACTTTAAGGGCGTCTAATAATTAAACAAATCTTTATACTTTCTCTATAGTTAAACATTGATTGAACCAAAAGACTATTAGTAGAGGTGTACTGGAATTCTGGCCGGAACTCACGATGTAGATTTAAAGTGAATATTTTAATGTCATTATTATTTTTATATTATATTATCAGGGTGTCCACTGGTTTTTGGAAATAAAATTCCCTGACTTTCCTTGAACACAGATTCAAAATTCCCTGACTCGGGGGAACCCCGGGGCAAGAATGTGCAGAAATAAAATTTGAAAACCTTTTTTTTTTTTTTGTCATAACTTGAAAATTTTACACTTGTTACTTACTTTCAATTCAATGACCTTTTTTTTTGTTGCTCGTCAACACTTTTTTCCCTGACTTCAGAATTTTAAATAAATTCCCTGACTTTCCCTGACCACTTTAGGCTTCCCTGAATTTCTAGAAAGTGGACACCCTGATTATTATTGACACTATAAATGTAATTACATTCGATTGAAAAGAACGTATGCTATACAAATAGTTTTACGAAGCTGTAAAAATTGCAAAATATGTAGAAAACGTAATTTTTATAATTTAATGTATTTTCTTAAGAAATACCATATAAAATAATGTTATATTAATTTAAGATAATAATCTATGTATTTATATTTAAAATATAACAGTAGTGACGTTAGACGCGAATTCCGGTACACCTCTAGTCATTAGTTTTCCACATACATTCAGTAGTTGGACTTCAGGCTATAGTTTCCATGGTGTCTAATTAGCAAGGTTACACTGTAATTTTTTTTTACAAGTATTGCTTCGTATTTATTGTTTTTATTATTTGTATAATTTGTAAACAATTTAACTGATTATATTATCTTATTTTATAGGCAACACATTTGTTTATTATATATTTATTATTAAATATATAACGATATAGAAAAATATTGATGTAAATATATCTTTATATAAACTATATTAAATAATTATCATTACTTTTGACATTTTTAAACAAAGATATGCATAATTTAATATAAATTATATATTCGTTCATATTTATTCAGTTGTTTCCTGTTTTGAAATGGGCACAAGCGAAAATAGAATTTGATATTTGTAATATGTAGTTTGAAGAACTCATTTCCTAAATTTGGTTTGACAATTTTGAAAAATATTAAAATTATTTAAGTTTTTTCTTGACACCTTTTGGAATCTATGGTTTTCAAATAACGGCTCATTAAAAATAAAATGTTTTCATATAGTTAGATAGTCAGCTAAAACGCTGTGTATCTTTTAAATGAAAACGTTTATTTTTCACGCCGTAGTTTCCGGGGAAATTTTTATAAAATTTAAGGATTGGGTTTTTCAATGTATCTGCTAGTTGGGGTCGAAGCAAGTTTTCTAAATTTAGACTCAGTATGAGGTTTTCTACATGGTTCTGATACTGTCATTGTTTCCTACATGGTTCTGATACTGTTATTGTTTTCTACATGTTTCTAATAATGTTATAATTATGGTTTCCTACATGGTTCTGATACTGTCATTGTTATGGTTTTCTGCACGGTTCTGATAATGTCATTATTATCTTATTTTCTCCAAATTAAAACTTGTGATAATTATTTAATATATGTTATATGAATAAAAAATAAACAACTATCGTAGTAAATATAAAAAGTATAATATATTCTTTTTATTTCTGTATAAAAATATTAACATTAATACTTTATCATATCCATATAATATAATATATTAATTTACTGGATTATTCTAAAAATAAATTTAATGTTTTAAATATAAAACAAAACTATTTAATAAACTCAGAACATTTAAAAAAAATCTAACAGTTATCGTAAAAAATTAATATAAAACGAATATATTGGTACTTAACACATTCAATGCCAACCATTCTCTTCTACTTTGTATTTCTGTTGTTTGTTGTTATTATTATTATTATTATTATTATTATTATTCAATCCGTTGCAAATCATCGGCTGGAAATTAACGTTAATAGTGACCGGATGTAAAATCAAATTCCCCACACTCGGCGAGACATCTATGATATTGTAACTCTGCAAGTACGGCAGCAGGGTGTTGTAGTCTATGGTCAACGGGATATAGAACGAGCCTTTACTGTGCAGAGCAAATATCGGCACCCCGAAATTATTCTTCTGCTGGATCGACTTATTCTTGCTCTGCGTGTATTGTTCGTACTGACTTTGCATGCATGTTTTAACACACGAGACAGAACTACCCGTCGGGGAAATACGGTTAGACGTTTCACTCTCTTGATATTGACTTTGGGGACAGCTTTTGATATATTTAGTGAAAGAACTCCCGCTCGGCGAGATCCTATTCCCTGTGTCGCTCTCTGAAGATACTCTAGTGAAAGCATCGCTGCTCTGCGGAGAGTTCTGACTGTTCTCCGTGTAATTCTCATTATGGTGCGTTTTCTTTCGCTTGTAATTTAAACTGATGTGGGAGTTTGTCTCTGAGATGCTTTCTTGATTGATTCTCTGCATTATGTTGTTCTTGAACTTGTATAAGGATGCTCCGTTTGTACATTCGCGGGCTGTTGTCGAGTTGTTACTTTCGGTTTCAGAGATTCTGCGGACGTGGTTGCTCTTTTTCAGGTTGCGGTGTTCGGTTTCCATTTCTTCGTGGTATTCGTAGAGGTCTGTCTGCGCAGACGGAGAGTATAGGTTGTGTTTGATGTCCTCGCCAGGGTCTAGATTCTGTGGAACGTTTGAATTGGTCATGGGTGTTCTGTTCGGGTTGTTTAACATGTCTTTTAGTTGAGATGGATTGTCGTACGGCTGGAATTAAAAGAAAATGTATATTTAGTATGTTTGTAATTATGTTTTTAAAAGTTTAAAAATAAAATAAGTTTTAATGTATTCAAATGCTTGTACGTGAAGAAATATACATTTCAGTAGGTTTACTGATCCTGAGTGCCTACATTTTGAGAGATTCTGTATATAAAACAAGTAAGTATTTGCTGATATCAACAATGATATTAGATTTTAAAATTTACTACAACAAAATCGTACATTAATTTCCCAGGTTGTTATCTTTGCTAAGTTTTAGAAAAATTTGATGGATGTCTTCGCTAAGTAACAGAAGTCTACGATTTTGTCGTTAGATGGCGCCACTATGTCCTTTTTACGAAAAAAATAGATGGATATCTTAGTGGAAGCTAAGTAAGTCTTGTTTCGTCGAAAAATTTTAGTAGATATCTTTGCTAGGTTAGTCTACGATTTGGTCGTTAGATGGCGGGTACTTTTTTCCCAATATTTTTTTATGATTATAAGAAGCTAGTTTAAATTTTTTAATTGAAACTATTGTTGCATGTTTAACTCTTTTCTAATAAATTTTTAGATTTTTTTCTTTCTAAATTTTTGAATTATTTTATGGTTTTTAATCTCCATTATTCGTTACATTTTCGTTAAATAAGTCTTCTCACCTGTTCTAAGTGTGTCTGCGGTGCCTGGCCCGTTCCATTTGTCGCTGCCCCAGCCTGCAACCTATCGCTGGTCAGTATCGACTCACAGTGCCGCTGCAGATGGTTGATAAGTTTTATGCACAGAGCCTCCCTCGCAAAGAACCCTTCGACCTCAACGAGGAACCTCATCGTTTCCGACAAACACTCCTGGAATCCTAACCTGCAACAAGAAACAGCCGTTATTAACACGAACATTCGACAAAAGCCGAACGTAAATTGGCAAAAGCCGAATGCAAATCGGCAGAAACCGAACGCAAATCGGCAAAAAACCAACCACGAACCGGCAAAAGCCGATCGTAAACCGGCAAAAGCCGATCGTGAATCGACAAAAGCCGAACGACACACACCTGTAATGGTCAGCATTGACGGGCGTCTGCTGCTGCCTGTGCGGCGACTGCTGAAGACACTTCATGTACTTGATCGCCATTTCTATAATCTCGGTCTTCTCTATTCTGCCGCGCCCTTTCTTCAGATAATCGGCCGGAATGAGGCGAGACAAATCGGCAAGGCAGTTGTTCATGCGGTCCCGCCGACGTTTCTCTATGATTCTGTGTGACATTGGGTCTTGCTGCAATAAGAAACACACTACTTTACTAAACAATCCTTCCGAATATCAACCAGGTTTCCGGTTTTGACTCGGAGTCTCAGGGTTTGCACACTGGATCTCCGGGCTCAGGGTTTAGGTGCAATTTCTCCGGGGTTTGCAAAAAATGACGACTAAAAAAAAAAAAAGGTCGTCACAAACAGGGCTTCGAACCGGAACTGAACCGAAAACCGGAAAAACCGTTATTTTTTGTCGGAACGAAAACCGGAACAGAACCGAAATAAAAATATCGGTTTTTACGGTTCAGTACATGTTAAATTACGCGCGTTAACATGATCTTATTTCCCACTATTTTTCGTTCAGACTATCATACAAGTACCATAAAATATTCTAAATTATGGTAGAAAATTTTTTTTAATACAAATAATTTTTTTGTTTTAATTAATCACTTGGAGCTGAACCGAAAAAAACGGAAAAACCGTTATTTTTTGCGGAACGAAAACCGGAACCGAACCGAAATATATTTTTTTACTCGAACCGGAACGAAAACCGAAACGAAAAAAATAACGGTTCGAAGCCCTGGTCACAAATAGTGCAGGGAACAGATTATGGTAACAAATTTGATGAAAATAAAAATAATAAAATAAAAATAAAAAAGATAAGATAAAATAAAAAAGAGGTCTTCATTTACATCTCAGGGTTTACCAAAACTAAAATCTGGTCACCCTACCTGTAGACACCACGTGACACAGGTACCGCACGTCCTTGAAAGTACACGTTGGCACGCACGCCTTGTGGCTCTACACGTGTTAATATCACCCCTACACCACCCGTATTTCGGTCACGGTGTTTGCCATTCATACAATTTATTCTAACATTCGGTGGGTGCACATTACCTAAGCCCTTATACACTGAAAGAAATATCGTTCATTATTAATATTATGAAATGCATTCGGTATTCAACAACCATGAATTCATAGTAATAATGAAGAAATATTTTATATTAAAGTAAAATTCATTACTTTTTTACTTTTAATGAATTTTTACTTTAATATGAAGTATTTCTTCATTATTACTATGAATTTATGGTTGTTGATATTTCTTTCAGTGTAGGCCCTACAAGTACTCACTTAATCCTTAATATATATAAAGCTCGACGTCTGTCTGTCTGTCTGTCTGTCCGTTAGTGCGCTTATCACTCGAGAACCACTTATCCGATTTACGTGGTTTCTTTTTTAATTCATAGATACGTTCTCTGGCCAGGTTATAGGCTATATTTTGTTACGTTAGGTAACATAACAACTAAGCAGTGATGATAATAGTAAATCAAGTCGGAAAAAAGTTAAAAGCCTAAACCGTTCAATATTGAACAAAATAATGTATTAAAAAATTGTGTAGAATAAATAGATCTAAAATAAAGTCCGCGACACCATATGTCTAACTTTTATATTTAAGCCATTTATGTTACAAAGAAAATTTTAAATATTTGGGTTCTGTTTACGTGGACTTATGACCTGTAAAACGTTAATCTTTATCGAAATAAATGATTTCATCGTCATAAGTACTTAATGTAGATATAATTTGCCCTTTACAGCATTAAATTTGGCCTTTTGGTTTAGGAAATAACTTGAAATATACATACAGTGTATTTCAAGTTGATTAAGCCATAGGAAATTTAACATGGGAGCAATTAGTAATGTTGTAGTAGCCTTTGATCGAATTTAACGATGTGTCATTGGTGCATTTTGAAATGCCGCCACAAAATTTAATAAAATTGTCATCAGTATTTTGTTTTCAATTTTATATCTGTCAAAATCATGAAAATAATCACAATTAAAACATTTTAATTTTAATCGCAGAATTTGGAACATATTGGTGCAAGTAACAAATCAAACTATTAATTAATTATACTATTGTAATTTTATCTTGGATGTTTTATTTAATTTTATGTTGTGTTTTATTCTTTACTTTCTATGTTACTCCAGTTTATATTTATGCATTTATTTTTTACACACAAATTAAATGATTGTATGTTAATTTCTAATTTAAACTTACAAAATTTTACTGGAACGAAATCAGTAAATAGTGGATACATAAATTGTTACTCAATGGTATTGGTCAGTTCTCAAATTCGACGCTAAATAAATCTCTTACTTAGAAATAACACCTAAATGTATCCATTTACAATTTTTCTTTAATCGTGTACTAGTTAATTATAATATCAGAATGAATAATGTTTTAATTATTCTGTGATTACAATAAAGTAATTTTTGACAGATATAAAAATGAAAACAAAATACTAATGGCAATTTTATAAAATTTTGTGGCGGCATTTCAAAATGCACCAATGATATATCGTTAAATTTGACCAAAGGTTACTACAACATTTCTAATTGTCCCTATGTTAAATTTCCTATGGCTTAATCGATTTGGAATACACTGTATAGTAACATATTATTCGCGGCAATTCGCGCGAACTATGATGAAGGGCCGCGAGGAGAGGGAAGATTCTTCACTCGGCCGGCAGTTGTTTATTTTGATTTCAATTATTAACTTTTAAATTTAAAAATTTATTGTGATTTCTGTTCTAATTCGTTTTTTTTTATAGGTAATTTAGGTTTTGATTAGTTATTATTACAATGATAATTAATCGTGATTCTAGTTTGTACTTAATTCAACTATATCAAAAATCCTAAACAATAATCCCGTAGTCCACGCGGGCGAAGCCGCGCGAGCACAGCTAGTTATAAATATACCTTCAGAACTTTCTTATACGTTTGTTGATTTGTATACAAACAACAATAAGCTATAAAATATAAATATGCCGAAGATAAATCAATTTAAAAAAAATTATTTCTTTATCAGCACAAATAAAAAATTATGACACAATTCTGAAGCAAAGACACGTTTTTTTTATTATCGTAATAAGTATTATAATATTATGCATGAACATACATGCATGCATTTTTTCTTATCAACAAATTGCGACAAGGAAAAATATATTTCACCTACATTTTGCACACGTGTATATAATATGTAATACTAACACGTATGTATGTATGTGTGTGTTTGTTTGTTTGTTTGTATGTATATGTATCTATTGTATTGTGCAAAATATGTGTAACTTATATTTAATTCCTTGAAACATGCTTAGGAAATCTAGCATTTTTTGTTACTTTCTTATAAGGTACTGGTCTTGGATTTTTGTTTAATTAAATGTACTAAATTAGAAATATTTTTTGATATTTGATTACATACCAGGGCTTCGAATCGGAACTGAACCGAAACCCGGAAAAACCGTTATTTTTTGCCGGAACGAAAACCGGAACCGAACCGACATAAAAATATCGTTTTTTTCGGTTCAGTACATGTTAAAATACGCGCGTTAACATGATCTTATTTCCCACTTTTATTGTCGTTCGGGCTATCATACAAATACCATAAAATGTTCTAAATTATGATAGAAAATAAATTTTTAATACCTACAAACTATTTTTTTTAAATTAATCACTCGGAGCTGAACCGAAAACCGGAAAAACATACTGCCATTACTGAATCATAATCTATATAGACACTTAAATGTAAAACAGCTTAATTTGATGACAATCGGCTAGTGGGTGTTAAAATGGTGGACATTTAAACTAATTATTAGTTTTTTATAGACTATTGCTTAGAAGTTTTTGAAAGGAACAATTGCGTTAAAGGGTTTTTATTGTTTTATATGTTTGTTTGACACCTACAGATGATAAAATCACAAAGTGCTACTAAAATCACCCTTGCGTTTTTAAGTGGGGAGGGGTAATACTAGTTACTTTTAAATGTTTTTAGAATAACTCAAAAACTAAGCAGAATTGGACAATTTTACAAGAATAATTTTTTATAGAAAATTGAATTTCCCATCAAAATGGAAGGTTTAAAAAAAAGTAATAAAAAAATTTTATGCAAGGAATATTTAAAAAACAAATCAAAAAAATATCATTTTTCAAATTTTTACTAAATTGCTCATAACGATGTGTGATTGGTGCATTTTGAAATGCCGCCTCGAAACTAACTGATAAATTTTAAATTAATCAACAGTATTTTGTTTTCAACAATAAAATACATTAATGAAATTAAAGTAAACATCCTAGATCAGCGGTTCTTAAACTAGGGTCCGCGGACCCCCGGGGGTCCGTGAAACATGTTTGGCATAAATTAAAGTACTTTTACATTTCTATTTACCAATGATTAATTACTATCTAACGACCTTCTTTGTTTTTCTGTCAGAGAGGCAAGGGTTATTTTAATGAGTAACTTGTTTCTGCAGTTGTAAAAGCAAATTTGTGTAGTGCTAAATGAAACAATGTTTAATAAATAAATAAAATAATAAAATGTGTGGAAAAAGGTCATTGCAGTTGTAAAAGCAAAAAATGTAAAAAATGTAGAGCAAAAAAAGGTCACTGCAGTTATAAAAACAAAAAATGTAAGAAATGTAATGCAAAAAACAAAAGTCATTGCAGTTGAAAAGTAAAAATTGTAAGTATGGAGCAAAAAAATAAGATTTTGCAGTTTTAAAATTCTCTTAAAATAACCCCTGCAGGGAGGGGGTCCCTGAGAAATAATTGTTCTAAAGGGAGTCCCTAGACTACATAAGTTTCAGAACTGCTGTCCTAGATAAACTTATAATAATATTTTTGGCACATATAAAGAAAACAAAAAATATCTATTTTATTAAATTTTGTGGCGGCATTTTAAAATGCACACATCGTTAAATTTGACCAAAAGTTACTACAACACTTCTAATTCATGTTAAATTTCCTATGTCTTAATCAACTTGGAATACACTGTATAAAAAAATTAATTAAATAAAAATAAAAATGTACAATTAAAAAGTAATACAAAAACTTCCCAGCTCTCCCCTACACATTCATACATAACACATAACATACACGTGGAGATAATATAATATGACACTACGAAACCCATATTATAAACAACAAAATAACAATAATAATAATAATACTTGACTCGTGCAGATATATCAATTGCATAAGGAAACCCATACCGTGTATGACTGTACATAAACACATGCATAGAAAACACACACGTACAATGCTAACAGTACGCATGTGTGTGTAAGGGAGTGTGCGCTCTGCATCTCTCTCGCACTCGCGATAAAGCAAGCCGACGAACGTGATACTAACAAACGCTTCTCTACTCCACGTGTAGAACTCACGTGCTTGCTTGCACACATACGGCTAGATAGATTACGCGAATAGATATATAAAATATCGGTATGGAGAACCATACATGACTTCCATGTTCTTTCTATCTTTTTAAATAATTTTTAAATATAAATTTTTTGAAAAATATTTTATTAATATAATCTACTACTATGAATATAAATTTCGTAATACATAAAAAACATATATACTTACGACGGTTACAGCTGTTATTGCCAATTGTATATAAATATATAATGTCAAAAACATAATACACATTCGTAGAACAATTAATTTGACAATCTGAATTTAGTTGCATTTGTTTCCAAGGCAACATGAATTAATGACGTATTAATTAGTATTTAAAATTCAAATTTTATGTGTGTTTTTCACCCCTTTAATGGCTGTTTGGGCACGTACAAATAATAAATGTCCCTTAGATTCAATTGAACTGCAAATGTACCAAATCTTATCAAAATTAGTGAGATAATACTCGCAATGTTCACTTTTTAGACGAAAAAAGTTACAAAATTTCGAATATTTCCAAAACCCCTTATCCGATTAGCACCAAAATCAATAGATCTGGAGTACTCACTGAGACAAACATTTTCCCCAAAAATAATTCAGATCGGTGCATTTTTACGGTAGTTATCATGAACGAAAAAAAAATCTTTCTTTCAGAACATGGAAGTAAAAACATGTGCCAAGTAAATGCACAGTGCCGAATTCAACAATTTAAATAAAAACCGATAAAGTGCTCAGATAAATTACCTAGCATTGGTTAACTATTCAATTTTTATACAATTTTACTAAAAATATCTGCGTTGGGAACCACGGGACTTTCTTATACGTAATCCTAACAGTGAATAGTATACGTGATTCTTATTTTATTAAAACATTTCTGACAAACTAACAAGATTTAATAATATGAATAATATAGGTAATAGTAATGATTTTTTTAAACGTAATAACTGAAAACAGATGTTTACTCTTGTAAATTTTTGAATTTTCGAATTATTTTTGAAATAAAAATGTTGAGTATGTTATTATCTATAATTTATTCCCCATACATTTTTTTCCAACATTTACGATTTAGCCAGAAAGAATTTTTTTATGTAATTATTTAGATTCACCTACACTGTTCACTCTCAGTATTACGTATAAGAAAGTCCCATGGTATCTACGGCAAATACACACACTGTTCAATCTCTGTAATACGTATAAGAAAGTCCCATGATACTCATGGCAGATATTTCTCCTCTGTTATGAACCATTTGAATTATAATAAATTTTTTTTCTTCAAAAATTCGTTTTTACGAAAAAATGAATAGAACATAAATTATAGATATAATTTCATATACATAGTATAAGAAAGTAAAAACATGTGCCAAGTAAATGCACAGTGCTTCCTCGTGCCGAATTCACCAAAGGTATAGTTAATTATTGGACAATTTAAATAAAAACCGATAAAGTGCTCAGATAAATTACATTGGTTAACTATTTATAATTTTTATACAATTTTACTAAAAAATATTAGTTCGAAATTTTTCTTAAGACGCACCTGATTATTTTTTCGTATATATATTTTTAATTTTTTGAGTTTTAATCTAAATCTAAAATAGACCGGGAGCTAGAAGTAAGTGAGTGGACATAATATGACAACCGGCAACTATGTTCAGATTCATATACCTGAGACCCCAAAGAACTTAAAAAGTCAAGGTGCCAGTCGGTACTTGTATGCAATTTTTTTTAAAGCGCGAAAAGGCCCTACAAAAGGGAAAAAATGTTTTTTTAAATCAAAACCTTTTTTGTATCACCATTAGGCCTTTCCGCTTAAAAAAGGTCCTTACACTCATAACTGTAACTCTACTCATTTATTTGTTATCATTTTTTTAAAGTTCATAAAACCTTGAATTTGGGTGTTTTCAATCATGAAAATGTACACTTTAAAACTAATATTATCATATTTAAAACAAAAACATTTATAATCTTCTTGAGATATCTTGAAAAAATAAATATTTTGGGGTGACACACAATTTTGAAATGAGACCCAACCATTCAATCAAGTTTCATTAATATCGGTTCAGTGGTTCATGAGTTATGCGTGTGTCAAGGATTCAGGGACAGACACACATACAGACGGACAGACATACACAGAACGAAAAGTGTTTGTCTTGACGTAAAACGGAAAGATCAATTTAAAATTTTGAAATCGGAGAACATTTTTTTTGTCTCATTCTAAAACGATCACAAAGCTTCTCGTATCTTCGATATTGCGAGGAAGCAAAATATTACTGGTACATTTTACGTATTTGAAAATTTTATCAATAAAAGTTAAAGTTAATCGAGCACTTGTAAAAAAAAATTAAATAAGTTTTTTTCTACAAGCTTTTTTACTGTGCAGAAGTATGAACAGATAAACTAATTTGTACATTCTTTTCCTAATCAAAAATCAAATATAATTAAATCTTTTAATTAAACCAGGTACGTATCAAGAAAAATTTACAATTGATAAATGTATAAAAATGATTTCGAAATAAACGCGAGCAAAACCACGGGCCATTTTCTACAATATTATACAAGGACTTTCACCTATGTCACTGGAATTCGTCATGTCGAAGTTTTACAATATTTTTGATAAGATTACAAAATTTCGAAATATCTGCAAAATGTATTATTATTAACAAAAAACATAACATTTAATTATTTTTGTAATCTCTATTAATAAACAATAGTGCTCATATGTAGGCTTGTCGTAATTTTTTGGTAATAAAATGTTATGAAACTGAAAATTTGAAATAATACATTCGCAGTGGGCAGTTGCAGGTGAATCAAAAAAATGTTAAAAGATCATATTAAACACTGCCCGCATTAGTGATAACATATTAATAAATAAGATTCTGATTAAAAAAAAACTTATAAATAATAAATAAAAATTGCATGTAGGTACCTTTTAATTTTTAATAAAGTAAATTTCAAACATTCAATTACAGTGTAATTTTCTTATATAAAATCAACAATTGAAAAAAAATAACTAACCTCTTTGCTATTAACAATTCTTGTTTTATTAAAATCCTGCATGTTCGTTTCCAGATTTACCATGTTTTATTATGTGTATAATAAATAATAATAATCACATATGTTTTAAACACTTCAAAAAACCACAAAAACACTTTATAATCCACAATATTTTAATCAACAATCATTTTTAAAATAACTGTCAACAATTGCCATAGACTAATTTCAATGCAATGAACCAATTAGTTGCGCTTACGTATATTTATAAGATTTAAGTTCCTTTATTCCACGGTACTGATAGAGCGAGACAAACTTATACGATCTAATGCATCTATCGCTGTCTACACCTATTTCGATTACGTTAAAACACGTGCAAGTAAGAGAGTCAAATTTAAAACAATACATTTGTCTTTATTTATGTCACGTTACGCATTGATTTACCTGTTCTGTTAGAACGAGAGAGCCTTATACGATTCAATACATCCATTGCACACTATATGTATTTCTATTATTTTAGAACACGTGCAAGTAAGAGAATCAAATGCAAAACAATACATCTGTCCTTATCTAGTCACGTTACGTATCGATATACCTGTACTGATAAAACGAGAGAGACTTATACAATCCAATACATCTATCGCACTCTATACGTATTTCCATTACATTAGAACACGTGCAAGTAAGATAGTCAAATATAAAACAATACATTTGTCTCTATTTGTGTCACGTTATGCATTGATCTACCTGTTCTGATAGAACGAGAGGGACTTATACGATTCAATACATCTATCGCTCATTATACGTATTTCTATTACGTTAGAGCACGTGCAAGTAAGAGATTCAAATGCAAAACAATACATCCATCTCTAGTCACGTCACGTTATTGGTCACACGAATACTAAGTGTTCACTACACGGTCCGAGTAGAGTGAGAGCGACTACTTATCTTATATGATGTTATAGTGTTGCGTCGAGCGCGTATGTGAGCGAGAGGGATGCACGTAAACGTATAAGTCTATCCCCGTTCTTCAGAGTCGTGTGTTTTTATTGTCACGTTACCCATCACATGCTGGATTTTATTAATACATTATTGGCACATGGTAGCAAGCCTGCGAGTTACATATATTCATTTTAAAGTGTGACTATAACCAGAGATTTGAATAAAGTAATTTTATTCATTATTGTTTTTATTTTTAACCCTTTATACGACATTTTTCATTGTTAAACATCACATTTCCAATTAAAAAAACTGTTTATTTATAATTAATATTACCTTTTTTCTATCTGCAGTAAAATTTGAACCTATTAAAAACAGTAATTAATCCCAAGGTATATAAAGACAAGGTAGTCTCAACAATTCCTTGACCAATCAGCGTTAACGCGGGAATTGACGTCACTTGTATTCAAGTGCTACAAATGTATACTTAATAGAATATCAATTACAAAAAATCCCTTCATTTATTCTTGTTTTCGTATTTTTTGATACACATACAATCAAGTAAGTACAAATTCGACAGAGCAAAATCATAAAGAGCTGTTAGAATCACATAACGTATTGCCAACTTAATGTCCGGTATTATAAAGGAGCTAGTAAAATTTACTAGCTAGCAAGCACTTTCAAATGAGGTATTAATTCTGTACTAGTATCTATGGATTAGCTATGGAATTAAGAGCAGTAACACTTCAACTAATTGTAACACAGTTGGCATCTTTGACCGTACAAAATAATTTTCATAATATCGCCACTGTTTTAATACCGTTGGTATTTACCTACAATGCGTGCGCGAAACTTGTCAAAGTCTTCAACAAACTCCAAAAGAACTGTCATATAAATTTGATATCTCATTTGAAAGTGCTTGCTAGCTAGCAAATTTGCTAGCTCCTTTATAATACCGGACATAAGAATAGTAAAAATGACGCTTCCCGAATAGACAGACGAATCTGACAGCTATTTTATGATTTTGCAATTTCGAATTTGTACTTATTTGATTGTATGTGTTGTTAAAATATCAAAAAATACGAAAACAAGAATAAATAAAGGGATTTTTTGTAATTGACATTCTATTATACATTTATAGCATTTGAATACATCCTCCAGATGACGCCAATTCCCGCGCCAACGCTGATTGGTCAAAGAATTGTCTTTATATACCTTGAATTAATTCTAGGTGAAAAATACAATTTTTGGTTCAAGAAAATCCTCGATACGACCCTGTATTTATTTATTTATGTACAAATACTACATCCATATACTTATTGTTTTATATATTTTTATTTATACAGTTTATAGATCAATGGAGCCTACAAATACCATAATACGACCCTGTTCTATTCATTTATGTACATCAAAATTTTGTTTTCAAAGTACATATGTATTATTCAATTTATTTATATGATCATACAAACAATATTATTTTATGAATAAAATACATATAAACATAATTATGATGATTAATTTTATCAGAGGTTCTAAAACTTTTAAAATGTTGTTAATACAGACAACATATACCTTGTTGACATGAGTCTTATCTATTATTAGATCAAATATGTACTATTTGCATCAACATGTTATTGTTACTTATATAGATAAAAATATCTTATTTTACATACAAATATATATTTTTTAACAAAAAATGTGTTATTTGTAAAAAACCAAACCAAAATGTTAAAATCATAATAATTATTGTTTATTTATTTATCGTAATCCCTCAATTTACACGGTTAATTCGTTTCATGAAAATACCACGTAAATCAGGGGGTATTTTAAGAAAATTTTACAACTGCAACTTTTTTGTTCCATATTTACAATTTTTTACAACTACAATGACCTTCCAAACATTTTTTGCTTTTATACATTTTCCCAATTTTTTGCACTACACAAATTAACTTTTAATTTACAACTGCACTTTTCATTTTTACAACTGCAGAAACAAACTACAACTACACACTAAAATAATCCCCTGGCGTAAATGGTGTGATTACTGTACTAACTTAATTTAGTAAATATATTTAAATTATATTTTCATAAAATAATTTTGCAATACGCATCCTAAACCGTTAAATATAGAACAAAATAATGTAGTAAAGAATTGTGTAGAATCAAAAGATCTAAAATAAAGTCCGCGACACCATATATCTAACTTTTATATTTAAGCCACAATTATTGCTTTTATGTTACAAAGAAAATTAAAAATGTTTGGGTTCTGTTTACGTGGACTTATGACCTACAAAACATTGTATTTTGCTTCCTCGCAATATCGAAGATACGAAAAGCTTTGTGATCGTTTTAGATTGAGACAAAAAAAAAGTTCTCCGATTTCAAAATTTTAAATTGATCTTTCCGTTTCACGTCAAGACAAACACTTTCCGTTCCGTGTCTGTCTGTCTGTCCGTCCGTGTGTCTGTCCCTTGAATCCTTGTCACATGCATAACTCATGAACCACTGAACCGATATTGTTGAAACTTGGTCGGATGGTTGGGTCTAGCTTGAGGATGGTCCCATTTCAAAATCATCAAAATCGTATGTAAGGGGGAGAAGTGACACCCTAAAATATTTATTTTTTCAAGATATCTCAAGAATGACACATGTTACGTGAAAATTTTATAGAATATTTTTTGTAGAGCATTAAATTTCCTATTATATAGGTTTACAACGTTTGTTGTAAAATATTCCCTTACAAAGATTTTTCTCAATTTATTTTAAGAATCGTGTTTTGTTTTTCTAAATTGATATTTGCTAAGACATATTAAATATCATTTTGACGTTTTAAATGTCATATTGACGTTTGAATAAATTTAGATTGAAATTGTCAAAAAATTAAAAATATACGAAAAAATAATCATGCGTCTTAAGAAAAATTTCTAACTAATATTTTTTAGTAAAATTGTATAAAAATTAAATGGTTAACCAATGCTAGGCAATTTATCTAAACACTATCGGTTTTTATTTTTATTGTTCAATATTTAACTACCTTTGGTGAATTTAGCACGAAGAAGCACTGTGCATTTACTTGGCAGATGTTTTTTACAAATGACCGTATTAAAGAAAGTTAAGTTTATATTTTAAAATTATGGGGGCCATCCCAAACTCCGTACATTTCGAGGACCTCTGTACAGCGCACTGGACAACGTGCAGCGCTTCGGGTCTATACAGTCCACCTATCCATCTCTGAAGTGTGTGTGTGTGTGTCCGCGCGACACTGTCACACACTCGCCACACGTGACTGGTTCATTGGCACGCACGCACGCACGCACGCACGGACACACGCGCGCTAGCTTAAAATACATAGGTATCACTGTAAACTGAGCGGATGAAAAAAACGTGTTGTTTATGATGACATACAACTCCGGAACTGTACATCACACAAACTTCGGGTTTGTGTTAAAATGTTTGTTGTTTAATCTAGTTTTACGTAATCAAGTTTCAAATACTTTCGTTAAGTCGTTTAGAAATTATAGCCATTTGACTATGACGGATATTTTTTGTAGTAGATATACATTACTTATATATAATACCATAATATATTAATGTATCTAGTTGATTAAAATATGATAATACATATTCAAAAAACCATCTGTCAAGTAAATGCACAGTGCTTCCTCGTGCTAAATTCACCAAAGGTTGTTAATTATTCAACAATTTAAATAAAAACCGATAGAGTTTAGATAAATTGCCTGCAATTGGTTAACCATTTAATTTTACTAAAAAATATTAGTTCAAAATTTTTCTTAAGACGCACCTGATAACAAAATACGATTTTTAAAAGCAAATTAAGATAAATCTTTGTAAGGGAATATATTACAACAAACGTTGTACATTATATTATAGGCAGGCCCGGATTTACCATGCAGGCAGAGTAGGCAGCTGCCTAGGGCGGCAAGAATTGAAGGGCGGCAAATTTTGGTGGAAACTTTGAAAACTTGTTATATTCGTGGGAATTGAATTTGATTTTGTTTCCATTCTCGATGAGTTTGCCATCCGAAAATCGAGACCCATAAGCAATAATTTCTCTATACATGTAACTCAAGCAAGACTAAAAAAAGGTCTTTCAGTGTTTCCTAATAAAAATTTATAAAATTTGAAACCGACGCGACCAAAAAAAAAAAAAAAAAGGTCCTGAGTTTTATTAAAAAAAAGTTTTATTAAACTGTTAGTTTCGAGGGGGGGGCGGCAATTTTCGTAACTGCCTAGGGGCGGCAAATTTCTAAATCCGGACCTGATTATAGGAAATTAAACGCTCTACATTCTATAAAATTTGTACGTAACATGTATCGTTCTAGAGATATCTTGAAAAAACAAATATTTTGGGATGTTATTCCTCCCCCATACACACGATTTTGAAATGGGACCGTCCTCAATCCAAACCCAACCATCCAACCAAGTTTCATTAATATCGGTTCAGTGGTTCATGAGTTGTGCGTGTGACAGACACACGGACGGACAGATAGACACGGAACGAAAAGTGTTTGTCTTGACGTGAACGGATAGATCAATTTAAAATTTTTAAATCGGAGAGCATTCCGAACTAACGTGACACGTCGCGACATTTGAAATACCTATTTAAAAAAACTACATATTTTTTTTACATTCAAACATTTTTAATTGAAACAAATGATAAATATTGTTAACAGGGACGTCCATAGGCAATTGTCCAAAGGAGAGAGGAGGAAGTTATATTAAAAAATATATAACGGTTAACATAATAATTTGAGAGCTTCTTTTGATCGACAACAAAAATAAAATAAAAATAATATTTAGTTGGTTAGTTTTAACAGCTCCATTGATTATAAAATTAGATAAATACGGCCCTGTTATGGTCACTATTTCACCCACTAGAGTTACACTGACACAGTTTTTCTCTTATCTGAACTATTGTACTTTCTTATCAGCACATTTTATGTGCTTATTGTTTAAAGTGAATTTTATAACCATTTGTGGAAAAATGTCTTCAATTATTTTTATTACAAATTATATTATGAAACATTTGCATTTCTTAAATTCAGATGATTCAGAAATAAAAACAGAAAAATGGATAAAAATCCTGACCCAAACAGGGGGATTATTTTTATAAGCTTGGGGGTCCCAAAATATGCGAAATTATTATTATAATTTCTAATCGAATGATCTAAAATCTAATTTCTAATCTTATGACTAAAGGTAATAAGTAGTTATTGAAGACTTTTTTTTTTTTAGTCATATAACTAACAATAAGTGCAGTTAACTGTATGATCAAAAAAAAACAAAGTCATTCAAATTATTATAATTATTTCGCATATTTTAAGAACATTGAATATTTCGGGGGAAGGAGAGGGGGGTTCGACCCCACCCCCCCCACCCCCCCGTTCCTACGCCACTGTTAAGAGCGTTCACGTCTGACCAAAAAACGGAACAACGAGCTTTGATTGGTTGATTCATGGAATTTCTGGTGGAATGTACCAGAAATTAAAAGAATGTCATTTTTTAAGCGTGTGAGGAAGTGAGAAAGAAGTAACTAGAAAGAGATAAAAACTAGTGACCAGGCTAACCAAAGAACTTTTATGTTCACTTCATGTTGAGCGTTTCTGTCAAAACATTAGTTTCTATCTCTTTCTGGTTACTTCTTTCTCATTTCCTTACACGCTTAAAAAATGACATTCTTTAAATTTCTGGTACATTCCACCAGAAATTCCATGAATCAACCAATCAAAGAAAGCTTCTTGTTCACTGTTTTTGGTCAGTCGTGAACGTGACCATTGTTTCAAATTTTATGATTCTTTATTTTATAACTTGATTGTCTCTTTCTTGTGGAGGATTTATTATTGTTATTATTACTGTTACTATTATTTGTTGCCTTGCAACACATCAATATATACAATAATCACACGAATATTCTACACAGGCCTACACAACATACGGCTCGCGGGCCACATGCGGCCCACCAGCACTCACGTTGCGGCCCGCGAAGGTTTTGTTGAAAATGCATAATATTATAAATTAAAAATAATATTCCCTAGCTTATTGATTTATAATATTATGAAAAGTATATACCGGATGTTTTTATAAGACTTTCCAGCGAATTATTTCGAAAATAACAAATAAAATTCACATTTTCAGAAAAATTATATTATCTCTTAAATTAGGAATCTGCAAAAAAATATAGGTATAGATTTGAAAAAGAAAAGTTGAAACTGAAAACCCATCAAAGTTATCTTTCTAAGGTCACCCCATAATGTTTTTAGCCACCTCAAAACCATGAAACTTTTGACCGAAATATTTTTTTTGAAAATTCGTTATTTTGGAAATAATCCGCTGAAAAGTTTAAAAAAAAACACATAATTAAACAATATTATTTTTTGTCCTATTTTTTTCGGCTCGCACAAGTTTTTCATAAAGTATTATGGCCCGCCTTACATTTTGAGTTGTGCAGGCCTGTCTACACAATCGTAAAGAACCCTCCGCGTTGAATATATTTGAAAAGCCCACATAACAAGACGCCTGTGCGCCTTGTCGTTCACCGCTCACCCGCCAGGTGGCGACCCGTTTTTTCGAAACCGAGGGTTACATTTGTGACCCATATGGATTTTTTTCCATATTCAACTCATCACAAAACGTGGGCATACCAATTTTGAAGCTATCATAAAATAGCAACAACAATAAATTTAACCTTAAAATGCGATTTTTAAAGACAAGTTTGCCCCCAAAATTTTTTTCACAATTTTTTTCGTATTCAGCGCATCAAATTACGTAAGAAAATCCCCTCAAAGTGATTTTATTTACAGTAGACTTTCCGTTACGGACGGGACTGGTCGATATATCGACCGGCAACTTGATCGGGCACGCCACGTGAGAAATTAACTGATTTTATGTACAAATGGTCGATTTCAACGTAAAAATCCTCGTTCTTAAAAGGTTAATAAAAAGTGTACGCCTGTGTGTAACCTTTCTACGCCTCTGGAACACAGATTTAAATGAAAACCTAATAATAGATATTCATGTAAACATAAATAGCATCGATGTATTTATAATTGCTAAATGTTACATCTTCACCGAAGATATGGTAAAATATAAGCGAGGAAAACAAACAAATGGGACTTCCCTACTTTTGCAACGTGACAGCAAAATGTGCTCGAGTTTTGTACAGTGGCGTGCATAAGAATAGATAAACAAAACGTATAGAATAAATTAAAATCGATATTAGATACATGCAAATATTCCGTCTCCTGTTGACATTCAGGCAAAATTATTAGGTCGTTGCAAAAATAATGCACGTTTTACCTATATGTTTAGATGTAGGTACTATTTTCTTTTAAAGTTGTCACCCAAAGTACTAAGTGTTATATATCATTTTAAAGATTTTTTTATTGACTTCTTTTATTTCTTTGAACATTTTTCATAAAACTTCATTTTCACCTATTTTAAGGTGATTAAAAAAATATATCGAAAAAGGATTTTAGAAAAATGTATTTTTATGAGTTCAAACATTAATAAAGTTTGGGGCCAGGGGGCATTGATGAATTCTCGGTACGGCGTTGATTTCAAAATTTCGTGTAAGTGAAGTTTTGGAAGACCAAGAGGGTCGCGGACGTCCTTCTGCTGTTAATGACGAGATGTTGAAAGCTATAGTGGAAGCTAACCCACATACAACTGTTCGAGAACTTGCAGAAGAGTTACAAGCAGACCCAGGAACTATTTCACGGCATTTATCTACGATTGGCAAAACAAAAAAGCTTGATAAATGGGTGCCACACGAATTAAGCGAAAATCACAAAAATCGTCCATACGAAATTTATTCTATGCTTCTTGTACGCAACAAAAACGTTCCATTTATGGCAGTGGCGTAGATAACTTTTTGCGATGTGGGGCGGTATGATCAGGCCCTGGGGCAAGTGGTGGCTGAGGGGCCTCTAAAATATGCGAAATAAAAAAAAATTAATATAATTTTGAATTGAATGACCCTTTTTTTTGATCATATAAACTGTATTTAGTCTATTTCGTATTACTAAAATAAAGGTCATTCAAAATTTTAAAATAACTGAAGACCTTTTTTTTACTCTTAATTTACCTAATTTTTCCTATTTACTTCTATTATTTTGTTCATACTTGGGAAGTTTAAAAAAAATGTCTTTAAATTTTCTCATGAAGTAAACTCATGGGGGGTGATTGATCATCTTAATCCCCCCCCCCCCCCTTATCTACGCCACTGATTTATGGAACGTATTGTAACGTGCGATAAAAAATTGGTTTTATATATAATATATATATATAACATATTAAAAACCTCAAAAACATACAAAATACATTTAAAGCAGTACTTCATAATGAAGGAACCATACAGCATTGCTGAGTGCTATTAGCTTAATTATTTTATATTGCAGTAAAAAAAAAAAAAAAAATTATATATATATATGTATATATTTTTATTTATTTATATGTATTGTATATCACATATTGACGTTTTGTATACCTAACCAATGGTCGAACATAACAAATAAAATTTATTATTATTATTATTATTATTATAACATAATAGAAGTCGTCCAGGGCAGTGGTTAAATAAAGCTGAAGCTTCTAAACACTTTCTAAAGCCAAGTTTGCATCCCAAGAAGACAATGGTGACCGTTTGGTGGTCTGTACAGGGATTAATCAGCTATAACTTCTTAAATCCTGGTGAAACAATTACAGCAGAATGGTATTGTCAACAAATTGAGGAAATGCATAAAAAAATTTCGATTAAGTATAGCATAATTATATTTTGAAATATATAAGTTTAAAGTTCATAATAAAAAACGTGCATTATTTTTGCAACAACCTAATATAAATAAATACATTTTCTTCAGTGGCGTGCATAAAATCATATGCAATTATTATTTTAAATAGGTAAATGCAATTTTTTTATTGTAAATTAATAAAAATATAGTTAAACCATTGGAACGAATTAATCGCGTTAATTGAGGACTCTCACTATAAAAATGAAATGTGATAGAAAAATATATAAACTCACCCTAGAAATCTTGCCTTTTCTGTTGTTAAACGAATCAAATTCGGTTTCATCTTCACAGCATGTCATGGCGGCAAAATTCAAATTACTGCAACAATCGAAATAATTGTTAAAAAATAAGGGTTACATCTTCAAAATATCAGCTAGAAATTTTGTCTATTTACTATTTACTTCCATGTTCTGAAATAAATTGAAGTATGTAATATCGTCGAAAAATCGTGTCTGAGATAAGAGCAGATTCTGATTGTACTACCTTCAAAACGTAAAGAAAAGTTGATTTCCGCATGGCTACTATGCGTGTGTCTGAATGTAGATTTTTTTTTCGTTCACTAGAAGTGTAAAAATGGACCGATCTGAATTATTTTTGGGAAAAATGTTTGTCTTATACCTATGATTTTAGTGCTAATCGGATTAGGGATTTTGGAAATATCCGAAAATTTTATCTAAAAAGTGAACGTTGCGAGTATTATCTCACTAATTTTGATAAGACTTGGTACATTTATAGTTCAATTGAACCTAAGGGACATTTATTTTTTGTACGTGCCTAAACAGCTACTAAAAGGGTGAAAACCACCCTCAAAATATGAATTTTAAATACTAATTAATACGTCACTACTTCATGTTGCCTTGGAAACAAATGCAACTAAATTCAAATTGTCAAATTAGTTATTCTACGAATGTGTATTATGTTTTTGACATTAGGTCATTAGAAAATTAAAATTTATAATACAAAGATGAATTTTATTACTGACAAATCCCATTGAAATTTTTCATATATTAAAAATTATTTAAAAAGATATTAAAGAACATGGAAGTCATGTATGGTTCTTCATACCGATATTTAGTATTTTTAACTGACTTCAAGAAAATGAGGAAGTTCTCAATTCAACTCGTATATTTATATAGGGGAAAGTCGGTTAATTTGGACCATTTTTTTAAATTAAGATATTTAGTATATTAGTTTTAGGTTTAGACAAATTATTTCTTTATGAAATGAAACAGCAGTTTATAGATTTTGTTTTTATTAAGTATCAATCAACATAATTATTATAAACTCGACAAAAATCAACAAAATGTGAGATCGGAGCTTTGTTTCAATTTAGCCAACCGGTACTGTAAATTGGACCACGTGGTTGCTAATTTGGACTTTAATAGAATATTAACTAAAATACACCTCTAACAAAACATAATATATATTTATGAATTACAGACTATCAAACAATTATTTATCACAAGTATTAAAACAAAAAACTATAAGAAATCAGTCTGGTTACATTATTTCATTTAAATTATTCAAGAAAGACAATCATCACATATGTCAGAATTATTGGTATAAGTTTCGTGATTCCAGCTATGGTAACTACTATGGTGCGGTCCATTTTAACCAACAGTGTGAAAAGTAAGAAAAAAAATCTAACAAAAATATAACCTACAAAAACCGCCAATCAATCCATGACAGTTAATTGTTGATAAATTGCTGCTGCAAACTATAAATTAAAAACGCTGTATGCTTATCTTTGTACTAACTACACCCTTAGCACGAATCACTCAAAATTACATCAAAAATCATTTATTTACATTTGCGGAAACAAAACACAAACATTCCAACATGTCAAGGTAAACAATATAGCCGATATGCAATAAAATTAGGCGCCTATCGCACGGTGTTGCCATTTAATTAAGAAATCAGAAAACTACTTTTCGAGATATAAGGGTGGTCCAATTTAGCGAGTGGTCAAATATACCATACTTTCCCCTATATGTTTATTATATTACGTTAAGCACTTGTACGGGGGGAGGGATAATATTTTAAACAAACCTTTCAAATTTGACGCTCTGCATATTGGAGTTTTCCTCCCAGATTTGAAGAGACACATCCATTTTTTTTGAAAATTCATATGTCCAATTTCACAATTTTTTTTACAAATACAGCACTGTATTTATTATTAATAAATTTTGAAAAAACAACTGTTGACAAATTTTAGTCATAATTTTGTATTTTAGGGGTGGGGACAAAAAGTTTAAAATTTAAATAATCTGGATACGGCCCTGTTATACTCTAAAATACATAAAAATAAAAATTCAATTCTCATAAATATTAATCTACTCTAGTACAGCCCTGATTTTTATCTAAAATATCAAACATATTCACAAATAAAAGGGGGGTTACATTATGTTTACACATGTCATCGAAATTAGCTAATTATAGCCCTGATTTTGTTTAAAATAATGTATGACGTACCACAACTCTACGTATAAATTGTTTTTCATAAATAAAATCTACTGTGTTTTAAAATTCATACAATTTTTGGCAACAATCAATAATAACATTTTCAATTGTTGCAAAAAAAAGAACAAATGCAAATTCTCGAAAATTTCCTATACATAACGACAGTTGCTTAAAAATAATCAACAATTGCATTTAAAATAAATAATAATATTATAAAATACCCAATCACCACTATTAATTATAATGACAGATAAATATATATGAATTAATTAAAAATCACATATCTGCAATGAAATAACGACACTACAAAATCCGTCTAGCTCTTTTTTTATAAACAATAATAACAAATATCAACAATTAAATTTAATAATACGTATTTATCCAGTAATCTAAATATATTTTGTTTCTTTCTATTTTTTATAGTAGAATCATCACTTTTAACTTTTAGTTAGGTTAAACGAAATTTGTCGCGTTATTTCACTACAATATATCAATACCACTAAACATTAGCGAAACATGCTCGAAACACGTGACTCGTGTGTTAGAGTGAGGCAGACATAGCATGCGTGTCTCTTTCTACAGATAGTGTACATACAGAGGCGTAACATTAAGGACGGTGAAAAAAAATGAAGTGAAATTTCTAACAGTAATTAATATACATATATAAAGCTCAACGTCTGTCTGTCTGTTCGTTAGTGCGCTTATTACTCGAGAACCACTTATCAGATTTCCGTGGTTTATTTTTTAATTCATCAGTACGCTATCTGGCCAAGTTATAGGCTATATTTTGTTACGTTAGGTAACATAACAACTAAGCAGTGACGATAGTACTAAATCAAGTCGGAAACAAATTTGCGCTGCCTAAACCGTTCAATATTGAACAAAATAATGTATTAAAGAATTGTGTAGAATCAAAAGATCTACAATAAAGTCCGCGACACCATATGTCTAACTTTTATATTCAAGCCACAATAACAGCTTTTATGTTACAAAGAAAATTTAAAATATTTGGGTTTTGTTTACGTGGACTTTTGACCTGCAAAACATTAATCCTTATCGAAATAAATTATTTCATCGTCATAAGTACTTAATGTAGGTATAATTTGCCCTTTACAGCATCCAATTTAGCCGTAAAGAGTTGTTTTGGTTTTTATTACAATAATAACTAATCATGTTTGTACTTATGTTAATTCAACTATATATTATTTAAATCCTAAACAATAATTCCGTAGTCCACGCGAGCGAAGCCGCGCGGGCCCAGCTAGTATTATATATAGGTAATAATTTTACTGATCATAACATTCTTATATGTGATGACAAGAATTGTAAAATTTCAGATTTTTAATGAAATATCATCGTTTCATTACTACTTACATTCAAAAAATTTAAACTATTTATTTTTTAAATTATCAGCTTTAATTCATTACAATTTACAAATAAAAAAAATCTAATCTATATATATTATAAAACGCAACGTCTTATCCGATTTACGTGTTTTTTTTTATTCCTATATATCAATATTTATTCTCTGGTCAGGTTTTAGTATATATTTGTTACGTTAGGTAACATAAAGAATAAGCAGTCACGATAATAGTAAATCAAGTCGGCTCCTATGCGAGATTGGGGATTGTTTTCCTCCCTAAAACCCTCACCCCCATAGTATTTTTCCTGCCGGATCTAGTGAAACTAATTACAACTCTCCATAAATGACAGGGGGTGAAATATTTACTCCCGTACGATACTACTTAATTTATAAAATTAAATTACGTATAATTAAAAATCGGTTGCAAATTTTGCACGTACACATACATGTGAAGTTAAGTAAAAGCTTGTAAAAATAAATCCACTTACCTTACTTCTACGCCACTGGTTTTCACACGCGACCACCATGTAACAATTCCAGGCCACCTACCCGAGCCAAACACCGACACACCCTTAATACGTCGCGTATATATTTCACCCACTACACAACAAACAACGTACGTCTTTTATTACCTCTGTGACGTCACGCGATCATACTGTCCGGCCCAATCTCAGACACACTCTAATACGTCGCGCCCGTACTTGACTACTGTACACCGCTCTAGGCGTGTCGTTGATTAGCGCTGTGACGTCATGTATGATTGAACTAGAATCGAAAATGATCACGTTTTTGACCATGTGTGCGCACACGTGATGTGTGTATGTAGTGGTACGCGTGCTTTGACATGCTGTCTGTGTTATTTACACGTTATGTCGGTATTGCAGAGCGCATGCGCGGACAGGTTCGGATTTAAGGTTGTTTATATTTCCTGGATTACTTCGGAACCGATTTTTTTGGCTTGTGGGGAACGTAGAGAAATAAAAAAATATGCATTGTATTCGGAACATTTTCAGCTACAGCTGGGACCAAAAATAATAACAAAATAATTAATCCAAAATATTTTATAAGCAATTTTGCAACACAAAATTTTATTATTATTATATTTTATTTTTTCTATGTAATTGTTTATTTTAATCTTAATATAGGATGTGCAGCAGTACTTATTGAATATGTATACAAAATTTCAGGACTCTAGCTTTACTGAATACTGAAAAAAATGTTCTGAAATGAAAAATATTACTTTTACAAAAGAAGTATTGCATATAGTTTTTTTTAACTTAATTTTATTTTGTGACGTCATACTTTGATAATATGACATCATCAATATTTTATTGTGATAAATTAACGACGATATGAACTAACAAATAAACAAATATACAAAATATAGGTTTATTAAATAAGTTATTTTAAGGGAGAAAAAAAATACAAAGTAAATTATCATTAATAAATAATAATTTATTACTTTAATTTTACAAAATATTACGTAAGACAGAAATATAGTCTGGGGTGAAAGTAGATGCGTTATCATCTGAAAAACAAAACAAAAAAATATTCACACGTTATAAAATACCGTATAAACCAGGGGTACCAAAAACATTAATTATTTCATGTTAAATAAAATTCGAAAGTTAAAAAAATGTGTTGAAAGTTTTGGTACCCCTGGTGTGAGTGTATATATTTAATAACTCTACTCACCGTCTTGATCCAAGACTATAATAACTAAATTATCTTCATCACGAATTTGAGTTAGCGATTTATCTGAAAATCAGAAGAAAAATAACATTATGGCAGTGACAAAAAATAAAACATCCTATGCAGTGGGGTAGATAGGGGGGGTGATTGAGATGATCAATCACCCCCCATGAGCTTAGTGATATTTTTTTAAACTTCCCAAGTATGAACAAAATTGTAGAAGTAAATGAGAAAAATTTGGTAAATTAAGAGAAAAAAAAAAAGTTATTTTAAAATTTTGAATTACCTAAGGTCATTCAATTTTAAATTACATTAATCATTTTTTTTACGCATATTTTAGAGGCCCCTCAGCCACCACTTATCATATCGCTCCCCATCGTAAAAAGCTATCTACGCCACTTTTTCTTCTTCATTTTTACAGGATGGACATAACTGTGTGTCCAGTGCCGGATTAAGCAAGCGCGGGGCCTGTAGCAAATGTTATAAAGAGGCCAGTTGCAGTGGCGTCACTAGTGGGGGGGGGGAAACTCGGGGAGTAAATCGATAGTTTCACTCACTCCCCTCGAAAAAAGTAAATAGGATTTTTTTGCACATTAAACGGATGTCACCCCCCTGTGAATTTTTAACGACATAAAAATATCAGTGGGATCTATTTTTTAAATAAATTAGATGGTCATCACCTCTATAGACTTTTAATAATAAAAAGTCAATTCAGTCAATTTATTAGACATTTTACCCATTGGAAGCTTTAAATCAGGGCTTCGAACCGGAACTGAACCGAAAACCGGAAAACCGTTATTTTTTGCCAGAACGAAAACCGGAACAGAACCGAAATAAAAATATCGTTTTTTCGGTTCAGTACATGTTAAAATACGCGTTAACATGATCTTATTTCCCACTTTAATTGTCGTTCGGGCTATCATACAAGCACCATAAAATGTTCTAAATTATGATAGAAAATAAATTTTTAATACCTACAAATAATTTTTTTTTTAATTAATCACTCGAAGCTGAACTGAAAACCAAAAAAACCGGAATAACCGTTATTTTTTTCGGAACGAAAACCGGAACCGAACCGAAATATATTTTTTTACTCGAAACGGAACGAAACCCGAAACGAAAAAAATACTGTTCGAAGCCCTGCTTTAAATAACCAAAAAAGAAGTAAATATTATACCATAGACCGCGCATCTGACTCGAAAACAAAGCCGTGTCAAAAGAAAGAGATAGAAAATGGTTTATCCTTATTTAAGGCGGTAGACCACCCTAGAATTTTTTGAAAATCGAATTTTTTTTTTGGCTTAAAGAGTCCTTTAATATCTCAAAAATATCCTGTAAAAATTTCAAAGAAGTACCAGAAAGGACCTACAGGACGAGGACTTCAATCTGGAAGCCCAATTGTACGTTACAGGAATCGCAGACTAAAGATATTTTTAATTTATCTTTCCTTTTCTTCTACTCAAAACTTTGAACGCTTTTTTCTCGAATTCACATTTTCAAAGTCGGGCGATAAGCTTTCTCGAACAATTTTCATCCGATCGACTTCAAATTTTAACTGTCTATTCCTGACTGCTTTCTGTACAGAAGTACCTGGGGTTTTTGTAAAATATTAATTTTTTCAAAACTTATTAACAATTTTTCAGTGAATTTTTAGTGTTTTTTCATATTTTTTGTTTAAAATGACGCCATTTTGTAAAAAATCGATTTAAAAACAAAAGCACAGGTACTTCTGTAGCTGTTCATATATATTTTCGAAATTTTTGTGTCTCATGTTCATAACTTTAAAATTGCAGGTAAAACGCTACCGCCCCCGAAGCACTAAAAAAAAGACGTCTCAGGGAAAATGCTGCCAAGCCGCCATTTTGTTTTTTACAGCCAATATAAATATTGTAAAACATTGTTCAAATGTTATATAAACAAGAACTTTAATAACAAACAACAGACAAAAACTATGGTTATGACTTATCAAATACAAATCCCCTAACCATAAAAATTGTAAGAGTTTAGACTTACACGTGTTTCAATAGCAATGCTATCATCATCAGAGTCTTAAAGACACTAACTTAAAACTAAATACTACGACTATTTATATACCTTAGAAACTACTGGACCGGAACTTATCCTGGAACGGGTAACGTTGACCGTATTGGTCTGAGTCATTACTTTAATAAGGTGAAAAGGTTGGACCATAGGGGTCCATTGTCGGAATTAAATACCTTACCCTTATTTTTGAAAATCTCCATACTTTCATAACAATCTAAATCTTTACTGTTAGAAACCGCTTTCAACAGATTAAGATCCTGAATTCTGTGGTGATTTTCAAACATATGAGTAGCTACACTAGACTTATTTAATCTTAAATGTTTTACATCGGCTATATGTTCTTTAAATCTTACATTGATGGCTCTTCTACTCTGACCAATGTAAAATTTATCACAATCTTTACAATTTATTTTGTAGATTCCTGATTTGTCCGTAGGTTCATCCTTGTCTTTAGGGTTGCCTAACAAATTTTTGATACTATTATTAGAACTATAGACTATTTTATAGTCCATCTGACTAAAAATTTTTGAAAGACCTTTGGTGTATCTTGGAAAATAAGGAATCTTTACATATTTATGTTTTATATCTTCTTTCAGACTAAGAGTTGTAATGTTATTTATATTAGATCTTAATTTCTGTTTTCTGATAAGGTTAAAAATTATATCTTTAGAGAAATCATTGAATATTGCCGTGTCTAAAATATAATTTAATTCTTTTTTATAATTTTCTACTGACAGTGGGAAATTTACTAACCTATAAACCATTGAATTAAAGGCTGCCAGTTTGTGTTGCATACAATGATTTGACTTATTAGATATAAATCTCTTAGTTGAGGTATTTTTTCTATATATATCCACTTCTAATTTATTATCCTTTCTGATAACTAATGTATCAAGGAAAGGTAATTTGCCATTCGTTTCTAATTCATGGGTGAATTTTATGCTATTAAATTTGGAATTTAGAGAATCTAAAAAAGTTCCTATACTACATTTGTTTAAATCAAAAACTGCAAAAATATCGTCTACATATCTAATCCATACTCTTGGAAAGTAATTTAGTTCTTTACTGAGATCACATTCAAATTTACCCATAAATAGATTGGCAATATAAGGTGTAATACCTAAATAAGGGTAAGGTATTTAATTCCGACAATGGACCCCTATGGTCCAACCTTTTCACCTTATTAAAGTAATGACTCAGACCAATACGGTCAACGTTACCCGTTCCAGGATAAGTTCCGGTCCAGTAGTTTCTAAGGTATATAAATAGTCGTAGTATTTAGTTTTAAGTTAGTGTCTTTAAGACTCTGATGATGATAGCATTGCTATTGAAACACGTGTAAGTCTAAACTCTTACAATTTTTATGGTTAGGGGATTTGTATTTGATAAGAACTTTAATATCTAGTATAGTTTTTTTAATAACCGATCCCGAAATTTGATGAATTTTTCGGTCTCTAGGGTGGTCTACCGCCTTTAAACAGAAGTAACTATTTCTTTCTTATTAGAAAAAGAGATATATCCCAAATGCCACCGTATCTCTCTCACTGTTTTGAAGAAATGTTACACCAAGAATGAAATAAATGAATTAATTAAATAAGGACAAATATATCCCAAATCATTTTCCATCTCTTTCTTTTGACACGGCTCTGTTTTCGAATCAGTTGCGCAGTCCATGTTCTATGTCTATGGGTAAATAGATTTTTTTTAACAAAAAAGATTGATGTCACCCGGGTCGGACTGCCCCGCCCCCCTACCCACCCCCTAACTACGCCGCTGACTGACTTGATTTAGAATATACAATCCACAAAAAAATTGATCCGTTAATAAAAAAATAAATTATATTTTTTTGAACTCTTTTAATCCTTGGCAAAGAACGGAAAGGGATGATAAAATTAGAAAATGCAAGCTTTTGAATGAGCTTTTAAACACGCAAATCTAATTAATTTTCGCGGAAATATAACTGTTTGAAAACACGATTTTTTTGTTTTACTTTTTTTTTAAATTAATTATCCCTTTTTTTTTGAGGAGTGTATAATAAAACACCACTTTTACAAACAAAATTTTCTTGATTTGATTTGAGCAAATTTAGAAAAATCGATTAAAAAAATCAAAGATCGGAGATTCAAAAATCCATTTTTCGATTAAATCGAATCGAGATCGGAAACCCTAAATTCTAATTATTAATTTGTGTAGATTTGGACACCCCGTGTCAACCATTGGACGGTAAGTAGTAAGTCCAATAAGAGATATTTTTCCGCAAAGTCGCGGGCCCCCCAGAGACGCTAGGCCCGTAGCATTTGCAACTCCTTCTATGTGGTTAATCCGGCACTGTGTGGGACTGCTAGTTTAGATTTTATTCCTATTTTATACTATTTTCAGGGGGTTTGATGCACCCATTTGAAAGAGTGCATCCTTATGTTTATTTTAAGCGATCGGACATTGTAGTAGGATTTTTAATTTCGATTTTATTGCAATTTAAAAATAATTTTTGTAAATTGAATTTTGTAACAAATTTGTTATGTTCCACGCCATTTTCAGGGGGTTTTATGTACATTTCATTAATTTATTGAATATTTCTTCTTCATTTTGACAGGATGTGTGTTATTACTTATTACTGTGGGACTGCTAATTCAGATTTTATTATAATTTAAAGATGATCTGATCGAATGATACTGTTATAAATTTAATTCATGTCACACGCTATTTTCAGGGGGTTTGATGTACTCATTTGAAAGAGTGAATCCTTCTGTTTATTATAGAGGTCGGACATTGTTGAAGGATTTTTAGTTTACATTGGATTGTAATTTGAAAACAATTTTTGTAAATTCAATTTGCTATGTTCCACGCCATGTTTAGGGGGTGTTATTTAGAGGTGTACCGGAATTAAATCGAAGCATGAGTATTTGTTAAAATTTTCATTTTTGTTTTATTTTTTATAAAAAATATAGACAAATTAATATTTTGTCTTAAAAAGATTTTTTTTTATACAATTCTGTATTTTGTCGATCAAATAGCTCTCTTGATATTTTTGCGTAAAATGCAGTTTTTAAGATATTTGTCATTAAAAAAATTAGCTAAAAAATTCAATACGTTATAACTTTTTTATAAATAATTTTAAAAAAATTTGTATTATGCTGGAAAATGTCCTTTTAACATACTAGCTGCTACCCGCGGCTTCGCTCGCGTGGATTTCGAAACCCCCATCCCCATGATATTTTTTCCGCCGGATCGAATGAAACTAATTACAACCATTCATAGTTTTATTAAACATACCTCATAAGATCGATCCTGTTAATTATATATTGTTCACCCAAAGGATTTATTTATTTTCATAATCCATTACCACTACTATAGTATTATGTTGATATTAGAACTGTCACTTAGCACGCATCAAAACCATTTACAAAATCAAGTATCGTGTGAAGCCAACACACATTGAAACCATGACAACAATCCAGCGCCAAAACACGCTTGAAAACCAGCATTGAATCTAGCAAACAAACCAGCAGCCCCTTAGGGGTTGTTTTTTCGAGATTCGAAGTAGCCTATGTCCTTTCTCAGAGTGCATGCTATCTCCCTGTCAAATTTTATTAAGATCGGTTTAGCGGTTTAGCCGTGAAAAGGTAACAAACAGACAGACAGACAGAGAGACAGACTTTCGCATTTATAATATTAGTATGGATGGATGGATGGATTCTAAATTCATGAAAATCCTAAAGATTGATCAGACAAAGAAAATAAATACTAACTAGAGTTATGCGTCATGACACGTATCTTCCTGCAGTTCCACTGTTCGACATCGCCGTCGGCTGCGTTCCCGGCGGCCGTCCTCTTGCACTTCTTGAGCGCCGGCTTGGGCCGCTGCGGCTCGACAATCGAGCACGTCTCCGTAGAGCAACACCACACAAACACGAACTGTAGACAGTACATGCCGGCGGACGGGTACAGGCGACCGTGGCTGTCGGCGCCCATCTCGATGTACGCCGAGCACACCACGTCACCGCTCAGCGGGCATATCTGCAGGATGTCCAATTTTAAAACCTCCGCAACACGAATATCACCTCAGATAAAGACGCTAGCAAAAAAATTATCAGACAAGTTTTTTTTTTTTTTTCAGAAAATCATATTTTTTTAAATAATTGACATAATTTGCGGAAACTTTTGGATTTTCGTAATTTATTTTTTTCTGAAATTAAAACTTTCTAAGAGAAGTTGCAATAGGTAAAAAAGCGAGAATAGGCATGATGCCAGTAATAAAGTAACACTGAAATTATGATTTTAAATAATGAAATAGGTTAAAAAGATTCTAAAAAATGAATTTATTTTTATATTAAAAGTGAGATTAATATAATTTTTGCTAAAATAAAAACACAAAATACAGCAATCCGCCATGTTAGATGAAACACCAATCAGAGTGAATGACGTCACGCCTACGTAAACATCATTTTTGTTACATTAATATCTGCACTGTTTATTAATTATTTTGTGGTTTTAAATTATTAATTTGCTCAGATTTGTGTTACCAAAATTAAAACCGAGAAACGTCAGCGATGGAACAAGGATTTTTTATTGTTGACAAGGAGTGTTTACATAGGCGTGACGTCACAAATGCGCCATGACACCGACGAGCGTTTTGGCGTCAAATTCAAAATTAGTTTTTAAACGGTCAATTTTTGTAATTAAACCTTTTTTTCTGCAGAAATGAGTAATTTTTTGGAAATAGGAGACACGTAAGATCATCATAGAAGTTTTTTTTTAAATTAGGCATCATGCCTATTCTTAGAGAATATTTAAATCAATTTTTATAAAAATATTTAATACTTATTTCCAAAATAACGAGTTTTCAGAAAATGTTTCAGACAAAAGGGCGCTAAATATAATTTTTTTTAAAGTTCCCTTCAAATATTGCCGCTCTAGGCAGCTCCCACATTGCCTGTTCGGGAAATTCGGGCCTGCTGGAAAGTCTTAAAAATACACCAGGAATGTTTACTAGGGTGTTTTTTTAAATTTTTTTTAATTTTTATTTTTTCGGTCTCGCTGGCCTATGTTTTAGCTTTGGATCAAAAGTTAATTGTCCCAAAATTTCAGACTCATAGATCAAACCTATGGACGGCGCAAACCGAGTCTTTTTCCCATTTGATGAAGATGGGAAAAATTACTTTTTTTCTTATGCGTAAATATCTCGTTGAAAAATTTATTTATTTTAATTTTTTACAGCAGCATATCATAGAGAATTAAATTTTTTACAAAAAAGATCCCAAGTGTTCAATTCATAGATCGAATATTTTTAACGATATGTTCGTTCAAACATTATCATAAAAAGTAAAATCCAACTTTTATAATAATTTTTAAACAAACATTTCTTAAAATTTATTGGATTTATGAATTGAGCACTTAATTCTCTACAAAATATTCCCCTGAGAAATTTAAAAAAAAATCGTTTTCAACTAGATATTCACGCGCAAGTAAAAAAGTAATTTTTTCCATGTTAATCAAATGGGAAAAAGACTCGGTTTGCGCCGTCCACAGTAGCCCGATCATTTTAGATCGAATTCGATGTAAGAAAACTGCCTAGTCGAAACTTTTGACGCAGTTGTGTGTCCCCGGCGGAGTAGATGATGAAATCATTTTCTTGCCCATAAATTAGTTACCGGAAGTGTCCGCCATCTTGGAATTTGTGTTTTTGTCAATTTGAACGCGTATTTTGCATTTCTCGATAAAAAGGTTAGTAACAATTTTATAGAGAATTTAATTCTCTACAATCTTTATAGAGTCAATATTGTTGAAAAAACATTATTTATTGCTAATAATAAGCAAAAAGTGTTAAAAATTAGAAGAGTGGCGCAGTTTTTTCAACGTTTATGCCATTTTTATTGAAAATAAGTGGCACATTTAAATGACAAAGTTGTAGAGGACTCAATTCCCAACAGCTTTTGTACAAACAAGTTTTTCGTACGCCGAGAACGAGCAAGAATGTGCCACTTATTTTCAATAAAAATGGCATAAACGTTGAAAAACTGCGCCACTCTTCTAATTTTTAACACTTTTTGCTTATTATTAGCAATAAATAATGTTTTTTCAACAATATTGACTCTATAAAGATTGTAAAGAATTAAATTCTCTATAAAATTGTTACTAACCTTTTTATCGAGAAATGCAAAATACGCGTTCAAATCGACAAAAACACAAATTCCAAGATGGCGGACACTTCCGGTAACTAATTAATGGGCAAGAAAATGATTTCATCATCTACTCCGCCGGGGACACACAACTGCGTCAAAAGTTTCGACTAGCAGTTTTTTTCGTGAAAAAATCTAAAATGATTGGGCTAAGGTTTGATCTACGAGTCTGAAATTTTGGGACAATTAACTTATGATCCAAAGCTAAAACATAGGCCAATAGGACCGAAAAAAAAAACACCTTAATGTTTACAGTATTTTCAAATACAGTCGGGACTCGTTTATTTTTAACTCCCGTTTATCGTAAATGCCGAGTTTCGTTTATTGTAAATTTTTTCTCCTCCTTCACCTCCCACCATTCTCGAGTCATGGCGTAAACGAACATATTTTTGAAATTTTTGTAGAATTAATTAGAGACACTTATCACCGTCGTCACTCGTCACCTTGCTCATATTCGAAATTAAAAGTAAAGTAAAATTATTTCACTATCACGATTAACTATTAACGATAAATATTAAATACCAAGGTTTACATACATAGTCTCTATAGCTACTTGACCAATCAGCGTTGACATCACAGAACGTATTACCAACTTAAGAATAGTAAAAAATGACACTTCCCGATTAGACAAAATTGTCTGTGATAGCTTTTTCATGATTTTGCAATGTCGAATTTGTACTTCTTTGATTGTATATGTTGTTAAAATATCAAAAAATACGAAGACAAGAATAAATAAAGGATTTCTTGTTATTGATATTCTATTATACATTTATAACATTTGAATACATCTTCGTGGTGATTTCAATTCCCGCGCCAACGCTGATTGGTCAAGGATCTACACATAACTTGGGCTATGTTCCGATATACACTGCGAGCACTGTGACTTCTGACGTCACTCTACTTTACTGGATTGATCGTTCCGTTTTAAATTTTGCAGAGTTACTGTAGACCGCCATTTTGAAACTAATGTCAAAATAAAGACCAGATATATTTATAACGATGAAGTGGCCAGATTCATAGTATTTCTATGCATGACATCACTTTTAATATCCTCTGATCATATAAAGTACAATAATAAATAAATAATTCAAATATTATTTTCAATAATGAAAAAAATAGCAATTCAAAAAATTTATATTGTTGCGTCAATTTGCTTAATTATATTAGTGCATTTCAATTAAGGCTAAACTATTTATTCTTATTTGTACTTACTTTTGATTATATATACCATAAATGTTATAAATTCATCTTCAAATAACCTGATAATAAAAAATACATCCAAAGTTAACCTTAGCCTTAAATGCATCTGCTTCTGTCAGTTGCATTCAAATTTTGATCAGAGTACTGTGAGCACAGTTGCAATAAAGCTACAGTACTGGCAGTAGTAAAAATGGCGGCGATCAATGACGTCATCACCACTGGCCAGTGCTCACAGTGTATATCGGAACATAGCCTTGGTGTGAGCCCCTCTCGAGTTGAAATAAACGCGCGTCATATGATTCAGAAGGTTTAAAATAAATGAGTCCCGACTGTAGTGTGTTTCAAACTCACGCTGAGTATGTCGATGTCGTAGTCGGCGCAGAACGTGAACGCGAGCCCGTTGGCCGCGCATATGTTCTTGGCCGTGTGGTGGCAGAACTGCTCGGCGTCGAAGGTGCGGTGCACGACCGCGATGGCCGGTCCGGCGAGCTCCTCGGACATGTGCGACGGAACCACCTCCAGCTGCTGCTCGTCGCCGCGACCGTTCGTGTGCACCAGCACCGGTGGTTCGATAGATATGCAGTCCTCTGTCAAACGCGCACAATTATATTACTACCTTATACAGCAAGACTCCTATAAGTTCTAAGCTACGGGACCGTCAATTCTAGGAATTAGAAGATACAGGGTGCCCCTTCCATCAGACAGGGGTCGAAACAAGTTCAGTGTTCAAAAATATTGATCTGAACCGAGTTAAAAAATGTGTGTGGAAGTTAACAAAAAACGATTTTTTGTATTTATTTCGTAAAGAAGCGATTATATTGAAAAAACTTAAATGGCAATCTTTTAGAACTATCAATTTTCAATATTTTTTCTTACAACCATCATTTCTGAAAACTCATAGTTTGCCAGTTATAATGCAACCTTCAAAATGTTTAATGACAAATGTGTAGATAACAAAATTCTATATATTTTTTGTTAAAAAAATATTTTTTTTTAAACAAAACAAGTATAGAATTTTGTTATCTACACTTTTGTCATTACATATTTTGAAGGTTGCATCATGGTTTTTGAAATATAACGAAAAAATGTTTTTTTGCATTGCTTCGCGGACTATAACTGGCAAACCATGAGTTTTCAGAAATAATAGCTGTAAGAAAAAATATTGCAAATTGATAGTTCTAAAAGATTGCCATTTAAGTTTTCGCAATATAATCACTTCTTTACGAAATAAATGCAAATAATCGTTTTTTGTTAACTTCCTTGCATTATATCTTGTTACCAATTGATGGTAGACAGTTAGACCTGTGAACAAATTTGTAGATTCAAGTCTGTTGAACAAAAAAGGTGGTAATAAATTTTATCGTAGGATGAACGATTTACGAGATAATTACGTTTAAAGTTTCCGCGCTTATAACGGACAACGCTCAAGGTCATAGACCGCGCCAACTTTAAGTAATACTCAGAACATACCCCCTAACAATTTAAAATAAAAAAAATGACTCTGTAGAACTACTTCATTGGCGTAGTAAGAAAAATTTTCGGGGGGGGGGGTTAAGCTTAGAGCTCCCAAAATATGCGAAATTATTATTATAATTTTTAATTGAATGATCTAAAAAAATTATGACTAAAAAAAAAAGGTCACACAATTGAAAATTAATTAATAAGTACTTATTGAAGACCTTTTTTTTTTTTAGTCATAGAACTAAGTACAGTTAACTATATGATCAAAAAAAAAGTCATTCAATTCAAAATAATTATAATTATTTCATATATTTTAAGAACATTGAATATTTCGGGGGGGGGGGGGGGTCGACTCCAACCATCCCCCCTGTTTCTACGCCACTGAACTACTTTATTTTGATAATTTGATTGGACTAAATGTATATTGACAAATTCGGGGCGAGGGAGGGTCTAACGGTCTAACTGTACATAAACATACAATTTCAATTTGATACAGTTTCTATGAAGACCTGTAAAAAAAAATACAAAAAAAAAACACTCACCTCTGTGTCCGTCAGAAACCAAAGACGACGCGCTTTCAAAATCATTATTCGTGTACCTCCTCACGAACTTCTTAATCCACTTGGGCCTCCTCCTATCCCCCGCGTCCTTCCCGACCCTTTCCATCAACAATCCCCCCTCGAAACTAACCCTATCGACGTCACCACTCTTCACCACACAATTCGCGTCGGAATAAAACTCAAGAATCTTCGGACTCTGCGCCTTATTGAACTGCCTCAACACGAGTTTCGCTTCGTTATCCGAACAATCAGAATCAATGTGACTCGGGCTGTAGATATCATAACGCTTCTGGTTATTTTCACCTCTCGGACTCAGCTGGGCCTTCCGGTTGATATGCGACGGTGACATCAACTTGTGATAGACCAGCCTGGACCCGCTCGGGCTGTTCCTCGACCCCGGCGACAGAATCGGGGACCTCGGAGAGTGCACGTTCGGACTGCGCGGACTCAAGAAGTACCCGTACCCGTCTTGCGAAGGTGTATTCGATCTGAGACCTCTAGACGCGCCGCTCTTCCCGTGAAACTTCCTCTCGTGCCGGAGAATATTAAACGGAATAATATTCTCGACGTTATCCTCAGAAAACTCGTATTTCTTCTCGGCCAGGCGTTTTTTCCTGAACAAACTCAACTTTTCAAATTTCTCCGTTTCTTCCGTGAACTCGTACGCCTTCTCGGCTATCTTCGTATCGATCGTGCTCTTCTCAGAGCTAGTAGAGGGCGTTAGGTTTATATCGCGCTTCTGGAGGAACATCTTCAAACGCGGACGTTCAAATTTATCCCCATCTTCATTAGTTTCGTTAGTTTTTTCCGCATCGGCGCCCGTTTTACTGTGTAGGAACATCTTTAAACGTGGTTTGTTCGATATCGGTTCACTATTATTCCAATAGCTCCGTCCCGTGACATTCAAAGGCTCGCACGTGATGTTCAACTCGTGAAACGGCTTCGAATATTCATTAAAATCTGTCTCGAAATCGCTAAAATCCGCGAGTATCTCTTTTACGATATTATTCGCGTCCGCCGCTTCATTTTCTTGCTTGACGCTTTCCGAATTCTCGCTCATGTTGTCGCTAACAGAGACACTTTCAGAACTGAGCAAGGAAACGTACGACGCGGATTTTCGTAGAGGAATCGTAGAGTTTTGCGTTAAACTGACATTTAACGCGTATAAATAATGTCCGGTGTTTATTATAACGTGGTCGGGATAGGCGAGGCTAATGTGTGGCTTGAATACGGGGTGCGGGGGCATTATACTTAACATCACGTCGATTGTAATGCCGTGCTTCAGACACTGCATTGTTGGGCGTAAATTACCCTCGTTAATAATATTTATATCAGTCGAACAGTTATTGCATCGTTGTAGAGACGGTAAAGTGATTATTGTTAGGTAGGCTTCACTGTCGCTGTAATAGAAGATATTATACATCATTAGTCCAGGCTGTGGAGGCTACAACAGATTATTTTTGCGTACAGTTTTAATACTTACAGGATATGTTACAAAAGTGATGTAGAATATTACCCTAATTTTGCTCCGATTTTGGTTGTCCGCAACAGGAGTTATTCATGGTTCAATTGCAAAATTCTTCAGATTTTCTGTTTCACCAATAGATAAATAATTATTCAGAGCAGGTTCCTGACTATTATTTTTTAAATATTTGTGGTTCTATGAAACAATTGAAATGGTTTAAAATAAAAAAAAACTCAACAATAAGATTTTAGTGCTACCATTTGCCAAAGAATTGAAAAATTTTACTTTTTTATGGTGAGAATCGATTATATAAGTCTTTGAGAATACATACAAACAGTTTTACAAAAATAAAGATTTTACAAAAACTTTTATTGTTAATCAAAGACAAGCATGATTCCATTATTAACAATTTAATAAAACAAAAACTGTTGAAGATATCAGGTCTTAATTTTCAGTGAATGTTCTGTACCACAAAATGATTATTTTCCAGGTGTATCAACATAAAAAACGTAAAACTTTATTAGTTACTACAGCTTAAAAAAAGTGTGTTTTCAGCCATTTTAATCAGCGTAGCGGATAAACAAATGAATTTTTAATTTTTTTCAAAATGGAGGTTGTAGGGAATTTTGTAGCGATTAACTTTTATTTGAAACTTTTTTTTGTATAATACTTATTTAGACTGCTATTTATAAAAAATCAGAAAATCTGAAGAATTTTGTAATTGAACCATGGATAACTCCTGTCGCAGACAACCAAAATCGGAGCAAAATTAAGGTAATATTCTACATTACTTTTGTAACATATCCTGTAAGTATTAAAACTGTACGCAAAAATTCCTATTTTAAATACTTTTTAGCCTAGCCAGCCTTGATTACATGTGAAGCGTTAGTTAATTAAGACGAAACTTTAGTTTAGGTCGTATACTCGGGCAGCAGGTTAGACCATGCGAGTTGCTGTCACAACCGTGACCCGAAAAATTCATAACTTGCACCCAGATATACCTGAATTCAACACCAATGCAAACAATAGGCATGATACCAGTAATAAAGTATCACTGAAATTATGATTTTAAATAAAGAAATAGGTTAAAAAAGATTCTAAAAAATGTATTTATTTTTGTATTGAAAGCGAGATTAATATAATAAAATTGTTGCTAAAATAAAAACACAAAATATAGCAATCCACCATGTTAGATGGAACATCAGTCAGAGTGGATGACGTCACGGCTAAGTAAACATCATTTTTGTTTCATTAATATCTGCACTGTTTATAAATTATTTTGTGGTTTTAAATTATCAAACAAGGATTTATTATTGTTGACAATGAGTGTTTACATAGGTGTGACGTCATAAATGCACCATGACACCTGCGAGCGTTTTGGCGTCAAATTCAAAATTAGTTTTAAAACAGTCAATTTTTGTGATTAAACCTTTATTTTCTGCAGAAATAAGTATTTTTTGGAAATAGGAGACACGTAAGAATAAAATAGTTTTTTTTAAATTAGGCATCATGCTTATTCTTGACAAAACATAGTAAATTAAGAAAAATATCGCAATTACAACGAAAATTTAACAAAATAATATGTATTTCATATAATACATATTATAAAAAAGAAAACTCACCCCTCTTAAAGTATTTGACAAATTTCTTTGGTATTAAAACAGTGGTGATATTATAAAAATTATTTCGTACGGTCAGAATTGCCAACTGTGTTAATTAAAATAAAATATAGTTTGTCACGTAATAATTCCACATTGTATTAGAAATTAATGATTTTGGGATTTTTTTCTTTACTTTTGCTATGATTTTTATTTTTAAAATATCAATATTTTCATTAAATTAAATTATATTAATTGTATTTAATTGTTATTTCTTATATTTTAGCCTGACGATGATTCTGTAAATCAAAAGCTTGCGAATACTTTTTCTTTATTAAATTTTTGACGTTTAGACAAACAAGTTGTTTTTATTTATAATATATAATATGTATAATAGATAAATTAAGGTAAAATTTATATCAGATCCAAAATTACAGGAAACCTGACAGAATTTCTTATTACACATTACTATTATCAACAAACAATACTATCAAACCCGAGTGTACGACCAAAAGTAAACTTTTGCCATTTTTAAAAGTCTCAAAGTCTTTTGAAAACTCACCCAACACCATGGACGACTAGTTTTTCCTTATCGGTAGGCCACTGGCATATAGTAACGTCCAAATAGGTCTTTTTATTGAGACGGAAAATCTTATACGAGGTTATTAGATCGATAGGCTTATACGGAATATATCTCCACACATGTAATATATACTGGGGGAAATAGAAGAAGTGTATATTAGCTTCTTCGTTTTGTTCTGTGCTGTAACTTAATAAAAATCTACCACATTGCGTGAACCCCATGAAAATATGATGGCTGAAAAAAAATTAGATTTAAGTGATTACATTACTTAAGTACGGTATTTTCTGTACTTACAATGCATCGTCTCTGTTATTTATCAATTCAGATAACCCTATACAACATCTTTCAGGTATTGTTTTGAATATTTTTTCAGTCGCGGCCCTGGGGTTTTTCGAAAATCGTCCGAAAAGCTAAGGAAAAAATATGATTCTTTACATAAACAACACCCGGCTAATATAAAAAATTATCGTACCTGTCTGTCAAACAAATGCTTTGCAATATTTTTTTCAGGTTTGGCCGAATCGAAATTCTCAAGTAATTCACAATTTTCACGAGTTTCAGTAATATCACTCACTGAAAAATTATCGGTCTCGGAACCGTCCACTTCTGAACTAATATCAGTATCCATTTTTTCCTGCTTGTAGTTTTTTATCCATACCTAAATAATAAATTTCGATATTTTTTCTTTACAAGCCGTCAAAACGATTTTACAATTGTATATGCTTGTCGCATGCGTCGGTAAAACAGAATCCATACCACCGATATCAGGATTATAGAATATATAAGGATAGGCAACCTTATTTTGTTTAAGAAATTGACAATTGAAATTATTTTCTCAACAAATGCGTGTAAAATAACGTATAATACACTATGTAAATAAGACAATTATTAAAATATATTCATATATCATTGAAAGTATTGAAACAATCAATCTTTTATTAGAGGGGCGGGGGGAATACATCAAAATTGTTTAATGTAGTAGAACCTAGCTGCCATTCCTCTTATAAATTCTAAATTCAACAATAAAAGTATTATGAATTTATTCAAAATATATGTACCAAATTGAACAAATTTATTCTGTATTTTAATTTTAAACGTCTATTTATTAAATAAATAAACGTTTCTAAACGGAAAATGAATTAAACAATAACAATAACAGTTCTGCAATTTTCCGCAAGATGGCAGCAGCACCTGTCAGCTGTTCCCTTGTAACATCATTAATTTTTCGCCAGTTCTAATTAAAGAATTTGATGTGAAAAAGCCTGAATAAAACCCTAAAACATGTTGCAAAACCATCATAAGTGTATGTAGTATATGTTGCAGAAATTCAGTGATTCAGTGTACAGTGAAAATACCATTTTTCGAACGTTTTTTTACTATGATGCATATAAAATTAAAATTAGTGTGCGTGTGCGAAAAAATAATCTAAAACTGTTATAATCCGTACTAAAAGTGATTATCGTGTGTGTATTTTGTGATACAATCAAATTCTGATAAGTGAATCAAGTTTAAATATAAAATAAATGCATATTTTTTTACGATAATTAGAGTGATCTAAATTTGGCGTTTTAATAATGAATAGCCAAAAAAATTGCAGTAATAATTCTGTTTCGCCAAGTACAACGTGTGGTTGTGAGACAAATATTAACCTTAATATCACTCCCACAACGGGGGGTGGATTTTCTTTAAGGGTCGACTCCCAAACGAGTGTCGATAGCCTAAAAAAAATTATGTCAAAGAAATTGAAGCTGCATAAAGAAAAAATATGTCTTTTATACAGAGAAAAGTAAGTTTTTATTTCTTCTAATTGATTTTTGATATGTTTTTTTTATATTTCTGATGAGTAAATAGCGTAGGAAAATGGAGTAAATGATTCTTTTGTCATTTTTTGTGGTGTGAAGAATTGAAATCAATTGCGCATGCGTGAAATATCCAAGCGCGTAGTTTGAATTGTTTTACATAAAATGAAATATTGAAAAAAAGTTATGTAATTAGATTAAAAGGGTATAAAAAAAGCATAGAGTTAAAAATCGTAGACAGAATTTGTTGATGTTATAAATTTTGCCCAATCTATTTCAGTATATATGTTACGGATAATAGACGAAATGCGGTATTATGCGTTCTAGCCGCAAATATACAAAATAACCAAGGCATTGTCTGTTAGGTTAAGTTTAAAACGAGTTCTAATAATATATTAGTTAGTCCTCGATCCCGGTTTTAAATTTTGAAATAAAAAATACTCCTTTGAAACTTCGTGAGTGGATTCATTTTGGCGTAACCTACAACTTTTTTATTTTCGAAAATTCTGAGTATTGGGGCGTTTTGGATGTGGCATGGTCAAACATGTCAATTTAACGATAGTTATAGGACATTTACGAATAACCTTTTATTTTTTACTTGAATTACAAGATTTTATAATGCAAACATCGGGAAATACATATATTGACCTACAAAAATATTGGGGCATTTAGCGAGACTACACCCTCAACATGTCAAATTCACGATTTTATGTAATTTATAAATAGCCGGCTTTTTTTGCACAATTTCTAGATAAATAATAGTAAAATGTTATGGTTATACTGGCCTACAAAAATCAAAGGTCTTTTGTCGTTACCTACGCCCTAAACATGTTTGACGCATGCCACATCAAAAACGCCCCAATTCTCAGAATTTTCGAAGATAAAAAAGTTGTAGGTTACGCCAAAATGAATCCACTCACGAAGTTTCAGAGGAGTATTTTTTATTTCAAAATTTAAAACCGGGACCGTGGACTATACAAGTTAAGTGTCCTTGTTTAAGTTGGTTAGTTTCTGTTTCTGCGAAACTTTAATGCGTTCATGTATTATCCAAGATGTCTGTATAATTTGCATTTAAGCCGGCTTTTTTGTAGGGCCGTAACTACCACCGGGGTAGCCGGGCCAGTGCCCCGGGGCCCCCGAGGTTAGGGGGCCCCCGCAGCAGCGTAAAAATTGGAGTGAGCAAGAAAAAATAAATAAATTGAAGATTTTTTAAAATTTATTTGATGCTAACTTGAAAACGTGATTTACTTATTACTAATTTTGATTTTAATGACTTTTTTTCGGCTTATGAACTTCAATTTTACATTTATTATCCATTAAAATTACTAAGAAGTGTAAAATTCTAGCTGGTCAGCAAAAAAAAGTCATTCAAATAAAAATTAGTAACAAATGTAAAATTTGTAAGCTATAATCCAAAAAAGGTCTTCAATTTTTAATTTTTGCATATCTGGGGGCCCCTTGGTCACCTCTTGCCCCGGAGCCTCTAGTTACGGCCCTGCTTTTTTGCAAATTATCCCATTCGGGCGTATTAGCCGTAACATATATTTATTAAATATAGTGAGTAACACGTGATTTTTTTCTAGCATAGTTAATTACAGTAAAATTATTCCCCTTAAAATAAAAAGTCAGAAAAATTGTTTCTACACCTTAAAATATTAACTTTACAAATTTATTGATTCATTATTTACCACAACTTGGCTATCTTAATTGTTTAATGTGACGTCATACTTCAGAGATATGGCATATATCTTATCTATAATTTTATTGTATATACGTGGTATATACCAACAATTACATATTTAAATTTTTTTCTTTAGACAACTTCGTGAAGGGACCCTGTATGAAAATGGTCTAGTCGACGGTTCGAGATTAACACTTTTGCCGACCGTTGAAACAGGCCTTTTGGTGAGTAACGTGTCTATAGCACAAAACATTAAAATGTCAACATTTAAAAAAAAATCAACTTGATTTTTTTCATACACGAACACCACTGGTTTTTCTTGTTTTTGTGGAGGAGGGGGGGGTCAACAATTCAGTGGGCCAAAGAGCAGCTATTATAGCAGACAGCCAACCGGTTGGCCTGCTGAAGTACTGTCTGTATATCAAATTCCAGGGCCTTATTAAGTAAAAAATGAATTATAATTTCAGTTCTGATCAGTTCTAAAAAATTTTTGAGGCTAATCAAAATAACTTAAATTAAAAATACTAAAGCTGGGGAACATATTAAAATTGTAATTTTTTTGATTTAATTAAGTATTGTTAACATTTTTATAAATAAATATTGGATCAAATTGACCATAGTACTATTTCTTGCTTTCTTTTTTAGACGCAGAGACCCGAACTAAGTGTTATGCAAGCATTAGAGTCCTTAAACGACTCTCAGGTGAATAAATATTAATTAATTTAGTATTAAAAATTATATATTACAGTCGGGACTCGTTTATTTTAAGTCTCGTTTATCTGAAATTATTCGTAATGTTTTCTCCATATTCACCTCCCACCATTCTCGAGTCATGGCGTAAACGAACATATTTTTGAAATTTTTTGTAGAATGAATTAGAGCATTTGTATTCATCTCATTGACTGCACAATATTTTTCAAAAAATTTAAATTTTTTTGATATTCATTGCATGCTACGAACGCAACGAAAATCATATTGAGTTTAGGTCAGATAGAATACATACATATTATAATTTACACTTATCACCGTCGTCACTTGCTCATATTTTGTCATATTCGAAATTAAAAGTAAAGTAAAATTATTTCACTATCAAGATTAACTATTAACGATAAATATTAAAGGAATATAAAGTTGCCAACTTAAGAATAGTAAAAATGACACTCCCCGAATAGACAAAATTGTCTGTGATAGTTACTCAATGGTGATAGCTTTTTCATGATTTTGCAATGTCGAATTTGTACTTCTTTGATTGTATATGTTGTTAAAATATCAAAAAATACGAATACAAGTATAAATAAAGGATTTCTTGTTATTGATATTCTATTATACATTTATAACATTTGAATACGTCTTCGTGGTGACGTCAATTCCCGCGTCAACGCTGATTGGTCAAGGATCTATACATAACTTGGTGGGAGCCCCTCTCGACTTCGAATAAACGCGACTTCCTCGATTCAGAAGACTTAGAATAAACGAGTCCCGACTGTACTTCTATAGTATTATAATATATAATAAAATTTCAGGTAAACGATTTTTTATCTGGAAAAGCGCCTCTCAACTTGACGATGCGTCTTGGCGACCATATGATGCTAATTCAGCTCCAGTTAAGCACAGTCTCTGCCACAGGCTCCACAATAAGTTCGAGTAATAGACCTAGAGCCCAACGTAGCAGCTCTACAAGGGAGTCAAACCGTCAGGTGTTGATATCGAGTCTAACAAACGCTCTGTCACTAACAGCAGAGGAAGCTAAGGGCGCTAACAGTGATCAGGCTGAAGCAGAGCAGAAAGTGGAAACTTTAAGAGGCACGGGAGTGACAGGAACTGCGTTTGGCGATCCAATATCAGCAGGTATTTTGAGTTTAATTTTAATTTAATTGTGCTAGTAATTTAATTATTGTATTGCTTTCAGGTTTGACGTCGTGTTTATGCCACAATCTTACCCCACCGACTTGTTCTTGTAATACCCCAAATTCACCTGCTCCGGTTCAGTCGAATCAGCCCACCCAACAGCCCTCACCGACTAGAAATAACACGCATTTAGATTCTAGGGCTTTGGCGCAAGCGTCGAGGAATCTGACACAAACTCTGAGACAGTTGTCTACGGAGGTGCTTAGCTCCAGGGAGATAGAACAGAGGTCTCAGGGGGCGATAATAGAGTCGATGCAACATCATGGAAGAGGCGTATATTCAGGCATTTTCAGTGGGACTCTAAACCCAGCCCTGCAAGACAGTAGGGGCCGTCCTAGGCGTGACATATCGACGATCGTGCACATCCTGAACGACCTACTGTGTGCAGCACCCTCCGTTGCCCGTGCTAGTGAAGATGCCGCAAACACACCAGCAAAACCACCCACCCCACATGATTCACCGTCGAACTGCGCGTACGGGGAGTGCCGCGGACACGACGTGCCACCCAAAGCTCCCACCCAACACGACTACAACATGTCTAAAGTACCGGAGGCGCCACCGCATAACAACCCGCTGAAAGTACCCACCCAACACAGCTACAGCTGTTTGGACGTGCCGGCGCACATCGGCAGCCCGCTCAAAGTTCCCACCCGACACGAGTACAACGTGCCCGCCCAGCAGGATTACTGCGGGTGCTACGGCGGTGAGTGCGACCCGTCGGTGGTCCAGAACACGCGTACGCGTGATAAGATCGAACATTTGAGGTTGGTCATGGGTGAGCGGAGGGAAAGACGGAGGCTGAGGAAGCAGAAGCACCAACCGTACACGATACCAACCGCTGCGGAGGCAAGCGACACCGTGTCGGCTTGAAGTCGAGTCGATTGTTTAGTGTTCTCCAGTCGGTAGCAATAAATGCAGTTTTTTTTTTTCATTTTGTTATCTTCGATGCGATTATTATTTGTTAATTTAATGTTTTTTTTTTTGTTACTAAGCAATATGCGGGCAATAAAATAGGCCCTGGAATTTATTTAAGCGTTTTTTTTTTATGAAAATAATTTTTTTTGATTTCTTTATAAAATGTGTTTGCTATTGTATCAATGGCATATAACGATATAATAATAATAATGTATTTTAGTATTAAAATGTGTTAAGTACAGGTAAGGTCTTGGTAATTGCAATAAAGACAGTAAAATAGAAATGTACCTCATAATTGCAACAGGTTGCAGTTATCAAGCTTTACTATTCGATAACAGCAATAAATTCAAAATGTCGTCAAAAATTTTGTACTCTCTAATTGCAAGAAAAAAAAAATTTAATTCGTACTGTATAATTGCAGTTAGTTACAGTTATCAAGCCTCTACTGTAGATCGATATAATATATATTAAATTTAAGTGAATGTAGCAGCTTCAAAGTGTTCTGGTGGCGATTAAAAAAAAATAACAATTAAGTTTTCCAGAATATGAAATCGAATTGTATATTTATAATACGGAAACGTTTAATTGTAATTTTTATTATTCTAGTAGTGCTTCATATATAAAAAAAAAATCAAGTTTGACATGAAAAAATGAAAAGACTCACATTTTGTAACAATGGCAGTATTTCACTTATTTTATCCAACAATGGCCATTTTGAAACAGGACACAAATTTTATTTCATTGTCAAACTTTGAATTATCATTTTCGAATAAGTATTTGTATATATTATTATTATACTGTTACTATTAATACATATTTTTAAATAAATTTCTGATTTTTTAATCTACAGACGTATTTTTATTATTAATTTTATTTTATACAGAAAATACGAAAATGACAACTGCAAATTAACAATGAATATGGAACACTATCACTACCTGAAGAAAATTTCTAAAACTACAATAAATAATGTCGGTAAGTCAGGTGCAATGAATTATCGTCAAGTGATCCACTTGTTTTCAATAATAATGTCTTCCTTTTTACTACAATGACGTTAAAGTGAAATTATAATTTTATGTGTTGTATTTAATTTTTAATTTATATTTTAAACTATTCGTTAAATGCCTTTTCAACTAACAATGAATTCGAGTTGTACGAAACCGTTAATAAAGCAGCATCAGAAGATAATTTTCAAAACAAAAAAATCCAAAACAAAGGATTTGGGTTTTCAAAAACAGATAAAGTGTGTTTTGGTAGGAGATGGGGCCGTAGGGAAAACTTCTTTGGCTGTTTCATACAGTACAGACACGTTTCCTCAACAATATGTACCTACAGCTTTCGATAATTACAAAGGTACGTGTAACTGTAACATATTTAATTATAACCTCAAAATACGTGATTTTATTATATTTATTTCAGTGACTGTAGAAGTGGACGGAGCCCCAGTTGGGGTACATTTGTGTGATACAGCTGGACAGGTACGCCCATCTGCGAAATATACCCCAACATCTTTTCAATTCAATTCATTTCAGAGTGAACTGAACGAACTCCGTGGCCTGTGCTATCCAGACGCAGACGTCTTCATGCTGTGTTTCTCTGTGGTCCAGCCCGCAAGCTTCAAGTCGGCCAGGACACGTTGGACATCAGAACTTACCTCACTTAACATTCCCGTAATTCTAGTAGGCACTCAGAGCGATCTTCGCGACGACCCCGCGACTCTCCATGCTTTAAACTCATGCGGGGAAAGGCCGGTGTCGCAGGCAGACGCGCAGAAGCTTGCGAACAACTTAAACGCCCCGTATATAGAGACGTCCGCGCTTACGTGTTACAGTTTGAAAGATGCATTCGACCAGGCGATAATGAGCGCGTTGAAGTATAAAAAAGTGTACAGGAAGCCGATTTGGAAGAGATTGTGTTGTTTTAATTAAGATAGTCGAGGAACAGACTACATAAGTGGGCATTTTCAGGACTGAAATGACTTAATTCGAAGCCGGTAATATTTATTTTCAGTTGGTTGATTTTCAGAAAACAGTCCATAATTGGTCATTTTTGTTTCAAAATTAATTATGGACTATATAATATAAAATATTATTTTCAAAAGAATTGCTCATTTTCAAAGTAGTGCCTGTCAGTCAAATATTATCGTTTTTGGACTTCAGGGGATGCAAATAAAAGGAAAATTTATATCCTTTTTGAATTCATGAGTATTTTTTTTGTTATTGGACGTTCTTTTTAATGACCAGACGCAGTTAACTAAAAAATTTAAAAAAATTAATTTTTTTACAATTTTGAAACTTTTGTACGGAGAAGTCTGATTTTTTTTTTAGAATTTCAGGATAGCCATTTTTTTACAGAATTTTCTCATCATTACAACGGTTAAAAAAAATGTTTGTAGCATTTTTTGGTGCTTAGATATCCAAGTTTGAATGAAAAAAATACACTATTAAAAAAGAAACTCAATCAAAAAAAACATCTGAAAATTATTTCGAATATTCTTTGATAAAAAACAAAAACTTTTATTACCTCTTGCAATTTTTCTAAAAGCTTACTGTTCTTCAAGAAAAAAAATTCTTATACATAATAAAGGCCCGTTAAAAACATTCAAAATTGCAAAAAAAAAATCTTCCTACAAGCTCAAAAACGCTCATATTTTACTGACTGACAAAAAATTACTTTTATTATATTCCATAAGTGGTCATTTTTTAGACGAAAATGACCTAACACAAAATTAATAATATTTATTTTCAATTGAATAATTTTCACAGATAGTCCCTAAGAGATCATTTTCGCGATAAAAATGATAATTGATTTTTAGATAGATGGTCCATGGATATATTCGCAAATAAATATGATAATTGGTTGATTTTCAAATAGATAGTCCATAAGTGGTCATTTTTAGGATTTAAATGACTTGTGAGGTGAAGCTGGTAATATTTATTTCGTCCTTATGTAAAATAATTACATAATAATATTAATAATATAAATATACTCTATATTGGTACGATTTTTTTGAATTAAAATAAAATTACTTGTCCAGGGAGGGGAATTTTTGATATTTTTTTAAGGGGCGAGTGTATTTTTCAGGACTGTTATTTTATCGTTAGTATTATTTAATTTAAATTTTCTTTACATTCCAATATATACAGGCTGTCCCCGAATTTTATTTATCTACAAAATTAATTTTTAGACAACCTGTATATATCTACTACAACTATTGCTATCATTAAAAATAGTACGTAAGTAAATATCGTTACGATTGAAAGCTGTATTTATTTTAATAATAACAATTAAAATAATCGATGTATTTATAAATATGTATAGGGTGTTCAAAAAAAAAAATGAATACAATGTATTTTTTTATTTTATTATTATTTTTTTTAATCGATCGGTTGTGAATTTTTAACATGACTTTTTTAACGGATAGGAAAAAATGAATATTAAATTAATTTTAAGATTAGTGGTGTACCGAAATTTCGGCCAGTACTCACGTTGTGGATTTAAAGTGAATATTTAAACGTTACTACTATTATTTTTATATTATATTATTATTGACACTATAAATGTAATTAGATTTGATCGAAAAGAACGTATGCTATACAAATAATTTTACGAAGCTGTAAAAATTACAGAATATGTAAAAAACACTATTTTTTAATAATAAAAAGAAATACCATGTAAAATAATGTTATATTAATTTAAGATAATAATCTATGTATAAAGCATTTAAAATACAATAGTAGTGACGTTAAAATATTCACTTTAATTCTACATCGGGGCTTCCGGTCGGAATTTTTGTACGCCTCTATTTAAGATAATTTTGCAAGTGTAAATTTGATTTTTTTTTAAAGGTTGTTTCTAAGAGGTACAGCTTGTATTTTTTAGTTTTTTTTTTGAAAGACTGACTATGTTAACTAGTATAGTTTAGAGTAAATTTTTAACTCAAATATGCCCCCTAAAATTTGATTTAATTAATTTTTGATTCCGGTGATAAAAAATTTTTATTTTTCACTTGCAAAATAATCCTGGTATTATTATTAGATAAGTTTATATTTATTATTTTAGCGTATATATATATATTTAAAAAATAATCAGTATTGTTCAGATCTTAGAAATTTTAAAAGTACGTTATTTGGGGCTGACAAAAAATAAATAGGTTATGTTCTACGTTATTTTTAGGGGATGCTTTCAAATTTAATTAAATATTCGAGAACATCTTTAGAAAGAATAACTATTTGTACATTTGAGATGATCAATTTATTAGGGCTTTTAGTTTAGATTTTATTGTAATTTGAAAATGATTTTATAAATTTGATTATATTTAAAATATACTATGTCCCACGATATTTTCAGTGGGTTGGGTAATTGTTGATGTATTAATTTGAAAGAGTGACTATTTCTGTACGTTTTGAGAGGTCTTTCATTGTTTTAAGGCAAATGGTTCAATTTTATAACAATTTGAAGATAATTTGAAAAAATCGTTTTTACGATAAACTTTGGGTTATACATTTCACTGAGATTTTTATAAGAACAAATTTGGTTTTGAAGTTAAAATGTACAAAGAAAGATTTGATTCTTTTTTTTTATTTAAAAATGTTTAAATATGACGTCCAAAAAATCTAAATTTTACGATATTTTATTTTTTTTTTAAAGGAAGGGGGGAAGGTATAAATTAAAAAATGTAGATAAGGTTATAAGAAATTATTTACGAGAGTTTTTTTTTTAATGTCCATTTTTGCATGTTATTTTTTTGTCGGCTCCTTTTTAATTTGGTATTATTTAAGACAGTGATTGTTATAATTATAATAAAGTTATAATTATAAGTTATAGTATGTGATAGAATAGTTATTATTTAATAATAAACAATGCGTTATATTTTTTCAATGTTACGTTTTTTGCAAATATAGAAGAAGAAAATTATTACTATATTATATAGTATTGTATTATAGAAATATTTAAACAAATAAATACGATTATTTTTATGTAAAATACTTTGTTTTTAATCTTCCTACATTTTATTTCAGGGTTTCAGCTGTCAAAATGATCAACTACATAATTGTTAAACTGAAAATTCATTAAATATTAATTAAAATATATTTTCATCTAAAAATCAAAAGACACGTATTTTAATGAAAATTATTTTCAAACTATAACAACTAGTCCTCGGTCCCGGCTTTAAATTTTGAAATAAAAAATGCTCCTCTGAAACTTTGTGAGTGGATTCATTTTAGCGTAACTCATGGTAGATATTTATCCTCTGTTATGAACCATTTGAATTATAATAAATTTTTTTTTCAAAAATCGTTTTTACGAAAAAATGAATAGGACATAAATTATACATATTGATATTACCTACAATTTTTAACTTGGCCATTTTTCTCTATTTCGCACTGTTTCATGTCCAGTATTATAACGGAGCTAGCAAAATTTGCTAGCTAGCAATAACTTTCAAATGGAGTATCAATTCTGTATTAATATCTATGGATTATGCCCGGTATTATAAAGGACCTAACAAAATTTGTTAGCTAGCAATTACATTCATATGGGGTATTAATACTGTACTAGTATCTATGGATTAGTTATGGAATTTAGAGCAGTGACACTTCAATTAATTGTAACACAGTTGGCATCTTTGACCGTACAAAATAATTTTCATAACATCACCACTGTTTTAATACCGTTTGTATTTACCTTCAACGCGTGCGCGAAACTTGTCAAAGTAATCAACAAACTCCAAAAGAACTGTCATATATGTTTGATACCTCAGTTGAAAGTGTTTGTTAGCTAACAAATTTGTTAGGTCCTTTATAATACCGGGCATTAGTTATGGAAATTAGAGCAGTGACACTTCAACTAATTGTAACACGGTTGGAATCTTTCACCGAACAAAATAATTTTCATAATATCACCACTGTTTTAATACCGTTGGTATTTACCTACAACGCGTGCGCGAAACTTGTCAAAGTCTTCAACAAACTCCAAAAGAACTCTGTCATATAAGTTTGATATCTTATTTGAAAGAGCAAATTTGCTAGCTCATTTATAATACCGGACATGAGACATGAGAAACTAGCACAAGAACCTGATTAAAAAAATATACCTTAAAATATGGTATTAATGAAATAAAGGATATAAGAAAAGCATCTTCTTGTAACCTGCATATAATTATTGACCAATTAGACACATTTGAAATGCTGGAAAATGACGACCAAAAATACATAATAATCATTCCAAACGAACAAAATGTATCAGAAATTAAAAATTGTTATAAACTGTACAGAGACGTAGATCACAGTTTCAAATTATTAACAGATAGATCAAAACAAGACATCTTAGATAAACAGTGTATTTCATTAAACGGACATAAATTCAGTTTCAGCGAGATTCTTGGTGTAAATTCTAGCAGTTTAACAGAAGAACAAGAGAAAGGGTTGAACAGCGTAATTACAGACGATATTTTAATTTGCTTCTTCAATGAAAAATATGAAAGTTTACAATTAAATTTCAACCGTGAATACATAAATGAATTGGGTGTTTATATCAAGAGGCGACTGCTGAGTTTGCCAAAATTGAGTAAAGGAAAAAAAAATGAAGAATTATATAAAACCTGTCATAGAACAATAACAGAAGATGAACTGTGTGGTGTAGGTGATAATACCGTGTTAATTTCCATCAAGCCTAAAACGGGGAAGTCTTACCAGTCTTAGCAGCATCTTTAATGAGCTAAAGAAGAAAAACCCGAAAAAAATAATAATACGATTAAATTTCCACGACTACACAAAATCATTTAATAGTAAAGAAGACCAGACTTTCAATAATCTTCAAATGATAATAGATTTTATAAAAAATGAATTACTGGCAAAAGCTCAACTTTCTAAATTATCAAAAAATGTACTTAATTATATACTTCAAAGTAAAAATAAAATATTTATCTTTCTTGATGATTTTGATAAAATATACCCAGATTATAATAAGATAGTTGTTAATTTTATCCAATCCTTAATAAAACATACACGCTGCAAACTGTTTGTGATGACCAGGCCGGGACAAACAGATACTTTGGAACAAAATTTGTCAACATCCGCGCTATCAATACAACCTTTCACAGAACAAGAAAAATTATTTTACTTGAATGAAAGACTGAAATTAAAAAAATATATAAATACGAAAGAATTGTTAAAGAAAATTAATAAAAATTCAAAATTAACAGAATTGATTGGCGTTCCACTTTTATTGAAAATTGTAACAGAAACATTATATTATGAGAATGATGACAAATTAAATATTGATGCAATATTTAATTTGTCTCAATTATTTATGAAATTTATTAATCAGAAATTTGAAATTTACTCAGAAAAGAAGAAGCAAGACAATACAAAAAAGACACGTCAAGAAGATAATAAAAGGATACAGAAGAGTTATGATGAAGAACATGAAGAATTAGCTCTAAAACTGATTTTTGGTGAAGAAACAGAATCTCTCGAACAAATAAATTATGAACAAATAACAAAAATAGGTATAATTACACAAGTAAACAACGAAAGAATAGAATTCATTCACAGAACCTTTGCCGAGTACTTTGTAGCTACGCACGTTCAGAAAAACTTTAACGAAGACAGAGTAATTAAATTATTATTGACAGACGTGTTAGTTGAAAATGATTTAACATCACTGAGACAATTCATAAACAACTACATACGAAAAAAGATAAATAATGATACAATAGACAAATACAGACGATATGTTAATGATAGTTATAACAATATAGAAGTAAATATTCTTATGCGGGGTATATTATACACAGCTGCGAAGGAGAACAATTTAGAAATAGCAACTTTTATATTGAAGTGTTTTAAACAAAATCAAAATATGTTAGACATGATTCTGTCATATGGAGATGAAACAGCACTAGAAATTGCAATTGAGAATAAAAATACGAAAATAACAAAACAAATAATCAATTATTGTGATAAAAATAAAATGAATAAACAATGTAAAGCATACAAGTTTATGTTTGGTGAAGGTGATGAGATAGCTCTACTCAGGGCTGCTAGATGGGGTCACACAGAGGTGGTGCGTTTGCTACTAGCTAAAGACATAAGTGTGGACACAGTTGATACAAAAGGTCGGACAGCTCTACACTGGAGTGTTAGTGAGGGTCACACAAAGGTGGTGAGTTTGTTAATAGATAAAGGCGCAAGTGTGAACAGAACTAATAAACTCGGTGAGACAGCGCTGCATGTGGCTGCTAGTAGAGGTCACACAAAGGTGGTGAATTTGCTAATAGATAAAGGCGCAAGTGTGAACAGAACTAATAAACTCGGTGAGTCAGCGCTACATGTGGCTGCTAGTAGGGATCACACAGATACAGTGAAACAGTTAATAGATCACGGTGCAAATGTCAACATTACTAATAACGGTGATTTCACAGCTCTACAAATAGCAAAACAAAATAAATGCACCAATACAGTTGAGGTGTTACAAAGAACTAATAAATGACAATAAACTTTTTATTTAGTTATTTAAGTTTATTTATATATTAAATATATTTAGTTATCATGTAATAAAAAATAAATATAATATTTAAAATGTAATATATTTTATTTACATGTGCCTATGCATAACAAATCAAAAAATGTATAATATTAATATTAATAAATTGACAAATCTTAAAAACGAACATTGCAAACAAAAAATATCTGACCTACTTTATTTAAGTTAATTTTCAGCCCCACCGTGACCACTTACGGACTACAACGAGAACGTCTCTAGCTGCTTGATCAAGTCCATATGCTTGAACTGATGAGGTTTGTTTGTGAACATTTCCAACAGCTTGTTCTCGTGTTTCTCTCCATAGTACAGTTGTAGCTGGTTCGCCAGACACTGCGCTTCCTTACAGTTTAATGTATTGTTGTCTAACTCGCCCCTCATCAGAACAACGCCCTTCTGTTCTCTAAGTTCCGTGTAGTAAGTAATGTTTAAACATTCCGGAGCATTTTCTTTGTGGACCTGTATATTTGTATTTATTAGGTTGGTATTTTAAAGAATCGATGAAATTTAAATCAGGGATATCGAGTTTTAAAATCTTTTTTTAACCGTCCTGTTTCGATCATTTTTACCAAAATTATAACGATTTGAAAAATTGACGTACCTGATAATTTATAAGTGGTGTAAAATGGGCTACGTTTCTGGAAAACTGGCACATAATGAATTCATATCCTTGGCTTCTTGGTAGAGGAAAAATAAACAAAGGATATTTTTTAAATCTTGCGCTTAACAAATCGTATGTCGCTGTCGGTATCACTGCAGAAATAACATCTTTCATCAAGTGGTACGCTTCCCATATTTGTTTAATTTCTGATGGTTCTTTATTTTCAATTAAATCCAACTGAAATTTTAAAAAACGTCATATTATAACCAAAAAATTACATTTGTATTATTTTTACTAACCTTCATTATATCTTTTAATTTTTTATCATCCACTTGCAAATTTGTAGATTTTATGGGAGATTTTGGATTTAGAATAGCAGAAAATTGTCTCTCATTTCGTTTAGTTTCTTCTATTTTTCGGTTTTCATCGATTTTTTGCTTTTCATACCTCTTCAAAAATTCTTCAGGCGACGTTTTTTGCAGATCAGCTATTTTATTTGCGTATTTTTCAAAATATGGATTTTTCTCCAAGTCCTCAACGGCTTTTTGGAAATTATTCGGTGTACTCATAATTGTTTGTAATCGAATTTTATTATATTTTTTAAATTTGTTAACAATTTGACGTACACTAAAAGCCATGTTATATAACCTGAAATGATACAAATAAAATATAAAAAAATTAAAATAAAACATGTTATTCATCAACTGATAGATTTGATGAAATATAAATACCATATTAATTCAAAAAATTATGATTTTTCGATTAAAATAATGTTTTAATTCAAAATTTCAATTATGGACATTGAAATGTCAAGTACCAGTACTACCAACATTCTATACGTCACATTTTATAAATACTATTAGATTATAAAAATAAAATAGATACCATCATTTTTTTCATTTATCAAAGTATTAATTAAAGACTTTTTTTCTCACATATACAATCATTAAAATAAAACCATATAAATATTAAATGCATTCCTACATTTTCCAACTTTAATAGTGTTATATTCTCACATTATAACTATTGGTACTTATCTAGTAATTTTTATAGTCTATGTTACAAAAAATGACAGCTAGTACTGTCAATTTGAATCTGTTCTTATCAAAATACGAATTTATTTAATAAATTAATACAATGAATATTGAAAAAATCGAAGGCACATGCCTACAAATGTGTCCAAAGTCCGAATTAATAATGTAAGTATAAATGAACATATATAAATATATAAAAATATATATTAAATGGCGATAACCATATTTTTTTACAGGCGTGAAAAAGAAGGCCTTTTACATCCTTTAGAAGTTGATTTAAATACAATAAATCACAGAAGGCCCAGAGCTGATATAAATAAGACTGTAAAGTGCTTTAGCCGATCTGCAGCTGGGCAAAAAATGCCTACATCTTCAGAATTAAGACCGGCTTCTGTTCTGCTAAAAACTGTGAGATATCTGTTGTCAAAGTAAGTGGTATAAAATAATAAATGAAATGTATTTACAATTACATCGTGGTTTTTTTTAAGGGTGGTTAATTTAGAAAATATGCAATCGAAATGGTGTGTTGTTTATGATTTTATAAATGACAGGTTAAGGGCAGTTAGGCAAGATATAATAATTCAAAGAATTTCTGTTGAAGATTCTATACAAATATTAATACCTATTGTTCGTTTCCACTGTTATTCAGCTTACAGGTAAAAAAATAAAATTTATCGTACAAGGGGTCGAAAAAATTATAAATTGTAGCTTCAGAAATTTATTTTCCAAATTTTTCCGAAGACGTGAATTTTTTGTACAGTTTGTTGAAAGTAAAAAAATGCTAGAAATTTCAGCTTTAAAATACTTTTTTTGTTAATACAAAAGCTTTATTTCGCTTATCTCTAAAGAGCATTCAAAATTCTCAAGATGGTTTTTACTTTAATCTTCAATAACTTGGCCAAAAAGAATTGCAGATTAAATCTAAAAAAATAATTTTAAAGCAGAAACTTCAAGCTTTAAGATGGAATAAAAAATAAAAATCTAAAAAAAATTTGTTCCATAAAAAACCACCTGATTTTGAAAAAAAAAATTGTTTACGTTTCACGATCCTACAACTTCTTTAAAAATCAATTACACTTAAATCTTATAAAGGAATTAAAAAGTAGGTATCTTTAGTTATAAAAGACTTTTTTTCGACCTCATTCCTTCCATTTTGACTGAAGTTACAGAACTTTGAATATTGTTCGATATTTTTTAGATTATGTATTGAACCCGATTCAAAATTTAATTACTTCCTAAATAATCGGCAAACATTAGAATGTTTAAAATGGTTATTAGTTCTATTTGATGATTATGAAAAAAGCGACGAAAAATCTATAAAATTCAATAAAGAAAGAATTGAAATGGAAGCTATATATTTATTATTAAATCTTGGAGACCATTTAGCAATGACAAGGGCACTAAATTTAAAAACAAAATGGAGGTCAGTGTAATGATTTTTTAATTAAAATTATGGAAGCCCCCTCCTATGCAGCGCCGGATTAAGTAAGGGCGGGGCCCGTAGCAAATGTTATAAAGAGGCCCTTGGTAGTGGCGTCGCTGACTTGATTTAGAATATACAATCCTTAAAAAAATTGATAAGTTAATAAAAAATTAAGGGATATTTTTTTGAACTCTTTTAACCCTCGGCAAAGAACGGAAAGGGATGATAAAATTTGTTGAAATTTGTATTCAAAAATTAGAAAGCGCAAACTTTTAAATGTGCTTTGGAACACGCAAATCAAATGAATTTTCGCGGAAATATAACTGTTTGAAAATTTGAATTTTTTGTTTTGCTTTTTTTTAAATTATCCCTTAAGTTTTTTGAGGTGTGTATAATAAAACACCACTTTTACAAACAAAATTTTCTTGATTTTATTTGAGCAAATTTAGAAAAATCGATTGAAAAAATCAAAGATCGGAGATTCAAAAATTGATTTTTCGATTAAATCGAATCGAGATCGGAAACCCTAAATTTAAATTATTAATTACTGTATATTTGGACACCCCGTATCAACCATTGGACGGTAAGTGGTAAGTCCAATAAGAGATATTTTTCCGCAAAGTGGCGGGGCCTCCAGAGACGCGGGGCCCGTAGCATTTGCTACTCCTGCTACGTTGTTAATCCGGCCCTGCTCCTATGTTAAATCATAAATTTAAGATTTAATTTTGAATTTTCAGGAATTCGTTGATAAAAAACTGTATTAAAATTTCTCTATGTTGGATGCAGCGTAATTTTGTTAGGGGGTGTAAATTAATTAAAAAACTACCCCCTTTACTAGCTGCTGTGGTTGCTTTACATTTACCCAACATTCGAAGGTAAAAATAATTATTTATATAATATTTGAACAAAATTAAAAAAAAAACTTCACAAATTTTTAACTTTCAATAATTTTACCCCAAAAAATCGTAGATCAATTTTTCAAAAAGCATTTTAAAGGTAAAATGCCATTTTTTATATACTGTATGTATGAATAAAGGCAAGTAAAAATTAAAAAAATTCTAACCTCAATTTATGATTTATATCTCTAAAAAAAATCAACAAATTTTTATTTGTTTACACATCCTTAAAAAGTACAGGTTTCAAGCTCCAAATTACTTTTTTAATATCCCATTTCCGCCATTTTTACCAAAGTTACAGTGGTTTGAATATTTTCTTTTTCACTTTCTAAATTTTTATTTTTAATTAATTTTTTTCAGACTATCTCTCGAAATTATGAGTTATTCTTATAACAGTAAAGTTCTACAATTCCCTGTTTCAATTTTAACAGATATTTTATTATATTCTGACACTAACAGCACTAAAAATGATATCAGACACTACAATATAAAATTACAAGACGATTTTGTAATTTTCAACAAAACTGATTTCAATAAAGATATAAAAACTGTAAGTTCTTGATGTTTTTAATGTACTCTTGGCTTCTGGGTGGAAAGTACGTCTTAAAGACTATAATTATTCTCAGAATTCAAGAATCATTTGATGGAAAATAAAAATAAAATGCTGAATTCAATTTTTTAGGTTGATAGAAAATACGAAAAAATTGTTGATAAATTATTACTGCAATATCCTATTGAAGATATTCTTTTAAGACCTATTTTATGAGTTAATAAAATACTGGTGGACCTAAAAAATACACTACACCTTTGATTTTTGTATGAATTTTAAAATTATTATGCGATTTAATTTTTTTTATTCTAATTTTATAAATACGGTCTCATTTTACTTCCAAATAAAATCAAATTAACGATGATTTACTATATAAATGTATTTATTTATTTGTATAAATAACATAATGTAAATATTTTTGTTAATAAATACATTTTATTACAGAAAAAATATATTTTTCATTTTTTTACCATTTTAGATAATTTTTAATTTTTTTAAGCCTCAATTCATTAGATTTTAAATATGTTTAAGGCCTTAAAAATTTTATTATTAAATTTTAGGCTTCATATTTTTATTTCAGACTGTACTTTTTTCATTTCATCCATTTTCATCAGTATTCATCTCCAGGCTTAAAATTAAAAATGCAGGCCTCGTATTTTTCCATTTTATTCATTCTCTTTCTTCGGTATTTTTCTCTAGGCTTCTGATTAAAAATTGAGGCTTCAAATTAAAAATTGAGGTCTCAAAATTTATGTAAAAGCTGTAGCCCATCTTAAAAACGGCGAACAAATCATACTAAACACAATATACGAAGAATAACATATAATTATCAGTTGCAATATAAATATAGGGACCGAAATATACAAAGATCCTTTATCTTCACAAATCTCTAGAATTTTATCGATAATAAATCTTACTACATACAACATTCCTTCGAAGTAAATTAATAAAATACTACTGAATAAATTGACCACCATTTTGGCAGCTACTAATGTGCTGATCAGGAGTAGCGTCATTAAACGTATAAAGCCAAGGTTGCTGGAAAATAAATATATGATTTTATTATTTTAAATACGAAAATTTTTATTTCTGATTTTTTGACATGAATAATAAAAGGTTGGGCATTTCAGAAACTTGATGTAACGCGCAGAGATCTGTTTGCGCGCTAGTGTAAATTCAAACTCAGAGAAGCTACCATGCGGGTTTTGGTCTCAAATTATAGGTTTTAAGATAGTGATTTTAATTTTTATTTACAATTATTTTTTATTTTTTTGTACACATTACCTCTACACTTGCGTAAAAATCGATAAATTAGACATAAATAAAACATATATTATTATTGACAATGAAACTATTGATATATAGGTACGCCAGTACATTATTATTAATTTGTTTTAAAGTAAATTTAATTTATTATTGACACAACTCATTAGTTTTTAATTAATAAATTGAAAAGTTTTAATAAAAAACAAACTTGAAAGAAACAACAAACATCTATTGTCAATAATAATATATGTTTTATTTATGTCTAATTTATCGATTTTTACGCAAGTGGAAGAGGTAATGTGTACAAAAAATAAAAAATAATTGTAAATAAAAATTAAAATCAAAATCTTAAAACTAGGCGAGACGCCAGCGCGTTGACCGTAGGGCCAACACACTTATATTTCGAGCGAACATAATACACGGTTATATTGAATACACAAATTTTCAAAGTAAATTATCATTGTAATTAAGGCCTATGAGATCAAATTGTTGGACACGGGTCTTTTTATTTTTGCTCTAGTTTGACATACCACAAGCTCATTGAAATTCTCATTAACCGTGCTGTTGCTTCCCCTTGTCAGTTTTATTTAACCTCACTCCACATATTCATGTCAATCCCTCGATTGTGCATCCCGACACAGTCACACCCATTTTATTTTATTTTATTTTAATTTTTTTTTGGGGGGGGAGGGGTACTAAATAAGTATATATTGTAAAAATGCAGTACCTGTTTTTGCTAATGCCTTTGCTATGTTGGTACTGTGATATTGGTTCTCTGAAAGATTTTATAATGTCACACATCGATGATTTTTTAGCCACATCTTGTGATTTTCTTATTTTATTTGCTATTGAAATAATACAAAAAAATATCAATAAAAATATGTATTGTCTTTCTTAATTAATATTAGAGGTGTGCCGGAATTCACGTTTAACGTCACTACTATCATATTTTAAATATAAATACATAGATAATTATCTTAAATTAATAAACATTATTTTATATGGTATTTCTTTAAGAAAATATATTAAATTATTTACATATTCTGTAATTTTTTACATATTAGTATTTATTTATTTTTTAACCAAAATTAAAATAACAAAAATCATTTTTAATAAAATTTAGACTTACCGTATTTTGAAGAACTGAGTCGATTTATAGTAGTTACAGGTTCTGGCGAGCAAACACATTCGTCGTCCATGTTTTTTTTACTGATTTTTATATATTTTTTATATGAAAATTTTGATAAAACTTAAAATTTTGGCAGATACGTAAAATGACATTTGGGAATTTCAAAACTTACTTGATCGTGTTGAGATTTATATAATAAGAAACTTGGGTTTTAATAAGGGGTGTGAGCTGTATTTAATCCTCCCCCCCTTACCCATATAGATTTAAAAATATATTTATATATTTTAGTCCAGGAATCTCACACATTCGTTATAATATTTACATTAGTCAAAAATTCTACGTTGCCGGGGCTAGTAGTATTTTCTTAAGTCGTAACTTTTGCACCCAGTTTCCGTGAAAATTATAGTTCGTATGAAAAACTATAAATAACCTTTTTTGTAGAGAATTTTATAATCTTCCCATCGTTATATAACTTTCATTATCGTAAAATTTATAAATACCGAGATATTATCATAAAGACAAAATGAAAGTGTATACAAAAATTCAGCTCCCTGCGAATTTTTCCCCAGACACATCTATTTTTCGTCTAAATGCACTGGACTATTTGTATAATATACTTATAAAATTTTATGTTTTTTTTTTTAGTAATTGAAGTTATAACACTCACACTTAATAATAAATCGCCCCTCCTCACTGGAATATGTCTTAACATATCCACCCCTCAGTGTTATATAAACTAATAAAAATAATTTAAAAAATACATTTATTTACTTTTCTTATTTATTAAATACAATAACTAAAATATAATTAAAATGTCCATGTATTTGAGTTTGTCGGTTTTTTATGGCCATATATTTTGCTTTATGAATTACTTAATCTTATTTTAATCACAACTCCCCCTCCCCCTCTTTCAAATATTGAGATATTTCTGTAATATATAAAAAATATTTATTTCATTGTAGAAAAAAATATCGAAATATTCAAGGACTTGAAAGGAGGGGTAGAATAAATATATTATATCTTTCTATCTTTATTGCATATTGTTAAATATACCCCCCCCCCCCTTGAAAATTTATCGAAATATGTTTAAATTAATATCCTCATCAACAATTTTTCAAGGGAGGGGTTGGTATTAATTACAAATTATATGTATTCGTTGCTTTCTATGAAGTTAAAAGCGCCCCCTCCTTTTTAAAATTTAATATATTTATTTTGGAGGGATTTAAAATAAATATCTGTCGTTAAATATTGATATGTAATACTCCCCCCCCCCCAACTATTGTTTTAAAATGTGTTCATCATCAACATTTACATTCTTTATTATTTTCAAGTTCTTGATTTTTCTCAGATTCGTCATTTTCAGTTATTTTTGCCCATGGTTGTAATTCTGAACTTCCGAATAGTACGTAAAATAGAGTTCCACAGAAATAACAGCCTGCCATTGTGTATAGGACAATCATCCAACCTTGTCTAGAGCCCTAAAAAAACAAAACAGAATAAAAAATAATTATCAAAATATTTATATAACGTTTAAATTTTTTTAAATCTTGTAGAAATGTTAGAAAATAAATAAATAAAGAGGGTTAATCGGAGCATTTACCCCCCCCCCCCCTTTATTTCCTAAGCTATTAAGCTTCAAAATTCTTTTTTGATCATTTAATTTTGAACATTTTTACCAGTTACAGGAATTTTCTTCTAACAAGAAAACGGCTGGACCGAATTCGATGAAATTTCTTTCAGATCATATTCACGTCAAGACGCTTCGATTGGCACCCCAACGAAGGCAATAGCATTTTTATTTGTGAGATATTGTGCAGGAAAAAAAATGACACGAACGTACGTACGTACGCACAGACACATACATCTTTCTGAAAATGGCGTGAATATACTATAGTGACCTTGAAACATAAAAATTTGTTGATTTGTTTTATTTCCTTTTTCGGACCGATTACAGTAACTTCCTGTTGGGTGTTAATAATATAGTTTCCTTTAATTTGTATATTTTAATATACCATTAAAAAGTATATATTTTAAGCTGTAAAATTCTTTCTAGCCCACTAAAGCGTGACCGCAAAAAGCTGTTTTTAGCCTATTTTTTGGACCTCGCTAGCGACCTGGGGAAGAAATATAAAAATATGTTATAGGCACCCAATTACTCGTCATTGAAAACCAAAGTTAGCATCGCTTTTCGTTTTTTGAAAATTTCAAAAAATTACCCCTATTCAGAAAATTAAAAAATCAAAAATACCACTAATTATAAAATCATTTATCATTGTATTTTTTTCTATAATATAAACCTTACAAAAGTGTAATCACGTATTTTCTTGATCGATGAGGGTTTATGTGGGTTAAAAAATCACCCCAAAGCTCTGTGAAATTATTTTCAAAATATTAAGAAAAATGAAACCATTTTTCTAAAATTCCATATACAATGATAAATGATTTTATAATTAGTGGTATTTTCGATTTTTAAATATTTTGGGTTTTTTTCAACCCCTAAATAGGGGTGATTTCTTGAAATTTTCAATGAAAAGCGACGCTCACTTTGGTTTTCAATGACGATTAATTTGGTACCTGTAACATATTTTTATATTTTTTCTCCAGGTCGCTAGCGAGGTCTAAAAAATAGGCAAACTTTGCGGTCACTCTTTCCGATGTGTCTATCAAAATTACATACCTTCAAACATTAGAAAATATCGGTATGGAGAACCATACATGACTTTCATGGCACGTACAAATAATAAATGTCCCTTAGATTCAATTGAACTGCAAATGTACCAAATCTTATCAAAATTAGTGAGATAATACTCGCAATATTCACTTTTTAGACGAAAAAAGTTACAAAATTTCGAATATTTCCAAAACCCCTTATCCGATTAGCACCAAAATCAATAGGTCTGGAGTACTCACTGAGACAAACATTTTCCCCAAAAATAATTCAGATCGGTGCATTTTTACAGTAGTTATCGTGAACGAAAAAAAAATCTACATCCTGACACACAGACACACGCACAGCCGCCATGCGGAAATTAACTTTTCTTTACGTTTTGAAGTTAGTACAATCAGAATTTGTCATTTTCTCGGACACGATTTTTCGATGGTATTACAATACTTCCATTTCCTTCGGAACATGGAAGTAAAATAAACAAATATTTCCCTGATAAAATTACTTACATCGGAAGTTACGTGACCGACAAACTCGGGTGCTAGGAACCCTGGGAAGCACGCGACTGTATTTGAGATGCCTGTGAGCAGCCCGACGTACGGGGGCGCCAGTTCCAGAAAACTCAGTAAGTACGATCCTGTGAACGCTATATCTGAGAAAGCGTTACCAATTGTGAACAGTACAACCGCCCAGTATTTTTCGTGGCAAGTCAGAAAAGAGATTGCTAGGACTGCTAAGCCTGGTATTATCGTGCCTGGAAATACAGATAAAATAAATATACATATGTCCTATTTTTTTAATTTAAAAAAATATATATTTGACTTTTTTTTTCGACGACATAGAACTCTGGAACTATAAATGACACAAACTTCAGTTTGGTCTTAAAATGTTCCTTATAGAGTCTAGTTTAACGTATTAAAATTTGGAAACATTTCGACGGATAGTTCAGTAGTTACAAGCCTTTTATTAAAAATGAAAATAACCAAATAATCAGTTTAGAGAAAAAATATCGTCTCTTGTGTGGTGACAAAAAACATCAGAACTATAAGTTGCACAAAGTTCAGATCAGTTTTAAAATGTTCCTTATACAGTCTAGTTTAATGTATTAAAATTTGGAAACATTTCGACGGATAGTTTAGAAGTTACAGTCTTTTATAGGTTGGATAGTTTACTAGGTCGATGTTAATAAAATTGTAATTGTTTTTCAATACTCACCTAAAGCATGGTTAAATTTCCTATAATTCGTAATGCTCCACCCTAAATACGACATTACAGGGTGAAAAGCAAGGGCGATTCCTAATCTTGCAAAAAATCCACTCAAATAGGGAAGGGCCGATAAAACTCCATTCTAAGAATAAATTATATATTTTATATTGTTTTCATTTCACTCTTTACAAAAAAATACGAATAATTTTATTTTTCGTGACTTAACACAAAAACGACTAACCCGATTTTAATGTGACTTTCACTGATAGAAAGCCTAAGACCCTATAATTATTTTTTTTAAATTACCTGATATTTTATAATATAAATATATATATTTTTAATAGGCATGATGCCAGTACCAAAGTATCACTGAAATTATGATTTTAAATAATGAAATAGGTTAAAAAGATTCTAAAAAATGTATTTATTTTTATATTAAAAGTAAGATTAATATAATTTTTATTAAAATAAAAACATAAAATACAGCAATCCGTCATGTTTGATGAGACACCAATCAGAGTGAATGACGTCACGCCTAAGTAAACATCATTTTTGTTTCATTTATATCTGCACTGTTAATAAATTATTTTGTGATTCTCAATTATCAATTTGCTTAGTTTTGTGTTACCAAAACTAAAACCGAGAAACATTAGCGATGGAACAAGGATTTATTATAGTTGACAAGGAGTGTTTACATAGGCGTGACGTCACAAATGCGCCATGACACCTGCGAGCGTTTTGTCTTCAAATTCAAAATTAGTTTTTAAAGGGTCAATTTTTGTGATTAAACCTTAATTTTCTGCCGAAATGAGTATTTTTTTGTAAATAGTAGACGTAAGATCATCATAGAATAGTTTTTTTTAAATTAGGCATCATGCCTATTCAATGCTAAATTATAATAAGCACTTACCGATTTTATATCAAAATATAAGACTTCCTTCATAAGTTGTGGTAAATAGTTTGCTAATGTTATGAAGCCCCATGTTTGACAGAAATGTGCAATTATGTACGCGTGGAAGGGTACTGATAGAAGGATAGACTTCCAGGGCACGCTTGGAGGCTGAAATATTCATATTTTTATCACATAAAAAAACATTCATTGCAAATTATGTTTTATTCGATATCTGTAAATAATATTGATTTTGGAAAAATTAAATAAGGATTTTCAAAATGATATGTTATTTTAAAAATCCCCCCTCCCCCGTATACCCTTCTTTCTAAAATATATAATAACATATTAAAAAAAATAACAAAAAACTTGCAATTTTTGTATTAATTTGTTATTTTTGTAAACACTATTTTCAGTTTTTATTTTTTGTGGAGAGTAAATATGAAAACACTTATACCCCTAAAATATATCATTGAAAAATTTTACCCCACCCCCCCCAAAAAAAAGTTAAAAATTATACTTACTATAGTTGATTTTTTATTAGTGCAAACGCTATTCAACCAATTTCTTTCCTTTTCTGAAATTCTAGGATGAGAATCTGGATTATCATAGACGATAAATATGAAAGATATCGATGTTATTAGCCCAAACATTCCTGAAATAAAAAAAAATCATTTTTTTAATTTGTTCGAATTTTCGAAACCTTATATCTCGATAACGGAAACAGATATTTGACTAAATTTTGCTCCAAATTCAAGAGTACACAAGTAGCTTTGAAATAATATACATACAACTCATATATTTAAATTACAGTCAATCTTCTTAAAAACGACCCAAAAATAACATTAAAAAAAAGTTTAACATATAAAATATATAACTCATATATTTAAGTTACAGTCAAACTTCTTAAAAAACGACCCAAAAATAACATTGAAAAAAGTTTAACATTTAAAATATACAACTCATATATTTAAGTTAGTCAAACTTCTTAAAAACGACCCAAAAATTACATTAAAATTTTTTTTAACATTTAAAATATACAACTCATATATTTAAGTTAGTCAAACTTCTTAAAAATAACCCAAAAATAACATTAAAAAAAATTTCACATTTAAAATATACAACTCATACATTTAAGTTACAGTCAAACTTCTTAAAAACGACCCAAAAATAACATAAAAAAAATTAACATTTAAAATATACAACTCATATATTTAAGTTACAGTCGAACTTCTTAAAAACGACCCAAAAATAACATTAAAAAAAAGTTTAGCATTTAAAGCTAAACATTTCTTCTTTTATTTAATCCGACCCCCATTAAAATATATGCGCACATTCAGTGGTTATTTTAAAAAAAAATTTCAACTGCAAATAATACCTTCTTTTTTTGCTCTACACTTACACTTTTTTATATTTTTCTTTCTACTTACAATTTTTCAACTACACAAATTAGCTTTTACAACTGCAGTTTTCATTTTTGGAACTGCAGAAGCAAGCTACAACTACACACTAAAATAACCCCTGTCCCCCATTACCCACATATACGACTCGAAAAAAATGTATCCCGACTTACCCGTAGTATAAAAAATACCCGGCCATCCTCCATCTATCCCATATTCGCACATTAGTCCCGCTACAGGGAACATGAGACAATTAGCTAACGGGAAACCTGTGTAGGCGATACCCATTAGTTTTGTGCGCTCGACGGGTGAGGCCCATTTCGTATACAGTTGATACATAGCTGGTAAACTTAGACCCTGTTAAATAAATAATAATTAGGCTTTCATGAAAAATACATATAATAATAATTAAACAAAATAAAAAATAAAAATAAAATATAATAATGTAAATAAAACCAAACATTAAAAAGGAGAAAAAATAAAAAAATAAATAAAAATAATAATAATAATAAAAAAAAATAAAAAAATGACAATAAAGTATAAAAGCTGTCTAAAAAATTCAAGAGGAGCTAGAAGACAAAAATAAAATATATAAAAAAAAAAATGAAAAATACATATTGTATTGAAATATCTAACTTTAGGTGCTTTTCGTACGTAATAAAAAAATTCAAAATACACTCACGGAAAAAATTAAAAAACCACTTTTATTTTTTTTTTAAATTGCTCATTTTCAAAGTAATGCCGATAGGTCAAATATGATTATTTTTTTACTTATAGGATATGTGAATTGAAGGAAATTTTATCATCTTTTCGAATTTAGGGGTATTTTTGTGTTATTAAACTTATTTTTGTGACCAAATCGCGATTTAATAAAAAAAAAAAAAAATGGATTTTTTTTTGCAATTTTGAAAGTTACCCACGGGGATGTTAAACTTTTTTTTTTTAATTTGAAGGTGAGCATTTTGTAGGAAATTTTTTCCGCTTTAAAATATTTTTTCAAATTTGTTTTATAATTTTTCGGTGTCGCGATATTCGAGTTTTAATGAAAAAAGTACGAAAAAGTTTTAAACGACCATAAATGGCCTAATGTTGATCGCACAGAAAAGAAAAAAAAAGAATTAAAGCTTAAATAATCACCTATTGTATAGTAGCATTTAAAAAATGTTTAATTTTAACTTAACCATAGATCTAATCGGCATTCCTTTGAAAATGAGCAATTTTTTCAAAAAATAAAAGTGGTCCTTTAATTTTTTCTGTGAGTGTATTATTTTTTCGACAATTTTCACCATATAGATATACAGGATGATTCAGTACTGTCGTGCCAAACTTGAACAGAAAATTAAGAAAAAAAATTTAAGCAAAAAACATTATATGAACATGTGTACGGTAATTTTTCGTGAGGGGGCTACAGACCTCCAAAGATTTTATTCAAAATTAGTTTTTATTTAATATCTGGGGAACACATTCTGCTAAAGTTATGATATTTGATACATGGTTTAGTATTAATAAGTGTTATCGATTTCCAGTATTAAGCAATTATAATTTAGATCAGGGCTGTATAGGGCCAGTGGGCCCATCGATTTTTATCTATTATTTTTTTTTGTTCTTAAATTTTTTCCTGAGTTAAAAATTTGATTAAGACTGTATGACACAAAATACACAAAAATATATGCTCATTTATCATAGAATAAACCGTTCACGAGCAATATCGATGCAAAAGAAAGCACGCAGAATTTTACTTAATACGGATGCTTCAAATTACACAAAATAAATGTATATTCCTAATAAGACCTTTTTAAAAATAATATTTTATAATACTTACACACACTATTCCTTGCACTATCCTCAAAATAAACATAGCATTGGGGTCAAATCTAGCCGCAACTGGCATTAAAAGGGTACAGACACTCTGGAGAAGGTTTCCAGTCACAAAAAGTATCTTACCCCCAAACCTATCGCTGAACCACCCTCCAAAACACTGACTGACGAGGTACCCGTAGAAGAAACCACTCAGAATACGGCCCTGCATTTCTTTAGACCAGTCGAACTCACCCTAAAAAAATTTAAGGTGTAAATACCCTAAAAAAATTTTATACCGACTTTTGAGCCTCATAACTCGATAATGAAAACAGATATTTTGAGGAAATTTAGATTAAAATAAAGAGTGAATAATTGACTTTAGAATAATATATAAAATTTTTAATTTTAGTACAATCTAACTTCTTAAAAACGATATAATATAAAATTCGATTGACCAACTTTCGAGTCTTATATCTCGATAATGGGAACAAGTATTTTGATGAAATTTGGTTTAAAATAAAGAGTGGATAATTGACTTTAGAACAGTATATAAAATTTTTTATTTTAGTACAGTCTAACTTCTTAAAAACGATATAAAATAAAATTCTATTAAACCGACTTTCGGGCCTTATATCTCGATAATGGAAACAGGTATTTTGGAGGATTTGTTTTTAAATTAAAGACCAATCAACTGGCTTTAAATTGATGTATAACATATATAATTACAATACAGTGTAACTACTTGAAATTTAACTGTTACTTACAACGTATGTTGAATGTCCTCCTTCATATGTAGCAGAGGTACCACAATGGTGGTCGTCGTTAGGAAGAGAACTATAATTCGTTTCTAAATTAGTATTATTTCGAACTTTATCTTTTATCATACAGACCATAGCAAAGCCAATATTAAATCTGAAAAATATAATAAAATTAAAATTGCACTATGTCGTATATAATATTTTTTTTTACCTCATAAATATCAAATTTAAAGTTGTTAGAAAGGCACAAACTGTATACAAAAATCTGCAAGACCCCCATAATGGCAACTGTTCGATTTCTTCAACTTTTTTATTCGCTGAACCTGAAAATTAAAAATATAGATAAATATGTAAATAATATTGATAAAAAAAAGGGGCGTATAAATATAAATAAATATAATATATTGAAGCAATACTATGAGAAATGAATTCACTAAATAATACAAATGTTTATTTAATAACTTTTACAGGTCACAAATTGCACTGAATTGAAATAAAATTAAATAAATTAAAATCGCACCACTTTTTCGTTTTCCCATTGTTGTAGCTTAGAATTAATTGTTAGATACTCTATAGAGGACTCTCTATAACATTACTGGTTATTAGAATAACCTACCTCACTCTTGAAATCAAAATACGTATCAATTAAAAACAATTAAAAGGGAATGGGATCCTAAATAGAATAAGATTTTATCGTTATATGAATTCAAGTTGAGAATTGATAATTTTTCTGAAATTTCTGTAAAAATGTAATATCTCCTGATTATTTTTGAAACTAAGCATTTAAAATAAGCTTTGGGTTGGGGTGAGACCCTTTAGGTCCACACAATCAACTTCCCAACACAGTATGATTATAAATATTTGAATACTGATTATTTATTGTTTCCATATAGTTTATGTGAATATTTTTTTTAATACGTAGGTACAGGCCCGGATTTAGAAATTTGCCGCCCCTAGGCAGTTGCGAAAATGGCCGCCGCCCCACCCCCCTTCGAAACTAACAGTTTAAGTCATAGATGTCAAAATATAAAACTAAGGTTTTTTTTGGTTGCGTCAGTTTCAAATTTTATAAATTTTTATAGTTACATTAGGAAACATAAAAACTGAAGACCTTTTTTTTTAGTCATGCTTGACTTACATGTATAGAGAAATTATTGCTTATGGGTTGAAATTTTTACCTCTCGATTTTCGGATGGAAAACTCATCGATAATGGAATCAAAATCAAATTCAATTCTCACGAAAATAACAAGTTTTCAAAGTTTCCACCAAAATTTGCCGCCCTTCAATTCTTGGCGCCCTAGGCAGCTGCCTACTCTGCCTGCATGGTAAATCCGGGCCTGCGTAGGTATATAAAATTTTTTAATGGAATTGGTCAGAAACCTTTGTATTATGAATATTAGTTTTCTAATATCCTAATGTCAATAATATAACACACATTTTTAGAATAACTAATTTGACAATTTGAATTAAATTGCATTTGTTTTTATAATAACTAATCTGACAATTTAAATTTAATTGCATTTGTTTCCAAGGCAATATGAATAGTGGACTTATTTATTAGAATTTAAAATTCAAATTTTGAGGGTGGTTTTCGCCTTTCACCTCTTCTATGGCTGTTTAGGCACGTATAGCAAAAAAAATACTGAAATACATTTTTCATTATTTGTATTGTAGAATATTTATGCTAAGTTTCAAGTAAATCCAACCAAAAAAAAACTTTACACCCCTTTTTAACCCCTTAGGGGTTGAATTTTGAAAAATCCTTTCTTTCAGATTATAATCACGTCAAGATGCTTCGATTGGTACCCCAACGAAGTCAATAGCATTTTTTATTTACGAGATTTCGTAAAAAATGACACGCACATATAGTGTAAATATACTGTAGTGACCTTAAAACATACAATTATGTTGAAATTTTTGATTTTGATTTTCGAACCGATTACAATAACTTCCAGTTGGGAAGTTAAAAATGTTTCAAATTAAATTTGTTTGGTTTTGAGGGGGAAACAAAATAGTGTTATTAGTTTTTGATTTGGAGGACGTTTATATTAAGGCAGTATTGCGGTGTAGTGATTTAAAATTTTTGATTAAAAAAAAAATTTTTTTTAAATTAAAATATATTGAGAGTATACTGTGGAAATTGTAGATCGAAATTCAAAATATTTACTAAATTATAGCACATTGAAGTTAGTGTAATATCTGTTACTAAATCTTTAAACGCGTTTTTTTAAACCACTTTTTTCGGTTGGTGGGAAGCCGAAACGAAATTCTAATCAACTGATCGAACTATAATTTTAGTAACACGTTGTTCTACTTTTATCTGCTATTATTTAAATATAAAAACCATTTTTTTACAAGTTCGTCGTTTTGTTTTTTATTAATATAAGTATCACTGCGTGCTCATTACTGGTTTTACCTTTGCCATTACTGGAGAAAAAAACAAGAACAAAATAATAGGCTGTAATTTAAAAAAATAAGCTATATTAGCGAACTTTGGTAATTAAATTGATTAAATAAAGATTTACTTGTTTTATTAGTAACATGAGTTCATGAAAATTACAAAAAACAATCCCATTAATAAAAAAAAGCGAAAACTTGCTCTTATAGCGGCCATAACTGGCACCTTTACCTTATTTTAAAATCGATCAATGTTTTAACGACTGGGTGCTCTAAAAACATAAACACCACACCCCTACCACGTCTGTATTTTTGAAAGTTTCGTCGAAATGGAAACCATATATTAAATGTTCTCATGTATTAAAATCGATATTAATTTCGCTGACAATGAGGATCCCAGCAATGTTGCAAAAATTTCATGGATTTGTCGGGTCACAATTAGATCAAACAACACTTAAAACTACATTTCTATCAGACGTACATAGTACATACACATACATATACAGGATGAGTCAATAAATGTCATAGAAATGTCAGATAATTGTTACCCCGTTTCAAAGTTAGTAAATTATAAAAATTTCTTCTATTTTACCATATTTTTTTACCAACTTTAAAAAATGAAGAGGTTCTTAATTCGACTATATATTTTGTATGTATGTTCGGGCATTATTCTTACAAATATACACCGATTTGGGCGTTTTTAAGTTTCCGTAGAAAACTATACTCTATTTCATTTAAGAATGCAGTGGTTGCCATGGTTTTGACGGTATGAATAGTGCATTTTACCCAGTGGTGAATTTACGTTAAGTGCCGCCCTGGGCAAAAAAAAATTACCACCCTGGGCAAAAAAAATTGCCGCCTCTTTACTAAGGGAAAATATAATTCATTTTTTGTCTCCATATTTTTTTTTTTGAGTATACTATATTAAAATAAAAAAATCTACCGCCCCTCTCAGCCTGCCGCCCTAGGCCATGGCCCCATGGCCCCATGGTAAATACGCCACTGATTTTACCGTCAAAAACCACGACAACCACTGCATCCTTAATATATATAAAGCTCAACGTCTCTCTGTCTGTCTGTCTGTCTGTCTGTCTGTCCGTTAGTTACCTTATCACTCGAGAACCACTTATCCGATTTACGAGTTTTTTTTTTTAATTCATAGGTACGTTCTCTGGCCAGGTTATAGGCTATATTTTTTTACGTTAGGTAACATAACAACAAAGCAGTGACGATAATAGTAAATCAAGTCGGAAAAAATTTTGCCGTCGGCGCGCTGTTTTGTAATACGCTGCCTAAACCGTTCAATATAGAACAAAATAATGTAATAAAGAATTGTGTAGAATCAAAAGTTCTACAATTAAGTCAGCGACACCATATGTCTAACTTTTATATTTTAGCCACAATGACTGCTTTTATGTTACAAAGAAAACATAAAATATTTGGGTTTTGTTTACATGGACTTATGACCTGCAAAACATTAATCCATATCGAAATAAATGATTTCATCGTCATAAGTACTTAATGTAGATATAGTTTGCCATTTACAGCATCCAATTTGGTCGTATAGTTTAGAAAATATCTTAAAATATATTTATAAAGATAATATCTTAAATGTATGGTGTCGTGCCGCATCGAAGCAAGTACATCAGACTGGATTCGCGTACGCTCGGTTGTTATTCGGAGTCCCTCGGCTGATCGTTTGTGTTTATTTTGTTTTCAATAATTAACATTTAAATTTAAACAGAACACAAATTATTTGTACTTTTTTCTTCTGATTCGTTTTTGTTAGGTAATTTAGGTATTGATAAATTATTATTACAATAATAACTAATCGTGTTTGTACTTAATTATTTAAACTATATTTTTCAAAAATCCTAAACAATAATTTCGTAGTCTACGCGAGCGAAGCCGCGTGGGCCCAGCTAGTCCTTAATATATATAAAGCTCAACGTCTCTCTGTCTGTCTGTCTGTCTGTCTGTCTGTCCGTTAGTTACCTTATCACTCGAGAACCACTTATCCGATTTACGAGTTTTTTTTTTTAATTCATAGGTACGTTCTCTGGCCAGGTTATAGGCTATATTTTTTTACGTTAGGTAACATAACAACAAAGCAGTGACGATAATAGTAAATCAAGTCGGAAAAAATTTTGCCGTCGGCGCGCTGTTTTGTAATACGCTGCCTAAACCGTTCAATATAGAACAAAATAATGTAATAAAGAATTGTGTAGAATCAAAAGTTCTTCAATTAAGTCCGCGACACCATATATCTAACTTTTATATTTTAGCCACAATGACTGCTTTTATGTTACAAAGAAAACATAAAATATTTGGGTTTTGTTTACATGGACTTATGACCTGCAAAACATTAATCCATATCGAAATAAATGATTTCATCGTCATAAGTACTTAATGTAGATATAGTTTGCCATTTACAGCATCCAATTTGGTCGTATAGTTTAGAAAATATCTTAAAATATATTTATAAAGATAATATCTTAAATGTATGGTGTCGTGCCGCATCGAAGCAAGTACATCAGACTGGATTCGCGTACGCTCGGTTGTTATTCGGAGTCCCTCGGCTGATCGTTTGTGTTAATTTTGTTTTCAATAATTAACATTTAAATTTAAACAGAACATAAATTATTTGTACTTTTTTCTTCTGATTCGTTTTTGTTAGGTAATTTAGGTATTGATAAATTATTATTACAATAATAACTAATCGTGTTTGTACTTAATTAATTAAACTATATTTTTCAAAAATCCTAAACAATAATTCCGTAGTCTACGCGAGCGAAGCCGCGTGGGCCCAGCTAGTTCTTAAATAAAATAGAGTATAGGAAACCTTATAGTTTCGCCATGTCCGTCCTCAAAAAATTTAAGTCGATTAAGATGAAATTTGGTATACGGACGAAGACTGATAACACAAAAACAGAATTTTTTTTGGACGGGGGGTCCCATAGACTGAAAAGTGAACTCACATTTTTTTCTTCACATATCCCATTGAGTGGGATGTCATTAGATAGGTCTCCTAAAATGCAACAAAAAATGTTAAATGATCTTTTAATTTTAACCCTTCAGTCACGATATATTTGCATTTAAATGTCGTTATCAGAACGCCCCACCCCCTTAATTTCTAAACTATATATTCAAAAAATCTGAAAAAAATTTAGAATGTAGCTTTTAATTAGTACTTTCACTGAAAATTATAACGAACACTGTCAAAATTATTTTGGACGGGGGGTCACTTTTCAGTCTATGGGAGGGGGTCCCATAGACTGAAAAGTGAACTCACATTTTTTTTCCACACATCCCATTGAGTGGGATGTCATTGGATAGGTCTCCTAAAATGCAACAAAAAATGTTAAATGATCTTTTGATTTTAACCCTTCAGTCACGATATATTTGCATTTAAATGTCGTTATCAGAGCGTCCCCTCCCCCCTTCTACTTTCTAAATTATCGATGAAAAAAATCTTTAAAAAAATCCAGAATGTAGCTTTTAGTTAGTACTTTCAATGAAAATTATAACGAACACTGTAGCAAGAATAGTTTTAAAAAAATTTGAAATAACTCTTGTTTGTAATGACTACGGAAACCTATCATGTGCGTGCCTAACACGCACTTGGCTGTTTTATTTTTTATTTGTATACTCCCTAGGTGGTCCTATATAAATTTTATCAGAATATAACCATGGACTTCGAAGATGCGTTATTCAGAAAGGAAAAATAAAAAAACTTTTTAATAAAAAAATAAAACCACTCCAAAAAAAATCCTAAAAACACTGAAAAGTATATTATAATTAAATTTAACAGTTTTTGAAGTCGGTACCAAGCTAATAAAAAACTTTATGAGAAAGAAAATAAAGAAAACCGAATTGAAAAACAGTTAAATTTAATTTTTATATTTACATCTACAATTTGTTAATTAATTGGTATTTATGATCAAACCAAAGGTCGAAATTACAAACTAATATCTTTGGATCAGGCTTTAAATTTACAAGAATAAATATATTTACACATTTGTCGTAATATTAACAGGAGGGCAAATATTATACTTGTATAATGTAATATATATCTGGAATAATAATATACCATAAGTCCATTGTTAAAGTATTCATCCTGTATGTTTGTTTGTATGTATGTATCTATGACGAATATTAACGAGCAAATTAAGACGGCGAGTACGTGTTGAAAGAAAAAAACAAAACACTATTTACTCATTCATAGAAATTAATTAAACTGTTTACAACAAAACATGGGTGTATGTGCCTATATTTTAAAAATTTAATGTCCGGTATTATAAAGGAGCTAGCAAATTTGCTAGCTAGCAAGCACTTTCAAATGAGATATCAAACTTATATGACAGTTCTTTTGGAGTTTGTTGAAGACTTGGACAAGTTTCGCGCACGCGTTGTAGGTAAATACTATCGGTATTAAAACAGTGGTGATATTATGAAAATTATTTTTTACAGTGAAAGATGCCAACCGTGTTACAATTAGTTGAAGTGTCACTGCTCTAAATTCCATAGCTAATCCATAGATACTAGTACAGAATTAATACCCCATTTGAAAGTGCTTGCTAGCTTGCAAATTTTGCTAGCTCCTTTATAATACTGGACATAAATATATATGTTGAGATAACGACATCGTTCTCACATTTTGTTCTTTCTTAATAGCCTGACGATGATTCTGTGAATCGAAAGCTTGCGTTTATAAATTTTCTCAATATATAATTTCTGACATTTAGACAATCAAGTTGTTTTTATTTTATTTATTATATTTAACGTCACTACTAGTGTATTATTATTTTAAAAATTTAAGATATTTTCCATCAATAATAATCAATGAAGAGAAATATTTCATAGTCAAAATTTATTCCCTAAATAGTAATTACATGGAAAAAAATAATATGTAAAAAGTAATGAACGATATTAAAGAAAGCAGAAAAATATAAACTTATCAAGTTGTAATTTCTGAAGTAATCAGTGTATTTTAATTAAATTATGCAAAAATAGATATTTTTCATATGCAGGCTGATTTACAACGAAAAAATAATTAACAGTAGATAGAAGATTATTTTAACTTAACCAACAAACCTTATACAGTGTATTCCAAGTTGATTAAGACATAGGAAATTTAACATGGGGGCAATTAGAAGTGTTGTAGTAACCTTTGGTCAAATTTGACAATGTGTGATTGGTGCATTTTGAAATGCCGCCACAAAATTTAATAAAATAGTAATTAGTATTTTGTTTTCAAATTTATATCTGCCAAAAAATATTATTATAATTTTATCTAGGATGCTTAAATTAATGAAACTAAAGTTGAGAACAAAATACTGTTGATTAATTTAAAATTTATCAGTTAGTTTCGAGGCGGCATTTCAAAATGCACCAATCACACATCGTTAAATTTGACCAAAGGTTACTACAATACTTCTAATTACCCCCATGTTAAATTTCCTATGTCTTAATCAAATTGGAATACACTGTATAAACAAATAAACATGTGTCCGGAGAACCCATTATGACAAAGTTATGAAAGATTGAGTGTTATCGATTTTCAGTATCAATCAATTATTTTTTAACCCGGTAATTTACGTAATAAATAAAATAAAAATACAAGATAAAAATTGAAGGGCCCAGTTACCCCATACACCTCTGGGCTAAATAATCATTGGTTAATACTACAAATCGATAAAACTTTTTAATACTAAATCTATTATCAAATTTCATAACTTTATCACAATGGGTTCTCAAGATATTAAATAGAAAACTAATTTTTTTAAAGGCTGTAGTTCCCTTACGAAGAATTTTCGGACACATGTTTATTTAAACGTTTTTACTTAAAATAATATCTTCGATCCACTGCCAAAGTTTTTTACATTCGTTGTAAATCATCTTGTATATCACCACTGCTATAATACCGTAAATAAATGTCAAGGAACTGTCATATAAATTTAATTTTTTTAATAAAAATATATTAGTTTAAAAAATATATTTAAATTATAAATTTCGCCGCCACTGGTGGGAGTTTTATCATATGATCCATTTTAATTGATGTAACGATTATTTAAATTATTAATCATCAATAGTTTAAATTGTTGTGAATCGCAAAATAAGCACGCATAAGTAATAAAAAATATATTAATTATATAGTCGATGCATGAGTTTTCGAACTTTTTATGCCTAAGTTAGGGCTGGATTTGAAATTTTATATTATTTTTTAACAGCTCATAGAATCACCAGATATTAATAAGTTTTACCCCCCCCCCCAAATCATATTTAACTATTTTAAGAATAATGGCTTTTTGTAAACCTAAAAATAAGGTAGAAAAATATACAAAAAAACATCTGCCAAGTAAATGCACAGTGCTTCCTCGAGCTAAATTCACCAAAGGTAATTAATTATTGCACGATTTAAATAAAAACCGATAGTGTTTAAACAAATTGCCTGGAATTGGTTAACCATTTAATTTTTATACAATATTATTAAAAAATATTAGTTCGAAATTTTTCTTAGGACGCACCTGATTATTTTTTCGTATATTTTTAATTTTTTGACGAAGTAAATATCAATTTAGAAAAACAAAACACGATTTTAAAAAATAAATTAACATAAATATTTGTTATATCTTCAAAAAACATTCTATAAAAATTTCATGTAACATGTGTCGTTCTTAAGATATCTTAAAAAATAAATATTTTGAGATGTCACCACTCCCCCTTACACACGATTTTGATGATTTTGAAATGGGACCGTCCTCAAGCCAGACCCAACCATCCGACTAAGTTTCAATAATATCGGTTCAGTGGTTCATGAGTTATGCGTGTGACAAGGATTCAGGGAACAGACACACCGTTGGACGGACGGACGGACGGACAAACAGACAGACACGGAACGAAAAGTGTTTGTTTTGACGTGAAACGGAAAGATCAATTTAAAAGAACATTTTACAGAACATTTTAAGAACATTTTTTTTGTTTCAATCTAAAACGATCACAAAGCTTCTCGTATCTTCGATATTGCGAGGAAGCAATAATCTATATATTTTTTAAATCCTAAACCATAATTTCGTAGTCCACGCGAGCGAAGCCGCGGGAACAGTTAGTTTATAAGCATGAGAGATTTGTCAGTTTCTATGGAAACAATAAATTCAAGTTTATTAATAAAGAAACCAAAATTTAAAATAACAATACAAATATTTGGTTTGATATAAAAATATATTTGTAATATTTGCATTTTCTGAATCCTTATGTAAAAATTCCTAGTTTCGTTTACAAAGGGTAAACAGTTAAGATAAATTGTGTAAGATTAAAATTTATGATAGCATTATTCGTTAAAATAATATTAAACTTTAGTTATCCACGATTTTTTTTACAAGGTTACATTTATTATGCAAGAAAATCAATTTTTCTTAATTTGGGATTTTGAGGACATATCTATATAATTAAAAATATTATTTATTGTTTTCTACAGAGCTTTAAACAGGACGAGACTCGGTTTCTGTCTCGTTGTGGATATTATATTACCGACAGTTGAAGTTAAGTATGAAGCATTGTTTTATTATCATTTTTAACCGACTTAAAAAAACTAGGAGATTGTCAAATCGAAAATATATATTTTTTATGTATGTTCGGGCATAACTCCGACAAATATGTACTGATTTGGGCGATTTTTTGTTTGTTTGAACGAATATACTCCCGAGGTGGTCCCATATAAATTTTATCAGAATCTGACGATGGATTTCAAAGACCCTCAAAAGAGAAAAATAAAAACTTTTTAAGAAAAAATAAAAATACTGAAAAGTATATAATAAGGTAAAGGCAACAGTTATGGCCGCTATAAGAGCAAGTTTTCGTTGTTTTAGTAACTCTTTATTTAATCAATTTAATTACCAAAGTCCGCAAATATAGTTTGTTTTTTAAAATTATAGTATTTTATTTTGTTCATGTTTTTTCTCCAATAATGGCAAAAGTAAAACCAGTAATGAGCACGCAGTGATGGACACTTGCTACTGATTACAAAATGATAAGTACTACGACACAAATGATTTAAAAACAAGAATCGTCAAATTTGAAACAATGTAAAGCAGTTGCTATGATAAAATGATATTTAATAATAATTATAATAATAATTTAGTTTAAATGTCCACCATTTTGACACCTATTGGCCGATTGTCATCAAATCACGCTGTAAGACAGTTAAATGTATATATTATAGAATAATATTCAGAAATGGTAGTAATCAAATATCAATACATATTTCTAATTCAGTACATTTAATTAAAAATTTGCCATTACTGGGGTCCTTGCCTATACTAGTGACACTGCTTTACTATATAATAATTAAATTTAACAGTTTTTGAAGCCGATTCCAAACCTATAAAAAACTATTTAAGAATGAACAAAATAAAACCGATTTAAAAAAATGTTAAATTTAATTTTTATAGTATACTTTTCAGTGTTTTTTTGAACTGAAAAATATCAGTTAAAATTTTGGTTAAAACAAAAAATCAATAAAAACAATTTAATTCGATAAATAATTTATTATTGTATGTAATCTATAAACAAAATACTAATTTATAATAAAATCCTGAGTACGCCCCTGGTCTAAATAAGTCCCCTCGATTTCTATATTTTCATGTTTAAACGATTTAATTCGATAAATAATTCATTATTGTATGTAATCTATAAAAAACTATTTAAGTACGCCTCTGGTCTAAATAAGTCTCGTGATTTCTAAATTTTCATGTGATTTTAATAACACAGTCAGTGTCATATCAATATAACTCTTAATGATTACTGTTATATCTATTAAGCTATAAGATACGTTCTATATAACTGCACGCATTAAAGAAAACAACGCTATTAGAGGTACATATAGCATCGGTAGGATCTATATACGTTCTTATGTGTACCTTAATAAACCCTTTATTTAATGAATTTATCTAATTTTATATTTCAGTACTTATAATTTAAAAAAATATTTTTTATAGTATTTGCTACCTTCATCGAATTACCAAAAAAAACGAACTCAAATTTATACATATAAGTGATAATATCAGGTCTAAAATTAAATTATATAAGGTAGTGGCACCAGTCTTGGATATGACCCCAGTAATGGCTTTTTTTAAATTAAATGTACTGAATTATAAATATTTGTTGATATTTGATTAATACGATTTCTGAATATTAATCTATATACATTAAACTGTCTTACAGCGTGATTTGATGACAATCGGCCAATAGGTGTCAAAATGGTGGACATTTAAACTAATTATTAATATAATTTATTTATTAATTATTATAATATCATAGCAACTGCTTTACATTGTTTCAAATTTTATAATCATTAGCAAGTGTCCATTACTACGTGCTCATTACTGGTTTTACCTTTGCCATTACTGGAGAAAAAACATGAACAAAATAAAAGGCTATAATTTAAAAATATATATTTGCGGACTTTGGTAATTAAATTGATTAAATAAAGAGTTGCTTGTTTTATTAGTAACATGAGTTCACGAGAATTACAAAAAACAAGCCCATTCATAAAAAAAAAATATGAAAACTTGCTCTTATAGCGGCCATAACTGGTTCCTTGATCTTATATATTTTTTATGATATAAAAAATAATTTATTTTAATATTAACAAACGCTTTTGATTTTAGGAAAAACATTGTTTTCGGGATGATCCATATGTTAATAATAATAATATAACCACAAAAATAATTAAAAATATTTTATATTAAAAAAATTACATTTTTGAAATATGTGCTACTGCCTTTGATTATATGAAAAACTAAAAAAAAATTCGGAATGATACATATGTATATAACAATAATAAAAATAATTAATAATAACACGACCTATATAATAAAATATAGTAATAAAAATCAATTATTGTTTATGTACTACCATCTTCGATTTAACCCAAAAACGCAAATTTCGTAATAATCTATATGTGAAAATATCCTTCAATATGTATATAATGGTAATAATATACATAATTTAAAAAAATGTATAAAAAAAAACATTTTTTTAATATGTGAAGCTATCTTCCATTTTACCAAAAACCAATGAAAATATGCTTCAATTCAAATAATAATATTTTGTATAACAAATCAATTTTAAAATAATTATAATCAATACATTAATAATAATTGTATCAATGCAACAATAAAAAATTACTCACCCAAATTAGACAGCCTAGGTTTCGTCATTTTAATAATGTAATAATTTCACAATATCACATAAATACAGATTTTTGTCTAGTGAGTTGAGAAAAGGTTTTTGACTTTTATTTATACATCAAAGGAACCTTGACATTGGTGAATATAAGTAACAATATGTAAGAATAACTACATACTTGTGTTTATTTTGTACAAAATACTGATAAACCCTATGAAAACTGTATGAATAAAGTTTACGAAATAACGTGTAACAGAATTTACATCGAATTTATTTTGTTTATAGGCCGTATTAAAAATTCAGTAGGGTAAAAAAATACCCCATTTTTTCCAAAAATACGTAATATTTTTATTTGAAATAAAAATGATTTAAAAACAAGCTTGGGGTGGGGTGAGACCCTTTAGGTCCACACAATCAACTTCCCAACACGGTATGATTATAAATACTTGAATACTGATTATTAGTACAGGAAAATTAGGCTAAAAATCGACTTGAAAAGAACATAATTCTTAGATCTCTTTTTTTTGTTTTAAATCACTTTGTTATATATATACTTTAAAAATCCAATGAGTCCAAAATACCCCATTTTTTCCAAAAATACGTAATATTTTTATTTGAAATAAAAATGATTTAAAAACAAGTTTGAGGTGGGGTGAGACCCTTTAGGTCCACACAATCAACTTCTCAACACGGTATGATTATAAATACTTGAATACTGATTATTAGTACAGGAAAATTAGGCTAAAAATCGACCTGAAAAGAACATAATTCTTAGATCTCTTTTTTTTGTTTTAAATCACTTTGTTATATATATACTTTAAGAATCCAATGAGTCCAAAATACCCCATTTTTTCCAAAAATACGTAATATTTTTATTTGAAATAAAAATGATTTAAAAACAAGCTTGGGGTGGGGTGAGACCCTTTAGGTCCACACAATCAACTTCCCAACACGGTATGATTATAAATACTTGAATACTGATTATTAGTACAGGAAAATTAGGCTAAAAATCGACCTGAAAAGAACATAATTCTTAGATCTCTTTTTTTTTTGTTTTAAATCACTTTGTTAAATATAAGTACGTATACTTTAAGAATCCAATGAGTCCCGAGTTTTAAGGCTGTTGCGTATGTGAATATTGGAGGGGGAAAGGTTGCGCACGGATAGCTTTTATATTGTTGATGATTTTCTTTAAGTTTAAAAACACATTAAAGACTGTCTTAATTTTAAATATTATACACATAATATCTATTTTAGGGTTCCGTAGAAAACCAGGAACACTTAAAATTTGCTCTGTCTGTCCGTACGTCTATATAAATTTTATACCGATTTAAATAAAATTTGATATACAAACGTAGATTGATAACTCAAAAACAAAAATGATGAAATTTTGAAAAAAAAAATTATTGGACCCCCTTCCAATAGACTGAAAAATAAATTCAAATTTTTTTTCACTTACCCCATCAAGTGGGGTGTCCTTAGATAGGTCTTCTAAAATGCAACAAAAAATGTCAAATGACATTTTGATTTTACCCTTCAGTCACGATATATTTGCTTTTCAATGTCATTGTCAGAGCGTCCCCACCTCTCTAATTTCGAAACTCTTGATTAAAAAAATCTGAAAAAAATTTAGAATGTAGCTTTTAATTGGTACTTTCACTGAAAATTATAACGAACACTGTCAAAAAATTCTTTGGAATATTTTACATAATGACAATATTATTTTACAAAATATACTCACTAACATAAAGGCAACCTATAAAATATTTAAATCTTTATTTATAAAAACTTAAATATTTATGATTTTTTGTCATGGAGTTAGTCGTTTTGTCTTTTGAGTTATATTACTTGTATATAAAAACAATTTAAAGATACCATCTGCTACAATTTTCATAAATAAGTTTTTGTTTGAAAACCCTTAGTTTTTGAATAATATTAACAAATTACTGACAAGGGGAAGCAACAGCACGGTCCATGAGAATTTCAATGAGCTTGTGGTATGTCAAACTAGAGCAAAAATAAAAAGACACGTGTCCAACAATTTGATCTCATAGGCCTTAATTACAAAGATAATTAACTTTGAAAATTTGTGTATTCAATATAACCGTGTATTATGTTCGCTCGAAATATAAGTGTGTTGGCCCTACGGTCAACGCGCTGGCGTCTCGCCTGGTTTTAAGATTTTGATTTTAATTTTTATTTACAATTTTTTATTTTTTTGTAGACATTACCTCTTCCACTTGCGTAAAAATCGATAAATTAGACATAAATAAAACATATATTATTATTGACAATGAAAATATTGATATATACGCCAGTACATAATTATTTATTTGTTTTAAAGTAAATTTAATTTATTATTGACACAACTCATTAGTTTTTAATTAATAAATTGAAAAGTTTTAATAAAAAACAAACTTGAAAGAAACCACAAACATCTATTGTCAATAATAATATATGTTTTATTTATGTCTAATTTATCGATTTTTACGCAAGTGGGTGAGGTAATGTGTACAAAAAAATAAAAAATAATTGTAAATAAAAATTAAAATCAAAATCTTAAAACCAGGCGAGACGCCAGCGCGTTGACCGTAGGGCCAACACACTTATATTTCGAGCGAACATAATACACGGTTATATTGAATACACAAATTTTCAAAGTTAATTATCTTTGTAATTAAGGCCTATGAGATCAAATTGTTGGACACATGTCTTTTTATTTTTGCTCTAGTTTGACATACCACAAGCTCATTGAAATTCTCATGGACCGTGCTGTTGCTTCCCCTTGTGAGATACACAATTTATAAAGCTCAAAAACTCTCTTTAGTAATGAATAATTCAGAGAACCTCTGATTGTTATAACCAAAATAATTTTTTATGGGTGCAACAGTATCACCTAAAAATGTCCCCATATGAACAAAAATAAATATAACTCACTAGAAAGAGCTAACAATTTTTTAAAGCATCGGCAATACGCGGCCGTTCAAAGCTGTTTATGGAAAGGTTCTCCTCCTTCATAATTAAAAAAAATAGCACGGTTCTATGAGATATATTATCCGATTTTTATAAAATTTGCTTGAGTAACACGATAAGCCGGTAAGTGATCAAAATCAAGATTAGCTTCATCGCTTATTTGACGCGTCCTATTTTAAATCAAAATACCGGCTGAAGCTCCCCAGTCCCGACTAGGGACTCTTCGGTTTCTTAAAGATAAAGTATTTCTGAAGCCATTTCAGGAGGTATTTCTAATCTTTCCATTTTTTCCTTAATAAAACCTAATTTTACTGCACACGTGTCAATTTTATGTAAATAAATATTTACCGTGTGTCATTTTATAACCCTCAGTACTCTTCCCAATATTAATTTTGACCTCATTAATTACTTAATGTACGTTATAAACTATTTAATACAGGGACATTCATTATTTTCTCGCATTTGATTTAACATATCCTTTTTACCCCACTTTCCCCGAAACGCAACAACTTCTGACCTCGGGACTCATTGAATTCTTTAATGAGAAATACTATTTGATACATTTCCGAAATAAAATTTAATCTAATACATAATTATGTTTTAATTAAAATCTAATTTGCCTCTTCTATATTAATTGTTTCCGTATAGTTTATGTGAATATTTTTTTAATATGTACCTACATAACAAATTTTGATGGAATTGGTCAGAAATAAAACTTACCTTTGTGTTATGAATATTAGTTTTCTAATATCCTAATGTCAATAATATAACACATATTTTTAGAATAACTAATTTGACAGTTAGAATTAAATTGCATTTGTTTTATAAAACGTAACTAGTCTGACAATTTAAATTTAATTACGTTTGTTTCCAAGACAATATGAATTGTAGACTTATTTATTAGTATTTAAAATTCTAATTTTGAGGGTGGTTTTCACCTTTCACCCCTTCTATGGCTGTTTAGGCACGTATAACAAAAAAAATACTGAAATACATTTTTCATTATTTGTATTGTAGAATATTTATGCTAAGTTTCAAGTAAATCCAACAAAAAAAATGTTTACACCCCTTTTTACTCCCTTAGGGGTTGAATTTTGAAAAATCCTTTCTTTCAGATCATAATCACGTCAAGACGCTTCGATTGGCTAATATCGTTTTGTGTAGTTAAAAAATGTTACATTTGACCACTACTGCGAATAAAATAAAATTAAAATGCAATTCCTGTAAAATTACACTCACATAATAAAAAAGTCATTTGCAATAACATAAAAAATATGCAATATTAGAAATAAATACAAAACATCTATAATAAGACTAAATGTGGTATAAAATTATACATCATTTACGATATTTTAATTTATTTAACACATTTTGGCATATGTTGACAAGAAAGTAGATAAAAAAAAGTCTACTATTAAATAATAAAATTTACCCTACGCCGTTTTCTTATTAAATGGCGAGTTTTTCCATTTTTTTCAAAAATGGCCGATTGTGGGTGTAAAAATCAAATTTTATTTTTGAAAATTTTATCATGCATTTATAACATAAAAATACATATTTTCTCTTATTTTCGTAAAAATCCCTTCATTTTTACGTTAATTATTGAATTATTAGTGATTTTTGAGGTTATGATATATTTGAAAAGTAACGCTAGGTACCGTTCTATAGTCTATTAACTTATAAGTTTTTTTTTTTTTCTACGACCTATAGAACCGGAGATATTACAAAAAGTGTTGCGATACACTCGAAATGTATCAAAAATGCACATTTATGCAATTTTCTCGGGACGCACATGGCCGATTTTTCCAAATTTTTGATTTTCAACTCATCTTCGAACATATAAAGAGAAAATTCAAAAAGTCCAACTTCCCGAATGCATCACTATACATCACTTTTTATGTCTCTATTCCCTCTACTGTTAGTGTTTAGTATAAAGTAACTTTTAATTTAAATATAAAAACCAAATACCTTTTTGTAACAGAGGAAATGATGTTACTGTTCCTGATACTGCTACTGGGTACAAGTAGCTACTTCCTAAGTCCATTTTCTATTCTGTAAAATTATATTTCTTAGTATAATAATAATAATAATAGTTTTATTCAGTTTTATCTGTTTACAGATATTGAATAAGTCAAGATCACAAAAAAAGAAATTACATTACATTTTTTTCAACAGCAAAATAATGATGATAATAACAATGACATAGAAATAATAAAAAAAAAATTTACATAATAATAATACATAAGATATAATAATTTTATACTTTTGATAATTTAAACAGTTATTATATACATATATAATATATACTTATATATCTACTATACAGGGTGAGTCATATCAGGTGGAACAAACTTGAACCATGGATTGAGAAAAATATTTTAAGCAAAAAACATTATATAAACATGTGTCCGGAAATTTTTCATGAGGGGGCTACAGCCCTCCAAAAATTTTATTAAAAATTAGTTTTTATTTAATATCTGGAGAACCCATTATGCTAAAGTTATGAAATTTGATACGGGGTTTAGTATTAATAAGTATTATTGATTTCCAGTATTAACCAATTATAATTTAGACCAGGGCTGTATGGGGCCAGTAGGCTCATCGATTTTTATCTAATATTTTTTTGTTATTTAATTTTTTCCTGTGTTAGACATTTGAATAAGACTGTATGACACAAAATACACAAAAATATCTTTGCTCATTTATCATAGGATAAACCGTTTACGAGAAATATGGATGCAAAAGAAAGGATGCTGAATTTTACTTAATACGGATGCTTCAAATTACAAAAAATATTTTTATATTCTTGTTCTATGATAAAAAATAAGACAAAAAAATAATAAAAATATACCTCCAAAAATTCATCTTTACCAACAAATAGCCATTTTAAGTATAACTTTCTAGTTATGTTAGTAAATTACTTACAATATTAATAGAACTGGTTATAGGTCTAAGAGGACACGTATTAGGTGATATATGTACATGAACTTTTTTCTTACCTTTAATCAAAGAACAGGAATATAGATTTATTTTGTTTAATTTGAAGCATCCGTATTAAGTAAAATTCTGCATGCTTTGTTTTGCATCGATATTGCTCGTAAACAGTTTATCCTACGATAAATGAGCAAAGTATATTTTTGTGTATTTTGTCTCATACAGTCTTATTCAAATGTCTAACAGGAAAAAATTAAAGAACAAAAAAATACTAGATAAAAATCGATGGGCCTACTGGCCCCATACAGCCCTGGTCTAAATTATAATTGGTTAATACTGGAAGTTAATAATACTTATTAATACTAAACCCCATATCAAATTTCATAACTTTAGCATAATGGGTTCTCCAGATATTAAATAAAAACTAATTTTTAATAAAATTTTTGGAGGGCTGTAGCCCCCTCATGACAAATTTCCGGACACATGTTTATATAATGTTTTTTGCTTAAAATATTTTTCTCAATCCACGGTTCAAGTTTGTTCCACCTGATATGACTTACCCTGTATATAGATAACTGCCCCCACTGACTGACTCACAATCATTTTTTTGACCATTTACACTCATCAGAGAACCTTGAAATTTGGTATATATATTCCTTGGTGGTTAAAAATACCAACTAGTGGGCCTTTTTTGAATAAGTTTATAAATGGGGTAGCAAGGGCCCCCCAATTAAAAAAAAAAAAGTTACAATTTTTTTTTATATTCCTTGGGCGATATAATGTAAGGTTCAAATTTCAGATTTAAAAAAAAAAATTAAAAAAAAAAAAATTAAAAAAAAAAAAAAAAAGTTTTGATGTAAAAAACTATCAAAACGAAAATCAATATTTGACACATACAAACACAAAAACATAACAAAAAATGAAACTATTTAATTCATGTAAGGATTCCTTCATATTCATAAAGTTAGAAAATAAGTACATATCATAAATAACCCTTTAATGAACGAAAGGCTCTGCTCCGGGAACATTTCTTATAGAAAATCGGATGGCTCTGCTACAGAGAGATTTTGTATAAACTTGATTTCTGGGCTGTTATCCACGACATGATATTTAAAAACTTGGAAATTACTTGATTTCAATATAGAAATCATTTAATTGAAAAAAATATTAAAGAATTTCTAATTTACAAATTAAATGTATAAACCCGGGTAACACCGGGTCCAGTGCGCTAGTTATATATATGTATATAAGTTATATATGCACAATTCCAGCAAGTTAATAAGTCACAACAGGACAGGAAGTTGATGCATCGCGACAAAAAACCAAACGATGACAACATGTTATTGTATTATTTAATCATAAGTTGATGTAAGCAATTATTCCAATAATCGAAGATTGCATTTCCCTAGTATCATAAATAACATGTACTCACATATTATAATCAGTCTGTAGTTAGCATTGTAACTATTAAGAACAATAAATGTAACATAAAAGATATTACTTTTTAAAAACGTACTTTCCCGAACCTAAAATCTAAGTTATATTTATTATTATGTAGGGTTTTCAGGTCATTAAAATGTTATTTTTTATGCCCTGAAAACCCTACATAATAATAAAAATATACAAAACATGGTCATATACAGTGTATTCCAAGTTGATTAAAGCGTCGATTACATTGAGCGAGTTTACAAGCTAACAAGCCAGCTTGTTAGCTTGTTAGCTAGTAAACTCGCTCAGTGTAATCATGTACACAAGCTAACAAGCTGCTTGTAAACAATCTGCTACAAAAGTTGAAATCCGGGCTACTTTACTCGCTGGCTTGTAGACTTGTTAGCTTGTTAGCTTCTTAGCTTGCAAACTAGCCGTGTGTCATCATAGTAGCTAGTTCGCTAGCCGCTAGTATCTCGGTGATTCCTGGTTTCAGTGTCTATAAAATGTATTCATAACACGTGGTTTACTCGCTATCTAGTTGGCTACTGAGCGAGTGGAAAGTTTTGTGTGTCATCATCACTATCTTACAAGCTAACAAGCCAGCTTGTAACAAGCTGGCTTGTTAGCTTGTAAACTCGCTCAATGTAATCGACCCTTAAGACATAGGAAATTTAACATGGGGACAATTAGAAATGTTGGTCATATTTAACGATGTGTGATTGGTGCATTTTAAAATGCCATCTCGAAACTAACCGATAAATTTTAAATTAATCAACAGTATTTTGTTTTCAACTAAAAAATACAATAATGAAATTAAAGTAAACATCCTAGATAAAATAAAAATAATATTTTTTGGCAGATATAAATTTGAAAACAAAATACTAATTACTATTTTATAAATTTTGTGGCTGCATTTCAAAATGCACCAATCACACATCGTTAAATTTGACCAAAGGTTACTACAACACTTCTAATTGCCCCCATGTTAAATTTCTTATGTCTTAATCAACTTGGAATACACTCAACACTGTATACCAACAATGATATAAATAAAAGTATAAATTATAAATTAAAATTATATTAATTATTAAAATATGTTTTACAATATTATACGATATAAAATAAGGCATATTATTTCTAATTGTTTTTATCAACTTTATGTCAATAAAAAAATCTAGGTCAAATCAATTTTTTTACGTAAATTATCAAACAAATTTAATCAAGTTTCATATATTCTTAAAAAATATATTATCTAATTAAAAATATATGCCATGGGTGTCACGGAACTTTCTTATACGTAATTATACTGTGTATGTATAGTGAACGTGTTAAATTAAATAAAAAATAAGCTTTGGGTTAGGGTGAGACCCTTTAGGTCCACACAATCAACTTCCCAACACGGTATGATTACAAATACTTGAATACTGATTATTTATTGTTTCCATAGTAGTTTATGTGAATATTTTTTTAATATGTATATGAAAAATTTTAATGGAATTGGTCAGAAATAAAACTCACTTTTGTATTATGAATATTAGTTTTTTAATATCCTAATGTCAATAATATAATACACATTTTTAGAATAACTAATTTGATAATTTGAATTAAATTGCATTTGTCTTTATAATAACTAATCTGACAGTTTAAATGTAAATGCATTCCAAGGCAACACGAATTGTACACTTATTTATAGTATTTAAAATTCAAATTTTGAGTGTGGTTTTCGCCTTTCATGTCTATGGTGTAAATATACTGTATTAACCTTAAAACATACAATTATTTTGAAATTTTTGATTTTGATTTTCGGACCGATTACAATAACTTACAGTTGGGAAGTTAATAATGTTCTCTATAATTTTAAATATTTAAGTTAAACATTTCTTTCTATTATGAACCATTTATCAATCAATTATGTTTATATATTTCTCTCAAAATTGATAGTTATCTTAGGCTTACACAAAAACTAAATCTAATATTTCACCCTTCTATCATTTTTGAGTTACAGAGCCTACAGACAGACAGACACTTTTTCCATCTAAATTTCGAAAGTTTTATTTAAATAAATATATATGTATACTTACATATAATAAATGTAATATAGTGACGTTAATATATGAAATAAAAACAAATTAATTGGTTTAAACGTCAAAAAATTTAATAGAATAAAAAGTATTCGCGCAAGCTTTCGATTCACAGAATCATCGTCAGGCTAAAATATAATAAATAACAATTAAATACAATATAATGAAAAATATTGATATTTTAAAATTAAAAAAAAAAATTCAGAAAATATACCTATTATTAAAGATCAAAATGTGAGATGATGTCGTTATAATACTTATATATATATACATATATATATATATATATATATATATATATATATATATATATATATATATACTTACTTACAGTATAAGAAAGTACACAGACAAATATGGCTTCATTAAAATTTATTGTTTGATGTGAATGAAAACACATTTCTAACAATTTTTATAAACGAAAAAAATCATATTTACCTATAATAATAAGTAGTATATTGAGTAATTATTAAGTAACAATAATAGATAATTTATGTTATTGCATATTATGTAAATACGTGTCTATAAATAAGTTAGCTAGAATAGAACACTTTTTGTATATATCTTCATGGAATAAACTCTATATCTAGTAACAGTATATTATTAAAAATGTGAAGATACGAGTATACAACACTTGCACTAAAATTACATTTAATACTTATAATTATTATTATATCTACTGTACTTACCTACCTTTATTTATTTTAATATTAACCGATATTAAATATCGAGTACCTATTGTATACATATATACAGGTGATTAAAAAATACATATCCATTACGAAATTTAATACTTTAGAATTTAATTTAGTTTCTTAATAAAACTAACAGTTTTTCCGTAGATTCACTTCTATTAAACTTAACCAGCCAAACTAAAATACATATAATTAAAACTACGTTTTAAAATAATTAGAAAAATAAATAAATTTATCTGCAAAAATTATCAAAAACAATCATAGGTGAATGTACGTATTAAAAAAACAGTTAAAAGTAGGTCTTCTAACAATTCTAACCAAACTATCTTGAGTCATATAACATAAATAACTGTAAAAATGTAATTTCGTAGAAAAACGACTAGAAAATTTCAAATGTTTTTATTTTGTTAAATTATCATTAAAATACCATATTTCTCGAATTAATTCATACCTCATGAATAGACAAAACGAAAAAACAAACAGAATATGACCGAAATGGACGTTATCATGTCGTAATGACGTAAGAACATCTAAATTCTAAATATAGTCAACAAAAACAAAAATATTACAAAATTTTTTGCCTTGGGACCTACGGGACTTACTTAGACGTAATCTTGGCAGTGAACAGTGTAGGGGAAAGACGGGCAAAGTGGTCACTCTAAAGTTTGATGCATAGTCATAGAGAATGGACTAGGCATCTGACCCGAGAGCATAGCCGTGTCAAAAGAAAGAGATAGAAACAGGTTTGGAATATACTTGTCCTTTTTTTAAACAGGAGTGTAACTATTTCATTCTTAGTCCCGAACATTAAAAATATTCATAGATATTATCATAATATATTAATCTACTGTTGATTAATATATGATATTATTATACTATAGGTATGTAGGTATATAAAGAGGTTAAAATAATTAACTTTATAAAAAAATTTATTTAAAAAAAGAAACAATTATTGATTTCTAAATAATATAAGTAACGAATTTTTTTAACCAATTTTAATATCTTGTTCTAATATCAAAACAAAAATTTTTAATTTTGTTAAGTAAATCTTGTATGTGCTGTTTGTAAATGCAGCAATCCACCTCATAATTCTGTAGTAACCACATGGGAATTGATTTAAAACTATTTTTTATTAATATATATTTAATATTTTTGGTAGCAAAAATGTTATTTTCCCGGAATATCCGTTCATAATTTTGCAAAATTCTATCACATCAATTGATTTTCTTTTTTAATTTCCTCGATATAATATGAACCATTATAGTATGTTTATTGTTTATATTATTTACTTTTCTAATAAAAAACTTATTGCACAAAAATCACAAGATATATGTATATACAAAAATATATCTGACAGAAATACTACCCCGAACTATAGTAAGCTACCAATCAGAGTCTTAGAAAAAGAGGTATGTAGATATATTCCAAACTACACTGCATCTCTCTCTCTCACTTTTTGAACAGATGTTACACCATTGTGTTAATACAGAATGCACTGTCCATTCTCTATGTCTATGGTTTGATGCATTTTTTTGATACCTTTTTAATCAGCAACATTATAAAAAAAATATAATGCTACTATATTTTTTTTTTTTTTTTACTTTTAAAATGTAAGTTTTAGTTTAAAAAAAAAAACTGCAAAGTGGCCAATTTACCCGCCTAGGTCGGATAAAGTGGCCAAACCCTGAACCGCTGCAATAGCAAATGGCATCTTGTCAGTTTTTACATCTTCTATAGCATTTCGCATCGCAACCACATTCCATGACTGTTGAGTAGATTTTCAAACATATTTTATAACCTAACAATAAAAAATGATTAAAATGGCGATAAAACGCAAAAATGATAACTTTCCGCTTCAAAGTTACACTGATAACACCGGTTGTGACCTGTTTTCCCTGCTCCCGCGCGGTTACAGCTATATTCAACGAAGAAAACTTAAATGACTACTTTCCCCGCACTGGCCACTTTGTCCGTCTTTCCCCTACGTGATTCTTAAGTTATTAAAACACATTTCTGACGAACTAATAAAAGATAAAATAAAATGAATGGGACATAAACTATAGCTAATATTATTCTCTACAATCTGCATTATGCATCACTTGAATATTTTAAATGTTTTTTCAGAAAACGGATGTTTACTCTTGTCAACTTTTGAATTTTCGAATTATTTTTGAAATAAGAAAAAAAATGTTTTAGATAAAAAATGTCGAGTATGTTACTATCTATAATTTATTCTCCATACATTTTTTTCCAACATTTATGATTTAGCCAGAAATAATTTTTGTAAATAATTATTTAGACTCACCCACATTGTTCACTCTCAGTATTACGTATAAGAAAGTCCCATGGTACCTATAGCAAACACGCACACTGTTCATTCTCTGTAATACGTATAAGAAAGTCCCATGGTACCTATAGCAAACACGCACACTGTTCATTCTCTGTAATACGTATAAGAAAGTCCCATGACACTCATGACAGATATTTCTTCTCTGATATGAACCATTGAATTATAATTTTTTTTTTCTTCAAAAATTTGTTTTTTCAAAAAAATGAATAGAACATAAATTATAGATGATGACATTACCTACAATTTTTAATTTGACCATTTTTCTTTAATTGGCACAGTTTCAAAGTAATTTGAAAAATTAAAAAATCGACGTAGGTAAACGTCCAATCCGGTTGAAATATCGTTTTCAAAAATAGGATGTTTTCTTCCCAGACAAACATTAAATTAATCTTAAATATAAAATTTCATCCTTCTACGATTTGTCGTATTTGAGTTACAGCGCTTACAGACAGACAAACAGACACACAGACATCATAGCGAAAACAGTCATAATGGATTAAGGGAAGGTCAAAATGGATAATTCCATAAAAATCCGATCTATTAAAGATAGACAATATACTGTCGTAAACTATACTAGTTAAACATACAAATGGGGGGCTAATACGGCCCGATGTGGCGAGTCGTAAAAAAAATCTGCCAAGTAAATGCAGTGCTTCCTCGTGCTAAATTTACCAAAGGCAGTTAATTATTGAAAAATTTAAATAAAAACCGATAGTGTTTAGATAAATTGCCTGAAATTGGTTAACCATTTAATTTTTATACAATTTTACTAAAAAATATTAGTTCGACATTTTTCTTAAAACGCACCTGATTTTTTTTTTCGTATATTTTTAATTTTTTGACAATTTCAATCTAAATCTAAATTTATGCAAACGTCAAAATGACATTTAATATGTCCAAGCAAATATCAATTTAGAAAAACAATACACGATTTTTTTAAATAAATTGAGATAAATCTTTGTAAGGGAATATTTTACAACAAACGTTGTAGATCCATATTATAGGAAATTTAATGCTCTACAAAAAATATTCTATAAAATTTTCACGTAACATGTGTTGTTCTTGAGATATCTTGAAAAAATAAATATTTTGGGATGTCACTCCTCCCCCTTACACACGATTTTGAATTGGGACTGACCCAACCATCCGACCAAGTTTCAACAATATCGGTTCAGTGGTTCATGAGTTATGTATGTGACAAAGATGTTAATTTTTTAATGACTTACATAACTTTTTAATACACTGCTCAGCCAGTGTGTGTGATAGCGTGATTATGCATAGCTTATGTTATTCATGAAGGTCTGATCTTTCTATCAGTGAAATAATTTTTTAAATCGGATCAGTGGATCTAAAGTTATTACGTAACGAATATAAATCTCTAAATTTTTATAATAGTAAAGAAAATAATTATTATAATCATATATTAGATTCATATGGTAGATTAATATATATATATGTTATAATTGAATATATTTAGGAAATGTAGGCGTTTTAAAAAAAACATCAATGACTTCATATTTCTGGAGTATGACGTCACAAAATTAAACGAAGATAGCCAAATGAATTATGAGAAATAAGTAAGAAATGAAAGGAAATTAATTCATATTTGAGGCTGTATAATCAATTTTATCTACTTTTTGTCCATCCTGTCATTGTACTACTAAAATATATATCCTTAATATATATAAAGCTCAACGTCTCTCTGTCTGTCTGTCTGTCTGTCTGTCTGTCTGTCTGTCTGTCCGTTAGTTACCTTATCACTCGAGAACCACTTATCCGATTTACGAGTTTTTTTTTTTAATTCATAGGTACGTTCTCTGGCCAGGTTATAGGCTATATTTTTTTACGTTAGGTAACATAACAACAAAGCAGTAACGATAATAGTAAATCAAGTCGGAAAAAATTTTGCCGTCGGCGCGCTGTTTTGTAATACGCTGCCTAAACCGTTCAATATAGAACAAAATAATGTATTAAAGAATTGTGTAGAATCAAAAGTTCTACAATTAAGTCAGCGACACGATATGTCTAACTTTTATATTTAAGCCACAATGACTGCTTTTATGTTACAAAGAAAACATAAAATATTTGGGTTTTGTTTACATGGACTTATGACCTGCAAAACATTAATCCTTATCGAAATAAATGATTTCATCGTCATAAGTACTTAATGTAGATATAGTTTGCCATTTACAGCATCCAATTTGGTCGTATAGTTTAGAAAATATCTTAAAATATATTTATAAAGGTAACATTTTAAATGTATGGTGTCGTGCCGCATCGAAGCGATGTACATCAGACTGGAATGGCTTACGTTCGGTAGATATTCGGAGTCCCTCGGCTGACGTTTGAGTTAATTTTGTTTTCAATAATTAACATTTAAATTTAAACAGAACACAAATTATTTGTACTTTTTTCTTCTGATTCGTTTTTGTTAGGTAATTTAGGTATTGATAAATTATTATTACAATAATAACTAATCGTGTTTGTACTTAATTAATTAAACTATATTTTTCAAAAATCCTAAACAATAATTCCGTAGTCTACGCGAGCGAAGCCGCGTGGGCCCAGCTAGTATCCTTAATATATATAAAGCTCAACGTCTCTCTGTCTGTCTGTCTGTCTGTCTGTCCGTTAGTTACCTTATCACTCGAGAACCACTTATCCGATTTACGAGTTTTTTTTTTTAATTCATAGGTACGTTCTCTGGCCAGGTTATAGGCTATATTTTTTTACGTTAGGTAACATAACAACAAAGCAGTGACGATAATAGTAAATCAAGTCGGAAAAAATTTTGCCGTCGGCGCGCTGTTTTGTAATACGCTGCCTAAACCGTTCAATATAGAACAAAATAATGTAATAAAGAATTGTGTAGAATCAAAAGTTCTTCAATTAAGTCCGCGACACCATATATCTAACTTTTATATTTTAGCCACAATGACTGCTTTTATGTTACAAAGAAAACATAAAATATTTGGGTTTTGTTTACATGGACTTATGACCTGCAAAACATTAATCCATATCGAAATAAATGATTTCATCGTCATAAGTACTTAATGTAGATATAGTTTGCCATTTACAGCATCCAATTTGGTCGTATAGTTTAGAAAATATCTTAAAATATATTTATAAAGATAATATCTTAAATGTATGGTGTCGTGCCGCATCGAAGCAAGTACATCAGACTGGATTCGCGTACGCTCGGTTGTTATTCGGAGTCCCTCGGCTGATCGTTTGTGTTAATTTTGTTTTCAATAATTAACATTTAAATTTAAACAGAACACAAATTATTTGTACTTTTTTCTTCTGATTCGTTTTTGTTAGGTAATTTAGGTATTGATAAATTATTATTACAATAATAACTAATCGTGTTTGTACTTAATTATTTAAACTATATTTTTCAAAAATCCTAAACAATAATTCCGTAGTCTACGCGAGCGAAGCCGCGTGGGCCCAGCTAGTATATATATATATATATATATATTTAAATATACCTATTTTGTAGGGGTTTTTTTTAGGTCAAAATATTAATTAAAGAACTAAACCAATGTTCAAATCATTTTAATTAATAGCGCTTATTTTAATTTTCAACATTTTTGTCTTCATCAGAAATTAATAATTATCCCTATAAGAAATCATAAACATAAGTAAGTAACATAAGCAAATGAACAAGATATTCATAGATATAAACATATTTTTTTTACTTACAATTTAAACAGTAATTAGTGTGACCATATGTATGTAGTAAAAGATGCATATTACATCAAAAAAATTTTTTTTAAATATTAAAAAGTACCCATTCTTGTACAAAAGACTAAAAATATGTAAATGTGATATCCAACAGATAAAACAATATATAAAAACAATTTTTTTAAAACATTAAAACTTAAAAATTTAGTTTAAAAACGTTAAAAATAAATAAAATTCGTATCACATTGTATCACATGTTGAAAAGTATTTATACTAAGATAAAACTTAATTAAACAAGAACCATCAATTGTTTTTACTTAAAACTAGTTACAAATTTATTATACAAACATGAAAAAAGAAATAAAATTACTAGTGTTTCAATGAAAGAAAAGCACTAGTATTACAAACTTAATTATATTTATTACATCTATGGAAAACAAAAATCTTATCAATGTTAAATGTCAATTTTAAGTACAAGGTAACCTAGAAAGAAATTTTTTAAAAATTTTAAAAAGAGAGAAAAAAAGGGAACAAAAACCAACAAAATCAAACTAAAACATATACCTAATCAAACAAAAATGAAAAAAGTTAAAATTAATAGAAAAACCAAAAAATGGCATACAATACAAGCAAAAAGAAACGTGGAAAGAAGAAGAAAGAGGAAAAAAGAAAATTTATTTAATTAAATTTAGATATGATTCTTTGAGGTGATTAAGATTTTCTCTAGAGTTAAGACATTTAGGTTCTTTTAAGATATGTAACGATTCACTAAGTAATCTTTTTTTTAAAATAGGCTGAAAATCTAAAATTTCAACATCACCATATTCAACTTCGTGACCAGTCTGTTGTATATGGGTACGAAGTGCAGTAACTTCATTTTTAGCATATTTATGACTGTTGATTCTCTTTTGCAAGTATTGTTTAGATTGCCCTAAGTAAGAATAATCACAAGAACATTTAAGTTTATAAATAACGTTAGAACATTTCATCTTATCAGTTTTATTTTTTAATTTAGAAAAAAAAATTTTTGTAGTATACTTATTTTTGTTTATCATTTTTATATTATGTCCAGAAACAACTCTTTTCATTTTTTCAGATAAAATAGGTATATACGGGAATGAAAAATATATTTGATCATCATAAGAGTAATTGGAATTATCTGCAACAGCCAAACTTTTACTATTTTTATTATGTCCATAAAGTATACTTTTGAGTCTATTATTTATAGTGTTTTTAAGAAAATTAATGGGATAACCATTTAATAAGAAAATATTGTAAACTTTGTTGAGTATTTGACTTCTATATTTAAAATTAGTGAATTTAATTGCCCGGTCTAAAATAGCAGTAATAACATTACGTTTATGTTCAATAGAGGAATTAGAATTGTAGTTCAAATATCTAGCAGACCAGGTAGGTTTAGTATACCATATGGTTTCAACTTTATTATGTTTGTTAACCAAAATTTTTATATCTAAAAAACTAATTTCTCTATTTTGATTTTCAAGTTCATAAGAAAATTGTAATCTATCATGAAAAGAATTAAAGCTATTGCATAAAGTTTCAATTTTATCCGAAGGTATTGCTGTAATGATGTCATCAACATATCTTTTAAAAAAAGGAATCTCATAATCTACATTTTTCAAAACAGACTCTTGTAGTTCGTTCATAATAATATCAGCCAAAACAACCGATAGAGATGAACCCATAGGTGCTCCATAAATTTGTGAATAAAATTGATTTTTAAACTGGAAATATGACGTATTGCAACAAAATTTCAAACCATCAATAAAATCGTCCTTCTCAATATTAGTGTATTTTTTTATTTCTTCCCATTTATTAGTGATAATCTCAATAGTAGTATCGATAGGTATGTTAGTAAACAATGATTTAACATCAAGTGAAATTAATTTATATTTATTAGGTATATGAAAATCTTTAATAAATTCATGGAATTCCCAAGAGTCTCTCACGGTATTATTATTAGCAGTAATATTTTTTAAAATATCAGAGAAAAATTTTGACAATTTTTGTTGTGGGCTATTATATGAAGCAACTATAGGTCTGACAGGATTATTTACTTTATGTAATTTTATCAACCCGTAAATTTGTGGAGGAGTACTATTATGCACTTTAAGTTGGTTACTCAAATTTTGATCAATATAACCCATTTCATAAAATTTTTGAATAATGTTATTGTTTCTGTTCTGGAAAATATTAGTGGGGTCTTTATGTATTTTAAGATATGTTTCACCATCATTTAACAGCTCATACATTTTATTATCATAATCTACTTTATCAATCAATACGGTTTTATTAGTTTTATCAGCACGAATCACTTTGATATTTTCATTCTCCTTAAAAAACTTCCTTGCATCAGAAACATCCTTAATTAGAGAACAATTATATTTATTATTCAAAAAATTGTTTTTTTTCATGTTATCCTTGTACTGATTAACATTATATATAAATTTATTTCTAATTAAGTTTTTTTCATTTTCATCTAGGTTGTCAATACCATATTCAAATGAAATAATCATATCATTGATAGGTAGATTATTATTATTATAGGGTAAATTGAAATTTGATCCAAGTTTTAATAAATTGTTAATATTATCTGGTATCTTGTTAGAGGTTAAATTAACAACAAAATTCTCCTCATTGTGTTTAAGAGGGTTAAATTCAATATCTATTGGTAGCTTACAATTATATTTGTTATTATATTTAGAAACATGGTTATTACTTATTATTAAATTTCTATTTTTATTATTATTATAGTTATCTACTATCTGTTTAGAACTATTGATACAATTATTAATATATTGATTTTCATTAACCATGGCTTCAGACTTCAATTTATTAAATTTATTAATGACAACATTAAATGATTTATAATAAGTAAATTGATAAATAGAACTTTCAATGAAAAAAACTTGTTGTAAATCAGATATAGTGAGATATTGTTTTAGCAAACTATGACATTCATTAATACAATTTTTGTTATTTTTTAAATTACTAAAGGTTTCTGAAATTAACAGATTTAATAGCTTGTACTTAAAATTATTTAAAATATTGTTATATCTATGTTTATTGCTATTATTACTTAAAGAAATAAAGTTTTTTTTATTATCAAATTTACTATTCATAAATTTAGGAAAAAGATTATTCTTTTTACAACTTATAAGGAAAAATTTTTTTATATCTAGTCTTGCCTTTGTACTATATAATTTTCTTACTTGTTTCATTCTATCTTGGATGTCTTCATTTTTATATTTGTTGAGTAGAGAGTTCATATTACACTTATCATCCCCAGTGTTTTTTATATTAGTATTCATATATATGACCATCTTGATATTATTTAAATATACCTATTTTGTAGGGGTTTTTTTTAGGTCAAAATATTAATTAAAGAACTAAACCAATGTTCAAATCATTTTAATTAATAGCGCTTATTTTAATTTTCAACATTTTTGTCTTCATCAGAAATTAATAATTATCCCTATAAGAAATCATAAACATAAGTAAGTAACATAAGCAAATGAACAAGATATTCATAGATATAAACATATTTTTTTTACTTACAATTTAAACAGTAATTAGTGTGACCATATGTATGTAGTAAAAGATGCATATTACATCAAAAAAATTTTTTTTAAATATTAAAAAGTACCCATTCTTGTACAAAAGACTAAAAATATGTAAATGTGATATCCAACAGATAAAACAATATATAAAAACAATTTTTTTAAAACATTAAAACTTAAAAATTTAGTTTAAAAACGTTAAAAATAAATAAAATTCGTATCACATTGTATCACATGTTGAAAAGTATTTATACTAAGATAAAACTTAATTAAACAAGAACCATCAATTGTTTTTACTTAAAACTAGTTACAAATTTATTATACAAACATGAAAAAAGAAATAAAATTACTAGTGTTTCAATGAAAGAAAAGCACTAGTATTACAAACTTAATTATATTTATTACATCTATGGAAAACAAAAATCTTATCTATGTTAAATGTCAATTTTAAGTACAAGGTAACCTAGAAAGAAATTTTTTAAAAATTTTAAAAAGAGAGAAAAAAAGGGAACAAAAACCAACAAAATCAAACTAAAACATATACCTAATCAAACAAAAATGAAAAAAGTTAAAATTAATAGAAAAACCAAAAAATGGCATACAATACAAGCAAAAAGAAACGTGGAAAGAAGAAGAAAGAGGAAAAAAGAAAATTTATTTAATTAAATTTAGATATGATTCTTTGAGGTGATTAAGATTTTCTCTAGAGTTAAGACATTTAGGTTCTTTTAAGATATGTAACGATTCACTAAGTAATCTTTTTTTTAAAATAGGCTGAAAATCTAAAATTTCAACATCACCATATTCAACTTCGTGACCAGTCTGTTGTATATGGGTACGAAGTGCAGTAACTTCATTTTTAGCATATTTATGACTGTTGATTCTCTTTTGCAAGTATTGTTTAGATTGCCCTAAGTAAGAATAATCACAAGAACATTTAAGTTTATAAATAACGTTAGAACATTTCATCTTATCAGTTTTATTTTTTAATTTAGAAAAAAAAATTTTTGTAGTATACTTATTTTTGTTTATCATTTTTATATTATGTCCAGAAACAACTCTTTTCATTTTTTCAGATAAAATAGGTATATACGGGAATGAAAAATATATTTGATCATCATAAGAGTAATTGGAATTATCTGCAACAGCCAAACTTTTACTATTTTTATTATGTCCATAAAGTATACTTTTGAGTCTATTATTTATAGTGTTTTTAAGAAAATTAATGGGATAACCATTTAATAAGAAAATATTGTAAACTTTGTTGAGTATTTGACTTCTATATTTAAAATTAGTGAATTTAATTGCCCGGTCTAAAATAGCAGTAATAACATTACGTTTATGTTCAATAGAGGAATTAGAATTGTAGTTCAAATATCTAGCAGACCAGGTAGGTTTAGTATACCATATGGTTTCAACTTTATTATGTTTGTTAACCAAAATTTTTATATCTAAAAAACTAATTTCTCTATTTTGATTTTCAAGTTCATAAGAAAATTGTAATCTATCATGAAAAGAATTAAAGCTATTGCATAAAGTTTCAATTTTATCCGAAGGTATTGCTGTAATGATGTCATCAACATATCTTTTAAAAAAAGGAATCTCATAATCTACATTTTTCAAAACAGACTCTTGTAGTTCGTTCATAATAATATCAGCCAAAACAACAGATAGAGATGAACCCATAGGTGCTCCATAAATTTGTGAATAAAATTTTATATTTCATATTTCCAGTTTAAAAATCAATTTTATTCACAAATTTATGGAGCACCTATGGGTTCATCTCTATCTGTTGTTTTGGCTGATATTATTATGAACGAACTACAAGAGTCTGTTTTGAAAAATGTAGATTATGAGATTCCTTTTTTTAAAAGATATGTTGATGACATCATTACAGCAATACCTTCGGATAAAATTGAAACTTTATGCAATAGCTTTAATTCTTTTCATGATAGATTACAATTTTCTTATGAACTTGAAAATCAAAATAGAGAAATTAGTTTTTTAGATATAAAAATTTTGGTTAACAAACATAATAAAGTTGAAACCATATGGTATACTAAACCTACCTGGTCTGCTAGATATTTGAACTACAATTCTAATTCCTCTATTGAACATAAACGTAATGTTATTACTGCTATTTTAGACCGGGCAATTAAATTCACTAATTTTAAATATAGAAGTCAAATACTCAACAAAGTTTACAATATTTTCTTATTAAATGGTTATCCCATTAATTTTCTTAAAAACACTATAAATAATAGACTCAAAAGTATACTTTATGGACATAATAAAAATAGTAAAAGTTTGGCTGTTGCAGATAATTCCAATTACTCTTATGATGATCAAATATATTTTTCATTCCCGTATATACCTATTTTATCTGAAAAAATGAAAAGAGTTGTTTCTGGACATAATATAAAAATGATAAACAAAAATAAGTATACTACAAAAATTTTTTTTTCTAAATTAAAAAATAAAACTGATAAGATGAAATGTTCTAACGTTATTTATAAACTTAAATGTTCTTGTGATTATTCTTACTTAGGGCAATCTAAACAATACTTGCAAAAGAGAATCAACAGTCATAAATATGCTAAAAATGAAGTTACTGCACTTCGTACCCATATACAACAGACTGGTCACGAAGTTGAATATGGTGATGTTGAAATTTTAGATTTTCAGCCTATTTTAAAAAAAAGATTACTTAGTGAATCGTTACATATCTTAAAAGAACCTAAATGTCTTAACTCTAGAGAAAATCTTAATCACCTCAAAGAATCATATCTAAATTTAATTAAATAAATTTTCTTTTTTCCTCTTTCTTCTTCTTTCCACGTTTCTTTTTGCTTGTATTGTATGCCATTTTTTGGTTTTTCTATTAATTTTAACTTTTTTCATTTTTGTTTGATTAGGTATATGTTTTAGTTTGATTTTGTTGGTTTTTGTTCCCTTTTTTTCTCTCTTTTTAAAATTTTTAAAAAATTTCTTTCTAGGTTACCTTGTACTTAAAATTGACATTTAACATTGATAAGATTTTTGTTTTCCATAGATGTAATAAATATAATTAAGTTTGTAATACTAGTGCTTTTCTTTCATTGAAACACTAGTAATTTTATTTCTTTTTTCATGTTTGTATAATAAATTTGTAACTAGTTTTAAGTAAAAACAATTGATGGTTCTTGTTTAATTAAGTTTTATCTTAGTATAAATACTTTTCAACATGTGATACAATGTGATACGAATTTTATTTATTTTTAACGTTTTTAAACTAAATTTTTAAGTTTTAATGTTTTAAAAAAATTGTTTTTATATATTGTTTTATCTGTTGGATATCACATTTACATATTTTTAGTCTTTTGTACAAGAATGGGTACTTTTTAATATTTAAAAAAAATTTTTTTGATGTAATATGCATCTTTTACTACATATATATGGTCACACTAATTACTGTTTAAATTGTAAGTAAAAAAAATATGTTTATATCTATGAATATCTTGTTCATTTGCTTATGTTACTTACTTATGTTTATGATTTCTTATAGGGATAATTATTAATTTCTGATGAAGACAAAAATGTTGAAAATTAAAATAAGCGCTATTAATTAAAATGATTTGAACATTGGTTTAGTTCTTTAATTAATATTTTGACCTAAAAAAAACCCCTACAAAATAGGTATATTTAAATAATATCAAGATGGTCATATATATGAATACTAATATAAAAAACACTGGGGATGATAAGTGTAATATGAACTCTCTACTCAACAAATATAAAAATGAAGACATCCAAGATAAAATGAAACAAGTAAGAAAATTATATAGTACAAAGGCAAGACTAGATATAAAAAAATTTTTCCTTATAAGTTGTAAAAAGAATAATCTTTTTCCTAAATTTATGAATAGTAAATTTGATAATAAAAAAAACTTTATTTCTTTAAGTAATAATAGCAATAAACATAGATATAACAATATTTTAAATAATTTTAAGTACAAGCTATTAAATCTGTTAATTTCAGAAACCTTTAGTAATTTAAAAAATAACAAAAATTGTATTAATGAATGTCATAGTTTGCTAAAACAATATCTCACTATATCTGATTTACAACAAGTTTTTTTCATTGAAAGTTCTATTTATCAATTTACTTATTATAAATCATTTAATGTTGTCATTAATAAATTTAATAAATTGAAGTCTGAAGCCATGGTTAATGAAAATCAATATATTAATAATTGTATCAATAGTTCTAAACAGATAGTAGATAACTATAATAATAATAAAAATAGAAATTTAATAATAAGTAATAACCATGTTTCTAAATATAATAACAAATATAATTGTAAGCTACCAATAGATATTGAATTTAACCCTCTTAAACACAATGAGGAGAATTTTGTTGTTAATTTAACCTCTAACAAGATACCAGATAATATTAACAATTTATTAAAACTTGGATCAAATTTCAATTTACCCTATAATAATAATAATCTACCTATCAATGATATGATTATTTCATTTGAATATGGTATTGACAACCTAGATGAAAATGAAAAAAACTTAATTAGAAATAAATTTATATATAATGTTAATCAGTACAAGGATAACATGAAAAAAAACAATTTTTTGAATAATAAATATAATTGTTCTCTAATTAAGGATGTTTCTGATGCAAGGAAGTTTTTTAAGGAGAATGAAAATATCAAAGTGATTCGTGCTGATAAAACTAATAAAACCGTATTGATTGATAAAGTAGATTATGATAATAAAATGTATGAGCTGTTAAATGATGGTGAAACATATCTTAAAATACATAAAGACCCCACTAATATTTTCCAGAACAGAAACAATAACATTATTCAAAAATTTTATGAAATGGGTTATATTGATCAAAATTTGAGTAACCAACTTAAAGTGCATAATAGTACTCCTCCACAAATTTACGGGTTGATAAAATTACATAAAGTAAATAAACCTGTCAGACCTATAGTTGCTTCATATAATAGCCCACAACAAAAATTGTCAAAATTTTTCTCTGATATTTTAAAAAATATTACTGCTAATAATAATACCGTGAGAGACTCTTGGGAATTCCATGAATTTATTAAAGATTTTCATATACCTAATAAATATAAATTAATTTCACTTGATGTTAAATCATTGTTTACTAACATACCTATCGATACTACTATTGAGATTATCACTAATAAATGGGAAGAAATAAAAAAATACACTAATATTGAGAAGGACGATTTTATTGATGGTTTGAAATTTTGTTGCAATACGTCATATTTCCAGTTTAAAAATCAATTTTATTCACAAATTTATGGAGCACCTATGGGTTCATCTCTATCTGTTGTTTTGGCTGATATTATTATGAACGAACTACAAGAGTCTGTTTTGAAAAATGTAGATTATGAGATTCCTTTTTTTAAAAGATATGTTGATGACATCATTACAGCAATACCTTCGGATAAAATTGAAACTTTATGCAATAGCTTTAATTCTTTTCATGATAGATTACAATTTTCTTATGAACTTGAAAATCAAAATAGAGAAATTAGTTTTTTAGATATAAAAATTTTGGTTAACAAACATAATAAAGTTGAAACCATATGGTATACTAAACCTACCTGGTCTGCTAGATATTTGAACTACAATTCTAATTCCTCTATTGAACATAAACGTAATGTTATTACTGCTATTTTAGACCGGGCAATTAAATTCACTAATTTTAAATATAGAAGTCAAATACTCAACAAAGTTTACAATATTTTCTTATTAAATGGTTATCCCATTAATTTTCTTAAAAACACTATAAATAATAGACTCAAAAGTATACTTTATGGACATAATAAAAATAGTAAAAGTTTGGCTGTTGCAGATAATTCCAATTACTCTTATGATGATCAAATATATTTTTCATTCCCGTATATACCTATTTTATCTGAAAAAATGAAAAGAGTTGTTTCTGGACATAATATAAAAATGATAAACAAAAATAAGTATACTACAAAAATTTTTTTTTCTAAATTAAAAAATAAAACTGATAAGATGAAATGTTCTAACGTTATTTATAAACTTAAATGTTCTTGTGATTATTCTTACTTAGGGCAATCTAAACAATACTTGCAAAAGAGAATCAACAGTCATAAATATGCTAAAAATGAAGTTACTGCACTTCGTACCCATATACAACAGACTGGTCACGAAGTTGAATATGGTGATGTTGAAATTTTAGATTTTCAGCCTATTTTAAAAAAAAGATTACTTAGTGAATCGTTACATATCTTAAAAGAACCTAAATGTCTTAACTCTAGAGAAAATCTTAATCACCTCAAAGAATCATATCTAAATTTAATTAAATAAATTTTCTTTTTTCCTCTTTCTTCTTCTTTCCACGTTTCTTTTTGCTTGTATTGTATGCCATTTTTTGGTTTTTCTATTAATTTTAACTTTTTTCATTTTTGTTTGATTAGGTATATGTTTTAGTTTGATTTTGTTGGTTTTTGTTCCCTTTTTTTCTCTCTTTTTAAAATTTTTAAAAAATTTCTTTCTAGGTTACCTTGTACTTAAAATTGACATTTAACATTGATAAGATTTTTGTTTTCCATAGATGTAATAAATATAATTAAGTTTGTAATACTAGTGCTTTTCTTTCATTGAAACACTAGTAATTTTATTTCTTTTTTCATGTTTGTATAATAAATTTGTAACTAGTTTTAAGTAAAAACAATTGATGGTTCTTGTTTAATTAAGTTTTATCTTAGTATAAATACTTTTCAACATGTGATACAATGTGATACGAATTTTATTTATTTTTAACGTTTTTAAACTAAATTTTTAAGTTTTAATGTTTTAAAAAAATTGTTTTTATATATTGTTTTATCTGTTGGATATCACATTTACATATTTTTAGTCTTTTGTACAAGAATGGGTACTTTTTAATATTTAAAAAAAATTTTTTTGATGTAATATGCATCTTTTACTACATACATATGGTCACACTAATTACTGTTTAAATTGTAAGTAAAAAAAATATGTTTATATCTATGAATATCTTGTTCATTTGCTTATGTTACTTACTTATGTTTATGATTTCTTATAGGGATAATTATTAATTTCTGATGAAGACAAAAATGTTGAAAATTAAAATAAGCGCTATTAATTAAAATGATTTGAACATTGGTTTAGTTCTTTAATTAATATTTTGACCTAAAAAAAACCCCTACAAAATAGGTATATTTAAATAATATCAAGATGGTCATATATATGAATACTAATATATATATATATATATATATATTTTTAAATTTAACTCTTTTAATACTGATTTTATCATATATTAAAACATACTAGTTGTTTAATACATAGGTGTCCAACCTTTTCAGCCTTCTGGGCCGCATAGCAGAAATTTAATTTAATTTAATTTACTAAGGGCCGCAGGCCAGAATATAAAACTGAGGACCTTTTTACTTTCTTATACCATGTATATAAAATATACATTAGTATAAGTAAGTATAGTGAAGCCGATTTTTTTCGAACTCCGGATTTTGACGGAATTATCTATTTTGACCTTCCCTGAATCCATTCTGACTATTTTCGCCATGATGTCTGTGTGTCCGTCTGTCTGTCTGTAAGCGCTGTATTTCAAATACGACAAATCGTAGAAGGGTGATATTTTATATTTACGATTAATTTTTGGCTGAGAAGAAAACGTCCTATTTTTGAAAACGATCTTTCAACCGGATACGGATGTTTACCTACGTCGATTTTTTAATTTTTCGAATTACTCTGAAACAGTGCAAAATAGAGAAAAATGGTCAATTTAAAAAATGTAGGTAATATCTATATCTACAATTTATGTTCTATTCATTTTTTTATAAAAACGAATTTTTGAAAAAAAAATTTATTATAATTCAAATGGTTCATAACAGAGAAAAAAATGTATGTGGAATAAATTATAGATAATAACATACTCGACATTTTTTATCGAAAACATTTTTTTCTTATTTCAAAAATAATTCAAAAATCCAAAAATTTACAAGAATAAACATCCGTTTTCAGTTATTACGTTAAAAAAAATCACTTGTTATATAAATATAAAATTATTCATTTTGTTCTTTCTTGTTAGTTTGTTAGAAATGTTTTAATAAACAAAGAATCACGTATACAATTCACTGTTAGGTTAGGAATAAGAAAGTCCCGTGGTTCCCAAGGTAGATATTTTTTTTGATTTTTAGTCGCGTCAATTTCAATTTTTATTGAATAAATAGCGAGTTACATTAGGACAAATAAAAACTGAAGACCCTTTTTTTATTTTTATTTTTTTTAGTCATAGTAATTTTTATATAAGTTTATTATTTTATAAAAAAAAATTTATTATTATCCTCGCGGGCCGCACTAAGGCTCCTCGAGGGCCGCGGGTTGGACAAGCTTGGTTTAATACATATATGATTTTATTGTATTACATATTATTTACATACAAACTTTTAACTATATACCTGAATTCATATTTTTCGTTCAACCTGTATAACAACTGAAGAAGGGACAAAAAAATAATTTTTAATACATACATAACAATAACAATATTTATTAAAAAATATTATATTAACAAAATATATATATATACATACTTACATAAATATAAAATAAAAATACTTCAGATTTAAAAAAATATAATTAAAAAAAAATGCCCCTAATTTTGCAACATAGTACTCTGGAACTATAAATCACATAAACTTTCGGTTGGTCTTAAAATGTTCATTATATAGTCCAGTTTAACGTATTAAAATTAAAAAGTAGTTACGGCTTTTTAAGTAGTTAAGTTTTATAATAATTAATTATTACACTTTATATTATATTATTAATTTATATTGTATTACTTAAAAAGCCTTCTCTGAAGTTTCTATGATTTATAATTCTAGAGTTCTATGTCGTTAAAAAAATTACAAAATTTCCTTATTTTAACTCTACACAACAATCAGTTCCAGGATATTCAGGTAACTTGAGATTATATTTCTTAATCAAGCCCGGAGGGACAAATCTACCCCCTAAATAATGAAACCTCCCCTTAAAATCTGTTGCACATTTCTTCGGTGCCGTTAATGAGATAAGTAGTTCCGGACAGAACCCTCCTTCTGGACAACCGAGCTCTACGTCCCAGCCACTTGGGATGTCAATGCTGTAAAAGTAATTTGTTACAGTCTTTGATTTCAAAAGGCCATATCTCCGTAATGAAAAAAGATATTTGAACTATTTTTGCTTTAAAATGTAGTTCGATTCATCTGCTTTACGAATATATCTATCACATAAATATTTCTTATAGCAAACTCTTCAAAAATGATTTATCGCTAATCTCATATTAAAACTTGCATACTTCAAATAAGTTTTTTGAAATTATTTTTAAAGATTATATTTCTGTAACGACCAAAGATATTCGAACCATTCTTGCTTTAAAATGAAGCCTAATTCATCTGATTTCAGGCGATATATAGCAATCAACAATTAAGTAAACCTAACCTAACCTAACCTATTTAAAAAAATCAATAACATTTACCTTACTATCGGAACATTTGTTTTCTGTAATAATTCGACCGCAGGTGCAAAATTAGGCCTCACAGGTGGTTTGAAACTAAACCCAAACAAGGCATCAACAATTAAACCGTATTTCTGGTCGGTATCGATGACGGTTGGTAAACAATTCAATAAATCGATTTCCATAGAAGTACATTGGTGCGTTAGGTTCTGGTATAATTTGTTTTCGGTTCTTTTGGGGTAAAAGATATTTGGGCTGTATCCAAACATTTTGAGATGTCTTGCACAAACTAGACCATCTCCTCCGTTGTTTCCGGGGCCACAAAGTACGAGAATGGTTTTTGATTTTATTTTATCTGACGGGTAGCATTTTGTTATTGCATTAGCACAACTTAAGCCTGCTAATTCCATTAATTGGTCAACACTGTATTTATATTCGTTGAATAATTCTAAATCAATATTAATCGCTTCATCTTGAGACAAAAATGTAGTCATTTTTTTCGATATAAATTGAGTTTGAAGCACCTAAAATATCAAATAAATTATTATTAGCTATTGAAATTGATTTAAAATTAGGTAAAAACCTTTTTTATTTGAAGAAAACGTAAAAAAATACGCATTTAAAATTTTTATGTCAAAATTTATAGGTTATATTATTTACCGCTTAAATTAGTGCATTTGCGTTTTTTTTTTGTGATTGAAAAAATGTCGGACCAATCAAATAATGATGTCTATCTGTCTATACTCCTTATTCTAGGTACCTTAAATGTAAAAACGTTACGCTTATTTTCAAATTCACAGTTGTCACTTGTCAGATTTTATTCAGTAATGTTTTATTTATCTTGTCGTGTTGATGTATGTTTAAATCAAAAAAAATGTGTATATAGAATTAAAACGTAATTTTTTTTATCCATATAATCTATAGTTTACAAAACAACAAAATGAAAACGCCGAGGACGTCTATTCGAAAATCAATTATTGATAGCCCTTGTAGTAATTTCACCCCATTACGAAGATCCATCGTTGCTTCAACACCTCTAGTAAACGAAAACGTAAGTAATAATATCAATAATTATAATTTATATCCTAATTGTTTTTTTATCGTAAACATTTTGCTTACAGGCTAATGATGATGACAGCGAAAGATTTAAATATCGTAGAAATAGAGGCATATACGTTCAGCAACAAGAAGTCGACGCAACATTGTCGGCACAGAAGGAATCATTGCCTATCGAATATTTAAAACAGCATTTCGATACTTGCCTAAGAATGGCAGCGGAAAACGTAAATATCTCTAAGTTACTACTCATTGTACAAGAATTTTACTCTGTTTATTTTATTTTACAGAAAATCAACCAGAAGAACGTCTGGCAAATCCACGTCATTGATTATTTGAAAACAGTCTTGGACGAATCAATGGGGAACACTTTACAGTTGGCCAGAACTGGTTTGGAAGTCAGTGCGAAGGTCTATGCAATGCGAGTGGACTCGGTCCATGCACAAGCGCTGAAAATTACAGGAGAACTCGGGAGACAGGGTATCGTCAGAGATAACGAAGGTAAGATGTGTTGATGATTTGGTGAGATAGAACTTTTGAATCAAAATGCGTAGAAACTTGGGGTTTGTGTTAAAATGATCGTTAGTTAATCTAGTTGTGTGTGTTTATGTTTTAACTTGGTACGATAAATAGTTTTTTAGTTACAATTATTTACATAAAACAACAAAAAATATTGATGCACAAGAAGGCCTTAAGTTTAAAGACATAGAACTGTGGAACTATATATCACAGAAATTTGGGGGTGGGCTTAAAATGATCATTATTTAATCTAGTTGCGTGTGTTTAAGTTTTAATTTGGTACGATAAATAAATAAAACAAGAAAATGTTTTGGGGGGCATAAAAAATTATTCGAAAAGGTTATCTATTGTAGGATTAACAACTACATAAATAAGTACAATTTTTTGTTCAACAATCAACACGGATTCCGATCGGGTCACTCTATTAATTTAGCAATCTATGAAACAATTAACAGTATTCTAAATGCCTGGAACCAAAAACACTTATGTATTCTCGCTTTATTCGATCTGTCAAAAGCATTTGACTGCATCAACTTAGACTTATTATGCAATAAATTACATGAATACGGTATATGAGGTGTATCCCTTAATCTTATAAGATCTTATTTATCTAATAGAAAACAAATCGTACAACTGAATACTACAATAGATGGTGTCCAACAATCTATCTTTTCAAATTCTATGGATATAGCTAATGGAGTTCCCCAAGGTTCCATATTAGGCCCACTATTTTTTATACTGTACATAAATGATATAAATATGCATATAAACGACAAAACAGTACTATTTGCAGACGACACTTCAATTGTCTATACTGCTATACACAAGGAATCTTTGATTGACCATATGAATACTTCCATCACTAATATTTCTAAATGGTATGATAACAACAGCTTAAAACTAAATGTTAAAAAAACTCAACTTATCAAATTTGGCAACTATAGAACGAATGATAATAGTATAACTTTACCTAATCATGGAAATCTAGAATTATCTACAGTGGTGAAATTTCTTGGGTTATATATAGACAAAAAATTAGCATGGAAGGAACATATTAACAATCTCATAAAAACAATTAACAAATACATATACTTAATACGCAACTTAAATAAAACTATACCAAATTGAATACTACTAAATATTTATTATTCTTATGTACAGTCCCAATTATCATATGGAATTATTTTCTGGGGAAACTCAGTCAATGTAAAAGATGTTTTTTTAACACAAAAAAGATGCATTAGAGCCCTTTGTAACATATCTCCACGTACATCTTGTCGCCCCTTTTACAACAAACTTTTTATTCTAACTGTTTTTGATATCTATATTTTAGAATGTGCTATTTTTATTAAAAAATACGAATATCTTTTCGAAAACAATACACGTAATCATGATCACTTCACACGCAATAAACATATTCTACTTCCGCCTTTGGCGACTCTGAATATTTTTCAAAAAGGTCCACTGAGTCAAATAATAAAAATATACAACCATCTACCGATACATATTAAAACTTTACCATATCGCCAGTTCAAAATTCAATTAAAAAAATATTTGTTCTCTAAAAATTATTATAGTGTTGATGAATATTTTGAAGACTGACTAATAATAATATTAATGTATTTTCTTTGTTAGTATACATGTGTGTACCCATGTGTCCACATAATGTATGCATACGTGATTTGTGCAATGTTTTATGTTTAAATTTATTTATTTCATGTTTAACTTCTTTATAAATGACATGTTTCACACTGTATAAACAGTCTATATGAAATAAAACCTATCTATCTATCTATCTAAAATGATCATTATTTATTTTAGTTTTGTGCTTGATAGTTTAAAACCATTTTTCCTACACACACAGGGCATACGTCTGATAACGAGGCCTTGTTGGACGATACAGCAGGCCTTAGTGCTGATGATAGGGCCAGAGTAAAGTCTCAAACAAAACGCAAAACCGTCCTGGCTGATCCCGCGTCTCTGCTCGGAGAAATAGAAGTTTACGACTTGATGGACCCAATATTCCTGCAGTCTGTATCGAAAGGAAGCGATGTAAATGCCGCAGATGCTCTATTTCAGGCTAATATGGACGTTAATACCATCACCAGTGAATTGATGCTGATGTAAGTGGAGAAAAAATTTAATTTCCTAACCTCACTTTAATTTTTTTCAATATTTTTAGGACTGATACTCTGTTTTGGAACAGTACGGAGATGACAGAAGAGATTAGAAAGGCTCCAGACAGTGGTTCGATCAAAATCCCCCCACTGACCATGAAACAGAACACTCACATTTGCCCAGCTTTTGCCCAGTTTTCGCTAGCCGATTGGGACGTCAATAAAGAAGGAGATGTTTCAAAGGAGCTCTCGCTGATGCAGAGGGATGACTATGCCTTCGACATGGATGCAGAGCCTCTGCCGGTAACGGAAGTCCCCATGGATACCTCACACATCGACAGTAAGTGATAAAGTAAAAGTCATATTTTAGAGATTTGACTGTATTAAATATTGGATGTTGGATATCGTTAGAAAGCTAATGTACCAGGCTTTAACTTAATCTAAGATTTATTTAATTATCTATAAAGCAGTCGAGTTATAAGGTTATGAATGCCAATGATTGTTAAAATCGTTTTTAATAGGTTTGACTATAAAATATATAGATGTTGTGTATTATTGTAAATCAGAATAATGAAGTTTTAATTTAGTGTTTGAATTATTTAATTATCTGCTAAGACAGTCGAGTTATAAGGTTATGAATGTCAATGATGGTTAAAATCGTTTTTAATAGGTTTTTTCGACAGTGAAATATCAGAGAAAAGCAGAATTACGCTTAATATCCCATCGGATAACGACCTAGAAACAGACTACAACAATGTACTGAAGATAGTTTTGCAGAATAATTTAATTACAAGCCCTACGATTCATAAACCGTTGAAAACATACGGTAACCGTAAAAAAATTGGCTGTTTTAAATCCTTGTCATTTAACGAAAGTGTCATTTCGCAGTTAGATACGTTCAGTTGGACTGAAAGTGTTCCAGAGTCAGTGTTTAAGTGTAGTAGTGATGATAGTCCAGTGCGAAAGTCGAACTTATTATCTCCAATAAATAGTGTTGTTAAAACTGAATTCAACGACAGTTTGATTGCGACAAGTATTTTGTCAGAGTTTGAAGATTTGGTTCTAAAAACAGAGCATGATGATGAAATAAAATGCAGCACGGAAGATATTGGAAAAGACGCAAATTTAAATGGTAAGTTTTATGATTAACTTCAAATCATGATAAAATTCGAACCAGTGGTCCTAAACCAATCAACATCCATTTAAAATGTGCACAAAGAACCACCCTTTTCAACTAACACATCGAATACTTCATAAAATTAAAAAATATCCACTGAAAATAGGGAAAAACATAACTTATTTTTATTATGATAAAATTACCTTTCAGATAACTTAAAATGGGAATTGGACGACCTAATTTGGGCTAGAATAGGTAACTACCCGTTTTGGCCGTGTGTCATTTGTCTGGACCCAGAAAAAAATATCTACTTCATGAAAAAAGGTACTATTCAATCTAAATTTTCATCGATCTTTGTTATACAATAATTTTTTTAACTCACAGTTCAGAGCCGATCAAAAGCCCCAATGTATAACTTACACGTGAGGTTTTTTGGTGACGGTGGGCGCAGATCTTGGGTTGCCGAGCATTTAATCTTACGTTATGAAGGCAAGAAGGCATTGTTTGAAATATCTAAACAAATCAAATCTCTCGTAAGTCGTATTTTGAATTTTAAAATCTATACGCTTGTACTTATTTTTTGTCATTTCACAGAAAACAAACCAGAAATTACTAAACGCCTTCGTCGTGCCTGAAAGAAATCTACACAAATGGGAAACAGCTGTTGCAGAAATTGAATTATATTCTCTATCAAGTAAAGAAGAGAGGGAGATGTTTTTTAACCAAAAAATAAAACCCAATCCTATAAAATACAGCAAAAGAAAACAAGAAGAAGGTATTGAGGTCAGAAGTAACGTTAAGAAACAAAAAACTGCTATAGATTGTGTCGAAATAGAAGAAAAGAAAAAGCCTACACCTAAAGAAAACAAAAACGTTGAATCAAACAACAGAACCTTACGACAGAGATCGTCCCCGAAACCTCCAGCAGAAAATAACCCGGACATCAATGAAATCAGCAAAAGGAATCTTAAGTTACGAAGTGACAAAAAAAACGATATCATGAAACCTGCAAATGACAATAAAGACTCCCTTGAAGAGTTTATTGAAAAAATAACATACTTGATCAAAAAGAGGAGGCCTAACCTGTTCAAAGGTGCCACGAGAGAGCATGTTTGTGTCCGTTGTGAGAAACCTGGCGACGTTTACAGGTGTAATGGTGTCTGCAAGAGATACTACCACCTATCTTGCGTTGAGCTACTGAAAAATGGTGTCCTACAATTGGTACCAACTGGCCAACAGTTGGTACAAGGTGGCCAAGAATTGGATACTGAAGAAAACGAGCCTAAATCATCAAAACGGAAGCTGTCAATAGCCGAACAGATAGACGCGAAAATGCGTGAGATAATGGACGAAATCGGGACGATGATAAAATACAGCGATTCAACAGAAGAGTCGAGCAGTGATTCTGAAACCAATACGACTACAAGCGAAATCAAGTTCCACGTGACAGGAGATGGCGTATTCCACGATAAGAAAGAGAAGAAACAACGGCCGAACGTTGAGTTGTATTGTGCAGATTGCAGTCGGGGGGTTCTGCCCCCTTGTTTTGTTTGTGCACATTACATTCAGCCCGAGAGACAATCGACGAAGTTGAGTTTACAGGAAGAAAGTGCCAATTGTGAAAGTGTTAAAGTGCAGAATTTACAAGAAAACGATACTTCTAGATCTTGTTCTGTAGATACAAAAGTTAACTTACGAAATCGACAATCAAATACCAATTTGTTGAATTCCGAAATGAAGTCAACAAATCTAAATTCCAACTGCGTCAACGGAAACACAAATAATAAATCAAATGAAGAGTACCGCCAGAAGTGTTCACTGTATCACTGCACAAAGTTCTACCACCCCGCATGTCTCAAGACGTGGCCCCAAGCCGAGTGGTCCCTCTCGAGTACAAAATCATTCCTCTGCCCGTACCATTCATGCCACACATGTATCTCAGACAATCCAAGAGGCTCGAAACCTCGCTTCAATAACGAGAAACTAGCCAAGTGCATACGATGCCCGACCACGTACCACTTGAGCAACTTCTGCATACCGGCCGGGACGAATATACTTAACGCAAATCACATAATATGCCCCAAACATACCGAAGAAGATTTGGTGAAGACACACCACATAAACACTAACTGGTGCTTTATTTGTTCAGAGGGAGGTTCTTTGATTTGCTGTGAAACATGCCCGACGAGTTTCCACGCTGAGTGCTTGAACATAAAGTTCCCAGAAGGAAGCTACATCTGTGAGGACTGTGAGTCAGGAAGGTACCCTCTGTACAACGAGGTTATCTGGGTGAAACTTGGAAAGTATCGGTGGTGGCCAGGGCAGATTCTCTTTCCTGAAGACGTCCCAGATAACGTTAGAGCTATTGTCCATAACAGGCGTGATTTCGTTGTCAGGTTCTTTGGTTCGCATGACCACTACTGGGTTAATAAGAGTCGCGTGTTTCTCTATCAAGAAGGCGATTCAGGACATTCAGATACTAAGAAAACTAACGTGAATAGGTTATTTGTACGGGCTAATGAAGAGGCGGTGATTGCGCATAGGCTGTTTAAAGGTAAGTGCATTTGTCAGGTAAATGTGGGAGATGTCTTAAAATAGTCTTGTTTTTGTTTAAGTTTGATATCAATTGAATAGGTCTTTTAGTGAAGAATTTTTAAAAATAGGTGAACAGATAGATAAAAAATGCTTAAAGTTTGATGACATATAACTTTGAAAGTATAAGTGGTAGAAACGTCGGATATGTATTAAAATGATCGTAATATTGTCTAGTTTTGTATGTTTGAATTTTAAATAAATCTGATAAATATTTTTTTTATAATATAAATATAATAAATATTAGTTTTGTGTGTTAAAATTTCAAATCAATTGGACATGTCGTTTTGTAGTTACATACAATTTTTCATTGCTGTTTTAGCTAGTTAACCACCTGGTATTATTTTACAGAAATGCAAGCCCACCGCGAAGCAGAAACCAACTCCGGCCTAAAACCCCCTCCCTACATAAAAATTAAAACCAACAAACTCGTCGGGAATGTGAAATCATTCGAACTACATCCAAACAGTATGACATCGTGCGACTGCGACCCAAAATCAGAGAATCCATGCGGCCCCGATACCGACTGTCTGAACAGGTATATTTCAAATAAAAGCCCTCTCCCCCCCACTCCTGAATTTATTACATAATTTTCCTTCCGTAGATTGCTCCTAACGGAATGCAGCCCTCAAGTTTGTCCAGCCGGCGATCACTGTCAAAACCAGAACTTCGAAAAGAGGCTCTACCCGGCTTTGGTTCCATTCAGGACCGCAGCAGGGCGTGGTTGGGGCCTTAAGACCCTTGAACCGCTTTCTAAAGGTCGTTTCGTTATAGAGTACGTCGGAGAAATGATCGATGAGACAGAATATAGACGAAGACTGCAACACATGAGCGAAATGAAGGATGAAAACTATTACTTCCTGACAATCGACAAGGATCGGATGCTGGATGCAGGCCCTAAAGGAAACGTTGCACGTTTCATGAATCATTCATGCGAGCCAAATTGTGAAACGCAGAAGTGGACAGTCAATGGGGACACGCGGGTTGGATTGTTTGCACTCAAAGACATCGCTGCCGATACGGAACTAACGTTCAACTATAATCTCGAATGCGTCGGAAAGGAGATGAAGCCGTGCCAATGCGGGACTTCCAAGTGCAGCGGGTTTATTGGCGGAAAGATTAAACAGAACGAGGCGCCGAAAGTGGAGAAAAAGGTAGCCAAGGTGAAGAAGAACAAGAAGAATAAGCAGCAATTGTTGAATAACTGTTTTGCATGCAGTACACCAAATACTGAGGTACAATGTTCTGTGAAATACTGCATGAAGAAGTACCATCTAGAGTGTGCGGGTCTTGCGTCAGCGCCAGTGGATAGATACAGTTGTATTAGACATAGTTGTCAGATATGTTCTAAGAAGTATGTCAAAATGTGTTTCAAATGTGTTAATTCATACTGCACTGTTCACAAGAAGTCTAATATGGAAAAGGATGCTTCGACGGGTGCCTGGCAGTGTATGAAACACAAGAAAAAGAAAAATAAAAACGTAGTTAAAGGTTATGGAATATCGACGGTTGAAAACAGTCAAGAAGTAGAAAATGGTGAACAGATTGATGAGGAAGAAGAAAGTGATAAGAAAAAGACAGAAAGACAAAAAGGCAAGAACAGTCAAGAAAAACAAAATGATGAAGAAGGTAACAATAAGAAAAAGGCAGAAAGACAAAAAGGCAAGAACAGTCAACAAAAAGAAAATGATGGAGAAGAAGAAAATGATAAGAAAAAGACAAATAGACAGAAAAGCAAGAATAGTCAGGAAATGAAAAATATATTAGATATTGAAAAACTAGATGATGAAACGTTGAATGCGGAAAGTGTAAACGATAAGAAAAATGCAAATAGACCAAATGATAAAAACTGTCAAGATGTAGAAAATATTTTACATGCTGAAAAAATCGATGGAAGAAAAGTAAACAATAAGAAAAAGACGAACAGACAAAATGACAAAAAGAGTCAAGATCGCGAAAATGTTGAAAAAATCGATGAAGATAAAATAGTTATGGAAGAGGCAAACGATAAAAAAAAGACAAACAGGCAGATAGACCGAAAAAGTAAAGAAATACAAATTGTCTTAAATGTTGAAAAAATTGATAAAGAACGTAAAATAGTTGAACAAAATTTAAACGATAAGAAAAAGACGAACAGACAAAAAGACAAAAAAAGTCAAGAACTAGAAAATGTTAAGAAAATTGATGAAGAAGCATTGAATGAACATAAAACATTTGTGGACGTTGTAAACGATAAGAAAAGAACAAAAAAACAAAAAGTCAAAAACAGTAAAGAAGTTGAAAATGTCTTAAATGTCGTAAAAACTGATGAAATAGTTAAAGAAAAAGTAAATTTTAAGAAAAAAACGAACATACAAAAAGTTAAAACTAGACAAAATGTAAAAAATGATCGACAATCGAAAATTTTGACGGAAGATAAAATAAATATTAAAATTTATAAAAAAAAGTGTAAAGTGTTAAGTGGGAAAGTAATTAAGAAAAAAATGTTAAAAAAGAATATAGTTCTAATAAATAATAGTTGTAAAAAGTTACGGTCTTTTAAAAAGAACAGATAGAAACATTTTTTTATTATTTATATTAAAAATGAAGTTACGGGCACAATTTGTTGTTATTTGTTGTGTAATAATTCATTAGGGTTTATAAAATTTACTGTTATTTAATAATTGTATATATTTCTACAATAAATTCATAGATTATTTGTATACAAAATCCATCTTCTATATATTTTACAGATATCTCCACTGCTCAGCCTCCAGATGAGATAGCGTGATTATATGTTTTTGTAAGTTTAACCAAAATCAGTTCAATAATTTTTGAGATCATTGAATATAAATAATATTTATAATTAGTATAGATTAGAACGAATTACATGTAAATAAATATAACCGCAAACTTAAAATTAAAAAAATGCACCGATTTTTCTTCAAAAAGATATGAAAGATGGACAAAATAGACAATTTAAAACAAAAACGATGCATCGCCAATGAGAAAAACGTTTTTATTATTAAATTCTTAGACAAGGAAAGATATAGGACTAATAACACATTACCTAGTGTTGTTACCATATCGCTCCACGAGTCATTGGCGTATCATTAGGATTTTAAAATAAATATCAATTGTTTTGAATTGTAAAATTAATTAATAATAAATGTTTTATATTGTCTTTAAAAGTATTTCAGTGATAATTGATTAACAAAGAAACGTCTATTTGGAACTATCATCTCTCATATATACCAAATTCAATTGTAATTTAAAGCATATTTGTATATTATAAATTTTTAACTGGTGCCTGTGGGGGGATAATATGCGTGGAAATGACGAAAGTGAAATTTAAGGAAAGATGGCTGCTGTAAAATTTTAGTTAGTTTCATATACGAACTAGCATTGGTTGTTATGTATCCATAGTCTTTCCTAATCTAATTGTAAGATTAAATTCATTAAACCATAACCTAAAACTTAAAACAAAAAAAATGCACTCATTTTTTTGGAAAAATCTATTAAAGATCGATAAAATAGACAATAATTAAGATAAAAGAAATTACTGGTAATGAAACACCATTTATTTATTAAATCATTTAAATTACATTCACACATAACCTCAAACTTCAAATAAAAAAAAAATGCATTCATTTTTCTCAAATAAAATACACGATTAAAAATTAAACAACGACTGTTAATTAGAAAAGACACCATTTATTTACTAAATCGTTCAAATTACATACACACATAACCTATAAAAAATATCTAAATCTCACCGTGCGCCTTCCGGTGTTTCTTTAAGCTACTCGAATCATAGAACCCTTTACTACACACATCACAGACATACGGCGTCTCCCCTGAATGTATCCTCATGTGCACTGTCAGGTTACAGTTCAGCGAGAAAGTTTTACCACAATAACTGCACGAGAATGGCCGTTCTCCTGAGTGGGTGCGCATATGATACGTTAGATGGTGTTTCTGCGTGAACACTTTGCTACAAACAGAGCACCGGTGTGGTTTGACACGCGTGTGGACCAGTGTGTGCGCCTTGAGCGACACGTAGTGCGAGAAGTTGCGGTCGCACGTCGGGCAGTGGTACGGCTTTATACCCGAGTGGATTTTAGAGTGGGATCGTAGCAGGGGCTTACTTACAAAACCTGAAACAAGTTAAGATACCTAAGTATCAATGAGGGTCATTAAACCCTTTTCAATTAAATACACCCCCAAAAAATCGTACGAACCTTTTCCGCACTCGCTGCATAAAAACATTTTATCTCCGTGAATTAATGAATGAGTCTTCAGAGCACTCTTAGACGCATATCCCTTCTTGCAGACTTCACAGACATGCGTCCGTCTCTCCACATCGATCTCCTTTTTCTCCCTCACCGCAGACACGGCCCCGTCTTTATGCCTTTTCGCATGGAGCCGCAGCCTCTCAGCCTGTCTGAATTTACGTCCGCACTCGCTACACACAAACGGGTACTCATTCGTATGCACCCTAACGTGATTCACGAGGTTCGTCGCCTGTATGAAGCCTCTCCCGCAGATCTCGCAGACGTGGGGCCTCTCCTGGGTGTGCCTCATTGAGTGCCGTTTCAGATTGCACTTGAAGCTGAACCGCTGGCCGCAGACCTCGCATGTGTGCTGCTTGTCGACACCGTGCTTCTTTGGCTGCTCACCGGTATGCAGCATGACATGCCTTCTCAGGTTACAGTTCAGGCTGAACTGTTGGCCGCAGTAAGTGCACGTGAACGGGCGCTCTTTCGTATGGACACGCATATGTATCTTGAGCTGTGATGTAGTGAACGATTTCAGGCATATGTCGCACTTGTGGTCCCTTTTCATTGGGTGCCGTTTCGATTTGACGTGTTCTGTGTCGCATTGATTTATTATGTCGTTTTCGTCGTAAATATCACTGTTTGAATTATCATTGTAATACTGTCTAGATTCTTCTAAGATTTTTTCGTTGTTTTCACACTTTTTCCGGAACTTATATACTTGTATCAGTTGATTTATACATTCAGAGCATATGTTTAAAGGGAGGATGTCGTCTTTGCATATCTAAAACATTCAATTTTTGTTATATTTAGTATTTTTTAATTAAATTTAGATTTTACTTTGACAGAAGTACACTCCATTAATATATCAGATATATGTTTCACGTTATTTTCATCATCTTCGATAGGATTTTCAGTAAAAACAGATTGCAAAGGTACTTTTCGTAAACAGGTTCTGCAAATGTTTTCATAATTATTTATTTCCATTATTATTTTAAACAAATCCAAATGTTATTTCAATTATACAGAAAGATGACAATTCGAATGCAAGTTTCTGATTGGTTCATTGGACATTGGTTGACAGAGGCGACCATATTTAATTAATTCTAACCAACCACAGACGTTCTTATTGTTGACACTGAAAATTTTTCAAAAATTTGAAAATAATTTCTTTGGGTATATTTACATTTCACCAAAATTTTTATGGCAAGAGATTTGTTTTTAGAGTTAAATTTAAATAAAGATTTTTTGAAATTATTTAAATATGTTATTCAAAAAATCAATATCTTACGATATTTTGGTTATTTTTTGGGAGATGAGGGAGGGAGGGTAAAAATAAAAATAAAATATAAGTAAGGAAATAAGAAACTCTTTACAATGTTCATTTTTGATTGTGACTGTTAATATATCTAATTATAATTAAAATAATTTTTAAATGTTACGTTTTTTGCAAATACAGAAGAAGAAAATTATTATACCCCTGGTCTAAATAATTATTGATTGATACTGGAAATCGATAACACTTATTAATACTAAACCTTGTATCAAAAATTGTAACTGTATAACAATGGGTTCTCGAGATATTAAAAAAACTAATTTTGGGTAAAAAAAAATCCGGATACATGTTTATATGAACTTTTTTTCTTTAAATAAATCAAAGAATCGTCCTATTAAGTATGGCTGGGTATTTAAAAAACATCCTGTATAGTATTGTATTACTTATAGAAATATTTCAACAAATAAATAAATACGATTATTTTTATGTGAAATACTGTTTTTTCTTCCTGCATTTTATTTCAGGGCTTCAGCTGTCAAAATAATTAATTATTATAAACGAATGAATGAGCGTACCCAGGGAGGGGCAGGGGGATGACGCTTACCCTCCCCCCCTAGCTGGTGCTATAAAAGTGACAAGTATTTTAGCCGATATATTGACTAAACAGGAATATTTCTAGACAAAACAATGTACTACATTTGTTATTTCTACGATAAGTGGAAATGGTCAAAAAAATGATAATCAATGAATCAATCGATGAGGGAACTGGGCTATATATATTAGATTAAATACTTCGATAATCTTGCGCATTTTAGTTCAAGAGCTGATGACATATTTTTCTGCCCCATCTGAGCAGTGCCTACTCCGTAAGTCTGCCTAGACTTACGGAAATCGTTTATTCATGTGTTGTACAGTCGCCTGCATTAATGGTCTTGCAGTTTGTATTCATTTTTGTTTATCACAAACATAGTAGGCTCCTCCCATTTGATTATTATAATATTTAAATCATTTCTCCATGTACCAAACAAAGACAGATATTTTGAAATTCATTTGCTAGATAACGAACTACTCTTCGTTTATAGTACTCATATACATATATTTGTGCAATTAAATTATTATGTAATCTATTGAAAATTGTGTACGTAAATTTTGTGGCAAGAAATATTTGATATTCCGAATTTTAGTATTTAAATATATTAAACTTGATAGAAAAAGATAACCGATGATGTTTGTCTTTAAATTTGGAATCTGTTGTAAGCGATTCTAGCCTTTAGGGTGCCAGACGAGATCTGCAGGCGACTGTACATAGGGTGACCAGATTTTAGTTTTTGTAAACCCTGACATGTAAATGAAGACCCCTTTTTTATATTTTTTTTATTCTTTTTTTTATTTTCATAAAATTTACTACCCTAATGTGCACTTCTGCGCCCTCTGCTCTATTTTTGACGATCTTTTTTTTTTAGTCATCATTTTTTTACAAAACCCGGAGAAATTGCACCCTGAGACTCCGGGTCAAAACCTGTGACCTGGTCACCTTAGTTGTACATCATGGAAAAAATAGTCCCAACATCCACACCCGGGGATAAAGGGGTTTAATTCCTTAGTGAACATGTAAAGAAAAAGTGCATTTTTACCTCATGTGAACACTAATAAAATCACCATAGGGATTTGGTTTATGAAAAGTTAGGTAGTGAAAGTGTAATGGGCAGACGTCTGCCCACCCCTTATCTCCACACTACACGTCTGTCTATGTTTTTTCGGTCATCTACAGATCAAAACTTGCTATCCCTCCAAAAATTCATCAATGCTCAAATGGGGCAATTTTCAAAAAAAATATTGCATCTTTGAATGCGTCGACCTGCCCCTTATCCCCACCCTACGGGTCTGTCCATTGCACTTTCACTATCTAACTTTTCATAAACTAACTTCCTGTGGTGATTTTATTAGTGCTCACATGGGGCAGAAATGCACTTTTCCTTTACATGTTCACTAAGGAATTAAACCCCTTTATCCCCGGGTGTGGAGGTTGGGACTTGGGACTATTTTTTCCATGATGTAGAACCTTCGAGCATATACCTAGGTATATGCTCGAAGTGTAAAACACATGAATAAACGATTTCTGTAAGTCTGCCTACAGATGGGGCAGAAAAATATGTCATCAGCTCTTAAATTATTTGTATAGTTCATTAGAAAAATATTTTTCTACAATGAGCAATTAGTTTTGCAAATAGAAAAATATCGATAAATGAAAAACAACGTTATGTATTTTACTTTTTATTTTCAAATAATGTTTATTGCTTGATTTAATCTATTGTTGCGTTCTATTGATTATCACTCGTTCAGTAACCGTTATTTCTAACAATAAACATAGTTATAAACACAATAATAAGAATTTTTTTTGTTAATTGGAGGGGGAGGATTACTTATTTATTTTTATGAAACATTTTGAAAAAATATATGCTTTTCTTATTAAAAATTTCACGCCTCGCCACTGATAATGGTGTAACCAGAGCTTCGAACCGTTATTTTTTTCGTTCCGGTTCAAGTAAAAAAATATATTTCGGTTCGGTTCCGGTTTTCGTTCCGAAAAAAATAACGGTTTTTACGTTTTTTTCGATTCAGCTCCGAGTGATTAATTAAAAAAATATATTTGTATTAAAAAATTATTTTCTACCATAATTTAGAACATTTTATGATACTTGTGTGATAGTCCGAACGACAATTGAAGTGGGAAATAAGATCATGTTAACGCGCTTATTTTAACATGTACTGAACCGTAAAAACCGATATTTTTATTTCGGTTCTGTTCCGGTTTTCGTTCTGGCAAAAAATAACGGGTTTTCCGGATTTCGGTTCAGTTCCGGTTCTAAGTCCTGGGTGTAATATTTTTTCAAAACAGTGAGAGGGATGCGGTAGGTTTGGGATATATCCTGTTTAAAAAAGGACAAGTATATCCCAAACCATTTTTTATCTCTTTCTTTTGATACGGCTCTGTTTTCGAGACATGCTCCATGTCTATGGAATGCAGGTTCCTGATTGGTTGACAGTCGGTGGTCAATTTTAATAAATGCTAACCAACCACGTACGCTGTTTTTGCTGCACTTGTTTAAATAATTTTCGTTATTTATATTTATTTGTGATTGTTCGATAATTGTTTGATTTAAAACGCAGACCGACAGTCTTTTAATAATACTATAACAGGATTTAATAAATAAAATGTAATATGTCTATAATAACCTATATACGTCATAAGAAAGTACCTGAAAAAATGGATACAAATCTGTTAGAAATATACAAATCAGATAGAAACTCTATATGCCGAACGTGCTTATCACAACAAAGTGAACTAAAATCATTATTCGATAATTCAGTGAACAAGAGAATAACAATATCTAAAATGCTAATGGAATGTGCTCCCGTAAAAGTAAGTAAAATTTTATTTTTTTAAATACTCATGTTTTGATCAAAAAATCATTTCCAGATTGAAGAAACCGACGATTTTCCAACAAAAATATGCAAAGCCTGCGAAGAAGACATCGTACGCGCGTATAAATTCAAAAAAAAGTGTGAAAATTCCGAAAACGTTCTTCAAAATTTGTACGCGCAGTTAGAATTAAATGAAAACGAAGTAGATTTAATTTCAGAACATTCGTACAACAGTGATAATAAATGTGAAGTGATATTAAGTGATGGAAGTGACAGTGAGTTTATTTGCAACGAAATCGATGAAGAAAACGAAACAAATGCAGTCGAATCGGAAAAAAACGATGAAAATGATTCTTCGGATGGTTCCACACAACCCCAGTTTATCTTCCTCATCGAACAGAAATTGAAAGAACAGCAATTCGAATGCAAAAAATGCAACATAATATTCAAAGTGCGGAACGCTTATTTGGACCATATAAAAACAGTCCATGATAATCGAAAGTTCGACTGTCCACAATGCCCGAAGTCCTTCAAAACGTCTTCACACTTAAAATTACATCTAAGGATCCACACGCAAGAAAAACCGTTTGTTTGTGAACTCTGCGGCTTCCAGTTTACGAATAAGGGCAATCTCTATCGCCACGAGATGGTCCATTCTGGGTACAGGCCGCATAGGTGCCATATATGCGGCAAGGGCTTCATTCAAGCTCCCTCTCTGACTATCCACATGAGGAACCATTCCGGGGAGACCCCATTTAAGTGTGAACAATGCGGAAAGTGTTTCAAACAATCAGGTTAGTTTTTTTTTTGTAGATATTAATCCTGTAGTTGTTTGGCGAAGGAACTATAAATCACACAAATTTCAGATTAGTTTTAAAATATTTGTTATACCGGGTGGACCATTTTAACCTTTAATGGAAAATAACCCGACCGGTAAGCGAAATAATAAAAAGTTTTTTTTACAAAAGTTGTTGGGCAAGGAGGGGGACGTACCATGACCTTGAATTTGACCTTGACTTTGACCGTAGGGGTTATTTGAAGGCCAAATAATTTTTTTCAAATGGAAGCGCCTATTTTCGACCCCGGATTTGGAAAGAACGGGAAATTCTACAATAGGATATGTAGATTGATAAGGTCAAATGTTATGTTTTGAAGTCATTTCAAGGTCAAAAGGAACCTAATTTGAAAAAAATTATTTGGCCTACAAATAACCCCTACGGTCAAAGTCAAGGTCAAATTCAAGGTCATGGTCGTACGTCCCCCTCCTTGCCCAACAACTTTTGTAAAAAAACTTTTTTTATTATTTCGCTTACCGGTCGAGTTATTTTCCATTAAAGGTTAAAATGGTCCACCCGGTATAGTCTAGTTTTATGTAGTGAAGTTTCAAATTATTCCGATGAATCTTCTATTACTTATAGAACTTTACATGAAGTATAACAAAAACACTAATAAATAATTTGATGACATAAAATTCTGGAACTATAAATTGCAGAAAGTTGAGGATAATCTTAAAATGATTGTTACATAGTCTAGTTTTGTTTATTCAAGTTTTAACTCATTGTCAGTCCAACTAATGGGTTTTTTTAGTTTTAATCATTTACTTAAAAGTAACAAAAAATATTGATCGATAAAAATTCTGGAACTATAAATTACAGAAAGTTGGAGCTGGTCTTAAAATGTTCCTTATATAGTCTAGTTTTACATGTTAAAATTTCAAATAATTCTGATTCATCGTTTAGTTGTTACAATCATTGACGTATACATTCTTGCTTGATTTCAGCTTTGTTAAAAAAGCATAAACTACAACACTTACCGAAACCAGGAGATATAGAACCAGGGGAAACCAAAAAAGAAGTCGCAAAAAAAACCACCTCCCCGAATAACAACAAATCATTCCTATGTAGCGAATGTGGGAAGACATTTTCGACAAATTTCTTTTTAAAACTCCACACCCGAGTTCATACCGGACTCAAGCCGTTCGAGTGCCAGATTTGTTCGAAGACGTTCGCGCAGAAGGGGGGTTTGACTGTGCACTCTTTGATTCACGCAGACGTGAAGACTCACGAATGTCACATTTGTAATAAAAAGTTCAAACGCAAATCGGATATAAATACTCACATTCTGGTGCACTCGGGGGAAAAAAAACATGTGTGCGGGTTCTGCGGGGCCCGGTTCAGGCAGTCAGGCCATCTGAACTATCACATGAGGATACATTCAGGGGAGAGGCCCCATAAATGTGATGTATGCGGTAAGGCGTTTGCGCTTAAGGGGAACCTGACGGTGCATTATAGAATGCATACGGGGATTACTCCGTATGTGTGTGATGTGTGTAATAAAGGGTTCTACGATTCAAGCAGTATGAAGAAACATCGGAAAACCCATGGGGAAATGTGAAAAAAAAAATTATTTTTAGGTTAGGTTTTGTAAATTTATTAATTGAATAAATAAATAACCTTCTTTTGATTGTTTTTTTTGTTATTTGTGTATTTTTATTACAATTTAATAGATTTGTTATAGAAAAAATAATACGTTTTTAAAATTTGACGTTTGAGGATGTTTTTTTTACATAATTAAATTTAATAATACAAATGGGACGTCTGTTTCACACTCAAGGGAAAGTATGTGTAATAAAGAGTTCTACAATTCGAGTAGTATGAAGAAACATCGCAAGACTCATGGGGAAATGTGAAAAAAAATAAAAATTGTAGGTTAGGTTTTGTAAATTTATTAATTGAATAAATAAATTACGTTTTTTTTATTGTTTTTATTCTTATTTGTGTATTATTATTACAGTTTAATAAATTTCTAATAGAAAAATAATGTTTTTTAAAGTTTGAGGTTATGTTACATTATTTAATTTTTTTTCATTCAAGAGGCATTATTTTTGTCTGGTACTAAATCAAGTATTATTAATCAATTAAATACAATAAAATTAAATAGAATTTATTTTGAGCAATATTGCATTATTAATTTTGAAGGTATTAGTCTGGTACGTAAAAAAACCCTGCACTTTTTGATTGGGGTATGACACTTTCTGTGCCCATAGATAAGGTTAAAAGAATAATTTTCAGATAGGGAGCCACTTTAAAATCCGTGTAGAACACCATTATATTGGCTATTAAAAATGGCCCCCACCGTTTTTATTAAATTGGCTGTATCTCAGCTCCTAGTCATCTGATTTCAATTTTCTTTTATTTGTTTTAAAGTTCTTATTGAGAAGATTATTTTTTGTCATTATACATTTTTCTCTAAATCTTAAGGGTTCCCCACAATTTTTGAAAATCTGAAAATTTTACTTTTCTTACGAACTAAATTTATATGTAACTTTTTTATTGTGCCCAATATCATTTTTTTACTTCATATAAAAAAGAAAGACATTTTATTCTGCTTTCCAATGATAACAAGATAATACTGTTTTAATTAACAACTTCTTTGGAAAAAGCGTGTTAAACAAGAAAAATAGACTATTTTTGGATCATTCCATGTCAAGTTTACCTTTTATCATATGAAATTTTATGTTGGGATCAATTTTCTCATATGGCATAGTTAAAAAATTGAAAAATCTGTCATGGATGTCACTGAACTTTCTTATACAATAAAAAAATGTACGTGTATCTACTAATATAAAACAAATAATTTTGGCTTACTGATGACAGATATAAAAAAATTAATAGAACATAAACTATAGATAATAACGTTCTCTACATTTTTTGTTATGAACATTTCATTCTGTCATGAACTTGTTCAAATAAAATAGAAAAAAATTAAAAATATAATTAAAAAGATTTTTTTTTTTTAATTGGTAAGAGATACAAAAAAATTAATGGAACATAAACTATAGAAAATAACATACTCTACAACTTTTATTTCAATGATTTATTTCTGCTTTAAACCATTTCAAATATAATTGAAAAAAACGATTATAACCTCAAAAACTTTTTTTGGGAGAAATAACATAACATAAATTATAAATAATAATATTCTAAACAAATTTTTCTTTAAACATTTTCTTCCAACACGTACCGTTTCAGAAATAATTCGAATAATTATAAAAATTACAGTAAACATCCGTTTCCGGTTTTAAAAAAATCAGGTTTTCTTTCTTAAAACAAATTAATCCTAAATATAAAATTTTACCCCTCTATGTACTGTCATTTTTGAGTTACAGCGTTTACAGACAAACAGTTCCACACACAGACAGACAGACAGACATGATGATAAAAATAGTCAGAATTGATTCAGGGAAGGTATAAATGGACATTTCCATCAAAATCTTGAATCCGAGAAACCAATACAGGTAAACTTGACATGGAATGATCCAAAAATAGTCTATTTTTCTTAGTTTAACACGCTATTTCCAAAGAAGTTGTTAATTAAAACAGTATTATCTTGTCATCAATGAAACGCAGAAAAAAATGTCTTTCTTTTTTATATGAGGTAAAAAAATGATATTGGGCACAATAAAAAAGTTACATAACAATTAAGTTTGTAAGAAAAGTGAAATCTTCAGATTTCGGAAAATTGTGGGGAACCCTTAAGATTTAGAGAAAAATGAATAATGATAAAAACTATTTTTTTTAATAAGAACTTTAAAATAAACAAAAGAAAATTGAAATCAGATGATTAGGAGCTGAGATACAGCCAATTTAATAAAAACTGTGAGGACCATCTTTAATAGCCGATATAATGGTGTTCTACACGGATTTTAAAGTGGCTCCCTATCTGAAAATGTTTCATTTGACCTTATATATGACCACCGAAAGTGGCATACCCCAATCAAAAAGTGCAGCGTTTTGGCTTTATTTGCCACGAACCAGATGTACTATATGTAGGTTAATCAGAATCAGAATCTACTCGGACATCATTTTTCGACGGTATTACAATACTTCCATTTCCTTCGGAACATGGAGGTAAAATAATATTGTTTTTAATGATATTAGTATAATTATGAGGAAATAAAGATTAAGGTAGGGAAAATAAAGTATTTTTTGCTATTTTCTTTCTGTTGATTATATAAATTCATTTAAAAAACATATTTTTTGGTTAAGGTACGTTCGCATGAATTAAATTTTTTTATTGAAGTTCGATATAAAAATAAAGAAATAACAATAGTTCGTTAGAATCAATCATTATTAATTACTTAATTGTTTCTTTTTCGATGATATAGAAACATTTAAAGTGCAATTTAAATTAATTATTTTAGATTGAATTATTTCGTTCAAATTTCAATTAAAATTTGTTGGTTCATTTTTCTAAAATAAATAAATCATAATGAACTACACTATTTTTATGAATGCATTTTACAATAAAATGCATTGATTAGTTATATACGTCCCTTTTTTATTATTAATTTAATTTAATAAAACAATATGTCAAAATATACGTATATTGGTTAGTAATTGGTATGTTGACATTTGCTGTAATGTGTCATTAAAAACAATGGCAGAAACAATTGTGGATCTATCAAATACGGATTTTAATGAAATATGTCGTTCTTGTTTATGTGAAGGTGATTTAAGTTCAATATTTTCAATCGTGAAAGATTCAAATGAATCAATTCAGCTAGTTGAAATGTATACGGCGTGTGCTTCTGTAGTGGTAAGTCTTTCGTATTTATATTTTAAGTTTAAATTGATTTAAATAATGAAATTATCTTTTAAAATATGCATTTGTCATACATCCGTTAAATTATTACATTTGTATATATATTTTTTTACTGTATGTGTTGAATTTGTGGTTATTTTAAATCGAAATATTTAATTCGACTATTTTGATGTCAAAATCGCATTAAGTGAAATTTTAATGGCGTGCACTTCTGCTTTAGTCAAACTAAAACTATATTAAATTAAAGAATATGCCCTATTTTAGGTCGACGAGAATGACAGCCTTCCAAAACAACTCTGTGATTCTTGTATTATACAAGTCAACCAAGCGTATGCGTTTAAAAGGCAATCACAGAAGTCTGAGGTGACTTTACAGTATTATGCATCAGTTAAAGACACTACAGTCACAGAATTCCCTGATTTACATCTGAAAGAAGAGTACATTCTACATGAAGAAGATACTAGGGTAAATTTAATATTAATTTAATATTTATATACAGCTAAAATTTAAATAATATACGTTTTAGGATGATCTCAAAGAAGAAATACTTTATTACGGGAGTGACGACAGTACAGATTTAATCACACGTACGAAAAAAACTAACGAAACAACGGCGAAAACAAAGAAAAATGAAACGGGAGTCGAAGAGTTCATTTGTGAAGTTATTAAGAAGCAGGCTGAATATATCTACACGTGCTCTCATTGCAGTGAAGGCTTCAACACCAAACAGGAGTTTGTTGAACACCAGAAGCTATACGATCATCCTGAAGTGGAATATTTGAGGTAAGTTCAAACGGTCGTATTTTTTACAGGAATCATTGTAATTGGACACTTTAATAAACAAATTAAAGCTTGGAATTTTTTCTTTCTGGTAGCATTTACAAATATAAATTATTGTAATATTTTCATTGAGTTCTTTAATCGTAATCGTAAAATGAGGTTAGAAAAAAAATGTATTTCTCTCGGAACGTATGTTGAATCTTTTTCAAATTAAGAATATAAAAGCATTAAATACTGTTCTGTGATGTGTATTAAATTCAATTTGCTATCTTTCCGATCTAGCGATCCGTCGAATTTACCGGAAACAGATGTGAAAAAAGATACTTTATATATTTGTACGCAATGCAACGAAGATTTCACCGACATGAGAGAGTTAAAAGAGCACCAGAGACTCTGCTGTGGGCTGACCGAAGAGTACCTGTGCGAGAACCCGAAGAAACGAGCTCCGAAATCAAACGCCGAAGAGATCTTCAAATGCAACCATTGCGATGAGGTTTTTGCGACCCGGCAAGAGCTGAGGGATCACAGACGGATTTACGATCATCCGCAGGAGCGCAATTACATCTGCGAAATCTGTTCGAAGACGTTTTTGACGAACAGCCACCTGAAAAGTCACATGCTGGTACACAGCAACGAGAAGCCGTTCATTTGCGAGATCTGCGATAAGAAGTTCAACTCGAAACCTAACCTGAAGAGGCACATGATGACGCATACGGGAGAGAGACCACACAAGTGTGAAGTCTGCGGGAAAGGTAGGAAATTGATTTATTTTTTATTTTTTACCAGGACGGGAGCGCATTTTTGTTAAATGGCTGTATATGAACAATGGGAATAAATTTTTTATGAGGGTGATTTTAAATTTAAGGAGGGGTAAATGGTTTTAATTTGATGTGTAACTTGTATAGATGGTAAAATAAATTACGTATAATTTACCAGTTCGGAAGCGCATTTTTTAGGAGGGTGTATTTCGATAATGGGTAGTTGTTTCATTTCGAAACAGATTCCTTTGTTCTCGGATAATTTGGGAACCTGAAATTTTGTATCTAAAAAAATTTTGTTCTGTTAAATTTTACAAATCGCCCATTCCAGGATTCATCCAGGCCGTGACTCTGACCGACCACATGCGCGTGCACACCAAAGAGACCCCTTACATATGTAGCTACTGCGGCCGCGCGTTTAAACAATCCGGCGAACTTCGGCGACACATGAAAAAACACACGCACCCTGACACAAACAACGAATCTGGCAACCAACAGAGACGTAGAAAATCCCAGATAAAAACTACATCATCTGAAAGACACACAGAAAGAAAAAGATACAGAAACAATACTGAAAAATCTTTCTTGTGTAGTTATTGCGGGAAATCATTCTCGAGTAATACCTTACTAGAGATACATTATAGAATCCACACAGGTTTGAAGCCTTACCAATGCATGGAATGCAGTAAGAGCTTCTCGCAGATAAGCACCTTGAAGACGCACATGCTGGTCCATTCAGGAGAAAAGAAGTTTGAATGTGAGATATGCAAGAAGACGTTCCGGCATCGCGTTGCATTAAAACAACATACCTTAATACATCTTGGAATACGTAAATACGCGTGCACTTTTTGCCCGAAGACATTTACTCAAAGCAGTCAGTTGAATTATCATCTGCGCACGCATTCCGGGGAGAAACCGTATTCGTGCGAGTTCTGCGGGAAGAGTTTTGCGTTAAAAGGGAACCTGACGGTGCACGTGCGCACCCACACGGGACAAACGCCGTACATATGTCCCGTTTGTGGGAAGGGGTTCTACGATTCGAGCAGTATGAAAAAGCATCAGAAAGGCCATGTTTGAAGGTGTGTGGTACACGAATGGAATGCGGTAGAAACGTCGGCGTGGTATCAAAATGACTGGAATATTGTCTAGTTTTGTGTGTATGATTTTGAATTTAATCGAATAGGCCTTGTTTTGTTATAGGTCTTTGTGTGAAATCTTTTTAACGGATATATAAAATTACCTCATGTTACGTGACGTGTAGTTTGCGAATGGTATGTGGTAGAAATGTCAGTGTGGTGTTGAAATAACCGAGATTTGTCTGGTTTTTTATGTCTGAGTTTTAAGTAAATTGGATGAGTCATTTTTTAGTTTTAGGTCTTTTTGTGAAATCAATGTAAAATCGAATAAATGAAAATGAGGTGTGTTTTTCGGAAATTGCAAAGATTTTAAAATTCACAGGATATTATCTAGAAATTTAAAATTGATTTAATAAATCAGTTCTTAATTACAGCCCTTTTATAAATAGTAATAAAACACCTTGTGTTTGAAGACATATTACTTTGGAACAAGACGTGGTAGAAATGTCGGGATTTTGTCAAAAAGACCGTTATTTAATCAAGTTTCGCGTGTTCAAATTTAAAATCAATCTGATAGGTCATTTTTCAGTTATAAATGTTTTTGCCCTCAGATCGTTAATAGATATAATTATAACAAACACTTATGTCCGGTATCATAAAGGACCTAGTAAAATTTGCTAGCAATTACTTTCAAATGGGGTATTAATTCTGTACTAGTATCTATGGATTAGCTATGGAATTTAGAGCTGTGACACTTCAAATAACTATAACACAGTTGGCATCTTTCACCGTACAAAATAATTTTCATAATATCACTACTGTTTTAATACCGTTTGTATTTACTTACAACGCGTGCGCGAAACTTGTCAAAGTCTTCAACAAACTCCAAAAGAACTGTCATATAAGTTTGATATCTCATTTGAGAGTGCTTGCTAGCTAGCAAATTTGCTAGGTCCTTAATGATACCGGACATTAACAATGTTATTAACAGTCACGTACACAGAAATTAAATAAGGCGACCGGTACTTTACAATTTGAGCTCTTACTTTATATTGATCCAAAATATTTATTTCTACTTGAATTACATAAACAAACAATATTTTTTAAGCCGATAATAGCAATAATAATAATTATTATAATAAAGATAAATGATATAATAACTTGAGTTTTTTAACTAAAATTTGTATCAACAGATGATGCGCCATATTTATAGAAAATAATACGAAAATTGTAAAAAAATTTTTTTTTACTTTTTATAACGTACGACACTGATTATTTTATATGTATATAAAAATTATATTAAATGTACATAGTAATGTTAATGTAAAGTTTTGTAATTGTAATTTTATAAATAGATACAATATTTGTATAAATAAATAATTTTAAATGATTCGATTATTTATTTTTACTTCAATTTACAGGCATTTCAAAATTGAGTTGAAAATGGAAGTGTATGCAAACAGCATTACAAACGTGTTATCAAGTTGCAGAATAATTCAATTGGTTTTGTTAGAAACGCCAGTATATATGCAGCCAGTATTACGTGTGTATATCTGGTTGCAGATAACATCCAATAATCTTAGGAATGTCAGTATATATGCAACCAGTTTTACTTGTATACATATCTGATTGTAGATAACCAGTTTTACCTGTATGTATGCCTGATTGCAGTTATTAATTGGTGTTTTGTTAGCAATATAAGTATATGCAACTGATTTTACATGCGTGTTTGTCAGGTTTGCAGATGTTATTTCTACAGTTTGTCTTGTTTATTGATCTTTTAAATAGTATTTCTGTAGAAATATAAACGAAATGGATAAAATTTACCAGAACAGAACTACACGCCACATGATCAAATTAATCATCAACTGCTGGTAATTCAAAAATGTAAAAGAAGTATTCTGTAAGCTAAAGCAATTAATTCTTAAATTATTTACAGGGTACTAAAAATGAAACGCAGATATATTTAAAATGATGTTTATTGTAAATACTAAATAATTAATCAATAAGTATACATATATATAGATATTTCTAAACACATACATACATATATATTGAAAACTTACAGACAGACAGACTTTAGAAATGTAATAGTCTCTATACATAAAGAAATGTACACCATACATATAACATTACCAAAAAAAATAATTAAATTTAAGGCACATAGTGTTACTATAAAGTCCGCAAAAAACATTTACAAAACTAAAATACATACAGGGGTATCCAAAATTGAACTACAAACCGAAAAAGTCGATTAGTTTTTTTTTTTTTTAATCAGCGCTTCCTTTAAAAATACTAGATACGCGCCTGCAGTAAAATAATATTGAAGGTAGTATACTTTTTATTATATTAAAAAGCAACAAATTTAAAAAAATATCAAATTCAGAACAATTTTGCTGAAAATTAAAATAGAATTTATTTATGCGTCTCTTCGTAAAAAATATAGTTTTTATTATATTTAAAATCGAAAAATTTCAAATAAATACCGAATTTGGAACAATTTTGTTGAAAATTAAAATAGAAGAATTTATTTAAGCGCCCATCCTTTCAAAAAATCTTAGATACGCACATGGAAAATAATTATATTACAAGAATATTGAAGGTAGTCAATTTTTTATTATATTAAAAAAGCGAAAAATTTAAATTAAATAACAAATTTGAGGAAAAATCGGTGCAAATTAAAGCATAAATTATTTCAAGGTCCCCCTGCAAAAAAAATCGTAGATACGCGCCTGGAAAATATGTAAGATAATTGACGGGCATAAAAGTTTAAAAAAAGTTAAATAAAAAGTCGATTTTTTTTAATTTAAGGGGGGGGGGGTATAATTAATATAAAATATAAAGGGGGAATTCACAAAATAAAACTGACTGGTTTTGGATAAAAGAAAAATATTTCAAATTATTTAATTACAAGAATAATGAAAAACAAAATAATTAAGTCGTTTTTAGGGGAGGGGGGCAAATTAAAATAAAAGTAAAGGAGATAGTCCCATAATGTTTTATACAAACTTTATAGTTTGAATATTAACAATATCAATTTAAAAATTAAATATATTGCTTAAAATCAATTCAGAATACAGGAAAAAAATAAAATATGAATTATTAATTAATAACATTCTATTTTCCCCAATAATATTACAAGGGTACGTGAGGCAATTATTGACCACGTTACAGTTATTGACCACTAGGAAAAACGATATTAAAAGCAATAAATAATTTTTTTTTTAGTTTAATTTCAAATTACTAAAAAAAATATTAAAAAATATCTTAAAGGGTCAAAAACTCCCCACCTTACCCTACACTGCTCTCAATATTACAAATTTACCCTAATTGATAATCAGTTGCCATTAATTATTTCTATTTACATATAAAATATAAAATTAATAACAATTTACCAAATTCGTTATTATTTAATTATTATTATTGATTTATATACAAAAAAATTGTGATAATTACCTAAAATGAACTAAAAAATGTGCCCAGCACCAAAAAAAAAATAATTAGTATATGATATGGAATAAAAATTAATTTAAAACCAGTTTTGATGTGCTTTATAACAATCGAAAAAAAATGTTTTTCAAATGATCTTTGGGGCCGTATATTTTCAAAATCTGAACAGATACGAAATCGAATTTAATTTAAAATTAAATAGGGTGTAATGGGCTTTAAAATAATTTATTAGAATCATGAAATTTTTCTAAAAAAATGTATAAAAAATATTTTAAAAAATTCACCCTTTTAAAGGTAGTTAAATACTCTTCAATTAAAAGAAATCATTCATATATCTTTCCCCATTATCGAGTTAATTTTTTTTTAAATCAGTCGTTTTTTTTTACTCCGATTGTTATCGACTTTTTTAAAACTGGTACTGAAATAAAAAAATAATAATGCTATCGCAGGAAAATGCGCCTGCGCAGTTTGAATTTGAGCGAAATGCATAGAATTTCAGGAAAAAATTATCAGATAGTTTTTTTCCTCAAAAAAAGAAAAGAAATAATATAATCTATATTTATCACAATATAAGAATTATTAACTATATATATTTAGAATAAAATATATAAAATAATACCCCCGGAAGTATAAATTATACACCACACGCAATTTTAAATTTAAATCAATTTGGTAGAAATTTTGGTTATTTTTAAATAACATATATTTACAGTTTTTTATTTTCTATGACACAAAAAAAAATCAATTTCGTTTTGAAAATACAAAAAAAAAATTCTTTCTAAAAATCGCCGAATCTCTAAAATTTTAAATAACCCAATTTTATTTGAACACAATGGAAATTTTATAATGATTTTAGAAATATCAATTAATTTTTTGTCCAGAAAAAAATCACTGATTTTTGCTCATAAATCATATCACTCCCCCGCCTCAGTGGCGTAGGAACGGGGGGTGGGTTTTGGGGTCGAAACCCCCCTCGAAATATTCAATGTTCTTAAAATATATGAAATTATTACTACATTTTGTGATTATACCCCCCCCCCCCCCCGAAATATTCAATGTTCTTAAAATATGCGAAATAATTATAATAATTTTTAATTGAATGACTTTTCTGTGTTTTTTTTTATCATACAGTTAACTGCACTTCCTTATATGACAAAAAAAAAAGGTCTTCAATAACTACTTATTATTTTATTAATAAACTTTCAATTTTTTTTAGTCATAAGATTAGAAATTACATTTTAGATCATTAGAAATTATAATCATAATTTCGCATATTTTGCGACCCCCAAACTTAACCCCCCCCCCGAAATTTTTTCTTACTACGCCACTGCCCCGCCTCTTTAAAAAATCCTCAATTTAAACAAACAAAAATATTTAAAAAATATAAATTCCAAATTTGTGACCAACCTGTATAATAAACACATTAAATAAGTTCAAGAGATCGGACTAAAAACCATAAATTATTTAAACAACTTGCTGATATCATTTGAACTGTGGATAAAAACCTTGATTTTGTTGATAATACGACATACCTTGTCTAGGCCCCGCCCCAATCGGAAATCCTGCCGTCTGATTGGCCCCAAACTGAACACCTTTCGGCTGATTGACAGGTGAGGTCGGATTGCTAGCCAGCTGGTTCATACTTGGGGCATTAATAGATTTATTCTTATGATTAGACAACGATAAGTTGTCTATGTCGATATTAAGATCCTTCCAAGTTGACCCAATTGGGGTGCAGATGGTTGCATTGGCCGCTGAAGGTGATGTAACATTTGTTGAAGATATTTGTAGCGACGTTAGGGGTTCTAGGGGAAGTTGATGTTGATTTATTCCTAGAGAAGGGAAGTTGTCATTAATATTAGGTGGGTAAACAAAATATTCTAAATCGGATATAATTGGGACATTAGGGCTTCGAACCGGAATTGAACCGAAAACCGGAAAAACCGTTATTTTTTGCCGGAACGAAAATCCGAAATAAAAATATCGGTTTTTACGGTTCAGTACATGTAAAAAAACGCGCGTTAATATGATCTTATTTCCCATTTCAATTGTCGTTCGGACAAGTTCTATAAAATGTTCTAAATTATGGTAGAACAAATTTTTTTTAATACAAATAATTTTTTTTTAATTAATCACTCGGAGCTGAACCAAAAAACGGAAAAACCGTTATTTTTTGCGGAACGAAAACCGGAACCGAACCGAAATATATTTTTTTACTCGAACCGGAACGAAAACCGAAACGAAAAAAATAACGGTTCGAAGTCCTGTGGGACATCTTTAAATATTACAATTTAATTTCTATTTGATATTTTTATTATCGTATTCATTTACATTTTTCTAATAAAAAACAAGTATAATTCTTATAAATACGTTATTATTTCTATCATCGAAGTACTTTTTTATTTATTTTAAAGTTCGACTTTAAATAAGTCACTTAAAACACTATTTATAATATAAAGTACATTTTTAGCCAAAAATCTACATTCTTCATTTACTTCCCCGTTTACAACATCAATCAAAAATGCCTGAATCTCTATAGAATTTTGCAAAAATTCCGATAAAATTAGATCCTTAGAAAGTGTAACAAAAACTGCCCCTAGCATCCCTATAGCTGCCAACCTTACTTTCGGTTCTCTATGGAACCTAAGAGCCCTTTCAATTTCAAAAACTTCCTTCACCATCTTCAATAAGATATAGCAGTTTTCCGACGCACAGATTATCGAAGTCAGAGTTTTCAAAAAATGGATCAAAAGAATAAAATCCGTATCGTATTTTGGGGACAAGGAAATAACGATGAACTGGGTCTTTCCGAATCCATAGACTAAAGGAAAAAAGAACGACCCAGCTACTTGCGAAAATTCATTACGTTTTGACCGAACAATTTTCTTTTTTGATATAAACCTCCTAGTGTTCGATTCAATTTTTGATTTTAACAAATCCCTAGCTTTTTGGAGATCTTCTGAGACCAACCCCCCCTTTTTCGGGTTCTTTTTGCTTCCAATTCCTTCCTCTTTACAGTGTGCACTTGCCAGATTTACAGCAGACCGTGATAAAACATCAAGTATAAAAATCTTTTGAACTATTGTATATTTCCCAATTTCTTTATGAAATTCCGAGCTCAAGAATTCTGCAGATTCTTTGGGATAAACACTGGCAATTGCAACACAAGAACTAAATACTAAAGACTCGAAATCTTCAACTGAAAAACGCGGTTCTAACCCAATTAATAATTCAAGAATTTCAAGACCTAAAGAAAAATCATCATTCGGTAAATTTGTAATTATAAGACTTTCTGCATTTTGTAGACAGAGTTCGAACATTTCTGGAAGATCAGTTTCAACTAACTGATCTCTAAGGTCACGCAAATAAACGGGGGATTGAATTTTCGATACTTTTACATCATTAGAAATGTCATAAGCTTCTAGATCATCATCAGAATCAAGCTCTATCGGATCTATTATATTTAAATGATCCATTTTCCCTGCAACTGTTTCAGATATAACTTCATTTTCTAACATCAATTTTACCGTTGGACCTAAACTAAAATTACTCGTGTAAATTTGGGGGGAATCTTCATTTTTCAAAGATAAAATTATATTTTCAACTGATCGTAACTCAAATTCTGCATCTTTTGGTTGTAAATTTTTAAACTGATCAACAACTTCTTGTGTTTTGGGGGGCATTTTCGAATAATCAAAATTTAATGTAACATCTTCTGCTTCGAAGAATGAAGACATCAGTTCTCCTACTACCATTCCGCATGTTCTTATATTAACATCAGGGCATTCAAGATGGGTTACTATACCTTGAAATATTTTTTGCTGAATTTCAGCTTTATTTGTGTCGTTTTTAAGTTTTTTAATACAGAATATTATAGTTTTTGTTAGATAAAAGTGATGGTCGACACTCGTATGAAGTATTGAAGACTTATCCGACCATACGTTTAAAATATCGACCAAGATTTTTGATAGAATATTGCACTTAACAGAAAAAAGATAGTCGACTAAATTCGCCAGTAAATTGTTTACCTTTTCATTGAAATATGAAAGGAGGGGTATTTTTTTAGAAAGGATGAAATTCCAATCTTTATTTTTGAGTATTACGTCTCCTAGGATATTATATATGAACCCCTCCCTATATGGGCAATTTTGGAATAACATAACAGCAAAAATTTCAATCGAGGGTCGATTTAAATTAAATAAAACTCCCCTAATTAATTCACATTTGGTTTCTGAATTTTCTTGAATGCACCAAGTATAAATGAATTCGATGAAGGTTAAAAGAGCGCTTGAATTTCGAAAATTTACAAATACCTTACTTATAAATTGGGAAATGAATTTTATTTCAAATAATATACGATTTTTTTGGATTGCTTCATGAAGAAAAAATAAAGAACGTGTTATATGAAAAATAAAAAATTTACAGATGTTATCTTTATCGAAAAAATTCGGTATTTCTTTTTGTAATCTATTAGAAATTCTCGTACTCAAAGATATTAAGAATTGGAGGAATTTAGACCATTTTTCTTCAAGAAAATCATACGTATATAACTCATTATAAGTAGATATTTGTACTAAACTAACCAAAATTGAATCGTTCATAATAAAATCTTGTAAAATATATAAAATACATTTCACTTTTTGAATTTCGGATTTTTTTAAGTGTTCTAAAAGAACGAACAGACTTTCTGATAAGAAAAAGAAATTACTTTCAATTATGAATAAATTCAAAATACGTGAATCAAATTGGGTCAAGTTTAGGGGCCAGTTTTTGTCGAATTTTGATATGGTTTCTTCTAATATGAAACCGTATTTTGTTTCGGAAAATTCGTTAATTTCTGGATTGTTGTCGATGTTTAGGATATTTTGTATTGTTACTGGGCCGGGAAGATGTTTTAAAATAGCGTCGATTGATTGTTGTATTTTTAAAATGTCGTTAGAACTGTTTATTCTTTGAATTTTCAGTAAATTCTTTGTTGCGTTTTCCAGTTGTTCTGACGGTGAGGTCGGTTCTGAAATGGGGGAATTTTGTCAGTTAAAATTGCCCCTTTTCATTATTTGACCCATTTTTTACTTGATGGGTCATTTGGAGTAAGAAATATAGCTGATTATAAAGTCCTGAGATGCCATTGTCGTTTTAAAAAAAAAATAGTTTGACGAGTTATACATTTTTAATTATCTTAGAATTTTCAACAGCCATTTTTATATTTTCTTTATTTTAACAAAAACTATTCATTTTTTCGTGAAATTGCTCAGAAACTAAATCAAAGACAGTTAATTAAATCTTCTATAACTTTTATCTGAAATGTTTTTTCTAACGACTTCCGATTTACGAGATTAAAAACATTACAATAAGATATTGAACACCCAAAGCAAGCTTTGAAGTGTGTTATTTTTGTCCTATTTTTATATTTTCTTGATTTTATGAAAAACTATTTATTAATTATAATTTCTACATAAAAAAATCGAAAACAATACAACTTTCTACAACTTCCACTAAAAAAAAAATTATAAAAGTTTTTTGTTTGCAAGATATAATTTTATTTAAAACATCGTAATTTTATCACAATCAAATTTCATCTCATATTTCAAAAACCTTTTATTCTATCAAAGATTCTACATAACCAAAATCAAAGTCAATAACGTTCTCTACAACTTCAGTCCCCAGGATCCCCACCCCCCTATTTCCGACTTCGGCCACTTCCCACCCAACAATCGCAGAACTTTATAACAACCACATTCAAACAAAACTTTACTTACTTGAATTGACTCCATCCATCAGACTATTGGTAGGATCCTGTACCGTGAGCTCCGCTAAGTCTGACAGCAGGTCTGTGTTAGTCTTGGGCCCCTCCTGAGGCTTCACAAACGGGGCCAAACCTTGAAACACTACATTAGTTTGCACGTCCCCCCAAATATCCCCACTTTCCACAACCGGGGCACTTTTCTCTTCACTGAAAGCCGATGAGAAGTCTGCAAAGTCATCCTCGTCTTTTGGTGAATCAAATGCATTTGAGAAGTCACCAAATTCCGCACTTTTTTCAGGTTTTTCTTCAGTTTCGAGAAGGTCCCCGATTAGATCTGAAGCGTTGTTGTTTATTGCATCGCTTTTCGGTACGGGGCTTTGACTGGGGCCACGACCGAACGTTGCAGCAGCTCCTAGGTCGATTTTTTTCTTGATCGGAGACACTGTTTTCACTCCACCGGGTTTAACAATGCTACTGCTCAGGTTTATGTTTACTTTCTTATCCCCTGATCCAATTTCACTATCCCTGTACTGTTTCGTATAGTTTTGATTTGTCTCAGTATCAGAATCTTCTTTTTCTCCATCATATTCATCTTCATATCTATCTTTATTCCCCCCATTTTGATCCCAGGTCGTATCAGGCCGATTCCATGAACTTCTAGATCCATCATCCCAGTTTGAAGGACCAAAACGTGATCCCATGTTATCACTACTCATTCCGATGTATTTATCTTTGTTTTTCTTCGCTTTTTTTCGCTCATCTCTGAGTTTTTCATCATCCTGAATAAATTCTATCAGTTCTTGAACTTTATGCCGGATATTAATCCCTTGATCTTTGCCGTATTCGTCCACGAACGTATAGTTTTCAAGAGTGCGTAGATCGTAGATGTGTTCTCTTGCGGATGTAACAACTCTTTCAGAACCGTTCCGGACGAGGTAGTTCAAGAGGAGGAGGCTCTGGAATTGAAATAAGTAAATTAGATTCAATTACTTGTTATTTTTTTCATGCAATCACTCACTTTGTAGGTTCGTCTCCAGTGTTGTTTGTTATCTTGAAACATCCGTTTCCAAAGCATTGACATGACTTCAGGGAATTGTTCGTAGGTGAATGTAGAGTGGGCTAATTCTTGCATCTGTTGACCTGTAGGACCCCAAGCTTCATCATTTGTCGCTTCGCGAACTTTAGCTTCGACTTCGGTATAGTTCATGACAACATTCGTACTGAAAAAAATATTTTTATGATACAATTATGTATAGAATGTACAAGGACACTTTATTGAAGTAAAAAACGGTTGTATATATGTCAAATTTAATTCACATGGCACTTTATGACATTTAAAGCTAGATAAATAGAGTATTTATTTATTTTGTTGTTATCTAGATTAGAAAACATTTAACACCAATTTGACGAAATATGTTTAATGAATACGTACACTTTATCAGCTAATTCGCGCACTTTCCACATGCTGAATAAATTCTCCATCGTGATATTGACGATTGAAACACACTTTTTAAAAATACATAAGAAATGTCGTGTATAAATTGATTTTTTCGTAAAATTTTATATTGCTAGTGATGATATGGCCATGTCAAATGATGGCAGCCATTTTTGAACAGTGATACCAACCGAAGATAAGCCAAGTGTCATCCAGGTGCGTCAACTTGATGCAGCGATTAGATTAAACGCCATCTCTGTGAAATATGCTACACTTTATCAGCGGTTCATATCTATGCTTATATTTAAATTTTTTTAATTGTTTTATTTATTAGTTTTTAATGGATAATTTTATGAACACTAATAGAAATTATAGTTTGTATTATTGATTATAGTATTTTGCATTATTATACGCTTATATTTATTACTATTTCTTCATTAATTTCAAATTTAATGCATATTATCATAATTTAGTTGATTAATATATGATATTATGTTAAACATTTATTTTTTAAACAAAATGTTTCGTTGTAAAGTGTAAAGGATACATAAGACGATATACGTATAAATAATATTCAAGTACTTTTCTACCTACATAAGAAATTTCAACCTTCTGGCATATTTGAAAGTACTTAATAATTCCATGGAATGATTGGTCATTTGGAAAATTTATAGAAAACGTGTGAAAATTATTTCAAAATTCAATAATATTTGCGTTTTGTTTTATAATGTATTAATGTAACATTGTTAGCATAGAAATAGAAAGCACAAATTACGAAATTTTTCAATATGTTTCACCGAAAAAAAAATTGTGACATTTTATATAAATTATATAATTAAATATCTATATAATATCCACATTAATTTAAAATCCTACAATGATATCTGATGAAACGCTTACTAAATAAGACGCTACTTGTGCCTAGAAACACAGTAATATATTTTTTAGAATTGTTATTAATTATTTTTTCATTGACTCGTTATTTTAAAAAATAAGCAGTGATACGGGACAAAATTTTGATCAAATAAGACACAACTTGTTACTAGAAATACAGTAGTAATATATTTTTCACAATTTTTATTATTATTATTATTAAATTAAATACATGCATATAATTTCGGATAACTAAGACGCTACTTGTGCCTAGAAGAAATGACATACACATTCATTGAAGATAAAATAAAAAACTAGATGTGTATTGAAGCGTTTATTATGGTATTATATAATCAAAACAGGAATAAAAAAACTATACTGAATTGCTTAAGACTTAAACCAGTGACGTCCCTATGAATTTCATATCGCTTTCAATTGTAAACTAAAATTATTATCAGTTAAATAAAAAAATGTGTTCATAAAAAAGCTATGGGAAATTATTATCACAGTAACAGTAAAGAGAAAAAATATGTCATGAGTGCCATGGGACTTTCTTATACGTAATACAGTATAAATAACAAATATGAGAACAGTGTACGTGTTTATAATTTTATAAATTAAATTCTGATGAACTTGTAACAGATAGAAAAAAATGAATGGGACATAAATTATAGAAAATAATATTCTCTACAACTTTTATTCAAATACAAAAGTAAACATCCGTTTCCGATTGTTTTTTTCCCATATGAACATTAATTTTAAATCTAAAGTTTTACCCTTTTATAATTTTTTTTAGTTACAGTGTGTCTACAAACCGACAGACAGACAGACATACATCATGGCGAAAATAGTCAATAGTTATGAAAAAAAAAATGACTGCTTGAACATTTTTTATTGGTACGATTGATAATTTATTACGCAAATAAATAGTCTCAAGCAGGGCCGGATTAAGCAAGCGCGGGGCCCGTAGCAAATGTTATAAAGAGGCCCTTGGCAGTGGCGTCGGGGGGGGGGGGGGGGGCTCGGGGAGTAAATCGATAGCTTCACCCACTCCCCCCGAAAAAAGTCAATAGGATTTTTTTGCACATTAAGCGGGCGTCACCCCCTGTGAATTTTTAATGACATAAAAATATCAGTGGGATCTATTTTTTAAATAAATTGGATGGTCATCACCTCTATAGACTTTCAATAATAAAAAAAGTCAATTCACTCAATTTATTAGACATTTTTCCCATTGGAAGTTTTAAATAACCAAAAAAAGAGGTAAATATTATACGATAGACATAGAGCATGGACCGCGCATCTAACTCGAAAACCGAGCCGTGTCAAAAGAAAGAGATAGAAAATGGTTTGTCCTTATTTAAACAGAAGTAACTATTTATTTCTTATTAGAAAAAGAGATAGATATATCCCAAACATCACCGTATCTATCTCACTGTTTTAAAGAAATATTACACCATTTTTTTCGGGATACATCTATCTCTTTTTCTAATAAGAATGAAATAAATGAATTATTAAATAAGGACAAGTATGTCCCAAATCATTTTCCATCTATTTCTTTTGACACGGCTCTGTTTTCGAATCAAATGCGCCGTCCATGCTCTATGTCTATGGGTAAATAGGCTTTATTTTTTAACAAATAAGACAGATGTCACCCCTTCAGGTTGTCACCCGGGTCGGACCACCCCGCCCTCCTACCCACCCCCTAACTACGCCGCTGACTGACTTGATTTAGAATATACAATCCTTAAAAAAATTGATAAGTTAATAAAAAATTAAAGGATATTTTTTTGAACCCTTTTAACCTTTGGCAAAGAACGGAAAGGGATGATAAAATTTGTTGAAATTTTTATTCAAAAATTAGAAAGCACAAACTTTAAAAATATGATTTGGAACACGCAAATTAAATGAATTTTCGCGGAAATATAACTGTTTGCTTTTTTTTTAATTATCCTTTAATTTTTTTGAGGTGATTATAATAAAACACCACTTTTACAAACAAAATTTTCTTGATTTGATTTGAGCAAATTTAGAAAAAATCGATTAAAAAAATCAAAGATCGGAGATTCAAAAATCGATTTTTCGATTAAATCGAATCGAGATCGGAAACCCTAAATTTAAATTATTTATTATTGTAGATTTGAACACCCCGTATCAACCATTGGACGGTAAGTGGTAAGTCCAATAAGAGATATTTTTCCGCAAAGTCGCGGGGCCCCCAGAGACGCGGGGCCCGTAGCATTTGCTACTCCTGCTACGTTGTTAATCCGGCCCTGGTCTCAAGGCCTTATTTTCGACTAACCCTGTACATTTCCCCCACACATGTACCACACTGGAAACACGCACATTTAAAATGCATACACAATATTATAACATAGTGAAAGTTAAAGGTTTGATCATACATTATATTTATTTTATTACATACGTTCGTATAAATTCAAACCAAAATAAAGACAGATAGATGCGTGACCTAAAAACCCAGACAGAGACGATGATAGTGAAAAAAACATTAGCATTTTGTTTTTTACCATAGCACACTCGATATGAACGCGTAGAGTGAAATTATCTAGCATGAAAAAAAAGACGATTGTTCTTATAATTGTTATATCATAATAATGTCTGTGAAAAACACGCTGATATGTTTATTATCTATGTTTTGTGCGTTTTTATTGATGTCTGTGGATTTGCAAGAATACAAAAATGATAGGAACAGAAAAATCCAGCTCAGGAAAACTAGGCATAACTTGAGAAATAATTTAAGAGATAGAATGCAAACGCCTAAGGAAATATGTTTCGGTATGTATAATTTATATTTCTTTTTGGTCTGGTATTTGAAGATGGATTCTGTATGAAATTGAAACATTTTTATTTTATTGTTACTTTTTTATATATAAATATGCGAAATTTATATATGTATAAATATAGCTAAATAGAGTAATGATACAAAAAATAAGTTTATTGTTGTCAATTTTGGTATTATTTTTAAAACGGCTCTTCGTAGAAAAAAATATTTTTAATGAAAGTTATAGATATTATTATTATCTATTTCTTATGTTCCATCAATTTTTTCGGTAAATGAACCATTTTCAAGATATATTTAGAGTAAAAAATATAAATATACAGGATGATTTACAACTAGTGAAAAAAAATTTAACAGTAGATCGAGGATGTAATTTTAAGCAAAAAACTTTATATGAACTTGTGTCCGGAAATTCTTCGTGAGGGAGCTACAGTCTTTTGCCCAAAATAAGTGTTTATTTAATATCAAGAGAACTCATTGAGATACAGTTATGAAATTTGATACAGGGTTTGGTATTAATAAGTGTTATCGATTTCCAATGTCAAACAATCATAATTTATACCAGGGGTGTATGGGGCCAGTAGGTCCGCTGATTTTTATTAAGTATTTTTTTGTTATTTCATTTTTTCCTGAGTTGGTTACTTGTAGATGATTATATGACACAGAATACACAAAAATACACTTTTATTTATCATAAGATCAAATGTTTTCGAGAAACACTTGTATCAAAAAAATAAAGTACTGCAAAATTTTACTTAATACGGATGCTTCAAATTATACAAAATAAGTTTATATTCTTGTTCTATAATTAAAAATAAGATTAAAAGTTAATATAAATATACCTCCTAATACTTGTCATCATAGACTTATAGCTAGATGTATTACTGTTACATGTACTTTACTAAAATGACTAAAAACGAAACTATAAATGACTATTTATGCAGTTTTGGAGGTATATTTATAATAACTTTATGTCTTATTTTTAATTATCGAAAACGGTTGATTTTATGATAAACTAGCTGGGCCCACGCGGCTTCGCCCGCTTGGACTACGGAATTATTGTTTAGGATTTTTGAAAAATATACATAGTTGAATTAAGTAGAAACACGATTAATTATTATCGTAATAATAACTAATCAAAACCTAACGTACCTAAAAAAAAACAAATCAGAACAAAAATTACAAATCATTTTTGTTCTGTTTAAATTTAAAAGTTAATAATTGAAAACAAAATAAACAACTGCCGGCCGAGCGCTGTATCTTCCCTCTCCCCGCGACACTTCATCATAGTTCGCGCGAATAATATGTTATTTTATGTATATTTCACGTTATTTCCTAAACCAAAAGACCAAATTGGATTCTGTAAAGGGCAAATTATATCTACATTAAGTACTTATGACGATGAAATCATTTATTTTGATAAGGATCAATATTTTGTAGGTCATAAGTCCACGTAAACAGAACCCAAATATTTTTAATTTTCTTTGTAACATAAAAGCAGTCATTGTGGCTTAAATATAAAAGTTAGACATATGGTGTCGAGGACTTTATTGTAGAACTTTTGATTCTACACAATTCTTTAATACATTATTTTGTTCTATATTGAACGGTTTAGGCAGCGTATTACAAAACAGCGCGCCGACGGCAAATTTTTTTCCGACTTGATTTACTATTATCGTCACTGCTTAGTTGTTATGTTACCTAACGTAACAAAATATAGTCTATAACCTGGCCAGAGAATGTACCTATGAATTAAAAAAGAAACCACGTAAATCGGATAAGTGGTTCTCGAGTGATAAGGTAACTAACGGACAGACAGACAGACAGACAGACAGAGAGACGTTGAGCTTTATATATATTAAGGATGAACAAAGTATATTTTTGTGTATTTTGTATCATATAATCTTCTACAAGTACCCAACTCAGGAAAAAATTAAAGAACAAAAAAATATTTAATAAAAATCAGCGGGGCGACTAACCCCATACACCCCTGGTCTAAATTATGATTTTTTGATATTGGAAATCGATAACACTTAACTTAATACTAAACTCTGTGTCAAATCTTATAACTGTATCACAATGGGTTCTCTAGATATTAAATAAACACTAATTTTTGGCAAAGGGCTGTAGCTCCCTCACGAAGAATTTCCGGACACAAATTCACATAAAGTTTTTTGGTTAGAATTACATCCTCGATCTACTGTTAAATTTTTTTACACTAGTTGTAAATCATTCTGTATATTTTACAATATTTTTAAAACGGTCAACAATATAAAAAAATCTTTCGAATAAAATTATTAACTTTTCCGATATAACAAACCATTTTCAAAATATTTGATCCTATATAATATTATATAAAAAAAAGTTATGTGGCGGCCACAGCAGTTTATTTCCTTACAGACATAGTTGGCTGTTTCCAGCTCCCGAGGAAACATCTTCCTCTCAAATCCATCCCAGACCATCCTGAGTTTTTAGAAACCAAATTCTATTTATATCGAAGGGGGTACAACGACTCAAATTTAGACATTTTGGGGTACACTGATGATTTAAATAACACGAGTTTTAACCCTAAAAATCCTGTGAAAATGATAATTCATGGGTTTATGACGCAGTGGGATGAACCAAGTGAAATTCAGGGGGCTAAAACTTATTTAGAAATTGTAAGTATACCTAAAATAATTTTTTTGTAATGACAATTTTTTTTTCAAACCTTAGATCTTGATAATGCGAACAGATATTTAAATGGGCATTGATTTAACTTAGAGACCAATTTTTAGGGTTCAAAATGGCATATAAAACTTATACTTTTGTTACAACCGAATTAATAACTTCCATGTTCTGAAAAAAAAGAAGCATTGTAATTTTTAGTAACAATAAGCATGATGCCTAATTTAAAAAAAATATTTTATGATGATCTTACGTGTCTCTTATTTCCAAAAAAATGCTTATTTCTGCAGAAAATAAAGGTTTGATCAAAAAAATTGATCCTTTTAAAACTAATTTTGAATTTGACGCCAAAACGCTCGCAAGTGTCATGGCGCATTTTTGACGTCACGCCTATGTAAACACTCCTTGTCAACTATAATAAATCCTTGTTCCAACGCTAATGTTTCTCGGTTTTACTTTTGGTAACACAAAACTGAGCAAATCGATAATTTAAAACCACAAAATAATTTATAAACAGTGCAGATATTAATGAAACAAAAATGACGTTTACGTAGCCGTGACGTCACTCACTCTGACTGGTGTTTTATTAAACATGGCGGATTGCTGTATTTTGCGTTTTTATTTTAACAAAAATCATATTAATCTTGCTTTTAATATAAAAATAAATACATTTTTTAGAATCTACCACCACTATAAAATATTTATTTTATCAGGACGATTACAACGTAGTTTTAGTCGATTGGAAAAAAGGGGCCCAAGGACCACAATATTCCAATGCGGCGGCCAACACAGAGGTGGTCGGAAGGCAAGCTGGCCTCTTGTTGTTGAAGATGGTAGACATGGGGACCAAGCCTGAAGATATACACCTTATTGGGTTTTCTCTCGGGGCACATATAGCTGGATGTGCCTCCGAAACACTAAAGAAATTTGGGCTATTGATCGGCAGAATTACAGGTATGACTTTCTTATACATGCATAAAAAAATTGTAACAATTTGAAACTTTCTTATTCGTGTATAAAAAATTGTAAAAATATAAAACTTTCTTATACGTGTATAAAAAAATTTCATAAATGAAAAAATTATAAATTTAAATTAAATTATTTGTTTCTAGGTCTGGACCCAGCAAGCCCACTGTTCAAGCACAATTTAATCACCGACAAGAGCAAGAAATTAGATCGCGGCGATGCTATTTTCGTCGATATAATTCACACGGATGGCAGCCCGGTTTTCACGGACGGTTTTGGACTGTTGGACCCTCTGGGTCACGTGGACTTCTTCCCGAACGGCGGTCGGGAACAGCCTGGGTGTAATGACGGCAGGGTGTCTGTCGTTATATCGCATTTTGGTACGTGAAAATAATTGCGAATGGAAAAAAATTACCGATTTTAAAAATCGTATATTTCAATAACGGGACAAGATATTTTAATGAATTTGTCTTAGATGAAAAACATCTGCCAAGTAAATGCACAGTGCTTCCTCGTGCTAAATTCACCAAAAAAATTAATTATTGAACAATTTAAATAAAAACCGATAAAGTGCTCAGATAAATTGCTTAGAATTGGTTAACCATTTAATTTTTATACAATTTTACTAAAAAATATTAGTTCGAAATTTTTCCTAAGACGTATATTTTTAATTTTTTGATAATTTCAATCTAAATCTAAAATGCAAACGTCAAAATGACAAGTAATATATCAAAGTAAATATCAATTTAAAAAAACAAAACACAATATAATTTTGAAAAATAAATTGAGATAAATCTTTGTAAGGGAATATTTTACAACAAACGTTGTAGACCCATATTATAGGAATTTAACGATGTGTGATTGGTGCATTTTGAAATGCCGCCACAAAATTTAATAAAATAGTAATTAGTATTTTGTTTTCAAATTTATATCTGCCAAAAAATATTGTTATAATTTTATCTAGGATGCTTACTTTAATTACATGTATTTTATTCTTTATTAAAGTTGAAAACAAAATACTGTTGATTAATTTAAAAATTATCAGTTAGTTTCGAGGCAGCATTTCAAAATGCACCAATCACACATCGTTAAATTTGACCAAAGGTTACTACAACATTTCTAATTGTCCCCATGTTAAATTTCCTATGTCTTAATAAACTTGGAATACACTGTATAACAATAAAACAATTGTTAAATTAAAACAATTAAAAAAAAATTATTTTATTTTTCAGATAAGTCCCTAAACAAAGAAATCGCTTGCAGCCACGTCCGAGCCTGGTTGTACTACCTAGAGACAATACGAACTATACAATCTAAAACACAGGGGTGCACTTTTGTGTCGTACCCATGCCCCAGTGCCCTCAGTTTTGTACAGGGAAGTTGCTTCCCTATCATAGGAAAGACCTCAGACATAAATTCTTTTAATTATGGACGCTTTGGGGAAAATCCAAGAGGTTCCGGGCCTATGTATTTGACAACTAGAAGCGAAAGACCATTTTGTGGTAAGCTAGAAGGATTAATTAATACATTGGTTATAAGGTACTGTATAATACCCCAGTGTTGAACTCTTGTTTAATTAAATGTACTAAATTAGAAATATTTGTTGATATTTGATTGCTACCATTACTGAATCATAATCTATAGACACTTAACTCTAAAACAGCTTAATTTGATGACAATCGGCTAATTGGTGTCAAAATGGTGAATATTTATACTAATTATTAGTGTAATTGATTAATCGATTATTATACAGGGTGTAAAAATAGAAAATGGCTGCAGTTTAACATTTAAGAACTTATAAAACTTTGATAAAATTATAACTAGAGAAAATAAACATCTGCCAAGTAAATGCACAGTGCTTCCTCGTGCTAAATTCACTAAAACCGATAGTGTTCAGATAAATTGCCTGGCATTGGTTAACCATTTAATTTTTATACAAATTTTACTAAAAAATCTTAGTTCGAAATTTTTCTTAAAACGCACCTGAATATTTTTTCATATATTTTTAATTTTTTGACAATTTCAATCTAAATCTACATTTATGCAAATGTCAAAATGACATTTAAAACGTCAAAGTGACATTTAAAACGTCAAAAAGACATTTAATATATACAATCAAATATCAATTTAGAAAAACAAAACACGAATTTTTAAAATCAATTGAGATAAATCTTTGTAAGGGAATATTTTACAGCAAACGTAGTAGACCCATATTATAGGAAATTTAATGCTCTACAAAAAATATTCTATCAAATTTTCACGTAATATGTGTCGTTCTTGAGATATCTTGAAAAAATAATTTTTTTGTGATGTCACCCCTCCCCCTTAAACACGATTTTGAAATAGGACCGTCCTCAAAATCAAACACAACCATCCGACCAAGTTTCAATAATATCGGTTCAGTGGTTCATGAGTTATGCGTGTGACAAGGATTCAGGGGACAGACGGACGGACGGACGGGCGGACACACGGACAGACAGACAGACACGGAACGAAAAGTGTTTGTCTTGACGTGAAACGGATAAATCAATTTAAAATTTTGAAATTGGAGAACTTTTTTTTTGTCTCAATCTGAAACGATCACATAGCTTCTCGTATCTTCGATATTGCGAGGAAGCAAAATAAACAAAATATAAGACTAAATACAAAAAACTATATTTGCGGAGTTTGGTAATTAAATTGACTTACAATTAATAAAGTGGTACTTGTTTTATTAGTAACATGAGTTCATGATAATTACAAAAAAGAAGCCCATAATTCCAAACAAATCAGTAAACCTTGCTCTAATCTAAAGCATCCAAGACTGGTGCTAATTATTGCTAATACCTTATAAATAAATAAATATATTTCAGGCACTCAGCTGCAGGCGTCTATACGAATATCAGAGAAAACTCAAAATACTAGAGGTATTTTTAATCTCAGACTGATCCATGGAAATCATTCGACGAATTTTCAAATAAATTGCGAGTAAGTTATTATTTCTAATATGTAATAATCTAATGAATTGGTAAATCAGTACAATTTTTACAGTAACAACTTGATGGTTAAATAATTTAGATGCTAAACTGACTAACTACACTAGAAATATGTATACATTTGATTTATTATTTGTTTTTGTATTTCAAATTAAAATTTGATGATTAAAAGTATGTTTATTATATAGAAAATTAAGTGAAAAATTGAAATTTTTAAATCGCAGGTCTGTATCTCATACCGTTCTCGAGATATGTCCTCTCAAAGTTTTAGTTTTTTTTTTTTTTAAAACGTACGTATATATATTTTTTTGTAGTCTATGAAAAATTAAAATTTGATAAAGTCAAGGTTAGTAAATACACAGGTTGCCTCAGTAGTTTTTGACCAATCAGCTTGAGAAACCCAGATGACGTATTTTCCCCTTCTCGCGCCGAGCTACAAGACTATATTTGTTATGATTGGGCACATCATCCCCCCTCTCCACATTTAGGCACCCCAGATGACGTATTTCCCTCTCTCACGCCGAGCTACTGTGGCTACCTTGTACTTTACATACCTTGGTTAAAAGTTAAAAGTATACTTATTTTATAGAAAACAAGATGAAAAGTTGAAATTTTTAATAAATGTTTTTTTTCATAATCTATTTTTTCATAATCTATATTTTTCAAGTTTACTCGATATAGTCCCCGTCGGTTATACAGTACACGGCCTAGCCGCTGCCGAATATGATACGATCAACCCTGATGACACCAGGATGATCCTTGCCCACCTGAGTTATCACAATTTGGCTTACCAGTCAATGCAGAATGACACGAAAGATGACTCCGTGTTATTCTTGAATGCTGTATCAGTTAGAGATATGTTCGGAAACCAGTAAGTCGACTGTAAAATGTTGTTTAATAAATAATAACATACAGTAAGGGCCTAGGGTGACCAGATTTTGGTTTTTGTAAATCCTGACATGTAAATGAAGACCACTTTTTTTATTTTATTTTATCATTTTTATTTTATTATGTTAAATAAAAATTATGCCTGCCTTTTTTTTTAGTCGTCATCAGTTTTAGCAAAACCCGGAGAAATTGCACCGAAACCCTGAGCCCGGAGAACCAGTATGCAAACCCTGAGACTCCGGGTCAAAACCTGAGAACTGGTCACCCTATGTAAGGTCCTCAGCACACGGAGCAACCGTTTTGCAACGAGAATCGCAGACCAGTTGCGCAAGCAACCGTTTGGTGACTTTGCACGTGTAACGTAATGGCCCTCCGCACACGGTGCAACCGAAACAAAACTGATTTGCAATCAATTTCCAACTAGTTTTATGCAACTGTGATTTCAGGTCGAATTTCGGTTTCAGTTCCGTGGTTGCATGATATTTTAGTTTTATAATTATAATATTATTATTTATTTATAACTAGCGCATTGGCCCGGTGTTACCCGGGGATATTAATTTAATTAAACATAAAGTAATCATGCCCACCCAACATGCTAAAACACACGGTTCACCACGAATTGTTTTTTCCGGCTTCATGAAATTTACTCAAAATATCCACAAATTATACATCTAAATTTAACTTATCCATTAGTGAACTATGTTACCAAAAATAAGATATTTTTTTAGTAAATTTTCTTCAGAGTACTGTGTTACTGAAAATAGTATACTTTTCTACTTATTTATTTGTTCTACTTAAAGACCTATAACTACCAAACGTTTCAAAAAAATAATTTCAAATTTTAATAAGTAAAACTAAAAAATATAACGGACATTTTAACACCATTCTGAAGTTTGTATGATTTATACTTCCAGAGTTCTATGTCACCAAACATGAAATGATTTTATTTATATAAATAACTCTTTTTTTAGATGGGAGTACAAAAATGCAGACACAAAAGTGGAGCAAGTTAAAGGAGAACATTACCAAATACTGTCAGTGGAAATGAAGCTGGTAGGTTCTTGAAATTCGTAGTACTAAAAAAAACGTGGGCCCACCAAAGAAATGAAGAACCCCAGAAATAACGACCTAGTCCTAAAACATAGGGCTCATATTTATAAATTTGAATGAATGATAGATATACTTAATGTATTTTGTTAATATAAATTTAGTTAGTATAACAAAAACACTAAAAACATAAATAAAGTTTGTTAAAAATATTTGTATTTTCTTTATTTATCGTCATTGAAAATTTGGGGATGAAATATTAAAAAATGCATACTTTTTATTGAAGATATTAATTTTATATTTATCTAATCATTTTTTGGAACACAAAGTAGCCTATGGACTTCCTTAGGATGCAAGTTATCTCCCTGTCAAGTTTCATCAAGATCGGTTCAGCGGTTTATCCGTGTAAAGGTAACAAACAAATAAACAGACAGAGTTATTTGTATTTATAATATTAGTATGAAATTATGGATAAAGGTCGATTTAAAAATAATTCAGTACATTGAACTAACGAGAAAATTGGGGATTTTTTAAATAAAAGGTATATTTCTTTATATATCAACGTTTTGCCAACTTTTTATTCAAAATTGTATAAGGTAGTAGCACCAGTCTTGGCAAGGACCCCAGTAATGGTAAATTTTTAATTAAATGTACTAAATTAGAAATATGTGTTGATATTTGATTACTACCATTTCTGAATATTATTCTATGTATATACATTTAATTGTCTTACAGCGTGATTTGATGACAATCGGCCATTAGATGTTACAATGGTGGACATTTAAACTAATTATTAGTATAATTTATTAATTAATTATTATATTATCATAGCAACTACTTTACATTGTTTCAAATTTGACGATTCTTTCTTTTATATCTTTTGTATCGTAGTACTTATCATTTTGTAATCATTACCAAATGTCCATCACTGCGTGCTCATTACTGGTTTTACCTTTGCCATTACTGGATAAAAAAACACGAACAAAATAAAAGGCTATAATTTAAAAAACAAACTATATTTGCGGACTTTGGTAATTAAATTGATTAAATAAAGAGTTACTTGTTTTTTTTTAGTGACATGAGTTCATGAAAATTACAAAAAACAAGCCCATTAATCCAAAAAAAACGGAAACTTATATATCTTTACCTTATCTGGATTAATTAATTTTTGTACCCCTTTTAGAGTTGAACTTTGAAAAATCGCGAGGTCAAATTAATTTTTCAATATGCTAAAAAGTGACCACATAAAAAATTTGTCAAGATTTAGAAATTTGTATTTATTCCACTGCCCCTTTTCCCTCAACTGCTATAATGAGCGTTAAAATAAACTGAACACAGGTAAAAGGAGAGAGAGGGAAGAGAATAATACGAGTACAAATATTTAAACTGAATGTTTTTATTTCTTATATATTTATAATAATATTATTACATATTGATTTTGAGTCTCTATCCATTCCCAAAGCTATTTTATGTAAATACTGATAATAATAGTTACTTTTTTTTATTTAAACATGTATTCAAAGTTTCCAATAAAGTCTTTCCATTACTATAAAACGTGCCCAAAAAAAGAAATACTTCAATTTTTAAAAACCAGTCAAATAATAATATACCTGTATATAAAAAGTAAAAATTGTCATAGATAATTCTTTAGTTCAAGTAAGAATAAACTATTTTTTTTATTCTACGTACAGTTCTTTATAATAATAATAATAATAATATACAGGGTATCCCAGATTTTAAGGACCAAGTAATTTTTTCGAAAGAGAACTCGAACAAAGATAATTTTTTATGTTTTTTTGCAGATTTGAATGAATATTTTTTGAAGACGTTTACCAGAGTTGGTATCAGGAATAGCTCAATTTAAATTTTATTAAGACAGTTTTATTTAATATAAAATCAACTTTCTAAGGATGCATAAAAATATAATTGAACCTAAAACCAGCCCTGTTAAATGTCACAAATAATATTTCAAAAACATGGCTAAAAATTGACTTTTTTTCACCTTTTAAAGTTTTCGAAGAAATTGCCTGATCCTTCGAAGTTAGTTATTTCACATATTTACTAGATCTATTAATTATGGTCCATTTCTTAAAATACAGTAAAATAAAAATTGAATATTATTTGATTGGTTCATTAGAAAAAAAATAATGGAAAAAACATTTTAAAATAATGAAAAGAGTCGAATTTTTTTTAGTATACATAACAATTTTTGTAGTTTCTATACATGTAGGGTTGTAGATATAAAATATTCTACAGGGGCTGCTCGATACTGTCTTCAAATTATACATGTATATACAGGATGTTCAAAAAGTAAAAACACTACACCTTAATTTTTTTTTATTTGTATAAATAATTACACAAAATTTTGTATATGTATAATAATATTTTTTAAGGCGTAGAATTTTCACTTTTTTAACGCCCTTTTTTATAATTAATATTGCACAATTATTTTTTAATAAAAACATTTAATAGAAAGCATAACAATAACAATTTTAAACAAACTATTTTTTTAATGAATTTTTGACTTTTATTATATTTTTCTTAGCCGACATTTTGTGTTTATTTTCAATAACTTGCACCCAGTAGCCAAGAATAGTTTATTTTGATTAGATATTGAATTTTAATTTGAAGAAAGTACATTTGGATTTAAGAGGAAATTTTGACGGAACCTAGACAAAATTGGACGAAAAAAGAAAACATTTTTTTTTATTTGTGTCAACTAGAAATTCTAATATTTTTTAAGAAGAGCAAAATTGAAAACACTACATTTGGTAAAAATGTTTGTAAAAAGAATTTTAAAGTTGATTTAATTTTCATTCATTTCTTGAAGATTTATGGATTTTAAAACTTGAAATATAGTTTTTACCGATTTAAATTTCATGAATTTCCTGAAGAACAATGAGGTTATAAAAAAGGTGTCAAATTTAAAAAAAACACACTATCTTTGGTAAAAATGCTCTTAAAGACATGTTCAAAAAAACATTTTAAAGCAAAAAATCTCTAATTTCCAACGTTTCTAATATTTGTAATGCCCTCTTTGTCTAGGACCCGCAACACTATACATTTGTAGCAGCAACATTCAAGTTATACAACAGACATTTTCATTTTGAGAATGTGTATTAGGAAAGTACAAATTTTAATTCTTTAATGCGCGCTTTTTTTTTGATATGTGCATACCATCCATACATTAGTTTCTATCTATTCAAAAGGGACGATGTTAATACAGGCTGTCCCCAAAGCACACAACAACCAAAAAATGCATAAATATGCTGAATTTTTTATATACATATAAGATTAGTCAAATGTATTTTCAATGATACCAAATATTACATACAGGGCAGTGGCGTAGATAGCTTTTTACGATGGGGGGCAATACGACAAGTGGTGACTGAGGGGCCTCTAAAATATGCGAAAAAAAATGATTAATGTTCAATTTGAATGACTTTTTTTTTTTTTTGATCATATAATTCATTTTACTTTTTATTACTAAAAAAAGGTAATTCAAAATTTTAAAATAACACCTTTTTTTTAACTTTTACTCTTAATTTACCAAATTTCTCCCATTGTACTTCTACTATTTTGTTCATACTTGAGAAGTTTAAAAAAAAATATATTTGAATTTTCTCTAACTAAACTCATGGGGGGTGATTGATCATCTCAATCACCCCCCTATCTACGCCACTGATACAGGGTGTTCCACAGGAAGGTGTTGAAACTAATCAGTTTTCAAACAACTTTCGTTATTGAAAAACAAAAATATTGTTGAAAAGAGGAGTTTGCAGTTTTTAATTGGTATAAATAAAACTTAATAAAATATTTGTTATTTTATTGATGAAAATATGCTAAAATTATCGATAGTTCTGCTAAAAATAATATAAAAAATTATTATTTCAATGCAGGTTTATTGCCTAAAAACTAGAGGTGTACCGGAATTCCGGTCGGAATTCACGTCTAACGTCACTACTATTATATTTTAAATATAAATATATAAATTAATATTATTCTATATGGTATTTCTTTAAGAAAATATATTAAATTATAAAAATTGTGTTTTCTACATATTCTGTAATTTTTACAGCTTCATAAAACTATTTGTTTAGCTATAATTTTGTTAAATTATTTGTATAGCATACGTTCTTTTCGATCGAATGTAATTACATTTATAGTGTCAATAATAATATAATCAGGCCCGGATTTAGAAATTTACCGCCCCTAGGCAGTTGCGAAAATTCCCCCCCCCCCCTTCTCGAAACTAACTCAGGATCTTTTTTTTTGGTTGCGTCAGTTTCAAATTTTATAAATTTTTATAAAGTTACATTAGGAAACATAAAAACTGAAGACCTTTTTTTTGTCATGTTTGAGTTACATGTATAAAGAAATGATTGCTTATGGGTTGAAATTTTTACGTCTCGATTTTCGGATGGCAAACTCATCGATAATGGAATCAAAATCAAATTCAATTCCCACGAATATAACAAGTTTTCAAAGTTTCCACCAAAATTTGCCGCCCTAGGCAGCTGCCTACTCTGCCTGCATGGTAAATTCGGGCCTGAATATAATAGTAGTGACGATAAAATATTCACTTTAAATCTACATCGTGAGTTCCGGCCGGAATTCCGATACATCTCTACTAAAAACCAAGTGACGTAAAATATAAGTTTAAATAAATAAAGAGTTATTTACTTTTATTATTATTATTACACTTTTTGAGAGTAAAAGTTACGTACGAAATTCCCCGAATAAAAATGCAGATTCTCCTCTTTTAAACGCAATTTTTGTTTTTTTAATGCATCTATTTGAAAATGATAAGTTTCAACAGCTTCCCGTGGGACACTCTGTATATTGTAATTTATTTTGAATTTCCATTGAATATTTTTGACTCTTCCTGTATATTTTGTATTGTAACTGTCTTTTTTTTACTTTATGTACACCCTATACAGGATGTTCAAAAGAAAACCCAGCAATTATACAGGATGGTCCGGTTTGGGATACAGATATTTTAAAAGCTGATTTTTTGGCTCATTGTGAGTGAAAAATTGTATGAAAAAGTGGGGTCTATCTTCACGCCCTTTGAGCTACAGTTTAAAAACTTCCTTCAGAGTAGTACTTACAAACAAAGATTATCTCATAACTTCCAAAGTAACTTAACTAGAGCAACCACAATGAGTCAGTTTTATAGGTAAATAACTAACGTATTTTTCAGTATTAACGTTATTCCTTACCGTGTTTCCAGTTCAGAGTTATTGCTCATCAAAGTAAAAAAAAAAGATTATTTTTTTGAAAATTTTTATGAAAATTATATTTTTCTCCAAAAGTGCCTACAGTATGTAGTATTTTTTATTATTATTTTGATGTAACATAATGTTACCTACAAATTCACAATACAAAGTTTGTACCTGGATCTTAAAGTTTTCCAGTTATAAATTATCTAAATTAATCCCAAAGTGACTTTTTTGCTACCTACATTATTAAATGAAACAGTCATACAAATTTTTTTATTTATAATTATATATTTATAATTATGTAATTATAAACAAAAAAATTGTATGACTGCTTTATTTAATAGGGTAGGTAGCAAAATAGTCACTTTGTGGATTAATTTAGATAAATTTATAACAGAAAAACTGTAAGACCCTGGTCCAAACTTTGTGTGATGAATTTGTAGATAACATTATGACACACCAAAATAATAATAAAAAATACCACATATTATAGGTAATTTTGAAAAATAATGTAATTTTCATAAAAATTTTCAAAAAAAATATATATCTTTTTTCTTTGATGAGCAATAACTTTTACCTTATTGGAAACACGGCAAGGAATAACGCTAATACTGAAAAATATGTTAGTTATTTACCTATAAAACTGACTCATTGTGGTTGCTCTAGTTACGTTACTTTTGAAGTTATGAGATAATCTTTGTTTGTAAATACTACTCTGAAGGAACTTTTTAAACATCCTGTAACTCAGAGGGTGTTAGAGATAGACCCTCTCTTTCCATACAATTTTTTACTCACAATGAGCCAAGAAATCAGCTCCAAAAATATCTGTATCTCAAACCGGACCACCCTGTGTATTATTCGACACTTTTTGAAAGATAACGTAACATTTTATGAATTACCCTGAATGTGTACTTTGCGGACGTCCTGTATGTATGATACATGTAAAACAATACGGCGTACATACAATGAATGAAAATTTTCTTCTTTCATAGTAAAGGTACAATCTTACAAGATATGTAGGAACTGCATTATATTTAATGATAAATTAACAACTAAATAGCTTTAAAAAAGATAATATGATATTTAAAGAATTGACGTTATAAATGACGTATATACACGTCAAATTTACGTACATATACGACGTCTTAACGTGTATAAACATCAATTTGACGTATATATACGTCGTAACGTCATAAAAGACGTATATATGTCAACTTGAAGTACATATACCTCGTAATGACGTGTATACACGTCATTTTGACGAAATTACACGTCATTTTGTTTAAATCTAAATCGTTAAGTTTGTATCTTTACTTTTTATCGACAGAATTTGACTCTAAAAGCAAAAGAAGTCCCTTAAAACGTCGCGTAAAAGCCAAAGTGCATTTTTAAATATATATATTTTTTCTATAACATTCTAATATTTATATATAACACTATTTTTTTTCTAAAATTGACTCAAAACATAAAAAATTGACTAGGTTACTTATTTATATATGATTTTGTTCAGTTTCACATCCATACGTCATGATATTGTTGATATCTTACAAGAAAATTCAACAGTGGCGAACCGGTAGGGGGTCTAAGGGGGAAAGTACATCCCCGTTTTAAATTCTTAATATATATGTATATACAGATAACATTTTAGAGGCAAAATAATACACAACTACATCAAAAAAATGATAATTAATATGCACACGTGTCCCCCCTCATGGAAATTGTGAAAGGATACGCCACTGTGTAATGGAAAAATTTATTTATTTATTACAATACTAACATTAGCTATGTATAGTTGTTTTTTCTATGCGTTTCAGTACAATTTTTGTTAAATTTAGATATATTATTTATTAATATACAGGTATGGTCGTGGAAGGAACATCCTGTATATATTATCTTGATAGATTTACTTATTTTATATATTTATACAGCGATAGCGTTGGAAATAATTGAATTTTTTCAAACGGTAGATAGGATTTTGTTTAAAAAAAATGACACTAGGTAAATTACAAAAAATAGTTATTTTTGAAAAGAAAGAGTTTTTTATTTTTTATTGGTGTATTGATTAATTCAAATTTTTAACTAAAATAGTGATTTTTTAAAATACGTAAAAAATTCTGAAAAATATATAGCACCGAAAGTTAACAAAAAAAATATCATAAAGTAGAGTTTTTACAGATTTAAAAAAACAATTTAGGTGTTTTATTTGATCAGTGAAGTACAGGAAACGAAATTTCATTTTTTTCCTCAGTCTATTAACTAATATACTAAAAATTTGATTTTTTTGTTCATGTATTCTGCCTAAAATGTATTTCTGTTAAAATATGGCAGTGATAATTATGTAGTTTATAATTACAAGTGATTTGTGCATTTATTAATTTAACCAGTGGCGTACTCAGAATTTTTTTTCGTATTAATTTTTAATATTATATAAAGTATGATAATATTTATATTTAACTCCATTCTGGGTACGCCAATGGGTTTAATTCATATGTTAGTTCATGATACAGGTCCTTATGTTATTATTATTATATTTATTATATACATAAACTCTACAGGGACTTTTGGATCGTCCCTGCATAATTTATTTGATGAAATTAATTTTTTTATGCAACCATGTTTCGTTCCTATATTAAAATATAAAAAAAACAAATGCTATACAAAATTTACATTTTTTTTCGTATAATAAATATATCATATATAATTACAACTTCATTTGGACACCGATAGGTGTACAAACTTTCACGTAAAATGGTTCTGATCCAAGGTTAATAATCAATTTTACGTTGATAGGGTATTTGTAACAATATATGATGTTAGGTAATGCTGGGGTTGGATTTTTTTTATCCAAATCAAGCTATGATATAAGGGATTATTTATATATATCTATCAACTATATTATTGTCAAATTAGTTATTAGAAAAAAACATCGATATTGACTGGAATTTGACACGAAATATAATATACAGAATGAATTAAAAGTAAGGTACATTAATTCAATATGTTTCTTACTTCTTATTCAACCTGTTTATATTTTTGTGACATTTATAAATACTTATTTGTGATTGTAATCATATTTATTTATTTATTAAATAGAGTTTATCGAAAAAATTAATTTTTCTCAACAGTATCTTATACCGAAAAATTGATGGTAAATAATCTATAGATAAAAATATTCTCTACAAATTTTATCTAAAGTATTTTTTCTAATACTAACCGGTTAAAAAATAATTTGAAATGTATTTTAACGTATATTTAAAAATTAATCAAATAAAAATTTTACTTAATTAAGTTAAAATTTATATGACTTCACTAAAGTAAATCTTTAAGCATTATATATCATTTTAAAGCCAAATAATTGGTCTTTTATTTAAATTAATACCCATTTAAATATATTTCCTCGTTTCAGAGATATATCGCCCTAAATTCGATAAACTCATTTATTTTATATTTCTGTAAAATAACATCTTTTTTTTCGAAACAGGGATTGCATAAAAGTTTTTTCAGTAATAATTTAGGTTAATTTGTGCACATTTTAACAATTATTAATTATATATATATATAATATATATATATACTGTCTTATTTGTTAATAATAATTCATTTAATAATAAAAACAACGAAAAAGACGAAAAAACTATCAAATAGATAACAATTAGTTATTATATTAATACACTTTATTTCTATGAAGCTTATTCTTTTATTTTTCGCACTACTTTTAATATTTATATATTTATTTTAGCAGAGCGAGAATAGTTATTAATTTAATTAATTATATTTTACATTTAATAACAGAAACATTTTGTTGTAAATTAATAACTACATTATTTTAATATATTTTTCATTTATATTACAACTCACTTTTAAACAATTTGCAAAATGTGTCTCTCTTAAAATTTAAACAGATCAATTTCAATAAAAAATCTATTGTATTCACGTTGTTTACATAAGTGTAGATACACAGATATTTGAAAATTACTCATTTTTCTCCAATTTTTTCTGATACCGATTTTTTTTTAAATTGGTCTGTTTAAATACGACACACCCTGTATACTATATATACAATGCCAAGTTTAAAAGTATATATATGTATGTATATTTTAATAGAGTATACGTTCTTTCAAAGTATTTCCTTACCACAATAGACTTTCGCTGTTTTCTAGCGACAAAAAAAATTATAATTTAAAGAGCGATTGACTATTAGGAGAAGCCCCTATAGCCCACTGTTTAATATGGTCCATTGGGCCGCTTAAAATTAGTAAATGGGGGTAATTTCATCCTCAATCAATATAACCGATTTTTTCAGATTGATATTTGAAATATAAACAAATTATATAATTATGAACGTTTTACAGGATTTTGTATGCAATATCTGATGAAATTTTAGTTAAAATTACAATATATTCATTTTTTTAGAGAAAACCTAATGTGGTATTTTTTACAATATTTTTTTTTAAAGCAGGATATGTGAAAATTACGTTTTTTTTAACATCGATTTAACAATTATTTGTATTGTACAGATATTTTTTTTATAGTGTCGTATTTTCGTTGTTAGACAATTTCCGAATATAACAATATTTTAATAAAAAGGTTCCTAGGCTTTCGTGGTTATTTTAATACTGTGTATCATATCTAGAAAAGTAGGAACAAAATTTGACAGTTCTATTTTATATAAATTGTTGAGAAAAATAATGAAAAAAGCCCAGAAAAATTTTTATATGAAAAACCGTATTTTTCCCCTACCTTAATCGCTTTGTTCTGCATCCCCTTCCACGTCCTTTTCCCCTACTTCTCTCGTATTGCTGTCTTCAGTCTCGATACTGCTTGTCGGAGTCGGTGTTTCCTCCACAGCTAACAATCCACTGTTCTTAGGACTGCTACTTTCGTAGTTTCCCTTAACTTCACCCTTATTTACCCCATCTCCCGCCGTTTCAAACTTATACCCCCCGTACTTATCTGCATTTGGGGGCTGTATATTGTACCCCGTTCTTGTATTATAATTATTTTGACTGTACGAGGACGTATCATAACTTTTCTTTGACCCAATCGTATTATATTTTGTGTTAGTATCGTAATTAATTTCAGAAACATCGAAATTCGAAGTATCATAACTGGAATATTTCTGCTTGTCACTTTTCGACCCAATCGTATTATATTTCATGCTACTTTCGTATGGTTGGTCTGTTAGATACGCTCCAGTCAAGAAGGGGTTGGTGCTTGAGTATATCATTCCAGAAGTTGACATGAATATGTTGTTTGCAGTCGTTTGTATGTTACTTATGGTTGTCTGTAATGCAGAGAGTGTGCTAGGGCCATTTAGGGTGACAGCCATACCCGCAGAACTAGCTTGCATGGCAGGGGATGAAGATCGCGCTACGATGTTCGATTGAGATGAATTTACATTGAAAAATCCAGCAGAATTCGATTGGTAGGGATTTGTATTGGACTGACCCATTCCAGACCCAGAATTGGAACCTAGATATCCACCGGAGTTCGGAGATGATGTCCGGGTACCTAGATAACCACTAGAAGTTGGTATACCTCCTGGAGATGATGTCCGTCCAGAATTTCCCGTCAGATATGAACTTGTATTGGGTTGACCTAAACCTGACCCAGAGCTGGAACCTAAATATCCACTGGAAGTTGGTTGAACTCCTGGAGATGATGTCCGTCCAGAATTTCCTCCGAGGTATGAGCTTGTGTTCGACTGGCCTAGACCTGACCCAGAGCTGGAACCTAGATATCCACTGGAAGTTGGCTGAACTCCTGGAGATGATGTCCGTCCTGAACTTCCGGTAAGATATGAGGTCGTATTCGATTGATATCCGGCGGAACTCTGTTGAACAGCTGGAGACGATCGACCGGTGATGTTCGCCGGCGAGTTACGACCGAACGCAGGCGAAGCGCGGCTCGTGAAGCTGGGGGACGCCCGATGTTGCTGGGAGTTAGCTATAGACGGAGATTGTCGTTGGGATGACGAGTGTGTGACGCTCCCCCCGCCTGGGGAGTTTACCCGGCTGGGGATGTTGTGTTTGATCGTATCCGAGCCGGACTGCGAGTCACTGCTGCTGCTTGGAGAACCTGGAGAAGAGACTATCACCTGTAACAACAATATCAAGTGAGTTTGATAATTGGGCAGATTTCGAATCGTTGTAATTGGGCTTTAATTTCATACCTGACGTGATTTGGGAGCGGCTGGCTGACTGATGGGACCTACCCTGGGAGATAGAGGCCTGTACGGACCTTTGGTGACTGATGATTGGCCCTGAAACACATATTCAAAAAATTAAAGTTGGATTCCTTCTAGAAAATAAAAACAAATTTCAGGTACTATAAATAATTATGTCCCTAAGTTACACCAGATCTATATCAACATTTGAAATTGTGGTTAGGTTATTTTCTTATTAAAGGTTAATTACTCCCTTTTAAGTGTCAAAATGGTGGACATTTAAACTAATTATTAGTATAATTTATTTATTAATTATTATATAATCATAGAAACTGCTTTACATTGTTTTAAATTTGACAATTCTTTCTTTTATATCGTAGTACTTATCATTTTGTAATCATTAGCAAGTGTCTATCACTGCGTGCTCATTACTGGTTTTAACTTTGGAGAAAAAACATGAACAAAATAAAAGGCTATAATTTAAAAAACAAACTATATTTACGGACTTTGGTAATTAAATTGATTAAATAAAGAGTTACTTGTTTTATTAGTAATATGAGTTCATGAGAATTACAAAAAACAAGCCCATTAATAAAAAAAAACGAAAACTTGCTCTTATAGCGGCCATAACTGGTGCCTTTACTTTATGCACATATTAAAAAACTGGATTATATGCAACATAAAATTGCTAAAATATGCATGCAAATAATATGCATAAAAGTCCAAAAATATGCAACTTTTTCTGTGAAAATGATGTTGACCTTCATTTGACCTTGAAAACGCCACCTAACAAAAATTCATCCGAGACCCGAGTACGTCTATGTCCCTCTCTAAGCCGTGTAACTTTCATCTGAATAGTTTTTTGATAACATTTCACCATAAAAAGTTATCAAACGTGTGCACTTAAAATGGGTCACCTGTATGCAATTTAGTGTCAGACATTAGACATAAGTGTCGCGATATAAGTATCCTAATGTAAACTAGGCTTAAGTATACGCGCATGTTTCTTTCAGGGAGTGTAGGATTGTAATAAACCAGGGCTTCAAACCGTTATTTTGTTTGTTACGGGTTTCGTTCCGGTTCGAGTAAAAAAATATATTTCGGTTCGGTTCCGGTTTACGTTCCAAAAAAAATAACGAGTTTTCCGGTTTTTTCGGTTTTCGGTTCAGCTCCGAGTGATTAAAAAAATTTTTTCTACCAAAATTTATAACATAGGTGTACAAACCTTTTGCACCTTTTGGACCGCATAACATAATCCCAATCTACCAAGGGCCTCATATGACCCCCCCCCCCCCACCAGAAATATTCAATGTTCTAAAAAAAACGTGTTTTGAGAAAACATCAGTTCAAAATACCTTAAACAAATTTTGCTTAATGTATTTATCCCCCCCCCCTCTGAATTTTTTTCTTACTACGCTACTGGAATCTGACCATGGACTTCGAAGATACGCCATTCAAAAGAGAAAAATAAAAAACTTAATTTTAAGAAAAAATAAAATTGACTTCAAAGAACTAAAAACACTGAGAAATATGCCTAATAATTAAATTTAACAGTTTTTGAAATCGGTACCAAGACAATAAAAAACTTTTTAATAAAGAGAAAAGAAAATCGACTTCAAAAACTGTTAAATTTAATTATTAGGTATACATTTCAGTGTTTCTGGTTTTTTTAGGTCTTATTTTTTAAGTTTTGAAAGCTAAATCTGCCAACCAATTAGGATCTTCCAAATAAGGTACCTCTAGTTTTTCTTTTTGATTCTAAAAACATTGTATTTTAGTTTTTAAATCGTAGAATCCTTTTGTTGTGTTAGGTGTTATATTCATTATTTTATTATTATAATATTTATTATATATTTTTTAATTATCCGATGAGGGCGGCACCAAAGATACTCGCGGGCTGGACAAGCTTGATTTAGAACATTTTATGGTACTTGTATGCAGGGCTTCGAACCGTTATTTTTTTCGTTTCGGTTTTCGTTCCGGTTCGAGCAAAAAAATATATTTCGGTTCGGTTCCGGTTTTCGTTCCGCAAAAAATAACGGGTTTTCCGGATTTTTCGGTTTTCGGTTCAGCTCCGAGTGATTAATTAAAAAAAATAATTATTTGTATTAAAAAAAAATGTTCTACCATAATTTAGAATATTTTATGGTACTTGTATGATGTCTGAATGACAATTGAAGTGGGAAATAAAATCATGTTAACGCGCGTATTTTAACATGTACTGAACTGTAAAAACCGATAATTTTATTTCGGTTCTGTTCCGGTTTTCGTTCCGGCAAAAAATAACAAATTTTCCGGTTTTCGGTTTTCGGTTCAGTTCCGGTTCGAAGCCCTGCTTGTATGATAGTCCGAACGACAATTGAAGTGAGAAATAAGATCATGTTAATGCGCGTATTTTAACATGTACTGAACCGTATAAACCGATATTTTTATTTCGGTTCTGTTCCGGTTCGAAGCCCTACAATAAACACATATAATAATACTGACTGGAGTCTGCAGTGATTGGGCCTGCGCCTGCGAAAGCGCGCGCATTGCCGATGGAGCTGAGCGAGGAGCTGCTTGATACGGAACCGCTGAGTGCTGAGGGGGCCCGCGGGGCGGCGCCCCCGACCCCGCTAGCGACGCACTGCGAGTGTCTCCACGCTGCACGGGCGGCCTGGCGCGACGACCTGTCTGGAAACAACCACCTCTCAGAGCTGTCCCCCCGGCTACGTCAAACATCGCCGGGTACAACCATACGATCAATATTTCAATGTCTTATGTTCTCTATGGATATATCATCCATAGAGAACATACATTTATCAAAAGTCAAGACCTGCTGATTTTTTTTATCAATTATTTTGCATTTATATTAAAATGTAATCACCATTTTCCTGTAGGTCATATTTGGTATCATTGGAAATACATACATATAATTAATTACGCCATAGGAAATTTAACATGGGGACAATTAGAAATGTTGTAGTAACCTTTGGTCAAATTTAACGATGTGTGATTGGTGCATTTTGAAATACCGCCTCGGAACTAACTGATAAATTTTAAATTAATCAACAGTATTTTGTTTTCAACTTTAGTAAAGAATAAAATACATTAATGAAATTAAAGTAAGCATCCTAGATAAAATTATAATAATATTTTTTGGCAGATATAAAATTGAAAACAAAATACTAATGACAATTTTACTAAATTTTGTGGCGGCATTTCAAAATGCACCAATCACACATCGTTAAATTCGATCAAAGGTTACTACAACACTTCTAATTGTCCCCATGTTAAATTTCCTATGACTTAATCAACTTGGAATACATTGTATAATAACTAATAAAGAAGGCAATGAAATGATTTTTACTATTATTAATTATTTTTGCATTTACATAATGTTCATTTATAGAGCTTAAATTATCACACAGTCTTTTCAATGATACCAAATATTATCTTTTTTCCATTTAAAAACCGATTCAATAACGTCATTAAGAAGAAAGAAAAAATAAAAATGGACTCAATTTTAAAAAATATAATTAATAGTAAGTAATAAAAAATAAAAATAAATCAACTGGGCCGTACTTTTGACAGTATTTTTCCTATTTTCCTTCAATTAAAGCTGTTTATATAAATGTAAAAAAATCTAAAATCCTGAAAAGTTTTTTCGATTACACGAAATCTAAATTATCACAGAATTATTTGTGATAGATATATTTTTATTTAATATGTATCATTTCTTCCTTAGTTGCATTTGATGCTTTAGACCACAAAACGACTAAACTAAAGTAGATATATTATATAACTTAAGATACAATTAAAATTACCTGTACGATTCAATAAAAAAAAATATTTTTCACCTGTTGAAAAATTCATTTTAAATAAACAATGTTAGGTATATAGATATTATGTATTGTGGCATAATGACCTTAGTCATCGGTATGCTATAAATATATAATAAATAGAAGATCTGTACCTCGGTTAGTGATTATGTTACAGAATTTAATTGATTTTTTGTATATTGTAAAAATAAATAAAACTACCTATATAACTAAATTTTGCATGAAAAATCATGTTATTTAATAAGATGTACTTGAAATGAACCTGTAGAAGCCAATACCAACGTTTTTATCAATGTAAGTAATAAGTAACTACCATTTTTCTAATATTTATAACTTAAGAGCTACTGTAACCAAATTTTGCATAAAGTTTCTTGTAATTTAGAAGAAGGTACTCTCTATGAACCCAAAAAAATTAAACCAACGTTTTTATCATTTAAAATAAACGATTACTACTTTTTTTTAATATTTAAATTCTACTTTGCACCTCCACCATATTTATATCAAATTAAAATTGACGAATTTCGTCGATAAAAAAATGATTTCTTGATATACCCTTTTAGTGTTATAGTAATTACGAGCCCCCTTTCCTGAAAATAATTCAAATATATATACTTACCCTTTATGTTCTTAAATTAACAAAACATATTCATTAACCGAAGTACAAATTAAATTATAGGCATAGCAAAAATGGGGAGGGGGTATATAAAATTATACTCCTTTTTTTAATACTCTCGCTACGCCTATCAAATTGGGTACTGCCCCCTAAAATATTTTTTTTAAATTGGGGATGATACCCCAAATTTTTTTTTCTACGCCTATGACATTCACACATCAATACTTAACCACATTACCTGACTGGTTGGTCTTAGGAGCCGGCCATATTTGCAGGAGGTACTTAAGTACACTTATTGGTTGAGTATAGTCGAGTTCAGGTAACTGTAAAGACGGTTGAAGCGAACTGTTACTGCTTGGAAGGTCCAGAGTTGAATGTAACATAAGAGGAGGTGCTAGAGCGATTGCTAGATTCTGGGAGGACATCTTGTTTCGGTCGGAATTCGAAACGACGAGGGCTAGATGGTCCATGAGGAATATCAGGGTTGCCTGTGAGAGAAACCATAATCAGTATTTATGTTTTTGTGAAAATAGTAACTTAATATTCAGTGCCAGAATAAGCCTGTAGCAAATGTTATAAACAGTGGTGTCGCTAGGGGGGGAGGAGGGTGACTCCTAGGGCGAAAATCGATAGTGCCCCCTTAGTATTAGGATTTATTTTTTGTACATTAGGCGAGTGTCATCCCTTGAGGATTTTTTACGACAGAAAAAATATGAGTAGGCTCTATTTATAAGTATAGATAGTGCAGCCGATTTTTTTCGAACTCCAGATTTTGACGGAATTATCTATTTTGACCTTCCATGAATCCATTCTGACTATTTTCGCCATGATGTCTGTGTGTCCGTCTGTCTGTCTGTAAGCGCTGTAACTCAAATACGACAAATCGTAGAAGGGTGATATTTTATATTTAAGATTAATTTAAAAAAAAACGTCCTATTTTTGAAAACGATCTTTCAACCGGATACGGATTGTTTCGAATTACTCTGAAACAGTGCGAAATAGAGAAAAATGGTCAAGTTAAAAAATGAAGGTAATATCTATATCTATAATTTATGTTCTATTCATTTTTTTGTAAAAACGATTTTTTGAAAAAAAAATTTATTATAATTCATATGGTTCATAATAGAGAAAAAAATGTATGGGAAATAAATTATACATACTCGACATTTTTTATCTAAAACATTTTTTTCTTATTTTCAAAAATAATTCAAAAATCTAAAAATTTACAAGAGTAAACATCCGTTTTCAGTTATTACGTTAAAAAAAATCACTTGTTATATAAATATAAAATTATTCATTTTGTTCTTTCTTGTTAGTTTGTTAGAAATGTTTTAATAAACAAAGAATCACGTATACAATTCACTGTTAGGTTAGGTTAGGTATAAGAAAGTCCCGTGGTTCCCAAGGCAGATATTTTTAAATAAATTGGACGGTTATCACCCCTTATAGACTTAATAATGGCCAAAAAAGAGTATATTGACTTTTTAAATAGACATTTTATCCCTTGGAAGCTTTAAATTACCAAAAAAAGGAAGTAAGTAGGCTTTATTATATTGTCAAATTAGACGGGGCGTTTAATGTGGGCGAATTTAGAAAAGTCGATTAAAAAAATCAAAGATCAGAACTTTAAAAATCGATTTTTCGATTAAATCAAATCGAGATTGGAAACCCTAAAATTAAATTATTAATTACTGTAGATTTGGACACCCCGTATCAATTATTGGACGGTAGATAGTAAATCCAATAGGAGATATTTTCCTAAAATCCGCGGGGCCCGTACAGTGGCGTAGCAAGCATAATTGGTGCCCGGGGCACGATACCTTTTTGGCGCCCCCGAAAATAATAAAATAAAAAATAATTATAATTTTATAATAAATCTGAATTGAAATTGGCGTGACTAAAAAAAAAAGGTCTTCAGTTTTTATTTATTTAAAAGGTTGGTCTTAAAGACCATTTGGCGCCCTTCTGTAAATGGCGCCCGGAGCATGATAGACCCCCTTGCCTCCCCCCCCCCCTCGCTACGCCACTGGGCCCGTAGCATTTGCTACTCCTGCTACATGGTTAATCCGGCACTGTTAATACTTACCCTATTTACTCGAGGTAAGCAGTCCAAAATCGAGAACATTAATTTTGCATTGCCTTCAGGATCATCGGGAAGACAGACACCTGAAAATTTCATAAATATAATTTCAATAAGGAAAAGTACTTCAAAGTTAAAAAAAAACATACCTAAAGCATCGACCATCATTTGATACAAGCATTTGGTAAATAACGGTTCCGGTAATTCTCTTAAATAGTCTTTCAATACTCCGGTAATGACGTTTATATCCGGAACATTATCAGGAGTCAGGTCAACAGACCTGCTATTACGTTCAAATGCTTCTCTGAGTATTCGTTTTTTAGTTGCCGAACCACATAGCCTATACAAGCCTGAAAAAAAATTAATTAAAAAACATCTGCCAAGTAAATGCACAGTGCTTCCTCGTGCTAAATTCACCAAAACCGATAGTGTTCAGATAAATTGCCTGGCATTGGTTAACCATTTAATTTTTATACAAATTTTACTAAAAAATCTTAGTTCAAATTTTCCTTAGAACGCACCTGAATATTTTTAATTTTTTGACAATTTCAATCTAAATCTAAATTTATGCAAATGTCAAAATGACATTTAAAACGTCAAAGTGACATTTAAAACGCCAAAATGATATTTAAAACTTCAAAATGACATTTAATATGGCCAAGCAAATATCAATTTACAAAAACAAAACACGAATTTTTAAAATAAATTGAGATAAATCTTTGTAAGGGAATATTTTACAACAAACGTAGTAGTCCCATATTATAGGAAATTTAATGCTCTACAAAAAAGATTCTATAAAATTTTTTCGTAACATGTGTCGTTCTTGAGATATCTTAAAAAAAAGAAAAATTTTGAGGTGTCACCCCTCCCCCTTACACACGATTTTGATGATTTTGAAATGGGACCGTCCTCAAACCAGACCCAACCATCCGACCAAGTTTCAATAATATCAGTTCAGTGGTTCATGAGTTATGCGTGTGACAAGGATTCAGGGGACACACGAACACACGGACAGACAGACAGACACGGAACGAAAAGTGTTTGCCTTGACGTGAAACGGATAAATCAATTTAAAATTTTGAAATCGGAGAACATTTTTTTTGTCTCAATCTGAAACGATCACAAAGCTTCTCGTATCTTCGATATTGCGAGGAAGCAAAATATTACCAAAATTATAGGGGAAAAGCGGGCAATGTGGCCAGTGCGGGCAAAGTAGCCATTTAAGTTTTCTTCGCTGAATATAGCTGTAACAGCGCGGGAGAAGGGAAAACAGGTCACAACCGGTGTTATCAGTGTAACTTTGAAGCGGAAAGTTATACGTGTTTTGTTTCAAAACTCATTTTTGCGTTTTATCGCCATTTTAATCATTTGTTTGAAAATCTACTCAACAGTCATGGAATGTGGTTGCGATGCGAAATGCTATAGAAGCTGTAAAAACGGACAAGATGCCATTTGCTATTGCAGCGGTTCAGGGTTTGGCCACTTTATCCGACCTAGGCGGGTAAATTGGCCACTTTGCAGTTTTTTTTTTAAACTAAAATTTACATTTTAAAAGTAAAAAATTTCAAAAAAATATAGTAGCATTATAAACTTATATAGTTATAGTTGCTATTGGTTTTTTTTTATAATGTTGCTGATTAAAAAGGTATCAAAAAACTGCATCAAACCTTAGAGTGGCCACTTTGCCCGTCTTTCCCCTACGCCAAAAAACTTACCTATAATATCCAACCCCCTTCTTTCAATTTCTTCAACACACCTCTTGATAATTATTGGTACTTGTAAGGTATTTGCAAGAGCAAGGGTTGTAGCGACGCCTCCAGGGACACCCCCTGTCTTAGCTTCCCTCATAACCACGGTTTCTAAATCTACCCCAAACAATGGGGGACTCAAAGCTCTTGATAATGTTAAACTGGGTAGACCCCTTCTTCTGTAGAGTTGATGGGTATCTGTATGCCTTAATCTCAAGTAAAGGGTTCCTGAAATATATCAAATATAAATATATCTGGTGTAAATCACTTTATAAGAACTTCTTACCCCTTGGTTCTATTTTTAATGCAAGCTGATGTAAAGGGCTAGTTTTTAATAGACTTTCTAGGTGGACTGACCCTTTGTAACATAGTTTATGTCGGTATTGAGGGTCCCAACTATATATTAACAAGTCAAGTTCTTTGTTGTTTACCAAATCGAGTTCAAAACTTTCATCCCAGTCGAAAACTAAATCACCTGTTCTTACCTGTAAAAAATAACTTAATTAATATCTGCCCCATCTGAAGTTATATTTCCGATTGATACTTACCACAGTTCTTGCTTTATGCACCCTATCGCACTCTAGTACACAATAAAGGTCTCTGAGACCCGTTGAACCCCCTGCAAAGAATTGGTTAAACATTTAACAATGTGTTTTATTAATTTTTATGCGAAGTATCTCGAAAAAAACTGACCTACGATAGGCGCTTGCCCGCTAGGTGTAACTGGCGTCGTGGCTGCCGAACCAGAAGTAGGGGCTCTGAGGCCCCTTCCGGCAAGAAGATGGACCCATAACATCCCACTAACTCCCCCACCTGGAGATGTCCCCGTCAAACCAGACAGACCCGTAGTTGACGGAGAATTGCCAACTGGCTTATCTAGTTTGTATTTCAGAAATTCTGCAAGGAAGAAAAATATTGATCTCAACTTTTATTTAAAATCACATAATCCCTGAAAGTTTTGTTTGCTTTTTGACGCGAATAACGTCTAGAGTTTTACGCCAGATATTTGATGTAACGCGCAGAGATCAGTTTGTGTGCTAGCGTAAAGGCTATAGCCGGGTAAGCATGCAAAACATGCCTTTACATGGATTAGGGTAAAGTTGCTTAAGTAGTACTACCGCCTAAATCGTACCCTGTCAATATCTCAGCATATTTAATAACAACAGCGCCTCTAATAGTTGTAAATTGTACTTCCCAGTCGGTCATTTTAGTAAACATTGAAATTCGTTCAGTTGGTGTGTTCGTTTGAAAAATATTTAACAAGTAATTTTTTTTATTTATTTTTATTTTTTAATTAGATTCAGTAGAGTTTTTACTTGATAATATGGTGATAAAGACATTTTTAATGTTCGCTACGGATTTTGTAGTATTTAGTGAGTTATTTATGTAAAATGAATCGACTTGCAGTTTTTAGGTTATATGATTGTGTTTTTTTATATAAATGTAAAATATAATAAATGTTATATGCTGTTTATTTTATAAGGGTACGTCTTAAGCTATAGGTAGTACGACTTAGGACACTATGGTTTCTTAAGTCGTATCGAATGTTTTTTGTTTTTTTTTAATTAATAAAATTATTATCAAAATGATAAAAAATTCGTTCCTTGTTGTAACAAATAGATACCTAAATAATCAAATGTACAAGTAATGTATACACGTATTTTTTTATTAATCAATTCTTCAATCTATATCCATTTTCCCTTACGGGGTACGACTTGAGAAACCTTACCCTATGTACATATATGTAGAATGTAGGGCTTCGAACCGTTATTTTTTTCGTTTCGGTTTTCGTTCCGGTTCGAGTAAAAAAATATATTTCGGTTCGGTTCCGGTTTTCGTTCCGCAAAAAATAACGGTTTTTTCGGTTCAGCTCCAAGTGATTAATTAAAAAAAAATTATTTGTATTAAAAAAATTTTTCTACCATAATTTAGAATATTTTATGGTACTTGTATGATAGTCCGAACGACAATTGAAGTGGGAAATAAGATCATGTTAACGCGCGTATTTTAACATGAACTGAACCGTAAAAACCGATATTTTTATTTCGGTTCTGTTCCGGTTTTCGTTCCGGCAAAAAATAACGGTTTTTCCGGTTTTCGGATTTCGGTTCAGTTCCGGTTCGAAACCCTGGTAGAATGTGACATTAACACTAATATTTTTTGTACTGACCTGCTGGATTAATGTCGATCTGTCGCGTGTGGCCCCTGGGCAGGGTCGAACTGGGCGTTGGCACGGGCCCGGGACTCTGCAGGCCCGCGCCGGTAAGACGGCTCTGCTCCAGGTCGAGCAGATTGCGCATTCGCCGCATTGACGGTGACCGTGAAGCCCCTAGACCTGGCGCAACAATGCTCGAGTGATCATTACATAATACGAACGATAACAGTGCATTTATATATTACGAACACACAAACAAACGTACAAGAATACAGACCAAACACTTCACCCCCGGGTTTTTTTTGTGTCATTGTTTTTTTTTTACGTAGATATGTGGAAGTTATCGTTCAGTGGCCATAAAAAACTATGCCCAACTGAATGATTCATACGTGTTCCAGAAATATATTAGTATAGAAAGAAATATAGATATACAGTGATACCCCGAAGTTACGTCTCTTTTCAGACACGTGCCGTAAGTCCAAGCACTATTATTTTGTATTTAAGTTAAGGGAATTAATATATACGTAAATCGAAGCGCCGTAAGTCGGGGTATGGCTGTATATGTCGTATGCAAGTGAAATCTTACAGTAAGAAACTAAAATTAACAGTGTTTATTATTTATTTTGTATATATATATATAAATATTTATTATATATATATAGGTATATAATATTAGATATTTTGTGGTCGAAGCATCAAATGGAGAAGGCATATTTACATATAAACTTATTTTTATTATGTACGTACTTAAAGTTTATTTAATCATGCAAAAGAAAAAAAAGAAAAATTGTGTTCGAAAGTAGATATTCGAAACATAATTTTTTGGAGGGGTGTTCCAGTGGGTTCACACCCTGTAGATAGGCCCCACTGTGTGTTTACCTCCTCCCCTTTATTATGTGAGTATTTGTATGTATATATTTTTCAATGTTTTAAGACAGTGGTATTTTTTTCATGTTTATTAAAAAAATTACAAGAAGGTTTATGTGTCTTGTAGGTGAATCATAGAGAAAATATTAAATAGACCATTATAAATTTAATAATACATTACAGAAACTTCAAAATGGTATTAAAATGTTTGTAATTGTATTGTGTACAAAAATATCAAATAAATTCGATTAATATACTTTTAGTTAAACCTCTTGTAAAATATAAAAAAAAATTTAAAATACAAAAACAAAAATAAAAAAGTCCCCAGTTTGGCGACCCAGTATTCTGGATATATAAATCATAGAAACGTCGGAAAGGTCTTAAACTGTTCGTTATATAGTCTAGTTTTACGTATTAAAATTCCAAATCATTTAAAAAAATTATATAATAGTTACAGCCCTTTAAGTAAGGTACAAAAAAATAAACAAAAAAAATAATAAAACATGTTCTATTTTTGACTTTGCTCTGCTAACTTCATGGACATCATATTACTTTGGAACTTAAATCATAGAAACGTCAGAGAATTTTCAAACTGTAAGCTTATTAAAATTCCAATACATTTCAAAAAATTATTTAAAAGTTAGTACAAAAAAATAAAATAAACCAAAAAGCAATTATAAAAAACGTGTTCTATTTGGACACATAGTACTCCGGAACTATTAATCACAGAAACTCCAGAATGGTATCAAAATGTTCATTATATAATCTAGTTTTACGTATTAAATTTCCAAATCATTTAAAAAAATGATATAAAAGTTACAGTAAAAAAAACGTGTTCTGTTTGGCTACATAGTACTCCGGAACTACAAATCCAGATTGGTGTTAAAACATCTTTTACGTATTGCAATATTTTTTTAAACTTTTATCTATGATCTATTTGATATCTTCTATGCCCTCCTCTACAAGGCGTGTGCTCTAGCTAAGATGGGATACCTGATGCACTAGTGATATGTTGACTTGACAAAGACCTAGATGGGAGACCTCCCCCGTGCTGTGTCCGTGACGTGAAATGCCGGTCGAGTGTAGACGTCATGGGTCTGTTCCCGTACGACCCATATTGTGCGTAGTTTTCAGCCTGTCGTAACGAATTTATTAAATTTTATTTTACAACGAAATAAAAAAAAATCTTATAATGAAATTTAAATAATTGAAATGATTGATTAACCCCCAGCTCTTCTCTTTTTACGCGGATTTGAATTTACGCGGTGCGATTTTTTATGCAAAAGGGATTTTTCGTTTCGGTGAGTTGACCTTTTTTTTGATAATATAGTTAACTGTACTTAGTCTAAACAAAAAGGTCTTCATTTAGTGTTTATTAATTAATTTTCAAATGTATTTTAGTCATAAGACTAACTACAGTTATATGTTCAAAAAAAAAAAGGTCATTCGATTCAAAATTATAATAATAATTTCGCATATTTTGGGGGGCCCCAAGTTTATACCCCCCCCTCCCGAAAATTTTTCTTACTACGCCACTGGGTAATTCAAAGAAATTTAAATATGTAAACGTTTTGTTATTATTAAAATGTTTGTTTAAGGATGTATGGCACGTACAGTCTGACAATGAGTCAAAAATAATGTAAATTTAGATGCAATGAACGATCAAAATCAAATTATGAATTATTCACTTTAAATGCTTATAAGAAAGTCAAATTGGTTTATATTATAGAAATACTTTTGTTTAAAACCTTATTTCCCATTATTGACTGTTATTTTAGAATTTTAGCCAAAAAATTAATATTTGTGTTGATAATAAAAAACAACTTTTTTTCTGAATTCATCTGTCAGATATAAAAAATATTTTATTGTTATAAATGACATAAATTAAAATATTTTTAAATAACACTATTTAGAACATATGTGGAACATACAAATGTAATGAAAATAATAATATTAGTACTTCATATGCTAACATATATATGAAAAAATTTGTAATAAAAACAAATCATTACATTTCAGTACGCCATATTTTTTTTTCAATATTTTTTAGCAATAATTATTTTTTTCTCACAATTTAGTTCTGTATGTGTATAATTTTTTTTATGAAACTTGTTGCTTAAACCATGAGTTTTATTGGACTTTAACCGCCAATACACCATTCTGCCATAAAAGCCCATGTTAATTTTTAAAAATAATAACTTTCAAACTATGTAGTAAAACCTTATGAAATTTTGTGTGGGTACTTAAGATTTATAAAGAAGTAACTTCTCCAAATTTCAACTGTTTCTCGTTGAAATTAGATACCTGCCATACATCCTTAATAAGATTTCAGAAACGCTGCCGAGTTGTATTTTCAGATAGTGACGATAATTCTCATAAAAAATATAATTGTTACTTTTCAATAAAATTAAATAAATAAAATTGAAAAACAAACTTCTTTTATTTGAAGTTTTAAATCAACTTCTTTCAGATTTACAAATTTATTTTCTTTGTATTTTTTTTTGACATTCTTATTTTCGTAAATTTTTTGAATTTTTTTTTCGCGATTTTCAGCCTATTTTAATTTATTGATTAAATTTCAAAAAATTATTTCTGTGGAACGTATCTACCGCGTAAAAAGAGACCCTATTGTATTTACCTACAAACTCCTGAATGTACAATATAAACCGACCTGGATCTTGGCGCAAGCCACGTCAATTTGGTCGTGTTATCGGCCAACGTTTCGTCACATATTTAAGTGGACATCTTCAGATATCTTAAAAGATGTGTAACGAAACGTTGGTCGAAAATACGACCAAATTGACGCGGCTTGTACCCTGAAGCCAAGATCCATATCCAGATTAGAGGTATACCGAAATTCGCGTCTAACGTCACTACTATTATATTTTAAATATAAATAAATAGATTATTATTTTAAATTAATGTAACATTTTTCTATATGGTATTTCTTTAAGAAAATACAATAAATTATAAAAATTGTGTTTTCTACATATTCTGAAATTTTTACAGCTTCGTAAAACTATTTGTCTAGCATTAATTTCGTTAAATTATTTGTATAGCATACGTTCTTTTAGATCGAATGTAAAAAAATTACATTTATACCGGGTGTTCCAGACCACCCGTCTACTATATTTTACATCATTCAAGTTTCCATAACAACAATTTATTTGGAAAGGCTTTCAGTTTTCCAGTTTGGCTAGGCTTTCGAATTATTTTGAAATATCTAATTATTATCATGTTGAAAAATGTATTGAAGTTGATGGTTATCACTTCGAATATTTATTATTTACATTAATAAAACATTTTAAACTTCCATTATTTTTAGTTTCATTTTTTCTAGAAGATTAATTTCAGATATTTTTAACAAAAAAAAATAATTTTTTTTTTATATTAAAATTGGGATTTAAAAAAAAACTTTTTAGACAAAAGTTATTTCCTTTTTGTTGTAGAATACGAATATGTAAAAAAATATATATATTTCCATTTAAAAAAATGAAGTTGACCTCAAAATGACCTTAAAACATACACTCAAGTTCAAATTTTTTACATTCATTAGTTTTCCCCCTCCTAACCCTGCAACTTTTGTACCAAACATTTTCTCTAAAAATTCTTGGTTTTTAAAATATTTACTTGTCTCAATTTAAATAGACCACCCGGTATATCGACCCTAAAGAATTTCAGGAAAATATTTTCAACCCCCTAAAACTCCCCCTTGTGGGGTAGTTTGAGGGTTACATACCCGTTTCTCATCAAAATCAAATGGAACGGTATATCCAAAAGTATATAATTTTAAAGATCATAAAAAAAGTAAAAAACTTTTGTAAAAAAAATTTTTTTTACATTCAATTGTTTAGAAAATATGGCGAATTGTTCCCAAATTTTAGGGTTTTACTAAAATTGCTCTAGTTTATTTGAAAGTAGAAATAACGAACTTTTTAATGATGTATGATTATTTGAGATTTGAATAATTTAAAAATGTTAAATGGAATGATATATCAATTAGTAATTTATCTTAAAAAATATATTTAAATTAACAACTTTTGTTAAGAAAATTTTAAATTTTATAAAAAAAAATATATATAATTTTAATTATTTTTTTTAAATTATATATTATATATATAAAATATAGAACCTAGTGGACGGGTGGTCTGGAACACCCGGTATAGTGTCAATAATAATATAATATAAAAATAATAATAATATAATATAGTAGTGACGTTAAAATATTCACTTTAAATCTACATCGTGAGTTCCGGCCGGAATTTGTAATCCACCCCGGAAGTATCAAACTTGTAAAAACAGACCTGTTTTAAAGCATCGTGTATGTTCTCAGCGCTGTAAGTGAACCTGGCCGCGCGCTGTTGGTTCAACACGTCCCTGCTCGCTCTGATCTGCTCGTAGATGGCGCTAGTGGAGGGCGTCCGGCTCAGCCACGTCCGGTACTCGTCTGACGTAAACGTCGTAGACGGTAAATGATCTGTTGCATGTATACAGCCAGTTCAAAATAATTCCGACCGGACACGTTAATTTACGTGTCTTATTCATTACGTCATATTTCGAAAACGGGGACAGATATTTGAATGGGGTTGATTTTAAAATGAAGAGGAAGTAAGTAGCTTTAAAATGATATATAATATGTTAAGTTTTGATATAGTCTAACTACTGAAAAATTAATTTTATTTCATTCTGTTTTTAATAGACGAAACAAAAAAATGGACCGATTTTCGAACCTTTTATCTGAATAAAAAAAACAGATATTAAAACGGGGTTTATTTTAAAATGAACAGGAAGTAAGTAGCTTTAGAATGATGTATAATATATTTAGTTTTGATAGGGTCTAACTAATAAAAAAAATATTTTATTTTATTCTGTTTTAAATAAACAAAACAAAAATGGACCGATTTTCAAATCTTTTATCTCGATAATAGAAACAGATATTAAAACGTGGTTGATTTTGAATTGAAGAGGAAGTAAATAGCTTTAGAATGATATATAATATGTTTAGTTTTTCAATAATATAACTACTAAAAAAATAATTATATTTTATTATGTTTTCTATACACGAAAAAAAATTGAACCGATTTTCAAAACTCATATTTAGTTAATGAGAACAGATATTAAAATGGGCGGGGACTCTAAATCAAAGTATAATTAAAGGGCTTTCGAATGATATAAAAAAGTTATAGGTTTGATTTAGTCAAACATCTTAAAAATTAATTTTATATTTTTCTGAATTTAACAAACACAAAAAACTGAACCGATTTTCGAACCTCATATTTCGTTAATGGGAACAGATATTGAAATGAACCTAACTAATGAGTTTAAAATGATATATAACACGTACACTTTTAAAATATTAAAAGTACTTTTAAAAAACTTTTTAGAAAATAAAACGTGATTACAGTTTTAAACTGACTGTATGTAATATTTTTTTTATATACCTCGGTCCCTCCTTAGAGAGGGCATCTCTGGAGCCGAAAGGGCCCCATCTGAGTCGTCCTGGAACAGGGTTATCCCCGTCCTATCCGCGAAACGTTTCAATTGCAGCCTGAAAATAAAATATTTTTATTTTTATAATATTATAGTCCAGTAAAGGAAGCATTTTGACAGGAAATTAAGAGGGCAAGCAATTTTATGATTGATTCTTATAGATTTTGAACCGGAGTATTCGAAAAAAATAACCCGGACCAGCAAAAAGTGATGCAACACCCTTAAAAATGGGGTTTAAGGGTGAAAACCCCCTTTCCAACCGTTTTTTCAATTTATCACAAAATCTAAAGCGATGATGGTATATTTTTATGGTTGATATATGTTCAGGACACTCAGACGAATCGATTGTGACCACATATACTAAATTTGACCAAAAATTATCTCTTCCAGAGGGCTTAAAAAACGTAAAAATGCACTTACCCTTAACCATTAACGATTTTCATTGGTTAAACTACTAATATTTTTTTAAATTATGGTTGGTCATTATTCTTTGAAACTTCAGGAATAATTTGAACCTAGTTGCGAGTCATTTGGATGATTTTAACAAAAGTTATTAATTTTTAAACTATTTTCCCGAAAAGATGCATTTTTCTGTCTTTTAAGCCCTCTGGAAGAGAAATTTAGTATATGTGATCACAATCGATTCGTCTGAGTGTCCTGAACATATTTCAACGATAAAAATATACCATCGTCGCTTTAGATTTTGTGATAAATTGAAAAAACGGTTGGAAATGGGGTTTTCACCCTTAAACCCCATTTTTAAGGGTGTTGCACCACTTTTCTCTTGTCCGGGTTATTTTTTTCGAATTCTCCGGTTCAAAATCTATAAGAATCAATCATAAAATTGCTTGCCCTCTAAATTTCTCTTTTTCTTACTTTTCACTGCTTCCTTGACTGGGCTATTACTGTAAAAAAAATTTAACTTATGTACCTTGTCGAAGAGTTTCTGGTGTCACGAGGTAGCGAGTTGAATTTGGTAGAAATGTCGGTCGACGTGAGCGTGTTCGTGCGGCCGAGAGTTGGTATTGTGCTGTGGGGTATCGACGCTTGATTTCTGCAATAATTTATTTCGATAATGTCAACAATTGATGTTAAAAAAATGATTTAATTTTTTTTGTTACCTGTAATAATAGTAGCTAGAGCGAGGCCCGCAAGTCGCTTCAGTGTCGCTCGAGTAGTCCAGACTGGGCCTAGTGCGACGTGTCATCGTGCTAGTGGCGCTCGTGTAGCCGCCGGCGCCCCCGGCACCGCTGTATTTGTTCTGAGACGGTAACGGTTGCGAGTCTTGTGCGTAGCGTTGGTTGTAACGACTCAGCGTAGAACCTGCGTTAGATTTTTTTTATTATTTCGAAAACGATCAGTAATAGAAAAAAATCATCAGAATTAAAATTATAAAGAATAATATTATCTATAATTTATGTTGTATCAATTTTTTTGTATAATGAACCGTTTTCAAGATATTAAGTGTTTTTTTATAATAATACATATATGTATGTCGGCGCGTGGAAATTATTTAGTTCAAATTGGCGCTAAATACATGGAAATGACGCAGACCAATCAGAGTCAGCACCAATAACCAGTCAGCAGATCAGGAGACACGCTAAGTGGGAGATCGATTGGAAGAAGCAGAGAAGAGACCGTCAATTTGGAGAGACGGCAGTTAATCAGTTCTGGTTTGGCAATCGACCTACGCTATCGTGCCTTTAAACGTGTTACGACACACTTGAAACGTGTTATGTCACACCTGAACTGCAATTACAGTGTTTGGCAGTCACATAATATTCTGTGTATTTATGATTGTTATAAAAACATTCGATTAGTGTTATTTTCTATAATTTAAAGATCTTGTGAAGTTAATGAAAAGGCAATGTGTGATTTTGTAATTGTAACTTAGTGATTAATGTTGATAAAAGGACAATATTGTTGATTTGTGTTTGTTTTATTGATGAACGACGAAAGGAGAGCAGATTAGTGACAGTGTGTGAGACGTGGTGATGCCACCATCTTATGTAATAATATTACACGCTCCGACATGTATGTATTTACAAAAAAAAATTTTTTTAAATGTTTCAGAAATGGCAAGTAAGAAAAAAAACGTTTGGTATAAAAATTATAGAGAATATTATTATTTATAAATTATGTTGTATCATTTTTTTAGTATTTTCAAGATATTAAGTTTTTCATGTATTTACAAAAATTTTGTTAATTATATTTTTTCACAATGATTCAGAAGTGGTAAGTAATAGAAAAAAATGTTTGGTATGAAAGTTGTAGAATATATTATTATCTATGATTTATATTCTATCAATTTTTCCATTATAACGACCCACTTTCAAGATATTAAGTATTTTTATAATAATATGTATTTATTTACAATTTTTTTTTTTCAATTTTTTTAAAATATTTCAGAAACGATAAGTAATAGAAAAAAATGATTAGTATAAAAATTATAGAAAATATTATTACCTATAATTTATATTCTATCCATTTTTTTCGTAAAAGTAATAGTTTTGAAGAAATTTACCTGATTTGAGACTGCTTCTTAGTAGACTGTGCCTTCCCACTTGCGATATGCTCGTATAGTCTGAATATTCCACACGCGGCAAGTGTTGATCTGACCCCGACCTCGGCATAATTCTCCTGGACCCGGCTGGACCGTGTTGGACGTAATAATGGCTAGAAGTTTCACGACCTCTGCAACAACAAAAAACACAAAAACTCAAATTAATAAAAATAAATTTAGGGGGTGTTCAGTGCCCTAATACAGTGGGGTTGTGCTTGAATATTGGTTACAAGGTGAGTGATGTGCCGCCTTTCTAAAATATTTATGTATTTGAATACGTATGTAAGTGTTTGAATTTTGGTTATTTTTAATAAGTGTAAAGAGGGGAGGGGTGATTACTTACGTAGTCCCAAGAGGCTGCCCCCCTGCTGACATCCTCCTACCGTTAGTGGGTAGGACAGGACCTGTGTAGAAGGGATGGACCTTCTCCGCGAGACTTTCCAGTGTCTTCGGATACTGCCTTTCGTATGGTTGAAAATGTTGAATACTAGATTTTGGCTGTTCAGTTATTACAGGTGGTGGCGGCTGGTATCTGAAATGGGGGGCGGGGGGTATTAATTTTAATTTATTAATGGGTACCACATCTTTTTTTCCAAAGGCGTCAGAAATCAGGGGCAGAAGAATCGCGACAATGCCCACTTATGGACTAATAATAACACAGGCTCACAAAATAAAAAAAGTGGTCTAAACTTTACATGTGAATGTATGGATTTTGAGCCACTGAATTCGAATCTGACCTCAGAATTTTCCCTAGACCCCACAATTTTTCCCTAGCCTAGGTAAAAAGTGTATAATTGATGCCACTCTCGGATTTTAATGAAACTTGGTAAAAATTTTAATCAGGTAAAAATTAAAGACACCTATTTTTTTATACGTGCCCGTTTTTAAGTTTAGTGGGTAAAATCGACCCTTGAAAATGAGGGTAAAAGTTTAAATTTGTACATAGCTCGTAATCCGATTAGAATAGTGGCTTATGTGTAGTACAAAATTTGTTTGGTATTACATGTGCTATAAAATAGCATAAATGTGGTACCCCCTATAATTTTTATTTCGGGGGTATAATGGACATCCCTCAACTTTTTCAAAAAAAAAAATTTCCATACGTCAATAGAGTGTAGTGTTCTGAATACAATAATATAAAATTTCGAAGTAACGTATCTTCAAACTTCGGAAATATCGGCACTTTTACATCATTGTATTCAGAATACTACCCTCTATTGATTTATGGAAGAAAAAATTTTTTTTTTGAAAAAGTTGAGGGGTGTCCATTATACCCCTCAAATAAAAATTATAGGGGGTACCACATTTATGCTATTTTATAGCACTTGTAATACCAAACATATTTTGTACTACACACAAGCCACTATTAAAAATTTTACCCTCATTTTCAAGGGTCGATTTTACCCACTTAACTTAAAAACGGGCACGTATAAAAAATAGGAGTGCTTATTTTTACCTGATTAACATTTTTACCAAGTTTTATTAAAATCCGAGAGTGGCATCTAAAGGGATGTTTCCTTGTCAATGATACACTTTTTCCCAAGGCTAGGGGAAAATTGTGGGGTCTAGGGGAAATTCTGTGGACAGATTCAGATTCAACGGCTCAAAATCTATAAGCAGGGTGTCCACTGCTTTTTGAAAATAAAATTCCCTGAATTTTCTCTGACTTTCCCTGATCACAGATTCAAAATTCCCTGACCACTAGAGGCTCTGGAGCAAGAAGTGATCCCAGAATGAGCGAAAAAATTTGAAGGCTTTTTTTTTGATCGTCAACTTAAATTTATACACTTTTTTCTTCTTCTGACTTTCCAAAAAAAAAATTTTTTAATTCCCTGACTTTTCAGAATTTATAGAAATTCCCAGACTTTCCTTGACCACTTTAGGCTTCCCTGACTTTCCAGAAAGTGGACACCCTGATAAGGGTAGCCTATTCACATGTAAAATTCAGACCATTTTATTTTATTTTGTGGGCCTGTGTAATAAATGTGTTTCGAGTAGTTTCGACTCACCCCCAGGTGTTTGTGGAAGCATCTGGAGGTCTCGAGTTGTAGTAGAGGTCGACGAGCCCATTCCTATCGTCTTGAGGTGTTGTGTGTCGCGAGTCGAACCCTGTTAGACCCAGACCTAGTCTCGATCTGGACTCGCTCATTTCACGTCCGTCTCCGGTGTGTCTTTGGCGCATAGAATCCCTGTGAACGCCGTTGTCGTGGTCCAGAAGTTCGTCGTTCTCGTCGTCGCGTAACTCGCGCTTTATAACGACAACTGGTGGCGGCTTGTGCTCGGAACGAGGTTGTAAATTTGGTGATGTTACGCCGCCTTTAGAACCTGGAAATTATTTTACGGGATATTAGGTACCTTTGGACGCGAAAATCAACAAAAGTCGATTGTATTTTTTTTCACGCAAAAATCAATTCGAAAGAACACGGAAATCGACTTTTATTTTAGAAAAAAAATGTAAATGTCAGTGAAATATTCCAGGGCTTCGAACCGTTATTTTTTTCGTTTCGGTTTTCGTTCCGGTTCGAGTAAAAAAAATATATTTCGGTTCGATTCCGGTTTTCGTTTCGGAAAAAATAACGGGTTTTCTGGTTTTTTCGGTTTAGTTCCGAGTGATTAATTAAAAAAAAATTATTTGTATTAAAAAAAATTTTTCTACCATAATTTAGAACATTAACTTGTATGATAGTCCGAACGACAACTGAAGTGGGAAATAAGATCATATTAACGCGCGTATTTTAACATGTACTGAACCGTAAAAACCGATATTTTTATTTCGGTTCTGTTCCGGTTTTCGTTCCGGCAAAAAATAACGGTTTTCGGTTCAGTTCCGGTTCGAAGCCCTGAAATATTCAATAAAATCCTTCACCCCACCCTTTTTTTTATTCATTTTTGTATGTAAATTATATATTTATGTAAAATATTATACTCAAAAATAGTTTTTTTTTAATAAAACATTAGTCCTCAATATAAAAAAAATTAGACCACTTTGATTTTTCTAGTGAAATTTGTACATTTTTAGGAATACGTATTTCGCTATATTGTCGCGTTCAAAGAATTAAGGAGAAAAACAACTGTGACGGTTAAAAAAAACGATTTTTTTGTTACATTTAAAAAGAATGCATATTCAAAAATATCTAAAAGTTTATGTTAAAATTTCGAAAATTGATGAGTTATAGTCATGGATCTTGGCTTCTGGGTGTAAGTCGCGTCGGTTTGGTCGTGTTATCGGCCAACGTTTCGTCACACATTGCAGTAGACATCTCTTGCAGTGGACATCTCTTCGACCAAACCGACGCGGCTTACACCCAGAAACCAAGATCCATATCAATAGCCGATTTTAAAATTTTTATAATTACTATTCTTTTAAGTCTGCTTGAATAAAAAAGATCTTAAAAATAAATGGTGCGTTCATATAGATGTAGACATAGATATTTATTTTCATTTTTATAACCCTTCACCAAGGTTTCGTTGGGATAATGGAGAGTAATTTTTTTTTGCTTGTCAAATCGAGGCTCAAAACTTAAATTTTTTATATTTTTCAATAAAAATTGGTGTTGAATAAGTTGAATATATACTTAATAAAATACCCTTTACCCAATCCTAAAAGAATTGATTATGTAAAAAAAAATTTTTTACCAGTCACAGTGGCTTTCTCCCTTAATGTTTTTTTTTTAGAAAATTTGGATTTGTATATAAGCAGTAGGTTTTAGATATAATTTGCCCTTTGCAGCATCAAATTTGGTCTTTTGGTTTAGGAAATAACTTGAAATGTACATACAGTATCAAATTATTCGCGGTAATTCGCTGTACTATGATAGTATTGTCGCGGGGCAGAGGGAAGATTCTGCGCTCGGCCGGCAGTTGTTTATGTTGTTTTCAATTATTAACTTTTAAATTTAAACAGAACAAACATTATTTGTAATTGTTGTTCTGATTCGTTTTTGTAGGTAATTTAGGTTTTGATTAGTTATTATTACAATAATAATTAATAGTGTTTGTACTTAATTAGGGTTGTCTAGGCTGACCATTTTTTTGAGAAGGCAATGCGGGACTGTTTTTTTCGGGGGGGGGGGGGGGGGGGGGTGACAATGAAAGACCTTTTTTTAAATTATTATTAATAAAGAATAACAAATGTTATATTGCACATTCATAACGAGAACTTATATTTTAATTATAATTCACGATTGTCATTTTCGTTATTTTTAAATTCGCTACCATAAATGACGTAAATTTTTAAATAAAATTTGCAACAATTACTTTTTTTTTAATCTGCTATGTTTATTTTATGTGAATTTTATTATATTACCTACATTTACTGAAGGGTCAATCCATATGAAATGGTCCAAAATTAAATTAAATAGTTGCTTGGCCATTCTAAAAAAAAATGATTTTTTGTGTGTAATTACCCTAACATGTTGGTAGTTCGAAACGACCATTATTTTAATTTTATTGTTTTTTGTTTTCGCGTGACGGCCATATTTGTTATACAGGTCGCAGCATTTTTTGTACTTTAAAGGGTTCGCGGAAACTAAAATATCTCAGCTTCTATCAAACCTTTCAACATGGGACTCAAAGCAAATTGTTCAGAATAAAACGGGCTACAAGATTACTTCTAAACATTTTCACCTAAAAGTTATCCTAAAGGGTGAAATTTCAGCCTTAATTCTTAGTTCTATTTTTGAAAAAATCCCATTTTCAAGGGGATGTTTTTGCAAGAAGGGGAAAAGTTAACAAGTCAAATTATTTTTTACAAATAGGTGGGTACTAGTTGTATTCACACACCAAAGTTCAACTCTGAGACTTGCCCCCCTTTATTTTAAAAAATTCTCAAAATTTGAAAATTCGAGAAAATGGCACTTTTCAAAGCTAAATAACTCTGGTGGGGGACCAGATAAAAATCTGAAATTTTAGCCCATAATAGTACTACATAATGGTATTATGTACCAAAAATTTTGAGATTGAGATTTGACTACAAGCAGTGGTATTGCAACCACAATATTCAATAGGAGTTCATATGTTAATACAGAGTGTCAACATTAATATAATATCTATTACTATCTTTTTTCTTCTTGGAAATAGAAGAATGCTTGAATAAAGAAAAAAATTGTATTTTTTCTGAATGTTTTTAAAATCTCATTTTTTATTTTCCGTCACTTCCGGTTGAACCGGAAATGATGTCAACTTTTGTTTTTCAAAGGTGACACCCTATATATATTTTATTTTTAGATAGAAAATTAGGTCAGCTTTAAAAATTTATAACACATATAATAACTTAAAGTAACTCATAACAAAGATATAACATTTTTAAATTATTATTGAAACAAAACCACAACATGTATACGCTCATTGAAACATGCATTTTTGTGGTTGCAATACCACTGCTTGTAGTCAAATCTCAATCTCAAAATTTTTGGTACATAATACCATTATGTAGTACTATTATGGGCTAAAATTTCAGATTTTTATCTGGTCCCCCACCAGAGTTATTTAGCTTTGAAAAGTGCCATTTTCTCGAATTTTCAAATTTTGAGAATTTTTTAAAATAAAGGGGGGCAAGTCTCAGAGTTGAACTTTGGTGTGTGAATACAACTAGTACCCACCTATTTGTAAAAAATAATTTGACTTGTTAACTTTTCCCCTTCTTGCAAAAACATCCCCTTGAAAATGGGATTTTTTCAAAAATAGAACTAAGAATTAAGGCTGAAATTTCACCCTTTAGAAGAACTTTTAGGTGAAAATGTTTAGAAGTAATCTTGTAGCCCGTTTTATTCTGAACAATTTGCTTTTAGTCCCATGTTGAAAGGTTTGATAGAAGCTGAGATATTTTAGTTTCCGCGAACCCTTTAAAGTACAAAAAATGCTGCGACCTGTATAACAAATATGGCCGTCACGCGAAAACAAAAAACAATAAAATTAAAATAATGGTCGTTTCGAACTACCAACATGTTAGGGTAATTACACACAAAAAATCAATTTTTTTTAGAATGATCGAGCAACCAGTGCTGGACCAGTTCATATGGATTGACCCTGAATTAATAGTTTTTTTAATTGTTAACATACCTATTTCAATTTTATTAAAATTCGCGATACAAAATTGATTACATTGAACAGTAGTAAAAATGTAAAAAAACTGGACAAGTATTCAAAATGCGGGACATTTTGCGGGACATTAATGATGCGGGACAATGGGTCAAAATGCGGGACGAATGGTCACCCTAGGGTTGTCAGACGTCCCGATTAATCGGGATTGTCGCCGTTTTTTAGTCTCATGTCCCGGTGTCCCGAACAAACCCTTCGGGACGCCCAAAAGTCCCGTTTTTCAAATTTTTCCCGATTTGACTCACAAGAAATCTGACAACCCTAACTTAATACAACTATATTTTTCCAAAGTTGATTAAGACATAGGAAATTTAAGATGGGGACAATTAGAAATGTTGTAGTAACCTTTGGTTAAATTTAACGGTGTGTCATTGGTGCATTTTGAAATGCCGCCTCGAAACTAGCTGATAAATTTTAAATTAATCAACAGTAATTTGTTTCAACTTTAATAAAGAATAAAATACATTAATGAAATTAAAGTAAACATCCTAGATAAAATTATAATAATATTTTTTGGCAGATATAAATTTGAAAACAAAATCCTAATTACTATTTTATTAAATTTTGTGGCGGCATTTCAAAAGGCCCCAATCACACATCGTTAAATATGACCAAAGGTTACAATAACACTTCTAATTGCCCCATGTTAAATTTCCTATTTTAATCAACTTGGAATACACTGTATAAATGAATGTTCGTTTGTATGAGACTTATAGACTTATTGTCAGTAACTACTGAAAGGATTTTATTCCGGTTTTGACTAATGGATAGAGTATTTCACAAGGAAAGTTTAGGTGTATAATTTGTGGACATTAACTCGAGTAACAACTAGGGTGACTAGATTTCAGTTTTGGTAAACCCTGAGATGTAAATGAAGACCCCTTTTTTATTTTATCTTATCTTTTTTTTTCATAAAATTTGTTACCATAATCTGCACTGTTATGTTCCCTGCTCTATTTTTGACGACCTTTTTTTTAGTCGTCATTTTTTGTAAAACCCGGAGAAATTGCACCCAAACCCTGAGACTCCGGGTCAAAACCGGAGACCTGGTCACCCTAGTAACACCGGGTCCAATGCGCTAGTTAATAATAAATCTATCTTACCTTTTCTCTGCCTTGTCGCCAGAACCAGACGCCTTGGTATGGACATAATAATCACTACATCGTCCAAACTCATCTTGGTCACGTCCACGAGGTTCACGGCAAGTATTTCATCGCCAACCTAAACAAAAAACAATTTAATATCAGCCCCAATTAACCTAAACAAAAAACAGTTCCCTGGAGACGATCTTCAGGTACAGTCACTTGCATTAATGGTCTTGCAGTTTGTATTCCTTTGCGTTTATCACAAACTTAGTAGGTTCCTCCCATTTGATTATTATAATATTTAAATCATTTCTCCATGTATCAAACAAAGACAGATATTTAGAACTACTCTTCGTTTATAGTAGGTACTCATATATATTTGTGCAATTAAATTATTATGTAATCTATTGAAAATTGTATACGTAAATTTTGTGGCAATAAATATTTGATATTCCGAATTTTAGTATTTAAATATATTAAACATGATAGAAAATGATAACCGATGATGTTTGTCTTTAAATTTGGAATCTGTTGTAAGCAATTCTAGCCTTTAGGGTGCCAGACGAGTTCTGCAGGCGACTGTACGTACCTTCAGACATCCGCTGTTGTAGACGGCACTTTCCAGAGCTATTCTCGATATGAACACGCCGTCGTTTCTGTCTATCCCATTTCCCTCTCGGATATACAACCCAAGCGTCTGTCCGGGCCTTTTCACAATCTCTACTAGCTGAACTATGTGCTTAGAGTCCTGAAAAAACGACATATTTATAAATATTCATTTTGCTTCCTCGCAATATCGAAGATACGAGAAGCTTTGTGATCGTTTTAAAATGAGACAAAAAAAATTTCAAAATTTTAAATTGATCTTTCCGTTTCACGTCAAGATAAACACTTTCCGTTCCGTGTCTGTCTGTCTGTCCGTCCGTGTGTTATTTTTTATAATTATCATGAACTTATGTTACTAATAAAACAAGCAACTCTTTATTTAATCAATTTAATTAATTACCAAAGTCCGCAAATATAGTTTGTTTTGCTTCCTTGCAATATCGAAGATACGAGAAGCATTGTGATCGTTTCTGATTGAGACAAAAAAAAGTTATCTGATTTCAACATTTTAAATTGATCTTTCCGTTTCACGTCAAGATAAACACTTTTCGTTCCGTGTCTGTCTGTCTGTCTGTCCCTTGAATTCTTGTCACACGCATAACTCATGAACCACTGAAGCGATATTATTGAAACTTGGTCGGATGGTTGGGTCTGGCTTGAGGACAGTCCCATTTCAAAATCATCAAAATCGTGTGTAAGGGAGAGGGGTGACACCCCAAAATATTTATTTTTTCAAGATATCTCAAGAACGACACATGTTACGTGAAAATTGTATAGAATGTTTTTTGTAGAGCATTAAATTTCCTATAATATGGGTCTACAAAGTTTGTTGTAAAATATTCCCTTACAAAGATTGATCTCAATTTATTTTAAAAATTCGTGTTTTGTTTTTCTAAATTGATATTTGCTTGGATATATTAATTGTCATTTTGACATTTGCATAAATTTAGATTTAGATTGAAATTGTCAAAAAATTAAAAATATATGAAAAAGTATTCAGGTGCATTTTAAGAAAAATTTTGAACTAATATTTTTTAGTAAAATTATATAAAAATTAAATGGTTAACCAATTCCAGGCAATTTATATAAACACTATCGGTTTTTATTTAAATTGTTGAATAATTAACTACCTTCGGTGAATTTAGCACGAGGAAGCACTGTGCATTTACTTGGCAGATGTTTTTTGTATTATTTTTTGACTAACCTGTAATGCTAGAAAACGTTTGACCACCTCGCTAGAAGACCTGCCCATTTGACGGGGTTCCAACACCCTCACAATCATTTCTCCCCTTCTTTCCACAGCCTGAAAAACAATTAATATATTTGTGTACTTATTTTAAATTAGGGTCAGCTTTTAGAGCGATAACAAGAACAGATAATTAAATGCGGTTTATTTTAAATTAAATAGAATTTAACTGGATTTAACAATGATGTTTAACATTTAGATATTAAAAATAGTAAGACCCCTTAAAAATGACATCTTGTAATTAAATACTTAGTATAAGGGCGTTTTTCCACACGCCGGTAAAAATTTTTTATAAAAAATACAGTAAAACTTCTAAAAAATGGTATTTACTGAACCTCTTATGAAATTTTTTTTTTATAAAAAAAAATTGACGAACTTCATTACTTTATAAGTAAACAAAAATATAAGATATTTAAAAAATTCTAACGTTAAATTAAATATAAATTTTTAAGCTTTCCAGCGATGTGCAATACTTATATATTAAGTACAAAAAAACTTATAAGAATTGGCATTTACATAAGAAATTAAAATAAAAATAAAAAAGACGAAATTCATTACTTTATTTATAAGTAAACAAAAATATGATATATTTAAAAAAAATCTCACATCAAATTAAAGCTAAATTCTTTAGCCTTCCAATGATATGCAATATTCATACATTTATTATAGTGAAACTTCTAAACAATGACGTTTACATAACCTCTTATAAAAAAATTTAAATAAATAATATTTTAATATTAAAAAAAAAAAACGATAAAGATAAGTACCCAAAAATACAAGATAGTTAAAAAAATCTGACATCAAATTAAAGCTATACTCTTCTTTCTTTCTAACGATATCCAATATTCATACATTTAATACAGTAAAATTTCTAAAAAATGGCATTTACTTAACCCCTTATGAAAAAAATGTATACAAATAATATTTTTTTAAAATGACGAACTTCATTACTTTATAAGTAGACAAAAATACAAGATATTTTTAAAATTCTAACACCAAATTAAAGCTAAATTCTTCAGCTTTCCAACGATATACAATACTTGTATATTTAAATATAGTAAAACTACTTAAAAATGAGTTTACCTCTAGCGCGGCGGCTGTGGTCGCATCATGGTCATTCTCGACCATCTCTATCTGTTTGAATATCTCGGTGCTAATTCCGGACACCTTGCGGAAGTCCCCCTGTATGACCATTGGCGGCGGATCCCTGGGGCGCGCCGACGGTACGGGCGGCGCTCGACCCGGACTTGCCGTAATATCGGGCACCTCTCTACCATTTTCCTGAAAACATTCATTTTTTTAATTTTTTATAAAAAAATTCACTGGGGTCCTAAATTTAACTAAACCGGTACTGTATTTACAACAGGTATTTTCTAAAACTAAAACAAACTATGGCCACTTTGATATTATAATGAAAACTATTTTTTTATTCAACAATTAAAATCAAATCCAAAATTCAAGTCAGTAATATCGTAAACTGTTGTACAATTTGACAGCGAACCTCTCTACCATTTTCCTGAAAACATTCATTTTTTATTTTTTATAAAAAAATTCACTGGGGCCTTAAATTTAACTAAACCGGTACTGTATTTGCAACAGGTATTTTCTAAAACTAAAACAAACTATGGCCACTTTGATATTATAATGAAAACTATTTTTGTATTCAACAATTAAAATCAAATCCAAAATTCAAGTCGGTAATATCGTAAACTGTTGTACAATTTGACAGCGAACCTCTCTACCATTTTCCTGAAAACATTCATTTTTTATTTTTTATAAAAAAATTCACTGGGGCCTTAAATTTAACTAAACCGGTACTGTATTTGCAACAGGTATTTTCTAAAACTAAAACAAACTATGGCCATTTTGATATTATAATGAAAACTATTTTTTTATTCAACAATTAAAATCAAATCCAAAATTCAAGTCGGTAATATCGTAAACTGTTGTACAATTTGACAGCGAACCTCTCTACCATTTTTCAGAAAACATTCATTTTTTATTTTTTATAAAAAAATTCACTGGGGCCTTAAATTTAACTAAACCGGTACTGTATTTACAACAGGTATTTTCTAAAACTAAAACAAACTATGGCCACTTTGATATTATAATGAAAACTATTTTTTTATTCAACAATTAAAATCAAATCCAAAATTCAAGTCAGTAATATCGTAAACTGTTGTACAATTTGACAGCGAACCACTCTACCATTTTCCAGAAAACATTCATTTTTTTATTTTTTATAAAAAATTCACTGGGGCCTTAAATTTAACTAAACCGGTACTGTATTTACAACAGGTATTTTCTAAAACTAAAACAAACTATGGCCACTTTGATATTATAATGAAAACTATTTTTTTATTCAACAATTAAAATCAAATCCAAAATTCAAGTCAGTAATATCGTAAACTGTTGTACAATTTGACAGCGAACCACTCTACCATTTTCCAGAAAACATTCATTTTTTTATTTTTTATAAAAAATTCACTGGGGCCTTAAATTTAACTAAACCGGTACTGTATTTGCAACAGGTATTTTCTAAAACTAAAACAAACTATGGCCATTTTGATATTATAATGAAAACTATTTTTTTATTCAACAATTAAAATCAAATCCAAAATTCAAGTCGGTAATATCGTAAACTGTTGTACAATTTGACAGCGAACCACTCTACCATTTTTCAGAAAACATTCATTTTTTATTTTTTATAAAAAAATTCACTGGGGCCTTAAATTTAACTAAACCGGTACTGTATTTACAACAGGTATTTTCTAAAACTAAAACAAACTATGGCCACTTTGATATTATAATGAAAACTATTTTTTTATTCAACAATTAAAATCAAATCCAAAATTCAAGTCAGTAATATCGTAAACTGTTGTACAATTTGACAGCGAACCACTCTACCATTTTCCAGAAAACATTCATTTTTTTATTTTTTATAAAAAATTCACTGGGGCCTTAAATTTAACTAAACCGGTACTGTATTTGCAACAGGTATTTTCTAAAACTAAAACAAACTATGGCCACTTTGATATTATAATGAAAACTATTTTTTTATTCAACAATTAAAATCAAATCCAAAATTCATGTCGGTAATATCGTAAACTGTTGTACAATTTGACAGCGAACCTCTCTACCATTTTCCAGAAAACATTCATTTTTTTATTTTTTATAAAAAATTCACTGGGGCCTTAAATTTAACTAAACCGGTACTGTATTTGCAACAGATATTTTCTAAAACTAAAACAAACTATCGCCACTTTGATATTATAATGAAAACTATTTTTTTATTCAACAATTAAAATCAAATCCAAAATTCATGTCGGTAATATCGTAAACTGTTGTACAATTTGACAGCGAACCTCTCTACCATTTTCCAGAAAACATTAATTTTTTTATTTTTTATAAAAAAATTCACTGGGGCCTTAAATTTAACTAAACCGGCACTGTATTTGCAACAGGTATTTTCTAAAACTAAAACAAACTATGGCCACTTTGATATTATAATGAAAACTATTTTTTTATTCAACAATTAAAATCAAATCCAAAATTCATGTCGGTAATATCGTAAACTGTTGTACAATTTGACAGCGAACCTCTCTACCATTTTCCAGAAAACATTCATTTTTTTATTTTTTATAAAAAATTCACTGGGGCCTTAAATTTAACTAAACCGGTACTGTATTTGCAACAGATATTTTCTAAAACTAAAACAAACTATCGCCACTTTGATATTATAATGAAAACTATTTTTTTATTCAACAATTAAAATCAAATCCAAAATTCAAGTCAGTAATATCGTAAACTGTTGTACAATTTGACAGCGAACCTCTCTACCATTTTCCAGAAAACATTCATTTTTTTATTTTTTATAAAAAAATTCACTGGGGCCTTAAATTTAACTAAACCGGCACTGTATTTGCAACAGGTATTTTCTAAAACTAAAACAAACTATGGCCACTTTGATATTACAATGAAAACCATTTTTTTATTCAACAATTAAAATCAAATCCAAAATTCAAGTCGGTAATATTGTAAACTGTTGTACAATTTGACAGCGAATGAAAAAAACCCCTGACTATCTACTTTTAGCACAAATTTTCCACAAAAAAGCACTTTCGTTTTTTTTGTTTTAAATTATTCCAAAACACTTTGACGCAATTTTGTGATTAGGTTTGAATTACCTTTTTTGAGAAAAAGCAGCCAGTGCCATTTCTGTCACACATATAAGAGTCTACGGTAGACCGTTACAAATGGCGACCCGGCTGCAACACAGCGGTCGTAATGACCGAGCCCCCCTCCCTCTTAAAATCGTACTAGACAGAGAGGAAGAGTAGAGAGTTGGGAGTGAAGTTGTACTCCATATTCCAGGGTATGTTAAATACCGGCCGACTTTTGAACCCCCTGTTGCGATAATGAGGACAGATATTTGGATTTATAATTATAGTTACTTGAAGGGCAATTAAAGGGCTTTAAAATAATATATAATAATTATAAGTTTGTTACAGTTGAACTGCGGAAAAATGATTTTTTTAAACATCTAGATATTTTATATTCAGATTTTTTTATCGAATTCTGTATTTCGATAACGAGAAAATATTTTTTGATGATGTTTTTTTATTTATAGCCCAATTAACTGGCTTGAAATGGTATACACAAAGTTTAGGTTTATTATAGTCAAATTGCACTGAAAGAAATATCGTTCATTGATATTATGAAACGCATTCAACAACCAAATTCATTACCTTTTTACTTTTAATGAATTTTTACTTTAATATGAAGTATTTCTTCATTATTACTATGAATTCATGGTTGTTGAATGCGTATGATAATATTAATGAACGATATTTCTTTCAGTGTAGAGAAAAATAACTTTTCCATTTTGCATTGAACACGCGATTCTTAAAAAAATCGCGTGTTACGAAAATGTCAAATTCAAGTAGTTAGACTATAACAATCCTTTATGTAAGTATTATATATTATTTTAATGCTAGTTAACTCTTAATCCTTTTTTAATTTCGAATGTACTGCATTCAACTATTACGGAAAAAGGCCCCAAAATTGGTCATTATTTTCAATCTCAAAAAATGAAACTAGTTAGTAAAATTGTGCTCATATGTAAAAAATGTAGATACTCTTCATTGGTGAGAGTCAAATTGAAATTGATAAATACGACGTCGCCAACGTTATATATTTTATATATTTAAAAAATGTTAGTAGTAATTTATTTATTTTGATATAATTAGTTCATGGTTGGGAAACATTTTTGTTCACTGCTCAGCCCCCCGATGAGATAGCGTGATTATACACCGCCTATATTATTTCCTGGATTCCAAAGAATAATCCAGTGATAATTTCATCAAAATCGGTTCGTTCAAACTTCTTCATTCTAATATTTATTATTTTTTTTATTTAAAAAAGGGGCTGGGGCTTTATCTATAAACTGTTTCAGGACTACTGGAGTACACAGAGTTTGTACAACACGCCTTTATTGATTTGTGACGTCACCTTACTCCATCCAGTAGTGGGTTAGACAAAGACAGAGCTACAATGTGTATGATAGAGACACACAACTAGAAGAGTTAGAACACAAGTGCGAGTATCATGGGTAGAGTAAGCGAGGGTAAAAGACAGATATAGTGTAAGAGAGAGTTAGGTGGATTAAACAGAGAGGGTAAAAAGGACGGATATATGCTAGTAGTGAGTAGAAGAGTTGGTGCGCGTAAATGGTAGACAGAGAGAGAATGATAAGGGAGGTTGTAATGAAGTCAACGCATGCTTGAAAATTGTGGTACAATACATACATTTATAAATGCGGTCCTGTGAAATAGGGCCACTGGAGGTTTGTGAATTTGATTATTTTTTAATAGGTGGGTATTAAAAAGCAATTGATGCTCAAACTTTACCAGATAGCGGGCCACAAAAATATATAAAAAAATATTTTGTACTTGCATGCTAGGGAGACAGAAAAGGACAAGTGGTTTGAGTGAAATAGAAACACTGCAAGACGAAGATAGATGGTATATTTGTGGTTATGCCGGGTAACCATTCATTTCTAGCTATGTACTTGTTCTAGCTGGGATGGTGTCACTGTGCTCTCTCTACTACTGGATATACGCGTAGAATACTATATATTGGTCAAGTGCTCCCCTTCCTACCCCAACCCTCTGTCGCCAGGGTTAATGGGGCATTTATTTATGCATTTAATACAATATTTTTTATTGGAGATTTAGAAAATAAATCTTTACAGTTTCTTTGGTTTCTTTTTAAACGCTTTATATCAATTTGATCTAAGGATACTCAAAATAACGAGGCTTTGTTATAAAAAGTCATACGGAATATTAATTTTATTTGTTTTTATTATTTTCTTTCTTAATAATATTACCTATAAATATGTATTTTCCTTAAGATACATATAAATTATGATTAATATTACATTCAAAATTTATAAAATAACGTGCCTGAAATATATGTAGAACCGATTAAAAATTTTACAAATTTTTATTTAAAAAAATTCTGTCACCCCGCCACTGTTTTTGTGGATTTTTTCGATAAAATCATAAATCATATGTTATTAATACTCGACATTACACTCAAAGTTTACAAAACTACGTACCTGAAATATAAAAAAAGTTTCAAAATTTTACAAACGATTTAAAAATATTTGCCATAGAAACCAATACAAGGGACTTTTTTCTAATTTTATTAAAAATATTTCTGACAAACTAATAAAAGATAGAATAAAATTAATGGGACATAAATAATAATATCTACAAGATGTATCAAAATAATTTTTTTAAACGTAATCACGGATGTTTATTTTTATCAATTTTTGAATTTTCTAATTATGTTTTGTTTAAAAGTTATTTTTCTCCAAAATTTTGAAAAAGATAAAACTTTGAGAAGCTATATCTCGAGAACGGCTTAAGATACAGATCTGCGGTTTAAAAATTTCAACAAATTTTAACGAAATCTGAAATTCAATTTTTTTTAGTCATATTTCATGGTTATAAATTCTAATTTAACTTTTCGTATAAATATCAACTTGAATACATTTTGAAAGTTAATTTATAACATAATATATATATTAAATGTTGTCACGAGTGTGACCGGGCGTGAGTGAAAAACACAATTCGTGAGCAAAAATTACCCACACGCCCAACAAAGCTTATGAAGTGAAAACTACGGTTTTACATTTTATAAAATTGATAATGATAATTAATTCTGTATGAGAGAGAGAGATGGACAGAGAGGTCAATATTTCGAGTTGATAATTACACAGTGAAGTTATTATTTTATATGTTTAATAACATTTAATTATGGTCGTAATTGCCTATTGAGAGAAACTCACGCAGAAGTCAAAAATTCAAAAATTGACAATAATAAACATCCATTTCCGGTTAAAAGATTGTTTTACAAAAATAAGAGGTTTTCTTCCCAGACAAAAATTAATCTTAAATATAAAATTTCACCCTTCTACGATTTGTCGTATTTGAGTTACAGTTCTTACAGACAGACAGACACACATGGCGAAAACAGTCAGAATGGATTCAAGAAAGGATAAAATAGATAATTCCATAAGAATAGGAATTCGAAATTATCGGCTTAACAAAACTTATATCTTGTCACTATAGTCAAGGAACATTAGGTTTTCAATGGGAAAAAATTCGCAAGGAGCTGAATTTTTGTATACACCTTCATTTTGTCTTTATAAATAAGGTACCAAAAGTCCCCAACAATCCCATACGAGCATACTTTTTTACTGCCCACAAAAGGTGCTAACAATTAGTTTTAAGTAAATATCTCTGTATATATTGGTTCTATGACTAAAATAGTTATTATCAAATATAAAGATTAGAAAATTACCTACAATAATGATCTTACAATTTTTTTCGTACAAGTAATCGTTTTCGCTTATTAACCCATTAACGCCGAGGTGATCAGAATTTTTACTAACTTTTCAACGTGTTTATTTATTATGTTATCGGACCAAAAAAATAATGCAATACCTCTATTCCTACGCGAAATTTGATGCTCTTTCAGAATCTGAGCTCAAAATTTCGATTAGACACCGAGAAAAAAAAATATGGTCGATTGAAACGTGAAATCGAATTTTTTTAACAATGATACCGCAAAGGTATCAACTTTTTACTATGATCAGAGGTGATCATGGCTCTCGAACATTAAGAGGAATTTTTTTCAGAAAATTTCATCGACGCGTTTTTTCAAAATGGCGGCGAGAATTAAATTTTTATATAAAAATCTTAATCTATCGTTTTCTTAAAAACTATAAACTTAAGAAAAAAATTTCCAAGAACAAAAATGTCTTAAAATTAGTCAAAGAACACTCTCAAATTTTTTCAGAATTTTTGGATACAATTTTTGATTTTTGAAAATTTCAAAAAATCCAATTTTTCAAAAATACCTGAAATTTTTTTGAAAATTTCACCCTGAATCCACCCCGGTCAAGAAATACATCAAAACCCATAGCTCTTGGGAGTAGACTGTGATGTACGGCTATAGATCTCTCGAGATCTGAACGCCACACATTTATTTTATTTATTTAAACCTATAGACTTAACGAAAAAATTTTTAAGAACAAAAAAGTCTTAAAATTAGTCAAGGAACACTCTCAAATTTTTTCAAAAATTTTTCAGGTATTTTTGAAAAATTGGATTTTTTGAAATTTTCAAAAATCAAAAATTGTATCCAAAAATTCTGAAAAAATTTGAGAGTGTTAAGACATTTTTGTTCTTAGAAATTTTTTTCTTAAGTTTATAGTTTTTAAGAAAACGATAGATTAAGATTTTTATAAAAAAATTTAATTCTCGCCGCCATTTTGAAAAAACGCGCCGATGAAATTTTCTGAAAAAAATTCCTCTTAATGTTCGAGAGCCATGATCACCTCTGATCATAGTAAAAAGTTGATACCTTTGCGGTATCATTGTGAAAAAAATGCGAACAAAAATTTTTTTTCGAAAATTTTCACGTTTTTCACGTTTCAATCGACCATATTTTTTTTTCTCGGTGTCTAATCAAAATTTTGAGCTCAGATTCTGAAAGAGCATCAAATTTCGCGTAGGAATAGAGGTATTGCATTATTTTTTTGGTCCGATAACATAATAAATAAACACGTTGAAAAGTTAGTAAAAATTCTGATCACCTCGGCGTTAATGGGTTAAGAAGGTATTCTAGTCTAAAAATGTGAAAATATCAAAACATTTTTTTTTTCATTTTATTTAATACTAGTCAAACGAAGTTTAAAGAACTAAGTTCAGATCAGACCTGAAGATAGCCGATAGGATTTGACCGAAACATCGCCGGAATTTTTCACCAGCATATCTAGCTATACAGTGTATTCCAAGTTGATTAAGACATAGGAAATTTAACATGGGGGCAATTAGAAATGTTGTAGTAACCTTTGGTCAAATTTAACCATGTGTCATTGGTGCATTTGGAAATGCCACCACAAAATTTAATAAAATAGTAATTAGTATTTTGTTTTCAAATTTATATCTGCCAAAAAATATTATTATAATTTTATCTAGGATGCTTACTTTAATTTCATTAATGTATTTTATTCTTTATTAAAGTTGAAAACAAAATACTGTTGATTAATTTAAAATTTATCAGTTAGTTTCGAGGCGGTATTTCAAAATGCACCAATCACACATTATTAAATTTGACCAAAGGTTACTACAACACTTCTAATTGTCCCCATGTTAAATTTCCTATGTCTTAATCAACTTGGAATACACTGTATGTATATTTCATATTATATACATAAGAAAGTAAACATTTTGTAGATTTTTCGATAAAACCGCAAGCCCAACATTAATAATACTTGATATTATAATAATATAAAAATGTTTAAAATTATACACATTTTGATTTTTTTATGTTATCTCACGACCTCATTGTATTTGGGGATTTTGCTGATAAGATCATATATCAAACAATAATTATACCGGATATTACACTCAAAATATACAAAATAACTTGCTTGCAATACAAAAAAGTTAAAAATTCTACAAATTTTGATTTAAAAAAAACTTTACCCCGCCACTGTTTTTGAGGATTTTTTTCGAAAAAATCACAAGCCCAAAATTAATAATTAAATAATATTTTTTGCTTGCAATAAAAAAGCTAAAAAAATTATAAATTTTGATTTACAAAAATTCTTTTACCCCGCCACTGTCTTTGTGAATTTTTTTATTAGATCACAAATCAAACATTAATCATACTCGATACCACACTCAAAACATACGAAATAAAGTGCCTGAAATGTATAAAACCAGTTATAATATTTTACAAATTTGAGTTAAAAAATTTATCTAGTCATGCCACTGTCTGTGTGGATTTTTTCGGTAAGACCACAAGTCAAATATTAATAATGATCGATATTAAGGCCGTCTTTGCATCACAGCAATATATAAGTCCTCTCACAGAGTTCTGAAACTTCGCTGTGGCCGCTTCGTAACGGTTTCCATGGAAACGCTAGAGGTTCTTAACATATTAAGGGAAACTTTGTTGTACAAAGTCTTACGACAAAATACAGTCAAATATATATCATATATATGTATATAGGCGACAAACTGGTGGGGAGGGAGGGGGGGGGTCAGTGAAACCTTACCCTCTTTCAGTTCTATAATAACTTTATTATACATACTTGATATTTGATCACTTCTTTTTAATTTATTTAGAATAAATATAAGAATTTAAGGATAGAAATCAGATATTGAAAGATAACTAACAAATATACAGGCTGGATAAAAAAATCGTCTTTTATTTTTACATAAGGTACTGGCACCAGTCTTGGACCATATCCCAGTGTTGGACTCTTGTTTAATTAAACGTACTAAATTAGAAATATAGAAATAGAAATTGAGTTCAATTCTCTCTTTTAGGGTAATATAAAGTACTGGCACCAGAGTGCTATGTTACTAATTATGATAATTTTTTAAAACATCTCTACTTGTAGTCCAGGCTGGCTAGGCTAAAAAGTACCTAAAATAGGAATTTTTGCGTACAGTTTTAATACTTATTCAGAGCAGGTTCTTGGCTATTATTTTTTAAATATTTCTGGTTCTATGAAACAATTGAATTGGTTTAAAATGAAAAAGAACTCAATAAGATTTTAGTGCTACCATTTGCCAAATAATTGAAATTTTTTACTTTTTTATGGTGGGAATCGATTATATAAGTCTTTGATAACACATACAAAAAGTTTTACAAAAATAAAGGTTTTACAAAAACTTTTATTATTAGTCAAAGACAAGCATGATTCCATTATTAATAATTTAATAAAACAAAAACAGTTGATGACATCAGGTCCTAATTTTCAGTGAATGTTCTGTACTACAGAATGTTTATTTTCCAGAGGTATCAACTTAAGAAACGTTAAACTTTATTAGTTACTACAACTTAAAAAAAGTGTGTTTTCAGAAATTTTAATCAGCGTAGCAGATAAACAAATGATTTTTTAAATTTTTTTCAAGATGGAGGTTGTAGGGAATATTGTAGCGAATAACTTTTATTTAAAACTTTTTTTTATTTAGACCGCTATTTAGCAAAAATCAGAAAATCTTAAGAATTTTGTAATTGTACCATGGATAACCTCTGTCGCGGACAACCAAAATCGGAGCAAACTTAGGGTATTATTCTACACCACTTTTGTAATATATCCTGTAAGTATTAAAACTGTACGAAAAAATAATCGGTTTTAGCCTCCACAGCCTGGACTATTGGTATATTTATAAAATTTTTGTTTGTGTGAGCGATGGCAGCGGAAGCCTAAGAAGTACTGACCTTTCTGCGTCCGCAGCACAGCATGTTGCGCGTTCGCGAACGACCGGAAGTGATCTTGGAGCGCGCCAGTTTCCTCCACTGCATACCAAATCAAACCGACAGCGTCTCCCTGTAAAAAAAACAAAACAAATAATAATAACAACGAGTTAGCTCCCAGGTAACGGGTAGATAACTGACAGTTAACTGACTTACAAGTATCATTTGTGGAAATTAAAGATGGATAAAATGTGGTGTGTGCCTCACCCACATAAGCGCACGGTTGAAGTGAAACTTCTTTTGTTTTCATTAACCATGCGAATTAAATAAATAAAGTAGACGATTACATAGCTACACAAAAAAAAGTGCGGAGCCAAAAAAGCGACCTATATTCGCAGCGTGCGCGATGACAGCGCCGACTAGCGGTTACAACTAGAGGGGGCTTTGACATACCTGTCAAAATGAAAAGTAAGTAATTAAATATAATAAAAAAGATATTTTTTAGACGATTCTTTATGACTATCGGGTGGTTAATCATGTTGATCTTTCTATTTTTAGTTAAAAATTATCCCTCCACAAGTCCCCTTTTGGCACCTCGTGCGCTGCGATTTCGTTTCCCCCACCACATACTTCGCACTCAGCAAATAGCATTACAGTATTGGTCGAGCATAGTCAAAATCTGCTTACCAGTTTTTTTTAATTTGAAAAATTCAAGCTCAAATTCCAAAAATTTTGATTTTGACTATGCTCGACCAATACTACAATGCTATATAGGTCGCTTTGTTGATATCGCACACTTTTTTTGGAAAAATTCAAACTAAAACTAAAATTCAAGCTCAAATAAAAAAAACTGGTAAGAAAAAATTCCAAAAATTTGAATTTCTACTACGCTCGATCCGACCAATACTACAATGCTATATATGTCGCTTTTTTGGTATCGCACACTTTTTTTTTTGAAAAATTTAACCTAAACCGAAAATTCAAACTCAAATTTAAAAAAAACTGGTCACAGAAAATTTCAATAATTTGGATTTCGGCTATGCTCGACTAATACTACTATATAGGCCGTTTTTTTAGCTCCGCACTTTTTTTTGTGTAGCTGTGATTATTAAATTAATAATATAATCAAACGTATTATTTTAACGAATACACCGTATACAAAACACCAACTTGTGCGCATTTATCCATCTTTCTCTTATACATTTACTCATCCCTCTCACGCATAACCTACGTAAAGTGACTTGTACGCATGCGTTATTCATCCATCTTTCTTTTATACACCTACTCACGCATATGCACACTCTCCAGTGGCGTAGATAGCATTTTGCGATGGGGAGTGATAAATAAAAAAATATAGTTCGGGAGCTCCCAAGAAATGCAAAAAAAAATAAAAATATATTATTATAATTTTGATTGAATGATCTTTTTTTTTGATCATATGGTTATAAACTGTAGTTAGTGTACCCTTTATTACTTAAAAAAAAGGTTATCCATTAAAAATTAAGAGTTTAAAAATTGTCTCTCAGTTAAAAAATGTTTTTGAGTTTTCTCATGATGTAGGCTCATGGGGGTTGATTGATCATCTTGATCCCCCCCCCCCCCCTATCTACGCCACTGACACTCTCCTTAGCGTTTCATTTATAAAATCTGTCGAGGTCATTCCAATTCGCTAGTCTCGCTAAAGAAGTTTCACTTCAATAATGATTAACATCCAACTGACGGTCAGATAACCTTTTAACGCAAAGCTGGCCAAACCTGCGGCCCGCGACGCTGTTATATGCGGCCCGCGGCCATATATGAACAAATTATGTTTGTATAATGTTTATTTTAATGTTGGTTTTAATTTCCCGTTGTTTTCTATAAAATATTGTTCTGTTTATGTGACTTAACTACTCATTTTAATTGATAATTTTGTTTTATAATATAATACAAAATTAGAATTTGAAGTATTTTTGTGAATAAATAAAACCATTATTTATTAGTATTTTAAATACTTGAAAGAATACCGATATAATTTATCGTTGGTTAAATATTTTTTAAAATTTACTATGATTAATTTTTTTCCTTCGAATCGAATGTGACAAATTGTAACCCTTTATCTGTGACGGGGCAAAATATTGAGATTTTTTCGTTATTTATTAATTATACAAAATCGTAAGTATCTCGGTTTCTATGCGAGGTAGTGGATAATTTTTTCTCTAAAACTCAGTTACAACTTACAAGCTTTCATCTGTGAAAATTAGCTTTACGTTTTTTATGCTAATACATTTAAGAGTTTAGGGATGGGGGTTAAAAGTAATTATATTATAAAATTGATTACATAAGCTATCTATTGGCTTTTTATTTATTGCTCTATGATTATTAGTTCCGGAGATATAAGCTTTCAAAGTGTGACATACATATTTTCGTTACATTCGTGTTTCCGAACTTATTCCCTAATATTTCCGGGAAAGACGTAGTTCTACTTCAAAAAAATAAAAAATAAAAATTGATAAGAAAAAAATTCAAAACCGGAAAATCTAATTTTTTTTACGGCCCTCGGAAAATTTTAGGTCGTCAATGCGGCCTGCGGTGTAATTTGATTTGGCCAGGCCTGTTTTAATGCATTTACGCAACTGATACGGATAAACAACTGACACTTAACTGATTTTCTAGTCCAGTGTTTGACAAAGTGTGGCACGCGTACCCCTAGGGGTACACGAAGGAGTTTCAAGGGTACTTCTTAATGTTTTTTTATAAAATAATTTTGTGTTTCGAACGACAAATTCTGTATAAATGTGATTTTTGAAAATTCTTTTTTTTACGTTATATATCACATTTTTCATAAATTTACCCCCGTACCCCCTAAGAAATACGCCGGTAACACTTAACTCTGAAAGGGGTACATGATAAGTACTTAAATGTAAGACTCATATTTCATCAATATGGCCCGAATATATGTTACGAAACGTTGGCCTAGATATCGATCCAAATGACCTATTTTCATATACACATAGTAAAAAAAATTCTATAGTATAAAATACTTCTTTAAAAAGTATTTTTTATTTTGTTTGTACAAGGCTATATATGAGGATGTGTTAATATAAAGTTGACCCCCCTTTGCCCCACATATACACACACATATATAACGGGCTGTTAACGTGACCCCCTCCCTCCCAATCACGTAGTGGCAATATTTCATTCTATTGCCTCCTATCTTTCATTCTAGACTGAATGGTGAGAATTTAAATAAGGCTACGGGTGGTTTTCGAAGGGGTGAAGAAGGGGAGAACTGGGGTAAAATATTCTTGACACTATGAATTTTATACTCTTATTTTTGTATGTTTTTTTATCTTTTGTTTTGTCATGTAAAAAGTAAAATGCAAGTGACTTTGTAGTCTCAACTATTAGATTATATTTGTGACATTAAATTTAATATCGAAAAATATTCTTAACCAATACATGTTATTAATTAAATAATAACAATAATAATACCCTCCCCCTCTCACACCCAACCCTACGCCCTTTAACCCTATTAATATCCTTTTATTTTACATTTTTTTATGAAAGTTTAAATTTAATATTTCATAACTTAATTACGTTTAAAATTCTGTATAAGCCAATATATCGATTCTAGGGTCTTAAAGATGAAAAAGGGGTAATGTAAATGTACCTATACTTTAAAACAATTAGGATGACCTAATTTCAGCAGAAGCAGATTAATGATTCAAAAAAATTCTATATTATTTCAATCGTTACCAACGTTTCGTCAGACAGTTGCAGTGAACATGTACAGATAATTTTTAAATATACTTTATCTTATATGTGTAACCCCTCCCCCCCTTTATCCGGTAAAATTTGATGAAATCAAATTTTTTAATGTTTGAATGAATTCCAACATTTTTAAAACTGCAGCCTGAAATTTTAACTTTATGAAAAAACGTTTTTCACAAAAATTTCCAGGACGCTATTTACCACAATTTTATTGTATTCATTTTTTTATGTGACGTCATATTTTAGAGATAATTATGGCGTTATTTAAAAACTACCCTGCATTTTTGATTTTACCAAAAAAATTCTCAAAATTTTATCGTCAACTATATTTAAAGAGAGTAATTTTATACTGTTTCATACTTTTTACCCCAATTTCCGCTAAAACCATCTACAGAATTACATTTAAATGATTTTTTATACAATTTACTAGCTCAAAATAACTTTAATTAAATTCATAATTGTTAAGTTTATTTCGATATAAAATACCCTAATTTTCCGAGAAAATTTTCCACAGAAAAAATTTTTTATATTTTTTCTCATAATTTCGAAACAAATCTGAAAAAATATTTACAGTATAAATACTAGATCCAAATATTTTTGGGGGGTTTGAAGATACAAAATACCCCAAATTTTTCAAAAAACCTATTCACAGAAAAATTCTAAAATAAATTTGTAATATAATATTAATGATTTATATTAAAAAAATTGCTTTATAATAAAAAATTATGCTCCAGCAAAAATATGAACTCTTTATAAACTAAAATTCCACATTTTTATGGTTATTAAGGTACAAAATATACTAAATTTTCCACATAAAGACATTAATAGAATTTTTACAGAATTCCCAAAACGATTTGTATAAAAATTACGTTCGAGTAGAAATAAACGATTTAAAATTCCAATAGATAGTAAGAGTAACACACATTCCTATATAAAATATAACAAACTTACCTTTTCCTAATCATGTGTAGAGTCTATATCCACATATATACACGTCAAAAAAACCTTTACACAATATAGACACCTCCATTTTATATTTTTAATACAAAAAGCACACATTAAATAGAAAATTCAGCTTCGCGTCCATTACAATCCATTCTAGAGATGTATGAAACGAATTTAATCAATAAAAGTCACCCTAGCTTCAATATACTTGAAAACAGAGCACTAAAAACTGCACACAAATTAATTTTGTTCAAATATGAACCAACAATTCAAAATTCAAATATATCATATGTTGTTTTCACACGAGAAACATTTGAATACATATATTTCGTTAATTGTTGTCGGGAAATGTACAGAAAAATCAAAATGTCCGCTACAAATATATTTCTTTCACTTGCACTACAGTTTGTTAACTATTTACACGTATTACATATGTTAGAATTTACTATTTACACTTTTAACTATATGTTTTAGTGATTTCTGTTGGATTTGTTAGAAAATACGGCAGTTTTAGGTATTTTTATGGTATTTTAGACGAGATGTAGTATGTAGTGATGTATCCCCACCCTTAAAGCGACACTGGCGCTCTCATGCGCCGGAAATGTCAACTAGGGAAATTAATTGATAACGTATGAAAATTATGTAATTCATTTTAATAATGATTATTTTACGTTCTAATTGTTGTAATGTTTTTCTTTCATGTAAAAAAAGTTTTTCTTTATAAATAATATCAGGAAGGGTTGTATTTACTAGTTTTTTCACCTCCTCCCTCCCCAAATATATATCATACACCTACCTATTTTATTTTTTCTGAAAATTCCTTCAAAAAATAATGTAAGCATATAATTTTTTTTCAATATTTTATTTTCAAAAAACATTTTGTATAAATATCTGAAACAAACTACAACAAAATAAAAACAAATACATATTTACAAAAAATCTCCCGGATTTTTTCGTTAATTTTGGAAAATTCCTGGATTTTTGGAATTTTCCGGGAGTTAATATAATGACTATACACTTTACGAGAGTGAAGACAACATAGCTATAGCTGGGTCTTCAGTTTCGTACGTTATTAAAATATCCCTAAATTTATCTAAGAGCTGTAAAAGCTGACTCCGCCTTAGGTTTTCCAAAAACATGATTTCCTCTAAGTGATGGTCACCTCTGAAATACCCGTGACGACATAACTTTGCCAAAAGGGACAAATCTTCAGCATTATTTGCAGCAGGAATCTTAAAGAAAAGAAACATTTTTTTGTACTTAAAGGGCTGTAACATATAAATTAGAGCTGGTCGCGGGACGTGAATTTTTCGGGTCACGGTTGTTACCCGCGTGAGCGATTTTCAAATCTTGAAACGTGAGCGTGCGTGATCGTGAGTCATATTAAAACAACCGTGCGTGAGTACATTTTTTTTATAAACTTATTTGATTTTTTTTTTAATATCGGAACTAATAATGCATAAATATAATAATGTTTTAAAACGAATTTTGACATTAAAAAATACAGTATAAAAAATAAATGTTATTTTTAGAAGCAGTTTCACATGGTCAGTATTGCAAACTCTATCAGAACACCAAAAAAGATTAAAAAATGCATTGTATCTTTATTTTCTTATTATTTTGTTTGCTATTATTGTACTAGAATGCAATTTAGAAGAAAATAATATGAATATAAAATATACACAATGTATTGCACGTAAAAAACATCACGAGTGTGACCTGCCGTGCGTGATCGGGCGTGAGTAAAAAATAGAATTCGTAAGCGTGCGTGATCGTGAACAAAAATTACTCACGCGCTCAGCTCTAATTTAAATTATTCGTCGAAATGATTTGAAGTATTTACACGTAAAAATAGACTATTTAACAAACAATTTAGGACTAATCTGGAGTTTCTATGAATATAGTTCTAGAGCAGGCCTGGCCAACCCAAATTGCACCGCGGGTCGCATTGACGACCTAAAATTTTTCGAGGGCCGCACATAAATAACATTTTTTGTAAAACAATTTAAATTTTCCGGTTTTGAATTTTTTCTAATTTTTTTTTAAGTAGAACTGTGTCTTCCCCGGCAATTTTAGAGAATAACCTCGGAAACACGAATGAAACGAAAATATGTCACACTTTGAAAGCGTATATCTCCGGAACTAATAATCATAGAGCAATAAATAAAAAGTCAATAGATACCTAGCTTTTATAACAAATTTTATAATATAATGAATTTTACCCCCCCCCCCCCCCCCCATCCCATCCCTAAACTCTTCAATGTATAAGCATGAAAAATGTAAAGATAATTTTCATAGGATTTTATACATATAGCCGATCTTCATTATTTCGCCCCCTGTCATCTGTGACGGTAGTAATTGATATTATTCAATCCGGTGCGAAAAATTCTATGGGGGAAAAATTATCTACTACCTCGCATAGAAACCGAGATATTTACGATTTTGTATAATAAATAAATAGCGAGAAAAAATCTCAATATTTCGCCACGTCACAGATAAAGGGTTGCAATTTGTCTCATACTATCCGAGGGGGAAAACAATCAAGTTGTAAATTTAAAAAAATATATATTTAATCAACAACAAAATATATCTGTATAGTATCAAGTATTTAAAATACTAATAAATAATGGTTTTATTTATTCACAAAAGTATTTTAAATTCCAATTTAGTATTTATATTATAAAACAAAATTATCAATTAAAATGAGTAGTTAAGTCACATAAATAGAACAATATTTTAAAGAAAACGACGGGAAATTAAAACCAACCTCAGTCATTCTGAAACACCTGATACTTAAAATAAACATTATAAAAACATAATTTGTTCATATGTGGTCGCGGGTTGGTCAGCCCTGTTCTAGAGTAATGTATGGTCAAACATTAGGTTTTTATCACCCAAAAAAAATTAAATACAGTAGAACTCCTATAAGTTCTAAGCTACGGGACCTAAAATTCTCGGAAATAGAATTTACGAGGTACCCCTTCCATCACAATACCGATCTAATGAAATGAGACAGGAATAGCTTTCTCTCTCTTTCGTAAACTTTACTCAGAGTCAAGGTTAGTATAAGTATAGGTTGCCTCATAACTTTTTGACCAATCAGCGGCTGCGTGTGATGACGTCACCCTGAGGAACCTTTAAACGTTGTTTCATATATTAAGTTTTTTTTCAAATTATTTCGAATTTTTGGATATTTGTATTTAAAAAAAGTAAATATTATTGTTTATTACAGAAGCACAAATTATTACATATAATATTTCTTCATAAAAACTTTAAAATGATGTCAGAAATCAATGCTTAAAGAAAATACATTTGTTGGTTACACATAAAAAAACACTTGTTTAAAACTATAATTTATAATAATAAAATAATAAAAATTTAGATTTAAAACTCAGTACACTATCAATATCAAATGAAAATATTTAAAAACAACTTACAATAAATCAGCATAACTAAAATAAAGAGTAAATATAGTTTGACAGCCATTTATAATGTCAAAGAGTTCCTCACGATGACGCGTTCTCCCCTCTCATGCCACTCCCCGCCAGAGTTATGAGGCAACCTATTACTAACCTTGGTACAGAGTAATCTAACATAACCCACGTGACACTCTGGTGGTAAAATTGAAAAGTTATCTGACAATTCATCATTTGTAATATATGGCGTCTTCAGAAGAAGATATAGTGACTATATTTGAGTTTTATTTGAATACTTATGTAAGTATTTGATAACATATTATTTTTTTTTCGTCTGTTTAATAACATTGTACATATTTTTCCATTTATATAATAGGCATGATGCCTAATTTTTTAAAACTATTTTATGATGATCTTACGTGTCTCCTATTTCCAAAAAAATACTTATTTCTGCAGAAAATAAAGGTTTAATCACAAAAATTGACTCTTTTAAAACTAATTTTGAATTTGACGCCAAAATGTTCGCAGGTGTCATGGCGCATTTTTGACGTCACGCCTATGTAAAGACTCCTTGTCAACAATAATAAATCCTTGTTCCATCGCTAACGTTTCTCGGTTTGATGTTTACTTAGCCGTGACGTCATCCACTCTAACTGGTGTTTTATCAAACATGGCGGATTGCTGTATTTTGTGTTTTTATTTTAACAAAAATCATATTAGTCTCGCTTTTAATATAAAAATAAATACATTTTTTAGAATCTTTTGAACTTATTTCATTATTTAAAATCATAATTTCAGTGATACTTTGTTACTGGCATCATGCCTATTATGAAACCACTTTAATAATTATTTTCTCACCGTTTGCGCATGCTCAATGAAAATACCGTAAGGAGTGAGGAAAACAACTTATCTTCTGATGTAGGGGAATTCGAACTTAAATTGTTATAACTTATAGGAGTCCTACTGTAAAATCTGATTATTTATATTTAAAGGACTGTAACTTTTAAACTATTCATCGAAATGATATAAAATTTTTACACGTAAAACTAGAATATTTAACGAACATTTTAAGACTAATCTGAAGTTGTTTAATCAAACATGAGGCCTTTTTCTCTTCTGAAAAAAAAATTTGAATAAAATCTGAAAAAGGTATTTTTACCTTGAAAATAGCGTTCCTCTCTTCAGCAGAGAAATCTAGAAGTTGCTCTTCAATTTTTTCATCGATGGACATGTAACTAATATCGTTTTCGATGCTATGGGCTGCTACGTCAGTACTATGTGAAGATGGCTGTTCGCCTAGCAAGTCGTCTGAGATTGTCGAAGCTCCAGATTCCGATTCTGTGCGAGAGTGGGAAGCTGTGATAGCAGTGGATATGTTTATAGTGTTGGTATTACTAGAAATGGAGATAGAGTTTTTGGGGGAGGAAGAAAATCCGGTTGCTTTTGATCGAGAAGCGGATCTAGATCTGAAATGGGGAAAATTTGGTAATTTATTTTATAATAAGGTTGTTTTGTAGTCTTTGACTGTATTGAAAGTAGAGCTGGGCGCGGGCCGTGAATTTTTCGGGTCACAGCTGTGACCCGCGTGAGCGTGAGCGATTTTCAAATCTTGAATCGTGAACGGGCGTGATCGTGAGTCAAATTAAAACAACCGTGCGTGAGTACATTTTTCTCGTGCGTGAATATATTTTGAAGGTCATTTTTTTTATAAACTTATTTGATCTTTTTTTTTAAATCTGAACTAATAATACATAAATATAATAATGTTTTAAAACGAATTTTGACATTAAAAAATATAGTATAAAAAATAAATCTTATTTTTAGAAGCACTTTCACATGGTCAGTATTGCCAACTATATCAGAACACCAAAAAAGATTTAAAAATGCATTGTAGCTTTATTTTCTTATTGTTTTGTTTGCTATTACTGTACTAGAATGTAATTTAGAATATACTGCACGTAAAAACATTAGTTTTCATCTTTTCAAAATTTAATTTACAACAATTAGATTAAGCCGTGCGTGATCGGGCGTGAGTAAAAAAATAGAATTCGTGAGCGTGCGTGATCGTAAATAGTTTTTTTGTAACCGTGAGTGCGCGGGCGTGACTAAAAATGTTCTCTCGTGAGCGTGCGTGATCGTGAGCAAAAATTACTTACGCGCCCAGCTCTAATTGAAAGTATTAGTGTTATACAGGATGATTTACAACTAGTGTAAACAAATTTAACAGTAGATCGAGGATGTAATTTTAAGCAAAAAACTTTAAGTGAACCTCTGTCCGGAAATTCTTCGTGAGGGAGTTACAGTTTTTTACCCAAAATTAGTGTTTATTTAATATCTAGAGAACCAATTGTGGTACAGTTATGAAATTTGACACAGGGTTTGGTATTAATAATTGTTACCGATTTCCAATATCACATAATAATAATTTAGACCAGGGGTGTATGGGTCCACGTATTATTTTGTTCTTTAATTTTTTTCTGATTATATGACACAAAATACACAAAAATATACTTTTATCATTTGTCACAGGATCATCCGGTTTCGAGAAATATTGAAAAAAAAAGGATTGCAAAATTTTACTTAATACGGATGCTTCAAATTACACAAAATAAGTATATATTCTTGTTCTATAATTAAAAATAAGATGAAAAGTTAATATAAATATACCTCCAGAACTGCATTTTTAACAACAAATAGCCATTTATAGTTTCGTTTTTAAATCATGTTAGTAAAGTATGTGTAACAGTAATACAACAGAGTTTGGCGAAACTTCAGTATCCGACGTATACACAAATTTCATATTTTTGTTTGTTGGTAATACTTTATTTGGGTGATGCGCGCGCATGAGTTGTGTCAGTGACTGAATGGTGCTCAAACGGTGGAATATATGCGACCGCCAATACATTGTTATACAGTGTATTCCAAGTTGATTAAGACATAGGAAATTTAACAAGGGGGCAATTAGAAATGTTGTAGCAACCTTTGGTCATATCTAACGATGTGTCATTGGTGTATTTTGAAATGCCGCCACAAAATTTAATAAAATAGTAATTAGTATTTTGTTTTCAAATTTATATCTGCAAAAAATATTTTAATAATTTTATCTAGGATGCTTACTTTAATTTCATTAATCTATTTTATTATTTATTAAAGTTGAAAACAAAATACTGTTGATTAATTTAAAATTTATCAGTTAGTTTCGAGGCGGTATTTCAAAATGCACCAATCACACATCGTTAAATATGACCAAAGGTTACTACAACATTTCTAATTGCCCCCTTGTTAAATTTCCTATGTCTTAATCAACTTGGAATACACTGTATAACAATGTATTGGCGGTCGCATATATTCCACCGTTTGAGCACCATTCAGTCACTGACACAACTCATATGCGCGCGCATCACCCAAATAAATTATTGCCAACAAACAAAAATATGAAATCTGTGTGTACGTCGGATACTGAAGTTTCGCCTAAAATGTACATGTGTTACATATCATTTTAATTTCTCTATAATTTAGAGTTAAGTTTTTTTCAAATATCTATCCCATTATTGAGTTATTAGGTCTTAAAGTCAGTAAAAAAGTGTGTCCGCTTTTATTATAGAAGACATTGTTTTTAAGTAGTTTTATTGTATAAAATGTATATGTATTATATATCAACAGCCTTTTAATTAATATCTGTCTCCATTATCGAGTTATAAGGTTCTAAAGCCGATACAAAAATTTACCATTATTACTTTATAAGAAATCGTTTTTTAGTAATTTTACTGTATAAATGTATATTTTTTTTATATATCACCCAAATGCTCTTTAATTGATTTTTAATATGGAGTTTAGTTCATTGAAATATCTGTCTACATTATGGAGTTATAAGGTTCTAAAGTCGATACAAAAATTTTCTGTTATTACTTTATAAGAAATCGTTTTTTAGAAGTTTTACTGTATAAAATGTATATTTTTTTTATATATCACCCAAATGCTCTTCAATTGATTTTCAATATGGAGTTTAGTTCATTGAAATATTTGTCTCCATTATGGAGTTATAAGGCTCTAAAGTCGATACAAAAATTTCCCGTTATTACTTTATAAGAAATCGTTTTTTAGTAGTTTTACTATATGAAATGTATATATTTTTCAATATCACTCAAAATCCCTTTAATTTATTCTCTATATAGAGTTACGTTCATTGAAATATCTGTCTCCATTATGGAGTTATAAGGTTCTAAAATCGATACAAAAATTTCCCGTTATTACTTTATACGAAATCGCTTTTCAGTGGTTTTACTATATGAAATGTATATATTTTTTAATATCACTCAAAAGCCCTTTAATTTATTCTCTATATAGAGTTACGTTCATTGAAATATCTGTCTCCATTATGGAGTTATAAGGTTCTAAAGTCGATACAAAAATTTCCCGTTATTATTTTATAAGAAATCGTTTTTTAGTAGTTTTACTATATGAAATGTATATATTTTTTAATATCACTCAAAAGCCCTTTAATTTATTCTCTATATAGAGTTACGTTCATTGAAATATCTGTCTCCATTATGGAGTTATAAGGTTCTAAAGTCGATACAAAAATTTCCCGTTATTACTTTATAAGAAATCGTTTTTTAGTAGTTTTACTGTATAAAATGTATATGTATTATATTTCACTCAAAAGCCCTTTAATTGATCATTAATACAGAGTTTAGTTAATTGAAATATCTGTTCACATTATCGAGTTATATAGTTCTATAATCGGTCAAAAATTTTACCCGCTCTTTATATAATTACTTACAAACTATTAGGTAGTGACCCCTGCACTGTTGGCATAATCTGGACATACGTATGTAATTGGAGCAGTAAATGATGCTGCAGCATCCATACCATCATCTGTATCAGCTGAGACTGTTGCCCAGAATGATAAAGTGGGCTAGTTTTTTGGGCCAAAGACGTAGGAAGTGAAAATTCACTTATTACCTGGAAAAAAATTCAAATATTTTTTACCACGTTCACGACCATAGAACTTTTCAGGAAATTGACAAAAATTTAAAAACTGAATGAATTAATAATACATTTCAGGCTACAAATTTTTTTTTTTTGCATCTCATTACGATCATTTTTACAAAAATTATAGCATCTTGAAAGAAACAAATTTAAATAGACATAAATATTTTTAGACCACCCTGTATAATATAAATGTAATAAAACTAACCTTAATTAGGTTCATCCCTTGAAACTGCTCTCCGAACTTCTCTATCAGGGGCGAATTTACATTTAGGGGGGCATCGGGGGCTATCACGTATTTATTACTAGCACAAAGGGGGTAAATAACCGTTGCTTTCGCCCAGTAGACCAGATGTCCCGTCAGTTCAAACACCTAGAAAAGTAATTGCTACTATTTTTCCCAAAAAATAAAATTACAAACAAACAAAAATACAAGCTGAATGCATAACCCATTATTTTAATAAATAAATGCACTAACATGGGATAAGGTCAGATCTGCATCTGCCGCAAGAGTCTGGAAGCTTTTCAGCGGGCTGTACATGGTCAGGAGTCGTGTTAATGTCGGGGACCCGTCCAGTGGTATGCTCTCAGCTAGTTGCGAGGCTGGGGTCAGAAGTAACAGGCCGTGGTAGGGCCGTAATGCACTGAGACACTTTGTTATGTCCTCGGGTTCGATGATACGGCTGCTACGCCAGTGCCACTGGTGCAGCTTCTGGGGTAGACAGAAGTCTAACAGGATCCAGCTGTTGATTTTTATGTTTACAAGACCTGGAAGGGAAATTTTTAGAAATCTGTAGTTTTTAAAATTTTTTAAATCGATTTTTGGAAGTTCATTATATAAGTTATATATTTTTTGAAAGCTGGTGAGTTGGTCTTTAAATTAAAAAGACCACCATTTTAAAATCTGTATCGGTTTTTGAAATATAGAGCCCTAAAGTCGCACTGATTTAAAAAAAAATTATTAATATTTAATGGAAACACTATTTTTAATAAATTTCTAAAATAATTCTATAGGTGTGATATACCCTCTTAAACCTGACGAATCCCTCTTTAATTTAAAATTAACCTTATCCCAATATCTGTCACCATTTTTGATATATACGGCCCCAAAATCATATTGATTTTTCTACAAAAATATTAATACTTAATGGAAACATTATTTTTTATAAATTTTAGAAATAATTTTTTAAGTGTGATATACTTCCTTAAGCTGAATGAAATCCCCATTAATTTAAAATGCGATCCAAAAATTGATTTTTTTACAAAATTATTAATATTTTATGGAAACACTATTTTTTAATAAATTTTTAATATAAATAAATAAATGTGATATACCCCCTTAAACCTAATAAATCCCCCTTTAATTTAAAATCAACCACATCCCAATATCTGCACCCATTCTTAAAATATGATGCCTCAAAATTGAACTGATTTTTTTTACAAAATAAAATTATTAATATTTAAGCTATTTTTAAAAATATTTCTAAAATAATTCTGCAAATATGATATACCTCCTTAAATCTGATACGGCCCCCCTTTAATTTAAATCAAACCCCACTCCAATATTTGTTTTCATTCTTGAAATACAAGCCCAAAAAGAATCTATTTTTATTTTTGTTCACACTTCCTATAAAAAAGACACAACTTACGAAAAGAAATTTAAGAACATACCTGTGGTACAAAGGTCCTTATAAACACATTCCAAGTTCCTCGCAAGCGTTGATTTAGAGAGAATTAAATCGAACGACACTTCTGGTAAATTTGTCGTTGCATCATCGTGTGCACTTGTCATAAGTCTCGTCTGTTCTGAAACATATCCACAGCGCCTTTCTTCATACCGTAAAGCTGTCCCCAACTGTTTACTAAGTTCGTAGTAACATCGAACTGAAAAAAAATATATCAAATTATTTTTTTGAGAGGGGGGGGGGGGGTAGTTAAAGAAATGCAAACCTGTAGAATGACTGGCAGAAGCTTTTAAAGCAAAGATTATGTTTATTAGCAACCCGTCTTGGATGCTTCCTTCGAAAGGGAGCAGCGTTGGATGCCCTACAAAACGTACATCGTTGAACTTTAATTCAAATTTCTGGTTGCATAGTTCGGGTTTTACCGCGAAAAGTGTCGATAGGACTTCATCTGTGAATCCTGTCAATCTGTTTCCTGAAAATTAGAAGAAGAAAATTCTAACCTATTAAATTTCTTGGGATGTTTTTGTGTTTTAAAAGTTTTACCTTTTCCAATATTTGATACAGGAGGTGGAGGTGATTGTAACAAGTCCTCTGTAATAGCCAAAGCATAATGATTCCGTTTTTTTACATTCGTTAACTCATTATTTTCAGTGGCTTGGAAAGGATATCGAAACAGTAATCTATCTCCTTTACTGTCAGATTTCACAAGAATAATACTCAATGGGTTCACTTCCATTGTTAAAATTTCAAAAATATCATTTAAAATATGTATAAATAATGTAATATGTCAAAAAAATAAGGTTAGAATTTTTTGACATAAGAGTACAGTTCAGTAAAAATTGGTAGGTGGCAGCACAATTATAAGATTGAATTTAGTACGGATCAGAACATACTTAACATATATTTTTTTATTAATTCGTCTATCAATACATTTATTGATTTCTCACATATATTATAAATACAATCAATCAAAAAATGTGTATATTATATTTTATATACATCTTAATTCATCTTTAATCTGTATTTCATGAATGTATGCAACAGACAAGGATAGACTGAGTTATATTTTTGTTTGCAAAAAATATTGATTGTTTATGTATTTCATTTATTTTAATCAATTAACATAAGTATATTTATCTGTATACAATCAAAGTATAGGTAGTTTTTTAGGAAACTACGCGTTTTCAGTAACTTTTTTCGATACGGTTCAAATATCGATTATTCTTACGGTGGTACGTGACGTAAGAATCACGCCACGTTCGAGGCAACCAATCAGAAGCGAGATCGCGACGAGTCAGAAATAAATACAAAATATTTTGTCGTTACCCCACCGTACGATGTACTTAGTATTATAAAAGTGTTAAAATAATAACTAATCGCAATCGAACTGTTATTAAATAGTTGATTGAATAATTTATAAAGTGTAGTGACTTGTGTGTAAATTTATATTTTATAGGTGAGTCATTTTTATGCGAATTATCTAACATAACCTAACTTTTTAATAGTATGCATTTTATTTTAAAGTAATAATATTGGCGGTGATTGGATTTAAAAATATATATTAACAAATTTGGGCATGACTTTGGGATTATATTATTAATTTATTTTACTAACAATTGGTTAATAGTTCTATTTATATTATGTACATACATAATTTTTATTTATTTATTTATATATGAAAACATCAATAATAAATAAATCAGCTGTCAATTACAAATAAACATTAGGGCACATTTTTCATGCTTATTAATATAATTTAAATATTGTTTGAAAACATTTCACAACATTTATACACGATTTGTATATTAGACGCATTTTTTTATTGACGTTTTATTATTTAAAATTTATTTTTCACAATTTTTTTATAAAATTGAAACATTATTATTATTTTTATTATGTGTAGATATGCACAAATAAGTAAATTTTAATTTTTCTAATTGTTGTAAATATTTAATTATTTATTTATACTTATTTTGTGGAATTATGCCAAATAACAGTTAATTTTTGGGGGTTTTACAGTTATAATAATGACATATCTTGTGGTTTTAAAATTTCCTGTATTACAGAGATTGACGTAATTTAAATATTGAAATCAAATAATTAATAGGAAATGTTATTTATTCCTATAATATCGATTCCCCCATTAAAATGTATACATTTATAAAATACATCATTCCAAATGATAATTATTTCCAAATACCCAACGAAACGTTGGTAAATCATACCAGGAAATTGCTATAATGTTCACATCCGGTCTATCATTAGCATAGGTCAAGAAGTAAGGAATTCAGACACGTGGGTGCATTATGGGTAAATTAGAGGAGGAAATTTGAACCTTGGTTACCAATAAATGGTTTTGCAAATTGTGTGACAGGGCAGTGGCGTGTTTACGATGGGGAATTAGGGCCATGGACACTTAAAAAAAATTATAATTATATACCTGTTTGGCGACATAGTACTCGGGAACTATAAATCATAGAAACCCCAAAGTTATTTTAAAATGTTCGTTATTTAATCTAGTTTTACATATAAAAATTTTAAATTATTTTGATGAATTGTTTAATAGTTTTAAAAAATTAAAAACACTAGTAAAATAGAAAAATAATTGTATTTTTTTTTCAAAGGACTGTAACTTCTAAACTATGCAACGAAATTATATAAAATTTTAACACAATACTATATCGTATAATAAACATTTTAAGACCAATCTGAAGTACGTGTGATATATAGTTACATAGTTCTATGTCGCTAAACTGGGGAAGTTTTTTTTTAAATATTTAAAAATTACAAATTTTGTTTATAACCTCCACAAAAGTTACTTAGTAATTGGTATTTAAAAAAGGGGAGAGGGTGCTAATTTTTAAATTTTATGATATAAGTCACTCATGTAATTTTTTCTAGTGTGTTATATTAATGTTTATTTATAAAATATTAATTTTCCAGAAATCTTGACGAATGCTCAAGTGTTTGTACTTTGAACATCACATATATTTTGATTAATTAATGTGTTCTTAAGTAAACGTATTGCAAATATTTTTTTAATGTTTACTTTTTTATATCTACAGTAATAATCGTTTTTCATTTTAAATATTTGATATTTTTTGTACTTGTTTTTTATTTATAAATACCTTGAGCTAAAGTACAAAGTTAAAGCTGGCCACTGTATAGATGTTATTAACTGTTTTTTTATTTTTTTTTTCAATATCAAAGTTCACATTATTTTTTATTCAAAAGTAACCTTGCATATTAAAATGTAATTAAGTAGAGGTAAACTCTGACAAACACCTTATAATTGTATTGATTCAGGGACGCAAAGATACATTTTGTTTACAGGGGGACGGGGTAAAAATTATAATGATTTTAAATTTAAACTTCAGAAAATAAACATAATTATTATTAAACATTATTTAATTGTAGAAAAATACCTGGATTTAGAATAATTTATAAAAAAATCCGTTAATTAGAATTAAATTAAATAAAAAAATAATTGGTTTTCGTAATAAACATAAAATATCTACATTTTTTACGTATTTTTGTTAATTTAACAAAAATCTATTGAAATTACAAATTTTTATTTGGAGTAATAAGATTTGTATGCAACTGCATTTAAGAAATAAATATTAATAATAATAATTTATCATTGCATTTCTTTTAAAAGAATTAATCTATTGTTATAATACTTAAGTAAAGTACTTACTTTACTTTGATTGTTCGTAAGTAGGTACAATTTCTCTGTATTAAGTTTAAAGTTTAAGTCATAATGACACTAAAAATAAATGAAATTAATTAGTCATATAGTTGACAAAGTCCACTTATAAAATATAGACTTAAGTCATTTTGACTACTGAGTAACTTTATATAATTATAATTTGTACATTGACATGCTCATTATGGTCTTGATATTCAGGAAAGGTGTTACAGTTGAATTAAATTTAAAATATATACCTAAGGTACTGGCAGCAGTTTTGGCCAATTTAAGAGCAAGGTATACAGTTTTTTGGGGATTGAAGCTTGTTTTTTGTAATTCTCATGAACTCATGTTACTAATAAGAAAGGTACCTCTTTATTAAATCAATTTAATTACCAAAGTTCGCAAATATAGTTGATTTTTTAAATTATAGCCTTTTATGTTTTTTCTCCAGTGATGGCCACTTGTTAATCATTACAAAATATAGTACTACGACACAAAAGTTATAAAATAAAGAATCATAAAATTTGAAACAATATAAAGCAGATGCTATAACATAATAATTAATAAATAGATTACACTAATAATTAGTTTATACGTCCACCATTTTGACAGCCATTGGCCGATTGTCATCTAATTAAGCTGTTTTATAGATTATGATTCAGTAATGGCAGTTATCAAATATCAACAAATAGTAATTTAGTACATTTAATTAAACAAGAGTCCAACACTGGGGTATGATTCAAGACAGGTGCCAGTACTTTAATTAATATTGATTGTAAATTGTAGTGTGAAATATTTATTTTTTATTGTTTTTTGATATTAAGTGCGCTACAGGGACTTTATTTTGATATTATGGGCATTAAATATAAAATTTTAGACCCTTTATTTTTTTTCTTTTTATAAAACAACAACGTTGAAGAAACAACCGGAAAATTATTGAAATGTTTTGTACCTTTAAATAGAACATCTGTTTTTTCAATGAGGTAGGAAGAGAGGATGTTATATTTTTAATTGAATATTAATAAATTAAATTAATAAAGAAAAATATAAAAAATAAAAATTATACATTATGAAAATGAAAACAAAATATGATATATTTTTTTTTAAAGTCCGCCACTGTTTTACAAATATAGACGATAAAAAATTTAAAGATAAACAAAAAGATATGCATATCTATATCAATGTACTTACATATTTATTTACCTATAAAATCATTTACCTGTAAGATATAAATTTACTTGTGTTTCAACATTCTAAAACAGAAAAAGTTACTACGAAAAAAAAAACATTTGTGAGTTTTTCTTCAAAAATTGAATTGTTGCAGTTTTTTCGCTGAAAAAATATTATCCAAGATGGCAAATGGTGATAAAGAGAAACAAAAATCGTGAGTATATGCATTATTTGTAATGCTACTAAAGAGAGATAAAGAGAGCAATGCTTATTTTGGCAGTGAAAAATATACTGCTTCTAGTGCTGTCATAAAGTCGCTTCGCCTTAAAAGGGTAAACGACTTTATGACCGCCTGTACGTGCTATGTGTGTCGCTATTTCAAAATTTGCAATTTATTTTTGCATGAAGCTTTTAAAATTATTTTTTTATTGTTTAAATATATGGTTTAAAAATATTAATTATGAAATTTGCGTAAAAAATATTTTTTTTATATGATCTAGAGCAGTGACCTCCAAACTTTTTTGATCGCGTACCCCTAAGACGAAAATAATTATAAGTTGTAACTCCTATAATATACAATAACTAGAGATTGGAAAAATAGTTTTTCAACTATTGCGAAAAATGTAACTATTGTAATTTTTATTACATATCTCCATCGATTTCAGAAAATTGGTTTGATTCAACCCAATTTGAAATCAACTATTTGCAACTATTTTACCTTTCCAACTATTTTTAAACTATTTGCCTTTTTTTATCCTACGTTAATGTCACTAATTATTGATTAAATCGACAATTTTTTTTAGCTATTTCACAACTATTTTGATTAAAAAAAACTATTTGGTAACTATTTTACAGAAAAAAAATCAACTATATAGTAACTATTTCATTTAAAATAACAACTATTTTTCCAATTTCTAACAATAAAACATACAAACAGTATTTTGAAGGGAAACTTTGCGTATCTTCTGGGGTACACGTACCCCACTTTGGAGACCACTGGTTTAGGACTGCAGACGAGACGAGATAGTCTCGGTCTCGTATTATTTTTTTCTAAAAAAATTTCTTTTGTATGTACTTAAAAAATTAGCAAATATAAAAAAATCATATATATTTTACTTAAATTATATTGATTTAAAGAATAAGACAAATATGACTAGTAAATATTTATTTATTATTGATAATTGATAACCTTTTTAAAACTGAGACTCAATTGGACATATAAATAAAGCTTAGGCGTGTAGCCCTATACAAGATAATTTTTTGTGAAATATTATTATAGATAGACTAAAATGTATATAAGGTCTTGAGGCAAATTAATTAAAAATGCTATATTTCGGGTAATTAGTAGTTTATATTAAAAAGGCTATGTTAATGGTAAACTTTGGTTTATTATTAATCTAAAGAAGTATGAAAATCAACTTTTCTTAAATGATTTATTCATTTTTAAGACATCTTAAAATAAGTAACTTTGGGCCTTATTAAACTATGGTGGTATAATAAGGCCACTTAACTAAATTAAACATTTTAAGATAATTATAATGTTTTAATCAACATTTGGCGTAATATTTGCTTAATTGCAGCTAATAAATAAACAATTAATAATTTTATTTTACATTTATTTTTTATCCATAACGTGCATCCATAGCAGCTGCTAAACTCTCGCTAGACCACGTTATTTCTTCGTTGTAGATGATTTTTTTAATAGAACTATTAGTAAATTAAAATGACATACCAATCTAGAACAAAATATGTGATCATAAATTGTAATAAATAATAAAAAGTTCAATTTTAAATTTGGTGGGCCTTATTATCCCTAAGGTACTACGGTATATTTTATTTTATTTTATAAAGCAAAAACTTAAAAACAATATAAATCAACTTTTTACCAAAAACTTTAAGGATCGAACTATTACTTGAATAAATAAGAAACAAATAATACTTAAAAAATTTAACAAAAATTAAGATTATTCTCGCAATAAACTCAGAGGTACCGAAAAGTTAGCGCGGCGAGAGACTAGTCGGTGTGTAGTTAGCTTTGTATTAGTACCTTCTATGTGTATATAAAAATCCAGACCGACCCAACTATTGCAAATGTGTTTTTTTTCACATGGGTCTTATTTGCCGCAAGTACCTTACATAAGAACGGAACATTTTTGCGATCAATTGTGGGTAAATGGTTTTTATTGATTGAGATAAACTATCGGTAACTATCGTCTGTTCAACGTAACATTTTTAAATGTGATCAGCACATTCAAGAATTTTTTTTCATGTTTGATCAAATTTGGTGACATAGAACTTTGGAACTGTAAGTCACAGAAATTTCGTAACAGTGTTAAAATACAAAAAATAATTATTAGAATTACAACAAATAATTTAAAAATAAATAAAACTATTATATTCTAATTTGCAGAAAACTTTTAAAATTGAACGGCTCAAATTCTTTATGTATTGATCAAAATCCATTGCAAACACAGTAAGTAAACAAACACAGTAATCGAGTGGGTGAAGGTGTAAATGATTGGGAAGCCCCGCTGAGTTAAAAAAATAATGCAGTGTTAACATCGACCTAGAAAATAAATAATAAAAAAAACTTGGTGTTTACTTAAAAAGCTATAACTGTTAAAATATTGTTTGAAATTTTAACACGTAAAACTAGCCTATGTATCGAAAATTTTAAGACCTATGTAAAATCTGTATGATTTATAATTACAAAGTTCTATGTCGTCAAATAGGAAACATTTTTTAATTAGTTTTTAAAAGGCTATAATTTCTTAAAGACTTATCGAACGTATTCTAAATTTTAATATAGAATTATTTATTGATTTATAGTTACAAAGTTCTATGTCATTAAACAGGAGGCGTTTTTTAATCTGTTTATTTATTTATCATTGAAAACATAAGGTTAAAGATAATCTAAAAAAAACTTGGACAATGGACTTTTCCTAATTTATTATTAAGTTAAATAAGTAGGTATACTATACATATTTTTGATAATAATTTATAAATTACTGTGTCATTTATAATATTAGTAATTCATTGTCTGTTACGTGGAATTGTTGAATTCTCACTACAATCGTTACTGAAATTATAAGTAATGCATACTTTGAACCATGTACTTAGCCGTCATGATATACCTATGTAGATTTTTATTAAAAAAAAACATGATAAAATATAGGTACTTGAAAATTACACGCAAATAAATATTATTATTTTTTTTACTTGTCATGCCACTTTTAATAACATGTTAGGTTTCTGAAAAATGTACAAACAAAACTTTTTTTTATATATTGTTAACATTCGTATTTTTGTAAAATTTAATTTATAAACTTTTAACTTATTAGGGGATAGGGATTTTTTCCAGAAAAGGTTTATAAATTTTCAATTATTTTTAAGAAATACTTAATTTTTCTTTATAATATTCAATTGTTTCTTATTTCGGTGAATATTTCTCACATTGTCTGTCCTTCAGCTTCCTACAATTGTATGGTAATTTTAATAATAAAATTTTCGTCGTATATAAAAATATATATACGATTTTTTTTTTCAAATCCCATAATATATGGCTGTAATTTTTGAAATAATTTTTTTTCAGTTAATGATTCTTGTTGATATTATAGGTACTAGTTTGGGGAATATCTTCTAAAAATTTCAGAACAATCTTGAGATATGAGGGTTAAATTTAAAAAAAAAAAAAATTTAAGAAGAACATCATTTCTCACCTTTTAGGGTTCCGAAGAAACCCTATTAATCTCACTTTGTCGTCCGTCCGTCCGTCCTTTTCACTCAAAGCTAAATAGCTCGTAAACTATATAAGCTAGAAACTTGAAATTTTTACAGAAGATGTAAAATGACACCCTCTAGTAAAAAATGTACAAATTTATTGAATAAATAATTTTTCAGGGGGGGGGGCAATAAGGAGCTAAAGCTAGGTAAAAAAAAAATTTTTTTTATACCAAGTCATGTGGCACGTTAAAATGTATAACCAAACAAGCGAAATTTGACCCTTTTTCTATTTTTTTTCTAAATCAAAAATGGTGTCTGTAGGGAGCTTTAAAGCAAATCCAAAAAAATAAAAAAATTGTATACCAAGACATGTGGCATGTCAAAATGTACATCTGAATTAGTAGAATTTGACCATATTTTTTATTTTTTTTCTAACTCAAAAATGGCGCCTGTAGGGGGCTAAAAACAGTATTTTATTCTGCCAAAATTCTGTAACAAAAAGAGATCTAGCTTCCCCCCCTTCCCCTTAATTAATTAAAAAAATCAGTAACCGATAGGTACTATAAGAAAATATTTACCAATCCGCGCGCAAAAGATACAAAATTATAAAACGCGAGTTCACGAAGTTCAATAACATTGTTAATTTATTTACATTTGAAAAATGGACAACGGAAAGTATGCGATAGATACCGGTTTAGCAAACTCGTATGATTTCGTATTAGTGCCTTACCTACCTGAGAAAGTGCGCACTAACTTGTTCTTGTTACAATATAAGTATGAACTGCCGAGCTTAGGTAAAGGGCAGTAAGGTGTAAAACATAGTTTTTGATTTTTGCTTCCTCGCAATATCGAAGATACGAGAAGCATTGTGATCGTTTCAGATTGAGACAAAAAAAAATGTTCAACATTTTAAATTGATCTTTCCGTTTCACGTCAAGATAAACACTTTTCGTTCCGTGTCTGTCTGTCTGTCCCCTGAATCCTTGGGCACCAGTTATGACCGCTATAAGAGCAAGTTTTCGTTTTTTTGGCTTATTTTTTGTAATTCTCATGAACTCATGTTACTTATAAAACAAGCAACTCTTTATTTAATCAATTTAATTAATTACCAAAGTCCGCAAATATATTTTGTTTTGCTTCCTCGCAATATCGAAGATACGAGAAGCATTGTGATCGTTTCTGATTGAGACAAAAAAAAAGTTATCTGATTTCAACATTTTAAATTGATCTTTCCGTTTCACGTCAAGATAAACACTTTTCGTTCCGTGTCTGTCTGTCTGTCTGTCCCTTGAATCCTTGTCACACGCATAACTCATGAATCACTGAACCGATTTTATTGAAACATGGTGGGATGGTTGGGTCTGGCTTGAGAACGGCTCCATTTCAAAATCGTGTGTAAGGGGGAGATGTGACATCCCAAAATATTTATTTTTTCAAGATATCTCAAGAACGACACATGTTACGTGAAAATTATATAGAATATTTTTTGTAGAGCATTAAATTTCCTATAATATGAACGTTGAGCTGTAGCCCCCTCATGAAAAATTTCCGGATACATATTCATATAATGTTTTTTACTTAAAATATTTTTCTCAATGTACTGTTCAGGTTTGGCACGATAGTGCTGAATCATCCTGTATTGCGGTATAATGCACATACACATTGTCTAGGTATTGTGTACAATCACTGATGATATTGATAACGTTTTGTAGATCTTCAAAATGTATATCGACTTAAAAATCAGTCGAGAAGTTAACGTGTGTACAAAATAAAATTAATCTGCTTACAGAAAAACTTTTAAAGCAAAAATTATTCAGTTTGTAGGAGGGGGGGGGATATCATGGTATTTTTTTCTTCGTGAGTATTTTTTGTTTGATTTTTTAATGGAAAATTTTTTAAGTTCGTAATATTTTTAATTCCATTACAAATGTTTTACAAAAAAATTCTTGTTTCAATTTTTATTTAATACAGCATTTTTTCTGTTGTACTCTTTTTCTATAAATTAATTTATTATAAACTAGCTGTTACCCGCGACTTCGTGCTCGTGGAATTTAGGAGGTTAGGTGTGGATAGTATAGATTTCTGTTATTATGTTTTTCACCCACTTTTTTTTTATCTAATCAATTTTCGGGATACAAAGTAGCATATGTTCTTCGTCACGATACAAGCTATCTCCCTTCCAAATTTCATCAAGATCGGTTCAGCGGTTAAGCCATAAAAAGGGAACAAACAGACAGGCATAGTTTGTTAAAAAAACATTTTTAATTGTTTCATACTTATTAAAAAATGTTTCGAAAAAAACTTTATATTTTTTCACGTAAAAATAGATCTAAATAAAAACAGGTTTTTAAAAAACACTCACAAAATATAACATATGATCCCCCCCCCCCCCTTCTACAAACCGAATAACTTTTCTGTAAGCAATTTAATTTTCGAAATAAAATATTTAAAATATATTCGTTTTGCATTGTATTTTAATAGAACCAAACCAGCGTATATATCGAGATCTATGACGTACACACATTGCCTAGGTATTGTGCACAGTGTCTGGCAACGTATTTGGTTGTTTTTGGCTACTGTTTTTGTTTATATATATATTTTTTTAATTATTGTTATTTACCTTCGAATTCAAGGTTACTATTACAGGTATTTTACTAATGAATGACGTAGGTCAAGTAAGCATTTTATTATTATTTTCTTGCTTGCTATGATTTATTTTTTAAACTGTGACGATTGGATTCCCATGTGACCTTAATGCGCTCTTCTTTTAAAGCTGTTTAACACATCAATGATGTTTGTTTTTTTAAATAAAAATATGTCTTTAGTTTGTATTAATTATAAATGACGTATACAAAATTGTAATGTATAAATTTTCAGGGTCTATTTTACTATCTTTTATTGAGAAAAAACAAATTTTATTGATCTTTCAATTGAATATTTAAGTAATATAACACTTTGCTTAAAAAACTAGAAAACTTGATTTGATTAAAATTTGTCTACAATTTTTTTAGGGTTTTATCAAAATGGAAAACTTAAAAAAACTACCGTACCAATTTTGAATAGACCTATATGTAATAAAAAAATAAAACCGACTTCAAAAAGAATTATTAGGTTCTATAATATTATATTATTCTATAATACTAATTACTATTTTATTAAATTTTGTGGCGGCATTTCAAAATGCACCAATCTCACATCGTTAAATTTGACCAAAGGTTACTACAACATTTCTAATTGTCCCCATGTTAAATTTCCTATGTCTTAATCAACTTGAAATAGAATGTAAACATGCGGTACCTTAAAAAAATTATTAACCCTTAAAAGTGGAAATTTTTAAATTTAATTTGCTAAGGTAAATGTCAAGGAAAAGTAGGTACGAAAATATAAAAAAAACAGATCGTGTTCTTAAAATAATCTGAAAGTGTGTCAATTTCTAGATAAAGTGAAGATAGTATTTGAATTTTAGACATTGGCATTTGCGATATAATATGTTTTGCTATCTAATCAATAAATTTATTCCTATTTTTAGAGTTCTGTAGGTTCAAGTATGTAGATGCAATTATTTTTCACATTGAAATGCAATTATTTATTGATAAAACATATCACACATATTGTAATGTTCAAGTTAAGACTTTTTTATGTTTTAAAATTTAACGTAGGTATTAAATAATTTAGGTATTAAACATTTTTTTTTTATTTAGAAAAATATATTTGATCAATATTTATTTATTTATTTTTGTCTATACAATACAGTAGAACCGCGAAATTAAGAACTAAAACTTTCGGGCTTTAATAATTTAAATTTTAATGATAGTTGAAAAATTATATTATTTTTATTTTTGTACTAATGATAGTTGCAATTATAATAATAATAATAATACCACTGTTTTTTTAATGATTATATTATTATAATAATGATGACATTTTTGCTCGTTTGCTCGTATGGCATGACAGTTAAAATAAATATCAAAAAAACTTAAATTATTATATGATTATTCAAAAGTAGGTTAGTTAATAAAAAATTATAAACAATAAAATATCATTTGCAGATTACAGAATTAATGATGCATTTATTTTATCAATAACTCAATCAGATATTATAAGAAACATCAGTAGCGTAGGTAGGTAATATTTGATTAGATTTTTTGAGGGAATATATATTTTTTTAAATCATAATTTTTTAGTTAAGTAATTAATTAAAAATTTTGTACCTTGTACTTATACATAAGAGCTTTTATTTTATCAATAACTCAATCAGATATTATAAGATAAGATTTTTTAAGAGAATATAATTTTTTTTTAATTTTTATAGTTAATTAAAATTTTGGTACCTTGTATCTATATAATGATCTATAGTTTTTTTTAGGGTTTCGTAAAAACTTAAACCCTTTCCTGTCCGTGTGTCGGTCCATCTGTAGCGTAACTGGAAAACTGCTGGCTTTATTGAGCTGAAAGGAATTTACATATATAAAAAATATATACCGGGTGTTCCAGACTACCCGCCCACTATGTTTTACGCTCAAACTATTGAAGATAGAGTTTTTATTGGGGGGTAGTTTGAGGGGTACATGCCTGTTTCTCAGCAAAATCAAATGAAACGGTATATCCAAAAGTAGATAATTTTAAAGATCCTGATCATAAAAATATGGCGACTTGTTCCCAAATTTTAGAGATTTACCTAACCTCAAATCTATAGATATGATTTTCGTTGCGTTCGTAGCATGCAATGAATATCAAAAAAATAAAATCTTTTGAAAATATTGTACAGTCAATGAGATGAGTACAAATGCACTAATTCATTCTACAAAAAATTTCAAAAATATGTTCGTTTACGCCATGACTCGAGAATGGTGGGAGGTGTAGGAGGAGAAAAAATTACGAATAAACGAAATTCGGCATTTCAGATAAACGAGACTTCGAATAAACGATCCCGACTGTATTTGATTTAAAAAAAATTGGAACATAGATACGGACCTTTACAATGATGAAGGGGGGGTGGGGGGTAAATTAAAAAAACAAACATTAATGGACGCTCTCTTTCTTTATGTATTAATTGTATACCCCACCTTTGCTATATATATTTAAAATCAAAAAAAAATTCTTCACGCACTTAGCATTTATATCGGAGAATAATTTTGACCTGGCAGATTTTATCATGTTTAAATGATTTATGAATAATTATCAATGCAATTAATGAGTAATTCTAATGATGTTTACGTAATAGTATATAATAATAATTTTTGCATGTTAGTAATTTGATGGTTTTTGATATCTGGTTTCGTTCTGTTATTGGCATGCTCGTAGAAAAACAAGTCAGAAGAAATTTGTCAGCTTGTAGAACAGTATTTAGTCTTGATTTGGATTTCAGCTTGTAAACAATAAATATTGTTGTAGTAAAAAGTAGTTTTAATTATTGTTGAATTAGTTTGTTGTTATATTAATATAATATTATTATATAGGTATTTAATTATTTAAAAATTAAAATGTTTTTTTATTCAAGGTGAGTTTGTTTGTTTTTTAAGATGCCTTTTTTAAATTAATTTATTCAAATGGATTTTTATGTTACGTTAATTCTTGAGTTTTTTTTCGCTTTGAACTTGTGTAAAATTTGTAAATTACTAATTTAAATTAAATCTCGAAATATTTGAATTTTTTGTTCTGATGTGTTTTATATTAATTCGAATCTATTTGGGTTTAAATAGTGAGAAAAAATGTAATGTTTTTTTTAATTAATAAATTTTGAATGGTAATTAAGATTTTACGTAATATAAGATTAAATTTTTGGTTATTTCTTGTCTCAAACTTGTTTTATATTGCCATGCTTTATTAATTGTAATAGAGATGCTCATAGTAAGAGTTCTGACAGTCCGAATCGATTTTTGATTGATTTTAGTATTTGTAGTCACTCACAATCGCATTTTCTAATTAAATTATGTTCACTTTTAATTTAATTTTTTTAACGCTTGCTAAAAATAATGCACAAATGAATTTTTGAATAAATAACGTTTGATTAAAAATGGCGACGTTGTCATAACGGACTAAATATTGTTTTGAATATTTTTTTTTTGCGTATTCCTTGCTAATATCTGAAAATTTACCTACGTGATTATTTTTTAAATCAAAAAAAAAAAATGTTTTCCGATTTTGAAATTTTTTATAGTATAGTGAACCTTTCTTTTTTTCGGGTGAAATTGCGAAGAAATTTTTAAATATGAATTCTAATTATTAATTAGAAATTAATTTAAATATTTATCTATACTTTATAAGTAAGTATGTATTTTAAATGAATAATGTTTTTATTAAATTTTACTTTAATATATAGTTCGAGTCGTTTTCTTCTTCTTTTTGCTTTGCACGTGTTAATTTTATTATTTATTTACATATATTGAATGTATATACATATATTATGTATGCATGTATATGTGGTGCCTACATTTATATTTTAAATGTTTATTTATTTTTTCTTGCAATCATGATATGCTTTATAATTTTTTTTGTTTTGTATTTTTTTTAACTGCAAATATAAAATGCTTCAGGTATGTGTAATTAGAAATAATATTTATATGTTTTATTATTATTTGAAGTACTTTGGAATGTATTAGTCAATATTTTACAGCAATGATTTGTAATATTTTAAATTTAAATTGACAGATTTTTGAATTTTTATAGTAAATAATTTTTCGGTTTTTGTAATTTTTTATTTGTAGGTAGGTATATAAAAATTTAATTTAATGAGTGGTGGTATATTTTCTATAATTTAATTTTTAGGGTATACATATTTTATTGAAAATTTTATTATCCAGTTTTAATATTTTCATTGTTTTTAACCTTAATTTTCTATAATTTAATGTTTTGAGTGGAAATAATTTATTGAAAATTATATTTTTCAGTTTTAATATTTCATTTTATTTTTTCACCTGATTTAATAAGCACAATTAAAAATTGCAATTACATTTTTTTTGTTTTTTTGTAAGGAGGGGGAGGGGGATTGGGCATAATCCCACAATAATTTTGATTAAATAAATTCTATACTAAATTTATCAATTCAATTTTTTTTTAGTATACCTATTTAATTTTAATTTTTATGATTTGCAATGGCATTCAAGAAAATTTACAAAATTATGCATTCGTACAATTTTATAAATATTTATTTTCATCTGAAATTACATTATACCTATTTAATTTTAATTTTTATGATTTGCAATGGCATTCAAGAAAATTTACAAAATTTTGTAACAATTTTATAAATATTTATTTTTATCTGAAATTACATTCCAAAGTAATTAATAGTTAAATTTTTTTGAATATTTTTTAAAGGCTTATTTTAATTGTATGTTATTTGGCCCCTCAGTAAAATGGACGGGCTGGGCATCACACTGGCGATCAACGCCCTAAAGGCGATATCGTTCCTGTGCGACATTCTTACGTTCCCCATTTACCTGGTGTTGCAGCGCCCATGGAGGAAACGCTCCCTGTCCAAAAGAATCAAGGTAAGAAATTCCACCCAGATCAAAATAAACGAAATAATCTCACAAACACAAGCAAAAAAAATAAAAAAAACTGACTTTTGGGTCGCTGGCACGTTGACTGCTGCACACGTTCACATTGTTATTGACACGTCGACTGCCACGGGTGATTGCAAAATAAGTTATTTGTTTGTTAATTTACAACGAATTTTTTCGTTTGGGTTTGTTTGCAAAATATGGCGAACCGCTGTTAGTGAAAGTTGTGCGTGGCAGTCGACGTGTTGATAAAAAATGAGAGTTAAATTTGATGATTTCGCTTTCGTTTTGTTATTTTAATCATGTGTACATATTTATTTTTTGCGATGAAATTTTTGTTATGGTATATATTTTTACAATTTTGTGCTATGCTTATTTTTTCGTAAGTTATGTATAATAAAACTGCTGAGCTATTGTCATATACGTTCGTTGTTTCTGGGTGAAAACAGTGACTTTGATAGACAGTAGAGAGATGACTTGTACCCAGTTGTTACCAAAATTAACACGAAAGATTAAAATTCTATTGAAATATTTTTAAAATTATTTTTCATATCATACATATATGATTTAATATGTTCGTTGTTTCTGGGTGAAAACAGTGACTTTGATAGACAGTCGAGATATGACTTGTACCTAGTTGTTACCAAAATTAACACGAAAGATTAAAATTCTATTGAAATATTTTTAAAATTATTTTTCATATCATACATATATGATTTAATATGTTCGTTGTTTCTGGGTGAAAACAGTGACTTTGATAGACAGTCGAGATATGACTTGTACCTAGTTGTTACCAAAATTAACACGAAAGATTAAAATTCTATCGAAATATTTTTAAAATTATTTTTCATATCATACATTTATGATTTAATATGTTCGTGGTTTCTGGGTGAAAAAACTGTGTCTTGTAAAGACGGTAGAGACGTAGTTTGCATTCAGAAGCCACCAAACTTACCACAAAATTAATTTTTGATACGTATATTTAATAACGTCGTATTTGATAATATTTTTTATTAATATTTGATTATTTTCAAAACATATTTTTATCAGATCTATATAAAAATAAGATAAGTCATAATGAGGATAGATTTTATGTATTTATTTAATCTTTATATGAATTAATCAGCTATGTGTAATTTGTGTAATGATTCTTTTTTTTCTAATTTTTATGCAAAAATAATCTAATGAAGGTCGTATTTTTTATGTATATTTGACATGTATGTCATTTAGAGATGATAAAGAAGTTGTGATTTTCCTAGAATCTATTTAATTAGAATTCGAATGAATTCAAAATTAAGGTACTGGCACCAGTCTTGGATTTTTAATGTTTAAGGTAAATGTACATAATCCCGGCATATTGTTAGTACATAATTACGGTCTATTATATTGAAAAATTAATAAATAAGATAACTTTTAAGAGATTTTATTGTCGTTACTTCGGATTTCGAAAAATAACCGAACATAGAATCAATTCAATTAATAAGTATCTTCTATGAAATCTCTTAAAGTTATCTTTAAGCGTCGATTACATTGAACGAGTTTACAAGCTACAAGCCAGCTTTTTTACAAGCTGTTTGTAAACTCGCCCAGTGTAATCATGTACACAAGCTAACAAGCTGCTTGTAAACAATCTGCTACAAAAGTTGAAAGCCGGGCTACTTTACTCGTTGGCTTGTAGGCTTGTTAGCTTCTTAGCTAGTAAACTAGCCGTGTGTCATCATAGTAGCTAGTTCGCAAGCTGCTAGTATCTCGGTGATTCCTGGTTTCAGTGTCTATAAAATGTATTGACAACACGTGGTTTACTCGCTATCTAGTTGGCTACTGAGCGAGTGGAAAGTTTTGAGTGTCATCATCACTATCTTACAAGCTAACAAGTCAGCTTGTAACAAACTGGCTTGTTGGCTTGTAAACTCGCTCAATGTAATCGACCCTTAACAAGTCAGTATTTTTACAAGCTGCTTGTAAACTCGCTCAGTGTAATCATGTTCACTAGCTAACAAGCCAGCTTGTAAAAAAACTGGCTTGTTAGCTTGTAAATTCGCTCAATGTAATCGACCCTTTATTTATTAATTTTTAAAGATAATAGACCGTAATTATGTACGAATAATATGCCGGGATTATGTATATTTAATATTTACCTTAATTAAATGTACTTACTAAATTATAAATATTTGTTGATATTTGATTACTGCCATTAAAATCTATAGACACTTAACTCTAAAACAACTTAATTTGATGACAATCGGCCAATGAGTGTTAAAATGGTGGACATTTAAACTAATTATTAGTGTAATCTATTTATTAATTATTATATTATCATAGCATCTGCTTTACATTGTTTACAATTTTACGATTCTTTATTTTATATTTTTTGTGTCGTTGTACTTATCATTTTGTAATCATTAGCAAGTGTCCATCATTGGGTGCCCAATACTGGTTTTACTTTATCCATTATTGGAGAAAAAATATAAACAAAATAAAGGGCTTTAATTTAAAAAAAAAAACTGTAAGTATTTACGGACTTTGGTAATTAAATTGATTATATTTTTAAAATATCGAATTTTCAATTGAATTAGTCATTTTGATGACTAATGAATTATAGTTGTATGTGTTTTTAGTTTGGCAATAGCTTGGTTTTTTATCATATATAACTATTACGATATTTTTTAAGGTATGCTTTTGAACGGAAGTGTAATTTTTTTTTGTGTGTCGCTTGCATTTTTTTGTGGATGTTAATGTTTAATATTTGTATTTTTTTGTATGTGTGCTATATAGTGGTACCAACTTAGAGTATTATGACCTGGGGAATTTTAATTAAATTAATTAATAGTTTTTAATATATCAAATTTAAATAATCTCGTTAAAAAAAATCGTAAATCAAATTCAAAATACGCATTTTAAAGCTGAAAATCTATGATTTTTATTTGCACCAATAGAATTTATTTACAAAATTATTTATACTCCATACATTCTGTTGAAAATTATGAAAATTTTGAATTTTCTCTTTCGTGATATTTGATTACACATCTCTTTAAAAAATTGACAAAACTTAAATCTGTAAAAGCCAAAAGAAACTAGAAACTTCAAACTACCGTAATTTTTACCAAAAATACAGCGGTCTATATAAAAAAGAACATTTTATTTATCAAAAAAAATTACATTTTTAATGTTTTTTTGATTGGTTGATTCATGGAATTTCTGGTGGAATGTACCAGAAATTAAAAAAATGTCATTTTTTAAGCGTGTAAGGAAGTGATAAAGAAGTAACTAGAAAGAGATAAAAACTGGTGACCGCAGGCTAACCAAAGAACTTTTATGTTCACTTCATGTTGAGCGTTTCTGCCAGAACACTAGTTTCTATCTCTTTCTGGTTACTTCTTTCTCATTTCCTTACACCGCGCTTAAAAAATGACATTATTTTAATTTCTGGTACATTCCACCAGAAATTCCATGAATCAACCAATCAAAGCTCGTTGTTCACTGTTTTTGGTCAGTCGTGAACGTGACCAATGTTAAAGAATGTTGCCAACGTTCCATACTGCATCACAGTGTCCGTGAGATGAATTTTCCTCCAAGTCATTATACAAAATTAGTTGGTACCCACGTTTTCCCCCGCATAAAATGACGTTTTTGGTTGTTACTTGTATTGCTAGGCTGTACCTGTCGAATTAGAAAATCCCAGCGAGACTAAAATATGTATAGAGGACGGCCCTAATAATCCTAGTAATGGGGACACCAGAACCCAAATCGAGCTAAATAACAAGGTATACATATAAAAAATATAATTGGTGTTCGGGTGTTTGCAATAATCTGTCGGAAAAGAATGGCCAAATTTTTGTGCTTAGAAAATTATAAAAAAAAGTCTCATGTTTGGCTACATAGAACTATGCAACTATAAATCGCACAGACTTCAGAATGATGTTAAAATGTGTTATGTAAGTTAGTTTGGCGTATTAAAATTTGAAATCATTTCGACGGATAGTGCAGTGGTTACAACCCTTTAGTAAAATACCTACTTACATCAAAAACTCTGGTACAATAGAAAAATAATATTTTTATTAAAAAGGCTGTAACTACGTCGAAATGATTTGAAATTTTAATACGTAAAACTGGACTACAAGGTATTGGCACCAGTCTTGGATATGACCCCAGTAATGGTTATTTTTTAATTAAATGTACTGAATTAGACATATTTGTTGATATTTGATTACTACCATTTCTGAATATTAATCTATATACATTTAACTGTCTTACAGCGTGATTTGATGACAATCGGCCAATAGGTGTCAAAATAGTGGACATTTAAACTAATTATTAGTATAATTTATTAATTAATTATTATATTATCATAGCAACTGCTTTACATTGTTTCTTTTATATCTTTTGTGTCGTAGTACTTATCATTTTGTAATCATTAGCACGTGCTCATTACTGGTTTTACCTTTGCCATTACTGGAGAAAAAACATGAACAAAATAAAAAAGTTTGAATAAACAAACTATATTTACGGACTTTGGTAATTAAATTGACTAAACAAAGATTTACTTGTTTTATTAGTAACATGAGTTCATGAGAATTACAAAAAAGAAGCGCGTCAATCACAAAAACAGTAAACCTTGCTCTTATAGCGACCATAACTGGTGTCAGTACCTTATAACATTTTAAGACCAACCGGAAGTGTTTATGATTTATAGTTCCAAAGTTCTATGTCACCAAACAGGTGACTTCATTATATAAATTATTTTTAACAAAGTTTGAATAAAAGCAATAAAATTATAGACGAATATTTTTTATACATCAATAAAGATTACAAAAAACCCCAAAAATTGGCGATTATTTTGCGACCTATTTACTAACTCATAAAAAAAGTTCCAATTACAAATTATAAGTTTTTAATTAATTTTAAATTGGTTAATACATTTAAAAAAAATTTATTACACTTTTTAGAAATCAATCTTTTTCGAATTTTTAGACATTTGTTTTATCCTTCGTCGATAATTAAAAAAAAAATTAAAAATATTTTTTTTGTCAATTTTTTTTTAACTACGAAGTCAAAATATTTCTTGCCAATTCTAGGTTTCTGGGTACAAGTCTTGACGACATTTCCGTCGATTCTGGTAACGTTTTGTCGCACATTTTTTTTATAGTTTACTCGCACTTTTTTAAGATTTTGACGAAAAAATTTGCATTCAAGACGCGGTCTGCACCCAGAAATTGAAACAGATCTTCTGAATTGTTTGTGCATCTTAAAAAAATGTAATTGGTACTTTTTAACAACGAATTAAAAAAAATTGTGTGGAGTAATTTTTTTAATATGTGTTTTTTTTCTTATTTCTAACCATTGTTTGGTGGATACGTTGGTTTGTCTGTATTGTTTACACGTGTTTTGATTTTTTTTTGTACTGTATATGTGGTTGAAACATTGGAATTTTGTTTTTTGTTTTCTATCACGACTCGAAATTACTTTTGAGGAAAAATCTTGTTATATTAATAAGGTTTTTGGTTTCTTAACACAAGTCACATCTTTGTGAATGAATAAACAGTAAGACGTGGTTTTTGCCAAGAAACTAAGGATATGTATTTATTTTGGGAGTATTTTTTTCAAGGAGTATATGTTGCAGAATTTAAGTATGTATTTTTAATTTTTTAAACTGCTTGAATGGCATAAAAATGCATGAAAAAGTTCAAAAATATATATTTTATATGACAGTTTTTGAGCTTATGTAAACCCCCCTCCCCTCAAACGCATGTTTTTAGTTATCTACATGTAGACTAAAATATATAATTGTAATGTCCGGTATTATAAAGGACCTAACAAAATTTGTTAGCTAGCAATTACATTCAAATGGGGTATTAATTCTGTACTAGTATCTATGGATTAGTTATGGAATTTAGAGCAGTGACACTTCAACTAATTGTAACACAGTTGGCATCTTTGACCGTACAAAATAATTTTCATAACATCACCACTGTTTTAATACCGTTTGTATTTACCTACAACGCGTACGCGAAACTTGTCAAAGTCATCAACAAACTCCAAAAGAACTGTCATATAAGTTTGATATCTCAGTTGAAAGTGCTTGCTAGCTAACAAATTTGTTAGGTCCTTTATGATACCGGACATAAGAAGTACCTATAGGGTTGCTTTAAGGGGGGAATTTCTCCTAAATGAGGCAAGGGTTAATTTTAAATGAAAAAGGGTTTCTTTAGCTTTAAAATGATGTATAATTATCATCTAGAATCTTGTCAGATTTATATATATTTTGTTCCCTAAAAAAGGCCGCTCCTTGCGAATCGACCAGAGGAAGTATCACATACCATTGTGTTGATAATCCGGGCGAATATCACATTCAGCTGGTCCGGAATAATATAGACACTATGGAGAAGATGTTCAGGTATATCTCCAAGGTAAACGGCGAGAAGAGGTGTCTGGGAACCCGCCAAATATTGAATGAAGAAGATGAAGTTCAACCGAATGGCCGCGTGTTCAAAAAGGTATGTAACAAAAAAATATAAAAATTAAAATTTCTATTAATGTCGTGAAAATGGTCGAAAATTTGTGGGAAAAAAGTAAATTGAAGGTGAAACTCTACGCTTTTGAATGGTATAAGCAGATTTTGTGTGTGGATTTTTTTAACACCCCTACACCCTTTTGAAGTTTATCAAAAAGGTACGTCGTGCGTGTTGACAAAAAATTAAAATTTCTGTAACTGTCGTCAAAATGGTCGAAAATGTGTGGGAAAAAAGTAAATTGAAGGTGAAATTCTACACTTTTGAATGGTATAAGCAGATTTTGTGTGTGGTTTTTTTTAACCCCCCTACACCCTTTTGAAGTTTATCAAAAAGGTACGTCGTGCGTGTTGACAAAAAATTAAAATTTCTGTAACTGTCGTCAAAATGGTCGAAAATGTGTGGGAAAAAAGTAAATTAAAGGTGAAATTCTACGCTTTTGAATGGTATAAGCAGATTTTGTCTGTGGTTTTTTTTAACCCCCCTACACCCTTTTGAAGTTTATCAAAAAGGTACGTCGTGCGTGTTGACAAAAAATTAAAATTTCTGTAACTGTCGTCAAAATGGTCGAAAATGTGTGGGAAAAAAGTAAATTGAAGGTGAAATTCTACACTTTTGAATGGTATAAGCAGATTTTGTGTGTGGTTTTTTTTAACCCCCCTACACCCTTTTGAAGTTTATAAAAAAAAGTGTTCAAAAAGGTGTGTGATGACAAACAAAAAATTTAAATTTCTGTAACTGTCGTCAAAATGGTCGAAAATGTGTGGGAAAAAAAAGTAAATTAAAGGTGAAAGCGGATTTTGCGTGTGGGGTTTTAAAACCCCTTATATCCTCTTGAAGTTTATATAAAAAAAAAAGTTTTAAAAAAGGTACGTCATGTGCATGACAAAAAAATATATAAACATTAAAATTTCTGTAACGGTTGTAAAAATGGTCACAAATGTGTAATGAAAAAACTAAATTGAAGATGAAATTCTACGCTTTCGAATGGTATAAGTAGATTTTGTGTGTGTTTTTTTAAACCCCCTACTTGAGGTTTATCAAATAAAAATTTTTTCGATTTGATTTAAAGTATTTCATAGTCGAATAACTCAGTAAAAATGGGATAAAAGTTTAATTAATAAAAAACATTGGAAAGAAGAGATTCCAATCTTTTAAATGTGTTTGTTTTTATTGTATGTACGAATGTTTTTACGATACTTATAGTGGTTTGTATTTTGACCTTTTTTTCTTGGTTTTTGACAGTGCAGTTATATATATTTTTATAAATCTTAACTTGTTGCTTTTAAAAATTAAACGAAAATTGATTCCGACCAGTATGTTCAAAAGTTACGACCATTTTTCTTTATTTACGATAGTTTATTTAGATTTTTATTTCTTTGTCTTCAAATTTTGCTATACAATTAAATATTTTTGAAATCGAAGAGAATTTCTAGGACTTAACAAGTAATAACTACATTAACCCCCTTCTTTGAGTTATTTTTGACTTCTAAGTATAATATTTTGTCCGCAATCTCGACTACAGTTTTTTTTATTGTACCTCTAGTACAACATGGGAGATTATATCTGGAAGACGTACTCTGAAGTGGACAATTTGGCGACCAGTTTCGGAAGAGGCCTCAGGGAATTCGGGGCTAAACCTAGAGAAAATGTTGTGATATTCGCTGAGACCAGGGCAGAATGGATGATAGCAGCTCAGGGTCTCTTCAAGCAGAGCATTCCTAGTAAGTAAAATAGGTTGGTTTAAGGGGGGGGGGGATTTCTCTCGATTGGGGGGAGGTGTAAGTACGAGTTTGATTCTAAATTGAAGAGGGGGTCCTTGGCTTTAAATTGATATGTAACACTTATACATTTGTATAAAAATTAAATTAATTATTGTTGTTATAGTAAAAAATTAATATTGCCAAAAATGTGTTGTTTTTAGAGGGGAATTTGTCCTAAATGGAGCAAGATATAGAAATGGGGTCAATTTTAAATTGAAGACAGGTTTTTTAGCTTCAAATTGATGTATAACACTTATACATTTGTATAAAATTAAAATAGAGTTGAGAATTACTGTAAAAAAATAATATCGAAAAATGGGTTGTTTTATAGGGAGGGCGGTCCTCCCGATTTGCGTGAGATGTAGAGGCGGAGTTGGTTCTAAATTGAAGAGGGGGTTTTTGGCTTTAAATTGATACTTATAAATTTGCATGAAATTTAAATAAAATATTAATGTTATTGTAAAAAATTAATATGAAAAAACTGTGTTGTTTTTTAGGGGGGGATTTCTCCTAAATGGGGTAAGATATAGGAATGGGGTTAGTTATAAATTGAATAGGGTCTTTGGCTTTAAATTGATTTATAAAACTTATCAATTTACATAAAATTAAAATATTGAGAGATTGTAAAAAATGAATATGGAAAAAATGGGTTATTTTATGAGGGAAAATTCTCCTGATCGGGGAGAAATGTAAATTCGGGGTTATTCTAAATTGAAGAAGGGGTCTTTGGCTTTAAATTGATATGTGACACTTATAAATTTATATGAAATTTAAATAAAATATTAATGTTATTGAAAAAAATTAATATGAAAAAAATGTATTGTTTTTGGGAGGGAATTTCTTCTAAATGGGGTACGTATAGAAACGGGTTCAATTTTAAATTGAAGAAGGGTTCTTTATCTTTAAATTGATGTATAATTTTCTATAACTTTGAACTTAATTAATCAGTTTTTAATTATTTTTTTTTGTATGCACATTTAAAACATTTTTTCAGTTGTTACAATTTACGCAACACTTGGAGAAGACGCCATTGCCCACGGAATCAATGAAACCGAAGTCACAATGATCATTACCTCGCATGATTTATTACCAAAGTTCAAAAGCATCCTGAAAAACACTCCTAAAGTCAAGACGATCATTTACATGGAAGATCAACTGAACGAAACAGACACTAAAGGCTTCAAAGAGGGGGTAAAGATCATTCCGTACCAGGAAGTCATCGCCCGGGGTTTGAAATCAACCATCGGTAAGTAACTCAAACACATGGCGACGTTAAGGTATTTCTCGGGGAGTAACAAGGTACTCTTTATGTTAGAAAAGGAAAAAAAAGTGTACTATAAAATCAAGATAACCGTGGTATAAATTAAAATAAAATTTGACAACGTTGAGCATATATTTTCTATTGTGCATGCACGACTTTTGTATTCCCGATGACAGCTCCATATTATTTTAATGTTTTAATTTGATAACGTGTACTGTTATTTGCAACTGAATTTGTTATATATTATAAGTTTATAGTTAAGAAATAGTTTTTATTATTTTTATTATTCCTGGAAACTAAAAGAACAATATATTCAGCACGTACGATTTTTAAATACCGCGGCAATTGTCAATATTTTGTGGCGTTGTCATAGCTTGTACCGTGATATTTTTTATCAGAAAATAAGTTTTTATTTTACTTATAACTTAAAAACGGGGTGGTGAAAATACTTGAGATTTTTTATATTAATTCCAATTATATTAATTTAGTTTTTCTCATAATTTCATAAATTTCTTGATTTTCCTTTGCATAAAATTATTTACTTTTTCATTGAAAATCCGCTTAAAATATCGTAATCCCTATACTCGCAATGTTAAATATATTTTTTTATTTTGACGATAACTTCGCTCACAGATGGTCAATCATTTTAAGATTTTGAATGGAGCTTTTAATAACCTTTTTTTTAGTTTTTTTCTATACAAAATTTGAGCTTACTCTTGAATCTTTTAATTTTTCTAAGAAATACCTTAAACAAACCTGATTTAACTCATTTACTTTACAGAATGCGTTCCGCCTGGATTGAACGAACCAGCGATCATTATGTACACATCGGGGTCAACGGGGATCCCGAAGGGGGTCATCCTGACACACTATAATTTGATAACAACGATCAAGGCGTTCTGTGATCGTGTAACAATTTACCGTGATGATGTCTTGCTTGGATTCCTGCCACTCGCCCACGTTTTTGAACTTCTCTCTGAGCACGTGTGTCTGCTTGTTGGTGTTCCTATTGGGTACTCGACGCCCCTGACGATGATAGACTCATCGAGCAAGATTAAGAGAGGGACTAAAGGAGACGCAGCGGTTCTCAGGCCTAGCTGTATGACAGCAGTACCGGTGAGTGATTTTAAATAATGTTTGACGATTTATATTTTGGGAACCGAGAGTCACAGAAAGTTAAGGATGGGTTTAAAATGGTCGCTATTTAATCTAGTTTATTGTATTCAAGTTTTAACTTAGTTCGATAAATAGTTTCTTAGTTACAGTCGTTAACGTAAAATATTAGAAAAATATTAATAAATAAAAATATCTTTCTTATGTTTGATGACATAGTAATCTGGAACTACAGATCACAGAAAGTTGGGGGTGGGCTTAAAATTTTGTTACTTAGTCTAGTTTTGTGTGCAAAAGTTTAAAATTGTTCTCATGGGTCGTTTAGAAGTTGTAGGAGTTTACGTAAAGTAATTTTGTTTTACGGTTATCATTTTAAAAAGAGTTATTTATCTATTGAATTGTAATTATATATAATATAATGAACATTTTAAGGACACTTTTCTTCATTAACATTTTTAATATTTTACGTAAACAACTATAACATAAAAACTATTAATCAGACTGACTTAAAACTTGATTAAAAACTAGATTAAATAACGATCATTTTAAGACCACCCCCAACATTCTATAATTTATAGTTCGTAAGTTCTAAATCGCCAAACAAGGGATATTTTTATTCATCAATATTTTTTGTTATTTTACATAAACGACTGTAACATAAAAACTATTAATCAGGCTGACTAAAAACTTGAAGACACAAAACTAGATTAATTAACAATAATTTTAAGACCACCCCTAACTTTCTCCAAATTATAGTTTCCGAGATATTCCAACTTTGCCAAAAAAAAGAATTTTTTTTTCAAATAAGATTTTTTTTACAGTTGATTATGGACCGAATCTCGAAAGGGATACAAGAGAAGGTCTCCAAAGGCTCATTCATCTCCAAAGTCCTATTCAAATTCGCTTACGAGTACAAAGCAAAATGGATGAAACGCGGCTACGGAACTCCTTTATTAGACAAGTAAGTAATTATTTTATATTTTCATCAAATTTCAATTTTTATAGGGCTCTGCCCTTTTCCCGTCCTCATTTCATCAAAGTACATGTATTTTTAAACTCTCTGAATCCTTACAGTACTCTGCCCCATTTTCAGCAAGTTGCGAGTGTTCTCAAGTCCTCGGAATCAAACCAATGATTTTATTTATTACAGAATCGTGTTCTCGAAGGTAAAATCACTTCTTGGTGGACGTGTCCGATTACTGCTAACGGGAGGTGCTCCATTGTCTCCAGACACACACGAACAGATGCAGGTGTGTCTGTGCGTCAAGGTTATCCAGGGCTACGGACTTACAGAGTCAACTTCTTGCGCTACCGTTATGGACGGTGAGTTTTGTGGGACAAAAAATGTGTTTGTTTTGGGGGGGTTGTATCTTTTTACTAGGGGGAGGTATACGTGTGGGGTTGGTTTTAAATTAAAGAGGATTTATCTGACTTGAATTTGGTATGAAGCATCTAAGGATTTGTTAGGGGAATGTATTTAAAAAAATTGATTTTTTGAAATTTTTTAAATGTAATTTTGTATGATTTAAAAAAGTATATTTATTTTGGGGGGCTGTATCTTTTATCTGGAGGCAGGTATACGTGTGGGGATTTATCTGGCTTTAATCTAGTTTTTTGAAACATTATATTTAGTTTTGTACGATTTAAAAGACCGTGTCTGTTTTGGGGAGCTGTATCATTTTAATGGGGGAACGTTTATGTGTTCTTTTTAAATTAAAGACGGTTTATCTCGCTTCAATTTAATATGTAACATTCAAGGATTTGCTTCTGAAATATATTTAAAAAAAATTTGTTGTATTTTTTTAAGATTAATTTTGTTGTTTATAGGTGACGATATTACTCATGGTCGTGTTGGCGCACCGACATCAATGACGCAGGTTAGACTCATTGACTGGGAGGAAGGCAATTACAGAATTACAGACAAACCGTACCCGAGGGGCGAAGTCCTTATTGGTGGCGACCACATCGCGATTGGGTATTACAAACTGCCCGATAAGACTGCTGAGGAGTTCTTTGAAGAGAACGGCAAGAGGTGGTTTAGGACAGGCGATATTGGTGAAGTCCATCCTGACGGCTGTCTCAAAATAATCGGTGAGTTGAGAAATATTTCTTTTATGGTTAGGTTTGAGAGAAGTTTTCAAACAGTACAGTAGACATTCCATATTGTGAACCACATCGGCGTTCTATTATAAATAACAGCTGTACAAATATATAGGGGCTTTGAAGAGTGAGGATTCAAACTGTGACAGTACGGAACGTCTAATTAAACTGATTTGAGTGACGTATTATATTTTCCGAAAGTTCATCTTTATGTATCCGTATTTTCCAAAAGTTCTAATCACCTGTTATTTTGTCATTAAACTTTATTTCGGTCACAAATCATGAACAAAGTATGAATCTGCAGTCAATCTAATGGTATTTTTGATACGTTTATCAAAATTAATTACATTTTTTAGATGTAAAACTTTTTTTTTTCAATTTTAACTTAGCAAATTGTGCGCTGTACTATAGCTAGGAACGGTCGATAAACCGTTCCATGCATAGACAGAGCAAGGACCGCGCATTCTGTATTAACATAATAGTGTAACATTAGAGAGATGTGGTGGCGTTTGGGATATATCTATCTCTTTTTCTAAGAAGAATGAAATTGTTACTCCTGTTTAAGTAAGGACAAGTATATCCCAAACCATTTTCTATCTCTTTCTTTTGACATGGCTCTGTTTTCGAATCGGATAAGCAGTCCATGCTTTATGTCTATGATTCCATGCTGTTCAAATGGGAAAAACTCTCTGGATTCCGGAATGACTTGGCTGTCCTAGCACAGTCGGCGCACAGTCTACTATATAAAAATACGCACATTTTTCTAATGTTTCAAATTTGACATCTTTAATCTGTGCTAGAATAAAATCGTCGATGTTAATTGTTGTAAATTTTTAATTGGCTTGAAATATATCTTTATTTGTATTAATTCTATTGATTCTAACAATAATTTGTGAAGTTATTTATTTAATAATTCTATTTGCACAGTTTTTCAACTAAATATTTGTATTTATTGAAAATATTTAAAATTTCTAGACCGTAAGAAGGACCTAGTGAAACTGCAAGCCGGTGAGTACGTGTCTCTGGGCAAAGTCGAGTCTGAGCTGAAGACATGCCCGCTCGTCGAGAACATCTGCGTGTACGGTGACTCGACCAAGCACTTTACAGTCGCGTTGGTCGTGCCTAACCCACAGCAACTATCAAACATCGCGGCCAAGCACGGCCTCGCAAGTGCCGGCTTCGAGGAGCTTTGCTCCAACCCGGCCGTCGAGAAGGCTGTCGTCCAAGAACTGGCCGATCACGCAAAGAAATGTAAGTACATTTAAAAGAAGAAAAAAGAAACGATTTACGATTGTTGGAATATTTCAGGTAAACTGGAAAAGTTCGAAGTCCCTGCTGCAGTGAAGCTGTGTAAGGAGGTGTGGACGCCGGATATGGGCCTGGTGACGGCCGCTTTCAAGCTGAAGCGCAAGGACATTCAAGAACGGTACCAGTTCGAAATAAACCGGATGTACGCTTCATGAGATTAAGTTAAAATCGTGTCGGGCGAGCGCAGTTTTGAAATCACTATCGAGGATGATTAAATTATTCATTACGCGGAATTTGTATATTTACGTTGCGTGCGTGCGTGTGTGTGTGTGCTTGCGTTATTTGATTGTTGGTTTGAATGAATCGGGAGTGACAGAAATAATTGTTGTAAAAAAATAAGTTCGGAATAATGTAATGTTGATAGGAATCATCGTAATTTGGTGTATTAGTGTCTAATTTCATGTGTCGCTTACAGATTTTGTTTTTGGTTATTTTTTAATGAGTTATTCGATCAAAAAGTGAGATTAGATTATTTAAAAAAGTTCAAATTGCTGCAATTTTGGTATAATTGTTCGTAATTTTTAACTTTGACTTCTCGTTAGCTTTATGTTTATTTACCTCTTTAAAAAATTGATATAATTAAAATTTTTAGAGAATAGAAACTTCAAGCTTTAATTTGTTTTTGAATAATTTCATCACTAACATTTCTACCATAAATACAGCGATTCAAGTTTTGACCGAAATTAAATTCACATAACCTCACTTTACAATAGAATAACTCTTTTAAAAATTGATAAAACTGAAATGTATAGGTAGCATTAGAAAGTAGAAGTTTCAAGTTACAAACTAAACTTTAAACCAACTGATTCCGATGATTTCTATCAAAGTTACATTGCTCCGAAGTTTGCATTGCTGTTCCTGATTATTTTAATGTTACGTTAAATAATAATTTTGTGATAAATTATTTTCTGAATTGTTTTTAATTAAGCTAAAATAAGTGGTGCTCTTTTTTTATATATACATTTTTTAGTTTTAATGTTTTTTTTTAAGCGAACATCACATTTTTCAAACGGTTTCTCGGAAATCGTCAAAACTGATTTTAACTATTTATATATTATTTAATTCTGTTTCGGCTCGATGTTGAATCGTTGCAATAAAGTGATTGAAAAACGGTGAAATCTTGTAGATTATTAGTTTAGTGTTCATCGAATTATTTAAAGTAGTTAGATAAGACAATTAAATGATTGGACGTTGAGCCGATGCCTGTTTTCAACAACACTCATATTTATATGTATTTAATCTATGTAAAATGTACATAATATATACTTATTATATAAATATATGTTAACTAGTATTGATAATAAAATAAATTAATTAATTCAATGAATATATACGTTTTGTTATCCTTATTTCTTTTATTTTTCAGCTTTAAATAAAAAACAAATTTTATTAACGATTCTTAAGAAATGATATAAATGAGTAAACACTACACTTAGCTGAGATAAACTCCGTTTTCATTGAGATTTTTTTTTAGATTTAGGAGCTTAACTCGGCTAATAATGTCACCAATTAAGCATTTCATACGTTTGACCGATAGATGGAGCCACTGTCGCTCAGAGTAATAAACTTAGCCGAGATAAGCTCCGTTTTGGTTATGTAACACCAAATTTTTGAGATTTCGGAGCTTATCTTGGCTAATGACGTCACGATTTTTAGTAGTTCGTCGTTTGGCCGCTAGATAGAGCCACTGTCGCCTAGAGTAATAAACTTAGCCGAGATAAGCTTCGTTTTCGTTATGTAACACCAAATTTTTGAGATTTCGGAGCTTATCTTGGCTAATAATATCACCAATTAAGCATTTCGTACGTTTGACTGATAGATGGAGCCACTGTCGCCGAGAGTAATAAACTTAGCCGAGATAAGCTCCGTTTTCGTTATGTAACACCAAATTTTTGAGATTTCGGAGCTTATCTTGGCTAATGTATAGTAGTAATTTATAGTAGTTCATCGTTTGGCCGCTAGATGGCGCCACTATCGCCACGATAAATAAATTTAGCCGAGACAAGTTCTATTTTCATTATAGATTTCGGGGCATATCTCGGTTAATGATATCACGCAAATAAGCATGAGGAGATAGGAACATAATGTCCATTGTTTGTTGGATAAGGTAGGAAATAAAAGACGTTTTTCAACAGAAAAATACATTTATTTTTATTTAAAATTATAATATAGATAATATGTAAACGTTCAACTTGATTTTTTAAATACATTTTTTACTTTTTACAATAATATTATAATATAATAAAGTATTAATAAAATTAAAATATTTCATCATCACAATTCGCATCTCTAATAATCAATATATATTTTCTCTAACGTAAAACATAACTTATACAATAAAATATGAATGTTAATCACAGGTAACTCTTGAAGAATGCTTAACAGATTAAATATCAATACATAATAATATACGATAGAATTTGTACAGCGGAATTCATCTAATAAGGTAATATGCAATGCAATCTATTGTTTTAAAATGTAGTTTAAGAGACGTGTGTTTGGCGACTTATTACTCCTGAACTATAAATTATAGAAACTTCAGAATGGTGTTAAAATGTTCATTATATCATCTAGTTTTATGTATTAAAGTTTCAAAACATTCCGATGAATAATTTAGAAAATATTGTAAGGAGACGGTATTTAAATAAATAAAAAGGGCTTATTTGAACTCTGAAACTATAAATCGCAGAAAGTTGAAAGCTGTTTTAAAATAATCGTTATTTAATCTAGTTTTATGTGTTCTAGTTTAAGCTAAGTCTGGTCAATAGTTACTTAGTTACAGTTGTTAACGTAAAATAATAAAAAATATTGATGGGCAATTAACGTAGAGTATATCAGAAACAACAGTGACAAATAATTTAACTACAAAACGACTTATACCTTTCCGAAGTATGTTTGATTTATAATTCCAGAGTACTATGTTGTCAAAGATATGGCATTTTTATTCATTGATATTTTTTGTTATTTTACGTTAATGATTGTAACTAAGAAACCATTTATCGGACTGAATTAATAAAACTTGAATACAGAAAACTAGATTAAACAGTGATCATATTAAACCTAGCCCGAACATTCTGTGATTTATAGTTCCGGAGTACTATGCATCAAATATATGGCATTTTTATTCATTGATATTTTTTGTTATTTTACGTTAACAACTGTACTGAAGAAACTATTTATCGGACTGAGTTAAAACTTAAATACAGTAGATTACATAGTGATCGTTTCAAACATACCCCTAACATTTTGTGATTTATAGTTCCGGAATACTATGTCATCAAATATAGGACACTTTTATTCATTGATATTTTTTGTTTTTTTACGTTAACCACTGTAACTAAAACTATTTATCAAATTGAGATAAAACTTGAATACAGTAAACTAGATTAAATAGCGATAATTTTAAACCTACCCCCAACTTTCTGTGACTAAATGTTCCTGAAATACAAACCATCAAACATTTTTTATTAATTTCGGTACCGTGTTCCCTTACAATATTTTACTATATTACAAACATTTTAAGACTACCCTCAACTTTCTATGATTCATAATTCCCGAGTATCATGTTGCCAAACACGAAGTCAATAAACTCCATTTCAAATTTGAAGGCTGAGCATTAAATATTACCCAGAATGCTCTCAAGTAAAGTTTACGATATGTATAAAAATTTACATACAAGACGTAAAGACTAATCTTCAACTTACGAAGGTTTAAAAAACTAACTCAGCTATAGTTATATAAAATTTAATTTTCAACTGTCCGTAAATTATCTGATGCGTTTTTTATTTATATATATTTATATTTATTTGATTTTCTACTCGGAAAAACATTTTCCATTTTCATTTCTATATTTCATTTATATCTGATAAAATTCTTTAAGTACAAACGGAACTAGTGTATTTATAAATTACTTACATTAATTAATCAATTTCATTTTCAATGAAAATGGCAACATTAACACGTTCACCACCAACTAACCGGCAACGTACATGTTAATAAAAAAAATATACGTATTCTTCATTTGTTTGAATTCTTTCATTTATTTAAAAATAAAAAAATATTTAACACGTCTGTTGTCAAAGAAATTGGCAGGCAGTGAACGTTTAATACAGACGCCCTCGGGTTCTTTTTTTTATTTACTTTTTCCTGATCAGACACGAAAAAATTAAAAACTAGAAAAAATAAAGTATTGACACGTTTGCTGCCAGCTGACTGGCAACAAACGTGTTAATACTTTAACAATTGAAATTTGTCAGACGCGATAAAATAATTTGTGTGTGTGCGAATAAAAACATGTTTAAAAAAATCAACGTATTTTTTTATTGATATTTTGTATTAAAATAATCTGAATTTTACCAAGAAACCGAGAATTTCGCGTCTGTAATTTGTTGTTAAAGAAATCCAGCTGTACTGCCGATGAGAAAAATATATACACTAACTTAAAACTATGACAAAATTAGAATAAAAACATAGATCAAGTATGCAAGCGAAAAGTACGATTATTTTTGAAGTTGACTTTTCATTATTTGTGGGATCTTAGGGCCCAATTTAAAAAAAAATAGGTCTTAATAGCTCAAATTTAGATCTTGAAGGCCTCCATTTGGAGCCAAAGAGAATTTTGAAACTTTTAAAGTATTTTGGGCCCCAATTTAAAAAAAATAGGTCTTAATAGCTCAAATTTAGATTTTGAAGGCCTCCATTTGGAGCCAAAAAGAATTTTGAAACTTTTAAAGTATTTGTGGCCCCAATTTTAAAAAAATAGGCCTTAATAGCCCAAGTTTAGATATTTTGAGCCCTGATTAGAGGCCTAATACCTCAATTATGAGTATTAAAGACCTCAAAAAAATGTCAAAATCATATTGAGATAATTTGGAATTTTTTCAAGCCCCAATTAAAGAAGAATCGGTCTCAAGGACCCAAATTTAATTTTTTTAATACGTTAACATGAATATTGAAGACCCCAAAGAATATGATTAATCAACGCAGAATATTTTGAAATATTAAGGCTCCAGTTTAAGAAAAATCGTCCTGAAGGACTCATATTTTGATCCTAATTTAGGTCTTAGTAAGAAATATTCTAAAATAATTTAGAAACATTTTCTGTCTTTAAAAAAATCATATTTTTATACTTTTGCATACTTATCCATTTTTTCAAATCGGGGATTGGGGGGGGGGGGGGGGGATCAGTTATATGTATTATAAATTATCAATTTTAATATACAGAGGATAAGTTTAAGGTGAGATTTCTGAGGGCGTTGTTCCTCAAAGCCGTTCTGTTCGTTCTAGACGACTTGATAATTTGAAGTACCATTGTTTTGCAATCGTGACAAACAACCATTTGTACCCCTTTTAATCTGTCGACAGATCTGTCGCCCCCTTGTCTTCCGAGTGTCCGAGAACGGAGCATCCTGTTCCTAAAATGGACCAAAATAATAATTGTTTATATTTTTGTATTATTTAATCTGGAATTAATTTTCTTTTTCAAAGTTGAATTTCTCGCTCACAAAAAATCGTAGACAAATTTTAAATATAGCACTTTGAAGCTGAAATTCTTCACTTTTAAATGGTAATACAAAAAAAAATAGTTTAAAAAAAATTAAACAAAGAATTTTGTTCTTGAATATTGTTAAAATAATAATTTTAACATTTTTTTATAATTTTCGTTGGAAAAATTATTTTTAAGTTTAATTTATCATAAAAAAAAATCGTAGACAAATTTTAAATATAGCACTTTGAAGCTGAAATTCCACACTTTTGAATGGTAATACAAAAAAAAATAATCTAAAACAATTCAAAGAATAATTTTGTTCCTGAATTATTAAAATATAAAATTCATTAATCGTAAAAAAATGTAAAAATGTATATGTTACTATGAAAACAGTAAACACTTTTACGCACGCGTAAAAGTACTTTTTACGCACGGCGAGCGCAAAAGTACTACTTTACACACTGAAATGTCAATGAAAAAGCCTACTTTTTTAAACGGTTGTAGAAAAATAATATTGTTGATATTTTTTATAATTTTCGTTTCAAAGTTGAATTTATCGCCCCCAAAAAATCATAGACAAAATTTAAATATACCATATATACAAAAATATTGTAAATTTTATGACATATTGAACAAAATTTTTTTAATTTTTCCAATATCATATTATGGACCAAAATACTCTGCAAAAAAAACAATAAAAAATAAACTGCCTACCCTAAAAAAACTAAACATTTCAAGCTTCAAAAAATTTTTTTACGTACCCAGTTAAGATCATTTCTATCAAAATTATAGCGCTTCAAACATTTTGAAAAAAAAATCACTCTAAAATTAAGATCAATTATAGTACAAATGTACATACCTTCTTTCGCTTAAGAACGAAGGCGAACTGGCAGTCGACAAGCTAATGGGGCCCTCCATACTGCTCGCCATTCGAGATTCAACCCTAGACCCTGGAACCGACGAAGAAATCACGTCCCCGTTCATCCTCTGCATGTTCGGGCTATTCGGAGCACTTCCTACAGAATTTCTCACTTTGCTTGAACTATCCGGAACCATGAGCCTCTGCATCAGCGACCTGGGGAACGTGTCTTTCACGTCATCTTCAGGGGAAGAGATTATCGTGGGACTTAACAGGACAACTGGGACATTCGAAAAATGCTCAGTGGGAATTCTCATCTGAAATTAATGAAATAGATCGATTATATTTGAAACAGTTTGAGGGGCATTGATTTCGCTTACCTTTGAGTGGCATCTGGCACATATCGTCCTGTTGCAGAGTTTGCATCTCTGGCCCCAGGGCCCGAAAATACCGAATCGGGTCTTGAGACAGAGGAAACATACCTAGGGGAAAAATCAACACGATTAAAAATAATTCGGGCAAGATATACACAGGTGTGTATAAATAATATAAAAATATGGTCATATTCTACTAATTGAGATCTACATTTCGACACCCCAAATGCCTAGATAAGAAAATAGAAAATTCTATGACGCCCCTCCCTATTATTTTAAAATTTAAAACTATACTGTTGACTTTAGTTTTGTCGTTAGTCCCATCAAAGCCTCGTTACCAAATTTTTTCAGATTCTTTGAGCCAGTAGTTACCTAGTTAGAGGGGGGGGGGGACAAAATAAAATACTGCTTTTAGCCCTCTACAGGTACCATTATTGAGTCAGAAAAAAATAAAAAATATGGTCATATTCTACTAATTGAGATCTATATTTCGACACCCCACATACTTAGATATGAAAAAAAATTAAAAATTCTAAGACGCACCTCCCTATTATTCCAAAATTTAGAATGATATTGTTTATTTTAGTATTTGTCGTTGGTAGTCTCACCAAAGCCTTGTTACCAAATTTTTTCAGATTTTTTGAGCTAGTAGTTACCGAGTTAGAGGGGGAGGGGGGCAAAATAAAATACTGCTTTTAGCCCACTATAGACGCCATTTTTGAGTTAGAAAAAATTAATAAAAAATATGGTGAAATCTACATTTTGATAACTCACACGTCTTGGTATACGTTTTTTTTTTATTTACTTTAAAGCCCGCTGCAGGCGCCATTTTTGATTTTAGGGTCGAATTCCGCTGGTTTAGTTATAACATTATAACGTGCCACATGCCTTGGTATTAAAAAACATTTTTTGACCTAGCTTTAGATTCTAAAAAAATATTTTTCCAACAAATTTGTACATCTTTTACTAAAGGGCATCATTTTAAATGTTCCGTAAAAATTTCAAGTTTCTAGCTTATATAGTTAAGGAGATAATTTGCTTTGACTGAAAAGGACGGACGGACGGACGGCAAAGTGGGATTAATAGGGTTTCTTCGGAAACCTAAAAACGTCGTTTTTTTGAGTGAAAATGTGTTTACAGAAAAAATCGTGCTTTTTTATGTATTACTCTGGAAATAAAAATCACAGAAAGTTGGGAATGGTCTTAAAATATTCGTTATTAAGTCTACTTTTACGTATTACATTTTAAAATCAATTCGATGTAAAGTTTTATAGTTACAGCCTTTAGAATTATAAAGTAATTTTTTTTTGATCTTACAAGGAGAAGCAACAGCACGGTTAATGAGAATTTCAATGAGCTTGTGGTATGTCAAACTAGAGCAAAAATAAAAAGACACGTGTCCAATAATTTGATCTCATAGGCCTTAATTACAAAGATAATTAACTTTGAAAATTTGTGTATTCAATATAACCGTGTATAATGTTTGCTCGAAATATAAGTGTGTTGGCCCTACGGTCAACGCGCTGGCGTCTCGTCTGGTTTTAAGATTTTGATTTTAATTTTTATTTACAATTATTTTTTATATTTTTGTACACATTACCTCACCCACTTGCGTAAAAATCGATAAATTAGACATAAATAAAACATATATTATTATTGACAATAGATGTTTGTGGTTTCTTTCAAGTTTGTTTTTTATTAAAACTTTTCAATTTATTAATTAAAAACTAATGAGTTGTGTCAATAATAAATTAAATTTACTTTAAAACAAATTAATAATTATGTACTGGCGTATATATCAATATTTTCATTGTCAATAATAATATATGTTTTATTTATGTCTAATTTATCGATTTTTACGCAAGTGGGAGAGGTAATGTGTACAAAAAAATAAAAAATAATTGTAAATTAAAATTAAAATCAAAATCTTAAAACCAGGCGAGACGCCAGCGCGTTGGCCAACACACTTATATTTCAAGCGAACATAATACACGGTTATATTGAATACACAAATTTTCAAAGTTAATTATCTTTGTAATTAAGGCCTATGAGATCAAATTGTTGGACACGTGTCTTTTTATTTTTGCTCTAGTTTGACATACCACAAACTCATTGAAATTCTCATTAACCGTGCTGTTGCTTCCCCTTGTTAGTATTTTTCCTTGGGGATTGAGGGGGGGGGGGGGTAGTTTCATACGAAGAAGATGTCACTAAAAACATTATACACTCACCCTTCTCTTCTCTACGTCTTCTTTAACGTGCCCTTCAATCGGTAAACTCTCTAGTTCAGCTTTAGTTAAGACAGACCTAATATGAACTATTTCTTCTAGGGTTAAAGATAGCCTATCGTCTAAAGACATAGCCTCTTGCCATTGTTTCTGTAAAAAAATACAAAAAAACTCAACCTTAACATCTAAAAAAATATCAAAAAGTGAGGTAAGTGTGGTAATAACTGACCACTTACCGATTTCAGTAGTTCGTCCTGAAGCGAACTCTATTGTTAAGAAAAACAAGATAATATGTTTTAAATATTTAACTGGGTTATGCAGTTCACATTTACACTTGTAAGTTTGTTTGTATGTAAGTACTCACCGACTGTAGTAAATCGTCCTGTAGGGACCCTCTGGACCACGACATCTCGGGTAAGGTGGTCCCGAGTTGGGCCGAATCCGTCTCGGAACAGCTCTGTTGTGAGAGCCTGGAGCCGGGCCGCGAAGTGGGTTGTGACGGGGGCACAGAGCGGCACTGCTGTGCCGGGAGCTCGGGCACGCAAGCCACAACGGTGTGCCTTCGCATCGATGCCCTGCGACTGGGGCACTGCGTCGCTAAATCGTAAGCTGTGAAGAAAAAACATAATAAAAAAATGTTTCTTATTTGAAGACATAGAACTTTGAAACTATAAATCGTACAAACTCCAATATAATCTATTTAAAATGAATTTGATACATATTTTAAATTTTTTAAATAATCAAAAAGATAAAAGTCTCATGTTTGGCTACATAGAACTCTGGAACTATAAATTACACAAACTTCAGATTAGTCTTAAAATGTCCCTTGTATAGTATTTTTACACGTATTAAAATGAATTTAAGAAATACTTTTTTTTTTTTTTACTTTTTTAAATACTATATACAGGCCTTTGAGTAAAATACAAAAAAAAAATTTTCAACAAGATAAAAAGTCTCCTCTTTGGTGACATACAACTCTGAAACTATAAATCACACAAACTTCGGGATTACGTTAAAATGTTCGTGATATAGTCTTTTTTCATGTATTAAATTTTAAAATGAATTTAATAAATACTTTTTTAGATACAGGCCTTTGAGTAAAATACAAAAAAAAAAATCAATAAGATAAAAAGTCTCCTCTTTGGTGACATACAACTCTGGAACTATAAATCACACAAACTTCGGGATTACGTTAAAATGTTCGTGATATAGTCTTTTTTCATGTATTAAATTTTAAAATGAATTTAATAAATACTTTTTTAGATACAGGCCTTTGAGTAAAATACAAAAAAAAAATCAATAAGATAAAAAGTCTCCTCTTTGGTGACATACAACTCTGGAACTATAAATCACACAAACTTCGGGATTACGTTAAAATGTTCGTGATATAGTCTTTTTTCATGTATTAAATTTTAAAATGAATTTAATAAATACTTTTTTAGATACAGGCCTTTGAGTAAAATACAAAAAAAAAAATCAATAAGATAAAAAGTCTCCTCTTTGGTGACATACAACTCTGGAACTATAAATCACACAAACTTCGGGATTACGTTAAAATGTTCGTGATATAGTCTTTTTTCATGTTTTAAATTTTAAAATGAATTTAATAAATACTTTTTTAGATACAGGCCTTTGAGTAAAATACAAAAAAAAATCAATAAGATAAAAAGTCTCCTCTTTGGTGACATACAACTCTGGAACTATAAATCACACAAACTTCGGGATTACGTTAAAATGTTCGTGATATAGTCTTTTTTCACGTATTAAAATTTAAAATAAATTTAATGAATACTTTTTTTAGATACAGGCCTTTGAGTAAAATACAAAAAAAATCAACAAGATAAAAAGTCTCCTCTTTGGTGACATATAACTCTGAAACTATAAACCATACAAACTTGGGGATTGCGTTTAAATGTTCGTTATAAAGTATTTTTTCACGTATCAAATTTTAAAATGAATTTGATAAATAATTTTTTAGATACAGGCCTTTTAGTAAAATACAAAAAAATAAATAAAATTCAACAAGATAAAAACTTTCCTCTTTGGTGACATACAACTCTGAAACTATAAATCACACACACAATGCGCCTTATATAGTTTTCTATCATCTATAAAAATCCCAACCCGATCTACCAAAAAACAGATTACACCCCATCAAAAAAAAAAAAAAATCGACTCACACTCCAACGTTGCGTCGCAGAACCTGTGATACTCGTCGTGCGTGAGCGTCGCAGCCGGTCCGTGACTTCCGGTACGCTTGTACACTCCCGCAGGCGTCGTGATCGTGGCTGTAGCGGTTACCGCACTTCCGGTACTTGCCCCGGTACCGCTCGATGGTACCGCACGACGTGCCGGCTCCTGCAGATCGTAATCGTCTAAGTCAATGTCATCGTCATCGTCATCATCATCATCTAAATCACCCATCTAGAGAGAGAGAGAGAGAAGGAAAAAAATAATTTAAAAAAATCGAGATTTTATCATAGAAATAGAGCATGGACAGCGCATTCTGTAATAACTCTTTATCTATATATTATGTATATGTATATCTATGAATATTTTTCATGTTTGAGGCCAAGAATTTTAAAAAAGGACAAGTATATTCCAAACTTGTTTCCATCTCTTTCTTTTGACACGACTCTGTTTTCGAGTCAGATGTGTGGTCCATGCTCTATATCTATGGATTTTATCAATTTATTTACCTGAAGACTAGAAAAATCGACTTTGATAAGCCTCCTCGTTGGCTTAAGTTCATTTTCATTAGCACATCTCTTTTGGTTATCCTTCGTGTGGTTATCTTTCACTGAAACAAGAATTAGATACATAAAATACAGTAAAATATCTATATACAGACCATGGGCGTCGCACAAAAATGTTCCAAGGGGAGACAAAATTTGTAGTTAAATAATACCTATTATTTTTAAATATTTAATTTCTTTCACAAGTATTGTACGAATTTACACGATCTCAGGGGGGGGGGGGGAAGTGCCCTTTTTGCTCCCCTTTACGGACACACATGATATAGGCTCAAATAGGTAATAATTCTGTTTTTGCACGGTAGATACGCACAGCCCATCACCGTGTAAAAAAAAATTTTTTATTTTATTTAAAAGGAAAATTTAATAAGAAAATAAACTTCACTGTACGAAAATAATAAATTGTAAAAAAATTACATTAATTTTTTTTAAATTAAGAAAAATATAAAATTAAATCTTCAGTAAACTATTTATAAAAACTACCGAATAGAAATTTATATAGGATGTTCCATAAATACATATTTTTTAATACGAATGGTACATATTTGTCTAATGTACGGTATTATAAAGAATTTAATCTATATAGAGCAAAAGTTAAGCCAATGCTATCTGTGGTAGTATTAAATATAAATGACAACCCACTGACAGTTGTAATCAATAGTATATTTTATATGAATGGCCTTAAGTAGAAACCAGCGATCTAAAAGCAGTGGTGACAATTGTACCTCGAAAATACAAAGCATTTACATTATTATTAGAGATTGGAAAAATAGTTGTTATTTTCAATGAAATAGTTACTAGTTGTATTTTTTTTCGGAAAATAGTTGATAAATAGTTTGTTTTTTAAGATTTAATAATAATTATTGCAAACGAAGCAGTAAAAAGTGTAACAAATAGTTGGAAAGGTAGTTGCAAATAGTTGATTTCAAATTGTGTTTAATCAAACCAGTTTTCTGAAAACGGTGGAGATATGTAATAAAAACTACAATAAATGCATTTTTACGCAATAGTTGAAAAACTATTTTTCCAATCTCTAATTATTATACATTTATTAGCACTTCTCTAAAATCCCGAGCAAAATAACGATCTGTCACCTAGCAGATAGCGTTAGCTTAGCTTCTGCTCCAGAACAAATTCTTTATAATACCGACATAAATTTGTTTTATCTTTTAACATTAAAATTCTATAAATAATTATATTTAAGATGTGAAAAACATTAAATGAATTTTGATGACATGTATATCTATGTACCTACTATGTACAATAAACAAATGATATTAATGAGTATAAAATGTACTTAAACAACCCTTAATTAACTTTTTATTTTTTATTTACCCCCCTCCCTCCCCCACTTTGGGGGTATTTTGAATCCCATACAACATTTTAATAGTTTTTAGAATTTCTTTCTTTTCTTTTTCAATTTGACACGAAGACTACTGAACCGATTTTGATGCGAATTGCACTTTTCGAAAGCCTAAGACCCTAGAATTAGTTTAGGCTATATAATATAGATTTGTGTAGTTCACGAACGAACTAGTTCAAAAGAGCGCTCCCACACGAGAACTAGAGGAACTAGTTCGTATGCGCTCCGCTCTTTTAGTTCAATAGTTCCCGATATACTTCAAATACACTGTTCTAAAAATAAGATTGTACGATTTTTATGTTTAATAATTTACGTTTTCATTACTTTATTACCAATTTTGAATTTATTTTACTAAAGATATATTATATTGAATTTTTTTTAGTTCACAACCTGTCAAAAGCACGTGATTTTTATATTATTTTATGACAATCAACAAAAAGGAATGTCACATATTTTAATGAAATTTAAATATATTGCTTAAATTACTATACAATAAATAATGTATCATTGAAAATATTCCAAAATTTTCATATATGTATATCGAGGGTTCGATTTAAAAAAAAACATTAAAAAATATCGATCTTGTCTATAAATTAATAACGAATTCATAATTGCAGCAGTTTGCATTTCTATAGTTTGATGAAAAAATTCGTAGTACAAAATTACTAATTAAACAATTTAATTATACATTAAAAATCCAACAATCCAATATATCTAAATCAATAAATTGTTATCGTATAGTCCGGAAAAAAAATCTACGAACTAAAATAACTAGAATAGTTCTCGGTCCCGGCTTTAAATTTTGAAATAAAAATACTCTCTCTGAAACTTCGTGAGTGGATTCATTTTGGCGTAACCTACAACTTTTTTATCTTCGAAAATTCTGAGAATTGGGGCGTTTTTGTTGTGGCATACGTCAAACATTTTTAGGGCGTAGGTCAGGGCAAATGACCCTTGATTTTTGTAGGCCAGTATAACTATAACATTTTACTATTATTTATATAGCAATTGTGCAAAAATCAGTAACAAGTAATTATTTATAAATTACATAACATCATGAATTTGACATGCTGAGGGTGTAGGTCTCGCTAAATGCCCCATATTTTTTGCACAATTGCTAGATAAATAATAGTAAAATATTATAGTTATACTGGCATACAAAAATCAAGGGTCTTTTGCCCTGACTTACACCCTAAACGCATGCCACATCAAAAACGTCCCAATTCTCAGAATTTTCGAAGATAAAAAAGTTGTAGGTTACGCCAAAATGAATCCACTCACGAAGTTTCAGAGGAGTATTTTTTATTTCAAAATTTAAAGCCGGGACCGAGGACTATACCTTTTCAACTTCAAATTGAGACTAATCAATTTCAAATTGGGAATAATCAAATTAAAATTGAGAATAATCAATTTCATATTGGGAATAATCAAATTCAAATTGAGACTAAACAATTTCAAATTGGGAATAATCAATTTCAATTTGAGACTAATCAATATCCAAATGAGAATTATCAATTTTAAATTGGTTAAGTTTAAAAGCTAGTGTTTAAAGTGATTTAGACATTCAAATACCACATATTCAGTAATGAGAACTCAATTTGAATTTCGATTACGACTAAAAAATATTGAACGAAAAAATATCACGAAAATTATTGTTGCTAATTGTACTTGATATTTCGCTCATTTCACATATTCAAATTTGACGTATAAATATGCCTTGTTAATTTATTTAATTTAATATATTTTGTATCATAATACGTAATATTATATTAAAATAATAAATTATTAAATAAATTATTTATTTACTTTCATCTCAAATGAGAAATTAAAAATTCCCAATTTGAAATTGATTAGTCTCTAATTGAAGTTGATTGTTCCCAATTTGAAAATGTTTAGTCTCAATTTGAAATTGATTATTCCCAATTTGAAAATGATTAGTCTCAATTTGAAGTTGATTGTTCCCAATTTGAAAATGTTTAGTCTCAATTTGAAATTGATTATTCCCAATTTGAAAATGATTAGTCTCAATTTGAAGTTGAAAAGAACTATACCTTTTCAACTTCAAATTGAGACTAATCAATTTCAAATTGGGAATAAACAATTTCATATTGGGAATAATCAATTTCAAATTGAGACTAAACAATTTCAAATTGGGAATAATCAATTTCAAAGTGAAGTTGATTGTTTAGCCCAATCAAATTGTATATTTGTTCTGCATTGTTCTACAGAGTCATTTTTTTTTATTTTAAATTGTTGGGGGGTATGTTCTGAGTATTACATTAAGTTGGCGCGGTCTATGACCTTGAGCGTTGTCCGCTATAAGCGCGAAAACTTTAAACGTAATTATCTCGTAAATCGTTCATCCTACGATAAAATGTATTACCACCTTTTTTGTTCAACAGACTTGAATCTACAAAATTCACAGGTCTAACTATCTACCATCAATTGGTAACGAGATATAATGCAAGGAAGTTAACAAAAAACGATTTTTTGCATTTATTTCGTAAAAAATATTGATAAAACTTAAATGGTAATCTTTTAGAACTATCAATTTGCAATATTTTTTCTTTCAACCATTATTACTGAAAACTCATGGTTTGCCAGTTAGGTATAGCCCGCGAAACATTGCAAAAAAACATTTTTTCGTTATATTTCAAAAACCATAATGCAACATTCAAAATGTGTAATGACAAATGTGTAGATAACAAAATTCTATATATTTTTTGTTAAAAAAAATAAATTTTTTTTGTTAATAAACAAAAAAAAAATTCAAACAAAACAAGTATAGAATTTTGTTATCTACACTTTTGTCATTACATATTTTGAAGGTTGCATTATGGTTTTTGAAATAAACAAACCAAGAGTTTTCAGTAATAATGGTTGAAAGAAAAAATATTGCAAATTGATAGTTCTAAAAGATTACCATTTAAGTATTATCAATATAATCACTTTTTTACGAAATAAATGCAAAAAATCGTTTTTTGTTAACTTCCTTGCATTATATCTCGTTACCAATTGATGGTAGATAGTTAGACCTGTGAACTTTGTAGATTCAAGTCTGTTGAACAAAAAAGGTGGTAATACATTTTATCGTAGGATGAACGATTTACGAGATAATTACGTTTAAAGTTTTCGCGCTTATAGCGGACAACGCTCAAGGTCATAGACCGCGCCAACTTAATGTAATACTCAGAACATACCCCCCAATAATTTAAAATAAAAAAAATTACTCTGTAGAACAATGTCTTACGAACTACTTTATTTTGATAATTTGATTGGACTAGTTCCCAATTTGAAAATGTTTAGTCTCAATTTGAAATTGATTATTCCCAATTTGAAATTGATTTAGAAGAACGAACTAGTTCATTAAAGACCACTGAACTATAGGGAGCGCTCTCTGTCATCAACTAAAATGCCCAACTCTAATATGATATGTGATTTAACTGACACGTATTAAGGAATATTGATATTTTCTAATAAAATTTATCAATTTGATTTCGAAATAAACGCGGGGAAGAATGCATGCGACATATACACAAATGAAAAGAACACATAGTATGATCTTACAATGAATAGATGATTTTTTAAATGTCTTTTCTCTTTTGTCTACTTAAAAATCACCTCTAGAACTTCCTGGAGGACTCCAGTACTTCGCATCCTGTATAACGTCCTTCCCAATGTCGTCTTGGTCAGAACAATTCGAGTCAGTCCTTTTATTTTTTACTTTATTGTCCTTATCGGGCAAAACCAGCCCCACTATGGATTTTGGCTTTCCGCCAACCGCCAGTAACATTTCTTTAGATATATGTCCGTTAACTGTGGGATATATACATATTTATTAAGTACCATAAACACTTCTGAAGAAGACTCCGACATGAGAGTCGAAATGATAAATGAAGAAATAACACAACAACCCGAATATTAACCCATTAACGCCCAAAAGAAAACTAAAACATGTAGAAGATTTTTTTAAATGAAATTAAGTACACATATAATATATTTAACTAAATATTACAATACACATTTTTTTTATATTTAGAAAAAAAAACATCTGCCAAGTAAATGCACAGTGCTTCCTCGTGCTAAATTCACTAAAACCGATAGTGTTCAGATAAATTGCCTGGCATTGGTTAACCATTTAATTTTTATACAAATTTTAGTAAAAAATCTTAGTTCGAAATTTTTCTTAAAACGCACCTGAATATTTTTTCATATATTTTTAATTTTTTGACAATTTCAATCTAAATCTAAATTTATGCAAATGTCAAAGTGACATTTAAAACGCCAAAATGACATTTAAAACGTCAAAATGACATTTCATATATCCAATCAAATATCAATTTAGAAAAACAAAACACGAATTTTTAAAATAAATTGAGATAAATCTTTGTAAGGGAATATTTTACAACAAACGTAGTAGACCCATATTATAGGAAATTTAATGCTCTACAAAAAATATTCTGTAAAATTTTCTCGTAACATGTGTCGTTCTTGAGATATCTTGAAAAAAGAAATATTTTGGGGTGTCACCCCTCCCCTTTACACACGATTTTGATGATTTTGAAATGGGACCGTCCTCAAACCAAACCCAACCATCCGACCAAGTTTCAATAACATCGGTTCAGTGGTTCATGAGTTATGCGTGTGACAAGGATTCAGGGGACAGACGGACGGACGGACGGACGGACGGACGGACGGACACACGGACAGACAGACAGACACGGAACGAAAAGTGTTTGTCTTGATGTGAAACGGATAAATCAATTTAAAATTTTGAAATTGGAGAACTTTTTTTTTGTCTCAATCTGAAACGATCACATAGCTTCTCGTATCTTCGATATTGCGAGGAAGCAATAACGGTGTGCATTCGAGCGAGAAAATTTGGTAGATATGAAGTCTATTTTGTGTGAGACTGCTTTTCTGATATAATTTTTTTTAGATAAATTAGGGTCGAGCGGGGTAAATATGAAACACCAAAAAAATGGGATAAAAGTGAAACAAGCTTGCAACTAAAAAACTAATTTGTTTATAGGAGAATTATAAAAATTGACATCATCATTAAAGGTTTGTTAAAGCGACCTGAAAATATGAATCGCCTAATAAATGATGTGTCACCCCTACAGATTTCCCTGTTAGTCGATGTCAAACCGTGTGAATTAAATTTTAATTCTTTGCATATATCTTTCTGTATAGCTCAGATAATAATTAAAGTTACAATTTCACATTGATATGCCACAAAGAAGATAAATCAAAGTTGCCTTTCTAGCTTTTCTTTTAATTTTTCGAGATTTTGTTTGTTGCACTACTAGTATCTGATTTTTAAGGAAATATTGTGAATTAATATCCATAGAAAGCAATATTTACGAATTATAAAATGAAGGTGTACACAAGTGTGTACGGCGGGCTTTAATGGGTTAAGTTAATATAAAGTTAACTGCACGTTTATTGTTATTTATATCAATAACAATAAAACTTTAATAATGGATAGGGGATGTTATTTTAAGCAAAAAAAACGTCATAAGGTACTGGCACCAGTCTTGGCCAATACCAGTGTTGGACACTTGTTTAATTAAATGTACTAAATTAGAAATATGTGTTCATATTTGATTACTGCCATTACTGAATTATAATCTATAGACACTTAACTCTAAAACAACTTAATTTGATGACAATCGGTCAATGGACTAATTACACTGGTCAACACTAGTCATGCCACACGAACTCTCATAGCTAATACTGTTTTAGTCACCTACCCTCATTAATAAATTGCAGTAGTTTTGTTTCGATTGGCCTCAAATTTTTTGTGATGTGTTGATAAGCATAATCTGTACTAGGGCAATAAACGCAAGTAAACGGACGCGAATAAATAGACATAAAATTAATTATTTTTGTATTAATTCAAATTTAGTGCTTTATAAGTAATTGTTGAGATTGTATAAATATGTCGAGAAAGTGTAATAACGATCCGGATTCATTTTGTTATATTTGTGGTGATTTAACTTTCAAAAAACAAAGACGAAATTTTACTACACTTGTGTTAGAGAGTTATCGCCAGTATTTTGGTTTCTCTGTGGCTCATCAAGACAAATCTTGGGCCCCTCATATTTGTTGCATAACTTGTGTAAAGAATTTGACTGATTGGAAGAAAGGCCGCCGCCATATGCCGTTTGCGGTACCCATGATTTGGACCGAACCAAGAGATCACGTTTCGGATTGTTATTTCTGTCTTATAGATATAAAAGGTATTCATTTCAAGAAAAAACACATGGTCAGTTACCCTAATTTACAGTCAACTAAAAGACCAGTACTTCATAGTGACAATTTACCTATACCAGTTGTACCTGCGGTCGTTGAGATTCAAAATTCACAACAGCCTTCCACTTCGAGCGAGTCGCGGAGCGGTGATGATGACGATGACTGTGAGTTTAAAGAAATTCCAGTCAAGCCACATTTCATAACTCAAGAAGACTTGAACGACTTGGTTCGCGACTTGAATTTGTCAAAAAAGCAATCAGAACTCTTAGGATCTCGATTAAAACAATGGAAAGGTTCCATCAGGACATTTCACAGATGGAAAAACGTTATAAGGGCAAATGGAACCCAAGGATGTTGGCTGATTACTGCTGGACGATAAAAAGGGACCAACCAGAAGCTAAATATGCCAGAAAATCTTAAATTGGACATTCATAATAGGACGTTTTTGCTTTTTTGTATCAGGAATTCACTATTTTTTTAAATATTGAAATTATATCAATAAATAAAATTCTTGGCCAATAAATTTTTGTTAATTACATATTTTCACTAACAGTCACCCAACAAAGTAAAAAATATAAGTGAAGTCCGTGTGGCGCGACAAAGTTCGAATTTTGTTGCTCAGTGTTATTAGTTTAATGTATTTATTAATTATTATATTATCATAGCATCTGCTTTAGATTGTTTCAAATTTTACAATTCTTTATTTTATAACTTTTGTGTCGTAGTACTTATCATTTTGTAATCATTAGCAAGTTTCCCTCACAGGGTACCCATCGCTGGTTTTACTGGAGAAAAAATAAAAGGCTATAATTATATAAAAATATATATTTGCGGACTTTAGTAATAAAACTGATTTAATAAAAAGTTGCTTGTTTTATTAGTAACATGAGTTAATGAGAATTACAAAAAATAAGTCCATTAATAAAAAAAAACAACCGAAAACTTGCTCTTATAACGGCCATAACTGGTGCCTTTACCTTATCTTTTAATTACGTCTAATGTCCTGTATTATAAAAGAGCTAACGAATTAATTAGCTAATAAACATGGAGTATCAAACATATACGACACAGGGCCGTAACTACAGCCGGGGCAATGCCCCGGTGCCCTGAGGTTAGAGGGGGGGGGGGGGGGCGCAGCGTAAAAATTGGAGTAAGTAAGTAAGTATAGGAAAAATTGTGTAAGGAGCAAAAAAAAGGTTTTCAATTATTACTAATTTTGAATTACCTTTTTTTTACTTTTATATTTATATATTTCTGGGGGGCCCTCGGTCACCTCTTGCCCCGGGGTCCAAGAGCTTCTAGTTACGGCCCTGATACGACAGTTTTCTTGAAGTGTTTGAAAAATTTCTCGCACACACAGTAAGTAAACACCAGTGGTATTAAAATAGTGGTGATATTATGAAAATAAATCGCCAACTAAAACAAATCCATAGATAATATAACAGAATTAATACTCCGTTAAAACGCTTGTTAGCTAACAAATTTTGATTATAATACTGGACATGAACAGTAAAACGATATAATAATATTCTCACGCCCGTATTAAAAAACTGGGTCACGATATGTCAACATAACGCACGGAAAAAAATGAGTCAACATTTAAAAAACAATATTGTCATGGAAAGTATCCGTTATTTGATCATTTCTACACGAAAATACCAATCGAAACTATGCAATGTGTAACTGTTATTGTCGTTCTGTTGGTTCAGAAGCCAAAATAGATTAAATACAATTTAAAATGATTTTTTTTTGTTTTTAATTTTTATAAGAAAAAATAGTCGAAATTTAAACGATTGTAGCTTCGTTAAAAATAATACAGCTACATAAAAAAAAGTGCGGAGCCAAAAAAGGAACCTTTATTATAGCATTTGTAGTATTGGTAGGTATATAGCGAAATCCAAATTTTTGGAAATTTCTGCTTATCAGTTTTTTTTTATTTGAGCTTGAATTTTGGGTTAAGCCAACTTGGAAAAATTCAACATTGCCCAAAATTCAAGCTCAAATAAAAAATAACTGGTAAGCAGAAAATTCCAAAAATTTGAATTTCGATTATGCTTGATCAATACTACAATGCTATATAGGTCGCTTTTTTGGTATCACACACTTTATTTTGGAAAAATTCAACTTAAAACCGAAAATTTAAGCTCAAATAAAAAATAATGGTAAGCAAAAATTTACAAAAATTTGGATTTCGACTGTGCTCGACTAATACTACAATGCTATATATAGGTCGCTTTTTTGACTCCGCACTTTTTTTTGTGTAGTTGTATTTCTTATTTTAATACTTAAAAAAAAAAAATTCAATCGACTTTTCGAAATATTTTTTTTAATAAGAAATTTTTTTTCGAAATTCAAATTATCACAATTTTGTTAAAAAGAATCGTAAACGGTCATTTTGAAGTTTGTAATCTCTTCTTTTTAATGCTGTTTTTTAAATAATTCAGTCGACTTTTTGAAAGCTGGATAAAAATTAATCGAAGCAGGAAAATTGGAACTTTTATTTTAATTTTGTCAAACTGCTTGGTTGCATTTTAGAGCTTGACATTTTAATTTGAAAATTTCAATTTGATTTTTTTCTACGATTATTTTTTGCCAATTTATTCATGTAATTAACTTTTAATATAAAAAATAGCGATTACAAACTTCAAATTTCTTTTTAAAAGATTGTACTGCGACAATTTTTTACAAATATATGATGATTAAAATCATGCCAATTTTTTTTAATAGAAACGAGTATCTATATTATTTTCATTTTAAAATATATTTAAAATACATATGCAAGAAAAAACACAATTTTAATAATATATTTTTCAATTTATTTAAACCACTGCCAAAATCAATTTTGACAGCTATTCTATAAAATTAAATTGCAAATATCAACGCACGCGCATTCTGAAATGCCAAACGTCAAATTTTAAAATAGATAATCCATACCCAATTAATTTTAAAATAGATGCAAAATTATTTTCAACCACCAACAAAACATATTTTTCATTTCGATTCAAGTCTGACCATTTTTCTTGTATAAATCCATTTAGCTTCCAAATGATTCAATAAAAATAAAATTAATACAATCTTAACATATGAAAAGAAATGTATCCGTCAATTCAACCCTTAAATTGTATAACCCATATTTTTCATTTCGATTCAAGTCTGTTTTTCTTGTATATATCGATTTGGCTTCCGAATGATTTGATAAAAATCAAATAAATACGATCTTAACAGATGAAAATAAATTAAAATTTATATTAAAGAATGTATCCACCAATTCAACCCTTAAATTGTATAAAATATTGTGCACATCAAATTGATATTCAATACCATTTAAGTAAAAAGAAAAACTAGCACTAAAAAACACTTTTTTCACTAAATATGCTTCCACATTTTGTTCTACATCACTGTATTGTACATAAAATACAAATTAAACACAAAATATCCATTATTTATAATATTTTACCCCAATATGCATTGAGATAGGCCACTTTCCATGTAATGTAAATAAAAATCTAGGACATATGCTCTGGTGGTGTCTTCGAGAACTAATAAAAGGGGTTGCAATGCGCATGGCCGGTAAAGAAGACATGGAATGTATCGATTTTAATGAAAAATGGGGAAACTGCAGACAGAGTACAGCTGTTTGGGGCAAAAATATTCGATATTTAATATTCAACGAGCTGTAACTTTGGTAGAAACGTCCGTATGCGGTTCGGGGGTAAAGGATATTAAAGTCAGGAATCTTTACTTTTAAATGCTTTTTGCTGATTGAATTTTCATTCGTTTTTTTGTGGAGATATAGGATTTTAAAGCAAGCGTTATTTGTTGTTGTAAATTTTGATGAGGGTTAAAAATAAATCGAATATAAAATCTGTTGATGTTATTCGAAAGGGTAGAGTTTTAGCTTCAAATTGATTTTTTAGATTTAATCTACGATTTGTTTCAGAGTAAAAAATAATTTGATTCTTAAAAATAATACTTATATATAACTCAAATTTTATAAATTTAGTTTCTTGTAAATTTTCATCAGGGTGTTGGGGGCTTAAAAATAAATCAAATATAAATTCTGTTGATGTCATTCGAAAGGGTAGAGTTTTAGCTTCAAATTACTTTTTTTAGATTTGATCTACGACTTGTTTTCACAGAGTAAAAAATAATTTTATTCTTATATAATTCTGATGTAACTAAAATTTTATTTAGATTATTTACAAATTCTATTGTTTCCCATTTTTCTCATGAAAACTTCCGGAATGGGTTGCAAAATAAGAGAATTCAATTTAAATATATTTTATACTGTAACATTTATAACCCATAACTTCACAATATACAGGCTGACTTAAAAGTAACTACCGAAGGAATAATTTGAGTAAACTATCAAACAAAAAATTTTGTGATATTTTTAGACAGTTTTTCCTTCAAGATTACACGTATTTTTATTACGTCATGAAACCTTTTTTTTAAATTGCAATTTAGGTCATATTTGGTATCATTGGAAAGACATACTTTTTTTGTAACTCACATAAAAATTATTTTAAAAAACACGTAATAAAATGTTAAAAATAGATGTTTGAGCGAAATTGTATTAATATAAAATTTCACGTTTCATAAAATATGTCATTTTACTTCACAGACAAAAAAACTAACAGTTGAAGAAACCGTCTTAAATTGACCGAAAAATTATAGAATAATAAATGTTACTTTTCTTGGTCTACTGAATATTGAAATTATAACCATTTAATTCGATTCTGTCATTTGTAATACTTATACACATTTTTACAAAATCTTATATCAGTATTAATTACACTAGGAAAAACTGAAAAATACTCGAGCAAGATATACCGTGAAATTTGTAGGTGATATCCAGGGCCGGATTAACAACGTAGCAGGAGTAGCAAATGCTACGGGCCTCGCGTCTCTGGGGGCCCCGCGACTTTGCGGAAAAATATCTCTTATTGGACTTACCACTTACCGTCCAATGGTTGATACGGGGTGTCCAAATCTACAGTAATTAATAATTTAAATTTAGGGTTTCCGATCTCGATTCGATTTAATCAAAAAATCGATTTTTGAATCTCTGATCTTTGATTTTTCTAAGTTTGCTCAAATCAAATCAAGAAAATTTTGTTTGTAAAAGTGGTGTTTTATTATACACACCTCAAAAAAATTAAGGGGTAATTAAAAAAAAAAAAACAAAACAAAAAATTCAAATTTTCAAACAGTTATATTTCCGCGAAAATTCATTTGATTTGCGTGTTACAAAGCACATTTAAAAGTTTGCGCTTTCTTATTTTTGAATAAAAATACCCCTTAATTTTTTATTAAAAAATATGTTATTTACTCCCCGAGTTTCAACCCCCCCCCCCTAGCGATGCCACTACCAAGGGCCTCTTTATAACATTTGCTACGGGCCCCGCGCTTGCTTAATCCGGCACTGGTGATATCACTCCTGATACTAGAAAAATATTAATTTTTCTGTCACATCTCAAAGAGTGGGTATACAGTAGAAACCGGTTATAACGACATCGAAGGGACCGGAATTTTAGGTCGTTATAACCGATTGTCGATAATTCGATTTTTTAAAGGTAATTTATCGGAAAAACTAAAAATTTCATGAGTATGCTGAAATTTTGTAAAATTCACCATCTGTGAGTGAAGATATCGTCAAAACAAAACTAAGTGAATAATAAAATATAAAACATTTACGAATACTATATGATATTCAGAAGCGACACTCAACGTTATTTTACGGAAACATAGTTTGATATTACGAGGTGTGTTTTGATTGGTTACTCTCCACCAATCATGTACGTATACGATTTGAAATTTACATCTGTTTTCTGTTTATTAGAATTAAACCTAACCTACAAAACATGATGTATTATGTCAAACAATATTTTTTATTATACAAAAAATTAAAATCAAATATATAATTTACAACTTTTTATTTGGAAATTAAATTAAATAATACAAAGTAGGGTACCTACAGACTATAGACATTATAACATGTATTTATTTTAAATATTCTGTAATTTTAGTTTGTTTGCAACACAGTACGTATGTATTTAAAAAAAATTGAAACAAAAGTCGGTCCGTCGTACAAACCGATAAAATTATCCGAAAATATATATATATTTCGTTGTAAGCGATGTCGTTATAAACGGTATATTATAAAAGGCAATCATATGGGATTTAGCCGGGACTTTTTCTGCGTCGTTATAACCGGTACGTCGTTATAACCGATGTCGTTATAACCGGTTTCTACTGTATTTTAAATTCATAAATATTCACTTATTCCATTTATCTTGAGGGTAGATATAAAAATATCGCTGTTTAGTTTATGATAGCTCCATAAAAACATAGTTAAAGTAATTATTATCTTTCACGATGCCGCACATTTGTATCAATTCTCTAGATTTATTCTGCTATATTTGTGGTTTATATACGCCAAAAAGTAAAAAAAACGATAACACCTTTGATTGAGGAGTCTTATGCATATTTTAACTTGGACATTCGAAACCAGGATAAATTGTGGGTCTCACTTGCCATAAAAAATTAACAAGTTGGTACAGTGGAAAGCCTCCAGCGAATATTTTTACTCAACCAGTCATATGGCGCGAACCTAAGGATCATGTGAGTGACTGGAGAAGGAAAATGGAACCCTACAATGCTTGTCGACTACTGCTGGTTTTTAATCCGGGAAACTGCGAGCTCAAACTACAAACGACAGACAAAAAAAATTAAGAAAAGTTTGTTTTTTAGTTCCAGAATTTTTTTTTCTTTAAAAAGAGCATTAAAGGTTAAAAAAATCTTCCAAGTAAATTCACAGTGCTTCCTCGTGCTAAATTCACCAAAGGTAGTTACTTATTGAACAATTTAAATAAAAACCGAATGTGTTTAGACAAATTGCCTGGAATTGGTTAACCATTTAATTTTTATACAATTTTACTAAAAAATATTAGTTCGAAATTTATCTTTAAACGCACCGGATTATTTTTTCGTATATTTTTAATTTTTTAACAATTTCAATCTAAATCTAAATTTATGCAAACGTCAAAATGACAATTAAAACGTCAAAATGACATTTAATATGTCCAAACAAATATCAATTTAGAAAAACAAAACACGAATTTTTAAAATAAATTGAGATAAATTTTTATAAGGAAATATTTCACAACAAACGTAGTAGACCCATATTATAGGAAAAATGCTCTACAAAAAATATTCTAGAAAATTTTCACGTAACATGTATCGTTCTTGAGATATCTTGAAAAAATAAATATTTTGGGATGTCACCCCTCCCCCTTACACACGATTTTGAAATGAGATCGTCCTCAAGCCAGACCCAACTGTCCGAAAAAGTTTCAATAATATCGGTTCAGTGGTTGCGTGTGACAAGGGAACAGATGGACGGACGTACAGACAGACATACGCAACGAAAAGTGTTTGTCTTGACGTGAAACGGAAAGATCAATTTAAAATTTTGAAATCGGAGAATATTTTTTTTGTTTCAATATAAAACGATCACAAAGCTTCTCGTATCTTCGATATTGCGAGGAAGCAAAATACATACTTTTCTCACATAATTGTGACATGACTGAAATCTTTTATTTACGTTTCTACAATATAGGAGGCATAAGGAATACGAATCACATAAACTTGTTCCCCCAGGACCCCCCCTGGATCCGCGCTTGAGTACAGTCCTTTATCATATCATCGGGTGTTTACTATATTTTAAGAAAATGTCACAATACTTTAAAATATGTCACATTTGTTTCAATTTCAAAAGAAACTCTCTTACGCCTATGTTTTTTTATTAGCACGTGGGTTATGTTATAAATGTACAGTGTACTTATACATATAAAGGAAGTTAAGGGGCACACCCTTTTTTAATGCAGGACCTATTAAAATATAATTCACATATTACGTCATTGTCCTTGTAATAACTTATATAGACCAGTGAATAGAAGTCTAATCTATTTAAGATATCTATACGAACAGGGCCGTAACTAGAATACAAACATGGTGGGGACGTAATAGTCCGAGAGGTGAGCGACAAAAATTGCAACTACTTTATAAAGGCTGATTTTTTGATATTACGTCACATTTGTGGTGCAGAGATACAGCCTGCCGTCAGTCAGCTAGTTTCGTTAGCGTTTGGCGCAGGGGCGGCTTTATTTTTGTAAAAATGTTGCAAATACTTTATTTGAGCAGTATACTAAGTAAGAACCCCTTTTATCATAATCAGCCTTTAAAATCTTGCAACCGGGCGCGTCAGCAGCGCGTTTAACTTAACGAGTTTAACGCGCAGTTGCAAGATTTTGAAGGCTGATTATAATAAAAGGGGTTCTTACTTAGTATACTGCTTACAAATAAATTTTCAGATTTTATAAAGTAGTTGCAACATTTTTACAAAAATAAAGCCGTCCCTGCGCCAAACGTTAACGAAACTAGCTGACTGACGGCAGGCTGTATCTCTACACCACAAATGTGACGTAATATCAAACAATCAGCCTTTATAAAGTAGTTGCAATTTTTGTCGCTCACCTCTCGGACTATAATGTCTGTAATAAATGTAAAAAATCTAAAAATTATTTTGTCCTAAAATACGAAAATAAATTTAATTTTGAACTAGATGAGAAAAGATACGAAATTTTTAAAACAAAAATCAATCAAATTTACCCAACAGATAAAACTGATGTGACCACCATATGGCTTTTTTGTAATTTATTACTATACAAAACCTAATATTTCGAAAAGAATTAATTATATAAAAAAAAAAAAATGAATGGAACATAAATTATAGATAATTATATTACCTACAACTTTTATTCATACCATTTTTTCATTCAGAAATAATTTCACAAAAAAGTAAAAAATCGAAATTTGATTATATCTTCGAAACAATACATTTCCTAGAAAAAGTAATAGAACATAAATTATAGATAGTAATATTGTCTACAACTCTTATTTGAAACATTTTTTCCTGTTAAACACCGTTTCCAAAATAATTTTAAAAAAGTCAAATTTCTAAATTCGATTATATCTTCGAAAAAATACATTTCCTAGAAAAATTAATTGAACATAAATTATAGATAATTATATTATCTATAACTTTTCAACCAATTTTTCCTTCGAGGTTTTTAAAAATATCAATACGTTACTGGTAACATGTTAATGTTAATCGTGAGTATTGACATTAAAATTCACAGTATGTAAACCGGTAACGTTTGTAAGAGCATGTCGCAACAGTATTGTCTGAAAAACGTGCTCTGTTAATACTGCATTCTACTAAACCAGCGGCAACCAAACTGTTTCAATCAAATATCAAAAAAAAATTCTAGAAAAATATAGGCAAAATTCTGTTCTGAAATTTATTTATAACCTTTTCTAATTGTTTAAACAAATAACATTTTGGGGGTGTCAAATGACAGATCTAAATGAGTGGAGTGATTTTTGTAATTAATTTTTTTTTTATTTCTCTTACCGTTAAGAAAAAATAAAATAAACACAAAAAATACTCCAATATTTAAAGGTGATTTCACCCATCCCCCCTTGTAATGAAACGGGGGGGGGGGGGGGGATCAGAAAACGCGCAGTTGAGTGGAGTAATTTTTGTAATTAAGTTTTTTAATTTCTCTTACCGTTAAGGAAAAATAAAATAAAAACGAAAAATACTCCAATATTTTGAGGTGATTTCATCTTCCCCCCCCTCCCCATTTTGTAATGAAAGGGGGGGGGAATCAGAAAACGCGCAGTTTCCAGTTATTCCTTAATTTATAGAAAAATAATCACACTGTGTGACTTATTTATTTATAAAATGCGTCTTTTAATTGTTAGTAAAAAATAAAATTAGTAAGAAAAGAAATAAAAGAAACAAAAATCATTTAAATAAAATATATATTTCATGAAATATTTTACAAAATAAATAATAAGTTATATATTATAGTATAATATATAGAAATAAAATAAATAAACATATATTATATAGGTAGGTATCTTAGTAAACTTTGACATACAATTTTTACCCCCCCCCCCACCTTCGACATTTGATACAATTATTACAACATCCCTCTTTTGTGGCAAAATACCTATATTTCTATGAAATATATATATTATTTATAATAACATGAAAAAATAAAGATCTATTTTTGAAAAATTAAATTTTTTTTCGTGGTAAATAAAAGTTTAAGAAAACAAAATAATTATTTCATTCTTGTAGAAAAAATATAAAAAACAAAATTAATTCGTTATTCTTAAAAACCGTTTTGCAAAACAAATTAATTATTAATTAATTAATTATTAGTTTATATCTAATTATTGTCTTCACATTTGTGTTTTTGTTTCTTTTGAAGTCAATTCATAGGTGAGTCTGAAATTATTAAAAACATACTACTTTAAAACATGCAGAGAAATGGAAAGGAAAATATGTAAACAGAATACTTAAAAAAAAATAGCTCGTTTGGTGACTTAGAACTCTGTAACTATAAATCATACAAACTTCAGTTTAGCCCAAGGCATATAAAGACAAGGTAGTTTCATCAGCTCCTTGACCAATCAGCGTTCCCGAAAAAAATTCCTTTATTTATTCTTGTTTTCGTATTTTTTTGATATTTTAACAACACATACAATCAAAGAAGTTCAAATTCGACATTGCAAAATCATAAAAAAATTGACAATTTGGTCTATTCGGGAAGCGTCATTTTTACTATTCTTAAATTGGCAATACGTTATGTGATTCTGACAGCTTTTTATGATTTTGCTATGTCGATTTTGTACTTCTTTGATTGTATGTGTTGTTAAAATATCAAAAAATACGAAAACAAGAATAAATAAAGGGATTTTTTTGTAATTGATATTCTATTATACATTTATAACATTTGAATACATCCCCCAAGTGACGTCAATTCCCGCGCGGCCGCTGATTGGTCAATGAGCTAATGAGACTACCTTGTCTTTATATACCTTTATATACGTTATGTAAGCTAGTAGTACAAATCATTTTGTTACCGCCCTTTCAGTAAAGTACTAAATATTATAAAACAAAATAACTAGGAAAAATCGTCTTGTATTTATGAAACATAGAACTCTGGAACTATAAGTCACACAAACTTCAAATTAGACTTAAATGTTCGTTATGTAATCTAGTTTTACGTGTTAAATTGTTAAATTTAAAATATTAATTGTTTTGTAATTACAGCCCTTTAAAAAAGTGCAAAAAATTATCAAAACATAAACACGAAAAATTTTCTTGTATTTTGGCAACATAGAAGTATAGAACTATAAGTAAGGTTGCCAGGTCTGTTTCCAAAAAATAGCGGACAAACGGGTTAAGTAGAAAATTTTTTTTTTTTTTTTTTAAATTTAATTTGAACACAGCAAAATAGTATTTACAAAATTAGAAATTGAAATTGACAACTAAAAAAAAAAGGTCTTCAGATTTTATTTTTGCATATTTTAGATTACGTACCATTTCATCATAAAGCTTTTGAATAAAAAAAAAATGTCCACTATTTTGTGAAAAAAAAAATAGTGAACATAATGTGAAAAAAGCGGACTGTCCGCTCAATTAGTGGACACCTGGCAACCCTAACTATAAGTCAAACAGACTTCAGATTAATCTTAAAATGTTCCTTATTTTATCTAGTTTTATGTATTAAAAATTCAAATTATTTAGAAAAATCATTGAATAGTTACATCCCATTAAGTAAAATACAAATACATATGTATATAAAAAAATATCTAGTTTTTAGGCGACTTTCTGGAACTACGTTATGGTTTATAATTCCAGAGTCCTATGTCGCAAAACAGATATTTACATTAACTGCAAACTATGGCGAATACTGCACTCAATGAGTACGTTTACACAGCGCTTTTATTCCGGTTTAACTATAACCGATATAATAAAACCGGGTGTAAAAGTCCGTGTAAATGGCACTTTACACCCGGCATAACTAATCGGATTTAGTTATGCTATTACTCTTGGTCTACGGGAATAGCATAACTAAACCGGAATAGAGCAGGAATAAAAATGCGTGTAAACTGCACGGACTTAATTATACCTATTTAGCCAACCTCAAAAAATATAAGTATCTACGGAGTATATGGATTTCATCGTAATGCACTTCGCATTAACATTTAAAATATGGTTAAAATATGGTTAAAACATCTGAGATGAAGAGATGGAAAACAAAAGAAACGTGATTTGTGCAACATAAAAGAAGCGAAATATTTTTGAGATTTCTTGTTGGTACGCCATCGAACTTATAGCGTATTTCAAATCGGAATTATAATTTCAGCTGACGTCAATTATTCTCGTATGTGCAAACACCACCACTTGAAACGGTTTTATTACATCGGTTATAGTTAAACCGGAATAAAAGCGCTGTGTAAACGTACTCAATAATATAGTTCATAAGTAGTAGTAATAAATAAAAATAAAGTCAATGGTGTTCAAGTAAAAGCATAGATTCTGAAGGTCAACAACTTTAAGGTGCATTTAAAAAGTCATAATATATAGATTGTGAATTGTATCGATAATAAATATTATTATCAAAAGTGAACTGTTGTAATTAAAATTAATTAACATCAAGGACCACATTTAACATACTTCAGGCCCAAAATAAGACCGTCTTTCAAATTCATACAATTTTTTTTAATTGTTCGATATATTTATAAAAAAATCTTACATTAGAAAAAATTAAAATTTTGTAATTTTGTTTGTTAACATAAATCACAGAAAGTACTGAACCGATTTGGATGTAACTTAAACTTTGTTAAATGTCCTTATGATCACCTGAGTATCATAGGATACTAGTATATTACGTAAGTTATCATGGGACGCAAGCCGGAGAAAAATTATAAATATATTATATTTATTAATAATTATAAATTATAAATTATAAATACGCGGTAAATACGTTCCACAGCAAATCGAGTTTATTGCTTACTAGTAGCGTCGAATTATATTTTTTCGTGAAATCTCTTAGTAGTGAAATTTTTTTGACTAAATCGCTTGCTTTTGGATTCATGAATATGTGTGTAAGTTTTCCGGATTCTTAGTGCTCCGGAACAGGGTCAAAAATGCCTTTGTTTATAACGAATTAAGGTTTTTTGACGATAATTCGGTTAATATTTTTAATTACAAAAATTTAAAAATATGAGATGATGCGCTATGAAAATTCAAATAAAATGATCCAGGGTAAATGATCATTTCGTTCACCCGTAAAAAAATGAAAACTGCGGAAAAAACGATATTTTTAAAGTTAAGATAAAAAAATAAATAAAACTCTTAATTTTTTTTAAATATCTTCAAAAGATAGCTTTTAACGGTACAACAAAATTTTTATACAGGAGGACCAAGATGAACGTGAAATACAAGGAGATTTTTCCTAAACGGTAAGAGTTACAGATTCGGTTAAATGAGGTGAATTATTTGTAAGAAAGGGGTGAGTATTACTACATCAAAAAATATTAATAATTGTATGTGGTTGAAGCGGTATAGTTTTTCTTATGGGCCACTAAGTTGGCTATAGTATATTTGAACGTGTTTTTTACTCTACTTTACAACGATATCACTTGTCATATTTATTTTCCAAAATTAGTCGAAGTACTAAATATTAGTGATATTTATAAAGTATTTTATTACAAACTTTTAAGTAGGCCATGAAAAACAAAAACTGTTAAACAAAAATCACAATCAAAATAACAAATGAATATTTGAAAACAATAAACTATTACAAAAAAAATGTTCTTATTTTTTTCGAAAATAAATATGACAAGTTACATATCGTTGTAGAGTAAAAAACACGTTTAAATATGCTATAGCCAACATAGTGGCCCATAAGAAAACTAAAGTTACTCGATAGTAACTCGGAAACTAAAAGTGATATAAAAATTTTAAATACGCCAATCAATTCTACACAAAAAGTGCTTTAAGAAACTTGTCTACTTTGACAAAAAAGTTAAAGACATTTAAAGAATTTCCGAATTTTTAGATTTTTGGGTATACCGCCTAAACCACATAGAATTATTAATAATTTTTTGATGTAGTATTACTCACCTTTTCCTTACAAATTATTAATCTCATTTAATCAAATCTGTATCTCTTGCCGTTTAGGAAATCCCCATGAATTTCACGCTTATCTTGGACAACCTGTATATTTAAATTCCTTGATTTGTCAATCACTCGTCGAAACAGGGAATCCCTGAATTTGCATAAAAATTACACTGCTTAAAAAGATACCCTACTGAATATAACTAATTCACCATTTTTTTCGATACAATTATATAAATTCATATAAGGTTAATGTAGTGGACCCCAGTAACGGCAAATTTTTATTTAAATGTACTGAATTAGAAATATGTGTTGATATTTGATTACTACCATTTCTGAATATTAATCTATATACATTTAACTGTCTTACAGCGTGATTTGATAACAATTGGCCAATAGGTATCAAAATGGTGGACATTTAAACTAATTATTAGTATAATTTATTTATTCATTATTATATTATCACAGCAACTGCTTTACATTGTTTCAAATTTGACGATTCTTTCTTTTATATATTTTGTGTCGTAGTACTTATCATTTTGTAATCATTAGCAAGTGTTCATCACTGCGTGCTCATTACTGGTTTTACCTTTACCATTACTGGAGAAAAAACATGAACAAAATAAAAGGCTATAATTAAAAAAAAAAACTATATTTGTGGACTTTGGTAATTAAATTGATTAAATAAAGAGTTACTTGTTTTATTAGTAATCATGAGTTCATGAGAATTACAAAAAAAAGGCCATTAATCTAAAAAAAAATCTTGCTCTTATAGCGGCCATAACTGGTGCCTTTACATTAATATAAAAAAAGTCTTATGCTAGTCACAGCAATTTATTATTTCGTTACGTTATAATATGATGATGCGACTTTTAATACCATATGCTATTACATAAATTGTAATATACTAACGGTTTTTTAACAGATGTTTGTTATAATCTATAAGAACAACATTTGGTAAATTAGAAAAACACAGAATATATTAACTTTTTTTTTTGGAAAGTGATATAAATAAAGGTACTTTATACCTAATATTTAAATTGAGCTGTCTTTTTTTATTGAATTTCAACTTTTACTTTTACCTATAATATTTCCGTAATAATATATGCATCTATTACACAGCCACACAAAAACAAATTTTTGAATTGATCCATCAAAAATGCTGAGGTCACATTCGGTTTCAGCGACTCCGAAAATATAAAAATTAGTTGGTCTGGTCTCTGGCACTTTTATTTTTGTGTGGCAGTGTTATATATCCTTACTAGTGATGTAACGAATATTCGCATTCGCATTCGCGAATATTCACACATTTTTTAACATTCGCACTCGCATTCGCGAATATTCGCACATTTTTTAACATTCGCACTCGCATTTGCAAGAAAAAGTGCGGATATTTTTGCGAATATTACTTTTTTTTGTAATAATAATAAAAATCTTTTTTTATCTTATTAAATAATTATTTTTAAGAACTTAGGAACAGTCAACATTTATTTTTACTTCCATGTTCTGAAGAAATGGAAGTATTGTAATACCGTCGAAAAATCGTGTACGAGATAAGAGCAAATTCTGATTGTACTAACTTCAAAATGTAAAAGAAAGTTGATTTACTCATGACGGCTGTGCGTGTGTGTGTCTGAATGTAAATTTTCATTCGTTCACGATAACTACTGTAAAAATGCACCGATTTGAATTATTTTTGGGGGAACGGGAAATGTTTGTCATAGTGAGTACTCCAGACCCCACCAAAAAAAAGTTTTTTTTATTAAATTAAAGCAATTTAAATAATACAATACATTTGGGAGGGGGGGTTGTATGGAGCAAGCCCCAACCCCTAAAAAAAGTAAAAGTTATAAAATAAAAACTAATTAAATAATGCAATAATTTTTTAAGAGAGAAGGGATCATATGGATCGTGCTCCCACCCCCCCCCCCACAAAAAATACAAAAAACTTATCAAATTAATACAAATTAAAATTTACAAAAAAAAAAGTTGAGGGAGCTTATAAGTCTACAAAGCGAAAAAATATGAAAAAGAAAATTTATAATAAAAAAAGTCGCACTACTAATTTTTTGTCTTCTTATTTTTTTAATATTCTGTATTAAACTAAAAGAAACTACAGAATCTGCCGCCCCTCTCAGCCTTCCGCCCTAGGCCATGGCCCCCATGGTCCCATGGTAAATACGTCACTGTCTGTTTGTCTGTCTGTCTATCCGTTAGTGCGTTCATTACTCGAGAGAACCATTTATCCGATTTACATGTGTTTTTTTTTTAATTCATAGATATGTTCTTTGGTCAGGTTTTAGTATATATTTTGTTACGTTAGGTAACATAAGAAATAAGCAGTGACGAAAATAAAAAATCAAGTCATAAAAAAGTTTGCGCGTTCTTTTGCAATACGCTGCCTAAACCGTTAAATATTGAACAAAATAATGTAGTAAAAAATTTAAGCGAGCGAAGCCGCGGGGGCAGCTAGTAATATTATAAGCATTGCTATAATTTTTGTTATTTTTTAGAAAATTAAAAAAATATTGGTTAATTAGTGAACATTTTGAGGAGCGCTGTAGTAGAATAAAATAATGCAACAATACCTTGCATTTCAGAGTATTTCAGCTTCATTTTACACCGTTATTACACTTTTTACACCATAAAGACACTGAGGTAAGTATAATATGTTATTTTAAACCTCACGTATAATAATTTGTAATTTGATATGTTTATAAAATATAATATGATTGCATTTTAAAGTTTATGTAAGTATACTTGTAGGTATTTGATATTTTTAATTAAACATAAGAAGCTGTTGACCTTTTGAGATATTTTTTTTATTATTAAAATTAAATATTCATAAAAAATAAATTAATTTCTTGTAGAGTTATAGAATAAAAAAGCAAGCAAAAAAATCAAATTTTTGGGGAAACTTTGTGCATAGGGTTAAAAATAAGTACTAAACAAAATTTTTTGAAATGAATTGAAGGTATTTAAATATAGCTACAAATTGCTTTTTTAAATTTAATCATTGATTTTTTCTGCAAAATTATTTGATGCTATGAAAAAAATGACATTTTTTATTTAATATCAAATATCCCCCATTTAAAAAAGGACAATCTAAAAAAGCATTTTGCAACTGAAATTCTACGTTTTCGAATGGCACTAACAGATTTAACGTAAAAAAAATTTACCCCATATACCCTCACAGATTTTACAAAAAAAATGCATTTTTTTTGCTTACTTCAGAATCCTATAACTCTGTAGAAAATGAATGAAATTTCAATCTGTGAAAATCATTAAAAAGACGAGATTTCAAACTATAAAATGTTTTTTGAAAAAGTTTTTATCAAAACTACAGAATTTTTAAAATTGATTTTTTTTAAATTAATTATTTTTTATAATATACAGCTACAAAATGATTCTTTTTTTCAACTCACGTTCAACAACTCCCTATTTTACCCCCTACAAGTTAAATTTAAATTCTAAAAAAAAAAATTCCCCCACTTTAAAATCCTACAAAAATAAAGTTTATATCCACTAATTTTTAGAACCACTGTTTAAAACAATACACCGCACGACAATGTACCGTTGAGTGTCCACAACGTACTGAGCGACTAACAGAAATGACTTATTGTAAGTAAGTATAGCAAGAGAAAATTGAAAGTCGAGATGAAAAAAAAAACACAAAATAAAAACTGAACCACATTGTTGGAAAGAGATGGCTTTATTACATACTATTGTTTGGTGGTGTGTCTGTCTTTGTCAATCATACGTCATGAAAAATATGAGTTGATTTTTTAAATAAAAATTGCTGTTACTTTTGCTGTAGACTTGTTTGCAAGAATTTTATCTTAAAAGGTATTATTTGTTTGTAGAAATAATTGCTAGTAATGTAAAAGTGAGTACATTTATTTACTTTGAAGTTAGATAAAATTAAACTAATTAAATAATTGTTATTATTTTTATGATATTTTGAAATAAAAAGTTGAAATTAAATAAACGAATATCTAGAAAACGGTTTATTATACCTAAAAAATGCTAAAATACTATCTATAAACTATAACTTTTGTATAAATATTTTGCCTCCTCGCAATATCGATAAGGTGACCAGATTTTAGTTTTGGTAAACCCTCAAATGTAAATGAAGACCCCTTTTTTATTTTTATTTTTATTTTCATAAAATTTGTTATCATAATCTGCACTGGTAGGTCCCCTGCTCTATTTTTGACGACCTTTTTTTTTTTTAGTCGTCATTTTTTGAAAAACCCGGAGAAATTGCACCCAAACCCTAAGCCCGGAGATCCAGAGTGCCAATCCTGAGACTCGGGGTCACCCTAAATATCGAAGATACGAGAAGCCATGTTATCGTTTCAGATTGAGACAAATTCAAAATTTTAAATTGATTTATCCGTTTCACGTCAAGGCAAACACATTTCATTCCGTGTCTGCCTGTTTGTGCGTCCGTCCGTCCATCTGTCCTCTGAATCCTTGTCACACGCATAACTCATGAACCACTGAACTGATATTATTGAAACTTAGTCGGATGATTGGATCTGGCTTGAGGACGGTCCCATTTCAAAATCGTGTGTAAAAATATTATTTTTTTCAAGATTCTCAAGAACGACACATGTTACGTGAAAATTTTATAGAATATTTTTTGTAGAGCATTAAATTTCCTATAATATGGGTCTACAACGTTTGTTGTAAAATATTCCCTTATAAAGATTTATCTCAATTTATTTTAAAAATTTGTGTTTTGTTTTTCTAAATTGATATTTGCTTGGATATATTAAATGTCATTTTGACATTTATCAAAAAATTAAAAATATACGAAAAAATAATCAGGTGTGTCTTGAGAAAAATTTCGAACTAATATTTTTTAGTAAAATTGTATAAAAATTAAATGGTTAACCAATTCTAGGCAATTTATCTCAACATTATCGGTGTTTATTTAAATTGTTCAATAATTAACTACCTTTGGTGAATTTAGCACGAGGAAGCACTGTGCATTTACTTGGCAGATGTTTTTTTCTATTACACACCGTTAAAAAATAATTAAAAAAAAAAAAAAATTCAAAACTTAATTATATCTTTGAAAAACTACATTTCCTAGAAAAATGAATAAAACATAAATTATTGATAATAAAATTATCAATAACTTTTGTATAAAACTTTTTTTTTATTACTTACTGTTTCAAAAATAAAAAATTTAAAATTCAATTATATCTTTGAAATGATTATTTCCTAGAAAAATTAGTAGAACATTAATTATAGTTAATAATATTATCCACAATTTCTATTTTGAACAGTTTTCTCTGTTATCAAATACTTATTCATAATGTTAAAATAATTTCATATTGGTTATTTTTTGTTGGATTTAATCGTGTCCGCCAACTGAGCGACCCATATACAAATAAAGTCATTAAAAAATATTTAAATGAGTTATTTTATCAAAAATAATTGTAAATCAAATTTCAATGCTTTCTTATCGAAAAATATTTCATTTTCATGAATCAATAAATATCGATTTGATACACCTGTATACTGTACAGGTAAATTTATATATTAATTTTCAATAAATCACGACGAAAAACCCCTTTCCCCCCAACTCCCTATTTTCTATTTATAAAAACATCATACATGTTTATTTATTATAAGTAAAAACCAGTGGTACCTCATAGTTTTAAATTTTTAGGAGTACTGCATAGTGATATTTTTTATATTTATTACAGTGGTTCTCAAAAGGTTTGTGCATTTAACGAATTTTTTTTTAAATATTTTTTTATCATTTTTTTTTGGTGGTATCTCATTAATCTTCTGGGAGCACTGCATGCATACTCATTTTACGAACTATTTATTTCAGGGCTTCGAACCGGAACTGAACCGGAAACCGAAAAAACCGTTATTTTTTGCCGGAACGAAAACCGGAACAGAACCGAAATAAAAATATCGGTTTTTATATTACAGTCGAGATACTTACGATTTTGCATAATGAATAAAAACAAAAATATAGAAAAAAATTATATTTCATCCCCTTTTACATAATAATAGTTGTAATTAGTTTCATTCGATCCGGCGGAAAAAATATCATGGGGACGGGGGTTTCGAAATCCACGCGAGCGAAGCCGCGGTTAACAGCTAGTACTAATATGAAAGTGTCTGTCTGTTATCTTTTTATGACTAAACCGCTGAACCGATCTTGATGAAATTTGGTAGGGAGATAGTTTGTACCCTCAGGAAAGACATAGGCTTTGCATCCCGAAAAATTGAGTAGATAAAAAAATGGGTGAGTGTATTTTTGTACGGGCCATAGGTTATACTTTTTTGGCGTAATTACATCTAGCGTGCAAATTCGAAACTAGAAAAACCTGTTTTATCGATTGTATCTAAAAAATAGAATTTAGTTTTAAATTTTCTTCCACTAATTTATTTTCCAAAATTAACTTTAAAATATATAATAACTAGAGATTGGAAAAATAGTTGTTATTTTCAATGAAATAGTTACTAGCTGAATTTTTTTTCGGAAAATAGTTGGTAAATAGTTTTTTTTACGATTTAATAATAATTAATGCAAACGAAGCAGTAAAAAGTGTCGCAAATAGTTTTAAAATAATTGGAAAGGTAGTTGCAAATAGTTGATTTCAAATTGTGTTCAATCAAACCAGTTTTCTGAAAACGGTGGAGATATGTAATAAAAATTACAATAAATGCATTTTTACGCAATAGTTGAAAAACTATTTTTCCAATCTCTAATAATAACAGATATATGATAACCCCCCCCCCCCCACACCCCCTTCTGTATACACAAAACTGCACCGTTTAATTCCCACAGTTACAATTGTAACACTATAACACATCAAAAAGAAAAAAAAACAATAGCAATTACAATAAAATAATTATAATACAAGAATTTTTCACAGATGATCTGCAAAACATGACTTAACACAGATACTGTATTTCAGCCAATTGGGGTTAGTGGTATCATCATCTATTGTTATCGTTCCGTAAATATCAGGCTCGGTGTAGGCTAAATTGAAGCCCTAGTCGGTGATTTTAAATTTATATTCGCGAACATAATAAAATTGAAAAAAAAAACATCTGCCAAGTAAATGCACAGTGCTTCCTCGTGCTAAATTCACCAAAGATAATTAATTATTGAACAATTTAAATAAAAACCGATGCTCAGATAAATTGCTTAGAATTGGTTGACCTCTTAATTTTTATACAATTTTACTAAAAAATATTTCTGATTATTTTTTCGTATTTTTTTAATTTTTTGACAATTTCAATCTAAATCTAAATTTATGCAAACGTCAAAATGATATTTTAAATGTCAAAATGACATTTAAAACGTCAAAACGACAGTTAATATATCAAAGTAAATAAATATTAATTTAAAAAAACAAAACACGATTTTTTTTAAATAAATTGAGATAAATTTTTGTAAGGGAATATTTTACAACAAACGTTGTAGGCCCATATTATAGGTTTAATGCTCTACAAAAAATATTCTATAAAATTTTCACGTAACAGGTGTCGTTCTTGAGATATCTTGAAACAATAAATATTTTGGGATGTCATCCTTATCCCTTATACCCGATTTTGATGATTTTGAAATGGGACCATCCTCAAGCCAGACCCAACCATCCGACCAAGTTTCAATAATATCGGTTCAGTGGTTCATGAGTTATGCGTGTGACAAGGATTCGGGAAACAGACGGACGGACAAACAGACAGACAGACACGGAACGAAAAGTGTTTGTCTTGATATGAAACGGAAAGATCAATTTAAAATTTTGAAATCGGAGAACATTTTTTTGTCTCAATCTAAAACGATCACAAAGCTTCTCGTATCTTCGATATTGCGGGGAAACAATAGTTAAAAAAAATTTTGTCCATTATATTACTATAAAAAAGATTAATTAATATTGGTTTACCATTCAAAAGGTCTTTAACTTTTGTAATCGAGTCGACAATAATATTCATTACCACAAAAAATGTGTAATTTTACTATTAAGTAATGAAAGTATGAAATATATGCTTTATATATGCAATATTGCTTACAGCACTTAAGTAACATTGCATTTTAGTAGGCCGTACACTCAAGTTGAGAACCATGAAGTAAACTGTTGTTACAAACAGAACTAGCGCTTAACTTAATGTACAGATGGCGCTACAACTGACTTAAACCATTATTTTTCAATTACGATAAAAAATTTGAAATTAACAACCTAAGTTCATAAAAAAGTTGTTTTTTTCGAGTTTTATAATATCCCATATAGGTTTTTTTTTTGTTGTTGTTTACTGCTCATCTCTCTGACGAAATAGCGTAATAATCAGGGCTTCGAACCGGAACTGAAACGAAAACCGGAAAAACCGTTATTTTTTGCCGGAACGAAAACCGGAACAGAACCGAAATAAAAATATCAGTTTTTACGGTTCAGTACATGTTAAAATACGCGCGTTAACATGATCTTATTTCCCACTTCAATTGTCGTTCGGACTATCATACAAGTACCATAAAATGTTCTAAATTATGGTAGAAAAAATTTGTTTAATACAAATAATTTTTTTTTAAATTAATCACTCGGAGCTGAACCTAAAACCGAAAAAACCGGAAAACCCGTTATTTTTTTCGGAACGAAAACCGGAACCGAACCGAAATATATTTTTTTACTCGAACTGGAACGAAAACCGAAACGAAAAAAATAACGGTTCGAAGCCCTGGTAATAATACATAGTATATGCGACTTCCAGCATTCCAATGATAACTCCTGTAAAAGATTTTTTAAAATCGGTCCAGTGATTTTTGAGAAATTTTTTTTTCTACGACCCCCGAGAACATTTAGTTTAAGAACCACTGTTTTGATATTATAAAACATCGATTTTCTCGGATGGTTGTTAGTCAGTTATGGCCTCTGAAACCCGTATAAATTATATCGAGGTCATATCCGCGGGAGGAAAAAAAATCGATTGTGTAAGAAAATGCAGCTAGCACTTCTTCATTTCATTTAAGTACAGTTGGAGCCACTTGGAGCTGTCTCAAAATCAATAACTTACTGCAAAAGCCTCGCACGTTTATGCTGTATGTGTGTATATATACAGGATGTCCACGAATTAATACTATACCCGAGCTATTAAAAACAAATGCTTTCATTTTGCATCCTCGCAATATTGAACAATTTAAATAAAAACCGATAGTGTTTAGATAAATTGCCTGGAATTGGTTAACCATTTAATTTTTATACAATTTTACTAAAAAATATTAGTTCGAAATTTTTCTTAAGACGCCCCTGAATATTTTGATTCCTCGCAATATCGAAGATACGAGAAGCTTTGTGATCGTTTTAGAATGAGACAAAAAAAATGTTCTCCGATTTCAAAATTTTAAATTTATCTTTCCGTTTCACGTCAAGACAAACACTTTTCGTTCCGTGTCTGTCTGTCTGTCCGTCCGTCCGCGTGTCCGTCTGTCCCCCGAATCCTTGTCACACGCATAACTCATGAACCACTGAACCGATATTATTGAAACTTGGTCGGATGGTTGGGTCTGGCTTGAGGATGGTCCCATTTCAAAATCATCAAAATCGGGTGTAAGGGATAAGGATGACATCCCAAAATATTTATTGTTTCAAGATATCTCAAGAACGACACCTGTTACGTGAAAATTTTATAGAATATTTTTTGTAGAGCATTAAATTTCCATTAATATGGGTCTACAACGTTTGTTGTTGATTTATCTCAATTTATTTTAAAAATTCGTGTTTTGTTTTTCTAAATTGATATTTGCTTGGACATATTAAATGTCATTTTTTGACGTTTTAAATGTCATTTTGACGGTTGCATAAATTTAGATTTAGATTGAATTTGTCAAGAAATTAAAAATATACGAAAAAATAATCAGGTGCGTTTTAAGAAAAATTTCGAACTAATATTTTTTAGTAAAATTGTATAAAAATTCAATGGTTAACCAATTCTAGACAATTTATCTAAACACATTCGGTTTTTATTTAAATTGTTCAATAATGAACTACCTTTGGTGAATTTAGCACGAGGAATCACTGTGCATTTACTTGGCAGATGTTTTTTTAATAGGTCCTTTAATACTGATTTTTCTGTAAGTTTAATACATACAATTTTTTTTTATTATAATTATTTAATTATTAAAAGAAATTTTAAGAACATTCAAGGTTCAAATAATGAAGAAATCCCCCCCTCTTTTAATTAAACGAAAAACAATTGCAATATCAACCTAATAAATTAAGTATTTCGCTTTATATTTATTTTTTAATAAACTTTACTTAAAATACTGTAACCACTGAACTATCCGTCGAAGTTATTTAAAATTTTAATACGTAAAAGTAGACTATATAACGAACACTTTAAGACTAATCTGGAGTCCGTGCGATTTATAGTTACAGAGTACTATGTCACCAAACTAACTGATGTTTTTTTATCCACTCTGTATACAAAGAAAAACTTTAACTACTGCAGTACGTAGCTAGTTTTGTGTGTGTGTGAGTGTGTGTGTCAGTGTGTGACGCAATCAATGACGTCATGACGGTAAAATTCATTCAATATGTATTAAATTTAAAAACCTTTCGGTATGATCGTGAATATCTATAAATAATACATTTTCACTAAAAGTCAAACTCTAAATAATCCATAGACTAAATAAATAATGCATACCTAAATAACGTAAAATGATCACGGAAAAATATATACGTATCAACTATCAAGGGCGATCTTTTTTTTTTAAATAGACAATAATAAATACCTAATAGAAACCGACAAATTCATAATTTTTTCAAAAATAATTTTTAGAAGAGCCAAAAATAACCCAAATCACGTCCAATTTTCACGGAAAACTCGTATAAATACAAATCCAATTTTCGTAATTACATCCTAAAATCCAGTGGTACCTAACACATATGTTACTAAACAAAATAAGAGCGGAAAAATATATTTTTACAAAAAATTTTGTAAAAAGCAAAAATCCAAAAAACATAAAAAATGACTTACATCTAATTTTCGGTTGATTTGTAGGCTTCAACGTTCTACCCCTCTTTATCGAATCCAGCAACTGTTCCCTGGGCGTCGGGGCCCTTTTCAAGGGCGGTAATTTTCTATCAGAAGCCTGCAAAAAAAAAAAAAAAATTACAAATACAACCGTCCAAAAAATATTATTAAAATAAAACGGCCAAGTGCGTGTTGGGCACGCACATGATAGGTTTCCGTAGTCATTACGATTTATAAACAAGAGTTATTTCAATTTTTTTTATAAACTATTCTAGCTACAGTGTTCATTATAATTTTCATTGAAAGTACTAACTAAAAGCTAAATTTTGGATTTTTTTATAGATTTTTTGCATCGATAGTTTAGAAAGTAGAAGGGGGAGGGGACGCTCTGATAACGATATTTAAATGCAAATATATCGTGACTGAAGGGTTAAAATCAAAAGGTTATTTAACATTTTTTGTTTCATTTTAAGAGACCTATCAATGGGGTAAGTGACAAAAAAATGTGAGTTCACTTTTCTATGGAAAGGGGGTCCAAAAAATTATTTTATTTTTTTTCAAAATTTTTATCATTTCTGTTTTCATTTCTCTTAATCAGCTTAAAATTTTCAGGACGGACGGACATGGCAAAACAAAAAAATCGATACCTACCTTCCTTAAAGGGGGCCTCGACCTAATAAACTCCAAAATCACAGCATGGGCATCCTTCTTGACCCTATGGGGAATATCCCCATCGACCATGACCTTCCTGAGAGTATACCTTTGGGATCTGATGTCGTCCATGAGTATTTCGTAAGGGGTGAGTTCGTATTCGATAGGAGGACGCGAGTGGAGGTCCACCTTCTTCAGGGTCACCCCCATGCGGAGCTGGCCTATCACTTGGACCCAAAATCGAGCCTGTACCAAGGATATACGTCTTGTAAAGGTTGATTCGTATTTCTTTATACATTTCTGCATATATGTAAGATATTATCACAAGGATAATTTAAAAAAATGTGGTAAAAATATTAAGGTAGTTCCAGCATGAAATCACTTTTCGACAGATTTGGCCGAATTTTTTTTCTCGGGTTTATAACAACTTTATTTATGAATTCCTAAAATTTCATAATTTTTGGCCGTTTAGATCGCGAGATATTTAAAGACAAAGTTCGCGATTTTGAGGGTCATGTCCCATTTAAAGCATGTAAAATGTCCGGTCTCTCCAACTATTTTTTATTATATTAAAAAATTCACTCGACAGAATTGGAAAAAAAACTAGGAGAGTGTTGAGAAATGATTTTCGAATAAGTTAAAAAAATAAAAATAGCACCTCGCCGTTTTATTATCAAGATGTAATAATTAAAAAAATTAATTTTCGATCCATTTCCAACCTGTTCACTCAACAGATTATAGTGATCTGGCAACGCTGTGCGCAACGCTCTCTGAAATAGTGTAGAATAAAAACGCGATACTATTTGTACATACTGAGACCATAAACAAAAATACATAAACACTCAGAGCAACGTTGCCAGATCACTGAAACTAACCATATGTAATTGTATGTGTGAATGTCTGTGTGCCGAGGCTTCTAAATTTTTATCTATAGTAAATTGTCTGATTATACTATACCACGCTGGAACTACGTTAAATATTTGTATTATACATAATTAAATAAATAAATATAAAATATAAAAAATATACTCGTAAAAAATCAAATGAGTTTTTTTCTTAAAAAAAAATAGACAAAATTCAAATGGTCATATCTTCGATAAAAACAGTCGTAAAGCGAATTTTCAAAAATCATCAATGGTTTTTCACGATTTAAATTCAATCCGGAAAAATGATAAAAAAAAATTATCGAAAATCATTTGCAAGCTTTAAAATCCAAACAAGCAGATTTTTCAAGTATCAAAATGCTTTTTTAACCCAATCGTGCCCAGCGTTACATATATGCGCTTTTGTTAACATTTTGCGTTTGTTGTAAGATTACATATTTTAATTCGAATGGGTTTGAAATTATACTTATTTTCGAGTATTGGACTGAATACTGAATACATCAACAATGCAATTATCAACGTTCTGGAGTTTTAGTATACATAGATAGGTATGAATTGATGACAGAAAAATCTGCAATATCGGTAACAAAAAAAAACCTCGGGAACGATTGAGTTAATGATCATTTTGCGATTATTCTTATCAAAAATGAAACAATTTGAGTTTTATCTAGATTATTTTTCATTTTTTATTCGAAAAAAAAAATCACTTCAATTTATTTTATTTCCAACATGCAACAGTCACAGCAAAAATATCTTTACATACTTGCAACGCCCGCCAAATCCTACTGTCTGACTAGAAAAAAATAATTTAGAGTTAAAATTCTCAAACAACAATTTTTCATACAAAGTTTCCCCTATTTTCGTTAAAAAAAATATATTTACCTACAAATGGGTAAGGAGGGGGTTGGGGGGGGAGGTAAGTACTGAAACAACTAAAACCTCCAATATTTGACGGAATAAACCGATTTGGTGTAAATTTTTCGAAACAATTTTTCGAAACACAATTTTACGAATCACAATTTTTCGAAACACAATTCTTCGAAACACAATTTTTCGAATGAACAATTTTTCGAAAAATTTAAGTTTTATTGTTCAAATTTTATTTAGTAAATAAAATATTAAGTAAAGTAATATTTGGACATTTTACTATGTACTTAATAAACAAAAAGCCATGTAATTTATTTAGGTACATACATGCATATGTTAATACATATGCAGTTTGTGAGAGGGTTGGCTAATCCTCTCACCAATAAACTAATTTTGTTTAATGTTAATAATAACATACGCGTAAAAAAGAACATTTATTGGGATTTAAAAAACATTAAAGAAAATCGATTAGATTGAATTTATTAATAAACCAACTTTCAAAAAACATGCAAATACAACTTAAATATATTTCGTAAAATGTCCAAATATTACTTCACTTTATATTTTATTTACTAAATAAAAGTTTGAACAACAGGACGTAAAATTGTTTTGCTTTTTCTTTATTCTTTCTCATTTCTACCTTTATCAAATTTTGTATAAAACTTAATTTAAAAAACCCAAAACTTAATTTTTTCGAAAAATTGTTCATTCGAAAAATTGTGTTTCGAAAAACTCGCCGGATACCAATAAACCGCACTTACCCAATCAGAGAACTTGAGATTGTCGAGATCGGAACAGGAAGACGAATCTAAAGGAGAGTAAAGGTCCCTAGCGCCACTTTCGCTGGATACCTTCTCGAGGAACACAGACAGTTCGAGAGCCTCCGCCACGAAAGCCTTGCACACGTTACGGTAGTGCATGTCGGCCGTAGGCCCTACATGCTTCACGCACATCTAAAAATTACAAAAAAATAAATACTAATGTCCGGTATAATAAAGGACCTAACTAATTTGTTAGCTAGCAAGCACTTTCAACTGACAATGAGATATCAAACTTATATGACAGTTCTTTTGGAGTTTGTTGATGACTTTGACAAGTTTCGCGCACGCGTTGTAGGTAAATACAAACGGTATTAAAACAGTGGTGATGTTATGAAAATTATTTTGTACGGTCAAAGATGCCAACTGTGTTACAATTAGTTGAAGTGTCACTGCTCTAAATTCCATAACTAATCCATAGATACTAAGAATTAATACTCCATTTGAATGTAATTGGTAGCTAGCAAATTTTGTTAGGGCCTTTATAATACCGGACATAATAAAAGCTTTTTAACCTTTTAAGGACGGGGATTTTTAAGTTGAAATCGACCTTTTTATTTACACAAAATTTTTACATAAAATCAATTAATTTCTCACGTGGCGTGCCCGATCAAGTTGCACTGTCCACTATAAAAAATTTAGTTTCGACGATTTGAGGGGGTTTTCCTACGTAATTTGATGCGCTGAATACGAAAAAAATTGTGAAAAAAAATCTTGGAGCCAAACTTGACCTTGAAAATCGCATTTATTGTTGTTCCTATTTTATGATAGCTTCAAAATTGGTAAGCCCACGTTTTGTGATGAGTTGAGTATGGAAAAAATATTCATATGGGTCACAAATGTAACCCTCGGTTTCGAAAAAAAACGGTTCGCCACCTGGTGGGTGAGCGGTGAACGACGAGGCGCACAAGAGTCTTGTTATGCGAGCTTTTCAAATATATACAACGCGGAGGGTTCTTTACGATTGTGTAGAGTATTCGTGTGAGTAATGTATATATTGATGTGTTGCAGGGCAACAAATAGTAATAATAACAATAGTAAATCCTCCACAAGAAACAAACAACAAAGTGCTAACCTGCTGGTAGGAACTAACAATAATTTCAATTTTCGGCCTTACATTCACCTTGGAGACGATTATTACGAGACGTAATACTGTTTTTTTCATGTTCAGTGCATCATAACAAAATAGTTATGCTAACTAGCAGGCCAAAATAGCCAAAAAATTTACCTTGAAATGCAATTTTCAAGGTAAAGGGTGCCTCCTGAATCTGTTTATTATTTATTTATTATATTTATTTTATATTATTTTATTCGTATTCAGCGCATCAAACTACGTAAGAAAACATAAAATATTTTGTGTCTTTGGGTGGTCGATATTTCGAGCACTCCCGTCCTTAAAAGGTTAAGAAAAAAATAAAACCTACTGAAAAAACACTAAAAAGTATATAATAATTAAATTGAACTGTTTTTAGAGTCGGTTTTTTTTGATTTTTTATTTAAAAGTTTATTTTGGTTGACAACGAATTTAAAAATTGTTAAAAGGGTTTTTTTTAACTCGTTTTTTTTTTAATTTTTTCTTTTTCCCTTTTAAGTAGCGTATCTTGAAAGTTCATAATTAGATCCTGAAAAAATTTATATGGAACCATCTCGGAAGTATAGTCTTTCAAACAAACAAAAATTGGTGTATATTTGTCGGAGTTATGTCCGAACATACATAAAAAAAAATATATTGTCGAATTAAGAACCTCCTCCTTTTCTGAAGTCGGTTAAAAACTACCTACATTCGGGACCTGGCTAGTACTACCTCTCAAAAAGTATATTTTCCCCTCTACCCTCATATTAAAGTATTATAGCGCCTACTGGTTTGAAAAGGAACCAAGGTGAAATATACTTTTAGATGTAAGTAAATTTGAAATTTTAAGAAATATTTTACTTTGATTTGAGAGTTCAAAAGAACTATTAAATTTTAATATTAAAGTACAGCCTTGTATATATTTACAATTCTGACCGTCATCTTTGTCTAAAATAAAAACTCTACGAATTTTAAACTTTAAACTAATATAATTTTACAATAAATTTATCGTAGACGATAAGAATGTAAAACAACATCCAATCCACCTGTTACAGGATAGTTCATTAGTGTGTCCGGATTTCCTAGCGCACTTCCCGTAAGAGATAGAAAAAAAAGTTTGGTACATAATATTGTTGGTTTGACAAGATCAACGTCGTAAAATTATTTTCAACAATACAGGGTGTCCCATTTTTGATCTACAGCAAAATTTTTTAATTTAGTGAGAGTGTTGCCAAATTAAAATTTTTTTCCGAAAAACAATCCATATTCAGGCTCAACTATAAAAAATCGTAGCGATCTCGTTTTTTTTTGAAGTGATGAATTTTTTTAGCAATAATGTTAGTCCTGGTAAAGAGTAACATTTTGATAATAAACAATTTTAATTTAGTTCTACAGGGTGTTAATAAAAAAGTTTGCAATCTTCAAAATGATAAAACTCATTTTTTTCAAATGTGACTACCCTTTTTTTATTTCACTATTCGATGGGGTTTTTTCTTCTTTTCAATTTGTATAGGGGGTATCTTATGTTTAAACCCCATACTTTCTGAGATATTCAATAATTTTCACAAAAGTAACCACTGTCACTAAATTAAAAAATGAACAGACGTTTAGAAACGACATAAAACGTTACAGGATATTCCATTTAAAAAAATCTTTGTTTTTGTTATAGCGCAAAAATGGGACACCCATAAAATAAATTTACGACGTTGATCTTTCAAACCAATAATATATGCACCAAACTTTTTTTTCTATCTCTTACGGGAAGTGCGCTAGGAAAGCCGGACGCACTATTGAACTACCCAGTATATACACACAAAAAATAACAAACGAATGAAAACCTAACCATCCCAAATTTTTATTATCAAAAATAATCAAAATACATAAAAATAAAATTATTCCTTTAGAAAAACCAAAAAAGTATATATTTTAAAATACGTCTTTTTTTACCCCAAAATTCAATATTTTTACTATCAAAAATAATCAAAATACTTAATATTAAAATGTCTGTTTGGAGAAATCAACATACAGTAACTTCTAGATCATCCTATATCTACATTTATGATTTATTTTATCTATGATGTATAAATGTGAGTCAGAGGTACCCAAAGCGAACCTTATTGGGCAGGCTAAGAGGGCGTTAACTATAGTAAACAATATCAAGTATACAATACATAGCATTTTCACTTTCAATTACTTAATAAAATAAATTAAATATCATAGGGATATTGCCTTAAGTTGATAAACCCCAAATTCTACGTAAAAAGTCAATTCTGAATTGATATATCTCAGTCTGTCTGTCCGTTAGTGCACTTGTCACTCGAGAACCACTTATCCGATTTACGTATTTTTTTTAATTCATAGATACGTTAGATAAAATGAAATTAGTCTCATTTCGTCTCATGAAAACCCTACAAAAAATTTTATAGCTGAATTTTTTTTAAACTTAACTTTCTTTCGAAAATTACAGTACGTAAAAAATATTTGTATAACAACTTTTCTTGACCATTCTGTATATGAAAATCATGATCAGATAATATGAAACTAGTCTCGTCTCGTTTCGTGAAAATTCTACAAAAAATTCTATAGCTGAATTTTTTTAAACTTAATTTTCGTGCTAAAAATTAAAGTACGGAAAAAATATTTGTGTAACAACTTTTCCTGACCATTCTGTATATAAAAATAATTATCATATAACATGAAATTAATCTCGTTTCGTGTTGTAAAAATCCTACAAAAAATTCTATAGTTAAATTATTTTTTAACTTAATTTTCATTTAAAAATTACAGTACGTAAAAAAATATTTGTGTAAATAATTTTCCTGACCATCCTGTATATAAAAATCATGATCAGATAACATAAAATTAATTTCATTTCGTGTTGCAAAAGTTCTACAAAAAATTCTATAGTTAAATTATTTCGTAATTTAATTTTCATCTTAAAATTATAGTACGTAAAAAAATACTTGTGTAACAACTTTTCCTGACCATCCTGTACATGAAAATCGTGGTCGGAAAACATGAAACTGGGTGTAACAACCTTGAATCTCGGGTAGAGATATCAAAAACGCTTTGAAATAAATAGATTAACTTTTATAACATCACGATGGAAGTAAGTTTAATTATTATACATTACTTTTAAAACTAAAAGATGAAAAATATAATTAAAATTTCTTTTTAATTATCATCATTTTTCTTCCTATCCTGAGATTTTTCATAATGAATTTAAAAATGTTAAAATTTAGATATTTCCATTATTACTATACTACGTACAAAAAAACTATACATTTTTATAATGAGGAATTAAAAAATAAATATATTCTGTAGATAAAAAAAAATAAAGAAAATTTCCATACATATTTTTCTTCAAGGAAAATTCCAATAGACAAGTCTTATTTTATCCAAGGCAAATATTAACAACTTTTCTTTACACTTTATTATTATAAATCTATAAAAATAACTTTATGATGAAAGTCAGAAGTGTAGGCAACAAAAAATTATATTTACAATTATTTTTAAACGACGTAAAGAAAAGGTTTTTAATTCAATCAATATATTTTTTATGTATGTTCGGGTATAACATCGAATTTCGGATCGGATCGGGCCGGGCTTAGTTTTTGTTTGTAATGTTCGGACCGGATTGGACCAGAACGAAAAAAAAAGTTTCGGACCGGATCGGGCTACTTTACTGATCTGATCTCTAACAAATATGCACCGATTTATTTGTTTGAAAGAGTATTAGTAGAGGGAAATTAGCATTTTGAAGTGATGCATTCGAGAAAATTGCATAATTGTGCATTTTTTATACATTTCGAGTGTATCGCTACACAGTTTTTGAAATATCTCCGGTTCTATAGGTCGTAGGAAAATAAAAAAAATATTAAAATACTTATAAGTTAATAGACTATAGAACGGCATAGATAGTCTTACTTTTCAAACGTATCATAACCTCAAAAATAAAAAAATTGTCGAAAAACTTTTTTTATCACTAATAATTCAATAATGAACGTAAAAATGAAGAGATGTTTACGAAAATAAGAGAAAATATGCATTTTTATGTTATAAATACATGATAAAATTTTCAAAAATAAAATTTGATTTTTACACCCACAATCGGCCATTTTTGAAAAAAAATGGAAAAGCTCGCCATTTAATGAGAAACGGCGTTGGGATAATTTTATTTTTTTTAATTGTAGACATTTTTATGTATTTTCTTGTGAACATACGCCAAAATCTAATTGAATACTAATTGAATATTTCGAGTTAATTTTATATTAATATTGACATGTATTGATTTTAATTTCTTTAAGTATGTTCTACTACTACAATTTTTTTCAGACTTTGTAGGGTGTAATACTAAAGTATGAATATTATTTCATGAAATATCTGAAGTTGTCACTCAACTACAACCCAAAAAATTTGTTTTCTTCAAAATTTCAAATTTTTTTTTACATGATAAAGTATGCGCAGCTTCTTCAAATTTTTATCTGATATGCACATTTTCAACTTCTACATTGTACCATAGTTTGAACTTAATAAAAAAAAAATTCTTAAAAACAAAATTGAAAATAATTTTTTTTTTTTTCAAAAACTATCAACTTTTAGAGGCTAATAATTGGGCACAAGAATGCTCACATAAAGAGCAACATTCACAATAAAAATTAGCCAAATCCGTATTGAGGCCGATTTTACATTGCTACCCGGCTACAGCCTTTAATTATTATGTATACATTTCTCAGTGTTGTTAATTCAGTTTTATTTTTTTTATTTAAAATTAATAATCATTACCTGCATGACTGTATCTAAGGTCCTAGAGCCGATATCGGGTTGTGACCCCAAGGAAGAAGGTCCAGCGTCGCATTCTCCACCATCTCTCTCGATCCCTTCATCATCTGTCTCTTGCAGCCTCTCCAGGTCCAGCGAAAAACAGTCATCTGTTTAAAAAATCACAATAAATAAATTCTTGAAATATATTCACAAACAGTGCCTTTCAGAGATGATATAGGGCTCGAGACAGTCGCAATTTTAGGGCCCTTAATGTATAACTTTGTAGGTAGCGGCGCATCTAGAATTTTTTTCAATTAATTTGGGTTGCGAAGAAACCGTATTAATCTCACTTTGTCGTCCGTTCGTCCGTCCTTTTCACTCAAAGCAAAATATCTCGTAAACTATATAAGCTAAAAGCTTAAAATTTTTACTGAACATGTAAAATGAGACTCTCTAGTAAAAGATGTACAAATTTGATGAAAAAATAATTTTTCAGGGGGGCGATAAGGAGCTAAAGTTAGGTAAAAAAATATTTGTTTATACCAAGGCATGTGGCACGTCAAAATGTAAAACCAAACTAGCGGAATTTCTTATATTTTTCTAAATAAAAAATGGGGCTTTAAATCAAAAAAAAAAATTGTATACCAAGGCGTGTGGAGTGTCAAAATATAGATCTCAATCAGTATAATTTAACTCTTTTTTTCATAAATAACGCCAGCAGGGGGCTCCAAGCAGTATTTTATTTTGCTCCCACCCCCCTCTTCAAAAGAATCGGAGATTTCATATTTGCATATATTTCAAATAAGTTATAATTTTAATTTTATTGACACTGGGGCCAAATCTCCCCCCATAATCTGTAAGGCTTGCATCTAGTTATTCACTTAAATTTACGGTAGGCCCGTATCCGTGTAAATTACAATTTAAATTTTCTAATAAAAATACTTTTAAATTTGTCATGATGCCTATGTTTTTAGAGACGCCATTTTTTTTAAATACACGCGTGGGAATTCTAGCAAATAATAATTACATCGATTTTTCATGATCTATTTGACTTATTGTAATCTAATTATTTTGGTAGACCCCTGACACCGGGGCCAAATCCCCCCCCCCCCTCCCCCCAACTATTGGACTTGTATCTAGTTATTCGTTTAAAGATATTTTTTCTCTCACACTAATTGCAAGTCGTGTGCAATAAATCATACAGTAACAGATGTTCGAGAATTATCTGAGTACAAAGATTATGAAAACTGGATCTCACGATCTTTAAAAAAATAGTACGTCGCAATAACCGGGAGTCGAACACGTTGCACACGACCGTGACTAATGTAAAGAGTGAACCCCCCTCCCCCTTCATTCCTCATCTTATTAGCCCAATAGCGATTTTCTTATTCTTATAAAAGTAGGTATAAATAGTATGCGATACAAACAAAATTCATTCATTATTTCTGCACATTTTTTGTATTTTATCCAAACTGTTGTAATTGACGTATATACTTAACAAGGATGTTTTTTTTATTTTTATTTTTTCGGTCCCGCAAGCCTATGTTTTAGCTTTGGATCAAAAGTTAATTATCCCAAAATTTCAGACTCATAGATCAAACCTGTGGACGGCGCAAACCGAGTCTTTTTCCCATTTGATTAACATGGGAAAAATTACTTTATTACTTATGCGTGAATATCCCGTTGAAAAATTTATTTATTTTAATTTCTTACAGCAGTATGTCAAACAGAATTAAATTTCTTACAAAAAAGATCCCAAGTGCTCAATTCATAGATTGAATATTTTAAAAGATATGTTCGTTTAAACATTATCATAAAAAGTAAAATTCAATTTTTATGATAATTTTTAAACAAACATATTAAATGTCATTTTGACGTTTTCAGGGATGATAGTCCCTTTTTTTCAAAAAAGAGGAAAAGAGGATTTTTTTCTTGAAAACAGAGACCAAAAAGAGGAATTTTCTAACTCTTAAAAAGGTTATCTATAGATATACTTTACGTTTTTGCGATATTATTTCTTAATATATTTTATATAAAATTTGAAGAGCTTTTTTTTTTGGTCATTTTTCACCATTTCATCTATACATTTCTAATTTTGAAGTAATCCACAGCGAAATCAGTCAAAAAAGAGGAAAAAGAGAACATTTTTTGAAAAAAGGGTACTTTAGGGCCGACTTCCCAAAAAAAAAGGAAAAGAGAAAAAAAGAGGAGCGCTAGCATCCCTGCGTTTTAAATGTCATTTTGGTGTTTTAAATATCATTTTGACGTTTGCATAAATATAGAGTTAGATTGAAATTGTCAAAAAAATTAAAAATATACGAAAACATAATCAGGTGCGTTTTAAGAAAAATTTCGAATTAATATTTTTAAGTAAAATTGTATAAAAATTAATTGGTTAACCAATTCCAGGCAATTTATCTAAACACTATCGGGTTTATTTAAATTGTTCAATAATTAACTACCTTTGGTGAAATTAGCACGAGGAAGCACTGTGCATTTACTTGACATATGTTTTTTTTAATTTAATTTCTTTAGTTTAAGATTTTGATCATTTTATCATACCTAAAATTAACCTCTTATTTTTGGTTTATTTTGGATTTAAAAATTCAATGATTTGAAATTTTCAATTCAATCAGAATCACCAGAATTCATCCAAAAAATCGGCCCGGAAACGAATTTAAAAAAACAATCTATATGAATTAATTTTAACATTTAAATAATATAAATACCTATGTATTTGTTCTTTCGATCATATAAATTACATTTGTAGTGTTTAATTATATGGATTAAATCGAAAGCGATAATTCGGATATTTAGAAATTGTGCTAACTTTTTGTACAGTAAACAGAGGCGTATGGGGCCATGGAGGCCATGGCCTAGGGCGGCAGGTTGAAAGAGGCGGTAGATTTTTTTAGTTTAATATAGTATATTTAAAAAAAAATAGGGAGATAAAAAATGAGTAACGCGATAAAATAAAAAAAAAGGTCTTCAAGTTTTTATTTCCCTATCTTCCAAACTTTTTAGTTCATAAAATCAGAAATTTCAATCAACGTTACAAAAAAAAGGTCATCAGTTGTTAAATTATATTTTCCATTATTTGTAAAAATTCTCACCCTTCAGTTCATATAGGAATTCTGACTGTCAAAAATAAATTATATTTTCCCTTGGTAAAGGGGCGGTAATTTTTTTTGTCCAGAGCAGCAATTATTTTTTACCCAGGGCGGCATTTTTTTTTTGCCCAGGGCGGCACTTAACGTCAGTGGCGTAGATAGCTTTTTGCGATGGGGGCGATATGACAAATAGTGGCTGAGGGGCCTCTAAAAAAAAAAATGATTAATGTAATTTTAAATTGAATAACCTTTTTTTTACTCTTAATTTACCAAATTTTTCCTATTTTATTCATACTTGTAAAGTTTAACAAAAATATATTTTTGAATTTTCTCAAAAACTAAACTCATGGGGGGTGATTGATCATCTTAATCACCCCCCTATCTGTAACAGTAAAGAGTTGGAGTCGTAGGTTTTTATACCGACTCCACAGCCCTGATTATAACTATATTAAAACTACCCCCCCCCCCTCTTACCCACTGTATAAACAGCACATATATCCGCTATATTAACATTTATTCTAATTACGACAACTCGATAAAAGATAATTGTTTTGCAAGCATAATATAATACTATACCTCTAATAATAATAATTATTATACTTTCGAAGGACACCAGATGGCGTTACATACACACAGAGAGCAGACACACGGGGGCACGTGGGAGCATCCCGGCCCATTGTCACACACACACATACAATGTTATATAGGCTTACGTAATGGCATTTTTTTAGAAAAAAAGGCGACACAACTTTATTATGTCAACAAAAACCACAAGACTGTGACAGAGTTTAAAAAGAGCACCGGTTCCCGACCGGTGTGGGGGTAGGGGGGGGGGGGGATACAGTGACACTTCTCCAAGCCAACTAGTGTAATGTCCGGTATTATAAAGGACCTAACAAAATTTGTTAGCTAGCAATTACATTCAAATGGGGTATTAATTCTGTACTAGTGTCTATGGATTAGTTATGGAATTTAGAGCAGTGACACTTCAACTAATTGTAACACAATTGGCATCTTTGACCGTACAAAATAATTTTCATAACATCACCACTGTTTTAATACCGTTTGTATTTACCTACAACGCGTGCGCGAAACTTGTCAGTCATCAACAAACTCCAAAAGAACTGTCATATAAGTTTGATATCTCAGTTGAAAGTGCTTGCTAGCTAACAAATTTGTTAGGTCCTTTATGATACCGGACATAATACGAATAAAAATATTTTTCCTGGAATCATTTTTTTCAAATTTATTCAAATTCGTTATAATAGTGTACTTAGTGATTGGGGGGGGGGGGGATTCACACCGTTCCCACAAGAAAAACAAAGAAAATATTGTAGATTAGTAGTGCCCTCATAATGCGACCCTCGGGCTGAAGGTTTTATTAAAATAAAATAGAATTTAAAAAATATAATTTTTTTTTTAATTTTGCAAATTACAGAAGTAGAAAATATAAATAGTTTCTCCAAAATTGTATAAAAATATTTATTTATTGCTTCCTCACAATATTGTGACATTTCTTTTGTCCCAATCTAAAATGATACGAGAAGCCTTGTGATCATTTTAGATTGGGACAAAAGAAATGTTCTCCTATTTCAAAATTTTAAATTAATCTATCCGTTTTACGTCAAGCAAACACTTTTGGTTCCGTCTCTGTCTGTCTGTCCCCTGAACCACTAAACCGATATTATTGAAACTTGGTCGGATGGTAAATTGTATAAAAATTAAATGGTTAACCAATTCCAGGCAATTTGTCTAAACACTATCGGTTTTTATTTAAATTGTTAAATAATTAACTACCTTTGATGAATTTAGCACGAGGAAGCACTGTGCATTTACTTGGCAGATGTTTTTTTATTTAATTTCTTTAGTTTAAGATTTTGATCATTTTATCATACCTAAAATTAAGTTTTTTTTTAATTTTCGTTAATTCATTAAAAAATATAAATATACAATTTGTTTATTTCCGAATACACACAAAATATTTTTTTACGTTTACTTGGTGTATTTGTAGAAATGTAGATAATCTAAAAGAATCTTCATAAAAAAAACAATCTTTACAAATTGACACGAAAACTGTTAAACATTTTTAGAACCACTGTAACAAACTCCGCTATTTTGATTATCATTAAATTTTATCTATTAATCACAAAAAAAGTTAAATATTTGTTTTTAATTTTTTAATTACATCACGTAATACTCATTACATATTTAAGAATTCTTATCATTATTTTTAGTTAATTCGCCACCAGTGGCGTTCGTTAATCAATAAAGAGACAAAAAAATGGAACTGAAACCTCGAAAAGATGCAACTTTTCGAAAAATAATCAATTCCCTCTTTTAGGACATTCTTTAAATTTCTGGTACATTCCACCAGAAATTCTATGAATCAACCAATCAAAGCTCGTTGTTTACTGTTTTTGGTCAGTCGTGAACGTGACCATTAGTAAGTGTCCATCACTTAATGCCCATTACTGGTTTTATTTTGTAAAAAAAAAAACTATATTTGCGGACTTTGGTAATTAATATGATTTAATAAAGAGGTACTTGTTTTATTAGTATCATGAGTTCATGAGAATAGTCATGATGCCTAATTTTTAAAAACTATTTTATGATGATCTTACGTGTCTCCTAATTCCAAAAAAATAATTATTTCTGCAGAAAATAAAGGTTTAATCACAAAAGACTCTTTTAAAACTAATTTTGAATTTGACGCCAAAACGCTCGCAGGTATCATGGCTCCTTGTCAACAATAATAAATCTTTGTGCCATCGCTAACGTTTCTCGGTTTTAGTTTTGGTAACACAAAACTGAGCAAATTGATAATTTAAAACCACAAAATAATTTATAAACAGTGCAGATATTAATGAAACAAAAATTATGTTTACTTAGCCGTGACGTCATCCATTCTGACTGGTGTTTTATCTAACATGGCGGATTGCTGTATTTTGTGTTTTTATATTAACAAAAATCATATTAATCTCGCTTTTAATATAAAAATAAATACATTTTTTACAATCTTTTTAACCTACATATTTCATTATTTAAAATCATAATTTCAGTGATACTTTGTTACTGGCATCATGCCTATTACAAAAAAGAAGTCCATCAATCCCAAAAACCAGTATACCTTGCTCTTAAAGCGTCCAAGACTGGCACCAATACCTTATATAGATACCGATGCGATAAGACACTAGTTAAACCTAGTAGACAAGAGAGCAATTCAGTAATATTACAATATTTAAAACCTGACTTCCGGTATTATAGTGTTTACAGCATGGGGTTTCCGGTTTAACATGTGGGAAATTCCCAGGATCTTCTTGTAAGACCATTGTCTATTCTCTTATATTATTATGTTATAACATACAAAGTCAAGAGCGAAGAAAATAATATGTAACACACGAGTCTATGTGAAAAAATAAACACTACAACTAGAGTTCAAGTATAAAAAATATACACTGTAGGGGTTCAACTGACAGACTTATAGAAAACATTAGAACTCTAGAGAATAATCCATGAGCGTACATTTTTTTTTTTTTTTTTCATAACTTGCGTTTGTAGGGGTGAAGGGGTGGGGGGTTGCGGTTAATAAAAGCTCTTTAATTATTATGGTGACGCAGTGGCGTTGATAGGGGGGGGGGGGATTAAGGTGATCAATCACCCCCCATGAGTTCTACCAAGAATTTTTTTAAAACTTTTCTAGTATGAAGAAAATAGTAAAATAAATAGGAAATAGGAAAAATTGGGTAAATTAAGAGTAAAAAAAAAGGTCTTCAATATTTGCTTAATTTTTAATTGAATGACCCCTTTTTTTAATTTTTTTTAGTTTTAAGGACTAGTCTAAATAAAAAAAAGGTCATTCATTTCAAAATTATAATAATAATTTTTTTTTAAGTTTGCCTATTGTGGGGGCTTCTCAGCCACCTCTTGCCTCAGGGCCCCCGACCTTCTAGTTACGGCCCTAGTCATATCCCCCCCCCCCTTCGCAAAAAGCTATCTACGCCACTGTGGAGACGTAACCTTACTCTTCTGTTTGAAATTTTTTATTTTATTTAATTAAATAATTTTTAGGGTTCTGAAGATTAATAGGGTTTTATTAATCTCACTTTGTCGTCCGTCTGTCCTTTTCAGTCAAAGCAAAATATCTCGTAAACTATATAAAGTAGAAACTTGAAATTTTAACTGAACATGTAAAATGATGCCCTCTAGTAAAATATGTACAATTTTTTGGGGAAAAATAGTTTTTCAGATGGGGTGCGAAAGGGCAAGACAAAATTTTTTTTTTTATACCAAGGCATGTGGCACGTCAAAATGTACAACCAAACCGGTTGAATTTGACCCTTTCTCTTATTTTTTTCTAAATCAAAAATGGCGCCTGCAGGGGACTTTAAAACAAATAAAAAAATATATATACGAGTATACCAAGACGTGTGGGGTATTAAAATGAAGTTCTCAGTCAGTACAATTTGACCAGAAATTTAAAGAATGTCATTTTTTAAGCGTGTAAGGAAGTGAGAAAGAAGTAACCATAATGAGATAGGTTTCTATCTCATTATGGTTTGTGTTCTGGCAGAAACGCTCAAAGTGAACATAAAAGTTTTTTGGTTAGCCTGGTCACTAGTTTCTATCTATTTTTAGTTACTTCTTTCTCACTTACTTACACGCTTAAAAAATGACATTCTTTTAATTTCTGGTACATTCCACCAGAAATTCCATGAATCAACCAATCAAAGCTCGTTGTTCCGTTTTTTGGTTAGACGTGAACGCTCCCAATGTGTATGTCTTGACCAAATTTTTTAATGAAAATTTGTGCTTCACTTTTGAGGGTTTTTTTTAGGGGGGGGGGGATGAATATATACTATTTTTAAGGCACTCACCTTCACACAGCATGTAAGCCATTAGCTCCTCTAAATCTGCACTATAAATTCTTTCATTGTACTCCGTAACCCCAAAATCCAGGGCCTTATAGATGATGCATCCTAAATCGCTCACCAACTGCAACAAAAGATGGCGTTGAAAATAAACAGTCCTTACAAACATACACACTTACAAATACAGTCGGGACTCTCGTTTATCCTAAGCCTTCTGAATCGTTTTGAATCGAGGAAGTCGCGTTTATTCAAAGTCGAGAGGGACACCCACCAAGTTATGTATAGATCCTTGACCAATCAGCGTTGGCGCGGGAATTGACGTCACCACGAAGATGTATTCAAATGTTATAAATGTATAATAGAATATCAATTACAAGAAATCCTTTATTTATTCTTGTCTTCGTATTTTTTGATATTTTAACAACATATACAATCAAAGAAGTACAAATTCGACATTGCATTGACAATTTTGTCTATTCGGGATGTGTCATTTTTACAATTCTTAAGTTGGCAATACGTTCTGTGATTCTGACAGCTCTTTATGATTTTGCTATGTTGAATTTGTACTTATTTAATTGTATGTGTTGTTAAAATATCAAAAAATACGAAAACAAGAATAAATGATGGAATTTTTTGTAATTGATACATTTATAACATTTGAATACGTCTTCGTGGTGACTTCAATTCCCGCGTCAACGCTGATTGGTCAAGGAGCTAAAGAGACTATGTATGTAAACCTTGGTATTTAATATTTATCGTTAATAGTTAATTGTGATAGTGAAATAATTTTACTTTACTTTTAATTTCGAATATGAGCAAGGTGACGACGGTGATAAGTGTCTCTAATTAATTCTACAAAAATTTCAAAAATATGTTCGTTTACGCCTGAAGGAGGAGAAAAAATTTCGAATAAACGAAACTCGGTATTTCAGATAAACGAGACTTAGAATAAAAGAGTCCCGACTGTATCACGGTGAAGTTGCCAAAAAAACGAAATTACGTAAGAAAAAGATGTAATTTTTTTTTGATTTTACATTAATTAATTAATGATTTATTATTAATACTATAATTGCAATAAATGTAGTTAATAATATAATAAACAGTTAGATACCACATGTTATATATTAATATGTACCGATAGTTATTTTTTTACAATTACCTGAGAACATATGTTAATATACTGCATGATAAATATGTTATCAATAACTTGTCATTAAATACCTAATTAGTTAGTTCCGTGCTTGAAATATACACATATAAATTAATAAAAATAGATTCCATATAAAAGTATTTCGTATTGTTTTTAAAATCTACATATATATACAATGAAAATATCTGCCTTTATCTACTGATCTACCTACATTCATTTCGATAAAAATAACTACTGAACCGATTTGTATGAGGTTTTTAAAAATTAAATATTCGATATTTTTTAAGAAAAGTTTCAAACTATGGTATCAACAGTCAATAAAATATAAAAAAACAAACAAATAAATTAAATAAAACCGACTTAAAAAAAACTAAAAATACTGAAGAGTAGGTATACAATAATTAAAACGAGTTATTGAAGTCGGTTTTATTTTTATTTTAAAGTTTTTTATTAGCTTAACACCGACTTCAAAAACTGTTAAATTCAATTATTACTTATATACTTTTCAGTTTTTTTAAGTCGTTTTTTTTCTAAAAAAGTTTTTTATTAACTTAGCACCGACTTCAAAAACTGTTAAATTCAATTATTATATACTTTTCAGAGTTTTTTTAAGTCGGTTTTTTTTTTTGTTTTTTTTTTTAAGTTTTTTATTAGCTTGGCACCGACTTCAAAAACTATTAAATTCAATTATTACTTATATACTTTTCAAAGTTTTTTAAGTCGGTTTTATTTTTTTCTTAAAAAGTTTTTTATTTTTCTCTTTTGAGTGGGCGTATCTTTGATTTCCACGGTCAGATTCTGATAAAATTTATACGGGACTATCTCAGAACTATACTCTTTCAAACAAACAAAAAATATATATGATCGAATTGAGAACCTCCTCCTTTTTTGAAGTCGGTTAAAACAGATAAAAAATACTTCTTCAGGTAAATTATTTGATTAATATAAATTAACAACAAAAGTCTTTAAAATGTTATAAACCCTCAAGCAACGCAAACGCCGAGAATATCATCTACTTTTAATATACTTCCGTAACATCATAACACAAAATTACATCACACACACTCGCATAATTACGAGTATGTATGATCTAATACAAAACGCATTAAGTGAAACTTGCGTGCTATAATAAAATAATTAAATCATCGTAAATACAGACAAAAAAACAGTCGCAGCAAAAAATAGCATTCATTCATTATAAACATACATATATAATTCTATACAAGCTGTGGAGAGCATTTGTTCCGGAACGCACGTCCGGAAACGGAAGTAGGTTTAGTTTAAAATATATAGCAGCCTTGTCGGGTGTAAATATATGCGGCGATCTTGACATTAAATTATTATTATCAGTTGCTGTTTATGTTTCAATCTGGCTACTCTTGGATTATCGGTGGAAGTCGCGTTAATTGACCGCTGAAGCCTTACAGTTTTTATCTATATATAAGGTAGTGGTACCAGTCTTGGCAAGGACCCCAGTAATGGCAAATTTTTAATTAAATGTACTGAATTAGAAATATTTGTTGATATTTGATTATACTACCATTTCTGAATATTAATCTAAATACATACATTTAACTGTCTTACAGCGTGAATTGATGACAAGCGCCGAATAGGTGTCAAAATGGTGGATATTTAAACTAATTATTACACGGGTAGAAAAGTTGACTTGGGCCAAGAAATTCTTTTTTTTTATATAACGAAAAAAATATTTTCTTAATTTAAGAATATACTCTTTCTGGATTAATCCAGAAAATTATTGTTTCCATTTAAAGAAATATTGTTAAACGAAAACAATAATATACTTGGATTAAGAATACATTCTTATATTAAGAAAATATTGTTTTCGTTATGTATAAAACAAGATTTTCTTGGCCCAAGTCACTTTTCTACCTGTGTAGTATAATTTATTTATTAATTATTATATTATCATAGCAACTGCTTTACATTGTTTCAAATTTGACGATTCTTTATTTTATATCTTTTGTGTCGTAGTACTTATCATTTTGTAAGTGTCCATCACTACGTGCTCATTACTGATATTACCTTTGCCATTACTGGAGAAAAAACATGAACAAAATAAAAGATTATAATTTAAAAAACAAACTATATTTTCGGATTTTGGTAATTGAATTAATTAAATAAAGAGTTACTTGTTTTATTAGTAACATGAGTTCATGGGAATTACAAAAAAAACAAGCCCATTAATCCAAAAAAACACGAAAACTTACTCTTATAGCTGCCGTAACTGGTGCCTTTACCTTATAGACGAGAGAAAAAAATATATTGACAGCGAGTTTTTTTCATAAACAATTTTGTAAATATTAATAAAATGAAACCAGTTTAATTTTTGTCCAGCCGATATCGGATTAGGAGCGGATCTAGATTTACAATTGGGGGGGGGGGGATCATGGTCTTTCATAAACAATTTTTGATTTCAATCGAAAATTTAACCGTCACAATCAATGATTTTTACAAAATTTATAATTAAATGTTATAAAATTAGACTTTAGTAATGTTCACCCTATAGAGATACTCATAATAAGAGTTATGACAACGACGCTGTGACATGATTTATATATTATTTTTAACAAGCATATAAAAATAATAATATGATACTTACAATTAGCTACTACAATCAATCAGAAATTGATTCGGATTGTCAGAACCAGGGTTTCAAACCGGAACTGAACCGAAACCCGGAAAAACCGTTATTTTTTGTCGGAACGAAAACTGGAACCGAACCGAAAAAAATATCGTTTTTTTCGGTTCGGTATATGTTAAAATACGCGCGTTAACATGATCTTATTCCCCACTTCAATTTTCGTTTGGGCTATCATATAAGTACCATAAAATGTTCTAAATTATAGTAGAAAAAAATTTTTAACACAAATAATTTTTTTATTTATTAATCACTCGGAGCTGAACCGAAAACTGGAAAAACCGTTTTTTTTTTCGGAACCGAACCGAAATATATTTTTTTACTCGAACCGGAATGAAAACCAAAACGAAAAAAAAAAACGGTTCGAAACCGTGGTCAGAACATTTACTATAAGTATCTTTACTTAGTCCCTAGCGTGGTTATATAAAACCTAATCTAATTATAGGGTCTCAAGTTTTGTAATAGTAAAATCCCATAAAAATCCAACCAATAAATTCTGAGTTAAGTTAAAAATTTGAAAAATAATAAAACCGACTGCAAAAAAATCTATGAAAAAAAGTATACAATAGTTAAAATTAAAAATTTCGGTTTTATTTTTTTTTTTAAGTTTTTTATTGGAAGGCATTTACTTCAAAAACTGTTAAATTTAATTATTATATTATACTTTTCATACCTCATAGATTTTTAAGTCGGTCTTATTTTTATCTTAAAGTTTTTTATTTTTTCCTTTTGAGTGACATATCTAAGAATTTCATGGTCAAATTCTAATAAAATTCATATGGGACCATCTTAGGAGTATACTCTTTCAAAGAAAGATTGGTCCAAATCGTAGCATATTTGAGTTATACATAACATAAGTTATACATAACATAACTTACTTTTCTTTTTTTGAAGTCGGTTAAAAATATTGATATCTGCAAAACCGCATTGTTAACCAAGTTTAACCCAGTCAATTATAATTAAATTAAGACGAAGCTTGTACCAGTGGTACTTTTTAAATACCTATGTACGTACTACAAGTGCATCTATTTTTTTCTTATGAATGTTATGAGTATATGTACTGTAATATATTATACAACCTGTATTTTGCCTAGAGGCCGGTACCTGCCTTCTTGCATGTTGTGCAGAACCGTTACCACTGCGAGAGACCCCCCCCCTACTTCTCTAATATACGCGGGAGGGGTCACAGCATCTCAGGAAGTCCGATCAGTGACGTTGTTATAGATTATAAATTTTTTAAACCTTTCTCGGCACTGTGCTGTGTTTTTTTTAATTAACTAAAGGCACCAGTTATGGCCGTTATAAGTTTTCGTTGCTGTTTTTTTTATTAATAGGCTTGTTTTTTATAATTCTCATGAACTCATGTTACTAAAAAAACAAGTAACTCTTTATTTAATCAAATTAATTACCAAAGTCACCAAATATAGTTTGTTTTTTAAATTATACCCTTTTATTTTGTTTATGTTTTTTCTCCAGTAATGGCAAAGGTAAAACCAGTAATGAGCACGTAGTGATGGACACTTACTAATGATTACAAATTGATAAGTACTACGACACAAAAGATATAAAAAAAGAATCGTCAAATTTGAAACAATGTAAAGCAGTTGCTATGATAATATAATAATTAATAAATAAATTATAGGTACCAATAATTAGTTTAAATATCCACCATTTTGACACCTATGAACCGATTGTTATCAAATCACGCTGTAAGACAGTTAAATGTATATAGATTAATATTCAGAAATGGGAGTAATCAAATATCAACACATATTTCTAATTCATTTAATACATTTAATTAAAAATTTGCCATTACTGGGGTCCTTGCCAAGACTGTTAATAAAATTAATTAATGTTATTTTTACTTTCTTATACTAAATGTATGAAATACATATAGTACTAGTTGTTACCCTGCGCCTTCGTTTGCGTTGAATTTAGATTAGTGAAAACAACACCATGATAGTCGATAAAACAGTTTTTTAGTTTCGTATATGCACGCTAGATGTCTACGCCAAAAAGTGTAACTTGCGCGCGTGCAAATATCACACATCTAATAAATTATTCGGGATATAAAGTAGCCTATGTCCTTCCTCGAGATGCAAGCTATCTTCCTACCAAATTTCATTATGATCGGTTTAGCCGTGAAAAGGTAACAAACAGACAGACAGAGAGACATAGTTACTTTCGCATTTATATTATTAGTATGGATTATTAAAAATTATAATAAAAATATTTAATTAACTATCAGATATTAATTATTATTTTGTATTTTCTACGTCACTGTTTTCGACCCAGTGGCCGGCGTTGCATCGGTGCTAGCTTCAGGCTGTAGGTGAAACACACACACACACACACACACACACATACGCATGCGCTCACATTCGCTATGTGAATTATTCTTCACCGAACACAACATAGAATTAATTTAGTAGTACATTTTTAAGATATTATTAATTCTAAAAGCTAATAATGCAGTGAAATAAGTTGGGTGGGAGGGGATAAGGAAACCCCCCTCTCTAGAGAACAAAATATATATTTTTTAAATCTGATAGTATTTACACACAAATTTTACGGCAAAATAGATTTTCAAAAGATTTTCAAAGAACTGGTTGCACAATGAATATAGAAACAGATACTTTTAAATAATTCGGGCAAGACATACACGAGTGTATGCCATAAGGGTTCCGAAGTACGTACTACGTGAAATGTTTGGAACCACTTACAGGTGCATTTTTAAGTTAAAGTTAAAATATAAAAAAGTGTCAAGTTCTACTAATTGAGATCTATATTTTGACATACCACATGCCTAGATATCAAAAAAAAAATTTTATGACGCCCCTCCCTATAATTCCAAAATTTAAAATTATATTGTTGATTTTAGTATTTGTCGTTGGTAGTCCTACCAAAGTCTCGTTACCAAATTTTTTTCAGATTTTTTGAGCCAGTAGTTACAGAGATAAAGGGCTGAGGGGGGACAAAATAAAACACTGCTTTTAGCCCCCTACAGGCGCCATTTTTGAGTTAGAAAAAAAATAAAAATAGGGGCATGTTCTACGAATTGAGATGTACATTTTGACATATCACATGCCTAGATATGAAAATAAAAATTTTAAATTCTCTTACACCCCTCCTTATTATTCCAAAATTTAAAATTATATTATTGACTTTAGTATTTGTCGTTGGTAGTCCCACCAAAACCTCGTTACCAAATTTTTTTCAGATTTTTTGAGCCGGTAGTTACAGAGTTAGAGGGGGGGGGGGGTACAGAATAAAACACTGCTTTTAGCATCCTACAGGCGCCATTTTTGAGTTAAAAAAAAAAAAAAATAGGGGCATATTCTACTAATTGAGACGTAAATTTTGACGTGCCACACGTCTTGGTATACAATTTTTTTGTTTTTTTAAATTTGCTTTAAAGCCCCCTACAGGCACCATTTTTGATTTAGAAAAAAAATAAAAAAAGGGTCAAATTCCGCTTGTTTGGTTATACATTTTAACGTGCCACATGCCTTGGTATAAAAAAAATATTTTTTTTACCTAGCTTTAGCTCCTTATTTCCCCCCCTGAAAAATTATTTATTCAATAAATTTGTACATATTTTACTAGAGGGTGTCATTTTACATGTTCAGTAAAAATTTCAAGTTTCTAGCTTATATAGTTTACGAGCTATTTAGCTTTGAGTGAAAAGGACGGACGGACGGACGGACGGACGGACAACGGACGGACGACAAAGCGATATTAATAGGGTTTCTTCGGAACCCTAAAAAGTAATATTTTATACATATTTTTTACACAGAATTCAAACTGTCACTTTGCAACAGGGGTTAGATACTTTAAGGAAATTTTAAAACTGCACAATTTGAGCCAAAACTCAAAAATTATATTTAATTTTTATTAAAAAACGATAAAAAAAATGTTATGCTCTCCACGTTCGAAGTAAGGTAGAGACCAATTATAGCCGCTATAAGAGCAACTTTTCGGTTTTTTGGATTAATGGGCTTGTTTTTTGGATTCTGTTACTCTTGTTACTAATAATGCAAATAAGTCTTAATTTAATCAATTTAAATACCAAAGTCAACATATATAGTTTGTTTTTTAAATTATAGCCTTTTATTTTGTTCATGTTTTTTCTCCAGTAATGGCAAATGTAAAACCAGTAATGAGAACGTAGTGATAGACACTTGCTAATGATTACAAAATGATAAGTACTACGACACAAAAGATATAAAAGAAAGAATCGTCAATTTTGAAACAATGTAAAGCAGTTGCTATGATAATATGATAATTAATAAATAAATTATTTTGACATCTATTGGCCGATTGTCATCAAATCACGCTGTAAGACAGTGAAATGTATATAGATTAATATTCATAAATGGTAGTAATCAAATATCAACACATATTTCTAATTCAGTACATTTAATTAAAAATTTGTTATTACTGGGGGTCCTTGCCAAGACTTTAAGGAAATTTTAAAACGTACAATTTGAACTAAAAGTCAAAAATTATATTTAATTTTTGTAAAAAAAAAAACGATTAAACGTTTTTTTATGCTCTCGGCCCTCCACGTACTGAATATTTCATATTTCACACCACAAAGCCAGAAAAGGTCTAATTGTATTTATTTTTCTTTTGGGCACACTGGTAGAAAGGTTGATTTGGGCCAAGAAATCCTTGTTTTCTATATAACGAAAAAAATATTTTCTTAATTTAAGAATATACTCTTAATCCAGAAAATTGTTGTTTCCATTTAAAGAAATATTGTTGAACGAAAACAATAATATATTTGGATTAAGAATAAATTCTTATATTAAGAAAATATTGTTTTCGTTATATATAATATATAACTTTTAGAAATACACATTTCAATTTCAATTGTACACTAAACGGCTCTAAGTAACTTTTATAACTGAATCGATCATTAATATTGTTAACTAGGTCAGGGTTTTACTGGTATTGATTTATTTATAACATAATGTTAAAGAGAAAAAAATAACAACAACATTTTATGTACTAAAGATTGAAATCTAGCCGCTTATAATATGATAGATTAATCCTAGATTATTTGATTAGCTAAGGAGTATTATCGAGTCACGTTTAGATCGAATCAGATTGCAGATACCGCGGAACGACAGTAGAAGTCCTTAGTGCTAGACCTACGTTTAAAACGTCATATTCTCTAAGTTTGACATTTTTTTTTCTTTCACACGTCATTTTTGACGGTCTAAACCGCAAGCACATATTTCACATGGCTTACGGTCTATGTGCATCGCCCCCGCCCCCCTCCCGCCCCCGCACAGGTAAATTTTTTGTCGCGGTCTGGATATTTTGAATCACAAAGTGAAAGAGCGAACTGGCGAAGATACAAAAACGAATTTTCCGGATGAACAAATACAATCGCTACTATTAGGCGTGACACGGTCACCGCCACGCGGCTATTAACACGGTAGTTTTAAACACAGCATAAAATATAATACTTATCAACGGACTAATTTTCAAAATCGAGTTTTTAATTGGAACATAACAGTCATCCTTAATATATATAAAGCTCAACGTATCTCTGTCTGTCTGTCTGTCCGTTAGTTACCTTATCACTCAAGAACCACTTATCCGATTTACGTGGTTTCTTTTTTAATTCATAGGTACATTCTCTGGCCAGGTAATCCTTAATATACATCCTTAATCCTTAATATATATAAAGCTCAACGTCTCTCTGTCTGTCTGTCTGTCCGTTAGTTACCTTATCACTCGAGAACCACTTATCCGATTTACGTGGTTTCTTTTTTAATTCATAGGTACATTCTCTGGCCAGGTTATAGGCTATTTGTTACGTTAGGTAACATAACAACTAAGCAGTGACGATAATAGTAAATCAAGTCGGAAAAAATTTTGCCATCGGTGCGCTGTTTTGCAATACGCTGCCTAAACCGTTCAATATTGAACAAAATAATGTATTAAAGAATTGTGTAGAATCAAAAGTTCTACAATAAAGTCCGTGACACCATATGTCTAACTTTTATATTAAAGCCACAATGACCTCTTTTTATGTTACAAAGAAAATTAAAAATATTTGGGTTTTGTTTACGTGGACATTATGACCTGCAAAACATTAATCCTTATCGAAATAAATTGTTTCATTGTCATAAGTACTTAATGTAGATATAATTTGTCCTTTACAGCATCCAATTTGGTCGTATAGTTTAGAAAATATCGAAATATACATATTATTCGCGCGATGGCGACCCCTGTCGCGGCATGCGGCAAGGAGGGAGCGTGCCAAGTATACGCAGGGCAGAGAGAATGATCACAGTCCGGCATTCTTTTGATTGTCAATTGTTTATTTTGTTTTCAATAATTAACTTTTAAATTTAAATAGAACAAAAATTATTTTAACTTTTTGTTCTGATTCGTTTTTGTTAGGTAGGTAATTTAAGTGTTGTTTGGTTTTTATTACAATAATAACAAATCGTGTTTGTACTTAATTCAACTATATATTTTTTAAATTCTAAACAATAGTTCCGTAGTTTACGCGAGCGAAGCCGCGTGGGCACTGCTAGTTTTATATATAATTTAAAATATTTTTTATAATAATTATTTATAATTTTTAAATAAAATCAGAATCGATATTAACTTGTACCCAAAAACCAAGAACTAATATATTTTAATGTATCTAAATATGGCACAGATATAGGTACCAAAAATGACTGGTACACGTACGAAATTATTTTAAAATGGTACCTACTGTATTTTTTATTATAAAATTAATTAGTATTTTTTCACTTAACTTTCATGAAAAAATATTGCATTAGAAAAATTGCCTAGAATTTAAAGATTTAATATAAGAAAATTATGTGGTGGTGGACGTGCAATGAGTCAATGAACTATTGAAATGTTACTTTTAGAAGAAAGAAAAAACAATCGTTTGTTTACTGTAAAATGTAAAATACTACTTATTTTATTTTACTTTTAGATTGTTGTTTTTCTTAATTATCTGTAATTGTTTACCTGAATATTTTTGAAATAGTTGTTTATAAAAACAAAAACATTGATTTAGATTCAACAAAAAATTATATGAATAAAAAACAAGGTTAAAATTCGAAGCTTGGGAATTATGGTAAACAATTCATACATCACATTTTAAATATCCTACTTTCGAATAGATTCAATTTTCGTTCATTTTTCAGCAGAATTGTAAAGTAAGTAAGTGCACTTATCACTCGAGAACCACTTATCCGATTTACGTATTTTTTATTTCAATTCATGTTCTTTGCCCAGGTTTTAGTATATATTTTATTACGTTAAGTAACATAAGGAATAAGCAGTGACGATAATAGTAAAAAGTTTGCCGCCAGCGCAGCGCGCTCATTCTTTTGCAATACACGCCCGAAACCGTTAAATATTAAATATCCCGGGAAAAAATTTCAGATCTGAAGTGATCTCGGTTGATCTTCATTTTGGAACAAATCAGATCATTGTAAATAAATAATCTTTTGTCTACCTTAAATAACAAATACACATATACTACCTATATAGAAACCTTATTTATAATTTAATCAATTAAAAAAAATTGTACAGAAACGTATTGAATGATATTTGAGGCCCGTGTATTAAATTAATAAATAAATTCACAACTCACCCCCTGTCACAGATGAAAAGTTGTAATTGGTCTCATTCGATCCAGCGGGAAAAATACTTCGGGATACTAGGGGTGTGGGGGGCAAAACAACCCTCTATCTAGCACAGGAGTCGAGATATTTACGATTTTCTATAATGAATACCATAAGTAGCGAAACAGAGAAAAATTCACCTAGTATCCCGAAGTATTTTTCCCGCTGGATCGAATGAGACCAATTACAACCCTTCATCTGTGACAGGGGGTGAGTTGTGAATTTATTTATTAATTTAATACACGGGCCTCAAATATCATTCAATACGTTTCTGTACAATTTTTTTTAATTGATTAAATTATAAACAAGGTTTCTATATAGTATATGTGTATTAATTTGTTATTTAAGGTAGACAAAAGTTTATTTATCTACAAAGATCTGATTTATTCCAAAATGAAGATCAACCGAGATCACTTCAGATCTGAAATTTTTTCCCGTGTATTGAACAATATAAAGTAGTAAAGAATTGTGTAGAATAAAAAGAACTAAAATAAACTCCGCGATATACCATTTATCTAACTTTTATATTTAAGCGAGCGAAGCCGCGGGCACAGTTAATTGCTTACAAAGTAAGTTATGATTTTTCTTCTTATTTTCTTATCTTTAAGCTGATATTTCTATGAAAAATTCAAGTTTGATGCATTAAATATTACCAAAAAATTGTATGTTATTAATTTCGTTAAAAGTGTGTTGAAATTTTCAAATCGCAGGTCTGTATCTCAAACCGTTCTCAAGATATGGCCTCTAAAAAGTTTAATTTTTTTCAAAATTTTAGAGAAAAATGACCATAACTTTTCAACCGTTGGTCGGAATTGATTTTAGTTGATGTATTTGGAAGCGTGTTAATATTATAAATAAATTAGACAAAAAAAATTTGGTCAAAAATCGACATTTGTTTAAAAAAAAATTTCAATTTTCAGCAAAAATTTTTTTTTTCGATTTTTCAAATATTACATATGTCATTATATAGATTTTGATACGCTGATTACAAATCTACAAAACTAAAATCAATTCCGATTAACGGTTCAAAAATTACGGCCATTTTTCTCCAAAATTTTGAAAAAAAAACCTTTGAGAGGCTATATCTCGAGAACGATTTGAGATTCAGGTCTGCGGTTCGAAAAATTCAGGTTTTCACGTCATCCTTAATATATATAAAGCTCAACGTCTCTCTGTCTGTCTGTCTGTCTGTCTGTCTGTCTGTCTGTCTGTCTGTCCGTTAGTTACCTTATCACTCGAGAACCACTTATCCGATTGACGTGTTTTTTTTTTTAATTCATAGGTACGTTCTCTGGCCAGGTTATAGGCTATATTTTTTTTAGGTTAGATGACATAACAACTAAGCAGTGACAATAATAGTAAATCAAGTCGGAAAAATTTTTGCCGTCGGCGCGCTGTTTTGTAATACGCTGCCTAAACCGTTCAATATAGAACAAAATAATGTAATAAAGAATTGTGTAGAATCAAAAGTTCTTCAATTAAGTCCGCGACACCATATGTCTAACTTTTATATTTTAGCCACAATGACTGCTTTTATGTTACAAAAAAAACATAAAATATTTGGGTTCTGTTTACATGGACTTATGACCTGCAAAACATTAATCCATATCGAAATAAATGATTTCATCGTCATAAGCACTTAATGTAGATATAGTTTGCCCTTTACAGCATCCAATTTGGTCGTATAGTTTAGAAAATATCTTAAAATATATTTATAAAGGTAACATCTTAAATGTATGGTGTCGTGCCGCATCGAAGCGAGTACATCAGACTGGATTCGCGTACGCTCGGTAGATATTCGGAGTCCCTCGGCTGATCGTTTGTGTTTATTTTGTTTTCAATAATGAACATTTAAATTTAAACAGAACACAAATTATTTGTACTTTTTTCTTCTGATTCGTTTTTGTTAGGTAATTTAGGTATTGATAAATTATTATTACAATAATAACTAATCGTGTTTGTACTTAATTAATTAAACTATATTTTTCAAAAATCCTAAACAATAATTCCGTAGTCTACGCGAGCGAAGCCGCGTGGGCCCAGCTAGTCCTTAATATATATAAAGCTCAACGTCTCTCTGTCTGTCTGTCTGTCTGTCCGTTAGTTACCTTATCACTCGAGAACCACTTATCCGATTGACGTGTTTTTTTTTTTAATTCATAGGTACGTTCTCTGGCCAGGTTATAGGCTATATTTTTTTAGGTTAGATAACATAACAACTAAGCAGTGACAATAATAGTAAATCAAGTCGGAAAAATTTTTGCCGTCGGCGCGCTGTTTTGTAATACGCTGCCTAAACCGTTCAATATAGAACAAAATAATGTAATAAAGAATTGTGTAGAATCAAAAGTTCTTCAATTAAGTCCGCGACACCATATGTCTAACTTTTATATTTTAGCCACAATGACTGCTTTTATGTTACAAAAAAAACATAAAATATTTGGGTTCTGTTTACATGGACTTATGACCTGCAAAACATTAATCCATATCGAAATAAATGATTTCATCGTCATAAGCACTTAATGTAGATATAGTTTGCCCTTTACAGCATCCAATTTGGTCGTATAGTTTAGAAAATATCTTAAAATATATTTATAAAGGTAACATCTTAAATGTATGGTGTCGTGCCGCATCGAAGCGAGTACATCAGACTGGATTCGCGTACGCTCGGTAGATATTCGGAGTCCCTCGGCTGATCGTTTGTGTTTATTTTGTTTTCAATAATTAACATTTAAATTTAAACAGAACACAAATTATTTGTACTTTTTTCTTCTGATTCGTTTTTGTTAGGTAATTTAGGTATTGATAAATTATTATTACAATAATAACTAATCGTGTTTGTACTTAATTAATTAAACTATATTTTTCAAAAATCCTAAACAATAATTCCGTAGTCTACGCGAGCGAAGCCGCGTGGACCCAGCTAGTTTTCTATAAAATAAACACACTTTAAACAAAATCTAAAATTCAAATTTTTTTTAGTTATATTTTATATTTCATACATTAAACTTGAATTTGTCATAGATATATGAAGGAAATAAAAAATCATATATCACTAAATAAACACAAAAAACGATATCCCCATCCCCCTCCTCCCGAAATCGGTGCCTTTGAAAATACCAATTAATTTAGACTAAATTTTATATGAGCCGGTCCATTACTCTTTGCCCGGGCCTGGTAGACTCTATAACTTGAAAATAATTCGATTTTTAGCGATCCCCTTGAACATCGATTTATAAAGGTTCTACTGTATATTTATTAAAATTTCACCAACAAATACTATCTACTGAAAATTCAATTTGGCTTCTAAATGGCGCAGAAAAATATCTAATTTCATATATTATTTACTTATAAATTCAAACAACATATTTTTATAATGATTCAAATCAAATTTAACTGGTCCATGATGTCAGAGTTTCAACAAATACAACATTTCGATGGCATTTAAAAGTACGTATATATGCTATCATGAGCGGCCGTATAAAATTATCCAGGAGGGGGAGAATCTAGTCTACAAATAATTACATCAATAAACTTTTATTTAAGGGGCACGACTTGTGTGAAATTTTCAAAAAATCGTGTTTTTGCATTTTTCGAAAATAACATACTATAACTTCAAATAGTTTTTGAGAAAATATTAAGTGTGTTGGAAGCAGGGTTTCGAACCGTTATTTTTTCGTTTCGGTTTTCGTTCCGGTTCGAGTAAAAAAATATATTTCGGTTAGGTTCCGGTTTCCGTTACGAAAAAAAGAACGGTTTTTCCGGTTTTCGGTTCAGTTTCGAGTGATTAATTAATAAAAAATTATTTGTATTAAAATTTTATTTTCTACCATAATTTAGAACATTTTATGGTACTTGTATGATAGTCCGAAAGACAATTGTAGTGGGAAATAAGATTGATAACGCGCGCATATTTACATGTACTGAACCGAAAAAAACGATATTTTTATTTCGCTTCGGTTCCGGTTTTCGTTCCCGCAAAAAATAACGAATTTTCCGGTTTTTTGTTCAGTTCCGGTTCGGAGCCCTGGTTGGAAGTGACAATTGGACCCGCAGCAAAAGATTATGCCGCTGAGAGAGATCAAACTCGAAAGAGAATCGATCTACTCGAAAGAGAGCTTCAACAGCCCAGCAGGTACTTTTCGAAGCAGAAGAAGGTGAATTGTATGGGCCTGGAATAGCAGATTAGATCTTTAGATGATATTTATCGATTTATAACAATGAAATCAATGTTATCTTTAAATGCGTTTTTCTCAAAACTACATTTTTTATATTTGCTGCAGTTCTAACTCGATAACAAATCATTCGATCGATTTGATTTTTGTTTTAGCATATTTAGTATTTGTTTCTCCATACAATGACCTTCCAGTTTTTCGATTGGATGAAAAATGTAATTTTGCCATGCCAAAAAGCATGAGATTTTTGAGCGAAATTTAAAAAAAAATTCAAAACTCCGCCATTTTGTTGCATTTTAATTTTTTTCACAATCCTGTGTAGGCAATACCTTCTAGTATAACGATCTTTTATTTTATTTTATTTCAGGCACTGTGAAGGCCGCAATCACTGCAGCAGTGGGAGAACTTTTTGTTTTGGAGACTCAGGAGATGGCTCATAACTTGTTGAAAATCGAATATTTTGATTTTAAAAAATTACTATGTATTCATTATTTATGCACAAATATATCCGCAAATTTTTAAAACATTCGATACAATACTTTTCTTTAAAAAAATTCCCAAAAATCACCTTATTTTTAGACGGTCACACTAGTCCTGCCCCTTAATAATTCTATTCAATTTTTCATACAGTATTTAATCAATTTACTCGATAACGGGTTGGGGAGGGGGAAGTGCACCATTTTCCTCCCTCTGCAGACGCCCGTGTATGCTATATACTCAAAGATCTGTCTTGATAAACATTTGCAAATAATAACCTAACCGTTACCAGTCGTTTTGCACCTGTTGTGAAATTTCTGCACATGATTTCTTTATTTATTTATAATAAGTACACAGTACATACAGTTAATATACAGAGTGTAGAAATACACTACCGTACATAGGGATTTCAATGTTATTTTAGATGCATCCAAATATTGGGCACTTGCCATGGACCCCGCATCCACGCCAGAATTTTTTATAATTGCTTTTTAGGGTTCCGAAGAAACCCTATTAATCTCACTTTGTCGTCCGTCCGTCCGACCTTTCCACTCAAAGCTAAATAGCTCGTAAACTATATAAGCTAGAAACTTGAAATTTTTAATGAACATGTAAAATGACGCCCTCTAGTAAAAGATGTACAAATACATTGAAAAAATAATTTTTCATTGGGCACTAAGGAGCTAAAGCTAGGTAAAAAAAATATTTTTTTTATACCAAGGCATGTGGCACGTTAAAATGTAGAACGAAACAAGCGGAATTTGACCCTTTTACTATTTTTTTTTCTAAATCAAAAATTATGGTGCATGCAGAGGACTTTAAAGCAAATAAAATAAAATTGTATACCAAGACGTGTGGGGCATCAAAATGTAAATCTCAATCAGTAGAATTTGATCCTATTTTTTATTTTTTTGTAACTTAAAAATAGCGCCTGTAGGGGGCTAAAAGCAGTATTTTATTTTGTCCCACCCCCCTATAGCTCGGTAACTACACTGGCTCAAAAAATCTGAAAAAAAATTTGGTAGCGAGGCTTTGGTGGGACTACCAACGACAAATACTAAAGTCAACAATATAATTTTAAATTTTGGAATAATAGGGAGGGGCGTCATAGAATTTTTTATTTTGATATCTAGGCAAGTGGGGTGTCACAATGTAAATCTCAATTAGTAGAATTTGACACTTTTTTATATTTTTTTCTCAAAAATGCACCTGTAAGTGGCTCCAAACATTCCACGTAATACGTACTTCGGAACCCTTATGGCATACACTCGTGTATGTCTTGCCCGAATTATTTTAAGATGAAAAAAAATGATTTTGCAATGTCAAATTTGTACTTCTTTGATTGTATGTGATGGTAAAATATCAAAAAAATACGAAAACAAAATAAATAAAAGATTTTTTTTGTAATTGATATTCTATTACACATTTCTAACATTTCAATGTATCCCCTGGGTGACGTCAATTCCCGCGCCAACGCTGATTGATCAAGGAGCTATTGAGATTACCTTGTCTTTATATACCTTGGCGCCAGATCCCCCCCAAGAGGTATAAATCCCCACTGATCTCCTGTTAATATTGCGACAAATTCGTTAGTATATATTTTCTTGTAAATTTAACGCTTGATCCAAATTTACTGTCAGATCGAAATTAATTTTGTCCTTGGATTGTGAAATATTTTAAATATACAGTCGTAAGACAATCCAAGGCATGTTTTTTCTATAATTTATTAATATTTTGTAAGAACTTTTTTCGTTGTTTACAACCAGGGCTTCGAACCGTTATTTTTTTCGTTTCGGTTTTCGTTCGGGTTCGAGTAAAAAAAATATATTTCGGTTCGGTTCCGGTTTTCGTTCCGAAAAAAATAACGGTTTTCCGGTTTTCGGTTCAGCTCCGAATGATTAATTAAAAAAAAGTTATTTGTATTAAAAAAAAAATTCTACCATAATTTAGAACATTTAATGGTTCTTGTATGATAGTCCGCACGACAATTGAAGTGGGAAAGATCTTGTTAACACGCATATTTTAACATGTACTGAACTGTAAAAACCGATATTTTTATTTCGGTTCTGTTCCGGTTTTCATTCCGGCAAAAAATAACGGTTTTTCCGGTTTTCGGTTCAGTTCCGGTTCGAATCCTTGTTTACAACCAAACCCGAGGACAAAATTTCAATCTGACAATACATTTGGATTAAACGTATTTGGTTGTATCTGAAGCATCATTAAAATCCCTATGTACCGTAACTCTAAAATTAATAATAATCAAAAAGAACGTACCTGTTTTTCTGATAAAACTGGACCTCTAGACGAATCTGCAAGACAATAAAAAATATATCAAGTACTGGCAAAATAGACACAAAAGTTTTTCTACAAGTCAAATTAAAATGGTCGTATCTTCGATTCAAATGGTCGCAGAACGATAATCCAAAAATCATTTTGAAGCTTGTAATCTCTACTTTTTAATGTTTTATCTCAATTTAAATTTAATCGATTTTTCGAAATCAGAAAAATTATTTAAAAAAATTACTTCTTACTTAAGGTATTTCTCGGAAAAATTAAAAGATTCAAGAGTTAGCTCAAATTTTGTAAAAAACTAAAAAAAGGTTATTAGAAGCTCCATTCAAAATCTTAAAATGATTGACCATCGGTGAGCGAAGATATCGTCAAAATAAAATCAAAAATTTAACATTGCGAGTATAGGGATTACGATATTTTCAGCGGATTTTCAATGAAAAAGTAAATAATTTTATGCGAACCACCCCGTTTTTAAGTTATAAGTAAAATAAAAACTTATTTTCTGATAAAAAATATCACGGTACTAGCTATGACAACGCCGCAAAGTATTGACAATTGCCGCGGTATTTAAAAATCTTACGTGCTGAATATATTGTTCTTTTAATTTCAAGGAATAATAAAAATAATAAAAACTATTTCTTAATTATAAACTTATAATATATAACAAATTCAGCTGCAAATAATAGTACACGTTATCCCATCAAAACATTAAATAATATGTAGCTGTCATCGGGAATACAAAAGTCGCGCATGCGCAATAGAAAATATATACTCAACGTTGCCAAATTTTATTTTAATTTATACCATGGCTATCTTGATTTTATACTACTATAGCGTACCTTGTTTCTCCCCCAGAAATACCTTAATAAAACATTTTTTTCTTGCATTTTAAAGCTTGAAAATGTTTTATTTTATGTTAAACTTCAAGTAATAATAACCAACCGTGATTATTTTCACTTTATACAAACCAACCATTTATATATTTCTAAAAATAATTGTAACATTCAGAAAAATTCACACCGGCCGAATTATAATTACCAAAACCTTGAACTTGGTAAAGGTCTAGTGGGTCCACACACACACACACACACACACACACAAAACACTTTCACATTCTGTATGTAATTATAACATATATGAAATTTTATTAATTTAAATAAAACTAGTTTAAAAACGCACATAACAAAGATGCACCCATGGGCGTAACAAACTTGGTAAAGATGGAGAGGGGTGGGGGAGGGGGGGATACTAATTTTCCCAATATGATTTATATATCTCTTTATAAAGTATTGACACCAGTCTTGGATAATACCCCAGTGTTGGAATCTTGTTTAATTAAATGTATAATTACATAAATTAAATGTATTAATTAAATAAATATTTGTTAATATTTGATTATACTGTCATAACTGAATCATAATCTATAGACACTTTACTCTAAAACAGCTTAATTTGATGACAATCTTTCAATGGGTATCAAAATGGTAGACATTTAAACTAGTTATTAGTGTAATCTATTTATTGATTATTTTATTAACATAGTTTCAAAATTTACGATTCTTTAATTTATAGCTTTTGTGTCGTAGTACTTATCAATTTGTAATCATTAGCAAGTGTCCATCACTGGGTGAACATTAATGGTTTTACTTTATTATTATCTATTACTGAAGGAAAAAACATAAAGAAAATAAGACTATAATTTAAAAACAAATTATAAATAATTGCAGACTTTGGTAATTAAATTTATTTAATAATGAAGTAGTCGTTTTGACACGAGGAAGTCGCGTTTATTCGAAGTCGAGAGGGGCTCCCACCAAGTAATGTATAGATCCTTGACCAATCAGCGTTGGCGCGGGAATTGACGTCACCACGAAGATGTATTCAAATGTTATAAATGTATAATAGAATATCAATCCTTTATTTATTCTTGTCTTCGTATTTTTTTATATTTTAACAAGACATACAATCAAAGAAGTACAAATTCGACATTGCAAAATCATGAAAAAGCTATCACAGACAATTTTCTCTATTCGGGAAGTGTCATTTTTACTATTCTTAAGTTGGCAATACGTTCTGTAATTTAGACAGGTTTCTATGATTTTGCAATGTCGAATTTGTACTTCTTTGATTGTATGTGTTGTTAAAATATCAAAAAATACGAAAACAAGAATGAAGGAATTTTTTGTAATTGATATTCTATTATACATTTATAACATTTGAATACGTCTTCGTGGTAACGTCAATGCCCGCACCAACGCTGATTGGTCAAGGAGCTATAGAGACTATGTATGTAAACCTGGGTATTTAATATTTATCGTTAATAGTTAATCGTAATAGTGAAATAATTTTACTTTACTTTTAGTTTCGAATATGAGCAAGGTGACGAGTGACGACGGTGATAAGTGTCTCTAATTTATTCTACAAAAATTTCAAAAATATGTTCGTTTACGCCATGACTCGAGAATGGTGGGAGGTGAAGGAGGAGAAAAAATTTCGAATAAACGAAACTCGGCATATCAGAATAAACGAGTCCCGACTGTACTTGTTTTATTAGTAACATGAGTTCATGAGAATTGCAAAAAATAAGCCCACCAATCCCAAAAAGCAGTATACCTTGCTCTTAAAGCGGCCAAGACTGGTGCCAGTACCTTACCTATACATATTGCGACAAAAAACAAACTATTACACAGGCCGACAACATTTTTGACACACACACTTGAACAGGTGATTTCGGAGGTTTTTGACGTGCTGAAACCGAATCCGTTGACCAAATTTCTTCATCACGTCAGGTTTTTGAGATAACCTAACCTAAAAGTGCCAAAATGACGATTTTGGCTATGTTTAAGATTTTACTACCAAGTAAGTGATTTTTTTCTAAAGTTTTCGTTCACGGTAGGAAGTAGTACTATATTTCGTCAGTAAAATGAATTTTTACTTTTTACTGTACGATTTTTTTTCGTCGAGATATGCTTGTTTGAAAATATGATATTTTTATTCATAGAGTAGACACAAGATACAAGTGACACAATGGACTTGACTACATTAAATATAACAATATCTTCAATCTAGTATATTTCGGTGAAAAAAAATCGTACAGTAAAAAGTAAAAATTCATTTTATTGACGAAAGATAGTACTATTTCTTACCGTCAACGAAAACTTCAGAAAAAAATATTATCTACTTGGTAATGAATTCTTAAACATTGCCAAAATCGTCATTTTGGCACTTTTAGGTTAGATCATTTCAAAAACCTGACGTGATCGAGCAATTTGGGCAACGGATTCGATTTCAGCAAGCCAAAAAAAAAACGAAATCACTTTTTGAAGTAGAGACATTAGAAGAAAAATATTTTGTCGGCCTGTGTTATCGGAAAAATAAAATTTCCAGAGTACGCTCATGCATGTAAAACAAAAGGGGTGACTTTTTAATTAATTATTATCCAAATCAAAAACATTAACTTATAATTAAATGTATAATTTAATTCCATCAGTAATGTTTTTTTTTAATTTAAAAAACCAATTAAAGGAAGGGCCCCTACAATGATACATTTTATAAACAATACCCTAATAAAGATCTCAATCCTTATATTTAAAAAGAACAAAACAAATTATAAACAATTCATGCATATCGTAGTACCATACATAAGTATTATTATTATAAATTATATTTTATCTGCACGTTGATTTTTCAATTCTATATACTAGATACGTGTAATATAACTAATAACATGCATACTACCTACTTGTAGAACATATATTTTAACAGTAAAGTCGAATGCTTTTAATTAAAAAAGTAAGATGCTGTTATTTAAATTACCTACATATACATATATATATATTATAATATACAGCACACAGTTTAGAGTTGCGGTTTTTACAACAACTATACTCTATTTCATTTAAGAATGCAATTAGCCCTCGGTCCCGGCTTTAAATTTTGAAATAAAATATCTGCCTTGGGAACCACGGGACTTTCTTATACCTAACCTAACCTAACCTAACCTAACAGTGAATTGTATACGTGATTCTTTGTTTATTAAAACATTTCTAACAAACTAACAAGATAGAACAAAATGAATAATATAGGTAATATTATTCTATAATAGTAGTGACGTTAAATATAAATAAAAACAAACTTGTTTGTTTAAACGTCAAAATTTATTAAAGAAGAGGAAAACGCAAGCTTTCGATTCACAGAATCATCGTCAGGCTATTAATAAAGATTTAAATTTGAGAACGATGTGGTTATCTCAATAATATTCATGTATATTATTGAGATAACCACATCGTTCTCAAATTTAAATCTTTATTAATAGCCTGACGATGATTCTGTGAATCGAAAGCTTGCGTTTTCCTCTTCTTTAATAAATTTTGACGTTTAAACAAACAAGTTTGTTTTTATTGGTAATATTATTCTCTCCATTATATAACAAGTGATTTTTTTAACGTAATAACTGAAAACGGATATTTACTCTTGTAAATTTTTGGATTTTTGAATTATTTTTGAAATAAGAAAAAAAAATCGACGTAGGTAAACATCCGTATCCGGTTGAAAGATCGTTTTAAAAAATAGGACGTTTTCTTCCCAGCCAAAAATTAATCTTAAATATGAAATATCACCCTTTTACGATTTGTCGTATTTGAGTTACAGCGCTTACAGACAGACACACAGACATCATGGCGAAAATAGTCAGAATGGATTCAGGGAAGGTCAAAATAGATAATTCCGTCAAAATCCGGAGTTCGAAAAAAATCGGCTTCACTATACTTACTTAAATACTATATGTATATTTCATATACATACATGGTATAAGAAAGTAAAAATACTCCTCTGAAACTTAGTGAGTGGATTCATTTTGGCGTAACCTACAACTTTTTTATCTTCGAAAATTCTGAGAATTGGGGAGCTTTTGATGTAGCATGCGTCAAACATGTCAAATTAACGATAGTTATAGGAAATTTACAAATAACCCTTTCTTTTTTACTTGAATTACAAGATTTTATAATGCAAACATCGGGAAATATATTGACCTACAAAAATATTCAACATGTCAAATTCATGATGTTATGTAATTTATAAATAACTGGCTGATTTTTGCACAATTGCTGGATAAATAATAGTAAAATGTTATGGTTATACTGGCCTACAAAAATCAAGGGTCTTTTGCCCTGACCTACGCCCTAAACATGTTTCACGCATGCCACATCAAAAACGTCCCAATTCTCAGAATTTTCAAAGATAAAAAAGTTGTAGGTTACGCCAAAATGAATCCACTCACGAAGTTTCAGAGGAGTATTTTTTATTTCAAAATTTAAAGCCAGGACCAAGGACTAAGTGGTTGCCGGGATTTTGGCGGTACGAATCGTGCATTTTATCGTCAAAAACCACGGCAACCACTGCATTCTTAAATGAAATAGAGTATACATATACAGTGTATTCCAAGTTGATTAAGCCATAGGAAATTTAACATGGGGACAATTAGAAATGTTGTAGTAGCCTTTGATCGAATTTAACAATTTGTGATTGGTGCATTTTGAAATGCCGCCACAAAATTTAATAAAATAGTCATTAGTATTTTGTTTTCAAATTGATATCTGCCAAAAAATATTATTATAATTTTATCTAGGATGCTTATTTTAATTTTATTAATGTATTTTATTCTTTTATTAAAGTTGAAAACAAAATACTGTTGATTAATTTAAAATTTATCAGTTAGTTTCGAGGCGGCATTTCAAAATGCACCAATCACACATCGTTAAATTCGATCAAAGGCTACTACAACATTTCTAATTGTCCCCATGTTTTTCCTATGGCTTAATCAACATGTCTATATTTTATAAAAAAATTTAGACACTGATGAAGACCAACAAAGGTCGAAACGTCTGAAATATAATATTTTAAAGAAATATATGTATATTTTTTTTTTAAAACCAATGACCAAACCTCTAAAAAATTAACACATTTAAGTAATTTATATATAGTATTTTTTTACAATAAAATAATCCCCCTATTTTCTAGACTAGTGTACATTTTTACAGAGATCCACTATCCACTGGACTTTTCCCTTTAAACAAATAAATAAATAAACAGTAGTGGTCGTGACCTTCCTCAGCAATCGAATATATTTCTGGTTTGACCCAATACCTACTTATTATTATACAGAGTTTCGGCGAACGTTTTTAAACCGCGAAGCGACCTGTTGCATGCTGGAATTTGATATCACCACAACAGCATCTGTTGTTATTCACGTACAGTATGATTCATAAGTCAATTGACATGTCGAAATGTGAAAAAAATAAAAAATAAAAATAAAGCTTCACGACAAGACGATATCAACTTTATCGAGTCTTAAGGGACTGTCAATAATTAGTATTTCAACATGATTCTTTCTAGAATACACGAAAATTATTTTGTATCGAATTTTAGGCCAAGAAAAATAACGTCTCATTTTTAGTTTGTTTATGACTGTAAGATACAATGAAATTTTTTTCGAGACCGTCTAAAATTTTTACGAGACAGAACTAACCTAACCTAGAATAAAAGTACATAAGTCTAAAAAAACATACAGCTTGATTATTAAATCAATGTATACGTAAAAAGTTAAAAAATCAATGAAAGAAATAACCAATAAGCAACACTTTGGGGTTATTATTAATAGTACAGTAAATTTAGTAACTGACCCAAAAATTTCGGGTAAATTTTTTCCTTTGTGGCTCGTTCGAAAGGGGCTTCAACGGAGACCTTAACTCTGAATTTGCCCCTTCCGCCGCCATCTTTGATTACTTTTTTTCCAATCGCTCATAACTCGCGTTCTAATTATCCCACATGGTCGTTGCACTCGTTAGACTTCACTCTTTAATTAAGTTTATATCAAATTAAACTCTCCGAAGTCCTGGAAAAAAGTTATTAGCGTCCAAAGTTGGAAGAACTTTTTCAAAAACCCTTTCAACCGCTTTCTTCGCGTGTAGCTCTTTTCCAGTGCAGCTGAGACCCCCCTCGACGGTTTACTATTTGAAGTAGACTCAATTTCCAATATTTTGAAAAAAAAATTATCCCGATTGGTTGATTTGTCGCCCGCCAAACCACGCACGAAGTTGCTAATACTCGCGTGGCGCGCTCTGATGCGTTCGCGGTTCGCGTTGTATTTCTCACTTTTGCGACTAATAAAACAATTGAAGGGTTTACAGCAACAACGAGTTAACTCCATTTTTAGGCCAAACAGAGTTAACAACTGTTTTTTGGGGGGAAAAAATCATTCTTTCGTTTGGTTCAACAAAGAGTTACCTACCGTTGATAGTTCTCAAGGTATCCGCTAGAATTCATTCGCTTGGGTCTAAATGGAGTTAACTCCAGAAGCCGACTCTTTTTTTTGGGCTTAGAATTTAGTTAGTACACTCGTTACTGTGTTCTTTCTTGAAATAAACCAATTTTCTTGAATATTGTTCTTATTCAATGCTTCCTTACTTAAAAAAGAAAATAATTTTCAACTATTTGGGCCAAAAAGGAGTTAACTCCAGAATAAAATTGACACTAGAATTGCGAATTTGACGAATTTCTCAATGGAATTTGGCCAAAACATGAAGTGATAGGTGACAAATAATTTGACGAAGACAAAGGCGATTTAAATACATTCTCCATTTTTTTAACAGTTTTTTCTATTTTCCCACAAATTATAAAAACTGGAGTTAACTCCTTGTTACTGCTAGAATTCATTCGCTTGGGTCTAAATGGAGTTAACTCCAGAAGCCGACTCTTTTTTTTGGGCTTAGAATTTAGTTAGTACACTCGTTACTGTGTTCTTTCTTGAAATAAACCAATTTTCTTGAATATTGTTCTTATTCAATGCTTCCTTACTTTAAAAAGAAAATAATTTTCAACTATTTGGGCCAAAAAGGAGTTAACTCCAGAATAAAATTGACACTAGAATTGCGAATTTGACGAATTTCTCAATGGAATTTGGCCAAAACATGAAGTGGTAGGTGACAAATAATTTGACGAAGACAAAGGCGATTTAAATACATTCTCCATTTTTTTAACATTTTTTTCTATTTTCCCACAAATTATGAAAACTGGAGTTAACTTCTTGTTACTGCATATCCCTCAATTATGAATTAATAACAACCACGAATTTGTTTATACTACGCCAAGGACACACGTTTTACATAAATTTTAAGGTATTATAGATGCATTTTAAAGGTATTTAGGCTAAAAAAAGGATGACTCGAGAGGGTAAGCATGCAAAACATGCCTTTACATAGATTTGGCTGATTTTTTTTTGTAAGTCGCATTCTATATGTAACTTTCAATCTAACCAAATATTAGCTTCCAAAAATTAATAGTTTTCGAAAAAAAAATTAGGGGGGTCTCAGCTGCACTGGAAAAGAGCTACACGCGAAGAAAGCGGTGAAAGGTTTTTTGGAAAAGTTCTTCAAACTTTGGACGCTAATAACTTTTTTCCAGGACATCGGAGAGTTTAATTTGATATAAACTTAATTAAAGAGTGAAGTCTAACGAGTGCAACGACCCTAGTTTCATCGCTGTGGGATAATTAGAACGCGAGTTATGAGCGATTGGAAAAAAAGTAATCAAAGATGGGGGCGGAAGGGGTAAATTCAGAGTTAAGGTCTCCGTCGAAGCCCCTTTCAAACGAGCCACAAAGGAAAAAATGTACCTGAAATTTTTGGGTCACACCTATGAAATTTTTCTAAATTTACTGGACTAACTATAAGTCACTATACAAAATTATTGTTTACTGAAGTACTTATTTATATAAAAAATGAAAAAAATACAGTAATATCTCCATTAACGCGGTCTCCATTTACGCGGTTTCACTTTTACGCGGTTGATAAAGTTTGGAAAAAGGGTGGAAAGATTTAAAAACACAATGCAATGGAGCAAATTCTATTGTTCCATTTACGCGCTGTTTTCATGACACCAATTACCCGCGTAAATAAAGAGATTACTATATTACTCTTTAAAATCTCTCTAGATATAAATAAGAAAATGATACAAACCTACATATGTACAGTGGCGTACCGTGCGTTTCTGCCGCCCGGGGCAGATTCCAAAAAAATAAAATCTAGAATTTTCAATAAAAAACATATTTTTTCAAAATTTAAAACTAGAAAAATAAGCTTTTAATCAATGATTATCTAAAAACAATATTATTACTTTGAAAATTTATTGTTGATTGAAAGTTATAAAAATATTTTAATTGTACCTATATTATTAGAAATAAAAATAAAAAATAAAATTTGATTTTTCTGCATTTTTTCATTGCAGTATTTAAGTTAGACCCAGGTGTAGCCCAAGCATTATTATTATGCATTATTATGTTTATTTCTTATAAAGAATATGTAAACGAATTAAAAAAAAATGGTATGAAAGTAAAGAATGTAATTTTATTAATTCTAAATAATCGATATTATTTTTAAAATATTAATTATTTTGTAGTTTTTATCTTAATTGTAAGTTAGATTTTTGAACATCTCTGTACCCATTTAATTTAATTTAATTCAATTTTTTTTTCAAAATTTGCCGCCCGGGCCGGTCGCCCCTTTGCCCCCCCGCCGGTACGCTACTGCATATGTATATCCCTAATTTCGCTTGTGAGTATTGTTTTTTTCATGGACTTAAAAGTTTAACTACTTTATAAAGGGTACTTAAGTAGGTAAATGTTAATATTCAAGAACAGTATTTTATATTTACCAAAAGGATTGTACAAATCAATATTTTGATAATGATACATACATATATAGTATGTATATTTATCCTAGATTACGGCATATTATTAGTGAGTCATTTTACCTAAAAGCCGGCAAAAATTAAACAATAGACAGAAAACATATCTACTCTTATCAGCAATTTGCTATCAAATGTAAATTTCATCAAATTTTTGTAAAATGAAGCATTTCAAAGTATGTTGTTTTGATATTTTTTCTCTTCCAACGTTTCGTCGATTGTACGAAATTTTGGAAGGGAACACCTACACTGATCTACAGCTAATAATGATATACGTATATTGTTTTATATTTTAAAGATGTTTTTTTATGAAAATCAATTCTAAAAAAGCGAACAGATATAATTTTAGATGTTATACTTAGGAAAACATAATCAATTCTTATCGAATTTTATATCTTATATTATTAAAATAAGAAATGATATGCACATTCATCTAGTTTTATATTAATAAATACAATTTAAATTAAAAAATTTGATTGTTTTTATAAGTTTAATTTTTTAAATATTTTATATCTTACTTTTTTATAATTAAGTCGAATTACAAAGTATTATTATTATACATTTCATCAGATAAATTTTGACGCGCTGATTTCAAATCCGTGTAGCAAAATTAAATTTTAAAAGTTACGACCATTTTTCTGAAAATTTAGAAAAATCTCTAAAACTTTGAGAGGCCATATCTCGAGAACGGTTTGAGGTACAGACCTGCTGTTTGAAAATTTAATTTTTTCGCGTCTTTTTTTATACTATGAATATATTTTTACCTAAATCAAAATCAATTTCATGCACCAATTTTAATATTACTGTCGAATAATCAAAATAACGTGTCTACAACGCGCAAATATGTTAATTTAAGATCAAAAATCGATAAAAATGAATCTTTCTTACAAAAACCCGCAATGAATATTAATAAACAACTTTGAAATTTAATTCAAACTTCCGAAGTTCTACTGTAACACGATTAATACATTTCTTTGCATATAAATAATACCACAATTAACAATGCAATGCGCAAATATGCAGATATATCACATGATCGATATATTTATAATATAATATATACAACAGGGGCGAATTTCATATTTTTATAAACATTAAATATAAAATACCATAAAAAATAAAATGTATTTCACTAATATTATTAAGGGATGAAATTTAATACACAGGAACACCCAAAACTATAAATTGCATATAGTACATAATATATTGTACATTTTAAAACTAAAATCCTAACTGAAATTTGAATCTGACTTACAGAAATTATAATTCAACAAAATAAATATAGTTTGTGTACATATGTATAAGAAGGTAGGTATATTAATATATGTAAATTTATATAGGTATTTTAAATACCGATATAAATTATACTATTTTTATAAGAAAAAATACTATGAATATGTATTATTAATATACATATATACAACTTACAGTAACCTTGCATAAAATATTGATTTCTACCCTCATCTTCCTTAAAAAAATCATTTCCTTGAGCTTACAGTTACACCCCCGAAGATCTTTATATATTTTTAAATAACATATGAATTTGTATGTTTTTAATATATTCTTCTATTCTAAATAATATAATAATCTTTCCTTTTTATAAAAACATACAAAATCATTTTTTATAACTGCCAACAATGATTCAAATTCAAATTTTCCTCAAATGTCAATAAGTTTTTTTAAAAGACCTACCTTTATCATTTTCCGGACATATCGTTTTAAAATGCACTTTTCCATCTGAATGTAAAAACACTTGATTTAATTCAATCACTCGAACACATTTATTTTTATTATCTTTCCATGCTCTGTCAAAACACTTTGCACACTGGTAACAAAATGCCCAAGCATTATCGACACTAATATATGTATTAAAAGACGTCAGTATATCTAATAATGTGACACAATTATCCTTATCGAGGTAACACTTCATTTTTTATATATCAATTTCAGCCTAACGTCAAAAAAACACTTTTTAATGCACATTAATACAATAACGCTAACTTCAGTGTTATCAGTTTGACGTCCGCGAACCAACTGAGATGAAGTTTAATTCAGATTGACCACCCGTTCAAAAATAATAAGTGGGGGAAACTGTCGGAAGTTAAAAACGAAGTAAATTTTTTTAAATATTGCTTTTGTTGTGAATTATTTTTATTTTAATGATAAAACTGTTTGTAATTTTGATGACTGGTTCCAAAATAAATGACACATTGATTTTTTTTATGTGTTGCTATGATTTTTGCCAGCAGGGGTGCCGGTATAGGGTTGAATGAAATGAATTATCCCCACTTTTTGTTTTGTATTTTAGAATAGTGAACCTCAACATTTTTTCGTATTTTTTTTTTAATCATTCGATTGTTTTATATGTATATCTGCAAAATAAGGATTCTTACCAGTTTAATTATGAAAAATATGATTTGCAGGCAGCCCGGATTTAGAAATTTGCCACCCCTAGGCAGTTGCGAAAATTCCCCCCCCCCCCTCGAAACAGTTTAAGTCATATATGTCAAAATATAAAACTCAGGATCTTTTTTTTTTGGTTGCGTCAGTTTCAAATTTTATAAATTTTTATAGTTACATTAGGAAACATAAAAACTGAAGACCTTTTTTTTTAGTCATGCTTGAGAAATTATTGCTTATGGGTTGAAATTTTTACATCTCGATTTTCGGATGGCAAACTCATCGATAATGGAATCAAAATCAAATTCAATTCCCAAGAATATAACAAGTTTTCAGTTTCCACCAAAATTTGCCGCCCTTCAATTCTTGCCGCCCTAGGCAGCTGCCTACTCTGCCTGCATGGTAAATCCGGGCCTGTTTGTAGGAGAAAAAAAAATACAGAACATAATTTTTGTATTATATTTATTTCATCTTTACATTATACACATCTTTTCGTTCCTAACTAAATTTTACCAGCTGTTTTCTTCAGTCTTGTGATATAAAATATATCTAAAATCTAATATTACTGTAAAAATAATCATTCAAAGCTAAAATTACAAAAAAGTGAGGTTATGGTTATACTTTTCATAAAAAATTGAAAAAATCATATTTTTTCTATTCAAAAACAGCCATTTTTAAATTGTATGTAAAAAATATACCGAAATTATACAATTTGAATTTAAAAACGAACATAACCTAACTTTTAAAAAAACACTGGAACTTTTATAAAGTAATAATATAATATAGAAATTTATTATTTTATCAATAAATTTAAAGTAAATAAAAGATTACAATAAGATGGTGCTAAAATGATAATAATACTGCGAAAGGCAGCATATTTGGTTATCTGCCTGCCACATTTTCAATGAAGATTACTTTTTTATCGACCATAGAGGGTCAAGAGAATTTAAAGGGTCATTTGTATCATCTGCAGGTAATTTTGAGGTACTTTGGTCTGTTACTTTTTTAAATTTTGTTTTAGACTTTCCACTAGCTTCCACAGGCGAGTCACGGCCCGAAAGGATTGATGATTGTGATATATTACTGTCCCTTCTTCCGATGTTTTCATTGCTTAGTTGACTCCCCGATCCTGGAAAAAGTATGTTATTTATCGGTTGTTATTTTTAGGCTTCTTTCTCCGCCAAACCCACAACTGTCATATGTCAATTTAAAATTGGTTAAATTCTTTACAATTTAGACCACACACCTACCCCAACATCCCACCCAAAATCACTCCTCGCCCCTTCAAACTTATACAAAATAAAATTTGATTAACTTGCGGTTATGTTATTTTTAGGCAGATTTCCCCATCAAACCTACAACTGTCATATATCAATTTAAAGCTGGTTAAATTCTCTACAATTTATACCACACATCTACCCTAACATCACACCCAAAATCACTCCTCGCCCCTTCAAACTTATACAAAATAAAATTTGATTAACTTGCGGTTATGTTATTTTTAGGCAGATTTCCCCACCAAACCTACAACTGTCATATATCAATTTAAAGCTGGTTAAATTCTCTACAATTTATACCACACATCTACCCTAACATCCCACCTAAAATTTATTTGTTGCTCCTTCAAATCTATACAAAATAAAATTTGATAAAGTTGTGTTTTGTTATTTTTAGGCAGATTTCCCCACCAAACACACAACTGTCGTATATCAATTTAAAGCTGGTTAAGTTCTCTAAAATTTATAGTGCACACCTACCCTAACATCCCACCCAAACTTTGTTTCTTGCCCCTTTCAATACAAAATAAATGTTACCGGTTAGTTTTGTAACAAAAACTAGTCCATAAATGGTAAAGTGTATTGTTTCACTTACTTTCAACTTGCCCCAGCAACAGATCCTGCGAAGGATGTCTTGTATGTGAACTCTTCCTCAACGTAGCTTCCTCAAACGTAGACCTAGACGTCAAAATCCCCCGTTTCATCAATAGATCCTGGGCATGGTATAATACAGTTTGGTACGCAAACTTCAGATGCTCTCTGTCCCGCAGTATCTGCTTCCTCTGCCTCGACATTTCCGATATTAGCTTCACGATGTCAGGTAAAGGCGCAGGTTGTTCTAACGTCGATATCAGGAGACATAGAAGACCGCTTCTGCCGATTCCAGCTTCGCAGTGGATCACGAGAGGGTGGTTTGAAGACCGCTGTTGGTTGTAGTAGGCTCTGACCTCGTAACAGAAGCCAAGAAGCGGTCCAGGTGATGCTGGGAATGAGCTGTCGAAATAGAAAAGATTTTAAAAATTTTAAACGTTTGTAAATAAAAAATTTTTTATCAAAATGATTTGAAATTTTATTGCATAATACTAGATTAAATAAGGAACATTTTAAAATAATTATGAAGCTCCGGAAAAATACTTCGCCAAACATGGGGAATTTTTTTTATTCAGTTTTTATCGTACTTTACGTTATGAGCTGTAAATAAAAAACTATTTATCAGAATGACTAGAAACTTAAACACATAAAACTACATCAAATGAGGAACATTTTAAGACCATTCTATAGTTTCTGTGATTTATAGTTCTGGAGAAATATATCGTCAAACATGGTTTATTTTTTTAATTTAGTTTTTATCATACTTTACGTTGCAGGCTGTAAATAAAAAACCATTACTTGGAATTACTTGAAACTAAAATGCGTACAACTAGATTAAATAAGTGACATTTTAAGATCATTCTGAAGTTTCTGTGATTTACACTTTAAGACAAATACGTTACCAAATATGGGGCTATTTTTGTTTTTACTATATTTTACGCTGAGATCTGTAAACAAAAAAGTATCTATCGGAATGATTTGAAACTTAAATGCATACAACTATATTAAATAAGGAACATTTTAAAATCATTCTGAAGTTTCTGTGATTTATAGTTCTGAAGAAATATGTCACCAAACATGGGGCCTTTTTTAAATTAAGTTTTTATCGTATTTTACGTTATAAGCTATAAACAAAAAACTATTAATATAAGACTATTCCAAAGTCTCTGTGATTCATACTTCAAGAGAAATACCTTCCTGAATGTGAGGAATTTTTATTAATTAATTTAACTCACCTTCCAGGCCATGAAGTGAATTGTAAATGAATAATAACCCTCGTAACTCGTGTTTCCAATAGACAAAGACCGAGAATCCTCTCCGTCCAGTTTGGTTTCACGTTGATACTTTCTAGACTGACTTTCATCCGCCCTATCTCCAGTTCGTTCCCTCTTTCATTCGGCCAGTATATTTGCCCTTTCATCTATTGAAAAGAATTAAATAAACGTACAATAAAACCTTGACAAAAATAATTAAAACAACTTACTTCTGAATCGCTTAAGAGACATATAATAACTTCGGACTGTTGCTCCCAAACCATGGTCCAGAAATCGGAGAAAGTAGAAGGCAGAGGTGCTTGCGTAACGATAAAAGGGGGACTACATGGGGTTAAATTCTAAAAAAAAGAAAAACATACACAGAATTATAAAATGAATAATCGTTAATCGTTTTATTCTACCTTGATGTAAGATGCGTTAATGTAGTCATCTTTAGTCGAAGGGAGCTCCACCCTTGAATGGTCATACGGTAAAATATCGGCAAACCGATTCTTCATGGGGTAACACCTCGCGACAGAAATAATATGGCTTTGTAGATCCTTTTCTTGCAAGTCCTGAAGCTCCTTCCACTTAATATCCAAAGGGGTAGGCCCATTTAGGGTTTTGTTTGTTAACCCTTCTACGAACTTCTCGAATTTCTCCACGTCTTGGGTAAACTGACTTAAGATCTCCACGTCAGCTAAAGGGTCCTTTTTTGCTTGAAATGTCATAGTCTCCTGTTCCTTTTTAATAAAATCGTCCTCTTTCTTAGAAACTGTTGTGATTTCTTCTACATTTTTTGGATTTTTTTTTATTTCAGAAGGGGGGGTGTTTGTATTTGTGTTGTTAGTTTGTTGTTTTGTACTCGTTTGAGGGATTAGTGGGGCTGTGTTTATGTTAAAGTCTATATCGGCGAGTAGGTCTATGTTTGAAGGTTCGCCTTTAATCTTTTCTTCTGATGAAATCTTTTGTTCTGATTTACTACTAGTTAAATTCGTATTTGAACTGTTAGAATGCATGTACGTCATTGGGTTTTGAGGTTGGACACTTGTTTCTATTTAAAAAGAAAGATGGGCTTTAGATATATGTAAAAAAAATTAAGGGATTTTTTTATAAAATTCAAATCTTCGATAAAAATATTATTTGTTTAATAAATCTGACTTGTTTACAAATATATATTATGTTCTACACTATTTTTAAGGGGTTTAATTAATATTTAATTGATTTGAAAGAGCGACTCGTTCAGAATACTTGAAGATATAATTCATTATTTTATGATAATCAGTTTAGATTTTATAACAGTTTGAAATTAATTTAATAAATTTGATGTTATTAAAAATAAATCCTATCTTCCATGCTATTTTCAGAGGATTTCTCACAAGTTTAATTTAAATTTGATGTAACTAATAGAAAGAGTGTCTCTTTCTGAACATTTTAAGAGTTCATTCCTTAATTTAGAACAATTGGTTCAGTTTCTATAAAAATAATTACGATATAAAAAAGAACTCACCGTTAAAACTGCCAACAGTGCTATCTTGTTGCCCCTGGTATCCGTACGGCATCGTATAGTAATTCAAAGATGCTCCAGCCTGCCCCACACTTTCCGCCCCATTGTTATACCCCTGAGACTCCGTCTGCGATGTGCAATAAGTCCCGGCACTTGTATATTGAGAATTCTGATTCAACTCCGCATAATTCTGCAAATTCTGCCAGTTCTGAGACGCATTCTGGTACCCACTTCCGTACTGGTACTGCCCTGTGTTCAGGTCGAAAGAATACCCAGGATGAGTATAAGACGCACATAAAGATGGACTAGAGGCAACTTCTTGAGGGTTATTTGCGTTGTATCCTTCAGAAAACGGTATATTTTGAGCTTGTGTCATTTTTGCCCCACTTTGGGTTGGTATACTTTCATTTTGACTATAATATGCAACCGTTGGTTGCGATACAGTGGCTTGTATACTTGTCGAAGGAGGATATACTTGTCCCCCTTGCTGTTCATAATATAAATTAGGCGTGTATGATGTATAAACTTGAGTATTATAGGTGTTAGTCATTGCAGTACTTTCTGGTACATAATTTTGTTGTTCTTGTTGACTGTAAGGAATATTTTGGGGGTAAGTTGACACCCCTACTTGAATCTGTACTCCTAAAGTAGAATTTTCTTGACTGGGAACATATTTTTGCTGTTCTTGAAGATTTGGGTTGTAAGTTATGTTTTGAGGGTAAGATTGTGTCCCCAAATTATCTTGGATTGGTACGTTTTGAGTGTAAATAGGTTGCCCCATTTGATTCTGTGATACATCTTGGATACTTTGGGGGTAAGTAGATACCCCTTGTTGTATTTGTTGTCCCTGAATCGAACCATCTTGAATAGATTGATTATAAGAAGTATTTTGGGTATAATTTGGTTGATTTTGATGCCCTAAATCTTGAACATTTTGGGGGTAAGTAGATACCCCTTGTCCCTGAGTTGAACCATCTTGAATAGGTTGATTATAAGGAGTATTTTGGGTGTAATTTGGTTGATTTTGAGCTCCTAAATCTTGCATATTTTGGGGGTAAGTAGATACCCCTTGTTGTATTTGCTGCCCATGCTGTTCTTGTTGAGTATATCCCATATTTTGGTTATAATTCAACTGTCCTTGTTGTAAAACTGACCCATCTTGCACATTTTGGGGGTAAGTAGACCCTCCTTGCTGTTCTTGCTGATTATACCCCATATTTTGATTATAACTCACTTGTCCTTTTTGTAAGGTTGACGCGTCTTGCACATTTTGGGGGTAAGTGGTCCCCCCTTGGTTATAAAACTGCCCAGGCTGGTTTGGGAACTGATTATAATAAACATTCTGCCCATAATCAGTAAACTGTGGGGTATTTTCCAGAGGAAAATAGTAATTTTTCTGTTGATTCACATCAGGAACTTGATCTGTGGGGTAACTGTTACTTGTATAGTTTTGACCCGTTCTAATGCTAGAAATTGGGGCACTTGCTTCCGAAGTATAAACAGAATAGTTTTGATTTGTTTTCGCTTGAGAGTATCCGTAACTTTGGGTGTTATTATAACTTATCTGTCCACTTTGGTTAGGAAATTGGGCTTGTGATGTTTCCCCCTTTATGTTAAGATTTTTCAAGTAGTCTGACATGTTTTTATCAACGTAATAGTTCTGTATTTGGGCATTTGTGTATGGTTCATTGTAACTTGACGTTGAATGGTTGACTTTCGTCTCTTCGGAACCGAGGGGAGTCGGTCTGATAGAGGGTAAGTTAGACTGTGACATTTCTTGAACACCCGCTTCATAATATGGAGTTTGGTTTGAATTCTTTCCATAGTAATACGTAGTGGGTAAGACTTTCGATTCAGAAGCTAGATAATCTTTTAGTTTAGGCCCGGTTTCTAGAACTGGGGACTTATTTTTGGATAAAATTGTATCCCGTTCTTCGTCTTGTACTTTACAGATGCTCTTTACCCTTTGGAGGAGTTTAGATACGTTGGTTTCAAGTTTTTTATAGAATTCAATTCCTTTGTTAGCTTTTGTTATTAGATCGTCGTATGCATCAAATGACGAAGATAAGGCAATTATCGTTGTTTCACGTTGTTTTAGAACGTCGGTTATTATTTTACGGGTTTCGCTGTGTGCCGCATAAGAGTCTGTGAGGGCTCGAAGAATGTTATCTTGTGCAGTTAAGTTTTGTTCAATTACTTTTATCTGAAATGGAAAAAGTTCAAACCGCTATAACTTTTATAAAAATGCTCGTAAGGAAACGATTAAAAAAAAAAATCAAAGTATGAAATCTCTTCTTCCCAATAGCTGTTAAATTACAAATTTACAAGCAAACATATGAAAAAGAATACATTCCGAACATTCACTCGACTTTCAATTAAATTCTGATGTTTTTGAAGGTCCTGTTCAAAAAAAAAATGCATACAAACATACAAACAAGCATACAAACCGAACATTCACCCACAATTTTTTTAAATTAACTTACATATTTCTGATGCTTTTGAAGTTCCTCTTCGAACAAACTATCGATAGGCTTTTCTGCCGGTTTGGTTATGATCTGATTCGTGATATCGTCTTGCGTTATCGATTCACGCATTTGGTTCACTAGCATTACTCTCTGCTGCCGCATCTCGTCCACCTTATTCAAAAGATTATGAAGTTCCTTCACACCTTCTATATTGATATTTTCTGTACACACAAAAACAAAAAATTGTCAAACTTTTCAGGATTGTACGATTTTAAGAACCGCAAATTTTGATTTTACTCACGATCAGGCAGCGTTAAGGTGGGGATGTGTTTTGAAAGCTCGTTCAGAGGCAGCGAGAGAAGTTTCAGGTTGTTTACATGAAGTGTCATTGCCTTGTGAAGGGTCTGGTTGGATTCCGACGCTTTAGAATGGGCCTCTTTGTATTTGCCGGCTTCTCTTTTGAGTTCTGTTGCGACCATGCTTGGTGGACGTGTTCCAACGGCTTGCTGGTATTTTTTTTCTTGGAATTCTTCTTTCTGTTTTAAATAAAAAAATATGCATTGTGTTTGGCAACATAGAACTATGGAAATATAAATGCCAGAAACTTGGGAATTGACTTAAATGTTCATTATATAGTCTAGTTTCATGTATTATAATTTGAAATCATTACGATAAATCATAGTAGTTACAACTTTTTACATAAAGTATAATAAAAAAAAGTTCTAAAAAATGTTTTGGGTGGTAACTAAAAAAACACTTAAAGAATGACTTGAAACTTGAACATAATACTAGACAACATTCTCTATATTTTAAAACCTTCATGAAGTTTATACACCTCACCGTTCCAAAGTTCAATGTCATTAAACGTCGGGTATTTTTATTAATTTAGATACCAACGTATTTTTATCATACTTAACGTAAATGACCATAACAAAAAACTATGAATCAATCAACTTGAAACTTGAACACATAATATTAGACAATATTCCACACATTTAAAATCTAATCTGAAGTTTCTGTAATTTATAGTTTCCAAGTTATACGTCATCAAACATAGGAAATTTTCATTCATTGAGAAATTGATATTTTTTTGTCGTACTCAACGTAAATGACCGTAACCAAAAAACTATTAATCTGATCAACTTGAAACTTGACCACATAATACTAGACAATATTCCACATATTTTAAATCCAAACTGAAGTTTCTGTGATTTACAGTTTCCAAATTATACATCATCAAACATATGACGTTTTTATTCATTGAGAAATAGATAGTCTTTGTCGTACGACCATAATTAAAAAAATATTAATTTGATCAACTTGAAACTTCAACACATAATACTAAACAATATTCTACACACCACTATTCCAAAGTTATATGTCGTCAAACACAACACTTACCTTTAAAAGCGTGTTGACATCATCCAGCATACTCTCAACGTCATGATACAAATTAGCCAAGCTGGCCATCAACTGTACGAGGGTCTTGATCGCATCTGGCTTGGCTGACAACGCAGCAGCCCTGTCTACAATCTCCTGAGGTAATTTCGTCATTTTAGACCCGCTATGGATAATCTGAGCGGTCTGAACGATTGGGTCTAAATGCAATGAAGACATCAATGAAGTCAGCTGTGTGTCTTTTTCTTCGATAAGGATCGAAACTTTGCGTAAAAGTTGCGCCTTTTCTTCGCTATATAATGAAGAGGCTTCATGGGCTTGCATCGGGACAAGGCGGCCGAAGATATCAGCACCGGCAACCTGAGAAATAAAAGTTTTTATCGGATTCGATGAAATCTGTTTTTTTTTTCACTTACTTCTGGATCATTGAAGTTGAAGGCGATTCCCTTAACTAAAGCGGCCCCTTTTACTTGCTGTAGTACATTTATTTCCGGTATTTGTTCATGGTATATGAATTCATTTTCATTTTTAGCTGCTTTACGTTTACCCTCGGCGACATCCGTTACAAAAGATAAGGCTTCATTTATAATCTAAAAATTCAAACCGCTGTAACTTTGGTAAAAATTAACATAATCAGACGATAAAAAAAATATTTTGTAGCTTGAAATCTCTACTTTTGAATGCTACCAAAAATTTTACTTAGGGCTGTTTTAAAATGTACTAAATATTCGATAACGTACGTGCTGGTCAAATCCTTTAGACAGTTTTTTTGCATTTTCTAATTCCTGGCATGCCGCATTGTAAAATGAGACTCTCTCTCCCATTTTTTGCTGCTCCTCAGCTTGCTGTCCCTGATACAGCAATGCTATACACGTAAAATAAGAAACCTGCAGAAAGAAAATATACCGAATTCATGTACGTTTTTATTTTTTATTTCCGTATGAAAACTGACCTTAAATTTGATGTATTTGCTCCAATCTTTGTAAATTCTGTTTCCAACAGTTTCCCCAATTGTTCCTTCTTCACCACCGTTCTGTAGAATGTTCAGAGCCTGCGTGTAATAGTCGACTACTTGTACTGCGACTTTAGCTGTGATCAGAATAAATTCATATTAGAATACAAAAAACTAGACTAAATAATGGTAATTTTAAGATCACCCCCAACTTTCTGAGATCTGTAGTTTCCATGTTCTATGTCAACAAACATAGAGCACTTTTATTCATTAAAATATCAATACTTTTTATCATATATAACACGTAAACAACCATAACTAAAAAATTAATGACCAGACCCAGTTAAAACTGGAACAAATAAAACTAGACTAAATAACAGTCATTTTAAGACCACCCTCAATTTTTTTAAATCTATAGTTTCCAATCTTTTGAACCTTCTGGGCCGCATAGCACAAACCCAATCTACCAAGGGCCACACATACAATTTTTGTGTTTCATACGAAAAAAAAACTACTCAGAAACAGTGACGTAGGGTCGCTTAATAATGTGAAGCCGATTTATTTAAAATCGTTTTAATATATTTTGTTAGTAAGTTGCCAATCGATATTATCTACTTTAGAAAAATATCCGATGAGAGCCGCACTAAAGATCCTTGCGGGCCGCGGGTTGGACAAGCTTGTTCTATGTCACCAAACATAGATCACTTTTATTCATTGAAATATCAATATTTTTTATCATATGTTACATAAACGACCATAACTTAAAAATTAATGCCCATACAGAGTTAACACTGAAATACATAAAACTTGACTAAACAACGAAAATTTTAAGACCACTTCCACATTTCTGCAATCTATAGTGTCAGAGTTCTATGTCGTTAAATTTGGGCATTTTTATACATCAATATTTTTTATTATTTTATGTAAACGACTGTAATAAAAAAATTATTAAACGGATCGAATTAAAACTATAACACATAAAACTGGATTAATTAACGATAATTTTAACATCATTTCAAAACTTGCATGATTTAGCGTCTCCGAGTTATTTAACTGAACACGACACTTAACTAAACAAACACTGACCTATAATCATAGCTTTCCTGTTATCCAGCATACTTTTCTCCAAGATACACTCCTGTGCTTGAGCCAAGCTCAGCTGTTGCATATAGTTCATGATGTCTGGGGCCAAATCCACCCCAGTCGGCTGTGGGTACGCCTGTCGTAGATGCTGGAATGCCCAAGCAGCACACTGGAAATGAGTGCATGCCATCTTCATCCCTTCAGGCGTGCTCCGGCTGTCTGCAGCCCCTAACTGTGAATGGAGGGCCCCAATGTTGTACAGAATAGAAACTAACTCAAATCTTATGTCGGCCATGGAACACACCAGGTTTGCATAGACGTCTTTCCATGAGAAAGTTACTGCAGCAGGATCCCCTTTAGACATGGGGAACCTGGATTGCAAGAAATGCAACTGGCAGAAGTATCTCTTTAAAGTTTGACACCCTGTAACATCTACAACTGGTCTTACAGCAGAAGCCCTTAGAGCTTCCAGGGTACGTATTTCATTGGAGTAAGATTCGGGATCTTCGTGATATACTTCAGCAATGTACTGTAATAATAAATGATTAATTAGATTAAAGTTTGAGTCATGGTATTATATTTTATTTACCTGTTTTAGTTTTGGGCCGAAAGATGAACTTTCCGGGCTCACTTTTAAATCGAAACAGTTCATTGGGAGGCGCTGTACAGCCTCCATGGTTGATGTTCTTTGTATTTGATGTATAAAATTATATTTTAAGGTATTCGCCTTGTTATCTTATGGCGAATGACAGATACGATGTTATTTTTCGATGTTTAGATTGATATGAAGTTAGCATTGAATCGGGAGTGTTTTTTTTGGTTATGAAAATTTAAATTTAATTATTGAATTGAAAATAAATATGATGCTTATTAATTCATTTTGATAATATAATAACTCATTACAATGAATAAGAAGTTTTTAATTACATAATAAAATACCATTTTCTTATTGATGATTTAAATTTAACATACACCGAAGTTACATTTTGTGTAATAAGTGTACTTATATTTTGATTATTAAATTACAATAATTGATTGCAAATTCAATGTTCCATTTTTCCACTCGATTATATAACATTTGAAAATGAATCAACAACTTTTTTATACAATAAAACACACGCATCACATATATTTTAAAATTATATAAGAGTATCAAGTGTTACTTTTGAAACTTTTGATAGAGATACGAAAAAACGCAATTGCTTTTTAAACGGGTATGTGGTGCCATCTTACAGCGGTTCATTGAAACTATCATGCATTTTCATCGGTAATTCAGAATATTTTATCAGAATTACGTCGTATGACGTTTACAAAACGTGTCAAAAATAATTACACGAGTCAAAAAACGAATTAGACCGAACGCATCGACGTGGAATCGTTCAAGCAACTGTAAAAGCTACCTGTCTGTAAATAAATTTAATTTTATTAGAAAATCCCGTCGAGAAACATATTTATAAATTAAAATCTAAACGAAACTAACAAACAAAAATGGTAAGTACATTTTGTATAAAACACAAAACGTATTTTTTGAAATTTTATTACTTAACAGTGCTTATTTAATTAAATTTTTATTTCAGCCAGCTGCACCAAGTAGTACCTCTGTAGGAGCTGGAAGTAGGTCTCCATCAAAGGTAGTAGCCCCCAGGGCTGCAAGTGGAGGTACCGTAAGGCAAAGAAAATCAGCTCCAGCTACTTCTGTCAGAAATAGGAATACAGGAACTAACAGTGGAGGCATGTGGAGATTTTACACTGACGATTCCCCAGGAATTAAAGTGTAAGTACTTACTAAACAACTCATCTGACTGATTTTAAACTTGATTATTAAATAACGGACGTTTTCAGACCATTCTAGTGTTTCTATAAGTTCTATATCATTGATTGTGAATTTAATTTGTTTTTCTTTTTCAGAGGACCAGTTCCAGTTCTCGTAATGTCCTTACTTTTTATCGCATCAGTGTTTATGCTCCACATTTGGGGCAAGTATACCCGTTCTTAAGTTATTTTTCAATGCAATTTCGTGGGTGTTTTTTTTTTAAGAAAGACTTTAATATCATTCCATGATATTTTTAATATCATTGAATATTTTATACAAACGGTGAAAGAAAAAAATTTTCTAAGAATTTTTTTATCGTTAAATTGAATTAGTTTATTCTTCTTCTGAACTGCATAAATGAAGTTAATATAATAATATAATGTACTGTTTTTTTTTTCGATTTTAAGTGTCTTAATATCGAAGAAATAAAGTACGTTTTTTTTTAAATAAATAATTTCTATATTTAATTAAAACTGTAATAAATAAATGAATTTATAGATTTATGAATAAAGTTAAATTTAAATAAAAATACAATTGTTTTTATTTTTTCAACACACAAATTTCAAGTTTCTTTTTTTAACGTCAAATAACTCTTTGAAGAAAAATCGTAATTAAATCTAAATATAGCATTTCGAAGCTGAAACTCTATTCATTCAAATGACATCAATAAAATTGTTTCAAAGTTTTAATTTTGACTCCTATGTACTTAACAAAGTTTACCAAAAAAAATTGCATTTTCTCTCTCTTGCTTTAAATTCCTAAAACTCGCTGGAAAAAAATCTTAAATCAAAACTAATTAAAGCATTTTGAAGTTGAATCTTTACTCTTTCAAAAGGCATCAACAGATTTTATCTTAAAATTTTATTTTAACCTCCACGCACCTGAACGAAGTTAAAAAAATTCAATATCTTTCACTTACTTAAGTATTTTGAAGTTGAATCTCTACTCTTTCAAGTGGCATCAACAGATTTTGTCTTAAGATTGTATTTTAACTCCCAAGCACTGTTATGTAGTCAAACAAAAAAAATGCATTTTCTTTTGGTCGATTTAAAATCCTAAAACTACAAAAAATGAAAGAAACTTTAATCACCGAAGAGGATTGAAAAGTTAACATTCCAATCTATAAATAAATTTTTTTTATCTCTATGAATTTTTTCACCCAAATTACAAAATGCTTTAAATAATATTTTTTTTAATTTATCATCTTTTTACAAAAATGGAAAAACAGTAAAATTGATGGAGAATAAAAACTAGAACAGCAAATAAAACAAGCAGGTATCTAAAATTGGAACATTTATTATCAATTTAATTATAAATACTGTGAAATACAAATAATAACGTAGGTACATAGAGAGCGTATATTTATCATTTAATCTAAAGGCAGTCTATGTGTGTGTGTGTGTTTTGTGTGTGTACGTATGTCCTAACCACGGCTGCCAACAGTACGACTAGAAATTCCCAGAGTTTTATAAATTGGTGCGGCTCTAGATATATATTAAATAACTGACAAGGGGAAGCATGAGAATTTCAATGAGCTTGTGGTATGTCAAACTAGAGCAAAAATAAAAAGACACGTGTCCAACAATTTGATCTCATAGGCCTTAATTACAAAGATAATTAACTTTGAAAATTTGTGTATTCAATATAACCGTGTATTATGTTCGCTCGAAATATAAGTGTGTTGGCCCTACGGTCAACGCGCTGACGTCTCGCCTGGTTTTAATATTTTGATTTTTATTTTTATTTACAATTATTTTTTATTTTTTTGTACACATTACCTCTCCCACTTGCGTAAAAATCGATAAATTAGACATAAATAAAACATATATTATTATTGACAATGAAAATATTGATATATACGCCAGTACATAATTATTAATTTGTTTTAAAGTAAATTTAATTTATTATTGACACAACTCATTAGTTTTTAATTAATAAATTGAAAAGTTTTAATAAAAAACAAACTTGAAAGAAACCACAAACATCTATTGTCAATAATAATATATGTTTTATTTATGTCTAATTTATCGATTTTTACGCAAGTGGGAGAGGTAATGTGTACAAAAAAATAAAAAATAATTGTAAATAAAAATAAAAATCAAAATATTAAAACCAGGCGAGACGTCAGCGCGTTGACCGTAGGGCCAACACACTTATATTTCGAGCGAACATAATACACGGTTATATTGAATACACAAATTTTCAAAGTTAATTATCTTTGTAATTAAGGCCTATGAGATCAAATTGTTGGACACGTGTCTTTTTATTTTTGCTCTAGTTTGACATACCACAAGCTCATTGAAATTCTCATGGACCGTGCTGTTGCTTCCCCTTGTGAGATTTGGAGGATTTAAACATGTTATTTTACATCGTGGGGAATTTCTCAATACTTTCAAATAGGTTACGGTGTTCCTTGAGGTCCCTTACAAAGTTCCCATTGAATTTTCATGTTTTTAAAAACTTGACAAGTTTCTGAATCGGTTCAGAACTTGTCTCAAGAATTCTAAATAGATTCTAGAGGTTCCCAAACAAATTAAAAGACTCCAGAAAAAATTCAAGTTCATTGTACAGGGTGTCCACTGGTTTTTGGAAATAAAATTCCCTGACTTGGGGGGGCCCCGGGGACAAGAATGTGCCGAAATAAAATTTGAAAACCTTTTTTTTTGTTATTTTTCCCCGACTTTCCAAAAAAAAATTAATAAATTTTCTGACTTTTCAAAATTTTTAATAAATTCCCTGCCCACTTTAGGCTTCCCTGATTTTCCAGAAAGTGGACATCCTGTTGTAGTAATTTTGAATAATTTTCGGAAATTTTAATCTGCCCCCAAAACCCCTTTCATCTCAAATGAGTTCTAAGAGATTCTTGATCAGCTCCAGCAGCTTACAGATCTCTGCCCACCCCAACATTCCCCACCAACTCTAAATGACTACTAAGATTGTGAATCAGTTTCAACAACTCTATCTTTCAGAGATCCTTACTCACTCCAACGCCCACCAAACATTCCCTCACTAACATAAACTCTCTTTCAGACATTCCTGTCTACCAAACATTCCCCACCAACTCTAAATGACTGCTAGAGATTGTGAATCATTTCAGCAAATCTAGCTGTCTTTCAGAGATCCCAATGCAAACCAAACATTGCCTACTGACACAAACTCTCTTTCAGACATTCCTGTCCTCCCAAACGTCCACCACATTCCCCACTAACTCTAAATGACTGCTAAAGATTCTAGATCATTTCCAGCAGTTCTAACTGTCTCTTACCAATCTTTGTCTACCTCAACCTCTACTAAACATTCCCCACCAACTCTAAATAACTGCTAAAGATTGTGTATTGATTTCAGCAACTCTAGCTGTCTTTCAGACATTCCCCACCAACACAAACCTGAATTATTGAGAATCTATTACATTGCACGAGTTCCAGAGATCGCTGCCCACTCTGACCACCCACCAAACATTTCCAGCCAACACTAGTTCACACCGAGTCGTTGTAAGTCCTTCAAGATTGGCAGAGGCCTCTTGGGCCAGGTCTTTTGCGCTTTGAGTGCGATAGAGTCGTTGCGTATCTTCTCCAGTGTCAGGATGTAAGGGTATATCCTCTGCTCGACCCACTCGGATATCGTGTACGTGTCAAATATATCTGCCATCGCGTCAGGAGCTGACCTGGCAAGAGTGGTCATTGTGTGGTAGACCCGAGGCAGGTCTGACGTCAGTTCGTCGACTCGTAGAGGCAGGCTGTAGTTGTGCCGGACGTTGTAATCCGTCATCCAGCCTGGAGTCAGAGAGAAATGGATTTAAGTTAAAGGAATGGGGTTTTTGCCGGTAGAGATTGTTACCTTTGTGTTTGGATACTGATTCGATGTATTCGTTGGCTTCTAGTTCTGCGTTGCTTAGTCTGTAAGTTAGTTTGAAGAAAGGACTGCCGGGGAACATACAACGTGCGAATTTGTCCCATAGATACGGGTCTGTGTCCAAGGAAATGAACGGATTGGACATTGAAGAAGAAGTGTACTGAAAAATGCAACAAAAGATGATCAAGTCAATCTTAAAATGTCGGGAAATTTGCTGAATGTTTAATAACATATTCCTCACCTGCGGACAGCTCAAAGCAGACAATAACGGGGCCCTCAGAGACGAGTTGAAGTACCCTTGAGACGCAGCTAACAGGCAAATAGCTAATGAAGGAATTGCAGCTGGAAGTAATTCACACAAAACAGCAAAGTGGTCATATCTGTGAAAAGAAACACTTGGTCGTAACTTGTGCCCAGAAGCACTGGTGAAGATAGAAGTATTATATAATATTGAAAAGTTAATTTTAAGTAGTTTGATTTTTATATGTTATATAACATCGTAAAGCTGATTAAATTCTCTTGAATTTGATGTTTGTTTCATTTTAATATCTGTTACCATTATCGAGACAAAATGTCATTTTTACTTAAAAAGGCATTTTTAAAGAACACTTTCATTCAAATGTGAAACTTTTATATATCATTTGAAAGCTAAATAAATTCTCTTCAAATTAAAACCAAAATACCTCCGCCCGTTACTGAAATATAACAATTTAAAAAGTCATATAAAATTAATATTTCTCAAATCCTCTTCAATTTAAAACCAACCCCATCAAAATACCCCCATTCGTTACTTAAATATAACACTTTAACACTGACCTTTGCCAGCCGGTAATCACGATCCCCGCAAAACCATTTTTAAAATTCACCGACTGCTGCGCCATCACTTCCAACCACCGCAGATTATTCTCCAGGTGTCTTTTAGCGTTGGGCATGTACAGGGTCTCACCAAACGCCCCCTTAAATGCAGACGCAGTCCAAACCGTCGGAAAAACTGCAGCATATTTCTCCCACACCTAAAATTATTAAAATTATTACAATATTCCATGTCGTGTATGAGAAAGTCAAGCGTACCTGGTTCTGAACAAATCTGTAGATATCCTCGGCGTAGACCCACACCATCGGTTCGACTAGACTGCCCACGGACATCTCCTCGAGTGTCTGTTGGCTGATGTGCCGCAGCATGTCGTCCCATATTATTATCTTGACTTTCGGCCATTTTTCTTGGACGATCTGAACAACGTGCTTCACATGTTGGAGAAATAGGATCTCCCGCATGACCCCACGGCACTGCTCGCACTCACCCATTTGGAATACTTCATCACAGCCGATGTGAAGGTACCTGTGAGGATTGATGTAAACGAAGACTTTAGCGACATAGAACTCTGGAACTATAGGTCACAGAAAGTGTTAAAATATTTGTTATTTACACTAGTTTTGTGCGTTTAAATTTAAAATTATTTATATTATATATTTATATTTAATTAAGTACAATAAAAATAATTGATAAAATAAATTACTTTAAGTAAACAACTGTAGCGAAAAAACAATTCATTGGAATGCTATCGGAAAAAACCTCACTGTCGAGAAAAACCTTGCAGTATAACGACTGTAACTAAAAAATCAACTCGATTAAATTCATTTAGAAGAAATTGGATCGATTTTTAAAAAAATGATCAAATAGTTTCGATACTATTGAACATATCTTAATCAAATCGACTTAATTCTGATGTAATACGAATCGAACTGAGTTAAAACTTGAATACACAAAACTTATCTATACGTATAATGAACATTTAAAACCCATTCTTAAGTTTCTGCAATTTATTGTCCGAGAAAAATATCTTGCTGAACATAAAGCATTTTTATTTTTCCTGAAAACATAATAACTTATTTTCCTTTGGAAAATAACTAATTTTTTACTTCAAATATCAATATAAACTATCCTGGCAATTAATTAACAATCAAAATAGTTCATACACCTACAAACCAAGAAATATATAAAATAAAACATAAAAATCAAATAAACTTACTTAACGTCTTCGTGGAGATCCATAATTTGAGTAATCATATCCCTAATCAAAAACAGAGACTGGTTTCGACTGGGGCAGAGCGCCTGGGGGCTCTCTGGGACCTCCCTAAGCCCAACAAATCTCTCCCCCTTAAGTGCAAACTCCACATGCCCGAATGTCTGCACCAATGGTATAATTTCAATCTTCGCCACTTTTGCTAATTCGAGAAACTCGACGATTTCTGTTTTAGTGTAAGCATTCTTTGCTGCTATTTCTGCAAGATTCCCATTGAAAGGAAACATGTCTTCGTACTCCAGAAGAATTCCCGTTGCCCCTAAATTTTTTATGATCGGAAGGAGCTGTTTTAAATAGGTCATTTTCGGCGGGGCTCCTTTTAGATCAAAATGGACTAACCTTTGTCGAGGTATGTAGGGTTTTTTTGCATCTATGTTAGTGTAAGGGATTCCTAATTGTTCTATTGAATTCCCAAGATCGAATCTCAACTCCTCCGTAGGAAAAATGTTGTTTTTCAATTGTACTTTCGTAATCGAATCTCCGCCGTTTAAATAAATCGATGGTACTTTTGGATCTTCCGATGCACGGTTGAAGTTCCGTAGTTTATCTAAAAACCTAACAGGGCTTTTTTCACCGCTAGCTAAAGCAAGTGGCACGTTTTCTTGTATATTTCTCGTAGACGTTTCTGAACTATTATAATCACGATTGTATTGCAAATAAAATATGAATAAGACCACTAAAGTGGCCGCAATGAGAAAAGTAGACTTTCTACGCCATGCCGTGAGGCCTAGTCTGTTGGCGTATGTGAATACCATCTTTTATGTGGTTTAAAAGTCAAAGCGAGCTGTAAAAAATAACGAAGATTTTAAAATAATTCTCGAGTTTCTATGTAGAGTAATATGTCACCAAAAACAGGAGATAATACTTATTAATATGAAGCATACCTTTGTTATATTTCTTCATGTATTCATAGAAGATAAATTTATTTAAGATCATTTTAAACTATATTACTATAAAGTTGAGTATTCTTGAACTGCATTTCATTTAAACTATCACAATCATTTTAAATTTATATTATCACAAAGTAGTTGTCATGTTATATTTGTTTCCCATTATTTTATCAACGTTCCGTCATTTTGTAGTTATTAAAAGTGTATGGCACTGGAATTTATTGAAATTATACAGTAATTTAGCTATAAATTAAAGTTTTTAAAGATTTTTGACATCGCAGTCGCCCAGACGCTTTACTCTACATAAATGATTATTTTAGGGGTGGGGGCAACTTTCTCTAGTCAATGTTTTTTCGTATATTATAAATAAAAACATGTCTGTAGCATATGTATATGATATAAACATATGTATCATTGATTAAATTAGTTTATTTTGTTATTTTTTAGTAGAAATATACATTTATTCTGAAATATTTCAATTTTAATCTTTTTAAACTAGTGACGCCATCTATGCATGACAGCCTGAACTTAAATACAATGAAATCGAAAATTTCCTATTCTTTTCCGCTTAAAATTCTATATTTTATATTATGGTATTGATAATTGCAAATAGTATGAGATATGCATTTGATTTACATTACAATTCGAACACGTGTGTAGTTTATAATTTAATTTTAATTGAAAAAATATTTATTACAAATTCAAGTCATGATCTGTGATTTGATTAGTCAAAATGTAATCGTAAGGCGCAATCTGATTGGTGGCGATTTTACAACATTTATCTATGAGTACCAGTGGCATATTTACGTTAAGTGCCGCCCTGGACCAAAAAAAATGCCGCCCTGGGTAAAAAATAATTGCCGTTCTGGGCAAAAAAATTGCCGTCCCTGTACCAAGGGAAAATATAATATTATTTAACAGTCAAAATTCCTATATGAACTGAAAAGTGAGAAGTTTATATAAATAATGGAAAACATAAAAAACTGATGACTTTTAGTCACGTTAATTGAAATTTCAAATTTTATAAAGTAAAAAGTTTGTAATATAGAGAAATAAAAACTTGAAGACTTTTTTTTTTTAGTCTTGCTACTTATTTTTTTTAAATATGCTAAAAAATCTATCGCCCCTCTCGGTCTACCGCCCTAGGCCATGGCCCCATGGTAAATACGCCTCTGGAGACAGGTACTAACTAATCCCCGCTAGACGTGAAAACGGTCCGGAAAAAACGGTTCGATGAATTAATTTCAAAATTTACAGGACTGTTAGGGGTACATTAAGCTGTAAAAATACCTGGCAACATTAGTCTTCCCATCAATATTTGTAAAGTAGCGATAGATTTACTAAAAGACCATAAAAAGTCATTTTTTTGTACTTTTTCAAATTCATGGTGAGGGTAAAAAATTTTTTTTTTCTAATGAAGTCATAAAAGGGTCTTGTGGGAAATTTATTCAAGTTTTTTAAACTGCCCTTAAATTTACTGTTTAATAATTAGTTGATGATTATATTGATGATTGAAGACAAAATAATAATTTTTTTCATTTAGTCAGATATCTCAGCAAAAAAAATAATTGAAAGGGACCCAAAAAAAACCAACAAATTAAAGCTGAATATACAAGTTAAGTGGCCAATGTATTGGTTTAACTGAAAAAAAAAAATCCCGAGCTCGCGGACTCAAAAAAAATAGGAAAATGTTTGTGTCCCACTATTTCTTATGATTGCGTGATAACCGTAACTCAATAAAAAAAAATGCTAAAAAATCTCAAAACTAGAAACTTGAAGCTTTAAAATGCTTTTTGTTTTATTTGGATATGATCATTTTTCACAGAGATACAGCTCTTCAAAAAACACTAAAAAAAAGTTGTAATTGTTTGTTCCTTTAATTTTTTGGGTAAGTGTATATTAAAGCATACTAGTTGTTTAATTAATATATGATTTTATTGTATTAAATATTATTTATGTACAAATTTTTACCTATATACCTGAATTCATATTTTTTGTTCATTCTGTATAACAACTGAAGGCACATAAAAACAATTTTTAATATATACATAACAATAACAATAGTTATTAAAAAATATTATATTAACAAAATATATACATATACATACATAAATATAAAATAAAAATACTTAATTATTATACAGATTAAAAAAAATGCCCTTTCTTTTGTGACATAGTACTCTGGAACTATAAATCACACAAACTTAAAAAAAACAAAATGTTTGTTATATAGGTAGTTTTCCAATTACGGGAGCACAGTGCGACTCAGTGCCGCATAATGTCGCATTAGCAGAGGTTTAGTTGAAACAGATTAGTTTTCAAAGACGACATCTATAAATTTTATGTTAACTTATTGGCATCACTTGCGCATTACACCAGCAAGCAGAGCTTTTCTTAGTGCTCGTCTGTGCGAGGCGTTGCCGACGATGGAACACTCGATGCTGCGCACAATGTCGCATTATGCGCTCTTGTGCGGTAATTGGAAAACTACCATAGTCTATTAAAAATACAAATAATTTCGATTAATTTAATAGTTACAGCTTTTTAAGTAAAAGACAAAAAAAAACACAGTAATTTTTTAAGTTTTACAATAATTATTTATTACACTTTACTAAAACAGCTGTAACTAAATTTTAATACATGAAACTCACTGATCTGGTATTATTTAACTGGATAGTGGATACCTATGGAATTACTATTAAACCGGATGGCTAAATTTCATACTTTTTCTAACAGTATCGTTTCCATTTGCGCATGCGCGAGACGCAACACTGAACTCAATTTTGATATAATATAGAGGTATGTGACGTGCTTCTATAGTCTCTTTATTCAATTGTTAATCAGATTTGACAGTTAGTATGCATCTATGGTTGTTTATTTAGTTATTATTTGATAATTAAAATAAATTACAGGTATTCGCGTGTTAAATAAGTGTATTGTAGTTGAAATATACAATCGAACTTGTATGTATTTATTTATATATTTAACAAATCAATTTGATAAATTTGAATTTCGAACATCCGTTGACGCATGCGCATAATCAGTTTCGATTGTTAGGAAATATTCAATTTCAGCCATCATGTCTGACTTATCATCAGTCCAGCCATGTCAATGATGAAACTAGATTAAATAACAAACAGTTTAAGCCTACTCTAAAGTTTCTATAATATATAATTCTAGAGTTCTATGTCACTAAGAAAAATCACAAAATTTCCCTATTTTAACTCTACACAACAATCAGTTCCAGGATATTCAGGTAACTTGAGATTATATTTCTTAATCAAACCCGGAGGGACAAATCTACCCCCTAAATAATAAAACTCCCCATAAAATCTTTTGCACATTTCTTTGGTGCCGTTAATGAGATAAGTAGTTCTGGACAGAACCCTCCTTCTGGACAACCGAGCTTACGTCCCAGCCAGTTGGGATGTCAATGCTGTAAAAGTAATTCGTTACAGTCTTTGATTTCAAAAGGCCATATCTCCGTAATGAAAAAAGATATTTGAACTGTTCTTGCTTTAAAATGTAGTTCGATTCATCTGCTTTACGAATATATGTATCACATAAATATTTATTACAGCCAAACTCTTTAAAAATGACTTATCGCTAATCTCATATTAAAACATACATACTTCAAATAAGTTTTTTGAAATTATTTTAGAACACAAAAAGATATTCGAACCATTCTTGCTTTAAAATGAAGCCCAATTCGTCTGTTTTCTAACGATATATAACAACCAACAATTAAGTAAACCTAACCTATTTAAAAAATCAAAAACATTTTAATAACATTTACCTTGCAATCGGAACATTTGTTTTCTGCAATAACTCGACCCCGGGTGCAAAATTAGGTTTGAAACTAAACCCAAACAAGGCGTCAACAATTAAACCATATTTCTGGTAGGTATCGATGATAGTTGGTAAACAATTCAATATATAATTTGTTTTCGGTTATTTTGGGGTAATAGATGTTTGGACTGTATCCAAACATTTTGAGATGTCTTGCACAGATTAGACCATCTCCTCCGTTGTTTCCGGGACCACAAAGTACGAGAATGGTTTTTCATCTGACGGGTAACATTTTGTTATTGCATTAGCACAATTTAAACCAGCTAGTTCCAATATTCGTTGAATAATTCTAAATCAATATTAATCGCTTCATCTTGGGACAAAAATGTAGTTATTTTCTTCGATTGAAATTGAGTTTGAAACACCTAAAATATCAAATAAATTATTATTAATTATTGAAATTGATTTAAAATTAGATAAAAACTTTTTTATTAGAGGAAAACATAAAAAAATACGCATTTAAAATTTTTATGTCAAAATTTATAGCTACATATGTTATTTAAGGCTTAAAAAGAGATAAGAGATAGAGTTCTCTTGAGCGTGAAAGAGAAAGATTTATATGATAAAATTATTTAAGTGTCACTTGTTAAAGAGAGTATATGTAATAGATAACTATGACGGAGATAGAATATCAGTTCATTTTGATGTATGTGTCTCCATCTAGTGGTTATGTTTTGAACTATACCTGATTCTGTCTTTTTCTTATTGTTTCCTTTTTCATCATTTTCTTTTTCTTGACTGTTCTTGCCTTTTTGTCTATCCGTCTTTTTCTTATCGTTTGCTTCTTCTTCATTTTCTTTTTCTTGACTGTTACTAGGTTTTTTCCTATCTGTCTTTTTCTTATCACTTTCACACGTTTTTACTTTTCTTTTTCTTGTGTTTCAAACACTGCCAGGCACCTGTCGAAGCATCCTTTTCCATATTAGACTTCTTGTGAACAGTGCAGTACGAATTAACACATTTCAAACACATTTTGACATACTTCTTAGAACATATCTGACAACTATGTCTAATACAACTGTATCTATCCACTGGCGCTGACGCAAGACCCGCACACTCTAGATGGTACTTCTTCATGCAGTATTTCACAGAACATTGTACCTCAGTATTTGGTGTACTGCATGCAAAACAGTTATTCAACAATTGCTGCTTATTCTTCTTGTTCTTCTTCACCTTGGCTACCTTTTTCTCCACTTTCGGCACCTCGTCCTGTTTAATCTTTCCGCCAATGAACCCGCTGCACTTGGAAGTCCCGCATTGGCACGGCTTCATCTCCTTTCCGACGCATTCGAGATTATAGTTGAACGTTAGTTCCGTATCGGCAGCGATGTCTTTGAGTGCAAACAATCCAACCCGCGTGTCCCCATTGACTGTCCACTTCTGCGTTTCACAATTTGGCTCGCATGAATGATTCATGAAACGTGCAACGTTACCTTTAGGGCCTGCATCCAGCATCCGATCCTTGTCAATTGTCAGGAAGTAATAGTTTTCATCCTTCATTTCGCTCATGTGTTGCAGTCTTCGTCTATATTCTGTCTCATCGATCATTTCTCCGACGTACTCTATAACGAAACGACCTTTAGAAAGCGGTTCAAGGGTCTTAAGGCCCCAACCACGTCCTGCTGCGGTCCTGAATGGAACCAAAGCCGGGTAGAGCCTCTTTTCGAAGTTCTGGTTTTGACAGTGATCACCGGCTGGACAAACTTGAGGGCTGCATTCCGTTAGGAGCAATCTACGGAAGGAAAATTATGTAATAAATTCAGAGTGGGGAGAGATCTTTTATTTGAAATATACCTGTTCAGACAGTCGGTATCGGGGCCGCATGGATTCTCTGATTTTGGGTCGCAGTCGCACGATGTCATACTGTTTGGATGTAGTTCGAATGATTTCACATTCCCAACGAGTTTGTTGGTTTTAATTTTTATGTAGGGAGGGGGTTTTAGGCCGGAGTTGGTCTCTGCTTCGCGGTGGGCTTGCATTTCTGTAAAATAATACCAGGTGGATAACTAGCTAAAACAGCAATGAAAGGCCAAAAAAATATACCAGGTGGAGAAATAAAATTGTAACTACAAAACGACATATATTACAATCATTTAATAATATTACGATCATATTAACACAATCCCGACGTCCACATACACTTTCTGAGTTCTATGTAATCAAACATGAAGTATTTTTATTTATGCATTTTTTTTTGTATTTGTATGAATTTTAATTGTATTCTGCAAATATTTTACAAAAATACCTATATCTAAAAAAATATTTATTGGATTTATTTGAAATTCGAATACCCAAAACAAGACAATATTACAATCATTTTAACACATATCTGAGATTTCTACCACATACAGTTTCCGAGTTCTATACAATCAAACATGAAGTATTTTTATTTATGCATTAAATTGTATTCTGCAAATATTTTACAAAAATACCTCTATACCTAAAAAAATTTTAGCAGATTTTTTTAAATTCGAGCATACAAAACTAAACAATATTACGATCATTTTACAACATATCCGACATTCTACCACCTATACTTTCAAAGTTATATGTCATCAAACTTTAAGCATTTTTTATTTATCTGTTTTTAACAATTCTTTACTAAAGAACTATTCAATTGATATCAAATTTAAACAAAAACAAAACTATTTTAAGACATCTCCCACATTTACCAGACCAATGCACTAACCTTTAAACAGCCTATGCGCAATCACCGCCTCTTCATTAGCCCGTACGAACAACCCGTCTACGTTAGTTTTCTTAGTACTTGAATGTCCTGAATCACCTTCTTGATAGAGAAACACGCGACTCTTATTAACCCAGTAGTGGTCGTGCGAACCAAAGAACCTGACAACGAAATCACGCCTGTTATGGACAATAGCTCTTACGTTATCTGGGACGTCTTCAGGAAAGAGAATCTGTCCTGGCCACCAACGATACTTTCCAAGTTTCACCCAGATAACCTCGTTGTACAGAGGGTACCTTCCTGACTCACAGTCCTCACAGATGTAGCTTCCTTCTGGGAACTTTATGTTCAAGCACTCAGTGTGGAAACTCGTCGGGCATGTTTCGCAGCAAATCAAAGAACCTCCTTCTGAACAAATGAAGCACCAGTTAGCGTTTATGTGGTGTGTTTTGACCAAATCTTCTTCGGTATGTTTGGGGCATATTATGTGATTTGCGTTAAGTATATTCGTCCCCGCCGGTATGCAGAAGTTGCTCAAGTGGTACGTGGTCGGGCATCGTATGCACTTGGCTAGTTTCTCGTTGTTGAAGCGAGGTTTCGAGCCTCTTGGATTGTCTGAGATGCACGTGTGGCATGAATGGTACGGGCAGATGAATGATTTTGTACTCGAGAGGGACCACTCAGCTTGCGGCCACGTCTTGAGACATGCGGGGTGGTAGAACTTTGTGCAGTGGTACAGTGAACACTTCTGGCGGTACTCTTCGTTTGATTTATTATTTGTGTTTCCGTTGACGCAGTCGGAATTTAGATTTGTTGACTTCATTTCGGAACTCAATAAATTGGTATTTGATTGTCGATTTCGCAAGTTAACTTTTGTATCTACAGAACTAGATCTAGAAGTATCGTTTTCTTGTAAATTCTGCACTTTAACACTTTCACAATTGGCACTTTCTTCTTGTAAACTCAACTTCGTTGATTGTCTCTCGGACCGAATGTAATGCGCACAAACAAAACAAGGGGGCAGAACCCCCTGACTGCAATCTGCACAATAGAACTCAACGTTCGGCCGTTGTTTCTTCTCTTTCTTATCGTGGAATACGCCATCTCCTGTCACGTGGAACTTGATTTCGCTTGTAGTCGTATTGGTTTCAGAATCACTGCTCGACTCTTCTGTTGAATCGCTGTATTTTATCGTCGCCCCGATTTCGTCCATTATCTCACGCATTTTTGCGTCTATCTGTTCGGCTATCGACAGCTTCCGTTTTGATGATTTAGGCTCGTTTTCTTCAGTATCCAATTCTTGGCCACCTTGTACCAATTGTTGACCAGTTGGTACCAATTGTAGGACACCGTTTTTCAACAGCTCAACGCAAGATAGGTGGTAGTATCTCTTGCAGACACCATTACACTTGTAAACGTCGCCAGGTTTCTCACAACGGACACAAACATGCTCTCTCGTGACCCCTTTGAACAGGTTAGACCTCTTCTTTTTGATTAAGTGTGTTATTTTTTCCACAAACTCTTCAAGGGAGTCTTTATTGTCATTTGCAGGTTTCATGATATCGTTTTTTTTGTCACTTCGTAACTTAAGATTCTTTTTGTTGATTTCATTGATGTCCGGGTTATTTTCTGCCAGAGGTTTCGGGGATGATCTCTGTCGTAAGGTTCTGTTGTTTAATTCAACGTTTTCGTTTTCTTTAGGTGTAGGCTTTTTCTTTTCTTCTATTTCGACACAATCTATAGCAGTTTTTTGTTTCTTAACGTTACTTCTGTCCTCAATATCTTCTTCTCGTTTTCTTTTGCTGTATTTTATAGACTTGGGTTCTATTTTTTGGTTAAAAAACATCTCCCTCTCTTCTTTACTTGATAGAGAATACAATTCAATTTCTGCAACGGCTGTTTCCCATTTGTGTAGATTTCTTTCAGGCACGACGAAGGCGTTTAATAATTTTTGGTTTGTTTTCTGTGAAATGACAAAAAATAATTACAAGTGTATAGATTTTAAAATTCTAAATACGACTTACGAGAGATTTGATTTGTTTAGACATTTCAAACAATGCCTTCTTGCCTTCATAACGTAAGATTAAATGCTCGGCAACCCAAGATCTGCGCCCACCGTCACCAAAAAACCTCACGTGTAAGTTATACATTGGGGCTTTTGATCGACTCTGAACTGTGAGTTAAAAAAATTATTGTATAACAAAAATCAATGAAAATTTAGATTGAATAGTACCTTTCTTTATGAAGTAGACATTTTTTTCTGGGTCCAGACAAATAACACACGGCCAAAATGGGTAGTTACCAATTCTGGCCCAAACTAGGTCATCCAATTCCCATTTTAAGTTATCTGAAAGGTAATTTTAATCATAATATAAATAAGTTGTTTTTTGGTATTTATAAATTTTATGAAGTACATATTCAATATGTTAACTGAAAAGGGTGGTTCTTTGTGCACATTTTAAATGGATGTTGATTGGTTTAGGACCACTGGTTCGAATTTTATCATGATTTGAAGTTAGTCATAAAACTAACCATTTAAATTTGCGTCTTTCCCAATATCTTCCGTGCTACATTTTATTTCATCATCATGCTCTGTTTTCAGAACCAGATCTTCAAACTCTGACAAAATACTTGTCGCAATTGAACTATCATTGAATTCAATTTTAACAACACTATTTATTGGAGATAATAAATTCGACTTTCGCACTGGACTATCATCACTATTACACTTAAACACTGACTCTGGAACACTTTCAGTCCAACTAAACGTATCTAACTGCGAAATGACACTTTCGTTAAACGACAAGGATTTAAAACAGCCAATTTTTTTGCGGTTACCGTATGTTTTCAACGGTTTATGAATCGTAGGACTCGTAATTGAACTATTCTGAGAAACTATCTTCAGTACATTGTTGTAGTCCGTTTCTAGGTCGTTATCAGATGGTATATTAAGCGTAACTCTACTTTTCTCTGATATTTCATTGTCGATTGTTGATTTTTTGATATTGATTGTTTCATTTTTGTACTGTTTGGTTTTTAAAATCGTCCCGTTCACCGGAACAAGTGATAGGGCTTCATCTGGATTCAGAAAATCATCTGAATATTTTGGTTTTCTAGGGCGACCGTATCTACTAATAGAAATTAAATCACTGTTTTTAACCGGGCTTACATTAACACTTTTTAAAATATGTTTTTCATTCATCTGCATGTAGTTCTTTTCCTTTTTACTGTTTTTTTCAGTCTCTGTATCCATTTTACATGCAATTTTTGCTAAAAATTAACATTTTTTTAAATTGAATTTTTGAGGTTATGTGTAAAAATATTTATTATAGATAATTTAACTTATATTCTATATGATAGAAAGGTATTTTTTTAGATTTGTATAGGTATGCCGTTTTCATATTATTTGATAAAATAAATAAATATAATAAAATGACATACCTATACAATTCCCGCTAATAACCACGGGATAACACTCTGGTGGTAAAAACAGTGTTGCCAGTATGAACTCCCTAAAAAGTACGATAGGATCGCATCCGACGTTCAGGTCGTTCCGGTTTTGGGTAAAACCATAGACAAGGAAAGATAACATGCTTAGTTCCGGACCAATCAAATAAGCTTGTCAATGATGTCTATACTCCTTATTCTAGGTACCTTATATGTAAAAACGTTACGCTTATTTTCAAATTTACAATTGTCAGTTGTCAATTTTTCTTCAGTATTGTTTTGTTTATATTGCAGTATTGATGTATGTTTAAATCAAAATAAATGTGTATTTAATTCGATTTTACATTACGATAGAATTAAAACGTACTTTTTTTATCCATCTAATTCATAGTTTAAAAACAACATAACAAAATGGAAACGCCGAGAACGTCTATTCGAAAATCGGTTATTGATAGCCCTCGTGGTAATTTCGCCCCATTACGAAGATCCATCGTTGCTTCAACACCTCTAGTAAATGAAAACGTAAGTAATAATATCATTAATTATAATTTATATCCTAACTGTTTTTTTATCATAAACATTTCGCTTACAGGCTAATGATGATGACAGCGAAAGACTTGAATATCGTAAAAATAGAGGCAGACACATTCAGCAACAAGAAGTCGAGGCAACATCATCGGCACAGAAGGAATCATTACCTATTGAATATTTAAAACAGCATTTCGATACTTGCCTAAGAATGGCAGCGGAAAACGTAAATATCTCTAAGTTTCTTATCGCAAAAGAATTCTACTGTGTTTATTTTATTTTACAGAAAATCAACCAGAAGAACGTCTGGCAAATCCACGTCATTGATTATTTGGAAACAGTCTTGGACGAATCAACGGGGAACACTTTACAGTTGGCCGGAGCTGGTTTGGAAGTCAGTGCGAAGGTCTATGCAATGCGAGTAGACTCGGTCCATGCGCAGGTGCTAAAAATTGCAGGAGAACTCGGGAGACAGGGTGTCGTCAGAGATAACGAAGGTAAGATGTAACCTATTGATGTGTTGATGATTTGGTGAGATAGAACTTTTGAATCAAAATGCGTAGAAACTTGGGATTTGTGTTAAAATGACCGTTAGTTAATCTAGTTGTTTGTGTTTATGTTTTAACTTGGTACGATACATAGTTTTTTAGTTACAGTCATTTACGTAAAACAACAAAAAATATTGATGCATAAGAAGGCCTTCAGTTTGAAATCATAGAACTCTGGAACTATATATCACAGAAATTTGGGGGTGGGCTTAAAATGATCATTATTTAATCTAGTTGCGTGTGTTTAAGTTTTAATTTGGTACGATAAATAAACAAAACAAGAAAATGTTTATCATCATTATTTAATCTAGTTTTGTGCTTGATAGTTTAAAACCATTTTTCCTACACACACAGGACATACGTCCGACAATGAGGCCTTGTTGGACGATACAGCAGGCCCCAGTGCTGATGATAGGGCCAGAGGAAAGTCTAAAACAAAACGCAAAAAGCGCAAAACCGTCCTGGCCGATCCTGCGTCTCTGTTTGGAGAAATAGAAGTTTATGACTTGATGGACCCAATATTCCTGCAGTCTGTATCGAAAGGGAGTGATGTAAATGCGGCAGATGCTCTATTTCAGGCTAATATGGATGTTAATACCATCACCAGTGAATTGATGCTGATGTAAGTGGAGAAAAAATTAAATTTCCTAACCTCACTTTAATTTTTTTTGATATTTTCAGGACTGACGCTCCATTTTGGAACAGTACGGAGATGACAGAAGAGATTAGAAAGGCTCCAGACAGTGGTTCAATCAAAATCCCCCCACTGGCCATGAAACAGAACACTCACATTTGCCCAGCTTTTGCCCAGTTTTCGCTAGCCGATTGGGACGTCAATAAAGAAGGAGATGTTTCAAAGGAGCTCTCGCTGATGCAGAGGGATGACTATGCCTTCGACATGGATGCAGAGCCTCTGCCGGTGACGGAAGTCCCCATGGATACCACACACAGTAAGTGGTAATTCAAATAATTGTACTGTTTTGGTGGCGTTTTAAAACACAAACTATAAAACTACTAAGTTTGATGACAAAGAACTCTGGAACTATAATTTGCAAAAAGTTGGGGGTGAGCTTAAAATGACCGTTATTTAATTTCGTTTTGCATATTCAAATTTTAATTCAGTTCAATAATAAGTTTTTTGTTATAATCGTGTACGTGAAACGAGAAAAAATATTGATGTATAAGAAGGCCCTAAGTTTGATGACATAGAATTCTGTAACTATAATTCACAAAAAGTTAGGGTTGGGCTTAAAATGGCCGTTATTTAATTAGTTTTGTGTATTAATTTTTTTATTCAGTCCAATGAATAGTTTTTTAGTTATAGCCGTGAAAGAAAAATTAAAAAGGTTTATGTTTGACGACATAGAACTCTGGAATTATAAATTGTAGGAATTTGGCAACCAGTTTAAAATGTTCCTTGTTAAGTCTAGTTTAATGTGTTCAAGTTTTTACTCAGTACGTTAAATAGTTTTGTGAGTTACAGTCATTTACGTAAAATATAAAAAATATTAATTAATAAAAATGTTCTATGTTTGATGACATAGTAGTCTGGAACTATAGATCTTAGATCTTTGGAGCTGAGCTTCAAATGTTCATTGTTTGGACTAGTTTAATGTGTTCAAGTTTTAACTCAGTCCGTTGAATAGTTTTTTAGTTACAGTTATTTACGTAAAATATAAGAAATATCAATGAATAAAAATGCCCAATGTTTGGTGACATAGAACTCTGAAACTATAGATCGTAGATCTTTGGGGTGTGCTTAGAATGTTCGTTATTTAGTCTAGTTTTGTGTATTTGAATATGGTTCAATTACGATCAGTCGTTTTTCAGTTAAGGCTATTTACGTAAACTAAAACGAAAAAATACAGTCACTTATAATTATTTGTGTTTGCAGTGCAACGGGCAATCCTCGACTCATCCAGAGCTTTATCGGACAACGATGAAGAAGATATAGGGAATTTAGGAACACACAAGACCCGTGTTGAGAACATCGTAGACCTGCGACCTGTCAGCGCGGCTGAATCTGCTCAACTTGAGTACTCGTACCGGCTCCCGCAAGGCTCAGTGTGGGCGGGACCTTCATACTGGAAACTCAAGTCGATCACTCCAAGACGTGAGTTCAATATAACTTTTATTTATGATTTTTAAGAAGTTTGACTGTATTAAATATGTGGATGTTGGATATCGTTAGAAAGCTAATGTACCAGGCTTTAACTTGATCTAACAAGGGGAGGGCACAGATTGGGAAATGAAGTTTGGAAGCAGACTTCGTATGATAATAGTGTATCCTTAAGTTGTTAACATACTAAAATTTAGGCGCCAGCCACCGAGTCAATTTCGAAAAAAAGGCTCTAAATTTTTAACAGCACCTTATATACAATGAAACGTTATCCATTAACAACTAGTCAGTTGGTCAAGGGGATAGCAAGTCACTCCGCAAACCCGAGGTTTTTCAGTTCGATTCTCGGTTGGGGCATTGTAATTTTATTTTTATTTTTTCTCTTGAATAATTATTTTAAAAAATTGTTGAAATAATGTTTATTTATTATATTATATATTATAATATTTATAATATAATAGTAGTGACGTTAAATATAAATAAAAACAAACTTGTTTGTCTAAACGTCAAAATTTATTTAAGAAAAGGTAATCGCAAGCTTTTGATTCACAGAATCATCGTCAGGCTAAAATATAATAAATAACAATTAAATACATGCTAAAACTTTAGAGCCTTTTTTTTCGGAATTGACTCGGTGGCTGGCGCCTAAATTTTAGTATGTTTACAACTTACGTGGTACACTATCACCATGCGAAGTCTGCATCCAAACTTCATTTCCCAATCCGTGCCCTCCCCTTGTATTTATTTAATTATCTATTAAAGCAGTCGAGTTATAAGGTTATGAATGCCAATGATTGTTAAAATCATTTTTAATAGGTTTGACTATAAAATATATAAATGTTGCGTATCATTGCAAAGCAGATTAATCAGGTTTTAATTTAATGTTTGAAGTATTTTAATTATCTGTTAAGGAGTTATACGATTATTAATGCCGATTTTTGTTTATTGTAAGCGATAAAGTAAAAGTCATTTTTTTTTTTAGAGGTTTGACTGTATTAATATATGGATGTTGGATTTAGAAAGCGAAAGTACCAGGTTTTAAGTTGATTTATTTAATTATCTATTAATGTAGTCGAGCAATAAGGTTATGTCAGATGATTTTTTCCAGCTCATTTAACAGTGACGGCACAAAAACCAGTGAGAGGTCAGAGAAAAATAAAAGTGAACACTCTGGAGTATAGAAGGGAAGAGCTCCTGGATGACCACATCTGTAAAATCCCCTTGACCCTGAAGAAGATATACATGGAAAAATGGCGGCCGGAAAAGTAATTTTCTCAATACCTGTGCCGTTTGTACGTAATTAATACAATTAATCTGTTTCAGATGCCACCTACCGGCTGATTTTCATATCAACCCTTTAGACAAGCTCTGTCTGAACCTGAACGATACCTTTAAGCTAACCGTAGAGCCCAGAGTTACTTCTCCAGCTTTGGAAGAAGAGAACATTACTGGTTATAATTACACGAACATGAATGACAGTAATTATTGCGCTGATGTTAATAACGTCAATGATGATAATAACGTCAATGATGATGATAATAATGAAGATGATTTTACGGAAGCTTTGGATGGGGAGGCAGTCGTTGGTGAAGAGAACGGAGATGACCAGCCGTATAATTATACTCCAGATAATCTTATTGAGGCACCTCCAATGGTGAGTTGATTTTGAGAGGTTTTACTTTTAATGTATTAAATGTATATCGTTGGAAAGTTGATGAATTACGCTATGATTTGGTGTTTAGAATATTTAATTATCTGTTAAGGCAGTTGAGTTATAAGGTTATGAAGTCACTAGTTTTAGTAAATCGTTTTTTTAGAAGTTTGACTATTAAATATATGGATATTTAGTATCGTTGGAAAGCTGGTTAGTTGGGCTTCGATTTGGCGTTTGGAACACTTAATTATCTGTTAAGGTGGTCAAGTTATAAGTTCTTGAAGTTAGATGATGTTTTTAGTTCACTAGTTTTAGTAAATTGTTTTTAAGACGTTTGACTGTATTAAATATATATGGATGTTGGGTATCGTTGGAAAACTGATTAGTCAGGCATTAATTTGCGGTTTGAACTATTTAATTATCTGTTAAAGCGGTCGAATTATAAGGTCATGAATACCAACGACTGTTAAAATCGTTTTTAAGAAGTTTTACTGTAAAATATGTGAATGTTGGGTATCGGAAAGCTTATTAATCAGGTTTTAATTTAGCATTTAAACTATTTAATTATCTGTTAAAGTGGTCGAGATATAAGGTCATGAATGTCAATGACTATTAAAATCATTTTTAAGAGGTTTGACTGTAAAATATATGGAAGTGGGGTATCGTTGGAAAACTGATTAATCAGGCTTTAATTCGGTGTTGGATTTATTTAAACATCTCTTACCACTGTCTACTTATAAAGTATTAAATCCAATGTGTTTTTTTTATGGCAGGTTCCTAAAATCTTCGTACCATACGCGACAAGAGCAAAGAAAATAGACATGAAGGAAATCAAATCAGCAGTTTGGGCTATCGTGTCCAATAACAACACAGCCGAGAATAAGGTAAGTGGGGGGAAGAAACGCGATATCTTCAAATCATTGTTTTGTTTTTGTTTTAGGAAAACGAAAAGCAAGAAATAACAGAAATCAATTGCAATTTCTCAGATATTCACACGAAAATCTTCGATTTGCTCCCGAAAGAGACGAGAGAGATTATTTCCGCTCCTATAGAGTTTTATGCCCTTTTACATGTCGCTTCTGAACACAACTTGTGTCTTACTTCCGATAAAGATTTGACCGATATTAAAATTACGAAAAAAAGCGATGATTCCGATTAAAATTTAATATTGATTGTTGAATCAATTTCAAACTGTAATCGGAATCATCACTTTTTTTCAACAATGTATATATATTTTAAATGTAATTGTCGGTTTTAATTTGTTGTTTTAAAGTACTTTTTTTGTATATTTACATACTTTGATGTGTATTTTTTTATTCCTACTGATTTTAAATTAATTGATATAGAAATAAATATGTATTTTTAATAATATATGACTTTAGTTGTTTTTTTTGATTGCGAGAAATATGAAAATTAATCTCACTTTGTCATCCGTCCATCTGTCCGTCTGTGTGTCCTTCTCAATCTAAACAAAATATCTCATAAACTCAGGGACGTATTTCCATAAGGGCGTAGGGGGCGATCGCCCGGGGCGGCCGATCTTAGAGAGGCGACATATAAAAAAATATTTTGGTACAATAAAATCACGCAAGTCTGTTTATTATTCATTTAAAATTGTTATGATATTCTGTACATACGAGTTACATAAATGTGTGTAATAAGTAAGTAACTAAGTTATTCCCTAAAATATCGAACGCAATGAAAATTGCATATTTTTTAATCTCGATTCGACTCTTACTTCGTAAAATATCAAATGAAAATTTTATTTGTTTATGTTTTAATATACATTTTTTTCTTCAAATGGAGGTTGTAGGGAATTTTATAACGTACAACTTTTATTTGAAACTTTTTTTTGTATAATAGATACTTATTTAGACCGGTATTTAACAAAAATCAGAAAATCTGAAGAATTTTGTAACTCATGACGCAGGCAACCAAAATCAGATAAAACTTAGGATATTATTGTAAACCAATTTTGTAACAAATCCTGTGAGTAGCAAAACTGTACCTAAAAATAACCTGTTTTAGCCTCCACAGCCTGGACTATACTACAATACACAGACAAAATTTTCCTCGGCAAAATAATCACGCGAACTATCCTATTTCTAATAATCCTTGCTCTCAAATAATTTATCCTGAAATCACTCATTGCTAAACTTTTCTTTATACTAAGTTTTTGACATTCAAAAAAAATATACTGGGACGGCCGACCATATTCGCCCAGGGCGCAAAATTTATAAATACGTCCCTGCATAAACTATACCTTGGTAAGATAGAAACTTGAAATTTTTACTGAACATGTAATATAATACTTTCTAGACTCTAGAGTATTCTAGACAATGATTAAAAAAAAAATCTTTTCAGGAGGGTTGGGGGAGGGGCACTAAAGAATTCAAGCTAGGCAAAAAAATATTTTTTTTTAATACCAAGGCGTGTGGGGTGTCAAAATGTAGATCTGAATCAGTAGAATTTGACCCTATTTTTTTTTCTAAATAAAAAATGGCACTTTCAGGGGGCTTAAAAACAAATCCAAAATATTATTACTTTTTTTAGATGTAAAATAAAGAAAAGATCATAATTTAAAAAAGTTTCGGTAATTGTGCGGAAAAAATAAATTTTTGTAGGTGGTCTATGAAATCACTTCGGTGTCCGTCTGTTACAGACGATTTTCTCTGAATATATCTTTCGCGAAAAACGGTTAAAAATTGCTGTCCCCCAACCTTATCATCAAAAGGATCGCTCAAAAAAATCTAAAAAACATCTGCTAAGTAAATGCACAGTGCTTCCTCGTGATAAATTCATCAAAGGTAGTTAATTATTGAACAATTTAAATAAAAACCGATAGTGTTTAGATAAATTGCCTGGAATTGGTTAACCATTTAATTTTTATACAATTTTACTAAAAAATATTAGTTCGACGCACCTGATTATATTTAGAAAAACAAAACACGCATTTTAAAAATAAATTGAGATAAATCATTGTAAGGGAATATTTTACAACAAACGATGTAGACCCATATTATAGGAAATTTAATGCTCTACAAAAAATATTCTATAAAATTTTCACGTAACATGTGTCGTTCTTGAGATATCTTGAAAAAATAAATATTTTGACCGTCCTCAAACCAGACCCAAGTGATTCATGAGTTATGCGTATGACAAGGATTCAGGGGACAGACGGACACACAGACAGACACGGAACGAAAAGTGTTTGTCTTGACGTGAAACGGAAATATCAATTTAAAATTTTGAAATTTTTTTTGTCTCAATCTGAAACGATCACAATGCTTCTCGTATCTTCGATATTGCGAGGAAGCAATAAGTTTCAGTATTTTTCAGCTGCAAAATAAATAAGGGACCTTTATTACGTGCAAAATACTAAAAAAGAAATGCAGGAAAAAAAGTAAAAATGAATATTTACAGAATATTTAAAGTTATTCTTATTATTACCATACTTAATACATTATTCAGTACCGGATTAAGTCAGCGTGAGGCCTGTATCAAATGTTATAAAGACGCCATTGGCAGTGGCGTCGCTAGGGAGGAAGGGTGACACCCAGGGCGTTTAATGTGGACAAAGGACCCCGCAGTTTTTGATAGGGAAATGGCTTTCAGTCAATCTCTTTGAAACCAACTGGAAAATATTCTCTAAATCATCCCGATTAAAAGTCTCAATGGTCGCAACCGCCTAAGTTCCCGAGGTCTTGCGCAAAGAGCTGTTTTGTACCTAATAATGCAATAAAAAATTGATATAGTACAGGACATTTTGAACAAAGAAATTAATTTTTATGTATCGTCTTGTTTATTTAATTTCTAGATTTGTATGTTGTTAAAGTTTGCAAGTTCTAGCAAATTGTCTTATGGATTATAATAAAGTTTTTATAAAACATGTTAAGGTATGTGTAGTGCCGTCAGCGCCAGCCACTAGCGATATTATTAAAATATTAAATTGTAAAATAAAAACAATAGAAAATTAGTTGTCATAAAAATATAACTTTGATTTGTAACACACTTATGGGACACCTTATATAAATGTAACTATTTTAAAAATATGCTGCTTGTCTAGCCTGACAACTTTTGTATTTAAAGTTTTCTTCCATTTGTTATAATAAATTAAATATTGAACTTGGGAAATCCTGTACTATATCGATTTTTTTATTGCAGTATTAGGTACCTACAAAACAGCTTTTTGCGCGAGACCTTGGGAACTTAGGCAGTTGCGACCATTGAGACTTTTAATCGGGATGATTTAGAGAATATTTTCCAGTTGGTTTCAAAGAGATTGACTGAAAGCCATTTCCCTATCAAAAACTGCGGGGTCCTTTAGAAAAATCGATAAAAAAAATCAAAGATCGGAGCTTTAAATTAAATCAAATCGAGATTGAAAACCCTAAACTTAAATTATTAATTATGGACGGTAGATGGTAAATCCAATAAGAGATATTTTTCACAAAGCTGCGAGGCCCGTAGCATTTGCTACTCCTGCTACATGGTTAATCCGGCACTGACATTATTACATAATATACAGGTTGGGGCATTTAAAGTGTTACAGATTATTATCTCAGAACTATGTTTCTACCAAAAAATGTTTGGTTGTGAGGGGGTAATCAAACTGTAATATTTAATTGTTATTTTATCGTGGCCTTCAAAGATATGTGAAGGTCAACATCATTTTTTTAAATAGGAACCTATAGTTTTTATTTAGTAATCATATTCGACGTGAAAAAACACGAATCTTTCATTGAAAACTTTTTTTTGATATCTATTTGATATTTATTAGATATCTAACAAAATAATTTCGAGATTTTGAACATTCAAGATTCTTTTACTCAGAAATCAACTTTAGAGAAAAGTTAAAAATATAAAAAATGTTTATTTTAGTCTAATGAAACTTGGAGAATTATTCTAGATTTTTTTTAACATTTCGTATTTTTTTTTGTTTTTGTTAAAATAAAATAATTAGAAATAGTTATTTGTGTATCTAGGGTGTAAAATGATAGTTTTTCGCACGAGTGTGAACGTTTGTTAGTCTCGGCTAGCGCCTCGACTAACAATCACACGAGTGCGAAAAACGCATTTTACACCCGAGGTGCACACAATATTTTTTCTACAACCCTATTTATTATATAATATTAACAATAATATAATATAATAATTAATTTATATACTTTGTATTTTGCTATATGAATATTAAAATTCAACTCTAGTAAGCTTTGGACAAAATTTTTGACAGTTCTATTTTCATTTCAATGTGTTTCATATTATTCTATAATATAAGATGGATAAGTGGTGATACTAATATAAGAAAGAACATAAATGTGCACCACCAGAGATATCAGAAGCTGCAAGTTCTGTAATTTTAAATTTACTATCTGCAAAATCTAAATTGATATATGAAAATTACACATAATGTCATGAATTGTACCAAGAAAAAAACCTTAAGGTATTGTTTATAATTGATTTAATTTTATTAATTTTTTTTTTCATTATAATAATTAATATAGTGCTTAAATTTTAGTAATTTGTTTAATTAATACTATAATACTATAGTATTTATAAAATTAATTAATCGTAAAAAAATGTAAAAATGTATGTGTTACTATGGGAACACTTTTGCGCACGCCGTGCGTGAAAAAACTTTTTACGCACGGCGAGCGCAAAAGTACTACTTTACACACTGAAATGTCAATGAAAAAGCCAACTTTTTTACACGGTTGTAGAAAAAAGTTTTTTTAATTTTATAAAATAATTCTCCAAGCTTTATTAGACCAAAATAAAATTATTTTGATCTTGTACTTTTTTTCTAAAGTTTATGGTTTCTGAGTAAAAAATTCTTGAAAGTTCAAAATCTCGAATTGTTTTGTTAGATACATTGGAAAACTAATGTTTTTAAAAAAACATTTTTCAATGAAAGATTCGTGTTTTTTCACGTCGAATATGATTAATAAATAAAAACTATATGTACCTATTTAAAAAAACGATGTTGACCTTCAAATATCCTTGAAGGCCACGTTAAAATAACAATTAAATATTACTACTCGATTACCCCCTTACAACTAAACATTTTTTGATTGAAACATTTTTTTCAAATATGCGATGGTTCTGAGATAATAATCTGCAACAGTTTAAAAACTCCATCATCCTGTATGTACAAAAATAAATCTACGTTTAGCTGTACAGTAATCCCTCCATTTCCGCGCTTAATTGGTTCCATAAATTATTAATTAATTAAAGTCTTTTTTCCGAACTTTTTCAATCACGTAAAAGTGAATTCCGGTAAATTGAGGGATTAAAATATCTGTTCTACTTTATAAATCTGATTCTGGGTGAAACTATCATCGACATTTTGTCTTTGAACATTGGACAAATTCACAGCAAAATATTCAGGCAATGGGACATGTTTTGGGCCCCCAAAATAATCTTGAACGTATACTTGCTCTAAAATTAATTTCATCGCGAAAAATTGATGATCTGTAAAGAAAATATATTACTTCAGAAATTAAAATCGGGAGTGTGGTGGGGGTGATTTTATTACCTTTCGGCCAACCTTTCATTATTGGATGTCGTTCGAATAACGCCCTTGTAGCGAAGGTGTATTCTTCAGTATTTTTTTCCAGCTGTGAAAAAATACGTGGCGAAACTTCAGTATCCGACGTACACACAGATTTCATATTTTTGTTTGTTGGCAATACTTTATTTGGGTGATGCGCGCGCATATGAGTTGTGTCAGTGACTGAATGGTGCTAAAACGGTAGAATATATGCGACCGCGTAGAGAGTTGATTTTCTAATAAAATACAAGTTAACTGTTCTTGGTTAGGACAAACTTTTGGGGCGAAATAGAGTTTCATTATTTGGATTGGTTCGTTTTCGTAGGTTAGGTTAGGTTAGGTTAGGTCTATTCTAACACATCAACACGTGATATTTGATAGTTGTGGCGTCAGTCCGCGTCAGTAATGGCATATATTCTTCAAATAAGTTTTTACCTTCGCGAAATGTGTCATAACCTAATTCGAACCTAAATTCAAAAATTTCATAATCTGTAAAGCCATAAACTAGATAAAGTAGATAAATAAATTGTAAAGTCATTTACCGGCAGAAATTCATACCAACTGCCGTCAACGATTCATATTGCCGTCGCCGGCAACGGAGTCAGTCCCTTATTAATATAATATTATATAACAATGTATTGGCGGTCGCATATATTCCACCGTTTGAGCACCATTCTCAGTCACTGACACAACTCATATGCGCGCGCATCACCCAAATAAAGTATTGCCAACAAACAAAAATATGAAATCTGTGTGTACGTCGGATACTGAAGTTTCGCCAAATACGTTTCAAACAAAATTAAAATCAAAAAAATGGGTGTGACTGTATCATGCACAGTCGAGGGAATGACGTGAATACGTAGCAGTGGAGTATTGTATAATATAAGGTAGTGGCGAATTTTTTTTTTTTTTTTTAAATCAAAACTTTTTTTGTGCAATCATTAGGCCTTTCCGCTTAAAAAAGGTCCTAACACTCATAACTGTAACTCTACTCATTTATTTGTTATAATTTTTTAATGTTCATAAAACCTTGAATTTGGGTGTTTTCAATCATAAAAATGTACACGTTAAAACTAATATATTCATATTTAAAAATTAAATTTATAATCTTCAAACGAATGTTAACAATATGGTATACTTCAATTTTAAGATTATTACCGGCACCCACCTTTATTTTAATTAACAACTATGTGCGTTTTTCTACTCTGCGCGCTCATATTGCCCTGCGTTTCTCTACTCTGTGAGGGCAATTAGCCCTCACAGAGTAGAGAAACGCACTCAGTTGTTAATTAAAATAAAGGTGGGTGCCGGTAATAATCTTAATTGAAGTATACCTTATTGTTAACATTCATTTGAAGATTATAATTTTTTTTTAAATATGAATATATTAGTTTTAAGTTTTAAAGTGTACATTTTCATGATTGAAAACACCCAAATTCAAGGTTTTATGAACTTTAAAAAAATTATAACAAATAAATGAGTAGAGTTACAGTTATGAGTGTTAGGACCTTTTTTAAGCGGAAAGGCCTAATGATGACACAAAAAATGTTTTGATTTAAAAAAACATTTTTTCTTTTTGTAGGGCCTTTTCGCGCATTAAAAAAATTGCACCCAAGTACCGACTGGCTCTTGACTTTTTAAGTTCTTTGAGGTCTCAGGTCAAGGCCGTAACTACCACCAGGGCAGCCGGGGCTACCGAGCTTAGAGGGGCCCCGAAAAAGAAAGATATTTTTTACGAAATCGGATTAAAAAGTTTTGAGTTAAACTCATTTTGATTCAACACAGAAAAAAAAATCAAAAATAAAAACTAAAAAAAAAATTGTTTAATACATTTATAGAATTATCTTTAGCGCCATCGCATAGTATATAAAAAAAATTACAAAAAAATAATGTCCCTTTGTTGCTCACAAGATATCAACGAGTCAATTTTTATTTTTAAATGTCTTTTTTAGCCGTTTTGATTTGGAACATGTCACACTTACATATTTATAATTATAAGGAATATCTTTCTCCAAAATTTTATTAAAATAGTCACAATCACAAACTTCAAAATTGTTTTTTTTTTTTGCTGCCCCGGGCCCCCCGAGCCTCTAGTTACGGCTCTGTCACAGGTATACGAATCTGAACATAGTTGCCGGTTGTCATATTATGTCCACTTCCTTGTAGCTCCCGGTCTATACGACGTTATTCCCGTCAAAAATTATAAAATCGATGCCTCACCTTTGCTATTCGTCCTATGAGCATCACATGGGCACATCTCGGATCTTCTGGATCATAGTTATGGTCTGCGCAGTAACTTTCTTCAGCTAAAGTGCAAGTCAAAGTACATCGAGTATCTTTCTAAAAAAACAAACTATTGATAACTATTGTTCGTGAAAATGAGCACTGTATAATTACAGTGGCGTAGCGGTGGGGTGGGGGGGGGCAAGGGGGTCTATCATGCCCCGGGCGCTACTTACAGAAGGGCGCCAAATGGCTTTGAACCTTTTGAACCGCATAGCATAAACACAATTTTTTTACAAAGGCCAGAATATGCAATTGAAGACCTTTTTTTTTTCTTAGTCGTGAAATTGTAGAATGTATTTAATAAATAAGATTAGAGAAATTAAAAACTGAAGACCTTCTTCTTTTTTTTTAGTCACGCCAATTTCAATTTTCAAATTTATTATAAAATTATTATTATTATTTTTAAATTATTTTTGTGGGCGCCAAAAAGATATCGTGCCCCGGGCGCCAATTATGCTTGCTACGCCACTGTACAATTATCAAGGAGGTCGATAATATGTAACCGCCGGAGTCCGATTATTCCCGAGATATAGAAATTAAAATGCAAACCAGGAAATAGCCACAATTTTTAAGAGAATTAATTATTTTAGTTTTAATTATATAGTTCGTGAAACCGAGCGATCTTTTTAATCATCGAGGGGAGAGTGGGGGGGGGGGGGGGTAAACGTAGAATCGCGGAGTCTGGTTGTTATTTTTTTTAAACCAAAAAATCGAAAAAAACGTCAATTGGTGAAAATTAAAAAAAAAAATATACCGAAAAAGATAATTTGAAAAATTCAAAAATTAAAGAAAATCGATTATTTCCTACAAAAAAATTTTAGGAGGAAAAATGAACAGAACATAAATTATAGATAAGAACATTTTCTATAACTTTAATCTAAAAAATATTTTTCTACTGCGCACCGTTTCAAAAATAAATAGAAAAATTCATAAATTGACATCACTAAACATCCGTTTCCGATTTAGTGATTGTTTTCAAAAATAGAAGATGCACATCTAGAGTATACAAGAACCTTAAGTTTAAAATTTCATGTTTGTAAGTCTCACCGTTTTGGCTGTAGAGCGTTCACAGACACACTGTGTATGTGTGTGTGTTAAATGTAGTTTATATTCAAGTTCATAGTGGAAAGTGTTAATTAATGTAATTTCTTCTGTATCATGATGTATAAAAAATAGTAAAAAGGCTTGTGTCGACCGAAAAAGCTATTTGAAAACAATTGGTGAAAAATAAAAAAATAAAGAGTGATTTATTTTAATATACGCCCCCCCCCCCCCAATCCTTGCTACGCAACTGTATTTGTTTGTTATGTTTGTTCTAATTGTTAATTTCCTTACTTCCAAGTCTTTCGCAGATAATTCCAAGAGCGTGGTGTACATGTAAGGCACTCCAGTGCTGTTAATCACAGGCCCATCTGCCATAGATATAATATTGGCGAACGGATATCCGGTCGCTTCCGGAAGTGACGAGATGGTTGCTATAGATACCCAATCTGAAGAAAAAAAATTGAATGCATTTTTAATCGTGAACAAAATTTATATAATTTATAACATTGTATCTACTTCCGATTGAACCGGAAGTAGATACTAAGCTTACATCCCTTACGACGCCATTGTATAGTCTGTACAAGGTGGGGCATTTAAAATGTTACAGTTCATTATTTCAGAACCATCGCATATTTGAAAAAAATGTTTCAACCAAAAAATGTTTGGTTGTGAGTGGGTAATCGAATTGTAATATTTATTTGCTATTTTAACGTAGCCTTCAAGGATATTTGAAGGTCAACATCATTTTTTTAAATAGGAATCTAGTTTTTATTTAGTAATCTTATTCTAAATGTTAAAATAATTCTAGAATAATTCTCCAAGTTTCATTAGACCAAAATAAACATTTTTTGTATCTTGTACTTTTTTTTCTAAAGTTTATGGTTTCTGAGTAAAAAATTCTTGAAAGTTCAAAATCTCGAATTATTTTGTTAGATATCTTGGAAAGCTTGGGTTGTTCAAAAAAAAGTTTTCAATGAAAGATTTGTGTTTTTTCACGTAGAATAAGATTACTAAATAAAAACTATAGGTTCCTATTTAAAAAAATAATGTTGACCTTCAAATATCCTTGAAGGCCACATTAAAATAGCAAATATATATTACTGTTCGATTACCCCCTTACAATCAAACATTTTTTGGTTGAAACATTTTTTTCAAATATGCGATGGTTCTGAGATAATCAACTGTAACACTTTAAATGCCCCAGCCTGTATATTGAAAATATTATCAGCATTTAAAAAAAGAATTAACTGCAAAAATCAGGTAATTTTCATTCTGATTTTAATGATATAAATCGGCGAAAATGTTGCTTATTTGGTTCCAAATTTCAATCTAATTATCGACAAAATTAAACGTAACAATATAGGGGAAAGGCTCGTACCTTGGCCTTGGGACGGTTTTACCTTGGGACAATTGCTCTAGAAATTCAACCACTGTAGCTGTAACTATCTGAATTATACACTGATCTGGTATTATTAGCACACCCAAAGCATGCTATGCTTTGCAGTGTGGTTTTACTCTCGTCCCATTTTTTTTTTCGTATGACATTTGATAAAACGAGCATTATATATTAAATTTCTTCAGTAACCCCCTTACATGTTTACATTTTATAAATGAGAACATTACAGTCTCCGTATTCAATTAATTTAATATCGATTGGTTTTAATTTTCTGTCATAAAAATATAAACAAAGTTCAATTTGTCGTTTTTGGCCCGTTTTTACACCTTGTCAACAAACTGCAGCTCGCAATACGTAATAAATTGACACAAAACCTTTTGAAATCGCTTCATCTATTTGCAGAATAGAACCCTATTAAAACTCAACCAAATCGGATAACTAGAAGTAAGGAAATTTGCAGTTAATTTACATCATTTTGATTATTTTAACGAAATTCAGAATCGCAAATATAGGTAGTGATCGAGGTAGTTCGATAAATATCCACAGCGAGCGCCACTATAGTTACTTAGCTTCATTGTTATGTTTTGTGATGACTTCATCTGTCATATTATACTTATTATTATAATTTATATGTATATAGCTACGTCGATATGTTCTGTATTTTAATTATTTTATTCAAAGTCAATCAATGACTTTTTAAACAAGATAAAATTAGGTAAGTTCATTTTTAAAACAAAAATATAATATCATATAGTATAACCTATAAATATTAATTTTATTTTAGATCAATGTATGTTTTTGTAAACGCCAGACATTAGGTGAATACAGTTGTTATCGTTGTAATTTAAAAATATGTGGATGTATTTATTTTATCTTTTTAATTATTATTAAATTTTTATACATTGTCATATTAATACAATTTACAAAAAATCATGTATCCATTTTATATGTCATTAGTTAAAAAATGTACATTTAAATTTTGTATTGTATTAAATTATGTTATTGTCACATTGTTTGATACGTTTTTCTATGAAAATATACGACGAAAATGAACATCTGGATTTGTTCATACTTTTCATTGTTGGTATGGTATGTTTTTAAAAAAAATTGAATTGTGTTTGTTGAAATTTAATGTTAATTCCGAACAAATATAGTTGTAAGTATGATTAACGTATTATTTATTATTTGTGGAAGATGTTTTTCAGGTTCTGTATTTATTTATTCTTTTGTGACAAATTGTTTTAAGAAAATAAATATACTACATGAAAGTGAGGTTATGTCATTTAACTTATAAAACCACTATTATTACTATTAATATCAATTTAGACAAGAAATGAGAGTCAAAAATTAACATTTTTTAAAAACATTCTTCAAAAAACAATAGTTTCAAAAGTCTAAAGGGTGTGCTTTTTATGGCCAAGCCATGCTATTTAACTGTATAGTGGATACCTATGGAATTACTATTAAACCGGATGGCTAAATTTCATACTTTTTCTAACAGTATCGATTCCATTTGCGCATGCGCGAGCCGCAACACTGAACTAAATTTTGATATAATTTAGAGGTATGTGACGTGATTCTATATTTTCTTTATTCAATTGTTATTCACATTTGACAGTTAATATGCATCTATGGTTGTTTATTTAGTTATTATTTGATAATTAAAATAAATTACAGGTATTCGCGTGTTAAATAAGTGTATTGTAGTTGATATACAATCGAATTTGTATGTATTTATTTATATATTTAACAAATCAATTTGATAAATTTGAATTTTGAACATCCGTTGACGCATGCGCATAATCAGTTTCGGTTGTTAGGAAATATTCAATTTCAGCCATCATGTCTGACTTATCATCAGTCTAGGAATTATATGTTATATTGGCAACCCTGTCCTTTGTTTGCTCACCAAATTATTTAAATTTGAGTCATTGTTTGAAGAGTTAAGTGTCATATAGTTTTTGTACCTTGAAAGTAAAATTTTGCTGCAACTTCCGGATCATATACAAACAAGCTAAGCTTTATTACTGACATTATCTGATGTAGTACTGTCGCAGCATTATTTAAGCAAGAAGTTGTTGAATCGTAATTTTTTTTATACATTAGAAAATTTATTTTCTGACATTTTTTTGGTTGTACCTTGGGACTAGAGCTGGGCGCGTGAGTAATTTTTGCTCACGATCACGCACGCTCACGAGAGAAAAAATTTTAGTCACGCCCGCTCACTCACGGTTACAAAAAAAGTATTCACGATCACGCCCGCTCACGAATTCTATTTTTTTACTCACGCCCGATCACGCACGGCGGGTCACGCTCGTGACCCGAATAATATATTATAAATAAAATGTTTAATATAAAAATTCGATTTAACAGATTATCATATATGCATGAGATCAGAAATTAAAGAAATATCAAAATATACATACATATACTCACGGACTCGCGCACGACAAAAATGTACTCACGCCCGGTCACGCCCGATTGTTTTATTTTGACTCACGATCACGCCCGCTCACGATCCAATATTTGAAAATCGCTCACGTCACGTCGGGTCACGGCCGTGACCCGACGTGACCCGAAAAATTCACGGCCCGCGCCCAGCTCTACTTGGGACGCGTCCTGTGGTATAGGACGAAACCCTAGGAAGTGTATGATTGCTACTGACACACCAGAGAAGCAAAGAATTGAAGTGGACAAGTTTAAAAAAAGGCAGTAAGAAAGGTAAATTATGCCCAAAGAAAGAAGTTGTTAAAAAAAGAGTTGTATAATTTTCGACTTCTTCTGAACCTTATTAATAATAATTATGTTTGACATATATTCATAATAAAAAACATTTACTACTTAGGTCTTGCTTCATTTCCACATCATTCTCAAGGTAGAACCAAAGCTGTCCCAAGGTAAAACCGTAGTAACAGTAGTAACAGTTGCCTACAATTGTAATCTCTGCAGGGCTAAAAGATGGTTGTATTCGAACGAAAGATGTCAGTGCAATAATAATTAAAAAAGTAAAAAATATCCCAAGGTACAAGCCTTTCCCCTACATAGAAAATTAAATTTCTAAACAATACTACTATAAAAAAAATTACGTAAAATTCACTTACTACTTTCATGTACTATATATCTTGCCATTTCGGCCGCTTTATTTGGATCTGGGGGCCCAGAAAATTTAACAGACTTAGCTTCATTTTGATAACTAAATAAAAACACTAAAACAATTGTAAATAAATTTAAACTAAACATATTACAAATTCTTAACTGTTCACAAATACGATATTGAACGAATGACAAGGCGATTTAATATTTAAATTTTGCGTTGTTACATTTGTATCTATGACGTATCAGAATTAATAATATATAATATATGTACATACATATATGTAGGTATCAAGTATATGTATATTTACTTATGCTTAAGTATGTTTAAAAATAGTATTATCATGTGGCCTAAATTTTTCAAAGTCGACGAAATATATTTTGTAAATAAATATATGTATATTATTAGATTAGTTTTAATGTAATTATTTATATATAAATATAACATTATTTAGACATTGATTTCAGTCGTATTTAATAATATATATATATGTATGCAGGCCCGGATTTAGAAATTTGCTGCCTCTAGGCAGTTGCGAAAATTGCCCCCCCCCCCCTCGAAACTTATAGTTTAAGTCATAGATGTCAAAATATAAAAGTCAGGATCTTTTTTTTTTGGTTACGTCAGTTTCAAATTTTATAAATTTTTATAAAGTTACATTAGGAAACATAAAAACCGAAGACCTTTTTTTTGTCATGCTTGAGTTACATGTATAGAGAAATTATTGCTTATGGGTTGAAATTTTTACGTCTCGATTTTCGGATGGCAAACTTATCGATAATGAAATCAAAATCAAATTCAATTCCCACAAATATAACAAGTTTTCAAAGTTTCCACCAATATTTGCCGCCCTAGGCAGCTGCCTACTCTGCCTGCATGGTACATCCGGGCCTGTATGTATGTACAGTGGCGTGTTATACAGCAGGTAAAGGGGAAGGCTTAAAAGGGATCTATTATCAAATAGATTTTCCCTTGAAAGAAATCTTGAACGAATTTTTTGGCTTAAGAGGTAAGCCAATGTAACGGATCAAAAAATTGTCAATGTTTGGTGATTTTTTTCACAGTTGACTGTAATTCAGGAATTTATTTTTTAATATTTAAAAAAAATTCCGTCACAGAGGCTTTAACAACAGATACAGACAATCTTTAAATTAATTTTTTAATGAATTAATTTTTTTAACAGTATTTATACAAATATTTATGTTTTAAGTTTAAGAAATTTTTAGATTTTTGTTTGTTTTAATTTGCTAAGTATACTACTGAACTGATTTGGATGGGACTTTCACTTTTGTAGAATTCGTCGAACAGATATGTATTAAATAAAATTAATAATTGATTATTTTTTTGATAAAATAGAAATTTGTACAAAGATCTATGTAGATCAGTAGATAAACAGGTGAGAAATAAAAATTATCAGTGTTTTCTGTACGTGCGAGAAGGTTATATAAAAGTAGTGGAAAACTTGGTGGAAAACATTATGTATGACAGATAAAAACTTGAAATTTACGATAGTATAAGTGGCGCCAAGTAGTAGTCAAACAGCGAAACTTATCAATTCCGACTACAGATATCTGTATTAACGGCATGATGTTAATATTTATAAATTTTTATTATTATGGCTAATGACGTCACTATTTTTGATAGTTCATCATTTGGCCGTAAGTCTGTCACCAAGAAAAATTAGCTTAACCGAATAAGTTCCACTTTTGTTATGTAACACCAATTTTTTTAGATTTCGGAGCTTATTTCGGTTAATGACGTCATGATTTTTGTTAGTTCATCGTTTGGCTATCGCCGAGACAAATAAACTTAGCCAAGATAAGCTCCACTTTCGTTATGTAACACCAAATTTTTAAGATTTCGGTGCTTATCTCGGCTAATGACGTCACGATTTTTAATACTTCATCATTTGGTGGTAGATGGCGACATTTTCACCAAGAAAAATAAACTTAGCCGATATTAGCACCACTTTCGTTATGTAACACCAAATTTTCGAGATTTTGGAGCTTATCTCGGCTAATGACTACGAACTTTGGTAGTTCATAATTTTGCCGTTAGATAGCGCCACTATTTTAACATTTAAAAAAAATTCTGTATAATTATTTGTACCATAGACATAGAGAATGGACAGCGCATTCTGTATTAACACAATGGTGTAACATCTGTTCAAAAAGTGAGAGAGAGAGAGATGCAGTGTAGTTTGGAATATATCTATATCTAAGATCCTGATTGGTAGCTTACTATAGTTCAGGGTAGTATTTCTGTCAGATATATTTTTGTATATGTATCTATCTTGTGATTTTTGTGCAATAAGTTTTTTATTAGAAAAGTAAATAATATAAACAATAAACATACTATAATGGTTCATATTTCATTGAGGAAATTAAAAAAAAAACATCAATTGATCTGATAGAAATTTGCAAAATTATGAACGAATATTCCGGGAAAATAACATTTTTGCTACCAAAAATATTAAATATAAAAAATAGTTTTAAATCAATTCCCATGTGGTTGCTTCAAAATGATGAGGTGAATTGCTACACTTACATACAAACAGCACATAAAATATTTACTTAACAAAATTTTAAATATTTTTTTTTGATATTAGAACAAGATATATTAAAATTGGTTAAAAAAATTCGAAACTTATATTATTTAGAAATCAATAATTGTTTCTTTTTTTAAATAAATTTTTTTTATAACGTTAATTATTTTAACCTCTTTATATACATATAGTATAATAAATCATATATTAATCAACAGTAGATTAATATATGATAATATCTATGAATATTTTTAATGTTCGGGACTAAGAATGAAATAGTTACACTCCTGTTTATCTCTTTCTTTTGACACGGCTCTGTGTTCAAGTCAGATGCCTGGTCCATTCTCTATGTCTATGATTTGTACCTATTTATCTACATACGCTTGTTTCGTTTTATCTATAATATACGAAACATTAATTACCATATTTACCTGTTTTTCCCCAACTGCTGTCTACACCACTATAATACCTTAAATAACTTATATATGTATAATAATTATATACTTGGGGGCCTCATTTCAAAGTTCTTTTTTTATTATTAGTTTACAAGGTATTTTGAAAAAAACTGTTTTTTAAATTATAAGTTATATACTGTAAGAAAAAACACAAATTCGAGTCTTAAATTCGTGTAAGTCTAAATTCATACTATTTATATGTTCTCTCTAGTCTATGTCCGTAGTGGCGTTTGTAAAACAAACAAGTACCAAAATCAACAAATGAAAAAAAAAATAGAATAATATTAATATTTTTTATTTATTTTGAGTTACTAATACTGTACAAACAATAATGTTTATTTATGGCTGATTATACATATCAACAATTATTACTACATTTATGTTACGACAATCTATTATAAACATATAACATAATGTATTCAGTACAGAGCTGGCTTTAGATTTATTTACCACAAAAAATAAATATGTAGATATCTGATTTAAATTTTCACGATTTTTTATACACGTATATGAAAGTTAACCTAAATAAAATCCAAAGCCAAATCTATGTTTTAAAATAATGAGTAATTTATAATTAATTAAAAATAATATTTTTAACGACTTAAAAAATGATATTGTAAATAAAATATAAAATATTTTATTGATTATAAGAGGTACAGTGAAACTTCGTTAGTAATAACAACAAATCATAATTGTTATTTGAAAAATTCAAAAATGGACAGGAGTAAACATCCGTTTTCGGTTTTCAGATCGTTTTAAAAAATATGAGTCAATTATTCATTAATAAAATATATTAATTTTCATCAATAATTAAAAATAAAAATTCTCTGTTAAAATAATTAGTTGAATTTTTTTTTGTATAAATAAAAAAAAATATAAGAACTGTTTGATCTTTAAAAATGTATAATTCGTACTAACGAAGACACACTGTATTTAATAAATGCAAATGTACGTATATATCATATATATTTTGATTACAAAAATATTTCTTGTGTGTGCGATTTGATTTTAAATAAAATTCATCTAAAAAGAACAATTATTTTTTATTAATTTTACCCAAAACTCGAAACATCTTTGAATTGTATTTTTTCTTTTACATTAATTAATAAATATTACTGTATCTGAAATAATTTTTAAGACAAAAGATGAAAAAAGAATCGACATATTCAAAATATATAAAAAAACATTTTGCGTTAGTTGGTATCAAGATTTTTGGATAAAAATCCTTAAAAATATATTTATATATATCACATAAAATGTAGCATTAAAATTAAAATTTAATATCAATAAAATAATATAGGAATGCCAAAACTATATTTAAAAAAAAATTACGAATCCAGTTAAAAGAATTTAGAACGTATGGCATTTTCTTAAATAAAGTCGACTCTCGGTAATTCAATTTATTAAAAAAACTGAATAAAAATGTATTCTTTATTTCTATTGGTTCAAATTACCGAGGTTCCACTGTGTATATAATATATTTATGTACTTACACCAAAAAAAATAATTTTTTGTTTATTTAATTTCATGTATCTCAAAAAAATGCAATAGTTAATAATACATTTTACCATATTACATATAACAATTTTTCCATAAAAATATAACTAATTTTTTGTTAAAATGCTCATGAAAAAATAATAAAATAATGAATATGATTTTTTGTAAAAATAATATAAATTATTATATATATATAATTTAGAAAAAATAGCTGCCAATATTTACAAAATAAATATATAAAAAATGACTAGTTAAAATTTTTAATATAATACACTTGAAATATAATAATTCTATAAGCATTTTAGCAAAATTTGATTCATTTATTATAATAAGGACATACCAAGCCGTCCCAAAAAATATATAAAATAGAATAAAAAATGACCACATAATTTTAAGGTAAAATTTCGATTTTCCTGAATACAAAACTAAATTTCTTTTAAGTTATATTCATTCAACGTTTCGTCAATGTTGCAGTAGAAAAATTACAAAAATATTTGTGATGAAAAAATTACAAATTATGATTTTTTTCAAATAAGGAGAGGAGGGATTGATATATATATATTGTTTAATTACAAACAATAATACGGAATTAATAATTTTTTCGGTTACTTGGTATTTGGTATATCGATATTTTTATTATCCTATATTTTTTTTGAACAAAAAATTTACACCAAAAGAACATATTTTTTACATGTATAATAATATATATACATATATTGTTTAATTACAAACAATAATAATTTAATCTTTTTTTAGAATTAACTTTTTTTCGGTTACTTGGTATTTGGAATATCGATTTTTTTATTACTCTATATTTTTTTTAAACAAAAAATGTACACCAAAAGAACATATTTTTTACATGTATAATAATATATATATATACGATAAATAGTATATTATTTAATATATAATACAAATTTCAAAAAGCAAATTGGTTATAAAACAGAATTTTAATTATTTTACATTCCTTTTTTCTACATGAAAATCCTGAAACTTTTTTAGAATTTTACCTTCTTTACTTGGATTTAGAATATTTCTCTCATTAATACATATATTTAAAAATATATATCACAAATTAAAACAATTAAAAACTCCACATAGGTACTTAAAAAATGTAAGTTTCAATTGGGAAGATCACGTAGAAAAAAGTTTAAGATTCATTTACCCAAACAACGTTTTAGAACCACTGTTTTATACAAGTTATCTGCTATTTCGTATATTTTTTATTTGAAATTTGCAAAAGACACTAAACAATAACCTGTATATTATTTGTTTTAAATATCAACATTCATTTTTTAACAATAATAACATTGAATTTTATCAATAACTAGCTTAATAAAATTTTGAGTAACATTTAGTATTTTAATCTTATATTATACTACAATTAACTTTTTTAGATTGCTTTCATTGAATCAAAATAGAATTTAATGATTAATATCGTCTCATGTTTGGAAACATAGAAGACTGGAACTACAAATCATACAGACTTCAGACTAGTCTTAAAATGTTCGTTATAAAGTCTAGTTTTGCTTGCTAAAATTTTAAATCATTTTAAAGAATCGTTTACTAGTTTACAGTCCTTTAAGTAAAAGTAAAAAAAATATCAGATAAAATTGATTTTATTCTCGATGACATAGAACTCTGAAATTTTAAAGCACACAGTCTTAAGACTAATCTTAAAATGTGCGTTATATAGCCTACTTTAACGTACTAAAATTTAAAATCATTTCAAAGATTCGTGTACTAGTTACAGCTTTTTAAATAAAAGTAAAAATATACATGCGATAAAATTGATCTTATTTTCGATGACATAGAACTCTGGAATTATAAATCATACAGACTTCAGACTAGTCTTAAAATGTGCTTTAGATAGTCTAGTTTAACGTACTAAAATTTAAAATCATTTCAAAGATTCGTGTACTAGTTACAGCTTTTTAAATAAAAGTAAAAATATACATGCGATAAAATTGATCTTATTTTCGATGACATAGAACTCTGGAATTATAAATCATACAGACTTCAGACTAGTCTTAAAATGTGCGTTAGATAGTCTAGTTTAACGTACTAAAATTTAAAATCATTTCAAAGATTCGTGTACTAGTTACAGCTTTTTAAATAAAAGTAAAAATATACATGCGATAAAATTGATCTTATTTTCGATGACATAGAACTCTGGAATTATAAATCATACAGACTTCAGACTAGTCTTAAAATGTGCTTTAGATAGTCTAGTTTAACGTACTAAAATTTAAAATCATTTCAAAGATTCGTGTACTAGTTACAGCTTTTTAAATAAAAGTAAAAATATACATGCGATAAAATTGATCTTATTTTCGATGACATAGAACTCTGGAATTATAAATCATACAGACTTCAGACTAGTCTTAAAATGTGCGTTAGATAGTCTAGTTTAACGTACTAAAATTTAAAATCATTTCAAAGATTCGTGTACTAGTTACAGCTTTTTAAATAAAAGTAAAAAGATACAGCCGATAAAATTGATCTTATTTTCGATGACATAGAACTCTGGAATTATAAATCATAAGGACTTCAGACTATGTAGTTTAAAATATTCGTTTTACGTATTAAAATTTCAAATCATTTAAAAAAATCGTTTAGTAAAAGTAAAAAATAATAATATCAGATAAAATTACAATATCAATTAAAATTACATAGAACTTTGGAATTTAAAACGATACCAACTTCACATTAGGCTTAAAATGATCGTTATATAACAAACATTTTAAGACCACCCTGATGTATAGTTCCAGAGTAGTATGTCGTCAAAGAGGAGACGTTTTTTTGTGTGTGTTTTAATTGTAATAATTGTTACAACAAATTAATACTAAATATTACTCAAATATTCTTTTGTTACTTCAAATGGGGTTTTCACAGTAATATTGTTAGATCCTTTTTATATAAAGCAAAAAGCATATTTTAAATATTAAATTAATACTAAAGTTTATTTACATTTACGATAATTAATAAGCTTCATATATTTTTTTTAATTTTGTGTGTATTTTGCCATATATCAAAATATGAAGTTAAAAAATAAAAATAAAAACTGTATTAACACATAAGTGACACAATTGAATATAAATATTATATTATATAGAAATAATCATGAAAAATAGAGAACATATTCTTACTTTTGATAAAAATATTCAATTAATTTTTCAAAAGGACCTGCAAATTTTAATAATTTAAAAATTGTTGATACAAAATATATTTTTAACATTGATTTACTTATATTTATATTTTTTAGAATTTTATTAAAAAATTTCTTCTGTCACTCATATATTAATAAAAAAAAAAATACATGAAAAATTAAAAATACAAATTACGTTTCATTATATGGCACGTATTTTTTAAAATAAAACTAACATGAAAAAAAATTATGGGCATTATTGATTTCCTAAAGTACTTCCTATAAAAAAATACATAAATGAGACAAATATAATATTTAATAATAAAAATCCTTTGTTGTATGAAAAAAATCGTATATTGTATAAAATAAAAATCATGTGGTGGCCACTGCAATTAAATTTTAAATAAACACATTTCCTGTCAAAATAAAATGTAATTCTGAACATTGGATCTTGGCTTCTAGGTGTAAGCCGCGTCAATTTGGTCGTGTTATCGGCCAACGTTTCGTCACACATTACAGTGGCCATCTTTAGGACTTTTCTAAACACTTTTAGAAGAGGCCTGTATGACGAAACGTTGGTCGATAACACGACCAAATTGACGCAGCTTACACCCAGAAGTCAAGATCCATACTCAGATCACTGCAGAATTTGTATTCTGAAAACTCTAAATAGTTTTTTTCACACAGCAAAGTAAAACTAACTAAAACAAAAACTAATACAAAAAAAATCACTTACTTAACTTAAGCTGCAACTGTATATCACATAGCCCTATACGGCCCCTGCATCTTGAGGTACTGTATCACCAACGAGGGCCCCCCTGCGACAATTTCCGCCGGAATCTGCGACAACGGGCAGTTTTCAATACTCATAATCTGGAGCTTCGCGCACAGCGCCAATTCAAATGGCAAATTACTCAACTGGGGATTATCGTTGATATACAACGACTCAAGATTCTCCAAGGTTCCAATTTCCTCTGGGAGATACCCAAGATTATTCTCTCCTACTGACAGATAGATCAAATTCGTTAGATGTCCAATCGCTCTAGGTAAAGTCGTCAGTTGATTCGACTGAACTATTAACTTTTGTAGCTCTCGCAAGAAACTAATCTCATTTGGGAGGGATTCAAGTTTATTCTCTTCCAAATCCAACACCCTGAGTTTCCGTAGATTTCCAATATTCGCCGGAACTTTCTTCAAGAGGTTATTCGATAGAATCAAAACTTCAAGACTTTGCAAACATTGAATATCTTCAGGGATCTTCATCAGTTGATTCGTTCCTAGATTTAACTCGACCATATTAACCCAGGTCCCTATATCCAACGGAAGGGCAGTTAGAAGATTTTCTTTCATGTTTAATTTTGTTAAATTTTTTGCACGTGAAAAAATCCCATAAGGAATTTTATCAATCTGATTGTGTTCTAAATTAATAGTATACACGTTAGTAAACTGGGCAGGTCCTCCTGACGGATACGAAGCAAAACTATTCCGGCTCAACGTGATACTCGTTAGTTCAGAAAGACTTGCAAGGAGTCCTTCGGGAAGCTGTGAGATCGCATTCCCTTCAACATTAAACTCTTCCATATGTTTGCAATTACTCAGACTTGCTGGTATCGCTGTTAATCGGTTATACCTCAACCCAAGCCTTGTAAGAACCTCTAGATTTCCTATCGAGTCTGGTATATCAAGCAATTCATTATGCGGTAAATCGAGCGTAGATAAATTCACGCACTGGCCTATTTCTTCTGGGAGATGTTCTAAATGATTATGCGACACATCGAATGTAATTAGATTCACTAACTTCCCTATACCGGCCGGTAGTTCACGTATTTTGTTCTCACGGAGACTCAGCATTGTTAGATTTGTCAGGTGTTTGATTTCGTCACCGACAATACGGATGCGATTGAAACGTAGGAATAAAGTAGTTAAAGATGTGAGTCTGTAGACAACGTCAGGTATTTCGTTGAGTTTGTTGTGCCTTAAATCAAGTACCCTGAGAGATTTGAGGTTCGCAAGGGAATCAGGGAGACTCGTCAGTGAGTTTTCACTCAACGCTAGCGTTTTTAAATTAGTTAAACATCCGATTTCAACCGGAAGAGACACTAACTTATTCCCGTATAGATAAAGTTCAGATAGGTGCACTAAATCACGTAAAGTCGGTGGTAGGTTTGTTATATTCGATTTACTCAAGTCCAGTCTGGTTATACCGTCTTCACGACACCGGATAAATTCTTTTGTGACGTCTAAATCCGCTTGTATTGGCTTGTTCTTTTTGACGGTAGGTTTTGGTTTGTTGGACTCAGGATGCTTGACAGTCACGATTTTTGGTTTGTTTCCGTCGCTGCTTCCACCCAAGGACCCTGTGGACAGTTTCTTCTCCTTTATATGGGACTCGCGGAGGTTTAAACCCCCAATTGGTTCGGTTACTTCGGGCATGTTGTTGTCGCAAGTTACATTGTTATTTGATGGTTGATTCATCACTTTTTGAGGTTATGTACACCACGCACTTTGTCATTTAATTTGTAGATATATGCACACGATTCTACACATTTGGTTTATGTTTGCATTCACATGGTATTGTTTAAAAATATGTTTTAATGTTATGTTCACTGCACGATTATACGAACTGATTTACGTTTGTTATTTTTTATACGATATATAGTCCATCTTGATTTGTGTGGGATTCGTATGTTTAACTTTTTTTGTATCGATTTGACGTATTTTTTACTTTATCATTACGTTTGGTACATTATTATCACCTTTTTTCGCAATCTGGATGTCAGAATTCACAATAAAATATGGCTGTTTTGAAAAACCTTATGCGCATGCGTCGATTTACAGTAGCTATAAGAGTAAGGACACAGTCCACTGATAAAATAAAGATGCAATAGAGATATAGTACCTATTACTAGAGTGATAACTACAATGGGAGAACACGAGCTAGTAGAAATATGGAACAATTTATTTTACATTGCTCCTTGTACCATGGGCGCCGGGAAAGAAAAAATACATGAAAAAATTAAGAATAAAATTTTTATTTTAAAATTCACTCTGAATAACAGTTTAAATTACCTTGGTCGTTGTTCAAACATTAAATGTACCATTTTTGACCTTATAATACTTGATGAAAATTACGTTTTATCAAAAAATATGACGCGAGTAAGAGGTCTACACGCATAATACGGGCCGAAGAATATTTAAAAAAATAACATACCTGGATTGGATGTCCTAATAGGTGTACATCATTATCATCATCAGATGATTGATATTATCAGTCTTGCGCTTTTTGCACAAATATCGTCTTATGTCGTTCATTATCTTAAAAAAATGAACGACACGTATTAGACCATATATGTAATGGCCAGCAGTCCATTTGAGCCTGTAAGAGGAACGTGATACATTAAAGTGAGATGCAGATAAGTACCCTCTCTCAAATGCGCATGCGCGGCGCGGTACAATTTGAAATCAAGTTCAATTCGCCTTTCAACTTATTAATCGGAAAATACGCTCGTAATGTTTCGGAATGGATGGTGAACACGAGCATGCGCAGAATTAATCGGAAAATACGCTCGTAATGTTTCGGCATGAAATGGTGAACACGAGCATGCGCAGAAGGACGCAAACGGGTACTTCTTGGCGAGTGAGAAACGATTATCTGCACTCTAGCGTTGTACCTGAACTTCTCTCTCTGCTAGCTATATAGAAGTATTACATATATGTATTAGACCAAGAGCTCGCTGCAAAAAAACTAGCCTATCGAGTAACAGGGTAAAATGTTTTTTGAATGTTAGTACCCATAGCGACCATGAGAAAAATCTTAAACATTTTTAGTCGTCCCCTCTTCCGGGAAATTTTTTGTACAGCAATTATACTAATAAAGTAACAGTTTAAAATAACTATGACCAAATGAAAGTTTATATATTTTTCTATTAAAAAATATATTTGTACCACGTCAATGCCTGGCACAAAACTTTTTATTTTTCTCAAAGGCTATAGCCGGGTAAGCATACAAAATCGGCCTTTTCATAAATTTGACTATTTTTTTTTTTTTGGAAGTCACATTCTATGTAATTTTCAACCTGACCAAATATTAGCTCCAAAAAAATATAGTTTTCAAAAAAAAAATTTTTTATTTTATTTTCAACCTTTAGAGGCGTGATTATCTTCACAGGCGAAGATGCGTTCCACAGATGCATATTAAAATACCCGCGTGATATGAATTTTAAATAAATTTAATTTTATATACCTAGATGCACCCCCCTGAAAGAAATTCTGCCGGCGCCCATGCCTTGTACTATTCAATCTAAAAATGTTAGTTATTTACATGGTTACCCATTATCTTTATTCTGTGCCCATCATATCGTAGGTTTTTAAACTATAGGTGTTTAATAATAGCCTTGATATCGTATGAATAAAATGTTTTTAATACAAAGTAATGAACTGCAGTGTACTCTGTGGTTTTTAAAGTTACCATTTCGGTATAGGGTGACCAGATTTTAGTTTTGGTAAACCCTGATATGTAAATATTATATTTTTATTTTATTCTTTTTATTTTTATTTTCATAAATTTTTTACCATAATCTGCACTTTTGTGTCCCCTGCTCTATTTTTGACGATCTGTTTTTTTTTTAGTCGTCATCATTTTTTGCAAAACCCGGAGAAATTGCACCCAAACCCGGAGCCAGGAGATCCAGTGTGCAAACCCTGAGACTCCGGGTCAAAACCGGAGACCTGGGTCACCCTATTTCGGTATAATATCTCTATGATCTGAATACGAGATGGTGTCTATCATAGACATAGACATAGAGAATGGACCACGCATCTGACTCGAAAACAGAGCCGTGTCAAAAGAAAGAGATAGAATCAGGTTTGGAATATAATTGTCCTTTTTTTAAACAGGAGTGTAACTATTTCATTCTTGGCCCCGAACATTAATAATATTCATAGATATACTATATGTAGGTATATAAAGAGGTTAAAAAACAAAAAATAATTAACGTTATAAAAAAAATTTATTTAAAAAAAAACAATTATTGATTTCTAAATAATATAAGTTTCGAAATTTTTGACCCAATTTTAATATGTATCTTGTTCTTCCTTTTAAGTAGCTTCGTAAGGTAACCTAATATCAAAAAAAAAAAAAAATTGTTAAGTAAATCTTGTATGTGCTGTTTGTAAGTGAAATCCACCTCACCATTTTGGGTAAATACGGAGACTCTGGGGGTCCTCTGTCAAAAACTCTAAAAGTCACGTGTTGATGTGTTAGAATAGAGTAGAGTATGTTGTATCTATGTTAATATATTATATAGTGCATAAACAGAAATTCATAAACCTAACCTAACCCTGCCTGAAAACGAACCAATCTATCTGGACTACTCTAACTTAAACTAAATAATTAAATATAACACAGCTAAACGTGGTCAGTCGTTTTATAAAATGCGTGATTTATAAAAGTTGTTAACACTGATCTAGTCACGCATGCGCGTCAACCCTATTCTGAATAACTATATACGTGATTTTTCACAAATCTGACAGAGGACCCCCAGAGTCTCCGTATTAGCCTCATTTTGTAGCAACCACATGGGAATTGATTTAAAACTATTTTTTATTAATATATATTTAATATTTTTGATAGCAAAAATGTTATTTTCCCGGAATATCCGTTCATAATTTTGCAAATTTTTATCAGACCAATTGATGATTTTTTTTTAAATTTCCTCGATGAAATATGAACCATTATAGTATGTTTATTGTTTATATTATTTACTTTTCTAATAAAAAACTTATTGCACAAAAATCACAAGATAGATATACAAAAATATATCTGACAGAAATACTACCCTGAACTATAGTAAGCTACCAATCAGATTCTTAGAAAAAGAGATAGATATATTCCAAACTACACTGCATCTCTCTCTCACTTTTTGAACAGATGTTACACCATTGTGTTAATACAGAATGCACTGTCCATTCTCTATGTCTATGGTGTCTATCGTATCCATCGTATCCATACTCTTTATTCTAGGTAACTTAGCGTGGGTGGTGAATGTTGAGCAGCGCGAGTTTTAAAAGTTTTTAATTCGCCTTTAAATCAGTTTTTTTTCTTATTTTAGATATTTGATGGATTGTTTTATTATTTTGGTAGAAAAAATACAACACTACACTTACTTTGGACAATTGATGTCAACAATATAGAGTATAGACCATTTTTACAAAAATTACAGACTTTGGAAAGGTTTTTTCTATTAATTTATTTCTTACCCGCGTTTTACTAATGGCGTGTAATGAATCTACTGAAAAAATAGACATTATGAAAACGTAATACAAGAAAAATGATATTTTCAAGAATGTATTGTAATATTTAAATAATAATGATAATAAACAATGTAATGAATTGTCAGTAATGTATTTTATTCAATAATATACATTTGACAATATAATAATTTACATTTAATTCATCTACCTAAAATGAATAAATTAAAAATAAAATAATAATATATATATATAGGTATTATATTTTTTACAGTACACATGTCCCAAATTTCTATATAACTAAGTAACTTGTTCTTTTATATAAATTTTAATTGATTATTTAATTAAAATTATCATTTATTATTTATCATACATCAAATGTCCCAAATCGTTCAAATTTTCCTCACACAACCTTTTAGTTTAATATTTTTATACATTTTTGTGCTTCAACAAAAGTAGGGTTAAGTTATCGTAAATATAGGTTAGGATCGACAATTTTTAGAGTATTATTATTTATTTTTTAATCCACTTATTGTCAATTAAAAACAAATGCCAAATTTATGAGAATTCTTTCTTTAGAATATGTATTTATTATTATTATCATTTTTTGCGTTTAATTTTTTTCAAATATCACTTCGTGTTAACAGAAAAAAAATTCTTTTATTATTTAAAATTATAGTTTAAGATACATTTGGCAATAATTTTTTGTTTTTATTTATTTATAAATATAAGTTTAAGGAAGACTTTAACATAGAATAGCGAAAAGATTAAGAAAATTAAACTTTGCCATTCAAGTATTATTAGAAAAAAACAAACATACCTATCTTTCTATCGCTTTAAGTCATTAAAATAACAAGATATAGCCAGGTCAAAAGTTTTTCAAGAAGGTAGAACATCAGAAAGGCAAATTCTAAAAAAAATTAATACGGTAATTTTCAAAACCCTGTAACTTTGGCTAAAATGGTTGGAATGGAATAAAAAACCAGTATGTTGTAGCTCATAGAGTATATTTTTCAAATCCTCCCGATAATTTTAGATGCATTGATTTTATTCAAAGTTAAAATTTTTTTTTTTTCAATTTTTGATAGTATGAATTGAGGTAAAAAATTTTTTTTGACAAATTTTCTTGATACCGTTTGAAATCAATTAAAAAAAATATTTTGCGATTTTTTTGGAAAAAAAAGTTGAAATATTTTTTTCTCAACCTTGATAACGTGAACGGGGCCAAATTTTTTTTTAGAAAAATTTTCTAGATATTTTATAAAAGATTGAATCTTCAGCTTTAAAATCCATGTTTAAAATTTTTCTGCAATTTTTTTTTTAAGTAAGTAATTCAACATTGACAATTTTTGTTTGTTAATTTCCAATTTTTTCATCCTTGCTTCAATATGATCCAAAAAATTTAAATAAATAAATAAATCGTAAATATTCGAAGGGGATAAAAAAATATAGATCTTAAGCCACAACATACTTTTTTTTCGATATAATTCCGATAATTTTGACCAGTGACAGAATTTTGAAACATGACATTTTTTTTTAGAAAATTAAAACTTAATATTTGAAAAATTAGTATACATATTTTTAATTTCGGATCTGGCTATAAGAGAACTAATAATTGTAAAAACAAAGATAAAATGGAACGAGAAAAAAAAAGTATTAAGTATTTTGTACATAATGAAATAATAACATAAATGTACGACATTTTTTTATTGTCTTCCATTTTAACAAATTTACAATTTTAAGTACCGGCTTTAGGGTGCCAAAATATTTGAGACCAGCTCAAATTTTTTTTTAATAATAGTTCAACTATCTTTAAAAAATGCTACTAATTTTCAATGGGTAGAGGGGAAGAGGGGTGAAAATGTATTACAAATAATGATAAATATAACATGACATTTTTTTTAAATGTATTTTAAAATAACTAAAAAAAGATAGTTGTACTTGTTTTTTTTTTTTTTATTCTATCTACTTTTCCGGGGCACGAAAAATTAACCTAAAGCCGTCCTTTTTTCTACAAAAAAGAATATTTTCACCCATTTTATATGTCCAAAAAACATATACATAATATGTACATAAACATGGGTTGAAATATTTCTTAAATAACGTTTCGTTTTACAGGTAGGTATTATATATATATATTTATATTTAGTATCATCTAATATTCATGTCAAAAAATTGTGAGGTTAAAAAGAACACAGAATTAAAATATATAGGAAATTGTCCCCCAGTAAAAAAATTAAACTAAAAAAAAATCCAAAATGCAAAATTTGAGACCAATAAAAGTGCCATTAAAATTTTGAGGCCCTAAAAAACATCGAGGCTCCTAAAAAAATTGAAATTCTCACAATTAGGACTATATAGAAAAAACATTTTTGGGGGTCCATTTTCCATATATTTCAGCCCCTAGTCCTTTTTATTATTATTTTAAAAGCTCACGATCGGAGATATGTACATAAGACTTTTTTTTCTCTACATTCTACGTTGTTTCTAATCTTTCACATTTTTTCTAAAAAGCCTTGAAATGAATTTTTAGGCCTATTACATTAAAACATCGTCCAGATTTTTTTTATTTTAAAATAGGTCTAGATTTTAGAAGATGCATTATTTTTTTTTATACAAATGTACTTCATAATAATAATTATTATTATATTATTTTTTGGTATAACCTATAATATTGTTACATTACTACATTATATTATACATTTTTTTGTATCACACTATTCACTATTAAAAATATTCAACAAAAAAACTACAATATATATGTATTTCAATTTACCACCTTTTGCTATTTTAGGTTACAGTGTAAAATAAGAATTAATTATATTTAAATCAATGTTAAGTAGCAAAAAGTAATTAATTGATGGGGGAAAAAATGTTAGGCTATGCCAAAATGAATTTTGAATAAATCAGCAAAAAAACAAAAATCGCAGAAGAATCTAAAAAATAATTGAAAATTTTTTTTCGACTTGATTCCGACCATTTTTACCGAAGTTACAGCGATAAAATTTTTTTTTCTTTCTTCAAGATCCTATAACTTTATAAAAACATCATTGGAACTTAGATTTTTTCGCGGATTTGAAAAAAATAGATTTTTAGCTATAGCATACTTTTTTTTGACTCAATTCCGACCATTTTTACCGAAGTTACAGAATTTTCGAATTATGCAATTTAAAAAAAATATGTTAGGTTAGGATAATTCAATTTTGACATAACCTAAAAGTCCTATATGCATATGTGTACAGTATACATATAAAATAATTCGTCTTGTATCTACGTGACACCACAGACATTTTTTTAACGAGTTATCATTATTTTAGTTATTATTATTAAAAATCCTAACCTAAGATTTCAAATCTAAGTATGCTTAACATAAGCTATATTTGTTCCTTATAGTAAGTAATGTTTTAAATAAGCTTTCATAATAATATTAGATGTCTCAACAATTATATATATATATTAAATATTCATTTTTTATATAAAAAGAGTTTACAATAATTGTTACGAAGAATTTCCCTAATAATTTTTTAAAGAAGCTAAATTCAGTGAAGTATACAATGTATGAGATACTTTAAAGTCAAATTTACATACACCTTGAAAAAGCTTTCTTATACACCAATATTTTTTTACGAAAAAAAATAATTCCAAATTAAGATTTCGAAAGAAAAAATTTTGTAATCATAATATATATGTCTGAAAAAAGTAAATATTTACTGTTTTTTTTTTTGAGTCTATAACTCAAAAACAACTGGACCGATTTTGATGAGACATCGACTGATAGAAAGCCGAAGACCCTAAAATCAGTTTAAGCTAGATACCACCACGCTATCACATCAAGTACCTGATCAGTTATTTTAAACACGTATGGAAAGAATTATTGAATTACTACTGAACCGATTTTGATGAGATTTTCACTGTGATTATTTTTCTTGTAAATTTTATCAGTTTTGTATCAATTTTAATAAAAATTATTATAGATGTATGTGAATTTAACTTTTTAAATACCCCATTTTTGCATTAATTGTATATATATATTTATTGATATATTATCATTTAAAAAACTCTATTATGTATACATAACCTCACTAAATGATACAAACTAATTTTAGAACGATTGAAATAAATAAATATATTTATATATTATATATGTATGTTTATAGTTTTAATAGAATTCAGCACCGACTAACGAAATCAAAAATATATATTTTAACAAGTTTATGAGGTAAAGAGATATAAGTATTTATATATAATATAATAATAATTAACCCCGAAGTGGTGGTGCCTTTTTTATATGACATAAATAAAATGGTATGTCTATTTTAATGTGTAGGGATGATTTTTTTCCTCCCTTATCTGAAAAATAACAGATTAGGGAGATACTACCCCATTATTAAATAATTTTTGTTTTTGACAAAAAAAAATCAGAAAAAGATCCAAATTTGATTCTCCCTCTTCTGAAAAAAAGTTATTGTTATAATTTAGGGAGATATTACCCCTTTCATTGAGAAAATTCATTATTTAGGGGGTAAGATCCATATTACATAATTATGGCGTATTATTTATTTCCAAATTTATTCTAAATGACACTTGAAGCACAAAAACCATACTCCTTCCTCTCAAAAACAGTTATAAGGAGTACTTAACCCCATTATATGAAAAAAATTATGTTAGCTAAAGATTAAATAATTTTGATGTAATTATTATTTTTCAAAATTATTCTAGACGCTACTGACTCCAGTAGTTACAGTTACAGTTATTGTTACAATTATAAGGGGTAATGCCCCCCCACTCCTAAATAAAAAACACATTGTATCTAGAATAAAAAAATCACACTTATTAATTTTGATGCATTTGGCGGCAGAAAATCAACAAAAATAGCAAATACCTTATTTCCCCCCTAAAAAAACACAGTTAAAGGTCTGAGATTTGAGCATGACCACTGCAGGGTTAACCGTAGGTACTTAATATTGATTAATAAACTAAAAAGAATATCACATTACGTTTTTGGATTTTTTTTTTGTTGCTCTCGCTGTCGCATTTTGTTGTCAAAAGTCGGCGACAGCTTATATTGGTAGTTAAACGTGCCACGATCGCGTTGTTGTAGTAGTGTATCTCTTGATCTGCTGCGAATTTACAAAGCGTTGTTGGGGCACACTTTGTGCCTCTATAACAATTGATCTGTGAAAGTATTACTACATTTTATTATACATTTTTTGTATCACAATATTCATTATTAAAAATATTCAACAAAAAAACTACAATATACAAATTAAGATAAAAAGTTAATATACATTTACCTCCTAATACTTATCATCATAAAGTTATAGCCAGTTGTATTACTGTTACACGTCTGTTCATGGGCACCGGGAGGGGGGTGCAAGGAGGTGCACATGCACCCCCTGGCAAAAAAAACACATCAAAAATTAAGAAATACAATTTTTATTTTAAAATTCACTCTTTGAATAACAGTTGTTGTTTTTTTGGTCGTGTCAATTTCAATTTCTAATTTTAATTAATTTTTATAGTCATGCTAATTTCAATGCAGGTTTTTATTACAAAATTTTTATATATTTTAATTATCGTCGCATGTAATTTAATTTTATATATCTAAATGCACCCCCCTGAAAGAAATTCTGCTGGCGCCCATGCGTCTGTTACATCATGATTAAAAAACGAAACTATAAATGGCTGTTTGTTGTTAAAAATGCAGTTTTGGAGGTATAATTATATTACTTTTTCATCTTATTTTTAATCATAGAACAAGAATATAAACTTATTTTGTGTAATTTGAAGAATCCGTATTAAATAAAATTCTGAAGTACTTTCTTTTTTCGATATTTTTCGAAAACGGTTGATCTTATGACAAATGAACAAAGTATATTTTTGTGTATTTTGTATCATATAATCTTCTACAAGTACACAACTCAGGAAAAAATTAAAAAACAAAAAAAAAACTACTAACTTTTGCGATTTTTGGTTACTGTGTAAAATAAGAATTAATTATATTTAAATCAATGTAAAGTAGCAAAAAGTAATTAATTGATGGGGCAAAAAATGTTAGGCTATGCCAAAATGAATTTTGAATAAATCAACAACAAAAAAACGCAGAAAAATCAAAAAAATAATTGAAAAATATTTTTTCGACTTGATTCAATAAAAATATCCGGTTATATGACTCCACTATTTCTGAAAATAGTGTAAATATACTATAGTGACCTTGAAACATAAAAATATGTTGACATACAATTTACCTGCATGATTGTAGATAATTCAAACGCGTTATAGTTGGTACCACTTCTTGTCCTTGTACTTGAGCATTAGATGGTGCGCCGAAGACGCGAACGTCTCTGACTCGTTCGCCATTCTTGCAGATCGCTCTTCGAGTTGCGACAGTTTATCACCGCGCTCTAACATCAGTTGATGAGCGCGACTCACCTCGCCCGTCGCAGAGTTCACCCTCACGCCCATCTCCTGCAGGTTCGCTGAGCCGGGAATGTGCTTCGCGACCGCCTTACTAGCTTTGCCGCTAGCTTCGCCGACTGCAACCGCGTAAAATGATCAATTATTAGCATAACAAAAGAAATAACTACATTAAAGTGACCAGAATTCTAAAACCCTGATGCGGGACACCTCCCCCCCCACATACACATACGAAAAAAATATTTGTAAAAAAAATTATTTTTTATAAAAATTTAAATAATACAAGTTTTTTTAATTTTGATAAAATTTTACAGTTGGACAGCCTTGTTCAAATAAAATCTAAAGATCTTTTTTTTTTTTTAGTCTTCAAATTTCAATTCTTAATTATTGTGTAAGTAAAGAAGATACGAAAAAAAGGTTTTCAATTTAAGATCAGCATTTTTTTCCCCGATCTAAATAAAATTTTGTAAAACGCACAATCATGATTATAAATGTCTAATCCGGGACGATTTCCGGGACAATTTGTGATGCGGGACATGCTACTCAAATCCGGGACGTCTGGTCACTTTAAACTACATTAATTAACTAATAAGCACTTATACAAAGATTAGTAAATACACAGGTTTTGACCAACCAGCTTGGGCACTCCAGATGACGTATTTCCCTCTCTCGCGCCGAGCTACTGAGGCAACCTTGCACTTATACATATACCAGTTCCCTTGAAGTTTATCAAGTTCGCGGACGCGCAGTAAGTAAACACTGAAGGTATATAAAGACCATAGACATGTAGTACTGGACAGCGTGATCCGCATTTTAAAATGGTCGTGAAGAAAAGAGAGATGGAGCGGGGTGAAACCATATTCTATCTTTATCTTACACGCTGCCGTTATGAGATAGAAGCTGTTTAAACCAAGCTCTGTCTCTGTGTCCACTTTCTTACACGGATGGCGCTGTCCATGTCTTTATGTCTATGATAAAGACAAGGTAGTCTCAACAATTCCTTGACCAATCAGCGTTGGCGCGGGAATTGATGTCACCTTTTAATAGAATATTAATTACAAAAAATTCTTTTATTTATTCTTGTTTTCGTATTTTTTGATATTTTAACAACACATACAATCAAATAAGTACAAATTCGACATTGCAAAATCATAAAAAAGCTGTCACAGATAATTTGGTCTATTCGAGAAGCATCATTTTTACTATTCTTAAGTTGGCAATACGTTATGTGATTCTGACCGCTCTTTATGATTTTGCTATGTCGAATTAGTACTTCTTTGATTGTATGTGTTGTTAAAATATCAAAAAATACGAAAACAAGAATAAATAAAGGAATTTTTTGTAATTAATATTCTATTAAAAATTTATGACATTTGAATAGATCCCTCAGGTGACGTCAATTTCCGCGCTAACGCTGATTGGTCAAGGAGCTCTTGAGACTACCTTGTCTTTATATACCTTGGTAAACACCAACGGAATTATAACACTGGTGATACTCAGTGGCGTCGCTAGGAGGGGTGACACCCGGGGCGGAAATCGAGAGTGCCACCCCGCCCCCCGCCAAAAAGTCAAACGGTTTTATTTTTTTGCACATACCCCTGTGATTTTTTAACGACAGAAAAAATATCAATTTTTTTAAAATAAATTGGATGGTTATCAAACCCCTCATAGACTTTCAATGACCGAACAAATTTTTTTTTACTCCTTGGAAGATTAAAATAACCAAAAAATAAGGTAAATAAGCTTTATTTTTTTAATATATTACACGGGTGTCACCCCTTTGATGGTGACACTCGGGGCGTCCGCTTTTTTATAATATCGGAAATAATATTTTTACTACCATCAGGTTACAAAGGTCCTGACTATTAGAAGAAGGGTAGGGGAAGGGGACTAGCAACTCAAAAAATGGCCCCTAAAAAATTAATAAGAGATTTAAAAAAAAATCTTGAAATACAGCTTCCTTTTTTGGACAAACTTTTTTTCTTTTTTTAAATCTCTCAACAAGTAGGTCTAAAATTATTTTCTGACGGTCATAAAGCGCCATGTCTGTCAGATAATTTTATATCTATACCAATTTTAAAGACAATAAAAAATTACACAATTTTTTGGGCTCTTGATAATAAAAAAAAGAACAACTAATATTTTTATTTTTCATGTCTTTTATACACTTTTGCTTACCCCCCCCCCCCCATCCACTCTGCCTCTTTAACAATAATAAAATAAGAAAGTTAAAAACATTTATTTTATTTATATACCTGGCTTATTTCTTGATGGTTTTATTCCAACACATATAAAAAACTTTTTCATTATTTAATTTAAAAACAAACTCACATATGAACATTTAAACATTCGCATGTATGTAAAATATAAATAGAATTACGATTTGACAGCTAGTCAGAGATTATTATTATAATTTAATTAATATGTGCATTATCTAATAAAAAAATATATCTACCTTTGCTTAAAGTAAATAAATAAGATTATCTGTAGAAACGTCATAAGATAAAAATGCTATGGCTAGAAGGGGCATTTGAATAAGTAATAAAATTGAAGCAATATGAATACATTATCTCCATATATATCCCCCCCCTCTTTTATCAACAAATTTAGCAACAACCATTTATTTCGAGACAAAATTTAACTTCACAAAAATTAATATGATAAATTGTAAGCACTGTATTTTCTTTTTTTATTGGGGGGAGAGAGAGAAGGGAGGGGTATAAATCATTATTAAACTTGCCCACAAAAAATATTTACCCTACAAAACCTCAAAATTACAATAATATTAAAATAATTAGAATGTGTGATAGGTATAAAATATTTTATTTAAATTTTTTAGGGGCTTGCTGTATTAATACCTTCTTCAACTCCTACTCCTTGACTACACGTTTTTACCCTATAAAAACAAAAAATAATACCAATCGTCACAGGAAGAAAAATTAAAAATAATCGAAGAAAGATTAAAAATAATCGAATATACTATAAACTTTTTTTCGGGGTTGGAGGGGGGGGGAGGTGATGATAGTTATATACTTTATTACATAAACACTTTCTTCTTCCCCTACGTCTTCATAATAAACTTTTACTGTATAAACCACAAAATAACACAAATTCGTCGCAAAAAGAAAAAGGACGTAAAATTAAAAATATTTGATTATTATATTTTTGGGACGTTAGGTGGGTATATAACTTAATATTTTAATTCCTCCCTCTTTTTCTACCCCTCTACCCCTCTACAATAAACCCCACAAAACAGAAAAAAACACCAATTCATCATAAATATAAATAAGAGAAAAATTTTTTTTTTGGGCTTATGGGGGTTGGATGGTTATATAACTTATCACGCCAATTCCCCCTCTCTTCTGCTACCCTTTCACAACACACTCTCTCCCGTTCCCCCCCTAAAAAAAAATAAAAAAAATAATACGTCACAAAAAAATTCATAAAAACAATCACATCAATTAATACAAAAATCTCTACTTACATAACTCCTCACGGTCCAGCGACCTAGACCCGCCACCAAACCATCCTCTGAAAAAGCTTTCTTTCGGTGCTTCAGGCATGTCCAGTGCGATAAACAGTTCGCCCATCATATCGTTAAGATTTGAACTGCGAACCAAAACAACATGGATCAATAAATATAGCTTCAGCAAGTATACGAACCTTTTCGGGGAGTATTTTCAACTCTCGAATATCCCAGATACTTTATTTGAGACACTAAAATCACACTTCCCCCCCTCCTCTCATCACACCCTCTAATAATTATACTATCAGAGTTAACAAATATTTTATTAATATAAGATATGTATCATCATTCAGAACCGAATATTTTGAAAACGGTTTGTTGTACCGGAAAAATGAATAGAACGTAAATGATTGGTAATGTTTTTTTCTAGAAATTTTACTCACAACATTTTTTTCTATCATGGACCGATTTTTGGATAGTTAGAAAAATAGTGTGCTCTTCAAAAATAGATGGGACACATTTACTCTATTGTACTGTTTAAGCTGGTACGCGTCGTACTCGATTCAGAGACCCTCAAAATGTGTGGTTTCTTAAAATAATATCAAGATAAATTTTTTATAACAAACCGTTTAAATAACTTTTCGTAACGTAAAATACATTTTTGTGTTAAAAAACCTTGATAAATTTTTTATAACGAGATTTATCTTATCAAACATCTGTACAGGGACTCTCAAAATGTATAATTTCCTAAAATAATATCATGTTCGATTTTTATAATTAAAATTCGCTAAAACAACTTTTGGTGACGTTAAATATATATTTAAAAGGTAAAAAGCCTATGTGAATTCGTTATAACGAGATTTCTCTTATCAAAAATCTATACAAGGACCCTCAAAATGTATAATTTCATAAAATAATATCAAATTCGATTTTTTTGATTTAAATTTATTAAAATATTTTTTAGTGATGTTAAATATATTTATAAGTTAAAAAGCCTATGTGAATTCGTTATAACGAGATTTCTCTTAACAAAAATCTGTACAAGGACCCTCAAAATGTATAATTTCATAAAATAATATCAAATTCGATTTTTTGATAGTTTAAATTCATTAAAATATCTTTTAGTGATGTTAAATAAATTTTTAAGTTAAAGAAAACTATATAAAGTCGTTATAACGAGATTTCTCTGTTCAGGGACCCTCAAAATGTATACTTTTGTAAAATAATATCGAATTCGATTATTTTTATAGTTTATATTCTTTAAAATAAATTTTGGTGATGTAAAATATATTTCTATATTAAAAAAAAACATAAATTCGTTATAGCGAGATTTCACTTACCAAAAATCTGTACAGATGGTAAATTTCTGCAGTTCCGAAGGCGAAGACAGATATAACCCATGGCCTCTGTTACTAAAGCAAAATGTTCGGGCAATCCTAAGAAATACAAGAAAAATATTAAAAACTGAAATTTTAAAAGGGGGCGGTTAAATTATAAATAAATCTATCTTCACTCTTGATTTATTCCTTTATAAATATTTTTTTATGAAATAAGTAATACTCCATCGTTGTGACATTGTTCAGTGGCGTATGAATAATTTTTTATTTTTATTTTTTGGTCTACTTGGGTAAAAAATATTTTATTAACGTTTTGTCAAAAATTACAGCGGAGATTTTTGAAAATAGTTCTGAAGATATCCACTGTAATGTTTAATAAGTCAGATTAACAGAGATTTCACTCAGAACCCAAGAAAATTAAAATCCTCGTACAATTTTAAAATTTGGATAAATCACAAATTGAAGTGGTTTTTTACAATTATCTCAATAATTGTAAATTTTATGAGAAAATTTCACTGGACTAAAATTTTTTAGCTCAATTAATCAAATTAAAAGTTAACCTCCGAAAAAAATATTTATCTTAATCGACGCCACTGGAATCATTGTAATAATTGGATACCATCACCAACAAGGGCACTACCAACACAAAAATTAGAACTAAAACAATAACAAGTTAATTTTTTTTTGTAATTTAAATTTTATAGGCGGTGCCCCTATTATTTTGTAAAATAGAGCCTCAGAGATTTATATTGCAAAATCAAACAAATCAAATGTCACAAAATTAAAAAAAAATTATAGGTGGTGCCCCCTGTTATTTTGTAAAATTGACCCTTAGTGATTTAAATTGTATTTTTTGTTTGTTTTGTAAAAAAACCTGTAAGTACATAAATTGTTTTTAATTAGTCGAGTATTCTCAAGTTTCGTCAAAAGGAAACTATACTATACATTATATTTAACATGCAGTGCTTGATTTTGGAAATAAAAAGGGTGCCGTAAGAAGCTTAAGGTAGGTATATTTTATATTTTCAATTATGATGTATTATGGTTATGTGTAGAATGGTGTAAATGAGGTTTTAATTTATTTTTTTGGGTAGCAAAGTATCGATTTTTTATTTATTTTTATTAAATATAAATAAAGGATTACATATTTTTGGGAAAAATAAGGACAAATTCAAAGATTTGAATGAAATATAAATTAAAAAAAACAATACATTTTAAAGTTTGTTTTGATAAGAATTCAAAGTAGGCAATGTAATTGTAAATTTCGGGTGGGCGTTTGGGGTTGAAAATATTTTTTTAGATAAAATATATCGAGTATAGTTTCAGCTTCAAAATACTTATTTTTTATTTATCTCCGATTTTTTTATCGAGATATTACATATTAAGTCAAAAACGAGAATTTTTACTAAATATCAAATAACTCTGTAGAAAAAAATTGTAGGTCAAATCTTAAACAAGCATTTTGAAGTTGAAATAAGACGTTATCAAATTGAATTCATAGATTTTGACTTTCTTGCACCCACATAAACTTTACAAAAAATCAATCGGTAAAAAACGTTAAAAAGTAGAGATTCTAATATTTGAAATGTTTTTTTTAACCCCTATACGTCCATTTTTACTATTATTACAAATCTTTGAATATTATCTAGTTTTCAGAAAAATGACAACGAATTTTAGAAAAACATTAGTACTTTTAATTTAAAAAAAAATCAACTGCTAATTAAAAAAAATATTTATAAAACAAATAACTTCGACATTATTTTGACATATTGAATACTTTGATATCCAATTATTTAGGTCAGGGGCAAGTGGTTGGTTGGTTGGGGGGGGGGGGGGGGTAAGGTATATTACACACACTTACTGGTCAGCATCTTCGTTAACAATCAGTTGTTGCCCCCAAATTGACAACATTGGGTCTACAATGCCCTGCTTACAGTTAGTCTGGAAACTATATACAACACCATGTAGTAGAGTTAGTACAGAACAACACAAACATAGATAGATATATAGTGAGGGTACATTATATACACCCTAGTAGCGGGAGCTGGGTATATATTACCCATAAAAAAACCATCTCGAGTATGGCCACATAGAACTCTGGAATTACAAATCACATCGACTTCCGGTTTGTCTTAAAATATTCATAATACCGTCTAGTTTTACGTATTAAAATTTCAAACCATTTCGATAAATAGTTCAGTGGTTATCTTCATTTAAGTAAAATTTACGTTTTTATGTACTTAACTGAAAAGTATCAATCGAAAGGAATTGAAATTTTAATACGTTAAACTAGATTTTATTAAAAACATTTTAACATGTTTCCGACGTTTCTATCATTTATAGTTTCAGAGTACCGTGTCGTCAAACAGGAGAAGATTTTTTTTAAATCCACCCTTAGTAAGGTTAAACATTTAATAGTAGAAATTGGGTTCATATTACCCCTTTTTTATAGATAGATCGATAGTAACAGATATAAGGTTAAGTTAGTACAATTTTACATTTAACATTTATTTGTGATATTTGGGAAAAGATTTGACATAAAAAAGTGGAGTTAGAAATGTTAGAAAAATGCATCTACAAATATTAGTTCATCATGTGATAGTTGTAGTAAAAAGGGTATTAGACTAAAACGGGACTAGGTTAGTTTTTTTACAACAAAAAGAAACCAGCTTATTTTTTTTTATTAATAATAATTTAATATTTTTTCGTCTTAATTTTTTTATTAATAATCAATCAATCAATTATTAATATTTTAAACCAACAGTCTCGTTCCAGTCTCGATTCAAGCCCTTATTATATTTTTTAGGAGGGGGGGGGGGGACATACAAAAAATTGTATTTTTTTTAAATATAAAACACTAGTCAAAAAACAGTTTAAAAATAATTTGCTTGCTTTAAAAAAATTGTACTATTTTTTTATTAAGTGCAAATCGTGAGGGGGGTATGGGTAATTTCTAATTACAAAAGGGGGGGGGGGGTCGGTTGAACTACTTTATAAAATTTTATGTCCATATTATTTTTATATTTGTTATAATACATATCAACATATTTAAATGCATAGATGTATAATACATTAAAAACATATAATACGTATAAGAAAACCCACAGAAATTTGTATTATTTCGGTGTAACAGAAAAAATATGTATGTTTTTTCGTGTTTTTTTGTGAATTTGTAAATTGTATCTGAGCAGCCTTAGAAGGAAAAAAAAAGTATTTAATATAAGTGTAGCGATTTATTTTTGCATTAAATATAATAACAAAACAATTGTATAGGAGGGGGGGGGGGGGGATTGAGTGATTTTTTTTCATTTAAAATTTAACCCTTAAACTGTGATATTAAATAAACTATAAAGTACGTGGTATTTTAAGAAGTTAATAAAAATAATCATTTCTTGTGTTTTATAATAAGATAGTGGCACCAGTCTTGGCAAGGACCCCAATAATGGCAAATTTTTAATTAATTGTACTGAATTAGAAATATGTGTTGATATTTTATTACTACCATTTCTGAATATTAATCTATATACATTTAACTGTCTTACAGCGTGATTTGATGACAATCGGCCAATAGGTATCAAAATGGTAGACATTTAAACTAATTATTATTATAATTAATTAATTAATTATTATATTATCATAGAAACTGCTTTACATTGTTTCAAATTTGATAATTCTTTCATTTATATCTTTTGTGCCATAGTACTTATCATTTTGTAATCATTAGCAAGTGTCCATCACTGCGTGCTCATTACTGGTTTTATCTTTGCCATTACTGGAGAAAAAAACATGAACAAAATAAAAGGCTATAATTTAAAAAACATTCTATATTTGCGGACTTTGGTAATTAAATTGATTAAATAAAGAGTTACTTGTTTTACATATTAGTAACATGAGTTCATGAGAATTACAAAAAAACAAGCCCATTAATAAAAAAAAAACAAACGAGAACTTGCTCTTATAGCGGCCATAACTGGTGCCTTTACTTATCCAAATATAAAAAAAATAACGTTTTATAAATATATTTTTTTCAGAAATTAAAAAGTATTTAACCCCTTCTTACACATGATTTTTCAATTGTTTTGTTACTACCAGAGATTATATTATATATTACATTCATTAATTTTTAAGTAAGTTATTTTAAGAAAATGGCAACCTATTTGAAATAATATATATTTTAATTTATTTGTTTATACTATTTTATTTATATTATATATAGTTTATTATAAAACATGCTACTCCTACTGCACTATGTACACTACCGTCCACAAAAATTATCACCAAATATCAATAATTTTATTTATTTTCTTCGAGTTAAAAAAAAATTCTGTCATTATTTTTTTAATGAAATTTAAAGCCCTGAAGAACTTAAAAATACTGGTTTGTTGACAATCCCTCACAACCGAAACTCTGTCTCGTTCTCGTAGATAAGACGAGATAAAAAAAAAATTCAATATGTTAAAAATTCAAAAATATAAATTATTTTCAAGACTCCTATACACTTTGAAGCCTTTATGTTCTTATAGTCTATGGTATATAGTACAGACTATATTATAGTCTATGCGATGATCCACTTACAATTATACAGGTGAAACGGTTAACCATTTTATCCATACCTTATTACCTATTTATTGATAATTTTCGAACGGTAGAGCAACAACTTATAAATATCAAAATACTAAAAGTGGCCAGCGAAATAGCTGCGAAGTGCTTTTGTAAAATGTGGGAGCGAGATAAGAGATATATAACAGCCCAGTTTAAGTGCGAGGGTTGATCACAAAGTCCGCTGAATCTTGAAAAATTATTGACTTTTATATGTCACGTGTTCACTTTTTACATTTTCGTTCACTGCTCAGCCCCTTGATGAGATAGCGTGATGATGTACATAACATAAATTCTACACAGATAAATTATCTATTAAATGATGAAAACCGCATTAAAATCGGTTCAGTAGTTTAATCAGCGGATATATTTTTATGTAGCACGTGCTCTTTTTTAATATATTTTATATTTTTGCCCATTGATCATCTAATTGATTACATAAAGTCTATCCAGATAAAATATTTACCGATTTTTGAAAACCCCATTAAAATCGGTTTAGTAGTTTTCGAGTTTTTACCGAAAAAACAAACATAAAAATATATTTGAACTATAAAAAAGATATTCAAGGGACTTTGCGACCATTTCTCGCTAGTTATCGTGAACACCTAGTATTATGCAAAGGCCCAAATGTGCTGAAAGTTATCAAAACTTACCTGAGATCGGCCAAAGGTAAGAAATCACATTCGAGAAGCGGTCGGAGGCTCGGCAAACTGTACGCTAATAATTTCCCAGTCGATACGTAGCATAGAAGACACACGCTGTCTGTAAAAATAGCCGCAAAATGGTCGCTGTATTAATAAATTGTTCTTCGGAATGAAGGGGAGAGATGTAAGAAGCGCGTAAATGATAATTTTGTTTGTAATTTTGAATCTATATTGCGTTTTAGGTTAGGTTTGGTATTAGGTAAACGACAAAATCTAATGAATTTTTCATTTTTTACCTACTGTACGGGCTTCCGCGATTTACGCTGGTTCACAATTTGTAGAAACCCGTTAACATTTCCTAAATATTTTATTTTTAGTATATACGCCCAAAATGGGTGTGAAACTGTACTCCAGGATCGCGATGGATCGATCGATCTATACTTTAAAGAAAACCAGTCCCTACCTTTAGATCCCGACTGCAGCGTTCTCTCCAACAACGTATAGGTTTTAGGATGCGGTTTCAACGGATACCTTTGCCGTGGAGATGGCAATCGCCAATCTGTGGAGCAGGTCCTAATTTTCTCCAGATTTCCTCGCACACCGCACTTCACGGGCTATGAACCCACACACACGTGTACCCACAAAAATGTACACCAAAAATATTCACTATATATATATAGTACAACAAAACAATGTATCAATCACAATGCATGAAATCACCCTGTCTCATATATAGCACAAAAATATATCTTACGGCCTATTTAAAAAAACTTAAGGTTAAAATTAACTCTTAAAGCCGGATTCAAGAAAACACAAAAGTAGATATATATCTATTCCCTTCGTGTTATAGAACGTGAATGTTAAACATGTAGAGTCATAGAACCACCCTAACATGTTCAAACGAAAATATATCTCGTCACTAAATATAGTGGCGCCAACACCTACATTTTCGAAAAATCGATTAAACTTCAAACGAGACAGCATTAAAGGGTTAGAATGTGAAACAAGAGTTATTTCAACGGACTTAAATGCAAATATATCATGACTGAAGGGTTAAAATCAAACGATCATTTAACATTTTTTTTGCATTTTAGAGACCTATCAAATGACATCCCACTCAATGGGTAAAGTGAAAAAAAAATGTGAGTACAATTTTCAGTCTATGGGAGGAGGTCCAAAATAATTTTGACATTGTTCGTTATATTTTCAATGGAAGTACTAATTAAATGCTACATTCTCGAATTTTTTCAGATTTTTTGAATAGATAGTTTAGAAATTAAGGTGAGGGGGACGCTCTGATAACGACATTTAAATGCAAATATATCGTGACTGAAGGGTTAAAATCAAAAGAACATTTAACATTTTTTGTGGCATTTTAGGAGACCTATCTAATGACATCCCACTCAATGGGATTTGTGAAGAAAAAAATGTGAGTTCACTTTTCAGTATATGGAAGGGGGGGTTCAAATTAATTTTGACAGTGTTCGTTATAAATTTTAGTGGAAGTACTAATTAAAAGCTACATTCTCGAATTTTTTCAGATTTTTTGAATAGATAGTTTAGAAATTAAGGTGGGGGGACGTTCTGATAACGACATTTAAATGCAAATATATCGTGACTGAAGGGTTAGGTTAGGTTAAAATCAAAAGATCATTTAACATTTTTTGTTTCATTTTAGGATACCTATCTAAAGACACCCTACTAAATGGATTAAGTATATATACTTTTCAGTCTATGGAAACGGGGTCCAAAAAAATGTTTAAAAAAAAAAATCTTATCATTTCTGTTTCTGGGTTTTCAGTCTTCGTCCGTATACCAAATTTCATCTTAATCGGTTTAAAATTTTTGAGGACGGAGGTTTCCTAGTTTTCTAACCAATACCAAACCCGAACCTCAGCAAAACCAAATAAAAAACCAATCGACAATTCCGGAAAATTACCTCTCTTGTGCATACCTCTGAGGGAGATGACCTCCGACTTGACAACGAAGTCCGAGTCGCAGACCTGCTGGCGGTAGATACACGTCTGCGATGGTAACGCGACAACGCGGGCCTGTTTCTCGCTCGCAATCACGACGAACTGTCTATCGCTGATTACGTCGGCAGCCGTCGTAGAGTTCAGTCTTGATTCATTCAAAGTGGGGCTCATTCGGTTGTTGGTCTTTGTGGGTGTCCCTGTCACATTTCAACCATTAGGAACGCACGAAAGGTTTTATGCCGCTTTTATATGTTACACACAAGGAACATAATTTTCTATAGTAAAAAAATTGACAAAAGGTGAGTTCCAGCCAGGACTTCGAACCGTTATTTTTTTCGTTTCGGTTTTCGTTCCGGTTCGAGTAAAAAAATATATTTCGGTTCGGTTCAGGTTTTCGTTCCGCAAAAAATAAAGGTTTTTCCGTTTTTTTCGGTTTTCGGTTCAGCTCCGAGTGATTAATTAAAAAAAAATTATTTGTATTAAAAAAAAAAATTCTACCATAATTTAGAATATTTTATGGTACTTGTATGATAGCCAGAACGACAATTGAAGTGGGAAATAAGATCATATTAACGCGCGTATTTTAACATGTACTGATCCGTAAAAACTGATATTTTTATTTCGGTTCCGGCAAAAAATAACGGTTTTTCCGGTTTTCGGTTCAGTTCCGGTTCGAAGCCCTGGTTCCGACACCTTTTTTATTTAAAAAAAAGATAAAAAAATTTTTTTTTGAAGGAAAAAATATTTTTTCTACAACCGTTTAAAAAAGTAGGCTTTTTCATTGACACTTCAATGTGTAAAGTAGTAGTACTTTTGCGCACGCCGTGCGTAAAAAAAATTTTTACGCACGGCGTGTACAAATATGTTTTCATAGTAACACAAATATTTTAACATTTTTTTACGATAAATGAATTTTATAAATACTATTGTATTATAGTATTAAACAAATTACTAAAAATTAAGCACTGTATTAATTATTGTAATAAAAAAAATTATTAATAAAATTAAATGGATTATAAACAATACCTTAAGGTTTTTTTTCTTGACAAAATTCATGGTATTATGTGTAATTTTCATATCTCAATTTAGATTTTGTAGATAGTAAATTTAAAGTTACAGAGTTTGCAGCTTCTGATATCTCTGGTGGTGCACACTTATGTTCTTTTTCACTTCACCACTTTTATCCATCATATATTAAACAGTAACAAATTAAGAAACAAATTTTAATGAATATAGAATTATCTAAATCAACTTGAGTTGAATTTTAATATTAATATAACAAAGTACAACGTATATAAATTAATTATTATATTATATTATTGTAAATATTATATAATAAATAGGGTTGTAGAAAAAATATGTGCACCTCACAAATAACTATTATTTTTCAGTTTTATAAAAAAGTGAATCATCTTGATCACAATTTTCCTACCATATTATTTGAAATCAGAAACGTTCAGTTTGTCGGACTTTTTATGTTAAAATTCTGAGAATGAATACGGTGCTGATCAGAGTAGTAGACCCCAGTACGTCAAAAAAAAACACACTTACTGTCCTTCTTATCCTTGCTTTCGTCTCGCCAGACTTCGTAAGAGTTCGGTATAAGGGCGCCGTTGCAATCTAGAAACGACATAGTCAGAATAGAGCCCTTAAGACGGAAGATTGGGCCTCCACACAGGGACACGAAGCAAGGCTGCGACGACCGGAATTCCGGTTCAGGGGGCGCTAGCAGGACCGTAAGAACCGAGCCTAGACTTGTACCTACCCACAGTGTTGGTATTAACACTGAAGGATCTGGAAGTAAACAAATAATTTAACAGTTTTGGATTTTCGAAATCATTCTTATTTTTAGTATTTAAAAAAATATATTTAAGATTTTCGGGTTGGATTGAATCTCATATATCTACGCCAATGTTTTTGAATTATTTATAAATATTGTTATTAATTAATCAATTGATTTTTTTTGTATTACCTACTTTATTTATTTGTAAAATTTTATTGATTTTTTATCTTCATCCATTTAAAAAAAAATTGAATATTTTATGGACTATATCTTCTAGCGCCTTAAGGATAAAGTAATTTTGAAATATACGAGGCCAAAATAAATCTAAATTCATCAAATTAATTAAATAAAGAATAACTATAGAGAAAAAATAGGACATTTTGAAGCTATCTATAATTATATTAAAAATAGTCGTAAATCAACAAATAAACCATCATTTTAAACATTGATAATTCTACTTTTGAGTGATTTTTAAAATTTTAACTTTTATTTTTTTTAGTTGAAATATCGAATTATAAAAAAAATATTTTTACTTTAAAATCGTATAACTGTAAAAAATGAATTAAATTTCAATTTTCAATACAGACTTCAATGTTTAAAATATTTGTTTATTTAATTCTATCCCGTTATTTCTACCATAATTACAGTGCTCTGAAAAATTCTCTTTCTTAAGCAATTTGATGAGGGTATAATTTTATACACATACAGTACAGGCCAAAAGTTTGAATACACCTAAAGAAAAAACATTTTTTTGAGTATATTTGATTATTTCACGAAATTAACTTATGTTACATAACATAGTTTAGACATTTTTTCATTATTATTAATGTATTTTATAGAAATCAAATCAATTTTTAACATCGAAGATATGAAAATGTTATTTCAACCGATTTTCTTGAAAATGACCACTTTTTGCTTTAATGATTTCAATGCAGATTTTTGGCATTATTTCAATAAGTTTTTGTAATGTTTGTGGTTGTATGTTGTCCCACGCTTCTGAAGCAGCCCCAAACCATCACTGAGCCACCACCACTTTTCAAATAATACCAAAAATTTGCGCCGAAATCATTAATGAAAAAGGTGGGTATTTTTAAGAAAATCGGTTAAAGTAACATTTTCATATCTTCGATGTTCAAAATTGATTTGATTTTTATAAAATACATTAATAATAATCAATATACTATGTCTAAACTACATATGTTAAACACAATAAACTTATGTGAATAAAGTAAGTTAATTTCGTGAAATAATCAAATAAACTCAAAAAATTGTATTTTCTTTAGGTGTATTCAAACTTTTGGCCTGTACTGTATTTATGTAAAAACGTCTTGACAATGTGTTTCAAACATGCCAGAAATTGTAAGAGACTTGAAAGAGATATCAAAAAATCGATAAAGACAAGAAAATCCCCAAAAAATCCTACAGAAATGTAAAAATACCAACCTGTTTTTTTACTATACGACTCCACGAATGCGATACACTGTATGGCTTCTGAGGTGATATTTTCAAGGGAGCTCATAGACGACGAGCGCGACCTCGAGAATGAGCTGTCCAGCTTGTCTACGCGACCCATAGAACACAAGACACACCGGTAAACATTACAAAGTCCCACCCAACACACGAGCCATATGTTTAAAATATATTATAAAAATTGTTTATTTATACATAAATGTACTTTGGGCAAAAGAGGACCGATTTTCGAACCGTAGATCTCGCTAATGGGAACATGTATTTAAATTTGTACTTTAATTGCAATTTTAATTTTTATAATTTCCTTAAAAATGTTTTTTTTCAGTAAAATGTCATTTATTTTGATTTTTTTATATTTGTTCCTATTATCAAGTAATACGGTTCAAATTTCGGTCCACAGGTAGTTATAATAATAATTATGTTTATTGGGGGATGTGGGTGGTGGTGGTGCTAAATTGACCCCAAAATTGAAAAGTGTCCTTTAGAAAATATTAATAATTCTATGTCGTTCTAGATTTTTACGATTATCTGATTTTTTTACCAATGTTTTCGTAAAAATTTCTTTGCAATGTATTATTTTTTTAAACATAATTATTATTCCAAAACCAAAAAAAGAAATATATCACTAAAGAAAACGGTTAAATATATTTTCTTTAGATATATTTCACAATAATTACAAAATAAAAATATGCGACTCATGACATGGGCGTAGCTAGAAACAGTTATAGGGGGGAGATGGGCGGTAAACTGGTAACACTCCCTGACCCCCCTTCGCTACGCCTATGTATTACATCATGCAAAAATGCAAAAAGCTGTGCATTAACAAACGACGCTCAATACAAAAAATAAGTAAGCGCGTATCCGAAATTTTTGAAAGGGGGCAGACTTAAAAAAATTAAACTTCCCCCTCCTGGATACGCACTTGAAAATAAAACTACCAATCACCAAACACAAATGAAAAAGCGAAAGAAAATGGTTGATAAATGTAAGTATTATGAAACTTGAAAAATCCTGAAAAGAAAATCAAATTTGTACCTAAAATTAATATACACAGAAAAACAGAGCTGTATTTAGGATAGTTATTGTCTACACTTGTTGTAGAGAACATGTAGACTATACAATGTGTAAGATAAAATAATATAATAAGAAAATATTTCGGTTAATTACAATGTTTACATAGTCTACATAAAAAATTACATGTAGACAATCGATGTAAACTATATTTTATAGTTTAAATTTAATTTTTAAAATTTTTATCAATAAGTAAATTTTGGGGCCTAGATACGGCTCTGTGTTAAACTAAATACAATAATAAAATACAATAATACGTGTTCTAAATAATGCCATATAAAATATGAGATATAAATTAAAATTGTCAAAATTACATACAATAATATATTATGTTATACAGAATGTATTAAAAAACAAATAGGGTAAAAATTGTGTAGTTTTTGAGTCATTTGGGGTAAAAAATATATTATATTCTTATATTTCTAAAGCTGTGTCGATGTTAAAACTATACACGACTACAAGTAAAGCTTAAATTACAATCTTTACATGAAATTTATTGATTAGAAATAGATAAATTAAAAAAAGTTACAAGAATTTTGAATTAAGAAAAATGAATTTTACTAAAATAATTTCCACTAGGTTCGCTCGCAATTAAAATATTTAATATCTATCATAGTAAAAATTAAACTTACTATTTGTATATAAAAAAAAATATAACCATAGACGCCTGCCTGTGGGGAAGAGCAAATATTAAAAAAATGTTTTCTATTGAAAATATTTATTTTTTCCCCTTGACGGGACGTCCATGTTTAGGTAGTGCATCTGCAACTAAAACTACTTTTTGTATAAAACATAATATTGATATAACATAATTTTCCCCTGAAAAAATGACTCAATAAAAAATTATATCAAACGTTTTATAAATCATCCTGTATATGTGGTTAACAAAATAAATATTAAGTGAATAATATAGCTAAGTGCAAAACAAGGACGACATGAACAGAAAAAGAAAAAATTTTGGCCATGCGAAACGAAAATTCAAAAATTATTGTTATTTTAAAATATTCAAATATTTTGTTTGGAAAAAAATTCGATTTATACGATTTCGGTTTATATATTATTTTGTATAATAATATATATTATAGTGACGTTGAAATATTAAATAATAACAAATTAATTGTCTAAACGTCAAAAAATTTTATTGAAGAAAAAAGTATCGCAAGCTTTCGATTCACAGAATCATCGTCAGGCTGAAATATAATAAATAACAATTAAATACAATTAATATAATAAAAATATTGATGTTTTAAAATAAAAATTCAGAAATATACCTATTAAGAAAGAACAATTTTTTTTCTGTTCTTTCTTAATAGGTATATTTCTGAATTTTTATTTTAAAACATCAATATTTTCATTATATTAATTGTATTTAATTATTATTTATTATATTTTAGCCTGACGATGATTCTGTGAATCGAAAGCTTATGATACTTTTTTCTTCAATAAAATATTTTGACGTTTAGACAATTAATTTGTTATTATATTATTTTGTATACCTACAGAAAATTTTGATCATTTGATAGCTGTAGGTGTCTGCATTACCGACAGTTAGAAATCAATTATTTAATTGTTTGTATTAACGTTAAATTTTGAGTGAAAAATGTAATATTTTCTTTTAGATGGGAACAGTTCAAATAATATATTTTTTTAATTTATTTCAGATGCAACAATTATAAAAATAATTAATGCAGATTATGTAGATAGTTTAATATATATTTTAATCTACAATATTTATTGAGTAATAAAACTTCTAAAAAAGAAATAGACACTTAAAAAACTAAAAGGATTTTTTTCTGTAATAAAAAATAGGCAAAATTCAAATTGTAGATCGATCATTCAAAAAGCATTTTGTAGCTTGTAATTTCTTCTTTTTAACGTTTTTTTACCATATTAAATTCAGTTGATTTTTCGTAGAGCTAGATAACAAAGAAAGAATAAAATAAAACTGTCAAGTGATATATTGATAAAATTTAAAAGCTTGAAAATACTTTTTGATTTAGTTGTAATAATATAAGCCTATTTATGTTCAAAATATTTGAATAAATTATCAAAAAACAAGAAATAATCATCATATTAAAAAAATACATATTAATTAATAAGTACACAAAGGTATTAAAAGTGAAATATTTTTTTATATACAAAAATTAGAAAATATTTCGGATATTTTTCGAGGCTACATAAGCTACTTAAAGTTAAAGTAAGTAACAGTATTAAATGTAACCTTCATTCGCATATATAACCTTCAAAAAATTAGGTTACATCTACAATATTATATACACGTAAAAAAATAATTAAGTTTTGTAGTAATTTTATTTCATTAAAAAAAAAACAATATTTATTTTAGTAGGGTTAAAATGAATTTCGAAGAAAGAAACATCGACTTTTTTAATGCCTTATTTTTATTGTTTCAATTTTTTAAAGTTATTTGAAAGCTTAAAATTTTCAACTGTACAAAACTTTTTATAGATTCGTTCCACGACTTTTTTTCACTTTTTTTTATTAAAACGAATTTTTTTTTAAAAAATCGTAGATAAAACTATAAAAAGCAAATTGATTACAAAAAAAGAATCGAATTTTACTTTTGGAAAGATTACGTTAAAAAAAATTTCTGGCAAAAGAAAGAATAGTTTTTAAACTTCAAATTTCATTGAACCATTTCAATACAAAAAAAAACGACCTTTACTTTTTAACGTGCATATAAATATATATAAAAAGAAAAAAAATACAATTAAGATTTGTTTATACAATATATTAGGAGGAGATTCAGTCAAAGGCATAGATAATAGTTATTGTATCTATGAGAGGGTAAATAATAGATCAAAGATAGCCAGTTGTGGATAGTACATGTCACCTTTTAAGGTCATGCAGGAGAAATAGAGACATATGACAAAATCTACTCGTGATTTTAAACGTGAGTGAAAAAAAGTACACAAAAACTATCGTCACTACTGTGTGTTGTGGGTCTATTCTACGTAATATGTTCAGTGGCGTATTCTAGAGGCGTAAATTGGAGGTGGGTAAATGTCACTAAAAACTCCTGTTTTTGAGGACATAGAACTCTGGAACTATAAATCACACATACTTCAGATTAGTCTTAAATTGTTTGTAATATCTTCTATTTTTACAAATTATTTCGACGGATGGCTCAGTGGTTACAACCTTTTTTGTCAAGTACACATTTTTTGACGTACTTTAAATGGCTGTAACTATTGAACGATTAATCGAAATTATTACAAATTTTAATACGTAAAACTAAATTATATAAAGAACATTTTAACATCAATATGAAGTTTGTGTGATTAATAGTTGCAAAGTTCTATGTCTCTAAAAACATTCCTGATTTTGTAGACATAGAACTCTGGAATTATAAATCACTTCAGAAAAGTCTAAAAATGTTCGTAATATCTTCTAGTTTTACATATTAAAATTTCAAATTATTTAGAAGGTTGGTTTAGTTCATAGGTTCCAACCTTTCGAACCTTGTGGGCCGCATAGCATAAACCCAGGCCAGAATATGCAAAAATAAAAACTGAAGACCTCTTTTTTTTGGTCGCACAAATTTAAATTCTTAATTTTTATGAATAAAATAAGGTTACGTTAGCAAAAATAAAAATTGAAGACTTTTTTTAGTTGCACCAATTTCAATTCGAGTTTATTATTATAAGATTATCCGATAAGGGCCGCACAAAAGATACTTGCGAGCCGCGGGTTGGACAAGCTTGATTTATTGGTTATATATAGTACAAAAATTTTCATTTTTTTGGATGTACTTTACTTAAATGGTTGTTACTATTGAACGATTGATTGAAATTATCTCAAATTGTAATACGTGAAAGTTGAATATATAATGAATATTTTAACACCAATTTGAAGTTTATGTGATTTATAATTGCAAAGTTCTATGTCATCAAACATGAGTTTTTTTGTACGTGTATTAACAGTGCTTGCGAAAAAAAAATATGGGAGAAAAAGTCAATACAATAACAAAAAATTAACTTTAAATAAAAAATATATATATTCTTGTGTATATGTTTGTTCAATATATTGAAAAGAAATAATGATTTTGACAAAAAAATGTTTTTAGATAAATCCCCTCCCCCCTAAAATATAAGTAATATACAGTGAATATAATATACTTTTATATAGTGCATTTTGGGTGGTGTGCAAGCGTGTATTCATTGCTACAATTGCAGGGTGGGCTGTGGGGCATAGAGTGTAAATAATATATATACAGAAGGATCTTTCTTTACCAGGTAGATACGTTTTGCAGCAAATCGCTTACATTGTAAAATTAGGGATACGTTCCATAATTTTTTAAAACTGCGTTAAAACAAATAAATCAAATAAAATAAGCCGAAAATCGCGTTATGAGAGTTTCTGACAATTCACGAAAATAAGAATGTTTTTTAAAAAAACAAGCAAAGTAAATTAGTTCGAAAATCTTAAAGAAATTGATGTAAAACTTAAAAAAAAAATTGTTTTTAATTTTAACTATTTAATTTTTTTTTCATGAGAATTATTGCCACTAATTGAAAATATAACTCGACACCGTTTGTGAAATCTTGTTAAACGAACATTTCAATAATAAGAATATGTTTACATATTTAAATTCCTTGAATTGTCAGCTTTCATTTAATATCCTACTCCTGGGGATGAATGTGCATAGTTTCAAATACGCATAAAAAAATCCGCGTAAAATGAGACCCTCCTGTATTTATATTATAAAGATCATAATTATAAAATGTTAATTGGTTATTTGTAACAAATTCGTAGAGAAATCTGAAAAATAGAAATCGTCAAAAAACAAAAGTCCAGCACTGTAAATTTTACAGATAAAAAAACACAGAAAAATAATTTTTTATGCACTTTTTTGGGTACAATAAAAATTCGAAGAATACGCCACTGAGAACACATAAATGTACAAAAAAATTTCATTGAATCATAAAAAAACAGTTATGTATAGAAGAATATTTAGTTGTTTTAAATAAATTTAAAAAAAAAACTTACTAAATATTACTTCTAATTAAAAAACATGAAAAGTGTTGCCAAAATATTTAAAAAGGAAATTCTGCAGAATAAGGGGAAATTAGTAGAATATAGAAAAAAGACAATTCAAAATACTACGTCTTAAAAATAATATCTAATAATTCAATCAGATATATATACGTATTTGTTTAATTATTTTAAAAATAGATTCTACTATTAAAATATTAGAAAAAAGAGCAACACTGTAAAAAAATCATATTGATATCATTGGCGCCATCTAGATGGGGGAAACACATATATTTGTTAAATCATATCAAAATAGTTATTTTAAATAATATCTTAATTTGTTTATACGTCAAGAATTGATTAAAAAATTTTGTAATTAATAATACTTTTATAATTTTTTTATTTTTAGATAAATTAAGATATTATTAATTGTTAAATATATGTATAAATAAATAATCCCCGATGGAATTTCTTTCTGCAGCGCCCATGATTTAATTAAAATTACCCATAATGAAAACCATGCATTCGATGATGGAAAAAAAAATTCACAAATTTCTATGAAATGAATTTAGTAGCTTTGTGAAAAATCAAATCTAGCTAATGCTAAAATAAAATTATGATTGATGGTTTAAATGATTATGGAAATAATAAAAAATCTAGCCTATCAAATAAATATATCATGATCTATGGCCTATATGATGGAAATGGATTTTTCCAAATCAAAATATTTTTTTTAATGTTACATACAAAAATTATTTTGATTTTTTTAACAATGCTTAACAAAAACTTACGTCTTTACTTGATTATAATTTTTTATGACAGAAAATACCACTAAAAATATATGTAAGTATTTTTGATGTTTCTTGAGGTAATTTCTTTTTTATAGTTTTTAGAATTTGTTCCAACACAAAAACTACGGAACTGATCTTGATGGGATTTTCACTGTTAGAAAGACAACGATTCTAGAATGAGTTCTGCTATATATATGATAATTGATATTTAATTTACAAAAAGTCCGTACTTAGAAAATTTAGAATTGATATTTTTTAAAATTCTTGAAAATCTATATAAACGAAAAGATTTTGAATTTTAGCACAAAAACTACTGAACCGATTTTGATGGAAATTTCATTGCTGAGGGGAGAAGGGGGGGGGGGAGTAAACTCACAATATTAATATAAATATATAATTTAATAATATATAATATTATAAATACGAAAGTGTGTCCGTCTGTCTAAGAGACTTTTTCACGAGTAAACCGCTGAACCGATCTTGATGAAATTAGGCAGTGAGATAGCCTACATCCTGAGGAAGGACTAACAGCCGTATTCATAAACGTTCCTTATCTCAAGGTATGAGGAAGCCTTGATCAAGGCTTCCTCAGATATCCAAGGCTCCCTTGTTTCATAGTCAGATCTCAAGGCTTCCTTCATCGAGGAACGAATATTCTATGAATTTTTAGTGACCTACTAATGGTAGCGCCGTTTTATAGTGCGTGCAACTAATTTCACACGGAAAATTAGTTATATTTATGTGTTTTGTTGGTTAATTTTGTTCTGTCATTAGACTTTTTAAATTATTATTATTAAATAATTCAGTAAAAATGAAGAAAAATTTAACTACTGTTCATTTATTTTGAATGCAAAATGGTAAAATTTTATGTATGAAGGGTGTTCAGAAAAAGTTTCAGATAAATTGTTGAAGATTACATCAATTATGAACATAATATTCAAAATACAACCGAAGAAATTAGTTTATAGCCATTTTCGAAGGCATCAAAGGTGTTGTTGATATTCATACTTTGTTAAAATTAAATGGCAAACCCTTAACTAATGAAGAGTTGCAGGAAATTATCTGCCCAAGAAAATTATAGTTTCGGAACCTGCTCCCGTGTGTTAAAGTTAAGTGTCAAAATGGTCAAAATCATTAAAAATTCCCTTCCTCGTTACAATTAATACAGGGAGTTGTTATAAGAAAATTACGAGCAAATTAATGCTATAAAGAGTGGTTGTAACAGATAATTTGACTGTTATCAACAAATTTTGCATAATAAACGTAGAAGATGAACAAGGAAATCTTATTATATATTATTTTTATGTTATTAATAATGTTTATATTATAAATAAAGTGTTTTTTAAAATTTGTTGTTCATTATCTTATTTTTTATATTTATTCACGTTGTCTGAAAGGGTGATGACAGCACAAAACTATAGATTGAAATGTGCAACTACATTTATAGGTTATGTTTATGTAGCGTTACGGTTAAATTGTATTTTATCTATGACTTGAGGCTCCCTCAAGGAAGCTAGCGACCTACCTTGAGATAAGGAAGCAAATAAGGAAACCTTGGTTGTCAAGGAAGGTTTATGAAACGTAAACTGAGTAACAAGGGATCCTTATTTCTCAAGGAGGAACTATGAATACGGCCATAAGGCTACTTTATAATAAAAAAAAATTAAGTGTGTGACATTTAGCGTAGACATCTAACGGGCAAATGCGAAACTAAAAACCTGTTTTATCGATTATCGTAACAGAAAATACGAAACTAAAAACCTTTTTTTAATCGACTATCATAACAGAAATCTGTATAACCACGCGCACGAAGTCGCTAGTATTCAAAATAATCAAGTAAAAACGCACAAACTCAAACAAAAAAAAAAAAACAAAAAGCATGGGGGTGACTGTACTACCAAAACTGCAATATTGTCTTGTCACTAGGAGATGCCTCGCAGACGACGCCGGGGTCGTTATCGGCGTCAACATTCCCCCACCACCGCCGCAACCGGGACTGCTGGTCTCCTCCGAGTAGCTAGCGGTCGATAGACACTTGTGTAACTTCCGTGTACCTTGGGACCTGGACCTCCGTACGGCCGCGCGTTGTTGAGGTGGCAGGACGCCACTGCCTCCACCGCCACCGCCACTGCCTCCACCGCCTCCGCCGCCGCCGCCGCCGGGTCCGATGTTCGCTCCGGGGCCTATGACCGACGACACGATCGAGCCCGCGCGGCCCGGAGTGTTTGTCGGGGACACGCACACCATACCGTTTATCTGAGGGCGGGGCGGTCATATTCGGTAGCATGATGGGTGATATGACGGGGTGAGTGGGCCAATAACTCACATAGACAAATACACATTCATTTTATATATGTTCGGAATTCTCTTTGTGACAGACACAATTTTCTTAGATCGGTGTGTTGAAAAAAAGTAAGTAAGGTGCAGTGGGGTAAGAGCAGAAACGGGGCAAGTGCATTAACGGGTTCTGGTTGAACTGCAGTTTACGGTAACTAATTCTAATGAATCTGAGAAAATAACAGTGTAGTCATAGATAACATAAATACATAAAGTGGGCGGGGCGAATTTCATTTGGAGAATGGCGCGATTTTTAATATTCATATTATTAAACATTTCTTAATTTACGTGTTTTTTAATTTTATTTCTGTTTTGTATCGACCTTTCCAAACAGCTGGCAATTAATATAATTTGAAAATCGCGCCAATATTTAATAAAAATTTCGGAAATTATATCAGCCATAATGTGTGAATAATAGTGAATATGTCACAATTAAAATTAAAATTAATAATTCCATGTCTATTCTAGAATCTAGAATCTAGACAATTCAAGATTTTTAATTTTGAAAATTGCGCCAAATATTTAAATAAATCTTTGGAAATCTATGTTAACAGTTATGATGGCTGAGACAACTGCGAGCAAGAATATTCATAACTCACCCAGGAAAAGTCTATATGCATCAAATAATAAAAATACATTAATTTATTATAATCAAACAAAAAAATGTAAAAATGTTTGCATAATAAAATACATAAGTACTTATACACAAAATACATATGTATACAAGTTTATAATTTATTGTAATGATATAAAAGTTTAAAACCTCGCCAATTTATATTAATTGCCAGCTGTTTGGAAAGGTCGCTACAAAACAGAAATAAAATTAAAAAACACGTAAATTAAGAAATGTTTAATAATATGAATTTTAAAAATCGCGCCATTCTCCAAATGAAATTCGCCCCGCCCACTTTATGTATTTATGTTATCTATGACTACACTGTTATTTTCTCAGATTCATTAGAATTTGTTACCGTAAACTGGAGTTCAACCCGGGTTCTTTTTATTATAATACGAGTGAAATTGTAATAACTAATATGTAGTTAACTACTAAAAGTTAATACTAACTTGTTTAAAAAGTTCACTACTCCAAAACTAAACAACGTATCTTGATGCGGTAAAAAGCATTTTATACTAGATGTATTCACAATTCTGCTCTTGCCCCATAGCATATGAAATAATGCTTCAAAGCGATTTTAACTACCGGTAATGCACTTGCCCCGAAAATGGGGCAAGTGCACTGTAGTTGACATTTTTTACAATTTCCTATCATAATGCAAATATACAAAGAAAATTGGCGTCCTATTCAATTTAAACTAGTCAGTAATACCTGCACAATCATTTTATACTGAAAATATCAAGTATTTATATAACAGATTGAAAATATATGGGTTCAAGTCCAACTATGCAAAAACCGGTCTGCACTTACCCCACTGCACCTTATTCCTATCAGGCCAGCTGTCAATTGTTAGTTTGAAAAACGTGTTTAATTAAAATGGGAAATTGTTTTGAAAAATTATACTTATTTTCTTTATAAAATAAATTAAATAGGATCAACTGGGGTAAAAGTGAAACAATATACAAATCTTTCATTTTTTTTGACAGTTAACGATAAAAATTCATACTTTAATTTTTTCTACTAGATGCGCTTATGAATAACCATTTTAAATACTTACGTCATTTGAACTGTACGATACAACACGGACTTTAAAAAAGAAAAAAGTGTGTTTCATTTTTAACCTCTAATTTGGGAAAAAGTGAAACAGGTAAGGGAAAAAGTGAAACAGGTCTCTAATGGAAAATATTTCTCGAAAAATTAAAAGAAAAGCTACAAAGGCAACTTTGATTTATCTTCTTTGTGGCATATCAATGTGAAATTATGACTTTAATTAATATTTGAGCTATACAGAAAGTTATGTGCAAAGAATTAAAATTTAATTCACACGTTTTGACATCGACTAACAGGGAAATCTCAATTATTAAGCGATTCATATTTTCAGGTCGCTTTAACAAACCTTTAATGATGATGTCAGTTTTTATAATTCTCCTATAAACAAATTAGTTTTTTAGTTGCAAGCTTGTTTCACTTTTACCCCATTTTTTTGGTGTTTCATATTTACCCCGCTCGACCCTACTCTTATTGTTAAACGTATATTATCCGGTCTTCATTTACGGGGATTCAGATGGAAATACTTAAAAACACACCATAATGCAGCAATTTCTAAATTGCTCCACGAAGACGTCCTAGAAAAGTTCTTCGTGAAGCTTTCTGAATATTTATTAAACCGTTTTACCGAAACTTAAATAATTTTTTTCTTACAACCCCTGACTCGAAAAACCCCGCCAATGAAGACTGGGTAAATAAATCGGTGCATATTTGTTGGAGTTATGCCTGAACATACATAAAAAATATATATTGTAGAACCTCCTCTTTGTTTGAACTCGGTTAAAAATACTCATTTTTAGAGTGCTGATTTTTAATGACAGTTTTTGCCCGACTAGTTTTTTTTAAATAAATTTTGGAACTACCCTGACTTCGGCAGCAGGAGCAATTTTTTAAGTTTTACGTGAGGTTTGCAAAAATATAGCAACAATAACAAATCCATATGTTTTTTTTATATTTGTGGCGAATCATCTTAGGGAAATAATATCAAAAATCTATCTAGGACTTTATGTTTGAATTATTTTGGAATAGAATTGTGCAATCATTGTGCAAGTCGTGTGTCTGCGGCAATGGGTAAGTTGAAAAAGAAGTCCTCTATATAAATGAAAATATTTTGAATTTTGACCATAAAACTACTGAACCGATTATGATGGGACTTTCACTGTTAAAAAAGAAGTTCCCTATAATATTTTTGAATGATTTTTTTAAAGAAACTACGATTAAAAAATGTATTTTTGTATAAAAGTAAATTCAAGTAAATAAAAAAATCTATCAAGAAGTACGTACTACCTGGACTGTTTGTAGTCACTTACATACAAGTGCATTTTTGAGTTAGAAAAAAATATAAAAATAATGTCATATTCTAATAACTGAAATTTTCATATTGATACCCTACATGCCTTAATAAAAATATAAAAAATTAATTTTAATTTTAAATCAAATTTAAATTTAGTAAGTATGACTTTTATTAACTAGAGGGCATCATTTTACATATATATAGTTTACGAGATATTTTGCTTTGACTGAAACGGACGGACGGACGGACGACAAAGTGAGATTAATAGGGTTTCTTCGGAATCCTAAAAAGAAGAGCTGATAGAATAAAACCAGCATTATTTTGGTAATAAGAATCTTAAATTCACCTAGGAAAACTAATTATATTTCAGGAAAAAAATTCAGTATTCAGAAAAATGTGCCTGTCTTAAAAACTACCGCATGTAAAAAATTGAAATTACGTACATTAATTTCTTGCATATATTCGTTAGAAAATTTCTACAAGAAAAAGATATAATTATGATTTTTTATTTGTCTATGTCAGCTATTTTGAAAAAAAAGATTGCTCACAATCAGTGATACCAGTAATGCATATTTAGTGACCACGTGATTACACATTTTCCAAAGAAAAAAAACGAATTTATTTCGACACAGTAGTAATTTTGTACTATTTTCACATTCTGCACTAAAAAAAAAACACTTTATTTTTAACCCCGCAAGTATCAAAATAAATTCGCCTTTTTTATTTAAAATCCACCGTACACATAATGATAGAAGAATATGTAAGAAAAAGCTTTATGATATGACATATATCATTTAAAGACACCCACATGTGATATTAGGGGTATTAACATCACCTTATGTTACAATAAAGCACATGTAAAAGCGTATGTACTTTTATATACCATTACAACCACCATTAACATTTACATGTAGCAGAATTTAACATTTAAAATAGTTCTTAAAATCACACAGACCCTACAGAAAGTTACCTAAACACCTATGTGGCAGAATCAACAAAAAAAATACCTCTATACCTTTTACAGTATAAATTCACACATATGAAACATAATTTTACATTAACGAAAACAGATTTCACACAAATGAAAACAGAATTCACAAATAGGAAAATTAATTTATCAAGTATGAAATTAATATCAACAAATCAATGCAGATTTAAAAGTTTTTTCTTCATTATAATATTAAATAAGTATACATGTTTATCCTGGCGCAATGATGCAGCATAATATCGTTCGACATGGTTTGCATATTCAAGATATTCTGAATCTCTTAAATTGCCACATTAGCAATGTTTTTTTTAAAGTGGAGTTCCTTTGAATCGTTAGTAAAACGACATATCCAGGGTAGAATGCATGTATATTGAACTATACAGGTGCTAACAATCAAGCACCAATCATTTTAGAATTTTGAATGCGTATTTTGGAAGACATTGCTTCATGTCGAACGATATTATGTTGCATCATTGCATCAGGAAGATCTTATTAAATTTTGTGGGGTTTGGGTAATCCCTATATAGGATCCTAGGGTTAATATAATAAGGAATTAAAAAACCTTGAAACATGTATTCTTTTGTTGAAATTAATTTCACACCTAAAAAAGTAATTTTTCTATTTGCGAATTCTGTTTTATTTGTGTGAAATCAGTTTTCGTTAATGTCAAATTATGTTTCATAAGTGTGAATTTATACTGTAAAAAGTATAGTCGTTTTTAAAATCACAGTCTCTAAAAGTTTTATAGTCGGACTGCTATCTAAAAGAGTTTAAGGGGGAAAGCCATTGTGACGGAAAAAAACGTTTTTTTATGCATTTTTTAAAAGTATACATATTCAAAAATATGTAAAACAAAATTTTAGTTAAAATTCCGAAAATTGACTGAAGTCAATTTACTGAGAGCGGGTAGCGCGGCTGGTTATGACAAATAGAAAACATTAAACGCGTTTTTCTCGAAACGACTTTTTTCGACCTAATCGAGATTCAAATTTTTTCTAAATTTTCATAATCGCAGTGGCTAAATCAGTGCGTAGCCGATTTTTGAAGTTAAGATAGTTATTATTTTTAAACCGCTTGAATAAAAAAAAATCTTAAAAATTTCAAATTATCGTCATTTTGTGAAAAAATAAAATTAAGAAACGGTTATGCACAATCATAGCAATATTTATTTATTTTTTTCCGATAACGAATCCCGAAATTTCGATAGGATAATGGAGAAATTTTTTTTTTCGGTTGTCACAACGAAGTGCATAACTTTGTAAATTTTTAATATTTTTCGATAAAAATTGGTATTAAATAAGCTTAATAAATACTTAATAAAATGTCCCCTACCCGATCCTAAAATAAATAGTTAAACCTGTGAAAAAAAATTTCAATTAAAAAACGTTGGTAATTTTTTGACCCATGACAGTGGCTTTGCCCCTTAAAAGAAAAGTTATTTTTGATACATATCGGAAGCAGGTTTAACATTGAAGTGATTTTGAGTAGTTTTTAAAATCACACAGACCCCAAAAGTTGTTGGTTCTGTCACAGCCATTTTGGTTATGGTTTTTGTAATAATATATGCAGGTACTATGTTAGTATTTCGGTACCATTTTCTATTACCAGATAATTTTAAAGTACTGTCCTACCGAAAAAGTCACCTATCAGTTGTCTGAGGCTTCCGTTGTCATCTAAATCTTGCTCCTATAAGTATTAATTACGACACAAAAAAATTGCTTGCGTGATTTGTGAATTTTTATTTTTATATTATTGTGTGTTTTTTTGTGCTTGCTCCAAAGTTAATTTTTTTTATCGAAAAAAAATGTTTGGTAGGTAATAAAATTTTGTGTCAAAATTTACTGGGGGTAAAAATACCAACTCAAAAAAAATTAACTTTGGATATATTTTTTTAGATATTGGTTACACATAAGTCGAGGGTTACATAAAACATTTTAACATTTTTTGACCTTCCAATTAAAAAAACAAAAAAACAAATGCAAAAGCAAAATTAGCCACCAAGCGAAACGAGGATAATCGTATTAAAATTAAATAAAAAAACTTAAAAAATATTTAACTCTTAAAATAATAAATATATATATGTAATATAAAAAACGCCATTCTCAAATATTTTCAAAACTATCTACCTATCTACTTTTGAACACCATTCATAAAAAACTCACTAAAATCTACTGCCAATGTTTGATAAAATTAAAATGAAAAAATTGATTTGAAAATTCATACAGGCATTTGACCTAAAAAAAAACACAGTTAAGGCCAATTTAATAGGTCAATATTTCATGAAACATCTGCTGAAATCGATAATTAGATTTTTCAGTTATTACGAATGAAAAACTTCAGACCGACAAAAAAATACTTTTGTTCTGTTGTCCTTATTTCAATAAATGATTTCGGAGGTTATTGGCGTACTGAAAACCGAATCCGTTACCCAAATTGCTCCATCAAGTCAGGTTTTTGAGATAACTTAAGCTAGAAGTTCCAAAATGACGATTTTAGCATATTTAAAAATTGATTACCAAGTAAGAATTTTTTTTTGTAAAGTTTTCGTTCACGGTAAGAAATAGTAATATCTTTCCTCTTTAAAATTACTTTTTACTTAAAGTACGATTTTTTTTCACCGAAATATACTGGTTTGAAAATATTGTTATATTTAATGTAGTAAAGTCTATTAATAAATATTTTCAAACTAGCATATCTTGACGAAAAAAATAGTAAAGTAAAAAATAAAAATTCATTTTAAAGAGAAAAGATATTACTTTTTCTTACCGTGAACGAAAACTTTACAAAAAAATTCCTACTTGGTGATCAATTTTTAAACATTGCAAAAATCGTCAGTTTTGGGATTTTTAAAACCTGACGTGATGGAGCAATTTGGGAAACAGATTCGGTTTTAGTACGCCAAAATACCTCCGAAATCACCTATTCAAGTAGAGAAAACAAAAATTATGTCGGCCTGTGTTATATACGAAGAATCATTCGATAAATCTAACAAAAATAAGTATATGTGAAACGAGAAATAGTTTTCCATTTCAATGATCTTTTTCAGCAAACATTTCACAAAAAAACCTGTATGTTCAAATGCAATCAATTAAAAAATTCGTTTGTCTTGAAAACGTTTAATTTTTTTTATAAAAACTTATTCAAAAATGTATACCAGAGTTAAGACTTACTAAATCGTCTCATTAAATTCCCAGCGAAAGACGGTTGGGGTGACACATCATACTTTTCAATTCTTTCCTTTTGTCTTAAATCTTTAACAGTTTGAAAATCATGTTTCGTAAATTTGATATTGGGCACGCTTAGCAACCTTTGTTCCATTGCTTTCTTATGCTTGCTTCTCGGGGGAGGTATAGGTCTATCTGGTTCATCATTAAGGTCCAAATGTTCCGGCCTAGTGGCCTTTTCTTGCTCCCCCGTAATACTTTCACTAGAAGAAGGTCTAGTATCTAAAGGTAACTCGTCTATCTGTATTCCTTCAACTACATCATCCACTTCAATAGTTTCGCTTGAGCATTCCTCAGAATTCTCAACTGGACTCAATACCCTTGGTTGGTACGATCCAATTTCCTCCCCCCCTTCATCTGAATAAAAAACAGACCCCCGTTTCTCAGGAGGGGCGAAAGTATTCTTAAAAAGTTGGCGTTTAAGGATCTTCCAATTCACTGATGATTTTCTTCGATATGGTTGGCAAGGTTGAGCAGGTATCTCGTCTTCGTTTGTTCCTAGATCTTCTGTTGCTTCTTCTGACGGGTCTATAGGGGTGGGGCAAGGACTAACGGGGTAAGGGGTTGGTGCTTCGCTTGGTGTGTATCGTAGTACCTATTTTTTTTAATTCAGGTATCAAATAAAAAATAGATATGGGATGGTGTTGAAATATAGATTGAAATAATGAATTTTACTAGCGTTTGATATTACTTACAACTAGCATATTTAAAATTTGGTGGTTTGGTCTGAAAATAAGGGTCTAAAATTACTCTTAAGGGGGTGGATAAAATTTTTTTTAACTCTAAAAATTAGCTTCTATACGAATAGATGGAAGGTGTTGAATGATTTGCCAAAAATTGGGGTAAGAATGTACTTTTTATCGACGAGATAACTAACCCCTCTTTTAGTAACCACCATATCAAAAAATATGACCATTGTAATAATATATGGTACCAGCTTTTGATAGAATAACCACTCATGCATTTTTTTTTAATTTGGAAATATTCTCGACTTGGAGACTCTAATAAAAAAGTAGTGAATTTTATACAATTTTAAATTTTGATCTATGGATATTTTTAATGGTATATTTTGCTATATTAGTTTAATATAAATGCAGTAATCCCTTTCTATTCGCGAGAATACGGTCCTGAAGGAATACAGGCGATTTGTAAACCACGAAAAAATAAGTTTTGGTTAATTAAAATATTAAATTTCTCCAACAAGTGAATCGCGAATCTATAAAAATATGGTTAAGTAAAAAAAAATAATGTGCGAATGATCGAAAAATTTAATTTTCCAAAAAAATATCTTCAAATAACGAATGTGCGAAATAACGAACAGCCAGGGAATACTGTATTACAATTTTCTACTATCTCTAGAATGTAGACATTTAAATTTTAGATAAATATTATATCGTAATTTTTTTAATTTGATTTTTTCTCGTGGAATTTTTTTTCGAGTGGAAATTCAGTAACTACAAAATGCAATCAATAATATAAATAGTAAAAACGATCAAATAAACGACAGTATCAAAAGAAATATATATCATGCAACAATATCGAGAATTCTAAAAAGAGCTGAGTACAAAAAATATAATAAACTTAGCAAAATATAATAAAAATATTAAACTAAAGAGGATTTAAAATCTAAAGTAATGGATCAGTTATTTTTTCTCTAAAAGTTTGTAACCCTTGCTCAGTGTGTATATATATATTTTTGATAATATTTGTGGTGTCACCATATTTTTCAAAACTATCTTGATGTTAATACAGATGAAATTTTCTTTGCTATCATTAAGGAAAATTAGACTTCTATATCTAGAGTTTTATTCATACAATTTTCAGCTTTTACCCTTTATTTTTTGTTAATCCCTCCATTTACGCGGATTCACTTTTACGTGGTTGTAAAAGTTTGAAAAAAAGGTGGAAAGACTTAAAAAACACGTAATGAAGCAATTCTATTGCTTTATTTTATTTTTCATGGAATCGATTAACTGCGTAAATGGAGAGATTACTATAATAAAAAAAACCGAGCAATTAAAAAAACTGTTAATTTTTTTCAGCACAAAAAAAAACTGCCAAACCAAAGAGCTGAAAGAAATGTGTTTTTTTTTCTCACTAATTTAACTTTCTTTGAGTTCAAAAAATTATAGATGATACATTTTTCATTCTTTAAACAAACCAACTGAAAAAAATAAAGGGTAAAACTGTAAATTTCTCAACTAGCAGTCTCTAAATTTATATTCTAGCTATTCCTGAAACTAAAACATGCCATTCGACATACCTGGTCAATACTGGGACTCCTCGCTTGAGGCGGGTCTCTGTCTGACGACAGTCCACCGTCGTTAGCGCCCTTCTTAGGGCTCTTCGGGGCTCGCGAGTACGGGTCCTGGGTCCCGTACAAGTCGGGCGTTCCTATATTCAGTAGACAGACCTTCTGGACAACATCTACCACGACTATTCCTGCTTCATTACCGTATGCCAATCTGAAGACAATTAGACATTAAATATCTCGAAATTTTTATTGGACTAAAAATTTAGACAAGAATATTTTTTATAAAAAATTGGTTATTTTGGAAATAATCCCCTTGAAAGTCTTAAAAATACACCCGGTATAGAAAATATTGTACTTACAATCCGTAAGAACTGTTAATTCCTAAAGCAGTGATGTGACCTGGAGGTTGACCTTGATGACACGGGGTCAAGCACACGAATTGCGCTTGGAAACCTGGAGGTTTCTTCATAGGGCCTGCACGTACTTTCAGTAAAGGCGCGTTACCCTAGAAGTTCAAAACATATTATTAAAATATTCTCAGAAGAAAAAAATGGCAAAATTTCAAAAATTGATTGAATTTTCGTCTATTTTATATTGCACTGACCTTTCTTTCGTCGCTGTCGGAGCTCTCTGTCTTCGCGCCTAAAAGAATACTCGTCGAAGGAGGATAATCGTAATCGGGACTACAATTTTCATCATCCACTTCGTAAACTATTGGAATCTCTAGCGCCTGGAAAGATAGAGATAAAAATGCAATTTGCTTCTTCGCAATATCGAAGATATGAGACGCTTTTTGAGCGTTTTAAAATGAGAAAAAAACATCTCGTTCCATGTCTGTCTGTCTGTTTGTGTCTGTGTGTACGCGGATAAGTGTGTTGTCTGTCTTTCTGTCCTCTGAATCTTTGTCACACGCATAACTCATGATCCATTGAATCGATAATTATGAAACTTTAGTTGGGTTTAGCTTGAAGATGGTCTCATTTAAAAATCATTTATATCGTATGTAAGGGGGGGGGGGGGTGACATAACAAAGCAGTTATTTTTTTTAAATCTCAAGAAAGACATATGTTACGTACAATTTTTGTCGAATCATTTTTGTAGAACATAAAATTTTCTATAAAATAGGTCACCACAATTTTGACGTTTGCATAGCAAAAAAATTTAGATTGAAATTATCTGAAAATTAATAATATACGAAAAAATAATCAGGCGCGTATTAAGAAAAATTTCGAAACATTTTTTAAATTTCCAACAAAAAGGGGACACAACACTAATATACAAAAACACTCACCAACGTTTCTGCCACACTCTCTTGCTTCTTAAACTTAAAGAAAACGACGTGCGACGACGCGCCGGCTATGCACAACTTCCTCGATTCCGGGCAGATAGAGATGAGCTGTATCGCGAACGGGCTATCACTGTCTCCCCCGCTGTCTATCGAATGCTTCGCCGGCTTTTCGAACACCTTGGCCGTCTTCAGCTTGTACAGAACTTGCAACGTGCCGGCGCTCGCGTCCCAGAACTTGATACTGCCGTCTGCGTGTCTGTAATTAACCACGAACTCAATTATGAATCTAAATAGATACAATGTAACATAGTACTCGGGAATTACTTAAGTAAAAGTAAAAAAAAAAACTGTCAGATAAAATTAATCTTATTTATGATGTTCGATTCTGGGGGTTAATTTTAGAGGGTAAATTGGGAAATGGAAAAATAAATTCAAGGGCATCGAGTAGGGTGTGAAATGATGCTTATTAAAGTACGAACTCAATAATATATTTTTTTATGCATTTTTAAAAACATTTTTCGATCAATAAATGGATTGCTCAGAAAAATCAGAAAAAAAAATTATGAACATTGAGAATTAGTTATTGTTATAAACAATTTAATTGTTTATTTCCTAATAACTACTGAACCTTTCTTTTTAGGATAAGTTTTTCAACAAAAAATGTTTCTCACAATGCAAGGAACAACTTTTGTTCTTACAAGTTTTTCAAAATTTTCAATGGGACGATGATGACATGGAACACTAATTGTGTAAGTATAGCTTGCACTTGTCTTGGCAAAATTCAAATCGCCATATCTTTGTTATCGTAGAACGATCATTCAAAAATCATTTTGAAGCGTATGATCTCTATACCTTTTACAGTATAGATTCACACTTATGAAATATAATTTCACACTAACGAAAACTGATTTCGTACAAATGAAAACAGAATAGGAATAGGAAAATTATTTTTTAAGTGTGAAATTAATTTCAACAAAAGAATACATATATACATATTAACCCTAAGACCCTACACAGGGGTTACCCGAACCCCACAAAATTTAATAAAATCTTCCTGGTGCAATGATGCAGCATAATATCGTTTGATATGAAGCAATGTCTTCCAAAATACGCATTCAATATTCTAAAATGATTGGTGCTTGATTTTTAGCACATGTATAGTTCAATATACATGCATTCTACCCTGGATATGTCGTTTGTCTAACGATTCAAAGGAACTCCACTTAAAAAGAAAACATTGCTAATGTGGCAATTTAAAAGATTTCACAACATCTTGGATATGCAAACCATGTCAAACGATATTATACTGCATCATTGCGCCAGGAAGACCTTATTGAAATGTGATATAATTTACATCTATAATTAATATTATAAGGAATAAAAAACTTTTAAATCTAAATTAATTTTCCTATATGCGAATTCTGTTTTCATTTGTGTGAAATCAGTTTTCTTTAATGTGAAGTTATATTTAATTTGTGTGAAATCAGTTTTCTTTAATGTGAAAATATATTTCATTTGCGTGAAATTTGTTTTCGTTAATGTGAAATTGTTTCATAAGTGTGAATTTATATTATAAAAGGTATAGTTTTTAATGCTATTTGCTATTGCGATTTTTCGAAAATATGGGTAGCAATGAATCAAAACCAAAAAAAATGATTTAGATTTTGTAGTTCAAGCGTCGATTACATTGAGCGAGTTTACAGGCTATAAGCCAGCTTATTTACAAGCTGCTTGTAAACTCGCTCAGTGTAATCATGTTCACTAGCTAACAAGCTGCTTGTAAACAATCTGCTATAAAAGTTGAAAGCCGGGCTACTTTATTCGCTAGATAGTTGGCTTGTAGGCTTGTTAGCTTGTAAACTAGCCGTGTGTCATCACAGTAGCTAGTGAACTAGCTGCGAGTATCTCGGTGATTCCTGGTTTCAGTGTCTACAAAATGTATTCACAACACGTGGTTTTCTCGCTAGATACACTGCAAATGCAAAGTGTGTTGTTTTGACACACCTAAGTGAGTCATTTTCTTGTAGTCATATTTAATCCCTTTTTTGGTGTGTTCTTTTATAAACACACTTAAGGTGTGTAGTTTTAACACGTTTTTCGAACACGCTTTGTAGTGTGTTAGTGAATTAACACACTACAAAGCGTGTTATTGTAATAAATCTGTAAACCACATTTTATTAAGAAATTATTATTGAACAAATATAAATACAATGATTTTAAATAATATACACTACATAACAATTTTTTTTCTTCTTCGATTAATCAGCCACATAAAGCATATCTAAATTCATTGTAACAATTTTATCCTCTGGCACGGGCCTTCTTTTTATAAAATAATTAATTTTCCCTGTAGCATCATCTTCAGAATGCTGTCACTTGTAGTTGCGTTTATTAATCCTTGACGAATCAATTCTACACCCGATATATCTTTTTGTGGTGAATATTTAATGCACTTACACATTTCACCTATCAGACAATAAATTTTCTTTTCTATATTAATTTAATATTCAAATATCAAGCTCAATTCTATCAAAATGACGAAAGATACGACGTATAAATGTTACTAGTGTCAAATCGTTCTATACTCTATATGGCAAAAGAGTGAGAGCGAATATGGTATCATGACTATAGAGGGAGAAAGATCGAATGTATATAGGCTATATTCACCTATATTATATTCTAATACACCAACAAGTGTGTTTATTTTCAAAGTGTGTAGTTCTCAAAAAAGTGTGCTAGTAGATATTAAACGTGTCATTTCAACACACTCAAGTGTGTAAATAATATTTTTGATTATGATTTACAAATTATTTTTTACACACCAGAAAGTGTGTTACTCTTTTAACACGGATAAGTGTGTCAATAAACACACTTAATCTTGACTACACACTTATGTGTGTCAAATAACACACTCATGTGTGTTTTGTAACACATTTTGGTGTGTTTTTAACAAACTAGCATTTGCAGTGTAGTTGGCTACTGAGCGAGTGGAAAGTTTTGTGTGTCATCATCACTATCTTACTATCTGACTCGTTCAATGAAATCGATCCTTTACCTAATACCACTCTGACCTAAAACGCAATATATTCAAAATTACAAGCAAAATTATCATTTACGCGCTTCTTAAACACTCTCCCCTCGTTTTCTGAAAATCCCTACAAAATTTTCGTATAACTTTTTCTAGCTGCGAGAGAAAATAACAAACAGAAAACTACTCACCCCGTAATAATAATCTCGCTATAACTGCAAGACTGCGGTGACCATTCACCGCCATTAATCGGCCACTCCTTCTTGGAGAAACCCGCCCGATTGTGCATCCCGACCGAGTAGAAAGCGGGTATCAGTTCGGCGGGACAGTCCACCAAGTAGGAACAGCACGTGACCGGCGACTCGTGCAAGTCCATTGGGTACGGGTTCTCTATGCACGGGAACCCGGCCGTCTGGAGGTCTATCACGACCAGGTCGTTCTGCAGGAGGACAACTATCGCATACGGTTCTTGCAGATCTGAAATATTCCCTATTTGAATATCTTCATGTTTTTTTAATATTTTGTAAAGTAATTAACCCCTTGACTGGCATATATGTATGTACATTTTTAAATAACTTTAACTATTTCTGAAGGATTTGGACAAAATTTGGTATACCACTATTTTTGAGGATGCTGAATCCAAATCCGAGTTCAATATGGCGGACTCAAAATGGCTTTTTTAAAGTATCAAAATAACCACTTTCTTTATTCTTTTTTTGCAATCATTTTCATCTTTGCAACAAAATACTTTTTATTTCATTATTTTGTTTAATTTCTTTCATTTTTTTTAATTTCCTTCTGATTTAATTTTTTTTTAATTGCTAAAGTATTATATGTAACTATGGGTGACACCATTAAACCTCAAATTTTAACATTTGAATGTTAAACATTTTTTTTTGTAAAATTCCAAATTTCACACTCAACCTTTAGGGGGTTTCAGATCAAAAAAATAAGTTTGAAATGGAACCAGAGAGTCCAAAAACCCCCGGAAACAAAACTTGGTGTAGTTAAATTTGTTACAGAATTCGTAGCTGTTTTGTCACTTAAACTGAAAAAAAAACTGCTAGTTAAGTGGCATCAGTGTTTGCCCTTTGACAGCAAGGTATACTGTATGACAGTAATCAAATATCAACAAATATTTCTAACTATACTCTATTTCATTTAAGAATGCAGTGATTGCCGGGGTTTTGACGGTACGAATCGTGCATTTTACCCTTAGATTAGGAAAGACTATGGATACATAACAACCAATGCTAGTCCGTATATGAAAGTGTTACCATAATTTGTCGGCGGTCATCTTTTTTTAATGGTCAAAATCGCATATTATCCCATAGGCGTCAGTTGAAAACTTATAATATGCAAATATGCTTTTAATTACAATTGAATTTAGTATGTATGAGAGATGATAGTTCCAAATAGACATTTTTCTGTTAATCAATTATCACTGAAATACTTTTAAAGACAATATAAAATATTTATTATTAATTAATTTTATAATTCAAAACAATTGATATTTATTTTAAAATCTGAATGATACGTCAATGATCCGTGAAGCGTTCTTTCGTGGAGCTATATGGTAACAATGCTACATAATGTGTTATTTGTCCTTTATCTTTCCTTGTCTAAGATTTTACCGTCAAAAACCACGGCAACCACTGCATTCTTAAATGAAATGGAAGTATTGTAATACCATCGAAAAATCGTGTCCGAGAAAATGACAAATTCTGATTGTACTAACTTCAAAACGTAAAGAAAAGTTAATTTCCGCATGGCGACTGTGCGTGTGTCTGTGTGTCAGGATGTAGATTTTTTTTCGTTCACAATAACTACTGTAAAAATGTACCGATCTGAATTATTTTTGGGGAAAATGTTTGTCTCAGTACTCCAGACCTATTGATTTTGGTGCTAATCGGATTAGGGGTTTTAGAAATATTCGAAAATTTGTAACTATTTTCGTCTAAAGAGTGAACATTGCGAGTATTATCTCACTCATTTTGATAAGATTTGGTACATTTGCAGTTCAATTGAATCTAAGGGACATTTATTATTTGTACGTGCCCAAATAGCCATTAAAGGGGTGAAAAACGCACTTAAAATTTGAATTTTAAATACTAATTAATACGTCATTAATTCATGTTGCCTTGGAAACAAATGTAACTAAATTAAGATTGTCAAATTAGTTGTTCTACGAATGTGTATTATGTTTTTGACATTATATATTTCATATATTTATATACAAATGGCAATAACTGCTGTAACCGTCGTAAGTATATATGTTTTTTATGTATTACGAAATTTATATTCATAGTAGTAGATTATATTAATAAAATATTTTTCAAAAAATTGATATTTAAAAATTATTTAAAAATATAGAAAGAACATGGAAGTCATGTATGGTTCTCCATACTGATATTTTCTAACATTGGGGTATGATCCAAAATTGGTGCTGCAGATAAAAGCACGACAATGGGGCATAACTTACCGCTAGTGTAGGGGCTCTCGCAGAGCGTGATGAAGTCCACTACGTTGTGCTCGACTTCAAGCACGGTCGTGGTCTTGCTATGCATCACAGTCACGCTTGGCTTGCGGCCCGCGTTGTCGAACGCCATACCACCGCTGAATATCACGTAAGCCTCCCTGTTTAAAACAAATAATCGTAAAGAAGGTCCAAACTGGAAGTGGAAAGAGCTTAATTGAAAAATTTAATTGTTGACTTAATAGGGGAGATACGCAATAAAACGGAAAATGTCTGTTCCATCGAAATTATCCGAACTAATTAATTCAAATTTTGTTGTTAGTATCAGGAGACTACCAGACCCTTGTCGCATCAATTTGCTTTAAAAAAATTAGGGTTGTAGTAGTGGCATAGACAAACCTACACACCAAGCCGTTTGACGGAAAACACATAAACAAACAAGAAGAAAAAAATTAAATTCCTCTGTAAATTCGCTTAAACATACTTATCTAGTTGAAGTCACACCAGGCCCGGCTTTAGAAATTTGCCGCCCCTAGGCAGTTGCGAAAATTTCCGCCCCCTCCTACACTATTTTTACGCATTTTAAACTTCCTATTTTTTAAATTTATTTGCGATGTCGTTTTTTAGAAATCTGTATGTAAGAAAAACACTTGTGAAGATAACAAACTTGAAATTGATGCCGTTGAAACTTGTCACACGTACTGTTAACAATAAATTAACAATGATGTTAATAATCGTTCACCAATAAGTAGGGGAAGTCGGGGCAAAGTGAAATGGTTAATCTTTGGACCATCCCCACTGCTCTATTTTCATTACTAAAATTCTGCTTTTTCTCCCAACATGATTACCCATACTTACCCTCCAATTCGCTTATAAACAGTTTTGCTCTTCCATAAATCTTTTTTTTTTTAAATGACTTTTAATTAAGGGCTGCACTTTTTTTACTTTGCCCCACCTGTAGGGGCAAAGTGAAATATTGGAGGCATGGCTTATTATTGTGTTTTCATAAGATTATAGATTATATAAATATTTATTTTTGCAAATTTTATTGAAAAGTACCAAACTGTGACATGAAATCAAACAATAAAATTTTTAAGAACATTACAAAAACATTATAAACTAAGGATTTTCTTTTGTATTCTCGCACCATATTGATTGAATCTACGAAATTTACATTTGTTGTTTTTTACGTTGTAAACATTTATATTAATTCTTGGCTTATTCATTTTTAATTGTTTTTACATGGTATCACAAAGGTATCATGTCTTCAAAGTATGCTAATTCTTTATTAATTGTTAATTATTTCAGATAAAATTACTTAGGGCAAAATCAAAATATTTTTACTTTGCCCCCATTCATATTTTTCACTTTGCCCCAACAAACAGCACTTGATTGAAATAGCATTCCTCAAAAAATTAAAATGTAAACAATTCAATTTTTTATCAATTTTTGCTCTGAAGACACTGCTTTACATCATACATATTACTTATATATTTATTTTGATAAACAAAAATAAAAATTCTTTTTATTAGAACTCCCATACTTACAATTTTTAATGATGCAACACAGAAAATTTTACAGCACCATAATTACGCGGCCGATCCGCTATTTATGAACGTGAGTGGTGTTAACTATTGAAACAAACATATTCTTATCTATAGAATATTTACCCGCCAAATTTAAAAGGAGATAAATACATTTTTCACTCTGCCCCGCCCTTTCACTTTGCCCCGACTTCCCCTACTATAGTTACCTAGATTAAAAATGATAATACATAAATCTCAAAATATAGGTATCTAATTAAAATTTGGTTTAGTATGAACTAAAATATATTTGATAGGTACTACTTTTGTATTCCAGTCCGTTTCATCACACCCACTGTCCTTTACAATGCGACTAGTGGCATGAAACCTGTGCATGAAACGGACAAAAATGACTTAAAAAAACATGTTATTTAATTTTAATTAATTATTTTTTTATTATTTTTGTGGTAAAAAAAGATTCACTTTAAGAAACTCAATTAATTAGAGATATGTAAAACGTTGTTAATTTTTTTATAATGTTTGTAGTTTTATCATAATAAAAAAATGTCCGTTTCAATGCATATCTCCCCTATGTTTGAATAAATTATAGAATTGACTTACCCCGATCTTGAACATTTCCATTCTACTTTTTGAATTGGTTTACAGGCTTCTAATTTTCCGTCTTTGTTTGTTTTTGCTGAAACGAGAAAATTTATATATTTAGTAACTCGGAAAATTCAAAAATAGGTTTGAGAGCGTCTACAGTATTTAACTACGTGAAAATGATTTTTTGTTATTTTACCCCCTCCCCTCCTTTGCAAGAATACGTGAGAATTTTGTCGACTCCCTCCTCTCATTCCTATTTTTACTTAAAGGAATATCAAACTGTATATTGTACGTAATTCAATGATTGATTGCATTGTAACACATTTTTCAAATTTCAGTAACAGTGAAAAATCCACCGATTTCTGGATTAGTTCCTACAAAATCTTTGTTAAAATATTTTAAAACGTTCTTTGCGACATATTCTGTTTTGTATTTGGACGACAGAAACATAAATTATCAAACTAATTATCATAGCCAATACGTGCCTGTTTATTACACAGGTACAACTTGCATGTTTGACTTTTGGTTCAAGTGTTTCAAAATTTACACATCTTATCTTTCTCAATTTCCATCGATATGTTTCTATCAGTAAGAATATTTTAGATTAGAATAAACAGGTATTATGTTACAGTATTGGAATCTCAAGGTTAGATTAGGGCACTCGGTGTTTTTGCTAATTAAATCTAATATTTAAAATAAAATGTCGATATATTGTTCCAGGTATTACAAATTGAAGGGTGTTTATATAATTCCAAAACTTTTATAATTTGTATTTGAACTATATTAATGTAATATCAATGCTTTAAAGGTATAAAATAGTTCCAGAATTGGTTCTATAAAAACCAAAGTATTCATAGATGGCTGATTCTCAAAAAAAATTTAAATTGTTGTCTATAAAACGAGATCGAAAATTAAAGTTAAGGAGATTCTCTTATGAAACTACATCACTAGGTGTACCAAATTGTATATTAATTTTATTTCAGTTATTATAAATTGTAAAAATATATATATTAAAATTTATACCTCAAAAATCATTCCCTCACTGTGTCCCAACCACCAAATTTAAATACCAAAATTAAATACATTTCTAATTTGTTTAGAAAAGTTTTCTAGAATGTGTTTAATAACTTATTATTTATTCATTTATAACAATATTCGCTATTTAAAAATGTACAACAGTAAGTAAAACACAAACAGAAAAAAACAGAAAATAAATTTACAAGTATGTCCTTAAAAAACGAATCATTCCCTCACAATTTCTGTAACAGTGAAATTAGACCGTAATTTTAAATTATAATGTGGCAATACTGACATTAAAAAATAAATATGACGAAAGGGCTGTGAGTGTTGAAATGTATTGTTGAAATTGTTTAAAAGTATTATTATCCAAATTTACATTTTCGCTTGTCATTCCCTCACTAAGTTATCATTCCCTCACTAAGCTATCATTTCCTCACTTTTGAATTTTTGTTTTAACCCCCTTTAAAGTCAAAAATATTGGGGACCACTATAACCCTTCAGAAAATTACCCTATATTTTATTATATTTACGAAAGAAATTGTACATTATTAAAAAAAAAAACCACAATATAACAAAATCATTTTTCTACTTTTTTTGAGAATCAGCCAGATACTGAAATACATTTATTCCTTGCTCCATGTTTGTCACCACAACTGAGGTTTTCGCGGTTTTATTCTGAATCGTCTTCAGCTTGTTTGGTAACATCCATGCCCTTTTTTACAACTATCAGACTGTTTTTGAGAAAACGACTTCAATATACGAACCTTCTTGATTAATTTACAAAAATAAGAAAAACAGGCCGACAAAAAAATACTTTTGTACTGGTGTCTTTACTACACCGAAATATACTAGTTTGAATGTATGGTATTTTTCATAATAGAGTAGACACAGTGACAGAACTATACATTAAATATAACAATAACTTCAAACTAGTTTATTTTGGTGAAAAAAAACGTACAGCAGAAAGTAAAAAAAATTTTTAAAGAGGAAAGATAGTACTACTTCTTACCATGAACGAAAACTTTAGGGGGGGATTAAGATGATCAATCACCCCCCATGAGAAAACTCAAGACATTTTTTTAAAGTAGAAGGAAGAAAATAGTAGAAGTAAATAGGAAAAATTGGGAAGATAAGAGTAAAAAAAAGGTCTTCAGTTTTTTTTAGTAATTGACGTATAGTAGTAAGTAGGTACAGTTTATATGAACAAAAAAAAAAAAGGTTATTTAATTATGCCAAAATATATGCAAAAATGCCCCCCCCATCGCAAAAAGCTATCTACGCCACTGCACTGGCCAGTAGGATAGGTAACACTACAACTATGTGCCAATCATAGCAGAATAAATACACAAAATTTATGAACATACCATAGACTGTAACGAGAGTTGGACTTTCGTTATGGTGTATGTGACTTTTGCTTATCATTTTCAATAATCATCGATATTTGTCTGCGTTATCTTAGTTACATATTATAAAAGAATGAGCAATATCAAACTCTGAGAAACAGGTGTCGTAATAATGTATTGCAACTAATTACCGTGGCGCGCCAAGGGGCGGAAGGGGGGGGGGGTGTAGAAGTGTACAGCATCCGGACGGCAGGTTTATGGGGGTAGCAGAAAATCCAAATAAATATTAAAGCAAAATGGTCCTTCTCTTTGATCAGACGAAATTTTTAAATCAAAATCTACATTTATAATGTGTTGTATTAAGAAGGGTTGTTAGATCACTACCGGCACCCGGACGGTGACTTGCCTAGGCCACCCCTAGCTACTTGTGTTCTTTTAGACATTCCTTACACTGATAACAGTGATCTTTTTGTACTGATATATATATATGTATAACTCAAGTGGCGATATTGGTTTCTTTGTGAATTCTCAGTCAGCGCAAACAAGTTATTTGTAGTGTATTTTAAAAATAATTACCTGTAGTTTTATTATTGATATTTGATACATTGTTCGATTACAATTTATATTCATTGCATTTTTTTATCTCGAGTAGTTTTAATCACTAAAACAATCATGGAAGTAATAGTTAAAGAAGAACAAACAAGCAGGAATGAAGGGCAAAACGCTAGTGGCAATGTTAACGTGGCTCCAACTTCGAACTGTGAAGAAAACAGAACAAACAGTGAAGAAAAAACATTAATGTTTAGTATTCTTGATAAAATAAATCAGTTTTTTAAATATATAAACAATGATAGTGGTATTAAAGACATTGATACGCTCTTGATAGAACTTTTTGGGATATACGAGGAATTGAACGAAATAAAAACAATCGTCGAGCGCTTAATTAGTGAAAACAAAATAACAGTATATGCAGGACGAGAAATATTGTGCAGTATTAAAGATGAAATATCTAACATAGAGAATTTCATCGAAGATGTTTGCAGCAGGCGTGACGACTTTGTAGACGACTTAACACAACTCTCGGTAACTGTTGAACAACTCCGTACGAAATTCTGTATCTTTCAAGGTACAATTTCAGCAATTATTGCAGGAAGCGCGTATTCAGTAAACGTATCAACAAACAGATATGGTAGTAATGATGGTAACTTACCGGATGAGTCGAGTAATGTTGATGCAACACATAAATATGAAGAATTTAGTCCCAAAATGCGTTTGTGGATTTACTTTACATTGGCAATTACCATTGTCTTCAGTGTTGCTGATGTAGTAACATACATATGGTTAATGTGTCAGTACTTGCTGAGTGGGCAAAAACTCTACGGGGCATTAACAATGGTGTTTGTGTGGGGGCCGGCGTGGTTGAACACAATTATATTATATAACATGTAAGTACAAACAATAATAACTATTTACATAAACAATAATCAAATCTAATTATAAACATTACTATTTAATTCAGTATTCTTAAAACGGGAGACAATTTTATAATTCTTTCATATTAATGATAAAATAGATTACAAAGGATCTGCTGAAATTTTACTAATTGTTAGCTGCATTGTAAAAACTAAACGTTGTATTGTAAATAAAAAACTTTTGTTGAGACAAGTCTATACCTGTGTGAAGTTGAAATTCAAATTTTTGAAAGTTGTGCCAAATTGTGCTATACTTTGTACCAAAATATTTTCCCCTTAAAATAAAAACAAGACTAAAAAAACCCAAAAACGGTTTTTTTCAGTAGTCTCCTTTTTTTTAATTTCAAATTTTTGAAAGTTGTGCAACATTGTGCTAGTTGTTCTTAACATTGTGCCAAAACATCAATACTGTAAAATAATTTTTCGGCCCCCCAGAACAAAAATAAAAAAAGTCTTTCTTTTGTTGAATTTCAAATTTTTGAAAGTTGTGTAAATTTTGCTGTACTTGTGCTATATTGTGTCAAAATATTTCCTCCCTAAAATAAAAATTGCTCTAATAAAACTTAACCTTAAATAAATATGGCAAGTGAAACCTCATTTGAAAGGTTTTTTCATTCTAAACAAGGTGCTTTTTGTTTTTTTTTTTCAAATCTGTTTAATTTTATTTTTTATTTTCTGATCAACAAAACAACAATTTACAACTAAAATTCAAAACAAAGTAGGCTTATTTTTGATAAATCAATTAAAACAACATGATTTGTTATTTGTAGTTTTAATTTTTAAAATAAACTGACATTTATTTATTGAATCCTATTTTGATCTTTGCTTTTCCTGAGCAATGGATCGGACGTAGGGGTACTAGAGGTCCTTTAGAATGGACAGATAAATCCCCAATCTTACTCCATTCGATTTTTGTTGGGGACATTTGAAAAATTGGGTCTATGAAGAGTTGATACAAAGAATTATCGTGGAATGTCGCCCACTTACTCCTCAAACGTTTTTGAGCATAACTTGTATTTTTGTATGGAAGCTCAATTTGAACATTTATTGAATTAATTAAAGTTTTGGATGTTAGTAAATTTTTGTGAATTATCTGATAAGAAAATAAGCCTACTTTGTTTTGAATTTTAGTTGTAAATGTTTGTTTTGTTGATTAGAAAATAAATGCATTCATGAAATTAAAAATGTAAATAACTTGATTAAAATTAAACAGATTTGAAAAAAATAAAAAGCACCTTGTTTAGAGTGAAAAAAACTTTTCAAATGAGGTGTCACTTGCCCTATCATGCTATTTAAAACTGCTCATAGCGCAGAGGGTTGAAAAGATTATTGCAAAAATTTGAAAGCAAAATCGACGTGTTCGGGCGTTTTTTCAAAATCGTATTTTAACTGGCTAAAACCGCGGCCGTTTCGTTTTCATTGGGCCACCCAGTATAATTATTTGTTTACAGATGTGATCAATACGAAAACGGATGGTTGTACCTGTTTCGAAACAATGAATGGTTGCTGTTTATTCTCACCTTTGTTCCTTTAACAACAGCTGTGGTGGCGTTATATAACTTTATACTATTATTGAAAAACAAGATGGTTAAAGAAAATAATCAAGAAAATACAAAAAAAGTAGGAATACTTGCGTTTACTGATAGTTACTCAAAGGCATTGCCCCAATTAATGCTACAGCTGTGCGTTATATTAAACAACGTCGTGAATGAGACCCAGGACACGAGCTTTCTGAGTAAGTATAATATACAGACCAACACACACGTGACATTACATTAGAATGAGCTAGTTTAGTTGTCTATGTTCTGCCGTGTTTAGACCAAAGAAAACAAAACAGCAACACGGTGTTTGAAAACACATCGTATTTAACCTTAAGAGGCGTTTACACTATGTAGCAAAACCTGCTATATAAGAAAAGTTATATAACTTTTGCTATAAGTACGAAAACGGAAAAATGTCAAATGTTACATGTAGCAGTTTTTGGTGCTACATATAGCAAGATTTATGTTTTCCATCCAGAGTAGGTAAATATCAAAGAAAAATAAGCTACATGTAACTTTGCTATATGTAGCAAGTGTTACAAGTAGTTTTGGTTCTCTAGCATCTGCTACATGTAGCAGTTTCTATCATTCATGTTCAAGCGGTGATATTTATATGTCTTATATGTCTATGTTTTCATTTTTAATAAAGTTTTCATAATGGAAGAACTACTTAGTGAGAAAGAATGGGATAACGATGTAGTGATTAATTTAATTGAACTTTATCGTGAGCAACCGGCTATGGAACCCTACTTGTTGTGACTACAAAATTGGAAATAAACAGCGTGATGCTTGGGAAATTATAGCGTTGGAGTTAAAAATGGACAGAGCAGAAGTAGAGAAGAAAATGAGGTGTCTGATTGGACAGTTTAATAGATATTTTAAAAAGAAAAGCGGTGCCGGAGCTGAAGATGAACCAGGCCACGTGAAATGGTTTGCTTTTAAAAGTATGATGTTCCTGAAAGACAAGACAAAACCTAGAGAACACAAGGAGGCTGGTGGAATCAACAGTAACTATGAGGATATTGAGGGTAATTCTGGTACGAATCACCTGTCACCAGAAATCTCAAAGTAATAGCCAACTTCTCACGTACTGATATTGCATCCCTAAAAGCTGTATCTTTTTTCCCAATTCTGTTTCCAATCATGCAGATGATGTATTCAAAATCCTCACTAGTCATTCGTAAGAAGTTCTTGAAACTACCGTCACATCTTATTTCATTCCTCGGCAAAGTCATCTGCATTTAAGTCTTTCAGCAAATCACTTCCACTGTATTTTTCTCTAGCTAATAACGACGGCCGAACCCAAAACCTATGTTTCCTTCTATGACATGCCAAAAATACCGTAATAGCTGCCGCTAGCATTAAGTCTTTCCTTCTCGACATCTTCAATCAGACTGGATGTTATATAACTTTTGCTACATGTAACACGGTATCATTTGAGTACAATTTGAAAAATATAGCAAATGTTATATAGCAGTTTTTACTACATAGTGTAAACGCGGCTTTACACTGCACAGTGATCCATATTTGCATCACACATGTTTTCCGCCTATAACTTAAAAGGCTATAGTCGAGTAAGCATGCAAAACAAGCCTTTACATGGATTTGGCTGATTATTTTTTTGGAAGTCACATTCTATTTAATATTCAATCTGACCAAATATTAGCTTCCAAAAATTGTTAGTTTTCGAAAAAAATTTTTTTTTGATAATCTGTCAGTCGAATTGGATGGTGCTTGAAATATATTATATAGGTACTTATGACTCATCAGAGGTAATTTTATTATGATCTTCTGTACATAGTAAACCAGAAAAAAAATTAATAAAATTTAAAAAATCAAAAAAGACTACGTTGTATTGGGAGGGCAATCACCATTTTAAAAATATACTATACCTTGTATGTACCCAAACAATATATCAAAATCCCAAACTGATTCAAAGGGTATAACATACTCGTATAAATTAGAATGCGGTCGTATCGGCGTGGTGCGGACGAGTGCAAGTGTCTTAATATTTTTAAAACATCTCTAATTTGTTGCTAAACAGAACTGGATTAGCCCGGAGGCATACCGGAAATTTGACGGGGCCCATAGCCTAACAAAAACAAAATATAGTTTTTTCTATCTCCTACGGGAAATGCGCTAGGAAAGCCGGATGCATTATTGAACTACCCTGTATAAACTTAAAGTTAATTTTTAAAATTATTTTTCCTGTATTCCTAACATACACTTACATAGATTTACATCATTTCTAATAAAAAAAAAATAATGTGCACTGTAGGGTTAAAAATTCATAGGATTTATTGCACTTTTGTCAAAAAGACACGATGTTGCTGTTTTGTTTTTTCGGTCTAAACACGCAATTACATTGTTCACGTTAGCGAGACCCTGTGTTGTGTAGATCTGCAGAAATAACATACATTGTTAACATTACAGACATATTGGGGTGGGTTTCGATAGCACTGTCAATGGTTACTTTGACAAGAGCGTCGTATTCTATCGCAACAGTCAACTTCGAAATTGAAATTAAAGAAGCAGCCACATGGTTTATTTGCATGCTGCTCCTTATTGGTAAGAACTAGTGGTATAACGAATATTCGCATTCGCAAGAAAAAGTGCCAATATTTTTACGAATATTACTTTTTTTTTAATAATAAAAAATCTTATTATATTAAATAATTATTTTTAAGAACTTGGGAATAGTCAACATTTATTTTTGCTTCCATGTTCTGAAAGCTAGCAAGCACTTTCAAATGAGGTTTCTAGCCTATCTGACAATTCTCCTTTAGTTTCATGAAATGTTTGACAATTTTCGCGCACGCGTGGTATGTAAACATCAACAGTATTAAAACAGTGGCGATATTATGTACATTATTTTGTACGGTCAGAGTCGGCAACTGTGTTACAATACGTTGAAGAATCACTGCTCTAAATTTCATAGCTACATAATCCATAGATACTATCATAGAATTAATACCTCATTTGAAAGTGCTTGCTAGCTAGAAAATCTGCTAGCTTCTTTATAATACCGGACATAACACAAACTGATTCTAGGGTATAATGAAGGTTATAAGATAACCTTGATAGGTGTGTTATAGGATTAAATTCTTTTCTAAAAGCTTGAGGATGAATATGTGTTATCTTATAACCTTCATTATAACTACCCTAAGATAGGCTGACCATTTTTTTGAGAAGGCAATGCGGGGCGGATTTTTTTACGGTTGGGGGGGGGGGGGAGGAGGGGGTGACAATAATGATGAAATACCTTTTTTTCAGTCACAACAAGTTTTATAAAAAAAGTGTGTTAGAAGTTACTTCTTTGGCTATATTGAAAAACAACTACGAAAAATTTACCTCAAAATAACATATTGGTAACAAAATAAGCATGAAACATGATGAATACTTATCGAAACTTTTTCTGATTTTATATAAAATAATAATAAACAATAAAGATTAATACTAAAATATTTTTTAAATACATCTCTAGTGAATTTTTGAGTTCAAAAAATATTAATTAAGATGATAACGGAAATATATTTAAGTTATGGTTGTTACATTTGTAACGTGATTTCGCTAGCATTAAGTAAAAAGCTAGAACACTGAACAGTAGTAAAAATGTAAAGTAAAAAAACCGGAAAGTATTCAAAATGCGGGACATTTGCTGGACATTAATGATGCCAGACAATGGGTCAAAATACGGGACGAATGGTCACCCTACCCTAAGATCAGTTTGTAGGTGGATTTTATTGTTTTTAGTGCCAAAAACCTTTATTTAGTGGATATATATATATACATTAAAACATTGTTGTTGTTACAGTTTCACAGGTGTTAGTTTTGTCAATGGGGTTCGCAGTTTCACCACCAGTGGCGGGGACCTGTCTGTTGCTGTACTGGGTTGTCGCAACTGTAACCTACTATCGCGCTGAACTAACGGAAGGGGAGGAAGAGAGAGGTATAATTGAAAGTATCGTCGCTGGTTTAATTACAGCACCATTCTATCTATTTTTTGAAGTTCATTTAATATATAACCCTGTTATCTATTGGAAGATATCTTTAGATATGATCACGTACGCATTGTACGCATTACAGTGCGTTGTGTTAACAACACTGTGGTTTGTATTAAACAGTAGCGCACATGGTACTGTCTGGTACTACGCGGTACCAGCAGTATCTGTTTTACTGTGTATATTGTACATACCATCCACTTTGTTACATAAACACTTTGTTAACAAACGCGAAGCAGACCAACAGAGACAGATGGATGACATATTAGGAATCATTAATCAAGTATAATACATAATATATTAATCTACTAACATCTCCCATTCGTGATTGCTAGATGGACATACGGGTTTAATATGATTCCAATGCTTGGGTAAGCTTACACTCAAACCACCTAGATGGCGACAGGTGGTAAGCATCATCAAGTTTATACCTTTATTTAGTAGTATAGACACAAGGCCACAAGGTATATAAAGACAAGGTAGTCTCATCAGCTGCTTGACCAATCAGCGGCCGCGCGGAAATTGACGTCACTTGGGGGATGTATTCAAATACTATAAATGTATAATAGAATATTAATTGCACAAAATTCCTTTATTTATTCTTGTTTTCGTATTTTTTGATATTTTAACAACACATACAATCAAATAAGTACAAATTCGATATAGCAAAATCATAAAGAGCTGTCAGAATCACATAACGTATTGCCAACTTAAGAATAGTCAAAATGACGCTTCTCGAAGAGACCAAATTGTCTGTGACAGCTCGAATTTGTACTTATTTGATTGTACGTGTTGTTAAAATATCGAAAAATAAAAAACAAGAATAAATAAAGGAATTTTTTTGTAATTGATATCCTATTATACATTTATAGCATTTGAATACATTCCCCAGATGACGTCAATTCCTGCGCCAACGCTGATTGGTCAAGGAATTGCTGAGATTACCTTGTCTTTATATACCTTGGTATATAGACATACAGACATACAGCGGTTTTTTTTCTGTTGTAAGCATAAACAGAATAAAGAACAAACACATGTTTCACAGAATAAAATAAATATTGCGGGGTGAGACGTATATAAAATTCTACGTCACGTCTTATGTTTATTGTTGTCATTTATAGTAAACAATTAAAATATTTTTTATTTCATTATTCATTATAATATTTATATACCTATTTCTGAATAATACTGAATACTGATCTTAATTCGTTATTGCTTCCTTGACATATCGAAGATACAAGAAGCTTTGTGATCCTTTTAAAATTATGAAAAAATATGTTATCCGATTTCTAAATTTTTACTTGATCCCAAAATATTTATTTTTTTAAGATATCTCAAGAACGACATATTTAACGTGAAAATTGTATAGAATATTTTTTTTAGAGCATTCAATTTCCTATAATATAGGTCACCACAACATTTATTGTAAAATATTTCCTTACAAAGATGTATCTGTATATTTCACTTGTAATATATAGTGCTGCCTGCATCCTATTAATGTTTAATGGGCAGTGGAAGTACAAATACAATTGTAAGAGAAATTAAACTTTATTATAATATATTATATTTAATTATATTATCAATGATGTAACTAATGTATTAGTTTATCTTTGGATAGATTTTGCAATTTATCTTTTAAGTTATATTGAGTCTTATTTTTTGGTAATTTCATGTATTTTTGACAACTGTTTTTTGAATAAATTACAATTTTATTTTACGAATTATTTATTTTTTCATTTTCCTAAAGCAATTTCAGAAATTACGGTTTCAATTCCTAGAACAACATCATATGTTAGAAGGCTTCGAAATGGCACAGAAGATTGAAGATCCCTGTCATATAAAACGACTCGATAAATAAACTTCAGAAGGATAGGTTACACTACAACCATGTGTCAATCATAGCAGAATAAATACACAAAAGGAAAGGAAGAACAAAAAAATACTAGATAAAAATCGATGGGCCTCCTGGCCCCATACAGCCCTGGTCTAAATTATAATTGGTTAATACTGGAAATCAATAATACTTATTAATACTAAACCCCGTATCAAATTTCATAACTTTAGCATAATGGGTTCTCCAGATATTAAATAAAAACTAATTTTGAATAAAATTTTTGGAGGGCTGTAGCCCCCTCATGACAAATTTCCGGACACATGTTTAAATAATGATTTTTGCTTAAAATATTTTTTTTTATCCACGGTTCAAGTTTGTTCCACCTGATATGACTCATCCTGTATAGTGATTACTGAGGTCTGGTCGCTAGATTCAGTGTCATAATGTATTGAAATCTGCGGCGGATTTAGGCATGGGCAACATGGGCTACTGCCCAGGGTGGCAGATTCTGGGAGAATACAACTTTTTTAGTTTAATTCACAACACTATAAAAAAAAAGAATACAAAAAATTACTCCGTTTATCAAAATGATTTTTCTACATCTTGTAAAATTAGTAAAAATTTGTAAAAAAAATAGGTTATATTTTCCCTTGGTAGAGGGGCGGCAATTTTTTTTGCCCAGGGCGGCACTTATTGTAAATCCGCCGCTGATTGCAATCTACTAACAGGGGCGCACTAAGGGGAGCAAAAAAAATAATAAAAAAGGTCTTCATTTACATCTCAGGGTTTACAAAAACAAATATCTGGTCATTCTATACCAAGCCGAAGGCTGAGATCCGAGTAAATTTGAGTATCTAAATATGGCGCGATTAGGAATCGGGTCGCGAAGTCCTTAGGTTATAATGTGTTGTATATAGATAAGTCGAAAGATAAATACTAGCACCCGGGCGGCAACTAGCCTAGGGCGCCCCTGACTACTTGTGTTATTTTAGACACATCTTGCACTGATAACAGTTATCTTCTAGTACTAATATATATATAATTCAAGTGGAGATATTTATTATCCCAGTCTGTGAATTCTAAGTCGTCATTTTATTTAGCACAAGCAAGTTATTTGCATTATTTTATTCCGTTGATAAAAAAAAGTGTATTTGTATCGCTAGTTATCTCAATAGGATGTGTTGTTGGCTAGCCGATAGCTGATTCACTATGGCCCCCTCTCCACTTCTATTTGTTTTGTGTGACGTTGTTTTTAACTTGTAAATAAAAACGGTGTAGTTAACTTGAATATGCCACACCAGTCTTCGTGAATTTGTAAGTCGTCATATTTGTGTGGTTATTAGAGATTGGAAAAATAGTTCTTATTTTAAATGAAATAGTTACTATATAGTTGATTTTTTTTTTGTAAAATAGTTGGCAAATAGTTTTTTTTAATCAAAATAGTTGTTAAATAGTTACAATTTTTTTTACAATAACAAAATTTTTTCGATTTAATTAATAAATTAGTGAAATCAACGTATTAGTGTGTCAAATTCGAAATTTTCGAGGAAAACATGTTATGGTCGATCTAGATAGATTTTAGAAGCTAAAAAAAAATTAAACAAATAAATATGTAAAAACACAACATAAATAGGTAATCTGTATAATGGACAAAATGTATTTATAAAAATATAAAAAAACTAAAAAAATCTATAAAGAATTGTATAAATAAAACTCAAACTTATTAGGAAATCACAAGAAACATATATTATGTTTATTATCTATAAACATGTATAATATTTTTTATTTTTTTGAAAAAAATTAATATTAATAATTAGAATTATTTCAAACTTTGTCTTTATGATTTTTTTTCAATACAAAACTTTTAACGCTGGATAAAAAAAAGGAAATAATTTAAAAATAGTTGCAAATAGTTGATTTCAAATTGGGTTCAATCAAACCAGTTTTCTGAAATCGATGGAGATATGTAATAAAAATTTCAATAGTTGCATTTTTCGCAATAGTTGAAAAACTATTTTTCCAATCTCTAGTGATTATAAAAAACAATAACCTAAATTTTAATCAAAAAGATTTGAAATATTTTTCAAACACAGTTAATATTTTTTTAAATCTCGAGTTGTTTTCATCATTTAAATAACCATGGAAGTTGTCATAGAAGAACATACAAACAGGAACGAAGAGCAAAACGCTCTTCATGAAGAATCGAGTAATATTGATGCAAATTTGCAAAAAACAAACAAATCTCAAGAATTCACTCTCAAAAGACGTTTGTGGATTTCTTTTACATTGTCAATTACTATTGTCTTCAGTGTTGCTGATGTTGGAACAGACGTATGGTTAACGTATCAGTATTTTCTGGGTGGAGAATATCTTTATGGAGCACTGACTTTGGTATTTGTGTGGGTACCGGCGTTAATCAGCATATTGTTGTTATATTACTTGTAAGTACAAACAATAATAACATTTTTACACAAATAATAAATGAGTTTATTTTCAAATATAATATTTCGGAGAAAAATATCTACGGTGACTAACAGATTGAGTTTGCTGTGAAAGTGTAGAACAATGGGGTAACACAGCGTTATTAACAACTAAGGTATTGGTACAAGTCTTGGCAAGGACCCCAGTAATGGAAAATTTTTAATTAAATGTACTGAATTATAAATATGTGTTGATATTTGATTAGGTAGTTACTACCATTTCTGAATATTAATCTATATATATTTAACTGTCTTACAGCGTGATTTGATGACAATCGGCCAATAGGTGTTAAAATGGTGGACATTTAAACTAATTGTTAGTATAATTAATTTATTAATTATTATATTATTATAGCAACTGCTTTACATTGTTTTAAATTTGACGATTCTTTTTTTTATATCGTGTGTGTCGTAGTACTTATCATTTTGTAATCATTAGCAAGTGTCCATCACTGCGTGCTCAGTACTGGCTTTACTTTATCCATTACTGGAAAAAAAAATATAAACAAAATAAAAGGCTATAATTTAAAAAAATAAACTGTATTTGCGGACTTTGGTAAATAAATTGATTAAGTTTTTGATTGATATAGTTTTAAAGGCAATAATGTTCTAACCTGCAAAAAGCTGTTCTGATGGAACATTCACTATTAGAAATCCAAAGATTCTAGAATTAGTTAAGGTTATTTGAATATATTGAATTATGGCAGATTCGTTCTGTGCCGGATTAGCCATGTAGCAGGAGTAGCAAATGCTACGGGCTCCGTGTCGCTTTGCGAAAAAAGATCTCTTATTTACTACCTACCGTCCAATGGTTTATAGGGGGTGTCCAAATCTACAGTAATTAATAGTTTAATTTTAGGGTTTTCCATCTCTATTCGATTTTATGGAATAATCGATTTTTAAAGTACCGATCTTAGATTTTTTTAATCGATTTTTCTAAATTTGCCTAAATTAAATTGAGAAACGTTTGTCTGTAAAAGTGCTGTTTTATTATACACTCCTCAAAAAAATTAAGGGATAATTAAAAAAAAGCAAAAAAAAATTCAAATTTTCAAACAGTTATATCTCAGCTTGCACTTTCTAATTTGGGGGGGGAGGGGCACTATCGATTTCCACCCTGGGTGTCACCTCCCCTCCTAGTGACGCCACTGCCAAGGACCTCTTTATAACATTTGCTACAGGCCCCGTTTGATATTTATTATGAATAAAATGAAAATGGTTTGATTTCGAAAATAAACCTTGGGAAATTTCTATAGTTAATGAGAATAAATTAGGCTAATAATGAAGATAACGATATATTATTATATGTTTGCAGATGTGATCAATACGAAAACACATGGTTGTATCAGTTTAAAAAAAGGAAATGGCTGCTGATTTTTCTCTACATTGTTCCAATAGTATCAGCTGTGGTAGCATTAAATAACTTAATACTTTTATGGAAAAACAAGATGAATAAAGAAGACACTCGAGAAAAAACAAAGAATTTATTATATCTGCAAATGTGTGATAGTAATCTGGAGGCGTTGCCCCAATTAACGCTACAACTGTTTGTTATATTGAACAATGTCGAGAAGGAAATCCAGAACACGAGTAAGTCGAGACACACGTGACATTGCATTAGAAAGCGCTAGTTTAGTTGTCTAAAATTATATTTCATTTGTGCGAAATCAGATTTCATTTGTGTGAAATTAGATTTCATTTGTGTGAACTCTGTTTTCGTCAATGTGAAATTATGTTTCATAAGTGTGAATTTATACTGTAAAAGGTATAGAGCTAGGCGCGTGAGTAATTTTTGCTCACGATCTGAAATGATCAAATCAGATCTTGATAGATCTGCATCGTATTTTTTCACTAGTTTTTGATCTGTGGACACCTGCAAAGATCTGCAACGATCTACAAAGATTTACAAAGATCTCTGAAGATCGTTGTAATATTGAAATTTCATGAGTTTTCAATGTTTCAATCTCTATCACGATCTTTGTAGATCATTGTAGATCTTTGTAGGTCGTTGTAGATCTTTGCAGGTCTCCACAGATCAAACACCAGTGAAAAAATATGATGTTGTCTCAAAATGCAGATCTATCAAGATCTGATTTGATCACTTCAAATTTAAAATTTTTTTCCGGGGAAAGAAAGTAATGAGAAAAAAGAATGTACAAATGTCTTCTAAAAAAATTAGAATTAGAAGATCCCAAATAATACTTTGTAACATTGAGTTGTTTTAATTTTTACGACAACTAATGAATTATCAAATACAAATCCCCTAACCATAAAAATTGTAAGTCTAAACTCTTACACTTTTTATGGTTAGGGGATTTGTATTTGATAAGTCATAACCATAGTTTTTGTCTGTTGTTTGTTACAACTAATGAACTAAACTAAAAATATCGTGTTCAGATTTGTCTATTTAGTATTTAGTGAGGTACTCTACGGTCATACACGTTTGGTTACTAAATTACTCGCCACTTGATTAAATTACTACAGTATTGTGCAAATTAATGGAATCATTCTGATGTTTTGCGTTTTTTGTATTTCATGTTTTGAGGGTGTTTTTCATACAGAGGGATTGGATATTTGGTGCCAATCGAAGGTATTATGGACAGCCAAAAATACAAATCGATGTTGGAACACCATTTGAACAAAGAACTTGAAAAGTGCCAACCCCAAGGAGGAGTAATTCTTCAACAGGACTCTGCTCTCTGCCACAAGTTGAAAGAAATATTGAAATATTTCCAGGATAAGGAGATAACTGTTCTAGATTGGCCCGGGAATTCATCCGATCTGAACTCTATTGTGAATTTATAAGCCATTTGCAAAGCTAGACTGTGCAAAATCGACTGCACTATAAAAACAAAGATGATAGAAGCGGTCATTCAGGTTTGGTATCGGGGTGAGGGGATCTCTGAAAACAGTCAAAAACTAATGGAGTCCATACCAAAACGAGTAAAAGCATTTATTGAAGCCAAAGAGGGACATATTTACTATTAAATGGTAGTTGTATAATTTAAAAAAAAATTATTTTACAAGCAATAAACGGTTATACCACAATAATTGCCTATGATTTCATTAATTTGCACAATATTGTAGTTTGGTCTGAACTAGAGTTAAGCGAGACCCAATGTTCTGTGTCGTAGATCTGCAGAATATCACAAATAACATATACATTGTTAACATTACAGATATATTGCGGTGGGTTTCGATGGTTCTGTCTTTGTTAACAGTAGCAAGAGTGACGTATTCTACTGTAACAAGTTACTTAGACAACATTGGAGTTAAAGACGCAGCCATAGTGTTTATTCGCCCATTTCTCTTTATTGGTAAGTACTCATTAGCGTAAATAGACACAGTTATGTGGCGTGACAAAGCGTGCCTTACACTGAAGGATAGAGATTCATTTATAACCTTAATTTTTTTTTTTGTATAAAATTTTAGAGCGAACTTCGCAGCCCTTCCGAAGTTAAAGCCTGTAGACGCTACTTATCGGAATTTATTTTTTGTCAATATCAATATGAATATTTTATTTAATTTTTTCGATGGTTTGAGTTTTTACTTTTAACACCTTTTTTTAATTCAAGCGGCCTTAAGAAATAGTAAATATCAAAATTTCAAAAATCGGCTACGCACAGACTTACTCACTGTCAAACTAGAAAATTTAGATTTTTTTTAATCGGTTTTATTGTTAGTCTTTGAGGAATCGCTAAAACCAGGTCGAAAAAAGTAGTTTCGAGAAAAACGCGTTTAAAATTTTCTCCAATTTTTCTCAGCCGTACATCTCGAGAACTACTACTCCTACGGAAATTTTGTATAGGACTTTGTGTGTGTAAAATTAGCTAAAGAATAAATTTTATTATAACTAATATTGCCGTAAAACTAATAGTTTACGAGATATTTGGAAAAACCCGATTTTCACGACCTTTGACTTTAAATAACTTTTTTTACACACACGATTTCGCAATGGACTTTTCACACGTTATTGCTTATGCCCAAATAAAGATAGTCCCAGTGAGAAAACTTCACTTGGATTCTTTTCGTTTTTTTTTCTGGGCTATAATAGTTTCGACAAAAAAAATCCATAGCTAGAGATGTTTTTGTTACAGAGTGTTTTTGTTACAGTATCACGGGTCTTTGTTATATCGATGGGGTTCGCAGTTTCACCACCAGTAGCGGGGTCATTTCTATTGCTGTACTCCACTATCATAGCTGTGACCGACTATCGCAGGAACAGAGATAATATATTTGCAAGTTTCGTTATCGGTTTACTTGCGGCTCCATTCTATTAATTCTTTTTTATGGATTTGTTACATAAATCTGTTGACTGGCGGAAGCTATCTGTACACATGTTCTTGTACACAATATACACACTAGAGTGCGTTGTGTTTACAACACTGTGGTGTGTATTGGACAGTAGCGCTCACGGTACTGTCTGGTACTATGTGGTACCAGCAGTTAATGTGTTACTGTACGCACTGTACATATCAGCTATGTTGTTACTGACACACTTTATCGACAAACACATAGCAGCCCAGTTACAGAGAATGTTGGAGCAAATGTTAGGAAGCCCAAACTAACAAGGGAACCTTTTCAAGTAGCATATTCGGATCAAGTTTAAATTTTGTATATAATTAGAAGTGGTCAGGGTAGTAAGAAAAAAATTATTTTAGGTGTGGTAAAACGGTTTAAGGGGATGAAACACCCCTATGAAAATGTGCAAAATAATCATATATTTCAAATAACTTTGAAACTAATGAAGATTTTTAGAAATCTATAATACAATATTTTCATGAGTTTTATACTCTTTCGAATGGCGATAGTCAAAATTCGATAAAATAAATCGTTAACCGTTAAGTGTCTATAGATTATATAGTGACCTGTCGTGCGTGATCGGGCGTGAGTAAAAAAATAGAATTCGTGAGCGTACGTGATCGTGAATACTTTTTTTTTAACTGTGAGTGAGTGGGCGTGACTAAATTTTTTTCTCTCGTGAGTGTGCGTGATCGTGAGCAAAAATTATTCACGCGCCCAGCTCTAGTTCGAATTACTGGTCGTGTATAATATATAAATGAATGTCACCAGTCTTTATCATCCCAAGGCACTTCCTAATCCTACCTGTAATCCACAGTTGGATTATAGGTTTTTACCATACTACCCAATTACTAATTCAAAATTTTAATAAGTAACAGTTTGAATATGATTTACTATTAATATGTGTGCGTATTGATAAATTCTGCAATACACAAACGCAATTTCCGGATACCACTCACCCGGAATTTCCGGTAGGAAGCCGGAGAAAAGCCCGGACTCAAATATAATTACATATATAGGTAAATTAATTGTGTCTGCAGAAACAAATTAATGTGTCTCGGTTAAAATAATACAGCATACAGACCGGATTACCGGACCATTCAACCGGAAATTCCGGTAAGAAACAAAAGAAAAAACTCCGGACTTGATTCTAAATTAATTCTTCTTACTTTTTGTTTAATTTGGCGATTAATATATTTAGTCATGGTGAAAAATGTTCGTACATAGATGGAAAAATTTCATGAAAAATGAATTTTCATTCATTTTTCATGAATTAAATTTAACAAAAAAATGTTGGGTTAGTTTATTTTATAGAAATTACGCGGAAAGTTGAAATTTTCAAACCACAGATTTGTATCTAACACCGTTCTCGAGAAATTATACATAGCTTTTTCAAAATTGCCATATGTATAATACTTTAATTAAATGGCTGTAACTATTAAACTATACATCGAAATGATTTGAAATTTTAATACGTAAAACTAGACTATACTTATTCTGTGGACTATACCGGGTGTTCCAGACTAGAAAATTTTAAATTATAATTATATTTTTTTTTAAATAAAATTTAAAATTTTCGTAACAAAAGTTGTTAATTTAAATATATTTTTTAGGATAAAGTTCTAATTGATATATCATTCCTTTAAAATTTTTTGAATTATCCCCAATTGAACTTTTGCATTTTTGATATGTCGCGTATGACACTTTAAACTATCTAAATCTCAAATAATCATACATCATTAGTTTCTACTTAAAAAAAAATTAAATTTCATTAATATTTAATGAAACAAGAGCATTTTACGTAAAACCCTACAATTTGGGAACACGTCGCCATATTTTCAAAACAATTGAATTTTTTTTTCGAAAGTTTCTTACTTTTTTATGATCTTTAAAATGATGTACTTTTGGATGTACCGTTCCATTTGATTTTGCTGAGAAACGGGCATGTACCCCTCTAACTACCCCCCAAGGGGGGATTTTAGAAGGTTGAAAATATGTCCCTGAAATTCTTTAGGGTCGGTATATACGTTACGGCTAAAACCCGAAGTGCGGCTAGAACTAGGTGTGGAATCTCGATGCTTGAATATTGATGTTCTTTTGTATGGATTTCTTAAATGTGGGGCTTATAAACTATAGTTTAAAAAATATGCGTTACTTATTATTATATCAAATTAAATAGTATTAGTAAATAGTATTGTTATATGCTATTTTATTATTTAATAAATTTTATGTTTTATTTATTAAATTTATTTAATATTATTCTATAGAACACTGTTTTTCTGTCTGAAGAAAAGTTTGGTGACTGTCCCAGTTGGGCGTAAAACATAGTGGACGGGTGGTCTGGAACACCCGGTATAATTAACAGTTTAACACCATTCCGTAATTTGTATGGTTTCTAGTTACAGAGTTCTATATCACTAAACAAGAGATTGGTAACTCACCATGCGGTAGCGAAACATTAATAGGCTTGGGCTGCTTCAGCATCCATGTAGTCAGGGAACCGTCCTTGTGAGAGCACATGAACTGCCTGCCCTCATAATGCCAGGCGGCAGACCGGAGCGGCTCCGTGCTCTGCCACCGAAACTCGGCGCATTTAATCCGGAGATCCCACAGCACGATCTGACCGGTTTCATAACCGATCAGTAACTGCGAAATAAAATACATTTATGTGAATATCTTGAAAACAATTCGTCTTACCGGAAAAACGGTACAAATATAAAATGTAGATAAAAATATTCTCTACAGTTTTTATTTGAAACATTTTTATCTATTATGTACCGTTTCAAAAATAATGATAAATAACGGTATGCATATACATGATTTCCATGTATCAGTAACTGCGTAATAAAATACATTTATGTACATATCTTGAAAACAGTACGTCGTACCGGAAAAACGGTACGAATATAAAATGTAGATAAGAAAATTCTCTACAATTTCTATTCAAAACATATTTTTCTATTATGTACTGTTTAAAAAATAAATCCAAAATTACGAAATAAAATAAATATTTGACAAGAGTAAACAAACTAGTTCTGTGATGCTCTTCAAAAAAAGGAGATGCACATCTATTGTATTTAAGAACATAATAATAGGTATTATTGTATAAGTATAATTTGGTAACACTTACTTTACTATGGTCTGAAGGGTTATCACTAAGGTGCACAATAGGTCCAGGATGAGTTGTCCTTAATCTGAAACAACGTAAAACGAATATTATTATATCTACAATTAAATATAAAAAAAAAAGATTTATATTAATAAAATACAATAGTATATGTATAAAATTTTGTCAGTTTTTTTATATTCTACCTCCCCCCATTCTCTCGCTACATTTAGTTATGAAAACTACAGTATACATATATGTAGAATTTAAGAAAATGTCATTTTTGATTTTATTTTGTTTTGATTCAAGGTTTTAGGTCAATAAAATCGTTATATGTGTTATAACATTATTTATTGATATAAACGTTTCGTCATATTTCAGACTTCTTCAGTATATAATAAAAACAATCTACCTTTAGACAACAATAATACTTTTACATATTTTTATACAACAATAGGACTAAATTTTCAACATTTCTCATGGAGTTCATTTTTTTTTTTTTTTTCAATTACAGTATATACTTGCTGAAATTTCACTTTAATGTAAATTATTATAAAAATTGTAACATTATAAAAGATAAAACAAATTAAAATTTAGAATATGATGTCTCATACAAATACACAAACCCTGAATTTTTTATACTCATCACTTTATAACCCCCTCCCATTATTTTATTGGTATTCTGTTTATTTTTACGTATTCATGTTTTCGACAGATTACATTTGTATTTTTTTTTTGATGTCGTACACTGTATATATTTTTTTAATTAACCAAAACAACAAGATACGCGTTTTTTTTAAAAATTTGTTTGTTGTTCTGTAAATTATAATGTAAACAAAAAGAATAAATAAATTTTTGTTTATTTCAGTATTTTTTTTGCTCATTAAAACTGCTTTCTATTTTGATTAAAATCTAATTATATTGTATACATATTACATATTGTTTAAATTGGTGGTAATTAAATCAATCGTTTAAAGCAAGTTATCTTTTGAAATAATTTATAAAAAAACATTTTAAGAAAAAAATAATAACCAACTTAAAAAAACGCTAAAAATACTAAAAAGTGTGTATAATAATAAAAATTTTTTAACAGTTCTTGAAGTCGGTTTTATTTATTTTTTTTTTTTTGCTTTTGTTGACTTGGAACCGACTTTAAAAACTGTAAAATTTTTATTATTATATATTTTTTACTGGTTAAAATTTTTAAATTTTTTTTTTATTTACTCTTTTGAGTCATAGTCCATGGTCAGCAGCGCCGGCTTTAGGGGTGGGAGGGGGGAAACCAGGGCGACCGCCTGGGGTGACTTTTTTGGTTCAAATCAGTGTACAGGCGTAATTTTTTAGTAAACTTTTTTTTTAATCTTTAATTTTTTTGTCAATCTGTTAAACCCGATTAAGTAAAAAATATAGCTAAATATAAACAATGTTCATTTTTTTTAAATCCAAGAAAAATCGATTATTTGATAGCTGCCAACTAACAAATCCTTATTCAGTAACCCAGAAAACCTTTAATAAGATATTAGCTGAGATATTAACTAATCAACTTATTTGTTAATTTATAAATTTCATTTGTTAATAAGAGGGGAAGGGGATCTCGACGGTTTTAGGTCATTTGGTAGTCTTAAAGTTAATGATGTAAGCTATATTTAAAAAAAAGTTGGGGTTTGTAGGATCGCGCCAAGCTGAGATATTAACTATTCAATTTATTTGTTAATTTATAAATTTCATTTGTTAATAAGAGGGGAAGGGGGTCTCTACGGTCTTAGGTCATTTGATAGTCTTAAAGTTAATGATGTAAGCTATATTTAAAAAAAAGTTGGGGTCTGTAGAATCGCGCCAAACTGAGATATTAACTATTCTTGTTAATTTATCAATTTTAATTGACATTTTCGGTGATTTTTTAACATTTTTTTAGGGAGAGAGAGGGCGGAAAAATAATTCTCGCCCAGGGCGCCAGAATTGTTAAGGCCGGCTCTGATGGAACCACCTCGGGAGTATACTCTTTCAAACAAATAATCAATTGATTTGAAAAACCTCCTCTTTTTTGAACTCAGTTAAAAATTTGATTAAACTACTCTAAAATAGAATATTAAATAACCACCTGTTACCTCTAGTTTATGAACCACTGGTTTATTTATTCACTTGATTTGAAAACTACTGAACCGATTTTGATGAGACTTTGACTGTTAGAAAGTCTAAGAAAATAGAGTTAGTTTAAGCTACATAAGACAGTAGAGGCTGAGCAATATAATTTAAGAATGAGCTAATTTTTATTGTACTGATTTAAGTAAAATTATCATTTTTTGAAATTTCAAGCCACGCAGAAATTCACTGATTTCGTAACACACGTCGACGAAGCCGCGGGTTTAGTCTATGTAGTTATATTATAGGTACATATCGGTAAATTTGTGTAGACAAAGATAGAATATATTATATAGGTTATAAAAAAATACTGTTTTTTTTTGTTTTGTCTACATAGTCCACATAGATACGTAAAGAATACGATACATTGACTATATTTTGATAGTATGTGTGGATTACATTTAAGAAAAATATAAAAAATTCATTTCAATTCAGAAAGAATATAAAATTTTTTTTAACGCATATAAAAATTTTTATATTTGAATAAAATTCGACAAATGAATATTAAAAAAAATCGTTTATAAATTGTGTCAAACTTTACAACAGTGGAATAAAGTATAGAAGAACATTTGTATCACGTCGATGCCGCTGTGAGTTTTATAAAAAAAATCATCAGAAAGCAAATTCGACAAAAAAAAATCCACCAGTACAAACTGTGAGGTAATAAAATTTAACGTTCCAGCGATGTGGAAGCATATATAAACAGTGTAGAATTACGTCCATTATGTCACTAGGGGGGAATTCCCTCCTCCCCCCTCCCCCCGCCCATTGTTATATATAGCAGAGTCGGGCCGAAAAAAAAATTATTAATTACACAGGCCGACATCATTTTGTTGTTCCTACCTGAAAAGGTGATTTCGGAGGTTTTTGGAGTGCTGAAACCGAATCCGTTACTTAAATTGCTTCATTATCAGTTTTCGTATGTGTCAAATCAGAGTAAATCAAAATTTTATTTGATTTTTTATAAAAAAATTATTTAAATTATTTAAAACTAGTGTATAGAGCTGGACACAGGCCGTGAATTTTTCGGGTCACGGTCGTGACCCGCGTGCGCGTGAGCGATTTGCAAATATTGAATCGTGAGCGGGCGTGATCGTGAGTCAAATTAAAAGAACCGTGTGTGACCGTGCGTGAGTAAATTTTTCTCGTGCGTGAGTATATATTTTGAAGATAGTTTTTTTTATAAACTTATTTGATTTTTTTTAATATTTATTTGAACTATTAATGCGTAAATATAATAATGTTTTAAAACGAATTTTGACATTAAAAAATATAGTATAAAAAATAAATGTTATTTTTAGAAGCACTTTCACATAGTCAGTATTGCCAACTATATCAGAACACCAAAAAAAGATTTAAAAATACACTGTAGCTTTATTTTCTTATTGTTTTGTTTGCTATTACTGTACTAGAATGTAATTTAGAAGAAAATAATATGAATATAAAATATACATACTACACAATATATTACACGTAAAAACATTAATTTTCATCATTTCAAAATTTAATTTACAACAATTAGATTAAACCGGGTCACGAGCGTGACCCGCCGTGCGTGATCTGGCGTGAGTAAAAAAATAGAATTCGTGAGCGTGCGTGATTGTGAATACTTTTTTTTGTAACCGTGAGTGAGCGGGCGTGACTAAAATTTTTTCTCTCCTGAGCGTGCGTGATCGTGAGCAAAAATTACTCACGCGCTCAGCTCTACTAGTGCAGGAGTCAACTGGAAAATCGGTTTAGATGTAACAACCGTTGTGATTACTTTGAAGTACGGTCAACCAGCTTGTAGGGATTTAATAGATAGGGCCCACGAAAAATACGCAAAAAAAATCACGATGTGACGGTTACTTAAAGTAGAACCCAATTAAAGATGTTTTGGATATACGGCAGAAATTTTTGCGTAGGGGTTTAATTACAGGCGCCCCTCAAAATTTCGACCCTAAAAAATCAGACAGCAACCGGACCAGACCTGGTGTAAAATGTTTATTTGGACGTACGCTTACATAAAAACATAATGACCGAATTTTTTATGTAGGGACTTCATACAAATGGCCAGAATTGAGTCAAAATCTTAAAAATGCTGTAAAATCTAAAATACCGAATGAAAATTTCTGCCGCGCGGTGTATGCCCTTGTTATGGAGTATAAAAAAATATATACCCATGGCAGAAGTTTTTATTTATGCTATTCCCCATCAGCCCCGCCCAAGAGGAAGTTTCAATTTTACTTTTAAATTTTATTTTATGATTAATGCAATGTTTGAGGGGGGGGGGGGCGGGCTGTGATTATGTTTTAAATATTTGACGGGCCCTAACTATCTGTAAATCAGGGCCTGGTTTAGCAATGAAAATGGCTAAAGAATATGCGGTTTTGTGAAGGAAAAAAAAGGAATTCACGTACGATTCAAATTGGAAAAAAATCTAATTCAATTTTACGGCTTACTGATTTCTTGATGCGCCTTTACGAGATCCAGCATTGAGATAAATTTATCTACATATCTGTACATTCATACGTACACCTATCCACCCACATACACACAGACACACAGACACCTACACAATAATAATAATATCGCGAAAAGTTTTTATCATCAAATTTAGACATTTATTATAATAATATACTCTATTTGAGATATTTAAATAAAACATTCAGGGAATATATGATTCTAAACAACGTATATTTTACGGGAATCACGCGTATAACTCTTTACCTGTCAAAAGGTAAGAATCATGTAAACTTTTGAATATTTCTAATTTTCTAGATAAAAAGGTTAGTGAGCCTTTGGTTGGTTACCTCTGGTCTAAATCGACAGACGTGCTTTAGAATTCACAAAGTAAACTTTTAGGGAATAAGGTAACGGCACCAGTTATGGCCGCTATAAGAGCAAGTTTTTTTTATTTTTTTATTAATGGGCTTGTTTTTTGTAATTCTCATGAACTCATGTTCCTAATAAAACAAGTAACTCTTTATTTAATCAATTTAATTACCAAAGTCCGCAAATATAGTTTTTAGATTATAGCCTTTTATTTTATTCATGTTTTTTCTCCAGTAATGGAAAAGGTAAAACCAGTAATGAGCACGCAGTGATGGACACTAATGATTACAAAATGATAAATACACAAAAGATATAAAAGAAAGAATCGTAAAATTTGAAACAATGTAAAGCAATTGTTATGATAATATAATTATTAATAAATAAATTATACTAATAATTAGTTTAAATGTCAACCATTTAATATTCAGAAATGGTAGTAATCAAATATCAACACATATTTTTAATTCAGTACATTTAATTAAAAATTTGCCATTACTGGGGTCCTTGCCAAGACTGGTGCCACTACCTTATAAGCAACGTATCTTTTTATAGGCACTACACGTATTAACCCTTTATCTATCAAAAGGTAAGAATGATATAAACTTTTGATTATTTTTATTTTTTTAGATGAGATATTTGTGGACCTTTGGGTTGGTTACCGCTGGTCAAAAACGACAGACGTGCGTTAGAATTCACAAAGTATTGTTTTTGTACAATCAGCAAAGTGGTGTATCAGTTCTAGTAATCGCATTATTAAAACAGAAAATGGTTATTTCAAATTAGTGTAAAATGTTCACAGCACTAAAAAAAACATAAGGGCTTTAGTATTCTCTCTCTCTCGCTCTATGCGTTGATGAAATTAATATATCGATTTTGTCGATTCAGAATAATAAAAAATTCAATTTTCATACATAGCTATATATACAGGGTGTTAATTATAATTGTAGATATAAAATTGGCTAAAAGAAAGAAGATTCAATATTGTTTCAGAGTATTTTAAATCATAATTACTTCCATGTTCCGAAGGAAATGGAAGTATTGTAATACCGTCGAAAAATCGTGTCCGAGATAATGACAGATTCTGATAGTACTAACTTCAAAACGTAAAGAAAAGTTAATTTCCGCATGGCGGCTGTGCATGCGTCTTTGAATTTTTTTTCGTTCACGATAACTACTGTAAAAATGCACCGATCTGGATTATTTTTGGGAAAAATGTTTGTCTCAGTGAGTACTCCAGATCTATTGATTTTGGTGCTAATCGGATTAGGGGTTTTGGAAATATTCGAAATTTTGTAACTTTTTTCGTTTAAAAAGTGAACATTGCGCACCGTGGCGACCGCACGGGGCGTCAGGCCAGGTGGGGCGGCGCACAATGGGGCATAAGTGACTTTTTTTGTTCAAATCAGTATACAGGCTATACTTTTTGAATAAACTTTTTTGGAGTCTGTAGGATCACGCCAAGCTGACATGAGATATTAATTATCCATCTTATTTGTTAATTTATTAATTTTAATTTGTTAATAATAGGGGAAGGGGGTCTCGGATGTCTGAGGGCATTTAATAGTTTTAAAGTTAATAGTGTAAGCTATATTTTTAAAAAAGTTGGAGTCTGTAGGATAGCGCCAAGCTGAGATATTAACTATTCAACTTATTTGTTAATTTATCAATTTTAATTTGTTAATAATAGGGGATAGTCTTAAAGTTAATAGTGTAAGCTATATTTAAAAAAAAGTTGGAGTCTGAAGGATCGTACCAAGCTGAAATACTAACTATTCAGCTTATTTGTTAATTTATCAATTTTAATTGATATTTTTGGTAATTTTTGAACATTTTTTAGGGAGAAAGAGGGTGGAAAAATAAATCCCGCTCAGGGTGCCAGACTTGCAAAGGCCGGCGTTGTATATTAAACAATCATAATAATATTGCCACAAAAAGTGTGTATGATTCGAATTATATAAAACCAATCTTTCTGGCTATTGGACAAAATATAAATGGGACATAAATTATAAATAAAAATATTCTCTGAAACTTTTATCTAATATATTATTTCTATTAAAATTCATACAAAGTTCAAAAATTGACAAGAGTAAACATCCGTTTCTGGTTGTAAGATCTGTTTCAAAAATACAAGGTTTTTTCCTTGAAGCAAATTGATCCTAAATATACAATGAAATCTTCGTTTTTGTTACAGAAAGACACACAGACATCATGGCTAAAAAAATCAAAATGGATATACTTATCAAAATATCGAATTCGAAAAAAAACATGCATCACAAAAAAAACTTCAATTGTTGAAGCACCAAATATCATTATAGATCCCCCCCCTGTTTACTCCTAATTCTAAATAAAATATAACCACTTTTTCTAATATATATATATCAAAAATAAATTAAGTATAAAAAACCGCAATAAAAAAATCCGACTTACAATCTAGAAACAATGTTTGTTCACTTAAAAACCACCACAAAGAATAAAACTCAACGAATTAAAATAACAATAATAACTCTTATAAAACACCCTCAGGCTTTTGGGAAACTTTGAAAAAGTTTTAAATCAACAGTGCCCTGCATTATCGGCTTCTTGCTCCTCGGAAAATTACGTAAATATCACGACCGGAAGAATCTATTCGAAAAACCGCAAGTAGGTTATGAAAAGCGAAAATCCTTTTATGTTGTAAAACTTAATTATTTTCCCTTTCTCTCGATTATTTATATTGTATAATTAATATGAAAATACTGACAAACAGAAATTGAACTTTGTACAAACGAAAGTATTATGGGTAAGTACACAATATTTATTTATCAATAAATTGAAATATATTTTTGTATTTTTACACGAAGAGAATTTTATTTAAGAAATTAATAGTAGAGGGAAATTAGGATTTTGAAGTGATGCATTTGGGAAGTTGGATTTTCTCTTTATATGTTCCAAGATTAATTGAAAATCAAAAATTTGGGAAAATCGGTCATGTGCGTCCCGAGAAAATTGCATAATTGTGCATTTACATACCCTGTTTTTTAATTATCTCCGGTTCTATAGGTCGTAGGAAAAAAAAACTTATAAGTTAATAGAGTATAGAACTGCATAGGTAACATTACTTTTCAAACGCATCCTAGCCTCAAAAATAAAAAAATTGTCGAAATTTTTTTTTTATCATTAATAATGCAATAATTAACGTAAAAATGAAAGGATTCTTATGAAAAAAAGAGGAAAAAAAAAAAATGGAAAAGTTCGCCATTTAATAAGAAAACGTCGTAGGGTACTTTTATTTTTTTTAATTGTAGACTTTTCTATGTACTTTCTTGTGAACATATGCCAAAATCTGTTAAATAAGTTAGTCATTAAAATGGAGAAAAACACCCTCAAAATTTGAATTTTAAATACCTACTAATTAATACGTCATTAATTTATGTTGCCTTCGAAAAAATGCAACTAAATTCAAATTGTCAAATTAGTAATTCTACGAGTGTGATTATGTTTTTGACATTAGGATATTAGAAAACTATTATTTATAATACAAAAGTGAGTTTTATTTCTGACAAATTCCATTGAAATTTTTTATATATTAAAAATTATTTAAAAAGATATTTAAGAACATGGAAGTCATGTATGGTTCTCCATATCGATATTTTTAATTCAAGCGGTCTTAAAAAGTATTAATTATCAAAATTTTAAACTTCGATTACAAAAAAAAAAAAAATCAATCCTCCCCCCCTACACCCAAACGGAAACAACAATGTTCTGAGAACCGATCGTACCAAGTTACAATTTAAACTTGCTAATATAGGTCTCAGTGGGATAATGTTTACTCAACGACTCATTTACTAAAATTGTACAAACTTCGCTCGATAGTTTTGCAATTAATTAAATAACATGCTTTTTGTGCTATTGAAGTTCCGTTAATAGGTACCTATCTTTGTAAGCATGGGCGCTGCTTACATATTTTACATTGAGGGAAGCAGTGTCTTTAACCGACTTCAAAAAAGGAGGAGGTTCTAAATCCGATTGTATATTTTTATGTATATTCGGGTGTAACTCCGACAAATATGCACCGATTTAGATGATTTTTTGTTTGTTTGGAAGAGTATACTTTCGAGGTGGTCCCATTTAAATTTTATCAGAATTTGACCATGGATACGCCTTAAGAAACCGAATTCAAAAAAATTGAAAAGTATACATATAGTAAATTAAACTTTCTAAGAAACAAAAAAATAAAACCGACTTCAAAAACTGTTAAACTTAATTATTTTATACATTTTATCAGTTTTTTTTTTGAAGTCTGCTTTATTTAGCTTCCTCGCCACATATCGAAGATACGAGAAGCTTTGTGATCGATTGAAAACGACATATGTAACGTGAAAATTTTATAGAATCTTTTTTGTAGAACTTAAACGTTTGTTGTAAAATATTCCCTTACAAAGATTTTTCTTTGCAATCGTCATTTGTTTTCTTTTAAATTGATATTTATTTTGACATATTAAATGTCATTTTGACGTTTGCATAAATTTAGATTTAAATTGAAATTGTCAAAAAATTAAAAATATACGAAAAAATAATCAGGTGCGTCCTAAGAAAAATTTCAAATTAATATTTTTTAGTAAAATTGTATCAAAATTAAATGGTTTAACCAATGCCAGGCAATTTATCTAACCATTTTATCGGTTTTTATTTAAATTGTTCAATAATAATATCTTTGGTTAGTTTAGCAAGAAGAAGCACTGTGCATTTACTTAGCAGATGATTTTTTAAAAGTTTTTTATTTGTCTAGCATTTTAAATTTTTTATACTTATTTTCGCATTAGTGTCTGTGTGTCGGTCTGTAGGCGCTGTAATTCAAATACGACAAAATGTAAAAATGGTGAACTAATTGTGAAAATGTTATTTAAAAAAAATGTAATTTTTAAAATTATTTTTGCAAAAGTTCGAATTAGAGATAAATGTTTTGGTTAAAAGTTGTAGAAAATACCATAATTTATAATAGGCATGATGCCTAATTTTTAAAAACTATTTTATAATGATCTTACGTGTCTTTTATTTCCAAAAAAATGCTTATTTCTGCAGAAAATAAAGGTTTAATCACAAAAATTGACCCTTTTAAAACTAATTTTGAATTTGACACCAAAACGCTCGCAGTTGCCATGGCACATTTTTGACGTCACACCTATGTAAACACTCTTTGTCAACTATAATAAATCCTTGTTCCATCGCTAATGTTTCTCGGTTTAACTTTTGGTAACACAAAACTGAGCAAATTGATAATTTAAAACCACAAAATAATTTATAAACAGTGCAGATATTAATGAAACAAAAAAGGCATTTACGTAGCCGTGACGTCATCCACTCTGACTAGTGTTTTATCAAACATAGCGGATTGCTGTATTTTGCGTTTTTATTTTAACAATAATTATATTAATCTCGCTTTTAATATAAAAATAAATACATTTTTTAGAATCTTTTTAACTTATTTCATTATTTAAAATCATAATTTCAGTGATACTTTGTTACTGGCATCATGCCTATTATATCACACTGATTTTGTCCTATCTTTTATTAGTTCGCACTGTTCAGTCTCGGTATTACGTACTGTGGTGCCCATGGCAGCTTTTTTAACATTAAAATCGAACATGATGATCTTGAATCAAAAACAAATAAATTCAACATTCATCAATGCCGTATTTATTTTATACAGACACCCCCTTTTGCCCATCCATTTCGTCCTCTTAAATTTCCCGTCGCGTGGATTCGAAACATTTTAAATTGAAAATTTTAATCAATAGTATTTTAATCAGTAATAAAATTACATTCAAAATGCAAGACAATATATTTTAATGAAGAAAAACAAAAGGCGATTGAAAAGGAAATATATTGCGAGAATGGACGGAAAATTTAAAGGGGGAAATACGTGAAAATAAGAAAATATTAAACATTAAATATGACCTCATAGAATATATCTACACTTTTAGAGAAAACGTAAACTGTAATATGGAGAAAAAAATAATATATACATAAGGTACTGGCACCAGTCTTCGCCGCTTTAAAAGCTAGGTATACTTTTTTTGGGATTGATGGACTTTCTTTGTAATTCTCATGAACTTATGTTACTAATAAAACAAGTAACTGTTTATTTAATCAATTTAATTACCAAAGTCACCAAATATAGTTTGTTTTTTAAATTATAGCCTTTTATTTTGTTCATGTTTTTTCTCCAGTAATGGCAAAGGTAAAACCAGTAATGAGCACGCAGTGAGGACACTTGCTAGTGATTACAAAATGATAAGTCCTACGACACAAAAGTTATAAAAGAAAGAATCGATGCTATGATAATATAATAATTAATAAATATATTACACTAATAATTAGTTTAAATGTCCATTATTTTAACACTCATTGGCCGATTGTCATCAAATTAAGCTGTTATACAGTTAAGTGTCTATAGATTATGATTCAGTAATGGCAGTTATCAAATATCAACAAATATTTGTAATTTAGTTCATTTAACTAAACAAGAATCCAATGATTCAAGACTGGTGCCAGTTCCTTACGTTTTTTTTAAATTCGTATAAGATCATTTTTATCATAATAAATACTAAATCTTAATTACCCTGTATTTTTTTAATTAGTATACATACTTTACGTTGTATACATAAGAAATATCCACGTAAACAACGTGTAGAATATACATATAATGATACAAAATTTACTTGCAACGTTTTACTGATTTTTGTATGAATACTTATAGATAAAGATTAAAAGAAGAAGGATGCTTAAAGAGAGAGATAGGTAGATTATTAATTTACCTAATTAATAAAGATAATTAACAACCTACTTTTGGCGGAGACTTATAACTTGTTTTAGCCCGATAAAGTTTTTTCATAGAAGTTTTAAATTTTATTAGACTTTTCTGTTTTTGCTACTTCATCAAAAATACGGGATTATTAAAAGCATATCTTATAATCTGCTTCCCCCTATTTTTACTTATACCCAAAATTTAATATATTATTAATATTAAATTAACTGTCAAAATGTATTCGAGTTGATATTTCTATGATAAGTTAAATTTTTTCTATGAAATTTCTATGAAAAGTGAAATTAGAACCAGGGCTTCGAACCGTTATTTTTTTCATTCCGGGTTTCGTTATCCGGTTTTTTCGGTTTTCGGTTCAGCCCCGAGTGAATAATTAAAAAAAAAATTATTTGTATTAAAAATTTATTTTCTACCATAATTTAGAACTAAAAATTTTGAATTTTCGATTTCATTAAAAGTATGTTTTTTGTATAGAAAATAATGACATTAAAAGCTGAAATTTTCAAACCGCAGGTCAGTAACTCAAATTGTTATTGATATAGTATGGCCTTTTAAAGTTTCAGTTTTTTTTAATTTTGGAAAAAAATGGCTGTAACTTTTGAAGAGGTGATCAGAATTTTTCACTTCATTTTCTATACAAAAAACATACTTTTAACAAAAATCTTAAATTCAAATTTTTTTACTCATATTTCATTTAACTTTCCATAGAAATATCAATTTAAAGATAAGAAAATAAGAAGGAACATCATAACTTACTTTATAAATAAAAATTTACATTATTTTTCATGTAATTTAAAAACTTTAAACATTTGCATTATATTAAAAAAATATTCATATGTGCCGCTATGTATATAATTTATTTTATGGAAAAATAAGAACAAAATCAAAATTGATATATATCTACTAACTAGCTACGAAATTCAATATAAGAAAAAACAGCACACGTTGACACTTACGACAAAGCTGTAATAAAGTAAAGGAACACCATTAACAGCCTCGCAAATGTCAGTTCTAATTACAGAATTGACTGCCAACTAATTTGTCAGATTAAAGCCGAGGCTAAGTCATAAAGAACGAAATGAACAAACTATCTAGCAACACATTGTATCTATGTCTCTGTGTGTGTCAGGGATGAAACAAATGTTTTAATTTATTATACAGGGTTAGTCAAAAATAAATAAATGAACCCAGTATATAAAATAATTTATAAATCAAAACAAACTTGTTTGTTTAAACGTCAAAAATTTATTAAAGAAAAGGTAACCGCAAGCTTTCGATTCACAGAATCATCGTCAGGCTATTAATAAAGATTTAAATTTGAGAACGATGTTGTTATCTCAATAATAAATTTTTGACGTTTAAACAAACAAGTTTGTTTTTATTTATATTTAACGTCACTACTATTATATTATTAAAATAATTTATAAATCTATATCTATATAAAGTGTATTCCAAGTTGATTAAGCCATATGAAATTTAACATGGGGACAATTAGAAGTGTTAACCTTTTGATCGAATTTAACGATGTGTGATTGGTGCATTTTGAAATGGCGCCACAAAATTTAGTAAAATTGTCATTAGTATTTTGTTTTCAATTTTATATCTGCCAAAAAATATTATTATAATTTTATCTAGGATGCTTACTTTAATTTCATTAATGTATTTTATTCTTTATTAAAGTAGAAAACAAAATACTGTTGATTAATTTAAAATTTATCAGTTAGTTTCGAGGCGGCATTTCAAAATGCACCAATCACACATCGTTAAATTTGACCAAAGGCTACTACAACATTTCTAATTGTCCTCATGTTAAATTTTAATCAACTTGGAATACACTGTATATAAAAATGAATGTTCGTTTGTATGTGACTTATAGACTCGGGAATTACTGAACCGATTTCAATGCGGTTTTCACCAACAGTTAGATAATTTTTCTGAGAAGTATCGTGGCTAATAATATTTTATGAAAACCTAAGATTTAACATCAAAAGACTAAAAAGAATCTTCTACAAGTCGTCTTTTGTTTCCATGATGTCAGAGCATTCAACTGTCATTTATATAAAAACACAGTAGCCATGGAATAAAGAATTCTATAATTTACAGTTTCAGTATTTTATTAATTTACATGCTAATAATTAAATATTTTGAAATATATTAGTTGAAAATTGAAATATAAAGAAACATTTCATATCAAAGAAAGGTAAAATATTGAAATTAATTATTATGATTATTGCTAACCTGTTTATTTTTGATTTTAATATAAATTCTAAGACAAGATCTGGTGTTTTCTGGGAGTTTGAAAATATAATTTTACGCGATTTTTTCAATAATTATTGAATGGATTTTATTTCGGTTTTCACTAATGGATAGGTTAAGTTTAGGTGTATAATTTATGGATATTTTGAGTAAATTTCATGAAGCTGGGAAAAACAATTCGCGGTGAACCATGTGTTGTAAGCATGTTGAGTGAGAATGTTGGGTGGACATGTTGGATGGGCACGTTGGGTGGGCATGTTGAGTGGGCATGATTACTTTATGTTTAATTAAATTAACATCCCCGGGTAACACCGGGTCCAATGCGCTAGTAATAAAAAACAATTTTTTTTTTTAAATTGTCTAAAATTTAAATTTAACAGTTTTTAAAGTCGGTTTTTTTATAATTTTTTTTATTAGCTTGGCACCGACTTGAATTGTTAAATTTAATATTTAATTATTATATACTTTTTAGGGTCGGTTTTATATTTTTTTTTAAACTTTTTTATTTTTCCATTTAGAGTGATGTATCTTCAACGTCCATGACAAAATTTATATGGGATCATTTCGATAATATACTCTTTCAAACAACAAAAACCCATCAAAATCGGTGCATATTTGTTGGAGTTATGTCCGAAAATATATAAAAATATATATATAGTCGAGTTTAAAACTCCTTCCTTTTTTGAAATCCATGGTAAGATTCTGATAAAATTTATATGGGATCACCTAAGCAGTATCTATATTTTTTCAAATAAAAAAAATCGTCAAAATCAGTGCATATTTGTCGGAGTTATGCCACATATAAAAAAATTATACAGTCGAATTGAGTACCTCCTTCTTTTTTAAAATCAACGTCACTGATTAAGGACCACTGTTTTATGATATAAAATTTAAAAATAAACATAATTTAAAAAAGAACTATGAAAAAACTTAATATAATAATATATGTACAAAATATAAAAAAACTCGAATCAGAAGAAAAATTTTTATAAAGTTAAAAAAATGTAAACTTCCATTTGGAAAACTCATGATTTAATTTAAAAAACTTAACAATCTAAAATGAAATACTGTAATACAAACATCGCTTTTGTAAAATTAGATTTACCTTTTAAAGAATATAAAGTTTTAAAATGTCAAACGTTACGAAAATAGCAGTAACATAAAATATATTAACAAGGGGACACTATATCTAGGGAAGTTGGGATTTCCGTCAGCTTTGGAGAGGTGAATCTAGACCAAAAATAAGGAGACACGTGTTCGAGAACTCATCTGGACAGCCCCTATTAGTAAAGATATTAAATTTTGAAAATTGGTATAAATATAAATATATAAAAATAAATAATTAGCCGTAACTAATTTAATTATAAGGCCAAAAAGGAAAAAAAATAGAAATAATAATATTTTCAATAGTATAAGAAGACCGATAATTTATTTGAATGAAAAAATTTAAATAAAAGTAAAAAATAATTTATTTAGGTATCAAATAAATTTGATTAATTGAAATATATTTTTAATTGGTAATAAAAATAACATCATAAATTTCAACCCAAAAAACATATATTATCGATATGTTTACATAAAATGTATAATGTATAAATAGTAAGTAGTGGTAATCCATATGTAAACAAAATAAAAAGTAAGAAACAATTGAAAATAAAAATAAAAATTATATTGTACAGGGTACGAGATTCGAACCTATGTTCTTTGAATAATAAGTCGGCGCTCTACACCCACGGCCATTGAAGGATTCTTAACGTAGATGCTTATTACAGTACATAAGAGCTTAAGAAAATATACCAATTTTCAAAATTTAATATCTTTACTTATAAGAGCTGCCCAGATGAGTTCTCGAATACGTGTCTCCTTATTTTTGGTCTAGATTCACCTCTCCAAAGCTGACTGAAATCCCAACTTCCCTAGATATAGTGTCCCCTTGTAAGTATGATTATTTACCTTTTAAATTAAAGAGTGAATTTTTTTTATATGAAATGTTTTTTTAAAGGTTCACTAGCTAAACTAGTCAATGTTAATATATCTTTGTATAAAGTAAAGGCACCAGTTATGGCCGCTATAAGAGCAAGTTTTCGGGTTTTTTTTTATTAATGGACATGTTTTTTGTAATTCTCATGAACTCATGTTACTAATAAAACAAGTAACTCTTTATTTTATCAACTTAACTACCAAAGTCACCAAATATAGTTTGTTTTTTAAATTATGGCCTTTTATTTTGTTCATGTTTTTTCTCCAGTTATGGTAAAGGTAAAACCAGTAATGAGCACGTAGTGATGGACAATGCTAATGCTTACAAAATGATAAGTACTATAACATAAAAGATATAAAAGAAAGAATCGTCAAATTTGAAACAATGTAAAGCAGTTGCTTTTTTAATATAATAATTAATAAATAAATTATACTAATAATTAGTTTAAATGTCCACCATTTTGACACCTATCGGCCGATTGTCATCAAATCACGCTGTAAGACATTTAAATATATATAGATTAATATTCAGAAATGGTAGTAATCAAATATCAACACATATTTCTATTTCAGTACATTTAATTAAAAATTTGCCATTACTGGGGTCCTTGCCCAGACTGGTGCCACTACCTTATTATAAAACGCAATTTCTCTCTGTAGGTACTCTTATCATTTGAGAACTACTTATCCGATGTATGTGTGTTTTTTAATTGATAGATATGTTCTTTGGCCAAGTTTTAGTATATATTTTGTTACATTAGGTAACATAAGGAATAAGCAGTGACGATAAAAGTAAAATTATTTTGCAATACGTTGTTGCGTTAAATATTAAACAATATAATGCAGTAAATAATTGTGTAGAATAAAAGATCTAAAATAAACTCCGCGATACCATATATATTTAAGCGAGCGAAGCTGCGGGTACAGCTAGTACTACATAAAATCTTTACCTGGACTATGTTTTGCACTAATGTTTCAATTCAAACAAAGCTCATTTCGAGATATCAATTTTTTTATACATTTGTATGTATAAAAATAATAGAAAATATCGAAATATACATACGGGAACATATTATTCGCGCAATGGCGACCCGTGTCTCAGCGTGCGGCAAGGAGGGGGCGTGTCGAATAGACGCAGGGCAGAGGGAATGATAACATTGATTGTCAATTGTTATTTTGTTTTCAATAATTAACTTTAAAAAAAAAAATTATTTTTACTTTTTGTTCTGATTCGTTTTTGTTAGGTAGGTAATTTAAGTGTTGTTTGATTTTTATTATACTATACAGGGTGGGGCATTTAAAGTGTTACAGTTGATTATCTCAGAACCATCGCATATTTGAAAAAATGTTTCAACCAAAAAATGTTTGGTTGTAAGGGGGTAATCGAATAGTAATATTTATTTGCTATTTTAACGTGACCTTCAAGGATATTTGAAGGTCAACATCATTTTTTTAAATAGGAACCTATAGTTTTTATTTAGTAATCTTATTCTACGTGAAAAAACACGAATCTTTCATTGAAAACTTTTTTTTGAACAACCCAAGATTTCCAAGGTATCTAACAAAATAATTTGAGATTTTGAACTTTCAAGAATTTTTTACTCAGAAACCACAAACTTTAGAAAAAAAGTACAGGATACACAAAATATTTATTTTGGTCTAACAAAGCGTAGAGAATTATTTAAAAAAATGTTTAAAAACTTTTTCTATTTATTTTATTTTAGCAAAAACAAAAAAAAGTACGAAATGTTAAAAAAAATCTAGAATAATTCTCCAAGTTTCATTAGACCAAAATAAATATTTTCTGTATCTTGTACTTTTTTTCTAAAGTTTATGGTTTCTGAGTAAAAAATTCTTGAAAATTCAAAATCTCGAATTATTTTGTTAGATACCTTGGAAAGCTTGGGTTGTTCAAAAAAAAGTTTTCAATGAAAGATTCGTATTTTTTCACGTAAAATAAGATTACTAAATAAAAAATATAGGTTCCTATTTAAAAAAATGATGTTGACCTTCAAATATCCTTGAATGCCACGTTAAAATAGCAAATAAATATTACTATTCGATTACCCCCTTACAACCAAACATTTTTTGGTTGAAATATTTTTTTCAAATATGCGATGGTTCTGAGATAATTAACTGTAACACTTTAAATGCCCCTATATATTTTTTAAATCCTAAACAATAATTCCGTAGTCCACGCGAGCGAAGCCGCGCGGGCCCAGCTAGTTATTAAATAAAATTGAACATATCGTTGCAAACACATACAAGCGATAAATTAATCAATTCATCTTGATCCCCCCCCCCCTCTTACCCATACACACACGCTATTGAATACAGATAGTTTGCATTGGCGGTGTATAGTTGCTATGAGGTCCTTAGTAATTAAACTTAGTGGAAGTTAGTTGGAGTTATTCAAACTGTTCAAACCACCGGAGCCGGAGCTGGTATCGAGGAAATTAATAGCATATTTTATCTAGTGTTCGGTTTACATACAGACACACAGAACGTAATAACGAGGAAGCGACGTCGTCGTTTTAGTTATTACGTTACATCACAGTGTTTACTTTGAGTAAATAGACACCGCATAATATGAACGTATTATAGCTGGGCCCGCTCGCATGGAGTATGGAATTATTGTTTAGGATTTTTGAAAAATATAGTTGAATTAAGTACAAACACGATTAGTTATTATTGTAATAATAACTAAACAACACCTAAATTACCTAACAAAAACGAATCATAACAAAAAGTACAAATTTTATCAAATAAAGGAGTTATCAAGTCCCAATTTTATAAAATGTAACATGTCGTACAGTTAATTCAAAGTATCCCCAAAATCAAAAGTTTCCAGAAATTTAAACAGTTGTCTCTAGGTAGGAGATAACTAAGGTAGTGGCATCAGTCTTGGCAAAGATTCCAGTAATGTACTGAATTATAAATATGTATTGATATTTGAATAAAACAATTTCTAAATATTAATCTATATACATTTAACAGTATTACAGCGTGATTTGATGACAAACGGCCAATAGGTGTTAAAATGGTGGACATTTAAACTAATTATTTATTAATTATTATATAATCATAGAAACTGCTTTTCATTGTTTAAAATTTGACGATTTTTTCTTTTATATCTTTTGTGTCGTAGTACTTATCATTTTGTAACTATTAGCAAGTGTCCATCACTGCATGCTCATTACTGGAGAAAAACATGAAAAAAATAAAAGGGTATAATTAAAAAATAAACTATATTTGGCGACTTTGGTAATTAAATAAATTAAATAGAGAAGTTACTTGTTTTATTAGTAACATGAGTTCATGAGAATTACAAAAAACAAGCCAATTAATTCAAATAAACCGAAAACTTGTTCTTATAGCGGCCATAACTGGTGCCTTTACCTTATGTCCAAATACTCTAGTATTATATACTGTAGTATTGTTTTAATTTCAATTAATTTATGTGCGCATAGAAATACAGAAATTATAAGTTTGATTACGTCCGCAGTTAAACTTTATCTCTGGTAATTACTGAAGGGCCTTTGTAGACGACAGTAAGTCATTACTGCACGACAAAACCGTGCCAGAATTACTGTTGATTATGCAATTCACTGGAGCTATACAAGCGAGCAATTAACTGCTGTCTGTAAAACCTTCTAAATTATTGATCAGCTACTAAAACTAGGACGTTCTAGGGGACATTGGGGAAATGTGTTACATATAACTAACTATACACATACCGTCTAGTCAGTCATGGTTACTGAAGAAAACAACTACATACTCAAATACATCTACCCGGAACATTTAATTAAAAATCTATAAAACTTTAAAAAGTATCGGTTTATAGTAAACAAATATTCAACGAATTTAGAAGTATTATCAGGTACTGGCACCAGTCTTGATCGCTTTAAGAGCAAGGTATATTGTTTTTATATAGTTTTTTTTTAAGTTTAAGTTTTTTTCCAGTAATGGATAAAGTAAAACCAGTAATGGGCACCCAGTGATGAGCACTGAAATAATAAGTACAAAGACACAAAAGTTATAAAATAAAGAATTGTAAAATTAGAAACAATGTAAGAGATGTTATTATAATATAATAATTAATCAATAAATTACACTAATAAATTAGTTAAAATGTCCATTATTTTCGCACCCATTGGCCGATTGTCTATAAATTAACTTGTTTTAGAATTAAGTTTTTTTAAATTATGATTCAGTAATGGCAGTTATCAAATATCAATATTTATAATATAGTACATTTAATTAAACAATAGCCCAACACTGGGGTATGATCCAAGACTGGTGCCAGTACCTTACACGCCAGCGTATGGATTTTAAGACGCTGATTTCAAATCCGATAACTAAAATTAATTATATTTTATTTATATATATAATAATAAAGATCTTTCCTAAACTATACGACCAAATGCTGTAAAGGGCAAATTATATCTACATTAAGACGATTAAATAATTTTTCGATAAGGATTAAGTCCACGTAAACAGAACCCTAATATTTTTAATTTTCTTTGTAACATAAAAGCAGTCATTGTGGCTTAAATATAAAATATAGATATATAGTGGCGGGGACTTTATTATAGATCTTTTGATTCTACACAATTCTTTACTGCATTATTTTGTTCAATATTGAACGGTTTAGGCAGCGTATTGCAGAAGAGTGCGCCGGCAGCAAACTTTTTTCTGACTTGATTTACTATTATCGTCACTGCTTAGTTGTTATGTTACCTAACGTAACAAAATATAGCCTATAACCTGGTCAGAGAACGTATCTATGAGTATTAAGCGCACTAACGGACAGACAGACATACAAAGGCACGTTGAGCTTTATAATATAGACTAGCTGGGCCCCGCGCGGCTTCGCCCGCTTGGACTACGGAATTATTGTTTAGGATTTTTGAAAAATATACATAGTTGAATTAAGTACAAACACAATTAATTATTATCGTAATAATAACTAATCAAAACCTAACGTACCAAAAAAAAACAAATCAGAACAAAAATTACAAATAATTTTTGTTCTGTTTAAATTTAAAAGTTAATAATTGTAAACAAAATAAACAACTGCCGGCCCAGCGCTGAAGCTTCCCTCTCCCCGCGACACTTCATAGTTCGCGCGAATTGCCACGAATAATATGTTATTTTATGTATATTTCACGTTATTTCCTAAACCAAAAGACCAAATTGGATTCTGTAAAGGACAAATTATATCTACATTAAGTGCTTATGACGATGAAATCATTTATTTTGATAAGGATTAATGTTTTGCAGGTCATAAGTCCACGTAAACGGAACCCAAATATTTTAAATTTTCTTTGTAACATAAAAGCAGTCATTGTGGCTTAAATATAAAAGTTAGACATATGGTGTCGCGGATTTTATTGTAGAACTTTTGATTCTACACAATTCTTTAATACATTATTTTGTTCTATATTCAACGGTTTAGGCAGCGTATTACAAAACAGCGCGCCGACGGCAAAATTTTTTCCGACTTGATTTACTATTATCGTCACTGCTAACGTAACAAAATATAGCCTATAACCTGGCCAGAGAATGTACCTATGAATTAAAAAAGAAACCACGTAAATCGGATAAGTGGTTCTCGAGTGATAAGGTAACTAACGGACAGACAGACAGACAGACAGACAGAAAGACAGAGAGACGTTGAGCTTTATATATATTAAGGATTAATTGTTTTCACATTTTTTTGCATCAATTAACTTGATCCCACGGGAAGAGAAAAGGGGGGAAGTTTCAAGTGCTACGTTATCCCCTCTTTGTAGGCAGCCATGCTGTACGTACGCTTCATTCTTCTTGCACTCTATTCAATTTACAATTAACAATTTCCTGGCATCATAATTATACGCGAAACACACTTAGATTTATAGGCGCATGAATATTTAAACAATCTAATAGAATAAACAATACAAACATAGACGACAAAGATCTAGTGTGTCGGGTACGGTGAGATGGTAATCGAATCAACGAGCAATAGATGGCGGAGTTGACTGCAATTAAGCATTGAGGAAAACGCGCAATTAACAACAACGGTTCAACAAGTTTCAACGCAACGCGCGCCGTGCTGCGCCATCTGTTATGATTTGCACAGGAAGTAAACAGTCTTGTGGTTCGGTGAGATGGGAGGAGGGGGGGGGGGGGTAAATTGCTTCGCTTCCGCTTTTATGCGTATACAATTTATACATAAAAAAGCTGTCATGGGTGCCAGGGAACTTTCTTATACATTGATGTACAGAGTACTGTGTATAGTGTTTTTAATTATATAAAATAAATCTTACTAGTCAAATGATACAAGATAGAAAAAAAAATTATTGAGATAAGGTAAAGGCACCAGTTATGGCAGCTATAAGAGCAAGTTTTCGATTTTCTTGGATTAATGGGCTTGTTTTTTGTAATTCTCATGAACTCATGTTACTAATAAAACAAGTAACTCTTTATTTAATCAATTTAATTACCAAAGTTCGCAAATATAGTTTGTTTTTTAAATTATAGCCTTTAACTTTGTTCATGTTTTTTTTCCAGTAATGACAAAGGTAACACCAGTAATGAGTACACTGGTGATGAACACTTGCTAATGATTACAAAATAAGTACTACGACACAAAAGATATAAAAGAAAGAATCGTCAAATTTGAAATAATGTAAAGCAGTTGCTGTGATAATATAATAATTAATAAATAAATTATATTAATAATTAGTTTAAATGTCCACCATTTTGACACCTGTTGGCCGATTGTCATCAAATCACGCTGTAAGATAGTTAAATGTATATAGATTAATATTCAGAAATGGTAGTAATCAAATATCAACAAATATTTCTAATTCAGTACATTTAATTAAAAAAATAGCCATTATTGGAGTTATATCCAAGACTGGTACCAGTACCTTATTTATTTTACAATAAAAAGAACCCGGAAGAAATTGAACAAATAGTTTTTGAGATAATAATTTCCATTATTTTATTTTATTGGTCAGGTGTCATCTTCCATGGAATGACCCAAAGTAAAAATAGTACCGTTAGAAAAACACAGATAAAGACGTGTGACTTCACTAGTAGATGAATATATAGATTAATTATTATTAAAAAAAATCCACCCCTGTATTTATAAACAACTCTAAACAGAACGAAATTCACTTTGAAAAAAGCACATCGAAAAAAAAAAAAATAACAAGACCTTTGTATGTTCAACAAAGGTCAACGAGGGAAAAATAAACATAGACAACAATACAAAAAACAACAATAGATAAAGAATTTCTGTACAAGGGTGCTTGTAGAATGTGGTCACCGCAGTGTCCGCTACGTGGCGCTAGCTGCGTCGTTTTTGATATACATACATACATATATTGTTTATAGGTTAAAAAAACAGACCAATCTCGTTGATTGTACAAAGCTTTTGAATAATAAATGAAAATCAAAGATTAATACGCCTGGAAAATGCAATTTATCTTTATTTGTATAAGGGGCGGTGGGGGGGGGGGGCAGGACCGTGTGTTTTAATTACATTTAATTGATGGATTTATATGAAAAATAGCACCTCAGGGAATTCTCATATGTAGGTATTATTTATTTTATGTATAAAAAATTTTTTTTTTCTTCTGACAATGGATTAGATTTAAGATGTTTATATTAGCTATATATTTTTCGAAATATATCAAAAAATATACATTGACGTAGTTAAAAGTTGGTGAACTGTACCCCAGCAAGGTCCAGGGGGACGTTAAATGGGGTAAAAGAGCTTTATGAGAATTGAAAAGAGACACGACGACTAAGAAAAAAAATAGTTTTCGTAAATTTCATGAGGACGTTATGGGGCGTTAGAATCGACATAATAACGAAAAAAGGGCTAAAATTACAACAGGGGGCAGTTTTTAATATGTCAAAGTAACAAGTAAAAAAAACAAATGATGATTTTTTAAAACAAACAGTGATAAATCTTTAATATTTTACAACAAACGTTGTAGACGTATATTATAGGAAATTTAATGCTCTACAAAAAAATATTCTATAAAATTTTCATATATCATAAAAGATATATCTTAAAAAATTAATATTCTGGGATGTCACCCCTACCCCTTACACACAATTTTCATGATTTTGAAATGGGACCGTCCTCAATCCAGACCCAGCTATCCAACCAAGTTTCATTAATTTAGGTTCAGTGATTCATGAGTTGTGTGAGTGACAAGGATTCAGGGGACAGACACACACACACACACACAGACACAGACAGACACGGAACAAAAAAATGTTTGTCTTGATTGAAAACGGAAAGATCAATTTTAAATTTTAAAATCGGAGAACAATTTTTTTGTCTCATTTTAAAATGACCACAAAGCTTCTCGTATCTTCGATATTGCGAGGCAGTAAAACTACATATATAAGCTACTAGCTGCTACCCGCGGTTTCGCTCGCGTGGATTTCGAAACCCCCATCCCCATGATATTTTTTCTGCCAGATCGAATGTAACCAATTACAACCCTTCATATGTGACAGGGGGTAAAATATTAAAATTTTCTTATTTTTAGTTTTCTTTCATTATACAAAATCGTAAATATCTCGGCTCCTATGCGAGATAGAGGGTTGTTTTCCCCCTGAAACTCCCGCCCCCGTAGTATTTTTCCCACCGGATCGAATAAAACCACTTACAACCCTTCATATGTAACGGGGGGTAAAATATTAATTACTAAAAAAAATTAAAATTTTTCCACCCCGTTGCAATTCTATAGGGGTTGAATTTTCGAGATACGAAATAGCCTATGTCCGTCCTCGGGATGGAAGCTATCTCACTGCCAAATTTCATCAAGATCGGTTCAGCGGTTTAGCCGTGAAAAGGTAACAAACAGACAGACACACTTTCGCATTTATAATATTAGTATGGATTGAGATTTTAACTAAACATATGACACCCAGACTTAGAGGAAAGCGAGAGGGGTATAGAGATAAAGATAATGTTAGGGCTAAACTTGTGTTTCCTTTATACAGAGAAATTCTATTAAAACATTCTTTTATTAGGAGCATTTAAAAAAAATATTTCGAAAAATACTTGTATAATTAAATAATTCTTTTGTTCGGAAAAACTATTAAATATATACATATGTATGTATAAGCTTTTTTTTTATATAAGCTCTTTCTCATTTTCAATCAAAACCATCACACAATTACCCAACCGAGCACGCAAAGTGCCCCCCTCACTCGCATATCTATTTATATACTATACTCTCTATCAATTTATTTCAAATGATAATTATATATTCATGTTTATTTATTAATTAAACAAACATGCATTCGTAATGAAAATGTTTTAGCAAATATGGAATGAACCAGGCGCGTATCAACCAGGGGGGTGGGATCATTACACAAACTGCAGAATTAATATAAATTTTACACAGGGGAACTGAATAATTAGATACCTTATTTGTGTGTGTGTATATAAGGGAGTATACCCTCCCCCTCCATCTGAAGAAAATATAGATGCGCACTTGAATTAAACTGTTTTCATACAAAACTAAGGTAAAGGCACCAGTTATGGTCGCTATAAGAGCAAGTTTTCCGTTTTTTTGGATTAATGGGCTTATTTTTTGTAATTCTTATGAAATCATGTTACTTATAAAACAAGCAACTCTTTATTTAATCAATTTAATTACTAAAGTCCGCAAATATAGTTTGTTTTTTTAAATTATAGCCATTTTTTTTCTCCAGTAATGGCAAAGATAAAACCAGTAATGAGCACGCACTGATGGACCCTTGCTAATGATTACAAAATGATAAGTACTACGACATAAAAGATATAAAAGAAAGAATCGTCAAATTTGAAACAACAGTTACTATGATAATATAATAATTAATAAATAAATTATACTAATAATTAGTTTAAATGTCCACCATTTTGACACCTATTGGCCGATTGTCATCAAATCACGCTGTAAGACAGTTAAATGTTTATAGATTAATATTCAGAAATGGTAGTAATCAAATATCAACACATATTTCTAATTAAGAACATTTAATTAAAAATTTACCATTATTGGAGTCCTTGCCAAGACTAGTGTCACTACCTTATTTTATTATGATAAATTATATGATAACAGATAATTCAGTTAAAGATTTCTCCCAGGGAAATGTTTGTATATGCGCCCCTGTATTCCACTCGAATTCAACAACCCTTTGATATAAATTTCACAGTCCTATATTTAGATTTTGTGGGATTATATCCCATGGATAACTAAATTTATTTTGAATAATTATGTATATGAAACGATCCTTCAGTATTATTAATGTATGTATATTGATAAATAATATTATTGTTTAAAAACATTAATTTATACAATTATAGTATATATTATTATAAAATAAATACTGTCCATAATTAAATCAGTTTAAATTACAGCTATAGTTACGTCATAACCTAGGAAAACTTTGATGATAATTTGTATAATTAATATATTTATCATAAGATAATATCATGAAAATGGTATGTTATATCGAAATAATAAATAGAACAAAAATCATAGATAAGAATATTATCTACAACTTTTATCTAAAATATTTTGTCTATTACGATCTGTTTCTTAAATAATTAGAAAAATTAAAAAAATTCGACAAGAATAAAAAAAATTCATGTTTGGAATTCTGTAATGCGCAGATCATTTACAGACGGATCGACAGATAGGCAGACGACATCAACTATTTGATTCGGAGACTCCAAAAACGTGCAATTTCGTTCAAATCAAGTAGGAATTTAAAAAAATTATATTATAACTATCTTTATTTATCTCATTAATTTTTTGAGATAAAAAGTAGCCTATGTCCTTTCTCAGGATGCAAGCTATCTCCTTGCCAAATTTCACCAAGATCGGTTCAGCAGTTAAGCCTTGAAAAAGTGACAAACAGACAGACAGACAGACAGTTACTTTCGCATTTAATTTATTATACAGTTGTCATATTAAACATATTATATAAAATTATAAATTTTTTTTTACAAAAAGAATCTGCCGAGTCCTGCCCTGTTCAAGAAATCTAAATCGTTATGTTTTCGAGGTTTTACAAGCGAAAAGATCTCTCTTAAGTTTGACATAAGCATTAAAACTTCATGTTGATTACACTTCTGTGTGTGGGTGGATGGTTGGGTGCTTGGTTGGGTGTGTATGTGCAGATGAGTGTCTCACGTCTTACGTGTAACTTCATCCAATGTTTAAAATGTTCTGTGCAACGTAGACAACTATTAAATATTGTGAATATGAATATACTTATATATTTTTAAAGGTAATTTTATTTTTTAAAGTTTTCCAATTTACCCCCCCCCCCCCCCTTTCCCTAAAACCATACATATCCTTATATTTTTTTCCATTATCAACTGTTTCAAAAAAGACTGTCTTGAAAAATATTTGGTAAAAATTAATAGAACATAAATTATATAATTTTTCAAAATAATCCAAACAAAAAGTTTGAAATTATAAAGAGCACACAATACTGTCGATTTCTTCTCGAATCAATTCATAATGGAACAAATGTTTCAAATAAAATTTATAAAGATATAGATAATATTTTCTAAAAACTTTATCTGATTTCATTCTGACTGTTTTAACATGATGTCTGTGTGTCTGTCTGTCTGTAGATGCTTTAACTTAAAATAGACAGTATACAGAACGATTATTATGACCAATTTTCTTTATGAAGAACCGGAAACGGATACATGTGAATTAAAAAAGAAATGCTTTAGGTAAAAGTTATATTATATTTTTTTAATTCGTACTAATATTATAAACGCGAAAGTAAATCTGTCTGTCTGTTTGTTACATTTTCACGGCTAAACCACTAAACCGATTTTGATGAAATTTGGCAGGGAGATAGTTTGCATCCTGACGAAGAACATATGCTACTTGTATCCTGAAAAACTGATTAGAAAAAAAAACCGAAGGTTAGCAGCTAGTACAATATATTTTTGACATAATTAAAAACACGTACACAATACACAATTACACAATACAATACAGCGTATAAGAAAGTCCCGTGGCACCCATAGCAGTTTTTCTTGTAAAACAGACCGTTCTGATTTTGGTCTTAATTTTGACATTGCACACCCAAAGCAAGCTTTAAAGTGTGTATTACTCTTCTCCTATTATTTTTTTCGTATGAAATTTGATAAAATGAGCATTATATATTAAATTTTTCCAGTAACCCCCTTAAAAGTTTACATTTTTTGAATGATAACATTACAGTCTCCATATTAACTTAATTTAATATCGATCGGTTTTAATTTTCTGTCATAAAAATATAAACAAAGTTCAATTTGTCGTTTTAGACCCATTTTTACACCACGGCAACAAACTGCAGCTCGCAATACGTAATAAATTAATATAAAACCTTTTGAATTCGCGTCATCTATTTGCAGAATAGAACCTTATTAAAACTCAGCCAAATCAGATAACTAGAAGTAAGGAAATTTGCAGTTTATTTAAATATTTTTACGTATTTTAACGGAACATTTTTTGACAAATATATATGTAGGTGTTCAGGAATGTTTGAAAAATATCCGCTAAGGGCGACTGTCTCGTGAGCTAGATGTATAAAATTCAGGGCTTCGAACCGTTATTTTTTTCGTTTCGGTTTTCGTTCCGGTTCGAGCAAAAAAATATATTTCGGTTCGGTTCCGGTTTTCGTTCCGCAAAAAATAACGGTTTTTCCGGTTTTTTCGGTTTTCGGTTCAGCTCCGAGTGATTAATTAAAAAAAAAATTATCTGTATTAAAAAAAAATGTTCTACCATAATTTAGAATATTTTATGGTACTTGTATGATAGTCTGAACGACAATTGAAGTGGGAAATAAGATCATGTTAACGCGCGTATTTTTATTTCGGTTCTGGTTTTCGTTCCGGCAAAAAATAACGGTTTTTCCGGTTTTCGGTTTTCGGTTCAGTTCCGGTTCGAAGCCCTGGTATAAATAAATACATCTATTTACATGTATAGATAGTATACATGTATAGATCAGTAAAAAATGTACATTTAAATTTTGTATTGTATTAAATTATGTTATTATCACTTATTGTTTGATACGTTTTTCTATGAAAATATACGACGGTAATAAACATCTGGATATTGTTCTGTGTTCTGAATTTCATACGTTTCATTGTTGGTATGGTATGTTTTTTTTAAATTTTGAATTGTGTTTGTTGAAATTTAATGTTAATTCCGAAAAATTATAATTGTAGGATTTATTATATATGTAAATCTATTATTTATTATTTGTGGAATATATTTTTCAGGTTCTGTATTTATTTATTTATTCTTTTGTGACAAATTGTTTTAAGAAAATATACTACTTGAAAGTGAGGTTATATCATTAATTACTATTAACAATTTTTTACAAGAAATGAGAGTAGATAAGAAAAATACAATTTTTTAAACATCCTTCAAAAAACGATAGTTTCAAAAGTCTAAGGGGTGTGGTGTGCATTTTATGGCCAAACCATGCTATTTAGTCATTTTGTCGTATCAAAACACTCGATGGAGTGCAAACACGGATTTCTGTCGCGTCAAAGCTTCTGGGTAATAGCAACAATCTATTGTCTACGCTAAAGTTACCTCAAATCTGCTACTACGTAACTACAAATGGTCTCTTTGATCACAAGTCCCAGCCTCAGGCTTTTTACCTCAGTCGCTGTGTGTGCGTGTTGTATCGCTTACAAAGCGAATAACATGATTACTGCGTCTACAAGTTTGTAAGTGATACCTGTCAGAACCAACAGAAAGAGGTTAAAGGTGAAATGACCCCCCTCCCCCTCTCCTTTTCGTCGTCCATCAACCGACCGTCATCACATGTGCTTTGCGATATTTTGCAATTTATGTATAAAAATATCTTCATGAATAAAAAATATTAATACAAAGAATGTCATGTTTGACAACATAGAACTCTGGAACTATAAATTATAAAAAATTCGAAATTATTTTAAAATGTACGTTATATACATAGTATAGTTTTACGTGTTGAAATTTGAAATCATTTTGATAATAATTTTAATAGTTACAGCTTTTTAAGTAAAGTTTTTTCTAAAATACAAAAATTAAAGTGATATTTTTTAAATTAAAATTGAAAAAGTCATATATTCTAAAATCAATTTGAAGCCTGGAACCTCTACTTTTTAAACTCAAAAATTCGGTATTTCATGTTATCAGTGGGTTTAAAAAAAATGTATTTTTACTAAAAGGGCTGTAACTAATGAACGATTGATCAAAAAGATTTCGAAATTTTAAAACGTAAAACTAGCTATTTTACGAACATTTTGACACCATTCTGAAGTATCTATGATTTATAGTTCCAGAGTACTATGTCACGCAAAATCAGACAATTTTTTGTTTGTTTAATTTGATATTTTTAAGAAGTTGTAACTTTTGAACGATTAATTGAAATTAATTGTAATTTTAATACATAAAACTAGATAATTTTACAAGTAATTTAACACCATTGTAATGTTTCTGTTTATTTTCACTTTAATTTTGAACGATTCATCGAAATGAATTATTATTTTAATACGTAAAACTATAGACAAAATAAAGAACAATTTGAGAGTAATTTAAATTGTGTATGATTTATAAATCCAGAGTTCTATGTCACCAAAAATAAATATACAAGAAATGAGTGGTTAGCGGTACACGCATAAAATGATTTATTTTCTTATATTAAAACCGTTAGTTATATAATATATATATGTATGTATATAAGCATAAACGTAGCACGTGAGTAATATAACAAAGTTTAGCTTTGGCACAATTAATCAAAGGCTTACAGAACCGTCTGTGAATGAAGTGTAATTTATGTGTAACATACATACACACATACATACGTTTGTAGAGAAATCAGTTTTTGCGCGAGAACCTCACATGTTTTATAATTTCAATATCAGAATTTACGTGAACCGTTTTAAATGAAAAACTTACAATTAATTATACATTTATATAGGTAGAAAACATATTTTAATATGTATTCATAATAACATGTTTCATATGTGTAAGGTAAAGGCACCAGTAATGGCCGCTATAAGAGCAAGTTTTTTTTTTTTTTTTTGATTAATGGGCTTGTTTTTTGTAATTCTCATATGAACTCATGCTACTAATAAAAGTAAGTAACTCTTTTTTTTTCAATTGAATTATCAAAGTCCGCAAATATAGTTTGTTTTTTAAATTATAGCTTTTTATTTTGTTTACGTTTTTTCTCCAGTAATGGATAAAGTAAAACCAGTAATGAGCACGCAATGATGGATACTTGCTAATGATTACAAAATGATACGTACTACGACACTAAATATATAAAAGAAAGAATCGTCAAATTTGAAACAATGTAAAGCAATTCCTATGATAACTATACAATTAATAATAATAAATTATACTAATAATTATTTTAATTGTCCACCATTTTGACGCCTATTGGACGAATATTAACAAATCATGATTTAAGACAGATGAATGTATATAGATTAATATTCAGAAATGATAGTAATCAAATATCAACAAATATGTATATTTCTAATTCAGTACATTTAATTGAAAATTTGCCATTTCTGGGAACATTTTTGATACCCTGTATATTAAATAATGTATTTCAGAGTGACCTTGTTTAGAATGAAAATCCTTTCAAATGAGATATCACTTACCCTTTCATGCTATTTAAAATTTTAAGGGTTGTGCTCATAGCGCAGAGGGTTGAAAAGATTCTTGCAAAAATTTTATTGCAAAATATGTCCCCCTTGAATACAAAATCGACGTGTTCGAGCGTTTTTTCAAAATTTTATTTTAAGTGTCCAAAAGCGCGGCAGTTTTGTTTTAGTTGGGCCACCCTATATATATACCTACTAATATAAACATTTCTAGAGTTCAAACACGTAATTGCCTCATAATTACTTTTCAAATTGTACAGTATGCATGGAGTAAATGCATTACCGTAGTTATTTAACGAAAGTGGGAAGGGGGTATACTATATGGGAGAAGGAGGGGGGATGGTGGTATCGCTGAATATCCCCGCAGGTTATTGCATTGCAATATCGATATATTCTATCGCATTAGACAGATAATTGCCAAGCATTTGCGAAACACACCTGCGGTGATTCGTGCAACAGGAAACGGGGTAGGGGAAGGGGGTGAACTAGAGGTTGTCTGTGTGTATGGTAAACTAATACAGTGTAAGATAGAGATTAAAGGATTTATAGATTAAGACAGAGGTGTTTGCCTTTTATTTATATTATAAACAAGCTGTGTCCGCGGCTTCGTTCGCGTGGACTACGAAATTATTGTTTAGGATTTAAGATCTAATTAAATGCTGCAAAGGGCAAATTTTATGTATTTATGACGACGAAATCATTTACTTCGATAAGGATTAATGTTTTGCAGGCCATTAGTCCACGTAAAAAGAACCTAAACATTTTTTATTTTTAATGGAATGATATATCAATTAGTACTTTATCTTAAAAAATATATTTAAATTAACAACTTTTGTTAAGAAAATTGAAAATTTTATTTCAAAAATTTTAAAGATTTTTTTTTAAAATAAAATTTTCAATTTTCTTAACAAAAGTTGTTAATTTAAATATATTTTTTAAGATAAAGTACTAATTGATATATCATTCTATTTAAAATTTTTGAATTATCCCCAATTGAACTTTTGCATTTTTGGTATGTCGCGTATGACACTTTAAATTATCCAAATCTCAAATAATCAGACATCATTAGAAAGTTCATTATTTCTACTTTTTAAAGAAAAATTAAAAATAAAATTTCATTAATATTTAACGAAACTAGAGAACTTATAGTAAAACCCTAAAATTTGGGAACAAGTCGCTATATTTTTTAAAGATATTTATTTAAAGATACCTACTTACTTTTTTATGATCTTTAAAATGATGTACTTTTGGATACACCGTTCCAATTAATTTTACTGAGAAACGGACATGTACCCCTCAAACTACCCCCCCAAGGAGGGGTTTTAGGGGGATGAAAATATTTTCCTGAAATTTTTTAGGGTCGATATATATCATACATTTTTTATCATAAAACTCTATCTTCAATAGTTTGGGCGTAAAACGTAGTGGACGGGTGGTCTGGAATACCCGGTATAGATTAATCTAATGTATTTTTCTGTATTTTAAAATCTGCATTTACATCATCTGGCGCGTTTCTAAATACTGATTTAATATTCTTATTTGAAACACACGCTTGCACAATCTCTTACAAATGTCACCCACATGTGTTTAAAATAATAAAATAAATACAGCCAAATTGTAGACAACATTTTTTTTCTTATAAAGTTAATATGATATTTGTTTGTAGAAATTTTGACTCACCCTGAATAAAAATAAAGTAAAATATAAATAATAAAACATATTCCATAGACTACAATACTAATCAGAGTGACTGCAAGTAAGTACGTCGTAAGACAAAACAAAAACTAGAAAAATAATCTCAAATCCCAGAAAATAGAATTTTTTCATTTGCTTCCAACCATTCTTACATATACAGAGAAATAACAAATGATGTAGCAAATCCTAGACTAAATACATACAATCCTAGACAAAGCAAATATGTACCTATATACAATTTAGTTATAATTGGGGATTTAAACGCAAGAAAAAAAGGGGAGGGAGTGTATTTACATATTTTTAAAGAGTAACATTAAAAATATTTTGCTTTGATTAAAAAGGACACACGGATGGACGACAAAGTTCATTGGGTTTCTTCGGAACCCTACAAAATACTTATGATTAATGAAGTGTTCAAAGGGGGCATTACGTGCGACCCTTTGCCCCCTCTGGGAAAAAAACTGTAAAACAAAATTAATATTCAAATTTAAATTATTGTAAAAAAGCACTGATTCAAAAAGGGGCTTTAGGAGTTATCTTTTACCCCATCCCCCCAATAAAAAATAAAAAGGTGTAATAAAATTATAAAAATAATTTATTTTTTAGTAATTAAAAAAATGACTTCATTCCCTCCTTGACAAACTCCTAGTTAAAATATTGTGAGCATATAAACAGTTTTAGAAGTAACCCCCCCCCCCTCCCCCTCCTACCCCCTTAAAAAATAAAACAGTATAATAATATAATAAAAATAAATGATATATTTAAAAGTACTTGCTACTAATTAAAAAAAATCTAGTCACGTTAAAGTTATGATTTATTGTATGTTTACTCCCCCCCCCCCTTAAAAATAAAATAGTGTAGTAAAATTATAAAAAAATATATATTTTTTAGTACATATCTATAATAAATATGACTTTATTCCCAGCTTGTCAAATTCTTAGTTAAAATATTGTAAGGACTATAAAAAGAGCTTTACAGGTTATCCCCCCCCCCTAAAAAATAAAACAGTACAGTAAAATAATAAAAATAAGTGATATATTTAAAAGTAGATACTTTGTTACTAATAATTTAAAAAAATACTAATCAACTGATTTAAAGGGAGCTTCATAATTCCATACCCTCCCCCCGGCAGCTAGAAATTAAAACAATACAATAAAATACTAAAAATAAATTCTATATTTAAAAGTATTTTTCTATCATTTAAAAAAATTCCCAATCACGTCAGTGTTAAATTATGAATCCCAACTTATTTGATTTAAATGTTTTACGATCCCATTTACCTCCTCCCCCCTTGGAAAATAAAATATGTTAAAGGATTAATACATTTTGTCCCATTCATTCTAACAAAAATCTCAGATTTTGATTTATAATAGAAATGGGTAAAATATAATTGAAATAATATTTCTGAAAAGATTAGCTTTATTTTAAAGTACTTTGAACACAGCCTTGTTAAAATAAAACTTCTCAACAGAAAAATAACAAAAGATCAAAAGTTATGTTATATAAAAATGATTCGATGTAAAGCGAGATATTCTGACAAAGGTTAATCACAGCCCCGAGTGTTATATTTTTGTATGTAAAAGGAGTGGGGGTGGGGGTGAACAGAACAGAACATCAATTAAATTTTCTTTCTTTTGTCACATTATCAATACTGAAACATGAAACTGCAGTAGTCTCTATAAATAAATATTTTTGATTTTCTTTCAAGAGAACTACTGAACCGATTTTGATGAGATTTTCACTGTTCGAAAGCGTAAAAACTCTTCTATTATTATTTTCTACTATATTGTAATTGATGTAATACAATTAAGGGGGTATTCTAGTCCAGAAATTTGAAGAAAAAAATTCCGAAAAGTAAAGACTTAAAAATATGTCCTGAAAATACTTTAAATACTAATTAATACGCCTTGGAAACAAATGCAACTAAATTCAAAATGTCAAATTAGTCATTCTACGAATACATATTATATTATTGATATAATATTTATAATAGAAAGGTGAGTTTTATTTTTGACAAATTCCATTGAAATTTTTCATATATTAAAAATTATTTAAAAAGATATTAAAGAACACGAAAGTCATGTATGGTTCTCCATTCCGATAATTAATAAATAAAATGGACAGAAAAAGTAATAGGGGAAGTAATTTAAGACCAGATTACTAAGATAGTTGCGGCTGTTTGAAATTTTACTCTGAACTTTAAACGCGTTTTTCTCGAAACTACTTTTTTCAAAGTGGTTGACATAATATCTCAAGTTCTATTTGATCGATTGACTTGAAATTGGCTGTGTACTTTCAATATATGTTGCTTTATGGTCCCTACCTCAGAAATTGCTAAGTTAATACAACTTTTTTTTTAAACTTAAAAATAGTACTAAACATTTTTTTTCAGACAGCCGCCATTTTTATGTTTTTTTTGTTGTTTTTTTTGGTACCTGCAATAATGACATCCTTCCTGAATAAGAAACTTTTTTTATTTTATGTTTCAGACATACGATATCTTTGGAATCATGTCGACCACAATGTAACATTTTTATGGCCTTATATTGAACCTAATAATTTTTTTAATTTTCATTTTTTTATACAGATTGTTTTTTATAAGTTGAAATATTAAGAAATAAAACAGTAAAAAATATTTTTAGTTTTTTTATTCAACCTTAAAAAATGCCTGAAATGTACTATCCTAGACAAGAGCCTAGAATACCCCCTTAAATAATGGTGGTGTAGTGGTTTTAGAGCAGCCATCTTTGTGGGGTAAATTCTTGTGTGGAATATATTTCTCTAATACAGATTAAATAAACGGTTTTGTTTTATGTTACCAAGAAAATATGGCTCTTTTCAACTAAGTTCTCGAATGAATTACATTTTCTAGTATGTATAGAAACATTCTAAAAGAATAAAACGTCTTTAAAAGAAACTTTTAATGGCTTTAAACTAAAATTTATAGTTTATTTTAAAGCGTAAAGGTTTTCTAATGAATATTATGTACCATTAAAAATATAGATAAAATGGTACAGATCTTTTATGGTGTTTTATTAAAATATGGGTTTTATTCCTATACATACATATTATTCAAATCGATGTTCTTAATTTTTGTTTTTCATTTTATTTTTTACTAGTTGTTACTCGTGACTTCGTTCGCTGATTAACTAGGAGCTGTCAGATATAAAAGTAATATAGATTTCTGTTATGATAGTAGATAAAACAGTTCGCGCGTACAAATGCCACACCTCATTTTTATCTAATATATGTATTTTCGGAATACAAAGTAGTCTATGTCAAATTAATTTTTTTTCCATAATATGATCTATGTGAATCAATCAATATATGTATGTATATCCTTAATATATATAAAACTCAACGTCTGTCTGTCTGTCCGTTCGTACGCTTATCACTCGAGAACCACTTATCCGATTTACGTGTTTTTTTTTTAATTCATAGGTACGTTCTCTGGCTAGGTTATAGGCTATATTTTGTTAGGTTAGGTAACATAACAACTAAGCAGTGACAATAATAGTAAATCAAGTCGGCTGTTTTGTAATACGCTGCCTAAACCGTTCAATATAGATCAAAATAATGTATTAAAGAATTGTGTAGAATCAAAAGTTCTACAATAAAGTCCGCGACAGCATATGTCTAACTTTTATATTTAAGCCACAATGACTGCTTTTATGCTACAAAGAAAACATAAAATATTTGGGTTCTGTTTACATGGACTTATGACCTACAAAACATTAATCCATATCGAAATAAATGATTTCATCGTCATAAGTACTTAATGTAGATATAATTTGCCCTTTACAGAATCCAATTTGGTTTTTTGGTTTAGGAAATAACGTGAAATATACATAAAATAACATATTATTTGCGGCAATTCGCGCGAACTATGATGAAGTGTCGCGGGGAGAGGGACGATTCAGCACTCGGCCGGCAGTTGTTTATTTTGTTTTCAATTATTAACTTTTAAATTTAAACAGAACAAAAATGATTTGTAATTTTTGTTCTGATTTGTTTTCTTTTTAGGTACGTTAGGTTTTGATTAGTTATTATTACGATAATAATTAATCGTGTTTGTACTTAATTCAACTATGAAAATTTTTAAAAATCCTAAACAATAATTCCGTAGTCCAAGCGGACGAAGCCGCGTGGGCCCAGCTAGTATAGCATAAATAAGGGTCCTTAGGCTTCTTAAAACAGTTCACGCATCGACAAAATTTCTCTCAGTTTCGTTACGAAAAAAAATTAAAATAAATTACCACTGGATTTTTTTTAAAGTTGCTCTCATTTCAATGTATTGTAATGCCCTATCTATGTATAACATTGTACATTAATGGATTAATAAAAAAAGAAGTAAATTCAACATCCTACTAAAGAATCATCTCGTCTGACTCCTCATCTCTTCTCCTTCATATAAACACAAATGTTTGTAATATTCTAACAGCTTTTTTGTACAGTTTTTTTCTGCTATACCCTGCTTGTACTTATGTATATCCATATACCGCGTTTTCTTTAACAAAAGTAGCCTTTTTTCATCGAGAAAAACTTTTGTATGCGAACACCACAAAACATTTTCTAAAGAAACACGTTTTTTTCATTCTTTTTTTTTCTTGGCTCTATAACATTTCTTTTATCAGAGCGTAATATCAATTTTTAAAAAAGAACCGAACAAAAATTATAACGAGACTGCGACTTTTACAAGACTATACTAATTTTTATTATAAATCCAAAACCAAAATTTTAAAGAAAAGGAAAGTTAAAATTTTTACAAAATTTTCCTGTAAAAGTTTTTGAAGTCAGTTAAACATAATTATATAAAAAAAGTCTGTACCGTTTTACCCCATGTTCTCATTTACCCTCCCCCTCCTACGTATATAAAGGAAACTCCTTTTTGGTCAATATTAGTACAAGATCTATTCTGATCTCATTTTAATAACAAGAAAGTAAGATTTTCTAGAATATTTCGGTATTCAAGGATATGGTGGAGGCGCGGAACAATAAAAAAAATTAATTATATCAGAAGGTTCTGTTTGTAAAATGTAAATATAATTATTATATTATTAATAATTATATTATTATTATATTCAATGCGTTCCCTGTTCAATGAGGGGTGTGATGTAACAGGCTGTGTATAAAAAAAATGAGGCCAAGAAATATATCACGAAGGTAATAAACAACTGGATATTGTTCTGTGTTATGAATTTCATACGTTCATTGTTGGTATGGTATGTTTTTAAAAATTTTGAATTGTCTTTGTTGAAATTTAATGTTAATTCCATTGTAGAATTAACGTATTATGATAAATTAAAATCTATTATTTATTATTTATGGAATATGTTTTTCAGGTTCTATATTTATTTATTTATTCTTTTGTGACAAATTGTTTTAAGAAAATATACTACTTGAATGTGAGGTTATGTCATTTATTACTATTAACATCAATTTTTAACAATTAAACATTCTTCAAAAAACGATAGTTTCAAAAGTCTAAGGGGTGTGCATTTTATGGCCAAGCCATGCTATTTCGGTTGTATCCAGAGCTATATTTTCTTTGAATGCATTAATTGTAAAACAAAATAAAAAAAATGATAAAACACCACCGATTTAACCCCGGGGCGAGAGAGAGAGAAAGGGAAAGAAGTTCTTGCCTATACACAAAATTAAAAAAAATCATGCCATAAGGTTTCCGCTGTTGTGAAAATTTCCATCGCGTTATATCGTTCATTTCCAGCCCACTGCGCAAATTATTTGTATGGAAATTTGCATAGAAAATTCATTAACGCTATTAAAATTCATGTATCATCAACTAAACTCAATAAAATGTTTACCGTTCAGGCCATAAAGCAATAATTATTCAAGTAAATATCAGCGTAATGTTCAAAGTTAACTGCCTATTATTACTGTTATTACAAAACATTAATACGTTATACATATCACGTCAAAATAATTATCTCATGGACGTTATTAGTGTTTAAAAAAGTCGCATGTTTGGTGACATATAACTTTACAACTGTAAATCACACAAACTTCCGGTTGATCTTGAAATATTCGTTATTTAATCCAGTTTTACGTATTTGAATTTCAAATCATTTCAATTAATAGTTTAGAAGTAACAGCCCTTTAAGTAAAGTACTAAAAATAAATATTAACAGAAAAATGTGTTTTATTTTGGGTCACATAGTACTCTGGAACTATAAATCACACAAACTTCAGATTGATCTCAAAATATTCATAAAATAGTCTAGTATTAGGTATTAAATTTTTAAATCATTTCGACGGACAGTTTAGTAGTTATAGCTCTTTAAGTAAATTACATTAAAAATTTTATTTGTCAATTAAAACAGTTTGAATTGTTTTTTAATTAATAATAAAGGATACCTAGAAATTTTTATACATAACACTAGAAACTAGATGATAAAATAGAATAAGACCATTCCAACGTTTCTGATAATAATAATGTTTTTATTAATTAATTGTAATAAGTTATTTGGCCAAACCCGAGAATGAAATTTTACAAGAAAAAATATATTTACGAATATGAGGGAAAAACATTTATATATATCAGAAATACCATTGATTTCCACATGCACTGTAGTTAAGATTCTTATATAAAAACACAAAAGAACTCCAGAATTAAGGCTTATAAGTAATCCGTACAAGAATTATTACATTAAATTGTAAAATCAAGAGGGGAAGATGCAATTAGTCTGTTTTACCCGTTACCATGGACGCCCATGTTTATAAAGAGTGTATCACATTATTTGCTAATACCCTAAATAGCCATATTATTCGTTTTTTCTCACGAAAAGTCCCAACAAATCTGCTTGTGTTTTTCTTAATCGGCTTACGTCTACTTCGCATTTTCTTTCTGTCTTTTTCTTTAATTCATAAAATGCTGATCTTTTCAGAAGATGCAGACGCGCGATTCAAATATCTCAACGGGGATAATAATTAACATAAATGTGGCCACCACATGATTTTAAACTCCCTCGTCATATCACTTTTGAAAGCAAAAACAATTTTGGTCTACGATTTCAAAATTTCCACTTGAACTTTTTCTTCAGGTAAAAAACACTATTATCGGCGTCTGTCCGTCTGTCTGTCCCGCATGATTTTATGCTCCCTCCCTTCCACTTGAACTTTTTCTTCAGGTAAAAAAAGACTATTATCGGCGTCTGTCCGTCTGTCTGTCCCGCATGATTTTATGCTCCCTCCCTTCCACTTGAACTTTTTCTTCAGGTAAAAAAAGACTATTATCGGCGTCTGTCCGTCTGTCTGTCCCGCATGATTTTATGCTCCCTCCCTTCCACTTGAACTTTTTCTTCAGGTAAAAAACACTATTATAGACGTCTGTCTATCTGTCTGTCTGTCCCGCGAATGAAACATAGATCTAGCTAGTCGATGGTCTCATTTTTATTTCAAAATATTTCAAGAAAGAGGCATATTACGCATGGGCGTAGCCAGGATTTTGTTCAGGGGGGGGAATTTTTGTTTTGAAACCGATTGGACCCCGAGGTAATGAGAAAGGGGTGAGCAAAAAAAGCTCTCACATTATTATGGTAACCTTACCTAAAAAGTTTTTTTAATAAAAATATTTTCAAAGGGCCTCAAATTTTTGGCGTCTGGAACCTCGAAATGTGTAAGAACGGCTCTGATAAATGGCCATTAATGTAAACAAAATTTGGTAAATCCTTTTTTTCTTAAATTAAATTCTATCGTTTCGTTGCAACTTGGAACTTTGGCTCGTGAAAATCCGTGATTTTCATTAACTTAATAAATCAATTTTTTGGTGCGTTCTTGATTATTATCGAAGAATTGTAAAAGAGCTATGAAAAAATTAACATTTTCATTATTTATTATATCTCTAGTTAGGTGCGCAAAAAGTAACAATGAAAATTCATTTTTTTTTCATTTATTCTTTTATTTTCGCCACATTTTTTTAAATAAATTAAATTTATACCTATGTATGTTCATATCTTTTTGAAGACAAATTCCTCTACAAAAATGTACTCTACGTTGCAATTTGGTGTTTTTTTTTATTTATAATTTTTTTATTTAATGTAAAAAATCGATCTATATTTAGCCAATGAACTGATTCATTTGTTACTCTTAGTCTGGAGCTAGGGGGAGGGACAAGCGTCACCCCTTGCCCATCCCTGGCTACGCCCATGCTTTTGTAGGTAGTTATTTTAACACAAAACACAGTTTTCACTGTTGCCAACAATGCGACCTTTGCCTTTAGGTGTTTTTATTTTATTTTTCATTTTCCCTGATATTTTAGTTAACATGTAAAAATAAAAGATTGTGATTAAAAAAAACTTTGATAAGTATTTGATTTTCTGGATCCAAAATATAAATTTACGTTCAAAAATCCAATGGACATCATAGAAGTCTAGAAATATCCCTGTTTGGACAATAATACTGATTTACTTATTACTTTTAGTCCACAAGCTAGGGGGGAGGCAAGCGCCTCCCCCCCTGACCCACCCTGGCTACGCCCATGAAATTGTATATAATCTTCTTTATAGAGCATTAAATCTATAAGAAATGTCATGAGAACTTTTGTAATAAAAAATTCCTTAACAAAGATATGCGTAATTTAACACAAAAAACCACAGTGGAAGATTTTTTTTCTATTGGTTAGAACTTAAAACTGTACCCCCCCCCCTCCTCCTCAAATCTCGTGTATGAATTAATTAATGTCTAAACTACTCTAAACGAAAATTACGTTCGCAATTTAACAGAATCACAAACAATGAAATAACATATTTTAAAATTGATATCCGGAGAGGTGCTTGTTCCGTATTGAGAGCTGAAAGCTCTCGTGAAGAGCTTGAAAGCGCTCTTGGAAAGCTTGCACAACATTTATAATCCTCATGATAGCTTTATAACATCGAATTTTGAGTGCTTTTTGTAATATTTTGCCACTCATTTATCATATATTATTATATATATTTTACATTCATTATAACCTATTGCGTTATAAAACTAAACGAGTATATGAAATACAATTTATGTAAAAAAATACAGGGTGTCCACTGTCTGTACATTGATTCTACAATCTAAAATATTTTATGTAATTTTTTTTAAATTCACTCAATTTTTTTTATTCAGAAATATGACGTTTTTTTAATGGCACCCTATATATTTTATAACATTAGTTAGTTGTTTTCTTCTATCTTTGCATCTATAAATATATAATAAAAGTATATAGTTTTGTATTGGATATTTCAAGAAAATTCTACATTAAAAATATATTAAATCATTTAAAAAAAGGTTATAGAATGAATGTTATTTAAAATAAACTCCGCGATATCATATATTTAACATAAGGATTTATTAGACAGCCTGTATATAACTTTATAATAAATAATATTGGTTAAGGTGAGGTAAACATAACCTAATTTTTCTTTTATAGTATCGACGAATTTTCTTTTATTTATCTGAAAATTACGAGTCTGAAATTTCTAAGCCAGTATTTTATTTTGTAATAAAATTTTATGTGTTTTAATCTCATATAAGTTCGTATTTTATATCGATTTTATTAACTTTTAAGTTCGAATAAAATACATAAATATATTTAATAATTGGTTCAGATACGGTAGAAAGTATAAAAGAATTAGAACGGTACAAATTGCAGTTAATAGTAGACGTATATTTTTGAATCAATTTAAAGTTACTGTATTATTTGTTATGGGAGAGGGGTTTATATTCTCTATTACATAATAATGATATAAACAAAACAAAACATCTGCCAAATAAATGCACAGTGCTTCCTCGTGCCAAATTCACCAAAGATAGTTAATTATTGAACAATTTAAATAAAAACCTATAAAATGTTCAAATAAATTGCCTGGCATAGCTTATAAAAATTTAATTTTGATACAATTTTACTAAAAAATATTAATTTTAAATTTTTCTTAAGAATTAAATTTTTAATTAATTTAAATTAAATTTTTTGACAATTTCAATCTAAATCTAAATTTATGCAAACGTCAAAATGAACAATTTAATTTTAATTTTATATATTTCATTTAAAATATAATATATTAAAATAAATATCAATTTAAAAAAATAAAACACGATTTTTTAAAATAAATTGAGATAAATCTCTGTAAGGGAATATTTTACAATAAACGTTGGAGACCTATATTATAGGAAATTGAATGCTCTACAAAAAAGATCCTATAAAATTTTCATGTAACATGTGTCGTTCTTGAGATATCTTAAAAAAAATAAATATTTTGGGATGTCATCCCTCCACCTTACAGACGCTTTTGATAATTTTGAAATGGGACCCAACCATCCAAGCAAGTTTCATTAATATCGGTTCAGTGGTTCATGAGTTATGCGTTTGACAAGAATTCAGGGGACAAACATACGAATATACGGACGGACAAATAGACAGACACGGAACGAACAGTGTTTGTTTTGACGTGAAACGGAAAGATCAATTTAAAATTTTGAAATCGGAGAATATTTTTTTTGTCTCATTATTAGAGATTGGAAAAATAGTTTTTCAACTATTGCGAAAAATGTAACTATTGTAATTTTTATTACATATCTCCATCGATTTCAGAAAACTGGTTTGATTGAACCCAATTTAAAATCAACTATTTGCAACTATTTTACCTTTCCAACTATTTTTAAACTATTTGCCTTTCTTTTTATCCAACGTTGAAAATTTTGTAGTTTTATATATTTTTACGAATACATTTTGTTACTAATACGTTAATGTCACTAATTATTGATTAAATCGAAAAAAAATTATTATTGTAAAAAAATTTGTAACTATTTAACAACTATTTTGATTTAAAAAAACTATTTGCCAACTATTTTACAGAAAAAAAATCAACTATATAGTTACTATTTCATTAAAAATAACAACTATTTTTCCAATCTCTACTCATTATAAAACGATCAAAAAAAGCAATTGGGGTTTTTTACACTACGAAAATATATTTGATTTTCTTCTAGCGAAAAAATATAAGAAAAAAACATTTTTATTCAAATTCTAGATATTTTTAAAAGATTCGCTTAACAGAAGCCTTACTATAAAATCAGTTTATCAATCAAATATTCATATATCATACAAAATATCACATCCCACATAAAAAATTCAATAATGTCTCCTTAACAAACTATATGAACGTCAGATTTCGATCGTAATTTATTTAAAACGACATCACAACTCTGTAAATTCATAACTAACTAGTTTATAATCAAGTGTTCTGTAAAGTAACCCCCCCCCTTCTACCCCCCACCACCGCTCAAACCACACCACCGAAGTATATTAATATGTAGATGTAAGATCATCAAAGTCAGTTTAAATATTTATCGTCCTTGTGGAAGATTATTAATATCTTCTCGAGCCATTAGGCAAAGAATATCTTTAAAGAAATGACAGATATTGATAAAATGATTAATCAATAGGTTATATCTGTAAATATTGTGAGTTTTTTTGCCTATGCGTCGTTTTTACTTCCATGTTCCGAAGGAAATGGAAGTATTGTAATACTGACGAAAAATGGTGTCCGAGATAATGACAGATTCTGATTGTACTAACTTCAAAACGTAAAGAAAAGTTGTTTTTCGCATGGCGGCTGTGCGTGTGTCTGGATGTACCTATAATTTTCTTTCGTTCACGATAATTGCTGTAAAAATGCACCGATTTGAATTATTTTTGGAGAAAATGTTTGTCTCAGTGAATACTCCAGACATATTGTTTTCTGTTTTCATTTGTGTGAAATTATATTTCATTTGTGCGAAATCAGTTATCGTTAGTGTGAAATTATGTATATTTCATTTGTGTGAAATCTGTTTTCATTAATGTGAAATTATGTTTCATAAGTGTGAATTTATACTGTAAAAGGTATAGATCATTACTACCCCCTTTTCAGCTATAAAAAAACCACAAGGCTCCCCTGATAATTTACATTTTTAGTAGTGAACATTTTTTCATATATGTGCCTTGTACATACATATACATATGTAGGTATCTAGTGTTATATAATAATAATAGAAAATTGTCGTACGTTTTTTAGTATTTATTAGAAAAGGAGGCAAATTAGACTTATGTCATTAAAAAGGTACTGTGCCATAGATGTGCAAAAAAATCATGTATATATGCCGTTAAGGCAGGTAAAAAATTGGTCGAATTTTGACCATAGGCCCTACTAGTAATATATTAAACCATAATAATATAAAATTATAATTATAATTAGGGGTACCAATAAGAAATCGCGTTTTATAATGAATTGTTGTTAAACAAATAACATTTTGGATTGGCTGATCGTAAAAACTGAAGAATGGAAATCTACTGTTGAAATGCCGGATAAATATAAATATAAATTCACGATGAAAGGAACAAATTCGTTTAAAATTCAGGTAATTATTTTGCGGAAAAAAACTCGGACCCGTCGATTAGTATTTTTAGTTGCGAATTTTTTGACATAATAAAATTGTATACAGGGTGTCTCAGGAAAAACATATGCAGTCATCATTGATTTTTTTAAATGGAACACCCTATATATTATATCATTTTTGAATTGTGCGATAAATTCTAAACACTTTTTGTACAGCATATTATATCTCTAAAATCAGTTGAAATACACACAAGTCAAATAAAATGTTTAAATTGAACAAAAACACATTGAACATTTTTTAAAAGCCAACAAAAACATCCTGGTATGCCAAAAAAAAAACATTGAACTTTTCTTTTTCTTTTATTTTTCTTTTTTCTTCTTCTTTTTTTTCTTTTTTTTTCTTTTTTTTTGCAATACCAGGTTATTTTTGTTGGCTTTTAAAAAAATGTTCAACGTGTTTTTGTTCAATTTAAACATTTTATTTGACTTGTGTGTATTTTAAAATGTCAAATTTCAAACGTCATTATTCCGAAAACCGCTAATTTTAGAGATATGATATGCTGTACAAAAAGTGTTCAGAATTTATTGCACAATTCAAAAATGGTATAATATATAGGGTGTTCCATTTAAAAAAATCAATGATGACAGCATATGTTTTTCCTGAGACACCCTGTATACAATTTTATTATGTCAAAAAATCCGCAACTAAAAATACTAATCGACGGGTCCGAGCGTTTTTCCACAAAATAATTACCTGAATTTTAAACGAATTTGTTCCTTTCATCGTGAACGCACTGTATAATTCAATATATTTTATTAAAGTTTGCCAGACAAAGCGAAACTGACTTTGTGGTACACCTAGTATTTATTTTTAAAACGATAATTAAAAACGGCAAAAAACACCAAAAACAACAAAGAACAGGTAGTTTTGATATTAAAATGTCAGTTTCGCCTAGTATTATTTTTTGGTTATGTTTTGGTACTTGTGGCCACTTTATGAACTTCGAAATGTCACTTTCATGAATCAAACGATGAAATAAATTAGAAAAATACATTGTGTAATAGTTTTATAATATTAAAAAGGCCCCCTTTTGTCCTTCCGGGGCTCCCCAACTACACCCAGAGCCACTAGGGCTCCTTTTGATCTTCCCAATACCGCCAAGGGAGCCGAGGACCGCAGTTTGGGAACCAGTGCGATAGATGCTATCTACTAGTAATATATTATATAGAATGTAGTACTTACAGCTCGATGGCTTTGTTCCAGTTGATGATGTAGCCCGAAAGCACGAAGGTTTCTATCTGCACCACGTGGACATTACCGCGCTCCGTCCCGACGTACAGCCACTTACTCTGTAGAGGTAAATGAAGGCAGGTGATCCTACAAAAAAACACAACAAAAATAAACTTCCTCCTCAAATAATTCGGGCAAGACATACACGAGTGTATGCCATAAGGGTTCCGAAGTACGTACTACGTGGAATGTTTGGAACCACTTACAGGTGCATTTTTAAGTTAGAAAAAAATATAAAAAAGTGTCAAGTTCTACTAATTGAGATCTATACTTTGACACCCCACAAATAAAAATTTTTAGACGCCCCTCCCTAGAATTCCAAAATTTAAAATTATATTATTGACTTTAGTATTTGTCGTTGGTAGTCCCACCAAAGCCTCGTTACCAATTTTTTTCAGAATTTTTGAGCTGGTAGTTACAGAGTTAGAGGGGGGGGGGCAAAATAAAATACTGCTTTTAGCCCCCTATGATGTACATTTTGCCATACTACACGTCTTGGTATACAATTTTTTTGTTTTTTTTTTGGATTTACTTTAAAGCCCCCTACAAGCACCATTTTTGATTTAGAAAAAAAATAGAAAAAGGGTCAAATTCCGCTTGTTTGGTTATACATTTTAACTTGCCACATGCCTTGGTATAAAAAATATATTTTTTTACCTAGCTTTAGCCCCTTATTACCCCCCCTGAAAAATTATTTATTCAATAAATTTGTACATATTTTACTAGAGGGTGTCATTTTACTTGTTCAGTAAAAATTTCAAGTTTCTAGCTTATACAGTGCGTTCACGATGAAAGGAACAAATTCGTTTAAAATTCAGGTAATTATTTTGTGGAAAAACGCTCGGACCCGTCGATTAGTATTTTTAGTTGCGGATTTTTTGACATAAGAAAATTGTATACAGGATGCCTGAAGAAGAACATATGCAGTCATCATTGATTTTTTTAAATGGAACACCCTATATATTATATCATTTTTGAATTGTGCAATAAATTCTGAACACTTTTGGTACAGTATATTATATCTCTAAATTCAGTGGTTTTTGGGATAATGACGTTTGAAAATTTACATTTTGAAATACACACAAGTCAAATAAAATGTTTAAATTGAAAAAATAAACTTTGAACATTTTTTTAAAAGCCAACAAAAACATCCTGGTATTGCAAAAAAAAGAAAAAAAGAAGAAAAAAAAGAAAAAACATTGAACTTTTTTTTTTTTTTTCTGTATTTCAAAATGTCAATTTTCAAACGTCATTATCCCAAAAACCACTGAATGTAGAGATATAATATACTGTACCAAAAGTGTTCAGAATTTATTGCACAATTCAAAAATGGTATAATATATAGGGTGTTCTATTTAAAAAAATCAATGATGACTGCATATGTTCTTCTTCAGACACCCTGTATACAATTTTCTTATGTCAAAAAATCCGCAACTAAAAATACTAATCGACGGGTCCGAGCGTTTTTCCACAAAATAATTACCTGAATTTTAAACGAATTCATCGTGAACGCACTGTATAGTTTACGAGCTATTTAGCTTTGAGTGAAAAGTACGGACGGACGGACGGACGACAAAGTGAGATTAATAGGATTTCTTAGGAACCCTAAAAAAACACACGAAATCTCTCACCTCTCTCTCTGGAACTTCAAGCTCTGCACCACAGTGGGTGTCTTCTGTCTCAGGTTCCACAGATGCAGCGAGTCGTCGGACGTTGCCGTGACGAGGGCCCCCTCGTTCACCAGGAACTGTATCAGCACGACTGCAGGTCCGGGCCCGGATTGAAACCCGCCCCCGCCGCCGCCGCTGGCCGCCCCGGATCCCGCCGCGCTGCCCAGCGTGCTCGTGCTCCCGCAGTACACACTCCCGGAGAGACCGGAGTTCCCGGAGCCCGGGATTGATCCGGGTATCCCGGAGTCAGTCCCGGACTTGGGGAGCGCCGGTTCCGAGATCACTGACGAATCGTGGCGAGCGTGTGCGTCTACCCCGGGTCTTCCGAGTCTGTGATAATGCTTGTTAAGGATCTTATAAACTTTACCTCCATAAAAGGAAGTTATATTTATCTGCATATACACAGGTAAACTTAAAAACTACTGAACCGATTTAAATGCAGTTTTCACTAATGGGTAGAGTGATTCACGAGGAAGGCTTAGGTGTATAATTTGTGAATATTACCCCGGGTAACACCGGGTACAATGCGCTAGTAATTATTATAATTGAAATAACGATAAATAGAAAAAAATATGGGTGTAAATGTACTGTTTAGGGATGCACATTCGAGGGAATGACGTGAATACGTAGAAGGAGTTAAATAAAACTCAGACTAGTTTTGTATAATAGTTATTTCTTATGATTTGTACGAACATACAAACAATTAATTTATATTTACAAGAAAAATCGTGGAAATTCAATTTAAAAAACTTTAGTCAAAAAACTAAAAACGTTATTCCTTAGAGAATTTATTCAAATATATTGTTATTTTTGTTTCAATTCAATCAATTAATATTTAAAAGCTGAATCGTGGAAATACGAAATTTACTTTTTTGGTTTTTATTCAATTTAAAAAATTTTAATCAAAAAATTAAAAACGTTACCGCTTAGAGAATATATTCTTATATACTGTTATTTTTGTTTCAATTCAATTAATTAACATTTACAAAGCAAAATCGTGAAAATGCTAAATTTAATTTTTGTTTTTTTATAGTATAACATTTTTCATTCATTAAAACTGGTTAAATATTTTGATTTTTACTTGTACCTCGTAGATCTAATCGAGATCTATAATTTGAGACCAAAACCCGTGTGGTAGCTGCTCTGAGTGTTGAGATATACTGATTTTAAATTTACGCTAGCGCGCAAAACTGATCTTTGCACGTTACGTCAAAATTCTGAAATATCCACCTAGTATCTGGAGTAAAACATTAGACGTAAACTGCCTGCCATTGGTCACCTATTTAATTTTTATACAATTTTGTTAGAAAATATTAATTCGAACTTTTTCTTAATATTATGTTCGTATATTTTTATTGTTCAAGTATTATAAGATACCGGTAAGCTTTATGAGCATGGTATTAGGTGAATGTACATAATTACGGCCTATTTTATTAAAAATTAATAAATAAGATAACTTTAAGAGATTTCATAAGTATTAATTGAATTGATTCTATGTTTGGTTATTTTTTGAAATCCAAAGTAACGACAATGAAATCTCTTAAAGTTATCTTATTTATTAATTTTTAATAAAATAGGCCGTAATTTACCTTACATTTACCTTACTGTTTTTTTTTTGTAATTTCCATGAACTCATGTTACTAATGAGATAAATACCTCTTTATTAAATCAATTTAATTACCAAAGTCAGCAAATATAGTTTGTTTCTTAAATTTTCTCTCCAGAAATGGTCACCCAATGATGGACAATATCGAAGATACGAGAAGCTATGTGATCGTTTCAAATTGAGACAACAAAAAAGTTCTCCAATTTCAAAATTTTAAATTGATTTATCCGTTTCACGTTAAGACAAACACTTTTCGTTCCGTGTCTGTCTGTCCGTCCGTGTGTCCGTCTGTCCCCTAAATCCTTGTCACACGCATAACTCATGAACCACTGAACCGATATTATTGAAACTTGGTCGATTGGTTGGGTTTGGTTTGAGGACGGTCCCATTTCAAAATCATCAAAATCGTGTGTAAGGAAGAAGGGTGACACCTCAAAATATTTATTTTTTCAAGATATCTCAAGAACGACACATGTTACGTGAAAATTTTATAAAATATTTTTTGTAGAGCATTAAATTTCCTATAATATGGGTCTGCTACGTTTGTTGTAAAATATTCCCTTACAAAGATTTATCTCAATTTATTTTAAAAATTCGTGTTTTGTTTTTCTAAATTGATATTTGATTGGATATATTAAGTGTCATTTTGGCGTTTTAAATGTCACTTTGACGTTTTAAATGTCATTTTGACATTTGCATAAATTTAGATTTAGATTGAAATTGTCAAAAAATTAAAAATATATGAAAAAATATTCAGGTGCGTTTTATGAAAAATTTCGAACTAAGATTTTTTAGTAAAATTTGTATAAAAATTAAATGGTCAATCAATGCCAGGCAATTTATCTGAACACTATCGGTTTTAGTGAATTTAGCACGAGGAAGCACTGTGCATTTACTTGGCAGATGTTTTTATTTTATTATAATACCGTTTATAAATGAATAAATTCAATCTGATACAATTTCGCGATCTTATTACAGAGGTTCTACTGTATGCGCAAGCATATGTGTTTATAATTATATATTAACATACATAGGTACACGTTTGACATACCCGTATATTATTTTACAGATTATATATGCCCTGTGTATTGCATACAAACAATTATCAGTTATAGCGATGCAAATTACTAGTGTTACATAATTCACGTAGTTTGTGTATGTATATAAACATATAGACAAATACAGGATGTGCATTTTAACTATACTTATGTATAATTGAACATCTTGAATTAACCTTCCCTCCCCCCAGTTTTTAAAATGATAAGTATATCGGTTTGAACACTAACAACAACGAGAATTGCAAACCAGTTGCGCAAGCAACCGTTTGGTGACTTTGCACGTGTAACGTAATGGCCCTCCGCACACGGTGCGACCGAAACAAAACTGATTTGCAATCAGTTTCCAACTGGTTTCGGGCAACTGTGCTTGCAGGTCGAATTTCGGTTTCAGTTGCATGGTTGCTTGATATTTTAGCGTTATAATTATAATAATATTATTATTTATTTCTAATTTAAATTATTGGTTAATTATCATTATTCCTATTAATAATTACCTACTTAGTTAGTTCATTCAGAATAAATGATCAGTTAATAAACATTAAATTCGTCGAGGAGGTGGAAAAACATGAAGTTTTATACATATACTATAGTTCTGGGTATTCAAGAATGCTTGAAATGTTGCCAAAAGTCAAAAAAACTTTACAAAAATCGCGTTTTTTTCTCCACGGAAATTCCCATAAAACTGTCGATTGATCAAGATTCAGTCGCGCTCGTGTGCGGAGTGAGGACTTAAATCGATTGCAAACCAGTTGCAAAATAGTCGCTTCCGCAACTGGTTTGCGATTCTCGTTGCAAAACAGTCGCACCATGTGCGGAGGGCCTTAGAGTTGTTAAATGTCAAAAATGATATTTATAAAGTTGTAAAATTGTTTGTTAGAAGTTGTTTATAGTGGCCGACCGAATATTCGGCTTCAGTTTTAGACACCTTCAGCCGAAATTACGTTGAATTATATATAAAGAAAATTGAAAATTTTGACAACTAAAGAACAAAAAAGGTTATTAAATTGCACATAGATTTTTTAATTGAAGCACCGAAAAAACAGTCATTTAAAAATAATTGGTGAAAATGAGAAAATTATAAAAAAATGAAAATTCATTCGGATTCAGTTTCGGCCAAATACAGACCTTCGTTCGGATACTATATAAGGTACTGGCACCAGTATTGAATAATACCCCAGTATTAAACATTTTTAAATTAAATGTACTGAATTAGAAATATTTGTTGATATTTGATTACTTACATTTAATAATATATGTTATATTATAGTGACGTTAAAATATATATTGTTGAGATAACGACATCGTTCTCACATTTTGTTAAAATTTTTTTACGTTTAGACAATTAATTTGTTATTTTATAGATACATTTAACTGTCTTACAGCGTGACTTGATGACAATTGATCATTTTGTTTAAAAATAGTGGATAAATAAACACCGTGATTCGGCACAACGCTATCAAGCAAAATGTATTTTCTTATTTAAATAATTTGTGAAGTGAGTAAATTTAATGATTCTTTATTTTATAACTTTTGTGTCGCAGTTCTTATCACGGGGTGCCCGTTATTGGTTTTACGTTGTTCATTATTGGAGAAGAAACAAACAAAATAAAAGGCTATAAAAAAACTATATTTGTGGAGTTTGGTAATTAAATTGATTTAATAAATACGTACTTGTTTTATTAGTTACATCAGTTCATGACAATTACAAAAAAGTCGCCCATCAATCTCAAAAAACAATAAAGCTTGCCCTTAAAGTGGTCAAGACTGGTGCCAGTACCTTACTTACAGCCGAAAATTTACAAGAAAAAGTATTTTTATCAGTTTGCAGTAAAATGAATAGAAAAGCTAAATGTGCACAAAAAAACTCTATTTTTTTATGGGCACAGTTATACTGTACATCCTGTATTTATGCACCTACTACATACATGCACATATTAATTTGTATAAATCCCTTTGTGAATAGATATGCGATACGCGTTTTTCAACATCTGGCATTAATTAAATTTTGTATTATGTTATATTATGCATATACATATATTAATTTGACATATTATTACATATGACAAATAACTTTTCCTGTAAATTTTCATTAGTTTGTTATAAATAAAAAAGTTAGCAAACTGTGTACATACATCGTACAAAATCAATCAATTTTGACCGTCATGAATGTAACTATTTTTCCTATAATCACACATAGGTTTAATACGCTGTTTTCAAATCCGTCAAAAAAAAACAATTCATATTCATATCAAGTCATATAACCGAAATTTTTTATTGAATAAAATAATCTCTCCCTACAGTGATTTTATGGTTTTAAAATGTTCTAGGGATCAAAAGAAGTTCATAACTGAGTTTGTGGATTAATCCGTTTTCCACGCGGTACTTTTTTCACGACTTTTCTGGAAAATCACCAATTTTTCCTATTTGCGGTTCGGTTTCTCTCGAATATTTCGGCTTCTACTTTATCAATATCGACCAAAAATATAGGGTCACTGAAATTTTTAATTAACATTTTAATAATAATTTTACATTAAAAACAATTTTAAGTGTACAAATGTATTTTTAATAAACAAAAAAACTGATTAATCTGTGCGGGTAAAATTTTCAAATTTCTGCGTATTAATTAATATAATAAAAATATGTTAAATTTGTTTCAAACACTCATCTTTTAACTAGATTTTAAATTTTGTAATTTGTTTTGAACAATAATGAAAGTTAATTGGGGAAAATATATTTACGGTAACAATACGAAAATACAAAAATCTGTTCAGAAAAACCTAAAAAACTTTTTTGTTTCAATATGTATCGGTAAGATACATACACCATTTAAAAGGGCATAAGAAACCCTACAATTTGAGATAAACAAAATTGCTCTACAATGGTTTGCCCAAAGATAGCGCGTCAATCAATTTTTTTAAATATAAATTTTGGCGGTAATTTTGAATATTTTAAAATCAAACACGGTAGGTTTACTTAAGATTATAAGAAGTACATTTTCCCTTAGTTTTTTGGTCGATATTGATAAAGTAGAAGCCGAGATATTGTAGAAAAACCGAACCGCAAATAGAAAAAAATGATGATTTTCCAGAAAAGTCGTGAAAAAAGTACCGGACGGAAAACGGATTAATCCACAAACTCAGTTATAAACTTCTGTCGATGCCTAGAACATTTTAAAATGATAAAACCGCTGTAGAGGGAGTTTGTTTTATTGAATACAATAATATTTATTGAATACAATAAAAAATTTCGGTTATATAATTCCACTATAATCTCTGAATTTACATGAAAAATCGCACTGCGTAATTTCAAATCCGTGTTAAAAGAGACCTTGATGTATAAATACAAGAAGATTTGATTTTTGAAGAGATTACCAAAAACTAGAAATTTGTGTTAGGTATCTATACATATGTATGAGCTTCGTTAAAAGTTATTTTCTTTTTAATTTGATTTAACTTTTCCCGTTTAAATCTTGCTGAATAAATTATTAAAGCCAGTAAGTTATGAATATTATAAAATATTCTATTAAAACTTTTATATTACATTCAGCTTTCCTACTCTGAATATTTCATCCATAATTGATTACAAAACTAGACTTTGCGTACATTGCTTTTTACTTATTATTGTTATTAGCTCTTCTTGATCTTCTTCTGGGCTTAACATCAGATTAAGAGTTTACAGATTTTGTAATTTTTCAAAACTAAATTGTTGAAATAGTTTTAACCGAAAAAAGGAGGAGGTTCTCAATTCGGCTGTATAAAAAAATATAGCACTGGATAAAATCGATAGATTATTAAAAGGAAATTTTTCATTTTTAACCGACTTCAAAAAAGGAGTAAATTCTCAATATTTTTTTTGTTCGGGCATAATTTCGGTAAATATGCACCGATTTGAACGATTTTTTGTTTGTTTGAAAGAGTATACTCCCATGGTAGTCCCATATAAATTTTATCAGAATTTGACCATGGACTTCAAAATAAAAAAATAATTAAAACTAACTTCAAAAAAAAAAAAAAACAACTCTAAAAAATGTATACTGAAAAGTATATAATTATTAAATTTAACGGTTTTTAAAGTCAATGCCAAATGAATAAATATCTTTTTAAGAAAGAAAAAAATAAAACCGACTTAAAAAAAATATTATAAACTTTTCAGTGTTATTAGTTTTTTTTAAGTCGGTTTTATATTTTTCTTAATTTCTTAATTTTCCAATTTTGAAAGCATCCACATTTTTTTGACCAAATCTAATGAATGACTTTTGTAGATCAGATTTTTCTCTTCAATTTGCTTTTTTTTTTGATTGAGTTATGAAGAATATACTTTTTTACAATATTTTGTTCTCTATAGATATTGGCGTTCAAAATAATGCATTAATTTGAACGCCAATAACTATAGGCGTTCAAAATAATGCTTTGGTCGCAAATATCTCAAAAATGGTCGTACAGCTATAAAAAAAAAGAAAATTGAAGAAAAAATTCTGATCTATTAGTCATTCATTAGATTTGTTCAGATAAATGTATCACGATTTGTGGAAGATTTCGAAATTGATATAACTTAAATTTTAATAACAGCAAAAAATTGGAGGGTCAAGTTTTTTATTGTTAAAATCGTTTTCAGTGGCAAAAAATGCGTTAATTGTAACCAGTTTCAAATCTTCCTTTTAGAGTTAACATAAAAAATCAATGAGGTAAATTATTTAATAACATTAGGCAACACTGAAAAATACTCGAGCAAGATTTTCCGTGAAATTTGTTAGGTGATATCACTTCTGATACTAGAAAAATATTAATTTTGCTCAGTCACATCTCAAAGAGTGGGTATATTTTAAATTAAAAAATATTCACTTTATTTTGAGGGTAGATATAAAAATATCGCTTGTATGATAGCTCCATAAAAACATAGTTAAAGTAATTATTATCTTTCACGATGCCGCGCAATTTTCCAGATTTAATCTGCTATATTTTTGGTTCATATACGCCAAAAAATAAAAAATAAACGATAACACCTTGTCTTATCATGCATATTTTAACTTGGACATTCGTAACCAGGATAAATTGTGGGTGCCACATATCTGTTGTCTTACTTGCCATAAAAAATTAACAAGTTGGTACAGTGGAAAGCCTCCAGCGAATCTATTTGCTCAACCAGTCATATAGCGCGAACCTAAGGATCATTTGAGTGACTGGAGAAGGAAAATATAACCCTACAATGCTTGTAGACTACTGCTGTTTTTTAATCCGGGAAACTCCGACCACAAATTAAAAACGATAGACAAAAAAATTAAGAAAAGTCCGTTTTTTAGTTACAGATATATATTTTTTTTAATAGCATTAAATATTAAAAGAAAATATACTTTTCTCACATAATTGTGACGTAACTGAAATGTTTTATTTACGTTTCTACAATATAGGAGGCGTAAGGAATACGAATCACATAAATTCGTTCGCGAGGAAAAAAAGTATTTTTTTGTTGCCTAGTGTAATTGGGTAGTTCTACACACGAAGGAAAAAAATGGAGTTAATTCCGGCACGAAATTTTTTTCATGCATAAGCTTTGGCAAGTAGTTTTATTTCAAGTTGATGACATTTTTCACACTATCTGAATTTATTAATTATTTATTATATTTTTATTTGTTTATAACAAATTAAATTTTTTATAAACAATAAAAGTTGTTAAAAAACATTCGAAGTCATTTACAACAGTATTTTAATGATATTTACCTAATTTATTTACATTATTTAAGTCTAATCCTGTTTTTAGAGCTGCCAGAAGACTGAGAATTCTTTAAATATTCCTTAAAAATCGGCAAAATAACGTTTTATAAAAAAAAATAAGTCTCTATCACAAGACAACATATGTAAAAAATTACTTATATCCACAGTATTTTTCACGAAAATGCTGACCAGGATAATGAGAAATTGACTGGACAAAGTACGATCTCGCTTACAACGTTAACTGAGTTAATTGATACAACCTCAAATTAAGTTAAAACATGTACATTATTTTATTTATTATATTTCAATTAATTACTATGGCAAACGATGATTTGGTCGGAATATAATTTCTCTATATTTTTAAGTGTTTCGGTTTGATAGAAGAATGATGAAAAATTCGAAGGACAAAATTCAATAGACGATTTCTTAAAGAAAATATAAAAAAATTCAAAAATTATTTTCACAATAAAAAAGTACCAATATTATAGATTACTACTGCAGTGTAAAAAAATTTTTATACATTCAGAAACAATACTTATTTAGTCTGCTAACTTCCACTTCCGAGAAGTGACATGCCAGGAGACTGAGAATTTCACATTTTAAGTGTTATTTTTGTATAAAAAATACATTTCGAAACGGGGTTATTTTAAGGGGCATGCTAGGCGCAGTAATAGTTTACAGTTTCCATTTAGAAAAAATGTATTTTTCAAAATATTAATATACGAAGTAAGTCCAAAATTCCCTCGTTTGTAGAACTACCCAATTATAAATTAATTTAGACGGGCAGTTGTTCATCAAGACCCGTACAAGTGTCTACAAATATTTTCATAATTAACCCTCCCCCCCACCACTACAATATATTTGTTTAAATCTATAACATGCGTGTTATTTCGAACCTGAAGGATATTATGAAAGGATTCCAACCAGCACCATATATCAAGGCAGTACATCAGAAAACAGTTGAATTCAATTTTGACAAAATCAACACAGCCGAGGTTAGAGCAGCCTTTATTTACTTTTGAATGAAAGGTTAGTACAAATTGTTGGTTTAACACACACCCACACACACAAACACACAGATATACAGTGGTTGATATAGAAAATTTTTATGTGTAAATAATAAAAATATGATTAATAAACTTAAATTTGGCGACATAGAACTCTGGAATCATACGATACACAAACTTCAGATTTGTATTAAAATGTTCGACATGTAGTCTTGTTATACGTATTAAAATTTCAAATAATTTCGACGGATAGTTTAGTGGTTACACCTATTTAACTATATTTAATAAAAGACATTAATAAAAAAAGTATTCTTGTTTAGTGACATAGAACTGTGGAACTATAAGATACACAAACTTCAGATTGGTGTTAAAATGTTCGACATATAGTCTAGTTATACGTATCAAAATTTCAAATAATTTAGATGGATAGTTTAGTGGTTACACCTATTTGACTAAATTTCATTAAAAACATTAATAAAAAAAAGTTTCATGTTTGGTGACATAGAACTCTGGAACCATACGATACACAAACTTCAGATTGGTGTTAAAATATTCGACATATAGTCTAGTTATACGTATCAAAATTTCAAATAATTTTGACGGATAGTTTAGTGGTTACACCTATTTAACTATATTTAATAAAAAACATTAATAAAAAAAAGTCTTCTTGTTTGGTGACATAGAATTCTGGAACTATAAGATACACTAACTTCAGATTGGTGTTAAAATGTTCGACATATAGTCTAGTTATAAATATTAAAATTTCAAATAATTTCAACGGATAGTTCAGTGGTTACACCTATTTGACTAAATTTCATTAAAAACATTAATAAAAAAGTCTTCATGTTTGGTGACATAGAACTCTGCGGAACTTATAAGATACACAAACTTCAGATTGGTATTAAAATGTTCGACATATAGTCTTGTTATACGTATCAAAATTTCAAATAATTTCGACGAATAGTTCAGTGGTTACCCCTTTTTGACTAAATTTCTTTAAAAACATTAATAAAAAAAAGTTTCATGTTTGGTGACATAGAACTCTGGAACCATACGATACACAAACTTCAGATTGGAGTTAAAATATTCGACATATAGTCTAGTTATAAGTATTAAATTTTCAAATAATTTCGACGGATAGTTCAGTGGTTACACCTTTTTGACTAAATTTTATTAAAAACATTAATAAATGGTGACATAGAACTCTGGAACTATAAGACACAAAAACTTCAGATTGATGTTATAACGTCCGTTAAACAGCCTAGTTTTAAATATTAAAATTTCAAATCAATTCAACGGAAAGCTTAGCTGTATCAGCCGTTTAAGTAAATAGTTTAGAGAAAAGATAATCAGTTTAGAGAAAACCTCATCTTATGTTTGGCGACATAGAACTATGGAAATATAAATCATACACAAGTCTTGAGGCTTCCGCGGTGATCTTGATATGAATCTTGGCTTCTGGGTGTAAGCCGCGTCGGTTTGGTCGTGTTATCGGCCAACGTTTCGTCACACATTGCAGTGGACTTCTAGAAGAGCCCTGAATATGTCCACTGCAATGTGTGACGAAACCGACGCGGTTTATACCCAGAAGCCAAGATCCATAAATCATACATTTCAAATTGGTCTTAAAATATATATTATATAATCTTGTTTTAAAATTTTAAATCATTTAGACGGATAGTTACAAAACTTTTACAATAAATTTCAAAAATTAAACGACCAGTATTTGAATGATCCATTGATGATATTTTTAAATATAATTTTCACTTCAATAATTAACTGTTTTTTGAAATCCAATAGATTTGGAGAATTTTCACTGCATTATATTTATTTACAAAATTAAATGTCAGCTACTGATCCAAGATTAAAGTAAAAGAAATGTACACTTTCTACTGCCTATATTAAATAAACTAATGAGTTTCATGCTTTTAATTACTAACCCAGAACGTCTAAACGTGCTATGATTAACCCATTACCCCCTTCTTATTCCATCTGGTATCTTTGCGAAGCAACACTACCCCCCGCCCCCAAATAAATAATGGACAATAAAAAGGAACAATTCAGTCGACAAGAATTTCATCAACATCAAATTATAATTTTATTGTTCGTTCTGTTTCTTTCTCGACTTTCACTAATATGTATATCAAAGCATAATTAGTTGGTACTGATTTTAAAAAAACTGACAGAATAAAATACACTGTTCATTTATTTTTCAAATAGCAATCACGTTCATTAATTATTATCCGAACGCTTCATTTATAAAATAAACATTTCCAATGATTGTCAAACACAAAAAAACTCCCTCAATAAAAATACATTATATGAATTTGAACAAAGGTGGAATAATTTACCTTTTTTTTAATTCAATGGATTTTTTTTAATTGATGACTATTTTTTGTAATAATTGTAATAGTTTTAGAGTCAATTGATTCAAATAAACAAAACAATTGACACAATAAAATACATATAATAGGTACACTATACAAAAAAAAATATAAAGGAATGGTTAAAAAATGCAAAAAATAAATAATTTTGTGCCAAGCGTTGAAAGAGTTTTTTATTATTATTAATTTACTATTCCTTAATTTTTTATAAACAATGAAAGCGTATTTATTTGTAGGCATTCGAAAGCTTGTTCTTTTTTCTTGAAAATGTGTTTTTTTTTCATCCGCATACGATTTTTTTTGACCGTGTTATTCACTGTCAAAGTAAAATTAACACTTTTTACTTTAAACTCCTGTATATCGTGAAATAATATTCGCACAATAATCGGCTTGGTTTCAGTAGAAAGCTGAAAGTGTCCTATAATGCTTACATACGATTTTGTAAAAAAAACACACTATCTAGCATTGTTACCAATGTTCTCCGCAAAAATAGTTCTATTAAGTCATTCGGATTTTAAATAAATACATTTTTTTGGAATTATAAAATAAATTAATAATAAATTGCTTTTAAAAGTATTTCAGTAATAACTAATTAACAGACAAACGTCTATTTGGAACTAAGGTACCAGCACCAGTCTTGGGCAATACCCCAGTGTTGGACACTTGTACATAGAAATATTTGTTGATATTTGATTAATGTCATTACTGAAACATAATCTATAGACCATAGGTTCCCAAATTTATTTGAGCCACAACCCCCTTTTCAGTTATAAACAATACAAGGCTACCCTGATAATTAACATTTTTTAGTATTAACATTTTTTCATATACATATCTAATATTCCAGGGCTTCCCAACTACACCCAAAGTCACCAGAGCTCTCTTTGATCCACCCAATACAGCCAAGGGAGCCGAGGACCGTAGTTTGGAAACCAGTGCTATAGAGTATAGACACTTAACTCTAAAATAGGTTAATTATATGATAAATGGGTCTCAAAATGGTGGACATTTAAACTAATTATTAGTGTAATCTTTTTATTAATAATTATATTATCATAGCATCTGTTTTACATTTTTTACAATTTTACGATTCTTTATTTTATAACTTTTGTTTCGTGGGTGTCCATTACTGGTTTTACTTTGTCCATTACTGGAGAAAAGAGGATATCATTTAAAAAAATAAACTATATTTGTGGACTTTGGTAATTACATTAATTTAATAAAGAGGTACTTGTTTTATTAGTAACATTAGTTCATAAGAATTATAAAACAGAAGCCAATCAATCTCCCAAAAAAAACAGTATATCTTGCTCTTAACCCATTACTTCCCAGTGTCCTATTTATAGGACATCAAATTTTCTATTTTTTTCCTCTGACACAATAACGTTGTGAATTTGATTTACAATACTAATATGTTTTTAACTCTCACTACTTACAATACATTTCTTAGACACCTCTAGAGTTCATTCAATGACAAATTATAACCCCTTTAGAGTAATGATATTTTATGCCAGCTAGTCGACTTTTATAGTTAATTTTTTTTCACTTAGTAAAGGATTTTTAAATTGACGAAACTATACATAATATTACTTATGAGACTATCGTCGTTAATTAATGTGCTATTCTATAAATATGACACTGAGAACTCATGGCAATAATCTAGTGACTGATTATTATTATATCTTGTATTGAATTTATCTTTTTGGTCATATTTTCAACATGAATTGAGAACATGACCAAAAAATTCGAAGAAATAAAAAGTCGGGAAGTAATGGGTTAAAGCGGCCAAGATTAGTGCCAGTACTGCCAGTACTTAGACAGACCAAGTTAAAATAAAATAAAATTTTCATCAGATTTGATAAAAATAATGTTTATCTCAAGAAAAAAAAATACAAAAAATGCCCGGTCCCTTGAAATTGGACCATCCTGTATCTACATATGTACACATCCATAGATTAAGTAAACATTACAAAATAACCGAAAATGACCGCCCTATCGCGGTACACCGACTACTATATTTTTACGAGCGCGGTTTTTTATCATTTGTGTGAGGGGGGGAGGAATGGATGGATGGATGAAGGGGAGGGGGCAGCTAACCCCCTCCCACTAACAACACGTAACATTTGCACGGGCATGTTCATGTGTTTAATACAGAAATATAAGGGTGAATATGTACCCAAAAGTAATTCTTTTTTATTATGGAAACGACATTTCTCTGCTATCAGGTGTTTTTACTTTTTTTTTGTTTTTATTTTTTTTACCAGACGAAAATAAAATATGATTAAAAAATAATATTGGGTATCATGCGTGTATTATGTTTATAATTATTTAGAAAGGTGGTGTTAAAAATAAAAATTAAATCAACAAAAAAATTTTTTTTTTTTTTTAGAAAATAAACAACAAAATTCATAACCGTACATTTTTATTAATGCAAATAACATTTTTTAATCAATACTAAGTGGGATCGCAGTACCTGGACATTTGTTTTATGAATTATCGAATGGCAACAAATTAAACGCACACTATTTTAAATGAAATGAAAAATATTGAAGAGCATTAAATAAACTATTGTAACAAAATAACATAATACAGATTACAGTTGATAGAAGTTACAGTGATTTAAAAAGTAGTAAATCCAAGTCAATTTTTTTTAGCAAGTATCTGAAAAATTGAACCATTTTCTTCAGTTTTCTGGAAATTACATCAATAATCAAGTAATCTGATACCAATAAATCGATTAAAAGTGGACCTATTGAGGGTTAGGGGTTTATTTTATATTTATATTCTATATTTTATATTTATATTCTATACATAATTGTCCTCCGGATGGACGAAGGATTTTTTTTGGATGATTATTTTTTTTTATAGCCGAAAATGCGAGTCAAATTTTAGTCGAATAAAGAACTTTGACTTTTAACATCCGCCATTTTGTGAAAATTCAAAATTTTTCAAATCTTTTCGTCCATCCGGAGCATTATGTCATTAGCTAATGATCTCTTTTGTTTTTTTTATTTCAGATGATCTAGTGACGAGCAGCAGTGATCTTTTTTTGGACCCCTCCCAAACAGATTTTGATGCGACTTTCACTGTCACAAAGCCTAAGTTTTGGCTTTATGAAATACAATAAGCTTATACAAATTTATCAAAATATAAATTTTGTCTTTTTCTTGAGATATATGGGCCACAAAAAACGATTTTTAATGTTAGAAAAAGCTCTAAACCCTAGATATAGTTTAAAAGATTTATGGAATGTAATAAATTTATACGATTTTTTTGAAATATATATTTTGTCCTTTTCTCGAGACATGAGGGCCACAATTTACCCCATACGGCCCTGTAAATACATTACAACATTATTACATATACAGTATATGTTTATACACATGCTCTCAAAATTGAAAGCCGAATAATTTTAGCATGTAATTAACATAACATCTGTTAACTGTGATTTTAATTATCAAACTAACCCCTATTTACCTTCAGGGACCCCCCTTCCCCAAACCTCGCACCCCGAGGGAACACAAATACAAATAGTTATTGCCTCAGGAATACTGCTTTGAAATTTTAACAAAAAACATATTATGTGGTGTTTATTTAATATACGATAAAACAACAAATTTATATAGGTCGTTTATTTTGTACTATATATTGTATAAAACATTATAACAAACACAATATGTTGTTTGTGTGTTTATATAAAATAGAATTTTTAATCTATAGAAATATGTATTTATTTATGTATCAAATAATTAATACGTCCGGAAAAAAACAGGAATGCAGAAAATTTAAAATTATGTATAAAGAAGTAGCTATTACCCGCGCTTTCGTTCGTGTGGAAGATAGGTTAGGTAGGAGCTGTCAGACACATAGACATAGAGAATGGACCAGGCATCTGACTCGAACACAGCGCCGTGTCAAAAGAAAGAGATAGAAACAGGTTTGGAATATACTTGTCCTTTTTTTAAACAGGAGTGTAACTATTTCATTCTTAGTCCCGAACATTAAAAATATTCATAGATATTATCGTATATTAATCTACTGTTGATTAATATATGATACTATTATATTATATGTATATAAAGAGGTTAAAATAATTAACGTTTTAAAAAAAATTATTTAAAAAAAGAAACAATTATTGATTTCTAAATAATATAAGTTTCGAATTTTTTTAACCAATTTTAATATCTTGTTCTAATATCAAAAAAAATATTTAAAATTTTGTTAAGTAAATCTTGTATGTGCTGTTTGTAAGTGCAATTCACCTCATCATTTTGTAGCAACCACATGGGAATTGATTTAAATCTATTTTTTATTAATATATATTTAATATTTTTGGTAGTAAAAATGTTATTTTCCCGGAATATCCGTTCATAATTTTGCAAATTTCTATCAGATCAATTGATTTTTTTTTTAATTTCCTCGATGAAATATGAACCGTTATAGTATGTTTATTGTTTATATTATTTACTTTTCTAATAAAAAATTTATTACACAAAAATCACAAGATAGATATACAAAAATATATCTGACAGAAATACTACCCTGAACTATAGTAAGCTACCAATCAGATTCTTAGAAAAAGAGATAGATATATTCCAAACTACACTGCATCTCTCTCTCTCCTTTTTTGAACAGATGTTACACCATTGAGTTAATACAGAATGCACTGTCCATTCTCTTTGTCTTTGGTCAGACATAAAACCCAAGAAGAAGAAGAAGTGGAGGAGGTTAGGTTGTATAGATTTCTGTTATGATAGTCGAATGTCACAAAACCATGTTTTTATTTTCGGAATTCAAAGTAGGTTATGTCTTTCCACAGGATGTAAGCTATCTCCCTGCCAAATTTCATTAAGATCGGTTCAGCGGTTTGGCCGTGAAAAGGTAACAAACAGACAAACAGACCTTTTTGCATAATATTAGTATGGATTATCTTAATATAAAATATTAATGACAGTTTTAATCAATGGGATAGTTTATATTATATATTAATCTACTATATTAATACGATGTTTATACAGGATGATTTACAACTAGTGTAAAAAAAATTAACAGTAGATCGAGGATGTAATTTTAAGAAAAAATCGTTGTGTGAACCTATGTCCGGAAATTATTTATTTATTAATAATTATTGTGGCAAAGTTATGAAATTTGATACAGGGTTTGGTATTAATTGCTATTAATAACTGTTATCGCTTTCCAGTGTCAAATAATAATAATTTAAACCAGGGGTGTATGGAGCCAGTGAGCCCGCCAATTTTTATCAAGTATTTTTTTATTCTTAATTTTTTTCCTGAGTTGGGTTCTTGTAGAAGATTATATGATACAAAATACACAAAAATATACTTTGTTCATTTGTCACAAGATCAACCGTTTTCGAAAAATATCGAAAAAAAGAAAGTACTGCAGAATTTTACTTAATACGGATGCTTCAAATTATTAAATAAGTTTATATTCTTGTTATATAATTAAAAATAAGATGAAAAGTAAATATAAATATACCTCCAAAACTGCATTTTTAACAACAGTCATTTATAGTTTCGTTTTTTAATCATGTTAGTAAAATACTACTGGAAAAACGGAGAAACTGTGGTTTCTAGTCACTTAAACTAAAATATACACCTTAACCACAATAAAACAATGTCACTCGACACGTGTTTCGACTTCACAAGAAGTCCTCATCAGGAGCCTAACAGTCTGGAACTGTTAGGCTCCTGATGAGGACTTCTTGTGAAGTCGAAACACGTGTCGAGTGACATTGTTTTATTGTGGTTAAGGTGTATATTTTAGTTTAAGTTAGTAAAATATGTCTAACAGTAATACTACTAACTATAACTGTGATCAGTATTAGGAGGTGTATTTACATATATTAACTTTTTATCTATCTATCTATTTGATACTGGAAATCGATAACCAATCCCTGTATCAAATTTCATAACTATACTACAATGTGTTCTATAGATATTAAATAAACACTCATTTTGAGCAAAAGACTGTAGCTCTCTCATGAAGAATTTCTGCACATAGGTTCACATACGGTTTTTTGCTTAAAATTGCATCCTTGATCTACTGTAATTTTTTTTACACTAGTTGTAAATCAACCTGTATAAATGAGCATAATAGAAATCAGTGAGATAAAAGCAGTGATGATAAGTGTTCATTATAAAAAACATAGAATTTTCAATATTATATATTTATTATCGCTGCTCTAAAAACTCGAGCAAATTCATAACGATTTGACAACGCGCAGATAGAGTTAGCTTATCTTTTGCTCTAGAGCCGATACTAATACCCAACATTAATGATTATAGTTATAAAATAAAACAGAAGAAAATAAGTTACCATAATAAAATATGTTTGAGTTTTATTAGGGGGGCTTCACCCATAAAACAAATGAGCCCAATTACAAAAATTTACGTTAATTAATAACGTATTTGTTAGTGTTCATACGATGTGAATTAATGTTTTGACATTAGGACATACGAAAATTAATCGTAATTATAATAATTCAAAGTGAACTTATAAACAACCAGAACTACACTTTACTAGTGGGAGTTAAACTATAGGAGAAAATTTTAATAATTTTAATAAAAAGCTACTTTTTATATACTTTACCTAAATGGCTGAGACTTCTAAACGAGTCATTGAAATAATTAAAAATTTTAACACATAAAACTAGACTATATAATGCACATTTTAAGACCAACCGGAAGTCTGTGTAATTGATAGTTCCAGAGTTCTATGTCACCAAACATTGCCGATTGGGATAAAATTTATCAATTTTTTGTTTGTTTTCAATTCGATAATATATTTTTTTAAGTATGTTCGAGCATAACTTCGACAAATATGCACCCATTTGGACGATATTTTTTGGTACAATGCTCAGAATTCAAAATGTTATTGCTCAAATACAATATATTTAATGCTCAAAGTGTATAAATTATTGTGCGCTTAAATACAACCCTTATCGAATTTTCCCGATTATTAACATTTATTATGAATTTATGAGTGTCAAAATTCTTATCTTCGCCCAATTATCGCGACCCCAATGTATGGATGTATTATATAAATTCGTCGATTCTGATTATAAAATGTAAATATTTTAGATTCTTGAAGTCAATACAATCTAATTTGATAGTATATTTTTTCTTTATCTGACACCAAACGGAAAAGAATATACTGTAATGGCGTGTTCACACCGAAAAAACAAAACACGAACATCGTGTCTTTTAGACAAAATGTCAACAAATTTTAAAAACAGAGTGTTCACACCGAAAAAACACTCGAAAAACGACAAAACAGGAACATGTTTTCACGGACAAAATTGCAACTTTTTACCAACATTTCGCCAACAAGACCTCATTAAGGGGATAACAAAATATAAACATGTCATTTTTGGCGTTTACACCAACAAAAACAAAACAGCAACATATTTTGATTGACATTTTAACAACATGTAATAAAACAGACCCTTAGTATCGGATAGATTTGTACAAAAAAGACACTGTTTTTGTTATCCATTTCATATGGAAAACAAATTGTGTTTTTTATTTTATATTGGAGAAATACGTACTATTTTCAACCGTTGAGTTATCAGTTTTTTGATATTATCAAAATAAAACTAGTAATTACATTTTTAATAACTTATAAAATATAACGCAGTAACAAAATCCATCAACAAATTTTAATTATCTAATTCAGTAATTGATTAATTAATTAAATACTAAATAATAATAACCTTAACATTAGAAAACATTTCAAAGTTTATTATTATTAATAATTTAATAAAATATTTTCTATAAAGGAAATTTAATATATTATTATATTATTTATATGTATATGTTGTATAAATATTTTATATAATTACTTATATTATATTTTAAATAATTATAATATATAATATGTAAGTACTATAAAGTTTACCAGAGACTCACGACTCTTTTATTATTATTAAACGGTGAGAGATATTTAAAAAAATGTATAAACAAATTTCATTTAAAAAAAATGATGTATAATTTTAATTGATGTAAATAGTTCTAATAGATTTTCAAATAAAAATTTAACACTTTATAGGTGTCCTAAAATTCACTGTTAAGTACCTGCTACGTTTCCGAAATCGGTTAGTTTTCAAATAGGAGTACAGATGGTTTATGATTTATTATTCATTTGTATGCATATACAAATGAATTTGTCTCAACCGTAGATCAGTGTTTCTTAACCGTTTTATGCTCCCAAATATCTTTTAATACATATTAAAATAATTTGCAGAATATTTGCTTTTTTCTCTTACCAAAAATATAAATTCACCTGATATAGTAAATATAAATAACTTTTTTGCTTAGTTTCTTTATTACGCTCATTGAAAGAAAATAATATTAACATATTATTTTATTTTAAACCATTAAGATGGCAATGACATTGCATTAACATAAATATACTTATATGGTATATTAATTTTAATTTATATAAGATATTAAAAAAAAAAAGATATTCAAATTTTAAATATTGAAAAATCAAAACTAATTAACTAAATACTTTTTAAAATACTATAATATATCATGCACGTGCAAAGTATAGAAAAAATGTATTGTTAAAATATTATTACACATAGGCAATAAATCAACCTTTTCTCAGTTTATATATCTATAGATGTATATGACAATACAGGGGTGTACAATCAGTACAATAGGCATGATGCCAGTAACAAAGTATCACTGAAATTATGATTTTAAATAATGAAATAGGTTAAAAAGATTCTAAAAAATGTATTTATTTTTATATTAAAAGTGAGATTAATATAATTTTTTTTTAAATAAAAACACAAAATACAGCAATCCGCCATGTTTAATTATTATTATAAATAATTTTATGATTTTAAATTAGCAGTTTGCTCAGTTTTGTGTTACCAAAATTAAAACCGAGAAACGTTAGCGATGGAAAAAGGATTTATTATTGTTGACAAGGAGTGTTTATATAGGCGTGACGTCAAAAATGCGCTATGACATCTGCAAGCGTTTTGGCGTCAAATTCAAAATTAGTTTTAAAAGGGTTGATTTTTGCGATTAAACCTTTATTTTCTACAGCAATAAGTATTTTTTTTGGAAATAGGAGACACGTAAGATCATCATATGATGTAAAATTTAAATAAAAATTAAAGATCTAGTTTCCGAAACTATTAAATGTTATATTTTGCGAAAGATAGTTTGCTTCTAATCAACATTTAAAAAAAGATAAAGTTATAAAGAAAAGCATACACAATGTAAAATATAACATAATAATTTTATATAACATTTAGTAATAGATTATAGTTAAAAACATATTTAATAATTTTCAATCAGAAAACAGAGTTAAGTATACATATGTACACTACATACATATACATATATTATATTTTATTATTTCTTTGGACTTCTTGGTGGATAAAAAATATTTAAAAAAAATGTATTTACATATGTGTTTCTTTGGCAAAGGTTTCGTAATTACTATCCCTCCGTTGGTAATAATAATACATTTTTACTGCATAGTATACGTTTAATAAAATTCATAAAAATCAATATAAAAAACATAAAACTTTTCATTTTTTTACAAAAATAGTGATAATTTCTAATTTTTATTATACTTCGTATTACATTAAAGTAAAATTAAAATAACATTCTAAATATTATGTTGGACAACCCTGTATTCTTGTCTATAGAAACATGTTTTTTTTGGTGTGAACGCTCTAGAAACATTTGTCAAAATTTTGTTAAAATGACGTGTTTGTGTTTTGTTTTTTAAGAACAAAACACAAACTCTGTCAAGAGAGACAAGTTGCAATTTTGTTGTAAAAATGTTCCTGTTTTGTCTTTTATCAACTGTTTTTTCGGTGTGAACACCACATAAGAATTACAGTTTTTCCCGTCTATCTCGGATAGTAAGCAAAACAGAATATTTTACTGTCTGAAACTGAAATAATATAATTTTAGACTGTAATGTAATATAATACTCAATATAAATTGATGGATAAACTACAAACATACAGCCTAAAAATATATTATTACACTTTCAGACAGTAAAATATTATATGATTTCGCTTAATATCTGAGATAGACAAGAAAAACTGTAATTTTCACAGTATATTTTTTTCCGTTCAGTCTTAGCCGCTTTAAAAGCAACATAACTGTTTTTTGGGATTGATGGGCTTCTTTTTTGTAAATATTTTTTTTTAGGTTTTTATAGTTTCGCCATATCCGTCCTCAAAAAATTTAAGTCGATTAAGATGAAATTTGGTATACGGACGAAGACTGATAACACAAAAACAGAAATGTTTTGGACCCCCTTTCCATAGAAAAATGAACTCATATTTTTTTTTCACTTACCCCATTGAGTGGGGGGTCATTAGATAGGTCTCCTAAAATGCAATAAAAATGTTATATGACATTTTGATTTTAACCCTTCAGTCACGAAATATTTGTGTTCAAAGTCGTGATCAGAGCGTCCCCCCCTTAATTTCTAAACATCTTTTCAAAAAATCTGAAAAAAATTTAGAATGTAGATTTTAATTAGTACTTTCACTGAAAATTATAACGAACACTGTCAAAATTATTTTGGACCCCCCTCCCATAGACTGAAAAGTGAACTCATATTTTTTTCCACATTGAATGGATAGGCCTCCTAAAATGCAACACAAAATTTTAAATGATCATTTGATTTTAACTCTTCAATCACGATATATTTGCATTTAAATGTCGTTATCAGAGCGTCCCCCTCCCATTAATTTCTAAACTATCTTTTCAAAAAATCAGAAAATTTTTTAGAATGTAGCTTTTAATTAGTACATCCATGAAAATTATAACGAACACTGTAACTAGAATAGTTTATAAAAAAAATTGAAATAACTCTTGTTTATAAATCGTAATGACTACGGAAACATGCCCAACACGCACTTGGCTGTTTTATTTAATTATAGCGTATTATTTGTTTTGTTTATGTATCAAATTTCATAACTATACCAGAATGGGTTCTCTAGATATTAAATAAAAACTAATTTTGGTCAAAAGACTGTAGCTCCATCACGAAGATTTTCCGGACATAGGTTCACAAAAGGTTTTTTGTTTAAAATTGCATCCTCGATCTACTACTGTAAAAACATAATAGAAATCAGCGATCTAAAAGCAGTGATCATAGAAAGCATAGAATTTTCAATTTTATACATTTATTATGACTGCTTTAAAAACTCGAGCAAATTCATAACGATTTGACATCTCGCAGATAGAATAAGCTTATATTTTGCTCTATATATAGTCCACGGTATTTAGATTAAAATTCGCCAAATAGAAGAAAAAAATTATAAAGTTTTGATACTTTGTCCACGAACTCTCAGTAAGGTTCGGATTAAGAGCCCGAAAAGTTCCCACTTAAATCGTGGATGGAACATCCCCTTTCACGTAAAAACTACCCCCGGAATAAAATTTATCCCAGTTTTTCCCATTTTTCGTCCGAACCGCTGTTCGAAGAAAAAAATATTACAGGAATCAAAGATTCTACATAAAATTCTACGTAAAAAATGTCATGTGTACTATTCGGTTAATTCGTGGTGCATGGAGCTCATAGGGAAGATTAAGTTCTATAAATTTTATTATAATAATTTTTTACGTAAAATCAGCCGTTTAGGAAATATGTATGGTGAAAACTCATGTTACGCCGATTTTTCGCTGCGTTCCCAAAACTACCCTTCACTTTGAGCAACGATTGCGAGAGTAGGCTGGGAATTAACCGAATAGTGAACATGACATTTTTTACGTAGAATTTTATGTAGAATCTTTAATTCCTGTAATATTTTTTTCTCCGAACAGCGGTTCGGATGAAAAATGGGAAAAACTGGAATAAATTTCATTCCGGTGGTAGTTTTTTACGTGAAAGGGGATGTTCCATCCACGATTTAGGTGGGAACTTTTCGGGCTCTTATTTCAAACCCTACTAAGAGTTCGTGGACAAAGTATCAAAACTTTATGAATTTGTTCTTCTAAAATATCTAATTTACTTGGACTAATAGAGCCGATCTAATACCCGACATTAATGATTATAGTAATAAAATAAAATAGAAGAAAATTCGTAAGAAAATAAGTTACCATAATAAAATATGTTTGAGTTTTAATAAGGAGGGCTCACCCTTAAAATAAATGAGCCCAATTACAAAAATTTACGTTAATTAAATAAGCGTATTATAAGGTTGTGTTCATACTATATATGAATGTCAAGAATGAAAAAATACAGTAATTATAACAATTCAAAGTGAACTTATAAACAATCAGAACTACACTTTACTAGTGAGAGTTAAACTGTAGGAGAAAATTTATATAATTATAATAAAAATCTACTTTTTATATACTTTACCTAAATGGCTGAGACTCCTAAACGAGTTATTTTACTAATTAAAAATTTTAACACATAAAACAAGACTATATAATGCACATTTTAAGACTAACCGGAAGTCTGTGTAATTTATAGTTCCAGAGTTCTATGTCACCAAACACCGATTGGGATAAAATTTATCAATTTTTTGTTTGTTTTCAATTCGATAATATATTTTTTTAAGTATGTTCGGGCATAACTCCGACAAATATGCACCGATTTGTACGATATTTTTTGGTACAATGCTCAGAATTCAAAATGTTGTTGCTCAAATACAATATATTTAATGCTCAAAGTGTATAAGTTATTGCGCGCTTTTAAATACAACCCTTATCGAATTTTCCCGATTATTAACATTTATTATGAATTAATGAGTGTCAAAATTCTTCTCTTTGCCCAATTATCGCGACCCCAATGTATGTATGAATTATATAAATTCGTCGATTCTGATTATAAAATGTAAATATTTTAGATTCTTGAAGTCAATACAATCTAATTTGATAGTATAATTTTTCTTTCTGACACCAAACGGAAAAGAATAATAATATACTGTAAGAATTACAGTTTTTCCCGTCTATCCTGGATAGTAAGCAAAACATAATATTTTACTGTCTGAAACTGAAATAATATAATTTTAGACTGTAATGTAATATAATACTCAATATCAATTGATGGATAAACTACAAACATACGGCCTAAAAATATATTATTACAGTTTCAGACAGTAAAGTATTATATGCTCTCGCTTAATATCTGAGATAGACAAGAAAAACTGTAATTATCACAGTTAGTCCAGTAATTTTAGATTTCAACTGCGAAAAAAATAGTAGTTAGCTGAATTTTTGTATACACCTTCGTTACAGTGTTATAAATAACGTGTAAAAAGTCTCCAACGATATCGTGTCGGCGTTGCGAGATATTGAAGGTCTAACGTGACGAAAAACGGTTATTAGCGAATATCTCGCTTCCTATAGCTCGGAGGTCAATGGGGGTTAGTATATAAATGGTGTATTATTAAATTCTTAAGAAAAAAGGTTCTTTCCATTTTTTTTCAAAAAACAACCGTTCTCTACAAACATAGCGATTTATGAAAAATTACCATTCTTGTTCAATTTTGTGTTCAAAATCTACTCCTAAGCTTTTGTAAAGTTATTTAATGGTTCTACTAAAATAAGCTTTGGACATATTGAGTAGAAAAGAGATAAAAAATGTGTTAAATTGACCTACATTTAACAATAGGTACGTCAAAAATTAAAAAATCGAAAAAAAAAATTTTATTATAAAATGCACCCTTTTAAAAGTTTTATGTGTACTTATGTTATAAATATGACTAAATAGTAAAATTATAAATATTTTTAAGCTAAAACATGTTTTTTATTATTTTTTTGCTAGAAAAACTTCTATTCATACTACCGCAGGATCTCTTGATAGCTCCTATTTGATATGCAAACCTTCAAATTAAAAAAAAAATTAAAAAAATAGATTCGCCATAAAATTTTGAATAATAAACAATAAATTATTTTTTACTAAATTTTATATTTTCCGTGTAATGGGAAGCCAAAATCAACGAATATTGGATGATAACAAGAAAATTGGTGTCCGCGCGATTCTTTTTTGTTGACCAAATAAGAATTGAGAGTGGCGCCACATCTGTTTTTGAAGAGGAGAATTTGATGTACAATAATACCGAATTTCATGTTCCTATCTCGATGCAGTCCTTATTGTTAGCCGCTTTAAAAGCAACATGTACTGTTTTTTGGGATTGATGGGCTTCTTTTCTGTAAATCTTTTTTTTAATTATAGCGTATTATATGTTTTGTTTATGTATCTTTCATAACTATATCAGAATGAGTTCTCTAGATATTAAATAAAAACTAATTTCGGGCAAAAGACTGTAGCTCCATCACGAAGATTTTCCGGACATAGGTTCACATAAGGTTTTTTGCTTAAAATTGCATCCTCAATCTACTACTGTAAAAACATAATAGAAATCAGCGATCTAAAAGCAGTGATCATAAAAAGCATAGAAATTTCAATATTATATATTTATTATCACTGCTTTAAAAACTCGAGCAAATTCATAACGATTTGACACCTCGCAGATAGAGTAGCTTATCTTTTGCTCTATATAGAGCCCATGGTGGAAAGATTACAAGGTGAGCTCGATAAACAAATGACATCTACTATTGTGACGTCACGCGAAGTACTTTATGTGTCAGATGGAAAATTCGTGTATTGTTGTTGTGTAGAATTCGCTTTGATATATGGTGAAAAGTAAATAATATAGAATGCCGGGTGTTTATTGTGCAGTGGAAAATTATAAAACTTCAAGTTATCTTAATAAGAAAAAGGATTCTGAACATATTAAGTTTTTGTTAATTCCCAAAAATAGAGAAGTGCGTGAATTGTGGTTGAAAGCATGCGGGACTAAAAATATCAATAAGGTACTGTCACCAGTCTTAGATCATACCCTAGTGCTGGATTCTTGTTTAATTAAATGTACTAAATTAGAAATGTTTGTTGATATTTGATTACATACTGTCATTATTGAATCATAATCTATAAACACTTGACTGTAAAACAGCTTAATTTGATGACAATCGGCTAATTTAAAGTAATTATTAGTGTAATCTATTTATTAATTATTATATTATCATAGCATCTGCTTTACTTGCTATTAAAGCGTCCAAGACTTGTGCCAATACCTTATAAAGTCAAGCAGAGTTTGCTCGCTGAATTTTACTGACAAAGATTGGCGACTCAAATATATTATTTTGAATAATCCTGTCATCAAGAGGTTACTAAATCCAAATGCCTTGCTTTCAATAAAACTTTTAGATTTAGAAAAAGGGTTTTTTAAAATTAATTTAAATAGTTTAAGTTAAGCATACGCTATGATTTCTTAAAAGTCAATGTAATAACATTAACATACCTGAAAAAGCTAAGCAATCATTTTTTAGATGCAAATTATATTTTAGATTACGTAAATTAAATAAGTAGCTAATGTATTATAAATTTCAAAAAAGAAAATTTATTAAAACTATAACATAAAAACAACACTTGTTCTTTTCATTTATATAAACGATTATCATTTTATTTTTCAGTTTGCACTGACAATTATGGTTACTTCATTAGTATCTAGTATAGGTTCTTCCTCTGGAGTTTTTATTACAAATTTAGATTCTTCTAAGCGGTTTCTATTACGTCTTCATTTGCTTCTTTTAAATCTACATCGATTTATAATATTTTAATTAAAATTAGAACATAAAATACCGGTATGGAGAACCATACATGACTTCCATGTTCTATAATATCTTTTTAAATAATTTTTAATATATGAAAAATTTAATAGAAATTTGTCAGATATAAAACTCACCTTTGTATTAAAAATATTAGTCCTATAATGCCCTAATGTTAAAAATATAATACATATTCGTAGAATAACTAATTTGACACTTTAATTTAGTTGCATTTGTTTCCAAGGCAACATGAATTCTGCAATTTCGATGACGTCACAACATTCAAGGTCAGAGCTGTCAATCTTACCTTGTATATTTGTATCATGTATAGAGCCGATCTAATACCCGACATTAATGATTATAGTTATAAAATAAAATAGAAGAAAATTCGTAAGAAAATAAGTTACCATAATAAAATATGTTTGATTTTTAATTAGGAGGGCTCACCCTTAAAATAAATGAGCCCAATTACAAAAATTTACGTTAATTAAATAAGCGTATTTTAAGTGTTCAGTGTTCATACCATATATGAACGTCACGAATGAAAAAATATGCATTATTTATAAAAATTCAAAGTGAACTTATAAACAACCAGAACTACACTTTACTAGTGAGAGTTAAACTGTAGGAGAAAATTTTTATAATTTTAATAAAAATCTACTTTTTATATACTTTACCTAAATGGCTGAGACTCCTAAACGAGTAATTTTACTAATTAAAAATTTTAACACATAAAACTAGACTATATAATGCACATATTAAGATCAACCGGAAGTCTGTGTAATTGATAGTTCCAGAGTTCTATGTCACCAAACATTGCCGATTGGGATAAAATTTATCAATTTTTCCGTTTTCAATTCGATAATATATTTTTTATGTATGTTCGGGTATAACTCCAACAAATGTGCACAAAAGAATTGAAAATAGGAGATTCCAAGCTTCAAAATACTCTTCGAACCACCGTTTTCCGACTATTTTTAACAAAAATACGACGATTTGAATTTTTCAAATTTTTTTTTGATTAATGTACAAATCAAATATTACAATTTTTTTATTGATGCTATTCATTTTTCCCAACTTTTCGAAAAATCTTAAAAAAAAGAATTAAAAAAACGAGAATCTAAGCTTTAAAATGCTTTTCAACAGACCGTTCTGCGACAATTTTTAACAAAAATACGATTTGAATTTAAAAAAAAATTTTTTTTGACAAAAGCACAAATCAAATATAGCATTCAATTTTAATTAACAAATCCTTCCACAAAATGGTATCGAGTAAATGCTCATGACAATAACACTCAACAGAATTATGAGTTGTGGGATGAAGGGGGATAGGGGGAGGGGGAGTGGGGTGATATCTGACAAACTGTAGATAGACGCGATAACTGTCGTCATGAATATAATAATTATTTAATGAAATAATTGTCAGATTTCAGTATGGCTATGACGATAGTGCTTTGTTTAAACGCAGCACAGCTGGCTTCAACTTTGAAGTGCAAACATTCACATAAACAATTATTATTGTTTGTTTGTATGTGTATATGTGTTCTATTATTTCGACTATAATTCGGTTATACAAAGTTAGTCAAAAGTAAGGACTGTGCGATGAATGATTTTCTTGATAAATTCCTTAAGGTATTTCTCGGGGAGAAACAAGGTACGCTATATGTTAGAAAAGGAGAAAAAAGTGTAGTATAAAATCAAGATAACCGTGCTTTAAATTAAATTAAAATTTGGCAACGCTGAGCATATATTGCGCATGCGCGACTTTTGTATTCCCGATGACAGCTACATATTATTTAATGTTTTGATGTGATAACGTGTACTATTATTTGCAGCTGAATTTGTTATATATTATAAGTTTATAATTAAGAAATAGTTTTTATTATTTTTATTATTCATTGAAATTAAAAGAACAATATATTCAGCACGTACGATTTTTAAATACCGCGGCATTTGTCAATATTTTGCGGCGTTGTCATAGCTTGTACCGTGATATTTTTTATCAGAAAATAAGTTTTTATTTTACTTATAACTTAAAAACGGGGTGGTGAAAATATTTAAGATTTTTTATATTAACTCCAAATATATTAATTTAGTTTTTCTCAAAATTTCATAAATTTCTTGATTTTCCTTCGCATAAAATTATTTACTTTTTCATTGGAAATCCGCTTAAAATATCGTAATCCCTATACTCGCAATGTTAAATTTTTGATTTTATTTTGACGATATCTTCGCTCACAGATGGTCAATCATTTTAAGATTTTGAATGAAGCTTCTAATAACCTTTTTTTAGTTTTTTTTTACAAAATCTGAGCTTACTCTTGAATCTTTTAATTTTTCCGAGAAATACCTTAATATAAAAAAAATGTTCGATGGGAAATTTAGGTGCATTTTTTTAGACAATGGTTCTTTTTTTTTTTAATGACGCCATGAAACTTTTTTCTAAATGATTGGAAAAATATGTTTCGTTATTTTATTTAAAAAAATCATAGCCGTGTATTTAATAAGAAAAAACTGCCATGAGTGCTTCGGAATTTTCTTTTATAATTATAATACTGAGTGTGAATTTGAAAAAAAATGTATTTGATACATGTTTTAGAGAATATTATTATCTACAATTTTTTTTCTATCTATTATTAGTTTGTCAGAAATATGTTTTTTTTATTAAATTAGAAACACTAAACTGCCCACTCTCAGTAGGTATTACGTATAAGAAAGTCCTATGGCAGATATTTGTCTGTTACGAATTTATAAACCATTTTTTTTATTGATTAGAATATTCTATAAATTCCATCCAAACCATTTTTTTCTAGATTGCACTGTAAAATAATAATAAAAATTCAAAAATTGACAAGAGTAATTATCCGTTTCTAGTTTTCAAAAAAAAATAATGTTCTAAGACGAAAATTATCCTAAATAAAAAATTTCATCCTTCTATTATTAGTCGATTTTAAGTTACAGTGTCTACAGACAGACAGACACACAAATATCATTGCAAAAATAGTCGGAATGGATTCAAGGAAAGTCAAAATTGATATTTCTATCAAAATCCGGAATTAGAAAAAATCGGCTATACAAATAATATATATACTATAATATATTATATTTCTATAATATCTGCTAAAATGAATATAAAAATATTTTTTCTATGAATATTTCCATCAAATATCAAATACTGAATACGGCTCTGCACAAATTGTCAAAACCATACGCGTATTTTTAACCGTCGAGCGTTTTTTATTGAAATTATTAGATTACGCATATTTTTTATTTTCGTAACCGCGATGATGTAAAATGCAAACGGTTGATAAATAAAATGAGCACACCCCCTTTCTCCCCCCAACACACACACACAAACGATGTATTGTGACAACATGTCTAAACACATAGGCGCATCCGGTATTAATATTTTGAGACAAGAAAAAAATTAATTTTTTTAAAGTAAATTTATCTCTCATTACAAGGTGGGGGGAGTACTGGAAGAATTAATAACTCATGCAAAAGCACAGGGGCGCATCCGGTATTAATATCAAAGAGAGATATTTAATTTTTTCAACATTTTTTTTACATTACAATTTAGTATTGTTGAATGAAAAAGGGGAGGGTAGGGGGGTAGAAGAATTTAATACGATAAATTATAAATTAGTGCCCACCAAGCATGACTATGTAGAACGAAAATTTAAAAAATGGCGAACAATATAATACAATTTGTAAAAACCATTGAATTGCCCTTTTTACGATTGCATTGATGCGCCTATGTATCGTGATAACACCTCCCCTGCGTGAATTCAAATATCAATTGTTGAGCCGCAAATGGGCGCTCTTTTATTATACAAAATTTAAAAGCTACGAGCGCTTTTTATTGTCTAGTAATAAAATAAAGGTTCGACAGAATAAAAAATGCAAATAAAGTTATCAGAAAAGGACAGTTTAATAGTTAACGTTTTATTTTGTTATATTATGGCTTTCGCGGTCACCCTATTTATTACTATTATTTAAATTTTGACTGTGCCAAGTAACCCACAGATAATTTTTTAAATAAAAATGTTAAAATATAATAATATAATATTTATCCTTATATATTACAAAACGCAACGTCTGTCTGTCTGTCCGTTAGTGCGCTGATCACTCGAGAACTACTTATCTAATTTACTTGTTTTTTTTAATTGATAGTTATGTTCTCTGGCCAGGTTTTAGTATATATTTTATTACGTTAGGTAACATAAGGAATAAGCATTGACGATAATAGTAAATCAAGTCTCTTCTGCAATACACTGCCTAAACAATTAAATTAAATAGGTATTGAACAATACCTATAAGAATAGGCATGATGCCTAATTTATAACAACTATTTTATGATGAACTTACGTGTCTTTTATTTTCAAAAAAAATGTTTATTTCTGCAGAAAATAAAGGCTTAATCACAAAAATTGACCCTTTTAAAACTAATTTTAATTTGACGCCAAAACGCTCGCAGGTGTCATGGCGCATTTTTGACGTCACGCCTATGTAAACACTCCTTTTCAACTATAATAAATCTTTGTTCCATCGCTAATGTTTCCCGGTTTTACTTTTGGTAACACAGAACTGAGCAAATTGATAATTTAAAACCACAAAATAATTTATAAACAGTGCAGATATTAATGAAACAAAAATTACGTTTACGTAGTTGTGACTGTTGTTTTATCAAACATGGCGGATTGCTGTATTTTGCGTTTTTATTTTAACAAAAATCATATTAATCTCGCTTTAAGTATAAAAATAAATACATTTTTTAGAATCTTTTTAACTTATTTCATTATTTAAAATCATAATTTCAGTGATTCTTTGTTACTGGCATCATGCCTATTGTGTAGAAAATAAAAGATCTAAAATATTCTCGGCAATACCATATATCTAACTTTCATATTTAAGCGAGCGAAACCGCGGGCATAACTAGTACTTATATATACATATATAAAAAAAAACAGTAAAAGAAATTTTGAAAAAAAAAGATAGGATCATTATAGTTGGTAAGAACCGGTTGTTATTTTTCCTCCGTTTGGTAACACTGTACCGGAAGCGTCGCTAGAGGAAGAAGCTCATCATATCCATCTTCAATCGAAGCACATAATCGCGCACTTACTGTCTCTTCAAGCAAAAATCATTTTGCATAAAAACGAATGCCTATATATTATAATATACTCCTATATAAAGCGTATAAAGCTTGTGTTTATCAAAATGTTGTACTCAAAATGGGGTTTATTTCATCTAAAGTTAATAAAAACAGACCTAAAAAAACTAAAAAGTATATAATAATAAAATTTAAGTTTTTGAAGTCGGTTTCTATTATTTTATTTATATTTATACAAACCAGTATTTTTTATTATACAAACCAATTTTGGCGCACCGACTTCAAAAACTGTTAAATTTAATTATTATATACTTTTCAGTATTTTTAGAAATTTTTTTGAGGTCAGATATTGAGTATTTGTATAGTCCATTGCCAGATTTTGATAAAATTTATATGGGACCACCTCGTAAGTATACTCTTTCAAACAAATAAATATATCTATTAGTGATGTAACGAAAGTATGATTTTAAACATTCGCGAATGCGAATACGAATATTAGCGTCCGACATTCGCGAATGCGAGTATTATAACTTTTTTTTATTATAAATATTCTTATTTTTTTCGCTTTTAGAGGAGCATTAATTTTTTTTGGGGGGGGGGGGTGGCGGGAGGAGTATGATTCATATAATCCCTTCTACCCTAAAAAAATTACTGCATTATTTAATTTGCTTTAATTTTGTAACTTTTAGTTTTTTGGGAGTTGGGGCATGATCCATACAACTCCCCGAAAGGTATTATATTATTTAATTTAATTTAATTTAATAAAAAGTCATTTTTTTGGGGGGTGAATACTTCAAAAAAACCCTAATCCAATTAGCATCAAAATCAGTAGATCTGGTGTTCTCACTGAGACAAACATTTTCTCCAAAAATAATTCAAATCGGTGCATTTTTACGGTAGTTATCGAACGAAAGAAAATTCTACATCTAGACACACAGACACACGCACAGCCGCCATGCGGAAATCAACTTTTCGTTACGTTTTGAAATTAGTACAATCAGAATCTGCTCTTATCTCGTACACGATTTTTTAACGGTATTACAATACTTCCATTTCTTTCAGAACATGGAAGAAAAAATAAATGTTGACTGTTCGTAAGTTCTTAAAATAATTATTTAATAATAGATAAAAAAAATATTTTTTTATTATTACAAAAACAAGTAAGGTTTGTAAAAATATTCGCACTTTTTCTTGCGAATGCGAATGTTAAAAAATGTGCGAATAATCGCGAATGCGAATGCGAATATTCGTTACGTCACTAATATTTATATATATCAATAAATCGGTGCATATTTGTCGGAGTTAAGTCTGAACATACATAGATAAAAAAAATATATTGTCGAATTGAGACCCTTCTTTTTTGAAGTCAGTTAAAAATAATTATAATATAAATGTCTGTTTCCCCCCCCACCGTCTACACATCTCTACGTATATAAAAGAACCTTCTTTTTTGTCAATATTGGTACAAGATCAATTCTGGTTTCATTTTAATAATAAACAAGTAAGAGTTACTAGAATATTTCGATATCAAGAATAAGGTGGAGGCGCGGAACAATAAAAACGAATTAATTATATCTGTAAAATGTAAATTTTTTTAGTCAATGTGTCGTTTTAAAGGTAATATATTTGATAGTATATTTGTCTGTCTGCGTACGAAAAAAATGTTAGTTTGAATGTATTTTTTTAGAATTAAATTTAATTTTGAAATTAATTAAACAAAGAACGCCACTGTGTTTTACATAAATATATACCTTCTTTTGCAACGTAGGTACATAGATATATATACACAAATTTACATTCTTAAAAATATACTTTTATATTTTATTCTACGTAGTCGGAAAAGTGCTTTAAATACGACAAAGAATTAAAATTTCCATTACATTTTTTACAGCCGATACTACATTTGTATAGACTTATTTTATCGCTCTCTAGAATTCCACCTTTCCCCATCATTAAGTTTAATTGTGTACAAATTACTGTTTCATAATTTGAATTTAAATTTTTTTCTCCTTCATTTCATTTTTTCGTGAAATAAAATGTATTTTATTAAAATTATACTGGAAACATTTTTTTATATCCCTTTCCTGACTTTTCCAGCGTTTTATCATTATAGAGAGGGTAAGAAAAATAGTCTACGCAAGTTATATATACATTATCTACACGTTGTTTACATGTTCATTTCTCAATTAAATTATATCAATACTGAAAATTGTTTTTCCAATCTCTTTCGTGATTTTTCTAGCATTGTCTAATAATAATGTAAAATAGTCTACGCAAGTTATATATACATTGTTTACACGTTGTTTACAAGTTCATTTCTCAATTAAATTATTTCAATACTGAAAATTGTTTTTCCAATCTCTTTCGTGATTTTTCTAGCATTGTCTAATAATAATGTAAAATAGTCTACGCAAGTTATATATACATTGTTTACACGTTGTTTACAAGTTCATTTCTCAATTAAATTATATCAATACTGAAAATTGTTTTTCCAATCTCTTTCGTGATTTTTCTAGCATTGTCTAATAATAATGTAAAATAGTCTACGCAAGTTATATATACATTGTTTACACGTTGTTTACAAGTTCATTTCTCAATTAAATTATATCAATACTGAAAATTGTTTTTCCAATCTCTTTCGTGATTTTTCTAGCATTGTCTAATAATAATGTAAAATAGTCTACGCAAGTTATATATACATTGTCTACACGTTGTTTACAAGTTCATGTCTCAATTAAATTATATCAATACTGAAAATTGTTTTTCCAATCTCTTTCGTGATTTTTCTAGCATTGTCTAATAATGTAAAATAGTCTACGCAAGTTATATATACATTGTTTACACGTTGTTTACAAGTTCATTTCTCAATTAAATTATATCAATACTGAAAATTTGTTTTTCCAATCTCTTTCGTGATTTTTCTATCATTGTCTAATAATGTAAAATAGTCTACGCAAGTTATATATACATTGTTTACACGTTGTTTACATGTTCATTTCTCAATTAAATTATATCAATACTGAAAATTTGTTTTTCCAATCTCTTTCGTGATTTTTCTATCATTGTCTAATAATGTAAAATAGTCTACGCAAGTTATATATACATTGTTTACACGTTGTTTACATGTTCACTTCTCAATTAAATTATATCAATACTGAAAATTGTTTTTCCAATCTCTTTCGTGATTTTTCTAGCATTGTCTAATAATGTAAAATAGTCTACGCAAGTTATATATACATTGTTTACACGTTGTTTACATGTTCATTTCTTAATTAAATTATATCAATACTGAAAATTTGTTTTTTCAATCTCTTTCGTGATTTTTCTAGCATTGTCTAATAATGTAAAATAGTATATGTAAGTATATGTACACTGTCTACACTTTGTTTACATGTAAATTTTTCAATTAAATCATGTCAACATTGAAAACTGTTTTTTTTAATATTCTTTTTCTGATTTTTCCAGTGTTATCTCTTATAGAGGATATTAAATTGGTTGTATTCACGTTGTCTACACATTATTTACATGGTAAATTCTCACGTAAATTATGTAAACATAGAAAAATATGTAAGGAATAATATTATTGCCAGTACAATAATTTTGCGGACGTAAACACAGAATAAAATAATTTTAATCCGAAATGTTCATAAATTCTAATTTTCCACATAGACATTAAAATAAAAATCTGGCACACAAGCAGATTTTAATGACAGTAACACGTAAGCAGCCCTCTCGTGGCACCGAAGCGAGACAGATTAGCAGAGAGAGAGAAATAGTAACTGTACTACACCAGGAAGACTCAAAATGTACTAACGAAAAAGGATCAATTTTTTCCTTTAAAATATTAACCAAAATTTTTGTTAGATTAATCTTTTTCACTGGTATTGAAGTGAGATATATAATAAGTATTAATAAGAGAGATGAAGACTACTACGCCAAGGACCCTCAAAATAACCAACAATATAATTTTTTCAAAGTTTGATTAACCCTTTGGACGCGTAAAGCGACTTAAGTCGCTTGTTTTTTTATAACTTTTCAACGCGTAAATAGACTATAGTCCACGGCTTATAAATAATGTATCCGTGGACCATTTTTGTTCCGGTGGGAAAATACTACGGCGGAGGGGGTTTTAGGGAGGGAAACAAACCCATATCTCGCATAGGAGCCGAGATATTTACGATTTTGTATATCGAATAAAAATCAAGTAAAGTAAAAATTATATATTTCACCCCCTGTCGCGTATGGAGGGTTGTAATTCATTTCGTAATACATTTTTATGTGTATGTATGTATGTTTATTTAATAATTCCTGTTTTTTTTCTTTAATTAATTTTTTTATTCATTCTACCCCCTTTAAAACTAAAACCATGCGACGCCCATGTTTTGAAAATTTTTTATTTGATGCCTTACATTAAGTACATAATAAAAAAATGTTTTTAACATTTTTTGGAACATTTTATTTTTGGTGGCAAAACTGCATTTTTAGAGCATATTTTTTTTCGCGTTACGCGTCCAAAGGGTTAAATAATCAAAATTTTGGTTAGATTAGATTTATCTATTACAGTGGTATTGAAGTAAGATAGTTTATAAGACATGTTGAGAAATGGGGACTATACTAGTATAGTATAATAGTATATACTATACTAGAATAGTCCCCATTTCTAGATCAGTATCTTTCAATTGTGTCAACGAAAAATTATAAAATTTTCAAAATTATAAATTTGTCAAAATTATAAATTTTTCAAAATATCATTTAAGGATGTAGATGTATGGCAGGTATCTAATTTCAACATGCACACACAAAATTTCAAAGGTTTTATAACATAGTTTGAAAGTTATTGTTTTTTTTTTAAATTAACATGAGCTCTTAATAAAAATAATAAAAAATCTGAAATTTTCAAAACACATCACTTACATATTTAGCAACAAGTTTCATAAAAAAAATAATACATATACAGTAACTAAATTGTGAGAAAAAAATAATTATTGTTGAAACATATAAAAAAAAATGGCGTACTGAAACGTAATGATTTGTTTTTATTACATATTTTTTCATATATGTAAACATATATGAAGTACTAATATTATTATTTTCATTGCATTTGTATGTTCCGCATATGTTCTAAATTTTCGTATTATCAACACAAATATTAATTTTTTGGCTAAAATTCTAAAATAACAGTTAATAATGGGAAATAAGGTTTTAAACAAAAGTATTTTTATAGTTTACGTAATGTATAAACCAATTTAACTTTCTTATAAACATCGAAAGTGAATAATTCATAATTTGATTTTGATCATTCATTGCATCTAGATTTACATTATTTTTGACTCAAACTTTATAATCCTTAATAATAAAAATTTTGACGAAATCATTGGTACTGAAGTGAGAAGTGAGAAGTCAGATTATAAAAAAGGAAAGAGAAAGAAACTGTCTCTGAATAAAATGTAGAATTCTAATATATTTTTCTTTTAAATCTACATATACCAGAGTAACTTTAACATTCTTTACATAACGTGACAGTTTCAGGTACAACGGTCTCCTCCCCCCACCCCTCTCTCACAAGGGTGTGAGAATGAAGAGTTGAGCCCCCATTCAAATAGAAAACTCATTTGTCGGATTTGCACGCGCCGGCAATGCAGAGACCTCTAAATGTCTGTCTGTTACGTACGTGTGAAATAATAATTAGTTAAATGTGCCATTATTTAATTACTACCGTACCATTGTTATAATAGCAGTAACACGTGCGTCTGTGTGTCTATCTGTCGAGAATAATATGTGATTCATTTATATATTTAATCTGTATTTATCTTCGCAAATGGTGTCCCATTTAGAAAATGTATTCATAACTATTATGATTTTACAGATGTTAAAAATACAATGAGGAATTTTCAATAAATCGAGATAATGACTTTTTTTAATTAACTTTTAATCAGATTTTAGGGAGCTGAAAACGAATTTAATAATAAAAAGTTTGTTACTGTCAAAAAGTTGCAAAAAAAAACTTTAATCAATTTTGAGAGCCCTAATAATTTTTTTGACCAAATCTAATGACTTTTGTAGATCAGATTTTTTTTTAATTTGATTTTTTTTGTTTCGCTGTACGACAATTTTTGACAGAGGTATGAAGACAAGACTTTTAGCTTTCAAAATCTGTTATAGGCGTTCAAAGTTAAAAGATTGATTTTTGCTTTGACTGCAAATAACTCGGTCAAAAACGGTCGTATAGTGATACAAAAAAGCAAATTGAAGTGAAAAATTTGATCTACAAAAGTCATACGTTAGATTTAGTAAAAATAAAACAGCCAAGGTTTCCGAAGTCATTACGATTTATAAATAAGAGCTATTTCAATTTTTTTTATAAACTATTCTAGCTACAGTGTTCGTTATAATTTTCATTGAAAGTACTAACTAAAAGCTGCATTCTGGATTTTTTTTATAGATTTTTGCATCGATAGTTTAGAAAGTAGAAGGGGTGAGGGGACGCTCTGATAACGACATTTAAATGCAAATATATCGTGACCGAAGGGTTAAAATCAAAATGTCAGGAGACTTAACCCCACTCAATGGGGTAAGTGAAAAAAAAATGTTAGTTCACGTTTCAGTCTATGGAAAGGGGGTCCAAAAAAAAGTTTTTTTCAAAAATCTTATCATTTCTTATCTTAATCGATTTAAATTTTTTGAGGACAGACATGTGGAAACTATAAGGTTTCCTAGTTTTCTACGGAAACCTAAAAATTACGATGATCCGAAATTGATATATTTAAATTTTTTATTTTTTGACGGTAACATACATAAAATTTTGAAGATCAACGAGCTTTTTTACTATCAAATTCACTTTCCGAGTCCAAACAATATTTTTTTTCGTCCTTTTCTGATCCATACTACAGGATTTTCTCATAGGAATTTGTTCATATTAAAAATGTACACAAAAGAAAGTATAAAATATATTTTGATGTATTTTTTCCAGATAAAATGAACAAATAGCTTCCTGAAACGCGAGCATTTTAAATTTGATTCGAGTATTGCCGGATATCCGAATTATATTTCCGTAATAACTCTTTCGGGAGTTCAAAAAACAATTTGTTAATTTTTAACCGCTACATACAAGATTAAAAAATAAATACACATAGATTAAGATAATAAAACAACTCATGTAAAAGGTTCCCACAACGGATTAAGATATTTATTTCGTATTACTACAGTGCAGTACCTATCTACATTTCCGAGGCACAAAATAAATGATTTTACTCCGAGCTAGTAAAAGTATTACATCGAAGAAGGCGTGGCGAGTTCGTCTTAAATCCTTTTCATTTAAGCTGGACCGCGTGGGAAATCATAGCTTGCCTTGGTTTTTACACATCCATTTCTCTCTCTCTCTCTTATACGTTCGTACATATACAGGGCCGACTTGATGAAAAATTAATATTTTGTTTATTCCGAGATAATTTGAAGACTACTGAACCGATTTTGATGAGGTTTCGACTGTTCAAACGCTTTAGACCCTAGGATTAGTTCAGGCTAGATATAATCACGCTATTCGAACTAAGCAGTTTCACTTTGAACAATAATACATTTTTTTATCTATAAGGTTGTATGTGTGGGGTGGGGTGAAAAGGGGGTATTGCTTACATTTTTAGAGTAGCTATTCGTGCGGTTATTCATCACCAATATCTAAATAAACGAGGGTAGTTGGGTAAGCTAGTTTTTATTTTTGACTTCCAATTAAATAATATTTATTCTGGTTCTGCAGGACCCTCACTGGCTACGGCCCTGGGCAGGTACACACCATACTTGTTTAATACTTGCTTAGAACAACTGTTGTTTTTTAATTTGTCGAAATAGCAATAACATATAATTATGTATTTGACCTCCCCCCCCCCTTTCACTACGTCCCTGGTCGAGAAAATATCGTTGTTTAGAGCAGTTTTTTGCGCTGACATTCACTACAAATAATTAAATAAACACGGGTGAATAGAGGCTAGTTTTTTTTTATTTGTCGAATTAGAAATCAGATATAATTATGAATATGTAAGCCCTCCCTCAATACGGTCCTGTTCGAGCAGACATCGTAAAGATTAGATAGTTTTTTTTTATTTGTCGAATTAGAAATCAGATATAATTATGAATATGTAAGCCCCCCCTCAATACGGCCCTGTTTGAGCAGACATCGTAAACAGCGGCGGATTTACGTTAAGTGTCGCCCTGGGCAAAAAAAATTGCCGCCCCTCTACCAAGGGAAAATATGACCTATTTTTTTATATAAGTTTCGGAATTATCACATGAACTGAGAAGTGATAATTGTTTTTATCGGAGTAATTTTGTATATTCCTTTTTTTTAGAGTGTTGTGTATTAAACTAAAAAAGTTGTATTATCCCAGAATCTTTCGCCCCCTCAAAATTTTGCCGCCCATGTTGCCCTTGTCTAAATCCGTCGCTGATCGTAAAGATAAGATCGTTTTTTTTTATTTATCGAATTAGAAATCAGATATAATTGAGGGGTTTGCAGCAACAACGAGTTAACTCCATTTTTAGGCCAAACAGAGTTAACAACCGTTTCTTGGGGGAAAAAATCATTCTTTCGTTTGGTTCAACAAAGAGTTACCTACCGTTGATAGTTCTCAAGGTATCCGCTAGAATTAGTTAGCTGCTTCATTCGCTTGGGTCAAAATGGAGTTAACTCCAGAAGCTGATTCTTTTTTTTTGGGCTTAGAATTTAGTTAGTACACTCGTTACTGTGTTCTTTCTTGAAATAAACCAATTTTCTTGAAAATTGTTCTTATTCAATGCTTCCTTACTTTAAAAATAAAATAATTTTCAACTATTTAGGCTAAAAAGGAGTTAACTCCAGAATAAAATTGACTCTAGAATTGCGAATTTAACGAATTTCTCAATGGAATTTGGCCAAAACATGAAGTGGTAGGTGACAAATAATAATTGGACGAAGACAAAGGCGATTTAAATACATTCTCCATTTTTTTAACAGTTTTTTCTATTTTCCCACAAATTATAAAAACTGGAGTTAACTCCTTGTTGCTGCAAACCCTTTAATTATGAATATGTAAGCCCCCCCTCAATACGGTCCTGTCCGAGCAGACGTCGTAAAGATTGTCAGCGCAGACATGTTTATTTCGGTAAAAGGAAAGAAGGGTTTTTAGCGCTAGGGTATGTTTAAATTGGAATAGCTAGATACACGTGTTCTTTACGTACGCTGCGGGCAAAAAAAGGATTGATTTGGATACATTAAGTTGATATTTCAATGGGGGGTGGAGGGGGGGGGGATGTAGACCACAAGCGACCAACTAAATATGTGATGAGATCTACTTAAAAATGTAACGTGAATCTATGTTCTTTTCAATTTAAATACGTTGTTTATTTTGTTTTATAAAATCGAGAATTTTTATTTTAAGGTACATCGCGATCGACTGCCATTATATCTATTGTTAGAGTTTGTTTATAATTTAATAAGTCTTTATTAGCACTTCCGGTTATTTATATCGATACTAATATTATAAATGCGAAAGTAACGCTGTCTGTCTGTTTATTACCTTTTCACGGCTAAACCGCTGAACCGATTTTGATGAAATTTGGCAGGCATATAGCTTGCATCCTAAAGAAGAACATAGGCGGACGAAGTCGCAGGTAACAGTTCGTTTTATGTATAAAAAAAAAGAAATCCTAGTGACATCGACACCCAGCCCAAACCCTCGGACTTAAAAACATTTTATGACGTATAGATTTTCTGAAATTCAACTTCTAAAGGCGAGAAATTATTTTGATACGTTTATTTTTGCATAATTATTATATTATGAAAGTGATTTAATATAAATTATTAATATAATTAACATATTGTATTATGATTTTTCAAAGTTCAACAACAAAAGGCGTAAAAAAATTGTAAAAATGGTATTAGATTTGATAAATTATATAAATTTTCATAAAAATTAAAACGTCGCTAGTGTTAAAATAAAATCAAAATATTACTTTTTAGATATTATTTTTGCATATCAATTTTTATAGTATTAAAAATATATATGAGCATTTCCAGTAGTTTTTTAAAAAACAGGGCGCACGTATGTCACCGATTTTGCTCCCAATTTTTTTTCTCAAAGTATATATCAAAAGAACACGTTACCCAAAATCTTTTCTCCCCGCCCCCTTTTTTGGCCGAATTACGATTTTTTAAACTTTTGAAATCGAGCGAAATTAGACTTTTTTCGATAGTACTTTATTTTTCAAAATGTCCCTTATTATGCATGTTATAGGGCTCATTTTCTTCGTTTTTGGTGATCTTTCATTTGAAATCGGTTTCAGAGCCGAATATTCAATTTTGGCCGAATGCGATACCAAAACATTAAGTTTGATTTTTTGTAAAAATAGTCGATTTTGAAATTGCCGCCAAATATTTTGGTTTCAATCAAAATACTTCCGATAAAAGTCATTTTATTCTATTTTTTATGTAGTTTCCAAATATTTATAGATTTACACTTGTTTTAAGATTAAAATTATATCTCACTTAGGAGCTCAATATGAAAAAATGTTTTTTGAGGGTTGTTTTAAGGATAAAGGAAGGAAACTTTTGCCAAAATTTGGTACAATTTGGAGTATAGAGAAAAAAGTTTTAATGGTGTGAATATAGCGCTTTTTGGAAAATAAGACATCTTAAAACAAGTGTAACTTTAAAAGTTTTTGACCAAATTAAAAAATCTATAAATATTTGGAAACTACATAAAAAATAGAATAAAATGACCTTTATCGGAAGTATTTTGGTTGAAACCAAAATATTTGGCGGCAATTTCAAAATCGACTATTTTTACAAAAAATCAAACTTAATGTTTTGGTACCGCATTCGGCCAAAATTGAATATTCGGCTCTGAAACCGATTTCAAATGAAAGATCAACAAAAAATAAAGAAAATGAGCCCTATAACATGCATAATAAGGGACATTTTGAAAAATAAGGTATTATCGAAAAAAGTCTAATTTCGCTCGATTTCAAAAGTTTAAAAAATCGTATTTCGTCCAAAAAAGGGTGCGGGGGGAAAATATTTTGGGAAACATGTTTTTTTGATATGCACTTTGAGAAAAAAAATTGGGAGCAGAATTGGTGACATACGTGCGCCCTGTTTTTTAAAAAACTACTGGAAATGCTCATATATAATTTTGCATGTTCAAATTTATCTAACTTAAATCATTATCTTCCTCCCCCTAACCTTCACCTTTCTGCCCCGTCAAATGGTCCCTGATATAACCAGCATTTTCTATATAATGCATAAACGAAATTAATTTCCATCATTATATAAAATTGATCCCCATATTAATCTATGGGTTTTAAATACATCTATAGAAATCTGCCACAGTTTTCTTTAATCTCTATAATATTTTATGTTGACATAAAACGAGTTTTTCTAAATTAAAAAAAATCAATCACGATTAAAAAATCATCCTTTAAGTATTTATGATCTCAAACATTTTTTACCAGGTACATCTTTTTCAGAAGAACAATATAATTAATAAATTAGAGGCTTACTTATTTGACCCACTTTACTTATTTTAACCTGTCAGTTGGTTGTATATTCTAAGTTGAAGCTAAAAATAAAGGAAAACAATTTGTTGGTACCACGGACTTGAATCTGAACCCGAACCGTAAACCCGAAAAAACCCGTATTTTTCATTAACCTCAACCCGAACCAAACCTTTATATCTCAAAATCAACGAACCTGAATCTGAACCCGAACCTTTTCATGGATAACCGGTAATCATATATTTTTAAAAGGTTCGATAAATTGGTTTTAATATTTTAATATTTTCCTCCAATAATTTTTTAAAGAGATTATAAAATATACTAATACTGGAAATCTGTTTGAATTATATGGTATGATGTGACTTATCAAGTCAGCTACTGAAGTTTACATATTTTTCACTTTCTCTTTTAATTCTATAATTGAATTAGGTATATTTCAATTTGCAAAAAAAATCTGAAAAATATAAATTTCAATCTTTAAAATGTAATTTTATTTTTGCCTTTTTTTCTATCAATATTTTATATATTTATTTATATATATTTTAATGGCTATTATTGTTTTTTTTTCTTCAAAAAATTTGTTAATTATAATTTTTTTTCGAACAAAATAAAGTTTTTCAATTACAAACGTGAACCCGAACCCGAACCTGAACCCTAAAAAAAGAACGGTTTTTGAACCCAAATACTTTGCAACATGTTGAACCCAAACCCGAACCTGAACCGAAAATTATCTTTGAACCCGAACCGAAACTGAACCATAAATAAATTTCGGTTGAAGTCTCTGGTTGGTACCTTAGTACCTTGATTGGTACCTGGTGAAAATTAGAGATCGATTTGTTTGATAGAAATCGAGCAATGTTATTAACTAGTGTCAAAACTTAAGTTCAAAATGGATAATTATCTTACTGTACATATATTTCAACTTACGACAAGCCTACTGTATACAAATATAATTAAAAAATACCGTCTTTGTCAATAAAATAAAACTTGTGGAAATAAATGGGTACCGAGATAAAAAACAAAAAATAAGTTTTTGTCTTATTAAGTTTCCTTTCATGTTTCCGTAGAAAGTTTGTCGCAAATTGCTTCCAAGTTTTCATCACAAAATACCAAGAAAAAACACACACCCAGATACAGACACATGCATATACACACTTTGTGAAAATTGGAAAAAGAAATAAGAAAATTATATTTTTAAATGTGATTTCAAATAACAAAAAATCTATACTAATTTTCGTTAAGAATTATTAAAAATATATATAAATAAATTGTATTTATTAATTTTAACCCTTGACCGGTGGAGCCCAAACTCATTTCTAGTGGTACCAAGTCCGTCAGACCCATTTCATATATTGATATAAATTTTAATATGTCCAATTAAATTAGAAATTTTTTATAGGTTCAAATAAATATTTGCCTTAGTTATTTTAACGTCCAACGATGCCCTTAATAAAACATAAAAAATGTAAGGCTGTCGGATCTCGAGAAATACACGAAATTAAAAATGTTACTAATAAATAGAGATTGGAAAAATAGTTGTTATTTTCAATGAAATAGTTACTAGTTGAATTTTTTTTGGAAAATAGTTGGTAAATAGTTTTTTTTACGATTTAATAATAATTAGTGCAAACGAAGCAGTAAAAAGTGTCGAAAATAGTTTTAAAATAGTTGGAAAGGTAGTTGCAAATAATTGTTTCAAATTACGTTCAATCAAACCAGTTTTCTGAAAACGATGAAGATATGTAATAAAAATTACAATAAATGCATTTTTACGCAATACCTAGTTGAAAAACTATTTTTCCAATCTCTACTAATAAAGTAAATCAATTTAATACCAAAGTTCGCAAATATAATTTGTTTTTTAAAATTACAGCATTTTATTGTGTTTATGTTTTTTCTCCAGTAATGGACAAAGTAAACCCAGTAATGAGTATCCAGTGATGGATACTTGCTAATGATTACAAAATGATAAGTACAAAGACACAAAAGTTATAAAATAAAGAATCGTAAAATTGTTAACAATGTAAAGCAGATGCTATAATAATAAATGTCCACCATTTTGATACCCATTGGCCGATTGTCATCAAATTAAGCTGTTTTACAGTTAAGTGTTAAGTTATAGATTATGATTCAGTAATGACAGTTATCAAATATCAACAAATATTTATAATTTAGTACATTTAATTAAACAAGTGTCCAACACTGGGGTATGATCCAAGATTGGTGCCAGTACCTTATGTTTTTTTCAATACACTGCCATTACGGAGCTAAAATGGTAACAGTTTTAGGTAGTTTATTACAAACTATTTCCTTGTCCTCTATAATAGTTTTTCTATGTCAGTCTAAACCTAAACGAATAATAAATAATATAATTGAATTACCCAGGATACACCAAATTGTTTCATCCCAAACTATTAAACTGTGTTATAAATTATATCAATTAGTTCCAGGCACCCGAAACATGGAAACTATCTCGCTAAATTATAATTTATAATAGTTAATCGAATAAAGAGATAATTACCAATATTGCTAGGGTCAAATGTCGACGTCAATAATAACTTTAATTATTGCTAAAACCGGACAAGTTGGATACCCGGGAAAAAATTTCAGATCTGAAGTGATCTCGGTTGATCCTCATTTTGGAACAATGTTTTTCCCGGGTATAAACAAAAAAAAAGCTGCCATGGGACTTTCTTATACGTAGTACTGACAGTGAACAATGTTTCTATGTGGAGAAAAATGGAGCTCAAATTTTAGGAGAAATTACTTAAATAAAAATTTACATATAAAAATTATAATCTTTTATTTAAAAATACAATAAGTCTGTTAATTACTGCAATATATGAGAGTAAATTTTTATTTAGAAATTGTCATTTTTCCTAAAATTTGAGTTCCATTTTTCTCCGTTTAATTTTATTTAAAAATATATTTCTGACGAACTAATATAAAAGATGTAAAAATAAAAATGGACAAGTTCGTGTTGGGAACACACACGAAATGGTTCCATAGACATTCTCACTAACATTACTATTAATTACAAGGAAAAAAAATCTACTGTGTTCGTCATAATTTTTTTTGAAATATAAAAGCTACATTATGGATTTTTTTCAGATTTTTTGCATCGACGACTTTGAAAGCAAATATCTCGTGACTAAAGGGTTAAAATTAAAAGGTCTTAACACATTTTCTGTGGCATTTTAGGAGACCTATCTAAAGACATCTCACTCAATGGAGTAAGTAAAATTTTTTTTTAATCTATGGTAGGGGGTCCAAAAAAAATGTTTTTTTTAAATCTTATTATTTCTGTTTTTAAATTATAAATCTACCAAATTTCATCTAAATAGGTATATAAAAGAGAAAATGGGATGGCTGTGACATGCAGACAGACAGACTAGTTTTCTACGAAATCCTAAATAGCTTTCATGGGACTTTCTTATACGTAATACTTACAGTGAACAGTGTACGTGTTTTTTATTTTATTTAAAAAAATATTTCTGACGAATTGATAAAAGATAGAAAAAAATGAACAGAACATAAATTATAGATAATAATATTCTTTACAACTTTTACTAAAAACAGTTTTCTCTAGTTTGCTCCGTTTCATAAAAATTCTAAAATTGAAAAGAGTAAAAATTTATTTTATTTGTTCTTATTTGACACGAAAACTATTGAACCGATTTTGATTGGCCTTTGACTGTTAGAAAGCCTGAACCTTGAATCAGTTTAAGCTAAAAAAATCATCACACTATTCAATTAAAGAGCTGAGCAGTAGAGGTACAAAATTTTACGCATATAATTAAAAATATTATTTTATTTTTCAAATTGCTAATTTTGAAAAGTCTTTTGCGGTCTACTAAAAGTGAATCGTTAGGATATAAATACAAAAGTGATATTTTTATACTGTGACAAATATGTTGACAATTTATAAATCAGTTAAAATAAATTTTACAATACAGTGAAAATTTCGTATTCGGAAAAAACAGAACTTTTTGTTTTTTATTTACAAACATTAATTCAGGGCAGAAAGGCGGTTAACCGGCCTATAATTTATCTTCTTGAAAATTAATTATTTTTACCCGGACAAAAGTTGTGGTAATTTTTAAATGTGTTTATTAAAAGTCTGCTTTTTTATACGTATGATGAAAAACGACGGTTTAAATGAGTTAAATGCTGTATTTGTCTTTTAGAAAATTAATTTATCGTTGTTATTATGTTAAAAGCCAAGTATAAATATCAAAATAAATACACATTTATAATAATTTTTTATTTAAATTAAGTACTGGCACCAGTATTGGACGCTTTGCGTAAGGTATACTATTTTTTGGGGGTGATGGGCTTTTTTTGTAATTCTCACAAACTCATGTTACTAATAAAACAAGTACCTCTTTATTAAATCAATTTAATTACCAAAGTTCGCAAATATAGTTTGTTTTTTAAATGATAGCCTTTTATTGGACAAAGTAAACCCAGTAATGGGCACCCAGTGATTAACACTTGCTAATGATTACAAAATGATAAGTACAAAGACACAAAAGTTATAAAATAAAGAATCTTAAAATTATATAAATTATTATAACAATTATCAAATAGAGTACACTAATAATTAGTTTAAATGTCCACCAATTCAACACCAATCGGTCGATTGCTATCAAATTAAGCTGTTTTAGAGTTAAGTGTCTATAGATTATGATTCAGTAAAGTCAGTAATAAAATATTTCAAATTTAGTACATTTAATTAAACAATAGTAGGGTATCTTTCAAGACTGGTACCAGTACCTTATGTTTCTATCACTTTAAAAAATACGCGAAATGAATATTTATTAATTCTCTAAATCAAGCTTGTCCAACCCGCGGCCTGCGAGTATCTTTGGTGCGGCCCTTATCGGATAATTTAAAAAAAAATTATAATTATAAACCTGAATTCAAATTGGCGCAACAAAAAAAAAGTCTTCAGTTTTATTTTTGCATATTCTGGCCTGCGGCTCTTAGTAGATTGGGTTTATGCTGTGCGGCCCAGAAGGTTCAAAAGGTTGAACACCTATGCTCTAAATTATTACAAATATTTTTATACATATATTTTTATTACATATCATAAGTCGTCATTTAAAAAAAAATTAAATAGATATTCGGTATAAAAATTGATTGATTTTATAACTTACAGTTTTTACAGTTCTCGTATATTTGTAATTAACCTGAAACAGAAAAAACAGAAATTAGTTACATACATATATTCATAAAAAATACATTACATTAATATCTAACGAATTTTGATTCGATTTAATTTTTTTTCTTGTAGTGATTTATTTAGAAAAATTTAATTTTGTTTTATTTACACCATTTTGAAGCTTTTTATTTGGTATATATATGTATATTTTTTTTGAAAAGTTGGAAAATAATGAATTCAAGCTAGAAAAAGACATTAAAAAATTTTTTTTTGTTAAGCTCTCACTCGATGAAAAAAATCATAGAATGGTCTAGTGGTTGCATTTAAAAGCTTGAAATTTCAGCTTAAAAATGTTTTTATATTTTTGTCTTGCGCTCTTAAATGCACAAGTAAGGTTTTTGATTTAAATTCGAACTTTAAAATACAACCATTTCTTGTTTCAATGTTTTGATTTTAACCCTTCAGTCACGATTTATTTGCTTTTAAATGTCGTTATCAGAGTGTCGCCTCCCCTCTAATTTTTAAACTATCTATTCAAAAAGTCTGAAAAAAATTCAGAATGTAGCTTTTAATTAGTACTTTCACTGAAAACTATAACGAACGCTGTCAAAATTAGTTTGGACCCCCTCCCATAGACTGAAAATTTAACTCGCTTTTTTTTCACTTACCCCATTGAGTGGGATATCTTTAGATAGGTCTCCTAAAATTTAAACAAAAAATGTTATATACCTTTCAGTCACGATATATTTGCTTTTCAATGTGGTTATCAGAGCGCTCCCCCCTTCTACTTTCTAGATTTTCGATCAAAAAATCTAAAAAAAAATCCAGAATACTTTCAATGAAAATTATACGAATACTTTAGCTAGAATAGTTTATAAAAAAAATTGAAATAACACTTGTTTATAAATCGTAATGACTACGGAAACCTATCATGTGCGTGCCCAACACGCATTTGGTCATTTTAATTTTTTATTACATTCACACATTTTAAAAATTACAAATATTTCTGTACACTCTAAAATATAGTATGTCAGTTTGGTGTTAACAGTCAACACCAATCTATTTCTTTATTGTTAATCAGCCATTTATTTTTTCGTTTTTTATTACATTCAGAGATTTTAAAAATTAACAATATTTCTATACGCACTAAAATGCAGTCGGTCAGTTTGGTGTTAACAGTCAACACCAATATATTTATTTATTGTTAATCAGCCATTTATTTTTTCGTTTTTTATTACATTCACTGATTTTAAAAATTAACAATATTTCTATACGCACTAAAATGCAGTCGGTCAGTTTGGTGTTAATAGTCAACACCAATCTATGTATTTATTTATTGTTGTTAATCAGTCATTTATTTTTTCGTTTTTTATTACATTCGGAGAATTTAAAAATTAACAATATTTCTGTATGTACGCAATAAAATATAGTCGGTCAGTTTGGTGTTAACAGTTAACACCAATCAATCAATTTATTGTTAATCAGTCATTTATTTTTTCGTTTTTTATTACATTCAGAGATTTAAAAAATTACAATATTTCTGTATGTACGCACTAAAATGCAGTCGGTCAGTTTGGTGTTAACAGTCAACACCAATCTATTTATTTATTGTTAATCAGTCATTTATTTTTTCGTTTTTTATTAATTCAGAGATTTTTAAAATTTACAATATTTCTGTATGTACTCATTAAAATGCAGTCGGTCAGTTTGGTGTTAACAGTCAACACCAATCTATTTATTTATTGTTAATCAGTCATTTATTTTTCGTTTTTTATTAATTCAGAGATTTTTAAAATTTACAATATTTCTGTATGTACTCATTAAAATGCAGTCGGTCAGTTTGGTGTTAACAGTCAACACCAATCTATTTATTTATTGTTAATCAGTCATTTATTTTTCGTTTTTTATTACATTCAGAGATTTTAAAAATTAACAATATTTCTATACGCACTAAAATGCAGTCGGTCAGTTTGGTGTTAACACCAATCTATTTATTTATTGTTAATCAGTCATTTATTTTTCGTTTTTTATTACATTCAGAGATTTTAAAAATTGACAACATTTCTGTATGTACACATTAAAATGCAGTCGGTCAGTTTGGTGTTAACACCAATCTATTTATTTATTGTTAATCAGTCATTTATTTTTCGTTTTTTATTACATTCAGAGATTTTAAAAATTTACAATATTTCTGTATGTAGGTACACATTAAAATGCAGTCGGTCAGTTTGGTGTTAACAGTCAACACCAATCTATTTATTTATTGTTAATCAGTCATTTATTTTTTCGTTTTTTTATTAATTCAGAGATTTTTAAAATTTACAATATTTCTGTATGTACTCATTAAAATGCAGTCGGTCAGTTTGGTGTTAACAGTCAACACCAATCTATTTATTTATTGTTAATCAGTCATTTATTTTTCATTTTTTATTACATTCAGAGATTTTAAAAATTAACAATATTTCTATACGCACTAAAATGCAGTCGGTCAGTTTGGTGTTAACACCAATCTATTTATTTATTGTTAATCAGTCATTTATTTTTCGTTTTTTATTACATTCAGAGATTTTAAAAATTGACAACATTTCTGTATGTACACATTAAAATGCAGTCGGTCAGTTTGGTGTTAACACCAATCTATTTATTTATTGTTAATCAGTCATTTATTTTTCGTTTTTTATTACATTCAGAGATTTTAAAAATTTACAATATTTCTGTATGTAGGTACACATTAAAATGCAGTCGGTCAGTTTGGTGTTAACAGTCAACACCAATCTATTTATTTATTGTTAATCAGTCATTTATTTTTCATTTTTTATTACATTCAGAGATTTTAAAAATTGACAATATTTCTGTATGTACACATTAAAATGCAGTCGGTCAGTTTGGTGTTAACAGTCAACACCAATCTATTTATTTATTATTAATCAGCCGCCTAGCAACTGCATCAAACAAAACTTTAATAATTCATTCCGTCATCATCACCAGAGCACCCTTTGATGTAATAATTGTTTTTTAACTCACATCAAATGTTTTTCACCATCATTTGTTTCCAGGATTAATCGGACCGAAGTTAATACAAACGCTAAAAGCACATGTTAGTATTTAATTAAAGGATATCCTAAATAATCCTCATCAGTGTGGCGGTGTGGTAAAGGGGGGCAGGTATTAAGTTCTATCATGTGTGACAAAACGAATTAAAAGTCGAATATGTCATCGCATCAAAATAAAACTCTACACAAAATGAAAGTTTTAAAAGCAATTGGATATAAAATATATATACAGGAGTTCCATAAATCGTGTTCGTGATATATGAATCGTTCTGAAGTAAATATTACTGACTCTACGAAATTTTGATGTAGAATATATGAGGAGGTTAGTATCAAAACGCAATATCTGACATAAGACAAAATGCTGAGAAAATGGTGAAAACTGATAACTGGTAGATAAGCGGAGGAAAGTATTCAAATTTTCACTACTGGAAGATTGAACGTCGGTAATTAATCTACTAAAACGAAAAAGAAAAAAAATAATTGGAAATTTTTTTATAAAGTTTTTGCTTTTTACTTATTGCTTTTTGAACCCAATTTTGATTATCAAAGAGTATGATTTGTATACAAGATTATTCTATTGAATAATATAACATATTTACAAAATAAACAAATTATTACATTTTTTTAAACGTGAATTTAGTAAAATATGTAATTTTTAATATATTTATTTTGCACAGATATTGCGTTTTGAAACAAAATTAACACTTAAAGTAGCTTAACTATGGAACGCATTGCATTTTAACCCATAATTACATATTTATCAACGAAAAAGAGGCTGCAAAGATGCATCTGATTCCACCTTTAGGTGAAAAATGAAACTTTGTGCAGATATTGCGTTTTGATACTAACCTCCTCATATCAAGTAACAATTTTAGTATACGAATTTTTTGAAGTGAAACTTCCTCAGCGAGCTAGTGAAATGGAATGATCTCAACACGTTTTAAAATACGACAGATTTTCATCAGAGAGTGTGCATATGAATGAGAGAGCGATGAGTATATGTATAAGTGAAAGATGAATGCGTACAAGCCAGTTTAAGTCGGTGTTTTTTTTACATTAAAATAATACGTTTGATTATTAATTTACTACGTTTAGCTTTATTTATATAACACCACTTTTTTTCGAAATTGGTGAACGCCCCTCGTGCAACTGGATGGTCTAAACATATAGTCATTATAATCACTCCCTACTTTCTACCGCACCATATTGATTTTTTAACAATACATAACAATAAAAAAACGACATAATTATTATTCACTAACTCTCCGTACATGTTAAATACTACTGCTTAGATCCTTAACAGAATAGCGTGATTATACAAAGCCTAAACTAATTCTACAGTTTTAGACTTTCTAGCAGTCAAAGTCCTATCAAAATCGGTTTATTAGTTATTTTTTAATTACCTGTATTTATTTAATTTCTCATTGCTTAGCTCCTTCATGAGATAGCGTGATTATATATAAATATATAGCCTAAACGAATTCTAGATTTTGAGACTTTCAAACAGTCAAAATCCCATCGAAATCGGTTCTGTAATTTTTGAGTTAACTCAAAACGAGCAGATAAATAATAATTCATTATTTCTCCGTACCTGTTTAATACCACTGCTCAGCCCCTCGACGAGATAGCGTGATTGTATATAACCTAAGGTCTTAGGCTTTCTAGCAGTCTAAGTCCCATCAAAATCGGTTCAGTAGTTTTTTAATTAACTCGAAACAAACAGATAATAATTTTAAAATGGATTATACAACATATTTATAAAAATCAAAAAAGTTAAAATTCAATTTCGCAGATAGATGTTTTACGAATCAACCTGTTTATACCAACTGCGCGTTGTTGGAATTGATAACGACGACTTTTATTGGTTTTTGTAAAGAGAATTGAAACGTTTTAATTGAAAATTTTTAATTAACGTTTTTTATTAATATATTTTTTATATCCACCTTATTTTTTATAGAAGAAAAACAAATATGTTTATTTTCATTGGAAAATATTGCGTCTATTTCGTAAGTTAACTTTACGAAAGTATAATAATCATAACGAAATAACCATAAGGTAAAGGCACCAGTTATGGCCGTTATAAGAGCAAGTTATTGTTTTTTTGAATTAATGGACTTGTTTTTTGTAATTATCATGAACTCATATTACTAATAAAACAAGTAACTTTTTATTTAATCAATTTAATTAGCAATGTCACCAAATATAGTTTGTTTTTTAAATTACAGCCTTTTATGTTGTTCATGTTTTTTCTCCAGTAATGGAAAAGGTAAAACCAGTAATGAGCACGCGCTTTACATTCTCTTTTTTGTCGTAATACTTATCATTTTGTAATCATTAGCAAGTGTCAATCACTGGGTGTCCATTACTGTATTTACTTTGTCCATTACTGAAGAAAAAAAACTATAAAAGGTACTTTTTTATAAGTAGCAAGACTTGATGAGAATAACAAAATATCTGCCTTGGGAACCACGGGACTTTCTTATACCTAACCTAACCTAACCTAACAGTGAATTGTATACGTGATTCTTTGTTTATTAAAACATTTCTAACAAACTAACAAGATAGAACAAAATCAATAATTTTATATTTATATAACAAGTGATTTTTTTAACGTAATAACTGAAAACTGATGTTTACTGTAAATTTTTGGATTTTTGAATTATTTTTGAAATAAGAAAAAAATGTTTTAGATAAAAAATGTCGAGTATGTTATTATCTATAATTTATTCCCCATACATTTTTTTCCAACATTTATGATTTAGCCAGAAATAATTTTTTTATGTAATTATTTAGATTCACCTACACAGTTCACTCTCAGTATTACGTATAAGAAAGTCCCATGTTACCTACGGCAAATACACACACTGTTCAATCTCTGTAATACGTATAAGAAAGTCCCATGACACTCATGGCAGATATTTCTCCTCTGTTATGAACCATTTGAATTATAATAAATTTTTTTTCTTCAAAAATTCGTTTTTATAAAAAAATGAATAGAGCATAAATTATTATAGATATAGATATTACCTACATTTTTTAACTTGACCATTTTTCTCTATTTCGCACTGTTTCAGAGTAATTCAAAAAATTAAAAAATCGACGTAGGTAAACATCCGTATCCGGTTGAAAGATCGTTTTCAAAAATAGGACGTTTTCTTCCCAGCCCTAAATTAATTTTAAATATAAAATATCAACCTTCAACGATTTGTCGTATTTGAGTTACAGCGCTTACAGACAGACAGACAGACCGACAGACGGACACACAGACATCATGGCGAAAATAGTCAGAATGGATTCAGGGAAGGTCAAAATAGATAATTCCGTCAAAATCCGGAGTTCGAAAAAAATCGGCTTCACTATACTTACTTATACTATATGTATATTTCATATACATGGTATAAAAAAGTAAAAAGAAGCCCATCAATTTCAAAAAACAGTATACCTTGCTTTTAATGTGTCTAAATCTGATGTCAGTACAAATTAACACGACTGCGGTTTATAGCTGCAGAGTTCTATGTCACCAAAATTACATATCACGTTTTTCATCCCCATATGAGTTAAAATAGTATATATTTATTTTCTAAGGCCACGTATGTAAGCTATTTACGAAAAAATAAAACTGATAAACCATTTTCCGAAGCAGGAAAAGTCCAATTTCACTTCAGACACAACATTTTCCGATAATGGGATTGCGTTTTCCTATCGCCTGTTTTATTTTCCACACAAGGGCCATTTCAGTTTTGCCGCGGGCCATTAAATCTGTCAAAATATTTTTATGTAACACATAACCGACGGTATTATTGGAACAAACAAAAATATTATAGCTATCCGTATTAATGATTACTTTACGTAATTTCTGGTACAATTTTTGTTGTTCTCCTTCGCTCAGAAGTTTAAGATTTTTTTTTTTAGAATTTTTCACATCGTACTTTTTGGGTTTTTATAGTGGATGTGGGGGTAATTAAACAATATAAAACCATATTTTATATATTATAATACACATGCAATTAAAAAAATCAATAAAAAAGTCATAACCTTTTAAATAAGTTGGCTACAATCTTTGAATAGTAAGCGGTAAAAGGGGGTCACCTATGTTTATTAGTTTTCTATTTAATATCTGGAGAACTCATTGTGATATAACTATGAAAGGCTATAGCCGGGTAAGCATGCAAAACATTCCTTTGCATATATTTCGCTGTGTTTTTTTTAGAAGTTACATTCCATGTAACTTTCAACCTGACAAAATATTTTTTTTTTTTGATAATCTGTCAATCAATATATTTAGAGGTACTTATGACACCATTTTGTCTCGGAGGGCAACCACCATTTCATAAAATATACCTTTACAACATTTCAAAATCCCAAATTGATTCAAAGGGTATATCAACAATTTTTTTTAATTCAGTACATTTAATTTAAAAATAGCCATTACTGGGGTTATATCCAAAACTGGTGCCAGTACCTTATTTACTTTTCAATATAACAAACCTGGATTAAATTGAACAAATAGTTTTTGAGATAATAATTCCCAAAATTCACCTATTTTTTCCATCCTCTACTCATATGTTCCCCCTTAAAATAATATCTTCGATCCACCATTAAAAATTTTTTACATTCGTTGTAAATTATTTTGTATAAATCTGTAGATTCTGTCTGTATAAATTTTTTTTTGGGAGGGGGGTTTAGGTCGAATTACTTACAATATGATCACTTTAAAAAAAAATTTTAATTGTCATCTGTCAGTTTATTTAAACTATATCCATAATAATATTATAAATGCCAAAGTGTGTCTGTTTGCTTCCTTTTCACGGCTAAATTGCTAAACCGATTTTGATAAAGTTTGGCAAAGAGACAGTTTGCATCCTGAAGAAGGACTTAAGCTACTTTGTATCCCAAAAAAATTATTAGATAAAATAATAACTTTTTAACGCCCGATCGGTTAGGTTAGTTTAAGGTAGTAGTCTGGTAACTTGGGTTCAAAAAATCGAAATTTTTTTTTTGCTTAATTTGAAAGTACAATGTCTTGAGAATATACTGTGAAAATTTCAGACAGAAATTCGAAATATTTCGGGAGTTATAACGATGCCTATGAAGAGGATGAAGGCATATTATACGCTCCAGGCATAGACGATTGACGTAAGTATGTTTACTTATAAAAATTTGTTGTTGAACTTTAAACGCGTTTTTCTCAAAACATTGTTTTTCTGGTCGGCCCGGGTCCTAACTTTTTTTCTACTGAACCGATTGCTTTCAAATTTTAACAGGCTGTTCTACACACTTATAGTTCTCGTCGGTACTAACGAGAATTTTTTTCACCCCTAACTTTTTATTTTACAACCCTTTCTTTGCTAAAATAAAAGGACTTTTTTTTTCAAAGTCCGCCATTTTGTTATTTACCCTTGAAATTTAACTTCAGTAGTTCCGACCAGAATGACATGTCTATAGATTAAGAATAATCAAGAATATTTGATTTCAGATAACATCAAGAGCCAAAATCACCCGGGCCACCCACGTGCATTTTTTTTGAGTGACAATAATAATAGTAATAAACTATTAAATTTTTTCAAATAATTTTTTTTTTATATTTTCAATATGTAAATAAAAACACTCTAAATATTAAAGATAATTCATTTTTATTTTCCTATAAAAAATCACCCTCCAAAGAAGTCATGAAAATAGGCATAAGTTACCAGACTACTACCTTAATGACATCCATTGTGCAAATGCGAAATTAAAAACCTATTTTATCGACTATCATAACAGAAATCTGTATTATCTAACCTGACGAAGTCACGAGTAACAGCTGGTAATAAATAAAATGAATGGTATTTTATGTATCTACTAGCTGCTACCCGCGACTTCGCTCGCGTGGATTTCGAAACCCTTCATATGTGACAGGGGGTAAAATATTAAATTTATCTTATTTTTAGTTTTCTTTAATTATACAAAATCGTAAATGTGTCGGCTCCTATGCGAGATAGAGGGGTTTTTCCGCCCTAAAACCCCCACCCCCGTGGTATTTTTCCCGCTGGATCGAATAAAACCACTTACAACCCTTCATATGTAACGGGTAAAATATTAATTACTAAAAAAAATTTAAAATTTTCCTCCCCCTTGCAATTCCTTAGGGGTTGAATTTTCGAGATATGAAATAGCCTTAATCCGTCCTTGGGATGTAAGCCATCTCACTGCCAAATTTCATCAAAATCGGTAAAGCAGTTTAGTCGTGAACAGGTAACAAATAGACAGACTGAGAGATACACTTTCGCATTTATAATATAAGTCGCGACTCCTATGTAAGATAAGGGGTTGTTTTGTCCCCCTAATAATCCCTCTTCCGTAGTATTTTTGCCCGCCAGATCGAATGTAATCAATTACAACTCTTCATATGTGACAGGGGGTAAAATATTAAATTTTTCTTATTTTTAGTTTTCTTTCATTATACAAAATCGTAAATATCTCGGCTCCTATGCGAGATAGAGGGTTGATTTGCCCCCTAAAACCTACGCCCCCGTGGTATTTTTCCCACCGGATCAAATAAAACCACTTACAACCCTTCATATGTATCGGGGGGTAAAATAATAATTACTAAAAAAAAATTAAAAATTTTCCACCCCCTTGCAATTTCTTAGGGGTTGAATTTTTAAGATACGAAATAGCCTATGTCCGTCCTCGGGATGCAAGCTATCTCACTGCCAAATTTCATCAAAATCGGTAAAGCAGTTTAGTCGTGAACAGGTAACAAATAGACAGACTGAGAGATACACTTTCGCATTTATAATATAAGTCGCGACTCCTATGTAAGATAAGGGGTTGTTTTGTCCCCCTAATAATCCCTCTTCCGTAGTATTTTTGCCCGCCAGATCGAATGTAATTAATTACAACTCTTCATATGTGACAGGGGGTAAAATATTAAATTTTTCTTATTTTTAGTTTTCTTTCATTATACAAAATCGTAAATATCTCGGCTCCTATGCGAGATAGAGGGTTGTTTTGCCCCCTAAAACCTACGCCCCCGTGGTATTTTTCCCGCCGGATCGAATAAAACCACTTACAACCCTTCATATGTATCGGGGGGTAAAATAATAATTACTAAAAAAAATTAAAAAATTTCTACCCCCTTGCAATTTCTTAGGGGTTGAATTTTTAAGATACGAAATAGCCTATGTCCGTCCTCGGGATGCAAGCTATCTCACTGCCAAATTTCATCAAAATCGGTAAAGCGGTTTAGCCGTGAAAAGGTAACAAACAGAAAACAGACAGACAAACACACTTTCGCATTTATAATATTAGTATGGATATCGTAAAATGTCCAAATATTACTTTACTTAATATTTTATTAACTAATTAAAATTTGAACAATAAAACTTAAATTTTTCGAAAAATTGTTCATTCGAAGAATTTTGATTTGAAAAATTGTGATTCGAAAAATTGTGTTTCGAAAAATTTACACCAGACCTAATAATTAATTTCGATATTTTACCTTTCATAGAAGTGAAATGTTTCTTCATATTTAAATTTTCAATCAATATAGGCATTTCAAAATATTTAATTGTTAATATGTGTCAAAAATCATTTAATTGTTCGACAAAATATTTTAAAGAGACATAATCATAGTAACCTAAATTAATAAAATAAAATATTGAAACCGTAAATTATAAAATTCCGTATTCCATGGCTAGGTACTATGTTTTTATATACCTAAATTATAACATACCTGGTTAAATTATTTCTATATCGTCCCCTCCAAGGCAAAGTATCGTAAGATACACTTTTTGCGAAATTGAGTTATCGATTCTAAAAATCTCATATAAAAGCGACAAAATTCTCTTTTCCGCTAAAAAATCTGTTAAAACTTTTATCGTATTCCTCCAGACAATGTATTCTAAGCACCGATATCTGTTTTATGAAATATCGTAACCAACAATAATATAGTATCGTAACCAGTGACGTAGCTAGCCCTGAGTGGATCCTGACTGGCCTATATGGTAGGTACTTTCCCGCGACGGAATAATATAGTGCTGTGACGGAGTGCTTTCTTATTTATTCATTAGAGCTGGGCTTTTATCAATTTTAATTTTATTAATTTTAAGATATTTTAGAAAAATCGTACCTGTTAAAACTTTATTGCACAAACTAAATATGGTTTATCTATGAGGTTTTTTCAATATATTTTTTACCCTCAATAACTCAATTTGGTTGATATTGAAGTATGATGTAGAACAGTGCTTCCTAAACTTTTCCTACGACAGAACACTTCACAAATCCTGAAATTTTAATGGAACGTCTTGGTTATTTTGTAAGTAATATATAAAATAAGGAAAAAAGTAAATTTAAATCAGTCAAGCATGTTTGAACTTCTCGCAGCATTTAAAAACATTGAATATTAACTTTGATATTTTTTACGCTTAAACTGATAAGACATACGTTATATATCGTAGTACAGGTATTCCTCGACTTACAACCGAGATAGGTTTCTAAACATCGATCGTAAATGGAATAAGTTGTAAGTTAACACGTACAATATGTACATATTTTTGCTTTGGACGTTTTCCTTGATGTGAAGCGAATCGCATTTTCTATACATAACAAACAGTTGCGGGTTCCCAAAAATATCTACATAAATAATAATAAATTACATTTTTGGGAAATTCCCGGAACTGTTTGTTTCATTTATGTAATATGTGCATGTAAGAAAGAGACAAAGACAATTATAAGTCGAGGATTACCTGTATATTTGTTTACGATGCGTTTTCAACTCTTGTCGTATGAAAATATATTGCATACTAAATACATATTATGACATTTGTTTCTGATATGACAACGACAAAAAATTATTTTATGACTTCTGGTACATGTATTGTATTACATCATGTACTTACATGATTTGAACATTTTATGAATATTAAAAATAATTTCATTTTTGGTTTTTCTGCTCGTGTCTTTCAAAAATTCATCAATGTGTCTATATAAATACATTATTAGCTCTTGTAGATACTCGTACACCCTTTGTACAATTAATTAATTAATTACAATCAAATATAGGTCTTGTCAATTGAATGAAGCTTTCGTAACAATTTGCAATAAATCAACATCTTGTTTTAATTTTGTAAATGTACATTTTAGGTTAGTACATTGGGTAAAGATGACAGATATACAGTTTCAAACAACAATTAAAATAATATCATTTAAAATTACAATGTTAATTTGAAATTATATAAATTCTTCTGATATTTATGATTACAAATAAATATAATAAAATACCTATACCTATGAAAGTAAAAATATTGATAATTCAATGACTTAAGATTTAAAAAATGTCATTATATACCTACTTAATTTTTATTTGTACCGGGAACACATATCTATCGCCGAATGTTGGTCGAATTGTGTCCGAATGCTGTAATTGTTTGTCTTCAATTTTTTTGTCAAATTTATTTATGAAAATTTTAATTATATATTACATTAGAGTTCTGCATATTTTTTCATTCGTTATGTTCTTTATATTTCTTTTTTGTTATATTTTATTGTTCACTTCAAAATTTTAAATGGCCACTGACATTTAAAATTTTTTAAAATAATCAATAAAATACAATGTATCCATAGTTACGACATTTGCAATTAATTTAGTAAATGCTTAAAGCGCATTATATGTAAACGTATTTTGTTTATTTTCTCCTCTTTAACATATCTTTTTCAAAAATCAGACACGGGTTCATGGTTGTCAATTAACCAAAGTATTTGAAAAAAATTAAAAAAATCTAATATCGGTTTTCGTTTTGATACTTTTTTACATCAAAACTTTTTTTTTCTTTTTTTTTTCATTTTTTTTAAATCTGAAATTTGAACCTTACATTATATCGCCCAAGGAATATAAAAAAAAAAATAAAAAAATTCTAACTTTTTTTTTGAAAAATTGGGGGCCCCTTGTCACCCCATTTATAAACTTTTTCAAAAAAGGCCCACTAGTTGTTATTTTTTACCCCCAAGGAATATATATATCAAATTTCAAGGTTCTCCGATGAGTGGAAATGGTCAAAAAAATGATTATCAGTCAGTCAGGGCACTTCGTTATATATAGTAGATAATTAATCATAGATAAATTCATACGGTGGCCACAACAGCAAGATGTTATTTATTCATTGAACATTGTCTATGGATCGTAATTAGTGGTTGTTTCTAATCTAAGCACACTTTTTATTTACGCTAAAGAACAGACGCAAGATTGATGGCCGTATGAATAATACATGAAGCTAAAATGAAACCTGAGATTATTTTCCGCCCGAAGAAGATGTATTTTATCTTATTCTTCTTTTCCGTACTGATTCTTTTTAAATTTTTCATCATTTTCTCGTTGAATCATTTTCGGGGATTTTCTATTATGATTTCCATTCATTATATACGTATTATTGGTATTTTCAATATTGACTTTTCCTTTTTAATGTTTTTCACAATTTGTAAAATTATAATAAAAACGAACCTAATTTTTAACAGATAAATTTTATGATTTTGTCCACTTATTTGGGAAAATTTAAGATGGTGAAATATTGCCAATGTAGACAATACACGTAAAAAAAATTTCCACAGTTTAATTCCATTTTTACTTGGACAACAATTCGAAATTACAACTTTATTGTTTATATTTTATTAAGAATTATCACTTTTTTTAAATTTTTAACCTAGGCACACATAAACTTACTTTATTTCAAACATTTTTACTTGAATTATGGGTTGACTACCTATCGTCCGTGAAACTGGGCAGTACCGTTTATCATGTAACGTTTATAATCAAAATTAACGACACGAGTGCTTCGTAACTACTCAAAATTGAATTACTTGTCCGATTTTGTGTAGTCGATAGATACAATATAATCGGTTTGCTACAAGCTGTAATCTGTCTTCATCAAAAAGACTGTATCTATTGCTGCCTTTTGTGAAGTAGATAGTGGAGGGAGGGGGAGGTTAGTAGGGAAGGAGGAGGGATGATTGATTCCACTGGAAGTATCTTGTACAGGAGATTAGACGTGGGGTAAATGGGGAAAGATATTGAGAGGTAGAGTGTATTTGAATTTATATTCAAAAAATATGTTTTCATTTTTTATTCATATTTCGATAATTTTTTAAGACTTTACTCAAAAACTACTGAACCGATTTGGATGGGAGTTTGATGGTTAGGAAAATAAACCCAAAAACACTAGATTTTGTTAAAGCTATGTATGATAACTCTACTCCATTAAAGGGGTGAGCAGTAAAATTATACACGTATAAAAAATTCACTATTGATACTACTTAACCTATTACTCTGGAATTTTCACTATCGCACAGTATTTGGGGTATTCGTTTAAGTTATATATATAACTTTAAGAGTAGGGCAGTACGTAAGACAAAACAAACACAGCAGTAAGCACACAGAATTTTAAATTATATCGAAATAAAGAATTAAAAAATGATTTAACTGTTTCTATCGAAATAAAATCACCCGCCGTTAATAAATGAAAGACGCTAGACGGGTTAAGTCGCAATTAAAATTGAATTATACCGATATAAGAACTTTACAATGAATTAAACAAAATTCCAGTCTAAGCTGAATTTAAAGAGTTGAAATTGAGTTCGTTACGCCAAAAGCATATTTGATTTTCACTTCACAGGTTGGACTTAACAAGAATGGAGAAAAACCAGGGGCGCATCATAAAAACATTTAAAAAATTCGTCGATAAAATAAAAAATATTTCAGGTATAATTTTAAATTAATTACAAACAGATAAAGATACTAATTGATATTTTTTCTTAACAAAACGCTTTCTGAAAGTCTATTTTATTAAAAGTTACTGGCACCAGTCCTGGACCATACTCCAGTGTTGCGCTCTTGTTTAATTAAATGTACTAAATTATAAATATAAGATATTTGAATATTGTCATTACAGCATCAAAATCTATAGACACTTAACTATAAAACAGCTTAATTTGATGACAATCAGCCAATGGTGGACGTTTTAACTAATTATTAGTATAATCTATTTATTAATTATTATATTATCATAGCATCTGCTTTACATTGTTTCTAATTTTATGATTCTTTATTTAATAACTTTTGTGTCATAGTATTTATCATTTTGTAATCATTAGAAATTGTCCATCACTTGGTACCCATTACTGGTTTTTTACTTTGTCTATTACTGGAGAAAATAGAATAATAGTATAATAATAGTATAATTTGATCATGAAATGGTTAAAACTGGTGTCAGTTTATTTATTTTTATAGAGGCTCTAGAGTAAATTTTCTTGTTTAGAAATTATTAATTTAAAACTAAATATAGATAGATAGAAATTATTAATATTTTAACAAAATCATTTAAAATAATAAAATATTTTTTTCAGAGAGTTAATATTTCATGTTGAAAAATCAGTGTTTCAGACATTAAATTCACCCTTTAATTTAAATTACACCGCAGCCCCAAGAGGAAAATAAAATTCATATTAAAAAATATCAAAATATCCTTATAAGTAACAAGATATTACTAAAATATGTACATTTTTATTAACATTATAAAGTAAATTATATCCACGTCCGGTACTGCGTGAAATTACTACCCCTGATGAAGTTTCGTGGACGGTCTCCTTTCAAATTAATGAACGCAAGATACCCCTTGCATATACAGGATGATCCACAACAAGTCAAATAAAAAACCAACTTCAAAAAACCATAAAAAGTATAGAATAACTAAATGTAACAGTTTTTGAAACCGGTTTTCTTTTTTTTCTTTCTTAAAAAGTTTTTTATTGGCTTAGCACCGACTTCAAAAACTATTAATTTTAATTATTATATACTTTTCAGTGTTTTTTTTTAATTCGTTTTTTTAAGTTTTTTATTTTTTATTTTTGAGTTTCTCTCTTTGAAGTCCATGGTCAGATTCTAATAAAGTTTATAAGTAGTGGCACCAGTCTTGGCAAGAACCCCAGTAATGGTAAATTTTTAATTAAATGTACTGAATTAGAAATATGTGTTGATATTTGATTACTACCATTTCTGAATATTAATCTATATACATTTAACTGTCTTACAGAGTGAGTCGATGACAATCGACCAATAGGTGTTAAAATGGTGGACATTTAAACTAATTATTAGTATAATTTATTTAATAAATATTGTACTATCGTAGCAACTGCTCTACAATGTTCTAAATTTGAAGATTCTTTCTTTTATATATTTTGTGTCATAGTACTTATAATTTTTTAATCATTAGCAAGTGTCCATCACTGCGTGCTCATTAATGGTTTTACCTTTGCCATTACTGGAGAAGAAACATGAACAAAATAAAAGGCTATAATTAAAAAACAAACTATATTTGCGGACTTTGGTAATTAAATTGATTAAATGAAGAGTTGCATGTTTTATTAGTAATATGAGTTCATGAGAATTATTAAAAACAAGCCCATTAATCCAAAAAAAACGAAAACTTGCTCTTATAGCGGCCATAACTGGTGCCTTTAACTTAATTGACCACCTTGGAGGTATTATCTTTCAAACTAATAAAAAATCGCCTAAATCGGAGCATATTTGTCGGAGTTTTATCCGAACATACATAAAAAATATATATTGTCGATCTGAGAACCTCCCTCTTTTTTGAAGTCTGTTAAAAAATTAATAAAATTAAATTCAGGTTCTTCACGTACAATTAAGAGCCTTATTATGTTGTCTATGATCTACGAGTATGTTATGTAATAGCAATAGATCGTGTGATCCATAGACAAATCTTTGCATATAAAAGATGATTAATTAAAAGCGAAAAACATTTAAAAAAAACAATTTCTTGATGAGGTGTTATATGAGTGATTAACAGCTTTATTATGTTATCTATGATCTATGCCTCTATGGTATGTATTGTATAATGGAAATATTTACATCGAGTTATCCACAGACAAGAAAGCTCTGTATATATACAGGTTAATTCATAACAGACGAAAAAATCTTTGCCCGATAAAAAAATTAATTATGCGATTCTGACTAAAATTTATCAATGTCATATTTAAAAAAAAAATAACCATTTAGCCGTCACTGATTTTGATAAAACTTGGTACAAATGTTATGCAGATAAAATTAAGGGCACTAATTTTTAGGAGACGAAATCGACCCTTGAAAATTAGGGTAAAATTTAATTACCGAAGTTTCTTTTTGTAGATATGCTATTTTTTGAAATTCGGCCAATTTGATTAAAAAATGTTTGTTGAATTTTTGAAGTTATATTTTTTTAACACCCTGTATATATTGTAAGTACAGGACCCTCGTCAGCGTTGTGACAAAGAGGAAAAATGATATGAGATTCTTGAAAGAATATGACAAGAAACAGGAGGGGGTGTGGGCTGTTTTTAATAATACCTCGCAGCAAAAACAGTGGCGTGTTTATTTTCCAAAATAATTTTGTTATTATAAATATGTTACCCTCTTTATCTAACATAATTCTAAATTATTTATAGTTAATAATATGCAGTATACGTTTAATTAATAAATAATTTTTAGTATAGATAATTGAAATGATATATTTATTTGTACATTATTTTCTTAGAAATGTTTGGCATATAATATTTATTACGTGGACCACCGTTTGAGAAATACATATGTAGTGGATACAACATAATATATGCCTCAATCTATGTGACACCTTAGTTAATAAATAAAAAATTTAATAAGCAAATAAATAAAACTATGTTTTTTTAAGGAGGGGTGAGATAATAAAATATTAAATAAAACGAACGACCCAATTTTGCCCTAATTATGCAACACCATTGTTTCTACACAGATATTTTGAATAAGCAAATAAAAATATTAATTTATGATTTTTTGGGGAAAATAATCAAATATCAAATAAAATGTACTACCTCAATTTTCCTTAACTATGCGACACCACTGTTTCTAAACGAAAATTTTAATAAGCAAATTAATTTATTTTTTGTTTTAAAAGTTATCAAATATTATACCAAATGTAAATAAAACTGGTGGTCTCTATTTATTCTATCAATGCGACACCACTGTACCTAAACGGAAATTTAACGGTGGTAGATCGTAAAATTACGTTTTAATTTTTAAAACAGTATTAAATTTTAATTAAATAAAATTAATTAGTTCTATGAGAAGCTGACGCAGTCATTTTTGTCACAATTTTGCTTTCACTTTATTAAATGTTGTGTTCATGTATTTTCATAAGGAAATTTTATATAAGATAAAAGAAAATTCTATTTTGTATTAATTTATATTACTTACGTCTTTATGATAAGGAAAATTATGGTCGTTCTGAACGGACCCCATACAACACAAGACGCTAACAATAAGTCTTGTCTTGGCTTAAAAACGAGCTTGTTTCGTTTTTATTAAAATTTTATAAATTGCTTCCTCGTAATATCGAAGATACGAGAAGCTGTGATCGTTTCAGATTGAAACAAAAAAAATGTTCTCCAATTTCAAAATTTTAAAATGATTTATCTGTTTCACGTCAACGCAAACACTTTTCGTTCCGTGTCTGTCTGTCTGTCTGTCCGTGTGTCCGTCCGTCTGTCCTCCGAATCCTTGTCACACGCATAACTCATGAACCACTGAACCGATATTATTGAAACTTGGTCGGATGGTTGGGTCTGGCTTGAGGACGGTCCCATTTCAAAATCATCAGAATCGTATGTAAGGGGGAGGGGTGACTCCCCAAAATATTTTTTCAAGATATCTCAAGAACGACACATGTTACGTGAAAATTTTATAGAATATTTTTTGTAGAGCATTAAATTTCCTATAATATGGGTCTACAACGTTTGTTGTAAAATATTTCCTTACAAAGATTTATCTCAATTTATTTTAAAAATTCGTGTTTTGTTTTTCTACATTGATATTGCTTGGATATATTTAATGTCATTTTGACGTTTTAAATTTCCAAAAAATTAAAAATATATGAAAAAATATTCAGGTGCGTTTTATGAAAAATTTCGAACTAATATATTTAGTAAAATTGTATAAAAATTAAATGGTTAACCAATTCCAGGCAATTGTTGAATAATTAACTACCTTTGGTGAATTTAGCACGAGGAAGCACTGTGCATTTACTTGACAGATGTTTTTTTATCGTTCTCGTTAAAATTTAATCTAGTATTAATTCAGTACAAAAATTCGACTCAGTTTGAAGCCCCTATAAGTATTATACATTTTATTATATATAGTGTCCGACTGAAGGGTAATTTTTTTGCTGGAACCGAAGCAAAACTTCGGTTTTTTTGTTACCTAAAAAATGTTCATCAATTGTTTTCAAATGAAAATAGTTTACGAATTGGCAGATATACCGGGTGTTCCAGACCACCCGTCCACTCTGTTTTACGCCTAAACTATTGAAGATAGAGTTTTATGATAAAAAATTTACTATACATATTGTATATCGACCCTAAAGAATTTCAGGAAAATATTATAAATATAAATAAAAATTTAAAAATAATATTTCATTAACATTTAACGAAACTAGAGCACTTTTAGTAAAACGCTAAAATTTGGGAACAAGTCGCCATATTTTCTAAACAATTGAATGTATGAAAAATTTTTTTTTACAAAAGTTTCTTACTTTTTTTATGATCTTTAAAATTATCTACATTTGGATATACCGTTCCATTTGATTTTGCTAAGAAACGGGAATGTACCCCTCAAACTACCCAAGTTTTTTAAAATTACATTTATCTATAAATTTACGAAAATATGGTGGAGGTGCAGGGAATAAAAAATATAAAATTCTTACTGACGTGATATGTATTTATGTACTGTATAATATACATATTATAACAAGTTAGGAAGGGGACGGGGGAAAATGTTAAATTTTAACTGACATGATTTTGTTATTATATATATGTACTGTTACATACGTATAATAGAGTCAGGAGGGGGGGAGGGAGTGTTTTATAGAGTTTTATGAGCTGTACAGACAACACGGACAGCTGTTAATCCGAGTTAATATTGCACAGAAATAGTTTATAGTGGTGGTTTATTATGATAACAAGATACCTAATTAGTTAATAAAAACGCAAACTTTGCTAATTTCTCTCGAGATCGTACAACAGAGAGACATAAGGGCAGGAGCGTATTCAGGAGGGGGGCTACATGTACTGAAAGTACAGATAAACTTCTCAAAATCGATTTTAAAATACAAGACGCGGTCTCCATTCACTTTTACTCGATTGAAAAAGTGGTATATATTCAATAATAATCTACTAGACACCGGTTGTCACCACGCACATGTATAACGGAACTCGGGTATTCAGCAAACTTTGACTTTATTCCGTAACCTATTTGTGTTAATTCATATTAAACATAATATGTAACAGTGAATTTCAGTCATTAGAAATTTCATTGATTTTGAATAAACATTAACAATAAAATGGATCTTGGCTTCTGGGTGCAAGCCGCGTCGGTTTGGTCGTGTTATCGGCTAACGTTTCGTCACACATTGCTGTGGACATCTTCAGGGCTCTTCTAAAAGTGTATTCACAATAAGATGCTATATTTTTATAATAGTTAAACAAACAATTTTTTTTTGTCAGAAATCTGTTAAATTTTATTTAAAAAGTAGAGTAAAATATTTGATAATATGAAACACTGCTTTCTAATGCTCCATTTACGAGCTGTTCTCATGGAACCAATTAAACGCGTAAATGGAGGGATTACTCTATATGAATTAATGGTTCCATCAAATTCTAGACGTTTATAAATATATCAATTCTCAAATCGTTTTAATTGTCTGTTAGTGAGCTTATCACTCGAGAACTACGTATCTGATTTACGTGTTTTTTTTTAAATTCATAAATATGTTCCTTAGCCAGATTTTAGTATATATTTTGTTACGTTAGGTAACACAAGGAATAAGTAGTGACAAGAATAGTAAATCGTCTCTTTTACAATACGCTGCCTAAACCGTTAGTAAAGAATTGTGTGGAATAAAAAGATCTAAACTACATATATTTAGATAATATTTAAATAAACTGCAAATTTCCTTACTTCTAGTTATCAGATTTGGTTGAGTTTTAATAGGGTTCTATTCTGCAAATAGATGAAGCGAATTCAAAAGGTTTAATGTTAATTTATCACGTATTGCGAGCTGCAGTTTGTTGCCGTGATGTAAAAATGGGTCTAAAACGACAAATTGAACTTTGTTTATATTTTTATGACAGAATTAATTAATAAATTAAGTGAATATGGAGACTGTAATGTTATCATTTAGAAAATGTAAACATGTAAGGGAGTTACTGAAGAAATTTAATATATAATGCTCATTTTATCAAATTTCATACGAAAAAAATAGTGGGACGAGAGTAATACCACACTGCAAAGCAAGCTTTGGGTGTGCTAATAATTATTACTTATTGAGTGAATAATGTTAGAGTTACACAATTTCAGGTAGTGTGCCATGGACTTCAATAGGTTATACTTCTTTCCTTGTCTAAAGTGATTAGACTTTTGATTCCGTCGTGGTGGCGGTAGAGGCGCCACTGACGGCGGTAATGGCGTTTACAGTTTTTAGTGGATAGCTTTAGAGGGATTTGGAATCAGCGTTGTTATATCTTCACTTTTATTTAGTATTGATCGTTAACGTTGTTTTACAGTTAAACGATGTTTAAATGGTCTTGAAAGGAAAGGGGGTGGAGGGGGGGGGGGGGAGTTTTGTACTTTCTTGGGGAATTTTATGAATTCTAAACTGAACTTGGGTAACAGAACGATATATATCTATAGAAATTGTATAAAATTCGAAGTAAGATACACAGAATGTGATGATTGAGAAATAATTTATTTATTTTATAGTGTTTTTTTATCTTCTTCACAAATTTGAGGTCAACAGGTTTGGCTCTGGCATAAATGTCTGTCTGTTTCTCCAGTAATGAGCTAAATCAGGGCTGACCATTGGCCAACCTGCAGTCCGCGATCACAAACGAAGAAATTATGTTTATATTTTATGTTTTTTTTAAAGTAAACATTATAAAAATAAACAAATCATCAATTTTTAAAAAAAATTTGCGGAATTAATTATTTACAAAAAAAACACCTTCTGAAAAAATAATTTGGGTAATTAGGGCTCGATATCAGTACTGAAAATTTTGAGGTTTAGTTCCAAAAAGACTCATAATATAGTAGCTACATAATTTTCAAGAAACAAAAACGGAATTAATTATTTACAAAAAAAAACACCTTCTGAAAAAATAATTTGGGTAATTAGAGCTCGAAATCAGTAATGAAAATTTTGAGGTTTAGTTCCAAAAAAACTCATAATATAGTAGCTACATAATTTTCAAGAAACAAAAAAAACCTGTTGCAATACTCCGGTGGTTTTTGATTTACAAAACACAAAAAGACGATGTCACTGCTATATAACTTGTCTAATAATCTTCACAACATGATGCTTCATGAATTTCTTATCATCGTCTTTTGTCAGCCGCGTGACGAGGGTCTCCTTTTACAAATTTGCAGTCCTTTGTGACCACACACCAGAAATAATCAAAATATTAACAATATGTCTGTATGTATGTACTTACGTGCCATACCTACTTTTATCTTTTTCATTTTATATCAAACGCATTGTCATACTCAGTGGTACCGAATTGAGGTACAGGGGTTATATCACCCCTTCACATATAAAAAAATAGAACATTTTACATTTGAACTAACTTACAGGGGCAAACCCAATTAGAATTTTGAAAAAAACAATTTTTTTTGCATTTTCTCAAAGTAGAATATTTCAAAAGTATTCTCTGAAAATTTCAGACAAATGTCCTGTCCATAGACGATTCAGTGTAAGTTCAAAAATAAATTTTTTATCTGCATGCTAATCGTACTCAAAACTTTAAACGCGTTTAACTCGAAACCATGTTTTCGAAGTCGGTGATCCCTGTAACTTCAGAACGGTTTTGCCGATCGATTTGAAATATTTCTCACTTATTCTATACATAAATGCGAGTGAAATTTTAGTCGAATAAAGAACTTTGACTTTTAACATCCGCCATTTTGTGAAAATTCAAAATTTTTCAAATCTCTTCGTCTATCCAGAGCATTATGTCATTAGCTAATGATCCCTTTTTTTCAGATGATCTAGTGACGAGCAGCAGTGATCACGGCAAAACACTGTTCTTTTGGACCCCTCCCAAATTTGCTGTATCCCACTTACTTTTTAATATTTTGCCATAAAAAAATTATAATATTTTCTGTAAATTCATGTGGAAAAACATTTGTTATTAAATATTTTAATGCGTGGCCAAAAAAAATCCTAAAAAAGAGCTTTTTTGGAAGTTCCAACTGGGTTTGCCCCCTTAATTAAACAATTAAAATGTAATAGATAAAATTAATACTGTGTGAAAAATAAGGGAGAGTATAAGGAGTAAATTTTTACATTTTATATAAAAAAAATTACGAAACAATGATAATACAAAGAAAGTTTGTGTGTAGTAATTTCAAAAACTACCGGACCGATTTTGGTGAAACTTTCACCAACGTGTTCCTAGAAATCTCGGAATCCAATAGGGTATATATCATTATGCTATCACCGAAAACAGCTGAGCAGTGAATATTTTTAAACAATTCTTTATAAACATTTTAAATAAAATAAAATCGAAATAATGGTAATAATCAAAATATTAACGGCAGAAGCAGTGGAGAGAGTACAGGGGAAGACGCTACTTTTAGTCATTTCGACTACAGAAAGACTCATTCATAAATATAAAAACAAACGGTATATTTCTCTTAAAAAATATCATATTATTTTTCGTTATGGAGCCGTGATATTTTTAAATAATAAATTGCATATATTAATCTTAAGAATTTTTTGTTCTACCCATCATGACGTGAATACCCCAGAGTTATAAACGAGATGAGATTGACTTTTAACCCTTTCAAGACCTTTTCGTACCCTGCCAAAAATAAATGTAGATAACTTAAAAAAAATTAATTTAGAGAAATTAATTATTTTTAATGCAAAAATGATCTATTCAATTTTACACAAGAACAATATTATTAATTCCCTTTCAAGACCTTTCGTACTATCCTTAAGATAAACGTAACTAAAAAAATAAAATTAAAAATAATTCATTTGGGCAAATTAATTATTTTTAATGCAAAAATAAAGTCAAATTCAATTTTTAGTCCAGGCTGTGGAGGCTTAAACAGATTATTTTTGCTTACAGTTTTAATACTTACAGGATATGTTACCTAAAGTTTGCTCCGATTTTGGTTGTCCGTGACAGGAATTAAATTTAAATAAAAGATTTTTGCTATATAGCAGTCTAAATAAGTATTATACAATTTTTTTTTTTAAATAAAAGTAATTCGTTACAAAATTTCCAACAACCTCCATTTTGAAAAATAAAATAAAAAATTCATTTGTTAATCCGCTACGGTGAAAATACACTTTTTAAAAACATTAATAACTAATAAAATTTACAGTTTTTAAAGTTGATACCTCTTGAACATAAACATTCTGTAGTACAGAACATTCACTGAAAATTAGGACCTGATATCTTCAACTGTTTTTGTTTTATTAAATTGTTAATAATGGAATCATGCTTGTCTTTGATTAACAATAAAAGTTTTTGTAAAACCTTTATTTTTGTACAGCTGTTTGTATGTGTTCTCAAAGACTTCTATAATCGATTCCCACCATAAAAAAGTAAAAATTTTCAATTCACTAAGATCGTATTGTTGAGTTTTTTTTATTTTAAACCAATTCAATTGTTTCATTGAACCAGAAATATTAAAAAAATAATAGCCAAGAACCTACTCTGAATAATTATTTACCTATTAGTGAAAACCGCATTTAATTCGGTTATTATTATTATATTGCTTCCTCGCAATATCGAAGATACGAGAAGCTTTGTGATCGTTTTAAAATGAAACAAAAAAATTGTTCTCCGATTTTAAAACTTTAAATTGATCTTTCCGTTTGAGGTCAAGAGAAACACTTTTCGTTCCGTACCTGTCTGGCTGTGTGACTGTCTGTCCCATGAATCCTTGTCACACGCATAACTCATGAACCACTGAACCGATATTAATAAAACTTGGTCGGATGATTCATCAAAATCGTGTGTAAGGGGGAGGAGTGACATCCCAAAAAATGATTGTTCCAATTTACGAGAAAATTTTATAGAATCTTTTTTGTAGAGCATTCAATTTCCTATAATATAGGTCTACAACGATTGTTGTAAAATATTACCTTACAAATTTACATCTCAATTTCTTTAAAAAATCGTTATGTTTTTTTTGTACGAAAAAATAAATCAATAAATAATAAAATAAACAGGTGCGTCTTAAGAAAAATTACGAACTAATATTTTTTAAGTAAAATTGTATAAAATTAAATGGTTAACCAATGCTAGGCAATTTATCTGAACACTTTTAATCGGTTTTTATTTAAATTGTTCAATACTTAATTATCTTTGGTGAATTTAGCATAAGAAAGCTCTGTGCATTTACTTGGTAGATGTTTTTTGGGTTCCGAAGAAACCCTATTAATCTCACTTTGTCGTCCGTCCGTCCTTTTCACTCAAAGCCAAATAGTTCGTAAACCATACAAGCTAGATACTTGAAATTTTTACTGAACATGTAAAATGACGCCCTCTAGTAAAATATGTACAAATTTATTGAATAAATAATTTTTCAGGGGGGGCAATAAGGAGCTAAAGCTAGGTAAATTTTTATACCAAGGCATGTGGCACGTTAAAATGTATAACCAAACAAGCGGAATTTGACCCTTTTTTTATTTTTTTTCTAAATCAAAAATGATGCCTGTAGGGGGCTTTAAAGCAAATCAAAAAAAAAAACAAAAAAATTGTATACCAAGACGTGTCAAAATCTCAATTAGTAGAATTTGACCATATTTTTTATTTTTTTTCTAACTCAAAAATGGCACCTGTAAGGGGCTAAAAGCAGTGTTTTATTCTGCCGCCCCCTCCTCTAGCTCTGTAACTACCGGCTCAAAAAATCTGAAAAAAATATGGTAACGAGGTTTTGGTGGGACTACCAACGACAAATACTAAAGTCAACAATATAATTTTAAATTTTGGAATTATATAATTATATATGTCAAAATATAGATCTCAATTAGTAGAACTTGACACTTTTTTATATTTTAACTTTAAATTAAAAATGCACCTGTAAGTGGTTCCAAACATTTCACGTAGTACGTACTTCGGAACCCTTATGGCATACACTCGTGTATGTCTTGCCCGAATTATTTAACTATTATTTAAACAAAAAATTAAAAAAAAACATTGTCCTGGGAAAATAATAATATTATAATAAAATAGATAAATAAATAATAATGTTAATAAGTTGTTTATATCATTATATGTAACAAAAAAAACTATAAAGCGCCCCCCCCCCCCACCTCTTATTTGTATATGTACTCATTAATTATTCTGTGCAGTGTTGCCAATTATTTATAAGATAAGTAATATTTTTATCATATTCATTACGAAAAATAAGTTATATACTTCTTCATATTTTTAATAGGTCGTAAATTTTATATTACCTTTAAAAACAATATAAAATCTACTTATAAAAATATAAAATCTGACATATTTTATAATTTTATTTTATGAGGGTCGTAAAATTTCAAGTGACTTTAATTTTGTTTGTATGATTTTCAATGGAATAAATATAATTAAAAAGTACACCCCCTTCATTCCCCCTAATCCCCAGAAAAATCAAGAGATATATTTTTTTCATTTTAATCGTATTCATTTAAATTTCCTGATTTGAAAAGTTTTAAAATATTTAATAGACTTTACATTAAAAGTTTATTTCGTATTTCCTATTCAATTATAAAAATAATAAAGGCACTGAGATTCATTTCAGAAGCAGCTATAAGATGTTAAGATTTGAAATAAAGTTATTATCTTTTTTCAGTTTTTTTTTAAGATCAGTTTGCGTTCAAGTCCTTATAATTTGGATTTATTATTTTGGTTTATTTTCAAACTAAAGGCTCGTGAATTTTTTCTATGAGGGGGGAGGTCTGATTATACATTTGCAAAGAAGAGATAGTTTATCTTTCGTTATTTTTTTATAATTGTTTATTTTGATTTCCCTCCAAAAAACGCTTTATTTAAATGACAGTCTGTAAAGTAATTATTTATTAAAGACTATAAGGTACTGGCACCAGTTATGGCCGCTATAAGAGCAAGGTTTACTGTTTCTGTGATTGACGGGTTTCTTTTTAGGGTTCCGAAGAAACCCTATTAATATCGCTTTGTCGTCCGTCCGTATGTCCGTCCGTCCGTCCGTCCGTCCTTTTCACTCAAAGCTAAATAGCTCGTAAACTATATAAGCTAGAAACTTGAAATTTTTACTGAACATGTAAAATGACACCCTCTAGTAAAATATGTACAAATTTATTGAATAAATAATTTTTCAGGGGGGGCAATAAGGAGCTAAAGCTAGGTAAAAAAAATATTTTTTTTTATACCAAGGCATGTGGTACGTTAAAATGTATAACCAAACAAGCGGAATTTGACCCTTTTTTTATTTTTTTTCTAAATCAAAAATGGTGCCTGTAGGGGGCTTTAAAGCAAAAAAAAAATTGTATACCAAGACGTGTGGCACGTTTTTTTATTTTTTTCTAACTCAAAAATGGCGCCTGTAGGGTACTAAAAGCAGTATTTTATTCTGTCCCCCCCTCTAACTCTGTAACTACCGGCTCAAAAAATCTGAAAAAAATTTGGTAACGAGGTTTTGGTGGGACTACCAACGACAAATACTAAAGTCAATAATATAATTTTAAATTTTGGAATAATAGGGAGGGGTGTAAGAGAATTTAAAATTTTTATTTTCATATCTAGGCATGTGATATGTCAAAATGTACATCTCAATTAGTAGAATTTGACCATATTTTTTATTTTTTTTCTAACTTAAAAATGGCACCTGTAAGGGGCTAAAAGCAGTGTTTTATTCTGTCGCCCCCTCCTATAGCTCTGAAACTACCGGCTCAAAAAATCTGAAAAAAATATGGTAATGAGGTTTTGGTGGGACTACCAACGACAAATACTTAGTCAACAATATAATTTTAAATTTTAGAATTATAGGGAGGGGCGTCATAAAATTTTTTTTTGATATCTAGGCATGTGGTATGTCAAAATATAGATCTCAATTAGTAGAACTTGACACTTTTTTATATTTTAACTTTAACTTAAAAATGCACCTGTATGTGGTTCCAAACATTTCACCTAGTACGTACTTCGGAACCCTTATGGCATACACTCGTGTATGTCTTCCCCGAATTATTTGTAATTCTCATGAACTCATATTATTAATAAAACTAGTAACTCTTTATTTAATCAATTTAAGTACCAAAGTCCGCAAATATGGTTTGTTTTTTCAATTATAGCCTTTTATTTTGTTTATGTTTTTTTCTCCAGTAATGGATAAAGTAAAACCAGTAATGAACACGCAGTAATGGACACTTGCTAATGATTACAAAATAATAAGTACTACGACACAAAAGATATAAAAGGATCGTCAAATGTGGCACGTTAAAATGTATAACCAAACAAGCGGAATTTGACCCTTATTCTATTTTTTTTTTAATCTAAAATGGTGTCTGTTGGGTGCTTTAAAGCAAACCCAAAAGAACCAAACGATTGTATACCAAGATGTGTGGGATGTTAAAATGTACATCTCAATTAGTAGAATATGACTCTATTTTTTATTTTTTTGTAACTCAAAAATGGCGCCTGTAGGGGACTAAAAGCAGTATTTATTTTGTCCACCTCACCTCTAACTTTGTAACTACTGGTTCAAAAAATCTGAAAAAAATTTGGTAACGAGGCTTTGGTGGGACTAGCAACGACAAATACTAAAGTCAAGAATATAATTTTAAATTTTTGAATAATAGGGAGGGGCGTCATAGAATGTTTTATTGTATTTTCATATATGTATAGGCATGCGGTATGTCAAAATGTACATCTCAATTAGTAGAATATGACCATTTGTTTTATTTTTTTTATAACTCAAAAACCGCACCACCAGGGAGCTAAAAGCAGTATTTTATTTTGTCCCTTACCCCTCTAGCTCGGTAATTACTGGCTTAAAAAATCTGAAAAAAATTGGTAACGAGGCTTTGGTGGGACTACCATCGACAAATACTAAAGTCAAGAATATAATTTTAAATTTAGGAATAATAGGGAGGGGTGTCATAGAATTTTTTATTTTGATATCTAGACAAGTGGGGTGTCAAAATGTAGATCTCAATCAGTAGAACTTGACGTTTTTTTCTAACTCAAAAATGCACAACTCCAAACATTCCCCGTAGTACGAACTTCGGAACCCTTATGGCATACACTCGTGAATGTCTTATTATTTTTTAATAATACTCTACATTAAAAAAGTGAAATTTACAAAATCAAAAATGAATACAATTCAATTAACCCATTCAATGCCACTACAAAATGATTAATGTAAACGTTATCTATAGCTATGCTGTTCAATTCACCAAATAGATTACCATGTCCATTTATCATTTATATGTGAAAATGCAGTTTTCATTGCATCATCTAAAATGCACCATAGATTACAGATGGCAATATTAACATAGATATAAGACACAAACATGCACATTTATTGCACATACATCATATTTAATCTATTGATATTTGAATGCACCGATTGAATATAAATGACCGGATTATTTACATGGGTGTAGCTGTTATGTATTCAATGGGGAGAAAGGTATTCATATTTTTTTCGAAACTCCCCCACACGTAGAATATATTTTTCTGATGTTTTTTTTTACTAAATAAGGTACTGGCACCGGTCTTGGCCGCTTTAAGAGCAAGGTATACTGTTTTTGGGATTGATGGATATGCTATGATTGTATAATCCTTAATATATATAAAGCTCAACGTCTCTCTGTCTGTCTGTCTGCCTGTCTGTTAGTGCACTTATCACTCGAGAACCACTTATCCGATTTACGTGGTTTCTTTTTTAATTCATAGTTACATTCTCTGGCCAGGTTATAGGCTATATTTTGTTACGTTACGTCAAATTAATTTTTTTTCCATAATATGATCTATTCTATGTGAATCAATCAATATATGTATGTATATCCTTAATATATATAAAACTCAACGTCTGTCTGTCTGTCCGTTCGAGAACCACTTATCCGATTTACGTGTATTTTTTTTAATTCATAGGTACGTTCTCTGGCCAGGTTATAGGCTATATTTTGTTAGGTTAAGTAACATAACAACTAAGCAGTGACAATAATAGTAAATCAAGTCGGAAAATTTTTTGCCGTCGGCGCGCTGTTTTGCAATACGCTGCCTAAACCGTTCAATATAGAACAAAATAGTGTATTAAAGAATTGTGTAGAATCAAAAGTTCTACAATAAAGTCCGCGACACCATATATCTAACTTTTATATTTAAGCCACAATGACTGCTTTTATGTTACAAAGAAAACATAAAATATTTGGGTTCTGTTTACATGGACTCATGACCTGCAAAACATTAATCCTTATCGAAATAAATGATTTCATCGTCATAAGTACTTAATGTAGATATAATTTGCCCTTTACAGCATCCAATTTGGTCGTATAGTTTAGAAAATATCTTAAAATAAATTTATAAAGGTAACATATTAAATGTAAGGTGTCGTGCCGCATCGAAGTGATGTACAACAGACTGGATTCGCTTACGCTCGGTAGATATTCGGATTCCCTCGGCTGATCGTCTGAGTTTATTTTGTTTTCAATAATTAACATTTAAATTTAAACAGAACACAAATTATTTGTACTTTTTTCTTCTGATTCGTTTTTGTTAGGTAATTTAGGTATTGATAAGTTATTATTACAATAATAACTAATCGTGTTTGTACTTAATTAATTACACTATATTTTTCAAAAATCCTAAACAATAATTCCATAGTCTACGCGAGCGAAGCCGCGTGGGCACTGCTAGTAATTAATAAATATATTACATTAATAATTAGTTTAAATGTCCACCATTTTGACACCTACTGGCCGATTGTCATCAAATTAAACTGTTTTAGAGTTAAGTACCTATCTATAGATTATGATTCAGTAATTACAATGATCATATATATATATATATATATATATTAATGAATATTTGTAATTTAGAACATTTAATTAAATAAGAGTCCAACACTGAGGTATGGCCGAAAACTGGCGCCAGTACCTTATAATTTAATCAAGTACATTATGAAAATGATGTTTTCATAATGCACTGATCTGACTACATCACACCGTATGGTAAAATTATTTGGCATGGTGCCAGGTCAGAGAGAAAAGATACAGTATAACAGAAGGTCATTTTGTCAAATATGTTTTTAGGCCGTCGTGTGTGAAAGCTTTTAAACTTTCATAGACAAGAAAACAAATATGTTTTCATTTTTTTTAAACGCAGGAGCAAATTGCTGTATTCTGGTTACGACAGAAATACTTAGAGTTATTAACAAAAAGTATTTAAAAATTTCAACAACTAAATAGGGCGAAGTCTGCCGACATAAAATTTGTGAAAACAAGCTTGGGGTGGGGTGAGACCCTTTAGGTCCACACAATCAACTTCCCAACACAGTATGATTATACGGACGAACAGACGGACAGACACGGAACGAAAAGTGTTTGTCTTGACGTGAAACGGATAGATCAATTTAAAATTTTAAAATCAGAGAACATTTTTTTTGTCTCAATCTGAAACGATCACAATGCTTCTCGTATCTTCGATAATGCGAGGAAGCAAAACATTATATGGATTTAATTATTCCCAGTCAAATATGAATGAATGACAAAGAACATAAGAATAAATACATTTAGGTCATTATGCTTTTGTGGATATTAACCCGGGTAACACCGGATCCAATAGGTTAGTTTTTAATAAAATAATCAATGTATGTAGATAACGTGAATAATAAACACTCTACAAAGTTAATAGTTAATTTATTTAAAACAAACAACAGAAACAATTGCAGGAAGACTACGAACGCACACCAAGAAATGTGCGCGAACGGCGGCGAAAAACTGTTGATCATTATAACTTACATGGGCAAATCCACAGAACATGGCCGCTTTGGGGGAACGGCAATAGTGCGCGTGTGGGAATGTATATTACCCACCCATAAGTACACGAACTCAAAGTATACTTTATTGTGGATGTAAACATGGAGTTACAAGTCGATTTCTTGATTCATATAAAAACTGCAGCACAATTTGCATTGAAAAATCGGTTATTTTCACGTTTTCAGAATGGAACTTTTAAAAAAAGAAAAATTCATACCACCGCAATTTTCTCAGATTCAAACCAATGAATCTGAAATTTTTACTGGACATGTTTTTTGGTACAATGAACCTTTTCCCGGAGTTTCAAAGGCGCACACCTTTTACATTTCATATGCGCGATTGTTTTATCCAGCGAACGGCAATTTCAGCGTTTTTTATTTGGTTTATTTGCTGTAACTTTTGGAACATCCGAAGCACACTCCTGAAATTGAGACCAATTATTCTTCTCTTTGTTACGAAGATTTTGAGACGACATAGAAGAGTGTGCGTTCAATGCTCCATTTTGAAGAAGCATTTGAGTATTTTAATTTAAAGCTAATGCGGCCACGTTCTGTGGATTTGCCCATATACATGTGCTCAATTTCAAAAAGCGGCCGTTTCGTCACGTGTAATTAAAATACGATCGGTTGTAGAGCCGGGCGCGTGAGTAATTTTTGCTCACGATCACGCACGCTCACGAGAGAAAATTTTTTAGTCACGCCCGCTCACTCACGGTTACAAAAAAAAATATTCACGATCACGCACGCTCACGAATTCTATTTTTTTACTCACGCCCGATCACGCACGACGGGTCACGCTCGTGACCCGATTTAATCTAATTGTTGTGAATTAAATTTTGAAATGATGAAAATTAATGCTTTTACGTGCAATATATTCTAGTACAGTAATAGCAAACAAAACAATAAGAAAATAGAGCTACAATACATTTTAAAATCTTTTTTTGGTGTTCTGATATAGTTGGCAATACTGACCGAGTGAAAGTGCTTCTAAAAATAACATTTATTTTTTATACTATAGTTTTTAATGTCAAAATTTGTTATTATATTTATGCATTATTAGTTCAGATATTAAAAAAAATATCAAATAAGTTTATAAAAAAAATATCTTCGAAATATACTCACGGACTAACGCACGAGAAAAATGTACTCACGCACGGTTGATTTAATTTGACCCACGATCACACCCACTCACGATTCAAGATTTGAAAATCGCTCACGCTCACGCGGGTCACGATCGTGACCCGAAAAATTCACGACCCGCGCCCAGCTCTAATCGGTTGCGTTTTTAAAACATGTAACATATAAAAGCGGCAAAAAACCGCGCAGCGAGAAACCTCTCGTGCGTTTTTGACCTAGTTCCTACCTAACTCAAAAATTAAACAACATTTTTTTCACGAGGTTTAAAACATTTATGCAAAAAATTAATTAACTTCAATTTAATTTTATAATGGAGGAAACCGTGTATTTTTATTATTCGCTTATTTATCTTGAAAAAGATAATCTACCATATCTCTGGATTTTGTACAATTTTTTTACCTTTTTACTGGCAAAATTATACATATATAGTTTTTTAATTAGATTAAACTGTAAAATAGCAAAAGGGGAGAATTCAATAAGATCATAGAGTAGTGACGTAACTATAATCCATCCCCCCCTCCACCGAACGCGCGCAAAATATATTTTTCCGATAAATTTTTTTAGTAGTATAAAATATCTGCATTGGGAACCACGGGACTTTCTTATACCTAACCTAACAGTGAATTGTATACGTGATTCTTTGTTTATTAAAACATTTCTAACAAACTAACAAGAAAGAACAAAATGAATAATTGTATATTTATATAACAAGTGATTTTTTTAACGTAATAACTGAAAACGGATGTTTACTCTTGTAAAATTTTGGATTTTTGAATTATTTTTGAAATAAGAAAAAAATGTTTTTGATAAAAAATGTCGAGTATGTTATTATCTATAATTTATTCTCCATACATTTTTTTCTCTGTTATGAACCATTTGAATTATAATAAATTTTTTTCTTCCAAAATTCGTTTTTACAAAAAAATGAATAGAACATAAATTATAGATATAGATATTACCTACATTTTTTAACTTGACCATTTTTCTCTATTTCGCACTGTTTCAGAGTAATTCGAAAAATTAAAAAATCGACGTAGGTAAACATCCGTATCCGGTTGAAAGATCGTTTTCAAAACGAGGACGTTTTCTTCTCAGCCAAAAATTAATCTTCAATATAAAATATCAGTCTTCTACGATTTGTCGTATTTGAGTTACAGCGCTTACAGACAGACAGACAGACAGACAGACGGACACACAGACATCATGGCGAAAATAGTCAGATTCAGGGAAGGTCAAAATAGATAATTCCGTCAAAATCCGGAGTTAAAAAAAATCGGCTTCACTATACTTACTTATACTAATGTATATTTCATATATGTACATGGTATAAGAAAGTAAAAAGGCCACAGCAGTTTATATACTGTGAAGGTGGTCCATAAAATAATTATATTTCAAGGCTAACATGATTCATACGTACGGACACGACATGTTTACCATTCATGATAATAATATAAGTCAACGATTCCCAACCATGTGTTATTATCGTTTGTACGAATTTAGACTGATAAGTCACAATACATATGTTATTCTATTAATATCTAGTTTTTTTCTATCGAAGTGTTGTAATTTATAAGATATTACATTATTCATTACTAACAAACTGTAGTGCCTAATTAGTGTTATATTATACAGCTGTAAAAGGTATATTTATAATAAAAAAGATAAAACGTTCTAATTTTCAATGTTTTGTTTTAAATATTTTATATATAAATTAACTTAAATTATAATGAAATAAAACAACAGAGGTGTTAATGAAGAAGTGGCGTAACCAGTGAGGGGCCAGCAATTATGGTACCCCCTCAAAAAAAATCCGGTTACGCCACTGACACAACACCAGTGAGTGAAATAAATAAAAGTGAAGAAAAAACAGTGCTATTTGATTTTCAACAAGAAATTGCTACCTTCCCTTACATAGATTATGATAGTGACGAAATAGAAGAGCAAGTAGAACTACCCAAACAAAATATCGAAGGGGGGGAAACAAAATTAAACTATGAAGAGAAAGAAAACTGTAAAATAGAAAGAGATGGTATAATCAAAGAATTAAATACAATATCACATATGCTGAATAATCATGCTTATAAAGATTATAATAAAAGATTAATAATAAATACAAAATTAAAAGAAATTAAGAAAAAAATACACGACCTTAAACCCCCAACGAATGGACCTTTTGGCAATGAAAAATACAAAAAAACAAATGAAGAAATTAGACGATTTTACAACGGACTTGAATATAAATATACAATGTGTCTACAAAGATATCGTTATTCTTGGAAAATTAAGACGATAAGATATTTAATTTTACTTTCTTCGATATTTTTTGGGTTTTTGGACATAGGTTCGGACATTTCGTTAATGGTTGGGTATTTCTCAGACAAGCAGTACTGGCATGGAGGCTTTACATTACTGTTTGTGTGGGGACCGTCTTTCATTACTACATATTATTTATATGAAATGTAAGTATTACAAACAAAAATAATAATTTAATGGTTTGATAATTGTATAAAATTAAATAACAAGGCAGGAAGGCATAAATAATATATGTGACAATCGATTAAAATTATAAAAAAAATTGCCTTTATTAATATTACTAGCTGTGCCTGCGGCTTCGCGTGAAATTTAGGATTTAAAAAAAAAATTTTGAGATCTTTTTATTCTACACAATTCATTACTCATTATATTTTTTTAATATTTAACGTAACGTAACAGCGCATTGCAAAAGAAAAAGCGCGCTGGCGGTAAACTTTTTTCCGACTTGATTTACTATTATCATCACTGCTTATTCCTTATGTTTCTTAACATATTTATACTAAAATCAGGCCTAAGAAATATCTATCAATTAAAAAAAAAATGTAAATTGGATAAGTGGTTCTCGAATGATAAGCGCACTAACGGACGGACAGACAGACAGAGAGACGTTGCGTTTTATATATACATACATATTTATAGATTATTAATAATTAATTCTTTTCATTGAAATACAATGTTAATAAATTCAGACAGTCATTACTCGGTGAAGTATAATATAAGTCTGATGAAAAATATGTAAATAACTTTTTGAAGGGAATTTAATTACCTTTAATTTTGTATATATATATACCGGGTGTTCCAGACCACCCGTCCACTATGTTTTACGCCCAAACTATTGACGATAGAGTTTTATGATAAAAAATAGACTATATATATCGACCCTAAGGAATTTCAGGAAAATATTTTCAACCCCCTAAAACTCCCCCTTGGGGGGTAGTTTGAGGAGAACATGCCCGTTTCTCAGCAAAATCAAATGGAACGGTATATCCAAAAGTAGATAATTTTAAAGATCATAAAAAAGTAAGAAACTTTTGTAAAAAAATTTTTTTGATACATTCAATTGTTTAGAAAATATGGCGACTTTTTCCCAAATTTTAGGGTTTTACTAAAAGTGCTCTAGTTTCGTTAAATGTTAATGGAATTTCATTTTTAAATTATTATTTGAAAACAGAAATAATGGACTTTTTAATGATATATGATTATTTGAGATTTGGATTTTAAAGTGTTATACGCGACATATCAAAAATGCAAAACTTCAATTGGGGATAATTCAAAAATTTTAAATGAAATGATATATCAAATGGTACTTTATCTTAATAAATATATTTAAATTAACAACTTTTGTTAAGAAAATTTTTAATTTAAAATTATAATTTTTTTTTTTTTAATAAAATTTAAAATTTAAAATTAAATTTTCTTAGCAAAAGTTGTTAATTTAAATATATTTTTTAAGATAAAGTACTAATTGATATATCATTCTATTTAAAAATTTTAAATTATCCTCAATTGAAGTTTTGCATTTTTGATATACCGCGTATGACACTTTAAATTATCCAAATCTCAAATAATTATACATCACTAGAAAGTTCATTATTTCTACTTTCAAATAAAAATTTAAAAAATAAAATTCCATTAACATTTTACGAAACTAGAGCACTTTTAGTAAAACCCTAAAATTTGGGAACAAGTCGCCATATTTTCTAAACAATTGAATGTATGAAAAATTTTTTTTACAAAAGTTTCTTACTTTTTTATGATCTTTAAAATTATCTACTTTTGGATATACCGTTCCATTTGATTTTGCTGAGAAACGTGCATGTACCCCTCAAACTACTCCCCAAGGGGGAGTTTTAGGGGGTTGAAAATATTTTCCTGAAATTCTTTAGAGTTGATATATATAGTAATTTTTTTATTATTAAACACTATCTTCAATAGTTTTGGCGTAAAACATAGTGGACGGGTGGTCTGGAACACCCGGTATAACTTTTCATCGTAAAGTTGAAAATACCCGAGAAATCGGCAAGAACTGATTTTTGTCCTTTTCCCACCCCAAATGGTGAAAATTTCAGGATTTAAGAAAAAAACTATCCAGTATGATGGTTTTCTACCCCAAAATACTTAACGCCTGGCCTTTTAATTCATATTTAGATTTATATTTAACGTGCAACTTTCATCTGAAATGTTTTTTGATACTACCTCACCATAAAAAGTTATCAGGTTAAATAATATAAATTTATTTTATTATTTCAGATGTCAACAACACATCGATTGCAGTTGGTTGTACCAAAAACTTATAAAATATGTATGGATTTTTATTATAATCTTTTTACTTCCGATATCATCGATTACAATAGCTTTAAACAATTTAATTTTATTCTACCAAAGCAAAATAGAAAATGATGAATATGAAATAAAAACTTCTAACTTATTACGACTGCAATACTTGGACAGTTTTCTCGAGGCGGCTCCACAATTAACGCTCCAATCGTATGTAGTATTAAGTAACTTGGAGAAATTGACACAAGATACAAATTACTTAAGTAAGTATATACACTTAAGTATCACTACAGCAATTATAAATTAATTATTAAATATTTACAACTTAATTGTTTAAACTTCGAAATTTAATGAAGATAAAAACGCAAGCTTTCGATTCACAGAATCATCCTCAGACTTATAGAAGTAATAAAATTTGAGATAGATGCCGTAATTTCAAAATATTCATTAAATTCTAACGTTTAAACAGTAAGTTGTTATTATTTATTATTATTTAACGTCACTATTATTTTATAAAATTAATTATTTATAAACGAACCAATAAATTTTAATTACTTAGGTACAAAATCCTTAATTACCCCCCCCCCCCCCCCTAGTTAATACTAAACGTAATATATTATTATATTACATTTACTCATGTTAAATATTCACGTGTGTCCATACGTCAGTCTGTGAACTCTCTTCAGCCAAAATGGCAAATTTGCAAAAATGTAATTTATAAATACATTTCAATTACTTAGGTACCAATTCCTGAATTACCCCCCCCCCCCTTAGTTAATAATAAACGCAGTGGCGTAGGAGCGGGAGGGGGTTGGGGTCGAAACCCCCTCCAAAATGTTTAATATTGTTAAAATATGCGAAATTATTATTATAATTTTGGATTGAAAGACCTTTTTTTTATTATATAGTTAACTGTATCTGAAGACAGTCCTATGACTAAAAAAAAGGTCTTCAGTTACTGCTTCTTAATTAATATGACCTTCAATTCAAAATTATAATAATAACTAGCTGGGCCCACGCGGCTTCGCTCGCGTGGACTACGGAATTATTGTTTAGGATTTAAAAAATATATAGTTGAATTAATTACAAACACGATTAGTTATTAATGTAATAAAAACCAAATAACACTTAAATTACCTACCTAACAAAAACGAATCAGAATAAAAAGTAAAAATAATTTTTGTTCTATTTAAATTTAAAAGTTAATTATTGAAAACAAAATAAACAATTGACAATCAATAGAATACCGGCCTGTTCTTCCCAGCGTGTTGGCATGTTCCCTCGCCGCTCCCCGCGCACGGTCACAATCGCGCGAATAATATGTTCTAATATGTATATTTCGATATTTTCTAAACTATACGACCAAATTGGATGCTGTAAATGGCAAATTATATCTACATTAAGTACTTATGACGATGAAATCATTTATTTTGATAAGGATTAATGTTTTGCAGGTCATAAGTCCATGTAAACAGAACCCAAATATTTTATGTTTTCTTTGTAACATAAAAGCAGTCATTGTGGCTTAAATATAAAAGTTAGACATATCGTGTCGCTGACTTTATTGTAGAACTTTTGATTCTACACAATTCTTTAATACATTATTTTGTTCTATATTGAACGGTTTAGGCAGCGTATTACAAAACAGCGCGCCGACGGCAAAATTTTTTCCGACTTGATTTACTATTATCGTCACTGCTTAGTTGTTATGTTACCTAACGTAAAAAAATATAGCCTATAACCTGGCCAGAGAACGTACCTATGAATTAAAAAAAAAACATGTAAATCGGAAAAGTGGTTCTCGAGTGATAAGGTAACTAACGGACAGACAGACAGACAGAGAGACGTTGAGCTTTATATATATTAAGGATTTCGCATATTTTGGGAGCCCATCAGCCACCTCTTGCCCCGGGGCCCCCGAGCTTCTAGTTACGACCCTGTCTATCCCCCCCCCGAAAATTTTTCTTACTACGCCACTGAATAAACGTAATTCATTTTTATATTAAATTTACTATCATGTAAATTACTTGTATGCAAGAAAAAATGTTTTAAATAAATTCATGAAGATTAAAATGTAATAATAAAATATTATTAACACGTTACAGGTCACTTGCGGTGGATATCGATGGCGTTTTCTCTTTTCACACTAGTAAGAGTGGCGTATACTTATCAAAATTATTTTACTTCAAGGGAAAAGAAAGGGAATATTTTGTTCTACACTTTCTTGTTAGTAGGTAAGTTTACTTAAGTTAGGTAATAAGCACTTTAAACGGGGTATCAAACTTATATGATCTGGAGTAAGAGTTAGAGATACTTCAGTAAAAGTTATGACAGCGTCGCCATTTTTAGCGATACTGTCAGTGCTCGCGATTTATTCAAAAATTCGTTTAGGTATTAATTTTAGCAAACATAAAAATTAAAAAAACAAGCCTTGGGTTGAGGTGATACCCTTTAGGTCCACACAATCAACTTCCCAACATGGTATGATTATAAATACTTGAATACTGATTATTTATTGTTTCCATATAGTTTATGTGAAATTTTTTTTAATATGTTTATGAAAAATTTTAATGGAATTGGTCAGAAATAAAACTGACCTTTGCATTATGAATATTAGTTTTCTAATATCTTAATGTCAATAATATAACAGACATTTTTAGAATAACTAATTTGACAATTTGAATTAAATTGCATTTTTTTCATTCAATTTTTGAGGATGGTGTTCACCTTTCACCCCTTCAATGGTTGTTTAGGCACGTATAATAAAAAAATACTGAAATACATGTTTCATTATTTGTATTATAGAATATTTATGTTAAGTTTCAAGTAAATCCAACCAAAAAAAAAAACTGTACACCCTCTTTCTAGTGGTTGAATTTCGAAAAATCCTTTCTTTCAGATCATATTCACGTCAACGCGCTTCGATTGGCACCTCAACGAAGTCAATAGGAATTTTTATTTGCGAGATTTCATGCACGTAAAAAATGACACGAACAATGTACGTACATACACACACATGTGTACATCTTTCTGAAAATAGTGTAAATATACTATAGTGACCTCCAAACATGAAAATAGTTATGTTGAAATTTTTTATTTTGATTTTCTGACCGATTCTAATAACTTCCTAATGGGAAGTTAAAAAATAATATAATGTAGGTATATTTAATGATATTAATTGATAAAAATCAGAACATAATATGGCTGTGAGTGAGGCTTAGGTACTACAAATGATAAAAATCGAAACGGACTGTCATAACTCATACCTAAGTATCTCTAATTAAATTATAAAATTATAATAAGTTATTATTTTCATAGGTTCACGAATGGTCATAATTTCTATGGGTCTCGCGGCTTCACCAGTGCTAACAGGAGGCTGTATTTTGCTACATTGGGGTATCATATCCGTTTTAGAGTACCTCAGAGACAGGTGGATGTATACTGTACCAGCAAATCTTATAAAATGTGCAAGACTCGCTTCGATCAGTTTATTTATTTATGATATAACCGATGACGAAGAAGACATTTCTAATCGTTCTAAACGACTTTTGTATTATTATTCTCTGTACACAATTGAATGTGTTGCATTTACTGCATTGTGGTTTATGTACGCTGACAGTTTTGGTACTGCTGTTTATTACACAGTACCTTCAGTTGGGGTCACATTATTTTTATTTAGTATAGGATTTGTTTTTTTACGCTACTGTATTATTTATTAAATAAATTGATTTGTAGAACTCAGTGGCGAGGCGTGAAATTTTTAATAAGAGAAGCATATTTTGTCAATCCTCCCCTTCCTATTAACAAAAAAAATAGTTATGAAACACCTTAAGTTCAAATTTTTACTTTTTAAAATAAATTCTTATATATTTACATAGGAAATAAATGATTCTACCTCTTATTTTTTGTATTTTAAGTATGTTTATTGTATAGAAAATAACGTGAAAAGTTCAAATTTTCAAACCGCAGGTCTGTATTTTAAACCATTCTCGAGATATAGCCTCTCAAAGTTTTAGTTTTTTCTAATTTTCAGAGTGTCAAAATCTATACAATAACATGATTAATACTTGAAAATTTGATAACAAAAATTAATTTGGTCGAAAATCGATAATGTTTTTAATTTTTCGCGAAATTTTTTTTCTACTCACTGATAAAACTTCTAAAGATTGCATTGCTTTAAATAAGGAATGTATCAATTGGATACTGTTATGCACTAATGTATCACCCCATACAATGTTTTTTATACGCACAAAGATAAATATATTTGTGATTTTGTTACATTTATTTTTATTGGAAAAAAAATAATTTGGTGTTTGGTTGTAAAGTTAATTAGATACATACATATATCTTAAAATGAGATTTGACATTTTTTTTATTAATAATCATTCTCTCTACAACCAAACTGCAAAGAGTTTTTTGTAGTAATTGTTTTTGTTAAATTATAATTTTACATCAAGTTTTAATAGGCATGAATTATTTTCTATAATGTTGTGAACTTTACTTAAGTTATTTATTAAAATTTAATTGGTAAAATTAAAAATCATTTGTAATGGGCCTCTGATAATAAAAAAAAACGTAAATGATATGAGATCTGTTCTAGAAATTATCCTCAAAGGCGCTTAAATATCTTAGAAGAGCCCTGGAAACACTTTTCTACTAATAATACATTTTTTGGGAGAAATTGTGCAACTTTCTATTTATTAATCGCATTTGTATTTATATATTTTTATCGTAAAACCGCAACTGATAGCAGGTTTCTTTCGGCGTAAAAAAAAATGTTCAATTTACTACAGTTTATTATATAACAGTTTCTTCAGTGCTATCAAACTATAAGTATCTATACTAAAAAAAGAGTTCTATTACCAACATCAGTCGTAAAAATAAAAACTTAAAATTTAATTTTCATAATAATTGTTAATCAACTCCATCAGAAAAAGGTTCCTTTAAAGGGATTCTGATAATATTCAAAAACAAGTTTCACGTACGCACGATAAATAAACACCAATGGTATTAAAACAGTGGCGATATTATGAAAACTATCTAGTACCACAGGATAGAGAAATGGACTGCGCATTCTGTATTAATATAATGTGTAAAATATGGTTCAGAAAAGTGAAGACAATATTCTATATTTTTACATTTATATTTGAATAAAGACAAGCAGACCCACTACACTCTATTTCCTTTTTTGTGAAGACTCGATTTTCGAATCAGATCAGCGGTTATTTTAGTGTGTAGTTGTAGCTTATTTTTGTAGTTCTAAAAATGAAAACTGCAGTTGTAAAACTCAATTTGTGTAGTTGAAAATTATAAATGTAGAGCAAAAAAAAGTCATTGCAATTGGAATATTTGTACAACAAAGAAGTTAGATAAATACAGTTTAATAAAAGCAAAAAAAGTCATTACAATTGAAACACATAAATATACTTCAAAAAAGGTACATCAGTGAAAAAAAGGAAAATGTGCAAAATTATAAAACAATTCTCGTAAAATTAACACCTTGTTGAAAGTGCTTGTTAGTTAAAAAATACATAATACCGGACATTAAATATTAATAAACGTCATTGAACTGTCTGATCTTTGTAATGACCGGCAATACAATGTGACTTGTAAAATGTGTATCGCGTGAGTCGGGTGTAGATGCGAAACATGAGATGAGAGAGATAGAGATGCTGTGTGAGTAAGAGATGCGCAAGTCATGTCAGACACAAACACATACACTGCGTGGCAGTGTTCATCTCAACACGTGTTAAAAATGGCTATTTGATATTATATTGTATTAGTTGTATTTTTTGTAAATAGTGTAAATAAATAATTAAATATATATAACAATAATACAAAGTAATTATTAATTAAACAAAGTGGTTGTTTTTCTGAGTTCCAGTTTTGAATGTACAGTGATTCTGGGTGTAAACCATGGAATAATGTGCAACTTAAGTGATGTATTGATATTAAAAAGAAGAAATAAGTGTAAAAGCAAAAATATAAATACATAATATCTCAAATTTTATAATAACACAAATTATGTGTATATTTTTAAATTTAATTAAATAACATTTTTTCTAGAGTTAAAATAAAATGAATTTCCTGTTAATAAAATGTTTAAAAAAAGCAGTCATATATATCTATTTTTGACAACAAATGTGTTTTATTATCGTAAGTGACAAAAATTATTTAAATAGTAAACAAACATTTAAGATAAAATTAAATTCATTCCAACTTTTTACAAGGATATATTATGGACAGTGTTATGCACTAATGTATCAACCCACACAAAACTCATTACGATGGATCACATTTTTGATGCACGTAAAGAAAAAAATATTTTCTTACATTTCTTTTTATTTGAAAAAAGTGATTTAGCATTTAACCCTTTAACTACTGAACTATATTCACAAAACTGGCTGGCTAAACCTCTAAACGTTTATAAAAAAGGTCAATAACTTAAACATCAATAATATTTTATTATTATTATTATTTATTTATTATTATATATTATTATTATTGACGACAGATAATATGTTAATATGAGGCATAGACTAAGTAACTACTAAACAGATTTTATTTCGGTTTTCACGAGGAAAGTTTTGGTGTATAATATGTGGATATTAACCCGGGTAACACCGGGTTCAATGCATTAGTTATAAATAAAATAAAGTAAATTTGCATTTAAATGCATAAAGAAATGCATCCATATCATTAAAAAGTTATGGAAGAAAACAATAAAATTATCAACGAACGACAAATAACATCAGAACATATCAATATAGATGTAGATTTCTTTGGAGATGATACAAGTGCAGCATCCGTGAGTAAAAATAATAAAAATGAAGAAGAAAAAACCTTTCCCTACCAAATAAATATTAATAGCAACAATGAAGAGCAAGAAAAACTATTAAAAAATATCGACGAAAGAAATGACATATTCACAGAACTGAACGCAATACAGGCCATTTTATACAGCCCTTCTTTTAGAAACAATACGACAAGACTTGAAATAAATGCAAGAATCAGGACAGTTAAAAACAAACTATTTGGCCCAAAATTTTTAAATGGAAATAATGAACGTAATATTTATAACAAAACAAACAAAAAAAATGCAGAAATGAAAGACCTTTGTAATGAAGTTGAAAATCAATACGCGGAATGTCTTAGAAGGTATCGATATTCATGGAAAAGTAAGATAATAACATATTTCACTTTGATGACTGCAATGATGTTTGGGATTCTTGACATAGGTTCGGATATTTGGTTAATGATTGGGTATTTCTCAGATATGCAGTATTGGCACGGATTTTTAACACTGTTATTTGTGTGGGGGCCATCGTTTATAACAACTTATACTTTGTATAACATGTGAGTTCAGTTTTATTTATATCTACATTGCTTATTTTAGTTATACTGGTACGGTAGTGGCACCAGTCTTGACAAGGACCCCAGTAATGGCAAAACTTTTAATTAAATGTATTGAATTCGAAATATGTAATGATATTTGATTACTACCATTTCTGAATATTAATTTATATACATTTAACTGTCTTACAGCGTGATTTGATGACAATCGATCAATAGGTGTCAAAATGGTGGACATTTAAATTAATTATTAGTATAATTTATTTATTAATTATTATATTATCATAGCAACTGCTTTATATTGTTTCTTTGACGATTCTTCCTTTTATATCTTTTGTGTCGTAGTACTTATCATTATGTAATCATTAGCAAGTGTCCATCACTGCGTGTTCATTACTGGTTTTACTTTTGCCGTTACTGGAAAAAAACATGAACAAAATAAAAGGTTATAATTTAAAAAACAAACTATATTTGCGGACTTGATTAAATGAAGAGTAACTTGTTTTATTAGTAACATGAGTTCATGAGAATTACAAAAAACAACCCCCCATAACTGGTGCCTATACCTTATAGAAAAGTCAGCAAGGTAAACGTTGTATAATGCATAAAAAAAATAGAAATAAGAATAAATTTTTTTGATCAAATCTAATAAAATACTTTTGTAGATCAGACTTTTTTCTTCAATTTGTTTTTTTTTGTACCGGTGTACGACCTTTTTTGACCGAGTTATGAAGAAAAGACTTCAGCTTTCAAAATCAAAATTGTGATTTTTGCTTTGATTGCAAATAACTCGGTCAAAAATGGTCGCACAATGATACAAAAAAAGCAAAATTAAAAAAAAGGCTGATCTTGAAAAATAATTCATTTGATTTGGTCAAAAAATATTATCACGGTCCGTGCAGGTTGATTTTGGCAAATAATATTCGACGTTTTTACTATTTTTGTTTTCAGTGTCTAAAAATACGAAAATAAAATTTGTGGGTCTGTATAATTTCTTAATGTTTTACATATTACACTTTACAAACTATCTTTTTGAGATAGTTGTTATTTTTCCCAAAATTGCCGGGATATTTATTTTACATATATATTCCAAATTTCAGTTCATTCAGTTTACTAGTTTTTTAATTATGCATCGAAAAGACTGACGTAAAAATAAATAAAACTGACTAAAAAAACCCTAAAAACACTGAAAAGTATAAGTATAAAAATTAAATTTAACAGTTTTTGAAGTCGGTTTTATTTTTTTTCTATTAAAAAAATTCTTATGAATTTAATTTTTATACCTACTTATACTTTTCAGTGTTTTTTTTAAGTTTTTTATTTTTCACTTTTTAGTGACGTATCTTCAAAAATCACGGTTAGATTCTGATAAAATTTATATGGGACCACTTCGGGAGTATACTCTTTCAAACAAACAAACAAATCGGTGCATATTTTCCGGAGTTATACTAAACATGATTATTATTTCAGATGCCAAAAGAGTTTCTACAAGAGTTGCTTATTCCGAAAACTCGAAAAAATCAAATGGATTTATATAATTATTTTACTATTTCCGATATCTTCAGCAATCGTCGCTTTAAACAACTTTATTTTATTTTACCAAAACAAGGTAAACAAACACAACCATAAAGTCAATAGAAAGACGTTACTCCAACTGCAATACTTGGACAGTTTTCTGGAGGCAGCTCCGCAGTTAACGCTCCAGTTGTACGTTATACTGAATAACTTGGAGCAATCAATTCACGACACAAGTTTTCTAAGTGAGTAAATATAATATTATTGCAACCCCCCCTCCCCAACCCCCGTCACACCATATGTTTATCTACTACTATACAGGATGATTCAGCACTGGCGTGCCAAACTTGAACAGTATATTCAGAAAAATATTTTAAACAAAAAATCTTATATGAACATGTGTCCGGAAATTTCTCATGAGAGGGCTATAGCCCTCCAAAGATTTTACTCAAAATTAGTTTTTATTTAATATCTGGAGAACCGATTATGCTACAGTTATAGAATTTGATGAACGGTTTAGTATTCATAAGTGTTATCGATATCCAGTATCAACTAATAGGAATTTTGACCAGGGTTTTTATTCTATAATTTTTTTTAATATTTGGTTTTTTCGTTCGAATAAAATAAATTGAAAAAGTTTTAAAATTTTTCTCTAAGTCTTATATGATCAAAATAAACATTTTTTGTTTCTTGTACTTTTTCTCTAAAGTTGATGGTTTCTGAGTAAAAAATTATTGAAAGTTCAAAATCTCGAATTATTTTGTTAGATATCCTGGAAAGTTTAAGTTGTTCAAAAAAAAAGTTTTCAATGAAAGATTCGTGTTAAAATTACTAAATAAAAAATATAGGTTCTTATTTAAAAAAATGTTATTGACCTTCATGTGTCCTTGAAAAAGCCACCTAACAAAAATTCATCCGAATACGTCTATGTCCCCCTCCAAACCCTCCAACTTTTATCTGAATTTTTTTTGATAACATTTCACCATAAAAAGTTATCAGAGGTGTGCATTTAAAATGGGTTAGGTCAGGGATTGGGAACCTGCGGTTTTAAGGCCGCAAATGGCCTTTTCAATACTACATTGCGGCCGGTAAATATTTCAATTATTTATAATATATATTTTTTCTTCTCAATTTATTTTTAATTTTATTCTGCCAAGAGAAAAATAAAAATGTTTGAACAAATAATCTACAATAATCAAACGTAAATTAAAATTGACTATTGCGCCTATATTCTGAAGTTATTTAATATGAACTTCTTAATGGGGATTTATTTCACGACGAAGACTACTTCAAGAAAGGCGGTATGCGGCCTGCTTATTATTTTTAATTTTAAATGTGGCCTTCTATGATAAAAAGGTTCCCCACCCCTGGGTTAGGTACTCTGTATAAGCATCTTTGGTGTCCGAATAAGGGACTTTCCCCCATCGAGTTAATTGATGCAATATTGTATATTCTACATATATAATATTTTGAAATTCTAGGTCAAAAATTAAAAGTCAGTAATTTCCTTTTAATCTGAAGTTACCTTACTTTGTTTTTTGTTAAAATTACAGACATTTTGCGATGGATATCGATGGTGTTTTCTCTGTTCACAATTATAGGAGTTGCGTATTCTTATCAGGATTATTTTAGTTCGAGGAAGATCAAAGTAAATATATTGTTCTACACATTGCTGCTTTTCGGTAAGTATGAAATATACAATTAATGTATTCCAAGTTGATTAAGACATAGGAAATTTAACATGGGAGCAATTAGAAGTGTTTTAGTAACCTTTGGTCAAATTTAACGTTGTGTTATTGGTGCATTTTGAAATGCCGCCACAAAATTTAATAAAATAGCCATGTTAAATTTACAATATCTTAATCAACTTGGAATACACTGTATGTAGTCTAGCCATTTAATTAAAACTAAGTGTATGTACAGTCGCCTGCATTAATGGTCTTGCAGTTTGTAATCATTTTCGTTTATCACAAACTTAGTAGGCTCCTCCCATTTGATTATTATAATATTTAAATCATTTCTCCATGTATCAAACAAAGAAAGATATGTTGAAATTCATTTGCTAGATAAAGAACTACTCTTCGTTTATAGTACTCATATATATTTGTGCAATTAAATTATTATGTAATCTATTGAAAATTGTATACGTAAATTTTGTGGCAATAAATATTTGATATTCCGAATTTTAGTATTTAAATATATTAAACTTGATATAAAAAGATAACCGATGATGTTTGTCTTTAAATTTGGAATCTGTTGTAAGCGATTCTAGCTTTTAGGGTGCCAGACGAGTTATGCAGGTGACTGTACATTAACAGACTGTCTTGTATTATTTCACTCCTGATGAAGACCCGGGGCAAGTGGTGGCTGGAAAATATGGGAATTAAAAAAATTATTAATGTAATTTTAAACTGAATGATCTTTTTTTTATCATATAAATTGTATTCACCGTACTTCTTATTACCAAAAAAAGGGTCGTTCAAAATTAAAAAAAAACTGAAGACCTTTTTTTTTTACTCTTAATTTACCTAATTTTTCCTATTTACTTCTACTATTTTGTTCATACTTGGGAAATTTAAAAAAATATCTTTTAATTTTCTCATGAAGTAAACTCATGGGGGGTGATTGATCATCTTACCCCCCCCCCCCCCTATCTACGCCACTGGGTCACATCGGCAATTAGGCACGTGACAGTATATTTTATGAACGAGTCCTAAAATATAAATGTAAAATTCATTTCTTACAGTTTCGCGATTGGTGATAATATCTATGGGTCTCGCAGCATCACCGAAAGTCACAGGAGGCTGTCTGTCACTACACTGGAGCATCACAGCTCTGGCCCAATATCTCTGGTACAGAGACAAACAACGTACTCTAGCATCAAATCTCGTTGAAAGTGTCAAATACGCATCGACCAGTATTTTTATGTACAATAACATATCTAATTTGTTTAGTTTTTCGCGTCGTTCTAAACGACTTCTGTACGATTATTCACTGTATACGATTGAATGTATTGTGTTTACTGCACTATGGATCTATTTTATAGACGTTGGAATATTTGGTAATGTTTTTTATTACACAGTTTCTTCAGTTGGGGTCTCATTGTTTATATTCAGTATTCTATTCGCGTGTTTATACTCTAACTATTTTATATAATGTATCACTAGGGTTAACTCCCCTCCCCCCCCCCCCCAATTTCCCAAACCACACCTGCGCTGCCCATTAAGGAGGAATAGACCAAGAGCTGGCTGAAAAAAAACTAGCCTATCGTAACAGGATAAAATCTTTTTTTTTAATGTTAGTACCCATAGCGACCATGAGAAAAATCATTTTGTGTCTGGACGGAATTTGTTAATTTTTCAGAGGGGGCGCTAAGGAGTTGAGGTATGTAGTATATTAAAATTTATAACCAAACCAGCGGAAATTGACCCTCTCTTATTTTTTCTAAATCAAAAATGGCGCCAGCAGTATTTTATTGGGTTAATAAAATGTCCTTTACACAATCTTAAAATAATTAGTTATACCTGTGAAAAAATTCCTAATTTTTTGAACCGTCATAGTGGCTTTCCTCCTTAAATAAAATTTCCAAAAATCTTATAATATTATTTTACTAATAAAATAGGTTATAATTAGAGATAAGAAAAATAGTTTTCAACTATTGCGAAAAATGCAACTATTGTAATTTTTATAACATAACATCTCCATCGATTTCAGAAAACTGGTTTGATTGAACCCAATTTGAAATCAACTATTTTACCTTTCCAACTGTTTTTAAACTATTTGCCTTTTTTATCCAACGTTAAAAATTTTGTATTGAAAAAAAGTCACAAAGTTTGAAATAATTCTAATTATTAATATTGATTTTTTTCAAAAAAATATACATGTTTATAGATAATAAACATAATATATATTTTTGTGATTTCCTAATAAGTTTGTAATTTATATTCATACAATTCTTTGTAGATTATTTTAGTTTTATATATATTTTTATAAATACATTTTGTCTTTTATACAGATATTTTTTAATAGATATTTATGTTGTGTTTTTATATATTTATTTATTTAATTTTTTTTTAGAATCGACCATAACATGTTTTCCTCGACAATTTCGGATTTGACAGTTTTTACTAACACGTTGATTTCACTAATTTATTGATTATATCGAAAAAAAAAATATTATTGTAAAAAAAAATTGTAACTATTTCACAACTATTTTGATTAAAAAAAACTATTTGCCAACTTTTTACAGAAAAAAAATCAACTATATAGTAACTATTTCATTTAAAATAACAACTTTTTTTCCAATCTCTAGTTATAATATTAAAACCATCCTGTATTAGTAGATAAGACTTCGTATTTAAATAGCTTTCAATTTGCAGTTAGCTGGAACAAAATTCCTGTAAACGGTTTTGACTAAAGAACTTTAAATTATTGGTAATTATTTATTTAATAAGATGTTCTTTGAGCGTATTATTTATACAGGAATGTTGGATCAGTCGCTATGTTAATTAAATTTTATAAAACTTTTGATCTCTTAAATATGTATTACATATTACATATAAGTTAACTTTAAAAATTATGTTAAAGTGAGTTGGTTTCAAAAAAAAATATCAAATAAGGTACCGAAGCCAGTATTGGACACTTTAAGAGATAGGTAACATATACTGTTTTTTATAATTCTCGTGAACTCATGTTACTAATAAAATAAGTATCGCTTTATTAAATCAATTTAATTACCATAAAGTCCGCAAATATAGTTTGTTTTTTAAATTATATTATTTTGTTTATATTTTTTCTCCAGTAATGGATAAAGTAAAACCAATAATGGGCACCCAGTGATGGACATTTACTAATGATTACAAAGTGATAAATACAAAGACACAAAAGTATAAAATAAATAATTGTAAACAATGTAAAGCAGATGTTATGTTAATATAATAATTAATAAATATATTACACTAATAATTAGTTTAAATGTCCACCGTTTTTTAAGTTAACTGTAGGTATATAGATTATGATCCAGTAATAGTAGTAATCAAATATCAACAAATATTTCTAATTTAGTATTTTTAATTAAATAATAATTCAACACTGGTGCCAGTACCTTATTATCATTTTTTTTCTTGAGTTTTAAAACATCTATGTAAAGATTTAAATTATTAAGGAGTAACATACCTCGAGAATTTTCAATAAAACGTTTTTATTTTTATTATTTGTTATTATTTTCTACACTTTTATGAACATCAAAAAAAAAATACTCGCAACCGATTAAAACATACCAGGATTCGAAAGAAGCTCGAACAGTCCGCAGATTACAAAAAAAAACATAGAAAATACAAAAATTCTGAAGAAGAAGGCATACAATATGGACTCAGAATGACAGATTAAACGTAAGTTAACAACAAATATTTAATACACAAAATTGACTGCAATTTATTAATATTTTTCCGTTCAAAACTTTCTTGAAACTATATTTTGCTTCCTCGCAATATCGCACATGCCCCCCCCCCCCCCCCCCGCCCCAAAATATTCAGTATTCTAAGGAAACGTGTTTTGAGAAAACATTAGCTCAAAATACCTTAAAAAAAATTTGCTCAATGTATTTATCCCCCCTCCCCACCGAAATTTTTTCTTACTATGCTACTGAAATCTGACCATAGACTTCGAAGATACGTTACTCAAAAGATAAAAATAAAAAACTTTATTTTAAGAAAAAAATAAAATCGATTTAAAAAAACTCACAATATAGATACATAATAGTTAAATTTAAGAATTTTTGAAATCGGTGCCAAGCCAATAAAAAACTTTTTAATAAGGAAAAAAAACCGACTTCAAAAACTGTTAAATTTCATTATATTAGGTATACATTTCAGTGTTTCTGGGTTTTTAAAGTCTGTTTTATTTTTGTCTATTTTTTAAATTTTGAAAGCTAAATCTGCTAATCAATTAGGATCTTCCAAATAAAGTACCTCTAGTTTTTCTTTTTGATTCTAAAAACATTGTATTTTATTTTTTAAATCGTAGAATTCTTTTGGCGTTGTGGTATGTGTTATATTCATTATTTTATTATTATAAGATTTTTTTTTTAATTATACGATGAGGGCCGTACTAAAGATACTCGCGGGCCACGGGTTGGACAAGCTAGGTCTAAAGAATCCCAATTTACATATATAATTTATGATAAAAAAATTTGTTATCATGTTTGTTACATATAAGTGATCAATAAATAATGTTTAATTAATACAGTAGAAACCGGTTATAACGACATCGGTTATAACGACGTACCGGTTATAACGACGCAGAATAAAAGTCCCGGCTGAATCCCATATGATTGCCTTTTATAATATACCATTTATAACGACATCGCTTACAACGAAATACCGGTTTTAACGACTATCAGTTTACAATATTTTCGGAGAATTTTATCGATTTGTACGACGGACCGACTTTTGTTTCAATTTTTTTTAAATACATACGTACATCTGTGTTGCAAACAAACTAAAATTACAGAATATTTAAAATAAATACATGTTATAATGTCTATAGTCTGTAGGTACCCTACTTTGTAATATTTAATTTAATTTCCAAATAAAAAGTTTTAAATTATATATTTGATTTTAATTTTTTGTATAATAAAAAATATTGTTTGACATAATACATCATGTTTTGTAGGTTAGTTTAATTCTAATAAACAGAAAACAGATGTAGATTTCAAATCGTATACGTACATGATTGGTGGAGAAAATCAATCAGAACACACCTCGTAATGTCAAACTATGTTTCCGTAAAATAACGTTGAGTATCGCTTCAGTCGCTTCTGAATATCATATAGTATTCGTAAATGTTTTATATTTTATTATATTTTATTATTCTCTTAATTTTATTTTTACGATATCTTCACTCACAGATGGTGAATTTTACAAAATTTCAGCATACTCATGAAATTTTTAGTTTTTCCGATAAATTACCTTAAAAAATCGAATTATCGGTTATTACGGCAATCGGTTATAACGACCTAAAATTCCGGTCCCTTCGATGTTGTTATAACCGGTTTCTACTGTATTTTGTTTTATTTTTATCAATAAACTTCTTAAAATACAACCTGAAAAGTACTAATTTTCACTAGCGCTGGAGGTAACTCCTCAATTTTATAATACAGCTCTGTGCAATTAAACACAGGATCCCCGATAAATAAAAAGTTTAAAAACATTATTCTACTGTATTTCTTTTAACAACTTATTTATCTTATAACCACAACCGCTATAATAATAATAATAATAATTATTACACTTCCGGTTTTAATACGTACAAAAAAGTTAATTGTTGCACACTATAAAATATCAGTATATCCAGTGATACTAACATATAAATACCTATAATAACATCAGTAGAAAAATTGTACTAAAATTAGGTAAGTATACAGTATAGGAAATTTAACGTGGGGGCAATTAGAAGTGTTGTAGTAACCTTTGGTCAAATTTAACGATGTGTGATTGGTGCATTTTGAAATGCCACCACTTAATTTAATAAAATAGTAATTAGTATTTTGTTTTCAAATTTATATCTGTCAAAAAAATATTATTATAATTTTATCTAAGATGCTTACTTTTATTTCATTAATGTATTTTATACTTTATTAAAGTTGAAAACAAAATACTGTTGATTAATTTAAAAATCAGTTAGTTTCGAGGCGGCATTTTAAAATGCACCAATCACACTTCGTTAAATTTGACCAAAGGTTACTACAACATTTCTAATTGTCCCCATGTTAAATTTCCTATGTCTTAATCAACTTGGAATACACTGTATATGATTTAAATATAAAGTAATGAATGAACAAAGTGCTAATGAAGGGCAAAAACCATCAAATACAACATCAGTAAAAAGTGCAGTGAATGAAGAGGAAATAGTATCTATTGATATTAAAAACGAAGCGTCTACCTTTCCCAACGTAATAAATATAAACAGCAACAGCGAAAAACAAGTAGAAATCTTTAAAAATAATATCGAAAGTGACGACAAAGCAGAAATAAATGCAATAATCGAAGAAATTTGGGCGATACGAGCAATTTTATATTACCAATCTTACAAAGACCGCGTCACTCAATCAGAAATAAAAACAAGAATTAAAGAACTTAATAACAGACTAGACGAATGTAAATTTCAGTCAAATACAGAAATTCAAGAAGTTTATAACGAACTGGAACATGAATATGAGTATATCAGCAGATATGAATATTCCTTTGAACGCAAGGCGATTACATATCTCACATTACTTTTCGCAATATTGTTTGGGATTCTGGACATAGTATCGGACGTTTGGTTAATGGTAGGGTATTTCTCAGATAGACAGTACTGGCATGGATTCTTAACATTATTATTTGTGTGGGGGCCGTCGTCCATTACTACGTATTCATTATATGACATGTAAGTACCTACTTACATAGTTTTTGCTTACAATTAGAAAAAAACATCTGCCAAGTAAATTCAGTGCTTCCTCGTGCTAAATTCACTAAAACCGATAGTGTTCAGATAAATTGCCTGGCATTGGTTAACCATTTAATTTTTATACAAATTTTACTAAAAAATCTTAGTTCGAAATTTTTCTTAAAACGCACCTGAATATTTTTTCATATATTTTTAATTTTTTGACAATTTCAATCTAAATCTAAATTTATGTAAATGTCAAAATGACATTTAAAACGTCAAAGTGACATTTAAAACGCCAAAATGACATTTAAAACGTCAAAATGACATTTAATATATCCAATCAAATATCACTTGAGAAAAACAAAACACGAATTTTTAAAATAAATTGAGATAAATCTTTGTAAGGGAATATTTTACAACAAACATAGTAGACCCATATTATAGGAAATTTAATGCTCTACAATAAATATTCTATAAAATTTTCTCGTAACATGTGTCGTTCTTGAGATATCTTGAAAAAAGAAATATTTTGGGGTGTCACCCCTCCCCCTTACACACGATTTTGATGATTTGAAATGTGACCGTCCTCAAACCAAACCCAACAATCCGACCAAGTTTCAATAATATCGGTTCAGTGGTTCATGAGTTATGCGTATGACAAGGATGCAGGGGACAGACGGACGGACGGACGGACGGACGGACAGACACACGGACAGACAGACAGATACGGAACGAAAAGTGTTGATCTTGACGTGAAACGGATAAATCAATTTAAAATTTTGAAATTGGAGAACTTTTTTTTTGTCTCTATCTGAAACGATCACATAGCTTCTCGTATCTTCGATATTGCGAGGAAGCAAAATATATGTCAAGTAAATGCACATAATTCACCAAAAGTAGTTTTTTTTAATAAACAGAGAAATGGTATTCAGATGAACTGCCTGCCATTGGGTTACCATTTAGTATTTATACAATTTTATTTAAAAATGTTTGTTCGAAGTGTTTCTTAATACGCTCCTGATTTTGTTTTTGTATATTTTTAATTTTTTGACAGTTTCAATCTAAATCTAAATTTTTCTGCAATGCAACGAATTTTAAAACTAAATTGGGATAAATCTTTGTAAGGGAATATTTTATAATTAATGTTGTGGTGACCTATATTATAGAAAATTGAATTCTCTACAAAAAAGATTCTATACAATTTTCACGTAACATGTGTCGTTCTTGAAATATCTTAAAAAAAAACTGTTTTGGGATGTCACCCCTCCCTCTAATCCACGGACCCAACCATCCAACGAAGTTTCATGAGTTATGCGTGTGACAAAGATTCAGGGGACAGACACAAAACGAAAAGTGTTTATCTTGACCTGAAACGGAAAAATCAAGTTAAAATTTTGAAATTGGAGAACATTTTTTTTTTCATTTTAAAACGATCACAAATTTTCTCGTATCTTCATTATGGCGAGGAAGCAAAAACATCCTTGATCTATATACTGTTAATTTTTTACATTCGTTGTAAAACAACCTATATACTTTTTACATTAATTTTTAATCCCCCGATTTTTCTGTTGTGTTAAAATAGAACAATGGTCACATTCACGACTGACCAAAAACAGTAAACAACGAGCTTTGATTGGTTGATTCATGGAATTTCTGGTGAAATGTACCAGAAATTTAAAGAATGTCATTTTTTAAGTGTGTAAGGAAGTGAGAAAGCAGTAACCAGAAAGAGATATAAACTAGTGTTCTGGCAGAAAGGCTCAACATGAAGTGAACATAAAAGTTTTTTGGTTAGCTTGGTCACTAGTTTCTATCTCTTTCTAGTTACTTCTTTCTCACTTCCTTACACGCTTAAAAAATGACATTCTTTTAATTTCTGGTACATTCCACCAGAAATTCCAAGACTCGACCAATCAAAACTTGTTGTTCCGTTTTCTGGTCAGACGTGAACGCTCCCAATGTTAAAATCTTATTAAACTGTTCAGATTGAAAAAATACTACACCAATACTTTTAATTTAATATTAGTTTAATGGTCCATCGCAGAAAAAAATGCTAGAAACAAAATTTTAGAATAATTTTCTACATTTATAAATATTTCAGATGTCAACAAAACTTGAAAAGGAGTAGTTGGTTTCTTCAAGGACTCGGGGAAATCAAATGTATTTTTAGTATTATTTTTCTAATTCCGATGTCGTCAATTATTGTCGCTCTAAATAACTTCATTTTGTTTTACCAAAATAAGGTAGACAAAAATAATCACAAATTCAATACGAAACTGTTACTCCAGCTGCAATATTTGGACAGTTTTCTCGAGGCGGCTCCACAATTAACGCTCCAATCGTACGTGGTTTTAAGTAACATGGAGCAATCGATAAAAGATACAAGTTTTTTAAGTAAGTTCAGACACTTATCAATCACTATTCAGTATTCAGTAGGGTTTTTTTACGTGGATTTGAAGTTACGCGATGTGATTTTCAAGCAAATTCAGGGATTCCCCGTAAGAGAGGTATCAAATGAAAGCTGACAATTCAAGTAATGTAACTCTTTGGACGCGCAACACGAAAAAAACAATAGGCTCTAAAAAATGCAGTTTTGCCACCAAAAATAAAATGTTTTAAAAACATTTTTATTATTATGTACTTAATGTAAGGCGTCAAATAAAATATTTACAAAAATGGGCGTCGTTTGGTTTTAGTTTTGAAGGGGGTAGAAAGAATAAAAAAATTAATTAAAGGAAAAAAAACAGCAATTATTAAATAAATTGAACTTTATTATTCATAGTTATGAACTATACATATGAACATACTCGTACATATACATAAAAATGTATATATTGTATATAAAAATATAAAAAATTTAGTACGAATGTTCAAGAGGTCCATTTTTTATAAGCCGTGGACTATAGTCGATTTACGCGTCGAAAGGGTTATGTATGTAAACGTTTTGTTATTATTTTCAGATAGTGACGATAATTCTCATAAAAAATTATAATTGTTACTTCTCAATAAAATTAAACAAATAAAATTCATAAACAAACTTATTTTATTTCAAAATTTATATTTATTTTTATATATTTAATTTCCCTGACACCACCACACGGTACAAGTATGCTTAAACAAGCGCCAGTCTGCGTTTGGACTATGTTAAGCTCGGGCGACGATGCGCTCGCTTTGGCTACTTTTTGCCTTATCCATAAGAGGAAAACGCGAACTAAGAATCGTGGTGTAAAAAGTGGTTAATGAAAAGAAAAAAATATTCACACATTAATTTACTGAGTAAATTGAAGATATATTCGCGTGATTGGCATAATTATCTCAGAATGAATGAAGAAACTTATTTGAATGTTTTGTCACCTTTAATTAAAAAGGATACGATCATGAGAGAAGCTATAACCCCCCCACGAAAGATTTACGCAACCTGAAGAGCTCACTTACGACCGACGTTTGCTTGTACAAATCTGCACGTTCTTAGTATTAGAACACACGTTCAGTTTCGCTTGTGCAAGTGTGGCTTGCTAAGCTTGTCAAGCTTGCATGATTTAAATTTAATTCATCTTCAGGCGGCTTGGCTTGAACAATTAAAATGAAATTATCCTACAGATGCTTGTACAAAAAGATGGATCATGCATGCTAGTCAAGTTTGCAGTTACATGTAAGGTATTCAAATTAAATAACAAAAAACATTATTAACACGTTACAGGTCACTTGCGGTGGATATCGATGACGTTTTCTCTTTTGACAATTGTAAGGGTCGCGTATTCGTACGAAGATCATTTTACTTTGCGAGAGATTAAAGCAAAAGTTTTTGTCAATGCATTACTGTTTTTCGGTAAGTGAAAAATGATTGAAACTTGTGAAGTATCAAAAAAGAAATCTTAAGACCAAATAAATTAATTTAAATAGTTATTTGTGTAACTGGGGTGTAAAGTAGCAGTTTTTCGCACGAGCGGGAATGTCTGTTAGTCGAGGCGCCAATATTTATTATATAACCCTATTTATTATATAATATAATAATTAATTTATATACTTTGTACTTTGCTATTTTAATATTAAAATTCAACTCAAATAAGCTTTGGACAAAATTTTTGACAGTTCTATTTTCATTAAAATGTGTTTCTTAATTTATTATTCTATAATATAAGATGGATAAGTGGTGATACTGAGAAAGAACAAATATCAGAAGCTGCAAATTCTGTAATTTTAATTCTATAATATAAGATGGATAAGTGGTGATACTGAGAAAGAACAAATATCAGAAGCTGCAAATTCTGTAATTTTAAATTTACTATCATATGATATATGAAAATTACACATAATACCATGAATTGTGCCAAGAAAAAAACCTTAAGGCGTTGTTTATAATGTATTTAATTTTATTTTATAATTTTTTTCAATACGATAATTAATATAGTGCTTAAATTTTAGTAATTTGTTTAATACTATAATACAATAGTATTTATAAAATTCATTAATCGTAAAAAAATGTAAAAATGTATGTGTTACTATGAAAACAGTAAACACATTTTTATAACTAATAAATATCTTACCCCATTACCGAGATATAATGCCCAAAAATTTATGCTTTTTTCTACTAAAAAAAATCATTTAGGAACCTCAGGATGTTATCCAATTTCAAATTCCTTCGGTAGGTGTTTTAAGGATATACAAATGCAAATTTTGCAAATATAGCGTTTCAAAGATTCGAAAAAAAACCCTACTATATTGGTATAAGAAAATAATTAACCACGCTTGCCAATTTTGAAATTTAAGAAATAATATCTCCATAAATTTCACAGGTTCGCGGATATTCGTAATATCTATGGGTATGGTGGCTTTTCCAGAAGTGGCAGGGGTCTGTTTGTCGCTTCATTGGAGCATCAACGCCGTGGACAAGTATCTCTGCTGCAGAAAGAAACAACGTACTCTAGCATCAAAATTTGTCGAAAGTGTCAAATACGCTTCGACTAGTATTTTTATGTGTAACATAACAGATTTATACATTTTATCTGATCATTATAAACGCTTAATTTATAATTTTGTTATGTACGCACTTGAGTGTGTATTTTTTAGTGCATTGTGGTTTATAAAAGCTCAACGTTTTTTAAGTTTTGGTATTACTATTTATTTCGCAGTACCTTCAGTCGGAATAACATTGTTTGTATTGGCTATTTTTCCAAAGTAAAATTAGCTATTGCCCTATTACTATCACGTTTAGTTGTAATAATTTGGACTGATTAGATTAACCCAGCGTTTCTCAATCTTTTAGTATTTGCGACCCAATTTTCAATCACAATTTTCATCGCCCCCCTCCCCCTCCTCATACAATAATTTTCACTGAAATCGTGCTGTAATTGTAATATAAATATAAATAAATATAAAATATAATATAAAAAAATGTAATATAATAATAAATAATAATTTCTATTTAATTTTATTGTATTTTCTTTCGAAAAACTTTGCTCTGCAGGACAGACCCAAGGGAGTCACTAATATTTATTAATCTTGTTTTTAATTTAATATTGATAAGTTAATTATTAAATACATTGTGTAGTACTGATACAATCCTATTTATAAGTGTATTACCTATATCAGTGTAAATTTAAACGTGTATTTTATTTTTTATTATGTCAGAATGAATTTTATTATATAATCATATATTAATGTACCAGTTGATTAATATATGATAGAATGTATATTATTGATGTAGATAGATACATTTTCGCTACAAATTCATTAGATATTTTTTGTTTGAATCTGTGTTTTTTAAATTTATAAACAGATTTTTAATTGACTCGACAGACCCGCAAGGCATATCTGATTTTTTGCTGCCTACATATATTTTATTTATTTATTTTTTTAATTAATGTACCTTTCTTCAAACAAACATGCCTGCAAAAATCCAAAATTTTTCATTTAAATTAATAAATTATTAAATAATACAATAAAGTTCCCTTATTTATATTTCCATCGAATTTCGTACATCCCACTTTCCTTATTACATTTACAGCGGCACATTCCGCTCATTAAACACATGTTTTCGCGTATACAACAGTACATAATAACTAAATATCTTCTTATTAATATCCAATCAAAACAGTTTCTTACAAATACCGAAGCACATTCACTTAGTACACCAGTTTTACATGTACACAACCCCCCCCCCCCCCCACTAAGTTCATTCATACGTTTTTACACTTCAATCATCGCATTACGTCAAAATCATCAGAAAATATATCTACAGCGCCGGCTTTAGGGGGGCGGCGTACAATGAGGCATAAGTGAATTTTTTGATTCAAATCAGTGCACAGGCTGTAATTTTTGAGTAAACTTTTTTTTAATCTTTACATTTTTTGTCGATCTGTTAAACCCGATTTAGCAAAAAATATTGCTAAATTGTAACCCAGAAAACTTTTTATGAGGTATTTTAGGGCAAGAGTTGTTTATTTTTTCAAACTATCTATTTTTCTTATTTTTTATGAAAAAAGTACAAGCACAAGCTACAAAATGTATTAGGAAAGGTACACATATGTACGATTTTCCACGTTTTGTGTTTTAAAATCCATCAAAACTGTAGATAATTTTTGTTCTCTATAAAATTACAAAGAAAATAAATTAAAAATGAACTCACTGTGTTTATTTGTTAAGGTGATATACGTTAAATTTACAACCTACAATGCTCAAATATACTTATGATGCAAGGAGACCCAATTTCACGACGACATCTCCGGTTCTGAGGTTATTTTATTCATAATGTAGTCTACTATTTATGAATTTTTTTCATCAAAGTCGTTAAAAAAATGTGTGAGATGATATATACTGAGATATTAACTATTAACTTATTACTTAATTTATCCATTTTAATTTTTTTAATAAGAGGGGAAGGTGGTTTTAGGGTATTTGATTGTCTTAAAGTTAATGTGGGCTATATTCTAAAAAAAAAGAGTCTGTAGGATCGCGCCAAGCTGAGATATTAACTATTCAACTTGTTTGTTAATTTAACAATTTTAATTGACATTTTCGGTGATTTTTGAACATTTTTTTAGGAGTAGAGAAGGCGGAAAAATAAATCTCGTCCAGGGCGCTAGTGTTGCTCAGACCGGCTCTGTATATCTACAATATAAAAATTTATCGGTTTCTTGCGAGCACCGAAGCTCGTTTTACACACTTACATTTACAGCGGTACATTCCGCTCATTAAACACATGTTTTCGCCTATACAAGTTTTACAAGTACAGAATAACTAAATATCCAATCAAAACAGTTTCTTACAAATACCGAAGAACATTCCTTTCATACATCAGTTTTACATGTACACAAGCACCCTTTTAATTTTTTTCACACGTTCTTACACCTCAATCATCGCATCAGAATATATATATCTACAATATAAAAAATTATCGGTTTCTTACTAGCACCGAATCTCGTTCCACCCACTTACATTTACAGCAGCACAAACGTCTGCATTTTCCGGTCCCGGTGTTTCAAGGTGGCGTTGACAAACGCGGCGACCCCACACCCGCACAACCCACCCACCACGCACAGGCGGGGAGTTTATTTTTGTGCGTACAATGCGGCGAGGTATAAATCAAGAGTGCGATGAAGGTAAGAACTATTCCAGATCGATATTCTATCTCTGTTTGTGTGTGTGTGTGTTTCTGTGTCTGTCGGTGACACACAGTTCTATTGGCGAGGTGTGTTTTTGTATGTATGCATTATAACAGAGCCGGACTTGCGAAATGGAATTTTTAAGTCGAAATTAACCAGGGCTTCGAACCGTTATTTTTTTTGTTTCGGTTTTCGTTCCGGTTCGAGTAAAAAAATATATTTCGGTTCGGTTCCGGTTTTCGTTCCGCAAAAAATAACGGTTTTTACTGTTTTCGGTTCAGCTCCGAGCGATTAATTAAAAAAAAATTATTTGTATTAAAATTTTTGTTTTCTACCATAATTTAGAATATTTTATGGTACTTGTATGATAGCCCGAACGACAATTGAAGAAGGAAATAAGATCATGTTAGCGCGCGTATTTTAACATGTACTGAACTGTAAAAAACGATATTTTTATTTCGGTTCTGTTCCGGTTTTCGTTCCGGCAAAAAAGAACAGTTTTTCCGGTTTTTGGTTCAGTTCCGGTTCGAAGCCCTGAAATTAACAATAATAAATTTCTATTGCTTCCTCGCAATATCGAAGATACGAGAAACTTTGTGATCGTTTTAGAATGAAAAAAATGTTCTCTAATTTCAAAATTTTAAATTTATCTTTCCGTTTCACGTCAAGACAAACACTTTTCGTTCCGTGTCTGTCTGTCCGTCCGTCCGTGTGTGTGTCCGTCTGCCCCCTGAATCCTTGTCATAGGAATTGATATTTGCTTGTATATATTAAATGTCATTTTGACATTTGCATAAATTTAGATTGAAATTGTGAAAAAATTAAAAATATATGAAAAAATAATCAGGTACGTTTTAAGAAAAATTCCGAACTAATATTTTTTAGTAAAATTGTATAAAAATTAAATGGTTAACCAATTCCAGGCAATTTATATAAACGCTATCGGTTTTTATTTAAATTGTTGAATAATTAACTACCTTTGGTGAATTTAGTACGAGGAAGCACTGAGCATTTACTTGGCATATTTTTTTTGTTGTCCTCGAAAAAACTCGGTCAACTTCCGTCCGATATTAATGAAATGAATTAAAAACCCATTTGATTAAATATATTATGCTTGGTTCTGTTAATAATATGACAGTTAGTTAAAGGAGCATTTACTTAAACATGATAATACTGGACGCAGTGGCGTAGATAGCCTGTGCGATGGGGGGGGGGGGGGGGGATATGAAATAATGGCTGCGAAATAAAAAAATTGTAATTTTGAATTGAATTACCTTTTTTTTTTTTTGATCATATAAACTGTATTTAATTAACTTCTTATTACTAAAAAAAAAGTCATACAAAATTGAAAATTACCTTTTTTTTTTTAGTCTTAATTTTTACCAAAAAATTTTCATACTAGACGAGTTTAAAAAAATTTCTTTAAATTTTCTCATTAAATAAACTCATGGGGGGTGATTTATCATCTTAATCCCCCTATCTACGCCACTGGCTGGACGAAGTTGAATAATAAATAACTCAGCTTGGCGCGTTCCTATAAATTAAAAAAAAATATAACTTACACCTTTATCTTTAAGTGTACTAATTGCCTAAGAGCGTCGCGACCTCTTTCCTAAATTATAAACAAATTAAAATAGATTAAGTATTAATACAGGCTCGTCCGGCTTCCTAGCGCACCGTAACTCCGTATATAGGAGATAGAAAAATAAGTTTGGTACATAATATTATTGGTTTGAAAAGATCAACGTCGTAAAATTTTCAACAATAAAAGATGTCCCATTTTTGTGCTATAACAAAAATAAAGATTTAAAAAAATGGAATTTAGTAAAAGTATATATATTCCAAATCTCAGCTCAATCTAGCCAGTAATTTTTTAGTTATCCTGCGGACGTACTGACAGTTTTTCAAACATGTTATTTTACTCATAGCCCGCACCTGGAGCAGGTGTATTTTAATGTGATACCCGCGAGCGCGTTTGTGTGTATCCAGGTATAAAAAAAGGATTCACCAAACGCGCGGCTTGAATCTGGTTTGAATTCTACGCATAATCCTCTGTGTGTGCGCTCTTCATATCTCTTCTTGCTCCTCTCCGATGCACACACACGGACACTTTCACAGACTAAATAATGCATGAAACGCCGCCCGCGTTCAAAATACACCGTCGTATCTATCCGTCCGCACGACACACTCGTCTTTCGTTGTAAAAATTTGTCACATTTATCATATTTATTACAGTTGAAAAATTAGTGAACATTTTTTTTCTTTTTAGTTTAGTAGAACTAGTATAGTCTATGGTCGAAATATGCCTTATTTTTTCGGTCCTATTGGCCTATATTTTAGCTTTGGATTAAAAGTTAATTGTCCCAAAATTTCAGACTCATAGATCAAACTTGTGGACGGCGCAAACCGAGTCTTTTTCCCATTTGATTAACATGGGAAAAATTACTTTTTTACTTTTTTTACTTTTCAAAATTTCACTTAATTTTTAATAAAATAAATATATTTTGATTCAAATCAAATATAAAATAAAACTAGTTTTCGATTTTCATATAACCTAAAGAAGTTAGTACATACACATATAAGATATACTGAATTAGAAATACAGTATTTTTTGATATTTGATTACTACCATTTCTGAATATTAATCTACATACATACATTTAACTGTCTTACAGCGTGATTTGATGACAGCCGGCCAATATTTAAACTAATTCAGTTATACTAATAATTATTGGTATAATTTCTTTATTAATTATTTTATTATCATAGCAACTGCTTTACATTGTTTCAAATGACGATTCTTTCTTTTATATCTTTTGTGTCGTAGTACTTATCATTTTGTAATCATTAACAAGTGTCCATCACTACGTGCTCATTACTGATTTTACTTTATCCATTACTGGAGAAAAAACATCGACAAAATAAAAGGTTATAATTAAAAAAAAACTATATTTACGGACTTTGGTAATTAAATTGATTAAATAAAGAGTTACTTGTTTTATTAGTAACATGAGTTCATGAGAATAACAAAAAAGAAGCCTGTCAATCACAAAAACAGTAAACCTTGCTCTTATACCGGCCATAACTGGTACCAGTACTTTATATAAAGTTTTATCGGTTAATTCGGGGTTTCACTGTGGTTATATCTATATATATTTATTATTTAAACACGATTTCGTATTATGTATGTACATCACATACGATATTAATGCCGGGTGTGGAGTTTTTAGAGAAAACTTTCAGATTATGTAGTAAAACATAAAACTAAGTTCAGGTAGGTACCTAACTAACTAGAAGTGGCAGCGTTATAAAGGATTCCGGGACTTACAGCTAACTTCATGTCATTGAATATTAACTGTTCTAGGCTTCTAAGTATCTACATGTACACGCATTTATTGATTAGAAAGGAAAGTTAGTGAAATTTAATAAATTATAAGTTTTTATTTATTAATTCGACATCCAGGGTTATTACAATTGTTTTTCAAATCGGTAAAATAACGATATTTTTTTTACCCCATACCGGTAAATTAAAGTAAGAAAATTCATTTTTATGAAAACATTTATGGCATATTTTTAAATTTTGCATCATTTAAAAAAAAGCTGAAAACTTTGAAAGGCCATGTCTCGTATAGTTTTCTATAAAAAAAATATTTAAACTCAGCTGAACTTTTTTTCCAATAATAGCGAATATTTAATAGACAAATAGTTGATGACGCGAATCTAATAGATCAAAGTCTGAATCTGTAAAGAAAACTCCATTAACTTAATTGATAGCCTATTTACATTAGTCTAAACTGTTCTTTGTCCTTAACAAAATGTTTTTATACAAACTAGATAAACGAATGTTTCTTCAGTTTTAATTATAATAAATAAACGTTTAAAACATTAGTAGTTTTCGTCGATAAAAACTTTTTAAGAAAAAAATACACGGAAAAAAATAATCTGCGAAAAATAACGAGTGATTTTTAAAAGAAACAAAATAGAAATTTCATGAAATAACTGCAAATATTACAGCCTAAACTTATATTATTACAGTTTCAAAGAGTCAAATATTCAAAGTGACCATGAAAAAAATAGTTAGCAAAAAAACTGAATTATTATTGAAAATATGATATGATCAACAATTAAAATTTACGGAGCAAACTGTAAATGTTGTAATATGTACAAAGTAATCAATTATTTATAAACTGTATTTATCACTGTTCTTTAAATTTCACTAAAAAAATAGAAATTTGGAATCGGCGTGTAAACTAGCTCAAATATTTTAAAGTTCTTGCTTTGGAAAGTGATTTCCTTAAGGGCGGGGTAAGGTTTTAAAAAAATTTTATTTTGATTTTTTTAACTGAATGCATAATATTTCAAGAATATTGTGTCTAAATTTCAAGTCGATTGGAGCAAAATTGACGAAGTTATGAGTATTTTTATATCTGGCGGATTTTTATACCTACCCGAGCGCGCTATTGTTTTTTTTAGTGTTCAAAACTTTAAAGCGTTTTCCCCACAACTCACTTTTTCAAAGTCGGTGCCCCTCATAACGTCAAAACTACTGCACCGATCCTTTTGAAATTTTGAACACTATTTCTGTACATAATTTACGAGGTAACGCTGGAGAGTTTTTTTTCAAATTTGTTAATAATTTTTATTTTACAATAACATATTAGCCGATTTTTTCGCAAAAAATCGCGTTTTTCGCTTCAAAGTGTTCCAAAAAGGTGAAAAAATTAAATTTCGAAAAACCCTCCCAGCGTTACCTGGGGAAAACTATTATCTAACGAATGAACTTTGATTTTTTGATTTCGGATGATCCAGCACAAAGTTATGAAGGGCACCGTAATTCTACTTTTTTCCGAGAGACGTCCGAATAATTGCTGCTCTTGCCGTATTTTTTAATATTTCTTCGTGAAAATTTTATACAACATTCTTCGAATGCCATTCTTTAATGTATCATTGGTTTTAATAAAGAGATTTTAACTGTGTCGTCACAAAAAATTCACAAAAACATGCCTTTTTTTGTACGAATTAACCCTGCCCTTAACGAAGGGACAAGTACCATCTAACTATTTGCATTACGATCTGGTCGCTTGGGACATTACCTAACTTACAAGATCATGAACTCAGTCGGTGACGTAGACAGAGCTCTATCACGGAAATTCTGAGATACCGTTCAAGCGCCATCTTGCCAGGAGCAAGTTCTTTTTAAATTGTTGTAGTTTTTGACATCAAAAATAATTAAAAACTTTATTTTTATATTTTTACGAGCGAAACTGCCAATTTAAAATGGCCTTCAACGAAATTTACAGTTTTATGACAGTAATTTTTACTATTGGCCATGATCAATAATTACAAGTTTTGTCTTACTATCCGAGATAGATAGGATAAATCTGTAATTATTATCGGAAATCCAATGAATTCTTACAGTATAATATTTTTTTCCGTGTAAAATTAACTTTTTTAAGTTTTTTATTTTTCCTTTTTGAGTGACGTATAATTATCCAAATCTGTACATATTTTATTTGTCATAAACAATATTGTCGAATTGAGAACCTCCTACTTTTATTAAGTCGATTAATAAAAATAATAATAGCTTCCCCTCTTATAGACAATACCCTTTAACTTTTAACCCCCCGCCTCTCTCATAAATATGTTAAATAGTTTTGTCAACTGAGACTCTCAAAGTTAGAAATGTATACTACTTAACATCTATTTCAATCCATTAAAGTTCAGACAAACATTGCAGTAACAGAACTACTTATATTAATATTATATAACGTTTACAATATGTACAAATATTCAACAGTTATGTAACAGTTTGCAGTACCTATATCTCCTTCAGGTACCCATTTATTTGTGAAAGATGAAAGGTTCCAGATTATTAATTTCTGAATCAGTTCAGTTCCAAACTACGTTTATAACTTTGCGAATTCTACAAAGCTGATTATTAATATTATTATTGGAATATTACATTGCGAACCACTGGTGTGGAAGTTTACGATATACATCACTTGTAATACACCACGTTTAGGTATTCTAATACCAGTGGTTCTTAACTTTTTTAGATAGGTATAAAAATTAAGAAATTAAATTAATAAAAATATATAACTTTAGAACTATAAATCATACAAACTTCAGAATAATGTCAAAATGTTCTTTATTTAACCCATTAACGCCCAAGAGAAAACTAAAACATGCAGAAGATTTTTTTAAATGAAATTAAGAACACATATAATATATTTAACTACCTATAAATATTACATCGAAAACTTTTTTTTATATTTAGGACAAAAATAACGGTGAGCATATGAGCGAGTAAATTTGTCAGACATGAAGTCTATTTTGTGTGAGACTGCTTTTCTGATATATATTTTTTTTTTAGATAAATTACATTTAAAAATCAATTTATATGTATATTTAAGTTATTCCATATGATTTAAACAAAATTTGAAATCACATGCTTCAGTTAGATAAAATATATTAGCATATTACATGCCTCTATTCATTTACAAACAATTCGCAGCAATTAAAACACGTTTAAAACACTCATGAAACTAATAACGTTAACAGATTGTGTTTGTTGCACTACTAGCATCTGATTTTTAAGGAAATATTGTGAATTAATATCCATTGAAAGCAACACGAATTACATATAAAATGAGGTGTACACAAGTATGTATGGCGGGCGTTAATGGGTTAATCTAATTTTACTTATTAAAATTTTAAATCATTTCGACGAACAGTTAGTCCAGTAACTTTATACATCACCGCATGCGTTAAATCCGGTAGTTCTGATTTTTTGCAGACTTGTTTATGATGTTGGCCTAATGAATAATCCAAGTTTGTGACCTCGAGCGTCGAACGCAACTTTGTCAAAAATCGAAAAAACCGCAAAAAAATCGTTATTTTTTCAAATTTTGGCGATTATAACCCTACAGGACTAGTTTTTGAAAAAACTTTTTTAGAACGTTTTTAAAGTAGACTAAATTTGCTACAATATGATACTAGAACTGACTCTGTAGACCCAATAGTTTCCGAGATTAAGCCTTTCAAAGTTTATCATTTTTTTCGAACATCGCAATTTTTTGCAATTCTGGAGTTCTGAATGAATTTGGACCCTGATTATACTATCGAAGCCCTGTACTTTTATGATGGGATGTTAAAAAAGAGAATGAGAAGTGTGAACGATGATGTTTAAGCTAAGCTACGAATAATGAAGTAAAAAAGATAAGTACAACAAAAGTTAATAAGTTTATTTGTTAAGAAATTGAGTAATATTCAAAATCAAAAAATTAAATTAATTTAGCCCTCTTGAAAGGTCCCGGTTGAGGTTCGTCCGTATCTGGACGTATTGGGATGGCATATCCCCATCAGGGGATGGTGATGAATCGTCGACGTCTTGTGCCCACAAGTCATCCTCAATTTCGACATCGGACAGATCGTCGCCATCTGGGATATCTACTTCTGCAACATCAGGTATATTGTCACAAGTGCCTGCAGACTGATGAGCATTTTAATCCTGCCTTCCTGCAGCTGCACGCGTTCCCACAACACTTCGTGCAGCCACAAGAAATCATCCGCAAGAGGTGTTGTGGGGCTGCATCTCTGGTCATCATTTTGGGGTTGAGGCCTTGTGGCGTGGATATCCACCCCCAGGAGAGAGGGTTCAGTGTGACTCCCAACCACGCCTGTACCTTTAAGAAGATTGTACATGAGAATAGAAAATGATGAATGATATGTAACTGATGCAAGGACAAATTTTTACCTGATGGTCTGTCCGCAAGGAGTGAAATCGAGCAGAGTCTCGTGTAGGAGGTAACCTGGCTAGATTGAAGCTGGTTTTCGTCGTAGCCCTGGCGAATAGTTGGTACCGCAGCTCGTCAAAGTTATGGGTGTTGGGGTTGCCTCCTTATAGAGCAATTATGACTCGCTTTCCTGCTGCTGCTATCTCGTCAGGTGTTGAGTTGGTGTCGAGAAAAATCGCAGCTTGCTTTTCAACGTCCGGATTTTTTTCGACTATGGACATCATTTGCATCTTCCCTAAGCCAAAGAAGCAGGATGTCGAGTCACAACCACTAAAGGCATGGATGAAGAGGAAAAGCTCTGGTTTCAAAGAGGATTTTGAAGAAGCGATGCTGGAATACATGACATCTGATGCTTTGCCTCTTCCACATTTTTGTAAAAAATTTCACGTTGGTTTGAGATCGCAGTAAGGATGATCAGCAAGTCAATGTCCTCACCAACGACTACCACTATATCATAGGTAGAGGCAGCAGTTACAGCTGTAGTGATGATGAGCCTATCAGCATCTTCCTCTGCTTGGAGTACTTAGGCATGAAATTTTGGCTTTATAGTTCATCACCATACCATATAATATTTTAAATGTTCTGTTGTATTATAACTATTTAATAATAATAATAATAATAAATAGTGTATACCAATAATAATAAATTCAATTCTAAGTTTATCTAAGAAGACAAAAATTAAAACTTTACCAGTTTATTTAATCTTAATCTAATATTACGTGACGACGATGTTGACATGTTTTCATTATCAGAGATAATTGTGAACGACTCACTAGAAGAGATCCTGGAAGATCCTGGAATGATCAACTCTATATTTAATGCTGTCTCTGTAACCACGGTAAGGTAGCAAAATAGACAAGATGGCGGAGCACTGGGGACCAGTTGCTAGGTTCCGATTCGTGACTTCACACGAGCAATACTAGCACACTCCGTCGGAGGTAATTGGAACTTCATCCCGCTAGAGTTGAGTGACGTCTAAAATATTGCAAAAAATTGCGAAGTTCGAAAAAAATGATAAACTTTGAAAGGCTTAATCTCGGAAACTATTGGGTCTGCAGAGACAATTCTAGTATCATATTGTAGCAAATTTAGTCTACTTTAAAAACGTTCTAAAAAAGTTTTTTCAAAAACTAGTCCTTTAGGGTTATAATCGCCAAAATTTGAAAAAATAACGATTTTTTCGCGGTTTTTTCGATTTTTGACAAAGTTGCGTTCGGCGCTCGAGGTCACAAACTTGGATTATTCATTAGGCCGACATCATAAACAAGTCTGCAAAAAATCAGAACTACCGGATTTAACGCATACTACCCCATACATTCAGGCGACAAAGTTACTGGACTAAGTTTAGAAGTTATGACAATTTAAGTAAAATTACATTTAAAAAACACTAATCATGTTTGAAAACATAGAACTCTGAAATTATAAATCGCACTGATTTCAGAATAGTAGTAGTATACTTTTACATATTAAAATATCAAATCATTCTAATAATTACTTTTTACTTACTTATACCATGTATATGATATATACATGGTATAAGTAAGTATAGTGAAGCCGATTTTTTTCGAACTCCGGATTTTGACGGAATTATCTATTTTGACTATCCCTGAATCCATTCTAACTATTTTCGCCATGATGTCTGTGTGTCCGTCTGTCTGTCTGTAAGCGCTGTAACTCAAATACGACAAATCGTAGAAGGGTGATATTTTATATTTAAGATTAATTTTTGGCTGGGAAGAAAACGTCTTATTTTTGAAAACGATCTTTCAACCGGATACGGATGTTTACCTACGTCGATTTTTGAATTTTTCGAATTACTCTGAAACAGTGCGAAATAGAGAAAACTGTTCAAGTTAAAAAATGAAGGTAATATCTATATCTATAATTTGTTCTATTCATTTTGTTGTAAAAACGAATTTTTGAAGAAAAAAAATTTATTATAATTCAAATGGTTCATAACAGATAAAAAAAATGTATGGGGAATAAATTATAGATAATAACATACTCGACATTTTTTATCTAAAACATTTTTTTCTTATTTCAAAAATAATTCAAAAATCCAAAAATTTACAAGAGCAAACATCCGTTTTCAGTTATTACGTTTAAAAAAAATCACTTGTTATATAAATATAAAATTATTCATTTTGTTCTATCTTGTTAGTTTGTTAGAAATGTTTTAATAAACAAAGAATCACATATACAATTCACTGTTAGGTTAGGTTAGGTATAAGAAAGTCACGTGGTTCCCAAGGCAGATATTTTTAATTACAGCCCTTTGTAATAATGTGCGCAAGACCAAAACTACAAAAAAAATAAAAACTTCGCAATTACTATTATGATAGATAATTCATTACGACACATTTTGCGGACCCCCAGTTTGGAAACACTGTTCTACATTCTATCGATTTCCACGGTTTAATTAATATATATATTTTGTGAATCAATTCATTATTAGATTTGCACAACTTTCCCCAATAATTGAAAATGTTTTACATTTAAATAACACTGTACTATCGGCCACGAAATCAGTGGTAAGGTATGGGGTAGGAGAGGTACTCCCCCCCTCACCCTTTTGTAACAATCATGTGTACAAGTCACATATTCGTTTTTTTTTATAGAACAAAATATATTTTATACCAAAAAATTATTCATATTTTATATTTCAGGGGGGGTATTCCTCATTCTTCCCCCTTCTTTCCACCACCCTTTCCTTTTTCTTTGTAACACTCATGTGTCCAAGTCACATACTATAAAAGGTTATTGGATTTTCGCATGAGCTTGGCAACTATAAAAATAGAGTTTTCAGGAAAAATATAATTCAATCATTTTTCACATGCCACGGTTTTTTTTATTTTGTCTCTTTCCCACGGTCGATAGACGAATAATAGTACAGATAATCCCGTCTAGACATTACTGTCTCGCAGAGAATGTAACAAAATCCTGAAATTTATTATCGATGGTAATCATTTTTTATTGTAAATAAATAAATAAATAATATATCGATATAATAAAAGTCAGATTTTATACATCTAAGTATAAATATTGTGACAAAATTTTTATATGTACATATAAGAAATATGATTCGTTAAATAGCCAAGTGACTCACAATCAGTCCTCTTTCACATTCCTAAAAATATATATAAAATATGTATCTGCAACGCGACTTTCTTATACGTAACACTTAAAATAAATCGTGTACCTGTATCTACTTATATAAAACAAATATGTATTTCTGACTAACTGATAGAAAAAATATCTGCCTTGGGAACCACGGAACTTTCTTATACGTAATCCTAACAGTGAATAGTATACGTGATTCTTATTTTATTAAAACATTTCTGACAAACTAACAAGATAGAATAAAATAAATAATATAGGTAATATTATTCTCTCCATTATACAATAAGTGATTTTTTTAACGTAATAACTGAAAACGGATGTTTACTTTCGTAAATTTTTGAATTTTCTAATTATTTTTGAAATAAGAAAAAATGTTTTAGATAAAAAATGTCGAGTATGTTATTATCTATAATTTATTCCCCATACATTTTTTTCCAACATTTATGATTTAGCAGAAATAAATGTTCACTCTCAGTATTACGTATAAGAAAGATCCATGGTATCTATGGCAAACACGCACACTGTTCAATCTCTGTAATACGTATAAAAAAGTCCCATGACAATCATGGCAGATATTTCTCCTCTGTTATGAACCATTTGAATTATAATAAAAAAAAATTCTTCAAAAATTCGTTTTTACGTAAAAATGAATTGAACATAAATTATAGATAATGATATTACCTACAATTTTTAACTTGACCATTTTTCTCTATTTTGCACTGTTTCAGAGTAATTCGAAAAATTTAAAAATCGACGTAGGTAAACATCCGTATTGAAAGATCGTTTTCAAAAATAGGACGTTTTCTTCCCAGACAAAAAATAATCTTAAATATAAAATTTCACGATTTGTCGTATTTGAGTTACAGCGCTTACAGACAAACACACAGATATCATGGCGAAAATAGTCAGAATGGATTCAGGGAAGGTCAAAATGGATAATTCCTTCAAAATCCGGATTTCGAAAAAAATCGGCTTCACTATACTTACTTATACTGTATGTATATTTCTTATAACATACATGGTCTAAGAAAGTAAAAAATTTACATCCCTAAAAAAAAACATTCCACATACGACCCCATAATATCTAACATCTCACATATTTCAAAAACTAAAAACCGAAAGTAATTCCGATTTCACGATTTCTTTACCTATACCTAACACCAAAAATCAAACAGATTTAACAAATTTACAGGGGGGGGGGCTTCCACCTTTCAAACACAATGTTGTGCAAAAAAAGATCACATAAAACTAAATTATATCAGGTGAAAACGTATTACCTGAGCTAACAAGATAACGTACGCTGTATCAGACGCGTTATACGCAATATCCTGCACGGGGAAAGGGGGGGATTTAACCCCATATCATCCCTCACCCTCCGTCTCACAAGGATTTACAGGATCAGAGACATAGTGTTCAGGATATTATCGATTTTATCAAAAAGGCGGTCGAATAATGTTACTATTTTTTTATACCTTTTGTTGAATTTATACATATATGTTTTTTCTTGTTAACACTTTCTTGGTGGAAAATGTAATATAAAACTATCATTCGCCCCTTGTTTATATATTATATACAGTAGGGTCTCTTTTAATGACCGACCGAAGGTTCGGTTTCGGTTTCGGCCAGTTTCGGCCTAAAATCCGTGTTTCGGCTATGTTTCGGTTTCGGCCAAAAAATGGCCGAACCTTTCGGCCGTGCCGAAACTGTGTTTTCAGGTTTCGCCGCGCGCTCGAATGTACTCCACTCGATTCGTACTGAATATTTGGCGTGTTGGCGTGTATCAGTTAGTCAGCCTCTCAGAACAATAAAATAATTACATTTATATGGAATATATTCTAGAAGTATCTATAAGTTATAAGTAGATATTTTTAGAATATATGTATGCCAAATAAATGTAATTAGAATTCCTAGTAATATAGTGTAATTTTAATTTATTGGATTGTAATTTGTAATTGTAAGAATTAATTTAGTTTTAGAATTATTTTTTTTTACAAAAAAGATATTTTTTACATTTTATGATTTATTTAATAATAGTCCAGTAATTTTAGATTTCAACTGCGAAAAAAATAGCAGATAGCTGAATTTTTGTATACACCTTCGTTACAGTGTTATAAATAACGTGTAAAAAGTCCCCAAAGATATCGCGCCGGCGTTGCGAGATATTGAAGGTTCTACGTGACGAAAAACGGTTATTCGTGAATATTTCACTTCCTATGACTCGGAGGTCAATGGGGGTTATTATATAAAAAGTGTATTATTAAATTCTTAAGAAAAAAGGTTCTTTCCATTTAAAAAAAACAACAACCGTTCTCGTGGTAGAGCGAGGAGAAAGTATGGCTATATATTTGCATACAGTATGACGCACTCTATGGCAATTGACTATTTGCATATGACTATTTCTACGTGAAAAAATTACAGGACAAAAATTAAATTAAAAACATTTTTAATCAATTTTAGTCACATTTAGTAGAACTACAAACATAGTGATTTATGAAAAATTACCATTCTTGTTCAATTATGTGTTGAAAATCTACACTTAAGCTTTTGCAAAGTTATTTAATGGTTCTACTAAAGTAAGCTTAGGACATATTGAGTAGAAAAGAGAGAAAAAATGTGTTAAATTGGCCTGCATTTAACGATAGGTACGCCAAAAATTAAAAAATCGAAAAAAAAATTGTTTTATTATAAAATGCACCTTTTTTAATGTTTTATGTGTACTTATGTTATAAATATGACTAAACAGTAAAATTATTAATATTTTTGGGCTACAAACATGTTTTTTATTATTTTTTTGCTAGAAAAACTTCTATTCATACTACCGCAGGATCTCTTGATAGCTCCTATTTGATATGCAAGCCTTCAAATTAAAAAAAAAATTAAAATAGATTCGCTATAAAATTTTGAATAATAAACAATCAATTATTTTTTACTAAATTTTATATTTTCCGTGTAATGGGAAGTCAAAATCAACAAATATTGGACGATAACAAGAAAATTGGTGTCCGCGGGATTCTTTTTTGTTTTATAAAATAAGGACTGCATCGAGATAGGAACATGAAATTCGGTATTATTGTACATCAATCTCTCCTCTTCAAAAGCATATGTGGCGCCACTCTCAATTCTTATTCGGCCCCAGTTTTATAAAACAAAAAAGAATCGCGCTGATACCAATTTTCTTGTTATCGTCCAATGTTGAATTTTTAAGCGGATTTAAATTATTCTTTATCTATGTTATATTGTTTTTTCTAAAAATGAGCAAAAACATAAATAAAAAAATTATTTCAATTATTTTTTTTAAGTTTCGGTTTCGGTTTCGGTTTCGGCCGAAACTGAGATTAAAACCGAAATTCGGTTTCGGTTTCGGTTTCGGCTCAAAAATCGGTTTCGGTCGGTCATTAGTCTCTTTACTCTTTTTACGCGGTAGAAACGTTCCACAGCAAATCGCGTATACAAAATTGCTTACATTGTAAAATTGGGGATACGTTCCATCATTTTTTAAAACCGCGACCAGCCAAATCAATCGATTAAAATAGGCTGAAAAACGCGAGAAAAAAAGTTTCTGAAAATTTACGAAAATAAGATGTCTAAAAAAACATTCGAAAATCTGAAAGAAATTGATGTAAAACATGAAATAAAATTTTGTTTTGGAATTTTATTGAAAAGTAACTATTATATTTTTTCATGAGAATTATCGTCACTATCTGAAAATACAACTCGGCACCGTTTGTGAAATCTTGTTTAACGAAGATTTTAATAATAACAAAACGTTTACATAATTAAATTATTTTAATTGTCATCGAAACGGGGAATCCCTGAAATTTCATGAAAAATCGCACTGCGTAACTTCAAATCCGTATAAAAAAGACCCTACTGTAAAGGTATATCAAATTCGATTATTTGTTTTTAAACATAAATTTTTGAACCCAACTTTTGAAGTTCTTTAATTTGATACCCAAAATGATAGGTTTTCATGAAATTATCCAGTACTCACTTTGCGGCCCGCGAAGACTTTAGAATTATAAAAACTGACATCATCATTAAAGGTTTGTTAAAGCGACCTGAAAATATGAATCACCTAATAAGTGATGTGTCACCCCTACAGATTTCCCTGTTAGTCGTTGTCAAAACGTGTGAATTAAATTTTAATTCTTTGCACATAACTTTCTGTATAGCTCAGATATTAATTAAAGTTACATTTTCACATTGATATGCCACAAAGAAGATAAATCAAAGTTGCCTCTGTAGCTTTTCTTTTAATTTTTCGAGAAATATTTTACATTAGAGGCCTGTTTCACTTTTTCCCAAATTAGAGGTTAAAAATGAAACACACTTTTTTCATTTTTAAAGTCCGTGTTGTATCGTACAGTTCAAATGACGTAAGTATTTAAAATGGTTATTTATAAGCGCATCTAGTAAAAAAAAATTAAAGTATGAATTTGTATCGTTAACTGTCAAAAAACATGAAAGATTCGTATTTCGTTTCACTTTTACCCCAGTTGACACTACATATTAATTTGATTTCGTTTATTCCTGAATTTGATAAAATACCGCAGTCAACGTGTTAATAATTATAATAATACAATTAAATACACAATAACGTTAAAAGGCTGTCTAAATGAATCTAGCGACTCGATAGACATAACACACCTAAATAAAAAAAAAATAATAGCTGGAACATTCTCTTGTAACATTTCACTATATGTGTTATAAGTTGTATAACAAAATAAACATGAAATTTTATGTTTTTCATAAAAAAAATATTGTATGCTGAATAAATATAAAATACGGTATATTTAGATTACGTTTTAAAATTTAATTTCCGGTTCACGAACGCTAGTTATACATATAGTAGTGTGTTGTACAACTGTCTAATATTGATGTTTTAAGTACAGAAATTTAATTTCAGTTTTTTTTTTATTTACGATTTATTTAAATTTTAAAATGACACTTTTAAATTGAAATGTTATCGTTTTTATATTCTTCAATAGATAAATATTAGTGTGTTCCAAAAAAAGTCGATAATTTTTTTTTTTCGATTGCATGTGAAATTCTTGTTATATATGCTATAAAAAAAATTCTGTAAAAATTTGAGCCCTTAATATCAACTTGAAGAACTCCATCACCGAATTTGAAGATTTACCATTGATTTAACATGGAAAAATGATTTTTTAACGTTCATTTCTCCTGCAAACTATGTAGAACATTATTTTTCGGAAAAACCATGACTGATCCTTCTTCAGTATTAAATTCTGTAAAAAAAGCTCTTAGGGTCCAGTCTCTAACGTCAACCCTCTCGTTTTTATTTGCGTTAAAAAATACAGATTTTTTGAATTTGTTGACGTTAGAGACTGGACCCTAAGAGCTTTTTTTTACAGAATTTAATACTGAAGAAGGATCAGTCATGGTTTTTCCGAAAAATAATGTTCTACATAGTTTGCAAGAGAAATGAACGTTAAAAAATCATTTTTCCATGTTAAATCAATGGTAAATCTTCAAATTCGGTGATGGAGTTCTTCAAGTTGATATTAAGGGCTCAAATTTTTACAGAATTTTTTTTATAGCATATATAACAAGAATTTCACATGCAATCGAAAAAAAAAATTATCGACTTTTTTTGGAACACCCTAATAAATATATTCAAATAATATGAAATACAGTAAAACTTCTCGAATATGACCGATATTATTTATATAATCGTGATATCTCAAAATGAGTTTTCTATGGATTAACCCATTCGTGACCAGTGTGACATATATGTCACAGAGCGCAAATTTTTAAAATAGTTACATTTATAACTATGTAGTTTTAATTTTTTTATTTAAACAAATTGCGCTCTGTGACATATATGTCACGCTGGTAACGAATGGGTTAATACATAAGTGCATAAGAGTGTCCAATTTCGATGGAATAATTCATTATATAAGATTTCTTAGTTTAATATAATAAATATAATCCTTAATATATATAAAGCTCAACGTCTCTCTGTCTGTCTGTCTGTCTGTCCGTTAGTGCGCTTATCACTCGAAAACCACTTATCAGATTTACGTGGTTTCTTTTTTAATTCATAGGTACATTCTCTGGCCAGGTTATAGGCTATATTTTGTTACGTTAGGTAATATAACAACTAAGCAGTGACGATAATAGTAAATCAAGTCGTTCAATATTGAACAAAATAATGTATTAAAGAATTGTGTAGAATCAAAAAATCTATAATAAAAGTCAGCGACGCTATATGTCTAACTTTTATATTTAAGCCACAATGACTGCTTTTATGTTACAAAAAAAATTTAAAATATTTGGGTTTTGTTTACGTGGACTTATGAACTGCAAAACATTAATCCTTATCGAAATAAATGATTTCATCGTTATAAGTATTTAATGTAGATATAATTTGCCCTTTACAGAATCCAATTTGGTATTTTGGTTTAGGAAATAACTTGAAATATACATACAGTAACATATTATTCGCGGCAATTCGCGCGAACTATGATTAAGTGTCGCGGGGAGAGGGAAGATTCTTCGCTCGGCCGGCAGTTGTTTATTTTGTTTTCAATTATTAACTTTTAAATTTAAACAGAACAAAAATTATTTGTAATTTTTGTTCTGATTTGTTTTTTTTTTAGGTACGTTAGGTTTTGATTAGTTATTATTACGATAATAATTAATCGTGTTTGTACTTAATTCAACTATATTTTTCAAAAATCCTAAACAATAAATCCGTAGTCTAAGTGGGCGAAGCCGCGTGGGCCCAGCTAGTTATATAATAAATACTGGAAATAATATCAAATATAAATTTTTTTATGTATTTTTAAGTACTTGACTAAAATGACTGTAACTACTAAACTATCCGTTCAAATAATTTGAAATTTTAACACGTAAAACTAGACTATATAACAAACAATTTAAGACCACTCTGTGATTTATAGTTCCGAAATTCTATGTCACCAAAAAAAATAACACTATTTCTTATCTTACTCTTATTTGTTCTTAAAAGTTTTGAGTACCGCTGGTACCAGGGCTGCGGAGTCGGAGTCGGAGTTTTAGTAATTTTGAGTGGAGCCGGAGTCGGTAAAAAGGTACCGACTCCGACTCCTTTAATTAAATAATGATTTTTTACTTTTTTACACACTAATTATTTTTTGTTTGTTTTGAATTTTGAAGTACAATGAATTGAAATTTTCAATTACGGCCGGAACCAGAATCACCGTAACTATTTTCTCATTAATTTTGATAAGACTTTGTACATTTGTAGTTCAAGGGATATTTATTATTTGTACGTGCTTAAACAGCTATTGAAGGGGTAAAAACCACCCTCAAAATTTGAATTTTAAATACAAATTTATATGTTATCAATTCATGTTACCTTGGATACAAATGCAACTAAATTCAAAAGTTTTATTTCTGACAAATCCCATTGCAATTTTTTATAATATACATATTAAAAATTATTTAAAAAGATATTAAAGAACATGGAAGTCATGTATGGTTCTCCGTACCGATATTTTAAATTGTATGCGATTTTCTTAAGAATTTTAAAAAAATTGTAATTATTTATTATTATTTGCAAATTTACTTTAATAGAATTTTAGGAAAATTTCTTTTCCATAAATTTCAAATGTTCAATTAATATAAGTACATTAAAATATTCACGTAATGGCGACGAAATGCTTTGTGCTAGCTTTTTGTACCATAAAGAGTCGGAGTCGGAGTTGGAGTCGGAGTCGGAGTCGGACAGTCAAATAATAAAGGAGTCGGAGTCGGAGACGTAGGTTTTTGTACCGACTCCACAGCCCTGGCTGGTACAATATATTTATCTTTCTTGTTACATAACGTTTCCGTTCACGTGTCTTGTTGTGTATTTTGTACAAATGGGAAATTTATGCGGCCAATTTAGCACGATTCAGTGATTGAATTTTAAAATAAACAAATATATGTGTCATACGTGAGATTGTATATTTTTATAAACATATCAGTTATGTATATGTACATATTGTATAATCGAGGTCATATATAACCTCCAGAGAGATTTAAACTGATATACACGTTTGGAAGGTCCTTATTTTAACATTTATACATTTAAAAATTCAATTTAGAATCCGTATACAAAAAATAATGAGGTTTTAGCCACGTATATCACTTTCGAAAATTCGAAATAATTTATATAAGGTAAATGCACCAGTTATGGCCGCTATAAGAGCAAGTTTTCGTTTTTTTTTGGATTAATGGGCTTGTTTTTTGTAATTCTCATTAACTCATTTTATTAATAAAACAAGTAACTCTTTATTAAATCAATTTAGTTTGTTTTTTTAAATTATAGCCTTTTATTTTGTTCATAATTTTTCTGTAATGGCAAAGGTAAAACCAGTAATTAGCACGCAGTGATGGATACTTGCTAATGATTACAAAATGATAAGTACTACGACACAAAAGATATAATAGAAAGAATCGTTAAATTTGAAATAATGTAAAAGTTACTATGATAATATAATAATTAATAAATAAATTATACTAATAATTAGTTTAAATGCTCACCATTTTGACACCTATTGGCCGATTGTCATCAAATCACGCTGGACAGTTAAATGTATATAGATTAATATTCAGAAATGGTAGTAATCAAATATCAACACATATTTCTACTGCCTTAGTAATGTTCTCTGCTTGACATTTATAAAAAGGACTAGTCATATGCCTTAAATTTTATTAAATACATTGTTTTAATAATTAATAAAAAAAGTCCATGGTAGGGTTCCGTAGTAATTCTCACTAACATTCTCTTTCGAAATTAATTACATTTCTACAATATAAAGAAAAAAAATCTACCGTGTTCGTCATATTTTCTTTAAGTAGGTACCTAATAATTAAAAGCTACAATCTGGATTATTATTTTTTGCATCGATAATTTAGAAATTAGAGGAAGGAGAGACACTCTGATAACGACTTAGAAAGCAAATACTGAGGGGTAAAATCAAAAGGTCTAGAGCACTTTCGACGATTTATCTCATTTACTGTGTATTAAAAACTCTATTTTTAATATCCAATTACTCAAAAACCATACGTCCAATATTATTTTTTTTAAATTAGTAAAATGTATGAGCTATCCATAATAAATAACATATTAAAATTTTAGACTTTTATTTATACATTGCTCTAATGATCGAATAACCTTAACAACTAACTAGCAATAGAATATTTTCTACCGTCTGTTTTTACTTCAAACTATATATAAAGTACCTGTTTGGCCTACAAATTCAATAAGAATCATTTCCTCCATGAATCAATCGATACCGTATCAATCAACAAACTAAATAAAAACGCTAACGTTTTAAGAAACTGAGTTACCACCGCAAGAGTTCACAACAAATCTAACTAGTAAAATAAAAGAGCAGAGCACAGTGGTTTCAAATTGAATACTGGCTGGACAAAACTATTTAAGAGGGAACGTATGAATTTCGGGAATTACTATATTATCTCAAAAACGATTTGTTCAATTTTATCAAAAAAAAGTTTATATATTGAGGTATGTTTATAATTTTTTTTAATGAATATAACATACTAGCTGCTACCCGCGACTTCGTTCGCGTGGAACTTACGTTACTGAAAATACATTAAGTTCGGTTAGGTAAATAATACAGATAGATAATACAGATTTTTGTATGATAACCAATAAAACAGGTCAAAAGTCACACACCCATTTTTTATCTAATAAATTTTTCGAGATACAAATATATTATGTGTCAGATGGAAAATTCATATGATGTTGTGTAGAATTCGCTTTGATATATGATGAAAAGTAAATAATATAGAATTCCGGCTGTTTATTGTGCAGTGGAAAATTATAAAACTTCAAGCTATCTTAATAAGAAAAAGGATTCTGAAAACATTAAGTTTTTTTTCATTTCCCAAAAATAGTGCGTGAATTGTGGTTGAAAGCATGCGGGACTGAAAATATCTATAAGGTACTGTTCACTAGTCTTGGATCATACCCCAGTGTTGGTTTCTTGTTTAATTAAATGTACTAAATTATATGTATATTTGTATCATGACGTTACATCAAGTTTCTGAAATACCCCCTCCCCCAGTATCTGACTGGCATGAAATACTAAAAGTTTTTCAAGTCAAAATGTAAAATGCATTCTACTTAAACCGCGTAACAATAAACCACAACCTCTTTTACTTTGCATAACAAAGTTTTCTGACCGACCCAAAAACTCGACAGTCGGGAAATTTGTTTCTGCTTACTCCGTCCTTAGAAATAGTCTATTCATAAAATAATACAAAAAGTTCACATCTGATATCGATACCTATCTAGAGCTATAGAATAGATCAGTGCTTCGCAACCTTTTCTCTACGACACACCAAAGTTCTTCCTAGAATTCCACGGCACATCAAAAGTTAAAATATATAGATATTAATTTGATACACAAATACAATTTTTCATTTTTTTATTTGATACATATATAAAAACTATTAGTGCTGCAACTCAAACCGTAAAAGTCGCTTAGAACGCGAGTAACCGGCAAGATCGAGATAACTCTTTCTGTCCCATTATAATCGAAAGTACATTAGTTGACAATACTTTGGACAAAAATTACCCGAAATTACTGCGTCGGAACACAGCAAAATGAGGCTTCACAGTACGCGACTCTCACCAGTGGCGTAGATAGGGGGGTGATTGAGATGATCAATCACCCTCCATGAGTTTAGTTAGAGAAAATTCAAAGAAATTTTATTTTTAAACTTCGCAACGATGAACAAAATAGTAGAAGTAAATGTGAAAAATTTGGTAAATTAAAAGTTAAAAAAAAACAAGGTCTTCAGTTATATTTAAATCTAGAATTACCTTTTTTTAGTGATAAAAAGTAAACTAAAGACAGACTATGTGATCAAAAAAAAAAAAAGGCCATTCAATTTTAAATAATATTAATCATTTTTTTCGCATATTTTAGAGGCCCCTCAGTCAACACTTGTCATATCGCCCCCCATCGTAAAAAGCTATCTACGCCACTGATCTATTTATGAAATTTGAAATCTTTTGTAATGTACTCATTAGACAGACATCAGGCTTCAAGAATATATAAACATATGTTGTTTAAAACTTAAAAAAAAATGGGACTTAAAGGATGATTTCTGGAATTTTTGGTGGATTTTTTATAGACAATTTTAGTTATTAGTTACTATTCAGTGAAAAGTATGAACCTTATACAAAAATGTTTCAAATAAAAGTTGTAGAACATACATTCCTGAACAAAACAAGTGGTTGCTCATTAATATGCGACTAAAATTGTCGTACTTAGACTAAATTACAGCAAACCGTATAAAACATTTAATTGACAAATATTTTCAAATTTTTATTAGAAAATCATATAAACTTACACTCATTAAATATATAAAATAAAATATAATATTTACGAGATATGTAAGGTTTTATAGTACATTGACAAGGTGTAACTAGGACACAAAGCTTACCAAAATATACTATACAACAATAAAAAGAAACAATTATTTCATTATTGAATATAATGTGCAATGTGTTTCTTAGGACAGGAATGTATCCGATTTGACCGCGTCACACCTGTATCGGCTCAAGGCACACCGGTTGCGGACCACTGGAATAGATACATTTTTTTTGACAATTTATTTTCTGAAATTACGAATTTTGGTCAGTTAGATAATTAAACTGGACCACTGTACAACAACGCCGCAGTTACATTGACACGACTGAACTTTAGCTGCAAAAGGTGATGAAATCGATTACGTTCGCCCTTTCCGTTGCTGTCTAACCCCCCCTTTCCCCCCATCCCCCTTTCCACTGCTCTACAACCCAATCCTTCATTTCCCTTTTTATACTCCAACCAAATAGAGTTAGTGAAGTATTATAGAAAGAACGATTCTTTAAAAAAATATATCAAACGGACTAAAATTTGCATATATTGAATAGTTTTTTTTATATACTTTATTTTATATTTTTATGTTAAACGATTCTTGAAAACAAAAGATTTATTTTCCTGTTCCTGAGTAAGCAAGTGCATATTTAAAGGGAGGGGGGGTACTGTAAATCTTGAATGTCCCCTAGATTTTAGACAGCTCCTCTTGCATTTCTTATTTTATCTGTTTTATGTTCTTCTAAAGTAAGAACGAAAATTAAAAAAAATGGTTCTTTCTATTCTTGAGTTGGTAAAGGTAGAAATGGGTGGGAGTGGCAGGTAGCTTTAATGCTCCCTAGATTTTAGATATCCCCCTTCCCTCACTCTAAAGATCTTATTTTCACTTTTTATATTCTATATTATATATTATTTATTATCAAAAACGATTATTAAAAAACATGTTTTTTTGCGCCTGAGTTAATAAAAGCGCGTATCAAGAAGGGGTGGGGGAGGTGGAAGCTGCAACGTCTTCTAAATGTAAAGCAGTCCCCCTCTTTCATTTATTAATTTTCCTTTTCTATTCTCAAACCAGTATAATTAACAAAAAAAATGATTATTTAAAACAATTGGTTCATTCTGTTTTTGAGTTAACTCCGGTGCGTATTTAAAGGAATAATGGGGGGGGGGGGTATGGTGACACTCTAATACCCTCTAGATTTAACATCCTTCCTAGAAAATAAGTATTGGTGAAATAGAACACAAAGTATTACAGATTTAATTGTTTTATAAATAAATGTTGAGAACCACTGCAGTGGAAAAGTTGAAGGAAACTTTTATATACTAAGTTACGATCACATAACTGTTACCAAAGTTGCAGTGTTTATAGAATATTGTCCTTTTTTCGCGCGATGAAAAGCATTTCGAAGTAATAATATAAAATAAAATAAGAATTTATTTTTATTTGGGCCCCTATAACATAAATAATTTATTGTTATAATTTCAGTACAGCAAATATTTACATATATCTAATATAATTTTGATTTTTCCACTTCTATAATAACCCGCATTTTCAAAAAAGTCTGTTATTTCTATAATTTTAACAGTCTTTGCAAGTTTCCATGTATTATTCATTTTTATCAAATAGACTAGGTGATTGGTATACATTTATTATGTAAGGATGATTTTTGAAATTTTCGACCCCCCCCCCTTCCCCCTTGTAAGAGTCCGTATGGATAAGTCAACCCTCTGTATCCTTACGTATTATGTATTTTTTTTAAATAGTTGAAGCAAAGTACATTGATTTAAAAAAATTTAATTGACTCAATATCCATACTAGTCCATACTAATATTATAAATGCGAAAGTATATATGTCTCTCTGTCTGTCTGTTTGTTACCTTTTCACGGTTAAACCGATCTTGATGAAATTTGGCAGTGAGATAGCTTGCATCCCGAGGACGGACATTGGCTACTTCGTATCTCGAAAATTCAACCCCTAAGGAATTACAAGGGGGTGGAAAAATTTATATTTTTTTAGTAATTAATATTTTACATAATATGAAGGTTTGTAATTGGTTCAGCGGGAAAAACAACCCTCTATCTCGCATAGGAGCCGAGATATTTATGATTTTGTATAATGAATGAAAACCAAAAATAAGAAAAAATTAATATTTTAGCCCCTGTCACATATGAAGGGTTGTAATTGGTTTAATTCGATCCGGTGGAAAAAATATCATGGGGATCCCCCATCCCAATGATATTTTTCGAAATCCATGCGAGCGAAGCCGCGGATAGCAGCTAGTAAGATAATAAATTTAAAAAAAAATCTAACGTAAGTAACGCTTGTGACCCCCCCCCCCTTCCTCCCTACGTAATTAATGGTCGTTCCCTTATGAGAAATATATTTTAAACTATACAATAAATTTAAAAATTCAACACAAGCTCTGATAAAAATCACAGTGAATTCTTTCCGGAATCCCCAGCTGTTCACGTCGCTTGTGTCGTTGTAACTGCAAGATGAGTTACAAATGTAGTAGCATTAATACATCACCGTGTCCCATTTACACAGATTCCACCTCTCAACAATCGCGAACGTACGTCACCTCAACTCTACCACGCCACCTACATTCGTGTGTGATATATAAGACACCTTACGACATATGGGTACCGCTATCAAGTTGTAATACGAATAAAAAAAACGTTTCCTGTTTAGTGACATAGAATTTTAGAATCATAAATCACACAAACTTCAGATTAGTCTTAAAATGTTCGTTATATAATTTAGTTTTACCATTTAAAATTTCAAATCATTTCGACGGGTAGTCCAATGGTTACTTAAGTAAAATTTCATTAATAACACTAATAAATAAAACAGTCAAATACGTGTTTGGCACGCACATTATAGGTTTCATTAGGCATTACGATTTATAAATTTTTTTTTTATATTCTAGCTACAGTGTTCGTTATAATTTTAATTGAAAGTACTAACTAAAAGCTACATTCTGGATTTTTTAGATTTTTTGTATCGATAGTTAAGAAAGTAGAAGGGGGGAGGGGACGCTCTGATAACGACATTTAAATGCAAATATATCGTGACTGAAGGGTTAAAATCGTAAGGTCATATGTATAACATTTTTTGTTGCATTTTAGGAGACCTATCTAAAGATACCCCACTCAATGGGGTAAGTGAAAAAAATGTGAGTACAATTTTTAGTCTATAGGAGAGGGTTTAAAATAATTTTGACAGTGTTGGTTATAATTTTCAGTGGAAGTACTAATTAAAAGCTACATTCTCGAATTTTTTCAGATTTTTTGAATAGATAGTTTAGAAATTAAGGGGAGGGGAGGAACTCTGATCACGACTTTGAACGCAAATATATCGTAACAGAAGGGTTAAAATTAAATTGTTATATAACATTTTTTATTGTATTTTAAGAGACCTATTTAATGACCCCGACTCAATGGGGGAAGTTTAAAAAAATGTGAGTTCACTTTTCAAAAATCTTATCATTTCTGTACTTATGTTATCAGTTTTCCTCCGTATACCAAATTTCATCTTAATCAGCTCAATTTTTTTGAGGACGGACATTTCCTAGTGTTCTACGGAAACCTAAAAACTCGTCATGTTTGATGACATAGAACTCTGAAACTATAAAATACACAAACTTCAGATCAGTCTTAAAATGTTTGTTATATAATATAGTTTTAACTATCAAAATTTCAAATCGTTTTGACAGATAGTCCAGTAGTTACAGCCATTTAAGTAAATTTCCGGTATCTGAAGAACAAAAAAATAAATTTGTAATTTTATGTATTTCAAAAAGATATAATTACTAAACTACTTAACCAACTCATTTGAAATTTTAATACATAAGACTAGATTATACAGCGAGCATTTTAAGACTAATCTGAAATCTGAGTGATTTAAAGTTTCACCAAACATGATAACTTTTTTATTAAATGTTTTTGATAAAATTTTACTTAAAGGATTATAACAACTGAACTATCCATGGAAATGATTAAAAATTTTAATACATACAACTAGACTATACAAGGAACAATTTAAGACTGATCTGAAGTCTGAGTGATTTATAGTTGCAGAGTACTATGTCACCAAACATAATAACTTTTTTATTAAATGTTCTTGATAAAATTTTACTTAAAGGATTATAACAACTAAACTATCCATGGAAATGATTAAAAATTTTAATACGTACAACTAGACTATATAAGGAACAATTTAAGACTGATCTGAAGTCTGAGTGATTTATAGTTTCAGAGTACTATGTCACCAAACATAATAACTTTTTTATTAAATGTTCTTGATAAAATTTTACTTAAAGGATTATAACAACTAAACTATCCATGGAAATGATTAAAAATTTTAATACGTACAACTGGACATTATAAGGAACAATTTAAGACTGATCTGAAGTCTGAGTGATTTATAGTTTCAGAGTACTATGTCACCAAACATGATAACTTTTTTATTAAATGTTTTTGATAAAATTTTACTTAAATGATTATAACTGAACTATCCATGGAAATGATTTAAAATTTTAATACGTACAATTGGACTATATAAGGAACAATTTAAGACTGATCTGAAGGCTGTGTGATTTATAGTTCCAAAGTACTATGTCACCAGATATGACGACTTTTTTTATTAGTATTTTAGATATAATTTTACTTAAACTACCTAACTGTAACTATCCGTCCAAATGACTTGAAATTTTAATACCTAAAACTAGAAGATATAACGAATATTTTAAGGCTAACATGAAGTATGTATGATTTATAGTTCCAAAGTACTATGTCACCAGATATGACGACTTTTTTATTAGTGTTTTAGATATAATTTTACTTAAACTACTAAACTAGCTGTCGAAATGACTTGAAATTTTAATACGTAAAACTAGAAGATATAACGAATATTTTAAGGCTAACATGAAGTATGTATGATTTATAGTTCCAGAGTTCTATGTTACTGAATATGATATGTTATTTTTTTTAACCCACCCTTCTAGATAGTATATAGTGTGCTATGGTATGTGTGACAGACAGAGCGCTCTGGCGTGACAGACGAGAACCTTTCTAGTGTGTCAAACGACACAACTGTGATACATTCTACGTGCTATACACTCTACTCTAGTACAGGATATGTTGTTACAAACATTACCCCCCCCCCCCCCCCCCCAACACACCTCTCGCCCAACTACCCCGATACTTTATACCGTTACTATGTCATATCTGGGCTCGTAGTTCAAGAGTCAAATTGATTAACAACCAAAATGGGTTCAAACTATTTAAACCAGTGGTCTTCAACGTTATATAATTTTCGGTACCCTTATTTACATAAATTAAAAAAAAGTTTCATGAAAAATAAATTATTTTATTTCAACTGCATTGAGCTAATATATTTTTCATTTATTTGAAAACATTTTTTTTTTAATATTTATCGAACTATTAGAGGTAAAGGTGGTATTATGGGCACCTGAGGGTAATATGGGCACCCTTAATATCTGAAGAAGAAGCAAATGTATTCTAGAGGAAACGGCCTGAACTTGTTGTAGTGCATGTAAAAGTATGTTATGTATGAGTGCTGGCGTCGACATCTCATTCAGTTAAAGAGTTGCTACAAGTTTTGTGTTTGTGCTCTAACGAAAACTTTGAAAGTAAATATTTATACTGATTTTAAAACCATTATACATAATTAATTGCATGATATTAGTCATATTGTATATTGTGGACATACTAAGATTGTATTACAGTAATTTTCTAGCGATTTGAGGTTAAAGATTATTGTTGGTGGTCTTTTGTTTTCCAATATGGCGAGGGTGGTAATTTGGGCATTTTTTGTGCTGGTATTATGGACCTCTACTGTAAGGTGCCCATATTACAACCACTAAAATTCAATATTTTGTTTTATTGCAGATGCCACGTAAACAACTAACCCCAACCAGGAAAAAATCAATTTTTTGTAATTTTTCACAATAAAACTTTGTTTTGTACCATAAAATTAGATTTATTTCGGTATTTACCATGGTGCCCATATTACCAGCACAACTCGGAATTTTCTCGAAGAGTATTTAGTTTAATTATTTTTATTTAGCTCATTAAGTAGTAGGCCTATGACATAAATAACAACATAATATGTTAACCAAATGTCACAGTATGCTTTCTTTCAATTTTCAGATTGATTGAAGAGTTATTGTACTTTTTATTGTAAAAAAACAAAATGGGTGCCCATAATACCACCTTTACCTCTACTGTTTCTCTTTAAAACAAATAAAGTAATACATTTTCTCTTTTAAACAATTTTTCGAAGAAAATATTTTATCTTACTTCAAGTAACCCTTTTCGTGCGTGTATATACGGGTTAACCCATTAGTGCATAAAGTTATTTTTTTTAATATTTAATTATTTTGACTTTATACAACGATTTCACAACGTTACGTTATAAAATAAATAAATCCCTTATAAGGTACATTATGCACTTTTTTTTCTTAATTTTTTTTTTATGTAGATACAATAATGATACCAGGAAATGCCTGATTCCTCTGACCAATTAAGACTTATTGAAATATAAAACATGTCAGCAATCTCTGATCAATACAACTGGCGTGTTTTTCTACCAGCTTTTATAATAACGGATATAGAACTATGTATGTATATATGCTATACAGTGTTATTATATCTAGATCTGCACAATCAGTGCTACTGCTAATGTCTCGCTAACATGAACACTGTCCGTCCTGTGTGATACCAATCACTGACCTAGCTAGTGCTATCTAATATATACAGCCTGATTATAAAGTCAATACTATTTTAAATTGAAACAACGAAATATTTCTTGAATTATATCTTTTAGAAAAAAATGTTATCAGTAAAAGTTGTATGGTTTTAAGGAAGAAACAAAATGGCATGGTTTATTTTTGATCCCGTCTGAAAATTCTTTCTGGCTAAATCATAATTGGAAAAAAATGTATGGGGAATAAATTATAGATAATAACATATTCGACATTTTTTATCTAAAACATTTTTTTCTTATTTCAAAAATAATTCGAAAATTCAAAAATTTACAAGAGTAAACATCCGTTTTCAGTTATTACGTTTAAAAAAATCACTTGTTATATAATGGAGAGAATAATATTACCTATATATTATTCATTTTATTCTATCTTGTTAGTTTGTCAGAAATGTTTTAATAAAATAAGAATCACGTATACTATTCACTGTTACGATTACGTATAAGAAAGTCCCGTGGTTCCCAAGGCAGATATTTTTATAATGATGCATCTGTATTATTTTTAAATTGTACTTAACAAAATTTGATTACGCTCACGTATACGAGACTTATCTAATCTAAGTCTCGTCCCATCTCGAATTAAGTTGATCTTCTTCTTCTTCATGGGTTTTGTGTCAATTGCACATTCTCCATAATGCCCTAATTGTTTATGATAATATAGAAAAAACTTAAAGCATACGATACAAAAATATTGTCGCATTTTAAACCAGATTAAAAATAATAGCAGTTTAAAAAACTGCAAGGAAAATATGTAAGAAAAATAACCCATAATACTAAAAAATAGTATGCAGATTTGAAAAGGTTTTCTGCTGTAAACAAAAATATCATAACAGTAACAATAATAGTTAAGGTTAAAAGAGGAATCTCCAAATTACGTTTATAATATAACAGCAGATTTAAAAAAAACCATCTGAGAACCGCATTGTTTGAAAAATTTAACCCTTTACACACTGATTTCCATTAATTTCTTATAAAATGTAAATATATGTAACATAACAACAGATTTTAAACAACCATCTGAGTACTGCATTTAAAAAAAAAATTAAATTTAACCCTTTAAATAATAATTTTCTTTTACTTTCTGATACGTTATTAATATTAATCAAAAATGGTCATGAAGAATTTGAAAACATTTTTACTTAAGTGTCAAATAAATCCGTGAAAAATAATCGCAAATCAAATTCAAAAAATACACTTTGAAGCTGAAATTCTACGTTTTCGAATGGCGTAAATTAAAAAAACTTAACCATTTACACTCCGATTTCTTTTACTTGTTTATACGTTATTAATATTAAAAAAATTGATCGCGAAAAATTCGAAAACAATTTTTACTTAAATATCAAATAAATTTGAGAAAAAAAATCGCAGATAAACTTAAAAAGTGCATTTTGAAGCTGAATATCTACCTTTTCGAATGGCGTAAATTTGAATAATTTAACCCTTTACACTCTGATTTATTTTACTTGCTTATATGTTATTAATATTAAAAAAATGATCGTGAAAAAAATCGCAGATCAAATTAAAAAAATGCAGTTTGAAGCTGAAACTTTACGCTTTCGAATGGTATAAACAAATTTTGTCTATAAAAATTATTAAGGTATTTCTTGGGGAGAAACAAGGTACGCTATATGTTAGAAAAGGAAAAAAATGTGTAGTATAAAATCAAGATAGCCATTGTATAAATTAAAATAAAATTTGGTAACGTTGAGTATATATTTTCTATTGCGTATGCGCGACTTTTGTATTCCCGATGACAGCTACATATTATTTAATGTTTTGATGTGATAACGTGTACTATTATTTGCAGCTGAATTTGTTATATATTATAAGTTTATAATTAAGAAATAGTTATTATTATTTTTATTAATCCTTAAAATTAAAAGAACAATATATTCAGCACGTACCTACGATTTTTAAATACCGCGGCAATTGTCAATACTTTGCGGCGTTGTCATAGCTAGTACCGTGATATTTTTTATCAGAAAATAAGTTTTTATTTTACTTATAACTTAAAAACTGGGTGGTGAAAATACTTGAGATTTTTTATATTAACTCCAATTATATTAATTTAGTTTTTCTCAAAATTTCAGAAATTTCTTGATCTTCCTTCGCATAAAATTATTTACTTTTTTATTGAAAATCTGCTTAAAATATCGTAATCCCTATACTCGCAATGTTAAATTTTTGATTTTATTTTGACAATATCTACGCTCATAGATGGTCAATCATTTTAAGATTTTGAATGGAGCTTCTAATAACCTTTTTTTAGTTTTTTACAAAATTTGAGCTTACTCTTGAATCTTTTATTTTTTCCGAGAAATACCTTAACATTATGTACTTGTCAGAAAGTTCACGAAAATATATGGATTTTTTTCTGTTTTCTTTAAAATTTTATTTGTGTATAGACATACCTCAAAATTACGTCTTGCTTAGTTCCAAACACCGAAATGTCCATTAGTCGAAACAATGTTAATTCAAATATATATTTTTGTTTATATTAGGGGTAGGTGCAAACCTGATTGCTAATATTGTATATTCTACATCTTACTAATTTTTACGAAGTAGCTTTATAGTATTCCGTTATTAATTTTACCCAACTTCATCTTATTTAATATTTTCCATCTAAAATTAATTTCCGATAAAAATGCTTCGTGGCCTTTTTACAATGAATGTTTTAAAATACTTTTTTCAATCCTTAAAAAATATATTTTTTACTAAGAATATGAGAACACACTTGAAAAATTTAAAGGACAAACCACTGCACTAAAAAATCCTTCATCTCCTACAATACACACTAACTACCCCTTGAACTAATACAGCACTGACATAGAGAGAGAGAGAGAAAAAGAGCGACACACAAGTGCTTCATCTCACAAGCAGGCCTTGGGCCACCGCCATTATGTGGCTGCTTAAAGCTTAATGACTAACTATTATTCATATATGTATATGTATATAAACGTATATATAAAGTATACCTATATATATGTGTAGATAGGACAGACAGTCATGAGTAAAGAGCTAGTATATTATGTGTATAACTATCCGTGTGTACAGTGGCTTCTTCAGGGAGGGGGTAGAGGGTGAGTAAGAAATACCAAAGCTTGGGGTTTTAGTAGTTTGACCGATTTTTTGTAACGTAATCTGAAGATATATTTATTTAAACAAATACATACGTTCTATTAATTAAACAGTGAAATAGGTAGTAAAGGTTTTAGAGCCATAAAAAAATCTTAAGGGAAATATTTATAGAATCTTAGGGTAAAAAAGGTCCAAAGGACAGTAAAAACTGTACCCCTACTAATAATGTAGAACTATCTCTATTTCTATAGAGAAAATAAGGTAAAGGCGTCAGTTATGGTCGCTATAAGAGAAAGTTTTCGGTTTTTTTTTAGATTAATGGGCTTGTTTTTTGTAATTCTCATGAACTCATGTTAGTAATAAAACAAGTAACTCTTTATTTAATCAAGTCCGCAAATATAGTTTTTTTTTTAAATTATAGCCTTTTATTTTGTTCATGTTTTTTCTCCAGTAATGGCAATGGTAAAACCAGTTATGGGCACGCAGTGATGGACACTTGCTAATGATTACAAAATGATAAGTACTAGGACACAAAAGATATAAATGAAATAATCGTCAAATTTGAAACAATGTAAAGCAGTTGCTATGATAATATAATAATTAAAAAAAAACTATCATATTAATTTCTCTACGATTCATTAATTCTGGAGCCAGGGCCGTAACTACCACCGCGGGCCCCCGCAGCGTAAAAATTGAAGGAAGTAAGTAAAATTTTGTAAGTTAGGAGCAAAAAAAAAGGTCTTCAATTATTACTAATTTTGAATTGAATGACCTCTAGACTAAGTACAATTTATTAACTATATGATCAAAAAAAAAAGGTCATTGAATTCAAAATTATAATGATAATTTTGCATATTCTGGGGGCCCCTCAGCCACCTCTTGCCCCGGGGCCCCCGAGCTTCTAGTTACAGCCTTGTCTGGAGCATTCAAAATGTTATAAACAAGAGTAGTTCTACGCCAAATTACTAAAAATAAACATTGTATAAAATATGAAGCCATTCAAAAACATGTTTCTGCTTCAAACATAATTAAAAACTCTTAAATAATTTCAATATACATACTGTATATTTATAAATATGTATATTTAAATCACAGGGGGGGGGAGGAGTGAGGGGGCTGGGTAACCATTTGCTATATCTATACGAATATAAAATAAATCCTGCAATAAAATTGAGAGTGACCGAACGTACCTAATATGAATAAATATACATAGATATGTTGATCAAAATATTCACATAAACTTTGACAACATTTTGGGTAGATTTTGCCACCAACCTGTTACAGTTTTACATAACACACATCCATAGGCGTATCTAGAAGGGGGGAGGCAGAAAAAACTTTAACATTCCTGTTTTTTTGTTTGTAGAAAACATATTGTAAGAAGTTCAAAATATATTTTCAAGATATTGAATTTTGTATTGTTTGCAACAAATGTAAAAAAAACTTTAACAGTGGATAGAGGATTTTATTTTAAACAAAAAACTTCATATGAAAATGTGTCCGAAAACATTTCTTGAAGAAGCTACAGACCCCCAAAATTGATAAGTTTTTATTTAATATCTGTAGAACCCATTGTGATAAAGTTATATAATTTGATACAGGATACAGTATTAATAAATGTTATCGATTTTTAGTATTAATCAATAATTATTTATACTCGGTTAGCCCTGGGAAAATCGAATAAATTTTTATCTTGTATTTTTTGTTTTTTGGGCAAAATAATTATTGGTTAATATTAAAAAGCGATAATACTTATTAATACTAAACCGATTATCAAATATCATAACTTTACCAGAATGGGTTCTACAAATATTAAATCGAAATTTAATAATCATGGCTTAAGTTCCCTCCCAAAGAGTTTTCGGGCACATCCATACAAATATTATAAATGAGAAAGTGTCTATGTCTATCTGTTTGTTACCTTTCCACAGCTAAACCGCTGAACTGATGAAATTTCGCAAAGACATAGCTTGCATCTTGTATACCGAAAAATCAAAATTACCAAAGTTCGCAAATATAGTTTGTTTTTTAAATTATTTTGTTCATGTTTTTTCTCTAGTAATGGCAAAGGTAAAACCAGTAATGAACACGCAGTGATGGACACTTGCTAATGAATACAAAATGATAAGTACTCTGACACAAAAGATATAAAAGAAAGAATCATTAAATTTGAAACAATATAAAACAATTGCTATAATAATATATTAATTAATAAATAAATTATACTAATAATTAGTTTAAATGTCCACCATTTTGACATCTATTGGCCGATTGTCATCAAATCACGCTGTAAGTTAGTTAAATGTATATGGATTAATATTCAGAAATGGTAGTAATCAAATATCAACACATATTTCTGATTCAGTATATTTAATTAAAAATATTACTGGGGTCCATGTCAAGGTTAATATTTCGTGCAAATGCGAAACTAAAAACCTGTTTTATCGACTATTATACAGAAATCTGTGTTACGTATTCCACGGAAACGAAGTCGCGGGTAACAGCTAGCGTTAAAATAAAGTTTTTTGTTTAAAATAATATCCTCGATCTACTATTAACTTTTTTTACATGTATAAAAAATACCGTTAATTTTCCACAGAAAAAAAATTAGTATACGTCCCTGATAAACGTGCTGCTGTGGCGAACTGAATTTGATAAAACGACATTTAATAGGGTAATAAAAATCATAATAAACACGTAGATAGATATCTGCAGTTAACGGTCAGCTATTTTTTATACAGTGCCCGCATACGAGAGCTTTTCGCGATAATAGTTGGCAGTTTTTGTGATTTAAATAATCCACGGGTGATATAACAACAAAAACACACTACATTTTTATTGCGAATAAAAATTTTTATCAAACATTTTTTATTACTAAGTAGATCTAATGAATTTTAAATAATCATTTAACTGGTGTTGTTTTGTCGACTACGTTGCAGGGGCCAAAACAAGTTTAGTGTTCAAAAATACTGATTTTACTGACACAGAAATTAAAAAATACTGATTTTACTGATACAGAAATCTAAAAATACTGACTTTTACTGACTATCTGAACCGATATAAAACAAAACGCGCCTTGCATTGTATTGTAAATATGGTGGAGTCGAATCAAATGTATCACAACGCTTAACTTTTTTCAGCCGTATATCTCGAGAACTATTGGTCCTACGGAAATTGTATACAGGATTTTTTGTATGTAAAATTAGCTAAAGAACAAATTTTATAATAACTAAAATTGCCGTAAAAGCAATAATTTACGAGATATTTGTAAATACCGATTTTCGCGACCTTTGATCTAGAATAACTTTTTTTGTGTACACGATTTCGCAATGGACTTTTCACACGTTATTTCTTATGCCTAAATAAAGATAATCCCAGTGAGAAAAATTCATTTGGATTGTTTTTCGCACAGCAGTCGTTTTTTCGCCTTATTTTCCTGAGCTATAAGTTTTGGCATTTTTGTATTGCATAAATATCAACCATTTACATAATATTATTTGTATACATAAATTCTTTATATAATATTATTATAATAGTTTTATAGAAGTAATAATTTTCTACTTACATATATCATTTTTCGTAGATGTAGTTTGATACACCTGAAACAAAAAAAGGAAAAATTATACTCGATAGAAATATTAATACAAAATTTATTGTAGATATCTGAAAATTCAATTATAATAAAAAATGTGTAAACAATTAATGACCGACCGAAGGTTCAGTTTTGGTTTCGGTCAGTTTCGGCCTAAAATCTGTGTTTCGGTCAAAAAATGGCCGAAACTGTGTTTTATTTATACTTGGCGTCTTGGCGTGTAACGCATGTATCAGCTAGTCAGCTCCTCAGAACAATACATGTAATTAGAATTCCTAGTAATATAGAGTAATTTATTGCATTGTAATTTTTATTTGTAAGAATTAGTTTAGTTATAGAATAATTTTTTTTATGAAAAATATATTTTTTACATTTTATGATTTATTTAATAATTAACTTATCAATAAACGTACTTACATTATTGACTTTATTGAGACTGTTTATTATATGTTACACTGTATATAGAAAATATATGCCAAATAAATGTGCTTCCACTGATTTCTAGTAATTTTATGTTCTTTGTGCAGAATTATTTTCTATGAAAAAGATATGCTATATAACTTTTTTTGTTGTAATAATAAATGATTCATAATAAATTATACTACATATTAGAGATCAGATCGGACCTTAAAAAAATAGCCCAATCCGGTCCGAAACTTTTCTTGTTTCGGCCCGATCCGATTCGGTCCGATTTATATGATTTATATTAAGGTCCGATCCGACCCGGTATGGTTTATACTAAGGTCCGATCCGATCCGGTCCGAACATTACAAACAAAAATTAAGCCCGGTCCGATCCGATCCGAAATTCGAACCGGGATAAATTCGGATCGGATCGGGCCGGCCCGGCTCGAACTGATCTCTACTACATAATACTACATAATATCCATAAAAATGTAGTTGCTTTGAGTTTAGTTTTAACGTTTTAAGCTATTAATGTTGAATTTATAAGCAGATTTTAATTATTCTATATCTATATTATTTTTCCTAACCAAAAATGAACAAGAACATAAATAAAAACCTTGTTTTAATTTTTTTTTAAGTTTCGGTTTCGGTTTCGGCCGAAACTGAGATTAAAACCGAAATTCGGTTTCGGTTTCGGCTCAAAAAACAATAAACAATTGTAAAAATTATTTCTTGTATAGTGTCAAGTTGGGGAATACATAAATCAGCGGTTGTCAACCAGTGGTATGACTTATTAAAAATTAAATAATTATATTAAAAAAAAAATTACTTCAGTTTATAATAATTATGTTTAGTCTTCGTACAAAATCACGGTGTAAACAATACGTAGACAACGCATTTCATCAGAATTTACAAAGGACATTCAAAAGTTTAATGCTGTGTAGTTGGCAACACTGCCACAACAAACAACAAAAGTGTACCAACTTGCAGAAGTTTTCTCATAAATAACGGGCACAGCGTTAAATTACTTTCTTTCTTCTTGCGTCCAGAGAGTCAATTCTCTACCAGATGTGCTTCTTTAATCACCCCCCCCCCCCCACCCTTCCCCAATCCTCCATCTCACTCAACACATACAACAACGTTTTCTCTATGTCTATCTTTGTTTCTCATACTTAAAAAATTTGAAATAAAAATAAAAAAATATTAGAAAATATAGAAATTGAAACTATGCAATAAGATGATCTAAAAATGCAGGTACAGTCACCTGCATTAATGGTCTTGCAGTTTGTATTCATTTTCGTTTATCACAAACTTAGTAGGCTCCTCCCATTTGATTATTATAATATTTAAATCATTTCTCCATGTAACAAACAAAGACAGATATTTTGAAATTCATTTGCTAGATAAAGAACTACTCTTCGTTTATAATAGGTACTCATATATACATTTTAGTTTTTAAATATATTAAACTTGATAGAAAAAGATAACCGATGATGTTTGTCTTTAAATTTGGAATCTGTTGTAAGCGATTCTAGCCTCTAGGGTGCCAGACGAGTTCTGCAGGCGACTGTACATGGATCACACTGCCTATAAATTGATCTTTAATAACGCACACCCCCCACCACCTAACCCCTAATACTAGATATATGATAGTGCACTTCTGCGTGTGTACCTCTAATCTAAATAAGCAATTACAACCAATAATTAAATGCTATTAAACATATAAAAAACTTCATTGTGTTATCATCTCGTGAAATTTGGACCTCTCTCTCATACAAAATTAATTATCAATATAAATGTAATAAAAAGTAATACCGTAGTTTTTACTTCATGAGCTTCTACAAATTAAACGAATTTCGGTACCAACCTGGATTAACTTGCTCACGAATTGTATTTTTTTATTTACACCCGGTCACGTTCGTGACAATATTTAATATATACCTATATATATTATAAATTAACTTTTAAAATGTATTCGAGTTGATATTTTGCTATGAAACGTTGAAATTCTTTTATGAAAAGTGAAATTAGAACCATGAAATTATATTTTGTTTTATGTATGATTATAATATTATAATATTAGTTTGACCACCATTTTGAAAGGTGTATAATTATTTTTGGTGAAAATAATAATAAAAAAGGCTGTATATAATTTAATTATCTATTTAAAATGCGAAAGACGGGGTTGATTGAACATTCCGTTCATTAGATACAGAGTGTTTACAAAATCCTTGTAAATCAAAACTTTGGGCCCTTGGTTGAGGGTGTTCCGGTGCAAATTTTGCTAAGGAGTTTTCAGGAAATATACATCTGGACATGTTCTAATCACTGTTTAAATTTGGCACCTCATACATTTTCCTTGTATTTTTTCCTTTATTTCCTGGGCTATATAGAAAACGACGTGAAAAATTGAAATTAAAAATTTTATTTAAGATACGGACTTGCATTTTAAACCGTTCTTGTGATATTGTTTCTCAAAATTTCTGGTTTTTCTAAATTTTGGGTTTAAATGGCCGTAACTTTTGAACAGGCGGTCGGAATTGATTTAAGTTGACGGATTTGAAATCAGCGTATCAAAATCTAAATAATAACATGTATAATACCTCAAAATCCGACAAAAAATTGAATTTGAGTTATTTTTAGTTAGATTTTTTTTAAATAAAAATAGAAACACGTACATTGTTCACTCTCAGTAATACGTATAAGAAAGTTCAGTGACTCCCATGGCAGATATTTTGTAATTTTCATGAACTCAAGTAACTAATAAATCAAGTACCTCTTTAGTAAATCAAATTAATTACCAAAGTCCTCATATATAGTTTTTTTTAATTATAGCCTATTATTGGACAAAGTAAAACCAGTAATGGGCACCCAGTGATGGATACTTGCTAATGATAAGTACTACGACACAAAAGTTATAAAATAAAGAATCGTCAAATTGTAAACAATGTATGATAACATAATAATTAATAAATAGATTACACTAATAATTAATTAAAATGTCCACCATTTTGACACCCATTGACCGATTGTCATCAAATTAAGCTGTTTTACAGTTAAGTGTCTATAGATTATGATTCAGTAATGGCAGTAATCGAATATCAACAAATATCTCTAATTTAGTACATTTAATTAAACAAGTGTCCAACACCGGGGTATTACCAAGAACACCTAATTTCAATTGATATTCCATCGGTGTATATTCTACACAAACTACCTACATCTATTCAGCTCTTTCTCCCCCCTCAACCCACTCATAATGCCCACCTGATAATCGCAAGATCTCCAAACTACTACCTATATAATACGTATAGTAATTCATAATCGCCAAGGTTGGTAGCACTGGTGTTGTAGCGCTCGTTGTGACTGGCGCGACGACCGCAAGGCGGCGCTGCCGGAGCCTCGCGACGACACTAGCGCCGCGCGAGGCGAGGCGGTCGGCCCTTGAATTAGTATACAGATCGATATTGTTGTATTATTTCTGTATCGTTGTGTGTAGAAAGCTTTTGTACGGAGGAAAGTCATTCTAATGAAAGTTTTTTTTTGATATGCGCGTATCAGGGCTAGTAGGGGAACGAAATTAGTAAATTTTATCTTTGGTTTTAAATGATTTCAATAAACGATTTCGTTGTTACGGTCAAATATATTTTTTTTAAAACCGAAAAATATTTGTTCCTGTTTGGTGACATAGAACTTTGAAAGTATATATTCCATAAGCTTCAGATTTACCTTAAAATGTTCTTTTTATAGTCTAATTTGACACATTCAAATTTTAAATCATTCCGATGAATAATGCCGTAGTTATATATAACCCTTCAAGTAAAAAATATTTCCAAAACCGAAAAAAATGTGTTTCCTGTTTGGTGACACAGAACTTTGAAATTATATATCACACAAACTTCAGATTTATCTTAAAATATTCGATATATAGTTTAGTTTGACATATTCAAATTTTAAATCATTCTGATGAATAATTAAGTAAAGTATTTAAAATAAAAACGGACAAAATGATTTTTCAGAAATAAGTTGAAATTTAAATACGTTGATGTAGACCAGGGGTCCGCAAACTGTGGCTATTGGTACGTACTTGCGACTCTGAAGCACTCAAATTGAAAGTGGAAATAATTTTTTTTTAAATTAAATAGATATTTCTTATTATTTGTTATTATTTCTTATTGTTTGTAAAAACTGTAGATAGTTACTTATAATTATATAGCTCTCGAAAAAAATTTGTAATCGTTGTGAGAGATTTTTTTAAGTAGATTATATAACAAACAGTCGATTCAGAAGTTGTTATGATTATAGTTACAGAGTACTATGTTGCTAAAAAAAATTTAACTGCAAATTTTAAAATTACACCTTTTTTAAATGTACTCTTTATAATAAATTCATGCATTTTTCTGTAGGTAGACTTGTTGTTTTTTCCAGCCCTGTTTTGGACAAACTCTACCCATTTTTCGTCAGGTTGACAACTGATTACAATGTTATTTTTATTCAGTGATATGTAGATATGCACCACACACAAAACACTGTTTTAATTTAAATATATTGCTTATTTCCACTGACTTTATTTCTGTTCTTGTTTACTTTTGCGTGTTGATAACTGATTATATTATTTTATACTAAATTATAATATTTATTTATTCTATTTACTTATTGTTATTTATATTAATATTATACATAAATGACCGAGCAAATTAGCCTGAAATTAAATATTTCTGAACTGCAGCAGGGAAAAGGGGTGGACCCTCAAAAATTACAACTTTATCAATACCATTCGGATGATATCCAATTACAGGAGTCTCGTGGGAAGGTGTTGAAACTATCTTTTATTTTCAAACGGATGCTGTTATTGAAAAATCAAAAATAGCGTTGAAAAGAAAAAAGTCTATAAATAAAATTTAATAAAATTTTTGTGCATCAATTTATTATATTGATGAAAAATATGTTAAAAGTATCGATAATTATGTTAAAAATAACACGTACACAAATTATTTTAATGTGGTTTTATTGCCTAAAAATGGAGTAACGTAACGCATAAGTTTAAATTAATAATGAGTAGAGATTGGAAAAATAGTTGTTATTTTCAGTGAAATAGTTACTAGTTGATATATAGTTTGTTTTACGATTTAATAATAATTAGTGCAAACAAAGCAGTAAAAAATGTCGCAAATAGTTTAAAAATAGTTGGAAAGGTAGTTGCAAATAGTTGATTTCAAATTGTGTTCAATCAAACTAGTTTTCTGAAAACGGTGGAGATATGTAATAAAAATTACAATAAATGCATTTTTACGCAATAGTTGAAAAACTGTTTTTCCAATCTCTAATAATGAGTTATTTACATTTTACTGTGGTTTCACTCTTAACTTTATTTTTACTGTACTTAATACGAAACCCCCTACAAGAACTGCCATACACTTTTCTTCGAAAAGTAAGATTAGTAAAATAATAAATAAAATAAGAACTTTTCGAGAGGACAAGTCAAATTATTAATTTTGACGCGCACGTACACAGAGAGAAAAGTCATGATAATTTTTATACAGAAAACCTTAGAAAAATTACTGTGCTCTCTTATAATGCGTGCGCAATCGACGATGCAAGTAAAAAATATTTATACGTCCATATAAAAATTATCAGTGATTACTTTATAAAAATTGCTTATTTACCACGGTAAAAATTACAGTGCCAGCATGGTAAAATTTGGAATGCTGTATCAGAAAACTGCCTTATCGATTCAGTAAAATTTCTATAGCTTATTATTTTTTTTTCAAACAGAAAGGTAAAAACAATAAAAAGCAATTTCATTTTAAGAAAGTTATCGATTTATTTATATAATATACATTATTTTTAATTTTACAATTAATAATAACAACAAATGTAGTTGTAGAACAATTTACATAAAGATATGACAACCAATACATGTGCAAAGAGACCGTTTCACAGAACTACTTATTTTATTTATTTTATATAAACTATATACAATTTACTTTTTATCTTTGAAAATCCATTAAAAATCAATAAATCGATTATACTTAAAGTAATCGTGACAAATTAAATATAAAATAACGTATTTTCAATATCTAAAATCTAAACTAACCTATATCTGTCAAAACTTATTTTACAAATAAAACTTCTAAAAATAACACATTAAAACCGAACAAAACATTATTGTAAAACATTTATCACCCACTTTCATTTAAAATTCGCACAAAACAATAATTTTAATAAAATAAAAACAATCATAGCCATTTTGTGTCCTTTACTTTTTATATTAAGAATTTTAATTTTTCTTATTTTACCGTATAAAATTGACCATATTCGACTTTCGCACATCGTTTATAGTGCAGAGCACAGTAATTTTTCTAAGATTTTTCTCTCCGTGTACTTGCTTCTAATATAGCCCGAAAAAACTTGCAGACTCTTCTCTTTTCAACATAGTTTTTGTTTTTTCAATAACTACATTCGTTTAAAAATGGCAGCTGATTAGTTTCAATACCTTTCCGCAGTGGCGTATTTACGTAAGTGCCGCTCTGGACAAAAAAAAATTGTCGCCCTTTCACCAAGGGAAAATATATATTTTTTTTGATAGAAGTTAGAATTATTACATGAACTGAAAAGTGTTTTTAAAAACTGTTTTTAAATTTTATAAATAACTGGAGACCTTTTTTTTTTAGTCGCACTATATTTTGTCTTCCGTTTTTTTAAATATTCTGTATTGAACTAAAAGAAACTAAAGAATCTGCCGCCCCTTTCAGCCCTCCGCCCTAGGCTATGGCCCTCAAGGCAAAGACGCCACTGCCTTTCCGTGGGACACTCTGTACTTTAACCCATTAACGCCCGCCGTACAAACTTGTGTACACCTCATTTTATAATTCGTGTTGCTTTCTATGGATATTAATTCACAATATTTCCTTAAAAATCAGATGCTAGTAGTGCAACAAACAAAATCTGTTAACGTTATTAGTTTCACGAGTGTTTAAACGTGTTTTAATTGCTGCAAATTATTTATATATGAATTGAGGCTTGTGATTTGCTAATATATTTTATTCAACTGAAGCATTTCGAATTTTGTTTCAATCGTATGGAATAACTTAAATATACTTGATTTTTAAATGTAATTTATCTAAAAAAAATGATATCAGAAAAGCAGTCTCACACAAAATAGACTTCATATCTGCCAAATTTACTTGCTCGAATGCACACCGTTATTTTTTTCTAAATATAAAAAAAAAGTTTTTGTTGTAATATTTAGTTAAATATATTATTATTGTATGTGCACTTTATTTCATTTAAAGAAATCGTGTGCATGTTTTAGTTTTCTTTTGGGCGTTAATGGGTTAAGGTACGTGATCAAGGCGATTGAAAACATAGCCACATTTGGTATAGTTTGTGGACCTCTGGTTTTCAATATACTCAAAAACATAGACATAGTGAATGGACCAGGCATCTGACCCAAGAGCAGAGCCGTGTCAAAAGAAAGAGATAGAAACAGGTTTGGAATATACTTGTCCTTTTTTTAAACAGGAGTGTAACTATTTCATTCTTAGTCCCGAACATTAAAAATAATCATAGATATTATCATAATATATTAATCTACTGTTGATTAATATATGATGTTATTATACTATATGTATATAAAGAGGTTAAAATAATTAACGTTATAAAAAATATTATTTAAAAAAAGAAACAATTATTGATTTCTAAATAATATAAGTTTCGAATTTTTTTAACCAATTATAATATCTGGTTCTAATATCAAAAAAAATATTTAAAATTTTGTTAAGTAAATCTTGTATGTGCTGTTTGTAAATGCAATCCACCTCATAATTTTGTAGCAACCACATGGGAATTGATTTAAAACTATTTTTTATTAATATATATTTAATATTTTTGGTAGCAAAAATGTGATTTTCCCGGAATATCCGTTCATAATTTTGTAAATTTCTATCAGATCAATTGATTTTTTTTTTAAATTTCCTCGATGAAATATGAACCATTATAGTATGTTTATTGTTTATATTGTTTACTTTTCTAATAAAAAAACTTATTGCATAAAAATCACAAGATAGATATACAAAAATATATCTGACAGAAATACTACCCTGAACTATAGTAAGCTACCAATCAGATTCTTAGAAAAAGAGGTAGATATATTCCAAACTACACTGCATCTCTCTCTCACTTTTTGAGCAGACGTTACACCATTGAGTTAATACAGAATGCACTGTCCATTCTCTATGTCTATGCTCAGAAAGATCTAATATCGAATCCTAACCTAAACTACTAGTTAGGTTTGTATGTAATTGTACAGAACCAATACAACTGCAATTGTCTGTATCTAGGTATTAATTATATATCAATAGCTGACGATGATATTTACTGTACCGATAATCGCATTGCAATACAGAACGCTTAAATAGTTAATTGGATCAACCGTTTAACTATCAATACGTGAAAGATCATCAGGAAATACATATAGGGTGTCCCAGCTTTAATTTTATTCGAAAACACTTTTTGTCATTTGTAGCACCTTGTATATTTAATTTGTGGTATACCGGTAAAAAGACAGATGAGAAGGGGGAGGGGAGATAATTAATTGGATCAATCATTTAACTATCAATACGTGAAAGATGAGCGGGGAATATATATAGAGTGCTCCGGTTTCTAATTTTATTCAAAAATATTTTTTTGTCATTTATGGCACTTTGTATGTTTAATATAGAAGTACCGATGGAGTTATGGGGGGGGGGAAGGGTAATATATAACCAAGCTTTCAATTATCCTTTTATTTATGAATGAGATATTTTTATATTAAATTGTTTTATAGCAAAAAAATAATAATTTGTTCCGCGCCTTCACCATATATTATCAAATTAACCTAACTGTAATAATAGAAAATGTTATTTTGTTTGTAGTGAATATGAACCGCGACTTGTATTCAGAAGTCAAATACAATAGGAAACGAAACGTAATCTATTACTTACAAGGGATCCTTTTCAAGTGATAAAAAATTTATCAAAAAATTTTGTAAATAGAAAGGATTATAGGTAGTAAAAAAAATTATTTTAGCTGCGGTAAAGCGGTTTAAGTGAGTGAAATACCCCTATCAAAATGTGCAAAATATTCGTATGAAGGTATAAAAAAACCTATAGTTAAAAATTTCCATGATTTTTTATAGTCATTTGAATTGCAACTGTAACCACAGCTAAATTAATTTGTTTCTTACTTCCCATGATCCCCTCTAACTACATATATACAAAATTTAAACTCGATACGATTTTATTACTTGAAAAGGTGCTCTTATTAGAAAAAATGTTTTATTGTTCTGCGCCTCCACCATTTAAAAAATAACTTACTGAATATTATAACGGAATCATTTCCAGTATAAAACAGCCATTTTTAACAATGTATCAATCAATATCAATACAATATACTTATGGGCGTAGCCAGGATTTTGTTCAGGGGGGGGGCAATTTTTTTTTTTTTAAACCAATTGCTCGGCGTGTTTTGCCTAGGACCCCGAGGTAATGAGAGATGGGTGAGCAAAAAAAGCTCTCACATTATTATGGTAACCTTACCTAAAAAGTTTTATAAAAAAATGTTTTAATAAAAATATTTTCAATGGGCCTATTTAATATATATTTAATTTTCCCTGATATTTTAGTTTACAAGTAAAAATAAAAGATTGTGATTAAAAAAAACTTTGATATTTGATTTTCTGGATCCAAAATATAAATTTACGTTCAAAAATCCAATGGACATCATAGAAATCTAGAAATATCCCTGTTTATAATGACAATAATACTGATTTACTTATTACTTTTTGTCCACAAGCTAGGGGGGGGCAAGCGCCCCCCCCCCCCTGCCCCACCCTGGCTACGCCCATGAATATACTTCATATAATTACACATTATAGTCAATTTTTGACATTTTTAATTTAATTTTTGTTATGCTTGCCAATAATGAATTTTTGAATTGGGCTAAAATTTGTGTCGCTGTTATAACTCTAACTATGAGTAACTCTAGGCCTAACTGTTCTAAATCTATATAGCGTTAAAAATATATAACACTTTCAATAAATTAAGTAGATATTTTACTGTAAAGTGAAAATAGCGTTGGAAACAACATAATAACTAAATAATAATGTGTTTCTAATGTAGTGTTTACATCAAAGAAAACAAAACAGCAACACGGTGTTTGAAAAAACGTCGTATTTAAAAATGCATAGGCTTTATTGCACTTTTGTCAAAAAGACACGATGTTGCTGTTTTGTTTTTTCGGTCTGAACACGGCATAACACTACTTTCCATTTTACAATAAAATATCTACTTAATAAGGAGTGACGATAATAGTAAAAAGTTTGCCGCCAGCGCGTTTTTTTTGTAGTACGTTGCCTAAAGCATTAAATATTGAACATTATAATATAGTTAAAAATTATGTAGAATAAAAAGATCGAAAATAATTCAACTATATTTTTCAAAAATCCTAAACAATAATTCCGTAGTCCACGAGAGCGAGCACATCAGTTACTAAATAAACTTCAAATAATTTGGCCCCAGCTTAAAGTGTTATTGAATTTGTTGAAAATGCTTCACAAAGTTGGAGTTACTCATATTGACTTCTGAGTTGTACAATTAGCTGCTTCAGCATTCACGACAGCGCGGGCGGTGTCTGTGTTGATTGCATCGACCCTATTGTTAACAGGGTTGTTTGCGCGTACCTCAGGGGGTTAAACACCGGGTTACGTATTATCTACATTATTTATGTAAATATTAGTATTTGCACTATTCAAGCCTAGATCTATACGCAACAACTCTAATTTTAGAGTATAATCAAATTTTATGTCTTCGCTTCTGGTTGTAAGCCGCGCTAGTTTGGTCCAAATTGACGCGGCTTACACTCAGAAGCCAAGATCTATCTCAAAACTTGTATTATTAAACATAAAATTAGGAGATGGAAATATTTTTATAGAAAAATGATAAAATTAAAATCATTGCAACTACGGGAAAAACATTCGTATATTGTAACAAACAACAAACAAAAACTATGGTTATGACTTAGCAAATACAAATCCCCTAACCATAAAAATTGTAAGAGTTTAGACTTACATGTGTTTCAATAGTAATGCTATCATCATCGGAGCCCTAAAGACTCATCAGTATTTATATTCAGTAGTCTATAGTTCTAATAATAGCATCAACAATTTGTTAGGCAAGCCTAAAGTCCAGGATGAATCTACGGACAAATCAGTAATTTACAAAATAAATTGTAAAGATTGTAATAAATTTTACATTGGTCAGAGTAGAAGAGCCATCAATGTAAGATTTAAAGAACATATAGCCGATGTAAAACTTTTAAGATTAAATAAGTCCAGTGTAGCTACTCATATGTTTGAAAATCACCACAGAATTCAGGATCTTAATCTGTTGAAAGCGGTTTCTAACAGTAAAGATTTTCAAAAATAAGGGTGAAGTATTTAATTCCGACAATGAACCCCTATGGTCCAACCTTTTCACCTTATTAAAGTAATGACTCAGACCAACACGGTCAACGTTTACTGTTTCAGGATAAGTTCTGGTTCAGTAGTTTCTACGGTATATAAATAGTCGTAGTTATTTAGATCTATGTTAGTGTCTTTGGGACTTCGATGATGATAGCATTGCTATTGAAACACATGTAAGTCTAAGCTCTTACAATTTGTATGGTTAGGGGATTTGTATTTGATTCGTATATTGTTCGTAAAAAATGCATTTTAAAGATTAAAATCTCTACTTTTCAATTCTTTTTGCTGGTTGAAATTTAATCCATTTTTTTTAGTTATAGAATATAAAGCAAATATGGGATAAAAATTAAATATGTTGATGCCTAATATTATTAAAGATTACACAATTTTACAGAAGCTTCCACGGGAATTTTTTATACGCATAGTGTATAACTATTAACTATATAAAACAAATATTTCGGACTAAAATAGAGGTGACACGATCAGTCTGGTATCAGTTAAGTCCGTGACTTTCAGACTGATGAAAAATATTAATATTTAAAAATCCATCAGTCCAGTTCATCAGTCTGTCAATCATACACGATCAGTTTGGCGTCAGTCTGGTATCAGTCATGGAATGAACTGATACCAAACTGATGCCAGACTGATCGTGTAACCTCTATCTAATTGATAAAAGAAAAAATGATTGGAACACAAATTATTGAAAATAACGTTCGATTATTTTACTTAACTTAATTTGTGTGAAAAAGTTAGGTAGAAGCTGTCAGACATAAGACCCATGAAGCATGAAAAAGAAGATCAGGTAATACAGATTTCTGTTATGATAGTCGATAAAACAAGTCGCGCGTACGAATGTTATTCACCCATTTATTATCTAAAGTAATACTTTTTCTGAATATAATGTAGCATATGTCTATCTCCTTGTAAAATTTCATCAAGATCGGTTCAGCGGTTTAGCCATGAAAAGGTTACAAATAGATTAAGTTACATATTTAAATAAAAAAACTTTAAACTATTGAATATGGAAATTCATTTTTTAAATAATCAGACGGTTATGTGTTAATAATAATAATATAAGAACAGTTATGTAGTATAAAATTTGTCTCAGATGTAGTAGATAAAGTTATTGTAATGTAATCTTGTAATGTGTAACTGGCGCAGTTTGGGGAAGATAAAAATGAGTCATGGTCTTTATTCAAATCGCTTTAAAATATGAAGATTTATTTAAGTATTCTTCGATATCTTTCTGTTTTTAAATTACCTTCGTCTTCTCGAAAAGGATTTCGGTGAATATATTTTACAAAGATTTTTAGTTATATAACTATTATGACATTCAACCAGTGGCGCACAAACTTATCAAAATATTCATAGAAAAAAGGGGAAACATTCAAAGTACTGTAATTATGATACAAGTTATTGTGCGTAGATAAATAAAAAAACTAATTTAAAGATTAAAATCTCTACTTTTCAATACTTTTCACATATTTAAATTTGATTAATTTTTTGTAGAGTTATAAAATAAACAAAATATTTTCTGGCAAATTTTACCATCCAAGTAAAATTGTCATTTTGACTTTGTGAGCTTGTAAAGTGTTAATAAATCAACGTAATGCATTTTAACATTTTCGTCTTTAAAATGTTATTATTATTATTTTATAATATTAAACCTGTGGCACATAAACTGTAATTCTTTAAACGATAACAAAAAATCTCTTTATATTAAATAAAAAAATCAAGATATCTCTTTGTTATTTTATTTTATAAATATTGACCGTTAAAAAATAAAAATTTATCAATTTCCGGAGTAGAAATCGAATTAAAAATTGAATAAAATAAGACAAATATTTATCTAAAAACGCGTTTTTCATAAATCGATCCAAATCAATATTTTTCACACTTATGTGATGAAAAGTAACCACCCTGTTAGTAATTGTCAGATTTACTATCAACGAGCTGCATAGCTCTATTTGACCATATTTTCACTACAGTTTATAAATATTAAATAATTTAAAAAAGATAAAAAATTCCGGTCAATTTCAAACGTTCACATTTCATAATTTTTTGTAACTCTCAAAGCTACTGGCGAAGAGCTACATAGCTCTATTTGACTTTATTATCATTACAAATCATAAAGTTTAATTCAATTAAAATAGACAAAAAAATTCGATTCATTTCAAATTCTATAATTTATATAACCATCCTTTTTAAAACTGCCAGAGCTGCTTGCCAAGAGCTATCATAGCTCTCGCGAGCTTTCATCTCACCACAACTAGCTCTACAGCTCAAGACTCTTCAGCTTCAAGAGCTCCAGGTCAAGGTTGTCGGCAACATTGAAACCGATGATATGAATTTTTTTCCGCTGCCCTCGGCGTTTTTTTTTTGCACAGAATTAATTATGATTTTTACTGTGTTTACATTTCAAGAGGGTAGGGGGGAATTCTACGTGTTTTGAAATTAATATTTAAATTAGAACGTGAGGGTGGCGGCTCAAATGTTATTTTTTTACCTTCGGGTGAATTTTTTTCATCTGTGGTGAAATTTGAACGACATTTCTTCCCTTAATTAGTGTAAAATAAATATACACCAGTCAGAGGCGTATTTGTGGAGGGGGATATGGCACAACACATAAATTAACTAAAAAATAAATATTATCACAACACAAGGCAAATGTGGAAGTCGGACAGATTGATTTACATATATAAAAGAGCATAGAATCTGAATTAATAAAAATATAACAAATGTATAACGCATGTAGAGTGTGAGAAGTGTCTTTTTAACAATTTATAACACACGACGCGTGTGGAAGACGGGAAGATCGGTTTACATACATAAAAAAGCATAGAATCTGAATTAATACAGTTATAACACATAGCATGTGTATTGTGTAGAATGGAGAGCAAAATAATCGAATAGAGTGTGATAAGGTTCCTTTTAACGTTTGACAACACACGGCGCGTGTGGAAGATGGGCAGATTGGTTCACATATCTAAAAAATGAATAGAATCCAGATTAACCCATTAACGCTCGTCGTACACACTTGTGTACACCTCATTTTATAATTCGTGTTGTTTTCTATGGATATTAATTCACAATATTTCCTTAAAAATCAGATGCTAGTAGTGCAACAAACAAAATCTGTTAACCTTATTAGTTTCATGAGTGTTTAAACGTGTTTTAATTGCTGCGAATTATTTGTATATGAATAGAGGCATTTAATATGCTAATGTATTTTATCCAACTGAAGCATGTGATTTCGAATTTTGTTTAAAGTATGTATATGGAATAACTTATTATATTTTAGCCTGACGATGATTCTGTGAATCGAAAGCTTGCGATTACCTTTTCTTAATTAAATTTTTGACGTTTAAACAAACAAGTTTGTTTTTATGGAATAACTTAAATATACTTGATTAAATAACATATTAATAATAATATAACTTGATTTTTAAATGTAATTTATCTAAAAAAAAAATTATATCAGAAAAGCAGTCTCACACAAAATAAGCTTCATATCTGCCAATATATGCACACCGTTATTTTTTTTTCTAAATATTAAAAAAAAGTAAATGTTGTAAAATTTAGTTAAATATATTGTATGTGTACTTAATTCACTTAAGGGATATGCACAGTGTAAAATTTTCAAAAAATATTTTTTTTTTATTTGCTTATAAATTATTAGTTTACACCACAAAGAATATGTATCTCAAGTTTCAAGTAAAAATTCGAACGTTAAGTATTCTAAAAGAGCGCCAAATGCTGTCATGCTTTCCGAGCTCTCTTATCTCTTCCAAAACTTTAAACGCCGTTTACTCAAAATCACTTTTTTTGACCTGGTTGAGAGCAAAACTAAGACAGTTTTCGTCCGATCGATTTGACTTAAAATGGATTTTGTAGAGGAAACGTGCCTCTTCAGCCGGACGTAGCTGTTTTTTTTACCCTTTTTTATAAACAATTTTCTATTGAAAAATTCGCGAAATTTTGATATTTTTTTCAAATGGTCGCAATTTTTTTCTAAACGATATTTTGAAAATCCCCTACGTCCGGCTATAGCTAATAACATATATTTTAAGAATCTTTTTCGATTTTTTGTCCTCAGATGATCTATTTGAACGAATTGCTGTTAACGCCACTAAGGCCAGATTCAAGAGGTGCCATTTTCAAAGGACCATTATGCAAAAATATACCATTAAAAAAAAAAATTAAGTACTTATTAATGTACTAAAGATGTGTACAAAGTTTGATATGAATCCATCAAACCGATTTCTTTTTATAAAATAAACAAAAAACACCTAAGATTCTGACGTTTACACTGTTCATACCCCTTAAAAAATCTTCTGCATATTTTCTTTTGGGTGTTAATGGGTTAATATTAACATATAGCGCGTGTGGAATGGAGAGCAAAAAAAAATAGAACAGAGTGTGATAAGAGTCCTTTTTACGTTTAACAACACATGGCGCGTGTGTAAGACGAGTAGATTGGATTAATAAATAAATAAAAATGCATAGAATTTGTATTAATATTTCACGCCGCAAGAACTCGCGTTTCTCCGTCGAAGTAATTTAACAGCTCAAGAAGTTAAGCCGTCGGATAGGTGGTGGGTGGGGGGGGGGTTACACGGGGTATGGGTAGGATTTTAAGTTGGGCTAAGATCTACTACCCTCATCAAAAATTCCATTGTGAAGTTTAATCTGAGGGTTTATTTATAACATGCATAAGTCTCCCTTGTCGATTATTGTTGTTACACGCGCGGAGATGCGATAATGCCAGTTGCGTCGCGCGTGTGGGAGTCTACCCCCCCCCCCTTCTAAGAACGACAGTTTCCTTTATAATTTAAAATATTTACCTACATACAGTACCATTCGAAATAATTTGTATCTAATTATTTAATTTAAAAATTAGAATTAAAAAAATTAATATTAAATCAAAATATGTGCAATCTTAAAATGATTTTGATGAATTTTCATCGATTTCTCGTTTATTTTTCTTACAAAGAACAATATTTTTTCAGCACAGCTCTTCCATCAGGACCGGCTTTATACAGGAAGTAACGATCCATTAAAATATTGATTAAAATCTTGTTAACTTATGTCCTGTATTATATAGAATAAAATTTGGAAGCATATTGAAGACTTATATGACAGTTCTATGACATTTATTGACAAATTAAGTAAGTAAACACCAACGGTATTAAAAAAGTAGTGACTTATGTAAAAATTATCTTGTTCTTACTGTGTTACAATAAGTTGAAGTATCACTGATCTAAATTCCAAAACAAATCCGTAGATAATATCATCAGAATTAATACCACATTTGAAAGTGCTTGCTAGTTAACAATTATTTGTTAGTTCCTTTAAGAATAACACAGGCCGACATCACTTTTAGTATGTCTACTTAAATAGGTGATTTCAGAGACTTTTGGCGTGCTGAAACCGAATCCGTTTCCCAAATTGCTCCGCCACGTCAGGTTTTTGATATAACCTAACCTAAAAGTGTCCAAAATGATGATTTTGGTAATATTTAACAATTTATTATCAAGTAGGTAATTTTTTTCTAAAGTTTTCGTTAATGGTAAGAAGTAGTATTATCTTTCCTCTTTAGAGTAATTTTTTACTTTCTACTGTACGATTTTTTTTTACCGAAATAAACTAGTTTGAATTTATTGTTATATTTAATGTACATATAGTAAAGTCCATTGTGTTACTGTGTCTACTCCATAGACATGTAGGACTGGACAGCGCAATTCGCATTTTAAGATGGTCGTCAAGAGTGAGAGAGATAGAAACGGTTTACCCCACGTTCTATTTCCTTTTACACAGTGCCGTAATATAACGTAGAAGGAGACAGAAACAGTTTCACACATCTCTGTATCTCTTCTATTTTTGATGACCACTTGATTAGACTTGTAAGATACAGATCGCGCTGTCCAGTCCTACATGTTTATGGTCTACTCTATTAAGAAAAATATCATATATTCAAATTAGTATATTTTGGTGAAAAAAAATCGTACAGTAAAAAATAAAAATTCATTTTAAAGAGGAAAGATAGTACTATTTCTTATCGCGAACGAAAACTTTAGAAAAAAAATCTCTACTTGGTAATAAATTCTTAAACATTACCAAAATTGTCATTTTGATACTTTTAGGTTAGATTATACCAAAAACCTGACGTGATGGAGCAATTCGGTTTACGGATTCGGTTACAGCATGCCAAAATCTCTTAAATCACTTATTGAAGTAGAGACACCATTACAAAAGTAATTTTTTGTCGGCCTCTGTAATCTAATATTTGGGGAGGGTGGGGATATAATAATGCAATGAAGTACCCATCACTCTGTTAAGTTAAGACCAGTAAAACTCTATATCAGATATAATAAACCATTTACCTGAGATAGGTATACAATTGAAATATTCCATCGTTGGAATTATTATGGACAGTAGATAGGTACATCATGCATATTCAGTGTTTACATACATTAAATGTACATTGTACATGTACATTAATTACCAAGGTATTGACGTATGCTACATTATACAAACTAATACAGTGTAACCTCCATAAGCTCGGGATATTTCCTTCTACCACCCCCTCCTTCATCCCTCTTATATACAAGTATTTATTTACTTTTAATTTTAAAAAATCACTCAACGTTTAACTAAGTTTTGTTTATATTATTAATTAGTTATCACCCGCGACTTATCTTATACAAAGTCCTTCCTCGGGATGCAAGCTATTATCTGGCAAATTTCATCAAGATCGGTTCAGTGGTTTAGCCGTGAAAAGGTAACAAACAGAGTTATTTTCGCATATATAATGGACGCGCTGTACCCGCGGCTTCGCTCGCGTGGACTATGGAATTATTGGGAACGTTCACGTCTGACCAAAGAAACGGAACAACGAGCTTTGATTGGTTGATTCATGGAATTTCTGGTGGAATGTACAAGAAATTTAAAGAATGTCATTTTTTAAGCGTGTAAGGAAGTGAGAAAGAAGTAACTAGAAAGAGATAGAAACTAGTGACCAGGCTAACCAACGAACTTTTATGTTCACTTCATGTTGAGCGTTTCTGCCAGAACTCTAGTTTCTATCTCTTTATGATTACTTCTTTCTCACTTCCTTACACGCTTAAAAATGACATTCTTTAAATTTCTGGTACATTTCACCAGAAATTCCATGAATCAACCAATCAAAGCTCGTTGTTCACTGTTTTTGGTCAGTCGTAAACGTGACCATTGTTTAAGATTTTTGAAAAATATAGTTGAATTATTTTAGATCTTTTTACTCTAAGTAGGTACACAATTGTTTACTACATTATATTATTCAATATTTAACAGTTTAGGCAGCGTATTGCCAAAGATACTTGATTTATTATTATCGGTACTGCTTATTCCGTATGTTACCTAACGTTACAAAATATATACTAAAACCTGACCAAAGAAAATATTTATCAAAAAAAAAAACACACGTAAATCGGATAAGTGGTTTTCGAGTGGTAAGCGCACTAACGAAGTGACAGAGAGGCGTTGATTTTTTTAATATACCTATAAGGATACAGAAGACTTTTTTTACGGATTAATTAGGGGGAGAGGTGCATTTTAAAAGACCTAACAACCTCTCGAAAAGTAAACATAAAAAAGTTATTCCTCATCAAATTACTTGTTTCAAACTAGGTTTGATTTGTGTATCCTAAGCAGTGACAATAATAGTAAATCAAGTCGGAAAAATTTTTGCCGTCGGCGCGCTGTTTTGTAATACGCTGCCTAAACCGTTCAATATAGAACAAAATAATGTATTAAATAATTGTGTAGAATCAAAAGTTCTACAATAAAGTCCGCAACACCATATGTCTAACTTTTATATTTAAGCCACAATGACTACTTTTATGTTACAAAGAAAACATAAAATATTTGGGTTCTGTTTACATGGACTTATGACCTGCAAAACATTAATCCATATCGAAATAAATGATTTCATCGTCATAAGCACTTAATGTAGATATAATTTGCCCTTTACAGCATCCAATTTGGTCGTATAGTTTAGAAAATATCTTAAAATATATGTATATATCGAAGCGATGTACATCAGATTGGATTCGCTTACGCTCGGTAGATATTCGGATTCCCTCGGCTGATCGTTTGAGTTTATTTTGTTTTCAATAATTAACATTTAAATTTAAACAGAACACAAATTATTTGTACTTTTTTCTTCTGATTCGTTTTTGTTAGGTAATTTAGGTACATATTGATAAATTATTATTACTATAATAACTAATTGTGTTTGTACTTAATTAATTAAACTATATTTTTCAAAAATCCTAAACAATAATTCCGTAGTCTACGCGAGCGAAGCCGAGTGGGCACTGCTAGTTAATAATAAAATATATAATAATAGGGGGAGGTGGGATGAGTGACCCCCAAAGTATACTTGTATTTGATATACGTCTATAGTATTTAGTATTTGTGACTCTCCCGACATCTCTGAGGCCACATGTAAATTTTGACACTAACATGAATTGATAACATCCTTCTGAGAATACATTCGTAGCTCGATGCATATTTCAATACGTGTTAACACTAGGCTGACAGCTCTGTTGGGTTACAATATATACCTACCACAGATACTTGATTCAAATTAAATCAAATGAACTTAATGTGTATATATTTTTGAAAACAGCTCGTCAAGACGCGTATTTTGATACCCCACATGTGCTTAGGGTACTGTTTCCAGTCTTGGATCATTCCCCAGTGATGGACACTTGTTTAATTAAATGTACTACATTATTTAAATATTTGTTGGTATATGATGAAGTACTGCCATTACTGAATCATAATCTATAGACACTTAACTCTAAAACAGCTTAATTTGAAGACAATCGGTAAATGGGGCATCATTGTGCACCAATATTTTACGGTTGAATTAGCTGGGGCAGATGTGCCGTAACACTTATCAAACCATTTCTTTGTTTGGACGGTATTTTTCCCCATCAAAAAAACAAAAAGTTCACTTTTTTCCATAATTAAAAAAATAACAAAAGTAGCGTCAAAGTCTGTAACTTGAACAAGAGTACATGAAATATCATGACATTTTGACAGTATTCTAATTAAGGTTGGTACTCTATGGGAAGCATAAGGATTTTTTGTTTATGTCGCCATCTGTATGTCACGTCAAAGACATTTCAGCCCATGTAGCATGTCTTTCTGTACGTCTGTTTGTTACCTTTTCACGGCTAATCCGCTGAACCGATCTTGATGAAATTTGGCAGTGAGATAGCTTGTATCCTGAAGAAGGACATAGGCTACTTTGTATCTCGAAAAAAATCGATTAAATTAAAAAAAATACAAATTCCACGCGGACGAAGTCGCGGGTAATAGCTAGTAACCTATCCAGGGTTAAATATCTGTATATACCTACAATACTAAATACGGCTAATCTGCTGAACCGATCTTGATGAAGTTTGGCAGTGAGATAGCTTGCATCCTGAAGAAGGACATAGGCTACTTTGTATCTCGAAAAAAAATCGATTAAATTTAAAAAAAATACAAATTCCACGCGGACGAAGTCGCGGGTAATAGCTAGTAACCTATCCAGGGTTAAATATCTGTATATACCTACAATACTAAATACGGCTAATCTGCTGAACCGATCTTGATGAAATTTGGCAGTGAGTAGCTTGCATCCTGAAGAAGGACATAGGCTACTTTGTATCTCGAAAAAAAAATCGATTAAATAAAAAATATACAAATTCCACGTGGACGAAGGGTAATAGCTAGTAACCTATCTAGGGTTAAATATCTTTATATGGTTGAGTATGCGCAGATGTGTGTGTGTGTGTGTGTGTGTGGATACACAACCTCCTTGTTTAGTATAATCGCTGTGTATGAGGGCACTATTGATTTATTTGTTTGTTCCAGAGCTCTACACAAGAGATGTGCTAATTTTTGGCCATATTAAAATGGAAAGCACTTAAATGGAATACATTTATGCATATTGGATATATTCCATGCTAATATCTCATTGCGAATCATCACAATTACACACTGGATTATTTTTAAATTGATTTTATCCTCATAAATCATTTTATTATAGTTGCCAATTAACAAAAAAAAAAATCATTTTTTAAAGACTACCATTTTGTGTATTTCAGTTTAATTTTGGCAAAATAATAATAAGGATAGTCTATGTTAAAATTAAATTTAGATATAAAAAATAAACGAAATATTCAATTTAAGTGCATGCAAGAAAGTCAAATTTGATTTTACACTACATAAAAATTTAGTATTGTAGGTACGTTTAAAATGTTATTTCTCTTTCTTAACTGTTTCCTCAGCTAAAAAATGAATATTTGTATCAATAATATAAAAAAAATTTTGACTTGATTTTCATTTGCATTTATTTATCAGAAAAAATAATGAAAAACACAAAGTATTTTATTCCAACAAATGAAAAATCAAAAAATATTAACAAATAACACTTTAAAAAATATTATTTTTTACATGCTCAGACAAAACAAAAAATAAGTGACAAATAAAGTTCATAAACATCCAGTAATGGTAAAGGTAAAACCAGTAATGAGCACGCAGTGATGAACACTTGGTAATTATTACAAAATGATAAGTACTACGACACAAAGATATAAAAGAAAGAATCGTCAAATGTAAACAATGTAAAGCAGTTGCTATGATAATATGATATTTAATAAAATTATACTAATAATTAGTTTAAATATCCACCATCTTGACACCTAATGGCCGATTGTCATCAAATCACGCTGTAAGATAGTTAAATGTATATACATAGATTAATATTCAGAAATGTTAGTAATCAAATATCAACACATATTTCTTATTCAGTACATTTAATTAAAAATTTGCCATTAATGGGGTCTTTGCCACTACTTTATAGAACCTAGCCTCACTCGACTATTCCACTATCTCTACCCCCCCATCTTTAATTAAAGGGTTACGTTAGTTGAACTAACAAATAAAAATGTTATGGTATTTTCTAAGCACAATCTAGTTTAAATTTTTTTAAATATCAGCATTTTACAATGCCACATAGAACCTTGCTTCACTCGTCTATCTATATACATTTTGCAATACCTATCTTGGAAGTGTTCCAAACAATTGAAAACAAGATTTGTCCATAGACCATCTAGATATACCTACATAATATATATAAATATATTCCGAACACATACAGACATATCTTTGATCATAATACTCCGAGATCCGTGCATTTTATTTGATCGTTTATACGCGGTGGTGGGAGGGGGGGGATAAATGGTAGGAGGAGGGGGTTGACCGCAATACGTATTCATGTATCTTTCCGGGGTTCAGTGCTGGCGTAAACGTTTTTAAATTACATTTTATTCGTTCGGTTTTTCTGGAAAGATTTTTTTTGTAGCTAGTAATTTTTTTCTTCATTTTATCGAAATAATTTTTTTAAAGTGAATTTCTTGTGTTCTTTCCGCATTTTTATTTGACTATTCTATATTTTTAAGACAACTCGTTTATAACTTCAACGTTGAAATATTTTAGCATAGTCAGGTTTCAGTTTTTTAAACTTAAGTACATTTCTTACTTTCCACCTTAACTGGTATCGTAAATTTTACAAACGAGCGCACGATTCTTCAATTTTTGAAAAACATCAAAACATGACCTGTGAGGATCTGCTGACCCCCCATGATACCATTTAAGGGTTAACTGTTATTATTATTCAGAGGGCATTCTTGAAACACTAGAGGCAATAATCACTTATTTTTGATATTTTGAAAATCTCAAATAAGAAATATAAAGAATATCTTAGAAAAAATGATTTTATGATATTTTAATTCTTTAGAAGGTTATGTAATATTTTAATATGATGCCCCACACCCCATGTAGATAATAAAGATGTACCCTTTACTAATAACGCGGTTTATGGATATTCCCTAACCACGAATTAAAATTAATAAATATAAATTCATCTCTTTACAATTGTTTTTGATCTTTAGTCAGTCTCTAGAAAATTTAATCAAATGCCGGCATAATAAAAAGGCGACATCAATCTCATCCGGATCTAATTTCACTTTGGGTAACGTGTATAAGTCTATACACTTGACATATTTTACAAAGGAATGGAATTAAACATGTTCCTCTTTTTCTTTATCTGCATACTTAATTTAAAAAAAAAACAATAAAATTCATGTTTATTTTTATATATAAAAATTCGACTTAATTTATTTTGGTTTCATTCAATTTATATACATTTAATAAATATCAGCCATGGACGCCACGGGACTTTCTTATACGTAATCCTGAAAGTGAACAGTGTGTGATTCTTGTTTTATTAAAACATATTTCTGATAAACTAATAAAAGATAGAATAAAATTCGTATCCGGTTGGAAAATTGTTTTCAAAAATAGAAGATTTTCTTCGCAGACAAAAATTAATTTTTAATATAAAATTTCACCCTTCTACGATTTGTCGTATTTGAGTTACAGTGCTTACAGACAGACCGACAGACACACAGACATTGACGAAAATAATCAGAATGGATTAAGGGAAAGTCAAAATAGATAATTTCATCAAACTCCGGATTTCGAAAAAAATCGGCTTATATGTCATATACATGGGTATAAGAAAGTAAAAAATATATCGTAAATTTTATTAATTACTCTAGAATTTACCTGTGGCATCAGCCGCATATAATTCAAAATCATTTTTAAATGAATTTTCATTGGAAAATATATTTTTTGATACGTGCCAGACCTAATTATCTATACCTACATACAAAATATCATATATAGTTTCTAGTAAGTAAATAACTGTGGCCAAGAGTATTGCAATGGCAATTTTCTTTTTTAATTTTGTTGTACATTTTTAATCCATACTAATATTATAAATGCGAAAGTGTGTCTGTCTGTCTCTCTGTCTGTTTGTTACCTTTTCACGGCTAAACTGCTGAACCGATCTTGATGAAATTTGGCAGTGAGATAGCTTACATCCCGAGGATGGACATAGGCTACTTCGTATCTCGAAAATTCAACCCTTAAAGAATTGCAAGGGGTGGAACATTTTTTATTTTTTTTAGTAATTAATATTTAACCCTCCGTTACATATGAAGGGTTGTAATTGATTTTATTCAATCCAGCGGGAAAAATACTACGGAAGCGGGAGTTTTAGGGAGAAAAACAACCCTCTATCTTGCATAGGAGCCGAGATATTAACGATTTTGTATAATGAAAGAAAACTAAAAATAAGAAAAATTTTATATTTTACACCCTGTCACATATGAAGGGTTGTAATTGGTTTCATTCGATCCGGCGGAAAAAATATCATGGGGATGGGGGTTTCGAAATCCACGCGAGCGAAGCCGCGGGTAGCAGCTAGTTTTTAATATATTTCTTTTATTTTACAAAAAAATATTACAACATTTCGAAACTATTGCTACATCTACGCGCTGTTTTCATGGAACCAATTGACTGCGTAAATGGGAGGATTACTGTACTTTAAGAGAGGTTATACTGTAAAAGTAAAATAAATATCAAAATTACACCCAACAAAAAATATTATATTCATAATTACCTGTAGAACAACAACATTCGCTCCGACAAGGAAAGGGTTAATAAAACACGTGAATTCCTAAGAGACCGTGAGAAGTTCACTCTGTTTAGAACATATGTAATGTAAAAATAAACACCCGTCGTAATTAACGCAATTACAATTGTAAATATGAGATGGCGAAAAAGGACTAACCGCATTTTCTTTGTTGGTGCTCCTTTTTATTCTTTTTTTGTTTTAAACAGTGTATATTTTTGTAGGTGGGTATGCGAACGGGGGGGGGGGGATCATGTTTTTAATGCAATGCAGTAATTTGTTATTCTTATTGTTAAATAAACTGAACCGAAAACCGGAAAAACCGTTATTTTTTGCCGGAACAGAACCGATATAAAAATATCGGTTTTTACGGTTGAGTACATGTTAAAATACGCGCATTGACATGATCTTATTTCCCACTTTATTGTTAATTGTTCTAAATTATGGTAGAAAAAAAATTTGTAATACAAATAATTTTTTTTTTAATTAATCACTCGGAGCTGAACCGAAAACCGAAAAACTGGAAACACCGTTATTTTTTCGGAACAAAAACCGGAACCGAACCGAAACATATTTTTTTACTCGAATCGGAACGAAAATCGAAACGAAAAAAATAACGGTTCGAAGCCCTGATAAAAATTCATGAAATTATTTTAAAGAAAAAATTACTACATTTTTTATTTTATAGAAAAATGATATTTATATTTTTTCTTAACACAGGCCTGCCTTTATTCAGTTATCCTATAATTCTAGGGTCTTAAACAGTGAAAATCTCATCAAAATCGGTTCAGTAGTTTCCGTCACAAATCGAGACAAAAAATAAAAATAAAATCAATTATTTGTGTCGATTTGTGACGGAAACTACTGAATCGATTTTTATGTGGCTTTCACTGTTACCTTTGAATTATTTTAAATTGTATTACAGTAGGACATTAGAAATCTCATAAAAATCGGTTCAGTAGTTTTCAGTAGTTTAAAAAATCAAGTATTCATTCTGACTTAATACGAAAACTACTGAACCGATTTTGATGGGGTTTTCACTATTTGAAATACCCTAATCTCCGTTTAGGCTATGCGATAATTGAATTACGGCAGGTCCGTATTAAGGAGGAAAGAAACCAATCGATATTTTCAAATAAAAATTATTAGATTTCGAAATAATCGCGAACGAAGCCACATGTAATTTATGATAAATAATAAATTATATCAATCTATACCAGGAAACGAGTGTGTGTGTATGTGGGAGAGAGAGAGAGAGATAATAAAACGAACAATCAGAGAACACTTACTGTGATATAATTATCCGGTGTTTACCCGCTCTATTTCCGGTTAAATATTTAATAATTCCGGATTAATTTAAACCTATCCGGGTCCGACATATGTACGTATATACGTATATGTGTGTGTGTGTCTGTATTACAATCTGTATGTAACAGGAGCGTAGATAGCATGGGGTAACGTTAGAAATAATTATTATTTTATTTATAGATGATATTACGTGGATAAATAAAAACACCTCCTGTTTGACGACGAAGAACTCTGGAACTATAAATCATACAAGCTTCAGATTGAAGTTAAACTGTTTATAACATTGACATGGCTGGACTGATGATAAGTCAGACATGATGGCTAAAATTGAATATTTCCTAACAACCGAAACTGATTAAGCGCATGCGTCAACGGATGTTCGAAACTAGCTGACTGGCGGCAGGCTGTATCTCTACACCACAAATGTGACGTAATATAAAAAAAATCAGCCTTTATAAAGTAGTTGCAATATTTTGTCGCTCACCTCTCGGACTATAAGTAGGTTTGTATAATTATTTAATTTAAACAAAATTAAATTAAAAATGATTCAAAGTAGATTACTATAAATTTATTTTACAAATGTTCTTTTTTTTTATCAAATCCATCCGATAACTCATGAAAAAACATTAATATTTTTTTAGTACTAATTCTGAATAATTCGGGCAAGACATACACGAGTGTATGCCATAAGGGTTCCGAAGTACGTACTACAATGTTTGGAACCACTTACAGGTGCATTTTTAAGTTAAAGTTAAAATATAAAAAAAGTGTCATGTTCTACTAATATGACGCCCCTCCCTATAATTCCAAAATTTAAAATTATATTATTGACTTTAGTATTTGTCGTTGGTAGTCCCACCAAAGCTTCGTTACCAAATTTTTTTCAGATTTTTTGAGCCAGTAGTTACAGAGATAGAGGGGGGGGGACAAAATAAAACACTGCTTTTAGCCCCCTACAGGCGCCATTTTTGAGTTAGAAAAAAAATAAAAAATATGGTCAAATTCTACTAATTGAGATGTACATTTTGACATGCCACATGTCTTGGTATACAATTTTTTTATTTTATTGGATTTGCTTTAAAGCCCCCTACAGGCACCATTTTTGATTTAGAAATAAATTTAAAAAGGGACAAATTCCGCTTGTTTGGTTATACATTTTAACGTGCCACATGCCTTGGTATAAAAAAAATATTTTTTTACCTAGCTTTAGCTCCTTATTGCCCCCCCTGAAAAATTATTTATTCAATAAATTTGTACATATTTTACTAGAGGGTGTCATTTTACATGTTCAGTAAAAATTTCAAGTTTCTAGCTTATATAGTTAACGAGCTATTTAGCTTTGAGTGAAAAGGACGGACGGACGGACGGACATACGGACGGACGACAAGGCGATATTAATAGGGTTTCTTCGGAACCCTAAAAAGGAGAGACATCTAAGCAAGTGATTTAGGAGACAGACAGACGGATACGGAACGAAACGTATTTGATTTGAAGTAACAATTTTATTCTATTTTCAAAAATTTTAATTAAAAAAAATACTGTTGATACGCCACTGATTTACACGCGTAGGCGTCCGTTAGAACGGGTATATTTTATTAACATTTCATTTAATATTGACGATAAACGAAACCGTTACAGAAAGAAACAAATTGTTTACTCGATAGAATATGTACACGCATTTAACCCTCGCTTAACGACGTGTATGCGTACCGGTAATCCATTTTATTATGCGAGCTAGGAACGCCCCATACGATTTTGATTGATTTTACTTTTTAAGTTTTTAGTAAAATTTACTAAAAATAAACATACTTTTAAATACTTATTTATTTTTTCTCGAAATTATTATAAAGAGAATAAAAATACTAACATATATTTAAAAGTTTATATTAACCCTTAGCTGGTTTCGTAGAGGTCGGACGGTTTTCAAAAGTCATTGTTTTGTTTTTCTAAAAATCTAAGCATCATGGGCACCCGCCATTTTAAGTATTCTCATTACGTCACGATTTGTCATTATAGACTTATAGCCAGTTGTATTACTGTTACAAAATCATATTAAAAATGAAACTATAAATGGCTATTTGTTGAAGAAAATACAGTTTTCGAGGTATATTTATATTAACTTTGTATCTTATTTTTAATCATTGAACAAGAATATAAGCTTATTTTGTGTAATTTGAAGCATCCGTATTAAGTAAAATTCTGCAATACTTTCTTTTAATCAATATTTCTCGAAATGGTTGGCCCTATAATAAATAAATAAAGTATATGTTTGTGTCATAAAATCTTCTACAAGACCCAATTCAGGAAAAAATTAAAGAACAAAAAAATACTAGATAAAAATCGACGGACCCACTGGCTCCATACACCCCTGGTCTAAATTATCAGATTTTGATAATGGAAATCGATAACATTAAAGTTATTAAATAGCATGTCAATTTTTAACCTCTATATTAACGTCCGTTCATTTTTTAATTTAGTGACAGTGTTGCCAAATTATAATTTTTTTTCCGAAAAACGAGAAAAAAATCCATCGAATAGTGAAATAAAAAAAGGGTAATCACATTTAAAAAAAATGAGTTTGATCATTTTGAAGATTGCGAACTTTGGCATTTTTTTATTAACACCCTGTAGAACTAAATTAAAATTGTTTATTATCAAAATGTTACTTTTTACCTGAACTAACATTATTGCTAAAAAAATTCATCACTTCCAAAAAAACGAGGTCGCTACGATTTTTTATGGTTGAGCCTGCGTATGGGTTATTTTTCGGAAAAAAAATAATAATTTGGCAACACTGTAACTAAATTAAAAAATAAACAGACGTTAATGTAGAGGTAAAAAAATTTAATCGGAAGACATAAAACGTTACAGGGTATTCCATTTAAAAAAATCTTTGTTTTTGTTATAGCGCAAAAATGTGACATCCTGTATTGTTGAAAATAATTTTAATTTTAAACTTTTTTTCTATCTCCTACGGGAAGTGTGCTTGGAAAGCCGGACGCACTATTGAACTACCCTGTATACATATAAATTATAATAATATTATATGACAGATGAAGCCACAGAACATATTATACAATGAAGCTAAGTAACTATAGTGGCGCTGCGGATATTTATCGAACTTCTCCGAACCACTTTTATATTTGCCTTCAAAATTTTCGTTAAAATACTCAAAAATATTTATATTAAATAAACTGCACATTTCCTTACTTCTAGTTATCCGATTTGGCTGAGTTTTAATAAGGTTCTATTCTACAAATAGATTAAGCGAATTCAAAAGGTTTGATGTTAATTTATTACGTATTGCGAGCTGTAGTTTTGTTGCCGTGGTGTAAAAATGGGCCGAAAATGACAAATTGAACTTTGTTTATATTTTTATGACAGAAAATTAAAAACAATCGATATTAAATTATGTGAATATGGAGACTGTAAGATTCTCATTCAGAAAATGTAAACATGTAAGGGGGTTACTGAAGAAATGTAATATATAATGCTCATTTTATCAAATTTCATACGAAAAAAATAATGGGACGAGAGTAATACCACACTGCAAAGCATGCTTTGGGTGTGCTAATAAACACTAATTTTAAGTAAAATCTTTGGAAGGCTGTAGCTCCCTCACGAAGAATTTCCGGACACATGTTCACATAAAGTTGTTTGGTTAAAATAACATCCTCGATCTACTGTAAAATTTTTTTACACTAGTTATAAATCATCCTGTATAACATAATCTCTATTTCATAATCTTTATTTTCCTATCGTATTGACATAATAATATGAGGTGTACCTATATACGATATACATACACCTTACAATATTTTAATATTTATATATTATTCCATACGTCACATTATTTACCATATTTTTTGTAACATGTCAAACGCTCTAGCTTATATTAAATATTGACAATCGAGACAGACACTTGATGTATTGGTATTTTATCTGAAAAATATCCCACGCAAATGACATATCTCATGGAAAAAATGTTCTGAAAAAAATACTTTTTATACAATATCATAAAAAATATATCGAAAAAAAAGATTGATTAAAAATCATTAGAAAAGTATACATTCGTTTCCGGTTTAATGATATATGCTCTTCTTAAAAACGACGTGCACGTATTATTTTCATTATAAATTTCATATATAAGCTGTCGACAGACAGACAGTACATTTCATTAAGTAAACAGAATAAATACACAGAAAAAAACATTATTTTCCTTATTTCTATACATTATACTGAAAACAATATTATTTTAATAAGGTACTAAAATCAATCTTGGATAATACCCAAGGTATATAAAGACAAGGTAGTCTCAACAATTCCTTGACCAATCAGCGTTGGCGCGGGAATTGACGTCACCTGGGGGATCTATTCAAATGTCATAAATTTTTAATAGAATATTAATTACAAAAAATTCCTTTATTTATTCTTGTTTTCGTATTTTTTTGATATTTTAACAACACATACTATTAAATAAGTACAAATTCAACATTGTAAAATCATAAAAAAGCTGTCAAAGACAATTTGGTCAATTCGGGAAGCATCATTTTTACTATTCTTAAGTTGGCAATACGTTATATGATTCTGACAGCACTTTATGATTTTGCAATGTTGAATTTGTACTTATTTGATTGTATGTGTTGCCATGGGCGTAGCCAGGGTGGGGCAGGGGGGGGCGCTTGCCCCCCCCTAGCTTGTGGACAAAAAGTAATAAGTAAATCAGTATTATTGCTCAAACAGGGATATTTCTAGACTTCTATGATGTCCATTGGATTTTTGAACATAAATTTATATTTTGGATCCAGAAAATCAAATATCAAAGTTTTTTAAACACAATCTTTTACTTTTCCATGTAAACTAAAATATCAGGGAAAATTAAAAATAAAATAAAAACACCTAAAGGCAAAGGTCGCAGTGTTGGCAACAGTGAAAACTGTGTTTTGTGTTAAAATAACTACCCACAAAGCATGGGCAAGGGGGGACGCTTGCCCCTCCCCCTAGCTCGTGAACTAAGTAACAAATGAATCAGTTCATTGGCTAAATATTGACATTTTTAGATTCGAAAATTTAAATATCATTGTTTTTTTTTATTGCAATCTCTTGTTAAAGCGGGTAAACTATTCATGTCATTGCCTTTTTATCCTTTTTATACAAAAAAAAGAAGTTTTTTTGATATTTCAACTATACATGTGTATTATCAATTCAAATTAGATCGATTTTTTACATTAAATAAAAAAATTATAAATAAAAATAAAAACACCAAAATAACAACGTAGAGTACATTTTTGTAGAGGATTTTGTCTTCAAAAAGATATGCACATTATTGCACATACATTAATTAATTGATTGAAAAAAATGTGGCGAAAATAAAAGAAGAAATGAAAAAAAGAATGACTTTTCATTGTTACTTTTTGCGCACCTATCTAGATATATAATAAATAATGAAAATGTTAATTTTTTCATGGCTCTTTTATAATTCCTCGATAATAATCAAGAACACACCAAAAAATTGATTTATTAAGTTAATGAAAATCACGGATTTTCACGAGCCAAAGTTCCAAGTTGCAACGAAACTATAGCATTTAATTTAAGAAAAAAAGGATTTACCAAATTTTGTTTACATTAATGGCCATTTATCAGAGTCGTTCTTACACATTTCGAGGTCCCAGACGCCAAAAATGTGAGGCCCATTGAAATATTTTTATTAAAAAAAATTTTTATAAAATTTTTTAGGTAAGGTTACCATAATAATGTGAGAGCTTTTTTTGCTCACCTCTCTCTTATTACCTCGGGGTACTAGGCAAAACACGCCGACCAATCGGTTTCAAAAAAAAAAATTTTGCCCCCCCCTGAACAAAATCCTGGCTACGCCCATGTGTGTTGCTAAAATATCAAAAAATACGAAAACAAGAATAAATAAAGGAATTTTTTGTAATTAATATTCTATTAAAAATTTATGACAATTGAATAGATCCCCCAGGTGACGTCAATTCCCGCACCAACGCTGATTGGTCAAGGAATTGTTGAGACTACCTTGTCTTTATATACCTTGGATAATACCCCAGTGTTGGACTATTGTTTAAATAAATGTACTAAATTAGAAATATGTGTTGATATTTTATAATTTCCATTACCGAATCATAATCTTTGGACACTTAACTCTAAAAGAACTTAATTTGATGACAATCGGTCAATGGGTGTCAAAATGGTGGACATTTAAACTAATTATTAGTATAATCTATTTATTAATTATTATATTATCACAGCATCTCCTTTATATTGTTTCAAAATTTAGGATTCTTTATTTTATAACTTTAGTGTCGTAGTAATAGTCGGGGAGGTGAGCGACAAAATATTGCAACTACTTTGTAAAGGCTGATTTTTTGATATTACGTCACATTTGTGGTGTAGAGATACAGCCTGCCGTCAGTCAGTAAAACGCGCTGCTGACGCGCCCGGTTGCAAGCTTTTGAAGGCTGATTATGATAAAAGGAGTTCTTACTTAGTATACTGCTTACAAATAAATTTTCAGATTTTATAAAATAGTTGCAGCTACATTTTTACAAAAATAAAGCCGCCCCTGCGCCAAACGCTAATGAAACTAGCTGACTGACGGCAGGCTGTATCTCTACACCACAAATGTGACGTAATTTCAAAAAATCAGCCTTTATAAAGTATATAGTTGCAATATTTTGTAGCTTACCTCTCGGACTATAATTATCATTTTGTAATCCTTAACAAATGTCCATCATTCGGTGCTCATTACTGGTTTTATTTTGTCCATTACATAAACATATTTGCAGACTTTGTTAATTTAATAAAGAGGTACTTGTTTTAATAGTGTGTCACTTCATGAGAATTACAAAAAATAAGTCCATCAATTCCAAAAAAAAAACAGTATACCTTGCTCTTAAAGCGGCCAAGACTTGTACCACTATCTTTATTATTTTTTCTTGTTTTAAGTAAAGATTTTCATGCATGTTATCATATATTCCGATAAATAAAGTTTTACTTATTTTATACAGTGCGTTCATGATGAAAGGAACAAATTCGTTTAAAATTCAGGTAATTATTTTGTGGAAAAACGCTCGGACCCGTCGATTAGTATTTTTAGTTACGGATTTTTTGACATAAGAAAATTGTATACAGGAAGTCTCCAGAAGATACAGTCATCATTGATTTTTTTTAATGGAACACTCTATATATTATGCCATTTTTGAATTGTACGGTGTATTCTGAACACTTTTTGTACAACATATCATATCTCTAAAATCAGCGATTTTCGGAATAATGACGTTTGAAAATTGACATTTTAAAATACACACAAGTCAAATAAAATGTTTAAATTGAACAAAAACACCTTGAACATTTTTTTAAAAGCCAACAAAAACAACCTGCTATTGCAAAAAAAAGAAAAAAGGAAAAATAAAAGAATGAAAAAAGTTCAATGTTTTTTTTTGAAATACCAGGATGTTTTTGTTGGCTTTTAAAAAAATGTTCAAGGTGTATTTTTTTCAATTTAAACATTTTATTTGACTTGTGTGTATTTCAAAATGTCAATTTTCAAACATCATTATTCCGAAAACCGCTGATTTTAGAGATATGGTATGTTGTAAAAAAAGTGTTCAGAATACACCGTACAATTCAAAAATGGCATAATATATAGAGTGTTCCATTAAAAAAAATCAATGATGACTGTTTAATGTTCTTCTTGAGACTGCCTGTATACAATTTTCTTATGTCAAAAAATCCGTAACTAAAAATACTAATCGACGTGTCCGAGCGTTTTTGTACAAAATAATTACCTGAATTTTAAACGAATTTGTTCCTTTCATCATGAACGCACTGTATATTAAATAACGTTACCAAGTAAAGCAACGACCATATTTCCACCCAGGAGACAAGAATGACTTTGAAATAAAACTAACATACATAAAATTTCATCAACTGTTTTTTTATATAATTTAATAAAAAATTCTATTTGTCTATAATCGAAAAAAATATTATTTCTTCGAATACATAAATTTGAAAACCAGAAGATTAAAAAACTATACAATAAAGAATATATAATCTGTTTTTTTACGAAGAGGCATTGTACATATATTTAAATTTTAATAAATAGTTTTGGCAAATTGCCTAGTTTGAGTAAACTATACAGAACAGTTAATACATGGATAACATTGTCCATTTTTTGTCTTTAAATAAAAAAAAATTATATACAGGCTGTATATATATAGTTATTATAGGACCAGAAATTTATTTCTGTAACTATTGATAATATCAAAAAGTGCAAATAAGAAATATCTCCGGGTTTTTAATGTGAAGAGGAATTTATGTATTTAGATTTAAGAATTAAGATTTAGAATTTAGACTTAGATGATGATAGCATTGCTATTGAAACACGTGTAAGTCTAAACTCTTACAATTTTTATGGTTAGGGGATTATATCAAGATAACTAAAATAATGATATCCAGTTATTGTTAAAATGCAAGTATTTATTATAAAAAATAGAATTATGTGTAATTTAAATTTTACTTTTTGACACTTAATTAATTTTGAATTTGTAAAAATAAGAAAGCCGTGTAAAAAATAGACATCTGTTCCATATTATCAAATATGGAGTAAGATATATATTTTTTTAATTTTGACAAAAAAACAGTTTTTGATTAACTAACACAAAAATATAGCATCTTATTGTTAATGTTTATTAAAATCAATTAAATTTTAATGACATAAATTCACTGTTACATATATGTACATATAACTATTTCAATCGCGTAAAAGTGAATCCGGAAGGAATACTACAAGGTTAGTAAATACACAGGTTACCTCTGTAGCTTTTGACCAATCAGCTTGGGCACCCCAGATGACGTTTTTCCCCTTCTTGCACCGAGTTACAAGGCTATATTTGTTATATTTGTCTTAATCAGACATAGGAAATTTAACATGGGGACAATTAGAAAAGTTGTAGTAACCTTTGGTTAAATTTAACTATGTGTGATTGGTGCATTTTCAAATGCCGCTTCGAAACTAACTGATAAATTTTAAATTAATCAACAGTATTTTGTTTTCAACTTTAATAAAGAATAAAACACATTAATGAAATTAAAGTAAGCATCCTAGATAAAATTAAAATAATTGTTTTTGGCAGATAAAAATTTGAAAACAATATACTAATGACTATTTTATTAAATTTTGTTGCGGCATTTCAAAATGCACCAATCACACATCGTTAAATTTGACCAAAGGTTACTAAAACACTTCTAATTGCCTCCATGTTAAATATGCTATGTCTTAATCAACAATACATTGTATACTTTTCTTAACTTTTATAGCGTTATACAATTCCTTCGGTTTCAGCCAAAAAATGACCTTCGGTCAGACTAGAAACAATATTGATCATACCGTTACTGTTTAAAATTATTTGTATAAGACAAAAATCACTGCGTAGACTGTAGAGAAAAATACTTCAAAAGACACTTACAAACTTATGTCGTAAACAACGGCAACACTGTATATACGAAAACTCAAACACAAAAGTTGAGAACACTAAAACCCGACTCGGCGTATTCTAATTTATGTTACACTCGCTGTTGTAAATAACGTTTACTACCCAGAAGGCGTCTCGGCATCAAAAAGTAAAACAAGAAAAAAAAATAACTTTACAGTTACCTGCGTAACATATCTTCAGGTATTTCTGTCCTCAGTGTCACATGGTTATTGATTTTTGGTCATATCGAGAAATAAGGTCATAAAGAAAGAAGTTACCACCCCAAGACTAGTTTGAAAAATAGTTTTATCAATTTACTAGTTCCATTTTTTTCCCCAAATAACTTATTTTGTAGACATTTGGGAGTCCCTAGATAGATATAAGGAGGGGGAGGGGACTTACTATAGTGTTTTTTACATCACAATTTATCTTTCCTAAGACTATTTTGAAAAATAGTTTATGTCAATTTACTAACTCCATTTTTCCCCAAATAACTGATTTTTTTACACATTTGTGAGCTCCTAGATAAATAAAAGGAATGGGGGGCTTACTATAGTATTTTATACATCACAATTTATCTTTCTGTAAATTTACTAGCTCCATTTTTTCCAAATAACTGATTTTTAACACATTTGTGAGCCCCTAGTAAGATATAGGGAGAGGGGGTAATCTAGTATTTTTTACATTATAATGTATCTAACGACTCGAATAGTTAAAAATATTTGATGTAACTTTAACTTGAAATATAAAAAAAATATTCAAGTGCGAGTTGAAATTCGTGCATTAGTGTCTCGTACCGTATAGTTTTTTTTTTTATTCGATTATGTTAATTTTATTTTATTTTAGCAAAATTAATAGTCAGTACTTATATTTAATAGAATATATTAAAGGTATATATTTTTAAAACAATTTTGAATTATTAAAAAAAATACGTAAGAGTTGATAATTTTCTTGTGATCTATGCATCATTTTACATAATATTCACAATTTTTCAGATTTTTGTCACAATTACTTTCGGAGGGGTGGGTAACAAAATAAATTTAATAATTTTTTTAAATTGTTTATAGAATATTTAAACAATAAAAAAACGTTTATATACTTTTATTTGATAGCTGCCTATCCGGATTTTTTTGGTGAACCATGCCCCGTCCCTCAAAAAGCACCAAAAGCATTTTTATTTTTCATAACAAATCTATTATTGGTGCCACTATACTATAATTATTTCATTTATTAGGTTTTTAGTTAAATCGGTTCAGTAGTGTGACAGACAGACAGACAGACATAGTGTGATTCGATAAGTACTAAATTATTGGGCTGTTGTCATATTTTCTTATTTTACGTTTCGACTCTCATGTACTTATGTCGGAGTGTTTTTGAAATTGTATAAGGCCGCTATTACACTATCAAAGAAATATGTCAAAGATCGGTCAAAAATATGATCAAATATTAGACTTTCAGTATATGTGATCATAGAAACAATATAAATAAAAATATTTAAAAGTTGACTTATTACTCTGTCATATATATGTCCCAAGGTATGTTAAGTACAAGGTAGCCTCAGTAGCTCGGTGCGGGAGAGGGAAATACGTCATCTGGGGTGCCCAAATGTGGAGAGGGAGGATGATGTGCCCAATCATTACAAATATAGCCTCGTAACTCGGTGCGAGAAGGGGAAAATACGTCATCTGGGGTGCCCAAGCTGATTGGTCAAAAGGTACTGAGGCAACCTTGCATATGTATTTGATAATGAAATAGCGGCCTTTGACATGAGAGTAGAAATCTCTAGAAAAAATACAACAACGTGAACAAAGGCCATGAAAACCTACAGAAGAAAAAATATTCCGAATTTGGTAAAATACGTCATCTGGAGTGCCCAAGCTGATTGGTCAAAAGGTACTGAGGCAACCTTGCATATGTCTTTGATAATGAAATAGCGGCCTTTGACATGAGAGTAGAAATCTCTAGAAAAAATACAACAACGTGAACAAAGGCCATGAAAACCTACAGAAGAATAAAAAATATTCCGAATTTGGTATCGAAAATTAAACAATATTTTCAGTAAACATCGACAAAAATTGTGAATTATTCAAAAAAGCCTCTATTTTATCATAAACTCATTCCATTTATAAACGTGACTTTGCAAAATTTCATTCAAACTATCACACTACCTCCCCCCCTCATTCAGAAGATAACATCACCACTAAAATAACACCAACTAACTTATCCAAAATTCTGCATACAATTGCCTAATAACTCCAACCACCTTGTTCCCACAGATAAAACACATTACACATACACACACACACAAGTTTTATTTGCACGTTTGATCTATGGGTAACAGTTGCCACACATCTATGGTTTGCCGTACGTGCCCTCACATTAAATGTGCCGTGTGCGCGCGGGGGTGGATGATTCGGGGCTGCTTTCCGATAATCAGCAGTTTGTTTTATTGTTTGCAGTGATTCGAGATAGAGCAGTGCTTGTCAAAAGTTGTTAACACTGATCACGTGTCTACGACCGCATATATTTATTTCAAAATCGATTTTTTTTATTATAGAAAATTAAAATGGTACATTTTTCCTAATACGGGCCTGCCGTAATTCAACTATCTTATTGCTTAAATTAATTGTAGGGTTTTACGATTTCGAATAGTGAAATAATTTTAGTGATTAATTTTTTTAACTTTATTAAAATTAATATTATCTGTCCAGGCTGTGCCAACTAAAACAGATTATTTTAGCAGACAGTTTTAATACATACAGGATATGTTACAAAAGTGGTGTAGAATAATACCCTAAGTTTGCTGCGATTTTGGTTGTACACGACAGGAGTTATCCATGGTTCAATTGCAAAATTATTTTAGCAGTTCTAAATAGCAATCTAAATAAGTATTATACAAAAAAAAGTTTCAAATAAAAGATATTCGCTATAAAATTTTCTACTACCTCAATTTTGAAAAAAAATACATTCATTTGTTTATCCGCTACGCTGATTAAAATGGCTGAAAATACAATTTTTTAAGCTGTAATAACTACTGGAAAATAATTTAGTACAGAATGTAGAACAGAACATTCATTGAAAATTAAGAACTGATATCTTCAATTGTTTTTGTTTTATTAATTTGTTAATAACGGAATCATGCTTGTCTTTGATTAACAATAAAAGTTTTTGTAAAACCTTTAGTTTTGTAAAACTATTTGTATGTGGATCTTGGTTTCTGGGTGTAAGCCGCGTCGGTTTGATGTAATGAACTCATGTTATTAATAAAACAAATAACTCTTTATTTAATCAAATTAATTACCAAAGTCCGCAAATATAGTTTGTTTTTTAAATTTAGCCTTTTATTTTGTTCATCTTTTTTTCTTCAGTAATGGCAAAGGTATAACCAGTAATGAGCATGTAGTGATGGACACTTACTAATGATAACAAAATGATAAGTACTACGATACAAAAGATAAAAAAAAAGTATCGTCAAATTTGAAACAATGTAAAGCAGTTGCAATGATAATAAAATAATTAATAAATAAATTTACTAATAATTAGTTTAAATGTCCACCATTTTGACACCTATTGGCCGATTGTCATCAAATCACGCTGTAAGACACTTAAATGTATATAGATTAATATTCAGAAACGGTAGTAATCAAATATCAACACATATTTCTAATTCAGTACATTTAATTAAAAATTTACCAGTACTGTGGTCCTTGCCAAGACTGGTGCCACTACCTTATATAATAAAAGTAAATATACTATTCATAATTTAACTAATAAAAAACTACATAAAATAGACAACCAACAAAAACTATGTAGCACATTCTAACGGTTGTACAAGTAACAGGTGTCACCTTGCCGTATATTAGAACGTTAAGATACGTTACATGTCCTGTAAAAATAGCAATTTATCTTGGTAGAACAAAATGCACTTGACACAAATTGAGATAGTTAACTATGTAAGTACTTCTTGGAACGTAGGATATCGTTGGAACGTTCGTTTAAATCTTTATCACGGTTCTTGCAAGAGGAAAATATTATAAAATGTGAAATAGGGTAAAATTTATTATTATATATATTAAGGGGTTAGACCACAGTGACGGTCGTTTTTTCAGGGTAATTTTCAGGAATTAATTTCTAACTAAATATGTATTTACGAAAAACTAGTAATTTTTTATTTTTATTATCTTCTACTAAATATGTATTTACAAAACACCAGTAATTTTTTATTTTTATTATCTTTTATACACATTGAAGAACGTGTCAATTTAAAAAAAAAAAAAATATAAAACTCGTCGAGTTAAGCCGCTTAGCGCATCCTTATGATTTTCACGCATGGTCGGATGGTGTACACGATTTCGCGAAAACTAGTTGTCTGAAACAAAAATAAAAAATATGTTCATTATCTATATTGTATTAGCTTTCGGTTGACGGAGCCTTTAATTTTTATTTTATTTTGGAGACGAGAACAAAATTCCTTGAGAAAAATGACATATTATTTTATTAATAATTATTGAAAAAAATATTGACAAAATCGCCCATCAACCGAAAGACACTAGTCATTAGAATAGGTGTACCAAATTTCATGTAGATTCGTTAATTAGATCTCGAGATATCGTGTACACCGTTTTGAAAAACATACTTTTGAGAAAAACGCGTTTCAAGTTTTGGTACTAATTATAGTTTTTAAGTAAACATTTTTTAAGCTTCTTACCCTTAATCTGCCATTCCTGCTTCATAAAGGGGACCTTCTTCTTCATTAAAATATTCTAGTGTATTAGATAAGTTCAAAATTAAATGTTAATCTATCGCAAGTAGGCGTTTTGAAGCATTTCGGAGCGCTTGAGTAATAACTCTAAATTTCAATGAACACGACTTCGGGCGGGTATGACACCTTTTGTCTCTTATTCTAGGGGTTCAAAGGTTTTATTAAACCAATAAAAAATTTTTTTTTTTCAAAATTTCATAGTGGTCTAATTTAAATCTCGTTTAGACAGATAGTGCAGTGGTTACATTCATTTAAGTAAAATTATGTATAAAAAATATTAATTTAATAAAATGTCTTCATTTTTGACGACATAGAACTGTGTTACTATAAATCACAGTAAGTTGGGAAAAGTCTTAAAATGTTTGTTATACTTTTTCCTATTATTTCAAATATTTTAGAAGGATATTTCAGTAGTTGTAACCATTTAAATAAAATTATATAAAAAAATAATTTAAAAGGTCTTCATGTTTCACGACATAGAACTTTGTAAATATAAATCACGCCTACCTCAGAGTAGTCTTAAAATGTTTTAAAAAATAATCTAGTTCTACATATAAAAATTTTAAATCCCTCTTCGATAAATAGTTACAGTTCCTTAAGTATGATATACAAAGTGAAAACCAGAACTTTTTAAAGGATAAATCAATAATCCCCGAGATAAACAAACATTTTTACGACCGCTGCATTTTTTATACTGATGCTAATGCACATATGTTTTAAAACTTCGTAGGGAAAAAATACAACACAAAAATCTCAACTTTCCTTCCATCAAGGAAAATATCCGTCCTTTTTATTTCCTCTAAGTTTGTTGGTTCCGTTTTTTAACGTGTTCTAATGCACTGTTTTTGTACATAAAGGTCTTGCACTTAATAGAGGGTCGAAAAGGCCAAGGATTATCTATAAATAAAGGGAAAAGAAGACGAAGAGAAAACGCCAAAGCTTATTTTCTTTTTAACGTGATGAACATAATAATATAGAAAGTAAGATTTTTTAATGCACATTTTTTATGTAAGTATTGATTTATACGATTTCATTAAAATAATACGTCCACATTTTTTTTTATTATACGTTTTATCAATAAAAAAAAGTTGTAAGAATTTTTTAATAGACCGAAAAAAAAAAGTTAAATTAAATATTTTTTAATAAAAATAAACATTTATCATAAATCAATCATCACATGTCTTAAACTGTCTATCTAGCAGTGAAAATCCCATCAAAATCCATTCAATAGTTTATGAGTTAAGTTGGAACAAAAAAATAGATGATTTTTTTTAATATCAGAAAATGATCTAATTAAAATTTAAAAATATTATCTGCAGCATAATAAACCAAAAACTCTTGTTATCATAAAGAACGGAAATTTATATAAACATTAATGTACCGGAAAGGGGGAGGGAAGGGGAAGAATAATTGCAAACATTGACATAACTATTTTATATATTATTTCTTCAAGAATTGAACCAGAGGTGGACTTACCTATTAAGGACTCTTCAACAAAAATATGTTATGAAATAAATAAATACAACATACATAATTATTATAAAAGTTCAAATATGTCTGTATGTCTGTGCGTGACATATATAGTCACTGGGCAACCATGAATTGATAAACAATCAAAATAATGTTGGTATACATTTAATTTTCAATAATTTTTACTCTGAATCAGAATTATTATACAATATTGTACAAATTGGAATTTGTATCTGTTTATCTAATTAATTTTTAGGTAGAAAAAGTAGCCTATGTCCTTTCTTGCCAAATTTTATCACGATAAGTTCAACGGTTTAGCCGTGAAAGTAAAAAACAGACAGTTACTTTCACATTTATAATATTTGTATGGATTGCCATCAAAATTAAAACACGAAATGTATAAAATATATATATGTATATACTGGTAGTAACGCGCTGAGATCAGTTTGGATGCTAGCGTAAATTTACAATCAGTATATTTCGACACAGAGCAACTACCACGCGGGTTTTTATCTCAAATTATAGATTTCGATTTGGTATTACAATAATCAGTAAAAAAATACTTTTGCAGTAGTTCAACCCTGTACACACATACAAGACAGGTAGAAATGGACCGGAAACCGTACAGAATAGATAGGTAGCACTTCCGGCTGTAGCGTGAGCTGATAACACGGGGTCTGTGCGACTCTGTGGCATGTTTGAAAAGGATAACGTGGTATGCAAATATACAGTTTAAACTAAGGACATCATTCTGTCTGCGGCGAGGGGGGTTGGGGGTAAAAGCAATGAAAATATGCAATCGTCAGAACACATAACGTGTGCGCAAATGTATATGTACGTATTTAATGTACATATCATTATATGGTCGGGGTTTTTGCTTATGTAGATTTTATGTATATCATGCAGGGTGGGTTAAAAAATGTCTCTTTTTTGGCGACATAGAACTCGAAAATTATAAATTGCACAAACTTCGAAATGGGTTAAAATGTTCGTTATATAACCAGGGCTTCGAACCGATATTTTTTTCGTTTCGGTTTTCGTTCCGGTTCGAGTAAAAAAATATATTTCGGTTCAGTTCCGATTTTCGTTCCGCAAAAAAGAACAGTTTTTCCGGTTTTTTCGGTTTTCGGTTCAGCTCCGAGTGATTAATTAAAAAAAAATTATTTGTATTAAAAAAAAATTTTCTACCATAATTTTGAATATTTTATGGTACTTGTATGATAGTCCGAACGACAATTGAAGTGGGAAATAAGATCTTGTTAACGCGTGTATTTTAACATGTACTGAACCGTAAAAACCAATATTTTTATTTCAGTTCTGTTCCGGTTTTCGTTCCGGCAAAAAATAACGAGTTTTTCCGGTTTTCGGTTCAGTTCCGGTTCGAAGCCCTGTTTATAAGTAATACCGTCGAAAAATCGTGTCCGAGATAATGACAGACTCTGATTGTACTGACTTCAAAACGTAAAGAAAAGTTAATTTTCGTATGGTGGCTGTCATGTTGCTTTGGAAACAAATGCAACTAAATTCGAATTGTCAAATTAAGGCCTCTTTACACCACCCATTCTGCACGGCCCATTTGTCGGGAGGTAGAGTGGGGGTACTGCAGATTAGGTCGTGTATAGGCAAATCAAGCCAATTATTCCGCGAATAGTCGGCCCGATTTGCCTATTCACGACCCAATCTGCAGTACCCCCACTCTACATCCTGACAAATCGGCCCTGCAGATTGAGTTGTTCTACGAATGTGTATTATGTTTTTGACATTAGGACATTAGAAAACTAATATTTATATACATATGGTAATAACTGGTGTAACCGTCGTAAGTATATGTTTTTTATGTATTACGAAAATATTCATATATTTAAAAATATTATAAAAAGATAGAAACAACATGGAAGTCATGTATGGTTCTCCGTACGAATATTTTACTTCTATGTTCCGAAGGAAATAGTAGTATTCTAATACCGTCGAAAAATCGTGTTCGAGATAAGAGCAGATTCTGATTGTACTACCTTCAAAACGTAAAGAAAAGTTAATTTTCGCATGGCGCCTGTTCGTGTGTTTGTATGTCTAAATGTAGTATTTTTTTTCGTTCACGATAACTACTGTAAAAATGCAGTGATTTGAATTATATTTGGGGAAAATGTTTGTCTTAGTGAGTACTCCAGACCTATTAATTTTGGTGCTAATCAGATTGGAAATATTCGAAATTTTATAACTATTATGTTATAAAGCCTAAGAAAGTTTAGTATATTTTCTTATAAAAATATGTATGTAGGTATTAAAAAATAAATTAATTTAATAAATAATTTTTTTATTAAATAAGAGGCGTTCCTTAATTATATAAAAGAAGGGGATCTTTCAAACCTTTGGAATCCTTACAGTAGGGGAGGGGGGTGGATTCAAAACGTTACTTATTTTAGGATTTTTTTTCTAATTAATTATCATAGCTGAAATTAATTTTTCATGTACTTACAATAATTCAATTTTTTTAAATCAATTTATATTTACAGATCCTTAGGAGAGGGGGGGGGGAGGGGGCGAATTTTCGAAAGTCATTCTTATGTAATTAATGAGAAATTTCTATTGAAATGTATAATAAAAACGAATTGTTTCGATTTTGTGACTAGAAATTAAAATTACTTGAAATTGTAAAAAATTAAGACATTATCCACTCGAAATTAATCTTAATTTGGTCATATTGTATAGTAACAATATGACCAAATGGTGGTTTTTGACGGTTAAATGCACGATTCGTACCGTCAAAATCCGGCAACCACTGCATTCTTAAATGAAATAGAGTATACATATCTATTTTATGATGAAATCCAACACAATGTTCTAATTTTCACACGCCGTAAAACACGATAGAAAATTAAATAAAGAAAATGCCCGTCGTCGTATTTCACATATCATTGTATTCTTGTTACATTGATATCATCAAATTTTATTTTATATAGCAGATATAAAAATATATATACTTATATCTCCTGACAACGCATTCTGGATATAGAGTTTGTTTTATATGCAGTTCTCGTCGCAAAATGCAGCCAGTTCCTTTTGTTTCTCATGGCCACTCGTGTGTTATTATTACAGAAATGATTACATTGTAAAGGAAGTAAGATACATTTTTATTCATTTTATATAAAGATTCAATTTTCTCAGATATTGTTGTTTTATTTATAACTATATAGCGTATTAGACCCGGTGTTACTCGAGGATATAAATTTAATCTGTAATTTATATATAGTTTTTCTCGAGGTTAGATCATTGAATTAAATTAATTAAAATTAATTAAAATAACAGGCCCACAAAATAAAAAAAATGGTCTGAACTTTACATGTGAATAGGCTACCCTTATGGATTTTGAGCTGATGAATCCAAATCCGAATTTCCCCTAGACCCCAAAATTTTCCCCTAGCCTATTTGGGGGGTACAATGGACACCCCTCAATTTTTTTCAAAAATTATTAGTTTTTCTTCCATAAATCAACAGAGTGTAGTATTCTGAATACAATGATATAAAGTTTCAAAATAACGTATCTTCAAACTTTGGAAATATTGGCACTTTTGTAGTCCGCCATATACGTATTTTTCTGAAGAAGAAAAAATCATTAATAGCCATTAAAATATTGCTAGAAAAAAGGGCAAAAATAAAATTACATTTTAAAGATTGATATTTCTATTTTTCAGATTTTTTTTGAAAATTGAAATGTAATTCACTTATAGAATTAAAAAAGAAAGTGAAAAATATGTAAAGGACCCCGCAGTTTTTGATAGGGAAATGGCTTTCAGTCAATCTCTTTGAAACCAACTGGAAAATATTCTCTAAATCATCCCGATTAAAAGTCTCAATGGTTGCCTAAGTTATCGAGGTTTCGCGCAAAATGCTGTTTTGCATATTTTTAAAATAGTTACATTTACATAAGTGTGTTACAAATCAAAGTTATATTTTTTTAAATACAAAGTGTACTTTTTTAATTGATAATCTAAAAGCATTCATTTTTCTGGATATTGTAATTCAAACGTGTGTGGGATTATACTGAGCAATTTAGAAATTATGACTATTTTCGTAAGAAAATTTGGTTATTTTCAACACCTTGTAATTTTCTAATTTCAACAAAAAAAATTTCTTTTCTGCTGAAAATAGTTTTGGCATATGCTCTATTACTGCGATAATACATCAAACAATTACAAAATTGTATTCTTTGTACAGGCTATATCAAAACACTGAACCAAACTTTTTTCAAATTTATCAAATGGAACACCCTATATATTTTTACATTTTCGAATTTCCTATTCAATTCTAAACACATTTTGTAAACTATGTTCTACCTAAATCCAGTCGTTAAAAAGTTATTTGAAGATTAAGTTTAATTTGAATGATAGGTTACTTACAACTAGTGGACATTTTGAACAAAGAAATAAATTTTTATGTATCGTTTTGTTTATTTAATTTCTAGATTTTTATGTTGTTAAAGTTTGCAAGTTCTAGCAAATTGTTTATGGATTATAATAAAGTTTTTATAAAACATGTTAAGGTATGTGTAGTGCCGTCAGCGCCAGCTACTAGCGATAGTATTAAAAATATAAAATTGTAAAATAAAAACAATAGAAAATTAGTTGTCATAAAAATATAACTTTCATTTGTAACACACTTATGGGACACCTTATATAAATGTAACAATTTTAAAAATATGCTGCTTGTCTAGCCTGACAACTTTTGTATTTAAAGTTTTCTTCTATTTGTTATAATAAATGAAATATTGAACTTGGGACATCCTGTACTATATCGATTTTTTTATTGCAGTATTAGGTACAAAACAGCTCTTTGCGCGAGACCTCGGGAACTTAGGCGGTTGCGACCATTGAGACTTTTAATCGGGATGATTTAGAGAATATTTTCCAGTTGGTTTCAAAGAAATTGACTGAAAGCCATTTCCCTATCAAAAACTGCGGGGTCCTTTCAGTATAGTTGTTTTGATAAGTAACATCATTTCATAAAATTTAAACAAATTTCCAGTATTAATACATTTTTAAAATAATTGGAGGAAAATATTAAAATATAAAAAATAATTTATTGAACCTTTTAAAAATATATGGTTACCGGGTATCCATGAAAAGGTTCGGGTTCAGATTCAGGTTCGTTGACTTTGAGATATAGCGGTTCGGTTCGGGTTAATAAAAAATACGGAGTTTTTCGGGTTTACGGTTCGGGTTTAGGTTCAAGTCCCTGGTTACAAAGCTATATTTGTTATGATTGGGCACATCATTCCCCCTCTCCACATTTGGGCACCCTAGATGACGTATTTACCTCTCTCGTGCCGAGCTACTGAGGCTACCTTGGCTTCCTTATATCTTTTGGATACTGCGATGAAACAAAACATTAAATCACGTATCACCTTTTGAGAACCACTGCTCTTTTTGTAAATTTAAAAAAGATGTATCTAGGCACTTAAAAAATAACATACATTTAACATGTTCTCAAATGTATATAGTTGTAATACATTGTAATACCAACATTACAATGTTATAATTCCCATTGACTAAAAATAACGATTCATACATACATTATTCCGGGCACTTACAAATCCGGAGTACAGAGTTATTTATAGCAGATACCGGATTAAAATATATTACTTGTTTTATTTGAAAATGTAGGTAGGTATTAACTTTACAAATTCAAAGTTCTTATAACATATTCACGCGATTCTGTTTTTATATATATACAGTACAACCTCCTGCAAGTGCTCTACTGTATTTTTTTTATTTGTCACTGATTTCAACAATACAAGGATATTCATTAAATACAGTTTCCCTTTTTAAAAAAAGGAAAGAAGAGATAGCTTTAAATGTTAACGGTACATAAAAGTTTATTAGATTATGAATTTATACTTGCTATACAGATAATGTACTAGCACCAGTCCTGGACGCTTTAAGAGCAAGATATATAAGGTATAAGGTCCGAAAATATAGTTTGTTTCATGTTTTTTCTCCAGTAATGGACAAAGTAAAACTAACAATGGGCTCCCAGTGATGGACACTTGCTAATGATTACCAAATGATAAGTAGTATGACAGAAAAGATATAAAATAAAGAATCGTAAAATTTGGAACAAATGATACCTAATAATAATATAATAATAATTATTTTAAATACAAAGATTGCACTAATAATTAGTTTAAATGTCCACCATTTTGACACCCATTGGCTGATTGTCATCAAATTAAACCGAGTTAAGTGTCTATAGATTATGATTTTGTAATGGCAGTTATCAAATATCAACAAATATTTCTAATTTAGCACATTTAATTAAACAAGTCGAACACTGGGACATTATCCAAGACTGGTGCCAGTACCTTATTGAGAAACAGATATTTTAGAGATGGGAATAGTTTTAAATTAAAAAAACATAATTTAAAGTTCCGTTAAATGTAAACTCTATTAGCGAAGTTATTTTGTCCGTGTGTCTGTCTGTCCGTCCGCAAAATAATCTCAAAAAATCCTTATTTCTCGAAATTTTAAATTTATTAGCTTTAAAATTTTATAATATACTTTATTAGTTTATTTATTATTCTAGCTTCCATTCCTTCCCGAACCCCCACATCAACCAACCAAATGGCGCTTGCCTCAAGTATTTTTATTTATAATTGACACTTTTTTTTAATAAAAATACATATTTCTTAGATCATATATGATCGTTTTTGGAATGGGGTGCAAATTAAATAAATTAAATTAAAATATACATAATTACCCAACAAATTCAATAGTATTTTTCTGGCTGTATATTAAAAATGAGGCCAATAAATATATACATATATAAAAATTTAAAAAAAAAAAGTATTTTTTTACTAAACGTTTTTTTATGACTACACCGCAGTTTATTAAAAAAATGATTGTTTTGCAAATTTTAAAGTTATTCATTGAGATGTTTGGTATATTGGCCAAATTTGAAGTCATTTTTAACAAAATTTCCTAATACTCAAAACACAAAATTTTTAATTTTGTAACATTTTTTAGTGTTAATATTATATGTACATATATAAAAAACAAATAATTAAAAATAATCATCTTAAAGAATATTAGAGACCAAGCACGTATTAAAAAAATTAATTTTTTATGCATAAAAGCGAAAACAACTAGTTTTTACGTTATTACCGCGGGTGAAACCGCGTTGTTTAAATTTCAGTCTCAAATAAACGGAATAAGAAATATAACAATTGATTTTTCTACAATAAAAAGTGCATAAAAGCGAAAACAACTAGTTTTCCGTTATTACCGCGGGTGAAACCGCGTTGTTAAATTTCAGTCTCAAATAAACGGAATAAGAAATATTAAATTTGATTTCTCTACAATAAAAAGTGCATAAAAGCGAAAACAACTAGTTTTTCCGTTATTACCGCGGGTGAAACCGCGTTGTTTAAATTTCAGTCTCAAATAAACGGAATAAGAAATATTTCATTTGATTTCTCTACAATAAAAAGTGCATAAAAGCGAAAACAACTAGTTTTTCCGTTATTACCGCGGGTGAAACCGCGTTGTTTAAATTTCAGTCTCAAATAAACGGAATAAGAAATATTACAATTGATTTCTCTACAATAAAAAGTGCATAAAAGCGAAAACAACTAGTTTTTCCGTTATTAACGCGGGCGAAACCGCGTTGTTTGAATTTCAGTCTCAAATAAGAGGAATAAGAAATATTAAATTTGATTTCTCTACAATAAAAAGTGCATAAAAGCGAAAACAACTAGTTTTTACGTTATTACCGCGGGTGAAACCGCGTTGTTTAAATTTCAGTCTCAAATAAACGGAATAAGAAATATTTCATTTGATTTCTCTACAATAAAAAGTGCATAAAAGCGAAAACAACTAGTTTTTCCGTTATTACCGCGGGCGAAACCGCGTTGTTTAAATTTCAGTCTCAAATAAACGGAATAAGAAATATTACAATTGATTTTTCTACAATAAAAAGTGCATAAAAGCGAAAACAACTAGTTTTTACGTTATTAACGCGGGCGAAACCGCGTTGTTTGAATTTCAGTCTCAAATAAGAGGAATAAGAAATATTAAATTTGATTTCTCTACAATAAAAAGTGCATAAAAGCGAAAACAACTAGTTTTTCCGTTATTACCGCGGGTGAAACCGCGTTGTTTAAATTTCAGTCTCAAATAAACGGAATAAGAAATATTTCATTTGATTTCTCTACAATAAAAAGTGCATAAAAGCGAAAACAACTAGTTTTTCGTTATTACCGCGGGTGAAACCGCGTTGTTAAATTTCAGTCTCAAATAAACGGAATAAGAAATATTTCATTTGATTTTTCTACAATAAAAAGTGCATAAAAGCGAAAACAACTAGTTTTTCGTTATTAACGCGGGTGAAACCGCGTTGTTTAAATTTCAGTCTCAAATAAACGGAATAAGAAATATTTCATTTGATTTCTCTACAATAAAAAGTGCATAAAAGCGAAAACAACTAGTTTTTCCGTTATTACCGCGGGTGAAACCGCGTTGTTTAAATTTCAGTCTCAAATAAACGGAATAAGAAATATTACAATTGATTTCTCTACAATAAAAAGTGCATAAAAGCGAAAACAACTAGTTTTTCCGTTATTACCGCGAGTGAAACCGTGTTGTTTAAATTTCAGTCTCAAATAAACGGAATAAGAAATATTACAATTGATTTTTCTACAATAAAAAGTGTATAAAAGCGAAAACAACTAGTTTTTTCGTTATTACCGCGGGTGAAACCGTGTTGTTTAAATTTCAGTCTCAAATAAACGTAATAAGAAATATTACAATTGATTTTTCTACAATAAAAAGTGCATAAAAGCGAAAGCAACTAGTTTTTCGTTATTACCGCGGGTGAAACCGCGTTGTTTAAATTTCAGTCTCAAATAAACGGAATAAGAAATATAACAATTGATTTTTCTACAATAAAAAGTGCATAAAAGCGAAAACAACTAGTTTTTCGTTATTACCGCGGGTGAAACCGCGTTGTTAAATTTCAGTCTCAAATAAACGGAATAAGAAATATTTCATTTGATTTTTCTACAATAAAAAGTGCATAAAAGCGAAAACAACTAGTTTTTCGTTATTAACGCGGGTGAAACCGCGTTGTTTAAATTTCAGTCTCAAATAAACGGAATAAGAAATATTTCATTTGATTTTTCTACAATAAAAAGTGCATAAAAGCGAAAACAACTAGTTTTTTCGTTATTACCGCGGGTGAAACCGTGTTGTTTAAATTTCAGTCTCAAATAAACGGAATAAGAAATATTAAATTTGATTTCTTTACAATAAAAAGTGCATAAAAGCGAAAACAACTAGTTTTTACGTTATTACCGCGGGTAAAATCGCGTTGTTTAAATCCCAGTCTCAATAGGATCTTATCATGCGGACATTAACACACAAAAACACGTTCAATACAGAAGAATCGCCACACACTCGAACGAGCAAATAAAAATACTCCGGTATATTTTCTAACCGTTCCCACAAACCGGATTACAAATCTTCCAGGGATTAATTTGTCTTCGGAACTGCGGGAGACTTAACATCTAGAGCTCTGGAGTCCACGTGGGGGGGGGGGGGGGGGGGTAGAAAACTCACACAGAATAAAACCATCTACGTTGTGTTGGGGGTAATCGGATGATACTGTTTCTGGTTTAATGCTCAGTAATTATAAGTAAGTGCTTTTATTTTATTAACACTAACGAATGTAATAATAAAAAAGTGTTCTAGCTTTTATATTAGGGCTGCACACGAGACGAGAGTCAAGACAATCTTATCTCGATCTCGAAAAATACTAAGGCAGTAAGGTAGTGGCACCAGTCTTAACAATTTTTTAAATAAATGTATTGAATTCGAATTATGTGTTGATATTTGATTACTACCATTTCTGAATATTAATCTTTATATGTACATTTAACTGTCTTACAGCGTGATTTGTGATAATCGGCCAATAGGTGTCAAAATGGTGTACATTTAAACTAATTAATAGTATAATTTATTTATTAATTATTATATTATCATAGCAACTGCTTTAAATTGTTTCAAATTTGACTATTATTTCTTTTATATCTTTTGTGTCGTAGTACTTATCATAGCAAGTGTCCATCACTGCTTGCTAATTACTGGTTTTACCTTTGTCATTACTGGAGAAAAAACATTATATATTATTATAATTTAAAAAACAAACTATATTTGCGGACTTTGGTGATTAAATCGATTAAAAAGATAGTTTTATTAGTAACATGAGTTCATGAGAATTACAAAAAACTAGCCCATTTATTCCAAGAAAACCGAAAACTTGTTCTTTACTGGTGCCTTTACTTTTTTGCGATGTGACGTCTAAAATTTTAAGCTTTTTTCAGGATTTTTTTCGTAACGAAATAAAATATAATCTTTTCAGTCTTTTAATGTGTTTTTATTTTATTTATTACAAAAATTTTTTTTAGTGCATTTTATTATACTTTATTTGTGTTTTTTGAGGTCAAAGTAGACTCCTTGAAAAAAATAGTGAGTGGGGTATGGAGGAGGGGGGGGGGGGGCACATCTCCACTTGTAGTGATTTGAAACAAAAATAATTCGGGCAAGACATACACGAGTGTATGCCATAAGGGTTCCGAAGTACGTACTACGTGAACTGTTTGGAACCACTTACAGGTGCATTTTTAAGTTAAAGTTTAAATATAAAAAAGTGTCCAAGTTCTACTAATTGAGATCTATATTTTGACATACCAGATATAAAATATGCTTAGATATAAAAAAATTTTATGACGCCCCTCCCTATAATTCCAAAATTTAAAATTATATTGTTGACTTTAGTATTTGTCGTTGGTAGTCCCACCAAAGCCTCGTTACCAAATTTTTTTCAGATTTTTTGAGCCAGTAGTTACAGAGATAGAGAAGGGGGGGACAAAATAAAACACTGCTTTTAGCCCCCTACAGGCGCCATTTTTGAGTTAGAAAAAAAATAAAAAATATAGTCATGTTCTACGAATTGAGATGTACATTTTGACATATCACATGCCTAGATATGAAAATAAAAATTTTTAATTCTCTTACACCCCTCCCTATTATTCCAAAATTTAAAATTATATTGTTGACTTTAGTATTTGTCGTTGGTAGTCCCATCAAAGCCTCGTTACCAAATTTTTTTCAGAATTTTTGAGCCAGTAGTTACAGAGCTAGAGGGGGGGGGGGGGGGGGAGACAAAATAAAACACTGCTTTAAGCCCCCTACAGGTGCCATTTTTGAGTTAGAAAAAAAATAAAAAATATGGTCATGTTCTACGAATTGAGATGTACATTTTGACATATCACATGCCTAGATATGAAAATAAAATTTTTAAATTCTCTTACACCCCTCCCTATTATTCCAAAATTTAAAATTATATTGTTGACTTTAGTATTTGTCGTTGGTAGTCCCTCCAAAACCTCGTTACCAAATTTTTTTCAGATTTTTTGAGCCGGTAGTTACAGAGTTAGAGGGGGGGGGACAAAATAAAATACTGCTTTTAGCCCCCTACAAGCGCCATTTTTGAGTTAGAAAAAAAATAAAAAATAGGGGCATATTCTACTAATTGAGACGTACATTTTGACGAGCCACACGTCTTGATATACAATTTTTTAGTTTTTTTGGATTTGCTTTAAAGCCCCCTACAGGCACCATTTTTGATTTAGAAAAAAAATAAAAAAAGGGTCAAATTCCGCTTGTTTGGTTATACATTTTAACGTGCCACATGCCTTGGTATAAAAAAAAATATTTTTTTTACCTAGCTTTAGCTCGTTATTGCTTCCCCTGAAAAATTATTTATTCAATAAATTTGTACATATTTTACTAGAGGGTGTCATTTTACATGTTCAGTAAAAATTTCAAGTTTCTAGCTTATATAGTTTACGAGCTATTTAGCTTTGAGTGAAAAGGACGGACGGACGGACGGACATACGGACGGACGACAAAGCGATGTTAATAGGGTTTCTTCGGAACCCTAAAAATATATTTTCATTTTATATACCTGCTTCTAACGTATTATCTAGAATTAGACATTTATATTTAATAAAAAAACAAAATGGCGGATTTGAATTAACATTAAATATATTAAGACTGCCTCAAAGACTTTTCAAGTTGCAGACAATTGACAATAATGCTTTTCTACTCAAAGCCTCGTCTTTGTTAATATTTCAATGATAATTTCTATTACAAAATTTCTTTTCGGACAGCAATTACAGCTCCATCTGCCCCGAATTTTCAAACAAAAGTTACGTATTTTTTGACATTGGTGGGGGTCAAGTTTGGTGTTTTTTTGTTTTTCGATGCTGCATATACCATTCGAAATATTCGACAGTACCGGAACAGTTTTGACACCTGTATATTTAGTACCAACGTAAAGTACATGATTTTTAACTGAAAAATAAATAAGTACAAATATAAAATTTAAGAGCGCCGTTATAGCGAGGTGCTACTGTAATCTAAGAAACTTATGAGCCATCCTGTATATATATAACACACATATACCTACTAAAGTGTTACATATGTAATGCAGCGGTATACCAGTTTGTGATCGCTAACTATTCACCTCAATTATTCGGTTAGTCCAGTGGTTCGTCAGCGGTGTTAATACATATTTAACTAAATATGCCTGTACATTAACTACACGTTAAACTATTGTAGAATTATTAATCATGTAGACTAGTGTTTCTCAACCAAAACTGTATCTCGGACCGGGAAATTTACATAAATTAATATTTTTGTTAAAAAATTCATTTATTATTTAATTTTTAATTTGTTCTGACTTGATATGAAAAATATTGAACCGATTTTGATAAGACTTGCACTCTTAAAAAGCATAAGTCCTTATATAGAATTAGTATGCAAAAAAACATCGAAAAAAATTAAAACAAAGTTAAAACATTTTTAATATACCCAAAAGTTAGAAAATTATATTCTTTCAAATCAATGCAATCAATCCCAAGTAAATTAATAAATAAACAACAATTTACAACTATTTATTTTAAACTAAAGGCCTCTATACACCATCCAATATGCAGGACCGATTTGTCGAGAGGTAGAGTGGGGGTACTGCAGACAAATTGGCCCTGCAGATTGGGTGGTGTATACTGCCCTGCTAAGTACAAATATGGTATCTGCATTTAGATGAAAGTAGAGAAAATTCAGTTTGTATTTTTAAATTGTTGCCATGCATTTAATACTTGCTAACAACAATTATTAATAAAGTTTTTATCTAAAGTAATTTCTTCAGGTGAATTCGTTTTTTGAATTATAAATGTGATAGAATGGATATTGCCTATTAAGAAAGCAGTTAACATTTTACAGATTTGTAAACTCACTTTATTTTACTTTACTTAATAATTTACTGTAACTACTCTTTACTTAAACGAAAACAAAAAGGTGGTTTTTATTAGAAAAAACAAGTATATATACCATATTTAACACTAGTAAGATGCAGGAAGATATAGATAATGCCATTTTGTACTTAACTCAATTTTGACAAAATTGTCAGATACCACATTTGTGCTTAGCAGGGCATTATAGAGGCCTTAAGTGTTAATTCGAGTTTCGAACCCGATTTTTTGCATTAGATCGCAAATATTTTCATACCTATCAACTTATCAAAAAATATAAAAACAAAAAAAGTATTTAAATTTTATTATTAGGGGTCACGCTTGAACATTTTTATTTTATCACTAAAATTATCAAAGAATTCCTTAAGTTAAAATAAAAATAAAATCGCTCCAGTCTAAGAAACATATGTATCTACGTAAACATATGTATATAAAAAATAAATTAAAAATCGACTTACCTATTATCAAACTACACCTATCCGATCACCTTTTCCTCCAGAATCATCATGTTCTACCCCATTATATTCATTTCTAAGCGTAGTTATAAAAAAAGGATACATTCTAAGGGACCCACATTTGGACCCGATCGCCAGCAACCGTTGAACGGGGTCGAAAGCGATGGCCGTCGGCTCGAACGGGAAACCATGCCGAAACGTCTGAAACAATAATAATTATCTTTATTAAACAAACTCTGTAAGAAAATTATCAAAACAATATAAAGTAACTGTAGACAGTAGTCAGTATAAAAAAAACCTAAAAACACTGTAAAGAGTATCTAATAGTAATGTAACGAATATTCGCACATTTTTAACATTCGCATTCGCAAGAAAAAGTGCGAATATTACTTGTTTTTGTAATAATAAAAAAAAATTTTTTTTTATCTTTTATATTAAATAATTATTTTTAAGAACATAGGAACAGTCAAATTTATTTTTACTTCCATGTTCTGAAAGAAATGGAAATATTGTAATATCGTCGAAAAATCGTGTACGAGATAAGAGCAGATTCTAATTGTACTAACTTCAAAACGTAAAGAAAAATTGATTTCTGCATGGCGGTTGTGCGTGTTTGTGTCTGGAGGTAGAATTTTCTTTCGTTCACGATACTACTGTAACGATTTAAATTATTTTTGGGAAAATGTTTGTCTCAGTGAGTACTCTAGACTCTAGAGTCTAGACCTATTGATTTTGATGCTAATCGGATTGGGGTCTTTTGAATTATTTACAAAAAAAAGTTTTTATTAACCATGCTCCCCGCGCCCCCACCCGCTTAAAAAAACTTATCAAATTAATACAAATTAAAATTTACAAAAAACAATTTTTGAGGGAGGTTAATGCTCCCCTAAAAGCGAAAAAATAAGAAAAAGAAAATTTAAGTATAATAAAAAAAGTCAATATTCGCATTCGTGAATGTTTAAAATCATACATTCGTTACATCACTAGTACCTAATAATTAATTTTAACAATTATTGAAGTCGGTTTTTTATTTTCCTCTTTTTGAATGACGTGTTTTTGAAGTCCATGGCCAAATTCTGATAAAATTTTTATGAGATAATCTCGGGAGTATACTCTTTCAAACAAACAAAAAAATCGGTGCATATTTGTCAGAGTTATGCCCGAATTGAGAACCTCCTCCTTTTTTGAAGTCGGTTAAAAATCATTATAAGATAAATGTATGTACCATTTTACCCCATGTTTCCATTCACCCCCTTCCCACACTAACATTTATCAAGGAACCCCCTTCTCTATCAATATAAGTATAAGAACAATTCTGGTCTCATTTTAAAAATAAACAAGTAAGAGTTTCTAGAATATTTCTATATTCAAGGATATGGTGGAGGCGCGGAACAATTTAAAAAAAATTAATTATATTAGTAGGTTCTACCTGTAAAATGTAAATATTTTTTAGCCTATGCGTCATTTTACAGGAAATATTTTAATAGTTTTTAAAATGTCTGTTTGTCTGATGGTTCATTTGTCTATCTGCTCAATAATATAGTAATGTAACTTTGTTAATGTTCTTAAAGTTACACCAGCATTTATAGCCAAATCCAAAAAAACCTTTTTCAACATTTTTTTACAAATTAATTACAATTTATTACAACCGGAATTAAAGTTATTACAGTTTCCGTTTTCCGGAAAATAAGGTGTGATGTAGCTTTAGTCTAAAGTTACACCACATACTTAAAATCACAACAATATAAGGTCTAATAGGGCTCAAAATTTTGTAAAAATTAATTAGTTAAAATAAAATAGCCTGAAGTCTCAAAAATCAATCCTTAGGGGGTAAAATCCCTTTAAAATGAAAAAAAAAATAATTAAAAATAAAATTGAACGACCACTCATAGGTTTAATATTCATTTATTAATTAATAATTAATTAATACAATCCAATTTTTACCTCCAATCTTTGGGTTGTTTTACATACAAGATTTCAATCGTTTTTAAAATGTCTGTCTCACTGTTTTTTTTTTTGTAACTTGACACGAAAACTACTGGTCCGATATTGATGCGACTTCCACGGTTCGAAAGTCTAAGAACCTAGGACTATTTTGAAATATATGATAATTTTAGCGAGAGATTAGATGAGTTACGTAACTTTTTCTTACACAAAAAAAATTAAATCGGTTTTATATGAATTATTTTCTAAAAAAAATTTTTTTTCATTTATTCTCATGTTATATAAAAAATAAAACTGAAATATAACGAATACTTTAATTATTGATTGAATGATTAATATCAAATATTATTGTCAATTATTTAACCCTTTCACTACGTAAATATATTCACAAAACTGGCTGTCCAAACGCAAAAAATGAAGAATTTGATATGTTTTTTTTATATCAATATTTATTTTTATACACGGTAATGCCTAGCATAATTAATCAAACAGCTTATTTACGACAGCCGTGCCTCGCGAAATTTTCGGTTCGTCGTCGATTGAAGACAGTTAGAGGGTTAAAAGCAGAATGCAAAATGACTCGATCTGATTTCTAACTTTGTCTAAAATCAAAAATATCGACTCTCGACAAGAACAAAGTTAATATCTGTCTTGTCTCGTCCTAATTTAAACCCATCTCGTCTCGATATGCATCCCTATCCCAATTTACAATATTTTTTAATTAAAAATTAAAAAGAAATATTTGTGTCATATGTAACCACGAAAAATAAAAAATAAATCAGTATAAGAAAGTAAATACAATAAAATCAAATTATATATACAATTACTTATATCCGAACACTCTGTTTTATTTTTATGAGAATTTTATTGAAGAAAAAATTAACAGTAAATGTAGAGACCCCATATACTTTTGGCAATTGTTCAAGAATATTAAATTTATGTCTGCAATATATAAATACATTTTATATACAAGACTGAGATCATTAAGCTAAGTGTAAGTTTTATTTGCGACCATTAACGGAGCTTACAGGAATAAATAATCGTTTAACAGATAACGGGAACAAACAGTTCGAACTTCAATTAACCTATTTTACCTTATTCCGACAATAAAAATCACTGCAAGGTTTCTTATTAATACAACCTGACTTATAAAAACAATTTGAAAGAGGTGGAATTTATTTTCTAATTTAAAACAGTGGTACTTCAATTTACCATAAAAAAATTTAAGGAAAAAATAAACACGAATTAAAAAAAAACTTAAAAACACTGAAAAGTATATAAGGTAGTGCCACCAGTCTTGGCAAGGACCCCAGTAATGGCAAATTTTTAATTAAACGTACTGAATTAGAAATATGTGTTGATATTTAAATCTATATACATTTAACTGTCTTACAGCGTGATTTGGTGACAATCGGCCAATAGGTGTCAAAATGGTGGACATTTAAACTAATTATTAGTACAAATTATTAATTAATTATTATACAATATTATCATAGCAACTGCTTTACATTGTTTCAAATTTGACGATTATTTATTTTATATCTTTTGTGTCGTAGTACTTATCATTTTGTAATCATTAGCAAGTGTCCATCACTGCGTACTCATTACTGGTTTTACCTTTGAAATTACTGGAGAAAAAACATGAACAAAATAAAAGGCTATAATTTAATAAACAAACTATATTTGCGGACTATTAAATTGATTAAATCAAGAGTTACTTTGTTTTATTAGTAACATAGTTTTTATTTAGTAACATGTTCATGAGAATTACAAAAAACAAGCCCTATAATCCAAAAATAACGAAAAATTGCTCTTATGGCCATAACTGGTGCCTTTACCTTAATATAATTTTTAATTTAACAGTTTTTGAAGTCGGTTTTATTTTTTCTTACTTTAAAAGTTTTCTATTGGCTTGGTATTTCAAAAACTGATAAATTGAATTATTATATCCAGGGATTCGAACCGAAATAAAAATATCGTTTTTGTCGGTTCAGTACATGTTAATATGCGCGCGTTAACATGATCTTATTTCCTACTACAATTGTCTTTCGAGCTATCATACAAGTACTATAAAATGTTCTAAATTATGTTAGAAAATAAATTTTTAATACAAATAATTTTTTTTAATTAATCACTCGGAGCTAAACCGTAAACCGAAAAAACCGTTATTTATTTTCGGAACCGAACCGAAATATATTTTTTTACTCGAACCGTAACGAAAAAAATAACGGTTCGAAGCCCTGTTATATACCTACAGTTGTTTTGGCTTTTACAAATTAAACGAATTTCGGTATCACCCTGGATTAAGTCGGGCGTATCAGAAATTTTTGCTCACGAAGAGTAACCATCCGTTTCCGGTTTAGTGATTACGTTTAAAAATAATTTGTTACATGTTGTAGAGAATATTATTATCTATAATTTATGACCCATTAATTTCATTTTATCTTTTATTATTTTGTCAAAAATATTTTTTTTTTTAGAAACACGTACACTAATAGTACACTCAGTATTACGTATAGGAAAGTCCCGTAGCACCCATGGCAGATATTTGTATACACGAAATATATTTTTTTAATAGGAACATAAATTTCCCGTTTTGAAATTTCAATACTTATAGTAAATAACACAAAACTTAAATACATTGAAGATAATAAAGATAAATCAAAATCAACATTATTTTTTACAGATGCCCGCTGTTAATTTACTAAATTTCTTGTTTAAATGGGTAATTCGCGTGCTATTAGATAAAAACTTATAAAACTTTAGACAAAGAACTCAAATTACTTGTGCAATAAATCTTGTATAATTATATTTCACGTTCAAACCCATCCAAACAAGCATTATTTTATACATTACGTTTAAACATCTCATTCAGATCCATAGGCGTGCTATGAGTGGGGTAAACGCGGTGTTAAATACTTAAGAATGTATCAGAGGTATTTTATTATTTTTATATTTACTGTAATCAAAATAGGAGAAAGAAAATTAGTTTGATATATGTAAGTTAACGACTGTAAGGTACTGGCACCAGTCTTAACCGCTTTAAGCCATACTATTTTTTGGGATTGGTGGGCTTTTTATAAACTCATGTTACTAATAAAGCAAGTACCTCTATCATTCTTTCTGCTAATCAATTTAATTACCATAGTCTGCAAATATAGTTTGTTTTTTAAATTATATTATGTTTTTTTCTCCAGTAATGGTTAAAGAAAAACCAGCAATAGGTATGATGCCAGTAACAAAGTATCACTGAAATTATGATTTTAAATAATGAAATAGGTTAAAAAGATTCTAAAAAATGTATTTATTATTATTTTAAAAGCGAGATTAATATGATTTTTGATAAAATAAAAACACAAAATACAGCAATCCGCCATGTCAGATAAAACACCAGTCAGAGTGGATGACGTCACGGCTACGTAAACATCATTTTTGTTTTATTAATATCTGCACTGTTTATAAATTATTTTGTGGTTTAAATTATCAATTTGCTCAGTTTTGTGTTACCAAAAGTAAAACCGAGACGCGTTAGCGATGGAACAAGGATTTATTATTGTTGACAAGAAGTCTTTACATAGGCGTGACGTCAAAAATGCGCCATGACACCTTCGAGCGTTTTGGCGTCAAATTCAAAATTAGTTTTAAAAGAGTCAATTTTTGTGATTAAACCTTTATTTTCTGCAGAAATAAGTATTTTTTTGGAAATAGGAGACACGTAAAATCATCATAAAATAGTTTTTAAAAATTAGGCTTCGTGCCTATTGGCACCCAGTGATGAACATTTACTAATGATTACAAAATGATAAGTATAAAGAAACAAAAGAAATAAAATAAAGAATCGTAAAATTGTAAACAATGTAAAGCAGATGCTATGATAATATAATAATTAATAAATCGATTATATTAATAATAAGTCTAAATGTCCACTACTTTGAATCCATTGGCCGATTGTCATCAAATGAAGCTGTTTCAGAGTTAAGTCTCTATAGATTATGATTCAGTAATGGCAGTTATCAAATATGAACAAATATTTCTAATTTAGTACATTATTAAACAAGAGTCCCAGACTGGTGCCACATCACATGTTTTTTTTTTATTTATTTTTTTAAACATTTATATTATCGCTACAACTAGTCTTAAAACTAACAAGCAGCTTATCTCTTATAATATAATAAAGTTAATTATTGAGTCTTACTGTCCAATGACAGCACTCAATCACTTCACTGAAAAGCACTGTTTCACTTTACCAATTCAAAAGGCTTCACTCTTTTGAGCCTTCTCTCTATATTACCATTGTCGAGCAACCGAAGCGCCTCGATAACATCACATGTGATAAAAATTAAATTAAAACCATATATTTACTTAAATATCTGATACAAAGGGCTGCTATCGAATTAACGTATGTTGACTGTAGAATGTAATTTTAAATATTTACAATGAAATACAAAACTTTTTTAATTAACTCTCAAGTTAAATACACTAACGTTTTCAAATTTGTACTGAAAACATTATCAATACAATTTATCAGCAGACGAGTAGCTCCGCCTTTATTAACTGTGTTTGGTTTGACCCTGCAGAGGACGCGCACTTTATTTATAATTCTATTACTACAATTGCTTCCTCGCAATATCGAAGATACGAGAAGCTATGTGATCGTTTCAGATTGAGACAAAAAAAAAGTTCTCCAATTTCAAAATTTTAAATTGATTTATCCGTTTCACGTTAAGACAAACACTTTTCGTTCCGTGTCTGTCTGTCTGTCAGTGTGTCCGTCCGTCCGTCTGTCCCCTGAATCCTTGTCACACGCATAACTCATGAACCACTGAACCGATATTATTGAAACTTGGTCGGATGGTTGGGTTTGGTTTGAGGACGGTCCCATTTCAAAATCATCAAAATCGTGTGTAAGGGGGAGGGGTGACACCCCAAAATATTTCTTTTTTCAAGATATCTCAAGAACGACACATGTTACGAGAAAATTTTATAGAATATTTTTTGTAGAGAATTAAATTTCCTATAATATGGGTCTACTACGTTTGTTGTAAAATATTCCCTTACAAAGATTTATCTAAATTAATTTTAAAAATTCGTGTTTTGTTTTTCTAAATTGATATTTGATTGGATATATTAAGTGTCATTTTGACGTTTTAAATGTCACTTTGGCGTTTTAAATGTCACTTTGACGTTTTAAATGTCATTTTGACATTTGCATAAATTTAGATTTAGATTGAAATTGTCAAAAAATTAAAAATATATGAAAAAATATTCAGGTGCGTTTTAAGAAAAAATTCGAACTAAAATTTTTTAGTAAAATTTGTATAAAAATTAAATGGTTAACCAATGCCAGGCAATTTATCTGAACACTATCGGTTTTAGTGAATTTAGCACGAGGAAGCACTGTTCATTTACTTGGCAGATGTTTTTTGATTAAGTTAGAAAAACGACCCATTTTTTGGCCTACTTTATTTTTATAAGAATTAATTTATTTTATTTTATTTATTTCTATTTAAATGCATAAGTAAAGGTGAGGGGGGGGGGGGTATAAAAAAACGCGTATAGTTGATTTCAAAAATATTAACCAACTTTTAAAAATTATTTATCCGTGAAAAGTGGTGAAAATTCTGAAGAAATGATTTCTTAAATATTTAAGTTTAAAAACCCACGGAAAGAACGACGTACAAACACGCCCACTGCAGGGTTAACAGTGTTTAATTTAGAACACCCCCGTATTTATAATTGGGGCTTATATCCAACTAATTATCAAGTTTCTTTGAATCTACCTGATAAATGCAATTTCTACTTTTACGTTTACATAAGGACTGTAATTTTAAGTCATATTGATTGCCTGGCATGATACAGGGCAGTGCTTAGGGGATGGTGGGTGGGGTGGGCGGTAAAATCGAACTCCCAACAAATATAGTCTTAGTAAACGCTCGCTATAAAGAAATTTTAATGGTATTCATTTATTAAAAAATAATTAATTAACAAAGAACATAATTTAATGTCTGGTTTCACATACGACAGTTATCCACGGTTTATTTGATTTTAGCAATGAGTTTTTGACCCAAAATTTTCAACCAACTTCCGGAAGAATGTGTTGCAATAAAAAATTCACAATTTCGAATTTTTCAGGTAAAAATTACCAGACATTTAAAAAGTTGTCTATTGCTATAGTCACGTAAATTTATATAAATATTTTGACCAACAATTTTAAGTTTATCTGTTTCTATGTTCATTCGAGTCCAACCAACTTCCGGAAGAATGTGTCACAATAAAAAAAATTAATGATTTCGATTTTTTTAAGTTAAAGACATTTAAAAAGTTGTCTGTTGCTATATTCACGTAGTTTGTTTACATTCTCTATATAAATAAATCATTTATCCCGTGTCTAAATTCGTTAATCTAATTTCGTATTCTAACAAACCGTTGAGAATTTCCGCTAATTAAATTTAATTATTTTCCAGCAGGGACACGAAAAACTCGAATGTTCAAAACAACAACAATTATCTGTCCTTGTCCAATTCTCTCTCTCTCTATGCTTGCACCTATCAATCGACCTTGTTTGTTGTTAATTTGTTCACTACCTACCTTCGTGTACTATGGGTAATTATAAAAAACATATACATATAAATACGTATATCGAATAGATAAAACGACGATTCCTGTTTGGAGACATAGAACTCTGTAACTATAAATCACATGAACTTTAAATTAGTTCGTAATAAAATTTAGTTTTACGTGTTAAAATTTCAAATCGTTTTTTACGAATAGTTCAGTGGTTACTGCCATTTAAGTAAAATTTCATTAAACACACTAATAAATATCGGTATGGAGAACCATACATGACTTCCATGTTCCTTCTATCTTTTTAAATATAATTTTCTTTAAATGTTTTATTTATATAACCTACTACTATGAGTATGAATTTCGTAATACATAAAAAAACATACATATATACTTACGGCGGTTACAGCAGTTATTGCCATTTGTATATAAATATTAGTTTTCTAATGTCCTAATGTCAAAAACATAATACACATTCGTAGAACAACTAATTTGACAATTTGAATTTAGTTGCATTTGTTTCCATGGCAACATGAATTAATGACATATTAACTAATATTAAATATCGGTATGGAGAACCATACATGACTTCCATGTTCTTTCTATCTTTTTAAATAATTTTTTAATATACATTTTGCTTCCTCGCAATATCGAAGATACGAGAAGCTATGTGATCGTTTCAGATTGAGACAAAAAAAAAGTTCTCCAATTTCAAAATTTTAAATTTATTTATCCGTTTCACGTCAAGACAAACACTTTTCGTTCCGTGTCTGTCTGTCTGTCCGTCCGTCCGTCCGTCCGTCCGTCCGTCCGTCTGTCCCCTGAATCCTTGTCACACGCATACCTCATGAACCACTGAACCGATATTATTGAAACTTGGTCGGATGGTTGGGTTTGGTTTGAGGACGGTCCCATTTCAAAATCATCAAAATCGTGTGTAAGGGGGAGGGGTGACACCCCAAAATATTTCTTTTTTCAAGATATCTCAAGAACGACACATGTTACGAGAAAATTTTATAGAATATTTTTTGTAGAGAATTAAATTTCCTATAATATGGGTCTACTACGTTTGTTGTAAAATATTCCCTTACAAAGATTTATCTAAATTAATTTTAAAAATTCGTGTTTTGTTTTTCTAAATTGATATTTGATTGGATATATTAAGTGTCATTTTGGCGTTTTAAATGTCACTTTGACGTTTTAAATGTCATTTTGACATTTGCATAAATTTAGATTTAGATTGAAATTGTCAAAAAATTAAAAATATATGAAAAAATATTCAGGTGCGTTTTAAGAAAAAATTCGAACTAAGATTTTTTAGTAAAATTTGTATAAAAATTAAATGGTTAACCAATGCCAGGCAATTTATCTGAACACTATCGGTTTTAGTGAATTTAGCACGAGGAAGCACTGTGCATTTACTTGGCAGATGTTTTTTTAAATATTTTATTTATATAACCTACTACTATGAATATACATATCGTAATACATTAAAAAAACATAAATACTTACAACGGTTACAGCTCTTTTTGCCATTTGTATATAAATATTAGTTTTCTAATGTCAAAAACATAAAACACATTCGTAGAAAAACTAATTTGACAATTTGAATTTAGTTGCATTTGTTTCCAAGGAAACATGAATTAATGACATATTAGTATTTAAAATTCAAATTTTAAGTGTGTTTTTCACCCCTTTAATGACTGTTTAGGCACGTATAAATAATAAATGTCCCTTAGATTCAATTGAACTGCAAATGTACCAAATCTTATCAAAATTAGTGAGATAATACTCGCAATATTCACTTTTTAGACGAAAAAAGTTACAAAATTGCGAATATTTCCAAAACCCCTAATTCGATTAACACCAAAATCCATAGGTCTGGAGTACTCACTGAGACAAACATTTTCCCCAAAAATAATTCAGATCGGTGCATTTTTACAGTAGTTATCGTGAACGAAAGAAAATTCTACATCCGCACAGACACACAGACACACGGACACACAGACACACAGACACACGCACAGCCGCCATGCGGAAATTAACTTTTCTTTAAGTTTTGAAGTTAGTACAATCAGAATTTGTCATTTTCTCGGACACGATTTTTCGATGGTATTACAATACTTCCATTTCTTTCAGAACATGGAAGTAAAAATTCAGATTTTGAGGGTGGTTTTCACCCCTTCAATGGCTCTTTAAGGACATACAAATAATAAATGTCCCTTAGGTTCAATTGAACTACAAATGTACCAACTCTTATCAAAATTAGTGAGATAATACTCGCAACGTTCACTTTTTAGACGATAAAAGTTACAAAATTTCGAATATTTCCAAAACTCTTCATCTGATTAGAACCAAAATCAATAGGTCTGGAGTACTCACTGATACAAACATTTTCCCCAAAAATAATTCGGATCGGTGCATTTTTACAGTAGTTATCGTGAACGAAAGAAAATTCTACATCCAGACACACAGGCACACGCACAACTGTCATGCGGAAATTAACTTTTCTTTACGTTTTGAAGTTAGTACAATCAGAATCTGTCATTTTTTCGGACACGAAATTTCGATGGTATTACAATACATCCATTCCTTTCAGAACATGGAAGTAAAAATATCTTCATATTTGGTGACATAAAACTCTGTAACTATTAATCACACATACTTCATATCAGTTATAAAATGTTTGTTATTTAATTTAGTTTTATGTATTCAAATTTCAAATCATTTCAATGTATCGTTTATTAGTTACAGCTTTTTAAGTAAAATTATAACAAAAACACGAATATTAAAAAAAGTATCCTCTTGGATAACATAGAACTATGTAACTTTAAATCACACAGACTTAGACATTGTATTAAAATATTCACTAAATAGACTTATTTTATCTGTAAAAAGTCCAAATCAATTCGATAGGTAGTTTAGCAATCACAGCCTTTTTGGTAAAATTACACCAAAACACAATATAAAAAATCTACATGTTTGACTACATAGAACTTTGTAATTATAAATCCCAAAAAACTGGGAATAATCTTAAAATGTTGATAATTTAGTCTAGTTTTAACTGTTAAAATACCAAATCATTTCAATAGGTAATTCAGTAGTTGTAGCTCTTTATATAAAATATTCTTAAAAATAACTAATTTCATTACTCAATAATTATTACAAAACCCATTACAATGTTATTTCGAACTAGTTCTAGTTTTATAACATTAAAACAAAACAGAGAACGAGCAGAGAGGGATGACCTCCTAAAGTGATTATGAACAACTGGTCACCTAGGAGAAGAATAAGAAGAGCTCGACCAGTGGCAAAATGCAAAACAACAACAGCCCAAAACAAAACAACACAGAAAGGATTAAGAGAGGAAGAAAGACAGACAGACAGACAGAGAGAGAACATTTACGTACTAACATACAACATACAAACATATGTATGTGCATTATGTAGTGACAATTTAACAAACAAGAACTAAATTTAGTTTTGGAATTAATTTGTTATTCTTGTAGTGGCAATGCGAACACAATAACTAACTCTATACAAAAACTAATACAGTACAAGAACACATATTATGTTGCATATTAACATATGCATAGTAAATTAAATACATATGTATCAACTTCAGCTAAATATAATATAGATTAAAATATGCAAATTCAAAATTTCACAGATTCCGTCAATGTTAGCTTATACAGAGTTCGGCGATACGAATATTTTGAAGGAAGATAGAATGAGTCATTTGGAAGTGATTTAAGCAAATATACCTATACACAAAGTGCAACAGTTTTTTTTATATCGGCCATTTTCGTAAATTTTTGAAAAAACCCAGATTTATACAAGTTAATCGCAAAAGTTTAAAAATTAAAGAGCCTAAACATGATTTTTATATTACTTAAATGTTTATGCTACACTATCAGATCAAAATAAAATTTATGAATAGCAAAAATAAAAAATGACTGCTATTTAACATTTAAAAACTTTGATAAAATTATTTCTTTAAAAAATATTTTATAAAATCTAGTACGCTTACAGATGTTCTGATTATTTTAAAAATTGCTCTATTTTATACCCTTTCGAAAAACCTACCATAATACCTACATAAACTGTCTATTTTTGTTAAAAAAACTTACATTTATCTCAGAATAAGTAAGATTTTTACATTTTTCCAGTAAGTCGATCATAGTATGCTATTTTTAATAAGTAATTAAAAACGTGATACTTTTCAAATATTTTTTATACTCAATGGACAGGATCATCTTTTGCACAGGTGGAGGAGTTACACTGTCCAATGTGTATAAAATAATGTTTGAAAAGTATCGCATCACGTTCTTAAAAATGGTCGATATAAAAAAAACTGTTGCACTTTGTATATATAGGTATATTTTCTTAAATAACTTCCAAATTACTCATTCTACCTTCCTTTAAAATATTCGTAACGTCGAACCAAACTCGCGACTTCGTTCGCGTAGAATTTAAGTTAGGTAATACAGATTTCTGTTATGGAAGTCGATAAAACAGGTCGCGGGTACAAATGTCACACATCTAATAAATTTTTCAGGATACAAAGTAACCTATGTGCTTCCTGAGGATTCAAGCTATCTGCCAAGTTACATCAAAATTGATTCAGCAGTGTAGCCATGAAAAAGTAACAAACAAACAGATAGACATATGTTATATAATATATACTTTCGCATTTATAATATTAGTATGGATAATTACACATGAATTTTTATTCTATGTTAACAATTTTGAGAGTTTCGTAGAAAACTAGGAACTCTTATAATTTCGGTCTATCCGTCTGTCTGTATGTCACAATTCTCATTTATTATACCTATTAAGATGAAATTTGGTTTACAGGCGTAGATTGGTAACCTAAAAACAGAAATGATAAAATTCTTTTTTCATTGACTTAAAAGTGTAGATACTCGACAAAAAATTTCACTTACACTATTGAGTCTTTAGATAGGTCTCCTAAATGCTACATGGCCTTTTAATTTTAACTCTTCAGTCAGGAAATATTTATTTTCAAAGTCGTTATCAAAACGTCCCCCCCCCTCCTCAAATTTCTAAACTATCAATGAAAAATTCCAGAATGTAGTTTTTAATTATAGTCCAGGCTGTGGAGGCTAAAACCGATTATTTTTGCGTACAGTTTTAATACTTACAGGACATGTTACAAAAGTGGTGTAGAATAATACTCTAAGTTTGCTCCGATTTTGGTTGTCCGCGACAGGAGTTATCCATGGTTCAATTGCAAAATTCTTCAGATTTTCTGATTTTTGCTAAATAATGGTATAAATAAGTATTATACAAAAAAAGTTTTAAATAAAAGTTATTCGCTACAAAATTCCCTATAATCTCCATTTTGAAAAAAAATAAAAAATTAATTTGTTTATTAAAATGGCTGAAAACATACTTTTTTTAAGCTGTAGTAACTAATAAAGTTTAACGTTTCTTAAGTTGATACCTCTGGAAAATAAACATTCTGCAGTACAGAACATTCATTTGTTTTATTAAATTGTTAATAATGGAATCATGCTTGTCTTTGACTAAAAATAAATGTTTTTGTAAAACCTTTATTTTTGTAAAACTGTTTGTATGAGTTCTCAAAGACTTATATAATCGATTCCCACCATAAAAAAGTAACATTTTTCAATTCTTTGGCAAATGATAACACTAAAATCTTATTGTTGAGATTTTTTTATTTTAATCCATTCAATTGCTTCATAGAACCAGAAATATTAAAAAATAATAGCCAAGAACCTGCTCTGAATAATTATTTATCTATTGGGGAAAACATGGATAACTCCTGTCGCGGACAACCAAAATCGGAGCAAACTTAGGGAATTATTCTACACCACTTTTGTAACATATCCTGTCAGTATTAAAATTGTACGCAAACATTCCTATTTAAGGTACTTTTTAGCTTAGCCAGCCTGGACTATTAGTACTTTCAATACAAAATTTTAACAAACACTAGTTACGAGTATAGAAATCATTTAGTAATTCAAGCAAAATCGACAGAGAATGAAGTTAGTCGTGTTGGCCTGTGAGAAACACACTCGTGTTTTATTTCATTATCAAGGCCACGCGAGAAAGAACCCGCAAAAGTAAAATGGCAAAAGAAAAACGTACTATAAAGTAAAACGTAAATTCTATTCCCAATTTTCTCTTCCATCGGATGTAAGAACTTCTCTAGATACACGTTCGATCGCGGCGTGAAACTTTAAAAAGAACTGCACAAACCATAGAAATACAATACAGATACAAGAATGTACTGTAGTCTCTCCATTTGCGCGGATTCATTTTTACGCGGTTGAAAAAGTTTGTTAACAAACCTTGGGTTGAAGTGAGACCCTTTAGGTTCACAAAATCTACTTCCCAACATGGTATGATGAGTATTTATTGTTTCCATATAGTTTATAAGAATATTTTTTTAATATGTACCTACATGAAAAATTTTAATGGAATTGATCAGAAATAAAACTCACCTTTGTATTATGAATATTAGTTTTCTAATATCCTAATGTCAATAATATAACACACATTTACTAATCTAACAATTAAAATTTAATTGCATTTGTTTCCAAGGCAACATGAATTGTAGACTTATTTATTAGTATTTAAAATTCAATTTTTGAGGGTGGTTTTCACCTTTCACCCCTTCATTGTCTGTTTAAGCACGTATAACAAAAAAAAATTACTGAAATACATTTGTATTGTAAAATATTTATGCTAAGTTTCAAGTAAATCCAACCAAAAAAATCTCTACATCCCTTTTTACACCCGTAGCTGTAGAATTTCGAAAAATTCTTTCTTTCAGATCATATTCACGTCAAGGCGCTTCAATTGGCACCCCAACGAAGTCAATAGCATTTTTTTATTTGCGAGATTTCGTGCACGTAAAAAATGACGCGCACATAATAATAACTGGCTGTATATGAAAATAAATGCCAAAAAAAATAGTGTAAATATACTATAGTGACCTTGAAACATTCATTTTCATAGAACCAATTAACCGCGTGAATAGAGGAATTAATGTATCCTCATCTAGTTATTTAATAATATAAATTATTTATTTATTTCTTACATTAATTTAACAATGTTTTTCTTGTCGTTTTTTATTTAAAAAATACTAGTTTTCAATTTCTTTAAATAAATTATCGCATAGGCATAGCCTAAACTAATTCTAAAGTTGCAGATTTTCTTCATCAAAATCAGTCCAGTATTTTTTGTGTAAGGTCAGAACAGACAGAAAGAACAAAAAATGTAATTTTTATATATTTGTAAATAATCAATTTTTAAGTTTCCTTAATACGGATCTGACTTAAATCAATTATCACTAGCCTAAACTAATTCAAAGGTTTTACGCTTTCTGATAGTGAGAATGTCATCAAAAATTGGCCCAGTACTTTTTGCATATTGTCAGAACAAACAGACAAAAAATAAAGAAAACTACTTTTTACTTCTTTTATCTTATTTCTTATTTGTTTTTTCAATTTTCTTCAATACAGGTCTGTCTACAATTAATTATCACATAATCTAAACTAACTCTAAGATCGTAGGCTTTCTGAAAGTGAAAATCCCATCAAAATCGGTTTAGTAATTTTTGATTAGTCAGAACAGACAGAAAAATAAAAATATTTACTTTTTTGCTTTTTGCAAAATTGATTCTTCAAAAGTTGATTTTATAGGTTTTAAAAAAAGGTTTTATTAACTTAATTTGTAAATTTCCCGAAATGTTTTTTCTGATTTTTTATAAACCCTCAGCTTTTAAAAAACACGTTTTTTACTAAAGTAAAATTCGAATAGTTTTTTTTTTGTACAAATCATTTTTCCCATTCTGGCTGCCCCATCCAGTAACATTACATTTCTGTGGAACGGACCTTTTGAAACCGTGTCGATTTTATAGCCAATATAAAGGAATACGTGTCAACCACAACGCGCGCGGGGGATGAAAGGGGGGAGGGTCAAAGGTTGTTTGTTTGCGACGAAAAAATAATCAGTTGTCTGTCACAAAAAAAAACTTTTATTTCTTTTCGCTGCTTTACAGTTTATTAAAATCCGTTTGACGTCGACGAATCCTAATCTAAAATCGAGAACTTATAAAGTCGATCTGAAAGCCGGCCAAGATATACAGGCGGAGGGGGGGGGATATGCTATAAGGATTTTGTTACATAGATACCATATACACAAATTTTTTCTAATTTTTTCCAAAATTTTACATGATTTTTTTCACCTTCAAATTTATTTTAACCAATATAGGGAGAGGGGCATTTGTAATAACTGCTCCAAGCTCCTTAATGGCGCCATTTTTGAATTAGAAAACCATAATTTAGCCTAACATTATGGTGCCCCCATTTTTCCATAATTACATATATTTTTCGCGGCTCTACAAATTAATACAATTAGTAGCAAGGTGGAAAAAGCTGAACGCTTAAATTGATCATAATTAACTGGTATCGTAAATTTTACAAACGCAACTGGTATCGTGGGGTACTTGCGGTCCCCACTAAAGATTAGCTAGTTTCAATAATGAACAGTTTATAAATGAGACATAATACACTCATTTTATGTAATATATCAACTAGCTTTTATTAACATTATTTTACTAAATTATCACAATAAAGTATCACATTTTTTGGATATTTTTAGGTACTCACAAAAACACTGAAAAAATTAATTTTGAAGAAAAATATTTTTTCTTTCTTATCTAATATAAACTAATTAACCAAAAAAATATGTTTTATGCCTTTAATTAACAGTGTTAAATCGCCGTACGTCCGGCCCCCGCCGCAAGTCGCGACGTAATGAGATTACTTAAAATGGCGGGTGCACACGGTGCTTAGATTTTTAGAAAAACATCAAAACATGACTTGTTGATCAGTTAAGGGTTAATAGCTAAAGTGTGATAAAAGAACTAATTTTCTTGAACGCGTTTTCTTGTCAAGAACAGTGAAATCATTAAAATCATCAAACTATAGATGAAACTGGTGTAAAAATGATAAATCGGTCCAGATGTTCCACGCGAGGAGGCCGAACGTAGAATTTGGCAAACGTTCTGAAATACAACTGCAGACAAATGTATCGGGCTGATGTTACCATTTATTCTATCGTCTCTTGCCAAATATTTATTGTAATTTGCAATTTCCTCTACTCTTATTGTGCCGTTATTTCTATTTAATTGTGATGTATTGGACGAAAATTACTTAACATATTTCTTATTGCTTCCTCGCAATATTGAAGATACGAGATGCTTTGTGATCGTTTCAGATTGAGACAAAAAAAAATGCTCTCCGATTTCAAAATTTTAAATTTATCTTTCCGTTTCACGTCAAGACAAACACTTTTCGTTCCGTGTCTGTCTGTTTGTCTGTCTGTCTGTCTGTCGGTCTGTCCGTCCGTCCGTCCGTCCGTCCGTCTGTCTGTCCCCTGAATCCTGTATTATTGAAACTTGGTCGGATGGTTGGGTCTGGCTTGAGGACGGTCCCATTTCAAAATCATCAAAATCGTGTGTAAGAGGGAGGGATGACACCTCAAAATATTTATTTTTCAAGATATTTCAAGACCGACACATGTTACGTGAAAATTTTATAGAATATTTTTTGTAGAGCATTAAATTTCCTCAATTTATTTTTAAAATTCGTGTTTTGTTTTTCTAAATTGATATTTGCTTGGATATATTGGCTATGTTCCGATATACTCTGCGAGCACTGTGACTTCTGACGTCACTCCACTTTACTGGATTGATCGTTCCGTTTTAAATTTTGCAGTTACTGTAGACCGCCATTTTGAAACTAAAGTCAAAATAAAGACCAGATATATTTATAACGATGAAGTGGCCAGATTCATAGTATTTCTATGCATGACATCACTTTTAATATCCTCTGATCATATAAAGTACAATAATAAATAAATAATTCAAATATTATTTTCAATAATGAAAAAAATAGCAATTCAAAAAATTGCGTCAATTTGCTTAATTATATTAGTGCATTTCAATTAAGGCTAAACTATTTATTCTTATTTGTACTTACTTTTGATTATATATACCATAAATGTTATAAATTCATCTTCAAATAACCTGATAATAAAAAATACATCCAAAGTTAACCTTAAATGCATCTGCTTCTGTCAGTTGCATTCAAATTTTGATCACGTGATCAGAGTACTGTGAGCACAGATGCAATAAAGCTACAGTACTGGCAGTAGTAAAAATGGCGGCGATCAATGACGTCATCACCACTGGCCAGTGCTCACAGTGTATATCGAAACATAGCCATTAAATGTCATTTTCAGGTTTTAAATGTCATTTTGGCGTTTTAAATGTCATTTTGACGTTTTAAATGTCGTTTTGACGTTTTTAAATGTCATTTTGACATTTGCATAAATTTTGATTTGGATTGAAATTGTCAAAAAATCAAAAATATATGAAAAAATATTCAGGTGCGTTTTATGAAAAATTTCGAACTAATATTTTTTAGTAAAATTGTATAAAAATTAAATGGTTAATCAATTCCAGACAATTTATATAAACACTATCGGTTTTTATTTAAAATGTTAAATAATTAACTACCTTTGGTGAATTTAGCACGAGGAAGCACTGTGCATTTACTTGGCAGATGTTTTTATTATTGCTTCCTCGCAATATTAAAGATACGAGAAGCTTTGTGATCGTTTTACAAAAAAACAAAAAAATTGTTCTCCGTTTTCAAAATTTTAAATTGGTCTTTCCGCTTTAGGGCAGATTGGAGCAGCTGAAAATCTTTTCTTCATAACACGGTCAAAAATGGTCGTACAGCAATTTAAAAAAAGTAAATTTAAGAAAAAAGTCTGAAAATGCATTCATTGGATTTGGTCTCAAAAAATTATCACGGGCCGTGCAGGCTCTCAAAATTGATATAAATGTGACAAAAGCAAAAAAAAAAATAGAGGGCAGCGAGATTTAAAATTTTTTATTCTAAATTCGGTTTAAGCACTCAAAAATTCGTAAAAAAATATATAATCCAGTTAAGATTACATAATAAATGTTATTTTTTGTGGAGCTATGTTGTTAAAAATGGTAAAAACTGTACAAATTTTGAAATTTTTGTAACTTGGAAACAAATTAAACAATTTAAATAACACCCTGCAGTTTTTTAATTAATACATTCATTTTTATTTCCTTTGTATCTATATACAAAAATATCTCAAACATTAATAAAAAAAAACATGTCAAAAGCTTTATCATTTTTTATGAATAGACATCTCCCTCATCACCCCCTATCTGTACACGCCCTTGATTCATCACAGGATAACCTGACGTACGCCATTGTAATGCAAAACAGTCTCAGTGAGAGAAACAAAACAATTTAAATAACTGACGTAATAGAGGGAGGGGGTATTTTTGTGTACGATTTGAATAAGGCTGCGAAACATTCGGTTTAATCCTTTATGCAGCCATTTGTCAATCATTTACCCGAATACACAAAATAAGGTAGGGGTGATTTAACCCTTTCATAACACGAATTTTCATATTTTACAAAAAAAATACACGTTATGTTTTTCGAATACCCCCCCACCCCTTAAAAAAATAACATGAATGAGCTGTCAGAAAAGAAGAAAGTCAAATTGACAGAATACAAAAAAAACGACTTAAAAAAATCCATAAAATACTAAAAAGTATATAAATATAATTAAATATAACAGTTTTTGAAGTTGGTATTATGTATTTTCTTTCTTACATACAGTTTTTAGGGTTCCGAAGAAACCCTATTAACTCGCTTTGTCGTCCGTCCGTCCGTCCGTCCGTCCTTTTCACTCAAAGCCAAATAGCTCGTAAACTATATAAACTAGAAACTTGAAATTTTTACTGAACATGTAAAATGACACCCTCTAGTAAAATATGTACAAATTTATTGAATAAATAATTTTTCAGGGGGGGGCAACAAGGACCTAAAGCTAGGTAAAAAAATATTTTTTTTATACCAAGGCATGTGGTACGTTAAAATGTATAACCAAACAAGCGGAATTTGACCCTTTTTCAATTTTTTTTCTAAATCAAAAATGGTGCCTGTAGGGGGCTTTAAAGCAAATTCAAAAAAATTGTATACCAAATCGTGTGGCGTGACCAAAAGTACATCTCAATTCGTAGAACATGACCATATTTTATTTTATTTTTTAACTTAAAAATGGCGCCTGTAGGGGACTAAAAGCAGTGTTTTATTTTGCCCCCCCCCCCTCTAACTCTGTAACTACTGGTTCAAAAAATCTGAAAAAAATTTGGTAACGAGGCTTTGGTGGGACTACCAACGACAAATACTAAAGTCAACAATATAATTTTAAATTTTGGAATTATAGGGAGGAGCGTCATAGAATTTTTTATTATGATATCTAGGCATGTGGTATGTCAAAATATAGATCTCAATTAGTAGAACTTGACACTTTTTTATATTTTAACTATTACTTAAAAATGTACCTGTAAGTGGTTCCAAACATTTCACGTAGTACGTACATCGGAGACCTTATGGCATACACTCGTGTATGTCTTTCCCGAATTATTATTGGCTTGAAACCGACTTCAAAAACTGTTAAATTTAGTTATTATATACTTTTCAGTCTTTTGAAGTCGATGTTATTGCTTCCTCGCAATATCGAAGATACGAGAAGCTATGTGATCGTTTCAGATTGAGACAAAAAAAAAGTTCTCCAATTTCAAAATTTTAAATTTATTTATCCATTTCACGTTAAGACAAACACTTTTCGTTCCGTGTCTGTCTGTCTGTCCGTGTGTCCGTGTGTCCGTCCGTCCGTCCGTCCGTCCGTCTGTCCCCTGAATCCTTGTCACACGCATAACTCATGAACCACTGAACCGATATTATTGAAACTTGGTCGGATGGTTGGGTTTGGTTTGAGGACGGTCCCATTTCAAAATCGTGTGTAAGGGGGAGGGGTGACACCCCAAAATATTTCTTTTTTCAAGATATCTCAAGAACGACACATGTTACGAGAAAATTGTATAGAATATTTTTTGTAGAGAATTAAATTTCCTATAATATGGGTCTACTACGTTTGTTGTAAAATATTCCCTTACAAAGATTTATCTAAATTAATTTTAAAAATTCGTGTTTTGTTTTTCTAAATTGATATTTGATTGGATATATTAAGTGTCATTTTGACGTTTTAAATGTCACTTTGGCGTTTTAAATGTCACTTTGACGTTTTAAATGTCATTTTGACATTTGCATAAATTTAGATTTAGATTGAAATTGTCAAAAAATTAAAAATATATGAAAAAATATTCAGGTGCGTTTTAAGAAAAAATTCGAACTAAGATTTTTTAGTAAAATTTGTATAAAAATGCCAGGCAATTTATCTGAACACTATCGGTTTTAGTGAATTTAGCACGAGGAAGCACTGTGCATTTACTTGGCAGATGTTTTTTTTTTAAGTTTTTTACTTTTGAGTGTCGTATCTATATCTTTAAAGACCATGGTCAGATTCTGATGAAATTTCTATCCTCGGGAGAATACCTATCCTCGGGAGTATACCTTTTCAAACAAACAAAAAATCGTCTAAATCGGTACATTTTTGTCAAAGTTATGCCCGAACATACATAAAAAATATATATGTTGTCGAATTGAGAACCTTCTTTTTTAATAAAACTGTTTTGTTTGAATTCCTCGTTGAAAGGGTCAAGAGACTAAAGCCTACGAATCAAGAACGACGGATTGTTCCCGAGATTAAAAGCGATTACCATTTCTGGAGTAATTATCCCTACGTCATGCCGGGAAGTGTCACTTATTGTATTATATAACTTTTGTTTAATAACAATAACTTCATTTAGATTGAAATCATTTTCAATTTCAAGTTGCTGGAATTTTAAACATACTCTGTGGTTTTAATATTTTAAATTAATGATATTTTATCTTGAATCGTGTATAAGTTCCTAATGTTACTATTGATTTGACCTTAATTTACAATTCTAGCTACCTCAGATACTAACCATTTGAGAATTAAAAAAAAACGATTACACATCGTGCTGAATTCTGCAAAAAGCGATATATCTTTGTAAGGTAGTATTTTACTACAAAAAATTTAATAACCTTTTTTATAGAAAATTTAATGCTCCATTAAAAAGATTCTGTACAATTTTCACGTAGCATGTGTCGTTCTTGAGATATTTTGAAAAATATAAAAAAACAATTTTGATATATTACTCGATTTCGATGATTTTATATAAGACTATCTACTAGCCAACCAAGTTTAATTAAAATCAATTCAGTAGTTCATGAATGCTACAAGGATTAATAGGACAGACACACAAACAGACAGATAAGGAACGAACGTATTTTTTACCGGAAATGGAAATTAAGAAAGGAAAATAAAATAATGTTATTTGACTAAATGTAAAAAATTAATAAATATGTTAAATGAAAATTCATTAACCGATTCCTTTCCTAACACGACCTCTCACTACTTAATAAACTAGCATGTGATTTATGGGATAATAGACAGACACGGAACGAAAGTATTTATTTTGACCTGAAATGGAAATTTTGAAAAAAAAAAACAAAATAATAAAGTTGTTTGAATAAATGCAAAACTTTAATAAATACGTAAAGTGAAAATTCACTTCACCCCTCTCACCTTTAAAAAACTAGAATTTGATCGAACCATTCATTTTTTTAAATATAATAATTTATTTTGACCTGAAATGGAAATTTTGAAAAAAGCAAAGTTGTGTGACTAAATGCAAAAATTTAATAAATACGTTAAGTGAAAATTCACTAAGTGATTCCTATTTCAACCCCCCCCCCACCCTTAAAAAGTAGCATTTGATCGAACCATTCCTTTTTTTAAATATAATTTGTTTTACTGTTTTTTTTTGTAATTACAACCAATCGATTTAAAAGGCCATTGCAAAACCTTCAAAAGTCTTACCCAATTTAAATACACCAACATTTCACAAAAGGTGGCATGTGAAACAAGATTTTTACTAGAAATATCTGCAAACGATACTAATTCACAAAAAAAAAACAATCCGCACTTGTTTACGAGACAAACACGGGATAAAAATAGAAAAATGCGTTAATATTTAAAGGATTATGGGTGTTTTTTTATGAAATATTCAACCGAGACAAACGAGGTCTTTATCCCAGTACCATATGGCAGTTTATTCTACAAGCATGCAACGTAGAAAATAATTACATATATTCAAATATTATTATAGAATTACATAGAGGTAATATATGCTATAGGTAATTAATTATCTAGAAACAGTGCCGGAATAATAACTAAATTGGGGAGCTTAGGGGCAAACTAATTTCAAGGGCACTATCTTCCTTACTTTTTGGAACAAAAATTACAATATACAGGGTGGTCCGGTTTGGGATACAAATATTTTAAGAGCTGATTCTTTGGTTTATTGTGAGTAAAAAATTGTACGGAAAAGTGGGATCTATCTTCAACACCCTCTGAGCTACAGGGTTGTTTAAAACTTCCTTCCTTCAGTCATACATTTTTTTTTTATATTACATAATTTTATTGTTAATGTTAATTTACAAAATTTTAAAACCAATTATGTAATTATAATTTAAAAAACTATGACTGTTTCATTTAATAGGGTAGGTAACAAAATAGTCACTTTGGAGATTATTTAGATAAATTTATAACTGGAAAACTGTAAGACACAGGTCCAAACTTGGTATAGTGAATTTGTAGGTAACATTATGACACACCAAAATAATGATAAAAAATACCAGATATTATAGGTACTTTTGGGGGAAAATGTCATTTTCATAAAAATTTTCAAAAAAATAAACATATTTTTTTATTTTGATGAGCAATAATTATGAACTGGAAACACGATAGCAATAACACTAATACTGAAAAATATGTTAGTTAATTACCTATGAAACTGATTCATTGTGGTTGCTCTAGTTACGTTAGTTTGGAAGTTATGAGATAATCTTTGTTTGTAAGTATTACTCTGAAGGATGTATTTAAACACTCTGTAGCTCAGAGGGTGTTGAAGATAGACCCCCTCCTGCCCGTACAATTTTTCACTTACAATGAGCCAAGGAATCAGCTCTTAAAATATCTGTAACCCAAAACGGACCACCCTGTATAACTGAAAAAAATTAATTTGCGACTGTCAAAGTACAATTAAAAATGTAGTTTTTAACAATTTTAAGGATATTTTTCTTCCCTGAAATATTTGAAAAATTGACAAATCTGATTTAACCATAAATTATTACAACAATATAGTAAAATTATCTACTAAATAAATATAATTAAAAACGCTTAAAAAAGAGACATTCCTTGATTGCATTAGTTCAAATAAATACATAAATTCTTCACAAAGAAAAATACGAGTCGTTTTTTTTTTATCATTCAATCTCTGTTGAGTTATAGCTTCAATTAAAAATACCAAATGTAGCGTAAATAATTTATATTTCACAACCTCTTTGAGATTAAACTTTTAACTTGGCATTAAAACGATATTCTATAGATTAAAAATTATAGTCAAACGCCTATAATTCGATATTTTCAACAGTAAAATATTTTCAAAATATACATACATAGATACTCCACGTTCGAATTTATAATTTAAGATAACCAAATTAAAATGTTCAGAGTGGGTACGAAGTACGATACTAAAAACATTCACCCTTTACCTGTCGATGACTATGAGAATTCAATATTGAAATTTAAATATTTTTAGAATTTTTCAAATTAAAATTAAGATTTATTTATTTACTAGCTGTTACCCACCGCGACTTCGTTCGCATGGAATTTAGGTTAAGTAGGAACTGTCAGACATAAAACCAATGAAGAAGAAGAATAAAGTTAGGTAATATAGATTTCTGTTATGATAGTCGATAAAACAGGTCGCGTTAAGGAGTAATGAGTCGAAATATGAAGTGTTCGGTACAAAAAAACATGTTTTTAAGAGGTCAATTGGAAAAAAAATCACAGCAACTAATAACCCCAATAGTTAAACACAGGAAAGGTTCTGTCATGGTTTGGGGACGTTTCAAAGGATCCTCAGTAGGAATTCTTATTAAATTTAGTGGAAATTTAAGGAAAGAAGGCTATAAGATAATAGGCATGATGCCAGTAACAAAGTATTACTGAAATTATGATTTTAAATAATGAAATAGGTTAAAAAGTTTCTAAAAAAATGTATTAAAAGCGAGATTAACATGAATTTTGTTAAAATAAAAACATAAAATACAGCAATCCGCCATGTTAGATAAAACACAAGTAATAGTGGATGACGTCACGGCTAAGTAAACATCATTTTTGTTTCATTAATATCTGCACTGTTTATAAATTATTTTGTGGTTTTAAATTATCAATTTGCTCAATTTTGTGTTACCAAAACTAAAATCGAGAAACGTTAGCGATGGAACAAGGATTTATTATTGTTGACAAGGAGTCTTTACATAGGCGTGACGTCAAAAATGCACCATGACACCTGCGAGCGTTTTGGCGTCAAATTCAAAATTAGATTTAAAAGAGTCAATTTTTATGATTAAACCTTTATTTTCTGCAGAAATAAGTATTTTTTAAAAATAGTTTTTAAAAATTAGGCATCATGCCTATTCTAGAAAAAAGGCTCTGGAACACGAATAAGTGGCCAAGAATTTGTGTTCTAGAAAGATAATGATTCGAAACACTCGTTCAAGTTACGTAAAAAGTATTTAGCACAACTGAATAAAGAAAAAAGTTAAAAATTATGACTTGGCCTCCCCAATCTACCGATCTCAATCCAACTGAGCTCCTGTGGGATGAGCTGGATAAAAAGTTCCGGAAATCATATCCCACATCTGCTACAGTTCTAACAGTTTACAGGAACAATGTGAAAAAATTACACCAGAAACTCTAAAAAAAATAATTGAAAGAATGCCACGATTGTGCAAAGAAATAACCAAAAATAAAGGTGAACATAAAGATGAGTGTAATGTGTAAAGATTAATAAATATTTATATTTAATCAATTTTATGTAATATAGTTTGAAGAATTATAATCAAACGTGTTTATGTAAATTTTGAATATAATTTTTTCAATATCATTGACATATTTTTTTTTTTTTTTTTTTTTAATTTAAATTATTGGCCATCGGGCGTAGCCCCTCAGCCAGACTTGAACTGTAGTGTTATATAATATATATATATATTTTTTTTTTCTTGTGTTTATTTTTATTTTTATTTCTGTTGTTATTTTATGTTTTATTTTTTAAATTTTTTTCCTATTTTTGTTTGTTTATTTCTATTCTATTTGCTTCCTACTTAATTAGTATAGATGTTACCGACAATGTATGAAATACGGCATTCTATAGAATTCCTAGGTATTCTATAGAATGCCTAAAATCACCAGGCAATGTATGAAATGAATTTAATTATATACATTTCCTAGGCATTCTATAGAATACCTAATTGATGGCCGGCAATGTATGAAATATAAACATAAATAGGGTGAATCGATCAATTTTAGTCCAGGTACTGATGTTGCCTTACTTTATGTTATAAAATACTGATGCAAATATACAATTAAAAAATCTTGGTTCATTCTCAATAGCTGTAGGTAGGTTTCTAGATTACAATTCAGTATTGTAGGTACAATACTGATTTATTTATCAAAATAAACATTTTATATTTACGTGTTATATAATAGAAAAATGTATGTATGTCCAGTAAAGTAGCACAGTGATCTCGAAAACGGCTGTATAAAAAAATACGTAAGTTCTTTGTTGGTCCGACGAAAAATTGCTGTCATTAATATATTTAAGGTTCCAATATTGTTTCTGTGAATTTGTTATTTTAACAGTAAGGGCTTTAAATCTTACTTAATACAAGTCTGGACTAATATGATATTGAATGTTCAAATACCTAGTATCGAAGTTTAGTTATATACAATGTTTATGTGAATTTGTTATTTTTACAATAAGGGCCTTAAATATTACTTAATACGCGTCTGGCCTAATATTAATTTTAGTTGACTACATAATATCTAGTGTTTATTGATTTGTTTTTGGAAATATGTTATTTTAACAGTAAGGGCTTTAAATCTTACTTAATACACGTCTGGACTAATATGTTATTGAATGTTTAAATAATATCTAAGGTTTTTATTTTAATAATTTTAAATTATACGTAATATGCGTCTGAACTAATATTTTATTTGATTTATTATAATAAATATCAAATGTTATACTATTGTTTATGTGGTTTAGTTATTTTAATAATGAAAGACCTAAATCTTACATAATATGAATTTGAACTTTTAAAAATGAATTAAATAATACCTATCTGCTTTATATATCATTTTTTCTTTTATTTCATACATTTCCTAATATTATCTTGGCATTCTATAGAATTCCTAGGGATTCTATAGAATGCCTAGGCAAAGTATATAATAAATTTCTATTAAACAAATATTTCATACTTTGCCTGAAATCGTCAGGCATTGTATAGAATTCCTAGGAATTCTATAGAATGCCTGAATTTCATACATTGCCGGTAACATAGACATCACTTGGGATTTTTGGATTGATGGATGAGGAGTTTGCTACCGGACCTGTCGGAGCAGGTTCATTCACATATTTCATTAAAATAATATTGTAAAATAGGATTGCAAATACTTTTGAGCGGTAAGGTATATCCACTTCCTTAAAATATATAATGCTCAACGTCTCTGTCTGTCTGTCTGTCTGTCCGTTAGTGCGCTTATCACTCGAGAACCACTTATCCGATTTACGTGTTTTTTTTTAATTCATAGGTACGTTCTCCGGCCAGGTTATAGGCTATATTTTATTACGTTAGGTAACATAACAACTAAGCAGTGACGATAATAGTAAATCAAGTCGGAAAAATTTTTGCCGTCGGCGCGCTGTTTTGCAATACGCTGCCTAAACTGTTCAATATAGAACAAAATAGTGTATTAAAGAATTGTGTAGAATCAAAAGTTCTAAAATAAAGTCCGCGACACCATATATCTAACTTTTATATTTAAGCCACAATGACTGCTTTTATGTTACAAAGAAAACTTAAAATATTTGGGTTCTGTTTACATGGACTTATGACCTGCAAAACATTAATCCTTATCGAAATAAATGATTACATCGTCATTAGTACTTAATGTAGATATAATTTGCCCTTTACAGCATCCAATTTGGTCGTATAGTTTAGAAAATATCTTAAAATAAATTTATATTTATATTAAATGTATGGTGTCGTGCCGCATCGAAGTGATGTACAACAGACTGGATTCGCTTACGCTCGGTAGATATTCGGATTCCCTCGGCTGATCATCTGAGTTTATTTTGTTTTCAATAATTAACATTTAAATTTGAACAGAACACAAATTATTTGTACTTTATTCTTCTGATTCGTTTTTGTTAGGTAATTTAGGTATTGATAAGTTATTATTACAATAATAACTAATCGTGTTTGTACTTAATTAATTAAACTATATTTTTCAAAAATCCTAAACAATAATTCCGTAGTCTACGCGAGCGAAGCCGCGTGGGCACTGCTAGTACACAAAATAAAAGTGTCACGTGAAACTAGTTCGGTTCTTCCTTACGGAACATTCTGTATATATCTTTGAAAGCAATCAATGCCATAATGCGCACTCAAAGCCAGCTTCATCGCTAATATCTAAATGCTTGCCACAGCAATTACTATACGCTCTCTCTATCTATTGCTCTCATGGAGTTATAAGAGCCTCTCTACACACTAGATAGATCAAGCAGCTTTTGTAGATGAAACAAATCACTATCTATTAGATATATATGGTATAGAGATATTATATAATATTATACGTTAGACATACAGGAGGAGCTTTTCAAGATTTTAACGAATTTTACAAAGGAAAATTAGTTTTGTTTTCTTAAAGTAATTATCTATTTAGTATGTCAAATTTAGCTCTATGATAGTAAAATCTAACAAGCTTGGGGTGGGGTTAGACCCTTTAGGTCCACACAATCAACTTCCCAACATAGTATGATTATAAATACTTGAATACTGATTATTTATTGTTTCCGTATAGTTTATGTGAATATTTTTTTAATATGTATATGAAAAATTTAAATGGAATTGGTCAGAAATAAAACTCACTTTTGTATTATGAATTATGAATATTAGTTTTCTAATATCCTAATGTCAATAATATAACACAAATTTTTAGAATTACTAATTTGACAATTAGAATCAAATTGCATTTGTTTTATAAAACGTAACTAGTCTGACAATTTAAATTTAATTGGATATTTAATAATAATAAAACAACCAATATATCGCTAAAAAATTCGAAAGTGTGTTTGTCAGTTTATTTGTTACCTTTTCACGACTAAACTGCTGAACCGATCTTGATGAAATTTGGCAGAGAGATAACTTGCATCTTGAGGACATAGATTATTTTGAATCCCAAAAAATGGGTGTGTCCACTACTAAAATTTACATATTTTTTTAGTTTCTTTTTTAATTCTATAATAAAATTACGTTTCAATTTGCCAAAAAAACCTGAAAAGTAGATTTCTTTAAAATGTAATTTTATTTTTTGTCCTTTTTTCTAGCTATATTTTAATGACTATTCATTTTTTTTTTCTCAAAAAAATGTTTTATTTGTTCATTATAATTTTTTCCCGCAACAAAATAATTTTCTTTCAATTACAAACTTGCACCCGAATCCGAACCAGTTTTTGAACCCAAGTAATTTGCACCATGCTGAACCCAAACCCGAAAAAAAAATTATATTTGAACCCGAACCATAAATAAACCCCGGTTCAAGTCCCTGGATAAAACTAATTTTCACAAAAAATATGTTTTATTTGTTCATTATAATTTTTTTCCGCAACAAAATAATTTTCTTTCAATTACAAACTTTCACCCGAACCCTAAAAAAGAAAAAAATTTAAACCCAAGTAATTTGCACCATGCTGAACCCAAACCCAAACCAAAATATATATTTGAACCCGTGTTATGATAGAGGTCAAGTTTCGTGGCAAAAAAAAAACTATTAATGAACTAAACGGATCTCAAACTACTCCAATCCGGCTCGAAGGACCAATGTTTAAGGTGATGTTAGTAGAGAAGGATGGTAGAAGCCGGGGAGATTGAAAGAATACCATAATTAATGTCTCATAATTAAAAAATAAATCCGGCTCGAAGGACCAATGTTTAAGGTGATGTTAGTAGAGAAGGATGGTAGAAGCCGGGGAGATTGAAAGAATACCATAATTAATGTCTCATAATTAAAAAATAAATCAAAGTATACAGCAGAAACAAAATTTGGTATTCTTTCAATCTCCTCGGCTTCTACCATTCTTCTCTACTAACATCACCTTTAACAACCCGGTTCAAATCCCTGGATAAAACTAATTTTCACATAAAAATTGTTTTACTAATCCAGTTTTAAAATTGTCAAATCGACAATACAAAAGGTAGACTGGATCACTGCGATAATACCCCCCTCTCTAACCTCTCCCCAATCACCTAAGGTTTTGTGCAACACCTACATTTTATAATTACCTTCATACGCGGAGCTCTGCTAATACTTAAATACGGATTATTTATAAATTTACAGACACTACATAGAGAATTTGTTAAATACATACCTTCATGTTTTTGTACACCCACGCAATTGTCTGCAGACGCCAGGTCAAAGTTTAATTTGTTTAATAATACATAGATACATACGTTCGTACATGCATGGACATATTTTACGTATGTTGTATGCTATATACATCTCTATTTTCCCCAGGATTTTGAAGGATTATGATGGATTATTTTTAGTTAAACGTAAAACAAGATTAACACGTTTTGCAAATTAGGTAAATTTAATTACAGATGAACATTTTGAGGATAGGTAATTAGTATTGTCTACTTTTCAATAAATGATAAATTGTACAAAACAAAATTAATTAAAAATGCAATATTCAAATCCTCTGTTTTGTTATATTCGACCTACTACCACTCTTTTCTTATTTTTCGAATTATTTTTGAAATAAGAAAAAAATGTTAGATAAAAAATGTCGAGTATGTTATTTTATTCCCCATACATTTTTTCCAACATTTATGATTTAGTCAGAAAGAATTTTTTTTAAATAATTATTTAGAATCATCCACACTGTTCACTCTCAGTATTACGTATAAGAAAGTCCCATGGTACCTATAGCAAACACGTAGACATTTCAATCTCTGTAATACGTATAAGAAAGTCCCATGACACTCATGACAGATATTTCTTCTCTGTTATGAACCATTTGAATTATAATAAAAAAAATTATTTTTTTAAATTTGTTTTTTTCGAAAAAATTAATAGAACATAAATTATAGATAATAATATTACCTACAATTTTTAACTTGACCATTTTTCTCTAATTCGCACTGTTTCAAAGTAATTCGAAAAATCCAAAAATCGACCTCAGTAAACATCCGTATCCGGTTGAAAGATCGTTTTAAAAAATGGTAGGTTTTCTTCCCAGACAAAAATTAATATTAAATATAAAATTTCACCCTTCTACAATTTGTCGTATTTGAGTTACAGCGCTTACAGACCGACAGACACACAGACAGCATGGCGAAAATAGTCAGAACGGATTCAGGGAAGATCAAAATGGATATTTCCATCAAAATCTGGATTTCGAAAAAAATCGGTATCACTTTACTTACTTATACTATATGTATATTTCATAATAATATACTAGTAATGATGTTAAATACATATAAATAAAAAAATAAAATAAAAAATGTATACTATGGTATAAGAAAGTAAAAAGGGAAAATATATATAATTAAATTCTTTTCATACATTGCTGGTGATTTTAGGCATTCTATTCATTGCCAGTAACATATATTATAACAAATAAGTATATCTAACAAAAGAAAAAATAAATAGGACATAATAAAGAAAATAACGTTCTCTAAACTTTTAATTCGCATCAACATCCGTTTCCGATTGTAGGATCATTTTTTAAAATATGAGGTTTTCTTCCGTGAAGAAAATAAATTAATCCTAAATAAAAAATGAGTAACAGCGTCTATAGACTGACAGATAGACACACAGACATAATGGCAAGAAAAGGTAAGTACAAAAGGATAATTCCATTGAATGTTTCGTACGAGTAAAAACTGTCTTAGATATTCGTCGTTTATGAGGGAGGGGTGGGGGGGGTGTATATGGGAAATTTCACTGAATAGAATATATGGCTGATTCTCAAAAAAAGTAGAAAAATGATTTTGTTATATTGTGTTTTTTTTTTTAATAATGTACAATTTCTTTCGTAAATATAATAAAACATAGGGTAATTTTCTGAAGGGTTATAGTGGTCCCCAATATTTTTGACTTTAAAGGGGGTTAAAACAAAAATTCAAAAGTGAGGATATGATAGCTTAGTGTATTAGTGAGGGAATGATCACTTTGTGAGGGAATGACGAGCGAAAATGTAAATTTGGATAATAATACTTTAAAACAATTTCAACAATACACTTCAACACTCAGCCCTTTCGCCATATTTACTTTTTAATGTCAGTATTGCCACATTATAAAAACAATAACACTGCGTTCAGATAGATTTACAATTACGGTCTAATTTCACTGTTACAGAAATTGTGAGAGAATGATTCGTTTTTTAAGGATATACTTGTAAATTTATTTTCTGTTTTTTTCTGTTTGTGTTTTACTTACTGTTGTACATTTTTAAATAGAGAATATTGTTATAAATGAATAAATAATAAGTTATTAAACACATTCTCGAAAATTTTTCGAAACAAATTAGAAATCTATTTAAATTTGGTGGTTGGGAGACAGTGAGGAAATGATTTTTGAGGTATAAATTTTAATATATTTTTACAATTTATAATAACTGAAATAAAATTAATATACAATTTGGTACACCTAGTGATGTAGTTTCATAAGAGAATCTCCTTAACTTTAATTATCGATCTCGTTTTATAGAAATCAGAAAGAACAACAATTTAGATTTTTTTTGAGAATCAGTCATATATAGAATAGAAAATACTGTATTTAGTAATATAATTACATTACAGGAAGGTTAGAAGTATACAATAATTTGTGTTACAAATATTCTGATACATTTTTTTTTGTTTCTCAAACTTACTTGAGTGACATGAGTAAAAAAAACATTATTGAAAGAAAGTCTCTCCATGAATGTTTGTGTATATGCTTATACTATACTAATATAGGTAAGTACAAAAGGATAATTCCATTGAAAATTTCGTACGAGTAAAAACTGTCTCAGATATTCGTTGTTTATGAGGGAGGTTGGGGGGGGGGTGTATATAGGAAATTTCACTGTATTTGGTTTGTAAATTTTGCCACTTTGACAATCAGAGACCTTTGATTCATTGAAATAACAACAAAGCAATTCTTTGTGGATTGTAAATATACATATGTATGTATATCTACCTCCAGGTAGCAATCAGATCTAGAGAACATTTTTATTTGTTTTTATCTGTAAGGAGAGAATTTTTATAAGCACGTAACAAGTTATAGAAGAAGAAGAATAAGAAAGAAAAAAAAACAATAATGTCAACATTGGCTTTTCACTCTGTCAACAAATTGAGGGAGTCAAATTCGTCTTGATATTTATTTATGAAATCTCAACTTGCATCAAAAATTTAAAATACAAACATTTAAATAAAATATCTGTACAATGTAAATATTTTTAAGTTCAAATCAAAATACCAATATAAACAATATATTTTATGGTTTTATTCTAAACACCCATGAACCGATTTTGAGTGAACTTTGATTGCTAGAAAGCCTAAGACCCTAGAATCAGAATAACATTTTTTTTTTGTAGTTAAAAATTTACAAAAAAAAAAATAAAAAATTATATCATTTTTGAGAGCCTCCACGGGATGTGATAATTTTTTTGGGTCGATTCTAATGAATGACTTTTGTAAATCAGACATTTCTCTTCAATTTACTTTTTGTAACAGAGTATGGCCATTTTTAGCGATTTATTTGCGATTAAGCAAAAACCTTAACGAAAGAAAATTTCAAGAGCAGATTTGAAAAGCTGAAAATATTTTCTTCATAACTCGGTCAAAGAGAGTCATTCAGTAATGGAAAAAAAGCAAATTGAAAAAGGAATTAATGACCTACAAAAGTCATATAAGGTAGTGGCACCAGTCTTGGCAAAGACCCCAATAATGGCAAATTTTTAATTAAATGTAGTGAATTAGAAAAATATGTTGTTATTTGATTACTACCATTTCTGAATATTAATCTATATACATTTAACTGTCTTACAGCGTCATTTGGTGACAATCGGCCAATAGGTGTCAAAATAGTGGACATTTAAACTAATTATTAGTACTTTTTTATTTATTAATTATTATATTAACATAGCAATTGCTTTACAATGTTTCAAATTTGACGATTCTTTCTTTTATATCTTTTGTGTCGTAGTTCTTATCATTTTGTAATCATTAGCAAGTGTCCATCACTGCGTGCTCATTACTGGTTTTACCTTTGCCATTACTGGAGAAAACACATGAACAAAATAAAAGGCTATAATTTAAAAAACAAACTATATTTGCGGACTTTGGTATTTAAATTGATTAAATAAAGAGTTACTTCTTTTATTAGTGTCATGAGTTCATGAGAATTACAAAAAAACAAGCCCATTAATCCAAAAAAACGAAAAATTGCTCTTATAGCGGCCATAACTGGTGTCTTTACCTTATATAAAAATTTTTCATGGCCAGTGGGAGTTTATAAAATTGAAATAAATTTTATGGATCTGCCAAATTCTTTTTCAGCGTCCAATAATATAGTCCGGTCTGTTTGTGGGACACACCCTAAAGGTCATTGTAACTTAAATCACCTGATTAGAAAAACAATAAACGAAAATACCGGTGGCAATTAATGTAATACGTTACTTCCGGTGATCTAATAACATATTTAACATTTATAATACTATGAGCATACCTCAACGCTATTATTATAAGTAAATAACGAATTTAAAACCGTTTAACACCCCCTCCCACTCACTCCTGTTCGAAACACGCATATGTACAAATAAATATTGACATTAGGGTTTCAGAACATTTGTTAAACTTCTTATACAGGTTAGTTAATAAGTAATAGAACACCCTGAAATGTCAATTTTATGAAAGATTGATTTTTAATATTTCATATGTCCTATTTTTTAAATAACAATTTGTATTATTTTATTATACCGTTAGTTTATCGATAAAAAATGTATTGGTCAAAAATATCACAACTTTTTTTTTTGTCGGTGTGTGGATCAAATTGAACCATAGGATGTTCCGAGGGCTAATAAAAAATCATAGAACAAAAAATCAAAAGTGTGTAAAGCTAGAAATTTAAGCTTTCATATACAATCAAGCATATCTTTTTACAACTTTTTTCTACTATTTTTAAAAAACTTTAAAAAAAATTATTTTTAACCAACTTCGCTCCATTTTGAAAAATCGATTGAATTTAAATTAAAATTATTGAAAAAAAATTAAAAAGAATATATTACAAGCTTCAAAATGCTTTTTGAAAGATGGCTTCATGACTAATAATTTCTTCCTATTTCTACATAGAAAAAAAATCCTTTGTTGGAAAAAAATGTATGTGGAATAAATTATAGATAATAACATACTCGAGAATTTTTATCTAAAACATTTTTTTCTTATTTCAAAAATAATTCGAAAATTCAAAAATTTACAAGAGTAAACATCCGTTTTCAGTTACTACGTTAAAAAAATCACTTGTTATATAATGTAGAGAATAATATTACCTATATTATTCATTTTGTTCTATTTTGTTAGTTTGTTAGGTTAGGTTATATAATGGAGAGAATAATATTACCTATATTATTCATTTTGTTCTATCTTGTTAGTTTGTTAGGTTAGGTTATATAATGGAGAGAATAATATTACCTATATTATTCATTTTGTTCTATTTTGTTAGTTTGTTAGGTTAGGTTATATAATGGAGAGAATAATATTACCTATATTATTCATTTTGTTCTATCTTGTTAGTTTGTTAGGTTAGGTTATATAATGGAGAGAATAATATTACCTATATTATTCATTTTGTTCTATTTTGTTAGTTTGTTAGGTTAGGTTATATAATATAATGGAGAGAATAATATTACCTATATTATTCATTTTGTTCTATCTTGTTAGTTTGTTAGAAATGTTTTAATAAACATCGAATCACGTATACAATTCACTGTTAGAATTACGTATAAGAAAGTCCCGTGGTTCCCAAGGCAGATATTTTTTATTTGGACTAAAATACAATCTTCGAGACTTTCGCGACAATCTTAAATTAAATCCCGGCTTCTAGGTATAATCAGGGTCGATTCAATAACCATTCTTTTGACCTAGGTATAGTTTTTTTACACCATTTCTCAGACGCAATGACAGGCGCCAGTAGAGCAACATATATGTGTACTAGTTGTGATCGTCCCCGTTATGTCGAGACGCGGCGCTAGCGTCGCTGTCGCCGTCGTACGACACAAACAGGAAGGTGTCCGTGCTGCGAGCGGTGATGGGGAAGGGGGGAGGGGGTGAGCAAGGGTAAAGAGTAGAGAAATACAACCGGGTGATTGTTTCGGTCTCCGTTCTCTGATAAATGTGTCCAGTGAAAACGAAGTGCGGGGGGAAGGGGGGTATTCGCTGACTGAAAACTGGGTCAATGTAAGTATATATAGAGTATAGATACTAATTGAGGCCTCCACTGTTCTCGTTCAGGGGTTTTGATTTTATGTGATTCTCACAAATTATGATTTGATAATTCTTAAATTGTCAATGTTTAGGAATTTTTTCATAGCTAGTACTAATTATTTTAGGATCCAAAAAAATACATTTTATTATGTATATGGGCAAATCCACAGAACGTGGCCGCATTAGCTTTAAATTAAAATACTCAAATGCTTCTTCAAAATGGAGCATTGAACGCACACTCTTCTATGTCGTCTCAAAATCTTCGTAACAAAGAGAAGAATAATTGGTCTCAATTTCAGGAGTGTGCTTCGGATGTTCCAAAAGTTACAGCAAATAAACCAAATAAAAAACGCTGAAATTGCCGTTCGCTGGATAAAAAAATCGCGCATATGAAATGTAAGAGGTGTGCGCCTTTGAAACTCCGGGAAAAGGTTCATTGTACCAAAAAACATGTCCAGTAAAAATTTCAGATTCATTGGTTTGAATCTGAGAAAATTGCGATGGTATGAATTTTTCTTTTTTTAAAAGTTCCATTCTGAAAACGTGATAGATAATAACCGATTTTTCAATGCAAATTGTGCTGCAGTTTTTATATGAATCAAGCAATCGACTTGTAACTCCATGTTTACATCCACAATAAAGTATACTTTGAGTTCGTGTACTTATGGGTGGGTAATATACATTCCCACACGCGCACTATTGCCGTTCCCCCAAAGCGGCCACGTTCTGTGGATTTGCCCATATATATTCAACACATTCATTATTAATTTTTATTGAAAAATATTAAAAATTTACAAAGTTATGAGCTTCGATGTGACGAATAAAAAAATATTTTTCTCCATTGTTCCATCGAAATTTCGGGATGGATTATCGAAAAAAATTTTTTTATCAATTATAGCGTTACCCATTTTTTATTTATTTAATTTTTTCACAAAATAACGACGGTTTGAATTTTTTTTTCATTTTTAACACCTTTTTTTAATTCAAACGGTCTTAAAAAATAGTTATTATCAAAAGTAAAAACGGCGAAGCACAGACTTAGCCAATGCGATTATGAAAATTTAGAGAACAAAATTGAGGAATCACTGGGGAAAGGTGGAAATAAGTCGTTTAAAGTTTTTTAGGGGTCACAACTAAATTGACTTAAGGAATTTTCGGAATTTAACTTATTTTTTTACATATTTTTGAATAAAATCGATTTTTGCCATCACAGTGGCTCCCCCTTAAATAATTTATCCTTCAATTTTTAATTTTTAGTAATTACTCTTTCAAGAATGATTTGAGAACACACAAAATATAGTTTACCATAATATGAACATACAGGATGGGGTATTTAAAGTGTTACGTATATTTATCTCAGAACCATCGTATATTTGAAAAAAAATGTTTGCTTATGAGGGGGTAATCGAATTGCAAATTTTAAATGATATTTTATCGTGGTCTTGAAGGATATTTGAAGGTCAAAATCATTTTTTTTTTAAAGGAACACCCTAAACTTTACAAAATATCTAACAAAATAATTTCGAAATTTTTAACATTCAAGAATTTTTTACTTAGAAATTATCAACTTTAAAGAAAAAGTACAAGATACAGAAAATGTTTATTTTAGTGTAATAAAACTTGGAAAATTATTTTAAAAATGTTAAAACTTTTTTCTATTTATTTTATTTAAGCAAAAACAAACAAAAATACGAAATGTTAAAAAATGTCTATAATAATTCTCCACGTTTTATTTGACTCAAATGAACATTTTTTGTATTTTTCTCTAATTTTAATGATTTCTGAGAAAAAAGTTCTTGAATGTTCAAAATCTCAAAATTATTTTGTTAGATATCTTGTACCTAAAGTTTATGGTGTTCAAAAATAGTTTTTTTTAAGAAATATTCGTTTGTTTTTACGTAGAATAAGATTACTTAATAAAAAACCATACGTTCCTATTTAAAAAAATGATGCTGACCTTCAAATATCCTTGAAGGCCACGATAAAATACCAAACAAATATTACATTTCGATTACCCCCTCACAACCAAAAATTATTTTTCAAATATGCAATGGTTCTGAGATAAATATCTGTAACACTTTAAATGTGTATATCTAAAATATTAATATAATAGTAGTGACGTTAAATATAAATAAAAACAAACAAGTTTGTTTTTATCTAAAATATTATATATTTCCCTACATACAGTAGATAAAAATTCCACACCCTGTATATATCTCTTTTTCTCAAATAATACCAAGAACAGTACTTCTTTATTTATTCATTTGTTTTTCAACTTGAAAATACTTCCCATAAATAATGTAAACAAAAGTTTTGTATCCATAGAATCGAGTTATTCTTTATTATGGAACAAATCAAATAATGACATTACAACATCAAGAAAACTTTGATGTACATTAATTAATAAAAAAAAAACACAAAAACCAATAATGAAAAGAAAACACAGTGGAACATTGTTGTTTATTTTAAAATACGAATGCGCTTTGCTAACAAATTCAATTGTAAGTTTTTTGCATTAACCCGGCACCTGGCGTGCTATGTTATACTATTTAATAAATATAATAGGGTCTATTTTTACGCGGTGCGATTTTCATGAAAAAAATAAAACGTTGCCGAGTGATGCCGACGATAATTCTCATGAAAAAATATAATTGTTACTTTTCAATAAAACAAACTTATTTTCGTGAATTTTTATATATTTGTTTTTCGACAGTAGGGTTCACTCATAAAATAAATGAACCCAATTACAAAAATTTATGCTAATTTTGAGCAAGCAATCAAATTAAAACAACAGGTAGCTAATGTAACTATGTAGTATGTATATCTTACTGGTTTTTTTAAGTTAACTTATAAACAACCACAACTCACTTCACTAGTGAGAGTTAAACTGCAGTAAAAAACAATAATAGTACTCGTACTATTGCTTCCTCGCAATATCGAAGATACGAGAAGCTTTGTGATCGTTTCAGATTGAGACAAAAAAAATGTTATCCGATTTCAAAATTTTAAATTGATCTTTCCGTTTCACGTCAAGACAAACACTTTTCGTTCCGTGTCTGTCCGTCCGTGTGTCCGTGTGTGTGTGTGTGTATATCTGTCTCCTGAATCCTTGTCACATGCATAACTCATGAACCACTGAACCGATATTATTGAAACTTGGTCGGATGGTTGGGTCTGGTTTGAGAACGGTCCCATTTCAAAATCATCAAAATCGTGTGCAAGGTGACATCCCAAAATATTTATTTTTTCAAGATATCTCAAGAACGACACATGTTACGTGAAAATTTTATAGAATATTTTTTGTAGAGCATTAAATTTCCTATAATATGGGTCTACAACGTTTGTTGTAAAATATTCCCTTACAAAGATTTGTCAATTTATTTACAAAAATCGTGTTTTGTTTTTCTAAATTGATATTTGCTTGGACATATTAAATATCATTTTGACGTTTTAAATGTCATTTTGGTGTTTTAAATACTATTTTGACGTTTACATAAATTTAGATTTAGATTGAAATTGTCAAAAAATTAAAAATATACGAAAAAATAATCAGGTGCGTTTTAAGAAAAATTTCGAACTAATATTTTTTAGTAAAATTAAATAGTTAACCAATTCCAGGCAATTTATCTAAACACTATCGGTTTTTATTTAAATTGTTGAATAATTAACTACCTTTGGTGAATTTAGCACGAGGAAGCACTGCGCATTAACTCGGCAGATGTTTTTTATGTACTTTGCTTAAAGGGCTGCAACAACGAAACTATTCATTGAAATAATTTGAAATCTTAACACATAAAACTAGATTATATAACGAACATTTTAGCAGCAATCTGAAGTTTGTGCGACTTATAATTTCAGAGTTCTTTATCGCCAAACATCTAAATGAATTTTAAATAAAGCATAAGTTGAGCGCCCACTCCCGGCTTAATAATAGCCGCAAACAAAACGCTACAGTGTTTATTTTAATAAACAAAATATGTATACGCTCGCAAATAAATTGAACGTAAAGTTTAAAAAAATCCAATTAAAATAGAAATGTCAATATTGATAGGAAAAAAACGAAATAATAATACTTACACAACTGTATTTATTTGATCGTCCATTTTTATATCTTTTATATCACATAGTAATGTTTATTTTTATTGATAATTACAAGTAATACAACGGTGTATTTTTAATTAAAATATAGATATAATTCGGGCAAGACATAGGTAATAGGTATACCCGAGTGTATGCCATAAGGGTTCCGAAGTACGTAATACGTGGACTGTTTGGAGCCACTTACAGGTGCATTTTTGAGATCTACATTTTGACAGCTCGCTTGCCTAGATATAAAAATAAAACATTCTATGAAGCCCCTCCATATTATCCCAAAATTAAAAAATATATTACTGACTTTAATATTTGTCGTTGTTAGTCCCACCAAAGCCTCGTTACAAAATTTTTTTAACATTTTTAGAGTCAGTAGTTACCGAGCGAAGGTCGTTATTTTATACTATACTATGTCACACTACCATTTTTTGTTCTAATAAATTTTTTGAGATATAAAGTAGCCTATGTCCTTTCTCAGAATGCAAGCTATCTCCCTGCAAAAATTTATCAAGATCGGTTCAGCGGTTTAGCCGTGAAAAGGTATCAAACAGACAGACAGACAAACATGGTTACTTTCGCATTAATATTAGTATGGATTAAAAATAATTAAAAAAATTAATATCTTATATAATTAATCTGTAAATATTTTTATACTTCTGGTTCTAGGTGTCTTCTTTTCAATGCTAATATTTAAAAATATCTCAAGTATGGATATAGATGACAGAAAAAGACCAACAAGTTTGAAAGCACTGGTACAACTGAAAAACAATTTATTCAAAAACAAGTACACTTCTCTATCTAGTTTGTCTTGGAAAATTCGCGGACGATTTGTTTCTTGTTTTTCTTTTGTTTCGGATAAGGAAATTGGCGCAAAGTGGCCGTGTTCGTTCTCCCTCAGGGTTTTTTTTGGTTTTTATCGTTGGTAAGATAGGCTAGGTTCATGTTATTTTGCTAATTTCATATATATTTTTATACTGGTACAAATTTCCGTTGCTTTAAGATAAAAAGTCGTTCTTGGCCGTTTTAGAGGTATTTTCAGATAAATGTACAATTTAGGCATTCACGTCAATGTTTCGGCAGACATTGCTTGCCGAAACATTGACGAAGTCAATTTGATTGGACCCTTCTTTAATAAAATGTACTAAATAAGAAATATTTGTTGATATTTTATAACTGCAATTACTTAATCATAATCTATAGAAACTTAACTCTAAAACATCTTAATATGATGACAATCGGTCAATGGGTGCTAATATGGTGGATATTTAAACTAATTATTAGTGTAATATATTTATTAATTATTATATTATCATAGCATCTACTACGTTCACAATTTTACGATTCTTTATTTTATAACATTTGTGTCGTAGTACTTATCATTTTGTGATCATTAGCAAGTGACCATCACTGGAGAAAAAACCAACAAAATAAAAGGCTATAATTTAAAAACACAAACTATATTTACAGACTTTGGTAATTAAATTGATTTAATAAAGAAGTACTTATTTTACTGTAACGAGTTCATAAAAATTACAAAAACAGTATAACTTGCTCTTAAAGCGTCTACGACTGGTACCAGTACCTTATTTCGAGTTATAATACCTACATTAACTAATAATCTTTTGTCTCTCCCGATACAGTCCTACAAACGTTGTTAAAACTTAAACAACGACTACGATATCAACTTCAGAGCACATCCACATTTACTTTACGCCCGGCGCCCATCCGCGGTGAAGTCAGTCGCAGAAGACACGCGCGCTATAGCACCTCACAGTCAAAATCGCCGGCATTATTATTACCTGCTTGCATACATCCATAAATTCACGAGCAGAAATACCTGCGCTAGTTCGTAATAATACCGACACGTGGTGAGATTTGGGTATGCTGTCGGGATGAGCAAACAGTTATGTCATACGTGAGACAACCACACATACCTATTATGTGATATATGTATCTACTACACATACATAAGCAGTTAGCGACAGGGAAGTTCGTGTGAGGTAGGTAACAGTTAAGACTTTTGTCGATTGGCGGTGCATTTTGGGTAGGATGTCGACGAGGGCACTTACAGTATTGTGCATAGGTAATGGAATCATAGGTGATTATTATGGTAAAACCGTTTATTGCTGTTAAAATAATATTTTTTTACCTATTATTTTTTTCTCTAAAATGCTTTGTTTCCCGAAATAATTGCGTGTACGAGGGTTGCTATTTATATTTCTGGCCTTGGCAACATTGAGTGTTGCCAGGTGCCATCTGTCGTTTTCATTGGAAACTAAACATTATTTAATATAACCTTCTTCAGAACATTTTGTAAATAGAGCGCTATTTGAGTTGTTTACAGTTACTTGAAAAAGTCATCTCGGGTAAAGAATGGAATTAACTCGTGAACATTTTCGTGCGATTATTTTTCATAACTTTCGACGTGGATTATCAAGACAAGAGTGTATCGTTGAACTTAATTCTTTATACGGTGATAAAGCACCATCCTACAGCACTGTAAAAAAACCGGTATAACGAATTCAATCGTGGCCGATGTTCGCTCCAGGACGAATTCCGTGAAGGTCGTCCAAAATCGGTTGTTGTGCCAGAAAACATCGATGCTGTCCGTGAACTGATAAAGATCGTCATGTGACATTCTGTGAGATTTAGTCATCTTTGGACTTTAGTAAGACAAGCATCAATAAGATATTGCATGATCATTTCGCCGTAAAAAGTATTTGTTCGCGTCGGATCCCGCATAATCTGACAAACGCTCATAAGAAGGCATGTTTTGGAGTTACCTCAATCGGAATGGAAAAAGTGCTTCGAAAATTGGTTTAAACGCATGTAAAAGTGTATTGATCTTCATCAAACCAATTATTAGGTCAGAAATATAAATAGTAACCCTCGTATTAATTAAAATGACTCACCCTGCTGTGTATACAGACGAATTAAGAACCTCCTCCTTTTTAAAATCGGTTAAAAAAAACATAAATCGAATACAACACGGACGAAGCCACGGGCCGATATGTATATATAAACTAACAATAAAATAAATTCTGGATGCATTTTGGACGGTATGCTGGAATGAAGGAACACGCGAAACAGAGAAATACAAATACGAAAGAAAGACATTTGTATATATATATGTTATGTTGGGTGCGCCTGGTTGGGTCACGGGTGTGGGGTGAGTGGCATTCCTCGTCCGTTGCGCTGACAATAAACCGTCGACGACGGGATAACATAGAGCCGGGTCCTCGTAATTCCTCTGTGTGCGTTTCGTTGGTGTCTCTTCATGCCAATACGGAATTTAACTTTGAACACTGTGTTACGGGTTTAGACAGACGGACGGACAGTGGACCACCGCTGTCATTATACGTATGTTATTATTTATTACACACACATCCTGCGGTTCTCAAACTGTCGATCATGACTTCTTCTATGAAACATAATCTCTTCATATTATTACACAGGTCGACAAAAAAATATTTTTGTACTGGTGTCTACTTCAATATGTGATTTCGGAGTTTCGTCACCCGATTTGCTCTATCACGTCAGGTTTTTGATATAATCTAACCTAAAAGTGTCAAAATGACGATTTTAGCAATGTTTAAGAATTTATTACCAAGTAGAGACTTTTTTTCTAAAGTTTTCGTTCGCGGTAAGAAATAGTACTATCTTTCCTATTTTAAACCAATTTTTATTTTTTACTGTACGATTTTTTTCACCAAAATATACTAGTTTGAATATATGATATTTTTCTTAATAAACTAGACAGTGACACAATGGACTTTAATATACATTAAATATAACAATAACTTCAAACTAGTTTATTTCGTTGAACAGTAGAAAGTAAAAAATTAATTTAAAGAGGAAAGATAGTTCTTATTCCTACCATTAACAAAAAATTTAGAAAAAATTTACCTACTTGGTAATAAATTCTGAAATATTACCAAGATCATCATTTTGGTCACTTTTAAGTTAGGTTATATCAAAGACCTGACGTGACGGAGCAATTATGTCAACGGATTAGGTTTCAGTACGCCAAAAGCCTCCGAAATCACATATTTAAGTAGAGACACCACGGTCTGTATTATTTGAATTTCATTTTGTTATAGATTTATTTGACATTCATCCATTTTCCACACGCGTCCACGTGTTGCGTAGGACCGGTAACAGCCGCGTGTGTCTTATGATAGGACAAATAACTCTATCAGTACGACACACGCAAAGCTGCCACAGATTCCGCCTCTTCAAAGTTAATCGATAAGTTCCTATATTTGTATTTGTAGTTTTGAGTTAGTTTTTTAGTTTGAGGAATTATACGGCGTATCAATATAAATTTTTCATATACATATAAAAATTATTTAAAAATATATTGAAGAACATGGAAGGCATGGTTCTCCATACCGATATATTGGGAGCGTTCACGTCTGACCAAAAAACGGAACAACGAGCTTTGATTGGTTGATTCATGAAATTTCTGGTGGGATGTACCAGAAATCAAAAGAATGCCATTTTTTAAGCGTGTAAGGAAGTGAGAAAGAAGTAAACCAAAAAACTAGTGTTCTAGCAGAAACGCTCAACATGAAGTGAACAAAAAGTTCTTTGGTTAGCCTGGTCACTAGTTTTTATCTCTTTCTGGTTACTTCTTTCTCACTTCCTTACGCGCTTAAAAAATGACATTTTTTTAATTTCTGGTACATTCCACCAAAAATTCCACAAATCAACCAATCAGAGTTCGTTGTTCCGTTTTTTGGTCAGACGTGAACGCTCCCATTGTCTTTAAAATATTAACAAAAAAAGTATAATTTTGTATTTAAAAAGCACAGTAGTTTCTCTTTTTATGCGGTAGATACGTTAAGCCAAGCTTGTCCATCCCGCGGCCCGCGAGGATAATTAAAGAAAATAATAATAATAATAATTTTAGCTAATACCTGCATTGAAATTAGCGCGACTAAAAAAAAAAAGAAAAAGAAAAGATCTTCAGTTTTTATTTTCCTAATCTACTCGTAGCCTTATTTATTCAATAAAATTAGGAATTGAAATTGACGCGACTCAGGAGGTTTAAGGGGGTATTCTAGTGTAGAAATTTGAAAAAATCGAATTTTTTTTTTTGATATTTTCAAAGCTTAACCTTTCAAGAATGTGTCCTTAAAAGGGCAAGCCAAAATTTTAATTATTTCCAGAGATATAGCTATTTTAGTGACACGTCTTCAATACTGGCTCGGCTGGAACGAATCGTACAAAAGACGTTAGGGATAATCTGTCTACCTGCGGTCCCCTTCGGTTGTAAATACCTATACACTCATACTTTTGTATTGTACCCTTTTATTGTAGTTGTATTATAATATATATGTATATAAGGCCCCATGTATGGAGCAAGAATCGCGGATTGAAGAAATGTAAGTATAATATGTCATTTAATGGTTAACATCGGGCATAATTTTACTCGAAACTTTAAACGCGTTTTTCTCGAAACTACATTTTTCAAAACGTTTGACTTGATTTCTCAAGTTCTATTGAACCAATTGACTTAAAATTTGGTGTGAATCTTCTCAATACATGTCTCTATCGTCCTAACTATTATTATAACAAAATAATAATTTTTACTATTTTTAAAAAATTCAGAAAAGTCCAAAAAAGTCGAAAAAAATGTATCATTTTTTCGGACAGCCATAATTTAGTAAAAAATATTTTTTTACACTTCTTCTTAGTTAGTACGATAGCTGCATTTATCTAAATTAATAATTTCTTATTTTTTTTTTTTCAGATTTTGAAAAAGCTTGCAATCATGACAAGATTGGCGCGCCATTTTTTTTGTACCCCCCACTTCAACAACTCATACCACTTTCAATTTTGTATTTTTTGACTATTTTTTTTTTTTTTTGTAATCTTCAAATAATAATAAACGCCTGGTAAAAAAATGGATAGTAAAAATATTTTTTTATTTTTATTTATAGCACCTGAAAAAACACCTCAAATTCATGCCTCTACACTAGAATACCCCCTTAAAAGGTTAGACACCTATGCGTTAAGCCACAATAACTAATTTTATGTAACAAAGAAAATTAAAAATATTAACGTGGACTTATAACCTGCAAATACTGCAAAACATTAATCCTTATCGAAATAAATGATTTCATCGTCTTAGTACTTAATGTAGATATAATTTGCCCTTTAGTCCAGTTATTTTAGTTAATAATTCAACCAATCTGCGAAAAAAATAGCAGTTAGCTGATTCTTTGTACACACCATCGTAACGTTGTTTAAATAACGTGTAAAAAATCCCCAACGATATCGTTCGGCGTTGCGAGATATTGAAGGTCTAATCTCACAAAAAACGGTTATTCGCGAGGTCAATAGGGGTTATTATATTGGGCAGAAACTTGATGTAACGCGCAGAGATCAGTTTGTGCACTAGCGAAAATTTATAATCAGTATATCTTCACGTAATATATATATAAAAAACATCTTTGGCTCGTCAACAGTCAATTATTTACTTACTTGCCATAAAATATGTTTGTTTTTCGATAGAAGGATCCATTCAAAAACAAATGAGCCAAATAACATAAATTTGCGCTAATTTAATAGCAATTTACCAAATTTATTATAACAATAAAGAGGTTAATCAAAAAATGTGGAAATGTGTCTCTTTGTCTGTTTGTTACCTTTTCACGGCAAAACCGGTGAACCGAACTTGATGAAATTTGACAGGGGTATAGCTTACATCCTGAGGAAGGACATAGGCTACTTTGTATCTCGAAAATTTATTAGATAAAAAAATACGCGGACAGTTACAGCTAGTATAATATATAAAATAAAATATAAATATCTGCCTTGGGAACCACGGGACTTTCTTATACCTAACCTAACCTAACAGTGAATTGTATACGTGATTCTTTGTTTATTAAAACATTTCTAACAAAATAAAACAAAATGAATAATATAGGTAATATTATTCTCTCCATTATAAAACAAGTGATTTTTTAACGTAATAACTGAAAACGGATGTTTACTCTTGTAAATTTTTGGATTTTTGAATTATTTTTGAAATTAGAAAAAAATGTTTTAGATAAAAAATGTCGAGTATGTTATTATCTATAAGTTATTCCCCATACATTTTTTTCCAACATTTATGATTTAGCCAGAAGGAATTTTTGTATGTAATTATTTAGATTCACCTATACAGTTCACTCTCAGTATTACGTATAAGAAAGTCCCATGTTACCTACGGCAAATACACACACTGTTCAATCTCTGTAATACGTATAAGAAAGTCCCATGACACTCATGGCAGATATTTCTCCTCTGTTATGAACCATTTGAATTATAATAATTTTTTTTTTTCAAAAATTCGTTTTTACAAAAAAATGAATAGAACATAAATTATAGATATAGATATTACCTACATTTTTTAACTTGACCATTTTTCTTTATTTCGCACTGTTTCAGAGTAATTCGAAAAATTAAAAAATCGACGTAGGTAAACATCCGTATCCGGTTGAAGGATCGTTTTCAAAAATAGGACGTTTTCTTCCCAGCCAAAAATTAATATAAAATATCAGCCTTCTACGATTTGTCGTATTTGAGTTACAGCGCTTACAGACAGACAGACAGACAGACGGACACACAGACATCATGGCGAAAATAGTCAGAATGGATTCAGGGAAGGTCAAAATAGATAATTCCGTCAAAATCCGGAGTTCGAAAAAAATCGGCTTCACTACACTTACTTATACCATGTATATTTCATATAAGAAAGTAAAAAAGTTAACAAAAATAACCCAACCCGTTCTCACGAAAATTTCTGCATCCGTCCATATTATTTCCCTTATCTGCCTTATAAAGAAAATATTTTCATCTAGAATAGAGTCAAATAGATACGTCATTTGTGATTTACAAAGTAAGGCACAAAAGCAAAACTAATTAACTAATTAATTAAACAAAAACACACGCCACTGAACTACACACACATTAATTTCTTCATAGCCAATCAAAGACCTTCCTTATCACCCCCACCCCCAGCCCCCCTATAGCATGCGCGTAGCTAAATATTAATATCTAGGGCAGACATAATTTCTGAAAATTTCGATCTTCGATTTCAAAATTTCTACTCGATCTTTCAGGTCAAAATAAATACTCTTCGATATGTGGCTGTCTGTCTGTAATCTAAATTCTTGTTACACGTATAACAATGTCTTTCTTATCAGCCCCAGTTGCGGATTTAGGCATAGGCAACATGGGCAAAATTTTGGGGGGCGGCAGATTCTGAGAGAATACAACTTTTTTAGTTTAATACACAACACTCTAAAAAAAGGAATACAAAAAATGACTTGAATTATCAAAACGATTTTTCTTGTAAAAATTTGAAAAAATAGATTTTATTTTCCCTTGGTAGAGAAGCGGCAATTTTTTTTTTGCCCAGGGCGGCACTAAACGTAAATCCGCTGTTGATCAGCCCACCTCTCCCTTCCCCAGCATGATATTATTATAATATAATATAATACCTATAATATCAAAAAATACACCTTAACCACAATAAAACAATGTCACTCGACACGTGTTTCGACTCCAGTCTGGAACTGTTAGGCTCCTGATGAGGACTTCTTGTGAAGTCGAAACACGTGTCGAGTGACATTGTTTTATTGTGGTTAAGGTGTATTTTTTAGTTTAATTGACTAGAAACCACAGTTTCTCCGTTTTTCCAGTAATAATATAATATAATATAAATATTCATTACACGCATAATACATGAACGGATTTTAATAAAACTTTGATTCTTCTATAGTAATGGTCCCATATAAAAATTGATTAGACGTGTTAATATCTCAAAAACGAATAACATTACGTTAAAATCTTTTTTATAGATCATTAAATTTTCTATAAAATATATAATAACTACAACATTTGAAGGGAAAAAAATTTCCATACAAAGATATAACGCCCTTTACAGAATTTAGCAGCTAAAAGCAATTATTATATTTATATTTATATTTTTAATTTTTTTTTAAGATTGCTCCCTCCCTGGGTTGTAAAAATTTGTGGTATTATTATGATAACCTAACCATCGTTTTTTTCTTCTTATTACAAATTTTGCTTCTCTTACAAAACGCCTCTGTATATAATAAATATATGAACAAATTATTAATAAAGAAAGATTTATTACATACAATTTCTCAATTTTAACCCTCACTACAGTACGTGTAATACAGCCCTACTCTTATGTACATATGTATGTATGTATAGATGTAATATAATTCTGACAAAGATTATATTTACATTTATTATTAAAAGTCGTGCGTCGAACGTGTCAATTCTATTCTGTTATATTAGAAAGACCGTGCCTAAAATGACAGAAAATAATTAGATTATCAACATATTTATTTTTTATTCCAATATAAATTTGTCGTTTAAACATTTTTGATTACAGATTAAATTTTATTTTAAAAAAAGTGGTGTGTGCCTCACCCACAAAACGCACGGATGAATTTGTTTTTATTAACCATACGAATTAAATAAATAAAGCTAAACGTATTCTTTTTTTATACAAAATACCAACGTAAACTGATTTGTACGCCTTCATCCATCTTTCTCTTATACATTTACTCATCTCTCTCTCACGCATAACCGACGTAAAGTGACTTGTATAACGCATGCACTATTCATCCATCTTTCTCTTATACATTTACTCATCTCTCTCTCTCTCTCACGCATAACCGACGTAAAGTGACAGTATAATGCATGCACTATTCATCCATCTTTCTCGTATACATTTACTCATCTCTCTCTCAAGCATAACCGACGTAAAGTGATTTGTATAACACGCATGCACTATTCATCCATCTTTCTCTTATATATTTACTCATCTCTCTCTCACGCATAACCGACGTAAAGTGATTTGTATAACAAGTATGCGTTATTAATCCATATCTTTTTTATACATTTACTCACGCATATATGCCACAATCTCCTTAGCGTTTCATCTTTAAAATCTGTCGAGGTTATTCCAATTCACCAGTCTCGCTAAAGAAGTTTCACTTCAAAAAAAAATTACTCGTTAGATAATTTATGATCGACTTTCTTAATTACATCTTGTATTAAGATTATTCGAAAAAAAATTAAAATATTGGTAAAAACAGTCGCCAAAAAAACTAATCCAATTGATTATTATTAACATAATAATTAAAATAAAATTAATATAGTAGGTACTTACATATTATATTAAACTAGGAGTATATTATTCTCCATCAAGGGCATGTGTATTCAAAAAAATTCCGACCAATAATGGTCGATAATATAATTTTTACTTATATATTTGATATTTAAATAGGAGGGCTCAATTAAAAACAAATGAGCCCAATTACAAAAATTTAAGCTAACAAATAGCAATTTTCCGAAAACCAAAGTATGTTATTTTAATGCTATTATGGTAAGAATTATAAATAATCACAACTTTACATCATCAAATAAAATATATTGATAGTATATTGTGAAAATTGTAATCGGAAGTTCAAGATATTTACGAAGTTATAACGTATAGAAGAGAACGCGTTTTTCTCGAAACCACTTTTTTCGGTTGGCGGGAAGCAGAAACGGTATTCTAATCAACCGATCGGGTTATAATTATAACATGTTTTTCTACACACTAATAGTTAACGTATTATCTAAAATGATTTATTTTTATTAATAATTTCTTACTTTTTCCAACGAAAAAAAAACGCGATTTTTGCAAACTTTTTTTACAAGTCCGCTATTTTGTTCTTTATCAATATAAATGTTTGATATTATGATAGAGACAAGTCTATAAAATGCTTTTTTTATTTCTAATCACTAGAAGTGGAAATGTGCTTCTCACCACCCACCCACCTTTTTTGAGGAATCCACTTTGACCCCAAAAAACAAAAAGTATTATAAAATTCACTAAAAATATTTTTTTTGTTAAATTTAAAATGCAAATAAAAAACATTCTATATTTTATTTTGTTACGAAAATGAGCTGTAAATAACAAAATATTTGTCGGAATTAATTGAAATATTAACACGTACAACTAAACAATATTACGGACATTTTAACACAATTCCGACGTTTCTATGATTTATAGTTCCAGAGTACTATATCGCCAAACACAATTTTTTTTTATCCGAAATAATAATCTTCAATAATTTACAAAACTAATAAGAATAATGACATGAGAGGCAAATCAATTGCATTTTTAACACGTTCACGCCGAACACCTTTAGGTGATAATATATCTAATAATAATAATTATTACGACATATCGGTTTACTTTTCCTTATCATTTCTTTATTGGCGGCGTTCCGAATCGTCGTCTCTCAGAGGAATTAGTTTCTTTTATTTATCCGGGCATCACCGGAATGTCTACGGCACCCCGGAGTATTCTCATCGCAGATTCCGTTTTCGTATATATTTCTTACCATGTTAAACACGGTTATATGCGGCATGGAATGGTGAAACGAGGGGAGGGGGTAAAACAAATATTTTGTTTAATGTCATTATGTTTTGTATATGTATTCATATATGATTGATGTGCTTCATAATTTATTAGAGGGGGGGAGTAGAATCATGAGCGGGATGGTATTTTATTAGTAGGGGGAGGGGGGAGGGGACTTTAATGTTTCGATACTGTATAGAATTTGCTTACAAGCAAAATGAAAAGGTAATATTTTTGAATTTATTCTAAAATTATCATTTCAAAAAACGGGATTTTTAACAAAAAAATGGTCTGGATAGTTATCAAAACGTAACTTTGTTTTTTTAAAGTTCTGAAGAAACCCTATTAATCTCATTTTGTCGTCCGTCCATCCTTTCCAGTCAAAGCAAAATATCTGGTAAACTATATAAGTTAGAAACTCGAAATTTTTACAGAACATATAAAATGATAGCCACTAGTAAAAGATGTACAAATTTAATGAAACAAAAATTTCAGGAGGGGGGCTAAGGAGCTAGTTAGGTAAAAAAAAATTATACCTGGCATGTGGCACGTCAAAATGGATAACCAAACCAGTGGAATTTGACCCTCTTTCTTATTTTTTTTCTAAATCAAAAATGGCGCCCACAGGAACTACCAACGACAAATACTACATGTAGGATACAGTTGATTTTAAAAAATCTCATATTTAGTGACATAGAACTCTGGAACTATAAATCACACATACTTCAGATTAGTCTCAAAATGTTTGTAATATTATCTAGTTTAACGTTTTAAAATTTCAAATCAAGCCTATTAACCGTTTAAAAGTTACATTCATTTGAGTATAAGTACATAAAAATATTGTTTTTTACTGCAGTTTAACTCTCGCCAACGAATTGTAGTTGTGGTTGTTTATAACATCACTGTAAATTTATATAAGATGTAATAAAACTCACCACTATAATGGACAATGGTTTCAAATAATGAATTTTTGGAATTGGGCTCATTTGTTTTATGGGTGAAGCCCCACCAATTTAAAATCAAACATATTTTGATGGCAAGTCGATAGATCGATCGATTGCCACATTGTTTCTATATTTACTTACAATTAATTGCCTTGATAGTCCGGACGTTAAGAGCGATATTTCGACTAATCTCTGCACTTTTTGATAGAAGCATGAAAATTGGTATAGTTGTACATTAAACCTTCCTCTACAAAACTAGAAATGGCGACATTTCAAAAACGTGTGTGGTCCCCCTTTTAGGGGCAAAAATATCTCCGCGGATTTAGTTTTTCTTATTTATCTCGCAAATGGTTATCCGGACGACACAAATAGAAGACACCCAAAATAATGTTTATTAGATTCTAAACAAAAGTTGTTATTATAAATTTTACGATAAGAGTCACCGTTGCCGTATAAATGGGGGTTAAAATTATGAGAAAATTTGCGCGCGCGGTGAAACTTGCGTTCATGCTCAAATATCTCGTAAACGGGTTTTCTCACGAGAAAAATTAATAGGAAAAATATTAAAGAGCAGACAATTCTCTATCAGATGTATGAATCTGTCATCCTGTAAAATTATGTTTTAATTAATTTTGGTCACTACAAGTAGAATGACATATATGACAATTTAAGAAAAGTAACGGTTCTCGTCCAATTTTGTTTTCGTTATGTATAATTAAGCACTGGTATAGTTAAGTTATGGTTCTTTTATAATAATTTATGAATATAAAGAGAAAAAAATTGTGTTAAATTGACCTGCATTTATCAATAAATCAAAAAATAACTATACGAACAAAAAAAATTTTTTTTTATTATAAAGTACACCCTGTATAATATATTATATGTACTTATGTTATAAATATGACAAAACATTAAAATTATAAATATTTATAGGCTACAAACTTGTTTTTTATTCTCTTTAGCTGGAAAAACTTCTATTAACACTAGTGCAGAATCTCTTGATAGCTCCTATTTGTTATACAAACCTTCAAACGCCCAAAAGTTTAGGATGCATATATTCGTCATAAAGTTAAGAATAATAAACAATTAATTATTTTTTACTTAACATTGTACATTTTGAGTAATTTGAAGTTGAAATTGATGACTATTAGACGATAACAGTAAGAATTGTGTCGGATATATTATATATATATAACGGTCAATTGGATGTAAAAAATGTACTGAAACTGAATTGTCGGCAATGAAATTTTGAATAATATTTCGTTATGTTTCACATGTCAAATATTAAAGTTTCCGAGTAAATAAAGGTCAAAGTTACAAATTAATTGATATATTACATGAACGGTGTAAAGCAGGGCATATTTGTCACACAATATTTTATGACCAGTTTTTTACAATTAAAAAATTTTTAGAAAATATAATAGAGTGGACTTATATCTACCATATATACATTTTACTTGTACAAAAAATATGATAGTTTTATTGTTAAACATGATTTCTCAGCATTGTTATTTAGTATGATATTTTTAGTATGTATGGTAATTATTTTTTTTTAATTCCGGCCGATCTTTAGGATTTCAACCCTGCGATTTATGATGGAAATATAAAATTTTATACAGTTGTACATCAAACCCACCTTTACAAACCTAGATATGACTCTGCCTTCAAATCTTGTGCGGTCCCCCATTCAGAGGTTAACATAGTATCTCCACAAGTTTTCTTTATTTAAATTTTTTAATTTTAATTTTTGAAAATGATACGATAAATATATACATACTTTTACATATTCATATGTGCATTTTACTCATCTCTCTATTAAAATGTAATATTTGAATTGTGTAATACGATTTTTATATTTTATTTATAATATTATTTACAAAATTAAAATAAAAAAACTTGTGGAGATATTATGTTAACCTCTGAATGGGGGATCGCACAAGACTTGAAGGCAGAGTCATATCTAGGTTTGTAAAGGTGGGTTTGATGTACAACTGTATAAAATTTTATATTTCCATCATAAATCGCAGGGTTGAAATCCTAAAGATCGGCCGGAATTAAAAAAAAAATAATTACCATACATACTAAAAATATCATACTAAATAACAATGCTGAGAAATCATGTTTAACAATAAAACTATCATATTTTTTGTAAAAGTAAAATGTATATATGGTAGATATAAGTCCACTCTATTATATTTTCTAAAAAATTTTGAATTGTAAAAAACTGGTCATAAAATATTGTGTGACAAATATGCCCTGCTTTACACCGTTCATGTAATATATCAATTAATTTGTAACTTTGACCTTTATTTACTCGGAAACTTTAATATTTGACATGTGAAACATAACGAAATATTATTCAAAATTTCATTGCCGACAATTCAGTTTCAGTACATTTTTTACATCCAATTGACCGTTCACAAAATTTGAAACAAAAAAGAATATATCCGACACAATTCTTACTGTTATCGTCTAATAGTCATCAATTTCAACTTCAAATTACTCAAAATGTACAATGTTAAGTAAAAAATAATTAATTGTTTATTATTCTTAACTTTATGACGAATATATGCATCCTAAACTTTTGGGCGTTTGAAGGTTTGTATAACAAATAGGAGCTATCAAGAGATTCTGCACTAGTGTTAATAGAAGTTTTTCCAGCTAAAGAGAATAAAAAACAAGTTTGTAGCCTATAAATACTTATAATTTTAATATTTTGTCATATTTATAACATAAGTACATATAATATATTATACAGGGTGTACTTTATAATAAAAAAAAAATTTTTTTGTTCGTATAGTTATTTTTTGATTTATTGATAAATGCAGGTCAATTTAACACAATTTTTTTCTCTTTCTTTCTCTTTATATTCTTAAATTATTATAAAAGAACCATAACTTAACTATACCAGTGCTTAATTATACATAACGAAAACAAAATTGGACGAGAACCGTTACTTTTCTTAAATTGTCATATATGTCATTCTACTTGTAGTGACCGAAATTAATTAAAAAATAATTTTACAGGATGACAGATTCATACATCTGATAGAGAATTGTCTGCTCTTTAATATTTGTCCTATTAATTTTTCTCGTGAGAAAACCCGTTTACGAGATATTTGAGCATGAACGCAAGTTTCACCGCGCGCGCAAATTTTCTCATAATTTTAACCCCCATTTATACGGCAACGGTGACTCTTATCGTAAAATTTATAATAACAACTTTTGTTTAGAATCTAATAAACATTATTTTGGGTGTCTTCTATTTGTGTCGTCCGGATAACCATTTGCGAGATAAATAAGAAAAACTAAATCCGCGGAGATATTTTTGCCCCTAAAAGGGGGACCACACACGTTTTTGAAATGTCGCCATTTCTAGTTTTGTAGAGGAAGGTTTAATGTAAAACTATACCAATTTTCATGCTTCTATCAAAAAGTGCAGATGAAAAGTTCTTAACGTCCGGACTATGATTGATTTTAATTATTTAAACATAATATATACGTATTTACATGCAAGAAGGGCCTTCTTAATTAAGTTTATAGGAATAACAAACATCATTTTTAAATGAGGTATCAAACATACATATATGGCAGTTCCATGACGTTTATTAATTAACAACCCATTAAAAATAATCATGTACAGTGTATTCCAAGTTAATTAAGATATAGGAAATTTAACATGGGGGCAATTAGAAATGTTGTAGTAACCTTTGGTCAAATTTAACGATGATGATTGGTGTATTTTGAAATGCCGCCACAAAATTTAATAAAATAGTATTTTGTTTTCAAATTTATATCTGTCAAAAAATATTATTATAATTTTATCTAGGATGCTTAAATTAATGAAATTAAAGTTGAGAACAAAATACTGTTGATTAATTTAAAATTTATCAGTTAGTTTCGAGGCGGCATTTCAAAATGCACCAATCACACTTCGTTAAATTTGACCAAAGGTTACTACAACATTGTCCCTATGTTAAATTTCCTGTCTTAATCAACTTGCAATACACTGTATAAGTACACCTCTTTAACTATCTGCGAGATGTCAAATCGTTATGAAGTTACTTGGAATTTTAGAACAATTTTAAACCATACCATTCATTAGAACTGTCAGTGGGTTGTCATTTATATCAACCCATTAACGTTCGTCGTACACACTTGTGTACACCTCATTTTATAATTCGTGATGCTTTCTATGGATATTAATTCACAATATTTCCTTAAAAATCAGATGCTAGTAGTGCAAGAAACAAAATCTGTTAACATTATTAGTTTCATGAGTGTTTAAACGTGTTTTAATTGCTGCGAATTATTTGTATATGAATAGAGGCATGTGATATGCTAATCTATTTTATCCAATTGAAACATGTGATTTCGAATTTTGTTTAAATCATATGTAATAACTTAATACCTTGATTTTTAAATGTAATTTATCTTAAAAATGATATCAGAAAAGCAGGCTCTCACAAAATAGGCTTCATATCTGCCAAATTTACTTCCACGAATGCACACCGTTATTTTTTTCTAAATATAAAAACAGAAGACAGATATTGCCCCAAAGAAAATTCTTTATAATATCAGAAATAAGAAAAGTAGATCGATATAAATATGTAAAATCACTTTTTTTAAATTATACATAATTCAAAGAATACAAAATAACATCGATATGAATTTTCGTTAAATTCCAATAAACAAATAAAAATTATTTATTAAATTGATATTATGTTTATTCTTTCGTGAGTAAACATTTACATCTTGTATTTTCAATAACAAAAATATATGTATGTATTTGAAAAACGATACAAGGATAATATAGAAGAAATGTTCTGAATAAACAGATACAGTAGCTCCATCTGTTGGTTCCCTCAGGCATAAAATACAATAAAATACATACACACAGACATACAAGAAAAACAAAATATATTTTACTCGATATTATTTTCTACAAAAATTCTCGCATATGTAACATAACTCGTTTTTTCTGCACCAAAGTGTTTCTACAGGGTATCGAATCATATATTAAGGTATTGGCATCAGTCTTGGACGCTTTAAGAGTTTTTTTTTATTGATGGGCTTCTTTTTTGTGATTCTAATGAACTCATGTTACTAATGAAACAAGTACCTCTTTATTAAAACATTTTAATTATCAAAGTCGGCAAACATAGCTTGTTTTTTATTTTTTTAACGTTTTTCTCCAATAATAGACAAACTAATTTCAGTAAATAATTATGTTAAAGAGATACAATAATATAAGGTACTGGCACCTATCTTGGCGGCTTTAAGAGCAAGGTATACTGTTTTTGAGATTGATGGACTTCTTTTTCGTAATTCTCATAAACTCATGTTACTAATAAAACAAGTAACTATTTATTAAATTTAATTACCAAAGTCAGCAAATATAGTTTGTTTTTTAAATTATAGTCTTTTATTTTGTTCAAGTTTTTTGAATAAATAACACCAATGTTGGGTACCCAGTGATGGACACTTATTAATAATTACAAAATGATAAGTATAAACCAGATAAAAATCTGAAATTTTAGCCCATAATAGTACTACATAATGGTATTACGTACTAAAAATTTTGAGATTGAGATTTAACTACAAGCAGTAGTATTGCAACCACAAAAATGGATGTTTTAATGAGCGTATATGTATATGTTGTGATTTTGTTTCAATAATAATTAAAACATGTTATATCTTTGTTAAGAGTTACTTTAAGTTATTATATGTGCTATAAATTTTTAAAGCGGACATAATTTTCTATCTAAAAATAAAAAATATATAGGGTGTACCCTTTGAAAAACAAAAGTTGGCATCGTTTCCGGTTTAACCGGACGTGACAGAAAATAAAAAATGGAATTTTAAAAACATTCAGGGCTGTAGTTTGGTGACCGCTGCTCTAATGTACAAATACATACATATATATATAATCTATCAAACATATATCTAACATAAATACACTATCAAATGTCAATTAATATCAATCACATTTCAAAAACTAACAATAATTACGTATACAGACACACACATACACAAATAATAAAGAAATAAATCCATCAATTTCAGATGACAGGAACAGAAAAAAAAATATCAACTCGTAAAACTTTATCCTGACTTCCCGTTGATGATATGAAACTGCTGGCGTATAACAGGACGATAGGGGGTGGAGGGGGGATACCTTCACCCCCCCCCACTCCTGAGCACTTTCTGGCTACACTGATGATATAATATAAAACTTTTGGTGAAACAAGATCTATGTCTTCGGCGATCGTACAAGAGAAAAAAGTAAAAACACACAACTTTTTAAAAGTTGCTGACTTTGACCAATCGGTATCAATTTTTGTCACAAGTGACCGAATAATGGTCGTGTATTGTGTATATATATAGTCGACCTTCTACGAGTCGATACGTTCTTAAGGATGTATCTAGGCCATATATTGTGTATACATTAAAAAAATTTGACTGTTTTTTTATGATCACAAAAACCACTGGACCGATTTCGATGTAATTTTGACTGGTGTATTTCGCACAGGTTATGCATAATCACAGTATCTTATCAAGGAACTGAGCAATTAACGTATAAAAATATATCAAAATCTTTTAAAAATGCACTTAAATTACCATTTTAACTTTTAATTTTATAAATTATATTTACGTGCATAAATTGACCGGTGTTTGTATTTAAAAAATTTAAATACATTAGCTGGACTCTGTAATTCAGTAATGTATCGGAACAGTCCGCACAAATGTTATTTGTTGAGTTATAAATGCAGTTTCATTAAAAATAAATTATAAAAAATATATTTTATTTAAATTATAATTTAACAAAAATCACTACAAAAAAACTGTTTGCACTTTCGTTGAAGAGAGAAAGATTATAAAAAAGAAAAACCAATCTTTTTCTGATTTTATTTGAAGATTTATCTAATTAATCAACCAAACGCCGAAGTACTTTTTTGCAATAAAAATAAATGTAACAAAATCATAAATATATATTTCATTGCGCACGAAATGAAGTTGATACATTAGTGCGTAACACTGTCCATGATATTCTTTAAATACTTTCACCCAGAAGGCCAGACACAAAGCACTTAAAATACTTTTAAAGCATCGAGAAAAACATCGTCTGTATAATTTTTCTCGGCAGAGTATAAAATATGTATTTTTTTAAAAAACCACATAAATTAAAACCGAAAACTTTTTTGTGTTTATATCTGCGTTCGTTCTTTTTAAAAATATATGCGCGTGGATTATTATTTTAACATAAAAGTGCTCCAGAATGTTTGGACTCGCCACAAGTCATGTGTATTTAATTTTTATATCTGGCTTTTTAAAATAAACGACCAATGTTAAAAAATAATCTACTGTATTATTTAATTTTTAATCGTACATATGTCAGTCAAAATTATTTTTGTAACGAATTTATTTATCAATCCGTAAAGTGACAGTTTTTCAAATTTTTTAATACCTGCCATTCAAAACTATTTTTTTGACAAAATAAAATTAAGTCTTGAGGCTTCTGTGGTGATCTTGAAATGGATCTTGGCTTCTGGGTGTAAGCCGCGTCGATTTGGTCGTGTTATCGGTCAACGTTTCGTCACACAGTGGACATCTTCAGGGCTCTTCTTCTTTAGAAGATGTCCACTGCAATCTGTGACGAAACGTTGGCCGATAAGATCCAAAATAAAATTATATATTTAAGGATGTATGGCACATACAGTCTGAGTCGAAAATAATGTAAATCTAGATGCAATGAACGATCAAAATCAAATTTTGAATTATTCACTTTAAATGTTCATAAGAAAATCAAATTGGTTTATACACTAAATAAACTATAAAAACACATTTGTTTAAAACTTAATTTCCCATTATTGACTGTTATTTTAGAATTTTAGCCAAAAAATTAATATTTGTGTTGATAATACGAAGAATTTTTATTCTGAATTCATCTGTCAGATATAAAAACAAAAGATGTATGTATATAAAAGACATAAATTAAAATATTTTTAAATAACACTATTTAGAACATATGTATGTATGTGGAACATACAAATGTAATGAAAATGATAATATTAGTACTTCATATGCTTACATATTGGAAAAATATGTAATAAAAACAAATCATTACATTTCAGTACATTTTTTTTTTTTATATATTTTTCACCAATAATAATTTTTTTTCTCACAATTTGGTTCTGTATGTGTATAATTTTTTTTATGAAACTTGTTGCTAAATATGTAAGTGACGTGTTGTGAAAATTTCAGATTTGTCTCGATCTTGAACCATGTCTTTTATTGGACTTTAACCGTCAATACATCAATCTTCCTATGTTAATTTAAAAAAATAATAACTTTCAAACTATGTTGTAAAACTTTTTGAAATTTTGTGTGGGTATTTAAGATTTATAAAGGAGTCACATCTTCCAATTTCAACTATTTTTCGTTGAAATTAGATACCTACCATACATGCTTAAGATTTTTTTATTTTATCACTACATCGACTGATATGAAGCCTAAGACCCCAAAATTATTATATATACTATACTAGCTGTTACCCACGACTTCGTTTGCGTGAAATTTAAGTTAGGTGGGAGATATCAGAAAAGGAGAAAATCTACTTGACATAAAAGAAGAAGGTTAGATAATAAAGATTTCTGTTATGATAGTCGATAAAACAGGTCGCGCGTGTAAATGTCACATACCAATTTTTTATCGAATACATTTTCGAGATACAAAGTAGGCTATGTCCTTCCTCAGGATGTAAGCTATCTCTGCCAAATTACATCAAAATCGGTTCAGCAGTTTAACCGTAAAAAGGTAACAAATAGACAGACAGACACATTTTCATATTTATAATATTCGTATAGATGTTAGAAAAATGTACTGAACCAATTTTGATGTGATTTTCACTATTAGAAAGCCTAATACCCTAGAATTAATTTATTCCTTCATTATAAATTATAACGTACCTACTTTTTAATGTTATCGTCGATTTTTAAAACCTCTGGTAAATGGAAATGAGCTTCGGGGTACAGTTTCATTAAAAATTCTTAACGAAAATATTTTGAAAATACAATAGCAATTAAATTAAAAATATTATTCAACGAAAAAAAAATTCGTTAATTTAGTGCAGAGAAAAAAAACAAGATAAAAAAAATATTCAAACATAATTAAAAATCTTTGTCCGGGAATTTTAACTGGAAACACGTAGAATAAATAATACAAAAAATTAGTAAGGGACGAAAAAAAACTGCAAAATTAGTTAGAGTATGTAAATAACTGAGGTTGTTTTTTTTCTGTATTTTATGTTATGTATTTATTTCTGGAAAAATTCATGCAAAGTCAGAAATTAAAAATACGCGGAATGCTTCATGGTTATGTAATTGAAATTTTTTTAATTCATTTGTATTCAAAGCTTTGGAGCGCAGAACCCGAAGCTGGAGCAACGGAATTTTACTAGAGACGGTGAACAGAAAAAATTCCCAACATTAATATTTATTTTAGAGGTGTACCAAAATTCCGACCGGAACTCACGATGTAGATTTAAAGTGAATATTTTAACGTCACTACTATTACATTATTATTATTTTTATATTATATTATAATTGACACTACAAATGTAAATATATTCGATCGAAAATAACGTATACTATATAAATAATTCAACGAAATTAATGCTATACAAATAGTTTTACGAAGCTGTAAAAATTGCAGAATATGTAGAAAACACAATTTTTATAATTTAATGTATTTTCTTAAATAAATACAATATAAAATAATGTTATATTAATTTAAGATAATAATCTATGTATTTATATTTAAAATATAACAATAGTGACGTTAGACATGAATTCCGGCCGGAAAATTCGGTACACCTCTAATTTATTTTTATATTTTTTGGGGACATAGAACTCTAAAACTATAAATCGCACAGACTTCAGAATAGTTTTAAAATATTTGTAATACAGTCTAGTTATGCGTCTCAATATTTCAATTAATTTTGTTGACTTATTTAATAGATACAGCCCTTTTAGTAGAGTACATAAAAAATCTGGATCAGTTTTGACATTGTAATTATTTCTAAAAAGCTTTCGTCGCAATCATTTTAACCCCAATGAATTAAAATAATTAGTGCACCGAAAATAACATACAAGTTAGTGTCTTTAATTAAGACTCTGATGATGATGGCATTGCTATTGAAACACGTGTAAGTCTAATATAAACTCTTTATTATTAGGAATTTGTATAAACAGAAGAAATTTCGATAGAAAATTATTTACTTATTTTATCAATAAAATATGTTTGAGTTTTAATTAGGATAGTTATGACTTATGATAATACTATTATGCTGTTCAAATTTAACCCAATCGTGCCCAGCGTTGCATATATGTAACAGAGCGCTTTTGTTAAGATTTTGCGTTGCTGTAAGATTATTTTAATTCAAATGAGTTTGAAATCATACTTATTTTCAAGTATTGGACTGAATACATCAACAATACAATTACCAACGTTCTGGAGTTTTAGTATACTTATATAAGTATGAATTGATGACAGAAAAATCAGCAATATCGGTAATAAAAAAAACCTCAGCAGAAAATTTTTATAATTTTAATACTACTTTAATTAAGGGGTATAATTACTAAACGAGTCGTCGAAATAATTTGATATTTTAACAAATAAAACTAGACTTTATAACGAACATTTTAAGAGCATCCGTAAGTTTTTGTAATTTATAGTTCCAGAGTTCTATATCACCAAACATGGAACATTTAAAAAAAATTATCTCAGCAAACCATATAAGATAAACGTTTCATATAATAATTTCATATCAGTATGTTACATGCATCCATATTTCACACAGAGGAGCAACTTCAAAATAACCCCTATTGTAAATGTCACATTGCTTTTTATCTCCAGAGGCCACTTTTTATACACTCTACATGTTTTTTCTTGGTCTCTTTAGATGAATCTAAAATGTGAAATGTAAGAATGTATTGTTGATTGTATTTTATTTGATATATACAAGCTGTTCCACGGGAAGGTGTTGAAACTAATGATCTGTCATTTTCAAATGGATGCAGTTATTGAAAAAACAAAAATATAATTGAAATAAAACGGCCTAGGGCGTGTGATATGACAGGGTTTCGTAGTCATTACGATTTGTAAAAATTTAACAAGTTTTCAGAAACTATTTTTGTTACAGTGTTTTTTTTTAAAAGCTACATTCTGAAATTTTTTTAAATTTTTTGAATTGATAGTTAAGAAATTAGCGGAGGGGGGAAGCTCTGATAGCGACTTTTAAAAGCAAATAATTCGTGACTGAAGGGTTAAAATCAGAAGTTCGTAAAACATTTTTTGCTGCATTTTAGGAGACCTTAAGTGGAAAAAAAATTGAGTTCACTTTTCAGTCTATGACCCCCTCATAAAATTTTGACAGATCGTTATAATTTTCATTGAATTGGGCAATAAATTCGCATTAAAATAATTTTGTGTGTTATATTTAAAAGAATTATCGATAATTTTATCGTATTTTTCATCAATAAAATAAATTGATGCACAAATATTTTATTAAATGTTATTTATAATTTATACCCATTAAAAACTTTAGACTTTTTCTTTTCAATACTATTTTTTTTTAATAACTGCATCCGTTTGAACAGCTGATTAGTTTCAACACATTCCCATGGGACACCCTGTATTTTTATTTTATTGTATCAAAGTAAACTAGTTGTTTGGTGTTTTTGAATGAGTTGGAACAATTCCCAAGATGCTTTTACTTTTTATTTTATTGTGTCCATAGCTATCGTAATATTATGAAGATGTTGGTAAAATTATTTATTTACATCATATTATAAGGGGGCAATTTTTCCTTTTTCAAACGTTGCATAATATTTTCTTAGACAGTTTTTTAACTCGTAATTTAAAATATTCCAGAATAAATTAAAATAAAATGTTGTGGCCACCACAATACTTTTTTAATACTTCATTATACAAGTCAAAATTTCACAAAAATTGGAAAACTGGGTAATTTTATTTTATTTTATAGATAACCCGTGACTCCATGTGAAATTTAGGTTAGGTAGGAGCTGTCAGACATATGAAAAATAAGGTTAGGTAATACAGATTTCTGTTATGATAGTCGCGAATACAAATGTCATACACTAAAGCTTGGTTTACACGCTACGATAAATCGTAACAATTTATCGTAACGATTGAATTGTTACGATTTATCATTGCGTGTAAACAGGACATTGTAGCGATTTATTGGAATTGGAATTGGATTGGATGATTGATGCCGGCCGGCAACAATTTCTGCGAATCGTAACGACAAGTTGGAACGTGTAAACAAGTAGCAGCCATTCATTGTTACGATAACAGTATCATTTTTCACAATAAACGGAGAAACTAACCATAACAACTCAACATAAGTCTCTTCCATCTATTCTTAAATAATTCCGCCAGTCATTGGGTTCATTTCGCAATTTTTTCAATAATATTATATGAGAAAAAACCCCTTCCTTCAGAAACCACTGGTGGCTCCACTTTCTTCTTGGTCTACGTGACCTTTTCACTTTTCTTGCTAAACAAACGATATATAACGACCACAACAGTACTTCCTCCATGGCAAAAGCTAACTGAGTGTACCGCGGTTAACAATGAATATTGGACAAGAAATCGTTGCATGTAAACAGTACACACTCTTTTGATTTATCGTAACAATTTATCGTAACGATCGAATTGTTACGATTTATCGTAGCGTGTAAACCAGGCTTAATGGCGGCACTTCACATCTACATCACCCACATGCATCACCATGTGAAGTGCCGCCTTAATAAATTGTTCGGGATAGAAAGTAGCATATGTCCTTCCTCAGGACGCAAATGACAAATTACATCAAGATCGGCTCAGTTACAGACAGACAACATTGAGATAATGATCACACTCGATTCAAAGATCTATACAAACGTTATTGCATACTGTATGTAGTAGATATAAATAAATAAATAAAAAGTTAAAAGTCAATATGTTCGGACTTGAACTTTTGCAACTTTTTCCCGACACTTAGTTTTCTTTTGTTTTCTCCAACAATGCTCTCTTGATGTTTTGCTTACTATATAAAAATAAAACACTACACATCTAATGAAAATTCGCTTCAGACATGACTTTTCCATACGGATCATTAGAGTTTAGATACACTGGTATACATAGTAATACAACCACCAGTATTCAAACTTTTTTTACTTTCTTATTAATCAAAAACTATGTACAAATACAGAAAATTTTTTATGAGTGTCATTGATATATAATAACATATATATTTTCAAATATATTATATATTAGGGGTACACATAAGTAATCAATTATTTCAGTGGTAACCAAAGAATCAAATTTATTTTATGTTTAATTAAACATTTAGTCGATTATGTAACCTCCGTCGTTATTTAGGACCTTTTGCCATCTTGCTGGCAGAGTTTTAATTCCCTGTTCATAAAATTCAGTTGACTTTGATGTAAAATATGATTCTAGGTCTAAAAAAATTTATTTCTTAGAGAATTTTCCATGGATCAGAATAAATGAAAGTCGGATGGCGCTATGTCGGGAGAATAAGGAGGATGTGGTAAAACTTCCCAGTTCAGTTGCCTTATTTTTTCTAGAGTTAATCTTGCTGCCAATGTTTCTTATTCATCTCCGACAACTGATGTGGGAACAATATACCCTGTCTGTAAACCTTCCCGATTTCATGAAGGTGTCTTTGCACTGTTGACCAAGTAGCCTGAAGAGTGCTTGCTATTTCCTGAATACTCAGTTTGGGATCCGTTTCGACCAATGATTTTAAAGTGTTATTATCAAAGTCAAAATCACCATTGGAAAATTTTCTAAACCAACGCTGGCACTTATTGACTTTCAGTACGTCCCCAAACACATCACAATTTTTTGTTGTTGCAACCATTGCATTTAAACCCAATCGAAAATAAAACAGCATGCAATGACGTGAATGTTCTTCTGTTGGTTGATTGTCCGCCATTTTGCACCGGTGTAATAAAAACTTTTGTTTTTATTATGAACTAGCTGGGCCCACGCGGCTTCGCTCGCGTGGACTACGGAATTATTGTTTAGGATTTAAAAGTTAATTATTGAAAACAAAATAAACAATTGACAATCAAAAGAATACCGGCCTGTTCCCTTCCCTCTGTCCTGCGCTTCTAGTTGGTACGATCCATCGCCATACACGTATAATATATATTTCGATATTTTCTAAACTATACGACCAAATTGGATGCTGGAAATGGCAAATTATATCTACATTAAGTACTTATGACGATGAAATCATTTATTTCGATAAGGATTAATGTTTTGCATGTCATAAGTCCATGTAAACAGAACCCAAATATTTTATGTTTTCTTAGTAACATAAAAGCAGTAATTGTGGCTTAAATATAAAAGTTAGACATATGGTGTCGCGGACTTAATTGTAGAACTTTTGATTCTGCACAATTCTTTAATACATTATTTTGTTCTATATTGAACGGTTTAGGCAGCGTATTACAAAACAGCGCGCCGACGGCAAAATTTTTTCCGACTTGATTTACTATAATCGTCACTGCTTAGTTGTTATGTCACCTAACGTAAAAAAATATAGCCTATAACCTGGCCAGAGAACGTACCTATGAATTAAAAAAAAAACACGTAAATCGGATAAGTGGTTCTCGAGTGATAAGGTAACTAACGGACAGACAGACAGACAGACAGACAGAGAGACGTTGAGCTTTATATATATTAAGGATAATGCAGGATAGCGAAATAAAAGACGTCTGTACATGTTAAAACTATGAATTAGTTTGAAGCAAGTTTTCTTAACTAAAAATAATTGATTACTTATGGGTACCCCTAATAGTCTAACCATTTCTCTTTTCTCGTCGGTTACAAAAATGCGGAGGTACAGTCCCCCATGCCCTCCTACCGCTGGTTACGCCACTGTTCATATATAAATTGACTCCGCAGTGTTTGTGTTTTATTATTTTATTTCTTGATTCACCAATTTGTAGTTGTAAGTTTTTCTCATATATTTTCCGTTCACCGAACTTTTGGTCCGCGTCCAAAAGATATTACGTAAATGTTTATGATAATAAAACTGGAGTACTTGTGAAAACAAAACCTGGGATGTAGTCTTTTTGCAAACTTGGTAGATAATTGGATTTTGATAAACTGAAATATCCTAGTTTTTAACAGACTTCAAAAAAAGAGGAGGTTCTCAATTCGACAGTATATATTTGAGAATAACTCCCACAAAAATGCACTGATTTGGACAATTTTTATTTTGTTTGAAAGAGTATATTCCCGAGGTGGCCCCATGTAAATTTTATCAGAAAATGGGAAACATAATAAAACTTTTTACGAAAAAAATAAAATAAAACCGACTTCAAAAACTGTTAAATTTAATTATAATATAAGGTGGCACCAGTCTTGGCAAGGACCCCAGTAATGGCAAATTTTTAATTAAATGTACTGAATTAGAAATATGAGTTGATATTTGATTATTACCATTTCTGAATATTGAATATTAATCTATAATATATATATTTAACTGTCTTACAGCATGATTTGATGATAATCGGCCATAGGTGTCAAAATGATGGACATTTAAACTAATTATTAGTATAATTTATTTATTAATTATTATTACAGTATCATAGCAACTGCTTTACATTGTTTCAAATTTGACGATTCTTTCTTTTATATCTTTTGTGTCGTAGTACTTGTCATTTTGTAATCATTAGCAAGTGTCCATCACTGCGTGCTCATTACTGGCTTTACTTTGCCATTACTGGAGAAAAAACATGAACAAAATAAAAGGCTACAATTTAAAAAACAAACTATATTTGCAAATTTTGTTAATTAAATTGATAAATAAAGAGTAACTTGTTTTATTAGTAACATGAGTTCGTGAAAATTACAAAAAATAAGCCCATTAATCCAAAAAAATTAAAACTTGCTCTTATAGCGGCCATAACTGGTGCCTTTATCTTACCTACTTTTAACAAATATTTTTTTTTTAAGTTTTTTTTATTGTTATTTGAATAATTATTTAAATATTAACGAGATTACTTAATATTGTTATTGGGGTGATTTAATTAATTGTAAATAGATTTAACTATTTATAGACAGATTAACATCGACTTTACAAACCGTGTATTAACTTTATATCGAACATATTATGTACATATGTACATATATGTATATAGAACTATGAAACCTTATAAATGTCGATGGGGCAAGAACTTATAATACTGTTTGTAAAATTATTATAATATGAACTTCACGCCAGTTACCAAAATGTCGATATATTAATTATATATACAGCAAGGCCGGATCAAAAAAATTTCGTAAGGAGAGGATAAAAAAAATATGTTAGTAATTGTAATTTTTTAATTTTTTTTAGTAATTAATATTTTACCCCCCGTTACATATGAAGGGTTGTAAGTGGTTTTATTCAATCCAGCGGGAAAAATACTACGGGGGCGGGGAATCAAGGGTAAAAACAACCCTCTATCTCGCATAGGAGCCGAAATATTTACGATTTTTCATAATGAAAGAAAACTAAAAATAAGAAAAATTTAATATTTCACCCCCTGTCACTTATGAAGGGTTGTAATTAGTTACATTCGAACTGGCGGGAAAAATACTACGGAAGAGGAGTTATTAGGGGGACAAAAACAATCCCTTATCTTACATAGGAGTCGAGACATATTATAAATGCGAAAGTGTATCTCTCAGTCTGTCTATTTGTTACCTTTTTACGGCTAAACCGCGTTACGGATCTTAATGAAATTTGGCAGTGAGATAGCTTGCATCCCGAAGAAGGGCATAGGCTACTTCGTATCCCAAAAATTGAACCCTTACGGGATTGCAAAAGGGTTAAAAAATGTATATGAGAAATTTTTTTTAGTAATAAATATTTCACTCCCTGTCACATATGAAGGGTTGTAATTAGTTTTATTCGATCCGGCGGAAAAAAAATCATCGGGATGGAGGTTTCGAAATACACGCGAGCGAAGCCGCGGGTAGCAGCTAGTATTACATGTATTCAATATGAATTAAATTCCATATAAATGTATAAGTACTTATATGTAACAAAATTAAAATATCAATACAATAATTTTCGTTCGTAGCTAATAATATACATAATTCCACATTCGCTTTTAATCTATAATTGAAAATAACTCCATATCGAATATAATTTATTAATTAATATTATGTTATACAAATGTGCTGTCGATTTTCTAAAATAAATATTTGAAAATTTAATTAACTAATTAGTTACAACACACAAAGAATAATTAATTACAATATGTACTGCAGTCGTGTGTTTATTAATTTATAATCCGAAATTGAAAATTATACATAAATACTAAATCCTCTGCAGTAATGACGCCAAATTGTCAGACCCACAAAAATAAACAAAATGATCTTCAAAACATTACATAAAACTTTTACGAAGCCAAAAGTACTTTTTCTTATTAAAAAAATTGTCAAAAAAATGATTGGAACACTTCAGTTAATGTTTCATCAAAATCGGTCGAGTGGTTTTTGAGATCATCGAAAAAAAATATTTTTTTTTATGATATTACCCAGAAGCCAAGATCACTTTTTCTTCATATTTATCAAAAGAAATGATAAAAATTACTTCTCATAGGGTTGCTGCAAGTTAAAATGAAAATTTAATTAGCTATTCGAAAGAAAAAGAAAAAATATTTACATTTGTCAAAAACTTTTCAAATATATTTTCTTTGACGGCGGTTAAATAAATTTCCATCTGCGAGTTTTTCTTGTAAAACATTTTCATTTTAAATTCACATTGGCAATTTATTTTCAATAGGCACGGATATCTGGAATTTTAAATAGAATCAAAGTGTTTCTCTTTTTTAAAGCATTCGAAAACAGAAACGATATCAATTTTAAAATCTACATATACAGGATGTGACATTAATATACATTTATACATTCATACATATACATTATACATACATACAAAGTTCAAATCCATACTAATAAGGTACATTGTGGTACCAGTCTTGGCAATTTTTTAATTAAATGTATCTACTGAATTAGAAATACATATGTGTTGATATTTGATTACTACCGTTTCTGAATATTAATCTATAATATATACATTTAACTGTCTTACAGCGTGATTTGATGACAATCGGCCAATAGGTGTCAAAATGATGGACATTTAAACTAATTATTAGTATAATTTATTTATTAATTATTATTACAGTATCATAGCAACTGCTTTACATTGTTTCAAATTTGACGATTCTTTCTTTTATATCTTTTGTGTCGTAGTACTTATCATTTTGTAATCATTAGCAAATGTCCATCACTGCGTGCTCATTACTAGTTTTACTTTATCCATTACTGGAGAAAAAAAAAAAAACAAAAAAATTAAAAATCGTAGATTTACAAATTAATATATACATATAGGTTATATGGTAGTGGCACCAGTCTTGACAAGGTCTGAATATTAATCTATATATGTATATTTAACTGTCTTACAGCGTGATTTGATGAGAATCGGCCAATAGATGTCAAAATGATGGACATTTAAACTAATTATTTGTATAATTTATTTATTAATTATTACATTATCATAGCAACTGCTTTACATTGTTTCAAATTTGACGATTCTTTCTTTTATATCTTTTGTGTCGTAGTCACTGATCTGGTATTATTTAACTGGATAGTGGATACCTATGGAATTACTATTAAACCGGATGGCTAAATTTCATACTTTTTCTAACAGTATCGTTTCCATTTGCGCATGCGCGAGACGCAACACTGAACTCAATTTTGATATAATATAGAGGTATGTGACGTGCTTCTATAGTTTATTTATTCAATTGTTAATCAGATTTGACAGTTAATATGCATCTATGGTTGTTTATTTAGTTATGATTTAATAATTAAAATACATTACAGGTATTCGCGTGTTAAATAAGTGTATTGTAGTTGATATACAATCGAACTTGTATGTATTTATTTATATATTTAACAAATCAATTTGATAAATTTGAATTTCGAACATCCGTTGACGCATGCGCATAATCAGTTTCGGTTGTTAGGAAATATTCAATTTCAGCCATCATGTCTGACTTATCATCAGTCCAGCCATGTCAATGGTCGTAGTACTTATCATTTGGTAATCATTAGCAAGTGTCCATCACTGCGTGCTCATTACTGGTTATAAGTTAAAAAACAAACTACATTTGCGGACTTTGGTAATTAAATTGATTAAATAAAGAGTTACTTGTTTTATTAGTAACATGAGTTCATGAGAATTACAAAAAACAAGCCCATTAATAAAAAAAAACTAAAACTCTTATAGCGGCCATAACTGGTGCCTTTACCTTACTAATATTATAAATGTGAAAATAACTCTGTTTGTGGCCAAACCGCTGAACCGATCTTGATGAAATTTGGAAGAGAGATAATCTACAACCTGAGAAAGGACATAGGCTACTTTGTATTCCGAAAAATGTATTAGTTAAAAATAGTGACGCTGTCGAAACTCTAACTATGAGTATCTCTAAGTTCGAAATAAACAAACATTTTCGGTTAAAAAAGTTTGAGAACCACTGAGTGAGTTTAAAAGTAGCATCGATGATAACTAGGTTTAAAAGTTCAACTCACAAATTAACTTCGAGAACTAATGTCACTGTAATTCAATCTAAAATAAAGAACTGATTTAATTCTAAAAGTCGTGACTTAAATTAAGAGTTCAAATGCATCCAATTAAGTCAATTAAGTAGGTAGTGGACTTATTTTTAGAACACGTAATTAATACTTAAATATATAAGACACAGTACAAAGACCAGACAAAAAAATACATACAGTAATCCCTCATTTTACACGGTTGATTGGTTCCATGAAAACAGAGCGTAAATGGAGCAATATATATTTTTTAAGTTTTTCTACCCTTTTTTCCAAACAGTAAGGAATCACAGTACTTAATTTAATATAACTTTTAAACCGGAAGTTTCAAAAAGTTCTTAATTAATATTTTTTTCAAGCGGGGCAGATGAAAAATTTTACTTTTTGCGTGATGATTCATAAGGGGCGATCGACACTATCTAGGGATACATAACAACCAATGCTAGTGCGTATATGAAAGTGTTACCAAAATTTGTCAGCGGCCATATTTTTACTTTCTTATACCATGTATATTTCATATATGTACATGATAATATAAGAAAAGTATAGTGAAGCCGATTTTTTTCGAAATCCGGATTTTGATGGAATTATACATTTTGACCTTCTATTCTGACTATTTTCGCCATGATGTCTGTGTGTCTGTCTGTCTGTCTGTAAGCGCTGTAACTCAAATACGATAAATCGTAGAAGGGTGAAATTTTATATTTAAGATTAATTTTTGTCTGGGAAGAAAACGTCCTATTTATGAAAACGATCTTTCAACTGGATACGGATGTCTACTACTATATAATAAAGTAAATGCACCAGTTATGGCCGCTATAACAGCAAGTTTTCGGTTTTTTTTGGATTAATGGACTTGTTTTTTGTAATTCTTATGAACTCATGTTACTAATAAAACAAGTAATTCTTTATTTAATCAATTTAATTAACAAAGTCTGCAAATATAGTTTGTTTTTAAAATTATTACCATTTATTTTGTTTACGTTTTTAAATATTTTTTTAGGAATTTATGATATAACTTCGAATTTTAATGAATAATTTTTATTAAATTCACTATTTTTTGTTATTTTCCCTTACGTATAAGAAAGTCCCGTGGAAGCTATGATGGTAGATGTTTTTTGTATTACGATACAGAACATTTTTTTTCAAATACATGCGTGATATATTTTATGTCGAGATGACATTTTAAAAGTTATATCCCCGGATAGAAACGTATAAGGAAAGATATCGGATATAAACCACTTTAAATGTAACATGTTTCTTACATATCGGGTGTTATTTTCACGAATTTTATTTCATTTGTACAACATTTCGAATGATTTTGCCCCAAAGGATGATGTGTAACAATAAAATAGTCGGGGGAAGGTGTGGCAATATCGAAAATAACTGTTTCAATAAAAAATAAAAATACACATAGAATGGGGACATTTTTTGGCTATCGGATCAAAATAGTTAAATCAAACACAATAATAAGGTACTTGCTTCAGTCTTGAATCATACTCCAGTGTTGGACTCTTGTTCAATTAAATGTAATAAATTACAAAACGAAAACTTGCTCTTATAGCGGCCATAACTGGTGCCTTTACCTTATATCTCGTTATGTTCTAATTTAACTACTGTAAAAATTTGGCACCTCATATTTATCGTCGTAATTTTGTGAAAAAATAAAATTAAGAAAAACGGCTACTCACAACCTTTTTAGATATTGACAAAATATTTTTTTTCCGATAACCCATCCCGAAATTTCGATGGAACAATAGATAAAAATATTTTTTGGTCGTCACGTTGAGGCTTATAACTTTGTAAATTTTTAATATTTTTCAATAAAAAATGGTATTGAAAAAGTTAAATATGGTCATGGAGGCAAATAAGGCACACGTTAATTAAAAATGCTTTATTTCGGGGAAAAAAATTTATATTAAAAAGGCTATGTTAATGGTACACTTTGGTTTATTATTAATCTAAAGAAGTATGAAAACCAACTTTTCTTAAATGATTTCTTCATTTTTAAGACATCTTAAAAAAAAGTAACTTTGGGCCTTATTAAACTATGGTGGTATAATAAGGCCACTTAACTAAATTAAACATTTTCAGATAATTATAATGTTATTTTGTATGGAAACTATGTTTTAATCAACATTTGGCGTAATGTTTGCTTGATTACAGCTAATAAATAAACAATTAATAATTTTATTTTAACATTTATTTTTTATCCATAACGTGCTGATTTGCCGATTCTGTATCCATAGCAGCTACTAAACTCTCGCCAGACCATGTTATTTCTTCGTTGTAGATGATTTTTTTATAGAACTATTAGTAAGTAAATGACATACCAATCTAGAACAAAATATGTGATCATAAATTGTAATAAATAATAAAAAAATCCAATTTTAAATTTGGTGGGCCTTATTATCCGTAAGGTACTACGGTATATTTTATTTATTTTTTATAAAGCAAAAACTTAAAAACAATAGAAATCAACTTTTTACCATAAACTTTAAGGATCGAACTATTACCTGAACAAATAAAAAACATATAATACATAAAAAAATTTAACAAAAATTGAGATTATTTGTTGGTTGTTTTTATAAAATTGAGCATTCATCACCATCTCTCGCAACAAACTCAGAGGTACCGAAAAGTTAGCGCGGCGAGAGACTAGTCGGTGTGTAGTTAGCTTTGTATAAGTACCTTCTATGTGCATAAAAAAATCCAGACCGACCCAACTATTGCAAATATGTTTTTTTTCACATGGGCCTTATTTGCCGCAGGTACCGTATATGGGCAAATCCACAGAACGTGGCCGCATTAGCTTTAAATTAAAATACTCAAATGCTTCTTCAAAATGGAACATTGAACGCACACTCTTCTATGTCGTCTCAAAATCTTCGTAACAAAGAGAAGAATAATTAGTCTCAATTTCAGGAGTGTGCTTCGGATGTTCCAAAAGTTACAGCAAATAAACCAAATAAAAAACGCTGAAATTGCCGTTCGCTGGATAAAACAATCGTGCATATGAAATGTAAGAGGTGTGCGCCTTTGAAACTCCGGGAAAAGGTTCATTGTACCAAAAAACATGTCCAGTAAAAATTTCAGATTCATTGGTTTGAATCTGAGAAAATTGCGGTGGTATGAATTTTTCTTTTTTTAAAAGTTCCATTCTGAAAACGTGAAAATAACCGATTTTTCAATGCAAATTGTGCTGCAGTTTTTATATGAATCAAGCAATCGACTTGTAACTCCATGTTTACATCCACAATAAAGTATACTTTGAGTTCGTGTACTTATGGGTGGGTAATATACATTCCCACACGCGCACTATTGCCGTTCCCAACAAGCGGCCACGTTCTGTGGATTTGCCCATATACTTAATAAAATGCCTTTATTTTAAAATAATGACTTATAACTGTAAAAAAAATTTCCACCCGTCACAGTGATTTTTCCTCTTAACAGTTTTCGTTATAAATCTAAGACACCCTGTCTTTTAATTTCTGTTACTCCATACCGTATATTTAACGTACTTATGTATGTGTTTATGAGATAACAATATTATAAAAGGAAGAATAAGAATAAGATGAAGAAGAAGAGACTAATGCAAAGTCAAGGCGAATGTAATCCTGCACGCAAGACGAGTCGACAAAACATTTTACTCCAACCTCCTGGGACCTTATTATTTTTCCTTTTGCAAAGATTGCGACATTCTTTGTGTGTGTGTTAAGAACCACAAAAGTGAATTGTTTGTGTAGTGAAAGTGTCAAGAGACTTTGTTATTTATTTATTTAAAACGAATTAGCAAGTTTAATGGGTTTCACATTGAATAAACCGACCTGTTAATCATAGTATCATAACCATGTATTTTTTTATTTATCTTTAAATTAGGGATGATTTCGAGGTACATTAAATTAGCACAATAAATGTAGCACACATTGATAAAAAAATAGTACTAAATTATAACCTGTTTAATTTTAATTTATACGCTTTTATTAAAATAATTCGGTCAAGACATACACGAGTGTGCCATAAGGGTTCCGAAGTACGTATTACGTGGAATGTTAGAAAAAAATATAAAAAAGTAGCAAGTTCTACTAATTGAGATCTATATTTTAACACCCCACTTGCCTAATAAAAAATTCTATGACGCCCCTCCCTATAATACCAAAATTTAAAATTATATTGTTGACTTTAGTATTTGTCGTTGGTAGTCCCACCAAAACCTCGTTACCAAAATTTTTTCAGATTTTTTGAGCCGATAGTTACAGAGTTAGAGGGGGTGGGGACAAAATAAAATACTGCTTTTTGCCGCCTACAGGTGCCATTTTTAAGTTAGAAAAAAAAAATATGATCAAATTCCACTAATTGAGATGTACATTTTGACATCCCACATGCCACACCCCTCCTTATTATTCCAAAATTTAAAATTATATTGTTGACTTTAGTATTTGTCGTTGGTAGTCCCACCAAAACCTCGTTACCAAAATTTTTTAAGATTTTTTGAGCCGATAGTTACAGAGTTAGAGGGGGTGGGGACAAAATAAAATACTGCTTTTTGTCCCCTACAGGTGCCATTTTTAAGTTAGAAAAAAAAAAAAAAAATATGGTCAAATTCTACTAATTCAGAGGTACATTTTGACATGCCACACGTCTTGGTATACAATTTTTTTTTTTTTTTTGGATTTGCTTTAATGCCTCCTACCGGCACTTTTTTTTATACATTTTAACGTGCCACATGCCTTGGTATAAAAAAAATAATTTTTATACCTAGCGTTAGCTTCTTATGTACAAAATTAGCGCCCATTTTGTGCTTATTTCGTACGATATTAAAAAATAATTAATTTAATGCTTCATTTTGACAAATTGAAAATGCTAACTTCTCATAATTTAAAAAAAAGAAAGTTTTAAGATCGTACGAAATTAGCACTAAATGTGCGCTAATTTACTACGCCACTTTGGTCGTGTATTCGACAATGATGTGTGGCAGACCCAATTAGAATTTTGAAAAAATTCTTTTTTTGCATTTTCTCAAAGCAGAATATTTAAAAAGTATTCTCTGAAAATTTTAGTTAAATGTCCTGTCCATAGACGATTCAGTGTAAGTTCCAAAATGAGCTAAAATACAACCTATCGTTTCAAGGTTGTTTTTTCCGTAGTATTAAATTAGCACCAAATATATTTATGCGAATTTCGTTTTCGAGCGATCAATTCGACGCATGTTTGTTAATTTAAGTCTTAAGTCAGCGCCCACTCATGCTTATTTTCGAATAAATTGATAAATAATTGCTTCTGAATAATGTCTAATGAGGGTTATAAATGTTTGACACCTGATTTATTAAGATTTGTCCTTATTTTACTTGAGTGTGCTGGCTTAAATCTTAAGCTGGCACACTCGCTTGTAATTTTTTTAATAAAAGAGTTATAACTTTTTTTTACGTACTAAATTAACATTAAATAGGCTCTAATTTAGTACCCTTCTTTTATCGATTTGTACTACATTTGTTGTGCTAATTTAAGGTATGTATCTGATGATTTCGTATATGCTACAAAGATTGTTATACTATTGTTAATTTATCATTAAATTATCATTAACAACCCCTTATAACCGAGACCCAGTTGCAAAAAGTATCGTCTTTCGAGTTATAAGATTTTTTTTTTCATACACCGACTTGCAAACACGTTTACATATTGCATATTGTTGTACAGCAATTAGCTAAATGGAGCCCGACATCCCCCCCCCACCCACACACTCTCCCACCTACCCACCCACCTCTCGTCAACGTACACATTATGCTGCAGGTATAATTTGCCTTGTATATATGTAAAATCGATATAACCGTAATAAATTTCTCTGGTCTATCAATTTTCAAACAATTTACGAGTAGCTGCAACAAAAACAACGTACGCTGATTTCGATCAGATTGTTTACAACTACTCATGGGCGTTGCAAATGCCCCCCTCCCCCTCCTCCCTCCCTACACACACCCTAAGACCCCATAGAATGCCGAGTTGTTTTTTTTTAATTATACACATTTTAATTTTTTATGAATTTATGTATAGTATATTTAATGCCCGTCCCCCCCCCCATTCCTCTTTAGAATTTTTATTATACAGATTACAGATACTTGGATGTAATGATGATGAGGAAATTTAAACTACCCCATCATATTTATTAATTTTAGATAATTCAGTAAAAAAGTATAAAAATTTTACCTCTTAAAAAGTATATATATTTATTTCAAATCATTGTAGAAAACTACCCCCCCCCCTCAAATATAAAATATCCCTCCATTCACACGGTTACTTGGTTCCATAAAAAAACTGCGTAAATTGAGAGATTAGTGTAAATATCTCTTTTTATCTAAATTTTCATCCAAATGATGGACATTTTAAATAAAATAAAGATAAATTAAAAAAATAAACGAAATTAATTTATGGCATTGTGGGGTACATAGGTAAATAATAATATAACTTATAATATAGAAGTACTTACTGTATTAAATGGATAATTTTCAATTCATACCTGAAACAGGCAAAATAAAGAAAATTAAAATCTTTAAAACATTAAATTATATAATCAATACTTAAGTATAATATAAATCTAGAGGTGTGTACACAAATGGGGTATCAAAATCAGAGCTGTGCAGTACTCGAGTACAAGTACTTAAGTAGTTTTTTTGAGTAATTGTACTTGTACTTAATTACTTTTCCGATGAATTGTAATTGTACTTGTACTTAATAAGTACTTTACTTAACAAAAGTATTTGTACTTAAATGTGTTTATTTGAAAGTAATTATACTTGTGTACTTGAAAATGTACTTAAATACATACAAATGTACTTAAGTACTTTTACATTATACAAATACTTTTTCAATTACAAATAAAGAAATAGAAACATTGTTGCCTTTATTTAAAAAAACAGTTCATGCAGTTCTGGTATTATTTTTTTATAAGTAACCCCCTGTTTAACAACGGTTTCTTGTTTCATGTTTATTAAATTAAATAAAAATATAGTAGGTATGGACATTATGTAGGTACGTTGTACGTTAAAATTTTTATAATGGTAATGGTTTATAATTTTGTCGGCTCGAGTGCTCCATTTTCCAACAGCTCAGTGGTTTTTATTAATTTATTTTTCAATCTCTGTAATAAGTATAAGAAAGTCCCATGAAACTAAATACAAATTATTTTATTAAATTTTCAGTGTGATTGCGATATTTTTCTTAATATATTATGTTTTGTTTTGACTTTTATAAGTCACTTTTGTGACCCGACGTGAATGTAAGTGATTTTCTTTTTGTGATATTGTGCATTTTAATGTTTAAGTTTCTCCTTATTTTCTTATCTTTAAATTGATATTGTATAGATTTTGACACGCTGATTTCAAATCCGTCGACTAAAATCAAATCCGACCCCAAAGCCATTTTTTTCCAAAATTTTGAAAAAACTAAAATTTTGTAATGCCATATCTCAAGAACGGTTTGAAATACAGACTTGCGATCTAAAAATTTCAACTTTGCACTTCATTTTCTATACAAAAAACATACTTTTAACGAAATCTAAAATTCACATTTTTTTTAGAAAGTTAATTTATAACATAATATATTAAATTTTGTCACGAGCGTGAGTTAAAAATACAATTCGTGAGTAAAAATTACTCACACGCCCAACTTAATCCATATGTTTGATTTCAAGAAAAATTGTTTCACTCATATCGTCTAAAACCCTCACATTTTTTACGACATATACTTTACTGTTTTTTAATATTAAAATAAAGAAAATTCTTTAAAAAAAATCATCTAAAGAATATGTGGCATTTCTTTTATACGTCGTTTTTTACGCAAAGACAAAAATGAAAAGTTAAGACTCGACAATGCACAAATACGCTTGGTTAAATGCTAAAGGCTGTATCTTTTCATCTACAACCCTTAGTAGAATAAGGGTTGTTATATAAAGACAGAGAATTACCAGAGCTTAGAGTTGTAAAACGAAATATCTGATATCAGATTTCAAAGAAAGAAAAGAATTTCGTTTGTATGATTATAATTGATCGAAATATGTATTTTTAAATAAAACAGCCAAGTGCGTGTTGGGCACGCACATGATAAGTTTCCGTAGTCACTACGATTTATAAACAAGGGTTTTTTCAAATTTTACTATAAACTATTCTAGCTACAGTGTTCGTTATAATTTTCATTGAAAGTACTAACAAAAAGCTACATTCTGAATTTCTTGTAGATTTTTTTTGCATCGATAGTTCAGAAAGTAGATACAAATATATATCATATATGTATATATATTTTTTCAGAATTAAAAAAAATTGCAAGAATAAACATCCGTTTCCGGCTGTGAAATTCGTCTCTCAGACTATGAAGATTTCCTCTGAGGTTTGTCTAGATTCTAAATATTAAATTTCTTCTATTTTTTATATTTCAAACAATATCTCGATTCGAAATGTTTCATGATTACTATACTTAAGTATAAGAAAGTATAAATAATATTGCGACTTATACAAACCCCGAAGAAACATTTTTGTGTCAAAATACAAAAACAATTTTAATATTATGGATATAAATTATTAAAATTGTATAGCAATTTAGAAAGTTATTTGTTATAAAAGCTGTATAAAAAAAGTTATACTTCCCAAAGATGATATAAAAAATATGATATATTATAACTCTCTCTTTTTCTTTCACTCCTTCTCTCTTTTATTATTTATTTCCTTAATTTAAAAATTTCTTCACGATTCCTATATCCAGTCGAATGCCTTTTATAAAAAAAATGTTTTATTTTTTTAAATTTCTTAACCCATTTACAACCACGAAAACTGATTTTTAACAAGATTTTTTTTTCACTATCCAAAAACCCAAGACTTAGCTTAATCTACATGATAATTGATTTGCGACAGACCTGTATTAAGTAAAAAATACAATTGATATTTTCTATTATAAATATATAAGGAACTGGCACCAGTCTTGGCCGCTTAAAGAGTTTTTTTAATTGATGGGCTTCTTTTTTGTAACTCTCATGCACTCATGTTACTAAAAAATCAAGTAACTCTTTATTTAATCAATTTAATTACCAAAGTCCACAAATATAGTTTGTTTTTTTAAATTATATAGCTTTTTATTTTGTTTTTTTTTTCTCCAGTAATAGATAAAAAAAACAGTAATGAGCACGCAGTGATGGACACTTGCTAATGATTACAAAATAATAAAATAAGTACTACGACACAAAAGATATAAAAGAAAGAATCATCAAATTTGAAACAATGTAAAGCAGTTTCTATGATAATATAATAATTAATAAATAAATGATACTAATAATTAGTTTAAATGTCCACCATTTTGATACCTATTGGCCGATTGTCATCAAATCACGCTGTAGTCTTACAGCTTTAACTGTCTAGTTAAATGTCTAGTTAATATTCAGAAATGGTAGTAATCAAATATCAACTCATATTTCTAATTCAGTACATTGAATTTTAAAATAACCATTACTGGGGTCATATCCAAGACTGGTGCCAGTACCTTATATACAAATTAAAGTCAATGCTTACGTTCGTAGAACATATAGTCGCTCTGTCATTTACCGATGTCCGAAATAAGCAAGGTGAATATAAATACAAAAAACACTTTTTAACGACAAATTTGTTAAAGTTATGATGTCTTCTTACAACAAACTTGCTTTAAAAATATGGCTGGGTTGTTAAAAATATAACCAACTACCCCTTCCCCCTCCTTTACTCTTTACTTTTCCATAAACATGTTGCAGTTTCTTATTTTTTAACTCCAGCATTTTTCTCTTTTACTTTTTCAAAGTTTATATTTTCTTGTCGTTTTAAGTTTTTTATATGCATCGCTAAACGCTAAATGTAAAAAAGTATTTTCATCTGTATATTTACTCTCTTAAATATTTTCTTTTATTTCTTGGCTCGAACCCAAAACAATCGTTAATAAATTTTAGAAAATCTATAATTATCATTTGTTTACGAATTTTTTCGATTTTCCTAATTTAATTAATTTTCCAATGTACATAAAAATTTTTTTTGGGAGAGGGAGTTATAGAAACTTCACTATTACAAAACCCTAAAATTAGTTTCAACTATTATCATAATATGATAATTGATTTACCACAGATCCGTATTAGGGAAAACTGCGATAATTGATATTTTAATAGAATTTTGAGTAGCCATAGTCGAAGGGACATTCATCGGTTCTAAAATACAAAATTCTATTCTAAAATAAGGTACTGCACCAGTCTTGGATAATACTCCAGTGTTGGACTCTTGTTTAATTAAATGTATTAAATTACAAATATTTGTTGATATTTGATAACTGCCATTACTGAACCATAATCTATAGATATATACTTAACTCTAAAATGGATGTCAAAATGGACATTTAAACGTAATTATTAGTGTTATCTATTTATTAATCATTATATGTATAACTGCAACACATGTTTACAATTACGATTATTTATTTTATAACTTTTGTGTTTTTGTGTGGGTGTCCATTACTGATTTTACCTTGTCCATTACTGGAGAAAAATGATAAACAAAATAAAATACTATAATTTAATAAAATATATATTTGGGGGCTTTAATAATTCAATTGATTTAATAAAGAGGTTTTATTAGTAACATGAGTTCATGAGAATTACAAAAGAAGCCCATCAATCCATAAAGGCGGCCAAGATATTTTATTATTAGAATAATTTTGTTTATTTATAAAAATAAACATCTGCCAAGTAAATGCACAGTGCTTCCTCGTGCTAAATTCACTAAAACCGATAGTGTTCAGATAAATTGCCTGGCATTGGTTAACCATTTAATTTTTATACAAATTTTACTACAAAATCTTAGTTCGAATTATTTCTTAAAACGCACCTGAATATTTTTTCATATATTTTTAATTTTTTGACAATTTCAATCTAAATCTAAATTTATGCAAATGTCAAAATGACATTTAAAATGTCAAAATGACATTTAAAACGTCAAAGTGACATTTAAAACGCCAAAGTGACATTTAAAACGTCAAAATGACACTTAATATATCCAATCAAATATCAATTTAGAAAAACAAAACACGAATTTTTAAAATTAATTTAGATAAATCTTTGTAAGGGAATATTTTACAACAAACGTAGTAGACCCATATTATAGGAAATTTAATTCTCTACAAAAAATATTCTATAAAATTTTCTCGTAACATGTGTCGTTCTTGAGATATCTTGAAAAAATAAATATTTTGGGGTGTCACCCCTCCCCCTTACACACGATTTTAATGATTTTGAAATGGGACCGTCCTCAAACCAAACCCAACCATCCGACCAAGTTTCAATAATATCGGTTCAGTGGTTCATGAGTTATGCGTGTGACAAGGATTCAGGGGACAGACGGACGGACGGACACACGGACACACGGACAGACAGACAGACACGGAACGAAAAGTGTTTGTCTTGACGTGAAACGGATAAATAAATTTAAAATTTTGAAATTGGAGAACTTTTTTTTTGTCTCAATTTGAAACGATCACATAGCTTCTCGTATCTTCGATATTGCGAGGAAGCAATATACCATATTTAACTTTAAAATTTTTTATCTCAAAAAAGGTACATAGACTATAGTCTATACCAATAACAAATAGATATAAAATTCTATGTAAGTATTAATATAGCCCCACTTACCCCTCCCCCTCCCCACCACCCATAATTCCCCATCCATTTAACAGCACTCTCCTGTCAATATGTCAAATATAGTATTGTTATTTATATCTTTTTTTTCTTTATTATGAAACCGGCTACTAAAATACGTTATTTTTCTTTGTCTCGACGAAAACGCCGTTTGTATTAATAATAATAAAGTGTCAGGTTAGGTTATATGAAGATATATCTTGAGATTATTCGAGAGATCATATTTCAAAATATCAAAATGGCGTTAATAGAACTACACTTAGACTAAACTTTTATGGATCTAGCATCTAAAGATAAATAAAAATAAATGGGACGGGAAAGAATAAAAAGTCAGTTTTATATATCCGAGGCTTTCTTGTATATTCTTAAAATAAACGGGAAAATGGAATATAAACAAAATAAATGTCAATTTTTGAATTTTTTATGTATTTTTACTTTTAGTATTGTAATACCATCGAAAAATCGTGTCCGAGAAAATGACAGATTCTGATTGTACTAACTTCAAAACTTAAAGAAAAGTTAATTTCCGCATTGCGGCTGTGCGTGTGTCTGGATGTAGAATTTTCTTTCGTTCACGATAACTACTGTAAAAATGCACCGATCTGAATTATTTTTGGGGAAAATGTCTCAGAGAGTACTTTTATATAAATAATTTTTTTTATTGAATGTGTTTATTTTTTAGAGGTTTAGTCGTTGGTTTTTTTTTAAATATAAACATATTTCTTTAAAATAATATATTTCAGACGTTTCGACCTTTGTTAGTCTTCATCAGTGTCTAATTTTTTTTTATAAAATATAGACATGTGTTACAGTATTTGACAGTAGTAAATTTTTATAAAATGTAATTACATATAGAGCAATTTTATAAAAATTTCCTAGTGTCAAATACTGTAAAACATGTCTATATTTTATAAAAAAATTTTAGACACTAATGAATACTAACAAAGGTCGAAACGTCTGAAATATAATATTTTAAAGAAATATGTTTATATTTGACCAAACCTCTAAAAAATAAACGCATTTAATTTAAAATATGATCATTTACATAAACTCGAAAAAAAATTTTTTTAAATTTATATTTCAAAATTATTTAAAAAGATAGAAAGAACATGGAAGTCATGTATGGTTCTCCATACCGATATTAGTATTCTGTCTGTCATTAGCATATTTAATTGAATTTCCACTAGAAATATAAATGCAAAATTTTTAGAAAAAAATATCAAAAAAAATTCGAAAAATCTTCATTTTATAAAAAAACGGCACGAAAAAAATTTTTAATGACATCCTGTATTTTTTATTACCCCAATAATTACTCGTTTTTACATTCTTCACATCCATACAAAAAAAAAATCACAATTTCAGTGTGAAATTGCGAGAAAAACGATTTTGAAAATTGTATTTCAATCTTCTAATGATTTATCGAAAAATAAAATACATTTTAAAATCATAAATCGGCAAACGGAATAAATGAAACAAAACACAACCGATGATAAATAACAGCGTGACGATTCCACTGTACATTCCGGCTCACATCCGCTGGATAATCTGTGACCTAGTTGATAAAATAACCATACCATTAAATGTAGTGAAAATAATGTTATACATACTTGTGAACAATTATCTATTATTATTAATTATAATTATTATTAAATACGATATATGTACATTATTGTACATATCAAATAAAAAAGACGCATTTGTGACCTCCACATGCTATTTATCCAGTGGCGGCGTTAGGTAAATTTAAAACAACAAAAATCCTTTAGTTATTCAATAAAAAAAATAAGTCCGACTTAAAAAAACCTATAAGAATATAATAATTAATTTTAACAGTTTTTGAAGTCGGTTTTATTTTTTTTCTTTCTTAAAGTTTTTTATTAACTTGGCACCGACTTCAAAAACTGTTAAATTTAATTATTATATACTTTTCAGTACTTAAAGGTTTTTCTTGAAGTAAGTTTTATTTTTATTTTTCTCTTTTGAATGGCATATCTTAAAAGTACATGGTAATATTCTGATAAAATTTACATGGGACCACCTCGGGAGTATATTCTTTCAAACAATATACATAAATAATATAAATTACCGAATTAAGAACTCCTTTATCTTCTTTGATGACGGTTAAAAATTATTGATTTAACCCATACATAGTATGAATGACTGAAATATCAGCAATATCGGTAACAAAAAAAAAACCTCGGGAACGATTGAATAAAAGAAAATTCACTTTTTTTTCTTTAATCATTAACGTATCTTATTTTAACCTTAAGACTACAAATTGGAGAGCATTTAACCCCAATTTGATATTTAAATAAATTTCTGTTAAGTACCACCACACGATGTTTTATAAACATTATCATATTTATGTGATAATGGTACGTTTTATCAAATAAATTAATAGAAAATTTAACAACAGTTTTAAAAATATTTAGAAAAATTCAAAAGTTAATTTTTACATTAATTTTTGTTGGTGTAAACCCTTCACAGATAGACAAACAGACATTCATACAAGCTTCATTGAGATAATGCTCGTATTCGATTCAGGGATCCTGACAATATGTAATTCCTTTGTAATATCTGGTTATTTTTTTCATGTTACATAAATTAAAATATATTTATAAGAATTATATTAATGTAGAAAATTCGTTCGCTATTTCTGCATGTGGGGGGGGGCAGTGATATAGTAGTTTTGGAACTAAATGAAGAACTTAGAACCATATAAAAGAATTAAAAATACATAAAATATGTAAAACCAGCCATTAAAAAACTAGAACAAATTATTTATTTTTTTATTTAAAAATTGTTTAAATCAATAGTTACTAGGTTTTACTCGTAATTTTCATATTGTAATTATGGATTTTTATTTTCTTGTACTTTTGTGGAAATGACTGCAAGTTTTCCTCTGTTATTTTTCACTTTAATGTAGTTTTCCCGAAGTCTGATTGCTGCTTTAATGTTTGAACAAAGTGGAAATTATTCTACAAAGTTAAAAAATAAAACACGACACATCAAATGTAATGTACTGTACTTTTTTATTTATTTTCTACCAGTCGGTAGAACGCAATTTCTTAATAAGTAAAAAAAACTTTAATTATAAATGTATACAGGGGCGTCCGTAGAAAATTTTCTTTCTTTCATAAAAAACTTTTTTTAAATATTTCAATTTTCTTCATATCTCTATCACGCTTTTGAAAAGCATCAACATATTTATTTATTTTTATAAATGTAGGTACATTTACTGCATTAAAAAAAAGTGTCAGCAAACCTTCACAAATTAAAAACCCTAAAAATACTGAAAAGAATATATGTAATAATTAAATTTAACAGTTTTTGAAGTCGGTTTTATTTTTCTTTATTAAAAAGTTTTTTATTGGCTATATAGGAAATTACAAACGGGTCACGGTTGGCCCAGGCTTGCACCAATGCTAGGCAACACTGAGCCAAGATACAAATGATAACTTTGTTCAGACTCGACCAAGTCTTGTCGACCAAGTTGGTCCAATCTTGGGTAAAAAATAGGTGACTCGAAGCTCGGTATTTGAAAGTTGGCTCAATATTGGGTAAAGAATAGATGACCGAAGCTTGGTATCTGAAGGTTGGCCTAGACTGGAACCAATATCGAAAAAGCAACCCAATATTGGGCCAAACTTGGGTACTTGGTTCCATTGTCAAGGTTGGCATTTCCTACATGGGTATACCCGAACATACATAAAAAATACATAGGGTGATCTGGTTTGGGATACAGTTATTTTAGGAGCTGATTCCTTGGCTCCTTGTGAGTAAAAAAGAGTACAGGCAAGGGGGTCTATCTTCAACACCCACTGAGCCACAGGTTTTTAAAAATTTCCTTCAGAGTAGTACTTACAAACAAAGATTATTTCATACCTTCAAAAGTAACGTAACTAGAGCAACCACAATTAGCCAGTTTCGTAGGTAATTAACTAACTTATTATTGTTATTGCTCGTCAAAGTAAAAATATTTATTTTATTTGAAAATTTTTATGAAAATGACATTTTTCTACCAAAAGATACTATAATTTTGTATCATTATTTTGGTGTGTCATAATATTACCTACAAATTCACCCTACAAAGTTTGGACCTGGGTCTTACAGTTTTCTAGTTATAATACTATTTCTAACATATTATATTTATTATTACCCTATTAAATGAAACAGTCATACAATTTTTTTGTTTATATTGTAATTATTTAATTGTTAATGGTAATTTACATAATTTTAAAACTTATTATGTAATTATAAACAAAAAAGTTGTATGACTGTTTCATTTAATAGGGTAGGTAGCAAAATAGTCACTTAGGGGATTAATTTAAATAAATTTATAACTGGAAAACTCTAAGACCCTGGTCCAAACTTTGTAGGTAATATTATGACACACCATAATAATGATAAAAAATACCACATATTATAGATACTTTTGGATAAAAATGTCATTTTCACAAAAATTTTCACATAAAATAAATATTTTTTTGACTTTGATGAGCAATAACTCTGAACTGGAAACACGGATAGCAATAACGCTAATACTGAAAAATACGTTAGTTAATTACCTATTAAACTGACTCATTGTAGTTGCTCTAGTTACATTACTTTGGAAGTTATGAGATAATCTTTATTTGTAAGTACTACTTTGAAATAAAATTTTAAACAGTTTGTAGCTCAGAGGGTGTTGAAGATAGACTCCCCCCTTACCGTTCATTTTTTTACTCACAATGAGCCAAGGAATCAGCTCCTAAAATATCTGTATCCCAAACCGGACCACACTGTATATTGAATGAATTTAAAACCTTCTCCTTTTTTGAAGTCGGTTAAAAAATGCATTTATCAATGCAAGAGACAATCCTTTTAGAATAAAAGAAAAAAAATCAAAAAGACAATACCTGCACCAATAAGTCAATCGTAGTTTTAAATACAAAAGAGCCCTTTTATCTTTTCCTTGGACAATACTTTCCACAGATGGATTTATCGTGAGTGAACCGTCAAAGAGGGCGTCATCAGTCTTCAGGATATTCACGCGGGTCACGCGATCTAACCGGAAACGGCGCGGCCTAGTAGGGGGTGGTAGGTGCGAGGGAGGGGGAGGTAGTACTGACGTCACAGCTAAATGTCGTCCTTCTCATTACACTGTGACACAGATATGTGTTATTTCATTTGAAATATATTATGTCACATTTGACCGGTTCACACGTCAAATGTGACGAGTATACACGCAAAGTATTATTTAAAATAATATAAGGTACTGGCACCAGTCTTGGACGCTTTAAAAACAAAGTATACTGTTTTTTTGGGATTGATGACTTCTTTTTTTTCTCATGAACTCATGTTACTAATAAAACAAGTATCTCTTTATTAAATCAATTTAATTACCAAAGTTCATAAATATAGTTTTTTTAATTATGGTCAGTAATGGGCACCCAGTAATGGACGCTTGCTAATGATAATACAATTATAAGTACAAAGAAAATAAAGAATCGTAAAATTGTAAAGAATGTAAAGCAGATGCTATGATATGCTATAATAATTCATAAATATATTACACTAATAATTAATTTAAATGTCCACCATTTTGACAACCGTGTCATCAAATTAAGCTATTTTACAGTTAAGTTTATATAGATTATGATTCAGTTATTATCAACAAATATTTGTAATTTAATACATTTAATTAAACCAGTGTCCAACACTGGGGTGTGATCCAAGATTGGTGCCAGTACCTTATATGTATCGAGTTAGCTTTGAAATAAAATACTACGGTTATTTATCTTATTGTTTTAATATCCATGATTATGGAAAATTAAATAAAAACATTATTATCCTGTTCGGTGGCATAGAACTCTGTAACTATAAATTACACAGATTGGTCTTAAAATATACTTCACAGTATCTAGTTTCCCGTGTTAAAATTTAAAATTACTCCGATGAATAGTTTAGAAATTACAGTCATTTGAGTATAGTACATATTATATGAAAATTTAAAAAAATAGTGTTTTTTACTGCAGTTTAACTCTCACCACTGAAATGTAGTTGTGGTTGTTTATAACATCACTGTCAATTAAAAGTATTTAATTACAGAATTTGCAGCTTCTGCTGTTTCCTTTTTCAATTAATATAGCTATCCAAAATATATTATAGCATGGAATTTTTGGAATTGGGCTCATTTGTTTTAAGGGTGAGCCCCGCCAATAAAAAATCAAACATATGTATTTTTATGATAAATCAATAAATATTCGAGTTCACCACCGAATAAAAAGACACAAATATTATTGTTAGTTTAATTTATTTATATTAGAGTAGACTGGTCTCAACAATATACATATTTAAAGGTGTTTTATAAATAATTCGGGCAAGACATACACGAGTGTATGCCATAAGGGTTCCGAAGTACGTACTACTTGGAATGTTTGGAGCCACTTACAGGTGCATTTTTGAATCAGAAAAAAATATAAAAAAAGTGTCAAGTTCTACTAATTGAAATCTACATTTTGACTAGATATCAAAATAAAAAATTCTATATATATAATTTATAATATATAATATAAATATATAATTTTTTTATTAACATAAAAAATATCTTTCTCAGATATTGTCTTAAAAGGAATACAATTTTAATTAATTTCTCTATAAATAATTAAATAAATTTAGATACCAAAATACTATGCGTTTATGTACTAATTAAATAATTCCGGGTATCTTAATTAAATATTTAATTGATTTATGTATTAATAAGAACAACCACATCCTATAGAACATTAATAATAAAATAATAATAACTTACAGTTTACAAATACAGTAGATCATCTTTAATTCGAAAACTATTTATTATATGTAATAACTAGAGATTGGAAAAATAGTTTTCAACTATTGCGAAAAATGTATTTTTGTAATTTTTATTACATACCTCCACCGTTTTCAGAAAACTGGTTTGATTGAACACAATTTGAAATCAACTATTTGTAACTACCTTTCCAACTATTTTTAAACTATTTACGACACTTTTTACTGCTTCGTTTGCACTAATTATTATTAAATCGTAAAAAAAAATATTTTCCGAAAAAAAAATTCAACTAGTAACTATTTCATTGAAAATAACAACTATTTTTCCAATCTCTAGTAATAACTTTGATCTACACTATACAGTAAGACTTCGAAAACCATTGATTCTAATTCTACAACAAAAACTATTAACTATACAGTGCGTTCACGATGAAAGGAACAAATTCGTTTAAAATTCAGGTAATTATTTTGTGGAAAAACGCTCGGACCCGTCGATTAGTATTTTTAGTTGCGGATTTTTTTGAGATAAGAAAATTGTATACAGGATGTCTCAGGAAAAACATATGCAGTCATCATTGATTTTTTTAAATGGAATACTCTATATATTATACCATTTTTGAATTGTGCGATAAATTTTGAACACTTTTTGTACAGCATACCATATCTCTAAAATCAGTGGTTTTCGGAATAATGACGTTTGAAAATTGACATTTTGAAATACACAGAAGTCAAATAAAATGTTTAAATTGAACAAAAACACCCTGAAATTTTTTTAAAAGCCAACAAAAATAACATGGTATTGCAAAAAAAAGAAAAAAAAAGAAAAAAAAGGAAAAAAAAAAAAAGTTCAATGTTTTTTTTTGTATAAAATAAAAAATGATTTTTCGAAATTATTCATATATTTTTAATATAATTTTACATATAAATAATGAAAATATTAGTTGCTTTTGAGTTAAAATACGGACAGATGGACAAGAAATCTTCGCTAATAAATTTCCATTTGACAGAACCCTTAATCTGGCCTAAATTTATATCTTATTTTTTACTCATCACTACAGTCAAAACTACATATATTTACGCCTTAAATTTTGAGTAATTTTTTTAACATTCTGTATATACCTACCAAAAACTATCTTACATATTTTTCAACGCCGCGCCGTTATAAAATCAATACTATATTCAATAATTTTGCCATATTTGTGCTATTTCCGTACTGCCACATATATTTAAGTTGTGAGGGAGGTACCTGTATAATATATCACACTGACAGCTGTGAATCGTCTACAACAGTTAACAGTATTGCAGTTATGACAACGTTAAACAAAAAAAAAAAAAAAAACAAAAAAAAACTGCGACCACTACAAAACTTACTATACGTTATTATACAGATATCTTGAAAATAGTTCGTTATAACTAGAGATTGGAAAAATAGTTGTTATTTTCAATGAAATAGTTACTAGTTGAATTTTTTTTCGGAAAATAGTTTTTTTACGATTTAATAATAATTAGTGCAAACGAAGCAGTGAAAAGTGTCACAAATAGTTTACAAATAGTTGGAAAGGTAGTTACAAATAGTTGATTTCAAATTGTGTTCAATCAAACCAGTTTTCTGAAAACGGTGGAGATATGTAATAAAAATTACAATAAATGCATTTTTACGCAATAGTTGAAAAACTATTTTTCCAATCTCTAGTTATAACGAACAATTTGATAGAACATAAATTATTGATAATGATATTCTTTATAAGTTTTATCTGAAACATGTTTTCCTATCACGTACCGTTTAAAAAATATTTTTAAAATGCTGCCACCTTATATTGACCCATTAACGCCCAAAAGAATGACATTAAGTACACATACAATATATTTAACTAAATATTACAACAAAAACTTTTTTTTTTATATTTAGAAAAAAAATAACGGTGTACATTCGTGCGAGTAAAAGATATGAAGCCTATTTTGTGTTAGAGTGCTTTTCTGATACCATTTTTATAGATAAATTACATTTAAAAATCAAGTTATATGTACATTTAAGTTATTCCATATGATTTAAACAAAATTCGAAATCACATACTTCAGTTGTATAAAATATATTAGCATATCACATGCCTCTATTCATATACAAATAATTCGCAGCAATTAAAACACGTTTAAACACTCGTGAAACTAATAATATTAACAGATTTTGTTTGTTGCACTACTAGCATCTGATTTTTAAGGAAATATTGTGAATTAATATCCATAGAAAGCAACACGAATTATAAAATGAGGTGTACATAAGTGTGTATGGTGGGCGTTAATGGGTTAATACAATTTGTGATAACAGTGGCGTAGTAAGAAAAATTTTCGGGGGGGGGTAATTTTGGGGGTCTTAAAATATGCGAAATTATTATTATAATTTTTCATCGAATGATCTAAAATTTAATCTTCTGACTAAAAAAAAAAAAAAGGTCACACAAATGAAAGTTAATTAGTAAATAATTATTAAAGACTTTTTTTTTTTTTTTAGTCTCCTATATGATCAAAAACAGTCCTCGATTCAAAATTATTATAATTATTTCGCATATTTTAAGAACATTGAATATTTCGGTGGGGGGGGGTATAATCACAAAAAAGGTCATTCAATTCAAAATTGTAATAATAATTTCATATATTTTAAGAACATTGAATATTTCGGGGGGGGTTTCGACCCCAACCCCCCCCCCCGTTCCTACGCCACTAAGTGAAAAACAATAGGTTACTATCGTTTGTAATTACATTAACTCGCTACCAAAACCGCACCTGCACCCAAAACCCCATCAGAACGAATATAATACAACAGTAATATTGTCAATAAAAATAATTAATTAAAAATTTGTTTTATGTCAACTGTAAATAACTGTCATTCGTGAAACCGTACATACAAATCCGCTGTATAATAACTGATAAATCTTGTTCACACAGAATGTCATAAAAACATAAATCCTGTTATAATTAAAACGACAATCAAAATTTACTTATTATTTACAAAAGTAAACAAACATAGCAAGATCTTAGTAGGCACGTATAACCCAAATGGAGATTATCAGAGCTCTTTGTTTTATTACATACGTTCTAACAAATCTTAAACATTGTTTAAATATTTGTATTAATTTACGAGAGCAGCGCATGTCAAACGGTCATGAATTGAATTTTTTTTAAATATTAATAATTTTAATGAAAAATAAATTATTGTTTACGCTTAATGATTTCAAATTTTAATATGTAAAACTAGATTAAATAATTAGCATTTCAAGCATTTAAAAGTCTCTGATTTATAGTTCCGAAGTACTATGTTACCAAGCATAAGATGTTTTGTTATTCATTAATATTGTTGATGTACTATGGGCTTCAGAAGTCGTCTGCCACCGTAACAATAAATTCGAAAATATTAAGACAAACATCATCTGTGCGATTTCAAAGTAATCAATTCGAAAATGTGAAAATATAGAGGCTGTTCCATTTGAAAATTTTGAAAAAAATTAAGTTCAGAGTTTTGATACACCCTGTACAAAGAATACAATTTTGTAAATGTTTGATGTTATATCGCAATAATAGAGCAAATGCCAAAACTATTTTTTGCAGAAAACAATTTTTTTTTAATTATATGTAGAAAATAACAAGGTGTTGAAAATGTCAATTTTCTTATAAAAATGGACATAATTTCGAAACCGCTCAATGCTTATATCAAAATATCCAAAAAATAAATGCTTTAAGATTATCAATCAAAAAAATATACATTCTATTTAAAAAAAACATAACTTTGATTTGTAACGCACTTATGGGACACCTTATATAAATGTAACTATTTTTAAAATATGCGGCTTGTCTAACCTGACAACTTTTGTATTTAAAGTTTTTTTGTTATAATAAATGAAATATTGAACTTTGATACAGTCTTGGGACACCCTGTATGAGTACCTATTATAAATGAAGAGTACTTCTTTATCTAGCAAATGAGTTTCAAAATATCTGTATTTGTTTTGTACATGGAGAAATGATTTAAATATTATAATAATCAAATGGAAGGAGCCTATTAAGTTTATGATAAGCGAATTTCAACGAAATCTGGACGACCACTTCTGCATTTCACTGTACATTACTTAAAAGGCTGTAACTACCAAACTATTTATTGAAATTAAGGATGTATGGCACGTACAGTCTGAGTCAAAAATAATGTATAGATGCAATGAACGATCAAAATCAAGTTATGAATTATTCACTTTAAATGCTTATAAGAAAGTCAAATTGGTTTATATACTACATAAACTATAAAAATACTTTTGTATAAAACCTAATTTCCCATTATTGACTGTTATTTTAGAATTTTAGCCAGAAAATTAATATTTGTGTTGATAATACGAAAAAAAAAATTTCTGAATTCATCTGTCAGATATAAAAACAAAAGAAGTATTTTATTGTTATAAATGACATAAATTAAAATATTTTTAAATAACACTATTTAGAACATATGTGGAACATACAAATGTAATGAAAATAATAATATTAGTACTTCATATGCTTACATACATGAAAAAATATGTAATAAAAACAAATCATTACATTTCAGTATGCCATTTTTTTTCAATATTTTTCAGCAATAATTTTTTTTCTCACAATTTAGTTCTGTATGTGTATAATTTTTTTTATGAAACTTGTTGCTAAATATGTAAGTGACGTGTGAACATTTCAGATTTTTCTCGATGCTTGAACCATGTGTTTTATTGGACTTTAACCGTAAATACACCATGTTAATTTTAAAAAATAATAACTTTCAAACTATGTTGTAAAACCTTTTGAAATTTTGTGTGGGTACTTAAGATATATAATGGAGTAACTTCTCCAAATTTCAACTATTTCTCGTTGAAATTAGATACCTGCCATACATCCTTAAAAAGCAATCTGAAGTACTTGTGATTTATAGTTTCAGAGTTCTATGTCACCAAATTTGATAACAAATTTCTTTATACATCTGATCTATTATAAAAAATAAAACACAAAATAAAAGTTTGAAAACTGCTGTTCTACATCACATATGTAAGATAAATTAATGCTAAATTAGTTGAATTTATAACGCTAATTTATCCCAAATACGGTACGTTTAAAGACCATTTTATTGGTGTACGTATACTAAGGTAATCCCACGCTAAAATATAATTGATAGCGATATCTAGGATTAGACGCTTTACTACAAGTAATTAATTCATCTAGTTTTATCAGAGTTATTATAATTAATATTATTTAAAAAAGGTTTATCTCAGTAATATTAAATCATATAATATTTGTAGATACAACATTTATTTATTTATTTTTCATGGAATGTCACATATTATTTCCTCAATTTGATCCCATTTTATCACTTTTTATATTCTTCTAGCACAGCAGTTCTTAAACTTATGTAGTCTATGGACCCCCTTTTGAACAATTATTTCTCAGGGACACCCTCCCTGCAGGGGTTATTTTAAGAAAATTTTAAAACTGCAAGACTTTATTTTTTGCTCCATACTTACAATTTTTGCTTTTCAACTACAATGACCTTTGTTTTTTGCATTACATTTCTTATTTTATTTATTTATTAAACAGGGGGGAGGGGACGCACTGATAACGACATTTAAATGCAAATATATCGTGACTGAAGGGTTAAAATCAAAAGGTAATTTAACAAATTTTGTTGCATTTTAGAAGACCTATCTAAAGACACCCTACTTAATGGATTAAATGAAAATGTTTTTTTGAATATACTTTTCAGTCTATGGAAAGGGGGTCCAAAAAAGTTTTTTTTTCAAAAATCTTATCATTTCTATTTTTTTGTCATCAGTCGTCGTCCGTATACCAAATTTCATCTTAATCGGCTTAAAAATTTTGAGGACGGACGGACATGGCGAACCTAGTTTACTACGGAACCCTAAAAAGGTCAATGTCCGGTATTATAAAGGAGCTAGCACTTTTTAATGAGGTATTATTAATTCTGTGATAGTATCTATGGATTAGCTATGGAATTTAGAGCAGTGATACTTCAACTTATTGTAACACAATTGGCGACTTTGATCGTACAAAATAATTTTCATAATATCACCACTGTTGTAATACCGTTGGTATTTACATACCACGCGTGCGCAAAAATTGTCAAACACTTCATGAAACTTCAAGAGAACTGACAGATAGGTTTGAACCCTCATTTGAAAGAACTTGCTAGCTCGTTTATAATACCGGACAAAAGTGGTCCAAAAAAGAAGAACTACCTCTCCTACTTTAAATTAATATTTCAAAATATTACATAAAATTTTTGGTTAATTTGGTAGTGGTCTAGAAAGGAAAATTACTTTGGCCAGTTCAAATTACTATAATATTTTCAAATATAACATTAATTTCAAAGTTAATTTGTAAGATTAAAATAGGAAAAAAGTTAAAAGGCCAAGAAAAGAAAAAATACTTGTTACAAGCTTTTCTATTTAAAATTAATATTTCCAAATATAACATTAAATATTAAATGCACGCCCAAAGTTTTTATTTTTAGTTTAAAAGTTATCAATATTTTAAATATGTTAACTCAAAATTTATCTCATACAAAATACAAAGTATTCAATACAATTACAAAATACATAAGCCCCTTACGCTAAGCGAATTAAATAAAAATAAATTCAGATAATTTGACATCAAAATAATAAATGACTTATATAAATAAATAAAAAACATAATAAATATTTTAAAAAGCACAAACGCACACACACATTTGACGACAAATTTTAATATCTGTCATATTTTGTATTTAATTACAAAAAAAATATAATACATACTTGACAGAAATGAAAAGATACATAACCATTTCAACATCCGGAAAATTTACAGTCATCATTGTGCTTTATTAATTATGATAAAAATGAGCTACCACAGTATTTTATATGCGTCACAAGAGGGGGGGGGGGTGTTAACAAACCCACCCTAAAATTTTTTAAACTGTTTTGTATAAATTAAAAACATCCAATCATTTTTGTAAATTATTATTTTTATCATTTGTGTGTTTTTCATCTTTAATTAATTTTCTTAGTGTAGCATGTAACAAGACAACATATTATTTACCCTGTATACAGTAGGAGGGAGGGGTAGTGGTGTTCACAAATTACAATTTTTAAACTGTTTTGTATAAATTAAGAACATCCAACCATTTTTTTTAATTTCTATTTCGCATCTTTAAAAAAAACAATCAATTTTCTTGAGAGGGAGAGGGGATCAATAAATCACAATTTTTAAACTGTTTTGTATTAAAATTAATGATATTCAATCATTTTTTTATTATTTGTATATTTTCTAAAAGAGACCAATCAATTTTCTTAATGATTATTTTTGTGGCATTTAAGAATACAGCATATTATTTATGCTATGTACCATTGAGGTGGGGAGGGGTAGAGAGGTCAACAAATCACATAATTTTTTAATATTATTTTTTATTTCAAGAATAAATTATCTTATTTCAGTATTACTTCGTTATAATCTGAAAAATCTAACTGAAACTATATAGAAAATTGAAAAACTAAAACCAAATTAGCGACATTTGCATTTTCAATATTGACATTTAATTATGAAACACTCTGTATACAGTAATCCCTCCATTTACGCGGATTCACTTTTACGCGGTTGAAAAAGTTTAGAAAAAAAGATGAAAGACAAAAAACACAACTTGCTCCATTAACGCGTTTTTTTCACGGAACCAATTAACTGCGTAAATGGAGTACCATCGGACCATCAGTAATTCTAGCCTCACCTAATTGTATATATCTACAATCAAAAATATGGCCTTTGTATTACAATAAAACCACTGTTATTTTGACTAAATTCAAAGACAAGTCTTACGATAAGTGGCGTCACACATCATAATAGACTAGACATTATTTCATTAAATAAAACCGCCCTCTTCCACTAAAAATATTCAACATGACTTATTTTAGTAGATATAAAAACAAAAATGATAAAATTGCTGATAAAAAAAAGAAAAATGTAGTTTTTCCCTCATACAGTATAAAATTTTGTTTATAAATAAAAATAACTTGATTGTCTAAACGTCAGTGTTACAGATTATTATTTTTATCTCAGAACTATCGCAAATTTGAAAAAAATGTTTCAACCAAAAAATGTTTGGTTGTGAGGGGGAAATCGATTAGTAATATTTATTTGTTATTTTAACGTGGTCTACAAGGATATTTGAAGGTCAACATCATTTTTTTTAAGTAGGGACCGATAGTTTTTATTTAGTAATCTTATTTTACGTCAAAACCCCCGAATCTTTCACTGAAAAAAATTTTTTTGAATAACCTTAATTTTACGAGATATCTAACTAAATAATTTCGAGATTTGGAACATTAAAAAAATTTTTACTAAGAAATCATCAACTTTAGAGAAAAAGTGCAAGATACAAAAAATGTTTATTTTGGTTTAATAAAACTTGGAGAATTATTTTTTAAATTTAAAAACTTTTTTTATTTATTTTATTTAAGCAAAAACAAAAAAAGATACGAAATGTTAAAAAAAATTCTAGAATAACTCTCCACGTTTTTTTGTTTTTTTGTATCTTGTACTGTTTCTCTAAAGTTGATGATTTCTGACAATGAGAAAAAAATTCTTGAATGTTCAAAATCTCGAAATTATTTTATTAGATATCTCGAAAAGTTAAGGTTGTTCAAAAAAAAGTTTTTAGTGAAAGATTCGGGGGTTTTCACGTAGAATAAGGTTACTAAATAAAAACTATAGGTTCCTATTTAAAAAAACGATGTTGCCCTTCAAATATCCCGGAAGGCTACGATAAAATAACAAAGAAATATTACTATTCGATTACCCCCTCACAACGAAACATTTTTTGGTTGAAATATTTTTTTCAAATACCTATGCGATGGTTCTGAGATAATTATCTGTAACACTTTAAATGCCCCACCTTGTATATTGAGAAAAATTAACGCAAGCTTTCGATTCACAGAATCATCAACTGAGGACCTTTTTTTTTAGTGGCGTCAATTTCAAATCCTAATTTTATTGAATATTAGGAAAAATAAAAACTGAAGACCTTTTTTTTTAGTCGTACTAATTGAAATGTAAATTTACTATTATATGTATAGTTTTTTATTTTTTTTTTAAATTATATAAGCTTGGTTTAGACAATCAAGTTATTTTCATTTATTATATTTTACGTCACTACTAGTGTATTATTATAAATTTTGTTTATGCTACTTATTTAATTTTATTAATACTTAAATTTTCATATATACCCCCTTCCCACTCCCCCCCCCCCTCTGCCACACACCAACCTATTGATCCAAATAAATTTATTTTCAGAATCATATCTTCATAAATAAAGTATACAAACATGACATTAAAAATAACATTTCGCAACTTTCAAATACCCTCACATTAGGGAGGGGGTGGGGTAGAGAGGGGCTGAAATGAATTCTCGCAATACAAATGACTTCAGTTCAGATTAACTATCAAATAGCGTGCATTGGTATAAAAATTTCCTTTAAGAAAAAAAAATCACTCGGAATTTGTACCATTACAAATATGGGAAGGTCACACAATGAGTTATTACCGTATTTAGAATTACTTGTTAATGAAAATTAGGTTACTAGAAAACAATACAATGTCACATACCAGGGGTACTCAACGTTTTCAAGAAATAAAAAACAAACAATAAAAAAAATAAACCGACTTTAAAAAAGTATATAGTACCTAATTAAATTTAACAGTTTTTGAAGTCGGTTTTCTTTTTTGTTTCTAAAAAAAAAACTATTTAAGGTATTTCTCGGGGAGAAACAAGGTACGCTATATGTTAGAAAAGGAAATAAAAGTGTACTATAAAATCAAGATAGCCATGGTATAAAAAATCCCTATACTCGCAATGTTAAATTTTTGATTTTATTTTGACGATATCTTCGCTCACAGATGGTCAATCATTTTAAGATTTTAAATGGAGCTTCTAATAACCTTTTTTTAGTTTTTTACAAAATTTTAGCTTACTCTTGAATCTTTTAATTTTTCCGAGAAATACCTTAATGTCATGTTCTCAACGTTTTCAAAAAATAAACTTAAAAAAAAAATGACTTCAAAAATATAATAAAAACACAGAAAAATATATAAGTAATAATTAAATTTAACAGTTTTTGAAATTGGTTTTCTTTTTTTTAAGTTTTTTATTGGCTTGGCACTGACTTCAAAAACTGTTAAATTTAATTATTATATACTTTTCAGTGTTTTTAGGGATTTTTATAAGCCGGTTCTTTTTTTCTTAAAAAAAAGTTTTTTATTTTTCCCTTTCTTCGAAGTTCACTGTCAGATTCTGATAAAATTTATACGTGACCATCTCGGGAGTATACTCTTTCAAACAAACAAAAATAGTCGAAATCGGTGAATATTTATCAAAGTTATACCCAAACAAACATAAAAAATATTGTCAAATTGAGAACCTCCTTATTTTTTTAAGTCACTTAAAAAGGCACTATCTGATATTATTTTCGTCGATTTTTTTTCCATTAAATAAAATGTATTTTTGTGCCTTAATTTAACAAAGATACATAAGGATTTCAATGTTTTTCAGGTACATACAAATATTTTATACCCTATAATAGATATAATGACAATATATTTTTTGTTTCCCTACCGAAACCTGTCTATCTGTCTGTCACAATATTATACCAACTGAACAGTTTGACTTAAAAAGCTAAGATTTGACATCATATAAAAATAAAATTTTAAGTTTTTGGTATTTTTTGAAGGGTACAAACGGGTTACCAAAAAAAAATTATCTTGGCGAGTGGAGCTGACAATGCAATGAAATTAAATATGTAAACGTTTTATTTATTATTTAAATCTTCGTTTATTTAAAGAAAAAATCTCAAATCTTGAAAAGTTACAGTGAAAAAAATCTGAAAAAAATTAGGAATATGATTCACAGGACTTTTTTTTCAATAATAAATAATATAAAAATAAAAAATAATAAAATAAAATAATTTCAAAAAACTACAGTACGGGGCACTAGTACATGAATCTAGACTCGCACTTGACAACTTGTTTTCTATTTCTTCCTCAAGTATTGCATTTCCAAATTTTTCGTATATCGTAGTTTAAATGTACATCCTGTAAGGTACTGGCACCAGTTATGGCCGCTATAAGAGCAAAGTTTACTGTTTTTGTGATTGTTACTAATAAGTAACATTTTATTTAATCAATTTAATTAGCAAAGTCAACAAATATAGTTTAATTTTCAAATTATAATTTATTTTTTTCTCCAGTAATGGATAAAGTAAAACCAGTAATGAGCACGCAGTGATGGACACTTAATAAGTACTACAACACAAAAGATATAAAAGAAAGAATCGTCAAATTTGAAACAATGTAAAGCAGTTCCTATGCTAATATAAAAATTAATAAATAAATTATACTAATATAATTAGTTTAAATGTCCACCATTTTGACACCTATTGGCCGATTGTCACCAAATCACGCTGTAAGAAAGTTAAATGTATATACATAGATTAATATTCAGAAATGATAGTAATCAAATATCAACACATATTTCTAATTCAGTACATTTAATTAAAAATTTGCCATTACTGGAGTCCTTGCCAAAACTGGTGCCAGTACCTTATATTATTATTAATTAAATAACACACATATAAACATAATATACACATTCTTTTCAATTAAAACGCAAATCATTTCTTACAAATATGCATATTTTGAAAATGACTAAGCAAGCAATTATTTATACAATATAATATTTATTATTATAATATAAATCTCTACTACAAATATCAATGGAACTGGCTTCTTACTCCTACGTTTCTTTATGAAGCCCACACTCTGTTACAATATTACTATGACTTACACAAAAGGGAAAACAACCATATTACATAACGTTACAAAACAAAAATATTTATAATACATTCCTTGAAAAAAATATCTCATATTTTTCTTACATAGAAAAAAATATCATAAATAAATAAAAGTGGTAGATAATATTTATATTATCTACATTTATATTTATTTTTTAAATTATTATACGCATTATTTATGTCCTTTTTCGGTATAACTAACCATTTTTAATATTTTTTCTTCTGTAGAGAAATATAAAAGTAAAAAAAAAATTTTTTTAGAAATTTCTTTTTATGCGGGGTTAAGAACTATCAGGTAGAAGATAATATTATAATATACATAGTATAATAATGTATGTTCTTTTCCGGTATAACTAATCGTTTTTAAAACATCCGGTTCTGTACAGAAATATACATATTAAAAAATGAGGGGGGGGGGGTTTGATACAAATACATTTCCAGTTTTTGATGAGTTTTATAAAAATCGCAACTATATTAGCAATAATTTGTGAGAAAAACAAAAAAAATTTAAATACTTCAATAAATTATCTATGGCTTCAAAGGTAAAAATGTCACCTTCTTTGAAATTTTTATATGGTTAAATTAGGGTTACAAGGATTTTTTTATGATGACGTCACTAACGATAATTCTACATTTAGAGGTCAATATATTCAATATTTTTCTTTCTTTGATATTTTATATAATATTTTTTATAAACACATCTGAAAATAATTAAGATTTTGCAATTTAATGAATTAAAACAATTATCATAATTACATCACACGTACCATCATTATTATTTTTAGAATATGATTCACTAAATAGGAGGCATTACTTTACTGGCGCTAATTAAAGATTTGGTAAAACTATTAAAAAAAATTATTTTTTTGTTTTTCCGGAATTTCCATATTAAATATACATTTTCGACGCAAACCAGTCAAAAAATACTTTTCCCATTGAAAAACTTTTATCTTAATTATAATGTTGTATTTATCTGTAACTAAAATTAATATCTTCAATCTAAATATATTATTATAATAAAAGACAAGTACTTTAAAGTTTAAGTACCTACTCATAAAAATCAACAATAAGTTAAAATTCGAACTACTGAATTAATTACTTAAGTAAAGTAGTTAAGTAAGTCATGTTATCAATAATAGAAATCTGTTTTTTTTTCTCATATCACTTATGTTATCTTACAAAAAAAATATTAACATTTTTATTTGACTGTAATAAACAATACCTACAACAAAAATCATATCTATATACAAATTAATATTTATGTAACCCTGTTTTAGATTTTTATCAAATCATATTCAAATATTGAAACATATTGTATCAGACACACAAATATATTAATAAATAAATAAATGAATAATTCTTTCATATCAAAATATGTATTATTGACAAACATTGTAATATAGTCTATCTTATCTCTATAAAATATTATATTATTCGCTATAATTCATATATCCCTGATATGTCTTCATATAATATCTACATTATTTATTTCGTTATAATATTTTTGTAGTGTTTTCGTAACACAATTATTACGTCGTAAGTTTTTTAAGGGTTGTTTATAGATATTTCAACATGATCAATGCCTCTGTAAAAAACAATCTAAACAATATTAATTAATAATACATATTTATTATTTGAAATATATAGAAAATTTTGTATTTTATATATATTGGACCTGTTTTATAAAAAATATAATTATATATTTTTTAAATATTATTTTAACTATATTTGAGTATTTCTTGGTAAAAGTAATTAAAAACGACCCCCTGTTAATAGCTTAAAAGAGTAATATTATGATTATATAACATAATTTATATCAGTTGCATAACAATGCATTATATATCATTACATTTGGACAAACAGACACACAGACAGCATTGGGATAATGGTCGTACTCGATTCATGGACCCTAAAAATATATAATTCTGTTGAAACCTCAATTTTTATATTTTACTACAAAATAATTTTTTATGTGACTATACAATGCATTCTAACCATTGTTATCTTAACAATCGATACAGAAAATGACAGAGGACAACAAAAACATATCAAATTCTACATACGCTAAAATTTCCCCCACACTTCCCTACTGAAATATCATTTTCATGCCACACGTCAAATATATAGAAAATATTTTACCTTTTTGACTTCGAAATGGTCAATTTTCAAGCTCTCTTGAATATCCTGGTCTGGTCTACACGCAGGCTGCTGTACCGTGGACCTAAATCCATCTAAGACACCTTTAAACGTGAATTTCTTCATGTCTTTTTTATCTTTATCACTTTTTGGCATTCTAAGCTGCACCCCGAAATACCATCATATTGTTTCAAATATACAATAACACGTAACAAAAAAGGCCCTAATATGTTAATACCGAACGTCACAACATTATGTCTAAATACATAGGACACTAACAATAATCAAAATACATTTTATAAGACTTAACAGTTCGAAGCAAAATTCCTGACACGACTGACAACTGCCTGCTAAAAATCTGTATGAAATCTACTCGACGCATGCGCACAAAACTTCAACCTACAGTATTGATATTTTTATTTATGTATTGTTATTGAATAAATACAATGTTCGATCCGTATTTTGGGAATGTCTAGATCCTGTTTTGTCCAAATACATTCCCGATTAACAAAACACGTGAAATATTCCCTTGAAATGTCTTTAAAGCTAACGGCAATGCGGGAATCAATACTATTCGCGCTTGTTAAAGTAACCAGTGTTACGTAGTACAGGTTGATATTACCTTGCTGCGTGCATTGGAAAGAGATAGCGTATGATTGTTTGATACATCTAGTACCTTGAAACCTGTGTAAAGTGCTCGAATGCACTCGATCGAGGCAATGAGTGAGGGAGGCACATCGGTGTGATATGCGCTAGAAAGAGATACACGAATAATAATTGTAATGAAAGTAGAAAAATCTATGGTATTTTTCACTTTATATATGTCAGATGCATTTTTAGGTTATGTCGAGGTGTGATGTAAACTAATTAATTTAATTAAACGGTGGTTTTTAGTATTTTTAAGTGAAATTCGTGTTAAAATGTTGAATAGAGTTATATTTAGAAGTTTTCAAACAGTGGCAGCGCTCTCTTTGTCTAGGAATATCAAAAGCAGCGGCTTAAAATTAAGGTTATATATTTTTCACGTACGCCAGTTATTTTATTTGTATTAATAACTTTTATAAAATAAATAATAAACCAAAAGACACGTCTTAATTTGTTTGAACAATAGTTGTCCAAAAATATTTTCTGATTGCTTTTTACTATTTAAAAATAAATAATTGAGGTTAATTATTTCACACGTATTCCAAATTTTTACCTTTTTGCCATTGTCCAAAAATGAGCATTGATTTTATTAGTACTCTAAAAGGCATTGAAAAGTAAAGATTTCAATCTTCAAAATACTTATTTTTTTATTTATCTACAGCCATTTTTACGACAAATACAAAGTTTTGAAGTTTATCCTTATTTTTTCCAAATTTTATTTTAAATATCCAATAACTCGACGAAAAAAAAATCTGAGTACAAATTTATAAAAAGCATTTTGAAGCTTAAACTCTACCCTTTTGAACTACAGCATGCGATTTTACCTTAAAAAATGTTTACTCAGTACTTTACAGTACTTTAAAAAAATCGATAATCAAAAAAATTGTCTTTATAAATATTGTTTTTTTAATTTTCTTAGAATATGGGGATCAATTGTGGGTATAGGTCTAACAGCCTATGGGACTATACGTACTGTATACATGTCTGAAAGTCCGATAGACATTTCAAAATTCATGGCGAAGCCTATTACCCCTTTAGACGAACTTGAAAAAAATAAGGACGATATGAAAGCTAGAATGGAGCTCATGATTATGAGAATCCAAAAAGAATTCTGCAATGCTTTAGAAGCTGAAGAAGACCCTGAAACAAAATTTAGGGTCGATAGATGGGAACGACCTGAAGGTAGGTCCAAAAAAATTACACTAAAAATTTAAATTGTCCCAAAAAATCGAGATTATAATCTGACCACTATCCACTGTTTTTTGAAAATAAAATTCCCTGACCACTAGAAGCTCGGGGGAAAGAAGTGATTGAGGGGCCCCCAGAATGTGCAAAAAAAATTTTTTTGCTCGTTAACTTAAATGTATACACTTTTTTCTTCTTCACTGATTTCCCAGAATTTATAATAAATTCCCTGACTTTCCCGGACCTTTTAAGGCTTCCCTGACTTTCCAGAAAGTGGACACCCTGAATCAAAGAAATTTTTTTTTACAAAAAATTTATTTTCTGTTATTTTTTAAAACAGGTGGAGGGGGCATTACCTGCGTAATTCAAGACGGGCGAGTTTTAGAAAAAGCCGGGGTTAATATTTCAGTCGTTCACGGTAACTTACCCCCAGGGGCTGTGGCTCAAATGAGGTCCAGAGGAAAAAATTTGAACGATGGGACCTTACCTTTTTTCGCAGCGGGTATAAGTGCAGTAATTCACCCGAGAAACCCGATGATCCCGACTTTACACTTTAACTATCGCTATTTCGAGGTACAAAATGGGGACGAGAAACAATGGTGGTTCGGGGGAGGGACAGATCTTACCCCCTATTACTTAAACGAGTCAGATTGTGTCCATTTTCATGAAACGTTGAAAAATGCTTGCGATCAACATGATAAGGGGCTTTATCCAAAATTTAAAAAATGGTGCGATGAGTATTTCTTTGTAAAGCATAGGGGTGAAGCGCGGGGGGTCGGGGGGATATTTTTCGATGACGTAGACACGCCGAATCAAGAGGGAGCGTTTAAATTCGTGACGAGTTGTGCTGAGTCTGTCATTCCGTCATATGTACCAATGGGTATGTAGTTTTTACAGTTTTTTGTGTTCGTATAAGAAGGTTTTGATTTTTTTATAGGGTTATTTACGTTTTTTTGCAGTGTTAAAAAAATATATACAGTGTAACCTTAATATAACGATTTCCTCGATTTTAACAAATTTTTCAAAATCCCCTAGAACTGCCCGTAAGAGCTAATGCAAAATATACCTTTATATTACGAATACATTTGTCAACAACCTCTTTATAACGAATTTTTCGACAGGTTCAGACACGTTAAATTTTTCGTAAGACAATCATTATTGTTTTTTTTGCTGTTTGTCACTGTTGCTAGTTTTAAAGTTGCAATTGTTAAAAAAACAAAAAAGGTGTTCCTTAACCGTCGCAAAGAAACGAGAAATCATTAAGTATGTAGACGAGAATCCTACAACGAAAAAAATAGACATCGCTACATTCTTACCTTGTTATAACGAATTGTAGACCAACCTAACCTTTATATAACAAACCTCACAGTAACGAATATTTTCTACTTCCCTTCAGTTTTGTTATATCGAGGTTGCACTGTATTTCTGATGTTATTATTTTGCAAATATCTAGCAAAATATCGTCCGTGCGTAAAAATATGCCGAATAAAAAAAATAAAACATTTCATTGTCTACAATATTAGTTCTATACATATTTCCCCTAGGAAGAGCGATTCAGGAACAAAATTTAGTTGGAAATATATCAAAATACGCGTTATTTTTTATTTGCAGTAAAAAAACATAAAGATGATGGATACGGTTACGCGGAACGCCAATGGCAGCTTCTAAGACGCGGGCGTTATGTCGAGTTCAACCTGATCTACGACAGAGGGACCAAATTCGGGCTCTACACACCTGGGGCCAGATATGAGAGCATTCTTATGTCTCTGCCGCTAAACGCTGTACGTTACAACTTCTCCTCACGTTTGTTGACATAGAACTCCGGAATTATAAATCGTACAGACTTCCGGTTGATCTTAAAATTATTGTTATACAGTCTAGTTTTACGCATTAAAAATTTTTTAATCGTTTCGAAAAATAGTACAGCCCTTTTTACGTAAATGTAACAAAAATGAATAAATATTTACTAGAAAGGTTGTAACTTCTAAATTATCTATACAAATGATTTGAAATTTTAACACGTAAAACTAGACTATTTAACGAACATTTTAAGACCATCCGGAAGTTTTTGTGATTTATAGTTCCTGAGTTCTATGTCGACAAAGATGATGTTTTTTCTAAATCGCACTGAATGAACAAAAAATTATTTTCTTCTAGAAATGGGAGTACATGCATTCCCCGAAACCAGATTCCGAAGAAGGTAAGCTTATGGAGATCCTTAAGAATCCACGTGACTGGTTAAATATCGAGGAGGACGAAAGTAAATGACAGTATGATGATGAAGATCTCTCTTATTTTTCACTTTGCGATTGTTTTTAATTTCGGTATCTAAGTAATATCTGTTAATGGTGTAGAAAGAAAGGGGAGTGAGGGGTCTGGAAGTCACTTCACTAGAAAGATTTTAAGCCCAGAATCAAGTTTGTAGCTGAAATAATCTCGGGGAAATGTGTTTCAGAACTAAAATTTGTAATATTATTTTTTAATTAAAATTAAATTTAAACCAGTGGTCCTTGAACAATCAGCAACATCTTAAAATGTGCATAAAAACCCCCTCTTTTAAATGAATAGGCCCAACATGTTTTAAAACACCCCCTGAAAATAGCGTGAAACTTGGCATATTTATTATACAAGTCAAATTTATCCAACTCTCTTCAAATTATGATAAAAACTGAACCAGTTGCCCCACAACAATCAGCAACCTCTTAAAATATGTACTAAAGTACACCTTTTTTATATGCCCAAAATTATTAAAAGTTTGAAAACACCCCCTGAAAATAGCGTGGAACATAGCATGTTTTTAATACAAGTCAAATGTATCAATATTTTTTTAAATTACAAAAAAACCTAAACCAGTGGTCCTGCAACATTGAACAATATCTTAAAATGTACACAGAGACCTCCTCTTTCGAATAAATATGTTAAATATTAATTACACCCCCTGAAAACAGCGTGGAACTAAGCTTTTTCAAACTAGCTTCAAATTACGATAAAAACTAAACCAGCGGTCCTAAAACAATCAAAAACCTCTTAAAATGTGCACAAAGACCGACTCTTTTTAATGTTAACCAAATTTAAAAACTTCCTAAATAAAAATCGCAAATCTAGCATGTTTTTATTAAACCGAATTTTATTTCAGTGAAGTTACTTTCCGACCACCTGTATATATTATATATATTGTTATTATGTTTATATTATATGATAGAATTATTGTAAGATAAATAAAAACATTTATTTTGTATTTACATTATTTTCAATACATATTTTTCATGACTTTTTCTTTTATTTATTTTTGGCACTCATTTTCCACGCAAAAGTTGTAAAGCGAGCTCTTCAGCTTCGTTTACAGATAAAACATTACTTAAATCTGAAATCTTCTTTTTCTTCTTCTCAGGACTTGTCTTTTTCTCAAGGTCTTTCTTTGTCACTAATTTTCTTTTCGTAGGTCTGAAAATTGCAATTATTATTAATTCTGGGGAGAGGGAAAAGAGCAGATTAACTAAAAATATTAACAATTATTTTTTTTTAAGCACATTAATTCTTCTTTAGATTATATTTCTGTAAGATTCAATTTTACGAAAACACAAAAAAAATTTATGATTTTTTAAAATTCTAGAACTTTGGTTAAAATTAACGAAATTGGGTCAAAAAAAACATTTGATAGCTGAAGAACTGTATTTTTCAAATCCGCAAGAAAATTTAATTTTTTATTATTTTTTTTTTTTAAAAGAGAGAGAATCATATTTATTTCAATTTTTAAGACACAAAAACTGACAATATTTTCAATTATATTTTCTGTAACTTTGGTAAAGTGTCGAAAATAGGTCGAAAAAAAGCATTTGATAGCTAAAGAACTGCATTTTTTTTAAATCCGCAGAAAAATGTTTTTTTTTATTTTTTCACCGAGTTATACAACCGGGAAGCGAGAGTAAAAAAAATCTTCGACCATTTTCACCACTGAAAATCAACCCACCTGTGAACTTCAGGAGAATCTTCACCACTGCTAATTTCTCCACTACTTTCCCCATTTTCCGAACCCCCCTTCCCATAAATCCTATCTGGATCTGGCAACCAGGAAAGATCAGGACCGCTATCGCTATCTTCACTTCCGAAATCATCTTTTTCTCCTTCATGTTTCATTTCTTTCAATTTCTTCTTTTCAGTTTTATGTTTTTGCTTAATCTTTTCCCTGAACCTCTGCTTATCAAATTTATCTTCTTCTTTCAAAACCAACTTCGCTTGTTCTATATTAATCCCTCCCTCATCTTCATTTTCGTAATCTTTTGCCATTTCTGACCTTTTATCTTTCGTTTCGTTCACAATAATTTCTCCCTCTTCATCGAATATTTTTTTCGTATTTGGAACAATCTTCTTTTTTAAAATCCGTTTTGCAATCGCAGCTTTTGTTAGGATTTTTTTATTCTTCGTCTTAATCTCTAGATCATTTTCTTCAGGATCTATTTCAATATCGTGATCTATTCTTTTCATTTTTAACATATCCTCATCACCACTGTTTTCATTTATACTAAAATCAAACTTAGGGACTTCTTTTTCTTGTATTATTTCATCTTCATTTGATTCATCATCGCTAGATTTTATCTCGAGGTTGAATTCTTTATTATTATTTTCGCGTTGTTTGTTGAGTCTTTGCAAGAATCTAATCCTAGGAGGAATCGCGAGCCCAAGAGATGTAGCAAATGAATCAGTATCGAGTTTATGTACGTCGAAGACTTCTTTATTTTTCATTAAGAAAACAGATTTGGCATAAGCAACAAAAGCTCTTTGAGCTGTATCTTTTAATTGAGGATTTTTCGCAAGAAATGCTTCGATTTTCCGTTGGGGGTTTTGTAATTTTGATGGGTTAATTCTGCAATAAAAAATGGAAAAGATTTTTATTAACACATTATTATCTTTGAGGTTTTTGAAGACGTGCAGAGACCGAATTCGTTGCCCAAATTGTTCATTCACCTGATTATTTTTTCGTATATTTTTAATTTTTTGACAATTTCAATCTAAATCTAAATTTATGCAAACGTCAAAATGACATTTAAAACGCCAAAATGACATTTAATATGTCCAAGCAAATACCAATTTAGAAAAAAAAAACACGAATTTTTAAAATAAATTGATCTTTGTAAGGGAATATTTTACAACAAACGTTGTAGATCCATATTATAGAAAATTCTATGCTCTACAAAAAATATTCTATAAAAGTTTCACGTAACATGTGTCGTTCTTGAGATATCTTGAAAAAATAGATATTTTGGGATGTCACTCCTTCCCCTTACACACGATTTTGAAATGGGACCGTCCTCAAGCCAAGCCCAACCATCCGACCAAGTTTCAACAATATCGGTTCAGTGGTTCATGAGTTATGCGTGTGACAAGGATTCAAGGGATAGACACGGACGGACGGACAGACAGACAGACAGACACAAAAGTGTTTGCCTTGACGTGAAACGGAAAGATCAATTTAAAATTTTGAAATCGGAGAACATTTTTTTTGTCCCAATCTGAAACGATCACAAAGCTTCTCGTATCTTCGATATTGCGAGGAAGCAATATCATATTTTCAAACTAGTAGGTATATCTCGGCGAAAAAAATCATATAGTAAAAAGTAGAAATTCATTTTAAAGAGGAAAGATAGTACTTTTTCTTACCGTAAACGAAAACTTAAAAAAAAAAATTACCTACTTGGTAATAAATTCTTAAACATGTCATTTTTAGATCTTTTAATGGTTTGGTGTAAATTTTTCGAAACACAATTTTTCGAATCACAATTTTTCGAATCACAATTCTTCGAAACACAATTTTTCGAAACACAATTTTTCGAATCACAATTTTTCGAATCACAATTCTTCGAATGAACAATTTTTCGAAAAATTTAAGTTTTATTGTTCAAATTTTATTTAGTAAATAAAATATTAAGTAAAGTAATATTTGGACATTTTACGATGTACTTAATAAACAAAAACCATGTAATTTATTTAGGTACATACATGCATATGTTAATACATATGCAGTTTACGAGATGGCTGGCTAATCCTCTCATCAATAAACTAATTTTGTTTAATGTTAATAATAACATACGCGTAAAAAAGAACATTTATTGGGATTTAAAAAACATTAAATTTAATTTATTAATAAACCAACTTTCAAAAAACATGAAAATACAATTTTAATATATTTCGTAAAATGTCCAAATATTACTTTACTTTATATTTTATTTACTAAATAAAAGTTTGAACAACGTAAAATTGTTTTGCTTTTTCTTTATTCTTTCTCATTTCTACCTTTATCTAATTTTGTATAAAACTTAATTGAAAAAACCCAAAACTTATTTTTTTCGAAAAATTGTTTATTCGAAAAATTGTGCATTCGAAAAATTGTGATTCGAAAAATTGTGATTTGAAAAATTGTGATTCGAAAAATTGTGTTTCGAAAAACTGTGTTTCGAAAAACTGTATTTCGAAAAACTCGCCGGATACCCTTTTAAGGTTATTCGATCGTTAGAGCAATGTATAGAAAAAAGTCTAAAATTTTAATATTATTTATGGATAGCTCATATTTTACTATTTTTTTAATATCGGACGTATGGTTTTTGAGTAATTAGTTATTAAAAATAAAGTAAATGAGATAACTCGCCGGAAGTGCTCTATTTATTGGAATTATACACAGAGACGTTTTAAACACTGATTATTCGAAACTTCAACCCTTTTAAATACTTTAAAAATTATAAAACACATACATTCACGTGTAGTTTCAGAACCAGGTTTATTTAAAGTAATGAAAAACTAGAAATACAAAACTGCCATGACAGCATGTTTGTAAAACGCGTGAACAAACCATCCGTAATAGTAATAGAGTTCGACTTACATGCAAACAACGTGTGCGAGTGGAACAACTAGTCGGCGAGGCCATAGTATATATTACAGATATAGTCTATATGTATTGTGGAAAAAAGATAGTCAGTTGGGAATATATACATACATATTTCCATTCGCTGTTGCACAATCTTTTGTATGAAATACAATATTTAATTTCTTATTTTTAATTATTAACAAAGTAAAAAATTCCATTAAATGTAAATGTGTACTGCATATAAATTAAAAACTAAATTTTTCTAAATTAAATCCTTTTATTGAAAAAAATATGGATAGTTCACGGGGTGCTAGAACAATAACCTTAAATTAGGTTATCTCAAAAACCTGACGTGATGGAGCGATTTGTACAACGGATTCGGTTTCAGCACGTCAAAAAACCCTATTCAAATAAAGACAACAAAATCATGTCGGGTTAAGGTACTGGCACCAGTCTTGGCAAGGACCCCCGTAAAGGCAAATTTTTAATTAAATGTACTGAATTGGAAATATGTGTATAAACTATAATATATAATGGCTATAATTTAAAAAACAAACTATATTTGCGGAATTTGGTAATTAAATTGATTAAATAAAGAGTTACATGTTTTACTAGTAACATGATCATGTTACTAGTAATTACTTGTAATTCTCATGAACTCATATGAGTTCATGAGAATTACAAAAAACAAGCCCATTAATCCAAAAAAACCCGAAAACTTGCTCATATAGCGGCCATAACTGGTGCTTTTACCTTATGTATAATTAAAAACATTTACTTGATTTGGTTGATCGGAATTTTCTTCTCTTCAAGTTGTTCGATCATCGCTTTTTCCTCTGTCGGTAAAAGAATGAGTAGACTTTCACCACCTTTTTGGTACCGCGCGGTCCTTCCGGCGCGATGGATGTACGTGTTAGCGTCTTCAGGACAGTCGGCTTGGACCACCCAATGGACTTCCGGGAAGTCGAGACCTCTGGCTGCGATGTCAGTAGCGAATAACACGGCTTTACCTTGGGAAAGATATACATCGATACATAAAAATGGCCCATATTTAACGACATAGAACTTTAAAACTATAAATCATACAGTCCTAAAAAAACAGATGTTCTGTATCTAACCTAGAACCGAAACTGAACCATAGAAACCCGTAGCTCCCCTGAAATAACAAAACCGGAAACCTGCTAAAAACAACTCGAACATCACCGATCGGATCTGCTATTGTCGAATAGGCATGATGCCTAATTTTTAAAAACTATTTTATGATGATCTTACGTGTCTCTTATTTCCAAAAAAATGCTTATTTCTGCAGAAAATAAAGGTTTAATCACAAAAATTGACCCTTTTTAAACTAATTTTTAATTTGACGCCAAAACGCTCGCAGGTGGCATGGTGCATTTTTGACGTCACGCCTATGTAAACACTCCTTGTCAACTATAATAAATCCTTGTTCCATCGCTAATGTTTCTCGGTTTTACTTTTGGTAACATAAAACTGAGCAAATTGATAATTTAAAACCACAAAATAATATATAAACAGTGCAGATATTAATGAAACAAAAATGACGTTTACGTAACCGTGACGTCATCCACTCTGGTGTTTTATCACACATGGCGGATTGCTGTATTTTGCGTTTTTATTTTAACAAAAAACATATTAATCTCGCTATTAATATAAAAATAAATACATTTTTCAGAATCTTTTTAACTTATTCCATTATTTAACATCATAATTACAGTGATACTTTGTTACTGGCATCATGCCTATTATAGTCAAATACATACAATCCTGTATTATGTGCACAAGCGTCGACTTTTCGTTTTACCCATGGGGGGCGAGATTTTCATAACCAGTGTTAAATCCAGGGTAGGTTAGGTTAGGTGCGTAATTGAATATTCTATTAAATTGAATTGCTATTTAAAGGTGAGGTTACATCAAACGCACCGCGCTTCGCCAAACCGCACAAAATGTTTAAACTTGTCTGATTTGGACGGCAAACCGCGCACAGACGCCCATGTTTCAGTGCCGGATTAACCATGTAGCAGGAGCAGTGGCGCCGACTTATAAATATTGGGGGGCCCAATTTTTTTTTACTCCCTTCTCCATTATATAAGACAAAATAATAATATCGTGTAACTTCCCCCCCCCCCCAATAAAACTGACGTAATATGCTTTTTTTCATAAACAATTTTTTTCGCGAATTTTGTTTTCGTAATTAATAATTTTATTTATTAACGTAACAAACAGCGAAGTTGTTTTAATTGTAAAATAACTCTTTACCGTCTCGTTCATTTCTCAAATAATTTATAAAAATGTATCTGTAAGATAAAATTATAATAAATTTTTATTACAAAAATTATTTTTAATACATATAATATAAATAAAAATTCATGACTGGCCGAATGCATTCAGGATGATTCAGGACTAGCGTGCCAAACTTTAACAATAAATTGAGAAAAAAATTTAAGCAAAAAAAACTTTATATGAACGTGTGTCCAGAAATTTGAGCCCCTCAAGCCCCATGTAGTCGACACCCCTGAGCAGGAGTAGCAAATGCTACAGGCCCCGCGGCTTTGCGACAAAATATCTCTTAGGGTTTCCGATCTCAATTCGATTTTATCGAAAAATCGATTTTTAAAGCTCCGATCTTTGTTTTTTTTTAAATCGATGTTACTAAATTTACCCACATTAAATTGAGATAAGTATGTTTGTAAAAGTGGTGTCTTATTATACACTCCTTAAAAAATTAAGGGATAGTTTTAAAAAAAAGCAAAAAGAATTCAAATCATTCAAATGCTTGCCATTTCTAATTTTTGAAAAAAGAACTCAAAAAATTTTATCATCCCTTTACGCTTTTTGCCAAGGGTTAAAAGAGTTCGAAAAATTACCTCTTAATTTTTTATTAACTTTGAAAGCGTATTAATTTTTTTGAGGAATGTGGCGTCGTTAGGGGGGGGGGGATCCGCCCCCGGGTGACACCCGTCTCATTTATTAAAAAATAAAGCCTATTTACCTCCTTTTTTTGATTTTTAAAGCTTCCGAGAGGTAAATATTTTAATAAATTGAGTTAATTTACTTTTTTTGGTTATCAATTTATTAAAACAATAGAGCCCACTGATACTTTTACTGTCGTTAAAAAGTCACAAGGGGTGACACCCGCCTAATGTGCAAAAAATAAAGCTTATTGACTTTTTTCGGATGGGAAATTTAAGAATTTATGTATACAAATAATATTATGTAAATGGTTGATATTTATGCAATACAAAAATGTCAAAACTTATAGCTCAGGAAAATAAGACGAAAAAACGATTGCTGTGCGAAAAAAAATCCAAATGAATTTTTCTCACTGGAATTATCTTTATTTAGGCATAAGAAATAACGTCTGAAAATTCCATTGCGAAATCGTGTGCACAAAAAAAGTTATTCTAGGTCAAAGGTCGCGAAAATCGGTTTTTTACAAATATCTCGTAAACTATTAGTTTTACGGCAATTTTAGTTATTATAAAATTTGTTCTTTAGCTAATTTTACATACAAAAAGTCGTGTTCACAATTTCCGTAGGACCAATAGTTCTCGAGATATACGGCTGAGAAAAGCGTTGTGATACATTCGATTCGACTCCACCATCTTTACAATACAATATAAGGCGCGTTTTGTTTTATATCGGTTCAGATAGTCAGTATTTTTAGATTTCTGTGTCAGTAAAATCAGTATTTTTGAACACTGAACTTGTTTCGACCCCTGCTGATTTCAAAGCCATCAACTAAAATCAATTTAGACAACCGGTTCAAAAGTCACGGATATTTTTATCCAAAATTTTGTAAAAATAAAAACATTGAGAGGTGATATCTCGAGAACAGTTTGAGATACAGACCTGTGGTTTTAAAATTTCAACTTTTCACGTCATTTTCTATATAATAAACATAATTTTAACAAAATAGGGTAATTTTTCATGCATCAAATTACAATTTTTCATAGAAATTTCAACTGAAAAATAAGAAATAAAATCATAACTTAACTACACAAATAATAATTTTAACAACAAATAAACTTATGCAAATAACCGCAACCAAAACCTAACCCTTCACAAATTTTAAGGGGTTTTCTGTCTCTAATCTAACCTAGTAACACATCCTGAAAGTTTGGCTAATACGGAGTGTATGGGTGTCCGCTGTCAGATTTATCAATAATCACGTAAATAGGTATTCAGAATAGAGTTGATGCTCTAGTATTATACATGTTAACTGCCCTTGGTTAAGGCAATCTATTGAGGCGAAATCGAGTTGATTAGTTTTGGGTTGGTTAGTTTTTGTTAAGTTCGGTTAAGTTAAAAACAGGGAAACAATCTCCGCTACAACAAACTGTTCTAAAATAATTCTATTCTAAAAATGTTAAAAATGTTCTAGTCAAGCATGCGCATCAACTCTATTCTAAATTACTATATAGGTGATTTTTAACAATTCTGACAGGAGACACCCATACACTCCGTATTTACAGAAAGTTTCAACTCATTCCGATCACCCGTTCAGAAATTACACGCAAATAAAAAAAATAAAAACTAACCTTTTCTACAAAACGAGTCATAAATCGCCATTCTCTTCATCTGATGCAGACTCCCGTACAACGCCAATAAACTAACACCCGGACGCAGCTTACAGAATATCTCATACAAATACTTTACTTGTTTACAACTCGACAAAAACACAATCACTTTTTGCTTCGTGTGGTTCCGAATGAACGACCAAAGAACTGACACTTTCTCATGTAACTCACACACAATATAACTCTGCTGAAGACCTTCAGGCGTGCTATGTTTTGCATGTTCATGTACTGCCACATACACTGGGTTTTTAAGACTCAACCGCGCTAAATCTTTAACTGATTTTGTTTGTGTCGCAGAAAATAACAGCGTCTGTCTCTCTTCCGGCAAATTTGCAATGATTCCGTTCATCGTCTGTGCGAATCCTAGATCCAAGCATCTGTCCGCCTCATCGAGAACTAGGATTTTCATATTTATCGCATCAAATAATGGATTCTCATCCATATGTTGTAAAATGCGCCCAGGAGTGCAAATAACAATGTTGCACTGGTCCATTCGTTTCTTTTCAAAATGTAGATCCTTCCCTCCAATGATTAAGCCAGCAGAGAAGTCGTGATGGGCCCCAATTTTCTTTAAAGTCTCGAATATTTGATATGCAAGTTCACGTGTTGGGGTGATTATCAAAGCCCCAAGTCCGTCTAATCTGGTCCATTGCAGGGTGTAGAGTTTCTCCAGGATTGGTACTAGAAAGGCAAGAGTCTTTCCACTTCCTGTATTAGCAGCCCCCAGGATATCGTGCCCTTTTAAAGCAGGGCCTATACTTTCACGTTGAATTTCTGTTGGTGACGTAAAATCGTTATCTTTTAGACCACGTAGGGTTTTGTTTGATAAAGGAAAGTCGAAGAAGGTCTTAACTGATGAAGTATCGATCTAAAATATACAAATTTTACAAGTATGTATTAAAAAAATGTGATACAATTAAAAATACTTACGGTTTCATATTTTTCTTGAAGTTTTTTTATAATATCCACCTCAGATTCAGTATTTCTTTTTCTTTCCTTGTATACTTTTATTTTCTTTTTCTTTTTCATGTTTGTTTTAGTTAGTTTATTCGAATTATCTGTATTTTTATCCATTTTCAATATTAAGAATGAGGTTATAATACACAACACGTGTGACGTTTACCATAGATTACATAAAATTAGAAGTGATGTATTTATTAATGTGTTCCAGTTGCACCAGTTTAACCAATGTTTTGATTCGTATCTTCGCTAATATTTCACTTTAAAGCTAGTGCTGTCACCTGTCGATAGTCAATAGACAATATAGTACAGAGACATCTATTGTAAGGTGAATTGAACCATTGAGTAAAAAATAACAAGAGAAACAACGTATACGGGAGAGCTGAAACGCAGTAGATATATGAACCATGCACTATTTGAGCCCCAGGAAGTGCTGGTATCTATTGAAAAAATTATTAATTATACATATGAAATATTTGGTTTTCGACTCTACTAAATCGTCAGATTCTAAGCTCCGCCCCTCTAAAATGATTTACGAACGTCTTGTTTACATTATTTTAAGTCGGCTGATACGTGATACAAAGGCAACAAATACGTTGCAAGAAATTATTCGTTACTTATTATCTTTTTCTTTTAAATAAAACAAAAAAAATATGTAATATTAAAATTATTTGAGATAATTGCTGCTATCAATAATATAATAGATTTTTGCTTTAAAGTAGGTTTTTATAAGTTGTAAGAAATATAAATTTGTGACGCGATGTTACATTACTGATGATATAATTAAAATTAGATTGATCGTTTTATTCATTTCAAATTAATATAAAAATATATCAAAACTAAAAATATGGTTCTGCGGTTTTTTGTATCTACATTGCTTTAAACATAAAATATGGATTGTGGACCGATACATATTACATATAACAATATATACAAAATAAGTTCTTATGGTTCCGAAGAAACCCTATTAATGTCACTTTGTCGTTCGTCCGTCCGTCCGTCCGTCCGTTCGTCCTTTTCACTCAAAGCCAAATAGCTCGTAAACTATATCAGCTAGAAACTTGAAATTTTTACTGAATATGTAAAATGACACCTTCTAGTAAAATATGTACAAATTTATTGAATAAATAATTTTTCAAGGGGGGCAATAAGGAGCTAAAGCTAGGTAAAAAAAATAATTTTTTATACCAAGGCATGTGGCACGTTAAAATGTATAACCAAACAAGCGGAATTTGACCTTTTTTCTATTTTTTTCTAACTCAAAAATGGCACCTGTAGGGGGCTAAATGCAGTGTTTTATTTTGTCCCCCCTCCCTCTAACTCTGTAACTACCGGCTCAAAAAATCTGAAAAAATTTGGTAACGAGGCTTTGGTGGGATTACCAACGACAAATACTAAAGTCAACAATATAATTTTAAATTTTAGAATTATATGGAGGGGCGTCATAGAATTTTTTATTTTGATATCTAGGCATGTGGTATGTCAAAATATAGATCTCAATTAGTAGAACTTGACATTTTTTTATATTTTAACTTTTACTTAAAAATGCACCCGTAAGTGGTTCCAAACATTTCACGTAGTACGTACTTCGGAACCCTTATGGCATACCTACACTCGTGTATGTCTTGCCCGAATTATTTTTTTTATCTTCTTCAATGAAAATTAAAAATTCTTTTTTTTTATTTCTCAAATATTAGATATTAAAATTACTTTTGACCAAATATCATCGAAATTTTTTTTATTTTTGTAAGCTTGTTCAAATTGTCTAATAAGAACTAGAATAATGTGTAAGGAATGTGACGAGATTTTGCGATAAGTGTTTCAAAAACAAACACTAAAATAAGTCAGCTATCAGTGAGAGGCAAGGGGACTCAATAAAAAAGCACCCCAAAATGTACACAGTAATTTGAATATGACTGAAAGATATAAAACATGTAGTTTATAAAGTCTCATCACTAAAAATTCCGAAAAAAATTATGATTTTTTAATTTTTATCCCCACCATATTGAATTAAAAACGGGGAATGAGTGAAAATATTTACTGTAATAGTGTATCTAACATAGAATTTCACTTTTATTATAAGTAGCTCATAAAAGCATGATTATCGCAGAATAATACAAAAAAATCTGAATTTTTACAAATTTTTTTATTATTTTTACCATTTTGGTGAGTTTAAAATGGTTTAAGGTGAGAAAAAAAATGTTTTCTTAAACTCTGATACCTCCGATCACCGTTGATCATAGTTTAAATTCAATTCTGATACTCTTTCGACTCGAAAAAAAAAGTGAAAATACAAAATCTCTTATTTTTTGATACTTTTCGACTTAAAATCCGCCATATTTTTTTCAGAGCCATAAAAATGCAATTTTGAACCCGGAAATCGAAAGAGCACACTCGAAAATAGTAAAATACATGACTTTTATTTATATTACTTCCGTTATTCTTAATGAGTTTGGAGCTCAAAGATTGACGAAAAAAATTGTTATTTTGGTCCTTAATGGGTTAAATAACTGTTACCCAAAAAAGTGGTATAACCCCCCCCCCCCCATCCGATCGAATAAAACAAATTAAAACTATTCATATATGAAACGGGGTGAAATATTAAATTTGTTTCCTTTTATTCATTATACAAAAACGTAAATATCACGGCTCATATGCGTAATAGGGGGTTGTCTTACCCCTAAAATCCCCAACCCCGTAGTATTTCTCCCGCCGGATCGAATAAAACTTATTAAAACTCTTCATATTTGAATAGGGGGTGAAATAAATAAATATTCCTTTTTTTTCATTTATTATACAAAATCGTAAATAACTCGATTCCTATGTGAGATAAGGTGTTTTTTTTCCTCCTAAAACCCCCACCCTTGTGGTATTTTTTCCGCCGGATAGAATGAAACCAATTACAACCCTGAATATATAACAGGGGGTGAAATATTAATGACCAAACAATTTTTTTCCATACAAACTTTTCCACCCCCTTTCAATCTCTTAGGTGTTGTTTTTTCGAGAGTTGCCCATGTCCTTCAGAATGCAAGCTTTCTCCCAGCCAAATTTCATTAAGATCGGTTTAGCTGTGAAAAAGTAACAGACAGAAAGATAGACCCACATTCGCATTTATAATATAAGTACGGAATATTTCGGTTCCTATGTAAGATAGGGGGTTGTTGACCCTCGCTCGCATAGTATTTTTCTCGTCAGATCGAATGAAACTTAAACAACCCTTTATATGAGAATGTGGGTGAAATATAAATGTTTTATTTTATTTTTTGGTTTTCATTTATTATACAAAATTGTAAATATCTCGACTCCTATGTGAGATAGGGGGCTGTTTTTCCCTCTAAACCTCCATTCCCGTAGAATTTTTCCCACCGAATCTAATAAAACTAATTACAACCCTCTATATGTGAATATATTTTTTTTAATTTTTTTTTTTGGTTTTCATTCATTATACAAAATTGTAAATATCTCGAATCCCATGCAAGTTAGGGGGTTGATTTTCCCCCTAAAACCCCTACCCACGTAGTATTTTTCCCGCCGGATCCAATGAAACCAATTACAACTCTTCATATGTGACAGGGGGTGAAATAATAATGCCTCATTACCATTTTTTTCAGATTTTTTGAGCCAGTAGTTACAAAGTTAGAGGGGGTTGGGGACAAAATAAAATACTACTTTTAGCCTCCTACAGGCGCCATTTTTGAGTTAGAAAAAAAATAAAAAATATGGTCATATTCTACTAATTGAGATATATATTTCGACAACCCACATGCCTAGATATGAAAATTAAAATTAAAAATTCTGACACCCGTCCCTATTATTCCAAAATTTAAAATGATATTATTGACTTTAGTATTTGTTGTTGGTAGTCTCACTAAAGCCACGTTACAAAATTTTTGCAGATATTTTGAACCAGTAGTTACCGAGGTAGAGGGGGGACAAAATTAAAAACTGCTTTTAGCCTCCTGCTAGCGCTATTTTTGAGTTAGAAAAAAAATATATAAAAAAATAGGGTCAAATTTTACTTATTGAAATCTACATTTTGATATCCCGCACGTCTTGATATACAATTTTTTTTTTGATTTGCTTTAAAGCTCCCTGCTAGCGCAATTTTTGATTTAAAAAAAAAAATAAGAAAAAGCGTCAAATTCCACTGGTTTGGTTATACATTTTAACGTGCCACATGCCTTGATATAAAAAAAATATTTTGTTTACCTAGCTTCTCTTTAGCATCAACCCTGAAAAATTATTTTTTCAACAAAGTACATCTTTTACTAGAAGGTATTATTTTACATGTTCAGTAAAAACAAGTTATTCGCTTATATAGTTAACGAGATATTTTGCTTTGACTGATAATGACGGACGGACGGACGACAAAGTGAGATTAATAGGGTTTCTTCGGAACCCTAAAAAAGAGTTTGTTCATTATTTTAATTTTAATAATACATTTATTATACCAATAAATTTTCCAACTACTAACATAACTTTTTCAATTACATATAAATACTTATTCATGTTAGAAATGTATCAAATATATCAGTCGCGCCCGACGGAAGGTTAAAAATAAAATAATAATACGAATCACAAGTCACAACGTGTGAAATAGTTAAGCGTCTATGTTTACATTAACATGAACAGAAAATAGTAATAAATACATTAAACTGGTTTGGGTAAAGGCGGAGCTTAAGCTTATTGAGCTGTCAAGCGAGGGGGTACGGGACGGATAATTTTGTATCTTGGATAATAAGTTAGTTCAAGTTCCGATTGTAAGATGGCTTGAGTGCTGCCATCTAGAGCTTGGAACATCGTCCCCGTTTCATCAAAATACATTGCGTTGTTTCTCTTGTTATTCTTTACTCAATGATTGAACGCTAAATATATTTTTATTGATTTGCCCCATCTTTAGAATGATTTTGCAACTGGTCAATTTATCTTATAACGGAAACTATAAAATTGTATTATTTAATGAATTTCACAGGGGTTCAAGTCTTCGTTATAAAATTTTGATAGCAATATGTGCTGCCTTCTGGCAATAGTAACGGAAACTATACATTTCCGAAGCGCAAAATTCAAATCCCTTTTCATTTCATATATATTTAGTGTTATACCTAACAGTTTAGATGCAAAATATCGTAACTACAATGAAATCATCACCAAATAAGATATAATTTATTGCAATTACAATATTTTGCATTTAAACTGTAAATCTGTAATGTAAGTACAGTGGCGTAGTAAGAAAAAAATTCGGGTGGGGTGAAATACATATGAGTTAATGTTTTTGAAGGTATTTTGAACTGATTTATTCTCAAAACATACGTTTTTTTAAAACACAGAATATTTCGGGGGGGGGGGGGTCGTCGCCGAACCCACTCCCCCCGTTACTACACCACTGTGTAAGTATCAATCCTTAAATACTAAACCGCCCTTAATAGTAATGTAGAAGATTAAATTCAAGTGTGATTTTATAAAAAAAATCAATGAGTGATTATTTAAAGATTTTTGTGAAAATTTGGTGCACAAAATTCCTACGGATGTAGCTATCCTAAATTCAAAAAATATAAACTTTTGTATGTATGTAATGTAGCTTTCGATACATAAAATATCTGCCATAGGAGCCACAGAACTTTCTTATACGTAATATTGACAGTGAACAGTGCCGTTATTCTTTTTTTATTTAAACGTATTTCTGGCATACTAATAATAGAATAAAATGAATGGTAAATAAATTATAAAAAATAATATTCTCTATAACATTATATTTTAAATAATATCCAATTTTTGAAGCAATATTTTTATGCCTTTATTGTTTTGACGAGTCTATTACTATATTATGTGACATAATAAATTTACAATATTTTCAAGTAAAATTTTTATTAGTGCAAAATAAATTTAATAAAATTTATAAAATAAATATTTAATAAGTGAAAAACTATAATATTTAGTAAAAAATTATCAGAATGAGTAAATGAACGCGCCACGCCAACACTGACTGGCTAACACCAGAGTTACCACCAGGGCTTTGAACCGGAACTGAACCGAAAACCGGAAAAACCGTTATTTTTTGTCGGAACGAAAACCGGAACAGAACCGAACTAAAAATATCGGTTTTTACAGTTTAGTAAGTTAAAATACGCGCGTTAACATGATCTTATTTCCCACTTCAATTGTCGTTCGGGCTATCATACAAGTACCATAAAATGTTCTAAATTATGGTAAAAAAAAAATTAAATATAAATCATTTTTTTTTAATTAATCTCTCGGAGCTGAACCGAAAACCGAAAAAACCGTTATTTTTTTCGGAACGAAAACCAGAACCGAACCTAAATGAAAACCGAAACGAAAAAAATAACGATTCGAAGCCCTGGTTACCACTACAAAATTTGGAAAACAAATTTATTCAGAATGATTTTCAGCCAGAATTTGAGGTAGGTGGGTACTCATCCAGAGCTGGAGGAAGGATACTTTTCGTGCCATGCGACAATAAGATTAATGTTAGTAATTAATAAAGCAAAGTATACATAAAATATTAATAACTTTATTGTCTAAACATCAAACATTTATTGAAGAAAAATTACAAGCAATTCTTCTTTCATTGTCAAAAACCTGACAATGATTCAGTGAATCGAAAGCTTGCTTAAGTCAGAAGTTATTATTATTATTATCAGGGCTTTTTTTAACAAAAAAGTGCTGGAATCTGTTTTTGATTATTTCAGAATGATCCGTGTAACGTAACTAATTGTAAGTAAAAGAAATTTCTTCCCGCAATTTTTGACTATACCATCCCTGTGGCATTCATGGTTTCAGTGGCGTAGTAAGAAAAATTTTCGGGGGGGGGGGATAAGCTTGGGGCTCCCAAAATATGCGAAATTATTATCATAATTTTCAATCGAATGATTTTTTTTTTCTTGATCACAAAATTAACTGTATTTAGTATTTAGACTACAAAAAAAAGGTCACACAATTAAAAATTTATTAATAAGTAGTTACTGATGGATGACCTTTTTTTTTAGTTATAAAACTAAGTAAACTAAGTACAGGTCATTCAATTCAAAATTATAATAATAATTTCACATGATGATAAGACGTTCTGCATTTCCTATAGCAGCAAATAATTCATACAATGGATGATTAATTACTGTGTAGGGCATGTAAACCGGTTTTAACCGACACCGGTTAACCGGTTTTTTGTTAAAATTTACCAAAACCGTAAAACCGGGTTTTTCCCGAAAAACCGAAAGTCAATTATATATATATTTTTTTGTTTCTTTAAGTGACAAATAATTTTATTTTTTTACTGTTATTCATGAAGTATTTATGTTGTGAATTCATTTAAATTAAAAAAGGGGGACATCTATAAAATAACGCGTAATGTGTAAATAAAAATATTATAGCGGAGTAAATGGAATTTGAGGGTCATTCCTGAAGTATATAATAAAATGTTAATAAAGGAGATTATACCATTTTAAGTTCAAATTTAGAATAATAAATTTCAAATTGAGAATTGTAAATTCCACATTTGAGATGAAAATAAATAAACAATTTATTTCAATATAATATAATGTTTTATAAAACAAAATATATTTGCTATAGCTGCAATTATGGCCTCCACATACTATCACGAGCTCCTGTTGAATTATTGGCGAACCCCATAAGAAATTTTTTCTTGTCCAGCCTTTTTTTCGGTCATTCAATTAATAATTTAAATACGTAAATATACCATTCGCTGATTTTTATTTTTTCTCGCCGGGCCAGATCCCCCTTAATCCTAGACTCCCAGGCTAGAGCCTTGTATAGTGTATAGGGTTGCAATTATTATTTAACATATTATTGTTACGAATATTTATTAATTAAGTTAACATATATTAAATATTTTTAATTTCTTAATTTTATTTAAAATCAGGCCCTCAATTATTTACTATTGTCCAAATTAACAAATCATAATTAATGCATCATATAATTATATATCATGAGTGACATATCGAATATAATTAACAATAATTTTCGTGATATTTTCTCGTACAATATTTTTTAGCTACTGTAAACGAAACTCAGTTTGAGTCATATTTACTGTCTTCACCTATATCACTTTTAATACTAGCTTTTAAACTATCTTTACCAATTTAAAATTAATAGTTCCCAATTTGCAGTTGATAAGTCTCAATTTGAAATTGAATAGTCTCAATTTTGAAATTGATTATTCCCAATTTGAAATTGAATAGTCTCAATTTGAACTTGAAAAGGTATAGTTAAATAAGTTTTATTTTTTTAATATTAAAATATTATTTTATTTAAATAGTTTAAAACATTTTTTAAACTTAATTGAAAAACCCGACCAAAAACCGGTTAACCGGTTTTTCACTTTATGAAAAACCGAAAACCGGTTTTTGAAATTTTATCGGGTTTTTGTATGCCCTACGTGTATAGTCGTGCTGGTGAATAATATCATTCACAACATTCAAGGAATCAGGATTTAAGTATTTGCAGTCATCACATGAAATGTTAAGGAGAAGAAATTTTGCAATAGCAATGCTCACCACCGATAAAATTTCTGCATTACATAACGAAAGATCTAACGAACCGTCGTTTATAATGCGAGAAACATTACTAGATGATTGAATATTAATATCGCCTGTTGTTTCACTTGGAATATTCACAGATGACCCAGCAACATCAAATAAAGATCTTAGGTCACTTAAAATTGTACAATTATCTTCCTCACGATTGGTCTTTTTAAAGGACCGTGTTACAAGTCCAGAAATCACACAAGTTTTTAAAGCTCCCTTAAATTGGGAAACTGTAGGATGTTTATTGGATCCACAAGAAGATCTAACTGCTCCGAACAAATTCTCCAATGAGTCCTGATTCCTGATGATTTAATCTCCTGCCAAACGTTCTTCACAGCTTGGTTCGTTTCCACCCATACTTTGAATGAAGGTGATCTGTAGGAAATGTTCTTCCGGTTAAAACTCCAATTTGTGGAAGTTCTTGTTCTATCCGTGTCCAGAATCTGTTCATATGAAATAAAATTTTAAATCAGTGAATCATGAATATCATTTTTTTCAGAGATGTGACTTATTTGAAATGGATCCATTTAAAATGCAAATGCAAAATGCAAAATACCTATTTCAATATTCTATTTTAAATGCATGTCTCTAAAAACCATTTTTGCATTTACATTTCAAATATTTTTTACATTGAAAATGTAAAATGAATTTTTATAAACAAAATTAAAATCAAGTAATGTCAAACTATTTTCATGAAATAACGTTGGACCATATATGTATAAGTTAGTAATTATAAATCTCATACATTCACGTATAGTTTCAAAACCAGGTTTATTCAAAGTAATGAAAAACTAGAAATACGTGGAAGCCATGACAGCTGTTTGTAAAGACACGTTAAAAATATCATCCGTAACAGTAATAGAGTGCGACTTACAGACAAACAACGTGTGGAAATGCAACAACTAAAATCGGCGTTAATGTACATGTGTTCTGCATATAAATTAAAAACTAAATTTTTCGAAATCAAATCTATTTTTTTATTGAAAAAAAAAACGGATACTTCACAATTAAAGGTGCTAGGCCAATACAATAACCTTGATATTAACTTCTAAATAATATTAAAATTTTTATAAGCTGACAATTATCTGTATCGTAGAAAATGTACATGGTAAAACTCTTAAAAAATGAAACTAATTTACTAATCTGTTGAAGTCATTAAATCGAGGGTTCATTTCAATTAAACAAAAAAAAATTATTACGTTTAACAGTTGTATTGAAAATTACAAAATTTGAAATAAACAATAAATAAATGAAAAGTATTTTATTTTAAAAACCATTTTGAAAATACCTATTTTGCATTTTGAAAGGAATTTTTAAAAACCATTTTGCATTTGAAATAAAATTATTAAATATTTTGCATTATTATTTCAAATACATTGTGACAACCATTTTGCACATCTCTGATTGTTTTTAGAAGAAATATCTATTATTTTATGTTAACATACCTCCAATGATCGGATTCTTCTGTTACAAAACAAGATAGAACAATCTAGTCCCTTTGGAGTCTTCTCTCTGCAGTTCAAACTGTCAAAAACAGATCATTCATCATCTTCACAGCGGTGGCAAGTACTTCAGACTGTTGGTCACTGTGATCATACAATAAGTATATTCATGGACACCGGCAGAATTTCTTACAGGGGGGTGCATCTAGATATATAAAATTAAATTAATTATACATATATAAAAAAATAAAAAATAATAAACTTGTATTCCATTTAGCATAACTAAAAAAAAAAGGTCTTCAGTTTTTATTTTTCCTTATTTAAATTTATAAAATTTCAGAGCACACTTGACGCGACCAAAAAAAAAAAAGGTCCTCACTTTTATATTCTGACCTGAATTTTAAATTAAAAATTGTATTTCTTAATTTTTTTAGTTTTTTCTTTTTGCCAGGGGGGTGCAAGTGCACCCCCCCCCCCCTCCGGCGCCCATGAGTATATTGCACTGAACATAGACTTACTCATCGCTTTTGTTGCAAATGATACTCGCATCAAATCTCAATGTAGGAAACAATTTAAACCTTTCCTCACGCAGTTTGTCTTTTTCGTATACTTGGACAACATAGTCCCATCTCGCAACTTTTTTGGTTCCTTCACTGTTGCATCATCAAATTCAACCGGGTATTGATGGAGTAAATTACGAGTGCACTTGATCAAATGAGGTGAATAAAAAATTGTGGATATTGTGCGCTCGCAACAAACAAAAGTGGGATTTTCAAAGGAAGCTCCTAATTACTTTAAGGCCTAAATAGACCGGGAGCCATCAACCCCCAAAACATACGTTATCGAGTTTCGGGCTGAATTATATGCCAAATTAAAGCTATAACAATGTACTTTTAAAATCTTTCGGTCAGCCAGCTCATATCTTGGCAGGTAATGCAGACCGACCAAAAGAGGGGGGTTATTTTAAGGGCTCTTTTACGTCATCGAGTTTCAGGCTGAACTATATGCCAAATTAAAACTATAACAATGTACTTTTAAAATCTTTCGGTCAGCCAGCTCATATCTTGGCAGGTAATGCAGACCGACCAAAAGAGGGGGGTTATTTTAAGGGCACTTTAACGTCATCGAGTTTCAGGCTGAATTATATACCAAATTAAAGGTATAACAATGTACTTTTTAAATCTTTCGGTCGACCAAATTTATCTTTAAAAAAGTCCAATAACTCGCGAGGTGACCCTCTCCCGATTTTGTTGCAATTTCGTATACTAATAGTCCAATCAATTCTAAGGGACATGTATTTTTTTATATGAGTGATAACGACCATTTTTGGGGTGAAAACCTCTCAAAATTTTACGAATTTTTCGTTTTTTTCTGTATAACGCAAAAACTGTACACCCTAGAAGAAAGTGTTGCATACATAAAAACATTGTTTTTTTTAAAAGCATTTCAATGGTATAGTAAAAAAAATTTTTTTGTAAAATTTTGAGGGTGATTTTCACCCCATAAATGGTCATTATCACACATATAAAAAAATACGTGTCTCTTAGAATTGATTGGACTATTAGTATACGAAATTGCAACAAAATCGGCGAGAGTCACCTCGCTAATTATTGGATTTTTTAAGATAATTTTGGTCGGACTGACCAAACTGCCAAGATATGAGCTGACCGACCGAAAGATTTGTTATTGCTTTAATTTGGCATATAATTCAGCCCGAAACTCGATGACGTAAAAGTCGACCTAAAATAAGTACCTTACACCCGCGCTAGCACATAACTGGAAAAGATATGCCTCGGCCGACCAACATTTGTTTTACCTACTGTAGAAAAACTATCCAAATATAAATAATTCAACCCGAAACTCGATGACGTATGTTTTGGGGGTTGATGGCTCCCGGTCTATAACGTTATTGGTACCTATGTCACAGACAGTAGCGAGTACTCGAGTCCTGTCTCCTCGATAGCTTTAAAAACCTCTGGGATTAAAAGAGCCAGTGTCTTAGCATTTATATTTCGCTCAAAATAGTAAGCTTATACAGGTTGCTTAAAATCTTGGCATACATCTCGAACCATGAACACCAGTGCATGATTAGCAATATTGCTAGTTCTGCCTAAATGTCCAAGATCCTCAAACCCAATGATAGAATTAGATGCGCTCAGGGTGTCTACTGTTTTAAAAAAATAAAATTCCCTGACTTTTCCCTGACCACTAGAGGCTCGGGGGCAAGAAGTGATAGAGAGGCCCCCAAGAATGTGCAAAAAATTTGAAGACTTTTTTTGCTCGTCAACTTAAATTTATTTTCAGAATTTTAAAGAAATTCCTAGAAAGTGGACACCCTGGGCCTATCATAATAGATATGTTCTTGTATTGACATTTCGTCAAATAGAAGAATACAAAACCTATCATGACTTTTCATCTCACTCACACATTTAGTTAGATGTTCAAATATAAAAGTATTAACACCTGTTTGGAAATTTACTATGGACAAAAAAACTTAACAAAGTATTTTTGGACGGGAGCGGTATCATTTTACGAAGAAGCGAGTAACATGCTGGACTTCTCTTGAAGAGTGAAACACAAGCCACTTTCTCTTCATAAGTCCACCGACGACCCTTTGCTGAGCGGCGTTTATTTCTAAAGTATAGCAGCGTCAGAACTCAAATCTTTAAAAATATCGTTAGCCGCCAAATATCTTCTATTGTCTATGATTTTAATACGACGTTTATCTTGTTCTTATTCTTCATTGCAACTTTTCTTAGATGTTTGCTTTCCTTCGAATAATATCTCCATATGTTCGAGTGACACTTCCTTGCCCGCTTACAGGTCTCGCAGACGAATCTGTGTCGTAAGATTCAGAAGTTATCGGAATAAAAGATAGCATGTCGAGACTTAGTTCTGATTCATTAGATTCGTCAGCACGTTCAGGTTTACAAGTTGAACAGATGATGGTTCAGCACTAGTACTTGGCAATGGTTCAAGTTCAGGATGTAGTTGTACTATACCTGTTGTAACATGGGTAAAAGTTTTTTGTTTGTACATTGTAGTAATCATTTTGATGAAAATGACGCTCGCAAATGAATTTGAGACGTGCATTGTCGTAATTTACCCCAGCAACTTGTAACCATTTTTGAGCACTGAAAATAGATAAAATCATGGTTAGTAAAAATATAAAAGAATTAATGCAAATTTTAAGTTTTAAACTTTCAAATTATTTTTATAAATAAAACGGTCAAGTGCGTGTTGGGCACGCACATAATAGGTTTCCGTAGTCATTACGATTTATAAATAAGAGTTATTTCAATTTTTTTTATAAACTATTCTAGCTACAGTGTTCATTGAAAGTACTAAATAAACATTTACAATGTTAAATGAATATACTTTTCAGTCTATGGAAAGGGGGTCCAAAAAAATTGTTTTTCAAAAATATTATCATTTCTGTTTTTGGGTTATCAGTCTTCGTCCGTATACCAAATTTCATCTTAATCGGCTTAAAATTTTTGAGGACAGACGGACGGACGGACATGGCGAAACTAAAAGGTTTCCTAGTTTTATACGGAAACCTAAAAATTACCACCACAAGATTGTAAAAATATTAATATTATACAGGGTCGGGCAAAAGTCTGTGGAAGTTCGATAGCTCGTAGACCATAACAAATAAAAAAATATTTCTAATGCAGATGTAAACTGTGGGTAAATGCACATACATAGAAATCATTTTCAAATATACAGGATGCTACAAAAAAGTGTGGCACGCTTAAGGTAATTTTTTTTAAATGGAATGCCCTGAATATTTTTGTATATTTAACACTTCTCTTGAGATGTTTATTCATATCTAAAATATTAGCCCCATCTGATGTCCGTGAAATGTTTGGAACCACTTACAGGTGCATTTTTAAGTTAGAAAAAAATATATAAAAGTGTCAAGTTCTACTAATTGAGATCTATATTTTGACACCCCACTTGCCTAGATATCAAAATAAAAAATTCTATGACGCCCCTCCCTATAATTCCAAAATTTAAAATTATATTGTTGATTTTAATATTTGTCGTTGGTAGTCCCACCAAAGCTTCGTTACCAAATTTTTTTCAGATTTTTTGAGCCAGTAGTTATAGAGTTAGAGGGGGGGGGGCAGAATAAAACATTGCTTTTAGCCCCCTACAGGCGCCCTTTTTGAGTTAGAAAAAAAAATGGTCATGTTATACTAATTGAGATGTACATTTTGACATACCACATGCCTAGATATGAAAATTAAATTTTTAAATTCTATTACACCCCTCCCTATTATTCCAAAATTTAAAATTAAATTGTTGACTTTAGTATTTTTCGTTGGTAGTCCCACCAATACCTCGTTACCAAATTATCAGATTTTTTGAGCCGGTAGTTACAGAGTTAGAGGGAGGGGGGGCAAAATAAAATACTGCGTTTAGCCCCCTACCGGCGCCATTTTTGAGTTAGAAAGAAATAAAAATTATGGTCAAATTCTACTAATTGGGATGTACATTTTGACATTGTTGTCATGGTATACAATTTTTTTGTTTTTTTGGATTTGCTTTAAAGCCCCCTACAGGCACCAAAACTAAAATCTGGTCACCATATATACAAATTACCTTGAGTTGCATAAAGCAAAATTAATCGTAATTAGTTAATAAGTTGTTTTCAAATCATTATTACGTCAATTCTACAAAACAATAACGGTTATGATAAATTTTATAAGGTAAAAAATTTTCATATTTAGTGAATTGTTCGTTTACAAATTGAGATTAAGTTAAGAATTAACATTAATTATGATTTGAAAACAACCGATTAACTAATCGTGGTTAATTTTGCTTTATGCAACCCAAGGTCAGTGTATTGGGTAAAGGTAGGTTAAGTAATATAACCTTTAACCTATATAGCGTGCGTGGACTGCCCGAGTGTAGAATGGTACATTTTTATAATTATTCAAATTGTACTTACAGTTGTCTTTCTTGGTGGTTTGTATCATTGACTGCATCCAGTGAACTGCACTTGAGGTTAGGATAAGACAAGGATAATGGACATACAGTTTCACTTTCACAATACACATAAACAAAGAAAGTTAAAAAAAAAAAAACTTAAATTTCATTTACTATAAACTTTAATATTAAAATATGGCATATACCACAGTGGTGTGATATAAATAAAATATATATATTCTATTAAATGCATAAACTATAAGGATAGCTATAGTTACATACATGCATACGTTAGCAAACGCTACTCAATACTGACTTAATTAATTCAAACTATTACATGAAAACTAACAAGTTTATTCGTAGCAAGAAATAACAAGAAAAATATAAATTAAAATTATTCCAGACGTTTCTAATCAGTGGCGCCACCAATTTATAAATATTCAAATAGAAATGTAGGATATGGCCTATAAAAAACTGCCTATTTTGTTATTAAATAAATACACTTAATTATACTGTTCACTGTTCATATTGTTATCCAGTTTTTAATTGACAACTCGAGTTATAGAAATGTTATTTCAGCTGGACTCCCGGAACGCCCGAAACCAATAGCGTACCAAGGGGGGAAAATGGGGCATTTCTCCCGGGCAGCAGTTTGTTTAGAGTGGTAAAATTGTGGATTGGGGGCGGTAAAGTTGAGGTAACAACAAAAAAAGATCATTATAATTACTAGAAAGCGCAAAATTGTAGATTGCCAGCGGCAAATTTGAAAAAAGGTCTTAAATTTATATATTTAACAAAAAGTGCAGGGGGTGGCAGATTGCCATCTGCCACAGGCGACAGAAACCTACGGTACGCCACTGCACGGAACTATACAGAGTATCGAAAGTAGTAGGAAGACTCGATAGGCGGGTCATGACCTTGACCTTGCAGGTGTTAAATGTCAATGACCTTGACCTAAATGTAAATGACCTTGAGATAGCAGGTGTGATCTGAGAGGTGAATGAACTTTGCAGGTGCAAAGTTCACTTTGCAGGTGCAAAACTTTGCAGGTGCGTATGTCAATGACCTTTGCAGGTGCGAGGTCTTTGCAGGTGTGGAGAGGGGATGTATAAAAAGTGTAGGGGGGCGGATGCGGGGTGCGGGGGGCGGATCCCGGATTTTTGAAATCTGATGCTATTGTTGTTAATAATAATAATAACAATGCAATATCAATACATTGTTGTGACTATTTATGTTTGTAACAATACCGGTAAAAATTAATCTGATGCATTGTTGATGTTGTAACAATAATAATAATTATAATATAATTTTTTGTATTGTTGTGAATATTTATGATTGTAACAATACTAGTGAAATATATCTGAAAAATTACGTAAAAATAAGTGCTTTAATGAAAAGTCTGAGAATATAATATATTATTTTATTTATTTATTAACAATTACTCAAAAATCTTTAAACAATTAAATTAAAAAATATAGTAGTTAATAATAATAATTCGTAAAATTTATGTACATACACTGAACATAGAATAATTAAATATATAGAATGTAACTAAACAATAATTCAAAATCACTTAAACAATAACTCAAAACTATTTAAACAATTAAATTGAAAAATACACTAAACAATGAAATATATTTCTAGCACAAAACATACGATGCACTGAACAATATTTAACTTTAAAATAACAAAATACAAGAAAAATATATATGTAATTATTGTACTAAAAAAAAAAAAAATAACAAATACAACACAATATAATGCATAAATCAATAATTATTCAAAGATTTTAAAACTTACATGTTATATTTTGATTTTATTAATTGGTAAACATTTAAATAATCCTTAACATCGTTATATGGACAAAATCCTGAGTCTTTTTTATATTTACAAACACAGTCTCTGTTGTAATGCACACTGTTTTCAATATTATGTAATAACCAATCACATAGAGGTTTATCTTTTCCTAGAGGATCGAAGGATAATTCAACGTTATTCATTTCAGCTATCTCGAAAATAGTTTCTAATAATTCAGGTCGCTTGTAGTTAACAGCAAAATCGAAACACTTGTCTAATATTTTCAAAAGTTGTTTTGAATCTTCCAATTTCAACGACGTAAATACTGACATAAAAATATTTTTCGGGTTATCCCACTGAATACAATCCAATAGAAAACTGTCATCGATTATTTGTTGTTGTTGTTGTTGGTTATCTATAATATGTTGAATCGTTGTGTAGTCGTTACGCGCAATGGCTGTTTTCAATTTTTCTATCACTGATTCCATATTGTAGTTAAATAGAAAATTTCTTATTTTTTTAAATTTATATATATACATATATTATTACTAATATTGTTGTTATTTATTATATTAACGTCACGATAATGTTTATTATATTTATATATATGTTATATAGATATACGTTTATGTTGCTGAATATGCACTTAATGAAAAAAAATCTTAAGAATAATTAATATTTTATCTTCTCCCCCCCACCCATTATATTTTCCCCCACCTAATTAAGATAAAAATAGATTGTGACATCATATTTATCCCCTCCACGTTTTTCGTTTAATTTAATTGTAATCTAAAAATAGCTTGTGACATCATATTTATCCCTACTCTTTTAAACCGCCTCTACCTTTTTCGTTTAATTTAATTATTATTATTAAATTTTAAATTGATAAGATTTTCATACGTCATGCACATTATTTCAAACACTGCGATCTGATAAAATTTCCTTCACAGTATTGTAATCATTCCGACGAATACACATTTTCAAATCTTTATAGAATAACCGCACTTCATATTTTAAGATAGGTAATACGCTATATTCCGACAACAATGAACCAAGTGTCTGATCCATAATAACTACCTTACTTTACTTTATAATTATAAAATAAAATTTCATTATAGTTGAATTATATCAACAATCCCCCCCACTTATATAAAAACCAATATATCGAGGATCTGAAATAAAATAAAAAAAGCTTATAATAATAATAATTTATTTAAATTGAAAGACAAAACTCGATACTACGTTCTAGATACGATAATGTTACTATGTAGGCGGAGATAAATTTAATTCCGAGTATGATTATACATAACACAAACTCAATAATATTTTAGTTTAATTCGTACAACTTATAAAACCCAGTCAATATTTTATTATTATTATTATATAATTGGATATATACTTACTTTTGTATATCGAATATAATATCATATAATTGTGTTACGGAATACTAAAGTTTTTATATATGTGTGTGTGTGTGTGTATGTGTGTTTGAATGTGTGGATATATATGCATCTGTGATTAAAACATGGATGAAGTGATTAATTAATGATGATGCTGTAGAAAACTATTTCAAACAGTTGCAGTGTATATGTTGTTATGTGTTGTGTATATGTGTATGAATCAGTGAAGTTTAAATATGTTTTGTGTAAACCCAAAACTATGAATTGTTGGGGTAAGTCTAACCATTTAAATTATAATTAGAAACAAGGTACTAAATAAATTAAAAAATAATTTATTTTTATTATTATTTATTTATTTATACTAAAATACATAGGTATTAATATTATTATTATTTATATGTACATAAAGCAACTGTGGTGGTAGTGGTAATATCTATTGATTTACCTCTACCATACCGTCGTCGTCAAACTCCCAGTCACCACCACAATCGAAATCATCGTCAATTGTTAAAGGCGAATAACTGGGGTTATCGAACCGCTTATCTGGTTCTACCACCACAGTTTCTTGGAAAGGGGTAGTCAGCATAAGATCTTCAATGGTTACGGGGACGTCTTCTTCTTCGACATCGTGCCCCAAGAACTCCGCCAATGTCACCAAATGCGGAGTCTGGCATGTTGATATCGAAGAAGAATTGTCCCCGTAAACATCGAATAAGGCATTTAAAATTTCCTGCTGTGATGGCGGCAGCAGCACTGCTTCAGCTTCGGCTGAAACCACTGAATCTTCAACCAATGCTCCATGGCATCGGTTACACAAACCGATATCTTCCTCGGTTTGTGTACCGATGGTCACAGCTATTATCTGACAGTCCGCGCTGCTATCACTGCTATCCATTTTTATTCTGAAATAATAAAAATTGTATATAGTTAAAAACTGTACGTACATCGAAATTATTTATATTTGTAATTAATTTAGAAGATACAACTTCGAAAACTATCTAAAACACAACAGATCTTTAACAAATTATTAAAAAAATAATAATAATAATCCAATGTAATGAAATAAAAATAATAATAATAATGATAATATTTTCTAATTAAAATTTAACATCACAATTTTAATAATAAAAATTATTATTATAAAATAAAATAAAATATACTTACATAATTTCGATTGAAAAGTGAAATTAAATGAGATACAGCACGATATACGAATCCAACCCAGGCAATCAAATTTTAATTCTGAAATAATAAAAATTGTATATAGTTAAAAACTGTAGGTACATCGAAATTATTTATATTTGTAATTAATTTAGAAGATACAACATCGAAAACTAATAATCCAATGTAATGAAATAAAAATAATAATAATAATGATAATATTTTCTAATTAAAATTTAACATCACAATTTTAATAATAAAAATTATTATTATTATAAAATAAAATAAAATATTAATCTGAAGACCACGAGATGTTGATCGATTGCAAAGTGAAATTAAATGAGATACAGCACGATATACGAGTACAACCCAGGTAATCAAATTTTAATTCTGAAATAATAAAAATTGTATATAGTTAAAAACTATAGCTACACCGAAATTATTTATATTTGTAATTAATTTAGAAGATACAACACCGAAAACTAATAATCCATTGTAATGAAATAAAAATAATAATAATAATAATAATGATAATATTTTCTAATTAAAATTTAACATCACAATTTTAATAATAAAAATTATTATTATTATAAAATAAAATAAAATATACTTACATAATAATATTAGTCTGAATTCACTAATTTTTATCGTAGACTTCAATTGATAATAATAAATCACAGCACGACAATAAAATATTTATAAAATATGATAATTGTTAATGACAATAAAAGGATATGGTTTTAACACCAGGTATTTATACATTTTTATATGAACGTTTAGGGGTGGGATAAACACAAATGTAACGGACATTTCTTATCTAAATAATAATAATAATAAGAACGAAGAAGAGATAGTGTCAGGCACGGATTGAATTAAATATAAATTAAATTAAAATATTTTACTAACTTTATTTATTTGAAAATACAATCTCCGATGTCTTCAGTAATTCATTTTCACCGTTGTACACCATATATATTGGTGATGTATTGTTGATTTCGATTAACTCCTCATCTGATAGACTAGAAAATCGTGATGGTAGAAAAATAACAAAATCTTGAGTACCAACCAGTACCTTTTTCCCAAAACGTGTGGAGACTGATTTGATATTTTCAATAAGATATTTTTCGAAAGGTACTAATTCAGAAATTTTTTTCAATTGTTTATTTTTTATCTCACCAGCTTTGTTTAAAATATCCATTTTAATATTAATATTATTATTATATTAAGTAAATATGTAAGTAAGTTGTTTTACGCTGACTGACAATATATTAAATTCCGAGAGTTATTTATACTGGAAAATTGTAGAAATGTGGTGGGGGTAGATTATGTGTATATATTTGTGAACTCTATTGGTTCTATATGTTGATAGATTTACATATTTCACAGAAGAATATCGATTGTTGTTCATATCAGTGGTAATTATGAATAAATAAAGAATTAAACAAAAGATTGTTAGAGAAAATAAATGAGTATTTTTTAAATTTACAAGTACGTTCCATGTAAAGTTATAGATGCGCTGTAATTACATAAACCTGAATATATGTGAGACAATTTGTCGTTATTCTCACGTGTTGATGTGCTGGTCAGCAATTTCAAAGATGTCTCGAGTCTGAAATCTTAAGCGTTGAAGATCATATTTTTAACTTGACTACCTGTGAAACAATCTGTTATTATCACATGTTGAAGTATTGGTCAACGTTTTTCAAACATTATGGGAATTTTTACTGTAACCGTTAAAAACAGGGTTGGTCTGATGTGTGATGAGTTAATATACCTACTATATTTTCATTATTTTAAGCAAATTTATATAATTTTAGGTTTAGATCATCTTTTATAACTTTAAAAATATTTTTAAAGTATTGTATAGATCTATCATAGAAAACTATAATTAATTTCTTCTTTTACATATCATATTATTCTTCTTGATACATTTTTAATTAAAATGTATATATGTATAATTCAAAAAAAAAATTAAACGAACAAAAAATTTCGAAATAATCTCAGCACCAAAGACGAAAAAATATCGGGTTATGTTCTCAAAGCGTAGAATAATAGATAATTATGATTCAGTTCCCTTTGGTTATTCTTAATTTTGTACTTTATAATAAGAAATTTGATTAAATTCTAATTCAGTCGGGTAATATACACACGACAATGCAGTTCATACATCCCTTTTCAATGATAATAGGTGGGCCTACTAGTTCAGGTAAAACCACATTTGTTAAAAAGTTATTACAATATTCAGATACTTTAATAAACGTAAAATTTCGTAGCATAGTATGGTGTCTTTCCGAAGAAAATGCTAAACCTGTTATAAATATAGCTAATTTGTATTTTTATAAAGGTATACCTTCAGACGACGACATCAATAATTTTCATAAACCTAGTCTCATTATTTTAGATGATCTTATGAATGACGCGTATAATAAAAGTGTGTGTGACTTATTCACGAAAGGATCACATCATCGAGATATTTCGATAATATTGATTACTCAGAATATATTCCATCAGGGGCGACGTTGTCGTGATATATCGTTGAACGCAAAATATTATATAGTTTTTAAAAATCCACGTGATAAAAATCAATTTTTTTCATTGGCGCGGCAGGTATATCCTGAAAATCCTGGTGAGTTACACAAAGTATATAATGATGTGACGACTGTACCTCACAGTTATTTAGTGTTAGATTTTGCTCAGGACACGTGTGATCTATTACGTTTTAAAACTAATATTTTTCCTGAAGAAAGACATACCGTGTTCTGTCCATCAAAATATCTACCGTCATTATTGAATAATGAAGCACTTATGTGCGAATAAACATCTACTGCATGTGCTCACATCGTGCCCTACAGTTGTAAGAAAATCAATTTTAAAAAATTCAAAATTATCGTTGGTGAAAGCATTGTGTGAAATCTGTTTAAACACTCTGAACGGCAATCATATAATTTCCCGAAAATTAAAAAGTAAGTTAAAGAAACACCGGCAGGTGTTACGTAAAATATCAAATTCGGGTACAGCCGGAGAACGTGGGTTAAAACACTCGCGAGAGATATTAATTCAAAAAGGTGGTTTTTTACCTATGTTGATAGCTAGTGTTTTATCGAGTATTATAGGACACTATTTGAAATGAGTTCGTTGAAAAAAATGTTATTAATTTCCCCAGAAGTTCTTAATAATATAAAACACAGTCTGTTATCAATACCTGATAATAGGCTCTCGATGTTGGATAAAAAAATGGTTGAAATAATTAAAAAAACAGGTATGACTTCGGATCAAAAGTGGTATTTATATCGTAAATCTTTGGACGAATTTTTAAGATTAACAAAGAAATTGCGAAAACATAGTTTAGAAATACCTTTGACACTCAATGAACAGCCTATAGGTAAGATAAATAAATTTAAAAAGATTCAGTTAGCAGATATAGGTATAAACACAGATTCTGTGTCTAAAAATGTACACGACGTAGGTATAAACACAGATGACGGTGATTTCATGTCGTACAGCGGACAACAGAATCAATCAAGAAAAGTAGATAAAGTTGAAAAAACACATCTAGATGATATAGGTACAGGCGCAGGGCATGTAGATGATAATGTTTACGAAACCGAGACGAGTCTAGATGACAGCGTTTTTATGCTTAAACCTGATGAAAATAATCAAGACATATGTGAAAGAAAAGTAACTCCAACAGCTCGTGCAAATTTATTAAAACGAAAAGGTAAGATGTCGGATTCTGAGGGATACACCACTATCTATGACCCGAAAACCAATCAGGTTATAAACACCCCGCTCACGAGATCGCCAGCACTCTTGAAACGAAGGAAGACAAAATCATCTTCAGAACAGACTCTATTGAATTTTCACTTTAGAAAACCTATCACTCGAAGTAAAAGTAAAACTATAGCTACGACACCATCATGGAAAGAAATCAAATAGTAGATCAAGCACTGTCTAACATTTACTACAACATATCAAACCCTATGGCGTTTTCTTCAATCGCGAAGATATCGGAAGCTGCTAAATCAAAAAAAATTTCGAAAGGTGAGGTTATAAAATGGTTAAAATCGCAAGATACCTATACGTTACATAAACCTATTATTAAAAAATTCAAACGCAATCCTTATTTTGTAACAAATATTGATGATGTTTGGGAACTCGATCTTGTAGATATGAGATCTTTATCACGTTTTAATGACAACTTCAATTATTTATTAACTGTAATAGATGTATTTTCAAAATTCGCCTGGGGGCGTGCAATAAAATCAAAAAAATCCACTGATGTTAAAAAAGCGTTTGCTGATATAATAAATAGTAATAACCGACAACCTCAGGTTTTACAGTCGGATAAGGGAAAAGAATTTTTAAATAATGAATTTAACACATTTTTACGACAGAATAATATTAAGTATCAGTACACACGAAATCCTGAAATTAAAGCATCTATTGTAGAGAGGTTTAACCGTACGTTGAAATCAAAAATGTATAAATATTTTACGTTTACTAATACATCACGATATATAGATGTTTTACAAGATATTATAAATGGCTACAATAATACTAAACATTCGACAATACGAATGAAACCGGTTGACGTCACTGAAAAAGATGTACTAAAAATCGGGAAAATTTTTAGCGATAAAAAATTTGGTATATCACAACAGACTCCAAGAATTCGTATTAACTCCACAGTTCGCATTGTTAAGGGAGGAAATAAAGCGTTTTCGAAATCATACAAAGCCGGTTGGGCGGAAGAAATTTTTAAAGTAAATAAAGTAATAGAACGAAAACCCTTCCCTGTGTATGAAATTAAAGATTTATTAGGTAAAAAAGTTGAAGGGATATTTTATGAAAACGAATTACAAAGCATTAACATTAATAAAGATACCGAATTTATAATAGATAAAATCGTTAAAACACGTGGATATGGTGACAATCGTCAGTTTCTCGTGCGCTTTCGAGGTTTCAGGACTAAATTTAATAGTTGGGTTAAACCTTCAGTTATTATAAATCGTTAATAACAATGAATAGCGAGTTTTACATATCTTTGGTTAGTAATAGTTCTCATCGTTTTTATCCTAATAATACTCTAGCATGTTTTAACACTAAATTATCTAGTACAGTACATCTTGAAGATGATACATGGTATGTAGGTCTTTGTGAAATATTTTTTCCATCACAAATATTAACTCTCGGTGATGATGAAAATAAAACAACTTTAGAAAATATAGATAATCATTTAGGTGTATTTTTGTTTGGGAAAATTCCTGTAACTGTACCTACAATTCGATATGATTCTTTAGAAAATTTGATAACAACATTTGAAAAAAATATATCTGTACATTTTGTAGATTCTGTGCTTTCTCAATTCTCAGAGATAGTGGTGAAACTAGCTGACGATTTATCGATTATACCTGAGATTAAAAAATCAGAATACACTACAGAGATAAAAATAGATAATTCTTTTACTGTTTATATAGAATCAAAAATGTATAATTCCTTATCTGAATTAGTCAAGGCTATTTATTATCAGATACCTATTGGGCTCCGACTCGATGTACATCATAGGGTTAAAAAATTGCTCATAGCGTTAATGAACCCTACAAAATTCAGAAATTATCTCGAAAAATTTAAGCGTGAAATTGTATCAAACAATACAGTATATATTTATACAGATATTTTAGAACCGGTATATGTCGGTGACACACTAAGTCGCTGTCTTCGTATTATATCTACTGAAAGTGAAAAAGATTCTCTTCTAATTCATCATAGATATTCACCTATCTACTATCTACCTGTAGAAAAAAAATCATTTGACTCAATCGAAATAATTATTGCAAATGACAAAGGTGAATTATACCCTTTTAAAAATAACACACAGCCGGTTATTTTAATGTTACATTTCGTTAAAAAGTAATTTTACAATTATTTAACTATTTTCTAGATTATAAAAATATTATATGCGTATATATACTTTAAAAACATATCGAGACAATTATTACTAGACAAACTATGGACGCGTACACTACATACTATCTAAATCAATCAAATGGTATTGGCCCATTATACAGGGCGTCTTTTATTAATCAGAAAGGTCGTGGTTTTGGTTCATTTTTTAGTGGATTATGGCGTTTTATAAAACCTCTTGTACAGAGCGGTGCTAAAGCTGTCGGAAAAGAAGTTTTATCTACAGGTGCGAAAATTATAGGCGACATTGATTCTCAACCTTTAAAAAGTTCTGTGCGTGATAGAATTAAAGAAGCAGGAACGAATCTGAAGCGTAAAGCTGAAAGTTCAATTCAAAAAATGGCCGGTAGTGGAATAAATACATCTAAAAGAAAAAAAACGTGTCAGTTTTCCGTGAGGAACAGTGCTAAGAAGGTGTTACGTACGATAAATAAAAAAAATAAAAAAAATAAACGTGGGTTATCTGTCGTGCGAGCTAGCGATATATTTTCAAAATGAACTCGTGTATGAAATCCGAATTAGATATTTTTAATTCGTTACCCGTTCAGACAAATATAATAGGTTGTAATAACGTCTCTTACAAGCCCATTTCATCGTTAGATAATCAGTCTGTAATAGAATTTGTGAGCACAGGACATAGCGATAGTTATAGAGATTTGTCAAGTGTTTATCTGAAATTAAAAGTAAAAACTATAAAACGTGACGGTGGTGATTATAAACAAGAAGATGTAGATCAACCAGGAGTTGTTAATAATATTCTACACTCGATTTTTAAACAATGTAGTGTTTCATTTAACGGTAAAATTGTGACAGCTTCTGAAAACAATTATCAATACAAAGCATATATAGAAACACTAACAAATTATGGTGTTGACGCTGCAAATACACATCTGACATGTTCCGGTTGGTATTTAGATATAGGTGATAACACTTCAGGAGTGCATGAATCTAATTCAGGATTTAATAAACGTAAAAATATTTTCAAAAATAGTAATATAGTCGAGTTGTATGGACGTCTTCATGCAGATATTTTTAATCAACCGCTTCTGCTTTTAAATGGGGTCGATGTACGTGTCAAACTAACCACCGATAGACCTGAGTTTTATATGATGGAGGATAAATCCGAATCTAGTTTAAAAATTCTAGACGCAACACTTTACATTCGACATGTAAATGTAGCACCTCACATTTTACTGGCTCATAACAACGCTTTGGCAAAAACTAATGCAAAATATCATTTCAAACGTGTAGAATTAAAACCTTTCACAGTAGCTGGTCAAGAACACTCTATATCTATAGATAATGCTCTATTAGGACAAATTCCTTGTATGTTAATTTTCGGTATGGTTAAAAACAGCAGTTTTGCCGGTACACAGAAAGAAAATCCGTTTTATTTTGATCATTTTAGCATGGATAGCTTTTCATTGTATGTAAATGGGGTTCAGATCCCTAACGAGACGCTTACACCTGTAGATAATTCTAGTTTTTGTCGTTGGACTCGGGGGTATCATACTTTATTTTCCGGTACAGGCATAAATTTTAGAGATCAAGGTCATCAAATAACACAAGAAATGTTTGAAAAGGGGTATTTTCTCTTTGCATTTGATCTTACACCCGATGCGTCGGGACATGAAAATCATACAAGTTTAGGGAGTCAGGGAAATATACGCATAGAAGCTAGATTTAATAAAAAATTAGATACTCCTGTGACATGTATAGTTTATGTCATTTTTGATGATTTTATCGAAATCGATAAAAATCGAAATGTTTTAACAAATTTTTAATACTATACAGATTTATATTAAATTATGATACTGTATTGTACTCTGCTGTATACATCCCCACACCTACTGATTTGTTTAATGGTGGGGGTATCGGAATAATATATATATAAATATCATTGATATCGTTATATTTTCTGTCATAAACATGAATCATGTAGTAGGGTTTGTAGATATACAATTTATTTACGGGAACGGTCGTCATAGGATTGTGAAAGAAATCGCGTTTACATCGTCAGTAGCGTCAAAAATAAAACAATATATTTTCGAACCTCCGTATAACGAGATCGAGTTAGATGACGCTGTAATTAGAAAAAATCTTTGGTTAACAAATAATCTGCATGGTTTAAGTTGGCGTGATGGTGTAATAAGTTATCTCGACTTAGATACAGTTATCGAGGGTTTTATTTCCGATCATAATATCAACATTATATACGTTAAAGGATTGGAGAAGACAAATTTTTTAAAAAGGTATGTAAAAAACATTCAAGTCGAAAATATTGAAATTTTAAATTGTCCATCTTTAAAAAAAAACTAAATTATTCATGTAATTTTAATTGTGAATTTCGTCCTCATACGATTAACAATAGTTTAAATTGTTCGTTTCGGAATGTATTTAACTTAGTCGAGTGGTATATAAAGTTTGTTGCTGACATACCGCATCAGTGTGATGTTAAATTAAATTTAAATAAATTTTTTGATAGACTAAAAACATTTTACTTTTGGCCTTACGTTCAAAATTCATGCACTTCTTTAGCGCTTAACGGATATTTTTATAGTAACTATTTTGATAGAATTCAGTGTTATTTCTGTGGACATACTGTTGACAACTGGCTAGACGAGAACAATTTGGAAAAAGTGTTACATTTTAATAGTAAATGTCCACTCAGTAAATAGTTGATATGAATTCTTTAGAAATATATCGTTTATTAAACTCAAATAAAAACACTGCAGATAAATTTGTTGGTGTATTTGCAGCAGATAAATTACCGCGAAAAATCACAAATAAACCATGTATAATTGTTGCTAACACTGACACATCTAAATACAGCGGTACACATTGGGTTGCATTTTTTCTAAATTCATCAGGTGTTTCCGAATATTTTGATTCGTACGGTTTGTTTCCGCTAAATAAGTATTTTATTGAATTTTTGAATAATAATTCCAAACACTGGTCTTATAATACACAAACAATACAAAGCGCGACATCTGATGTATGCGGACGATATTGTTGTGTTTATCTATTACATCGATCTATGGGAAAAAGCAAAAAATCATTTCTTAACCGTTTTGATTCGAACGATTTGCACGCAAATGATCAGAAAATCATCAGACTCTTCATACGAGGCTTTGGAGAAAAACAATCACATAGACGGTCATACAATGGTGGGGGTACGAGGATACAGCATTGTTGTTCATCAATAAGGTATGTCATTTGAGTTTTAAAAGTGTATAGTTTTATAACTAAGTAGTTCGTGTGTTTTTACATTATAGTAATCATTCGTGTCGAGATGTCGCAAGTAGAACCTGTAAAAACGCCAGTAACAACAACAACAATAAAAACAACACCAACAATAACAAAAACAACCGTCGCGTTTCCTACGTGTAACATATTGTTACTCAACAATGTTTATTTTCTAAACGAAATTTGTAATAAATACATTTGTGTCGGATTCCATGCAGAAGAAGAGTTTGAAGCCCGTGTGCAGTTAGGTCAAGTTAGTAAAGACTCAATCTTCATAAACTATCTCGATTGGGGTGTGTTTCTCGCATTCGTAAACAATATCAACGAGTTTTTCAACAATGAAAACTGTAAACGTGAGTTATGTTTCAAAATCGTAGACAGATTATATATTTATTCTGTATTTTATTTTGGAAAAAAACATATAGTGTTACATGATCGGAAAAGTGAAAAAAAGTGTCAATTAATTCCGATGAGTGGAAAATCATATTAAATTGTAGATTGTATATAACTAGATTATTGTTTAGGTGCTTCTCTATAGATGAATTGGTAATGCAATATTTCGTAGATGTCGCGAATAAAAAATTAAGTGGGGGATTTTTTTGTTGAACCGACCATATTCTGTAAACTGATCGATTATGAAAGATTGTTTTTTGAATTTAATATTTACTGCGCGGATAAACTTAAAAATCATCCTATCGAACCTTCCTTCCTTCTGAAATAATTCATTTAAGGATCTATGGTGTGTGTATATATGTGTGTGTGTATGAAGTAACATTCGCGAGTATATAATTAAATTCTAAAATATTATCAGTTTACAAATAGAGTGTAATAAGAAAGTATAATTTAAACGCTATATCGCATTATCATATATTCTACATTTAATTTACCAATTCAGTGTATTTTTCAATTTAATTGTTTAAATAGTTTTGAGTTATTGTTTAAGTGATTTTGAATTATTGTTTAGTTACATTCTATATATTTAATTATTCTATGTTCAGTGTATGTACATAAATTTTACGAATTATTATTATTAACTACTATATTTTTTAATTTAATTGTTTAAAGATTTTTGAGTAATTGTTAATAAATAAATAAATAAAATAATATATTATATTCTCAGACTTTTCATTAAAGCACTTATTTTTACGTAATTTTTCAGATATATTTCACTAGTATTGTTACAATCATAAATATTCACAACAATACAAAAAATTATATTATAATTATTATTATTGTTACAACATCAACAATGCATCAGATTAATTTTTACCGGTATTGTTACAAACATAAATAGTCACAACAATGTATTGATATTGCATTGTTATTATTATTATTAACAACAATAGCATCAGATTTCAAAAATCCGGGATCCGCCCCCCGCACCCCGCATCCGCCCCCCTACACTTTTTATACATCCCCTCTCCACACCTGCAAAGACCTCGCACCTGCAAAGGTCATTGACATACGCACCTGCAAAGTTTTGCACCTGCAAAGTGAACTTTGCACCTGCAAAGTTCATTGACCTCTCAGATCACACCTGCTATCTCAAGGTCATTTACATTTAGGTCAAGGTCATTGACATTTAACACCTGCAAGGTCAAGGTCATGACCCGCCTATCGAGTCTTCCTACTACTATCGAATGTAGTGACTGTACTTGCTTCGCAATTTAGCTATACATTAAAAGCAAGTAAATAGATCATTTTTGCATATTTTGAAACGTATGGCCTTTGCGACTTATCCTATTTTGTATCTGGACTACAGAAACATACAGGGGCGCCGACTTGTTAAAAATATTGGGGGGGCCCAATTTTTTTTACTCCCTTGTCCCTTATATAAGACAAAATAATAATATAGTCCCCCCCCCCCAATAAAGTTGACGTAAGATGCTTTTATCATAAACAATTTTTTCACGGATTTTGTTTTCGTTTAAGTAATTAATAATTTTATTTATTAACCTAAGAAACAGCCAAGTTGTTTTAATTGTAAAATAACTCTTTACCGTCGCGTTCATTTCTCAAATATGTAATTTTTAAAAATGTATCTGTGAGATAAAATTACAATACATTCTTATTATAAAAATTATTTTTAATATAATATAAATGAATCTAAATATGACTGGCCGAATGCATTCAGGATGATTCAGAACTGGCGTGCCAAACTTGAACAATAAATTGAGAAAACAAATTTAAGCAAAAAAAACTTTATATGAACGTGTGTTCCGAAATTTCAATATAGAATTTTTTGCTTAAAATATTTTTCTCAATTAACTGTTAAACTTTGGCACGACAGTACTGAATCAACTGTATTGTAGGTTCTAGTTGATGGTGCCGTATGCTTTTCATATACTTTTATTATAATCAACTACACAGGCAGAAGACATACATTTATTGGGGGGCTTGAGCCCCTCAAGCCCCATGTAGTCGGTGCCCCTGGAAACATAAATTATCAAGGTACAACTTTCATGTTTGATTTTACTTTTTGTTCAAGTGTTTCAAATTTACACATCTTATCTTTCTCAATTATCATCGATATGTTTCTATCAGTAAAGTATATTAAATAACAATAAACAGGGATTATGTTACATTATTGAAATCTCAATTTAGATCAAGGCACTCGATGTTTTTACTAATTAAATTTAATATTTAAAGTTAAGTGTCGATGTATATTATTACAAATTAAAAGGTGTTTAAATAATTTCACCACTGTATACAGTGGCGTATTTACGTTAAGTGCCGCCCTGGGCCAAAAAAAAATTCCGCCCTGGGTAAAAAATAATTGTCGTTTTGGGCAAAAAAATTGTCGTCCTGGTAAAAAAAATTGCCGCCCCTGTACCAAGGGAAAATATAATATATTTTTAACAGTCAAAATTCCTACATGAACTGAAAAGTGAGAAGTTTATATAAAATATAAGCCACATAAAAAACTGATAACCTTTTTTTTTAGTCATGTTAATTGAAATTTCAAATTTTATAAAGTAAAAAGTTTGTAATATAGAGAAATAAAAACTTGAAGACCTTTTTTTTTTGTTTTAGTCTTGCTACTCATTTTTGGTTTCCTTATATTTTTTTTAAATATGCTAAAAAAATCTACCGCCCCTCTCAATCTGCCGTCCTAGGCCATGGCCTCCATGACCCCATGATAAATACGCCTCTGACTGTATAGTTTGTATTGAAACCATATTAATGTAATATCAATGCTTGTAAAATATCGAATATTATTATTTAATTAATATTAGTCAATATTTACTGGATTCAAATAGTTCCAGAACTGGTTCCATAAAAACCAAAGTACTCATAGAGATACTGTAGTACATTTATTCCCTGCCCCATGGTTGTCACCACCAATGAGGCTTTCGCGGTTATATTCTGAATCGTCTTCAGAATGTTTGGCAACTATCACTGTTTTTGAAAAAATGACTTCAATATACGAACCTTCCTGATTATTTCACGAAAATAAGAAACAGTTCTTAAAGAGGAAGGGTTTTTGGCCTTGATTTTTTCCTTTCTTATGTTAATAATCATCAATGACAGGGCCGTAACTACCACCGGGACAGCCGGGGCTATGCCCCGGGGCCCCCGAAAAAGGTAGATATTTTTTACGAAATCGGATTTAAAAAGTTTTGAGTTAAACTCATTTTGATTCAACAAGGAGAAAATTTTTCAAAAACAAAAACTAAAAAAAAAAAATTGTTTAATACATTTATAGAATTATCTTTAGCGCCATCGCATAGTAAATACAAAATTTACAAAAAAATAATGTCCCTCTACCATTTGTTGCTTACAAGATATCAACGAGTCAATTTTTATTTTTTAATGTGTTTTTAGCCGTTTTGATTTGGAACTTGTCACACTTACATATTTATAATCATAAGGAATATCTTTCCCCAAAATTTTATTAAAATCGATTTTATTGCTTGTTGTAAATAGGTTCTGTAATAAAATTATAAGATTTTAAAAAATTTAGTTTTATAATTTCATAACATGAATTTTAATAAAATGATTTTTTTATTTTTGCAATCCGGCCAATAGAATTGGAGATATTTAAAAAAAATTGTACACGGAAAACCGTAAAAATTGTCGTTTTTTCAACAAGGTACGAAAAATTTGGCTAATATGACTGCACCATAAATCGAGTTCTATGCAGCTCGATATGAAAAATTGTTTTTTTTTCAAAAAATTTATTTACTGGTGTAGTTTTCATTGCTTACAAAAAATATTAATAATTAAAATTTGAAAACGTTCACATTTTTATTGGAAAACTTATTTTTTCGAAAATAGTCACATACTTCAAAATTGTTCAAAAAAATTTATAAGGGGGGCTCCCGAGCCTCTAGTTACGGCCCACGGCCCTGATCAATGAACGTCTAGTTTGAGGAAAAAAATGTAATGCTCTTTGCTTAAATAAACCAAAAAACAACGTGACTTGATAAATAAACACCAAAAAGATAGATACACTACAACCGTGTGCCAATCATAGCAGAATAAGTCCGCACAATTTAAGAACATACCATATTTTTTATATTAATCTTTTTTGTTCATATCTTGTAAAATTAAGAAAATTAATTCTTTTTTAAAACGATAACGTCTTGTAAACAAAGTACTTGACTGTATCGAGTGTTCGATTTGAGTTTTGGTGTACGTTCCTAATGTCTTGTATGTACAACTGTTCTGTTTATCATTTTCAATAACCATCGATATGTGTCTACGTTATCTTAGTTACATATTACATAAGAATGAATAATATCAAACTATAAGAAAGAAGTGTCAGGATATTGTATTGCAATCTATTTACAGGGGCGCCCACGTTGTAGGAGTGTACAGCAACCGGGCGGCAAATTTCTGGGGGATGCAGAAAATTCAATTATATTTGATACCAGAAAGGTCCTTCCTTTTTTCAATCAAAATTATTATTTCTTATTTTCCAATATCTGTTGTTGTTTTGTGGGCGGTGACTAGCCTGGACCGCCCCTGACTACTTGTGAACTGTAATGCGATGTTTAGACCAAAGAAAATAAAACAGCAACACGGTGTTTGAAAACACACCATATTTAAAAATGCATAGGGTTTATTACACTTTTGTCATTGACATGGCTGGACTGATGATAAGTCAGACATGATGGCTGAAATTGAATATTTCCTAACAACCGAAACTGATTATGCGCATGCGTCAACGGATGTTCGAAATTCAAATTTATCAAATTGATTTGTTAAATATATAAATAAATACATACAAGTTCGATTGTATATCAACTACAATACACTTATTTAACATGCGAATACCTGTAATGTATTATATAAAAATTGAGTTCAGTGTTGCGTCTCGCGCATGCGCAAATGGAAACGATACTGTTAAAAAAGTATGAAATTTAGCCATCCGGTTTAGTAGTAATTCCATAGGTATCCACTATCCAGTTAAATAATACCAGATCAGTGACTTTTGTCAAAAAGACACGATGTAGCTGTTTTGTTTTTTCTGTCTAAACACGGCATAAGACACCCCTTGCATTGATAACGTTATCTTCTGATACATATATAACTCAAGTGATATTTGTCCCAGTCTTTGTGACTTCTTAGTCATTGTTTGTTCAGCACAAGTTATATACAGTAATTTATTCGAAAAAAGTGTATTTTTGATTATAAAACCAGAACCTACATTTTAATTATAAATATTCATATATAATTTGTATTTACTGTATTTTTTATCTCGGGCATGTTCTAATGATTTATTATTTTTTTATCAACAATGGAAGTAACAATTAAAGAACAGGCAAATATCGGTGACAACGAAAACAATACAACTAGTATAGAAGAAATAGAAATGTTAAATATCCGTGATAGAATAGCTAAGTTTAAATATGTAGACAGTGATAGTGATAGTAAAGACATTGATACGCTCTTGATAGAACTCTTTGAGATTTTTGAGGAGCTAAAGGAAGTAAAAACAATCGTTGAATGTGTGATTAGGGACAAATCTAATATAAATAAAGATATAGGACAAGCAGTTTTACCAGATATTGAAGATGAAATTTCTTACATCGAGATTACCATCGAAGATGTTTACAGCAAACATGATGACTTTGAAGCCAATCCAACACAACTCTCGATAACTGTTGAAGAACTCCGTGAAAAAGTGGCTGTTTTTGTAAGTATAATTGAAGCAATTATAGATGAAAATAGCAACTCAGAAGTAAATAGTTCTGGTAAATATGAAGACCATAGTAATGATGTTAACCTACCGGATGAATCGAGTGATATTGAGGCAAGTTTGCAACAAATGGACTATTCTGAAAAATTTACTCTCAAAAGGCGTTTGTGGACTTCTTTTACATTGATTATTGGCATTGTCTTTGGTTCATTTGATGTAGGAACAGACGTGTGGTTAATGTTTCAATATTATCTAAGTGGACAGTATCTGTATGGGACATTAACAATGATGTTTGTGTTGGGGCCGGCGTTGTTTAACACATACGTGTTACATCACATGTAAGTACAAACAATAATAACCCTTTTATACAAATAATAAACGAGATTATTTTCAAATATAATATTGCAGAGAGTGATAATAAACGTATTTGTTTTAAATTGTTATCAATACAACATTCTACACTACATCTAATATTGTCATTTAGTTAAAGTTGTGTAGAATAGACTGATGCCCAGTATTATCAACCAATTTAAAGCTCCTTTAGCGCTAAATGCTTCTTTAACATAAATTTTGTATATGACAAACGTGATTTAGATCAATATGTATTAAGGCTCTCAATGAAAAAATGTACATAATATGCGTTATAAAAACATAGTGTAGAAAATTAAAAACCCATTTGATTAAATATATTATGCTTGGTTCTGTTAATAATATGACAGTTAGTTGAAGGAGCATTTAGTTAAACTTGATAATACTGGACGTGAGTTTTTTATAAAATTAAAATATTAGATAACGGTAAAAAATATTTGATTTCGAGTATTATTATTTTAGTCCACTTGTCAGACAATTTCATATAGGAGTGGCGCAAGAAATTGGTAGACTTTAATGTATAGAATATTAGAATATGGCAATAATTTTTCCCCCTTTCGAAGGGTGGTGTATAACTTTCTAGGAGCTAAAAAAGCTGTCTAAAATCAGTTATTTGGGAATAACACTAGAATTATCAGTTTTAGGATAAAATAGGTTTTATTAAATCTTAAAGTTGAAAAAATTTCGAACAAAATGGTGTTTTAAAAAATTATATATCATAAATAGCTATTGAAATAGAGCTCGCGAAAAAATCATTTAGCGACGAGTTTGAAAACCATGCCTGCTGTGTTTAATATATCTTTAATTGAACTTCAAATTAAAATTTTAATTTATAATAGAGAAGAGTGCCCTAAATAATTCGTTGCACCTTATGTCGAAATCTCGAAAAATGTTTGAGTTATAAGCACTCAAACTTCTAAGTATTAGAAAATTTTAAGTAAAATTATTCATGTTTTTCGACAACCACAAAGAAGACCTTGTACACCGAATAAAATAAAATCCGGCTAGGGATCCATAGAACATTTAATGCCCTAAATAATTGTTTCTGCCCGACCGTGATTACTTTTAAATTGGTCAAGCTATAGGTAAATATATAAATATACACTCATCCAAACAATTAAAGGAACAAGAATTTAAACATTTTTTTTGGGTGTTTTTTGAAGTGCTGTATCTTTGTGAAAAATGGTCGTATCGAAATAAAACAAAAAGCATTTTAAAGCTTCAAGTTTCTAGTTTTGAGATTTTTTAGCATAATTTTTTTTGAGTTACGGTTATCGCGCAATCAAAAGAAATAGTGGGACACAAAAATTTTCCAATTTTTTAAATTTTTTTTAAGGGTCCTCGGGCTTGGGAATTTTTTTTTCAGTTAAACGAATGCATTGGTCAGTTAACTTGTTTATTCAGCTTTAATTTGCTTTTTTTTTGGTCTCTCTCAATTTTTTTTCGCCGAGATATCTGCCTTTAAATGAAAAATGATTCTTTTGTCTTCGATCATCAATATATCAGCAACTAATGATTAAACAGTAAATTTAAGGTCAGTTTTAAAAACTTGAATAAATTTCCTACAAGACCCTTTCATGACTTTATTAGAAAAAAATTTTTTTTTACTCTCACCATTAGTGTGAAAAAGTACAAAAAAATGACCTTTTATGTTCTTTTAGTAAATCTATCGCTACTTTACAAATATTGATGGGAAGATTAATGTTGCCAGGTGATTTTACAGCTTAATGTACCTCCAATAGCCCTGTAATTTTTTAAATTGATCCATCGAACCGTTTTTCCGGACCGATTAAAGCTGAATAAACATGTTAACTGACCAATGCATTGGTTTAACTGAAAAAAAATTTCCCAAGCCCGAGGACCCTTAAAATTTTTTTAAAAAATTGGAAAATTTTTGTGTCCCACTATTTCTTTTGATTGCGCGATAACCGTAACTCAAAAAAAATTATGCTAAAAAATCTCAAAACTAGAAACTTGAAGCTTTAAAATGCTTTTTGTTTTATTTCGATACGACCATTTTTCACAAAGATACAGCACTTCAAAAAACACCCAAAAAAATGTTTAAATTCTTGTTCCTTTAATTGTTTGGATGAGTATATATAACTAGCTGCTACCCGCGGCTTCGCTCGCGTGGATTTCGAAACCCCCATCCCCATGATATTTTTTCCGCCAGATCGAATGAAACTAATTAAAACCCTTCATATGTGTCCAAATTCTGTAATTGTTTGTCTTCAATTTTTTTGTCAAATTTATTTATGAAAATTTGAATTATTTATTACATTAGAGTTGTGCATATTTTTCTATTCGTTATGTTCTTTATATTTCTTTTTTGTTATATTTTATTGTTCATATTAAACACATTCACTTTAAAATTTTAAATGGCCACTGACACACAAATTTTAAAAATAATCAATAAAATATTATGTATCCATAGTTACGACATTTACAATTAATTTAGTAGATGCTTAAAGAACATTATATGTAAACGTATTTTGTTTATTTTCTCCTCTTTAACATATCTTTTTCAAAAATCAGATACGGGTTCATGGTTGTCAATTAACCAAAGTATTTAAAAAAAATTAAAAAAATCTAATATCGATGTTCGTTTTGATAATTTTTATTTATTTATTTATTTATTTAAATCTGAAATTTGAACCTTACATTATATTGCCCAAGGAATATAAAAAAAAATAATAAAAAAATTGTTACTTTTTTTTTGAAAAATTGGGGGCCCCTTGTTACCCCATTTATAAACTTATTCAAAAAAGGCCCACTAGTTGGTATTTTTAACCCCCAAGGAATATATATACCAAATTTCAAGGTTCTCCGATGAGTGGAAATGGTCAAAAAAATGATTATCAGTCAGTCAGTAAGTGAGGACACTTCGTTATATATAGTAGATTTACACTGTTTAGTGTAAATTAAGAGTTTTTGTTTAGAAAATTTGTCTTTAAATGGGTTGATTTCAAAAATAACCCTCAGGAAATTTAATTATTTCTGAGAATAAATTATGTTAATAATGAAGATAACAATATATCATTATTATTTTATAGATGTGGTCTAAACTACAGTCGAAACACATGGTTATATCAACAACTTACAAAAAGGAAATGGCCACTGATTATTCTCAGCATTGTTCCTTTAGCGTCAGTTGTGGTTGCTTTCAATAACTTGATACTATTGTTAAAAAATAAGATGGATCAAAAAAATAGTCGAGTAAAAACATACAATTTAATAGAACTGCAGATAGGTGATAGTTATCTGGAAGCGTTGCCCCAATTAACGCTACAGCTGAGCATTATACTGTACAATATAGAGAATGCAACCCAGGACTCCATCTTTATGAGTAAGTATAGTGTAATCAGGGGTTATTTAAAAAAAAAAATTCAACTGTAAATATCTTTTTTTATTTTTTGCTTTTTTGCCCTACACTTTGTATATTTCTTTCTTATAAATTATAGTGACTTTTTTTTTTGCTCTACACTTATGTTCGGTATTACAAATTAAAAAATTTACTTGCTAGCAAGCACTTCCAAATGAGGTTTCAAATCTATCTGATAGTTCTCTTTTAGTTTCATGAAGTGTTTGACAAAAAAAACTGCATTAAAACAATGGCGATATTATGAAAATTATTTTGTACAGTCACAGTCGTCAACTGTGTTACAATAACTTAAAGTATCGCTGCGCGTTAAACTCGTTAAGTTAAACGCGCTGCTGACGCGCCCGGTTGTAAGATTTTGAAGGTTGATTATGATAAAAGGGGTTCTTACTTAGTATACTGCTTACAAATAAATTTTCAGATTTTATAAAGTAGTTGCAACATTTTTACAAAAATAAAGCCGCCCCTGCGCCAAACGCTAACGAAACTAGTTGACTGACGGCAGGCTGTATCTCTACACCACAAATGTGACGTAATGTCAAAAAATCAGCCTTTATAAAGTAGTTGCAATTTTTGTCGCTTACCTCCCCGACTATAACCTAACTTTTACTGGAGCGACTCTACTATAGTTTAGTGCACTGTTGTAGGTAAATGTCTACAACGTTGTCTACGTTACATTGTTCCCGTTAGCGTGACCCTGTATATAAATCTGTAGAATATCACAAATAACTAGATATTGGAAAAATAGTTGTTAATTTCAATGAAATAGTTACTAGTTGAATTTTTTTCGGAAAATAGTTGGTAAATAGTTTTTTTTCACGATTTAATAATAATTAGTGCAAACGAAGCAGTAAAAAGTGTCGCAAATAGTTCAAAAATAGAAAGGTAGTTGCAAATAGTTGATTTCAAATTGTGTTCAATCAAACCAGTTTTCTGAAAACGTTGAAGATATGTAATAAACATTACAATAAATGCATTTTTCGCAATAGTTGAAAAACTATTTTTCCAATATATACAAATAACATACATTGTTAACATTACAGATATATTGCGGTGGGGTTCCATAGCATTCTCTGTATTTACTGTAGCAAGAGTACAGTATTCGTATGTAACACATATGGCAAACAACGTTGAATTTAAAGAAATACCCTTACTGGTTATTTGCCCTTTCCTCCTTATTGGTAAGTACTCATTATCGTCAATTTACAACAGTGGCATGACAAAGCGCGTTTGATTGAGGGACACACAAAGCTAGTGTCGTTTGTATGTTTATTGTTTGCGTGAGTTGTAAAAGAGAGAGAGCTATTACAGTACTGTGCAAATTAATGGAATCATTGGTAATTATTATGGTAAAACCGTTTGTTGCTTGTAAAATAATATTTTTACAAAATTATACAAATACCATTACGCTAATTAATAGTAAATATGTCCCCCTTTGGCTTCAATAACTGCTTTTACTCGTTTTGGCATGGACTCCACTAGTTTTTGACAGTTTTCAAAGATCGTCTCATCCCAATACCAAATTTGAACGACCGCTTCTATCGTCTTTGTTTTTGTAGTGCAGTCTAGTTTTGCAAATGGCTTATAAATTCACAATAGGGTTCAGATCGGGTGAATTCCCGGGTAATTTAAAACAGTTACCTCCTTATTCAGGAAATATTTCAACATTTCCTTCGATTTGTGGCAGGGGGCAGAGTTCTGTCGAAGAATTGCTCTTCCTTGGGGTTGGCATTTTTATATACAGGATGGGGCAATAGTGTGTGGAAGTTCGATAGCTCGTAGACCATAACAGATGTAAACTGTGGGTAAATGCGCATACATAGAAATTATTTTCAAATATACAGGGTGCTACAAAAAAGTGTGGCACGCTTAAGGTATTTTTTTTTAAATGGAATGCCCTAATTATTTTTGCATATTTAAAACTTCTCTTGGGATGTTTATTCATATCAAAAATCTTAGAGCCACCATGTACAGGGTGTTCAAAATTAATTTTCAAATTTTGAGAACTTCAAAGTTATTTTTCTCAACTATTTCAAATGGAACACCCTATATATTTTTTAATTATGTTATGTAGAATTACATAACGAACATTTTTTGTTTGTTCATCCTTATGGTTATTTGTAACCATTTTTGAATTATTGAGCAAAAAGTACAAAATTCAGCAATATTTACTAAAAAATAATAATTTTTTTCAAATAAAATAAAACACCATGTACAGGATGTTCATGTTGCCCATAAAAACAGCATTTTATATTTCATTCTCAATTTCACACTGCTCATTAATGAATTTATATGATTGTAAATTATTTTGGTTGTTTGTGTTTAATAAAATAATAAAGCATCTGTTTGCTAGCTGAAAAAAATTCAAGCTGTTTTTATGGCCAGCATGAACATCCTGTACATGGTGTTTTATTTTATTTGAAAAAAAATAATTTTTTTTAAGTAAATATTGCTGAATTTTGTACTTTTTGCTCAATAATTCAAAAATGGTTACAAATAACCATAAGGATGAACAAACAAAAAATGTTCGTTATGTAATTCTACATAACATAATTAAAAAATATATAGGGTGTTCTATTTGAAATAGTTGAGAAAAATAACTTTGAAGTTCTCAAAATTTGAAAATTAATTTTGAACACCCTGTACATGGTGGCTCTAAGATATTTAAACGAAAACACCCACCAACCTCCTACAATAAGGTCCATATTTAATTTTGTCTTCAAAGCTGCGGCCGCGGAAGTGGTGAATTTTTAAGTGGAGTAATGTAAAAGTCAATTTTTTTGAAAAATATATTATTACGTCTAAACCAGACATCAGATGGGGCTAATATTTTTGATATGAATAAACATCCCAAGAGAAGTTTTAAATATGCAAAAATAATTAAGGCATTCCATTTAAAAAAAATTACCTTAAGCGTGCCACACTTTTTTGTAGCACCCTGTATATTTGAAAATAATTTCTATGTATGCGCATTTACCCACAGTTTACATCTGCATTAGAATTTTTTTTATCTGTTATGGTCTACGAGCTATCGAACTTCCACACACTATTGCCCCACCCTGTATATTTATTCAAATAGTGTTCCCATATCGATTTGTATTTTCATCATGCCTTCGATTGGCACCAAAGATTCAACCCTCCTGTATGAAAAACACCCCCAAAACATTATATACAAAAAATGAAAAACATAATGATTCCATTAATTCGTACAATACTATAAAAAATTCGTAATTTTGTCTAGTTTTACGTGTTAAAAAATCAAATCGTTTCGATGAATCTATTTTGTAATTACAGTTCCTGAAGTATTGTGATAATGACCATTTAAGGGGTGAAAACCTCCTTCAAATTTTTTTTAACTATATACCATTGAAATGCTTATAAAAAAAACAATGTTTTTATGATTGTAACACTTTTTTCTAGGATGTACAGTTTTTGTGTTATAGAGAAAAAACGAAAAATTCGTAAAATTTTAAGGGATGTTTTCACCCCTTAAATGGCCGTTATCACTCATATAAAAAAATACATGTCCCTTAGAATTGATTGGACTATTAGTATATGAAATTGCAACAAAATCGGGAGAGGGTCACCCCGTAAGTAATTGAACTTTTTTAAAGATAAATTTGGTCGGACTGACAAAACTACCAAAATATGAGCTGACCGACCGAAAGATTTAAAAAGTACTTTGTTATAGCTTTAATTTGGCATATAATTCAGCCCGAAACTCGATGACGTATGTTTTGGGGGTTAACGGCTCCCGGTCTATATACAGTGTATTCCAAGTTGATTAAGACATAGGAAATTTAACATGGAGATAATTAGAAATGTTGTAGTAACCTTTGGTCAAATTTAACGATGTGTGCATTTTGAAATGCCGCCACAAAATTTAATAAAGTAGTCATTAGTATTTTGTTTTCAAATTTATATTTGCCAAAAAAAAAAATTATAATTTTATCTAGGATGCTTACTTTAATTTTAATAATGTATTTTATTCTTTATTTAAGTTGAAAACAAAATACTGTTGATTAATTTAAAATGTATCAGTTAGTTTCGAGGTCGCATTTCAAAATGCACCAATCAAACATTGTTAAATTTGACCAAAGGTTACTACAACATTTCTAATTGTCCCCATGTTAAATTTCCTATGTCTTAATCAACTTGGAATACACTGCAGATATTTGAACAGTGTAGTTGTTATTACAGGTTCCCGGGTGTTGGTTGTATCAACGGGATTCGCAGTTTCACCAGCAGTGGCGGGGACGAGTCTGTTGCTACAATGGGGTGTCGTAGCTGTGACCAGGTATCGCGAACGCAGAGAGAAACAACAAACTATAATTGGAAGTATTCGAGTCAGTGTGATGACCGCCACAACATTTATATTTTATTATTATTGGTATTCTCCTAACCGTGTCGTCTGTTGGAAAGTATCTGAACGCATCTTCTTATACACCATGTACACATTACAGTGTGTTCTGTTAACAACACTGTGGTGTGTATTTAACAGTAGTGCACACGGTACTGTCTGGTACTACGCAATACCTGTAGTACCTGTGTTACTGTACGTACTGTACATACCAGCCACGTTGTTAGAGGGATACTTTGTTAACAAACGCGAAGCAGCATTTCAGCGACAGAGACAGGGGATGTTAGAAAACCCAAAACAAGTACAATAATATCAAATAATTTGAATATTCCAAAACATTAAACTACACTATATTTTAATTAATTAATTTCTATTAATATTTTAGTTATAAAAGGTGAGCCAAAACAAGTGTAGGTACACATTTTAAATGAAAAATAACACACTTTTTATGTGAATCGAACCGTATCGTTTATTTAGTATGAAAGTTTGGTCGTTAGCAATTATACGTGGAAGATAATCTCGGAAATATGTGCACCTATACCCAGGGACATATTTCCATAAGGGCGTAGGGGGCGATCGCCCGGGGCGGCCGGAGAGCGGCGTATAAAAAATATTTTGGTACAATAAAATCACGCAAGTCTGTTTATTATTTTTTTTAAATTTTTATGATATTCTGTACGTACGAGTATCATAAATTTATTAAAGTATGTAACTAAGTTATTCCCTAAAATATCGAACGCAATGAAAATAGCGTATTTTTTAATCTCGATTTGACTCTTACTTCGTAAAATATCGAATGAAAATTTTATTTGTTTGTTTATGTTTTAATATACATTTTTTTTCAAATGGAGGTTATAGGGAATTTTATAACGAACAACTTTTATCTGAAACTTTTTTTTGTATAATACTTATTTAGACCGGTATTTAACAAAAATCAGAAAATCTGAAGAATTTTGTAACTGAACCATGGTTTACTCATGACGCAGACAACCAAAATCAGATAAAACTTAGGATATTATTGTAAACCAATTTTGTAACAAATCCTGTAGCAAAACTGTACCTTAAAATATCCTGTTTTAACCTTCACAACCTGGACTATACTACAATACACAGACAAAATTTGCTCTCGGCAAAATAATCACGCGAACTATCCTATTTCTAATAATCCTTGCTCTCAAATAATTTATCCTGAAATCACTCATTGCTAAACTTTTGTTTATACTATGTTTTTGACATTAAAAAAATATATACCATATTCGTCCAGGGCGCAAAAGGCTGTAGCCGAGTAGCAATGTAAAATCGGTCTCAACACGGATTTGGCTAATTTTTATTGTAAATGTTGCTCATTATGTGAGCATTCTTATGCCCAATTATTAGCCTCTAAAAGTTGATAGTTTTTGAAAAAAAAATTATTTTCAATTTTTCAAAAATATTTTTTTTAAGAATTTTTTTTTTTTGATTAAGTTCAAACTATGGTACAATGTAGAAGTTGAAAAGGTGCATATCAGGTAATATTTTCAAGATGCTGCGCATACTCTATCAACTAAAAAAAATTTTTTGAAATTTTGAAAAATAAAATTTTTTTGGTTGTAGTTGAGCGACTTCAAGTATTTCATGAAATAATCTTCATACTTTAGTATTACACCCTACAAAGTTTGAATAGAATCGAAGTGGTAGAACATACTTAAAAAAATTAAAATTATTGGAAGTCAATATTAACATGTAGGTACAAATGCTATAGAAATAATGTAATATAAACATAGTATAAAAATGATACAAAAACAGTTATTTAAATAAAATTAACTCAAAATATTTAATAAGAACGCTTCTGTCTCCCACTGCCCGTTTATCTTACCGTCTTGGACATACGAGTATATACATTTCGTATGGTGATATACACATATAGTCCAGGCCACTACATGAAATTTAGTTTCTTGAAATAATTCGTATAACAAAGCTATTTCAATATACTTTTTTTTCGTTGATGGACTTCACTGGAAGAGGGGGTAGGTGCAAATATTAAAATTAATATAAGGGTAGTAAAACTACACGATGGATCGCTAAATGTGTAATTTTGTATTTAAATAATATTAAATGTATAATAATATAATATAATGCAATATAATAAAATATAAGGGATGTTTAGGCGTCCCTAAAAAACCCTTGTACTTAAAAACGAATAATTTTGTTATTTTACATAATTCCACCTCACATATTATTTTAAAGTTAAAGAAATACAATAAGAACAGTTGGTTTTAGATACTAGTACATAGAAAGGGTTTAAATTGTATTTTGGGGAGAAAGAAGGCAAATTTTAAATTTCACATAAGGGTAGCATACAACAATGTTGTTAAACAAATATGTTAATTTTATTCAAAAGCCTGCCAAGACTAAGAAAATTATTGTTTGGACGCCATATTGAATTTCCGGTCAATGTTTCGGCTTGGTAATAGCAATTTTTGGATTCAGCAGGGCCAAAATACTCATAATAGCTTTGTTTGCAAAATGTTATACGAAGTACTCTGTAATGGGCGTGTGTGTGTTGTGTTTGATTTCGGATCAGGATGGATCTGACACCAGCTCAATGAGAGCGAATTAGAAGACTTACTAACTTTTATAAATATATTTATTAATTTCAATACTTTACTTCACACTTTACAATGAGTTACAATATAATGGATTATATATATATGTTAGTTTACACAGTTCCAGAGCTATATTCGAACAGAGTTTCGTCCTCAAAAATGAATTTTACTACTTCTACAGGGTGGGGCATTTAAAGTGTTGATTATCTCAGAACCATTACATATTTGAAAAAAATGTTTCATTCAAAAAATGTTTGGTTGTAAGGGGGAAATCGAATAGTAATATTTATTTGCTATTTTAACGTGGCCTTCAAGGATATTTGCAGGTCAACATCATTATAGTTTTTATTTAGTAATCTTATTTTACGTGAAAAAATACGAATCTTTCATTAAACACTTTTTTTTAACAACCTAAGCTTTCCAAGGTATCTAACAAAATAATTCGAGATTTTGAATTTTCAAGAATTTTTTACTCAGAAACCATAAACTTTAGAAAAAAGTACAAGATACAAAAATTGTTTATTTTGGTCTAATCAAACTTGGAGGATCATTCTAGATATTTTTTTAACAGTTCGTACTTTTTTTTGTTTTTGCTAAAATAAAATAAATAGAAAAAGTTTTTAAAACTTTTAATTTTTTTTTAAATAATTCTGCACGCTTTATTAGACCAAAATAAATATTTTGTGTATCCTGTACTTTTTTTCTAAAGTTTGTGGTTTCTGAGTAAAAAATTCTTGAAATTTCAAAATCTCGAATTATTTTGTTAGATATCTTGAAAGCTTGGGTTGTTCAAAAAAAAGTTTTCAATGAAAGATTCGTGTTTTTTTACGTAGAATAAGATTAATAAATAAAAACTATAGGTTCCTATTTAAAAAAATGATGTTGACCTTCAAATATCCTTGAAAGCCTCGTTAAAATAGCAAATAAATATTACTATTCGATTTCCCCCTTACAACCAAACATTTTTTGGTTGAAACATTTTTTTCAAATATGCGATGGTTCTGAAACAATCAACTGTAACATTTTAAATGCCCCACCCTGTATATCTTTTGGAAGTATACATACTGGTTTAGTGATAAGACGCCCGGCCACAGGCCAGCGCGTGACTCGTCGATGGTCAGTAGTTTGTTTATTGACAAATATACCTCTGTACCTTATTGATGAGTAATGTATACTCACTGTTGTATGCATCATGTACAGGGGTGTTCATTACACCTCCCCCCTTAGTGGGAAATTAAAAGAATAAATGATGAAAGGTAATCATGTTCCTTTCTACTAGAATCTGATTGAGTTAGTATGATTTGGCAATTTATTCTTTTAATTTTCGATTTTACAATATTCAATAAATTGTTCTTAATTAATAGCGAATCTACACATATCGTGAAATTGATTATTGATATATTTAAATGAATACGGTAACTAGGATTGTGTATATATGTAGATCCCTTATTTACAAAATGTATACCTATATATAATTTATTTCTTACTTATTTAATTATTGAGAATATAATACATAAATATTAAGATAATTTCCTTTTTAACCAATAGGTAATAATAATTATTTATATAATAATAATATAAAATGTCAAATTAAATTTTATATATTTTGTTTTGATATACGGATAATAATTTGCATATATTTAAATATAATGTTGGAAAGATATATAATTTATTCCTTTATTTTAGCGATCCTGGGACTTCTCCTTAAGGGAATAGTAACCACAGGTTCTTCAATATGAGAATCATCTGTTATGTTTGATACACTCGGTTCATTAAGCTCTATCGCGACATCATTTTTTCGTTCGTTTATCTTGTAATGTTCGTTTGTTGATGAAGGTATTCACAATTATTACACTTGGATATTTTGATATATATATTTATTTATTATTGTAACTTATAATTACATATACTTTTAACAATTAATATTAAAATATAAAGATACTTGAATTTGGATTTAGCAACGTATCTTTCTGTGTATCAGTATGTATATTATTAAACTAAAATATACACCTTAACCACAATAAACCAATGTCACTCGACACGTGTTTCGACTTCACAAGAAGTCCTCATCAGGAGCCTAACAGTTCCAGACTGATACAGTCTTGGTCAAACCTAATATTTATACTAAAAGGGCTTATCCCGCTTCAATGATTCTGACCAATCGACTGCAAGGTCTAGAAGGACTGAAGCTGGGATAGGTCCGGTACCACTATTAAAAATCCTAGTCTTATCCCTCAAGATTTCTAAGCCTTCTGCTGCGTCCAATTGATTGTTATTACTGCATGCTTTAATTAGTTTTAAATTACTTATGTCTGTAGTGTGATTTAATGTAGTCATATGATGAGCTACGCTGGATTTATCAACCCGGTTGTATTTTAGGTGAGCCATGTGCTCTTTAAATCTAATGTTTATTGATCTCCTAGTTTGTCCTATGCAACTTTTGTCGCAATTTATGTAATTAATTTTATAAATACCCGATTTTTCATTTACTTCTGTTTTATCTTTGGGGTTACCTAGGAGAGTTTTAATATTGTTATTATTAGAATAAACCAATTTAAAGTCAAATTTTTTAAACATTTTGGACAATCCTTTAGTAGTCTGGTCAAACGGGAGTTTAATGTAATTTTTAGGTTCTTCTTTAATTTCTTTAGTTAAGGTAATGTCATGGAGACGGTTAAGTTTACGATGTTTTTTATTAAAAATGTTGTTTATAATTTGTTTGTTAAATCCATTAAATTCCGCGATTTCTTCGATGTATTTAAATTCTTTATTAAATCTGTCTTTTGTTAAGGGGATACTGATTAAACGATGGACCATTGTATTAAACGCCGCGATTTTATGTTGGTAATGGTGATTAGAGTCTGAAGTTATGTATCTTTTAGTGGTGGTATCTTTCCGGTAGATATCAAATTCTATTTTATTATTATTAAAGACCTTCAATTAAATGATTCAGATTTACTAGTCTCCTTCGATGTTACCGCTTTGTTTCCCAGCGTTCCAATAAATGAAACTCTCAAATATCTAAAAGAACTACTACTTAAAAATAATTTTAATAATACAGAAATTAATGAACATATAAACTTAACGGAACTATGCATGGACCAAAATTATTTTCAATTTAATAACAAATTTTATAAACAAACTGAAGGTACGGCTATGGGCAACTGTCTTTCGCCGTTTTTGGCTAATTTATTCATGGGCAACTTTGAATACAATTTAAAAAATAAATCTAAATATTTTCCCAAAACCTGGTTTAGGTATGTTGATGACATTTTTGCTTTATTTGACACTAAAAATAACAATTTAAACGATTTCCTAAATACAATAAACACACAATTTAAAAGCATTAAATTTACATGTGAAATAGAAAAAGATGGGCAACTAGCTTTTCTTGACACATTAATAATAAGAAATAATAATAAAATAGAATTTGATATCTACCGGAAAGATACCACCACTAAAAGATACATAACTTCAGACTCTAATCACCATTACCAACATAAAATCGCGGCGTTTAATACAATGGTCCATCGTTTAATCAGTATCCCCTTAACAAAAGACAGATTTAATAAAGAATTTAAATACATCGAAGAAATCGCGGAATTTAATGGATTTAACAAACAAATTATAAACAACATTTTTAATAAAAAACATCGTAAACTTAACCGTCTCCAAGACATTACCTTAACTAAAGAAATTAAAGAAGAACCTAAAAATTACATTAAACTCCCGTTTGACCAGACTACTAAAGGATTGTCCAAAATGTTTAAAAAATTTGACTTTAAATTGGTTTATTCTAATAATAACAATATTAAAACTCTCCTAGGTAACCCCAAAGATAAAACAGAAGTAAATGAAAAATCGGGTATTTATAAAATTAATTACATAAATTGCGACAAAAGTTGCATAGGACAAACTAGGAGATCAATAAACATTAGATTTAAAGAGCACATGGCTCACCTAAAATACAACCGGGTTGATAAATCCAGCGTAGCTCATCATATGACTACATTAAATCACACTACAGACATAAGTAATTTAAAACTAATTAAAGCATACAGTAATAACAATCAATTGGACGCAGCAGAAAGCTTAGAAATCTTGAGGGATAAGACTAGGATTTTTAATAGTGGTACCGGACCTATCCCAGCTTCAGTCCTTCTAGACCTTGCAGTCGATTGGTCAGAATCATTGAAGCGGGATAAGCCCTTTTAGTATAAATATTAGGTTTGACCAAGACTGTATCAGTCTGGAACTGTTAGGCTCCTGATGAGGACTTCTTGTGAAGTCGAAACACGTGTCGAGTGACATTGGTTTATTGTGGTTAAGGTGTATATTTTAGTTTAAGTGACTAGAAACCACAGTTTCTCCGTTTTTCCAGTAGGATGTATATTATTATCAGGCTTACTGTGTATTACTGTGTGTTATGACTGTTTTGGTGTGACTGTCCTTGGTATCATTGATTCTTGTCGTCTCGCACCAGTCCCCTTTATGTATTTCTTTATCAGTTACCAATTGCCAAAGTTCGGACATACAGTAGTCATGTGTTGAACATTGGTAGTCACGAGCTACTCGGGATTTGTAAACAGTAAATAATACACGAGTGAGAAACATTATTATTATACAAATAGATGATTGAGTTTGTCAATATCAAATATCTTATTTTTGTAAATACATAGTTAACATTATATTAGATATATACTTATAATTGAAATTATAGAGGTAAGAGGTAAGTACATTACACCTTCCCCCTTAGAGAAAATTAAAAGTGAAATTATATATTTTCTTTTAATTTTGCGATTCTACTGCTTCTTTGCAGAGAATTTGCATTACTAGGAGCTTCTTCTATTCCCTCCTGTAAATTTATTTGAACCTCAGTTGGTTCTATTTTGTTGGTAGCTTTGAAAATATTAAGAGTTAAACAGTTAACAAGTTTGTTACATTCTCTATTATTACAGTTATTCTTACATTTATTTCTTAAGTGTCTAATTAGTTTATATACTATATAACATACAATAAGTTTTATTATGGTTAAAATGAAATAACTAAAATAATTATTATTTAATAACCTTGTAGTGAAAGAATCTTCCAAATTATCGGCTAATTTATTAATATAGTCTAATTTGTAACTTGCTAATTGCAAATCTTCCAAGTTCAAGGTATTATTGTGCATGTGATGTAAATGTAACTCAGAAATATTCTTATGTTTTATATTCACGCAACAATCATCATTGATTAAATCGTACTGTGGCAATATAGAAATGAAATTACTATTATATTCAGTATTCAATGTAGATAATATGGCATTATTTGTAAATCCCTTACATCTTGGTGACAATGATAAAATACCAGTCTTTTTTAATCGAATATCAGTTGGCGATTTATATTTACATGTTATTGTAATAGTTGTTAGTTTTGATAAAATATAAATCCAATTATTGCTATCCGTTAATCTATAAAATATTTCATTTTGAAATTTAGAGGCTCTGGTATCGCAATCCTTAGGTATTGAAGAATGAGTGAAAATTAACTCTGTTTCACATATCGGTTTACTTTGAATAGAATATAAAGGATTGTCCAGTTTGCAAATATAATTGATGTTGCCTAATTTAACGCAATTGTCTATTCTCTTTATTAAATTGTATTGAAATTTATTTTGTGGTTTTGCTATATATTCTGTCTTCCTTAATATATATAAAGCTCAACGTCTCTCTGTCTGTCTGTCTGTCCGTTCGTGCGCTACATTATATATGTATTCTACAAACACTGAACGGACGTGTTTTGATGTGCTCCGTGTTAAGTTGTGAAAATAAGTGAAAATGGCAAAAACAAGAACAGCTGAAGATATTATATGTTGTTTTAAAGACTTCCTAAAGTCTGATGAGTTTCAAAAAACAATTTTGGATCATTTGAAGCCACTAATAAACGAATTCAATACAAATATCAATAACCTTAAAAATGAAGTCAATGAATTAAAAATACATAACAAGGTTTTGATAAATGAAGTGCAAAAATATAAAGAAATAGAAAATACAAATAAGGAAGAAAATATTAACAATAATTCAACGAAATCAAAGAGCAAGCAAAAATATAAAAAACAAGATAATGATGAAAACATAAACAAAAATAGCGAACAAATCCATGAAACAAACAAAGAGAAAAATATAAATCAAAATAAAGAAGAGAAAGAAGGAAATATCACGAAATCATATGCAACAGTATTAAACAGTATGAACAAGCATAATATCACGCCCGAACCTGCGAACGAGAATGGCTTTACATTAGTTAATAGGCATAGGCGTCCCAGAAATCAATTAATTGGCAACAACAAAAATCCAATTGAAAACACAAAAATTTCTGGTGCAAATAAAAAATTCTGGTTATATATAGGCAGAGTTATCAATAAAAATACTACTGAAAACGATCTTTTGGAATTCCTGTCTTTAAATAATTTAAATATTAATGAGACAGTTTGTGAAAAACTTAAATGTTACTATGACCCAGGCGACTTCAGTTCATTTAAATTAGGAGTTACCGAAGATATCTACGAAAAAATACATAAACCAGAGTTTTGGCCAAGCGGTATAGTTGTTAGAAGATTTGATCTCCGTCGTGCAAGGAAATTTTTTTTTAGAACAAACCACAATGAATCCAGCAACGACAACCTAAATTTAAAATCACCTCAAGACAGCTGTAATTTGTCAAACATTTACAAAATATTACATTTAAATGTTCAGTGTATAAGAAACAAAACTAGTGAAATTGAGTTGTTTTTAAACAATACAAGAAGTGATTTTGTCTGTTTTTCCGAACATTGGCTTTGTAATGACGAAATAATTGCCTTCTCATTACAAGGATATCATCTAACTACAGCTTTCTGCCGAAGTAAATTTATCCATGGTGGAGTATCCATCTACTGTAAGGATGAATATAAAGTGGAACAATTATTAGAAGTGGAAAATCTAAGCATAGAAAAGGATATTGAGTGTTGTGCAGTTATGTCTAGTGATTTTATTATTATCTGTATGTACAGATCACCCACAGGTGATTTTAATACGTTCCTCACAATATTTGAAGAAATTTTAATTTTGTGTTTAAAATATAATAAGAACATTTTCATTTGTGGTGACTTTAATGTAAATCTACTGAACACCACTGATTTTAAATGTAAGCAATTAAACTATCTGCTATCTACATTTGATTTAACTTGTACGGTCAAAGAAGCTACTAGAAAATCAGCTGGCTCTGAAACACTAATTGACAACATTATAACAAATATTAAAGCATTTTCTATAAAAAATATAGTAACTGCACTATCAGATCACGATGCTATTGAAATTTCTATCAACAATGATGCTATAAAAAATAATAATAATATTATTTACAAATATATAAGATCTTATAATGATGAAAACCAGTACTTATTCAATTATTTGTTAAATAATGAATGCTGGCAATCGGTGTTTCAGAACAGTGACATAAATATAAGCTTTAAAAATTTTCATGATTTAGTGTCATATTATTTTAATATTGCGTTCCCGAAAAAAATTATAAAAATTCAAAATAAAACTAATTCTGTTAAAGATTGGATAACCAATGACATAATTGATTTATCAATACAAAAACGCAATTTGTACTTATTATTAAAAGATTTTCGAAAATGTAATATTGATGATACTATTTTGAAAGAAAAATATAAAAATTTATGTAAAAACATTACAAAGCAGACTCAGATTTCAAAATATAATCACTACAATAATTTACTGAACAATTCAGATAATAAATCAAAAACAGTTTGGAATATTATAAATAAATTTAGAAATAAAAATAGCACAAATTCTACATTAATTGATAATATGACCGTGTCTGAAGTTCAAAACACTGCAAATGAATTCAATAGTCATTTTGTAAATGTTACATCAAATCTAAACCTTAAAGAACCAGACAGTAATATTAAATTTACCAATATTAATAACTGTAACAGTATTTTCTTTTACCCTTGTGATGAAGCCGAGCTCATCAATATTTGTCATTCATTAAAAAATAAACGTTCTGTTGGATGGGACGATATACCTACTTCATTAGTAAAAATTCATTGTCAATCATTGGTCACCCCATTGTGTTATATTATAAATAACTGTCTTCTTCAGGGTTCATTTCCTGATCTTTTAAAATTATCCATTATAAAACCACTATATAAAAAAGGTAATAAGGAACACTACGAAAATTATAGACCTATAGCACTTTTATCCATATTCGACAAATTATTCGAAAAGGTTATCTATTGTAGGATTAACAACTACATAAATAAGTACAATTTTTTGTTCAATAATCAACACGGATTCCGATCGGGTCACTCTATTAATTTAGCAATCTATGAAACAATTAACAGTATTCTAAATGCCTGGAACCAAAAACACTTATGTATTCTCGCTTTATTCGATCTGTCAAAAGCATTTGACTGCATCAACTTAGACTTATTATGCAATAAATTACATGAATACGGTATACGAGGTGTATCCCTTAATCTTATAAGATCTTATTTATCTAATAGAAAACAAATCGTACAACTGAATACTACAATAGATGGTGTCCAACAATCTATCTTTTCAAATTCTATGGATATAGCTAATGGAGTTCCCCAAGGTTCCATATTAGGCCCACTATTTTTTATACTGTACATAAATGATATAAATATGCATATAAACGACAAAACAGTACTATTTGCAGACGACACTTCAATTGTCTATACTGCTATACACAAGGAATCTTTGATTGACCATATGAATACTTCCATCACTAATATTTCTAAATGGTATGATAACAACAGCTTAAAACTAAATGTTAAAAAAACTCAACTTATCAAATTTGGCAACTATGGAACGAATGATAATAGTATAACTTTACCTAATCATGGAAATCTAGAATTATCTACAGTGGTGAAATTTCTTGGGTTATATATAGACAAAAAATTAGCATGGAAGGAACATATTAACAATCTCATAAAAACAATTAACAAATACATATACTTAATACGCAACTTAAATAAAACTATACCAAATTTAATACTACTAAATATTTATTATTCTTATGTACAGTCCCAATTATCATATGGAATTATTTTCTGGGGAAACTCAGTCAATGTAAAAGATGTTTTTTTAACACAAAAAAGATGCATTAGAGCCCTTTGTAACATATCTCCACGTACATCTTGTCGCCCCTTTTACAACAAACTTTTTATTCTAACTGTTTTTGATATCTATATTTTAGAATGTGCTATTTTTATTAAAAAATACGAATATCTTTTCGAAAACAATACACGTAATCATGATCACTTCACACGCAATAAACATATTCTACTTCCGCCTTTGGCGACTCTGAATATTTTTCAAAAAGGTCCACTGAGTCAAATAATAAAAATATACAACCATCTACCGATACATATTAAAACTTTACCATATCGCCAGTTCAAAATTCAATTAAAAAAATATTTGTTATCTAAAAATTATTATAGTGTTGATGAATATTTTGAAGACTGACTAATAATAATATTAATGTATTTTCTTTGTTAGTATACATGTGTGTACCCATGTGTCCACATAATGTATGCATACGTGATTTGTGCAATGTTTTATGTTTAAATTTATTTATTTCATGTTTAACTTCTTTATAAATGACATGTTTCACACTGTATAAACAGTCTATATGAAATAAAACCTATCTATCTATCTATCTATCTATCTATCTTATCACTCGAGAACCACTTATCCGATTTACGTGTTTTTTTTTTAATTCATAGGTACGTTCTCTGGCCAGGTTATAGGCTATATTTTGTTAGGTTAGGTAACATAACAACTAAGCAGTGACAAAAATAGTAAATCAAGTCGGAAAAAATTTTGCCGTCGGCGCGCTGTTTTGTAATACGCTGCCTAAACCGTTCTATATAGAACAAAATAATGTATTAAAGAATTGTGTAGAATCAAAAGTTCTACAATAAAGTCCGCGACAGCATATGTCTAACTTTTATATTTAAGCCACAATGACTGCTTTTATGTTACAAAGAAAACATAAAATATTTGGGTTCTGTTTACATGGACTAATGACCTACAAAACATTAATCCATATCGAAATAAATGATTTCATCGTCATAAGTACTTAATGTAGATATAATTTGCCCTTTACAGAATCCAATTTGGTTTTTTGGTTTAGGAAATAACGTGAAATATACATAAAATAACATATTATTCGCGGCAATTCGCGCGAACTATGATGAAATGGCGCGGGGAGAGGGACGATTCAGCGCTCGGCCGGCAGTTGTTTATTTTGTTTTCAATTATTAACTTTTAAATTTAAACAGAACAAAAATGATTTGTAATTTTTGTTCTGATTTGTTTTTTTTTTTAGGTACGTTAGGTTTTGATTAGTTATTATTACGATAATAATTAATCGTGTTTGTACTTAATTCAACTATGTATATTTTTCAAAAATCCTAAACAATAATTCCGTAGTCCAAGCGGGCGAAGCCGCGTGGGCCCAGCTAGTAGGTAATATAAACAAATAATCATCATTAGAAAATTGAATTGGTAAAGGAATTAAATTATATAAATCGAAATATAGATCATTAACTAATGGGTTATTAGCTACGAATATTAATTTAAAATCTTTATAGAATACCCTTAATGTAATCAATTGAGATAAATAATTGAAATTATCTAATTCTAAGGACATTGGATATGTAGTAGAACTAGGTAAGTATGGCAGTGTTTTTTTCAATTCGTTAATATATTCCGTTGGAGATATTATTAGTGGATGTAATAAATTTTGCTTTGCGAACAGTATAGAGTTTATAATATTCGTATGTTCCTTATCTAACTCGTTTATCATTAGTGTTAGTAAAGCAAAATGTTCGTCAATACTTTGTTTAATTCGAATATCAAAAATAACATCTTTCGTTTCCTTAGTAAATGTTTCTATTAAATTTAAATTTTTATTGAAAATTTCTTCATTCTTATTTAAACTATTTATCGTATAATTAAAATTAGCGATAGTGGATTTAACGACATGAATTTGATCCTTAAATAGTTTTAATGTTTCTTTTTCATTTGACTCGATATGATTAATAGATTCGTGAATGTTATTCGCGTCATTTTGATCCATAGTTCCAAAAATTGTTTTAAAAACGGTTCCAAGTCCGTCAAACCAACCTCTCTTTACACGTTTACTACCTATCAAATTCTTAATGGTAATTACTTTGGATTCTAAAACAGGTAATTGTTGATCAATTATCTTTAGTGATGTGTTACATAATGAGAATTTTGAAATTATTTTACTTTCGCATAAAAATTTAGATTTTGTATATGTATTTTCAATTAATTTTATTTTATCATTGAGCAATGAGATGTCTAAATACGTAACTAATCTCTATTGATTTTCATAAAATTTTACTTGCCCTATATGGTCGTAGTATAACCCCGGCGACTTTTCGATTGTTGTATCGTTGTATGTATCCTCCGTGGTTATAGATGTTATGCATCTGTAATGAATGCATGTTTTAATCTATCAACATGTACTTTTACCTTTCGTTTGTTAATTTTTATGGTGACATTTGTGTTAGAATTTTTCTCAATAATCGAGTATGGACCGTGATATTTAGCGCTTAATTTCTTTGAATGATTTAGTTTAGTAGCTTCGTTTAATAAATAAACCTTGTCTCCTACGTTATAATTTATAATTTTTGAATTTTTGTCATAATATTTTTTATTTGTTAATTTTGAGTTAATTATATTATTTTTCGCGATACCGTGACATTTATTTAGTTTAAGTTTTAGTTCTTCTAAATAATCGTCGTAACTATATTTAAATTCGGCTTTTTGAGTGATTGATATTGGTAGTTCAGGTTTCATTCCGAATATTAGTTCGTATGGAGTGGAAGTATGAGGTGTAGTGTTATAGGAAAACATGGCGAACTGAATCCATTCATCCCAATCTGTTTGATTATTACTAATATAGTGTTTTAAATATTCAGCTAGGGTTGAATGACTTCTTCCTAAACTTCCATTGGTTTGTGGTCTATACGCGGTTGTTTGGATATTTTTGATTCTAAATAATTTTGAAACATTTTTAAATAAATTGGATGTAAAGTCTTTTCCTTGATCAGTTAAAATAGTTTTTGGGATTCCAAATTTACAGATAAAGTTGGTAACAAATTTTCTCGATATTGTCTCAGCATCGTGAGATGGTATAGGGTAAGCTTGAGAATATTTGCTTAGATCATCCTGTAGTGTGAGTATATATTTATTACCGTTCTCCGTTAATGGAAGAGGTCCTACAATATCTAAAGAATTTTTTTTCAAAAGGCTCATTAGCTGTAGTTGTTAATTCCATAGGTTTCCTAGACTTATTCCGAACAAGTTTATTTTTTTGACACGACGTACAGTTTTTTATAAAATTCGCGATGTCTTGCTTCATTCCATCCCATTTATAGTTACACTTTATTCTTTTATGTGTTCTGTGAAACCCTGAATGCCCTGCGAGTGGACTTGAATGATTTTCATGCAATATTGTTTTTATTTCCTCGGCAGTAGGTTTAACTATTTTATTATGGTATATATTTAAATGTATGCTCGAATCCTTAAATATATATCTAAACATTGACCTAATTTTATGCCATTTTAACTTTACATGGTCATCAAATTTGCTTAAAGAAATAGTTTCTATTTTATGTAATATTAGTTAATCTTTTAATTTTACTATCATCTCAAATAAATTTTCATATGATACGTTATCCCAGTAATTTTCTTTAAAAATTAGATAGAAAAAATAATAATTGCCTTCTTGAACAAGTTGAATATCGTTAACATTAAGATTTAAGTTCTTTAATTGATTAAGATGATTATATTTTTCGCTAATTTTTGAAAATAAATTAGATGATGTAATATCTAAATCCTTAGAAATAAAAATAGCTAGATTATCTTTACTATCTAGGATTGAAGAATCTAATTCATTTAGTTTGTCGTAATTAATAATAGATGTTTGTAAATTATTTAAAAAGTTCTAATAATTGATTGTTGTTGTAATCGAATTAATTTTTATCCGACTTAGTGCATCAGCATTGCTATTGCATTTACCCGGCTTATATAAAATTTTATAATTATATTCTTCGAGTTTCAAACGCCATCTGACTAATCTAGATCCTAGATCCTTTACATTAAATAACCATTGTAGTGGCTTATGATCCGTTAGAATTATGAATTCGCGACCATATAAATATGGGCGAAAATGATTGACGCTCCAAATTATCGCTAGTAACTCCTTTTCTGTTGTTGAATAGTTAGATTCGGCTTTGTTTAATGTACGACTTGCGTATGCTATTGGTAAATCGTTAGGTACGTTACCTTGCGAAAATTGCGTAATTGCTAGCATCTGTTGTAAGTATGAATTGATTTTCGAAATCAGGATATTTTAATATAGGTTCTTTACACAATTCGTTTTTTAGAAACTCAAATGACTCTTATTGTAAACTTGTCCATTTAAAATCTATATCTTTTCTTAACAATTTTGTGAGTGGTAAAGCTATTTTACTAAAATTATTAATAAATCTCCTGTAATATCCTACTAACCCTAAGAAAGCTTTAATGTCTTTAGGTGTTTTAGGAATGGGATAATTCGATACAGCTTTAATTTTTGATGGATCTGGTTTTACACCTGAATCTGTTATTAAATCTTCTAGATACATTACTTCGCGTCTAAGAAATTCACATTTGTCCGGTTGTAATTTTAAGTTAGATTTAATTAGTCTGTCAAATATTTCCTTTAATTTGTTGTTGTGGTCGTCTAAAGTATTCCCGTAAACTACAATATCGTCTAAATATGTAAAACAACGCGTACCCTGTAATCCTGTTAAAACATTATTCATAACCCTTTGGAAAGTGGCAGGTGCCGATCGTAGACCAAAAGGCATACGTTTGTATTGAAAATGTCCAAATGGTACGGTGAAAGCAGTCTTATGCGCGTCATCTGGATCCATTTTGATTTGGTGGAATCCTGATGCAAGATCTAAGGTAGTGAAGTATTTTGAGTGACCTAATTGATCTAATATATCAGCTATAGTAGGTAATGGATATGAATCCCCTACGGTGATTTCATTCGACTTTCTATAGTCTATGACAAGACGTCATTTTTGTTGTTGTGTTGATGAAGGTATTCACAATTATTACACTTGGATATTTTGATATATATATTTATTTATTATTGTAACTTATAATTACATATACTTTTAACAATTAATATTAAAATATAAAGATACTTGAATTTGGATTTAGCAACGTATCTTTCTGTGTATCAGTATGTATATTATTATCAGGCTTACTGTGTGTTATGACTTTTTTGGTGTGACTGTCCTTGGTATCATTGATTCTTGTCGTCTCGCACCAGTCCCCTTTATATATTTCTTTATCAGTTACCAATTGCCAAAGTTCGGACATACAGTAGTCATGTGTTGAACATTGGTAGTCACGAGCTACTCGGGATTTGTAAACAGTAAATAATACACGAGTGAGAAACATTATTATTATACAAATAGATGATTGAGTTTGTCAATATCAAATATCTTATTTTTGTAAATACATAGTTAACATTATATTAGATATAAACTTATAATTGAAATTATAGAGGTAAGAGGTAAGTACATTACAATCTTAATCTCTGACATCCATGTCCTCTTGAACAATAATTATTTGAACATTTACGTTTAAGGTATTTGAAAGATCTATAAAGTATATATAATCCAACAAATTTGATTATAGAACATATGTATAATATATGAAAAATAATTGTTTGATGCTAATTTTTCTATGTAAGGTTGTTCAGTATATAATTCGTCAGCAATTTCAATTATATTATCTAGTTTATGGCTTGCTAAGTTTAAACTGTCCTTATCTATGTTTAATGAAATCAAATTAGGATATATGTATAACATCACTGATATTTTTGGTTTTACTCGTAATACAACAGTCATGTTCAGTTATATTAAAATTGGGTATGAAAGACATAAAATGCGTTTCTAAATTTGTATTTTTATTACTAGTAAGCATAATCGAACTTGTATATAGCTTACAGTTATTTGCTACTGTTATTATTCCAGTTTTAAATAGTTTTATGTCGGTTGGCATTTGATTTTTACAATTGATTGTGACATCGGTTATATTATTTAATACATAAATCCATTGATTCTTTTGATGTAATTTATTCCATATTTCATTTTTCACGTTTATGAATCTAATTTCACACGTTTTTGGCAAAGAAATTGAGTGAAGCAATTCAGTCTCACAAGTTGGATTATTTGGTACTGAAAAAATCGGTTCTACATATGTAGAAATTCGCGAGCTGTTTACAAAGATTTAAATTTGAAAGGACTGTGTAGTGCAATTTATTTTCCGATAAAGCTAGATAATTAATGTTAGGTGAAATGAATACATGTTTATAGTTTTCGATTTTTATTGGTAGTGGTATTATATTAAAAAGCTTATAACTAGATTGACTTAGTATCGGCGTACTAATGATATATACTAAATTCTGGTCCATATAGAATGTCTTAAATGTTACTAAAGATAATAAATCGTGAGCATTTTTCATTTCAATGGAAAAGGGGTAAATTGTGGATGTTGGCATGTAGGGAATTGTTTTGGTAATCTCGTGAATGTATTGTTGAGGTGAAAGTACCGAGGGACGTAATGCATTCGATTTAGCAAACAAAATTGCATTAATTAGATTCGTGTATTCATTATTAAGTTCGTTAGCCATTAAACTAAGTAACCCTAAATGCTCGTCTAGTTCTTGTTTCCATTCAATTTTAAAATATCTAGTGCTCGTATCCTTATTGAAATTTTCAAAAAGTTTAAAATTTTGGTTGAATATACGTGTATTGGTTTCTAGATTCGTGATAGTATTGTTGAAATTTGTGATAGTGGTCTTTACGACTTGTGTTTGTTGTTTCATCAGACCTAATAGCTCTTTATCATCATGATTAACCCTTTTTATAGCGTCGTTGAAAAATTCAGCGTCGCTCTGATCTAACGTCCCGAAAATAGTTTTAAAAACGGTACCCATTTCATTGAATAGACCGCGTTTTGCCCTTTTGTGTCCTAATAATCCCTTTAACGTAGCGTCTTGTGTCTGTAACTGTGATATCACCTGCGAGAGGATTGGTAACGAACTTTTGCATGATGATATCGTATTCATGACTTGGTTTAAGCATAGTAATTTAGTTTTTGAAAATGTTTCGTCGATTAATTTTAATTTAGTGCTAAACGATGATATATTGAGGTAGGTTATCAAATTCCAATCTGTTTCCTTAAATTTTGTTATCGAAACGAAGTCGAAGTATATGCCCGGAGTTGTTTTCAAATCGGTGTGATTAAACGTCGGACTACAAGTGATTGAACCGGCGATTAGTCTGTAATAAAAGCTGGTTTTAGTCTATTTGCATGGACCTTAACTTTTTTGTTTTTAATTAATATGGTGTAATTCACGGGTGAATTTACGTCAATAATAGTATAGGGTCCTGTGTAATTCGGAGAAAGCTTCTTCGATTTACCTAATTTACTCTGTTCATTCGTTAAATAGACTTTTTCTCCTATTTTAAAATTGATATTATTACATTTTTTGTCGTAATATTGTTTATTAATTAATTTAGATGCGACTAGGTGTTCTTTCGCTAACTGATGTGATTAACGTAATTTAAGTTTAAGTTCGTCGAGGTAATTGTCGTATATATACCTGAATTCAGGTGGATTTGTTAGCGACGTCGGTAGCTCAGCTTTGTGACCAAAGATTAGTTCGTATGGTGTGAATTTAGTAGACGTATGTGTTGCCGTATTATATGAAAACATGGCAAAGTCTGTCCATTAGTCCCAGTCAGTTTGTTCGGAATTTACATAGTGTTTTAAATAATCCTTCAAAGTTGCATGACTACGTTCTAAAGCACCATTGGACTCTGGATGATAAGCTGTACACAGTTAATACGTTTTATTTTGAATAATTTGGCTACGTCTTTAAATAAATTAGAAGTGAAGTCCCTGCCTTGGTCAGTTAAAATAGAAATTGGTATGCCAAATTTACAGACAAAGTTTTGAACGAAAATTTTTGCAACAGTCATCGATTCATGATTTGGAATGGGGTAAGCTTGTGAAAATTTCGTCAATATGTAGAGTCAATATGTATTTGTTTCCCGATTCAGACATGGGAAGTGGTCCTACTATATCTAGAGCTACTCTCTCAAAAGGTTTAGATGACAATTTCCATCGGTTTAATGTTCTTTTTCCTAATCAATTTATTTTTTTGACATGATTCACAAGTTTTAATATAATTAAAAATCTCCTTTTTCATTTTAGCCCACTTATATTTTTGTTTTATTTTACTATAAGTACGATGGAATCCGGAATGACCAGAATTCGGACATGCATGATTTTCCTTTAATATTTGAGGAATTTCTTCGGGTTTCGGTGTAATTAACACGTCGTGAAATACATTAATTTCGATATTAGTGTTTCTGAATATGTAACGTAACATAGCGCGAAATTTTTTCCAATTTAAATGGTCTATACCCGAACCTAACCTTGGAATATTGATAATCGTTTCATTATTTTCAACAAGTAAGTTTCTAAGTTTCAATAAGATATTAAACATCGTTTCGTAATTTGTTCTATCCCAATAGTTGGATTTTGTTATCAAATAATAAAATGTGCAATTGTTTTCCTTAATAATAATTATATCGTGTAATTTAGAATCGTTTGATTTTAATATTTCGCTATGATCGTATTTATTTTTTAAATCTACGTGAAATTTTTCATGGAATTCGAGATCTAAAGAAATTGGTATTATAATATTACCGTTCGCGTTTATTAAGCTATCGTCTTTTTCATTTACTTTGTCAAAATTGATTATAGATGTCTCGAGTTTGCTTAAAAATTCTGAGTATGATTCTTTATTATGTTTGATAGTATTAATAGCGTGCATGTTGTTATTGTTATTTAAATTTAGATTTGAATCGATAGTTATTCGACTTAGTGCATCAGCGTTGTTATTTAATTTACCTGGTTTGTATGATATCATGAATTCATATTCCTCTAAAGCCAACCTCCATCGAATTAATCGCGACCCAGGATCCTTAACGTTAAATAGCCAAGTTAGGGGTCTATGATCGGTAATAATGTGAAACTTACGACCGTATAGATAAGGTCTAAAGTGTTTAATACTCCAAACTATAGCTAATAGTTCGCGTTCGGTGGTGGAATAATTTGATTCGGCTTGGTTTAGAGTTCTACTAGCGTATGCTACAGGTAAATCATTAGGTGGTTCACCTTACGACAAAACAGATCCTATGGCAAAATTACTCGTGTCTGTAGTTAGATAAAAATCTTTGGTGAAATCAGGATACTGTAATAGAGGCTCATTACATAGAATATTTTTTAAAATTTCAAACGAGTTTTGTTACGTACTAGTCTACAAAAATGGTTCATTTTTCTTTAATAATTGCGTTAGTGGCTTCGTTATAGAACTAAAATTTTGAATAAATCTTCTATAATATCCAATTAATCCCAAAAATGACTTTATATCAGTAGGAGACCTAGGCGTTGGATAGTTTAACACGCATTCTACTTTTTAGGATCCGGTTTAACTCCGTTTTCCGTTATCAGATGTCCTAAATACATAACCTCGTGACGTAAAAATTCACATTTACTAGGTTGTATTTTTAAATTGAATTTAGACAATCGTTCAAAGACTTCTGTTAAACGTTTATTATGGTTTTCCAAATTATCGGCATGTATGACAATATCGTCCAAATATACGAAGCAACGATAATTTTGAATTCCCGCTAAAACCGTGTTCATTAGTCTTTGGAACGTACTCGGCGCGTTCTTCAAACCGAAAGGCATCCTATTGAATTGGTAATGTCCTGAAGGGACAGAAAATGCTGTTTTGCTTGAATCCTCGGAATCCATCTTGATTTGATGAAATCCGGAAGTCAAGTCAATAGTTGAAAAATATTTAGAGTGGCTTAATTGATCTAAGTTCTCGTTAATTTGAGGTAACGGATATTTATCTCCTATCGTTATTTCGTTAAGCTTCCTATAGTCTATAACTAACCTAAACTGTTTTTCCCCTGAAGCATTTGGTTTTTTGGGTACTCTCCACACCGGACTTTTCCATGGAGATGTAGAGTGTTCTATGATATTTTCTTTTAATAATTTTTGTGTTTGTCTATCTACCTCAGTTTTGTGTACCTCAGGATAACGATATGTTTTTGCGCTAACAGGTATTTGCGTAGAGGTAGGTATTTGGTGTGTTACAGAATTAGTGTAAGTCAGTGTATCTCCGTCTAGATAAAAAATGTTATTATATTTATGACAAATTTCTAATAAAGATTCCTTTTCTTCTGAATTTAGGTGTGATAACCGTAAAGAGTTGGTGATTTTATTTAATCGATCCGAACTACAATTTATTTGTGAATTAGTTTGCGCAGATGAAACGTTACGTACGTGCAAATCGTTGAATTCTGATTCAATTGGTTCTAACAAAATATCTCGTTTATTAATTTTTACCGATTTTTCTGTAGTGTTTAATATTGTTGTGACGGCGGTTTTGTCTTGGTTTACTTTACCTAGGCTAGAACATAAATATACACCGTCTAGTATTACTAGTTTAGGAACTATACCTTCGTTTATATTTTCGTTTATAACATTGATCGAAACTACCGTCTCGCTTCGCGGAGATAGATAAAATATTTTATTTTTATTATTAAACGAGTTACTATGATTGTAATAATTGGATTTAGTTTCTATATTTCTATCAGCGATATTCGAGTTATTTAATTGATCACGATTTTGTATATTAGATTTAAGCGGAATCGATTTATGATTTGGTGATTTAATAAGGTTAGATATAGGATTTTGAATATGAGTTTGATTTACGCTTGGATTAGGATTTTGTAGATATTAAGCTTGATTTGGTAGAGTTTCTGAGCTCGATTTTAATAATGATTCCGTATGTTTTAAAATAAGTTTGTGATCCCCTAGTTGTAAGAAATCGTTATCTAAGTCAATCTTGGCCCTGAATGCTTTAAGTAGATCATTTCCTATAATACCATGTGAAGGTATTGGAAAATCATTGGGAACTACATAAAAAGTATGACTATAGCAAAGGTCATCCAACAAAATGGTTAAGTGACAATAACAAATTGTTCTAAGAGGGTTCTCGAGAGAATCTATGCCCTTAAGAGTTATGTTCTTATCCTCATAACACAATGTGTCTCCCTTTAAATTTTGCAATTTTACTAATGATATGTCAGCCCCCGTGTCTACTAAAAAGTTGTTGGTGAAGGGTCAAGCTCATTGACGTGTAGATGAACATATGAAGTGATAGATTTTAGATTAATTAATGATAATCGGCCTGTATTAGATGTGCATTCCGTGACACGACCGGATGTCCGGAATTTTTGGAGTTTAAATGAGTTGGAGCGTTAGGATTATTTTTCCTACTATTATTGTATTGTCGTTTCCGACATTTGCTAATCAAATGACCAAACTTTTTACAGTAATTACATATTTTAGTAGTGCCGTGATTATTACTCTGATTTGAGAATTGCCTTATGTGGTTCCTATCTATGTTATTATTTCTATTGTTGCTATGATCGCTAGAAAAATGCCTTACATGATTTCTATTCGTATTGAAAGTTTGTTGAGATTTATAACGACAATTAAATGTAGTATGTCCCGGCTTTTGACATATATTACAAAATTTTGCTGAAGAATTATTTACTGATTGGTATTTTGATATTTCAGTTTTAGATTTAGCTTCCTGTTCTTCGACAAGTGCGAAAGAAATGGCGTCTTCGAGGCTTCCAGGTCTTTGTGATTTCACAATAAGCGCGATTTCTTTATGTAACCCAGTTAAGAATACGTTCAGTGCTTCATTTTTCAATAAATTGACACATGCCTGATGGGCATCTTTCTTTAAATTTCTATCTAAACTATTTATTAATTTAACATAAAAGGACTCGATCTTATTTGAAAATGAGAGTACTCTCCAAAATTTTGCTTACATGAATTTAGTTCTAATTGCCATTGGCTTATTGTTCGTTTTTCCGAATAGGAGTCTAATAAATAGTTTTTTAGTGTTTCCCAAGACTCGAACGATCTATTTCTAATAAGAGCGCGTGCATTATCTGTGATTTTAGTTTCTATGATATTAAATAAAACATCAGAAAGCTCGGGTTTAACTAACGCCATCGCTTTGTCACTGTTGTCTATAAATTCATACAATTTTCCATTTGTACCGTCAAATTTTATGAGCATTTTTTCGGCCAGTTCTACGCTTATTCCCGACATTGTGAATTGATTTGGTTCTTCGATTTTAAATAAATTTGATAGATCTGGGTAACTGCTCATTAAAATTTTACGTACTAGCGTTTTAATATACAAAAATAAAATAACTTACAGTATTTGAAATAAATATAGCATATCTTCTGGATGTTCTGGATGTGAAGTGAAGTTCTGGATGCTTTGAGATGTTCTGGATGCTCTGTACATTACAACTTCAAGAAACTCAATTTCATGTAGTGGCCTGGACTATATGTGTATATCACCATAAGAAATGTATGTATGTCCAAGACGGTAAGATAAACGGGCAGTGGGAGACAGAAGCGTTCTTATTAAATATTTTGAGTTAATTTTATTTAAATAACTGTTTTTGTATCATTTTTATACTATGTTTATATTACATTATTTCTATAGCATTTGTACATGTTAATATTGACTTCCAATGATTTTAATTTTTTTAAGTATGTTCTACCACTTCGATTCTATTCAAACTTTGTAGGGTGTAATACTAAAGTATGAAGATTATTTCATGAAATATTTGAAGTTGTCGCTCAACTACAACCAAAAAAATTTTTTTTTTCAAAATTTCAAATTTTTTTTTTTAGTTGATAGAGTATGCGCATTTCACAAAATGATTCGATTTCCAAACTTGATCTTCAATAAATTGATTGTTTGGCGCGATGTATGGTATGTAGCGCCGTCTTATTGAGACCAGATGTTTTTCAAATCCATTTCAGCTAATTCTGAAGAAGTTTTCCAACAAACTTGAATAAGACACATTTAACTGCTGTAATCGATGACGAAGAGACACTTTCGGATTTTGGTGAACATGGCGTTTTACACAGGGCCGTAACTACCACCGGGGCAGCCGGGGCCGTGCCCCGGGGCCCCCGAAAAAGGAAGGTCTTTTTACGAAAACGGAGAAAATTTTTCAAAAACAAAAACTCAAAAAAAATCGTTTAAAACATTTATAGAATTATCTTTAGCGCCATCGTATAGTACATAAAAAAAATTACAAAAAAGAACGTCCCTTTGTTGCTCACAAGATATCAACGAGCCAATTTTTATTTTTAAATGTGTTTTTTAGCCGTTTTGATTTGGAACTTGTCACACTTGCATATTTATAATCATAAGGAATATCTTTTCCCAAAATTTTATTAAAATCGATTTTATTGGTCGTTGTAAATAGGTTCTGTAATTTTTTTTTTTAAATTTAGTTTTATAGGGAAATTTGTAACATGAATTAAAATGATTTTTTTATTTTTTGCAATCCGGTCAATAGATTGGAGGTATTTAAAAAAAATCGCACACGAAAAACTGTAAAAATTGTCGTTTTTTCAACAAGGTACAAAAATTTTCGCTAATATGACTGCACTACAAATCGAGTTTTATGCAGCTCGATATGAGAAATTATATTGTTTGTTTTTTTTCAAAAAATTTATTTACTGGTGTAGTTTTCATTGTTTACAAAAAATATTAATAATTAAAATTTGAAAGCATTCACATTTTTATTGAAAAACTTATTTTTTCGAAAATAGCCACAAACTTCAAAATTGTTCAAAAAAAATTTTATAAGGGGGGCCCCTCGATCACCTGCTGCCCCGGGGCTCCCGAGCCTCAAGTTACGGCTCTGGACTTACAGCTTTTTTTTTTGGTGTGCGCCCTGTACGTTTATGCCGGACTTTCTTATGATCCGATAGAATATGATTCTCCTCGAAATTACTCACAATTCTTGAAATAACCCGCGTACTTGGTCTGTTAATTTGACCGAAAAATTCACGTAGATCGCGAAATGTTTGTACTGACGACTCGTTATTTTTTTAAAAAGTTTTTACGATAATTAAACGTTCAGCTGATATTTGCGATGCCGTGGTTAATTTTTTAATTTTAGCAATTTTGCTAAAGATCAAACTGCCAAAATATGTCAAAATATGAACCTAAAGTTAGTCATAAATCAGAGGTAAGACTCGTTCACATATGAACACTTGTTTTGGCTCACCCGTAATTTGTGTTTCCACTTTGTATTATTTAACTTCTGTGACTGTTTAAAGCCTCTATGTTTTATTTGTATATTTACATATTCCTTGTTAATATTATTATAGAAAAATATTAGTCTAAGTGAAAGATTTAAGTTCATTAAATAAATATTACTTATACGTGTTAAACAATAATCTAACAACTATTGTAAAATAAACACACGTAAAGATAAGGTAGTGGCACCAGTCTTGGGTAGGACAATCGGCCGATATGTGTCAAAATGGTAGACATTTAAACTAATTATTAGTATAATTTATTTATTAATTAGTATATTATCATAGCAACTGTTTTACATTGTTTCAAATTTGACGATTCTTTCTTTTATATCTTTTGTGTCGTAGTACTTATCATTTTGTAATCATTAGCAAGTGTCCATCACCGCGTGCTCATTATTGGTTTTACCTTTGCCATTACTGGAAAAAAAAACATGAACAAAATAAAAGGCTGTAATTTAAAAAACAAGCTATATTTGCGGATTTTGGTAATTAAATTGATTAAATAAAAAGTTACTTGTTTTATTAGTAACATGAGTTCATGAGAATTACAAAAAACAAACCCATTAATCCAAAAAAAACGAAAACTTGCTCTTATAGCGACCATAACTGGTGCCTTTACTTTATTATCTTATTGTTAAAATAAATAGTGTAATTACATTTTACATTTCATTGTTAATGTCAGTGCTGCCATCTATTATTGGTCACAGAATATAACAGAGATATGATTATTTCTTGATTCATATCTTTGCTAACATTTCACTTTCAAGCTGGTTATATTTATTTGCGCCATCTTTGGATAAATTTTGCAATTAGTCAATTTATCTTTTAATTTTTATGTTTTCGTAGAAAACTAGGAAATGTTATAGTTTCGCCATGTCCATCCGTCCGTCCGTCCTCAAAAATTTTAGATCGATTAAGATGAAATTTGGTATACGAAAACAGAAATGATAAGATTTTCGAAAAAAAAAACCCTGATTTCCAAGTACAAGGGAGTGCTAAAATAAGTAGAGGTATTTTATAAAAAGGACCTTTTTTTGGTTTGATTGGTTGAGGAGTGTAAATATTTTTAAAAATATTTGTGAAAAATGGTTTTCAAAAAAAATGCTTTTTGGGGAGGAGGATGCATAACTAACATTCCAAACACTGATTGTGAGTACCTATAAAACTATAGACAATAATTAATGCAACTACAAAAGTAACAGATATTTATTTTCATTTACAATAAATTACATATTTATTAATCATTATTTTTTAAATATATATTTATATTCAGTCCATTTACGTAGGCGTACAGACCACCAGCACATATCATTTACATTAATTATCATAATATAATTTGCTGCTACACTGTTTTCTTACGTATATATATATATGTATCTACCATACATTTTCGTAACAGAAATAGTAATATATTTATGTTTTTTATATATTATATTTTTTAAATGCAGAGAGTGATTAAGGAGAAATTCCAGCCCGAACATTATTATAATATAATCTTACTCTTTTTCTGTAAATATTACGCCGAAAATCGATCGATTCGTTTATTTTCTTCGGATGTCTTTTACATCAATGATAAAATCTGCCGATTGCATTTCTGGAAAAAATTAATCAATTTTAAAAATGTTATTTTTTAATAGCAATTAGTCAAAATTGAATATTTTGTGCAGTCATATTCTTACTATGGGTTATCTAATGTATGTTAATTAAATATATTAACAAGGGCTGAATTTGGAAACAAGAGTTATTTTGAGGACCATATTTGTGCAATCATTTTTTTATTAGAGGTTGTCTTATAACATTTGATTGTATTAAATATATCAACCAGAACTCGATTTGAAAACAAAAGGGGACTTGTTCCCTCCCCCACCCCTCCATCAAATATTTGTATTTTTATGTTGTCATATTTAAATTCAAAAGATTCGGACAAAAATAAAATAGATTTTAAATAAAATATTTTTTGCTTTCTCTCTATCTGTTTCTCTCTCTCTCTTTTACAGAGGTATTTCACACTATCAGTTAAGAGTTGTGAACAGTTTAAAGTTATAGTTACAGATACCTATTGTTCGTGAAACCGGTGGTAAAAGCTAATATTGGAAATATATTAAAAAAAGTTCTTACGATAAAGTGGATGGTATTTTTGAACATGTCTTATAAACGAATCCGCATCGACGTATCGGAATGAACATTTCGGACATTTTTTTCCTAAATCAGACATTTTTGCAGCTGCTACAACAAAAAAAATATAAATGTTTGTAAATAAATACTAACCTATCATACAAGTACAGAAATATGTGATGCAAGCCGGAGAAAAATTACATATATCGTTTATTCTAAGTCTCGTTTATCTGAAATGCCGAGTTTCGTTTATTCGAAATTTTTCTCCTCCTTCACCTTCCACCATTCTCGAGTCATGGCGTAAACGAACAGTCGTCACTCGTCACCTTGCTTATATTCGAAATTAAAAGTAAAGTAAAATTATTTCACTATTACGATTAACTATTAACGATAAATATTAAATACCAAGGTTTACATACATAGTCTCTATAGCTCATTGACCAATCAGCGTTGGTGCGGGCATTGAAGTCACCACGAAGACGTATTCAAATGTTATAAATGTATAATAGAATATCAATTACAAAAAAATCCTTCATTTATTCTTGTTTTCGTATTTTTTGATATTTTAACAACACATGCAATCAAAGAAGTATATATCCCGAGATAAAATTTTCAGTCTCCCTCGAGTATCCCAGCGTCTCCCAGAGTATTCCAGCGACCTTTACAGTATTCCAAAGCGTCTCTCAGAGTATTCCGGTGACTTCTTGCTTATATTTGAGTCTCCCATAGGAATACTCGAGTCTCTATAGGATACTTGAGTCTCCCATAGGAATACTCGAGTCTTCCAAAGTTGGTGGACTTAGAAGGTTTTTGAACTGGTAATATTTCTTAGGTTTCTTGGAATATTTAACGGACTGAGAGCATGTGGCATAAACAAGGACACAACGTGTAATGTTTAACACATGTTTCATAAATATGTAGTGACGGTTGATTTTTGGAAAGAAAAAAGAAACTTTGTAGGTATATTTAGTTATATCTAGTTGTCGAAGGAATACACATGGGTCGCGTTTACTTGGTAAAAATATAAACAGTATTTGAATTGATAATGTTGTCAAAAATTCTTCAAGAATCCTTCAAATACGAAGAAATTTTCGAATTGTTTAAAAATATGATTAAGGAAGCATAAGAATGAGCAAAAAATGAAATTTCATTAAATTCAGTAATATTTTCCATAATTATTTACTGGATGTAAGAAAAAGCAGAATTTCTGAATGTGTTATATACTTGATGTGAGTATTTCTTTTATTTACATGATTGCTCTAACATAATTTCATTACTCTAGCTGCTAGAAATTAGAAAATGGTTGTAACTTATTTTGCTTCATTTATTTTTTCAGGTTCAACGATAAAAAAATCAATAAGCAAAAAACAGAAAAATGATAATAAAAATATAATTATTTTTATAATTACTATCATAATCACCACAATCCTGTTAATAACAGTTCAAATGCGATGTTGAAAAGCATTTTATAGACTTATAATTCATATGTAAGTCTATAAAAGCCGAATTTTTTTCACTACTCATAGCTACAGCAATAATAATAATTATATGTTCTTCTCAATTAATTTAAAATAAATAATTATTTTATCTAGAATATTTTGTGAATTGAAATTTTATACTACTACCTAATTTTATGCATTTTCAGAGAGACTCGAGTATCCCATACAGAGACTATAGACCCATAAATTTGGATCATTCTTTGGAATACTAGCGTCTCCCGTTCAGAGACTAGAGTCTCCCATTCAGAGACTAGAGTCTCCCATTCAAGAGTCTCCAATCGAGTCTCCCTGAGTGACATACGGAATACTCCATGGGAGACTCTCGTTGGAATACTGTGGGAGACTGTATTTTTTTATCTTTTTCTATGATTTTGCAATGTCGAATTTATATATAAATTCGACATTGCAAAATCATAGAAAGCTGTCAAAAACTCAAAACCACAGAACGTATTGCCAAATTAAGAATAGTAAAAATGACACTTCCCGAATAGACAAAATTGTCTGTGATAGCTTTTTCATGATTTTGCAATGTCGAATTTGTGCTTCTTTGATTGTAAATACGAAGACAAGAATAAATAAAGGATTTCTTGTAATTAATATTATATTATACATTTATAACATTTGAATACGTCTTCGTGGTGACGTCAATTCTCGCGCCAACGTTGATTGGTCAAGGATCTATACATAACTTAGTGGGAGCCCCTCTCGACTTCGAATAAACGCGACTTCCTCGTAAAAACGATTCAGAAGGCTTAGAATAAACGAGTCCCGACTGTACTTACAATTAGTAGCAAAGGTAAAATGAAAACAAGTCTGAAAAAATGATTGTATTATATTTATTATTTGATAGCAATCTCAACAGTGCTGATTGGTGACATTCCGACATCCACCTGATACAGCAAGAAGTTAAACTTACTTTACTAGATATAATAACTTAATATTAAAGTATAAAAGCTGACCAACAAGAATTTAAAAAATGCAAAAGGTAATATAAAAAAATAACTTTTACTTACTTTCAAAAAACACCTTTTTCTCTTCATAAATTATAAATATGCCATATATAGTTGATGATTCTAATAACCAGTGATTACATTAACCGAAATAAATATCTTTGCAGCTTGATTTTCTATTAAAATATCATTTTGTGCACTTTTATTACCAAAACTGCAAACACTTAGTGAATAATAATTTTTATATGAAATACACAAAAATATATGATAAAGACACGGTATCTCACAAACTTGAAAATAAGTTATCAAGTCAAGTTATTAATAAACTCTATTTAGATAACATTACTTGTTTTTTTTAAATAATAAATATACTATACTAATATTAATTTTATATATTTATCAGGGTAAGTATGTAGAAATAAAATAAAATGATTTTCATCACAATGAATGATTTTGTATACTTCTTTACTCCCCACCCCCTTCCAAATATGCGAAGGGTAGTAATTGAAAATGTACGTAAATACAAAGCGACGTAACTCGAGGTAAATTTTACATATATTTTTTTATTTATCTAGTATGTCGATCACATTATTATAAATAATTAATTATATTCTTAAAATTATCAAGTTATTTTATTATATTAAAGGAAATCCCAGTAATTATATTAACAAAGATAATTTTATTATTTGTAACCACATGATATCAATTTTATGATAATTCCTGGTGACCCTTGACCAGTGGCGTCTACTTAAAATTAGAAAGTAGACATTTTTTTAAAATAAATTTTTATGCTGCCCATTTTTTTATGTAACGTCTTTTTTAAGTAGCAACCTATGTTATATTTTTTATAATACTATTATGCCCGGTATTATAAAGAATTTACTTGAGTGCAAAAGCAACTTAGCTTCCAGCTAACGCTATCTGCTAGGCATTGAATATAAATGACAGATGGATAGCGAATGAAATCGTACATGTAATAACCTTGACGCATGCGCGATAAGTAGAAATCAGCGACTTAAAATAAGTGCGTCAAGTGTACCTCATAAAATGCATACATTTATTACCACTGCTTTAAAATATCGAGCAATTTCATAACATTTTGACACCGAGCAGGTAGCGTTAGCTGGAAGCTAATTGGCTTTTGCACGCAAGCAAATTCTTTATAATACCGGGCATTTTTTAAATTCTCATGTAAAATTTTCACAAAGCACAGAAAAAAATTTGGAGAAAATTGGATTTTACTGGTTATATAATTATCAACGTGATTTTTTTCTATGGTATTTTTATATCGATGTAAAGAGGATAAAATTTACTAACTGATAATATAATAATAAATACAGGGTGCCATTTAAAAAACAGGTTATATCTTTAAAAATAAAAATATGTATCTCTCATATACAAAATATGCTTTTAAATCGATAGATTATTTTGCTTCCTCACAATATTGAAGATACGAGAAGCTTTGTGAAATGAAAATCTGATAATATAATATGTCTTATAGAATGTAACTATGCTATTTTTTTTAAATTATGATAAATATTTAAATCAAAATACCGGCTAAAGCTCCCCAGTCCCGACTAGGGACTCTTCGGTTTCTTAAAGATTAAGTATTTCTGAAGTCATTTCAGAAGAAATTTCCAATCTTTCCATTTTACTTCCTCGCAATATCGAAGATATGAGAAGCTTTGTGATCGTTTTAGAATGAGACAAAAAAATTGTTCTTAGAATTCAAAATTTTAAATTGATATTTCCGTTTCACGTCAAGACAATCACTTTCGTTCCGTGTCTGTCTGTATGTCAGTCCGTCCGTGTGTCTGTCCCCGGAATCCTTGTCACACACATAACTCATGAACCACTAGACCGATATTAATGACATTTGGTTGGATGGATTTTAAAATCATCAAAACGTGTATAAGGGGGACGGGTTACATTCCAAAATATTTATTTTTTCAAAATATCTCAAGAACGACACATGTTACGTGAAAGAGAGAATATTTTTTTTAGAGCATTAAATTTCCTATAATATGGGTCTACAACGTTTGTTGTAAAATATTCCCTTACAAAATTTATCTCAATTTATTTTAAAAAATCGTGTTTTGTTTTTCTAAATTGATATTTGCTTGGACATATTAAATGTCATTTTGACGTTTGCATAACTTTGGATTTACATTGAAATTGTCAAAAAATTAAAAATATACGAAAAATTAATCAGGTGTCTTAAGAAAAATTTCAAACTAATATTTTTTAGTAATATTGTATAAAAATTAAATGGTTAACCAATTCCAGGCATCGTTTTTTATTTAAATTGTTCAATAATTAACTACCTTTGGTGAATTTAGCACGAGTAAGCACTGTGAATTTACTTGGCAGATGTTTTTTCACAGTCAATACCTCTTAAAACAACCCACATCGGCTCCACTGTTTCGATAAATAATACATCGGGGGATAGGTGTATATATATAACGTAAAATTCTGATAAATAAAATTTTGTATCAAAAATGAAGACACTAACTTCAACTTTGTTAATAATTTCAATCTTCATAATTCTTGGTGATTGTAAAGTTTACCAACTACCAGGATGTTTAATGATGTGGGCAACGGAAATACAAGCCGTACCGGAAATCAACAGACTTCAAAATGAAATATTCAGGTTGAAAAATGAAATAAGTATATCAAACGAAGGAGTCAGCATAGAAAAAGAACATGATTTGGATGATTACATGTTAGAACAAAATGAAATAACCCCGTTAAAAATTGATTTAAGAAATGCGCTGTTTAAACTCAACGACAAATTGGATGTTCTTCTGAATCATTTAGGACATGGGGCACGATTCAAGGACAGTCTTGAGAAGGAAAAAAGGTTTGTAGCTGATAATGAGAACTTACCGGTTGATAATATGAACGTTGTTGTGATGTCTGTTGATATGGTGGCCCAGAAGAAAGCGATGTTTTTGCAGAAGGAAATTCCGCGTATTTGTGCAAGCAGGCCAAAAGGAGATTGATTTAATTGTTTGTGAAATATTAATTCTATAGTCTTAACCCTGCAGTCAGTGGCGTAGTAAGAAAAATTTTCGGTGGGGGGATAAATACATGAGTTAAATTTTTTGAAGGTATTTTGAATTGATGTTTTCTCAAAACATACGTTTTTTAAGAACATTGAATATTTTGGGAGGGGTTTCGACCCCCCCCCCCCCCCGTTACTATACCACTGCCTGCAGTAGGTGCACTAAGTCTCACAGACCCGAAGGGTACTAGATACGTGTTATTCTCAATATATGTTGTAGTTAGTTTTATTGTTATACATATTTTCTATTGTGTTTGTTCATTTATTTGTGAAAATATTGTTGAATTGATCTGTCAGACTTGACGCTATTATTGAAGGGTTAAATATCGACTGTAAAAATGTATTAAATAGTAATTTTTATTTTCTTTACCTTATAAATTATCAAATAAAAATAAATAGATAAGAAATGTGTTTTTATTTTTTTAAATATACCTACTATACCTTTAATAACTTTTACACGCGACTTCGTCCGCGTTGATTTAAAAATAATATCGTTTTTAATTTTATCCGTTAAAAATTGATTTAAGAAATGCGTTGTTTAAACTCAACGATAAATTGGATGTTCTTCTGAATCATCTAGGACATGGGGCACGATTCAAGGACAGTCTTGAGAAGGAAAAAAGGTTTGTAGCTGATAATGAGAACTTACCGGTTGATAATATCATATATTAAACATACTAGTATGTTTAATATATGATAATATGAATGTTGTTGTGATGTCTGTTGATATGGTGGCCCAGGAGAAAGCGATGTTTTTGCAGAAGGAAATTCCGCGTATTTGTGCAAGCAGGCCAAAAGGAGATTGATTTAATTGTTTGTGAAATATTAATTCTATAGTCTTAACTCTGCAGTAGTCGCGCAGAGTCTCACAGACACGAAGGGTACTAGATACGTGTTCTTCTCAATATATGTATGATGTAGTTTGTTTTATTGTTATACATATTTTCTATGTGTTTGTTTTAATATTTGTGAAAATATTGTTGAATTGATCTGTCAGACTTGACGCTATTATTGAAGGGTTAAATATTGACGCAAAAATGTATTAATCAGTAATTTTTATTTTTTTACCTTCTAAATTATCAAATAAAAAAAAATATAAAAAAATTGTTTTTTATTTTTTTACCTTTAATAACTTTTACACGCGGCTTCGTCCGCGTTAATTTAAAAATAATATCGTTTTTATTTTTTCTGAAATATAAATTGTGATAAATATGAGCCTTCTTGGATCATAGGCTTTTATACTTTTTTAACCGACTTCAAAAAAGGAGGATGTTCTCAATTCGGTTGTTATATTTTTTATGCATAAAATATGCACCGATTTGGACGTTTTTTTTGTTTGTTTGAAAGAGTATACTCCCGAAGTGGTCCCATATAAATTTTATCAGGATCTGACCGTGGACTTTGAAGATACGCCACTCAAAAAGGAAAAATAAAAAATCCGACTTAAAAAAATACAGAAAAGTATATAAGTAAGGTAAAAACACCAATTATGGCTGCTATAAGAGCAAATTTTCGTTTTTTTTTTGATTAATGGGCTTGTTTTTTGTAATTCTCATTAACTCATGTTACTAATAAAACAAGTAATTCTTTATTTAATAAATTTAATTACCAAAGTCCGAAAATATAGTTTGTTTTTTAAATTATAGCCTTTTGTTTTGTTCATGTTTTTTTTCTCCAGTAATGGCAAAGGTAAAACCAGTAATGAGCGCGCAGTGATGGACACTTGCTAATGATTACAAAATGATAAGTACTACGATACAAAAGATATAAAAGAAAGAATCGTCAAATTTGAAACAATGTAAAGCAGTTGCTATGATAATATAATAATTAATAAATAAATTATACTAATAATAATTAGTTGAAATGTCCACCATTTTGACACCTATTGGCCGATTTTCATCAAATCACGCTATAAGACAGTTAAATGTATATAGATTAATATTCAGAAATGGTAGTAATCAAATATCAATACATATTTCTAATACAATACATTTAATTAAAAATTTGCCATTACTGGGATCCTTGCCACTACCTTAATGATTTTTAAATTTAACAATTTTTGAAGTCGATGTCAAGTCAATAGAAATATTTTTAAGAAAGAAAAATTTATTTTTTGAAGTCGGTTTAATTTTTTTCTTAAAAAAAATATTATTTCTTTACTTCTGTCGGTCTCTGAAAGAAAGGTTAAAAATGTACAAAAATGTTGACGTTATTTTAACATTTTATTGAAAGAAAACAATACAAATTTATTTGTTAAGTATATATAAGAATAATAATAATAATTATATTAATATGAATATCTAGTGTAAATATTTTAAGCTTAACCGACAAAGAATTACTTTTAAAGGCACTATATATAAACTACAATAGTTTCAATTTATATAAAACACATATTATTTTTCTAGTTTTATTATTTTATTATTTAGTAAGTCGGTAATATTAAAAAAATTAAAAGCAAAAATATAATATCCAATTTTAATTCTTAGCAAAAATGTTTAGTTTTTTACGGATTTCCTACGAGACTGTACTTGACAAAAGTTTTGTCTCGTCAATTGTAAAAAATTAAACATTTTTTTAACTGTTTAGAATTTTACATTTTCTTTAATACAATAATAAATATTGATTTATAAAAGAAATCTAATTTTTGGTGTCATGATTAATATTTTATTTTATTGCAGTGATTCCCAACATTTTTTGGCTAAAACTCAATACTTATCGGCAACCACTGATTTAGGACATTCATTATATATTATTATTTTTGGAAAAAAGTGGGGGAAAAATTAAATAATTTATTAGGACGTATACATATAAATAAAAAATATTATAAAAAAAGTTTAAATGCATTTTTTTAGTTAACATGAATAAAAAACGATTATTTTTTTAAATATACACCAACATTTTTAATGGGGAGAGGGGCATGGGGGGAGGGCAATATTTATTTTGATTTTGAACAATCGCTATACAAATTGTACAATCAAATCTTTCTTTTTCTTTCGTGTCAATATACATAAAACTGAAATTCCATCAGCAATGCTATGAATGCATATAGGATGATTAAGAAGTCCTTTACTATAATATAAATTACTGACATGTAAAATAAAATTTTACCAAACTTTCATGGACTTTAAAGACACCCTATATGCTAGGTATATATCAAATTCATTTCAATCTGTATTTATCTATAAATAATATAAATTCAATATTTTTCCAAATTATAAATAAATAAAGATAAAGTAAAATATAATATAGTTAATGTATATTTAAAAATGATATACAGTCAGACACTGCTATTACGACACTCTGCAAGCATCATTAAGTTTGAGGCCACACATTCACCTGTTATTCTCACCTCGCTTCTAGTCGTGTTGCAATAGCCGAGTCTGACTTTGTCAAGTCCCGAATACACGGTTAAATTTTAATCCGTTTATTCGGGGCTTAAAAATGTATGTAAATGGTATGATATGGGTTAAGGTTGTTGATGGTCAATTTTTACGCTTCGCCGTTGTGGATAGATCCAGCGTGCCCGTTCATAGCCTTGGGGCTTCCGCCGTTGCTTGAAGGAGACATGATTCCTTCACCTGTCACTGGATTACGAACTGGAACATATAAAAAATCATTTTTTTTATAAATATCTCTAAAAGTATCGATTTAACAGAAATAATGTTCTATAATAAATGAAAGAATAATAAATTCTCTAGAACAAGATTCGTTACATTTTTTCATAGAATCATTAAATCGGTTAAAAAATAACTTTATAACATTTATAACCTAAACATATAAAAAATCATTTTTTTTATAAATATCTCTAAAAGTATCGATTTAACAGAAAAATTGTTTAGTAATAAATGAAAGAATAATAAATTCTCTAAAAAAAGATTCGCTACATTTTTTCATAGAACCATTAAATCGCTTAAAAAATACCTTTATAACATTTATAACCTATAAAAATCAATTTTTTATAAATATCTCAAAAAGTATCAATTTAACAGAACAATTGTTCGGTAACAAATAAAAGAATAATAAATTCTCTACAAAAAAGATTCAATACATTTTTTTCATAGTACCATCAAATCGCCTGAAAAATAACTTTATAACATTTCTTACCTAAACGCGGGGTATTAACCCTACTAGCAGGTCTCGGTACGTCCCACGTCTGCACGCCGTCTCCTGTAACCGGGTTCCTCCCTAAAGACGAACGCCTCTCAGTAGCTACAGACACCACGGGCGACGGGGTTTCTGGGGGTGCCCCGAACAGACGAGTGAAACTGTCGCTCAATCTCTCCCTAGCCGGAGTACCGCGAGTTTGGTCCCTCAAAGGCGTGATACTCGCAGAATACGGGGTAGCTGAATTTGGGGAACGGGGCATAGGCGCTGCTGAACCCCCGAAAATGTCGGTGGGGGGATTGCGGACCCTAGAAAATAAAATTTATATATGTTAAAAATGTGTTCACAAGAATAAAATTTGGTGACATAGAACTCAGAAACTATAAATGATACAGACTTCAGACTAGTCTTAAAATGTTTGTTATATAGTCTACTTTCACTTGTTAAAATTTGGAATCATTTTGATAATTCATTTAATAGTTACAGACCTTTAAGTAAAAAGTAAACTAAATCTGAAATTATAAATCACACACATTGCAAAGTCGTAAAGTATTTTAAATATAGTTTAGTTAAAAGTAATAAAATAAATTTGACCCCCATTCGAAAGGATAGTTTAATATTTACAACACATTAACAAAACATTATTTTTTTGATATGGTGACGGCAATAGGCATGATGCCAGTAACAAAGTATCACTGAAATTATGATTTTAAATAATGAAATAAGTTAAAAAGATTCTAAAAAATGTATTTATTTTTATACGCTATTAATATAAAAGATTAATATGATTTTTGTTAAAATAAAAACGCAAAATACAGCAATCCGCCATGTTTGATAAAACACCAGTCAGAGTGGACGACGTCACGGCTACGTAAACGTCATTTTTGTTTCATTAATATCTTCACTGTTTATAAATTATTTTGTGGTTTTAAATTAACAATTTGCTCAGTTTTGTGTTACCAAAAGTAAAACCGAGAAACATTAGCGATGGAACAAGGATTTATTATAGTCGACAAGGAGTGTTTACATAGGCGTGACGTCAAAAATGCGCCATGACACCTGCGAGCGTTTTAGCGTCAAATTCAAAATTAGTTTTAAAAGCGTTAATTTTTGTGATTAAACTTTTATTTTCTGCAGAAATAAGCATTTTTTTGGAAATAATCGACACATAAGATCATCATAAAATAGTTTTTAAAAATTAGGCATCATGCCTATTATTCGAAAAGCAAAAAAACAAATAAAATAAAAGTCACAAAAATTTCAACCCAAACATTTAGCATATGTAAAAGATTAACTTATGCTAAAAATGTACCTATCTGCATTTATACTAAACTATAAAATAATATAAGTCGCAGTGGCTTCTGAGCTGTCCATATCTCAATAAATAACATAAAAATCACTTAACATACATAAAAATATTTAACATATGTTTTTAACAGAAAATAGAACATTTTCTAAACCATAAAAAAAGAAAACATATAATTTGGGCTATGTCGGAAACACATATCAAAATAATCGTAAACATATAAAATACAATGAAGCTGTTTTCTATAAATAAAACGCATATTTATTATTATATTTATAGCGCCACATCTTAAATATTCAAATGCATTGCCTCGAGATAAAAATAAAAATTAATTTCTTTGGTAGATTGAACTTGATTAATACTGCAATAGCTAAACAGAGGAGTAGATTACTATTTTATTTATTTATTTAATATGAGTTGAGTGGCCCAGAGTAGCTATGTAGATGTCGGAATGTCACCCAACCAGAAAAATAAAAATTAATTTATTTGGTAGATTGTACTTGGTTAATACTGCAATAGCTCAACAGTGGAGTAGATTACTCTTTTAATTATTTATTTATTTAATACGAGTTGGGTGACCCAAAATAGCCCATGTAGATGTCGGAATGTCACCCAACCACAAAAATAAAAATTAATATATTTTGTAGATTGTAGTTGGTTAATATTGCAATAGCTAATTCTAGAGAAACAGTGGAATAATTTACTATTTTATTTATCAATACGAGTTGGTTTACCCAGAGCAGCCCATGTTGATGACGGAATGTCGCCAATCAAACATTATTTAAATTATTTATTTAATTTTTTTTTAATCCTTTTCCCGTTTAGGACGTGAATTTCGGAAAATCTCTTCTAGGCGAGTGATTACGTTATATAAGGAAGACACCCTTAAAATTTCACGTTTCTAGGTTCGGGGGTTTGGGTTGGGTGTTGATGAGTCAAGCACTTAAAACTTTTTTCTTAATATTTATATTAAAAATAGTTATACCCAAATCTCATGTCATATCGCATTAATGTGAATAAAAATTAGCCTATGTGATAGTTGGTTTCTTTTTTTCTACTACAAAATTGATTAATAGTTTTTGCGTAGTTGAGACACAAACAACTAAAGAAACATCATTCTTAATGTCCGGTATCATAAAGGACCTAGCAAATTTATTAGCTAACAAGCACTCTCAAATGAGGTATCTAACTTATATGACAGTTCTTTTGGAGTTTGTTGAAGATTTTGACAAGTTTCGCGCACGCGTTGTAGGTAAATACCAACGGTATTAAAATAATGGTGATATTATGAAAATTATTTTGTACGGTGAAAGATGCCAACTGTGTTACAATTAGTTGAAGTGTCACTGCTCTAAATTCCATAACTAATCCATAGATACTAGTACAGAATTAATACCCCATTTGAAAGTAATTGCTAGCTAGCAAATTTTGCTAGGTCCTTTATGATACCGGATATAAATGTTTTAATTTTAACAACACCCCAACACGCCTGTGTTGCTACTACGCCACTGTATGTTTAGATTTGATCTTTAAGATAATTCCTATTCTATATAAAATATGCAAATAACCTGTTGTATTTACTGTCAGCTATTTGTCTTAGGTTGTTATAAATTTCTAGTTCTCGTGCTACAAATTGTGTTCTGACAGTTATGTATCAATAACAATTAATTACTTTCTTATACGTATAAGAAAGCATTGTTATCATGAAAATTCTTTAAATCGAGATCTTGATGGAAATATACATTTGTTTATTTGACATGATGTATGTCTGTCTGTAACTGTATGCTACCTACTATTTGCTTCATAATTCTCTTGATATTTTAAAGAACATTTTTTTCGTCTTTATTTATTTTAGTAGACTTTAAAGATAGTTTTAAAAAAATACTATTTTTCCTAGCCTTTAAAAACGTATATACAGTGTATACCAAGTTGATTAAGACATAGCTTTAACATGGGGACAATTAGAAATGTTGTAGTAATCTTTGGTCAAATTTAACGATGTGTCATTGGTGCATTTTGAAATGCCGCCTCGAAACTAACTGATAAATTTTAAATTAATCAACAGTATTTTGTTTTCAACTTTAATGAAGAATAAAATACATTAATGAAATTAAAGTAAGCATCCTAGATAAAATTATAATAATATTTTTTGGCAGATATAAATTTGAAAACAAAATACTAATGACTATTTTATTAAATTTTGTGGCGGCATTTCAAAATGCACCAATGACACATCGTTAAATTTGACCAAAGGTTACAACACTTCTAATTGTCCCCATGTTAAATTTCATATGTCTTAATCAACTTGGAATACCTTGTATAAATCTACACGAACCTAATAGATTTGGCGCTATCATTGGAGGGTTAAGAAATGTATGAACACATCAAATACAGATTTATTTTTTTACGTACATTTACACACATCTATTAACGGTTTTACATTCATAATAAATCCGTTGTAAAAGTTCAATAAAATATTTTAAACAAAGAGGTTTAAAAAAATAATTCATTATTGAAAACAATACGTTCTTTGTTGAGCCTTTGTTCGAAACCATATAAAAACATTTTTGATGGTTTTTAGCGATCCACAGGAAGCTGAAAAATAGTGGTCGTACTTTTATTATTATATATTCAATACCCACCACTGTGAACAGTGGTGGCTATTATAGATGTGTAAAGAGGGGAATTTAATTTATTAAAATCAAACCAGAAGTTTTAATTATTGAATAATTTAACATAGCATTTTACTTTTGATTAAGTTGTCTTTGGTTTGATTTCTGGGTATAAACAGCGTCGATTTGGCCATTCTGTTGGAGATATTAAGATCACCACGAAAGCCTTGTTATTTATAAAGTTCTGATAAAAAGAAAATTTAGTAAAAATTTTTTTTGAATAAAATATAGTTTTTAGAATGAAAAAGTCTATCTCAAAGATTTTTTTGAGGGGATAGAGGAGGGAAGGAGGGGGGGGAGTGAAATTCACATTATTACTTCCATGTTCTGAAAGAAATGGAAGTATTGTAATACCATCGAAAAATCGTGTCCGAGAAAATGACAAATTCTGATTGTACTAACTTCAAAACTTAAAGAAAAGTTAATTTCCGCATGGCGGCTGTGCGTGTGTCTGTGTGTCTGTGTGTCTGTGCGGATGTAGAATTTTCTTTCGTTCACGATAACTAGTGTAAAAATGCACCGATCTGAATTATTTTTGGGGAAAATGTTTGTCTCAGTGAGTACTCCAGACCTATTGATTTTGGTGCTAATCGGATTAGGGGTTTTGGAAAAATTCGAAATTTTGTAACTTTTTTCGTCTAAAAAGTGAATATTGCGAGTATTATCTCACTAATTTTGATAAGATTTGGTACATTTGCAGTTCAATTGAATCTAAGGGACATTTATTATTTGTACGTGCCTAAACAGCCATTAAAGGGGTGAAAAACACACTTAAAATTTGAATTTTAAATACTAATATGTCATTAATTCATGTTGCCTTGGAAACAAATGCAACTAAATTCAAATTGTCAAATTAGTTTTTCTACGAATGTGAATTATGTTTTTGACATTAGAAAACTAATATTTATATACAAATGGCAAAAAGAGCTGTAACCGTTGTAAGTGTATATGTTTTTTTAACGATATGTATATTCATAGTAGTAGGTTATATAAATAAAATATTTAAAAAAATGTATATTTAAAAATTATTTAAAAAGATAGAAAGAACATGGAAGTCATGTATGGTTCTCCATACCGATATTTTTTTAACTGACACCTATTTTACATTCCTACAAAATTTCATAAAAAACGATTAACTATTTATTGTTATTTAGATCTTGGTTTCTGGGTATAAACAGCATCGAGTTGGTCATTCTATCAGCCAACATTTCGTTGCACGTTTCAGTAGACATATCAACACCACGAAAGCCTTGTTATTTATTAGATTCTGAGAAAAAAAAATTTTGTAAAAAAAATGTTTTGAATAAAATCTAGTTTTCATAAAGAAAGTCTATCTCAAGGTGGGGGGGGGGGTAAAATACACATATTTTAACCGATGTCTATTTTACATTACTACAAAATTTCATAAAAAATGATTAAACCTTCTGATAGATATCTCATATCAATAAAAAATTATAGAACACTTCGTTTGATCAATTATTAAATTACAAGAAATGCATCATGTTAACTTAATAGATTATTTGTACCTGTTAAAGAATCTAATTATAAAGAACTGTCGGTATTTAATTAAAAAACAAATCTACGATGAATAAGCAACATTCTTATAGAATATGTGATTCAAATAATCAACGGTACATATAACATTAACTGTTACTTGTTAAACAATAATATATAATAACAATACTGTTCAATACGTGGCTAGAATTACATAATTATTTGTTTATATTTTAATTTATATTTTAACAATTAGGACATATGTAATATTATTAAGTACCGATAGATATTTCTAGATTACAAACAGAATGTTTTAGGTAGGGTCAACTGGGGTAAAAGTGAAACAAAATACAAATCTTTCATGTTTTTTTGACAGTTAACGATACAAATTCATACTTTAATTTTTTCTACTAGATGCGCTTATGAATAACCATTTTAAATACTTACGTCATTTGAACTGTACGATACAACACGGACTTTAAATTGAAAAAAGTGTGTTTCATTTTTAACCTCACATTTGGGAAAAAGTGAAACAGGCGTCTAATTGAAAATATTTCTCGAAAAATTAAAAGAAAAGCTACAAAAGCGACTTTGATTTATCTTCTTTGTGGCATATCAATGTGAAATTGTAACTAATATCTGAGTTATACAGAAAGTTATGTGCAATGAATTAAAATTTAATTCACATCGACTAACAGGGAAATCTGTAGGGGTGACATCACTTATTAGGCGATTCATATTTTCAGGTTGCTTTAACAAACCTTTAATGATGATGTCAGTTTTTATAATTCTCCTATAAACAAATTAGTTTTTTAGTTGCAAATTTGTTTCATTTTTACCCCATTTTTTTGGTGTTTCATATTTACCCCGCTCGATCCTACTTCCTGAAGGTTGCACTTGGCTACATTTTAATAATACCTGACACTGCTTGAGGACCACTGTGTCGTAACATCTTATATATTTATGCGAAGCGGGATTCTCTGCATTAATTGCAATGAAATCCAAATATCGAGACCGTTTAGTAATATTATAGAAAAAGAGCTACGAGTAACACTTTCCTCAATGACACCTAGATTTAATGAAGTTTATGCTATTAAACAAACACATTTATCTATCAATTACGTTTTTTTAATTTTTTTTTTGTATTTATACCTACATTTATTACCATTTTAAAGCTTGTATTATTTTATAAAATAAATAGGAGGGGGGGGGGGCAAGATTAATTATTTTTTAAAGGAAGACGTAGTAACATAAAGTTTGGAAACCACTGCTCTATGTGTTAGAATGTGAATTAATAATTCATTATTTCAATAAAAAAAATCCGATACAAACTATTTTAAAAATTCCATAAATGTTTTGATATTTTTTGTAATAATAATAAAACCATTTAATTGCACCTATATGTATATATTAATTTGTAAATCTACTATTTTAAATTAATTAATAAAATTAAAATGTCTGTTTTAAGTTACACAAAAAATTGGAGCATCTATTTTATTTTTATATTTTTCAACTGTACTTATAACATCTGATTACCGCACGTCCTATAAGTACTGTTAGTGTCAGTTATAGTGCTTCGTGATGCTAATAATGATCGAGACAGTCTGGCGCATATTAACCACAGGCGGCGCATCTATGGGGATCAAATAGACCGCAAGAATTATTATTATTCAAGATGTTATTTAATCATTTAATTCATTTCAATTTAAAAAAATATATTTATAATCATTTGGTTTTTTAACTATAACCGGTACATAATGGGGGTTAAAAGGGATGAGAAACAACTGAAAATACATTTTTTATACTAATATCAATAAAATATAAAATATAAATGCATAAATCTAACTCTAGAATATTTGCTATGTCCCTCTCTATTTCTTACATCTCTTTATTATAAATAAAATTGTTAAGTTATTAATTTAACTGCCCCCCCCCCTTCCTCTCCATTTCTTTCATATAATGTAATTATTGATGTAAAAAAACTAAATTATTAAAGTGAATATTATTCCACCCCCTCCCTTCACCCCAATAGATTATTATTCATGTTTTACATTGGATATACATATTTATCTAACTGACCCCCATTTTTGTTGTTAGGAAGTTTTTCTATTAATTATTTATATATAGTAAATTCATTTTTAGGACATTCAGTAGAACTCCTATAAGTTCTAGGCTACGGGACCGAAAATTCTCGAAATTCGCACTTACGGGGTACCCCTTCCATCACAATACCGATCTAATGAAATGAGACGGGAATAGCTTTCTCTTTCGCACATTTTACTCAAAGCAATCTAACATAACCCACGTGGATGACACTCTGGTGGTAAAATTGAAAAGTTATCTGACAGTTCATTATTTGTAATATATGGCGTCTTCAGAAGAAAATAGTGACTATATTTAAATTTTATTTGAATATTAATGTAAGTATTTGATTACATATTGTTTTTTTTTAAATTTCCATTTATATAATTATGAAACCATTTACATAATAATTTTCTCATGCTCAGTATTGCTTAGCGCATAGGTGTCCAACCTTTTCAACCTTCTGGGCCGCATAGCAGAAATTTTAATTACTAAAGGGCCGCAGGCTAGAATATAAAACCGAGGACCTTTTTTTTTTTTTTTAGTCGCGTCTATTGCAATTCCTAATTTTTATTGAATAAATAACGAGTTATATTAGGTAAAACTAAAGACCTTTTTTTTTAGTCGTACTAAGTAATTTTAATGTAAATTTATTACTATATAAATTTTTTTTTATTATTACCCTCGCGGGCCAAACTTATAGGTGTCCTACTATATTAACTATTTATAAAATAAATAATTAATTAACATATTCAAAAAAATTGATATAAAGTACTTTTACCCTTTCCCCATAAAAAATTATATGCATACTACCATTGAAAACATATATTTATGTATGTAATTTATAACACGGTATAGTATAGTTGGTGGTCAGGCCATATATGTAGATATTTTAAATTGATTTTATTTAGATACTATAATTTACTAGCTTATACTTTAATATAAATATAACTGCTCAGCTTTTACGAATGATAGCGTGAATATAATGTATACATTCTACGAATTGCTCCTCAACTCCCCCTACCTCGTCGGATACAATATTTTCATTATTATTAACCCGGTATTTGTATTTGAATTGTTAACCCCATTGTTTTTATTATCGAATTAATTAGTTACCTTTGTTTTTATTGTGAATTTGTGAAGATATTGTAATTAGTTACTAAATAGAAAATAAAGTGTAAGGTTATGTTAGACATACGTTGAGTAATACCCTTTTTGTTCATCTGGACCCCATCTGGGCAGTAAGAGAGACGTCAAGGTAAGTGTGCAAAATTATTTACTATCCACTAATTTTGCTTTCTCGCCATATCAAAGATACGAGAAGCTTTGTGGTCGTTTTAAAATGAGCCGAAAATTTGTTTTCTCTGATTTCAAAATTTTTAGGTTTCAGGTCAAGACAAACACTTTTCGTTCCGTGTCTGTCTGTCTGTGACTCCGATATTAATGAAACTTGGTTGGTTGGTTGGTCTGGCTTGAGGACGGTCCCATTTCAAAATCATTAAAGAGGAGGGTAGATATTTCAAAATTGCTATATATTTTAATTATCTCAAGAACGATACATGTTACGTGAAAATTTCATAGAATCTTTTTTGTAGAGACTTCAATTTTCTAGAATACGTCACTACAACGTTTATTGTAAAATATTCCCTAAATCGTAATTTGTTTTTTTTTTATAATCGCTATTTATTTTGATATTTTGCATAGTAGAAAAATTTTGATTTAGATTGAAATTGCAAAAAAATTTAAAATTTTTTAAAATAATCAGGCACGTAAAAAAATGTGGAATAAATATTTTTAAACAAAATTGTATTAAAATTAAATGGTTAAGCAATTTATCCGAACACTTTATCGGTTTTTATTTTAATTATTCAATAATTAACCTTTGGTAATTTAGCACGAGGAAGCACTGTGCATTTACTTGGCACATGTGTTTTAAAAGTATAATGTCCGGTATCATAAAGGACCTAACAAATTTGTTAGCTAGCAAGCACTTTCAACTGAGATATCAAACTTATATGACAGTTCTTTTGGAGTTTGTTGATGACAAGTTTCGCGCACGCGTTGTTGGTAAATACCAACGGTATTAAAACAGTGGTGATATTATGAAAATTATTTTGTACGGTCAAAGATGCCAACTGTGTTACAATTAGTTGAAGTGTCACTGCTCTAAATTCCATAACTAATCCATAGATACTAGTATAGAATTAATACCCCATTTGAATGTAATTGCTAGCTAGCAAATTTTGTTAGGTCCTTTATAATACCTGACATAAGTCCATATTATGGAAAGCATCGCGCTAGTTAGATATTTTTAGATAATATATGGGGTCATTATTTTGTTTACATACAAACAATTCATTTTATGGTTGTTTTTTTTTGGTAAATTTATAACATTTTGAAAGTAAATTTATGTTTAGTTATGACGATATTATGTCAATAATTTGTATGATTTATCGTATATAGTAATATCATAAAATGTTTTTTATTGGATATATTTGAATTTTTATGATTTTTTTAAAACTGTTATTTTCGTTCAGGTATTTTTGAATATTAGCATTGAAAAGAAGACACGACTTATATTCAGAAGTATAAACATGTTTATAGATAATTTTTTTAACCATTTTTAATCCATACTAATATTATAAATGCGAAAGTCTGTCTGTCTGTTTGTTACCTTTTCACGGCTAAACCACTAAATCGATCTTGATAAAATTTGGTAGGGAGATAGATTGCATCCTGAGGAAGTACATAGGCTACTTTGTATCCCGATAAAAATGCAATAAACCCTATGCTTTTTAAATACGACATGTTTTCTTTGGTCTAAACTCGGCATTATAGTGGAAATTCGAAACTAAACCCTGTTTTATCGACTATCATAACGTAATTATGTATTATAGGAGTAATAAATATCTCATAAATAAATAATGTTATTTTTTGGAATTTTGAAAACCTCTACAAAAAATTGTTTAAGGGGGAGGGGTTAAATTAATAAAGGTCTTTGTTATTTGAGAAAAATGTTTGACAGCCTGTACAATTAAATAAAAATAAAATTTCTTTTATATTCTGAAAAATAATTAGATTAGGTAGTGGCACCAGTCTTGGCAAGAACCCCAATAATGGTAAATTTTTAATTAAATGTACTGAATTAGAAATATGTGTTGATATTTGATTACTACCATTTCTGAATATTAATCTATATACATTTAACTGTCTTACAGCGTGATTTGTTGACAATCGGCCAATAGGTGTCAAAATTATAGACATTTAAACTAATTATTAGTATGATTTATTAATTAATTATTATAATATTTTAATTTTGTTTTCGAGGTTTAAGGTCATTGGTTGAATAAAAAAATATAGTTATATTAGATATAACATTTTTTATTATTTATAGATGTTTCGTCTTATTTAGACTTCTTCAGTATCTATTTAAAATTAAATAATTAATAAATAAATAATTAATTAATAAATAAATAATAAATTAATAAATAATAAATAATTATTATATTAGATATTATAGCAACTGCTTTACATTTCTTTTTTCCATCACTGCGTGTTCATTACTGGTTTAACCTTTGCCATTACTGGAGAAAAAAATAAGAACAAAATAAAAGGCTAAAATTTAAAAAAACAAACAATATTTGCGAACTTTGGTAATAAAATTGATTAAATAAAGAGTTTTTTGCTTTTTTTTTGTTTTATTAGTAACATGAGTTAATGAAAATTACAAAAAACAGGCCCATTAATCCAAAAAAACGAAAACTTGCTCTTACAGCGGCCATAACTGGTGCCATTACCTTATAACAATAAAACCTCTCCAAATAATAGTTTTTTTTAGGGAGTAGGGGTTGATTTGATAAATTTAGTATTTGAGAAAAATGTTTAACAATTTGCACAATGCAGGTGTTATAACTATTATTTAAAATGTCACATCTTGAGTCGAAAGTTGACCAACGGAAGTAAATAAATTATTTGTTTTTATCCGGCGCGTGTTCAAAATTCGCTACGGAAATGTAGTTTTTATTTATTATTTATAGTCGCTTGATTCGGGTCGATTAATGGAAACAATCAACGGTGGCTGTGAAAAGGAAATTGTTAATTATTCACGCTGATTGGTTTTTTATTTTATTTTGTTGTTTTGGTGTTACTAGATATAAATTTATATAGAAGTAGGTATGAACCGATTTCGTAAAATTATTGTCGTGAAATTTGTATTTCTTTATTATTTATAATTAGCGCATTGGACCCGGTGTTACCCGGGTTAATAAACCTTCTTCGTGAAACACTCTACCCATTAGTGAAAACCAGGATACAATCCGTTCAGTAGTTACTGGGTTTATAAGCCTCGTACAAACGATTTGGGTAATTTTATATGATAGAAAAATCATTTTAAACTAATCAAAATTATATTACACTATTTTTTTTTAAACATTCAAATAATTTATATAAAGTCTGGTATCTGGACTATTTAGTTAAGTCGTTTTTGATACTATAACTGTTTTTCAATTACTTCTCACTCATTTAAACATTAATTCAATTGCAACTAATTAAAAAAAAGCTAATATACCTACTCTGTAAAAATAACGAATTTACTTTTTTGTAATCACTGAACTATCCGTCGAAATGATTTGAAATTTTAATACCTATTACTAGATTATATAACAAACATTTTAGAATTAATTTGAAGTTTATATGATTTATAGATGCAGAGTTCTATGTCACCAAACATGAAACGTATTTTTTTAGTTAACAAAAAAAAACTCGACTTCAAAAAAAACTTGACTTAAAAAAAACAGTGAAAAGTATATATAAACAATTTTTGAAGTCGGTTTTATTTTATTTTTTTAAAGATTTATATTCGCTTATTACCATCTTCAAAAATTGTGTTTTTAAAGTCGATATTATTTTTTTTCTTAAAAAAAGATTTTTATTTCTCCCTTTTGAGTCCAAAAGTCCATGATCAGATTCTGGTAAAATTTATTTGGGACCATCTCGGGAGTATACTCTTTCAAACAAACAAAATCGGTGCATATGTCGGAGTTATGGCTGAACATACATAAAAAATATCCAAAAGAACCTCTTCCTTTTTTGAATCCGATTAAAAATAGCTTTTGCAGTACTTTACAGTAATATTGTAATAATCTAGTTATAAATAATAATGCATCTACTCTAGAGAAAGTACTGAAAGCAATTATATACCTACCAACAACACAATAATTGTTGTAATAACAGTAAAAAGATCACGGAGGAAATTACACAAAGTATGTGATAACTACAGAACTGAACAGTAATTTATTTATTTATATCCAATTCGATATCAGATAATATCATTATGTTGTGGAAGTACTAGTAATAACATCCAACCAGTGTTAATTACATTAAGAATTTATGTTATTTGAAAGTTAATATCGTATTTTTCAACTCGGAACGTGTTTGTTTTGATAGGAAACCTTTGATCGTGAGGAATATCAAATTACAGAACATATTAAAATCGTGGTATTACTGATTTTCTCTATATGTGATTTTTTTAAAGATCTGTAATTATAGTAAAAATTATCGTATGAAAATAAATAAAAAAGCGTTTTAAATAATGGAATCTCTTCTTTCTGAATGAAATGTCTCCCATTTTCTAATGAGAATTTTAAATTAAAAAACTTTAAAATCATATTAAAACCAATTTTCTATATGTGTTTTTTTTAAAGATCTATAATTATAGTAAAAATGATAGTATGAAAATAAATAAAAAAGCGTTTTAAATAATGGAATCTCTTCTTTCTAATGCAGTTGACTGAATGAAATGTCTCCCATTTTCTAAGGAGAATTTTAAATTAAAAAACTTTAAAATCATTAAAACCAATTTTCTATATGTGGTTTTTTTAAAAGTCTGTAATTATGGTAAAAACTGTCGTATAAATAAAAAAAGTGTTTTAAAGAATCTCTTCTTTACTTATTCAAATCTCTTAAATTTTCTGAGGAGTTATAGAATTTTAAATTCAAAAAATAATTAAAATCGTTTTTTTATAAATTTTCTATAAATGTTTTTTTTTTTTAACTTCTATAATTATAGTAAAAATGGTCGCACGGGATCGATAAAAAAAGTATTTTAAAGAATTAACTAATGTTTCTTTTTTACTGAGAACAATTAAAACTTCAAATCTGTCTTTCCATGAAAGTTTCACTAAAAACCTAAAAATAGTGCATCGGGAATGTATTTTTTTACTTTCGTAACACGTGGAACTGATGAGTTTTAGACACGACCCGCCACTTAGAACTAAAAATATCCACCGCCCCTCCCCGTCTTTGTAATATTTATAAATGGATGCACTTCTTAAAGAAATACATTAAAACATATGTGAATACAGTTTTTTGTGTGTTTTGTACACAAAGGGTATTTCTTCACTCAAAATATTTAAAAATACGCTATTATATGTATAGGCTTTAGATATTAATAAAATAATTAAATGTAGAATATAAACCTACAGGCTCTGTCTAAACTATAATATATATTTTTTAATCTATATGGCGTTTAACATGCAATAAAATAAAAAAGTTTATACGTTTGTTCTGACTTGACACGAAAACTACTGAACCGATTTTGATAGGACTTTCACTGTTCGAAAACGTAAGACCATAGAATTAGTAAAGAGTATATGATAAATTAATTAAGGATATGCAGGCTCTGTCTGAACAGTAAATTTTTATGTTGTTTTACAAGCAATAAAATAAAATAAAAAGTTTATACGTTCGTTCTGATTCTACACGAAAACTACTGAACCGATTTTGATGATACTTTCACTGTTAGAAACCCAGAGACACTATAATCAGTGAGTGGGTATATGATAAATTTATTAGGGAAGGTCCGTATTAAAGAAATTTACAATTGACATTTTATTATTTTTAAAAAAATATTAAATACGACAAAAAAAGGAATATTTAAAAAAAACAAGAATTTTAAAGATTGAAATGTCTACTTTTCAATATATTTTATTGATTGAATTTTCATTCATTTATCGTAGAGTTATGGAATTAATGGAAACTAAAAAAAATGAATCTTTTATTTATTTATTTTGTATTTATAAGAGGGGTTGAAAAAAATTCAGAATAAATCTGCTAATGCTATTCGAAAGTGCAGAATTTCATCTTCAAAATGCTATTTTTAGATTTGATGTAGGATTTTTTTTATTTGATATAAAATAGATAAGTATAAATTGATATAATACCTTATAAAGGATTCAAAAACAATACAATTAAAATGATTCATCGAATTATGAATTCAACCTACCGGAAATAGTTAGGATTATTAACTTTTTGCTAAACAGTTTCTTCGTGGGCTGAAATATATTGCAATTATTTGACATAATAGCTACAATTTTATTGTCTAATTTAATGGAAATATCCTTGAAAAATATATAGAATTCGATATATTTCTTTGAGTCGATATAATAACCAATTTGCTACCATTTTTGTATACTAGTAGGCACAAATAATGATATAATTAATAATGTATATATAATGATATCAGATTACATTGCATTTTATGTTAAAATTGGATACTTAAATTTAAAAATGTTATGAAATTAATATACGTTCATAATTTTTTAAATATTTATATAGAATGTTGTCACTGTCAGTATTATTTTTATTTGTACATATGCCTCAGGCCCCAATTAAAATTTAGACTAATTATTAAACAATATAGAAAATATATTAAAATAGGCGTAGGACGAAATTCGTTTAAATTTTCACAATTTTCAAGTAATTTAATTTTTTATATAAACCAATTAAGTTAATAATATTATAATTATTTAAATTTCTGAATGAATTTCTGAATTTAATGACCGGATTCATAAACGAGAGTTATTTACAGTTTAACTCTTAAATTCAAGTAAAAATATAATAATATACAAAAGAAAATAATTCTTTAGTTAAATAAAATAAAATAGTGGTAGAAATTTATCTGTTAAAAATTATTTCAAATCGAAAAAGACGTGACGTAAAGCAAGAAGCCAAGCACTACCCCAGTTGTTTGTTTTTCTGGCAGTTCTTTGTTGACAAGGTAAACAAGTGTATTTACTTATACATACGTATGTATATTATTGTATGAGAAAGCCTAGAAATGTGACATCAGATCCACGTTAGCGTGACTGTATGTCTCCGTCTGTCTGTCTGTAACTATAGCTTACATACACGTATATATATTTGTATAATTATATTAAATACTTACTCTCACACTGTCAATTTCATACGCACGTGCGTATTAATGATTTTTAAAAAGGGGATATCTTTTTATCAATATTGCTTCCTCGCAATATCGAAGATACGTTTCAGATTGAGACAAAAAAAATGTTCTCCGATTTCAAAATTTTAAATTGATTTATCCGTTTCACGTCAAGCAAACACTTTTCGTTCCGTGTCTGTCTGTCTGTGTGTCCGTCTGTCTCCTGAATCCTTGTCACACGCATAACTCATGAACCACTGAACCAATATTATTGAAACTTGGTCGGATGGTTGGGTCTGGCTTGAGGACGGTCCCATTTCAAAATCATTAAAATCGTATGTAAGGGGAGGGGTGACATCCCAAAATATTTCTCAAGAACGTCACATGTTACGTGAAAATTTTATAGAATATTTTTTGTCGAGCATTAAATTTCCTATAATATTGGTCTACAACGTTTGTTGTAAAATATTCCCTTACAAAGATTTATCTCAATTTATTTTAAAAATATGTGTTTTGTTTTTCTAAATTGATATTTGCTTGGACATATTAAATGTCATTTTGACGATTTAAATGTCATTTTGACATTTGCATAAATTTAGATTTAGATTGAAATTGTCAAAAAATTTAAAATACATAAAAAAATATTCAGGCGCGTTTTAAGAAAAATTTCCAACTAATATTTTTTAGTAAAATTGTATAAAAATTAAATGGTTAACCAATTCCAGGCAATTTATATAAACACTATCTTTTTTATTTAAATTGTTGAATAATTAACTACCTCTGTTGAATTTAGCACTAGGAAGCACTGTGTATTTACTTGGCAAATGTATTTTTTTACTTTTATATTTATGAGATGTTATGAATCATCCTATATATATGTTACAAACAAAAAAGCCCAATTTAACTATCACAAAAAATATAATAATCATCTAGAATAAATTGTATCAATCTTATAAGTATCCAAGATATAAAAGATTTAAAATTTTTAACAGTTGTAATATAATAACATATATGAAAAGAACCATAGACTAAATAATATAATAATAACACAAATTACATCAGGCATTATAATTTTGTTCATTGTCTATGCAGTGATGAATTCGAATCATTATTGTACAAAATAAAGGAAGGGTGTGGTTAGAGAAACATTTCAACCATACAGTTCAGTGGCGTAGATAGAAAAAATACCGTTATAATGTATATTTTAACAGTTTTTTTTCAATTTTGTACAATTTTAATAAACCAAACTAAATTAATTTTTTTAAATTTTTACTTCAAATTAAAATTATCCAGAAACCAAAACGACTAGCACGTAATTGTATATATTGCTATATTATTTATTAAATAGTTATACCCCTTCCCTTCCCAATCTCTGAATACGCCAATGGATTCGATACTCAATAAGTTAAAAATAAAATAATTATGTTACGGAAGCAAAAAGTTCTCTTTTTCTTCAAAAGAATCCATAAAAAAGCTAGACAGGGTAAACTTATATACATACATACATTGATACAAACATGCATTAACTACCCCCCCCCCCTCCTTTTTATGGAGTAAATTCATAATACATATAATATATGTATTATAAATGAATTATATTTCAAATTTTACTTGAACTAAACAAAACACATATTGTATTACGAAAACAAGGTTTCTTAAATAAAAGAAACCCTACAAAACATAAGTACCCCCCCCCCCCCTTACTGATATGATTTAAATTTCAAATAATAGTATTACATATATACAATTTAAACTGACATTACCTATAAAAGAAATACAACACCCTTATCTTATTTTAAAGTAAAAGAAACCCTAAAAAAATATATGAACAGTATAAATGACAATATAAACAACCTCTCCCCAGGATATCACGATTTAAAATTGATTTGACATTACAAAAAAATAAAATTATTACATAAAAAAAACACCTCTGTTACCTTTACGAAAATAATCGAAACCCTAGAATTACTTTGACAATACGAGTACACAAAACAAAACAAAAATCCCCCCCCCCCTACCCACTAGTATCATAATTAATTTTCAAATATATAACAATATTATAAAAACGTATAGAATAAAAATTATTAAATACAAAAACACACCACTGTTATTATAACAAAAGAAACCCTAAAAAATCATTGAGAGTATGAGAACAAAACAAAGAAATACCACCTCTCCCCCTCACCCCAGAACATTTCAAATAAAAATACTAGGTACAAAAAAGTAATAAAATTGAAAAATAAAAAAAAAAATTAATAAATAGAAGAAACCATATAAAAAGTAATTACTTTAGGTACACAATACACTCACACCAGTGGTGTAACTAATATATTTTGGAGGGGGTAGTTTTTATATAAATATTTATAAAAAATATACATAAATTAAGTAAAAACATATATTTGAAGACCTTTTTTACATTTATATATTTTAAATAACGCCTTATTTTCTACACTAGTGCAAGGTTGGGGGATGGGGGTAGATTCCCGCCCCCTTCTTTACATCTCTGTCACACACACACATATATTATAGAGGTATGCGTATTTACATATACATATATAATATAACATAATATTATACAGAGATATATTTTAACAGATTTCAGCTGTGGTTTAGGGTGTATAAAAATGCCACACGTGACACGTGCTGTCACATCTGACACGCCAAGGGTACGCGTGTGTCTCTGCAGTTTAACACAAATACAGCGTGAAGACACCATAGATATAAACATTACCTAGTACCTATAGTGAAAGTAAGGCCAAACCTACAAAAACGTTATTTTATAATTAAACCATTTTTTCGTATTATTTTTTTGTCTTTTTGTCCTTCATAAAAGGGAGTTGCTGTATTTAAAAAAAGCATCAGTTGAAAAGGAAATGTAATTAATGTACTAGAACATTTCGAAAATGAAGAGTATGTATTTTTGAATTAAAGAAGAAAACTACGGATCGATAGCTAACTTAATAACTGTTTATATCGTAAACAATGTGCGAGTTCACTCTGATATATTTTTCCTAGAATCTTTCAATTTTTTCCATCAATTTATTTCAGCTAACAAGGGGAACCCTTGAACTTGTTGTTTCCGATTTTCTTCATATTGCAATATGTTGTAGAGGGGGGTTCCCTGATAACACCTATACCCGGTTTTGGGCGTAGACGGGTAATAGTTTAGAAGATATGATCCAAACCTATTTGTTAAAACTGTAGACATAAGCGTCTGTTGGCTTAGCGGTAATGATAATAGACCCAGTCTGTGCTTTCAAATTTTTATTTTTATTTTTAATTGCACACAGTGACATTATTTAAATATATAGTTCTTCTATAAAATATCTTATGAATTTATTTCCAATGTTTATTTTTCAAAATTTTTGTTAAAACTGTAGACATAAGCATAGTATATATGCAGCATTAAAAAATATTTTGGATCATATCTTCTAAACTATTACCCGTCTACGCCCAAAACCGGGTATAGGTGTTATCAGGGAACCCCCCTCTACAACATATTTCAATATGAAGAAAATCGGAAAGAACAAGTTCAAGGGTTCCCCTTGTAAGTACTACCTTTCGCGGTCAAATATTTTTATTAAAAGTATACTATGTACATTAGGGTGGTCCTTAAATGGGGCTGGAATGAATTTTGACTGGGCTGCCCCCCCCCCCAAATCACCTCCAAATAATTTTTAAAAAATGTGGAAAAAGTTTCAGCCCTCTATCTTAAAAAATGGCCATTACCAGAGGGGGGTGATTTTCCCATTTAAAATACACGTGTTTTTTCGATTTTTCAAAGAACTGAGTACAAGCATTCCTGGTACTCATGTTCTATATTATCTAGATGGATAAATTAAATTTGTGATTCAACGTTGGCCTATATGGGTCATTCCATCAAGAGAAATTTAAAAAAAATGTTCTATAATTTCTGGATAATTTTGTCAGAAAAATGTTTGACAATGAAAATATTGATCTTGAAATAAAAAAAATGATTCTAAAATTAAAAAAATCATTCCATATTTCTATTGGCGTGACCCATTTTTTTCTTTAAATTTAATTTTAGAGTTAATTTTTTTTATTTCAAGATCAATATTTTCATTGCCAACGTTTTTCTGATAAAATTATCTAGAAATTATAAAAAAATTTAAATTTTTTTATTTTCTCTTGATGGAATGACCCAATGATCCATATAGCTGTCAACGTTGAATCACAAATTTAATTTATCCATCAAGATATGGAATATATTAGTACCAGGAATGGCCGTTTTTTAAGATAGAGGTCTGAAACTTTTTCCACATTTTTTTTAATGATATGGAGCTGTTTTGAAGGACGGCCCAGTCAAAATTCGCCCAATCCTATTTAAGGACCACCCTAATGTACATATTTTTGATATCCCACTTATGGATAAAGAAAAATACATTTTTTTTGTGGCGTAGTACAAAGCAAATACATTTTTTTGAGATTGTTCATATTTTTCCCGAAATGGGCAAATAATTTTACATATACACTCCAAATTTCAACCCAATCGGTTAAGTAGTTCTTAAGAAATGTAATGAAATCAAATTAATACCGTTTTCAATTCTCCCTTGGTAGGAACAGTTAGAATTTCTATTTCATTTTATAAGAAATCAATATTAAAAAATTACAAATGTAACAATAACCCCCCCCCCCCCTCCCCACTCTCCATAATACTATGGCACTTTCAAAAAAAATTGTACCGAAAGAAAAATCACTATTTAAATTTCAATCAGTAACTATTTATATATTAATTTTTATTTTTTCTTAATTAATAATGTTTAGGTATAATTCGTCACAGTTGGTATTAAAATAAATAAACAAATTAAATAAATCAGTCAACCAAAAATACCGTTTGAAAATACATATAATAATTAATTGTATCCACATATTTTATGGTCTACTAATATTTAATAATAAATTCATTAATTTGATCTTAATATTTATGACTGTATCATAAAAATAAATGTAATTATAAAATTATTGAATCTTAATTTTAGAAATACTGTCCATAAAAATAAGTTATTTATAAACGTCTCAATTAATTGAAAAACAATTAATAAATTTAATTACCAACTCCATAAATTAAAAAAACTTAATAAATATTCATATTTTGTAATATATTAATTAATATTGACGGATATATCAATTTTTTGTTAGTTTAATTCAATTAGTTTGTTAATTAATTTGATACTGAAACTATAGTAGAACTTCGATTTAATGAACAAATATTGATATTTTTGTAATAAAATCATAGCAGATCTTAACGAACAAGGAGGCAATATTAACGGGTTTTAAGGCACATTGAGGTAAGGCTCTTCTGTTAATAATGTGAAAAATTCAATAGTACAGTTTTTCTCGTAAAACCAGTTGATTCAAATTTATTACCAGATTGAAATTTTGTACTTCGGTTTGACTATTAAAACTAACAGAAGTTAGAAGAAATAATTAATAGATTTTTTAAACCTTGGATTGTGACAGAAATACATAATACAAGTATACTAATGTACTCAGAAAAAAGTGTATTGAACCTAGACAATCCTTACTTCATATATATACAATAATATAAAAACAAACTTGTTTGTCTAAACGTCAAAATGTATTTAAGAAAAAGTAATCGCAAGCTTTCGATTCACAAAATCATCGTCAGGCCAGGCTAATAATAAAGATTTAAATGTGAGAACGATGTTGTTATCTCAATAAAATTCATGAATTTTATTGAGATTCTGTGAATCGAAAGCTTGCGATTACCTTTTCTTAAATAAATTTTGACGTTTAGACAAACAAGTTTGTTTTTATTTATATTTAACGTCACTACTATTATATTATTATACAATAATATACATACATCGAAAACAACATTTTCTTAACATTAGAATATAATATTTCTCCATTATTTCTCTTTAAAACAATATTGTTGGACGAAAACAATAAATTCTTTGTTCTAAACAATATACAGGCTGATTTACAACTAGAGTAAAAAAATTCAACATTCTAAGCAAAAAACTTTAATTGAACCTGTGTCCGAAAATTCTTCGTGAGGGAGCTACAACTTTCCAAAAAAATTGCCAAAAATTAGTGTTTATTTAATATCTAGAGAACCCATTGTGATACAGTTATGAGATTTAATACAAGATTTAGTATTATCGATTTCCAATATCAAACAATCATAATTTAGACCAGGGGTGTATGGGGCCAGTAAGTCCGCCGATTTTTATCAGGTATTTTGGGTACTTGTAGAAGATTATATGACACAAAATACACAAAAATATACTTATTGTTAGTTCATTTATCATAAGATCAACAGTTTTCGAGAAATATCGAAAAAGGTTCACTTAAAGTTTTATGCTTAGAATTATATCCTCGATCTACTGTTCATTTTTTACGCTGGTTGTAAATCAGCCTGTATATTTTCACTTGTTTTAAGTAAACCTTTTTATGCATGTAGTTAATTAATGATTATTAGTAAAAATATTTGAATTAAACATATTTACAAAAAACCCTGCAATATATATACAAAATAGTAAATATTTGTTTGTATCTAACATCCCTATGTACCATAGATTACTTTTACTCATAGTATATAATAAATATGACGTCATTGTACTAACATAACACAGATATTATATTTCAATTTCCTTCGTCACAATTGCAGATATAAACGTTTTTTATTCGATATGCTATTTGTAGAGAAGATGTGACGTTATATGTTTTACCCGAATCTATCAAATTCACGGAAAATGGGAAAAATATTGATCCGGATAGCGGAGACATCGCCAGGAGATGTGGAATTATATACAATAGTTATTATAACATGGATATTATAACTCGTAAATCTTTATGACATGCGAAAATGCTTGAATAATGGCCCACTATTTGTATACAGGATGGGTAAATAAAAACTATTACTCACACAAACTTTATATTAGTCTTAAAATGTTTGTAATTTAGTCTGATTTTATTGATTTTGATTAAAATTAAAGCGCTTTTCAGTAAAATAAGAAAAATCGTATTATGTTTGGTGACATAGAACTCTGGAATTATAAATGATACAAACTTCAGATTAGTCTCACAATGTTCGTATATAGTCTAGTTTCACATAATTAAATTTTAATTGATTTTGATGTGTAAAAAAAAAGTTATAGCCCTTTAAGTAAAATAAGGAAATATATTTATAAAAAAATCATATCATGTTTGAATACATAGAACTCTGAAACCATAAGTCGCACTTGATTAGTGTCAAAATATTTGCAATATAGTAAAATAGTAAAATTTTATTTAATATTGATGTAAAAAAAGGTTATAGCTCTATAAGTAAAATAAAATAAAACATTTATTTAAAAAATCGTCTTCTGTTTAGTGACATAGAACTCTGTAACTATAAATGACACAAACTTCAGGTTAGTGTTAAAATTTAAATTGATTATTGTAATTAGTTTAACAGAAATGATGTTTTAGGTAAATGGTATTTAAAAAATAATTTTAATCATAATTCCTAAATTTTTGTTTAAATCGATCTGTAAATACTATATTATAATATACTATACTATACGTAAAAACTAATGTATTTTTTTAAACCACCCTGTATATTTAACTGCGTAATATTTATTAAATATGAATTTGACGGAAACAATTATAAAGTCGATGTTCTTTTTTATAAATTGTATATCAGGGACTATTAAATAAGCAATTAACTTTACTAAAAATTCCCTAAATTAAAATTTTTATTTTCCCTATTTACAATAACACAGTTACTAAATATGAATTTGACGGAAGAAATTATAAAGTCGATGTTCTTTCTTACAAATGATATAAAAACAAATCAATTAACTGTGCTATAAACTCCCAGGATCATTCCTTCACAATTTTCAAAAATTAACCAATTAATAATTACCCTATTTAAAGTATCACAGTTACGCCAATGTCTATAACTTAATGTTTTCAATCATTATTATTGATATATTATTATTTATATCATCTTAAACTCCTGGATCATTTTTTTACAGTTTTCAAAACACAAACGAAATAAACAAATTAATAATTCCCCTATTTGAAGTATCACAGTTACGCCAATATCTATAACTTATCGTTTTCAATCATTATTATTTATATCATCTTAATTCCCTGGACCATTCCTTCACAGTTTTCAAAACACAAACAAAATTAACCAATTAATAATTCCCCTATTTGAAGTATCACAGTTACGCCAATGTCTATAACTTAATATTTCCAATCATTATTATTTATATCATCTTAACTCCCTGGATCATTCCTTTACAGTTTTCAAAACACAAACAAAATTAACCAATTAATAATTCCCCTATTTAAAGTATCACCGTTACACCAATGTCTGTAACTTATCGTTTTCAATCATTATTATTTATATCATCTTAATTCCCTGGACCATTCCTTCACAGTTTTCAAAACACAAACAAAATTAACTAATTAATAATTCCCCTATTTGAAGTATCACAGTTACGCCAATGTCTATAACTTAATATTTCCAATCATTATTATTTATATCATCTTAACTCCCTGGATCATTCCTTTACAGTTTTCAAAACACAAACAAAATTAACCAATTAATAATTCCCCTATTTAAAGTATCACCGTTACACCAATGTCTGTAACTTACCGTTTCCAATCATTATTATTATTTATATCATCTAATACCGCAGACATAAACCTCCCACAGAATCCATTGTCTTTGTCTATTCGAGCATTTAATCGCAAAGTTTCGTGACAACGCAAAAAGACTGCGACATGGAAATATGCTATCTATCTACCCATGACTTCTGTTTCGGTTAACAATATAAAGGTACCTTAACTGTTATTTTGATAATCACATGATATTAATAATTCGATATGCATATTGCATATATTTTTTCGTATAACTGACTCATCAATATAACTGTTCAATTTTAATTGTTAGTACTTAAGTAGAAGTCGTTTTTAACTGACCAAGAAAAGAGGAGGTGTTCAATTATTATGTATGTTCGGGCATAACTTCAACAAATATGCACCAATTTAGACGTTTTTTTATTTGTTTGAAAGAGTATACTTCCAGTGTGGTCCCATATAAATTTAATTAGAATCTAACCATGGATTTAAGAGATACGCTAGACAAAGGGGAAAATAAAAAAACACTGAAAAATATATAATAATAAAATTTTACAATTTTTGAAGTCGACATTAACAATAAGTCGATAAAAAAGTTTTTAAGGAATAAAAAAATTAAGCCGACTTCAAAAACTGTTTTTAATTATTATCAGGTAGTGGTACCAGTCTTGGCAAATACCCCAGTAATGGCAAATTTTTAATTAAATGTACTGAATAAGAAATATGTGTTGATATTTGATTACTACCATTTCTGAATATTAATCTATATACATTTAACTGTCTTACAGCGTGATTTGATGACAATCGGCCAATAGGTGTCAAAATGGTGGATTAAACTAATTATTAGTATAATTTATTTATTAATTATTATATTATCATAACAACTGCAACGAAAATTTGCACTTATAGCGGCCATAACTGGTGTCTTCACATTAAACTTTTTTGAAGTCGGTTTTATTTGTTTCTTAAAAAAATTTTATACTGATTGTGAATGATAAATATTGGCTCAAAAAAAGTAACATAGAACTCTGCAACTATAAATCATACCTACTTCAAATTAGTCTTAAAATAATTGTTGTATATTCTAATTTTACGTACTAAAGTATAAAATTATTCCGACGGTTAATTTAGTTATTACAAAAAAGTTTTAAATAAAGTACAGTTGGTTATTGACTAATTTTACTAATGTTAGAGAACATGGAGTTCTGGATGAAACGTACCCTAGGACCCATTTAGCCAAGTTGTATTACGTAAGAAATTTTGAGTAGATATAAAGATATTTTTTATAATAACTCATTGATTAAAATTTAAACTGTACAGTGAAAAATACTTGTATTGATTTTATACGAACTCATCTGTTTTTATACAGCTATAACTTGATGTATGACGTACTGTATTACTCATAGGCGTACGTCAATACAAAAAAAATTAAACGTTATATCTTTATTTTGGTAAAACTTTCAGGATCTCCTAATATTTATTAAAATAAGTATACTACATACATATTAGCAAGCGAAAATAGTTTTGCAGTGTCCCAAATTATTCATTAACAGATATTAAACTGTCAAGCTGGAGCACAATATAATAAAATTTAGTAGATATTAAAATGTATTATTATATTAGTATACGTAAAGTAAAGGCACCAGTTATGGTCGCTATAAGAGCAAGTTTTTTCATAAACTCGTGTTACTAATAAAACAAGTAACTCTTTATTTAATTAATTTAATTACCCAAGTCCGCAAATATAGTTTGTTTTTTAAAATAGCCATTTATTTTGTTCATGTTTTTTATCCAGTAATGGTAAAGGTAAAACCAGTAATGAGCACGCAGTGATGGGCACTTGCTAATGATTACAAAATGATAAGTACTACGACACAAAAGATATAAAAGAAAGAATCGTCAAATTTGAAACAATGATATATAATAATAAATAAATTATACTAATAATTAGTTTAAATGTCCACCATTTTGAAACCTATTGGCCGATTGTCATCAAATCACGCTGTAAGACAGATAAATGTATATTAATTACTATTCAGAAATGGTAGTAATCAAATATCAACACATATTTCGAATTCAATACATTTAATTAAAAATTTGCCATTACTGGGGTCCTTGCCAAGACTGGTGCCACTACCTTATTATGTTTTTGTAAAATAGAGGAAAGTAAACGAATACAAAGTTATTTGTTTGTTTTTGTTTTCATCACGCAAATATAGTTCAAGGTTTATAAAATACGTTCAAATATTAATTCATTATAAAAACTGACATGAAAACCAAATGACACGAAAATTATTAATATCAACAACAACATTCATTATAATTTTATATAAATATAAGGTACTGACACCAGTCTTGGCCACTTTAAGAGCAAGATATACTGCTTTTTGGAATTGATGGGCTTCTTTTTTGTAATTTATCATGAACTCATGTTACTAATAAAACAACTGATTTTTTATTAAATCAATTTAATTACCAAAGTTTTAAATAATAGCTCTTTATTGTGTTTGTTTTTTCTCCAGTAATGGACACTTGCTAATGATTACAAATGATAAGTACTGTGGGGGGGTGCCAGTGGGGGGGAGGGGGCTCTAGTCACTTTTCTAAGTAACTCAGAACAAATCAATTGCAAAAAAAATTTATATTTTTTATATTCATATTCAATAGTATTTGTTTACTTATAAATGTATATTTTTGTACGCCACTGTATAGCGTGACAAAGTAAAGTACTTCTTTACATATATACATTGTCTTCTGTGAGACGAGAAGAGACATATGAATATTAATACAGCAATATCTGCATGTCTCTGTTTATAAATTCAATAAATGTTATGTATCGAGTTATCCCTAGTATAAGGGTTTTTGACCTACAGAAGTTAAAAGGATTGAATGAAAAGGGCACGTGCAGGAAAAGTCAAACAAACATGAAAATACCTGCATGTTATTTATACGAAACATAAAATGTATGAGAGGAATCAATTGACATTGTCAAATTAACTTAAATCGAAATGATTTGATTTTGTAATACATGCGGTAGAAACAGCGGGGAAATTATAGTTAGTAAGTTAATTATTTACTAGAAGTAAGGAAATATGAATTAATTACTTCAGGCTTTGGGGGAAATGGCGGTGTAAGAAAAAATAAAAAAATATAAAATACTATTATTAAATTGAAATATTAAAATATACTATTGAAAAAAAAAATACAAAAAGGGCTATAGATTTGATTTTTAAATACACGTATTCTAAGCAGCGGGAAAATTATAGTTAGTAAGTTAATTATTTATTAGTAGAAGTAAGGGAGTCAGTAGCGTCCATTAATTACTTGAGGCTTTGAGAGAAGGGGGGTTCCAAAAAGTTAAATTACTATTATTAAAAAATCACAAAAAGTATTTAAATTATTTAAAGGGCTGTAATTACGTAACGATTAATCAAAATAATTCGAAAATTTAACACATAAAACTAGATTAAATAACGTACATTTTAAGACTGATCTGAAATTTGTGTGATTTATAGTTCCAGAGTTCTATGTCACCAAATAGGAGATGTGTTTTTTTGTATGTATATCCATATATACATTTTACTTCATTCTCATTCAAAATTTTGAGTTCTATATCTCAAAACTATAATTACCTATAATGAATATTTGGCTCATTTTAGAAGCATCACGAAAATCTAATACTTTCTTATTGAAATGTGATAATAATCAAAAGAAATTATATTTGTAATTTAGAACTTATTTGCAATAATAGCGAAAAATGATGGACTTTCTCTTATGTATTAATGAAGATTTTTGATAGATAAAGGTCCATCTACCATCTGCAATAAGTAATACATTTATTTCATTATTATTTTTACTGCAAATTGATATTGCGTGTCTAGAAAATATTTTTAATGTATTTTTTTCAACAATCACTTTTAATTTATGATGTAGTTTCTTTAACCTGAATAAGAAAAAATATAAAAGTGGTCATTTATCCCTGGGTTACCCCATTTTACCAATTTCATCCAATTAGATCTTTCAAATATATAAAAAATTTAAAATACATATTTCGTAATAGTTAATCATATATGGCTTCTGAAATCCTAAAAAAAATCAATAATTTAAGATTCAACCTAAATATACTTAAGTTAGTTTATTTTATCAATTTCATACAATTATATCTTTTAAATATAAAAAAAAATTGCAAAATACATGTTTCATAATAATTAATCATATATGGCTTCTGAAATACTGAAACATCAATAATTTAAGTCTTAATAAGTCTACATAACACCTAAATATACTTAAGTCAGTTCATTTTTTTAATTTCATAAAATTAAATCTTTCAAATATTAAAAAAAAATTGTAAAATACATATTTGATAATAATTAATCATATATAGCTTCTGAAATACTGAAACATCAATAATTTAAGTCTTAATAAGTCTACATAACACCTAAATATACTTAAGTCAGTTTAGTTTGTGCTAATTAGCGTAAAATTAACCGGATTTAAATATATTTCACAAATCTAAAAACTATATAGAATATAAAAATACGGTTTTAATTGCTTAAAAAACAACAAGGTGAATTACCCACAGTGATTATACCCTACGCTATAATTTATTAAATTACAAACATGATCCCTAAAAACTGTTCGCATCAATCATAATTATCTATGAGTATAGAGAATATTAGCTAATTGAAATTTGACACTAATGGGTTAGAGTTTTCAATATGAAAAGGGTTAAATAGGTATCCAATTTGTTACTATGATATTTCTAAATTGGTATCGGGGAAAAATAGTTTTGGATAAATTCAGCTAAAACGGGCTGGTAAGTAGGATTTCTTTATAATTTTTAAAAATAAATAAAAAAACACGTTTGTATTTTGTCACCAGCTTTGTTTAAAAATAATAGAAATATATAAAAAATAATTTAATTATTTTTATTACATATATAAGATAGTTTTGGCAAGGACCCCAGTAATGGCAAATTTTTAATTAAATGTACTGAATATGTGTTGATATTTGATTACTACCATTTCTGAATATTAATCTATATACATTTAATTAACTGTCTTACAGCGTGATTTTATTACAATCGGCCAATAGGTGTCAAAATGGTAGACATTTAAACTAATTATAAGTATAATTTATTTATTAATTATTACATTATCATAGCAACTGCTTTATATTGTTTCAAATTTGACGATTCTTTCTTTTATATCTTTTGTGTCGTAGTACTTATCATTTTGTAATCATTAGCAAGTGTTCATCACTGCGTGCTCATTACTGGTTTTACCTTTGCCATTACTGGAGAAAAAACATGAACAAAATAAATGGCTATAATATAAAAAACAAACTATATGTGCGGACTTTGGTAATTAAATTGATTAAAAAAAGAGTTATTTGTTTTATTCGTAACAAACAAGCTCATTAATCCAAAAAAATGAAAACTTGCTCGTATAGCGGCCATAACTGGTGCACCTTACAACATATATAGATAATTTAAAACGGTCTCTTCAAATGCAAAAACAATCGATAAAGAATATTCATATTGAAGAAAACACTTTTAAAGGAACGTACAAAAATGAGTTACTGGTTTTTCCCGTTGGAAAATACGCAGAGAAATTATAAAAAAAAAATAGTAAAGTCAGATTCGATAGATGTATTTTGTGTATTATTCAAACCTCAAAACGACTATGTTAATAAAGTTATGCATTTTTTACTGATAAAATAAAAATTCTGATAAGATAAAAATAAATATTCAATTACTTTTACATAAATGGTTGTAACTACTGAATTATCCATCGAAATGATTTGAAATTTTAACAAGTAAAACTAGATTATATTACAAACATGTTAAAATTAATTAGGAGTCTGTATGATTTATAGTTCCAGAGTACTATATAATTCAAAATGTAATAATAATTTGATCTGATATTATTTTTTACTTTTACTGAAAGGAATGTAACTACTGAATTATCCATCAAAATGATTTGAAATTTTAACAAGTAAAACTAGATTTTATTACAAACATTTTAAGACTAATCAAGAGTCTGTATGATTATAGTTCCAGAGTACTATGTAATTCAAAATATAATAATAATTTGATCTGACATTATTTCTAACTTTTACTGAAAGGAATGCAACTACTGAACTATCCGTTTGAATGATTTACAATTTTAACAAGTAAAACTAGATTATACTGTAAACATTTTAAGACTAATCTGGAGTATGTGTAATTTATAACTCCAGAATTCTATGTCATTCAAAAAATAATAAATAAATTTGATCTGGTATTATTTCTTACTTTTACTGAAATAAATGTAAATACTAAACTATCCGTCTGAATGATTTGGTATTTTAATACGTGAAAAAAGACTATACTTCAAACATTTTAAGACTAATCTGGAGTCAGTGTGATGTATAGTTCCAGAGTACTATGTTATCAAACATGTCATCGACATTGCTTGTAATAGAAACAACACAAATAACAATCAAACGCGTTTTTCGGCACTTTATCTAACGTACCAGGAAACCAGCAATCACAGGAAGTGTGGCTGTGATATTCTGTCGCAGCACAAAAACACCGAAACTGTAACATTCCTAGAAAATACGTCACATGTGACTGTTTATCAGTATCAATATTTGTAACATTCGTGTTTATTGTTTGTTTGCAAGGTTATTATGTAATAACTGATCTAAGAAATACGAGTATGCATATCAACAATAATCTATATACTACTATTTATCTATTTGTACAGTAGAACTTCTGTAATTCGAAGTCATATACAGTGTATTTCAAGTTGATTAAGACATAGGAAATTTAACATGGGGACAATTAGAAATGTTGTAGTAACCTTTGGTCAAATTTAACGAAGTGTGATTGGTGCATTTTGAAATGCCGCCTCGAAACTAACTGATAAATTTTAAATTAATCAACAGTATTTTGTTCTCAACTTTAATTTCATTAATTTAAGCATCCTAGATAAAATTATAATAATATTTTTTGACAGCTATAAATTTGAAAACAAAATACTGATTACTATTTTATTAAATTTTGTAGCGGCATTTCAAAATGCACCAATCATCATCGTTAAATTTGATCAAATGTTACTACAACATTTCTAATTGCCCCCATGTTAAATTTCCTATGTCTTAATCAACTTGGAATACACTGTATATGTAACTAAATTAACGTTCGTATGTAACTACCGAACGGATTTTATTCCGGTTATCACTAATGGATAGTGTTTAGCAAGGAAGGTTTATGTGTATACACCTAATTATAATTTGTGGGTATTAACCCGTGTAACACCGGGTCCAATGCGCTAGTAATATAAATAATTTTTAATGTAGAAATATGAAATTTCAATAAAAATCTAAAAAAATGTATTCCTTTTATAAATTAACCACATGGGTACCTATTCATTGAACATTTCTTTAATAGTATACAGTACAACATCTTTATTTCGTAGATAATAATTACAGTAGAACTTTTATAATTTTTTTTTGAAAATACAGTATAACTTGTAAAATTCAATGATAAATACATAACTATTGTTGTGCTTACTTGAAACAAAATTTTAAATTTTGTACCATATACAGTGGAACCTCGTTAGTACGTTTTTTAAGGGACTGGAGGAAAACACGTACTAACGAGAAAAAACGTACTAACGAAATATTTTAACAGGGATCTCATAGAAGAACGTCGGAACCTAAAAAAAACTACTAACGAAGTCCACTGGAAAATTTTAAACCGAGAATTTAATTCTACAAAAATTTAAGCTGGTCTTTTCTTTTAAAATATTAATCAGCTAGCAATCCTTTATTAAAAAATACAAGGTACTGGCATTAATCTTAGCCGCTTTAAGAGAAAGGTCTAATGTTTTTTGTTATTTTCATAAACTCATGTTACTAATAAAACAATTTAAATCAATTTAATTACCAAAGTCCGCAAATATAGTTTTTTTTATTATAATTATAACCTTTATGTTTTTTCTCCAGTAATATATAAAGTAAAACCAGTAATGAACACTTGCTAATGATTACAAAATCATAAGTACAAATACAAAAAGAATCGTAAAATTGTAAAAAATGTAAAAATAAATAAAATACACTAATAATTAATTAAAATGTCCACCATTTTGACACACATTGACCGATTGTCATCAAATTAAGCTGTTTTAAAGTTAAGTATCTATTTATTATGATTCAGTAATGACAGTTATCAAATATCAATAAATATTTCTAATTTTTAATTAAACAAGTGTGGTATGATTCAAGACTGGTGCAAGTACCTTAGTTAATTTACTGTTATTTTCAAATCAATTACTTTTCTCCTATAAAGAGCAAAAAGGTAAAACATTTACCTAGAAAAAGTACATAAAAATACACATATGTTTACAACATTAAAAAAAAGTAGCAAAATACATAAAAACTAACTTGAAAATACATGCATGCTGTCTAGAGTATTAAATAAATACATATATAATTAAACATGTACCGTTCGTTTTACGTATTTAAACGTACTTAAGTATTATGGCTTAAGCTAAATTATTGTGCTCTGTTTTAGTCGTAAAATGAATGAAGGGTATTTAGTAAAAAAATTATGAACAACAGTTGTATGGAAGTTATACTTTCACCAAATTTTTAGAATCCGTTAAAGAAGACGATTAACTGTTCTCATTTTGAGTTAAATTAAGTATTTATTTTACTATAGGGAGGGGAGGGTTCTTATTTTGTGTGGTTTGTAGAATTTGTTTATTTTATTTTCGATTTTTTAAATTAAATTTATTCACCTGATTTTTTGTCGTAATTAAGCATATATTTTCTTTATGAGAATGGGGGGAATTTGTAAACACATTTTAGATATTTTTAGAATATTTTTGATAATTTTCAAACACCTTTTTCCATATTATGGGCATTTTTGGAGACTTTGGGGTATTTTTTAGATTTTATTTAATAATTTATAAATTAATTAAATTAAAATTTAATTTATATAGGTATATTTAAAAGCTATTATTACTTACAATATAATTTAATTAATGACAATTTCTGGTAAAGGGGGGACCCTAACAACTCCTTCCTATAACTACGCCCATGTGGTATGCATTTTATAAAAATAAAATACAAATTAAAGTCTATTTTTGTTTTATACATTATTTGTTACATGCAAAAAAATTAAATCAAATAAATTTGTTATCGACTATACTCTTATCAAAAAAACTATTAACAATGCATTACATTATTACATCGAATTATGTATTGTTCAGTATGTTAGTTATAAATACCAACTATTATTTGTTTTTAACAATATTTAATGGCTCCCTACAAATAATTACGATTAATGGTTAATAAATAACATTAAGGTACTTCTGTTTTAGTTCTTCCTGTATTTATTACATTCAGAAGCTAAAGAAACCTATCTCCACTTTCTATTTACTAACTGTTTATCTGCAGCGTAAATCAAAAACTGCAGGACCGATTTAGCTGAAATTTTGAATATATATGTAAAAATTGCATTATCGTTCCGAAAAAATATCAATAATCCCGATAAATCTATATTTTACGAGATTTCACAAAAATGGGGTATCAAAATTAATTATAATTTAAAAAAATACCCTTTAAAAATTATTTACCCCTGGAAAACGTGTAATTTTTGAAGGTATAATTTTTAGTTCTTCCTGTATTTATTACATTCAGAAGCTAAATAAACCTATCTCCACTTTCTATTTACTAACTGTTTGTCTGTCTGTCTATCGGCAGCCTAAATAAAAAACGGCTGGACCGATTTAGCTGAAATTTGGAATATACCTATATGTAAAATTGCATGATGTTTTCGGAAAAAAATCAATAATCCCGATAAATCTATATTTTACGAGATTTCACAAAAAATGGGGTATCAAAATTAATTATAATTTCAAAAAATATCCTTTAAAAATTATTTATCCCTGGAAAATGTGTAATTTTTGAAGATATAATTTTTAGTTCTTCCTGTATTTATTACATTCAGAAGCTAAAGAAACCTATCTCCACTTTCTATTTACTAACTATTTGTCTGTTTGTCTGTCTGCAGCGTAAATCAAAAACTGCTGGACCGATTTAGCTAAAATTTGGAATACATATGTAGAATTGCATGATGTTTCCGGAAAAAATCAATAATCTTGATAAATCAATATTTTACGAGATTTCACAAAAAAAATGGGGTATCAAAATTAATTATAATTTCAAAAAATACCCTTTAAAATGTGCAATTTTTGTAGATATAATTTGTAGTTCTTCCTGTATTTATTACATTCAGAAGCTAAAGAAACCTATCTCCACTTTCTATTTACTAACTGTTTATCTGTCTGCAGCATAAATCAAAAACTGCTGGACTGATTTAACTGAAATTTGGAATATACTATGTATGTAAAATTTCATGATCATTCTGGAAAAAATATCAATAATCTTGATAAATCAATATTTTTCGAGATTTTACAAAAAAGTGGGGTGTCAAAATATGCGTCATTTTGACCTGATTTCAAAAATCACTCTTTAAAAATGTGCAATTTTTTAAGAAATAATTTCTACACCTGCAACTATATGTAATTAACGGAAAAATGAGAGCATAGAGAAAATATATGTGATTCCAGGAAAAATATTTTTATTCATATCAGACGAAACCCGCACGTTCGGTACATTCTGACTTTTTCATATTTAATATATTGCTTAGATATTTTCAGAGGGTAATTTGATTAACTAGGTACATGGTTTTTGTTTACAATTTCAATAACAAAATATTTTACAAATAAAATAAAAAGGTGTTTTTAACAACTCTAATCAGATTGGTCAAATGCGTTTATAAACCAGTTAATTTTAATGTTATTCAGATGCGTTTTACTGACCCAGTCATGGAATATATTAACATACTCGTACGAGTATAAACTTAACAAAAAACTTTCGGTTTTAAAATCGATATTTTTTATTGTAGTAAAACAAATTGTTTAAATTATTCAAAGCGCTATTCTAAAAATAAAAGCGATTTTATCGTATTTGTGATATTTCAAACAGTTTAAAGAAAATAATACAGTAGAACTCCGTTATTACGATTAAAAAAAGTTTTGTTAATTTTTAGAATTTTATCTGTTTGTTTATTTCGACTTTACACAAAAATTACTGAACCGATTTTGATGAAACTTTCACTATTCGAAAGCTTATGACTCCTGTATTAGTTCATGCTATATGATAATTGAATTACGGCAGGCCCGTATTAAGAAAAATAATTTTTGAAATTTTATAAAATTATACAAAACATAAAATTTAAATGTATATACCACACTTAAGTCCTTAATTATTGTTAAGTAATTAACAAATTAACATATACAACTGAAGACTTCAACTGTCGTTCCGCCATCACACACATAATATGTAAATTTTTTAAATTGCATAATTATTGCTCTCAAGACTTCAACTATCGTTTCGCAATATCAAAAGTCGTAAGATAATAAATTTGGGGTATTAAAAAATTAATTACCCATTAAAAAAATTAATAAAAAAAAATATTTTTTTAATAATAAATTTTTTTTTTTAATAATAAAAAGACTCTAATTCTCGTTCGTCAACACCAACAAAAAAATAAAAATATATAAACTAACCTTTTTTTGCTGTAGCCAACATTGTCAAGTTCGATATGTCTGTAAGCTGCATATGTAGCCATCTCTGTCAGTCACAAGCGCACTGATATACAATACAAATAAAGGGCAAAACGCACTACCGGGAAAACACTGGCAAGTGTTAGAACGAGAGAGATCTATAGGAGGAAATAACACGTAAAAATATCGACTTGACGATATAGGAGTTAGAAGCAAACTGAAGTTATGTAGAGTTGCGCGTCTGTTTTTATAGGCTGGGAGGGGGGGTCGAGCGCAGTTTTGCCCTAATACACATAAGCATTGGTTCGAAACTGAATATCAGAACTAACTGTTTTATTTTTTTAATGTGGTACTATATGATTTTTTGTAATTTATTTATTTAGTTTAATGTTTGGTTACCGCAGGAATTGAAGGGTCTAATAGACCCTGCAATATTTTGATTTATTCATAATGATAATCGTACTATTTATTTAAAAAAATTAAATTATTTAAATCACTTTATAATTTGACTTACAGATAAGACGAGATTAGTTTCGGTTTTGTTTCGATCTCGATCACGTGTACGATAAACACGGATCCAGGGGGTCATGGAGGACATACCCCCCCTCCCCCCCCCCGGGAACCTCAAAATTTAAAGCAAAATAAATAAATCAATGATTATAAATTTTTTTGTCCGTTTCACAAACCATGACCCCCCCCCCCAAATTTGTCATGACCTAGATCCGAGCCTGATGTTCGAGACAAAACTGAGACGAGACCAACTTAATTTTTGTTTTTTCAAAACGAAACTTAAATATTTTTGAATTCAAATAACTCTATAAAAAAAATTGCAAATTAAATCTCAAAAAAGAATTTTGAAACTGAAACTTTTCACTTTTTCAAGTGAGATCTAAACTTTTTTTAACCCCATACTCCCGCACAAACAAAAAATTTGTTTTTTTAATAATCGTTATAATTCTGTAACTTCATGAAAATTGCATGAAAATTAGATCTGCAAACAGCATTAAAAAGAAAAAAATTCAATCTTTAAAATGCATTAATTTGACCTACATATGTAACTATAACCATCTTTACCATTATTACAGACGTATAGACGTTTGAATTATGGCATAATTTTATTCTACAAAAAAAGTTGATCCTATAATTTTTTTACATTTGTATTTAATATTAAAATAACAAATTTTAGTTTGATGGTCGCGGGGGTGAGGGGAATGGTCTGATTATAAATTATATAACCCTGACCATAAATTAGATCCAAGTTTCTTTACATATTGCAGTGGACTTTATCTTGAACTTTTAAAAACTGTGTAATATTTATTTAACATCTGTATTTAGTATTAAGGTAACAATTTTAAGTTTAAAGGGGGGAGGAGGCATGGTCTTTAAATTATTTCTGATTATAAACTATATTTTCCTTACCTTAAATTAGGTTCAAGTTTCTTCACATATTGCAGTGGACTTTATCTGGAACTTTTAAAAACTGTGTAATATTTATTTGACATCTGTATTTAGTATTAAGGTTGCAATTTTAAGTTTAATAGGGGGGGAGGCATGGTCTTTAAATTATTTCTGATTATAAACTATATATTCCTTACCTTAAATTAGGTCCAAGTTTCTTCGTAAATTGCAGTGTACTTTATCTTGAACTTTTAAAAACTCTTTTATAATTTTTTGATATCTGTATTTAGTCATAAAATAACAATTTTTAGACTAATGGGGGGAGGCATGGTCTTTAAAGTAATTCTGATTATAAACTATGTATATAGTTTTTATCCTAAAATAGGCCCACGTTTCTTCACATATTGTAATGGACTTTATCTTGAAGTTTTAAAAACTGCTATATTTAAAGTTTGTTATTTTTGTATCGACCTGAAATTACCTATGTTATAAAATTGTTTAACAATGCACTTAGATAACAGTTTATGGTTAATAAAAACGCAATTGTTGAAGGTTATATAACACTGCAGTAAAAAATTATACCTATAGAGTATGTCTATTGATTTTATTTTGTTAATAATTCAATACTGTGACATTCGAACTAATTATAACAAACAAACAATAGTTGTGGACTTCTTGGTGGAAAATTTGTCTTGTTAATCTTGTTTTTTGGTGTTTTTTAAAAATTTTTATATATGAAGTATTATTATAATAATAATAATAATAACAATAATAATAATAATAATAATAATAATAATAACCCGTGAGGGGTTGCTAGTCCCCCATCGGGCGCCTCCCCAGGTGGCGGATAGGGGAATGCTCACCAGATATGGCGGGCACCGGGGAAATAAAATACCCGGGGTGGACCAAAACTAGAGGCACAAATCGGATCAGCAGCCGTTACGTGGCGTGCCCTGAACAGTCTCTGCACTGACAAATGCTGCCGCTACTCTTGGGGCCAACCTTCCCTTGAGTAGGTACACTGGGTTCCAAAAAAGAATCTAAGTAAAGCCACCCACAGCCGGCCTGTCTCGGATGCAGGCCCTAGTGGAGTTGGGAGTGGCACAAATCAACGGATGGTCATCCGCATGGAGTGGACGGATGAACTGAGACGTGACCTACTTGCATGTCACGCATCCAGTGACCCTTCGTGTAGAGGATACATGGCCCGGATGCATTCATTGTGGTGCGAGATGCACCCAGAATACACGGACCTCTCGCAACAAAACCTGCGAGACTATGTTAACCACCTACGACGAAGAGGATTTAACTCCGAACCGCAAGTCCCAGTTACAGCTAAGTCACTTAATGTTCCCACAGTGACCCAAATCGCACCTATAATACCAGCTGAAACAGATTTGAACTCGCGGTTCTACTCAACTATAAATACTAAAGACGACATCAAAGAACGAAAGAGATCTATTCACCAAAAAATAGTTTTGCGTGTTGAACAACTAGATTGTATGAATCAAGTTCTCGACAAATACCTTTCGGAAGATTGCGATCTCTGGACGGTGAATTGTGCTGTATATGCTGCAGCGAAAGTTTTGACTACATCAGTCCCTCACAAAAGAAAGGAAGACAAATCGGAATTGCGTATACAGAAACTCAACAAAAAGACAAAAACAGAAAGGCAACTAGTGTCTAGGATCCAGTGTGTGATAGACTATCAAACGTCTGGGCGTGCATTCACGTCTAAGATTAAGCGTATTGCGCTTGCTCTGAAGGCCGAACATCACACACTGAACAAAAATACTCTACAGGTCATCAAACAGCGTAGCTTAGACCGAATAAGGGCACTAACTAGTGCCAGAAAAAAGTTAGAAAAGCGTATACGTCGCATAAAGGAGAATAACACCTTTTCCATTAGCCCATCTCGTCTTTTCAAACAAAATACGCCAACTGAAAATGCTCCACCAGCTGCACTAGAGATTGAAACATTCTGGAAAGGTATTTACGAACAGAAGATACCAGTAAATATGAATACTCCAGCACTAGTACTGTTCAAAAAACAGTGTGATGCAGTTTTAATAGAAGATGATGTAGTCCCTATAGTTACCGAAGAAATAGTGAAAAATTCATTCGTGGGAAAGAAAAATTTTTCAGCCCCTGGAATAGATGCCATTAATAACTTTTGGTGGAAAAAGTTCTCGGCCACCCATAAGCATCTAGCGCGAATATTCACTACTTTTACCACCAACGTAGAGCCGATTCCATCCTGGCTCACTGAAGGGCGAACCGTCCTCATCCCCAAAAAAGGAGATCTCTCGAATCCGAGGAACTACCGACCGATAACATGTCTCAACACAGTTTACAAGGCGTTCACTTCCATTCTGAACGAACGTATCCTTAAACAAATCGACCCTATATGGAAGGAGGTGTACGAACAACGGGGTTCGAAACGAGGAGTGGCAGGATGCAAAGAAAACTTACTTGTAGACAGATGCATCTGCCAAGATGCAGTACAGTACAAGCGCAACTTGTCAATGGCCTGGGTCGATTATAGAAAGGCATTCGATACAACATCGCATGAGCTACTAAATAGTCTCTTGAAATGCTTAAAAATCAACCCTGATATAGTGAAATGCGTTGAAAATCTGCTGCCTCTCTGGAAAACACGCTTCATCATAACATCTGAGAAGCGTGTAGTGGCAACAGAGACGGTAACATACCTTCGCGGGGTATTTCAAGGTGACAGCTTGAGTCCCCTCCTTTTTTGTATTTCACTACTGCCCCTTTCCTTTTTGTTGAGACGTTCTCGAGGATACATGTGCGGCGAACCTTCAAATCGGAAGCACAAAGTCACCCATTTGTTTTATATGGATGACCTTAAGATCTATGCGTCTGGCGCAAATGATCTTAAGCTTGCGCTCAACACTGTGCAATCATACAGCCGTGATATCGGAATGGAATTCGGATTAGACAAATGCGCAGTAATCCATCTACAAAAAGGAAGAAACAAAGACTTCGGAGAAGACATGCAACTCGTTGACGGAAGCATCATTCATCACCTTGATGCCGAAGAGTCTTACACTTATCTGGGCGTGGGTGAGAGACATGTTCAGGATGTGAACACTGTAAAAGAGGCTCTTCGCAGTAAGTACCGGCAATCTCTGCGACAAATTTGGAGTTCTCAACTGTCGGGAAAAAATAAAGTCTTAGCCACAAACATGCTTGCTGTCCCGATCCTGCTTTATACGTTTGGGGCAATTAAGTGGACTATAAACGAATTAAAAAATCTGGATAGAGGGACCAGAAAAATAATGACAATAAACCGAAGTCTTCACCCCAAATCTTCCGTTGTGCGTTTGTACCTTCCACGTTCGTCGGGTGGGAGAGGTCTACTAAGTCTGGAGTATTTACACAACAGAATAGTTCTTAGTACAGCCCATCAAGTTTTGAATAGCTCAGATCCCCTCTTGAAACTTGTGCATACACACGAGTCAGCAAACACAGGAGCATTTCTCTATTCGGCAGCACAGAGAGCGGCAAACGAACTCGGTTTAGAATTTGACCCAAGTCCAACTGGAAGGCGTAGAGACAATTCTATCATACTACTAACGTCAGATCAAGTAAAAACTAAAATAAAGAAAGCCGAGCATGATACCTTGCTAAAGCAGCATGTCGATAAGCCTTTACATGGTGTGTTCTATAGAAATATCGAAACATGCAACTTATCGAAAGATCTGACGTTTGCCTTCCTCAGATCAGCCGGACTGAAATCTGAAACCGAGGGATTTGTGTTGGCATGTCAAGACGGCGTCATAAACACACTTGTCTATCGTCGTATGATTATGGATTCAGAAACCGCAGCTACTACTTGCAGAGCATGTCATTCTTACCCGGAGACATTGATGCATCTTCTGTCTGCATGTAAGTTTTATGCCTCCTGCGCGTATATCCATAGACACAACGCAGCTTTACGTGTCCTTTACTACCATCTTAGACACGCTTATCGAATAGACGAATCCCCCGTTTTGCCGTACGCTCCTGGGGACATAGAGTCTGTTGTCGAGAACGATAGATGTAAGATCTTTTGGAACTATGCCTTTCCTACCTCTAGACAACTCACTGCTACAAAGCCTGACATCGTTCTACTTGACTATTCAAAGCAGTCTATGTTTGTCATCGAGTTCTCGGCTCCTGCTGAAACGAACATAGCTGTAAAGGAAGTCGAGAAACGTACCAAATATCAAGATCTCATATTTGAGCTGAGACAACTGTACCCAGGATATACTGTCTCTCTTGTCGTCATAATTATTGGTGTCCTTGGAGGAGCTAAATCGTCGCTGGTCTCTGCTCTCAGAAGCATCCCTGCGTGTCAGCATAATGCTGAAACATTGGCATATCGAATGCAGAAGGCAGTGCTTCTTGGATCACTCCGAGTACTCCGTGCGCATGACCCCAAAACTCTGTAGTCACCTATCTTGTGGTTCAAGACGTGGCTATGGTAACATCCAGCTGTGCAAATCTCTGACAGTGATGGCGGTGTCAAACCTAAAGTTTGTTAGTGGTTTGCGTGGCACAAGGTTTTTAAGGATTTTATCCATACATAATAATAATAATAATAAATTTTATTTGTTATGTTCGACCATTGGTTAGGTATACAAAACGTCAATATGTGGTATACAATATACATAAATAAATAAAAATATATACATAATATATAATTTTTTTTTTACTGCAATATAAAATAATTAAGCTAATAGCACTCAGCAATGCTGTATGGTTTCTTCATTATGAAGTACTGCTTTAAATGTATTTTGTATGTTTTTGAGGTTTTTAATATGCCAGGAAGAGTGTTTATAAGTTTGTTATACATATAATCTGGAGATCTTTCATAAAAGGTAGTTTTATGGTATATCTCTTGAATTCTACCTCTAAAGTCATAATTTGCAATTTTCCTTTCTTCTTTTTTGCTTTTAATATTTTTTAATAATTCTGTTGCATATATACCATAAATAGTTAATAAATTGTTAGTTTTAAAAATACCTCTAAGTGATTTTTTTTTATCATAATTAAAAATTAGTCTTAAATTTTTTTTCTGTATAACAAACACTCTTCCAGCCTCTGAAGTACTTCCCCACAGAAGGATACCATACCTCATTGCAGAGTACACATGTGCGTAATAGTAAGCCATCAACTGGTGCTCGTCAAGATATTGTTTCAATATTCTTATCTGATAACAACACCTGCATAATTTTTTACATAATTTTTTACTTAATTAATAAGAACTCGAAATTTTAATGGAATTACATGTTTTGAGGGTCTCTAATACTTTTTTGATTTTAACATGCTGATTTCAAATTCGGCAATAAAAGTCAAATACGATTACCCGTTCAAAAAAATGGAAACTAGAAACTTTAATATCTTGAGATACAGACTCAAGATTGATAAAAAAAAACATTTGCCAAGTAAATGCACAGTGCTTCCTCGTGCCAAATTCATCAAAGGTAGTTAATTATTGAACAATTTAAATAAAAACTGATGAATTAATTTTTATAAAATTTTACTAAAAAATATTAGATCGAAATTTTTCTTAAGACGCACCTGATTATTTTTTGGTATATTTTTTATTTTTTGACAATTTCAATCTAAATCTATACAAACGTTAAAATGACATTTAATACATATATCAAAGTAAATACAGAAAGATTAATTTAAAATTTTGAAATGGGAGAACATTTTTTTTGTTTCAATCTAAAACGATCACAAAGCTTCTCGATCTTCGAAGTAATACAAAAAAAAAACACAAATTAATTTCAAAACCTCTTTCCATGAAATTTATTTTTAAAATGTGTTAAAATATAAAATTTTTGCTTTTACGACTTATACGATAATATAAACATACCCATAATTCTTCTAACATTGTCATTGTTCCATATCTAATTGACTGTAAAAACACACTGTGGGCTGCAAATTGCATTTATATACATAACCAAACTAATATTCGATTAATTTTTGTAATTACTGAAACATTATTTCATAACGTGATGTATAATAAACATCCTACATAAACTTGGTTAATGTAATTTTAAATTCGTGCATTTTTGACATTGGTTCTTTCCTATTGTACCCAAAATGCACATTCAAAAATTACAATAATAATATGTTGTTTACTAATTAACTTAACTTAACTTAATATGGAATGAAAAAAGAACATATTTTATATAAATTCAAATAAGGTAGTGGCACCAGTCTTGGCAAGGACCCCAGTAATGACAAATTTTTAATTAAATATACTGAATTAGAAATATGTGTTGATATTTGGTTACTATCATTTTTGAATATTAATCTATATACATTTAACTGTCTTACAGCGTGATTTGATGACAATCGGCCAATAGGTGTCATAATGGTGGACATTTATACTAATTATTAGTATAATTTATTAATTAATTATTATATTATCATAGCAACTGCTTTAGATTCTTTCAAATTTGACGATTCTTTCTTTTATATCTTTTGTGTCGTAGTGTTTTATTTTGATAAATGTAAAAAATAGATTTTATAAATTAAGGTACTGGCACCTGCCGTGGATATGACCCCAATAATGGCTAGTTTAAAATTAAATGTACTGAATTAGAAATATTTGTTGATATATATTTGATTACTACCATTTCTGAATATTAATCTATATACATGTAACTGTCTTACAGCGTGATTTAATGACAATCGGCTAATATGTGTCAAAATGGTGGACATTTAATCTAATTATTAGTATAATTTATTTATTAATTATTATATTATCATAGCAACCGCCTTACATTGTTTCAAATTTGACGATTATTTCTTCTATATCTATTGTGTCGTATTACTTAACATTTTTTAATCATTAGCAAGTGTCTATCATTGCGTGCTTATTACTGGTTTTACTTTATCCATTACTGGAGAAAAAACATAAACAAAAAACAAATTATATTTGCGGACTTTGGTAATTAAATTGCTTAAATAATGAGTAACTTGTTTTATTAGTAACATGAGTTCATGAAAATTACAAAAAAGAAGCCCGTCAATCACAAAAACAGTAAACCATACTCTTATAGTGGCCATAAATGGTGCCAGTACCTTATATATCTATAAGGTTATAAAATTGAATACAGCGCTGGTGAAGCCGCGGGTGGGCTGCTAGTTTCTTGAATCATGTTCAAGGTGTTAAATTTATTTTTCTTAACACTGCATACAACATTTTATTGTATTTTCTTCGCTTGAATGGATATTAACAAACAAAAAAAGAAAAGAAAAAGTTAGAGTTCGATCATTTTGATATAGGTAGATACTTTATATCAAATGTAACTAAAGAAAATCTATGTGTTTTTTTGTAAAGTACATTATTTTATAGTTGAGTAACTTCTCTTATAAATAATTAACCACAAAATAGGATAGGTAACAAACAATATTGAAGTGAAAAATATATTTAAAGGTAGAAAGAAGTATTATAATTATATTTTCTATAAAAGTTGTAGAAACCACGAGACGATATTTGGGTATAGGAATAGTTTTATAACTGTCAGTCTCGTCAAAATTTAAACCTGTCTCGTTTTGATATAAACGATTAATTTTTTTTTAACTTAATCATTTAAGTAACTGAACGTACTGTTTTTAAAATTAATAAAATTTGAATCTGGTTTTAAGTAAGATGTATTAAAAAATATTAAATATGACATTTTATGTTACATCATCATCAAAAGTGATTTGGGGAAGATTAAAATTATAAAAAATGCCATTTTGATAATGTTTAGAATTCGTTTTGACTTGGCACAAAAATTACTAAACTAAATTATAAGCCTAGGACCCTAGAATTAGTTGATATACTATATTACATGAACGAGGGTAAACTTAGATGAATATGTATCCAAAAATCACCTGTATAATAAACAATGTAAGGTAAAGGCACCAGTTATCGCCGCTATAAGAGCAAGATTTCGGTTATTTTGGATTAATGGGCTTGTTTTTTGTAATTCTCATCAAGTCATATTACTAATAAAACAAGTAACTATTTATTTAATCAATTTAATTACCAAAGTCCGTAAATATAGTTTTTAATTTATAACCTTTTATTTTGTTTATGTTTTTTCTCCAGTAATGGTAAAGGTAAAACCAGTAATGAGCACGCAGTGATGGACACTTGCTAATGATTAAAAAATGTTAAGTAATACGACACAAAAGATATAAAAGAAATAATCGTCAAATTTGAAACAATGTAAGGCGGTTGCTATGATAATATAACAATTAATAAATAAATTATACTAATAATTAGTTTAAGTGTCCACCATTTTGACACCTATTAGCCGATTGTCATCAAATCACGCAGTAAGACAGTTAAATGTATATATAGATTAATATTTAGAAATGGTAGTAATCAAATAGGTATATATCAACAAATATTTCTAATTCAGTACATTTAATTAAAAAATAGCCATTATTGGGGTCATATCCACGGCAGGTGCCACTACCTTAATTTATAAAATCTATTTTTTACATTTATCAAAATAAAACACCTCCCCCTCTACTTTGGAGTAGAATTCCTTTCTTAGTGGGTTCTTAAGTTATACAAGGGCCCACCCGCGGCTTCACCCGCCTTGTATTCAATTTTATAACCATTTAGATATATAGTTTATAAAATCTAATATTAAATATTTATACTATTTTTTACCTTTATAAAAATAATCCCCCCCCCCTTTGAGGTAGAATTAGAAAACCCCTTTTTAGTGAGTGCTTACGTTATATGTAAAAAAACTGTGCGTTGATGAGTCAGTCAGTCAGTAGCCAGTGAAGACAAATTCTTTTCAAAAATATTTCATATTTAAACAATATCTATAAAATGTTATTTACACCATTCCTCACCTCCCTTTTAGGTAGAATTTTAGAAAATCCTTTCTTAGTGCGAGTGGTTAGTTTATAAAAGGGTTGTGCGTTGATGAGCCAGTCAATATCTATAATATGTTGTTTACACCATCCCCCCCCCCTTAAGGTAGAATTTCAGAAAATCTTTTCTTAGTGAGTACTTACGTTATAAAAGCCAGTCAGTGAAGACAAATTCTTTTATTAATAAATATTTAATATTTCAACAATATCTATAATATGTTATTTGCAGCAACTCACACCGCTTTAGGGTAGTTTCAGAAAACCCCTTCTTAGTGGGTATATACTTATGTTATAGAAGGGCTGTGTGTTGATGAAGATGTCAGTCCGTGAAGACAAATTATTTTATAAATAAAGATTTCATATTTAAATAATATCTATAATACATATAATAATATCGCACCTTTAGAATGAAAGTGACCTAAGTCAAAAAATGCAATTTGTGGGAAATGAGCAAGAAAGTCTTCAAAAAAGTATAGAATTGAATAAATTTGAATGTATCTCTCCCGTGTTTCATCGGAAATGATTGATTTTTTCAGATGAAACACGGGAGAGATACATTCAAAATTATCAATACTTTTTGAAGACTTTCTTGCTCATTTCCCACAAATTGCATTTTTTTACTTAGGTCATTTTCATTCTAAGGGTGCGATATGTTGTATATGGTTTATGTAATCATATTGCCTTCTGAATGATTCTCATAGTTATAGAAATGCTATAAATTTCCCACATTTATAATAGTTTAAATGTTTCATGATACATGTTTTTTTGGTCGTTACAATTTAAACGTATGTCTAATTATTTTGAAATTAAACAATTAGTTGAATTACTCTTACAGACATTATATGTACTTGTGTTTTATTGTAACTATTATTTCATTAAATAACTATTTTATCCAGAGGCGCATCAATCGAGGGAAAATTAAGATTTATCGACATATAAATAACATTTCGTTTTATGCGATTTACTTTTCATATAAATAATATCTATGCAAAAAATGAATTAAAATGGAATGTATGAAAAGTATTGGAAAGAAGATATTTCAATCTTTAAATGTTTTTTTATTTATCAATATTCGACTATTTTTACTACAATTACAAAGCTTTTTTTCGTGAAATGTTTTTATAATAAAATAAATATTATTTTTTTTTTTTTCAGTGGCGTACTAATAAGAAGATTAGGGGTGTGTAGGCATTGAATTTTATTAGTATTTATTCAACTGTATATATACAAGTCTTGAGGCTTCCGCGGTGATCTTGATATGGATCTTGGCTTCTGGGTGTAAACCGCGTCGGTTTGGTCGTGTTATCGGCCAACGTTTCGTCACACATTGCAGTGGACATCTTCAGGGCTCTTTCTAACACCCAGAAGCCAAGATCCATATCAACTGTATATAATATATTATAGATTAATATCAAGTTTAATATTTTTGTTTCTTTTACGATTAAATTGACTTAAGTCCCCCATTTTAACTACGCCCATGTATCAATTATAAAATCGTTAACATTTTTGATAATTTTCATTAATTTTATACACATTTTTTTTATCTTATGTAACTTTAAAAATTAGCAGCAACTTTCTTGTATTTTTATTTTTTATCCGACCTTAAGTTTTTTTAGAAAACCACACATGAATTTTAATTTTCAAAATAATTACAAATACACGTTCTAGTTAAAATTAAATACAGCTGTGGTTTTAAAAAAAATATATTTTTATTCCATTCTAACTACTGTTTACCACATATGCAAATATCGAAATAATTTGCATATAGTTATCTAAAAATGTATTTAAAACAATATAGAGATAAAGTACTGGCACCAGTCTTGGCCGCTTTAAAAGCAAGGTATACTGTTTTTTGAGATTGATGGGCTCCTTTTTAAATCAAATACCTCTTCATTAAATCAATTTAATTACCAAAGTCCTCAAATATAGTTTTTAGGGTTCCGAAGAAACCCTATTAATATCGCTTTGTCGTCCGTCCGTATGTCCGTCCGTCCGTCCGTCCGTCCGTCCGTCCTTTTCACTCAAAGCTAAATAGCTCGTAAACTATATAAGCTAGAAACTTGAAATTTTTACTGAACATGTAAAATGACACCCTCTAGTAAAATAAGTATAAATTTATTGAATAAATAATTTTTCAGGGGGGGCAATAAGGAGCTAAAGCTAGGTAAAAAAAATATTTTTTTTTATACCAAGGCATGTGGCACGTTAAAATGTATAACCAAACAAGCGGAATTTGACCCTTTTTTTATTTTTTTTCTAAATCAAAAATGGTGCCTGTAGGGGGCTTTAAAGCAAATCCAAAAAAACAAAAAAATTGTATACCAAGACGTGTGGCACGTCAAAATTTATGTCTCAATTAGTAGAATATGCCCCTATTTTTTATTTTTTTTCTAACTCAAAAATGGCGCCTGTAGGGGGCTAAAAGCAGTATTTTATTTTGTCCCCCCCCCCTCTAACTCTGTAACTACCTGCTCAAAAAATCTGAAAAAAATTTGGTAACGAGGTTTTGGTGGGACTACCAACGACAAATACTAAAGTCAATAATATAATTTTAAATTTTGGAATAGTAGGGAGGGGTGTAAGAGAATTTAAAATTTTTATTTTCATATCTAGGCATGTGATATGTCAAAATGTACATCTCAATTCGTAGAACATGACCATATTTTTTTTTTTTTCTAACTCAAAAATGGCACCTGTAGGGGGCTAAAAGCAGTGTTTTATTTTGTCCCCCCCCCCCTCTATCTCTGTAACTACTGGCTCAAAAAATCTGAAAAAAATTTGGTAACGAGGCTTTGGTGGGACTACCAACGACAAATACTAAAGTCAACAATATAATTTTAAATTTTGGAATTATAGGGAGGGGCGTCATAAATTTTTTTTTTTTGATATCTAGGCATGTGGTATGTCCGAATATAGATCTCAATCAGTAGAACTTGACACTTTTTTATATTTTAACTTTAACTTAAAAATGCACCTGTAAGTGGTTCCAAACATTTCACGTAGTACGTACTTCGGAACCCTTATGGCATACACTCGTGTATGTCTTGCCCGAATTTTTAATAAATAAAAATCAAAATGTCCTAATTTTCTAAATTATAATTTCTCTTTTCCATTTCCAATTTAAGTTTACTTAACTTATGTTAGAGAAATTATTTTTAGCTATTTAAAAAAATATATTTTTTAAATTTATTTACCCTTGCACTTGTATCTCTAAACGGTTAGTCCGATTATTGTGAAATTTCTAGGAGATATTCACGATACTATGAGTAGCTATTTTTTCAACTAGAATCGTTGGCAAAAAAATATTTCAAAAATGACACTCGTTTTTATTAGGGTTCCGAAGAAACCCTATTAATATCGCTTTGTCGTCCGTCCGTATGTCCGTCCGTCCGTCCGTCCGTCCGTCCGTCCGTCCTTTTCACTCAAAGCTAAATAGCTCGTAAACTATATAAGCTAGAAACTTGAAATTTTTACTGAACATGTAAAATGACACCCTCTAGTAAAATATGTACAAATTTATTGAATAAATAATTTTTCAGGGGGGGCAATAAGGAGCTAAAGCTAGGTAAAAAAAATATTTTTTTTATACCAAGGCATGTGGCACGTTAAAATGTATAACCCAACAAGCGGAATTTGACCCTTTTTTTATTTTTTTTCTAAATCAAAAATGGTGCCTGTAGGGGGCTTTAAAGCAAATCCAAAAAAACAAAAAAATTGTATACCAAGACGTGTGGCACGTCAAAATTTACGTCTCAATTAGTAGAATATGCCCCTATTTTTTATTTTTTTTCTAACTCAAAAATGACGCCTGTAGGGGGCTAAAAGCAGTATTTTATTTTGTCCCCCCCCCCCTCTAACTCTGTAACTACCGGCTCAAAAAATCTGAAAAAAATTTGGTAACGAGGTTTTGGTGGGACTACCAACGACAAATACTAAAGTCAACAATATAATTTTAAATTTTGGAATAATAGGGAGGGGTGTAAGAGAATTTAAAAATTTTATTTTCATATCTAGGCATGAGATATGTCAAAATGTACATCTCAATTCGTAGAACATGACCATATTTTTTATTTTTTTTCTAACTCAAAAATGGCACCTGTAGGAGGCTAAAAGCAGTGTTTTATTTTGTCCCCCCCTACTCTATCTCTGTAACTACTGGCTCAAAAAATCTGAAAAAAATTTGGTAACGAGGCTTTGGTGGGACTACCAACGACAAATACTAAAGTCAACAATATAATTTTAAATTTTGGAATTATAGGGAGGGGCGTCATAAATTTTTTTTTTTTGATATCTAAGCATGTGGTATGTCAAAATATAGATCTCAATTAGTAGAACTTGACACTTTTTTATATTTAAACATTAACTTAAACACCTGTAAGTGGTTCCAAACATTTCACGTAGTACGTACTTCGGAACCCTTATGGCATACACTCGTGTATGTCTTGCCCGAATTTTTAATAAATAAAAATCAAAATGTCCTAATTTTCTAAATTATAATTTCTCTTTTCCATTTCCAATTTAAGTTTACTTAACTTATGTTAGAGAAATTATTTTTAGCTATTTAAAAAAATATATTTTTTAAATTTATTTACCCTTGCACTTGTATCTCTAAACGGTTAGTCCGATTATTGTGAAATTTCTAGGAGATATTCACGATACTATGAGTAGCTATTTTTTCAACTAGAATCGTTGGCAAAAAAATATTTCAAAAATGACACTCGTTTTTATTAGGGTTCCGAAGAAACCCTATTAATATCGCTTTGTCGTCCGTCCGTATGTCCGTCCGTCCGTCCGTCCGTCCGTCCGTCCGTCCGTCCTTTTCACTCAAAGCTAAATAGCTCGTAAACTATATAAGCTAGAAACTTGAAATTTTTACTGAACATGTAAAATGACACCCTCTAGTAAAATATGTACAAATTTATTGAATAAATAATTTTTCAGGGGGGGCAATAAGGAGCTAAAGCTAGGTAAAAAAAATATTTTTTTTATACCAAGGCATGTGGCACGTTAAAATGTATAACCCAACAAGCGGAATTTGACCCTTTTTTTATTTTTTTTCTAAATCAAAAATGGTGCCTGTAGGGGGCTTTAAAGCAAATCCAAAAAAACAAAAAAATTGTATACCAAGACGTGTGGCACGTCAAAATTTACGTCTCAATTAGTAGAATATGCCCCTATTTTTTATTTTTTTTCTAACTCAAAAATGACGCCTGTAGGGGGCTAAAAGCAGTATTTTATTTTGTCCCCCCCCCCCTCTAACTCTGTAACTACCGGCTCAAAAAATCTGAAAAAAATTTGGTAACGAGGTTTTGGTGGGACTACCAACGACAAATACTAAAGTCAACAATATAATTTTAAATTTTGGAATAATAGGGAGGGGTGTAAGAGAATTAAAAATTTTTATTTTCATATCTAGGCATGTGATATGTCAAAATGTACATCTCAATTCGTAGAACATGACTATATTTTTTATTTTTTTTCTAACTCAAAAATGGCACCTGTAGGAGGCTAAAAGCAGTGTTTTATTTTGTCCCCCCCTACTCTATCTCTGTAACTACTGGCTCAAAAAATCTGAAAAAAATTTGGTAACGAGGCTTTGGTGGGACTACTAACGACAAATACTAAAGTCAACAATATAATTTTAAATTTTGGAATTATAGGGAGGGGCGTCATAAAATTTTTTTTTTTGATATCTAAGCATGTGGTATGTCAAAATATAGATCTCAATTAGTAGAACTTGACACTTTTTTATATTTAAACATTAACTTAAACACCTGTAAGTGGTTCCAAACATTTCACGTAGTACGTACTTCGGAACCCTTATGGCATACACTCGTGTATGTCTTGCCCGAATTTTTAATAAATAAAAATCAAAATGTCCTAATTTTCTAAATTATAATTTCTCTTTTCCATTTCCAATTTAAGTTTACTTAACTTATGTTAGAGAAATTATTTTTAGCTATTTAAAAAAATATATTTTTTAAATTTATTTACCCTTGCACTTGTATCTCTAAACGGTTAGTCCGATTATTGTGAAATTTCTAGGAGATATTCACGATACTATGAGTAGCTATTTTTTCAACTAGAATCGTTGGCAAAAAAATATTTCAAAAATGACACTCGTTTTTATTAGGGTTCCGAAGAAACCCTATTAATATCGCTTTGTCGTCCGTCCGTATGTCCGTCCGTCCGTCCGTCCGTCCGTCCGTCCGTCCGTCCTTTTCACTCAAAGCTAAATAGCTCGTAAACTATATAAGCTAGAAACTTGAAATTTTTACTGAACATGTAAAATGACACCCTCTAGTAAAATATGTACAAATTTATTGAATAAATAATTTTTCAGGGGGGGCAATAAGGAGCTAAAGCTAGGTAAAAAAAATATTTTTTTTATACCAAGGCATGTGGCACGTTAAAATGTATAACCCAACAAGCGGAATTTGACCCTTTTTTTATTTTTTTTCTAAATCAAAAATGGTGCCTGTAGGGGGCTTTAAAGCAAATCCAAAAAAACAAAAAAATTGTATACCAAGACGTGTGGCACGTCAAAATTTACGTCTCAATTAGTAGAATATGCCCCTATTTTTTATTTTTTTTCTAACTCAAAAATGACGCCTGTAGGGGGCTAAAAGCAGTATTTTATTTTGTCCCCCCCCCCTCTAACTCTGTAACTACCGGCTCAAAAAATCTGAAAAAAATTTGGTAACGAGGTTTTGGTGGGACTACCAACGACAAATACTAAAGTCAACAATATAATTTTAAATTTTGGAATAATAGGGAGGGGTGTAAGAGAATTAAAAATTTTTATTTTCATATCTAGGCATGTGATATGTCAAAATGTACATCTCAATTCGTAGAACATGACTATATTTTTTATTTTTTTTCTAACTCAAAAATGGCACCTGTAGGAGGCTAAAAGCAGTGTTTTATTTTGTCCCCCCCTACTCTATCTCTGTAACTACTGGCTCAAAAAATCTGAAAAAAATTTGGTAACGAGGCTTTGGTGGGACTACTAACGACAAATACTAAAGTCAACAATATAATTTTAAATTTTGGAATTATAGGGAGGGGCGTCATAAAATTTTTTTTTTTGATATCTAAGCATGTGGTATGTCAAAATATAGATCTCAATTAGTAGAACTTGACACTTTTTTATATTTAAACATTAACTTAAACACCTGTAAGTGGTTCCAAACATTTCACGTAGTACGTACTTCGGAACCCTTATGGCATACACTCGTGTATGTCTTGCCCGAATTATTTTTTTATTGCAGCCTTTTATTTCGTTTGTTTTTCTCCAGTTAAGGATAAAGTAAAACCAACAATAAACACCCTGTGATGGACACTTGCTAATGGTAAGTTACGACACACAAGTTATAAAATAAAGAATCGTAATATTGTTAACAATGTAAACAGATGCTATGGTAATATAATAATTAGAGATTGGAAAAATAGTTGTTATTTTCAATGAAATAGTTACTAGTTGAATTTTTTTTCGGAGAATAGTTGGTAAATAGTTTTTTTTTACGATTTAATAATAATTAGTGCAAACGAAGTAGTAAAAAGTGTCGCAAATAGTTTTAAAATAGTTGGAAAGGTAGTTGCAAATAGTTGATTTCAAATTGTGTTCAATCAAACCAGTTTTCTGAAAACGGTGGAGATATGTAATAAAAATTACAATAAATGCATTTTTATGCAATAGTCGAAAAACTATTTTTCCAATCTCTAATAATAATTAATAAATACCTACATTTCACTAATAATTAGTTTGAATGTCCACCATTTTGACACCCATTATTATATATATTATCAAATTAAGATGTTTTAGAGTTAAGTGTCTATAGATTCAGTAATGGCAGTACTTAATGAAATATCAACAAATATTTCTAATTTAGTACATTTAATTAAACAAGTGTCCAACACGGGGGTATAATTCAAAACTAGTGCCAGTATCTTAATTATCTCACATTATTAAATAATTTAACTGTGTGAAGTAGTCGTGGTGGGGGGGGGGGGTGAGTTTATAATTTTGTTTGTTCAAATTTATTTTTGTGGAATTTAAAAATAATTAATATGTATGTACAATATTAGCCATCCCCTAAAATTTCAAATTACCCTTTAAACTGATATAGATAAATGCAACTCTGACAGACTTGGCGCAACTACTAGATTTTTCAATTTAATATTAACATTGAAATAAAATGAATAAAATTTCTAGTATAATTAGGGCAAATCGGTTGCACATTATAGTATTTACATAGGTATATTTGTTAAAAAAAAAGACATTGAACTTGTATTATAAAAGTGATACAGGTGTACTTCGTTAAAATAATATTAATAAACAATACGTGACTTTCTCCATTAGCACAGCATCAATGGTCCATTGATCGTGCAGTAAAAATATCAATAATAATGCATCTGTTTTGTAAAAGTGCACCGGAGTCTTTTCATTTTTGTGAAAGCCGTTTCAAGACAATACAAAAATTAATGTTAAAAGTGTATAAACAATGAAATAAAATAATAATTTACTCAATACATAGATAAATACAAAAAAACGTGACATAGAACTCTGAAATTATAATTCAAAAATACATCAAAATGGTATTAAAATGTTTATTATATTATCTAGTTTTACGTGTTCATATTAAAAATCATTTCAAATAATAGTTTAGTAGTTACAGTCCTTTAACCCATTAACGCCCGATATTAATTCACAATATTTTTTTAAAAATCAGATTCTAGTAATGCAACAAACAAAATCTGTTAACGTTATTACCCTACGCCGTTTTCTCATTAAATGGCGAGATTTTCCATTTTTTTCAAAAATGGCCGATTGTGGGTGTAAAAATAAAATTTTATTTTTGAAAACTTTATCATGTATTTATAGCATAAAAATACATATTTCCTCTTATTTTCGTAAAAATCCCTTCATTTTTACGTTAATTATTGAATTATTAGTGATAAAAAAAGTTTTTCGACATTTTTTTTATTTTTAAGGTTATGATGCGTTTGAAAAGTAATACTACCTATGCAGTTCTATAGTCTTATAAGTATTTTAATTTTTTTTTTCCTAATACCTATAGAACCGGAGATATTTCAATAACTGTGTAGCGATACACCTGAAATGTATCAAAAATGCACAATTATGCAATTTTCTCGTGACGCACATGGCCGATTTTTCCAAATTTTTGACTTTCAACTCGTCTTCGAACATATAAAGATAAAATCCAAAAAAATCCAACTTCCCGAATGCATCACTATTCATCACTTTTTATGTCTCTATTCCCTCTACTAATAACCCATTCCAAAATTTCGATGGAACCATGGACAAAAATATTTTGTTTGTCGTCACATCGAGGCTCATAACTTTGTTAATTTTTAAAAATTTTCAATAAAAATTGGTAATGAATAAGTTGAATATATACTTAATTAATAAAATATCTTGTACCCGATCCTAAAATAATTAGTTATACCCGTGAAAAAAATTCCCAAACATTGTCAGTTTTTTTACCCATCACAACGGCTTTCCCCTTTGAGTCAAGTCTAATTTATTTGGTTGATATTAATTTTGCAATTAACCCCGGGCACAGCAGACGTTCTTTTTTTAACTCTCCCTTACTAGTTTTGGCTTGTGAACGTTACTAAACATGCAAACAAATGCAGTATTTTGAGTCGTTTAAATATAAACACATATATTATTTAATACTCGTAGGTCAACACCCTTTGGGTTTGTAGAAAATGTAAATGATTCTATATTTAAGTAAATGCAGCATCCAGTTTTAGGTAACTGCTGTGTGGAGACTTGGGCCGAATGTTTATCGAAAATATCGGTTATAGGGATCGTGTTACGTTACAGGGTAACATCTATACAGTCGGACTTCTACCAGACGTTTAACTATATAGTGTTAATGATTGCGAGAAAAATACATTTAAAAAAAACTGATGAATTTTTTGTATTAAGGAGGAAAGCCACTGTGACGGATGAAAAAATTGTTAATGTTTGAAAAAAAATTTCACAGGTATAACTTTTTATTTCAGGATCGGGTAGTAGTACAGGAAAAATAGGAAAAAAATCGTCCTGAAAACAACATAATTCTTAGATTTCTTTTTTTTGTTTTAAATCACTTTGTTATAATGGCGACTTGATCCTAAATTTTAGGGTTTTACTAAAATTGCTCTAGCTTCGTTAAATATAAATTAAATTTTATTTTTAAAATTTGTTTTGAAAGTAGAAACAACGAACTTTCTAATGATGTATGATTATTTGAGATTTGGATAATTTAAAGTGTCATACGCGACATATCAAAAATTCAAATCTTCAATTAGGGATAATTCAAAAAATTAAAATTTAAAATTAAAATTTATTTTTTTTTAATAAAATTTAAAATTTTCTTAACAAAAGTTGTTAATTTAAATATATTTTTTAAGATAAAGTACTAATTGATATACCATTCCATTTAAAATTTTTGAATTATCCCTAATTGAAGTTTTGAATTTTTGATATATCGCGTATGACACTTTAAATTATCCAAATCTCAAATAATCATACATCATTAGAAAGTTCGTTGTTTCTACTTTCAAAACAAATTTTAAAAATAAAATTTCATTAATATTTAACGAAACTAGAGCAATTTTAGTAAAATCCTAAAATTTAGGATCAAGTCGCCATATTTTCTAAACAATTGAATGTATGAAACATTTTTTTTTACAAAAGTTTCTTACTTTTATGTGATCTTCAAAATGATCTACTTTTGGATATACCGTTCTATTTGATTTTGCTGAGAAACGGGCATGTACCCCTCAAACTACCCCCCAAGGAGGAGTTTTAGGGGGTTGAAAACATTTTCCTGAAATTCTTTAGGGTCGATATATATAGTAAATTTTTTATCATAAAACTCTATCTTCAATAGTTTGGGCGTAAAACATAGTGGACGGGTGGTCTGGAACACCCGGTATATACATACTTAAAGAATCCAATGAAGTTATTGCATATGTGAATATTGGAGGGGAAAGATATCTTGAAAAAAAATATTTTGGGATGTCACGTCTCTCCCTTACATACGATTTTGATGATTTTGAAATGATATAGAGAACATTTTTTTATGTATATTATATTCTAATTATTCAATATCAATTTTTATTGAAAAATATAAAAAAATTGTAAAGTTACGAGCCTTGATGTGACGACCAAAAAATATTTTTCTCCATTTTCGCATTCAAATTTTGAGATGGGTTATCGGAAAAAAATAAATAAATATTTTATCAATATCTATATGAATATGGTTAGAAATTTTGACTTAATTTTTTTTACATATTATTGAATATGTATACTTTAAAAATATGCATAAAAAATCTATTTATATAATATACATAGTGTTAATGATTTGCGAGTAAATTACATTTAAAAAAATTTATGAATTTTGTTACATATATTTGTGTTTAACCTTTCTATATTTAAAAAAGTAAATTAATATAAACTTGTCACATTAGAGATGAAATTACAAAAATAATTATCACTATTCTGATTCAAGATAACGTCTAAATATTTGTCATTAACTTTTACTTAAAGTATATTTTGCAAAAAATCAATTTAATTTTTAATTAAAAAATTCCTCATAACCTAAATTAATAAAACCTATAACTATGTACTTTATTTTATAGTTTTACACAATTAAATATAAATGAAAAGTTTTTATAACAGTTAAATCATAATCATTTTTTTGGTGACATAGAACTCTGTAATTATAAATCACACCAACTTCAGAATAGTCTTAAAATTTTTGTTTTAAAGTCTACTTTTACGTATTCAAATTTTAAATCATTTAGATGGAAACTTTAGTAATTACAGCTCTTTAAGTAAAGTACCTAGGTACAGTCGCCTGCAGAACTCGTCTGGCACCCTAAAGGCTAGAATCGCTTACAACAGATTCCAAATTTAAAGACAAACATCATTGGTTATCTTTTTCTATCAAGTTTAATATATTTAAATACTAAAATTCGGAATATCAAATATTTATTGCCACAAAATTTACGTATACAATTTTCAATAGATTACATAATAATTTAATTGCAAAAATATATATGAGTACTATAAACGAAGCTCCTTATTCGCGTTTTCACTATTCGCGGATTAAAAAACTGCGACCCAATTCCTATATTCGCGGCTAAAGATTTCTTTATTCGCGGATCTAATCAGGAAACGTGACATTTAATTTGAAAAATCTTAGTGAAGGTTTAAGAATGGCAAATGAGCTTTGTGATTTCTTTATGAAAATTGATCCGTCTATGGAACGAAGTCTTATTTTTAAGAGGCAAATTTCTAATGCCACTGCTGAATATCAGTCTGAATTGAAGGAGCTTTTAAAAACTGCCAAGCAAGAAAAAATTACAAAATTCTTTAAACCATTGCCTAAGCCTGAAGATAATAATTAATCAATATGGTCAAAAACTTCAATTAAATTGATTTTTTTATATTGTATTTGTTTATTTATTTTGTCACCTAGGAACGTATCCCCTATAATCCCATATAAATTACCATTCCGTATTCACGGTTTCTGTATTCGCGCCATATTTATGGAACATATACCCCGCGAATAAAGAGCTTTTACTATATTTAAATTGTAAATTGTCGAGATCAGACGAGACTTACTTAAATTACTTCTCGTATGCAGCCCTATTGATTACCAAAACCAAATTTCTATATAAAAAAATCGATAGTCATAAAAGATACAATGAAATATATCAATCAAATAATTTTTTTTGTCGTTAAAAATTAGGTCATCCGACAAATACTAGGTATTACATACATCTGTTATTACTCTAGCCACAAAATAGTACAATTACAAAGACTATTATTACTATAAGAGTCTCACAAAAGAAATAACAAGTTTTGTAGACAAGGGGAAGGATGGTCCCTTCACTAAATAATTTACTTTTGACCTGTATACGTCCACAGAAAAATAAATAAATTCCTGTACGTACTCACATGAATTATTCTTTCTTAAAACTATCACTCAAATGTTATAGATGTCAAGGTTAATGAAATTTTACCCTGGTATAACACACGGCCGTATCCGGGATTTTTTAAATGAGAGTTTTTTTTAATTCCTAATTTTTCTTTCTTAAAATTATTACAAAAACACTAACTTCAATATGTGATTTTGATATAAATCTTGGCTTCTGGTTATTATTGGCCAACGTTTCGTCAGACATTGCAGTGTAAACTAGTTACAAGAGCCCTAAATTTGTTCACTCGACAAAATCGACCCAAGAAGTTAAAATTGTTATAATATGAGTATTACAGAAATTATGACTTTTATTCTTATAATTATATTTATTTTATATATTATATATATTAAACTAGCTGTGTGTGCCTGCGGCATTTTTTGAAAAATATAGTTGAATTATAACGTAACAACGTATTGCAAAAGAGCGCTCTGGGGGTTAACTATTATCACTGCTTATTCCTTATGTTATAACTAACGTTACAAAATATATACTTAAAACTGACCAAAGAATATATCTATCAATTAAAAAATAACACGTAAATCGGATTATATGGTTCTCGAGTTATAAGCGCACTAACGGACATACAGACAGACGTTACGATTTATAATACATGTATATAGATATAGATATACATATATCAAATGAGGGTATACTGTTTCTTTCAAGAAAAGGGCAATTTTCTTTTAATTTACCTCGATATAAAAAAAAACATTTTCTATTAAATAAAAAAAAAATTTCTGTATGTATTCAATTATAGCCCCCTCCTCCCCTCTGTAGTTACGTACTTGGATGACGTTAACTCTAATAGAGGTCAAGTTTAATGAAATTTCACCCTAATATATCAATAACTAAAGTTAAATTAGTTTTAAAATTGAAACTAAATTGGGTTTTCCATTCAAATTAAAAACCATTAACAAGTTGGTAAATACGTCAAATATGACAAGACAAATTTAATAACAGAGTAATGTCGTGGTACTTCGAAACAAATACAAACGAATTAGTTTTTTTTCTTCTAAATAAAATTATTTTTAGAATTTTTATACATTTTCTTAATTTCATAAATACATAGTTTCAAGAAAAACTAAAAAACTAAAAATAATTAATACCTAATTATTAGAGATTGGAAAAATAGTTTTTCAACTATTGCATAAAAATGCATTTATTGTAATTTTTATTACATATCTCCATCGTTTTCAGAAAACTGTTTGATTGAACACAATTTGAAATCAACTATTTGCAACTACCTTTCCAACTATTTGCGACACTTTTTACTGCTTCATGTGCACTAATTTTTATTAAATCGTAAAAAAAACTATTTACCGACTATTTTCCGAAAAAAAATTCAACTAGTAACTATTTCATTGAAAATAACAACTATTTTTCCAATTTCTACTAATTATATTATTTTAGTTAAAACCCCTCCCCCCATTACTCTGCTTTAAATTTTTTTTGTATACAGGATGGGGCATTTAAAGTGTTACAGTTGATTATCTCAGAACCATTTTTTTTTTTTTTTAAATATTTCAATCAAAAAATGTTTGGTTGTAAGGGGGTAATCGAATAGTAATATTTATTTGCTATTTTAACGTGGCCTTCAAGGATATTTGAAGGTCAACATAATTTTTTTAAATAGGAACCTATAGTTTTTATTTAGTAATCTTATTCTACGTAAAAAAACACGAATCTTTCATTGAAAACATTTTTTTGAACAACCCAAGCTTTCCAAGGTATCTAACAAAATAATTCGAGATTTTGAACTTTCAAGAATTTTTTACTCAGAAACCGCAAACTTTAGAAAAAAAGTACAGGATACACAAAATATTTATTTTAATCTAATAAAGCATGGAGAATTATTTTAAAAAAAAATTAATTTTAAAAACTTTTTCTATTTATTTTATTTTAGCAAAAACAAAAAAAAGTACGAAATGTTTAAAAAAATCTAAAATAATTCTCCAAGTTTCATTAGACCAAAATAAACATTTTTTGTATCCTGTACTTTTTTTCTAAAGTTTATGGTTTCTGAGTAAAAAATTCTTGAAAATTCAAAATCTCGAATTATTTTGTTAGATACCTTGGAAAGCTCGGGTTGTTCAAAAAAAAGTTTTGAATGAAATATTCGTATTTTTTCACGTAAAATAAGATTATTAAATAAAAAATATAGGTTCCTATTTAAAAAAATGATGTTGACCTTCAAATATCCTTGAAGGCCACGTTAAAATAGCAAATAAATATTACTATTCGATTACCCCCTTACAACCAAACATTTTTTGGTTGAAATATTTTTTTCAAATATGCGATGGTTCTGAGATAATCAACTGTAACACTTTAAATGCCCCACCCTGTATATAAAATAAAGAATGATTTTTGAAAATAAAATAATTCTAATAAAAACAAGTGTCATGTTTGAAATATTTTTTAACCAACGATTCTAAACCGAGAAAATAACTACTAGTGTTGTGAATATCTCCTAGAAATTTCACAACGATCCGTCCAACCGTTCGGAAAATGCGAGGGTAAATAATAAAAAAAAAAATTATATTGGTTGAAAATAGAAAATTTTAAAAATAAAAAATTACTAAAAATAATTTCTCTAAATTGGAAATGGAGAAATTATAAGTAAAAATAATTAATTAATTAACAAATAACTAAATAAAAGCAAACAATTAACAAAAACAAATAAAAAAAATAAAGAAATAAATAAAAATAAAAAATTAAAAGAAAATTAAAATAGAACATAAAATAGCTGTCTAAATGAACAAAATTTCAATAGACAAAATTAAAATTAAAAAAAAAAAATTAAAAATAATAAGGTCATTTTAATTTTAATTTATTAATAAAAACTAATGCTAGTCGAAAAGTTAGTTATTAGTTACTAGTATGGTGAAAATCTCTTAGAAATTTCACAACAATCGGACTAACCGTTGGGAGATACAAGCACAAATTTATTATTTATTATAATTTAAAAAATATATTTTTTTTAAATAGCTAAAAATAATTTCTCTAACATAAGTTAAGTAAACTTAAATTGGAAATGGAAAAGATAAATTATTATTTATTAATAAAAACGAGTGTCATTTTTGAAATAATTTTTTTGCCAACGATTCTAGTTGAAAAATAGCTACTACATAGTATGGTGAATATCTCCTAGAAATTTCACAATAATCGGACTAGCCGTTGAGAGATACAAGTACAAGGGTAAATAATTTTAAAAAAAAATTTTTAAATAGCTAAAAATAATTTCTCTAACATAAGTAAGTAAACTTAAATTGGAAATGGAAAAGAGAAATTATAATTAAAAAAAATTAGGTCATTTTGATTTTTATTTATTAATAAAAACGAGTGTCATTTTTGAAATAATTTTTTTGTCAACGATTCTAGTTGAAAAAATAGCTACTACATAGTATGGTGAATATCTCCTAGAAATTTCACAATAATCGGACTAACCGTTGAGAGATACAAGTACAAGGGAAAATAATTAAAAACAAATTTTTTTTTTAAATAGCAAAAAATAATTTCTCTAACATAAGTAAGTAAACTTAAATTGGAAATGAAAAAGAGAAATTATAATTAAAAACAATTAGGTCATTTTAATTTTTATTTATTTATATATTTTAGCGCAAGGTAGCCATGCATTTCAACGTATGTATTTATAATATTTTTTGCAAGTATACTCTCTTCATAAATATTTATTATTATTCTAGTTAAAGAGATATCTACATGGTATTCATGTCTAGATTTTATCTTGACCAGAATAATATAATTGTAAACATCAACGATTTAGTTTATGACAGAATTAGGCTTAAAAAAAGATAAATTTTACTATTTTAAATTAGTTAGAACTACACATAATTGGTAAGAGTTTCTAGAAAAACATTTTTTTTCTTTAACATCTCTTTGTTATAGAAACAAAAAATACAGACATAAAAAAATTATAACCCTTTAAAAAATGTATTTTATTTAATAATGAATTACATTTTTTGTATAAGTTAGGTTACAGTCTAAGTTATAAAGCAGTGGTTCACAAACAAACCCCATTTCGGTTTTTATAAGTATAACAAAGGAAATAAGGTCTGGCACCAGTCTTCGCCGCTTTAAGAACAAGGTATACTATTTTGATGAGCTTTTTTGTAATTCTTAAGAATTCATGTTACCAATAAAACAGGTACCTCTTTATGAAATTAAATAATTACCAATGTCCGTAAATATAGTTTGTTTTTTTAAATTATAGTCATGGGTACCCTGTGATGGACACTTGCTTATGATTATAAAAGTTATACAATAAAGGATAAGCAATAGGCATGATGCCTAATTTTTAAAAACTATTTTATGATGATCTTACATGTCTCTTATTTCCAAAAAAATGCTTATTTCTGCAGCAAATAAAGGTTTAATCACAAAAATTGACCCTTTTAAAACTAATTTCGAATTTGACGCCAAAACGCTCGCAGGTGTCATGGCGCATTTTTGACGTCACGTCTATGTAAACACTCCTTGTCAACTATAACAAATCTTTGTTCCATCGCTAATGTTTCTCGATTTTACTTTTGGTAACACAAAACTGAGAGAATTGATGATTTAAAACCACAAAATAATTTATAAACAGTGCAGATATTAATGAAACAAAAATGACGTTTACGTAGCCGTGACGTCATCCACTCTGACTACTGTATTTTGCGTTTTTATTTTAACAAAAATCATATAAATTTCGCTTTTAATATAAAAATAAATTCATTTTTTAGAATCCTTTTAGCTTATTTCATTATTTAAAATCATAATTTCAGTGATACTTTGTTACTGGCATCATGCCTATACAGTAATAATTAGCAGCATTTTGACACCAATTGGACGATTACCATCAAATTAAGCTGTTTTACAGTTAAGTGTCTATAGATTATAATTGAGTAATTAAAGTAATCAAATATCAACAAATATTTCTAATTTAGTATATTTAATGAAATAAGTGTCCAACACTGGGGTGTGATTCAAGACTGGTGTGCCAGAACCTCATAAACAATTCAAAATAGTAGAATGTTCTAAATAGTTTTTAACACAATTTCTATTGTAATTTCTCCTTTTAAAAACAATTTTCAACATTTAACTTGTACAAGAATTCTCATATAATTCATAATTTAGCATTGTTTTCTGAAAACGCAGTAACGCCCAAAACGTGGCTCGCACATCTATCTTTCTCTCTCTTTACAACGAACAATACGTTCCGGATGATTTATTAATAGTTTTACAACCGGAGAAAGTATCGATCTATAACAACTCGAACTTATAAATCATTTCAAGTTCGATCTCCTGACCTCTAGATTGTAACTAATGAAATTATTATTATACCTATAATTATTTATATTTTAAATGATTTTTTATTTTGTGTGTATCTATTTTATTTAGTAACATAGAACTCTGGAATTAAAAATCACACAGACTTCAGATTTGTTAAGATGTGCGTTAGATAGTCTTGTTTTACGTTTATTAAAATTTTGAATCATACTGATGAAAAATTTAAGAGTTACAATTCTTTAGGTAAAGTACAAAAAAATTTTTTTTAAATAATGACAGAAAAAATTGTTTTATTTTTAGTGATATAGAACTCTGGAACTATAAATCATACAAACTTCAGATTCATCTTAAAATGATCGTTATACAAATTATATTTATAGTCCAGACAACGTAGAATATTTTACTGGTGTAAAATTTGGAAAAATGTATGAGGTGCCAAATTTAAACGGTGATTAGAATATGCCCAGATGTATATTTCCTGAAAACTCCTTAGCAAAATTTGTTCCGAAATATCCTCAACCAAGGGCCCAAAATTTTGTATCTAATTAACCCCATTTTTATTTTATTTTTTAAATACAGTTAAATGCACTACAATCAATTATAACACATTCTTGGTCATAAATAACTTTATACCTATCAAAAAGACTGTCGAATTCAAAATTTTACATTTTTAAAGTAAAGATTTAGTTTGACCGCCATTTTGAAAGGTATACAATTATTTTTGGTTAAAATAATAAAGAAAAAGGTTGTAGAAAATTTAATTATCTGTTTAAAACGCGAAAGACGGGGTTGATTGAACATTCCGTACATTAGATACAGAGTGTTTACAAAATCCTTGTAAAACAAAACTTGGTTGAGGGTGTTTCAGACTTCAGAGCAAACTTTGCTAGGGAGTTTTCAGGAAATATACATCTGGACCATAGACATAGAGAATGGACAGAGCATTCTGTATTAACTCAATGGTATAAAATCTGTTCAAAAAGTGAGATGCAGTGTAGGTTCATATTTCATCGAGGAAATTTAAAAAAAACATCAATTGATCTGATAGAAATTTGCAAAATTATGAACGGATATTCCGTGAAAATAACATTTTCGTTACCAAAAATATTAAATATACCGGGTGGTCTATTTAAATTGAGACAAGTAAATATTTCGAAAACTAAAGAATTTCAGAGAAAATGTTTGGTACAAAAGATGCAGGGTTAGGAGGGGGAAAACTAATGAATGTAAAAAAATTGAACTTGAGTGTATGTTTTAAGGTCATTTTGAGGTCAACTTCATTTTTTTAAATGGAAATATATACATATTTTTGCATATTCGTATTCTACAATGAAAAAGGAAATAACTTTTGTCTAAAAAGTTTTTTCGAAAACCTTCCTGTTGAAACCACATTCTTCTTTTTTCTTCATCAGTTAGCTTATGTAGTTCATATAGCGCTTGATCCAAAAAGTTTTGATATTTTACATCATTCAAGTTTCCATAACAACAATTTATTTGGAAAGGCTTTCAGTTTTCCAGTTTGGCTAGGCTTTCGAATTATTTTGAAATATCTAATTATTATCATGTTGAAAAATGTATTGAAGTTGATGGTTATCACTTCGAATATTTATTATTTACATTAATAAAACATTAAATTTCCATTATTTTTAGTTTCATTTTTTCTAGAAGATTAATTTCAGATATCTTTAACAAAAAAAATTTTTTTTTAAATTAAAATTGGGATTTAAAAAAAAAACTTTTTAGACAAAAGTTATTTCCTTTTTGTTGTAGAATACGAATATGTAAAAAAATATATATATTTCCATTTAAAAAAATGAATTTGACCTCAAAATGACCTTAAAACATACACTCAAGTTCAAATTTTTTACATTCATTAGTTTTCCCCCTCCTAACCCTGAAACTTTTGTACCAAACTTTTTTTCTAAAAATTCTTGGTTTTTTAAATATTTACTTGTCTCAGTTTAAATAGACCACCCGGTATATTAATAAAAAATAGTTTTTAATCAATTCCCATGTGGTTGCTACAAAATGATGAGGTGGATTGCTACACTTACAAACAGCACATACAAGATTTACTTAACAAAATTTTAAATATTTTTTTTTATTTTAGGTTACATTACGAAGCTACGAAAAAGGAAGAACAAGATATTAAAATTGAGTAAAAAAATTCGAAACTTATATTATTTAGAAATCAATAATTGTTTTTTTTTCAATAAAATTTTTTTATAACGTTAATTATTTTTTGTTTTTAACCTTATTTATGAATATTTTTAATGTTCGGGGCCAAGAATGAAATAGTTACACTCCTATTTAAAAAAAGGGCAAGTATATTCCAAACCTGTTTTTATCTCTTTCTTTTGACACGACTCTGTTTTCGAGTCAGATGCGCGATCCATTCTCTATGTCTATGATCTGGACATGTTCAAATCACTGTTTAAATTTGGCTACTCATACATTTTCCGTGTACTTTTTCCTTTATTTCCTGGGCTATTAATTATATTTGATTTGTTCAGTTGTAAAATTTTTTGATTATTTATTTCAGGCAAAATTACAATAATCAGTTAGTCCTGTATACCATACATAAAGATTCAACTATGTTATTACAAAATATTAAATATAAAAGCCAAAAATGTGGTTAATATTTTCAACACATCAAACATAAAATCGATTAAAAAATATAAACGTCTAATAATTATAATAAAAATTTAATACGTAGATATCAAATTTCGTATTACACAGTCATAAATAATTCGCCATCAGATAATAAAACGTATTTGCGCGTATATTAATTGATAGATCTCCAAAACAGTTGTAAAAAATTATAGGTAATAAGTAACTAATAACAAGTCATAGTGATAATGGTCATTATAGAAAAAAACATGCCCTGTGGTGATATTATACTTTGTATGTAAGGGATGTCCAGTTTCTATATAAGATTGTGATTTGCTGGTGAAAAATTCCGGGTAGCTCCGCGTTCTATTTTTTACTTTCTTATACCATGTATATGAAATATACATTAGTATAAGTAAGTATAGTGAAGCCGATTTTTTTCGAACTCCGGATTTTGACGGAATTATCTATTTTGACCTTCCCTGAATCCATTCTGACTATTTTCGCCATGATGTCTGTGTGTCCGTCTGTCTGTCTGTCTGTCTGTAAGCGCTGTAACTCAAATACGACAAATCGTAGAAGGCTGATATTTTATATTTAAGATTAATTTTTGGCTGAGAAGAAAACGTCCTATTTTTGAAAACGATCTTTCAACCGGATACGGATGTTTACCTATGTCGATTTTTTAATTTTTCGAATTACTCTGAAACAGTGCGAAATAGAGAAAAATGGTCAAGTTATAAAATGTAGGTAATATCTATATCTATAATTAATGTTCTATTCTTTTTTTTGTGAAAACGAATTTTTGAAAAAAAAAATTATTATAATTCAAATGGTTCATAACAGAGGAGAAATATCTGCCATGAGTGTCATGGGACTTTCTTATACGTATTACAGAGATTGGACAGTGTGTGCATTTGCCGAAGGTAACATGGGACTTTCTTATACGTAATACTGAGAGTGAACTGTGTAGGTGAATCTAAATAATTACATAAAAAAATTCTTTCTGGCTAAATCATAAATGTTGGAAAAAAATGTATGGGGAATAAATTATAGATAATAACATACTCAACATTTTTTATCTAAAACATTTTTTTCTTATTTCAAAAATAATTCAAAAATCCAAAAATTTACAAGAGTAAACATCCGTTTTCAGTTATTACGTTAAAAAAATCACTTGTTATAAAAATATAAAATTATTAATTTTGTTCTTTCTTGTTAGTTTGTTAGAAATGTTTTAATAAACAAAGAATCACGTATACAATTCACTGTTAGGTTAGGTTAGGTATAAGAAAGTCCCGTGGTTCCCAAGGCAGATATTATTTTCTTGACAACATTTCGGTCGAATCCTATCGGCCATCTTCAGGTCTGGTCTGAACTTAGTTCTTTGAACTTCGTTTGACTAGTGACTTTTTTTGTGATTTGATTTATAATTTTTTATGCACACATAAAGATTGAGGCGGGGGGGGGGGGGTTGCAGGATCAGATAACTCAACTCTCAATTGTTATTTGTTCGTAATGAAAATTTAACGATAAAAAAATATAGAATCCCCGAAATTCAGTGTTTTTATTTTTTTATACACACATAAAAGGGGGAGGGAGAGTATGGTCAATTAATAAGGTCATCAAATATCCGGGGTCCCCAAATTAAATTTAAATTTAAAAGTTATATGACTAAAAATAAATAGTGTAATAGTTTTTCGTAAACGCCCCCAAAATTCACTGTTTTTATTTTTCTATGCACATAAGAGGGGGATGGGGGCAGTAGGGTAAATTAACCAGACCATCAAATGCCCGGGGTTTCCAAATTAAATTAAAATGAATATTTAACTAAAATAAATAGTATATTATTTTTTGTAAAGGCCCTCAAAATTAATTTTTTTTATACGTGAATAGAAAGGAAGGGGTAAATTAATATGTTCCTTGAATGCCAGAGGTTCCCAAATTAAATTTAAATTTTAAAAAGAATATGGTTCAAATAAATATTATTTTTATTTATAAAGGCCCTTAAAAATCAATGTCCCCATTCCACGTCTAAAAGAAAATTAAAATTATGAAAAAAGCAACTAGAGATTTTAACATAGGTAAATAAGTACTAAATATTCTGAAAGAAACCCAACAGCCGGAAACGGATATATTTACTCTTGATTAGTTAAAGATAAAAAATTAACCTTTAAAAGAAAATTATAGAAAATATTTTAAAAATTAATTTAATTCCTACCGGGGTTAAACAAACAATTCAGCAGGATTAGGTGTAGTCAATTTATAGAAAATAATTAGTCCGCAAATATAGTTTTTAATGGATAAAACCAATAATGAGCACGCAGGCACTTGTGACATTAATGTCCGGTATTATAAAGGAGCTAGCAAAATTTGCTAGCTAGCAAGCACTTTTAAATGGGGTATTAATTCTGTATTAGTATCTATGGATTAGTTATGGAATTTAGAACAGTGACACTTCAACTAATTGTAACACAGTTGGCATCTTTCACCGTACAAAATAATTTTCATAATATCACCACTGTTTTAATACCGTTGGTATTTACCTATAACGCGTGCGCGAAACTTGTCAGTCTTCAACAAACTCCAAAAGAACTGTCATATAAGTTTGATATTTCATTTGAAAATGTTTGCTAGCTAGCAAATTTGCTAGTTCCTTTATAATACCGGATATAATGATTACAAAATGACAAGTACAAGTATTTTGTTCATGTTTTTTCTCCAGTAATGGCAAAGGTAAAACCAGTAATGAGCACTCAGTGATGGACACTTGCTAATGATTAAAAAATGTTAAGTACTACGACACAAAAGTATAAAAGAAAGAATCGTCAAATTTTAAACAATGTAAAGCAGATGCTATGATAATATAATAATTAGTAAATAAATAATACTAATCATTAGTTTGAATGTCCACCATTTTGACACCTACCGCTGGATTGCTATCAAATCACGCTGTAAGACAGTTAAATGTATATAGATTAATATTCAGTAATGGAGTAATCAAATATCAACAAATATTTCTAATTCAGTGCATTTAATTAAAAATAGCCATTACTGGGGTCATATCCAAGATTGGTGCCAGTACCTTATATATTATTTTATAAATTATCAATAATAATTATTATTTTTAATATCCCATAAATTTGTCACCCCTGTCTGATGGTTGTTTATTTTTATATAAAGAAACTCCATTTGATATCTTATTTAAAAAGACCGGATGTTAATATTTATTATGATTTCTTTTTTGTCAATCGCGAATTTTGCTCCTAATTTATAATCGTATAAATTGTATAGGTAAGATAGATTTTGTCAAAATGATTTATTATTTTTTATTCAAGAAACTAAATTATAACATTTCTTTGATCACAAATAAATATCATAATAAATAAACGATTTTATTATTATAATATATTACGATGTATTCCATAGATAAAGAAGACTTTTAAGTGAATAAACCGCGTGGGTTCTTCCTCTTCCGGTTGCAATTCGATACGTCCGTCCATCCGTCCGTCCGTCCGTCCATATGTTTATTCTTTGTTCGTTTTTTAATCCACTATTAATGTCAACTCTTGTTATCGCGTTCTAAATAACGGGAATTAATAATATAAAAAAACAGTGCAGTTGATACTTGAGGACTCTATTTAACGCGGGTGAAACCTCGTTTACTGTTCAAAAATATAAAAATATTTCATCAATTTTTTTTTAATTCGGGCAAGACATAAGGGTTCTTGGAGTAACTTACAGGTGCATTTTTGAGTTAAAAAAAATAAAAATAAGGTCATATTCTACTAATTGAGATGTATATTTCGATACCTTATATGCCTAGATATGAAAATAAAAATAAAAAATTCTATGACACCCCTCCCTATTATTCCAAAATTTAAAATGATATTGCTGACTTTAGTAATTGTCGTTAGTAGTTCCACCAAAGCCTCATTACCAAATTTTTTTCAGATTTTTTAAGTCAGTATTTACAAAGTTAGAGGGGGGTGTGGGCAAATTTTTTTTAATTTAAAAAAAAATAAAAAATAGTATCAAATTCTACTGATTGAGATTTACATTTTGATACCCCACACGTCTTGGTATATAATTTTTTTTGGATTTGCTTTAAACCTCCCTGTAGGCACCATTTTTGATTTAGAAAAAAAATAGTAAAAGGGTAAAATTCCGCTTGTTTGGTTATACATTCTAACGTGCCACATTCCTTTGTATATAAAAAAAAAACCTAGCTTTGCTACCTTAGTGCCCCCCCCCCCCCCCCAACCTGAAAAATTATTTTTTCAATATATTTGTACATATTTTACAAGAGGGCATCATTTTACATGTTTAGTAAAAATTTCAAGTTTCTAGCTTTTATATAGTTTACGAGCTATTTAGCTTTGAGTGAAAAAGACGGACGGACGGACGACAAAGTGAGATTAATAAGATTTCTTCGGAACCCTAATAAAAACTAATAAAATTTCATCGTGAAGGATAAATTACAATTTTTTCTCTATCTGTATTGGATTATACCCGATGTAACGCCACTGGTGTGTAACGATGCGGCTTAAACAATATCCAGAAACCGATGACTAGCTATGTAGAGGTAGAGTTTGTAGAGTGATTTGTTTTTTTAAACCGCGTAATTGGTGTTTTGAATCAATGGAGCATAGAGCCTGTCTGACGAGACACCTACAACAAAAACAGTGGCGTACCATGAGGGGGGGGGGGGGTGATTGAACTAATATACCCAGGCCCGGATTTAGAAATTTGCCGCCCCTAGGCAGTTGCGAAAATTGCCCCCCCCCCCTCGAAACTAACAGTTTAAGTCATAGATGTCAAAATATAAAACTTAGGATCTTTTTTTTGGTTGCGTCAAATTTTATAAATTTTTATAAAGTTACATTAGGGAACATAAAAACTGAAGACCTTTTTTTTTAGTCATGCTTGAGTTACATGTATAGAGAAATTATTGCTTATGGGTTGAAATTTTTACGTCTCGATTTTCGGATGGCAAACTCATCGATAATGGAATCAAAATCAAATTCAATTCCCACGAATATAACAAGTTTTAAAAGTTTCCATCAAAATTTGCCGCCCTAGGCAGCTGCCTACTCTGCCTGCATGGTAAATCCGGGTCTGAATATACCTGTACACAGTCATGAATATTGGGAGAGGGGGGATAAGACACACGCACCCTCCCTGTAAAAAAAATTATTTAATAAAAATTTATGCATGTTACTATTTGTCTACGGGGAGAGGGGGGGGGGGGATGAACATACCTGTACATAGTCATGGGTGTTGGAAGAGGGGGGAAATAAGACACATACACCTCTCTCCTTGTAAGTAATACAGTATTACAGTATTTTTTAATCTTCTTGTGGAAAAAAAAATTCATATAATTATTTATCTACAACCCCTTGTAAAAATTTCTGCTTACGTCCCTGTATACAGTGAAGGAAATGATGGCATAAATATTGGAGTTAGAAGGTCGGTTAAATGAACGAAAATCAATATTTTTTCTTCCAATATTTAAAACTATTGTTTTCTAAATGTTTTGCATTTGTGGTATTTTATAATAAATTAAATATCAATTTTAACACCAATGTCTCATTTAAAAAAAAAAAATTCCCGACTAATGCCAAATTTAATTATTTTTTGAAAATATAATTTTTATTCACAATAAATTAAATTAGTAACTAAAAATACGTAAAATTAAAATTCAACGTTCAATTATTTTTCTAGAAAAAACATCGATACTCTATCCATTTCATCGACCTTTTCTAACTCCAATAATAATAAAGCTAACTCAATGATAACTCGGTCCGTTGATTAAAACAGTTTGAGAACGTCTGGACAACACATCATACATTAATCTGTTGGTATCAGAAAGACTGGGTTATGTATTGTGTATAATATGTATTATACTTACATAGATAATTAAATGCGACAATTAACAAAATATAAAACCATAAAGTGGACAAGTACAAGTACTTATAATTAATATTGCATCATAGCGGGCCTTGCCGCGACCGGCGAGACGTTTAAACAAAACTGCATCAGTTCAGTGACTCTATCACGAGTAAAAATAGACCACGCCGACTTGACTTCCTAGATGCACATTACACACACAAACACACCAACACAGTGGCATACACGCATGCATGCACATATGTACGTACAGTATAGATGCATAAATAAAAACGTCTTCTGTTTGGTGACATAGAACTCGGGAACTATAAATCACACATATTTCAGACTAGTCTTAAAATGTTTGTTATATAGTCTAATTTTATCTGTTGAAATTTCAAATAATTTGGATTAATCATTTAGTAGTTAGAGGGTTATTTAAGTAAAATAAGTGAAAAATATCGATATTCAGAAGAAGAAAAAGTACTCATGTTTGGTGACATAGAACTCGGAAACTATAAATCACACATATTTCAGACTAGTCTTTAAATGTTCGTTATGTAGTCTAGTTTTATTTGTTGAAATTTCAAATAATTTGGATGAATAATTTACATAGTAGTTAAAGGGTTATTTAAGTAAAATAAGTGAAAAAATATCGATATTCAGAAGAAGAAAAAATACTCATGTTTGGTGACATAGAACTCGGAAACTATAAATCACACATATTTCAAACTACTCTTAAAATGTTTGTTATATAGTCTAGTTTAATCTGTTGAAATTTCAAATAATTTGGATTAATCATTTAGTAGTTAAAGGGTTATTTAAGTAAAATAAGTGAAAAATATCGATATTCAGAAGAAAAAGTACTCATGTTTGGTGACATAGAACTCGGGAACTATAAATCACACATATTTCAAGCTAGTCTTTAAATGTTCGTTATATAGTCTAGTTTTATATGTTGAAATTTAAAATAATTTGGATTAATAATTTACATAGTAGTTAAAGGGTTATTTTAGTAAAATAAGTAAAAAAATATCGATATTCAGAAGAAGAAAAAATACTCATGTCTGGTGACATAGAACTCACACATATTTCAGACTAGTCTTAAAATGTTCGTTATATAGTCTAGTTTTATATGTTAAAATTTAAAAAATTTGGATTAATAATTTAATAGTTATTACCCTTTAAACTAAAGTTACAGCCCTTTAAGTACAGTAAGTAAAAAATTCCGATATCTAGATAAATATAAACAACTTTTGTTTGGTGACATAGAACTCTGGAACTATAAATCACACAGACTTTGGTATGATGTTAAAATGTTCATTATATAGTCTGTTTTTAGTTATCGAAATTTCAAATCATTCTGATAATTATCTTTTTAGTTACAACCCATATTTGATATGTGTATATAAGGCAGTTACAAATGTACATAAAAAAGACTCGTATAGATTATTATGTATAGAGTGATTGATAGCTTAAGGTAATGACCGCATTGGTTGAGAGACATCAACCACAATCGTTACAACAGATTTAAAAATAAACCTTAGGGGATGTATCTTTCAACGTATAGGGGTTGAAAAAATACTGGATCAACTGTAAAAAAATAACTTTATGTTAATAAATTGATTCATATAAGGTACTGGCATCAGTCTTGGATATGACCCCAGTTAAGGAAGTCTTGGCAAGGATTCCAGTAATGGAAAATTTTTAATTAAATGTACTGAATTAGAAATATGTGTTGATATTTGATTACTACCATTTCTGAATATTAATCTATATACATTTAACTGTCTTACAGCGTAATTTGATGACAATCGGCCAATAGGTGTCAAAATGGTGGATTAAATTAATTATTAGTATAATTTATTTATTAATTATTATATTATCATAACAACTGCTTTACATTGTTTTCAAATTTGACGATTCTTTCTTTTATATCTTTCGTGTCGTAGTATTTATCATATTGTAATCATTAGTAAGTGTCCATCACTGTGTGCTCATTACTGATTTTATTTTATCCTTTACTAGAGAAAAAACATAAACAAAATAAAAGGCTATAATTTAAAAAACAAACTATATTTGCGGACTTTGATTAAATAAAGAGTTACTTGTTTTATTAAAGCCCGTCAATCACAAAAACAGTAAACCTTGTTCTTATAGCGGCCATAACTGGTGCCAGTACCTTATGTATTTATAAAAGTATCAAGACCTCCCCTCCTTCCTATTAAATGCATTTTGATTTTTATTTAGATTTCAATAAAATACATGCATATACTTTCTAAATAATACATCTAATTAAATATTTTTTATTTAATCATGTAAAATCGATCGGATACATTGATTGATTTTTATCCGATTGAAAGGTACACGTTGGAGATATGATGTCGTATGTTGAAGCAATCAGCGTTTTTATACGCGAGTAATTTTCATGCTGCAGCCACTGGAGCGAGACACAGCCAACTTATATAATAACATCTGTTCTATGAGAAACTAGGAACGCTTTTTTATATAAATCTTAGAAGATTGGTTCAACCAGAACTAGAATTTAGATTATTTTCTCACAAAATTCCAAATCACACATACATAGTTAAGGGGGAAAGCCACTGCGACGGGTCAAAAAACATCTGCCAAGTAAATGCACAGTGCTTCCTCGTGCTAAATTCACCAAAGGTAGTTAATTATTCAACAATTTAAATAAAAACCGATAGTGTTTATATAAATTGCCTGGAATTGGTTAACCATTTGATTTTTATACAATTTTACTAAAAAATATTAATTCAAAATTTTTCTTAAAACGCACCTGAATATTTTTTCATCTTTTTTAATTTTTTGACAATTTCATTCTAAATCTTAATTTGTGCATGTTTCAAAAAAACATTTTCTCTCGTTACGAAATACGTTAGCTTTTGACCTAAAATAAATCTTCACCGAAGGATTACCCTGTAGTTCAATTTTAAGAGGTGCAGCAAGGGAGGGTCCCGTTTCCCATTTAAATAACATGGGAAAATGATTCTTTAGTACTAAAGTTGGTATTACTGATTCATGATAACTGATGAAAATTTTTAAGGACACATTTTGTATAAGATAAAATTCTCTAAAAAAAGTGCCTACAAAGTCTTATCTCTCAATTCATCGTATCAAAAGTTACAGGCATTCAAAGTGATTTGTTTGTTAAATTGTACGTCTAAAGGCTCTCACAACTAAACTATTGTTTCTATAAAAATAAGTTAAATGGTAGAATTTGTAGAAAATTTAATTCTCTAAAAAATTATCTCAGAAAGCTATAGGTGTAAATGCAATAAGTTAAAACTAATCAATATTTTAATGTCAATTTTCTATAAATATCAATTAAATAGCAATATATTACCCTACTACTGAATTGTCGGGAAAGGAATGACCAAGCCGATAACTAGCATTATTATAACATAATTTTATTCTCTACAAAATGACGTCCTTAAAAAATTTTCATCAGTTATCATGAGTCAGTAATACCAACTTTAGTACTGAAGAATAATTTTTCCATTTTATTTAAATGGGAAACATGACTCCCCTTTGTTACACCACTTAAAATTGAACTACAGGGTAATCCTTGTGGGGGTATTTATTTTGGGTCATAATTTACCTTATTTCGTTTACAAGAGCGAGGAAAAAAATATCGATTTTTTTTGACACACCCTCATGTATAATTTTTTTTAAATCAGCAAAAAAACGTTTTTTTTCTTCACTGTGGCTTCTCCCCTTAACGCAAGCCACTGGACATTTAAAATATTACATTTTCTTTACTGAATTAACACTTATTTTATCTGTCACACATCTGTCTTCAAAATTGCTTAATTAAAGAAATATAATTGCATTCAAAAATGTAAAAGATCCGTATTCTTTGTCCATCAAAACTAGAAATAGAAAGCTAGAGAGATATTAATAAAAAAAACGTATATAATTCTAAAGGTTGTTTATAATTTGATACAAATCAAATTACTGTATGTAATAAAGGTGTAAGAACTGATTGAAATGAACGTATATGATAGATATATTATGTGCATAGGCGCCGATAGGGTACTTTCTAAATGGGGTAATTGATTCATTAAATTATATATAACTGTCTTGGTAAAAAAAATTCATTCTACTGTTATTTTTATTTCTACGTACATGAAACGAATTTTCAATGATTTAATTATAATTTACTTAAATGAGTGTAACTACTAAACTATCTGTCTAAATAATTTGAGATTTTAATACATAATACTAGACTATACAATAAACATTTTAAGACTAATCCCAGCTCTCTGTGACTTATAGTTCCAGAGTTCTATGTCACCAAATCGTGCACGTTTTTTTATAAAATCAAATTAATTTTCAAAATAATATAATAGAGCCAATGGATGTATTCAATTATAGACTTTAGTTAAAAGGCTGTAACTACTGAACTATCCGTCGAAATGATTTGAGATTTTAATACGTATAACTAGACAATATAACAAACATTTTAAGACATCCCAGCTCTCTGTGACTTATAGTTCCAGAGTTCTATGTCACCAAATCGTGCACATTTTTTTATAAAATCAAATTAATTTTCAAAATAATATTTACAATAGAACCAATAGATGTATACAATTATAGACTTCACTTAAAAGGCTGTAGGTAACTACTGAACTATCCGTCCAAATGGTTTGAGATATTAATACGTATAACAAACATTTTAAGACATCCCAGCTCTTTGTGACTTATAGTTTCAGAGTTCTATGTCGCCAAATAGTGCACGTTTTTTTTAATAAATCAAATTAATTTTCAGAATAAAACAATAGAGCCTATGAATGTATTCAATTATAGACTTTACTTAAAAGGCGATAACTACTGAAGTATCCGTCGAAATGATATGAGATTTTAATACGTTTAACTAGATAAAAAACGAATATTTTAAGACTAATCCCAGCTGTCTGTGACTTATAGTTTCAGAGTTCTAAGTCTCCAAATCGGGAATGTTTTTTTTAACTAATTTTCAAAATAATACAGTAGAGCATATACCTTTTTAGTGATATTATTAAACAGTTCTATAGGTCATATTGTACAGTAGAAACTAAAGAACATGAACCAAATTATCTCCTGACTGTTATTATATATTTTACTGTATTTGAAAGTACGTATAACAGTAAATGTGAAATAAATAAATATATGATTAATTATAAGAGGTTTCGGTCCATCAGGAATGTTTCACAGATGACCATCCGTCATGTGTGTGAACTGAAAACACTTGAAAGTGCATACACTGCTCTGTATGCTATGTATATATACAGAATGATTATTAAATCTTGGGTCGTCGATTCGTTATATCCTATAACTCTGCGAAAAATTAATAAAATTCAGCAATAGAAAGTAGAGATTCTCGTCTTTAAAATGATTTATTTATTTATTTATCTACGACCTTTTTTACTATAATTATAGAACATTGAAAATTGAAATATTTTTTTACTTAAAAAATTTCATTCCTCGATTTTTTTGGTTTCGTAACTCAAAAAACCGACCAATTGAGCTGCAATTAGGAATATGTATATTAAAAATATATATGTAAATTTTCCATTCTGGGAAGAAATATCAACAATCTCGAAAAAATATTATTTGCGCTGATATTTAAAAAAAAACTACGTCAAAAAAGTATATCTTGGGTATTACAATATACGTTTTATAGACCTGATTTGAAAAATATATACACATATTATACCTTTACCTGAGAAAAGTAGAGGATATTGTACAAATTATTGCCGCACAAAAAACTGAAAAAAATTGCCATTACAGGTAAATTAATTTATTGATATTGGTCAGTTGTTCGATATACATACACTATTGATTTTTTATGTGCACCTAGGGTGTCTTTTGAAATTTAAATTTGATAATAAATATTTGGACTATGCTCAATGCATTTTAAGTTTAACGTGTACTTATTTAAAAATTTTAAATAGCAATTTTCACATTTTTCTCAAAATATTACTTTTCTCTCAATCTTCCCCGTTTTTCCTGTATATTATGACTTTTTTGGTAGCTGGAAATTTTTTAAAGAAGACATTAGTTTTTCTTATTAATTAGTTTTTTCTTATTTATAAATTCAATCTCTGCAGAAAATCGATTAAAAATACAAATTTGTTAAATTTCAGAAAAAATAGAGTCTTGTTTAAAAATTTTCCAGCTACCAGAGAAAGTCATAATATACAGGAAAATCGGAAAAAAATGAGAGAAAAATAGTAATTGTAGAAAAACGTGAAAATTGCACTTTAAAATACACGATTATAGCCTAAATATAAATTGTCAATACAGAATTGCAGCTACCTTGTCACAAAGTCACAAAGAACAGATTAAGGCAGAAATTCTCAACCTGTGGGGTGCGCCCCCCTATGAGGGCGTGATAAAACTAAATGGGGGGCGCAAGTATATCGAGAAAAATATTATTAAAAAATTTATTTAATTTACTGGAAGAAAAACAATAAAATACATTCTGACATAATAAAAAATAAAATACATGTTTACATTTACACTGATATAGTAATATAGGATTGTATCAGTACTGCATAATGTATTTAATAATTAAATTATCAATATTAAATTAAAAACAAGATTAATTAAATTGTTAGTGACTACCTTAGGCCTGTCTTGCAGAGTAACGTTTTTCGTAAGAAGGTTTAATAAAATTATTATATGGGGGGGGGTTGAGAATTGTGATTGAAAATTGGGTCGCAAATACTAAAAGGTTGAGAAACACTGAATTAAGGGGTTGTACCGTTAATATTACAATTAGTACGGACATCCTAATACCAACAGATATATATTTATTTAAATTATACAAAGAATGTATTTATTTAAAAATTCTATATTTTAAAATTCACCCAAGCGAAACTTCAAATCTTTTCTATATACATATAATAATAAAGATCTATAAAATTTAAATTACATATCTCTGCATAAATAAAACAAAAAATGAAATCTGTCTTTAACTAGGTATACGGCATATCATATACATATTTATCAGAGCATTGAGAACACAGACTGTTTAAATATCTTTACTAAATACCAAATGTACAGTTAATTTTATGATTTTATTATTACACATGTAATTATTAATGTAGGTATGCTATTCTTTTTTTTTTAGAAAATTCTATGCAACTGTGACTAGACACAATCGTTTTTTTTAATTTTATTTCACTATACATAGAGAATAGAATATTAAAATGACATTATTTGGTCGTTAGAAATTCATAACAAACAAAGAGGGGGGGGGGGGGTATAAAAAATACAACACAACCTCATTATTTTAACAATAAACATTGACAACTGTACTTTTTACCAAATTTCCATCCACTGATTTGATCAAATTGAAAAAAAATTACCTTATGTGACCAGCACAAGACTTTTTATACCTCATTATATAGAAACGATATTTACATCGAAAAAATACTCAGGACAAAAATTTTAACTTTTCTACCATTTCCATTTTAATATTAAAATATTATTTATTTTGCCAACCATTTAGCGGGTAGTTAAAAAAAAGATTGATTATATTTTTAAATAATATTTTTCAGGAAAAATAGTTAGACATAAATTATAGATAAAATATGCTCTACAACTTTTATTCAAAACATTTTGCTTCCTCGCAATATCGAAGATACGAGAAGCTTCATGATCGTTTCAGATTGAAACAAAAAAAAATATTCTCCGATTTCAACATTTTAAATTGATCTTTCCGTTTCACGTAAGGTAAACACTTTTCGTTCCGTGTCTATCTGTCTGTCCGTGTGTCCGTCCTCTGTCTGTCCCTTGAATCCTTGTCACACGCATAACTCATGAACTACTGACTGATATTATTGAAACTTGGTCGGATGGTTGGATCTGACTTGAGGACAGTCCCATTTCAAAATTATCAAAATCGTGTTTGACGTTTGCATAAATTTAGATTTAGATTGAAATTGTCAAAAAATTTAAAATATACGAAAAAATAATCAGGTGCGTCTTAAGAAAAATTTCGAACTTTAGTAAAATTGTATAAAAATTAAATGGTTAACCAATTCCAGGCAATTTATATAAACACTATCGGTTTTTATTTAAATTGTTGAATAATTAACTACCTTTGGTGAATTTAGCACGAGGAAGCACTGTGCATTTACTTGGCAGATGTTTTTAATAGCTTTCCCCCCTGTCTTATTTTCTTTTGGCCCAATTTATCTGAGCATCGATTTTTATTTAAATTGTTCATTAATTAATTTTCTTTGGTGAATTTAGCACGAGGAAGCACTGTGCAGATTTTTTTTTTCAATTGTACACCATTTCAAAAATAAAAATAGAAATTCCAAAATTTAAAATGTGTATCTGCGGTCAGCGTTGGGGAACCACTGCTCTAAGTATTTTTATGTATTTTCATCATCCAAAAATTCATATTCACTACGGAAATGTCATATCTTTCAAGAAAGATAAATACAATCTAATAACTATTTATGAAAAAGTAAAAAAAATAATTACATAGTTTTCAAAACTGCTTCATTTAAGAAAAATAAAAAAAAAAAAAAAAGATAAGTACAAGTACTCATTCAATTGTTCTTAACTCGAAACTCAAAGACTTTTGGCATATATCTTTTATCCGTCAAAATTGATACGGTAAATGAATTTCTGAAAACAATGCATATTGCATATGAATGAATTAACAAATATTTTTTTTACAATATATGGATCTTGGCTTCTGGGTGTAAACCGCGTCGATTTGGTCGTGTTATCGGCCAATATTTCATCACACATTGCAGTGGACATCTTTAACCCAGAAGCTAAGATCCATATCAAAATCACCGCGAAAGCCTCAAGACTTGTTTTACAATGTAGTATTAGATTTCCAAAATTTTAATGTAAATATTTCATACACACATTTATTTTTAAGAAACAACTTTATTGCAGTTAGGCGACAAATTTCTTTAATTGTTTACAATATTATAAAACTTTTAAATTTCTTAAGCCTGTCCATTTCGTTTTAAACACGTTCGATTTGGAATTCCCAGGATCGGCGGTAAAGGTCCAATAAAGCTTAAGGCTTTAAACATGCCTACCGGGGTTTTTCCAAATCGTTCTGAGTACGTTCTGAATTTTTCCCCCTCTTTAAATATCTATCGTTATCCTTTTCTAACCGCTCTGAAACAGGATCTTTCATTTTTCGAGACAACACTTAGTTTTCAACTCCTGGCACGGTAAACATCTCGCTACAGTACCTTCGCGCTGATTGCTACATAATACACTATAAGTACATCATATACAATAGATTTATACAACAATTAATAAATAAATAATTACTAAAACTTCAAAAGTGTTATCATTAAAAATGTACCTTGCACAACAATATATTTTTGGGGATTATTTTTAACCCGACCCGCTTTCTCTGTTAATGTTATTTTCCCCCAAGTCTTCCCAAGAAGGGGGGAGGGGTAAATAAATTTTTAAACAGATTTTCTCTTTTCTTTTTTCTATACAAAGTAGGTAAAAACAGTGAGAACCTTTATATCAAAATTTTGACAAGTATTTTTTTTAATTATATGTGTGTACTTGTACTAGAACTATTATTAAAGACGATGTAGGTATTCCATTTAATCTGTCAACAACTTAAACGCCTATTGTCAGGATCGGACTTACTGACTTTAACTCAATCGGCCCCGGTTATTATAATTTTTACAAATACAGTCAAACCTGAGTAAGAGAGAACTGGGTAAGCGAGAAAACTCTATAAGTGAGAATAATTCTCAGGTCCCGTACTTTGACCTCTATAAGTGAGAAACAAAAACCTGCATAAGCGACAGTCGTTTTTCCCACTCTGACCTCTATAACTGAGAGCCTCTTTTGCATGTACCTCTATAAGCGACAATTTAACTATGTATGACTCATTCTTTTTTTTCAGGAACTTTGTGTGTTTTTGTTTTCTTATGGTTCGAAGAAATAATATTTAACTGTATTAACTTACTTGTCATGTTTATTACAGTTGATAAATATCATTTGCAACGATCAGTTCTCTTATAGCAACTTATAATGCCTAAACGAAAAATCAACGTGTTGTCGTTAAGTGATAAACTTAAAATTATAAATGCATTTGAATCGGGTAAATCAAGGTGTGAAATACGGAGTGAATTTGGATTACCCGAATCAAGCTATTATAAAATTATAAAATTTAAAGATTCAATAAAGTCCCAGTGCTCCGAGGGACACGGAAACATCAATAAATTATTCTCTACCATGTTTACAACTAAATATTTTGAATATTATTGATAAACCTCTGTAAGTGAGACAAACTTCTCCTGTACCTCTATAAGCTAGAAACTCGCATTAGTGAGAAACCTCTATAAGCGAGAAAAAATCACGGTCCCTTGAACTCTCTCTTAACCAGGTTTGACTGTACATATAATAAATTATATAGAGGGTCTCAAATATGTTCCGAGGCGGTCGAATATTTCGAAAGGTATATACAGCATCGAAAAACAAAAAAATACGTGTTCAATATTTTTGAAAAATCTATTCAACTACACCAAACTCGACTCCTCACCCCCACCCCCTGTGTATTGTATTCGGGGTAGATGGTACTGTAATTGCTGTCCGAAAAGACAAATTTTCTAAGAGAAATTCCCGAGTAAAAGAACAAACGGCCGTGCTATGATCGTGGTGCGGTCGTGCTTATCCCTGGTGCAGCCGTGTGGTGCGGGCGTGTGGTCGCAGCCGTGGTGCGGCCGTAGTGCGATGGTCCGCACAACGGCAACACTAAGTTTGTTTGTAGGCGGTACTTCACATGGTGATGCGTATTGGTGATGTAGATGTGACAAATATTTGTTATGTTTGTGAATATCTCAAATTAGTCATCAACACATGGTGTTCAAACTTTATTTGACAAATAATGCAGAAAGACCAGTGAAAAATTATTAATGAACTTTATAAAATTAATTTAATAATTTTTTTAATTAAAAAAATATTTTAATTGCAATAAACTTATTATTGTTAAAAAAAAATTACCCCCCCCCCACCCACCAAAAAAAAATTCCTAGCACCCCTCCTAAAAAAATCTTTCTAACACCCCCCAAAAGAATTTTATCCCCCCCCCCTCCCCAAAAAATTCCGCCCCGCATTATCTTCTTAAAAAAGGGTCACCCTATTAGAAACCAAAAATTATAATAACGATTATGTTTTATATTTATAAGAATTGGACTAATTGAGAAAGCCAGGTGGGAGGGTAAAGACAGATATTTGCGTATTGAAACCCTTTGATGCGCGTTCAAAAACCGACTTTCGACGGATTGATATTTGCGTATTGGCCATGTTTGGCAATACATTGCAAACTAAGCCAATATGACCATCTACACATTGGTATAATTGTACAAACATGACATAGTGTGAAGTGCCGCCATGTGAAACAAGCCCGGCCGCACGGTCGCACCACGGCCGCAACCACGGCCGCACCAGGGCCGCGACCACATGGCTGCACCAGGGCTAAGCACGACCGCACCACGATCATAGCACGGCCGTTTGTTTTTTTACTCGGGAATTTCTCTTACAAAATTTGTCTTTTCGGACAGCAATTACAGCACCATCTACCCCAAATACAAAAAAAATGTTTTAAACAAAAGTTACGTATTTTTTGACGCAAAATCCAAATCTACAATAAAAATTGGGAGTTTCCATTTAAGATATCAAAGTTGCCCTCTCTCCCACCCCCTGTGTGTAGGGGTGGGGGTAGAGTTTGGTGTAGTTGAATAGAGTTTTCAAAAATATTGAACATGTGTTTTTTATTTCGATGCTGTATGTACCATTCGAAATATTCGACCGTCTCGAAACATATATCTCTTTTGCAGAAAAAAAAAAAAAAATAATTAAAATTAAACTACACAAAATAAATGTAACGTCAAAAAATTAACAAAAAAAGTATACGAAGTATAAAAGCTGTCTAAAAAATTCAAAAAAAAAAAAATTCAAAAAATAAATTAATAAAAAGAATTTAACATCAGAATAATAATTAAATAACAATACATACATAAATAATTTATACATGTACAGATAAATAATATAATTTGCCTAATACGGACCTGTGTTTTAAAATATGTACATAAATTTAACATAGATTCGTGATCTTTTTAAAGTGAAAATGCATCGGATATTTTGGTAAAAGTGGCAGTAAATATGCGTGGGAGTAATTCTAGATCAGTATTAATGAATAATAATGAACATATTTGTTCTATTTTGCCCTACTAAATGACCTATTAACCCTTAACTGGTATCGTAAATTTTAAAAACGTAACAGGTATCGGGGGGTATTTGCGGCCCCTAGTGAAGATTAGCTTTTAGCAAGTTAGTTTCAATAATGAGACTGGATAACAGTTTAAAAAATTACACTCATTTTATGTAAACTATAGTCCTTGATCCCGGCTTTAAATTTTGAAATAAAAAATACTCCTCTGAAACTTCGTGAGTGGATTCATTTTGACGTAATCTACAACTTTTTTATTTTCGAAAATTCTGAGAATTGGGGCGTTTTTGATGTGGCATGCGTCAAACATGTTTAGAGCGTAGGTCAGGGCAAAAGACCCTTGATTTTTGTAGGCCAGTAAAACCATAACATTTTACTATTATTTATCTAGCAATTGTGCAAAAATCAGCCGGTTATTTATAAACATCATGAATTTAACATGTTATAGGTCTCGCTAAATGCCTCAATATTTTTGTAGGTCAATATATTTCCCGATGTTTGCATTATAAAATCTTGTAATTCAAGTAAAAAAGAAAAAGTTATTTCCTATAACTATCGTTAAATTGACATACCACATCAAAAACGCCCCAATTCTCAGAATTTTCGAAGATAAAAAAGTTATAGTTTCGCCAAAATGAATCCACTCACGAAGTTTCAAAATTTTAATTATCTTCTACGAGAGATTCCAATAAAGTTACATTTTTTTGGATATTTTTAGGTATATATATTATAAATGCGAAAGTGTCTCTGTCAGTCTGTCTGTTTGTTACCTTTTCACGGCTGAGCCGCTGAACCGATCTTGATGAAATTTGACAGGGAGATAGCTTTCATCCTGAGAAAGGGTATATTATGCTACTTTGTATCCCGAAAAAATTATTAGATAAAAATTCCACGCGGACGAAGTCGTAGGTAACAACTAGTACCCCCCTTTATACGTAATATAAAATCATATTTGGTGACATTTCGACATCTATTTCAAATACAACAGCTAGATTTATTAATACAGTTATTTTTTAATTTGTTGATAAATTATTGAAATATTAAATCATTTTTTGGAAAATACTTCAGAAGAAATAAATTTTAAAAAATAATAAAGTGGTAATATTCTTTAATGGCCCAGCTATCTTTAGTGTTATATTTTGTTTATTTTTACTGCATTTTGTTGCCAGCAAAGTATACGAAAAGAAACGGTAGATTTCTTAGTAATAAAAAATAAAGAAAATATACTGCAAGTATTTTTTTAAATAAACACTTAAAATATTTATAAATATAAAAAAAAGTTTCTGTTTACATTAACTTCTAATTATATACAATCGTTTCCTCTTGATCTATACTTTGAATGTCTAGGTTTAGGTACATAAGTCTTGTCTCGTCTCACCCAAATTAAACTTATCTAGAAAGGAAACTTTCAAATAAAATGTGATGTTATTTTTTATTAATTCGAGATTATTAATTGAACACTAACTAACATCCTAATATAAACCCCCTATCCTCCTCTTCAGTCAGCAAATTTCTTATAAATTACATTGTTTTATAGAAATGTAATTTTAATTTTTTTAATTTTTTTAATTTCTGAAAGAAATAACAATATATCTAATATTTGAGAAGAGGGGGGGGGGGGTATTTTCGCTTTCAATAACAATCAGTTATCTAGCATTTACAGTAAAACTTCTCCAAATCGATCAACTACGGTTAGTAAAAGAAACTAATTGTAAGTATAAAAATTAAATTTAAAAATAAATAATTTGGTTTCATCAAATATGAGTCATTCAGTCGAAGTTTCACTGTATATCTCCTCATTTCTGCCACTTAAAACTATATACCGGATGTTTTTTTAAACACTTTCCAGTGGATTATTTCCTTAATAACGAATTTTCAAAGAAAATGTTTGTTACAAAAGTTTCATGGTTTCGAGAGGGCTCTATACTGACAATAAGGGTTGACCTTGAAAAGGTCACGTTAATGGGGTTTCAGGTTCAACTTTTCTTTTTCAAATCTAAACCTGTATTTTTTGTTACAGATTCGTAATTTACGAGGAAAAATAAGCAACTCTTACCTGAAACATTTTTTCTAAAAATGTTCATTTTGTATGATATGGAGCAAAATAAAGATGCATTTTTGGATTTTCAATAGTTTTTTACTAGAAAACTATTAATTTTCAAAAATAATCATAAGAAGTAAAAAGTGCTTAGATTTAGGCAATGATTCTCAGAGATTTTTTTTTTCTTCAAAATTTCAAAAAAATTACTTTATTAAAAAGTTGCATAATTTTTACTTCCATTTTTTTCGAACCTCGGATTTTGACGGAATTATCTATTTTGACCTTCCCTTAATCCATTCTGACTATTTTCGCCATGATGTCTGTGTGTCCGTCTGTCTGTCTGTCTGTCTGTCTGTATGTATGTCTGTAAGCGCTGTAACTCAAATACGACAAATCGTAGAAGGGTGATATTTTATATTTAAGATTAATTTTTGGCTGGGAAGAAAACGTCCTATTTTTGAAAACGATCTTTCAACCGGATACGGATGTTTACCTACGTCGATTTTTTAATTTTTCAAATTACTCTGAAACAGTGCGAAATAGAGAAAAATGGTCAAGTTAAAAAATATAGGCAATATCTATAATTTATGTTCTATTCATTTTTTTGTAAAAACGAATTTTTGAAAAAAAAATTATTATAATTCAAATGGTTCATAACAGAGGAGAAATATCTGCCATGAGTGTCATGGGACTTTCTTATACGTATTACAGAGATTGAACAGTGTGTGTATTTGCCGTAGGTAACATGGGACTTTCTTATACGTAATACTGAGAGTGAAATGTGTAGGTGAATCTAAATAATTATACATAAAAAAATTCTTTCTGGCTAAATCATAAATCAAAAATGTATGGGGAATAAATTATAGATAATAACATACTCCACATTTTTTATCTAAAACATTTTTTTCTTATTTCAAAAATAATTCAAAAATCCAAAAATTTACAAGAGTTAACATCCGTTTCCGGTTATTACGTTAAAAAAAATCACTTGTTATATAAATATAAATTTATTCATTTTGTTCTTTCTTGTTAGTTTGTTTTAAATGTTTTAATAAACAAAGAATCACGTATACAATTCACTGTTAGGTTAGGTTCGGTATAAGAAAGTCCCGTGGTTCCCAAGGCAGATATTTTTTTGAAATTTTGAAGAAAAAAATTAAAAACAAATAAAATAAAAATCTCTGAGAATCATTGCCTAAATCTAAGCACTTTTTACTTCTTATGATTATTTTTAAAAATTAATAGTTTTCGAGTAAAATACTATTGAAAATCCAAAAATTTATCTTTATTTTGCTCCATATCATAAAAAATGAACATTTTTAGAAAAAATGTTTCAGGTAAAAGTTGCTTATTTTTCCACATAAGTTATGAATCTGCAACAAAAAATACAGGTTTAGATTTGAAAAAGAAAAGTTGAACCTGAAACCCCATTAACGTGACCTTTTCAAGGCCAACCCATATTGTCAGTATTGAGCCCTATCGAAACCATGAAACTTTTGTATTAAACATTTTCTCTGAAAATTCGTTATTTAGGAAATAATCCACTGGAAAGTATTTAAAAAACAACCGGTATATTTAAAACAGGTATCTACCATTCATGAAACCGAGCATTAAACTTATAATTTTCTCTTGAAATAATACATTGACACACAAAACGAGTCAATCTTAAATTAAAAAAAAAAAACAGACAAAATCTTCTGCGCATTATATTTAAATAAAATGACTTAATTACTCATTAACGACATTGTTAATTAGTGGAAAGAGAGAGAGAGAGTGTGTGTGTGCGGCCAGATTTGAGGTCATACAGTTGTTTTGAGTTGGTTCAGAGCAAACTGAGATCCGCCGGAAGATAATCGTGACAGGCACGCGCCAACAACTGAATTTAAAATACATAAGTATATATAAAAAAAACACGTTCACACTGTAACAATTTATACAGTAGGTTTTTCTCAACCATGGGAGGTCGGGAGGTATTTTAAATGTCTCAACGATAAAACAATTTAATATCTTAATCCTATTTTATTAGTTACCAGAACCCACAGCAAAAAAAAAAAATTAAAAAAAAGGTTATGGCCGCTATAAGAGCAAGGTTTATGTCCGGTATTATAAAGGAGCTAGCAAATTTACTAGCTAGTAAGCACTTTCAAATGAGATATCAAACTTATATGACAGTTCTTTTGGAGTTTGTTGAAGACTTTGACAAGTTTCGCGCACGTGTTGTAAGTAAATACCAACGGTATTAAAACGGTGAAAGATGCCAAATGTGTTATATGTGGTTGAAGTGTCACTGCTCTAAATTCCATAGCTAATACATAGATACTAGTAAAGAATTAATACCCCATTTTAAAGTGCTTGCTAGCTAGCAAATTTTGCTAGCTCCTTTATAATACCGGACATTACTGTTTTTTTTTGTGATTTACGGGCTTCTTTTTTGTAATTATCATGAACTCATGTTACTAAGTCCGCAAATATAGTTTGTTTTTTAAATTATAGCCTTTTATTTTGTTTATGTTTTTTTTTCTCCAGTAATAGATAAAGTAAAACCAGTAATGAGCACATAGTGATGGACAGTTACTAATGATTACAAAAAGTTAAGTACTACGACACAAAAGATATAAAAGAAAGAATCGTTTTTGAAACAATGTAAAGCAGTTGCTATGATAATATAATAATTAATAAATAAATTATACTAATAATAAGTTTAAATGTCCACCATTTTGACACCAATTGGCCGAATGTCATCAAATCACGCTGTAAGACAGTTAAATATATATAGATTAATATTCAGAAATGGTAGTTACCAAATATCAACAAATATTTATAATTCAGTACATTTAATTAAAAAATAACCATTACTGGGGCCATATCCAAGACTGGTACCTCACCATGTGATTGCCTGTTCCAAACTGAATTACTTTTGTCTTAAAAGTTGATGATTTCAACATCCGGTATATACAGGCCCGGATTTACCATGCAGGCAGAGTAGGCAGCTGCCTAGGGCGGCAAGAATTGAAGGGCGGCAAATTTTGGTGGAAACTTTGAAAACTTATTATATTCGTGGGAATTGAATTTGATTTTGATTCCATTATCGATGAGTTTTCCATCCGAAAATCGAGACGTAAAAATTTCAACCCATAAGCAATAATTTCTCTATACATGTAACTCAAGCATGACTAAAAAAAAGATCTTCATTTTTTATGTTCCCTAATTTAACTTTATAAAAATTTATAAAATTTGAAACTGACGCAACCAAAAAAAAAGATCCTGAGTTTTATATTTTGACATCTATGACTTAAACTGTTAGTTTCGAGGGGGGGCGGCAATTTTCGCAACTGCCTAGATGCGGCAAATTTCTAAATCCGGGCCTGGGTATATATTACTTAAAAAATATTAAATTAACTTCCTCTGTTTATGTAAATAAATACATTAATCCAAAAATATGTGCTAGTTAATAATTAGTTACTGGTTTTTCTTAACTACTGAAAATTAATATTGAAATAAGTCCTTTTGAAAATTAACTTCTCAAAGTATTAATTTATATTATAAACAGATCTTGGGTAAATTATGTAGGTACATATACAAAGGCCTGCTTTTTATTTTAATAATAAACCAGCAATCTCTGGTGACATTTTTTTCAAAACAAATTAAGTCAAAGAAATTTGTGTAGAAAACAATAAAGGTAATTGTTAAAAAAACGTTTTGATGTATAAAAGAAATACCGACACGTCTGGGTATGTGTGTGTGTGTGTGTGTGACGTCACATAACGGGTGTGTGACAGTCACCAGTGGCTAATTGTTCTTGTCGTATTTAATGTGAATAGAACAGAGGTACTCAAACTCTTTTGGTTGGTTACATAAAGCAAAAAATAATCACGGATTGTTAATCGTCTGTTATTAACAGAGCTTCGAACCGTTATTTTTTTCGTTTCGGTTTTCGTTTCGGTTCAAGTAAAAAAATATATTTCGGTTCAGTTCCGGTTTTCGGTTCAGCTCCGAGTGATTAACAAACAAAAATTTATTTATATTAAAAATGTATTTTCTATCATAATTATCATAATAACATTTTATGATACATGTATGATAGTCCGAACGACAATTGAAGTGGGAAATAAGATCATGTTAACGCGCGTATTTTAACATGTACTGAACCGAAAAAAACGATATTTTTATTTCGGTTCGATCCCGGTTTTCGTTCCGGCAAAAAATAACGTTTTTTCCGGTTTTCGGTTCGGTTCCGGTTCGAAGCCCTGGTTTTTAAAACCATGATTAACGTTAATTATAAATGTTACTGTGGATTTTATACAAACCAGTGTCGTAATTACTATGTTTGAAATATAGTTATAAAACAAATTTATTTAGTATTTTGTAAGACAGGGATCTTCAATCGTCAGCGGCCTTTGGAACCGTTGTAAGTAATGATGTTATTCCAGGAATTGGAAACCAAATTGAAAATGCTTTAGGAAAATAAAAAAATAAAATATTTACAAAATAAAATTGTATTTGTTCCAAAAAACATGTTAACATAGCCAAAAATACATAAAATTAAGAAAAAATAAACCTCAGTGACTAGGCTGAGCCTGTTTTTCATTGCAAAGTAATAAATAACCCATAGAAAACTAGCCCAAAAAACGGCAGACTCGGCCAAAAAAAAAAATAGAATAATGATATAAAAATGTCCTTAATCTTTTTGAGATGAATTTAAATTATTTACTAAGGAAACTACAATAGTCCTTTGGTATCAAATTATTTAAGATATTTAATATCTCCGGTGATTTCTTTATTTTTATCTTCAGTAGTTTGAATAAGTATACCTTATTTAACATTAAAAGATAATTTATAGCAATGTAGTCTCAACAGCTCCTTGACCAATCAGCGTTGACGCGGGAATGATGTCACCACGAAAACATATTCAAATGTTATAAATGTATAATAGAATATCAACAAACAATTCCTTTATTTATTCTTGTTTTCGTATTTTTTGACATTTTAACAACACATACAATCATAGAAGTACAAATTCGACATTGCAAAATCATAAAAAACTGTCAGAATCACATAACGTATTGTCAACTTAAGAATAGTAAAACTGACACTTCTGTGATAGCTTTTTTAATGATTTTGCAATGTCGAATTTGTTTATGAAACACATACAATCAAAGAAGTGTGAAAACAAGAATAAATAAAGGATTTTTTTGTAATTGATATTCTATTATACATTTATAACATTTGAATATGTCATCGTGGTGACGTCAATTCCCGCGCCTACGTTGATTGGTCAAGGAGCTGATGGACTACCTTGTCTTTATATACCTTGGCGCAAATCAATATTAATACAGTTTTGTTTATTTTACAACAGATGTCTTTGTACTGACCATTAAACATCGATAGGTGGCAGCACTAGCTTGAAAGTGAATTGTTAGCTAAGATACGAATCAAATAACTCAAAAATAACAAGGCATTGTATTGTCTATTTTATATTATGTGACCAATAATAGATGGCAGCACTGACATCACAATGAAATGTAATATAATAATTATAACAAACACTATTTATTTAACAATAAGATAATATCTTTATGAGTGTTTATTTTACAACAGCTGTTACATTATAGTTTTACACGTTTATGTAATATTTATATTTATAATATAAGAAATTTGAAATGGATCTTAACATTAGTATTATAATATTAGTATTTTCTAGGGGTGTACCGGAACTGAAATTTTCAATTCCGGCCGTAACCAGGAATACCGGAATTCACAAAAAATATGACCGGAACCGGATTTTTTCCAAAAAATTCTTATTAATAATAAAATAATAAAAATATTATATGCATGCTTTATACATACCCTAACGGTTTTGATCATACACGGTTTACACGCGGTATACACGCAGTATACACGCTGATTATTGCGCTTTTATGGGGTGTAGTCACCGTGTATATGACGTGTCCTTGGGAATTTTTTATACGGCGTACATACGGCGTTTATGCGATGTATACACGCCGTTTACACGGTGATTATTCGAATGTATCGCGTTTTCATACGTGTAACTTATAGAATTTGCACGCAGTTTACACAGTGATTATTCGAATGTATCGCGTTTTCATACGTGTAGTAGACGTGTAACTAATAGAATTTACACAGTGATTACGTACAATAAACCGTGTATGTTAACAGTATTTATACTTACAGCCCTACTTTTCGTTTAAAAAAACAAGTAACATTTATAGCCTTTATAAAAACCACAAACATGATTCCCTAGCGAGAGGTAACTTGCGGTTTGTGTTTTTTATAGCGTATAAACTTCGCATATACACCGAATTTACACGAAGAATAACTTCTTGGTATACCCAGTACATTGTGTTTTTACCGAGTTTTTACTCAGTGTTTACACGCGTAAACACTGAGTAACACAAGTGTTTACTCAGAGTTTACTACGTATGAATCGCGTGTATACCGCACTATACACAGTGTAACGCGCGTATATAATTTTTCCAAGCACACGCTGTATACCGGGTGTTTACACGGTTGTTACACAGACTTTATGCGCATACAGTGTTTACACGCCATATACTGTGTGTATACTGCGCGTATACACACAGTATACGCGTGTACCCGAATCCGTTAGGGTAGATTATTATCTTAAGAATTTTGACCGGAATTCCGGTACACCCTTAGTATTTTCTAAGATTTACAAATACAACTAAAATATTGATAGAAATTAATAGGCGAGCGGATAATCCTGTCTAACTTGCTTAGAAATGACACTTCCCAATCAACGTTCTAGTGGCTAAAAATGATTTTATTAAATTCTTTATATTTTTCTGAGAAAAAACATCTAAGGTAACGGCACCGGTCTTGGCAAGCACCCCAGTAATGGCAAATGTTTAATTAAATGTCCTGAATTTGAAATATGTGATGATATTTGATTATAATAATTTCTGAATATTAATCTATGTATATTTAACTGTCTTACAGCGTGATTTGATGACAATCGGCCAATAGGTGTCAAAATGGTGGACATTTAAACATCGCGGATCAGTCGAAATTTACGTAGTGTGTATTTTCTTATGTAAATGATTAGTGGAGCGAGTTTGATTATTAGTGATTTTTATGCTGCTTAAATTTTTTTTTTTAAATGAAATTAATATGTTTCATTCTTGAACATATCTTAAAGATAAGGTCACCACTAAATTTAATTTTATTGTTCTAGGAGGGGTTTTGTGTTCAATAACCATTACTGGGTATTCATTTTTCACTAATACCCAGTAGTGGCAGCGATGTTTTCAAATGTAGTTTTCATTACTAGGTGTGAAAAATGTTAAGCAGGCGGGTTGAAATTATTAATATATAGTGAATTATAATTCTAAAGATAAATTTGCAATTAACATATTCAAATTAGGTCAGGTAAGTATTAAGGAAAATTTACGATTGATATTATTTTATGCAAAAATATATAAAAACATAAAGTCAAATTCAAGGTAATTGTTATGTTTGTTTGAATTGTTTAATGTACAAAAAAATATTGAATAATTAAGGCAGATCCGTATTAAGGAAGTAATTTAAATAATATTTTCTAAAAAACTATATTCTATAGTTATAAGGTAAAAAAATAGTTGTTATATTGACAGTATTTGAATAAATTATAATATTGAAAATAAAGAACAGGCCCGTATTAACGAAAATTTATAATATTTTATATTTAAAATATACAAAAATTTAAAGAAAAACTTAGACAGTTATGTTGATATAATTTAAATAAAATATAGAACTGTGCAGTTTAGGCAGACCTGTAATAACGAAAATTTACAAATGATTTTTATCGTAAAAAATACAAAAAAAGAAAAATTAATGATAGTTATGTTAGACGTACCCACTTCGCTCGCGTTGTATAATTTTTTATACTTATTAACAGTAAAAATAATATTATTTTAAGATAGATATTGAAATATATTTTTTTTTATATTTTTTGCTTTTTATTCATTATAAGATACTGGCATAACATATGTGATGTGAATTCATCATCAGAAGAAAGTGTGGTTAACATAAAGATGACTGTTAATTAACTTGCTTACTATAAATTTATAATTTATAAATTTTTATAATTAATTGTTAGTTAAATACTTGCTTATTATTTGTGATTTATAATTTGTTAATTAAAAAAATAAATTTAATTGTGTAACTATCACACATGTGTTTTACTAAAGCATCTGCACAAATTATATTTGATAATATTAATTGTATATTTTTCTTAATACGCCCCAGACTCAAAAATCACAATATAACAACTGCGGATGGTAAACATGTTCATGTTTATATAATTTTTATGAAAAAATATTCATTATAAATTTTTCTTAATACGTGCCTGACTAAAATATTAATATATACATTTTTGGTTTAACTACATCAATGCTATAACGGTTTCATTTTTATACAATTTTTATTAGAAAATATTAATTATAAATTATTTTTAATACGTGCCTGGTTTAAATATACAATATGCATTATTGGTTTAGTTACATCAAAGTCATAACTACCATTATTTAATATTTTCATTTTTATAGAATTTTTATCAGAAAATTTTCTAATTATAAATTGTTCTTAATACGTATCTGACTAAAATATTCATATATACATTTTCAGTTTAACTACATCAATGTCATAACTGTCATTGCTTGTTTCATTTTTATATAGTTTTTATTGGAAAATATTAATTATGAATTCTTCTTAATACGTACCTGACTAAAATATTCATATATACATTTTCGTATTAACTACATTAATTCCATAACTTAATACTAAATGGTTTCGTTTTATAGTTTTTATTGGAAAAATTAATTTTAAATTCTATTTAATACGTGCCTGGCTTAAATATTCAATATACATTATAAGTTTAATTACATAGATATAACAACTTCCATTGGTCAACATTTTCATTTTTAAACAAATTTTATGAGAAAATACTAATTGTAAATTCTTCTTAATACGTGCCTGGCTTAAATATTCAATAACATTATCGGTTTAATTACATCGATATCAAAAGTTCCATTGCTTAGTATTTAATTACTTATGATTTATTATTAAATATTAACTATAAATTTTACTTAATACGACCCTGCTCTAATTAAAAATGTAATCTATTATTTACTTATTTATTTATTGTATGACATTTCATGATATTTACCTTTAGTTTAAAAAAAAAATGTTTATAACAAAGTACTAGAAATATCATTTTGCCATCACTGGGTTGCCATAACTGGTTTTACCTCTGCCACTACTGGAGAAAAAACATGATCAAAATAAAAGGCTATAATTTAAAGAAAAAAACTATATTTGCGGATTTTGGTAATGAAATTGATTAAATAAAGAGTTACTTGTTTTATTAGTAACATGAGTTCATGAAAATTACAAAAAACAAGCTCATTAATCCAAAAAAACTGAAAACTTGCTCTTATAGTGGCCACCATTGGTGCCTTTACCTTATACCTTTTGTATGCGGTCCTTTAATAAGTATTCGCTTTTTTTTGATTAATAAATCTAACAAATTATGATTAATTGATTAAAAAATCTAAAAAATTATGTAAGCTTTATGGATTTAAATAAACACTTTTTGACTCATAATTTTTTTTTAAATGAATAGTTTTTAAGTTAATATTAAATATTATTTTTAAAAATAGCGAAAAATTCGTATATTAACGATTTTTTCTCGGAAACTAACTGGTCAATCAAAATAAATTAAAAACGAAAATAATCAGCCAACTTTATACAATAACATGATTTTTTCCAATTTGATTATTACTGTTATTAAATGTGAAAACTTCATTAGACTCGAACTCTCTCACTGCGTCGTAAACTGATATCATGGCTGGCTACAGCATTCGTTTAAATACTGTGATGAAAGCTTCAATAAAACACAAATTTAGAATATTTTAATTGCAAATGTATGTATTTGTTACAATTAAAATTATTTTTGTAACAATTTCATTAAGATGCAGTGGGGTAAGTGCAGACCGGTTTTTGCATAGTTGGACTTTGAACCCATATATTTTCAATCTGTTATAAAAATACTTAATATTTTCAGTATCAAATGATTGTGCAGTTATTACTGACTAATTTAAATTGAATAGGACGCCAATGATAGGAAATTGTAGAAAATGTTAACTACAGTGCACTTGCCCCATTTTCGCTTTGAAGCATTATTTCATATGCTATGGGGCAAAAGCAGAATTGTGAATAAGCCTAGTATAAAATGCTTTTTACCGCATTAAGATACGTTGTTTAGTTTTGGAGTAGTGAACTTTTTAAACAAACGATAATTTTTTGATGAAATATAAAAAGGGATTTAATTAAATAAAACCACAGTAGCTGAATAGACATGGTTGAACTCGATTTTTTTCTGTACTTACTATTTATTAACTATTTTACGGAAATATTACAATTTTGAACTGTATTTTTAAAACATTAATGAAGACTTGACGGCCTTATGACGTTATTATATAATGATTGGGGTTATTATATTCAGATTAATACAAAATCCTTAGTTATTAAAAATGTTTGATACAAAATTAAGGTAATTGAACAAAATATGTAAGATATGAAATAATTACAGTGCCTACATTAATATTAATTATGAAATTTAATTTCCATTTTGAGCTTCTCTATGTTTGTATCCATCTATTGTAGCTGCTTTTTTTTGACTAGAAATAAATTGCATATATTTACGGTAAATGGGTAAATTTTTCACAGAAACACCCGGGCCGAAATTTCCCCTTAAACCGGCTCTGAGAACATCAAATACCTATTTAATGGTGTTGAAGTTATTTTTAATGGAATATCATAATAATTTGAACATTTTACATCAATTCTGTAGTAGGAAGATATCTTGTTCTGATATACACTAATGTGGGGGTTAAGAATATTAACCCTCTATCCTTTACAATTATACTAATCTTGATGTTTTTGGTCTTATTATAAGTACAAATTTATGATATTTTATAAATAGTCTATATAAAACTTTCATAATAGCATCGAAAGTCAAGTAAAATTGAAAATAATGCGAAAAATTATTTTCTCAGTTTACTATGATTTAAAAAAACCGGCACTCCTTGTGTTACTTTTAAACCGATATTAACGACCTTGAACTTATTTTAAAGAAAATTTTATGTTCTACAAAAAAGTCCTTTACGCCGTTACCGTAAAATGAACGGTTTCAGAGAAAAACGCGAAAAACTATGAAAAAATGTAACCCGTCCGCCATTTTTTCAAGATGGCGACGATAGCACAACTCGGATCAGCTCGGACTTTTTGTGGGATGATCAGGGACACTAACAAAAATCATTTTGGTCCGAATTAGTTCTGGGTAAAAGTCTAATCTTACTGGACTATCATTGTCTGAAATCTATTTTGCTTTATTATTGTTTGTATTTTGCTATATTTTATTTGTATTTCGTTTTTGACTTATTCTATGCAAGTGTAAATTGCTGAAAGAATAAAGATGTATTACACAGGCTTACAAAAAAAAAATTATGAATATTTTGACGTCCTGAATCCGAATCTGAGGTTCGTTGATCTTGGTTAGCTCAGTTTCAAGGTCATTTTAAGGTCAAATTTTTAAAAATCACTAAATGATTCTGGTAAAAGATAATATATAGGTTTCTCTGGTCGCTTATTCTGAATTTGACATCCGTTGACCTTTACGAAGTCAGGTTCAAGGTTATTTCAAGGTCAAAGTGGGAAAAATTGTTAGAAAATATTGACAAAACAGTACATATAGGTTTTTGGGGTCGTTGAATTAAAATTTGAGGTCCGTAGACCCCTACAATATCAGTTTCAAGGTTATTTCAAGGTCAAATTTTTATTTTTTTAAATCGCTAAATGAATCTGGTAAAAGGTGATATATAGGTTTATCTGGTCGCTGATTCTGAATTTGATGTCCGTTGACCTCTACGAGGTCAGGTTCAAGGTCATTTCAAGGAAAAATGGGAAAAATCGCTCGAAACAGTACATATAGGTTTGAACCTGACCTCGTAGAGGTCAACGGACGTCAAATTCAGAATCAGCGACCAGAGAAACCTATATCATCTTTTACCAGATTCATTTAGCAGTTATAAAAAAATTGACCTTGAAATGACCTTGAAACTGACATTGTAGGGGTCTACGGACTTCAAATTTTAATTCAGCGACCCCAAAAACCTATATGTACTGTTTTCTCATCATTTTCGAGCGATTTTTCCAACTTTCACCTTCAAATGACCTTAAACCTGACCTCATAGAGATCAACGGACGTCAAATTCAGAATCAGCAACCAGATAAATCTATATACACCTTTTACCAGATTCATTTAGCGATTTTTAAAAATAAAATTTAGACCTTGAAATATCTTTGAAACTGACATTGTAGGGGTCTACGGACCTTAAATTTTAATTCAGCGACCTCAAAAATCTATATGTATTGTTTTGTCAGAATTTTCCAGCGATTTTTCCCACTTTGACCTTGAAATGACCTTGAACCTGGCCTCGTAGAGGTTAACAGACGTCAAATTCAGAATCAGCGAACAGAAAAATCCATATATCACCTTTTACCAGAATCATTTAGCGATTTTTAAAAATTTGACCTTAAAATGACCTTGAAACTGAACTCAGATCCGGATTCAGGACGTCAAAATACAAAAGAATACAATGGTCTCGTCAAATATTCATAAACTTTTTTTTTGTAAACCTGTGTTATTATTATTATTAACTTTTAGTAGTTCACTACATATTAGCTATTACAATTTCATTCGTATTATAATAAAAAGAACCCGTTAATGCACTTGCCCCGTTTGTGTACTTACCCCACTGCACAAAGTTACCGTCAAAATAATTTAGGTATAAAACACCATTTTCTGACTGTTCGATTGATATGTTACCTCTATTGCGACCTGCTTTAGTTCAACATATTTTCCGAACAAAATTGCAAATCAACGAGTGTATTCAAGCAGATTCTTTTAATCTCCTTGTACAGTTATATATGCCCTTGTTTGGTTTAAGATTTAAAATGTTGTTCAGTTTGTAAATAATGTAATTAATGAAGATAATAACTGTGATAAATAAATAGTTAAACTAACAATAAGTGCAGTTTAAAATAAAGGAACATTTTAATTATTTGATATTATTATACTTGGTTTGTGTTTTTTAACAACTCTAGCCTCTGTCGCTAGGCTGATATGCGTTTGTTTTTAAAGTGTCTCTGTAACAACACGACTGGTACGTGAACTGTAAACAATAACACAGGTACTGCGGGTACCGCGTAATACCAGATAGTACCGTGAGCACTACTGTCCAATACACACCACAGTGTTGTAAACACAACGCACTCTAGTGTGTATATTGTGTACATGAACATGTGTACAGATAGCTTCCAACAGATAAAAGAGTTAGGTAAATACCAACCATAGTAGAATATACACACTGTAGCGTCCAGTACACTTCCATGAATACTTTCAGTTACAGTGTATTTTTCCTCTCTGTCCTCGCGATACCTGGCCACAGCTGTACCGATCCAGTGTATCGACAGACACACCCCCGTCACTGCTGGTGAAACCACGAACCCCATTGACACAACAAACACCCGCGAACCTGTCATAACAACAACAACACCGTTCAAATCTCTCTCTAACAACTCACACAAACAACACTAGTGCCCGTTTGCACCATATTAATCTTAAGTCAGGCTTAGCTAAGTCTGGATTAAGTCTGAGCAAAGCTTAAGTTTTGTTTCGTTTGCACCGTCTCCCAAGCCATCATGCTTAGCTATAAAACCGTTAAACATGACAACACTGTAAAAATCTAGTAACTTTTTATATCTTACGTTTGTGTACTTACATCAAGAGGCTGATTTTTCAAAAACTCATCTGTCAAACACATATTTTAGTCGAAATTCAAAACAGAGGAACATAATTTCAAAAGAGAAATGTATTTACTAGACAAAGATATAAAAAAGGAAACATTAAAAAAATGAAATAATAATTTAAAGTATTTTTATTTATTTATACATATAATAGTCATCAAACGAAACCATCGATAAAAATTATATTCATCCATATCATTAAAATAATTTGAACGGGTATAATTCAGTCTTGGAAAGCCAAACTCAATAATGTCCTCAAATATATCGTGCATTCAAATATCCATGATTGAATTCAACACAAAACAAATAATACTTAACACAAAGAAACTGTTGGTATAATGTACTTTTATATTGGCAACACTGATAAGCGAGTAGCTAAGCAAGATGGCAGATGTATCATAACGAGTGTAAAATGATTGTAAGAAGAAATTACTTTATATAAATAAAATATACTAAAGATATAATAAAAGAGTTTAATTCGTCATATTAAGATGGTAGCAGTTCGTGGTTAAAAAGAAAAGAAGTTAAAACAAAAATTAAACGGTGTGAAAAATGGCGACAAAAAACAGTGATATAAATATTCCGATCTTTGACGGAGCAGACTATAGTAATTGGAAAATACGAATATTGAAATTCTTACAATATAAAAAGTGTAATGAAGTGGTAATGCGAGCTAAAACAAATGACGACAATGACAAATGGGACAACCTCGGTATTCAGGCGACTAACTATATTTACAGTGCAATAACAAATAAACAGTTAGAATATATAAGTGATTTAGATTCAGCTTACAAGATTATCCAAAAGTTTGATGAGATGTACCTGAAAAAGTCAACGGCTTTGCAAATTGTATGTCGACATAACCTCGAAAATGTAAAATTGAAAAATTATGTAGAAGTGTCCTTATTTTTCGACGATTTTGAAAGAGCAGTAAATGAATTAAAGCAAGCAGGTGCAGTTATTACGGAACAAGAAAAACTGAACTATATGTTAAAATCGTTACCACAGAGCTATAGTCATATCGGTGATTTAATAGATGTACTACCCGAAAAGGAAAAAACTGTTGATTATTTAAAAAGTAAAATCAAATTAAAAAGTGTAGAGGAAAAATCGAATGAAGCATCAAATGCTAGCTCAAATGTTTTTCGAGCAGAAGTCAGGTCATCAACACAAAAAATTTTAATTGTTTTAACTGTGGAAAACCTGGCCACATGCAGAGGGATTGTCATACCCGTACTGGATATTCTGGAAGTCGAAGTCGTGGATACTCTGGAAGTCGAAGTCGTGGATATTCTGGAAGTAGAGGACGTGGAGCATATAATGCTAGAAATTTTCATAGAGGACGAGGAAATTATAATAATGAGCAACAAAGAAACTACAACAATGAACAATACGGAAATAGTTTTCACACTACAATCGCCAACAATACTACAACAAGTGAAAAAAGGAATATCAAGGAAGGTCAAATTGAATGGTTACTTGACAGCGGTTGTACTGATCATATTATAAATACTGACGAGTATTTCGAAACATGTGAGACATTAACAAAAACTGTGAAAGTTAAAATTGGAAATGGTACATTATTAGAAGCTACAAAGGTTGGTGATATTAAAACGTATTTCTCAGTGTATGGAGAAAAATCAGAGGTAAAATTGACAAATGTTTTTTATGTAAAAGAAATGAAGGTAAATTTATTAAGTTATTCAAGAACCACTGACAAAAATTCAGTTGTGTCGAAAAGAAGAATGTCAAAAATATATAACCCATATGGAAAGATTATAGCTGTTCAATTAAAGATGAAAGACTATATAAGATGAAAAGTTTTGTAAATGAAAAAGTGCTCGAAGCAAATGTGAGCAAAAGCAATATGACTACAAAAGAAAAATTACATCGTACTTTGGGACATATAAATTTTAATAATTTGGAAAAAATGTGCAAAAATGAATCATTGGACGGATTGCCTAAAGAGATTGAATCAGATTATTTAAAGTGTGTGACATGTGTTGAGAACAAAATGCATAACTTACCTTTTCATAATAACCGAAGAAGAGCAGAGGATATATTACAGATTGTTCACACAGATTTGAATGGCCCACATCAAACAACAGGAGACCATGGTGAAAAATATTTTTTAAGTTTTATAGATGATTTTAGTAAACTTGTTAAAGTTTATTGTATCCGATCGAAAGATGAAGTATATGATTGCTTAGTGCAGTATGTAAATGAAGTTCAAAATCTCACGGATAAGATGATAAAAGAATTACGCTGTGATAATGGCAAGGAGTATATGAATGCGAGAGTATTTCAGTTTGCTAAAGAGAAAGGAATAATTATAAAACCTTGTCCGGCGTACGTACATGAACTTAATGGAACAGCGGAAAGGTATAACAGATCTTTAATGGATATGGGGAGATGTCTCTTATCAGAAGCGAAAGTTGAAAGAAAATATTGGCCAGAAATAATTAAAACAGCTGCATATCTTAAAAATAGAACCTTGATTAATACGATCGAAAGGAAAACTCCGTATGAAATATTTTTCAGAAGGAAGCCAACAGTTAAATATCTAAAAATGTATGGCAGTAGAGTCTATGTACGAATTCCAGAAGAAAAAAGAATATCAAAATGGGACAAAAAAGCAGAAATGGGAATATTACTTGGTTATAGTGACACTGGATATAGAGTATTGATAAACAACAAAGTAATAGTAGCTAGACACTGTGATATTATAGAAGAAGATATAACATTGTGTGGATTTGAGGACGAGAAACATGATAAAAAAGAAGAAGATAAGGAAAGGAAAAGAAATGATACAGAATACTCAGAAGAGCATAATACAGATAAAATAAATAGAAATGATGATATCAAAGCGGATGAACACAAGGAAGAAAAGAAACTAAAAAGAAATGTTAAGCCACCACTACGATTTGATGAAGAATTCGGCTATTATTGTATTAGTGTAAACTACTGTGATGCGATGACCCCAGAAAATATTCAGGAGGCGATGAACTGTAAGGATTCATATGAATGGAAGGCAGCCATGGACCGAGAGATGAACAGTCTAGTGGAAAATAAAACATGGACACTCGTTAACAAGCCTCCCAAGGACAAAAGGGTAATCGATGTGAAATGGATTTATAAAAAGAAAAGTGAAAGTGAATATAAAGCTAGGTTAGTGGTTAGAGGTTACAACAAACTGACTGTGTTGAAGACACTTATTCTCTGGTAGCAAAAATGCCAACTTTAAAGCTTTTGTTATCTTATTGTTGTCAAAATTCTTTGGAAATACATCAAATGAATGTAGAGACAGCGTTTTTAAATGGTAAAGTGATATCAGAGGTATATGTGAAACAGCCAATGGGCTATGAAGATGACACTGAAAGGGTTTATATGTTAAATAAATCATTGTATGGTTTGAAGGAGAGTCCACGTGCTTGGTATGAATGTTTTAACGAATTTCTGACTAGTCTAGATTTTGAAAGATGCAAATATGATTATTGTTTATATTTTAAAAAAGAAAATGACTTAGTTGTTTATATTTTATTATTTGTTGATGATCTTTTGATTTGTTGCATAGATAAAAATGTCATTGATGATATCAAAATTAAATTATCTTATAAATTTAAAATGAAAGATTTAGGCAAAGTAAAAAATTACATAGGTATAGACATTGAGTATAACTATGAACAAGACAATATGTTAACTTTGAGTCAGGAACATTACATTGAGTCATTAGCTAAACGTTATAATATTGAAAATGCAAAATTATACAAAACACCTATGGAAATAAACTTGAAATTGGAAAAATCAAATTAAACGAAGATGTTAAATATAGAAATCTGATAGGTGCACTCTTATATATTAGCTCTGGTACTAGATCAGATATTTCTTATTGTGTAAATTATTTGAGTCGCTTTCAAAATTGCTGTGATGAGACACATTTTGGATATGCGTTGAGAGTTTTGAAATACTTATTTTTAACAAAAAACTTGAAACTGAAATATTACAAAAATGATAATGTAGATATATTAGACTGTTTTGTTGATTCAGATTGGGCTGGAGACATTGTAGATAGGAAATCTACCACGGGATATGTAATTAGATTGTTTGGAAATGTTATCCTGTGGAAATCAAAAAAACAAAACTGTATAACAAAGTCTTCTACATTTGCTGAATACATTGCTCTGTCCGAAGCAGTAACAGAAATAATTTTCTTGAAATGCTTAATAAATGAAATATTTATAAAAATTTGTGAACCAGTTAAAATATTTGAAGATAATTCAGGCGCAGTAGCCATAGCTAGATATGAAAATTTTACAAAGAACTCTAAACACATTGAGGTACATTACCATTATATTCATGAAAATGTCAAGGAAAGAATAATTGAAATTGTTAAAATAGAGTCTGAAAATAATGTTGCAGATATATTAACAAAAGCATTAGGAAATGTTAAATTCATTAAATTTAGAGAGACTTTAAATATAAATGTATAGAGTAAGATATGTAAAAATAAGATTAGGATAAGTAAATGTGTAAAATTGTTAAGTTACTAGAGACTGTTCTGTGTTATATTTTTTAGTATGTTATTGTTATGTATTTGGTTGTTGCAATATAAACGTAAGGAGGCGTGTTGGTATAATGTACTTTTATATTGGCAACACTGATAAGCGAGTAGCTAAGCAAGATGGCAGATGTATCATAACGAGTGTAAAATGATTGTAAGAAGAAATTACTTTATATAAATAAAATATACTAAAGATATAATAAAAGAGTTTAATTCGTCATATTAAGAGAAACAGAACTATGTGACAGACGTTTATAGGTTATGCAGTAATGTCCAGGTTATGTACAAAGTAGTATGTCGTTTGTCGATGTAATGACATGCGCGAACACTCGATTCCTATTGGTTCCTTACTTTAAGTTTGACTTAAGACCTCGCTAGCAAGGACTTAGATTTAAGAAATTGTGGAGAACGGTGCAACAAAAATCGTTGTCTTAAGATTGACTTAAGTTTAAGCCAGACTTAACTAGTACGGTGCAAACGGGCATAGCTCTGTGTCCTTCAAACATGTACACTTTGTCACGTCGCTGTTAGAAATAGTGTCCATTCACGCTAATGAGTACTTACCAATAAGGAGTATCGTGGAAATAAACTGTGTGGCTGCTTCTTTATCTACAATGTTATCTGAGTTATTTGTTGCAGCAGAATACGTCACTCTTGCCACAGTAAACACAGAGAATGCCATCGAACCCCAACGCAACATATCTGCAATATTACCAATGTATGTTATTTGTAGAGATTGGAAAAATAGTTGTTATTTTCAATGAAATAGTTACTAGTTGAATTTTTTTTCGGAAAATAGTTGGTAAATAGTTTTTTTTACGATTTGATAATAATTAGTGCAAACGAAGCAGTAAAAAGTGTCGCAAATAGTTGAAAAAGTAGTTGCAAATAGTTGATTTCAAATTGTGTCCAATCAAACCAGTTTTCTGAAAACGGTGGAGATATGTAATAAAAATTACAATAAATGCATTTTTACGCATAGTTGAAAAACTATTTTTCCAATCTCTAGTTATTTGTGATATTCTACAGATCTTCACAACTTAGGACATTGGATCTCGCCAACGGGAACATTGTAGCGTAGACATATTTACCTCTACAACTAACGTGTGTGTGCAAGCGCGGATCCAGAGAAGGGGTGACGGGGGTCATGACCTCCCCCCCCCCAAAAAAAAAGAGCACCAACAAAATAAAAATCAATTATTCATCATTATCTCCAATAATATATACAATAATATGTGTACAGGGTAGTTCAATAGTGCGTCCGGCTTTCCTAGCGCACTTCCCGTAGGAGATAGAATAAAAAGTTTGGTACATAATATTATTAGTTTGAAAAGATCAACGTCGTAAAATTATTTTCAACAATACAGGGTGTCCCATTTTTGCGCTATAACAAAAACAAAGATTTTTTTAAATGGAATATCCTGTAACGTTTTATGTCTTCCGATGTCGTTTCTTAACCTCTACATTAACGTCTGTTCATTTTTTAATTTAGTGACAGTGTTGCCAAATTAGAATTTTTTTCCGAAAAATAATCCATATTCAGGCTCAACTATAAAAAATCGTAGCGACCTCGTTTTTTTTGAAGTGATGAATTTTTTTAGCAATAATATTAGTCCAGGTAAAGAGTAACATTTTGATAATAAACAATTTTAATTTATTTCTACAGGGTGTTAATAAAAAAATGCCAAAGTTTGCAATCTTCAAAATGATAAAACTCATTTTTTTCAAATGTGACTACCCTTTTTTTATTTCACTATACGATGGGTTTTTTTCTCCTTTTCAATTTGTATAGGAGATATCTTATGTCTAAACCCCATACTTTCTGAGATATTCAATAATTTTTACAAAAGTAACCATTTCACCAAGTTTTTATGCACCGAAGTAGGCTAAACAAATGCAAAATAAATGCGAAACAATTACAAAACAAATGCCGGTGAATTGATTTGTGCCTGGATGAAAATGGAAGACATTTCAAACATTTATTGTAGTCTTTTATCTTTTATATGTATTTTCAATTTTGTTACTTATCATAATTTTTTAATAAATTTAATAATTTTATTACATAAGTATTATCCGTTTTAATTATAAAATTTAATCAAATGTTACATTGATACTTAAGTACTTACATTTTGGCATTTATTTTGCATTTGTTTGGCCTACTTCGGTGCATAAAAACTTGGTGAAATGGTTACTTTTGTGAAAATTATTGAATATCTCAGAAAGTATGGGGTTTAGACATAAGATATCTCCTATACAAATTGAAAAGAAGAAAAAAACCCATCGAATAGTGAAATAAAAAAAGGGTAGTCACATTTGAAAAAAATGAGTTTTATCATTTTGAAGATTGCAAACTTTGGCATTTTTTTATTAACACCCTGTAAAAAATAAATTAAAATTGTTTATTATCAAAATGTTATTCTTTACCTGGACTAATATTATTGCTAAAAAAATTCATCACTTCTAAAAAAACGAGGTCGCTACGATTTTTTATAGTTGAGCAACACTGTCACTAAATTGAAAAATGAACAGACGTTAATGTAGAGGTTAAGAAACGACATCGGAAGACATAAAACGTTACAGGATATTCCATTTAAAAAAATCTTTGTTTTTGTTATAGCGCAAAAATGGGACACCCTGTATTGTTGAAAATAATTTTACAACGTTGATCTTTTCAAACTAATAATATTATGTACCAAACTTTTTATTCTATCTCCTACGGGAAGTGCGCTAGGAAAGCCGGACGCACTATTGAACTACCCTGTATATAGTACTTTTTGTCGAAAATATTGGTTCTACCCGGACTTGGGAAGTGTTTTAAGTTTCGCACTTATGCATCTAACATCTGGAAGTCATTTGAAAGCAATAACATAACCTTTCTCAGGGCCGTAACTAGAAGCTTGGGGGCCCCGGGGCAAGAGGTGGCTGAGGAGCCCCCAGAATATGCAAAAGGAAAAATTGAAGACTTTTTTCATCATAGTTAACAAAGTGTAGTCTACTTCTTATTAGTAAATAAAGGTCATTCAATTCAAAATTAGTAATAATTGAAGACCTTTATTTTTCCTGTAACTGTTTATTATGTTCATTTTGTATATTGGTATTTAGTTGTGTATACTATCAGCCACTAATTAAAATTTGTTTCTTTGAATGACTGTTACATGGATGCAGTTTTGTTTCATGATAGATACACTTCGCACATTAATTAAGGGGACACCTAAAAAATAGCATGTTTTTAAGTCCTTGTAACTTTTATGATGTTGCAATTCGTTCCTCAACATCTCATTATTTTTTAACATTTTTGTGAAATTTAAATTTTTTTGGAAAAATTGCATATTTTAAGACATCACGTGGAGTGCATTTATGTTGAAAATGGATTTTTAAAACAACCATTTTGTATAGAATTTCAATACCTTGAAATCAGTATTTTGGTAATTCTTTTGCGGCAAAAATTCGGATAGGTATCACAGTTTTAGTGAAAATCAGGAAAAACTAATTCAAATGAATATAACCGGAGTAATTTTGGCGATACAGAAAATTAAAAAAAAATCAAAATGAAGATTAAATTAACATTTTAAGATTATGTATTGTAATGAAAGATTTTTGAAGAATTACAAAAAATTTTCAAACTTTTAACAGAATAGAAAAGTTAAATAATTTAAATTTAATAGTTAAACTAAACCAAACAGCGCATACCCTAATTAAATTTTAGGTGGCCCGAGATAGAAATTACATTTTTTAAGACAGACTTTTTAAAATGCATTTTTATTTTTTCAATTCTGAAAATTTTATGCGGAGATATTCAACTTTAAAGCATTAGAAATCCCACTAAAATTAAAATTTGTAATCTGTTGGATTTTTTAATCGAAATAAAAAGCAACTCAGAAAAAAATTATAAGTCAAAAAATTCTTATTTTTACTAAATTTTTATTTATACAAATGCAAATACATATTAAGCACATTTTAAAAATCACTTTGATCATTTTGAGATATTTTTTCAGTAAAAATAAGCTTTTTTTACTTTTTAATTAAGAAAAAATTTGTTTTGACCAAGTTACAAGCAATAGGCATGATGCCAGTAACAAAGTATCATTGAAATTATGATTTTAAATAATGAAATAGGTTAAAAAGATTCTAAAAAATGGATTTATTTTTATATTAAAAACGAGATTAATATGATTTTTGTTAAAATAAAAACGCAAAATACAGCAATCCGCCATGTTTGATAAAACACCAGTCAGAGTGGATGACGTCACGGCTACGTAAAAGTAATTTTTGTTTCTTTAATATCTGCACTGTTTATAAATTATTTTGTGGTTTTAAATCATCAATTTGCTCAGTTTTGTGTTACCAAAAGTAAAACCGAAAAACATTAGCGATGGAACAAGGATTTATTATAGTTGACAAGGAGTGTTTACATATGCATGACGTCAAAAATGCGCCAAGACACCTGCGAGCGTTTTGGCGCCAAATTAAAAATTAATTTTAAAAGGGTCAATTTTTGTGATTAAACCTTTATTTTCTGCAGAAATAAGCATTTTTTTGGAAATAAGAGACACGTAAGATCATCATAAAATAGTTTTTAAAAATTAGGTATCATGCCTATTGAAAACAGGCTATTTTTTAGGTGTCCCTTTAATTAATGTGCTGAGTGTATAAAGGTGAATTTCTGTCTAGTAAAAATGAATTAAATAATATATATATATAGGGCTTATGATGTAATTAATAATAAAAAAAATGTCACCGACTTGACCTCCCCCCCAAATTATTTCTAGATCCGCGCCTCTGTGTGTGTGTGTGTGTGTGTGTGTGTCGGTCTTTACTTACTCAGAAAGCTCGTGTCCAGGGTTTCATTCTCTACATTGTTCAATATAATGCTTAACTGTAGCGTTAATTGGGGCAATGCCTCCAAATAACTATCACCCATTTGCAGTTCTAACAAATGCTCTGTTTGTTTTCGGCTATCTTCTTTATCTATCTTGGTTTTCCACAATAATATTAAGTTATTTAACGCTGCTACAGCTGACGCTATAGGAATAATGTAGATAATAATGAACGGCCATTTCTTGTTTTGAATCTGGTACAGCCATGTTTTTTTGTTTCGACTACATCTGTAAACAAATAAAAATATATTGTTATCTTTATTATTAACATAATTCAATCTCACAACTATATAAATATCCCGAGGTTTATTTTCAAAATCAAACCATTTTCATTTTATTCATAACTAGTGCATTGGACCCGATGTTACCAGGGTTAATATCTGCAAAATCGACGAATTGTTTGTTTTTTTTTTACTTTGTGAAATTTACACAAAATATCCACAAAGTATACACCTAAACCTAACCTACCGATTAGTGAAAAGCGGAATAAAATCCGTTCAGTAGTTACTGAGAAAATCGTGTAAAATTATATAATCAAACTTCTAGGAAACACAAACAACCGTCTTAGAATTTGTATGAAAATCAAAAATAAAAATAAATAGGTTAACAACAATCATAATCAATTTCGATATTTTACCTTTCATGGAAGTGAAATATTTCTTTATATTTCAATTTTGAATCAATATATGTAGGTATTTTAAAATATTTAATTGTTAACATGTATCAAAAAACATTAAATTGTTCGACAAAATATTTTAAAAAGACGTGATCATAGTAACCTAAATTAAGTAATTATTGAAACCGTAAATTATATAATTTGTATTCCATGGTTAGTACTATTTCTTTATATAGGTACCTAAATGACAGTTGTATGCTTTGATATCATGGAAACAAAACACGACTTGATAAAGGTTTTTTAGTTTTTGATGTTAAATCTAAGGTTTTCATACAATATTAATAGCCACGATACTGCCTAGAAAAATTATCTAACTATTGATGAAAACCACATTGAAATCGGTTCAGTAATTTCTGAGTCTATAAGCCTCATACAAACGAACATTAATTGTATATAAATTATTTCCCTAGTATACAGGTTGGTCCGGTTTGGGATACAGATATTTTAAGAGCTGATTCCTTGGCTCATTGTGAGTAAAAAATAGTATGGGAAGGGGGTTAAATTCATGTATTTATGTTATTCAAAGGTATGACTTTTTTTGCAAATTTCTATGTTTATCTTGACTTCTATTTCATTACGTTACATCTTTAATCAAGATAAAATGAAATGAAATAGAGTATAGAGCACCACAATGAGTTAGTTTCAGAGGTAATTAACTAACATATTTTTCAGTTATAGCGTTATTGCTAGCCGCGTTTTCAGTTTATAGTTATTGCTCATCAAAGTCAAAAAATATATTTATTTTTTTGAAATTTTTTATGAAAATTACATTTTTCTCCAAAAGTACTACAATATGTGGTCTTTTTTATCATTATTTTGGTGCATCATAATGTTACCTACAAATTCATTCTACAAAGTTTGGACCTGGGTCTTACAGTTTTCCAGTTATAAATTTATCTAAATAATCACCAAAGTGATTATTATGCTACCTACCCAATTAAATGAAACAGTCATACAATTTTGTAGTTTATAATTAAATAATTTTATTGTTAATGGTAATTTACATAATTTTAAAACTAATTATGCAATTATAAACAAACAAAAATTATGACTGTTTCATTTAATAGGGTAGGTAGCAAAATAGTCACTTTGGTGATTATTTAGATAAATTTATAAAAAAAACTTTAAGACCCAGGTCCAAACTTTGTAGAGTGAATTTATAGGTAACATTATGACGCACCAAAATAATGATAAAAAAGACCACATATTGTAGTACTTTTGGAGAAAAATGTAATTTTCATAAAAAATTTCAAAAAAATAAATATATTTTTTGACTTTGATGAGCAATAACTATAAACTGAAAACGCGGCTAGCAATAACGCTATAACTGAAAAATATGTTAGTTAATTACCTCTGAAATTAACTCTACACTCTATTTCATTTAAGAATGCAGTGGTTGCCGTGGTTTTTGACGGTAAAATGCACGATTCGTACCTTATATTAGGAAAGACTATGGATACATAACAACCAATGCTAGTCCGTATATGAAAGTGTTACCAAAATTTGTCGGTGGCCATCTTTTTTTAATTGTCAAAACCGCATATTATCCCAGAGGCGTCAGTTGAAAATTTATAATATGCAAATATGCTTTAAATTACAATTGAATTTAGTATGTATGAAAGATGATAGTTCCAAATAGACGTTTCTCTGTTAATCAATTATCACTGAAATACTTTTAGACTCAATATAAAACATTTATTATTAATTAATTTTATAATTCAAAACAATTTATATTTATTTTAAAATCTGAATGATACGTCAATGATCCGTGGTGCGATATGGTAACAACGCTGGGTAATGTGTTATTTGTCCTTTATATTTCCTTGTCTAAGATTCGTACCGTCAAAACCCCGGCAACCACTGCATTCTTAAATAAAATGGAAACATCTTTAATCAAGATAAAATTTAATTTTGTTAATTTTGACATATCATGAAAATGGTTAGTTATATTCATAATAAACTTGGCTTGAAATGCCTTAAACTATTATACTTATGATATCTGCATCATTGCCATCAATAATTTTATCAAAAATATTTACAATATTCATTTTTGTGTACAGTTTTCAGGTTAAGTGGAACTAAAGTATCACCTTGACTAGGACTTAAAAGGTGATACATAACGACTTAAGGAACACTTAAATCGTTGGTGCAACAATTTAAAATTTTTATGTGTTCCATAATCGCTAAGGTTAAGCGGTGAGATCGGCCATAAGGGGTGTGCATTTTATGGCCAAGTATTGCTATTTCTACTTACATTTCATATAATTCAATTGTGTTAAACAACGCCGGTACCCACACAAACACCATAGTTAAAGTTCCGTAAAGATATTGTCCACCCAGGAAGTACTTAAACATTAACCACACGTCTGTTCCTACATCTAGTACACTGAATATGATTGTTATTAGCAACGCACAGTATGTTCTTACACGAGATACCTTAGAGAACCCATCAGCTTGTTCTTTACTTAAATTTGCCAGAAATATTAAAACCCTGCCATAACACAATAACTCCTTGGTAACGTGTTGTTTACTTCGTTCAACGACCACTGTCCTTTCACCATCGTTCAACAGTGCTATTTGTTCTTCACATGCTGAAGATTCTACTGAAATGCTCTCTTCTTGTCTCTCACGTGCGCTGTCTACCGCTACACAAACATTATTAACAATCAGTAATTCATTGTTAGTTGAAACATCCAGATATTGTACTGATGTTGTGTCTTCATCTATATACTTTATGCTATCTCTTTTGTTAACATTGGCTTCTACTCGTTCAGACTCCATTGTTGTCGGTGTTTGTTACTTTACGCACGATTTAGATAAACGTCAGTCACAAAATAACATTAAACTAGAGTTTTTAGCACGTATAATTAATAATAATAATAATGTCACAAGTTCTATTCAATGTTTAATAATAAAAATATACACAGATGTCAAATAGTTTAATAAATAAAATATATTTCTATATTTCAAAAATACAATCGCACAAAAACTGATAAACTAACAATTAATTAAATGTTAAGATTGAAAAAAATATCACCACATAAATTATATATGTTAGTACCAGAAGATAACTGTTATCAGTGCAAGGAGTGTCTTATAGTTCACAAGTAGCCAGAGGCGGCCTTGGCAAGTCACCGCCCGGGTGCCGGTAGTGAGCTAATAACCCTTCTCTATATAACACAATAATAAAACGGCCAAGTGCGTGTTGGGCACGCACATGATAGGTGTCCGTAGTCATTACGATTTATAAACAAGAGTAATTTCAACGGACGCTCTGATAACGACATTAAATGCAAATATATCGTGACTGAAGGGTTAAAATCAAAAGGTCATATAACATTTTTGTTGCATTTTAGGAGAACTATCTAAAGATACCCCACTCAATGGGGTAAGTGAAAAAAAAATTGAGTACAATTTTTAGTCTATGGGAGGGGGTCCAAAATAATTTTGACAGTGTTCGTATAATTTTCAGTGAAAGTACTAATTCAAAGCTACATTCTGAATTTTTTTCAGATTTTTTGAATAGATAATTTAGAAATTAGGGTGGGGGGACGCTCTGATAACGACATTTAAATGCAAATATATCGTGACTGAAGGGTTAAAATCAAAAGATCATTTAACATTTCTTGTTGCATTTTGGGAGACCTATCCAATGACCACCCACTCAATGGGTTAAGTGAAAAAAAAGTGAGTTCACTTTTCAGTCTATCTAAAGACATCCCACTTAATGGATTAAGTGAAATTTTTTTTTCAAAAATATTATCATTTCTGTTTTTGGGTTATCAGTCTTCGTCCGTATACCAAATTTCATCTTAATCGGCTTAAAATTTTTGAGGACGGACGGACGGATGGAAATAGCGAAACTATAAGGTTTTCTACGGAAACCTAAAAAAGTAGATATCGAAAAATAAGGAATGGTAATTTTAATTTAAAAATTTCATCTTATCAGAGAGGAAGGACCTTTCCGATATAATATATATTTGGATTTTATGCTCCCTCTAAAAATCTGCCGCCCAGGTAATATGCACTCTTACAACCCCTGTTTGGTGCGCCCCTGTAAATAATTTACAATACATTATCGTAATACCTGTTTCACAGAATTTGATAGTACCCATTTTTATATAATATACGTAACTAAGATAACGCAGACAAATATTGATGGCAATTGAAAACAATAAAAAGTAGTCACGTACACCAAAACTTAAGTCCAACACTCGATACAGTACAGTCAAGTACTTTGTTTACAAGATGTTATCAATTAAAAAACATCTGCCAAGTAAATTTACAGTGCTTCCTCGTGCTAAATTCACCTAAGGTAGTTAATTATTCAACAATTTAAATAAAAATCGAGAATGTTTAGATAAATTGCCTGAAATTGGTTAACCATTTAATTTTTATACAATTTTACTAAAAGATATCAGTTCAAAATTTTTCTTAAGACGCACCTGATTATATTTTCGTACCTATATTTTTAATTTTTTGACAATTTCAATCTAAATCTATATTTATGCAAACGTCAAAATGACATTTAAAACGTAAAAATGATAGTAGATAAATTAAAGTAAATATCAATTTAAAAAAACAAAACACAATTTTTTTAAATAAATTGAAATAAATCTTTGTAAGGGATTATTTTACAACAAACTTTGTAGATCAATATTATAATAAATTTAATGCTCTACCAGTGGTTCATGAGTTATGCATGTGACAAGGATTCGGGGGTCAGACGGACGGACACACACGGACGGACGGACAGACAGAGAGACAGACACGGAACGAAAAGTATTTGTCTTGACGTGAAACGGAAAGATCAATTTAAAATTTTGAAATATTGCGAGAAAGCAAAAAAAATTTTTTTTTATTTTACAACATACATTAACAAAAAAACGGCCAAATGCGTGTCGGGCACGCACATGATAGGTTTCCGTAGTCATTACAATTTATAAACAAGTTATTTCAATGGACGCTCTGATAACGACATTTAAATGCAGATATATCGTGACTGAAGGGTTAAAATCAAAAGTATATATAATATTATTTGTTGCATTTTTGGAGACCTATCTAATGACATCCCACTCAATGGGTTGAGTGAACAAAAAAATGTGAGTTCACTTTTCAGTATATAGGAGGGGGGTCCAAAAGAATTTTGACAGTGTTCGATATAATTTTCAGTAGAAGTACTAATTAAAAGCTACATTCTAGAATTTTTTCAGATTTTTAAAATTAATAGTTAAGAAATAAAGGTGGGGGACGCTTTGATCACGACTTTTAACGCAAATATCATCTACGACGCCCTGCCGTCATCCGTGACGACCAGCCGTCATCCGCGACGCCCTGCCGTCATCCGCGACGCCCCGCCGTCATCCGCGACGCCCCGCCATCATCCGTGACGCCCCGCCGTCGCCCCGCTGTCAAGCTACATGGACATCCCCGCCGTCATCTACGACGCCCAGCCGTCATCCGTGACGCCCAGCAGTCGCCATGCCGCCAAGCCGCACGGACATCGCCTCCGTCATCTACGACGCCCAGCCGTCGCCACGCAAACAAGTCGCACGGACATCGCCTCCGTCATCTTCGACGCCCAGCCATCATTCGCGACGCCCAGCCGTCGCCACAATAACAAGCCGCACGGACATCGTCCTCCGAGATCCACGACGCGTAGCCGACATCCGCAACGCCTGGCCGACATCCGCGAAACCTGGCCGTCATCCGTGACGCCCCGCCGTCGCCCCGCTGCCGAGTATCCGCCGTCCCTCCAACAAGGCCCAGCCGCGTCGACGACCCGCAGCTATCATCCATCTACGACGCCCTGCCGTTATTCGCGACGACCAGCCGTCATCCGCGACGCCCGACCGTCGCCACGCTGCCAAACTACACGGACATCCCCGCCGTCATCCGCGACGCCCAGCAGTCGACACACCGCCAAGCCGCACGGACATCGCCTCCGTCATCTAAGACGCCCAGCCGTTATCCGCGACGCCCAGCCGTCGCCACGCTAACAAGCCGCACGGACATCACCTCCGTCATCTACGACGCCCAGCTGTCATCCGCGACGCCCAGCCGTCGCCACAATAACAAGCTGCACGGACATCGTCCCCCGTCATCCATGACGCTTGGCCGACATCCGCGACGCCCCGCCGTCATTCGCGACGCCCCGCCGTCATCCGTATCGCCCCGCTACCAAGCTACACGGATATCCCCGCCGTCACCCGGACGCCCCGCCGTCATCCGCGACGCCCCGCCGTCGCCCCGCAGCCAAACTACACGGACATCCCCGCCGTCATCCGCGACGCCCAGCCGTCGCCACGCTGTCAAGCCGCACGGACATCGCCTCCGTCATCTTCGACGCCCAGCCGTCATCCGCGACGCCCAGCCGTCACCACGCTGCCAAGCCGCAACGACATCACCGCCGTCATCCGCCACGACCAGCTGTCATCCGCGACACCCAACCGTCGCCAAGCCGCCAAGCCGCACGGACATCGCCTCCGTCATCTACGACGCCCCGCCGTCGCCCCGCTGTCAAGCTACACGGACATCCCCGCCGTCATCTACGACGCCCAGCCGTCATCCGTGACGCCCAGCAGTCGCCATGCCGCCAAGCCGCACGGACATCGCCTCCGTCATCTACTACGCCCAGCCGTCGCCACGCAAACAAGTCGCACGGACATCGCCTCCGTCATCTTCGACGCCCAGCCATCATTCGCGACGCCCAGCCGTCGCCACGCTAACAAGCCGCACGGACATCACCTCCGTCATCTACGACGCCCAGCTGTCATCCGCGACGCCCAGCCGTCGCCACAATAACAAGCTGCACGGACATCGTCCCCCGTCATCCATGACGCTTGGCCGACATCCGCGACGCCCCGCCGTCATTCGCGACGCCCCGCCGTCATCCGTATCGCCCCGCTACCAAGCTACACGGATATCCCCGCCGTCACCCGGACGCCCCGCCGTCATCCGCGACGCCCCGCCGTCGCCCCGCAGCCAAACTACACGGACATCCCCGCCGTCATCCGCGACGCCCAGCCGTCGCCACGCTGTCAAGCCGCACGGACATCGCCTCCGTCATCTTCGACGCCCAGCCGTCATCCGCGACGCCCAGCCGTCACCACGCTGCCAAGCCGCAACGACATCACCGCCGTCATCCGCCACGACCAGCTGTCATCCGCGACACACAACCGTCGCCAAGCCGCCAAGCCGCACGGACATCGCCTCCGTCATCTACGACGCCCCGCCGTCGCCCCGCTGTCAAGCTACACGGACATCCCCGCCGTCATCCGCGACGCCCAACTGTCGCGACGTAGCCAAGACGCACAGACATCGCCTTCGTCATCTACGACGCCCTGTCATCATCCACGACGACCAGCCGTCATCCGCGGCGCCCAACCGTCGCCACGCTGCCAAGCCGCAACGACATCACCGCCGTCATCCGCCACGACCAGCTGTCATCCGCGACACCCAACAGTCGCCAAGCCGCCAAGCCGCACGGACATCGCCTCCGTCATCTACGACGCCCCGCCGTCGCCCCGCTGTCAAGCTACACGGACATCCCCGCCGTCATCCGCGACGCCCAACTGTCGCGACGTAGCCAAGACGCACAGACATCGCCTTCGTCATCTACGACGCCCTGTCATCATCCACGACGACCAGCCGTCATCCGCGGCGCCAAACCGTCGCCACGCTGCCAAGCCGCACGGACATCGCCTCCGTCATCTACGACGCCCCGCCGGCATCTTCGACGCCCAGCCGTCATCCGCGACGCCCAGCCGTCGCCACAATATCAAGCCGCACGGACATCGCCTCCGTCATCTACGACGCCCCGCCGACATCCGCGACACCTCGCCGTCATCCGCGACGCCCAGCCGTCGCCACGCTGCCAAGCTGCACGGACATCGCCTCCGTAATCTACGACGCCCTGCCGTCATCCGCGACGACCATCCGTCATCCGAGACGCCCAACCGTCGCCACGCTTACAAGCCGCACAGACATCGCCTCCGTCATCTACGACTACCCGCCGTTATCCGCGACGCCCAGCCGTCGCCTCGCCGCCAAGCCGCAACGACATCGCCGCCAAGCCGCAACGACATCGCCGCCGTCATCCGCCACGACCAGCTGTCATCCGCGACACCCTACCGTCGCCAAGCCGCCAAGCCGCACGGACATCGCCTCCGTCATCTACGACGCCCCGCCGTCATCCGTGACGCCCCGCCGTCGCCCCGCTGTCAAGCTACACGGACATCCCCGCCGTCATCCGCGACGCCCAACCGTCGCGATGTAGCCAAGCTGCACGGACATCGCCTCCGTCATCTACGACGCCCTGCCATCATCCACGACGACCAGCCATCATCCGCGACGCCCAACCGTCGCAACGCTGCCAAGCCGCACGGACATCGCTTCCGTCATCTACGACGCCCCGCCCTCATCCGCGACGCCCAACCGTCGCCACGAAGCCAAGCCGCACGGACATCGCCTCCGTCATCTACGACGCCCCGCCCTCAGCCGCGATGCCCCGCCGTCATCTTCGACGCCCAGCCGTCATCCGCAAAGCCCAGCCGTCGCCACAATATCATGACGCACGGACAACGTCCTCCGTCATCCACGACGCTTAGTCGTCATCCGCGACGCCCCACCGGCATCTTCGACGCCCAGCCTTCATCGGCGACGCCCAGCCGTCGCCACAATATCAAGCCGCACGGACATCGCCTCCGTCATCTACGACGCCACGACGACAACCGCGACGCCCCGCCGTCATCCGCGACGCCCAGCCTACGCCACGCTGCCAAGCCGCACGGACATCGCCTCCGTAATCTACGACGCCCTGCCGTCATCCGCGAAGACCATCCGTCATCCGCGACGCCCAACCGTCGCCAAGCCGCCAAGCCGCACGGACATCGCCTCCGTCATCTACGACGCCCCGTCGTCATCCGCGACGCCCAGCCTACGCCACGCTGCCAAGCCGCACGGACATCGCCTCCGTAATCTACGACGCCCTGCCGTCATCCGCGAAGACCATCCGTCATCCGCGACGCCCAACCGTCGCCAAGCCGCCAAGCCGCACGGACATCGCCTCCGTCATCTACGACGCCCCGTCGTCATCCGCGACGCCCAGCCTACGCCACGCTGCCAAGCCGCACGGACATCGCCTCCGTAATCTACGACGCCCTGCCGTCATCCGTAACGACCATCCGTCATCCGCGACGCCCAACCGTCGCCAAGCCGCCAAGCCGCACGGACATCGCCTCCGTCATCTACGACGCCCCGCCGTCGCCCCGCTGTCAAGCTACACGGACATCCCCGCCGTCATCCGCGACGCCCAACTGTCGCGACGTAGCCAAGACGCACAGACATCGCCTTCGTCATTTACGACGCCCTGTCATCATCCACGACGACCAGCCGTCATCCGCGGCGCCCAACCGTCGCCACGCTGCCAAGCCGCACGGACATCGCCTCCGTCATCTACGACGCCCCGCCGGCATCTTCGACGCCCAGCCGTCATCCGCGACGCCCAGCCGTCGCCACAATATCAAGCCGCACGGACATCGCCTCCGTCATCTACGACGCCCCGCCGACATCCGCGACACCCCGCCGTCATCCGCGACGCCCAGCCGTCGCCACGCTGCCAAGCTGCACGGACATCGCCTCCGTAATCTACGACGCCCTGCCGTCATCCGCGACGACCATCCGTCATCCGAGACGCCCAACCGTCGCCACGCTTACAAGCCGCACAGACATCGCCTCCGTCATCTACGACACCCCGCCGTTATCCGCGACGCCCAGCCGTCGCCTCGCCGCCAAGCCGCAACGACATCGCCGCCAAGCCGCAACGACATCGCCGACGTCATCCGCCACGACCAGCTGTCATCCGCGACACCCTACCGTCGCCAAGCCGCCAAGCCGCACGGACATCGCCTCCGTCATCTACGACGCCCCGCCGTCATCCGTGACGCCCCGCCGTCGCCCCGCTGTCAAACTACACGGACATCCCCGCCGTCATCCGCGACGCCCAACCGTCGCGATGTAGCCAAGCTGCACGGACATCGCCTCCGTCATCTACGACGCCCTGCCATCATCCACGACGACCAGCCATCATCCGCGACGCCCAACCGTCGCAACGCTGCCAAGCCGCACGGACATCGCCTCCGTCATCTACGACGCCCCGCCCTCATCCGCGACGCCCAACCGTCGCCACGAAGCCAAGCCGCACGGACATCGCCTCCGTCATCTACGACGCCCAGCCGTCATCCGCAAAGCCCAGCCGTCGCCACAATATCATGACGCACGGACAACGTCCTCCGTCATCCACGACGCTTAGTCGTCATCCGCGACGCCCCACCGGCATCTTCGACGCCCAGCCGTCATCGGCGACGCCCAGCCGTCATCGGCGACGCCCAGCCGTCATCGGCGACGCCCAGCCGTCGCCACAATATCAAGCCGCACGGACATCGCCTCCGTCATCTAAGACGCCACGACGACAACCGCGACGCCCCGCCGTCATCCGCGACGCCCAGCCTACGCCACGCTGCCAAGCCGCACGGACATCGCCTCCGTAATCTACGACGCCCTGCCGTCATCCGCGACGACCATCCGTCATCCGCGACGCCCAACCGTCGCCAAGCCGCACGGACATCGCCTCCGTCGTCTACGACGCCCCGTCGTCATCCGCGACGCCCAGCCTACGCCACGCTGCCAAGCCGCACGGACATCGCCTCCGTAATCTACGACGCCCTGCCGTCATCCGCGACGACCATCCGTCATCCGCGACGCCCAACCGTCGCCAAGCCGCCAAGCCGCACGGACATCGCCTCCGTCATCTACGACGCCCCGTCGTCATCCGCGACGCCCCGCCGTCGCCCCGCTGCCAAACTACACGGACATCCCCGCCGTCATCCGCGACGCCCAGCCGTCGCCACGCTGTCAAGCCGCACGGACATCGCCTCCGTCATCTTCGACGCCCAGCCGTCATCCGCGACGCCCAGCCGTCACCACGCTGCCAAGCCGCAACGACATCACCACCGTCATCCGCCACGACCAGCTGTCATCCGCGACACCCAACCGTCGCCAAGCCGCCAAGCCGCACGGACATCGCCTCCGTTATCTACGGCGCCCCGCCGTCGCCCCGCTGTCAAGCTACACGGACATCCCCGCCGTCATCCGCGACGCCCAACTGTCGCGACGTTGCCAAGACGCACAGACATCGCCTTCGTCATCTACGACGCCCTGTCATCATCCACGACGACCAGCCGCCATCCGCGGCGCCCAACCGTCGCCACGCTGCCAAGCCGCACGGACATCGCCTCCGTCATCTACGACGCCCCGCCGGCATCTTCGACGCCCAGCCGTCATCCGCGACGCCCAGCCGTCGCCACGCTGCCAAGCTGCACGGACATCGCCTCCGTCATCTACGACGCCCCGCCGGCATCTTCGACGCCCAGCCGTCATCCGCGACGCCCAGCCGTCGCCACAATATCAAGCCGCACGGACATCGCCTCCGTCATCTACGACGCCCCACCGACATCCGCGACACCCCGCCGTCATCCGCGACGCCCAGCCGTCGCCACGCTGCCAAGCTGCACGGACATCGCCTCCGTCATCTACGACGCCCCGCCGACATCCGCGACACCCCGCCGTCATCCGCGACGCCCAGCCGTCGCCACGCTGCCAAGCTGCACGGACATCGCCTCCGTCATCTACAACGCCCCGCCCTCATCCGCGACGCCCCGCTGTCATCTTCGACGCCCAGCTGTCATCCGCGACGCCCAGCCGACGCCACAATATCAAGACGCACGGACATCGCCTCCGTCATCTACGACGCCCCGCCCTTATCCGCGACGCCCAGCCGACGCCACAATATCAAGACGAACGGACATCGCCTCCGTCATCTAAGACGCCACGACGACAACCGCGACGCCCCGCCGTCATCCGCGACGCCCAGCCTACGCCACGCTGCCAAGCCGCACGGACATCGCCTCCGTAATCTACGACGCCCTGCCGTCATCCGCGACGACCATCCGTCATCCGCGACGCCCAACCGTCGCCAAGCCGCACGGACATCGCCTCCGTCGTCTACGACGCCCCGTCGTCATACGCGACGCCCAGCCTACGCCACGCTGCCAAGCCGCACGGACATCGCCTCCGTAATCTACGACGCCCTGCCGTCATCCTCGACGACCATCCGTCATCCGCGACGCCCAACCGTCGCCAAGCCGCCAAGCCGCACGGACATCGCCTCCGTCATCTACGACGCCCCGTCGTCATCCGCGACGCCCCGCCGTCGCCCCGCTGCCAAACTACACGGACATCCCCGCCGTCATCCGCGACGCCCAGCCGTCGCCACGCTGTCAAGCCGCACGGACATCGCCTCCGTCATCTTCGACGCCCAGCCGTCATCCGCGACGCCCAGCCGTCACCACGCTGCCAAGCCGCAACGACATCACCGCCGTCATCCGCCACGACCAGCTGTCATCCGCGACACCCAACCGTCGCCAAGCCGCCAAGCCGCACGGACATCGCCTCCGTTATCTACGGCGCCCCGCCGTCGCCCCGCTGTCAAGCTACACGGACATCCCCGCCGTCATCCGCGACGCCCAACTGTCGCGACGTAGCCAAGACGCACAGACATCGCCTTCGTCATCTACGACGCCCTGTCATCATCCACGACGACCAGCCGCCATCCGCGGCGCCCAGCCGTCGCCACAATATCAAGCCGCACGGACATCGCCTCCGTCATCTACGACGCCCCGCCGGCATCTTCGACGCCCAGCCGTCATCCGCGACGCCCAGCCGTCGCCACAATATCAAGCCGCACGGACATCGCCTCCGTCATCTACGACGCCCCGCCGACATCCGCGACACCCCGCCGTCATCCGCGACGCCCAGACGAAGCTGAAGCTGGCAGCCGACTTAGCAGCGGCCGTCCAGAGTTGTATTAGCGCAAAGTACCCGCGCGCTACGGTAACTTTATTTTCGGTTTATATCAAATACAACTAACGAAACTGAATGGAAACAACTAAATAAGATGTCTAATAGTTTGATGATTTTAATTCCTAACAATACACGAAATAAAATATGTTATTATTAATTATATTTTAAATATTATTATTATTTAGTTTATACATTATACATATCTATAAATGTTTAGTGTTTAGCACTATTTATTAAAACATTTACAAACGTTACACAATCCACAATTTAAAATAACATAAAAATATCAACTGTCACAATCTAAAATCAAATCACTAATTGTTTTTCAAATAAAATTTTCACTTCACAGCTAACTATTCAAATTTATATCACAATATACGCGATCGCTACATAACCCCCCTGCTGAGATGATGACTTAGGGGTCTATGAGTCCGCGAAACGTACGCGTCGGACGGACTTCTTCGCCTTCTGGGGCGATGATGTAGTAGTGATGCGTGTCGTCGAAGATACTGTGCAAAGCTCTACGGGCTTCAACGCAGTGATTGTGTGAAGTGTGTTGGCAGCTTCATCGTCTTGTAGAATGTACGCTGGTTTCACTCGGTCGATTGTTACGCAGTCTTCTCGGCCTCGGATCTTAATTACCACATTCTTTTCATTTCGACGAACTACCGGATATGGACCGGTGTATGGAGGCTGTAAAGCGCCTCGGATAGTGTCGTCGCGGAGAAATACGTGTTGCGCCGTGGTAAGGTATTTAAATAAGAACGTATTTTGCTTAGTATGTCGAGATGCTGGCTGCGGTCGGATCTTGGCGATGACGTGACGGAGTCGGGTCACAAAATCAGAACTGTCTGATGACGTATCTGAAGAAGATACGATGAATTCTCCGGGTAAACGGAGAGATTCGCCGTACACTAGGTCCGCTGAAGTGGCCTGGAGATCTTCCTTCCACGCCGCGCGAATACCAAGCAAAACGAAAGGTAGAGCGTCGGTCCAACGATTATCGTTATGACACATGATCGCGGCTTTCAACTGTCGGTGAAATCGCTCTACCAACCCGTTAGCGCTGGGGTGGTAAGCTGTCGTGCGCGACTGCTGGAAGCCGATGAGTTTAGCGAGTGCCTTAAATAAATGAGCTTCGAATTGGCGACCTCGGTCAGTCGTGATACATTGCGGCGAGCCAAATCGAGAAACCCACATCGAAATGAAGGCGGTAGCGACGCTTTCAGCGGTGATGTCCTCCAGGGGGATTGCTTCAGGCCATCGCGTGAATCTGTCAACGGCGGTGAGGCAATAACGATAACCAGCTGACGATGGTAGCGGTCCAATGAGGTCTATGTGCACGTGGGCAAAACGCGCTTTAGGAAGTGCGAAATTACCGAGTGGTGAATGCACATGACGGGTAATTTTTGATTTTTGGCAAGGAATACAAGCGCGCGTCCATGCGCGGCAATCTTTACGCACCTGGGGCCAAACAAATCGTTCAGTTACCATCTTCGTAGTGGCGTTAGCACCTGGGTGACTGAGTTCGTGGATACTGTTGAATACTTGGCGACGGAAGGGGGCCGTGACGAAGGGTCGAGCGCGATCCGCCGAAGTATCGCAGTAAATTTTTTCGTTTGTTCCGGGAATAGGAATTTTTTGTAATTCGAGAGCGGTACCGTCGTGTAGTAATTTTTTAGCTCCTCGTCGTGTTGCTGGGACTCTGTCAAGACTAGCATGTCAACTGGAGCGGTCACAGCTTCGGTTCTCGAGAGGGCGTCTGCAACTACGTTATCTTTACCACTAATATGTCGCACATCTGTAGAAAACTGAGCTATTAAATCTAACCACTTGAGTCGTCGTGGAGAAGCTGAGTCGGCAGATTGTTGAAAAGCATATATAAGTGGTTTGTGGTCGGTATAGATCGTAAATGGACGGCCCTCTAGAAGAAAACGGAAATATTTTACTCCTTGATAAACTGCATAAAGTTCGCGATCGTATGGCGCCCAGAGTTTCTTTTTATCGTCGAGTTTTCGCGAAAAGAACGCAAGAGGTTGCCAAGTGTTATTGACTTGTTGTTGGACGACTCCACCGATCTGGTGATCTGAAGCGTCAGTGAACAGAGCTTGGGGAGCTGACGGTTCTGGGTGCGCTAACAGAGCTACGTTGGAAAGGGCGGCTTTACATTCCTCGAAAGCTTTGCACCGTTCCGGGGTCATGTTGATTGGCTGTGAACCTTTTAGCTTGGGACCGGATATGGCAGCGTCCAGCGGGGCCTGGAGGTACGCTGCATTGGGAATGAAAGGTCTGTAAAAATTGAACATACCCAAGAATCGGCGAAGCTGTTTAGCTGTTTGCGGTACGGGGAAGTCTTGAATAGCGGCGACTTTCTCAGCTAGCGGCTTCGTACCTTCAGCGGAAACTGTGTGCCCAAGAAAAGTAAGTTCAGTTTGCCCTAAGACGCATTTGGCTGTGTTAATTAATATGCCGTATTCACTGAAACGCTGCCACAGTTGACGCAAATGTTCTTCGTGTTCTTGCGTAGTGCGAGAGTATACGAGAACATCATCGATGTGACAAATACAGAAGTTTAGTCCGCGCAACACTTCATCCATAAAACGCTGGAAGGTCTGTGCTGCATTCCGTAGACCGTATGGCATATATAAATATTCAAAGAGGCCAAATGGTGTTGTAATTGCCGTTTTTGGTATATCACTTTCAAACATCGGAATTTGTGTATATGCTTGTACGAGGTCGATCACAGAAAATATTTTGCAACCAGCCAAGTCGCAGGAAAAATCCCTTAAATTTTTGACAGGATAACGATCTGGAATGGTTCTGTTGTTTAAGGCGCGGTAGTCTCCACATGGTCTCCACCCAGTCTTTTTCGGCACTAAGTGTAGAGGAGAACTCCAACAACTTTCTGAACGTCGTACAGTACCTGCACGTACTAAATCTTCAAATTCAGATTTTGCGATGCGTAGTCGGTCTGGAGCAAGTCGACGTGTGCGGCAAGCCACTGGCGGTCCCGGAGTAGTGCGAATATGGTGCACGGTTGAATGTTTCAAAACTCGTGGTAAGCCAATTGGGCGAGTGATATCTGGAAACTCGGTAAGTAAATTATTGTACGTCGAGTTACCGCTTATCGTCTTTATGCTCACGTACGACGCCTGTTTGACTACGCCAAAGACTGATAATGACGTAGTACCATCCAGTAATTTTTTATGTCGTAAATCTGGCAGAAGGTTAAAATGTTGTAGCAGATCGGCCCCAATTATGGGCGTGGGTACGTCTGCTACGATAAATCGCCACGTAAAATCTCTTCGTAAACTGAAATCCAAGTGAAGTAATATCCATCCGTACGTTGAAATAATTGACTCGTTCGCGGCGTGTAAATTATAATCTGTTTTCACTCTGCGGTCCTGGAGATATTTCCGGGGATATACGCAGAGATCGGAGCCAGTGTCAATTAAATATTGTACTTTAGTACGGCGATCAGTTACAAATAGGCGGTGGGAAAATAAATTTTCTTGACAGACGCTCGTTTCCGCTAGCGAGGCCTGTCGGAGTCGTTTCCCTGGTTGCAAGGTTTTCGGCACTTGTGCGCCTTGTCACCCCAATGGCGATGGTACCAGCAGAGTCCATCGTTCTCTTTACTCTGCGAACGGCTGTGTGACTTGTTGGAGCGATTTTTTGAACGTTCGCGTGAATGTTTGTTCAATGTGAGAGCGGCTACTTGACGTGACAGATCGTCGATCCGCTTCACAAGTGTTTCTATTCCCGGAGAGTTTGTAACGGTATTAATAGCGGGTTGTGGCGTCACTTCATGAATTTTATCAGCCAATTGTGATACCGCGTCCAGTGAAATGTCAGGCTGTGATGCAATGATAGCCTGCACGTGAGTCGGTAAACGGTTTGCCCACAAAGTACGTAAAAATACATCAGATAGTTCATTTGTACCTGCGAGGTTTCTTAAGTGCCGTAAAAATTGTGAAGGTTTTCGGTCGCCGATTTCTTCTTGAACTAAGAGTTGACGAAGTCGTTTTTCTTTAGAATCAGATACACGGCGTATCAATTCTGTTTTCAAACGATCATAACGGCCTTGTGCAGGTGGATTTGTTATGATATCTTCTACTTCCGCCGCGTATTTGTGATCGAGCTGTGACACTGCGTGGTTAAATCGTGTAGCATCTTGTGTTATACCACTTAAATCAAATTGTGTTTCAATTTGGGCGAACCATAATGCTGGTTTTTCAGGCCAAAATTGTGGTAACCGGAGAGCTACTCTATATACCGCAGGTTGTTGTTGTTGTTCGATTTGGTGCTGTAACGCTTGAATTCGTACCTGTTGTTCATTTAACAGGGTCTGCTGTTGTTCTAGAAGTTCTTGTTCTGCCATATGTATTTATAAAATATCTTCAGAATATAAAAACTTCGTTTCGTCAGACGTCGGGGGTCACCACTTTAGTGTTTAGCACTATTTATTAAAACATTTACAAACGTTACACAATCCACAATTTAAAATAACATAAAAATATCAACTGTCACAATCTAAAATCAAATCACTAATTGTTTTTCAAATAAAATTTTCACTTCACAGCTAACTATTCAAATTTATATCACAATATACGCGATCGCTACAAATGTATATATATTATAATGTAAATATTTGAGATTTTTACAATCTCATTTAAAAAGTACTACAAATCAGTAACTTTAGATAATTATTGAGTTTTGAAAGATCTCATTTTTAATGCTATTTTATGAAATAAGAATCAAGTGGTATCAATCAAGCTGAACATTTATATTATCCTTTTAATTATAAAACAATTAAGTGAATTTATAATTAACAGCTAGCTTTAAAACAAATCTTTACAAGCTTGCAATATTTTTTTATATAATCAGTTTTTAATGCTCTTTCATATGAAATAAGAATCAAATGGTAGCAATCACGTCGAATATTTAAATTAACATTTTTATTTAAAAAACGAGCGCGCGCCGCTAATAATGTGAATTTATAATAAGCAGCCAGCTTCATCGCAAAACGTTACAAGCTTGAAATATTTTTTTATATAATCGATTTTTAATGCTCTTTCATATGAAATAAGAATCGAGTGGTGTCAATCACGTTGAATATTTATAATTGCATTTTTATTAAAAAAACGAGCGCGCGCCGCTAATAAAGTGAATTTATAATTAGCAGCCAGCTTCATCGCAAAACGTTAGAAGCTTGAAATATTTTTTTATATAATCAGTGTTTAATGCTCTTTCATATGGAATAAGAATCGAGTGGTGTCAATCACGTTGAATATTTATAATTACATTTTTATTAAAAAAACGAGCGCGCGCCGCTAATAATGTGAATTTATAATTAGCAGCCAGCTTCATCGCAAAACGTTAGAAGCTTGAAATATTTTTTTATATAATCAGTGTTTAATGCTCTTTCATATGAAATAAGAATCGAGTGGTGTCAATCACGTTGAATATTTATAATTGCATTTTTATTAAAAAAACGAGCGCGCGCCGCTTATAATGTGAATTTATAATTAGCAACCAGCTTCATTGCAAAACGTTACAAGCTTGAAATATTTTTTTATATAATCGGTTTTTAATGCTCTTTCATATGAAATAAGAATCGAGTGGTGTCAATCACGTTGAATATTTATAATTACATTTTTATTAAAAAAACGAGCGCGCGCCGCTAATAATGTGAATTTATAATTAGCAGCCAGCTTCATCGCAAAACGTTAGAAGCTTGAAATATTTTTTTATATAATCAGTGTTTAATGCTCTTTCATATGAATAAGAATCGAGTGGTGTCAATCACGTTGAATATTTATAATTGCATTTTTATTAAAAAAACGAGCGCGCGCCGCTAATAATGTGAATTTATAATTAGCAGCCAGCGTCATCGCAAAACGTTAGAAGCTTGAAATATTTTTTTATATAATCGGTTTTTAATGCGCTTTCATATGAAATAAGAATCGAGTGGTGGCAATCACGTTGAATATTTATAATTGCATTTTTATTAAAAAAACGAGCGCGCGCCGCTTATAATGTGAATTTATAATTAGCAACCAGCTTCATTGCAAAACGTTACAAGCTTGAAATATTTTTTTATATAATCGGTTTTTAATGCTCTTTCATATGAAATAAGAATCGAGTGGTGTCAATCACGTTGAATATTTATAATTGCATTTTTATTAAAAAAACGAGCGCGCGCCGCTAATAAAGTGAATTTATAATTAGCAGCCAGCTTCATCGCAAAACGTTAGAAGCTTGAAATATTTTTTTATATAATCGGTTTTTAATGCTCTTTCATATGAAATAAGAATCGAGTGGTGTCAATCACGTTGAATATTTATAATTGCATTTTTATTAAAAAAACGAGCGCGCGCCGCTTATAATGTGAATTTATAATTAGCAGCCAGTTTAATCACAAAACGTTACAAGCTTGAAATATTTTTTTATATAATCAGTGTTTAATGCTCTTACATATGAAATAAGAATCGAGTGGTGTCAATCACGTTGAATATTTATAATTGCATTTTTATTAAAAAAACGAGCGCGCGCCGCTAATAATGTGAATTTATAATAAGCAGCCAGCTTCATCGCAAAACGTAAGAAGCTTGAAATATTTTTTTATATAATCTTGTGGTGTCAATCACGTTGAATATTTATAATTGCATTTTTATTAAAAAAACGAGCACGCGCCGCTAATAATGTGAATTTATAATTAGCAGCCAGCTTCAAAAAAAAATATTTCAAGCTTGTAACGTTTTGCGATGAAGCTGGCTGCTAATTATAAATTCACATTATTAGCGGCGCGCGCTCTTTTTTTAATAAAAATGTAATTATAAATATTCAACGTGATTGACACCACTCGATTCTTATTTCATATGAAAGAGCATTAAAAACCGATTATATAAAAAAATATTTCAAGCTTGTAACGTTTTGCAATGAAGCTGGCTGCTAATTATAAATTCACTTTATTAGCGGCGCGCGCTCGTTTTTTTAATAAAAATGCAATTATAAATATTCAACGTGATTGACACCACTCGATTCTTATTTCATATGAAAGAGCATTAAAAACCGATTATATAAAAAAATATTTCAAGCTTGTAACGTTTTGCAATGAAGCTGGTTGCTAATTATAAATTCACATTATAAGCGGCGCGCGCTCATTTTTTTAATAAAAATGCAATTATAAATATTCAACGTAATTGACACCACTCGATTCTTATTTCATATGAAAGAGCATTAAACACTGATTATATAAAAAAATATTTCAAGCTTGTAACGTTTTGTGATTAAACTGGCTGCTAATTATAAATTCACATTATAAGCGGCGCGCGCTCGTTTTTTTAATAAAAATGCAATTATAAATATTCAACGTGATTGACACCACTCGATTCTTATTTCATATGAAAGAGCATTAAAAACCGATTATATAAAAAAATATTTCAAGCTTCTAACGTTTTGCGATGAAGCTGGCTGCTAATTATAAATTCACATTATAAGCGGCGCGCGCTCGTTTTTTTAATAAAAATGCAATTATAAATATTCAACGTGATTGACACCACTCGATTCTTATTTCATATGAAAGAGCATTAAACACTGATTATATAAAAAAATATTTCAAGCTTGTAACGTTTTGCGATGAAGCTGGCTGCTAATTATAAATTCACATTATTAGCGGCGCGCGCTCGTTTTTTTAATAAAAATGCAATTATAAATATTCAACGTGATTGACACCACTCGATTCTTATTTCATATGAAAGAGCATTAAACACTGATTATATAAAAAAATATTTCAAGCTTTTAACGTTTTGCGATGAAGCTGGCTGCTAATTATAAATTCACTTTATTAGCGGCGCGCGCTCGTTTTTTTAATAAAAATGCAATTATAAATATTCAACGTGATTGACACCACTCGATTCTTATTTCATATGAAAGAGCATTAAACACTGATTATATAAAAAAATATTTCAAGCTTCTAACGTTTTGCGATTAAGCTGGCTGCTAATTATAAATTCACTTTATTAGCGGCGCGCGCTCGTTTTTTTTAATAAAAATGCAATTATAAATATTCAACGTGATTGACACCACTCGATTCTTATTTCATATGAAAGAGCATTAAACACTGATTATATAAAAAAATATTTCAAGCTTCTAACGTTTTGCGATGAAGCTGGCTGCTAATTATAAATTCACTTTATTAGCGGCGCGCGCTCGTTTTTTTAATAAAAATGCAATTATAAATATTCAACGTGATTGACACCACTCGATTCTTATTTCATATGAAAGAGCATTAAAAACCGATTATATAAAAAAATATTTCAAGCTTGTAACGTTTTGCGATGAAACTGGCTGCTAATTATAAATTCACTTTATTAGCGGCGCGTTCTCGTTTTTTTAATAAAAATGCAATTATAAATATTCAACGTTATTGACACCACTCGATTCTTATTTCATATGAAAGAGCATTAAACACTGATTATATAAAAAAATATTTCAAGCTTCTAACGTTTTGCGATGAAGCTGGCTGCTAATTATAAATTCACTTTATTAGCGGCGCGCGCTCGTTTTTTTAATAAAAATGCAATTATAAATATTCAACGTGATTGACACCACTCGATTCTTATTTCATATGAAATAGCATTAAAAAACAATTATATAAAAAAATATTTCAAGCTTGTAACGTTTTGCGATGAAGCTGGCTGCTAATTATAAATTCACTTTATTAGCGGCGCGCGCTCGTTTTTTTAATAAAAATGCAATTATAAATATTCAACGTGATTGACACCACTCGATTCTTATTTCATATGAAAGAGCATTAAACACTGATTATATAAAAAAATATTTCAAGCTTGTAACGTTTTGCGATGAAGCTGGCTGCTAATTATAAATTCACTTTATTAGCGGCGCGCGCTCGTTTTTTTAATAAAAATGCAATTATAAATATTCAACGTGATTGACACCACTCGATTCTTATTTCATATGAAAGAGCATTAAACACTGATTATATAAAAAAATATTTCAAGCTTCTTACGTTTTGCGATGAAGCTGGCTGCTAATTATAAATTCACATTATAAGCGGCGCGCGCTCGTTTTTTTAATAAAAATGCAATTATAAATATTCAACGTGATTGACACCACTCGATTCTTATTTCATATGAAAGAGCATTAAACACTGATTATATAAAAAAATATTTCAAGCTTGTAACGTTTTGCGATGAAGCTGGCTGCTAATTATAAATTCACTTTATTAGCGGCGCGCGCTCGTTTTTTTAATAAAAATGCAATTATAAATATTCAACGTGATTGACACCACTCGATTCTTATTTCATATGAAAGAGCATTAAACACTGATTATATAAAAAAATATTTCAAGCTTGTAACGTTTTGCGATGAAGCTGGCTGCTAATTATAAATTCACTTTATTAGCGGCGCGCGCTCGTTTTTTTAATAAAAATGCAATTATAAATATTCAACGTGATTGACACCACTCGATTCTTATTTCATATGAAAGAGCATTAAAAAACAATTATATAAAAAAATATTTCAAGCTTGTAACGTTTTGCGATGAAGCTGGCTGCTAATTATAAATTCACATTATAAGCGGCGCGCGCTCGTTTTTTTAATAAAAATGCAATTATAAATATTCAACGTGATTGACACCACTCGATTCTTATTCCATATGAAAGAGCATTAAACACTGATTATATAAAAAAATATTTCAAGCTTCTAACGTTTTGCGATGAAGCTGGCTGCTAATTATAAATTCACTTTATTAGCGGCGCGCGCTCGTTTTTTTAATAAAAATGCAATTATAAATATTCAACGTGATTGACACCACTCGATTCTTATTTCATATGAAAGAGCATTAAACACTGATTATATAAAAAAATATTTCAAGCTTGTAACGTTTTGCGATGAAGCTGGCTGCTAATTATAAATTCACTTTATTAGCGGCGCGCGCTCGTTTTTTTTAATAAAAATGCAATTATAAATATTCAACGTGATTGACACCACTCGATTCTTATTTCATATGAGAGAGCATTAAAAACCGATTATATAAAAAAATATTTCAAGCTTGTAACGTTTTGCAATGAAGCTGGTTGCTAATTATAAATTCACATTATAAGCGGCGCGCGCTCGTTTTTTTAATAAAAATGCAATTATAAATATTCAACGTGATTGACACCACACTATTCTTATTTCATATGAAAGAGCATTAAAAACCGATTATATAAAAAAATATTTCAAGCTTCTAACGTTTTGCGATGAAGCTGGCTGCTAATTATAAATTCACATTATAAGCGGCGCGCGCTCGTTTTTTTAATAAAAATGCAATTATAAATATTCAACGTGATTGACACCACTCGATTCTTATTTCATATGAAAGAGCATTAAACATTGATTATATAAAAAAATATTTCAAGCTTGTAACGTTTTGCGATGAAGCTGGTTGCTAATTATAAATTCACATTATAAACGGCGCGCGCTCGCTTTTTTAATAAAAATGCAATTATAAATATTCAACGTGATTGACACCACTCGATTCTTATTTCATATGAAAGAGCATTAAACACTGATTATATAAAAAAATATTTCAAGCTTCTAACGTTTTGCGATTAAGCTGGCTGCTAATTATAAATTCACTTTATTAGCGGCGCGCGCTCGTTTTTTTAATAAAAATGCAATTATAAATATTCAACGTGATTGACACCACTCGATTCTTATTTCATATGAAAGAGCATTAAACACTGATTATATAAAAAAATATTTCAAGCTTCTAACGTTTTGCGATGAAGCTGGCTGCTAATTATAAATTCACTTTATTAGCGGCGCGCGCTCGTTTTTTTAATAAAAATGCAATTATAAATATTCAACGTGATTGACACCACTCGATTCTTATTTCATATGAAAGAGCATTAAACACTGATTATATAAAAAAATATTTCAAGCTTCTTACGTTTTGCGATGAAGCTGGCTGCTAATTATAAATTCACATTATAAGCGGCGCGCGCTCGTTTTTTTAATAAAAATGCAATTATAAATATTCAACGTGATTGACACCACTCGATTCTTATTTCATATGAAAGAGCATTAAACACTGATTATATAAAAAAATATTTCAAGCTTGTAACGTTTTGCGATGAAGCTGGCTGCTAATTATAAATTCACTTTATTAGCGGCGCGCGCTCGTTTTTTTAATAAAAATGCAATTATAAATATTCAACGTGATTGACACCACTCGATTCTTATTTCATATGAAAGAGCATTAAACACTGATTATATAAAAAAATATTTCAAGCTTGTAACGTTTTGCGATGAAGCTGGCTGCTAATTATAAATTCACTTTATTAGCGGCGCGCGCTCGTTTTTTTAATAAAAATGCAATTATAAATATTCAACGTGATTGACACCACTCGATTCTTATTTCATATGAAAGAGCATTAAAAAACAATTATATAAAAAAATATTTCAAGCTTGTAACGTTTTGCGATGAAGCTGGCTGCTAATTATAAATTCACATTATAAGCGGCGCGCGCTCGTTTTTTTAATAAAAATGCAATTATAAATATTCAACGTGATTGACACCACTCGATTCTTATTCCATATGAAAGAGCATTAAACACTGATTATATAAAAAAATATTTCAAGCTTCTAACGTTTTGCGATGAAGCTGGCTGCTAATTATAAATTCACTTTATTAGCGGCGCGCGCTCGTTTTTTTAATAAAAATGCAATTATAAATATTCAACGTGATTGACACCACTCGATTCTTATTTCATATGAAAGAGCATTAAACACTGATTATATAAAAAAATATTTCAAGCTTGTAACGTTTTGCGATGAAGCTGGCTGCTAATTATAAATTCACTTTATTAGCGGCGCGCGCTCGTTTTTTTTAATAAAAATGCAATTATAAATATTCAACGTGATTGACACCACTCGATTCTTATTTCATATGAGAGAGCATTAAAAACCGATTATATAAAAAAATATTTCAAGCTTGTAACGTTTTGCAATGAAGCTGGTTGCTAATTATAAATTCACATTATAAGCGGCGCGCGCTCGTTTTTTTAATAAAAATGCAATTATAAATATTCAACGTGATTGACACCACACTATTCTTATTTCATATGAAAGAGCATTAAACACTGATTATATAAAAAAATATTTCAAGCTTCTAACGTTTTGCGATGAAGCTGGCTGCTAATTATAAATTCACATTATAAGCGGCGCGCGCTCGTTTTTTTAATAAAAATGCAATTATAAATATTCAACGTGATTGACACCACTCGATTCTTATTTCATATGAAAGAGCATTAAACATTGATTATATAAAAAAATATTTCAAGCTTGTAACGTTTTGCGATGAAGCTGGTTGCTAATTATAAATTCACATTATAAGCGGCGCGCGCTCGCTTTTTTAATAAAAATGCAATTATAAATATTCAACGTGATTGACACCACTCGATTCTTATTTCATATGAAAGAGCATTAAACACTGATTATATAAAAAAATATTTCAAGCTTCTAACGTTTTGCGATTAAGCTGGCTGCTAATTATAAATTCACTTTATTAGCGGCGCGCGCTCGTTTTTTTAATAAAAATGCAATTATAAATATTCAACGTGATTGACACCACTCGATTCTTATTTCATATGAAAGAGCATTAAACACTGATTATATAAAAAAATATTTCAAGCTTCTAACGTTTTGCGATGAAGCTGGCTTCTAATTATAAATTCACTTTATTAGCGGCGCGCGCTCGTTTTTTTAATAAAAATGCAATTATAAATATTCAACGTGATTGACACCACTCGATTCTTATTTCATATGAAAGAGCATTAAACACTGATTATATAAAAAAATATTTCAAGCTTCTTACGTTTTGCGATGAAGCTGGCTGCTAATTATAAATTCACATTATAAGCGGCGCGCGCTCGTTTTTTTAATAAAAATGCAATTATAAATATTCAACGTGATTGACACCACTCGATTCTTATTTCATATGAAAGAGCATTAAACACTGATTATATAAAAAAATATTTCAAGCTTGTAACGTTTTGCGATGAAGCTGGCTGCTAATTATAAATTCACTTTATTAGCGGCGCGCGCTCGTTTTTTTAATAAAAATGCAATTATAAATATTCAACGTGATTGACACCACTCGATTCTTATTTCATATGAAAGAGCATTAAACACTGATTATATAAAAAAATATTTCAAGCTTGTAACGTTTTGCGATGAAGCTGGCTGCTAATTATAAATTCACTTTATTAGCGGCGCGCGCTCGTTTTTTTAATAAAAATGCAATTATAAATATTCAACGTGATTGACACCACTCGATTCTTATTTCATATGAAAGAGCATTAAAAAACAATTATATAAAAAAATATTTCAAGCTTGTAACGTTTTGCGATGAAGCTGGCTGCTAATTATAAATTCACATTATAAGCGGCGCGCGCTCGTTTTTTTAATAAAAATGCAATTATAAATATTCAACGTGATTGACACCACTCGATTCTTATTCCATATGAAAGAGCATTAAACACTGATTATATAAAAAAATATTTCAAGCTTCTAACGTTTTGCGATGAAGCTGGCTGCTAATTATAAATTCACTTTATTAGCGGCGCGCGCTCGTTTTTTTAATAAAAATGCAATTATAAATATTCAACGTGATTGACACCACTCGATTCTTATTTCATATGAAAGAGCATTAAACACTGATTATATAAAAAAATATTTCAAGCTTGTAACGTTTTGCGATGAAGCTGGCTGCTAATTATAAATTCACTTTATTAGCGGCGCGCGCTCGTTTTTTTTAATAAAAATGCAATTATAAATATTCAACGTGATTGACACCACTCGATTCTTATTTCATATGAGAGAGCATTAAAAACCGATTATATAAAAAAATATTTCAAGCTTGTAACGTTTTGCAATGAAGCTGGTTGCTAATTATAAATTCACATTATAAGCGGCGCGCGCTCGTTTTTTTAATAAAAATGCAATTATAAATATTCAACGTGATTGACACCACACTATTCTTATTTCATATGAAAGAGCATTAAAAACCGATTATATAAAAAAATATTTCAAGCTTCTAACGTTTTGCGATGAAGCTGGCTGCTAATTATAAATTCACATTATAAGCGGCGCGCGCTCGTTTTTTTAATAAAAATGCAATTATAAATATTCAACGTGATTGACACCACTCGATTCTTATTTCATATGAAAGAGCATTAAACATTGATTATATAAAAAAATATTTCAAGCTTGTAACGTTTTGCAATGAAGCTGGTTGCTAATTATAAATTCACATTATAAGCGGCGCGCGCTCGCTTTTTTAATAAAAATGCAATTATAAATATTCAACGTGATTGACACCACTCGATTCTTATTTCATATGAAAGAGCATTAAACACTGATTATATAAAAAAATATTTCAAGCTTCTAACGTTTTGCGATTAAGCTGGCTGCTAATTATAAATTCACTTTATTAGCGGCGCGCGCTCGTTTTTTTAATAAAAATGCAATTATAAATATTCAACGTGATTGACACCACTCGATTCTTATTTCATATGAAAGAGCATTAAACACTGATTATATAAAAAAATATTTCAAGCTTCTAACGTTTTGCGATGAAGCTGGCTGCTAATTATAAATTCACTTTATTAGCGGCGCGCGCTCGTTTTTTTAATAAAAATGCAATTATAAATATTCAACGTGATTGACACCACTCGATTCTTATTTCATATGAAAGAGCATTAAACACTGATTATATAAAAAAATATTTCAAGCTTCTAACGTTTTGCGATGAAGCTGGCTGCTAATTATAATTTCACATTATTAGCGGCGCGCGCTCGTTTTTTTAATAAAAATGCAATTATAAATATTCAACGTGATTGACACCACTCGATTCTTATTTCATATGAAAGAGCATTAAACACCGATTATATAAAAAAATATTTCAAGCTTGTAACGTTTTGCAATGAAGCTGGTTGCTAATTATAAATTCACATTATAAGCGACGCGCGCTCGTTTTTTTAATAAAAATGCAATTATAAATATTCAACGTGATTGACACCACACTATTCTTATTTCATATGAAAGAGCATTAAAAACCGATTATATAAAAAAATATTTCAAGCTTCTAACGTTTTGCGATGAAGCTGGCTGCTAATTATAAATTCACATTATAAGCGGCGCGCGCTCGTTTTTTTAATAAAATTGCAATTATAAATATTCAACGTGATTGACACCACTCGATTCTTATTTCATATGAAAGAGCATTAAACACTGATTATATAAAAAAATATTTCAAGCTTGTAACGTTTTGCGATGAAGCTGGCTGCTAATTATAAATTCACTTTATTAGCGGCGCGCGCTCGTTTTTTTAATAAAAATGCAATTATAAATATTCAACGTGAATGACACCACTCGATTCTTATTTCATATGAAAGAGCATTAAACACTGATTATATAAAAAAATACTTCAAGCTTCTAACGTTTTTCGATTAAGCTGGCTGCTAATTATAAATTCACTTTATTAGCGGCGCGCGCTCGTTTTTTTAATAAAAATGCAATTATAAATATTCAACGTGATTGACACCACTCGATTCTTATTTCATATGAAAGAGCATTAAACACTGATTATATAAAAAAATATTTCAAGCTTGTAACGTTTTGCGATGAAGCTGGCTGCTAATTATAAATTCACTTTATTAGCGGCGCGCGCTCGTTTTTTTAATAAAAATGCAATTATAAATATTCAACGTGATTGACACCACTCGATTCTTATTTCATATGAAAGAGCATTAAACACTGATTATATAAAAAAATATTTCAAGCTTCTAACGTTTTGCGATGAAGCTGGCTGCTAATTATAAATTCACTTTATTAGCGGCGCGCGCTCGTTTTTTTTAATAAAAATGCAATTATAAATATTCAACGTGATTGACACCACTCGATTCTTATTTCATATGAAAGAGCATTAAAAACCGATTATATAAAAAAATATTTCAAGCTTGTAACGTTTTGCGATGAAACTGGCTGCTAATTATAAATTCACTTTATTAGCGGCGCGCGCTCGTTTTTTTAATAAAAATGCAATTATAAATATTCAACGTGATTGACACCACTCGATTCTTATTTCATATGAAAGAGCATTAAAAACCGATTATATAAAAAAATATTTCAAGCTTCTAACGTTTTGCGATGAAGCTGGCTGCTAATTATAAATTCACATTATAAGCGGCGCGCGCTCGTTTTTTTAATGAAAATGCAATTATAAATATTCAACGTGATTGACACCACTCGATTCTTATTTCATATGAAAGAGCATTAAACACTGATTATATAAAAAAATATTTCAAGCTTCTAACGTTTTGCGATGAAGCTGGCTGCTAATTATAAATTCACTTTATTAGCGGCGCGCGCTCGTTCTTTTAATAAAAATGCAATTATAAATATTCAACGTGATTGACACCACTCGATTCTTATTTCATATGAAAGAGCATTAAACACTGATTATATAAAAAAATACTTCAAGCTTCTAACGTTTTTCGATTAAGCTGGCTGCTAATTATAAATTCACTTTATTAGCGGCGCGCGCTCGTTTTTTTAATGAAAATGCAATTATAAATATTCAACGTGATTGACACCACTCGATTCTTATTTCATATGAAAGAGCATTAAACACTGATTATATAAAAAAATATTTCAAGCTTCTAACGTTTTGCGATGAAGCTGGCTGCTAATTATAAATTCACTTTATTAGCGGCGCGCGCTCGTTTTTTTAATAAAAATGCAATTATAAATATTCAACGTGATTGACACCACTCGATTCTTATTTCATATGAAAGAGCATTAAACACTGATTATATAAAAAAATACTTCAAGCTTCTAACGTTTTTCGATTAAGCTGGCTGCTAATTATAAATTCACTTTATTAGCGGCGCGCGCTCGTTTTTTTAATAAAAATGCAATTATAAATATTCTACGTGATTGACACCACTCGATTCTTATTTCATATGAAAGAGCATTAAACACTGATTATATAAAAAAATATTTCAAGCTTGTAACGTTTTGCGATGAAGCTGGCTGCTAATTATAAATTCACTTTATTAGCGGCGCGCGCTCGTTTTTTTAATAAAAATGCAATTATAAATATTCAACGTGATTGACACCACTCGATTCTTATTTCATATGAAAGAGCATTAAACACTGATTATATAAAAAAATATTTCAAGCTTGTAACGTTTTGCGATGAAGCTGGCTGCTAATTATAAATTCACTTTATTAGCGGCGCGCGCTCGTTTTTTTTAATAAAAATGCAATTATAAATATTCAACGTGATTGACACCACTCGATTCTTATTTCATATGAGAGAGCATTAAAAACCGATTATATAAAAAAATATTTCAAGCTTGTAACGTTTTGCAATGAAGCTGGTTGCTAATTATAAATTCACATTATAAGCGGCGCGCGCTCGTTTTTTTAATAAAAATGCAATTATAAATATTCAACGTGATTGACACCACACTATTCTTATTTCATATGAAAGAGCATTAAAAACCGATTATATAAAAAAATATTTCAAGCTTCTAACGTTTTGCGATGAAGCTGGCTGCTAATTATAAATTCACATTATAAGCGGCGCGCGCTCGTTTTTTTAATAAAAATGCAATTATAAATATTCAACGTGATTGACACCACTCGATTCTTATTTCATATGATTATATAAAAAAATATTTCAAGCTTCTAACGTTTTGCGATGAAGCTGGCTGCTAATTATAATTTCACATTATTAGCGGCGCGCGCTCGTTTTTTTAATAAAAATGCAATTATAAATATTCAACGTGATTGACACCACTCGATTCTTATTTCATATGAAAGAGCATTAAACACCGATTATATAAAAAAATATTTCAAGCTTGTAACGTTTTGCAATGAAGCTGGTTGCTAATTATAAATTCACATTATAAGCGACGCGCGCTCGTTTTTTTAATAAAAATGCAATTATAAATATTCAACGTGATTGACACCACACTATTCTTATTTCATATGAAAGAGCATTAAAAACCGATTATATAAAAAAATATTTCAAGCTTCTAACGTTTTGCGATGAAGCTGGCTGCTAATTATAAATTCACATTATAAGCGGCGCGCGCTCGTTTTTTTAATAAAAATGCAATTATAAATATTCAACGTGATTGACACCACTCGATTCTTATTTCATATGAAAGAGCATTAAACACTGATTATATAAAAAAATATTTCAAGCTTGTAACGTTTTGCGATGAAGCTGGCTGCTAATTATAAATTCACTTTATTAGCGGCGCGCGCTCGTTTTTTTAATAAAAATGCAATTATAAATATTCAACGTGATTGACACCACTCGATACTTATTTCATATGAAAGAGCATTAAACACTGATTATATAAAAAAATACTTCAAGCTTCTAACGTTTTTCGATTAAGCTGGCTGCTAATTATAAATTCACTTTATTAGCGGCGCGCGCTCGTTTTTTTAATAAAAATGCAATTATAAATATTCAACGTGATTGACACCACTCGATTCTTATTTCATATGAAAGAGCATTAAACACTGATTATATTAAAAAATATTTCAAGCTTCTAACGTTTTGCGATGAAGCTGGCTGCTAATTATAAATTCACTTTATTAGCGGCGCGCGCTCGTTTTTTTTAATAAAAATGCAATTATAAATATTCAACGTGATTGACACCACTCGATTCTTATTTCATATGAAAGAGCATTAAAAACCGATTATATAAAAAAATATTTCAAGCTTGTAACGTTTTGCGATGAAACTGGCTGCTAATTATAAATTCACTTTATTAGCGGCGCGCGCTCGTTTTTTTAATAAAAATGCAATTATAAATATTCAACGTGATTGACACCACTCGATTCTTATTTCATATGAAAGAGCATTAAAAACCGATTATATAAAAAAATATTTCAAGCTTCTAACGTTTTGCGATGAAGCTGGCTGCTAATTATAAATTCACATTATAAGCGGCGCGCGCTCGTTTTTTTAATAAAAATGCAATTATAAATATTCAACGTGTTTGACACCACTCGATTCTTATTTTATATGAAAGAGCATTAAACACTGATTAAAAAAAAAAATATTTCAAGCTTCTAACGTTTTGCGATGAAGCTGGCTGCTAATTATAAATTCACTTTATTAGCGGCGCGCGCTCGTTTTTTTAATGAAAATGCAATTATAAATATTCAACGTGATTGACACCACTCGATTCTTATTTCATATGAAAGAGCATTAAACACTGATTATATAAAAAAATATTTCAAGCTTGTAACGTTTTGCGATGAAACTGGCTGCTAATTATAAATTCACTTTATTAGCGGCGCGCGCTCGTTTTTTTAATAAAAATGCAATTATAAATATTCAACGTGATTGACACCACTCGATTCTTATTTCATATGAAAGAGCATTAAACACTGATTATATAAAAAAATATTTCAAGCTTCTAACGTTTTGCGATGAAGCTGGCTGCTAATTATAAATTCACTTTATTAGCGGCGCGCGCTCGTTTTTTTTAATAAAAATGCAATTATAAATATTCAACGTGATTGACACCACTCGATTCTTATTTCATATGAAAGAGCATTAAAAACCGATTATATAAAAAAATATTTCAAGCTTGTAACGTTTTGCGATGAAACTGGCTGCTAATTATAAATTCACTTTATTAGCGGCGCGCGCTCGTTTTTTTAATAAAAATGCAATTATAAATATTCAACGTGATTGACACCACTCGATTCTTATTTCATATGAAAGAGCATTAAAAACCGATTATATAAAAAAATATTTCAAGCTTCTAACGTTTTGCGATGAAGCTGGCTGCTAATTATAAATTCACATTATAAGCGGCGCGCGCTCGTTTTTTTAATAAAAATGCAATTATAAATATTCAACGTGTTTGACACCACTCGATTCTTATTTTATATGAAAGAGCATTAAACACTGATTAAAAAAAAAAATATTTCAAGCTTCTAACGTTTTGCGATGAAGCTGGCTGCTAATTATAAATTCACTTTATTAGCGGCGCGCGCTCGTTTTTTTAATGAAAATGCAATTATAAATATTCAACGTGATTGACACTACTCGATTCTTATTTCATATGAAAGAGCATTAAACACTGATTATATAAAAAAATATTTCAAGCTTCTAACGTTTTGCGATGAAGCTGGCTGCTAATTATAAATTCACTTTATTAGCGGCGCGCGCTCGTTTTTTTAATAAAAATGCAATTATAAATATTCAACGTGATTGACACCACTCGATTCTTATTTCATATGAAAGAGCATTAAACACTGATTATATAAAAAAATACTTCAAGCTTCTAACGTTTTTCGATTAAGCTGGCTGCTAATTATAAATTCACTTTATTAGCGGCGCGCGCTCGTTTTTTTAATAAAAATGCAATTATAAATATTCAACGTGATTGACACCACTCGATTCTTATTTCATATGAAAGAGCATTAAACACTGATTATATAAAAAAATATTTCAAGCTTCTAACGTTTTGCGATGAAGCTGGCTGCTAATTATAAATTCACTTTATTAGCGGCGCGCGCTCGTTTTTTTAATAAAAATGCAATTATAAATATTCAACGTGATTGACACCACTCGATTCTTATTTCATATGAAAGAGCATTAAACACTGATTATATAAAAAAATATTTCAAGCTTGTTACATTTCAAAATCGTATTAGGTAGGCAATTGATGATACGCCGGCGCCCAAACATTTTTTTTTTTTAAAACTGTAAATAAATAATATTATAATATTAAATTTCGGCTCTATTAATTTCACGACCCTCACCCGAACCACCCAACCTTCGCCTGAGCTAGAGGACAACGTGAGAATGCTATTGAAAAGTGTAGCAATAGATTTGGCGACCAAACGTGGGACATAAATTGGTGAGGAATATAAGGCCGAAATTGTAAAATTAAATACTTTGTGACTTAAAATTTTTAAATTCAATATTGTGTATTCCAAAATTGTGGATGGAGTTTCGCAGTCGAGTTATGAAGAATTGAAGATAGTGCATTGTTGTGTCTTATTGTTATCTTAAAAATTAAAGTGATAAACTTAAAAAAATAAATAAAAATTTTTGTGTGAACCTACCTCCAATTAATAATTTAAATTTAAAATTGATTTATACTTGAACATGTTTATTGCATAAATTATTATCATGTTAATTATTTCAAAGTGTATGTAATTAAAATTAATGGTTATTTATTATTATTTAAAGACATTTTATTGTCTTATTTAAAGATAACGTTTATTGTATAAAATGAATATTTTCGTTTATTTTATGCAATTTATTAATATTTGTTTTTGAAGAAATTTAATGATAATTTTTGTTTAGTATTTAAGAAAAAGAAATACGTATATTGATTTAGAATGTAAAACTATAAACAGTATTGGTATAGAGTTTAATAATTCTGGATTAGTATTAATTGTAATTAGATTGCAAAGATAAGTATTTAATGTTTATTACTGTTGTTAAGGCTAAAAGATATTGATTATATTAAATTAAGTTAAATTTTCAGGGATATGTAGTAATGTTCAGATATTAAAAATATTTTGAATTTTCAGGGTTGTACAATCATAGAGGTATAATTATTTAATTAATAATATTGATATTATCTTTGTTAACGGATTTGAGTTAGAAATACTATATATTGGTTCATGTATATCAACCTTACAGATTTATAGATCTCATATTTTGGTTATTATTTTTGTTTTTACAATTTATGTGCTTATAACTGTATTACCGAATTGGGCAATTGGATATTGTGTTATAGTTACTGAGTATTTTCTTGTGTGTTACCTTAAGTAAGATGGATATATATCGACTATCTCAGGACGAATTACAGTACGAACTTCAGTGGCGTGGTCTAGCTGTCGGTACCGTAGATCAAATGCGTAAAAGTTTACGGGCGATTTTAAAGCTGGAAAAAGAGGGAAATGCGATCACTTTCCCAAAATCAAACATCAATGAAGCCGATGAAATTAAAACAATTCGTTCGAAATTTAACGAAGTTAAAGAACTTATCGCTTCCGAATTTACTAGTGGTGACGGGGTACAAAAAAAAATTGAAACCAAGCTATCTCATCTTTTGGGACGAATAAATAGGTTGTCTCTTAAAGACGAGGGTCAATCGGATATTCGCGCGGAATTATTAACGAATTTATTTTCATTACAATCTGATATTGATCAAAAATTTAATAAAGAGGTTGTGGGACCACCGGAACTTCCTGCCGCAGATCCTACTTTTCCTGAATTCTCCATGCTGTTGGAAAATGCAAACCGGTCGTTGGTAGACATAGATTTAAATGAGAGAGTATTACATAATTCTTCATTTTCATCTCCAGTTAAGTCCATTCCGGTGTCGCAGTGGAACTGCACATTTAGTGGCGAAGCGACAGAGAGCGTTAATGCCTTTTTAGAGCGCGTTGAGGAATTGTCGTACGCCCGAAATATATCCAAAGTCCAGTTATGGTTTTCCGCATTCGACCTATTTTCCGGACGAGCTTCAATCTGGTTTAGAGCCATTCGTCGCAAGGTCCATAGCTGGGAAGAACTTGTGCAAGAGCTGAAATTAGAGTTCCAACCACACGATTACAATGAACGACTCTTGAACGAGATACGTAGTCGCACTCAAGGTTCGGACGAATCAATCGGATTTTATGTAGCGGTGATGAGCAATCTCTTCGAGCGTTTGACTTTTGCGCTAACAGAAGAAGCCAAGATCAGAATCATAAGGAAAAATATATCTCCTTTCTATCAGGCGCAGCTGAGTCTAACGGACATTACGTCTGTTGAACATCTGGTAAGACTATGTCGCCAATTAGAGGTTAGCAAGGCTAACATTGACGCTTTTATGGCACCATCAACCAGCCGTAAGGCTTTAGAGCCCGATTTAGCATACAAAAGCTCACGAAAACCTATACCAGTACATGCAATACGTACAGACGGAACTTCGAACAAGAAATGTTGGAACTGCGATCAGGAGGGGCATTTTCATCGCAAGTGCGATCGGCGACCAAAACTGTTCTGCTTTGGATGTGGTCAGCGGGACGTACTGCGTGCTAACTGCCCTAAGTGCTCTAAATACCGAAGAACATCGGGAAACGAATAGTGGGGGCGATCAAAGGTCGTAAATCGTCCCAACAATTGTCGCGACCTGATTGTTTAGATCGATGGGCGAAACAGAAATTTGAGGATCGAACGAAATTAGCATTAGACTATGTTCTTTCATCTTCACCGCCCGACGATAGGCCTTATTTAGAAGTAGCCATTTTAGGTTGCAAAATTTTAGGACTTCTAGATTCTGGAGCATCGCGTACCATTGTAGGTACAGAAGGGTATCATTTTCTCTTGAATCTGAATTGTTCAGTGAATGTTGGTGATAAACCTTTTTGCACGGTAGCCGATGGTAATCAACATGCTAGTATAGGGTCAATTTCTACTCCTATAACTTTGATGGGTAAGACCAAAATTATTGATATAGTCGTAGTACCAACTTTACCGCATACGCTGATCTTAGGCCTCGATTTTTGGACAAGTATGGGCATAGTACCTGATCTACGAAATGGTAAGTGGCTATTTTCTACCGATATCAATATAGATTCCATTCACACGGAAGAGTATCTTCAAAGCAACCTGTCGCCTTCTCAACGTAACCAGTTAGATGGCTTAGTCAATAATTATTTTAAACGGATAGGTAACAAGTTAGGCTGTACACAGATGGTGCAGCACGAAATATTAACGGACGCTACTCCAATCAAGCAGCGGTATTATCCGGTTTCGCCTGCCATACAACAGTGTATCAACAGTGAACTACAAAAGATGTTGGAAGAGGGAATAGTAGAACCGTCAAATTCAGCCTGGTCTTCACCTATTTTGCTTGTGAAGAAGAAAGATGGCAGCTATAGATTCTGCGTGGATTATCGGAAGGTAAATGCAGTTACGAAAAAGGATGCATACCCTTTGCCTTTCGTGTCTACAATCTTGGATCGATTGAAAGACGCCCGCTATTTATCTTCTTTGGACATCAAATCTGCTTATTGGCAAGTGCCCATGGCTGATAGTTCCAAAGAGAAGACTGCATTCACGGTCCCAGGGAGAGGTCTTTTTCAATTCCGACGTATGCCGTTCGGGTTGCATAATTCACCGGCGACCTGGCAGAGACTGATAGATAGAGTTATGGGGCCTGAATTAGAACCACATGTGTTCGTCTATTTAGATGACATCATCATCATAACACCGACGTTCGAAGAACACCTAAAAATTTTAGACCGGGTTCTGATGAAATTACAAAATTCCAACCTTACACTGAGTAGAGGATAAGTGTCAGTTCTGTCGACCTTCACTGAAGTATCTCGGGTACATTGTCGATGAACGGGGACTGCGAGTAGATCCAGAAAAAGTTGAGGCTATACTGCGGCTACCAAAACCAAATTCCGTCACTGACGTCCGTAGACTGGTAGGTATGGCGTCTTGGTATCGCAGATTCATCCCACATTTTTCAACGGTGTTAGCTCCCTTGACTGCACTTTTATCGAAGAAGGTTAGATGGAATTGGAGTGCCGCATGTGACGAAGCAGTACGTGCGATACAGGAACATCTGATATCAGCACCTATATTATGCTGCCCGGACTTCAATTTGCCTTTCCTGGTGCAGACTGATGCATCCGCTTTTGGCATTGGGGCTGTGTTGACGCAACGAGTGGCAGACACGGAGAAAGTCATTTGTTACGCGAGCAGATCTCTCACGAAAGCCGAAAGGAACTTTTCTACCACCGAACGGGAATGTCTAGCCGTGATATGGGCTGTGGAAAAATTCCGCCCATATCTCGAGGGTTATCATTTCACCGTGGTGACCGACCATCATTCGCTGGTATGGTTAAATAATCTGAAAGAGCCTCAAGGTCGTCTTGCGCGATGGGCAGTACGCCTCCAACAATTTGACTTTGATATTATTCACCGAAAAGGTAAAGAACACATTGTCCCCGATTATCTTTCAAGGTCAGTACCTGTTCTAGATCTCGTAACCATCCCAACGAGAATAAAAGACCGATGGTATCTAAAAATGGCTGAGGTAATTGAGAATCGTCCCTTAGAGTACCCTCAGTGGAGACTTTCGGAAGGAGTCCTCTGGAAGCACGTGGATAGTCGCAATGTCAACGCCAATGACACGGTTGATTGCTGGAAAAAGGTATTGCCGAAGGAATGCCGCTTACAGGCGATACAAGACTGCCATGATGCTCCTACTGCTGGCCATTTAGGGGTGTACAAAACTTTCCATCGAGTGGCGCAATTATATTTTTGGCCAAAGATGAAAGCTGACATAGCGCGATATGTCCGACGTTGTAAAGTTTGTCAGCAGTATAAAGTGGAACAGAAGCCTCCAGCAGGACATATGGGTATCAGACCACCATTAAGCCGTCCATGGCAACGCTTTAGTTCGGACTTGATTGGCCCGCTGCCAAGGTCATCTAAAGGTTTCATGTACATACTAGTGGTAACTGATTGTTTCAGCAAATTTGTGTTATTGTTCCCCCTTCGTGCCGCAACGGCTCGATCTGTATGTCACCATATCGAGAACGATGTTATTTTAATGTTTGGAGCTCCAGAGTCAGTTATTGTAGATAACGGAGTTCAATATACAAGTAAAGAGTTCAAGGCAATGGCGAAGACATATAATTTCAAGATTCTTTATAATGCAGCATATCACCCCCAGGCGAATCCTACCGAACGGGTGAACAGGGTGATCAAAACGATGATAGCGTCTTTTGTAAACGATAATCACAGGACATGGGATGTGGATCTCGCTAAGTACGCTTGCGCGTTACGCACGGCAAAACACGAGGCCACGAGACACACACCCTACTACTTAAACTTTGGACGGGAATGTACTTTGGACGGGAGTCTTCATCACGCTACGGCAGAGTTTCATAATCCAGTGGGTGACGATGACAAAGCAAATAAACATAAAGAGCTGTACGCTGACGTGACCAAGAATCTCCAAGCGGCTAACTTAAGAGCTGCGGACCGATACAACTTACGTCGTAGAGTGGTAGAGTATTATCCAGGTGAAAGAGTGTGGAAACGTAACTTTGCGATTTCGGATGCGGCCAGATATTTCTCGGCAAAGCTTGCACCAAAATTCACCGGACCGTACACCATACGACGAAAGAAGTCGATGGTAACGTACGAACTAGAAGACGAAGAAGGAAATGACAAAGGTGTTTGGCACGTCAACGACCTAAAGCCCGCTCCTGAGTGATCTGTGATAATCCTGTACATTTTTTTTTAACTACCTAATTTGTGATGTTCTAAATTTTTAAATTATCTATCCATTTAGTTTTTTTTCTTTGTGTCAACGTTCGCGATAGATCTTTCGACTATCATTTTCGTTTTTTTTTTTTTTTTTGGGGAAAGGGGGGAGTTGTTACATTTCAAAATCGTATTAGGTAGGCAATTGATGATACGCCGGTGTCCTACGACCCCCGACCCTTTGACCTAGCAATCTACGCTGTTACTTCTGCTACTTAGTAACAGAGGGCACGAGTGCGTAGTTCGAGAGACTATTCGTTCAGGTGGGGTACGCACGCGCGGATTTTTAAGAACGGAAAGACAGAAAGATAAGTGGGCACGTTTTTGCTTTTGACTTCGGAGGTAGTGGATCCGTTAAAAAGTTTAATAAAATTTTTATGATAAGAAAAATATATTTCGATTATCGGACAGTTTTGCCTGGTTTTTGGGAACAGTGATCGCTGTGTGAGGTGCTAAAAGTCCTTGTGGGTGACTCCAGGAGAGTATTGGTTAAGTTCTGGGTGATATAGGTCTCCATGTTTGGAGGGCCCTATCCCCAAATCGTGTCGACGGATTTGAGCCTATACTCAAAAGGGTTACTCAAGTTAAAGAGGAAGGTTTTCTGGTACTAAAGGAGAGTTCAGGAACTCCTGTGGACGCTAAGGCGGATTTACGGGACCGGCAGCAACTGAGCGCGCGACCCCCAAGTAAGGCGTAAGAGACTAAAAGTTTGTATCACGTGAGCGTTTGAACTAACATATTACTATTCTTAATTTTTGTTAAATAATCATCGGACATATCTCCATCTCACCTACGGTATAAAGCTTCATATTGTAGTTATAAAGTGAAAAGACATTATTTTTACCCTTTGGTATTTTTCGGGGTAACCCAGTAAAAAAATACATGGCGCCCAAACATTTTTTTTTTTAAAAACTGTAAATAAATAAAATTATAATATTAAATTTCGGCTCTATTAATTTCACGACCCTCACCCGAACCACCCAACCTTCGCCTGAGCTAGAGGACAACGTGAGAATGCTATTGAAAAGTGTAGCAAGCTTGTAACGTTTTGCGATGAAGCTGGCTGCTAATTATAAATTCACTTTATTAGCGGCGCGCGCTCGTTTTTTTTAATAAAAATGCAATTATAAATATTCAACGTGATTGACACCACTCGATTCTTATTTCATATGAGAGAGCATTAAAAACCGATTATATAAAAAAATATTTCAAGCTTGTAACGTTTTGCAATGAAGCTGGTTGCTAATTATAAATTCACATTATAAGCGGCGCGCGCTCGTTTTTTTAATAAAAATGCAATTATAAATATTCAACGTGATTGACACCACACTATTCTTATTTCATATGAAAGAGCATTAAAAACCGATTATATAAAAAAATATTTCAAGCTTCTAACGTTTTGCGATGAAGCTGGCTGCTAATTATAAATTCACATTATAAGCGGCGCGCGCTCGTTTTTTTAATAAAAATGCAATTATAAATATTCAACGTGATTGACACCACTCGATTCTTATTTCATATGAAAGAGCATTAAACATTGATTATATAAAAAAATATTTCAAGCTTGTAACGTTTTGCGATGAAGCTGGTTGCTAATTATAAATTCACATTATAAGCGGCGCGCGCTCGCTTTTTTAATAAAAATGCAATTATAAATATTCAACGTGATTGACACCACTCGATTCTTATTTCATATGAAAGAGCATTAAACACTGATTATATAAAAAAATATTTCAAGCTTCTAACGTTTTGCGATTAAGCTGGCTGCTAATTATAAATTCACTTTATTAGCGGCGCGCGCTCGTTTTTTTAATAAAAATGCAATTATAAATATTCAACGTGATTGACACCACTCGATTCTTATTTCATATGAAAGAGCATTAAACACTGATTATATAAAAAAATATTTCAAGCTTCTAACGTTTTGCGATGAAGCTGGCTGCTAATTATAATTTCACATTATTAGCGGCGCGCGCTCGTTTTTTTAATAAAAATGCAATTATAAATATTCAACGTGATTGACACCACTCGATTCTTGTTTCATATGAAAGAGCATTAAACACCGATTATATAAAAAAATATTTCAAGCTTGTAACGTTTTGCAATGAAGCTGGTTGCTAATTATAAATTCACATTATAAGCGACGCGCGCTCGTTTTTTTAATAAAAATGCAATTATAAATATTCAACGTGATTGACACCACACTATTCTTATTTCATATGAAAGAGCATTAAAAACCGATTATATAAAAAAATATTTCAAGCTTCTAACGTTTTGCGATGAAGCTGGCTGCTAATTATAAATTCACATTATAAGCGGCGCGCGCTCGTTTTTTTAATAAAAATGCAATTATAAATATTCAACGTGATTGACACCACTCGATTCTTATTTCATATGAAAGAGCATTAAACACTGATTATATAAAAAAATATTTCAAGCTTGTAACGTTTTGCGATGAAGCTGGCTGCTAATTATAAATTCACTTTATTAGCGGCGCGCGCTCGTTTTTTTATTAAAAATGCAATTATAAATATTCAACGTGATTGACACCACTCGATTCTTATTTCATATGAAAGAGCATTAAACACTGATTATATAAAAAAATATTTCAAGCTTCTAACGTTTTGCGATGAAGCTGGCTGCTAATTATAAATTCACTTTATTAGCGGCGCGCGCTCGTTTTTTTTAATAAAAATGCAATTATAAATATTCAACGTGATTGACACCACTCGATTCTTATTTCATATGAAAGAGCATTAAAAACCGATTATATAAAAAAATATTTCAAGCTTGTAACGTTTTGCGATGAAACTGGCTGCTAATTATAAATTCACTTTATTAGCGGCGCGCGCTCGTTTTTTTAATAAAAATGCAATTATAAATATTCAACGTGATTGACACCACTCGATTCTTATTTCATATGAAAGAGCATTAAAAACCGATTATATAAAAAAATATTTCAAGCTTCTAACGTTTTGCGATGAAGCTGGCTGCTAATTATAAATTCACATTATAAGCGGCGCGCGCTCGTTTTTTTAATAAAAATGCAATTATAAATATTCAACGTGTTTGACACCACTCGATTCTTATTTTATATGAAAGAGCATTAAACAATGATTAAAAAAAAAAATATTTCAAGCTTCTAACGTTTTGCGATGAAGCTGGCTGCTAATTATAAATTCACTTTATTAGCGGCGCGCGCTCGTTTTTTTAATGAAAATGCAATTATAAATATTCAACGTGATTGACACCACTCGATTCTTATTTCATATGAAAGAGCATTAAACACTGATTATATAAAAAAATATTTCAAGCTTCTTACGTTTTGCGATGAAGCTGGTTGCTAATTATAAATTCACATTATAAGCGGCGCGCGCTCGTTTTTTTAATAAAAATGCAATTATAAATATTCAACGTGATTGACACCACTCGATTCTTATTCCATATGAAAGAGCATTAAACACTGATTATATAAAAAAATATTTCAAGCTTCTAACGTTTTGCGATGAAGCTGGCTGCTAATTATAAATTCACTTTATTAGCGGCGCGCGCTCGTTTTTTTAATAAAAATGCAATTATAAATATTCAACGTGATTGACACCACTCGATTCTTATTTCATATGAAAGAGCATTAAAAACCGATTATATAAAAAAATATTTCAAGCTTGTAACGATTTGCGATGAAGCTGGCTGCTAATTATAAATTCACTGTATTAGCGGCGCGCGCTCGTTTTTTTAATAAAAATGCAATTATAAATATTCAACGTGATTGACACCACTCGATTCTTATTTCATATGAAAGAGCATTAAAAACCGATTATATAAAAAAATATTTCAAGCTTGTAACGTTTTGCGATGAAACTGGCTGCTAATTATAAATTCACATTATTAGCGGCGCGCGCTCGTTTTTTTAATAAAAACGCAATTATAAATATTCAACGTGATTGACACCACTCGATTCTTATTTCATATGAAAGAGCATTAAACACTGATTATATAAAAAAATATTTCAAGCTTCTAACGTTTTGCGATGAAGCTGGCTGCTAATTATAAATTCACTTTATTAGCGGCGCGCGCTCGTTTTTTTAATAAAAATGCAATTATAAATATTCAACGTGATTGACACCACTCGATTCTTATTTCATATGAAAGAGCATTAAACACTGATTATATAAAAAAATATTTCAAGCTTCTAACGTTTTGCGATGAAGCTGGCTGCTAATTATAATTTCACATTATTAGCGGCGCGCGCTCGTTTTTTTAATAAAAATGCAATTATAAATATTCAACGTGATTGACACCACTCGATTCTTGTTTCATATGAAAGAGCATTAAACACCGATTATATAAAAAAATATTTCAAGCTTGTAACGTTTTGCAATGAAGCTGGTTGCTAATTATAAATTCACATTATAAGCGACGCGCGCTCGTTTTTTTAATAAAAATGCAATTATAAATATTCAACGTGATTGACACCACACTATTCTTATTTCATATGAAAGAGCATTAAACACTGATTATATAAAAAAATATTTCAAGCTTCTTACGTTTTGCGATGAAGCTGGTTGCTAATTATAAATTCACATTATAAGCGGCGCGCGCTCGTTTTTTTAATAAAAATGCAATTATAAATATTCAACGTGATTGACACCACTCGATTCTTATTCCATATGAAAGAGCATTAAACACTGATTATATAAAAAAATATTTCAAGCTTCTAACGTTTTGCGATGAAGCTGGCTGCTAATTATAAATTCACTTTATTAGCGGCGCGCGCTCGTTTTTTTAATAAAAATGCAATTATAAATATTCAACGTGATTGACACCACTCGATTCTTATTTCATATGAAAGAGCATTAAAAACCGATTATATAAAAAAATATTTCAAGCTTGTAACGATTTGCGATGAAGCTGGCTGCTAATTATAAATTCACTGTATTAGCGGCGCGCGCTCGTTTTTTTAATAAAAATGCAATTATAAATATTCAACGTGATTGACACCACTCGATTCTTATTTCATATGAAAGAGCATTAAAAACCGATTATATAAAAAAATATTTCAAGCTTGTAACGTTTTGCGATGAAACTGGCTGCTAATTATAAATTCACATTATTAGCGGCGCGCGCTCGTTTTTTTAATAAAAACGCAATTATAAATATTCAACGTGATTGACACCACTCGATTCTTATTTCATATGAAAGAGCATTAAACACTGATTATATAAAAAAATATTTCAAGCTTCTAACGTTTTGCGATGAAGCTGGCTGCTAATTATAAATTCACTTTATTAGCGGCGCGCGCTCGTTTTTTTAATAAAAATGCAATTATAAATATTCAACGTGATTGACACCACTCGATTCTTATTTCATATGAAAGAGCATTAAAAACCGATTATATAAAAAAATATTTCAAGCTTGTAACGTTTTGCGATGAAACTGGCTGCTAATTATAAATTCGCATTATTAGCGGCGCGCGCTCGTTTTTTTAATAAAAATGCAATTATAAATATTCAACGTGATTGACACCACTCGATTCGTATTTCATATGAAAGAGCATTAAAAACCGATTATATAAAAAAATATTTCAAGCTTCTAACGTTTTGCGATGAAACTGGCTGCTAATTATAAATTCACTTTATTAGCGGCGCGCGCTCGTTTTTTTAATAAAAATGCAATTATAAATATTCAACGTGATTGACACCACTCGATTCTTATTTCATATGAAAGAGCATTAAACACTGATTATATAAAAAAATATTTCAAGCTTCTAACGTTTTGCGATGAAGCTGGCTGCTAATTATAAATTCACTTTATTAGCGGCGCGCGCTCGTTTTTTTAATAAAAATGCAATTATAAATATTCAACGTGATTGACACCACTCGATTCGTATTTCATATGAAAGAGCATTAAAAACCGATTATATAAAAAAATATTTCAAGCTTGTAACGTTTTGCGATGAAACTGGCTGCTAATTATAAATTCACTTTATTAGCGGCGCGCGCTCTTTTTTTTAATAAAAATGCAATTATAAATATTCAACGTGATTGACACCACTCGATTCTTATTTCATATGAAAGAGCATTAAAAATCGATTATATAAAAAAATATTTCAAGCTTGTAACGTTTTGCGATGAAGCTGGCTGCTAATTATAAATTCACATTATAAGCGTCGCGCGCTCGTTTTTTAAATAAAAATGTTAATTTAAATATTCAACGTGATTGCTACCATTTAATTCTTATTTCATATGAAAGAGCATTAAAAACTGATTATATAAAAAAATATTTCAAGCTTGTAAAGATTTGTTTTAAAGCTAGCTGTTAATTATAAATTCACTTAATTGTTTTATAATTAAAAGGATAATATAAATGTTCAGCTTGATTGATACCACTTGATTCTTATTTCATAAAATAGCATTAAAAATGAGATCTTTCAAAACTCAATAATTATCTAAAGTTACTGATTTGTAGTACTTTTTAAATGAGATTGTAAAAATCTCAAATATTTACATTATAATATATATACATTTATAGATATGTATAATGTATAAACTAAATAATAATAATATTTAAAATATAATTAATAATAACATATTTTATTTCGTGTATTGTTAGGAATTAAAATCATCAAACTATTAGACATCTTATTTAGTTGTTTCCATTCAGTTCCGTTATTTGTATTTGATATAAACCGAAAATAAAGTTACCGTAGCGCGCGGGTACTTTGCGCTAATACAACTCTGGACGGCCGCTGCTAAGTCGGCTGCCAGCTTTAGCTTCGTGACGCCCAGCCGTCGCCACGCTGCCAAGCTGCACGGACATCGCCTCCGTCATCTACAACGCCCCGCCCTCATCCGCGACGCCCCGCTGTCATCTTCGACGCCCAGCCGTCATCCGCGACGCCCAGCCGACGCCACAATATCAAGACGCACGGACATCGCCTCCGTCATCTACGACGCCCCGCCCTCATCCGCGACGCCCAGCCGACGCCACAATATCAAGACGAACGGACATCGCCTCCGTCATCTACGACCACCCGCCCTCATCCGCGACGCCCCGCCGGCATCATCGACGCCCAGCCGTCATCCGCGACGCCCAGCCGTCGCCACAATATCAAGCCGCACGGACATCGCCTCCGTCATCTACGACGCCCCGCCGACATCCGCGACACCTCGCCGTCATCCGCGACGCCCAGCCGTCGCCACGCTGCCAAGCTGCACGGACATCGCCTCCGTAATCTACGACGCCCTGCCGTCATCCGCGACGACCATCCGTCATCCGAGACGCCCAACCGTCGCCACGCTTACAAGCCGCACAGACATCGCCTCCGTCATCTACGACACCCCGCCGTTATCCGCGACGCCCAGCCGTCGCCTCGCCGCCAAGCCGCAACGACATCGCCGCCAAGCCGCAACGACATCGCCGCCGTCATCCGCCACGACCAGCTGTCATCCGCGACACCCTACCGTCGCCAAGCCGCCAAGCCGCATGGACATCGCCTCCGTCATCTACGACGCCCCGCCGTCATCCGTGACGCCCCGCCGTCGCCCCGCCGCCAAGCCGCACGGACATCGCCTCCGTCATCTACTACGCCCAGCCGTCATCCGCGACGCCCAACCGTCGTCACGCCGCCAAGCCGCAAGGACTTTGCATCTGTCATCTACGACGCCCAGCCGTCATCCGCGACGCCCAACCGTCGTTAAGCCGCCAAGCCGCACGGACTTCGCCTCCGTCATCTACGATGCCCTGCCATCATCCGCTACGCCCAACCGTCGCCACGCTGCCAAGCCGCACAGACATCGCCTCCGTCATCCGCGACGCCCCGCCGTCATCCGCGACGCCCAACGGTCGCTACGCCGCCAAGCCGCACGGACATTGCCTCCGTCATCTACGACGCCCTGCCATCATCCGCGACACCAGCCGTCATCCGCGACGCCCAACCGTCGCCATGCTGCTAAGCCGCACGGACATCGCCTCCGTCTTCTACGTCGCCCCGCCGACATCCGCGACGCACCGCCGTCATCCGCGACGCCCAGCCGTCACCACGCTGCCAAGCCGCAACGACATCGCCTCCGTCATCTACGACGCCCCGCCGTCATCCGCGACGCCCCGCCGTCATCCGCGAAGCCCAACCGTCCCACGCCGCCAAGCTGCACGGACATCGCCTCCGTCATCTACGATGCCCTGCCGTCATCCGCGACGACCAGAAGTCATTCGCGTCGCCCAACCGTCGCCAAACCGCCAAGCCGCACGGACTTCGCCTCCGTCATCTACGACGCTTCGCCGACATCCCCGACGCCCCGCCGTCATCCGCGACGCCCAGCCGTCGCCACGCTGCCAAGCCGCACGGACATCGCCTCCATAATCTACGACGCCCTGCCATCATCTGCGACGACCATCCGTCATCCGAGACGCCCAACCGTCGCCACGCTGACAAGCCGCACGGACATCGCCTCCGTCATTTACGACACTCCACCCTTATCCACGACGCCCAGCCGTCGCCACGCCGCCAAGCCGCAACGACATCGCCGCCGTCATCCGCCACGACCAGCTGTCATCCGCGACGCCAAACCGTCGCCAAGCCGCCAAGCCGCACGGACATCGCCTCCGTCATCTACGACGCCCCGTCGTCATCCGTGACGCCCCGCCTTCGCCCCTCTGTCAAGCTACACGAACATCCCCGTCGTCATCCGCGACGCCCAACCGTCGCCACGAAGCCAAGCCGCACGGATATCACCTCCGTCATCTACGACGCCCTGCCATCATCCACGACGACCAGCTATCATCCGCGGCGCCCAACCGTCGCCACGCTGCCAAGCCGCACGGACATCGCCTCCGTCATCTACGATGCATCACCGTCATCCGCGACGCCCAGCCGTCGCCACGCCGCCAAGCCGCACGGTCATCGCCTCCGTCATCTACGACGCCCCGCCCTCATCCGCGACGCCCCGCTGTCATCTTCAACGCCCAGCCGTTATCCGCGACGCCCAGCCGACGCCACAATATCAAGACGCACGGACATCGCCTCCGTCATCTACGACGCCCCGCCCTCATCCGCGACGCCCCGCCGGCATCTTCGACGCCCAGCCGTCATTCGCGACGCCCAGCCGTCGCCACAATATCAAGCCGCACGGACATCGCCTTCGTCTTCTACGACGCCCAGCCGTCGCCACGCCGCCAAGCCGCACGTACATTGCCTCCGTCATCTACGACGCCCCGCCGACATCCGCGACGCCCTGACGTCATCCGCGACGCCCAGCCGTCGCTACGTTGCCAAGCCACACGGACATCGCCATCGTAATCTACGACGCCCTGCTGTCATCCGTGCCGACCATCCGTCATCCGAGACGCCCAACCGTCGCCACGCTGCCAAGCCGCACGGACATCGCCTCCGTAATCTACGACGCCCTGCTGTCATCCGCGACGACCATCCCTCATCCGAGACGCCCAACCGTCGCCACGCTGCCAAGCCGCACGGACATCGCCTCCGTCATCTACGACGCATCACCGTCATCCGCGACGCCCAGCCGTCGCCACGCCGCCAAGCCGCACGGTCATCGCCTCCGTCATCTACGACGCCCCGCCCTCATCCGCGACGCCCCGCTGTCATCTTCGACGCCCAGCCGTTATCCGCGACGCCCAGCCGACGCCACAATATCAAGACGCACGGACATCGCCTCCGTCATCTACGACGCCCCGCCCTCATCCGCGACGCCCCGCCGGCATCTTCGACGCCCAGCCGTCATCCGCGACGCCCAGCCGTCGCCACAATATCAAGCCGCACGGACATCGCCTTCGTCTTCTACGACGCCCAGCCGTCGCCACGCCGCCAAGCCGCACGTACATTGCCTCCGTCATCTACGACGCCCCGCCGACATCCGCGACGCCCTGACGTCATCCGCGACGCCCAGCCGTCGCTACGTTGCCAAGCCGCACGGACATCGCCTTCGTAATCTACGACGCCCTGCCGTCATCCGTGCCGACCATCCGTCATCCGAGACGCCCAACCGTCGCCACGCTGCCAAGCCGCACGGACATCGCCTCCGTAATCTACGACGCCCTGCTGTCATCCGCGACGACCATCCGTCATCCGAGACGCCCAACCGTCGCCACGCTGACATGCCGCACGGACATCTCCTCCGTCATCCGCGACGACCATCCCTCATCCGAGACGCCCAACCGTCGCCACGCTGCCAAGCCGCACGGACATCGCTTCCGTCATCTACGACGCCCCGCCGTCATCCGCGGCGCCCAACAGTCCCACGCCGCCAAGCTGCACGGACATCGCGTTCGTCATCTACGACGCCCTGCCGTCATCCGCGACGACCAGCCGTCATCCGCGACGCCCAACCGTCGCCAAGCCGCCAAGCTGCACGGACATCGCCTCCGTCGTCTACGACGCCCTGCCGTCATCCGCGACGCCCAACCGTCGCCAAGCCGCCAAGCCGCACGGACATCGCCTCCGTCATCTACGATGCCCCGCCGACATCCGCAACGCCCCGCCGTCATCCGCGACTCCCAGCCGTCGCCACGCTGCCAAGTCGCACGGAAATCGCCTCCGTCATCTACGACGCCCCGCCCTCATCCGCGACGCCCCGCTGTCATCTTCGACGCCCAGCCGTTATCCGCGACGCCCAGCCGACGCCACAATATCAAGACGCACGGACATCGCCTCCGTCATCTACGACGCCCCGCCCTCATCCGCGACTTCCCGCTGTCATCTTCGACGCCCAGCCGTTATCCGCGACGCCCAGCCGTCGCCACAATATCAAGCCGCACGGACATCGCCTTCGTCTTCTACGACGCCCAGCCGTCGCCACGCCGCCAAGCCGCACGTACATTGCCTCCGTCATCTACGACGACCATCCCTCATCCGAGACGCCCAACCGTCGCCACGCTGCCAAGCCGCACGGACATCGCTTCCGTCATCTACGACGCCCCGCCGTCATCCGCGGCGCCCAACAGTCCCACGCCGCCAAGCTGCACGGACATCGCGTTCGTCATCTACGACGCCCTGCCGTCATCCGCGACGACCAGCCGTCATCCGCGACGCCCAACCGTCGCCAAGCCGCCAAGCTGCACGGACATCGCCTCCGTCGTCTACGACGCCCTGCCGTCATCCGCGACGCCCAACCGTCGCCAAGCCGCCAAGCCGCACGGACATCGCCTCCGTCGTCTACGACGCCCTGCCGTCATCCGCGACGCCCAACCGTCGCCAAGCCGCCAAGCCGCACGGACATCGCCTCCGTCATCTACGATGCCCCGCCGACATCCGCAACGCTCCGCCGTCATCCGCGACGCCCAGCCGTCGCTACGTTGCCAAGCCGCACGGACATCGCCTTCGTAATCTACGACGCCCTGCCGTCATCCGTGCCGACCATCCGTCATCCGAGACGCCCAACCGTCGCCTCGCTGCCAAGCCGCACGGACATCGCCTCCGTAATCTACGACGCCCTGCTGTCATCCGCGACGACCATCCGTCATCCGAGACGCCCAACCGTCGCCACGCTGACATGCCGCACGGACATCTCCTCCGTCATCCGCGACGACCATCCCTCATCCGAGACGCCCAACCGTCGCCACGCTGCCAAGCCGCACGGACATCGCTTCCGTCATCTACGACGCCCCGCCGTCATCCGCGGCGCCCAACAGTCCCACGCCGTAAAGCTGCACGGACATCGCGTTCGTCATCTACGACGCCCTGCCGTCATCCGCGACGACCAGCCGTCATCCGCGACGCCCAACCGTCGCCACGAAGCCAAGCCGCACGGACATCGCCTCCGTCATCTACGACGCCCAGCCGTCATCCGCAAAGCCCAACCGTCGCTAAGCCGCCAAGCCGCACGGACATCGCCTCCGTCATCTACGATGCCCCGCCGACATCCGCAACGCCCCGCCGTCATCCGCGACTCCCAGCCGTCGCCACGCTGCCAAGTCGCACGGAAATCGCGTCCGTCATCTACGACGCCCCGCCGTCATCTACGACGTCCTGCCGTCATCTACGACGCCCTGCCGTTATTCACGACGCCCAGCCGTCGCCACGCCGCCACTGTGGAAAATAAAGGTCTGTTTCGGACCAAAAATCGATAACTTTTTTAATACTAAAGATAGACTGTTGAAATTTTGCACAAATATAAAGTAGTATATGACGCTTCTAATGAAATAAATTTTATAAAAAAATTTCGTAATACAAAATAAAAAATAAATAAAATAAAAATAAAAAATTTCAAAATGGCATTTATTTTATTTTTCACTAAAAATATTAGTTTAAAAGTGTATGAAAATACCTTAAAATTATTAGAAACGACGAAAAAGACATAACATGCTTACCTACTAATTATAGAAATATTTAGAATAGTTTGTTAATAAAAATTTTAAGCTGTTGTTTTTATGGAATATTGTATAGGTACATTATAGATAGATACTATATTATACTTGGGGACCTTCAGATTCTGAAATCAGTTCGTTGATTTTCAAAAGCTGCAGAGGATCAAGTCCTGCACATTTTTGTTATACGGTTTTTTAATGCTGCTGATGTACGGATCGGAAGTGTATAGAAGAATATGAAATACATTCTCATTTGTAGCTGATCGAGAACATTTCCCGGCATGATGGAGGCAAAACTTTTTATAATTCTTATTACGGGATTCTTGCGCATCTTTTGAAAGTTGACCGATAGTAAGTACTGCAAAATGCTTTATTATGTTTTCTCCGTGAATTAAGATTTTGAAGATGGCATATAGTACCATCCATAACTACTAACATAGATTCGGGCAGTTTCTATAGCATAACTACCAAAATATGAAAATTAAAACAAAAATTTCTATGGCACCCCTCTATTATTCCAAAATTTAAAATTATATTGTTGACTTTAGTATTTGTCGTTGGTAGTTCCACTAAAGATTCATTACCAAATTTTTTTCAGATTTTTTGAGCCAGTAGATACAGAGTTAGAGGGGGGGGGGGAGGACAAAATAAAATACTGCTTTTATCCCCCTAAAGGCGCCATTTTTGAGTTAGAAAAAAAGATTCTACTGACTGAGATCTACATTTTGATACCCTACACGTCTTGGTACCTATACAATTTTTTTTATTTTGGATATGTTTTAAAGCCCCCTGCAGGCACCATTTTTGATTTAGAAAAAAATTAGAAAAACGGTCAAATTTTGCTTGTTTGGTTATACATTTTAACGTGTCACTTCTATAAAAAAAACTTTTTTACCTAGATTTAGCTCGTTAGTGCCCCCCTGAAAAATTATTGTTTCAATAAATTTGTACATCTTTTACTAGAGGGTGTTATTTTACATATTCAGTAAACATTTCAAGTTTCTAGCTTATATAGTTTACAATATATTTTGCTTTGAGTAAAAAAGACGGACGGACGGACGGACGGATGTATGGACGGATGGACGACAAAGTGAGATTAATAGGGTTTCTTTGGAACCCTAAAAAACATACACCAAACTATTGTTATAAACAGATAAAATTTGAAACCGTGATAAATAGCGGTTTTCTGTTTTCTGACTTTTATCACTTTTTTCTCGATAACTTCGGAAACTGCACGTATCTGCAGCTAATTCTTAATACATGTTTTTCATAAACACCTAGGCTACAAATCTACATTATATATAAAGCGTGGGGAAGCGTGGGTGACTGCCAAAAGTCTCGGTGAACTTGAAGAACTTTTTTTTTTTTTTAAATTTTATTGTTTAGTTAATTACTCGTAAACTGAACCGTATAATTAAAAATGTAAAATTTTCCTAGAATCTCCATAAGATAAGCTTTTCAGAAAGGTATAACACTTTATAACTATTCCTACAAAGTTGTATAGAAAATTAACTTTTAAAGTGATGAAGCGAACAGGCTTGAATTTAACATGCACAAAAACAATAAACAGTAGGGCTTCAAAAACTTTCTTTTTACATAAAATTATGTGAAATTCCTGCATTATTGTAAAGATTGACTATTAAACTATTAAATAAAATTGAAATATAATGTCAGTAGCGATATTAGTAAAACACATTTATGATATGCTGTTGTTGTACCATTTTCCACAGTCGCGCCGCCAAGCTGCACGGACATCGCCTCCGTCATCTACGACGCCCAGCCGTCATCCGCGACGCCCAGCCGTCACCACGCTGCCAAGCCGCAACGACATCGCCTCCGTCATCTACGACGCCCCGCCGTCATCCGCGACGCCCCACCGTAATCCGCGAAGCCCAACCGTCCCACGCCGCCAAGCCGTACGGACATCGCCTTCGTAATCTACGACGCCCTGCCGTCATCCGTGCCGACAATCCGTCATCCGAGACGCCCAACCGTTGCCACGCTGCCAAGCCGCACGGACATCTCCTCCGTCATCTACGACGTCCCGCCGTTATCCGCGACGCCCAGCCGTCGCCACGCCACCAAGCCGCAATGACTTCGCTTCCGTCATCTACGACGCCCCGCCGTCATCCGCGGCGCCCAACAGTCCCACGCCGCCAAGCTGCACGGACATCGCGTTCGTCATCTACGACGCCCTGTCGTCATCCGCGACGACCAGCCGTCATCCGCGACGCCCAACCGTCGCCAAGCCGCCAAACCGCACGGACATCGCTTCCGTCATCTACGACGCCCCGCCGTCATCCGCGACGTTAAGCCGTAACTACGCTGCCAAGCCGCAACGACTACGCCTCCGTCATCTTCGACGCCCCGCCGTCATCCGCGACGCCTTGCCGTCATCCGCGGCGCCCAACCGTTCCACGCCGCCAAGCTGCACGGACATCGCCTCCGTCATCTACGACGCCCTGCCGTCATCCGCGACGCCCAACCGTTGCCAAGCCGCCAAGCCGCACGGACATCGCCTCCGTCATCTACGATGCCCAGCCGTCATCCGCGACGGCCAGCCGTCATCCACGACGCCCAACAGTCGCCACACCGCCAAGCCGCACGGACATCTACGACGCCCCGCCGACATCCGCGACGACCAGTCGTCGCCACAATATCAAGCCGCCAAGCCGCACGGACATTGCCTCCGTCATCTACGACGCCCTGCCATCATCCGCGACGACCAGCCGTCATCCGCGACGCCCAACCGTCGCCACGCTGCTAAGCCGCACGGACATCGCCTTTGTCTTCTACGACGCCCCGCCGACATCCGCGACGCCCCGCCGTCATCCGCGACGCCCAGCCGTCACCACGCTGCCAAGCCGCAACGACATCGCCTACGTCTTCTACGACGCCAAGCCGTCATCCGCGAAGCCCAACCGTCCCACGCCGCCAAGCTGCACGGACATCGCCTCCGTCATCTACGACGCCCTGCCGTCATCCGCGACGACCAGAAGTCATCCGCGACGCCCAACCGTCGCCAAACCGCCACGGACATCGCCTCCGTCATCTACGACGCTTCGCCGACATCCCCGACGCCCCGCCGTCATCCGTGACGCCCAGCCGTCGCCACGCTGCCAAGCCGCACGGACATCGCGTCCGTCATCTACGACGCCCTGCCGTCATCTACGACGCCCCGCCGTTATCCGCGACGCCCAGCCGTCGCCACACCCTCATGCCGCACGGACATCGCCTTCCTCTTCTACGACGCCCAGCCGTCATCCACGACGGCCTGCCATCATCCGCGACGCTTAGCCGACATCCGCGACGCCCAGCTGTCGCCCACGCATCTCAGCAGCACGAACATCAACGTCGCCGCCGCGACGCTTATTATTATATATAAATATAAGCTTAATAAATATAATAACGAAATACACCGTCTGTCTATAGTTGCCTGCACTCACCCATCCACGCTCCCACTAGTACACCTAAACGAGCGTACAACGCGTTTTTGCATAAAACTCAATGAGCTTAGTTTAAAATTTCACTACAATTCATTTTTCTCACATTTATTTTTTACATGCAGGATCGATCTTATGAGGTATGTTTAATATACCTCTCATTTGAATATTTGTAAAACGGACATTGTCCTCCGTCATCCACGACGCTAAGCCGACATCCACGACGCTTAGCCAACATCCGCGACGCCCCGCCGTCATCCGTGATGCCCCGCCGTCGCCTCGCTGTCAAGCTACACGGACATCTTCGCCGTCATCCGCGACGCCCAACCGTCGCCACAAAGCCAAGCCGCACGGACATCGCCTCCGTCATCCGCGACGCCCCGCCGTCATCCGCGACGCCCAACCGTAGCTACGCCGCCAAGCCGCACGGACATCGCCTCCGTCATCAACGACGCCCTGCCATCATCCGCGACATCAAGCCGTCATCCGCGATGCCCAGCCGGCGCCACGCTGCCAAGCCGCACGGAAATCGCGTCCGTCATCTACGACGCCCCGCCGTCATCTACGACGTCCTGCCGTCATCCGCGACGCCCCGCCGTCATCCGCGACGCCCAGCCGTCACCACGCTGCCAAGCCGCAACGACATCGCCTTCGTCATCTACGACGCCCCGCCGTCATCCCCGACGCCCCGCCGTCATCCGCGAAGCCCAACCGTCCCACGCCGCCAAGCCGCACGGACATCGCCTTTGTCTTCTACGACGCCCCGCCGACATCCGCGACTCCCAGCCGTCACCACGCTGCCAAGCCGCAACGACATCGCCTACGTCTTCTACGACGCCAAGCCGTCATCCGCGACGCCCCGCCGTCATCCGCGAAGCCCAACCGTCCCACGCCGCCAAGCTGCACGGACATCGCCTCCGTCATCTACGATGCCCTGCCGTCATCCGCGACGACCAGAAGTCATCCGCGACGCCCAACCGTCGCCAAACCGCCAAGCCGCACGGACATCGCCTCCGTCATCTACTACGCTTCGCCGACATCCCCGACGCCCCGCCGTCATCCGTGACGCCCAGCCGTCGCCACGCTGCCAAGCCGTCGCCACGCTGCCAAGCCGCACGGACATCGCGTCCGTCATCTACGACGCCCTGCCGTCATCTACGACGCCCCGCCGTTATCCGCGACGCCCAGCCGTCACCACACCCTCATGCCGCACGGACATCGCCTTCCTCTTCTACGACGCCCAGCCGTCATCCACGACGGCCTGCCATCATCCGCGACGCCCAACCGTCGCCACGCCGCCAAGCCGAACGGACATCGCCTCCGTCATCTACGACGCCCAACCGTCATCCGCGACGCCCAGCTGTCGCCCACGCATCTCAGCAGCACGAACATCAACGTCGCCGCCGCGACGCTTATTATTATATATAAATATAAGCTCAATAAATATAATAACGAAATACACCGTCTGTCTATTGTTGCCTGCACTCACCCATCCACGCTCCCACTAGTACACCTAAACGAGCGTACAACGCGTTTTTGCATAAAACTCAATGAGCTTAGATTAAAATTTCACTACAATTCATTTTTCTCACATTTATTTTTTACATGCAGGATCGATCTTATGAGGTATGTTTAATATACCTCTCATTTGAATATTTGTAAAACGGACATTGTCCTCCGTCATCCACGACGCTTAGCCGACATCCACGACGCTTAGCCAACATCCGTGACGCCCCGCCGTCATCCGCGACGCCCCGCCGTCATCCGTGATGCCCCGCCGTCGCCTCGCTGTCAAGCTACAAGGACATCTTCGCCGTCATCCGCGACGCCCAATCGTCGCCACAAAGCCAAGCCGCACGGACGTCGCCTCCGTCATCCGCGACGCCCCGCCGTCATCCGCGACGCCCAACCGTAGCTACGCCGCCAAGCCGCACGGACATCGCCTCCGTCATCAACGACGCCCTGCCATCATCCGCGACATCAAGCCGTCATCCGCGACGCCCAGCCGGCGCCACGCTGCCAAGCCGCACGGAAATCGCGTCCGTCATCTACGACGCCCCGCCGTCATCTACGACGTCCTGCCGTCATCTACGACGCCCTGCCGTTATCCACGACGCCCAGCCGTCGCCACGCCGCCAAGCCGCACGGACATCGCCTCCGTCATCTACGACGCCCAGCCGTCATCCGCGACGCTTAACCATCGCCACGCCGCCAAGCCGCACGGACATCGCCTCCGTCATCTACGACGCCCTGCCGTTATCCGCGACGCCCAGCCGTCGCCACGCCGCCAAGCCGCACGGACATCGCCGCCGTCATCTACGACGCCCAGCCGTCATCCGCGACGCCCAACCGTCGTCACGCCGCCAAGCCGCACGGACATCGCATCTGTCATCTACGACGCCCAGCCGTCATCCGCGACGGCCAGCCGTCATCCGCGACACCCAACCGTCGCCACGCTGACAATCCGGACGGACATCGCCTCCGTCATCTGACGCCCTGCCGTTATCCGCGACGGCCAGCCGTCATCCACGACGCCCAACCGTCGAAACGCCGCCAAGCCGCACGGACATCTACTACGCCCCGCCGACATCCGCGACGACCAGTCGTCTCCACAATATCAAGCCGCACGAACATCGTCCTCCGTCATTTACGACGCTTAGCCGTCATCCGCGACGCCCCGCCGTCATCCGCGACACCCAACCGTCGCCACGCTGACAATCCGCACGGACATCGCCTCCGTCATCTACGACGCCCTGCCGTTATCCGCGACGCCCAGCTTTTGCCACGCTGCCAAACCGCACGGACATCGCCTCCGTCAACTACGACGCCCAGCCGTCACCCGCGACGGCCAGCCGTCATCCACGTCGCCAAACCGTCGAAACGCCGCCAAGCCGCACGGACATCTACTACGCCCCGCCGACATCCGCGACGACCAGTCGTCTCCACAATATCAAGCCGCACGAACATCGTCCTCCGTCATTTACGACGCTTAGCCGTCATCCGCGACGCCCCGCGCGTCATCCGCGACACCCAACCGTCGCCACGCTGACAATCCGCACGGACATCGCCTCCGTCATCTAGGATGCCCTGCCATCATCCGCTACGCCCAACCGTCGCCACGCTGCCAAGCCGCACAGACATCGCCTCCGTCATCTATGACGCCCCGCCGTCATCCGCGACGCCCAGCCGTCGCCACGCCGCCAAGCCGCACGGACATCGCCTCCGTCATCTACGACGCCCCGCCGTTATCCGCGACGCCCAGCCGTCACCACGCCGCCAAGCCGCACGGACATCGCCTCCGTCATCTACGACGCCCCGCTCTCATCCGCGACGCCCCGCCGTCATCTTCGTCGCCCAACCGTCATCCGCGACGCCCAGCCGTCGCCACAATATCAAGACGCACGGACAACGTCCTCTGTCATCCACGACGCTTAGCCGTCATCCGCGACGCTCCGCCGGCATCTTCGACGCTCAGCCGTCGCCACGCTGCCAAGCCGCACGGACATCGCGTCTGTCATCTACGACGCCCCGCCGTCATCTACGACGCCCTGCCGTCATTCGTGACGCCTCGCCGTCGCCCCGCTGTCAAGCTACACGGACATCCCCGCCGTCATCCGCGACGCCCAACCGTCGCCACGAAGCTAAGCCGCACAGACATCGCCTCCGTCATCCGCGACGCCCAACCGTCACTACGCTGCCAAGCCGCACGGACATCGCCTCCGTCATCTACGACGCCCTGCCACCATCCGCGACGACCAGCCGTCATCCGCGACGCCCAACCGTCGCCACGCTGCTAAGCCGCACGGACATCGCCTCCGTCATCTACGACGCCCCGCCGACATCCGCGACGCCCCGCCGTCATCCGCGACGCCCAGCCGTCACCACGCTGCCAAGCCGCAACGACATCGCCTCCGTCATCTACGACGCCCCGCCGTTATCCGCGACGCCCCGCCGTCATCCGGGAAGCCCAACCGTCCCACGCCGCCAAGCAGCACGGACATCGCCTCCGTCATCTACGACGCCTTGCCGTCATCCGCGACGCCCAACCGTCGCCAAACCGCCAACCCGCACGGACATCGCCTCCGTCATCTACGACGCTTCGCCGACATCCCCGACGCCCCGCCGTCATCCGCGACGCCCAGCCGTCGCGACGCTGCCAAGCCGCATGGATATCGCGTCCGTCATCTACGACGCCCTGCCGTCATCTACGACGCACCGCCGTTATCCGTGACGCCCAGCCGTCGCCACGCCCTCATGCCGAACAGACATCGCCTTCTTCTTCTACGACGCCCAGCCGTCATCCACGACGGCCTGCCATCATCCGCGACGCCCAACCGTCGCCACGCCGCCAAGCCGCACGGACATCGCCTCCGTCATCTACGACGCCCCACCGTCATCCGCGACGCTTAGCCGACATCCGCGACGCCCAGCTGTCGCCCACGCATCTCAGCAGCACGAACATCAACGTCGCCGCCGCGACGCTTATTATTATATATAAATATAAGCTCAATAAATATAATAACGAAATACACCGTCTGTCTATTGTTGCCTGCACTCACCCATCCACGCTCCCACTAGTACACCTAAACGAGCGTACAACGCGTTTTTGTATAAAACTCAATGAGCTTAGTTTAAAATTTCACTACAATTCATTTTTCTCACATTTATTTTTTACATGCAGGATCGATCTTATGAGGTATGTTTAATAAAACTCTCATTTGAATATTTGTAAAACGGACATCGTCCTCCGTCATCCACGACGCTTAGCCGACATCCACGACGGTTAGCCAACATCCGCGACGCCCCGTTGTCATCCGCGACGCTCCGCCGTCATCCGTGATGCCCCGCCGTCGACTCGCTGTCAAGCTACACGGACATCTTCGCCGTCATCCGCGACGCCCAACCGTCGCCACGCTGCCAAGCCGCACGGACATCGCCTCCGTCGGCCGCGACGCCCCGCCGTCATCCGCGACGCCCAACCGTAGCAACGCCGCCAAGCCGCACGGACATCGCCTCCGTCATCAACGACGCCCTGCCGTCATCCGAGACGGCCAGCAGTCATCCGCGACGCCCAACCGTCGCCACGCCGCCAAGCCGCACGGACATCTACGACGCCCCGCCGACATCCGCGACGACCAGCCGTCGCCACAATATCAAGCCGCACGAACATCGTCCTCCGTCATTTACGATGCCCCGCCTTCATCCGCGACGCCCAGCCGTCGCAACGCTGCCAAGCCGCACGGACATCGCCTCCGTCATCTTCGACGCTCTGCCGTCATCCGCGACGCCCAGCCGTCGCCACGCCGCCAAGCCGCACGGACATCGTCTCCGACATCTACAACGCCCTGCCGTCCTCCGCGACGCCCCGCCGTCATCCGCGACGCCCAGCCGTCTTCACGCTGCCAAGCCGCAACGACATCGCTTCCGTCATCTACGACGACCAGCCGTCATCCGCGATACCCAACCGTCGCCACGCTGACAATCCGCACGGACATCGCCTCCGTCATCTACGACGCCAAGCCGCCATCCGCGACGCCCAACCATCGCCACGCCGCCAAGCCTTACGGACCTCGCCTCCGTCATCTACGACTCCCTGCCGTCATCCGAGACGACCAGCCGTCGCCACACCGCCAAACCGCACGTACATCGCCTCCGTCAACTACGACGCCCAGCCGTCATCCACGACGACCAGCCGTTACCACAATATCAAGCCGCACGAACATCGTCCTCCGTCATTTACGACGCCCCGCCTTCATCCGCGACGCCCAGCCGTCGCAACGCTGCCAAGCCGCACGTACATCGCCTCCGTCATCTTCGACGCACTGCCGTCATCCGCGACGACCAGCCGTCATCCGCGACGCCCAGCCGTCGCCATGCCGCCAAGCCGCACGGACATCGCCTCCGACATCTACAACGCCCTGCCGTCCTCCGCGACGCCCCGCCGTCATCCGCGACGCCCAGCCGTCTTCACGCTGCCAAGCCGCAACGACATCGCTTCCGTCATCTACGACGACCAGCCGTCATCCGCGATACCCAACCGTCGCCACGCTGACAATCCGCACGGACATCGCCTCCGTCATCTACGACGCCCAGCCGCACGGACATCTACGACGCCCCGCCGACATCCGCGACGACCAGCCGACACCACAATATCAAGCCGCACGAACATCGTCCTCCGTCATTTACGACGCCCCGCCTTCATCCGCGACGCCCAGCCGTCGCAACGCTGCCAAGCCGCACGGACATCGCCTCCGTCATCTTCGACGCACTTCCGTCATCCGCGACGACCAGCCGTCATCCGCGACGCCCAGCCGTCGCCACGCCGCCAAGCCGCACGGACATCGCCTCCGACATCTACAACGCCCTGCCGTCCTCCGCGACGCCCCGCCGTCATCCGCGACGCCCAGCCGTCTTCACGCTGCCAAGCCGCTACGACATCGCTTCCGTCATCTACGACGACCAGCCGTCATCCGCGATACCCAACCGTCGCCACGCTGACAATCCGCACGGACATCGCCTCCGTCATCTACGACGCCCAGCCGCCATCCGCGACGCCCAACCATCGCCACGCCGCCAAGCCGCACGGACATCGCATCTGTCATCTACGACGCCCAGCCGTCATCCGCGACGACCAGCCGTCATCCGCGACACCCAACCGTCGCCACGCTGACAATCCGTACAGACCTCGCCTCCGTCATCTACGACTCCCTGCCGTCATCCGCGACGACCAGCCGTCGCCACGCCGCCAAACCGCACGTACATCGCCTCCGTCAACTACTTCGCCCAGCCGTCATCCACGACGCCCAACCGTCGCCACGCCGCCAAGCCGCACGGACATCTACGACGACCAGCCGTCGCCACAATATCAAGCCGCCAAGCCGCACGGACATTGCCTCCGTCATCTACGACGCCCTGCCATCATCCGCGACGACCAGCCGTCATCCGCGACGCCCAACCGTCGCCACGCTGCTAAGCCGCACGGACATCGCCTTTGTCTTCTACGACGCCCCGCCGACATCCGCGACGCCCCGCCGTCATCCGCGACGCCCAGCCGTCACCACGCTGCCAAGCCGCAACGACATCGCCTCCGTCTTCTACGACGCCATGCCGTCATCCGCGACGCCCCGCCGTCATCCGCGAAGCCCAACCGTCCCACGCCGCCAAGCTGCACGGACATCGCCTCCGTCATCTACGACGCCCTGCCGTCATCCGCGACGACCAGAAGTCATCCGCGACGCCCAACCGTCGCCAAACCGCCAAGCCGCACGGACATCGCCTCCGTCATCTACAACGCTTCGCCGACATCCCCGACGCCCCGCCGTCATCCGTGACGCCCAGCCGTCGCCACGCTGCCAAGCCGCACGGACATCGCGTCCGTCATCTACGACGCCCTGCCGTCATTTACGACGCCCCGCCGTTATCCGCGACGCCCAACCGTCGCCACGCCCTCATGCCGCACGGACATCGCCTCTGTCATCTACGACGCCCAGCCGTCATCCACGACGCCCAACCGTGGCCACGCCGCCAAGCCGCACAGACATCGCCTCCGTTATCTACGACGCCCTGCCGTCATCCGCGAAGATCAGCCGTCATCCGCGACGCCCAACCGTGGCCACGCCGCCAAGCCGCACAGACATCGCCTCCGTCATCTACGACGCCCCGCCGTCATCCGCGACGACCAGCCGTCATCCGCGACGCCCAGCCGTCGCCACAATATCAAGCCGCACGGACATCGTCCTCCGTCATCCACGACTCTTAGCCGACATCCGCGACGCCCTGCTGTCGCCCACGTATCTCAGCCGCACGAACTTCAACGTCGCCACCGCGACGCTTATTATTATATATAAATATAAGCTCAATAAATATATTAACGAAATACACCGTCTGTCTATTGTTGCCTGCACTCACCCACCCACGCTCCCACTAGTACACCTGAACGCGCGTACAACGCGTTTTTGTGGTAAACTCAATGAGCTAAGTTTAAAATTTCACTACAATTCAGTTTCCTCACATTTATTTTTTACATGCAGGATCGATCTTATATGATGTATGTTTAATAAAACTCTCATTTGAATATTTGTAAAATGGACATAATTATTTCTTTATGAATTTGATCTGGCGGAAAAAAATATCATGAGGATGGGGGTTTCGAAATCCATGCGAGCGAAGCCGCGGGTTGCAGCTAGTATGTTATATAATTAGTTAAATTTCATTAATAACAAAGACTATAAAATCAAATATTGACGAAAAAATGTGCCAAAAATAATATAGATATATCTTAAGTATTACATTTATTATTACTTATAGGAAGGTTAAAGCACCCTTTATATACAAAATGTAATTATAGAAGGTCGGTAACCTTGAGAAGGAAAAAATATACAATAATCTAACATTGATAAAGATTTATTTAATCATTGTAAAAATAATATAACAATTCGTAATATTATTAGAAACATAATGCCTCATCTAGCAGGCGTTGTCGTTGCAAACCCAACCAACGGCGAGGCAAGTACAGTCACTACATCCGTTCCTCTTTGTAGTTCCGGGAATACAAAGTCCAGCTGAAATAATACAGTAAAAGATTTAGAGTTCGAGCTGTATATTAAATACTGAACCTGTTTAAAAATCACTTTTAAAAATCCTTAGAAAATATATAATTAAAATTTTTTTTAATAAAATTTAAAATTTTTTTTACAAAAGTTGTTAATTTAAATATATTTATTAAGATAAAGTACTAATTGATATATCATTCCATTTAGAACTTTTAAATTATCCCCAATTTAAGTTTTGCATTTTTAAACTTTTCAAATATCAAATAATCAGACATCATTACTTCTACTTTTTAAAGAAAAATATAAAATAAAATTTCAATAATATTTAACGAAACTAGAGCACTTTTAGTAAAACCCTAAAATTTGGGAACAATTTTCTAAACAATTCTATTGTTTAGAAAATTGTTCCCAAATTTTCTAAACAATAGAATTTTAGGGTTTTACTAAAAGTGCTCTAGAATGTATGAAAATTTTTTTTTACAAAAGTTTCTTACTTTTTTATGATTTTTAAAATTATCTACTTTTGGATATACCGTTCCATTTGATTTTGCTGAGAAATGGGAGTGTATCCCTCAAACTACCCCCTAAGGAGGGGTTTTAGGGGGTTGAAAATATTTTCCTGAAATTCTTTAGGGTCAATATATATAATAAATTTTTTATCATTAAACTATCTTCAATAGTTTGGGCGTAAAAAATAGTGGACGGGTGGTCTGGAACACCCAGTATACAAGCTTTGAGGCTTCTGCGGTGATCTAGATACAGATCTTGGCTTCTGGGTGTAAGCCGCATCAATTTTAAGTATTTACTTACCTGTGGCAGAATAGTCGAATACTGGAAAAAAATATAGAAATTATTATTTTAAAATACGTTATTTATTATGTTTGTACACTTACTGCTCGTAGGTTTCTTTCCCCAACTTCCCCCATAGTTAGGTACTTGTTGCGGTACCACTATATGTTGTTGCGATGGTATCACGTACTGCGTAACAGTTGGTTTTCCATAAACGATCTCTGTGGAACATATTTATGCACAATAGAAATAAAATTTATAGAGAACGTTATTTTCTATAATTTATGTCCCGTTTATCTTTGCATATCTTTTATCAGTTAACCTTTGTCATTTTTTTATAAATAGTAACACGTACAATGTTCACTCTCACAATCAGTATTATTTTTATAAGGTACTGGAACCAGTCTTGGCCACTTTAAAAGCAAGGTATACTGTTTTTGGGATTGATGGGGTACTTTTTTATAATTCTCATCAACTCATGTTACTAATAAAACAAGTACCTCCTTATTAAATCAAATGTTTGTTTTAAAAAAATCTCCAGTAATGGGCACTTGCTAATGATTACAAAGTACAAAGACTCAAAAGTTATAAAATAAAAAATCGTAAAATTGTAATCAATATGTTGTAGATGCTATGATAATACCTATAATAATTAATAAATAGATTATACTAATAATTAGTTTAAATGTCCACCCATCGCCAATTGTCATTAATTAACTATTAAGTTGTTTTACAGTTAGTATATATCAACAAATATTTCTAATTAAATTGAGTACAATTAATTAAAAGACTGGTGCCAGTACCTTACAGCAGATAAAATTTAACAAATTTATTTTCAGAAATGCTATATTTAAATGTCGGCACTAAATTATAGAAAATTATATTTCAAATCTTCAAGATTTAATGTATACCATATATTTTATGTAAATGAAAAAATGTTTACCTTCTTCGAAAAATGTTCTTCTGGGTTGTTTATGAGTGCCCCAAAATTCTGTGAATAAAAAATTTATTATTAAAAATAAAAAAAGTTATAGGTATTTTATAAATATATTTATATTTAAATAGCTGTTACCCGCAACTTCGTTCGCGTGAAATTAAGGTTAGGTTAAGAACTGCCCCCATGAAGAAGATAAAGGTTAGATAATGCAGATTTCTGTTATTATAGTCGATAAAACAGGTCGCACGTACAAATATCACATAGCCAGTTTTTCGGAATATAAAGTAACCTATATCCTTACTAAAGATATAAGTTATCTTTCTGCCAAATTTCATTAGATCTGTTTAGACTTTTAGCCGTGAAAAGGCAACAAATAAACAAACAAACAAACAGACATACAGGCACATTTTCTCATTTATAATATTAACTAGCTTCGCCCGCGTGGACTACGGAATTATTGTTTAGTATTTGATTAAAATATAAATGAATTAAGTACAAACACGATTAATTATTATCGTAATAAGAACTAACCAATACCTAAATTAACTAAAAAAACGAATCAGAACAAAAATTACGAATAATGTTTGTTCTGTTTAAATTTAAAAGTTAATAATTGAAAACAAAATAAAAAACTGCCGGCCGAGCGCAGAATCTTCCCTCTGCCCCCGCGACACTTCATCATAATATATTACTGTATGTATATTTCAAGTTATTTCCTAAACCAAAAGACCAAATGGAATGCTGTAAAGGGCAAATTATATGAGGCGTTTATTTTGAAAGTAGCCTAAGTCCATTTTTCCCTTTTTTTTGTTGACTATAGTAACGTGTATAATTAGAAGTAATCTATCATAAAAAACAATTTTTGGTTAAATATATTCAAAGGAAATATTTTTTTTAACACATTAATTTTCACAATTAATTTAAAGTTAAAAACTTTATTTTGAAAGTGGCTTAAGTCCACTTCAGTATTGATAATGTTGTTAATTTATCACAATACACTATGAGCCAGGAGACCCTGTTCTATGGCCAAAAGTCCAGAAGTTATCTGATTTAATTAAAATTCATTTTATAAGGGTTTTTTGGGACGCTGATTTCAAATTTTTAATAAAAATTCAAAAATTCAAAATGGCGGAACTAATATGGCGACTAATATATTTCAAAAGTTATCCGATTTAAATAAAATTCATTTCATAAGGTTCTATTGGAACACTCATTTCAAATTTTTTATAAAAATTTTAAAATTCAAAATGGCGGATCCAATATGGCGACCAATATATTTCAAAATTTATCCGATTTAAATAAAATTCATTTTATAAGTTTTTATTGGGACGCTGATTAAAATTTTTTTATAAAAATTGTAAAATTTAAAATGGCGGATACAATATGGCGACCAAGATATTTCAAAAGTTATCCGATTTTAACCCTCCGTTAGGCGCGTGGCGTACATGCGTAGACCACTACTATAAAAACTGTAACAATACAAACCACGCTTTATTTTAGCACGTACCCTTTTGAGTAGCTGCCGATTACATATCCTTATATATTATTAGTTACTTAGTTGCAATTTTTTAGCCCGGTGTTTTGAGTTATAGCGAATCAAAAACGGCTGGTCTACGCATGTATGCCACGCGCCTAACGGTGTAACTATTTTTGTAGTGCTTCGATTTTTTATTTTCATCATTTTTGTAAGAAATAGTGGTTTTATTTTATGGGCGTGTATTATATTTTACTAATTTCAAAAATATAGACATGTTTAACTCAAAAAAACTTTGCGTGGGAGTATTTAAAGCCCCACAAAGAGTTTAGGACAATGCCGAGCGTACGTGATTTTCATAATTGTAGAACGCCACACCATTATAGGCAAGGGCATCCATGGGCGGGAGGGGGCTAATGGGGGTACTTACCCCCCTCCCCACCCCCTTCAGGGATCTAAAAAATTGATGTAATATTCTATTCTATAATGTGTTTGGAGAAAAAATTTTTTTTGGGAGGGGGGGGGGGGGGTAAAGTTAATTGATATTTGTTTTAGTCATTGAAAGTCTACACATGATCATGCCTGCCCAAAGTAGCGAAAAGTGAAAAAAAATACCTAGTGATCTTTTTTTTGGTCAATGCGATAAGGTCTAGGTCATCACTCCACCCCACCCCCCTCGGAATTTTTTTTTCGACTTTCCTGCAAATAGGCTAGGTGATTATGTCGTACGGTGCAATATTTATTCTAGAAATTGCAATAATTTGGCAAATATGTGTAAAAAGACCATATGAGATATATTCGCACTGCATTTTTACCTAAATAAAAATATCCAATTTTGATCGCCATTTTCATACTTTTCTTTGAAACATTTTCATTGCAATTTTTTTGTATTTCTATATATTAATCATAATTAACATATTTTGATAATCATTTTTTTATTTAGATATATTATGTTTATTTTTTAAATTAATATAGAATTTATGACAATAAAACGTCTAAAAATGATATTTAACTTTGTTTATTTTTCCACAACAAAATATATAAAAATTTTAATAAAAATGATGTGTTGTATACAAAAGTATACATCAATAAACATCATAGTTCAACTCATTTGAAATAAAAATCAAATTCAGCTATTATAGGCCCTATTGAAAATGGTCTACGCATGTATGCCGCGCGCCTAAACTCGCGACAGTAGTAAGCGCGCCTAACGGAGGGTTAATAAAATTCATTTTATAAGGTTTTATTGGGACGCTGATTTCAATTTTATTATAAAAATTTAAAAATTCAAAATGGCAGATACAATATGGCGACCAATATATTTCACAAGTTATTCAATTTAAATAAAATTAATTTTATAAGCACGCGGTGTAAACAAATAACAATCTAAATACAAGTAATCTCCTTACAACAATCCACAACAAAGTTTCGCTCTAACACTATGAATGAAACTAAAAATTGCATAAACTCACCCCCTGACTACCCCGGCCATTAGGGGTCGAGTGTCGATTTTTTTTTTTATTGAAGACTGTTTTGTCCAAATTCACCTGTATAACTAAAGCAAATATGCAGATAAACATATCAAAAACCCACCCTCGTCCACCTCTTACGCTATTAGGGGTTGAATGTTGAAATTTTTATTTTAATTGAATATTATTATATTTTCTCCGAATTTACCTTAATATCGCAAAAAGTACATATGTAGATAAATATATCAAAATTTTGAAAATTAGACACCAATAACCCCCCCTGCCCTCCTCCCATCTCTTAGGGGTTGAATTTTCGAAAATACTATTTGTCTTGTACAATATGTGTGCAATGTTTCATTCGAGTGAATACTAACAATTTTTTTTTCGTCATATAATCTTTTCCACCCCCTTGCACCCCTTAGGAGTTTAATTTTGGGAAATACTTAAATACTAGTTTCATTATTTGTATAGTATTCATTTTAAGTTTCAAGTAAATCCAACCAAAAAATATTTTCCCATACAACATTTTACACCCCTTTTTACCCCCGTAGGGGTTGAATTTAGAAAAGTATTTTCTTAATGGGTGCTTAGATCATAAAAGGAAGACACCCCTCAAATTTCACGGTCCAGAGAAAGTTTGTACACTCGTAGTAGGTACTATATTCGGTTATACAATGTGAAATAAATATGTACCTACATATCATTCTTGTACGTTTAGAAGAGTTTCACAGTCAAGCAAATGAAAACGGGCAAAAAGGGGCAGATCTAGGCTGAAGTGCACATCCTAGAGAAGACATTTGTGAGTCTCATTACTTAATACAAGGCGGTATCTTTCGGTATTCGCAATCGGCAGCAGGTGATTTGCTGAAAAATCTTGTTTTTTTATACTAAAAATGTGGTTTTACTTCAGTAAAACTGAAAATAACGCATTCATGTGACATTTAAAATTATTTTTGAACTTCCACGAATGAAATAATCCAAATATACGGCTTGGAATTTATGACTTTACAATAAATACTACATTTTACAAGCGACAGTAAAGTAACTTTTTTTATACATTTTTCAACTTTGCTCCCCTGTCATTTGAACAGGAATTGATTAATCAACATGTAATTGCCATCATAACTACTTCAATTAATGCTGAATTCAGTGGTCTAATTCGTTTTCTCAAATTCGAAAATAGACTTTTGGCCACAGAACAGGTTCTCCTGGCCCATAGTGCAATAGCTGGAAAACTAAACCTTTTTACGGAAAAAGTCCACGTAAATAGAACACAAATATTTTTCATTTTCTTTGTAACATAAAAGCAGTAACTGTGGCTTAAATATAAAAGTTAGACATATGGTGTCGTGGAGTTTATTTTATATCTTTTTACTCTACACAGTTCTTTAATACAATATTTTAGGCAACGTATTGCAAAACAGCGCACCGACGGCAAACTTTTTTCTGACTTGATTTACTATGATTTACTGCTTATTTGTTATGTTACCTAACATAACAAAATATAGCCTATAACCTGGCCAGATAACGTACCTATGAATTAAAAAAGAAATCACGTAAATCGAATAAGTGGTTCTCGAGTAATAAGCGCACTAACGGACAGACAGACAGAGAGACGTTGAACTTCATATATGTATATTAAGGATGTAAATAATAAAAATACTTACTATCGTCTATGAAAATCCTGGTATTAACTGCCTTAGCTGGTTTGTTCCGTTCTGTTTATAACATAAAAAATATACAGGGTAAAAAGTGCGTTCACGATGAAACAAATTCGTTTAAAATTCAGGTAATTATTTTGTGCAAAAACGCTCGGACCCGTCGATTAGTATTTTTAATTGCAGATTTTTTAACATAAGAAAATTGTATACAGGGTGTCTCAAGAAAAACATATGCTGTCATCATTGATTTTTTTAAATGGAACACCCTATATATTATATCATTTTTGAATTGTGTGACAAATTCTGAACACTTTTTGTACAGCATATCATATCTCTAAAATTAGTGGTTTTCGGAATAATGACGTTTGAAAATTGACATTTTGAAATACACACAAGTCAAATAAAATGTTTAAATTAAAAAAATACACCTTGAACATTTTTTTAAAAGCCAACAAAAATATCCTGGTATGCCAAAAAAAATTGAACTTTTTTTTTCTTTTTTTTTCCTTTGTTTTCTTTTTTTTTCCTTTTTTTTGCAATACCAGGTTATTTTTGTTGGCTTTTAAAAAAATGTTCAAAGTGTTATGCTCATTAGGGTGTCCGTTCTTATTGAAATATTAACGGGAAACCCCCTCAATCTGTTCTTTGTGACCAAAAAATAATGTAACCGTAAATTCAGCGTTGATGTTTAAGCTATGCTCAATGCACTTTAAATTTAACGTGTATTTTAAATAGCAATTTTCACGACTCTTTCTGGTAGCTGACATTTTAAAATAACGGGTCTAGGTTTTTTTTATTAATTTATAACAAATTTTTTGTTTAATCGTTTAATAAAAAAAACTATAGTTTTCTTTAATAATTTGCTATCGACCAGAAAAAGTCATAATATATGTAGAGGTAAAGGTGGTATTATGGGCAATATGGGCACCCTTAATATCTGAAGAAGAAGCAAATGTATTTTAAAGGAAACGGCCTGAACTTGTAGTAGTAGTTCATATAAAAGTATGTATGAGAGCTGGCGTCGACATCTCACTCAGTTAAAGAGTTGCTACAAGTTTTGTGTTTGTGCTCTAACGAAAACTTTGAAAGTAAATATTTATACTGATTTTAAAACCATTATACATAATTACTGTATATTGTGGACATACTAAGATTGTATTACAGTAATTTTTTAGCGATTTGAGGTTAAAGTTAATTGTTTGTGGTCTTTTGTTTTCCAATATGACGAGGATGGTAATTTGGGCATTTTTTATGCTGGTATTATGGACCTCTACTGTAAGGTGCCCATATTACAACCACTAAACAGAAGTTTATGTATGCGATTTTTGCAAGTAGACCCCCATTATGTTTCACTCTTGTTATAAAATGAGTTATTTGTAATTTTTCACAATAAAACTTTGTTTTGTACCATAAAATTAGATTTATTTCGGTATTTACCATGGTGCCCATATTACCAGCACAACTCGGAATTTTCTCGAAGAATACTTAGTTCAATAATTTTTTTTAGCTCATTAAGTAGTAGGCCTATGACATAATTAACAACACAATGTGTTAACCAAATGTTACAGTATGCTTTCTTTCAATTTTCAGATTGATTGAAGGGTTATTGTACTTTTTATTGTAAAAAAACAAAATGGGTGCCCATAATACGACCTTTACCTCTACACAGGGCCGGATTAACAACGTAGCAGGAGTAGCAAATGCTACGGGCCCCGCGTCTCTGGGGGCCCCGCGACTTTGCGGAAAAATATCTCTTATTGGACTTACCACTTACCGTCCAATGGATGATACGGGGTGTCCAAATCTACATTAATTAATAATTAAAATTTAGGGTTTCCGATCTCGATTCGATTTAATCGAAAAATCGATTTTTGAATCTCCGATCTTTGATATTTTTAATCGATTTTTATAAATTTGCTCAAATCAAATCAAGAAAATGTTGTTTGTAAAAGTGGTGTTTTATTATACACACCTCAAAAAAATGAAAGGATAATTAAAAAAAAGCAAAACAAAAAATTCATTCAATTTGCGTGTTCCAAAGCACATTTAAAAGTTTGTGCTTTCTAATTTTTGAATAAAAATTTCAACAAATTTTATCATCCTTTTCCGTTCTTTTCCAAGGGTTAAAAGGGTTCAAAAAAATATTCCTTAAGCGGTCCGTGCTCTATGTCTATGGTAAAATATTTACCTCTTTTTTGGTTATTTAAAGCTTCCAATGGGAAAAATGTCTAATAAATTGAATGAATTGACTTTTTTTATTATTGAAAGTCTATAGAGGTGATGACCATCCAATTTATTTAAAAAATAGATCCCACTGATATTTTTATGTCAAATTCACAGGGGGTGACGCCCGCTTAATGTGCAAAAAAAATCCTATTTACTTTTTTCGGGGGGAGTGGGTGAAGTTATCAATTGACTCCCCGAGTCCCCCCCCCCCGACGCCACTGCCAAGGGCCTCTTTATAACATTTGCTACGGGCCCCGCGCTTGCTTAATCCGGCCCTGCCTCTACATATAAGAAAAACGCTGAATTTGCAGCTTTAGTACCTTATTGCAAAGAACAAATTTCTCGTTAATATAGACACCCTAATGCACATATGTTTAAAATCAAGAAAAGGCTTCTGCAGTCATCTTTATGTAGGTGATTTATATAAAATATGTTCACATTGATTTTGTAATCTAGATCTACATATAAATATTTTAAAAATTTAACTTACGTTGACGAATTTTATTATATACTTCTGGTGGTACCAATAAGTCTAAAAAAAAATAAAAATATATAAAATATAAATATATACAGTGTGTCCCAGAATATATGTAACAAGATTACATCTCGTAATGAACAAAAAAAAATCGAATTTCGAAATGACATTTGGGGCTCGAGTCCTGCTTGATACAAAACTAGCGTATACCAAAAATTAGTTGATTTGGTCATCTACAGCAGGCCTGCACAACTCAAAATGTAAGGCGAGCCGTAATACTTTATGAAAAACTTGTGCGGGCCGAATGAAAATAGGGAGGGTGGAAAGCTATTAAAAAATAATAATATTTAATTATTTAAAAATGAAATAAATATTTATATTATTTTTCTGTATACCGGACAAAAGTTTCATGGTTTTGAGGGTGCTAAATATTGACACTATGGGGTGACTTTAGAAAGGTCACTTTGATGGGTTTTCTGATTCAGTTTTCTTTTCGAAATCTAAACCTATATTTTTTGTTGCAAATACCTAATTTAAGAGATAAAATAAACAACTTTTGTTTGAAATTTTTTTTCTGAAAATGTGAATTTTTTATGATATGGACAAACCAAAGAGAAATTTCTGGATTTTCTATAATTTTTTATTCGAAAACTATAAACTTTTAAGAAAAATCATAAAATTAAAAAAGTACTTAGAACCAAGCAAGGATTCTCAGATAATTGTTTTTAAAATTTATTGTTAATTTTTTTATGCAAAAAAAAATTGAATTAGATATTAATAAAAACTTTGTGAGAATCTTTGTCCAAATCTAAGTACTTTTTACTGTTTTTACGTCTTGCGATTATTTATAAAAATTAGTAGTTTTCAGAGTAAAAAACTATGGAAAATTCAGAAAGTATCCTTTGGTTTGCTCCTTATAATAAAAACTTTTTCAGAAAAAATGTTTCAAGCAAAAGTTGTTTAGTTTATCTTTTCAATTACTAATCTGTAACAAAAAATATAGTTTTGGATTTGAAAAAGAAAAGTTGAACCTGAAAACCCATAATGTTAATATTTAGCCCCTTCAAAACCATTAAACTTTTGTCTGACACAGTTTTTCTGAAAATTCGTTATTTTGGAAATAATTTAAAAAAAACATTCGGTACGTACCTTCCATAATATTATAAATCAATAAGCTAGGGAATATTATTTTTAATTCATAAATGAATTTTCACCAAAGTCTTCGCGGGCCGCAAAGTGCAGGTCTGATCTATAGGGTATTTTATAAGCAAAGTTGAAAAAATTACCAAGAATAAAGCACCTTTATTTTTTTCAAAATTAGCAAAAAAAATATTAATATTGTTTAAAATGTAATAATATAGATAGTTAATAACAAATATGTCTTTATTGTTATTTCAATATCCTAATTTTCACTTCACAATAAAATAATCCAGTTTCAGAAACACTTCTGAAGAAGACTCCGACATGAGAATCGAAACGTCAAATAAGAAAATACGAAAATGTGGACAACAACCCGAAATATTAGTTCTTATGGACAACGGCTACGAAAGCCTATAGAAGAAAAATAAAATATCTACTTAATTTATTGAAACTGTTAATTTTTTTTAATACCTACTCTGAAATTCGGTGTGGAGTTACAAAATTGCATTCTAAACAAACTTTCTTTGTGGGTAGGTAATTTGTTCTTGCTTATTTTTACAACTTTGCTTATAAAATACCCTTTAGTTAGAAGACCAAATCAACTAATTTTTGGTATACGTTAGTTTTACATCAAGCAGGAATCGATCTTCAAATGTCATTCTAAAATTCGAATTTTCTTTTGTTCATTACACCTCTTGTTACATCTATCATGGGACACACTGTATATTTAAAATTCAGTCTTAAGTAGGTTAAAGCATAAAGTTTAATCCAAAATATTAATTTTCATATTTAATAATTAAATTAACGGTATGGAGAACCATACATAACTTCCATGTTCTACAATATTTTTTAAATAGTATAGTTGTAGCGTTTTACCTCATGTCCTCATCTTATTACCCGCTTTTTCCCTTTAGTAGTATATTTTTAAATAACTTACTAAATGATGTAGGCTGTTGATTGACACTCGATGCTTGTTTGGGTACCCCTGAAACATCTAAAAACAAAAGAAAATGTATAATAAATAAATAATAATTATAGAGTTATATAAAATATTTTTTTATAAAAAAATAAATAGTACAATGAACAAAAAAAGGTAACTTACGTTGTATAAGAGGAGTGGCGACTTCTACTTCATTTACTAAAATAAATTATTTTGTATAAGTATTTTTACAATATCATTTTTATTTAATTTTTAATTAAATAATTAAATTCTCTAGCTTCGTATTGCAAATAAAATTCAAATTGAATAATATGTACTTGTCTGTTAAGAGCTCTTTCTATAAATTCTATAGTTTTATGGTAGGTCTTACCTGACATTCTCATAATTTATAAAAAAAATACGAACAGATTTTGAAGTCGTTTTTCTTTTCTTTTTATTAAAAAATATTTTATTGGTTTGGCAATTTGGCATAGACTTCAAAAACTGATAAATTTAATTATTATAGGCATACTTTTCATATTTTTTTTTAGTAAGATTTTGATATACAGAGTGATTCAGCACTGTCGTTCCAAACTTCAGCGGTACATCGAGAAAAATATTTTAAGCAAAAAACATTATATAAACGGAAATTTGTCATGAGGGGGCTACAGCCCTCCAAAGATTTTACTCAAAATTAGTTTTTATTTAATATCTTGAGAACCTATTGTACCATAGTTATGAAATTTGATACAGGGTTTAGTATTAATAAGTGTTATCTATATCCAGTATCAACCAGCAGTGATTTTGACCAGGGTTGCATGGGTCCAGGAGGCCCGTCGATTTTTATCCAGTATTTTTTGTTTTTCGGTTTTTCCCTAAGTTAAAAATTTGAATAAGACTGTATGAGACAAAATACACAAAAATATACTTTGCTCATTTATTATAGGATAAACCGTTTACGAGCAATATCGATGCAAAAGAAAGCATGCAAAATTTTACTTAATACGGATGCTTCAAATTAAACAAAATAAATTTATATTCCTGTTCTTTGATTAAATATAAGAAAAAAGGTCTAATACGTGTCCTCTTAGACCTATAGCCAGTTCTATTAATGTTGCAAGTAATTTACTAACATAACTAGAAAGCGATACTTAAAATGGTTATTTGTTGGTAAGGATGAATTTTTGGAGGTATATTTTTATTATTTTTTTGTCTTATTTGTTATCATTAAACAAGAATATAAAAATTTTTTTTGTAATTTGAAGCATCCGTATTAAGTAAAATTCTGCATCCTTTCTTTTGCATCCATATTTCTCGTAAACGGTTCATCCTATGATAAATGAGCAAAGTATATTTTTGTGTATTTTGTGCCATACAATCTTATTCAAATGTCTAATTTAGGAAAAAATTAAAGAACAAAAAAATACTAGATAAAAATCGATGGGTCCACTGGCCCCATACAGCTCTGATCTAAATTATAATTGCTCAATACTGGAAATCGATAACACATATTAATACTAAACGCTGTATCAAATTTCATAACTTTAGCACAATGGGGTCTCCAGATATGAAATAAAAACTAATTTTGAATAAAATCTTTGGAGGGCTGTAGCCCCCTTACGAAAAATTTTCGGATACATGTTGATATAATGTTTTTTTGCTTAAAATATTTCTCTTAATTTACTGTTCAAGTTTGGCACGACAGCGTTGAATCACCCTGTATACATATGGAACTACCTTGACAAAAATATTACAAAGAAAAAAACGTCCAAATCGGTGCAAATTTATTATACCCGAACATATGTACATAAAAAATATATATTGATAGAATTGAGAACCTCCTCCTTTTTTGAAGTTGGTTAAAAAATAATTTATTAGGTGGAGATTGAGTTCACGTTTTGTACCTACAAAATCCCTAGTAGAGATTGTTAATCCCTCTATTATATATAAACCGTGAGTATATATATTTATAAATCTGTCCGGAAACAATCAATTTATAGCCCGTTAAACCTTTCACTGGATTTTTTTCATACTTTGCCTGTTTTTAGATTCGTCCTTTATGCAGTTAACAGGTTTATATTCTTATGCAAAAGTACAATAGTTTCTGTGATGTGTATTTTTTTCCGAGAAACGACATGTAAAATTGGCACAAAATTTTGCTTTCTGACGTTTAATTTGAAATTTAGCAGTTTCGACACTAGGCTTTTGTTTTTGGAATTCTTAGAATTTCGTCGCTGTGATTGGTCAAAAATTGACATTTCGTATGAATTTTAAACACTCCACGTGGACTTGATATTTGCCTGTCATAAACAGCTGTTTTTTATTTGAAATACGTCAGGGGCGTGTACAGAAATGTGTCAAATTGGTACATTTCAATTAAATTGTTTATAAATGAAAATTTTAACCAAAATTGGTTAGTTTATTGATGTAATTAGTATAATAATTTATATTTAATAAGAATTACGTCAGGAGCGTGGCTACAAGAACATTTTTTGTTTTTTTTTTTATATAATTTTATTAAAATGTAAAAGTTATATTATTCATTGGGGATTGATGTAATTTGCCCAAAAATTAATATTTATTAACAATTAAGTCAGGTGCGGCGTAGTAAAAAATATTTTAAATTGTTATTTTTTAAGAGTTGTATAATAAACAATTTTGAAAATCATTTGAAAGTTCAAATATGTAATGTATCAAACAATTTATACTAAATAATTATAAAGACAGGGGTAGAGTATTAAGGGGAAACACCAATGAGATATGTTGAAAAATTGATTTTTTGCGATTTTTTAAATTTATTTAATTAATTCTTTTAGTATTGTCAGTGGCATCGTATTATAAAATATTTAAAATTGCTATTTTTTAATCGTGACGAAAAAAAATTGATTTGATTGAAATTGAACAAAATTTAAAAACTTTATAAATTTATAAAAATAATAAATAAGTCAAAGTCAGGAGTGTGGTCTTGAAAATTGCTTCAATGCATTCTTTGAATATGTTGTATGCAAAAAAATATGGAAATTGATATTCACAATGATTTTTTGGTAATTTCTTAAAGGTATTATCAAAATTAATGGTAAAGGTATAAATTATGATGTATACGAGGGTCGCAGCCGAAGGCTGAGACCCGAGTACGTCTGAGGTTAGGGTGATTTGTACATGTAAATAGTAACATTACTGGAAATGTAATAATGATAAATGATTATTATCACTCACAGTCAAATTCAAGAATTATTTACTTATCAGCATTTAAAACAATTACAGTGAAATATTTTATGAAAATTTGATAAGACAAAAGTTAATATAAAAAAATAATTTATATTTTATCAATCAAATGTGGCGCGATAAGGGGTTGGGGCGCGAAGCGCCCAGGGGCAAAGCCCCTAGTTTACTATATACAAGTCTTGAGGCTTCCGCGGTGATCTTAATATGGATCTTGGATTCTGAGTGTAAGCCGCGTCGATTTGGTCGTGTTATTTTATTTTCTAAAGAAGAGCCCTGAAGATGTCCACTGTAATGTGTGACGAAACGTTGGCCGATAACACGACCAAATCGACGCGGTTTACACCCAGAAACCAAGATCCTTACTATATTCTAATTTAATTTTCTTGCTTTATTTTGAAAATTACATTTATTATTATTTTTTAGTCTCGTCTATAAACGCGTCTATATCAGGATTAATATTATTTGAAAAAAAGTCTTACATAATTCTGGACCACCAATGAAGTGCATTGTTTTTGTTTGTTTGGCCAACCCTGAAGCATCTAAAATAAAATGGAATTAATTAAACAACGTAATTCTTGCTAAATATATGTATGTTAAAATCTTAGAGCAAAAAAAGGACACTCACGTTGTACAACCATTTTTTTTGGTTGAAGACCATTTACTAAAATTAATAACCAATTATTTAAAAAAATAATCATAGACATATGTATTATATGTATTAACACAATGTTGTAACATCTGTTCAAAAAGTGAGAGAGAGATGCAGTATAGTTTGGAATATATCTATCTCTTTTTCTATTGGTAGCTTACTATAGTTCAGGGTAGTATTTCTGTCCGATATATTTTTGTATACCTATCTTATGATTTTTGTGCAATAAGTTTTTTATTAGAAAAGTAAATAATATAAACAATAAACATATTATAATGGTTTATATTTCATCGAGGAAATTTAAAAAAAACATCAATTGATTTGATAGAAATTTGCAAAATTATGAACGGATATTCTGGGAAAATAACATTTTTGGTACCAAAAATATTAAAAATATGTATATTAATAAAAAATAGTTTCAAATCAATTCCCATGTGGTTGCTACAAAATGATGAGGTGGATTGCACTTACAAACCAGCACATATAAGATTTACTTGTTACATTACGAAGCTACGAGGAAGAACAAGATATTAAAATTTGCTCAAAAAATTCGAAACTTGTATTATATTAGATGTTTTATTTTTGGCATACCAGGATGTTTTTGTTAGCTTTTAAAAAATGTTCAAGGTGTTTTTGTTCAATTTAAACATTTTATTTGACTTGTGTGTATTTCAAAATGTCAATTTTCAAACGTCATTATTCCGAAAACCACTGATTTTAGAGATATGATATGCTGTACAAAAGTGTTCAAAATTTATCGCAGAATTCAAAAATGGTATAATATATAGGGTGTTCCATTTAAAAAAATCAATGATGATTGCATATGTTTTTCCTGAGACACCCTGTATACAATTTTCTTATGTCAAAAAATCCGCAACTAAAAATACTAACCGACGGGTCCGAGCGTTTTTCCACAAAATAATTAGCTGAATTTTAAACGAATTTGTTCCTTTCATCGTGAACGCACTTATATATTATTTTTATAGTTAAAAGTACCGTTTTGTATTAAGTACCAATAAAAAAAAGTAAGTCACTATACTTACGTAAGGATTGTGGTTGACCTTGAGCCGTTGAATGTACAGAGCCTGCTAAGGGGTTTATTATTCCGGTATTGTCTATCAACAAAAATAAGTCATATTTATAATTTATTTTAAAATAATAATTATTTTTGTTAAGAATTAAGAGCAAAAAAAGTACTTACGTTGTAGAAGTGGGGCAGTTTTTTTCAAAACTCCTACCACTAAAAAATAAAATATAAATTATTTTTTCATAAAGTTGATTGTTTGGGCTGTAGAAATTTATTTACTTTTCACCCACCCTGTATATAAATTAAAATTAAATACTTACATTTAGGTTGAACTTTTTCTGTAAAATAAAATAAGAAAACGTTATTAAATTACGTTTTGAGATAACCTTCTGGGTGTAAAAGTGTACTTTTAGAAAAGCCCTGAATATGTGTGACGAAACGTTGGTCGATAACACAACCAAATTGACGCGGTTTACACCCAGAAGCGAAGATACATGTTATTAAATTGTATTGAAATAAGTTCCACACGCAGATTCTGACTAAGAAATATTTTATATGGGCCATAAATTTTTATTATGGGTATTAAAATAAGTATGAAACTTGTTTTTGAATTAAGAGCAAAAAGGTACTTACGTTTTAAAACCGGAGCAGCTTTCTTCAAAACTCTCTTCACTAAAATATAATAATAATATGGAGTCAGTTATTATGTCTTCTAAAATGGCTTAACTTAGAAATATGAAACAAATACAATTTTTGATATTTTTTTACCCCACCTCTAAGAAAAGTAGTTTACATATTTAACATAAAGTTAAGTGTAGAAAGATCTTTAATTTTTATTCATTTTATGTATATAACGTTAAATATAATACTTACATTTAGGTTTTACTGATTCTGTAAAATAGAATAAGACAAAAATTGTTGTTTGTATTAAAATATTTAAAATAAATTATATAATAAACAGAGTGTCCCATTAACTTACCGACAAACTTTCAGGAATTATCACGGACATTAAAACAATCGGTTTTTGTTAATAAAACCATGTCCGCAAACGAGCCGTTTTAGCAAGGAATCCGTACAAAAGTAATGGGTTTTACTTTTTAGTTTACATTTTTTATAACTTGGGGAAATTATAGTTCAAAGTATGCTGATCAAATGTTGTAACGGGTGAAACCTACAAAAATCCATAATTTATGATCCAGAGGCCACCCACATTTTATGTTTATGTTTATCATCTGAAGGATACATTTTTAGAAACTTTGAAAAAGCTGAAAAGTTTTTAGAACTAGTCAGATAATATAGAAAAATATTTTTTTGAATTTTTATAACATTTATTAATTTTAAAAAAGTGCTCAACCAAAAAAATGTTACCAAAAGTTTTAAAAAAATTCTTCGTATTCATTCACAAATTCAAAGCACTATTTATTCTTTGCGAATTTTTCTAAAAGTTGACCCTTCAGGAGATAGAAATAAATATAAACATAAAATCATGTATTAAACATAAAATCTTATAGATTTTCGTAGGTTGTGCCCTTTATAACTTTTTATCAGCATACTTTGAATTATGATTTACACAAAAAATTTCAACCAAAACGCAAAATTCATTATTTTTGTGTGAGGTATTTCCTTTTGCTATATTGCTAAAACGGTTCATTTGCGGACATGGGTTTACAACAAAAAGCAATTGTTTTGATATCCTCTACAATTTCTGAAAGTTTGTCGGTATGTTCACAGGACACCCTGTATATACAGAACCAGACTAATGTCCGGTATCATAAAGGACCTAACAAATTTGTTAGCTAGCAAGCACTTTCAACTAATTGTAAGATATCAAACTTATATGACAGTTCTTTTGGAGTTTGTTGATGACTTTGACAAGTTTCGCGCACGCGTTGTTGGTAAATACAAACGGTATTAAAACAGTGGTGATGTTATGAAAATTATTTTGTACGGTCAAAGATGCCAACTGTGTTACAATTAGTTGAAGTGTCACTGCTCTAAATTCCATAACTAATCCATAGATACTAGTACAGAATTAATACCCCATTTGAATGTAATTGCTAGCTAGCAAATTTTGTTAGGTCCTTTATAATACCGGACATAAGGAAATTTTTTATTGGGTTGTTAAAGCATTTTTTATGTATAAATCAAAGACAATTTTCTGTTTGTTGTTTACATTTAAAAATGATACAGTGAAACCTCTTCAAATTGACAACTTGGTTCTAAATCGAAAAAAAGTATATTTAAAAAAAATCTGAAAAGGTTCCATAAAAAATAGGCGTTTAAAAAAGGGGTCATTTGTGAAGTTTAATAAAATCAAAAACTTCCTCCCCCACCCCTTCCCTGATGAACTATTATTGAAAATTGAACTCTTTCAATTTTGAATATTTTTATGACACAATATTAGTCTGGTTAAGATTTAAGAAATTATATAAAAAAAAGAATAAGAGCAAAAAATTTACTTACGTAAAATAGGGCCAGCATTTTGCAAAACTCCCTTCACTAAAATATAATAATAATATAGAGTCAGTTTTTATGTCTTCTAAAATGGCTTAACTTAGAAATATGAAACAAATAAGAATTTTCATATTTTTGTACCCTACCTCTAAAAAAAGCAGTTTACATATTTTTTATAAAGTTAAGTGTAGAAAGATCTTTTATTTTTATTTATTTTATGTATATAACGTTAAATATAATACTTACATTTAGGTTTTATTGCTTCTGTAAAATAGAATAAGACAAAATTTTTAGTTTGTATTAAAATATTTAAAATACATTATATAATATACAGAGTGTCCCATAAACATACCGATAAACTTTCAGGAGTTATCACGGACATTAAAACAATCGGTTTTTGTTAATAAACCCATGTCCGCAAACGAGCCGTTTTAGCAGTAGAGCAAAAGAAATGTATCCGCACAAAAGCAATGGATTTTTACTTTTTGGTTTAAATTTTTTATAACTTGGGGAAATTATAGTTCAAATTATTCTGATCAAATGTTGTAATGGGTGAAACCTACAAAAATTCATAATTTCTGCTCCAGAGGGCACCCACATTCTATATTTATGTTTATCATCTGAAGGATAAATTTTTAGAAACTTTGCAAAAGTTGAAAAGTTCTTAGAATTATTCAGATAATGTAAAGAAATATTTTTTTTAGAATTTTTATAACATTTATTAATTTTATAAAAAAGTATTCAACCAAAAAATGTATTTTGTATTAATTCACTAATTCAAAACACTATTTATTCTTTGCTAATTTTTCTAAAAGTGGACCGTTTAAGAGATAAAAAATAAAAATAAATATAAACATAAAATCATGTATTAAAAGCAATTTTATTGATGTCCTCTACAATTTCTGAAAGTTTGTCGGTATGTTTACAGTCACCCTGTATATGAAAAACCAGACTAAGGAAAATTTTCATTGGGCTGTTGAAGCATTTTTTATGTACAAATCAAAATTTTCTGTTTGTTATTTACATTTTAAATGTTACAGTGAAACCTCTTAAAATCGACAAGTTATAAATCGAAACACCTAACCTCCCCCCCCCCCCATACCTTGAAAATTGAACTTTTTTACTTTCAATTTTGAATATTTTTATGACACAATATTAGTCTGGTTAAGATTTAAGAAATTATATAAAAAAAGAATAAGAACAAAAAATTTACTTACGTAAAATAGGGCCAGCATTTTGCAAAACTCCCTTCACTAAAATATAATAAAATAGTTATATTATACCTTCTAAACGACATATTAAAAAAATGTCAGTAGGTCAGACAAGTCTTGGGGCTTTCGCGGTGATTTTAATATGCATCTTGGCTTCTGAGTGTAAGTCGAGTCGATTTGGTTGTGTTATCAGCCCTGAAGATGTCCACTGTAATGTGTGACGAAACGTTGGCCGATAACATGGCTAAATTGGTGCGGCTTACACCCAGAATCTAAGATCCATTAGTAGGAAATAAATATTAATTATCATTGTACAAAGGACTCCGCAGTTTTTGATAGGGTAATGGCTTTCAGTCAATCTCTTTGAAACCAACTGGAAAATATTCTCTAAATCATCCCGATTAAAAGTCTCAATGGTCGTAACCGCCTAAGTTCCCGAGGTCTCGCGCAAAGAGCTGTTTTGTACCTAAAAATTCAATAAAAAAAATCGATATAGTACAGGACATTTTGAACAAAGAAATTAATTTTTATGTATCGTTTTGTTTATTTAATTTCTAGATTTTTATGTTGTTAAAGTTTGCAAGTTCTAGCAAATTGTTTTATGGATTATAATAAAGTTTTTATAAAACATGTTAAGGTATGTGTAGTGCCGTCAGCGCCAGCTACTAGCGATAGTATTAAAAATATTAAATTATAAAATAAAAACAATAGAAAATCAGTTGTCATAAAAATATAACTTTGATTTGTAACACACTTATGGGACACCTTATATAAATGTAACTATTTTAAAAATATGCTGCTTGTCTAGCCTGACGACTTTTGTATTTAAAGTTTTCTTCCATTTGTTATAATAAATTAAATATTGAACTTGGGAAATCCTGTACTATATTGATTTTTTTATTGCAGTATTAGGTACAAAACAGATTTTTGCGCGAGACCTCGGGAACTTAGGCGGTTGCGACCATTGAGACTTTTAATCGGGATGATTTAGAGAATATTTTCCAGTTGGTTTCAAAGAGATTGACTAAAAGCCATTTCCTTATCAAAAACAGCGGGGTCCTTTTAACGAAAAAGACAGCGCCAGGATACATATTTTATTTTAAAAATTATAATTATAATTATAATCACTTCATTTACGCGGATTCTAAAAAGTTTGAAAAAACTTAAAAAACATAATGTAATGGAACATTTTCTAATTTTCCATTTACGCACTGTTTTCATGGAACTAATTAATGGTGTAAATGGAAGAATAACTGTATTTAAAAGTACTTACATTTTGGTTGAATCGATTCTGTAAAATAAAAATAAATAAAATGTTTTTTTATGCATTAAAAAATATAAACGTAGAGCCAGAATAAGGTGGGTTTTTAAGGGATTATCAATTTTTTATAATTTTATGATTGTTTTATTTCAGAAAATGCTTAGTCCGGCTCTGATTAGAAAATATATAATACATATATACATATATAATACGTAAGGGTACTTTGTTTAGAGCACTATAAAAAAATAAGTTTAATTAGTCACAATAAATAATGTATAGAAAAATCAATTTTATTGAATAAATTTTTTAATACATTTTTTAAATTATTCCAGACCCCGGGAGAACCATTTTTAGAAGTAATTAAAAAAAAACTAATATATTAGTAAAAATAACTTTAAAATAATCATTGTTATTGCATTTTAAAATTATTCCAGCCCCCGGGAGATCCCCTAAATTCCCCTTTAAGTAATTAAGTAATTTAAAAAAAACTTACGTAAGTTACTTAATTGTCTAGCTGACTGTAGTTCTGCAAATAAATCAACACAAGTCAATAAATTATCGATAAAAAGAACCATTCTTGTCAACTTGGTTTAAGCATTATCTTGATTAAAGTTTCGAGTTCATCAAAAAATGATTGCTGTAAAAAACTACTGGAATAACGCGATTTAAACAAAGAAGACAAGAATAAATAAGAGTTATTGATATTTACCTGGATCCGAATCAACTTCGTCTTCCGATTCGTTTTCCGGTTCTTCTTCCTCTACTTCCGCTAAAAAAATATTGTTAAATAAATGTTTGTATTAAAACTTAATGGGGGACGCGAGCATATCGAGAAAAAATGAGAACAAATACTTATTATTATTAAAAAAATTATTTACTGAAGGGAACCAATAAAATACATTCTGACATAATAAAAAATAAAACGATCACATAGCTTCTCGTATCTTCAATATTGCGAGGAAGCAATATACACTTTTACATTTACAATGATATAAAGATATCAGTACTGCACAATGTAATTGATAATTAACTTATCAATATTAAATTAAAAACGAGATTAATAATAATTCTTAGTGACTCCCTTGAGCCTGTCTTGGAGAGCAAAGTTTTTCGAAATAAGGTTTAATAAAATTATTGTGAGGGGGTGAAGGGGGGGGGGGTGCGATGAGAATTGTGATTGAAAATTAGATCGCAAATATTAACAGGTTGATCTAACATATAATCAGATATAAGTTTTACCTTGTTCTTCAGATAATTCTGGTTCCAAATGTTCATTATTTTCTTCTTCAGTTTCCAATTCCTCTTCATGGACTTCTTCAGATAAATTTTCTCTTTCATCTAAGAATTATATTGTTAATATTTTATCACAAAAGAGAGCAACAAAGGCGAGAGAAATAAAAGATAAAAAATACCAGAAATAACTCAGTAAAATCTGAATGAAAAATTATCATTTTTTTTGTTTTTAAATAATTCGGGCAAGACATACACGAGTGTATGTCATAAGGGTTCCGAAGTACGTACTACGTGAAATGTTTGGAACCACTTACAGGTGCATTTTTAAATTAAAGTTAAAATATAAAAAAGTGTCAAGTTCTACTAATTGAGATCTATATTTTGACACCCCACTTGCCTAGATATCAAAATAAAAAAAATTATGACGCCCCTCCCTATAATTCCAAAATTTAATATTATATTGTTGACTTTAGTATTTGTCGTTGGTAGTCCCACCAAAACCTCGTTACCAAATTTTTTTCAGATTTATTGAGCCAGTAGTTATAGAGTTAGAGGGGGGGGACAAAATAAAATACTGCTTTTAGCCCCCTACAGGCGCCATTTTTGAGTTAGAATAAAAATAAAAAATATGGTCATGTTCTACTAATTAAGATGTACATTTTGACATACCACATGCCTAGATATGAAAATTAAAATTAAAAATTCTATTACACCCCTCCCTATTATTCCAAAATTTAAAATTATATTGTTGGAATATTATAATTAAAGTTTTGACTTACAATTTAAAAACAGGCTGTGAAAATTATTTACCTGCTAATTCATTTGAATGTTCTTCAACTATAAAAAAAAAACGTATTTAATAATTTATATAAAAATTTTTATATTAAAGAATTTTTTTTTTATAAATAGATTTCTTGTCAGCTGCATTTCTTCCTCTTCTTACAGCTCCTTTGTGATATCCAATCTTGTTTTTTTTAAGAAAATTTATATTGTCAATAATTAAATTAAAATTATCTAACTGTTTTAATACCTTTGATTTTTATTTAACAAGCATGCGTTAAACTGTCAATCGTCAATAAGTTTGATACCAGTGGCGTAACAATAGGGTGGCAGAGCGGGCAAAATGCCACGGGCCCCCGGCCTGAGGGGGCCCCTGGCCCGAGAGGCCATGAGAAAAGGAGGAACCTAACATTTATTACGAAATTTTGTAAAATTTATTAATTATGAATTTAATAAATTTAACTTAGGTACACTGTCAGAAAAGTATTCTTGAATCTACTATATATAATGAAGTGCCCTGACTCACTGATAATCATTTTTTTGACCATTTCCACTCATCGGAGAACCTTGAAATTTGGTATATATATTCCTTGGGGGTAAAAAATAACAACTAGTGGGCCTTTTTTGAAAAAGTTCATAAATGGGGTGACAAGGGGCCCCCAATTTTTCAAAAAAAAAGTTAGAATTTTTTTATTATTTTTTTTATATTCCTTGGGTGATATAATGTAAGGTTCAAATTTCAGATTTAAAAAAAATGAAAAAAAAAGGAAAAAAAAAGTTTTGATGTAAAAAAGTATCAAAACGAAAACCGATATTAGATTTTTTTAATTTTTTTCAAATACTTTGGTTAATTGGCAACCATGAACCCGTGTCTGATTTTTGAAAAAGATATGTTAAAGAGGAGAAAATAAACAAAATACGTTTACATATAATGCGCTTTAAGCATTTACTAAATTAATTGCAAATGTCGTAACTATGGATACATTATATTTTATTGATTATTTTTAAAAATTTTAAATGTCAGTGGCCATTTAAAATTTTGAAGTGAACAATAAAATATAACAAAAAAGAAATATAAAGAGCATAACGAACGAAAAAATATGCACAACTCTAATGTAATAAATAATTTAATTTTCATAAATAAATTTGACAAAAAAATTGAAGACAAATAATTACAGCATTCGGACACAATTCGACCAACATTCGGCGATAGATATGTGTTCCCGGTACAAATAAAAATTAAGTAGGTATATAATGACATTTTTTAAATCTTAAGTCATTGAATTATCAATATTTTTACTTTCATAGGTATAGGTATTTTATTATATTTATTTGTAATCATAAATATCAGAAGAATTTATATAATTTCAAATTAACATTGTAATTTTAAATGATATTATTTTAATTGTTGTTTGAAACTGTATATCTGTCATCTTTACCCAATGTACTAACCTAAAATGTACATTTACAAAATTAAAACAAGATGTTGATTTATTGCAAATTGTTACGAAAGCTTCATTCAATTGACAAGACCTATATTTGATTGTAATTAATTAATTAATTGTACAAAGGGTGTACGAGTATCTACAAGAGCTAATAATGTATTTATATAGACACATTGATGAATTTTTGAAAGACACGAGCAGAAAAACCAAAAATGAAATTATTTTTAATATTCATAAAATGTTCAAATCATGTAAGTACATGATGTAATACAATACATGTACCAGAAGTCATAAAATAATTTTTTGTCGTTGTCATATCAGAAACAAATGTCATAATATGTATTTAGTATGCAATATATTTTCATACGACAAGAGTTGAAAACGCATCGTAAACAAATATACAGGTAATCCTCGACTTATAATTGTCTTTGTCTCTTTCTTACATGCACATATTACATAAATGAAACAAACAGTTCCGGGAATTTCCCAAAAATGTAATTTATTATTATTTATGTAGATATTTTTGGGAACCCGCAACTGTTTGTTATGTATAGAAAATGCGATTCGCTTCACATCAAGGAAAACGTCCAAAGCAAAAATATGTACATATTGTACGTGTTAACTTACAACTTATTCTATTTACGATCGATGTTTAGAAACCTATCTCGGTTGTAAGTCGAGGAATACCTGTACTACGATATATAACGTATGTCTTATCAGTTTAAGCGTAAAAAATATCAAAGTTAATATTCAATGTTTTTAAATGCTGCGAGAAGTTCAAACATGCTTGACTGATTTAAATTTACTTTTTTCCTTATTTTATATATTACTTACAAAATAACCAAGACGTTCCATTAAAATTTCAGGATTTGTGAAGTGTTCTGTCGTAGGAAAAGTTTAGGAAGCACTGTTCTACATCATACTTCAATATCAACCAAATTGAGTTATTGAGGGTAAAAAATATATTGAAAAAACCTCATAGATAAACCATATTTAGTTTGTGCAATAAAGTTTTAACAGGTACGATTTTTCTAAAATATCTTAAAATTAATAAAATTAAAATTGATAAAAGCCCAGCTCTAATGAATAAATAAGAAAGCACTCCGTCACAGCACTATATTATTCCGTCGCGGGAAAGTACCTACCATATAGGCCAGTCAGGATCCACTCAGGGCTAGCTACGTCACTGGTTACGATACTATATTATTGTTGGTTACGATATTTCTTAAAACAGATATCGGTGCTTAGAATACATTGTCTGGAGGAATACGATAAAAGTTTTAACAGATTTTTTAGCGGAAAAGAGAATTTTGTCGCTTATATATGAGATTTTTAGAATCGATAACTCAATTTCGCAAAAAGTGTATCTTACGATACTTTGCCTTGGAGGGGACGATATAGAAATAATTTAACCAGGTATGTTATAATTTAGGTATATAAAAACATAGTACCTAGCCATGGAATACGGAATTTTATAATTTACGGTTTCAATATTTTATTTTATTAATTTAGGTTACTATGATTATGTCTCTTTAAAATATTTTGTCGAACAATTAAATGATTTTTGACACATATTAACAATTAAATATTTTGAAATGCCTATATTGATTGAAAATTTAAATATGAAGAAACATTTCACTTCTATGAAAGGTAAAATATCGAAATTAATTATTAGGTTTGGTGTAAATTTTTCGAAACACAATTTTTCGAATCACAATTTTTTTAATCAAAATTCTTCGAATGAACAATTTTTCGAAAAATTTAAGTTTTATTGTTCAAATTTTAATTAGTTAATAAAATATTAAGTAAAGTAATATTTGGACATTTTACGATATCCATACTAATATTATAAATGCGAAAGTGTGTTTGTCTGTCTGTTTTCTGTTTGTTACCTTTTCACGGCTAAACCGCTTTACCGATTTTGATGAAATTTGGCAGTGAGATAGCTTGCATCCCGAGGACGGACATAGGCTATTTCGTATCTTAAAAATTCAACCCCTAAGAAATTGCAAGGGGGTGGAAATTTTTTATTTTTTTTTAGTAATTATTATTTTACCCCCCGATACACATGAAGGGTTGTAAGTGGTTTTATTCGATCCGGCGGGAAAAATACCACGGGGGCGTAGGTTTTAGGGGGCAAAACAACCCTCTATCTCGCATAGGAGCCGAGATATTTACGATTTTGTATAATGAAAGAAAACTAAAAATAAGAAAATTTTTATATTTTACCCCCTGTCACATATGAAGAGTTGTAATTGATTACATTCGATCTGGCGGGCAAAAATACTACGGAAGAGGGATTATTAGGGGGACAAAACAACCCCTTATCTTACATAGGAGTCGCGACTTATATTATAAATGCGAAAGTGTATCTCTCAGTCTGTCTATTTGTTACCTGTTCACGACTAAACTGCTTTACCGATTTTGATGAAATTTGGCAGTGAGATAGCTTACATCCCGAGGACGGATTAAGGCTATTTCGTATCTCGAAAATTCAACCCCTAAGGAATTGCAAGGGAGAGGAAAATTTTTAATTTTTTTTAGTAATTAATATTTTACCCGTTACATATGAAGGGTTGTAAGTGGTTTTATTCGATCCAGCGGGAAAAATACCACGGGGGCGGGGGTTTTAGGGCGGAAAAACCCCTCTATCTCGCATAGGAGCCGACACATTTACGATTTTGTATAATTAAAGAAAACTAAAAATAAGATAAATTTAATATTTTACCCCCTGTCACATATGAAGGGTTTCGAAATCCACGCGAGCGAAGTCGCGGGTAGCAGCTAGTTTAGTATATTTTCGGGATTTTTGCGATATGCTATAAATTAACTCTAATTTTGTTCTTGAAACAAGTAAAAAATTATCTTGAAATAAGCATATACTTGATTCAAGCCGAAAAAAATACTACATTCAAGAAAAATATTTAAAAAAATGTTTATGAAAAGTTTGTAATAAAAAAAAACTGAATTATTTATTAATTAAGATTTTTCTGAATATAAAATAATTACGGTTGGTAGAATGGAAAAAAATTGTAGTAAAACAATTTTTTTTTAACTTTAAAGACTTGCATGGGACAGTAAAAAAATTTCGAAGAAATTCAGCGCCTACTTTTCTTACACATTTAATTATTTTTTTATTTTTTCATTAACAAATAAAATTCGCTTCCCGCGGTGATTGCGCGGACAGGGGTATTTAAATATTTTTTCGTCGATTATCTTATAACTTTTATAACTTAAAATTTAAGAAGTAGAAAGATTAAGCTTTGATTTGTATAGGTACGTCAATTATTGACGTATACAACTACACGTAATTGTTATACATAAATAAAATCTACTATATTTTAAAATTTATACAATTTTTGGCAACAATCAATAGTAAAATTTTCAATTGTTGCAAATAAATTTTAATGTTCAATAATTAGTTGTTTGTGACGGGGCCCCGTCCGATGGATTTGCCACGGGCCTCAGATGGTATAGTTACGCCGCTGTTTGATACCACAATTAAATTAATTGTTCTAGCTAACTTTTCGGGCTGTTTTCCACGTTGTCGTATTTTTACACTTGACGTTTCGACTCTCATGTCGGAGTCTTCTTCAGAAGTGAAGAATCACTTCTGAAGAAGACTGCTAAGTGTAAAAATACGACAACGTGGAAAACAGCCCGAAAAGTTAGCTACTATGGACAACGGCCACGAAAGCCTACAGAAGTAAATTAATTGTATTCGTTAAAAAAAATTCAATATTTTTTATAATATTCCAATACTTACATCGTCCAACTAAATCTGTATGAAGAAATTCCATGAAATCTTCAGCTATTTTGAGCAACGTTTGCACATTTTTAGCTAAAATTAAAGTTCAGTTTGTCAGTACAGTGGCCTTAAAGAGGAAATCCAATTTGACAGGTCAAAAAATTGTCAATGTTTGGGAATTTTTTACATTAGTTTTAAAATTATGTAAATTAACATTAACAATAAAACTATGTAGACAAAAAAAATTATGACTGTTTCATTTAATATAGGTAGCAAAATAGTCACTTTGGGGATTATTTAGATACAGTTATAACTGGAAAACTTTAAGACCCAGGTTCAAACTTTGTATAATGAATTTATAGGTAACATTATGATACTTTTGGGGGAAAATGTCATTTTCATAATAAATTTCAAAAAAATAGAAATATTTTTTTATTTTGATGAGCAATAACTCTGAACTGGAAACACGGGTAGCAATAACGTTAATACTGAAAAATACGTTAGTTAATTACCTATGAGACTGACTCATTGTGGTTGCTCTAGTTACGTTACTTTGGAAGTTATGAGATAATCTTTGTTTGAAGGAAGTTTTTAAACATCCTGTATACCTCAGAGGGTCTTGAAGATAGACCACCCTTTCCATTACAATTTTTACTCATATTGACCCAGGTGGTCAGCCCCTAAAATATCTGTATCCCAAACCGGACTACCCTGTATATTCAATTTATACAATACCAATTTTTATTGAAAAATATTAAAAATTTACAAAGTTATGAGCCTCGTTGTGACAACCAAAAAAATATATTTTTCACTACTGTCCCATCAAAATTTTAGGATGGGTTATCGGAAAAAAATATTTTATAAATATATGGCTTTCCCTCTTAAATTTTGACCTCCATCCCCCCATAAATGTCCAAGGTACTTACCATTTTTTCCATAACTATCTATATATTTGTCATCGGGACACACCATTCTGGTACACGAAGCTGTGGTCCCATCGTTTGAGCAAGTGCAGCTGTTACAATTGTCGAAGAAATGTGTCCGTGGAATACAATAACCCGGGCTTCCAAATTCTAAAATATTTAAACAAAATATTAGAAATGGTGTAATTTTGAGAAAAATTAAATTTTTAAAGCCAAAATCTGGACTGAAAATTAAGAAAATTTTTAAATACATATAAATATGCTATTATTTCTATTATAAATCAACACTTTATTCGCGGTTTCGCTCGCGTTATTTATCATATTATAATTAACAATAAAATATAAAAACTATCTAAACTGTGTTAGATTTTTAAAAACTACTAAACTAATTGTTCCCTACATGATTTTGATAGTTTATCTATATATATAAAGTTCAACGTGTCTCTGTCTGTGTGTCTGTCTGTCTGTCCGTTAGTGCGCTTATCACTCGAGAACCACTTATCCGATTTACGTGTTTTTTTTAATTCATAGGTACGTTCTCTCGCCAGGTTATAGGCTATATTTTGTTACGTTAGGTAACATAACAACTAAGCAGTGACAATAATAGTAAATCAAGTCGGAAAAAAGTTTGCCGCCGGCGCGTTCTTTTGCAATATGCTGCCTAAACCGTTAAATATTGAACAAAATAATCTAGTAAAGAACTGTCTAGAATCAAAAGATCTAAAATAAAGTCCGGGATACCATATGTCTAACTTTTATATTTAAGCCACAATGACTGCTTTTATGTTACAAAGAAAATTAAAAATATTTGGGTTCTGTTCTGCATCCGATTTGGTCTAAATAAATAACTGAAATGTACATACGGGAACATAATATTCGCGCGGAGACCCATGTCGCGTCGTGCGATAAGGAAGGAGCAATGCGTTCCTTGCGTTGAACGTCAATTGGTTATTTATTTACTTTTAAATCCAAACAGAACAAAAATTATTTTTACTTTTTGTTCTGATTCGTTTTTGTTAGGTAATTTAAGTGTTGTTTGGTTTTTATTACAATAATAACTAATCGTGTTTGTACTTAATTCAACTATATTTTTTTATCCTAAATAATAATTCCGTAGTCCACGCGAGCGAAGCCGCGCGGGTCCAGCTAGTATATTTATACGAGTATAATAGAAATTTCATTCTTGCATGCAAGAAGGAACCTGTCTCTAACATACATATGTATATCTTTAAACCCTTTACTGCATGAACTATGATAGGAGGAAAATAAAAATAATTTTATCAATAATAAGTCTCTTATCAGTCGTACTAATTTGTACATTTTTATAATTGAAATTTTATTCTTCTACGCGAGCAATAAATAACCTGTCTCTAGTCTGGGTTCTTTTAAACCTTTTACTACATTAATTATGATAGGAGGAAAAGAAAAAAAAGAAAAGAAAATTAAAATAAGAAAATAAAAATATATTATTTATATTTTCAATAATAAATTTCTTATCAATAGTACTAAAAACATAATGTAGTGAAAAAATAGGAATACTTTTCTAAACTATATGAGGTAAAGGGTTAAAAGTAGGGTCGAGCGTGGTAAATATGAAACACCAAAAAAATGGGATAAAAGTTGAAACAAGCTTGCAACTAAAAAACCAATTTGGTTATAGGAGAATTATAAAAACTGACATCATTAAAGGTTTGTTAAAGCGACTTGAAAATATGAATCGCCTAATAATAGTCGCGTCAACGAAGCCTTTTGGCTCGAAGTCCTCAAGAACAGCTCCGATTTTGATGATTTTTTTTTTAGTTTTTCTCTTGATGTAGCTCCTATAGTTACAATTCAAAGTGGAAACCATTTTTGAACCCATAAATAACTCCTATATAGTTAAACAGTGAATTTTTTGAAATGTTTTATTAATCGTTAAATAGCAATATTCCTTTTTACAGCTGATCGGGACATAAAGTGACATTTTCAAAAATTACATTTTAGTCATGAGATTTTCGACGACCATCACTCAATAATTATTAACTTTAGAGATATGAACTTTATTATTTTTTATAGGAAATTTCATTCTCTATCAAATGGGTCCTGTTCAGTTTTGCTCTAGCACACATCGTTTTCGCTGCATCGATGATTTAAACATAAGCGGCTGTCAAGTTTTTTGTTTTTATTTTTTTGTGTGTCTTTCCCGGGGGTCCCCGTTCCTAAAGGTTTCTGATTTTAAATAATATAAAAACAAAACTAAACAAAAAAATCATCAAAATCGGAGCTGTTCTTGAGGACTTATGAATTTTGCCTGTTTTATGTATTCATTGACGCGACATAAGTGATGTGTCATCCCTACAGATTTCCCTGTTATTCGATGTCAAAACGTGTGAATTAAGTTTTAATTCTTTACACATAACTTTCTGTATAGCTCAGATATTAATTAAAGTTACAATTTCACATTGATACGCCACAAAGAAGATAAATCAAAGTTGCCTTTGTAGCTTTTCTTTTAATTTTTCGATAAATATTTTCCATTAGAGGCCTGTTTCACTTTTTCCTTTACCTGTTTCACTTTTTCCCAAATTAGAGGTTAAAAATGAAACACTTGTTGTATCGTACAGTTCAAATGACGTAAATATTTAAAATGGTTATTCATAAGCGCATCTAGTAGAAAAAATTAAAGTATAAATTTGTATCGTTAACTGTCATAAAACATGAAAGATTTATATTTTGTTTCACTTTTACCCCAGTTAACCCTATGATAAATACGTACCCGCGCAGGCTATTAATGTACATGCTCCATTTGTCCCATCTGCATTACAGTGGCATGTGTTACACGTTTCATAATATTGCTGATTTGGTGTACAATAACCGGGTTGGCCTGAAACGACAATATTATTATCAATAATTTATTCACCTATCCGCTAATGTGACTAATAATAAGTAAGTGATATTATCTAAATAAGGGAATGTCACCAATCTTGGATCGTACCCCAGTAATGGACACTTGTTTAATCTAATGTACTAAATTAGAAATATTTATTGATATTTGATTACTGCCATTACTGAATCATCCTTAATCCTTAATATATATAAAGCTCAACGTCTCTCTGTCTGTCTGTCTGTCTGTCTGTCTGTCCGTTAGTTACCTTATCACTCGAGAACCACTTATCCGATTTACGAGTTTTTTTTTTTAATTCATAGGTACGTTCTCTGGCCAGGTTATAGGCTATATTTTTTTACGTTAGGTAACATAACAACAAAGCAGTGACGATAATAGTAAATCAAGTCGGAAAAAATTTTGCCGTCGGCGCGCTGTTTTGTAATACGCTGCCTAAACCGTTCAATATAGAACAAAATAATGTATTAAAGAATTGTGTAGAATCAAAAGTTCTACAATTAAGTCAGCGACACGATATGTCTAACTTTTATATTTAAGCCACAATGACTGCTTTTATGTTACAAAGAAAACATAAAATATTTGGGTTTTGTTTACATGGACTTATGACCTGCAAAACATTAATCCTTATCGAAATAAATGATTTCATCGTCATAAGTACTTAATGTAGATATAGTTTGCCATTTACAGCATCCAATTTGGTCGTATAGTTTAGAAAATATCTTAAAATATATTTATAAAGATAATATCTTAAATGTATGGTATCGTGCCGCATCGAAGCGAGTACATCAGACTGGATTCGCGTACGCTCGGTAGATATTCGGAGTCCCTCGGCTGATCGTTTGTGTTTATTTTGTTTTCAATAATTAACATTTAAATTTAAACAGAACACAAATTATTTGTACTTTTTTCTTCTGATTCGTTTTTGTTAGGTAATTTAGGTATTGATAAATTATTATTACAATAATAACTAATCGTGTTTGTACTTAATTAATTAAACTATATTTTTCAAAAATCCTAAACAATAATTCCGTAGTCTACGCGAGCGAAGCCGCGTGGGCCCAGCTAGTAATATATAAAATCTATAGACACTTAACTATAAAACAGTTAAATTTGATGACAATCGGCCAACGGGTGTCAAAATAGTGGACATTAAAACCAATTATTATTAGTGTAATCTATATATTATTTATTATTATATTATCATATCATTTGCTTTACATTGTTTACAATTTTACGATTCTTTATTTTATAATTTTTATGTAGTAATACTTATCATTTTGTAATCATTAGCAAGTGTCCATTACATTATGGATAAACTCCATTAATTGAGAAAAAACATAAGACAAAATAAAAGGCTATAATTAAAAAACAACTTTATTTGCGGACTTTGGTAATTAAAATGATATAATAAAGAGGTAAGGTTAAGGGGTTAATGGGTTTGTTTTTTATAATTTTCATTAACTCATAATAAGTCCGCAAATATAGTTTGTTTTTTAAATTATATCCTTTTATTTTGTTCATATTTTTTCTCCAGTAATGGATAAAGTAAACCCAGTAATGAGCACGCAGTGATGGACACTTGCTAATGATTACAAAATAATAAGTACTACGACACAAAAGATATAAATGAAAGAATCATCAAATTTGAAACAATATAAAGCAGTTGCTCTGATAATAAATAATTAATAAATAAATTATACTAATAATAATTAATTTAAATGTCCACCATTTTGACACCTACTGGCCGATTGTCACCAAATCACGCTGTAAGATAGTTAAAATGTTAAATGTATGGGGCATTCCACGCAAAATTTGCCACCAAAATTTTTTTTCCGTAAAACATTTTTTTTACGGTTCAGCAGTCAAAAATATTTTTTTATTTCAATATGATACGCGTAATTTTCGAGGAATTTTTTTTTTAATTCCATGTTTGTAAAAAAGTACCTTTTTTCAATCGCTAATACTGCAATCTCTAATGAAGATATAAAAAAAATTCCCAAACATGAAATGTGCACCTTTTTCTCAGCTTTCTAATGAAGTATACTCAAACCCAATCTTATTATTTATTTAATGAAAAAAATTGAAATTTATTTATTATTTGTTACTCCCCGGCCGCTTGTACCTTGGTAGTGTTGATGGGGAAAGTTGGTACAGGGCGAATCCGGTTTTCGTAGGTCCCTCAACTGTGTGGGTCTGATAGCCGCTCGGCTGGCTTGGCTATAGCCACCCAGCCGGATGCCCTATGTTGTGAAGAGAACGGGAACCCGGACAGGTGTGGTTTTGTTTTGTTAAAGAAAACTACCCAGAGTCTACTCTAACTGTACAATTTATTTACAGACTAAAAAAACCAAAACAACCAAACTACACTTTTACAGCGGTCGCTAATAATACATTTAAATGGAAATAAAAATAATAAAACTCAAATACTTATTTGTTATAATCCCAACACTACAGAACTACTGGCCACACCGACCCTGGACTTCACGAACATCCGTGTGTCGCGCGCTGCCTATTTCACCCCCTAGGTTAAACTACTGACAAGGGGAACCCTTTAACTTGTTCTTTCTGATTTTCTTCATATTGAAATATGTTGTAGAAGGGGGTTCCCTGATAACAGCTATACTCGGTTTTGGGCGTAGACGGATAATAGTTTAGAAGATATGATTCAAAATATTTTTTAATGCTGCATATATACCTACATATTTGTTAAAACTGTAGACATAAGCATCTGTTGGCTTAGCGGTAATGATAATAGACCCGCGCGTTCGATTCCCAGTCTGTGCTTTCAAATTTTTATTTTTAATTGCACGCAGTGACATTATTTAAATAAATAGTTCTTCTATAAAATATCTTATGAATTTATTTTCAATGTTTATTTTTCAAAATGTTTGTTAAAACTGTAGACATAAGCATAGTATATATTATGCAGCATTAAAATTTTTTTTGGATCATATCTTCTAAACTATTACCCGTCTACGCCCAAAACCGGGTATAGGTGTTATCAGAGAACCCCCCTCTACAACATATTTCAATAAGAAGAAAATCAAAAAGAATAAGTTCAAGGGTTTCCCTTGTGAGAGTCAAGAGCGCGCTTCAACTACAACTGTACTCAGCGCGTAGTTGACTCGCTCGCTCGACAAACGTGTCTTCGATTCACCCAAGCCACGTTGGATCCAGCAGCAGCACCAGGTATCGATTTGAACTTGGTCCGCAGACATTATAACAATGAATTTTATAGATAATAATTTTTGATAAAAATTATCTAACTATTGGTGAAAACCGCATTGAAATCGGTTCAGTAATTTCGGAGTCTATAAGCCACACACAAACGAACATTCATTTTTATATATATAGATAAATAAAATAAAAACCCAAAATTTTAGCATAATCCAAATTCGTGCACTCACGTACACTAACACATTCACTGCACCCTCACCAAAACACCCGTTAAAACCCGAAAAGAAGAAAATTAAAAGAGAAAATAAAACCCCCCCGACAGAAAAAAAGAACCCTTCGCGACACGAAACCCAAAGACCGACTGACGCGAGGTCAGCAAAACAGACCTACACTTGTCTCTAGCGCGGCGACTGTTTACATTTACGCTGACCCAGCGTCTAGTACTTAGTAACCACCAGGGGTTCTAAAAATGTACTGCCGCGATTGTTACATAAACAAATAGAATTTTTTCGAATTTAGACCTGATTTTTTTTCTTTTTTTTTTATTGAAAAAAGTAACCAAAACGTTTTTCTTAATACTGGCAATATTTCAGAGTGGAGAGGTTAATTCTTCCGGAGCAATTAATTTTTTAATCGCGGCTTGCACGCGCGAAGCGTACTTGCTCGGACTCGGGCTTGACTATAAGAGTTCTCCACGCCTACGCGCTGAGTAAAACACAATCGTATACTTGCAAAATGGTTTGGTTACAACTGTATACATTAAAAATGAAGAAGAGATTTCATATGATTCTGAACTCAAGGTGGTAAATCTGAAATGACGTTGAAACTTGAATTCAATGTTATAAGTTTATTTATTATCGTTAATATTGTACAATAAATTTTCATGATGTAAATTCTACAGCTTTTTCAAACATTTGAAAAAGTAACTTCACTATTCATTACATTTGGATGTACGTTTGACTTCTGATTTACAAAATCTTAATATTTCAAAAGTGTCACACAAAAGTGATATTTTGGGGTTGGGATAATCTTTTAGAGTATGAAAAAAAAGTTTATCCCTGACTCCAAAATATCAAATTTAAAAAAAGGTACTTTTCAAACGCTTCCGCGCCATGTTGCGTGACGTCATATTTCAGTACTGAAATGTCAGTCAATGCTTAAATATACAAGTGTCAACCTCTAGATTACATTAAACAGATTTTTAGGGATTTTCATTTTTGACCGGATTACTCTATTGTACGAGTGGGCTAAAAAAGCTTCTTCTCTGCTTAATATTTCAGTGATATACAAATGTTTGGAGGACTATGCAAGAGCAGAAAAATGTCTTCAGAATCGTTTTGAAAAATGCAAAACGATATCAGGAACACAATCATTTCACTATGTTGAGCCGAACGAAGACTTCAAATGAAAGTCTTTTCTTCCTGTGACACTTTTGAAATATTAAGATTTTGTAAATCAAAAGTCAAACGTACATCCAAATGTAATAAATAGTTAAGTTACTTTTTCAAATGTTTGAAAAAGCTGTAGAATTTACATCATGAAAATTTATTGTACAATATTAACGATAATAAATAAACTTATAACATTGAATTCAAGTTTCAACGTAATTTCAGATTTACCACCTTGAGTTCAGAATCATATGAAATCTCTTCTTCATTTTTAATGAATACAATTGTAACCAAACCATTTTGCAAGTATACGATTGTGTTTTACTCAGCGCGTAGGCGTGGAGAACTCTTGCTAGTATTAAGAAAAACGTTTTGGTTACTTTTTTCAATAAAAAAAAAGAAAAAAAATCAGGTCTAAATTCAAAAAAATTCTATTTGTTTATAAAATTTCAATTTTTTTCATTAAATAAATAATAAGATTGAGTTTTAGTATACTTCATTAAAAAGCTGAGAAAAAGGCGCACATTTCACGTTTGGGAATTTTTTTTATACCTTCATTAGATATTGCAGTACCTATTGGCGATTGAAAAAAGTTACTTTTTTACAAACATGGAATTAAAAAAACATTTCTCGAAAATTACGCGTATCATATTGAAATAAAAAAATACGTATCGAACATTTTTGACTGCTGAACCGTAAAAAAAATGTTGTAAGGAAAAAAAAATTTTGGTGGCAAATTTTGCCCTATATAGGTACATTATACATACACTTGTATTTGAAATGGTAGTAATTAAATATCAACACATATTTCAAATTTAGTACATTTAATTAAAAATTTGCCATTACTGGGGTCCTTGCCATGACTGGTGCCACTACCTTACTTATTTTATTAGTAACATGAATTCATAAGAATTATAAAAAAAGCCCATCAATACTAAAAAAACATTGCTCTTAAAACGTCGAATACTGGTGCCAGTACATTACATTGTAATTATTTATTTAGATAATTTAATACATACCTCTGAAATGTTGAGCTCTTACTGAGATGGCAAATAAAACCAAAACTAATGCAAAGGTCTTCATTTTTGTGAAGTTTTTCTACAACACCACAATAGTTTGAATTCGATTTTGCCATATTTATACTAAAATAAGGTAATTAAGAAAATTATTTAGATATAGGAGAACTTCGTGAAAAAATTAATTGATTATAACTAGAGATTGGAAAAATAGTTTTTCAACTATAGCGTAAAAATGCATTTATTGTAATTTTTATTACATATCTCCACCGTTTTCAGAAAACTAGTTTGATTGAACACAATTTGAAATCAACTATTTGCAACTACCTTTTCAACTATTTTTAAACTATTTGCGACACTTTTTACTGCTTCGTTTGCACTAATTATTATTAAATCGTAAAAAAAAACTATTTTCCGAAAAAAATTCAACTAATAACTATTTCATTGAAAATAACAACTATTTTTCCAATCTCTAATTATAACTTTACCATACATTTAATCGAAAATTAAAAATAATAAACTTTAAACTTAATAAGACATTTGTAAGATATACATAATATAAAAAACTCAGTAGTTTATATGATCTTATTTTTCTCAATTTTTGTGAATTTTGGTACTACAAAACATTTTGGTATTTTCTATTTAACTGTTACATTTTAAAATATTTTATAAAAATAGTTTTATTTGGCATATCTATAGTACAATTTTATTTATGATCTTTTTTTTGTTTTGATTTTTTTTCTCTTTGAAGATCTCAAAAACTACTGGACCGATTTCGATTAATATTTCACTGGAATAATCTTTAGGATTCCGAAAGTAACATAAGCTATGCATACTCACGCTATCACACCATGAGACTGAAGCATTGGAGACAAAAATGTTAAAAGAGGGACAGTATATACTACTTAAGTCTTATGTCTCGTTAATCGATAAAGGGTTCAATTATTAGATTTCAAATGATTTTGAAAAAATGCTTGCTTTAAAATCCTACAGTATTGTAAAATGAATTTTAAAATCATATTTTTTATTTAACTACATTTTCACGAAATTAGACTGTATGTTTATAAAATTAACATCATTTATATTAAAATTTTATACTTACCAAACAAAAAATAGTTAATTATTATTATTAATTAAGAATAACTATTTAATGTTCTATTAAATCAAGTAATAAAATTAACAATAATTATTGAATATGTTGTTAAAAATATCGTTAATTGGTCTATAAATGTTTTATAATTAATTAAAAGATTAAATATTGAAATAAGTACTTCCTTATTTATCACATTTGACACATTTTTTAACCAATCTTTCGCCCAATTTTACAATATCCTCTTTCATGTTTCCATAATTTTTAAGACTGATACAGTTAACTACAAAAATGATACTATCCAAATACAGGGTGTTCCAACATTGAAGAACTATACAAATATAAGGTAGTCTTGACAAGGACCCCAGTAATGGTAAATTTTAATTAAATGTACTGAATTAGAAATATTTGTTAATATTTTGTTACTACCATTTCTGAATATTAATCTATATATTTCGAGTTTATGTAAATGACCATATTTTAATTTAAAAGTATTTATTTTTAAGAGGTTTGGTGGTTTATTTTAAAAAAATATAAACACATTTCTTTAAAATATTATATTTCAGACGTTCCGACCATTGCTAGTCTTCATCAATGTCTTACTCCAGTAATATTCATGTCCATGAAGTTAGCAGAGCAAAGTCAGCAAAACAAAAGTTCACATGACTAATAATTAAGTGCTAATTAAATGCTAATTAAATGAGCAAAAAGAAAATTTAATTCTCTTTTAGAAAAAAAAATATTGCATGTTTTGCTAGCTTCAGATGAACTCAGCAGAACAAAGTGTCGAATAACAGTTGAAATCGTATGTAACTACACGAAATGCTTCAGAAAATTAAATGCTAATTAAATGCGCAAAAAGAAAATTTAATGCTCTTTTAGAAAAAAAAATATTGCATGTTTTGCTAGCTTCAGATGAACTAAGCAGAACAAAGTATCGAAAAACAGTTAAAATCGTATGTAACTACACGAGATCCTTCAGAAAATTAAATGCTAATTAAATGCGCAAAAAGAAAATTTAATGCTCTTTTAGAAAAAAAAATATTGCATGTTTTGCTAGCTTCAGATGAACTCAGCAGAACAAAGTGTCGAATAACAGTTAAAGTCATATGTAACTACACGAAATGCTTCAGAAAATTAAATGCTAATTAAATGCGCAAAAAGAAAATTTAATGCTCTTTTAGAAAAAAAAATATTGCATGTTTTGCTGGTTTCAGATGAACTCAGCAGAACAAAGTATCGAAAAATAGTTAAAATCGTATGTAACTACACGAGATGCTTCAGAAAATTAAATGCTAATTAAATGCGCAAAAAGAATATTTAATGCTCTTTTAGAAAAAAAAATAGTGCATGTTTTGCTAGCTTCAGATGAACTAAGCAGAACAAAGTGTCGAATACAGTTAAAGTCGTATGTAACTACACGAAATGCTACAGAAAATTAAAAACTAATTAAATGCGCAGAAAGAAAATTTAATGCTCTTCTAAAAAACTGTAATTGTTGAACTCAGATTTGACAGTTAACATGCATCTATGGTTGTTTATCAAGGTCTTTATATATATGTTTTAATAGGACGCTATTTGCCTTATGTTGTCAAAGTACAATATTTCATTTATTATAATAAGTGGAAGAAAACTTTAAATACAAAAGTTGTCAGGATAGACAAGCAGCACATTTTTTAAATAGTTACATTTATATAGGGTGTCCAATGAGTGTGTTACAGATCAAAGTAATATTTTTTTAAATACAAAGTATATTTTTTTAATTTATAATCTAAAGGTATTTATTTTTTTGGATACTTTGATATAGCATGTGTGGGATTATACTGAGTGGTTTATAAATTATGACCATTTTTGTAAGAAAATTGTGTTATTTTCAACATCTTGTAATTACAACAAAAAAAATTTTGTTTTCTGCTAAAAATAATTTTGGCATATGCTCTATTATTGCGATATTACATCAAACATTAACAAAATTGTATTCTTTGTACAGGGCGTATCAAAACTCTGAACTTAATTTTTTTCAAAACACCAAAATGAAGAAAGTATGTTTCTGTGTATTTTTTGACAAATAATCTTCTATAAGAACCCTACTCGGGAAATAATTAAAGAACACAAAAATATTTGAAAAAAATCGACAGCCCACTGGCCCCATACACTCCTCGTAAAAATTATTATTGTTTGATACTGGAAATAGATAATACTTATTAATAATAAACCGGTTATCAAATTTCATATATTTCAACTGTATCACTATGAGCATTTAATTAGCATTTAATTTTTTTAAGCATTTCGTGTAGTTACATACGACTTTAACTGTTATTCGACACTTTGTTCTGCTTAGGTCATTTGAAACCAGCAAAAAATGCAATATTTTTTTTTAAAGAGCATTAAATTTTATTTTTGCGCATTTAATTAGCATTTAATTTTCTGAAGCATTTCGTGTAGTAACATAGGACTTTAACTGTTATTCGACACTTTGTTCTGCTTAGTTCATTTGAAACCAGCAAAAAATGCAATATTTTTTTTTAAAAAGCATTAAATTTTATTTTTGCGCATTTAATTAGCATTTAATTTTCTGAAGCATTTCGTGTAGTAACATACAATCTTAACTGTTATTCGACACTTTGTTCTGTTGAGTTCATCTGAAGCTAGCAAAACATGCAATATTTTTTTTTTAAAAGAGCATTAAATTTTATTTTTGCGCATTTAATTAGCATTTAATTTTCTGAAGCATTTCGTGTAGTAACATACAACCTTAACTGTTATTCGACACTTTGTTCTGTTGAGTTCATCTGAAGCTAGCAAAACATGCAATATTTTTTTTTCTAAGAGAGCATTAAATTTTCTTTTTGCGCATTTAATTAGCATTTAATTTTCTGAAGCATCTTGTGTAGTTACATACGATTTTAACTGTTTTTCGATACTTTGTTCTGCTGAGTTCATCTGAAACCAGCGAAACATGCAATATTTTTTTTCTAAAAGAGCATTAAATTTTCTTTTTGCGCATTTAATTAGCATTTAATTTTCTGAAGCATTTCGTGTAGTTACATACGACTTTAACTGTTATTCGACACTTTGTTCTGCTTAGTTCGTTTGAAGCTAGCAAAACATGCACTATTTTTTTTTCTAAAAGAGCATTAAATTTTCTTTTTGCGCATTTAATTAGCAATTAATTTTCTGAAGCATCTCGTGTAGTTACATACGATTTTAACTGTTTTTCGATACTTTGTTCTGCTGAGTTCATCTGAAACCAGCAAAACATACAATATTTTTTTTCTAAGAGAGCATTAAATTTTCTTTTTGCGCATTTAATTAGCATTTAATTTTCTGAAGCATTTCGTGTAGTTACATACGACTTTAACTGTTATTCGACACTTTGTTCTGCTTAGTTTATCTGAAGCTAGCAAAACATGCAATATTTTTTTTTCTAAAAAAACATTAAATTTTCTTTTTGCGCATTTAATTAGCATTTAATTTTCTGAAGCATCTCGTGTAGTTACATACGATTTTAACTGTTTTTCGATACTTTGTTCTGCTGAGTTCATCTGAAACCAGCGAAACATGCAATATTTTTTTTCTAAAAGAGCATTAAATTTTCTTTTTGCGCATTTAATTAGCATTTAATTTTCTGAAGCATCTCGTGTAGTTACATACGATTTTAACTGTTTTTCGATACTTTGTTCTGCTGAGTTCATCTGAAATCAGCAAAACATGCAATATTTTTTTTTCTAAAAGAGCATTAAATTTTCTTTTTGCGCATTTAATTAGCATTTAATTTTCTGAAGCATTTCGTGTAGTTACATACGATTTTAACTGTTATTCGACACTTTGTTCTGCTGAGTTCATCTGAAGCTAGCAAAACATGCAATATTTTTTTTTCTAAAAGAGCATTAAATTTTCTTTTTGCGCATTTAATTAGCATTTAATTAGCATTTAATTATAAGTCAAGTGAACTTTTGTTTTGCTGACTTTGCTCTGCTAACTTCATGGACATGTAATATTCTACATATTATGCCTTTAATAATATTATATTGTAAGTTAACAATGTATCCATTTTCTAACTAATGTAGTAAGTTTGAAACTTACAATATAATATTATTAAAGGCATAATATGTAGAATATTACTGGAGTAAGACATTGATGAAGACTAGCAATGGTCGAAACGTCTGAAATATAATATTTTAAATAAATGTGTTTTTTTTTTAAATAAACCAATGACCAAACCTCTTAAAAATAAATATTTTTAATCTATATATGTATGTACATTTAATTATTTTAATATAAATTAGAATTAATTATTTTGGGGTTTTTTTAAGTGCCTTAGGAAAGTAGAGGTAGAAAAAAATTATAAAATAAATATAATTTAATAAATATAATATGTAATATACATAACATGCAATTTTTAAACAAAATAAATACTTAGATAATTAACAATAAATAATATAATTAATTAAATCATATTAAAAATATAGCTGAAACAAAAAAAATAATAATTTAAAAAAATTTATATATCAAAATACGTATATAAGGTACTGGCACCAGTCTTGGACGCTTTAAGAGCAAGGTGTTTGTAATTCTCATGAACTCATGATACCAATAAAACAAGTACCTTCCTTTTTATTAAATCAATTAAATTATTAAAGCCTGAAATATAAATTGTTTTTTAAATTATAGCCTCTTATTTTATTTAAGTTTTCTCTTCAATAATGGGCACCCAGTGATGAACACTTGCTAATGATTATAAAATGATAAGTACAAAGACACAAAAGTTATAAAATAAAGAATCGTAAAATTGTCAACAAACTATGATAATATAATAATTAATAAATAGATTACACTAATAATTAGTTTAAATGTCCACCATTTTGACACCTATTGGCCTATTGTCATCAGATTAAGCTGTTTTAGAGTTAAGTTTCTAAAGATTATGATTCAGTAATGGCAGTTATCAAATATCAATAAATATTACTAATTTAGAAGTCTTGAGGCTTTCGCGGTGATCTTGATATGGATCTTGGCTTCTAGGTGTAAGCCGCATCGGTTTGGTTGTGTTATCGGTCAACGTTTCGTCACACATTGCAGTGGACATCTTCTAAAAGTTGGCCGATAACACGACCAAACCGACGCGGCTTACATCCAGAAGCCAAGATCAATTACTAATTTAATACATTTAATTAAACAAGAGTCCAACACTGGGGTATTAGTATTATCCAAGACTGGTGCCAGTATCTTATATATATTTTTTTGTAAAACTCACTTTTAAAAATTATCTAAATAACACTCCTTTGAAAGAATCTGAAAAAATATTTTTTCAATTAAAATATTATTTATTATATTTATACTACGTATCACCGGTACCCGCAAATTTTATTTTAATTACCTGAATTACTTAATAAGTGGTCTCTCATGTTGTCGTATAATCCGCCATTTTGATTATCTTAAATAATAAATATTTTTGATATAAATTTTTTTTTCAATTATACCTATCAATAACAAGGTCTATCACTAACTATCATTTTTTTTCGATTACTTACCATAATCTGAAAGCAAGCTTCTGGGAGCATATTGACCATCTAAAATAATAACATTAATATTAGTTACTAGAAATTCTCGCGGCTTCACCGGCGCATTTTTTGAAATTAAATGAAATCATTTTTATATAATTTATTGGAAAATACCAATTGTAAATTTTCCTCAATATGAACCTCTTTCAATTCAAATAAATATAGCTTAGGGAAATTATAGGGTCTTATGCAAAATATCAGTGAAAGTTTCATCAAAATCGGTTTAGTAGTTTTCGTGTTATGTCGAAATAAAAAAAAATACAGAAATATTTTTTTAAGACAATATATGTTTAACAATAAGTGTAAAAAGTAGACAGATATTGGTAAAGCCCCCACCCCCTCATTGTTTAAGAAAATCCAGATACAACAATAAATTACCTGATAATTTGAATTTTTGTCCTCGAATTATCGAATCAATTGTATCTTCTGATATTTAAAATATTACATTATTAATATTCAATATTAACCCATTAACTCCCGCTGTACACACTTGTGTACACCTCATTTTATAATTTGTGTTGTTTTTTTATGGATATTAAATCACAATATTTCCGTAAAAATCAGATGCTAGTAGTGCAACAAACAAAATCTGTTAACGTTATTAGTTTCATAAGTATTTAAACTTGTTTTAATTGCTGCGAATTATTTGTATATGCTGATATATTTTATCCAACTGAAGCACGTGGTTTCGAATTTTGTTTAAATCATATGGAATAACTTAAATATACATGTAGAATTTAAGAAAATGACCATTTTTAATGATTTTTATTTTGACTTCGAGGTTTTAGGTCATTATATGTCAATAAAATCGTTATATGTAACATAATTTATTATTATAGACGTTTCGTCATGTTTCAGACTTCATCGGTAACTTTTGATAACAATGATACTTTTACATATTTCTATTTAACTATAGGACTCTTTTACAACATTTCTCATTAAGTTCATTTTGTTAATTAATTGAATTAACAAAATGACAACATGTCGAAACGTCTATAATAATAAATAATGTTATATCACATATTGATATATAATATATATAATTTTATTGACATATAATGACCTAAAACCCCGAAGTTAAAATAAAAATCATTAAATATACATATTAGGGTGGAGTGAAAAAAATTTTTTTTGGAATCTTCGAAACGCTATATGCGCAAAATGTGCATTTGTATATCCTTAAAACACCTACCGAAGGAATTTGTAATTGGATATCATCCTGAGGTTCCTAAATGATTTTCTTTATTAGAAAAAAACATAAATTTTTGGGCATTATATCTCGGTAACGGGGTAAGATATTTAAATGCGCAATAGTTTAAATTAAAGAGACATTCAGTACCTTTTTTAAATGATATATAACAGTCAAACATTTATTATAGTTAATCGTTTGAAAAATGCTCTTAAAAAAAGATTATTTTTATTAAAAAATCAAAAAATAAACTTTATTTAAAAAAAAAATGATTAAATATAAAAAAAAATTACAGTTACATATTATTTTAAAGGCACTGGATTGCTCTTTAATTTAAATTATTGCGCATTCAAATATCTTTCCCCGTTACCGAGATATTATACTCTAAATTCTGTTAATTTAATGAAATTAAGGTGTTATATCTCGGTAACGGGGAAAGATATTTAAATGCGCAATAATTTAAAATAAAGAGCAATCCAGTGCCTTTAAAATAATATGTAACTGTAATTTTTTTTTATAGTTAATCATTTTTTTTTTAAATAAAGTTTATTTTTTGGTTTTTTAATAAAAATAATCTTTTTTTGAGAGCAATTTTCAAACGATTAACTATAATAAATGTTTGACTGTTATATATCATTTTAAAGGTACTGAATGTCTCTTTAATTTAAACTATTGCGCATTTAAATATCTTACCCCGTTACCGAGATATAATGCCCAAAAATTTATGTTTTTTTCTAATAAAGAAAATCATTTAGGAACCTCAGGATGATATCCAATTACAAATTCCTTCGGTAGGTGTTTTAAGGATATACAAATGCACATTTTGCGCATATAGCGTTTCGAAGATTCAAAAAAAAAAATTTTTCACTCCACCCTAATACATATAACTTGATTTTTAAATGACATTTATCTAAATAAAAATTTACTCGCTCGAAAACACGCCGTTATTTTTTTCTAAATGTTAAAAAAAGTTTCTGTCGTAATATTTAGTTAAATATATTATATGTGTACTTAATTTCATTTAATCTTCTGCATGTTTTAGTTTTCTTTAGAACGTTAATGGGTTAAGATAACAACAAAATATATGAAATGCGTGAAAACATATCTACATTTATTTATATAAAGTGATACACAAATTCACATTTTGTCTATTTTGTTAATAAATTAATTTTAAATATATAATTTAATATTAATACTTACTTATCAATTTGGAGTTTTTAAAATTATATTGATCTAAAAAATAAATTAGAATTAAAATATTATTATTATTATTATAACAACGACTTAAATAATGTGGCTTATGCCCAGAAGCCAAGAATTACTTCAAGATAACTACGAAAAGTTACAAAAAATTATAATTTTGTATTATGTTAAAATGAAATTCTAAAAGGTTTCTACTATTTATTATTTAATATTATTTTATAAGTGACAGTAAAATATACTTTTTTATGATTAATGTATTCACTTATTTATATTAATTATTACAAGATAGTTAAGAAAATGAAATATCTAAAAAAATCTACAAGAAAAAAATAATTATACCTAACTACTTTTATAATACAACTACAATAACTACAAAAAATAATAATATCTACATATTATTTTAGAAATTGTATTTTTACTAACGTAACCCCCCTGACCCGTTTCTTCCCTTTATAAAATCCAATGAACTAACTACATTATAAAATAATAAATACAAATTTAGCTACATAAAAATATTTAATTTACTCAATTTCCCAAAGTTTACCTCTAAATTTCTACAAAACCTATATCAATAAATAAACTACATAGTTCAAAATATCTACCAGGCAAATATTTATTATAAAAAATCTTACTTAGGCTCCTCATAAAAGGACTAGAAAAAAAATCATCCGTATCGTCTAAAATTAAACAAAACAATCATTTAATAAATTTTGTTAGTGAATCTTCTGGGTGTAAGCTGCGTCAGTTATCAGCCGATAACACGGTTTCTTCCTGATTGCGGTCATATCATTTTTCAGTTGTAAAGGAAATTTGTCGCAGCTTGCTAAAAAGTTAAATAATCATCTCTACTGGCTAGTGTCCTGATTGCGATCAACTCTTAGAAACCCTTATATTTTCTATGCATCATAAAAATATGTTAATAGAAAACAAGTAAGTACCCGGAAAAAAATTTCAGATCTGAAGTGATCTCGGTTGATCTTCATTTTGGAACAAATCAGATCTTTGTAGATCTTTGCAGATCGTTGTAAATCTTTGCAGATCGTTGTTGATCTTTGTAGATCGTTGTACATCTTTGCAGATCGTCGTAGATCGTGAGATTGAAACGTATTGTTTGTATTTTAATCAATTTAAAAAAAATATGTGTATTTGTTATTTTAACAATACGGGCCTTAAAGATCACTTAATACGTCTCTGGACTTTTTTTTCATTTTATTAAATTTAATAATAATATCTTATGTTTCTATGCTGTATTAACAGTAAATATTGAATTTTTCTCTGTTTCGCTACTTATGGTATTCATTATAGAAAATCGTAAATATCTCGACTCCTGTGCTAGATAGAGGGTTGTTTTGCCCCCCACACCCCTAGTATCCCGAAGTATTTTTCCCGCTGGATCGAATGAGACCAATTACAACCCTTCATCTGTGACAGGGGGTATGTTGTGAATTTATTTATTAATTTAATACACGGGCCTCAAATATCATTCAATACGTTTCTGTACAATTTTTTTTTAATTGATTAAATTATAAACAAGGTTTCTATATAGTATACAGGGTATCCCAAGATTGTGTCAAAGTTCAATATTTCATTTATTATAACAAATGGAAGAAAACTTTAAATACAAAAGTTGTTAGGTTAGACAAGCCGCATATTTTAAAAATAGTTATATTTATATAGGGTGTCCCATAAGTGCGTTACAAATCAAAGTTATGTTTTTTTAAATACAATGCGTATATTTTTGATTGATAATCTAAAAGCATTTATTTTTCTGGATATTTTGATATAAGCATGTGTAGGTTTTTATACTGAGCGGTTTAGAAATTATGACCATTTTTGTAAGAAAATTGGGTTATTTTCAACACCTTGTAATTTTCTAATTACAACAAAAAAACTTTTGTTTTCTGCTAAAAATAATTTTGGCATATGCTCTATTATTGCGATATTACATCAAACATTTACAAAATTGTATTCTTTGTACAGGGTGTATCAAAACTCTGAACTTAACTTTTTTCAAAATTTTCAAATGGAACACCCTATATATTTTCACATTTTCGAATTGCCTGTTCAATTCTAAATACATTTTAAAAACTATGTTCTATACCTAAATCCAGCCGTTAAAAAGTTATTTGTATGTGTATGTGTATTTGTTATTTAAGGTAGACAAAAGTTTATTTATCTACAAAGATCTGATTTGTTCCAAAATGAAGATCAACCGAGATCACTTCAGATCTGAAATTTTCTCCCGGGTAATTTATAAGTATATGTATTTTTCCAGATGCTTGAATATTGATATTCTTTTGTATGGATTTCTTGAATGAGGGGCTTATAAACTATAGTTTAAAAAATATGCGTTACTTTTTATTATAAAAAATTTAAACATTTTCGCGTAGTATTGTTATGTAGGTACTATTTTATTATATAATAATAATAAATTTTATGTATAACACTTGTTTTATTTATTTAATATTATTCTATAGAACACTCTTTTTTTTAAGAGAATTTTGCTAATTGTCGTTTATATTAAGGTTAAAAAGTTTAAGTTTAATTTTTTGTTTTAAAGCTAATGTCATAATTAATTAATAATATGTTATGCAATGGTATTGCCTATATATATACAAGGGTTTCCAAGAGTTGACCGTAATCAGGACAATAGAGCTGTATAGGTATTTACTTTTTAAGCAAACTGCGACAAATTTCCCCTTCTTTATAATCGAAAAATGATATGACCGCAATCAGGACAGTTTTCTTGAATGACCGCAATCAGGAAATAACCGATAACACGACCAAATTGACGCAGCTTACACCCAGAAGCCAAGATTCATATCCAGATCACCGCAGAAATCTCAAAACTTATAATTATAATTTTTTTTGGTATTTAAAATTCTATACAAAAAACACCTTAAACATTTATTTTGGGGTATATATATTATATAATATAATTCTAAATATCGTACTTTTGTATGCCCCACATTTTAACTCTCAGATAAAATTTAAAAAAGAAATACCACAAATATAAATTGAAATCTTTTTATCATCAATTTAAGGGGTTAGGTGAAGTCAAAATTTTCAAAAAATCGATTTTTTGCATTTTCTTCTAATATGATGTTTCAAAAATATTCCCTAAAAATTTCAAGTTAATTGAATGAATAATTTCCTAGATTTACCGACCTCAAAATTATACGAAAAAGCAATACTGCGCCAAGACAAAAACTTTAAACTCGTTTTTCTCGAAACTACTCGTATGTTTACGAAGACGGTGACCACTATAATTCAAGAACCACTCGATGGATCCGAATGAAATTTATACAGCTTATTGAAAGCATAAAAAACTAGTATTATACTTGATCAAAGGATTTTTGTTTTTGTTGAAAACTTCGATTTTTTTTAACAGTAAACTATTGTTTTTTTTCCTTGAAAATTCGGGCGTAAGCTTTTAGAAGCCGCCATTTTGTTAATTTTCAAATTTTACAAAAATTTACTATTAAGCTAAAGACTTTTCTTTGTTTTATTGATTTTAGATGAACCAGTACAAAGTAATGATGGTCACCGCAAAGCACTACTTGTGGGAGGGGGTCCAACAAAAATGGCAATAACTTCGTCCAAATTTTTTTTTTTTTAAATTGGTGAAGTAACTCTGTATTATTAGCTTTATAAAAGAAATACATTTATTGTCGGAAAAAGATTATTAAAAATATTCATTTTTTCATACCTCTGACTACCCCTAACCCCTTAAGTTTCCCTTTTAATTTAAACACGCCGTTTGAGGACCACTGTGTTAAGATACTTACGAAAGAAGCTCCTACAGTAAAGATCCGAACACCATTTTTGTGTCCCCTCTGCATTACAATGGCAAACAGCACATCCAACTTTGTTAATTGAATTGGGGACGCATTTACCCCTAACTTTGTTAATAACTGTAAATTATACAAACATTAATGTAGTTTTAATATATGTCGATTAGGCATTTTCTGAGAGCTGTAATAACGTTTTTCCAAAAAAAAATTACTTTATTGTTATAATCTTTCAAAAAATAATATGTACTGTAGCACCTCGCAATAACGATATAATTGGGGCTGGACCCTCGCCATTAAGTGAATTAAAGCTTTTTTTATACCTCGTGAGTGTTTGCAAGCAGAACTACATACTACAGTTTTTTTTAAATAAGGTCTTGGCAAGGACCCTAGTAATGGTTAATTTTTAATTAAATGTACTGAATTAGAAATATGTGTTGATATTTGATTACTACCATTTCTGAATATTAATCTATATACATTTAACTGTCTTACAGCGTGATTTGTTGACAATCGACCAATATGTGTTAAAATGGTGGACATTTAAACTAATTAACATGAACAAAATAAAAGGCTACAATTCAGAAAAAAACAAACTATATTTGCGGATTTTGGTAATTAAATTGATTAAATAAAGAGTTACTTGTTTTATTAGTAACATGAGTTCATGAGAATTAATTGCTCTTATAGCGACCATAACTGGTACTTTTACCATATCATTAAATTATGATGATGATGATGTTTGCAGATTGTTGTCGGCTGGATACTTCCTTTTCCAACAGTTCAGTGTTGTTTTATGTATTGTTTTCGTGTTTAGTGAATTAACAGGGATACAAGATGGAAGAGGAATGTGCTGATGGTACAGGGTGGCCGGGTACAGGGGATGTGTAGGTTGGGAGCTACTAGGGAACTCATTAAATTATAAAATTGCATTTTTTTGTTCGATGAAATAATATTATCAAAGAAAATTAGCTTAACTTTTTATGCTACTGTATTTAAGGGTTATGGAGGGTTATACTAATATATATTAAGTGTGCAATAACACTAACTGTAAAACAATTATGTAAAAAGAAATTTACACAATGTTTACATTTAAATATATATTTAGTACCAACGTAAAGTTCAATGTTTACAACTGAAAAATAAATACAAAGAGATTTAAGAGTGTCGTTATTGCGAGGTGATACTGTTTATAATTATATTATAAAATAGTAATTAATAGTTCTACTACTTACTTATATCTGATAAAAAGTTTCCTGGTCGTGGTCTATGGGGGTTGTTCACTAAAAAAATATGTTCAATTAAAAAAAATCAAATTTAATAATGTAAGAATAAGCACTATTATTTTATGATATAAATTAATTTAATTTTATATGCAAAGTGGGGGTCATATATCGGTTTAAAAATTTATATGTATATAAATTCTTTAAAAAATCGTTATTCAAAACAAGCTTTTATTTAACAATTATATGCTCTAAAAAGTAAAAAAAATTGTTAAGAAAGCAAGGTAACAATTAATATTATAAGACAAGTAGTATACTCACTTTCTTTGAAAATTTCTTCATTTGTTTTCCTTCTCGTTGTGGGTTCTATAATAATAAATATAATATTATTTATAAATAATAATATTACAATTAATACTAAACAATGTAGCAAATTTCATAACTCTAGCATAATGAGTTCTGAAGATATTTATAATTTTAAATTTTTTTAATTTTGAGTATTTTTGAAGGGCTGTAGCTTCCTCACAAAGAATTTCCGGACACATGTTCATACAAAGTTTTTTGCTTAAAATATTTTTCTCAATGTACTGTTCAAATTTGGCACGACAGTACCGAATCATATAGTATATACCGGGTGGTCTATTTAAATTGAGACAAGTAAATTTTCGAAAACTGAAGATTTTCAGAGAAAATGTTTGGTGCAAAAGTTGCAGCTTTATTTTTTTAAATGGAAATATAGTAATTTTTTTGCACATTCGTATTCTACAACAAAAAGGAAATAACTTTCGGCTAAAAAGTTTTTTTTAAATCCCAATTTTAACAAAAAAAATTTTGTAATGAAAATTTGTTTTTAAAATATCTGAAATTAATCTTCTAGAAAAAATGCAACTAAAAAGAATAGAAAAAAATATTTTATTAATATAAATAATAAATGTTCAAAGTGATAACCATCAACTTCAATACATTTTTCAACATGATAATAATTAGATACTTCAAAATAATTAGAAAGCCTAACCAAACTGGAAAACTGAAAGCCTTTTGGAAAAAAAATTTTAGACAAAAGTTATTTCCTTTATATACGAATATGCAAAAAAAAATATATTTCCATTCAAAAAAATGAAGTTGACCTCAAAATAACCTTAAAACATACACTCAAGGTCAAATTTTTTACATCCATTAGTTTTCCCTCTCCTAACCCTGCAACTTTTGTACCACACATTTTCTTTGAAAATCTTTAATTTTCTCTCAATTTATATTTAAAACATAAAAAAATGTATGGTCTGAGAAACCCTATGATTACCATTCGAGGGTTAATAGGTATATATTTTACTCACTTAGTGCAGGGACAGGTTTCATTGTAGGTATCGATTCTAAAAAAAGAAATATTAATTATAAAATATTTATCGATTTTTTATTTAGGTATTATTTAAAATTGAATTAAATTTCACTCAATTAATTAATCAAATATCAGATACTATTGTTACCATTTTCAGAAAAGAAAGATGCATAACAATTTTTTATTTTGTTTAAAAAATACATATTTTTATTAGGGGTGTACCGGAATTAACGATTTTATTCCGGTTCCGACCGGAACTGGTAAATTCTGATCTGATTTTACCGGATTTTTGAAATTTTATTATCACTCTCGTCTAAGAAATTCATAAATAATATATGTTATTTTTGTTTAAAAAATCAAACATAAGCATATAATAATTATTATATAAAAATAAAAAACAAATGTAGTTTTTTTACATTTTGTTCGGCATAGGTATAGTTGTAATTACTTATAATCTTAATAAACTGACCTTAATTTTTCAACTAATTTGTTCACTTATCAATTTTAATTCGTTTTTAAATAAGAAAGAGGTTTCAACTCTTAAAGTGTAAATAACTAAACATTATTTATTTCAGAGCCTAAAATTAATTCATAGTGAATTCCCCGTTATCCCCGGGCCTCGTGAATGTCTCCAGCCTTGATCGCCCCAAGGCAACTCCCTTTCCTTCAAGTAATCCTAGTCAGGTGTGGGGTAGAATCTAATAAATAAATAGAACTTACTGGCTGTATTGACAAAAATGCCAATAAATAAATTTAAAAAAAAAAAAAAAAAACTCTTAAAGGTAATGATGTAAGCTATATTTAAAAAAAAAGGGTTGAGTCTGTAGGATCACATCAAATTGAAATATTAAAATAAATAAGCTATTTTGTTTATATTAACCCATTAATGCCCGCCATACACACTTTTTTTTGAAAAAAATTCCGATACACCCCAAATTTTTATAATCTTTATTCGACTAATAAAAATGTAATTATCTTACTGAATGAGAATGGCACAACTGAAGGGTGTTGCACAATTGGAGGTACAATTGGGTCTATAACTGGACGTACCACTGGACTAACTGGCGGCATGTAATCTATAAAATAAATAATTAATTATCTCAAATAAATACGGCATTTTAAATAACTCTATTTATTAATAATCTATTTTATTATTTATAAATAATCTATTTATTAATTATTATATTATCAAAGCAACTGTTTTATATTGTTTACAATTTTACGATTCATTATTTTAGATTTTTTTGTAATCATTTGCAAGTGTCCATCAGTGGGTGCCCATAACTGGGTTTACTTTATCCATTACTCGAGAAAAAACATAAACAAAATAAAAGGCAATAATTTAAAAAAACAGACTTTGGTATTTAAATTGATGTAATAAAGAGGTACTTGTATACCTTGCTCTTAATGCGTCTAAGACTGGTTCCAGTTACCTTATTATTATAGGTAATAAAAATATTCGATAAGGTTTATTTCATTAAAAAAACTTATATATGCTAATGTGAAAATAAACTACTTTACTTTGTAAAAGTTGTAACTTAATAACTTAAAAATAATACGTTTTTTTATTATGCATAAAATTTTTGCAAGCATAAATATGTAACAATTGTGTTACATATTTCTATTTTATAATGTTTATTTTATCTTCCATATCGAGCCCTAATCGCCGAAATATATCGTAAGTATGTCTATACTTACTCTATGTCTATAGAGAATGGACAGAGCATTCTGTATTAACACAATGGTGTAACATCTGTTCAAAAAGTGAGAGAGAGATGCAGAGTAGTTTGGAATATATCTATCTCTTTTTCTAAGAATCTGATTAGTAGTTTACTATAGTTCAAGGTAGTATTTCTGTCCGATATATTTTTGTATATCTATCTTGTGATTTTTGTGCAATAAGTTTTTTATTAGAAAAGTAAATAATATAAACAATAAAACATACTATAATGGTTCATATTTCATCGAGGAAATTAAAAAAAATAATCAATTGATCTGATAGAAATTTGCAAAATTATGAACGGATATTCCGGGAAAATAACATTTTTGCTGCCAAAAATATTAAATATATATTAATAAAAAATAGTTTTAAATATATTCCCATGTGGTTGCTACAAAATGATGAGGTAGATTGCACTTACAAACAGCACATATAAGATTTACTTAATAAAAAAATTTTTTTTTTTTTGATATTAGAACAAGATATTAAAATTGGTTAAAAAAATTCGAAACTTATATTATTTAGAAATCAATAATTGTTTCTTTTTTTAAATAAAATTTTTTATAACGTTAATTATTTTAACCTCTTTATATACATATAGTATAATAATATCATATATTAATCAACAGTAGATTAATATATGTATTATGATAATATTTATGAATATTTTTAATGTTCGGAACTAAGAATGAAATAGTTACACTCCTGTTTAAAAAAAGGACAAGTATATTCCAAACCTGTTTCCATCTCTTTCTTTTGACACGACTCTGCTCTCGAGTCAGATGCCTGGTCCATTCTCTATGTCTATGCGATAAGGTTTATTTCATTACTTATAGATGGCGATGCTAATGTGAAAATAAACTACTTTCATAGACATAGAGAATGGACAGTGTATTCTGTATTAACTCAATGGTGTAACATCTGTTCAAAAAAGGAGAGAGAGATGCAGTGTAGTTTGGAACATAGACATAGAGTTACACAGTTATTCCAAATCTGTTTCTATCTCTTTCTTTTGACACGGTTCTGTGTTCGAGTCAGATGCCTGGTCCATTCTCTATGTCTATGACTACTTTACTTTGTAAAAGTTGTAACCTATTAACTTAAAAATTATACGTTTTTTTATTATGCATAAAATTTTTGCAAGCATAAATATGTAACAATTGTGTTACATATTTCTATTTTATATTGTTTATTTTATCTTCCATATCGAACCCTAATCGCCGAAATATATCGTAAGCAACATTTTACAGAAGAAGGTGTTTTTTTATAGAATAAAAACAATTTTTGGTGGTTACGATAGAAGTATACTGAGTTATGTAGTCAGTGAAGCCTCAGGTTGAATTAATATTTGACCCCCAGGGGTTATTTTAGTGTGTAGTTATAGCTTGTTTCTGCAGTTCAAAAAATGAAAACAGCAGTTGTGAAAGCTAATTTGTGTAGTTGAATAAATTGCAAGTAGAAAGAAAATAAAAAAAAGTGTAAGTGTAGAACAAAAAAAAGGTCACTATAATTTGTAAGAGAAATATACAAAGTATAGAGCAAAAAGGCAAAAAAAAAAAAAAAGTAGTTGAAAAATTTTCTTAAAATAACCCCTGCGGGCCCCCCTCTTCAAGTAATTATGAGAACAAAAAAAATTTTTTTACTTATATCGGATGGGTTTTTTTACCTCGGGGCCCTAAACAGTTGATTGAATTACTTACTGCGTAACGAACCACTGGATTAGAGATATGTAATATGTAATTCATGAACGATTGGTTTTCTTTTAGAACGATTCTTTTCGGTGAACGAATCGACTCGAGTCAGTATTTTAAAAAAGAATCGTTATTTTTTTCTTTTTTTTTAATTATATTGTAAAATATAAAAGAAAAGATTCGTATAATATTGTACAATAATTACAATAGATATATAAACAAATTTTGTATGTGAGTAAAAAAAGTATAAACATTTTATAAGCTAGGAGAAAAAAAAAAGGTCCTCGATTATTAAATTTTAACTTTTTTTTAATAAGCAGCCTGCCAACATTTTAACACAAAAAATTAAATATTAAACATGTTTTACGATAAAAGTGTCTTCTTTGTAACTATTTAGAGATATATAGGTATATACAGAAAAATAAAAACAAACTTAAACAAAAAAAAATTATTTAAGAAGAGGTAAACGCAAGCTTTCGATTCACAGAATCATCGTCAGGCTATTAATAAAGATTTAAATTTGAGAACGATGTCGTTATCTCAATAATATTCATGTGATATACATATATGTAAATATGTATGTATAAATGTATATATGTATATACATATATCAGGGCTACACGTATTTGTTTCATGATATCGTCGTTTGCGATACAAAAGTCAATTTCAGTAAAATTTATGAGAAATCAGCGGCTAGGACTCAAATTGATACATTAATTTTTGTTAACACTTCTTTGTTTAGTTCATTTATTATTTTATAATTGGTATAATACTCACGAGGTAAATATGGATGCACCATTGGCTGATAATCTGAAAACAGTAATAATTGATTTATAAATAATAATTAAAATTATTAATGGGTACTTACTGTAAGGCAAAAAAGGCAGGTTCCAATCTACAACAAACGAAAAATATGGTTATGACTATTATCAAATACAAATCCTACTAACAAAAAAAAACATCTGCCAAGTAAATGCACAGTGCTTCCTCGTGTTAAATTCACCAAATGCAGTTAATTATTCAACAAACCGATAGTGTTTATATAAATTACTTGGAATTAGTTAACCATTTAATTTTTATACAATTTTATTTAAAAATATTAGTTCGAAATTTTTCTTAAAACGCACCTGAATATATTTTCATATGTTATTAACGGACATCTTCAGGGCTCTTCTAAAAGAAGAGCCATGGAGATGTCCACTGCAATATGTAACAAAACGTTAGCCGATAACATGACCAAACCGTTGCGGTCTACATTCAGAAGCCAAGATCCATATTAAGATCACCGAAGAAGCCTTAAAACTTGTATATCTGTATGTAATTGTGATGTAACGAATGTGTGATTTTAAACATTCGCGAATGCGAGTGCGAATATTAGCGTCCGACATTCGCGAATGCGAATGCGAATGCGAATATTGACTTTTTTTATTATAAATTTTATTTTTCATATTTTTTCACTTTTAGAAGAGCATTAAGGCCTAAAAGCCCCCTCAACAATTTGTTTTTGTAAATTTTAATATTAATAAGTATTAAATTGAAAAAAAAAATTTGGGGGGGGAGCATGGTTCTGATAATCCCTTCTACCCTAAAAAAATTATTTAATTTGCTTTAATTTTATTACTTTTTTAGGAGTTGGAGCATGATCCATACCTTCCCCCCTCTTCAAACGTATTGTATTATTTAATTTGCTGGAGTACTTACTATAAAAAACATTTCCCCCAAAAATAATTCAAATCGGAGCATTTTTTCAGTAGTTATCGTGAACGAAAGAAAATTCTACCTCCAGACACACAAACGCAAAGCAGGCATGAGGAAATCAACCTTTCTTAACTTTTTGAAGTTAGTACAATCAGAATCTGCTCTTATCTCGTACACGATTTTTCGACGGTATTACAATACTTTCATTTCTTTCAGAACATGGAAGTAAAAATAAATATTGACTGTTCCTAAGTTCTTAAAAATAATTATTTAATATAAAAGATAAAAAAAATATTTTTTTTATTATTACAAAAACGAGCAATATTCGCAAAAATATTCGCACTTTTTTTGCGAATGCGAATGTTAAAAAATGTGCGAATATTCGTTACATCACTAGTATGTAGCTTATATTTTTTTTACAATTTCAAGTAATTTTAATTTTTTATCCAGTTTAGTGTTTAAATAACCAAGTTAGTTTCGTTTCATATCAGTTTGATTCTTTCTCTTTTCAATTTCGAGTCAAGGCATAATTTTAACCCTTTGGACGCGAAAATCGACAAAAGTCTATTGTATTTTTTCCCTTTCCACGCACGACTCGAAAACACCGTGGAAATTGTAATGTAAAGAAAATGAAAATAACAAAAATTTTGACCACTTTGATTATTCTAGGGAAATTTTACACATTTTTAGGAATAAGTGTTTCGCTAAATGGTCGCGTTTAAAGGGTTAAATGACAAATTAGTTTATTTTACTCACCAATTTTACAAAGATCTCGTGTACACCATTTCAAAGACCCTGCGTGTGTACAGATACACAAAACACAACCCATTCTTACAACCTGGTTACTAGGACACAGGCCTGTTATTGGGAATGGACCTGTGAAAATAAAATAGAAAAATATGTATGTAATAACCCGGGAAAAAATTTCAGATCTGAAGTGATCCCGGTTGATCTTCATTTTGGAACAAATCAGATCTTTGTAGATACATAAACTTTTGTCTACCTTAAATAACAAATTAATACACATATACTATATAGAAACCTTGTTTATAATTTAATCAATTAAAAAAAATTGTACAGAAACATATTGAATGATATTTGAGGCCCGTGTATTAAATTAATAAATAAATTCACAACACACCCCCTGTCACAGATGAAGGGTTGTAATTGGTCTCATTCGATCCAGCGGGAAAAATACTTCGAGATACTAGGTGAATTTTTCTCTGTTTCGCTACTTATGGTATTCATTATAGAAAATCGTAAATATCTCGACTCCTGTGCTAGATAGAGGGTTGTTTTGCCCCCCACATCCCTAGTATCCCGAAGTATTTTTCCCGCTGGATCGAATGACCCTTCATCTGTGACAGGGGGTGAGTTGTGAATTTATTTATAAATTTAATACACGGGCCTCAAATATCATTCAATACGTTTCTGTACAATTTTTTTTAATTGATTAAATTATAAACAAGGTTTCTATATAGTATATATGTGTATTTGTTATTTAAGGTAGACAAAAGTTTATTTATCTACAAAGATCTGATTTGTTCCAAAATTAAGATCAACCGAGATCACTTCAGATCTGAAATTTCCCGGGAAGTATTTTATAGCTTCTGAATGATCTGATAAGTTAAAATGCACATAAAGTTATAAGTTTATGCTTTATTAAATATATGTTTAATTAGGTATCAAATGTGTGCAAGTGTGCCAATTATTGGAACAATAACATCATAAATAATTTTTTTGTTGTGGTAATAATTAAAAATCCTAATTGAAAAATACAATGTGGTTTTGTGAAACTTTACGAGTAAATTGTTTTTATTTATATGAAAAAAATATCATACGAATTTGCTTACGTCAGAAATGTATCATATACGTCCACGAAAATCGCCAAATTATTTTTATCAATCACTTCCTCCCCCCCCCCCCCCCCCCTCTTCCATATAAATCTGAGTTTAGTATTTTTAACTAATTACTTTTTAATTATTTTTTACCAATGAATTTAATCGATTTGAATCGGATTTTCATTGTAAGAAGTTATAGTTCCAAAGCTCTATGTCACCAAAGAAGACATTTTTAAATACCATTTTATACTTACTATAGCCCCAGTTTGGACTCCCAATTTCTGAAACACAAATAATTTGTATTATAATAAATATAATTTGATCATTAGGGGCCATCCATAAATTACGTCACACGTTAAGGGGGGGGGGGGGAGTCGACGAAGTGTGACATTGTGTGACAAGGGGTGGGAAGGGGTCCTAAATTTCGTGACATCACATTTCAAAATATAATATACTAGCTTTTTGTAAACATTTTAAACATTTAAATAATTTTAAGGTGTAAAATTACAAAATATGTGACGTCACAATAGGGAGAGGGGGTCTCACAAATGTGACTAGCTTTGACAAGAACGGGGGGGGGGGTAAAAAAATCGTGAAATTCGTGTGACGTAATTTATGGATGGCCCCTTATCAATAATTTTACTAAAAATTATTATAATATCTGAACACATTGTATAGAAAATATAAAAAAGTAAAAAAAAACATATTATGACAATATAAATTATTATTTGCAAACGACTAACAAACAAAAATATTAGTTATTTTTATGGTACCCCATAGTTCCCAATTACCCCATACCAAATGGGAGAGGTACCCCTTTACATCCATATCCCTCCCCCCCTTTTTTTTAATGATGAGATGATGAAATCTCCTTGCAAAATGTACATGTCTTATTCTTACAATTAGATACATTCTAAATTTTCAAAAAAACTATCCACTCCTATTCCCTATTACTCCATAGTTAATACGCATATGTCTATATTCATTTGAAAAAAAATAATAACACCCTACATAAGCCCCTTTTAATCCAATACTGAAATAAGTTATGATGGAGTCTCAATGCATAATATTTTACACTAGCGTATTGGACCCGGTGTTACCCGGGTTAAAATTCACAAATTATAAATCAAAATCTTCCTCGTGAAATACTCTATCCATTAGTGAAAACCGGAATAAAATCCGTTTAGTTGTTACTGAGCCTCATACAAACGAACATTCATTTTTATATGTATATAGAGATAGATTTTATTTTACCTACAGTCAAGGCTGCTTAATATTGGCTAATATCATCTATTCATATTTGGCTATATTATGGTTGATCTCTGTTCTTTGGAGCTTTAGGAAGAATTTAAGCTAATATACGAGTCTGTGCGATGATGTCCCCCAGAGTTATTCTATTTTTACTAATTAGGACCGAACATTAACAATTTTATGGCTTATTCACCCTGCTGGAAGGGGTGTTTTTTGGTTAAATTGTATTTAATTACAATTGATTCATTTGGGTATCAGCTACAAATATCAAACATAATATAACCCCATCGTCAATTTAGTTTTTGAAATAAATCGAAAAAACGGGAAAAAACTCGATATTCACCCTTTTACCCCATTTTTGAGGGTGAAACGCGAGCGCGTTATTTTTTTCGTGTTCAGCGACTCAAAATCTATAAGAATCAACCATAAAATTGCTGTTCCGGAGAATTTCTCATTTTGACCATTATCGCTGCTTCATTGACTGGACTATTATAGAATATTGACGTTGAAATTTATTTTTTGTAAAAAAAAAATTTAAAACGCTTATAAGTTTCAACTTTTTTATACTTATACCTCTCTAGAGTATTTTTATAGAGAATTAAATTTTCCATTAAATTAACATTTAACAAATTTTTATAAAAACAATAGTTTAGTATTGAGAGCCTTTTAGACGTTCATTTTAACAAATAAATCACTTAGAATATCTGTAACTTTTGATACGTTGAATTGAGGGTCATGATTTTATAGACACTTTTATCTTTTTCTAAATAATATCCTTAAAAAAATTTCAAATTATCATGAATCAGTAATACCAACTTCAATACTAAAGAATCATTTCCCCATGTTATTTAAATGGGAAACGGGATCCCCCTCTTGCGGCACCTCTTAAAATTAAACTACAGGGTAAGACCGTTTTTCCACACACCGGCAAAACCGGTGCCGTAAATATAAAATAAAACGGTCAAGTGCGTGTTGGGCACGCACATGATAGGTTTCCGTAGTCATTACGATTTATAAACAAGAGTAATTTCAACGGACGCTCTGATAACGACATTTAAATGCTAATATATCGTGATTGAAGGGTTAAAATCAAAAGGTCATATAACATTTTTTGTTGCATTTTAGGAGACCTATCCAATGACTACCCACTCAATGGGTTAAGTTAAAAAAAATTGTGAGTTCACTTTTCAGTATATGGGAGGGGAGTCCAAAATAATTTTGACAGTGTTCGTTATAATTTTTAGTGAAAGTACTAATTTAAAGCTACATTCTTGAATTTTTTCAGATTTTTTAAATTGATAGTTTAGAAATTAGGGTGGGGGGGGGGGGGCGCTTTTATCACGACTTTGAACGCAAATATATCGTGAGTGAAGGGTTAAAATCAAAATGTCATATTACATTTTTTATTGCATTTTAGGAGACCTATCTAAAGACATCCCACTTAATGGATTAAGTTAAAATTTTTTATTGAAAATACTTTTCAGTCTATGGAAAGAGGGTCCAGAAAATTTTTTTTTTCAAAAATATTATCATTTCTGTTTTTGGGTTATCAGTCTTCTATACTATAAGGTTTCCTATGTAGTTTTCTACGGAAACCTAAAAAGACAGTATTGGGTACATCCTCTGTTGACTATAAAGTACTTATCCGATTGTCGAGTTCAACGCCGGCAGCATTTGATGGCACCGGTTGCAATATAATCAAATCAGAGCTTTTCCACGTAGACCGGCCCGACTGATTTGCCGGCGTTGAACTCGACAATCGGATAAGTACCTTACAATCAACAGAGGATGTACCCAATACTACCTTTTTAGGGTTCCGAAGAAACCCTATTAATCTCACTTTGTTTTTGTCCGTCCGTACTTTTCACTCAAAGCTAAATAACTCGTAAACTATATAAGCTAGAAACATGAAATTTGTACTAAACATGTAAAACGACACCCTCTAGTTAAATATGTACAAATTTATTGAATAAATAATTTTTCAGGGGGGGGCAATAAGAAGCTAAAGCTAGTTAAAAAAAAATTTTATACCAAGACATGTGACACGTTAAAATGTATAACCAGACAAGCGGAATTTGACCCTTTTTCTATTTTTTTTCTAAATCAAAAATGGTGCCTGTAGGGGGTTTTAAAGCAAAACCAAAAAAACAAAAAAATTGTATACCAAGACGTGTGTCAAAATGTACATCTCAATTAGTAGAATTTGACCATATTTTTTATTTTTTTTCTAACTCAAAAATGGCGCCGGTAGGGGGCTAAAAGCAGTATTTTATTTTGCCCCCCCCCCCTCTAACTCTGTAACTACTGGTTCAAAAAATCTGAAAAAAAATTGGTAACGAGGCTTTGGTGGTACTACCAACGACAAATACTGAAGTCAACAATTGAATTTTAAATTTTGTAATTATAGGGAGGGGCGTCATAGAATTTTAAATTTTTATTTTCATATCTAGGCATGTGGTATGTCAAAATGTACATCTCAATTAGTAGAATATGACCATATTTTTTTTTTAACTCAAAAACGGCGCTTATAGGGGGCTAAAAGCAATGTTTTATTTTTTTCCCCCACCCTCTAACTCTGTAACTACTGGCTCAAAAAATCTGAAAAAAATTTGGTAACAAGGCTTTGGTGAGACTACCAACGACAAATACTAAAATCAACAATATAATTTTAAATTTTGGAATTATAGGGAGGGGCGTCATCGAATTTTTTATTTTGATATCTAGGCAAGTGGGGTGTCAAAATATAGATCTCAATTAGTAGAACTTGACACTTTTATATATTTTTTTCTAACTTAAAAATGCACCTGTAAGTGGTTCCAAACATTTCACGTAGTACGTACTTCGGAACCCTTATGGCATACACTCGTGTATGTCTTGCCTGAATTATTTATATTTGTGATTTAAATACTTCCTTCTGAGGTATAATAACACAAGAAGGTAACGCTTATAGAACACTACAGAGACATGTTTCTATCACCACAACTAGAACTCAACTGCACCGGCACTGAGAATGTGTGGAAAAACGCGCTAATCTTTTGGCGAGGATTTATTTTAGGCATAAACTAACTTAGTTCGTAATTTCATTTTATTGACACACTCTAATATGTATTATTTTTATAAATAAACCATATATAAATAATATTAATTTTTTTTATTTCACTATAAGCGAGCCCTTTATTAATTTATTAATTTCATTGCTCACCACTGCTGTTACCCCATAGAGAATACGTCTATGTGTATATTCATTCATAAAATATAATAAAATTGCACGCTTAGTAAAATGTTAAACATTTATGCGTTATGAATTTCTTATAAGAAATCTGTTGTAATCGATACTTAATCACCCATTGTTATTATTTTTATTAATTTTAATTTAAAAGCAAATTTGAGAACAATAATAAATGTTTATTTTTTCCGGTGTCATAAAGGTCTTTTTTACAGGAAACATATTTTTTTAACATGAAGAAAATGTAACAATAGAATGGATATACCGGGTATTCCAGACCACCCGTCCACTATGTTTTACGCCCAAACTATTGAAGATAGAGTTTTATGATAAAAAATTTACTATATATATCGACCCTAAAGAATTTCAGGAAAATGTTTTCAACCCCCTAAAACTCCTCCTTGGGGGGTATTTTGAGGGGTACATGCCCGTTTCTCAGCAAAATCAAATGAAACTGTATATCCAAAAGTAGATAATTTTAAAGATCATACAAAAGTAAGAAACTTTTGTAGAAAATTTTTTTTCGAACATTCGTTTGTTTAGAAAATATGGCGACTTGATCCTAAATTTTAGGCTTTTACTAAAATTGCTCTAGTTTTGTTTAATATTAATGAAATTTTATTTTTAAAATTTGTTTTGAAAGTAGAAATAACGAACTTTCTAATGATGCATGATTATTTGAGATTTGGATAATTTAAAGTGTCATACGCGACATATCAAAAATTCAAAACTTCAATTAGGGATAATTCAAAATTTTTAAATGGAATGGTATATCAATTAGTACTTTATCTTAAAAAATATATTTAAATTAACAACTTTTGCTAAGAAAATTTAAAATTTAAAATTATAATTTTTTTTTTTTTTTTTAATTAAAATTTATAATTTTCATAACAAAAGTTGTTAATTTAAATATATTTTTTAAGATAAAGTACTAATTGATATACCATTCCATTTAAAAATTTTGAATTATTCCCAATTGAAGTTTTGAATTTTTGATATGTCGCGTATGACACTTTAAATTATCCAAATCTCAAATAATCATACATCATTAGAAATTTTCGTTATTTCTACTTTCAAAACAAATTTTAAAAATAAAATTTCATTAATATTTAACGAAACTAGAGCAATTTTAGTGAAACCCTAAAATTTAGGATCAAGTCGCCATATTTTCTAAACAAAAGAATGTTCGAAAAAATTTTTTCTACAAAAGTTTCTTACTTTTGTATGATCTTTAAAATTATCTACTTTTGGATATACAGTTTCATTTGATTTTGCTGAGAAACGGGCATGTACCTCTCAAAATACCCCCCAAGGAGGAGTTTTAGGGGGTTGAAAACATTTTCCTGAAATTCTTTAGGGTCGATATATATAGTAAATTTTTTATCATAAAACTCTATCTTCAATAGTTTGGGCGTAAAACATAGTGGACGGGTGGTCTGGAACACCCGGTATGGAAAACAATAATCTTTTACCTATGCTTTTTGATTATTTGTTAATTTATTGAATTTGACAAGGATCAAATCCAACAAATTAAAAAAAAAAAACAAGATTTTATTATATTTTAAATGAATACATATTACATGAAATAAATACCTACTTATAAACGCCTCTAGATTTTATTTTTATTTAGGTATATGAATTATCGAAAACTTATTTTTTTAAATTGTTTTTTTATAAATCTTGGCTTCTGGGTGTCAGTTTGGTCGTGTTACCGGCCGATCAAGCTGATGCGATTTACACCCAGAAGCCATATCAAGATCATCGCGGAAGTTTCAAAACTTGTATTGTTTTTTTTTTATCAATTAATTTATAATATTTCATTTAATATTAGATACTAAAATATATTTATTATGTCTAGCTACAAAACAATTAAAGTAAATCATAATTTGTACTACACTTAAACATTATTGTGATAAAAAAGGTAATACAATGAAATTATAAAAAAACGTACACAAAATTTGACTTTGATGTTTGTTTATTTGTCGTATGTTATTTTTATTTATAATAAATCTTTTCCTTTTGTTAATAAATTACACTTTTTTATCTCTGTATTTGACGTAAAATTTAATTTGTATTTAAAATTTATATTAAAAAGATGTGATATATACTGCTCGGCATTTTTGAGTGATAACGTAATTATATGTACCCTGAGATTTCACGGAACATGTTGGAGTAAATTTCGTCAGAATCGGTCCAGCACTTAAAGAATTAAATCAATAATTTATAATTAATTAATCAAATTATTTCCACAAGAATTATTTTTATAAATAGATCAAAATACAATTAACAATGAAAATCATCGACAAGGTCAAGAAACTGAAACTATTTTTATATTTTTTCATTTTATTCTGGCGTAATAGAAAAAAGTTATTGTTAAATGTAAATAATAGTTTAATTTATGAAATAATAAAAATATAAGGTAAAGGCACCAGTTATGGCTGCTATAAGAGCAAGTTTTCGGTTTTTTTTGATTAATGGGCTTGTTTTTTGTAATTCTCATGAAGTCATGTTACTAATAAAACAAGTAACTCTTTATTTAATCAATTTAATTACCAAAGTCCGTAAATATAGTTTGTTTTTTTCTGAATTATAGCCTTTTATTTTGTTCATGTTTTTTCTCCAGTAATGGCAAAGGTAAAACCAGTAATGAGCACGCAGTGATGGACACTTGATAATGTATTACAAAATGATAAGTACTACGACACAAAAGATGTAAAAGAAAGAATCATCAAATTTGAAACAATGTAAAGCAGTTGCTATGATAATATAATAATTAATAAATAAATTATACTAATAATTAGTTTAAGTGTCCACCATTTTGACACCTATCGGCCGATTGTTATCAAATCACGCTGTAAGACAGTTAAATGTATATAGATTAATATTCAGAAATGGTAGTAATCAAATAACAACACATATTTCTAATTCAGTACATTTAATTTAAAATTTGCCATTACTGGGGTCCTTGCCAAGACTGGTGCCACTATCTTATAAAAACTATTATACGAATATGACAAAAATAGGAAAAAATACAAATTTAAAGAATGCGTAGTTCGGTAATTAATCAATAATTAATCAATTATAAATAAATAACATTATTTGTTTATTCTGCCCATTTCAGATAAACAATGAAAAAATAAATCATTAAACATTCTTACCACCTACTGATAACTTATTTTATAATTAAAATATTATATTTCATAAAAATAACGCAATAATTAATAAACGATTCTATTTTAAATACAATTAAATTAATTTTCTTATTAACACGTACACTGCCACTACCTATGTCATTTATTTTAATTATACAGGGTGGGGCATTTAAAGTGTTACAGTTGTTTATCTCAGAACCATCGCATATTTGAAAAAAATGTTTCAACCAAAAAATGTTTGGTTGTAAGGGGGTAATCGAATAGTAATATTTATTTGCTGTTTTAACGTGACCTTCAAGGATATTTGAAGGTCAACATCATTTTTTTAAATAGGAACCTATAGTTTTTATTTAATAATCTTACTTTACGTGAAAAAAAAAATAATAAGAATTTTTTACTCAGAAACCATAAATTTTAGAAAAATGTACAAGATACAAAAAATGTATATTTTGATCTAATTTAACTTAGAGAATTATTCTAGAATTTTTTTAACACTTCGTACTTTTATTGTTTTTGCTAAAATAAAATAAATAGAAAAAGTTTTTAAATTTTTTTTAAATAATTATCCAAGCTTTATTAGACCAAAATAAATATTTTGTGTATTCTGTACTTTTTTTTAAAGTTTGTGGTTTCTGAGTAAAAAATTCTTGAAAGTTCAAAATCTCGAATTATTTTGTTAGATACCTTGGAAAGCTTGGGTTGTTCAAAAAAAAGTTTTCAATGAAAGATTCGTGTTTTTTCACGTAGAATAAGATTTCTAAATAAAACTTATAGGTTTCTATTTAAAAAAATGATGTTGACCTTCAAATATCCTTGAATCCCACGTTAAAATAACAAATAAATATTACTATTCGATTACCCCCTTACAACCAAACATTTTTTGGTTGAAACATTTTTTACAAATATGCGATGGTTCTGAGATAATCAACTGTAACACTTTAAATGCCCCATCCTGTATACGATTTAATTATTTAATAATTTACATATTTGAGTTTTCACGTCCAAGATAGCGTAAAATGCAAGGGGATTTCCTAAACGGTAAGAGATACAGGTTAGATTAAATGAGATGAATTATTTGTAAGGAGGGGGTGAGTATTACTAAATCAAAAAATATTAATAATTCTATGTGAATTAGGCGCTATACTCAAAAATCTGAACTCCGGAAATTATTTAAATAACTATATATAACTTTTTTGTCATAATAGGTACTTTTTGTTTGCGGTTTCTTTAAATACTTTTTGTGTAGAATTGATTGGTGTATTTAGAATTTTTATATTACTTTTAGTTTTCGAGTTACAAGCTCTAACTTTAGCATTGAAAAGTAGAGTAAAAAACTCGTTCAAATATTCTATAGTAGATAAACAAAAAGTACCTATCTACTTTGACAAAAAAGTTATAGTTATTTAAAAAAAATTTGTAATTTGAAGCATCCGTATTAAGTAAAATTCTGCATGCTTTCTTTTGCATCGATATTTCTCGTAAACGGTTTATCCTATGATAAATGAGCTATGTATATATATTTTTTGTGTCATACAGTCTTATTCAAATGTCTAACACAGGAAAAAATTAAAGAACACAAAAATACTAGATAAAAATTGATGGGCCTACTGGCCCCATACAGCCCTGGTCTAAATTATGATTGGTTAATACTGGAAATCGATAACACTTATTAATACTAAACCCTATACCAAATTTTATAATTTTATCACTATGGGTTCTCAAGATATTAATTAAAAACCAATTTCGAATAAAATCTTTGGAGGGCTGTAGCCCCCTCACGAAAAATTTCCGGACACATGTTCATATAATGTTTTTTGCTTAAAATGTATTTCTTAATTTACTGTTTAAGTTTGGCACGACAGTGCTGAATCATCCTGTATAATTATATAATGTACTTACTACAAAATTAAAATTAGAAAATTGAAAATTTAAGTTAATTTTTAATTAAATTGTTTATTATATTTATAACATAACATGTATACTTTATATTAAAAAAGATATATAGAATATTTTTAAATTAACAATTTATTTACATTTCTATAAACATTTTAAAAATAATTAATTAACCTTGATGACTTCAATTTGCAATGTTTAATTTTAAAACAACTTTGAATTTTGTTTATTGTAATTAATTAGTTTTATTATAGTCGAACAATTAAAAAACATTTTTTTAACATTGTACCCTCATTTTTAATAGTTTTATTTATATTATATTCATGTATTGATTTTTTTTTATTATTTCTACTCACATTTGTTTAAATTATATTATCAATAATTTGGAAGTACTTAGATTAGATAAGATTAGATAAAGAGGGGGTGGAGCGAAGCTCCTGCACTTAGGCCGCTAGGGCCCATTGTACCCCCTTGAGGTTACTAAAATTTCACTCTTTGAACAGGTCCGTTGCTTCCGTGAAGGAGGTACTTATTTTTGTTTAGTACTTTTTCTTAATTTGTATTTATTGTTTTTTTATTTATTTGTATATTAGAACAGATTTTCAAAGACTGTTTTATTATTTTATACTTGTTATAGTACCCTCCCCCTTCCCCCGATACTCCTGTTTGGTATAAATGTTTGAAAAGTATAAAAATATTATTATTTTTTTAAACTTACTAATTTATATTTTTATTGAATACTGTAAATTTTTTTAAGAATTAAATTTATTTTATGAATGAATATAAACTAAAATATCAAAAAAGTACTGATAATTAATCAATTTTGTCTCTGAAAAAAAAATTAATTTAAAAAAAATATATAGGTAATAAAATACAGTACAAGAAATGGTCAGTTATTAAAAATACAATATACATATTTTATAACTTACGAGAAAATGCACCTGCTCCAATGAGAGTAAAACACAACAAAATAAAATATTTAACAATATCCATGGCTCACTTGGATATAAATACTATCTATACAAATTAATTTTGGTTTTTATAATTAATCGATTTTGTGTACATATGTATGTTTTAATACGACTAGGTAGACTTGTCAAAAAACAATGGAAAACTGTTGTTGTGATACCTATTAATATACACAACTGAGGATGCAGAAGAATTTATAATTAAATATACAGAGTGGTTCGAAAATAACTCAAGAAAAAATAATATATTTTTATTTTTTTATACATAATGTATTGAATTGATTACATTTCAATAACTTTTTTTCATACAGTAAATTATTGATATTCACCCCTTATGTATTACTTCAGGTATAATAATGGTAACTGAAATTAAAAATGTATTGTATTCCTAGTTGATTAAGACAAAGGAAATTTAACATGGGGGCAATTAGAAGTGTTGTAGTAACCTTTGGTCAAATTTAACGATGTGTTAAATGAAATGCCACCACAAAAAAATTAATAAAATAGTAATTAGTATTTTGTTTTCAAATTTATATTAGCCAAAAAATATTATTATAATTTTATCTAGGATGCTTACTTTAATTTCATTAATGTATTTTATTCTTTATTAAAGTTGAAAACAAAATACTGTTGATTAATTTAAAATTTATCAGTTAGTTTCGAAGCGGCATTTCAAAATCGCCAATCACACTTCGTTAAATTTGACTACAACATTTCTAATTGCTCCCATGTTAAATTTCCTATGTCTTAATCAACTTGGAATACGCTGTATATGTTTTAAATAAACCATTAAAAAGTAATAGGATACTTTTTTCAGATTTTTTTGTACGTACATGTACAGAACTGGGGCACGCAATCCCCCCCCCTTCCTCCTCCTACCCAGGTTTTTTAAGTATAGTTCATTATTCGAAAAAAATAAGTGGGTCAATTTACTATTAATGTATTTTTTATAGACACTCTATATACTAATTTAATTGTTCATTTGTAATATAGACTTCGATTGAGTGTACGTTTTTTTAATAATTATAATGTTTACTTTTATTATTTAACAAATTGAAACGGAAAATTAAATTCATTGTTTATTTATAGTCGTATAAAAAACCATTTGATTGCTGTGACAATTGTATGGCCTTTTTAAGAAAACAAGCTGTTTTCGTTTTAAATTGTATTTGTTCTGTGGTAATTTGTGCAGGATTTTATAGTCGAAGAGAATTGAAAAGGTAATGACATCAATTAAAAAAAATAAAAAATATTTTTAAGAAAAAAATTAATTCGAGTTCAAAAAACCCTATAAACAATAAAAATTATTAAATAATTAAATTTAACAGTTTTTGGTGTTATATTTCTTTTTTTCTTATAAAAAAAACTTAAATTTAATTAATAATAATAATATTTATTTGTTCAAGTACGAGTAATATACCTAAACAAAAAATCAAGAAAGAAAAGAAAGGTAGTGGCACCAGTCTTGGTAAGGACCCCAGTAATGGCAAATTTTTAATTAAATGTACTGAATTAGAAATATGTGTTGATATTTGATTGCTAATATTTCTAAATATTAATCTATATACATTTAACTGTCTTACAGCGTGATTTGATGACAATCGGCCAATAGGTGTTAAAATGGTGGACATTTAAACTAATTATTACTATAATTTATTTATTAATTATTATATTATCATAGCAACAGCTTTACATTGTTTCAAATTTGACGATTCTTTCTTTTATATCTTTTGTGTCGTATACTTTTCATTTTGTAATCATTTTATATCTTTTGTGTCGTAGTACTTATCATTAGCAAGTTTCCATCACTGCGTTATTGGTTTTACCTTTGCCATTACTGGAGAAAAAACATAAACAAAATAAAAGGCTATAATTTAAAAAAACAAACTATATTTGCGAAGTTTGGTAAATAAATTGATTAAATAAAGAGTTACTTGTTTTATTAGCAACATGAGTTCATGAGAATTACAAAAAACAAGCCTATTAATCTTAAAAAAAATGAAAACTTGCTCTTATAGCGGCCATAACTGGTGCCTTTACTTTACGACATAATAGCTTCTCCCGAGAATGACGTAATAATAGCGGGGGGGTCAATTACACCCCAGCGACTTTGAAGGAGTGCAGAAATTTCCAGAATCCTCCAAATGACAAAAAAAATTGGGAGTGCATTTCAAACCTTTCTTTTTAAATGTGTGCAGGAATTAACATGAAATGTTCATTTTGAATATATTTAAAAAATCCGCGAAAAAAAATTGGAAAAATGGCTTCTTTTTTAAATTGCTATATTTTCTTTGTTTTTAGATATTTTTCAAAAATTCAAACGGCGTTTAAATCGTTAAAGTTGTCTCTTTCTGGTGAGTATATTGTTTTTTACATGGTTTTCAAAAAGTATATTTATTTTGCAGAATGATGGGAGCATTTTAGGGGAAAATAAAAGATATTTTATGAAAAAACGATGGTTTATTATTCAAATTTGCTTCAAAAAATTGTAAAAAAATAAGAAATCGAATTCGAAATCAGTGTGGGGTCACTGTGACCTCAGGCTATTATTGTGGGTTAATAACGTTTCAACTTGAAACACACATTAAAATTCTATATGTAATTACAGATTGTACATAAGAATAATAAATTTGGGGCAAGATACCTATGTTTTTATTTTTATTTCTTTCTTGAAAAGGTTTTTATTTTTCCGTTATGAGTGGCATATCTTCAAAATTCATAGTCAGAGTATAGTCTTTCAAATAAACAAAAGAACAGAGTTATACCCGAACATACATACATAAAAAAATATAAGGTAAAGGCACCAGTTATGGCCGCTATAAGAGCAAGTTTTCGGTTTTTTTGGATTAATGGGCTTGTTTTTTGTAATTCTCATGAACTCATGTTACTAATAAAACAAGTAACTCTTTATTTAATCAATTTAATTACCAAAGTCCGCAAATATAGTTTGTTTTCTAAATTATAGCCTTTCATTTTATTCATGTATTTTCTCCAATAATAGCAAAGGTAAAACCAATAATGAGCACGCAGTGATGGATACTAAATAATAGTAATATTATTATTATTAGTAATAATTAGTAATAAAACTAATAATTACAAAATAATAAGTACTACGACAAAGATATAAAACGAAAGAATCGTCAAATTTGTAACAATGAAAAGCAGTTGCTATGATAATATAATAATTAATAAATAAATTATACTAATAATTAGATTAAATGTCCACCATTTTAACACCTATTGGCCGATTGTCATCAAATCACGCTGTAAGACAGTTGTTATATGTATATTTGTATATAGATTAATATTCAGAAATGGTAGTAATCAAATATCAACACATGTTTCTAATTCAGTACATTTAATTTAAAAAATGCCATTACTAGGGTTCTTGCCAAGACTGTGACCACTACCTTATATTGCCAAATTGAGAACCTTCTTCTTCTTTTGAGGTCACTTAAAATGTTTTATTTTTATACCTTTTTTATATGCATTCATACCTTCAAACTCTTCAAATAACTTATAATATATTTTGTTCATTTTTATCTGCCCCCCCCCCCTCGTACGTAATTTAAAATCTAAACAAATCAAAAAATCATCCATTCCTTAGTAAAATTAAAATTAGAACAAATTGATTTGATTTTATGGGCTTAATAATTTTCCTAATTATAAGTTGTATTGAGTAAATATGATTATGATTTGTATAAAAATATTTTTTCAACCACAAATTAGTATTTTAAATTATACTTATTCCCCCTTCACTGCAAAAATTATTAACTGTTAATCAAGTAATAAACAAGTAATTGAAAATTATAAATAATTCTTTTACTTTTCTATCTTTATTAATTATTATTTTTAGTAAATCTTGATTAAAAATTGTAATAAAATTTATAATTTTAAATTACCTGTAATGAAATTATTAAAAATCACTGTATTAAATATTACATGAATAAAATTATTTTTTTCAAAAATACACTACGGATATTATTTATTCATGCATTTAAATTAATATCAATCATTTAAATTTGTATTTAAATTCATACGTTCTTATCTAAAATATAAAAATTATTTTATTACTCTTATAATTACTTTTTATTTTATTTCTGTGTGAAAAATACATATATTTTCTGGAAATTTTGTAAGAAAAATCAAAACAAACTTACCTTAATTAAAATGTTACACAATAAATACATGATTTATAAAATATTTTTTCTACAACCGTGTAAAAAAGTAAGCTTTTTCATTGACATTTCAGTGTGTAAAGAAGTACTTTTGCGCTCGCCGTGCGACAAAGCTACTTTTACGCCCAGCGTGCGAAAAATGTTTAGGTACTGTTTTCATAGTAACACATACGTTTTTACATTTTTTTAAGCACTATATCTATTAATAATTGTAATGACAAAAATTATTAATAAAATTAAATAAATTATAAACAATACCTTAAGATTTTTTTCTTGACACAATTCATGGTATTACGAGTAATTTTCATATATCAATTTAGATTTATAATTTAGATAGTAAATTTAAAATTACAGAATTTGCAGCTTCTGATATCTCTGGTGGTGCACACTTATGTTGTTTTTCACTATCACCACTTTTATCCATCTTATATTATACAGTAACAAATGAAGAAACACATTTTAATGAAAATAAAACTGTCCAAAATTTTGTCCAAAGCTTACTTGAGTTGAATTTTAATATTAATATAGCAAGTACAAAGTATATAAATTAATTATTATATTATATTATTGTTAATATTATATAATACATAGGATTGTAGAAAAATATTGCGTGCACCTCGGGTGTAAAATGCGTTTTTTGCACTCTTATGATAAACTGTTACTTTACACCCTAGTAGAAATAAGAGAAAATAAAAAAACTGGGAGCGAAATTTATTATATATCTTCTTCTTATTCTTTTTTAACTGGGTAAGGTTCTTTGTTGATAGACCTTTTGTGTTTTGTATTTTAATTGTAAATAATAAGTCGATGACAATTCACTCAAACTGTTTATAACTACATCAAATTTCATTTTTATCGTAATATTGAAGGTGTATTACCGATAGTTTTTCACTAGTTTTTTTTCAATTTCTAAACAAAGGAAGGTTTTTAGAAAATCTTATCAATATAAAAATCCTTGAAATAAAAATAAATTATTGTTAAAAATATAAAAAATAAAATTAATTATTTTTATATTACAGGAATCTTACATGACTTTTACATGAATTTAAAAAATTTATGTATAGTAAGACATATTTTTTTCTTGTATATATTATTTTATCAATATCTAAGAAAATAATTAAAAACAATATTGTTTCGAAATATATTTAATTTTAGAATAAAAAAAATGTGTACGTTTAAAAATATATTTTTTAATAACAATAGCTCTTTATTAAATTAAATTTACAACGAAAACATGCAATTGGGGTTAAAATTGAGTTAACAATTGAGCACAGAGATACAAGATAAGTAAGTAATGTGCTAATAGGCCGATGATAGCATATATTTTAATTTCACTATACAAATTAATGTTGTAGCAACTTCTGTTTGAATTTTATATACAGAATGGTCCGGTTAGGGATACAGATATTTTAAGATCTGATTCCCTGGGGGTCTATCTTCAACACCCTCTGAGCTACAGGATATTTAAAAAGTTCCTTCAGAATAGTACTTACAAACAGAGATTATCTCATAACTTCCAAAGTAACGTAACTAGAGCAAGCACAATGAGTCAGTTTCATGGGTAATTAATTAACATATTTTTCAGTATTAGCGTTATTGATAGCCGTATTTCCAGTTATAAATTTATCTAAATTAATCCACAAAGTGATTATTTTGCTACCTACCCTATTAAATGAAACAGTAGTCATTTTTTTGTTTATAATTATCTGTATAATTAGTTTTAAAACTATGTAAATTACTATTAACACTAAAATTATAAACAAAAAAATTCTATGAGTTTCATTTAATAGGGTAGATCAAAATAGTCACTTTGGGCATTAGAGTTGGGCATTTTAGTTCATGACAGAGAGCGCTCGCTATAGTTCAGTGGTCTTTAATGAACTAGTTCGTTCTTCTAGTTCTTTTAGTTCATAGAATTTTTTTCCGAACTATACGATGACAAAATTTATTGATTTAGATATATTGGATTGTTGGATTTTTAATGTATAATTAAATTGTTTAACTAGTAATTTTGTATTACTATTTTTTTCATCAAATTATAGAAATGTAAACTACTGCAATTTTGAATTCGTTATTAATTAATAGACAAAATCAATATTTTTAAATGTATATATTTGCAATAATCTTAAATCGAACCCTCGATATATATGAAAATTTTGAAACATTATTTATTGTATAGTAATTTAAGCAATATATTTAAATTTCATTAAAATCTGTGACATTCCTTTTTGTTGATTGTCATAAAATAATATAAAAATCACGTGCTTTTGACAGACATATTGCATTCATGTGAACTAAAATAATTCAATATAATATATCTTTAGTAAAATAATTTCAAACTTGGTAATAAAGTATTTAAAACGTAAATTATTAAACATAAAAACCGTACAATCTCATTTTTAGAACAGTATATTGAAGTGTATCGGGAACTATTGAACTAAAAGAGCGGAGCGCATACGAACTAGTTCCTCTAGTTCTCGTGTGAGAGCGCTCTTTTGAACTAGTTCGTTCGTGAACTACACAAGTCTATTGGGCATTAATTTAGATAAATTTATAACTGGAAAACTGTAAGACCCTGGTCCAAACTTTGTAGAGTAAAGTAGGTAACATTATGAAACACCAAAATAATGATAAAAAAATACAACATATAAAGAAACTTTTGGAGAAAAATGACATTTTTATATAAAAATTTCAAAAAAATATTTTTTTTTACTTTGATAACTCTGACCTGGAAACACGGCTAGCAATAACGGTAATACTGAAAAATATGTTAGTTAATTACTTATGAAACTGACTTATTTTGGTTGCTCTTGTTACGTTACTTTGGAAATTATTTTTGTTTGTAAGTACTATTCTGAAGGAACTTTTTTAACACCCTGTAGCTCAGAGGGTGTTGAAGATAGTCAGTGGCGCAGCGGGGGGGGGGGGGGGGGCAAGAGGGTCTATCATACCCGGGCGCTACTCGCAGAGGGGCACCAAATGGTCCCCAAGACGACGATATTCTATATATTATATTACTTTATGTTTTTCAGGGGCGCCAAAAAGGTATCTTGGCCCGGGCGCCAATTATGCTCGCTACGGCACTGAAGATAGTCCCTACATTTTATTCACATTAAGCCAGGTAATCAGCTCCTAAAATATCTGTATCCCAAACCGGACCATCCTGTATATTTAAAAGTTGAAAAACCTTATTTATGAGTTCTTGGGGTAAAAAACTACCAAAAAAAGTTAATAGTTGAGTTAATACTATAGTAATTTATTGTTCTAGTTGCATTGTCAATACAATGCAACTAGAACAAAACATTAAATAACATTTGCACCAATGTGCAAATGTTATTTAAAAACACAGAACGATAATAATTATCTATTGTGTGTTGTTTTTTTTGACAATGTATTGTTTAGTTGTTTGCAAACAATTAATCATAACAAACAACTCAATAAAATGTATTTGTAATCATTTTATTTTGGGTACAATATTTTCATTTTTAATTACGAAATCAAGATTTTGATAAAAAATATTTTATGTAAAAGTAATATACAACATAATAATAAAAAACACTTTTCGTTTTAGTATAACTCGCGGTGTATAATTTTTTTTTGGCAGTACAAATAATATTTCAAGACATTTTTTTGCTTTTTATTTATTATACATACAAAATCGTAAATATCTAGGAGTTTTTTCCCCTCTAAAACCCCCTCCACCGTAATAGTTTTCCCGCCGGATCAAATGAAAGTAATTACAACTGTCCATACGTGACAGAGGATGCAATATTAAATTATTATTTTTTCTGTTTTTTCTCTATTATACAAAATCGTAAATATTTCGACTCCTATGCGAGATAGGGGGTTGTTATTCTCCCTAAAACCCCCCTCCCCCGAATTTTTTTCCCGCCACATCGAATGAAACTCATTACAACCCTCATAGAAGAGATGAAATATAAAATTATTCTTTTTATTTATTTTTTTTATCCATTACTTATATAAAATCGTAAATATCTCGGATCTTAGTTAAAAAATGCAAATCTCACTCCCTCTCTACCTCCACCATTAGTGGTTGAATGTCAAAAATTTTATTTTTATTGAAGACTAAACTTTTCCACTCCCTTGTAATCTTTTAGGGGTTGAAATTTGGGAAGCGTTTAAATACGTGTTTCATTATTTGTATTGTTGGGAATTTATTTTAAGTTTCAAGTAAATCCGACCAAAAAATATGTTTCCCATACAAAATTTTCCAACGTCTTGCAACCGCTCAAGGGTTGAAATTTGAGAAATTCTGAAGAAATGTTAATTGTTTGTATTGTAGAATATTTATTTAAAGTTTCAAGTAAATTCGACCAAAAAATATTTTTTCCCATACAAACCTTTACACCCGCTTTTACCCCCTTATGTATTAAATTTCGAAAAATCCTTTCTTAGTGGGTCGTTACATCATAAAAGGAAGATACCCATGAAATTTCACGCTTCTAGGACCAGGAGTTTGGGATGTACGGTGATGAATGGGTGAGTGGTTAAGGACAAACTCTTTTATATACTGGGGTAAAAGTGAAACAAAATACAAATCTTTCATGTTTTTTGACAGTTAACGATACAAATTCATACTTTTTTTTATTTTTTCTACTAGATGCGCTTATGAATAATCTTTTTAAATATTTACGTCATTTGAACTGTACAATACAACACGGACTTTAAAAAAAAAGTGTGTTTCATTTTTAACCTCTAATTTGGGAAAAAGTGAAACAGGTAAGGGAAAAAGTGAAACAGGCCTCTAATGAAAAATATTTCTCGAAAAATTAAAAGAAAAGTTACAAAGGCAACTTTGATTTATCTTCTTCGTTGCATATCAATGTGAAATTAAAACTTTAATTAATATCTGAGCTATACAGAAAGTTATGTGCAGAGAATAAAAATTTAATTCACACGTTTTGACATCGACTAACAGGGAAATCTGTAGGGGTGACACATCACTTATTAGGCGATTCATATTTTCAGGTCGCTTTAACAAACCTTTAATGATGGTGTCAGTTTTTATAATTCTCCTATAAATAAATTAATTTTTTAGTTGCAACCTTGTTTCACTTTTACCCTATTTTTTTGGTGTTTCATATTTACCCCGCTCGACCCTATAGATAGATATTGTATGCATGCCTCCCACATTCGCAGACCTCCGGACCCTCCTCCTGTTAAATAATACCGATAAATGATCCTTTAGTTATTCTTTCTTAAACGTTTTTTTTTATCTTTTAGTGAAAATTACCTACCTAATAACAATAATATAATAAGTGAAGACAAATTAAAATATTATTTTTATTAGGTAATTTCATATTATACATAAAATTATTATCTTTTCAGTATTTCTTCTTTAATTCAATTTAATTGTTCTGAAAAAAAAATAGTACAGTTAAAAAAATGCTATATGTAGGTATATGAAATAACAATTCTTATAAAAAAGGCACAGGTCTTAAAAAAGGAGTCAATACTAGTTCCGAGTTCCATTCATAGTCTATGTTACTTCCGGGATCTCATGGAATAAGAGTTTAATCAAAATCGGTCCAGTGGTTTTGAGATCATCAAAATAAAAATATATAAAATAAACTTTAAAAAAAATACTGAAAGGTATAATATGATAATTAAATTTAACAGTTTTTGGAAGTTTTTTATTGACTTGACACCGACTGTTCAAAATTATTATTAATTCTTTACAGTGTTTTTTTTAAGTCGATTTTGTTTCTATTTTATATTATTATTATTTTATATTATATTTTTATTTTTTCTATAAGTTCATGATCAGATTCTGATAAAATTTATATGGGACCATCTCGGGAGTATACTCTTTCGAACAAACAAAAAACATCCAAATCGGTGCATATTTGTTGGAGTTATGCTCGAATATACATAAAAAATATACAGGATGAGTCATTTTAATCAACGCGTCAAATATTTCGAAAAGTAAACGAAATTGAGAAAAACGTTTCAAACAAAAGTTACTTGGTTTCAAGGGGGCCAAATAATGGTGACCTTGCGGTTGACCTTCAAACCATTTTTCAAGGTTAAATCAAGGTCAATTTTGAATTTTGAAACAAAAACCTATATTTTTTATTGCATATTCGTATTCTACGTAAAAAAATTAGTATCTTTAGTAGGAAAAAAATTTTCTTAAAAATGCTTTCTTCTCTCGGTAGAGGACGCTGTAAGATTAATCAACGAACTCAAATATCTGAAAAAAAAAGTTGCACCTAATAGCTTATTAAAGTCAAACTACATTTAGCATTACCCAGAAACAACGGTGTGGACGTAGTAGTTGTATTTTCCTTTTGAGTGCTTTTTTAATGTCCCCTTGCCTCTCACATTTGGGCCTTCTACAACAGCTGCTTAAAATTGCCTTTTGGATAAAAATTGTAATTAAGCTAAATTAGGTGTAACATTTTTCCAGATATTTGAGTTCGTTGATTTATCTTACAGCGCCCTCTACCGAGAGAAGAAAGCATTTTTAAGAAAAAAATTTCCTACTAAAGATACTAATTTTTTCACGTAGAATACGAATATGCAATAAAAATATAGGTTTTTATTTAAAAAATCAAACTTGACCTTGATTTGACCTTAAAAATGGTTTAAAGGTCAACCGCAAGGTTACCATTGTTTGGCCCACTTGAAACCAAGCAACTTTTGTTTGAAACGTTTTTCTCAATTGTGCTTACTTTTCGAGATATTTGACTGCGTTGATTAAAATGACACTGTATATCGATTGAATTAAGAACCTCCTCATTTTTGAAGTCAGTTGAAAACTAGTAAGAAAGGAGGTGTTTTATCTCTCCCCCACTCTTACGTGATACTTACTATGACATGTATGTGGGTTATCAGTGCCTATACACCATATAACACCGTTACCTTGGGCGTTACATAAACACTTCGCACATCCTTTGTAAGTAATTTGATTTGGAACACAATAAGCTGAAAAAAGTATAACAGTTCTAATGATATCAAGCCGATTATTGTGCGATCATTATTTCAGGATATACAGGAGTTTAATTAAAGTAGAAATTGTTCTTTTTAATTTAACAGTGAATAACACGTGGTTAAAAAAAAATTATACGGGCCCGGGAAAAAATTTTAGATCTGAAGTGATCTCGGTTGATCTTCATTTTGGAACAAATCAGATCTCTTAGATAAATAAATTTTTGTCTACCTTAAATAACAAATACACATATACTATATAGAAACCTTGTTTATAATTTAATCAATTAAAAAAAATTGTACAGAAACGTATTGAATGATATTTGAGGCCCGTGTATTAAATTAATAAAAAAATTCACAACTTACCCCCTGTCACAGATGAAGGGTTGTAATTGATCTCATTCGATCCAGCGGGAAAAATACTTCGGGATACTAGGGGTATGGGGGGTAAAACAACCCTCTATCTAGCACAGGAGTCGAGATATTTACGATTTTCTATAATGAATAACATAAGTAGCGAAACAGAGAAAAATTCAATATTTACTGTTAATACAGCATAGAAACATAAGATATTATTATTAAATTCAATAAAATGAAAAAAAAGTCCAGACACGTACTAAATGATATTTAAGGCTCGTATTGTTAAAATAACAAATACACATATTTTTTTAAATTGATTAAAATACAAACAATACGTTTCAGTCTCACGATCTACAAAGATGTATAACGATCTACAAAGATCAACAACGATCTGCAAAGATTTACAACGATCTGCAAAGATCTACAACGATCTATAAAGATCACGATCTGCAACGATCTACAAAGATCAACAGCGATCTACAAAGATCTGCAACGACCTACAACGATCTACAACTATCTGCAAAGATCTACAACGATCTATTAAGATCACGATCTGCAAAGATCTATAACGATCTGCAAAGATCTACAACTATCTGCAAAGAACTACAACGATCTACAACGATCTGCAAAGATCACGATCTACAAAGATCTACAGAGATCTACAACTATCTGCAAAGACCTACAACGATCTACAAAGATCTACAAAGATCTGATTTGTTCCAAAATGAAGATCAACCGAGATCACTTCAGATCTGAAATTTTTTCCCGAGGGGGTAAAAAAATGTATTTTCAAGAGAAAAGATCAAGCTTTCGAACGCTTTCATTGAGTTCCTTGTAAAAAAAAAAGTTCAAAGTTTATAAAAATTATGGAATTTTTCTAACTTTTTTAATCCTTGGGATCATAAAAATTATTGAGCTCTTGATTCAAAAACTAGAAAATACAAGCTTACGAATGAGCTTTGATATACAATATAAGATATGACTGTAAAAATTTGAATTTTTAAAATTATTTTATAAATTTTTTGATAATGTTTGTATGAGGCTTATAGACTCAGTTATTACTGAACGGATTTTATTCCGGTTTTCACTAATGGATAGTGTGTTTCACGAGGAAAGTTTGCATGTATAATTTGTTGATATTAACCCGGGTAACACCGGGTCTAATGCGCTATTTATTTTTTTTATTATAAGTGTGAGCTACAAAAGAAAATTATATTTAATTACGGGGGAAAAGGATATGGTACATTTTGTAATAGTTTAATAATGTTTCTACGATCTTTATACTCACAGTTAAAGCAGATAGCTTCAGTACACGTGCCGCGTATGATTCCAAATCTATCGCAGTTGCAAAACATACAACCTACTTTGATTTTGTAACCATGTTCGCAGTAATAGTGTTTATCTAAAAAAAAATACTAAGACCTATTCAAAACGAAAAAGATCTGTCTGTGCGTAACGCATGCGGTACAAAATTTTAGACGAAATAAAAAACTTTAAAAACTCTAAAAATGTTGAAAAGTATATTATAATTAAATTTAACAGTTTTTATTAAGACTTAAGAAACTGTTAAATTTAATATAATTATTATATACAGGGTGGGGCATTTAAAGTGTTACAGATTATTATCTCAGAACCATCGCATATTTGAAAAAAATAAACATTTTTTGTATCTTGTACTTTTTTTCTAAAGTTTATGGTTTCTGAGTAAAAAATTCTTGAAAATTCAAAATCTCGAATTATTTTGTTAGATACCTTGGAAAGCTTGGGTTGGTCAAAAAAAAGTTTTCAATGAAAGATTCGTATTTTTTCACGTAAAATAAGATTACTAAATAAAAACTATATATTCCTATTTAAAAAAGTTATGTTGACCTTCAAATATCTTTGAAGGCCACGTTAAAATAGCAAATAAATATTACTATTCGTTTACCCCCTTACAACCAAACATTTTTTGGTTGAAATATTTTTTTTCAAATATGCGATGGTTCTGAGATAATCAACTATAACACTTTAAATGCCCCACCCTGTATGTATACTTTTCAATGTTTTAGATTTTATTTTTTTCTTAAAAAGTTTTTTATTTGTCTTTTGAGTGACTTTGAAGTCCATGGTCAGATTCTGATAAAATTTCAATGGAATCATCTCGGGAGTATAGGGGAAAGGGTTGTACCTTGGGACGATTTTATCTTGGGACAATTAATTGATCTAGAAATCCAACCACTGTAGCTGTAAATCTTAGAATTACATGTTATATTGACAACCCTGTCCCTTGTTTGCTCACCAAGTTATTTCAGTTTCAGTCATTGTTCGAAACTTTAAATGTCAGATTATAGTTCTTGTACCTTGAAAGTAAAATTTTGCTGCAACTTCCAGATCGTCAATAAACAAGCTAAGCATTATTACTGACATTATCTGATGTAGTACTGTCGCAGCATTATTTAAGCAAGCAATATACTCAAGCCCCCCCCCCCCTCCCAATATTACCGTCGGGGGGGGGGGGGGGGGGGGGTATTTTTTTGTTCTTTATTTTTTTACTGAGTTAGGCACTAATATGCTGTAAGATTATATGACACAACACAAAAAATATAATTTGATTATTTGTATCCATACGAAATAAATGATTTTATTTAATAGAAAAAAGTTCATCCTTCTTACTCGTATACGTGTCCTTAGACCTATAGCCAGTTATAACTGTTAAACGTAAGCAACGGGGGGGTACACGATATTATTATTTTGTCTTATATAAGGGAGAAGGTAATCAAAAAAAATTGGGCCCCCCCAATAATTTTAACAAGTCGGTGCCCCTGGGTGCCTACAATTGTAATCTCTGCAGGGCTAAAAGATTATTGTATTCGACGAAAGATGCCAGTGCAATAATTAAAAAAAGTAAAAAAATGTCCCAAGGTACAATCCTTTCCCCTACTCTTTCAAATAAATAAAAAATCGACCAAATCGGTGTATACACTGCTTGTCACAATTAGTGGGACACTTTTTCAATGTAACACAGTTTTGGTAAAAATTGTACTATTAATATGAAAATTTATAAAAATCATTAGTGTGGTGTTGTTTCAAAGCCCAAAGAGTAAAAACTTTGTGCGTGCATCGATAGCGGGTGTACAATCCTTGGAGGGGTGAAAACTGGAATATGACAATTTCCAGTATTGAAAAAAAAGTTTAAAAATTGTTTATTCCAAGATAATGATAAAAATTTACATTCATTTTTATACGTAGAACTTATTTGAACCCTAAAGGTATAAATTATTTTTTTAAATCAATATTTAATTCTATTTACCACCTATTATCATCAAAATAAGTAGTAAACTGTATATACAACGGTACTGTATGTTAAAAAACACAAATAAATTATAAGGGTAGGCATCAACCCTTAAATACTAAACCGCCCCAAATAGTAGGGTAGAATATTAAATTTAAGTGTGATTTTATAAGAAATCAATTAATGCTCTTATTTGAAGATTTTTGTAAAAATTTTGTGCACCACAATTCACCCCTACGGATGTAGCTACCCTAAATTTAAAAAATATACACTTTTTTTAGAACATCGTATCTAAAAATTCAGTGGAATTTTTTTATCATCCTTTCGTAATATAAAAGGCCGACATTTGATCATTCTACACTGATAAAATTAAAACAATACACTGTCAGAAACTACCCTTAAATTTTTATTTCTTAAAAATAAAATAAATTTTATTTCAATAAATAACAGCTTTAATTGATTTTTCATAAAATCGCAATTGAATTCAATTTACAACCCTATTATCGGGGGTGATTTAGTTTTTAAGGGTTGATGACTACCCTTATAACTTATTTGTGTTTTTTAACATACAATTCTGTTGTGTACACAGTTTACTACACATTTAGTAAATTTCAACGTCTCAGAATGATTGAATTAGTTTGAACCAAACACGAAAAACTCGTAAATTGTCCATTAATTTCCATAGATACCTTTATTTTCAATATTAATTGAAATAAAATTTATTTTATTTTTAAGAAATAAAAATTTAAGGGTAGTTTCTGATAGTGTATTGTTTTAATTTTATCAGTGTAGAATGATCAAATGTCGGCCTTTTATATTACGAAAGGATGATAAAAAAATTCCACTGAATTTTTAGATACGATGTTTTAAAAAAAGTGTATATTTTTTAAATTTAGGGTAGCTACATCCGTAGGGGTGAATTGTGGTGCACAAAATTTTTACAAAAATCTTCAAATAAGAGCATCAATTGATTTCTTGTAAAATCACACTTAAATTTAATATTCTACCCTACTATTTGGGACGGTTTAGTATTTAAGGGTTGATGCCTACCCTTATAATTTATCTGTGTTTTTTAACATACAGTACCGTTGTATATACAGTTTACTACTTATTTTGTAAATTTCAAAAATTTATCTTTACCTACGTTGTTCGAATTAACTGTAATACACAGGGGGTTGAATATTAAAGGGTAGAAAAGTGGTTGAAAATTACTGAATTTTATTGAAATTGTAAATTTATATTTATTGTGATTATTTCTAACAACCCTTGAAGATTTTTAAAATTTCTTTCATATTTTCCTATATTTCTAATAACCTAAATTTAGGGGACGATAATAGGTGGTAAATAGAATTAAATATTGATTTAAAAAAATAATTTATACCTTTAGGGTTCAAATAAGTTCTACGTATAAAAATGAATGTAAATTTTTATCATTATCTTGGAATAAACAGTTTTTAAACTTTTTTTTCAATACTGGAAATTGTCACATTCCAGTTTTCACCCCTCCAAGGATTGTACACCCGCTATCGATGCACGCACAAAGTTTTTACTCTTTGGGCTTTGAAACAACACCACACTTATGATTTTTATGAATTTTCATATTAATATGACAATTCTTACCAAAACTGTGTTACATTGAAAAAGTGTCCCACTAATTGTGACAAGCAGTGTATTTGTTAGAGTTATACTCAAAAATATATATTGTCGAATTTAAAACCTTCTCCTTTTTTACACGCCCAATACGGGGTTTATCTCACCTTCGCAAGGTCTCGGCTTACAGTTGGCCATGTTTCCACTTGCATTGCAGACACAGAGATGGCATCCATCGAAATATTTTTCGTAAGGAATACAATCAGTGTAGCCAACTAAAAAATAATCATTTTCTCATTGTCAGATCAATTTGGTTATATTTGATATAACTGTATGAAATGCAGTGTCGCATCCAAGGGGGGGGGGGGGGGGGGGGTTGTTACATATATTATACTTACTCTGAATTTTTATGGGGAACAACACTTATACTATTTTTAAGATATTGTAATAAAAATTAATTTTATATTTTTTGTAAAAAAATTTTACATGAATTTTATTTTTGGTCAGTTTGGTTATATTTAATATAACTATATGTAAAGCAGTGGCGCATCCAAGGGGGTAGTTAGCTATACAGTGCGTTCATGATGAAAGGAACAAAATCGTTTCAAATTCAGGTAATTATTTTGTGCAAAAACGCTCGGACACGTCGATTAGTATTTTTAGTTGCGGATTTTTTGACATAAAAAAATTGTATACAGGGTGTCTCAAGAAGAACATATACAGTCCATATACATTTATGATTATTTAAAAATATTATAAAAAAAATTATTTGTATTTTTTTTTCGTTACCTTTTTTAACACGAATTATCTTTTTTCCTTCTATTTCAGCTACTGTGAAAATAACAATAAACAAAAACAGTAGTGTAAGTTTCATTTTTTTAAATTTAAATTCAATTGCCACAGTTGGAAAATTAATATCATTGAAATTTTAAAAAATGTGTCTTAAATGTAAAAAAAAATTATTTACTTTTTAAATACATATAATTAAGTATTATAATTGACAACTATATGAAATAATGTAAATAATATTTAATAAACTGATACAGAATTCAATCAAATTTGTTTAAATCAATAAGATTATTAATTATTTCATTTTATTGATATTTGTTACAATTTACAATGTATATAATATTATTGTTTTCTGTTTTTAATTAAATATACAGTTTACAATTGCATGGCTGAATTTGATTACTTTCATTGATTTTGAGCACGTAGGATGAAATTATACATACATACATATATGCATTAACTTTGACTTTCTTATACGTATATAAAAATATTGTAACCATGATATTTTTTTTGTAACATAGTACCAGGGCCATAACTACCACCGCGGGGCAGCCGAGCATAGGAGGGGGGGAGGCGAACAAGGAAGGTATTTTATACGAAATCAAATAAAAATAGTTTTGAATTAAACTCATTTTGATTCAACACTTTTTAAAAAAAATTTAGAATTATATTTAGCGCCATTCTACAAAAAAATAATGTTCCTCCATCTTTTGTTGCCCACAAGATATCATCGAGTCTATTTTTATTATTAAATATGTTGATTTATTTTTTAATGTTTTGATTTGAAACTTGTCACACGTACATATTTATAATCATAAGGAATGTATTTTCTCAAAATTTGTGTACATCATTTACTAGAGGGCATCATTTTACATGTTCGGTAAAAATTTCAAGTTTCTAGCTTATATAGTTTACGAGATATTTTGTTTTGAGTGAAAAGGACGGACGAACGGATGACAAAGTGAGATTAATAGGGTTTCTTCGGAACCCTAAAAACGTACACCGTAAAAATGGTAGTTTTTCAAGAAGGTACAAATAATTTCGCTAATATGACTCCACTATAAATCGAGTTTTATGCAGCTCGATATGAGAATTTATTGTTTGTTTTTTCAAAAAATTTATTTACTGGTGTAATTTTCATTGCTTATGAAAAATATTAATAATTAAAATCTGAAAGCATTCACATTTTTATTAAAAAACTTTTATTTTTTTCAAAAATAGTCACATACATCAAAATTGTTAAAAACAAAATTTATAAGGAGCCCCTCGATCACTTGCTGCCCCGGGGCCTCAGAACCTCTAGTTACGGCCCTGCATAGTACTCTGGGACTATAAATCACACAGACTTCAGAATTATGTTAAAATGTTCGTTATTTAATCTATGTGATTTAATTAATTAAAAATATTACTAATAAAAGGGAAATGTCAGCTGGTAGAAATAAAAAACTACATACTGCATTGCCTCTCTATTATATTATTCAACCTAAAAATGTTTCATTTGTTTGTATTGTTGCAATTCGAATGTTTTTAGTACAGAGAGTTATGAACTGTCAGTACAGGCCATCAGCAAATTATGCTCGTTAAACAAAGAGGTCTACACATTCAGATATTTCTCAGAAAATTAAAAAAATTCAGGATTAAATTCAAATTTTGGAAATAACTACATCTTTAAGGTATACATTCTATTATGCTAGATTCTAGCAAAATTGAATTTGTATCTTCGCTGTTATTGTATAGTAATATACTAAACAGTTGTTTATGATAAATTATAATAGGCAGTGGCGGATTTACGTTAAGTGCCGCCCTGGGCAAAAAAAAATTGCCGCCCCTCTATCAAGGGAAAAAAATTATATTTTTGATATGTCAGAATTACCATATGAACTGAAAAGTGATAACTGTTTTTACAAGTGATGTACAACAGAATATAATATAAATTAAAAACTGAGGACCTTTTTTTTGGTCACGTCAATTGAAATTCCTAATTTTATTAAATAAAAAGGTTGAAAACTTGAAGACCTTTTTTTTAGTCGCACTACTAATTTTTTGCTTCCTATTTTTTTTAGAATGTTGTGTATTCAACTAAGAGAAACTAAAGAATCTGCCGCCCCCCAAAATTGTGACGCCCTGGGCAGTAGCCCATGTTGCCCATGCCTAAAACTCAATTTTTAGGCCAAACAGAGTTAACAACCGTTTCTTGGGGGGAAAAAATCATTCTTTCGTTTGGTTCAACAAATAGTTACCTACCGTTGATAGTTCTCAAGGTATCCGCTAGAATGAGTTAGCTGCTTCATTCGCTTGGGTCAAAATGGAGTTAACTCCAGGAGCTGACTCTTTTTTTTGGGCTTAGAATTTAGTTAGTACACTCGTTACTGTGTTCTTTCTTGACATAAACCAATTTTCTTGAAAATTGTTCTTATTCAATGCTTCCTTACTTTAAAAAGAAAATAATTTTCAACTATTTGGGCCAAAAAGGAGTTAACTCCATAATAAAATTGACTCTAGAATTGCGAATTTGACGAATTTCTCAATGGAATTTGGCCAAAACATGAAGTGGTAGGTGACAAATAATAATTGCACTAAGACAAAGGCGATTTAAATATATTCTCCATATTTTTAACAGTTTTTTCTAATTTCCCACAAATTATAAAAACTGGAATTAACTCCTTGTTGCTACAAACCCTTCAATTTTCATTTTTATAATACGAAATTTTTACTATATTCGTAAATATCATTTACATGATTTATTTAACTAATTATTCTCAAGTGAATTATTTGTTAAGTGCTACACAAATTATTTCATTTCAATTGTTAGTACATTTTTCTATTCGATACTTAAATTTTTATTAAAAAACAATTCAATAAATACTACGATTGTGTAGAATTAATTATATTAATTTTATATTTTTTATTGGTATAACAAATAAAACTATACCAATAATTAGAGATTGGAAAAATAGTTGTTATTTTCAATGAAATAGTTACTAGTTGAATTTTTTTTCGGAAAATAGTTGATAAATAGTTTTTTTTATGATTTAATAATAATTAGTGCAAACGAAGCAGTAAAAAGTATCGCAAATAGTTTTAAAATAGTTGGAAAGGTAGTTGCAAATAGTTTATTTCAAATTGTGTTCAATCAAACCAGTTTTCTGAGAACGGTGGAGATACATATTTTGTATATTAAAAATTACAATAAATGCATTTTTACGCAATAATTGAAAAACTATTTTTCCAATCTCTACCAATAATATAGATTTCGATCCGTGTACTATTTTGGATCGAATTGATAAAGTTTTACTATTAATAAGAAGTAAAGACACATTATGTATTGATAGATATTTATTTAAACATTAAATATACAATCGATTGTTAACATATTTATATAATATGTATGTACTCTCCTTGATTTATTTATTATTTTCCTCTATTTCTAACTGCTTGACTATCTGTAAAATAGAATAAAAAATTTTATTAATAGACTTTCAAATCAGAAATTAAAGTTGTAATTTGTTTTAAGACAATTTTATAACGGTGATACTAAAATTTAATTTTTTTTTCAACTATAACTTAATTTCCGGTAAAGTTATAAAAAAATGATTCAAATAAAAGTTACAGATAATGTTATTATCTACCAATTTGATAATAACACATATAAAGATATTTTGACCTGTTTTCAAGTTAATTAATGTTTTATCTCAACTCACTTAAACAACTATTATTAGGAGGTGGAATGCAATAAGTCCATCCAATTTTTTTTAACTATAACTTCATTTCCGGTAAAGTTATTAAAAAATGTTTCGAATAAAACTTGTAGATAATACTATTATCTATCGATTTGATAATAACACATATAAAGATATTTAAACCCATTTTCAAGATAACGAAGATTTTATCTCAACTCACAGTAGCATCTATTGCTAGGAGGTGGTATGCAATAAGTCCATCCATTTAGTCCGCAAAAACATTTCATGCAACTATCTATCGGTATCAAGGTCTCAGGAATACATTGTGGAGCTGAAGCTGTAAAAAATCAAATTTTATATACAGGTGACCCATAATACAGAAAAAAATGTCACATAAAGAACTACAACAACTAAATTATTAATCGAAGTGAATTGAAACTTTAATACGTAAAACTAGATAATATAATAATCATTTTAAGATTAATATGAGGCACGGTGCTCTGGAAGCCAACTTAAATAAAAAAATTGATTACCACTGATTTTTTTGTACAATTCAATTCTTTAGTATTTAAGGAACATTTTAAGACCAAAATGAAAAAAATCGTCTCGGCGCTTTTTTAATAATTCATAAAATAAGAAACCGTATGCAAAATTATATCGCGAATTTTATTAAGCATTTATTGTTTATGAACTTTTTACTCCACATAATAGACAAACAAACAAAAATAAAAAAATAAAAAATATTGGGATTCGAACCCTTAGAGATACAATATTTTTTTTTGAGAGGATTTTAAAACATATTTGATATTATCGATCCAATAATTAGTACTCGAGATATGAACTATTTTAAATTTTATTATAAGACCTTTTTCTTGCGGACTCGATAGCCTTTCAGGTTAAGTTCGTTAGCGGAATTCCTTTATGAATTTCAAAATAGCCGCCGTTCAAAATTCATATCTCGAGTATTAATTATCGGATTGGTAATATAAAATATGTTTTGGAACCCCCTTAATAAAAGAAAATTATTGTGTCTCTTGTGATTTTTCGATATTAAATACCGTTTGGTTTATATTTCAAAATTTACAAAAAATTATAAAAGATCTTATTAACAATCGGTCCCGAGTTCGAATCCCAATAATTTTATATTTTTTTATTTTTTTGTTTTGTTTATTTTGTAGAGTAAAAAATTAATTAAATATAAATAATTCAAAAAATCGCGTTCTGACCTGTACACGTCTTAAAATGTTTCTTAAATACTAAATAATTGAATTGTACAAAATTTTTATTTAAGTTAGCTTCCAGAGCACCGTGGAGGGTTATATGATTTATAGTTCCAAAGTTCTATTTTATTCTCTAAATGTATGCGTACTTAAGGGTTAATATTATTAATACATACGGCACTGTTCTATCATTCTGCAGTTGGTATAATCCCCTCCAATTGGATCGCATTTGCATATCACACATCCGTATTTTTGGTATGTATTGGGTGTGCAGTAAGTAGAAGCTGAAAATATAAATAATTATAAGTGGACATTTTTATAAGCAAATAAGGTACTGGCACCAGTTTTGACCGCTTTTTGGGATTGACGAGCTTCTTTTTTGTAATTCTCATGAACTAATGTTACTAATAATACAAGTACCTCTTATTTAAAATTATAGCCTTTTATTTTGTTTATGTTTTTCTCCAGTAATGAATAAAGAAAATCCAGTGATGGAGACTTGCTGATGATTAGAAAATGATAAGTACATAGACATAAGTTATAAAATAAAGAATCGTTAAATTAGAAACATTGTAAAACAGATTTTATGGTCAAATAATAATTAGTTAATTAATTACACTAATAATTAGTTTAAATGTCCACCATTTTGATACCTATTGACAGATTGTCATCAAATTAAGCTGTTTTATAGTTTAGTGTCTATAGATTATGATTCAGTAATGGCAGTTATCAAATATCAACAAATATTTTTATTTTAGTACATTTAATTAAATAAGAGTCCCACACAAAGGTATGGTGAGGTGATCCAAGATTAGTGCATTGGCAAGGTATTGACCTTACTTGAAATTAGTCAAAAAATTTAGAAAAAATGCTCCACAAAGTTCAAGAACAACTGAAAAAATAATATAATTGATTTGTTGAATAGATGAAATTTAATTTTTCATAAACCGATATGTCTATAATTTCTAATTTTTTGTATACTTACGTCTACCACAATGGATAATTGGTCTGCAATCAGGGAATAAACCTGTTCGGTCACATGAACATATTTTACAACCATCCTGATACTCAATTCGTGGAATACACCTTTTATATGACACTAGAAAATAAAATAAATTTTAAAATTATCGTCTGCAATTTTAGATAATATACAATATTAATACACTTAAACTAAAAATATACACCTTAACCAGTCTGGAACTGTTAGGCTCCTGATGAGGACTTCTTGTGAAGTCGAAACACATGTCGAGTGACATTGTTTTATTGTGGTTAAGGTGTATATTTTCAGTTTAAGTGACTAAGAAACCACAGTTTCTCCGTTTTTCCAGTAGTGAATATTAATACAAATAAATAAGTTACCAGATTTCAAGACGACAGGTTGCCTTGACTTCCTCTTTGCAGCCCATGACCCGGAAACTGTGATGGCGAAAATGACAACTAGCAATATAAGTAGCTTCATTCTAAGAGTGTCTTAAAATTTTCCAAAAATTTCAAAAAACAATCTGAGTATTTTTGATATTTCACTTCCTTTTATAAAGAACGATTTTTTGATGAAAATTATTATTTTTATTATTAAAATGTAAGTCAATTTATTTGTATAAATTTGGTAGAAATGTTAATTAATTTTTAGTTATTATTTATCGTTATTTAATATTAATTATATAAAAGTAGAAATAGTTAATAATAATAATTATAGATAAAGAAATTCAATAAAATTAAAAGAAAATTTGATGAATGCATAAAATATGATATTTTTTTTAAAAATTAATTACTTTTTGTAATGCAGGGGTTCTGAACTTTTTTAACCATTGGTTCTATATATTATGAAACTTGAAGAAAATTTTATTTTAATTGGTTTTGTTTCGAAAGAGTGACCGCAAAAAAGGTTGTTTTTTAGCCTATTTTTGGACCTCGCTAGTGACCTGGAGAAGAAATATAAAAATATGTTACAGGTACCAAATTACTCGTCATTGAAAACCAAAGTGTGCATCGCTTTTCGTTTTTTAAAAATTTTTAAAAATTAAAAAAAATTAAAAAATCAAAAATACCACTAATTATAAAATCATTGTATTTTTTCTATAAAATAAACCTTACAAAAGTGTAATCACGAATTTTCTTGATCGATGAGGATTTATGTGGGTTAAAAAACCACCCCAAAGAGTGAAATCATGCCCAAAATATTAAGAAAAATGAAACTATTTTTCTATAATTCCGTTTTGAAAGTCATGGAAAATGTATAATAACTATATTATATTAGTCCCGATGAGAAAAACAACCCCTAAGACGGGTAAAACCACCCCTAATCAGAATGATATATTGAAAAAACTTAAAAATTAAAAAAATACTTGTTTAATATTTTTTTTCAAAAGTCTCAAGACAACTTGTCCTTATAATCCTTTTAAAAATGTATCGAAATTCACCCCTTTGAAGTGGGTGAAATCATCCCTTAAGCATTGAGAAATATAGAAATATTTTTTAAACATCCGAAAAAATATATTTAAGTGCTTGAATTCATGGAAAATGTATAATAACTATATTATATTAGTCCCTATGAGAAAACAACCCCTACGAAGGGTAAAACCACCCTCAATCAGAATGTGACAGTGAAAAATTTTTAAAAATAGAAAAGAATACTTGTATTTAATATTTACAAATGACACAAGATAACATAACTCTATAATCCTTAAACTTTTTTTATCGAAATTCATCCCTCTGGAGGGGATCATATCATCCCCTGAAAATAGTAAAATTCAGATACTGTTTTTGAAAATCATTTTTGTAACATATAATTTACCCAAAATGTAAAAAGGTTAATTCATTCGTTTTTTCAACCCCTAAATAGGGGTAATTTCTTGAAATTTTCAAAAAATGAAAAGCGATGCTCACTTTGTTTTCAATGGCGAGTAATTTGGTATCTGTAACATATGTACTTTTATATTTTTTCCCCAGGTCGCTAGCGAGGTCCAAAAAATATGCTAACTGCGGTCACTCTTTTGATGAATCTTTATTATTCAAGACCTCTACAAATTTTTACTGTCTGGCTGGAAAATAAACCGATTGTTACCAAAATTGGTAGAAAATATCTTAAATAATTTAGTTAATATTAAAAGTTAATATAATCTTAGCTCTTTATTTATATTAATTTGTTTATAATAGGGGAAATGGGTTGCGACGGTCTTAGGACACTTGATACTTTTAAAGTTAATGGTGTAAGCTATATTTTAAAAAAAAAGTTTGAATCTGTAGAATCGTGCCAAGCTGAGTTGTTAACTATTCATTTTAATGTTACGTTATCAATTTATCTAATTTAATTTGTTTATAACACGAGAAATATTAATAGTCGGAGAGGTGAGCGACAAAATATTGCAACTACTTTATAAAAGCTGAAAATTTATTTGTAAGCAGTATATTAAGTAAGAACCCCTTTCATCATAGTCAGCCTTCAAAATCTTGCAACCGGGCGCGTCAGCAGCGCGTTAAACTCGTAAAGTTAAATGCGCTGCTGACGCGCCCGGTTGCAAGATTTTGAAGGCTATGATAAACGGGGTTCTTACTTACAAATAGTATACTGCTTACAAATAAATTTTCAGATTTTATAAAGTAGTTGCAACGTGTATCAATTTTTTACAAAAATAAAACCGCCCCTGCGCCAAACGCTAACGAAACTAGCTGACTGACGACAGGCTGTATCTCTATACCACAAATGTGACGTAATATAAAAAAATCAGCCTTTATAAAGTAGTTGCAATATTTTGTCGCTAACCTCTCGGACTATAAATAGTTACCTTAATCTTAGCGCTTTATCTATGATAATATGACTTCGTTTTATTTTTAAAATTTAATATTAAACTGAAGCATCCGAAAATTCTGCATTTTTTATATACCTAGATATTTTTCGTAATTGGTTGATTCTTAAAAAAAATTAGCAACGGTTTTTTTGTGTATATACATACTTGTCATATAATGTACCGACATAAGAACAAAAATAAAAGGGCCCATTGGCCTCAGACACCTCTAATTATTTGTCAATATTAAAAATTTTATTCTAGACTATGATAAAAATGTCAAAACTGTATCATCAAATGACGGTGGAGGGGGGAGGGGGGGGTAGGACTTACTTCAAAATGATACATTTTTCATAAAAATAATCAAATATACTATTCTTCATAAAATGCAACTTTAAAAAAAATTACCTAAAAAGGAGGGGGGAAAACATAAAAAAAGAAACAAATATATGTAATATTTATTTTAAATATTTAGTTATTTAGATTTAGATATACAATAATTTTCATTACTGAAATTTTTTACATATCTGAAAAAAAAACATTAAATTATTAATATATCTAAATGTCTACACTTTCCACCTGTTTCCGTCCGGTTTCACAATCAATAGGTATCTATAGTTTACCTCAAAGTATTCAATATCTTAATAATTAATAATTGATATAATTTACTGAATCTAATACCTGTCATTCGTGAAACCGGCGATGTATGAATTCATATTCTTGAATAAGAAAATTTATATTTTAAGTATTTTTTTCCAAAAATTAAATATAAAAAAATCCCCCGATGTAAATTTACTTACACGCGCATGAACTGTGAGAAGACTTGGGAATACAGTAATTATATCCGTTTCCTGTTGAATTGCACAGGCACATAAGACATTTTGTTTGAGTGAAATGATGTGGTATACATTTTCGTACTGAAAAATTAATTAATAAATATAAAAAAATAATTTTCTTGAAAATTTCTTGACAGAAAATTCAAACAAAAGCGATTTTTCATAGGTTTTGTTTTACAAAACAGCTATACATTATTATAATTGTATATTTATGTAATTTTACTATTAGGGGTACCCATAAGTTATCAATTATTTCAGTGGCAACCAAAGAAACAAATTTATTTTATGTTTAATTATACATTTAGTCAATTCTGTAACCTCCGTCGTTATCTAGGATCTTTTGCCATCTTGTTGACAAAATTTTAATCCTCTGTTCATAAAATTCAGTTGGCTTTGATGTAAAATATGATTCTAGGTGAGCTCGCACATCATCGATATTTCAAAAATTTAATTCCTTAGAGAATGTTCCATGGATCGGAATAAATGAAAGTCGGGACAATAGGGGGGATGTGGTAAAACTTCCCAATCCAGCTACCTTATTTTTTCTTGAATTAATCTTGCTGCCATTGTTCCTTATTCATCTCCGACAACTGATGTGGGACCAGAGCTGTGCGGTACTCGAGTACTTGTACTCGAGTACTGTACTCTAAGTACTTTTAGTGTACTCGGTACTCAGTCCACGAGTACTTTACTTTTAATGTACTTGTACTTGTACTTAACCCATTTTAAACGGCGAAAAAGTACTCGAGTACATTTGTGTACTCGAGTACATTTTCGTGTACTCGAGTATATTTCCGTGTACTCGAGTACATTGAACTACACATTAAGTACAATTTTATGCGAGTTCAGACTTGCACAAAACATATTAGTTATTCACTGCCTTGGCCCCAAATAAGTCGGTTTCATTGTAGCAGTATAATAGCCGAGTTTGAATTGCAATTCAAATATTAACATTATATTTTTTTGTTAGTAATCTTACAAGTATATCAATAGTATAGGTAAGTATGTCGTATGAGCTAGACCTAATAGTGAGTGATTTCAGCAGATATTTATGTATATGTAGGTACCTAATATTCATATGCATTATGCAGACTTATGTGTTATGTCAATTAAGTCTAAATATATACTTATATATATTTATTTTTTTCATTTGCAACAATTGTAAACATTCTTCGTCGCCATGCTCTCACATACGAGAATTTTGAAAAATTCGTCATTCTTAAAGCAAATAAAATAGGATTATAAACAATTTAGTGTTTTATTATAAGCACAACCTTAGCCACCCCACTCCCTCATCATTCAATATTGAAAATGTACTCGGTACTCTGTACTTGTACTCTGTACTCGAGTACTTCTAATTGTGTACTTGTACTTGGTACTCGAGTACATTTCAGTACGTCCCCATACACATCACAAATTGTTATTGTTGCAACCGTTGCATTAAAATCCGATCGAAAATGAAATAACATGTAATGATGTAAATGTTTTTCTGTTGGTTAATTGTCCGACATTTTGCACCGATGCAGGTATAATAAAATCTTTTGTTTTTGTTATGAATAAAAAGTAGAATAGCGAAATAAAACACGTCTGTACAGTAAACACTCAGAATTAGTTTGAAGTACTTTGAAGCAAGTTTCCCTAACTAAAAATAATTGATTACTTATGGGTACCTACCCCGAATATTAAAAAACTTATGTTTTCTATACGATATTATATAATACTTACAACAAGTAAGGGCTTTACAGCTTGTGAAAGCTGTACCAGTTGGATTACATTTACAGCAAATGCAACCGATTTTAACCAAAGAATTTGGTGCACAAGCGTAGTTAGGTCCTGAAAAATATAATTTATTGAAATAAACTTGAATAACATTATTTGTAAAATTAAAGCCTGTTTAAAATTTCTTCCACCAAAAGAAATTTTAAACAGGCTTTAATTTTACAAAACCAATTTAGGACCCCCCCCCCCCCCCCCATTTCAATGATAATGTTTTATTATACATTTGTTTATATATTTATATATAGTTTTTCTCTCTCTTAACAATGTAAAACATGATTATATTTATTTTTAGAAACTGATGACATATAATTGTCGAAACGTTTTAATTATTAATAAAATAAAATGATTTTAATTAATTTTATTTAATTCAATGACCTAACCTCGAGATAAAAACTATATATATATATATAAAATTTTAAATGGTCATTTATATAAACGCAAAATATTTGTTTATATATTTAGTAATTAATATCGCAATAATGGCGTAATTGAGACCGGACCCTCGCCGTTAAATGGAAAACGTCGATAAGGGAATTAAGCCTTTTGTGTGCTTCGCGAGTGCCTGTAACCAAAACTACTAATACTTAATGTCCGGTATCAAGAGCTTTAGCAAATACTCTCAAACGAGGTATCAAACTTATACAATTCCCTTTGATTTTTTAACAGATATTTGCATGCGCAGTAAATTGGTTTTTACCATTTTTACTCAAATATACTTTATATACCTTTATTTTTACTTCCTATGCATGAAACTATGTCAAAAACTCCAAGAAATCTGTCATATAAGTTTAATACCCCATTCGAGAGTGTTAAAATATTTTTTATCTTCCAAACTATTGATTTTTAAAAAAAAGTTTATGAGACAAAAAATGTTCACTTTAATCCAATGAAGCTTACATAATTTTTTCAGATTTTTTAATGCAGATTTAGATTTATTAAACATAAAAATGTGTGTACCTATTGAAGAACCGCATAAAAAAATATCATGTATATAGATGTTTTTTCTCAGAAAAATATAAAGAATTTAATAAAATCATTTTTAGCCACTAGAACGTCGATTGGTCGGTTACTGTCATTTCTAAGCGAGCTAGACTGGATAATCCGCTCACCTCACTGATCTGGTATTATTTAACTGGATAGTGGATACCTATGGAATTACTATTAAACCGGATGGCTAAATTTCATACTTTTTCTAACAGTATCGTTTCCATGTGCGCATGCGCGAGACGCAACACTGAACTCAATTTTGATATAATATAGAGGTATGTGACGTCCTTCTATAGTTTCTTTATTCAATTGTTATTCAGATTTGACAGTTAATATGCATCTATGGTTGTTTATTTAGTTATTATTTGATAATTAAAATAAATTACAGGTATTCGCGTGTTAAATAAGTGTATTGTAGTTGATATACAATTGAACTTGTATGTATTTATTTATATATTTAACAAATCAATTTGATAAATTTGAATTTCGAACATCCGTTGACGCATGCGCATAATCAGTTTCGGTTGTTAGGAAATATTCAATTTCAGTCATCATGTCTGACTTATCATCAGTCCAACCATGTCAATGGCTCACCTATTTATATTACCGGACATATATGTATGTGCAATAACACTAACTATAAAACAATATAGAATGGGCCATTTACACAATGATCAACTTTAAATATATAAGGTAAAGGCACCAGTTATGGCTGCTATAAGAGCAAGTTTTCGGTTTTTTTGGATTAATGGGCTTGTTTTTTTGTAATTCTCATGAACTCATGTTACTAATAAAACAAGTAACTCTTTATTTAATCAATTTAATTACCAATGTCCGCAAATATAGTTTGTTTTTTAAATTATAGCCTTTTATTTTGTTCATGTTTTTTCTCCAGTAATAGCAAAGGAGAAACCAGTAATGAGCACGCAGTGATGGACACTTGCTAATGATTACAAAATGATAAGTACTACGACACAAAAAATATAAAAGAAAGAATCATCAAATTTTGAAACAATGTAAAGCAGTTTCTATGATAATATAATAATTAATTAATAAATTATACTAATAATTAGTTTAAATGTCCACCATTTGACACCTATTGGCCGATTGTCATCAAAACACGCTGTAAGACAGTTATATGTATATAGATTAATATTCAGAAATGGTAATAATCAAATATCAACACATATTTATAATTCAGTACATTTAATTAAAAATTTGCCATTACTGGGGTCCTTGCCAAGACTGGTGCCACTACCTTATTTAGTACCAAACTACCAACGTAAAGTACATGATTTACAACAGAAAAATAAATAGAAATATAAAATTTAAGAGCGCCGTTATTGCGAGGTGCTACTGTATAGTAATCTAAATTATTTACTTGGTTTGCAAGAAGGCTTATGTTGGCAAGTACTTCCTGATCCGCTACCATTGCAGGTACATTTCATGCATTGGTTCCAATAAATTGTATTCGGAAGACATTTAGAGTAACGACCTGAAATTTACAAAAAAAAATACAAAATAAATTCTAGATACTTATTTATTTTAACCCCTCCTCCTCCACATATATATTATTGGAATCATTCTGATGTTTTGCATTTTTTGCATATAATATGTTTTGGGGGTGTTTTTCATCTTTGGTGCCAATCGAAGGCATAATGAACCAGTGGCGTAGATAGGAGGGGGGGGGTGATTGAGATGATCAATCACCCCCCATGAGTTTAGTTAAAGATATTTTTAATGTAATTTTCCAAGTATGAACTAAATTCAGTGGCGTCACTAGGGGGGTGCGGGGGGTGCGGACCGCACCGGGTGACACCATCACAAGGGGTGACACCCAAATGCAAAATATCACTATCTACGATTCTGTCACTCCATGAAATTATTCTTATGCATTGTTTCACCTCTGCCGGCCCAGCGCACTATGGAAAATTTATTAACAACAACATATCATAAATGTTTTTTACTAAAGTCCCTACATACATTATATTTTAATTTTATTTATTAGATTAATGGTCAATCTTTATTCTTTACTATAATGCAGGAATTTCACATAATTTTATGTAAAAAGACTATTTTTGAAGCCTTACTGTTCATTATTTTTGTGGATTTTCAATTCAAACCTGTTCGCTTCATCACTTTAAAAGTTAATTTTCTATAAAACTTTGTAGGAATATGTATAATGTATTATACATTTCTGAAAAGCTCATCTTATGGAGATTTTAGGACAATTTTACGTTTTTAATTATACGATTCAGTTAACGATTAATTAATTGAACAATAAAATAAGGGAGAAAAGAAAATTTTTCAAGTTCACCGAGACATTTGGCAGTCACCCACGCTTCCCCACGCTTTATATTTAATATAGATTTGTTGCTTAGGTGTTCTGAAGTTATCGGGAAAAAAGTCAGGAAACGGAAAACTGCAATTTATCGTGGTTTCAAATTTTATCTATTTATAGCAATAGTTTGGTGTACCTATGTTTTTTAATTTATAATCAATTATTTATTGATACCACGGCCTTATAGTAATTTTGCACTCATTTTGCGGTGAAAATGTTATCGGCAATTAATGCACACTGCACTTTCTGTAGTCATTCTCACAACGATTTATAAAAAAAGAGTTATTTCAAAATTTTTTATTGTATTTTAGGAGACCTATCAATAAATGACACCCCACTCAATGGGGTAAGTGGGAAAAAGTGTGAGTTCACTTTTCAGTCCAAAATATTTTTAACAGTGTTCGTTATAATTTTCAGTGAATGTACTAATTAAAAGCTAATCCTGGAATTTTTTCAGATTTTTTTTATTGATGGCTTAGAAAATAGAGGGGGGTGACACCATGAGTTACCGCACTGGGTGACACCAACCCTAGTGACGCCACTGACTAAATTGTAGAAGTAAATGAGAAAAATTTGGTAAATTAAAAGTAAAAAAAAAAAAAAAGTCTTCAGTTATTTTTAAATTTTGAATTACCTTTTTTTTTGTTTTTTTAGTAACAAAAAATATATGATCAAAAAAAAAAAAGGTCATTCAATTTAACATATTAATCATTTTTTTTCGCGTATTTTAAAGGCCCCTCAGCCACCACTTGTCATATCGCCCCCCATCGTAAAAAGCTATCTACGCCACTGTAATGAACAGCCAAAAATATAAATCGATGTTAGTACCTACACCATTTGAACAAAATACTTGAAAAGTTCTAACCCCCAAGGAGGAAAAATTCTTCTACAGGACTCCGCTCCCTGACACAAGTCGAAGGAAATGTTGAAGTATTTCCAGGATAAGGATATAACTGTTCTAGATTGGCCCGGGATTCACCTGATCTGAACCCTATTGTGAATTTATAGGCAATTTGCAAAGCTAGACTGTGCAAAATCGACTGCACTATAAAAACAAAGATGATAGAATCGGTCATTCAGGTTTGGTATCGGGATGAGAGATTCTCTGAAAACTGTCAAAAACTAGTGGACTCCATGCCAAAACGAGTAAAAGCAGTTGTTGAAGCCAAAGAGGGGCATATTTACTATTAATTAGTGTAATGGTAGTTGTATAATTTTGAAAAAATATTATTTTACAAGCAATAAACGGTTTTACCATAATAATTGCCTATGATTCCATTAATTTGCACAATACTGTAGATTTGTGTGTGTCATTCAGGACCGGTTTTTGATAATACAAAATCATTAGCTACAAACATATATTATGTGAGGCTCTAAAGTAAAAAATAATTTAAAAATAAATCAAAATAATATACTCATCAAAACAATTAATATCAGTGAATAACGCGGTTAAAAAATCGTACGGGGATGAAAAAAAAAATTCATTTTTAAGAGAAAAGAACAAGCTTTCAAACGGTTTTATTGAATTTTTCGTAAAAAAAACATTTTTTAGCCCATAATATACACTTTCAATGTTTATAAGAGAGTTAATTTTTCGAATTCTTTTAACCCTTGGAACAGAACGGCAGGGGATGATAAAAATTATTAAGCTAAAAATTAAATTATTTTTCGTGAAGAATTGAATTTTTTTTTAAATATCCTTTAATTTTTTTTTTTTTGATGAATGTATAAAATTATAATAACTTACTTGATTTGACAACTATTTTACCCTTGTTTCCTGCTTCGATATTCTGAACTATTATTGTAATTACCAATAACAGGAATATTATTTTTACCATTTTGATTAAAAATAATAAAATTTAATCTATAAAATATTACCTTAATTAATAAAATAAATTATATTTAACCTTTATATAGAAAGAAGTATATGTTTATTAGTAAAAGTTAATTAATTTTCTGCATTTTATTTGCTTTTTTATAATATAATAAAATAATTAATGTAACAATACGTTCTATATGTAAACAAAATATTGCTTAATTTCACTATTTTTTGTATTTATGTTATTCTTGGTTTCTGGGCAAGGTTGCCATTTGACCAATCAGCTTGGACACACCAGATGACGTAATTTCCCCTTCTCGCGCCTAGTTACCAAGCTATATTTGTTATGATTATGTACATCATACTCCCCCTACCCCACACCCGACACATTTGGGCACCCTAAATGACATATTTCCTTCTTTCGCGCCGAGCTACTGAGACTACCTTCTACTTTACATACCTTGGTTTCTGGATACAGGCTGCTTGTTTTCTATTGTTACCTTACGAAACGTTAGCAAGATAATACACGAGACTGGCTTAATACTATTTAAGACGAGATCGAGAGTCATGTAAGTATAATAAAATAAAATTTAAAAATTATAAATTTTTTATACTTTTAATAATTATATTATATCGGATCTTGGCTTCTGGGTGTAAGCCGCATCGGTTTGGTCGTGTTACGACCCAGAAGCCAAGATCCATATCAAGATCACCGCGGAAGCCTCAAGAATTATATTATATCAATAATTAAACCAAAATAGGATATCCTTATTTTTGAGAACCGCTGGTCTATAATTTTCTTTACACCAAAATTTCGACAAAATTGACCAATAAATTATTCACGAGTATTTAAATTTTATAAAATGTATTTTATCAATAATTAAACTAAAATGTCACATAAGTATGGATCTCGACATCTGGGTGCAAGCCGCGTCAATTTGGCCCCTGAAGATATCCAATGTAATGCATGAGACGGAACGTTGACCGATAACACGACCGAATTGACGCGGCTTACACCCAGAAGCCAAAATAGGGTATCTTTAGATTTTTTTTTAGAATCGCTAGTCTATGTTTCTTTATACCAAAATGTAGTCAAAAATTACTAATAAATTTTCTACCCCCTCATGATAAAAGTGTTCCACCGCTACTGTTCTATGTCGCCGTGTAAAGTTTATAATGCAATATGTAATTACATTTATGTTTTTTATGTATTATGTTAATTACAACAAAAATTAGAATTGGTTATGTAGAAATTAACAATAATTCAAAATACAATTGTTAAAGTTTTAATTGAAAATTTAGTTTACAAAAAAATGTTATTTTTATTTTTAAACAATCAATAAGTTTTAAATGTAAAAATGTACTTTTGCCTTTGATAATAATTATTTATTTGACAAAAATACAGTAACATTTTTACCAATTATTTGTAATAAATCGAGACGCAATTTTAAGATAAAATTATCTTTAAGGGGATAAACTACAGTGACGGGCGTTTTTTCAGGGTAATTTTCAGGAATTAATTTCTAACTAAATATTTACAAAACACCAGTAATTTTTTTTTATTATCTTCGATAGACACTGAAGAACGTGTCAAAATTTGTTTGTCCAAAAAAATATAAAACTGGTCGAGTTAAGCCGCTTAGCGCATCCTTATGATTTTCACGCAGGGTCGGATGATATACACGATTTCGCGAAAACTAGTCGTCTGAAACAAAAATAAAAAACATCTGCCAAGTAAATGCACAGTGCTTCCTCGTGCTAAATTCACTAAAACCGATAGTGTTCAGATAAATTGCCTGGCATTGGTTAACCATTTAATTTTTTACTAAAAAATCTTAGTTCGAATTTTTTCTTAAAACGCACCTGAATATTTTTTCATATATTTTTAATTTTTTTACAATTTCAATCTAAATCTAAATTTATGCAAATGTCAAAATGACATTTAAAACGTCAAAGTGACATTTAAAACGCCAAAGTGACATTTAAAACGTCAAAATGACACTTAATATATCCAATCAAATATCAATTTAGAAAAACAAAACACGAATTTTTAAAATTAATTTTGATAAATCTTTGTAAGGGAATATTTTACAACAAATGTAGTAGACCCATATTATAGGAAATTTAATTCTCTACAAAAAATATTCTATAAAATTTTCTCGTAACATGTGTCGTTCTTGAGAAATCTTGAAAAAATAAATATTTTGGGGTGTCACCCCTCCCCCTTACACACGATTTTGATGATTTTGAAATGGGACCGTCCTCAAACCAAACCCAACCATCCGACCAAGTTTCAATAATATCGGTTCAGTGGTTCATGAGTTATGCGTGTGACAAGGATTCAGGGGACAGACGGACGGACGGACACACGGACACACGGACAGACAGACAGACACGGAACGAAAAGTGTTTGTCTTGACGTGAAACGGATAAATAAATTAAAAATTTTGAAATTGGAGAACTTTTTTTTTGTCTCAATCTGAAACGATCACATAGCTTCTCGTATCTTCGATATTGCGAGGAAGCAAAATATGTTTATTATCTATATTGTATTGGCTTTCGGTTGACGGAGAACATTTTTTTTTTCATTCCTAAATTTTTGGGAAAATTACATGTTATTATTATTAATAATTATTGACAAAATCGTCCGTCAACCGAAAGATACTAGTCCTTAGAATAAGTGTACCAAATTTCAAGTCCATTCGTTAATTAGATCTCCAGATCTCTTGTACACCGTTTTGAAAAACATAGTTTTGAAAAAAACGCGTTTAAAGTTTTGGTACTAGTTGTAGTTTTTTAAGTGCACATATTTTTTAAGCTTCTTACCCTTAATCTGCCATTCATGCTTCATAAAGGGGACCTTCCTCTTCATAAAAATATTCTAGTGTATTAGAGAAGTTCAAAATTGAATGTTAATTTATCGCAGGTAGGAGTTTCGGAGCGCTTGAGTAATAGCTCGAAATTTCAATGAACACGACTTCGGGCTGGTATGAGACCTTTTGTCCCTTATTCTAAGGGTTTTAAGGATTTTTTAAGCCAATAAAATTTTTTTTTTTTAATTTCACAGTGGTTTAACCCCTTAAGAAAATATATACAGTGGGGTCTCTTTTGACGCGGTAGATACGTTCCACAGCGAATCGCTAAAAATAACATTGTTTACATTGTCAAATTAGGGATAGTTTTCTAAGTTTTCTAAAAACACGTTAAACCAAATCAATCAATTAAAATAGGCCAAAAATCGCGTAAAAAATGTTTCTGAAAATTCACAAAGAAAATTAATCCGAAAATCTGATAGAAATTGATGTAAAATTAAAATTGAAAAGTATCAATTATATTTTTTCATGAGAATCATCGTCACTATCTGAAAATACAACTCGGTACAGTTTGTGAAATTTTGTTAAACGAACATTTCAATAATAACAAAACGTTTACATATTTAAATTCCTTGAATTGTCAGCTTTCATTTGATACTCCACTCACGGGGAATCCCTGGATGAAAATCGCAATAATGTATCTATTTGTCATTTTCACTTATTGTTAGTAGTAGTCCATAAGTGGTCATTATCGAGACTAGAAACTTCAAATCTGCGTAAAAAGAGACCCTACTGTATCTATTTGTCATTTTCACTTATGCCCGGTATTATAAAGGACCTAACAAAATTTGTTAGCTAGCAATTACATTCATATGGGGTATTAATACTGTACTAGTATCTATGGATTAGTTATGGAATTTAGAGCAGTGACACTTCAATTAATTGTAACACAGTTGGCATCTTTGACCGTACAAAATAATTTTCATAACATCACCACTGTTTTAATACCGTTTGTATTTACCTTCAACGCGTGCGCGAAACTTGTCAAAGTCATCAACAAACTCCAAAAGAACTGTCATATATGTTTGATACCTCAGTTGAAAGTGTTTGTTAGCTAACAAATTTGTTAGGTCCTTTATGATACCGGACATTATTGTTAATCGGAATATAGCTTGTAGCGACATTTAGCGAGACAAACTTGAACTATTGAAAACTTTCCTCGTTAGATGACGCCACATGTACCTTTTAATTTTTTTAAATTTTTTCATAAGAATCTTTAAAAAAAATACTTTATAGTTCAGGAAACAAAAACACAGCTCCATATAAACTTCTAAATAATTCCAATAGAAATGATACTTATACATATTGTGCCCAGTACTTAGATGCATCTTTTCAGAAATATCCCCATATGTAGGTGTTGAGCAAAAAAAGATACACTTATTTTAATTTTGGTTTTTGGTATTTTTTTTTTAATGAAGTGCTTTCTTAATATGGTTGTATCTTTTGAACTAAAAAACTGACAAACTTTTTTCATGGACCTAAATTGTTTAAAATCGAATGATTTAAATGAATATAATTTATTATGTTATGTCTTTTATAGTACAAACACTTAAAAATGCATATTATATCGAATATTTAAAAAAAAATCAAAATGGAGGTACTCTCTTTAGGTTCTTACATAGGTACATTTGAAAAGAAAATATTATTTTTTGTTTAGTCATTTAAGTGAACCTTCCTGTCCAAAAACCAAGTTATAAAATTACCCCGAAAAATTTATTTACCTGCCTGGGAGAAGATATTTAAATTTGCTATACACATTATTAGTCAAGTCAAATAAACATAAATTTAAACAACTATCGGAAACTAATTCGGACCAAAATGATTTTTGGTAAAAATGTTCTACTAATGACTCTGGTTATTCTCCAAAATGTTCAAGTTGATCCGAGTTGTGCTACCGTCGCCATCTTAAAAAAATGGCGAATGGGTCACATTTTTCTACAGTTTTTCGCGTTTTTATCTGAAACCGTACGTTCTACGAAAACATAGCAAATATCTTTTTTTGTAGAGCATATAATTTTATTTAAAATAAGATCAAGAACATTGAGATCGGTTAAATATTAATGTTAGGAGAGCTGGGTTTTTGAAAAAATAGTGAACGAAATGTAATTTTTTTACAATATTTTCAATTTTATTTCAGTCTCGATACTATTAATTTAGAAATACTGTGCAAAAGTACTAAATAATTCCAATAGTTATGAAACTTTCCAGGGTTTTAGAATTAGTTGTGAGGAGTATTTTCGTAAAAGTCCCCATTCTTAAGTGTTGAGCCAACCCTGCAATCATGGTTGGAAGAAACAGCTTAAGAGATTATAAAAACTGAAATAGCACCTGAACGGTACATAAAACCAATTTGCAATTACCCTTAAATGACGCAGAATTAAATTTTGCATAGATAATATACATATATTTTTTTAATTGTGACTAACCTAAGCGGTGATATCGCTGCCATCGTAAATAAATGGCGGACGAGGCACAATTTTCCACGGTTTTTCGCGTTTTTCTTTGAAAATATTCACTCTACGAACACGATGCAAATAACTTTTTTGTAGAGAATATAATTTACTATAAAATAAGATCAAGGTTATTAAGATCAGTTATGTACTAGCGTAAGGAGCATTGTGACTTTAAAAAAATATAGTTAACTAAAAAACATTTTTTTGCATTTTTTTCGATTTTAGTTGACCCTGATGCTATTTCGAAATTTTTTTGTAGAATCTTATTCAAATATCAGAAATTTTCGCGTATAATAAAAACCAAAAACATCAAGATTAATGCAGTGGTAACGGAAAAAAAGGTTATTTTTTTTAACTACTACATTGCTGTATACCAGAACAGATACGTTCCTATTACAGTATTGATGTAAAAAATTCAAATTATGAACATATTCCATTAAATATATTATAGAGTATTATTATAAGTATTACTTCAACAACATTACAGAGTACATGATGTATTTTTAAAAACGGTTTAGGGAGGAATTTCGGTCCGGGTATTTGTGAAAAATTAACCGATTCACTGCAAATATTTGCGTGTTTATTTAACTATATTAAATAGTTAATTTCAGTAGCCAAACAATATACTTGGATCAATTTTTATAGGATCGTAACAAGACAGGTACAATAGATCCATCTATTTTATAAACAAAAGGCATACAAATAAAGGAGCAACTAATTCATTAATAGTATGGAACCATAATTATTTCATATTCTATAATATTTAATGTTCTTATTACCTTAATGTGAGAACCCCAATCCTTACATTTTAAAACCGATAAGGCCTTAGTATTCATATTTTAGCCTGAAAATGTTACTATAGTCCAGGGAAGAAAAACACAGCTTAATTTATTAATTAACACAGCTCCATATAAACATTCAAATGAAATAATACTTATACATGTTATTACATTATTTTATTTTAATACATAGATGAATATTTTCACAAATATCCCTATATATATCTAATTGTAAGTGTAAAGCAAAAAATTATATCGATATTATTAGTTTTGGTTTTTAGTGATTTTTTTACGGTACGTTTTGGTAGGTTTCCTTAAGATTCTTAACTAAAGAACTTACAAACTTGTTTTTACAAAGCGAAATTATTTAAAATCGAATGTTTTAAAATTATAATATTATAAAAAAGAATCGCACGGACAACATGTTTGTAGCCTAAAAATATTTATAATTTTACTGTTTAGTAATAGTTAGTCATATTTATAACATAAGTACACATAAAATTTTAAAAAGGGTGCATTTTATAATAAAATAATTTTTTTTTCGATTTTTTAATTTTTGACGTACCTATTGTTAAATGCAGGTCAAAACACATTTTTTCTCTCTTTTTTACTCAATATGTCCTAAGCTTATTTTAGTAGAACCATTAAATAACTTTGAAAAAGCTTAGGTGTGGATTTTGAACACAAAATTGAACAAGAATGGTAAATTTTCATAAATCGCTATGTTTGTAGTTCTACTAAATGTGATTAAAATTGATTAAAAATGTTTTTTTAATATATCCGAATGACACACCTTATAGATTATTTGCTACTCTTTAATTTTTGTCCTGTAATTTTTTCACGTACAAATAGTCATATGAAAATAGTCAATTGTCATAGAGTGCGTCATACCGTTTGCAAATATATAGCCATACTTTCTCCGCGCTCTACCACGAGAACGGTTGTTTTTTTTTTAAATGGAAAGAACCTTTTTTCTTAAGAATTTTATAACACACCATTTATATAATAACCCTTATTGACCTCCGAGTAATAGGAAGCGAGATATTCGTTAATAACTTTTTTTCGTCACGTGAGACCTTCAATATCTCGCAACGCCGACACGATATCGTTGGGGACTTTTTACACGTTATTTATAACACTGTAACGAAGGTGTATACAAAAATTCAGCTAACTGCTATTTTTTTCCCAGATTGAGTGCATTTATATCTAAAATTACTGGACTATTTATGAAATTGTTCGTTACTCTGACTACTACTGTTTTAACCAACAATTTTTCTAAGTTTGGAATTAAAAAAAACATATCTCCTGTATGGTACATAATACAAATTTGCAATTAGGCTTAAATGACGCGAAATTAAATTGCGCACAGACAAAAATAACATATTTTTTTAATTTGGGCCCGCAAAGTAGGTTATATTTGTGGTACAAGATGGAATTATAAATATTTTTAATGTTTAACTGCAAATTTAGCATAGTTAACGGGACCACATTTAAAAAAATGTTCTCTGTATCTATAAAGAACTTAGTTCTGCGACATTTGGGCCTAATTGCAAATGTGTAGTATTTATCGTTTCGGAGATATTCCGATTTTTATTAACACTCAAAATTGTTTCTTTCAACCCTGATTGTAGGGTTTGCTCAACACCTAGGAATGGGGACTTTTCAGAAAATACTCCTCACAACTATCTCAAAATCCATGAAAAATCCCTGAACTATTGGAATTATTTGGAACTTTTGCACAAGTTTCCTGAACTATTAACTTTAGAGATGATTTAAACCAGTGGTCCCCAACTCCCAACCCTATGCTCACGGGCATCACGGCGCCCGCCGACCGTTTTACGTGTGCCCGCTGCTGTACGACTACGATAAAACAATTTTTTTTAGTTTTCTATATAATGTTATTAAAATTTTTTTTTAATTTTTTTTAGTATTTAGTAACTATTTTTTTAAATAATATATTATATCATTTTAACCATAGTCCAGGCTGTGGAGGCAAAAACAGATTATTTTTGCATAAAGTTTTGATACTTACAGGATATGTTACAAAAGTGGTGAAGAATATTACGCTAATTTTGCTTCGATTTTGGTTGTCCGCGACAGGAATTATCCATGGTTCAATTGCAAAATTCTTAAGATTTTCTGATTTTTGCTAAATAGCGGTCTAAATAAGTATTATACAAAAAAGTTTCAAATAAAAGTTAATCGCTACAAAATTCCCTACAACCTCCATTTGAAAAAAATTTAAAAATTCATTTGTTTATCCGCTACGCTGATTAAAATGGCTGAAAACACACTTTTTTATGCTGTAATAACTAATAAAGTTTAACGTTTTTTAATAGCCCAATCAAATTGTATATTTGTTCTGCATTGTTCTACAGAGTCATTTTTTTTATTTTAAATTGTTGGGGTGTGTGTTCTGAGTATTACATTAAGTTGGCGCGGTCTATGACCTTGAGCGTTGTCCGCTATAAGCGCGAAAACTTTAAACGTAATTATCTCGTAAATCGTTCATCCCACAATAAAATTTATTAACACCTTTTTTGTTCAACAGACTTGAATCTAAAGTGTAGATAACAAAATTCTATACATGTTTTGTTTGAAAAAAAAAATTTTTTTTGTTTGTTAATAAACAAACAAAAAATAATTTCAAACAAAAAAAAAATTTTTTTTTCAAACAAAACAAGTATAGAATTTTGCTATCTACACTTTTTTCATTACATATGTATTTTAAAGGTTGCATTATGGTTTTTGAAATATAACGAAAAAATGTTTTTTGCATTGCTTCGCGGGCTATAACTAACAAACCGTGAGTTTTCAGAAATAATGGCCGAAAGAAAAAATATTGCAAATTGATAATTCTAAAAGATTACCATTTGAGTTTTTTCAATATAATCACTTTTTTACGAAATAAATGCAAAAAATCGTTTTTTATTAACATCCTTGCATTATATCTCGTTACCAATTGATGGTAGACAGTTAGACCTGTGAACAAATTTGTAGATTCAAGTCTGTTGAACAAAAAAGGTGTTAATAAATTTTATCGTGGGATGAACGATTTACGAGATAATTACGTTTAAAGTTTACGCGCTTATAGCGGACAACGCTCAAGGTCATTGACCGCGCCAACTTAATGTAATACTCAGAACACACACCCCAACAATTTAAAATAAAAAAAATGACTCTGTAGAACAATGTCTTACGAACTACTTTATTTTGATAATTTGATTGGACTATAAGTTAATACCTCTGAAAAATAAACATTTTGTGGTACAGAACATTCACTGAAAATTAATACCTGATATCTTCAACAGTTTTTGTTTTATTAAATTGTTAATAATGGAATCATGCTTGTCTTTGATTAACAATAAAAGTTTTTGTAAAACCTTTATTTTTGTAAAACTGTTTGTATGTGTTCTCAAAGACTTATATAATCGATTCCCACCATAAAAAGGTAAAAAAATTCAATTCTTTGGCAAATAAAATAAAATCTTATTGTTGAGTTTTTTTTATTTTAAACCAATTCAATTGTTTTATAGAACCACAAATATTTCAAAAATAATAGCCAAAAACCTGCTTTGAATAATTATTTATCTATTGGTCCAAACCGCATTAAAATCGGTTAAGTAGTTTTCGAGATAAGAGGTAAAAGATACAAAAAAAAGTTTCTTTTTAAGAAGGAAGAGTTAATTAATTGTATAAACAGTCAATTTTAAAAAAAAATTGTGTTATGTGTGGTGTGTAATATACATTAAATAACTTTAAAACTAATAAACCGATTTTAATGTGGTCTTCACCAATAGATAAATAATTATTCAGAGCAGGTTCCTGGCTATTATTTTAAATATTTGTGGTTCTATGAAACAATTGAATTGGTTTAAAATAAATTAACTCAACAATAAGATTTTAGTGCTACCATTTGCCAAAAAATTGAAAATTTTTACCTTTTTATGGTGGGAATCGATTATATAAGTCTTTGAGAACACATACAAACAGTTTTACAAAAATAAAGGTTTTACAAAAACTTTTATTGTTAATCAAAGACAAGCATGATTCCATTATTAACAATTTAATATGTTGGGTTGGTAGTGCGTATAGTAAATTTGTACTGCACGACATCTAACACAACAAGAAGGAACTAAGTATGGCCGTTAAGATGAAAACGTGTTTGTAATAAAAAGTATAATTTAACGTAATAGAATACATATTATTTTCACAAAGTCTGTATTATTTCTCCACAAGATCCTCTGAAATTCACATGGTAGCAATTCGTGGTTTGGGTGAAAATAAAATTTAATGTAAAGAAAAGTAAAGTGAGATTATAAGTTCCAAGAATATTCAAAAATGGCTGATGAAGTAAGAATTCCATTGTTTGATGGAAAAGAATATGAATGTTGGAAGAAAAGATTAATAATGATTTTAAAATTGAAGAAATGTGAAATAGTTGTAAATCGAACAAGAACAACTGAAGATACAGAAAATGAGTGGAGTGAAAAAGATCTAAAAGCTATAAATGTAATATACAGTGGAATTTCAAATGATCAGTTACAGTTTATTAAAGAAAAAGAAACGGCCTATGAGATAATTAAAAAGTTCGATGAAATGTATTTAAAAGAATCAACTGCACTCCAAATATGTGTGAGAAATAAATTAGAGAGATTAAGGTTAAGAGATTTTGAAGACACAGCTACATTTTTTACTGAATTTGAAAAATTAATAAATGAATTAAAGAGTGCTGGTGCAAAAGTATCTGAAAAAGAAAAGTTAAGTTACATGATAAAGATGCTCCCAAGTTCGTTGAGTTACGTCGGGGACTTAATTGATGTTTTAAAAGAGGGTGACCAGACTGTTGAATATGTGAAAAGTAAAATTAAAATGATTGAAGTGAAAGAAAAAGAAGAAAATAGTAAAAGCAGTACAAGTGTATTCAAGACAGAAAGAAAACAAGATCAAACTTGTTTTAAGTGTGGCAAGTATGGACATTTCAAATATCAGTGTACGAAGCCGGATGGAAATTTTTGGAAGCCTAGGGGTGGCATGCAGCAGCGAGGAGGCGGGCGTCAACAGAATTGGCAGTACCGTGGCAACAGTAGCAGTCGAGGTAGTCGAGGCTCAAGTCAACATCGTCGTGGTGGCGGTTGGCAACAGAATCATCAAAGTCAACGAAATGAAGATGGTAACGCAAGCAGTTTTTGTACGGAAGTCGAGGTTAAATCCGAATCAAACGAATTATTAGTCAATAGTTGTGATGGTAAAGTAGAATGGTTACTAGACAGTGGGTGTTCTGACCATATTGTTAACAATGATGAATACTTTTATGAATCTATTGTTCTTAAAATACCAGTAAGTGTCAAAATTGCTGATGGTCGTATATTAAAAGCTACTAAAATAGGTAATATATTACATGAATTCAATGTTTATGGTCAAATGGTTAAGAATAAAATGTCAAATGTTTTCTATGTTAAAGAAATGGATAAAAATCTAATTAGTTTCGGTAAAGTTACAAGTAAAAATAAAATTGTATCAATGGGAAATACTTCAAAAATATATAATACAGATGGTAATATAATCGCAATAGCATTTAAGAATAACGATGTATTCCGTATGACAAGTACAATTATAAAAACAGAAGTAAATGTAACAATTAAAAGTAATATGACGGAAAAAGAAAAATTGCATAGGACATTAGGTCATGTAAATTTTAATTATTTAGAAACTATGTGTAACAAACAAATTTTAGAAGGTCTACCAAAAGAGTTAGAGTCTGATTATTTCAAATGTGCCATATGTCTAGAAAATAAAATGCACAATTTACCATTTAAGAATGAAAGGACCAGAGCAAAAGAAATTTTAGAAATTGTACACACAGATCTAAATGGACCACATTATACTACTGGTTTAAACGGAGAAAAATATTTTTTAACTTTTATTGATGATTTCAGTAAAGTGGCTCAAGTTCATGTAATAAAATTCAAAAGTGAGGTTTATAATTGTTTTGTTAACTATGTAAACTTAATTGAAAATAAGACGGGAAAAAAAATAAAGAAATTACGTTGTGATAACGGTAAAGAATATATAAATAATGAAATATATAAGTTTGTGGGAGAAAAGGGGATTTATATTGAACCTTGTCCACCATATGTTCACGAATTAAATGGGACAGCAGAAAAATATAATAGGGATATAATGGATATGTCAAGATGTTTGTTAGCTGAAGCAAAAGTACATAAACGGTTTTGGCCAGAAATTGTAAAAACAGCAACCTATTTGAAAAATAGAATTCTAACTAATACAATTATAAAAAACAAAACTCCTTATGAGATAATGTTTGGTGAAAAACCAGGTATAGAACATTTAAGATTGTATGGTAGTAGGGTTTTTGTGAGAGTACCAGAACAAAAAAGAAATTCAAAATGGGATAGAAAAGCAGATTTAGGGGTTCTACTAGGTTATGAAAATGTTGGTTATAGAGTTCTAATAAATAATAAAATAGTTGTAGCTAGACATGTTGATATTATTGAAGAAGGTACATCTTGTATTGGTCTTGATTCAGAAAAAGATTTAGAAAATGTAAATAAAATTCGAATAAATGAAAATGAAAGTCAAGATGATAGTGATATAAATAGAGAAAATAATCAAGATACAGAACTAAGACGATCATCTAGAGAAAAAAGGAAACCTGCGAAGCTAAAAGATGATAATTTTGTTTATAATAATATTGTCTATGTTAATTATGTAAATGCGAGTAACCCTATTTCTTATACTGAAGCGATGAACTGCGAAAATCCTGAAAATTGGAAGGAAGCTATAAATAAGGAAATAAGTTGTTTAATTAAAAATAAAACTTGGGTCTCTGTTGAAAGGCCAAATGACAAAAAAATTCTAGATTTAAAATGGGTTTATACTATAAAAGCTAATGACATTTATAAAGCAAGGTTAGTAGTTAGGGGATATCAACAAAATGAGTTGATTGATGATATTTATTCACCTGTTGCAAGAATGCAAACGTTAAAAATTTTATTGTCATATTGTTGTAATAATGGTTTAATTATAATGCAAATGGATGTCGAAACAGCCTTTTTAAATGGCAAAGTTAAATCTGAAGTGTATGTAAAACAACCTCAAGGTTTTGAGGATGGTACAAATAGAGTGTTAAAACTTGATAAAGCACTTTATGGTTTAAGGGAAAGCCCTAGAGCTTGGTATGAGTGTTTTGATGACTATTTAAGAAACTTAAATTTCAAAAGAAGCATAAATGATAATTGTCTGTATGTATTGAATGAGGAAGGTAATAATGTTTATTTAATCTTATTTGTTGATGATCTACTAATTTGCTGTAAAGATGAAGAAAAATTAAATAATATAAAGAGCTTGTTGTTGAAAAGATTCCAAATGAAGGATTTAGGTAATATTAAGACATATTTAGGTATTAATATAAGTTATGACTGTACTAATGGAAAAATGACTTTAGATCAAGAAAATTATATTGTATCATTAGAAAAAAAATATGAACTAGAAAACTGTAAGTTGTATGCGACTCCAATGGAGCAAAATTTAAAATTATTACCTGCTAAATTAGTAAGTGACGAGATAAAATATAGAAATTTAATCGGTGCATTGTTGTACATTAGTTCAGGTACAAGACCTGATATAAGTTTTTGTGTGAACTATCTAAGTCGATTCCAAAACTGTTATGATAATACTCATTATAAATATGCATTAAGAGTTCTTAAGTATTTGATGTTAACCAGAGATTTAAAGTTAACTTATTATAGAAATAAAGATGCAGAAATTTTAAGTTGTTATGTAGATGCCGACTGGGCAGGGGATGTGACAGACAGAAAATCTACAACAGGTTATGTAATTAAAATGTATGAAAATGTAATTTTTTGGAAATCAAAGAAACAGAATAGTGTAACAAAGTCTTCCACATCAGCTGAATATGTAGCATTGTCTGAATGTGTAAGCGAGTTAAAAATTGTGAGAGATATTCTGTCTGACTTCAATATTGGAGTTTCTGCACCTGTAAAGATATATGAAGATAATTCCGGTGCTATTAGCATAGCCAAGCATGGAAATTTTACAAAAAATTCAAAGTATATTGAAACTCATTATCATTTTGTAAATGAAAATTATATGAACAAAATAATAGAAGTTGTAAAAGTAAATTCAGAAGAGAATGTTGCTGATATTTTAACTAAATCTCTTGGTACAGTGAAATTTGAAAAGTTTAGAAAAGCGTTGTGTATATTATGAAAGGTAATACAAATTTAAGGAGGCGTGTTGGGTTGGTAGTGCGTATAGTAAATTTGTACTGCACGACATCTAACACAACAAGAAGGAACTAAGTATGGCCGTTAAGATGAAAACGTGTTTGTAATAAAAAGTATAATTTAACGTAATAGAATACATATTATTTTCACAAAGTCTGTATTATTTCTCCACAAGATCCTCTGAAATTCACATAATAAAACAAAAACTGTTAAAGATATCGGGTCTTAATTTTCAGTGAATGTTCTGTACTACTAAATGTTTATTTTCCAGAGATATTTTTTTCAATGAAATTCCACCAATGTGATACTAAGATCTTGGCCGTCGGTGTCAAGCAAAAAAAATCTTTAAGAAAGAAAAAATAAAAATAACTGAATTATATTTTATTTCAATATACAATACAATACAAATATAACTATATATTTAATTCAACAAGCCGCCCTGCACTCCATCATGGAGACTGCACTGTAGTGAGTCAACCTGACACCTCGCAGTAAGATTTTAGACGGTTCCTGTAAATAATATACAGGTGAATACAAAGAAAACAATGTTATAAGTCGTTTCGAAATAAACGCGTTTAATGTTTTCCAAGCCACGTCACTAAAGTGACTGTAACTCACAAGGAGACCTCATTCTGCGTCACAAACTTTGAGCATTGTCATATGTTGTGGCATATGAGGGTGCCCTAGTACATTGCTTTTATGTATTCAAAACCGGCGAATAGGCATGCGATGAGTTTCGAATTGAAGCGTTTTTGATTTGAGCTTAAAATTGGAAAAATTTGATTATTTCATAAAGTTCTTGGAGTTTGAATGCTAATTAAACTATTGTTTTATGTCTTAGAACTTCTTTTCTTAACCTCCTTCAGTCATTTACATATTTTACATTAATAAATAATTCGGGCAAGACATACACGAGTGTATGCCATAAGGGTTCCGAAGTACGTACTACGTGGAATGTTTGGAACCACTTACAGGTGCATTTTTAAGTTAAAGTTAAAATATAAAAAAGTGTCAAGTTCTACTAATTGAGATCTATATTTTGACACCCCACTTGCCTAGATATCAAAATGAAAAATTCTATGACGCCCCTCCCTATAATTCCAAAATTTTAAATTATATTGTTGACTTTAGTATTTGTCGTTGCTAGTCCCACCAAAGCCTTGTTACCAAATTTTTTTCAGATTTTTTGAACCAGTAGTTACAGAGTTAGGGGGGGTGGCAGAATAAAATACTGCTTTTAGCCCCCGACAGGCGCCATTTTTGAATTAGAAAAAAATAAAAAATATGGTCATGTTCTACTAATTGAGATGTACATTTTGAGATCTCACATGCCTAGATATGAAAATAAAAATTAAAAATTCTATTACACCCCTCCCTATTTTCCAAAATTTAAAATTATATTGTTGACTTTAGCATTTGTCGTTGGTAGTCCCACCAAAACCTTGTTACCAATTTTTTTTCAAATTTTTTGAGCCGGTAGTTACAGAGTTAAATGGGGCGGGGGACAAAATAAAATATTGCTTTTAGCCCCCTACAGGCGTCATTTTTAAGTTAGAAAAAAATAATAATATGGTCAAATTCTACTAATTGAGATGTACATTTTGACATGACATTTGACATTTTGGTATACAATTTTTTTGTTTTTTTGGATTTGCTTTAAAACCCCCTACAGGCACCATTTTTATTTAGAAAAAAAAATAAAAAAAGGGTTAAATTTCGCTTGTTTGGTTATCTTTGATAGTTTTTGGGATATTTCGTTTTTAAAAAAAAAAGTCAAATTTTCAAGTCGATATTTTTGGGGGAAATTTTTTTTTCGATTTTTAGGTACCGTTAAAAATCTTCTTTTAACCAGTACTAAAACATATGTAAAAATTAAAAAAATCGGTAACAACAACAAAAAAAGTGTGCAGTTATTTATGGAATGACCGATATGTTAAAAAATGCATTTAAAAATCGATTGTTTCAGTGACTTTCCCCCTTAGATGATCTAACCTTGCACCCGGGACAACATACGGTGCTCGCGTACACAAACACATAGAATGGAGCCGACACCAGAGACACAGGCACTGCTATTATTATCAAGAAGAAGAACCAGAAGAGACACCACAGGGGATTCCGTGTAGATCGCTTGTCATCCGGCAGTAAAGGGTTCTCTTCGATTAGTTTACTCTAAAAAATATTATGAAAATATCATTTAATCTTATCTTTGACGACATATAACTCATTAATTAAAAATCACAAAACCTTCAGACTGGTGTTAAAATGTTTACTGTATAATCCAGTTTTATGTATTAAAATTTCAAATGAATGCAATAAATATATTAATAGTTACAGCCCTTTTAGTAAAGTATATAAAAACTCAATTAATAACATATAAAAATATATTAATTAAAATATAATTTAATCGTATCTTTGGCGACATAGAACTCGTGAACTAAAAATAACAAAAACTTCAAGTTGGTCTTAAAGTGTTCCACATTTAGTCTAGTTTTATGTATTAATATCTCAAATTATTTCGATAAATAATTAAAAATTTATAGCCTTTTATGTAAAGTACATCCAAAACTCAATTAATAATATAAAAATATATTAATTACAAGCCGTGGGTTCGACCCTTGAGGACCACACAACCAACTTCCCAACATAGTATGACTATAAATAATTGAATACTGATTATTTATTGTGTCCATATAGTTTATGTGAATAATTTTTTTAATATGTATATTGTATATGTTACGTCTAAAACCCGAAGTGCGGCTAGAACTAGGTGTAGCCGGCTACACCTAGTTCTAGCCGAGAACAGTCGGTTAGAACTAGGTGTGGAATCTCGATGCTTGAATATTGATGTTATTTTGTATGCGTTACTTATTATTATATCAAATTAAAACATTTTCGCGTCAGTATTATTTTAGTATGTAATAAATTTTATGTTTTATTTACTAAATTTATTTAATATTATTCTATAGAACACTGTTTTTCTGTCTAAAGAGAAGTTTGGTGACTGTCCCAGTGGCGTAGTAAGAAAATTTTTAAGGGGGGGGGGATGAATACATATGAGTTAAATTTTTTGAAGGTATTTTGAACAAATGTTTTTCAAAACATACTTTTTTTAGAACATTGATTATTTCGAGGGGGGGGGGTCGTCCCCAAAAAAACCCCGTTACTACGTCACTGAATTGTCCTTTATATTAAGGTTTAAGTTTAATTTTTTGTTACTAATATGTATTTATCAAATTATTATTATTATTACTATTCAAATTTTGAGGGTGGTTTCACCCCTTAATATAGAACTCGTGAACTAAAAATCACAAAAACTTCAGTTGGCCTTAAAGTGTTCCATATTTAGTCTAGTTTTATGTATTAATATCTCAAATTATTTCGATAAATAATTAAAAAGTTATAGCCTTTTATGAAAATTTAATTTAATCTTATTTTTGACAATATAGAAAATATTCTTTATTTAGTCTAGTTTTATGCGTCAAAATTTCAAATATTTTCGATAAATAATAAATAAATAAATCTTCACCTACCACTTTTAAATGTATTAGTATATTTATAGTTCTGATGTATGAATAATTTTTATTTATTTTATACTGATTATACTGAGCGGTTTAGAAATTGTGGCCATTTTTGTAAGAAAATTGACATACATATTTCAACACTTTGTAATTTTCTAATTACAACAACAAAAAATTGGTTTTCTGCTAAAAATAGTTTTGGCATATGCTCTATTATTGCAATATTACATCAAACAGGGTGTATCAAAACTCTGAACTTAATTTTTTCAAAATTTTCAAATGGAACACCCTATATATTTTCACATTTTAGAATTTCCTATTCAATTCTAAACACATTTTATTAACTATGTTCTATACCTAGATCCAGCCGTTAAAAAGTTATTAATTTAATTTGAATGATAGATTTCAACATTGTATTAACTATTAACGTCGCTAGTGGGCATTTTGAACAAAGAAATTAACTTTTGTGTATCATTTTGTTTATTTAATTTCTAGATTTTTATGTTGTTAATGTTTGTTAGTTCTAACGAATTGTTTTATGGATTATAATAAAGTTGTATTGTTTTTATAAAACATAAGATTTTTTAAATCTTCCAAATGATTATTTAAAGGCTAGATTTAGGTATAGAACATACGTCCAATATTATCAAGTTTAACTAAATGCTCATTTAACTAACTGTCACATTATTAACAGAACCAAGCATAATATGTTTAATCAAATGGGTTTTTAATTTTCTACATTATATTTTTACAAGGCATATTATGTACATTTTTCATTGAGAGCCTTAATATTGATATAAATCACGTTTGTAATATACAAAAATTAGGTTAAAGGAGCATTTAGCGCTAAAGGAGTTTTAAATTTGTTGATAATACCGGGCAATAGCGTATAAAATGTGTTTAGAATTGAATTCACCCAATCTGAACCCTATTGTGAATTTATAAGCCATTTGGTAAAGCTAGACTGTGCAAAATCGACTGCACTACAAAAACAAAGATGATAGAAACGGTCATTCAGGTTTAGTATCGGGATGAGAGGATCTCTGAAAACTGACAAAAACTAGTGGAGTCCATGCCAAAACGAGTAAAAGCAGTTATTGAAGCCAAAGGGGGACATATTTCCTATTAATTAGCGTAATGGTAGTTGTATAATTTTGTAAAAATATTATTTTACAAGAAATAAACGGTTTTACGATAATAATTGCCTATAATTCCATTAATTTGCACAATACTGTATCTATAATTTAAAACAGCGGTCACCAAACTGTTACGCCGATTTTTCGCTGCGTTCCCAAAACTACCCTTCACTTTGAGCAACGATTGCGAGAGTAGGCTGGGAATTAACCGAATAGTGCACATGATATTTTTTACGTAGAATTTTATGTAGAATCTTTAATTCCAGTAAAAAAAATTTCTCCGAATAGCGGTTCGGATGAAAAATAAGAAAAACTGGGATAAATTTCATTCCGGAGGTAGTTTTTTTTTCTTATTCCGAACCTAACTGAGAGTTCGTGGACAAAGTATTAAAACTTTATAATTTTTTTTTTCTTTTTGGCGAATTTTAATCTAAATACCGAGGACTAAATGTGTATTATGTTTTTGATATTAGGACATTAGAAAACTAATTTATATATAAATGGCAATAACTGCTGTAACCGTCGTATGTATATATGCTTTTTATGTATTACGAAATTGATATTCATAATAGTAGGTTATATAAATAAAATATTTTTTTTAAATTATATTTAAAAAGATAAAAAGAACATGGAAGTCATGTATGGTTCTCCATACCGATATTTTGTACTTTAATTAAAATACGACTTTAAATATAAATATAATTACTTAATAGCTTGGAGGGAGGTGTGTGCAGCTTATTTTTATTAAAATTTACTTTAAATTGTTTTGACAATACTTATATATGTCATAAATTTTAAAAAACCATCTATAAAATTATTGATATTAAAGAATTAATAAAAAAAATTGAAAATACTTACAGTATGGGTCATTTTTCTGTCAAATCCATGAATTTCAGTAAATATTATAAACACAAAAGTACTAATTGATGTATAAAAATAATTTTTTTGTATTCTACCAGAAAACTGTCATAATAAAATTCAAAAAAACATTTCCATGGTTATAATTACGATGACATTTAATATTTATTTTGATTCAGAAGACAGCTGTAATACCGAATAAAACGAGTGTCAATTAAAAGGATTATTTTAATTCATTAATAATTACAGAAACTATATAATTAAAATAACATTTTTTATTAGATATAATATTTGTTTATTGTTTGTTTAAATACATATTATTAATAATAATTAGTTAGACAAGAATATAAATTTCTTATTTCTAGCAAGGTTTGCACTCGAACATTCCTCTAAAGCACGTATAGGGTAATTGTATCCCCTTTAAGAGAATATCTGCAAAATTCTGTAATAAAAAAATACTTAAAGATAATAAAAGTTATTTCGTTTAGAAAACGATATTATAGTAAGTTTGGTTCGTGGCAAATAAAGCCAAAACGCTGCACTTTTTGATTGGGGTATGCCACTTTTTGTGGTCATATATAGGGTCAAAAGAAAGATTTTCAGATAGGGAGCCACTTTAAAATCCGTGTAGAACACTGTTATATCGGCTATTAAAGATGGCCCCCACTGTTTTTATTTAATTGGCTGTATCTCAGCTCCTAATCATCCGATTTCAATTTTCTTTTGTTTACTTTAAAGTTCTTATTCAGAAAATTATTTTTTATCATTATTCATTTTTCTCTAAATCTTAAGAGTTCCCCACAATTTTCCGAAATCTGAAGATTTCACTTTTCTTACGTACTTAATTGTTTTATAACTTTTTTATTGTGCCCAATATCATTTTTTTACTTCATATAAAAAAGAAAAACATTTTTTTCTGCGTTCCATTGATAACAAGATAATACTGTTTTAATTAAGAGCTTCTTTGGAAATAACGTGTTAAACTAAGAAAAATATACTATTTTTGGAACATTCCATGTCAAGTTTACCTGTATTGGTTTCTCGGATTCGAGATTTTGATGGAAATGTCCATTTATACCTTCCCTGAATCAATTCTGACTATTTTTATCATCAAGTCTGTCTGTCTGTCTGCGTGTGTATCTGTTTGTCTGTAAATGCTGTAACTCAAAAATGACAGTACATAGAGGGGTAAAATTTTATATTTAGGATTAATTTGTTTTTAGAAAGAAAATCCGCTGTTTTTAAACCGGAAACGGATGTTTACTCTTGTAATTTTTATAATTATTCGAATTATTTCTGAAACGGTACGTGTTGGAAAAAATGTTTAAAGTAAAATTTGTTTAGAATATTATTATTTATAATTTATGTTATGTTCATTTTCTCCAAAAAAAAGTTTTTGAGGTTATAATCGATTTTTTTCAATTATATTTGAAATTGTTCAAAGCAGAAACAACTCATTGAAATAAAAGTTGTAGAGTACGTTATTTTCTATACTTTATGTTCCATTAATTTTTTTGTATCTCTTATCAATTAAAAAAAAATCTTTTTAATTATATTTTTAATTTTTTTCCATTTTATTTGAAAAAGTTCATAATAGAATGAAATGTTTATAACAAAAAATGTAGAGAACATTATTATCTATAGTTTATGTTCTATTAATTTTTTTATATCTGTCATCAGTAAGCCAAAATTATTTGTTTTACATAAGTAGATACACGTCCATTTTTTTATTGTATAAGAAAGTTTAGTGAAATCCATGACAGATTTTTCAATTTTTTAACTATGCCATATGAGAAAATTAATCCCAACATAAAATTTCATATGATAAAAGGTAAACTTGACATGGAATGATCCAAAAATAGTCTATTTTTCTTAGTTTAACACACTATTTCCAAAGAAGTTGTTAATTAAAACAGTATTATCTTGTTATCAATGGAACGCAGAAAAAAATGTCTTTCTTTTTTATACGAGGTAAAAAATGATATTGGACACAATAAAAATGTTATATAAAAATTAAGTTCGTAAGAAAAGTAAAATTTTCAGATTTTCGAAAATTGTGGGGAACCCTTAAGATTTATACGTCTGGTACGTAAAAAAACCCTGCACTTTTTGATTGGGGTATGACACTTTCTGTGCCCATAGATAAGGTTAAAAGAATAATTTTCAGATAGGGAGCCACTTTAAAATCCATGTAGAACACCATTATATCGGCTATTAAAGATGGCCCTCACCGTTTTTATTAAATTGGCTGTATCTCAGCTCCTAGTCATCTGATTTCAATTTTCTTTTGTTTGTTTTAAAGTTCTTATTGAGAAGATTATTTTTTGTCATTATACATTTTTCTCTAAATCTTAAGGATTCCCCACAATTTTTGAAAATTTGAAAATTTTACTTTTCTTACGAACTTAATTTATATATAACTTTTTTATTGTGCCCAATATCATTTTTTTACTTCATATAAAAAAGAAAGACATTTTATTCTGCTTTCCATTGATAACAAGATAATACTGTTTTAATTAACAACTTCTTTGGAAAAAGCGTGTTAAACAAGAAAAATAGACTATTTTTGGATCATTCCATGTCAAGTTTACCTTTTATCATATGAAATTTTATGTTCGGATCAATTTTCTCATATGGCATAGTTAAAAAATTGAAAAATCTGTCATGGATGTCACTGAACTTTGTTATACAATAAAAAAATGTACGTGTATCTACTAATATAAAACAAATAATGTTGGCTTACTGATGACAGATATAAAAAAAATAATAGAACATAAACTATAGATAATAACGTTCTCTACATTTTTTGTTATGAACATTTCATTCTGTCATGAACTTGTTCAAATAAAATGGAAAAAAATTAAAAATATAATTAAAAAGATTTTTTTTTAATTGGTAAGAGATACAAAAAAATTAATGGAACATAAACTATAGAAAATAACATACTCTACAACTTTTATTTCAATGATTTATATCTGCTTTAAACCATTTCAAATATAATTGAAAAAAACGATTATAACCTCAAAAACTTTTTTTGGGAGAAATAACATAACATAAATTATAAATAATAATATTCTAAACAAATTTTTCTTTAAACATTTTCTTCCAACACGTACCGTTTCAGAAATAATTCGAATAATTATAAAAATTACAGTAAACATCCGTTTCCGGTTTAAAAAAAAATCAGGTTTTCTTTCTTAAAACAAATTAATCCTAAATATAAAATTTTACCCCTCTATGTACTGTCATTTTTGAGTTACAACGTTTACAGACAAACAGATACACACACAGACAGACAGACAGACATGGTGATAAAAATAGTCAGAATTGATTCAGGGAAGGTATAAATGGATATTTCCATCAAAATCTCGAATCCGAGAAACCAATACAGGTAAACTTGACATGGAATGATCCAAAAATAATCTATTTTTCTTAGTTTAACACGCTATTTCCAAAGAAGTTGTTAATTAAAACAGTATTATCTTGTTATCAATGGAACGCAGACAAAAATGTCTTTCTTTTTTATATGAAGTAAAAAAATCATATTGGGCACAATAAAAATGTTATATAACAATTAAGTTTGTAAGAAAAGTGAAATCTTCAGATTTCGGAATATTGTGGGGAACCCTTAAGATTTAGAGAAAAATGAATAATGATAAAAACTATTTTTTTTAATAAGAACTTTAAAATAAACAAAAGAAAATTGAAATCAGATGATTAGGAGCTGAGATACAGCCAATTTAATAAAAACGGTGAGGGCCATCTTTAATAGCCGATATAATGGTGTTCTACATGGATTTTAAAGTGGCTCTCTATCTTGACCTTATATATGACCACCGAAAGTGGCATACCCCAATCAAAAAGTGCAGCGTTTTGGCTTTATTTGCCACGAACCTGACGTACTATTAGAGAAAAATGGATAATGACAAAAAATAATCTTCTCAATAAGGACTTTAAAACGAACAAAAGAAAATTGAAATCAGACGAGTAGGAGCTGAGATACAGCCATTTTAATAAAAACGGTGGGGGCCATCTTTAATAGCCGATATAATTGTGTTCTACACGGATTTTAAAGTGGCTCCCTATCTGAAAATTATTCTTTTGACCTTATCTATGAGCACAGAAAGTGTCATACCCCAATCAAAAAGTGCAGGGTTTTTTTACGTACCAAACGTACTATTATAATATAATACGTTTACACATCGCTGTTGTTCCAGTTTTACTGTAACCGATGTAGTTAAACCGTTTTAAGCGATGCTTTATACACATACGAGAATAAGTAACGTCAATTGGAATTATGATTCCGATTTGAAATACTATAAGTTCGATGACGTACCAACAAAAAATCTCAAAAATATTTCGTCTCCTCTATGTTCCACGAATCACGTTTTGTTTTATTTCCATCTCTTCGTCTCAGGTGTTTTAACCATATTTTAACTGACGACGTTTTTTCAAATGTTAATGCGAAGCAAGGTTAGTATAATATGTATAGGTTGCCTCATAACTTTTTGACCAATCAGCGGCTGCGTGGGATGACGTCACACTGAGAAACTTTTCAAACGTTGTTTCATATATATTAAGTTGTTTTCAAATTTTTTCGAATTTTTTGATATAAGTATTTAAAAAAAGTAAATATTATTGTTTATTACAGAAGCACAAATTATTACATATAATATTTCTTCATAAAAATTTTAAAATGATGTCAGAAATCAATGCTTAAAGAAAATACATTTGTTGGTTACACATAAAAAAACACTTGTTTAAAACTATAATTTATAATAATAAAATAATAAAAATTTAGATTTAAAACTCAGTACACTATCAATATCAAATGAAAATATTTAAAAACAACTTACAATAAATCAGCTTAACTAAAATAAAGAGTAAATATATGTAGTTTGACAGCCATTTATAATGTCAAAGAGTTCCTCACGATGACGCAATCTCCCGTCTCATGCCACTCCCCGCACAGAGTTATGAGGCAACCTTGTACTTTACTAACCTTGAATGCGAAGTACATTACGATGAAATCCCTATACTCCGTAGATACTTATTTTGAGGTTGGTTAAACATTTTTATTCCTGCTCTATTCCGGTTTACTTATGCTATTCCTGTAGACCAAGAGGAATAGCATAAATAAACCCGATTAGTTATGTCGGGTGTAAATCGCCATCTACACAAACTTTTACACCCGGTTTTATTACGTCGGTTATAGTAAAACCGGAATAAAGTACTCTCATAGTTAATATATTTATACATACAACAGTTTGTTTTACTTACTTTGCAAGGTGGAATACATGCAGAGCATGTGTAGATAGCACAGTAGAACCATGTACAGATAGAAGCTATTAAACAACTCGGGAGTAACGCCAAAAACCAAACAATACACCAGATGCAATTCATTTTGAGTCACAACTTTCCGTTTCATATGAAATTTGATGTTTTTGACACAATACGAAGCAATTATTTATAAAAAGGCATGGCAATGTCGATTCTCAAATATCTATATATTAATACGTGAACATAGCCCAGTCAAGGAAGCAGTGAAAAGTGAGAAAAAAAGAAATTTAGAGGGCAAGCAATTTTATGATTGATTCTTATAGATTTTGAACCGGAGAATTCGAAAAAAATAACCCGGACAAGCGAAAAGTGGTGCAACACCCTTAAAATGGGTTTTATCACAAAATCTAAAGCAACGATGGTATATTTTTATGATTGATATATGTTCAGGACACTTAGATGAATCGATTGTGGCCACGTATACTAAATTTGGCCAAAAATTACGTCTTTAAAAGGGCTTAAAAACGTAAAAATGCATCTTTTCGCGGAAAATAGTTAAAAAATTAATAACTTCTGTTAAAATCATCCAAATGACTCGTAACTAGGCTCAAATTGTTCCTGAAGTTCCAAAGAATAATTACCAACCATAATTTTAAAAAATATTAGTAGTTTAATCAATGAAAATCGCTAATGTTTAAGGGTAAGTGCATTTTTACGTTTTTAAGCCTTTATGCAGTCATAATCGATTCGTCTAAGTATCCTGAACATACATCAATCATAAAAATATATCATCGTTGCTTCAGATTTTGTGATAAATTAAAAAAAACGGTTGGAAATGGGGTTTTCATCCTTAAACCCCATTTTTAAGGATGTTGCACCACTTTTCGCTAGTCCGGGTTATTTTTTTCGAATTCTCCGGATCAAAATCTATAAGAATCAATCACAAAATTGCTTGCCCTCTTAATTTCCTCTCAAAATGCTTTCTTTACTGGACTAACATCGAAAATTGTCATACAATTTGCTTCTTCGCAATATCGAAGATACGAGAAGCTTTGTGATCGTTTTAAAATGAGACAAAAAAATTATTCTCCGATTTCAAAATTTTAAATTATTCTTTCCGATTCAGGTCAAGACAAACACTTTTCGTTCTGTGTCTGTCTGTCCACGATTTCCGTAAGTCTGCCTACTGCTCAAATGAGGCAGAAAAATATGTCACCAGGTCTTATACTAACTAATACTATTTAATAATATGTATTATCTATTTTAAAGATTTTTTACTGACTTCCTTTAATTCTTTGAACATTTTTCATAAAATTTCTCTTTCACCTATTTTAAGGTGATTATAAAAATATGTCGAAAAAGGAATTTAGAAAAATGTATTTCTGAGTTCAAACTTCGCCGCAGTGCAGCGCAAAGGCCAGAAATATCAATAAAGTTTGGGGGCAGGGGTTCATTGATAAATCCACGACGCGGCGTTGGTTTCAAAATATCGTGCAGGTGAAATAAATTTAAAAGACCAAGAGGGTCGCAGACGTTTTTCTGCTGTTGATGACGACATGTTGAAAGCTATAGTTGAAGCTAACCCACATACAACTGTTCGAGAACTTGCAGAAGAGCTACAAGTAGACCCAGGAACAATTTCACGGCATTTAACTACGATTGACAAAACAAAAAAGCTTGATAAATGGGTACCACACGAATTAAGCGAAAATCACAAAAATCGTCGTTACGAAATTTACTATATTGTTAGGAAATATTTTTGAATTAAAACTCCTTTATAATAAAATAATAAATAATATTTAAGTGTTCAATATTAAAAACATAAGCTCGCAAGCAATCTTGCATACAGGACCTCTGATAATAAAATGTACCTTCCTTTGTGCATCTGCATCTCAGATCCACTTCACAAACGTAAACATTATCACCAGGGCTAGGGTGAATAGACTAAACGAACTAGGTCTTATCTCATCAGTGGCGTAGATAGCTTTTTGCGATGGGGGGGGGGGGGGGGGGTGATATGATATGTAAAATTAAAAAAATTATTATTATAAAATAATATTATAATAATAATTTTTTTTTTTTGATCATATAAAGTGTAACTTAGTCTACTAAAAAAAAGGTCATCCAATTGGAAAAAACTGAAGACCTTTTTTTTACTCTTAACTTCCCGATTTTTCCTATTTACTTCTACTATTTTGTTCCTTCTAATTTAAAAAAATGTCTTGAGTTTTCTCATGGGGGGTGATTGATCATCTTAATCCCCCCCCCCTATCTACGCCACTGTATCTCATAACATTATTGAATATACACATATGTGTATGTATATATGTACCTATGTATTAAAAAGTCCTTAATATTTAAAACTTCTTAACAATATGCTTTTTATACGAAACAAAAACGTTCAATTTTTGGAACGTATTGTAATGTGCGATGAAAAATGGATTTTATATGACAATAAGAGACGTTCAGGGCAGTGGTTAAATAAAACTGAACCTCCTAAACACTTTCCAAAGCCAAGTTTGCATCCTATGAAGATAATGGTGCCCGTTTGGTGGTCTCTACAAGGATTAATCCACTATAACTTCTTAAATCCTGGTGAAACAATTACAGCAGAAAGGTATTGTCAACAAATTGACGAAATGCATAAAAAAATTGGGGTCCATATGAGCAGCTTTAGTGAATAGGAAAGATCCTATACTTCTACACGACAACGTGCGACCACATGTCGCACATTTGACATCACAAAAACTGAACAAATTAGGATACGAACCCTTACCTCACCCACCTTACTCGCCGGACCTCTCGCCCACTGATTATCACTTTTTCAAGTACCTGGACAACTTCCTACAAGTAAGAGTGTTCAATAATCAAGCAAATGCCAAAAGTGCATTCGAACAATTTGTTGCTTCCAGAACTCCCGAGTTTTAAGTTAGCGGCATAAACAAACTTGTTTCTAATTGGGAAAAGTGTATCGAATCCAATGGTTCTTATTTCGATTAAGTAGCTTAATTATATTTTGAAATATATAAGTTTAAAGTCCATAATAAAAAACGTGCATTATTTTTGCAACAACCAATACAATCTACGTATTCTACGTAGTATAATATGTAAAATACAATTTATTAAAATTCTGATATACAATTAATACTTTCTGCAATACACTGAGAAAAAAAATAGTAAATTTACAATATTTTTACTATACAAATGTAAAGGAAAATTCCAAATGTCAGTGTTGGGAAAATAAAGTTTAGTATATCTCCAATAAACTTTGTATTTTTACAATACATCTTGTAAGTTTACTACACAAGTTTGTAAATTTCCTATATTTATACTTTACGAAACAAGTTGTGGTAAATTTACTTTACGAATATGTAAATTTACAATTCATTTAGCTATGAAATTTACAATTTTTTATTTGACAATTTAGTAGACCTGCATTTGAAAAATATATACATCATTAAGTTTTGAAAATTTCAAATACATCTTATTGGTTTACTACACATGTTCGGAAAAAATTGATGCAAGTTAGCTCTCACCACCCGTGTATTTTCAGATTTGATACGTATATACAGGGTGATTCAGCATTGTCGTGCCAAACTTTAACAGTACATCGAGAAAAATATTTTAAGCAAAAAACATTATATAAACATGTGTCCGAAAATTTGTCATGAGGGGGCTACAGCTTTCCAAAGATTTTACTCAAAATTAGTTTTTATTTAATATCTTGAGAACCCATTGTGTTATAGTTATGAAATTTGATACAGGGTTTAGTATTAATAAGTGTTATCTACATCCAGTATCAACTAATAGTAATTTTGACCAGGGTTGTATGGGCCCAGGAGGCCCGTCGATTTTTATCCGGTATTTTTTGTTCTTCAATTTTTTCCTGACTTAAAAATTTGAATAAGACTGCATGAGACAAAATACACAAAAATATACTTTGCTCATTTATCATAGGATAAACCGTTTACGAGCAATATCGATGCAGAAGAAAGCATGCAGAATTTTACTTAATACGGATGCTTCATATTAAACAAAATAAATTTATATTCCTATTCTTTGATTAAAGGGAAGAAAAAAGTTCATGTACATATATCACCTAATACGTGTCCTCTTAGACCTATAGCCAGTTCTATTAATGTTGCAAGTAATTTACTAACATAACTAAAAAGCGATACATAAAATGGCTATTTGTTGGTAAGGATGAATTTTTGGAGGTATATTTTTATTATTTTTTTGTCTTATTTTTTATCATAGAACAAGAAAATAAAACTATTTTTTGTAATTTAAAGCATCCGTATTAAGTAAAATTCTGCATCCTTTCTTTTGCATCCATATTTATCATAAACGGTTTATCCTATGATAAATGAGCAAAGTATATTTTTGTGTATTTTGTGCCATACAATCTTATTCAAATGTCTAATTCAGGAAAAAATTAAAGAACAAAAAAATACTAGATTAAAATCGATGGGCCCACTGGCCCCATACAGCCCTGATCTAAATTATAATTGTTCAATACTGGAAATCGATAACACTTATTAATACTAAACCCTGTATCAAATTTCATAACTTTAGCACAATGGGGTCTCCAGATATTAAATAAAAACTAATTTTGAATAAAATCTTTGGAGGGCTGTAGCCCCCTTACGAAAAATTTCCGGACACAAGTTCATATAATGTTTTTTACTTAAAATATGTCTCTTAATTTACTGTTCAAGTTTGGCACGACAGCACTGAATCACCCTGTATAATAAATATATATCTACCGAACAACATAGTATACATGAGATATAGGTCCAGATGGTGCAGTCTGATTATTTTCAGGAAAATATAATCTGTGGTGGACGACTTCTCAGTGTGTGTTTGTTTATCTACCCGTACGATTATTATAGGCGAGCGGATTATCGAGTCTAGCTCGCTTATGACAGTAACCGACCAATCGACGTTCTAGTGGCTAAAAATGATTTTATTAAATTCTTTATATTTTTCTGAGAAAACACATTTATATACATGATATTTTTTTATGCTGTCCATCAATATGTACACACATTTTTTTGTTTAATAAATCTAAATCTGCATTAAAAAATCTGAAAAAAATATGTAAGCTTCATTGGATTAAAATGAACATTTTTTGTCTCATAAACTTTTTTTTAAAATCAATAGTTTTTAATGATTTTGAAATTGGACCGTCCTCAAACCAGACCCAACCATCCGACCAAATTTCAATAATATCGGTTTAGTGGTTCATGAGTTCTGCGTGTGACAAGGATTCAGGGGACAGACGGACGGACGGACGGACGGACGGGCGGACACACGGACAGACAGACAGACAGACACGGAACGAAAAGTGTTTGTCTTGACGTGAAACGGATAAATCAATTTAAAATTTTGAAATCGGAGAACATTTTTTTTGTCTCAATCTGAAACGATCACATAGCTTCTCGTATCTTCGATATTGCGAGGAAGCAATATCATGTATATAGATGTTTTTTCTCAGAAAAATATAAAGAAAATCATTTTTAGCCACTAGAACGTCGATTGGTCGGTTAGTGTACTCGAAATAGCTGTAATCCGCTCGCCTATTAATAATATGTGTTTATAAATTAAATATAAATACACTCACGGAAAAAATTAAAGGACCACTTTTATTTTTCGAAAAAATTGCTCATTTTCGAAGTAATGCCGATAGGTCAAATATGATCCTTTTTTTACTTATAGGATATGAAAATTTAAGGAAATTTTATCGTCTTTTCGAATTTAGAGGTATTTTTGTGTTATTAAACTTAATTTTGTGACCAAATCGCGGTTTAATAAAAAATAAAAAACTTGATTTTTTTTGCAATTTTGAAAGATGCCCACGGGGATGTTAATTTTTTTTCTAAAATTTCAAAATAACCATTTTGTAGGAAATTTTTTCAGCTTTAAAACGCTTTTTCAAATTTGTTTTATAATTTTTTGGTGTCGCGATATAAAAGTTTGAATGAAAAAAGTACCAAAAAGTTTTAAACGATCATACAGGGCCTAATGTTGGTCGCACAGAAAAGAAAAAAAGAGAATATTAAAGCTTAAATAATCACCTATTGTCTAGTAGTATTAAAAAAATGTTTAATTTTAACTTAACCTTTCAAATACGAAAAACAAAACAGTGTCCGAATTGAAATATTCCTGTAAAAATTACCTTTTTTTAATCATAGATCTAATGTTTAAAATGTATCCAGAAATTAAGTTCTATCAAATAATATAAAAATTAGACTTATTATCTTCTATGTGAACAAAGGTTCCAGTAAAAATCTTTTAATTTGTATGAGAAATTGCATTTTGAATTTTTTGTATACGTTTAGGACTTGACCGTACTTTTTATAACAAGTTTTTCTTTGTTTTTTTTTTTTCGAAAAACAATCGATTTTTGAGAAAAATTGTAAGAGGGAAAAATTTTTCTTAGTTTAACACGCTTTTTCCAAAGAAGTTGTTAATTAAAACAGTATTGTCTTGTTATCAATGGAAAGCAGAATAAAATGTCTTTCTTTTTTATATGAAGTAAAAAAATGATATTGGGCACAATAAAAAAGTTATATATAAATTAAGTTCGTAAGAAAAGTAAAATTTTCAGATTTTCAAAAATTGTGGGGAACCCTTAAGATTTAGAGAAAAATGTATAATGACAAAAAATAATCTTCTCAATATGAACTTTAAAACAAACAAAATAAAATTGAAATCAGATGACTAGGAGCTGAGGAACTAAGTTTGTAAGAAAAGTAAAATCTTCAGATTTCGGAAAATTGTGGGGAACCCTTAAGATTTAGAGAAAAATGAATAATGATAAAAACAATTTTTTTTAATAAGAACTTTAAAATAAACAAAAGAAAATTGAAATCAGATGATTAAGAGCTGAGATACAGCCAATTTAATAAAAACGGTGGGGGCCATCTTTAATAGCCGATATAATGGTGTTCTACACGGATTTTAAAGTGGCTCCCTATCTGAAAATTATTCTTTTAACCTTATCTATGGGCACAGAAAGTGTCATACCCCAATCAAAAAGTGCAGGGTTTTTTTACGTACCAGACGTACTAATATAGGTACCCTCAATTTAAAAAAAATATACACATTTTTTTAAATATGAAATCTAGACAGTCCGTGGTATTTTTGTTTCATTCCTGTAAAAATTACCTTTTTTTAATCATAGATCTAATGTTTAAAATGTATCCAGAAATTTAGTTCTATCAAATAATATAAAAATTAGACTTATTATCTTCTATGTGAACAAAGGTTCCAGTAAAAATCTTTTAATTTGGCTGAGAAATTGCATTTTGAATTTTTTGTATACGTTTAGGACTTGACCGTACTTTTTATAACAATTTTTTTGTTTTTTTTTTTTCGAAAAACAATCGATTTTTGAGAAAAATTGTAAGAGGGAAAAAGTTTTTCTTTCTTGTTAAAGAATATTCATAATTTTTTTCAGATGTTTAATATCAATATTGTGGGATTAAGTTTATTTTTAATAGTGTGCTTTTTCATTCAAACTTGAATATCTCGGCATCAAAAAATGTGACAATCATTTTTTAAAAGGCATTTTGAAACTGAGAAAATTTACTAAATGATGAATATCATGGAGTTTGGAAAAAAAATCATACATCCCCGTGTGAAACTTCCATAATTGCAAAAAATTTCAATTTTTCAATTTTTAGTCAATGTAATCATGAAAAAACGTTCAACAACATATGAAAGACTCTTGATTTCGACAGTTAAATTAATATTCATTGAATTTTCACCGCTTATTCGTTCAAAGTAACTGAATTTTTTTTTGTCCGCACGTAGTTGACTAAAAAAAGAATTAATTATTTATTTGCAGTTATAGAAACTTCACATGGGGATGTATGATTTTTTTCAAAATTCCATGATATTCATCATTTAGTAAATTTTCTCAGCTTCAAAATGCTTTTTAAAAAATGATTGTCACATTTTTTGATGCCGAGATATTCAAGTTTGAATGAAAAAGCACATTATTAAAAATAAACTTAATCCCACAATATTGATATTAAACATCTGAAAAAAATTATGAATATTCTTTAACAAGAAAGAAAAACTTTTTCCCTCTTACAATTTTTCTCAAAAATCGATTGTTTTTCGAAAAAAAAATCCCAAAGAAAAACTTGTTATAAAAAGTACGGTCAAGTCCTAAACGTATACAAAAAATTCAAAATGCAATTTCTCAGCCAAATTAAAAGATTTTTACTGGAACCTTTGTTCACATAGAAGATAATAAGTCTAATTTTTATATTATTTGATAGAACTTAATTTCTGGATACATTTTAAACATTAGATCTATGATTAAAAAAAGGTAATTTTTACAGGAATATTTCAATTCGGACACTGTTTTGTTTTTCGTATTTGAAAGGTTAAGTTAAAATTAAACATTTTTTAAATACTACTAGACAATAGGTGATTATTTAAGCTTTAATATTCTTTTTTTTCTTTTCTGTGCGACCAACATTAGGCCCTGTATGATCGTTTAAAACTTTTTGGTACTTTTTTCATTCAAACTTTTATATCGCGACACCAAAAAATTATAAAACAAATTTAAAAAAGCGTTTTAAAGCTGAAAAAATTTCCTACAAAATGGTTATTTTGAAATTTTAGAAAAAAAAATTAACATCTCCGTGGGCATCTTTCAAAATTGCAAAAAAAATCAACTTTTTTATTTTTTATTAAACCGCGATTTGGTCACAAAAATAAGTTTAATAACACAAAAATACCTCTAAATTCGAAAAGACGATAAAATTTCCTTCAATTTTCTTATCCTATAAGTAAAAAAAGAATCATATTTGACCTATCGGCATTACTTCGAAAATGAGCAATTTTTTCGAAAAATAAAAGTGGTCCTTTAATTTTTTCCGTGAGTGTGTTTAATAAATAACTAGAATAATGTCTGATTTAAAAATTTCAACACAAGATCCCGCACAAGGATCATCTCATGACAATAATGGGGGGGGAGGGGGTACAAAACAAAAATAAAAAAAATATCCAAGATAAATTTTACAAAACATGTGTAGGAAGTTTTATTCATATACAATTTTTGAAATTTCCAATATATTTTGTAAATTTTCAGAACTTTTCTCGTAATTAAAAATAGTATACTGATATTGTAATCTTAGTATAACCAATATATGAATTTTACAAAGTTATGGTATCGTAATTTCCTACACAGTATAGTATTTCAAATTCCAACACCATGTTGGAATTATCCTAAATCTTCACTTCTTCATTTACAATACGTATTAGAAATTTCGGACACTGTTTATGAATAAAACTTCCAACATATTTCTTGTAAATTTGACTCGGAAAATTTTGACAGTGTACATTTGACTATTCTGAATTATTACAATTAATGCTTTCTGAAATACTATTGACTATTCTGAAATTTAGTTGACGCTTTTTGAAATACAATTAGTAAAGGTGTTGTGTGTGGCCAAAAAATTCTATTGAATCGATTTTGAAATTTTTAATTTAAATAAAATAGTATTAATATTTGTTGTTTTTTTGTCATTGTTACAAAAAAAACTTATATTGGACTTCGAATAAGAACCCCAGAACTGAAATAAATTATTATAATAATTATAAATAATAGTACCATAAACAAAATTTATAGTTTGAGGGGAAAAAACTTTATATCGAATTAAATATTTTTATTGATTTAACATATTTTATAATATAAAATGTTATTTATAGGTAATAGGTATATAATAAAAAAATTCTAATTTTATAAAATACTCTTTTAAATTTCTGCATGAATGCCTATAAAATCTACATATATTTTATACAATGTGTTGTCAAATTTTACATTAAAATTTGATAACTTAACGGTTTCTTAAAAACAAACTAAATGATAAAATGTATACAAAAATTTGATAATATAAAAAAAATACAGATAAATCAATTATAATCAGTCTTACAATTATTAAAAAAAATAAAGAAATAACTAATATATTTTTGATATTTTTTTGTTTGTTATATATTCGATATTTTTACTGTGATGGTTCCTAGGTATATACCAAGTCTTTTTATTGCACAAATATATAGATTATTATAACCAATGTCAGGTTTTAGAGAGGGTGGTTTACTCAAGGCCTTCAAAAAAAATTTCATAACAAGCAAAAAAAATTGTGGAAAATTTTTTTTTAAGATAAATTAGCAAATATTATTATTTATATTATTGGTTAGACCCCCTCCCCTTTTTCTGTATAATTTTGACCTTGGTTATAAAACTAGAAATTGCAGAAATATATTTTTTGAACACATATTTTACGTTATATATATATATATATATATATAGGTATAAAATTAAAGTTAAAATAGATAATATTATTTTTAACACATTATCAACCAATTGAAATAATGCTCTATGTCTATGGTGTCAACCCCTTTGAAGCAAAGTAATTACTGTCTTAATTAAAATCGCAATTTATGAACATTTTTGTTGAAAATGTGTTAATCTTTTCAATTAATTAAATTAATACACACACATTTTAATGAGGAAGGATATACGATTTTATAACCAGAATTTTAGCTATCCCTCAAAAATTTAAAAAAAAATTGTTTTAACAAAAATTGCTCCAACTTCAAATTGGTACGGGGAGCGGGGTAATTCAAACATTTCCCTTTACGAATTTTAAACTTTAAGCTGCCACTAAGAAATTATAAAATTGAACCAACAAAATTTTATTAAAAATCCCCCCCCCCCCCACACACACACACACATACTTCGACACCTATGACTAAAAGAGTGGTTTGCAGTTGACCATTCCATCTGCACATGCGTAGGGTAGTTGCACCCCTTTGAGTAGAATATCTGATAAATCCTGAAACATAAATTTTAAAAATATTATTATACGTATATTTTTAATGTTACAACTGACCCAAGTCTCCCCTATCTATATAAGTCAAACTTCTTGAAAGCGACCTTCCTCTTACACGATACCCCCTCCCCCACAGCTAAAAGGACCAGAATTTAATTAATTTATTAAATATATATTTAATACTTTTTTTTAATCGCAACACCAAAAAATTCTAAAAAAATTGAAAAGAGCTTTTTAAAACAGAAAATTTCCTAAAAAAACAAGTATCTTGAAATTTGGAGAAAAAAATTAAACATTCCCGTGGCTAATTTTCATAATTAAAAAAAAAATCAAATTTTTTATTTTCTATTCATAAATACCTCTGAATTCGAAAAGAATATAAAATTAATTTTCTTCAATTTTCACACCCTATAAATGAAAAAAAAGAAATCATATTTGACCTATTGGCACCACTTTTTAAAATTAGGTGGTCTTTTAATTTTTTCCATGAGTGCATTTTTTTATAACCATAGAAGGTCAGTTTAAGAAGGTTTTACTGAACTCTACTTACACTTAAGGCAGGCACACAAGATGTTAACATGAAGACGATGATGTAGAAAAACGCACAGAACCCTGCTACGAAAAATGATACAAATATCAACAACAGAAGCCAAATTATGAACCAAAGTGGATTCTTCATCTGAAATTAATAAATGAAATGGTTTGAAAAAATACTCATTCTAGGAGAAATTATATATAATAACTTCGCAGATAAATTCTAAATAGCCTAACGCTCGGTATTATAAAGAATTTGCTTGAGTGCAAATGCAAATTAGCTTCCAGCTTACGCTATCTGCTACTATTAAATATAAATGACAACACACTCACAGATATAGCGAATGAAATCGTAGATATGATAACCTTGACGCATGCACGATAAGTACAATCAGCGACTTAAAATAAGTGCTGCTAAATATACCTCATTATTATATATTTATAACCACGGTTTTAAAATATCGAGCAATTTCATAACAATTTGACACCTAGCAGATAGCGTTTAGCTGGAAGCTAATTTGCATTTGCACTCAAGCAATTTTTTTATAATACCGGGCATAAATCATGCAGTGAGGTTTTTCAATTTTCTTTTGTAACTGTATGTAATTTTCTTTTATTTGTCTACTTTGATAGTTATGTTAAATAATATTATTTAACAAAATCAGGCGAGAGGGTCTGACCCCTAACCCCATGGATGCGACACTGAAACCAATATAAATAGTATATAAATAAATACATTAATTCTATTATCAAAAATAGATAAGATAAATATAGGAAATTTCTCTTCGTACTGATTGTGAGTACTGACTTTGAACTCTATTACAATCATAGACATAGAGAATGGACCACGCATCTGACTCGAACACAAAGCCGTGTCAAAAGAAAGAGATAGAAACAGGTTTGGAATATACTTGTCCTTTTTTTAAACAGGAGTGTAACTATTTCATTCTTGGTCCCGAACATTAAAAATATTCATAGATGCATATTAGGGTGATTCATTTCCGCAAAGTTTTTTTATTTTTGAAGTGCTCAAGCACAGTGTTAATCTACATGTAGAAAAAAAAATTCTCACCAAATTTGAGCTCTTAATTCCGATTTTAAGTACTTACTATTTAAATTTGAATTTTTCCCATTTAAAATGCATGTAAAAAGTAAATTTTTCTTTCAAAGTTATAATGCTTAGCCGCTTTTTACGATATCGCAAAACGCTTTATCAGGTCTTGTAGAGGATTCCTTGCTCTTCAAAATTGCTCATGGGTTTTTCGATATTGGTCGTACTAGTTCACCTGCCAGAACTATCAAAGTAAAATTTTTGAAAAAAGTACCGTTTTTTTCATTTTTCAGAGCGAACCGCTACTAGTAGGGAGAAAAAAAATACCTATTTTTAAAGGAAATTTTATTCTCTTTAAAAAAAGTCCTTAGGTTCAAATTGCTCTGACCAATATCTCATAAGTTACAGCCATTTTTATAGCTGGAAGTGTAAAAAAACGATAGTTCTGGCAGGTGAACTAGTACGACCAATATCGAAAAACCCATGAGCAATTTTGAAGAGCAAGGAATCCTCTACAAGACCTGATAAAGCGTTTTGCGATATCGTAAAAAGCGGCTAAGCATTATAACTTTGAAAGAAAAATTTACTTTTTACATGCATTTTAAATGGGAAAAATTCAAATTTAAATAGTAAGTACTTAAAATCGGAATTAAGAGCTCAAATTTGGTGAGAATTTTTTTTTCTACATGTAGATTAACACTGTGCTTGAGCACTTCAAAAATAAAAAACTTTGCGGAAATGAATCACCCTAATGCATATAAGTACTATATACGTATATAAAGAGGTTAAAATAATTAACGTTATAAAAAAATATACCAATATACCAATTATAATATCTTGTTCTAATATCAAAAAAATATTTAAAATTTTGTTAAGTAAATCTTGTATGTGCTGTTTCTAAGTGCAATCCACCTCATCATTTTGTAGAAACTATATGGGAATTGATTTAAAACTATTTTTTATTAATATATATTTAATATTTTTGGTAGCAAAAATGTTATTTTCCCGGAATTTCCGTTCATAATTTTGCAAATTTCTATCAGATCAATTGAGGTTTTTTTAAATTTCCTCGATGAAATATGAACCATTATAGTATGTTTATTGTTTATATTATTTACTTTTCTAATGAAAAACTTATTGCACGAAAATCACAAGATAGATATACAAAAATATATCTGACAGAAATACTACCCTGAACTATAGTAAACTACCAATCAAATTCTTAGAAAAAGAGATAGATATATTCCAAACTACACTGCATCTCTCTCTCACTTTTTGAACAGATGTTACACCATTGTGTTAATACAGAATGCACTGTCCATTCTCTATGTCTATGATTGCAATATACAGGACCAGATTTATTTCTATACAATACATGAAAAATCTTGAGGGGAGGTGGGTGGGTTTTTTTTTTACTGAATTGATTTATATTATTTATCTTTTATACAAAATAATAATTTTTAATAACAGAAGTACCTATAACTATTTTTTCAGGAAGGGGGACTATAATGCTAGCGCGGATCTAGTTGGCTGGGGGTCACGGGGAACATGATCCCCTAAACTACAAAAATTTTATAGAAAAATGCTAATTAAATATACCAAAGTAACTTTTTTTCAATTTCACAGATCATTACTCCCTCCCCCCCCACCCCAAATTGTAAATGTAGATCCGCGCCTGGTATGATGCCTTGAAAAAGCCTTAATCTTAACCCTGCTAGTTTAAACATTTTAACTACATACACATTTTTTATAACTATCAATTTACATTATTAAAATAAAATATTTTTTTATAATTGTTTACATTTTATTATTCTATATAGACAAAAATCACAAAAATAATATGTATAATTAAAGATAATAATACATCGATAATCAATATTACTTACTTTGAATTTTATGTAAAATTAACACTCAAAATAATCCAATAATTATAATACGTATATAATTTTTTCACAACTTCACGGCTTAAGACGCTTACACAGTTTGTTTTTTTTACCTCACTTAACTATAAACAAAGATAGAAGTTTAAAAACCACACATTTCTTGAAGATGCCTAGTTATATTCCCCACTTATTTCCTATCACCAGTAGCGTAGCTATGAGGTTACGTACTAAAAAAAATACCTAGAAATTAAAAACATTTTTTATCATTATTTATGTATTATTTGCAGTACGTATTGTAAATAATATATTGATATGTATTTTTTATTAAGATTCCTCCCCATCTTCTCTGATATTAATATAACCAGTGGCGTAGGTAATGTACTAATAAAAATTATTTGGAAATTTAAAAATTTTTTTTTCATTATTTATGTATTATTTGCAGTCTATTGTAAATAATATATTGAAATGTTTTTTTTATTAAGCCTCCTACCAATTTTCTCTGATATTAATATAACTAGTGGCGTCACGATTTTGATAATAAAAAATTAGAATATTATAATTTATTTAAATTTGAAGCGATGTGAGAAAAACAGCCGTAACTCGGGGTATGATTATTGTTTAATTGTATCCCCTCCTCAATTAATTCCAATAATCAGTGGCGTAGTGTGATTTATTTTGTATAGTAAAGAAATTGTTAATTTGTGGTAATAAATAACACGTATCGTAAAATTTATTTTCAATCTAATACAATTTATTTTACATTATTTTTTACCTCACACCTCCGCCTATGTGGCTGCATAACGGTGTTTACTAGTGTAGTAAAAGTAGAATAGACCAAGCCAGTGTTGGTATGTAGTAAATATAACGTGTTTTTTTATAGATACCATATCAACATAATGACATAGGCGTAGCTTGTAAAAAATATTTGAGTTTAATAATTTGTTTTTATTTTTAATTTAATTCAATTAATGATTGAATGATGTAAATTAAAGTTAATAAGGTACTAGCACCAGTCTTGGACAATACTCCACTTGTTTTTTAAATGTACTAATTACAAATATGTGTTGATATTTGATAACTGCCATTACTGAATCATAATCTATAGACACTCAACTCTAAAACAACTTAATTTGATGACAATCGGCCAATGGGTGTCAAAATGGTGGACATTTAAACTAATTATTAGTCTAATCTATTTATTAATTATTATATTATCATAGCATCTGCTTTACATTGTTTCTAATTTTACAATTCTTTCTTTTATAACTTTCGTGTCGTAGTACTTATCATTTTGTAATCATTAACATGTGTCCATCACTGGGTGCCCATTATTAAATTAATTTAATAAAGTGGCACTTGTATAACTTGCTCTTTAAGCGTCCAAGACTGGTGCCAGTACCTTAAGTATTGTGATTTTTTTCTCTTTTTATAACCCATGAAATAAAAATGTATTTAAATGCTGTACAAATAATTTAACGAAATTAATGCTATACAAATACATAACTTAACGAAATTATAGCTATACAAATAGTTTTACGAATCTGTAAAAATTACAGAATATGTAGAAAACACAATTTAATAAAATATAATAGTAGTGACGTTAGACGTGAATTCCGGTACACTTCTAATTAACATTTTTGCAGTCCCAAAAATACAAATCTGTCGCCCTCTCTGTTTATTACATCAACACATATGCCTACACACTATTTTTATTTACATATGTATGTGTGTGTGTGTATGTATGTTTATATGATGTCATCCCCATACACTCACGTATTGCTTATTAACTAACTAGATACCATTTAAATCTTTTAATAAATATGAATTCATTCTTGTTATTAATACACGTACGTGTGTTATCATCTATAAAACGCCTCCTGTTTGACAACATAGAACTCTGGAACTATACACCGCATAGACTTCAGATTGGTTTTAAAATGTTCTTTACATAGTCTAGTTTTTAGCAGGGATGCGGATGCGGATATGAAATATAAATTAATAATTTATTTTAATAAGTGAAATAAAAAAATAATTGGGTTACTTTTAAATTGGTTATATAATAAAATAATACAATTTACGGTCTATTATTTAATTAATAATAGTACAAATTTTTTTAAAGTAATACAAAAAATTTACAGTTGAAAATTTGACTAAAGTACAACTCATGAAAAAATTCAATAATATTGAACAAATTGTCTCTTTATGTGTCAATTTCTGAAAAAAAATCTGAATAAATATGCTTCTTATTGTAGAAAATATCCGTTATAATATCCTCATAGAAAAATGAGGATGCGGAGTTTTAAAAATTTAAAGTTGCGGCCCTACTGAAAGCGGCTCATAGATTCTTATAAAAAAAATTGTATGAGAAAACGATGTGTATCTGTCACTGGAATCCCTCATAAATACTTATAAAATAAAAAATAGTCCAAAAATGTTACCCTCATTAAACCCTAATAAAAAATCATATCCATGACTTGAAAACCTATGAGAAATGCGTAATTTATAAGATTTTATAAAATGCTTTTTTCTTGTAATGTATCAGATTAATAAGATGATTTTTTTCATGTGATGTATGAGAATCTATAATGAAATTTCTTTCTTGTGATCTATGATTTTCAATAAGACGTGTTTCTTTCTTGAGATGTATGAGAATCTATAATGAAGTTTCTTTTTTGTGATCTATGATTTTCAATAAGACGTGTTTCTTTCTTGAGATGTATGAGAATCTATAATGAAGTTTCTTTCTTGTGATCTATGATTTTCAATAAGACGTTTTTCTTTCTTGAGATGTATGAGAATCTATAATGAAGTTTCTTTCTTGTGATCTATGATTTTCAATAAGACGTGTTTCTTTCTTGAGATGTATGAGAATCTATAATGAAGTTTCTTTCTTGTGATCTATGATTTTCAATAAGACGTTTTTCTTTCTTGAGATGTATGAGAATCTATAATGAAGTTTCTTTCTTGTGATCTATGATTTTCAATAAGACGTGTTTCTTTCTTGAGATGTATGAGAATCTATAATGAAGTTTCTTTCTCGTGATCTATGATTTTCAATAAGACGTGTTTCTTTCTTGAGATGTATGAGAATCTATAATGAAGTTTCTTTCTTGTGATCTATGATTTTCAATAAGACGTGTTTCTTTCTTGAGATGTATGAGAATCTATAATGAATTTTCTTTCTTGTGATCTATGATTTTCAATAGACGTATTTCTTTCTTGAGATGTATAAGAATCTATAATGAAGTTTCTTTCTTGTGATCTATGATTTTCAATAAGACGTGTTTCTTGAGATGTATGAGAATCTATAATGAAGTTTCTTTCTTGTGATCTATGATTTTCAATAAGACGTGTTTCTTTCTTGAGATGTATGAGAATCTATAATGAAGTTTCTTTCTTGTGATCTATGATTTTCAATAAGACGTGTTTCTTTCTTGAGATGTATGAGAATCTATAATGAAGTTTCTTTCTCGTGATCTATGATTTTCAATAAGACGTGTTTCTTTCTTGAGATGTATGAGAATCTATAATGAAGTTTCTTTCTTGTGATCTATGATTTTCAATAAGACGTGTTTCTTTCTTGAGATGTATGAGAATCTATAATGAAGTTTCTTTCTTGTGATCTATGATTTTCAATAAGACGTGTTTCTTTCTTGAGATGTATGAGAATCTATAATGAAGTTTCTTTCTCGTGATCTATGATTTTCAATAAGACGTGTTTCTTTCTTGAGATGTATGAGAATCTATAATGAAGTTTCTTTCTTGTGATCTATGATTTTCAATAAGACGTGTTTCTTTCTTGAGATGTATGAGAATCTATAATGAATTTTCTTTCTTGTGATCTATGATTTTCAATAGACGTATTTCTTTCTTGAGATGTATAAGAATCTATAATGAAGTTTCTTTCTTGTGATCTATGATTTTCAATAAGACGTGTTTCTTGAGATGTATGAGAATCTATAATGAAGTTTCTTTCTTGTGATCTATGATTTTCAATAAGACGTGTTTCTTTCTTGAGATGTATGAGAATCTATAATGAAGTTTCTTTCTTGTGATCTATGATTTTCAATAAGACGTGTTTCTTTCTTGAGATGTATGAGAATCTATAATGAAGTTTCTTTCTTGTGATCTATGATTTTCAATAAGACGTGTTTCTTTCTTGAGATGTATGAGAATCTATAATGAAGTTTCTTTCTTGTGATCTATGATTTTCAATAAGATATTCAAAAACAACATTTTAAGATATATATTTATAAGATAATAAATACATTTTTTAATATAAAAAACTTAATACAAAAATTATATTATTGCATTATAATCACTCTTAAATTAACACCCCTTTGAATTAAAAAAAAAACATTTATTTGGCTTAAATGGTTGGCTTTAAATGCTGGTTTATATATATTTTAATTGATTAGATGTTTTTTTCTATTTTTATCAACTACAGTGAAACCTGAAAATAAATGGAAAAATGGAAATGATAATTATTAATGTCTTATTAAATTATTAATTATGTCTTATTAAATGTGTAAAATACTCACATTTTCCAATTTACGATGTTCTCTCCTTATCTCAGAAATTTTGCTTCGAATAAAGCCGTAATAAGGATGCGGATGAGGATATGTAAATTAATGCGGATAATCCGCAGTTGCGGATGCGGATATCCGTTACATCCCTGTTTTTTTTAGTATTAAAGTTTTGTTTGTGATTTATAACTTATTGTTAGAAAATATATGCTATAACTTTTTACTTTCTTATACCATTTATATGAAATATACATTAGTATAAGTAAGTATAGTGAAGCCGATTTTTTTCGAACTCCGGATTTTGACGGAATTATCTATTTTGACCTTCCCTGAATCCATTCTGACTATTTTCGCCATGATGTCTGTGTGTCCGTCTGTCTGTCTGTCTGTCTGTAAGCGCTGTAACTCAAATACGACAAATCGTAGAAGGCTGATATTTTATATTTAAGATTAATTTTTGGCTGGGAAGAAAACGTCCTATTTTTGAAAACATAGACATAGAGTTACACTCGTTATACTCCTGTTTAAAAATGGACAAGTTATTCCAAACCTGTTTCTATCTCTTTCTTTTGACACGGTTCTGTGTTCGAGTCAGATGCCTGGTCCATTCTCTATGTCTATATGTGTTTTTTAAAAACTACAACTAGTACCAAAACTTTAAACGCGTTTTTCTCAAAAATATGTTTTTCAAAACGGTGTACAAGATATCTCGAGATCTAATTAATGAATCGACTTGAAATTTGGTACACTTATTCTAAGGACTAGTGTCTTCCGGTTGACGTATGATTTTGTCAATATTATGTTTTGTTCAATAATTATTAATAATAATGACATATAGGTAATTTTGCCCAAAAATTGCAGTAAAAAATTCAGGATTTTTTTTTTGTTTCGTAAATATTTAGTTAGAAATTAATTCCTGAAAATTACCCTGAAAAAACGCCCGTCACTGTGGTCTAACCCCTTAAAGTAGATAAGTACTTTTTGTTTGCGGTTTCTTAAGGCACTTTTTTATGTACACGGAGAAAAGTCGATTTTTTATTAGGGTTCCGAAGAAACCCTATTAATCTCACTTTGTCGTCCGTCCGTCCTTTTCACTCAAAGCCAAATAGCTCGTAAACTATATAAGCTAGAAACTTGAAATTTTTACTGAACATGTAAAATGACACCCTCTAGTAAAATATGTACAAAGGGCATAGGGGATAAGCATATGAAAATTGTCCCCGAAAGATATTGGATTGAAATTTTCAGGATATGTTGATACTATAAAAATACTAAGATCCTGAAAATTTCAGTTCCTAACCTCAACTGGTTTCCTGAAAATAAAAAAAAACGTGAAAATCAAAAAAAAAATTTTCTTCGGATTGGATAAACCGATTTTGATAAAAAATTTATATGTTTCCGAGGCCTATAGAAGCTTCTCAAAAAAAAATTAAAGCAATATTTATTGGTATTAACCCTGGAAAAAAAATTATTTTATATTATTTTATTTTTTTTAACTATGATGCTTTTCGAACACAATTATGAAATAATTATTTTTTCAAAGCTTATGTACCTCTAGATAACATATAATTTATTCAGATTTTTCGAAGGGTTAGATCAAAGTTAAAAAAAATGAAAACCATTTTTTTTGTTAATTATTATTTTCTATTCGTAATCTTTTTAATATCATTTTTTTCTGTAAAATCACTTTTAATCAATTCAAGCATCGAAAAAAATGGTTTTCATTTTTATTTTATGGTATGGTACTTGTATGATAGTCCGAACGACAATTGAAGTGGGAAATAAGATCATGTTAACGCGCGTATTTTAACATGTACTGAACCATAAAAACCGATATTTTTATTTCGGTTCTGTTCCGGTTTACGGTTCAGTTCCGGTTCGAAGCCCTGTTTTATACAATACGTTTAATTTTTACAGCATTTTTGCAGCATAGTAAAATTTCATCAGATCCTTTAAAATCTATATTAATATTTATGGAACAATTACAAAATTGTCTTCCGTTTTAAGAATACAAAATCAAATAGTAATATTACTTTAAAAATTGAGTGATTGTTATAAAATATTTTTCTCCAAGTAGAATTGATTGGTATACAGATAATGAAAGGAACAAATTCGTTTAAAATTCAGGTAATTATTTTGTGCAAAAACGCTCGGACACGTCGATTAGTATTTTTAGTTGCGGATTTTTTGACATAAGAAAATTGTATACAGGGTGTCTCATGAAGAACATATACAGTAATTATTGATTTTTTTAAATGGAACACCCTATATATTATGCCATTTTTGAATTGTACGGTGTATTCTGAATACTTTTTGTATAACATATCATATCTCTAAAATCAGCGGTTTTCGGAATAATGACGTTTGAAAATTGACATTTTGAAATACACACAAGTCAAATAAAATGTTTAATACACCTTGAACATTTTTTAAAAGCTAACAAAGACATCCTGGTATAGAAAAAAAAAACATTGAACTTTTTTTTCTGTTTTTTTTTTCTTTTTTGCAATACCAGGTTGTTTTTGTTGGCTTTTAAAAAAAAATTTATGATATATAATATATAATATAATATTTAAAAATGTTATATTCTGAAAATTATATTTTAGAAAATAGGGTAAAGGTATATAAAATAAAACACAATAAACAACTTTTAAACAAGTTTCTTTGGCGTTTTTAGAAGCATACAACTGCAACATTTTCATTTTATTTCAATTTATAAAAAAACAGTGCTTTTTTTGTTTCGATAAGTTTTACAATTCTTAGAGTTCCACGATGATATAAAATAATTACAAATACGAAACTCATTTGTTCTATCTAATAATGAATATTGAATAATAATGATAATGATAATGATAATGACATTCAGACGCCAGAGTGACTAAATCCATACAAAAATCCAAAAAAATTATTCATGTTAATGTGGCCAGGTATGAATTTTTTTAACCCTTTTGTTACGAGGAGCGTACTTATATGTTTCGTATATATGAATCCAATAAACAAAGAGTGTATGAGTTTTTACTGTGTTATACAGAGTAGGGTATTTAAAGTGTTACAGATTATTATCTCAGAACTATCACATATTTGAAAAAAATATATCAACCAAAAAATATTTGATTGTAAGGGGGTAATCGAATAGTAATATTTATATGTTATTTTAACGTAGACTTCAAGGATATATGAAGGTCAACATCTTTTTTTAAATAGGAACCTATAGTTTTTATTTAGTAATCTAATTCTATGTGAAAAAACACGAATCTTTTATTGAAAACTTTTTTTAGAACGACCTAAACTTTATAAGATATCTAACAAAATAATTTCAAGATTTTTTACTCAGAAATCAACTCAGAGAAAAAGAATAAGATACAAAAAATGTTTATTTTGGTTTAATGAAACTTGGAGAATTATTCTAGAATTTTTTTTAACATTTCGTATTTTTTTTTGTTTTTGCTAAAATAAAATAAATAAAAAAAGTTTTTTAAATTTTTAAAATAATTCTCCACGTTTTATTAGATCAAAATAAACATTTTTTGTATCTTGTACTTTTTTTTAAAAGTTTATGGTTTCTGAGTAAAAAATTCTTGAAAGTTCAAAATCTCGAATTATTTTGTTAGATACCTTGGAAAGCTTAGGTTGTTCAAAAAAAAGTTTTCAATAAAACATTCATGTTCTTTCACATAGATTAAGATTACTAAATAAAAACTCTAGATTCCTTTTTAAAAAAATTATGTTGACATTCAAATATCCTTGAAGGCCACGTTAAAACAGCAAATAAATATTACTATTCGATTACCCCCTCACAACCAAACATTTTTTAGTTGAAACATTTTTTTCAAATATGCGATAGTTTCTGAGATAATAATCTCTAACTCTTTAAATGCCCCACCCTGTATAACGAGAAAGATATATTTTACGTATTCACATTAAAAAAAGCCCGTAACGAAAGGATTAAATAGCAGTTAGTTACTTTGGCTCCTGAAATGCTGATAAAAGCTGAATATTGTCATATCAGACGAAGAATAATCTGTTGTAAGCATTCAAATTCTAAAACTAATACATCTAACTATGTTAATTGTAATATAATGATATAAAACATATAATAGGTAATATGCCTCAACCAAAATCAGTAAAATTCAGTGGCGTGCACAGTCGAATTTGTATACTCCCCCTTTTTCATTTACGTAATTCTAAGCCGTTATTGATTTTCTTAATTTTTTTTCCTCTCCCTCTAAATAAAATGATGTACACGCCACTGGTCAGTAATATTCAGTAGCATGCACATTCATATTTGTAGATATATAATTAATAATATCCTCCACTTCCTCGTTTACATAATTCTTATGCCCGATTTTTTATTTTTGGTCCTTTCCCTTCTAAATAAAATAATGTACACGCCACTGGTAATTTATATCACACAAAAACAAAATACTATCAAATTGTACTTTGTGATTTTTTCTACATTCACCATCTAGAATATTTAGAGAAAATCAATTTTAAAATATAACTAAATGTTGCTGGATGGGGTGGGGGGGGGAGGGGGTAAACCAGAGCTGTCAATATACGGTTAATGTTAGTCGTTTCGACTAACACAGCAAACATTTTTTGTCATCAGTAAAAGTATATGTAGAATAAGATTGATTTTTGTAACGTTTAGTAAATAAAAAATTTACAAAAACTGTGTTTTTCATTTACATTCCTCTAAAATATATAATGTGGCTACAAAAAATACAAAAAAATAAAATATAATATTTATATGTATAATTAATGAGGATAATTACTGATGTTAGTCGAATCGATTAATGAAAAGCCTTTGCGCAGATAAATTACTGTAGATAATTACTTCAAGTACTTTTTCATAATACATTATTTTTATAAGTACAGTACTTTAAATCGTTACAACACGTACTTTTGAAAATAACGCAAAAATTACTTGTACTTCAAGTACTTTCACTGAGAACTTGCTACTTGTACTTCAAGTACTTTCACAAAAACTTGCTGCTTGTACTTCAAGTACTTTCACTGAGAACTTAGTACTTGTAATAGAAGTACTTTCAATGAATACTTGTTACTTGTACTTCAAGTATTTTCACTGCGTACTTAGCATTTGTACTTCAAGTACTTTTACTGAGAACTTGGTACTTGTAATAGAAGTATTTTCACTGAATACTTGTTACTTGTACTTCAAATACTTTCACTGAGTACTTAGCACTTGTACTTCAAGCACTTTCACTGAGTACTTAGCACTTGTACTTCAAGCACTTTCACTGAGTACTTAGCCCTTGTACTTCAAGCACTTTCACTGAGTACTTAGCACATGTACTTCAAGTACTTTCACTGAGAACTTGGTACTTCTACTACTTTCACTGAATACTTAATACTTGTAATAGAAGTACTTTCAATGAATACTTGTTACTTGTACTTCAAGTACTTTCACTGAAAGTACTTGTGACAGCTCTGTCTGAAATACAAGAGAGATGTCAAGTCAATTCTGATTTAATTAATATAATTTAGGATCTCAAAATATTGTTTTATCAAAAGATTTTAATTAATTTTTTCTAAATATCACTTTTATACATTACGTACATACAATAAATATATAGACACTCAACATTAATAAATCTAATTTTTACGGTTTTCCGAAAATCAAAAATAAACTTAACAAAATATTTAAAAATACGAAAAATCTAAATATTTAATGGAATTTTATATTTCGGAGGTCAACAAAAAAAGCTGAACTCCTCCACTGTCCTAATTAACTAAAATAATTATTCATAAAAGGAATGCAACAATAATTTATTTTTATTAAAATCTTAACAATCAAAAAAATTTATCTTCGGATCCAATTACGATAATTTTTTTATTATAATATGTGAGTTGTCTACATTTTTAATTAACCCACTCTAAAATACACTTTCCTAAATCTATTTTTCTTCGGCGATATAAATTGTATAGTACACCAGTCAAAAAATTTACTTACGAATATTTTTTGACCAGTGTTGTACTTACGATCAAAAATCTACCACTTTGTAATAAAAATATATAAAAATAATAAATAGATTCTAGCAAATTAAATCGTAAGAATTTTTTATCAATTTACGAAAAATATAAAAAGTATCATTTTTTAATTAAAATAATATTTTTTTGTTTCTATAAATATGGCATTTTAATAATAATTGTATTTTTACTTTTTTATCTTTTATATTTTTGATTAATATAGGCAAGATTATATTTCATTTTAATTATTATTTAGCAATATAAAAATACAAGATGAAGAAAAATAATATTTGCTTGAAAAAATATTATATATTTAATATATAAATATATTTATTTCAATTTACGTTTGTGAAAAATAATTTCTGCATACAAAAATACCATCCTTTTTATATCTTACAGCATTATTTCTTATATTTTTTTTTCTACAGCCAATATTACGTCAAAATTGATTAAACAAAAAATCATTGAGTTAATTATTTTAAAACAATTTTTTCAGATAGTTTTTGAGTTTAACTAATATTCAAATTTTAATTCAAAAGAGCAGATCTATTGAATAATTAGTTCAGATTTTATCATTGTTAAACAAAATTTTCAAAAATTCGTTCGAACGATGGATATAACTTCGGGTACACTTTTTTCAAAAATATTGTAACTACCAACATAATTTGAGTTTAAAATTTTCAGAATGATTTTTTAAAACGAAAAATAAAATTTGCACAAAGATTCTCTCTTTTAAATTAATATTTTATACATTAACTAAACTAAAAAAATAGTAGCAAACATTTTCTAACGCTTGCCCAATGACAAAATATTAATAGTTCAGTCATTAGAAGATTTGAGCTAGAAATTGGTAGATTTTGATGTATAGAACATGGCGATAACTTTTCCTCCCCTTCGAAAGGGGGTGCATAACTTTATAGAGGCTTGCAAAGCTGTCTAGAATCAGTTATTTGGGAATAACACCGGAACCACCAGTTTTGGGATAAAATAGGTTTTATAAATCTTAAAGCTGGTAAAATTTCGAACAAAAATGTTTTTAATAATGATGTACCATAGTTATTGAAATAGAGCCGGCGAAAAAATCATTTAGGGACGTCAAGTTTGGAAACCACGTCTAAAATGTAGAGTTCCATTCGACCGCTGTGTTTAATATGTCTTTAATTGAATTTCAAAATGAAATTTTATGTTATATAGAGAAAAGAGTGCCCTAAATAATGTTTTGCACCCAATGTCGAAATCTCGAAAAATGTTTAAGTCATAAGCACTCAAAATTCTGAGTATTACAAAAATTTAAGTAAAATTATTAATGTTCTTTGACAGCTACAAAGAAAACCAATACCGAATAAAAAAACATCCAGCTACAGATCCATAGAACACTCAATGTCCTGTTTGTCCGTGATTACTTTTAAATTATTCAAGTTATAGGTACATGTATAAACAGGGTGTCCACTGGTTTTTGGAAATAAAATTCCCTGACTTTTCCCTGACCACAGATTTAAAATTCCTTGACTCGGGGGACCCCGGAGTAAGAATGTGCAGAAATAATATTTGAAGACCTTTTTTTTTTTGGTCATAACTTGAAAATTTTACACTTGTTACTTACTTTCAATTCAATGACCTGACTTTCTAAAAAAAAATAATAAATTCCCTTTTCAGAATTTTAAATAAATTCTCTGACCACTTTAGGTTTCCCTGACTTTTCCCTGACTTTCCAGAAAATGGACACCCTGATAAAGCACATAATTTAAATTATAATTATCACAATTGTATTCAAAAACAGTGTATATTAAAACTTTTTGTTTTGAAAATTTGTCTTCTATACATCAAAATCTACCAATTTCTTGAAAAAAATGTACTCCGTAATTTTTTTCTAGCGCCACCCCTATACGAAATTTTCTGAAGACTGGACTATAATAAAGGTATTACGTATTTAAAAATGTGCAAATAAATAATCATGGAAATTATCTTTACATAATTTTATTAACACATCTACTGCCATTTTTCTGACAGTTAATATGTTAACACTGCTGCCAAAATACTGAATCCATTTAAAGAAATGTTCATTCTACGGTAACTACAGTTATTTGTAACCTTTTTTAAGTATCGTTTAAAAAAACGCATATTGCACATTATTAAAATATTTAAGTGCAGTTCTAAAAATGAAGGCTATAAAATCTATTCAACAAGATAGCTTTCATAAAAAAAAGCCACGTGTAAAATTGATTTTTTTATTATTGCAATACTTATTGAATATGTCGGTATCATGTTACGCTAAGAATATATGTATATAATACAACGGCAAGCTTTGTATATAAATGCTGGTTTTTTGTCAATGTTATTTCATATAATAAATTCTGTACGATTATTTTTATTTATCACTTGATTTTTGTGATTGTGGTCCATGGTACAAAGACTTACGCCCGGTATTATAAAGAATTTGCTTAAATGCAAATACAAATTAACTTCCAGCTAACGCTATTTGCTAGGTATTAAATATAAATGACAACACACTCACAGATATAGCCAATGAAATAACCTAGACGCATGCACGATAAGTACAATCAGCGACTTAAAATAAGTCCTGCCAAGTGTACCTCATAACATTTACATTATTATATCGAGCAATTTAATAACAATTTGACACCTAGCAGATAGCGTTAGCTGGAAGCTAATTTGCAACTGTTTATCAAGCTTACCTTATAGTCTTATTATTATACAGGCCGACATCATTTTTGGTGTCTCTACTTAAATAGCTGATTTCGGAGGCTTTTGGCGTGCTGAAACCGAATCCGTTGCCCAAATTGCTCCGTCACGTCAGGTTTTTGATATAACCTAACCTAAAAGTGTCCAAAATGACGATTTTGGTAATATTTATAAATTTATTACCAAGTAGGTAAATTTTTTCTAAAGTTTTCATTCACGGTAAGAAGTAGTACTATGTTTCCTCTTTAAAATAAATTTTTACTTTCTACTGTACGATTTTTTTTCACCGAAATAAACTAGTTTGAAGTTATTGTTATCTTTAATGTATAGTAAAGTCCATTGTATCACTGTGACTACTCTATTAAGAAAAATATCATATATTCAAACTAGTATATTTCGGTGAAAAAAAATCATACAGTAAAAAATAAAAATTCGTTTTAAAGAGGAAAGATAGTACTATTTTTTACCGCGAACAAAACTTTAAAAAAAAAACGTCTCTACTTGGTAATAAATTCTTAAACATTGCCAAAATCGTTATTTTGACACTTTTAGGTTAGATTATACCAAAAACCTGACATGATGAAGCAATTCGGATGACGGATTCGGTTTCAGCACGCCAAAAAACTCAAAAATCACTTATTGAAGTAGAAACACCAGTACAAAGGTATTTTTTGTCGGCTTGTGTTATTAGATCTAACAGACCAAAAAACAGATATGTAAATGAGAAAGTCGTAAATCTTACAGGGCTCAAAATATCACGCAAAGGAAATTTCAATTATACAGAATTTATTATATCGATATTATATTACGTACATTTATAGCTATCCAAAATATGAACCCTGAGATAAGCCACATAGAAATGCATTTGAAAAATTGTGAAACCTTATATTTAATTATTTGTATAAAAAAAATTATATGTAAATATATATAAATATATATTTTTGAATGAAATTTTGATAAATTTAAAAATTAAATTAACAATATTAATAAAAATATTATGATGTTTTTAAAAAATTTATAAATACTTTTTGAAAAATTTATAAATACTTTTTGAAAATGGAATAGATATCACTATTTTACGACAAAAGTACTAAAAAATCAACATCCAAGTGTTAAAAAAATGCAAGTTTCAGTCTTATACATGTGATACTGTAAAATTGTTTCATCGTGTGTCAAAATCAGGGCGTAGGAGAAAAACTACCCCGCTCGATTTAAAAATCTAAACGTGACACATTTGTCTAATTTTTGAATAAAACTTCGTAGAAACATAAAAAATGTTTCGTTCAAAAATTGACCTTTTCTTCGACTGAATATTGTTTTTTTTAATATCACACATTACTAAAAGCTATAATTGCGTATAAAAAACAATAAAATTTGTCATATATAAAAGCTTCAGCTGCTAAAACATTGCTTACTCAAAACGTGTGACAGTTTTGAATGATAAAGCTCAGTTATTTTGATATTTGTTTAATGCCTCTTCAAGTTCCTTGATTTTCAATTCACTGTTCATTAATTGTTTCTTCAGAATACGTATTTCTTCACACTGTTGCTTGTAAGCTTTTTGTAACTGAAATAAACAGATTTAATTAAACAAATATTATAATAGACATGATGCCAGTAACAAAGTATCACTGAAACTATGATTTTAAATAATGAAATAGGTTAAAAAGATTCTAAAAAATGTATTTATTTTTATATTACAAGCGAGATTAATATATTTTTTGTTAAAATAAAAACACAAAATACAGCAATTCGCCATGATAAATAAAACACCAGTCAGAGTGGATGACGTCACGGCTAATAACGAGCTAAATAAACATACATTTTGTTTCATTATATCTGCACAGTTTATAAATTATTTTGTGGTTTTAAATTATCAATTTGCTCAGTTTTGTGTTACCAAAAGTAAAACCGAGAAACGTTAGCGATGGAACAAGGATTTATTATTGTTGACAAGGAGTGTTTACATAGGCGTGACATTACAAATGCGCCATGACACCTGCAAGCGTTTTGGCGTCAAATTCAAAATTAGTTTTAAAAGGTTCAATTTTAGCGATTTAAACTTTATTTTCTGCAGAAAAAAGTATTTTTTTGGAAATAAGAGACACGTAAGATCATCATAAAATAGTTTTTTAAAATTAAGCATCATGCCTATTATGGATCTTGGCTTCTTTAGAAAATTCCACACTGCAATGTGTGACGAAACGTTGACCTAATAACACGACCAAACCAATGCGGTTTACACCCAGTAGCCAAGATCCATATCAAGATCATCGCAGAAGCCTCAAGACAAATATTATAATTATTCTCGTTAAAAATAGATAAAATTTAAATTATCATATCTTTGTTAAAAATTGTCGTAGAAGAATCATTCGAAAAGTATTTTGAAGCTTTCTAATGACCACTTTTTATTGTTTTTACTACCCTGTTTTAAAATCCTACCAAGCATGATTTTTGATTTCTTGCAATATCGAAGATACGAGAAGCTTTGTGATCTTTTAAAATGAGACAAAAAAATTGTTCTCTGTTTTCAAAATTTTAAATTGATCTTTCCGTTTCAGGTCAAGACAAACACTACTACTACCTTTGGTAAATTTAGCACGAGGAAGCACTGTGCATTTACTTGGCAGATGTTTTTTTCAGTTTATACAGTTTTGAAAAAAAAGTATTCTTTTTCCGATTTTGATTCATTGTTATCTAGCTTTTCGAAAAGTCGATTAAATTAAAATTTAAATAAAACATTACAAAGCAGAGATTTCAAACATCAAAATGCTTTTTGAATTATCATTCTGCAATTATTTTTAACAAAAACGATTTGAATTTGACGAAGTATTATTTTGTACATTTTTGAGTCGACAAAATTTAAAGAGTAAAATTGAATTCTTACCTCAGCTTCGTTTGGAAACTTTTCAGTTTCTGACCCGATCTGCTTATAAAAAGGTACTTCTTGAGCATTATTTTGATTTGAATTAATATTACTCCCGAACATCTGTTGAAGCTGGTGAAACTTTGTATTCTGATTTGTACTTGTCTTCTGGCTCTTTTCTGTCAATGGTTTTAACGCAACTTCTTTTGGCCTGTAATCTGGAACGGTCTCGCACGAAAGGAATGCAAATTTCTTCTTATTGTTATTCTCTCCAACGTTAGGTACTGCTTGTGACGTTTTATAAACTCTAGGAATATGTGTTGTGATATTGACACCTGAAAACAAAAGTTGCAATTACTGAGACTCTAATTTAAAATTTGGTAAATACGGAGTGTATGGGTGTCCCATACATGGCATGATGCCAGTAACAAAGTATCACTGAAATTATGATTTTAAATAATGAAATAGATTAAAAGATTCTAAAAAATGTATTTATTTTTATATTAAAAGCAAGATTAATATGATTTTTGTTAAAATAAAAACACAAAATACAGCAATCCGCCATGTTAGATAAAACACCAGTCAGAGTGGATGTCACGGCTAAGTAAACATTATTTTTGTTTTATTAATATCTGCACTGTTTATAAATTATTTTGTGGTTTTAAATTATCAATTTGCTCAGTTTTGTGTTACCAAAACTAAAACCGAGAAACGTTAGCGATGGAACAAGGATTTATTATTGTTGACGTCAAAAATGCGCCATGACACCTGCGAGCGTTTTGGCGTCAAATTCAAAATTAGTTTTAAAAGAGTCAATTTTTGTGATTAAACCTTTATTTTCTGCAGAGACAAGTAAAATCATCATAAAATAGTTTTTAAAAATTAGGCATCATGCATATTGTTAAAAATCATGTATATAGTAATTTAGAATTATAATTAGAATTAGTAATGACTAGAACATTTTTACCATCATGTTTATTTTATTTGATAGAATTATTTTAAAACAGTTTGTTGTGACAGAGCTTGATTCCACGTTTTTAACCTAACCGAACCTAACAAAAACTAACCAACCCAAAACTAATCAACTCTACCCAAGGATAGTTAACATGTATATTATTAGAGCTTCAACTCTATTCTGAATAACTATTTACGTGATTATTGATAAATCTGACAGCAGACAACCATACTCCGTATTAGCCTAAAATTTTTACAACAAACCTGTTTTCATAGACATCAAAATTGGTCCGCTGTTTCTACCACTAATCCAGTCTTCAGCCATTAAAGCTGGGCGTGGAGCGTTTGTATCTGGATATAAATCATCCTGAAATTGGTCGCTCTTACGAGGTACGACCATCGCAATTGGCTCACATAGATTACGTTCTGTGTGGAGCTTATAAAAACGGAATACTTCACATGACGAAGTGTTCAAACCACGTTTCGGCATAAATCCAAGACCTCTCTGTCAAAACAAATAAAATCATTTAGATTTACATGTTTGATGTAATTTTAAAATTATTAATATAGCCTATGGTCGAAATTCGACCAATATTTTAACTGTCTTAACGACAACATACACACATGATTATTTGTGTACATCTATGGCACAGTACCTAACCTAACCTAACCATTCTCTTTGTTTTATAATAAACTAGCTGGGCACGCGCGGCTTCGTTCACGTGGACTATGAAATTATTGTTTAGGATTTAAAAAAAATATAGTTGAATTAAGTACAAACATGATTAGTTATTATTGTAATAATATCTAATCAACACCTAAATTACCTAAAGGCGCGGTTACAAAAAATTGTGTCCGTACAAAACTACGGGATAGAGGGGATTTGTGTTTTTGTAGGTTCCATGATTAGTCGTCATGAATTACGATAAAACTATTAATTAATTAAACATTCTCAAATACATTAATATCTTGATCGATTTCTTAGTATACTTTAGAATGACACCAGTCACTCATTTTGTCAACTACAATACTGCAATTCAAAATTTCAATTAAACGTTCTTCAACCCGTCTAGACTTTGATGTACTGACTCTGAGCAAATCGTAAATGTACGCGCACGAACATGCGCGATTTACATTTTACGTTTTCGGCGCAGTTCGGTGTAAGCGCACCTTAATAAAAACGAATCAGAACAAAAAGTACAAATCATTTTTGTTCTGTTTAAATTTAAAAGTTAATTACTGAAAACAAAATAAACAATTGACGATCAAAACACAACAGTCGAGCTGAGGGAATCCGAATACCGGCTGAGCGTATGCAAATCATTCCCTCAAACTTTTTTACTTACTTGTGGATTTCCGGAAAGAAACTGGCTAAGAAAATGTATCCACGGTGATTCGTTGACAACTTCATAGTATCTTATATTGCCGTCACCTTTCCCAGCAAGGTACAGCATGTTCGTATCGTGGTCGTAATACGGAAACATGACTCCCGATGAGTCATCTACAGTTTCCATCACGAGTGCCTTAGATAAATCATGTTGATCCCACACGGCATACTGGCGATAATGGTTAGTAAAACCAGTCGTTAAGACTTTGCCCGTGTTACCCAGAAACACTACTTTACTCGCTTTCATTCCTAAATGACATACACCTTCCTGTAAATTAAATTAATACAGTCTGTATATTTAACAAATAAATCTTCTAAAATACCTACCGAAACAACCATTCCAGTTCTAGGTTCGATAACTCGCAACTTTTTATCCTTGCAAGTCGTAGCGACTAAACTTCCATCTCGGTTTATCGATAGACCGTAGATTACGTCCGGATGACAGTCGATTATATTTATAGCTTCACCTTTCTCTGCATGCCATACAATCAACTATATTAAAAAAAAGTAGAAGAATTAATAATATTTTATAACTTTCTAACACCTTTTAATAAATTCATACCAAATGATCAAAGCCAGCGCTAAATAAAATATTCTCGGCACTTGGATGCCATTCAATGTACGCTACCCTACGTTTATGACCTTGTAAGTCGACCAGCCATTGCTGCAGATGCATTGACAGTCCCCCGTCAGGTATATGCCATAGTTTAATCTAAAAATAACAATAAATTCAAAATATCGATAAATATTCATAAAATGATAAAATAAACTTACCGTGCTATCATCGGAGCAAGAAGCAATGACATTGTCATTAAAGGGGTTCCATTTAATGTCCAACACAGGCCCCCGATGTCCAGTCACTCTACTTGCGTTAAAGTCTATACGACCCGTCTGAAATTACAGTTAAAAAGATTAATATCGTTGTTACATTTTTTGTTCTGTTATAAATATATACTTACATGATCTAATGGAACAACTAAAAATGCTCCACCCCCCGCTACCTCAGTCACAATAGCAATAAACTTAGGGTTAACGGCACAGAATTGTGAATCGTGTGCATTTTTTGTAATTTTTATGTTATCGTAACATTTTTCCCTTTTTGCCGGTACGCCATAAACATGACGGAATTTCGAACTCCGAACGCCTCTAAACCAGAGCTGTAAGACAAGAAAATAATAAGATTAACTTATTTTTAACTAGAATCAAATACAAGAGGTCCTGTAGATATTTATTACAAAAGTAAATATTGGTATTGACGTATATTTTAATCTTAATAAGGACCCCCCCGTATATAAAATTAAATAAATTATATATTATGTGCTTGATATTTAAATATGTATAAAAGTGCAAAAAAATGTATTTACTTTTTAATTTCGTGTATGTCTGAATTCAAAAACTGTGAATTATTTCTACTGTGTTTTTACATAATTTTTTGCAATATAGAAGTAGAATTTATATACAAAAATTAATTGTGCTTTTAAATAAAAATGATAATATTTAAAAGAATGTATTTTCTAAAAGATATTAAAAAATAGCAATGTAAAATAATTACTAACAATAAGAGAAGTTTTTCTATTGTTTAATAAAATCATAAAACTAAATATATTGTTATATATAAACAGACAAACTTAATTATTATTGGTATAAATGAATAAAATTTACTATCAAGTCAATTAATTCATTATTGTAAATTAAACGACTATTCTAAAATAAAGGACATCGCAATAGAAAATTTAGCATATCGCTGTAAGTTTGACTGTATATATATATGTACAAATGAATCTTTCTAAAGCAAAAGCAAATATCTATTTTTTGTAGAATTGGTTGATTTAGCTTCAAAAGAACTCATATATTTAAACATTTTAAAAACTTACCTGTGAATTTGTCATTTCAAAAAATAAAATAAACGAAGAAATGAATCATAAATACAATAACGTAAACACACCACCAATTTATTTTATACACAAAGCAATGAAATTATAGCTGCAACAAAAAATACATTTCACATAAATACAAAAATAACACAAATAATAATAATAATTATGTAACGAATAATAATTTATAATATTTTTACTTTCAAACTAACAAAAAGTAAAATAACCCATGCATTAAGGCAATTAACATGACTTTAAAAAATTATTTTAGCCATTAACATATGATATTCACTTTCAAATTTTACTAATGTAATCTACAAATTTAATGTTCATGATGGTACATAAAATTATATGTTTCAAATGAAAAATTAAATATATATATGGTCTTATCTCTCAACATCTGGTCACTTTTGTTGATTAAAATAAGCATGAATAAAAAACTGTATAAGTATATCCTTTCAGTTTTTCAATAATTTTTTATCACAAAGATAAACATATTGCAAATTTTATCTTTTAAATAATCCCAAAAAGCGACAAGAAATAACTGTCGTAAATTTATATAAATTAAGATAATTAATTAATATTTCATAAAATCAAAACACTTGAAAATATAATATGTTTATTATTATATCTTATTTGATAAAAAAGAATAATATATATCAGAGCTGTATTATGGATCTATTGTAGTATCGGGCTGGTAATTGTTGAAATAATGCTTAAAAAGATATTAAGGTAAAGGCACCAGTTATGGCCGCTATAAGATCAAGTTTTCGTGTTTTTTTTTGATTAATGGGCTTGTTTTTTCTAATTCTCATTCTCACTCTTTATTTAATCAATTTAATTACCAAAGTCTGCACATATAGGTAGTTTGTTTTTTAAATTATAGCATTTTATTTTGTTCATGTTTTTTCTCCAGTAATGGTAAAGGTAAAACCAGTAATGAATGAATCGTCAAATTTGAAACAATGTAAAGCAGTTTCTATGATAATATAATAATTAATAAATAAATTATATTAATAATTAGTTTAAATGTCCACCATTTTGACACCTATTGGGCGATTTTCATTAATCACGCTGTAAGACAGTTAAATGTATATAATTAATATTCAAAAATGGTAGTAATCAAATATCAACACATATTTCTAAATCAGTACATTTAATTAAAAATTTGCCATTACTGGGGTCCTTGCCAAGACTGGTGCCATTATCTTATATCTTTTAAACCACTCTGCATATAACATATTATGGCATATACAGTACAGTTTAATACTATAATCTCATAAAACAATCTGAAAGTTTTTGGTTCTGGTGTTGATTTAACTTTTTTTTTTAATAGTACTTTAGAAATCATATCATATATTTGAAGTAATAAAATACAAAAATTAAATTTAGTATTATTGCTTTTTAAAATTAAAAAAATAATTAAACGCCTTATTAATTTACAGAATTTTAAAAAATATATATTATTTGTTTTATCTTTATCAATAAAAAAATATTACTCAAATATTTATAAAATATATAAAAATAATTCAAACATACTTTTCTTTATCCTTAAAAATCACAACAATTTAAAAACCACTTTTAAATTATTATCAAACAAAATCCCAGACATATTTATAAATAAACTGCCTACTAATAATAATTCAATGAACATTTTTACTACTCATTTACAAAAGTTTACTATTTATAAGAATATTCTAAGAATAATAAAAACACAGTTTTACTTTGAAGCTTTTAACTAGACTGAAAAGTAGATGCCAAAAGTATAACATTAAAAAAATATGCAGGAATGTGATGGTATAGAATCATTTCCCTACATTAATTAATTTATATTGCACTAGGGGAAAGTGAACATACATAATAAAGGTACATGATGTACATATGTATTTATACCATATAGATACATATAATATACCATACCCATTTCAATGTGTAGGGCTAGTCAAATATTTTAAATACAATTTTCACTTTATAGAATCATATAAAATAACATTAATACAGTAAAATTAGGTTTTAATAAGGAAAAAATGGAAAGATTAGAAATTTCTTCTGAATTGGCTTCAGAAATAGAGGAAAGGCTTGTACCTTGGGACAATTGCTCTAGAAATCCAACCACTATAGCTGTAACTCTCAACCCCGTCCTTTGTTTGCTCACCAAATTATTTCAATTTTAGTCATTGTTTGATGTTTTAAGTGTCATATTATAGTTTTTGGAACTTGAAAGTAAAATTTTGCTGCAACTTCTGGATCATATACAAACAAGCTAAGCATTATTACTGACATTATCTGATGTAGTACTGTCGCAGCATTATTTAAGCAAGAAGTTGTTGAATCGAATTTTTTTTTAGACATTAGAGAATTTATTTTGAGAAAAGTGTGCTTGGTTACACCTTAGGACATTTTTTGGTTGTACCTTGGGACGTGTCCTGTAGTATAGGACAAAACCCTGGGAAGTGTATGATTGCTACCGACACACCAGAGAAGCAGAGAATTGAAGTGGAAAAGAATTTTAAAAAAAGGCAGTAAGAAATGTAAATTATGCCCAAAGAAAGAAGTTGTTAAAAAAAAGATTTGTGCAATTTTCGACTTCTTCTTCTGAACCTTATTAATAATAATTATGTTTAACATATTTTTAATAATAAATAACATTTACTACTTAGGTCTTGCTTCATTTCCACATAATTTCTCAAAGTAGAATCAACGCTGTCCCAAGGTAAAACCGTAGGTTGTACCTTGGGACAAAAATCACCAACTTATTAAACAAGTAGTGGGGTACGCTTTGGTGATAGCAAAATGATTGTTTGGTAACAGGTGCCTACAATTGTAATCTCTGCAGGGCTAAAAGATTATTGTATTCGAACGAAAGATGTCAGTGAAATAATTAAAAAAGTAAAAAATGGCCCATGGTACAAGCCTTTCTCTTACTTAATCTTTAAGAAATTGAAGAGTCCCTAGTCGGGACATGGGAGCTTTAGCCGGTATTTTGATTTAAATAATACGACATATATTATCAGATTTTCATAGAATTTGCTTGTAGAACACAATAAGCCAGTAAGTGATCAAAATCAAGACTAGCTTCATCGTCTATTTGGTGCGCCCCACTTTAAATCAAAATACCGGCTAAAGCTCTCCTGTCCCGACTAGGGACTATTCGATTTCTTAAAAGTTAAGTATTTCTGAAGCCAATTCAGAAGAAATTTCTAATCTTTCCATTTTTTCCTTATTAATAAGGGAATTTTATCGCTAATTTTACTGTACTACATTCTTATTAAAAAATATCATAAATAGAAAATTAGTTAATTAATATTTAAAAAAATATCTTTCAGCAAAAATTTTCTAAATGATATCATTATGATAAGGTGCCCCTTAACAGCAAGGTATACTGTTTTTTGGGATTGATGGGTTTCTTTTTTGTAACTTTCATATTCCTAATAAAACAATTACCTCTTTATTAAATCAATTTAATTACCAAAATCGGCAAATATAGTTTTTTTTAATTATAGCCTTTTATTTAATTTCTTTTTTCTCCAGTAATGGACACTTGCTAATGATAAGTACTACGACACAAAAGTTATAAAATAAAGAATTGTAATATTTGAAACGATGTCAAGCAGATGATATAATAATATAATAATTAATAAATAGATTACACTCAATTTCCACCATTTTGACACCCATTGGCCGATTGCAGTTAAGTGTTGTATCGATTATGACAAATATTTCTAATTTAGTACATTATTATTAATAATTTATTATTTTTTTGAGATATATCAAAGAAAATACATCTTAACTTTGAAGAGTTCTCATTAGGCCGGCCCTGGTTATATTTTTATACTTATAGAAAAACTTTTTCTAATTAAAATTCCTACTTTCCCAAAAATATTTATATTTTCATAAAATTATTTTACATCAAATAACTCAAACATAAAAATATAACTAAATATTTATTTAATATAAATATTATACATCCCTGTACATTATTATAATTAGAACATTTTAATTACTACACTTAATAACTGTTACTTTAATTAATCCAGTGAAGTATATTAGATTGTGGGAGTAGTTATAATTTAAGAATTAAACTATTCTCAGTAATTAGAACTATTACAAATTGGGTATATTACTAACGTTTTGATATATATTTCAATCCTAGGAGGATTTTAAATAATCACTGCAAAAGCCTTAAATGTTTTAGTATTATGTTGTTTTTAAACAAATCAATGCTTATAAATATGATTGTTTTTATATCATTAATGATATCATTGTTTATTAATAAATATAGAAATAAATCCTGTTTTCAAAGTACATATTACCTTGATTTGTGTATTTTTCTTGCATACAAATTATATGATTTAAATAGCATAAGATGTGGTTAAAATATTTTGTATTTTATTTACGAAAATTTTTATAAATTAATAAAACTTTAAAAAAAATAAAATAATTAAATTTATATATAAATCTGTATTTTTTTAAGAAATATCGAGTACCTGTACTATTAATTATCTATTAAACATAATATAATATAGATAATTCTCTGCAATCTTAAAAACACTTTGAGATTAACAACTTGAAAAAATACTACTGTATTTTATGAATTTACAAAAATACATATTAAAAAGTAATTGAAATAATAACATGTTATCTTTTTGCTCATCAGATTTGCATATATATAATTATATGGTTCGTAAATTAAAATGTGAACTTGTAACTGTTCATTTTCACTAATAAAAAATATACTATGAACTAAAATTCAGCTATGTTTGATACGTTTTCTCATCGCATTTCAATTTTAATCGTTTAACTGTAAAATCTACATCTCGTATCGCATGCAGTACAATATGTGCTATACATATTTTTACAAGCCGTAATGAAAATAATAATACATAGCTCTGGCTAATACTTTACATTATAAATAAATTGAATATAGTAAAAGCGTGCATAACTTACTTTAGTTTGTGGTTTATTGCAAGCGCGTGCATCAATTGCATTTAATACAGTGCTCCTTTCAGTATCTGTACTAACACAAGCTGTTTTCTCTAATGTTTTATTATCATTTATTATATTCTCTCTCATAACAGTAATCATTCTTAGATTCTTCACAATGTGTATATAAAAATGAATATATACAATATGTTGTTTTCTTCTCGTATAAATTAAACAACTGTTTTAAAAGAACCGAAATACAGACACTATTAACTATAATTACAAATTACACATAATAATCCATTAAAAACATAAAACACTTTAATTTACGGTCGTTAGCACGTAGACCTCTTTTCAATTATAATGGATGATATTTTGTACATATAAGGTTGGCAGCCCTGTTGTATGTTGTTGCTTGTTTTGTTTCCCTTCTCACCCCTTGGGTATTCTAAATAGTTCAAAAAATTAAATATACCATTTATTTTATAGTTATTTTCGGTACTAGACAATAATTTTCAGTTTCTAAATTGAAATTAATTTATTGATTATTTTCATAATTAATGCTACCCGCTATAATTCAAATTTCAAGCGTCATAAAACACTTCCGTTCTAAATTTCCCTAGATTGTTATTCCGTACATGTAAATATTGACATTTGTGAATAAATATTCTGTGACGAATTTTTTTTTTTTAAATCAGCAAATAGTTTTGATGCTTTTAATTTTGTTAAATTAAGCTTTGTGGTAAGTTTTATTTTGTGTTCGTAAAAGTTTCATAAAATGTCGGCTTCGTTATCAAATAGTAAATATCATGAAGATAAATACAAATCGTCAAAATATAACAGAAAAGAAAGCCATTCAAGAAGATCTAGATCCAGATCTCGTTCTCGATCAAGATCTAGAGAATATAAAAAATCTCGACATGGAAGCAGAACACGTTCTATAGAAAATCCAAAATCACAACATGGTAGCAGAACTCGTTCTATAGAAAAACCAAAATCACACCATTCTTCATATGTCGACAGAAAAAAAAGTAAATATGATAGAGAATCTGAACCGCATAAAAAACAATCTGATGATCATTGGCCTCACGATAAATACAATGAAAACAATAGGAGTCATCACGAAAGAGAAGGCCATTTCCACAGAAATCACAGAAATGGAAGTTATTCCCAGAAAGATCATATAATGGATGTCAGAAGACAAGAAAGGGAAAATATAGGACAGATAGGTGTGCCCCATTTATGGACAGATTCTCCTGCTGAAGAATGGTAAATGATTATTTAGCTCATTATTATTTAAGAATAAGTTTTACTTTTATTTTTTAGTTCGGATGAAAATGAAGACGATAAAAAGAAAAAGTCTTCAACATCAGATAGTGAGAAAAAGAAAAAGAAGAAGAAAGATAAAAGTAAGAAGAAACATAAAAAAGAAAAGAAGGTGAAAAAGTCTAGTAAAAAATCAAAAAAGAAAAAGAAACATGTATCTTCAAGTAGTAGTAGTTCTTCTTCTGATGATGAATGGGTAGAAAAAGAAGGTATGTGGTTTATAATGTCTATTTAAGGATCTTGGCTTCTGGGTGTAAGCCGCGTCGATTTGATCGTGTTACGTCCACTGCAATGTGTGACGAAACGTTGACCGATAACATGACCAAATCGACGCGGCTTACACCCAGAATCCCAGATCCATATCAAGATCACCGCGGAAGCCTTAAGACTTGTATAATGTCTATTTAAGTTTAAAAAACTGATAAAATGATATAATATTTTAGATATCGAACAATCAAAAACATCTAAAGTTGAAATACAACAAGACTCGGATGAAGATGCTGTGGTTGGTCCAGAACAAAAAGTGCACGCAACGTTGAATCAAAAAGATTTCGGTAAAGCCTTGTTACCTGGTGAAGGTGCAGCTATGGCTGCGTACGTGGCCGAAGGTAAAAGAATCCCTCGTAGAGGTGAAATTGGCTTAACATCTGATGAAATTGCTTCATATGAATCAGTCGGTTACGTTATGAGTGGTAGTAGGTAAGTAACATTTACTTTTAAAAATTCTGAATAGGTAATTTTTTAAGGGGGCTAATTATTTGAGCAGTTTTTTTAAACATTCGGGTGGTTACATTGGACAGTATTAAACTGTGTAGAAATTAAATCAATTATGACAGTAAAATATAACTAATATAAACAAAATTGGTAAGTTATTTAATCCTACATTCGAGCAATAGATTAAATAAATGGCCAGTGCAATAATTATTTGAGCGATAAAATAATTGAATTGGAAAGTAAAATAATTAGTTCGGCAGTTTGATAAAAATCAAGTGTTATTTTGGTTGAAAAGTGCGGCACACATTTTTTAAATTGGGCGGACATTGCAGCGTGGGTGCAGTAGCGTATCCAGTGGGGGGCAAGAGAACATGCCTCCTCGCTACAGTTGCGCCCGTTTAAATCATAGCCTTTTTTAAACACATATTTTATTTCAGACATCGGCGTATGGAGGCCGTCCGTCTGCGTAAAGAAAATCAAATCTATTCTGCCGATGAAAAACGAGCTTTGGCAATGTTCAGTAAAGAAGAACGTCAAAAGCGTGAAAATCTTATTTTAGGCCAGTTCAGAGAAATGGTTAGTTCTAAACTTGCTGATAAAAAGAAATAGAAGTTATCAATAATTAAATAATATTTGTATATAAAAGTATATTTATAGAATAAAAAAAATTACATTGTTCACAAAATAAATTTTAAAACAATTTTTAATTTTAATATAACAATAACAATATGTCATGTAATGTATGTTTTTCTTCATTTTTCTTTCTTACTTTGACTTTTCTTCCCATTCCAACCAGCTGCCCTTGTAATTTTTCACACTGGAAAATAATTTATAATTAGTATACATTTCATATACCTAAACAATATTTCAGCAATCTTAGGTAGGTATCTACTATTACACATTCATAAAATATAATCAATTGACAGGTACTATTAATTTTACCAAACAATGAAATTACCGATCCATAAATAATAACACAATGAAAGAAATATTTTGTCAACGGTAGTTATTTTCTGAAATAATAATTTATGGGATTTTTTTATTAGTCTATACTTACTCAATATCAATTACAATTTGTATTGAACTAGTTTTTAATTGTTTTCAAACAAATTTATAATTTATATCTTACCTATGACATATTTCAATATTTTTTAATCAATTATTGTTTCATTAGACATACCTATTCTTTAAAATTACTTACGTATTATTTTTATTACACGCATAAAAAAAAAAAATAAGGAATCGAAATTCTAGAAAAAGCAAAAAAATGTACAATTTTGGGATTATAAATATCGTAAACAAAATTTGTTGATGCCGTTCGAAAACATGCAGTTTTGGTTTCAAAAATCTTTTTTTTTATCTAATTTATTTTTTCAGAGTTATTTGATATCATACTAAGATCAATTTTCAACAAACGAATCATTTTTACTATAATTACAGGGGTAAAAACTGGTCAGTAAAATCAGTCAAAAGTCAGTTTTTTGTAATCCAGTCAGTTTTTTGAGTTTGGCACTCAAAGTTTTCACATCGGAGCCCTATTTATCGTGAAAAAACTCACTATTTCTTTTCAAAACGACACAATTATCGTGAAAAATATATTCAAACTATAAATAATGTTCTATTTCGTCTACTTATTTGTATTATTTATTACCAACTTTTAGAAGATATTTTATGACATAATTGTAACGTATGTATATTGTATACAACATAATCTCACCCTAGCACTGACTATGCCAAGTTCGGTGAGAAAAATTAACTGTAATGTTTGTTACTGTGTTAAGGGTTGTCTATAGGGATGGTGGAGGTCAATAATTATACAAGTATTTTTTTAATACATAATACCTATATGTTTTAACTCGATTCAGATAGTCAGTATTTTTAGATTTCTGTGTCAGTAAAATCAGTATTTTTGAACACTGAACTTGTTTTGAACCCCTGTAATTATAAATGACCCTTAAATGTTTTGATAGTCGTTAATTATTTTTTAATTTTGTATCGGCTGCTTCTATTGCAAAATTAATAGTTTTTGTTATGATATACTTATACTTACTTCTTGTATCCCATTCCGACAACATTTTCAGCAGCAATGCAACTTCTCCTTCCCATACAACAATAGAAAACTACTGGTGTACTTTGGTTTGGCTTATCACGACCAAACTTCTGTTTAAAAACTTCACCAGGCATGCTTGAGAATGCCTCATTGACGCAATGAACTGAAATTTAAAGATAACAATATTTAAACAACTGAAAACCCATTTTTTTATAAACAAATATACTTACGAGGAATATTTACACTGTTAGGAATCTTTCCAGTTCTTTGGATTTCTTCTGGTTCACGTACGTCAACCAAATAAACATCTTTCTTATCTTTCAAACCACAAACATCCTGGTACGATGCAATGGTAATTTTACCAGAACACATAAGAGGTTGGGCTGTGTGGAACTTGGAAACAAAAGCATTGCTTCCGCTGTATGCTGAGTAGACGGCATTATCTATTAAAGAAAATATATATATATATAGTTACATTGTTTATCATTGATACATACTTAAGGTGTTTTTTTTAATTTTTATTTTTTCAGATCCATTGACCTGTTTCACGCATAGGAAAAAAATTAATTTTTCCCACGTTAATCAAATGGGAAAAAGACTCGGTTTGCAGCATTCACAGGTTTGATCTACGAGTCTGAAATTTTGGGACAGTTAATTTTTGATCCAAAGCTAAAACATAAGCTAATGGGACCAAAAAAATAAAAAAACACCCTAATCTCTATATATTAATACGTGAACACTGAAAATTGTTGTACGTTTTTTTTTGTATTTATTAAAAAAGGAGGTGAATGAAACTTATATCATTTTAAAGATACTGTGCTATAGATATTCACATCATGTGTGTATGTTGCCGTTAAAACAGGTAAAATAAAGTTAACATACACATGATTTCCCCTCTCGCTGTTTGTTTATTTCCCCTCGCATCGTTCAACATCATAGCAATACTCCTAGCACCACCAAGCGGCAAAAATAAATAGTTTTGGGTTTCTGTCAAACGTAGAGAATGCATATAGATTTCTATTTGCGTTCAATTGCAGTGTTTTAATTGGAAATTTTTGTTGTAAAAGCATGTTAGATTAGGTTAGGTACTGTGCCATAGATGTGCAAAAAAAAATCATGTGTGTATGTTGCCGTTGAAGCAGGTAAAATATTGGTTGAATTTTGACCATAGGTGATACTAGTATATTTTAAAATGCAAAGTAAATAATACAGTAATTATATACTACCATTCAAAAGTTTGGAAGCAGGTATACTTTTCTGTGCATCAAAACTTTATTACCAGTCCATTTCAAGAGACCGTTTTGAGGGTACCGTAACTCAAAATGAAAAAAAGTAACCCTTATAGGATCATTTTGTTGTCTGTCTGTCAAGACGCTTTTTCTCAGGAACGGCTAGATATATCATGTTGAAATTAATATCAAATAATAAATTTCAAAAATCTAGGTCAACGGGAAGTAAACCTATAGATTTTGATGATCAGTCAGTAAGTCAAACTGTCAGTATCAAAATAATATTTGATATTAATTTCAACTTGATACCTCTAACTGTTGCTGATAAAAGGGTCTTGACGGACAGACAGACAGACAGATGGACAACAAAGTGATTCTATTAGGGTTCCATTTTTCATTTTGAGATACAGAACCCTCAAAACGTTTTCTTCTTCAAACGCATTGATAATAAAGTTTTGATACATAGAAAAATATAATAACAAATTTAATATATAAAAATTGTCTAAACGTCAAAAAATTTATTGAAGAATAAGTATCGCAAGCTTTCAATTCACAGAATCATCGTCAGACTAAAATATAATAAATAACATTTAAATACAATTAATATAATGAAAATATTGATATTTCAAAATAAAAATTCAGATATATACTTATTAAGAAAGAATAAAATGTGAGAACGATGTCGTTATCTCAACAATATTCCAAACTTTCAGGCGGTAGTGTATATAAAAGTAACATTCTTACCCTAATTGTTTTCAAAATAATTTAATAATAATTTTAAATTATGCTATTAATATTTTATTTAAACATATATATGCATATACATAACAACATTAAATTATAATCACATTGTATTTTCAATAAGAATAATATACGATATTTTACGAATCACTTGCATTGTTAATCATTGCCGGTTTGAAATTCATTGAATTGCTGCTTCATAATTCCCTCGATAGTAGCTTATACTGAAAATTATTGATTGTTTTATTAATATTACCAAATTACTTTGTTTATTATTATTATGAACGGGTTACATCTAATCGTCACTTCGGAAAATGATACTTTTTTTAGAAATTTTTTTTTAGGATACTTAAAAAAGCAATCAAATGAAATTTGAAGGGTTTATTGTACAATTGTACATGCTACACTGAGTACATCTTTTTTGTTATGTGCTTTACTGCGGAAAACAGAACTTCCATGGATCAATATCCCGAACAAAAAAAAAAAATTTCTCATTATGTACATGAGTTTACCCATCGAAGTATACATGATTATTAAAAAATATCGATTTTTACAAATTTTGTATCACTTTGAACAAAAAGTCACGTTTTTGACGAAAAAAACGACCTTAAATTGTTTATAAAAACCGTAATTATTATTCAATTGTAAAAATCGTGTGTACTTCGATGTAAAATCTATCTAAGAAGTTCCAATTAAAATTTCAAGTCGATCGGATGGAAAATGGTCAAGATACGTTTTCCGCAGTTTTTAAAAACGTGGTTTCGATAAAAATGAATTTAAAGTTTGAAAACTGTTTTACTACATGTAAACGTCGAAGTTAGTTCCAACTTTTTTTCAAGACTATGTCAGTTTGGTGGTTTTCGGTTCTTTCGTTCGTTCAGAGACACTTTGGAAAGTAAGCTCTAAAAAAACAAAAAATAAAAATTTCGCTTATAATTCCTTTTGAATATCAAATTGTCAAAAATTACTTAATACATTAGATGTAACCCCTTAACGAATTTATTCTTACTTATTATAACCCAACCGTGCCGCTACTTTAGCTGCATTAGCCGCACAGTAAGTGTTAAGTTTACAAATAAAAACCAACTCGGTATTCCTATTAGGTTTCGCTTTTGAATACCTTTTCACGAATTCATCATCGGTTAATGTTACCAATGCATTTTCAAGTTCCGAACCTGAATATAATTAATTTAAATTATTTATATGATTATAAACAACTCATGTAAAAAATTATTACTTGGTATACCGATGCTGCTAAATTTATCATTTACAGTGTCGTCGACGTTTATAAAGTAATAACGTTCGTTACTTTTCCATTTGTTTAAATTTCTATTCGAAACAACGCGAAGAGCTGAAAGTGTTTCATAGTTTTCCAAAACGGATCCATAATTATCTGAAATAGGATGATCAATTTTACAATATATATAATTTAAAAAAATAATGACGTTAAAATATTAAAAAATAACAAATTAAATGTCTAAACATTAAAAATTTATTGAAAAATAAGAATCGCAAGCTTTCGATTCACAGAATCATCGTCAGGCTAAAATATAATAATTAACAATTAAATACAATTAATATAATCTCACATTTTGTTCTTTCTTAATAGGTATATTTCTGAATTTTTATTTAAAAATATCAATATTTTCATTATATTAATTGTATTTAATCGTTATTTATTATATTTTATTCTGACAATGATTCTGTGAATCGAAAGCTTGCAAAACTTATTCTTCAATAAATTTTTGACGTTTAGACAATTTGTTATTATTTAAAAAAAATTACGTTACTTACATGATGCAAAAATAATTAAAATAAAAGTAATGAATATTCCATAATAATGCATAATTTAAATTATATTTAATCCACAGTTTCCTCGTTAGATATTGTATGTTATGTATCTACTAATGAACTTGATCAATAATTTTACACTTATTAAGCTATTTCGTTAAACAAAGGCAAACAATTGTCTTGTAAGATTACTTAAAACCATAATTATACATATATAAGCTTTAGTAGTAAAAGTAATACCAATATTTATCAATATTAAATTTTATGACCCATAGAAACCAATGAATTCTTTTCATTTTGTTTAATAACAATTTACGACTGACGTACAATGTAAAACGGTAAATTAATAATATTTATAGTTATTGTCCGAGACATTTTTAGATTTACAAATCATAAATAACTTTTTTGTAAATATATTCAACGTAGCAATATTATGTTTCGATTGACGGTACAGGTAAACGGAATTGATTACAAGTAATAAAAAATATTTTATGTGTTTTTTGTTTTATGAATATTTGTATTTATTAGTTTTTGTTATATAATAATCACCTATAAACATTGTTTTTATTGGATATATTTTTTATAGAGCGTACTAATATTTATTTTTGCATTAATACGTAAATAATTGTTTGTTTTGTTATCAATATTATTTTTTACTCTTATATAGTAAGAATTATTAAGAGAATGTGGTTTTTGTTGTTTAATATTTTAAAGATAATTTAATATTTCATTGATAAGGTATTGATAAATCTTGTTGGTTTTGAATTACAATACATTTCTTATCACAATATCTAATAATTTATAAATTTGAAGTGTGTTTTAAATATATACAGGATGCGACAAAATTCTCTTTAAGACTTTACTTATGAACGAAATATAATAAATAAATAAATTTTGTTGGGTATAATAATTTATTAATTGGAATTTTTTTTATATTATTCGTGAAAAATTAGATCAGATAAAGGTGAGTTATTATGTTGTACGCAGTTGTAATGTAAGAATTGAGTGCAACAGAATTCTTTCTGTGGAGCTTCCTTAAGCCCCTTGCTTACTTATATGTATGTAGAGATTGGAAAAATAGTTGTTATTTTCAATTAAATAATTACTAGTTGAATTGTTTTCCGGAAAATAGTTTTTTTTTACGATTTAATAATAATTAGTGCAAACGAAGCAGTAAAAAGTGTCGCAAATAGTTTAAAAATAGTTGGAAAGGTAGTTGCAAATAGTTGATTTCAAATTGTGTTTAATCAAACCAGTTTTCAGAAAACAGTGGAGATATGTAATAAAAATTACAATAAATGCATTTTTACGCAATAGTTGAAAAACTATTTTTCCAATCTCTACTTATATGATATACCGCCTGTATTTTTCTTTACAACACTTGTTCTATGAAAATGTATTCCTTACTTATATGCAGAGGTGTGCTATCAAACATTTAACAACCGGCTCGCTATAGTATATATAAAAATTTAAAAAAACATGCCTTACGCATAATTTTTAATGCCCTGATGCAGTTTTCTAAAATAGTAACCGAATATGCACTAATAAATATAACTAACTAATAGTACTCATATGATATATATAATGCACAAGTACCGAAAAAATATTAAAAATAGAACGAATGCACTTTTAAAACTCTTTTTTTATTTTTAAATATTTAGGAACACAAATTTAAAAACGATTAGCAGAACTGAGGAAATGATCAAAGCATGGTATGTAGCGTTTGTAGTAGAAACGAAACCAACAGATACCGCGTGAAAACTAAATATAAAAATAGTTTGAACTTTTATTTGCGGAATATTTAACAACTGGCTCGTCGATTTTCAAAAATCTTAACAACCGGCTCCAGCACACCTCTGCTTATGACATTTGCTTGATACGACAATATATTTTTGATATATTGCTTCATTTCCAGCACTTGGTCTTTTATGATGACTTGCATAACACGTCAAACAAATGACGTATAAGAATGTAAGGAACCTTAATAAAAAAATGTACGTCAATTAAATTAATGTAATTTTTCAAACATAATTTTTTAAATTCCAACAAATTTTTTTTATTTATTACATTTCATGCAGATATATCAAGAATAAATATTTTTGCCGCACTCTGTATAATGAAAAAAAATTTATCTAGAGTTACTTAATTGTAAATACTAATTAAATATTTATTTAATATACCTATGCATGCAAATTGATGGTAATTAATAATTATGTTAATTGATTTTTAAATATGATTAAGAAATAATTTAAATAATAAAACGATATTTTTCAGAACATTGTTTATTATAGTGCGAAAAAATTACAAAACATTTAAAAATATAATCGTACTAATCTATCACTAAATTTTAATTAATATAACATACATTACAATTTAATAATACAATAAATAAATAAAGTTACTGTTTAATTTTGCTTGCCCAGTCTAACCAACCTCCAGAATAATTTTTCACACTGTAAAAAAATTTAGATAAATAAAACAATATCCAAAGATAACTATATATTTAAGACATACTTTTTAAAACCAAGTTTTACAGCAGTCTCCGAAGCTGTTGCCCCTCTTCTTCCCGCCTTACAAGCAAACACCAACGGAGTTTCATGAGATGGTTTATCCCTGTTAAATTTCTTTTTAAAATCTTCGGGATTCATCGACGATAAGACACTTTCAACTTCTCCCACTGAATAAATGTAAATTTAATTTAAAATTTGTGCTTATTTAAAAACAATTCAAGACTTACAAGGAATGTGTAAGCTGTTAGGGTATGTGCCTGTTTCTTTTAGTTCATCATCTTCTCTTACATCGATTAAATACACGGTATTATTATTTTTCAAGTTGCGAACTTCATCAAAATTAGCATCACCAAAACTAGCACCCATTGTTAAATCGCTAAAATAATCATTATCAAATAGAAATGTTTATGAATAATATTTCATTTCATTATCTTACCTTTTATTACACTGAGAACCACAAGTAACTGTATTCGTACCAAAAGCTCTACTGAATAATCTAAAAATTAAGTTAAAGTACTTGTAGCAACGTTATCTATTCAGATATTAAATATGAAATAAATCTAATTGCACAGGTATTTTACTGTTAGACCCATCATTAACTGACCACAATGCAGTGGTGTGGAAAAACAAGTTAGAAATTATGTTAATAAAACAATAAAATTAACATATTTTTATAAAAAGATTTAGTTATACTTACAATGATGTGCAAAATAATTGTAAAAATATGGTAAACATTTTAATAGTTTAGGATACTTATGTACTACAAACCAGTAGTCGTATGAAATTCTATTTATTAAGCTAACTAACGAAAAGAAAAGGATAAAAAATAGTAGTTTTGGGTGTATACCACGGGGGTGTCACTCTAGTGGTAAAATTGGAAACACAGTTTGACATTAACGGGTGTAGGGATCTCAGGGGCATGGGCGGTAAGGGGATGCCGGGTGTGGGGATCTCAGACGTTTGAGAGGTAAGAGGAAGTGTCTTGCACAACAGTACAACGTTGATAAAATTTTGCAACGATGTAAAAAGTTTAGACATGAAGGAAGATGCGAAGTATTCTAAAATGGCGTATAGAACTTCGGGAAGTGTATCGTTTGCAAAACGTTGACGTTATTTTTTAATATTAATGTAAGTATTTAATTATTATTAGTTTTTCTATTACATATGACTGATTTGCTTCTTTATTTTAATTTATGTGTTGAGATACAACTTTGAATTGAACTTCTTTTTATTAAAAACAAGTATAAATATTTTTATGCTAATAATTAAACTTATAATTTAATGAAATTTATTCTTCACTTTACAGACACTACATACATCATATTTCCTGATCTTGAAGATAAAGAAACATTAAGAATATCGGTATGTACTCAAGTTTGATGTGTTTTTATAATTAAGGCTCAAGTCCGACTAGCCACTTCCAGCAACTAAAATATGGCTCAATGTTACCAAGTAACAGCCACTGCCAGTGACAGTATGCCTTCAAAACTCGACTTCAGTTTGTATTCAACTTCGAGGCATTTTTTAGTGACTTGAAGTGTCTGAGTTGAGCCTAACTTACGAGAACTAGCACCTTTGAAATATCAGGAAAACTAACATGTTTAACATATTTTAAAGAAAATTAACATGTTTAAAATATGCAGTGAGTTATCAAAAATGTTAGGTAACGTGGTGAGAAATAAAATGTGCTAATTTTTATGGCAAAATATCATACATGCTAATAAAATAAAACGTGCTAGTCTTAATAACGCAATTGATATAATGTAATATTGTACTTGAAATATATAAATTTTATGAATTAAGTGTAAAAAAATGTAAATCAAGTAATTTGTCATAGTTAATAAACATTAATTAAAACAATTTTGTATTTTTATTTCATTAATCTTAACGTAAGAATATTTTATTTATTCCTTAATAATCCGTGATGTTTTATTGTGTCTGACATAATTTGTGCATTTAATTTTTTGTACAATAAAAAATATTGTTTGACATAATAAAACATCATGGGTTGTATAGGTTAGATTTAATTCCAATAAACAGAAAACATGTGGATTTCAAATATTCGTATACTGGTACATGATTGGTGCAGAGTATATACATACCCAACCAATCAGAACCGTCGCACCTCTTAATGTCAAACGATGTTTCCAGTAAAATAACGTTGAGTGTCGCTTCTGTATATTTATTATTCTGTGGTGTATACTAGTTTATAATTATAATGAATCTAACAAAAAACTGAATTAATTATGTATTTTGAAAGTTGATTTACGTCATTTAGGTTATGTTCAAAATTCATACCTTCTGCTTAAAGCAAACATTTAAATGTGTAATAATTTAACTTATTTATTAATGAATTGTAATTGTTTTAATTTATTTTCACAGGAAATTGTCGGTTTTTGTGTCGTTATTCAATACACTATTTTTATCACTGAATAAATTGACAACTAACAGCTTAGTTCATTGTAGGCAAATAAAATAAATTTATTAAATTGTCACCCTCGTCGTGATAAGATATTATCAAATTCGCATACTTAAAAAATAAAAATAGACACAACTAGTCTTGTGACACTTTTTACGTTATATAATATGTGTTATTTATTTTATTTTAAATTGACATTTTAAAAATCCAATTTTTAATTTCGCGCGCTTTTTCAGTTAAACTTTAGTTTGAAGTAATATTGCAGATGGCGTTGTATTTTTTACTATTGTTGTTAATTAATTGTTGATATGATTGTAAATTTCAAAATAGTTATCAATCATACCTAGTAGCCTAGTACCTACATTAAATTTTCGTGTAATTCTTGAAGTGGTACTTAATAAACATGCTATCAGTAAGCTAATTAAACATAGGCATATTAAACATATTAAAAATTGTTTAATATGTATAATGACAAAAACGAACAATTAGATACTAATAAGTATTAAATAAAAGTTAAAATTACACGGAAATTTATTTATTGTGTTACGAATCGTAAGAAATAATATAATGCCACTTTTACATACTATCACATCACTATTTATACTTAATTTATAAAATAATATATTGTTAATATTAAATGATATATAATAATAATATTAATAATAATACACTTTCTTAATAGCCTGACGATTATTCTGTAAATCGAAAGCTTGCGATTATTAAATTTCTTTATATATAATTTCTGACGCTTAGACAAACAAGTTGTTTTATTTATAATAATAATTTATATTATATTATACCGCGATTAATAGTTAACTATATTTGGATAATTTTTCAAGATAAAATATGTAGGTACTTAATTAAATATTTTCTCAAATACAAGTTTAAGGATATAAATATAATACTGACCTATAAAGTCCGATTAATATCATAGAAACCCAAAATAACGTAATTTTAATCTTATAAAATGCTAAAATCAATTGTTATTTTTCTACAAAAACGATTTTTTAAAAGCATATGAATTAAAAAATAAAATATATGCAAATGATACGCCACTGGGCTATAATTTATATGTTTCGGCATGTTGAATAATATATAAATAGCTGACCTTGAAATTTTTAGGAAGAACACTAATATTATACATCCTTAATATATATAAAGCTCAACGTCTCTCTGTCTGTCTGTCTGTCCGTTCGTGCGCTTATCACTCGAGAACCACTTATCCGATTTACGTGTTTTTTTTTTTTAATTCATAGGTACGTTCTCTGGCCAGGTTATAGGCTATATTTTGTTAGGTTAGGTAACATAACAACCAAGCAGTGACTAAACCGTTCAATATAGAACAAAATAATGTATTAAAGAATTGTGTAGAATCAAAAGTTCTACAATAAAGTCCGCGACACCATATATCTAACTGTTATATTTAAGCCACAATGACTGCTTTTATGTTACAAAGAAAACATAAAATATTTGGGTTCTGTTTACGTGGTCTTATGACCTGCAAAACATTAATCCTTATCGAAATAAATAATTTCAATACTTAATCTAGATATAATTTGCCATTTACAGCATCCGATTTGGTCGTATAGTTTAGAAAATATCGAAATATACATATTGGAACATATTATTCGCGCGATTGTGACCGTGCGCGGGGTGCGGCGAGGGAACGTGCCAACACGCTGTGCAGAGGGGACAGGCCGGTATTCTTTTGATTGTCAATTGTTTATTTTGTTTTCAATAATTAACTTTTAAATTTAAATAGAACAAAAATTATTTTTAGTTTTTGTTCTGATTCGTTTTTGTTAGGTAGGTAATTTAAGTGTTATTTGGTTTTTATTACATTAATAACTAATCATGTTTGTACTATATATTTTTTAAATCCTAAACAATAATTCCGTAGTCCACGCGAGCGAAGCCGCGTGGGCCCAGCTAGTATGTTATAAATGTAATAAAATTCTATGAAGTGGGTGCTCTAATATAATCTTTACAATATTTTTATATATTTACTTTGCTTTCAAAATAATCAGGTACTAAATAGGTAAATTATTCGATAACAATTGTCCTCATCGGCTTTAAAATAAAATATTACGGTTAACAAGAAATGATCTAGTAACCGCGTTATGACGTTATCTACTTTCTTAAACTAACAATAAATCAGTGAGAATTCTATTGATTCGTTCAGTGAACATAAAAGTCACTGAAATTAGTGATCTATATACCAACCCGTGGCCTTCGGGCCACATGCGGCCCGCGAGGATCTTCGGTGCGGCTCGCGAGGATAATTAAAAAAAAAATATATAGTAATAAACCTGCATTGAAATTAGCACGACTAAAAAAAAAATATATCTGCCTTGGGAACCACGGGACTTTTTTATACGTAATCCTAACAGTGAATAGTATACGTGATTCTTATTTTATTAAAACATTTCTCACAAACTAACAAGATAGAATAAAATGAATAATATAGGTAATATTATTCTCTCCATTATAGTGTTTTTTTAACGTAATAACTGAAAACGGATGTTTACTCTTGTAAATTTTTGGATTAATTTTGAAATAAGAAAAAAATGTTTTAGATGAAAAATACATTTTTTTCCAACATTTATGATTTAGCCAGAAATAATTTTTTAATGTAATTATTTGAGTTTATGCTATGCGGCCCAGAAGGTTCAAAAGGTTGGACACCTATGCTATATACCAGTTGTCACTGATCGATCAGTGAACTGAAATTTATTAATGGTTCGAGTTCGGGTTTTGGTTCAGCATGGTTCAAAAACTGTTATTTTTTCGAGTTCGGCATCGTTTGTAATTGAAAGAAAGTTATTTTGTTCGAAAAAAAATTGTATAATTAACAAATAAAACATTTTCAGAAAAAAAATTAAAAGCCTTTAAAATATGTTCAAAAAAAAGGGCGAAAAATAAAATAAAATTTTAAAGATTGAAATCTATAGGCATGCACATTTACAAAAAAAATACTGAAATACATGTTACATTATTTTTATTGTAGAATAACTAGAATATTTATGCTAAGTTTCAAGTAAATCCGACCAAAAAAAAAATTTAAACCCTCTTTTACCCACATAGGGTTTGAATTTCGAAAAATCATTTCTTTCAGATCATATTCACGTCAAAGCACCCCAACGAAGTCAATAACATTTTTTATTTGCAAGATTTCGTGCACGTAAAAAATGACACGTACACACACATACAACTTAAATACACTATAGTAACCTTGAAACATGCATATGTATATGTTGAAATTTTTGATTTTGATTTTCGAACCGATTACAATAACCTCCAGTCAAGAATAAAATATTTTATAAAAACTTTAAAAATTCAAGATATTTAAAATATAAATGTAATAAAAAATTAATTTACTTGTATTGGTGAAAAGTTGATTCGCTTGCTTCAAAGCAGCATAGTTTCTTGAAGCGCTTCTTGCAACTTGACGCAACATCTCGGCACAATAATAATAATGAATCACAACAGTAATAACAGATTACTTCACAAGGATTAGGAAGTCAGTGTCTCGACAACTCTTCGAATTTTCGTTTATTATATATATGCAATTTTTTTTACTAAGCCATAGGCGTCGCTGAAGTAGGTAAATAAAATGAGAACATAACCGGATTTTATGTAAAGTATCATTTATGCATATTTTATTAAATATAGGTATTAATGCTGTATCTACTCAACGTTGGATGTCGGAATGTCACCACATTGGTAAGTATTATGATTTTATCAAATAATAAAGTACCAACATTATAATTTTTAATTAAATGTACTGAATTAGAAATATGTGTTGATATTTGATTACTATTTAACTGTCTTATATATTATAATAGCAACTGCTTTACATTGTTTCAAATTTGACGATTCTTTCTTTTATATCTTTTGTGTCATAGTACTTATCATTTTGTAATCATTAACAAGTGTCCATGACTACGTGCTCATTAGTGGTTTTACCTTTGCCATTACTGGAGAAAAAACATGAACAAAATAAAAGGCTATAATTAAAAAAAAAACTATATTTGCGGAATTTGGTAATTAATTAAATAAAGAGTTACTTGTTTTATTAGTAACATGAGTTCATGAGAATTACAAAAAACAAGCCAAAAACCGAAAACTTGCTCTTATAGCGGCCATAACTGGTGCCTTTACCTTATATGTATTTTACTCCGCCTTGCGTCACATTTGGTGAAAGTTTCATTTAAATCAGCTCAGATTAGTGTTAACAAAAAATATAATTAATAATTGGTGTAACTTCGAATTGTACAAGTGAAAATATTTTTAGCACTCCACGAAAACAATGAATTTGGTGCCCTTTACAAAAATTTAAATAAATATTAATATTCTCGCTCTAGAGTTCTAGACATTTGTTTTATTTTACTACACGTAATATTCCTAACAACGGAAATTAAAATATTTATCCTGGCTTTCATGTTTTCTAAAATAATTTTTTCAATAAGATATTTTTTAATTGGTCGACGCCGCCAATCTTATATAAATTTTCCTCTTCCTCTGACATTTAATATATAAACGATTTAAACACATGTAGTAAATAAACAAAATTAGAAAACTGCCTAGTCATTGCTAGCTCTATAAAATTCGCCAAAAAACCTGTACTGGTTTAATAATAATACATATGTGAAACACCGAGCGTTCAAAGACAGGTACGTAACCATTAGACTCGATGCTATTGGTTTTAGGAACTGTCTTAGTGTCTTACAATTATATACATATTTTTTATTAAGTTCATTATATTCAATTTTTTTGTCAGATTTCCAATAGGCCCGATAGACCCAGATCTAGAACGGCACATTTTCAACGATTATATTAATTATTACCAAAAATCTGTTAACATATATAATATAATTCGATGGTTAATAAAATTTGTTATAAATGAAAATAAATACAGTCGACTCTCGATAATTTGAATCTCTAATAACTTTTTTTCCATCATCGTCCCCTTGTAGATCGGTGTCAATGCGGATTTTGAAGTCTAGAAAAAATAAAAATTAATAACAGGCAAGGACCAGTCGGAAAATTTAGTTGAGGTTATAATAAAGAGAAAAAACAAAAATTAAACACAAGATAAAGGGAAATTGTGAATTGAGGGGTTGATAGTGGTTTTTTGCTATTTTCAGCGAAATATGACCTCCTAGCGGAAAATGTACAATGCAAAAGTTGTAGATAATAAAAAAATCTTAAACTTTTATACAAGTCATTTTTCAATATAACCTCAAATTTTCCGAGAAAATGGCGGAAAACCGATTTTTTGGTTTTTTATTTTTTTTTCTCGTAAAAATAATTCAATTTACATGAAATTTTGTGCAAATATACCTTTTTTTGCATTGAATAAGCATGATTTTTTTAGAATCTGGAAAACAAGTAATTTCCGAGATATTTACATTTTTTGAAAAAAAAGCTAAATCTTCCACGGAAAACTTTATTGGTGTTTTTTTCGATTTTAATATTCTATCTGGGCTCATTTTAACTGTTGAAATGTCTACTTTAAAATGGTATATACATGTTGATGATTTATTTTTCATGAAACCACTTAAAATTGAGAAAAACCAAAAGATATTGGCACTAGCCTATTGGTAATTTTAAGTTGTAGTAATGGCATCTTGCTCACCAACACTCTATAATTTGAAGTCAGTGCTCCTCAACTCTCTATAATTTGAAGTCTTTTGAATCACAATAGAAAACTCCTTGGACAATGCAAGATGAAATTCGTTAACCCAAAAAAAATTACGGACTTCTTTTCGAAATAAACATTTATATAATTTTAATATTTTCATTTTTTTATTTTTCATAAGTGAATGTACCAATTGAACCATATATGTACATAGTATGTATATGTATTACTTTTTAAATAAAGACCACGTTGTACTTTTAGTCAAACTCTTGTTTATTAGAATTTTTTCCTAACTTCCTCTCGGTAATTTGAACTTTTTTTCTGCGCCCTTGAGTTTCAAATTATCGAGAGCCGACTGTAACATAGCTACAAAAAAAGTGCGAAGCCAAAAGAGCGACCTATATAGCATTGTAGTATTGGTCAAGCATAGTCTAAATCCAAATTTTTTGAATTTTCTGCTTACCAGTTTTTTTTAATTTGATTTTGAGTTCCGGTAAAAAAAAACTCAAAAAAGTGTGCGATACCAAAAAAGCGACCTATATAATATTGTAGTATTGGTCGAGCATAGTCTAAATCCAATTTTTTTTAATTTTCTGCTTACCAGTTTATTTTTTATTTGAACTTGAATTTTGGGTTTAGGTTGAATTTTTCCAAGTTGGCTAAACCCAAAATTCAAGCTCAAATATAAAAAAACTGGTACCTAAGCAGAAAAATCCAAAAATTTGAATTTCGACTATACTCGACCAATACTAAAATGTTATATATAGGTCGCTTTTTTGGCTCCGCACTTTTTTTGTGTAGCTGTGTAATTTTTGTCGAGAATGGGCCACTCTTTAGTTACGACTCTGTGTGCAGAATTCTTACCTAAAATAGCATTCTCTATGCGGATATCAAAGAAGATATTTACTAGTATTTTTTTAATACGCGAATCACTTTTTTGCATTAAGAACTATCTTTCAGATTAAAAATTTTTTATATTAAAAGATTTGTAACCGAAATACCTCTTTTAATTAAAAATGGTAATCGAGTATTTGGCGAATTTGAATAATTAAATGGTTTTGTTTAAAATCAATACAGTTTAGTCATGGTCTCAACGGGCTCCCACACCAGGATTTCTAGCGGACCCCTTTCCTCTAACATTTTTATTTATTTATTTAGTTAATTATATTAAATAATTTAACGACTATCTTGATCACCCGCCACTCCGGGTCACCAGGCTGTTTTTTTCTCTTAAAAAAATGATTGCAAAGCTTCTCGTATTTTCGATATGTCGAGGAAACAAAAATATCAATTTCCTTGTACAAAAATCCGATTAAAACAATAAATAAGTACATAAAAATAGCACACCGACAGGGTGGAGGGCAAAGGGGGCGCTCGCTCCGAGCGACAGTTGGCTAGGGGCGGCAAGTTTAAGGTAACAACGAAAAAAGAAAAAAGGTCTTCAATTTTTATATTTAGCATATAGTGTAGAGTGAAGGGACGGCAAATTTGCCATCTGCCCCTGACGGCAGAAACCTACGGTGTGCCACTGAATACAAAAAACATTATGGACCAATTTTCATATCTTTTTCATTCGGTTATTTTTGAGGTCATTCAGTTAGTTCATGACATTTTATTTAGTTAATTATATTAAATAATTTAAGGACTAAAAAATCACCCGCCACTCCGGCTCACTTGGCTGTTTTTTTCTCTTAAAAAAATTTATTGCAAAGCTTCTCGTATTTTCGATATGGCGAGGAAACAAAAATATCAATTTCCTTGTTCAAAAGTCGGATTAAAACAATAAATAAGTACATAAAAATAGCACACCGACGGGGTGGAGGGCAAAGGGGGCGCTCGCCCTGAGCGACACTTTGAAAAGAAAAAAAGGTCTTCAATTTTCACATTTAGCAAATAGTGTAGGGCGTAGGGTGTGCCATTGAATACAAGAAACATTATGAACCAATTTTCAAATCTTTTTCATTCGATTATTTTTGAGGTCATTGAGTTAGTTCATGACATTTTTCAAAATACGCGTTTTTGAAAGGGTAGAAGTAGGGCCATCCTAAGATATTAGGCGCCCGTAGACTACTAACAATAATGCGCTCCTCTTCGTGAGAAAATACACGGCGGAGGGGTACGGGGTGAGCAGTAAAATTTTACAAATGTTTCAGAACTAGATAAAGTCAATATATTACCAATAAACAAATAAAAATACAAAATATAGTAAACAATGGTCACGTTCACAACTGACCAAAAACACTGAACAACGAGCTTTGATTGGTTGATTCATGGAATTTCTGGTGGAATGTACCACAAATTTAAAGAATGTCATTTTTTAAGCGTGTAAGGAAGTGAGAAAGAAGTAACCAGAAAGAGATAACAACTAGTGTTCTGGCAGAAACGCTCAACATTCAGTGAACATAAAAGTTATTTGGTTAGCCTGGTCACCAGTTTCTATCTCTTTCTAGTTACTTCTTTCTCACTTCCTTACACGCTTAAAAAATGACATTCTTTTAATTTCTGGTACATTCCACCAGAAATTCCATGAAACAACCAATCAAAGCTCGTTTTTTGGTCGGACGTGAACGCTTCCAATAAGACCAAATAGCATGGCTTGGCCATAAAAAGCACACCCTTTAGACTTTTGAAACTATTGTTTTTTTAAGAATGTTTTTAAAAAATGTTAATTTTTTACTCTCATTTCTTGTCTAAATTATTATATTAATAGTAATAATAGTGGTTTTATAAGTTAAATGACATAACCTCACTTTCATGTAGTATATTTTCTTAAAACAATTTGTCACAAAAGAATAAATCAATACAGAACCTGAAAAACATCTTCCACAAATAATAAATATCTAATACATTTTAATTTATCATAATACGTTAATCATACAACTATATTTTTTCGGAATTAACATTAAATTTCAACAAACACAATTCAAAATTTTTAAAAAACATACCATACCAACAATGAAAAGTATGAACAAATCCAGATGTTCATTTTCGTCGTATATTTTCTTAGAAAAACGTATCAAACAATGTGACAATAACATAATTTAATACAATACAAAATTTAAATGTACATTTTTTAACTAATGACATATAAAATGGATACATGATTTTTCGTAAATTGTATTAATATGACAATGTATAAAAATTTAATAATAATTAAAAAGATAAAATACATAAATACATCCACATATTTTTAAATTACAACGATAACAACTGTATTCACCTAATGTCTGGCGTTTACAAAAAATTACATTGATCTAAAATAAAAATAATATTTATAGGTTATACTATATGATATTATATTTTTGATTTAAAAATGAACTTACCTAATTTTATCTTGTTTAAAAAGTCATTGATTGACTTTGAATAAAATAATTAAAATACAGAACATATCGACGTAGCTATATACATATAAATTATAATAATATGTATAATATGACAGATGAAGTCATCACAAAACATATAGAATGAAGCTAACAATAAGTAACTATAGTGGCGCTCGCTGTGGATATTTATCGAACTACCTCGATCACTACCTATATTTGCGATTCCGAAATTCGTTAAAATAAGCAAAATGATGTAAATAAACTGCAAATTTCCTTACTACTAGTTATCCGATTTGGTTGAGTTTTAATAGGGTTCTATTCTGCAAATAGATTAAGCGATTTCAAAAGGTTTTGTGTTAATTTATTACGTATTGCGAGCTGCAGTTTGTTGAAAAGGTGTAAAAACGGGCCAAAAACGACAAATTGAACCTTGTTTATATTTTTATGACAGAAAATTAAAACCAATCGATATTAAATTAAGTGAATACGGAGACTGTAATGTTCTCATTTATAAAATGTAAACATGTAAGGGGGTTACTGAAGAAATTTAATATATAATGCTCGTTTTATCAAATTTCATACGAAAAAAAAAATGGAACGAGAGTAAAACCACACTGCAAAGCATAGCATGCTTTGGGTGTGCTAATTGGATACTGTAAAGGGCAAATTATATCTACATTAAGTACTTATGAAGACGAAATCATTTATTTCGATAAGGATTAATGTTTTGCAGGTCATAAGTCTACGTAAACAGAACCTAGAAAATTAATTTTCTTTGTAACATAAAAGCAGTCGTGGCTTAAATATAAAAGTTAGATATATGGTGTCGCGGAGTTAATTTTATTTTTTTAATTATTATTATAATAATGCGACAGTGTTATGGGTTACGGCCGAATAATACACTTAAATTCACAATTAAAACAGTCGTATTTTATTTTTGTATCTATGTATATTATTTTGTGAAGGTAGCATTTTTATTTTCAATCAGTTATTTTATACTTTTTAAAGGTTAAAATATTTGTCTTATTTTATTTTTATGCGTTACCCACGTGTATATGTACGATCTAAATTAAGAGTAGAAAATATTTTCTCTGGGTCGGCCCAAAATTTCCGCCCCAAAATTCTGGCTATAGCCAAATTAGCTCAGTGGTTAGGGTAACCCGAGGTAGAAGAGTCTTAAAACATAAATATTCATCAAAATTATAAATCACAGTAATTTATAATCACTGTAACATGACGAAAAGTAAAAATATAACAATATTTTGCAACACCACTGCAGTTTTAAGGTAATTCAATAATAAACATATTTACTCGATTGTCCTTGACAGTCAGAAAACAAAATAGGAAGGGGCTCTCCAAATCGGTAATGACTATCTTGAATTATATAATAATAACTCGCGATACACGTGGCGACATACAGCACCGGACTAAAAGTGGAAATGGGAGGGGGGGGGGGGCGTAACTTGAGGTTGTCACATTAGGGTTGCTATAACAAAAGTATTGATCCAAGTTAAAAGTACAAGATAATAATATAAAAATTACAGCGTATTTCTATATGCAGGTTAATTTAGATTAATATACAGGGTCGATAAAAAAAAACTAAAAACACTGAAAAGTATACCTAACAGGTACATGAACCTGAACCTGAACCGTAAACCCGAAAAAACCCGTATTTTTCTTTAACCTGAACCCGAACCGAACCGCTATATCTCAAAGTCAACGAACCTGAATCTGAACCCGAACCTTTTCATGGATAACCAGTAACCATATATTTTTAAAAGGTTCACCTTGGGTTGCATAAAGCAAAATTAATCACGATTAGTTAATCAGTTGTTTTAAAACCATTATTACGTTAGTTCTAAAAAACGATCACATTTATGATAAATTTTATAAGGTAAAAAATGATCATATTTAGTGAATTGTTCATTTACAAATCGAAATTAAGTTTAGAATTAACATTAATCATGGTTTGAAAACAACTGATTAACTAATCGTGGTTAATTTTGCTTTATGCAACCCAGGGTCAATAAATTATTTTTAATATTTTAATATTTTTCTCCAATAATTTTTAAAAGAGATTATAAAATGTACTAATGCTGGAAATCTATTTGAATTTTATGGTATGATGTGACTTATCAAGTCAACTACTGATACTTTTTTAATTCTACAACTGAATTACATTTCAATTCGCAAAAAAATCTGAAAAATAGAAATTTCAATCTTTAAAATGTAATTTTATTTTTTGCCCATTTTTCAGCAATATTTTAATGACTATTAAGGTTCGATCCAGACTATCGTGCCGGTCCAGGTCAGGTCTCGATCCGGTCTCGATCCAATCAATGAAAGCATTCAGGTACCGTGCCGGTCTCAGTCCAGTCACGCTCCTATACAGTATTTACTATACTGAATATTTGACTGGAGCGAGACCGAACCGTGACCGGCACGATAGTGTGGATCGACCCTAAAGGTTTTTTCTTCTTCATAAAATGTTTTATTTGTTAATTATAATTTTTTTTTCGAACAAAATATTTTTCCTTCAATTACAAACTTGAACCCGAACCCGAACCTTAACCCTAAAAAAATAACGGTTTTTTAACCGAAATAGTTTGCAACATGTAGAACCCAAACCCGAACCGAAATTTATGTTTGAACTCGAACCGAACCCGAACCATAAATAAATTCCGGTTGAAGTCCCTGATACCTACCTAATAATTAAATTTAACGGTTTTTGAAGTCAGTTTTTTATAGGTTTGGCATCGACTGTTAAATTTAATTATTAGGTATAATTTTCTGTCTTTTTAGTTGTTTTTTTTAGTCGGTTTTATTTTTATTTTTTAAGTTTTTTATTTTTCCCTTTTCAACAATCGTCCAAATTCGGCGAATATTTTTGGGAGTTATGCTCTAACATACATAAAAAATATATACAGATGAATTGAGAATCTACTCCTTTTTTAAAGTCGGTTAAAAAACAGAGCCGTACTTATGTGAGGGATAATGGCACATAGAATATATGTTTACTTAACTTTTGTGGTTGTTGAAAACAGGGCCGTAACTACCACCGGGGCCCCCGAGGTTAGGGGGCCCCCGCAGTAGCGTACAACTTTTATTTTTATTTGGTGCTTGAAAATGTTATACATATTTTGATTTATTATTCATGAAAATAAAGTTAATAGGAAATGTACATTAAAAACCTGAGTTTGTCGACTAAAAAAAAAAGGTCTTCAATTTTTCATATTTTGGGTGCCCCTCGGTCTCTTCATGCCTCAGGGCCCCCGAGCCTGTAGTTCCGGCCCTAGTTGAAAAGCAAAAAAGGACGGACGGACGACAAAGTGAGATTAAAAGTGGACTTCACTTACACCTTGTGCCTCGGTATGTGAAAGTACGGCCCTGTAAAAAACGTATTGTTTTGTATGAAGGTCTTAAAAGAATAGTCTCTAACGATTCTAATTGATATGTATTCATTCAGCGGCGTGTTATGGCAGTTGAAGGCTATATAGAACAAAAGTTTGGGGCCCCATTTAAAAAAAATCTTATTGTAATAATGTGTAAGCGTTTTTTTAAATTAAATACCATCGGGGCTCCCCTTTTACCTCGGGGCCCTAGGCAGTTGCATAAAGTACCTACTCAAAGCACCAATGAATTCTTAATAATTTTATTAAAATATTTATTTAATAAAACAGTCAAGTACGTTGTGGGCACGCACATGATAGGGTTCCGTAGTCATTCTCACTACGATTTATAAAAAAAGGTTATTTCAAAATTTTTCATAAATTATTCTTGCTACAGTGTTCGTTATAATTTTCATTGAAATATAATTAAAAGTTACATTCTGGAATTTTTTAAAGATTTTTTCATCTTAGAAATTAAAGGGGGGGGGGACGCTCTGACAACGACGACATTGAAACGCTAATATATATCTTGACTGAAGGGTTAAAACCAAAAGTTCCTAAAATATCTGTTGTTGCATTTTAGACATATTTGAAGACACAATGGATAAGTGAAAAAAAATTTGAATATACTTTTCAGTCAATGAAAAAGGGTCCAAAAAAGTAGAGAACGCGATGACGAAAAAAATAGGATGCAAGAGTAAATTTTATGGGGTGCCAAAATTGACCTAACGACGAAAATAAATCACCAGGGGGGGGGGGGGCGTTTTTTCACTTTTCGCCGTTAAAATAATGTCATGAAAAGTTCCAAATAAATGTATTTATCACTTGTTTTAACTACAGACTAACACTGACAAAACCAGCGGGGGGGGGGGGGGGCTTGGTTACGTCACTGCAAACCATCTTCAAATATCAGTATTTCTTTTCTCCTTGAAGTAATTGAAATGTATCACCGATGACATTTTTCAGTCCGGTCCTGATAACATAACCAGAGGGGGGGGGGTGCCTTGGTTACGTCACTGCAAACCATCTTCAAATATCAGTATTTCATTTCTCTTTGAAGTAATTGAAATGTATCACCGATAAAATTTTTCAGTCCGGTCCTGATATCATAAATTATATCATTGCAATTTGACATATATATTATTTTGTTTGCATTACTCAGCATATTTTTCGAACAGGTTTTTTCTATTGCCTTTTTTTAGATCTTACTGTATTAATATATTTGTGATAAATCATAAAATACTGATTTGCGAAAATATGCAGAAGTACCATAATGCCGTGTTTAGACCGAAAAAACAAAACAGCAACATCGTGGCTTTTTGACAAACTTTTAAAACATTATATCACAGATGCATTGGTCTCATTCGATAAAAATACTTCAAAATTTTATTTTGTATTATAAAAACATCTGAAAAGTAAATGCACAGTGCTGCCTCGTGCTAAATTCACCAAAGGTAGTTAATTATTCAATAATTTAAATAAAAACCGATAGTGTTTATATAAATTCCCTGGAACTGGTTAACCATTTAATTTTTATACAATTTTACTAAAAAATATTAGGTAGTTCGAAATTTTTCTTAAAACGCACCTGAATATTTTTTCATATATTTTTAATTTTTTGGAAATTTCAATCTAAATCTAAATTTATGCAAATGTCAAAATGACATTTAATATGTATATCCAAGCAATATCAATTTAGAAAAACAAAACACGAATTTTTAAAATAAATTGAGATAAATCTTTGTAAGGGAATATTTTACAACAAACGTTGTAGACCCATATTATAGGAAATTTAATGCTATACAAAAAATATTCTATAAAATTTTCACGTAACATGTGTCGTTCTTGAGATATCTTGAAAAGATAAATATTTTAGAGTGTCACTCCTCCCCCTTACATACGATTTTGAAATGGGACCGTCCTCAAGCCAGACCCAACCATCCGACCAAGTTTCAATAATATCGGTTCAGTGGTTCATGAGTTATGCGTGTGACAAGGATTCAGGGTACAGACGGACGGACACATTGACAGATACGGAACGAAAAGAGTTTGCATTGACGTGAAACGGATAAATCAATTTAAAATTTTGAAATCGGAGAACATTTTTTTTGTCTCAATCTGAAAGGATCACATAGCTTCTCGTATCTTCGATATTGCGAGGAAGCAAAATAGTTTTAACAATTAAAATAATTTAAGTTAGGTACATTAATAAAACAATATTTTAAATGTTATTTTAAGAAAACAACGGGAAATTAAAACCATACCCGATACTAAAACATAATTTGTTCGTATGTGGCCGCGGGCCGCACATAAGAGCACGGCGGGCCGCAGGCGGCCTTAAATAACTTTAAAAGTCAAGGTGTCAGTCGGTCTTTGGTACCTTGGTGCAGTTTTTTTTAAATCGCGAAAAGGTCTACAAAAAGTAAAAAAATGTGTTTTTAAATCAAATTTCTTTTATATCATCTTTAGACTATTTTGCATAAAAAAGGTCCCTAAACTCATAACTGTTAGGCCCTCCGCACACGGAGCAACCGTTTTGCAACGAGAATCGCAAACCAGTTGCACAAGCAACCGTTTGGTGACTTTACACGTGTAATATAATGGCCCTCCGCACACGGTGCAACTGAAACAAAACTGATTTGCAATCAGTTTCCATCTGGTTTCATGCAACTGTGTTTGCAGGTCGAATTTCGGTTTTAGTTGCGTGGTTGCATGATACTTTAGTGTTATAATTATAATAATATTATTATTTATTTATAATTAAAATTATTAGTTAATTATTATTCCTATTAATAATTACCTACTTAGTTAGTTCATTCAGAATGAATGATCAGTTAATAAACATTAAATTCGTCGAGGAGGTGGAAAAACATGAAGTTCTATACAATTACAACCTTCCTAGGTATTCAAGAATGCTTGACATGTTGCCAAAAGTTAAAAAAACTTTAAAGCTTTAAAAAAATCGTGGTTTTTCTTCACGGCAATTCCCATAAAACTATCGACTGATCAAGATTCAGTCGCGCTCGTGTGCGGAGCGAGGACATAAATCGATTGCAAACTAGTTGTAAAATAGTCACTTCCGCAACTGGTTTGCGATTCTCGTTCCAAAACAGTCGCACCGTGTGCGGAGGGCCTAACTCTACTCTTTTATTTGTTATGAATTTTTTATGTTCATAAAATCTTGAATTTAGGTATTTTCAATAATGAAAATGTATAATTTAAAACTTTTTATAATCCTCAAACAAATGTTAACAATATGGTATAGGTACTTCAATTTCAAGATTCTTACCGGCAACCACCTTTATTTTAATTAACAATTAACCGCGTTTCTCTACTCTGCGCGTTTTTATTACCCTCTCACTACTACGATAATTTTTTTATAAAATTAAGATAATCGTTACTCGATGAAATACGATTCTGACGAAAAATATGTATAAAATCTTTATGGTAGAGAATTTAATTATCTTTAATTTTGTAAATAACTATTTTGCTGTGTGAGTGAGTGTGGGAGTATTAGTGAGAGGGCAATATGAACGCGCAGAGTAGAGAAACGCGCTTAATTGTTAATTAAAATAAAGGTGGTTACTGGTAAGAATCCTGAAATTGAAGTTTACCATATTGTTAACATTCGTTTGAAGATTATAAAAAAAATTATTAAGTCTAATAATATTAGTTGAACATTAAAAATTTTATAACAAATAGAGGAGTAGAGCTACAGTTATGAGTGTAAGGACCTTTTTTATGCGAAATAGCCTAAAGATGATACAAAAAATTTTGATTTAAAAAAATAGTTTTCTCCTTTTGTAGGGCCTTCTCGCGATTTAAAAAAAATACACCAAGGTACCGACTGGCACCGACTTTTTTAAGTTTTTTAAGGTCTCAAGTATACGAATCTAAACATAATTGTTGGTTGTCATATTATTTCCACTCACTTCCTTCTAGCGACTCGTTTATTTATGCAAATTAAAGGAATTATTATGATGTTTTGCATTTTTCCCATAGAATGTTTTGGGGGTGTTTTTCATACAGGGAGGTTAGATCTTTGGTGTCAATCAAGGGCAAAATTACAAATCGATGTTGGAACACTATTTGAACAAAGAACTTGAAAATTACCAACCCCAAGGAGGAGTAATTCTTCAACTACAAGTCGATGGAATATTTCCAAGATAAGGAGATAACTGTTTTAGATTTGCCCGGGAATTCACCCGATCTGAACCCTATTTTGTGAATTTATAAGCCATTTGCAAAGCTATACTGTGCAAAATCGACTGCACTACAAAAACAAAGATGATAGAAACGGTCATTCAGGTTTGGTATCGGGATGAAAGAATCTCTAAAAACTGTCAAAAACTAGTGGAATCCATGCCAAAACGAGTAAAAGCAGTTATTGCAGCCAAAGGGGGACATATTTCCTATTAATTAGGGTAATGGTAGTTGTATAATTTTGTAAAAATATTATTTTACAAGCAATAAACGGTTTTACCATAATAATTGCCTCTGATTCCATTAATTTGCACAATACTTTTTTTAATTTTATTCTAAGGGGGCAAATCGTCTCTTCGAATCTCTTTTAATAAGTGTTTGATACCTCTGATATTTTACTAATTAACATTATATGAATGTCCTTGAGATTTCTTTTAGAAGAAAGATGATATTATGCATGATGACTTTGCAGAATTTAAAATTAGTATTTTTAAAATGTGATAAGAAATTTCAAATAAGTATATAGGTACTATAAATATATTGTTTATTAATATCATTACTATTTGTCATATTTATTATTACAAAACATACGTCATACATTATGATAATAACCGAATCATGGCCCCCACATCTTATCACGGGCCACCGGGCCAGGGTTTTCGGCGGGCCCTCTCCAACTAAAAAAAAACATGGCCCACACAAGAGGGGGAGGAGTTAGGGTGACCAGATTTTAGTTTTTGTAAACACTGACATGTAAATGAAGATCTATTTTTTATTTTATTTTATCCTTTTTATTTTTATATTATACTTTTTATTTTTATTTTCATAAAAATTAATTAAATTTTATTATCCTAATCTGCACTTTTGCGTCCCCTCTCTTTTTGACGAAAGTTTTTTTTTTTTAGTCGTTATCATTTTTTGAAAAACCCAGAGATATTTCACCGAAACCCTGAGCCCGGAGAATCAGTATGCAAACCCTGAGACTTCGGGTCAAAACCTGAGACCTGATCACTCTAAGAGGAGTATGTCTGAGCTCTAGCCTGGTGGCCTGGAGCTTACCCCCCCCCCCCCGCCAGGCTAGAGTCTTGTCACCCCCATCCCCTTGTGGGGGTCATGAACTGAACATGAGTGAAAATCGATTATTTATTTTATTAAACGTCAATATTATGTCAACAAAGGACCCCGCAGTTTTTGATAGGGAAATGGCTTTCAGTCAATCTCTTTGAAACCAACTGGAAAATATTCTCTAAATCATCCCGATTAAAAGTCTCAATGGTCGCAACCGCCTAACAATAAGTTCCCGAGGTCTCGCGCAAAGAGCTGTTTTGTACCTAATACTGCAATAAAAAAATCGATATAGTACAGAACATTTTGAACAAAGAAATTAATTCTTATGTATCGTTTTGTTTATTTAATTTCTAAAAATATTAGTTCGAAATTTTTCTTAAAACGCACCTGAATAAAATATTCATTCAAACTTTAATATTTGACATGTGAAACATAACGAAATATAATTCAAAATTTAATTGCCGACAATTTAGTTTCAGTACATTTTTTACATCCAATTGACCGTTCACGAGATTTGAAACAAAAAATAATATATCCAACACAATTCTTACTGTTATCGTCTAATAGTCATCAATTTCAACTTCAAATTACTCAAAATGTACAATATTAAGTAAAAAATAATTAATTGTTTATTATTCTAAACTTTATGACGAATATATTCATCCTAAAGTTTTGGGCGTTTACAAATAGGAGCTATCAAGAGATTCCGCACTAGTGTTCATAGAAGTTTTTCCAGCTAAAGAGAATAAAAAACATGTTTGTAACCTATAAATATTTATAATTTTAATGTTTTGTCATATTTATAACATAAGTACATAAAATATATTATACAGGGTGTACTTTATAATAAAATTTTTTTTTGTTCGTATAGTTATTTTTTGATTTATTGATAAATGCAGGTCAATTTAACACAACTTTTCTATATATATTCATAAATTATTATAAAAGAACCATAACTTAACTTTACAAGTGCTTCATTATACATAACGAAAACAAAATTGGACGAGAACCGTTACTTTTCTTAAATTGTCATATATGTCATTCTACTTGTAGTGACCAAAATTAATTAAAAAATAATTTTACAGGATGATAGATTCACACATCTGATAGAGAATTGTCTGCTCTTCAATATTTGTCCTATTAATTTTTCTTGTGAGAAAACCCGTTTACGAGATATTTGAGCATGAACGCAAGTTTTACCGCGCGCGCAAATTTTCTCATAATTTTAACCCCCATTTATACCGTAACGATGACTCTTATCGTAAAATTTATAATAACAACTTTTGTTTAGAATCTAATAAACATTATTTTGGGTGTCTTCTATTTGTATCGTCCGGATAACCATTTGCGAGATAAATAAGAAAAACTAAATCCGTGGAGATATTTTTGCCCCTAAAAGGGGGATCACATCATGCTTCTATCAAAAAGTGCAGATGAAAAGTTCTTAACGTCCGGACTATAAGTTAAATATGTAGGAAAATTATTTTATTATAACGACATACCTACAATAAAGGTAGATAGAGTCGCATGCAGAAGTGGTCGACCAGTTTTCATTGAAATTCGCTTATCAAAAACTAAGTAAGCTCCTTCCATTTGATTATTATAATATTTAAATCATTTCTCCATGTATCAAACAAAAATAGATATTTTGAAACTCATTCACTAGATAAAGAAGTACTCTTCGTTTATAATAGGTACTCATATATATTTGTGCGATTAAATTATTATGTAATTTATTGAATATTGTATAAGTAAATTTAAATATCTTTTTTAAATATCTCCTATTTAATAAAGGGTTATTTACAGGGCCGGATTAAGCAAGCGCGGGGCCCGTAGCAAATGTTATAAAGAGGCCCTTGGCAGTGGCGTCGGGGGGGGGGGGGGGGGGGGTGAAACTCGGGTAGTAAATCGATAGCTTCACCCACTCCCTCCGAAAAAAGTAAATAGGATTTTTTTTGCACATTAAGCGGGCGTCACGCCGCTGACTGACTTGATTTAGAATATACAATCCTTTAAAAAATTGATAAGTTAATAAAAAATTAAGGGAAATTTTTTTGAATCCTTTTAACACTTGGCAAAGAACGGAAAGGGATGATAAAATTTGTTGAAATTTTTATTCAAAAATTAGAAAGCACAAACTTTTCAAAGTGCTTTGGAACACGTAAATTAAATTAATTTTCGCGTAAATATAACTGAAAATTTGAATTTTTTGTTTTGCTTTTTTTTAATTATCCTTTAATTTTTTTGAGGTGTGTATGTACATATAATAAAACACCACTCTTACAAACAAAATTTTCTTGATTTGATTTGAGCAAATTTAGAAAAATCGTTTAAAAAATCAAAGATCGGAGCTTCAAAAATCGATTTTTCGATTAAATCGAATCGAGATCGGAAACCCTAAATTTAAATTATTAATTATTGTAGATTTGGACACCCCGTATCAACCATTGGACGGTAAGTGGTAAGTCCAATAAGAGATATTTTTCCGCAAAGTCGCGGGGCCCCCAGAGACGCGGGGCCCGTAGCATTTGCTACTCCTGCTACGTTGTTAATCCGGCCCTGGTTATTTATAGTTTTAACGTCCCAAACTATTTTTTAATGAATCTATATTTCTTTACGTCTCATTGTTGTAGTGTATTTTCCAGAATATTCCAGATATTTCTAGTACTACAGGAATACTGGTAAAATTAAAGTACATAGAAGAGCTGCGAACCGAATACGTGTAAAATCATATGCTCGGGAACTGAGACCGGTTAAACGGCGCCGGATACCCGGCAGCCGGGTATATGTGAAATGGGCCATAGCCCATAGCCGGTTCTATTACTGTACATTAATAATTGTACATCAAATATCACTAATCTTCGAGCTCAGCTAGTAGTATATACATCTATTATTAAAATAAGACAAAGAAAATCAATATCTTATGAAATATCAATACAAATTTATATAGAGATTACAGAGTCATCTATACAAATGAATTTAAAGTAACTGCAGTCGGCATTAAAATAAATATGAATTGTTCAATTTAAAATTTAAAAAAATGAGAAGACAACAATGAATACAAAGAAAATATTAAATAATTTCTCATTTTTTGTTATTTATATTTTACTTTATAATATTAAGATTATAACATTTTTAAAATTAATCAATAAATTCTATTGTTGTAAAGTCGTAGGGTATTTTCCAGCGATGCAGTTGGTCACACTGATCCTTCACTGTCAAAAGGTAACTGTATTCAGTGACGTTGAAGTACTGTGCTGTGTGTCACTCCCTTTTTATAAATGATCTAATAAAATAATCCAATGTTAAAAATCAAACGATAGTTACGAAAATGTGCGTATAAGTATTATATAATCACTTTACATACATTAAATAATCTAACATATTCGACATGTCTGAAAAAATCAATACCGGAAAATACGTGTATAGATTTACAACATTACTTTTATATTCATTTCATAAATTGTAGATACACACTTCACTATGTCTGACCGAAAGGCAGAACTTGAACGCAAAAAAGCCAAACTTCAAGCAATTAGAGAAGAAAAAGATAGACGGAGAAGAGAAAAAGAACTAAAAGATGTCGAAGAAGCAGCTATTCGTGCCGCAGCAGGTGGAGGTGATAGAGATAATAGACGTCAGATCGATGAGATGCTATTATCGCTCGGAGTTGCTCCAGTCTCCGAAGTCGTTTCGACTTTATCTAGTATGAATTCGTTAACGTCTGACAACAGTGAGAATCAAACTCCTGATGCTAGTTTACAACCGGCGAGTTTAAATAGCATAAAGTAAGTTCGTTTAAAAATTATAGGTTATAATATGTCTGTTAAATTATTGATTTTTTTTAATATATTACATTTTTAGTTCAACCGCAAGACGGAAGCCCCAATTGTCCGTTGTAGCTGTTCAAGCGACCGACATTCCCCCAAAAGAGATGGTAGTCTACACGAAACAAACCCAAACAGTTCACAGCGGCCATGATAGAGACGGTGAGTATTGTAAATATTAAGAGAAAAAAATGCCACAATTTAATTATTTATGATCAGAAAGATCGGTTTCTTACAATTAATGCTTTTTGGTTTCTGATTATTACTAATGTTGGTTTAAGGGCTACCGTTTTATTTGACTTGCTATATAATTTGTTTACTTGCATTACTAACAGTTCTTTTTAAATTAATGATAATAGCAAAAATTATTGTACATATTTTTTATAGATAAGTATGAAAATCAATTATTATTTTATTATTGTTGTTAGTTATAATATTTTATAACATAATCCTTGGCAAATAAATATGTATTTTTATTGTACACTAACTTCAGATGAGAATATGTTTGCCCAGTTTCAATCTCTACTTCTGTCACTATTTAATTTCATTGCAGCCGACTGTTTAAATTTCTAATAACTTGCTTTAAAATCATAAATATGATTAACAAATTGTTGTTTTTATTAGGTTGTTGCAAAAATAATACACGTTTTTTATTATGAACATTAAACTTGTATATTTCAAAATATAATTAAGCTACTTAATCGAAATAAAAGCCATTGGATTCGATATACTTTTCCAAATTAGAAACAAGTTTGTTTATGCCGCTAACTTAAAACTCAGGAGTTCTGGAAGCAACAAATTGTTCGAAGGCACTTTTGGCATCTGCTTGATTATTGAACTCTTTGCCTTGTGGGAAGTTGTCGAGGTTTTTGAAAAAGTGATAATCAGTGGGCGAGAGGTCTGGCGAGTAAGGTGGGTGAGGTAAGGGTTCGTATCCTAATTTGTTCAGCTTTTGTAATGTCACTTGTGTGACGTGTGGCCACGCGTTGTCATGTAGAAGTATAGGACCTTCCTATTGACTAATGCTGGACATATGAACCTCAATTTTTTATACATTTCATCAATTTGTTGACAATACTGTAATTGTTTCACCAGAATTTAAGAAGTTATAGCGAATTAATCCTTGTACAGACCACCAAACGAGCACCATTATCTTCTTTGGATGCAAACTTGGCTTTGAAAAGTTTTGTTTCGTATAAGAAGTATAGAGCAAATTTCGTAACGACGATTTAATTCGTGTGACACTCATTTATCAAGCTTTTTTGTTTTGCCAATTGTAGTTAAATGTCGTGAAATGGTTCCTGGGTCTACTTGTAGCTCTTCTGCAAGTTCTCGAACAGTTGTATGTGGGTTAGCTTCCACTATAGCTTTCAACATGTCGTCATCAACAGCAGAAGGACGTCTGCGACCCTCTTGGTCTTCCAAATTTACTTCACCTGCACGAAATTTTTGAAACCAACTCCGCACCGTGGATTCATCAATGGACCCCTGCCCCCAAATTTGATTGATGTTTCTGGCCGTTTGCGCGGCACTGCGACCGAGTTTGAACTCATAAAATTTTTTTTTCTAAAATCCTTTTTCGACATAGTTTTTTAATCACCTTAAAATAGGTGAAAATGAAATTTTATGAAAAATGTTCAAAGAAATAAAGGAAGTCAGTAAAAAAATCTTTAAAATGATATATAACAATTAGTACTTTGGGCGACAACTTTAAGAGAAAATAGTACCTAAATCTAGGCATAGGAAAAACGTGCATTATTTTTGCAACAGCCTCCTCTGAAGTTATTAACCAACGATCACAAAAAAGTGAATTTACAATAAATCTGTATTTTGGTTTCACGTTGCATGAAACTAATTTTCTGAAAAACAATTTCTTTACTTGCATTTAATATGCTGTTTTTATTACAATTGCATTTTTACACGCCAAGATATTAAATTAATGTTTATTTAAAAGGCAATTCGTTTGTAATATTCTGTCAAAATAATTCTTAAATAAGCTGTTATTTTGTTGTTTTGACTTCTTACGATTTAAGATTTGGTGTGAAATAATGCAACTTGATTTATTGGCTTTTCTGATTCTTGGCTTCTAAATTTAATGATTGGCTTAATGTTTTAAATTCTTACAGTTTTATTTGATGTAATACTTAAGGGGTAACACCACTTTAACATCATAAAAACAATATATACTTTGTTCTATAATAAACAAAAAATTACAGTGCAAAAGGTGCTTAAGGTTACTTAAAAAGTCACCAGTAAAACTTTACTGTTCGTAAAACTTTAAATGCGTTTTCCTCAAAACTACTTTTTTCAATCTTAGCGAACACATTGCTTCAATATGGTTGCATAGATCAGTTTGAAATTTTGACAGTAGCTTCACGATTAGATAGTTTATAAAAATACGTAGGGGTTTTTTTTATTCGATTCAAACTTTTTATTTTGTAAACAATTTACTGCATATTTTTTGGCAAAAAATCGATTTTTTTTTCGAAAGTATACCATTTCTACAAAATTTGATTAACGGCTTAAGGATCACGCCCGAGTGTACTCGAGCAGCTATTATGTGCGAAAATTTCCATACCCGAATTAACTCGGGTAAACTTTAACTGCAGAAAATACCAATCCTAAATATACTCGGGTGAAAATAAATACGATTTTTGATATGTGGACGCGAGACAAAAGACAGCTGGGATGATTCAAACGAGATCCCCCCCCCTTTTTTTATTTATTTTATTATATTTTTTTTATGAATTTCTTTTATTTCTTGACCCACACTATACACCATAATATCAACTTTCAGTCCCATTTTGGGCCCAAAATGACTTTTATGAATAATATTTATGTCCAGTAAATAAAATTCATTCATAAAAAAAATATGTTTTTTTTTCATATTTAAATTTTTTAATGATAACTTAAGGCTTTTAAGGGGTTAAATAAAAAATCCCTACGTACTTCTATAATCAGTAGAATATAGATTTAAACATTTTTTTATATTTCACGAGAAATTTGTCCACCGCTGGAGGTGTTTTTAAAAAGATCATTTAAAAGATTGGCTCTCGCGCCGCTATTTTGTACAAAAATAATAATTAAAAAAATTATTTCTATACTTAAATATATGCTGAATAAACCCTCTAAAAAAATTCCTTTTATTATACTCCCAAAAAAATCGTCAAAGTTAGTTAGGCCTTTTTTTGGGTCACTAATGTGGTGTTACCCCTTAATACTCTCAAATATTTGTGTCTTTTTTAATAACTTTTATTACTTATTTAATTTATCAGGCCCATAATAAATTATTATTTTATTTATTTCTATTTTTCAAGTTTAAAAATCAAGGTTTGTTGATTTAATATTCGGATCTACTTTGTACACATACATATGTTTTGCATGTTTTTCACATTAATGTATTTGGTACAGGATTATTTATTTGCCAAGGAATTTTTTGATAAAATTAATAACGTTTTCATAAAAAAAATATTTATTAAAATTTAATTCATAATGTCAGATACATAATTTAATTATTATAACAATCCATGTTTAATTTTTATATAAAGTAAATGTTTCTTATCATATTGTTTATATTTTAAAATAATAATATTTTCATACATTTTATATATAAAATTATTTTTTATATAACCGGTAAATCTAGGTTTTCTTCCATGTTAGATATATGTTTTTGACAATATTTTACATACTCCCTCCCCCGTCCAAAAATGTTAATATCTTATATTATTATAAATTAATGAATATATACAGTGGACCTCAATTTATAATACTAATAAATTCAGGAGACACCAAACTACCCCGGTGCTGGTACAGCAGCCAATCAGCGACGAGTATTCGGTTGTGGGCGTGGTTAATAGTTGTTTGACCAATGAATGGGGTAGCTTATTTACTGACACCATTTTATTTGACTAATTGGTTCTGAAACCTCGAAAATATAATTTTTGCGGAATAAATTTTCCTCTAAAAGGTGTTTTGACTTCACAATAAATCTCATCAGGAGCCTAATAGTATTCTTGTGGTTAGAGTGTATTCAATGCCGGATTAAGTCAGTAGTAAATGTTATAAAGAGGCCATTTACAGTGGCATCGCTAGGATTGGGGGTGGGGGGGTTGATTCCCAGGGTGGAAATCGATAGTGTCCCCCACCCTGAAAGAAATAGGTTTTATTTTTTTATACATTAGGCGTGTCACCCCCTATGAATTTTTACGACAGAAAAAATATCAGTGGGCTCTATTTTTTTTTTAATAAATTGGATGTTATCACCCCTTATAGACTTGACAATGACCAAAAAAAAATCATTTGATTCAATTTATTAGACATTTTACTCCTTGGAAGCTTTAAATAACAAAAAAGGGGTAAATATGCTTTATTTTCAAAAAATTTCGATTAAATCAAACCGAGATTGGAAATCCTATAATTAAATTATGAATTACTGTAGATTTGAACACTCCGTATTGGACGGTAGATGATAAATCCAATATGAGATATTTTTTTCGAAAAGTCGCGGGGCCCCCTACTAAAAATCAATTGAAAAAAACAAATCACTATTTTTTAAATTAAATTGAGATAAATCTTTGTAAGTAAATATTTTACAACAAACGTTGTAGACCTATATTATAGGAAATTGAATGCTCTACAAAAAAGATCCCATAAAATTTTTACGTAACATGTACTTATCGTTCTTGAGATATCTTGAAAAAATAAATATTTTGGGATGTCACCCCTCCCCCTTACTCACGATTTTGATGATTTTGAAATGGGACCGTCCTCAAGCCAGACCCAACCATTCAGGGGACAGACAGACAGACAGACAACGGAAAGACCAATTTAAAATTTTGAAATCGGAGAACATTTTTTTTGTCTCATTCTAAAACGATCACAAAGCTTCTCGTATCTTCGATATTGCGAGAAAGCAATTGTTAATTGCAGTCCACTGCTTCCATAATATAAGAACGTAACACAGAAGAAAACTTAGTAATAACAATTTGAAATAATAATAAATAAAACCGATAAAATTTAAATTTAATGTTATATTATAACTGTATCTGTACGTTATGAGTAAATGAAAGAGTAGATACTATATGCTTGTGTGCAATGCTGACAACATAATAAGGATCTACTGCATCTTCTTCTCCCCTAAAAGGCTACTTTGAGGACTGGTGGCGACCTCGCAAAGGTTGGTTCATTGAATGTCGTGTGTTTTGTTACCCGTTACGATTTATTCTTACTTTTATTTTTTACTATTGGTATTATATTATAATGAAGGTAATTTATATTTTAACAATCGTAAGTTAATAAAGGCCTCTATACACCACCCAATCTGCAGGGCCGATTTGTCGGGCCGACTATTCGCGGAATAATCGGCCCGATTTGCCTATACACGACCCAATCTGTAGTACCCCCACTCTATCTCCTAAAAAATCGGCCCTGCAGATTGGGTGGTGTATAGAGGCCTTGAATTTTCAGTTTTGATTCAGAAGTGAAAACAATTGACTGCACTTAATAATTATCAGGGCTTCGAACCGGAACTGAACCGAAAACCGTTATTTTTTGAAGGAACGAAAACCGGAACAGAACCGAAATAAAAATATCGGTTTTTGCGGTTCAGTACATGTTAAAATACGCGCGTTAACATGATCTTATTTCTCACTTTAGAACATAAAATGTTCTAAATTATGGTAGAAAAAAAAATTTTAATACAATTTTTTTTTTAATTAATCACTCGGAGCTGAACCGAAAACCTAAGAAAACGGAAAAACCGTTATTTTTTTTTCGAAACGAAAACCGGAACCGAACCGAAATATATTTTTTTACTCGAACCGAATAACTGATAATTATAATATAAATTATTATTATAAACTTAATTTTCTTGACTGATTTTTATAGTCCAGTCATCAGAAGATTGAACTAGAAAAAAATGTCGGAGTACGGTTGTTTCAAGAAATTGGTAGATTTTGATGTAAAGAACATGGCAATAACATTCCCCGCCTTCGAAAGGGGGTGCATAACTTTCTAGGAGCTTACAAAACTTTATAAAATCAGTTATTTGGGAATAACAATGGGGCTATCAGTTTTAGGATAAAATAGGTTTTATAAATCTTAAAGCAGATAAAATTTCGAACAAAATAGTGTTTAAAAAAATTATATCTGGTTTGGAAACTACGCCTAAAATGTAGAGTTCCATTCAACCACTGTATTTAATATGTCTTTCATTGAATTTCAAATTGAAATGTTAAGTTATAATAGAGAAAAAAGTTCCCTAAATAATGAATTGTATCTAATGTCAATATCTCGAAAAATGTTTCAGTTATAAGAACTCAAAATTGCAAGTATTAAAAATATTTAAAAACAATTATTCATGTTTTTTGACGACCACAAAGAAGACCTTCTACATTGAATAAAATAAAATCCAGCTAGGAATCTATAGAACATTTAATGCCCTAAATAATTTTTACTGTCCGATCGTGATTACTTTAAAATTGTTCAATTTATAGGTAAATGTATAGACAAATTTTTATAAGGAAAACTTTTACAATACATTGTTTTTGAATACAATTGGGATAATTTAAATTTAAATTATGTGCACTGAATGTTTACCTATAACTTGAACAATTTAAAAGTAATCACGGTCGAATAGGAACTTTTATTTAGGGAGGGCATTAAATGTTCTGTAGATTTCTAGTTGGATTTTATTTTATTCGGTTTACAAGGTTTTCTCGGTGATCGTCAAAAACATGAATAATTTTCTCTAAATTTTTGTAATTTGACATTAGATACAATTCAATATTTAGGGCAAGCTTGTCCAACCCGCGGCCCGCGAGGATAAATAAAAAAATATATATATGGGCAAATCCACAGAACGTGGCCACTTTGGGGGAACGGCAATAGTGCGCGTGTGGGAATGTATATTACCCACCCATAAGTACACGAACTCAAAGTATACTTTATTGTGGATGTAAACATGGAGTTACAAGTCGATTGCTTGATTCATATAAAAACTGCAGCACAATTTGCATTGAAAAATCGGTTATTTTCACGTTTTCAGAATGGAACTTTTAAAAAAAGAAAAATTCATACCACCGCAATTTTCTCAGATTCAAACCAATGAATCTGAAATTTTTACTGGACATGTTTTTTGGTACAATGAACCTTTTCCCGGAGTTTCAAAGGCGCACACCTCTTACATTTCATATGCGCGATTGTTTTATCCAGCGAACGGCAATTTCAGCGTTTTTTATTTGGTTTATTTGCTGTAACTTTTGGAACATCCGAAGCACACTCCTGAAATTGAGACCAATTATTATTCTCTTTGTTACGAAGATTTTGAGACGACATAGAAGAGTGTGCGTTCAATGCTCCATTTTGAAGAAGCATTTGAGTATTTTAATTTAAAGCTAATGCGGCCACGTTCTGTGGATTTGCCCATATATATAAATAAACCGGCATTGCAAATAGCGCGACCAGAAAAAAAAGGTCTTCAGTTTTTATTTTCCTAATCTAACTTATTTATTCAATACAATTAGGAATTTCAATTGACGTGACCAAAAAAAAAGAAGGTCCTCAGTTTTTTTTATATTATATTCTGGCCTGTGGTCCTTAGTAAATTGGGTTTATGCTATGCGACCCAGAAGGTTCGAAAGGTTGGACACCTATGATTTAGGGCACTATTTTCTCTATTATAACACAACATTTCAATTTGAAATTCAATGAAAGACATACCTATTAAATACAGCGGTTGAATAGAACTCTATACATTTTAAGCATAGTTTCCAAACTCGACGGGTTCTATTTCTTCAATAACTATTTATGGTATATAATTTTTTAAAACACTATTTTGTTCGAAATTTTATCGCCTTTAAGATTTTATAAAGCCTATTTTATCCTAAACACAGACAGTTTCAGTGTTGTTCCCAAATAACTGATTTTAGACAGCTTTGCAAGCCCCTAGAAAGTTATGCACCCCCCTTCGAAGGGGAGGGGGAAGTTATTACTATGTTCTTTACATCAAAATCTACCAATTTCTTGAAAAAAATGACTAACATGAGTATATTATCTAGCGCTGCCACTATACAAAATTGTCTGACGACTGGACTATTAGTGGAGTTAGTTGTTTTGACTTTTAAACAGTTCAGTTAGTAAATATATTTATTTTATTGCAGAAAATGTTGTTTTTAAAATATAAATTATCATTTTTAAGAATTTTTTTATTTTTATTTGATTTAAAAGCATGCAAATACGTATTTTAGTTTTATCATTTTATAGTTAAATATATCGTTGTTTAGTTTTATAAAAATTTTGTAGGCTACGTAAATTATTTGATAGTAATAAAATATTTTTGTTCCTTCTTTTTCTGTAGCACATGCGACCGACTATTACGGTAAGTTAAGATTTACTGTTAGTATTTTTAGTTTAGTTTTATAAAAATTAATTTACGATCAATATCATTGTACCGTTTAGAAGATTATGAATATTAATACCACTAATGAAATATTTTATTTTTAAAGCAGTTAAACTTCATTCGTTTGGTGGATCAAAAATCTATGCCATACAGAACCCCGCAGGGTTAATACGGAGAATATGGGTGTCCTGACGTCAAAAATCACGTGTTGATGTGTTAGAATAGAGTAGAATGTGATGTATCTATTGTAACATATAGGAATTTTTATAGGGTCGAGCGGGGTAAATATGAAACACCAAAAAAATGGTATAAAAGTGAAACAAGCTTGCAACTAAAAAACTAATTTGTTTATAGGAGAATTATAAAGACTGACATCATCATTAAAGGTTTGTTAAAGCGACCTGAAAATAAGAATCGCCTAATAAGTGATGTGTCACCCCTACAGATTTCCCTATTAGTCGATGTCAAAACGTGTGAATTAAATTTTAATTCTTTGCACATAACTTTCTGTATAGCTCAGATATTAATTAAAGTTACAATTTCACATTGATATGCCACAAAGAAGATAATCAAAGTTGCTTTTGTAGCGTTTCTTTTAATTTTTCAAGAAATATTTTCCATTAGAGGCCTATTTTACTTTTTCCCTTACCTGTTTCACTTTTTCTCAAATTAGAGGTTAAAAATTAAACACACTTTTTTCATTTTTAAAGTCCGTGTTGTATCGTACAGTTCAATAAGCGCATCTAGTAGAAAAAAATTAAAGTATGAATTTGTATCGTTAACTATCAAAAAACATGAAAGATTTGTATTTTGTTTCACTTTTACCCCAGTTGACCCTACTATATTAACCCCCTTTCGCCCCAATAGATTGTTCTAACCAAGGACAGTCAAAGTGTATATTATTAAAGCATCAACTATATTTTAAATAACTACATACGTGTTTTTGACAGTTGTGACGTCGGGACACCCATACTCCGTATTAGCCCCCGCAGAATCTTTATGGGAAACGGGTCTCTGTCAAACTTTTTAAAACTTTGGATTCTGATAGTCCTTGATGAGCAGATCAAAAGTCTCAATAGACGCTAAGTTCTAAAAACTCAAACTTTGAAGATACAGCCCACTGAAGTTGGGAATCATGCTTGTCTTTAATTTACAATAAAAGTTTTTGTAGAACTATTTTCGCACAACTATTTGTATGTGTTCCCAAAGTCTTATGTAATCGATTGCCACCATTAACTCTTTATTTAATTAATTTAATTACCAAAGTCCGCAAATATAATTTGTTTTTAAATTATAGCCTTTTATTTTGTTCATTTTTTTTTCTCCAGTAATGGCAAAGGTAAAACCAGTAATGAGCACGCAGTGATGGACACTTGCTAATGATTACAAAATGATAAGTACTACGACACAAAAGATATAAAAGAAGAAATCGTCGAATTTGAATGAATGTAAAGCAGTTGTTATGATAATATAATAATTAATAAATAAATTATACTAATAATTGATTTAAATGTCCACCATTTTGACACTTATTGGCAGATTGTCATCAAATCACGGTGTAAGAGTTAAATGTATATAGATTAATATTCAAAAATGATATAATCAAATATTAACACATATTTCTAATTCAGTACATTTAATTAAAAATTTACCATTACTGGGGTCCTTGCCAAGACTGGTGTCACTACCTTAGTTGTACGAAAATGAAGGTTCTACAAAAACTTTCATTGTAAATTAAAGACAAGCATAATTCCCAGCTTCAGAGGGCTATATCTCAAAGTTTGAGTTTTTAGGACTTAGTACCCTTTGAGACTTTTGATCTACTTATCAAGGACTGTCAGAATCCAAAGTTTCAAATACATTGACAGAGGCATGTTTCCCATAAGCGGGGTCCTGTGACTTTATAAACATTTTTTATGAAGTCAAAAGTTTAGGTTGTAGAATTGTTATTCGCAATTTTTTTATGAAATACAATTAAACATTTCGAGACCGAACTAGTAAGGGTTTTACTGTATTTTTAAATTATTTTTGAATTTATGTTTTTGAAACCCAATTATTTTTTGGCATTTTATTACTAATTTTAATTGCTTTTGTTTTTGATATCTTAGTATGTAATTAAAATAACTAATTTACTAGCAAATTTAAAAATGCTAACATCGCTTATTAAAATTTAATTTTTATCTTGAAGCACTAATAGGTAATTATTATTATAATTGATATTGATCGTAAATTGTTATATTAGTTAATTAACAGTAATTAGTGTATTATTTTATTTTGTTTTAAATCATTATTTATTTATTGCATTAGCATATATATGATTTTGATGCTTAGAATATAATTTTTGCTTTGACTATTCCCTTTATTTTTCATTTAACTTTTTATTTTGTGGTATTTTATGAAGTTTCTTTGAAAGACTCAAAATTATTTATTTCAAAAATTATTGTTAAATATAATTATAGTCTGAAGCAAAAATAATAACTATTATTTGAAAAAATGCTTTAATATTTATAAGTAACTATAATTTAATTAAAGACAATTTTATTTATTTATAATAATATGTTATTTTTAAATTATTATCGTTAAGTGACACTTTTTGCACGCATATTTTTACAAAAATATGATTTTGAAAAATGCACATTACAAAGAATAAATTTTATATTATAGCACATACATACAGGGTGGGGCATTTCAAGTGTTACAGATATTTATCTCAGAACCATTGCATATTTGAAAAAAATGTTTCAACCAAATAATGTTTGGTTGTGAGGGGGTAATTGGATTGTAATATTTATTTGTTATTTTAGCGTGGCCTTCAAGGATATTTGAAGGTCAGCATCATTTTTTTAAATAAGAAACTATAGTTTTTATTTAGTAATCATATTCTACGTGAAAAAACACTAATATTTTGTTGAAAACTTTTTTTTGAACGACCTAAACTTTATGAGATATCTAACAAAATAATTTCATCTTTAGATAAAAAGTACAAAATACAAAAAATGTTTATCTTGATCTAATGAAACTTGGAGAATTATTCTAGATTTTTTTTTAACATTTCGTAATTCTTTTTTTTTTGCTTAAATAAAATAAATAGAAAAAAGTTTAAAATTTTTTTAAATAATTCTCCAAGTTTTATTATACCAAAATAAACAATTTTTGTATCTTGTACTTTTTCTCAAAAATTGATGATTTCTGAGTAAAAAAATTTTGAATGTTCAAAATCTCGAAATTCTTTTGTTAGATATCTCATAATGGTGTTCAAAAAAAAGTTTTCAATGAAAGATTGGTATTTCTCACGTAGAATAAGATTACTAAATAAAAACTATAGATTCCTATCTAAATAAATGATGTTGACCTTCAAATATAATTGAAGGCCACGCTAAAATAACATGAATATTACAATCCGATTACCCCCTCACAACCAAACATTTTTTTCAAATATGCGATAATTCTGAGATAAATATCTGTAACACTTGAAATGCCCCACCCTGTATATTACATAATAAAAAACTGAAATGACTTACTACACAATTATAATTTTAATAATTACTATTTTCTATTATAACCTATAAATTTTAATCATTAATTTTAGTCATTTTAGTTTTTATATTTTACAATATAAGGAATGACAGAAAAGTCATTTTTCCTTCTATAACTTCAGATTGAATGTAAATATTTTACTATATTAAAAACAAAATCCATTTTTGGTTTAGTAAAATATATCTAACTCAATTAAAAGTTATAGAAAAAGTAATATAACATTTGAGTATAATTTTTAAATATCTAAAAGTCTTATAGATCTTCATATTATAATACCATGTATTATTACCGATATATATGAATATTATTTTGAGTTTGAAACCAGTTTTTATATATTATATACATAATTTTATTGACTCTCCACCTTTGTTTTTCTTATTTGCTTTTGATATGGGTTGGTTTTATGGTATTTTGATAACTTTATTGCTTTTGCTTATTACGATATTGTTTATTTTCATATTTTTCTTTTTATTTGCATGTGTTATAGATAAACAATTTGTATTTAGAATGTGCTTTTTTAATTAAAAAAGCACTGTGTATTGTCTGTTAATATTAATAATTTTAATGTCCGGTATTATAAAGAATTTGCTTGATTGCAAATGCAAACTAGCTTCCAGCTAACGCTATCTGATAGGTGTCAAATTGTTATGAAATTGCTCTATATTTTAAAACAGTGGTAATAAATATATAATAATTTTTTGAGGTACGCTTGGCAGCACTTATTGTACTTATCGCGCATGCGTCAAGGTTATCATATGTACGATTTAATTCGCTACAATGTGTTGTCATTTATATTCAATGCCTAGTAGATAGCGTTAGCTGGAAGCTAATTTGTTTTTGCACTCAAGTAAATTCTTTATAATACCGGCATAAATATGGTTTTTACTATGGATATACAAAATTTAAACAATAAAATATATCAATAGTTTGAATCTATATTTTACCACTCAAATCTAACATATATAATACCTAATATGTATGTCGTATTAATAATAACAATTAATATATTTGTGATAATTTCCTTACTAACATATTATTTGTTAAATATTAATTTTATGTTGGTGGTCGAATTTTATTTATAAAATAAAATAATCTCACTTATATATTCGCATGCAGCTTCAGGCAGCCAACTGTGAACAAATATAATAATAATTTGGGATTGTACAACTTATAAATATACACAATATGTACATACACGTGTATATAAAAAATAAATAAATATTGTTATTTAAAATTGGGTATAAATTAATATTATAATCTTATTCACGTCAGTTAATAACACTAGGTAACAAAAAAATACTTTTTTCTCGCGAACGAATTTATGTGATTCGTATTCCTTATGCCTCCTTTATTGTAGAAACATAAATAAAACATTTCATCAGTCACGTCACAATACGCATGATGCCAGTAACAAAGTATCACTGAAATTATGATTTTAAATAATGAAATAGGTTAAAAAGATTCTAAAAAATGTATTTATTTTTATATTAAAAGCGAGATTTATGTGATTTTTGTTAAAATTAAAACACAAAATACAGCAATCCGCCATGTTTGATAAAACACCAGTCAGAGTGGATGACGTCACGGCTACGTGAACGTCATTTTTGTTTCATTAATATCTGCACTGTTTATAAATTATTTTGTGGTTTTAAATTATCAATTTGCTCAGTTTTGTGTTACAAAACTAAAACCGAGAAACATTAGCAATGGAGCAAGGATTTATTATAGTTGACAAGGAGTCTTTACATAGGCGTGACGTCAAAAATGCGCCATGACACCTGCGAGCGTTTTGGCGTCAAATTCAAAATTAGTTTTAAAAGGGTCAATTTTTGTGATTAAACTTTTATTTTCTGCAGAAATAAGCATTTTTTTGGTAATAAAAGACACGTAAGATCATCAAAAAATAGTTTTTAAAAATTAGGCATCATGACTATTATGTATGTGAGAAAAGTATTTCTTTTAACATTTACTTAATGCTATTTTTAAAGAAAGAAAATGATCTGGAACTAAAAAACGAACTTTTCTTAATTTTTTTTTGTCTGTCGTTTGTAGTTTGAGGTCAAAGTTTCCCGGATTAAAAACCAGCAGTAGTCGGCAAGCATTGTAGGGTTCCATTTTCTTTTTCCAGTCACTCACATGATCCTTAGGTTCGCGCCATATGACTGGTTGAGTAAAAAGCTACGCTGGAAACTTTCCACTATACCAACTTGTTAATTTTCTTAGGGTAAGTAAGACAGCAGATATGTGGCACCCACAATTTATCCTGGTACGAATATCTAAGTTAAAATATGCACGTAGATATATATCTACGCCAAAAAGTAAAGAAACCGATAACACCTTTGATTTAGGAGTCTTATCTAGGGTGATCAGGTCTCCGGTTTTGACCCGGAGTTTTAGGGTTTGCACACTGGATCTCCGGGCTCCGGGTTTGGGTGCAATTTCTCCGGGTTTTGCAAAAAATGATGAATAATAAAAAAAAAAAGGTCGTCAAAAATAGAGCAGGGGACATAACAGTTCAGATTATGGTAACAAATTTTATAAAAATAAAATAGATAAAATAAAATAAAAAAGGGGTCTCCATTTACATCTCAGGGTTTACCAAAACTAAAATCTGGTCACCCTAGTCTTTTCGTGCATATTTTAACTTGGACATTCGTAACCAGAATACATTGTGGGTGCCACATATCTGTTGTTGTCTTACTTGCCATAAAAAAATTAACAAGTTGGTACAGTGGAAAGTCTCCAGCGAAGCTTTTTGCTTAACCAGTCATATGGCACGAACCTAAGGATCATATGAGAAAGAAAATGGAATCATATACAATGCTTGTCGACTACTGCTGGTTTTTAATCCGGGAAACTTTGACCTCAAACTACAAACGACAGACAAAAAAAAATAAGAAAAGTTCGTTTTTTAGTTCCAGATAAATTTTTTTCTTTAAAATTAGCATTAAGTAAAGGTTAAAAAATAAAATACTTTTCTCACAAATACATAATTGTGACGTGACTGAAATGTTTTATTTACAATATAGGGGGCATAAGGAATACTACGAATCACATACATTCGTTCGCGAGGAAAAAAAAAAGTATTTTTTTGTTACATATTGTAATTACTGTTAAATTCTGTTACGTAATAAAATATTAATCAAGATAAATATGTTAAACATGTATTATTATACATGATAGAAGAAAAGTATATGAAATGATTTTTTCATCAGTACCTATATATGTGTATGGGCATATTTATTGTAAAAAATATATAAATCATATACAGTTTAGTTACATTATATTGATAATACAATTTGAGCATCAAGTGACTTTTGGATCATGTTGTATACCATAGTTTTTAGTTAATAGGAAAACTGTATATGTTTAAAATATTTTTACAACAGCCTATTGTCGATTAAACACACTTAAAAAAGATTTCTTTAAAAAATATACGAGAAAGAAATAATTGCCCGATATTGATAAAATAATTTTTGATTTCCGCTGTGCCTTCTCAAGATGAGTACAATCTAAATCCTGGTTTAGAATGGGAAGACGAGTTCACAGGTATGTCTTAACTCGAAGCTTTTTATTCTCGTTGCTTGCGGAGATGGTGTAATTATTATTATTAGTATATATTGGTACTTTGACATATGTTGTCTCTGTATATACATCGTAGTATATTGTTATGTATTTCTTTTACTGGAAACTTAGGTAAAACAACTGAAAAACATGGAATATCCTTTGTCAAGGCATGTAGAATATGGTAGATTATTTAATAGTATATAATCATGTGTCAAGATTTATTGAATGAGGTTGACTATTAGGGCGTGTCAAAAAATCAGGGCTTCGAACCGGAACTGAACCGAAAACCGGAAAAACCGTTATTTTTGCCGGAACGAAAACCGGAACAGAACCGAAATAAAAATATCGGTTTTTACGGTTCAGTACTTATTAAAATACGTGCGTTAACATGATCTTATTTCCCACTTCAATGTCGTTCGAAGTACCATAAAATGTTCTAAATTAGGTATGGTAGAAAAATTTTTTTTAATACAATTAATTATTTTTTAATTAATCACTCGGAGCTGAACCGAAAAAACCATTATTTTTTTCGGAACGAACACCGAAACGAAAAAAATAACGGTTCGAAGCCCTGCAAAAAATAGCAATATATTTTTTTCTTCGCTCTCATTACGAAATAGGTTAGTTTATGACCTAAAATATATCCTTTCTGAAGGTTCAATTTTTAGAGGTGCCGCAAAGGGGGGTCCCGTTTCCCATTAAAATAACATTGAAAAATTATTATTTAGTACAAAAGTTGGTATTATTGATTCATGATAATTAATGAAAATTTTTTAAGGACGTCATTTTGTAGAGAATAAAATTATGTTCTAATAATGCTGGTTATTGGCTTTGTCATTCCTTTTTCGACTGCTCAGTATAATAGTAGGGTTATATATTGCTATTTAATTGATATTTATAGAAAATTGACGTTAAAATGTTGATTTTTGTAAAAAAATAAATATTTAAAACGCTTATAAGTTTTAACTCATTGCATTTACACCTATAGCTCTCTGAACTATTTTTATAGATAATTAAATTTTCTACAAAATGACAATTTACCTTATTTTTATAGAAACAATAGTTTAGCCGTGAGAGCCTTTTAGACGTACAATTTAACAAATAAATCACTTTGAATGCCTGTAACTTTTGATACATTGAATTGAGAGACATGACTTTGTAGACACATTTGTAGATAATTTTATCTTCTACAAATGATGTCCTTAAAAAATTTTCATCAGTTATCATGAATAGGTAATACCAACTTTAGTACTAAAGAATAATTTTCCCATGTTACTTAAATGGGAAACGGGACCCCCCTTGCGGCACCTTTTAAAATTGAACTACAGATCAGGATTTATTTTAGGTCAAAAACTAACGTATTTCTTAACGAGAGCAAAATATTTTTTTTAATCGCCAAAGGCTAATATTTCAAAAACAAAAAAAATTCTAAGATAAAAATTGAGAATCGATTCTGCAATAAAAAAATTTGGGTTCCCATTTAAAAAACATCTGCCAAGTAAATGCACAGTGCTTCCTCGTGCTGAATTCACCAAATTGAACAATTTATATAAAAACAGATAAAATATTCAGATAAATTGCCTGGCATTGGTTAACCATTTAATTTTCATACAATTTTACTAAAAAAATTCGAACTAATATCTTTTAGTAAAATTATTTAAAAATTAAATGGTTAACCAATGCTATGCAATTTATCTGAGCACTTTATCGGTTTTTATTTAAATAATTCAATAATTAACTAACTTTGGTGAATTTGGCACGAAGAAGCACTGCGCATTTACTTGGTAGATGTTTTTTTTAAGTTGACTTCTGAAAGTTTTTTTTGTTAAACTGCAAACTATTCTAATATCTTGATATTACAATTAGCCCCATGTTCTTTAGTTCTGATTCAAGAATGCTTGTATCATTTTCCTTTGATTTTTTTTTTATAAAATAAATTTTAATGTGTTGAAAATTTCGGTATCGTAGTTTGGACAAAATGTTAACTGGAAAAAAAAATATTAGTCCAAGTAAATTAGATATTTTAGAAGAACAAATTCATAAAGTTTTGATACTTTGTCCACGAACTCTTAGTAGGGTTTGAAATAAGAGCCCGAAAATTTATCACTTTGAGCAACGATTGCGAGAGTAGGCTGGGAATTAACCGAATAGTGCACATGACATTTTTTACGTAGAATTTTATGTAGAATCTTTAATTCCTGTAATATTTTTTTCTCCGAACGGCGGTTCGGATGAAAAACGGGAAAAACTGGAATAAATTCCACAACGGAGGTTGTTTTTCACGTGAAAGGGGATGTTCCATCCACGAATTAGGTGGGAACTTTTCGGGCTCTTATTCCGAACATTACTGAGAGTTCGTGGACAAAGTATCAAAACTTTATAATTTTTTTCTTCTATTTGGCGAATTTTAATCTAATTACCGTGTAGTTTTTAGTTTTACATTTTAAATCATTTATTCATCCATAGCTGGGTTTAGTATTTTTGAATATGTATGCATTTTAAAATCATTAAAAGTGGTGTTCTCTAAATCTTATAGTTTGAGTAGCACTGTTGTATTCATTGGAAAATGTTGTACGTAGCATCTATGTCATTATTTTTTATCAAATATATATATATATGTATTCATTGTCAGTAGAGTTGCCCAAAATATATTTGTAAACTTTTAGGCGAGCGGATTACTCCTATTTCGAATACACTAACAGACCACCAACGTTCTAGTGCAGGGCTGGCCAACCCGCGACGCTCTTATGTGCGGCCCGCGGCCACATATGAACAAATTATGTTTTTATTATGTTTATTTTAATTAACACCTGAATATTTTTCCATACATATATTTTTAATTTTTTGAAAATTTCAATCTAAATCTAAAATGCAAATGTCAAAATGACATTTAAAACGTCAAAATGACATTTAATATATCCAATCAAATATCAATTTAGAAAAACAAAACACGAATTTTTAAAATAAATTGAGATAAATCTGTGTAAGGGAATTTTACAACAAACATTGTAGACCCATATTATAGGATTTTTAATGCTATACAAAAAATATTCTATAAAATTTTCACGTAACATAATGTGTCGTTCTTGAGATATCTTGAAAAAATATAATTTAAATAAAATAAAATATAATATAAATATACGATTTTGATGATTTTGAAATGGGACCGTCCTCAAGCCAGACCCAACCATCCGACCAAGTTTCAATAATATCGGTTCAGTGGTTCATGAGTTATGCGCGTGACAATGATTCAGGGGACAGACAGACGGACAGACAGACAGATACGGAACGAAAAGTGTTTGCGTTGACGTGAAACGGATAAATCAATTTAAAATTTTGAAATCGGAAAACATTTTTTTTATCTCAATCTGAAACGATCACATAGCTTCTCGTATCTTCGATATTGCGAGGAAGCAAAAGTAAATATTAATAAAATCATTTTTAGTTACTAGAACGTTGGTTATCGGTTAGTGTACTTGAAATAGGAGTAATCCGCTCGCCTATTTAAACTGCAAAGAATTTATTTATAGGAAAGTGAAGAAAAATAATATCATCGAAAGGTTGGTTAGATTAAACTATACTCTATTTCATTTAAGAATGCAGTGGTTGCCGGGATTTTGGTGGTACGAATCGTGCATTTTACCGTCAAAAACCACAGCGACCACTACATTCTTAAATGAAATAGAGTAATTGAATGTTACCCTGTTTTATTTCTTTTATAAAATAATTAGGGTGTTTTTTTTTTTTTTTTTTTTTTTTTTTTCGGTCCCACAGGCCTATGTTTTAGCTTTGGATCAAAAGTTAACTGTCCCAAAATTACTCATATGTAGATCAAACCTGTGGACGACGCAAACCGAGTCTTTTTCCCATTTGATTAACATGGGAAAACTTACTTTTTTACTTATGCGTGAATATCACGTTGAAAAATTTATTTATTTTAATTTCTTACAGCAGCATATCATAGAGAATTAAATTTCTTACAAAAAAGATCCCAATTGCTCAAAACATAGATCGAGTATTTTTAAAGATATGTTCGATTAAACATTATCATAAAAAATAAAATCCAATTTTTATGATAATTTTTAAACAAACATTTCTTAAAATTTATTGGATTTATGAATTGAGCACTTAATTCTCTACAAAATATTCCCCTGAGAAATTTAAAAAAAAATTTTTTCAACGAGATATTCACCCGTAAGTAAAAAAGTAATTTTTCCCAAGACTCGGTTTGCGCCGTCCACAGGTTTGATCTATGAGTCTGAAATTTTGGGACAATTAACTTTTGATGCAAAGCTAAAACATAGGCGTGCGGGACCGAAAAAATAAAAATAAAAAAACACCCTAATATACATATTTGTACATTTTTTTTATTTTGAATATTTTATTCCTACAAATATTTGAAAGTAGTGGCAATTCTATATTTAAATATTATTTCATTATTAGATATATTTGTATAAAATAATTGACATTTTATTTTTATTTATTTATTAACTACCTATTTGTATATAATACAACTACATTTTTAATTCTAAGCTGTGAAAAGGAATCGTTAAATATATTAAGATATTTAAGAAAAATTGGTGGAGAGTTGGTGACGATATGTTAAAAATTATTAATGTATTACAAAAACACTTTAACATCACTGTTAAATAATTTATTCAATAACAGTTATATTCATTCATTAACAATAAATTAGATTTAACCAGAACAGCGATATCTAAATTAAAATATTTATTAGAATAGTGTTCGATTATTTAATTATAAGAATTATTGTTAAGTTTTTAAATCAAAATTAATTAAATCAAAAACTAAACCATAAAATTTAAATTAATCGTTTATAATTATTGTAAATAATACATTAAAGAACTTGAAATATACGAGGTGGGGCATTTAAAGTGTTACAGATTATTATCTCAGAATCATCACATATTTGAAAATAATGTTCAAAGCAAAAAATGTTTCGTTGTGAGGGGGTAATCGAATAGTAATATTTATTTGTTATTTTAACGTGGTTTTCATGGATATTTTAAGGTCAACATCATTTTTTTAAATAATAACCTATAGTTTTTATTTAGTAATCTTCTTTGCGTGAAAAAACATGAATCTTTCATTGAAAACCTTTTTTTGGAACAACCTAAGCTTTCCAAGATATTTAACAAAATAATTTTAATAACTTTTTACTCAGAAAACATAAACTTTATAAAATATGTACGAGATACAAAAAATGTTTATTTTGGTCTAGGAAAGCTTGGGGAATTATTTTAAAAATTAAAAAAACTTTTTCTATTTATATTATTTTAGCAAAAACAAAAAAAAATACGAAATGTAAATGTAAATGACCAAAATAAGTATTTTTTTGTATTTTGAACTTTTTCTCTAAAATTAATGATTTCTGAGTAAACAAAAAATTGAATGTTCAAAATCTCGAAATAATTTTGTTAGATATCGTATAAAGTTTAGGTCATTCAAATAAAAGTTTTCATTGAAAGATTCATGTTTTTTCACCTAGAATAAGATTACTAAATATAAATTATAGGTTACTATTTAAAAAAATGATGTTGACCTTTACATATCCTTGAAGGCCACGTTAAAATAATAAATAAATATTACTATTTGATTACCCCCTCACATCAAACAATTTCAAATATGCAATGGTTCTGAGATAGTAATCTGTAACAGTTTAAATGCCCCACCCTGTATACATAGAAATTTTATTAATTTAAAATGTTAAAAAATATCTAATGTAATTATTAAATTATTAAACTAACCCCTGCGCTAGTACACAAAAAAACACACATAAAGTCAATAAAACTATATTAAAAACACATAAATAACAGGGCCAGATTAAGACCTACAAGATGTTTGATTTTTATTTCTTCAAAATTTTACAGTCTTTTATACCTAGCAGTTTTTAGGATAAATTAAGATATTTAAAATTTTACATAGGGCCTAAAAATTTGACAGGCCTGATTGGTAAAATATGGCCCTGGTAAATAGCTGTGAATAGATACGCTTTTGATACTGCTGTAATGTGCATGGTGCATGGTTGTGGAATGACACGTTATTTACCACAGTTTTGACTTATGATGATGGTCAAGCCGAAGATGAGGACGGCAGCTCTCTTCCGCATATGGACGGTTTCGCAAGCAAACTACCACCGGGGATCTTGCCCCATGGATTGCCCCAGGTCAAAGAGGTGCAGCCGGCAGTCACGGCAGTGGAGCAGCAACTGGCTAAACCTGAAGCGAAAGAAGGTATATTATATAATATTAATAATAGAGTAATCCGATCAAAAATGAAAACCACTAAAAACCTCTTTAATGTAATCTAGTGAAAAAAAGAAACATTGTAGAACATTTTTTCATACTCCAAAAGTTTATCCTGGCCACAAAATATCAAATTTAATAGTAGGCATGATGCCAGTAATAAAGTATCACTGAAATTATGATTTTAAATAATGAAATAAGTTAAGAAGATTCTAAAAAATGTATTTATTTTTATATTAAAAGCGAGATTAATATGATTTTTGTTAAAATAAAAACAAAAAATACAGCAATCCGCCATGTTAGATAAAACACCAGTCAGAGTGAATGACATCACGGCTAAGTAAACATCATTTTTGTTTCATTAACATCTGCACTGTTTATAAATTATTTTGTGGTTTAAAATTATCAATTTGCTCAGTTTTCTGTTACCAAAAGTAAAACCGAGAAATGTTAGCGATAGAACAAATATTTATTATTGTTGACAAGGAGTCATTAAAAAAAATTAGTTTTAAAAGAGTCAATTTTTGAGATTAAACCTTTATTTTCTGCAGAAATAAGTATTTTTTTTTTGAAATAGGAGACACGTAAGATCATCATAAAAAAGTAATTGTTCAAAAGGGAGTCCCTAGACTACATAAGTTTAAGAACCGCTGTTTAATATAGTTTTTATAACTCATGCGTTTAAACTTTGTATACAAACAACATTGACAGCTGAACAGAACAAGGTTAATGACGTCACAAATACTTCAACCAATCACGTCGCGTTTATAAATGTGAATTGATTTTTACGACTTTTAATATTGAATAATTTAAAATTGAGCAAATAATTAGTTTAATGCTTTTTGTAACGTAGACTTTCATGGTTCTTCAATTGTATAAACATTTGATTATTGGGTTTTATTCCGCGTTAAATTATATTGTCACTTGATGTTTCGACCAACATTTCGTGATCTTCTTCAGAAGTGAAGTGTTGAGTACTTCTGAAGAAGACCAGGAGATGTTGGTCGAAACGTCAAGTGACCATATAGTTTAACGCGGAATAAAACCCAATAATCAAAAGTTTATACAATAGTTCAATGCTATTATTATTTTTTTAGCCTAATCTTTACAATTAAGTAATAAAAAAGGTATGCCAAAAATTTCCGGATTACTCTATCTGGTTTTTGAAATTTTATGTTATTTAATTTTACTGATGATTTTCATGATAGTTAACTATTTTTCTAGTCCGTGAGCTGAGTGAAGAAGAAAAACAGATGATTATTCTGTCGGAAGATTTTCAAAGATTCCTTGATAAGACTGGACGTATTATGGAGAGAGCCTTAAGTGAATATATCGATATCTATGTAGATTATACAGGAGGACCAGATTCTGATGATAATTTGTACGTAAATATATAGAATATAGACCAAAACAAATTAGATTTTTAATGTCCGATACTATAAAGGAATTCGCAAAATTTGCTAGCTTGCAAGCACTCTCAAATGGGGTATTAATTCCGTACTAGTATCTATGGATTAACAATGGAATTTAATTCAACTAATTGTAACACAGTTGGCATCTTTGACCATACAAAATAATTTTCATAATATCACCACTGTTTTAATACCGTTGGTGTTTACTTACAACGCGTGTGCGAAACTTGTCAAAGTCTTTAACAAACTCCAAAAGAACTGTCATATAAGTTTGATATCTCATTTGAGAGTGCTTGCAAATCTTTTTGAGACAAAATATTAATTAGTCTATAATTTTTATAAAAAGTAAAAAAAAATGAAAATTTTAACAAATACTCATGTTTTGATTTTTTTGAAAAAAATATGTATGTTATAGCTTATTTAATTCTGAAGATAATGCCGTTTGGCTAGTTAGTTTACTCCAAGGTATATAAAGACAAGGTAGTCTCAAGAGCTCCTTGACCAATCAGCGGCCGCGCGGGAATTGACGTCACTTGAGGGATGTATTCAAATGCTATAATTGTATAATAGAATATCAATTACACAAAATTCTTTTATTTATTCTTGTTTTCGTATTTTTTGATATTTTAATAACACATACAATCAAATAAATACAAATTCGACATTGCAAATTATAAAAAGTTGTCAGAATCACATAACGTATTGCCAACTTAAGAACAGTAAAAATGAATAGACCAAAATGTCTGTGACAGCTTTTTTATGATTTTGCAATGTCGAATTTGTATTTTTTGATTGTATGTATTGTTAAAATATCAAAAAATACGAAAACAAGAATAAATACAGGAATTTTGTGTAATTGATATTCTATTATACATTTATAGCATTTGAATAGATCCCCCAGGTGACGTCAATTCCCGCGCCAACGCTGATTGGTCAAGGAATTGTTGAGACTACCTTGTCTTTATATACCTTGAGTTTACTCTTAATACTTTTTAAGATATAAATTTTTAAGTGCAATCCGAATGCTAGTCTGAGTTTCCTATATGGGTGCGTCGCTCGGCGCTGCACTTAAAAATGTATGTCTTAAAAACTATTAAGAGTAAATTAACTAGCCATATAGCATCTTCAGAATAAAATAAACTATACCATATTTTTTTCAAAAAAATCGAAGCATGAGTATTTGTTAAAATTTTCATTTTTTTACTTTTTATAAAAAATATAGACTAATTAATATTTGGTCTCAAAAAGATTTTTTTTATATAATCCTACATTTTGTCGATCAAAAAGTTATCTTGATAATTTTGCGTAAAATGCACATTTTTTAAGATTTTAGGCATTAAAAAAAATTGCTAAAAAATTCAATGTTATAACTTTTTTATAAATAGTTACAAAAATTAAATTATGCTGGAACATATCCTTACAAAAGTCTTTATAACATATTGTAAATTTATGAAAATCCTCAAGGTTGACCTGAAAAGTGATTTTTTATTTATGTAATTTATTAGGAAATTTCTAATTTATACAAAAGTAGCAGTCAATATATTAATAAAAATTTATTTTCTGAATATATTTTTATAGAGATGAAAAATCCCTGCATCGCCTTTCTCTTAATCGGTATTTTATAAACGAACGTTGGTCGAGAAATAGATGTGTAACATCCCTTGATTGGTCACCGCAATATCCTGAGCTTCTACTGGCCAGTTACAACAATAACGAAGTCAGCCCAAATGATCCAGACGGTGTGTGTCTTATATGGAATACAAAATTCAAGAAAACTACACCTGAGTATATCTTTCACTGTCAGTCTCCGGTGATGTGCTCGACGTTTGCAAAATTCCACCCGAATCTGGTATTGGGTGGGACGTATTCAGGCCAGATCGTACTTTGGGACTATAGGGTGCAGAAAAGGACACCAATACAGAGGACGCCACTTTCTGCGACTGCTCATACTGTAAGTTTTGCTCGGTTGGTGATTTAAGGTTATTCGAGCAATGTATAGATAAAAGTCTATCTATTTATGGATAGCACATATATTTTACTAATAATATTGGACGTATGGTTTTTGAATAATTGAATATTATTTTAATACACGGTAAATGAGAGAACTCGCCAGAGCTACGCTGATTAAAATGGCTGAAAACAAACATTTTTTAAGCTGTAATAACTAATAAAGTTTAACGTTTTTTATGTTGATACCCTTGGGAAAATAAACATTCTCTAGTATAGAACAATCACTGAAAATTAGGACCTGATATCTTCAATTGTTTTTGTTGTATTAAATTGTTAATAATGGAATCATGTTTGTCTTTGATTAACAATAAAAGTAAAACTTTATTTTTGTAAAACTGTTTGTATGTGTTCTCAAAGACTTATATAATCGATCCTCACCATAAAAAAGTAAAATTTTTCAATTCTTTGGCAAATGGTAGCACTAAAATCTTATTGTTGAGTTTTTTTTTATTTTAATTAAACCAATTCAATTGTTTCATAGAACCAGAAATATTAAAAAAATAATAGCCGAGCACCTGCTCTGAATAATTATTTATCTTTTGATGAAAACCCCATTAAAATCAGTTCAGCCTGGACTACATGTGTTCTGCATATAAATTAAAAACTAAATTTTTTGAAATCAATTCTTTTTTTTATTGAAAGCAATATGGATAGTTCACAACTTACGGGATGTTAGGCCAATAACCTTAATTAAAACTTAATAATTTAATTATTCAACAGCATCCCGTATATTCAATGACAGTCGTCGGAACTCAAAATGCACACAATTTGATCAGCATATCAACAGACGGCAGACTCTGCTCTTGGTCTCTGGACATGTTATCCCAGCCCCAAGAAACTCTAGAACTCCACAGACAACAGAGCAAGTCCGTGGCAGTCACGAGTCTTGCTTTTCCACATTCCGACGTGAATAACTTTGTTGTCGGTAGCGAAGAGGGTATAGCATACTCGGCATGTCGCCACGGAAACAAGGCGGGAATCACAGACGCTTACGAGGGACATCAAGGACCCATTACCGGTATTTCTAGTAATGCAGTTCAGGGTGGTATAGATTTCTCGCACCTGTTTCTTACTTCGTCTATGGACTGGACGATTAAATTGTGGAGCTTGAAGGTAATAGTTGTGTTAAAAAATGGGTGTGACTGTGTCGGGATGCACAGTCGAGGGATTGACGTGAATACGTAGAAGTGGGGTTAAATAAAACTCAGATGGATTGATACATCTTTGTTACACAGAAACGTTTGAATATATGTAAAATGGACATAAAATGTTGCCGTAAACTTAGTCTAAATAAAGAAATATATAACTAGTATTGTATAATATAGTTATTTCTTATGATTTGTACGAACATAAGAACAATTCATTACAAGCGAAATCGTGGAAATACGAAATTTACTTTTTATTTTTTTATTTAATTTAAAAAATTTTAATCAAAAAATTAAACACATTACTACGTAGAGAATATATTCTAATATGGTGTTATTTTTTTTTTTCAATTCAATTAATTAATATTTACAAGCAAAATCGTGGAAATATGTACTTTTTATTTTTTTATTAAATTTAAAAAACTAATAAAAAAATGAAAGACGTAAAGTCATAGAGAATATATTATTATATACTGTTATTTTCTTTTTCAATTCAATTAATTAATATTTACAAGCGCAATCGTGGAAATATAAAATTAAATTTTTTTGTTGTTTTTTTATAATATTAAATTTATCAGTCATTAAAACTGGATAAATGTTTTGATTTTTACTTGTACCTCGTAGATCTAATCAAGATCTATAATTTGATATACTGATTTTAAATTTACGGTAGCACGCAAAACTGATCTCTGCACATTATATCAAGTTTCTGAAATTCCTGAAACACTAAACTCTATTTACGTCAATAAATGGCTAAAAATTTATTCATATTATATTTTTTGATAACAGGAAACGAAACCATTGTATTCATTTGAAGATAACGGTGATTACGTATTAGATGTAGCTTGGTCCCCGATACACCCTGCGCTATTTGCGGCAGTAGACGGGGCTGGACGTTTAGATTTGTGGAATCTCAATCAAGACACGGAAGTGCCATCAGCGTCGGTCATAGTCGAAGGGTCTCCGGCTCTCAATAGAGTGTCGTGGACACCTTCAGGCTTACATGTGACTGTAGGGGATGATACAGGAAAGATATGGGTGTATGACGTGGCTGAAGTATGTTTTAATTAGAGGTGTGCCGGAATTCCGAGCGGAATTCACGTTTAACGTCACTACTATTATATTTTAAATATAAATACATAGATTATTATCTTAAATTAATATAACATTGTTCTAAACCAAACAACAGACAAAGACAAGGTAGTCTCAATAATTCCTTGACTAATCAACGTTGGCGCGGGAATTTACGTCATCTGGGGGAAGTATTCAAATACTATAAATCTATAATAAAATATCAATTACACAAAATTCCTTTATTTATTCTTGTTTTCGTATTTTTTGATATTTTAACAACACATACAATCAAATAAATACAAATTCGACATAGCAAAATCATAAAGAGCTGTCAGAATCACATAACGTATTGCCAACTTAAGAATAGTAAAAATGACGCTTCCCGAATTGACCAAATTCTCTGTGACAGCTTTTTTATGATTTTGCAATGACGAATTTGTACTTCTTTGATTGTATGTGTTGTTAAAATACCAAAAAATACGAAAACAAGAATAAATAAAGGAATTTTGTGTAATTGATATTCTATTATACATTTATAGCATTTGAATACATCCCCGAGATGACGTCAATTCCCGCGCCAACGCTGATTGGTCAAGGAATTGTTGAGACTACCTTGTCTTTATATACCTTGGTTCTATACCAAACAACAGACAAAGACAAGGATGAACCTACGGACAAATCAGGAATCTACAAAATAAATTGTAAAGATTGTGATAAATCTTACATTGGTCAGAGTAGAAGAGCCATCAATGTAAGATTTAAAGAACATATAGCCGATGTAAAACATTTAAGATTAAATAAGTCCAGTGTAGTTACTCATATGTTTGAAAATCACCACAGAATTCAGGATCTTAATCTATTGAAAGTGGTTTCTAACAGTAAAGATTTAGATTGCTATGAAAGTATGGAGATTTTCAAAAATAAGGGTAAAGTATATAATTCCGACAATGGACCCCTATGGTCTAACCTTTTCACCTTATTAAAGTAATGACTCAGACCAACACGGTCAACGATTACCGTTCCAGGATAAGTTCTGGTTCAGTGGTTTCTAAGGTATATAAATAGACGTAATTATTTAGATTTAAGTTTGTGTCTTTAGGACTCTGATGATGATAGCATTGCTATTGAAACAAGTGTAAGTCTAAACTCTTACAATTTTTATGGTTAGGAGATTTGTATTTATACGGTATTACATTAAATTATAAAAATTATGTTTTCTACATATTCTGCAATTTTTACAGCTTCGTAAAACTATTTGTATAGCTATAATTTCGTTAAATTATTTGTATAGCATTAATTTTGTTAGATTATTTGTAAGCATACGTTCTTTTCATTAGAATGTAATTACATTTATAGTGTCGATAATAATATAATATAAAAATAATACTAATAGTAGTGACATTAAAATATTCACTTTAAATCTATATCGTGAGTTCCAGCCGGAATTCTGGTACACCTCTAGTTTTAATACTCAAGGAAGTACAAAGGAAAGAAATGATAACAATTTTTTTTTGTAGAATTTTGCGCATCCACGGCATGACGAATGGAATAAATTTATGTACACGACGCAAGAGCTACGTAATAGTCAAGCTGATGAAGAACCAGATAAATTAAACCTTTCGGCGACCACAATTAATACACCTTTATCTAGTATGACTTCGCTATCATCTAGTCCTTTACGCTGAACATTTATATATAAAAAGTAATAAATTAAATAAAACATATTTATATAGCTTCATAATGATCGATAAAAGAATTTACAACTAATTATTGTTTATATTTCCGTTGCAGATAATAATATACTTATTGTCATTTCTTTAATAAAGTAATTTAAAATTTTGAATTTTTTTTATTAATGTACCTTGAGAATTTTAGCGTCCTAAATTATTTTATAGTATTTTTTACATTTGTATTTGTTTTTATCAATGGTTTCTATTATTCTAAATTCAAATAAACGTCAAAAAATGTTTAAATACATGTGACTGCAAAGTATCTGCACAAAAATGAAAATATTAAATTTTTATAATTATTTATTTTAAATATTCTATCAGTGTTTTTTCAAAAATTAAAACATAAGTTATATCAAATTAAACATTATTTAATAGAGAATATTGAAAAACTATTAAAAATTGAAAATATATGTAATTAGATTGTCTTATTTTAAATAACGATCATCATACGTATTATAATAAACTTAAATTCATTATAAATTAATTGGGATGCTAAAACGATAAACAACCAGAATTTAAAATAGAATGGAATGAGGATCAATATTTATGATTTTTTATGAGTTATTTAATTCTGTTTAATATAATTAAATTTAATTACTAATAGAAAATCGTTCTGGCTTCTAAAAATTTAAATTTTCTAAATTTAGGGATTTTAGTATGTGTAGAGAAATCTAGTGTATTTTTCGTCCTTCCTGTTGGTAAGAATTTTGATAATTGGACAGTGGTGGACAGTGGACAGGGTTGTCATCAGTTATCGTTTTATCGGTACAAGTTTTATATATTTTAATTAAAATCAAGTGAAATACGCAAAGTGCTCAACAATGGAAGAAACTGAAAAAAGTAATCATCCGATACAAATAGATAAGCTTTGTCGTTCGTGTATGAACGAGAAAAACAACATGCAGTCGATTTTCGGTGAGCTCGAAATGGCGGGCCAGCAAGCCCAACTCTCAGAGATGCTTATGGCATGTGCCGCTGTGCAGGTATATAATTTTAAATAAATTTATGAGATTATTAAATCAATTTTACATAAATTATATTATATCTGTTATTTATACGGAACACTCATGATTTAATATGTATGTGTAAACATATAAAAGATGTGTATGTGCATATATGTATAATGCATTTATGTATATGTATATGCATTAATTATTTTAATTTTGTTTATAATTGTTAATACATTAATAAATACAACTCAAGGATATTTTTTATTTTATTTTCTATAGCTGATAAAAAATATATAAGAATATACATATTTATTACACACAGTTTATATCATTATTTCCTCTTAACACTATGAGCTATTAAATAATAGTTTATGCAATATAATGTGTACATAAATTACATAATTATCTGATTATTAGACTTTTTTGGTCTTTGCCTACGAATTGTAGGTGTATTTAAATTTAAATAACACTCAATATATTTAACATTTTTATATTTTTCGTTTGATTTACTAATAAAACATTATCCTCTCACAAATATGAACATAGATTGTAAGTGTATATACGTATCGATATTAATGTAAAAGTATTCTTGCAATCTGTGTGGGCCTAATCTCCGAAGGCAAAGCTGGAGGATATTTTGAACATTAATTTAACTGTTTTGAGGAATTAATCATTTTGGCTTCTGAATTTCATTTAAAATTAAATATTGTGTTAAATAAGATAAAATAGCAAAACTAAGCAATGAAAATACTGCCTGGCTAGATATATATAATATGAATTTATGTACTGTAAAAAGAGAAACAAAAATTGTACTTGAATTTGAATGATAAATATGAAAAAAGCAGTGAACGAACTATGAATATTTATTGTAAAGCTATTTATTATATGTAAATAATTGTAAAACAAATTATTGGGGCTCGCCCCGTTGATAATAAATAAATAAATAAGTGTTTATGCACACATAAATTAGAATAAAGTATTAAATTTAATATTCTTGATTAGGATAATTTCTGCTGCTCCTAATTGCCAATGGCAAAACTATGAGAAGTTATATAGAAGAAACTTGCATTTGAAATGTCCATAAAACAGCTATAGTATGAATATATTTGATTTGTTTAATTTAAATTCTAGGTAATCTGCGATGATGGACTACCAGATGTAATCTGCGAGACCTGCGTCAGCCAACTAAGCAACGCGTACACATTCAAACAGCAATGCGAGAACACGGACAAGAAACTGCGCGAGTTCGCCAACATGCCGCCGTTATCGAACATAAAAGTAGAACGCAACGATGCAGAAGCTCTAAGCATAGTCGTGAAACCCGATATAGACATCATGTCGGAAATGATATACGATGACGACTCGAACTTCCAAGGGCGATCGGACTCTGACACTGAATGGAACGAGAAATCCAAGAAGAAACTGCATCCCAACCAGTGCAAGTTCTGTAACAAGAAGCTGTCGTCTCGCCAAGGCCTCAAGATTCATATGAGAAAACATACCGGCGAGAATTTGAAGGTGTGTCCTATTTGCAATGCAAGCTTTACAAAAACAAACCATTTGAACAGGCATATGCAGGTTAGTGATGGAGATGTCTGTCACGGTTTGAAAATGTTTTTATTTTTTATTTTTTCGGTATGGTTCGGATGAACCCCATGCATGAATGTACCCCTTTTATTCAGTGCGATGCCTCTATCCTAGCTCGTTTTTTATTCCATTCAAGTATAAATCCAGTTAATAATGTTACCCGCTCTCTTTGAAGAAGAAAACAATTCCATCTTGTTTCAGACCAATCTATTTTGAATATCCGGCAAAACTTCAGTATCCGACGTACACACAGATTTGATATTTTTGTTTGGTGGCAATACTGTATTTGGGTGATGCACGCGCATATGAGTTGTGTCAGTGACAGAATGGTGCTCAAACGGTGGAATATATGCGACCGCCAATACATTGTAATATAATATTATATTAATAAACTCATTATGTTTATCAACATAATATAACTGATTATTATTTTTAGTATATTTTTTGCTATTTACATATGTATATATATATTTTAATAGACCTAACCTAACCTAACCTACGAAAACAAACCAATCCAAATAATGAAACTCGATTTCGCACCAATAGTTTGTCCTAACCAAGAACAGTTAACTTGTATTTTATAATATATATATAATAATAATATAATAATAATCAGTTATATGTTGGTAAACAAAATTTATTAATATAATACAATATTATATTACAATGTATTGGCGGTCGCATATATTCCACCGTTTGAGCACCATTCTGTCACTGACACAACTCATATGCGCGCGCATCACCCAAATACAGTATTGCCACCAAACAAAAATATCAAATCTGTGTGTATGTCGGATACTGAAGTTTTGCCGAATATCCGTTACCATTCTTCCTATAAATAGGAATAAGTAAATACCATCCCCTACTCGGTTTGTTTTTATAAATTTTGCACTTCTGCAGTGATCTTGAAGTGATTCTTAGCTTCTGGATGTAAACTGTATTGTTCTCATAAAGATAATATGTCATAGAGAAAGTGAGGCAGCCGACAACGATGAGTATGTTCTGATATACACTGATTTCTGACGTCACTCTATACTGAATCGTCATTCCGTTTTAGATTTTATACTGGAAACGATAGTGAATTTTCTATAACAGAAAACCCTGCAGTATATTGTATATCGCCATTTTAAAATTCATGTCAAAATGAAGACCAGATTTATAATTTTATAACGATAAAGTTGTCAGATTCATAGTATTTCTATGTGGGACATAATACATTAATACCCTTCGCCCATATAAAGTAAAATAATAAAATAAATGCTATAATAATAGCAATTCATAAAATTTATATTGTTGTGTCACTTTGCTTAATTTTGTAATTATTTAGTATGTACTTAATATATACAAAATAATTTGATAGTTCTTTAATTATATGCCATTATGCAAAAAAGACTTACAAATGTATCAAAAGACAGACACAAGTACACGAAATGTCGCTTTCTCTTATTGTTAGTAAATAATAAGAGAACTAGAACAAACATGATTAGTTATTATTGTAATAATATCTAATCAACAACCTAAATTACCTAAAAAAAACGAATCAGAAGAAAAAGTACAAATAATTTTTGTTCTGTTTAAATGTAAAAGTTAGTTATTGAAAACAAAATAAACAACTAACGATCAAAACATAATAGCTGAGCCGATGGAATCCAAATGCCAGCCCGTAATGCCTTTCTCTCTGCCCCGCTGCCGTCTTCAGGTTGCGCGTTTTTTTACTGTATAAAACTTCTTTCAAGATATTTCATAAACTATACGACCAAATTGGATGCTGTAAAAGGCAAATTATATCTACATTAAGTACTTATGACAATGAAATCATTTATTTCGATAAGGATTAATGTTTTGCAGGTCATAAGTCCACGTAAACTGAACCCAAATATTTTTAATTTTCTTTGTAATATTAAAGCAGTCATTGTGGCTTAAATATAAAAGTTAGATATATTGTGTTGCAGACTTTATTTTAGATGTTTTGATTCTACACAATTCTTTACTACATTATTTTGTTCAATATTGAACGGTTTAGGCAGCGTACTGCAAAAGAGCGCGCTGGCGGAAAACTTTTTTCCGACTTGATTTACTATTATCGTCACTGCTTGTTCCTTATGTTACCTAATGTAAAAAAAATAGCCTATAACCTGACCAGAGACCATATCTATGAATTAAAAAAAAAAACACGTAAATTGGATAAGTGGTTCTTGACTGATAAGCGCACTAACGGACAAACAGAGAGACGTTGAGCTTTATATATATAGATGATTGGTGTCCACTTACATAAAATGCGATGGCTCACTTTCTCTATGTAATATTATCTCTATGGTTGTTCTAGTTATTTGTTAGATGTCCATTGTAATATGTCATAAAACAATGAAGTTAAGGATCATTTTTTGCATCCTAGTGTTTATCATATTTTAATTTTTTTTTCTAGCATTTTAATAATATGTAAAATCTGGAAATCATCCCTAGTTGATGCATATGCCTCCTTCAACTTTGAATACATTAAATAAAAAAATGTAATCCAATAAATGTTACCCCTATTTTCTTTATTTTTATAAATTTTAAACTATCCTGTTACCTTTTTGTGTCTTACAGGGGAACCTTTTCAAGTGGTAAAATTGTATCAAATTCAAATTTTGAGAGGGTCAGGGGTTGTAAGAAAAAAATTATCTAAGCTGCAGTAAAACGGTTTAAGAGGGTGAAATACCCCTATGAAAATGTGCAAAATAATCGTATTATTTCATATAATTCTGAAATTAATGAAGATTTTAAAAAAATTATAGCACAAAATTTTTTACTTTTTCGAATGACAATAGTCGAAATTCGAATAAGTAAAACCGTTCACCCCCACCCCATTATTTATTTAAGATTTGTTTTCTATTAACTAAATTTAATTATATTGTACAATAATAATTCAAATATACAATACATATTTCACCAAAAGGCTGTAGCCGGGTAGCAATGTAAAATCGGCCTCAACACGGATTTGGCTAATTTTTATTGTGAATGTTGCTCTTTATGTGAGCATTCTTATACCCAATTATTAGCCTCCAAAAGTTGATAGTTTTTGAAAAAAAAATTATTTTCAATTTTTAAAAAATATTTTTTTTTGGATTAAGTTCAAACTATGGTACAATGTAGAAGTTGAAAAGGTGCATATCAGGTAATATTTTCAAGAAGCTGCGCATACTCTATCATGTAAAAAAAATAATTTGAAATTTTGAAGAAAAAAAAATTTTTTTGGTTGTGGTTGAGCGACAACTTCAGATATTTCATGAAATAATCTTCATACCCTATATACATACACCCTACAAAGTCTGAAAAAAATCGAAGTGGTAGAACATACTTAAAAAAAATTAAAATCATTGGAAGTCAATATTAACATGTACAAATGCTATAGAAATAATGTAATATAAAAATAATATAAAAATGATATAAAAACAGTTATTTAAATAAAATTAACTCGAAATATTCAATAAAAACGCTTATGTCTCCCACTACCCATTTATCTTACCGTCTTGAACATACATACATTTCTTATGGTGATATACACATTTAGTCCAAGCCACTACATGAAATTGAGTTTCTTGAAGTACTTCATATAACATTTTGCAAACAAAGCTATTAAGAGTATTTTGGCCCTGCTGAATCCGAAAATCCCTGTTACCAAGCCGAAACATTGACCGGAAGTTCAATATGAAAGATGGCGATCAATATGGCGTCCAAACAATAATTTTCTTATTTTTGGCAGGCTTTTGAACAAAATTAACATATTTAATTGTTGTATGCTACCCTTATATGAAATTTAAAATTTGCCTTCTTTCTCCCCAAAATACAATTTAAAGCCTTTCTATTAGAGATGAAACGGATATCCGGTAACTATTCGGTATCCGGCCTATCCGGCCTTATTTTGTTATCCGGTCGAATACCGGATAGTAACGAATTATCCGGCCGGATACCGGATAATTAAAAACTACAATTTTTTATTTAAAAACTGCAAGAAAAAAATATTTGTGACGCAAATAATACAAAATTGACTTGTAGTCCAGTAATTTTAGATATAAATTTATTCAATATGCGAAAAAATAGTAGTTATAGCTGATTTTTTGTATACACCTTCGTTACGGTGTAAAGTATGACTATATATTCGCATACTGTATGACGCACTCTATGAGATTTGACTATAAGCATATGACTATTTGCACGTGAAAAAATTACAGGACAAAAATTAAAGACCAGACAATTCTCTATAAGGTGTGCAATCCGGATATATTAAAAAATCATTTTTAATCAATTTTAATCACATTTAGTAGAACTACACACATAGCGATTTATGAAAAATTACCATTCCTGTCCAATTTTGTGTTCAAAATCTCTACCTAAGCTTTTGCAAAGTTATTTAATGGTTCTACTAAAATAAATAAGCTTTGGACATATTGAGTAGAAAAGAGAGATAATTGTGTTAAATTGACCTGTATATAACAATAGGCTTACGTCAAAAATTAAAAATTGAAAAAAAATTATTTAATTATAAAATGCACCCTGTTTAAAGTTTCATGTGTACTTATGTTATACACTAAGTATGACTAAACACTAAAATTATAAATTTTTATAGGCTACAAACATGTTTTTTAATATATTTTTTGTTAAAAAAACGTATATTTGGCCGCCGGATATTCGGCCGCCGGATATCCGGCCTTACAGCTCGCCGGATATTCGGTATCCGGCCAAAACACTATCCGTTTCATCTCTACTTTCTATGTACCTAGTATCTAAAACCAACTGTTCTTATTGTATTTCTTTAACTTTAAAATAATAAGTGAAGTGGAATTATGTAAAATAACAAAATTATTCGTTTTTAAGTACAAGAGTTTTTTAGGGGCGCCTAAGCATCCCTTATATTTTATTATATTGCATTATATTATTTTATTATACATTTATATTAATATTATTTAAATACAAAATTACACATTTAGTGATCCATCGTGTAGTTTTACTACCCTTATATTAAATTAAATATTTGCACCTACCCCCTCTTCCAGTGAAATCCAACAACGAAAAAAAAGTATATTGAAATAGCTTTGTTATATGAATTATTTCAAGAAACTCTATTTCGTGTAAAGTGGCCTAGACTATATGTGTATATCACCATAAGAAATGTATGTATGTTCAAGACGGTAAGACAAACGGGTAGTGGGAGACAGAAGCGTTTTTATTGAATATTTCGAGTTAATTTTATTTAAATAACTGTTTTTATATCATTTTTATATTATTTTTATATTACATTATTTCTATAGCATTTGTACATGTTAATATTGACTTCCAATGATTTTAATTTTTTTTAAGTATGTTCTACCACTTCGATTCTTTTCAGACTTTGTAGGGTGTAATACTAAAGTATGAAAATTATTTCATGAAATATCTGAAGTTGTCGCTCAACCACAACCATAAAAATATTTTTTTTCAAAATTTCAAATTTTTTTTTTACTTGATAGAGTATGCGCAGCTTCTTGAAAATATTACCTGATATGCATCTTTTCAACTTTTACATTGTACCATAGTTTTAACTTAATCCAAAAAAAAATTTCTTAAAAAATTTTTTTTTTGAAAAATTGAAAATATTTTTTTTTTCAAAAACTATCAACTTTTGGAGGCTTATAATTGGGCATAAGAATGCTCACATAAAGAGTAACATTCACAATAAAAATTAGCCAAATCCGTGTTGAGGCCGATTTTACATTGCTACCCGGCTACAGCCTTTGTTAACCCTTTCATCGCGACATTATCATATTTTGAAAAATATATATTTACATTTTTTATTACGTTGGCGATAAGAAAAGTATTGATTATAGTTGAAAAGTAACCAATTTAGAAAGATATTTTCATTTAAAGACCTCTAGAAACCAGTTAGGTTTTTTAGCGCAAGTAAGTCTAGAAAATGACCTGTTAATAATTGTTATTATTAATGACGGTTTCACTTTTTCTAATTTCAACTGTTGCCATTCGAAAGAGTATAAAAATCATGAAAATTTTGTACTGTAATTTTTTTTAAATCGTCATTAGTTTCAGAGTTATTTGAAATGTATGATTATTCTGCACATTTTCATAGGGGTATTTCACCCCCTTAAACCGATTTACCGCAGCTTAAACAATTTTTTTCTTATATACTATATAGAAAAATTTATCTTGATATGATTTTACCACTTGAAAAGGTTCCCTTGTCAGTATTATTCATTGATAAATGTTCTACATACTTTAAATAATTACAAATGAATTCTATGTATTATATACGTTTGGGTGGGTATTCCAAAAAAAATAAAAAAAATAAACAACATTCACTCTCGTTACAAAATCAGTTATGTTAAAAAATTGTTTTAAAATAACATCAAAAAATACGCGGAACCCCTGAAATTTTCCGTGGAACCCGCTCTGGAAAACACTGGTATAGAGAGATATAAGCTTAAATACTGTAAAAAATATGTATATAATATTTTATTCCTAGGATTACAACCTTTATAAAGATAGAAATTCAAGAATAAATTTGTTTTTTGATTGTGAACATTTACAGAGAATTAAATTCTTTACAAAGTGATATCGTAGAAGAACAATACAAATGCAGTATTAATTAATTATTTTCCTATGTTCTTGAAATGGGAAACGGAAGCCTTTTTTTAGGTCATAAACTAACTTATTTGGCAATGAGAGAGAATATTTTTTTTAACACCCTAATGTACATCCAAGATTATTAAGGTAGGTCTCGTGCAAACATCATTTCGATAGAATCTATAAAAAATTTCAGGGGATAAAAAGAACAATGATATCTATCCCAACATGAAATTTTAAAGAGATCAACCGTTTTAACCACCCTACCCATACGAACGTACGTGATACGTCGGTTATATTATCATTATCGCCCGAACGCAACAAGCCGTATCGCGTACGTTCAGGTACAAAAAAACTATACCCATAACCCACAAAGCGTTCATGATACGTCAAATTGTTCCAAAGTACTTGTAAACAAGTATTGTTATTGAGAAATCTAATTTTAAAAAACCCAAGGATTTTTTTACCTACTTTTTGAATAATAATTTAAAGGTAGGGTGGTTAAACTTGAATTAATTGTCATCAAAGTTTGCAACTTTTATACGTATCCGCTATACCAAGCAGTGCCGTAGCGAGCATGGGGCACGATACCTTTTTGGTGCCCCCGAAAAACATAAAGTAATATATTATATAGAATATCGTCGTCTTGCCCCCTCAACTCGCTACGCCACAGATACCAAGTATGCATTATATCCGTTCGCCCAAATACTTAGTTATGAGAAAACCTGTATAGTTTAATAACCTTGATGTACATCTATAAATATTGTGATTTGAAAAATTTTGAGAGTATTGCAATTAATTTATTTAATTAATAGTATAACTATTTTTATTGTTTTTGTTTTTTCCTAACAGAATAACACAAAAATATAGTATAAAAGTATTCAATATAAAAAGCATGATTTAAAAAAAAGTTATCTTCGAGTTGTTTGGACATTTTCAGTAAAACATTTTCAATAAGTGATTCATTTCTATCGTATGTCATTTGTAGATGCCTATTGAAGTATTTTGTAAATGTAGTTAGATATTTCTGTACAGAGTGAATTAAAAGTAAAGATGATTCATTCTAAAAGCTGTATAAAAAAATGTGTAAGAAAAACATTGGCAAATTATTTGCCAAAAAAACTTAGCTACAGGGTGTCCCACGGGAAGGTGTTGAAACTAATCAACTGTCATTTTCAAATAGATGCAGTTATTGAAAAAAACAAAAATTGAATTGAAAAATGGAGAGTCTGCACTTTTATTCGGCCTATAGTAGAAGCAAGTACATATGTGTGCTGCGTCAAAATCAGGGGTCAAAATTGGTTAGTAAAATCAGTAAAACTCAGATTTTTGTAACCCGGTCAGTTAAAGTCAGTTTTTTGGGTTTGGCACTCAAAGTTTTCACATCGGAGCCCTATTTATCATAAAAAAACTCATTATTTGACTTCAAAACGACACAATTACCGTAAAAAATATATTCAAATTATAAATAATGTTCTATTTTGTTTACTTATTTGTATTGTTTATTATAAACAACATAATTCACCCTAGCTCTGGCTATGCCAAGTTCGGTGAGAACAATGAACAAAAATTAACTGTAATTTTTGTTACTTTTGTTATGAACATAGTAAAAAGATGGTAAGGGTTGGCTATGGGGATGGTGGAGACCAATAATTATAAAAGTATTTTTTAACTACATTTTTTAACTCGGTTCAGATAGTCAGTAAAGGTCAGCATTTTTAGATTTCTGTGTCAATAAAATCAGTATTTTTGAACACTGAACTTGTTTCGACCCCTGCAAAATGAATAATTTTGATTTTTACTCTCAAAAAGTGTTTATTTTCGAGAGTAAAAATGTATTCTTGTAGGGGGTTTCGTATTAAATATGGAAAACACTTATTTAGGAGTAAAACCACACTAAACAGATTATAACTCACTATTTATTTAAACTTATGCACTACGTCACTTCATTTTTGAGCAATAAATCCGCTTTAAAATAATTTTTTGTTATTTTTAACAAAATTATCGATAATTTTAACATATTTTTTATCAAAATAAATTGACGTACAAACATTTTCTTCTTTTTAATGCTATTTTTGTTTTTTTCAATAACAGCATCCGTTTGAAAATCATAGCTGATTAGTTTCAACACCTTCTCGTGGGACGCTCCGTATCTTATTTTTTATGTAACTTAAATTTAGTCAAAATGACAGTCGTTTTACTGTAATATAAGTGCTATATTTTTCATACAAAATATTTATTATATTAAGCAACTTACCAGGTCCGGCAACAGAAATGTTAAGGTCCATTACTTTCATTGTTTTTTTTTTTTAATGTAGTGTCATCATGGCTAGATAATGCCTGATTTTGTTTATCTTATTATCTATATCAAATAGGGCCCCAAAGTCTGAGCTTGATATAGCTGTACCCCTAGTCTCCTTGTTGCCAGGCTTGGAAGGAACTAACCATATTTAAATGTTACCAATGTTTGTAAATAAAATTTTACAATACAAAAATAAAATAAAGAACCAGTTAATGGTCTAATAAAAAATAAATAGTACTGATCAATGATATATTTCTGAAATTGTGTCACAAATTGAGGTAGCTAATAGTCCAGTAATTTTAGATTTCAACTGCGAAAAAAGTAGCAGTTAGCTGAATTTTTGTATACTCCTTTGTTAGGGTGTTATAAATAACGTGTAAAAAGTCCCTATACGATATCGTGCCGGCGTTGCGAGATATTGAAAGTCTAATGTCACGAAAAACGGTTATTCACAAATATCTCGCTTCCTATGGCTTGGAGGTCAATAGAGGTTATTATATAAATTATATATTATTAAATTCTTAAGAAAAAAGTTTCTCCATTTAAAAAAAAAATAACATCCATTTTAACTATGGTTCCGAAGTCAAAAAAAGGTTCTCTCCATTTTAAAAAAAAAAACTGTTTTTGTGGTAGAGCGCGGGGAAAGTATGGCTATACATTCGCATATGGTATGACGCACTATATGGGCTTGAACTATTTACATAATATGACTATTTGCTCATGAAAAAATTGCAGAACAAAAATTAAATAGTAGGAAATTCTCTATAAGGTGTCATTCGGATATATTTAAAAATCATTTTTAATCAATTTTAATCACACATCAGTCAAAATCAACGAATACTACACGATAACAAGAAAAACGGTGTCCACGCGATTCTTTTTTGTTTTATAATACATTGAGATAGGTACATGTAATTCGGTAATATTGTACATCAAACTCTCCTCTTCAAAATCAGATGTGGCGCCATCCTGAAATTTTCTTTTCTTTTAAAAAACAAAAAATCAGCTAACTGTTATTTTTTTCGTAGATTGATTGAATTAATATCTAAAATTACTGGACTAAGTTTTGGCAAATAAATGTTTCGTACACATTTTTTCATAAAGTTAATATTTTAGACTGTAGAATCAGTGTTCTGTACTTTTTAATCATCCTGTTATATCATACTGTATAGAACACCTTTTTATGTAAATAGCACATGCTATACAGGGGGTTCGCCAAAATCAAGTGAGTGATCATTGCTAACTTTGTTATTATTGGAGCTAGAAGATTGGTTAAATGGGTAAAGTATCCGGGATGAATAATGGCAGTCTCAAAAAAAAAAAACAATTGAATGTCGAATTTCAGAGATATATTATGAAATATAAGTTTTTTTAATATAAACATACATAAATAACCTGTATATTATTAATGGATTTTATAGCTGAGAATGTTCTCGTTATAAAAGTGTATTACATGCATGGTGGTAAAATGGATAAAAAACAAGTTATAACAAGTATAAAATTAATAGAAAATATAAAAAAATAGTGTGCTATACAAATTTAATAAAGTACAAACAATTGATTTAATTAAATTTTTAAAACACTAATTTCAGGTTATATATGACTTATTTTGCAGATTTTTAAAGTTTTTGAATATTATTAATAAAAAATTATAATTAATTTTAATAATAATATTTTTCTTCATTAATAAAATTCAAGAACGTTAAAAATCTTTGAAAAAATGGCAAAAATACCTGAAATTATTATTTTAAAAATTGTAATCATTTGTTTTATTTAATTAAATTTGCATAGCGCACTATTTTTTGATATTTTCTATTAATTTATTACTTGTTAGACCCCTTACATATAAGTGACTTTTAACAGCGCGACTATCACGTGCATTCATTTTACATTGTTTTATATGTAAGTCGCAAAACCCATTTAAAAAAAACGTTATTTTTCAATATATCTCTGAAATTCGACATTCAATTGTTTTTTTTGAGACTGCCATTATTCATCCCGGATACTTTGCCTATTTAACCGATCTTCTAGCTCCAATAATAACAAAGTTAGCAATGATCACTCGATTCTGGTGAACATCCTGTATAATGAAAACTATAAAAAAAATAAATCTTGATTATTGAGTATTGATAAAATAACATTTTTATGTAACATTTTATTAATTAAAAAATTGTATTTATAATTGCACAGATACATACGAGAAAGGCGAATGAAAAATCACACGTCTGTTCAATTTGCGGTGCTGGATTCAACAAAGCATTTCATTTACTAAAACATAAACAAGAACACAAGACGTCCAAGAATGGCGAGAAGGAAACAGAAAATAAAGATATTACCGAAACTCCTGTAACTGAAGGCGAACCTACTATTAAATCGGAATTTGAAAACACCGAATTGATTATAAAGTCAGACGATGATGTCGGTATGGATGATATCGGTATGGACGATGATGATGGGTTTAACGATCTCCCGGACCCTGTGAAATATGTACGGAAAGATAAAGGCACTTACGAGTGTAAGATTTGTCAGAAAATACTTACGACGGCTACGGGATTGCAAATTCATATGAGGCGACATACTGGACATAATCTTTCTCAGTGTTATGTAAGTATGTTATAAAACATCGACTATAAATTGTGAGGGTTAAAATGCATTTATTATTTTCAGGTTTGTAACAAATCGTTTACAAAAACAAGCCACCTAAAACGGCATTTATCGACACACGGTGCTGCCGTCGAAGCCGCGCAGACCAAGCCGGCGAAAGTGAGCCTCCCGTGCGAGTTCTGCGACCGCAAGTTCGTCTACCGCAAGAGCTTCGTGCACCACATGCGCTCGGAGCACGGCATATCGGACGACGAGAACATACCGCTGAGCGCGTACATCAAGACCGAGATGAAGGAAGATGAGCAGCGCAAGGAGAACAGCGAGACGGTCGACGGGCTGGTCGCCGCGGCTGACGGTGCTCTAGAGGATGAAGGGCCGGACGAGATCGACGAACTGACCGGCCAGAAGAAGGTGTTCGAGTGCCACGTGTGCCAGCACCAGTTTGGTCGTTCGAACCATCTGACGAGACACATGACACTGCATCGTAACGTCCTGAAACACAAGTGTGATAATTGCGAGAAGTCGTTTTTGACAGAGGAGCATCTCCAGAAACATGTGCAGGTGAGTTATCTCGTTAGATTAGGTTTGTGGAAACATATTAAACTGTTATCAAAAATTTATAGCACTTATTTTTGAAGTTATATCTCTTTAGGCGTGTTGAGGGTAAAATTTTAGTAATGCAACGGAAATGAAACGCAATGGAACACTGTGGACATGGTACATGGTAACGGAACAATGATGACATCCATAGACATATTTAAAAATTTAAAACATTACGGTTTCCTGTGATGTGTTAAATTTTCTCACAAATGTTTAACCAAAAATCCAACGCATGCTCTCTCTTTCTTTTGGTCGTTTTTGTATAAAATGTGCAATTCATGCGCTATGTTTATGACTCTTTGTCTATGTTTTATACCGGTAAATTCAAAATAGTATTTGTAAATATTTGAGGTTATAAGTATTTATTTTTATCATATTTTAAATATGTATATTATATGATTTTTATTGTATATTATTTTATATTAAATCAGTAAAAGTTTCGATAACTGCTCTATAATATTGTTATATTTTTATAAACTTATTTAAGGTTATTCGTAGCTGTTTTTCAATTACACCAAAGAAGTATAACTTCTAACGCGTGTTCATAAGTACACACTCAAGTTTTTTTTTTAATGAGCTGTTAAATTTGGTTAATAATGTTAATATTGTTCTCTTTTTCAGGAATTCCATCTAGACAGACCATACATTTGCACTATCTGTAATAAACCATTTGCTCGGGGTGAGCATTTGATTCGGCATCTAAAAGTGCATGATAAAGATAAGAAAGATGGTGCAGAAACGTTAGAACATAAATGTTCTATTTGCGATAAGATATTTACAAGGTAAATTAAATGAATTTTTTATTTTCCTGAAAAATTGTAAAAATTAATATTTGAAATCTGCATTAAGATTTATAACTATTTGAATTCTGCACAGTTCCATTAAATTTTTTAAAAGCATTTTCATGAGAAACAGGCAGTTCACATTACAAGTTAATTGTTTTTCTCCAGGAGCGATCATCTGGCAAGACACACGAAACTCCACCTAATGAAAGACAAGAGACACGTCTGCACTGTGTGCAATAAGTCATTCAACCGCTTAGACAACTTACGAACTCACCAGAGAGTTCACACGGGCCAGAGGGACCCCGTGAGACTGCATCTGTGCGTCTACTGCGGTAAAGAATTCAACAACTCCAGTAACATGGTGAGTTTTACATACAGGCGTTTGTGAATATGTATCTGGTATTAATGTGTTTTTCCCAGATCGTCCATATGCGACGGCATACAGGAGAAAGACCGTATAAATGCACCGTCTGCGGGAAAGGCTTCCCGCGATCCCACGACCTCAAGTGTCACGAGAGAACTCATTCCGGAGAAAGGCCGTATCTGTGTACACTCTGCGGTAAATCGTTCAACAAGAGCAACAAACTGGTGAGTACAATAAAACCTCTCTTAATAGTATGTCTGGTTCGTGGCAAATAAAGCCAAAACGCTGTACTTTTTGATTGGTGTATGCCACTTTCTGTGGTTGTATATAAGGTCAAATGAAAGATTTTCAGATAGGGAACCACTTTAAAATCCACGTAGAACACTGTTATATCGGCTATTAAAGATGGCCCCCACCGGTGTTTTAAAATTGGCTGTATCTCAGCTTCTGATCATCCGATTTCAATTTTTTTTTGTTTATTTAAAAGTTCTTATTAAGAAAATTATTTTTTATCATTATTCATTTTTCTCTAAAACTTAAGGGTTCCCCACAATTTTCCGAAATCTAAAAATTTCACTTTTCTTACGAACCTAATTGTTATATAACTTTTTTATTGTGCCCAATATCATTTTTTTACCTTGTATAAAAAGAAAGACTTTTTTTCAGCGCTCAAGATAATACTATTTTATTTAACAACTTCTTTGGAAATAGCATGTTAAACTAAGAAAAAATAGACTATTTTTGGATCATCAGAAAAATGCATTTAAAATTTTCTGAGGGTCATAACCGATTACACTACCTGCTCTTACTAAATTGACTAATTTAGGCAATTTTCATAATTTTAACTAATTCAGGGCTCTGGGTGTCTACTTTCTGAGAAGTCAGGGAAGCTTAAAGTGGTCAGGGAATTTCTTTAAAATTCTGAAAAGTAAGGGAATTCATAAATTTTTTTTTGGAAAGTCGGAATTTATTATAAATTCTGGGGACAAAAAGGGTCTTCAAATTTTTTGCACATTCTGGGGTGGCCCTCGATCACTTCTTGCCCCCGAGTCTCTAGTGGTCAGAGAATTTTATTTTCAATTATTAGTTTGAGTAATAGAAGTTTTGGAACCTGATGAAAAGGGAATGAACATTTTCTTTGACATAAAAGATAAGTTTGACGTATAGAGGTTCTATTGTATGTGAAAACAAAGTATCAACAAAGAAATACCCCTATAAAAAAGAAAATAAGAAATAAATTTACGTATACATTTTAATATAGCTATAATTACAACATATCTTTCTGTTATGCAGGTGCGCCACACCCGAGTCCACACAGGAGAGAGGCCGTACGTGTGTAACATATGCGGGCGTGCGTTCACGCAATCCAACGACCTGGCGCTGCATATGCGTAGGCACACAGGGTCCAGGCCGTATGCGTGTGGAGTCTGTCCAGCCAGGTTCATTCAGTCCGGACAGCTCAAGGCTCACAGGCGTTCGCAGGTCAGTGCTTTGTCTTCTTTGTTCTAGGATTTTTTGTTTTTAATCCTGTGGGCACTCTGAGAGCAGTGCTTCGAACCAAATTTTTTTTTTTCATTTCGGTTTTCGTTCCAAAAGAAATAACGATTTTTCCGGTTTTCGGTTTAGCTCCGAGTGATTAATTTTTAAATGTTTTTATTTGGATTAAAAATTTATTTATTATTATTTCTCTCGTATATTAGTAACAGTTTCTATTGAAATATTAATTGTTAGTAATGAAAGTACTGTTTAAGCTTAATAGTATGTTTTCTTTAGGGCCATTGGGTCGAACAAGAAATCCAATTCCGAGGAAACCGCGTCGAGCCCGTTCACATAGAAGGCTTGGTAGAGACCCCGATAAAACACAGGAACCGTGTCAAAAACATCGTCAAGCAAGAGCTTACAGTCATGCCCGAGGTGTTCGCAAACACATCGCTTCTAGCGTTAGCCACCGGCAGCAACGTGCCTCCGCCTAAAGATTTCAGAATCATACCGCATGTCGAGAACGAGATAAAACCTACGACAAGTGCCACGGATGGGTTCCACGTGGCGACGGTGACACAGTCGTACCAGCCGAGCGCCACGACTAGCGCGGGGCCATTTACAACTAGTGAGAGTTTTAATTTTCAGCAGTATGATTCGGTAATGTAAAAAGATGTTGTTTTGTATTTTTAGTTATATATGTGTATTATGCGTATATAGACATTTAAATGGGTGTTTTTAATGATAGGAGAAAGTGGATAAGTTCTTTTTGTATGCTGAAATTCCATAAATGATAAGGCTTATGTCAGAACTGGAATTAGTTATAATCATTTTTTAATGTTCTCGGTGTGAGGTACTTTTTGCTCGTATTGTAAGTCAACTCCATTTTTGGTCCTTCGAGCTGGATATAAAATTGTTTTAGATTTTATAGGTCCTCATAATTATAAGAACCCACAATAATGTATCTAGTAAATATTAGGAATGCAAAAAAAAGTATTTTATACCAATACATCTCCCCGACAATAAAAATGACACAACTTAAGAATGTAAATTTTACAGAAGAGATAAAAGAAAACTTTACAATCGTGAATTATGTTATTTACGTATTATTTTAAATATCTTAACCAAATCTTCAACTCTTTTAAACTTCTGCGGAAACTTCAAACATAAACATTTTGCATACTATTGATACTACAACAAAAATAGTAAGGATCTTTTTTGTTCAGTACTAAATTCTCTACAAGCTCGTTTTCATAGAACTAACTGTTTACGAGTTACCTCATGGCAAAATTTGCAAATTATTTTGTAAACTAATGATGTACATAACAAACAACAAACAAGATGATGTACATTATAATATCAAATGAAAATCTTGTAGAACACTAAATTCCCTAAGATTTTTGTCGTAAATGCCATTTTGTATAACTAATAATTTACAAGAATCGGTCTTCTTGCATGAAGCATGCCACTGCTAGGAAGCCTGTACAATCAAATATATTTGTTATTTCTATTTTAAACTTGTCAATTTTTTCTCCAATTTAAAAGTTGACAACTAAAAACTGCATTTACATTTGTCAATTTTACGCTTGAATTTATTGGTAATAAAACTAAAACACATTCTATTTTCTTGATGATTTTTAGGAATATTAATATTTGCTAAAGAGATTTTTATAGTACAAACAATTGAATGATTTTATGGTAATTATTAATTATTATTTTGTGCATTTTGTAAATAAGGAAAGCATTTATTTAAGGGGGAACATATGAGATGATGGCAGAAAAATAGGTGAATTTTGCAAATTATTATCTCAAAAAGTAATTGTTCGATTTCATCCAGGTTTGTTTTATTCTAAAGTACATATATTTAGGTATGTTTATAAATTATTTTATGAATATATATCACTGGAAACACTGCGATGCGGTTCCCAAGATTACTTGATCTGAAACAGAAATTTCAAAGAAATTCTTGGAAGTTGTAGGAAAAATTTTTCACAAAAGGCGCCTGATTGTAACGTTCAATCAGGCGCCATTTTGTGAAATTTTTTTTATATATTTTATTATATTTATATATTTTATATATTCATTTTTCAATCACAATTTCTGACCCTTCCGGCTTGATTTAAAAAAAATAATTGAGTAATAAAAAAATCTTATGTAAAAATCTTACATTGCCAGTAACCCTGGGAATTGTGTATGGGATATGTTTTACGCCGGCCACGACAGTAGTGCTCCCAGTCGATATATATTCATGAAATAATTTATAAACATACCTCAATATATATACTTTAGAATAAAACAAACCTGAATGAAATCGAACAATTAGTTTTTGAGATAATAATTCCCAATATTCACTTATTTTTTCTGCCCTCTACTCATATGTTCCCTCTTAAGGTTTTGTTATTCTATATAATTTCTCTAAGTTGGTTTTGCTGATTAATTAATTAATTAAAGTATTTTCTATTTAATAAGATTATCATTTCACCATAATTCCAATATTTGGCATTTGATCTTTTATCAGCTTTGAAGCATTTTATAAATTATAACAAATAACATTGAACAGTTGTTTTTGTGAAATTTGATGATGACGTAACGTTCAATAAATGTAAATAAATAACATAAAAAAAATAACTTATCCATTTATAAAAATACAATACATTACAAAGTTATTATTAATTTCTTATATAATTAATTATATAAATATGAAATTGTCAATGTGAGAAAAATAAATTTTGATACAAATGTGTCCAACGTATATATAATATGATAACCCACAAAGAATATGTAATATTTTTGTAAATAGTACGTAGCTAGTGAAATGGATATTGCTAGTCTCATAAGGAAAAAAATATACAACCAAAAAGTCAAACAGTAAATATTCGACCCACTTGATTGCGTGCCTGCTTAAAGTGAAGCAGCTGATTTTTGTTTTCTTCAAAATGATCTAGAAATTTAAATTACTACACACTTGTCAAAAAAATTAAACGAATTGTTTATTTTCCGGAAAAAAAGTTTTTTTTTAGGTAATTAAAATTATAGCCCGATCGATTGATTAGAATTTTGTTTCTGCTTCCCACCAACCGAAAAAAAGTGGTTTCGAGAAAAACGCATTTAAAGTTTTACTAACATGTTACACTAACATATTATGCATATAACTTCGTAAATACTTTGAATTACGATCTTCAATTTTTAAAATACGTAATAAAAAAATTTTTAATTTTAAATTGTTACACCACAATACTGCCTTAAAGGTAATTTTTTATTATAATTGTTTTTTTACGTTATCAGCTACAAGTAAGTTTTAAAACAAAATCGTATATATAAATTACCTTTATACTGATTAAAAGCCTCAAATGTAAGCTTCAATATTTTTTATTTTTTTCTACGATTTTTTCTCACCGAGTTCTTGATGAAAGAAAAATGAATTGTTGTACCATTATGAAAATATTTTTTTTAAGTAGTATAGATCAAGTTTTAATTTTCTTTTTGAAAAATTTCATTATGATCATTTTTTGCAAACATGAAAATTATTATGCCGTGTTTAGACCAAAAAAAAACAAACAGGAACACTGTTTTAAAACACTTTGTATTTAAAAATGTATAAGGTTTGTAGCACTTTTGTTTTGTTTTTTCGGTCTAAACACGGCATTAGACATAATTTTTTAGGAAAATTAAAATTTCTGTTAATTTTTTTTGACGAGTGTATTTTATAGATTATAATACACACACAGACAAAAACACATTTTTTTATTATTCTATAATCTAAAAGAAAATCATTTTTGATTAGAATTTTATAAGTTTTTTGTAGGTTAGAATTCAAAATTATTCGCCGTACAAAAATTATTTCACAAATATATATTACATTTATTTAAATAAATAAGTATTAAATCAATATCTATATAAATGCTATTTTAAACATATTTTTCTTTTATTTATATTTTAAGAATAAAATATTTTATAATAAAATATTAAAATAATTTAATTGTAATCAAGAGAAAATACAGTAAAATCAGGTATACAATTTTGCTGTCGGTGACATTTTTTAAGAATAGAATTCTCGTAATATAATGGTGTTAGGTGTTTTTTTAAAGGTTGTCCAGCAGTTATTTTCAAAATAACGAATTTTCAGAGAAAATGTTTTAGACAAAAGTTTCATGGTTTCGAGGGGGCTAAATATTGACAATATGGGTTGACCTTGAAAAGATCACTTTAATGAGTTTTCAGGTTCAACTTTTCTTTTCCAAATCTAAACCCATATTTTTTGTTACAGATTCGTAATTTTCGAGGAAAAATAAGCAACTTTTACCTGAAATATTTTTTCTGAAAATGTCCATCTTTAATGATATGAAACAAAACAAACAGAAATTTTTGGATTTTCAAGAAATGCTTAAATTTAGGCAATGATTCTCAGTGATTTTTTTAATTTATAATTAATTTTTTTCTTCAAAATTTCAAAAAATTTATAGTTTTGAGTAAAAAATTATTGAATATCTAGAAAAAATGTTTCAGGTAAAAGTAGCTTATTTTTTCTCGTAAGCTACGAATCTGTAACAAAAAATATGGGTTTAGATTTGAAAAAGAAAAATTGAACCTGAAAACTCATTAAGGTGACCTTTTCAAGGTCAACCCATATTGTCAATATTTAACCCCCTCGAAACCATGAAACTTTTGTCTCATTTTCTCTGAAAATTTGTTATTTTGGAAATAATCCGCTGGAAAGTCTTAAAAAAACATCCAATATATAACATTTCTGGCAGCATTAAACATTTTTATATTTCAGACAATTGTAAAGTTTGATTATTAATTTTTATTTTGATATATTTTATACCAAAACATTATTAAAAGTAATGTATATGTGTAAAAAATGTAAATATATAATAAACATATATTTAATTGATAAGACATTATATTGGGAATAATATAAAAAATATCTTCACATTAAGGCTAGTTTTAATATATAATTTAAAAGTTCTTTTTTAAGTAAATACTAAATGTAAGTCAAATTATGTGTATGTAAATTCGTTTATTTCTTTATTTTTAGGTCTAATGAAAATGCTTTTGGTAAAACAAAAATATTAGAATGTAGTGATTTTCTTTTTTGAGTATATAAATAAATCTATTAATTTTGGTTTACCAATAGCTAATATATGTTAACCATTTTTTTATAAGGAAAGGAACCAAAATATAATATGAGTATAGAAAAGTACATGTATATTTAAGTTCTTCGACTGGCTTAATGGTAAATTGTATTAAACCCAGTGCGAACATTGGCTGACTTAACGAAGTTAGCCGTTAATGTTGTAAAATACCATCATTTGAGTATTCAATTTATTTTTAAATAATTATAAATACTTTTTATAATTATTGATTTGAAATATACTGGATAAAAAAACATCTCCTATTTGGTGACATAGTACTCTGGAACTATAAATTATAGAAACTTCAGAATGGTCTTAAAATATCCATTATATAACCCATTAGTGCATAAAGTTAATTTTTTTGATTTTATAAAAAGATTTCACAACGTGACGTTATAAAATAAATAAATCTAGACGTCCCTTATAAGGTACATCATGTACTAATGGGATAATCTAGTTTTACTCTTTTCAATTGTAATTTTTAAAATAATTGTTAATAAAAATTTATAATAATTAATATACCGGGTGTTCCAGACCACCCGTCCACTATGTTTTACGCTTAAACTATTGAAGATAGAGTTTTATTATAAAAAATTTACTATATATATCGACCCTAAAGAATTTCAGGAAAATAGTTTCAACTTCCCCTTGCGGGGTAGTTTGTGGGGTACATGCCCGTTTCTCAGCAAAATCAAATGGAACGATATATCCAAAAGTAGATAATTTTAAAGATCATAAAAAAGTAAGAAACTTTTGTAAAAAAAAAATTTTCATACATTCAATTGTTTAGATAATATGGCGACTTGTTCTCAAATTTTAGGGTTTTACTAAAAGTGCACTAGTTTCGTTAAATGTTAATGAAATATTATTTTAAAATTTTTATTTGAAAGTAAAAATAACGAATTTTTTAATGATGTATGATTATTTGAGTTTTGGATAATTTAAAGTGTCATACGCGCCATATCAAAAACTTCAATTGGGCATAATTCAAAAATTTTAAATGGAATGATATATCAATTAGCACTTTATCTTAAAAAATATATTTAAATTAACAACTTTTGTTAAGAAAATTTTAAAAGTGAAATTATAATTTTTTTTTTTTAATATAATTTAAAATTTTCTTAACAAAAGTTGTTAATTTAAATATATTTTTTAAGATAAAGTACTAATTGATATATCATTCCATTTAAAATTTTTGAATTGTCTCCAATTGAACTTTTGCATTTTTGATATGTCACGTATGACACTTTAAACTAACCAAAACTTAAATAATCAGACATCATTAGAAAGTTCAATGTATCTACTTTTTAAAGAAAAGTTAAAAATAAAATTTCATTAATATTTAACGAAACTAGAGCACTTTTAGTAAAACCCTAAAATTTGGGAACAAGTCGCCATATTTTCTAAACAATTGAATGTATGAAAAATTTTTTTTTACAAAAGTTTCTTACTTTTTTATGATCTTTAAAATTATCTACCTTTAGATATACCGTTCCATTTGATTTTGCTGAGAAACGGGTATGTACCCCTCAAACTACCCCCCAAGAGGGAGTTTTCTGGGGTTGAAAATATTTTAATGAAATTCTTTAGGGTCGATATATATAGTAAATTTTTTATCATAAAAAAGGGGATTAAATATAGTATAAAAACAATAATTGTGAAATAATAGATACAGCACATTCTACTCTATTCTAACACACCAACACTTGATTTTCGATAGTAAGGACGTCGAGATGACACCCATATTCTTCGTATTAAACGTATTTTACTTAAAACTAGTAAACGATTTGAAATTTTATTGTATACTTTGAAACCATTCTGATGTTCCTTTTCATTATAGTTCCAGACTTCTATGTTATTATATTGCCAAACATAAGATGTATTCTTTATCTGCCTGGTATATCATAGCACTAGTGGTACTGGTTGTACTAAAAATATGTACTAGGGATGTTTAAAAAGTTTGCGGCCTTTTATAGAAAGGGCACAACGAATCAGTCAAGGTTAATAAATACACAGGTTGCCTCAGTAGCTTTAACCAATCAGCTTCGGCACTCAGATGACGTATTTTCCCCTTCTTGCATCGAGTTACAAGGTTATATTTGTTATGATTGGTCACATCATTCCCCTTATCCACATTTAGGCACTCCAGATGACGTATTTCCCTCTTTCGCACCGAGCTATTGAGACTACCTTGTAATTTATATACCTTGCGGATCATTATCTACTTTTGTCGTATTGATATTTGATCTTTTGTATAACATAACCTAAAATTTCAGTTCATTCTTTCAAATAGTTACAACTAGTTAAAATGAGGATATCGAGTGATTTATGTAAATTTTGGAAACTTACAAAATATCTTTTTAAGAAATGTTTAAAGCCTTGTATACCATGAAGATCAGCGCCGGATTAACCACGTAGCAGGAGTAGCAAATTCTACAGCCTCGAGATTTACTATCTACCGTCCAATGATTGATACGGGGTGTCCAAATCTACAGTAATTAATAATTTAATTTTAGGGTTTCCAATCTCGATTTGATTTAATCGAAAAATCGATTTTTAAAGTTGTGATCTTTGACTTTTTGATTTTCGCCCTGGGAATCATCCCCCCCCCCCCTAGCGACGCCACTGCCAATGGCCTCTTTATAACTTTTGCTACAGGTCCCGCGCTGGCTTAATGTAAGTGGACACCAATCATAAGTAATAAGAGAAGAAAAAGCCGCAAACTTTTCAAACAGCCCTCGTAAAATCGTGAAATATTATAGATGTGAAAAATAATAAAATATTTTTTACAGTTAATTTTATTTTTTAGAAATGAAAAATTGATTTATTTATGGAATAAATTTTATAATATATCAGTAATTTACATTCAAATATTTTGAATTAATTTTTATTATATTTAATAAGATTTCTAATTAAATATATATATTATTAGATTTATGTAACTAAATCACATTTAATTTTATATGTACTGATGTATCTTGATAATAAAAATGGATTTAGATTATTTTATCAAACATTAAGTCGAAATATAGTAATTTTTTAATTGTAAACTATGTTGTAATTTTTAAAAATACATAACTGTACAATAAAATTATTTGAAATATTTTTCTTATTGATTTAATTACAGTATTATACAATGTATATGGTTCTTAAAAAATTTCAGGTAAAGATAGGATGACCAGATTTTAGTTTTAGTTTTATTTTATCCCGTTTATTTTTATTTTATTCTTTTTATTTTTATTTTCATAAAGTTTATTAAAAATATATACACTAATCTGCACTTTTGCGCCCCCTGCACTATTTTTTACGTTTTTTACGACTTTTTTTTTACTCGTCATCATTTTTTACAAAACCCGGAGAAATTGCATCGAAACCCTGAGTCCGGAGAACCAGTATGCAAACCCTGAGACTCCTGGTCAAAACCTGAGACCTGGTCACCCTAGACATTGTAATCAATCTATAAAGGCTCTGTCAAACAGGAAGCAGACTAAGGTGGTCAAACAGAACGCGCAAGTGACGGCGAACCAGTGCAATTTTTTTCTTCATCTAGTGATCATCATGTCCAGCAGTTCGTCTGACGAAGAAGAATTATTTCTTTTCTTAGCTGTGAGTTCAGCAGCAAGACGAAAAAGGAAATAGGTATGCCATAGTCAATGTGCATAATGCAAGCATTCTATATAGTGAGTGAGGCATTCTACGTTCGAGAGGGTTGTTTTCCGAGCTAAATACTGAAGCGAAGTCATACAAACAATTGCACTACCGCACAAGATCAACTTTTCATCAATATCTTCTCTTACTCATTTTGCCATCCAGTCCGCGCACTAACTCTGTAAAAATTTACAACCTGTTCGCTGTCCGCCGCGGACAGAACTTGTCCGCTTTCTGTTTGACCAGGGTATTAATGCGCTTTTTTATTCTTAAATTTTTAGGAACACAAAAAAAATGATTAGCAGAACTGATATACTTAAGATATAACAGATACCGCATGAAAACGAAAACATAAAAATGGTCTGAACTTTTATTCGCGGAATAATTTAACAACCGACTCGCTGAGTTTCAAAAATCTTAACAAATAGCTGCCGATGCAGTTGTGTTCTAGCTGTAGTGATAGAAACATGTAGTGCTTAACAAGCGTTACCTTCTTGTGTTATTATACCTCAGAAGGAAGTATATAAATCACAAATATAAAAAGGCAGTATTGGGTACATCCTCTGTTGACTGTAAGGTACTTATCCTATTATCGAGTTCAACGCCGGCAGTATTTGACAGTGCCGTCACCGGCAAATCAGCCGGGCCGGTCTACGTGGAAAAGCTCTGATTTGATTACATTGCACCCATAGATAAGTAATTACACCGGTTTTGCCGGTGTGTGGAAAAACGCCCGTAGGTTTTGTGTCTACAATAAAAATATCCAAGAATCTATTTTATTTTTTCTGAGGTTGAGTTCTTACAGTTATTGTAAAAGTTGCTTATTTTGCTTCCTCGCAATATCGAAGATACGAGAAGCTTTGTGATCGTTTTAAAATGATACAAAAAAAATTGTTCTCCGATTTCAAAATTGTTCTAATTGATCTTTCCATTTCAGGTCAAGATCAGTGGCGTAGCGAGGGGGGGGGAGGTGGTCTATCATGCCCCGGGTGCCGCAGAGGGGCGCAATATGGTCTCCAAGACGACGATATACTATATATAATATTACTTTATGTTTTTCGGGGGCGCCAAAAAGGTATTGTGACCCGGGCGCCAATTATGCTTGCTACGGCACTGGTCAAGATAAACACTTTTCGTTCTGTTCAGTTTGAACAGTGCCGTAGCGAGCATAATTGGCGCCCGGGGCACGATACTTTTTTGGTGCCCCTGAAAAACATAAAGTAATATAATATATAGAATATCGTCGTCTTGGGGACCATTTGGTGCCCCTCTGCGAGTAGCGCCCGGGACATGATAGACCCCCTTGCCCCCCCCTCGCTACGCCACTGCCCTTGAATCCTTCTTACACGCATAACTCATGAACTAAAAATTTTATAGACTTTGTAGAGCATTCAATTTTTTATAATATAGGTGTACAACGTTTGTTGTAAAATATTCCCTTACAAAGATTTATCTCAATTTGCTTTAAAAAATCGTGTTTTGTTTTTTGAAATTGATATTTACTATGACATATAATTAAATATAATTTTAACGTTTGTATAAATTTAGATTGAAATTGTCAAAAAATTAAAAATATACGAAAAACATCTGCCAAGTAAATGCACAGTGCTTCCTCGTGCTAAATTCACTAAAACCGATAGTGTTCAGATAAATTGCCTGGTATTGGTTAACCATTTAATTTTTATACAAATTTTACTAAAAAATCTTAGTTCGAATTTTTTCTTAAAACGCACCTGAATATTTTTTCATATATTTTTAATTTTTTGACAATTTCAATCTAAATCTAAATTAATGCAAATGTCAAAATGACATTTAAAACGTCAAAGTGACATTTAAAACGCCAAAGTGACATTTAAAACGTTAAAATGACACTTAATATATCCAATCAAATATCAATTTAGAAAAACAAAACACGAATTTTTAAAATTAATTTAGATAAATCTTTGTAAGGGAATATTTTACAACAAACGTAGTAGACCCATATTATAGGAAATTTAATTCTCTACAAAAAATATTCTATACAATTTTCTCGTAACATGTGTCGTTCTTGAGATATCTTGAAAAAATAAATATTTTGGGGTGTCACCCCTCCCCCTTACACACGATTTTGAAATGGGACCGTCCTCAAACCAAACCCAACCATCCGACCAAGTTTCAATAATATCGGTTCAGTGGTTCATGAGTTATGCGTGTGACAAGGATTCAGGGGACAGACGGACGGACGGACACACGGACAGACAGACAGACACGGAACGAAAAGTGTTTGTCTTGACGTGAAACGGATAAATAAATTTAAAATTTTGAAATTGGAGAACTTTTTTTTTGTCTCAATCTGAAACGATCACATAGCTTCTCGTATCTTCGATATTGCGAGGAAGCAAAATTAATCAGTTTCGTCTTAAAAGAAAAGTTTCGAATTAATATTTTTTAGTAAAATTTAAATTTAATTTTTTTACAATTAAACAAAATTCATCATGTTGGTCAACTTGATTAACGTTAACTTCATTCATAACTTCATTTACATTTAAAAATTTTAACCAGTTTCTTGATTATTGTTGTGTGCTCGTTTATTTATTGTCTAGTAGTTTATTATTTATCACAGAATAATAAATATAATTATTTACTATCAAAATGAGTGAATTATTGAAAACAGATACTGGCCTAATAAAAATGATAAACATGTTATGGCCTAACGAAAATTATACTTTACAAGATTTAAAAACACCATCATCAGAATTTTTTATTAGTTTGCTAGTTAATGTTTTAAATAACTTAGGTATTAACATCGAAATGATATCCAACGTAAGTTTCTTAATTTTTAAAGTCGAACTATTTACTCATATAATGATAATATTTTAGTTAGGAAACCAACAAGACAAACAATTTTCATATCCTGAATTGTACCAAGATAATACATTTTTGAACAATCTTTGTATCACTGTCAGTATGATCACAGATGGCAATTTTATCAAGTATAAACTGGGGATAAGTGATTTATCAGCACCAGGTATTTTATTTCAATTATAATTGAGAATTATGTATTTATATCTGTTTTCACAATCTTATTCTACTAAAAATTATAAGAATAAAGAATTTGCTTGAGAAGTTAAGCTAGCGTTATCTGCGAGGTGTCAAATCGTTATGATTAGACTAGAGCACTGGTAATAAATATATAATAATATAAATGCTATGTGATTTATGATACACTTGTCACCACTGTTTCTAACTAGCTTATTTCTACTTAATGCACATTAGTCAAGGCCAATCATTTAAACCATACCATTTATTACAACTGTCTGACTTGTCATTTATATTTAATATCCTGCAGATAGCGTTAGCTTAACTTTTGCTCTCGAGCAAATTTTTTATAATAGTAATAGTGTGTCAGGTTAATTGATTATTGAAATTAGCTGCCAATTTTTAAAAGAATAATAGGTATCAACAATTATATATATTCAAAGAACACAGTGCACAGGTTTCATCTAAATAAGTTCAGTAGTTTTTAAGATTAACTGATTCACGTGTTTTTTTTTTCTTTGCCCAGGTTTTAGTATATATTTTGTTACATTAGGTAACTAGGAATAAGCAGTGATGATAAAGTGATAAAGTTTGCCGCCAGCGCGCTCTTTTGCAATACGCTGTCTAAACCGTTAAATATTGAACAAAATAATGTAGTAAAGAATTGTACAGAATAAAAAGATTTAAAATAAACTCCATTTATAAAACCAAATGAAACCGTGGTCACAGCTAGTAATTTATAAAATTTAAATCCAGATAGGTACATGTCCGATTCTGATTTATAATTTTTATTTTTATTTTAGTGGCCGAACGAATAAAACCTGTATTGAATTGTTTAATAAATTATTATTTATTTTACGATAAGGTTTCAAAAAAACAAATTGAACCAAAACAGGAAGTGTTGAATTTACAGATAGATGAATCTAATGAGTTAACTGCAAAAATCAATCAGTTGTCAGAAGAAATAACAAACATTAAATGTTTGAATTCACACGAAGAAGAAAGTACAAGAGATGTAATTATTTTCTAAATTTAAGTTGAATATAGTTTAGAATGTTTAAATGTGTGGAATATATAAAATTCTATTAGAGGTCATCCATAATTTACATCACATGTTAAGAGGGGTGGAGGGGGTCTACAAAGTGTGACAAGGGGCGGGGGGGAGTCACAAGCTTTGTGACCATCACATCTAAAAAATCAAAACAATGAATTGTATATGAATTCTAAGAGCAAAAATGTGAGGAAAAATTAATATGTTGTTAGTAACTCGAGACCGGTGAAGAGTAGAAATGAAAGAATATTTCTTTGTTTTTTTTTCGTTGATTTTGAGTACTTAATTATTGTTTCGAAATTTGTGTGACGTAATTTATAGTCCAGGCTGTCGGCTAAAAAGTACCTAAAATAGGAATTTTTAGGTAGTTTTGTCACACAGAATTTGTTGCAAATGTGATTTAGAGTTTAGAATAATACCCTAAGTTTGCTCAGATTTTGGTTGCCCGTGTCGGGGGTAAACCATGGTTCAATTACAAAATTCTTCAGATTTTATATTTGCTAAATAGCAGTTTAAACAAGTATTATAAAAAAAAAGATTCAAATAAAAATTGTTCGCTATAAAATTCCCTACATCCTCCATTTTGAAAAAATTTAACACACTTTTTAAGCTGTAATAACTAATAAAGTTTAACATTTTTTAAATTGATATCTATCGATATCAATTTAAAAATAAACATTTGTATTTAAATTATTGCGCATTCAAATATCTTTCCCCGATACCGAGATATAACACTCTTATTTGATTAAATTAACAGAATTTAGAAAGATATTAGAATGCGCAATAATTTAAATTAAATAATAATCCAGTGTCTAAAATAATATGTAAAACTGTAAATTTTTTTTTATAGTTTATCAATAATGATGTTTATTTTTTTGTTTTTTTATAAAAAAACAATTAACTATAATAAATGTTTGACTGTTATATATCATTTTAAAGGTACTGAATGCCTCTTTAATTTAAATTATTGCGTATTCAAATATCTTACCCCGTTACCAAGATATAATGCCCAAAAATTTATGTTTTTTCCTAATAAAGAAAATCATTTAGGAATCTCAGGATGACATCCAATTACAAATTCCTTCGGTAGGTGTTTTAAGAATATACAAAAGCAAATTTTGCACATATAGCATTTTGAAGATTCGGAAAAAAATTTTTTTCACTCCACCCTACTCCACAGCCTGGTCTATTTCTATTGTAAATATTTTATTATTTTATAGCTATATCCAAATCAACAACAGTTACAAAAACTTGAAGATGTTTTAAAAACTGAGGAAAGTAAATTAAACAGTGTTAAAGAAATAGAAGACATGCTTATCGAAGAACATAAATCACTTTTATGGAATTTAGAACAGTTAAAAAAAGAAGATAATGATTTTGCAGAACTTAAAACGTATTATCAAATTGTTATATTTTCTGATATTCGAAAAGTTGATTTAATTACTTTATTTTATTGTAGCCATCTCGACGTAAAATTACAGCAGGAATCTGAATTGGAAGCAAATATGTCACAAGTAAAAAGTATAAATGAAAAAAGAAATAACATTTTAAATGAATTGGATCGTGTAACAAACCAACTCAAAATTAATATGATATTAATTAAAGATGAATTGTTTCTAGTTAACGAAGCAGTTATGTAAGTATTTATTAGGGATGTTACGGAGCTCCGTATCCGAAACCGAAACTATCGGATATCCGAAAAGATTTGACCTCCGAAACCGAAACCGTATCCGAAATAATTAAATTCTGAACTCCGAAACCGAAACCGTAACCGAAATAATTAAATTCTGAACTCCGAAACCGAAACCGTAACCGAAATAATAAGATTCTGAACTCCGAAACCGAAACCGTATCCGAAATGATTATTTCGGATATTATTTCGGATAGTTTCCTACTTCTTGCGCCAAGCCTCGAGACACAAACAAAACATACGAGCAGATTATAAATTTGTATTTACCGCCTGAAATTTAATTGGTGTATCATGTACTTTTATTTAGTCTCTATTTTTAAATTCGCTACCATAGATTATAACAGATGATTTTTTAAATAAAGCAATAATCACTTTTTTTTAAATCTACTTAAATTTTTTTTTAAATTGTAAATTAAACATCAATTTTTAGGTTTCCGTAGAAAACTAGTTTCGCTATTTCCGTCCGTCCGTCCGTCCACAAAAATTTTAAGCCAATTAAGATGAAATTTGGTATACGGACGAAGACTGATAACTCAAAAAAATAAATGATAATATTTAAAAAAAAAAAAAATTTTTGGACCCCCTTTCCATAGACTGAAAAGTATTTTCAAAAAAAAATTTTCACTTAATCCATTAAGTGTGATGTCTTTAGATAGGTCTCCAAAAATGTAATAAAAAATGTAATATGACATTTTGATTTTAACCCTTCAGTCACGATATATTTGCATTCAAAGTCGGGATAAAAGCGCCCCCCCCCTAATTTCTAAACTATCAATTTAAAAAATCTGAAAAAATTCAAGAATGTAGCTTTTAATTAGCACTTTCACTGAAAATTATAACGAACACTGTCAAAATTATTTTGGACTCCCCTCCCATAGACTGAAAAGTGAACTCACATTTTTTTTTTCACTTAACCCATTGAATGGGTGGTCATTGGATAGGTCTCCTAAAATGCAATAAAAAATGTTATATCATCTTTTGATTTTAATCCTTCAGTCACGACATATTTGCATTTAAATGTCGTTATCAGAGCGTCTCCCCCCCTTAATTTCTAAACTATTTATTCGAAAAATCTGAAAAAATTCAGAATGTAGCTTTCAATTAGTACTTCCACTGAAAATTAGAACAAACACTGTCAAAATTATTTTGGACTCCCCTCACATAGACTGAAAAGTGAACTCACACTTTTTTTTCACTTAACCCATTGAGTGGGTGGTCATTGGATAGGTCTCCCAAAATGCAATAAAAAATGTTAAATGATCTTTTGATTTTAACCCTTCAGTCACGATATATTTGCATTTTAATGTCGTTATCAGAGCGTCCCCCCCACCCTAATTTCTAAACTATCTATTCCAAAAATCTGAAAAAAATTCAGAATGTAGCTTTGAATTAGTACTTTCACTGAAAATTATAACGAACACTGTCAAAATCATTTTGGACCCCCTCTCATAGACTAAAAATTGTACTCAAATTTTTTTTCACTTACCCCAATGAGTGGGGTATCTTTAGATAGGTCTCCTAAAATGCAACAAAAAATGTTATATAACCTTTTGATTTTAACCCTTCAGTCACGATATATTTGCATTTAAATGTCGTTATCAGAGCGTCCGTTGAAATAACTCTTGTTTATAAATCGTAATGACTACGGAAACCTATCATGTGCGTGCCCAACACGCACTTGGCCGTTTTATTAAATCAAGTTTATCATCATATTTCAATTTTATTAGAATTCGTGACTTCAAATTTTTATTGTTGTCACAAAAAATTATTTATATTATTTAAATCTGGAAATTAGACAGATAGCTAGAAATGTAAATTTTTATAGATTATAAGTAAATGGTATATACAGACAGTCTAAATCAGTTATAACGACATCTAGGGGATCAGTCATTTTAAGTCGTAAAAACCGGGAACTAGACAATTACCATATATGGCATTCAGTCGGAACTTTTATTTTGAGTCGTTAAAACCGATATGTTGTATTAAACGATATCGTTATAACCGATTTCGAAATTTTCGACTGTATCTAATTTCAACGAAAACTATACTACGGGCTGAAAAATACAAAAAAAAATTAAAAAATATCCGTATCCGTATCCATATCCGAAACTAAAGGGGGCAAAATATCCCTATCCGTATCCGAAACCGAAACTAAGAAAAAAAAATATCCATATCCGTATCCGAAACCGAAACCAAGATAGAAAAAAATCCATATCCGTATTCGAAACCGAAACCAAGAAAAAAATATATCCTTATCCGTATCCGTAACCGATATGTCATATCCCTAACAACCCTAGTATTTATCTATAAAAGATATTCCTCAACTTACACAGTCTGTCCCATTTCCGATGAGACTACTCTAAAGTAAAGAAGAAGACGCTTTGCAGTGCATTTCTTTCATCATATTTATTCAAAATAATCCACCTCCGAGTCAATACAGCGTTCTAAGCAGAGCTTCGAACCGGAACTGAACCGAAAACCGGAAAAACCGTTATTTTTTGCCGGAACAAAAACCGGAACAGAACCGAAATAAAAATAACGGTTTTTTCGGTTCAGTACATATTAAAATACGTGCGTTAACATGATCTTATTTCCCACTTCAATTGTTGTTCGGACTATCATACAAGTACCATAAAATATTCTAAATTATGGTAGAAAAAACTTTTTTAATACAAATAATTTTTTTTAATTAATCACTCGGAGCTGAACCGAAAACCGAAAAAACCGTTATTTTTTGCGGAACGAAAACCGAATCGAATTATATTTTTTTACTCGAACCGGAACGAAAACCGAAACGAAAAAAATAACGGTTCAAAGCCCTGGTTCTAAGCGATCATAAAATTTGTCAAAGCATGTCTGGTACTCGGGGGCCAGAATAGCCCTGACAATGTCGGTCGTAGCCTTCTGGATGGTAGGAATCGTACTGTAGGTGTTCCCCTTTTTCGCTAATTTGAATTTAGGAAATAGCTAGAAGTCGCACAGTGTGACCATAATGAAATCTAGCAAACCAGCGAAATACTTGTGCACGGGATAGACACTGGTCACTGTAAACGTTTTTCATCGATTCCAATGTTTCTTGAGCAGTTTTGCCCAGGGCTTCGAACCGGAACTGAACCGAAACCGGAAAAACCGTTATTTTTTGCTGGAACGAAAACCGGAACTGAACCGAAATAAAAATATCGGTTTTTACGGTTCTGTACATGTTAAAATACGCGTGTTAACATGATCTTATTTCCTACTTCAATTGTCGTTCGGACTATCATAACGGTACCATAAAATGTTTTAAATTATGGTAAAAAAAAATTTTTTAATACAAATAATTTTTTTTTAATTAATCACTCGGAGCTGAACCGAAAAAACCGTTATTTTTTGCGGAACGAAAACCGGAACCGAACCGAAATATATTTTTTTACTCGAACCGGAACGAAAACCGAAACGAAAAAAATAACGGTTCGAAGCCCTGGTTTTGCCCAACTAAAAATAGCGATTTTTCGACAAACTGACCCATTAGACGTTTGGTTATAATGTCATAATTATTGACATAACAATGGGAACGCTACGAAATTCGGTGTAAAGATAGATGAAAGATGTGTCTACAAAGTTCAATAGATGAATCAGAGATGGCGCTGCAATCGGCTGTTAATTTAAACTAGTTTCATTGGAAATGGGACAGGCTGTGTACGATGGTTTGCACTTACGACCTTGTATTTGTCTCTTTCAATCTCTTCATTCTTGTTACGAAATAAGGTAATTTATGACCTAAAATAAATCCCCCCACAAGGATTACCTGTAGTTAAATTTTAAGAGGTGCCACAAGGTGGGGGGTCTTATTTCCCATTTAACCCTAGTTAGATAACCTACGTCGAATCGACGTACTCATTTTTGAATAATCTATGCATTCGCGAGAAATCTATTTTTGTAATTTCAAGTTTTTGGTAATAAAAATATAAATAAACTTTAATATTTTTCATTTATTCATAACACAATAACATATATGATGACATACTACCAAGTACACAAACATATTATACACGCAACCCAAAATATGTCCTTTCAAACATATACACGACGAATCGACGTATGGTTATCTTTAATGTACCATAAAATATGGTTATCTTTCTAGGGTTAAATAACATGGAAAAATGATTCTTTAGTACTAAAGTTGGTATTACTGATTCATAATAACTGACGAAAATTACGTAACTTTGTAGAGAATAAAATTATATTCTAATAATGCTAGTTATCGACTTGGTCATTCCTTTTCCGATAGCTCAGTAGTAGGGTTATATATTGCTGTTTAATTGATATTTATAGAAAATGATGTCATTAAAAATTGTTCATCAGTTTTCATGAATCAGTAATACCAACTTTAGTACTAAAGAATCATTTTCGCATGATATTTAAACGGGAAACCGAACCCCCCCTTGCAGCACCTGAAAAATTTAACTGCAGGATAATCTTTAGGTGAAGATTTATCTTAGGTCAAAAACATTTTTCGTAATGAGAGCAAAAATTGTCTTTTTTGACACCCTAAAAAATTTAATATATTTATTATTAACCTATTTTGGTCATAAATCGAGGAATACCTGTATTTTTTAATTAACTGTTATAAAATTCTATGTAGTGAAACTTCTCGAAGAATCTCTAACGATTATTTTAATCTAAACGTATTTATTTTAGAAATTTAACAGTAAAATATAATAGAGAATGTCGAGTATTAAGTGGAACAGAAGATGATATACTCGAAAGTCAAAATAGGCTTGAAAAAATGAAGAAGTTACAAGAGCGCTTAGATTCCAGGAAGAATGAATATAAAACAAAACTTTCAGCCTTGATTAATAAGTATAAAATTACATTAAGGGGTTACATCTAATCTGGCTTAAATCATGTATAATAAACATCATGTTCAAAATGATATTCAAAAGGAATTACAGTAAAAGCTCCTTATTCGCGCTTCCTTCATTCGCGTTTTCACTATTTGCGGATTAAAAAAATGCGACTCAATTCTTATATTCGCGGCAAAAGATTTCTTTATTCGCGGATCTAATCAGTACATACATAATAATAAAAAGGAAAATTGATCCGTGTATGGAACGAAGTCTTATTTTTAAGAGGCAAATTGCTAATGCCACTGCTGAATATCAGTCTGAATTGAAGGAGCTTTTAAAAACTGCCAAGCAAGAAAAAATTACAAAATTCTTTAAACCATTGCCTAAGCCTGAAGATAATAAACGGCTTCGAACCGGAACTGAACCGAAAACCGGAAAAACCGTTATTTTTTGCCGGAACGAAAACCGGAACAGAACCGAAATAAAAATATCGGTTTTTTCGGTTCGGTTCATGTTAAAATACGCGCGTTATCATACAAGTACCATAAAATGTTTTAAATTATGGTAGAAAATAAATTATTAATACAAATAAAAAATTGCTTAAATGAATCACTCGGAGCTGAATCGAAAACCGGAAAACCCGTTTTTTTTTCGGAACGAAAACCGGAACCAAACTGATGTATATTTTTTTACTCGAACCGGAACGAAAACCGAAACGAAAAAAACGGTTCGAAGCCCTGTAATAATAAACCCTCCAAATTTCATCTGATTGCTTTTTTTTATATTGAAAAAAAATTTCTAAAAAAAGTATCATTTTCCGAATTGACGATTAGATGTAACCTCTTAAAACATTTGTACATTTTATCAGAATTCGGTTATCTCAATCAATAATTTAATTTTCAGAAAATCCACAATGCAAATTTTCGTGAGAACTCTCACTGATAGAACCTTAACTCTTGAAGTTAAACCTTCTGATACTTTAGAATATGTAAAGGAGAACATTCAACATAAAGAAGGCCTTCCATTAGATCTACAACATTTGGTTTTTGCTGGAAAAATACTTGAAAATCACCGAACTTTATCAAGTTATAACATTAAAAAAGAATCCACTTTGCATTTAGTGTTCCGTCTTCGTGGAGGTATCATTGAACCTTTTGGCACAGAAGTATAACTGCGATTAAATGATTTGTTGTAAGATTACATTAGGGTGACCATTTGTCCCGAATTTTAAATACTTTAATATTATTTAAATAATATTATTTTTGAACGTAGACTTTCGCAGTTGTTCAATTGTATTAACTTTTGATTATTGGGTTTTATTCTGCGTTGCACTATATGTATTGTCACTTGACGTTTCGACCAACATTTCGCGGTCTTCTTCAGAAGTGAAGTGTTGAGTACAGAAAGGTAGCTGCTTAATTAAATAAAACCCAATAATCGAAAATTTATACATACAATATTATTATTATATTTAAGTTTTTGAAGTCGGTGTCAAACTGCCAAGTCAATAAAAAAACTTTTTAAGAAAGAAGAAAATAAAACTGATTTTAAAAACTGTTAAAAATTAATTATATAGTTTTCTGTGTTTTTTTCTTAAAAAGTTTTTATTCATTTGAAAATAAAAAAGATTGTTTTCAACGTTTTTGTGGGATTATTTTTAAAAAGTAAAGAAAAATGTATCTATTGTTTACAATATTAATATATTTTAAAATTTAGTCAAATATCCTTTTATCGCTTAAGAGAGTCCAGGGCCGTAACTAGAAGCTCGGGGGCCCCGGGGCAAGAGGTGACCGAGGGCCCCCCAGATTGATCATAACTAACAAACTGTAGTCTACTCCTTATTAGTAAAAAAAAAAAGGTCATTCAATTCAAAATTAGTAATAATTGAAGACTTTTTTTCCTAACTTACACAATTTTTCCTATTTACTTACATACTTCAATTTTTACGCTGCGGGGGCCCCCAGGGCACTGCCCTGGTGGTAGTTACGGCCCTGAGAGAGTCATAGAGTACGTTTATACAACGATGTTATTCTGGTTTTACTGTAACCGGTGTAGTAAAACCGTGTCTAAAAATGTGTGTAAAGGCGCATTACACCCGACATATCTAATCAGGTTTAGTTATTCTATTCCTCTTGACTTACAGGCACAGTATAACTAAACTGGAATAAAACACGTACATATCTATTTAGCCAATCCCAAAAAATATAAGTATCTACGGAGTATAGAGATTTCATTGTAATGTATTTCGTATTAACATTTGAAAAAGCGTCGTCGGTTAAAACACCTGAGACGAAGAGATGGAAAACAAAAAAAAGCATGATTCGTGGGACGCAGAGGAGACGAAGTATTTTTGGGATTTCTTGTTGGTACGCTATCGAACTTATAGCGTACTTCAAATCCGAATTATAATTCCAGCTGGCGTTACTTATTCTCATATGTGTAAACAGCACTGCTTAATGCCGGTTTAACTACATCGGTTATAGTAAATAGGAATAACTGTGCTGTGTAAACGTACTCTATGGTAGCGAGATAGTGACGAAAATGACAATCATTAACTTGTATATTATTGAACATTATAAGATTATTAATATTTTATTTTATTTTTAATAAAATTGAAAACTACCTCCTCTCCCAAAAAAAGTCTACCTATAGTCTGTTTTATTTAAGATTGCAGTGGTGGGCGGAGGGATTAGACGGTTCGATTTACACAGGCACTATTCTAGCCTACAGAATAAAGATAGTAAGAAGCGATACTTCACATAAAAAAACTGGAATTGTTTTTACATACGCTTTAAAATTTGTAAAACATAAAACTCTCCTTTGTATTACGAATATTAATTTTCTAATATCCTAATGTCGATAATATAATACGCATTTTTAGAATAACTCGATTGTGAATCTGCCTGACGTTTTGGCCAATCAGAAGTTCGTATTATGCTTCCTATGTTAGCTACCGCTGCAATCTTAAATGAAACAGACTATAGCATTTCATTAAAAAAAAATGGTCACCCTAGAATATAAACTGCAAAAAGAAAAAATGTGGGAAAGCTGAAATAAACTTTCATATATCATATATTTTATATCTATTGTACTATAAAATTGACAGTTAATAAAATGACAAAATTATAAATGAATTTTATTTCTAGCATGTAATATTTAAACCCCGCCGTTTTCCTATACAAGTGAGTCATGTGACTTATCATTAACCACAGATTAGAAACCACAAATACTTCCTTGTTTCTTTATCATGTAACCTCAAAATATGACAGAAGGCCATAGAAAACTTCCATGTTTATCAACATTTTGAAAAAAATGTATAAATTAATTTAATAAGAGCCTAAATCTGAAATGGATTTCAATGTTCTATCTTCAAAAACAGCAGATGATTCTGTTGTCTTTCAACAAATGGATTTATTTCCATCAAGTTTTCCCTTGATGGAAGAAATTAGAAGACAAGGAAAGTTATGTGATGTAGTTTTGAAAGTAAGTTATTATAAAATAGATAAATATCTAATTTGTAATGGGTATATTGTAAAGTTTTCTTTATTTTCAGATTGAAGATCAATGTTTTAGTGCACATAAGATAGTTTTAGCTGCGACCATTCCATATTTCCATGCCATGTTTACGAACGATATGGTAGAAAGTAAACAAAAAGAAATACATATGCAAAGTATAGACCCACTGTAAGTTTTATTTCACAGTTTTGTTATGTAATATATTAATTTTTATGTTTTCATTTTAGAGCTTTAGGAACACTTATAAATTTTTCATACTCGGGTAAAATAATTATAAATAAACATAATGTCCAAAGTATTATGGTAGGAGCATCTTTCCTACAGCTTGAAAAAGTCAGGGATGCATGCGCTAATTTTTTAAAATGCCGGTTAGTATATTTAAGTCAAATAAATGGCATTATTATTTTGTACGCTTTTTATTTTTAGATTTCATTCCACGAATGTACTAGGCATTCGTCAATTTGCGGATACTTTAAGCTGCACTACTTTAGTTACCGATTCAGATAAATACATAGAAAAGAATTTCAATGAAGTCTCGCTATCGGAAGAGTTTTTAAATTTATCACATTCAGATTTGTTGAAAATTATTCAGAGAGATGAACTTCACGTTGAAAGGTAAATTTATATTAATGGTTTTGTCAGTTTTATCTTTGTAAAAAATATTTAACTTTTATGGGTGTCAGTCAGAAATATGAACTCACTATGAATATAGACTATAAGTGATTATGCACACGTAAATTATTCTTTGTTAAAACAATCTGTTGACTCCATTTCTGCCACAACTAACTGTTTTTGCATTCGTCAAAAAAATCAAAGGAATTTTTTGTTTTTCTAAAAAATTGTGCAATATTCAATGTAATGAAATTTTTCAAAAAGTAAATTAAAGCTTCAAATTTCATCTTAATCAATATAAAATTACAAAAATGTTAGATAAAACCAAACGTAGAATGTATAAGTATAATCTATGTTCATAGAACTAACTGGCGGCCACAAAACGGTTAAGTACCTAGAAATATTTAATTATTTTACAGTATGGAAGCTCGACTTAAACATTTTCAAAGGTTGGAAAGTAGGCAACAGTAAGTTAAAATTTTGTTTTAGATGCTTAATAGCGTCGCAAAAAGCGCTTATGAACAATAACATTTGAGGCTTTTGCATTGATCTAAAAACAGTTGTTGACTTTTGGGTATAAGTCTTTGAAATATGGATAAGACAAAGAATCCGAAACTTAAGATCAAAAATGAAAACCCCTAAAAACCTGTTGAATGTAATCTAGAGATAAAAAAACATTGTTGAAAATTTGTTCATACTCCAAAAGTTTATCCCAGGGCTTTGAATCGAAAACCGGAACAGAACCGAAATAAAAATATCGGATTTTACGGTTCAGTACATGTTAAAAAATACGCGCCTTAACATGATCTTATTTCCCACTTCAATTGTCGTTCGGACTATCATACAAGTATCTACCATAAAATATTCTAAAGTATGTTAAAAAATTTTTTTTCAATACAAATAATATTTTTTTTTAATTAATCACTTGGAGCTGAACCAAAAGAACCGTTATTTTTTGCAGAACGAAAACCGGAACCGAACTGAAATATATTTTTTTACTCGAACCGGAACGAAAACCGAAACGAAAAAAATAACGGTTCGAAGCCCTGGTTTATCCCGACTCCAAAATATAAAATTAAAAAAAAGGTACTTTTCAAATGCTTCCATGTTGCATGACGTCATTAGCCAGTGTTGTAATGTCAGTCAATGTTAAAATATACAAGTGTTAACGATAAACATGGAAAACACACGAAAAATAATAAGTTATAAATATTATTTCATGCCTTGTTGTAATAATTTAACTCGCAAAACTCCTGGAAAAAGATTTATAACTGTGCCAAAAGGAAACCTAAGGAAAAGTTAAATATAAGGTTATTCTATATAGTTGCAATATGTACAATAATAATATACTCGAGAAATTGTGACTTTCAAAGTGCAACAATCCCAACTTTGTTCGTAAAAATTGTCAGCATAATTTTTGCATATAAAATGAACAAGTATTTAAGTATTTCTTTATTTTAATGAAAATTAATCTGAATTCATGAATTATACATTTATTTTTTATGTATTTTTATTCATGGTTATATATTTTTTATTGTTCATTTCTCTACTTTATTTATTATCATCATTTATGTTTCTATAATTATATTATGTGATTATTTGCATATTATTTATTTACACATATTTTATCACTATTGTCTCATTATTGTTTACTTTTGCACTTTGACACCTCACGACTCAGCGACTTCAAAACCAATTTGAGGATTTCGGCTCATTTTTATTATTTTTCTAGTTTTTATAACTCATGCGTTTGTATACAAACAACATTGACACCTGAACAGAACAAGGTTAATGACGTCACAAACACTTCAACCAATTACGTCGTGTTTTAAATGCGAGCTGATTTTTACAACTTTTGATATTGAATAATTTAAAATTGAGGAAAAAAACAAAACAAATTGTTCAATGCTTTTATTATTTTTTTAGCCTAATCTTTGCAATTAAGTTAAAAAAAGGTATGTCAAAAATTTCTGGATTACTCTATTGAAGAGCTGTATTAATTAATCGATATGAAACCAGGATAACTAACATAAATTAATGTATCAATGTGAAGAAAGTAATGTTTATATTTTATAGCGAAGAACAAGTATTCGAAGCTGTTATGCGGTGGGTAAAACATGACGTATCTCGGGCCCCAGACTTGCCATCCCTTCTCGCACACTGCAGACTACCGTTACTCTCACCGCTGTACTTAACAGATAGAGTCGCGACTGAAGAACTTATTAGAACATCATTACCGTGCAGGTGAGTCTATTTTTATATTTAACATTGAATAATATACAGGTTTTTAGGGTTCCGAAGAAAACTAGGTACCCTTATAGTTTCGCCATGTCTGTACGTCCATCCTTAAAAATTTTAAGCCGATTAAGATGAAATTTGGTTTACGGATGAAGACTGATAACCCAAAAACAGAAATGATAAGATTTAAAAAAAAAAAAAAATTTCACTTAATCCCTTAGGTCTTCTAAAATGCAATAAAAAATGTTATATGACCTTTTGATTTCAACCCTTCAGTCACGATATATTAGCGTTCAAAGTCGTTATCAGAGCGTCCCCCCCCCTCTATTTTCTAAACTATCAAAATAAAAAATCTGAAAAAATTCGAGAATGTAGCTTTTAATTAGTACTTTCACTGAAAATTATAATGAACACTGTCAACAAATTTTTGGACCCCCTCCCATAGATTGAAAATTGTACTCACATATTTTTTCATTACCGCATTGATTGGGGTATCTTTAGATAGGTCTCCTAAAATGCAACAAAAAATGTAATATAACCTTTTGATTTTAACCCTTCAGTCACGGCATATTTACGTTGTAATGTTTCCCCCCACCCTTCTACTTTCTAAACTATTGATGCAAAAAATCTAAAAAAGATCCAGAATGTAGCTTTTAATTAGTACTTTCAATGAAAATTATAACGAACACTGTAGCTTGAATAGTTAATAAAAAATTTGAAACAACTCTTTTTTTATAAATCGTAATGACTACGGAACCCTATCATGTGCGTGCCCAAAACGCACTTGGCCGTTTTATTGTTATTTAAAAATGTTTGGGGCATTTATTCTGAAATATTATAAAGTACTGGCTAGTGGCGTGCCGTTGGTTTCTGGCATCCAGGACAGATGGCAACAGTACCTTATCATATTCTGTTTTGAATTATAGGGATCTGTTGGATGAAGCGAGGGTGTACCACCTAATTCCTGATCGTAGGCCTTTGTTGCAAAGCTTCAGGACTCGTCCTAGATCTTGTGAATGTTCAGCAGGTCAGATATTTGTCGTTGGGGGACTTACAAAGCATGGTGAGTTATATACTTTTTCTTTCAATTTATTTGATTTGCAGCAATTGGAATAAAACCTTTAGACTTGTTAACACATTCAATGCGAACTAATTATTAAGAACATTCGTGCGTGGTTAACAAATTTTAAATAAGTAAAAAAGTTTAAAAAAAGTGTAAAATACTCTATAATATACCTTGGTCGAAACTATAATAATATACCACTATGTTTTACGCCTAAACTATTGAAGATAGAGTTTTATGATAAAAAATTTACTATATAGTGCGTTCACGATGAAAGGAACAAATTCGTTTAAAATTCAGGTAATTATTTTGTGGAAAACGCTCGGACCCGTCGATTAGTATTTTTAGTTGCGGATTTTCTGACATAAGAAAATTGTATACAGGGTGTCTCAGGAAAAACATATGCAGTCATCATTGATTTTTTTAAATAGAACACCCTATATATTATACCATTTTTGAATTGTGCGATAAATTCTGAACACTTTTTGTACAGCATATTATATCTCTAAAGTCAGTGGTTTTCGGAATAATGACGTTTGAAAATTGACATTTTGAAATACACACAAATCAAATAAAATGTTTAAATTGAACAAAAACACCTTGAACATTTTTTTTAAAAGCCAACAAAAATAACCTGGTATTGTAAAAAAAAGAAAAAAAAGAAGAAGAAAAAAAAAAAAAAAGGAAAAAAAAGAAAAAAAAAGTTCAATGTTTTTTTTTTGCCATACCAGAATGTTTTTGTTGGCTTTTAAAAAATGTTCAAGGTGTTGTTGTTCAATTTAAACATTTTATTTGACTTGTGTGTATTTCAAAATGTCAATTTTCAAACGTCATTATTCCGAAAACCACTGACTTTAGAGATATAATATGCTGTACAAAAAGTGTTCAGAATTTATCGCACAATTCAAAAATGGTATAATATATAGGGTGTTCTATTTAAAAAAATCAATGATGACTGCATATGTTTTTCCTGAGACACCCTGTATACAATTTTCTTATGTCAGAAAATCCGCAACTAAAAATACTAATCGACGGGTCCGAGCGTTTTCCACAAAATAATTACCTGAATTTTAAACGAATTTGTTCCTTTCATCGTGAACGCACTATATAGTAAATTTTTTATCATAAAACTCTATCTTCAATAGTTTAGGCGTAAAACATAGTGGTATATTATTATAGTTTCGACCAAGGTATATTATAGAGTATTTTACACTTTTTTTAAACTTTTTTACTTATTTAAAATTTGTTAACCACGCACGAATGTTCTTAATAATTAGTTCGCATTGAATGTGTTAACAAGTCTAAAGGTTTTATTCCAATTGCTGCAAAATTAAACGAATTTGTTCCTTTCATCGTGAACTAAAGAATTTCAGGAAAATATTTTCAACTTCCAAAAACTCCCCCTTGGGGGGTAGTTTGAGGGGTACATGCCCATTTCTCATCAAAATCAAATGGAACGGTAGATAGTTTAGATAAAGGGGGGGGGGGGGGGAGCACTTAGGCCGCCAAGTAGATAATTTTAAAGATCATAAAAAAGTAAGAATCTTTTGTAAAAAAAAATTTTACATACATTCAATTGTTTAGAAAATATGGCGACTTGTTCTCAAATTTTAGGGTTTTACTAAAAATGCTCGTTTTGTTAAATATTAATGAAATTTTATTTTTAAAATTTTTATTTGAAAGTAGAAATAACGAACTTTTTAATTATGTATGATTATTTCAGATTTGGATAATTTAAAGTGTCATACGCGACATATCAAAAATTCAAAACTTTAAATGGGGATAATTAAAAAATTTTAAATGGAATGATTTATCAATTAGTACTTTATCTTAAAAAATATATTTAAATTAACAACTTTTGATAAGAAAATTTTAAATTTAAAATTATATATATTTTTTTATAATATAACTCAATCTCTTTCTGCACAAAGCCATTCAATTAGTTTAATGTGACAGCACAATTAGTACGTCTGGTTCGTGGCAAATAAAGCCAAAACGCTGCACTTTTTGATTGGGGTATGCCACTTTCGGTGGTCATATATAAGGTCAAAAGAAACATTTTCAGATAGGGAGCCACTTTAAAATCCGTGTAGAACACCATTATATCGGCTATTAAAGATGGCCCTCACGGTTTTTATTAAATTGGCTGTATCTCAGCTCCTAATCATCTGATTTCAATTTTCTTTTGTTTATTTTAAAGTTCTTATTAAAAAAATAGTTTTTATCATTATTCATTTTTCTCTAAATCTTAAGGGTTCCCCACAATTTTCCAAAATCTGAAGATTTCACTTTTCTTACAAACTTAATTGTTATATAACTTTTTTATTGTGCCCAATATCATTTTTTTACCTCATATAAAAAAGAAATACATTTTTGTCTGCGTTCCATTGATAATAAGATAATACTGTTTTAATTAACAACTTCTTTGGAAATAGCTTGTTAAACTAAGAAAAATAGATTATTTTTGGATCATTCCATGTCAAGTTTACCTGTATTGGTTTCTCGGATTCGATATTTTGATGGAAATGTCCATTTATACCTTCCCTGAATCAATTCTGACTATTTTTATCACCATGTCTGTCTGTCTGTCTGTGTGTGTATCTGTTTGTCTGTAAACGTTGTAACTCAAAAATGACAGTACATAGAGGGGTAAAATTTTATATTTAGGATTAATTTGTTTTAAGAAAGAAATCCTGATTTAAAAAAAATATAATTATTCGAATTATTTCTGAAACGGTACGTGTTGGAAGAAAATGTTTAAAGAAAAATTTGTTTAGAATATTATTATTTATAATTTATGTTATGTTTAATTTCTCCGAAAAAAAGTTTTTGAGGTTATAATCGTTTTTTTCAATTATATTTGAAATGGTTTAAAGCAGAAATAAATCATTGAAATAAAAGTTGTAGAGTATGTTATTTTCTATAGTTTATGTTCCATTAATTTTTTTGTATCTCTTACCAATTAAAAAAAAAAATCTTTTTAATTATATTTTTAATTTTTTTCCGTTTTATTTGAATAAGTTCATGACAGAATGAAATGTTCATAACAAAAAATGTAGAGAACGTTATTATCTATAGTTTATGTTCTATTATTTTTTTTATATCTGTCATCAGTAAGCCAAAATTATTTGTTTTATATTAGTAGATACACGTACATTTTTTTATTGTATAAGAAAGTTCAGTGACATCCATGACAGATTTTTCAATTTTTTAACTATGCCATATGAGAAAATTGATCCCAACATAAAATTTCATATGATAAAAGGTAAACTTGACATGGAATGATCCAAAAATAGTCTATTTTTCTTAGTTTAACACGCTTTTTCCAAAGAAGTTGTTAATTAAAACAGTATTATCTTGTTATCAATGGAAAGCAGAATAAAATATATTTCTTTTTATATGAAGTAAAAAAGTGATATTGGGCACAATAAAAAATTAAGTTCGTAAGAAAAGTAAAATTTTCAGATTTTCAAAAATTGTGGGGAACCCTTAAGATTTAGAGAAAAATGTATAATGACAAAAAATAATCTTCTCAATAAGAACTAAAATAAAAACAAAATAAAATTGAAATCAGATGACTAAGGAGCTGAGATACAGCCAATTTAATAAAAACGGTGGGGGCCATCTTTAATAGCCGATATAATGGTGTTCTACACGGATTTTAAAGTGGCTCCCTATCTGAAAATTATTCTTTTAACCTTATCTATGGGCACAGAAAGTGTCATATCCCAATCAAAAAGTGCAGGGTTTTTTTACGTACCAGACGTACTAAATGTATATTACATTTTTATTACGTTTTAATTTTGAATGATATTTGAAAAAATAAGCAAGCAATCATATACATAGGTATTCCTAATTTTTTCAGATTTTTCTGACATTACTTTCAGAGATATGATCAGATTGATCAGGGAACAAAATATTTGTACGATTATTTTGCAAATTTGTTAAACAATTAATTTTAATAAGAAAACATTTACATGTTTAATGCCCGGTATTATAAAGAATTTGCTTGAGTGCAAAAGCAAATTAGCTTCCAGCTAACGTTATCTACTAGGTGTCAAATTGTTATGAAATTGCCAGATATTTTAAAGCAGTGGTAATAAATGTTTAATCATTTTTTGAGGTACACTTGGCAGCACTTATTTTAAGTCACTGATTTGTACTTATCGCGCATGCACCAAGGTTATCATATGTACGATTACATTCGCTACATCTGTGAGTATGTTGTTATTTATATTCAATGCTAGCTGGAAGCTAATTTGCTTTTGCTCTCGAGCAAATTCTTTACAATACCGGACATAAATTCCTTGAATTGTCATCTTTTATTTGAACCCCACTCACTGGAATTGAATAGAAATCTTGTTTAATGATTCATTTGCCCTCCATAAAAAGAATCAAAAATTAAAAACATCTTCCAAGTAAATGCACAGTGCTTCCTCATGCTAAATTCACCAAAGATAATTAATTGAACAATTTAAATAAAAACCGATGCTCAGATAAATTGCTTAGAATTGGTTAACCATTTAATTTTTATACAATTTTTAAGCACACCTGATTATTTTTTCGTATATTTTTAATTTTTTGACAATTTCAATCTAAATCTAAATTTATGCAAACGTCAAAATGACAGTTAATATATCAAAGTAAATATCAATTTAATAAAACACGATTTTTTAAAATAAATTGGGATAAATCTTTGTAAGGGAATACATTACAACAACATTCCCATATTATAGGAAATTGAATACTCCACAAAAAATATTCTATAAAATTTTCACGTAACATGTGTCGTTTTTGAAATATCTTGAAAAAATAAATATTTTGGGATGTCACCCCTCCCCCTTCCACACGATTTTGAAATGGGACCATCCTCAAGCCAGACCCAACTATCCATTTCAATAATATCGGTTCAGTGGTTCATGAGTTATGCGTGTGACAGACGGACAGACACGGAACGAAAAGTGTTTGTTTTGATGTGAAACGGAAAGATCAATTTAAAATTTAGAAATCGGAGAACATTTTTTTTGTCTCATTCTAAAACAATTACAAAGCTTCTCGTATCATTGATATTGCGAGGAAACAAAATTAATTTTTATAACTCAGGTCTATTATTGATCTACTATTTGCTATACCTATGCCAAACTTCAGCTTTGTAGGTACGGAATACTAAAAACTGATAAATATTTAAAAACAAATAATTCCACTCTTTGTTGATTTTCAGTTTTGATAGAGTTATTAAATTTTTGAACGTAGACTTTCGCGGTTATTCAATTGTATAAACATTTGATTATTGAATTGTATAAATCAAAACTAATTCTAGCAAACATCAATGCTTATTTAATTAAGAAGCTGCACCTTCTGTACTCAACTTCTGAAGACGATTTAGGTCGAAACGTCAAGTGACAATATACAACCCAATAATCAAATGTTTATACAGTTATTAAAATGTTTCATTTAATTTGAAAATTGCTTTCATTTTCTTAGGCGACTCTTTGAGTACAGTCGAATGCTTCGATCCAAACACCGGCTGGTGGAGCATGGCACAGCCCATGTCAATGCTCCGGTCCCGCCTAGGCGTCGCAGTCCTCCATGGGAAGCTGTACGCATTCGGGGGCTATAACGGGTCTGAAAGACTGTCCACCGTTGAAGTTCTCGACCCCGTACAAAAAGAGTGGTCCAAAGTATGTCCCATGCATTGCAAACGAAGCGCTCTAGGCGCCACGGCTCTCGGGAAGTACATATATGTATGTGGAGGGTACGATGGGATCACGTCGCTTAATACAGTGGAGAGGTACTGTCCTGAGACGGACACGTGGAAGATGCTGGCACCCATGAATAAATCGAGAAGTGCTGGCGCAGTTGTCGCTTGTCAAGGTCAGTAAATGTTGAGAGTAAACACTTGAAACCTAAGAACCAAAAATAAGTATAAGGCCGTGCCATGGTAACGGGTCGGACATTTTGACAAATATTCAAATATTTAAAGGTGTAAAATAGCAAATAATACATGATATCATTCGTAGATATATATGGTAAAGTAAAAAACGTGTATATTTGTCATAATCTTTTTTAATTAATAGATTTGTATGTGTGACGGGTGGGACACGAATTACCCTGCTCTCTTTAGATACTTGTATTTGACGTTGAAATTCAGGTCAGATAGGTCATCCAAAACCCTAATTTTATTTTAGTACGCTACTTGATTAATGTCGCTAATTGTTTTCTAAAAAGAGATGAGTGAAAAATCAACACTAATATTTTTGGGAAGCTTAAAATATTGTGACGGGTGGGACAGATAAAAAATTGCATATGATAGTTTTTAAATAATTTAGTCATCATCTGGTACAATTTAAGTTATTTGTTAATTTTGGAATATTAGCAAATTATAGCTCTTATAGTGTATGGTTAAATTCAACTTAATGTTTTCATGTGACGGGTGGGACACAAAAAGATTTTTTCAAATAACAGTAAATTTAAAAGTAGCTTCTCTTTGTTAAATATTTTTGCAGTGATCACAAGATAATTAAATGCTCTAACCTGAGATATCAATGCTACAATACAAAGCCGGAAAAAGAGTTGCCAATTTCAACAAAAAAATATACCAATAATGTAATAAAGTAAATTTTTAAACTGAAAAAAAATACAAAAAATGAGATTTTTTTAATATATATTTTAGAATATTACGGAACTTTAACAATTTATTTTTATTGGTCAGATGTCATCTTCCATGGAATGACCCTATATCTTCTGACTTTTAGGTTTTGTATATGCACTGGGGGGTCACGATGGCTTATCAATATTTGATTCAGTGGAACGGTACGACCCTAATACAGACACGTGGTCTGAGGTGAGCCCAATGTTGACTAGAAGATGCAGGCTGGGTGTCGCGTCGCTAGGAGGCATGCTATATGCCTGTGGTGGATATGATGGTACGACATTCTTGAAAACAGTCGAAATGTACAATCCATCAACTAACAAGTAAGTTTATTTATTTTATACTAGTGCATTGGACCCAGTGTTACCCGGGTTAATCATAGTGACCTAAAATATTCAACATACCCACCCAACGTACCCACACAACACAGTTCACTGCGAATTGTTTTTTTCTGACTTCAGGAAATTTATCATTAGTGAAAACCGGAATTAAATCCATTACTGAGAAAATTATTATTAAAATGATTACTATTCGATTACCCCTTTACAACCAAACATTTTTTGGTGAAAATTTTTTTGCAAATGTGCGATGGTTCTGAGATAATAATCTGTAACACTTTAAATGCCCCACTCTGTATATAAGTCATATAACCAATTTTTACTGTGTGACACCAGAACAACAAATTGGTTTTAATTTCAGATGGTCTTTTGTATCTCCGATGAACGCTCAAAGGAGCAGAGTGGCGTTGACATCTACATTAGGTAAACTGTGGGCAGTCGGAGGATACGATGGGCTGTCTAACCTGATCTCCATGGAGGTGTACGACCCCAAGACAGACGAGTGGAACTTTGTGGCTCCGATGTGCGCGCACGAAGGTGGTGTGGGTGTAGGCGTGCTTTCGTGCTCCTGAAAGTCAGTCTAAGGCAGTGTTTTTCAAACTGTGGGTCCTGATCAATTCCTAGTATTATTTATTTTGTCAATTTTCTTTCATTACGAATACAAGGATTTTTGTTTGTAGGTTGTGGTCAGAAAAGTATGAAAAACACTGGCCTTAAATTTGAGGCTAAAAATTAATATTTCTTCTTTTTTTACTGATTTTTACATAAAATTTATCTGTATTTCTAATTTAATTTAATACTATAGTCTGTCTCGTTTAAGATTGCAGTGGTGGACGGGGATTAGACGGTACGATTTACACAGGCACTGTTCTCGCTTACAGAATAAAGATAGTAAGAAGCGATACTCCACGTTAAAAAACTGGCAATTGTTTTTACATACACTCTAAAATTTGTAAAAAATAAAACTCACCTTTGAATTATGAATATCAGTTTTCTAATATCCTAATGTTCATAATATAATACACATTTTTAGAATAACTAATCTGACAGTTTGAATTTAATTACATTTGCTTCCAAGGTAAATAGTTGTTATTTTCAATGAAATAGTTACTAGTTGAATTTTTTTTCGGAAAATAGTTGGTAAATAGTTTTTTTTAGGATTTAATAATAATTAGTGCAAACGAAGCAGTAAAAAGTGTCACAAATAATTTAAAAATAGTTGGAAAGGTAGTTGCAAATAGTTGATTTCAAATTGTGTTCAATCAAACCAGTTTTCTGAAAACGGTGGAGATATGTAATAAAAATTACAGTAAATGAATTTTTACACAATAGTTGAAAAACTATTTTTCCTTTCTCTAGTTATTGTGAATCTGCTTGGCGTTTTGCCCAATCGAGAGCGTGTATTGTACTTCCTATGTTAGCTATGCTGCAATCTTAAATGAAACAGACTATAAGCTGTTTTAGAATTATTTTTAATACATCTAACCTTCGATACCGAATGCAGTATTTCAAATTCCAGTAACACTGACAGTAGATAAATATTTTATCTTGAAGTTTTAGGGTTAGGTGTATTTTACTCGCTTTATAAAATTTAATCTAATGGGGGGATAGAAGTAGTTACAGTCATAGACATAGACATAGAGCATGGACTGTGCATTCTGTATTAACATAATAGTGTAACATTTCTTCAAAACTGTGAGAGAGATGTTTGGGATATATTTATCTCTTTTTCTAAGAAAAATGAAGTAGACACTCCTGTTTAAATAAGGACAAGTATATCCTAAATCATTTTCTATCTTTCTTTTGACACAACTTGCAGTCCATGAGTATGTTCCTATACATTGCGACTACTGTGACTTCTGACGTCACTCCCCTATACTGGATTGTCGTTCCATTTTAGATTTTATACTGGAAACGATAGTGAATTTTCTATAACGGAATACTCTGCAGTATATTGTACACCGCCATTTTGAAATTAATGTCAAAATGAAGACCAGATATATTTATAACGATAAAGAGGCCAGATTCATAGCATTTCTATGCAGGACATCACTTTTAATATCCTCCGCTCATATAAAGTAGAATAATTAATAAACAATTCAAATATTATTTTCAATAATGAAAATAATAGCAATTCATAAAATTTATATTGTTGCGTCAATTTGCTTAACTATATTAGTGTATTTAAATTAATTTATACCATATATATAATACTCCTATATGGCCAGCCGTTCATTTAAGCATGTAAGAGGAATGGGAGATGTCAGAGTGAGATGCAGATAAGTAGCCTTTCTCTGAAATGCTCATGCGCGGTACAATTTGAAATCAAGTTTTAGATTTCAATTCGCCTTTCAACTTATTAATCGGAAAATACGCTCGTAATGTTTTGTCATGGAATGGTGAACACGAGCATGTACAGAAGGACGTGCGACTGCTTCTGTGTGTGTGAGAAACGATTGTCTGCACTCTAGTGTTGGCTCTGAACTTCTCTCTCGGCTGGCTATATAGGAGTATTACATATATGATTTATACTTACTCTTGATTATATAGATCATAAATGTTATTAATTCATCTTCAAATAACCTGATAATAAAAAATATAGCCAAAGTTATCCTTAAATGCATCTGCTTTTGTCAGTTGCTTTCAAATTTTGATCAAGATATCGGAGTACTGCGATTGCCGTATGTATTTAGCAACAGCACTCGCAGTAGTAAAATGGCGGCAAACAATGACGTCATTGATGTTGCTAGGATACTATAACAACTGTAACAGAGCACTGGAAGCCATAACGGAATGTAAAATCCAGTAACTGTCACCACTGGCCAGTACTCACAGTGTATATCGGAACATAGCCCATGTCTATGGTTACAGCCCCTTAGGTAAGGTGCATCAATATCACAGGAATTATAATGAATAAATAGTTTCATTTTACAATTATAATTTTTAGAATACAGTAGAACCTCCCTTAACGTATACACTTGGGACCTAACAATTGTCCTAAAAGTATATTTCCTCTCCACCTCTTCATACTTGATAAAAACTCATTTCAGATTAAATTAAAATATAAAGTTGTTTGAATTTCAACTATTTTTGGTTTATATAATTGTAAAGTGTATTATTTACAATTAAAAATAATTAAACCATAGAGATAATACCACATAGAGAAAGTGAGCATTTTATGAATTTTTATGTAAGTGGATACCAATCATAAATAATAAGAGAAAGCGACATTTTGTGTACTTGTGTCTTTGTCTTTTGATGTATTCGTAAGTCGTCTTTGCATAATGGAGTATAATTAAAGAACTATCATGTTATTTTGTATATACATATATGTACAATATACTAAATATTTATAAAATTATGGGAGAAATATAATAAATTTATTTTTATTAGTTAATAAAAAAAAAAAACACTAAAAAACTAGGGTTTTACTACAAATTAATCAAATTGTAAATATTAACCTTAGATTAGTAAAGACTATGGATACATAACAACCAATGTTAGTCCGTATATGAAAGTGTTACCAAAATTTTACGGTACTCATCTTTTCTTAAATGTCACTTTCGTCATTTCCAGGCATATTATCCCAGTGGCATCAATTGAAAATTTATAATAATAGACATTTCTATGTTAATCAATTATCACTGAAATACTTTTAAGGTATTTCTCGGGGAGAAACAAGGTACACTATATGTTAGAAAAGAAAAAAAAGTGTAGTATAAAATCAAGATAACTGTGGTATAAATTAAAATAAAATTTGGCATTGTTGAGCATAATATATTTTTTGTTGCACATGCGCGACTTTTGTATTCCTGATAACAACTACATGTTATTTAATGTTTTGATTTGATAACATGTACTGTTATTTGCAGCTGAATTTGTTATTTATTATATATATATTATTAAGAAATTTTTTTTATTTCTTGAAATTAATAGATAATATATTCAGCACGTACGATTTTTAAATAACGCGGAAATTGTCAATACTTTGTAGCGTTGTCATAGCTAGTACCGTGATATTTTTTATCAGAAAATAAGTTTTTATTTTACTTATAACTTAAAAACGGGGTGGTGAAAATAATTGGGATTTCTTATATTAACTCCAAATATATTATTATAGTTTTCATCAAAATTTCATAAATTTCTTGATCTTCTTTGTGAAGAAAATTATTAACTTTTTCGTTGAAAATCCGCTTAAAATATCGTAATCCCTTTACTCACAATGCTAAATTTTTGATTTTATTTTTACGATATCTTCACTCGCAGATGGTGAATCATTTTAAGATTTTAAATGGAGCTTCTTATAACCTTTTTTTTAGTTTTATAAAGTTTGAGCTTACTCCTGAATCTTTAAATTTTTCCGAGAAATACCTTAAAGACAATATAAAACATTTATTATTAATTAATTTTCTAATTCAAAACAATTGATATTTATTTTAAAATCTGACTGATACGTCAATGACTCATGGAGCGATTTGATAACAACGCTATGTTTTATATATCTTTCCTTGTCTAAGATATGAACCGTCATTTCTATCAAAACATGCATTGTTTGACAAAGATAGATAGAGGTCCACAATTTCTTCTTTCTCTTTCTACCGACAGTTATTGTTTTCAGCTGCCTTACTTTCTCTATGTTATATTATTTCTATGAATTAAACAGACCATTGTTGCAAAGGTAAACATAACCTGAAATATACATTTAGTGATGTAAATTGTATACTTTAAGAGATTTATACTACTTTAAGGTAGGTTGTACTGTTAGGGCCAATCCACACTATCGGGCTGGTCCCTGTCCGGTCTCGCTCCAGTCAAATATTCAGTATAGTAAATACTGTATTGAAGTGTGACTGGAGCGAGATCAGCACGATATCTATCGTGTGAATGCTTTCATTGTTTATTGTTTATTTATATTTGATTGGAGCGAGATAATATTATCCATAAAATATCTGTGACAGAATGAATTTTTGTTTAGTTTTTAAATAGGATTTAAGTAGATGAAAGTTGAAATTATATTTTTGTTTTTGATGTACTTTACTTAAAAGGATGTAATGATAATGTAATTGTCGAAATGATTTGAAATTTTAATTTGTATAGATGTCACCAAACAGGAAATTGAAAATCAAATTTGATTATAATTAGTTGATTCAAAAGTTGTTAGTTAACTTATTACTTATTTCTAATTAAAATTTATTTATCAGTATTGTTCATATAGTTAAATTTTTTATCATTTAAGTAACTCTTCTAACCTTAAACAAGAAAAGATAAAGGACGAATAACACATTACCTAGTGTTGTTACCTAATCGGTCTACGAGTCATTGGGCGTATCATTTAGATTTTAAAAAATCAATTGTTTTAAAGTTAATTAATAAATGTTTTATATTTTCTTTAAAAGTATTTCAGTGATAATTGATTTACAGAGAAACGTCTATTTGGAATTATCAATACACAATTGTATATTATAAATTTTTGTGTTAATATGCATGGAAATGATGAAAGTGACATTTAAGAAAAGATAACTATTTTATAAACGGACTAGCATTGGTTGTTATGTATCCATAGTCTTTCCTAATCTAAGCTTCTAACTCACCATTTTCTATAAAAAATAGTATGTACTAAGCTGTGTATGTACTTTAAAGTATAATATTTGTACTTAATTTTTATTTTGTACTTTTGCACAGCTCTGATATATGATTTTATGTTATTTTAAATATGTACGTTAACAAAATCAAGTATTTTAGGTTTAAATATTTTAACTTGAAAATAAAAGCGATCTGAATCTGCTAGAAATGATTATTAAGATATATTTGTTATTTATTTCATAATATTTTTATAAATGCTTGCCATTCATATACATACATATATATTTTTTGTTATTTTATTTTAAGAACCAATATTGTACATATAGCATTGGTGTATCAACTTCGGAGGAGGTGTGGCATAGACTGAGCTTAACATATGTCATCAATTTTATAGTTTATTGTAATCTAAACAACGGATTATCATATAAATAAGTAAACTTATTTTCTGAAGTTAGACCACCAGCTGTCTTGTTTGTTATTTTATTTTAAAAGTACTGAGAAATGTTGTAAATATCATTAGAGATCAAATCTTAATCTAATTATCAAAAAATGTATAAATTAAGGCTTTATTATTTATTAATAATTATTAAATTGGTAATGTATTAATCCAAAGTGGATCCAGTTGGAGGTAATTACATCTGTTTGTACATTGAATAATGTACACCGATGGATCTACTTTCTGTTTTAATAACTTGCGGGTAATATGAGAACAAATATCGATTTATAAAAAATTGTAAAAGATTTTAAAAAGCTGTATTTTTCTGTAAGTTTTTTTAAGAAAAAATAAAATGTAGTATCTATTGTAACTATTGTTATTGAATCACAATTAAGGCAAAAAAAAAAAAATGGTTGTGGCTGTGTCGGGATGCATAGTCGAGGAATTGACGTGAATACGTGCATTGGGGTTAAATAAAACTCAGATGAATTGACACAGAAACGATTGAATATTTGTAAAACGGGCATAAAATATTGCCGTAAACTTGGTCTAAATAAAGAAATATATAACCAGTGTTTTATAATATAGTTATTTCTTATGATTTGTATGAACATAAAAACAATTAATTAATTTTTAATTTACAAACGAAATCGTGGAAATATAAAATTTACTTTTTATTTTTTTTATTCAATTCAAAAAAGTTAAAAACTTTATTGCGTAGAGAATATATTCTTATATACTGTTAATTTTTTTCTACATAAATTTACGCTAGAACACAAAACTGATCTTTGCATATTACATGAAGTTTCTGAAATGTCCACCCAGTATCTGGCCTGAGACATTAGATGTTATTCACGTCAAAAAGTAATTTATTAATAAATAAATGTGCACGTCCGAACTTCCATAGTCTAAGAGTAAGCCCTGCATGTATAGTCACAGTTATCTCTAGTCATATCTAAAGATATCCTTACAGGTGTCACTCTTAGGGTGATCAGGTCTCAAGTTTTCACTCGAATTCTCAAGGTTTGTATACTGTTCCTCCGGGTTTTGTAGTAATGGTGACGGCTAAAAAAAGTCTTCAAAAAATAGCAGAGGGCCACAAAAGTGATTATTGGATTTAAATTGAAATAATTATTTAAATAATTTTATTTACAATAAAATAAAAAAGACAAAATAAAATAAAAAGGGTGGTTAATACAGAGAACATGTATGTCCGCTGTCAGATTTGTCAAAAATCACGTATACAGTAATTCAGAATAGAGTTGATACGCATGTGTGACTAGAATAATTTTATCATTGTTGCGGCCGAGATTGAATCCCCATTTTTACCTAACGAAAACTAACCAACCCAAAACTAATCAACTCGATTTCGTCCCAATAGATTGCCCTAACCAAGGACAGTTAACATGTATATTATTAGAACTTCAACCCTATTCTGAATAACTATATACGTGATTATTGATAAATCTGACAGCGGACACCCATGTTCTCCATATTAACCAAAAGGGGTCTTCATTTACATGTAAGGGTTTATAAAAACTAAAATCTGGTCACCAGTCACTCTTGGATTTTTACAATTTAAAGACAGCTATTTTTTTATACATGCCCATTTTTGTTGAAATTTGTTAACTATTTTTGACTTCATTGCCACTTTTTTTTAATATTTAAGAATCGTAAATACCTGTTAACCTACACATGAATATTATATATTCTGCTAGTAATCTATGTGATGTATTATTAGTCGTCTCTAGATCATTAATAAAAAAATAATAGGTACCATTCATAATTTATTTTTAAAAACGATACAAAATTACTATTGCTATGATATGTTATTAATATTATTCAGCACAACACATTATTTCTACCTACATTTGTTTTACATCAATAACTTAGTAATAAAATCAATTCACATACATTCACTTAATGCTAATAATACGTAATACTTCACCGGCAAAAATAAATATAAAGACTAACGCGCATCTATTTTAAAATGCTCCGTACACTGCGGTTCAATATGCTTCTTCATGTGCCTGGATAGGCTCTTGGAGTGTTTGAACCTGACGGGGCACATCCAGCACTGGTAGGGCCTATCACCTGAGTGTGTGCGCATGTGCACTTTCAGACTCCCACTCCTTGCAAAACCTCTGTCACATTCTGTACACCGGTAGGGCCTTTCCCCACTGTGTATTCTCATATGTGTCCGCAGATCACTTGTAGAAATAAATCCATTCTGACATATCTCACAAACGTGGGGCTTTGCCCCCGTATGGCTGTGCATGTGCGCCCTCAAATTCGCATTCGTTGTGAATTTCTTCGAGCACACGTAACACAGAAACGGTTTTTCCCCCTTGTGTCTGAGATCATGATGCCTTAGGCCTTCCTTTGAAGCAAATCGTCTGTCGCACTTATCACATTTGAACTGTTTCTCATCTGTATGTCGACTAAAATGCCTTGACAGTTCTCCTTTGGTTAAGAACTTCCGGCCACATTCTGCACACAAAAATCTGTACACCGGATTGTGACGCAGTTTGTGAGCTGCTAAATTAGCATAAGCGATGAATCTTTTATTACACTCGTCACACTGAAAATTCCTTATTCCTGTGTGTGTGTTCTTGTGGTAGTTTAAGCCGGCTAAGGAACGAAACACTTTAGGACAGTCAGCACATTTATATTCATGTTGAAAATTCGATTTAGAATGCACTAAAAAACGCCTTCTTATTGCATTTGTTGCTAGATGTCTTGTTATACAAGGTTTACGATCTTCTGAGACGTCATGAGTACGTACATGGTTTTTATAGATACCGAACTGAATGAATTTTCTACTACAAATTTTACAAGTATATTTCTTTTTCAGTGTAACGTTTTCGTGACTATTCACTGTATTTTCTATTTTGATTTCAGACTTATTGATATCATTTAATACCTCCGCATCACAATATTTAACGGTTTCAATGTTTGCTTCTTCTTGTTTTAATTTATTTACTAAATGTTTCAGTGCATCATCAGATTTTTCACATTTCTGTTTAAAACTGTATGCTATATTTAATTGTTCAATACAATCTAAACATATTTGCTTAGGCAAATCATCATTGTTGCATATCTGTAAATTTAATGTAAAGAAATATAGTTTAAATTATAAAATTGCAAACATTGATAACCAAAACACATTACCTGTACAGAAGCACACGCCATTACTATTTCAGATAGATTTTTAAACGGTGTTAATGAATTACTGAAAATATTTCTCATATTTATACTTTCCAACATGCATGCTCTACACAATTTTTCCATATTTAACAAATCTAATGTAATTATTTCAAATAATATTGAACATTTATAACTTTAACTGTCACACATCAAGTACCTTGCTTATCAATTAGCTCAACTCAGCATTAACATTCATCAATACATATAGTATGTATTATCATTTTACATGCTTTATTAAATTATATTTAATAAATAAAAATCATAATACATTACCTGATGATTTAATAATTTAGTAACACAAAATACAAAATAAATATCGTAATTTTTAAACGAGGCAATTTTAATTATTCTAAACAATAAACTATATAATTTACATATTCGATCACTGCATGATAAAAGTACATACATTAAAAATCAACAATAAATTTAACATAATACAAAATATTTACAAATTAGGGGTCATCCATAAATTACGTCACACAAAATTCATTGTTTTTGATCCTCCACCTCCCCTCGGCCTTGTCACATTTGTGTGATCCCCCCCCTGTTGATGTTACACAAATTTTGAAACAATTAGGTAGGTAGGTATTCAAAATCAACGAAGAAAAAACAAACGAAATTTAATTTTTTTTGCTGTTTATATTATTTTCATTTATATGAAATTTTTCCATGCATATTTGAAAATTTTCCCAATAACTCTTCGCCGGTCTCGAGTTATTTACTAACAACATATTAATTTTTTCTCTAGAATTCATATAAAATTGTTTTGATTTTTTAGATGTGACGTCACAATGCTTATGACACCTCCCCTGTCACACTTTGTAGACCCTACCCCATGTGTGACATAATTTATAGATGACCCCTTATATATTATAACATTTTCATCAATGATATAAAAAACATATCGTTGCATTAAAAATAATCGTTTTGAATAATTGAATTACACAAATTATTATTTAATATCTTTTCTAACATATATTAGTAACGTTCATACACTTATCAAACAATTAGATTTAAACGTGGACATTTATTTATCATACAACCTGAAAAAGAAATGTAGGAAAGATATTAAAAAAAAATAGAAAACGATATATATTAAGGGAACACTATTTATTTCCAACTGAACATTGAATGCTGACAATATATAATTTTGAACAGTTTTTTTAAATGTAATCTGTATGCCAATCTGGAATTGCTGGATATAAAAAGAAAAACCTTGTATTATTTAACTATAACAAAACAGTTTCATCTACAGTGCACTAATAATTTCCATTAAATTCGAGAATAACCTTCACACCTAGCCTTAATTTATTTTATTAAATAAGGCATTGAGATGGCTAGCTTAGAAGATGCGTTCATCGAATGCCAAAATACTTGCGACTGTAGCGTAAAACCTGCGTGTGTATATACCTGAGTGATATTTCATACCTGACTATGTATTATATTATAATATATATGTATAACTGTAAAATGTAACGTGGACAGTATCTCGTTTGATTAAATATGAACACAATATCGTACAGAAGTGGCACACTTACATAAAAAAACCGATACAATAATAATGATGAGAAAAAAGCAATGATCAGTTAAACTCAAGGTATATAAAGACAAGGTAGTCTCATCAGCTCCTTGACCAATCAGCATTGGCGTGGGAATTGACGTCACCACAAAGACATTTTCAAATGTTATAAATGTATAATAGAATATCAATTACACAAAATTCCTTTATTTATTCTTGTTTTCGTATTTTTTGATATTTTAATAACACATACAATTAAAGAAGTACAAATTCGACATTGCAAAATCATAAAAAGCAGTTAGAATAACAGAACGTATTGCCAATTTAAGAATAGTAAAAATGACGCTTCCTGAATTGACCAAATTGTCTGCGACAGCTTTTTTTTTATGATTTTGTAATGTCGAATCTGTACTTCTTTGATTGTATGTGTTGTTAAAATATAAAAAAATACGAAAACAAGGAATTTTTTGAAATTGATATTCTATTATAGATTTATGAATTTGAATATGTGATGTCAATTCCCGTGCAAACGCTGATTGGTCAAGGAACTGATGAGACTACCTTGACTTTATATATCTATCTTGAGTTTAACTTATGTAGTAAATAAAAGCATCCTTGTCTCATTTAATTGTACCTATTTTAATTCTTATAATTATTCTTATTTCGTATCCCAAAAAAACATGAACAACAAACAATGAAAATAGAAATATATATTAATTATTGAGGTAGTTTGTTCTTAGCTCAGGATTGTGTTCTGTTTGGGTTCGTAAAAATGCACGGCAGAAGAATATATACCACTCTATAAAAGTATGCGCAATAGCTCGTATAAAAATATATACATCGGGTTATCTTTGTTTATCGTTATTCAGTCGGTTGCGTATAAAAACTACTGGTGGGTCTGAAGAGGTGCGTCGCACAGCTCCGTACGGGGGCTCAGCGACGCGTCTCGTCAAACCTGAGAGAAATCAATGAGGTTGTTGAGGAGCAGTACATACCGTTCGACCGCGACAACATCTGGAAGTCACACACACAAAACATATATAATAATAAAACGAAGTTACCCACGTCCTGTGCTAAGAGTCTAACTTCTACAGCAGCTGGTATGCATAGTCAGTCTCCGGCCAGCATCGTGTAACATGTATTCTTACATACTATTCATATTATTACAGAAAAAAATATTAATCAAAAATATAAAATGAAACCAATATTATCCTCAAAGAGACAAAAAAACATAATAATAACTAATCTGTAACACATCATTGGCATTGGCTCTCTTACAAGGCTCCAAGTGTATACTGTAAAGAACAAGCCATGACAAACGCAAGTGTATGTAGTTATGAACTATATATATTACGAGAGAAATGCAGAAGGCTCCGTTGTACACGGAGCGTTCAATGAACTTATATACGAAAACAACTATAGATCTAGCCAATTCTATTTGGGTTGTTTTATTATGCACTATATTATGTATTAACTGGTGAGATGGCGGCCCAGTGGCATGTCCGAATGCACTATTATGTTTGGATTTACGAAGTAAGTGCAAGGTAAGAGACCGACGCAGTAACGCCGGTCTCAAGTATCCGATATATATATATATGGTCGTGCCGAGAGACACGCGTCGACAAGCAGCAGTAGTCAGTGTATGAGATGCGTGAAGCCTCGATACGGAGTGTTTACTATCCGCCGCTGCATGCGCACGCACCCACATCCGGTGCGTGCGCGCGTCTGTCTATATATTACAATGTAGGTAGTAGTTTATGGAGGATTGAACAGTGTGAACACCCATACAAGTTCACGGTCCTAGTCAGGTTTAGTGGGGAATAGCGAATATCCATTGTGTTGTGTAGCCCGTAGTTCTGATATTACTACGCGTCGAGTGTTTTTCTGTTGTTGTTTTTCGAAAGCGGCGTTGGATATTATTTTGTTGATCATTATTTTTTTGGTGAATAAATGGATTTCTGCCCGGACGGGCGTGTGTGTCACGGATTATGAGAGCGCTTGCACAACGGGCTGTATGATAAATACATGTACCCTTATAATATACTTTGTTCCTAAAAATATGTGCAGCTATTTTCTGATATTAAAATATCCTCTTCACATCACTTTGGCACACTTTTTACAATAAAAAATTTGTACAAATAATTTAAAATTTGTTCATTTTATACACAACATCTTTTCGATAGTAATCGATTATTTATATATTTATATATTAGCTATATATAATCCATTTTTTCACGACTTAAAAAAAATAGCAGCTATATTGCTATTTTACTATATCGGTTATCATTTTTTAAATTTCTTCATTTTTTTAAAAATTCAACAAAAATCATCCTCCCCAACAAACAAGTTTATCAAAAATATTTTTTACATTTGGGGCCGGCCCCTCGATCGTGTCCGGCGTCCGAGAAGTCGGCCCCGATTTGTACTCTCGGTTGTATCCGACTAACGCAGCACCCTCCATAATGCTAACAGTCTTCTTACAACAGCGGGACGGCGGCCGCGGGGTCGTACGGGGGGCGCTTCAGGACACCGTACAGAGTCCTGAAGCGCCACGGTCACAGACACAGACGCCGTCCCGTCCTCCGCCGAACAAACACACGCACTTTATCGACGGCACCACTCGCCCATCGGGTGTCCTTATCAATAAAGCATATATCTAAGTATAATAACTTGTACATTTAACCACCATACGTTACAGAGGAACTTTTCCCATTTGATAATATTATGTACTTCACAATTTGGAGATATCTGTGTGAACAAAACCAAACCAACGGTATATATATATGTAGTAGACTGATCTGTGTATATAGATATATAGTATTTACTCTTCTGGCTGATGATTTTGATTATCTGAGGTAGAATAATTCTTACTTCCTTCGGTTAGCTTATTGTGTAATCACGGACTGGGTTCAATGCACTTATGAGGTATAGGCTATACAGTGAGGTACGAGGTAGTGGTGGTGCGCGGCAGTGGCGATGAGCAGACGCCGACCACTCACTGGGACGGCGCCGGCTGCTGGCTCGAGTCTCTGGTACGGCTCTGTCGAGGTCCTGCACGTCCTGCGGCTCCCGGCCCCGACTGTACCACCATCGAGCGGATGCGTCTTTGGGCAGACTGAAATAACAGATATACACATTACGTAACAAATGTAACATTATTGCAAAAATTAAACAATGTTTTTCTATCAGGTACTTTTCAATATTTTTAATCACTATTAAGAAAATATTCTTCTTTTAAAATTCAGTTAAATCTACAAATTAAACTGAATTAATCAATTTACTAGATCGGTTCCCAAACTTATTTGACCCACTACTCTCTTTTTAGCTATAAAAAATCACAAGGCTTCCCCTAATAATTTACATTGTTTCATATACAGAGCCCGGCATAAGTCAACGCTGCCAGAAAACAAAACTGTGCTTCTTTTCTTTTTGTTCTGTATGCAAATCGGTTAACTGATTTATGCCGGGCACTGTACATACCTAGTGTTATAGGACTTCCCAACTACACCCAGAACCAACAGGTGATTTTTGTGATATTATTAAATCAATTAATAATTTGATCTATTCTTTATAATAAAAAAATTACACACCTGTACACTGAAGAATGGGCCAATGATATGCACGGTGGTTTCGTCGTCCGGCTGCGGCTGGGACGTCTGTTCCGGTAGCTTGATGACAGAGCCTGTGACGCGCTGGAGTTCGCGTACATTCTGTCCTCCCTTACCGATGATGCGGCCGACCTGCGCTGACGGCACGAGGATTTCTACCGTCAATCGCACGTCGTCAGAACCTGCCACGAACCCTTCGTCTCGCATCTTTTCGAATATCAGGTACTGTGCCTAAACAAATCATTAAAAAGTTTTAGTATACTGATAGTAGAACGATAAGGGATCCGGAGTAGATCCCAAAAGTGTAATTTTCACTTCTATATGATTGTATAATATATATAAGTGTTCATTTAAAGAAAATAAATAACTTTAGGGGGTCCACATGATTTGGGTCCATCATGGTAAAAAGATTGAGAACCACTTTTTTAAAGAGTATAATTAAGACATTAAAAGTTAATGGAGACGTTACAGAAGTTAACTGACAGCATTTTTTGAATTCTTATAGTTATGTTTGGTTCTAGAAGTTTCACAATATGGAGCTGTTCAAGTATTACGTATATATTTAGAGGGTGGCGGTTTAGATTTTTTTCATTTTTGTTGACTATGGGACAGGAGGGAGAAGGGGGATAAAAAAATGTTATGGAAGATTTTCTTTAAATTGGATTTATGAAATAAATTATGGATTAATTATTTTATATGTATCATTTATTATTTAAACGTCTCTTAAAGTATATTTCCCAGAATGTCCCCTCTACATGCATCAAATACAATGGTCACGTTCACGACTGATCAAAAACAGTGAACAACGAGCTTTGATTGGTTGATTCATGGAATTTCTAGTGGAATGTACCAGAAATTTAAAGAATGTAATTTTTTAAGCATGTAAGGAAGTGAGAAAGAAGTAACCAGAAAGAGATAGAAACTAGTTAGGGTGTCCACTGGTTTTTGGAAATAAAATTCCCTGACTTTTCCCTGAACACAGATTCAAAATTCCCTGACTCCGGGGCAAGAATGTGCAGAAATAAAATTTGAAGACCTTTTTTCTTTTATTTTTGGTCATAACTTGAAAATTTTACACTTGTTACTTACTTTCAATTCAATTGTTGCTTGTCAACTTAAATTTGTACACTTTTTCCGACTTTCTAAAAAAAATTTAATAAATTCCCTGACTTTCTAGAAAGTGGACAACCTGCTAGTGTTCTGGCAGAAACGCTCAACATTCAGTGAACATAAAAGTTATTTGGTTAGCCTGGTCACTAGTTTCTATCTCTTTCTAGTTACTTCTTTCTCACTTCCTTACACGCTTAAAAAATTACATTCTTTAAATTTCTGGTACATTCCACCAGAAATTCCATGAATCAACCAATGAAAGCTCGTTGTTCCGTTTTTTGGTCAGATGAGAACGCTCCCAATTGTTTGAAGTTTATTTTTGGTTTAAAAAGATTTTAACTTATGTGACAGTTACAAACTCAATTCAAAGTTAAACATAGAAAAAGAAAAAAAAAGGAAAAAAGGAGGTAAATTTTATCTTAAGGGGTTACATCTAATCTATTAACTTTTTTGACAATTTTTTTTTATTGGCTTAAATTATGTATAATAAACATCTTAAAAATGATATTCATAAGCAACAAAAATGTTTTTTTAATTTTAAGTGCTCACAAAGTGTTTCTTAACAAACTAAACAACCAAGATGGTGAAAAATTAGTAATAATGAGTATATGGTAATGTAAAGGAGCACCGTAATTTAATCTTAAGCTAAAACAGAAACAAAATAAGCAACCAAAAACCGCCAAACCGACGTATCTCGAAAAAAAGTCGGAATAATTGTGCGGACTTCGATGAAAAAACTCATGTAAATAACGAAAAAAAAATTTTTTCTGTATGTTTTGATACATTTACAATTTACTCTCCAAATTTGATTTGATTGCTTTTTTTATTATTCTAAAAAAATCCTAAAAATACTCAGTTTCCGAAGTGACGATTAGGTGTAACACCTTAAGAAAGGTTGTTCAGTAATTGTAAATTATTCTTAATACGTTCCTGACCTAATTTTCAATATAATTTTCGGTTCAATTACATTAGTTAACGTTTTTTTTGATTGGATTTAAAAATCAAAGGAATCGAATAGTTTAATAAAATCTTGACGACTCACTTTCCACTGAGACTCTGGCGATCCGACAATCGTGACCTTCCGTTCCGTCTGAGTATCTTGCGGCTTGTCTTGGTCCAACGGCGCGATCTTCACCGAAGCTCCGGAAAACCTGATGATGTTTCTGATGTGCGATCCCTTGGTGCCGATGATGGCGCCGACTGCGTTGTTCGGGATGTACAGGAACGTCGTCTCCTGGGCATCACCTCCGGCACCCGGCGCTCCGCCTCCCGGCCCGCCAACGTTGTACATCCCCGGGTACGGCGCTTGGCTCGAGTATAAGCCGCCACGACCTGTGTATCCCATGCCTAAAATTACATTTTAACATATGCGGACATCGATGCGCTAATAACGTAATTTCGATTTACTGTACCCGGTTTATATTTTTCACATCCGTACATTTCAGAAATTAATTTCTTACTTGTAGAACTTGTTGAAATTTCTATTTATTCAAATTCTAACCCGGCTAGGGTATTATTCAATTTTAAGTATAGTAACTTCAATAATACTATACTGATTATAGTATTCACAATTCAATTAAGACAGTTGGGATTACCGAGTCGCTTGATCTCAAAATTACGTTATATTACCTGTCGACATCATGGCCATCGGATGAAGTCCTGGGAACATAACGCTTTGTGGCGCCATAGCTTGCAAATCGTTCTCGTAACTTTGGCGTAACTTAGCACTGATTTGAGTTTCGGCTCTGGAATAAAAAATACACATTAAATATAATAGTGTTTACGCATTTAAACTATTGAGTGCTTCTTACCGACTCATATTTTCGATTGATCCTTTGACTGTAATAATACGTTCTAAATTGAATGAATTTATATCGTTGATACTTGATACGGTAATTTTGGTTTCTGTATCCTGCATAATTCTTTTTATCGTGTTGCCGCCCTTTCCGATAATACGACCGATTAAGTTATTGTGCGCCAAGATCTTCAGACTGATTTCACTGGAAATTAAAACAAGCCAAATATTATATTACGCACTGTCGGATATTTAAGAGAGACGTACCCTTTATTCGTGTTGGTAGCCTCTTGCTGCATGACTTCTAAGATACGTTTGCAAGCGTTGCTGCAATTCTCCGGATTGCCGTAGATCGTGATGGCCTTCTCCAGAGAGCCGATGTTATCTTTCCGATGTACGTCGACGCGAGCACGGGTCGCCTGTGTTATTTGTCTAATTGTTGATCCCTGTCGTCCGATTATTGCGCCAACCTGAAAATAAAAAGTAATCGGTTAGTGAAAATAATTCTCTAGAGAACCTAACCGTAATACTGACCATATCGCTTTGTACAAGAATGCGCAGAGGGAAGTCTGTCTGCCTGCCCTGGCCTGGCAGTCCGCCGAAAGGTCCCCCAGGCCCCCGCGGCCCTCTCCGACTTGATTTCTTTTCCATGGAAACTAAATCCACTTTTAAAGTAGCACCGTCTAAATCAGCACCATTGAGTGCATTAGCAGCCCTAGAAAAAATTAAAACGTTTCTTACAAAACTACACTTGTACATTAAAATAATTGAAAGTAGAACAATACTAGTCCAAAATTCTCAATTCAAGATAATCAAGTTTTTATGTTTCAAAAATTTGCAGGTTACAACTTATTAACTTTAAAAGCAAGCTAACTTTATGGCTGCTTCCGCACAATCCTCAAGGACCTGTTAATGCAGTCACGAGTCATTAAAAATATTTTGCATGTGTAAAAAAAAAAAATAAAATCATTGTTCTTCCTCTCAACTTTGCACTTTATTTGAAAAGTCACTTACAAAAAGTAGTATTCTACAAACATTAAGTTAAAGAATTTGAAAAAATGAAAGTGAGATACAACTTCTTCCACGAATAGATATTTTGATAAAAATCCGTTGCTTATGACTTGTGTAGCTAATTTATTCACTGCTCAGCTCTTTTGAGCGATAACGTGATTATATGTAGCCTATAGAACTCCTGAGATTTCAAGGAACACTTTGGTGCAGGTTTTATCAAAATCAGTTAAGTAGTTGTCGAGATTACTTCAGTCAAATACACAAACACTCTATATATATTTGTATAGCAAGTGTAGTCAGTCAGTATAAATTCACACTTGTGAAACATAATTTCACATTAACGAAAACAGATTTCATACAAATGAAAACAGAATTCACATATAGAAAATTATTTTTTTAAGTGTGATATTAATTTAAACAAAAGAATACATGTTTAAAGGTTTTTTATTCCCTATTATATATAATTAAGGACTCTACACAGGGGTTACCCAAAAATTTAATAAGATCTTCCTGGTGCAATGATGCAGTATAATATCATTTGACATGGAGCAATGTCTTCCAAAATACGCATTCAAAATTCTAAAATGATTGGTGCTTGATTGTTAGCACACGTATAGTTCAATATACATGCATTCTGCCCTGGATATGTCATTTTACTAACGATTTAAAGGAACTCCACATTGCTAATGTGGCAATTTAAGAGGTTTCACAATATCTTGGATATGCAAACCATGTCAAACAATATTGTGCCAGGAAGACCTTATTGAAATGTGATTTAATCAACATGTATATTTAATATTATAAGAAATAAAAAACTTTTAAATCTACATTGATTTGTTGATATTAATTTCAATTTTTGTGAATTCTGTTTTCATTTGTGTAAAATCAGTTTTCGTTAATGTGAAATAAATAATAAAGTGTGAATTTATACTGTAAAAGGTATAGTACTGGACAGGTACTGTTCTTCCACTCACTCAAATTTAAAACATGCTTGGAACCAATGAAGGAAGGTTGGTATAATATTGCTCTTACACTCGATATTTAGATTTACATTTATTGATCCGATTCACGTAAAAAAAAGGCAGAATTTGGACTTGTACTTTGTACTTGTTCTCACCGATTCAATTAATCGTAGAACTACATAATAACGAGATAACAAAATAGAACTCACTGTTGTGCCTGCTCACAGCTCTCAAATGTGATCTGTACCGTCTGCGTGTTGGGGTCTCTAGACGTCAGCTTCTCGCATCCCTGCACTGAGCCATGTGGGACCAGCAGGGGCTCTAGGTCTTCAAAGCGCACATGCAGAGGCAGCTGCGACACGATTATTTTACCCACAGTACTGTAATATAAGAAAAACAGTGTATTAATAATTAATATTCTTTAATACTTATATAAATAATAAATATTTTTGTACAACACTGAATTTTCATTTTTTCCATGTACTTTGTAGATAGAACAACACCCCCCCCCCCCACCCCCTCAAATTATTTTTAATATTGTTTAAAGAATTTTATAAATAAATGTAAACAATATTTGTTTTTAAAAATAAGAAAAAGAATTAAAAAATATTAAAAATAATTTATAAAGAAATAATCAGATTAAATTTATTGTATATTACTATTATTTGAATTAAATCAATGTTCGTATTTAACTAAAGTGTACCAACATATTATTTGCATATAGATAGTAAATTATTTAAAATAAACATACATAAATAAAAAATTAAAAGAAAATACTGAAAATAGCCCAAAACTGACAAAATATTATAATATTATAGTTAATTTACATAATTTAAACACTAATTAATACGACTTTACTAATAAAATATTTAAATTAATAATTTTGTTCAAAATACAACTTTTGTTCACATTTTTTTTATATAATCAAGTTACTTTCAAATCTTGGCATTATAATTTAGAAAAATAATCTAATATTGAGGTTAACTTGGAAAAATGACAGCAGAAAGAAAAATCGGAAAAACTCCAGTCCAGACAGAAAACACAGATACATGATTTTAATTTTGCGGAAAGGGGGGAAGTGGGGTCAGAAAAATGAGGGAGTCTAATCTGATTTCGATAAAACGATTGATTTTTATTAACAGCCAATGCTTAAGGGCCGCATTAGATTATTTTTTATCTACATAAAAAAGTATTGTATTTTTTCGATAATTATTATAATAGAAATAAGGTGTATTTAATTAATTTATATCCTTAATATATATAAAGCTGTCTGTCCGGTAGTGCGCTTATAATTCGAGAACTACTTATCCGATTCGGCTCGGCTGGTTGTTAGTTATTATTATAATAATAACTATTACATTTTTCAAAAATCCTGAACAATAATAATATGACCCTAATATGAACTAATTAATATAGTCTTTGAATTTAAATGAGATATTTATTATTATAATTTTGGTATATGCATTTACATAATTAACACAAAATTGGTATAATAATAATAAAAATAAAGCAGTCACTATGTGATTGAAGGAACACGTAATTTAAAAAAACGTAGCATCTCAATCGATAAAAAACGCGCGCGGGGGGGGGGGGGGGGGGAGGTGGAACCGCGAAATAGCACAACCTGAAGTTAAGATCTACTTTGCCTTGTGGTCAGGGCAATCTATCGCACTGCAATATTCAAAGAAACGTTGGTTGCACAATTAAAACATAAATAAAATACAGGAACCAATTAAAAATGGCTGGAAAACGCATATAATTCCGAACAAATATTATTTTTTCAATGACCAACGTTTCGTCATAATACAGTGATCGTGTATCCAATACTCTCTGTAAACGACCCACTAGAAAGAAGCGGTCTATACTCTATATCCAGAAATCGGAAAAATCGATAAAAATAATTTTCATGAAAATTAAAATTAAAAAAAAAAAAACTGACCAAACCAACTCGAACAAATGTGAGGATCAAATACACATACATACATACATACACCAGCCTCTGATGAAAGAGAAACGGGAACAATGGGGAAAACGGAAGAAGGCAAAGAACAGGTCCGCATTCCAGCAATTTTTATGTGGTCACCTGGACTGGCCAGGGGGGGGGGGGGGTCAAACTGACCGGTTGTTTACATTCCACTTGACGACGTACGGGGTCAAACAGGGAGCACCTTCCTCTTCACACACACACACACACACACACAAACGCGCGCGCGGTTAAAAGGGGTCGCCAATTATAAGTCATTAGAAATTTATTTAAAATGCGATTGGTATCTTAAGTTTCTGTCATTTTAATATTACGCAACCAGGGTTGATTTTATTTTTTAAAATTAAATTCAAGTGATTTAAATTACTATTTTATATTAATTATTTTTTTATTCTTTTAATTTTTTATTGCATAGAAAATATCTAACAATAAGACCTAAATTGAAATTTGTCTTAATTTATGAGATTACGCAACCAGGGTTGATTTTATTTTTTTAAATTAAATTCAAGTGGTTTAAATTACTATTTTATAATAATTAAAAATTGCGTTCTTTAAATTTTTTATTGCATAGAAAATATCTAAGACCTAAATTGAAATTTGTCGTAATTTATGAGATTACTTTCCGTTTATGTCAATAAAAATATTTTTAACAAAAAGAGATAGTAGTCGAGTTTTTTCATTTTATTTAATGCATATAAGGTAAAGGCACCAGTTATGGCCGCTATAAGAGCAAGTTTTCGTTGTTGTTTTTTTTGGATTAATGGGTTTGTTTTTTGTAATTTTCATGAACTCATGTTACTAGTAAAACAAGTAACTCTTTATTTAATCAATTTAATTACCAAAGTCTGCAATATAGTTTTTTTTTTAATTATAGCCTTTTATTTTTGTTTATGTTTTTTCTCCAGTAATGGCAAAGGTAAAACCAGTAATGAACACGCAGTGATGGACACTTGCTAATGATTACAAAATGATAAGTACTACGACACAAAAGATATAAAAGAAAGAATCGTCAAATTTGAAACAATGTAAAGCAGTTGCTATGATAATATAACAATTAATACATAAATATTATACTAATAATTAGTTTAAATGTCTACCATTTTGACACCTATTGGCCGATTGTCATCAAATCATGCTGTAAGACAGTTAAACGTATATAGATTAATATTCAGAAATAGTAGTAATCAAATATCAACACATATTTCTAATTCAGTACATTTAATTAAAAAATTGCCATTACTGGGGTCCTTGCCAAGACTGGTGCCCAAGTTAAATGCATAATATGCAATTATTACGCGACCACACATCAACAATAAAATATAAAACAAAACAAATCAATTAATAAAGTAAAGGTCTTTTTAGCCAAAAATAGGTCACCAATTCATAATGAATAAAAAGGGGCGTTCAACAATAATTTATCGTACACATACACACATACATATACACAATCTCCGGGATCGTCTTCAAGCGACACAAATATAACCTGTCAAACATGTATAGGGTGCGACAGGTTTACCAACACAACAAAAACAACAAGAAAGAAGAGACCCCTTTTTCGCCCAAATTTACAACGCGCGGTATTTCCGGTTTTCTGACCGGGAAGAGATCAGCGGGGGGAGGGGGTCAATAATAAAACCGTGCACACTGCATTAACTCGTCTTATATTCGAGAAAATCGTTTCCTTCATATTATAGAACGTACCTCGTTCTTTTTTTACACCCTTCCCGAATTCGCGACCTGCCGTATGTATGTGTCCCGTTTCCTTTATGTGTATTTGTACAGTACAGGTCAAAAGTTTGAACACACCTAAAGAAAAAAACAATTTTTTGAATTTATTTGATTATTTCACGAAATCAACTTATTATTATTAAATTTGCCTTATTTAACTCACCGCGATATTTATTTATTTATATGTTTGTGGTAACGAATCGACTATATATATCAACACAATTTGAAATCACAGTGTCAGCGAGAGTTAAGTTAAAAATGTCTCTTCTAACAAAATCAACTTTTTTTTAAATGCAATTTTTAGTACGAAAAGAGTCTAACTGAATTTTATTTTCAGCTTTTTAGTCGGTTTTTAAAACGCAAATTGTTTTTAAAAAAAGTTTATTTTATATTTTTTATTTTATTCACATAAGTTTATTGTGTGTAACATATGTAGTTTAGACATTTTTTGATTATTATTAATGTATTTTATAGAAATCAAATCAATTTTGAACATCGAAGATATGAAAATGTTACTTTAACCGATTTTTTTTAAAATACCCACCTTTTTCATTAATGATTTCGGCGCAAATTTTTGGTATTATTTGAAAAGTGGTGGTAGCTCAGTGATGGTTTGGAGCTGCTTAAGATGCGTGGGATATATAACCATAAACATTATAAAAACTTGTTGAAAGAATGCCACAAATCTGCGCCGAAATCATTAAAGTAAAAAGTGGTCATTTTCAAGAAAATCGGTTGAAGTAATATTTTCATATCTTCGATGTTCGAAATTGATTTGATTTCTATAAAATAAAATAAAAATAATGAAAAAATGTCTAAGCTATGTTATGTAAGTTGATTTCGTGAAATAATCAAATAAACTCAAAATATTGTTTTTTCTTTAGGTGTATTCAAACTTTTGGCCTGCACTGTATATGCATGTGAGTGTTACCTACATGAAGGGATTTTGTAGCATTTCGTTAGATACATCATTGTGTATATTAACGGTTTATTTAAGTTCACTATGATTATTTCATTATAACTTTTTAATACTTTTTATAATGAACTATCAAAAGAACTATATATTTTAAATTAATTACAAACAATTAATAACTAGGGTTGCATGTACGGTGACCAGGTTTTAATTTCTGCAAACTCTGAGATAAACACCCGGTCATGATAAGAGGGGGGGGGGGGGGGGGGGGGTAGAAGGAAAAGTAATTATTTTCTCAATTAAAATAAAATTTATATTTTATTACTGTTTTAAAAATACATAATCAGAATCGGCGCTAAGAGATGGTGTGTGAAAAATTCAAATTGCCCCCTTTGCATCCCATAGTAAGATTACAATTTTTTTTTAATGTTAAATACATATATCTTTTTAATTGAATTCATATTTATCACAACAATATTAATTTATAAGCAAGTCATTTTGAAAATAAAAGAATAATATTTGTGAAATTGAATACAATATTAAACTAGAATGGAAATTGAGGTGAAAATTATAAATGTCAGTTAAATTTTGCCGCCTTCGGCGATTTAAAATAAACTAAAATATTTATTATTGTTACATTAAAAATCTCTAAAATTCGGACGAGATTAGTTTCAAGTTTATTATATATTTGTATAAATTTTGATTGAAATTGTCAAAAAATTAAAAAAATACGAAAAAAGAATCAGAAGTAATATTTTTTAGTAAATTGTATTAAATGGTTAACCAATGGCAGGCAATTTATTGGCTTTTATTTAAATTGTTCAATAATTAACTACCTTTGGCGAATTTAGCACGAGGAAGCACTGTGCATTTACTTGGCAGATGTTTTATTACTATTATGTTTTGATGAACTATAGTATGTGTCTATTAGTCAATTAAAAAACATATAATATACATTTTCAAAACAAACCGATCATACCCACAATATTGATAATTGTATCAATACAACAATTTTAAATTCAGTTTATTAAAAACATAAATGATATTTAATAACAATAACAATAAAATACGTAAGCTATTTTAATTTTAAACATATACAAACAAAACATTAATAATATAAGTATGTACAATATGTATGTATATCTATATTATTTCATAATATATTTCAGCGGTATAGGTGTATCGTACACAATACTAACGTCAATAAAATACCTTCGCCTTTTGTGAGTCTGATCATAAAGTCCTTACACAATTTAAAAAATATAAATTATATCCAAAGGCTATATAGCCGGGTAAGTATGCAAAAAATGCCTTTGCATAGATTTGATTTTTTTTGGAAGTCACATTATATTTAACTTTCAACCTGATCAAATATTAGCTTCTAAAAATTTATAGTTTTCGAAAAAATATTTTTTTTTTTATAATCTGTCAATCGAATTTGATGGTTCTTGTAGTATATTATAGAGGTACTTGTGGCTCATCAGAAGTAATTTTATTATGATGCCGTGTTAAGACCGAAAAAACAAAACAGTAACATCGTGTCTTTTTCACAAAAGTGGAATAAACCCTATGCATTTTTAAATACGATGTGTTTTCAAACACTGTATTGCTGTTTTGTTTTCTTTGGTCTAAAAATACGGCATGATACTCTGAACATAGTAAACCAGAAAAAAAATTAATAAAATTTAAAAAATAAAAAAACACTATGTTGTACTCGTACTATTTTTTTATTTTGTCTTTGTCAGACCATGGGCCCCATCAAATTTACGGTATCGCTCCGAGCTAGTCCAGCTCTGTTTAGCAACAAATTAGATATGTTTTAAAAGTATTAACACGATAGATACGACCGCATGCGAATTTATACGAGTATATGTTATACCTTTTGAATCAGTTTGGGATTTTGATATGTTGTTTGGGTACATACAAGGTATAATATATAAAAAATGGTGATTGCCGTCCAAGTACAACATAGTGGTTTTTTATTTTTTAAATATTATTATCCATTTATTGTCCGAATTACGATTTTTTAAAGTTTTGAAATCGAGCGAAATTAGACTTTTTTCGATAGTACCTTATTTTTAAAAATATTCCTTATGCAAGTTATAGGGTTCTTTTTCTTCGTTTTTTATTGAACTTTCATTTGAAATCAGTTTCAGAGCCGAATATTCAATTTTGGCCGAATGCAGTACTAAAACATTAAGTTTGATTTTTTGTAAAAATAGTCGATTTTGAATTGCCGCCAAATATTTTGGTTTCAACCAAAATACTTCCGGGATAGGTCATTGTATTCTATTTTTTATGTAGTTTCCAAATATTTATACATTTTTTAATTTGGTCAAAAACTTTTAAAGTTACACTTGTTTTAAGATGAACATCAAGTTCAATTAACAGTAGGTACATAAAAAAATATATTTTTTTTAAATTGAAAAAAAATTAGATATTAAATAAATACTAATTTTGAGAAAAAGACTGTAGCTCCCTCACGAAGAATTTCTGGACATAGGTTCACATAAGGTTTTTTGCTTAAAATTATATCCTCGATCTACTAATTTTTTTTTACTAGTTGTAAATCATTCTGTATATATAAAAGTGTAACGCAATCATGATAACAATAGTACTTAACACACAATAAGTGCATTTTAAATATTAGCACAGCTTTAGATTTTCATAGCAGTATAATTTTATATTAATTCAGGAGCGTAGATACGAAAACTTGATTACATATTCATCAAAGTACTTAAGTACTTTTTAAATGAATTGTATACTATTTATACTTAAGTACTTTTTCTTGGAATTACATACATTTAAGTACAGAAAGTACTTATGTTTGGTATAAAGTACATTTTTTTGGCAATGTACATGTACTAAAGAACATATTTTATAGAATAATTGTAATACAGTTCCTGGAAAATGTAACTAGTTCTTTTCTTTAAGGCGAAGTGGGGTAAACGCAATGCTGGGGTAAAAAAGCTGCCATGTAGTAGTGGGAATAGAGACAAAAAAAGTGATGAATAGTGATGCATTCGTTGATTTTTAAGTTAAATAAGTTAATAGACTATAGAACTGCATAGGTAGCGTTACTTTTCAAACGCATCATAACCTCAAAAATAAAAAAATTGTGGGAAAACTTTTTTTATCTCTAATAATGCAATAATTAACGTGAAAATGAAGAGATTTTTACGAAAATAAGAGGAAATATGTATTTTTATGTTATAAATACAAGATAAAATTTTCAAAAATAAAATTTGATTTTTACACTCACAATCGGCCATTTTTGAAAACGTCATAGGGTAAATTTTATTTTTTTTAATTGTAGCCGCGCGGACATAGCTAGTCTATTACAAAATAGTGCAAATATAAATAAAGTGTACGTGAATCTGTAATTTATTCTACCCCCTCCCCCCCCCCATAATATAATAAAAATGGTAATCATTTAGCTGAAAAAAAATTTACTTAACATATTTTTTTTATTTTAAACAAATTCATAAATAGGGGAAAGGGGGGGTATAAATTTATGGCTAGAGGCCCCGAGAGATCTACATCCACCTCTTTTCGTTCTACCACAGTCTAGATCAGCGGTTCTTAAACTAGGGTCCGCGAAACTTTTGCCGGGGGTCCGTGAAACATGTTTGGCATAAATTAAAGTACCTACTTTTAGATTTCTATTTACCAATGATTAATTACTCTTACGACTTTCTTTGTTTTTCTGTCAGGGAAGCAGGAGTTATTTCAGTGTGTAGTTCTAGCTTGTTTCTGCAGTTGTAAAAGCTAATTTGTGTATTGCAAAAAATTGAAAAAATGTATAATAAATAAATAAAACAATAAAATGTATGGAAAAAAGGTCATTGCAGTTGTAAAAGCAAAAAATGTAATGCAAAAAAAACAACTGAAAAGCAAAAATTGTAAGTATAGAGCAAAAAAAAAGGTTGTAAAATTTTCTTAAAATAACCCCTGCAGGGAGGAGGTTCATGAAAAATAATTGTTCAAAAGGGAGTCCCTAGACTACATATATTTAAGAACCGCTGGTCTAGATAACATTCAACATAGGATAAAAATATTAAAAAAAAAAAAAAAAAAATTATCTTATGATTTCGCCCCCTTAGAAAATCACGTTATTGTACCTATGTACGTCCCTTAAAAACCGAATTCCCGCGATACGCTATAGTACACACATGCACGCACGCACGCATGCGCACGAAGGTTCGATGAACTCGAATTTCAGTGTCTCGTAAATGGTTACCGCCACGAGACGAAGAAAAAAATACCGGCCAATCCGGGCGGCCTATGCGACCGTCTCTCTCGCACGACAGACTCACTCTACCGAGGGTTAGAGTTTAGAGGACTGTAATATACTGTGGAGCTTGTTATCCCTCAAAATGACGAATCTTAGATAGTAAACAATATAATTACAGTTCTCTTCAATGGTTAAGCTAATTTTTTGTATTAAAGAGTATTGGGTATATTACGGGGCCCTTATTTTAGCAAATTTTGGAAAACGTTTCGTCACATATTGCTTAAGAGGGTGTGGGTGGGAGGGGTGGGGGGAAAATCTTAAAACGGGAAAGGTATAGGTGTTTTTCGAGTTTAAGCTTAATTTTTTGTATTGGGTTACGTGGATTTGCAGTCAGGGAAAAGTAAGAAATTTTATTTCCAAAAACCAGTGGACTCCCTGAATTACTACAATTACATTTAATCGTCACTTAGGAAAATGAGACTTTTTTATGATTTTTTTTTAGAATAATAAAACAAGAAATGAAATTTTTATTTATTCTACATGCCTCAAAACCTGGGACTTGAACCGAAATTTATTTATGGTTCGGGTTCAAATATAAATTTCGATTTGGGTTCGGATTTAGATTCAACTATTTGGGTTCAAAAACCGTTATTATCGAGAAATTAATTATAATACAACAAAATTTTAAATTTCCCGCTCTTCGAATATTTTTGCGTATATTTGACCAAAAGCTTCAAATATGTAAGTATAAACGATTCTAGCTATAATTTGTGTCATTTATAACTTCTATTACAAAATTTACAGCGCAGATATTTGTGAATTTTTTAAAATTTAGCTACTTTTGCCTCCTTAAACATTACAATGAAATGTTTTAATTTTTATAAATCAATTAGTGTAAAATGCACATTAATTTTATAAGTGACCCTTACGGTTTAAAAAGGTTTCCCCTGCATGCACCAGAACAAAAAACCGAATGCACGCTTGTATTCTTAAATATTTTTCAAGATTAAAAGCAATATAAAATTGAAAAACACATCACGAACGGTTATTAAAAATAAAATTCATGTTTCGTATCAGCACAATATGTGAATGAAATATTATCAATTGATAAGAACAAAAAAAAAACACATGAAATAATATTTACTCATAATATACATACACACAAAATAACGGATATACTGATTATACAGGATGATTTACAACTAGTGTAAAACAATTTAACAGTAGATCGAGGATGTAATTTTAAGCAAAAAACCTTATGTGAACCTATGACCGGAAATTCTTCCTGAGGGAACTATAGTCTTTTACCCAAAATTAGCGTTTATTTAATATCTAGAGAACCCATTGTGCTACAGTTATGAAATTTGATACATGGATTAGTATTAATAAGTGTTATCGATTTCCAGTATCAAATAAAAATAATATAGACCAGGGGTGTATGGGGCCAGTGGGCTCACCGATTTTTATCAAGTATTTTTTTTTCTTGAATTTTTTCCTGAGTTGTGTACTTGTAGATGATAGAAAATACACAAAAATATACTTTGTTTATTATATACTTATTATATACTTTTGTAAGATCAACCGTTTTCGAAAAATATCGAAAAAAGAAAGTACTGCAGAATTTTACTTAATACGGATGCTTCAAATTACACAAAATAAGTTTATATTCTTGTTCTATAATTAAAAATAAGATAAAAAGTTAATATAAATATACCTCCTAATCAGTTGTATTGCTGTTACAAAATTATATTAAAAATGTAACTAAAAATGGCTATTTTTTGATAAAAATGTAGTTTTGGAGGTATGTTTTATATTAACTTTGTATCTTATTTTTTATTATAGAACATGAATATAAGCGTATTTTGTATAATTTGAAGCATCCGTATTATATAAAATTCTGCAATACTTTCTTTTTATCAATATTTCTCGAAAACAGTTGGTCGTATAATAAATAAACATAGTATATTTTTATGTATTTTGTATAATATAAAAATCGGCGGGCCCACTGGCCCCATACACCCCTAGTCTAAATTATTATTATTTGATACTGGAAATCGATAACACTTATTAATACCAATTCCTGTATCAAATTTTATAACTGTAGCAGAATGGGTTCTCTAGATATTAAATAAACACTAATATTGGATAAAGAATTTTATAATAGAATTTCCGGACACAGGTTCACATAAGGTTTTTTGCTTAAAATTAAATCCCCGATCTACTGTTAAATTTTTTTTACACTAAGAAATTGAATGCTCTACAAAAAGAGTCTATAAAATTTTCGCGTAACATGTGTCGTTTTTGGAATATTTTGAAAAAAAAAAATATTTTGGGATGTCATATTTTCGGAGAATCATTTTAAAATAGGTGACACTATTTGACAACCATACAAAGTACCAAAACAACATATGATCTATGTACATTAAAATTTCAAAATCGTCAATAAATGTTACATTTGTTTTTCTCATATACGATGAAAAATGAAACTACGGCGCATTGGCGATATTTTATTTAAGACGGCCCTGCACAAGAGCATATATTATTTGCGTTCTCGGAAACGACAGGAAGTCTGAAGGGCGTTGCCAGCGCACGTTGTAGCAATTTTTCGTGGCGGAATGTAAAATAAAATACGAAAGCACAAAATCTAACGAAGAAAGAGAAATTTTGAATGGCTCAGTAAAATATTCAAAATAAATTAAATAAAATTGCAAAAATGGCAGTAAATTGTAAAGCATAAATGTACTTATGTTTTAACATCAAATTAAACATTAATTAATTTAATAATTATTAACCACAAATTGTTTGATTTAAAAAATATTATTCGTTTAAAAGACAAAACTGGGACATTTTTATTTCTTGCTTAAAAACTGGGACATTTTATTTAAAAAAATCGGGATGTATTCAAAATCACATTTTTTATTCAGTAAAACACAACATTCTTTAGAACCTTCAAAACAAAAAATTACATAAATTAAAAAAGAATTTTATTTATTTATTTTAAGTATAAATTTAGAGCATAAGCATAAGAAAATAATAACCTAACCTATCCATTAGTGAAAACCGGAATAAAATCCGTTCAGAAAATCGTGTAAAATTATATTTTCAAATTCCCAAGAAACACCAAGTCAAAAAATAAAAATAAATAGGTTCGCAACAATCATAACCAATTTCGATATTTTACCTTTCTTGGAAGTTTTTATTTTATTCGGCGGTTTTTATACAAATGACAGTTGTATGCTGTGACATCATTGAAACAAAACACGACTTGATAAAGATTTTTTTAGTCTTTTGATGTTAAATCTTAGGTTTTCATAAAATATTAATAGCCACGAAGTTGCACAGAAAAATGATCTATCTAATGAACTATTGGTGAAAACCGCATTGAAATCGGTTCAGTAATTCCCGAGTCTATAAGCTTCATACAAACGAACAATCATTTATATATATAGAGAGATATATATAAGTACATATAAATAAAATCGTATGAAAATTTTAAAATAAAGAATGAAAAAAATTATTTTTTTTCTACAATAACAAAATAAATCAAATAAAATATCTTAGGTATATCATTTAAAAAAATGTTATTAAATTTTTTGAAACGCGAAATTCCAAATAACAGTTTTAACACAAATAAAATATTCAAAAAATTCTATATACATTTTTATAAAATACACCAATAAAAAGTAACAAACATCCTTTGATATATAAAATAGAATAATACAATTTATCAAATATTCTTTTGCATGCATAGCTTCAACAAAAACAAATCGAAACAAAAACTAATAATATCAAAATATAAAAATGTTTGCTGTATAGGAAGATTTAATTTACGGGCCGCCATTTTGTCATTCAAAAATTGATTTACTATATTTATATTGCATACATGTTTTACAAATGGCATTGCTTAAAAATTAACCGATAATATAGCGATATCTGATCATATTTTAAAGTATCTGTAAGACATTTATGTAAAATAGGGCGTTTTTTGCATTCATTATTTTAAATAATATTTTACCAATCAACTTTTATAACATTACATGTCTTTTAAAGCCAATACGACTAATTACATTGAACTTTACATGTGACTAGGCTACCCTTATGGATTTTGAGCCGCTGAATCCGAATTCGGCCTCAGAATTTCCCCTAGACCCCACAATTTTCCCCTAGTTTTATTTTTTCACGAAAAAGCTGATAACTTTCCGTATTTTGAGTTGCTGAATTCATATCTGACATAAGAATTTTTCTACAGTATCTCAGAATTCCCCTAGCCTAGGGAAAAAAGTGGAAAACTGTACGGAAAAGCTGATATTTTTCCGTATTTTGAGTTGCTGAGTTTATATCTGATATTAGAATTTTTCTACAGTACCTCAGACATAAATAAAGCCAAAAATAAAAAAATGTATATTTTTTTCAAAAAAACTTTCATTTTTTGGGTTATCAATCTACGTCCGTATACCATATTTCAACTTAATCGGTATAAAAATTAAATAGACAGACAGACGGAGAGAACGAAACTATATAATAAGGCAGTATAATGGTTCTTAGTTTTCTACGGAACCCTAAAAAGGTTGTGTCCAGACATCAACTTAATATTCTAAAAAATATAACGACAATAATTTAATTGTACATCGTTCCTATAGACTCTAGAGTCTAGAGTAAAGGAACCTAATATGAGAGACCCTTGTAAAATAGACTAAATACAACGCATTTAACTAAAGTATGAATCAGAACGTACTTAAATCATGTCGACAACACTGCATTGATGGATTTGACAGTTCTAACTGAACCCCTTTGTGTACTGTATGTATTTTTCTGTTTTATTATTTTTAAAGTTTTTATTAAAATGTAGTGATTGGAGTATTTAGTAAGAAAGGTAAGTCTAACTGTATACATTATACATTATAGTGCATGTTATAGGAGGTGTTATAACTTATTATAATATTTTAACAATAATATCTTCATAAATTTTTGTAGATGCCTACCCTCGAGAAATTTTTGGAAAGTTCCTTTTAGTGCTTTAATATGAGATAGAGTCTCATATTAAGGCAATTATCTTTAACATACAGTGACGCTGATGCTCAATTCCTATTTTGTGGTTGCTACTATTCGAAAGACAAGTATGGCGAGCAATGGATCCAGTGCACCAAGTGTTATCGCTGGATCCATGAAGATTGCGGATTAGATGAGGCAAATTTAATTTGTCCATCGTGCAAAAAAACGATTAAAACAAGATCTCATATTAGGTATTTTTTTTTTTAAAAAAAAAGGTGATTTTGCCGTTTTTACTTGTTTTTTATTAATAATTCGCAATTTTAAGCAAATATGTGTTTTTTTGCTTCCTCGCAATATCGAAGATACGAGAAGTTTTGTGATCGTTTCAGATTGAGACAAAAAAAATGTTCTCTGATTTCAAAATTTTAAATTGATTTATCCGTTTCACGTCAAAGCAAACACTTTTCGTTCCGTGTCTGTCTGTCTGTCCGTGTGTCCATCCGTCCGTCTGTCCCCTGAATCCTTGTCACATGCTTAACTCATGAACCACTAAACCGATATTGTTGAAACTTGGTCTTCTGGCTTGAGGGGTGACATCCCAAAATATTAATTTTTTCAAGATATCTCAAGAACGACACATGTTACGTGAAAATTTTATAGAATATTTTTTGTAGAGCTTTAAATTTCCTATAATATGGGTCTACAACGTTTGTTATAAAATATTCCCTTACAAAGATTTATCTCAATTTATTTTAAAAATTCGTGTTTTGTTTTTCTAAATTGATATATTTTGCTTGGATATATTAAATGTCATGTTGACGTTTTAAATGTCATTTTGACATTTACATAAATTTAGATTTAAATTGTCAAAAAATTAAAAATATATGAAAAAATATTCAGGTGCGTCTTAAGAAAAAAACTAATATTTTTTAGTAAAATTGTATAAAAATTAAATGGTTAACCAATTCCAGGCAATTTATATAAATAACTACCTTTGGTGAATTTAGCACGAGGAAGCACTGTGCATTTACTTGGCAGATGTTTTTTTACAGTGCAACTAGCACCTACATATAATTTACTCGAATTCTCGACAAATATCAAAAAGGGCTAGTCCGAACATACCCTACAACCGGAACTAAACAGTCTTGCGGTGTGTAACATTCACCTATATCCGGTCCCACACCCACACACACACACACACAGAAACACACGTGCGTAGGCCGGCCGTGTGTTTCTATTTCGAGTAAGTCAGTGACACCGTCGTCGCGGCGCGTCAAGTCTAGACTCCGACGACCCTGACGTCGTGCACAGAGGCCACGGGCGTCGCCAATGCGAAAGCTCGCAGGTACAAAAAATGTTATATTTCATACTTTAAAAGGTGAGTTCGAACCAAGGAACAGAAATAATATGCGTGTCTCTTCTAATGCCGTGTTTATACCCAAGGTATACAAAGACAAGGTTGTCAATCAGCTCTGTCCAATCAGCGTTGGCGCGGGAATTGACGTCACCACGAAGACGTATTCAAATGTTATAAATGTATAGAGATTGGAAAAATAGTTATTTTCAATGAAATAGTTACTAGTTGAATTTTTTTTCGGAAAATAGTTTTTTTTACGATTTAATAATAATTAGGTGCAAACGAAGCAGATAAGCGTCGCAAATAGTTTTGAAAGGTAGTTGCAAATAGTTGATTTCAAATTGTGTTCAATCAAACCAGTTTTCTGAAAACGGTGGAGATATGTAATAAAAATTACTATAAATGCATTTTTAAGAAATAGTTGAAAAACTATTTTTCCAATCTCTATAAATGTATAATAGAATATCAATTACAAAAAATTCTTTTATTTATTCTTGTTTTCGTTTTTTTTGATATTTTAATAACACATACAAAAGAAGTATAAATTCTACATTGCAAAATCATAAAAAAGTTATCACAGACAATTTGGACTATTCTTAAATTGGCAATACGTTCTGTGATTCTGACAGCTTTTTATGATTTTGCAATATCGAATTTGTACTTCTTTGATTGTATGTGTTGTTAAAATATCAAAAAAATACGAAAACAAGAATAAATAAAGGAATTTTTTATAATTGATATTTTATGATGTATTTATAACATTTGAATATGTCTACGTGGTGACGTCAATTCCCGCGCCAACGCTGATTGGTCAAGGAGTTTTTATATACCTTGGTTTATACCAAAGAAAACAAAACAGCAACACGGTGTTTGAAAATACATCGTATTTAAAAATGCATAGGGTTTATTGCAGTTTTGTCAAAAAGACACGATGTTGCTGTTTTTTTTTTCGGTCTAAACACGGCATAACGAATTAATTTTAAAAATTGTCAATTACATCTTCACCACCTTCTATTCATAATATAATCCAGCGATTTAATTAGGACTGTGGAGTCGAAATTGGAGTCGTAGAGTTTTAAACATTTTTCTACACACTTAATTTTTCCTCGTAATATCGAAGGTACGAGAAGGTTTGTGATTGTTTTAAAATGAGAAAAACAAATTGTTCTCCGATTTCAAAATTTTAAATCATTTGTCTGTCTGTCTGTGTGTGTGTGTCTCCTTAATGCTTGTCATACACATAGGGAAATTATAATTAATAAATAAATTATACTAATAATTAGTTTAAATGTCCACCATTTTGACATCTATTGGCCGATTGTCATCAAAATCACGCTGTAAGACAGTTAAATGTATATAGATTGATATTCAGAAATGGTGTAATCAAATATCAACAGATATTTCTAATTCAGTACATTTAATTAAAAATTTGCCATTACTGCGGTCCTTTCCAAGACTACCATAATAAATAATCAGTATTATTAAAGTATTGATAGTCATACCATGTTGGGAAATTGGTTGTGTGGACTTCAAGGGTCACACCCGCCGGCTTGTTTATTTTTATTTTCCAAGTTGGACCTTTCTTAGTAAAAATATCAATTTCTCGACAAAATATTAAATTTCTTCCGAACCAAATTCGTCATTGATACAATATTTGAGACCGCTGTCATACACATACGTTATCAGAGGTGGGAATCAAACCCACACGATTCTTGAGCACTAATTAAAATAAACTATGACTTTAATTGAGGGATCCATTAATTCCATCACGGGCTCTACCACAGAAACTATTTTAATAAGATAAATATAACCATCGACGCGTAAAAATAAAACACAAAGTATGTACATATTCTTAGACCAGCAGTTATTACAAGAATTTTTATTAGTTATATGCATTATTTTTTTATCTCTTTAATTCAGAGAAAAACGGGGACACGCACATGTCATTCATACATACAAATGAGATTTTTTTCGATCAGAAATTTGATTTTATTACTAAACAATTGACAAAATTAAAAAAGATTAAAAAGATTTATGTTAAAGAGGTTGTTCTATGAACCAAATCCAAGATTAAATTATAATAATTGTTTTATATGAAAAATTAAATGTTTCCTTACTTTATGTTACAAAAGATACATTAAAAAATCTTGGATCATTCTCGAAAGCTGTAGGCTTGTACCGACAATACTAAATTATTTATCATAACTAATAGACGTCTGGAGTAATATGTTATTAAATGATTAAATAATATCGTAGATTTATATATGTTTTGTATTTTAACAATTTAAAATCATATATTTAATATGTGTCTGAACTAATATTTAATTAAATTTATTATGATAAATATTGTTTATGTGATTTTATCATTTTAACAATAAAGGTCCTAAATCTTACTTAATATGAATTTTGACTTTTTAAAATTTATTAAATATTATCTATCTGCTGTATAATATGTATCATTTTGTCTTTTATTTAATACATTTTCTAATATTACCTTGGCATTCTATAGAATGTCTAGGTATTCTATACAATGCCTAGGCGAAGTATATAATACATTTATTTTAAACAAATATTTCATACTTTGCCTGAAATCGTTAGGCATTGTATAGAATTCCTGTGAAATATATAGAATGCTTAGATTAATTAATATACCCAAGGTAGATAAAGACAAGGTAGTCTCATCAGCTCCTTGACCAATCAGCATTGGCGCAGGAATTGACGTCACCACGAAGACATATTCAAATGTTAGAAATGAATAACAGAATAAAATTACGAAAAAATCTTTTATTTATTCTTGTTTTCGTATTTTTGATATTTTAACAATACATACAATCAAAGAAGTACAAATTCGATATTGCAAAATCAATACACAACGTATTACCAACTTAAGAATAATAAAAATGATGTTTCTCGAATAGACCAAATTGTCAGTGACAGTTTTTTTGCAATGTCGAATTTGTTGTTAAAATATCAAAAAATACGAAAACAAGAATAAATAAAAGATTTTTTTGTAATAACATTTGAATATGTCTTCGTGGTGACGTCAATTCCCGCGCCAATGCTGATTGGTCAAGGAGCTGATGAGACTACCTTGTCTTTATATACGTTGATATATACCTACAATTGACTCATAATTACTAGAACAACCTCCTTAAGTAGAAATCAGCGATCTAAAAGCAGTGGTAACATGTGTACCTCATAAAATCCATAACATTTACGTTATTAATTGTTCTAAAAACCTGAACAAATTCATAACTATTTGAGATCCCACAGATAGAGTTAGCTTAGACTTTGCTCTAAGCAAATTCTTTATAATACCCGACATTAGTCGTTTTCAACTCTGAACAAGTTCATAATTAATAACATAAATTAATCTATTTACATAAAAAGAAATTAATTATAATATTTTTATAATTATGTAGTGCCTATGTAAGAATTAATGTAGTGGAATATCTCCTTATAATTATATAAATGTACGATATGAATATTAATAATTAAACAAGCAGAGTTTCTCAAAATTTATTTAAAAGTTATTTAACAAAAACATGAATATGAAAAATAATTTTAGAGTCAATATAATATAATTTTACATTGTATTTTTCGAATTTCTTCTTTTCCTATATTTTGCCTCATTTCTGCCAAAAAAAATTAATATCTAAATTAAATAAAAGACTGAAAAATATCCCCCAAAAACTGACCAAACTTTGAAGTAAACTAGTAAACAATAATCGTCTCAAATATTCAATGAAATATTATATTCTATATCTATCTCTCTCATATCCGGTGTATATAATTTTATACACAATAAAAAAAATGTAAAAACATTTTTTTCTTTATGTATACATACGTTTTTAATGAAACAGTTTACAAAATGCCTCGCTAAATTAGGTCACAAAGTTTTTGTATGATTTTTTTATCATATATTAAAACGGTAATTAAAGCCTTATGTTTACAACAAACTAAACTAGGAGTATTTAAAATGTTACACGTAAAAATTTCAATCAATACTTAAAATGTATATAAGGTAGTGGCACCAGTCTTGGCAAAGACCCCAGTAATGGCAAAATTTTAATTAAATGTACTGAATTAGAAATATGTGTTGATATTTGATTACTACCATTTCTGAATATTAATCTATATACATTTAACAGTCTTACAGCGTGATTTGATGACAATCGGTCAATAGGTGTAAAAATGATGGACATTTAAATTAATTATAAGTAAAATTTATTTATTAATTATTATATTATCATAGCAACTGCTTTACATTGTTTCAAATTTAACGATTCTTTCTTTTGTGTCGTAATACTTATCATTTTGTAATCATTAGCAAGTGTCCATCACTGCGTTCTCATTACTGGTTTTACCTTTGCCGTTATTGGAGAAAAAACATGAACAAAATAAAAGGCTATATAATTTAAAAAACAAACTATATTTGCGGACTTTGGTAATTAAATTGATTAAATAAAGAGTTACTTGTTTTATTAGTAACATGAGTTCACGAGAATTACAAAAAACAAACCCATTAATCCAAAAAAACCCCGAAAACTTGCTCTTATAGCGGTCCTTACTGGTGCCTTTACCTTATATTATTTATGAATTTCTTAGTAGAAAGTCGTAATAAAATTGAGAAATTCTGGCAATAATAAAATAGTGAATTCCGATACACCCCTAGATATAACATGATATTTTTAAGATATTAATAAATCGCTTAAGTATGAAACATAAAAAAAATTCAGAACTACTGCTCTCATAATCGCAAAAAAAGAGTTTATAGTTAATACCATAATAAAATGGTTTCCGATTTTATCATCGACTTAACATCCACTTCCGAGAAAAAATGCTATCTACCGACACATTATAAGCAGATGGGCTACAGAAAATTTATGAATAACACACTGGGTCCCCCAATTATAAGTTGTAAAGCAGGTCTTTGACCTTACACTAACAAATACTTTTGCTTCACATGGCCCGTACGTGAAGAGGTAGATAAAAAATTGTTATTGCAATCGTTCGAGACTAACTATATAGGGGGTCAAACCTCCAAAAACAAAGGTGCTTTTTTAGTCGTCATCAATAGTGCTTTTCAAGTTTGTGTCAAGTTTTCTAGTTATTTGACGTGGTTTAAATCAGGGCTGTGGAGTCGGTACAAAAACCTACGACTCCGACTCCTTTATTTTTTTACTGTCCGACTCCGACTCTAATTTATGGAAAAGAAATTTTCCTAAAATTCTATTAAAAATTTGCAAATAATAATAAATAATTATACAATTTTTTTTAAATTCTTAAGAAAATCGCATACAATTTAAAATATCGGTACGGAGAACCATACATGACTTCCATGTTCTTTAATATCTTTTTAAATAATTTTTAATATGTATATGAAAAATTGCAATGGGATTTGTCAGAAATAAAACTTTTGAATTTAGTTGCATTTGTATCCAAGGTAACATGAATTAATAACATAATATAAATTTGTATTTAAAATTCAAATTTTGAGGGTGGTTTTTACCCCTTCAATAGCTGTTTAGGCACGTACAAATAATAAATATCCCTTGAACTACAAATGTACAAAGTCTTATCAAAATTAATGAGAAAATAGTTACGGTGATTCTGGTTCCGGCCGTAATTGAAAATTTCAATTCATTGTACTTCAAAATTCAAAACAAACAAAAAATAATAAGTGTGTAAAAAAGTAAAAAATCATTATTTAATTAAAGGAGTCGGAGTCGGTACCTTTTTACCGACTCCGACTCCACAGCCCTGGTTTAAATACCTACAGAAAAAATTAATCGGGGACTCAATCAAATTTTCGATTTTTTTTTAAAACATATTTTGGAAGTAAAATATATTGAGAATATACTGTGAAAATTGTAAACCGGAATTTAAAAAATTTACGAAGATATAGCACATAGAAGAGAACGGGCTGTGTTAGTGTAACATCTGTTACTAAATCTTTAAACGCGATTTTTTCGTAACCACTTTTTCTCGGTTGGCGGGAAGCAGAAACGAAATTCTAATCAACCGATCGGGCTATAATTTTAACACGTTGTTCTAAACGTTAATAGTTATTGTATTACCTAAAACGATTTATTTTTATTAATTTTTTTTTTATTTTCAACGAAAAAAACACGATTTTTGCTATTTTTTTTATAAGTCCGTCATTTTGTTATTTATTAATATAAATACGTCTAATTCAATGTAATACGATAAAGACAAGTCTATAAATAAAAATATATTTGATTTTTTTGTTGCTTTCTACCACCCAACCTTTTTTTTCGAGGAGTCAACTTTGACCACAAAAAATACAACAAAATATTATAAAATTTATTTCAAAAAAATTTTTTTGTATAATTTAAGATTCGAATAAAAACATATAAAAAGACTGAAAAGATTATATTTTATTTTGTTACGAAAAATTTCCTGAAATAAGCATAAAATTTTAGGCGTCACACCGCAATACTGCTTTAATGAAATGTTCAGTTAATTCTGGTATGATAAATAAATTATTTATTATTATTATTATCAAAATGGCAGTAATTATTATAATACAAAATGCACCTTTTGAATTTCTTATATGCCATTTAATTTTGATTGTGACTAAGCTAAAGGCACCAGTAATAGCCGCTAAAGAGCAAGGTTTCGTTTTTTTTTGGATTAATGGGCTTGTTTTTTGTAATTCTCATGAACTCGTGTTACTAATAAAACAAGTAACTCTTTATTTAATCAATTTAATTACCAAAGTCCGCAAATATAGTTTGTTTTTTAAATTATAGCCTTTTATTTTGTTCAGGTTTTTTCTCCAGTAAAGGCAAAGGTAAAATCAGTAATGAACACGCAGTGATGGTCACTTGCTAATGATTACAAAATGATAAGTACTACGACACAAAATGTATAAAAGAAGTTAAAGTCCACCATTTTGACACCTATTGGCCGATTGTCATCAAATCACGCTGTAAGACAGTTAAATGTATATAGATTAATAATTATTTTTTTTGCCATTACTGGGGTCCTTGTCAAGACTGGTGCCACTACCTTATATATTTTATCTCTAAGGTACTAGTGTATATAAATGCCAGCCCCACCACGACCACATTAGGCCCGCCAGATTAATTAGTCAAACCCGCGATGCTATTTTGATTACTATAAATTTTAATTCAAGCAATTATAAACTAATAATTAGTGTATAATATTAAAGGTTATAAACAGTGTAAAAAAATGTTTGGTGGGGCTTTCGAGAATTTATCATTACTAGAGCCTGGCCACGACACGAGAATCAAGTAAATCTCAACTTATCTCGGCTTTTGGGATTTAAGTCTCGTCTCATGAAAATTAAAATGCCTATTGAATTTCCAATACTTTATTTACATTGATTGCTCTTATATTTTTTTGTGGGTAGGGTTTAATGTTTATTCTATTGACTAATGAACCACAATTTTCCGTTTCCGAAACTGTAATAATGAACACGATATTACCGCAAATTTTCTTATAAAATGATATCATTTATGCACATTTTTATTGCAATATTGTATCCTTTATTACAATATACAGTACAGCAGACATAACAAATCAAGGCTAGACTTAATTTTTATTTATGTCATATTATTATTTCAGGATACCTATTTATTGTTTAGTGATAATTGATATGATGAATATATAGTGAACATACTTAATTATCTTTCATGTACACAGAAATATAATATCACGTGAATCATAAAATATTTGACAATATTTTATCTAGACGAACGTTGACCTGATAAAAGTCCTACTACCAGAAGAAAGACAACATATTTATTCTAATTTTAAAAATAACTATGTTACTTACAAACATAAAAATATATATAATACCACAGGAATCAAAATTTGACGTGAATAAAAGTTAAGTAATATGTTTTGTAAAATATTAAATAACATAATCATTAGTCACATGGAATGCATAACTTTTATTTTCAGATAATGTTAATTTTTTTCAATAAAATTGTCTACACGATTAACTTGTTCCTAGAATCTTTGTTGACGTGTAGACGCACATAACATAATATATATGCAATGTACGCAATTATTGTTGACGTGTAAGAATTATTAACCAAGATAACAATAAAATTCATACCATTGCATTATCATCACAGCTTGCTGCATCTTAAAACAATAGAGGATCACTTCTAGGACACACTTCACAGCAATACCAACGATTAAAATACATATCTGTCAAAAATCCGCAACAATCGAACCGACTTTTTTTTTACAACAATTGCGAATGGATTTTTTAAATTTCAGACGACTCTACGAACGACTTACGCCTATATGAAAATACACAAATAATATATAATACATTTATCAAGTAACATGATAAAATGTTTCAAAGTCCACTAACAACTGTACAGAGAGATATCACATAATAAACGTTCGCCATTGAATGTGTCTTTTCATTGATGATGCGCATAACCAACAAAAAACTGACCCCGGCTTAACTGTGTCCAAATAAAAACTAACTAAAATGTGTAGAACACAAACATACACACACATGCACACACGCACGCACACACACACACATATCACATACACGTGCGCGTGCGTTAGTCGGCTTGTTGTTTCACCGGCCACTTTCAAAATACGTATGTTTGTAAGAAGACTGATTCGCGCGATACGGTTCTCTGTATTACCGACTGCGCCGGTGTAGCGACACACTGTAACCGTGCTATGCATGTGTGAGTGTGTGTAGCGGGGCAAGGAAAAAAATGTTGGTGACCAGCGTTGCCATAATTATTTGCAAAAAAAAAAAAAACAATAAGATAATGCATACTACATATCTTTGAATACGCCCACTGACCAAATTAACGTGCATAATAACGAGATTTTTACCTGCCAAATTAGATTAATTTTTATGTTCTCTTCATTTAAGGTTATTCGATCGTTAGAGCCCTAGACAAGGAAAGATAAAGGACAAATAACACATTACCTAGCGTTGTTACCATATCGCACCACGAAAAATCGCTCCACGGATCATTGACGTGTCATTCAGATTTTAAAATAAATATCAATTGTTTTGAATTATAAAATTAATTAATAATAAATGTTTTATATTGAGTTTAAAAGTATTTCAGTGATAATTAATTAACAGAGAAACGTCTATTTGGAACTATCATCTCTCATACATACTAAATTCAATTGTAATTTAAAGCATATTTGCATATTATAAATTTTCAACTGACGCCTATGGGATAATATACGATTTTGACAATTAAAAAAAGATGGCCGCCGACAAATTTTGGTAACACTTTCATATACGGACTAGCATTGGTTGTTATGTATCCATAGTCTTTCCTAATCTAAGGTTAGAGCAATGTACCTATGGATAAAGTCTAAAAAAAAGTAATATGTTATTTATGGATAGCTCATATATTTTACTTTTTTTTTAATATTGGACGTATGGTTTTTGAGTAATTGAATATTAAAATAAAGTTTTTAATACACGGTAAATGAGAGAACTCGCCGGAAGTTCTCCATTTATTGTATTTTTATACAGAGACGTTTTGAACACTGATTATTTGAATCTTCAATCCTTTTAAATACTAGAAACATTATAAATGTAGTTTCAGAACCATGTTTATTCAAAGTAATGAAAAACTAAAAATACCAACACTTCCATTGACAGGCGCGTCTAATTTTCCGTAAAAGTAATAAAGTGCGACTTACAGGCAAACAACGTGTGCAAGTGCAACAACTACAGTTGGCGAGGCCATAGTATATATTAAAGATATGGTCATATGTACTGTGATAGTGAGTTGGGAATATATATTTTGTATGAAATATACTGCGGTCGTCAATTATATTAATTTTTTACTTTTAATTGTTAATAAAGTAAACTACATATAAATTAAAAACTAAATTTTTTGAAATCAACTCTTTTTTTAATTGAAAAAAAAACCCGGATAGTTCACAACTAAAATAACTGCGAAAGAAATCATAAGAGCCAGATTTTTTTAGGTGGGTCGTTTACAAGCTACGTTACCATTAACACCCATCCCCTGGCTTGTTACCCCACTGCATAGAACATTTCCTGGCTTTTATTTTCATCAATGAAAAAAATATGAGAAAAAGTTTTTCATTGCTTATAAAAATAATTGACTCATAAAAATGGAATTACATACAACAACCTGTTGAAAAACTAATCAGATCTAAGTTATATGACGACTAATCGAACAAACAAAAACAACGCGGCATGTTTGGGGTAATTAATGGCCCCCCACAAGCGAGGGCTGACAGGGCCGTAGCGATAGGGGTCCCGCTGAAATTACGTTAGGTAGTTTTTAGATATTGTTATCGGTGTAAGGGGGGGGGGGGGGTACACTTGTTCTTTTGGCGTTGAAAGAGATAAAAAAAACTTTATTTATAGGTGACCTAACCTGATATCTCCCTATGAAAAATAATTATATACTTTTATTTGACATTATTTATGAAATTTCATCTTTACGCTTTTTCGAATAGATGGGGGGGGGGGCATAGGGGGGCCACGATAGAATGAGAGAATCATGAAGTACCTAACATTGATCAACGAGCAGGAAATAAAAAAATCTTTCCGAATTAAATAGCTAGAGAGTTAATATTTCACCCCATGTCACGTATGGAGAGTTGTAAATAGTTTCTTAGATTCGGCGGGAAAAATACCACGGGTGTGTAAAATCGGGCAAATGTTTCTCGAGTTACAATAAGCGCACAAACGGACAGACAGAGAGACGTTGAGCTTTATAATATGAAATGTATAAGGTAAATGCACTAGTTATGGCCGCTATAAGTTTTTTTGGATTAATGGCCATGTTTATTGTAATTCTCATGAACTCAGGTTACTAATAAAACAAGTAACTCTTTATTTAATCAATTTAATTACCAAAGTCCGCAAATATAGGTAGTTTGTTTTTTAAATTATAACCTTTTATTTTGGTCATGTTTTTTCTCCAGTAAAGACAAAGGTAAAGTCAGTAATGAGCACGCAGTGATGGACACTTACTAATGATTACAAAATGATATGTACTACGATACAAAAGATATAAAAGAAAGAATCGTCAAATTTAAAACAATGTAAAGCAGTTGCTATGATAATATAATAATTAATAAATAAGTTATACTAATAATTAGTTTAAATGTCCACCATTTGACACCTATTGGCCAATTGTCATCAAATCACGCTGTAAGACAGTTAAATGTATATAGATTAATATTCAGAAATGGTAGTAGTTAAATATCAACACATATTTCTAATTCAGTACATTTAATTAAAATTTTGCCATTACTGATGTCATTACATGCCAAGACTGGTTCCACTACCTGGATGTAAACTTATTGGCAATACTCGCATCGTCTTCCGAATATTCAAAGTACAACAACAAATACAATCAGACAACGCTGTCGACAGCATGTGCAACGAAATACCGCGAATTGTGCGGGGCACGGAGGGGGGGTTGTCCGCGAGTTCGTCGGCACGCGCGACGAAGTCCGGGGTGCGGTGCAGTTTTGTTCCGGATGGACTAAAGGTGGCATGAAAGGGGGAGGGGGTGAACCGCGTACACACATCACTGTTTTACTTGTATGTGTGTGGGCGCCAACTATTGCAATTCCCAGAGGACAGACAAATAATTAGAACGAAGCCGACATAAGTATTTTTATATAATAAAATTGAAAAAAACACCTTACATAAGTAACGTTTTGGACTCCCCCTTCGTAAGAATTCGGACCTATACCCTCAAAGTCTTACGAAATTAATTGACGCTCCCCAATGAATAAATCTAATACTTGTAGCTATAGCTACAAGTATTAATTTGAAATTTATTTTATTTTCTTGTCGGCTGGATTAACTCCTTTTTTGTCATTTTTGTGTAGTTAATTTTATTTTATGAATGGTTGTTTCACAAGAGATACATAAAGGAATGGGAGTTTGCTTATGGGCCAATCATATCATGTTCGTATGTATTGGGGGATCTGATACAGGGGATTTAATGGTACACGGATATTTTTTTTATTTACATTTATGTCGATAAGGATTAATGTTTTGCAGGCCATAAGTTCACGAAAACAGAACACAAACATTTTTGATTTTTTTTTTGTAACATAAAAGCAGCAATTGTTGCTTTGATATAAAAGTTAGATATATGGTATTGCGGACTTTATTTTAGATCTTTTGATTCTACACAATTTTTAGGTTTCCGTAGAAAACTAGGAAACCTTATAGTTTCGCCATGTCCGTCCGTCCTCAAAAATTGTAAGCCGATTAAGATGAAATTTGGTATACAGACGAAGACTGATAACCCAAAAACAGAAATGATAATATTTTTGAAAAAAAATATATATATTTGGATCCCCCTTTCCATAGACTGAAAAGTATTTTCAAAATTTTTTTTTCATTTAATCCATTAAGTGGGGAGTCTTTAGATAGGTCTCCTAAAATGAAATAAAAAATGCAATATGACATTTTGATTTTAACCCTTCAGTCACGATATATTTGCGTTCAAAGTCGTGATAAAAAATCTGAAAAAATTCATGAATGTAGCCTTTAATTAGTACTTCCACTGAAAATTATAACGAACACTGTCAAAATTATTTTGGACCCCCTCCCATAGACTGAAAAAATTACTATAGCAGTAAGTAAACTGAAAAGACCTAATCACCTTATGGTGAGAAGGTCCTTTATTATTATTAGAAAGATTTTATATAAATGAAGGATATTGCAGTTTTTTGTGTATTCTATAATGTTTTGCTTTAGTTTTTCTTTCCCAAATTTGATTCACAATGATTATTATTAATTACTATACTAACTACTTTTTCATTTTATTTCAAATCGAATTATTCCCAACCTTGATCCTCCCGTATAATCAGACGATTCAGATCGCGGGGCTCGGGTCTCACTGCCTCGGCGCCTATGCATGCATATACATATGTGAGGCATGCGAGTATATTTTTGCAAGCACTGCAGTGTACAACACATTACCGCAAGTATATGTGGATGCCACGGTCTTGTGTTGTTATCAATGCGCCCGTGTGTGTGTGTGTGTGTGTGTGTGTGTGTGTGTGTGTGTGTGTGTGTGTGTGTGTGTGTGTGTGTGTGTGTGTGTGCGTGCGCACGTGAGGATGTATTAGTACAAGCTGCACTCTGTAATATTCCCCGTGTGACGTCATACGTTCACTTTGTGTATACTACATCTCAATTTTATTTTCAAGCAGAGTGCAACTAGTTAACTTTCAATCAAAACAGAAGGAGCATGTCAAGGAAAATCCATCGGAGAAAATAACTCGATAAATAAACAAAAAAAATAATATACACAGAAAAATTGAAACCCCCCTACTTTTTTGAAGTCCGTGGTTAGATTTTGAAAAAAATATAAGGTAAAGGCATCAGTTATTGCCGCTATAAGAGCAAGTTTTCGTTGTTTTTTTTGGATTAATGGGCTTGTTTTTTGTAATTCTCATGAACTCATAAAACAAGTAACTCTCTATTTAATCAATTTAATTACCATGTAGTTTGTTTTTTAAATTATAGCGTTTTATTTTGTTCATGTTTTTTCTCCAATAATGGCAAAGGTAAAACCAGTAATGAGCACGCAGTGATGGACACTTGCTAATAATTACAAAATGATAAGTACTACGACACAAAAGATATAAAAGAAAGATTCGTCAAATTTGAAACAATGTAAAGTAGTTGCTGTGATAATATAATAATTAATAAATAAATTATACCAATAATTAGTTTAAATGTCCACCATTTTGACACCTATTGGCCGATTGTCATCAAATCACGCTGTAAGACAGTTAAATGTATGTATGTAGATTAATATTCAGAAATAGTAGTAACCAAATATCAACACATATTTCTAATTCAGTACATTTAATTAAAATTTTGCCATTACTGGGGTCCTTGCCAAGACTGGTGCCACTACTTTAGGTATTTCTAAGAATATTCTCTAGATCTAGATTATCGGTAATTATTACAATTTTTTACAAACTTTTGTAGTCAAAAATAAATTTTAATATATAAATAACATTTTCTCCATGTACCACTAAAATATTCAAATAAAGAAACTGTACAGATTAAGAATTTAACCCCCCCCCCCCCCCCCCATAATAGCATTTCTTCTGTCAGCTGTCACACAAATAAAGAAAATAACAGGTTCATGTTTTTGAAATGAAAGACAGGTACCCAAGTTTTCCATAATAATCCACCCACGAACTCGCAGAAGTTTATGTAAATCATATACCTACATATATTTATTAAAAATGCAATGACTTATAATTAGAGCCAGTTATGGAAAAACAAATTATACAAAAACGAAGATGAATTTTAATCTATTTGTACAGGTCAAAAACTATTTCCTGATATATTTACCGTAAAAAAAATCAGTCTGCAACTATTAGGCTTTTGATGAGGACTTCTTGTGAATTTGAAACACGTATACATGAATACTATTTATTGAGTCCATTATTTCTATATTTAAATATCTGCCATGGGAGCCACGGGACTTTCTTATACGTAACACTGACAGTGAACAGTGCACGTGATTCTTGTTTTATTAAAACGTATTTCCGACGAACTAATAAAAGATAGAATAAAATGAGTGGGACATAAACTATAGATAATAATATTCTTTACAAAATGTACCAAATTAATTTTTTGAAGGTAATTTTGAATTTTCGAATTATTTTTGAAATAAGAAAAAAATGCTTTAGATAAAAATTGTCAAGTATATTATAATCTATAATTTATATCCCATACATTTTTTTACAGAACAGATTGTTTAAAAATGAAAAAAACAAAATTGTTAATTTTTTTCACCGAACTTGGCATAGCCAGTGCTAGGGTGAGATTATGTTGTTTATATGTTCACAATACATACGTTACAATTATATCATAAAATATCTTCTAAAATTTGGTAATAAACAATACAAATAAGTAAACAAAATATAAATTATTTATTATTTGAATATATTTTTCACGGTATTTCTGTCGTTTTGAAGTCAAATAGTGAGTTTCTTCACGATAAATAGGGCTCCGATGTGAAAACTTTGAATGCCAAACCAAAAAAACTGACAAAACTGACCATTTTTCCTAAAAACTGACTTTAACTGACCGGGTTACAAAAAACTGACTTTTACTGATTTTACTGACAAGTTTTGACCCCTGTAACTTTCAACAACTTAAGTAACAAAACATAATATAATAATTCGCACACCAATGTACAATAAAGATGTACATAATGATAAAATTTATCGTTTCTTCATTATCTTTCTCTGTTTACACCGTTAGTGCGAAATAACGCCATTCTTGATAGCATTTATCATTTCAGCTACTTATGCCAACCCCTAACATTAAAATTAACTTCTCGAGGCGGTAAGAGAATTTCATTATGAAAGAAATACGAGAATTTTATGTATGTACAGGAAAAAAACCCAGAGAATACTTGTTTTGTATAAGTTAATAAATAAATACGGTGAAACATTTAAAAACATATAAGGTAGTGGCACCAGTCTTGGCAAGGACCCCCGTAATGGCAAATTTTTAATTAAATGTACTGAATTAGAAATTATGTGTTGATATTTGATTACTACCACTTCTGAATATTAATCTATATACAGTCACCTGCATTAATGGTCTTGCAGTTTGTATTCATTTTCGTTTATCACAAACTTAGTAGGTTCCTCTCATTTGATTATTATAATATTTAAATCATTTCTCCATGTAAACAAAGACAGATATTTTGAAATTCATTTGCTAGATAAAGAACTACTCTTCGTTTATAATAGGTACTCATATATATTTGTGCAATTAAATTATTATGTAATCTATTGAAAATTGTATATACGTAAATTTTGTGGCAATAAATATTTGATATTCCGAATTTTAGTATTTAAATATATTAAACTTGATAGAAAAAGATAACCGATGATGATTGTCTTTAAATTTGGAATCTGTTGTAAGCGATTCTAGCCTTTAGGGTGCCAGACGAGTTCTGCAGGTGACTGTACATTTAACTGTCTTACAGCGTGATTTGATGACAATCGGCCAATAGGTGTCAAAATGGTGGACATTATACTAATTATTAATATAATTTATTTATTAATTATTATAGTATCATAGCAACTGAGAGTTTGCACTTTTGTCAAAAATTCAAAAATGAATATTTTTTTAATTCTTTCGTTCAAAACCAAGATAAACTTATGTACTAAAGAAATCTTTTTTGGTTTTTTAATTTCAGATGAAGCAGTCATGAGTTATTCCGACCACCGCATGGAAACTTTTTGCATTTTTAGGTGCCTCGGTTTTCACCGCTACTATTATTAAATAATGTACAAAAGTTGTAAACAAATTAATAAATAAGGTACTCTGAAAAAAAATCGCAAAAATATGCTTTTTTTGTGCATCTCACATCACGTGTTGATTTTTCAATTCCGAATATTCAACCATTAAAGAAAATTTGAGTAAAACCTACTGAAAGGGGGATAGGACATACAATCGAAGGTAAAAGTAGCTAAATTTTAAAATTCACAGATATCTACGCTTTAAATTTTTTGTTAGAAGTTATAAATGACACATATTATAGCTAATTTGAAGCTAATTTTTCCTCCTCTATGACTATTTTGGTTAAATTTGTAAAGATTTTAATATAACGTATTTTTTGACACTGACTAGATTCAACTTAACAAAAATATTTTTTTAATATTATTTACGTTATTTATTTCTGTAAATTAATAAATATAGTTTACATAATCAATAAAAAAAAACGCAACCCTGTATTATAAATACAACAATTATTGATATTAATTATAACTGACGTAAATATATATCAGTTTTAGCAACGACGTAAACATTTTCAAGTTGGTAAATACAGCTGTCGAACAATAATAGAATAATCATGATATTCATTATTTATGCACATTTAATTGCACTATGTACTAAACTTCTCTCCAATTCTCTATAAGAAACATAAAATATGACCTAATAATAAAAAAACAAAGATCTTTCATAATTGATTTACAAAAAATACAGTGTTGCCAAATATACGCAAAAAATTCACAGAGCGGGAAATCTAAAATTTTGTTGTATTATAATTAATGTCTTGGAAACCGTTCGGCTAATACTAATGATACTTTGTATAGTTCAACTAATCAAATACTATACTCCCCCCCCCCCAAAATAAATAGAAAATTGGTATTTTTTATCAATGTGTTTTACTTAAAAAATGTAGAAAAACATCAGTTTTCAAAATGTTAAACCGAAATCTATATATTTCCTAAACGGCTCGGCAAATCAATTTAATATTTTGTTTAGAATGCTAATGAGAACATTTTCACCAATTTTCATGCATTAACCCATTAACGCCCAAAAAAAATGCAGAAGATTATTTTAAATGAAATTAACTAAATATTACAATACAAACTTTTTTTTTTCATTTAGAAAAAAAATAACGGTGTGTATTTGTGCGAGTAAATTTTGCAGATATGAAGCCCATATTGTGTGAGACTGCTTTTCTGATAACGTTTTTTTAGATAAATTACATTTAAAAATTAAATGTATATTTAAGTTATTCCATATGATTTAAACAAAATTCGAAATCACATGCTACAGTTGGATAAAATATATTAGCAAATCACATGCCTCTATCACATGCCTCTATCACATACAAATAATTCGCAGCAATTAAAACACGTTTAAACACTCATGAAACTAATAACGTTAACAGATTTTGTTTGTTGCACTACCAGCATCTGATTTTTTTAGGAAATATTGTGAATTAATATCCATAGAAAGCAGCACGAACTATAAAATGAGGTGTACACAAGTGTGTACGGTGGGCGCCAATGGGTTAATACAGTGCAACCTCGATATAACAAAACTGAAGGGAAGTAGAAAATATTCGTTATGCCAAGTAATTTGTTACAGTGAGGTTTGTTATATAAAGGTTAGGTTGGTCTACAATTCGTTATAACAAGGTAAGAAAACTTGTTTATTAACATCAACATAGGTAGTGTTGGAAATTCAATTCTTATTTTTTTAAGAATAAGAGAATATACTAAAAAAAAAAGGTCTTCAGATTAAAGCGAGCATTTTTCTCAGGGTTTCCGTCATTTGAAATCTGGTCACCCTAGTCTGAACCTGTCGAAAAATTCGTTATAAAGAGGTTGTTGACAAATGTATTCGTAATATAAATGTATATTTTACATTAGCTCTTACGAACAGTTCTAGGGGATTTCGAAAAATTTGTCAAATCGAGGAAATCGTTATATTGAGGCTCGTTATATTAAGTTTACACTGTATTTTGATAGTACTCCCATTCCCCCTTAACTCCTGAAAATCTGTAATACAAAACACCAAGCCGCTCTTATAAATAACATAAGCTCCAACTCATCCAATCAATCCTTATTTACAAGAAAATCTCACGACGAACCCAATGGTCCCGTTGACGTCACTGGAATACAACGCACCAATCCATAGAGGAGAGATGAGAACAACCGTTCACCATAGACAAGAACCAAAAGTACACGACGACGACGACAAAGCGAGAAAGAAAAACCGAGCAAACCGCACGAAACTGGTGGGAAAACAGAGAGGGATGTTGACATTGAATGGAGATTTCTCCACCAGAGGGTCGTACAGACACACACACACTCGCAATTTACGCGCGGAGTGGGGGAGAGAAACAACTCAAGCAGAGGGCGGAGAGCGATGCCAAGAACTCTCTGGTAGTTAGGGTCGATACGAAAAAATCAATAGGGTGTAACGGTGTGTGAGTCCAAGGCACACACACACACACACACACACACGCACGCATAGAAGCGCGCGTCCTGGGCCTCCGCGGTACAGCGGAACGGGATAAAACAGGGAGGGTTGGGGGGGGGGGAGGTTTTCAGGAGAAAAGAGAAGGGTGTGTGCGTGTAAGTGCGTACGAATCTACCTACTACTCACGCACTCGTAATGATCAGTGACGGCGGTGTGGGGGGTTGAATAAACATCAAATGAACTCTCTTATGAAACAGAATCTAATAGTGTCACGGGTCACGTTGTTGAGTTTCAAATTGATGTATCGCTGCTAATATCTCATTGTTAGAGTTGTGTGGAAAACTAGTTGCCCTTATGGTTCCCGTATGTCCGTCTGTCGGTATTTCACAGTCCTCTTATTTATTTAAATAAAGTAGTGGCACCAGACTTGGCAAGACCCCATTTTTATTAATTGTACCGAATTAGAAATATGTGTTGATATTTGATTACTACCATTTCTTAATATTAATGTATATACACTTAACTGTCTTACAGCGTGATTTGATGACAATCGGCCAATAGGTGTCAACATTTATTTATTAATTATTTATTAACTGCTTTACATTGTTCCAAATTTAACGATTCTTTCTTTTATATCTTTTGTGTCGTAGTACTTATCATTTTGTAATCATTAGTAAGTGTCCATCACTGCGTGCTCATTACTGTGTTTACCTTTGCCATTACTGGAGAAAAAACATGAACAAAATAAAAGAGTATAATTTAAAAAACAAACTATATTTGCGGACTTTGGTAATTAAATTGATTAAATAAAGAGTTACTTGTTTTATTAGTAACATGAGTTCATGAGAATTTAAAAAAACAAGCTCATTAATAAAAAAAAAAAAACGAAAACTTACTCTTATGAATATTATTTTCTATTATTTCTAATGTCGACAAACATTTTTATAATTTTTTGCTTCTGCCCATCCCTTATCTCCACACTACGCGTCTGCCTGTGTTTTTTCGGTCATCTATAGATCAAAACCTATCATCCTTAAAAAATTCAGCAATGTTCAAATGAGACAATTTTTATTTGTTTTTTCGATCATCTACAGATCAAAAACTGCCATCCCTCCAAAAATGGGGCAATTTTCTCTGATTGCGTCTGCCTGCCCCTTATCCTCATCCTACACGCCTGCCCATTGCATTTTCACTATCTAACTTTTCATAAACTAACTCCCTGCGGTGATTTTATTAGTGTTCACATGGGGCAAAAATGCACTTTTTCTTTACATGTTCACTAAGGAATTAAACCCCTTTATCCCCGGGTGTGGAGGTTGGGACTATTTTTCCCATGATGTACAACACATGAATAACCTAGTGCTCAGATGGGGCATAAAAATATGTCTTCAGCTCTTGCACTAATAACTTCCTGTTGGAAAATTAAAAACATAAAACACAATTTCTCGTTGACCTTTTCTTCATCCTCTCGTTAACTTAATACTACCACTAATTTTTTAACCATACTTCGCCACCACTGCATCACCCCTAACGCACACGCACACGCACACACACACACACACACACTCGTATGTGGGCAGCAGTAGTGTGAGAACATCGACAGAGAATCATCGTAAGCCGGTGAGTACTTTCTCAAGTTTTCTTAGTTTTTTCGTGGACGGTTTTCCCGGAAATAATAGGTTCATTCATAATTAAGTAAATATTCAATGTACTACAAAAACTACATTATGTATATTTGCATGCTGAATATTTTTTATCTCAATTGATTGCTGTTTTATTGTATTAGTAAATTTATTTGAACTACTGTATGGTCAAGATTCGACCAATATTTTATCTGCCTTAACATCAACAATACACACATGATATAAGTTTCATTCACCTCATTTATAATAAATACTAAAAAAATATACAATTTTTGTGTTCAAATATAGTTTGTTTTTTAAATTATAATCTTTTATTTTGCTCATGTTTTTTCTCCAGTAATGGCAAATATTAAATCTTTAAAAAACACATATTTATCGAAAAAAAAACAAAATTGATATGTCAATTGTAATTTTACCGAATCTGCCCCTGTCCGGTTGCAGAATCCATAACACCAACTTGAAAAAAAAACGCACGGTTACCAAAACAAAATTAACAGGCGTATATATTTCAAAACCTTAGTCAAAACATTAGAACACGCAATCTGTGGAATTTCAGGCATTAAAAAAAACTATTCGGAATTTTTGGGGGCTTTGTTCTTCACTGACAAAATCGACAAATAAACGATATCTGATACAATAGCTACCTACTACAGTTTTGTTATTTTATAATACAATAAATCTTTGTAACGTAGATTATAATTTTATAATTACGTTATAAAATTATAATCTTGTTATTATTCTGTATAAATATCAACAATTTTATAACAGTTTTTATATATTCTTACTTTATATTAAACTAAGTATATAAAAAATATAAACAATAAAATTTCATACTTTATAAAAAAAAAACAACTGCCAAGTAAATGCACAGTGCTTCCTCGTGCTAAATTCACCAAAAATAGATAATTATTGAACAATTTAAATAAAAACCGATAAAGTGTTAAAAAATTGCCTGGCATTGGATTCTATAAAATTTTCACGTAACATGCGTCGTTCTTGAGATATCGTAAAAAATAATATTTTGCAATGTTACCCTTCCCCCTTACACACGATTTTGAAATGGGACCGTTCATAAGCCAGACCCAACCGTCCTACCAATTTTCATTAATATCGGTTCAGTGGTTCATGATTTATGCGTGTGACAAGGATTCAGGGGACAGACAGACAGACAGACAGACTTGATCTGAAATGGAAAGATCAATTTAAAATTTTTAAATCAGAGAACAAGTTGTATCAATAACTCTATAATATGTAAAACCGAATTCTACCATTTACCTTTAATTTTTACATTTCAAATGCTCTATACATCATGTTAACATAATTTGAATGGCTCTACAATGTAATTCATTTTCCTTCTATTTTGAACGATTTCAAACGCTCTACATATATCTGCAACTTAATTCCATCACCTTCTCTATATTTAACATTTCAAACGCTCTATACATCAGGTAAGCCCTTGTAAACATAGTAGAAATGATTCTACAATTTCCTTTGATTTCAAACGCTCTATAAACTGTACAAATGGCTCTACAATTTCTACAACCTAATTCCACCCCACCCCCTCTATAGTTTTAGATTTCAAACGCCCTATACATCAGGTAAGCCCTTGTAAACATAGTAGAAATATCTTTACAATATGTTTCCTTTGATTTAAAACGCTCTATAAACTGTACAAATAGCACTACAATTTCGACAACCTAATTCCACCACCCCCTCTATAGTTTTAGATTTCAAACGCCCTATACATCAGGTAAGCCGTTAAAACATAGTAGAAATGATTCTACAATTTCCTTTGATTTCAAACGCTCTATAAACTGTACAAATAGCACTACAATTTCGACAACCTAATTCCACCACCCCCTCTATAGTTTTAGATTTCAAACGCCCTATACATCAGGTAAGCCGTTAAAACATAGTAGAAATGATTCTACAATTTCCTTTGATTTCAAACGCTCTATAAACTGTACAAATAGCACTACAATTTCGACAACCTAATTCCACCACCCCTCTATAGTTTTAGATTTCAAACGCCCTATACATCAGGTAAGCCGTTAAAACATAGTAGAAATGATTCTACAATTTCCTTTGATTTCAAACGCTCTATAAACTGTACAAATAGCACTACAATTTCGACAACCTAATTCCACCACCCCCTCTATAGTTTTAGAATTCAAACGTCCTGTACATCAGGTATGCCCTTGTAAACATAGTAGAAATATCTTTACAATATGTTTCCTTTGATTTCAAACGCTCTATAAACCGTACAATTCTTACAACTTAATTCTACCACATCCCTTATACTTATTCTTTACGTTTCAAAATGCTCTGTATATTATTTATTATACGAGTGGCAAAGCGCTCGCTCTAAACCACCATCGAGTGTACGGCAGGTGCACATTACACATCGATATCTCACTTACCGGCCGCGGACAGAGCGATAGTTACGCGCAACGCCGCCGCGTGGCGCCAGCTGTGCCGACAGCGATCACGTGGGTCCCCGGTGGGGCTCGCGATGGGGACTGCGCGCGCCAAATCACACAAACACACACGCGCGAAATAACGCGCACCACGAGATTGTAAGATATTTTTCTCGAAGACTGTGTTCGTTTCACCCTTATATCTTTTTTTCAACCGACATCAATACAAAACAAAACAACACAAATAAAAAACGGTATTTACGTTAAAATTATAATTACGTGGTTCTTGATAATAATTTTCAATAATTTAGTCATTCAGAATTCAAAGTGATTAACTCCGTTTCCCATACGTTTTTTACTTTTAATGTTTTACAAAATATGTTTTTTTTTCCATATTTAAAAAAACGGTATTTACGTTAAAATTAGAATTACGTGGTTCTTGATAATAATTTTCGATAAATTAGTCATTCAGAATTCAAAGTGATTAACTCCGTTTCCCATACGTTTTTTACTTTTAATGTTTTACAAAATATGTTTTTTTCTTCCATATTTAAAAAAACGGTATTTACGTTAAAATTAGAATTACGTGGTTCTTGATAATAATTTTCGATAAATTAGTCATTCAGAATTCAAAGTGATTAACTCCGTTTTCCATACGTTTTTTACTTTTAATGTTTTACAAAATATGTTTTTTTCTTCCATATTTAAAAAAACGGTATTTACGTTAAAATTAGAATTACGTGGTTTTTGATAATAATTTTCAATAAATTAGTCATTCAGAATTCAAAGTAATTAACTCCATTTCACATACGTTTTTTATTTTTAATGTTTTACAAAATATGTTTTTTTCTTCCATATTAAAAGAGTTTAGGATCTTATTTTATAATAAGGTTATTATAGCATACAGTAGAACTTCAAAATATCGACCTCATTTTGTTTTCTTTCATATTTGTCATTTGTATTATAAATAATAACTAACAGATATTTAAGTTTTATTACAAATTGTGTTAATAATTTTTTGAATCGATAGTTCAGAAATTATACTACCATTATGACATTAAAAGTAAATATATCGTGACTGAATGGTTAAAATCAAAAGGTTATAAAACATTTGGATTTTAGAATGTAGTACACTTTTCAGTCGAAAAAAATCAATTTTACTAGAGGGCATCATTTTACATGTTCAGTAAAAATTTCAAGTTTCTAGCTTATATAGTTTACGAAATATTTTGTTTTGACTGAAAAGGACGGACGGACTGACGACAAAGTGAGATTAATAGGGTTTCTTCAGAACCCTAAAAAAGTGGTATTTATTTGTAAAATTAGTCAAGTTGCATGGGGTTGAAAAACTGCAGTATTTGAGGTTTCAGCTTTAAAATGACTTAAGATATAATTTGCAATGTTCTTTCCGAGTTATAATTAAACGAAAAATTTAACCATAATAACATATTTTGAATAATATTTTTTATGCAGTTGATGAAATTAACCCATTTGTTCCCACGCATATTTATTTAAAAAATCAAACGAAAAAAATGTAGATTATTTTTTAAAAAATTTCACATAAAATCGATTTTATCTTAATCTTACTCAAATGAGTACAATGGGTACAAATGGGTTAATATAAAGGTTCGGTGGAACACATTTTAAAAGACACCACTCAATGGTTCCTTAATTTCAATATACTATTTTTAATATAATATTTATTTTATTGAAAATAAATGGAATTCAAGATCTAAGTTTTTAAAGTAAATAAAGCTAAAATGCGTTTCTGAACGTTAAGCAGATGGTAAATTATTAATACCCTCAACCACCATAATCTTGTTATATTCGGAAAACAGGAAAAGGAAGTATGAATTATTTCTAAATAGGATAAATACATATTATTATTATGTAATTATTGTCGATTTTTCTCAACTGCCCAAGTTCCTTTTTGCTGTAGCATATTTTGTCCATTTTTGGGGCTGGGAAAAATTTAAATAAGTATTTTCGGTTAATAGAATCACCGCTTATTTGACTCGAAAACACGCGATCAAAATAACCGGCGCCTATACTGTACCTATACTTCTTATGTATATGGCTTCAATGAACGCATAGAACCATTTGATTCATAAAACAACCCAGCCCTGCTCGCCTCTCTCTCGCCCGCATTTTGTTTACCACGTTTCGGAGACCTTCCCAGAGATATCTGGCTCTAGTTGTTTACTACTAGCTCGTTGTGATATCATATATTAGATATGTTACGTATTTAGAAAAAAAAACGCCACTCGATAAAAAATAAAACCATGCACGGTTTCCTGAATACATTTACATCGTTTTCCGCGAATAAAAAACTAGTTTGGATGTATGTACGTATTCTAGAACACCCCTTATTATGGTTATAGTCCGTTTACGAGGTTATTAGGTAGTGGCACCAGTCTTGGCAAGGACTCCAGTAATGTACTGAATTAGAAATATGTGTTGATATATGATTACTACCATTTCTGAATATTAATCTATATACATTTAACTGTCTTACAGCGTGATTTGATGACAATCGGCCAATAGGTGTTAAAATGGTGGACATTTAAACTAATTATTAGTATAATTTATTTATTAATTATTATATTATCATAGCAACTGCTTTACATTGTTTCAAATTTGACGATTCTTTCTTTTATATCTTTTATGTCGTAGTACTTATCATTTTGTAATCATTAGCAAGTGTCCATCACTGCATGTTCATTACTGGTTTTACCTTTGCCATTACTGGAGAAAAAACATGAACAAAATTAAAGCCTATAATTTAAAAAACAAACTATATTTATACATTTTCTTAAATGAAATAAAATATTTATTTATATAATATATAAATCCTTATTGTTTTGGAAATAGGCTTTCGCGGTTTTCTGAGTAATAAAGGTGGAGCATTTATAACTCATTACATTTATCAATTTTTTCATTAATATTTTTAAGACTTAAAATTGATCAATTTTTGAAACGCTGTGGTACCTACACTTTCCTTTTTTTTACTTAAGCAGCCATATCAACTTAGAAAAAATATATAGATTAACGATTAAACTATTTTCTTTATTTCAGAATAAAACAGTAATCTTGTATCTACTGTAAAAATCTTAGTTCGCAAGCGTTTGTCACTAGAAATTGCGAAAAAAATTTCGTTTGTATGAAGCTTATAGACCAGGGAATTACTAAACCGATTTCAATGCGGTTTTCACCAATAGTTAGATAATTTTTTTGTGCAAGTTCGTGGCTATTAATATTTTATGAAAACCTAAGATTTAATATCAAAAAAATCTTTATCAAGTTAGTAGCCATTGAATAAAGAATTATATAATAGGCATGATGCCAGTAACAAAGTATCACTGAAATTATGATTTTAAATAATCAAATAAGTTAAAAAGGTTCTCAAAAATGTATTTATTTTTATATTAAAAGCGAGATTAATATGATTTTTGTTAAAATAAAAACACAAAATACAGCAATCCGCCATGTTAGATAAAACACCAGTCAGAGTGGATGACGTCACGGCTATGTAAACATCATTTTTGTTTCATTTATATCTGCACTGTTTATAAATTATTTTGTGGTTTTAAATTATCAATTTGCTCAGTTTTATGTTACCAAAAGTAAAACCAAGAAACATTAGCGATGGAACAAGGATTTATTATAGTTGACAAGGAGTATTTACATAGGCGTGACGTCAAAAATGCGCCATGACACCTGCGAGCGTTTTGGCGTCAAATTCAAAATTAGTTTTAAAAGGGTTAATTTTTCTGCAGAAATAAGCATTTTTTTGAAAATAAGCGAAGCGTAAGATCATCATAAAATAGTTTTTAAAAATTAGGCATCATGCCTATTACGGTTTCAATATTTTATTAATTTAAGTTACTATGATCACGTCTCTTTCAATTATTTTATCGAACAATTGGATGATATTTGACACAAATATTAATTAAATATTTTGAAATACATTGATTGAAAATTGAAAATATATTTCACTTCCAGGAAAGGTAAAATATCGAAATTGATTATGATTGTTGCTAGCCTATTTATATTTATTTCTTGATTTTCATACAAATTCGGGACCTGATGTTTCCTGGGAGTTTGGAAATATAATTTTACACTATTTTCTCAGTAACTGAACGGATTTTGTTCCAGTTTTCATTAATGGATAGGTTATATTTTGGGGTATAATTTGTGAATATTTTGTGTAAATTTCAAGTCGGAAAATAACAATTCGCAGTGAACCGTGTGTTGTGGGCATGTTGAATATTTTAGGTCAGTATGGTTTTTTCAGATATTAACTCGGGTAACTCTGGGTTCCAATGCGCTAGTATAGTATAAATGCGGTTTTCATTGTCGATTTTAAGTACATACTGGTGAAAAAATATAACGCTTAAGGTATTGCAGATAGTTTTTTTAAATACAATAATCTTTATGTCAATAAATTCGCTGTGAAAATGATTTCTAAAACATCCTTAATATGGTCATGAAATTATGAAAATATTTATATAGGGTATTCCGTAAACATACCGACAAACGAGAACATTAAAACAATCGCATTTTATCATTAAACTCGTGTCCGCAAATGAGCCGTTTTAACAATAGAGCAAAAGAATGGGACACCCAAATATTTTATGTTAAATACATAATTTAATGTTTTTTTATTTATTTTTATCTCCTGGAGGGTCTACTTCTAGAAAAATATGCAAAGAATAAAAAGAGCTTCGAATTTATAAAAAAAAATTAATAAATGTGTGTAATACTTTATGAAAAGCTTGTACAGGGTGAAAGAAAATAAAAATATTATTTTATTATGTAAAAATGAAATAAATATTTTTTTCTGTGTATATATTAAATGGTGTTGGGGCGAATTTTGACTGCCCCCCCCCCCCAAGTAGCTCTAAATAATTCAAAAAAATGTGGAAAAAATTCAGCCCTCTATTTTTAAAATCGACCATTACCAGAGGGGGGTGATTTTCCCATTTAAAATACACGTGTTTTTTTTTTTACATACTAGAGCGTGTTTCTAAAAATCTAGAATACTCATGAATGTATTCCTGGTACTCATATATTCCATATCTAGATGGATGAGTTAAACTTGTGATTCAACATTGACTAACGAACCACTATTTTCTGATAATCTGATTAGGGTTGTTATATCATAACTAGAATTGTATTTCTTAATACCAAAACATTATACCAATTAGTTATGGAGAGGTAGACAGTTGTTTACAAGATTTGTTTTCCAACTTGCAATGCTATTGGCATTTGATAATAAAAGCAAATACAAACTAGTAGAAATCAGCTACAAAACATCGCAAATATATATATATATATATATATATTACATTATACAGCTGTTCCATTAGTCAGCAAATAAAACAAATAACAAATTACGAATAGCGACTAAAACTATAAAAATGTATATTGCCTGACTGTTCTTCAATTATAGGAATTATACAAATTAAATATGGTTTCACTCGAGGCTGACTTAACATTTTACAGAACGATGTCGTGTTAATTTTGCTTCTTCGCAATATCGAAGATACAAGAAGCTTTGTGATCGTTTTAAAATGAAATAAATTTTTTTTTATATAAAAATTTTAAATTGAACTTTCCGTTTCAGGTTAAGACAATCACATGGTTCCGGTCTGTCTGTCTCTCTCCTGAATCCTTGTCACACGCATAACTCATGAACCACTGAACCGATATTAATGAAAATTCGTGATTAAGGGGGAGGGGTGACATCCCAAAACATTAATTTTTTCAATATATCTCAAGAACGACACATGTTACGTGAAAAATGAATAGAATCTTTTTTATAGAGCATTCAATTTCCTATATAATATAGGTCTACAATGTTTGATGTAAAATATTCCCTTACAAAGATTTATCTCAATTTGCTTTAAAAAACATTTTGACCTTTTAAATGTCACTTTGACGTTTGCATAAATTTAGATTGAAATTGTTAAAAAATTGAAAATACACGAAAAGATAATCAGAAAATTTTCGAACTAATATTTTTTTAGTAAAATTGTATAAGAACCAATGTTAGGCAATTTATCAATCGGTTTTTATTTAAATTGTTCAATAATTAACTACCTTTGGTGAATTCGGCACGAGGAAACACTGTGCATGTACTAGGCAGATATTTTTACAATTTCATACCGGTTTAATTACTTAATCTGTGGCAAGAAGAGAAATGTGAAAATGAAAGTTAGTCCCGTCTTATAAAATATCTATCGGTCTCGTGTGAAACTGTATTTATTTTTTAAAGACTTATACCAAGAAGCCAAGAAGTGCAAAGCTGCTAATATATTTTTCTACTTGTAGTTACGAATATAAAATAAAACATTAAAAATCATTTTTGTAAATATAAATTTTCGAATTGTGCCATATGGAGTTGGTATCTTTGGCCTCTAAACGACTAAATACACACAATTATTTTGGCCAGAAGCGTACACGTTTTCAACTATCGGCTATCTTATTCAATTACAAGACCTCATTAAAACATAATAAATTATAATTGATGAAAAATAATGCCATGCGTAAGTACACTACTAACGTATAGAATAATGTATATACATATTTTCGTTCCCTCTTCTTGTTCTTCTTATTTTATTAATCACGGTCGATCGTGTAAGCCATTTAGCGGAAATTTTTGAAATAACTAGATAGAAAATTCCGACGAGTTCAACGGCTCTACAATTAATTACAAAATAAGCGATACTCAAATTCAGTTACCACATTCCATTTAAACTAGTAATGCCGGGTCGTCCAAGTTTACAATAACAAAGGCTTCCGCGGTCAATTCTGTAACTGTTCGGTGGCTACTGGGCACAGGTCACGCCTTAATTCAGCTAAACATCAAAATCACATATTCCCACCATGATTAACGTTCTTTTAATCTCTTAACCTAAAATAACACAAACTTCCGCGGTCATCTCGAGAACTTTTTTTAATGGCTACTGGGTACAAATCACGCCTTAATTCAGCTAAACATCAAAATCACATATTCCCGCCATGATATACAGGATGATTTACAACTAGTGTAACAGTAGATTGAGGATGTAATTTTAAGCACAAAACTTTATGTGAATCTGTGTCCGGAAATTCTTCGTGAGGGAGCTATAGTCTTTTGCCCAAAATTAGTGTTTATTTAATATCTAGAGAACCCATTGTGCTACAGTTATGAAATTTGATACATGGATTAGTATTAATAAGTGTTATCGATTTCCAGTATCAAATAATAATAATATAGACCAGGGATGTATAGGGCCAGTGGGCTCACCGATTTTTTCAAGTATTTTTTTTCTTGAATTTTTTCCTGAGTTGTGTACTTATATTATACAAAATACATAAAAATATATTTTGTTTATTTGTCACAGGATCAACCGTTTCCGAAAAAAAGAAATTACTGCAGAATTTTACTTATTACGGATGCTTCAAATTAAGTACACAAAATAAGTTAATATTCTTGTTCAATATTAAAAATAAGACGAAAAGTTAATATAATTATACCTCCAAAACTGCATTTTTAACAATAAATAGCCATTTATAGTTTCATTTTGTAATCATGTTAGTAAAGTACGTGTAAGAGTAATACACTAGCTATAACTCTATAATGGTAAGTATTAAGAGGTATATGTGTATTAACTTTTTATCTTATTTTTGATTATAGAACAAGAATATAAACTTATTTTGTGTAATTTGAAGCATCCGTAATAAGTAAATTTCTACAATACTTTCTTTTTTTCGATATTTTTCGAAAACGGTTGATCTTATGAGAAATTAACAAAGTATATTTTTATGTATTTTGTATACTATTATCTTCTACAAGAACCCAACTCAGGAAAAAATTAAAGAACAAAAAAATATTTGATAAAAATCGGCGGGCCCACTGGCCCCACACACTCCTGATCTAAATTATTATTATTTGATACTGGAAATCGATAACACTTATTAATAACAATCCCTGTATCAAATTTCATAACTGTAGCACAATGGGTTCTCTAGATATTAAAAAAACACTAATTTTGGGCAAAAGACTATAGCTCCCTCACGAAGAATTTCCGGACACAAGTTCACATAAAGTTTTCTGCTTAAAATTACATCCTCGATCTACTGTTAATTTTTTTACACAAGTTGTAAATCACCTGTATAACAATTAACGTTCTCTAAATCTGTGTTTAAAATAACATAAACATCCGCGGTCATCTCAATAACTTTATTAATGGCTACTGGGTACAAGCATGCCTTAATTCAGCCTAAATATCAAAATCACATATTCCCGCCATGATATGTCAAGAAATATGGTTATAATTTTTCAATTCCGGTGTTTACAATAACAAAAACTTCCACGGTAACGGTACTGGGTGCATGTCGCGTCTTAATTCAACAAAACACGAAATACATAACAATTAAAAGACTTCAACGTCTTCTATACATATCTTTACAATAAAACAAGCTTCCACGGTCATTTATATATGTTATTGGGTGTAAGTCGCATCTTAATTAAAAATTATATACTTATGGGCAGCTAACAATATTTTGAATTTATTTACACAGGCTTCCACGGTCAAAATTTGCAACGATTTTATTATTGACTATACCGGATACAGATATTGCCTTAAGTAAATAGTATATTCAGTGCATAAACCGCGTCTTCAAATACAGAAATATTAGTAACGGCTTATGCCTTTGCCGTTTATTTAACGAATTTCCAAATTCAATCATTAACATAATTTATCCCGCGTTTTTTAATAAAATTCAAAAATTGTTTTTTCTTAAATAATTCATTTTTTGGTTTGGTGGACATTATATATGGACATAGACTACAAGCTTATATGCATACGTAAATTACAATAAAATAGACAAAGTTGGGGGGCCAGGACTGGCATCAGTCGAATCTTCGGTATGTTATATTAGGTTCGAAAAATTTGCTTGTATCGAATTACCCACCAGAAATTGGGAAATTATTGAGACTGTTTTCGCCTTATTTAAGAATTAAGTAACTAATCCACTTCGAAATAATTGAATCAGGTTTTATGAATAAAAAGCTAATTTGAATTTTCATATGTAGGTATAACTGTATTCATTGATAATTCTTAACGTTCCTAAAATTATATTTAAGAAAAGAACCCTCTCCAACTCCTCCCACTTTTTTATTCGACACTCGAAATTTATCTGTTCTGCCGGTCCTGGTTGGGGGTTATTTTAGATAAAAACGTGGACTCAATCTCGGCCACGCCGAATAAGACTAAACATTGAACTAAAGAATGCATAGAAGGAGCTCTTACATATACTCCATAATCTATGTTCATAGAACTGTGACTAGTGGCGTCAATAAAACAGTCAAGTACCCTTTAATTATGTTCCTTACATGAATATCAATGTCTCATTTTAAAAGAAAATACATTACATTTCTTTCTTAACATAACATATTTCAAGTCACCCCTCAAATACAAATTAGGGGAAGAACCTCTGTCAAGAAGATTAACCAACACTATACAAGATATTTAAACTTCCTTAATAATAATTACCTAGTTTCCTGGGGTTCTTCCGGTTCGAATATCTGTTCCTTGTCCTCCTGGGTAAGTCCAAGCTCCGAAAACTGCTCCATTTTTTTTTCTTTTCAACAAAATATATTTATATAAAAGCACACAACAACAATCACACGATATTATAGGCTATCTCACTTCTGAACGCACAACAAATAACTCGCCGCCTCTCTCTCTCTCTCACACACACTCACTTAATAAGTAATAAGCGTATTTGATACCAAATCTTTGGATTTTGAATAATACTCGATAAACAACAAATGAAAACGTAGCTTATACGCTATATATATTATTATTATATACAACAACAGTTAAAAAATAGATACGAAATAAACAAATATATATTTATATATATTACAAAATAATAATTAAATTAATTAATAATAGGTTACTATCATTCACTATCACAATAACCGAACGAACAAATTCTTTGCAGCATACGCGAAAATATAAAATGGGCGGAGTGTTTCACTACAGTCATTACTCGAACTATTATAAGGGCACATTTACAGAACAACGAACGATATATCTGGCGAGATTTCGATACGAAAATCTACCGGCAACGCAGACTGTGTGCGTGTTAGGAATGTACACGCGGCACACACACATATACAACACGCACGCACTCGCAGTGTAAAAACAAGCCAACACTCCGCGATCGGTTGGTAGGTAGTAGGTAGTAAGTAGGTACACTTATTCTTCCTTGCACGGCACTTCTTATATATCGGAGATGCAATACAACACAACTGTGCGGTGTTGTTACGGTAAATTTACACGGGAGAAACAAAAACCCAGAGGCAGAGTAGAGTGTGTATGACAAACAACACTGAGACGGACGCGACAAATGCCACAGTTGGACGCGTACTGAGAAATCGGAATAGGGGCAAGGAAGGAGTCGGGTCTCAAGAAAACGTAATGGCACGCACACACTGGCGAGATATGTCCGAGAGAGACGCGGTCACGCGCCTCCGCCATCGGTACGAGCGAGATCGCGATACACGCGCAAGCCACGCCTACCGGGAGACCCCCACCACGACACGCCCTAAGGAAACGATCGCTACCCCCCACCAGAAGAACCGGCCCGCTCGTGTACGGGTGCCCGTTTCGTTCGTGTCGTACAAGCAGCAAGCGAACGCGACGCCATGTCCCGACAGGCGCGCTGTACGCTACGAACGCCGGTGTTTACAGCGCGTACGATTGTGCGTGCAACATTGACGCCATGCGGTCGCCACGTCATGCTGAAACCGCCCGGTTGTATCGTGAGTATCGGAACGTACGATCGGTGTGTTTGGACGTGTCACCGTCCTACAATGTTACAAGCATGCCATGGTCGGTTAGGCGGTCTCTAGATCAAAGAAACGCGCGCATTTTTACGTAAAGAATTTTCATCGGCATGAAGAAAATCAGAAATCACGTTTTCGGTATTGTAAAAATAACGAGATAGCTTTCGTAATACGATACATGTGAAAATGATGTACAAAAACTAATAAAAATTAGACTACAATGAGGAATTACGTATTATTGGATAATGTTTTAATAAACTAATTAAATTGGGGAAGTCAATTTATATAAAAAATATACAAAAAAATATTTATTATTGAATCAGATACCTCAAGATAATTAAAATTACGCAAAATAATATTTAATCAATAATTATTGAAAATTCATTGAATTTAAAAATAAATTAATATTTTTCAACATTTAATTTGAGTTAAATATAATACTAAACAAAAACTACACAAGTAAAAAGTAAAAAAAAAAAAACCAAGTGTACAAAAAAATGTCATTATTGACCAATCTGTACAAAATGGTTGCCATAAACGCCATCTTTTGACAACTTGGCGAGTACAATATGCGCCAAAATGTAAAATGCAATTTAAAATAATAAAAAATAAACTGCCCTGGTCGGCACAAGATTTTTTCATACATCATGATCCAGAAAAAATTACTTGAGTTACTTTTTGATAAGAAATTGAATATAAACTACATTACATTAATTGTTGTTTAATTTAATTCTATTCTGTGATTTTAATTCAAACATTTTTATTATAAATCGGTAAAATAATTGTTCTGTTTAATAAAATATTGTTTTGTCAATGACTTCTTATTTATTCGATATTTCAACAGTTTAACACGTTTTAGATATTATTATTTCTATTGTATTTAATTGACATAATAAAAAATTATTTTATCATCATAAATAACTAGATTATTCATATTATTAAAATTATTTTTAAATAAAATCTAAAATTATTATTTTTTGATCAATTCATAAAAGATACATAAAAAAGAATGCTACATAAATTATAGAAAATAACGTTCTCTACAATTTTTATTATAAACATATTTTTCTGTTATTAACCATTTGAAATAAAATTTAAAAAAATGATTATTTTTTTACACATTTTATTTGAAATATGATTACAACAAAAATTATAGATAATAATATTCTCTATAACTTATATCTAAAACATTTTTTTTTGTAATAAATACCGTTTGAAAAATAATTCGAAAAATTAAAAAAATATAGAAAATCGATTATTTCATAAAAAATATTTTGAGAGGAAAAATGAACAGAATATAAACTATAGATAAGAGTATTTTCTACAACTTTAATCTAAAATACTTTTTTCTTCTGCGCACCGTTTCAAAAACAATTCGAAAAATTCCAAAATCAGTAAACATCCGTTTCCGATTTAGTGTTGATTTTCAAAAAAAGAGGTGCACAACAACAGTATTCAAGAACCTTAAGTTTAAAATTCCATGTTTGTAAGTCTCACCGTTTTGGATGTAGAGCGTTCACACACACAAACATCATTGAGATAATGGTCGTACGTGATTCAGGGACCCTCAATACGTGTAAATTCCATTAAAATCTCGAGTTAGAATTTTTTCATGATCACTATACTTTATTATACAGTACATTTCATGTATGTATAAAAAAGTAAATTAATTGAATTAAAATCTTATTTAAAAAACATCTGCCAAGTAAATGCACAGTGCTTCCTCGTGCTAAATTCACTAAAACCGATAGTGTTCAGATAAATTGCCTGGCATTGGTTAACCATTTAATTTTTATACAAATTTTACTAAAAAATCTTAGTTCGAAATTTTTCTTAAAACTCACCTGAATATTTTTTCATATATTTTTAATTTTTTGACAATTTCAATCTAAATCTAAATTTATGCAAATGTCAAAATGACATTAAAAACGTCAAAATGACATTTAATATATCCAATCAAATATCAATTTAGAAAAACAAAACACGAATTTTTAAAATAAATTGAGTTAAATCTTTGTAAGGGAATATTTTACAACAAACGTAGTAGACCCATATTATAGGAAATTTTATGCTCTACAAAAAATATTCTATAAAATTTTCTCGTAACATGTGTCGTTCTTGAGATATCTTGAAAAAAGAAATATTTTGGTGTGTCACCCGTCCCCCTTACACACGATTTTGATGATTTTGAAATGGGACCGTCCTCAAACCAAACCCAACCATCCGATCAAGTTTCAATAATATCGGTTCAGTGGCTCATGAGTTATGCGTGTGACAAGGATTCAGGGGACAGACGGACGGACACACGGACAGACACGGAACGAAAAGTGTTTATCTTGACGTGAAACGGATAAATCAATTTAAAATTTTGAAATTGGAGAACTTTTTTTTGTCTCAATCTGAAACGATCACATAGCTTCTCGTATCTTCGATATTGCGAGGAAGCAAAATACTAAACATTATTTTTGTTACCACTATATTTACTATAGTACAAAAAAAGAGAATACATAATATATCAAAACACAAAGAGTGGCAATTAATTACTGACCGGTTAAATACCGCTGGTCTATTAGAAGAGACGTGCGTACAGGGCAATTTAGGGACAGGTGTGCCCTGGTACCTATATCTATGGCCTACTTATAGGTACATGTGAATGTGTTCCTATACATGCATTGGCAGGACAACAATAAATATCTCTTGGGATTAATATTCAACACAGAAAGCTTACTCATGAATGGGGGTGAAATGTCGCTCAAAAAAAAAGTATTTTTTACTTTAAAAATAATTATATTTTATAGGTAGAGTCGCATGCAGAAGTGGTCGACCAGTTTTCATTCAATTCGCTTATCACAAACTTAGTAGGCCTAGGCTCCTCCCATTTGATTATTATAATATTTAAAAGATTTCTCCATGTATCAAACAAAGACAGATATTTTGAAACTCATTTGCTAGATAAAGAAATAATCTTCGTTTTTGTGCGATTAAATTATTATTGAAAATTGTATAAGTTAATTTTGTGGCTATAAATATTTGATATTCCGAATTTTAGTAATTAAATATGTTAAACTTGATATAAAATTAATTAATGAAATGGACGTATATTTGTGTTTTTATTTAAAATGATGTAACTACACGGGTAGAAAAGTTGACTTGGGCCAAGAAATCCTTGTTTTTTATATAACGAAAACAATATTTTCTTAATTTGAGAATATACTCTTAATCCAGAAAATTGTTGTTTCTCATTAAAGAAATATTGTTGGACGAAAACAATAATATACTTGAATTAAGAATTTATCCTTATATTGAGAAAATATTGTTTTCGTTATATATAAAACAAGATTTTCTCGACCCACATCACTTTTCTACCCTTGTATATAAGTTCTGTCCTAGAAAAAGATAACCGATGATGTTTGTCTTGATATTTTTGAATCTGTTGGAAGCGATTCTGAACTTTAGAGTGGCAGACGACTTCTGAAGCCCATAGTACATTCATTTTAATTTAAACATAACTATGATTATTAAAAATAACTTTTGACGATCTCTACAGACCGTGACCTAAACTTATAAAAACTATTTATTAAGACAAAAGTAGAAAATTAATAATAAAGTATGACCAATTTTTGTTTAGTTTTATTAAGGATGTACAGTCTGAGTCAAAAATAATGTAAATCTAGATCAAAATCAAATTATCAATTATTCACTTTAAATGCTTATAAGAAAAACAAATTGGTTTATACACTACATAAACTATAAAAATACTTTTGTTTAAAATCTTATTTCCCATTATTGACTGTTATTTTAGAATTTTATTTTGAATTCATCTGTCAGATATAAAAACAAAAGAAGTATTTTATTGTTATAAATGACATAAATTAAAATATTTAAATAACACTATTTAGAAAACATATGCGTAATATACAAATGTAATGAAAATAATAATATTAGTACTTCATATGCTTACATATATGAAAAAATATGTAATAAAAAAAATCATTACATTTCAGTACGCCATTTTTTTTTTTTTTAAATATTTTTCACCAATTATTATTTTTTTCTCACAATTTAGTTCTGTATGTATATAATTTTTTTTATGAAACTTGTTGCTAAATATGTAAGTGACGTGTTGTGAAAATTTAAGATTTTTCTCGATGCTTGAACCTAACCTAACCGTAAATACACCATTCTGCCATAAGAGCCCATGTTAATTTAAAAAAATAATAACCTTCAAACTATGTTGTAAAACCTTTTGAAATTTTGTGTGGGTACTTAAGATTTATAATGGAGTAACTTCTCCAAATTTCAACTATTTCTCGTTGAAATTAAATACCTGCCATACATCCTTAAGTATTGTATACTACGAACGGATGCGCATGCGTATATTGATGCGTTACAGAAATGCACTAGAATTCGATCTGTGCTTTCATTTACCTAATGTGTAAATACCAACCCAAAGGGCCTCATGAGTGTGCCTGCCCTGGTCGCCCCGGGGCAAGTCCTACTCCTCTCAGTAATCCCAGTTAGGTGGAGGTTGTGACGTAAACAATAACTGGCTGTATATGTAAAATAAGGCCAAATAATTAAATAAAAAATACAATTTCAAATGCCGAAACTGGTTTCAATTGTTGTATTTAAAATAATAATTAATCAGAAAAAACACCTTACGTAAGTAACGCTCCCCTTCTTCCCCCTACCACAAACGTCCGTAATTACGTAATACTTCCCAGATATTGATCAAATCGGGTTCTGTTACCAAACTGATATTTTTAAGAAAATAGTACAAACTGTTATATTTTTCATAATTTGCTAAAGTTAAAAATAATTTATTTATTTTCAATATAACAATCTACAAGTATTTTCATGAAAACATCAATTATTTTCTACTATTAAATGGACTATGGACTCATCCAGCATTCAGGCTATCAAAAGAATACAATAATAGGGAGGGGGGGGGGGGGGTAAAACCCATTTATTTCAAACTTTAAAATTCGACCTGAAAAATATACAAAATGGGTACAGATTTAAGGTAGTCTTCGACGATGGGCCCAAGCTTGGTCCAATATTGAATTGCCAGTGTTGCTTTTTCGATGTTGGTCCCAGTTTAAGCCAACCTTCAGATATCGAGCTTCGGTCACCTATTCTTTACGCAAGAATGGCCCAGCTTTGGTACAACAAGCCTTGGTCGAGTCTTGAACTAAGTTATTATTTGTATCTTGGGCCAGTCTTGGCTAGCATTTGTGCAAGCCTGGGCCACCCCTGGCCCCTTTGTAATTTCCTACATGTGGTATACCGTTTTTTGTGATTGATGGGCTTTTTGTAATTCTCGTTAACTCATATTACTAATAAAACAAGTAGGTACTTTTTTATTAAATCAATTTAATTTTTACCAAAGTCCGCAAATATAGTTTTTTTTTTTTAAATTAGAGACTTTTATTTTGATATGTTTTTTCTCCAGTAATGGATAAAGTAAAACCAGTAATGGAAACTTACTAATAATCATAAAAAGTACTAAGGCACAAAAGTTATAAAATAAAGAAACGTTAAATTTGAAACAATTTAAAGCAGATACTATGATAATATAATAATTAATAAATACATTACACTAATAATTAGTTTAAATATTCGCCATTTTGACACACATTGGCCGATTGTCATGAAATTAAGCTGTTTTACATTTAACTATCTATAGACTATGATTCAGTAATGCTGGTAATCGAATATTAATAAATATTTCTAATTTAATACAATTAATTAAACAAGTTTCGAATACTGCAGTATGATCCAAGACTGGTGCCAGTACCTTATTTCCCCATTTATATAAAAAAACGCGCCACTGGAAATACACACACTTACTTGCACGTGCTAGATCCATTGTAGGGCCTTCTGCGTAGTAAGCAAAAAAAAATAAGTTTTCTAATATAAACCACATGTTCCCGCTTATAGATAATAAGGTAGCCTGTCAGATATACTTAAATATGTATCATTATACGTATAAACTAAACAACACAGGACATTAAATTATGCCAAAACAGTATTAGAATAGAGCAGAGGTCACCAATTGGCGGACCATCAAAGCTTTTCAGAAAGACCAGGGTGTCCACTGGTTTTCGAAAGTAAAATTCCCTGACCACAGATTCTAAATTCCTTGACCACTAGAGGCTCGGGGGCCCCGGGACAAGGAGTGATCGAGGGGCAAAAATAAAATTTGAAGACTTTTTTTTTGCTCGTCAATTTAAATTCATACACTTTTTTATTCTTTGAATGAAGTAACTGTGGAATTGAAGTTGAGAAGTAAAAAAAAGGTCATTTAAATCAAAATAAGTAATAAGTATAAAGGCACTGCCCCGACTGCCTTGAAAAATACCTGACTTCTCAGAATTTATAATAAATTCCCTGACTTTAAAAAAAAATTAATAAATTCCCTGACTTTTCAGAAATTTAAATAAATTCCCTGACTTTCCCTGACCACTTTCGGCTTCACTGACTTTCCAGAAAGTGGACACGCTGAAATATATATTACTAATGAATTTTTAATTAATTAAACAAACAATTCATTTTTTTTTTTACTTATTAAATTTTTCTTGTAGGTATTTATTTTTTTCTAATCGAGAGATTTGAAATATCGAAATCTGATAAATTATATAATAGGTACTCTCTTTGTTTATTTTATATAAATCGCTGAGATAAAAAAAATTGAAAAAATATCTGACTTCCCAGAATTTATGATAAATTCCCTGACTTTCCAAAAAAATTTAATAAATTCCCGGACTTTTCAGAATTTTAAATAAATTCCATGACCACTTTACGCTTCCCTAACTTTCCAGAAAGTGGACACCCTGAAGACATCTCTAGTCGGGGGCAACTCGGGTTAATAAACCGTGTTTACACCGCTAACAATTCGTATTATAAAGTGTTTTGTTGCTATTTTGTCCAAAAAAATACACTGTTTTGTCTTTTTGGTGTTAACACGTATTAAATATAAACATTCATAAATTTTATTTCCATATTTGATAAAAAAAAGACATAATTATAATTTTACTTATTATTAGTTGCCTTCACTTAAAAATCTGGTACAGTAAGAGTTAATAGTAAAAATAATATTTATTTTTTTCCATAAAATATACCAAATTTTAATCACAATTAGGGTTATCACAATTTCTAGGGAGAGCTGAGGAGCGAGGGGGGGCTTAGTGCACGTAGAAAAAGATAACAATGCCTTATTAAACATTTAAAAACACGTACATAGATTTTACTTTCTTATACTATTGTATATAAAATATACAATAGTATAAGTAAGTATAGTAAAGCCGATTTTTTTCGAAATCCAGATTCTGACTATATTCGCCACGATGTCTGTCTGTCTGTCGGTCTATAACCACAGTAACTCAAATACGACAAATCGTAGAAAGGGTGAAATTTTATATTTAAGATAAATTTTTGTCTGGGAAGAAAACCTCTTATTTTTGAAAATGATCTTTCAACCGGATACGAATGTTTACTGACGTCGATTTTTGAATTTTTTGAAACAATGCGAATTAGAGAATACTGTTCATTGTCAAGATCACGTATAAGAAAGTCCCGTGGTTCCCATGGCAGATATTTTTGCTAATATGAAACTAAAAGTTTATGTTAATATAGTATTTCATCGAACATTATTAATTTAATTTATTAATACAAATAAAGTTTATTATTTCATAAACGTGGGGTTTTACAGAAAATTTCAATAAAATATATTTGTTTGAAAACATCATGAAAAGTTTCAAGTCGATGAAAAGTTAAATTATAATGTATAATACACAATTTATATAAAACATTCCACCCCCAATTGTGGGTGTAGACAGGGGGTAGGTTTTTGCAACTTTTAACTAAGATCCGAGATATTTACGATTTTGTATAGGTAATGAATAAAAAAAAATTATATTTCATCACCTCTCACGTATTGTAATTAGTTTCATTCGATCCGGTGGGAAAAATACTATGAGAGAAAAACAAACTAAGGGAGAAAAACAACCCCCTATCTCGCATGGGAACCGAGATATTTATGATTTTGTACATATAACAAATAAATTATACAACGCGGGCGAATCCGCGGGCAGGGCCACTAGTTTCGTATAAATGCTAAACGTAGTTCCATCAATTTGATAGTATTTATACTTTCAAGAATAAGGTAAAGGGCTGTGAAAATTCGGAATAAAATCATTAAAATATATTTCAAATAATTTTTTTTGAGAATTGAATTTAACGTATACCTTTTTTAGATAAGGTAAATGCACCAGTTATGACCGCTATCAGAGCAAGTTTTCGTTTTTTTTTTTGGATTAATGGGCTTGTTTTCTGTAATTCTCATGAACTCATGTTATTAATAAAACAAGTAACTCTTTATTTAATCAATTTAATTACCAAAGACCGCAAATATAGTTTGTTTTTTAAATTATAGCTTTTTATTTTGTTCATGTTTTTTTTCTAGTAATGAGCACGCAGTGATGGACACTTGCTAATAATAAAAAGAAAGAATCGTATTTGAAACAATGTAAAGCAGTGTCTATGATAATATAATAATTAATAAATTATACTAATAATTAGTTTAAATGTCCACCATTTTGACACCTATTGACCGATTGTCATCAAATCACGCTGTAAGACAGTTAAATGTATATAGATTAATATTCAGAAATGGTAGTAATCATAAATATCAACACATAATTTCTAATTCAGTACATTTAATTAAAATTTTTCCATTACTGGGGGGTGCTTGCCAAGACTGACTTGTGCCACCACCTTATATTAAATATTTCACACATAAAATCAACATATTTATTTTATTTTATCAGTATATTAAAAAATGTAAAACAGAATTACAAATGCGTATTATTAACACATGTGTAGGTACTAATGTATGATAGGTAGGTGTACATTGCATATGGCGTGCAAAATGTTAAACAAGTAGACGCCATTTTGTCGCTATAAGTTACATTGCAACCATTGAAAATTTCATTAAGCAAGTGAACTCAAAAATATCATTTCTTTCATATTGCATACTTATATCAGTTTAATATCTATATATTTATTATAAGATTTTAATAAGTAATTATTATTATAATATATTGCTTCCTCGCAATATCGAAGATACGAGAAGCTTTGTGATCGTTTTAGAATGAGACAAAAAAATTGTTCTCCGATTTCTTAATTTTAAATTGATCTTTCCGTTTCAGGTCAAGACAAAAACTTTTCGTTCCGTGTCTGTCTGTCTGTCCCCTGAATCATTGTCGCACGCATAACTCACACATGTTACGCGAATATTTTATAGAATCTTTTTTATAGAGTATTCAATTTCCTATAATATAGGTCACCACAATGTTTGTTGTAAAATATTCCCTTACAGAGATTTTGTCTCAATTAGCTTTAAAAAACATTTTGACGTTTAAAATGTTACTTTGACGTTTGCATAAAAGATTTAGATTGAAACTGTAAAATAATTGAAAATATACAAAAAAAAACATCTGCCAAGTAAATGCACAGTGCGTCCTCGTGCTAAATTCACCAAAGAAAGTTAATTATTGAAAAATTTAAATAAAACCCGATAGTGTTCAGATAAATTGCCTGGAATTGGTTAACCATTTAATTTGTATACATAATTACTACAAAAATAAAGTTTATTTTTTTCTTAAGACGCACCTGATTATTTTTTCGTATATTTTTAATTTTTTGACAATTTGAATCTAAATCTAAAGTTATGCAAACGTCAAAATGACATTTAAAACATCAATGCAAATATCAATTTAGAAAAACCAAACACGGTTTTTTAAAATAAATTGAGATAAATCTTTGTAAGGGAATATTTTACAACAAACGTTGTAGACCCATATTATAGGAAATTTAATGCTCTACAAAAAATATTCTATAACATTTTCACGTAACATGTGTCGTTCATGAGAGATCTTGAAAAAAAAATTTTTTTGGGATATCACCCCTCCCCCTTAACCACGATTTTGATGATTTTGAAATGGGACCTTCCTCAAGCCAACCAACCAAGTTTCAATAATATCGGTTCAGTGATTCATGAGATATGCATGTGACAAGGATTCAGGGGACAGACACACGGACGGACAGACAGACAGACACGGAACGAAATGTGTTTGTCTTGACGTGAAACGGATAGATCAATTTAAAATTTTGAAATAGGAGAACATTTTTTTTGTCTCAATCTGAAACGATCACAAAGTTCCTCGTATATTTGATATTGCGAGGAAGCAAAATTACCATTGAAATTAAATGTAATGTAATATAATTGCGAGGAAGTAATAATCAGGTGTATTTTAAGAAAAAAAATTTCGAACTAATATTTTTTTAGTAAAATTGTATAAAAATAATTTTTAAATTTTTCTGAACACTATCGGTTTTTATTTAAATTGTTCAATAATTAACTACCTTTGGTGAATTTAGCACGAGGAAGCACTGTGCATTTACTTGGTAATGTTTTTTTTATTAGTTTATATTTTAATAATAATCTGAAGAAATAATGCAATTGATATTAAAAATTCGGTACCCTATAGAAAGCTTTTAGTTAGGTTTTAATCTAGATTTAATATTTATATTATATTAGATACTTAATATAATATAATGAACCCCAAAAAATTGTGGAGGTCTGATTATATGCTAGTGTTTAAATAAGAATTTTTATCTTTTATAGATATATTTATGTGCTAATCCCTTAGAACCAGGTAATCGATTTTTTTAAATTAAATAAAAATGCATATTTTATTTATTTATTTTTTCACACAATAGACAGAAGAATAGGAGAATAAAGAATAGATAATAATGAATATTGACACGTTACTTTAAAAAAACATTTCACAAATTATTAAAATTGAAAATAAATATTTATTCGACATGAAACTCCATTACTTGGTTGAACAGCTATCTCATCTACCCCCCCCCCCCCCTCCATTCTTACTACATATAGTTTTCTGTATGGATTTCAATATAAAATTAAATATTCTGATAATTATAATAGATGAAATTAATTCAATTTCTGTTAATTTATTACGTTTTGCGACCTGTGGCGTGTTGCAGTCACTTAAAATTTCAATTTATTGACAAATTGAACTTTGTTTATATTCTTATAGCAAAAAATTAAAACCAATTGAATTAAACTAAGTAATTCAGAAAATGTAAAAAAAGTTGTGTTTTTTTAAGATATACATATGTAGGTAATATGTCGATTTATAATTTCTTAAAGATGAAAATTAATAAGCTACAACGGTTTGCAAAAACAACCACGAAAGCCTATGCGTTATAATGAAAGTGAACAGTGTACGAACTAGATCTTGGCTTCTGGGTGTAAGCCGCGGCGATTTAGTCGTGTTATCGGACAACGTTTCGTTACACATTGCAGTGGACATCTTCAAGGCTCTCCCTCTCTCTCTCTCTCGGTCGATAAAACGACCAAATCGACGCGGCTTAGACCCAGAAACCAAGATCCATATCAAGATCCCCGCGGCAGCCGCAAGACAAGTGTACGAACTGTTTTTAATCATTTGTATTTAATAATTCCGGGTTAAGTAATAAGATATAGCAAAAAATGAAAGGGACATAAATTATACAAATAATATTATATCTACAACTTACTGAATTTGCATCGTTTAAAAAAAAAATCAAAAATTGTTGAGAGTGAACATTTTCGTTTTCAAAAATAGACAGTTTTCTTTCCAGACAAAAACCAATTTTACCCTTTTATGATCTGTCGTTTTTGAGTTACAGCGTCTACAGACTGACAGATAGACATCAATACGAAAATAATCAGAATGGATTCACGGAAGGTCAAAATTTTGAGCAGTTTTCATCATAAACAATAGAATGAAAAAATCAGGGCTTCGAACCGTTATTTTTTTCGTTTCGGTTTTCGTTCCGGTTCGAGCAAAAAAATATATTTCGGTTCGGTTTTTTCAGTTTTCGGTTCAGCTCCGAGTGATTAATTAAAAAAAAAAATTATTTGTATTAAAAAATAATGTTCTACCATAATTTAGAATATTTTATGGTACTTGTATGATAGTCCGAACGACAATTGATGTGGGAAAAAGATCATGTTAACGCGCATATTTTAACATGTACTGAACCGTAAAAACCGATATTTTTATTTCGGTTCTGTTCCGGTTTTCGTTCCGGCAAAAAATAACGGTTTTTCCGGTTTTCGGTTCAGTTCCGGTTCGAAGCCTTGGAAAAAATACATAGGTTAAATTTTTTTCCTAATAAAATGAAATTCAGTTTTGACAATCATGAAAAGTTTAAAATAAAGAGTTTAAATAATTTAATAACAAATTAATTTAATAGTAGATACCTATAAAAATTATGGATACCACACTGACTGTACGAACACACATTGAATACAATTAAAATAAGTACATCGAATTTGGGGAATACTCATTTTGTCGATCAGATAATAAATTACCCATTCTTGACCTCAAACAAGCTACCTAAATTAAATTCTAGAAAATATGTTTAAGGGGTTACATCAAATCTAATTTTTAACGATTTTTGTTTTATTGGCTTAAATGATGTATGTATAATAGGGTGTTTTTTTATTTCTATTTTTTCGGTCCCATTGGCCTATTACTTAGCTTTGGATCAAAAGTTAATTGTCCCAACTTGTGGACGGCGCAAGCCGAGTCTTTTTCCCATTTGATTAACATGAGAAAAATTACTTTTTTACTTACGCGTGAATATCTCGTTTAAAAAAATTTTTTTTTGAAAATTTCTCAAAGCAATATTTTGTAGAGAATTGAGTGCTCAATTCATAAATCCAATAAATTTTAAGAAATTTTTGTTTAAAAATTATAAAAATTGGATTTTACTTTTTATGATAATGTTTAAATATACTCTAAATGAACATATTTAAAAAAAATACTCGATCTATGAATTGGGCAATTGAGATCTTTTTTCTAAGAAATTTAATTCTCTATGATACACTGCTGTAGGAAATTAAAATAAATTAATTTTTCAATGAGATATTCACGCATAAGTAAAAAAGTATTATTTTTCCCATGTTAATCAAATGAGAAAAATACTCGATTTGCGCCGTCCACAGGTTTGATCTATGAGTCTGAAATTTTGAGACAATTAACTTTTGATCTAAAGCTAAAATGCGACCGAAAAAATAAAAGTAAACGAAATTTAAAAAAACACCTATCTTAAAAATGATATTCAAAAGGAATTATAAACGAAAAAAAATGTTTTTTTAATTTTTAGAGCTCACTTTACAAAATATCTCTGAACAAACGAAACAACCTAGATGGTGAAAGTGGTGAAAAACCAGTGATAATGAATATATGTTAAAAGGGCACCGTAATTTAGTCTCAAGCCAAAACAGAAGCAAAATAAGCAACCGAAAACCTACAAATCGAAAAAAGTCGGAACTAACGTCGACATTTGTATGTAGTAAAACAGTTTTCAAACTTTAAACTAATTTTTATCGAAACCATGTTTTTAAAAACTGCGGAAAGCGTATCTTGGCCATTTTCCATCCGATCGACTTGAAATTTTAACTGTATCTTCTTAGATAGATTTTACATCGAAGTACACACGATTTTTACGATTGGTTAACAAAGTTGTTTTTTCGTCAAAAACGCGATTTTTTGTTCAAAAAGCGATACAAAATTTACAAAAATCAATATTTTGTAATAACCTCGATGGAAAAAATCGTGTTTTTTTTTGTTCTCGATGTTGATCCATGGAAATCCTGATTTCTGCAGTGGAGCACATAACAAAAAAGATGCACTCAGTGTAGCAACGCTAAAGTCACCATTTTATTTTATATTTAAATTTAAAAAAATTGTTCGTGTTTTGAGACATGAACAATAAACCCTCCAAATTTCATTAAATTGCTTTTTTTGTTATTCTAAAAAAAAATGTAACTAGTCACTCCAGTAAGAGTCTGGACAGCGTGGGTCGACTTTTTGTTAAGTTTAGTAGCCAAGTCTCGCTCACAGCCGTATTTTCTGATCAATATCATATATACTTTATATTTTTTTATACTTGCTAAAAATAATATGATCTTATTAAAACACCGATTTGGCTAAAAATGGCGACACTGTCGAGACTCTTACTGTAACTAGATGTAACTCCTTAAAACAAATTAAATGTAAAAAAAATCCTGAATTTCTCGTGATTTGGGAAATACGAAAGTTGTTAATTTATTTATTTCGCTGTTGGCCAACCCTGGCGTTGTGCGGCGTTAGAGAACTATTCACGGGACTGGTAGATATGCACCCCTTGCCCGTAGGCGAGTAGTTTTTCGGTGCAGAGACCTTGAGCTGTGGCCCAATATTTACGAAGGAATGGTTGAAACAACTTGTTGTATGTTTATACATTCCTGAATTTCAATCACAGTGCATTTTATTCTACTATCCTCTGCTATTTCCAGAAGCCAAGTTCAAATAACGACACATTTATGTATATATATTTTTTTATATCGGCAGATAAAATTTTAATAATAAAAAAATTGTCAAGTGTAGTAATGTCCCGTACCGTATTTAACTTTATTTGATTAGGTTAATTTGACTTCCACTTTTGTGAACACAAACAATGACACTAACGTAAAGGCACCAGTTATGGCCGCTATAAGAGCGAGTTTTCAGTTTTTAATGGGCTTGTTTTTTGTAATTCTCATGAACTCATTTTACTAATAAAACAAGTAACTCTTTATTTAATCAATTTAATTACCAAAGTCCGCAAATATAGTTTTTTTTTTTTTAAAATTATAACCTTTTATTGAGCACGTAGTGATGGACACTTGCTAATAATTACAAAATGATAAGTACTACGACACAAAAGATATAAAAGAATGTAAAGTAGTTGCTATGATAATATAATAACTAATAAATAAATTATACTAATAATTAGTTTAAATGTCCATCATTTTGACACCTATTGGCCGATTGTCATCAAATCACGCTGTAAGACAGTTAAATGTACTAATTAATATTCAGAAATAGTAGTAATCAAATATCAACACATATTTCTAATTCAGTACACTTAATTAAAAATTTACCATTACTGGGGTCCTTGCCAAGACTGGTGCCACTACCTTATAACACAAGCCACAAAAACATATTGTAATTTAATTATTGGGTTTAAATGTTTAAAAAAACTTTTTTCAAAAATCTCGTCAATTCTGTTTTTGGGTCATTAATCTATATACTAAATTTCAACTTAATAGGCATGAGAGAATGAGCGACAGACAGACGGACGGACGGCAGACCGAAATCATAAGGGTTTCTAGATGGCTACGGAACCCTAAAAATGTATTTTATAACTCATGTCTGTTGTTGTTCAAGTATATACTATATTATTATATTACTAGGGACTTTGCCCATGGGCGCCTCGCATCCCAATCCCCAAATCGCGCCATAGATTAGATTAGAATTTTCACTTCAGTATTCCTTGGAATCCCGAAAGTGATAAATGTTAGTAAATATTTTTCTTAATATTATTTCATAATATTAATTATTATTACACTAGTATTTAATTAATTCAGTCCAAACTTCTAAATGCTAAAAAAAGTTTCTTAAATGTAACGGCCAAGCATAAACTTAACGACATAAATAGCAATAAGGTAGTGGCACCAGTATTTGCAAGGACCTCAGTAATGGCAAATTTTTAATTAAATGTACTGAATTAGAAATATGTGTTGATATTTGATTACTACCATTTCTGAATATTAATCTATATATGTACATTTAACTGTCTTACAGCGTGATTTGATGACAATCGGTCAATAGGTGTTAAAATGGTGGATATTTGAACTAATTATTAGTATAATTTATTTATTAATTATTATATTATCATAGAAACTGCTTTACATTGTTTCAAATTTGACGACTCTTTCTTTTATGTCTTTTGTGATGTAATACTTATCATTTTGTTACCATTAGCAAGTGTCCATCACTGTGTGCTCATTACTGGTTTTACTTTATCCATTACTGGAGATAAAAATATAAACAAAATAATAAATTAAATAAATAGTTAGTTGTTTTATTAGTAACATGAGTTCATGAGAATTACAAAAAATAACCCCATTAATCCAAAAAAACGAAAACTTGCTCTTACAGCGGCCATAAATAGTGCCTTTACCTTATGCATTTTATTATTTGCATTCACGTTAGACCAAACTTACAAAGAAACTTTATATCTCGAACCCTAGACAAAACAAAAAAAAAATCTTAAATCTAACGGTCAAATTGCTGCAGACAATATTTAATATGCATGTTACCAATTACACTCCAACAAATGCAAATTAAATATGCATTCTAACTATAAATCTAACGGTCAAGATTTTACAAAAAAAAAATCACAAGACATTATTAATATTCATAATATTATCATTTGCATTCTAGCTTGGCCAACAATAGCGCCACTGCAAATGTAATTTGCATTCTAGCTAGACTAACTTAAAAATCTAACGGTCAAGACACTACAAAAATCTTGAAACACATTAACATGCACTAGACCAAACTACAACAAAGACTGTACCCCTAAATCTCAAGATTTCAACCTCATAGAATATGCAGAAAATAAGCTGGCATCTCTTAAGACGACGTTACATGCCCTAACCTATGTAAATAGAACAACCGCATGTTTGGAAGAATATTCTCACATCTTTGGCACTGGTTTAGACAACTTGGACGATGAATAGAAGAACTGCCACCATGAGACCGTTATGATTATAGAATGTTCAAGGACAAACTAGAGAGGGGTTAGTGGAGGGACCTTACTATTGAACTACTACTGTCCAGGTAGATGGATAGACCTAGGTATTCACCAATTTCTCTACCTGTATATGTATGTATGTGTGTGTGACAAATTTAACCCCAGTCTTTTAAAATACAGTGGCTTATTCCAGTAATGTTCTAAGAGAAAACATGTGTTGATATGTATAGAAAAAAACTATTTTTTTAATAATTTGCCTTTTAAGAAACGACTGAAAAGCAGAAAATAAAATTATTTTCGTACTAAATAAGGTAAAGGCACTGTTTATTGCCGCTATAAGAGCAAGTTTTCAGTTTTTTTGGATTAATGGGCTTGTTTTTTTGTAATTCTCATGAACTCATGTTACTAATATAACAAGTAAATATTTATTTAATCAATTTAATTACCAAAGTCACCAAATATACTTTGTTTTTTAAATAATAGCCTTTTATTTTGTTCATGTTTTTTCTCCAGTAATGGCAAAGGTAAAACCAGTAATGAGCACACAGTAATGGACACTTGCTAATGATTACCAAATGATAAGTACTACGACACAAAAGATATGAAAACAGTCTAACCGAATTTTATTTTCTGCTTTTTAGGTAGCAAATTATTTTTTACAAAAGTTTTTTTATATTTAAAAAAAATCTACTATAAATATACTAATATTGTTCTGATTTCAAAATTTTAAATTGATTCCGTGTATGTATGTCCGTCTGTCCCCTGAATTCTAAACCAATATTAATGAAACTTGGTTGGGTCTGGCTTGAGGATGGTCCCATTTTAAAATCATTAAAATCGTGAGTAAGAGGAAGGGTGACATCCCAAAATATTTATTTTTTCAAGATATCTCAAGAACGACACATAATACGTGAAAATTTTATAGGATCTTTTTGTAGAGCATTCAATTTCCTGTTTGTTGTAAATTATTCCCTTAGAAAGATTTATTTCAATTTGCTTTTAAAAATCGTCATTTGTTTTTTTTATATTTATTTTAACATATAAATGTCATTTTGACGTTTTAAATGTCTTTTTGATTGTCAATTGTCTATTTTGTTTTCAATAACTAATTTTTGAATTTAAACAGAACAAAAATTATTTGTACTTTTTCTTCTGATTCGTTTTTGTTAGATAATTTAGGTGTTGATTATTACAATAATAACTAATCGTGTTTGTACTTAATTCAATTATATTTTTCAAAAATCCTAAACAATAATTCCGTAGTCCACGTAAGCGAAGCCGCGGGCACAGCTAGTATTATTATATAATATAATATTCAACATTTAAAAATTCAACTGTCAAAGTAATACACTTTTTTATAAATAAGATAATATTTATTATCAAAAAAAATACTCATCGAATGTTAAATTCATGATAATGAAAAAAAAAAAACGAAACATACTAATAAAATAAAACATATTTGATATATTATTATTTTTTTAAGCAGAATGATTTATTAATAAATTATTCAGTTTAATTTGTTTTATAAATTAAATTTAAAAAATTAATTACCATATATCTACTCTGCTAGTAAATTGACACGGTCTACTGCTTTTTATTCTTTAATTTAAACTTCAGATGATTTACTTAATTTTTAATTTTTATATCAATAATATACAATAGAAATTTTATTTCGACCGAATCCAAAAATACAAACCAATAAAAGCGTTAACATAAAAATTGATTAATCACTTTACTAAAGGGTTCCCATGATAAAATATATCATTCCTATGACCCCATAATTTTATTCTTCTATCCACCATTGCCGCTAGACAAAAAAATAAAACAGCTACTATGCATAGACCACAAATGTGAATAGAAAACTTGTCTAGCTGCATTTTCCAAACACATTTGAATATGGAGGCCTTTTTTAATAACATACAGATTTGCACAGAGCACAATAGAAATTATCTGGCTAGTTGGTGCATAGATATTCTCAGAAGACTTTGACAATGGACGCCTAGCCCTGGTTCTATAATAGCAACTTGCACTTTTTTCTGTTACAATAAATTTAAATATCTATTATTATTATTATTGCTAGCAGCTTACAGAAATTATCACATTTTTTTCTCACACAATTTGACGCAATGTTTAAAATCAGGTTATTGCAATTATTGAATATCAGACTTGCAAAAGAAATATAATCAATTTAAATAAGTTTGAAACTACGGATTTGAAATAAGAGAGAAAATCATATTAATTCATAAGTTATTGGCACCAATCGACACCAGTCTCGGCTCTTTTAAAAGTAAGGTACACTATTTTTTTGGGATTGAGGGGCTTCTTTTTGTGATTCTCACCAACTCATGTAACTAATAAAACAAGTATCTCTTTATTAAATCAATTTAATTATTAAAGTCTGCAAATATAATTTTTTTTTAAATTATAGCCTTTTATTTTGTTGTAAAACCAGTAATGGGCATCCAATTTGCTAATGATTACAAAATGATAAGCACTACGACACAAAAGTTATAAAATAAATAATCGTTAAATTTGAAACAATGTAAAGCAGATGCTATGATAATATAATAATTAATAAACTAATAGATTATACTAATAATTAGTTTAAATGTCCACCATTTTGACACCTATTGGCCAATTAAGCTTTTTAACAGTTAAATGTCTATAGGTTATAATTCAATAATGCAAGTAATTAAATATCAACAATTATTTCTAATTTAGTATATTTAGCCAGTACTATACTATAAGGTACTGGACCAGTATTACATCGATCGTTGGAAAATTTTGGTACCTACATTGTACTTTGGATATATTAAACCATTATTTTCTTATACGGACATATTGCTTCCTCACCATATCGAAGATACAAGAAGCTTTGCGATCGTTTTTGAAAGGAAAAAAAATTGTTCTGATTTCAAAATTTACACTTAATCTTTCTATTTCTGGTCAAGACAAACACTTTTTCCAGTGTCTGTTCGTCTGTGTGTCTGACTGAGTTTGACTATAATCATTAAACTAGTGTATAAGGAGAAGGGGTTCAATAATTAACTACCTTTGGTGAATTTAGCACAAGGAAGCACTTGGTAGATGTTTTTTAAGATTCTGTAGAAAACTACACTGAGAAAAAGAATTCATAGTATCAATGCAAACGAAGTTGACTCAATCCCGCCGCGAGTTTAAATGCGGCGAAGCTCGCTACAAGAATGAGTCAACTACTGGGCGAGTTTAGAGAAATATGTTCGGTCAATCCCGCCGTGAAGTTGAGTTGACAATATGTATTTTGTAGCAAATTTTTACGATATCCATACAAAAAATTTGTAGTCTATTAAGAGAAATATATACTTAAATTAATATATTAAAGTTTTAGTTTCAACAAAGGTTGAGGTTATAACAATAAAATATTATATTTTGTCAAAAAACGAAAAAATTTGAACGAACATATAGGTATAGTTTAGTAAACTTAATTTTAATTTTATTAGATTTCTTCATGATTTTAGCTCAATTGTAATATAAATTGTATCAGGAGAGTATCGGATCGGTGTAAATTTTCAATGTATTCGAGTAAAATGCTTGAACAATTAATTTAAAAAATTATATATTTTGTTCAAATGATCAATTATGTTATTTTAATGGAATTTCTTTCATAACAATAAATATCATGTCAAATTTCTATGTTTTTATTTATGGTGATTAATAATTATAAAACACAATTTACCAAAATAAATCATTTTATTATCCTATAAAATATATGATTACAATGCTTTTAGAATATACATACATACATATAATAGCTACCTTAATTATTACATATAATCCAACATGAATAAAAAATATGGAATATTACTTATATTTTCTAAAATATTAATTATTAATTAATATATTAATTGTAATAGTTTTCAGAGAAATTATTTCCTATGATCCTAAAGTAATTATTTGTTGTCAATATTTTGAACCGAGCGACAAATGTTTTTTGCCAATGAACTATCAGTTCATTGGAATATATGTTGTTATTGTTGCAACCAGGAAAGACTTTGATTGACTTCAGCATCTGAAATATTCAGTATTAATTTTATGAAACTGTGTTCAATTGAATAGGTTATACAAAAAACTATATTACCAGATAATAATGGTGCGTCGTCACCACTAAACTGCTCATGTGGTGAAGATTTTGATAGTTTTCAAAATTTGAAGTTGTTGTAATTTATTATGGAACTTGTTGTAGAGCCTTCCACGAGCATGCTCCGACGAATTACTTTTTGAGTATCGCTTGTAGACAGGTGGCACGTAGTAAGTCTAATTTTTTTCATTCGGGAATTGTTCGATTATTTCGTCAACCAGGTCCGACAAATCTTCATTGCTTATTTTACTGAATAAAAAGGAAGAAATATGTTAAAGTAAAAATTAGAGTGTACTATATAATAATAAAATTAAATATAATTTCAAATTGATTAAAATAACTTACTGTAAAAATTCTCTATCAAATTTTCCAAATCCCAGTTAATGAGATACTGCCTTGTTTCTTTATCAGCCATTCTTCACAATGTTAATAATGTTGTTCACAAAGAAAATAAGGGGCTTCTACACTTATCGAATATTTCATAGAAACTAACAACTGACTGATTTAAAATGAGTTTTTACGTCGTAAACTGATACAAATACCTTCACAACAAAAATATTCTGGACCCTGGGTCTGATTTATTACAAACACATGTGATTATATGACTAGAGTCATAAGGTACTCGTACAGGGATTGTACACCGTCCATGGGATAGGGTCAACAACATGAAATTACGGCAGCCGCACAGATAACTTAGAGGAAGACGATGAAGAATTTGACATAAATTTATTTTTTATTTGACTTAACCATAAAGACGAACTTATCTGAATTTTACCTTCAGTTCTTTTAAAATTTTTTTGGATGTTGACTCGAATTAATATTTTTTTATAGTAATTTCTCACATAATTCGCTCAGTTATACTGATTTTATTTTAAATCCATATTTTTTTATAATAATACCGCTCTATCTTTGGCTGAAAAAAACATAAAACCTTGTTTCAACCATCGTATTGTTGAAACAACTGAAATTCAGTTGAAGCAGTTACAAAACGGCCAATCTCGCGGCGAAGTTGGTACCATATTTTTTTTTCTTTCAGTGTAGGAATTCTTATAGTCTCGCTTTGTCCGCCCGTCTGTCTGTCTATATAAATTTTATACATATGAAGATAAAATTTGGTATACGAACGTAGATTGATAACCCAAAAACAGAAATTAGATTTTTGAAAAAATAATTTTTCCCATAGACATAAAAAGTATACTCCCATTTTTTTTTCGCTTATTCCATTGAGTGGGGTATCTTATATCATCTTACGATAGGTCCCCTAAAATGCAACAAAAATTTGTTTAAGAAAATATATAGAAATACAGTGGAACCTCGTAACTAAACGAGAAAAACGTTTAATTTTTTTAATTTTCTTTGTCTCTGACTAGACTCGTGGTTACAGTTTATAATTTGTTTGTGAGCATTAACATCAGTTTATAAAAATTAAAGAATTTTTAAGAGTAAAAAAATGACAGAAAACAGATTTTTATAATTGCACGTCGTTTCAAACTCTCCCTAAAAACTGAATCCAAATTTGGAGGGAGCAAAAAGTAATTGCCCCCCCCCCCCTCACACTGAAAACATTGGGAGGGGGGCATTGCCCCGCCTGCCCCCCGGTTCGGAAACCACTGTTTGGTTTAAATTAAGATTTAAGCAAAAATAAATAAAACCAAGCTTACTTTATAAAAAAATATCGATTTAAATGTCCAAGAGATGTCGTATGATTTTAATTTTAAATCAAAATGCATTTAAATGGTCGACAACGTGCTTCTCTCTCTGTCATGTCTAAAACAAAAGTCTCTGAACCGTTAACTGATTACTTGTTTACAATTTTTACATAAATGAATACGAAAGGAGCATATTCCCTATGTAAATAAATATATATGTACTAGGTATATTTCATATACAAAAACAAGATTTTGAAAATATTAATAGGATCGATTTAAGAAGGAATGAGACATACAATCGGAGACAAAAGTAGCTAAATTTTAAAATTCACAAATAAGGTAGTGACGCCAATCTTGGCAAGGACCCCAGTATAGGCAAATTTTTAATTAAAGGTACTAAATTAGAAATATTTGTTGATATTTGATTACTACCATTTCTGAATATAAATCTATATCCATTTAACTGTCTTACAGCGTGATTTGATGACATTCGGCCAATAGGTGTCAAAATGATGGACATTTAAACTAATTATTAGTATAATTTATTTATTAGTTATTATATTATCATAGCAACTGCTTTACATTGTTTCAAATTTGACGATTCTTTCTTTTATATCTTTTGTGTCGTAGTACTTATCATTTTGTAATCATTAGCAAGTGTCCATCACTGCGTACTCATTACTGGTTTTTCCTTTGCCATTACTGGAGAAAAAACATGAACAAAATAAAAGGTTATAATTTAAAAAACAAACTATATTTGCGGACTTTGGTAATTAAATTGATTAAATAAAGAGTTACTTGTTTTATTAGTAACATGAGTTCATGAGAATTACAAAAAACAAGCCCAATCATCAAAAAAAAAACACGAAAACTTGCTTTTATAGCGGCCATAACTAGTGCCTTTACCTTATATTAAAAAAAATAGTCGATCAAGTGATGGTTCCTCGTGTTGAATTCAAAAAGATATTTTTCGATGAAATAGAAAAGTCATTCCATGGTGACGGGTGGGACGTTTCGAAACATTTTTTACAAAGATTCAAATATTTATGGGTGTAAATAAAGCAAATTATACATACTGTATTATGATAGCATTCCTAGTAGAGATGGGTTAAATGAGTCTTTTTAGTGACTCGAGTCATTTGAATCAATTCAGTAATAAGAATCGTTCTTACTGATTCGTTCAGTGCTTCGTTCACTTATAGAATATGCAAAAAAAAATTGAAGATTTTTTTTTTAGCTTACAAACTGTATTTTATTAAATTCCTGCTAGAACTTATTAAAAAAAAGTCGAAATCGAATATTTAATAATTGATAACCTTTTTTTTGCTCCTAACTTATAAAATGTTTTATACTTTTTTTGCTCACATAAAAAATTTATTTATACAGTAGTGCGTTCACGATGAAAGGAACAAATTCGTTTAAAATTCAGGTAATTCTTTTGTGCAAAAACGCTCGGACCCGTCAATTAGTATTTTTAAAAGTGGATTTTTCGACATAAGAAAATTGTATACAGGGTGTCTGAAGAAGAACATATACAGTCATCATTAATTTTTTAAATGAAACACCCTATATGTATATTATACCATTTTTGAATTGTGTTATAAATTCTGAACACTTTTTGTATATATTGTAATTATTGTACAATATTATTGGAATCTTTTCTTTTATATTTTACAATATAATAAAAAAAAAAAATTAAAAAAAAAACGATTATTTTTAAAAATATTGACTCGAGTCGATTCGTTCATCGAAAAGAATCGTTCCAAAAGAACGAATCGTTCATGAATTACACATCTCTAACTCCTAGATATATTTTTTAAGACATGATTATGTGAAAAACGTGAATATCTGTCCTAAACTTGTTAAATTAATAGATTTGTATGTGTGACGGGTGGGACACAAAAAACAGATTTTTTCAAATGAAATCAGAACGTTTTGCTACAATACAATGGTGGAATGAGAGTTTCCAATTTCGACAAAAAAATGTGCCATAAATGGTTTGGGTAAAAATCATATTTTAAACTGAAAAAATACAAAAAAATTAGATTTTTTTTACTATTCGTATATTTCGACTATTATAGAACGTTAACAATACTTTAAACCAAAAAGTTAATATTTTTATTGGTCAGGTGTCGTCTTCCATGGAATGACCCTTATACAAAATTGAATTATTAATGACATTTAACAATGATGAGATCAAACACATTTAGCAAGGTTAAGAATCAATTTAGATTAGTTTGAATATTGTCGAAAAGGTGGCAGCATAATATTTTTCAGGTTTTTAATAATTTAGGTTGGTTAATTTCTGTTAGGTTAGGTTAGGTTAACTGTCCTTGTTTAGTTAACTAGAAACTAACCAACATAAACAAGGACAGTTATATCAATGTTTATATAGATTTTATACCGATTAAGATAAAATTATACGGACGTGGATTGATTAACCCAAAAACAGAAATAATATTTTTGAAATAATAAATTTTTGTTAGAAGTGTGAAATTTTATATTTAAGATTAATTTTTGTCTGGGAAGAAAACGTCCTATTTTTGAAAACGATCTTTCAACCGGATACGAATGTTTACCTACGTCGATTTTTAAATTTTTCGAATTGCTTTGAAACAGTGAGAATTGGAGAAAAAAAGTTAAAAATTGTAGGTAATGTTATTATCTATAATTTATGTTCTATTCTTTTTTTCGAAAAAAAAAAACAAATTAAAAAAAAATTATTATAATTCAAATGGTTCATAACAGAGAAGAAATATCTGCCATGAGTGTGTGGGACTTTCTTATACGTATTACAGAGATTGAACAGTGTGCGTGTTTACCATAGTAGTACGTCTGGTACGTAAAAAAACCCTGCACTTTTTGATTGGGGTATGACACTTTCTGTGCTCATAGATAAGGTCAAAAGAATAATTTTCAGATAGGGAGCCACTTTAAAATCCGTGTAGAACACAATTATATCGGCTATTAAAGATGGCCCCCACCGTTTTTATTAAAATGACTGTATCTCAGCTCCTAGTCATCTGATTTCAATTTTCTTTTGCTTGTTTTAAAGTTCTTATTGAGAAGATTATTTTTTGTCATTATTCATTTTTCTCTTAATCTTAAGGGTTCCCCACAATTTTCGAAAATCTTAAAATTTTACTTTTCTTACGAACTTAATTTTTATATAACTTTTTTATTGTGCCCAATATCATTTTTTTACCTCATATAAAAAAGAAAGACATTTTTTTCTGCGTTCCATTGAGAACAAGATAATACTGTTTTAATTAACAACTTCTTTGGAAAAAGCGTGTTAAACTAAGAAAAATAGACTATTTTTGGATCATTCCATGTCAAATTTACCTTTTATCATATGAAATTTTATATTGGGATCAATTTTCTCATATGGCATAGTTAAAAAATTGAAAAATCTGTCATGGATATCACTGAACTTTCTTATACAATAAAAAAATGTACGTGTATCTACTAATATAAAACAAATAATTTTGGCTTACTGATGACAGATATAAAAAAATTAATAGAACATAAACTATAGATAATAACGTTATCTACATTTTTTGGTATTAACATTTCATTCTGTCATGAACTTGTTCAAATAAAATGAAAAAAAATTAAAAATATAATTAAAAAGATTTTTTTTTTTAATTGGTAAGAGATACAAAAAAATTAATGGAACATAAACTATAGAAAATAACATACTCCTACAACTTTTATTTCAATGATTTATTTCTGCTTTAAACCATTTCAAATATAATTGAAAAAAAAAACGATATAACCTCAAAAACTTTTTTTGGGAGAAAATAATTATAACAAATTATAAATAATAATATTCTAAACAGATTTTTCTTTAAACATTTTCTTCCAACAGGTACCGTTTCAGAAATAATTCGAATAATTAAAAATTACAAGAGTAAACATCCGTTTCCGGTTTTAAAAACATCAGGTTTTCTTTCTTAAAACAAATTAATTCTAAATATAAAATTTTACCCCTTTATGTACTGTCATTTTTGAGTTACAGCGTATACAGACAAATAGATACACACACAAACAGACAGACAGACAGACATGATAAAAATAGTCAGAATTGATTCAGGGAAGGTATAAATGGACATTCCCATCAAAATCTTGAATCCGAGAAACCAATACAGGTAAACTTGACAGGGAATGATCCAAAAATAATCTTTTTTTCTTAGTTTAACACGCTATTTTCAAAGAAGTTGTTAATTAAAACAGTATTATCTTGTTATCAATGGAACGCAGAAAAAAATGTCTGTCTTTTTTATATGAAGTAAAAAAATGATATTGGGCACAATAAAAAAGTTATATAACAATTAAGTTTGTAAGAAAAGTGAAATCTTCAGATTTTCGAAAATTGTGGGGAACCCTTAAGATTTAGAGAAAAATGAATAATGACAAAACATAATCTTCTCAATAAGAAATTTAAAACAAACAAAAGAAAATTGAAATCAGATGACTAGAAGCTGAGATACAGCCAATTTAATAAAAACGGTGGGGGCCATCTTTAATAGCCGATATAATAGTGTTCTACACGGATTTTAAAGTGGCTCCCTATCTGAAAATCTTTCTTTTGACCTTATATATGACCACAGAAAGTGGCATACCCCAATCAAAAAGTGCAGCGTTTTGGCTTTATTTGCCACGAACCAGACGTACTATAGGTACTATGGGACTTTCTTATACGTAATCCTGAGAGTGAACAGTGTGGGTGAGTCTAAATAATTATTTAAAAAAAAATCTTTCTGACTAAATCATAAACGTTGGAAAAAATGTATGGGGAATAAATTATAGATAATAATATACTCGACATTTTTTATCTCAAACATTTTTTTCTTATTTCAAAAATAATTCAAAAATTCAAAAATTGACAAGAGTAAAAATCCGTTTTCTGTTAAAACGTTAAAAAAAATCATTTGATACATAATGTAGAGAATAATATTATCTATAGTTTACGTCTCTTTCATTTTATTTTATCTTTTATTAGTTGTGTCAGAAATGTGTTCTAATAAATTAAGAATCACGTACACTGTTCACTGTCAAGATTACGTATAAGATAGTCCCGTGGCTCCCATGGCAGATATTTTCTATTTCGGTACGAAACACTACAAAATAACATATATTTCGTAACAAGTACGCACACATCAATAAATTGATTAGATAATTTCACCCAGCGATAAAGAATTATTTACATTTATATTTTGTCATTCGACCTCCCCTCCCCCCCCTCGTACCCACTTCCTATTACGTAAAATTCTTCCCTGCTAAAGCCCGTGATTAATAAAACATCTACAATTTCAGGTAAACAAGCATATGGGGACTTATCTACACTTCGCTCAAGGAGAGTAAATATTTTTATGATATTACCAACGTTTGGGCGATAGCATCTACGCAAAACATACAGCATGAGTATTTTAGTGGACACAACAAAGATGAATCAAAACAATATCAGCATTATTCATACGCTAAAAGTATTAGCAGGTAACAAATTAAAAATTCATTTTTTTAATATATTAGTCCAGGCTGTGGAGGCTAAAATAGATTATTTTTGCGTACAGTTTTAATACTTACAGGATATGTTACAAAAGTAATACCCTATAAGTTTGCTCCGATTTTGGTTGTTCGCGACAGGGGTTAACCATGGTTCAATTGCAAAATTCTTAAGATTTTCTGATTTTTGCTAAATAGCAGTCAAAATAAGTATTATACAAAAAAAAGATTCAAATAAAAATTATTCGCTATAAAATTCCTTACAACCTCTATTTTGAAAGTTTTTGAGTTTTTAAATGTATATTACACACTTCAAAATTTTTATAAAAATTGATTGTTTATGTTTGTACCATTAATTAACTCTACCCTTCATAAAAAGAAACTTATTTTTCTATCATTTACCGCTTATCTCGAAAACTACTGAAGCGATTTTAATGCGGTTTTCATCAGAGCAGGTCCCTGGCTATTATTTTTTTAATATTTCTGCTTCTATGAAACAATTGAATTGATTTAAAATAAAAAAACTTAACAATAAAATTTTAGTGCTACCATTTGCCAAAGAATTTAAAAAAAATACTTTTTTATGGTGGAAATCGATTATATAAGTCTTTGAGAACTCATACAAACAATTGTACAAAAATAAAGGTTTTACAAAAACTTTTATTGTTAATCAAAGACAAGCATGATTCCATTATTAACAATTTAATAAAACAAAAACAATTGAAGATATCAGGTCCTAATTTTCAGTGAATGTTCTGTACTACAGAATGTTTATTTTCCAGGGGTATCAACTTAAAAAACGTTAAACTTTATTAGTAGGAAATTTTGTAGCGATTAACTTTTATTTGAAACTTTTTTTTTGTATAATACTTATTTTGACAGCTATTCAGCAAAAATCAGAAAATCTTAAGAATTTTGTAATTGAACCATGAACCCCTGTCGCGGACAACCAAAATGGAGCAAAATTATTCTACACCACTTTTGTAACATATCCTGTAAGTAAAAATTCCTATTTTATGTTCTTTTTAGCCTAGACAGCCTGGATTATATCTTCGGAGGTGAGTACCAAAATTCGTTCGTTCTATTTTAAAAAATAATCGAATTTTTGGCATTCTTTCAAAATCCACTGCATCTCGATTATTTTAAAAAATGGAACGAACGAGTTTTGGAACTCACCTCCTCATCTATAAACTATAAGGGCCCTATCTGAACTACGGTCCTACCAATATTGTTTGTTATTTTTGTAATAAAATGTTTAATTAATAAAGTATTAACACGGTCATTTGCCCCCTAAACTCCCTTATAATAATTATAATAAACAAAAAAATGAAATTTAAATTTATCGTTTTTAAAAAATTATTTCAACTTTCAAATAAATCGTAAAAATCTTTTTCCCCATGTACCAAGCGCGAATCCAGGAAGGTCATGGAGGACATGACCCCCCCCCCCCAGAGTTCTAGATCCACGCCTGCCCTACCCATAGCTCCAAAAGTAGTATCGAGAAAAAAAGGAATATATACAGTGTAAGTCATATCAGATAGAACAAACCTGGCCAGTTCATTGAGAAACAAAATTAAAGCAAAAAAGTTTATACAAGCAGGCCCCACTTTCCCACTGGGCACGTATTGTAACAACGTTAAGTACTATACTTTCTGCGTTAAGGGGGCAGACCCAATTAGAATTTTGAAAAAAAAACATTTTTTTGCATTTTCTCAAAGTAGAATATTTCAAAAGTATTCTCTGAAAATTTCAGACAAATGTCCTGGAATAGAAGATTCAGTGTAAGTTCCAAAATAAATTTTTTATCTGCATGCAAATCGTACTCAAAACTTTAAACGCGTTTTTCTCGAAACCATGTTTTCGAAGTCGGTGATCACTGTAACTTGAGAAAGGCTTTGCCGATCGGTTTGAAATTTTTCTCACTTATTCTATACATAATTTTTCTCCGGATGGACAAAGGATTTTGGACGATTTTTTTTTATAGCCGAAAATGCGAGTGAAATTTTAGTCGAATAAAGAACTTTGACTTTCAACATCCGCCATTTTGTGAAAATTCAATTTTTTTCAAATCCCTTCGTCCATCCGGAGTATTATGTCATTAGCTGATCCCTTTTTTTATTTCAGATGATCTAGTGACGAGCAGCAGTGATCACGGCAAAAAACTTTTTTTTGGACTCTTCCCAAATTTGCTGTATCCCACTTATTTTTTAATATTTTGCCATAAAAAAATTATAATATTATCTGTAAATACATATCTTTCATGTGGAAAAACAATTGTTATTAATTATTTTAATGCGTGGCCAAAAAAATCCTAAAAAAGAGCTTTTTTTGGAAGTCCCAACTGGGTTTGCCCCTTAAATGGTGTTAAACTTTCGAATGCGTTTTCTAACCTTGAAACGACTAGTTAGCCAAAATAAAAATAAATAAAAAAACACGTGTTTAATGTTTTTTGATGTACTACGTGTGTGCAAAGTTTCAAGTATATCTGCGAGTGGCAGTTTACTTGTGACCTTTCCCCTTGCGAGTAACCCCACATATAAAATTATCAAAAATCCACAAATAACAGTAATAATTAAAAAAAAAATTAATTCTTTAAGGTACAACACTGCCGCGGACAAATCCTAGAAAAATAACAAGAATAATCAAACACTACTCACGTCCACCCGTTACCCACTTGATCCACTGGCGAATCCGGAAGAGCCGTCGTGGAGCCCCTGAAACAACAACAACAAAACATTGCATTAATGGCGGACCAACCACCGTAAAGGCGTGTATCGCTCGCATTCACGTCTGTCCGACTGTACGGCCGTAGCCCTAACGTACGTCAGCCGCAGGGTAAGGGCGGCTGTATATAGCGCAAAGGGCACGCTCATAATATAATACCGTCACATCGTGTTCCGAGGTCATGAGTGATGCCAACGACCGATTTTTTACTCCTTAATTGCAAGGAACAGTTACCTGCTTAAGCAGGGTGCTTGTGGCGTGTATGTGTGTATGTGTGTGTGTGTGTGTGCGTGTGTGTATGCGTGCATGTGTGTGCATGTGTGAGTGTGGACACTACGCGGAAATCAGGGCCATTAAAATAAAGTTGTTCCGAGGGGGGTAAAATCAACGACAGGCTTTGTACGAGAATTACAGTTTGTAAAAAGCCTGATAATTTTGATTGAAAAAAAGAATAATCTACTTTTGCAAAACAGTGACAAATTCCCTTTAAAACGAAAAAATTGTTGGTTTTTTATTTTTACTTTTTTATACCTATATGAAGTAAGGTAAAGGCACCAGTTATGGCCGCTATAAGAGCACGTTTTCGGTCTTTTGGATGTAATTCTGATGAACTTTACTAATAAAAGAAGTAAATCTTTATTTAATCAATTTAATTACCAAAGTCACTAAATATAGTTTGTTTTTTAAATTATAGCCTTTTATTTTGTTCATGTTTTTTCTCCAGTAATGACAAAGGTAAAACCAGTAATGAGCACACAGTGATGGATACTTGTTAATGATTACAAAATGATATGTACCTACTACGATACAAATATATAAAAGAAAAAATCGTCAAATTTGAAACAATGTAAAGCAGTTGCTATAATAATATAATAATTAATAAATAAATTATACTAATAATTAGTTTAAATGTCCACCATTTTGACACCTATTAAGACGATTCTCATCAAATCACGCTGTAAGACAGTTAAATGTATATAGATTAATATTCAGAAATGGTAGTAATCAAATATCAACACATATTTCTAATTCAGTACATTTAATTAAAATTTTTCCATTACTGGGGTCCTTGCCAAGACTGGTGCCACTACCTTATCAATGCTGATAGATATGAATGAAACTATTTGTCCTAGAATGACAAATATTTGTCGCAATTAGTTTTTTTTTATGAATTAATTTCGAAGGCACAGAAAATGTGGAAATAATTTCTTCAAAATCTACACTTTTCGTGGGTAAATAATTTTTATAGATATATATATATATTTTGATACCCATATAGAAAATAGTTTTTTTTAGAGATTATTCATATTACTCCCGAAATGAGCAATAAATGTTAGCTCAATAGTCCAGTAATTTTTGAGTTACCAGGCCAGGGTATCCACATATTCTAATTTCTTTGACCAATTTTTTTCGAATCATTCCATTTTAAATATTTATAAATAGTATCTTTTTAGGGTTCCGTAGAAAACTAGGAACCCTTATAGTTTTGCCATGTCCGTCCTCAAAACTTTTTTACCGATTAAGATGAATTAGATATACGGACGAATACTGTTCACTCAAAAACAGAAATGATAAGATTAAAAAAAAAATTTATTGGACTGATTTATATACCGGGTGCGCCAAAAGTATGGAAACCCCTGAAAATTTCGCAGAATAAGCGGGAAAAAAAAAATGAAAATACCATGTCCGACGTATTTTTTGACGAGGAATCCAATGGTGACCTTGAATTTGACCTTGAACATAACCTCTAAGCTACAGCGAACCAAAAATCGATTTTTTAAATAGTACCCCCTTTTTTTATTGCAGATTCGAAAAGAGCGGAAAATTTTACGTTAGAATATGTATTTTTTATTTTTTTTCAAGGTCATTTTAAGGGCACTACAGACTCAAATAAAACAAGAAAAAAATACATATTCTAACGTAAAATTTTCCGCTCTTTTCGAATCTGCAATAAAAAAAGGGGTTCCTATTTAAAAAATCGATTTTTGGTTCGCTGTAGCTTAGAGGTTGTGTTCAAGGTCAAATTCAAGTTCACCATTGGATTCCCCGTCAAAAAATACGTCGGATATGGTATTTTCATTTTTTTTTACCTTTTATTCTGCGAAATTTTCACTTACTTGAGCTTAATTTTAGGTAAATTCTTGTTTTATTTGAGTCTGTAGTGCCCTTAAAATGACCTTGAAAAAAAATAAAAAATACATATTTTAACGTAAAATTTTCCGCTCTTTTCGAATCTGCAATAAAAAAAAGGGGGTACTATTTAAAAAATCGATTTTTGGTTCGCTGTAGCTTAGAGGTTATGTTCAAGGTCAAATTAAAGGTCACCATAGGATTCCCCGTCAAAAAATACGTCGGATATGGTATTTTCATTTTTTTTTCCCGCTTATTTTGCGAAATTTTCAGGGGTTTCCATACTTTTGGCGCACCCGGTAGACTGAAAAGTATATTAAAAAAAAATTAAGTAGGGTTTGTTTAGATAGGTCTTCTAAAATGCAATAAAAAAATGTTATATGGCATTTTGATTTCAACCCTTCAGTCATGATATATTTGCGTTCAAAGTCGTTATCAGAGCCCCCCCCCCCTCTATTTACTAAACTGTAAATATAAAAAATCTGAAAAAAATCGAAAATGTAGCTTTTAAATAGTACTTTCAGTGAAAATAATAACGAACACTGACATTTTTTTGGACCCCCTCCCACAGACTGAAAATTGTACTCACATGGCGTCATTAGATAGGTCTCCTAAAATGCAACAAAAAATGTTATATAACCTTTTGATTTCAAAGACACCGTAGATACGCAGCGAACGGACGAACACAATTTCTTCGCTAATAATAACCTTCAAAACAGTGGGATACGTTTTTTTTTTAAATAAAATAAAAACACTTTATGCGAAAACGAAATTTCAAAAGATTGAGCTAAAAAAAATTATCGAGTACTTTTTTTTAAGAAATTGGTAAGTTCTGATGTAAAGAACATGGCGTCTAAAATCAGTTATTTGGGAATAACACTGGAACTTTGAGTTTTAGAATAAAATAGGTTTTATAAATCTTACAGCCGATAAAATTTCGAACAAAATAGTATTTTTAAAAATTATATATCATAAATAGTTATTGAAATAGAGCCCGCGAAAAAATCATTTAGCAACGTTGAGTTTGGAAACCACGCCTAAAATGTAGAAATTCGTTTAACCACTGTGTTTAATATGTATTTAATTAAATTTCAAATTGAAATGTTATGCTATATATAATAGAGAAAAATAGTGCCCTAAATCATCGGTTCTTAAACTAGGGTCCGCGAAACTATCGCGGGGTCCGTTAAACATGTTTAGCATAAATTAAAGTACTTTTGCATTTCTATTATATTTACCAATGATTAATTAATATCTAACGACCTTCTTTGTTTTTCTGTCAGGGAGGCAAGGGTTATTTTAGAGAGTAGTTTGTTTCTGTAGTTGTAAAAGCTAATTTGTGTAGTGCAAAAAATTGAAACAATGTTTAATAAATAAATAAAATAATAAAATGTGTGGAAAAAAAGTCATTGCAGTTGTAAAAGCAAAAAATGTAAGAAATGTAACGCAAAAGAAGGTCATTGCAGTTGTAAAAACAAAAAATGTAAGAAATGTAATGCAAAAAAACAAAGGTCATTGCAGTTAAAAAGCAAAAATTGTAAGTATGGAGCAAAAAATAAGGTCTTGCAGTTTTAAAATTTTCTTAAAATAACCCCTGAGAAATAATTGTTCAAAAGGGGGTCCTTAGACTACATAAGTTTAAGAACCGCTGCCCTAAATAATGCATTGTATCTAATGTCACTATCTTTAAAAATATTTGAGTTATAAGCATTCAAAATTCTAGGTATTACAAATATTTAAGGAAAATTTTTTCACGACCACCGAGAAGACCTTCTACGCCGAATAAAATAAAATCCAACTAGGAATCTATAGAACATTTAATGCCCTAAATAATGGTTTCTGTCCGACCTTGATTACTTTAAAAATGTTCACGTAAGTAAAAATTTAAAGCACATAATTTAAATTATAAAAAACAGTGTATAGTAAAAGATTTTGTTACGAAAATTTGTCTTTATACATTTACCTATAACTTGAACAATTTTAAAGTAATCACGGTCGGGCAGAAACCATTATTTAGGGCATTAAATGTTCTATAGATTCCTAGTTTGATTTTATTTTATTCGGTTTAGAAGGTTTTCTCGGTGGTCGTAAAAAAACATGAATAATTTTCCTTAAATATTTGTAATACATAGAATTTTGAGTGCTTATAACTCAAATATTTTTAAAGATAGCGACATTAGATACAATGCATTATTAAGGGCACTATTGTCTCTATTATAACTTAACATTTCAATTTGAAATTCAATTAATGACATATTAAACACAGTGGTTGAACGGAACTCTACATTTTAGGCGTGGTTTCAAAACTCAACGTTGCTAAATGATTTTTTCGCGGGCTATTTCAATAACTATTTATAGTACCTATATAATTTTTAAAAATACTATTTTGTTCGAAATTTTATCGGCTTTAAGATTTATAAAACTTATTTTATCCTAAAACTGACAGTTCCAGTGTTAGTTCAAACAACCGATTTTAGATAGTTTTGTAAGCTCCTTGAAAGTTATACACCCCCCCTTTTAAGGGGATGGGGAGTTATCGTCATGATCTTTACATCAGAATCTACCAATTTCTTTAAAAAAAAATGTACTCCGTCATTTTTTTTCTAGCGCCACCCCTATACGAAATTGTCTGACGACTGGACTATAAATAATTGTCAAATAAATAGAGGTGTACTGGAATTCCGGCCGGAACTCACGATGTAGATTTAAAGTGAATATTTTAACGTCACTACTATTATATTATTATTATTAAATGTTTATATTATATTATTATTGACACTATAAATGTAATGACATTCGATCGAAAAGAACGTATGCTATACAAATAATTTAACGAAATTATAGCTACACAAATAGTTTTACGAAGCTGTCAAAATTGCAGAATATGTAGAAAACACAATTTTTATAATTTAATGTATTTTCTTAAAGAAATACCTTATAGAACAATGTTATGTTATATTAATTTAAGATAATAATCTATGTACGTATATTTAAAATATAATATTAGTAACGTTAGACGTGAATTCCAGCCGGAATTCCGGTACATCTCTACAGATAAATAAAATATTAATTTTAACAATTATATTTCAGCTCATTCAACCTATTCGATATACAAACTGATATTTAATGACAATGTCTTACTATTTATTTAAATTTAAAATCCAACTGTCCCATTTAATTAACAACACCTTAATAAACCATATCAAAAATATCTAACTGAGTAAAAATCGTTTTTATGTTAAAAACCCTAAACCTAAACTGACGCGCCCTATTTCATAGACAACACGCACAAATTTGCATATTTTAATTGGTATAAATTCGGGAAAATAGATAAAATATGTACATATTTAAAATATACAAGTTTTATTATTTCGTAGTAAATTTCCATTAATCTTTATTACGAAAAAAAATATACTTTTCTTCTAGTCATTTAGTTAATTATGAAAATAATATATTAATTTATTTTCAGTGGCGTACATATAACTCTTTACCAATTTTTACATACTCCTTTTTAGGGTTCCGTAGAAAACCAGGAACCCTTATAATTTCACCATGTCCGTTCGTCCGTTCTCAAAAATTTTAATCCGATTAACATTTTGATTTGAACCCTTCAGTGACGATATATTTTTTAAATAATGAAATAGGTTAAAAAGATTCTAAAAAATGTATTTATTTTTATATTAAAAGCGAGATTAATATGATTTTTGTTAAAATAAAAACACAAAATACAGCAATCCTCCATGTTAGATAAAACACCAGTCAGAGTGGATGACGTCACGGCTACGTAAACGTCATTTTTGTTTCATTAATATCTGCACTGTTTATAAATTATTATGTAGTTTTAAATTATCAATTTGCTCAGTTTTGTGTTACCAAAACTAAAACCCAGAAACGTTAGCGATAGAGCAAGGATTTATTATAGTTGACAAGGAGTCTTTAGGCGTGACGTCAAAAATGCGCCATGACACCTACGAGCGTTTTGGTGCCAAATTCAAAATTAGTTTTAAAAGGGTCAATTTTTGTGATTAAACCTTTATTTTCTGCAGAAATAAGTATTTTTTGGAAATAGGAGACACGTAAGATCATCATAAAATAGTTTTTAAAAATTAGGCATCATGCCTATTGTACCGATAATTTATTGGAAGTGATCTAAAATGATACTTAACGAAGGCATTAATTGTTATTAACAACGTCTGTTTATATCTCTAATCTAAAAAACAATGCAGTACTTAAGGGTTGATTTTACCTCCTTATAGTGAAATATGAGAGTAGCAAAATTAAATTTAAGTTACATATACACATGTCCTCTACATATTCATTAAACTTTTTGATCACTTTTGAGCAAATTTTCTTACTACTAATTTTATAATATTTGATTAAATATATAAATAACAAATCTTACCTTTTCTTTCCAGAAGCTACAGAAGGTTCTACAACCAGTGGAGAACCTTGGTAATTGAAGCCTGTAACAAAAACAAAGAAAAAACTAGTACACCACTTCGTAACTTTAATCTGCATTTTAAAAGTTCGTAAATACAATATGATTTGAACAATATATAAAAAATAAATTTATGTCCACCCCTGATTTATACAACATTTTTATATACTTAAATAACCTTGACCCATAAATTTAATCATGGCGGGAATTCAGAAGATATACATATAAATTAAGTAATATAATTACTTATTTACATAAATATATATTTGGTAATTAATATTATTAAGTATGATACATAATATAATCTATTTTATAATATCAATTATATAAATAAAAATTGAATCAAAAAATTGTTAATAAGTATCTGTACTAATTAATTCTATAAATTTATGTATCCTGACAGGTACATTATGTAAATAAATATCTAGTTTTATCCTTACACTTGTCTTTAATGTGGAAGGGTTAAATATGTCAGGTGCGCAACAAAGGGGAAAATAGAAGTGAAGATTTAAAATAATTTTTAATAAAACAATAAAAAAACACTAAAAAATTTTAATAAATATATATTTATATTTCTAATATACAGTAATATATAATAAATAAAAAGTTAACAACAAAATAATTTTCAAAAAATATATCATTATTGTTAATATAAATTGAACAATTACATTTAATATTTGTTTATTATTACAATATATAATAAATGTATGTTTAAACAATTTATTAATCTAAATAACAAGTTATATACATATAAATAAATGAAAATAGTAGTTAAAAAATATTTATAAGTAAAAAATTCTATAAAAAGTACAAATAAATTACATTAACTTACCAAGAGTTTTAAAAATATAATTAATTAATATTTTTTTGATGTAGTTAGTAATTGAAAATATTAACATTAAATTCATAACTCAAAAACATTACTATAAATATTTAAATTATACAAAATAACACGTGCTTGTGTACTGTCAATGAACTGCACAGTTAGGAAGTTGGTATCACTCATGGAATGGTGGGTGGAAGGGGGAAACTAACCTGAACATAGGCTAACGTCATTAAAATAACCCGGTCGACTAATGGTTTTGTTTGCATACATTGAAATACGTTGTCATATGACTTAGAATAATGAACAAATACTGTAAAAGCATAAGTAACAACTGTAAATCATAAAATATAATAGGCCTAGTATATACACAAGGCATGATTAAAGCATGGCGCGTCACAACCTAGCCCAACCTTGGCAGCTGTTTCCTACGCATTTTGCCGGGCGCTTTTACAAATGCCATATAAAGTTGTAATACTATTTATAACTCACCATTTAGTTTATCGATTGCTTTATCAGCTGAGGACTGATCAGGGCAATCTACAAAGGCATATCCTCCACGTTTCACTAAAATATTTGTACACGACAAGTGTTGTTCGAAGAATAATTCCCGCAATCCTATTTCATTTGTTTCTGTTGGGAGATTGCCGATGTACAATTTACTCATTGTAATGGGTAGATTTTTTGCCGCTGTCGAATTCATGGACACTAATTTACAAATCACTATTTATATCAAAAAAATATTTGTCACAACAGCCGGTTATCTTACAGAACAGTCACAGAACATATAGAGACATGATGACATGCGCATGCGCACTACTCGAACAGCGCACCGGGAAGATTGAAATAGTGTTCATGGTTGGCTATGATCACCCACGTGACTTTCCGCCCACCTCTACTGCTGATTGGCTTCTGATATATGCAAAATAATCAAATGTGAGGGTGGACATCATTCACACATCATTATAATATATTTAAATATATTAAATCACATCAATCGATACCCCTAAAATAATAAAATACCATAAACATAGATATAACTATAAAAAATCAACCCTAAACATAACAATCAATTTTGAAAAATATAGTTTTATATTTTATATAATAAAAATATAAATAAATTAATATAATATTATAAATATAAATAATAACCGTTTAATACACATATCTTACAGGAACGTAATCAGGCTAGTTTTACTTCTCACTACCAAAAAATGTAATATGGGAACGAGAAAAAATAGATTATCAGCTGAATACTCTTTCACTATCTTCAATTTTTAAACCTATTGTGTTAGAACCCTTATAGGGATTTAAAATAATAAATATTAACAATAATAAAATATTATTAAAATTTAAGTTAAAATACTTTCTTATAATAGTCCATACATATGTAATCTATCCCTATAGTGCCTAGTATAGTATATACAAATATTTTATAGTAGATAATAATAAAAATTTTCGAAATCGAAATTTGATGGAAATATCCATTTTGAATATTTTCAGTGTTTTTAAAAATGTATCTTCAAAAGACAAAACATAGAAGGGTGAATATTTAGATTCTATATAAAATTTTATATCATCACTTAACCGGAAGCGGTTAGTTTTCTTTAATTTTTTTTAAACGCTTCATAATAGAAAAAAAATGTTTTTATAAATTTTGTAGCAAAGATTAATGTCTACCTTTTATGTTCTACATATTTTTAAAAAAAATCTGTTATTTGAAAGATATACCCGAATCACTAAATAATATACTTATAAGAAAGGATAAAAACACTGTTTATTTATATTTTACTATAACTATCTCTCTTAGACATACCTATATAATATGTACATTTTAAATGAAATACAAAAATGAATTATTTGTAAATAAATATTATTTATTAATTAATCTGATTTAATTTTTTAACTTCTTAATGAAATATATTATTGTATTTATTGTATATGTCATAATAATACAATAACACATTATTTAAATCTATTTTTTAAATTATTTTAACGTATAAGAAAGTCCCGTGATGTCTATAATATCATGTATTTTAGGCAATATATTATTTTTCTGAAAATATGGATTCATTTTTCATTTAATTAAATATATGTAATATTATTATTTGTTTTAATTAGGTATATATATAGTAAACATGTTTTAAATATTTAATATTTCCAAATTTAATTTCAAAATTAGAAAAATCAGTTTTTTTAGCAATATGGCTTTAAAAATATTCATTTAAATGCCTATATATACTGAAATATTTCTTTAAGTTTTCTCTTTAAATTGGGTACCAACGCCCCTCAATTTCAAGGCCGTGCTCTTTTCCGTTCAATCTAGCTACGACTAGTGAATAACAAGCATGTGCGTAACAATTAATTTTACTGAAGAAAAATAATCATGTTTTTATTTAAAAAAATATATTTACTAAGTTTTATGTGAAATCTTTGTAAAAATATTTAAACTTGATGTAACGGTTTTTTTAATTTTAAAATAATAACGTGTAGTTATGTTAACTTATATCCGGGATTATAAAGGAGCTCGCAAAATTTGCTAGCTTGCAAGCACCCTCAAATGGGGTATTAATTCTCTACTAGTATTTATGGATTAGCTATGGAATTTAGAGCAGTGGCACTTCAACTAATTGTAACAAAGTTGGTATCTTTGAAATAATTTTCATAATATCACCACTGTTTTAATACCGTTGGTGTTTACCTACAACGCGTGCGCGAAACTTGTCAAAGTCTTCAACAAACTCCAAAGAAACTGTTATATAAGTTTGATATCTCATTTTAGAGTGCTTGCAAGCTAGCAAATTTGCGAGCTCCTTTATAATACCGGACTTTTTACATTCTTATACTACATGTATATGGAATATATGTACATGTAGTATAAGTATATTATAGTGAAGCCGATTTTTTTCGAAATCTGGATTTTGATGGAATTATCCATTTTGACCTTCTCTTAATTCATTCTGACTATTTTCTCCATGATGTATGTGTCTCTATCGGTCGGTCTGTAAGCGCTGTAACTCAAATACGACAAATCGTAGAGACATTTTATATTTAAGATTAATTTTTGTCTGGGAAGAAAACGTCCTATTTTTGAAAACGATCTTTCAACCGGATACAGATGTTTACCTACGTCGATTTTTTAATTTTTTTAATTACTTTGAAACAGTGAGAATTAGAGAAAAATGGTCAAGTTAAAAATTGTAGGTTATATCTATAATTTTATACGTATACAGAGAACAGTGTGCGTGTTTGCCATAGATACCATGGGACTTTCTTAGGTGATTCTAAATAATTCTTTCTGACTAAATTATAAATCTTAGAAAAAAATGTATGGGGAATAAATTATAGATAATAACATACTCAACATTTTTTATCTAAAACATTTTTTTTGTATTTCAAAAATAATTCTAAAAATTCAAAAATTGCCAAGAGTAAAAATCCGTTTTCGGTTAAAACGTTAAAACAATCATTTAATACATATTGTAGAGAATAATATTATCTATACTTTATGTCCCATTCATTTTATTTTATCTTTTATTAGTTTGTCAGAAATATGTTTTAATAAAATTAGAATCACGTACACTGTTCACTGTCAGGATTACGTATAAGAAGGTCCCGTGGCTCCCAAGGCAGATATTTTATTTATTTATTAAAAGTATACAATTTAAAAAAATATATTTGATAATTTGTTTGTTCTGGTCCTCTGAAAAAAAAATGGGTGTGACTGTGTCGGGATGCACAGTCAAGGGATTGACGTGAATACGTGAAGTGGAATTAAATAAAATTCAGATTAATGGATAGATACATCTTTGTAACCTTGAAACGTTTGTATATTTGTAAAATGGACACAGAATGTTGCCGTAAACTTAGTCTAAATAAAGAAATATATTGTATAATATAGTTATTTCTTATGATTTGTTCGAACATAAAAACAAAAAATTAATTAAATTAACTTTTTATTTTTTTAATTCAATTTAAAAACTTTAATCAAAAAATTAAAAACGTTACTGCGTACAGAATATATTCTGATATAATTTTATTTTTTTCAATTCAATTAATTTAATATTTACAAGCGAAATCGTAGAAATACGAAATTTACTTTTTAATTTTTTATTCAATTTAAAAAACTTTTATCAAAAAATTAAAGGTCGTAGAAAATATTTTCTTATATCCTGTTGTTATTTTTTTCAACTCATTTAATTAATATTTACAAGCGCAATACATACAAAATTAAATTTTTTGTTGTCTTTTTATTTTATAATATTAAATTTATCACACATTAAAACAAGTTAAATGTGTTGATTTTTACTTGTATCACGTAGATCTAATCGAGATCTATAATTTGAGACCAAAACCCGCGTGATAGCTACTCTGAGTGTCCAGATATATTGATTTTTTTACGCTAGCGCGCAAAACTCATCTCTGCGCGTTACATCAAGTTTCTAAAATGCCCACCCAGTATCTGGCGTAATACACTAGACGTTATTCAGGTTAAAAGAGTTTACTCGTTAGTGAGAGCTATTAGAAATAACAAATTTATATTGATAATTTTATTAATTAAGTATTTGTTTAAAGTTTAAAAAAAAAAGTTATTTTCGTCATGAATCATCCTTTGACAGTAGTTGAAACATATTTATTAGGTCGTTTTCACCCCTCAAACAGTTGAACTTTCAATTCTACTAATATCAACTTTCGGAATTTTTTAGGTGAATTTAAAAAAATCCTCAAAGAAGAAAACATTATATAAATACGTTCCGAGTAATAAAATAACCTTTCAAAATAATATAGTTGCCAAATGACTCTTTGTTAAACTTGTGTTATTTGACAGTACGTTTAGATTTAAAAAGAATTTGCTAATTTTAATTTTAATTTGCATGGAATATTCATGATTATCAAAATAACATTGCGGGCCAGACTCAGTGGCGTATTTACGTTAAGTTCCGCCCTGGGCAAAAAAAAAATGCCGTCCTGGGTAAAAAATAATTGCCGCTCTGGGCAAAAAAAAATTGCGAACATATAATAGAAATTAAAAACTGATGACCTTTTTTTTTTTTTTGGGTCACATCGATTGAAATTTCTTTGGAAGATAGGGAAATAAAAACTTGAAAACTTTTTTTTTTTTTAGTCGCGTTACTCATTTTTTGTCTCCTTACTTTAAAAAAAAAATTATATTAATTATCAAATACAAATCCCCTAACCATAAAAATGTAAGAGTTTAGACTTACACAATGCTATCATCAGGACTCTGATGCTGATAGCATTGCTATTGAAACACGTGTAAATCTAAACTCTTACATTTTTATGGTTAGGGGATTTGTATTTGATAAGTCATAACCATAGTTTGTGTCTGTTGTTTGTTATATTATATTAAACTAAAAAAATCTACCGCCCTAGATCTTGCCCCCATGGCCCCATGGTAAATACGCCACTGGCCAGACTAATTACCAAGAGTTTTACCCACGTCTGATCTATATAATTTATCTAATATTAATAAAATAAATTAATAAGTAAAACATACAGGTTTTATCATACATTTTTTTAAAAGAATGCATTCTATTTATCTACTAGAAAATTTCCCACACAAATATTTTTTTGATAACTCACATCTAATCTATTTCTCCCCTATTTACCCTATTTATTTACAAAACTAGCTTCATATAACATATACTTAAAAATATAACGTAAAATTTCTAGATAAAAAGAATAATTATCAAGTAAACCAGTACTTCTATACTTAATGTTTAACCCCCTATATATGTTTAATAAATTGAAATAGATGCTAGAAATAGTATTGTGGATACGGGTACATATTCAGGTTCTATGAATATTGCTTAGAACTATTATATATACGTGGTCTAACAATGCCTACAAAATATACAGCCCAAACGTTTCTTAGAATTTTAACCGATGTTCACCCTATAGGCACCCATAGATCTCAACTGTTGAATAGATTAACTTATCGCATTTGCATTTTTGCTTCCTCGCAATATAGAAGATGCGAGAAGCTTTGTGATCGTTTTAGATTGAGACAAAAAAAATGTTCTCCGATTTAAAAATTTTAAGATTGATCTTTCCGTTTAACGTCAAGAGAAACAATTTTTCAAAATGCCTAAATTGAGTGGTTTACTGTATTTTATTTTTGGAAATTTAAAAGTAGTAAATTGTGGTTTACTGTCTTTGTATTCTGTAAAACAGAAGTACTGCTTTTTCCACTGTATTAATTATTTAAATAGTTTTTGTCAGAGTAATGCAGAATAAAAATTAAATTTTATTTCAATGTATTTTATTGATTGTAAGATCAAAATAAAATTAAGTAATACAATACAATCTTTGTCTAATAAGTAGGTATCGAATTATAAAATCTTAAATAATAATTAACATTTATTGATCTTTGTTTGAACACATAACGAAAAATTAATTCTTATGACACTTAATAGTTATAAAGTGATTGAAGAATTATATTTATTTTAAGTAGATAACTTTTGAAATTATGAGAACTTGGATTGATTGTGAATATTGTACATGTATTTTTCAGTGGATAAAATTAGTATAGTTAAAAGCTACTGCTTTTTTATGCTGAAAAATGATGTTACTGCTTTATATTCAGGAAAAGTAACTAATTTGATATATTCGATAAACATACAAAATTAATATTATATTGAATATTAGGGGTTATTTTAGTGTGTAATTATAGCTTGTTTCTGCAGTTCCAAAAATGAAAACTGCAGTTGTAAAAGCTAATTTGTGTACTTGAAAAATTGCAAGTAGAAAGAAAAATATCAAAATATATAAAGTAAAGCAAAAAAGGTACCTATTTGCAGTTGAAAAATTTTCTTAAAACAACTCCTGTTAATGATTAATTTTATGACTAATATGTAGCAAATCGTTTGAAAAACCTAATAACATCAAAATTATTAAAGGGTAGTAAAAGAAGTTTTGCCTAAGCACGTCAGTATAATGCCGTTTTTAGACCGAAAAAAACATTGTGTCTTCTTGGCAAAAGTGCAACAATTAACCCTATACATTTTTAAATACAAAGTGTTTTAAAACTGTTTTTTTTTATCTAAACACGGTATAAGAAGTCATTTGATGTAAATAAAGTTTCATTTGATAGCTTTTAGGTATGTAGATTAATTACACAAACACACAAAAAAGTGTGAGGTACCAAATAGCGATCTATATAGTATTGTAGTATTGGTCGAGCATAGTCGAAATTCAAATTATTATTAATATTATTAATATGGTAGTGGCACCAGTCTTGGCAAGGACCCCAATAACGGCAAATTTTACATTTAATACATTTAACTTTCTTACAGCGCGATTTGATGACAATCGGCCAATAGGTGTCAAAATGATGGACATTTAGACTAATTATTAGTATAATTTATTTATTAATTATTATATTATTATAGCAACTGCTTTACACTGTTTCAAATTTGACGATTCTTTCTTTTATATATTTTGTATCGTAGTAGGTACTTATTATTTTGTAATCATTAGCAAGTGCCCATTACTGCGTGCTTATTACTGGTTTTACCTTTGCCATTACTGGAGAAAAGTCATAAACAAAATAAAAGGCTACAATTTAAAAAACAAACTGTATTTGCAGACTTTGGTAATTAAATTGAATAAATTAAGAGTTACTTGTTTTAATAGTAACATGAGTTCATGAGAATTACAAAAAACAAGCCCATTAATCCAAAAAACCGAAAACTTATGTTAAAATCTATAGACAACATAACTATGACTGTTAGATCAATTTTCAGCACTTTATAGAGAGTTTCATGTTGAAAACTTGCAAATTTTTAATTATAGCCATAAAGAGTAACTTGTTAGTAATATGAGTTCATGAGAATTACAAAAAACAAGCCCATTAATCCAAAAAAACCGAAAACTTGCTCTTATAGCGGCCATTACTGGTGCCTTTAACCTTATCTCAGAATAGTTTCAGTTATAATAAACACATATTTTCCGTAGAATTGGTCGAGCATAGTCGAAATCCAAATTATTATTAATAATATTAATATCTTAGGATAGTTTAAGTTATAAGAAACACACGTTTTCCGTAGAAAAATGGCCTATATAAAAATCATGAAAAACGACCATCTACAAAGCTATATACATCAATGATCCATAGACAAACTAAACAGTTGTTAGGCCTGCGATGCATTCACAACATCCGTCACGCTTCCGCCGACAGAGACAGACTTATGGCGACAGCATGTATTGAACTATCCCGCTCTCGCTCAAGATATGGTCGAGGAAGAGTGTGGCAGATGCACCGCACGGGCTAGGGGTAGTGCTAGTAATTCTAATAGTTCTTCTACCCTATGCATCATAGAAACGGTCGAATGCAGTTTAACTGCAGCTGCATTTGTGTAGGAAAAAAAAAACGCGCCGTGTAAATTTACGTTAGACAAAAATACGCTATTTTGGGACATGGTTTTGAATATATGTATGTGTAGTAAATCTGTGGTATTTAAAATGTAGTAAATAGGGGTGTAATGTAATATTAAAATACTTTTAATAAAATAACGAAAAGCTTAAATTATTTATAATTATTATTTTATTAAGATGAGACGAGATTTAGGTAAGTATAGTCTCGTATTTTATAACTAACATAACTGCGAGTCCAGAATAACCGCTACTTTTGCTCACTTATTTGATTTATTTATTTTTTGCATAAAAGATGATGCCTAAATGGTAAGAAACATTAAGAAAGAACACCTTTTTCATTATTACATATTATTTTAAAAATCACTTAACATTTAACAATTTCAAGCAATGGAGTAAAAATTATCTATATCAATCGTGTGTAACGCCCGTTACACTTATCAAAAATCATTAAAAATAGATAAACGTACAATCTAGCTTCAATTTTATGTTTACATCTGCCTATATTATTAATGTCACAGTATACAAAAAAACACATAAATGGAATAAGAGTTTTTGCAGATTTACCTGACTTAATAACTTTACTTAAATAGCCGAAATTTGTAACGCCCGTTACAGGTACTTATGAGTATTTTACAAATCTAATAATAAATGTGCAAAATTTTTCTTTTAACATAGTGAAGTTAATAAAAAATCGGTTCCTTTTCAGGTATTATTTCATATTATAAATTTATATTAGAACCAAAAATATCGTTTTGATTAGCATAAACTTGTAAAATCAATTCCATGGACTCGCTGTTAAGGTACTGGTATCAGTCTTGAACGCATTAATGTTGGGACTGATATGCTACTTTTATGTAATTCTCATTCAGAGCGTCCCCCCCCCTCTATTTTCTAAACTACCGATTCAAAAAATCTGAAAAAATCCAGAATGTAGCTTTTAATTAGTACTTTCAATGAAAATTATAACGAACACTGTAGCAAGAATAGTTTATGAAAATTTTTGAAATAACTAACTACGTGCCCAACGGTAGTTTTATTTACTCAAAAAACTTTCTCCGGTTCAATTTTTATAGTATCACAAATTTTCTGTACTCCTAATAATCTCTAATAATTACACACAAATTTGTTATAACGTTTTCTAATTGTTTAAATAATTGATTTGTTGAGGGTGCCAAATGATAGACCTAAATGAGGGGAGTAATTTTTATCACTAATTTTTAAATATCTTTTATCGTTTAGGAATAATTCAATAAAAACGAAAAATATTCTAATATTCAAGGGTGATTTCACCCCCTGTACAATGAAAAGGAGCAAAAAATCAAAAAAACGCCGAAACATCAGTCATTTCTTAATTTATAGTGATTATTACGAGTGTAGACATTTTTTGATATAAATTAAGCCGGAAAAAGTTTTTTGAGTAAAAAATGGGAAATAATTACACTGTGTGACAGTTGCAGAGCCGTACTTAAAAAATACTTAAGCAGGCGAGCTTTGCAGGAGAGGGGCCTTGCTGGATGTCTAGTTTTGGTGTCGTCTCGTGAAAATTTTCAATAATTCAAAAAAATTTTGTAATTTTTATTCCCATCTGTAATAGGAATGATGCCAGTAACAAAGTATCACTGAAATTATGATTTTAAATAATGAAATAGGTTAAAAAGATTCCAAAAAATGTATTTATTGTTATATTAAAAGCGAGATTAATATGATTTTTTTTTAAATAAAAACACAAAATACAGCAATTCGCCATGTTAGATAAAACACCAGTCAGAGTGGATAGTGGTGTAAGACAGTTAAATGTATATAGATTAATATTCAGATATGGTAGTAATAAAATATCAACACATATTTCTAATTCAATATATTTAATTAAAAATTTGCCATTACTGGGGTCCTTTCCAAGACTCCTTTATACATATATGTATGTATTTAGTTATACAGGTCCACCAGTGCAACTATATTATAGAAGCAGTGAGGAGAGAATATGTGTGTGTGTGTGTGAGAGAGAGAGATGTATTCTAATCGTCAAACTGTTTATCCAGACTATATAAACAAATATCTATTATATTTATTTGAATACTAACAAACAACCCAAAAAGGGTTAGGTACCTACAACTATGATTAAAATACATCCATGAAAAAACCGTTAGAAGATAAAAAAAGAATATCTAGATACACATTTTATTTAACAATATTCCTATTGGTCTATTCTATTGTTTCTCCACAAGATTAAAAATGGCGCGACTATGACAATCTGATGGCCCCTAATGTAATTTCTAGCTTATAAAATGCGGGTCACATATTGTAGGGGTGCTGAGAACTAAATAAGAAACAAGATTCACCCTTATATTAAATTCTTACTTTCGGGGCGTACATTTGTACCCTCAAAAGATGATTCGTTAAATATCTTACTGTGGATTTTTATCAGTAATTTATTAAACTCAGTGTAGCGATTTTATTTTATAATAATGGCTGCATATTTTATATTTTATAAAAAAATATGTTTTATTAAAAGACAAACTTTATATCAATATTTTGTACTTATTTTTTAAATATAATGAAATTTGAGAAGAAATACTCATTATATTTTTTAATGGCGTGTTTTTCAATAATATTGATTTTCATCCCCTGTACAAATTATATCTCTAAATTGATTAGCCTGATCGTTCTGAGAATTTAAAAAGAATTTCATCATAGGTACTATATATAGTAGCTATAACTAGCTATCTAGTTGATTTTGATTTGAAAAAATAAGTCATATTTGGAATGTTTCGTTTATTTTTATTGGAAATAAACTGCACTGGTCGGCACAAGACTTTTTTATACATCATGATACAGAAGAAATTACATAAGTTAACACTTTCTGCTTAGAAATTGAATATAAACTACATTACATTAATTGTTGTTATTGTTAATGTTTCAGATACATTTTAATTCTATTCTGTGATTTTATTTCAAACGTTTTTATTATAAATCGATATAATAATTTTCTGTTTAAAAAATGTTGTTTTGTCAATCGTTTCTTATTTGTTTGATATTTCAACAGTTTAACACCTTTTAGGTATTATTATTTCTATACATCTATTTAATTGACAGTTGTAATAATAAATGCTTTTATTTTCATAGATAACTAGATTATTCATATCATTAATATTATTTTTAAATAAAAACTAAAATTATTATTTTTTGGTCAATCCATAAAAAATACAAAAAAAGAACAAGTCATAAATTATAGAAAAAAAAACGTTCTTTACAAGTTTTATTATAAACTTTTTTTTCTGTTATGTACCATTTGAAATATAATTTAAAAAAATGATTATTTCCTTTCACAATTTTTTTTTAAATGATTACAACATAAATTATAGACAATAAAATTATCTATAATTTTTTCTGATTCAAAAATTAAAGAAAATCGATTATTACCTAAAAACAAATTTGGGGGGAAAAATGAACAGAACTTAAATTATATATAAGAATATTTTCTACAACTTTAATCTAAAACATTGTTTCCTACTGTGCACCGTTTCAAAAATAATTTGAAAAATTCAAAAATGACATCAGTTTCCGGTTTAGTGATGATTTTCAAAAATAGGAGGTGCACATCTACATTAGGTATACATATCTCAATGACGTCTATGTGTGTGTATGTGAACGCTCTACAGCGAAAACGGTGAGACTTACAAACATGAAATTTTAAACTTATTTAAAATTTCATGTTTGCAAGTCTCACCGTTTTCGCTGTAGAGCGTTCACATACACACACATAGACGTCATTGACCATAATTTTCTGTCGATGTTTATGGTCAAAATTGTGGATCGAAACTGATAGAAAATTACAAGGTGTTGAAAATAACATAATAATGGTCATCATTTCTAAACCGCTCACTATAATCTCACACATTCTTATATCAAAATATCTAGAAAAATAAATGCTTTTAGATTATAAATTAAAAAAATATACTTTGTATTTAAAAAAATATAACTTTGATTTGTAACACACTTATGGGACATCCTATATAAATGTAACTATTTTTAAAATGTGCTGCTTGTCAATCCTGACAACTTTTATATTTAAAGTTTTCTTCCATTTGTTATAAGTAATACATGAAATATTGAACTTTGATACAGTCTTTGGACAGGTAGACAATCAGACATATTACCATATGTTTTTCATTAAATGGAAAAAATCAAAATAATAAATAAAATTAAAATAAATAATCGCGAAAAAAGTTCTTTTACGATGAACTTGCAATCAGGGTGTCCCAAGACTGTGTCAAAGTTCAATATTTCATTTATTATAACAAATGGAAGAAAACTTTAAATATAAAAGTTGTCAGGATAGACAAGCAGCAGATTAAAAAAAAAGTTACATTTATATAGGGTGTCCCATAAGTGCGTTAAAATTAAAGTTATATTTTTTTAAATACAAAGTGTATTTTTTAATTGATAATCTAAAAGCATTAATTTTTTTGGACATTTTGATACAAGCATTAGACGAAACAATCATATAGTTGGATTATTATTGAGAAAATATTGTTTTCGTTATAAATAAAACAAGGATTTCTTGGCCCAAGTCAATTTTTCACCTAACCTAATTTTAATTTTATAAATAAATATATTATAAATTGTAAGATTAATTTATGAAACTAAAAAAAAAATATATATATATATAAGAAAAGACGCATAAAGTAAATTAATAAAGAATAAACCGTTATGACTTTTGACCGATCAATTAAAATACACACACATCGTAAAAATGGCTAATCGCATACCCAAAATATAAACTACATCGCACCGACCCTAATTAAAATACAAAAAAAAGAAATGGCGAGTCTCAAAATCGGAGAAAGTTTGTTCATCTTCATCTTCGGCAACGGTAATATAACAACATTTCACGGCAGATGCACTGGCGGAGTCCCCTCGCAGCCGTTGGCGTTGCATTCTGGAACAGGGGAAGCTCTCCCCGACCCTCTCGCTCCTGAGAACACCCCCTCCCGGTCATCCGCGACCGGTTTCCCGACAATCAGAAATTACGCATCGGGTACCCATTGTATGCATGTACTCATATATATATATATCTGTGTGCGTGTGTATGTGTTTCGTTGCACTTTTGATAAGTGCATGTATGTTGTATGAAATGGCGTCGCGACTTGGGCGCAAATTATTTTGCAAATTTGCACATTTGATTTATAAAGCGGAATTTTGAAATTTCGAGAAATGGAAGATTACTGTTTCTATTTTGTTTTATGAAATTACAGGAGGCGAAAAAGTAATTTAGATTACAACAGCAAAAAAAGATGAGGAGTTACGTTATTAAAGCCAAAATCGAAGTTTTGTGATCGTTTTAAAATGAGACAAAAAAAATTGTTTTCCGATTTCAAAATTTTAAATTGATCTTTTCGTTCTGTTTGTGTGTGTGTCTGTCCCCTGAATCCTTGTCACACACATGTTTGGGTCTAGCTTGAGGACGGTCCCATTTCAAAATGATCAAAATCGTGTGTAAGGGAGAGGGGTGACATCGCAAAATATTTATTTTTTAAAGATATCTCAAGACGACACAAGTTATGTGAAAATTGTATAGAATCTTTTTTGTAGAGCATTCAATTTCCTACAATGTTTGTTGTAAAATATTCCCTTACACATATTTATATCGTTTTGCTTTAAAATTCGTCATATTTTAATTTTACATATTAAATGTCATTTTGGCGTTTGCATAAATTTATATTTAGATTGAAATTGTCAAACTATTAAAAATATACGAAAAAATAATCAGGTGCGTGATAAGAAAAATGTAAAAATATTTTTAAATAAAATTGTATAAAAATTAAATGGTTAACCAATGCCAGGCAATTTATCTGAACACTATCGGTTTTTATTTAAATTGTTCAGAGTGCATTTACTTGGTATATGTTTTTTTTATTAAGAGTTCTTTGTAAATTATAATAATATATTTATAATAATAAAATCAATACTTATCAGTGCCCTGTGATTTTATTTTTAGTGAAGACTGAATAGTCTAATATAACAAACAACAGACAAAAACTATGGGTATGACTTATCAAATACAGATCCCCTAACCATAAAAATTGTAAGAGTTTAGACTTACACGTGTTTCAATAGCAATGCTATCATCATCGGAGTCCTAAAGACACTGTCTTTAGAGTTTAGACTTACACGTGTTTCAATAGGTTTTATGGTTAGGGGATTTGTATTTGATAGTCTAATATAATATACTAATGGCTGCAAATTAAAAGGAAACATTATTTTAGTAGTGAATTTATAGAAAAACTTTTTTTTTATATGTGTTATTTATTTTTATGTTCTGTTATATTTACAAAGATTTGCAAAGATAGACAAAACTGCACATTTCTATTCTTAAAAAAAATATTAAAAAGGCATATTTTATCTATATATCTTATCTATATAATTAAGAGAAAATTTTGTGACAGCTATTGCTATAATTCTCTGACCACATGTCCTAAAGCAGGTAAACTAGATATAATTCTAAAGGACGGCTTGAAATTGTACATTTTCTGGATTTGAGACCCCTATGCCCTTCTCTTTCTGTTTATTTTATTAATTTTCTGTATTTAATTAATTTACGTACTGTTTCAGTTAGTAGAAAAATAGAAAAAGTACACATATGTTAATACATTTTTTTTTATTAACACAATGCAAATGTGTAAATACCACTGATTTAAGACCCCTGCGAAATAACAAAGCACAGAGCTCCTGTGATAAGAAAACTTTTTAATAGCTCAGAAAAGGGAGTTTTTAAGAAAATAAAAACTTATTTTGTAATAGTAAAGAGAAAGATTACCATTATTTTTTTAATTGAATAAGAAAGAAAATGCACAAATATTTTCATTAATATAAAAAATAATACTTTCATTAAGTCAAAAAAATCATAATAAAATACATCTATTTTTCAGACATTGATAGGTCCAGTATTATAAAAAAATTTGCAAGTTTTTAACATGAAACTCTCTATAAAGTGCTGAAAATTGATCTACCAGTCATAGTTATGTTGTCTATAGATTTTAACATAAGTTTTCGGTTTTTTGGATTAATGGGCTTGTTTTTTTGTAATTCTCATGAACTCATGTTACTAATAAAACAAGTAACTCTTAATTTATTCAATTTAATTACCAAAGTCCGCAAATACAGTTTGTTTTTTAAATTGTAGCCTTTTATTTTGTTTATGATTTTTCTCCAGTAATGGTAAAGGTAAACCCAGTAATGAGCACGCAGTAATGAAAACATGCCAATGATTACAAAATGATAAGTACTACGACACAAAATATATAAAAGAAAGAATCGTCAAATTTGAAACAATGTAAAGCAAATGCTATGATAATATAATAATTAATAAATAAATTATACTAATAATTAGTTTAAATGTCCACCAATTTGACACCTATTGGCCGATTGTCATCAAATCACGCTGTAAGACAGTTAAATGTATATAGATTAATATTCAGAAATGGTAGTAATCAAATATCAACACATATTTCTAATTCAGTACATTTAATTAAAAATTTGCCATTACTGGGGTCCTTGCCAAGATTGGTACCATTACCTTATACTTGTATAATCCATAGATAGACAACTTAGAACAGTTTATTACTTTGCAGAAATTGTTCTACTTTAAAATATGTCGTTACAGTTCTTATACAATTTTTATTATTACTTCTGTATTATACCTACACATATATAAGGTACTGGCACCAGTCTTGGCCTCTTTAAGAGCAAGATATACTATTTTTGAGATTGACGGGCTTCGTTTTTGTTATTCTCATGAACTCATAAAATAAGTAAGTGCTTCTTTATTAAATCAAATTTACGTGAAAAACGGCCCTTCAGAGAATAGGTAACTAATTTTAAAGATTGAAAGATTACAAGTTGTCTAAAACTCGTCTAAAAGGACTCTATAGGGTCTATTTTTTCTCTCTATACTAGGTTGATTACTGATTAGTAGAATTTAATAAAGAAAATGCCTTGATATTTATCTATAATATATTCCATTTATGTATGGAACTACCAAATTGTGTAGAATATATTGCTTCCGTGTCATATCTGAAGAAAAGGGGAAGCTATGGGGTCATTTAACAAAGCAGAAAAAAATTGGGAATATGTAAAGTAATGCTGTGAGTTCTAAAGAAAATTAAAATTAATTAATTATATTAATTATATAATTACATAATTAAATTAATATAATCGGATAAATTTAAAAACTATATGTATATACGGAATGGAACACTAGTTCGTGAGGCTAAACTAGTACTTGATAATTTCTTCTTCTTTATTTATTCATATGAATAAATTGATATTGAATACAATATAACAGTTTTATTTTAAATTTTTACCACTTATTTATTTTTAATACAATATAAAATGTCTTTCTTGAAAAGAACACCATGTATTTTCATAAAAACTTCAAAAGATTATGAATATATTTCCAGATGAATGCCCATGTTGCTACATCAAGCAAAAACTCTTAAAAGTTCACTGTTGTAAAAAAAACATATAAGTTTTTCAGAACTATATTTTTTACTTTTTTATAATAAATACAGTACCTACTTAATGATGAACATTTTCGAAATCAAGATTATGATATGGAAATATTCATTTAAACCTTTCCTTTAATTGTCTGTGTGTCTGTCTGTCAGCAGTTTATTAATTTTGAATACACGTATTATATTTACTGTCAATTAAAGGACAATGAATAGGTATGTACATATATTTCTTGATTATTATTAATTTAATATTAATATTATCAGAGCAGTACTTATAAATAGATGCCAGTTGGGGGCTTCGCGATGACAGAAGCCTCGTGAAAGGCAATGGCGCCGAATTCATGGGGTTTGAGGGGGACCAAGCCCTCCCCCCCAACATTACACTTTCTCCCTGTGTAATCTATATTACCGAAAATTTTCTTTACTTACTTTACTTTTTTAGACATTATCAGAACGCCCCCCCCTCCTCTCTAATTTCTAAACAATCGATGCAAAAATCTGAAGAAAATGATAGAATGTAGCTTTTAATTAGTACTTTCAATGAAAATTATAACGAACATTGTAGCAAAAATAATATAAGAAAAATTTAGAAATAACTATTTTTTTTATAAATTGTCACACGACATGTATAGTGTACACTTTTATAGAGAGTACATCTTTCGTCAACATTAAATAGTGATAATGAATTTTTTATTTGGCTTTCATTTTTACGTAAATGATCCAAACTTACTTTTATAATTTACATTGAATACATTTTTAGGGTTCCGAAGAAACCCTGATTAATCTCACTTTGTCGTACGTCCGTCCGTCCTTTTTACTTAAAACAAAATATCTCGTACACTATATGAGCTAGAAACCTGAAATTTAAAATGATTCCCTCTAGTAAAAGATGTACAAATTAATATGTACAAAATTAAATCTAGGTAAAAAATATATATTTTTTTATACCAAGGCATGTGGCACGTTAAAATGTATAACCAAACTAGCGGAACTTGATCCCCTTTCTTCTTTTTTCTAAATCAAAAACGGCGCCTGCAGGGGGTTTTAAAGCAAATAAAAAAATGTATACCAAGACGTGTGGGGTGTCGAAATGTAGATCTCAATTAGTAGAATATGTCCATATTTTTTTTTTTTTCTAACTCAAAAATGGCGCGATTAATAGCAGTATTTTATTTTGGCACCACTCCCCTCTACTCGGTAAATACTGGCTCAAAAAATCTGAAAAAAATTTGGTAACGAGGCGGGACTACCAACGAAAATACTAAAGTCAACAATATCATGTCAAATTTTGGAGAAATATAGAGGGGCGTCATAGAATTTTTTTTCTATCTATAGGAATGTGTGAATATGACCCTATTTTTATATTATTTTCTGACTCAAAAATGCACTGCTTTAAGAGCAATTTAGGTATACAGTTTTTTTAGATTGATGGACTTCTTTTTTGTAATTATCATGAACTCATGTTACTAATAAAACAAGTATCTCTTTATTAAATCAATTTAATTACCAAAGTCCGGAAATATAGTTTGTTTTTTAAGTTTATGTTTTTTTTTCTCCAGTAATGGATAAAGTAAAACCAATTATGAGCACCCAGTGATGGACACTTATTAATGAACACAAAATGATAAGGACTACGACATTTTATAAAATAAATAATAGTAAAATTTGAAATTTGTAAAGCAAATGCTATGATAATATAATAATTAATAAATTAATTTAACCACCATTTTGACACCCATTGGCCGATTGTCATCAAATTAAGCTATTTTATAGTTAAGTGTCTATAGATTATGATTCAGTAATGGCAGTAATCAAATATTAACAAATATTTGCAATATAGTACATTTAATTAAACAACTGTCCAACACTGGCGTATGATCCGAGACTGGCGCTAGTACCTTATATCTTCATAAAAAATATGTACTGGCACCAGTCTTGGATCATACCTCATTACCCCAGTAATGGATCTTTCATTAATTAAATGTACTAAATTAGAAATATTTGTTGATATTTGATTACTGCCGTTACTGAATCATAATATATAGATATTTAACTGTAAATCAGCTTAATTTGATGACAATCGGCCAGTGCGTGTCAAAATGGTGGATATTTAAATTAATTATTAGTGTAATCTATTTATTAATTATTATATTATCATAGCATCTGCTTTACATTGTTTGAAATTGTACAGTTTTGTATAAAAAGGTGTTATTAGTCACTGTGGCAGCTGAACTGTTTAATTGTTATTAACTTTACATAATGTATTTTAATGACGCCATGTTTAAAGTGATATAACGCCATTTTAATGTATCTACTTACAATAAATGTGTGACACATGTGGGGTGTCTTCTTCAGAAGGGGGATCAAACTTGTCCAACAACAATTTATATAACAAATGAAGAAAATGGTTTGGCGACAAATATGTACTCAAATTTACATTTTATAATAATTTTGTTTAAAAAAATAACTACAGACGTATTTTTCTAACACTTGTGCCTTGAAAAGTTTCACAATTTGACATCAATTTTTTTTTGTTAATACCTAAAGTTTTTGATATACCTGCCCTTGCCATGTATTTTTACAATAATTAATTATTAACTATTATAAAGAATTTATTATATATATATTATTATTATGTATGTATTATTTTTTAAATCTCTACATATAAAAATGAACGTTTGTATGTGGCTTATAGACTCGGGAATAATATATATAATAAATAGTTATTAGTATTTTGTTTTCAAATTATATCTGCCAAAAAATATTATTATAATTTTATCTAGGATGCTTACTTTAATTTCAAAACAAAATACTGTTGATTAATTTAAAATTTATCAGTTGGTTTCGGGACGGCAGTTCAAAATGCACCAATGACACATCGTTAAATTTGACCAAAGGTTACTACAACATTTCTAATTGTCCCCATGTTAAATTTCCTATGTCTTAATCAACTTGGAATACACTGTATAAAAACATAGTAGCCATGGAATAAAGAATTCTATAATTTACTAACAATAAGATTGAAATACAGGGATTCCAAGAATACAGATTAGGTTTATGAGATGAATTATTTGTAAGAAAGGGGTGAGTATACTACATCAAAAAATATTAATAATTCTAAATGGTTTAGGCGGTATACCCAAAAATCTGAAAATTCTTTAAATGGCTATAACTTTTTATCAAAGTAGATAGGTACTTTTTGTTTGAGGTTTCTTAAAGCACTTTTTATGTAGAATTGATTGGTGTATTTAGAATTTTTATACCACTTTTGGTTTCCAAGTTACAAGCCCTAACTTTAATTTTTTTATGGGCCACTAATTGTAAGTTAGCTATAGCATATGTAAACGTGTTTTTTACTCAACTTTTTTTATTTGTCATTTATTATCGTAAAAAAGTAAAAACAATTTTTTGTAATAGTTTATTGTCTTCAAATATTCATTTGTTATTTTAACTGTTGTTATTGTGATTATTATTTTTTTTAAATGTTTTTCATGACCTACTTAAATATAAAAATAAATATGACAAGTGACATATCGTTGTAAAGTAGAGTAAAAAAACACGTTCAAATATGCTATAGCTAACTTAGTGGCCCATAAGAAAAACTAAAGTTTGGGCTTGTAACTTGGAAAGCAAAAGTGCTATAAAAATTATAAATACATCAACCAATTCTACACAAAAAGTGCTTTAAGAAACCATAAACAAAAAGTACCTATCTACTTTAACAAAAAAGTTATAACCATTTAAAGAATTTCCGAATTTTTAGATTTTTGTATATACTGCCTAGACCACATTGAATTATTAATATTTTTTGATGTAGTAATACTCACCCCTTCCTTACAAATAATTCATCTCATTTAACCGAATCTGTATTTCACGCTTATCTTGGAGAAAGGTAAAATATCGAAATTGATTGATTGTTGTGGGTGGGCATGTTGGGTGAGTATGTTGAATAATTTGGGTCACTATGATTTTGTGATATAAAATCGAATGTTTCCATTCTATTCTATTCAACAATATATGGATGGCATTTTCTTTATTGTTTGATCATAATTATTTAAATATTTCTCTGTAAATTGGTAGATTATATTTTACCTATTAGGTATTAAAAATTAATAATATTCAAAATTCTTAAGATTAAAAAAAAAAATAATAATATGTTGATCAAAAAACAAGTCAAAAGAAAATACAAATCTTATAGGTACCCACCCTTAAACCTAATAAAATATCATTTATATAATGATGGGATAAATTATTATTCAAAGTTTAACTGTAATGAAAATGGAATTAATTATATGAATGGTCGCTTCATTTTTGAGGTTTCCAAATTTCAACTAAAGCAAATAATTTCACACAGATGTGTGGAAACATTCAAAATCGAATCATTTTATAGGGTTTTACAGTTATTTAAAAAAATTAATAAGTAATTAGTTATTAATAAGATAATAAGTAAGTAATACACTCAAGCAGTGTCAGGTATTATTAAAATGTAGCCAAGTGCAACCTTCAGGAAGTCGTTCCAAATCGCTCCCAGATTTCAAATTTTCAAGGTTTGAAATCATAGCTGCTCCCCTAATCGATTGGCACATATTTCAAGAAAATTTAAATGAAAAAACATTTTTTTTCTTTCAAAAAATTCAAAAATACCGCTACATGCTCATATGAGACAAAATAGTAGTTGTAGTTTTGGAAAATTCCAATAGGTGGCGAAATCATAAAACAATAAATCAGAAGTGAAATGCGCTGAAAGAGTATTCAGGCCTTGAAAATTCGGAATCTAGGATCGATTGAGAACAACTTCCAGAATGTGGCTACATTTATTATTCAAAATTGTATCCAGTATTTGATATTTAGTCTATCTGGGCACCCTCGCTCAAGCACAATTTCCTTGAGATATGCCCCAATCAAAGAGGGCAGCAGCTACGATTTCAAACCTTAAAAATTTGAAATCTAGGAGTAGGGTGACCAGGTCTAGTCTCAGGGTATGGGTGCAATTTCTCCGGGTTTTGCAAAAAATGACGACGACTAAAAAAATAAAAAAAAAGGTCGTCAAAAATAGAGCAGGGGACATAACAGTACAGATTATGGTAACAAATTTTATGAAAATAAAAATAAAAGGCATAAAATAAAAATAAAAAAGATAAGATAAAATAAAAAAGGGGTCTTCATTTACATCTCAGGGTTTACCAAAACTAAAATCTGGTCACCTTATCTGGGAGTGATTTGGAACGACTTCCTGATGGTTGCACTTGGCTACATTTTAATAATACCTGACACTGCTTGAGGACCACTGTGAATAAGATACAGGAATAAGTTAATGAAAACCTAAATATTTTTTACTGTGCACAGGGCTGTAACTAGAGACTCGGAGGCCCCGGGGCAAGGAGTGACCGAGAGCCCCCCCAGAATTTGCAATAATTAAAATTGAAGACCTTTTTTATCCTTACTTGAAATTTTAACACTTATTTTAACACTTAATTTTGATTTTAATGACCTTTTGGTCGCCAATTTGAATTTTACACTTCTTCTTAATTTTAATGAATAATAAGTGTAATATTCAAGTTGACAATGAAGTAGTTAGGTCCTGATTGGGCATATATTTGTCACTAAAAAAATTAAAACCGGAGCCGTGCTTACACAGTTTGAGGCCCGAGACTTCAAAAAACTTGAGGCCCCAAGTAATTTTTAAAATTCTGCCATGGGTGTCACGTGTACACAGTAAAGTATATGAAAAAAAATAACTGATACAAGATAGAAAAAAATGAATGGGACATAAATTATAGGTAATAATATTCTCTACAATTTTTATTTAAAACTTTTTTTTTATTTTCCTCATTTTTTTTTTTTTAATAGAAAAATTCAAAAATTGGTAAGAGTTTTCAAAAATAGGTTTTCTTCACTTCCCAGACGAAAATTACTTCAAAATATAAAATGTCACCCTTTATGAGTTTTAAAATAAACATCTTGGCTCACCACCCCTTACTAGGGGGCCATTCTTATGTCATCAACGAACTTAGAATCATATTGAAATATTAATTATTGATAATTTTTTCAAACCGAGATTTTAGATTAGACTTATAAATAAAGTTGATATTTTCTTACAATATTAGTCTTATCTCGACGTGTAGTTCGATAGAGTATATATACATATATTATACAAGAAATATACACCTATATTTAAAAAATGTCTTGACGTATAAATTAAATGACATATCAATATTATAACATATTACTTATTTTATTTTAAAACTATAATTATTATGAACAATAAAAATTATTAAATTTTAGCTTAAGGGGGGAGTGAGCTGAACACTTCCCTCTCCCGACACCCCGGTTGTCTTAGTAAAGTATGTATTTTTATCATTTTATCAAATAATTAGTAATATTTTTAATACGTTTTTGCCACACGGAGAAAAATGAAGTCGAGTTTTTAATAAAAATTACTGTGGCCGATTAAAAATTTCAATTTGGTATCAACAGTTTCAACATGTACTGTCAATTCAGTAACTTTTAAAAAAATTTACTATATTCGTAAATCAACTAATTATTCTTATGTTAAATGATTTGTTTTAAGTGCTCTACAAATTATTTCATTTCAATTGTTAGTAATTTTTTCTATCCGATTTTTTAATTTTTATTAAAAGACAATACAATAAATACTACGGTTGTATTAAATTAATCATATTAATAGTATATTTTTTATTGGTATAACAAATTAAACTGTACCAATAATATAGACTTCGATCTTGCACGCAAAATTTACTATTCATTTTGTAATTTTAGTAACACGTAGTCAAGCGATTCTCAACCTGTGGGGCGCCCCCCCCTTGGGGGGTTAGGTTAGGTTAGGTTAGGTTAGGTTAGGTTAGTTAGGTGTGATAAAACTAAATGGGGGGCGCGAGCATATCGAGAAAAAATATAAAAAAAATTATAAAAAGTAATAAAATTCTAACATAATAAAAAATAAAATATACATTTACATTTACACTGATATAATACTTATACTTATAAATAGTATAATTATAATAATAATTAACTTATCAATATTAAATTAAAAACAAGATTAATAATTATTAGTAACTCCCTTGGGCCTGTCTTGCAGAGCAAAGTTTTTCGAAAGAAGGTTTAATAAAATTATTGTATGGGGGGGGGGGGGGGATGAGAATTGTGATTGAAAATTGGGTCGCAAATACTAAAAGGTTGAGAAACGCTGACGTAGCCCAAGGTATATAAAGACAAGGTAGTCTCATCAGTTCCTTGACCAATCAGCGTTGGCGCGGGAATTGACGTCACCACGCAGACGTATTCAAATGTTATAAATGTATAATAGAATATCAATTACAAAAAAATCCTTTGTCTTTGTGTTTGTGTTTTTTGATATTTTAACAACACATATAATCAAAGATGTAAAAATTCGACATTCCAAAACTATAAAAAGCTGTCACAGACAATTTGGTCTATACGCGAAGTGTCATTTTTACTATTCTTAATTTGGCAATACGTTCTGTGATTCTGGCAGCTCTTTATGATTTTGCAATGTCGAATTTGTACTTCTTTAATTGATGTGTTGTTAAAATATCAAAAAAGATACGAAAACAAGAATAAACAAATGATTTTTTTGTAATTAATATTCTATTATACATTTATAACATTTGAATAGTATAGTATATCTTCGTAGTGACGTCAATTCCCGCGCCAACGCTGATTGGTCAAGGAGCTGATGAGACTACCTTGTCTTTATATACCTTGCACGTAGCCTAGCGGTGTATTAAAATAAACGCAAGTTAACTCTCGTCAGTACCTTGTTTTCAGTTTCGTCTATAAGTAGAAGATTTAAGAAGAACCAAACAAACGGTAAGTTACAATACATTTAAAATTTATGTTAACGTATTTAGTTATAGGGTTTACCAGTGCAACTATAGAAAGCAGTTAGAAGAGAAGGTGTCCATTGCTGAATAAAGATGGACAGACTTGTCTCAACAAACCGTTTCATATTTTATACAATATAACGTTTCATTTTTACGATGCAGCATATTAAAATTTTATCAGATCCTTTACAATCTATATTACCATTAATATGGAATAATTACAAAATTGTCTCCCTTTTTCAGAATACGGAATTAAATAAGGTGATCATTCGTCCTCTTTTGAAGAGGACAGTCCTCTATTTTGACCAACTGTCCTCTATAGAAAACTTGTCCTCTTTTTGTCCCCTTTTTTTATTTCTATAAACTTTTATCTTTTTTTTGTTATTTGGTAAAATAAAGATGTTATCCATAAAATTACAAAAATATGTATGTCATAACTGACTGAAATTGAAAAAAGTAAAACTGAATTAAAATTTATAATTTCATTTTAATTTATAAAAATTATTAAAATATTATACATATTTGAAAGTAAAACGTATCAATTCAGTTTAAATTTTTTTTTAAATAAATTTTTATAAAATTTTCGAGGTCTAAAAATAAAGTGACCTTTTTCCGAGGAGTTTTCTGAATGGTAGGGAGGGTACCCCTATTTTGTCCTCTTTTTTATTTTTATAATTCTGGTCACCTTAAATTAAATAGTAATATTTTTTTTAAAGTTGAGTGATATGAAATATTTTTCATACGTGCATAATAAAAGGATTTAAACTGTAAAAAGTATTATAAAAAAAATATCGGAAAACTGCATAGCATTCAATAAAATTGTTTTACATTTATTGACCGTTGTGCTGTTGAATCATAGAAAAAGTAGAATAAACGCCATTGACTCATCTATTCTAAAACAACACAGAAATAATGAAATGCTATCATTAAGCTGGCGTGTTTCGAGTATTTTTACAACAATGGGCGGAAATATTATTATTTGTGACAGAAAGGTGGTTGATTTTAAGGATTGGGTTTATACAGCCTGAGTCACACAAATGCATCTGCTTTCAGGGTCGGACTATTGTTTTTAATAGCCTTAAAAAGCCCCAATAATTCGACTTTTAATGGCCCAAATAACGAATATTTAATTGCCAATATTCAATACTAATATAAGGTTGTCTTGGCAAGGACCCCAGTAATGGCAACTTTTTAAATAAATGTACTGAATTAGAAGTATGTGTTGATATTTGATTACTACCATTCCTGAATATTAATCTATATACATTTAACTGTCTTACAGCGTGATTTGATGACAATCGGCCAATAGGTGTCAAAATGGTGGACATTTAAACTAATTATTAGTATAATTTATTTATTAATTGTTATATTATCATAGCAACTGCTTTACATTGTTTAAAATTTGACGATTCTTTCTTTTATATCTTTTGTGTCGTAGTACCTTATAATTTTGTAATCATTAACAAAAACATGAACAAAATAAAAGGCTATAATTTAAAAAAACAATATTGGCGGACTTTGAAAATTAAATTGATTAAATAAAGAGTTACTTGTTTTATTAGTAACGAGTTCATAGGAATTACAAAAAACAAGCCCATTAATCCAAAAAAAACGAAAACTTAGTCTTATAGCGGTTATAACTGGTGCCTTTACCTTACTTTTAAAGCTTTTGAGTCTATAAACTTACGTAGAGTCGCATGCAGAAGTGGGCGACCAGTTTTCATTCAAATTTGCTTATAATAAACTTAGTCCATTTGATTATTATAATATTTAAATCATTTTTCCATGTACCAAACAAAGACAGATATTTTGAAACTCATTTGCTAGATAAAGAAATACTCTTCGTTTATAATAGGTAGATTCTCATATATATTTGTGCGATTAAATAATTATGTAATCTATTGAAAATTGTATAAGTAAATTTTGTGGTATAATCAATATTTAATATTCCGAATTTTAATATTAAAATATGTTAAACTAGATATAAAAAATTAATTAATTAAATGGACGAATATTTGTGATTTTATTTAAAATGATGTAACTATATAAACTCTGTCCTAGAAAAAGATAACCGATGATGTTTGTCTTAATATTTTTGATTCTGACCTTTAGGGTGGCAGACGACTTCTGAAACCCATAGTACATACTGTAGTTATAAATAAATAAATATTTCTTTCCTGTTTAAAGTTTAAATAATTTGAGTAATCGGAAAATGGGAAAAATCATATAAATTTTAAATTTCTTAAACTATATTTGCATACTTTGGAGGTTTTAAAAATTATAAATTTAATATTTAAAAGAAAGGTAGGTATTTTAAAATTTTAAACAGTTTCAAAAAACTTGATTTATAGTTAATAGGTAGCCATAATTAGTTTTCTTTTAACAAAACACTCACTAGTAAAAAAAAATTGCATTTTGTCAAATGCATAGAAAATTGTAAAACATAAGATAACCTTGAAAGGGAAAGTATCCCCTGTATTTAAGGGCATAGTCACTGACACATCATCATAGCAACCCCTGCTAACAAAAAGGTACGCCCTTTTGTAATGGCCGATACGCACAGACCAATCAAGGGCACGCTAACGCACCCCTCGGTTTAAATTATTTCAGGGGGTTTCGGGGAAGTGTTTGACACTGTTTATATATGCGTAAGACAGAGACAAATTTATACGCACCTTTTTTACTAGCGTTGTTGCAAAATTTACTTATATTAATAAACCAATATATATATTTAATTTTTTTTGTTTCTAGTTAGCATATGTTTGATATTACGTATATTTTTACATCGATATTAAATTTTTTGCTGGATTTTTGAATTAATATTGTTAGTCGCAATAAAACAAAAAACATTTAATTAAATTTCGAAGTTATTAATAGATGAATCTTAGCTTCTTAGTGCAATATACATTTTATATGTTTTTCTTCCAACGTTTATCAAACATTGCAATTAAATATTTTGTAAAAGATAAAATTTTCTATTTATTTTTTATCTTTTATGTAAGTAATATACTTAATATATTAAAATGTATTAAACATACGTAGGACATAAAAACTCATTTCATAAATAAATAAAAATAGGATTAAAACAATAATGATGTTGGGTTATCGAAAATACGTCTATTTATGATTTTATGTTCCATAATTTCCACGAATGTTTTTTTTCTATATTAATTATTTACTTTAAACTATCTTAAATACTCAAATCAACACAAAAAGCAGGAAAAATCACAAATCAAACTGTCAGTAAGTTAGGATTTCCATACACGATATTTTTGATTACTAATATATGACGTCACACCAATGATAGTCGTCACGTGACATACTGGTTAAAATAATTTATTATTAAATTTATTAAAATAAATATTATATTATATATTTATTTATTAAAATACTGATTTATTTCAAATAAAAAAGCACTTGAGTCAAGAATTAAATTAAATGGTTGTTTGATCAAAAAAAAAAAATTTCGAAATGACTATTATTTAAGTTTTATTATTTTTTATTATCGCGTGGCGGCCATATTTGTTCTACAGGTTGCAGCATTTTTTGCACTTTAAAGAGTTTGCGGAAATCAGTGAGATTTTTTGAAACATTCACTGATGAATCAGTGAAAATCACTGATCTAGTATTATTTTATCAGTGGTTAAAATATAAAATTAAATTCAGTAATATGAACTTTTTAAAGATTTAATTTATAATTTTTTTCTACAATTCTATACTCTCTAAAACTGAATTAGTTAGAAATCATTAAATCATAATGAATATTCACTACTTGAATTAGTGAACAGTCACTTCTTAAGCTATGACAGAATCTAAGGTTTTTATTTTATTTATTTTTGATTTCTAAAACTGGAACAAATTAAAAAATCTCTTCAACTTTCATAACCTAACATCAATGTCAGCTATGAATATCATTGGCTAATTTATGAAAGAATCAAAATTAATGAAAAATGTTTATTGCTAGCACACTAAATGCATATTTTTGAAGTTTTATATAAATAAACTTACCTGATTTATTGTTAAAAACCCACATAATTAAAGCATTTGATTTGTATACGTTGATAAATCGAAGTAAGAATAAATGCTGTAATGATTCGAAATCACTATTCTTTTAGTGAAATTTAAAGTGACTAATTCAATTAGTGAAATTAAAACTAATTTATCATAGTTCTTTTTAATATATATATAATCTACATATTATTGAAAATAGAAAATCGACTTATTTTACCTGACACATTTTATTTTGTAAAAAAACTAAATGAAATTTGGGTAGGGTTATTTCGACTAACTTCAACTAGCCACGTCCTTGGTTTAAATTAGTCTTATTCCTTGCTAAAATTCAAATTTCTAAGAACGAAATCGATTGTATCAATATACAATAATACAAATATATTTGTCCTACCCACGTATATATTTGAGAGAGAGGATAATAAATGTAACTTTATCATATTACCGATAATTCGAAAAGGTAGCCGTAAACAGTTCCAGGTATTTTGACTTTTGAAATATCAGGTAAAATTACTTTTCTCCAGGATAATGTTTCGTAGAATTCTATTTTTTGAAGATCGGCTTTTATGCTTCAATATAATTTAAGTAATCACCTTATTTATATATTATATCACATTATCTGCCATGGGAGCCACGAGACTTTCTTATACGTAATACTGACAGTGAACAGTGTACGTGGTTTTTATTTTATTAAAACATATTTCTGATAAACTAATAAAAGATAGAATAAAATGAATGGAACATAAATTATACATAATAATATTCTCTACAACATGTATTAAATGAATTATTTCACGTAATTACTAAACCGGAAACGGATGTTTACTCTTGTCAATTTTTATTAATTTTCGAAATATATATTTTTGAAATAAGAAGAAAATGGTTTAGATAAAAAAATGTCAAGTATGTTATTATCTATAATTTATTCCCCATACATTTTTTTTCCAAGATTTATAATTTAGTCAGAAAGAATTATTTAGAATCACCCACACTGTTCACTCTCAGTATTACGTATAAGAAAGTCCCATGGAACCTATGGCAAACACGCACACTGTTCAATCTCTGTAATACGTGTAAAATTATAGATATAACCTACAATTTTTAACTTGACCATTTTTCTCTAATTCTCACTGTTTCAAAGTAATTAAAAAAATTAAAAAAACGTCGTAGGTAAACATCTGTATCCGGTTAAAAGATCGTTTTCAAAAATAGGACGTTTTCTTCCCAGACACAAAATAATTTCAAATATATAGAATTTCAAGCCTTTTACGATTTGTCGTATTTGAGTTACAGACAGACCGACACACAGACATCATGGCGAAAATAGTCTTAATGGATTCAGGGAAGGTCAAAATGGATAATTCCATCAAAATCCGGATTTCGAAAAAAATCGGCTTCACTATACATACTTATACTATACATATGTATTTTTAAAATACATACCTATAGTATAAGTTAAAAAAAATATATATAGATAATATAAGAATTACCGCCATTTTATATTGAATGTAAGAATTTAAATTTTTAAATAATTTTATATTAATATATAAAAATTAATTATTTTTATATTATTATTATATTAACTTTTCTATATTAATTTCGTAAATGAAAATTGACTAAAATATTTATAAATTTGTATTTTATGAGAAATTTTATAACCACCATTATTCCAATATTCATCCCTTAAGGACACGTGTCCTTAGAGTCATGCAGGTTAGCCAACGTCATACATAAAATACCCTAGAACTTATAGTAGCATTTGTACACGTTATTTTTATGAATACATGAATTATTAATTAATTATTAATTACATCTTTGGTTTTGATTTATTAATGGTGCATTAAATACTAAATATTATTGAATGAAATCGATAAAAAAATGATTGTGACTTTAATTTATTACTGTTTAGTACCAAATACTTTGCCTTTCATGAATTGTTTTCAGTTAATGGAATAATTGAAGAACCTATAATCAATAATTACCCTTTTTACCAGTTATGGCCGCTATAAGAGCAAGTTTTCGGTTTTTTTTTTGGATTGATGGGCTTGTTTTTTGTAATTCTCATGAACTCATGTTATTAATAAAACAAGTAATTCTTTATTTAATCAATTTAATTACCAAAGTCCACAAACATAGGTTTTTTTAAGGATATATAAATTCGCGGTCTATTTTCAAGTTAATAATATTTAATTCATATTGGCTTCTGAACTATACGATATACCCAAAGAAAATATGATAAATAATAATCTCTTATTGATGCTCTGTCAAGAAAATATACTTATTTAACTTTTTAAATTTTTTGATATGTTGGTGTTGACAAATAAGATTTTATTATTCACAAAGAAAATGCACTAAAGACCACATTTGTCGTTGCACCAAATTTCTGAGGTGACGAAAAATAACATTACGTTATCTAAATTATAGGTATAAGGTACTGGCACCATTCTTGAACACAAGAACAAAGTAAAGTAGAGGCAAGTTTTCGGTTTTTGTGGATTAATGGGCTTGTATTTTGAAATTCTCATGAACACATGTTACTAATAAAATAAGTAAGTCTTTATTTAATCAATTTAATTACCAAATTTATAGGCTTTTATTTTGTTCATGTTTTTTCTCCAGTAATGGTAAAGGTAAAACCAGTAATGAGCACGCAGTGATGGACACTTGCTAATGATTACAAAATGATAAGTGCTAAAAAATAAAGAATCGTCAAATTTGAAACAATGTAAAGCAGTTGCTAGGATAATATAACAATGAATAAATAAATAATACTAATTATTAATTTAAATGTCCACCATTTTGACACCTATTGGCCGATTGTCATCAAATCACGCTATAAGACAGTTAAATGTGTATAGATTAATGTTCAGAAATGGTAATAGTAATAAAATATTAACAAATATTTTAAATTTCATTATATTAATTATTTTTTTGTACATCCCTTTAAATATCTATATAAGATTATAAATTTACACCTGAAATAAGATACAGGGGAGGGTTATTTTTAGAACTACCCATGTTCTATTTTACTTCGAAGTCTTACAACAAATAATAATCGCTTAAAATTAAATTATAGTAGAAATACACGAAACTAGAGTAGAATTCAAATAAATACATATGTTATGCCCATTCTAATATGTCATCATTGACGTTGCTGCATATATTAGTACTTAGACTGTGAAGTTATTCGTAATATATGTATATAATAGTAGTGCATAATCTAATGTTTTGTATTGCCCATATTAGTGAAAGCATGTCTGTTAGAATGTGACGTTATGATATTTTTTATATAAATGTTTTATAAATTTATTTAAAGAATATGGGTTAGTTTTCCCATTTTCTGTCGACAAATTAGAATAAAAAATATTTTAAAAACGATTGATAATACTAAATACACTTTATAATTTTTCTAAAATTGTTAGAGGTTTTATCAAAGTGAAGATATTTGAATGGGATGTATCCTTAATATATATAAAGCTCAACATATGTATATCTGTCTGTCTGTCTGTCTGTCCCTTGAATTATTGTCACACGTATTATATATACTTATAATTGATTTGTTGCTTGGTTCTGATTTGAGGACTGTCTCATTTAAAAATCATCAAAATCGTGTGTAAGGGGGAGGGGTGACATTCCAAATATTATTTTTTCAAGATATCTCAAGAATGATGCATGTTATGTGAAAATTTTATAGAATCTTTTTTTGTAGAGCATTCAATTTCCTATAATATAGGTCGACAATGTTTGTTGTAAAATATTCCCTTACAAAGATTATCAAAATTTGCTTTAAAAAATCGTCATTTTTTTTAAATTGATATTTACTTTGACATATTAAATGTTATTTTGACGTTTGTGTAAATTTAGATATTATAAAAAAATTAATAATATACGAAAAAATAATCAGGTGCATTTTAAGAAAAATTTCGAACTAATATTTTTTAGTAAAATTGTATAACAATTAAATGGTTAACCAATGCCAGGTCATTTATTTGAATACTTTATCGGTTTTAATTTAAATTGTTCAATAATTAACTACCTTTGGTGAATTTAGCACGAGGAAGCACTGTGCATTTACTTGGCAGATGTTTTTTTATTGTTATATATTTTCATATTTTTATAAAACAAAATGAATTATTGTTAATATTATTATTATTATCGTTGTAAAAGTAAAAGAACAAAGATCTCCTGCTGAAAAAATTTTTTTTTTGTATTATAGGATAAGTCCCTTTAATACCTCCATCATGAATAAGAATAGTTTTTTTTATTAATTATGAAAATTACATACATTTGAATTCAAGTGAATTAGTAAAGATTCCCTACTGAAAAAGTGTTGTTATTTTGTATTAAATATCCTTTTAAACTTTAATGGAATGGGCCATACGTTCAAACTGTATCAGTGGATAATCACTGAACAAATCAGTGAATAGTTACTGAACAAATCATTGTATTATTGTTGTAAGAATCCTCAATATGGCTGAAATCACTGGTTGATCGAGATCTGTATAGACCTCTAATTTTCAGTGACTTTTACGTTCACTAAATGAATAGAATTCTCACTGATTCAATTTAAGAGTGCAAATAAAATTTATATTAAAATTATAAAAAATATATTTCTCCATAATAAAGAAAAAAATTAATTAATTCGTACAAAATCGAGATTTTTCTTGATCTCGTGTTCAAGAGGAGGCTGCTTAAATTTTAAAAAGTCTGGCGATTGTTAAAACAATAATCAAGACTGCCAGTTAAAAATTTGAAACAACACCTAGACCGTCTCGTCTGAAACTACATCATTCTATATATCTTGACACTGGTTTTGGATTTTGTATTCTTATAATTCTTTAGCATTTCCTCTCTTACTATAAAAAACTGCTAACAATGATATATTTTTAAAATTAATATATTTTTCATTAGATGCAATGACTTAACAAATAACATTATTTAGCGTAAATAATATTTGATTCCGTATTTATAAATTGATTATTCAATATTTTCCAATATTAATTGATTTTGATATGAAATTCAAAAGTACGCATTAGTACAAAAATTGTTAAGAATATAGTAAAAAAAGAAAATTATTTAGTAAAATTTAAATCCAACTAAAAAATTATTATATAAAAATTATTATTAACCTTTTCAGTTTAAAATGAATATTTATATTAAGAAAATATAGAAGAAGAAAGTATCAAAATTTAAATTATTATCATTTTTGCGCAGTTTCCACATTCAACTTCACAATTTTTATTATTGTATAAGTCTAAATCAATTAATTTTACAACAAAAAGTTATAAAAATCAATAACAATTGAAAAATTTGAATATAAACTACAAAATTGGCGGGAAAAAATATTTCACCCATTATTACATTAAATAATTAAGCTAATTTTAATTAAACGTGGTTTTTAAACAAATGAAATGACAATTTATCAAAAAATCGTAAAAAATAAAAATTCAAAAAATTATTTCAACCAATTTTTAAACGCCTTATTTAATGACATTATAATAATGCTTCCCAATAACATAAATAAATAACAAAGGTATATACAAAATCAACATTTCCCAGTCTTAAAACATGAAAAATACATGGATTTTAAATGAAAAATGAAAATTTTGGCGGTAAACGTAATACATTTTATGATAATTACAAGCATCCGCCATCTTGCTATAATTCGAATGTGCGACAATGGAGAAGGTGCGTCGCTACGTGTATGACAGAGACGGCGCGTGTTTAGTTACTGTTTTCACCGACAGGGTGTGAGCAAGCGAGGGGTCACTCGCAAGAGGAGAAATGTACTTTAAATGAGGGGAAATTTTAGATCATCGAATGTTATAACGTTTGTATGATTATTCTTACTATTTTTGAACCGTTCCTTATGTACTTTATGTATATATTCAAGTAACCAATGCTATTCTTTTACATTTTAAACGCTTAGAGACCGTTTACTATTTTTATATTATCAGTTATACAGGATGTTTGGTTCGGCGATACGAATATTTTGAAGGAAGGTAGATTTTGGAAGTGATTTAATCAAATATACCTATATAAAAAGTGCAACAGTTTTTTTATATCGGCCATTTTAATAAAATTAAAAAAAAAATAATGGCAAAAGTTCAAAAGTTAAAGAGCCCATATTTTTCAAAGATGATTTTTTATATTAATTAAATGTCTATGCTACACTATCACATCAAAATAAAATTTATGAATAACAAAAACAAAAAATGGCTGTAGTTTAACATTATTTCTTTAAAAAAATATTTTATAAAATCTAACACACTTACAGATGTTCAAATGAATTTAAAAGCTGCTCTACCCTTTTGAAAAACCTACATGAGCTGGCTATTTTTATTAAAAAAGCTTACATTTATCCCAGAATAAGTAAGATTTTTACATTTTTACAGTGAGTCGATTCTATAGTAGGCTCTTTCTAATCCTTAATATATATAAAGCTCAACGTCTCTCTGTCTGTCTGTCCGTTAGTTACCTTATCACTCGAGAACCACTTATCCGATTTACGAGTTTTTTTTTTTAATTCATAGGTACGTTCTCTGGCCAGGTTATAGGCTATATTTTTTTACGTTAGGTAACATAACAACAAAGCAGTGACGATAATAGTAAATCAAGTCGGAAAAAATTTTGCCGTCGGCGCGCTGTTTTGTAATACGCTGCCTAAACCGTTCAATATAGAACAAAATAATGTAATAAAGAATTGTGTAGAATCAAAAGTTCTTCAATTAAGTCCGCGACACCATATGTCTAACTTTTATATTTTAGCCACAATGACTGCTTTTATGTTACAAAGAAAACATAAAATATTTGGGTTTTGTTTACATGGACTTATGACCTGCAAAACATTAATCCATATCGAAATAAATGATTTCATCGTCATAAGTACTTAATGTAGATATAGTTTGCCATTTACAGCATCCAATTTGGTCGTATAGTTTAGAAAATATCTTAAAATATATTTATAAAGATAATATCTTAAATGTATGGTGTCGTGCCGCATCGAAGCAAGTACATCAGACTGGATTCGCGTACGCTCGGTTGTTATTCGGAGTCCCTCGGCTGATCGTTTGTGTTTATTTTGTTTTCAATAATTAACATTTAAATTTAAACAGAACACAAATTATTTGTACTTTTTTCTTCTGATTCGTTTTTGTTAGGTAATTTAGGTATTGATAAATTATTATTACAATAATAACTAATCGTGTTTGTACTTAATTAATTAAACTATATTTTTCAAAAATCCTAAACAATAATTCCGTAGTCTACGCGAGCGAAGCCGCGTGGGCCCAGCTAGTATGTCATAAAAACGTGATGCGATACTTTTCAAACATGTTTTATATTCTTTGGACATTGTAACATCTTTTCCTGTGCAAAGGCTTGAAAAAGACGATCCTGTCAGACGAATCGTCATTTTGGTAACAGAAGATATTGAAGACAGTAATTTCCTTCCACTTTCTCCAGAGAAGGAACGAAAAAAATTACTAAAGTGGCCGATATAAAAAAAACTGTTGCACTTTGTATATATGTATGTATATTTGCTTAAATCACTTCTAAATGACTCTACCTTCCTTCAAAATATTCGTATCGCCGAACCAAACACTCTGTATATATTTTTAAAATAAAAATTGTTATTGAATTTTAAAACAAGTGTTAACAAAATTAGTTTATTTGTTTGTCTAGTTTTTAAACACGACCCCACATTTATAAATTTACAGCTAAAAAAAAAAACAATCTAATTTAAATTGTCGAAACTATAAGCTTATGTAAGCATATTTCAGTTTATAATAGGGCTTCGAACCGAAACTGAACCGAAAACCGGAAAAAAACGTTGTTTTTTGCCGGAACGAAAACCGGAACCGAACCGAAAAAAAAATATATCGTTTTTTCGGTTCGGTACATGTTAAAATACGCGCGTTAACATGATCTTATTCCCCACTTTAATTGTCGTTCGGACTATCATACAAGTACCATAAAATGTTCTAAATTATGGTAGAAAATATAATTTTAATACAAATAATTTTTATTTATTTAATCACTCGGAGCTGAACCGAAAACTGGAAAAACCGTTATTTTTTTCGGAACGAAAAACGAACTGAAATATATTTTTTTACTCGAACCGGAACGAAAACCGAAACGAAAAAAATAACGGTTCGAAGCCCTGGTTTATAATAATAAAATGTGATAAATTTAAAAATATAATATTATGAACGGGTTACACCTAATCGTCACATCGGAAAATTAGACTTTTTTTAGAATTTTTTTTAGAATAATAAAAGAAGCAATCAAATGAAATTTGGAGGGTTTATTGTACATGTCTCAAAACATACAATTTTTTTTAAATGAAATATCAAACAAAATGGTGTTGCTACACCGGGTGCATCGTTTTTGTCATGTGTTCCACTGCGGAAAATAGAACTTCCATGGATCAAAATCCAGAACAAAATTTTTGTTCTCATTATTTATATGAGTTTTCCCATCGTAATACACACGATTATTAAAAAATATTATATTTTTATTGTATCACTTTGAACTAAAAATCGCGTTTTTCACGAAAAAAACGAGCTTAAATTGTCTATAAAAACAGTAATTGTTTCGATGTAAAATTTATCTAAGAAGTTACAGTTAAAATTTCAAGTCGATCGGATGGAAAATGGTCAAGATACGTTTTCCGCAGTTTTTAAAAACATGGTTTCGATAAAAATGAGTTTAAAGTTTAAAAACTGCTTTACTACATACAAACGTTAGTTCCGACTTTTTTTCGAGATTACGTCGGTTTGGCGGTTTTCGATTGCTTATTTTGCTACTCTTTTGGCTTGAGACCGAATTACGGTGCCCCTTTACATTACCATATATTCATTATCACTAATGTTTCACCACTTTAACCATCTAGGTTGTTTCGTTCGTTCAGACACTTTGAAAAGTGAGCTCTAAAAATTAAAATTCTTTTTGCTTATGATTCCTTTTGAATATTATTATTATATCATTTAAAACAATACAAAAATTGTCAGAAATTAATTAATACATTAGATCTAATCCCTTAACAGTACACATTTAGTTAAAATGTAAAAAAATATTTGGATCTTGGCTTCTGGGTGTAAGTGCACTTTTAAAAGAGCCCTGAAGATGTCCACTGCAATGTGTGACGAAACGTTGGCCGATAACACGACCAAATCGACGCGGCTTACACCCAGAAGCCAAGATCAAGATCTTCGCGGAAGCCTCAAGACTTGTATATAAAAAACTACGGAAATTTAATAAATTAATCTATAAAAAATATTAATCAATAAAAAAGTATGACAATAATTTTTGAAAGGACATTAGTGAGGAGAAAAGGGTAAAATTTACATAACACTGTATTTAGCTGAAAAAATGAGCTACAACTATTTTTCCTACATCTAAAAATTATAATAAGCAATAAAATAATAACAAATGATTATTTTTTTAGATAAGAATAATTTGAAAAAATAAATAAATATAACATTGCAAACTATAAATTAATAACTGGTTAGAAAAATCTGAAACACTAGAAATCTGTTCAACCAAATTTTAAATAAATAGAATTACAAATAGTTTTAAATGTATTCAGATTCAGATAGATGTTATTAATTATGAATCAAAAAATCGACAAGACATTTTTGATTTGTCAACACTACATTTTGCTTACATGATTGGAATATCATTTCAAAGAAATGGTTTCCCGACTTTTATTTATTTATTTAAGTTTTTGATTTTTATACCATATCAACAATCAGATTTTATTTTTTAAATGTTTTATCATTATTCAGAAAATTAGTTATTTATACAAAGAATATTAAATGAAATTATTATTTTATTAATTTAGTATAGTTAATTTACCCCTTCCCCCATTTAATTAATAGGGAACTAACCTACAATTTAATTACCTAATATTTTTGGTTAGCAATAAAACAATTTTTAATTTATTTAAATCATGTTTTTAAAATCTTTTTAATATATAAAATAACAATTTATTATTTTTAAAATAATAGATATTGAAATGGTTTTAACAATAATTAATGATTTTTTTAATTACAAATATTTTTAATCGACTTTTTGTTATCTTATATAAAAAAATTTGGTGAGATAAATTTTAACAATAGCTTTTATTTTTAAATATATGTTTTTAATATGAATATATTACGATATTAAAAGAAATTGAGTAGTTTTAGGACTACTGGTATATTATATTATATAGATGTTTAAAATTCCCTCAAAATTAAAATGAAAAAAGTTTTAGAATTTCCATATTCTTACAACTCAATTAATAAGATATTATTTAAATTAAACTACATGCACATTTTAATACAAATACAACTATTTTCTAATACCCAATCATCCATATATCGAATTGCTTAGCAATATAAACTTAAATAATACGAAAACTATTAAAATAACTATAAAAACTACTTATACCATATCTATAATCAACAAATAAACTATATTTTCATTGAACACACACAAAAATCACAAAATACATCACATTTTATTGAAAGAAACAAGCAAAAACGCTTCACACTGGCGTATTATTTTGTAGTTGTATGGCGTTCTAAAATCTTACTATCATGTGGTTATTTTTTCTTTATTTACTATGTTCAGGCCCTCGACACGCCCTACAGAACCCTAGACAAATTCCACAGTAAAATAGACCGAATAGAAAGTTCCATTTATACCTGGGCCAAGGGACAGCGATCTAAGAATGCTTTGCTATATAGCTATATACAACATAGACAACCTAGAATACATGTAATTATTTTTAAGTGTGTTTTATTTTATTTTACTATTTTAAATAATATGAAAATGTGAATAATATGTTATATATTCTAGAATATATAACATATAATAGGCATGATGCCAGTAACAAAGCATCACTGAAATTATGATTTTAAATAAATGAAATAAGTTAAAAAGATTCTAAAAAATGTATTTATTTTTATATTAAAAGCGAGATTAATATATTTTTTGTTAAAATAAAATTATGACGTCACGGCTACGTAAACGTCATTTTTGTTTCATTAATATCTGCACTGTTTATAAATTATTTTGTGGTTTTAAATTATCAATTTGCTCAGTTTTGTGTTACCAAAAGTAAAACTAAGAAACATTAGTGATGTAACAAGGATTTATTATAGTTGACAAGGAGTGTCGTCACAAATGCACCATGCCATCTGCGAGCGTTTTAACGTCAAATTCAAAATTAGTTTTAAAAGGGTCAATTTTTGTGATTAAACCATTATTTTCTGCAGAAATAAGCATTTTTTTGGAAATAAGAGATACATACGTAAGATCATCATAAAATAGTTTTTAAAAATGAGGCATCATGCCTATTGAGGCTGCTTTTACATCTAAAAATGTATCTTTAATAATACATATAAAGCTCAATATCTCTCTGTCTGTCTGTCTGTCCGTTAGTGCGCTTCTAAATCGAGAATCACTTATCTGAGTTACGTGTTTTTTTTAATTCATAGGTACGTTCTCTGGCCAGGTTATAGGATATATTTTGTTACGTTAGGTAACATAAGGAATAAGCAGTTACGATAATAATAAATCAAGTCGGAAAAAAGTTTGCCGCCAGCGCACTCTTTTGCAATACCTACGCTGCTTAAACCGTTAATGATATATGTATATTGAACAAAATAAGGTATTAAAGAATTGTGTAGAATAAAAAGATCTAAAATAAAATCCGATGTAATATATATCTAACTTTTATATTTAAGCCACAATGACTGCTTTTATGTTACAAAGAAAATTTAAAATGTTTGGTTTATGTTTACGTGGACTTATGACCTGTAAAACATTAATCCTTATCGAAATAAATGACAGCATCCAATTTGGTCTTTAAGTTTAGGGAAAAACTTTATATAAGTTATATAAGGTAAAATATTATTAATAACGCGCGAATTAAATAACAAGTCGAAGCGGGGCAGAGGGAACGATTTGTATGCGCTCGGCCGCCATTCGAACTCCCTCGACTCGGCCGTTGTCTTTTGATTGTCAATTGTTTATTTTGTTTTCAATAATTAACTTTTAAATTTAAACAGAACAATAATTATTTGTACTTTTTGTTCTGATCCGTTTTTGTTAGGTAATTTAGGTATTTAGGTGTTGATTAGTTATTATTACAATAATAACTAATCGTGTTTATACTTAATTCAACTATATTTTTCAATAATCCTAAAAAATAATTCAGTAGTCCGCGCGAGCGAAGCCGCGGATACAGCTAGTATTATATAGTTTTCATTAGGAAATCATATGAGCTGAGACAATACAATAGATTTAAGTGAGTCTCGTTTTATCTCGGTCTCTTATGTGCCCGAGACAGAGTGCGAATTCAATTTTTTTGTAAGAAACAACTCTATTTATATTCTCTTAAACTGAATCAGTGACTATGCTCTACTCTGAATATGTTAATCTGTTAATAATCACTGAACAAAACAGTGGATAATCACTTAACAAAACAGTGGATAGTCACTGAACAAAACAGTGGATAGTCACTGAACAAATCAGTGGAACGTTATTGCAAGGATCCTCAATATGGCCGAAATCACTGATTGATCAGTGAGAATGATATAGTCCATTGATTTTCAGTGACCTTTACGTTCATTGAAGTAGAATTCTAACTGATTCAGTTTAACAGTGTACATTCAAATATTCTTTTAATTTAAACATAATAATATTTAAAACCGAGACTCGTTTCTGTCTTGTCTCGTCAAAATTCGAGTGATCAAAGATAATACGAGAACGAGAAAAGTATCGTCTTAGCGTGAAGCCCTATATTAGGAATACATTTTTGTATTTTACTTAAGTCAAATTTGGTACTGAAATAGATGTTTTTTAGGGTTCCGTAAAAACAATTAACTCTTATGGTTTCAGTATGTCCGTCTGTATGTCTGCATGTCTTAGCCCTCCGATTCTCTTATTTATGTACCTATTAAGATGAAATTTAGTATACGGATAAAAATTAATGACCTAAATACATAAATAATGAGATTTTTGAAAAAATATATTTTTGAACCCCTTTCCATACACTGGAAAGTCTACTCAAAATTATAGATCTCCTTAAATGTTACAAAAAAAGTAGTAGGATTTTTTAATTTTAACCCTTCAGTCACGAGAAAATATTCTCGCCTATTAGCATTAGTGTTCTGTAGTACTGTACCGTAGACGTAGATCAAAAAACCTTTAGCAAAGTTCAGAACCAATTTAGATTAGTGAAAATACTATCAAAATGGTGGCAGCACTGTATATTTTTTATTTTTAGGTTTCCGTAAAAAACTACGAAACCTTATAGTCTCGTCATGTCCGTCCGTCCTCAAAAATTTTTGGACCCCCTTTCCATAAACTGAAAAGTTTATTTAAAAAAAAATCATTTAATCCATTAAGTAGGATGTCTTTAGATAGGTCTCCTAAAATGCAATAAAAAATGTTATATGAGCCGTTGATTTTGAAAGTGGCCTAACTCCATTTATGTTTAAACTGAGATATTAAAGAGTTAGCGTTTCAATAAAATTAAAAATATACGTGTAAGATTGATTAAGTGTTTCTAAGGGAGTTAAATTTATAATTACTATTAAAATAACCCCAATTATTAAATGAATAATATGTGTTTTTTACCACAAATGGAGTTAGGTCACTTTCAAAATCAACAATTACGTTTGTTATTAATTTAAAAGAACTCAACTCCATTTGTAGTTAGTTAAAATACTTCAAATTGAAAAAAAATACTCATTTTAATTTATATTATTTCTTTATAACTCTTAAAAAAATTATACAATTCAGGAAATCTAAGTATGTATACTGGGTTATTTTTAAGTCTTGAAATTGTTTAATATCTGGAAAACTATGGATTTTTAAGGAAAATATTTGGTACAAAAGTTTCAGGATTTAGAGGGGCAAAATCAATAGAGTTAACAATTTTAACCTTGAGTGGAGGTTTGAAGGTCATTTTGGGGCCAACAATTTTTTTTCAAAGGAAATCTATTTATTTTTTTGAAGATTCGTATTTTGCAGAAAAAAAGAAATAACTTTTGTCTGAAAAGTTTTATAAAAAATGTCAATTTTAACATATTTTTTTAAATTTTGTAACATTAAAAAAGTTTTTTTGCTTTAAAAATTTATGAAATTATAAAAAAAAATTTTTTTATACTGCATTTTTCCTCAAACATTTAAGATAATAATTTCAAAATTTTTGATCACAAAAAAATTTTTTTTATGTAAAAAAAATTTTAAAATTACGTTAAATTGAAATTAAAAAAAAACTTTTCAAACAATTGTTATTTCGTTTTTTTGCAAAATACAAATCTGCAAAAAAATAACTTTACTATTTAAAAAAAAAAATTCTGACCCCAAAATGACCTTAAAACCTCCACTCAAGGTCAAAAATGTTACCTTGATTGGGTTTGCCCCGCCAAATTCTAAAACTTTTGTACCAAACATTTTCCATAGAAAGCTTTCGTTTTCCAGCTATTGTGATAAATAAAACAACATTATTAATAATGAAGTGGAGTTAGGCCACTTTAAAAATAGACTTGAAATTAATTGTGTTGAAAAAATGTTTTTTCCTTAACCAAAAATTGTTTTTTATGATAGTTAACTTCTATTTATATATGTACGTTACTACAGTCAACAAAAAAATTTGAAAAATGGAGTTAGGCCACTTTCAAAATAAACGGCTCATATTATTATGACCTTTTGATTTCAACCCTTCAGTCACGATATATTTACGTTCAAAGTCGTTATCAGAGCGTCCCCCCCACTCTATTTTCTATACTATCAATATAAAAAATCTGAAAAAATTCGAGAATGTAGCTTTTAATTAGTACTTTCACTGAAAATTATAACGAACACTGTCAAACAAATTTTAATTTTAATTTTCACTTACCCCATTGAGTGGGGTGTCATTAGATAGGTCTCCTAAAATGCAACAAAATTTGTTAAATTATCTTACGCTGCCCCCTTCTATTTTTTAAACTATCGATGCAAAAAATCTAAAAAAAATCCAGAATGTAGCTTTTAGTTAGTACTTTAAATGAAAATTATAACGAACGTTATTTTGATAGTATAGAAAATAGAGTGGGGGGACGCTCTGATAACGACTTTGAACGTAAATATATCGTGACTGAAGGGTTGAAATCAAAAGGTCATATAACATTTTTTACTGCATTTTAGGAGACTTATCTAATGACACCTCACTCAATGGGGTAAGTGAAAAAAAATGTGAGTTCAATTTTCACTCTATGGGAGGGGGGCCCAAAAATAATAAGTGATTTTTTTTTAATATACTTTTTAGTTTATGTAAAGGGGGTCCAAAAAATTTTTTTTTCAAAAATCTTATCATTTCTGTTTTTATTTTATCATGCAGTCTTCGTCCGTATACCAAATTTCATCTTAATCGGCTTAAAATTTTTGAGGACCGACGGACATGGCGAAACTATAAGGTTTCCTAGTTTTCTACGGAAACCTAAAAACAAAACACGATTGTTTAAAGCAAATTGAGATAACTCTTTGTAAGGGTAGATTTTACAACAAACGCTGTAGACCTATATTATAGGAAATTGAAAGCAAAATATTCTATAAAATTTTCACGTAACATGTGTTGTTCTTGAGATATCTTGAAAAAATAAATATTTTGGGATTTCACCCCTCCCCCTTACACACGATTTTGATGATTTTGAAATGGGACCGTCCTCAAGCCAGACTCAACCAAGTTTCAATAATATCGATTCAGTGGTTCATGAGTTATGCGTGTGACATGGATGGGACAGACACACGGACCGAAAAGTGTTTGTCTTGACCTGAAACGGAAAAACCAATTTAACAATTTTTTTGTCTCATTTTAAAACGATCACAAAGCTTCTCGTATCTTCGATATTGCGAGGAAGCAACAAATGTTTTAACCACCTAATGCAGGCCTGCACAACATACGGCCCGCCAACTTTTTGGATTTTCCATACTTTTTTACTCGAAATTACCTACTAATTTTTATAAATAATCGCAAGAGGTAAATACTAAATAGTACTTAGATTTATGAAGATTGTCACAATTTTTTTTTAATATGTAATTCAATTTTTTTTATTTCAGAATTTTTTCATTATAAAAAAGTTGCATAAAAAAATTAACAATAAATTTTAAAAACAAATATCCGAGATTCCTTGCTTAGTTCTAAGTACCTACTTTTTAAATTTTATGATTTTTCTTAAATGTTTATACTTTTCTAGTAAAAACATTTCTTTCGGTCCGCACAAGTTTTTAATAAAGTATAAGCCTTACATTTTGAGTTGTGCAGGCCTGATAATGTAAATAATCGTGTATTATGGTAACAAGCGTGCATTATTTGAACCACTGTGGTTCATATAATGCACGCATTTTTTGAAGAGGCTGATTTTCTGTTGTTTTAAAGATCTTTTATTGTTTCCTCGCAATATCGAAAATACGAGAAGCTTTGTGATCGTTTTAGATTGAGACAAAAAAAATGTTCTCCGATTTCAAAATTTTTAATTGATCTTTTCGTTTCACGTCAAGACACACACTTTTCCTTTCGTGTCTGTCTGTCTGTCCGTGTGTCCGTCCGTTCGTCTGTCGCCTGAATCTTTGTCACACGCATATAACTCGTGAACCACTGAACTGATATTATTGAAACTTGTTCGGATGGTTGGGTCTGGTTTGTGGACGGTCCTATTTCAAAATCATCAAAATCGTGTGTAAGGGGGAGGATGACATACCAAAATATAATTTATTTCAAGATATCTCAAGAACGACACATGTTACGTGAAAATTTTATAGAATATTTTTTGTAGAGCATTAAATTTCTTATAATATGGGTCTACAACGTTTGTTTTAAAATATTCCCTTGTAAAGATTTATCTCAATTTATTTTAATAAATCGTGTTTTTTTTTTTTTTTTTAAATTGATATTTACTTTGATATATTAACTGTCATTTTGACGTTTGCATAAATTTAGATTTAGATTAAAATTGTCAAAAAATTAAAAATATTTTTAAGAAAAATTTCGAACTAATATTTTTTAGTAAAATTGTGTAAAAACTAAATGGTTAACCAATTTATCCGAGCATCGGTTTTTATTTAAATTGTTCAATAATTATTTATCTGGTGAAGTTGTTTTTTTATTTTGTTTTAATTTTATTTTTGCCTGGTCGATCTCGTTAAAAGATTAAATTCTCTTTCCAATGAAATAATAAGGGCTGATTTTAAATAGTAAACCAGAGTTTTATTATTACTACCTAACATGGTGTTCCATAATCATTTAAAATATGTATATGGAGATGATTATTAGTTTCTGGGTGTAAACCGTGTTCTTCTGGTTGATATTTTAGTTAATATTTTCTCACATAATGCAATGAAAAGTACAACTTTCTGAATGGCAATGTTTGACGAATTATATAATAATTAGTATATCATGATGTACACACAGGAGTCAAGAATTATTTTAACATCCCAGTAGAAAGCTTATAAAAATATCCAAGTATTACAATTACAAATTTATTAAAATTAACATAAAATCAACAAAATATATTTATATAAACACTAATTATATGAAATAGATTGGACGATAAACCCAATATTATAATTATTATATGTAAATATTTTATTAATCATGGAAAGTTCTACTGCTTAAATCCATCAATGCATTAAATTTTTTAAATACAATTAAAATGCTTTCAAGGACATACGACAACCATCGATCAGTAGAGACATCTAGCGGCAAACTACACGAATTAATTGAAATTTAATAATATGGAGAATATGTCACTTTGACGTAAAATAAAAATACTAAAAAAAACATTACAATTTGCGATGGATCAAATTAAATCCGTTTTGTTAGAGAATAAAAATGATAAAAAATTAACGGAGGTTCCAAAAACAGTGAAAGATGTATCGGATATAGGTAAAATAAAATAAAATTTATTTTTAATTATTTTTTGGTAAAATAAATATGAATATAAATAATAAAAAATAATTTTCTCTATTTCACTTCTATGTAAAATTGACTACATAATTACTACTAAATATATGATTTTAGGTTATAAGAGCAAACGTAAACATAACAGAAAACAAGTATTTTCAATAAAGAAGCTAAGATCTAACAAACGAGTTGAATTTCATGACGATGTAAATACTGTTACAGAAGTTATAGATCACTGCTACTACAAGTAATATTTATTATTTACATCATTATTTTCTTAATAATTTTCCGACAATAATAATCTATAATATCTAATGAAAATTGTAGGACAATCGAAAAACAAGAAAATAACACCTGTCGAACATGTATGACAGAATCAGGTAAAATGACATCCTTATATACGACCCAACAATTTAACGGTGTGTCAACAAAACTCTCAGAAATGTTAATGGCATGTGCGTCAGTACTGGTAAATTAATTGATTTTTAAAATTATCAAATTTACCTACTAACGTTTTATTTATTTATTTCATCAGATTGATAACGATGATGGTCTTCCTTTTTCTATGTGCGACTCGTGTATTAAACAATTAAAATCTTCATACGAATTCAAACACTTATGTGAAACATCCGATGCAATATTACGTAATAATCTCGATAAACAAGCGATAAATAATATAAGCATGAAAACCGAAACTTTAGATGAAAACAATTCAGACACAGAAACTTTAGATCCGTTAGATTCTTTAACTGATAACCAACAGGAAAACACTGAAAACCACAGTAGTAAGAAATTAAACATTAAATACAACACCTCCAATTACGAACCGGAGTACATGATTTCTACATCAGATATAATAAATAGAACACATGTGTGCTCTATTTGTACTAAAGCATTTGCTTCCAAGAGGTATTTGAATCAGCATAAAAGACATCACTTCAAGATATATAACTGCAAATTGTGTGAAAAAACGTTCAAATCGTCACACGGATTAATGTATCATACGAAGAGGCATAATAACGTTAAGGACTATGTATGTCCTATAGAGACTTGTAGGAAAAGGTTTATCATTAAACAGTCATTGAATAAACATTTAAGTCTTCATTCCAATGAGAAAACGTATCTGTGTTCCGAGTGTGGGAAGGCGTATTATTCTTATGACGCAATGAGTTACCACATGAAGCAACATTTGGGGACGAGACCGCATTTATGTATCCATTGCGGTAAGTCATTGGAATGCTTTGTATTGAAAACCAATCATCTAATATTTAAGAGCATACATACATTTTTTGTAAAAAAATATTAAAATAGCAAAGATATAACATACTTTAGTATAAAACAAACCTGGATAAAATCGAACAATTAGTTTTTAAGATAATAATTCCCAAAATTCACCTATTTTTTCTGCCATCTACTAATATGTTCCCCCTTACTTTGTCATCCATCCGTTATAGCAAAATATCCAATAAACTATGTAAGTTAGAAAGCTGAAATTTTTACTGATGTATGTTAAAAAAATAGTTTTTTTATGGGGGGTGCTAGAGCTAGGCAAAAAATATTTTTTCTTATACCAAAGCATATGGCACGTAAAAATATATAATCAAACCAGTGGAATTTGACCTTCTTTTTTTTTTTTCGTAACTCAAAAATGGCGCGGGGATCCAAAAGAAAAAAAATTTATACCAAAACAAGTTTGAGGTGAATTAAATCGATGGTTTCGTTATTAAATATTCCTATATTTGGCAATTATAAGATTTCTCACTTTATAAGTGCGATAAAACGGTAATTTTTTTTTGTATTTTTAGGTAAAACATTTATTCAGGCTTGCCATCTTAAAGCCCATATGTGGATTCATAATGGAATAAAACCATATTTCTGTCATTCCTGTGGTAATAGATATACAAGTGGACATCAACTAAAAAAGCACATGCGACGGTAAATTCTGTTTTAATATAAGGTAGTGGCACCAGTCTTGGCAAGGACCCCAGTAATAACAAATTTTTAATTAAATGTACTGAATTAGAAATATTTGTTGATATTTGATTACTACCATTTCTGAATATTAATCTATATACATTTAACTGTCTTACAGCGTGATTTGATGACAATCGGCCAATAGGTGTCAAAATGGTGGACATTTAAACTAATTATTAGTATTATTTAATTATTATATTACCATAGCAACTGCTTTACATTGTTTCAAATTTGATGATTCTTTCTTTTATATCTTTAGTGTCATAGTACTTATCATTTTGTAATCATTAGCAAGTGTCCATCACTGCGTACTCATTACTGGTTTTACCTTTGCCATTACTGGAGAAAAAACATAAACAAAATAAAAGGCTATAATTTAAAAAACAAACTATATTTGCGGACTTTGGTAATTAAATGAATTAAATAAAGAGTTACTTGTTTTATTAGTAACATGAGTTCATGAGAATTACAAAAAACAAGCCCATTTATCAAAAAAAAAAACACGAAAACTTGCTTTTATAGCAGCCATAACTGGTGCCTTTACCTTATAAGTTTATATAAAACATTGATTTTACTATTTTAGTAAAAATATTTTTATTTTTATTAGACACTGCGGTAAAGTTGAACAAACTACAGAACCCTATTCACCTGAAGAACCTTTGGAAGATGCTGGAGATTGATTCTAATTAATTTTATTTTTGAATAAATTGCAAAAGCTTAGATAAAATTATTTTTAAGTATATAAATAAATTTGTAATAAAATTGAACATAGTTTTTATTTAATTAAATAATTTCAGGATATTAATAATAAATAAAAAAATATCTGCCATGTAAATGCATAGTTGCTAAATTCACCAAATGTAGTCAATTATTGAACAATTTAAATAAAAACCGATAGTGTTAAATTGCCTGGCATTGGTTAACCATTTCGATTTTATATAATTTTACTAAAAAATTTTAGTTCGAAATTTTTCTTAAGACGTATCTGATTTTTTTTGTATATTTTTAATTGTTTCATTTAAGATTGCAGCAGTAGCTAACATAGGAAGCATAATAGGCACTCCTGATTGGGCAAACTGCCAGGCAGATTCACAGTAACACAATTTTCACTAACGCTATTAAGATAAGATAAGGAAAGATAAAGGATAAATAACACATTATCTAGCATTGTTACCAAATCGCTCCACGAGTCATTCAGATTTTAAAATAAATATTAATTGTTTTGAATTATAAAATTAATTAATAATAAATGTTTTATATTGTCTTTAAAAGTATTTAAATGAAAATTGATTAACAGAAAAACGTCTATTTGGAACTGTCATCTCTTATACATACTAAATTCAAGTGTAATATAAAGCATATTAGTATTGTTTATTGTGAATCTGCCTGGTGTTTTGCCCAATTAGGAGTGCGTATTATGCTTGTAATCTTAAATGAAACAGACTATAGATTGAAATTGTCAAAAAATTAAAAATATACGAAAAAATAATCAGGTGCGTTTTAAGAAAAATTTCAAACTAATATTTTTTAGTAAAATTGTATAAAAATTAAATGGTTAACCAATGCAAAGCAATTTATCTGAACACTTCATTGGTTTTTATTTAAATTGTTCAATAATTAACTACCTTTAGTGATTTAGCACGAGGAAGCACTGTGCATTTACTTGACAGATGTTTTTTGATTATCGATACTCTACTGTATAATAATATTCAATGTACCTATATTTTCTTATCAAAATACAAATAAAAACTGAAGTTTGTAAAAACTAAATTCAACAATGAATTAATGAGTTAAAATAGGATACCATATAAATAAATAAAATTTATAATAATTTGTTACAAGTGCTCTATTTTATGAATTATATACAATAGATATTATAAAATTAATGATATAATGTTCCTATTTTCAATGATACCAAATAATTATAAATAAAAATTAATAATAAACAAAATAATTATAAATATAGATAAAAAATTACAGTTCATTGTTTCACAGATTGATTTTTCATTTAATTTAAAAACTAATTCATCATTCATTAAAAAAAATTACAATATGAAATTTCAAATATTCGGGTAGCAAAAAGTTTAATTAAAAAAAATTTAAAACTCAAGTCTTTAAAATATATTGGAGTATGTATTTGACTGTTTTGAGGGCGCCAGTCACATAAGAAGTCACTACTGACATAGACTGTAAGTGTAAATACACATATTAATTAGAATAAAAATAAATTCTCGATTAAGATAATCCTGCTGGAATAAAATTGGGTTCACTCTTCGTTCTCTACAAAATGTTAAATAAGATTAAAGACCAAACATAGCACTATAGAATGCATAGAAGGAACTCGTATATGTAGGTACTCTATAATTGATATTTAAATTGGTCGGCACAAGACATTTTTTATACATCATGATACAGAAGAAATTACATAAGTTAACATTTTCTGCTAAGAAATTGAATATAAACTACATTACATTAATTGTTGTTATTGTTAATGTTTCAGATATATTTTAATTCTATTCTGTGATTTTATTTCAAACGTTTTTATTATAAATCATTATAATCATTTTTCTGTTAAAAAAAAATGTTGTTTTGTCAAAGACTTCTTATTTATTTAATATTTCAACAGTTTAACACGTTTTAGTTATTATTATTTCTATACATCTATTTAATTGACAGTTGTAATAATAAATGCTTTTATTTTCATAGATAACTAGATTATTAATATTATTAAAATTATTTTTCAATAAAAACTAAAATGATTATTTTTTGGTCAATTCATAAAAGATACAAAAAAAAGAAAAGGACATATATTATAGAAAATAACGTTCTCTACAACATTGTTTTCTGTTATGAACCATTTGAAAAATAAAAATAAAATGATTGGTTCCTAGTTTCCTTACACAATTTTTTTTTATATCCAAAACATTTTTTTTTCTAATACATTTAAAAAATAATTCGAAATATTAAAAAAATAAGAGAAAATCAGTTATTTCCTAAAAAAATTTTTTTGGGGGAAAAATGAACAGAAATAAATTAAAGAAGAGTATTTTCTACAACTTTAATTTAAAACATATTTTTCTACTGCGTACAGTTTCAAAAATAATTAGAAAAATTCAAAAATTGACACCCGTTTCCGGTTTAGTGATGGTTTTCAAAAATAGGAGGTGCACATCTACAAGAACCTTCAGCTTAAAATTCCATGTTTGTAAGTCTCACCGTTTTGGATGTAGAGCGTTCACACACACATACATCATTGAGATAATGGTCGTACGTGATTCAGGGACCCTCAATACGTGTAATTCCGTTAAATTCTTGAGTTCGAATTTATTCATGATCACTATACTGTATAATAATACAGTACATTTTATGTATGTATAAAAAAGTAAAAACTGTGACTGGTGACCACAAAACAGTTGAGTACCTATATTGATATTACATTGTTTTAAATAAGTTTCTTGATGTGCTAGACCTTCAAAACATTATTTAACAATATAAAAACTAAACAATTAATTTATTTTACCATTTGACAGTCAATTTCCTAAATTGTGATGTATACATAAAAAAGTTTGATTCATGTCCGGTATTATAAAGAATTTTCTTGAGTGCAAAAGCAAATTAGCTTCCACCTAACTCTATTTACTAGATATTAAGAGGGGGGGGGGGGGGGAAGGGTCGGAAAATCGTTTTTTTCAATTTCTAATACTTCAACTTATAAGAAATATTGTCTGAAAATTTGAAGTCATTTAGAGCAAAACTCTTCGAGTTATAAACGGTTGAAAAAAAAAATTTTTATTCATGTATCTAATTTTAAATGCGTTTTTCTCGAAACTTTATCTTTAAGTCGGTAGTCAAAATTTCTTAAAAACCATTCGACCGATCTTACCTAAATTTTGCACATTTCTTTTACATGCTAAATACTCGGTTTTGAACTAAGGATTTTTTTTTCAAGTACAACTCATTTTATAATTAAACAAATAGCAAATAGACAAATTTTAGGCAAAATTCAGAGTTTTTTGATTGCACTTTTGCCAAAAATGAATATTTTTTTAATTCCTTCGTTCAAAACCAAGATAAACTTATGTACTAAAGAAATCTTTTTGGTTTTTTAATTTCAGATGAAGCAGTCATGAGTTATCCCGACTATCACACAGAAACTTTTTGCATTTTGAGGTGCCTCGGTTTTCACCGCTACCAATGGCTTAATTTTTAATATTTTTCAATGAAAATTTCACAAAATATTCTTAAAACATTACTCAATAATGTACAAAAGTTGTAAACAAATTAATAAATAAGGTACTTTGAAAAAAAATCGCAAAAATATGCTTTTTTGTGCATCTCAAACCCTTTCCCCCCCCTTAAATATAAATGACAACACACTCACAGATGTAGCAAATGAAATCGTATATATAATAACCTTAATGCATGCGCGATAAATACAATCAGCGAATGAAATCAAACATATAATGACTTTTACGTATGCGTATTAAGTAAAAATCAGCGACTTAAAATAAGTGCTGCCAAGTGTACCTCATAAAATGCATTAAAATGTTTTAAAATATCGATCAATTTCATAACAATTTCACACCTAGCAGATAGTGTTAGCTGGAAGCTAGCTTGCATTTGCAATCAAGCAATTTCTTTATAATACCCAGGCATCAGTTTTTCAAATTGTTAATATTTGTCATGCCATTTGGTAGGTGCTATATTAAACGTTATATATTAGTGAAATTGTATTATTAAACAAACGAATCTTCGAGTATTTTCAACTGAACCAATAATTTAATTACGTTTTACTTTTTATGAAAAATGATATTATTTTACTATACAAACATGGTTTATACAACTTTTAACTATGTACAAATCGCTTTAAAAATTTTTATTCGTTATACAGGACATTCAAATCATCTATCTTTTCTGTAGATATTAAAATATCTATTTCAAATGAAATGGACAGCGGTCTTTAGTCATATAGATAATATGACATAGAGAAAGTGAGCCATAGCACTTTATGTAAGTGGGTATCAATCATAAATAATAAGAGAAAGCGACATTTCGTGTACTTGTGTCTTTGTCTTTTGACGCATTCGTAAGTCTTCTTTACACAATGACGTATAATTCAAGAACTGTCAAGTTATTTTGTATATATGGTCCGATTTGGGATACAGATATTTTAAGAGCTGATTCCTTGCCTCATTGTGAGTAAAAAATTGTACGGGAAGGTGGGATCTATCTTCAACACCCTCTGAGTTACAATATGTTTAAAAATATCCTTCAGAGTAGTACTTACAAACAAAGATTATCTCGTAACTTCCAAAGTAACGTAACTAGAGTAACCACAATGAGTCAGTTTCATAGGTAATTAACTAACGTATTTTTCAGTATTAGTTCTATTGCTAGCCATGTTTCCAGTTCAGAGTTATTGTTCATCAGTCAGAAAATATATTTATTTTCTTGAAAATTTTTATGAAAATGACATTTTCTCCAAAAGTACCTATAATATGTGGTAATTTTTATCATTAATTTGGTGTGTCATAATGTTACCTAGAAATTCACTATACCAAGTTTGGACCCGGCTTTTACAGTTTTCCAGTTATAAATTTATCTAAATAATCCCCAAAGAGACTACACTATTAAATGATACATACTAATTATGTAATTATAAACAAACATAAATTATGACTGTTTCATTTAGCACTGTTTGACAAAGATAAATAGAGGTCCACAATTTCTTTTTCTCTTTCTACCGACAGTTATCGTTTTCGGTTGCCCCACTTTCTCTATGTTATATTATCTCTATGTCTTTAGTACGGTAAGACAATTAATTTTTTCTGTCTACAAGTTAAAGATAGATTATTTTGTTAAAAATTATTATACAAATCTGTTTTGTCTAAAAATTTACAGTCGAATTTTGAGCATACCCCGTTATCTCTGATTTAAAAAGACACTTCGCTAATTTATAAGCGTAAATCTTCATTATAATCATCACAAATAAATATATTAAAGAACCTCAAAAAAGACAAAACATCTTATTCATTACAATTGATATGGTCATAATTGTTTAAAAACAAAAAAGCATATAAAAAAGATAGTTTATTTACAAAAGCTTATTTTTGCATTGATTTTATTTAACGTTGTACATTAATGTACATACTTTATATATACCCCTATATAAAGCATATATATTATACCCCATACATGCTAAATCTATATAAATCATATTTAATATATTTCTCTAATCTGTGAATTGATCTATGTATAATATTATTTCTTCAATATTACTATACAATAAATGGCTAAACTTTAGTATACCCCATACACTTTTTTTATAATTTGGTTTCTTAATATCTTTTTTTCTATGAGTACGTTTATTTCGGTTTTACTATAACCGATGTAATAAAACCGGGTGTAAAAGTTCGTGTAGATGGCGCTTTACACCCGACATAACTAATCTGGTTTAGTTATGCTATTCCTGTTGACCTACAGGCATAGTATAACTAAACCGGAATAGAGATGGAATAAAAATGCATGTAAACTACACGGACATAATTTTATTATTTAACCAACCTCGAAAAATATAAGTATTTACGGAGTATAAAGATTTCATCGTAATGCACATCGCATTAACATTTGAAAAAGCGTTATCAGTTAAAATATGGTTAAAACACCTGAGACGAAGAGATGGAAAACAAAACGTACTTCATGGGACGTAAATGAGACGAAGTATTTTTGAGATTTCTAGTTAGTACGCCATCGAACTTATAGCGTATTTCAAATCGGAATTATAATTCCAGCTGACGTCACTTATTCTCGTATGTGTAAACAGCACGACTTAAAACGGTTTAACTACATCGGTTATAGTAAAATCGGAATAAACGCACTCAATAATAAAAAAGTGACAATAGACGTTGTTTTTATGTTATTAGTTGCAGTACAGTTGCTACAGTGAGTACGTTTAAACAGCGCTGTTATTCTGGTTTTATTATAACCGATGTAGTTAAACCGTTTTAAGTCGTGCTGTTTACACATACGAGAATAAGTGACGTCAGCTGGAATTATAATTCGGATTTGAAGTACGCTATAAGTTCGATGGCGTACTAACTAGAAATCTCAAAAATACTTCGTCTCCTTTACATCGCATGAATTACGTTTTGTTTTGTTTTCCATTTCTTCGTCTCAGGTGTTTTAACCATATTTTAACTGATGATGTTTTTTCAAATGTTAATGCCAAGGGCATTACGATGAAATCCCTATACTTCATAGATATTTATATTTTTTGAGATTGGCTAAATAGGTTTAACTATGTTCACGCCTTTTTATTCCTGATCTATTCCGGTTTAGTTATGCTATTCTTATAGAACAATTATTAATTATGGCGGTTATAAAGCGCCATCTACACGAATTTTTACACCCGGTTTTATTACATCGGTTATAGTTTAACCAGAATAACGGCGCTGTGTAAACGTACTCAGTGTCTCAAGTTGTTAATATGACACTACTATAAAATGTATTTTATAATTATATTAATTATTTTTATTAACAATCTGATTAATATTTGATCCCTAATGAGACCAAACCGTCCTGTTTTACAAGTTCAGAAATAAAAAAATTAATACCCATTACACTGGGGAAACTTAATTTTTTTTTTAGTGGCAATTTAAAACAATAATAATAAAATAGCAAAAATATTCCTTATATGTTAATAAATATTCAGCAATATACAATATATGGACTTTTGAATCTGAATTTGTTTAACAATGGACGATTATATCATATCGCTCATTTGCTGCGACAACGTCATCACTTAAAAATTGCTATTTTTATATTATATATCTGAGCTTCTTTAACTAACTACGAGAAAAAATTAATTTATCATATAAAGGTATACCAATTCAAAACTTTAAACTTGTCTCCTAAAAAATCACAATTTTTAGGTTATGACGTTGCAGCAAATGAGAGATTATATTATTATATGCAATGTAATGGAGGTCACCAATGCTTAAATATCGTATAATAACTGGCATAAACATACTTATTATTCTGTGGCATAAACACAAGTATCATGTTGCCAACCGACCAAACTATAAAACCGTATACTAAAGTTTTGCCCAATAAATACATTTAAAATAATTCAGGTGAATCTCAGAAATAAAATTATACAAGAAAACACTTGTATTTTTTATGTCATCGCATATAAAAAAATAATAAAAATAAAATATAAAGCTAACAAAAAATACAATACTCTACTATCTTATTCATAAACCAAAAATAAAACAGTCGAATACATCTTACAAAACTTTGCACTTTGTAGACTAAATATAAAAACTAAAGTATATTGAAGATGATATTAATTTAGAAATTCCATTGGCAGATGCTTTTAGGATATGAATAAATAAATAACCAAAGATTTGAAAAATTTTGTAGTCTAGGGAACGTCTATAAACCACGAAATGTATTTTTCTAGAATTTTTGTACCCGCTTTTCCCCACGTAACTTCATGTAGACAATAGCCTTTGATGCTCCTCCCATATATTATTATTTTACAATAATATGTTGATGTAGAACAATTGAAAGTTTGATTATTGTCAATTTTATACATTATTTAGTTTGCATTGTTGTGGTATTTTCTATCTATTTAGTTTTCATTTAACATGACCAAGTCTGTTTTACACAAATTTGATTATTTTTTATCTGTATCCATCTTCTCTTAAAAGATTTACGTGGTTTATGGACATTCCCTTATGTAAGTTATACATTCTATAGCATTTATAACGTTTTCTATAGTCTGATGTATTCTCTATTTTTTTCTCATCGCCTCAGTGGAAGAAAGCCCAATTTAAATACAATGAAATTTATGAACAAAGAATATATAACTAATTTTATTTTATATTACATACATAACATATTTATGTTTATAAAGAATCGTTGATAGTCCGAAAAACAGAATTTAAAAGGGCCTCAAATACACCAATATACTATTTACAAGAGGCTCCAAAATAAAATCAGCATTATATTAATGTTCATAAGGTTCATATATTTCTTGTTTTTTAAACGGTGTAAAATTTTAAATAAGAAATTCATATATACTTATATTCTTAAATTATTTTTATATATGTACATAAACAGAAAAAGAACTTGTTACATCTATGCATTATTTAAAATTACCTAACAATCTACGTACAGTAACCTCTGGATATAACAGTCTCAGATAATCAGAACTAATTTGGTTTCGCCACTGAATAGAGGATGCCTATGAAATTACTATTAAACTGGATGGTTAATTTTCATACTGCTTGTAACAGTCTTTTTTCCCTTAGCGCATGCGCAAGACGGAACACTGAACTCAATTTTAATGTTATATCGAGATAAAGGTATGTGGTGTGTTTATTCAATTGTTAAATTCAAATTTTAACATGCATGTTGTTTATTCTGTTATTCAATTAAAATTTGATAATTAAAGTAACTTACAGGTATTCGCATGATTAACTCACATATGCCCAACATTTAAATTTACCTTGTTAATAATATTACGTTTTAACAGCTCTAATTTCAACAATTAAACTATAATGTTTGAAATAACATGTTTATTATTAGTTTTGATAGATGGTAAGCATCTTGCAATATTAACAAAAAAACTATATTAGGTTTTCAAACCGTCCTATATATAGGACCGTGGGCATATATGGGTTAATAAATGTATTGTAATTGATATACATTCAAACTTGTATGTATTTATTTATATATTTAACAAATAAATTTGAATTTTGAACGTAAGTTGACGCATTGTGTTTTGAGATAAGAATGTTTTAACTTTTAACTATAAAAGTATGAAAATTGATCATGAATTAAAAGAGATTCGATAAATTTTAATATAGGATTGGTCGTTTTGAAACATACTGTTACATCCAAACTTTGCTGTAAACCAAAGGATCCCGCACTTTCCTTATGGAAAAGTGGTTTCAGTTAATTTTTCTGAAATTTTGATATGTTTGATAGTTCTTAACCTGCCAAACAAAAATCTCCATTAGAACAAAGTCTAAAAGACCATAATTTTTAAGTTACAAAGATTGTAAGTTCGTGGAAATGATAACAAATGAAATAAAATAACACGAAGAGTCATTAAGCTTAATTTTGGTTGGCGAGGAGTTGGTGGTCTTTTGAAGGAAGGGGGCAGCAATAAAACCACAGTAATGATCAGTATATTTTGTGTGGGATCTGAGAGAAAAGCTGCGTGAACTAAGATAATAACGAGAACAGACTAAAGAAAAAGATGCTGACGACATTACTTTAAATCTTTTTTGTCATTTGCATTAACCAAGATTTACCCTGCCCCCGCTCCCCTCTCTTTGTAAAATCTTTAATGAATTTTCTATGCAGACATATTCAAGAGACCACCAACTCCCTCCCCTAACAAATATTAAATTTAATGACTCATTTGTTATTTTATTTCAGCTACTTTATTTTAAAGGGCTGAAGTTTCGAATAATCAGTGTTTAAAACGTCTTTGTATAGAATTTCAATAAATAGAGCACTTCCGGCGAGTTCTCTCATTTACCGTGTATTGAAAATTCTATTTTTAATATCCAATTACTCAAAAACCATACGTCCAATTTTTTTTTAAATTAGTAAAATATATGAGCTATCCATAAATAACATATTCAAATTTTAGATTTTTATCTATACATTGCTCTAATGATCGAATAACCTTAAGAGCTGTAACATATCAAAATTTCAGAAAAATTAACTGAAACCACTTTTCCATAAGGTAAATGCGGGATCTTTTAAAAACAAAAAACCTCGATTGCTTATCTGAATCCTTGACTCGATTGATAATAAAGCTCCTTGGCACTTTTGCTTGGTTCTGAGTCCGAATCATCACTGTGTATTTCAACAACCTCGTGATGCTCTGAAGACTTTTTATTTTTACCATCTTTTTGCACTTTTAACCTCACTTTCGACCCGGTTTCGGTCACACTTGTGTGCGGTTGGTTGTTTTTCTTTTTCTGAACTGTCCTGTGTTTTTTCAACACCGGTTGGTCGCGATTACTCGACTCTGTACTTGTATCTTTCGTCTGGATCATACCTGAGGTATCTAAAGGATCGGGTAGAATATGGACATTCTCATCACTCTCTATACTCACACGCTTACGCCCTTCTTTTACTGTGAACGTTACGTTCTGCGGTACAGCCATCGTGTTCAGGAAATTGTTATTTGTGTTCTGTGCGCTGCTCGCGCTCACCATGTTACTCTGAATTATTGTTCCGCAATGTCCCGATTCTACCGCATATGAATTAGTTGTTAAAACGCTACATTGCCCCATGTTGTTCACAGTTGTTATTCCACTAACAAGAGCAGTCGCTTGTTCTTCCGAGACACGTATTAAATCCCTAAACTCGGGGCTGTAGATCGTGATTTGCGATTGTGACGGATGAATCATTTCAGCAGATATGAGACGAGGTGAAAACGATGTCATATCTGTTATGTTAGATTGGTCAGAATCAACTTTCTTCATTATCATATTCGCGTCTGAAGTCTTCTGCATGACTTTATTGTCGATGTTGTTGCTTTCTTCTTTAACTAGCACATCACATTCGACCATAGGTATTATGTATGGGTTCGTATTACTGTATATAGTGTTTGAGTTGTTTATCGCGATTGGAATTCCCGATATGAGTTCGTTCGCACCGACTATTTGTTTTATGTCTGCCGCCGTGTTGCCCGAGACCTGAACTAGTGTGTTAGAGTCTACAGTTATAGGTTTATTGTAAACGTTAGTCGTTTGCATTGCAGGTACCAAATTATTTTCTATATATTCACGTAACATAGCGTCTGTTTTTTCACATTTTAACTTGAACTCGAACGCGATCAGAAGCGACCTGAGACATTCCAAACAAATGAGACTCGGTAGACCATCTCCTGATACGACCTAAAACCCAAACGGTACAACCAGTTACAGTAAATACTGAAAAAAATATAGAATCTAATTATTACCTGTACGGACGAACACGCCATCATCATATCTGATAATGCCATTTGTACGCCCGACGTTTCAGCCGAACTGAATATGGGAACTGCATCTCCTGATTCGCTTAAACAAGCCCGACACATTGGCTCTGAATCCATCATTGGATTTATTTCATTAATCGGACTAAAACTTCCGCGAATCACTCAACAAGTACACTTCTAATTGGCGTCATACTTCAAACAAAAAGTAGGCTACCAAAATTGTTTTTATGATAAATTGACATTCTAGTTTTGCTTTAATCGATTAACAGCACATGTGCGTGTACTTTTAAAACATCTGTGGTTCAAATTTAATATAGTATTTTTCTAGAAATTACACCTTGTAAAAAAAATTGTTTGAGACGCGTCACGACGCGAAATTATAGTACACCATCTAGCGGCCAAAAGTACAATTAAAAAGACAGCAAAATAAAAACACTGTTGCATGTTCAGTTATTTATTATTGTACCAAAATTAGAATACTCTACATATTTTGTTTTAATTAAATAAAGTACATCGATATACTTCTATAAATATAGATTTCTTTTATTTCCAGTTAGTATAGTGCATACAATGACTCTAATCTTATAATAATTTTATTCACTGATTATGCTAATTTTAAGCACACATTAGACGAATATTGTATATCATACAATACGTTTACACAGCGCTGTTATTCTGGTTTTACTGTAACTGGTATAGTAAAGTCGGGTTTAAAAATGCGTGTAGATGGCGCATTATACCTGATATAACTAATCAGGTTTAGTTATTCTATTCTTCTTAACCTACAGGCATAGCATAACTAAACCGGAATAAAGACGTGTGTAAACTGCACAGATATAGTTATATCTATTTAGCCAACCCCAAAAAATATAAGTATCTGCAGAGTATAGGGATTTCATCGCAATGCATTTCGCATTAACATTTGAAAAAACGTCATCAGTTAAAACACCTGAGACGAAGAAATGGAAAACGTGATTCGTGAGATGTAGAGGAGACAAAGTATTTTTGGGATTTCTTGTTCACTATCGAAATTATAACGTACTTAAAATCAGAATTATAATTCCAGCTGGCGTTACTTATTCTCATATGTGTAAACATCACCGCTTAGAACGGTTTAACTACATCGGTTACAATAAAACCGGAATAACAGCGCTGTGTAAACGTACTCATAGACATAGAGACATGGAATGTGCATTTTGTATTACCATAATGTGTCAAATTCAATTACATTACTTTACAAGTAAATACACCAACGTATACTCCATTTTTTTTCACTCATGTTTAACTAATTACCCAACGCATGCTCTACCTTTTTCTTTTGTGAAGAGTATGTTTTTTAATCAGATCCATGTTCTATGTCAATGGTGTATATAAAGTTTTAATGGTACTTGTTTCTTATGCCGACACCATATGAATAAGTTATATTGAGTACATATACACACTCCTATGCATTCTGTTTGATCATATCAGACATCCAGTTCACAGTTCATTCTGGCAGAAATCGAATTCAAGTTTTTATTCAAAATAACCCCCAGCTTTCTCACCGAAAATTACAAGTAGCAGAGAATATCCTAACCAAGAACAGGTAATTTACTATTTCATTTTAATTTTCTGAACATATACCCAGGAAAATGTGAACAGATTAGATTTGAGTAGATCCAATTTGATCTAATTAGATTAAACATCCACTGTTTCCAGTCAGATCTGCTTGGATCTGATGTTAAAGCGATAGACACTAAATCCAATCAATATTAATTAGATCAGGCTATTTTCGAGATCCGAACAGATCTAATTCGATCAGATTTGATCAAGTTTGATCTAATTAGATTAAACATCCATTGTACCTGGTCAGATCTGCTTGGATCTGATGTTAAAATGATAGACACTTAAATCCAATAAGAATTAACTCAATCAGGTTATTTTCGAGATCTGAACAGATCTAATTGGATCAGATTTGATCTAATTAGATTAAACATCCATCGTATCTGGTCAGATCTGCTTGGATCTGATGTAAAAGCGATAGACACTTATATCCAATCAAAATTAAATAGATCAAGCTATTTTCAAGATCTGAACAGATCTAATTTTTTACCGGGTACACTTATAGTCTATGTTCATACTTCTATGACTGATGCCGGCATAATAAATAAGTACCATTTAATTCATGGAAGATTATACAGAGTAATTTTTATTATTTGATTATAACACAATGTATAAAAATGAGTGTACAGTAATTTAATATCTTCACTATTTATACTATGTGTTTTTTTATTAACCCTTTCAGCCCTAAATTTTTAATATTGAAAATAAATTTCAAAACCATAATAAGTACTCTACTGTAAATATTATGGTGGCAAATGCCATTGGCAGGATTGAAAGGGTTAAAATATAGTTAACATAACAAAACATTAAAAATAACTAATGATCCCTTATTCCAGTGGGGCAAATTGATTATAAATGGTCAACTACTCAATATAGGCCATGGCTACTGAAATTTAGTTTAGTTTAGTATTAATTAATCAAAGAAATAGTTGACATTTATCCCCAATCTGCGCCTGTCACTTTAGTACAGTGTTAAATTATGAAAGAGGGGTCTCCCCTATATACGAACAACCTGTATTAAAACCTTCAAGTATTCGAAAAAAAAAATTAAATAAATAATAAAAAATATTAAAACAGTATATATAGCAAATTTGTTTTTTGATTTTTCATTCACCTTATAAAAAAGTAAATTTACGCTATGTTACAATATCCAGCACAACTACTATTCGCATTGGCATTATCGTTGGTCACATGAATTCCTCCGAATCCAGAAGAATTCCCTTCCCATAATCCAGGGGTCTGAATTATCTACAAAAAAAATCACATGATAAAAATACTTGAGTTAAAATAGCATGGTGACTTTGTGATAATTTATTGCAAACAACAATCCTTAATATATATAAAGCTCAATGTCTCTCTGTCCGTTAGTGCCCTTATAACTTGAGAACCACTTATCCGATTTACGTGTTTTTATTATTATTCAAAGTAACATAAGGAATAAGCAGTGACGATAATAGTAAATCAAGTCGGAAAAAAGTTTGCCGCCAGCGCGCTCTTTTGCAATACGCTGCCTAAACCGTTCAATATTGAACAAAATAATGTAGTAAATAATTATGTAGAATCAAAAGATTTAAAATAAAGTCTGCGATACCATTTATCTAACTTTTATATTTAAGCCACAATGACTTATTTTATGTTACAAAGAAAATTAAAAATGTTTGGGTAGATATAATTTACCCTTTACAGCATCCAATTTGGTCTTTTAGTTTAGGAAATAACTTTAAATAAATTTATATATGGTAAAAATATTAAATAATGCATCAACTAAGGAAAAAATTCTGCATCATAGATGGGGGCAGGAGATTGCGATTTGCATACGCTTGGTAGGTATTTGAACTCCCTCAGCTCGGTCGTTGTGTTTTGATCGTCAATTGTTTACTTTGTTTTCAATAATTAACTTTTAAATTTTAACAGAACACAAATTATTTGTATTTTTTGTTAGGTAATTTAGGTGTTAATTAGTTATTATTACAAGAATAACTAATCGTGTTTGTACTTAATTCAACTATATTTTACAAAAATCCTTAACAATAATTCCATAGTCCACGCGAGTGAAACCGCGGGTATAGCTAGTATTAGATAAAATAGAACATGACATACTTTTTGAACGAGTTCTTCAAAGGCACATTGTACTCCGTCACACGTTTTAGCACTTGCTTCAATAAACAATGTGTGGTATCTCCTCGCAAACTTCATTCCTTCCTCTCTCGTCACTTCACGACTTTCCTGTACAATTTTATAAAATTTAAAGTTTTGTTAGATCATTATCTAATGTCCGGTATTATAAAGGAGCTAGCAAATTTACTAGCTAGCAAGCACTTTCAAATAGGGTATTAATTCTGTGATAGTACAGTCGGGACTCGTTTATTTTAACGCTCGTTTATTTTTAACTCTCGTTTATCGTAAATGCCGACTTTCGTTTATTGTAAATTTTTTCTCCTCCTTCACCTCCCACCATTCTCGAGTCATGGCTACTTGACCAATCAGCGTTGACATCACAGAACGTATTGCCAACTTAAGAATAGTAAAAAATGACACTTCCCGATTAGACAAAATTGTCTGCGATAGTTTTTTCATGATTTTGCAATGTCGAATTTGTACTTCTTTGATTGTATGTTGTTAAAATATCAAAAAATACGAAGACAAGAATAAATAAAGGATTTCTTGTATTTGATATTCTATTATACATTTATAACATTTGAATACATCTTCGTGGTGATGTCAATTCCCGCGCCAACGCTGATTGGTCAAGGATCTACACATAACTTGGTGTGAGCCCCTCTCGACTTGAAATAAACGCGCGTCATATGATTCAGAAGGTTTAAAATAAATGAGTCCCGACTGTACCTATCTATGGATTAGCTATGAAATTTAGAGCAGTGATTCTTGAATGTATAACACAGTTGACTCTGACTGTACAAAATGATTTTCATAATATCGCCACTGTTTTAATACCATTGGTGTTTACATATCACGCATGCACGAAAATTGTCAAACATTTCATGAAACTAAAGGAGAACTGTCAGATAGGTTAGAAACCTCATTTGAAAGTGTTTGCTAGCTCCTTTATAATACCGGACATAAGTCTTGTAAATATTTTAAAATTAAGGTTACACACTTTGAAATACCAAAAGATTTTCATGTTTTTAAAAAATAAGTTTGATTAGAAAACCAATATTATTTAGATATTATATTAAGGGTTGAATTTAAGATGTGGTGATTTTCTCTGCCTCATTTCAAAAATATTAGTTGTAGCCTTTTTAAAAAAAATAAATTGACTTTTTGAATTTTCAAAGTAAGACAAACCTGATCAATTTTATTCCCCACAACCATTTTTACGATATTATTTTTCGTCGAATAGGTATCGAGCTCATTCAACCACGTCTCTAATTTCGTAAACGTGTTCCGATTGCTAACATCATAGACAAGTATAGCACCTTGTGCATCTCTGTAATAACTTGGTGTTAAGGTTCGGAATCTTTCTTGTCCTGCCGTGTCCCATATAGCTAATTTTACCGTATTACCATCTATTGTTACACGTTTTGTTTTGAAGTCGACACCGATAGTTAAAGCTTGCTCTGGATCAAAGCTGTCATCAATAAATCGTAGAAGTAAACTATAAAATAAAATGTTTTTAAATATTTTCTTTAATTGTCTCACTGATATTCATTCATACCTTGATTTACCAACACCACTTTCTCCTATGATTAAGATTTTTAATGTAGTCAGTATCTCACTATCCATGTTTTTTTATATTTGAAGAACAGGATGTCAAATATATTTATTTATTTAAATATTTATGTTTTATTTACACGTCAAGTATAGTATTTCTTCATAAATAACATAATTACTATATTTTAGAATTTTATTGTGATACAAGATTCAATCATTGACACAAAAAACTTGTTTAAAAGATAACTACGTTTTATATTTATATCATATCTTTTTAAAAACGATGATGAAATGATGAATAATAGCAATTTGACATTAATGAGAATGAAGTTGCAGCTATTAGTACCAATTGAGAATGTAAAAGTTACTATATACTATACTACAAATATTTGTAAAAATAAATAAATAATAATACATTTTTGCGATTTTTGGTTTCTCGCAATTGACATCGTTTAAAAATGGTTTTGCGTTTCAGGTTAAGATAAACACTTTTCGTTCCGTGTCTGTTCCTGAATCCTTGTCACACGCATAACTCACGAACCACTGAACCGATAGTAATGAAACTTGGTTGGATGGTCGGGTGGTTTGACGGTTCCATTTCAAAATTGTTCAAAATCATTAAAATCGTGTAAGGGAGAGGAGACATCTCAAAATATTTATTTTTTCAAGATATCTCAAGAACGACACATGTTACGTGAAAATTTTATAGAATCTCTTTTGTAGAGCATTCAATTTCCTATAATATTGGTCTACAACGTTTGTTGTCAAATATTCCTTTACAAAGATTTATCACAATAAATAATTATTCTATGAAAAATACTGTTTATTTTTAATAACGTATAAATTACAAAAATCTCCTACAATACATTTTTTTAAATTATACCTATTCATAAACATATGTAGGATTACTTATTTATATAAATTATTATTATATTGTTTTAATTTTTATATTTAATTAATCTTTATTTAATATTACCTAATTATAACTAAATATGTTATAAATTCAATCATAATCTCGACATTACGTACTCAGGCTAAAAAATAAAAATAAAATATATTAATTAAAGTTCTATTGTTTCTATTTTTTCTGACTGACCGAAACAAACCAAAATGAATTAGGTTTAAACATCATTCTTGACACAAAAGACATTTCAGATAATGGACTGATAGCGTGCATATGTAAATGGCTAACTGAATGGAATGGGGGCCAATGGAAACCTAAAAGAGTATCTGTCATATTCGCACCATGCTGCGTTAATAGGTCATTTCCAATTTTTACCAACTTCTCGACTAAAATAAATATTTAAATTATTTATTAAATAAAATTTACTTGTATGTTTTATTTTATTTTTCACCTAATTCTTTTTTATCTGTAGACAAATGTTTGGCATCTCGTATATGTTCTTTAGGAACAATTAAAAAATGATGTTTCGCTGCTGGGCGTATATCACGGAACACTATAAAAGTACCATCGTCGTATAATACTTCATTATTTTCTAAACCGTCTGCAATTTTACAAAAAATACACTTCTTCCGATCTGCCATTATATTTTTTACTTAAAAAATGTCATACGTCAACCTGGACTATGTCAACAATTAAACGTCAGTGTCAAAGTTGATAACGTGAAGTTATCTTCACATTTTTAATAAAGTATACCAACATGAATAAAACAAAATTACTTCGATTATCTGATTTTTAAACCAACAATGGAAAATTAAAATTAATGAATTTAAAGAAAAAATTAAGAAGCCAATAATTTATAATAGAGGCGATGAATTTCAATACATTGAAATTGTACGAAAAAAATAAAATCTCATTTCTTTCGAGGCACTACGAGCCTCAAAAATTAAGCTGACATAACTTTAGTTCGCGTTCTTAAAATTCAAAATTGACTTCAATTTTTTTTAACTTGCTCAATATCGTATATTTGTTAAAAATAAATAAATAAACAGAGATACTAACTTTTCATATTTTTTTGTCTCTGGCTAGACTAGACTCGTGGTTACATTTTATAATTTGTTTGTGAGCGTTAACATCAGTTTACAAAAATTAAAGAATTTTAAGAGTAAAAAAATTACACTAAACTCCAAAATTAAGGGATCACTAAATTTTTTCAATATTTTTAGGTATTTTTGAATGGCTGCATCTCTGCGAAAAATGGTCGTAGAATAGTTTTAAAAAATAGTTTTTCGAATCATTTGTTGAAAATTTTAATATCCTTAACGATAATCTCTTTTTTTCAAGATGAAATGTCGAAAAAAAATTTCAAAAATGTATTTCATTTTTGAGAGGCTCTACAGAACTTGAGAATTTTTTTTGGTATAATCAAATAAAGGATGTTTGTAGATCAGACTTTTTCTTTAATTTGCTTTTTTTTATTGCTGTACGACCATTTTCAACCAAGTTATTTGCAATCAAAGCAAAATTACATATATTTTGGGATAACTAGAAACAAATAATTGTAAAAAAATTCAAGGGAAGATCTGAAAGTTTTTTCTTTTAGGCCCTTTAGTTTTTATTTAATAATAAAAAATTTCATTCTGAAAATTCCAGTTGAAAGTGATCTAAAAAATTGCATTAAAGTATCTATGTTTTTTTAAGTTAAAAGTATCCCTAAGATATCTGCGAAATCCTGAATCGCTGATTTATTTTAGTGATCCCTTAATTTTGGAGTTTAGTGTACAAAAAATAGATTTTTATAATTGCACGTCGCTTCAAACCCGCTCTAAAAGACAGGATCAAAATTTTAGGGGGGCAAAAAGTAGTCATTGCCCCCCCCACACTGAAAATGTTGGGGAGCAGTTGTCCCCCCTGCCCCCCGGATCCGGCACCACTGTTAACAATGCTTATATTTATATCACATTCGTATTTTTAAATATTGCCATTTAATTTAATAAACATAGAGTATAAGGAATTTATTTATAGATAAAAATATAACAGTAACCTTTAAACAAAGATATACATCCGTCCTTTTCCAAAATGATATCATCAACATTACCTGTATAACAGGTACGAAAAGTTCCAATCGATTTATACGAAACTATGCCTTAAGGAAGCTATTTATTCTGGTAACTTTCGTTTGTACCCAACCAACCATAAATGACTCAGAAAGTCAAAAATGATACAACTACAACAAAATGAGATGGATATACGCAAATATGAATATTAAACATACCCTTTCTCTTTCTAACAATTAAAAATGACTTAAGCCATAACAATAAAGTTAGTTAAGTAAAGTTATACCTTTACACACCTGTTGAAAAGAATGCGTTGGACTATTGTAATGTTTAAAATAAAATAGACGAAATATATCATTTTACACTGTGCAATATGTGAAAAACTAATTTAAAAATGGGCTTTAATTTACTTATCTTAAGTACACTTTGCGTCGTATTACTTTTGCAAATTGTTAGTGCGGACACGAGATGTGGAACATTGAGTTGCAGAAAGATGCAATATTGTTCAGCTTATCATCAAAAATGTGAAGATTGTTCTAATATATGCGAGGGGCACAATGCTGATCAAAGAATTTGTGAAAGAGACTGCCAGGGTAAATAATTTAAACAAATTATAATTATTTTTAAGTACCCAAGGATGAATTTAGACTATAAACTTTAATTCAGAAGGTAAAACAACTAACTCTAATTTTGATTTATATACACAGGGTCTTTATAAGTGAGATAGAACCCGATATAGTTTGGTGCCTTTATAAATAAATAACGTAAAGGCACCAGTTATGGCCGCTATAAGAGCAAGTTTTCGGTTTTTTTGGATTAATGGGCTTGTTTTTTGTAATTCTTATATTTAATCAATTAAATTACCTAAGTCCGCAAATATAGTTTATTTTTAAATTATAGCCTTTTATTTTGTTCATTTTTTTTCTCCAGTAATGGCAAAGGTAAAACCAGTAATGAGCACGCAGTGATGGACACTTGCTAATGATTACAAAATGATAAGTACTACGACACAAAAGATATAAAAGAAAGAATCGTCAAATTTGAAACAATGTAAAGCAGTTGCTATGAAAATGTAATAATTAATAAATAAATTATACTAATAATTAGTTTAAATGTCCACCATTTGGACACCTATTGGCCGATTGTCACCAAATCACGCTGTAAGACAGTTAAATGTTGATATTCAGAAATGGTAGTATCAAATATCAACACATATTTCTAATTCAGTACATTTAGTTAATTTGCCATTACTGGGGTCCTTGCCAAGACTGGTGCAACTACCTTAAATATATCTATTTTGTTTCACTGTTCCTACTTACTGAATATAAACAATAAACATAATGCAAAAATAGGAAAAATAAAAATTTAAATAGAAAACAATATTTATTTTAACATACCCAAGATAACCGACCCTGCTGCCCCCCACAGTAGGGCCTGTTTATATAAATACTTAATACATAAATTTTTAATTTTAAACTTTAATAAAATTAAATTATACTTTTTTTTTAATTTTCCTAAATCTATTTTTCAGACTATTTACTTGAAAAACGAGAAAAGAAAGTCGAAGAACTTAGAGGTATGTATTATACTAAAAAAACAATATCAATATGAAATATAAATACGTATTATATTTTTTTAGAACATGTACGACATCTAGAGAATATGATCAACGTTTCGTTAGGGTTAGCAGGTGTCTCTATTGTAGGAATACTGTTAGTAGCAGTTGTCGTTTTTGTTAATTGTGTTCAAAACAAGAATGTTTCACTGTCGCGTCTTCGAGATTATTTTAATAAGAAGAAGGTAAGTCCCATTTCAATAATTAGTAATAGGTATTATTAAAAAACTGACCAAGTCAGTGGCGTAGATAGCTTTTTACGATGGGGGGCGATATGACAAGTGGTGGCTGAGGGGCCTCTAAAATACGCGAAAAAAATGATTAATATGTTAAATTGAATGACCTTTTTTTTTTGATCATATATTTTTTGTATTTAATTTACTTTTTATTACTAAAAAAAAGGTAATTCAAAATTTTAAAATAACTGAAGACCTTTTTTTTTACTTTTAATTTACCAAATTTTTCCCATTTACTTCTACAATTTTGTTCATACTTGGAAAATTAAAAAAAAAAATCTTTAACTAAACTCATGGGGGGTAATTGATCATCCCAATCACCCCCCTATCTACGCCACTGGACCAAGTGTGTATTGGGTACGCACATGGTAGGGTTCCGTAGCCATTCTCACTAACATTCCCTACTTGATAATACGTATCAAGACCTATTTTATGTTGACGAAAGATGTAATCTCTATAAAAGTGTACGTATTTGTATGATGATTTATAAAAAAAATAGTTAAGTATTTCTAAATTTTTTATGAACTATTTTTGCTCGTGTTTGTTATAATTTTCATTAAAATGACTAATTAATTTGCATCGATAGTTTAGAAATTACAGGAGGGTGCTCAGATAACGACTTTGATAGTAAATATCTTGTAAATGAAGGGTTAAATCAAAAGGTCTACAAAAATTTGTTTGTGTTATTTTAGGAGACTGAATCGATATTAACTAAACTTGGTTGAATGGTTTTATAGAGTCTTTTTTGTAGAACATTCAGTTTCCTATAATATACCTACATCTACAATGTTTGTTGTAAATTTTCCCTTACAAAGATATATCTCAATTTGCTTTAAAAAATCGTTATTTGTTTTTTTTTAAATTGATATTTACTTTGACATATTAAATGTCATTTTGACAATTTAAATGTCATTTCGATGTTTGCATAAATTTAGATTTAAAGCCTCTATACACCACCCAATTTGACATTCAAATTGCAGGGTCGTGTATAGGCAAGTCGGGGCGATTATATATAAAAAACATTATTTACCAGGGGCGCCGACTCCATGGGGCTTAAGGGACTCAAGCTCCCCCAATATTACCGTCGGGGGGATTAATTTATAGGTTCCAATATGTTAGTGAGTATATTTTGTAAAATAATGTAGTCATTATGAAAAATTATTAGAATTATGGAGATTTTTGGAAAGTTAATCGTTTAGGCAAGTGAAATATATAAAATATAAAAATTTATTTTGTACACAAATTACAAATAAAGGCACAATAAAACGTAATGAAGGAGTTTATTTGCAGAATTGTAGATATTTTAATAGTCGATCATATAGTATACAAAAAAATCAGGTCTGTATTAAGGAAAAATTTAAGTCTGAAACATATTTTTTTAAATTAATTATATTAATTTTATAAATATATGATATATATAAATAATTTTTATAAAAACTTTAGGCATGGGACATTTTTTAAGTTTTTGTACTTCTAAACCCAGTCCATAAGGTTTTACTAATCATTCCAACCCCATATACGTATGTCACTTTAAATTTATTTTATTTGATTAAATATCATAATTTTTGCTATCTAAAATATAATTAATTTTATAAATATGTTTCAAAATTTTCCTTAATACAGACCTGACTTGGCAGTTTTTTAGGTTAATAAATAAAATTATTAATTAAATGAAAACAAAATTCAAGAAAAAAAATTGTTTATGAAAAAAGCTTCTAACGTCAACTTTCTTGGGGGGAGGGAGGGGGGTACACAGTATTATTATTTTGTCTTATATAAGGGAAAAGGGAGTCCAAAAAAATTGAGCCACCCCAATATTTTTAACAAGTCGGCGCCCCTGCTACTTACTATAACAGTACTCGATTTGCCCCCACTCTACCTCACTACAAATCAGCCCTGCAGATTGGGTGATGTATAGAGGCCAAAAATTTCGAGTTAATATTTTTTAGTAAAATTAAAATGTATCGGTTTTTATTTAAATTGTTCAATAATAAACTAACTTTGTTGAATGTAGCACGAGGAAGCACTGTGAATTTACTTGGCAGATGTTTTTTTTTACTAATTACAGATCAATCTTAAAAACTGAAACTATCGGCAAGACTTGTAAATAAAAATGATGAGGCTTATTTCGTCTGAATTAAAGTCAATCTCGAGTCATTTCATAATAATCACTTTTCAAGTCAACTTCGAGAGTTTTCATGAATTTACAATATGTTATAAAGGATTTTGTATGGATGTGTTCCAGTATAATTTTAATTTTTTATAATTATTTATAATAAATTTATAACGTATTGAATTATTTTTTTATATTTTTTTTAATGCCAAATATCTTAAAAACTGTGCATTTTACGTAAAATTATCAAGAGAGCTTGTGATCGACAAAATGCAGAATTATATAAAAAACATATTTTTGAGACAAAATATTAATTTGTCTATATTTTTTATAAAAAATAAAAACAAACATTAAAATTTTAACAAATACTCATGCTTCGATTTTTTTGAAAAAAATATGTCTTATAGCTTATTTTATTCTGCCGTTTGGCTAGTTAGTTTACTCTTAATAATTTTGAAGATATACATTTTTAAGCGCAGCGCCGAGCTAGTCTGAGTTTCCTATACGGACGCGTCGCTTGGCGCTGCACTTAAAACTATTAAGAGTAAACTAACTGGCCAAACGGCATTATCTTCAGAATAAAATAAGCTATAAGAAAATTTTTTTTCAAAAAAATCGAAGCATGAGTATTTGTTAAAATTTTAATGTTTGTTTTTATTTTTTATAAAAAATAAAGACACATTAATATTTTGTCTCAAAAATATTTTTTTAATATACAGGTGGGGCAATAGTGTGTGGAAGTTCGATATTTCGTACACCATAACAGATAAAAACATTTTTCTAATGCAGATGCAAACTGTGGGTAAATGCGCATACATAGAAATTATTTTCTATATACAGGGTGCTACAAAAAAGTGTGGCACGCTTAAGGTAATTTTTTTTAAATGGAATGCCCTGAATATTTTTGCATATTTAACACTTCTCTTGGGATGTTTATTCATATCTAAAATATTAGCCCCATCTAATGTCCGGTTTAGACGTAATAGTATTATTTTCAAAAAAATGAATGTTTAAATTACTCCACTTAAAAATTCACCACTTCCGCGGCCGCATCTTTGAAGAGGAAATTAAATATGGACCTTACTGTAGGTGGTTGTAGGGTGCTCTTGTTTTAAATATCTTAGAGCTACCATGTATATGAATAAACATCCCAAGAGAAGTGTTAAATATGCAAAAATATTCAGGGCATTCCATTTAAAAAAAATTACCTTATGCGTGCCATACTTTTTTGTAGCACCCTGTATATTTGAAAATAATTTCTATGTATGCGCATTTACCCACAGTTTACATCTGCAATAAAAAAATGTTTTTATCTGTTATGGTGTATGAAATATCGAACTTCCACACACTATTGCCCCAACCTGTATAATTCTGTATTTTGTCGATAAAAAATCTTTCTTAATAATATACGTAAAACTCACAGTTTTTAAGATATTTGGCATTAAAAAAAATTAGCTAAAAAATTTAATACGTTATAACTTTTTTATAAATAATTATAAAACATTAAAATTATACTGGAACATAATAATATCCTTACAAAAGCCTTTATAACATATTGTAAATCCATGCAAATCCTCGAGGTTGACCTGAAAAGTGATTTTTTATTTATGGAATGACCCTAGATATACCAAAAAATGATATATACCTATCTCTAATCTCTACCAAACCGGCCACTTTGACCGGTTGGTTATTTAGCTGAAAAATATTAATTTAATCAATTAATGCAAGGGATAGGAAAAAAAGAGCTTGAAGAAAACAAGAAATCATGTTTTTCACTAAAATTTTTATACACGATATGATAAATGGCAGTAATTAACAATTTAAATTTTAACTTTCCTTAGCGCAAAATTTAAAACCGGTTGATATATCTAGTGTTAACAGTGAATAACAATATTTTACAGGTAAAGAACATATCAAACGGGGTACAGCAGAAAAACCATCCATCTACTGTTACCGTCAACATGGGCAAACCTGAAGACCTCCGTCTAGAAATGCCGGCTATACCACCACACAGTCCCGCGGCTTCGGACGCCACGACGGTCGGCATAAAGCTAGGGGACAGTCCCGGTACTATGATGACCACGACGACTACTATGAGTCGCAGAACCGGGCCTGCAGAGGACAGGGCCCCAGATTACGCCTACGATAATCCGGCTTTGGCGCGTACCCCAACTCCACATTGAAATGTTTCAAATGTTCAGAAGTAAAAGCAAAGATAACCTTTGCCCCATACCCTTTCCTAATGTTATGTAAAGTAGTACCATATATAGAGGTGTACCGGAATTTCGGCCGAAAATCACTCTATGTAGATTTAAAGTGAATATTTTAACGTCACTACTATTATATTATTATTTTTATATTAAATTGTTATTGACACTATAATTGTAATTACATTCGATCGAAAAGAACGTATGCTATACAAAAAAATTAACGAAATTATAGCTACACAAATAGTTTCACGAGAGCTGTAAAAATTGCAGAATATGTAGAAAACATAATTTTTATAATTTAATGTATTTTCTTAAAGAAATACCATATACAGGGTGGGGCATTTAAAGTGTTACAGTTGATTATCTCAGAACCATCGCATATTTGAAAAAAATATTTCACCCAAAAAATGTTTGGTTGTTAGGGGGTAATCGAATAGTAATATTTATTTGCTATTTTAACGTGGCCTTCAAGGATATTTGAAGGTCAACATCATTTTTTTAAATAGGAACCTATAGTTTTTATTTAGTAATCTTATTCTACGTGAAAAAACACGAATCTTTCATGGAAAACTTTTTTTTGAACAACCCAAGCTTTCCAAGGTATCTAACAAAATAATTCGAGATTTTGAATTTTCAAGAATTTTTTACTCAGAAACCATAAACTTTAGAAAAAAAGTACAAAATACAAAAAAATGTTTATTTTGGTCTAATGAAACTTGGAGAATTATTCTAGATTTTTTTTAACATTTCGTACTTTTTTTTGTTTTTGCTAAAATAAAATAAATAGAAAAAGTTTTTAAATTTTTTAAAATAATTCTCCACGCTTTATTAGACCAAAATAAATATTTTGTGTATCCTGTACTTTTTTTTCTAAAGTTTGTGGTTTCTGAGTAAAAAATTCTTGAAAGTTCAAAATCTCGAATTATTTTGTTAGATACCTTGGAAATCTTGGGTTGTTCAAAAAAAATGTTTTCAATGAAAGATTCTTGTTTTTTCACGTAGAATAAGATTACTAAATAAAAACTGTAGGTTCCTATTTTAAAAAATGATGTTGACCTTAAAATATCCTTGAAGGCCACGTTAAAATAGCAAATAAATATTACTATTCGATTACCCCCTTACAACCAAACATTTTTTGGTTGAAACATTTTTTTCAAATATGCGAAGGTTCTGAGAAAATCAACTGTAACACTTTAAACGCCCCACCCTGTATAACAATGTTATTATTGATTTAAGATAATAATCTATGTATTTATATTTAAAATATAATAGTAGTGACGTTAGACGTGAAATCCGGTAGACCTCTAACCATATATATATTATTATAACACGTTTTGTTCTCCGATTTCAAAATTTTAAATTGATCTTTCCGTTTCAAGTCGAGACAAACACTTTTCGTTCAGTGTCTGTTCACTGAATCGATATGAATGAAATTTGGTTGGAAGGTTGGGTCTGACGGTCTCTTTTAAAAATCATCAAAATTGTTTACAAGGGGGAGGGGTGACATTTCAAAATATTTATTTAGTTTAGATTTTTGAATATATAAGGGGAGTAGGGTAATTTTCAGAAAACAGCTCAATATTTTAGTTAAGTATTTAATAATATATTGTAACTAACACATATTTGAATCTCATATTTAATTTCTGTTTATGATAGCACTTTTGTAGAATAAGTTGCTTTGACTTCTGAACATTTTAATTAAGACAGCGGCGTAACCAAGATAGTACACGAGGGTAAGTAAATGTCCCCTTTGTTAATTACAAAATAATAAGTTAGTATTAAATTGTTAAATAATATTATCTATTTTACTTTTATAGTATATAATTATTAATTATTTTTACTATAAAAATGTTAATGTAAAATAATGCTCCCATTAAAGCGTACTAAATATAAATTATGTAAAATATAACTAGAGGTGTACCGGAATTCACGTCTAACGTCACTACTATTATATTTTAAATATAAATAGATAGATTATTATCTTAAATTAATATAACATTGTTCTATATGTTATTTCTTTAAGAAAACACATTAAATTATAAAAATTGTGTTTTCTACATATTCTGCAATTTTTACAGCATCGTAAAACTATTTGTATAGCTATAATTTCGTTAAATTATTTGTATGGCTATAATTTCGTTAAATTATTTGTATAGCATACGTTCTTTTCGATCGAATGTAATTACATTTATAGTGTCAATAATAATATAAAAAATAAATAAATAATATAATAGTAGTGACGTTAAAATATTCACTTTAAATCTACATCGTGAGTTCCGGCCGGAATCCCGGTACACCTCTAATATAACCGTTTTATATAAAATAAATAAATATAAGTATTTAAATTAATTTTCAAATTAGGTTTTGGCAATGTGTGATAGTCAAAATGACGTGATATAACCAATGTTAGAGCCCTCAGTCCCCCCCATGTGGGGACCATGATTAATACCCAGAGAGCAGTTGAGTTTTTTTTATAATTTGAAAATATCTATGTTTATTATTTTATATTTTAAAATATGTTTTTATTTTACCATTCCCTTGTTAATATGTATTTTAATTAACTTGAGCTCAAAACTCACTGCTCAAAACAGTATTTAATTACATTTTAAAAGCAATTTTAATTTAATTTTAATATATCGAGGGATTACTGCCAAATTTCGAAAAGTATCAAAAACAATTACTTATGGAAAACCCAATTTTAATATTTATAAATTATTTAAAAAATAATTTTATTATTAAAATGCAACTTACTAGCAATTTATGTACCTAAAATGTATATAACTAAACAACTACCAATTATTGGCAGTTTGGCAGTAACCTCCCGACAGCGATCTGATTATAATTTAATATAAAATATATAATATATTTACATTAGGGTGTGTCAAAAAATGAACATTCGCTATCATTACGAAATAAGTTAGTTTATGACCTAAAATAAATTCTCGCCGAAGGATTACCCTGTACTTCAATTTTAAGAGTGCTCCGTTTCCCACAATATGAGGAAATTATTCTGTAGTACTAAAGTTGGTATTACTGATTCATGATAACTGATGAAAAATTTTTAATGACATCATTCTGTAGAAGATAAAATTCTCTACAAAAGTGTCTGCAAAGTCATGTCTCTCAATTCAACGTATCAAAAGTTACAAGCATTCAAAAAATTAAACTATTGTTTTTATAAAAATAAGTTAAATGTTAATTTTATGGGAAAGGCTGTAGCCGGGTAAGCATGCAAAACATGCCTTTACATGGATTTGGCTGATTATTTTTTTGGAAGTCACATTCTATTAAACATTCAACCTGACCAAATATTAGCTTCCAAAAATTTATAGTTTTCGAAAAAAAAAATTTTTTTGATTTTCAAAAAAAAATTTTTTTTGATAATCTGTCAGTCGAATTTGATGGTGCTTGAAATATATTATAGAGGTACTTATGACTCATCAGAGGTAATTTTATTATGATCCTCTGTACATAAAAAACCAGAAAAAAAAATTAATAAAATTTAAAAAATCAAAAAAGACCATGTTGTCTTCGGAGGGCAATCACAATTTTTTTATATATTATACCTTGTATGTATCCAAACAACATATCAAAATCCCAAATTGATACAAAGGGTATAACATACTCGTATAAATTCGCATGCGGTCGTATCGGAGTGGCGCGAGCGTGGCGCGGGCGAGTTCAAGTGTCTTAATACTTTTAAAATATCTCTAATTTGTTGCTAAACAGGACTGGGCTAGCCCAGAGGCATATCAAAAATTTGACGGGGCCCATAGTCTGACAAAAACAAAATATAGAGGCCGTAACCGGGAATATATGGGAACTGCTCCATTGAATCAATTTAACAAATTTTTTTCTCATAGGTTACTTTTTAAGTAACAAAAAATCGCCCCAAATCGCTTAGAAATGTTTATAATCGGCTTTAGTAGTAACAAATCACATTTCCGCTGTGAACTAGCGAATCTTCTACCATTAAAAACTATAGACAAGATTTTTTTTTTTTTAATAAAAATTATCTGAGCAAAAATGAATATATTGAAGCACAGACATTTAGGGCGATTTAATTTTACTCAAAAAGCAACCTATGAGAAAAAAATTTGTTAAATTGATTCAATGGAGCAGTTCCCATATATTCCCGGTTACGGCCTCTATATTTTGTTTTTGTCAGACTATGGGCCCCGTCAAATTTTTGATATGCCTCTGGGCTAGCCCAGTCCTGTTTAGCAACAAATTAGAGATATTTTAAAAGTATTAAGACACTTGCACTCGCCCGCGCCACGCTCGCGCCACTCCGATACGACCGCATGCGAATTTATACGAGTATGTTATACCCTTTGTATCAATTTGGGATTTTGATATGTTGTTTGGGTACATACAAGGTATAATATATAAAAAAATTGTGATTGCCCTCCGAAGACAACATGGTCTTTTTTGATTTTTTAAATTTTATTAATTTTTTTTTCTGGTTTATTATGTACAGAGGATCATAATAAAATTACCTCTGATGAGTCATAAATACCTCTATAATATATTTCAAGCACCATCAAATTCGACTGACAGATTATCATTAAAAAAAATTTTTTTTAAAATCAAAAAAAATTTTTTTTTCGAAAACTATAAATTTTTGGAAGCTAATATTTGGTCAGGTTGAATGTTTAATAGAATGTGACTTCCAAAAAAATAATCAGCCAAATCCATGTAAAGGCATGTTTTGCATGCTTACCCGGCTACAGCCTTTAATTCTCTATAAAAATAGTCTAGAGAGGTATAAATGTAAATGCAATGAGTTGAAACTTATAAGCGTTTTAAATATTACTGAGCTATCGAAAAACCGACAGCCGACAACTGGTATAATTAGAAAATAATTTTATTCTCTACAAAATGACTTCCTTAAGGATGTATGGCAGGTATCTAATTTCAACGAGAAATAGTTGAAATTTAGAGAAGTTACTCCTTTATAAATCTTAAGTACCCACACAAAATTTCAAAAGGTTTAACAACATATATCTGCAACAGAATATTTTTGTTTTTGTTTTTGACAGAGAAACTCAGTTTGAAGTAGGTTTTTGAATTGTGAAGACGTTCATTAGTGTTCTCCAGCGATTAGTACCAAAAAATATATTTTTTCCTTTTTTCTCGTTTTCAAAGTTATCGTGATTTGCATAAGTTTTTCATCGAATTTAATCAAGTAAATAGCCTTTAATTTAGTTTTCGATGTAACTTTCAAAAATTCGAAGAGATTTTAGCATATTGTCGCGTGGTGTTCTCGCCACGCGGTTTCGCGTAAAATTATGCTTGAGGACAGAAGTGGGCCATTTTTTGCAAACAGAAGTGGGCCACTGCATTGACGTTCTGTTTTGACATTTATTGTTTTTTTATGAACCAATCAAGTGGTTTTATGAATTAATTTGCTTGGTGCTATAAAGCAACTTCACTTTATTTTGTATATTTTTGAAGCAATATAATAAACAAACTCACACATGAAAATTGGTTTTTACAATTTAATTTCTTAAAAAAATTATTAATTTAACATAATAAAACACGCAGTGCCTGATCCTTTTGCTTGTTTTATGTCCGGTATCATAAAGGACCTAACAAATTTGTTAGCTAACAAACACTTTCAACTGAGGTATCAAACATATATGACAGTTCTTTTGGAGTTTGTTGATGACTTTGACAAGTTTCGCGCACGCGTTGAAGGTAAATACAAACGGTATTAAAACAGTGGTGATGTTATGAAAATTATTTTGTACGGTCAAAGATGCCAACTGTGTTACAATTAATTGAAGTGTCACTGCTCTAAATTCCATAACTAATCCATAGATACTAGTACAGTATTAATACCCCATATGAATGTAATTGCTAGCTAACAAATTTTGTTAGGTCCTTTATAATACCGGGCATTAGATGAAAAACTTGGGTGGCCCACTTCTGTCTGCAAAATCGTGAAATCGCAAATTTCTATTTTTTTACTTAACGATGTAAAACGATATGTTAAAATGAAAATTTTCAAAATCTGTGTTTGCAGACAGTTACGTTAATCCTTACTCTGCAAATAGACGCAATAAGTGTGGAAAAATATTAATTTTTGAACATTTTATAGCATGAAAACCAAAGTGTGGCCCACTTCTATCTGTACTACTCTACATTCTTTTTTTGTCATGAATCAGTAATACCAACTTTAGTACTAAAGAATAATTTTTCAATGTTATTTAAATGGGAAACGAGACTCCTTTTGCGGGACTCTTAAAATTGATCTACAGGGTAATCCTTCGTGCAAGGATTTATTTTAGGTCATAAACTAACTTATTTCGTAAAGACAGCGAAAAAAAAATGTTTTTTTACACACCCTAATTAGTAATTAAGAATATTAGTATTATTAATTTAATATTACCAGGGCCGTGCTAAGGTGTAGGCGTCGGGCGGGTATTCACTTTATTTTAGAAGGCGCTAAAAAATATTTGCTCTCCCGACACTTAAACAGCTAGTCAATGCCCTCCCTATATTATTATAATTAAGGAATTAAATGCCCTAAGGAAAGCAGCTCAAGGGTCCTCAGTAAATAATCTAGATTATTAAAAAGAAATTAAATTACTTTGAATAAGTATAATAATAATTAAAACCTGATATTTATCGTTTTAGCGTCCCAAATTATTTTATATTATTTTTCACATTTGCATTCGTTTTTATCTATGGTTTCTAATATTCTAAATTCAAATAAACGTAAAAAAATATTTAAATACTTGTGATCGCAAAGTATTGCACAAAAATGAAAAAAATGAAATCATTATAATTATATATTTAAAATATTTGATCGGTTTTTCGAAAATTAAAACAAGCTATATTAAATTAAACATTATTTAAAATATTGAAAAACAATTAAAAATAAATAATATAAGGTAAAGACACCAGTTATGGCCGCTTTAAGAGCAAGTTTTTTTATTTTTTATTAATGGACTTGTTTTTTGTAATTCTCATGAACACATGTTACTAATAAAACAAGTAAGTCTTTATTTAATCAATTTAATTACCAAAGTCACCAAATATAGTTTGTTTTTTAAATTATAGCCTTTTATTTTGTTCATGTTTTTTCTCCAGTAATGGTAAAGGCAGGCCCAGATTTAGAAATTTGCCGCCCCTAGGCAGTTGCGAAAATTGCCGCCCCCCCTCCTCGAAACTAACAGTTTATGTCAAAATATAAAACTCAGGATATTTTTTTTGGTTGCGTCAGTTTTAAATTTTATAAATTTTTATAAAGTTACATTAGGAAACATAAAAACTGAAGACCTTTTTTTTGTCATGCTTGAATTACATGTATAGAGAAATTATTGCTTATGGGTTGAAATTTTTACGTCTCGATTTTCGGATGGCAAACTCATCGATAATGGAATCAAAATCAAATTCAATTCCCACGAATATAACAAGTTTTCAAAGTTCCACCAAAATTTGCCGCCCTAGGCAGCTGCCTACTCTGCCTACATGGTAAATCCGGGCCTGGGTAAAGGTAAAATCAGTAATGAGCACACAGTGATGGATACTTGCTAATGATTACAAAATGATAAGTACTACGACACAAAAGATATAAAAGAAAGAATCGTCAAATTTGAATTAATTACTTTAAATGTCCACCATTTTGACACCTATTCGCCGATTGTCATCAAATCACGCTGTAAGACAGTTAAATGTATATAGATTAATATTCAATGGTAGTAATCAAATATCAACACATACATTCTAAAGCCTTGGCACTTAACAAAAACGGTATCCGTCACCGCTTCGACCTTACAAATCTATTACATGTTAGCCGCAGCTAACATGCCACTTGTATTGAATCACATATAATAGATTTGCAAGGTCGAAGCGGCGACGGAGACCGTTTTTGTAAAGTGCCAAGGCTTAATTCAGTATTATTAATTAACATTTTTTCATACTTGGGGTTCTTGCCAAGACTGGTGCCCACTACCTTAGATTCATCATAAAATAATTTGGGACGTTAAAACGACAAATAACCTTTAAATCTTTTCAAACTGTATATATTTATCTAGTATTAAATGAGACCCTGTAAAATGTATAATACTTAATATAAGTGATATTCCTATAAATCTAAGTATACTTTTCTTATGTTTGTACTTATTTTGTTATTATATTTTCACTTACAGTGAATGAATCATCATTATAAGTATAATAAATATTTGTTTTCGTCCATACAAAACATTCCATTATTTAATAAGTATTTTTAGAATCTGTACAAATATTGATAATAATTATATGTATACATATTTAAGGCTGTAAAACAGTGATTATTTGTTAGAAGTATAATATCTATGTATTGTAAATGAGTAAGATCTTATTTAATTATTATAATTATATACATATATATATTGAAGAATATAATGCTCTTATCCATTCTGTCCATTGTTATTTGTGTGTATTTGTTTGTATTTTGTAATTGTTTAATTTGTGTAAATATATGTTTATTTTAGTGCAATAAATTATTATATGAAGAAAAATCTTACCTTAAACAGTAACGATGTCGAGAAAATACTATTTTCATAAAAAAAATAAAACACAACAATGACAACAATTAAATTAACTCCTCCATTTTGATATTAGATATATGCGCAAGCGCATTAACATTACTAACTCGTTTTGACGTGAATAACGTCTAATGTATTACTCCAGATATCATATAATAATTGACTGAAAGCCATTTCCCTATCATTATTATATTATAATATTATCAATATTATATTATAATATTCCCTATCATATTAATAAGACATTTTTTAACAATATTGTGTTACAATGAAAAAGTGTCCCACACAATAGTCCAGTAATTTTAGATATTAATACACCTAATCTGGGAAAAAAATAGCAGTTAGCTGAATTTTTGTATACACCTTCGTTACAGTGTTATAAATAACGTGGAAAAAGTCCCCAACGATATCGTGCTGGCGTTGCGAGATATTGAAGGTCTTACGTGACGAAAAACGGTTATTAAATTTCAGGACAAAAATTAAAGAGTAGCAAATAATCTATAAGGTGTGACATTCGAATATATCAAAAAAAATTATTTTTTTCAATTTTAATCACATTTAGTTGAACTAGAAACATAGCGATTTATGAAAAATTACCATTCTTGTTCAATTTTGTGTTCAAAATCTACTCCTAAGCTTTTGCAAAGTTATTTAATGATTCTACTACAATAAGCTTTGGACATATTGAGTAGAAAAGAGAGAAAAAATGTGTTAAATTGACCTACATTTAACAATAGGTACGTCAAAAATTAAAAAATCGAAATAAAAAAAATTCATTATAAAATGCACCCTTTTTAAAGTTTTATGTGTATTTATATTATAAATATGACTAAATAGTAAAATTAGAAATATTTTTAGGCTACAAACATGTTTTTATTATTTTTTTGCTAGAAAAACTTCTATTCATATTACCGCAGGATCTCTTGATAGCTCCTATTTGATATGCAAACCTTCAAATTAAAAAAAAAATTTAAAAATAGATTCGCCATAAAATTTTGAATAATAAACAATAAATTATTTTTTACTAAATTTTATATTTTCCGTGTAATGGGAAGCCAAAATCAACGAATATTGGATGATAACAAGAAAATTGGTGTCCACGCGATTCTTTTTTGTTTTATAAAACTGGGACCGAATAAGAATTGAGAGTGGCGCCACATCTGTTTTTAAAGAGCAGAGTTTGATGTACAATAATACCGAATTTCATGTTCCTATCTCGATGCAGTCCTTATTTTATAAAACACAAAAGTTTTCTTTATAATTTAAAATTATATTTTAGAGGCCCCCCACCCACCACTTGCCCCGGGGCCTCCGAGCTTCTAGTTGCGATCCTGGTCATATCTTCCCCCATCGCAAAAAGCTATCTACGCTACTGAAACAAAGTTATTAATTTAAATATTAAAAGACAAATTAAATACTTCAAAAAACTTTATTGACATCACTACTAAAAATAATTTTTATTAATAAATTCTTAATTTAAAGAAACCTTTATGTATAATCACAGATTCCATATTTATTTTTAATTAAAACTGTTTAAATAATTATAATTATTATTATATTTGTATTCTTTGTACCAGACAGTAAAAATACACAGTACTTGAAAAATGTAACTCAGTGCTTCTCAAACTTTATTTAGAATTGAATTTTAGCATAACCATGCATCATTTAGCTAAATATAAAATATGTTCACGATTTTTGTTAATTTAGTACGAAAAATAATAATTATTTAGATAGTACAAATCATTCTTTAGTTCAGTTGAGAAACATTGATATAAAAAGTTATTAAAAATATATAAATTAATTCATATTTAGTCTGGTATTGTCTTGCGCTGTCAAAGGTGAAATACCAACTTGATTCATTTGACAGGGGTCGATTGTAGGGGTTTCTAAATTCTTTATTAATTGAGTTAACCAATGCTTCGTTGATTTGTCTTCTTGTAAACATGCGTTAAAAGTTGAGTCACGTAACTGGTCAGGTAGACATTGCCGAAGAGCTTCACGAGCCCTATAAGTGAATACAATTGTTTAAATTAGCTATTATGAAATTAATTCACTCTATGAGTACGTTTGCACAGCGCCGTTATTCAGGTTTTATTATAACCGATGTAATAAAACCGGGTGTAAAAGTTCGTGTAGACGGCGCTTTACACCCGACATAACTAATCAGGTTTAGTTATGCTATTTCTCTTGGTCTACAGGAATAGCATAAGTAAACTGCATGGACATAGTTATATCTATTTACCCAACCTCAAAAAACACAAGTATCTACGGAGTATAGAGATTTCATCATAATATACTTCGCATTAACATTTGTAAAAGCGTCGTCAGTTAAAATATGGTTAAAACACCCGAGACGAAGAGATGGAAAATAAAAGAAAACGTGATTCGTGGGACGTAAAGAAGACAAAGTATTTTTGAGATTTCTTGTTGGTACACCATCGAACTTATAGCATATTTCAAATCGGAATTATAATTCCAGCTGATGTCACTTATTCTCGTATGTATAAACAGCACCACTTTAAAGTCTGACATTTGAACATTACATTGTACGCCCAAAGAATTTAAAAAAAACAAAAAAGAACAAAATAATAGCATTTTATTTGAAAAATTAAGGGGCCTTATTATCCTATTTATAAACTTATTTCAAAAAGGCCCACTAGTTGTCATCTTCAACACCCATAGAATCTATATACCAAATTTCAAGGTTCTAAGATAAGTGGAAATGCTCCAAAAAATGATTGTACAGTGAGTGAGGGCACTTGGCTATATAGGTATATTAGATTGTATTTCTTACCTTGGATTATCAGAAAGTCTCAAATAACATCTAACAACGTGCTTCAGAAGTCTTGCTGAGGGTTCCTTGGCAAGTGACAAGACCATTTTACCCTACAAATAAATATTTATATAAAATATACCCTCACTAAAACGGTATAATAATCTTACCAGTATCATAGCAACATGACTAAATCTATCATAAGTCTGACAAATATAAGATAGACCACTCTCATCCAGTAAAATTTTCTGTAGGATAAATGTAGCAACTGTTTTACTCAACTCACTTCCAGTTTCCATTATTCGTAAACAAAGCGGTATTATTTCCGTTGTCAACAAAAACGTTATCACTTCTTGTTCGTCCGTCTAAAAAATTTATACTCACTATTAAAACATATACGATTAAATTATTTTAAACTTACCTTTACTAAAGCTCCAATAACACCCAGAGAAGTCAAACGCAAATACTCAAATGGTCGCGTCTTGCTTACGGTATGAAGAAAAGGGTATAAAAATAGAGGTACATGCGCGACAAGGAAAGCAGATCGAGTCTCTGGATGAGATGCAACACACTGAAGTAATGCCAATGCATTACAAACTCTATAAAACGTAATAAAGCATTTTAAATTACGTCACACTAAAAAAAAATATAATATAAAATGCATACCTGTTTGACTGATGTGCTGTCAATGTAGGTGGGTTAATAGCTGGGTAAATGTTTAAGATTTCTTGCAAAAGGGCAGCTATAGTTCCGAATGTATGCCATAACATAGGAGCTAAGTCTGGTAAAACTTCACGTTTCTTGCTAAAAAGTAAATATATAATAAGTATTTGTTTATACAAAAAACTACAATATTGAAACCTAACCTGAGTTCTAGCAAAGCATTTTCTCTTGTGTCTGGGTTTGTGAGTTCTTTTATCCATTGGTATACTTTTTCGCGATCTACAACTGGTTGATTATTTGCAGGACTCGGTTGTGTACTCATTTTTGTTATAAATATTCACAAAAACTTAATTATTTTGACATTTTATATGAATGAAGTAGAATATAATATTGTAGTGTATTTCGAGCAGGGGTGCAAACTGTAAATATGAAATGAGGACGGAGGATAGCAGTCGTAAAACATTTTATGAAATATATATTTTTAATTAATTAGGTATTTTATATGAGAAACGTACGAATAAATGCATTTTAATGATGATACCAAGAGACAATTTAATTTAAAATGATAATAAAAACACCATTTATTTTTATGATTCGACAAAATAGTAAAATGCCCGGTAAAATGTTTGACATGCGCTATGTTCATATATATTTTTCTTAAGTTTGCACATTTCAAAAATTTAAATTCAACAATCAAATTTAATACTTTTTTATTTGAATTTTTTAAACTATTAAACACATTTCTAAATTTATTTTACGTACCTATGTAGAATATAGATATGAAAATTAGAAAAATGATATGTTACAATCACATTTACCTGATTAGCATTGATTTACTGGACATAAGAACAATAATTTATTCTAATGACACTCGTATTTAAGAAGGATTTCCTGTAATTTTCCTCAATAAACTATATAGACAGTTACGTTTATTGCAAATTAAAAGTGTGCACATACCTACTACAATAAAAAACTTTAAAAAATAAAAATAGTACACGCTATAAAAATGTAATAATTAATTTTAATTATTTTGATAAAAATAACATAATTTCTCCATATGGTTTTTATCTAGCAAAACAAAACTACTATTAATTAACTAAAATAGAATAATATGTTGGATATGAAATGACCAGACCCAGATACAATATTTGTTTAGGTTAATAAGCATTTTATATGCAAAAAATTTGATTTTGCAATAAATAGGATATGCTCATATTATATTATGTACGTGTAGGTAATAATAATATAACGCCATATATGTTGTATGAGGCATTGATACAATTTGAAATATAACATAATTCATTTATGATGACTTATTCTATTCTAACTAGAATATAAATAGATTGCTACAAAGACGTTATGGCCTAAATGTGAATTCTAATTGGTATACAAAAGACATTTTACAGTGCAAATATTTTTTAGTCATATAGAACAGGACGTAAGTACAGGACTGTATTCAGTACAAAACTTAATAAATATGTAGGTAAATTATTTATTTATTAACGTATGAATAATATAATTTATTTATTTTTAACAGGGGACATCTTTAGTGCCCTTTTGACGGCAATAACAATGCCAATATACTTCCAGACTCTGAGGTCAAGATTCATCACATTCGAAAGGTTTAAAGTTGGTAGAAACGTTAAAAATTAAAAAAAATGGATTAAATACAGGTGATTCAGCAGTGTCGTGCGAAATTTGAACAGTAAATTAAGATAAATATTTTAAGCAAAAAACACAGCTCTCCAAAGATTTTGCTCAAAATTAGTTTTTATTTAATATCTGGAGAACCGATTGTGCTACAGTTATGAAATTTGATACAAGGTTTAGTATAAATAAGTGTTATCGATATTCAGTATCCATCAATAGTAATTTTGACCAGGGTAGTGTGGGCCCAGGGGGCCCGTCGATTTTTATCCAGTTTTTTTTAGTTCTTTAATTTTTTCCTGAGTTAGACATTTGGATATCACTGTATTACACAAAATACACAAAAATATACATTGATCATTTGTCATAGGATAAACTGTTTACGAGAAATATCGATGTAAAAGAGCATGCAGAATTTTACTTAATACGGATGCTTCAAATTATACAAAATAAATTTATATTCTTGTTCTATGATAAAATATAAGATAAAAAATTAATATAAATATACCTCCAATAATTCATCCTTATCAACAAATAGTCATTTAAAGTATTGCTTTTTAGTGATGTTAGTAAAGTACTACTTGTAACAGTAATATATATAATAATAGTATATTTTTCAGCCAGCTCTCACTCTATTTGCAAAAGCTAAATTAACGCTACTGCGGGGCAGGCTGAATCTGTGGTTCGGGCCTTTTTTTGAAAATTAACCTGCAAAAATCGTATGTTTGAGTAATTTTCTAACTAAAAACTTAAAAAAAATTATGATTTTTTTTACTAGGTGCTTATTACTACTTATGAATCGCTTTATGTATAGCTTTTAATGCATTTAAATAATGCATGGGCGCCGGCAGAATTTATTTTAGGGGGGTGCATTTAGATATATGAGATGAAAGTATATACGAAAAAAAATTGTATGGAAGATAACATGAGTAAAAAAAAAGGTCCTCAGTTTTATATTTTCACATTTATAACTTATTGTTCACGAAGTGAATTTTTTTCCATTTTGCCAGGGGGGTGCAAATGTATTAAATTTTAAAATAACAATTGTATTTCTTAATTATTTCATTTGCCAGGGGGGTGCAAGTGCACCTCCTTGCACCCCCGGCGCCCATGAAATAATGTGTACATTTTCTACCCTATAATTTTTATCAATTCCTACTTCATTTCTTATTTTACTCAAAATATTTTTTCCATACATTTACCTTTATAGCGCTCCACGCTTTTATTGGTAGTAGTCATAAAAACCTGAAAATTTTGTGATAGCTGAAAATTAATTTTTTACTTTTCAGTGCATTTTTAATAAAAACTTGTTTTAAAAAAATATTTTTTATTGATTTTTATTTTCAAATTTTTAGTTACGACTGACTAACTAACTAGCATTCTAACAGTTAAAGTTCATCAAACGATTTCATTTAATACCGATACTAAGGAGGTTGTGAACAAAAAGGTAACTCGCCATCTTGGAGAGTTCACCATATTGGATTTAGAATAACGTCACGTAGTTTATCGTATTCTACTCGTCAAACTCTTTCATTTGATACCCATGTCAAGGTGGTTGTGAAGAAGACGGTAATCTGCCATCTTGGGGCGTCCACCATATTGAATTTAGAATAATATTAGATATACTATCAGAGCCGGCCTTTGCAAGTCTGGCACGCTGGGTGAGATTTATTTTTCCGCCCTCTCTACCCTAAAAAATTATTCAAAAATCACCGAAAATGTCAATTAAAATTGATAAATTCACAAATAAGTTGAATAGTTAATAGGTATCTGTTTTGCGCGATCCTACAGACTCCATTTTTTTTATTATATTTTACATCATTAACTTTAAGTCTATCAAATGCCCTAAGACTGTCGAGACCCCCTTCCCCTATTATTAACAAATTAAAATTGATAAACTAACAAAAAAGTTGAATAGTTAATATCTCAATATATCATCTCACACATTTTTTTAACGACTCAGAACAATTAATATTATTGCAATATTTGACCTTAACATACTAACAAGTGAGGTTAAGGGTGTTATGAAAAGTGGCTAAATTTTGAAATTTACAAATATCTGCGTTATAAATTTCGTAACTTAAGTTATAAACGATACAAATTATAGCTAGAGTCGTTAACTTATGTATAAATGTTCAACTAATCAAATACTATACTCCCCCCAAAAATTAGAAAACCTGTACCTTTTTATCAATGTATTTTACCTAAAACATGTCGAAAAATATCAATTTCCCATAAGCACACATGTTAAATTTAAATCAATATATTTCCTAAACAATTTACAATTTTGTTTATTGCATTAGAATTTAGAATGCTAATGAGAACATTCTCACCAATTTTCGTGTATTTGGTAGCATCCATCAGACATCCTATAATAATATAAAAGCTTGTAAAAAGAACACAAAGTTGAAAATGTCTATATGCAAAAATCAGTATTTCAATTTTCAATTGAAATAACATAATATGTATTTTATTTTATTTTAATCTATTCAAAATTAAAATTTTTAATAGTTTTTTTTGTGATGCGGGCTCATAGGTTGTAGCCTGCGTGAAAATACGGCCCTGCCGCGGCTGCGGGGTATTAAATATATATGACAATACAGTTGTAATGTGGTTTATTTAAATATATGTATATTTATTATACATTTATTATATTAATATACTAGCTGATACCCTCGGCTTCGTTTGCGTGGATTTCGAAACTCCCACCCCCACGGTATTTTTCTTGTTAAATCGAATGAAACCAATTACAGGTCTTCATGTGTGACAGGAGGTGAAATATATATATTTTTCTTTATTTTGCTCTTTATTCATTATATAAAATCGTAAATATCTCGGATTGTAGTTATAAATTGCAAAAATTCACTCCTGTCTACCCCCGCTATTAGGGGTTGAATGTCGATTATTATTGTTATTAAATATTATTTTGTCCGAATTTATGTTAGTCTTATCTATAATGAACAGTTATGTAGATAAATATAGGTTTCAAAATTAAACAAAAATTACACCTCTTTAGACGTTGAATTTCCGAAAATGTTATTTGTCTTGTAGAGTATTTGTGCCATGTTTTTTTTAGGAAATAATCGATTTCCTTTTTTTTTTTTCGAATTATTTTTTAAACGGTACGTATTAGAAAAAATATTTTAGAAATAAGTTATATAGAATATTATTATCTATAATTTTTCTCATATTTCAACAAAAAAAAAATTATATAAGGAAATAATGATTTTTTAAAATTTTATTTCAAATGGTGCATAACATAAAACAATGTTTGTAATAAAAGTTGTAGAGAACATTATTTTTTATAATTAATGTTCTTTTACATTTTTTGTATCTTTTATGAATTGACCAAAAAATAATAATTTTAAATTTAAAAATTAAAGTTAATAAAATGAATAGCCTAGTTATCTATGAAACTAAAATCATTTATTATTACAACTGTCAATTAACAATATTTTTTTAAACAGAAAAATTATTATAACATTAACAAAAACAACAATTAATGTTATGTAAGAAAGTGTTAACTTATGTAATTTCTTCTGTACATGCATGATGTATAAATAAGTCTTGTGCCGACCTGGACTGATTTTTTATTATGAACTTTAAACTTATGTATATATTTCAAAAGAAAAAAGAAAAAAGCTACTTTGAAATAAGTCATTGGATTCGATACACTTTTCCCAATTAGAAATAAGTTAGTTTATTCCGCTAACGTAAAATTGGAGTTCTGGAAGCAACAAATTGTTCGAAGGCACTTTTGGCATCTGCTTGATTATTGAACAGTTTGCCTTGTAGGAAGTTGTCGAGGTGCTTGAAAAAGTGATAATTATCACTTTTTCACACCTTTCGCCCACTGATTATAATCAGTGGGTGAGAGGTCCGGCGAGTAAGGTGGGTGAGGTAAGGGTTCGTATTCTAATTTATTCAGCTTTTGTCATGTCACTTGTGCGACGTGTGGTCGCGCGTTGTCGTGAAAAAGTACAGGACCTTTCCTACTCACGGTGCTCTGGAAGTCTACTAAAATAAAAAATTGATTACTTCTGATTTTTTTGTACAATTCAGTTCTTTACTATTTAAGGAACATTTTAAGACCAAAAAGTAAAAAATCGCCTTGGCGCTTTTTAATTCATAAAACAAAAAAATACATAAATCGTGTACAAGTCAGAACGCGATTTTTTGTATTATTTATTGTTTATTAATTTTTTACTCTACAAAATAAACAAAAACAAAAATATAAAATTATTGGAATTCGAACTCGGGACCCATTGTTTATAAGATCTTTTATAATTTTTTGTAAATTTTGAAATATAAACCAAACGGTATTTTATATCGAAAAATCACAAGAGACACACTAATTTTCTTTTATTAAGGGGATTCCAAAACATATTTTATATTACCAATGCGGTAGATAAAACCCGAGATATGAATTATTTTCAATTTTAAACGGCCGCCATTTTGAAATTCATAACTGAGGTATTTACAAGATCGATTTTTCTATCAAGTTTCAAAAAGATCGGAAGAATACCTGAAAGGCTAGAGAGTCCGCAAGAAAAAGGTCTTATAATAAAATTGAAAATAGTTCATATCTCGAGTACTAATTATTGGATCGATAATATCAAATATGTTTTAGAATTCTCTCAATAAAACCAAATTATTGTATCTCTTGTGATTTTTCGATATAAAGTACCGTTTGGTTGATATTTTAAAATTTACAAAAAATTATAACAAATCTTGTAAACTAAGAGTCCCGAGTTCGAATCCCAATATATGTTTATTTTTTCTTGTAAGCTAAGGGTCTCAAGTTCGAATCCAAAATTTTTTTATTTGTATTTGTTTGTCTATTATGTAGAGTAAAAAGTTAATAAACTAAATAAAATTCTCGTTATAATTCTGCATTTCGTTTCTTATTTTATGAATTATTAAAAAAGCGCCAAGGCGATTTTGTTCTTTTTGGTCTTAAAATGTTCCTTAAATAGTAAAGAATTGAATTATACAAAAAAATCAGAGGTAATCAATTTTTTTTATTAAAGTTGGCTTCCAGAGTACCGTGTACTGACTAATGCTGTACATATGGACCCCAATTTTTTATGCATTTCATCAATTTGTAGACAATACCTTTCTGCTGTAATTGTTTCACTAGGATTTAAGAAGTTATAGTGGATTAATACCTGTACAGACCACCAAACGGTCACCATTGTCTTCTCTGGCTGCAAACTTGGCTTTAGAAGTGTTTAGGAGCTTTAGTTTTTAAACCACTGCCTTGAATGTCTCCTTAATAAATTGAATTGAAAAAAAAATAACAGTATATTAGCATGTATTCTCTACGACCAAACGTTTTTAATTTTTTGATTAAAGTTTTTTAAATCGATTAAAAAAATAAAAAGTAAATTTCGTATTTCCACGATTTCGCTTGTAAATATAAATTAATTTATTAATTGTTTTTATCTTCGTGCAAATCATAAGAATTATATTATACAATACTGGTTATATATTTATTTATTTAGACTAGGGCTTCGAACCGTTATTTTTTCCGTTTCGGTTTTCGTTCCGGTTCGAGTAAAAAAATATATTTCGATTCGGTTCCTGTTTTCGTTCCGCAAAAAATAACGGTTTTTCCGGTTTTTCGGTTTTCGGTTCAGCTCCGGGTGATTAATTAAAAAAAAAAAATATTTGTATTAAAAAATTTTTTTCGACCATAATTTAGAATATTTTATGGTACTTGTATGATAGTCCGAACGACAATAGGCATGATGCCAGTAACAAAGTATCACTGAAATTATGATTTTAAATAATGAAATAAGTTAAAAAGATTCTAAAAAATGTATTTCATTTTATATTAAAAGCGAGATTAATATGATTTTTGTTAAAATGAAAACGCTAAATACAGCAATCCTCCATGTTAGATAAAACACCAGTCAGAGTGGATGACGTCACGGCTACGTAAACGTCATTTTTGTTTCATTAATATCTGCACTGTTTATAAATTATTTTGTGATTTTAAATTATCAATTTGCTCAGTTTTGTGTTACCAAAAGTAAAACCAAGAAACATTAGCGATGGAACAAGGATTTATTATAGTTGACAAGGAGTGTTTACATAGGCGTGACGTCAAAAATATGCCATGACACCTGCGAGCGTTTTGGTGTCAAATTTAAAATTAGTTTTCAAAGAGTCAATTTTTGTGATTAAACCTTTATTTTCTGCAGAAATAAGCATTTTTTTGGAAATAAGAGACACCTAAGATCATCATAAAATAGTTTTTAAAAATTAGGCATCATGCCTATTGAAGTGGGAAATAAGATCATGTTAACGCGCGTATATTAACATGTATACTGAACCGAAAAAACCGATATTTTTATTTCGGTTCTGTTCCGATTTTCGTTCCGGCAAATATAACGGTTTTTCCGGTTTTCGGTTTTTGGTTCAGTTCCGGTTCGAAGCCCTGATTTAGACTAAGTTTACGGAAACATTTTTTTGTCTATTTTACAAAATTTTAAACGTTTCTGTGTAATAAAAAAAAATTAAATCCATGAGTCTGAGTTTTATTTAACCCCACTGTCACGTATTCACGTCAATCCCTCGACTGTGCATCTCGACACAGTCACATCCATTTTATTATATGCGGTTTTCTGTGGAACGTATCTACCGCATAAAAAGAGACCCATTATGTACATACTATTTATAACCATTCTGTATGTTAAGGATTATCTCTCGTCCAGTCCGACTCTTCACATCTCTATATTTCATATACGTTTGTGTCTAAAGATTGATAGTGCAATTACGGATTTAAAAGGATAATTATATTGTTATCACTCAGATCGAGTGCATCATTTATTTGTGCACATCATGCCATCTTGAGACCATCCTGTGAATTCACGAAAACACGTTAAAAAAATGTGATCACTCTCAAGTACCCGAATAAACGTTTTTTATTAAAACAAATAGCTATTATTGTTAATAAAAACATATTGTGAGTGAGTGAGTGTTAATTGATTTTTGAAATGGAGTTAGATAAACGGTTCGGCGTTTTGGACTATGCGGTGTTTGGGGCAATGCTTTTGTCTTCAGCACTGGTTGGGGTGTATTTTGCATTTTTCGCGAAGGTCAAGCAGAATACTACAAGTGAATATCTTATGGGCGGAAAAACAATGGGAATTTTCCCGATTTCCATGTCATTGATTGCTAGGTAGGGTTTATTTATATTTTTTTAAGAGATAAGTAAGGGTGACTTTAGATTTTGAATTTAAGGGAAGATATATAAAAAATTAAAAATTATAAAGTAATTTATAAATCTTTATGGAAATTTCCTGCCATGGGAGCCACGGGACTTTCTTATACGTAATCCTGACAGTGAACAGTGTACGTGATTCTTATTTAATTAAAACATATTTCTGACAAACTAATAAAAGATAGAATATAATAAAATGAATGGAACATAAACAATAGATATCTTCTCTGTTATGAACCATTTGAATTATAATTAATTTTTTTTTTCGAAAATATTAATAGAATGTAAACTATATATAAATAATAATATTACCCACAATTTTTAACTTGACCATTTTTCTTTAATTCGCACTGTTTCAAAGTAATTCGAAAAAATTAAAAATCGACGTCACTAAACATCCGTATCCGGTTGAAAGATCGTTTTCAAAAATAGGAGATTTTCTTCCCAGATAAAAATTAATATAAAATTTCACACGAGAAAAATATTGATCGTGTTGTAACATTATAATTTTATTGTTTATAACTTTTGCGAAATAAAACTTCTTCGCGACTGAAATTCGGGAAAATCTTTTTTAATATAAAAGCTATAACAAAATCCACTTGGAAAAATTCAGCCTAAACCCAAAATTCAAGCTCAAATAAAAAAAACTGGTAAGCAAAAAATTCCAAAAATTTGAATTTCGACTATGCTCGACTAATACTACAATGCTATAAGGTCGCTTTTTTGGTACCTCACATTTTTTGTTATGTTGCTGTGTTATCAATAGCATAGAAGTAAGAACTTTAAATTAACGTACAACCCCATATTGAAAAATGTTGAAAATTTTAAATAAAGTACGGACAGTGACGCGTTATACAGTAAACCTGAGGGGGAGGGGGTCCTATCAGATGGGTAACGAATTAAAAATGAATATGTTCTTTTTTTATGAAAGAAATTCTTTTTTTCTCTATAACACATATACATTTTTCTTTTTTTAAGAATCCTTAAAAAATAATCTTTTGTTCTAAATAGGGCCTCAAAGTATTGTCTGTATAATAGAGGCTCTAATTATCATAGTTCGCCAATGTGTCCGGGGGTAAGTGGTAAAAATGTAATAAGTAATTCATTTTAATTCGAAATTTTGTAAAAATTGTAAAAAAAAGAAATCAAAAACGAAATATTGGAGCAGGTATGGAACGGGGTTCGTAGAAAACTATGAACTATGAATTATTTTAGTTTTGTTCTGTCTGTCCGTCTATATAAATTATATACCGATTAACCCGTTAACGCCCAGCGTCCTATATATAGGACAGTGAGTTTTTTTTTGATCGCCTTTGTTTTAGGAAACATGAACAAAAGCGAGCATTAAACTTGCTGTCATATATATATATATATAGGACGCTGGGCGTTAATGGGTTAAGATAAAATTTAGCATACGTAACTCAAAAACAGAAATGATGAGATTTTTGAAAAAAAAAATATTTTTTGGACCCCATTCCCACAGACTATAGACTAAAAAGTATATTCAAAATTTTTATTTTTTATCCCATTGAGTGGGATGTATTTAGATAGGTCTCATAAAATGCAACAAAAAATGTTATATGACCTTTTTATTTTAACACTTCAGTCACGATATATTTGCGTTCATAATCGTTATCAGTGCGTCTCTAGTTTCAAAACTATTGATGTAAAAAATCTGAACAATTCTAGAATGTAGCATTCAATAGAAATTATAACGAACACTGTCAAAAGTTTTTTGGATCTCCCTCCCATAGACTGAAAAGTTTACTTCCTTTTTTTCACTTATCCCATTGAGTCTTTAGATACATAGGTCTCCTAAAATGCAACAAAAAATGTTATATGACCTTTTGATTTAACCCTTCAGTCACGAGCAGTGACGTAGTAAGAAAAAAATGGGGGGGGGGGGGGTAAAAACATATCAGTTAATTTTTTTGAAGGTATTTTAAACTGATGTTTTCTTAAAACATATGTTTTTTTAAAACACAGATATTTCGGGGGGGGGGGGTGGGGGTCGTCCCCGAAACTCCCCCCCGCTACTACACCACTGGTCACGGTATATTTGTTTTTCATTGTGGTTATCAGAGCGTCCCCTCCCTCTAATTTCTAAACTGCGTGCTTAACACGCACTTGGTCATTTTATTTTGGTCATAGTTTTATATCTATTTATTTTTGATGTATTTTTAGTTTAACGGCTTTGCGATTATTATCAACATTATATAACGTCGAAATTACGAGGTCTCTAAAAGCGCAAGGTCCTATGTAATTGCCAATAATAATTAATTATAATGTAGCGAATTAATCTATAAAAATTTGTACAAACATTTGTCATGAGTCTAGACACACGCGTTGTTTGCAATTGTCGACTACAATAATTTGCACAATTATAATTTTAACAATATTGTCCACTTGTAACAAATTTAAAACATATTATAAAATGTTCTTAATACATATCTGGTTCAATTTTAAAATTATAAATCTACATTACATTAATGATCTACATAAGTTAGGGTTGACAAATCTGTAGCTCGTGTGCTAAATAGCACGCGACAGGAACATTCCTATTATACATTAAAAAAAGAGGCAGACATATTCTTTATGCCCTTAATTTCGTTAATTAATACCCTAGTGCTGGACACTTGTTTAATTAAACGTACTTAATTATAATATATAATAATAAATAAGGGTGTACCGAAATTTTCGATTTTATCCCGGTTTTGGCCGGAAATGGTAAATTCCGGTCAGGTAAATTCAGTGACGAAAAGTAGGTTTTTGCCGCCCGGGGCAGATAGCAAATTTGCCGTCCCTCCCCCTTCTACACTATATGTATGCTAAAAATGAAAATTGAAGACTTTTTTGTCGTTGCTACCTCAAATTTACCGCCTCCAATCTACAATTTTGCACCTTTTACGAATTTTGCTGACTTTTTTTCTTTGCTACCTCAAATTTGCCGCTCCCAATTTAATTTTATATTTATATATGTATATTTAATTTTTTTTTAAAGGGTATAGCCGGGTAAGCATTCAAAAAGTGCCCCTGCGACTTTTCTAACGAAATTTGGAGGTTATGATTGGTTACAAAAAATTATTTTTTTCTGAAAATTTCAACCATTTTTATTTAATGGTTTTTGAGAAAAAATTTTTTTCAATAATTTAAATAAAAATTCATAACTTTTGATTGGTCTTATCGATTCATTTGAAAAAAATATATGTTATAGATATAACCAGGGGTGATCTATGAAAAAATATAAACTTCTAGAACCCTTAGTATCTGCCCTCAAAAAAAAAATTTGACAAAAATTTTTTTTTTTAACTAAAATAATTCATTGCCACACCTTAAATTTATTTATTTTTTACATCTATATATACTATTCCACAAAATATTTTTTTTTCAAAATTCTAAAAAGTAAGCGTCATTTTGAAAAAAATAATATATATTTTTTAAAATAAATCGAAAACTATTGATTTGACAAAAAAAATATTCTAACTATACTGAAGAAAATTAAATTCATTCTCTACAAAATTGTATATTACTATTTTTCTCATATCTCAAATAGTTTACGAGTTATTGAGAATTTTCAAAAACAAATTATTTATTATAAATATCACTAAACTAGTAAAATTATAATGCCAACAATTTTTAATAATATGTTTTTATTATAGTTTATATGCTTATAAATATTTAAATATATTATTGATCATTTTTTATTTGTTTTAAATATCACTAAATTATTTTTGCATTAAATTATAATGCTAATAGTTAATTATCATGAGGATATATTATTCAATAAATAATAAAGTGTTGAATTAATTATTAATTTAATTCTGAGAGTACTTTAATAGTCCTAAGATAAAACATACATATCTTGAAATGCAAAAAGGAAACATTAACATGCCGCGAAATTTTCAAAGCACATACCATACGCTGCTTTACTTTTCCCAATTTCACAATTATACCTATACGTTTAAAGCACATTTGCCAAAAAGTTGACTAAATAATGACATATATAATAGCAGTGTCTTGAAGATCTCACATTTTTTCTGAGAACCACTGATTTAAGCGTACATACTTTAATTAAAACATATTAATAAAAACTATTAGCATTATAATTTAATATAAAACTATTTTAGCGATGTTTATATCAAATATTTTGTTTTTTAAGAAAAAGATAATTAAAAATTGCTAGAAAAATCGTATTTTTGAAAATTCTCAATAACTCGTAAACTATTTGAGGTACGAGAAAAATAATTATTTACAATTTTGTAAAAAATTTCTATTCTACAAAAGAGTTTGAATTAATTTTTTTGTCAAATTAATAGTTTTCGATTTATTTGAAAAACAAAAATATAATATTTTTTTCAAAATGACGCTTACTTTTTAGAATTTTGAAAAAAATATATTTTATAGAATAGTATATATATAGATGTAAAAAAGAAATAAATTGGAGGTGTGTTAATGAATTATCATAGTTAAAAAAAAATTTTTTTTGTCAAATTTTTTTTTTGAGGATAGATACTAAGGGTTTTGGAAGTTTATATTTTTTTCATAGATCACCCCTAGTTATATCTATAACATATATTTTTTTCAAATGAATCGATAAGACCACAAAAGTTATGAATTTTTATTTAAATTATAATTATATAATTATAATTATTGAAAAAAGTTTTTTTCTCAAAAACCATTAAATAATAAAACGGCCAAGTGCGTGTTGGGCACGCACATGATAGGTTTCCGTAGTCATTACGATTTATAAACAAAAGTTATTTCAACGGACGCTCTGATAACGACATTTAAATGCAAATATAACGTGACTGAAGGGTTAAAATCAAAATATCATATAACATTTTTTGTTGTATTTTAGGAGACCTATCTAAAGATACCCCACTCAATGGGTTAAGTAAAAAAAAATGTGAGTTCATTTTTCAGTCTATGGGAGGGGGGTCCAAAATAATTTTGAGAGTGTTCGTTATAATTTTCAGTGGAAGTACTAATTAAAAGCTACATTCTAAATTTTTTTCAGATTTTTTGAAAAGATAGTTTAGAAATTAAGGGGGGGGGACGCTCTGATAACGACATTTAAATGCAAATATATCGTGACTGAAGGGTTAAAATCAAAAGGTCATTTAACATTTTTTGTTGCATTTTAGAAGACCTATCCAATGACCTTCCACTCAATGGAATATGTGAATAAAAAATTGTGAGTTCACTTTTCAGTCTATGGGAGGGGGGTCCAAAATAATTTTGACAGTGTTCGTTATAATTTTCAGTGGAAGTACTAATCAAAGGCTACATTCATGAATTTTTTAAGATTTTTTAAATTGATAGTTTAGAAATTAAGGGGGGGGGACGCTTTTATCACGACTTTGAACGCAAATATATCGTGACTGAAGGGTTAAAATCAAAATGTCATATTGCATTTTTTATTGCATTTTAGGAGACCTATCTAAAGACATCCCACTTAATGTATTAAGTGAAAAAATTTTTTTGAAAATACTTTTCAGTCTATGGAAAGGGGGTCCAAAAAATTTTTTTTTTTCAAAAATATTATCATTTCTGTTTTTGGGTTATCAGTGTTCGTATTTATACCAAATTTCATCTTAATCGGCTTAAAATTTTTGAGGACGGACGGACGGACATGGCGAAACTATAAGGTTTCCTAGTTTTCTACGGAAACCTAAAAATGATTGAAATTTTCCATTTTTCATTCCAAATTTATTCCTCTCCCATTCCTTCCAGAATATTATTTCCTTTGGAAAATTCGCATCAAAAACTGATCTTACTATTCTGCCATGCTTAGGTAATGGGCAATAAGGTGTAAATAGTAAAAACGAAGAAAACTGAACTTGAAGTTTTTGATTTTTTTAAACTTAATTAATAATATATTTTTTCATAAAATTTATTTAGCGGCCAATGATAAGTTACATGACTTCATTATAATTAAGTCATTTGAGTATAATTTTAGATTATAATTCATCAAAATGCCTAAATTGAGTGACTTATCTATATACATATAATAACATGTCCTGACTGATTCATCATCGCCCAGCCGAAACCCCTGGTCATAGAAACGTGAAATTTTAAGGGTATCTTCCTTTTATGACGTAACCACCCACTAAGAAAGGATTTTTCGATAATCAACCCCTAAGGGGTTAAAAGAGGGTGTAAAAGTTTGTATGGGAAAAATATTTTTTGGTCGGATTTACTTGAAACTTAAAATAAATACTCTTCAATACAAACAATGAAACACGTATTTCAGCATTTCCCAAAATTCAATCCCTAAAATATTGCAAGGGGGTGGAAAAATTTGTATGAGAAATTTTTTTGTTTGTTTGTATTCACTCGAATGAAACTTTGCACAAATAATCTACAAGGCAAATAAAATTTTCGAAAATTCAACCCCTAAGGGATGGCGGGGGCGTTAACTTTTTGAAATTTTGATATATTTATCGACATAACTGCTTAAGTAATAAAGGTGAATTCGGGCAAAACAGTCTTCAATAAAAATACAAATTTCGACATTCAACCCTTAATGGCGGGAGTCGACGGGGGGTGGGTTTCGAGATATTTACGATTTTGTATAGGTAATGAATAAAAATAAATAATTATTTAATATTTCATCCCCTGTCACGTATGGAAGGTTGTAATTAGTTTCATTCGATCCAGCGGGAAAAATAATTCAGGGGAGGGGGGTATAAGGAGAAAAACAACCCCTTATATTGCATAGGAGCCGAGATATTTACGATTTTGTATAATGAATAAAAGTTAAACTAAAGAAAAAAAATATATTTCACCCCCTGTCATTTATGGAGGGTTGTAATCAGTTTTATTTGATTTTGATTTATTTGAAAAATACTGTGGGGGAGGGGGTGTTAGGGGGAAAACAACACCTATCTTGCATAGGAGCAGAGATATTTACGATTTTGTATAATCAATAACAAACAAATAAAGGAAAAATTAAATATTTAACCCCATGTCACGTATGGAGGGTTGTCATTAGATTCGAAATCCACGCAAGCGAAGCTGCGGGTGTCAGCTAGTAATTTATAATATCTGAATATTATAAAGGAGCTCGCAAATTTGCAAGAATTCTCAAATGGAGTATCAAACTTATATGACAGTTCTAGTTTTTGACAGATAGTTTCGTGCATAGGAAGTAAAAACAAAGGTATGTAAAGTATATTTACTAATCTTGAGTAAAAACGGTAAAAATCACCTTACTGCACATGAAACTATCTGTTAACAACTCGAAGAGAATTGTCATATAAGTTTGATACCTCGTTTGAAACTGTTAGCAAACTTGCAAATTTTGCATCATACCGGACATTACTGTCTTTTATTTCTAAAAATATAAAAGCAGTAAGATGTGATTTACTGCCTTTGTATTCTGTTAAACAGAAGTATTCCTTTTTCCACTGTTTTAATTATTTAAATAGTTTCTTGTCAGAGGTAAAACGCAGTAATGCAGAATAAAAATTCAATTTTATTTTAATGTATTTTATTGAGATCAATATAAAAGTTAGTAATACTTTCTTTGTCTAATGAGTATCGAATTACGAAATTTTAAATAGTAATTAACATTTTTTGATCTTTGTTGAACACATAACGAAAAATTAATTTTTATGACACTTAATAATTATAAAGTGATTGAAGAATAATTACAATGAAAAAAAAACATCTGCCAAGTAAATGCACAGTGCATTCTTCGTGCTAAGGTAGTTAATTTTTCAACAATTTAAATAAAAACCGATAGTGTTTAGATAAATTGCCTGGAATAGGTTAACCATTTAATTTTTATACAATTTTACTAAAAAATATTAGTTCAAAATTTTTCTTAAAACGCACCTGATTATTTTTTTGTATATTTTTAATTTTTTGACAATTTCAATTTAAATCTAAATTTATGCAAACGTCAAAATGATATTTAAAACGTCAAAATGACATTTAAAACGCCAAAATGACATTTTAAACGTCAAACTGACATTGAATATGTCCAAGCAAATATCAATTTTGAAAAATAACACATTTTTTAAAATAAATGTTACCCCTCCCCTTTACACACGATTTTGATGATTTTGAAATAGGACTGTCCTCAAGCCAGACCCAACCATCCGACCAAGTTTCAACAATATCGGTTTAGTGGTTCATGAGTTATGCGTGTGACAAGGATTCAGAGGACAGACGGACACCCACACGCACACACGGACAGACAGACACGGAACGAAAAGTGTTTGTCTTGACGTGAAACGGAAAGATCAATTTAAAATTTTGAAATCGGAGAACATTTTTTTTGTCTCAATCTGAAACGATCACATAGCTTCTCGTATCTTCAATATTGCGAGGAAGCAAAATTAAAAGTAAGGTTATTCTATACAGAATACGAATTGTGACGTCACAAACCCTTTAATCAACCATGCCACGTTTTAAATGCCAGCTAATTTTTACTAATTTTAATATTGAATAACTTATGTTATTATTATTATTAAAGAAGGTCGTTAAATACTAATTAATAACTGGTAGATAGAAATGTAAAAGTACTTCAATTTATGCCAAACATGTTTTACGGACCCACAGCAAAAGCTCAGTGGACCCCCGGGGGTCCGCGGATCCTAGTTTAAGAATCACTGCTCTATTTCATTTAGCAACAACTAACATTATCTTTATATATTTACAGCTACATATCAGGTATCAGCTTGTTGGGAATCCCGGCTGAAATGTACATATATGGAACGCAATTATGGGTGATAATCATATCAGAATTTTTCGTATCTGTTACCATGGCAATCGTGTATTTACCGGTGTTCTATACTCTGCAAATCACGTCCAGTTATGAGGTAAATAATCAGGCTTCCGAAAAAAATATATTTCAAGAAACATGTATGGTTCAATCACATACTTATGTTAGTAAAATTATTCATGTTTTTCGACAACCACAAAGAACTTCTACAACGAATAAAATAAAATCCAGCTAGGAATCCATAAAATATTTAATACCCTAAATAATGGTTCCTGTCCGACCGTGATTACTTTTTTATTGTTCAAGTTATAGGTAAGTATATAAAGACAAATTTTCAAAACAAAAACTTTTAATATACACTGTTTTTGAATACAATTGTGATAATTATAATTTAAATTACGTGCTTTATATATATATGTATAATTGTATATGTACCTATAACTTGAACAATTTAAAAGTAATCACGGTCAGACAAGAACCATTATTTAGGGAATTAAATGTTCTATGGATCCCTAGCTGGATTTTATTTTATTCGTTGTAGAAGGTCTTCTTTGTGGTTGTTGAAAAACATGAATAATTTTTATTAAATTTTTGTAATAATTAGAATTATAAGCACTCAATTATAATTCAAACATTTATCGAGATTTCGACATTGGGTGCAAAGCATTATTTAGGACACTCTTTTCTCTTATATTACTTAAAATTTAATTAAACACATATTAAAGACAGCGGTTGAACGGAACTCTACATTTTAGGTGTGGTTTCCAAACTCGACATCGCTAAATGATTTTTTCGCGGGTTCAATTTCAATAACTATTTGTGACACATAATTTTTAAAAACACCATTTTGTTTAAAATTTTATCAGCTTTAAGATTTATAAAACACTATTTTGTTTAAATTTTATCAGCTTTAAGATTTATATAACCTACTTTATCCTAAAATTGATTGCCCCAGTGCTATTCACAAACAATTGATTTTAGACAGAAAGTTATGCACTCCCCTTGGAAGGGGAGGAAAAGTTATCACCATGTTCTATTCATCAAAATCTACCAATTTCTTGAAAAAAATGTACTCTGTAATTTTTTTCTAGCTTAAATCTTCTGATGAACTAACAAGCAAACATCCCCAGGTGCCACTCTCCGATTTTAATGAAACATGGTAAAAATGTTCTTTGGATAAAAATTAAGGACACATATTTTTTTATACGTGTCCGTTTTTAAGTTTAGGTGGTGAAATCGACCCTTGAAAATGAGGGTAAAATTTTTAATTTGTAAATAGCTCGTAAACCGCGTGGAATAGTGGCTTGGGTATAATACAAAATTTGTTTGGTATTACAAGAGCTATAAAATAGCATAAATGTGGTACCCCCTATAATTTTAATTTGAGGGGTATAATGGACACCCCTCAACTTTTTCAAAAATTATTATTTGTTCTTTCATAAATCAATAGAGTGGTTGCAAGATTTTGAAGGCTGATTATGATAAAAGGGGTTCTTACATAGTATACTGTTTACAAATAAATTTTCAGATTTTATAAAGTAGTTGCAACATTTTTACAAAAGTGCCGATATCTCCGAAGTTTGAAGATACGTATTTTGAAATTTTATATCATTGTATTCAGAATACTACACTCTACTGATTTATGAAAGAAAACAAAATAATTTTTGAAAAAAGTTGAGGGGTGTTCATTATACCCCTCAAATAAAAATTATAGGGGGTGCCACATTTATGGTATTTTATAGCTCCTGTAATACCAAACAAATTTTGTGCTATGCACAAACCACTATTCCAAGCGGTTTACGAGCTATTTACAAATTAAAAATTTTACCCTCATTTTCAAGGGTCGATTTCACCACCTAAACTTAAAAACAGGCACGTATAAAAAATACGTATCCTTAATTTTTACCCAAAAAACATTTTTACCAAGTTTCATTAAAATCGGAGAGTGGCACCTGGGGATGTTTGCTTGTAACATAATAATATATTTATATTTCAGTATCTGAAGATTCGATTCAATTCAAAAGTTCGCTTATTAGGATGTTGTATATTTCTGATGAAGCAAATGCTGTATATTCCAATAGTCATATACGTTCCTGCATTGGCTTTCAGTCAAGGTAAGGATCATTAACGTATGTTCATTTACGTGGGCGCACAGTCAAGTTGAGGATACTGTAATATACAGGATGTCTCATAAACATACCGACAAACTTTCAGGAATTGTAGAGGACATCATAACAATTGTTTTTTGTTAATAAACCTATGTTCATAAATGAGCCGTTTTAGCAGTAGAGCAAAAGAAAGACCTCGCACAAAAGTAATGATTTTTACCTTATAGTATTATACATATAGTATTATATTATACAGGGTGGGGCATTTAAAGTGTTTTTATCTCAGAAGTATAGCATATTTGAAAAAAATGTCTAGACCAAAAGATACTTGGTTGTGAGGAGGTAATCGAATAGTAATATTTATTTGATACTTTAATCTGGCCTTCAAGGTTATTTGAAGGTTAACATATTTAGTACCTAATCTTATTCTACGTGAAAAAAACGAATTTTTTATTGACAACTTTTTAATTTTTTATTGACAACTTTTTTTGAACAACCTAAACTTCCTAAACTTTCCAAGATATCTAAGAAAATAATTTTGAGATTTTGAACATTCAAGAATTTTTTACTCAGAAATTATCAACTCTAGAGAAAAAAGTTCAAGATACAAAAAATGTTTATTTTGGTCTAATAAAACTTGAAGAATCATACTAGATTTTTTTTTAGAATTTTGTATTTTTGTTTGTTTTTGCCTACGTTTAATTAGACAAAAATATTTTTTTATATCTTGTACATTTTTATAAAGTTTATGGTTTCTAAATAAAAAAATCTTATGCGGTGTTCACACCAAAGAAAACAAAACAGCAACACGGTGTTTGAAAACACGTCGTATTTAAAAATGCATAGGGTTTATTGCACTTTTGTCAAAAAGACACGATGTTGCTGTTTTGTTTTTTTGGTCTGAACACGGCATTAGAAGTTCAAAATCTACTTAATAAAATTTTTAATATTTTTTTTGATATTAGGTTACATTACGAAGCTACGAAAAAGGAAGAACAAAATATTAAAATTGGGTCAAAAAATACGAAACGTATATTATTTAGAAATCAATAATTGTTTTTTTTTTAAATAAATTTTTTATAACGTTAATTATTTTTTGTTTTTTAACCTCTTTATATACAGTGCGTTCACGATGAAAGGAACAAATTCGTTTAAAATTCAGGTAATTATTTTGTGGAAAAACGCTCGGATCCGTCGATTAGTATTTTTAGTTGCGGATTTTTTGACATAAGAAAATTGTATACAGGGTGTCTCAGGAAAAACATATGCAGTCATCATTGATTTTTTTAAATGGAACACCCTATATATTATACCATTTTTGAATTGTGCGATAAATTCTGAACACTTTTTGTACAGCATATCATATCTCTAAAATTAGTGGTTTTCGCGGTTTGAAAAATGACATTTTGAAATACACACAAGTCAAATAAAATGTTTAAATTGAAAAAATAAACTTTGAACATTTTTTGAAAAGCCAACAAAAACATCCTGGTATTGCAAAAAAAATAAAAAAATAAAAAAAAAGAAAAAAAAAGAAAAAAAAGGAAAAAATAAAACAAAAGTTCAATGTCTTTTCTTTTTGCCATGTTTTTGTTGGCTTTAAATATGTTGTTGGCTATGAATATTTTTAATGTTCGGGGCCAAGAATGAAATAGTTACACTCCTGTTTAAAAAAAGGACAAGTATATTCCAAACCTGTTTCTATCTCTTTCTTTTGACACGACTCTGTTTTCGAGTGAGATACGTGGCCCATTCTCTATGTCTATGCCTAAAAACATTTTTTACCGATTATCATAACAGAAATCTGTATTATCAACACCTAATCTAACTTCATAGTGTTAAATTGTTTCCGTTGCATGGTGCGCGCTCATTTTGTTTCCGTTGCATTACTAAAATTTCTTCCTGAACGCGCCTAAGGAAGTATAACTTCAAAAATAAAAATCGATATCAATTAATAATTTTTATTATTTCAGTAACTGGAGTGAATCTTCATCTAGTAACGCCAATAACATGTATTATTTGCATTTTTTATACGACTGTGGTGAGTAATTGATTAATATATATATCTTCCCTCCATCCCTCCTCTAACTTAAACCCCAAGTAACAATAAATAAAAATAAACTTACTTTTGATTCCATAAATGTATTACTTTTCTATTTGAATTAATTACTTTTGTGTTTTGTTCCAGGGTGGTTTGAAAGCAGTGGTATGGACAGACACGATCCAGACTATAGTCATGTTTTTTGGGGTAGTCATCGTGATGGTTCTGGGCACAATCAAAGTGGGGGGAGTCTGGACTGTCTTACAGAGGAGCATGGATACTGGTCGTATTGAAATATTTAAGTAATAATTAAATAATTTTATTTGAAAAGTATATTACTATACTATTAGTAATTGGGCGAGTCCAAACTAACCGCTACTTTTACTGACTTTTTTGTTTTATTTATTTTTTGCGTAAAAAACTCACTTCTTAATAAATTAACGCCTAAATGGTAAGACCCAATAAGAAAGAACACCTTTTACATTATTACATTTTATTTTAAAAATCACTTAACATTTAACAACTCCAAGCAATGAAGTAAAAATTATTTATATTATTGTGGTGTGTAACGCCCGTTACATAAGTGTAATTTTTAATGATTTTTGATAAGTCAAAAATCATTAAAAATAGATAAACATACAATCTAGCTTCATTTTTATTATATATGCCTATATTTTACAACTGCGTCAAAAGTTTTAACTCGACAGTTTTTCTCGTGAAAAAATCTAAAATGATTGGGTTACCTAGAATTTACAAATTCCCTCCCACTGGATTCAACACTGATTACTAGGTTCTTACAGTAGCGTAGTACCGGGGGGGGGGGGGTATGAACCCTCCCCCCAAAATATTCAGTGTTCTAAAAAAACGTATGTTTTGAGAAAACATCAGTTCAAATTTAATTTTTGTGGTTAAGGTGTATTTTTAGTTTAGTGACTAAGAAACCACAGTTTCTCCGTTTTTCAAGTAATCAGTTCAAAACACCTTAAAAAAATTTAACTCATATGTATTACCCCCCACCCCAAATTTTTTCTTACTACGCCACTGGGTTCCTATCTTTAACTTTTTCGACATTACAGTTTCGACACAAACCCAACACTACGCCACACCTTTTGGACCGTGCTCGTCGGCAACTACTTCCAATGGCTTGCGAGTTGTTCTGTCAATCAAGCGATGGTCCAGCGTTGTCTGGCGATGCCCACACTCAAGAAAGCCAACTGGACAATCATGATACTAGCAGTTGGGATAATCTGCATTGTTTCAATGTGCTGCTACACAGGACTTGTAGTATTCGCGAGATTCTACGACTGTGACCCGGTTATAACGAGGGGTGTTTCGAAACCAGATCAACTCTTACCATTTTTCGTTATGGATATAGCCAGTTGGGTACCTGGCCTACCTGGCTTGTTTATCAGCAGTGTTTTTAGTGCAGCTTTAAGGTATAAAAATCCATGATAGAGGGTTGTTTCACAATCGTTTAGTTATTTAATTTAAAGGTATTCGGAATTGTAATATTCCTTTGGTTTGTTTGACAAAGTTTAATTTCACTTATACTGGATTGCATTTAAAATAAACTGCCCTGGTAGGCACAAGACTTTTTTATACATCATGACACAAAAGAAATTACTTAAGTTAACACTTTCTACTAAGAAATAGAATATGAACTACATTATATGAATTGTTGTTTTTGTTTTTAATTCTATTATGTGATTTTATTTCAAACGTTTTTATTATAAAACGGTATAGTTATTTTTTTGTTTACAAAAATGTTGTTTTGTTAAAGGCTTCATATTTATTTAATATTTCAACAGTTTAACACGGTTTAGTTAGATATTATTATTTCTATACATTTATTTAATTGACAATTGTAATAATAAATGCTTTTATTTTCATAGATAACTAGACTATTCATATATTAATTAATTTATTATTAATTATTTTTAAATAAAACTAAAATTATTATTTTTGGTCAATTCATGAAAGATACAAAAAAGAATAGGGCAATAATTATAGAAAATAACGTTCCCTACAACTTTTATTATAAACATTTTTTTATGATTTAGATTATTTCCTTATATTATGTATCTAAAAAAAATAATAATCGAAAATTCAAAATTTAAAGAAAATCGATTATTTCCTAAAAAAATGGGGGGGGGGGGGGAAACGAATAGAACATAAATTATATTGTTTTCTACAACTTTAATTTAAAACATTTTTTTCTACTGAGCACCGTTTTCGGTTTAGTGATGGTTTTCAAAAATAGAAGGTGCACATCTACAATATACAAGAACCTTAAGTTTAAAATTTCATGTTTGTAAGTCTCACCGTTATGACTGTGGAGCGTTCACAGACAAACGAGTTCGAATTTTTTTAAAATAAATTTTTTTTCAGCTCTATGTCAACCGGATTAAACTCTATGACTGGCGTAATTCTAGAAGATTTGATTCGTCCAATGTGCAAAGAGCCTATAACAGAACAGAAGGCAAGCACGATAATGAAGATAATAGTCGTAATAATCGGCACTATCTGTGTTGCTATGGTGTTTATAGTAGAAAAGATGGGAACACTGATCCAAGCAGCGAACAGTATGGCTGCAATCACGGGAGGACCCTTACTAGGAATATTTACCCTGGGAATGGTGTTTCCATGGGCTAATGCTACGGTATTTATTTATTTTCAATTTAAAATTTGTGTAGACTGATTACTAATATTGCCACTGTTATATAACTTATATCACTTTGACCATGTGACATGCTGATCTGATATTATTATATATGGATACCGGATGCCTATTGAGTTACTATTATAAACCGGATGGTTAAACATATTGTTCGTAACAGTCTATTTTCCCTTTGTGCATGCGTGAGAACTCAATTTTAATGTACCTAGTCTTGGCAAGGACCCCAGTAACGGCAAAGTTTTAATGAAATATATCTACTGAATTAGAAATATGTGTTGATATTTGATTACTACCATTTCTGAATATTAATCTATACGAGTAGTATACATTTAACTGTCTTACAGCGTGGACATTTTAACTAATAATTAGTATAATTTATTTATTAATTATTATATTATCATAGCAACATTGTTTCAAATTTGACGATTCTGTCTTGTGTCGTAGTACTTATCATTTTGTAATCATTAGTAAGTGTCCATCACTGAGTGCTCATTATTGGTTTTACTTCATCCATTACTGGAGAAAATCATAAACAAAATAAAAGGCTATAATTTAAAAAAAAAACAAACTATATTTGCGGACTTTGGTAATTAAATTGATTAAATAAAGAGTTACTGGTTTTACTAGTAACATGAGTTCATGAGAATTACAGAAAACAAGCCCATCAATTCGAAAACTTGCTCTTAAAGCGGCCATAACTGGTGTCTTTACCTTATAGAGATAGAGCTATGTGGCGTTGATATGTAATCGAACGTGTATGTATTTATTTATATGAGCCGTTGATTTTGAAAGTGGCCTAACTCCATTTTTCAAATTTTTTTTGTTGACTGTAGTAACGTGTATAATTAGAAGTAAACTATCATAAAAAATAATTTTTGGTTAAATATATTCAAAGGAAAAAATTTTTTTGAACATATTAATTTTCACAATTAATTTCAACTTAAAAAGTTTATTTTGAAAGTGGCCTAACTCCACTTCATTATTAATAATGTTGTTTTATTTATCACAATAGCTGGAAAACGAAAGCTTTCTATGGAAAATGTTTGGTACAAAAGTTTTAGGATTTGGTGGGGCAAACCCAATGAAGGTAACAATTTTGACCTTGAGTGGAGATTTTAAGGTCATTTTGGGATCAACAATTTTTTTTTAAATAGAAACTTAGTTCTTTTTTTGCAGATTTGTATTTTGCAAAAAAATCGAAATAACTTTTGTTTGAAAAGTTTTTTTTTTAAATTTCAATTTTAACGTAATTTAAAAAAAAAATTTACATCAAAAAAATTTTTTTGTGATCAAAAATTTTGAAATTATTATCTTAAATGTTTGAGGAAAAATGCAGTTTAAAAAAATAATTTTTTTATAATTTCATAAATTTTTAAAGCAAAAAAATTTTTTTTTAATGTTATAAAATTTAAAAAAAAATGTTAAAATTAAAATTTTTTATAAAACTTTTCAGGCAAAAATTATTTATTTTTTTCTGCAAAATACGAATCTTCAAAAAAATAAATAGATTTCCTTTGAAAAAAAATTGTTGACCCCAAAATGACCTTCAAGCCTCCACTCATGGTCGAAATTGTTAACTCTTTTGATTTTGCCCCACTAAATCCTGAAACTTTTGTACCAAATATTTTCCCTAAAAATCCATAGTTTTCCAGATATTAAACAATCTCAAGACTTAAAAATCACCTATATACATACTTAGATTTCCTGAATTGTATAATTTTTTTAATAGTTATAAAGAAATAATATAAATTAAAATTAGTGTTTTTTTTTTTCAATTTGAAGCATTTTAACTAACTATAAATGGAGTTGAGTTCTTTTAAATTAATAACAAACGTAATTGTTGATTTTGAAAGTGGCCTAACTCCATTTGTGGTAAAAAAACACATATTATTGATTTAATAATTGAGGTTATTTTTATAGTAATTATAAATTTAACTCCCTTAGAAACACTTAATCAATGTGGCACATTGATATCTTACACGTATATTTTTAATTTTATTGAAACGCAAACTCTTTAATATCTCAGTTTAAACATAAATGGAGTTAGGCCACTTTCAAAATCAACGGCTCATATATACAATTTTTTTCAAAGGAAATCTATTTATTTTTTGAAGATTCGTATTTTGCAGAAAAAAAGAAATAACTTTTGTCTGCAAAGTTTGATAAAAAATTTCAATTTTAAATTTTTTTTTTTTTAATTTTGTAACATTAAAAAAAAAATTTTTGCTTTAAAAATTTATGAAATTATAAAAAAATTATTGTTTTAAACTGCATTTTTCCTCAAACATTTAAGATAATAATTTCAAAATTTTTGATCACAAAAAAATTTTTTTGATGTAAAATTTTTTTTAAAAATTACGTTAAAATTGAAATTTAAAAAAAAACTTTTCAAACAAAAGTTATTTCGATTTTTTTGCAAAATACAAATCTGCAAAAAAAGAACTAAGTTTCTATTTAAAAAAAATGTTGACCCCAAAATGACCTTAAAACCTCCACTCAAGGTCAAAATTGTTACCTTCATTTGGTTTGCCCCGCCAAATCCTAAAACTTTTGTACCAAACATTTTCCATAGAAAGTTTTTGTTTTCCAACTATTGTGATAAATAAAACAACATTATTAATAATGAAGTGGAGTTAGGGCACTTTCAAAATAAACTTTTTAACTTGAAATTAATTGTGAAAATTAATGTTCAAAAAAATTTTTTCCTTTGAATATATTTAATCAAAAATTGTTTTTTATGATAGTTAACTTCTAATTATATACGTTATTACAGTCAACAAAAAAAATTTGAAAAATGGAGTTAGGCCACTTTCAAAATCAACAGCTCATATATTTAACGAATAAATTTAGTGCATGCGCAAAATCTGTTTTGGTTGTTAGTTTGTTAGCAGAGGTATACCGGAATTCCTGCTGGAACTCACGATGTAGATTTAAAGTGAATATTTTAACGTCACTACCATTATATTATTATTATTTTTATATTATATTATTATTGACACTATAAATTTAATTACATTCGATTGAAAAGAACGTATCCTATATGAATAATTTAACGAAGTTAATGCTATACAAATAATTTAACGAAATTATAACCATACAAATAGTTTTACGAAGCTGTAAAAATTGCAGAATATGTAGAAAACACAATTTTTATAATTTAACGTATTTTCTTAAAGAAATGCCATATAGAACAATTTTATATTAATTTAAGATAATAGTCTATGTATTTATATTTAAAATATAATAGTGATTATAATAAAGACGTGAATTTCGGCCGGAATTCCGGTACATCTCTAGTAAGGAAATATATCAAATTCACCCATCATATTTGATCTATAATCAGTCCAGCCATGTTAATGATGTGACATAAACATTAGAGTGCAGCCGCTTCTGTTACTAATGATGCTTATTATGTCTTTTAAGATCGAGTGGGTTGAATTGTTGGTGATAAACATAGATAAAACAGATTAAACGCTTGCCGCGGATAATAACTAGCTGTATCTATTTTAGGACACTCTTATTTATATACAGGATGAATAAAAAGTTAAAATAACTACTTTGCAACTTTACAGTATTTTTATATACCTACTCTTAAAATATAAAAAGACATATGCGGGTGTATGCCATAAGGGTTCCGAAGTACGTACTACGTGGACTGTTTGAAGTCACAGGTGCATTTTTGAGTTAAAAAATAATATAAAAATACTAATTGAGATCTACATTTTTACACCCCATTTGCCTAGATATAAAAATAAAAATAAAAAATTCTATTGCTCCAAAATTTGAATAGATATTGTTGACTTTAGTATTTGTCGTTGGTAGTCCCACCTCGTTACCAATTTTTTTCAGATTTTTTGATATTAAGTTAGAGGGGGGAGGGGAAATAAAATACTGCTTGGAGCCCCCTGCTGGCGCCTTTTTGAGTTAAAAAAATAGGGTCAAATTATACTGACACCCCACACGCCTCGGTATACAATTTTGCTTCCTCGCAATATCGAAGATACGAGAAGCTACGTGATCGTTTCAGATTGAGACAAAAAAAAAGTTCTCCAATTTCAAAATTTTAAATTTATTTATCCGTTTCACGTCAAGACAAACACTTTTCGTTCCGTGTCTGTCTGTCTGTTCGTGAGTCCGTGTGTCCGTCCGTCCGTCCGTCTGTCCCCTGAATCCTTGTCACACGCATAACTCATGAACCACTGAACCGATATTATTGAAACTTGGTTGGATGGTTGGGTTTGATTTGAGGACGGTCCCATTTCAAAATCATTAAAATCGTGTGTAAGGGGGAGGGGTGACACCCCAAAATATTTATTTTTTCAAGATATCTCAAGAACGACACATGTTACGAGAAAATTTTATAGAATATTTTTTGTAGAGCATTAAATTTCCTATAATATGGGTCTACTACGTTTGTTGTAAAATATTCCCTTACAAAGATTTATCAAAATTAATTTTAAAAATTCGTGTTTTGTTTTTCTAAATTGATATTTGATTGGATATATTAAGTGTCATTTTGACGTTTTAAATGTCACTTTGGCGTTTTAAATGTCACTTTGACGTTTTAAATGTCATTTTGACATTTGCATAAATTTAGATTTAAATTAAAAATATATGAAAAAATATTCAAGTGCGTTTTAAGAAAAAATTCGAACTAAGATTTTTTAGTAAAATTTGTATAAAAATTAAATGGTTAACCAATGCCAGGCAATTTATCTGAACACGATCGGTTTTAGTGAATTTAGCACGAGGAAGCACTGTGCATTTACTTGGCAGATGTTTTTTGTTTTGTAAGATTTGTCCATTTTTGATTTAGAAAACAAGATAGCGATTAAAATTCATTGGTTTGGTTATACATTTTGACGTGCCGCACAGTGGGTCTAAATCACACTTTTTTGCGCGAAATTTCGCTTCAAGCCAATTTTCAACCAATTTTAATAAAGTCAGTGGCATTTGAAAGGTAAATAGTTGTAGTTTCTGAAAATTACCCCAAGAATAGTCAATTCACCCTCTTAATTAGTCTTTCATCCCCTCAAATCTGAAAAATCGATTAAACGATAAAATCATAAATTAATAAATCGAATAAGATAATATATTCTGCACAAATATAAATATTTATTTGTTAGTACTATTATATAGTATGTGTAAACATGTGTGAACATATTTAAATATATACAGGGTGAGTCATAAGTTCGTATTTCTTCGATATCTCCTCTGTTAATAATTAGAGAAAAATTTTAATTTTGTATGATATTATAAGTAATAATACACATCTAAACTTATATTAAAATATATAGTGTGACCCCGAAAAAGGTGTATCATTACAGGGTGAGTTGATAATACGTGTCTCTTCGATATCTCCTCTCTTTTACAAGATACAGAAAAAATTCAAATTTTAGATAATATTACAAGTAAAAATGTACATTATAAGAATGTATTGAAATATACAGGGTGAATTGACTATTCTTGGGGTAATTTTCAGAAACTACAACTATTTACCTTTCAAATGCCACTGACTTTATTAAAATTGGTTGAAAATTGGCTTGAAGCGAAATTTCGCGCAAAAAAGTGTATTTAGACCCACTGTTAGTCCAGCCAATGAAGCAGAAAAAATGCTCAAAATGAGAAATTCTCCGGAACAGCAATTTTATGGTTGATTCTTATAGATTTTGAGCCGCTGAACACGAAAAAAATAACGCGCCCGCGTGAGGAGTGGGGCTTCACCCCTAAAAATGGGGTTAAAGGGTGAACATCAAGTTTTTTACCCGTTTTTTCGATTTATTTCAAAAACTAAATCGACGACGGGGTTATATTATGGTTGATATTTGTAGCTGATACTCAAATGAATCAATTAAGACCAGCTAGATCAAATTTAACCAAAAAACACCCCTTCCAGAGGGTGAAAATGCCGTAAAATTGTTAATTTTTGGTCCTAATCAGTAAAAATTGAATAACTCTGGGGCACATCATCGCACAGACTCGTATATTGGCTTAAATTCTTCCTAAAACTCCAAAGAACTAAGATCAACCATAATATAGACAAATATGAATAGATTTACCAACGATATTAGTCAATATTTAACGGTGTGTTACAAAATATTTAAAAAAATTTGTGTTGCACTAAAAATCAAGTAAAAAATTCAGGAATCAATATTTTTTTACCAAATTGCATTTGGAGCTTCTATTTATACCTACGATCAAGGCTGCATAAGAAAAAAAAGTTTTTCATGCACATAAATGCATTTACAAGGTGGTCCCCGCAGGTGTTATCAAATTGGCTGTATCTTAGCTCCTAGTTACCTGATTTCAATTTTCTTTTGTTTATTATAAAGTTCTTATTGAGAAGATTTTTATGGATAATATTCATTGTTTTCTAAACTTTGACCGGTGGGGGCTATCTTTGATAGCCACCATTTTGTGCCCTGTATGGATTTTCATGTAGCTTCCTATCTAAAAATCTCCCTTTTGACTCTGTCTATGACCATTGAATGTGACATATTCCAATCAAAAAGTTTATCGTTATTTTACATACCAGTCGTACTATAGCTATTTATTACGTTTTCTTACATTTTATTACGAAAAATGCATTTTGTGAATTTTTATATGAGTTGATAAGAGATAATATACAAGTGTTAGGTTGTTATGAATCAATATACGCAAATTAAATAAATTTTTAGAGTTTATTTCTCGAAAATACCTTTTTTAATTTGTTTTACTACAAAATGCGGTTTGATGCACTTTGATATGCATTTTAAATGCATTTACGTGCATGAAAAACTTTGTTTCTTATGCAGCCTTGATCGTAGGTATAAATAGAGGCTACAAGTGCAATTTGGTAAAGAAATATTGATTCCTGATTTTTTTACTTGGTTTTTAGTGCAACACAATTTTTTTTAAATATTTTGTGACACACCCTTAAATGTTGGCTAATATCGTTGGTAAATCTATTCATATTTGGCTATATAATGGTTGATCTCAGTTCTTTGGAGTTTTAGGAAGAATTTAAGCCAATATACGAGTCTGTGCGATGATGTGCCCCAGAGTTATTCAATTTTTACTGATGAGGACCGAAAATTAACAATTTTACGGATTTTTCACCCTCTGGAAGGGGTGTTTTTTGGTTAAATTTTATCTAACTGGTCTCAATTGATTCATTTGAGTATCAGCTATAAATATCAACCATAATATAACCCCGTCGTCGATTTAGTTTTTGAAATAAATCGAAAAAACGGGAAAAAAACTTGATGTTCACCCTTTAACCCCATTTTTAGGAGTGAAGATCCACTCGTCACGCAGGCGCGTTATTTTTTTCGTATTCAGCGGCTCAAAATCTATAAGAATCAACCATAAAATTGCTGTTCCGGAAAATTTCCCATCAAATTGCCGGTATAAAAAATATTTTTTTATCTAGCTTTAACATCTTACCCCCCCCCCCCCCAGCCGATAAAAAATATTTTTTCAACAAAGTAAATTCTTTACTAGAGGGCATCATTTTAAATGTTCAGTAAAATTTTTAAGTTTCTAGCTTACATAGTTTACGAGATATTTTGCTTTGAGTGAAAAGGACGGACGGACGGACGCCAAAGTGAGATTAATAGGATTTCTTTAGACCATAAAGTGTGTAATTAAAAGTCGTATTATGTAATTAAAATTTTATTAAAATATAATTCTATTATTATTATTTTTCAGGGTACATTAGTTGGAGGCTTTTGCGGTCTAGCTTTCGTTGCGTGGATGTCATTAGGAACTCAGATGGAGATAGCTAAAGGAAATATCCGTTTCCCGCATAAACCTATTTCAATAGATGGATGCGATGAAGCTATAAGAAATATGACATTTATTGCATCTCCAATAAAGTGAGTATTTACTGACACATGCGATAAAATAAACATTACTGACTAAATTTATAACTTTTCGGAAAAATATATCTTATTGGATTTATCATCTACCGTCCAATAATTGATACGAGGTGTCCAAATCTACAGTAATTAATAATTTAATTTTAGGGTTTCCAATCTCGATTTGATTTATTTATATTTTATTTAATTTCAAAATAGCTTAATTTTTTTAAATAAATAAATTAAAAAAAAGTATTGTACTGTATTTTGTACTTTTTACTCAATAATTCTACATAACATCGTAAAAACATATATAGGGTGTTCCATTTGAAAAACTTGAGAAGAATAACTTTGAGATTATCAAAATTAATTTTGAACAGCCTGTACATGGTGGCTTTACGATATTTAAACAAGAGCACCCTACAATAAGGACCATATTTAATTTTGTCTTCAAAGCTACGGCCGCGGAAGTGGTAATTTATTAAGTGGAATAATGTAAAAATCAATATTTTGAAAAAATAATTCTATAACGTCTAAACCGGACATAAGTTGGGGTTAGTATTTTAGATATGAATAAACATCCCAAGAGAAGTGTTAAATATGCAAAAATATTTAGAGCATTCAATTTAAAAAAAAATACTTTAAGCGTGTTACACTTTTTTGTAACATTCTGTATATTTGAAAATAATTTCTATGTATGCATTTATTTTTTGATACATTAAATAAATGTTTTTATTTTTACAATAATTTTTTTCTTGAACTCGATACATCTAGCTTGTTTTAATTACTATCCATATACGTTATCTTTTTAAACAAACATTTACAGCGTTCTAGCAACAGTTAGGTGGGGGGTAAATGTTCTGGCAATTATTTTTATGAATAAAAAACACTATCAAAAGTAACCTCCTGAAATTTCATGACTTTTACTATAAATAAATGAAGTCTTATTTCTCACCCTCTTTGTAATTATGGGGTAGTATAACCCGGCCGCAGAGGGATGCCAGAATTGACTTTTATTGTTCAGTAGGTATATAAGATTTAGTACCTAATTTTCACGACTTTTGAAATAAACAATGGTAATAAGCCACTGGCTCTTGGTCTAATATAGTTTATGTGAATATCTTTTTAATATGTGTATGAAACAATGTAATGCGTTTTACCAATTTTACCTATGACAAAAAACTATTAAAATAATTAAAACAGTAGAAAAAAAGCAGTACTTCAGTTTAATAGAGTACCTACATAGGCAGTAAACCACATCTTACTGCTTTTAAATTTCCAGAAATAAACTTAATAATAATAAACTTTTGATAAATTGTAAACTAAAATTACATGACGCTAAATATTTTTTTTATTCAGTTTAAAATATAATCAAACTTCGAGTTTAGTTTTTTTCGTTTTTATTTTTTTACAACTTACTGCCCTTTACCTAAGCACTGCAATATTAATATTATATATTATAATTTTTATTCCACAATCAGCCATAATAATTATTTTTTAATTTCAGTGAAGAACCATTTTTCCTCTACCGCCTATCTTACATGTATTACACTATAGTCGGAACGGCAATAGTTATTGTCATAGGCCTCCTCGTGTCTTACTGGTCAGGCGCTAATGACCCTAAGCGTATGAGCAAGGACCTCTTCACGCCTGTCATACATAAATACTTGCCTGTACCAAAGACTAAAGCAGAAGATAAGACCAATAAACAAAACACGAATGACATTAACCACGAATTGAAACCTATAAGAAGAGATTGAGGCAAGTTAAGTAAAGAATTGTTTAATAGTTAAATATAGTTTTTACATTTTGTTTTCATGTTGTTACTATTTATGTTGTTAGATAATAAATATGTATGTTATACGTTAATAAAGATGAAATTTGTTATTTTTTGTTTCTATTTTTAATAGTTTTTAGCGATTTAAAATTTTTTTTAGTGAATTTATATCATTTTTTCATAAACCCGTTTTTTATTTACTACGTGTTTTAGATACTTGTATGAAAATGTTGTATACAAAAACCTGTACTATGGACATCAGTTCGACGCATCATATATTGAACGTGGATTGTCTTGAATTTGTTTCCTCGCAATATCGAAGATTCGAGAAACTTTGTGATCATTTTAAAATGAGACAAAAAAATTGTTCTCCGATTTCAAAATTTTAAACTGATCTTTCCGTTCAGGTCAACACTTTTCGTTCCGTGTCTGTGTGGCTGTATTTATGAAAATTTTATAGGATCATTTTTGTAGAGCATTCAATTTCCTATAATATAGGACTACAACGTTTGTTGTAAAATATTCCCTTACAAAGATTTATCTCATTTTGCTTTCAAAAATCGTCATTTGTTTTTTTAAATTAACTTTGAGATATTAAATGTCATTTTGACGTTTGCATTTAGATTTAGATTGAAACTGTCAAAAAATTTAAAATATACGAAAAAATAATTAGGTGCGTCTTAAGAAAAATTTCGAACTAATTTTTCACTATAATTGTATAAAAATTAAGTGGTTAACCAATGCTAGGTAATTTATCTGAATACTTTATCGGTTTTTATATAAATTGTTCAATAAATAATTAACTACCTTTGGTTAATTTAGCACGAAGAAGCACTGTGCATTTATTTGGCAGATGTTTTTTTATTTCTGTACCAATTTTCGTTGATAAAGAAATTGTGTTCGAAAAATCTATTTTAACTGTATCTATATACCTACATACCTACATATTTATAATATTTGTAGTGACGAAATTCCCGCCCAAACGCTGATTGATCAAAGATCATTGAGACTACCTTGTCTTTATATACCATGTAGTATATAGGGTGCCTCAAGACTGTGTCAATATTCAATATTTCATTTATTATAATAAATGGAAGAAAACTTCAAATACAAAAGTTGTCAGGTTAGACAAGCTGCATATTTTAAAAATTGTTACATTTATATAGGCTGTCCCATAAGTGCGTTACAAATCAAAGTTATGTTTTTTTTTTTAAATACAATGTATATTTTTTTGATCGATAATCTTAAATCACTTATTTTTTTGGATATTTTTTTGATATAAGCATGTGTGGGATTATACTGAGCGGTTTAGAAATTATGACCATTTTTATAAGCAAATTGACATATTTTAAACACCTTGTTATTTTCTAATTACAACAAAAAAAATTGTTTTCTACTAAAAATAGTTTTGGCATATGCTCTATTATTGCGATATTACATCAAACCAGGGCTTCGAATCGGAACTGAACCGAAAACCGAAAAAAACGTTATTTTTTGCCGGAACGAAAACCGGAACCGAACCGAAATAAAAATATCGTTTTTTTCGGTTCAGTACATGTTAAAATACGCGCGTTAACATGATCTTATTTTCCACGTTAATTGTCATTCGTGCTATCATACAAGTACCATAAAATGTTCTAAATTATGGTAGAAAATAAATTTTTAATACAAATAAATTATTTTTTTATTGATCACTCGGAGCTGAACCGAAAACCGAAAAAACCGTTATTTTTTCGGAACGAAAACCGGAACCGAACCGAAATATATTTTTTTACTCGAACCGGAACGAAAACCGAAACGAAAAAAATAACGGTTCGAAGCCCTGCATCAATAAACTATTTTTAGTAGAAAACAAATTGTTTTGGTTGTAATTAGAAAATAATAAGGTGTTGAAAATATGTCAATTTTCTTATAAAAATGGTCATAATTTCAAAACCGCTCAGTATAATTCCACACATGCTTATATCAAAATATCCAAAAAAATAAATGCTTTAAGATTATCAATCAAAAAAATACACATTGTATTTAAAAAAAACAACTTTGATTTGCAACGCACTTATGGGACACCTTATATAAATGTAACTATTTTTAAAATATGCGGCTTGTCTAACCTGACAATTTTTGTATATGAAGTTTTCTTCCATTTGATATAATAAATGAAATATTGAACTTTGACGCAGTCTTGGGACACATGTCGAGTCGCATGCAGAAGTGGTCGACCAGTTTTCATTCAAATCACAAACTTAGTAGGCCTAGGTTCCTCTCATTTGATTATTATAATATTTCTCCATGTACCAAACAAAGACAGATATTTTGAAACTCATTTGCTAGATATAGTACGTCTGGTTCGTGGCAAATAAAGCCAAAACGCTGCACTTTTTGATTGGGGTATGCCACTTTCTGTGGTCATATATAAGGTCAAATGAAAGATTTTCAGATAGGGAGCCACTTTAAAATCCGTGTAGAACACTGTTATATCGGCTATTAAAGATGGCCCCCACGGTTTTTATTAAATCGGCTGTATCTCAGCTCCTAATCATTCGATTTCAATTTTATTTTGTTTATTTTAAAGTTCTTATTAAAAAAAATCTTTTTTATCATTATTCATTTTTCTCTAAATTTTAAGGGTTCCCCACAATTTTCCGAAATCTGAAAATTTTACTTTTCTTACAAACTTAATTGTTATATAACTTGTTTATTGTGCCCAATAAATTTTTTTTACTTCATATAAAAAAGAAAGATATTTTTTTCTGCGTTCCATTGATAACTAGATAATACTGTTTTAATTAACAACTTCTATGGAAATAGCGTGTTAAACTAAGAAAAATAGATTATTTTTGAATCATTCCAAGTCAAGTTTACCTGTATCGGTTTCTCGGATTCGAGATTTTGATGGAAATGTCCATTTATACCTTCCCTGAATCAATTCTGACTATTTTTATCATCATGTCTGTCTGTCTGTCTGTGTGTGTATCTGTTTGTCTGTAATCGCTGGAACTCAAAAATGGCAGTACATAGAGGGGTAAAATTTTATATTAAGGATTAATTTGTTTTAAAAAAGAAAACCAGATGTTTTTAAAACCGGAAACGGATATTTACTCTTGTAATTTTTGTAATTATTCGAAATATTTCTGAAACGGTACGTGTTGGAAGAAAATGTTTAGATAATAATTTACTTATAATATTATTATTTAAAATTTATGTTATGTTCAATTCCTCTCAAAAAAAGTTTTTGAGGTTATAATCGTTTTTTTTCAATTATATTCGAAATGGTTTAAAGCATAAATAAATTATTGAAATAAAAGTTGTAGAGTACGTTATTTTCTATAGTTTATGTTCCATTAATTTTTTTGTATCTTTTACCAATTAAAAAAAAATCTTTTTTATTTAATTTTTTATTTTTTTCCATTTTTTTTTTAACAAGTTCATGACAGAATGAAATGTTTATAACAAAAAATGTAGAGAACGTTATTATCTATAGTTTATGTTCTATTAATTTTTTTGTATCTCTTACCAATTAAAAAAAAATCTTTTTTATTTAATTTTTATTTTTTTCCAATTTTTTAACAAGTTCATGACAGAATGAAATGTTTATAACAAAAAATGTAGAGAACGTTATTTTCTATAGTTTATGTTCCATTAATTTTTTTGTATCTCTTACCAATTAAAAAAAAATCTTTTTTATTTAATTTTTTATTTTTTTTCATTTTTTTTTTAACAAGTTCATGACAGAATGAAATGTTTATAACAAAAAATGTAGAGAACGTTATTATCTATACTTTATGTTCTATTAATTTTTTTATATCTGTCATCAGTAAGCCAAAATTATTTGTTTTATATTAGTAGATACACGTACATTTTTTTATTGTATAAGAAAGTTCATTGACATCCATGACAGATTTTTCAATTTTTTAGCTATACCATATGAGAAAATTGATCCCAACATAAAATTTCATATGTTAAAAGGTAAACTTGACATGGAATAATCCAAAAATAGTCAATTTTTCTTAGTTTAACACACTTTTTCCAAAGAAGTTGTTAATTAAAACAGTATTATCTTGTTATCAATGGAACGCAGAAAAAAATGTCTTTCTTTTTTGTATGATGTAAAAAAATGATATTGGGCACAATAAAAAAGTTATATAAAAATTAAGTTCGTAAAAAAAGTAACATTTTCAGATTTTCGAAAATTGTGGGGAACCCTTAAGATTTAGAGAAAAATGAATAATGACAAAAAATAATCTACTCAATAAGAACTTTAAAACAAACAAAAGAAAATTGAAATCAGATGATTAGGAGCTGAGATACAGCCAATTTAATAAAAACGGTGGGGGCCATCTTTAATAGCCGATATAATGGTGTTCTACACGGATTTTAAAGTGGCTCCCTATCTGAAAATTATTTTTTTGACCTTATATATGAGCACAGAAAGTGTCATACCCCAATCAAAAAGTGCAGGGTTTTTTTACGTACCAGACGTACTAATAAAGAAGTACTCTTCGTTTATAATAGGTACTCATATGTATATATTTTTGCTTGAAAATTGTATAATTAATTTTGTGGCAATAAATATTTGATTATAGTATTTAAATATGTTAAGCTTGATATAAAATTAATTAATGAAATGGACGTATATTTGGTTTTTATTTAACATGATGTAGCTTTATAAGCTCCGCCCTAGAAAAAGATAACCGATGATGTTTGTCTTAATATTTTTGAATCTGTTATAAGCGATTCTGAAATTTAGGGTGGTAGACAACTTCTGAAGCCCATAATACTATTATATCGTATGATATTTGTTTCCGACATGTTTTAACTTATCTGACGTATTTACTGGTGTGCATGTCGTCATAAATGAACGAGTACTGGAAATTAAGTAACAAATGCCGTCATGGGCTCCGGGAGGGGGGTGCAAGGAGGTGCACTTGCACCCCCCTGGCAAAAAAGAAAAAACACATGAAAAAATTAAGAAATACAATTTTTATTTTAAAATTCACTCTCTGAATAACAGTCATAGGTGTCCAACCTATTGAACTGTTTGAGGACCTTTTTTTTTTGGTCGCATCAATTTCAATTCCTAATTTTATAAATTTAAATAAAATTAGATTAGGAAAAATAAAAACTGAAGACCTTTTTTTTAGTCATGCTAATTTCAATGCAGGTTTATTATTATTTTAATTTTTTTTTTTAATTACCCTCGCATGTAATTTAATTTTATATATCTAGATGCACCCCCCTGAAAGAAATTCTGCCGGCGCCCATGAATGGGCAAATAAAAATATAGAAGTATTCATAGATATTTCTTCTGCTTATTTACACCAAACTAACAAAACACAAAACATATTTTTTAAACAGATTGTAAGTTTGGTGTAATTATAAGTGAAATATAAATTTGTCAAACAAATCAAGCTGTGAAACTTGAATTGCATAACACACTAGACATAAAGCATGGACCGCATATCTGATTCGAAAGCAGAGTTGTGTCAAAAGAAAAAGAAAGAAATGGTTTGGGATATATTTGTCCTTTTTTTAAACAGGAGTGTCTATTCCATTCTTATCAGAAAAAGAGATAGATATATCCCAAACTTACCTCATCTCACTCACTGTTTTGGGGAAATGTTACACCATTATGTTAATAATGATTTATGTCTGTGCATTAAAAAAACCATTAAATAAGCTAGGTACATCTATTTTTAAAAGTCCTGGATATACACATGACCATACCCCCCCCCAGTATTATAAATGTAATTTTTTTACTATATTGATAATTTTAAAATTTTTGTAAAGTTAGGTTTAATCCGTATATTCAACAAATATTTCGTCATGCTATTCTATAGTTTTTTTGTATCAGAGTTGAAAACCATTGTTATTAAAGGATTTTGGGGCGTTGAATTCAGAACTGATATCTAAAAAAAAACATCACGTTTTTGTGATATTAGAGTGCAAAAATTACGATTTTGGTAATTTATTAAGAATATATTACCAAGTAGGCATTTTTTTAGTTTTTAGTGGAGGCCAAAACAGGTTTTTGTAGGCAAAGCTTTGCTACTCACAGGATTTGTTACAAATGTAGTTGAGAATAATACCCTAAGTTTGCTCCAATTTCGAGTCATGGGTAAACTATGTGTTCAGTTACGAAATTCTTCAGATTTTCCGATTTTTCCTAAATAGCGGTCTAAATAATAGTATAGTAAAAATAACTCAAAAAACACGTCGAGCGGAATTCTCTGGGAACAGCAAAATTTTTATGCCATATTGTAGGGGAGACATTGTAGTTTCACTACCCAAAAGTCCCACAAGCTAAACCTTGTGCTAACTTGGGGATCCTCATTCAAAGTTGGATTTTGTGCAAATATTTGTTCATTTTCCTAGCTCATGAAAATACAGATATCTCGAGAATAAAAGTAGATATCGAAAAAAATGTTACTGTTTTAGAATTACTAATTTTATAGTAATTCTAAAACAGTAACATTTGAGTATATGTTCTAATATTATTTAGTCATATTGTTCGGTATTTTAACCGAATACTCAAACGTTTAGGTGTCACGTTCATTTGTTTATCAAAAATCGCAGTAATCTTATTGTTTTTTCAATTCCATACTTTTTCGTTACATTATTAAATATGAAAAAAAAATAGTTTTCTATTTTTTGTAGTTTTCTTCTTATTCTACGTTTAATTTCCATTAAAAATCTGTCATGGATTTTGATTTAAAAAAATTGTGTAATTATATTAAAAAAAATATCTGCCTTGGGAACCACGGGACTTTCTTATACCTAACCTAACCTAACAGTGAATTGTATACGTGATTCTTTGTTTATTAAAACATTTCTAACAAAATAAAACAAAATGAATAATATAGGTAATATTATTCTCTCCATTATATAACAAGTGATTTTTTTAAACGTAATAACTGAAAACGGATGTTTACTCTTGTAAATTTTTGAATTTTTGAATTAATTTTGAAATAAGAAAAAAATGTTTTAAATAAAAAATGTCGAGTATGTTATTATCTATAATTTATTCCCCATACATTTTTTTCCAACATTTATGATTTAGCCAGAAAGAATTTTTTTATGTAATTATTTAGATTCACCTACACATTTCACTCTCAGTATTACGTATAAGAAAGTCCCAAGTTACCTACGGCAAATACACACACTGTTCAATCTCTGTAATACGTATAGGAAAGTCCCATGACACTCATGGCAGATATTTCTCCTCTGTTATGAACCATTTGAATTATAATAATTTTTTTTTTCAAAAATTCGTTTTTACAAAAAAATGAATAGAACATAAATTATAGATATAGATATTACCTACATTTTTTAACTTGACCATTTTTCTCTATTTCGCACTGTTTCAGAGTAATTCGAAAAATGAAAAAATCGACGTAGGTAAACATCCGTATCCGGTTGAAAGATCGTTTTCAAAAATAGGACGTCTTCTTCCCAGCAAAAAATTAATCTTAAATATAAAATATCAGCCTTCTACGATTTGTCGTATTTGAGTTACAGCGCTTACAGACAGACAGACAGATAGACAGACAGACAGACAGACGGACACACAGACAGACGGACACACAGACATCATGGCGAAAATAGTCAGAATGGATTCAGGGAAGGTCAAAATAGATAATTCCGTCAAATCCCGGAGTTCGCAAAAAATCGGCTTCACTATACCTACTTACTTATACTAATGTATATTTCATATACATCATGGTATAAGAAAGTAAAAATATAGGTATAATTAAATTTTTTTTTAATAATATTTAAAATTTTCTTAACAAATGTTGTTAATTTAAATATATTTATTAAGATAAAGTACTAATTGATATATCATTCCATTTAAAATTTTTGAATTATCCACAATTGAAGTTTTGCATTTTAGATATGCTGCGTATGACACTTTAAACTATTTAAATATCAAATAATCAGACATCATTAAAAAGTTCATTGTTTCTACTTTTTAAAGAAAAATAAAAAATAAAATTTCATTAATATTTAACGAAACTAGATCACTTTTAGTAAAACCCTGAAATTTGGGAACAAGTCGCCATATTTTCTAAACAATTGAATGTATGAAAAATTTGTTTTTACAAAAGTTTCTTACTTTTTTATGATCTTTAAAATTATCTACTTTTGGATATACCGTCCTATTTGATTTTGCTGAGAAACGGGCATGTACCCCTCAAACTACCCCCCAAGGAGGGGATTTAGGGGGTTGAAAATATTTTCCTGAAATTCTTTAGGGTCGATATATACAGTAAATTTTTTATCATAAAACTCTTCAATAGTTTGGGCGTAAAACATAGTGGACGGGTGGTCGGGAACACTTGGTATATAACAGAAATATTTAATTTTAAAGTGCTCAAAAAAATGAGATTTTACATCAAGATTGTTGTAAGCTATGGAAATTAACACTGTGCAGAGAAAAACATTGACGATGTTAAAAATTGGGATTGATGTTACCAAATATTTATAGTTTGTTATAATAAACAATTATCAGTAATAAAATTTTTAATTCAACCCTTATATTGAAAAAACTACCCTTAGTGTATAACTCTCAACATATGTTCTCGATTTTCATGAAAACGGTATATCGCACGAAAAAAATGTATGGAACTAATTGTGTAGAGAGTAAAATTTGCAATTGATAACAAATAGCATAAATTAATAAATTGAGTTATTTGAAATTACGGCGTTATTCAAAGGCCAAAAAACATATTAAATGTTGGTTATTTCTGAAAGGCACAGACATTTTTTTGCCAAACTTTGTAAATATAAACTACTTACACTATTATATAGTCACACCAAATTCCCAATCGATCAATGCCACAGAAAAAAAGTTATAGCCAGTTTAATTTAAAAAAAAATTATCAATAGTGTGAATTTTGTAATATTGATATGCTGTTATAATCAAAATTTACGAAAATTTTTCATAACAATATAAATAAAAATCTTTAAAATTCTGATATTTATTTGAAATTTCACAATAATGATGGCTGTAGTTTAGTTTCAATGCTCAGTCAAACAAAAACATTCAAAAATTGTTTACACCAAAATGAAGATAAAACTAGTAGTCCAGTAGTTTTAGATTTCAACTGCGAAAAAAATAGCAGTTAGCTGAATTTTTGTATACACCTTCGTTAAAGTGTTATAAATAACGTGTAAAAAGTCCCCAACGATATCGTGCCGGCGTTGCGAGATATTGAAGGTCTAACGTGTGACGAAAAACGGTTATTAGCGAATATCTCGCTTCCTATGACTCGGAGATCAATAGGGGTTATTATAAAAAAGTTCTCTCCATTTTTTTTAAAAAACAACCGTTCTCGTGGTAGAGTGCGGAGAAAGTTACAGGACAAAAATTAAAGAGTATCAAATAATCTATAAGGTGTGTCATTCGGATATATTAAAAAAACATTTTTAATCAATTTTAATCACATTTAGTTGAACTACAACAAACGTAGCGATTTATGAAAAATTACCATTCTTGTTCAATTTTGTGTTCAAAATCTACTCCTAAGCTTTTGCTAAAATGAGCTTTGGACATAAGAGAGAAATAATGTGTTAAATTGACCTACATTTAACAATAGGTTAAATAGGTACGTCAAAAATTAAAAAATCGAAAAAAAAATTTTTTTTATTAAATACACCCTTTTTAAAGTTTTATGTGTACTTATGTTATAAATATGACTAAATAGTAAAATTATAAATATTTTTAGGCTACAAACATGTTTTTTATTATTTTTTTGCTAGAAAAACTTTTATTCATACTATCGCAGGATCTCTTGATAGCTCCTATTTGATATGCAAACCTTCAAATTAAAAAAAAAATCAAAAAATAGATTCGCCATAAAATTTTGAATAATAAACAATAAATAATTTTTTACTAAATTTTATATTTTCCGTGTAATGGGAAGTCAAAATCAACGAATATTGGACGATAACAAGAAAATTGATGTCCGCGCGATTCTTTTTTGTTTTATAAAACTGGGACCGAATAAGAATTGAGAGTGGCGCCACATCTGTTTTTGAAGAGGAGAGTTTGATGTACAATAATACCGAATTTCATGTTCCTATCTCGATGCAGTCCTTATTTTATAAAACAAAAAAGAATCGCGCGGACACCAATTTTCTTGTTATCGTTTGAAAATAATTTATATCTCGGGTATTAATTATCGTATCGATAATATCAAATATGTTTTGGAATCCCCTTAATAAAAGAAACTTATTGCGTGTCTTGTGATTTTTCGATATAAAATACCGTTTGTTTTATATTTCAATATTTACAAAAAATTATAAAAGATCTTATAAACAATGGGTCCCGAGTTCGAATTCCAACTATTTTTTATTTTTTATTTTTGTTGTTTACTTTGTAGAGTAAAAAGTTAATAAATCGCGTTATGACCTGCACACAATTTATGTATTTTTATAGTTCCGAAGAAACGCTATTAATCTCACTTTGTCGTCCGTCCGTCCTTTTCACTCAAAGCTAAATAGCTCGTAAACTATATAATCTAGAAACTTGAAATTTTTACTGAACATGTAAAATAACACCCTCTAGTAAAATATGTAAAAATTTATTGAATAAATAATTTTTCAGGAGGGGGGGGGGGGGGGCAATAAGGAGCTAAAGCTAGGTAAGAAAAAATTTTTTTTATACCAAGGCATGTGTTAAAATGTATAACCACACAAGCGGAATTTGACCCTTTTTCTATTTTTTTTTCAAAATCAAAAATGGTGCCTGTAGGGGGCTAAAAGCAGTATTTTATTTTGTCTCCCCCCTCTAACCTTGTAACTACCGGCTCAATAAATCTGATAAAAATTTGGTAACGAGGTTTTGGTGGGGCTACCAACGACAAATACTAAAGTCAACAATATAATTTAAAATTTTGGAATTATAGGGAGGGGCGTCATAGATTTTTTTTATTTTGATTTCTAGGCAAGTGGGGTGTCAAAATATAGATCTCAATTAGTAGAACTTGATTCTTTTTATATTTTAACTTTAACTTAAAAATGCATCTGTAAGTGGTACCAAACATTCCACGTAGTACGTACTTCGGAACCCTTATGGCTTATGGCATACACTCGTGTATGTCTTGCCCGAATTATTTTATTTTATGAATTATTAAAAAAGCGCCAAGGCGATTTTTTTTCTTTTTGGTCTTATAATGTTCCTTAAATATTAAAGAATTGAATTGTACTAAAAAATCAGAGGTAATCTTTTTTTTATATTAAAGTTGGCTTCCAGAGCACCGTGTGTCGAGATATACTGCGCGCTACTTCAGGTTTCTAAAATGTTCACCCCAGTATCTGGCCTGAAACATTAGAAACACAAAAAATTACCTGTTTGGTAATAAATTCTTAAATATGACTAAAATCGTTATTTTTGATAATCTTAGGTTAAAATATCTTGAGTCTTGACGTAATGGTACAATTTGGGTAACGGATTCGGTTTCAGTGCACTAAAAATCTTATAAATCAATTATACTTGTCACTAGGACAGAAAAAAGTATTTTTTGTTGACCAGTTTTATAGTAGAAAAATAACATTTCTTTCAGCTCTATGTCAACCGGGTTAAACTCCATGACTGGCGTAATTATGGAGGATTTGATTCGTCCAATGTGCAAGGAACCTTTATCAGAACAAAAGGCAAGCACTATAATGAAGATAATAGTCGTAATAATCGGCAGTATCTGTGTTGCTATGGTGTTTATAGTAGAAAAGATGGGAACGCTGGTCCAAGCAGCGAGAAGTATATCATCAATTACGGCAGGACCTCTACTGGGGATATTTAGTCTAGGGATGATTTTCCCGTGGGCTAATGCTAAGGTATTTTATACTGATTTAAGTTTGAACTCATGTGGTTAGTGTTGTTGCCACTGTTACAGATTTTATCAATCAGTTCAAGTGGCAAAGCCGAATTCTTAAATTATATAACCTGTATAGAGCATAGTAAAGTCTCTAATATTCGGACTGATCTGGAGAGAATGCAATCTTAATTACAATGAAAATGCAGATTAGTGATGACCTTAAATACAAAAGGCTTACAGTAAACCTACCAAAGTGCCACTCGCCGATATTCTTGAAACTTTACACATACGTAGTATATCGAAAAACATTAAAACATGTTTTTTTATTTTGGCTAACAAGGCGTTTAAAGGTTAGAAAACGCATTCGAAAGTTTAATACCATTTAGGTAACACAAAGCTAACTAACGCTTCGTTGTCTCACAGCTTTTACGACATTTCTCTATTATAATTTCATTGTCTGCGTGTTTTTGAGATCGCATTAGCCATCTCATAAACAAGATTCAGAATGGCAAATACAAAATTTTATTTAAACTTTATTTAACGCCACTTGCAAAGTTTATTAGATATATGATTACGATTTTGGCAACAGGTATATCAATCTAGAGATGGTGGATGAAAAATTTAATATGACATATCCAAATGGCGGAAACTGAGCAAATATCGGTTGGCAAACTTCTTAACACGGTTCTTCTTTCAAATGACGGAAACAATAAGCACATCATGAAATTTTAAGAAATTGAACCTTCTGAAGACAGGATTATTAGGTCTTTTTAATGTGTTCAATTATATTATACATGCTTAAGATACCGAAATTTGCACATGAATTATACGTCAAAATTTCATTAACATTTTGCAACTTTTGCTAATAACATTCATAACGAATAAGGTTTCATCAATCGTTTTTAAAGGTTGAAACTTATTTCAACCTTTAAAAACTCCCTGAGGAGTAATATGACAGGCTTCTGATTACAATAAGTTATAATCATCTTTTTTCATTACGTATTTTTAAACTACAATTGATAACATTCGTTTTTTATCAACTTTTCACAGCTTTAATATTTTCTACATTGTGTATCTCTTTGAATACAATTTACAATAAATAGGTTTTCATCAGCTGTTTCCACGTTTACTATTTATTATTAATTGTAATAATTTTTGTAAAATCAGGGAGTAATACGACAGGCTTCTGATTCTGATTATAATTTTCATTGCGTATTTTCGAACTACAATTGATAACAATTAGTTTTTTATCAGTCGTTTTCATAGAACGGCTCTAATATTTTCTACATTGTGTATCTCTTTTGCATTTAATGCAGAAAGAATTGTACTTAAATCTATAATTTAAGTACAATTCTTAAATCTACTATTTAAGTACAATTCTTTCTGCATTAAATGCAAAAAGAGATACACAATGTAGAAAATATTAGAGCCGTTCTATGAAAACGACTGATAAAAAACTAATTGTTATCAATTGTAGTAATGGTGTTAAACTTTCGAATACGTTTTCTAACTTTAAAACGTCTTGTTAGCCAAAATAAAAAAAAACACGTGTTTAATGTTTTTCGATGTATTAAAAACAATTAAAAAACAATGTTTAATTAAAACACGAAATTCAATTTTTTCCATGATTAAAAAAATAACAAACGTAGCGTCACTTCGAAAGCTGTAACTTGCACAAAAGTACATGAAATGTCATACAATTTTGACAGTATTCTAGTTAAGGATTTTTTGTTCCAGCCCATGTGGTATGTATAAGTAACATAAAATATAATAATCTATGAAATTTATTTTTCAGGGTACATTGGTGGGAGGCTTCTGCGGTCTAGCTATCGTTGCGTGGATGTCATTAGGAACCCAGATGGAGATAGCTAAAGGAAATATACGCTTTCCGCATAAACCTATTTCTATAGAAGGATGCGATGAAACTATAAGAAATATTACTGTTATTATAAATCCAATAAAGTGAGTATAATATACCCATTGGCGTCGCTAAGGTGGGTGGGGGTCCGCCCCGGGTGACACCCCCATGTAATATGTAGAGAGAGGTGTACCGGAATTCACGTCTAACGTCACTACTATTATATTTTAAATATAAATACATAGATTATTATATTAAATTTATTTAATTTATTTCTGTAAGAAAATACATTTAATTATAAAAATTGTGTTTTCTACATATTCTGGAATTTTTACAGCTTCTATTTATACACATTACACAAACTATTTGTATAGCTATAATTTCGTTAAATTATTTGTATAGCATACGTCCTTTTCGATCGAATGAAATTTATACTGTCAATTATAATATTCACTTTAAATCTATATCGTGTTCCGCCCGGAATTCCGGTACACCTCTAGTAATATGTTTAAAATGAAACCTATTTACCTTATTGTTTTAGTTATTTTAAGCTTACAGGGAGTAAAATGTGTAAATATTTTTTTTGGTCAATCAAAATCTATAAGGGGTGTAATAACCATCCAATTTAATTTAAAAAAATATATATTTTTTTGTCGTTAAAAAATCACAAGGGTGACACCCGCCTAATGTGTAAAAAATAAAACTGACTGTTTTTTGTCTGGCGGGGGAGGCGGCTTGTCTAACCAATGAAATATTGAACTTTGACATAGTCGTGGGACAGCCTGTATTACACAACGCTAAAAGGATTCTACGATTTAAAAATAAAATACAATGTTTTAGAATCAAAAAGAAAAACTAGAGATACCTTATTTGGAAGATTCTAATTGGTTGGCAGATTTAGCTTTCAAAACTTAAAACAAAAATAAAACAGACTTAAAATAAAACAGAAGCACTGAAATGTTTACCTAATAATTAAATTAACTGTTTTTGAAGTCGGTTTTCTTTTTTCGTTATTAAAAAGTTCTATATTGGCTTGGCACCGATTTCAAAAACTGTTAAATTTAATTATTAGGTATATTTCTCAGTGTTTTTAGTTTTTTAGGTCGATTTTATTTTTTTTCTTAAAATTAAGATTTTTATTTTTCTCTTTTGAGTGGCGTATCTTCGAAGTCCATGGTCAGATTCCAATAGCGTAGTAAGAAAAAAATTCGGGGGGGAGGATAAATACATTGAGCAAAATTTTTTAAGGTATTTTGAACTGATGTTTTCTCAAAACACGTTTTTTTAGAAAACTGAATATTTCGGGGTGGGGGGTGGGGGGGGGGGTCCGGCTCTTGGTAGATTGGGTTTATGCTATGTGGTCCAAAAGGTTCAAAATGTTGTACACCTATGGTATAGACAGTTGTATTACTGCTACACAAACTTTACTAACATAACTAAAACACAAAACTAGAAATGGCTATTTTTGATAAAAATACATTTTATCTTGTTTTTAATCATGGAACAATAGGCTAGTGCCAATACCTTTTTGAAGAAAAAAAAATAACAGGCAAGGACCAGTCAGAAAATTTAGAAAAAAACAAAAATTAAACAGAGATAAAGGAAAATTGGCTGTTTAAGGGTTCATAGTGGTTTTTTGCTATTTTCAGCGAAATGTGACCTAACGGAAAATGTGCAATGCAAAAGTTATAGATAATTTCATACAAGACAGAGTATTAGCTTTAGCTGTGAAACTGGTTGTAATAAACAAAGATGTGACTGCCGAAAACACGGCTTAAAATTTATGCAGTAATTGTCATAAAAACTGCTCAAATAGAGATACAGAAATATTTGAAAATGTAAGTGATTCGGAAGAGATTATTGATGAAGAGCCAGCAAACAGTCTTGATATTGAAAAGTTCGAAGGCATCAATAATCTCGAAGATCCTTCAGAATTTGAAAGATTTATTAATATAGAAGAATTTGATAATTTTTTTTAAATTTTTTATTTTACAAAAAAATTGACAAAACATTATTTTTCTGACGACGAAGCGAGTCAGATTATGTAAAAAATATCAATAAATTAATTGTTCTGCTTAGTAATTATGAATTCAAATTGTTTATAACTAGTGAAAAAAATAGTAAAATGTACGTTAATAAAAATGCACAGTGGATCAGCGGTCTTAATTCTAGCTGACGACTTTCAGTACGGTACGGTGTATTGCCATAAAAACTTAAGTTTCATTTAAGTAAATTCTGTCATTGAAATTTAATCTGTTAAAAGAAATAATAAAAAAAATTGAAAAACAAAAAATATAAAACAATTCGTGATTCGAAAAGTCATTTTTTGGTTTTTCTCAATTTTAATGCGGTTTCTTGAAAATTAAACCATCAACATATATATGTATACCATTTTAAAGTAGACATTTCAACGGTTAAAATGAGCCCAGATAAAATCGAAAAAACCACCAATAAAGTTTTCCGTGGAAGACAGGTTTTTTTTTTCGAAAAATGTAAATATCTCGGAAATTACTTGTTTTCAGATTCTAAAAAAACCATGCTTATTCAATGCAAAAAAGGTATACTTGCACAAAATTTCATGTAAATTGAATTATTTTTACGAGAGAAAAAAAATAAAAAACCGAAAAATCGGTTTTCCGCCATTTCTCGGAAAATTAGAGGTTATGTTGAAAAATGTCTTGTATGAAAGTTTAAGATTTTTGCTTCCTCGCAATATCGAAGATACGAGAAGCTATGTGATCGTTTCAGATTGAGACAAAAAAAAAGTTCTCCAATTTCAAAATTTTAAATTGATTTATCCGTTTCACGTCAAGACAAACACTTTTCGTTCCGTGTCTGTCTGTCTGTCCGTGTGTCCGTGTGTCCGTCCGTCCGTCCGTCCGTCCGTCTGTCCCCTGAATCCTTGTCACACGCATAACTCATGAACCACTGAACCGATATTATTGAAACTTGGTCGGATGGTTGGGTTTGGTTTGAGGACGGTCCCATTTCAAAATCATCAAAATCGTGTGTAAGGGGGAGGGGTGACACCCCAAAATATTAATTTTTTCAAGATATCTCAAGAACGACACATGTAACGAGAAAATTTTATAGAATATTTTTTGTAGAGCATTAAATTTCCTATAATATGGGTCTACTACGTTTGTTGTAAAATATTCCCTTACAAAGATTTATCAAAATTAATTTTAAAAATTCGTGTTTTGTTTTTCTAAATTGATATTTGATTGGATATATTAAGTGTCATTTTGACGTTTTAAATGTCATTTTGGCGTTTTAAATGTCACTTTGACGTTTTAAATGTCATTTTGGCGTTTTAAATGTCACTTTGACATTTGCATAAATTTAGATTTAAATTGAAATTGTCAAAAAATTAAAAATATATGAAAAAATATTCAGGTGCGTTTTAAGAAAAATTTCGAACTAAGATTTTTTAGTAAAATTTGTATAAAAATTAAATGGTTAACCAATGCCAGGCAATTTATCTGAACACTATCGGTTTTAGTGAATTTAGCACGAGGAAGCACTGTGCATTTACTTGGCTGATGTTTTTTATTATCTACAACTTTTGTATTGTACATTTTCCGCTAGGAGGTCACATTTTGCTGAAAATAGCAAAAAACCACTATCAACACCTAAACAGCACCCCCATTTCACAATTTCCCTTTATCTCGTGTTTTTGTTTTTTCTCTTTATTATAACCTTTACTAAATTTTCCGACTGGTCCTTGCTTGTTATTAATTTTTATTTTTTCTAGGCTTTGGCACCGGTCTACAAGAATATAAACTTATTTTGTGTAATTTGAAGCATCCGTATTAAGTAAAATTCGTCAACTTTCCTTTTATAGATATTTCTCGAAAACGGTTGATCCTATGTCAAATGGACAAAGTATGTTTTTGTGTATTTTGTGTCATATAATCTTCTACATGAACCCAACACAAGAAAAAATTAAAGAACAAAAAAATACTTGATAAAAATCGGTGGGTCCGCTGGCTGCGTACACCCCTTGTCTAAATTATTATTGTTTGATATTGAGAATCCATAACACTTATTAATAGTAGACTGGTTATCAAATTTCATAACTGTATGGGTTCTCTAGATATTAAATAAACACAAATTTGATATTAAATAAAACAAATTTGGAAGGCTGCAGCTCCCTCGCGAAGAATTTCCGGATGTGAAGTTTTTTGCTTAAAATAACATCCTCGATTTACTGTAAAAAAATTCTGTTTTTTTTTATTATTATGAAGTTTTATATATTGATTTTTTTACGCTAGCGCACAAAATTGATCTTTGTTACAGTTTCCCACCCAATATCTGGCCTGAAACTCCATTTTTTGTCTCGTCAAAACTATGGAAATAGGGTTGGGTTATAATAATTTCTTTCTGTTTCAGTGAAGAAACATTCTTCCTCTACCGTCTATCTTATATGTACTACACTATAGTCGGATCTACAACAGTCATTGTCATAGGCCTTATCGTGTCTTACTGGTCAGGCCCTAATGACCCAAAGATCATGAGCAAGGACCTCTTTACGCCAGTTATACATAAATTCTTACCTATCTCCGCACCAGTGACTAATAATATTAACAACGAATTGAAACCTAGAACTAGAAATGATTAATGTATAAATTACTATACATATAAAATAACTAGGGGCTTTGCCCCTGGGCGCTTCGCGCCCCAACCCCTTATCGCGCCACATTTGATGAAATATTGATTGATAAAATAAAAATTATTTTTTATATTAACTTAAATTTTCTCTCAAATTTTCATAAAATATTTCACTGTAATTGTTTTAAATAAATAATAAGTAAATAATTCTTTAATTTGGCGGGGATAATCATTTATCATTATTACATTTCCAGTAATATTACAATTTACATGTACAAATCACCCTAACCTCAAACGTACTCGGGTCTCAGCCTTCGGCTGCAACCCTCGTTTGTTTATTTTATACCCTTAACATTAAATTTTGATACTCTAAAAAAATTCCCAATAAATCATTATCAATTTTCACATTGTTTTGCGTTGAACATATTCAATGCATTGAAGCATTTTCGATGTTGTTTATTTGGTTAAATTATTTTATTACGATCTTTATTTTATGTTATTTATACAATCTTATGAGAAAATACCAAATAAATTTTTTTTAAGACCACACCTCTGACTTAATTATTATAAAATATAATTTGTTGGGTCAATAACATCAATTTCACAACAACCGAATGATTAAAAACTATTTTTTTGTAAAATTGTATAAAAAAAATGGTTAATGCAAATTTTTTGACTCATTTATTATTTTTATATATTTCTAAAGTTTGTAATTTTTGTTTAATTTCAAACAAAATAAATTTTTTACGTCATGATTAAAAAATAAAAATTTTAAAGATTTTTCATGCGACGCTCCTGACTTTAATATTTTTAAATATAAATTTTCAGATAATGTTATATCTATCTCACACTTTCTAAAAAATAATAAATCAATAAATAAAATTTTGTTAGAAAATGATCATAGTAAATTTTTTTTATACGCTCATGATCTATTTATTATTTTTATATTTTTCTGAAATTTTTAATTATTGAAAAATTTAAAAAAATCTAATATTTTTACAAATGTTACGAAATTTGACAGCTCCCATGTGTAATAAAATGTCATATATTTTTTATAACACCCGCCCCTGGCTTAATTATTTTTAAATGTGAACTTTTGGATAAATTGCATCAATATGACTACAACAAAACGATTACAAATTATATTTTTATATAATTTTATTAGAAATGTGACAGTTTCCAGACCTTATTTTCTTTTTTGATACGCTCCTGACGTTATTTTCACATATTCTGAAATTTTCAATAATTTTAATAAAAATAATTTTTTTTACAAACGTCAAAAAATATGACACCTGTCATGTGTCAAAAACCACGTGACTTCTGACAGATACGTCATGTCATTTTCGACCAATCAGACGTAACACGGCTTCTATGTAACCTCGGGTGATATTCCGAGATACAGAGTCTGTCGTCTTCTGCGTTGTTGAGCATCGACTTGACTTCGGTCCATCCGAGAACACAGTGCAAGCTGTTGTGAAGGCGCTTGTTCCTTCAAGTAAATAAATAATTTCTCAACCTTATATAAAAAACAGAAACACACTTCTCGCGCGAGAGTTAATTTGAAAAGGATGGAAAACCTTTTAGAATAATCTAGAATATTCTAGAACATGTCATCTGTCAAAAAGCACGTGAATTTTAAATCAAACAGATCTGACGTCATTTTCGACCAATCAAAACGTCGGATTAGAAAAAAAAGCCTATGGTTTTTACCTTAAAAATTTAATTTTAACGAAAATTTTCACATCTTGCTCTAGAAAAAAATTCATAACTCGGAAACCTTTCATAGCTAAGAAATGAAACCTACACAATTAACTGGAAGAAGGATGAAGCTACATAACAAAAAAAAAATTACGTAAATCGGTTCGGTGAATCGTGATTCCATAAAGCTAAAGCGGCTGGACAGACATATATTTATATATATATATATACGCACACGTTTATATTATAGTGTGATTATATAGTGCGTTCACGATGAAAGGAACAAATTCGTTTAAAATTCAGGTAATTATTTTGTGGAAAAACGCTCGGACCCGTCGATTAGTATTTTTAGTTGCGGATTTTTTGACATAAGAAAATTGTATACAGGGTGTCTCAGGAAAAACATATGCAGTCATCATTGATTTTTTTAAATGGAACACCCTATATATTATGTCATTTTTAAATTGTACGATAAATTCTGAACACTTTTTGTACAGCATACCATATCTCTAAAATCAGTGGTTTTCGAAATAATGACGTTTGAAAATTGATATTTTGAAATACACACAAGTAATTAAATAAAATGTTTAAATTGAACAAATACACCTTGAACATTTTTTTAAAAGCCAAAAACAACTTGGGATGGAAAATTTTATTTTGAACAAAACACTCTTCTTCGAATTATTCGATTTTCATTCCTTGAACCCTAAACCATTTTGATGTGGTATTTTGTGGCAATAAAAATCAAACTATCACTGGCTATTAATTTGTCAGTGTCATTTTGTCAGTTTTACGTTTCATTTAAAAAATGCATTTATCTGAGAAAGAACGTATTGAAGTACTTATGATGATTGGTTTTGGAGACCGAGTGCGTACTCAACAAGAAGTGTGTCATTTATTTTATTCAATTCATCCTGATCGACCTCCAATTGCTAGATCTACTGTCAGAAAAATTAAATTAAATGTAAATTTGCTGAGCACGGCCTAAAGGAAGACCAACAAAAATATCAGAAGTAGACGTTTTATTAGAAACTGTAAATAATAGGACAAACTCCAGGGATTGTAATTTGTCATCAGGATCTGTGTCACAAATACTCCAAAAAGTAAATATCATCCTTATAAGGTTCAATTGATATTTATGACCGAATATCGCAGTTTTGTGAGCAGATAATTCAAATTAATAATTGAAACTTAGATTTCATCCGAAAGATTATTTTTTCTGATGAGGCTACTTTTGTTTTAAATGGACACGTAAACAGACAAAACTGCAGGTACTGGGCAACTGAAAATCCCCATTGGACACAAGACTGTCACACACGGCATCGACAAAAAATAAATGTTTGGGCAGGTATTGTTGAAAATCGAATTCTTGGACCTTATTTTTTCGAAGAAAATTTAAATGGGGAACGCTACTTAGACTTTCTTCAGTTTGAACTCATCTCCACTTTAGCTGTTGTGTTTCCTAATACACAAGATCAAGATATTCCTCATAATGACATATGGTTCCAACACAGTGGGGCACCTCCTCATTTTGCAATTGCAGTTCGACAATTTCTTGACCTAACTTTCCGTAATAAATGGATTGGACGCAGAGGTCCTATTGAATGGCCACCAAGGTCACCGAATTTAACCCCATTAGATTTTTTCTTATGGGGTTATTTGAAATCTAATGTTTATATGAATAGACCAAATAATCTTGATGATCTGAAACAGAGAATACGCCAGGAAATAAGACTTATAGTCCAGTAACTTTGTCGCCTGAATGTATGGAGTAGTATGCGTTAAATCCGGTAGTTCTGATTTTTTGCAGACTTGTTTATGATGTTGGTCTAATGAATAATCCAAGTTTGTGACCTCGAGCGCTGAACGCAACTTTGTCAAAAATCGAAAAAACCGCGAAAAAATCGTTATTTTTTCAAATTTTGGCGATTATAACCCTAAAGGACTAGTTTTTGAAAAAACTTTTTTAGAACGTTTTTAAAGTAGACTAAATTTTCTACAATATGATACTAGAATTGTCTCTATAGACCCAATAGTTTCCCAGATTAAGCATTTCAAAGTTTTTCATTTTTTTCGAACTTCGCAATTTTTTGCAATATTTTAGACGTCACTCGAATAACTCTAGCGGGATGAAGTTCCAATTACCTCCGACGGAGTGTGCTAGTATTGCTCGTGTGAAGTCACGAATCGGAACCTAGCAACTGGTCCCCAGTGTCTTGTCTATTTTGCTACCTTACCGTGGTTACAGAGACAGCATTAAATATGGAGTTGATCATTCCAGGATCTTCCAGGATCTCTTCTAGTGAGTCGTTCACAATTATCTCTGATAATGAAAACATGTCAACATCGTCGTCACGTAATATTAGATTAAGATTAAATAAACTGGTGAAGTTTTAATTTTTGTCTTCTTAGATAAACTTAGAATTTAATTTATTATTATTGGCATACACTTTTTATTATTATTAAATAGTTATAATACAACAGAACATTTAAAATATTATATGGTATGGTGATGAACTATAAAGCCAAAATTTCATGCCTAAGTACTCCAAGCAGAGGAAGATGCTGATAGGCTCATCATCACTACAGCTGTAACTGCTGCCTCTACCTATGATATAGTGGTAGTCGTTGGTGAGGACATTGACTTGCTGATCATCCTTACTGCAATCTCAAACCAACGTGAAATTTTTTACAATAAATGTGGAAGAGGCAAAGCATCAGATGTCATGTATTCCAGCATCGCTTCTTCAAAATCCTCTTTGAAACCAGAGCTTTTCCTCTTCATCCATGCCTTTAGTGGTTGTGACTCGACATCCTGCTTCTTTGGCTTAGGGAAGATGCAAATTATATCCATAGTCGAAAAAAATCCGGACGTTGAAAAGCAAGCTGCGATTTTTCTCGACACCAACTCTACACCTGACGAGATAGCAGCAGCAGGAAAGCGAGTCATAATTGCTCTATACGGAGGCAACCCCAACACCCATAACTTTGACGAGCTGCGGTACCAACTATTCACCAGGGCTGCGACGAAAACCAGCTTCAATCTAGCCAGGTTACCTCCTACACGAGACTCTGCTCGATTTCACTCCTTGCGGACATACCATCAGGTAAAAATTTGTCCTTGCATCAGTTACATATCATTTATCATTTTCTATTCTCATGTAAAATCTTCTTAAAGGTACAGGCGTGGTTGGGAGTCACACTGAACCCTCTCTCCTGGGGGTGGATATCCACGCCACAAGGCCTCAACCCCAAAATGATGACTAGAGATGCAGCCACACAACACCTCTTGCGGATGATTTGTTGTGGCTGCACGAAGGGTTGTGGGAACGCGTGCAGCTGCAGGAAGGCAGGATTAAAATGCTCATCAGTCTGCAGGCACTGCAGCGGGGCCTCTTGTGACAATATACCTGATGTTGCAGAAGTAGATATCCTAGAAGGCGACGATCTGTCCGATGTCGAAATGGAGGATGACTTGTGGGCACAAGACGTCGACGATTCATCACCATCCCCTGATGGGGATATGCCATCCCAATACGTCCAAATACGGACGAACTTCAACCGGGACCTTTCAAGAGGGCTAAATTAATTTAATTTTTTGATTTTGAATATTATTCAATTTCCTAACAAATAAACTTATTAACTTTTGTTGTACTTATCTTTTTTACTTCATTATTCGTAGCTTAGCTTAAACATCATCGTTCACACTTCCCATTTTCTTTTTTAACATCCCATCATAAAAGTACAGGGCTTCGATAGTATAATCAGGGTCAAAATTCATTCAGAACGACAGAATTGCAAAAAATTGCGAAGTTCGAAAAAAATGAAAAACTTTGAAAGGCTTAATCTCGGAAACTATTAGGTCTACAGAAACAATTCTAGTATCATATTGCAGCAAATTTAGTCTACTTTAAAAACTTTCTAAAAAAGTTTTTTCAAAAACTAGTCCTTTAGGGTTATAATCGCCAAAATTTGAAAAAATAACGATTTTTTCGCGGTTTTTTCGATTTTTGACAAAGTTGCGTTCGGCGCTCGAGGTCACAAACTTGGATTATTCATTAGGCCAACATCATAAACAAGTCTGCAAAAAATCAGAACTACCGGATTTAACGCATGCGATAATGTATAAAGTTACTGGACTAATATGTTTATTTAGGTGTATGATTTAGTTTATGTTTAATGCTTATGTTTATGTTTATGTTTATGTTTATGTTTATGTTTATGTTTATGTTTATGTTTATGTTTATGTTTATGTTTATGTTTATGTTTATGTTTATGTTTATGTTTATGTTTATGTTTATGTTTATGTTTATGTTTATGTTTATGTTTATGTTTATGTTTATGTTTATGTTTATGTTTATGTTTATGTTTATGTTTATGTTTATGTTTATGTTTATGTTTATGTTTATGTTTATGTTTATGTTTATGTTTATGTTTATGTTTATGTTTATGTTTATGTTTATGTTTATGTTTATGTTTATGTTTATGTTACTGTTTATGTTTATGTTTATGTTTATGTTTATGTTTATGTTTATGTTTATGTTTATGTTTATGTTTATGTTTATGTTTATGTTTATGTTTATGTTTATGTTTATGTTTATGTTTATGTTTATGTTTATGTTTATGTTTATGTTTATGTTTATGTTTATGTTTATGTTTATGTTTATGTTTATGTTTATGTTTATGTTTATGTTTATGTTTATGTTTATGTTTATGTTTATGTTACTGTTTATGTTTATGTTTATGTTTATGTTTATGTTTATGTTTATGTTTATGTTTATGTTTATGTTTATGTTTATGTTTATGTTTATGTTTATGTTTATGTTTATGTTTATGTTTATGTTTATGTTTATGTTTATGTTTATGTTTATGTTTATGTTTATGTTTATGTTTATGTTTTGTTTAAGTTTATGTTTATGTTTAAGTTTATGTTTTAATTTATGTTTTAGTTTATGTTTAAATTGATGTTTAAATTTAAGTTTAAATTTATGTTTAAATTTCTGTTTAATTTTATGTTTTAATTTATGTTAAAATTTATGTTTAAATTTATGTTTAAATTTATGTTTAAATTTATGTTTAAATTTATGTTTAAATTTATGTTTAAATTTATGTTTAAAATTATGTTTTAATTTATGTTTAAATTTATGTTTAAATTTATGTTTAAATTTATGTTTAAATTTATGTTTAAATTTATGTTTAAATTTATGTTTAAATATATGTTTAAATTTATGTTTAAATTTATGTTTAAATTTATGTTTAAATATATGTTTAAATTTAATCATAAATTTAGACATAAATTAAAACATAAACTTAAATTTAAACATAAACATAAAATTAAACATTCATTTTAAACATAAATTTAAACATAAATTTAAACATAAATTTAAACATTTATTTAAACATGAATTGAAACATAAATTTAAACATAAACATAAACATGAACTTAAATATAAACATAAACATAAACTTAAACATAAACAACAACATAAACATAAACATTATTTTTAATTGTAAAAAAGAATTGAGTCGAAATTCATCATTTGACTCAAATAACATCAAATAATGTTAAATCTAGTCATTTAAACACTAAATTTCCGATAAGTATCCAAACTGAAGGAATTGAATTAATATAATTTGATCCGATTGTTATTGGTACGAATCGAGACGTTTATTATCAAAATAGACCGATTTAATACAAATCGAGTTGATTTGCAGTTGTTGTTATATGTTTATTTAGGTGTATGATTTAGTTTATGTTTAAAGCTTATGTTTATGTTTATGTTTATGTTTATGTTTATGTTTATGTTTATGTTTATGTTTATGTTTATGTTTATGTTTATGTTTATGTTTATGTTTAAGTTTAAGTTTATGTTTATGTTTATGTTTATGTTTATGTTTATGTTTATGTTTATGTTTATGTTTATGTTTATGTTTATGTTTATGTTTATGTTTATGTTTATGTTTATGTTTATGTTTATGTTTATGTTTATGTTTATGTTTATGTTTATGTTTATGTTTATGTTTATGTTTATGTTTATGTTTATGTTTATGTTTATGTTTATGTTTATGTTTATGTTTATGTTTATGTTTATGTTTATGTTTATGTTTATGTTTATGTTTATGTTTATGTTTATGTTTATGTTTATGTTTATGTTTATGTTTATGTTTATGTTTATGTTTATGTTTATGTTTATGTTTATGTTTATGTTTATGTTTATGTTTATGTTTATGTTACTGTTTATGTTTATGTTTATGTTTATGTTTATGTTTATGTTTATGTTTATGTTTATGTTTTTGTTTATGTTTATGTTTATGTTTATGTTTATGTTTATGTTTATGTTTATGTTTATGTTAATGTTTATGTTTTGTTTAAGTTTATGTTTATGTTTAAGTTTATGTTTTAATTTATGTTTTAGTTTATGTTTAAATTTATGTTTAAATTTAAGTTAAAATTTATGTTTAAATTTCTGTTTAATTTTATGTTTTAATTTATGTTTAAATTTATATTTAAATTTATGTTTAAATTTATGTTTAAATTTATGTTTAAATTTATGTTTAAATTTATGTTTAAATTTATGTTTAAATTTAAAAATAAATTTAATCATAAATTTAGACATAAATTAAAACATAAACTTAAATTTAAACATAAACATAAAATTAAACATTCATTTTAAACATAAATTTAAACATAAATTTAAACATAAATTTAAACATTAATTTAAACATAAATTGAAACATAAATTTAAACATAAACTTAAACATAAACTTAAATATAAACATAAACATTAACATAAACATAAACGTAAACATTAACTTAAACATAAACATAAACATAAACATAAACATAAACATAAACATAAACATAAACATAAACATAAACATAAACATAAACATAAACATAAACATAAACATAAACATAAACATAAACATAAACATAAACATAAACATAAACATAAACATAAACATAAACATAAACATAAACATAAACATAAACATAAACATAAACATAAACATAAACATAAACATAAACATAAACATAAACATAAACATAAACATAAACATAAACATAAACATAAACATAAACATAAACATAAACATAAACATAAACATAAACATAAACATAAACATAAACATAAACATAAACATAAACATAAACATAAACATAAACATAAACATAAACATAAACATAAACATAAACATAAACATAAACATAAACATAAACATAAACATAAACATAAACATAAACATAAACATAAACATAAACATAAACATAAACATAAACATAAACATAAACATAAACATAAACATAAACATAAACATAAACATAAACATAAACATAAACATAAACATAAACATAAACATAAACATAAACATAAACTTAAACATAAACAACAACATAAACAAAAACATTAATTTTAATTGTAAAAAAGAATTGAGTCGAAATTCATCATTTGACTCAAATAACATCAAATAATGTCAAATCTAGTCATTTAAACACTAAATTTCCGATAAGTATCCAAACTGAAGGAATTGAATTAATATAATTTGATCCGATTGTTATTGGTACGAATCGAGACGTTTATTATCAAAATAGACCGATTTAATACAAATCGAGTCGATTTGCTGTTGTTGTTATATGTTTATTTAGGTGTATGATTTAGTTTATGTTTAATGCTTATGTTTATGTTTATGTTTATGTTTATGTTTATGTTTATGTTTATGTTTATGTTTATGTTTATGTTTATGTTTATGTTTACGTTTACGTTTACGTTTACGTTTACGTTTACGTTTACGTTTACGTTTACGTTTACGTTTACGTTTACGTTTACGTTTACGTTTACGTTTACGTTTACGTTTACGTTTACGTTTACGTTTACGTTTACGTTTACGTTTACGTTTACGTTTACGTTTACGTTTACGTTCACGTTTATGTTTATGTTTGTTTATGTTTATGTTTATGTTTATGTTTATGTTTATGTTTATGTTTATGTTTATGTTTATGTTTATGTTTATGTTTAAGTTTATGTTTATGTTTAAGTTTATGTTTTAATTTATGTTTTAATTTATGTTTAAATTTATGTTTAAAATTAAGTTTAAATTTATGTTTAAATTTCTGTTTAAATTTATGTTTAAATTTAAGTTTAAATTTATGTTTAAATTTCTGTTTAAATTTATGTTTTAATTTATGTTTAAATTTATGTTTAAATTTATGTTTAAATTTATGTTTAAATTTATGTTTAAATTTGTGTTTAAATTTATGTTTAAATTTATGTTTAAATTTAAGTTTGAATTTATGTTTAAATTTTTGTTTAAATTTATGTTTAAATTTATGTTTAAATTTATGTTTAAATTTATGTTTAAATTTATGTTTAAATTTATGTTTAAATTTATGTTTAAATTTATGTTCAAATTTATGTTTAAATTTATGTTTAAATTTATGTTTAAATTTATGTTTAAATTTATGTTTAAATTTATGTTTTAATTTATGTTTAAATTTATGTTTAAATTTATGTTTAAATTTATGTTTAAATTTATGTTTAAATTTATGTTTAAATTTATGTTTAAATTTATGTTTTTATTTATGTTTAAATTTATGTTTAAATTTATGTTTAAATTTATGTTTTAATTTTAGTTTAAATTTATGTTTAAATTTATGTTTAAATTTATGTTTAAATTTATGTTTAAATTTATGTTTAAATTTATGTTTAAATTTATGTTTAAGTTTATGTTAAAATTTATGTTTAAATTTATGTTTAAATTTATGTTTAAATTTATGTTTAAATTTATGTTTAAATTTATGTTTAAATTTATGTTTAAATTTATGTTTTATTTTTAGTTTAAATTTATGTTTAAATTTATGTTTAAATTTATGTTTAAATTTATGTTTAAATTTATGTTTAAATTTATGTTTAAATTTATGTTTAAATTTATGTTTAAATTTATGTTTTAATTTATGTTTAAATTTATGTTTAAATTTATGTTTAAATTTATGTTTAAATTTATGTTTAAATTTATGTTTAAATTTATGTTTAAATTTATGTTTAAATTTATGTTTAAATTTATGTTTAAATTTATGTTTAAATTTATGTTTAAATTTATGTTTTTATTTATGTTTAAATTTATGTTTAAATTTATGTTTAAATTTATGTTTTAATTTTAGTTTAAATTTATGTTTAAATTTATGTTTAAATTTATGTTTAAATTTATGTTTAAATTTATGTTTAAATTTATGTTTAAATTTATGTTTAAGTTTATGTTAAAATTTATGTTTAAATTTATGTTTAAATTTATGTTTAAATTTGTGTTTAAATTTATGTTTAAATTTATGTTTAAATTTATGTTTAAATTTATGTTTAAATTTATGTTTTAATTTTAGTTTAAATTTATGTTTAAATTTATGTTTAAATTTATGTTTAAATTTATGTTTAAATTTAAGTTTAAATTTATGTTTAAATTTATGTTTAAATTTATGTTTAAATTTATGTTTAAATTTATGTTTTAATTTATGTTTAAATTTATGTTTAAATTTATGTTTAAATTTATGTTTAAATTTATGTTTAAATTTATGTTTAAATTTATGTTTAAATTTATGTTTAAATTTATGTTTAAATTTATGTTTAAATTTATGTTTTTATTTATGTTTAAATTTATGTTTAAATTTATGTTTAAATTTATGTTTTAATTTTAGTTTAAATTTATGTTTAAATTTATGTTTAAATTTATGTTTAAATTTATGTTTAAATTTATGTTTAAATTTATGTTTAAATTTATGTTTAAATTTATGTTTAAATTTATGTTTAAATTTATGTTTAAATTTATGTTTAAGTTTATGTTAAAATTTATGTTTAAATTTATGTTTAAATTTATGTTTAAATTTATGTTTAAATATATGTTTAAATTTATGTTTAAATTTATGTTTAAATTTATGTTTAAATTTATGTTTTAATTTTAGTTTAAATTTATGTTTAAATTTATGTTTAAATTTATGTTTAAATTTATGTTTAAATTTATGTTTAAATTTATGTTTAAATTTATGTTTAAATTTATGTTTAAATTTATGTTTAAATTTATGTTTAAGTTTATGTTAAAATTTATGTTTAAATTTATGTTTAAATTTATGTTTAAATTTATATTTAAATTTATGTTTAAATTTATGTTTAAATTTATGTTTTTATTTATGTTTAAATTTATGTTTAAATTTATGTTTAAATTTATGTTTTAATTTTAGTTTAAATTTATGTTTAAATTTATGTTTAAATTTATGTTTAAATTTATGTTTAAATTTATGTTTAAATTTATGTTTAAATTTATGTTTAAATATATGTTTAAATTTATGTTTAAATTTATGTTTAAATTTAAACATAAATTTAATCATAAATTTTTTTTTGTTTAAATTTATGTTTAAATTTAAACATAAATTTAATCATAAATTTAGACATAAATTAAAACATAAACTTAAATTTAAACATAAACATAAAATTAAACATTCATTTTAAACATAAATTTAAACATAAATTTAAACATAAATTTAAACATTAATTTAAACATAAATTGAAACATAAATTTAAACATGAACTTAAACATAAACTTAAATATAAACATAAACATTAACATAAACATAAACGTAAACATTAACTTAAACATAAACATAAACATAAACATAAACATAAACATAAACATAAACATAAACATAAACATAAACATAAACATAAACATAAACATAAACATAAACATAAACATAAACATAAACTTAAACATAAACAACAACATAAACAAAAACATTATTTTTAATTGTAAAAAAGAATTGAGTCGAAATTCATCATTTGACTCAAATAACATCAAATAATGTCAAATCTAGTCATTTAAACACTAAATTTCCGATAAGTATCCAAACTGAAGGAATTGAATTAATATAATTTGATCCGATTGTTATTGGTACGAATCGAGACGTTTATTATCAAAATAGACCGATTTAATACAAATCGAGTCGATTTGCTGTTGTTGTTATATGTTTATTTAGGTGTATGATTTAGTTTATGTTTAATGCTTATGTTTATGTTTATGTTTATGTTTATGTTTATGTTTATGTTTATGTTTATGTTTATGTTTATGTTTATGTTTATGTTTATGTTTATGTTTATGTTTACGTTTACGTTTACGTTTACGTTTACGTTTACGTTTACGTTTACGTTTACGTTTACGTTTACGTTTACGTTTACGTTTACGTTTACGTTTACGTTTACGTTTACGTTTACGTTTACGTTTACGTTTACGTTTACGTTTACGTTTACGTTTACGTTTATGTTTATGTTTGTTTATGTTTATGTTTATGTTTATGTTTATGTTTATGTTTATGTTACTGTTTATGTTACTGTTTCTGTTTATGTTTATGTTTATGTTTATGTTTATGTTTATGTTTATGTTTATGTTTATGTTTATGTTTATGTTTATGTTTATGTTTATGTTTAAGTTTATGTTTTGTTTAAGTTTATGTTTTAATTTATGTTTAAATTTATGTTTAAATTTATGTTTAAATTTATGTTTAAATTTATGTTTAAATTTATGTTTAAATTTATGTTTAAATTTATGTTTTAATTTTAGTTTAAATTTATGTTTAAATTTATGTTTAAATTTATGTTTAAATTTATGTTTAAATTTATGTTTAAATTTATGTTTAAATTTATGTTTAAATTTATGTTTTAATTTTAGTTTAAATTTATGTTTAAATTTATGTTTAAATTTATGTTTAAATTTATGTTTAAATTTATGTTTAAATTTATGTTTAAATTTATGTTTAAATTTATGTTTAAATTTATGTTTAAATTTATGTTTAAATTTATGTTTAAATTTATGTTTAAATTTATGTTTTAATTTATTTTTAAATTTATGTTTAAATTTATGTTTAAGTTTATGTTTAAGTTTATGTTTAAATTTATGTTTAAATTTATGTTTAAATTTATGTTTAAATTTATGTTAAAATTTATGTTTAAATTTATGTTTAAGTTTATGTTTAAATTTATGTTTAAATTTATGTTTAAATTTATGTTTAAATTTATGTTTAAATTTATGTTTAAATTTATGTTTTAATTTATGTTTAAATTTATGTTTTAATTTTAGTTTAAATTTATGTTTAAATTTATGTTTAAATTTATGTTTAAATTTATGTTTAAATTTATGTTTTAATTTATGTTTAAATTTTTGTTTAAATTTATGTTTAAGTTTATGTTTAAATTTATGTTTAAATTTATGTTTAAATTAATGTTTAAATTTATGTTTTAATTTGTGTTTAAAATTATGTTTAAATTTATGTTTAAATTTATGTTTCAATTTATGTTTAAATTTATGTTTAAATTTATGTTTAAATTTATGTTTAAATTTATGTTTAAATTTATGTTTAAATTTATGTTTAAATTTATGTTTAAATTTATGTTTAAATTTATGTTTTAATTTATTTTTAAATTTATGTTTAAATTTATGTTTAAGTTTATGTTTAAGTTTATGTTTAAATTTATGTTTAAATTTATGTTTAAATTTATGTTTAAATTTATGTTTAAATTTATGTTTAAATTTATGTTTAAATTTGTGTTTAAATTTATGTTTAAATTTATGTTTAAATTTATGTTTAAATTTATGTTTTTATTTATGTTTAAATTTATGTTTTAATTTATGTTTAAATTTATGTTTTAATTTTAGTTTAAATTTATGTTTAAATTTATGTTTAAATTTATGTTTAAATTTATGTTTAAATTTATGTTTTAATTTATGTTTAAATTTTTGTTTAAATTTATGTTTAAGTTTATGTTTAAATTTATGTTTAAATTTATGTTTAAATTAATGTTTAAATTTATGTTTTAATTTGTGTTTAAAATTATGTTTAAATTTATGTTTAAATTTATGTTTCAATTTATGTTTAAATTTATGTTTAAATTTATGTTTAAATTTATGTTTAAATTTATGTTTAAATTTATGTTTAAATTTATGTTTAAATTTATGTTTAAATTTATATTTAAATTTATGTTTAAGTTTATGTTAAAATTTATGTTTAAATTTATGTTTAAATTTATGTTTAAATTTATGTTTAAATTTATGTTTAAATTTATGTTTTTATTTATGTTTAAATTTATGTTTAAATTTATGTTTAAATTTATGTTTTAATTTTAGTTTAAATTTATGTTTAAATTTATGTTTAAATTTATGTTTAAATTTATGTTTAAATTTATGTTTAAATTTATGTTTAAATTTATGTTTAAATTTATGTTTAAGTTTATGTTTAAATTTATGTTTAAATTTATGTTTAAATTTATGTTTAAATTTATGTTTAAATTTATGTTTAAATTTATGTTTTAATTTATGTTTAAATTTATGTTTAAATTTATGTTTAAATTTATGTTTAAATTTATGTTTAAATTTATGTTTAAATTTATGTTTTAATTTATGTTTAAGTTTATGTTTAAATTTATGTTTTAATTTATGTTTAAATTTTTGTTTAAATTTATGTTTAATTTTATGTTTAAATTTATGTTTAAATTTATGTTTAAATTTATGTTTAAATTTAGACATAAATTAAAACATAAACTTAAATTTAAACATTCATTTTAAACATAAATTTAAACATAAATTTAAACAATAATTTAAACATAAATTGAAACATAAATTTAAACATAAACTTAAACATAAACTTAAATATAAACATAAACATTAACATAAACATAAACATAAACATAAACATAAACATAAACATAAACATAAACATAAACATAAACATAAACATAAACATAAACATAAACATAAACATAAACATAAACATAAACATAAACATAAACATAAACATAAACATAAACATAAACATAAACATAAACATAAACATAAACATAAACATAAACATAAACATAAACATAAACATAAACATAAACATAAACATAAACATAAACATAAACATAAACATAAACATAAACATAAACATAAACATAAACATAAACATAAACATAAACATAAACATAAACATAAACATAAACATAAACATAAACATAAACATAAACATAAACATAAACATAAACATAAACATAAACATAAACATAAACATAAACATAAACTTAAACATAAACATAAACATAAACATAAACATAAACATAAACATAAACATAAACATAAACATAAACATAAACATAAACATAAACATAAACATAAACATTATTTTTAATTGTAAAAAAGAATTTAGTCGAAAATCATCATTTGACTCAAATAACATCAAATAATGTCAAATCTAGTCATTTAAACACTAAATTTCCGATAAGTGTCCAAACTGAAGGAATTGAATTAAAATAATTTGATCCGATTGTTATTAGTACGAATCGAGACGTTTATTATCAAAATAGACCGATTTAATACAAATCGAGTCGATTTGAAGTTGTTGTTATATGTTTATTTAGGTGTATGATTTAGTTTATGTTTAAAGCTTATGTTTATGTTTATGTTCATGTTTATGTTTATGTTTATGTTTATGTTTATGTTTATGTTTATGTTTATGTTTATGTTTATGTTTATGTTTATGTTTATATTTATGTTTATGTTTATGTTTATGTTTATGTTTATGTTTATGTTTATGTTTATGTTTATGTTTATGTTTATGTTTATGTTTATGTTTTTATGTTTATGTTTATGTTTATGTTTATGTTTATGTTTAAGTTTATGTTTATGTTTATGTTTATGTTTATGTTTATGTTTATGTTTATGTTTATGTTTATGTTTATGTTTATGTTTATGTTTATGTTTATGTTTATGTTTATGTTTATGTTTATGTTTATGTTTATGTTTATGTTTATGTTTATGTTTATGTTTAAGTTTATGTTAAAATTTATGTTTAAATTTATGTTTAAATTTATGTTTAAATTTATATTTAAATTTATGTTTAAATTTATGTTTAAATTTATGTTTTTATTTATGTTTAAATTTATGTTTAAATTTATGTTTAAATTTATGTTTTAATTTTAGTTTAAATTTATGTTTAAATTTATGTTTAAATTTATGTTTAAATTTATGTTTAAATATATGTTTAAATTTATGTTTAAATTTATGTTTAAATTTATGTTTAAATTTAAACATAAATTTAATCATAAATTTTTTTTTGTTTAAATTTATGTTTAAATTTAAACATAAATTTAATCATAAATTTAGACAAAAAATAAAACATAAACTTAAATTTAAACATAAACATAAAATTAAACATTCATTTTAAACATAAATTTAAACATAAATTTAAACATAAATTTAAACATTAATTTAAACATAAATTGAAACATTAATTTAAACATGAACTTAAATATAAACATAAACATTAACATAAACATAAACGTAAACATTAACTTAAACATAAACATAAACATAAACATAAACATAAACATAAACATAAACATAAACATAAACATAAACATAAACATAAACATAAACATAAACATAAACATAAACATAAACATAAACATAAACATAAACATAAACATAAACATAAACATAAACATAAACATAAACATAAACATAAACATAAACATAAACATAAACATAAACATAAACATAAACATAAACATAAACATAAACATAAACATAAACTTAAACATAAACAACAACATAAACAAAAACATTATTTTTAATTGTAAAAAAGAATTGAGTCGAAATTCATCATTTGACTCAAATAACATCAAATAATGTCAAATCTAGTCATTTAAACACCAAATTTCCGATAAGTATCCAAACTGAAGGTATTGAATTAATATAATTTGATCCGATTGTTATTGGTACGAATCGAGACGTTTATTATCAAAATAGACCGATTTAATACAAATCGAGTCGATTTGCTGTTGTTGTTATATGTTTATTTAGGTGTATGATTTAGTTTATGTTTAATGCTTATGTTTATGTTTATGTTTATGTTTATGTTTATGTTTATGTTTATATTTATGTTTATGTTTATGTTTATGTTTATGTTTATGTTTATGTTTATGTTTATGTTAATGTTTATGTTTATGTTTATGTTTATGTTTATGTTTATGTTTATGTTTATGTTTATGTTTATGTTTATGTTTATGTTTATGTTTATGTTTATGTTTATGTTTATGTTTATGTTACTGTTTATGTTACTGTTTCTGTTTATGTTTATGTTTATGTTTATGTTTATGTTTATGTTTATGTTTATGTTTATGTTTATATTTATGTTTATGTTTAAGTTTATGTTTTGTTTAAGTTTATGTTTTAATTTATGTTTAAATTTATGTTTAAATTTATGTTTAAATTTATGTTTAAGTTTATGTTAAAATTTATGTTTAAATTTATGTTTAAATTTATGTTTAAATTTATGTTTAAATTTATGTTTAAATTTATGTTTAAATTTATGTTTAAATTTATGTTTTAATTTTAGTTTAAATTTATGTTTAAATTTATGTTTAAATTTATGTTTAAATTTATGTTTAAATTCATGTTTAAATTTATGTTTAAATTTATGTTTAAATTTATGTTTAAATTTATGTTTAAATTTATGTTTAAATTTATAATTAAATTTATGTTTAAATTTATGTTTAAATTTATGTTTAAATTTATGTTTAAATTTATGTTTTAATTTATTTTTAAATTTATGTTTAAATTTATGTTTAAGTTTATGTTTAAGTTTATGTTTAAATTTATGTTTAAATTTATGTTTAAATTTATGTTTAAATTTATGTTAAAATTTATGTTTAAATTTATGTTTTATATTATGTTTAAATTTATGTTTAAAATTATGTTTAAATTTATGTTTAAATTTATGTTTAAATTTATGTTTAAATTTATGTTTAAATTTATGTTTAAATTTATGTTTAAATTTATGTTTTTATTTATGTTTAAATTTATGTTTTAATTTATGTTTAAATTTATGTTTTAATTTTAGTTTAAATTTATGTTTAAATTTATGTTTAAATTTATGTTTAAATTTATGTTTAAATTTATGTTTAAATTTATGTTTAAATTTATGTTTAAATTTATGTTTAAATTTATGTTTAAATTTATGTTTAAATTTATGTTTAAGTTTATGTTAAAATTTATGTTTAAATTTATGTTTAAATTTATGTTTTAATTTATGTTTAAGTTTATGTTTAAATTTATGTTTTAATTTATGTTTAAATTTTTGTTTAAATTTATGTTTAATTTTATGTTTAAATTTATGTTTAAATTTATGTTTAAATTTATGTTTAAATTTAGACATAAATTAAAACATAAACTTAAATTTAAACATTCATTTTAAACATAAATTTAAACATAAATTTAAACAATAATTTAAACATAAATTGAAACATAAATTTAAACATAAACTTAAACATAAACTTAAATATAAACATAAACATTAACATAAACATAAACGTAAGCAATAACATAAACATAAACATAAACATAAACATAAACATAAACATAAACATAAACATAAACATAAACATAAACATAAACATAAACATAAACATAAACATAAACATAAACATAAACATAAACATAAACATAAACATAAACATAAACATAAACATAAACATAAACATAAACATAAACATAAACATAAACATAAACATAAACATAAAAATAAACATAAACATAAACATAAACATAAACATAAACATAAACATAAACATAAACAAACATAAACATAAACATAAACATAAACATAAACATAAACATAAACATAAACATAAACATAAACATAAACATTATTTTTAATTGTAAAAAAGAATTGAGTCGAAAATCATCATTTGACTCAAATAACATCAAATAATGTCAAATCTAGTCATTTAAACACTAAATTTCCGATAAGTGTCCAAACTGAAGGAATTGAATTAAAATAATTTGATCCGATTGTTATTAGTACGAATCGAGACGTTTATTATCAAAATAGACCGATTTAATACAAATCGAGTCGATTTGAAGTTGTTGTTATATGTTTATTTAGGTGTATGATTTAGTTTATGTTTAAAGCTTATGTTTATGTTTATGTTCATGTTTATGTTTATGTTTATGTTTATGTTTATGTTTATGTTTATGTTTATGTTTATGTTTATGTTTATGTTTATGTTTATGTTTATGTTTATGTTTATGTTTATGTTTATGTTTATGTTTATGTTTATGTTACTGTTTATGTTACTGTTTCTGTTTATGTTTATGTTTATGTTTATGTTTATGTTTATGTTTATGTTTATGTTTATGTTTATATTTATGTTTATGTTTAAGTTTATGTTTTGTTTAAGTTTATGTTTTAATTTATGTTTAAATTTATGTTTAAATTTATGTTTAAATTTATGTTTAAGTTTATGTTAAAATTTATGTTTAAATTTATGTTTAAATATATGTTTAAATTTATGTTTAAATTTATGTTTAAATTTATGTTTAAATTTAAACATAAATTTAATCATAAATTTTTTTTTGTTTAAATTTATGTTTAAATTTAAACATAAATTTAATCATAAATTTAGACAAAAAATAAAACATAAACTTAAATTTAAACATAAACATAAAATTAAACATTCATTTTAAACATAAATTTAAACATAAATTTAAACATAAATTTAAACATTAATTTAAACATAAATTGAAACATAAATTTAAACATGAACTTAAATATAAACATAAACATTAACATAAACATAAACGTAAACATTAACTTAAACATAAACATAAACATAAACATAAACATAAACATAAACATAAACATAAACATAAACATAAACATAAACATAAACATAAACATAAACATAAACATAAACATAAACATAAACATAAACATAAACATAAACATAAACATAAACATAAACATAAACATAAACATAAACATAAACATAAACATAAACATAAACATAAACATAAACATAAACATAAACATAAACATAAACATAAACATAAACATAAACATAAACATAAACTTAAACATAAACAACAACATAAACAAAAACATTATTTTTAATTGTAAAAAAGAATTGAGTCGAAATTCATCATTTGACTCAAATAACATCAAATAATGTCAAATCTAGTCATTTAAACACCAAATTTCCGATAAGTATCCAAACTGAAGGTATTGAATTAATATAATTTGATCCGATTGTTATTGGTACGAATCGAGACGTTTATTATCAAAATAGACCGATTTAATACAAATCGAGTCGATTTGCTGTTGTTGTTATATGTTTATTTAGGTGTATGATTTAGTTTATGTTTAATGCTTATGTTTATGTTTATGTTTATGTTTATGTTTATGTTTATGTTTATATTTATGTTTATGTTTATGTTTATGTTTATGTTTATGTTTATGTTTATGTTTATGTTTATGTTTATGTTTATGTTTATGTTTATGTTTATGTTTATGTTTATGTTTATGTTTATGTTTATGTTTATGTTTATGTTTATGTTTATGTTTATGTTTATGTTTATGTTACTGTTTATGTTACTGTTTCTGTTTATGTTTATGTTTATGTTTATGTTTATGTTTATGTTTATGTTTATGTTTATGTTTATATTTATGTTTATGTTTAAGTTTATGTTTTGTTTAAGTTTATGTTTTAATTTATGTTTAAATTTATGTTTAAATTTATGTTTAAATTTATGTTTAAGTTTATGTTAAAATTTATGTTTAAATTTATGTTTAAATTTATGTTTAAATTTATGTTTAAATTTATGTTTAAATTTATGTTTAAATTTATGTTTAAATTTATGTTTTAATTTTAGTTTAAATTTATGTTTAAATTTATGTTTAAATTTATGTTTAAATTTATGTTTAAATTCATGTTTAAATTTATGTTTAAATTTATGTTTAAATTTATGTTTAAATTTATGTTTAAATTTATGTTTAAATTTATAATTAAATTTATGTTTAAATTTATGTTTAAATTTATGTTTAAATTTATGTTTAAATTTATGTTTTAATTTATTTTTAAATTTATGTTTAAATTTATGTTTAAGTTTATGTTTAAGTTTATGTTTAAATTTATGTTTAAATTTATGTTTAAATTTATGTTTAAATTTATGTTAAAATTTATGTTTAAATTTATGTTTTATATTATGTTTAAATTTATGTTTAAAATTATGTTTAAATTTATGTTTAAATTTATGTTTAAATTTATGATTAAATTTATGTTTAAATTTATGTTTAAATTTATGTTTAAATTTATGTTTTTATTTATGTTTAAATTTATGTTTTAATTTATGTTTAAATTTATGTTTTAATTTTAGTTTAAATTTATGTTTAAATTTATGTTTAAATTTATGTTTAAATTTATGTTTAAATTTATGTTTAAATTTATGTTTAAATTTATGTTTAAATTTATGTTTAAATTTATGTTTAAATTTATGTTTAAATTTATGTTTAAGTTTATGTTAAAATTTATGTTTAAATTTATGTTTAAATTTATGTTTTAATTTATGTTTAAGTTTATGTTTAAATTTATGTTTTAATTTATGTTTAAATTTTTGTTTAAATTTATGTTTAATTTTATGTTTAAATTTATGTTTAAATTTATGTTTAAATTTATGTTTAAATTTAGACATAAATTAAAACATAAACTTAAATTTAAACATTCATTTTAAACATAAATTTAAACATAAATTTAAACAATAATTTAAACATAAATTGAAACATAAATTTAAACATAAACTTAAACATAAACTTAAATATAAACATAAACATTAACATAAACATAAACGTAAGCAATAACATAAACATAAACATAAACATAAACATAAACATAAACATAAACATAAACATAAACATAAACATAAACATAAACATAAACATAAACATAAACATAAACATAAACATAAACATAAACATAAACATAAACATAAACATAAACATAAACATAAACATAAACATAAACATAAACATAAACATAAACATAAACATAAACATAAACATAAACATAAACATAAACATAAACATAAACATAAACATAAACAAACATAAACATAAACATAAACATAAACATAAACATAAACATAAACATAAACATAAACATAAACATAAACATAAACATAAACATAAACATAAACATAAACATTATTTTTAATTGTAAAAAAGAATTGAGTCGAAAATCATCATTTGACTCAAATAACATCAAATAATGTCAAATCTAGTCATTTAAACACTAAATTTCCGATAAGTGTCCAAACTGAAGGAATTGAATTAAAATAATTTGATCCGATTGTTATTAGTACGAATCGAGACGTTTATTATCAAAATAGACCGATTTAATACAAATCGAGTCGATTTGCAGTTGTTATATGTTTATTTAGGTGTATGATTTAGTTTATGTTTAAAGCTTATGTTTATGTTTATGTTCATGTTTATGTTTATGTTTATGTTTATGTTTATGTTTATGTTTATGTTTATGTTTATGTTTATGTTTATGTTTATGTTTATGTTTATGTTTATGTTTATGTTTATGTTTATGTTTATGTTTATGTTTATGTTTATGTTTATGTTTATGTTTATGTTTATGTTTATGTTTATGTTTATGTTTATGTTTATGTTTATGTTTATGTTTATGTTTATGTTTATGTTTATGTTTATGTTTATGTTTATGTTTATGTTTATGTTTATGTTTATGTTTATGTTTATGTTTATGTTTATGTTTATGTTTATGTTTATGTTTATGTTTATGTTTAAATTTATGTTTAAATTTATGTTTAAATTTATGTTTAAATTTATGTTTAAGTTTATGTTTAATTTTATGTTTTAATTTATGTTTAAATTTATGTTTAAATTTATGTTTAAATTTATGTTAAAATTTATGTTTAAATTTATGTTTAAATTTATGTTTAAATTTATGTTTTAATTTATGTTTAAATTTATGTTTAAATTTATGTTTAAATTTATGTTTAAATTTATGTTTAAATTTATGTTTAAATTTATGTTTAAATTTATGTTTAAATTTATGTTTAAATTTATGTTTAAATTTATGTTTAAATTTATGTTTAAATTTATGTTTAAATTTATGTTTAAGTTTATGTTTAAATTTATGTTAAAATTTATGTTTAAATTTATGTTTAAATTTATGTTTAAATTTATGTTTAAATTTATATTTTAATTTATTTTTAAATTTATGTTTAAATTTATATTTAAGTTTATGTTTAAGTTTATGTTTAAATTAATGTTTAAATTTATGTTTAAATTTATGTTTAAATTTATGTTAAAATTTATGTTTAAATTTATGTTTTAATTTATGTTTAAATTTATGTTTAAATTTATGTTTAAATTTATGTTTAAATTTATGTTTAAATTTATGTTTAAATTTATGTTTAAATTTATGTTTAAATTTATGTTTAAACTTATGTTTTTATTTATGTTTAAATTTATGTTTAAATTTATGTTTAAATTTATGTTTAAACTTATGTTTTTATTTATGTTTAAATTTATGTTTAAATTTATGTTTAAATTTATGTTTAAATTTATGTTTTAATTTATGTTTAAATTTATGTTTAAATTTATGTTTAAATTTATGTTTAAATTTATGTTTTAATTTATGTTTAAATTTATGTTTAAATTTATGTTTAAATTTATGTTTAAATTTATGTTTAAATTTATGTTTAAATTTTAGTTTAAATTTATGTTTAAATTTATGTTTAAATTTATGTTTAAATTTATGTTTAAATTTATGTTTAAATTTATGTTTAAATTTCTGTTTAAATTTATGTTTTAATTTATGTTTAAATTTATGTTTAAATTTATGTTTAAATTTATGTTTAAATTTATGTTTAAATTTATGTTTAAATTTATGTTTAAATTTATGTTTAAATTTATGTTTAAATTTATGTTTAAATTTATGTTTAAGTTTATGTTTAAATTTATGTTTAAATTTATGTTTAAATTTATGTTTAAATTTATGTTTTTATTTATGTTTAAATTTATGTTTAAATTTATGTTTTAATTTTAGTTTAAATTTATGTTTAAATTTATGTTTAAATTTATGTTTAAATTTATGTTTAAATTTATGTTTAAATTTATGTTTAAGTTTATGTTTAAATTTTATGTTTAAATTTATGTTTAAATTTATGTTTAAATTTATGTTTTTCTTTATTTTTAAATTTATGTTTAAATTTATGTTGAAATTTATGTTTAAATTTATGTTTAAATTTATGTTTAAATTTATGTTTTAATTTTAGTTTAAATTTATGTTTAAATTTATGTTTAAATTTATGTTTAAATTTATGTTTAAATTTATGTTTAAATTTATGTTTAAGTTTATGTTTAAATTTATGTTTAAATTTATGTTTAAATTTAAGTTTAAATTTATGTTTTTATTTATTTTTAAATTTATGTTTAAATTTATGTTTTAATTTTAGTTTAAATTTATGTTTAAATTTATGTTTAAATTTATGTTTAAATTTATGTTTAAATTTATGTTTAAATATATGTTTAAATTTATGTTTAAATTTATGTTTAAATTTATGTTTAAATTTATGTTTAAATTTATGTTAAAGTTTATGTTAAAATTTATGTTTAAATTTATGTTTAAATTTATGTTTAAATTTATGTTTAACTTTATGTTTAAATTTATGTTTAAATTTATGTTTTTATTTATGTTTAAATTTATGTTTAAATTTATGTTTAAATTTATGTTTTAATTTTAGTTTAAATTTATGTTTAAATTTATGTTTAAATTTATGTTTAAATTTATGTTTAAATTTATGTTTAAATTTATGTTTAAATTTATGTTTAAATTTATGTTTAAATTTATGTTTAAATTTATGTTCAAATTTATGTTTAAATTTATGTTTAAATTTATGTTTAAATATATGTTTAAATTTATGTTTAAATTTATGTTTAAATTTATGTTTAAATTTATGTTTAAATTTATGTTTAAATTTATGTTTGAATTAATGTTTAAATTTATGTTTAAATTTATGTTTAAATTTATGTTTAAATTTATGTTTAAATTTATGTTTAAATTTATGTTTAAATTTATGTTTGAATTTATGTTTAAATTTTTGTTTAAATTTATGTTTAAATTTATGTTTAAATTTATGTTTAAATTTATGTTTAAATTTATGTTTAAATTTTAGTTTTAAATTTATGTTTAAATTTATGTTTTTATTTATGTTTAAAATTATGTTTAAATTTATGTTTAAATTTATGTTTTAATTTTAGTTTAAATTTATGTTTAAATTTATGTTTAAATTTATGTTTAAATTTATGTTTTAATTTTAGTTTAAATTTATGTTTAAATTTATGTTTAAATTTATGTTTAAATTTATGTTTAAATTTATGTTTAAATTTATGTTTAAATATATGTTTAAATTTATGTTTAAATTTATGTTTTAATTTATGTTTAAATTTATGTTTAAATTTATGTTTAAATATATGTTTAAATTTATGTTTAAACTTATGTTTAAATTTATGTTTAAATTTAAACATAAATTTAATCATAAATTTAGACATACATTAAAACATAAACTTAAATTTAAACATAAACATAAAATTAAACATTTATTTTAAACATAAATTTAAACATAAATTTAAACATAAATTGAAACATAAATTTAAACATGAACTTAAACATAAACTTAAATATAAACATAAACATTAACATAAACATAAACGTAAACATTAACTTAAACATAAACATAAACATAAACATAAACATAAACATAAACATAAACATAAACATAAACATAAACATAAACATAAACATAAACATAAACATAAACATAAACATAAACATAAACATAAACTTAAACATAAACATAAACATTATTTTTAATTGTAAAAAAGAATTGAGTCGAAATTCATCATTTGACTCAAATTACATCAAATAATGTCAAATCTAGTCATTTAAACACTAAATTTCCGATAAGTATCCAAACTGAAGGAATTGAATTAAAATAATTTGATCCGATTGTTATTAGTACGAATCGAGACGTTTATTATCAAAATAGACCGATTTAATACAAATCGAGTCGATTTGCAGTTGTTATATGTTTATTTAGGTGTATGATTTAGTTTATGTTTAAAGCTTATGTATATGTTTATGTTCATGTTTATGTTTATGTTTATGTTTATGTTTATGTTTATGTTTATGTTTATGTTTATGTTTATGTTTATGTTTATGTTTATGTTTATGTTTATGTTTATGTTTATGTTTATGTTTATGTTTATGTTTATGTTTATGTTTATGTTTATGTTTATGTTTATGTTTATGTTTATGTTTATGTTTATGTTTATGTTTATGTTTATGTTTATGTTTATGTTTATGTTTATGTTTATGTTTATGTTTATGTTTATGTTTATGTTTATGTTTATGTTTATGTTTATGTTTATGTTTATGTTTATGTTTATGTTTATGTTTATGTTTATGTTTATGTTTATGTTTATGTTTATGTTTATGTTTATGTTTATGTTTATGTTTATGTTTATGTTTATGTTTATGTTTATGTTTATGTTTATGTTTATGTTTATGTTTATGTTAATGTTTAAGTTTATGTTTATGTTTATGTTTATGTTTATGTTTATGTTGTTGTTTATGTTTATGTTTATGTTTATGTTTATGTTTATGTTTATGTTTATGTTTATGTTTATGTTTATGTTTATGTTTATGTTTATGTTTAAATTTATGTTTAAGTTTATGTTTAAATTTATGTTTAAATTTATGTTTAAATTTATGTTACAATTTATGTTTAAATATATGTTTAAATTTATGTTTAAATTTATGTTTAAATTTATGTTTAAATTTATGTTTAAATTGATGTTTGAATTTATGTTTAAATTTATGTTTAAATTTATGTTTAAATTTATGTTTAAATTTATGTTTAAATTTATGTTTAAATTTATGTTTAAATTTATGTTTAAATTTATGTTTAAATTTATGTTTAAATTTATGTTTGAATTTATGTTTAAATTTTTGTTTAAATTTATGTTTAAATTTATGTTTAAATTTATGTTTAAATTTATGTTTAAATTTATGTTTTTATTTATTTTTAAATTTATGTTTAAATTTATGTTGAAATTTATGTTTAAATTTATGTTTAAATTTATGTTTAAATTTATGTTTTAATTTTAGTTTAAATTTATGTTTAAATTTATGTTTAAATTTATGTTTAAATTTATGTTTAAATTTATGTTTAAATTTATGTTTAAGTTTATGTTTAAATTTATGTTTAAATTTATGTTTAAATTTAAGTTTAAATTTATGTTTTTATTTATTTTTAAATTTATGTTTAAATTTATGTTGAAATTTATGTTTAAATTTATGTTTTAATTTTAGTTTAAATTTATGTTTAAATTTATGTTTAAATTTATGTTTAAATTTATGTTTAAATTTATGTTTAAATTTATGTTTTTATTTATGTTTAAATTTATGTTTAAATTTATGTTTTAATTTTAGTTTAAATTTATGTTTAAATTTATGTTTAAATTTATGTTTAAATTTATGTTTAAATTTATGTTTAAATATATGTTTAAATTTATGTTTAAATTTATGTTTAAATTTATGTTTAAATTTATGTTTAAATTTATGTTTAAATTTATGTTTAAATTTATGTTAAAGTTTATGTTAAAATTTATGTTTAAATTTATGTTTAAATTTATGTTTAAATTTATGTTTAACTTTATGTTTAAATTTATGTTTAAATTTATGTTTTTATTTATGTTTAAATTTATGTTTAAATTTATGTTTAAATTTATGTTTTAATTTTAGTTTAAATTTATGTTTAAATTTATGTTTAAATTTATGTTTAAATTTATGTTTAAATTTATGTTTAAATTTATGTTTAAATTTATGTTCAAATTTATGTTTAAATTTATGTTTAAATTTATGTTTAAATATATGTTTAAATTTATGTTTAAATTTATGTTTAAATTTATGTTTAAATTTATGTTTAAATTTATGTTTAAATTTATGTTTGAATTAATGTTTAAATTTATGTTTAAATTTATGTTTAAATTTATGTTTAAATTTATGTTTAAATTTATGTTTAAATTTATGTTTAAATTTATGTTTAAATTTATGTTTAAATTTATGTTTAAATTTATGTTTAAATTTATGTTTGAATTTATGTTTAAATTTTTGTTTAAATTTATGTTTAAATTTATGTTTAAATTTATGTTTAAATTTATGTTTAAATTTATGTTTAAATTTTAGTTTTAAATTTATGTTTAAATTTATGTTTTTATTTATGTTTAAAATTATGTTTAAATTTATGTTTAAATTTATGTTTTAATTTTAGTTTAAATTTATGTTTAAATTTATGTTTAAATTTATGTTTAAATTTATGTTTTAATTTTAGTTTAAATTTATGTTTAAATTTATGTTTAAATTTATGTTTAAATTTATGTTTAAATTTATGTTTAAATTTATGTTTAAATATATGTTTAAATTTATGTTTAAATTTATGTTTTAATTTATGTTTAAATTTATGTTTAAATTTATGTTTAAATTTATGTTTAAATTTATGTTTAAATTTATGTTTAAATTTATGTTTAAATTTATGTTTAAATATATGTTTAAATTTATGTTTAAACTTATGTTTAAATTTATGTTTAAATTTAAACATAAATTTAATCATAAATTTAGACATACATTAAAACATAAACTTAAATTTAAACATAAACATAAAATTAAACATTTATTTTAAACATAAATTTAAACATAAATTTAAACATGAACTTAAACATAAACTTAAATATAAACATAAACATTAACATAAACATAAACGTAAACATTAACTTAAACATAAACATAAACATAAACATAAACATAAACATAAACATAAACATAAACATAAACATAAACATAAACATAAACATAAACATAAACATAAACATAAACTTAAACATAAACATAAACATTATTTTTAATTGTAAAAAAGAATTGAGTCGAAATTCATCATTTGACTCAAATAACATCAAGTAATGTCAAATCTAGTCATTTAAACACTAAATTTCCGATAAGTATCCAAACTGAAGGAATTGAATTAATATAATTTAATCCGATTGTTATTGGTACGAATCGAGACGTTTATTATCAAAATAGACCGATTTAATACAAATCGAGTCGATTTGCTGTTGTTGTTAAATGTTTATTTAGGTGTATGATTTAGTTTATGTTTAATGCTTATGTTTATGTTTATGTTTATGTTTATGTTTATGTTTATGTTTATGTTTATGTTTATGTTTATGTTTATGTTTATGTTTATGTTTATGTTTATGTTTATGTTTATGTTTATGTTTATATTTATGTTTTAATTTATGTTTTAATTTATGTTTTAATTTATGTTTAAATTTATGTTTGAATTTATGTTTAAATTTTTGTTTAAATTTATGTTTAAATTTATGTTTAAATTTATGTTTAAATTTATGTTTAAATTTATGTTTTTATTTATTTTTAAATTTATGTTTAAATTTATGTTGAAATTTATGTTTAAATTTATGTTTAAATTTATGTTTAAATTTATGTTTTAATTTTAGTTTAAATTTATGTTTAAATTTATGTTTAAATTTATGTTTAAATTTATGTTTAAATTTATGTTTAAATTTATGTTTAAGTTTATGTTTAAATTTATGTTTAAATTTATGTTTAAATTTAAGTTTAAATTTATGTTTTTATTTATTTTTAAATTTATGTTTAAATTTATGTTGAAATTTATGTTTAAATTTATGTTTTAATTTTAGTTTAAATTTATGTTTAAATTTATGTTTAAATTTATGTTTAAATTTATGTTTAAATTTATGTTTAAATTTATGTTTTTATTTATGTTTAAATTTATGTTTAAATTTATGTTTTAATTTTAGTTTAAATTTATGTTTAAATTTATGTTTAAATTTATGTTTAAATTTATGTTTAAATTTATGTTTAAATATATGTTTAAATTTATGTTTAAATTTATGTTTAAATTTATGTTTAAATTTATGTTTAAATTTATGTTTAAATTTATGTTTAAATTTATGTTAAAGTTTATGTTAAAATTTATGTTTAAATTTATGTTTAAATTTATGTTTAAATTTATGTTTAACTTTATGTTTAAATTTATGTTTAAATTTATGTTTTTATTTATGTTTAAATTTATGTTTAAATTTATGTTTAAATTTATGTTTTAATTTTAGTTTAAATTTATGTTTAAATTTATGTTTAAATTTATGTTTAAATTTATGTTTAAATTTATGTTTAAATTTATGTTTAAATTTATGTTCAAATTTATGTTTAAATTTATGTTTAAATTTATGTTTAAATATATGTTTAAATTTATGTTTAAATTTATGTTTAAATTTATGTTTAAATTTATGTTTAAATTTATGTTTAAATTTATGTTTGAATTAATGTTTAAATTTATGTTTAAATTTATGTTTAAATTTATGTTTAAATTTATGTTTAAATTTATGTTTAAATTTATGTTTAAATTTATGTTTAAATTTATGTTTAAATTTATGTTTAAATTTATGTTTAAATTTATGTTTGAATTTATGTTTAAATTTTTGTTTAAATTTATGTTTAAATTTATGTTTAAATTTATGTTTAAATTTATGTTTAAATTTATGTTTAAATTTTAGTTTTAAATTTATGTTTAAATTTATGTTTTTATTTATGTTTAAAATTATGTTTAAATTTATGTTTAAATTTATGTTTTAATTTTAGTTTAAATTTATGTTTAAATTTATGTTTAAATTTATGTTTAAATTTATGTTTTAATTTTAGTTTAAATTTATGTTTAAATTTATGTTTAAATTTATGTTTAAATTTATGTTTAAATTTATGTTTAAATTTATGTTTAAATATATGTTTAAATTTATGTTTAAATTTATGTTTTAATTTATGTTTAAATTTATGTTTAAATTTATGTTTAAATTTATGTTTAAATTTATGTTTAAATTTATGTTTAAATTTATGTTTAAATTTATGTTTAAATATATGTTTAAATTTATGTTTAAACTTATGTTTAAATTTATGTTTAAATTTAAACATAAATTTAATCATAAATTTAGACATACATTAAAACATAAACTTAAATTTAAACATAAACATAAAATTAAACATTTATTTTAAACATAAATTTAAACATAAATTTAAACATGAACTTAAACATAAACTTAAATATAAACATAAACATTAACATAAACATAAACGTAAACATTAACTTAAACATAAACATAAACATAAACATAAACATAAACATAAACATAAACATAAACATAAACATAAACATAAACATAAACATAAACATAAACATAAACATAAACTTAAACATAAACATAAACATTATTTTTAATTGTAAAAAAGAATTGAGTCGAAATTCATCATTTGACTCAAATAACATCAAGTAATGTCAAATCTAGTCATTTAAACACTAAATTTCCGATAAGTATCCAAACTGAAGGAATTGAATTAATATAATTTAATCCGATTGTTATTGGTACGAATCGAGACGTTTATTATCAAAATAGACCGATTTAATACAAATCGAGTCGATTTGCTGTTGTTGTTAAATGTTTATTTAGGTGTATGATTTAGTTTATGTTTAATGCTTATGTTTATGTTTATGTTTATGTTTATGTTTATGTTTATGTTTATGTTTATGTTTATGTTTATGTTTATGTTTATGTTTATGTTTATGTTTATGTTTATGTTTATGTTTATATTTATGTTTTAATTTATGTTTTAATTTATGTTTTAATTTATGTTTAAATTTATGTTTAAATTTTAAGTTTAAATTTATGTTTAAATTTCTGTTTAAATTTATGTTTTAATTTATGTTTAAATTTATGTTTAAATTTATGTTTAAATTTATGTTTAAATTTATGTTTAAATTTATGTTTAAATTTATGTTTAAATTTATGTTTAAATTTATGTTTAAATTTATGTTTTAATTTATGTTTAAATTTATGTTTAAATTTATGTTTAAATTTATGTTTAAATTTATGTTTAAATTTATGTTTAAATTTATGTTTAAATATTTGTTTAAATTTATGTTTAAATTTATGTTTAAATTTATGTTTAAATTTATGTTTAAATTTATGTTTAAATTTATGTTTAAATTTATGTTTAAATTTATGTTTAAGTTTATGTTTAAATATATGTTTAAATTTATGTTTAAATTTATGTTTAAATTTATGTTTAAATTTATGTTTAAATTTATGTTTTAAATTTATGTTTAAATTTATGTTTAAATTTATGTTTTTATTTATGTTTAAATTTATGTTTAAATTTATGTTTAAATTTATGTTTTAATTTTAGTTTAAATTTATGTTTAAATTTATGTTTAAATTTATGTTTAAATTTATGTTTAAATTTATGTTTAAATTTATGTTTAAATTTATGTTTAAATTTATGTTTAAATTTATGTTTAAATTTATGTTTTAATTTATGGTTAAATTTATGTTTAAATTTATGTTTAAATTTATGTTTAAATTTATGTTTTAATTTATGTTTAAATTTATGTTTAAATTTATGTTTAAATTTATGTTTAAATTTATGTTTTAATTTATGTTTAAATTTTAGTTTAAATTTATGTTTAAATTTATGTTTAAATTTATGTTTAAATTTATGTTTAAATTTATGTTTAAATTTATGTTTAAATTTCTGTTTAAATTTATGTTTAAATTTATGTTTAAATTTATGTTTAAATTTATGTTTAAATTTCTGTTTAAATTTATGTTTTAATTTATGTTTAAATTTATGTTTAAATTTATGTTTAAATTTATGTTTAAATTTATGTTTAAATTTATGTTTAAATTTATGTTTAAATTTATGTTTAAACTTATGTTTAAATTTATGTTTAAATTTATGTTTAAGTTTATGTTTAAATTTATGTTTAAATTTATGTTTAAATTTATGTTTAAATTTATGTTTTTATTTATGTTTAAATTTATGTTTAAATTTATGTTTAAATATATGTTTTAATTTTAGTTTAAATTTATGTTTAAATTTATGTTTAAATTTATGTTTAAATTTATGTTTAAATTTATGTTTAAATTTATGTTTAAGTTTATGTTTAAATTTATGTTTAAATTTATGTTTAAATTTATGTTTGAATTTATGTTTTTATTTATTTTTAAATTTATGTTTAAATTTATGTTGAAATTTATGTTTAAATTTATGTTTAAATTTATGTTTAAATTTATGTTTTAATTTTAGTTTAAATTTATGTTTAAATTTATGTTTAAATTTATGTTTAAATTTATGTTTAAATTTATGTTTAAATTTATGTTTAAGTTTATGTTTAAATTTATGTTTAAATTTATGTTTAAATTTAAGTTTAAATTTATGTTTTTATTTATTTTTAAATTTATGTTTAAATTTATGTTGAAATTTATGTTTAAATTTATGTTTAAATTTATGTTTTAATTTTAGTTTAAATTTATGTTTAAATTTATGTTTAAATTTATGTTTAAATTTATGTTTAAATTTATGTTTTTATTTATGTTTAAATTTATGTTTAAATTTATGTTTTAATTTTAGTTTAAATTTATGTTTAAATTTATGTTTAAATTTATGTTTAAATTTATGTTTAAATTTATGTTTAAATATATGTTTAAATTTATGTTTAAATTTATGTTTAAATTTATGTTTAAATTTATGTTTAAATTTATGTTTAAATTTATGTTTAAATTTATGTTTTAATTTATGTTTAAATTTATGTTTAAATTTATGTTTAAATTTATGTTAAAGTTTATGTTAAAATTTATGTTTAAATTTATGTTTAAATTTATGTTTAAATTTATGTTTAACTTTATGTTTAAATTTATGTTTAAATTTATGTTTAAATTTATGTTTAAATTTATGTTACAATTTATGTTTAAATATATGTTTAAATTTATGTTTAAATTTATGTTTAAATTTATGTTTAAATTTATGTTTAAATTGATGTTTGAATTTATGTTTAAATTTATGTTTAAATTTATGTTTAAATTTATGTTTAAATTTATGTTTAAATTTATGTTTAAATTTATGTTTAAATTTATGTTTAAATTTATGTTTAAATTTATGTTTAAATTTATGTTTTAATGTTAGTTTAAATTTATGTTTAAATTTATGTTTAAATTTATGTTTAAATTTATGTTTAAATTTATGTTTAAATTTATGTTTAAATTTATGTTTAAATTTATGTTTAAATTTATGTTTAAATTTATGTTTTAATTTATGTTTAAATTTATGTTTAAATTTATGTTTAAATTTATGTTTAAATTTATGTTTTAATTTATGTTTAAATTTATGTTTAAATTTATGTTTAAATTTATGTTTAAATTTATGTTTTAATTTATGTTTAAATTTTAGTTTAAATTTATGTTTAAATTTATGTTTAAATTTATGTTTAAATTTATGTTTAAATTTATGTTTAAATTTATGTTTATATTTCTGTTTAAATTTATGTTTAAATTTATGTTTAAATTTATGTTTAAATTTATGTTTAAATTTCTGTTTAAATTTATGTTTTAATTTATGTTTAAATTTATGTTTAAATTTATGTTTAAATTTATGTTTAAATTTATGTTTAAATTTATGTTTAAATTTATGTTTAAATTTATGTTTAATTTTATGTTTAAATTTATGTTTAAGTTTATGTTTAAATTTATGTTTAAATTTATGTTTAAATTTATGTTTAAATTTATGTTTTTATTTATGTTTAAATTTATGTTTAAATTTATGTTTTAATTTTAGTTTAAATTTATGTTTAAATTTATGTTTAAATTTATGTTTAAATTTATGTTTAAATTTATGTTTAAATTTATGTTTAAGTTTATGTTTAAATTTATGTTTAAATTTATGTTTAAATTTATGTTTAAATTTATGTTTTTATTTATTTTTAAATTTATGTTTAAATTTATGTTGAAATTTATGTTTAAATTTATGTTTAAATTTATGTTTAAATTTATGTTTTAATTTTAGTTTAAATTTATGTTTAAATTTATGTTTAAATTTATGTTTAAATTTATGTTTAAATTTATGTTTAAATTTATGTTTAAGTTTATGTTTAAATTTATGTTTAAATTTATGTTTAAATTTATGTTTAAATTTATGTTTAAATTTATGTTTAAGTTTATGTTTAAATTTATGTTTAAATTTATGTTTAAATTTATGTTTAAATTTATGTTTTTATTTATTTTTAAATTTATGTTTAAATTTATGTTGAAATTTATGTTTAAATTTATGTTTAAATTTATGTTTAAATTTATGTTTTAATTTTAGTTTAAATTTATGTTTAAATTTATGTTTAAATTTATGTTTAAATTTATGTTTAAATTTATGTTTTTATTTATGTTTAAATTTATGTTTAAATTTATGTTTTAATTTTAGTTTAAATTTATGTTTAAATTTATGTTTAAATTTATGTTTAAATTTATGTTTAAATTTATGTTTAAATTTATGTTTAAGTTTATGTTTAAATTTATGTTTAAATTTATGTTTAAATTTATGTTTAAATTTATGTTTTTATTTATTTTTAAATTTATGTTTAAATTTATGTTGAAATTTATGTTTAAATTTATGTTTAAATTTATGTTTAAATTTATGTTTTAATTTTAGTTTAAATTTATGTTTAAATTTATGTTTAAATTTATGTTTAAATTTATGTTTAAATTTATGTTTAAATTTATGTTTAAGTTTATGTTTAAATTTATGTTTAAATTTATGTTTAAATTTATGTTTAAATTTATGTTTAAATTTATGTTTAAGTTTATGTTTAAATTTATGTTTAAATTTATGTTTAAATTTATGTTTAAATTTATGTTTTTATTTATTTTTAAATTTATGTTTAAATTTATGTTGAAATTTATGTTTAAATTTATGTTTAAATTTATGTTTAAATTTATGTTTTAATTTTAGTTTAAATTTATGTTTAAATTTATGTTTAAATTTATGTTTAAATTTATGTTTAAATTTATGTTTAAATTTATGTTTAAGTTTATGTTTAAATTTATGTTTAAATTTATGTTTAAATTTAAGTTTAAATTTATGTTTTTATTTATTTTTAAATTTATGTTTAAATTTATGTTGAAATTTATGTTTAAATTTATGTTTAAATTTATGTTTAAATTTATGTTTTAATTTTAGTTTAAATTTATGTTTTAATTTATGTTTAAATTTATGTTTAAATTTATGTTTAAATTTATGTTTTTATTTATGTTTAAATTTATGTTTAAATTTATGTTTTAATTTTAGTTTAAATTTATGTTTAAATTTATGTTTAAATTTATGTTTAAATTTATGTTTAAATTTATGTTTAAATATATGTTTAAATTTATGTTTAAATTTATGTTTAAATTTATGTTTAAATTTATGTTTAAATTTATGTTTAAATTTATGTTTAAATTTATGTTTTAATTTATGTTTAAATTTATGTTTAAATTTATGTTTAAATTTATGTTAAAGTTTATGTTAAAATTTATGTTTAAATTTATGTTTAAATTTATGTTTAAATTTATGTTTAACTTTATGTTTAAATTTATGTTTAAATTTATGTTTTTATTTATGTTTAAATTTATGTTTAAATTTATGTTTAAATTTATGTTTTAATTTTAGTTTAAATTTATGTTTAAATTTATGTTTAAATTTATGTTTAAATTTATGTTTAAAATTATATTTAAATTTATGTTTAAATTTATGTTTAAATTTATGTTTAAATTTATGTTCAAATTTATGTTTAAATTTATGTTTAAATTTATGTTTAAATATATGTTTAAATTTATGTTTAAATTTATGTTTAAATTTATGTTTAAATTTAAGTTTAAATTTATGTTTAAATTTATGTTTGAATTAATGTTTAAATTTATGTTTAAATTTATGTTTAAATTTATGTTTAATTTAATGTTTAAATTTATGTTTAAATTTATGTTTAAATTTATGTTTAAATTTATGTTTAAATTTATGTTTAAAATTATGTTTAAATTTATGTTTAAATTTATGTTTTAATTTTAGTTTAAATTTATGTTTAAATTTATGTTTAAATTTATGTTTAAATTTATGTTTTAATTTTAGTTTAAATTTATGTTTAAATTTATGTTTAAATTTATGTTTAAATTTATGTTTAAATTTATGTTTAAATTTATGTTTAAATTTATGTTTAAATATATGTTTAAATTTATGTTTAAATTTATGTTTTAATTTATGTTTAAATTTATGTTTAAATTTATGTTTAAATTTATGTTTAAATTTATGTTTAAATTTATGTTTAAATTTATGTTTAAATTTATGTTTAAATATATGTTTAAATTTATGTTTAAACTTATGTTTAAATTTATGTTTAAATTTAAACATAAATTTAATCATAAATTTAGACATACATTAAAACATAAACCTAAATTTAAACATAAACATAAAATTAAACATTTATTTTAAACATAAATTTAAACATAAATTTAAACATAAATTGAAACATAAATTTAAACATGAACTTAAACATAAACTTAAATATAAACATAAACATTAACATAAACATAAACGTAAACATTAACTTAAACATAAACATAAACATAAACATAAACATAAACATAAACATAAACATAAACATAAACATAAACATAAACATAAACATAAACATAAACATAAACATAAACATAAACATAAACATAAACTTAAACATAAACATAAACATTATTTTTAATTGTAAAAAAGAATTGAGTCGAAATTCATCATTTGACTCAAATTACATCAAATAATGTCAAATCTAGTCATTTAAACACTAAATTTCCGATAAGTATCCAAACTGATGGAATTGATTTAAAATAATTTGATCCGATTGTTATTAGTACGAATCGAGACGTTTATTATCAAAATAGACCGATTTAATACAAATCGAGTCGATTTGCAGTTGTTATATGTTTATTTAGGTGTATGATTTAGTTTATGTTTAAAGCTTATGTATATGTTTATGTTCATGTTTATGTTTATGTTTATGTTTATGTTTATGTTTATGTTTATGTTTATGTTTATGTTTATGTTTAAGTTTATGTTTATGTTTATGTTTATGTTTATGTTTATGTTTATGTTTATGTTTATGTTTATGTTTATGTTTATGTTTATGTTTATGTTTATGTTTATGTTTATGTTTATGTTTATGTTTATGTTTATGTTTATGTTTATGTTTATGTTTATGTTTATGTTTATGTTTATGTTTATGTTTATGTTTATGTTTATGTTTATGTTTATGTTTATGTTTATGTTTATGTTTATGTTTATGTTTATGTTTATGTTTATGTTTATGTTTATGTTTATGTTTATGTTTATGTTTATGTTTATGTTTATGTTTATGTTTATGTTTATGTTTATGTTTATGTTTATGTTTATGTTTATGTTTATGTTTATGTTTATGTTTATGTTTATGTTTATGTTTATGTTTATGTTTATGTTTATGTTTATGTTTATGTTTATGTTTATGTTTATGTTTATGTTTATGTTTATGTTTATGTTTATGTTTATGTTTATGTTTATGTTTATGTTTATGTTTATGTTTATGTTTATGTTTATGTTTAAGTTTATGTTTATGTTTATGTTTATGTTTATGTTTATGTTGTTGTTTATGTTTATGTTTATGTTTATGTTTATGTTTATGTTTATGTTTATGTTTATGTTTATGTTTATGTTTATGTTTATGTTTAAATTTATGTTTAAGTTTATGTTTAAATTTATGTTTAAATTTATGTTTAAATTTATGTTACAATTTATGTTTAAATATATGTTTAAATTTATGTTTAAATTTATGTTTAAATTTATGTTTAAATTTATGTTTAAATTTATGTTTAAATTTATGTTTAAATTTATGTTTAAATTTATGTTTTAATTTTAGTTTAAATTTATGTTTAAATTTATGTTTAAATTTATGTTTAAATTTATGTTTAAATTTATGTTTAAATTTATGTTTAAATATATGTTTAAAATTATGTTTAAATTTATGTTTTAATTTATGTTTAAATTTATGTTTAAATTTATGTTTAAATTTATGTTTAAATTTATGTTTAAATTTATGTTTAAATTTATGTTTAAATATATGTTTAAATTTATGTTTAAACTTATGTTTAAATTTATGTTTAAATTTAAACATAAATTTAATCATAAATTTAGACATACATTAAAACATAAACTTAAATTTAAACATAAACATAAAATTAAACATTCATTTTAAACATAAATTTAAACATAAATTTAAACATTAATTTAAACATAAATTGAAACATAAATTTAAACATGAACTTAAACATAAACTTAAATATAAACATAAACTTAAACATAAACATAAACATAAACATAAACATAAACATAAACATAAACATAAACATAAACATAAACATAAACATAAACATAAACATAAACATAAACATAAACATAAACATAAACATAAACATAAACATAAACATAAACATAAACATAAGTATCCAAACTGAAGGAATTGACTTAATATAATTTAATCCGATTGTTATTGGTACGAATCGAGACGTTTATTATCAAAATAGACCGATTTAATACAAATCGAGTCGATTTGCTGTTGTTGTTATATGTTTATTTAGGTGTATGATTTAGTTTATGTTTAATGCTTATGTTTATGTTTATGTTTATGTTTATGTTTATGTTTATGTTTATGTTTATGTTTATGTTTATGTTTATGTTTATGTTTATGTTTATGTTTATGTTTATGTTTATGTTTATGTTTATGTTTATGTTTATGTTTATGTTTATGTTTATGTTTATGTTTATGTTTATGTTTATGTTTATGTTTAAGTTTATGTTTATGTTTAAGTTTATGTTTTAATATATGTTTTAATTTATGTTTTAATTTATGTTTAAATTTATGTTTAAATTTAAGTTTAAATTTATGTTTAAATTTCTGTTTAAATTTATGTTTTAATTTATGTTTAAATTTATGTTTAAATTTATGTTTAAATTTATGTTTAAATTTATGTTTAAATTTACGTTTAAATTTATGTTTAAATTTATGTTTAAATTTATGTTTAAATATATGTTTAAATTTATGTTTTAATTTATGTTTAAATTTATGTTTAAATTTATGTTTAAATTTATGTTTAAATTTATGTTTAAATATATGTTTAAATTTATGTTTAAATTTATGTTTAAATTTATGTTTAAATTTATGTTTAAATTTATGTTTAAATTTATGTTTAAATTTATGTTTATATTTATGTTTAAGTTTATGTTTAAATATATGTTTAAATTTATGTTTAAATTTATGTTTAAATTTATGTTTAATTTTATGTTTAAATTTATGTTTAAATTTATGTTTAAATTTATGTTTAAATATATGTTTAAATTTATGTTTAAATTTATGTTTTAATTTATGTTTAAATTTATGTTTAAATTTATGTTTAAATTTATGTTTAAATTTATGTTTAAATTTATGTTTAAATTTATGTTTAAATTTATGTTTAAATATATGTTTAAATTTATGTTTAAACTTATGTTTAAATTTATGTTTAAATTTAAACATAAATTTAATCATAAATTTAGAAATACATTAAAACATAAACTTAAATTTAAACATAAACATAAAATTAAACATTTATTTTAAACATAAATTTAAACATAAATTTAAACATAAATTGAAACATAAATTTAAACATGAACTTAAACATAAACTTAAATATAAACATAAACATTAACATAAACATAAACGTAAACATTAACTTAAACATAAACATAAACATAAACATAAACATAAACATAAACATAAACATAAACATAAACATAAACATAAACATAAACATAAACATAAACATAAACATAAACATAAACATAAACATAAACTTAAACATAAACATAAACATTATTTTTAATTGTAAAAAAGAATTGAGTCGAAATTCATCATTTGACTCAAATTACATCAAATAATGTCAAATCTAGTCATTTAAACACTAAATTTCCGATAAGTATCCAAACTGATGGAATTGATTTAAAATAATTTGATCCGATTGTTATTAGTACGAATCGAGACGTTTATTATCAAAATAGACCGATTTAATACAAATCGAGTCGATTTGCAGTTGTTATATGTTTATTTAGGTGTATGATTTAGTTTATGTTTAAAGCTTATGTATATGTTTATGTTCATGTTTATGTTTATGTTTATGTTTATGTTTATGTTTATGTTTATGTTTATGTTTATGTTTATGTTTATGTTTATGTTTATGTTTATGTTTATGTTTATGTTTATGTTTATGTTTATGTTTATGTTTATGTTTATGTTTATGTTTATGTTTATGTTTATGTTTATGTTTATGTTTATGTTTATGTTTATGTTTATGTTTATGTTTATGTTTATGTTTATGTTTATGTTTATGTTTATGTTTATGTTTATGTTTATGTTTATGTTTATGTTTATGTTTATGTTTATGTTTATGTTTATGTTTATGTTTATGTTTATGTTTATGTTTATGTTTATGTTTATGTTTATGTTTATGTTTATGTTTATGTTTATGTTTATGTTTATGTTTATGTTTATGTTTATGTTTATGTTTATGTTTATGTTTATGTTTATGTTTATGTTTATGTTTATGTTTATGTTTATGTTTAAGTTTATGTTTATGTTTATGTTTATGTTTATGTTTATGTTGTTGTTTATGTTTATGTTTATGTTTAGGTTTATGTTTATGTTTATGTTTATGTTTATGTTTATGTTTATGTTTATGTTTATGTTTAAATTTATGTTTAAGTTTATGTTTAAATTTATGTTTAAATTTATGTTTAAATTTATGTTACAATTTATGTTTAAATATATGTTTAAATTTATGTTTAAATTTATGTTTAAATTTATGTTTAAATTTATGTTTAAATTTATGTTTAAATTTATGTTTAAATTTATGTTTTAATTTTAGTTTAAATTTATGTTTAAATTTATATTTAAATTTATGTTTAAATTTATGTTTAAATTTATGTTTAAATTTATGTTTAAATATATGTTTAAAATTATGTTTAAATTTATGTTTTAATTTATGTTTAAATTTATGTTTAAATTTATGTTTAAATTTATGTTTAAATTTATGTTTAAATTTATGTTTAAATTTATGTTTAAATATATGTTTAAATTTATGTTTAAACTTATGTTTAAATTTATGTTTAAATTTAAACATAAATTTAATCATAAATTTAGACATACATTAAAACATAAACTTAAATTTAAACATAAACATAAAATTAAACATTCATTTTAAACATAAATTTAAACATAAATTTAAACATTAATTTAAACATAAATTGAAACATAAATTTAAACATGAACTTAAACATAAACTTAAATATAAACATAAACTTAAACATAAACATAAACATAAACATAAACATAAACATAAACATAAACATAAACATAAACATAAACATAAACATAAACATAAACATAAACATAAACATAAACATAAACATAAACATAAACATAAACATAAACATAAGTATCCAAACTGAAGGAATTGACTTAATATAATTTAATCCGATTGTTATTGGTACGAATCGAGACGTTTATTATCAAAATAGACCGATTTAATACAAATCGAGTCGATTTGCTGTTGTTGTTATATGTTTATTTAGGTGTATGATTTAGTTTATGTTTAATGTTTATGTTTATGTTTATGTTTATGTTTATGTTTATGTTTATGTTTATGTTTATGTTTATGTTTATGTTTATGTTTATGTTTATGTTTATGTTTATGTTTATGTTTATGTTAATGTTTATGTTTATGTTTATGTTTATGTTTATGTTTATGTTTATGTTTATGTTTATGTTTATGTTTATGTTTATGTTTATGTTTATGTTTATGTTTATGTTTATGTTTATGTTTATGTTTATGTTACTGTTTATGTTTATGTTTATGTTTATGTTTATGTTTATGTTTATGTTTATGTTTATGTTTATGTTTATGTTTATGTTTATGTTTATGTTTAAGTTTATGTTTATGTTTATGTTTATGTTTATGTTTATGTTTATGTTTATGTTTATGTTTATGTTTATGTTTATGTTTATGTTTATGTTTATGTTTATGTTTATGTTTATGTTTATGTTTATGTTTATGTTTATGTTTATGTTTATGTTTATGTTTATGTTTATGTTTATGTTTATGTTTATGTTTATGTTTATGTTTATGTTTATGTTTATGTTTATGTTTATGTTTATGTTTATGTTTATGTTTATGTTTATGTTTATGTTTATGTTTATGTTTATGTTTATGTTTATGTTTATGTTTATGTTTATGTTTATGTTTATGTTTATGTTTATGTTTATGTTTATGTTTATGTTTATGTTTATGTTTATGTTTATGTTTATGTTTATGTTTATGTTTATGTTTATGTTTATGTTTATGTTTATGTTTATGTTTATGTTTATGTTTATGTTTATGTTTATGTTTATGTTTATGTTTAAGTTTATGTTTATGTTTATGTTTATGTTTATGTTTATGTTGTTGTTTATGTTTATGTTTATGTTTATGTTTATGTTTATGTTTATGTTTATGTTTATGTTTATGTTTATGTTTATGTTTATGTTTATGTTTATGTTTAAATTTATGTTTAAGTTTATGTTTAAATTTATGTTTAAATTTATGTTTAAATTTATGTTACAATTTATGTTTAAATATATGTTTAAATTTATGTTTAAATTTATGTTTAAATTTATGTTTAAATTTATGTTTAAATTTATGTTTAAATTTATGTTTAAATTTATGTTTTAATTTTAGTTTAAATTTATGTTTAAATTTATGTTTAAATTTATGTTTAAATTTATGTTTAAATTTATGTTTAAATATATGTTTAAAATTATGTTTAAATTTATGTTTTAATTTATGTTTAAATTTATGTTTAAATTTATGTTTAAATTTATGTTTAAATTTATGTTTAAATTTATGTTTAAATTTAAACATAAATTTAATCATAAATTTAGACATACATTAAAACATAAACTTAAATTTAAACATAAACATAAAATTAAACATTCATTTTAAACATAAATTTAAACATAAATTTAAACATTAATTTAAACATAAATTGAAACATAAATTTAAACATGAACTTAAACATAAACTTAAATATAAACATAAACTTAAACATAAACATAAACATAAACATAAACATAAACATAAACATAAACATAAACATAAACATAAACATAAACATAAACATAAACATAAACATAAACATAAACATAAACATAAACATAAACATAAACATAAACATAAACATAAACATAAGTATCCAAACTGAAGGAATTGACTTAATATAATTTAATCCGATTGTTATTGGTACGAATCGAGACGTTTATTATCAAAATAGACCGATTTAATACAAATCGAGTCGATTTGCTGTTGTTGTTATATGTTTATTTAGGTGTATGATTTAGTTTATGTTTAATGCTTATGTTTATGTTTATGTTTATGTTTATGTTTATGTTTATGTTTATGTTTATGTTTATGTTTATGTTTATGTTTATGTTTATGTTTATGTTTATGTTTATGTTTATGTTTATGTTTATGTTTATGTTTATGTTTATGTTTATGTTTATGTTTATGTTTATGTTTATGTTTATGTTTATGTTTATGTTTAAGTTTATGTTTATGTTTAAGTTTATGTTTTAATATATGTTTTAATTTATGTTTTAATTTATGTTTAAATTTATGTTTAAATTTAAGTTTAAATTTATGTTTAAATTTCTGTTTAAATTTATGTTTTAATTTATGTTTAAATTTATGTTTAAATTTATGTTTAAATTTATGTTTAAATTTATGTTTAAATTTACGTTTAAATTTATGTTTAAATTTATGTTTAAATTTATGTTTAAATATATGTTTAAATTTATGTTTTAATTTATGTTTAAATTTATGTTTAAATTTATGTTTAAATTTATGTTTAAATTTATGTTTAAATATATGTTTAAATTTATGTTTAAATTTATGTTTAAATTTATGTTTAAATTTATGTTTAAATTTATGTTTAAATTTATGTTTAAATTTATGTTTATATTTATGTTTAAGTTTATGTTTAAATATATGTTTAAATTTATGTTTAAATTTATGTTTAAATTTATGTTTAATTTTATGTTTAAATTTATGTTTAAATTTATGTTTAAATTTATGTTTAAATTTATGTTTAAATTTATGTTTTAATTTTAGTTTAAATTTATGTTTAAATTTATGTTTAAATTTATGTTTTAATTTATGTTTAAGTTTATGTTTAAATTTATGTTTAAATTTATGTTTAAATTTATGTTTAAATTTATGTTTAAATTTATGTTTAAATTTATGTTTAAATTTATGTTTAAATTTATGTTTAAATTTATGTTTAAATTTATGTTTAAATTTATGTTTAAATTTATGTTTAAATTTATGTTTAAATTTATGTTTAAATTTATGTTTAAATTTATGTTTAAATATATGTTTAAATTTATGTTTAAATTTATGTTTAAATTTATGTTTAAATTTATGTTTGAATTTATGTTTAAATTTATGTTTAAATTTATGTTTAAATTTATGTTTAAATTTATGTTTAAATTTATGTTTAAATTTATGTTTAAATATTTGTTTAAGTTTATGTTTAAATTTATGTTTAAATTTATGTTTAAATTTATGTTTAAATTTATGTTTAAATATATGTTTAAATTTATGTTTAAATTTATGTTTAAATTTATGTTTGAATTTATGTTTAAATTTATGTTTAAATTTATGTTTAAATTTATGTTTAAATTTATGTTTAAATTTATGTTTAAATTTATGTTTAAATTTATGTTTAAAATTATGTTTAAATTTATGTTTAAATTTATGTTTGTATTTATGTTTAAATTTTTGTTTAAATTTATGTTTAAATTTATGTTTAAATTTATGTTTAAATTTATGTTTAAATTTATGTTTAAATTTTAGTTTTAAATTTATGTTTAAATTTATGTTTAAATTTATGTTTAAATTTATGTTTAAATTTATGTTTAAATTTATGTTTAAATTTTAGTTTTAAATTTATGTTTAAATTTATGATTTTATTTATGTTTAAATTTATGTTTAAATTTATGTTTTAATTTTAGTTTAAATTTATGTTTAAATTTATGTTTAAATTTATGTTTAAATTTATGTTTTAATTTTAGTTTAAATTTATGTTTAAATTTATGTTTAAATTTATGTTTAAATTTATGTTTAAATTTATGTTTAAATTTATGTTTAAATATATGTTTAAATTTATGTTTAAATTTATGTTTTAATTTATGTTTAAATTTATGTTTAAATTTATGTTTAAATTTATGTTTAAATTTATGTTTAATTTTATGTTTAAATATATGTTTAAATTTATGTTTAAACTTATGTTTAAATTTATGTTTAAATTTAAACATAAATTTAATCATAAATTTAGACATACATTAAAACATAAACTTAAATTTAAACATAAACATAAAATTAAACATTCATTTTAAACATAAATTTAAACATAAATTTAAACATTAATTTAAACATAAATTGAAACATAAATTTAAACATGAACTTAAACATAAACTTAAATATAAACATAAACATTAACATAAACATAAACGTAAACATTAACTTAAACATAAACATAAACATAAACATAAACATAAACATAAACATAAACATAAACATAAACATAAACATAAACATAAACATAAACATTAACATAAACATAAACATAAACATAAACATAAACTTAAACATAAACAACAACATAAACAAAAACATTATTTTTAATTGTAAAAAAGAATTGAGTCGAAATTCATCATTTGACTCAAATAACATCAAATAATGTCAAATCTAGTCATTTAAACACCAAATTTCCGATAAGTATCCAAACTGAAGGAATTGAATTAATATAATTTAATCCGATTGTTATTGGTACGAATCGAGACGTTTATTATCAAAATAGACCGATTTAATACAAATCGAGTCGATTTGCTGTTGTTGTTATATGTTTATTTAGGTGTATGATTTAGTTTATGTTTAATGCTTATGTTTATGTTTATGTTTATGTTTATGTTTATGTTTATGTTTATGTTTATGTTTATGTTTATGTTTATGTTTATGTTTATGTTTATGTTTATGTTTATGTTTATGTTTATGTTTATGTTTATGTTTATGTTTATGTTAATGTTTATGTTTATGTTTATGTTTATGTTTATGTTTATGTTTATGTTTATGTTTATGTTTATGTTTATGTTTATGTTTATGTTTATGTTTATGTTTATGTTTATGTTTATGTTTATGTTTATGTTTATGTTTATGTTTATGTTACTGTTTATGTTTATGTTTATGTTTATGTTTATGTTTATGTTTATGTTTATGTTTATGTTTATGTTTATGTTTATGTTTATGTTTATGTTTATGTTTATGTTTATGTTTATGTTTATGTTTATGTTTATGTTTATGTTTATGTTTATGTTTATGTTTATGTTTATGTTTATGTTTATGTTTATGTTTATGTTTATGTTTATGTTTATGTTTATGTTTATGTTTATGTTTATGTTTATGTTTATGTTTATGTTTATGTTTATGTTTAAGTTTATGTTTATGTTTAAGTTTATGTTTTAATTTATGTTTTAATTTATGTTTTAATTTATGTTTAAATTTATGTTTAAATTTATGTTTAATTTTATGTTTAAATTTATGTTTAAATTTATGTTTAAATTTATGTTTAAATTTATGTTTAAATTTATGTTTTAATTTTAGTTTAAATTTATGTTTAAATTTATGTTTAAATTTATGTTTTAATTTATGTTTAAGTTTATGTTTAAATTTATGTTTAAATTTATGTTTAAATTTATGTTTAAATTTATGTTTAAATTTATGTTTAAATTTATGTTTAAATTTATGTTTAAATTTATGTTTAAATTTATGTTTAAATTTATGTTTAAATTTATGTTTAAATTTATGTTTAAATTTATGTTTAAATTTATGTTTAAATTTATGTTTAAATTTATGTTTAAATTTATGTTTAAATTTATGTTTAAATTTATGTTTAAATATATGTTTAAATTTATGTTTAAATTTATGTTTAAATTTATGTTTAAATTTATGTTTGAATTTATGTTTAAATTTATGTTTAAATTTATGTTTAAATTTATGTTTAAATTTATGTTTAAATTTATGTTTAAATTTATGTTTAAATATTTGTTTAAGTTTATGTTTAAATTTATGTTTAAATTTATGTTTAAATTTATGTTTAAATTTATGTTTAAATATATGTTTAAATTTATGTTTAAATTTATGTTTAAATTTATGTTTGAATTTATGTTTAAATTTATGTTTAAATTTATGTTTAAATTTATGTTTAAATTTATGTTTAAATTTATGTTTAAATTTATGTTTAAATTTATGTTTAAAATTATGTTTAAATTTATGTTTAAATTTATGTTTGTATTTATGTTTAAATTTTTGTTTAAATTTATGTTTAAATTTATGTTTAAATTTATGTTTAAATTTATGTTTAAATTTATGTTTAAATTTTAGTTTTAAATTTATGTTTAAATTTATGTTTAAATTTATGTTTAAATTTATGTTTAAATTTATGTTTAAATTTTAGTTTTAAATTTATGTTTAAATTTATGATTTTATTTATGTTTAAATTTATGTTTAAATTTATGTTTTAATTTTAGTTTAAATTTATGTTTAAATTTATGTTTAAATTTATGTTTAAATTTATGTTTTAATTTTAGTTTAAATTTATGTTTAAATTTATGTTTAAATTTATGTTTAAATTTATGTTTAAATTTATGTTTAAATTTATGTTTAAATATATGTTTAAATTTATGTTTAAATTTATGTTTTAATTTATGTTTAAATTTATGTTTAAATTTATGTTTAAATTTATGTTTAAATTTATGTTTAAATTTATGTTTAATTTTATGTTTAAATATATGTTTAAATTTATGTTTAAACTTATGTTTAAATTTATGTTTAAATTTAAACATAAATTTAATCATAAATTTAGACATACATTAAAACATAAACTTAAATTTAAACATAAACATAAAATTAAACATTCATTTTAAACATAAATTTAAACATAAATTTAAACATTAATTTAAACATAAATTGAAACATAAATTTAAACATGAACTTAAACATAAACTTAAATATAAACATAAACATTAACATAAACATAAACGTAAACATTAACTTAAACATAAACATAAACATAAACATAAACATAAACATAAACATAAACATAAACATAAACATAAACATAAACATAAACATAAACATAAACATTAACATAAACATAAACATAAACATAAACATAAACTTAAACATAAACAACAACATAAACAAAAACATTATTTTTAATTGTAAAAAAGAATTGAGTCGAAATTCATCATTTGACTCAAATAACATCAAATAATGTCAAATCTAGTCATTTAAACACCAAATTTCCGATAAGTATCCAAACTGAAGGAATTGAATTAATATAATTTAATCCGATTGTTATTGGTACGAATCGAGACGTTTATTATCAAAATAGACCGATTTAATACAAATCGAGTCGATTTGCTGTTGTTGTTATATGTTTATTTAGGTGTATGATTTAGTTTATGTTTAATGCTTATGTTTATGTTTATGTTTATGTTTATGTTTATGTTTATGTTTATGTTTATGTTTATGTTTATGTTTATGTTTATGTTTATGTTTATGTTTATGTTTATGTTTATGTTTATGTTTATGTTTATGTTTATGTTAATGTTTATGTTTATGTTTATGTTTATGTTTATGTTTATGTTTATGTTTATGTTTATGTTTATGTTTATGTTTATGTTTATGTTTATGTTTATGTTTATGTTTATGTTTATGTTTATGTTACTGTTTATGTTTATGTTTATGTTTATGTTTATGTTTATGTTTATGTTTATGTTTATGTTTATGTTTATGTTTATGTTTATGTTTATGTTTATGTTTATGTTTATGTTTATGTTTATGTTTATGTTTATGTTTATGTTTATGTTTATGTTTATGTTTATGTTTATGTTTATGTTTATGTTTATGTTTATGTTTATGTTTATGTTTATGTTTATGTTTATGTTTATGTTTATGTTTATGTTTATGTTTATGTTTATGTTTATGTTTATGTTTATGTTTATGTTTATGTTTATGTTTATGTTTATGTTTAAGTTTATGTTTATGTTTAAGTTTATGTTTTAATTTATGTTTTAATTTATGTTTTAATTTATGTTTAAATTTATGTTTAAATTTAAGTTTAAATTTATGTTTAAATTTCTGTTTAAATTTATGTTTTAATTTATGTTTAAATTTATGTTTAAATTTATGTTTAAATTTATGTTTAAATTTATGTTTAAATTTATGTTTTAATTTATGTTTAAATTTATGTTTAAATTTATGTTTAAATTTATGTTTAAATTTATGTTTAAATTTATGTTTAAATTTATGTTTAAATTTATGTTTAAATTTATGTTTAAGTTTATGTTTAAAATTATGTTTAAATTTATGTTTAAATTTATGTTTAAATTTATGTTTTAATTTATGTTTAAATTTATGTTTAAATTTATGTTTAAATTTAGACATAAATTAAAACATAAACTTAAATTTAAACATTCATTTAAAACATAAATTTAAACATAAATTTAAACATTAATTTAAACATAAATTGAAACATAAATTTAAACATAAACTTAAACATAAACTTAAATATAAACATAAACATTAACATAAACATAAACGTAAACATTAACTTAAACATAAACATAAACATAAACATAAACATAAACATAAACATAAACATAAACATAAACATAAACATAAACATAAACATAAACATAAACATAAACATAAACATAAACATAAACATAAACATAAACATAAACTTAAACATAAACAACAACATAAACAAAAACATTATTTTTAATTGTAAAAAAGAATTGAGTCGAAATTCATCATTTGACTCAAATAACATCAAATAATGTCAAATCTAGTCATTTAAACACCAAATTTCCGATAAGTATCCAAACTGAAGGAATTGAATTAATATAATTTAATCCGATTGTTATTGGTACGAATCGAGACGTTTATTATCAAAATAGACCGATTTAATACAAATCGAGTCGATTTGCTGTTGTTGTTATATGTTTATTTAGGTGTATGATTTAGTTTATGTTTAATGCTTATGTTTATGTTTATGTTTATGTTTATGTTTATGTTTATGTTTATGTTTATGTTTATGTTTAAATATATGTTTAAATTTATGTTTAAATTTATGTTTAAATATATGTTTAAATTTATGTTTAAATTTATGTTTAAATTTATGTTTAAATTTATGTTTAAATTTATGTTTAAATTTATGTTTATATTTATGTTTAAGTTTATGTTTAAATATATGTTTAAATTTATGTTTAAATTTATGTTTAAATTTATGTTTAATTTTATGTTTAAATTTATGTTTAAATTTATGTTTAAATTTATGTTTAAATTTATGTTTAAATTTATGTTTTAATTTTAGTTTAAATTTATGTTTAAATTTATGTTTAAATTTATGTTTAAATTTATGTTTAAATTTATGTTTAAATTTATGTTTAAATTTATGTTTAAATTTATGTTTAAGTTTATGTTTTAATTTATGTTTTAATTTATGTTTAAGTTTATGTTTAAATTTATGTTTAAATTTATGTTTAAATTTATGTTTAAATTTATGTTTAAATTTATGTTTAAATTTATGTTTAAATTTATGTTTAAATTTATGTTTAAATTTATGTTTAAATTTATGTTTAAATTTATGTTTAAATTTATGTTTAAATTTATGTTTAAATTTATGTTTAAATTTATGTTTAAATTTATGTTTAAATTTATGTTTAAATATATGTTTAAATTTATGTTTAAATTTATGTTTAAATTTATGTTTAAATTTATGTTTGAATTTATGTTTAAATTTATGTTTAAATTTATGTTTAAATTTATGTTTAAATTTATGTTTAAATTTATGTTTAAATTTATGTTTAAATATTTGTTTAAGTTTATGTTTAAATTTATGTTTAAATTTATGTTTAAATTTATGTTTAAATTTATGTTTAAATATATGTTTAAATTTATGTTTAAATTTATGTTTAAATTTATGTTTGAATTTATGTTTAAATTTATGTTTAAATTTATGTTTAAATTTATGTTTAAATTTATGTTTAAATTTATGTTTAAATTTATGTTTAAATTTATGTTTAAAATTATGTTTAAATTTATGTTTAAATTTATGTTTGTATTTATGTTTAAATTTTTGTTTAAATTTATGTTTAAATTTATGTTTAAATTTATGTTTAAATTTATGTTTAAATTTATGTTTAAATTTTAGTTTTAAATTTATGTTTAAATTTATGTTTAAATTTATGTTTAAATTTATGTTTAAATTTATGTTTAAATTTTAGTTTTAAATTTATGTTTAAATTTATGATTTTATTTATGTTTAAATTTATGTTTAAATTTATGTTTTAATTTTAGTTTAAATTTATGTTTAAATTTATGTTTAAATTTATGTTTAAATTTATGTTTTAATTTTAGTTTAAATTTATGTTTAAATTTATGTTTAAATTTATGTTTAAATTTATGTTTAAATTTATGTTTAAATTTATGTTTAAATATATGTTTAAATTTATGTTTAAATTTATGTTTTAATTTATGTTTAAATTTATGTTTAAATTTATGTTTAAATTTATGTTTAAATTTATGTTTAAATTTATGTTTAATTTTATGTTTAAATATATGTTTAAATTTATGTTTAAACTTATGTTTAAATTTATGTTTAAATTTAAACATAAATTTAATCATAAATTTAGACATACATTAAAACATAAACTTAAATTTAAACATAAACATAAAATTAAACATTCATTTTAAACATAAATTTAAACATAAATTTAAACATTAATTTAAACATAAATTGAAACATAAATTTAAACATGAACTTAAACATAAACTTAAATATAAACATAAACATTAACATAAACATAAACGTAAACATTAACTTAAACATAAACATAAACATAAACATAAACATAAACATAAACATAAACATAAACATAAACATAAACATAAACATAAACATAAACATAAACATAAACATAAACATAAACATAAACATTAACATAAACATAAACATAAACATAAACATAAACTTAAACATAAACAACAACATAAACAAAAACATTATTTTTAATTGTAAAAAAGAATTGAGTCGAAATTCATCATTTGACTCAAATAACATCAAATAATGTCAAATCTAGTCATTTAAACACCAAATTTCCGATAAGTATCCAAACTGAAGGAATTGAATTAATATAATTTAATCCGATTGTTATTGGTACGAATCGAGACGTTTATTATCAAAATAGACCGATTTAATACAAATGGAGTCGATTTGTTGTTGTTGTTATATGTTTATTTAGGTGTATGATTTAGTTTATGTTTAATGCTTATGTTTATGTTTATGTTTATGTTTATGTTTATGTTTATGTTTATGTTTATGTTTATGTTTATGTTTATGTTTATGTTTATGTTTATGTTTATGTTTATGTTTATGTTTATGTTTATGTTTATGTTTATGTTTATGTTAATGTTTATGTTTATGTTTATGTTTATGTTTATGTTTATGTTTATGTTTATGTTTATGTTTATGTTTATGTTTATGTTTATGTTTATGTTTATGTTTATGTTTATGTTTATGTTTATGTTACTGTTTATGTTTATGTTTATGTTTATGTTTATGTTTATGTTTATGTTTATGTTTATGTTTATGTTTATGTTTATGTTTATGTTTATGTTTATGTTTATGTTTATGTTTATGTTTATGTTTATGTTTATGTTTATGTTTATGTTTATGTTTATGTTTATGTTTATGTTTATGTTTATGTTTATGTTTATGTTTATGTTTATGTTTATGTTTATGTTTATGTTTATGTTTATGTTTATGTTTATGTTTATGTTTATGTTTATGTTTATGTTTATGTTTATGTTTATGTTTAAGTTTATGTTTATGTTTAAGTTTATGTTTTAATTTATGTTTTAATTTATGTTTTAATTTATGTTTAAATTTATGTTTAAATTTAAGTTTAAATTTATGTTTAAATTTCTGTTTAAATTTATGTTTTAATTTATGTTTAAATTTATGTTTAAATTTATGTTTAAATTTATGTTTAAATTTATGTTTAAATTTATGTTTAAATTTATGTTTAAATTTATGTTTAAATTTATGTTTAAATTTATGTTTAAATTTATGTTTAAATTTATGTTTAAATTTATGTTTAAATATATGTTTAAATTTATGTTTAAGTTTATGTTTAAATTTATGTATAAATTTATGTTTAAATTTATGTTTAAGTTTATGTTTAAGTTTATGTTTTAATTTATGTTTAAATTTATGTTTAAATTTATGTTTAAATTTATGTTTAAATTTATGTTTAAATTTATGTTTAAATTTATGTTTAAATTTTGTTTAAATTTATGTTTAAGTTTATGTTTAAATTTATGTTTAAATTTATGTTTAAATTTATGTTTAAATTTATGTTTTAATTTATGTTTAAATTTATGTTTAAATTTATGTTTAAATTTATGTTTTAATTTATGTCTAAATTTATGTTTAAATTTATGTTTTAATTTATGTTTAAATTTATGTTTAAATTTATGTTTAAGTTTATGTTTAAGTTTATGTTTTAATTTATGTTTAAATTTATGTTTAAATTTATGTTTAAATTTATGTTTAAATTTATGTTTAAATTTATGTTTAAATTTATGTTTAAATTTATGTTTAAATATATGTTTAAATTTATGTTTAAATTTATGTTTAAGTTTATGTTTAAATTTATGTATAAATTTATGTTTAAATTTATGTTTAAGTTTATGTTTAAGTTTATGTTTTAATTTATGTTTAAATTTATGTTTAAATTTATGTTTAAATTTATGTTTAAATTTATGTTTAAATTTATGTTTAAATTTATGTTTAAATTTATGTTTAAATTTTTGTTTAAATTTATGTTTAAGTTTATGTTTAAAATTATGTTTAAATTTATGTTTAAATTTATGTTTAAATTTATGTTTTAATTTATGTTTAAATTTATGTTTAAATTTATGTTTAAATTTATGTTTTAATTTATGTCTAAATTTATGTTTAAATTTATGTTTTAATTTATGTTTAAATTTATGTTTAAATTTATGTTTAAGTTTATGTTTAAGTTTATGTTTTAATTTATGTTTAAATTTATGTTTAAATTTATGTTTAAATTTATGTTTAAATTTATGTTTAAATTTATGTTTAAATATATGTTTGAATTTTATTTAAATTTATGTTTTAATTTATGTTTAAATTTATGTTTTAAATTATGTTTAAGTTTATGTTTAAATTTATGTTTTAATTTATGTTTAAATTTTTGTTTAAATTTATGTTTAAATTTAGACATAAATTAAAACATAAACTTAAATTTAAACATTCATTTAAAACATAAATTTAAACATAAATTTAAACATAAATTTAAACATAAATTTAAACATTAATTTAAACATAAATTGAAACATAAATTTAAACATAAACTTAAACATAAACTTAAATATAAACATAAACATTAACATAAACATAAACGTAAACATTAACTTAAACATAAACATAAACATAAACATAAACATAAACATAAACATAAACATAAACATAAACATAAACATAAACATAAACATAAACATAAACATAAACATAAACATAAACATAAACATAAACATAAACATAAACATAAACATAAACATAAACATAAACATAAACATAAACTTAAACATAAACAACAACATAAACAAAAACATTATTTTTAATTGTAAAAAAGAATTGAGTCGAAATTCATCATTTGACTCAAATAACATCAAATAATGTCAAATCTAGTCATTTAAACACCAAATTTCCGATAAGTATCCAAACTGAAGGAATTGAATTAATATAATTTAATCCGATTGTTATTGGTACGAATCGAGACGTTTATTATCAAAATAGACCGATTTAATACAAATCGAGTCGATTTGCTGTTGTTGTTATATGTTTATTTAGGTGTATGATTTAGTTTATGTTTAATGTTTATGTTTATGTTTATGTTTATGTTTATGTTTATGTTTATGTTTATGTTTATGTTTATGTTTATGTTTATGTTTATGTTTATGTTTATGTTTATGTTTATGTTTATGTTAATGTTTATGTTTATGTTTATGTTTATGTTTATGTTTATGTTTATGTTTATGTTTATGTTTATGTTTATGTTTATGTTTATGTTTATGTTTATGTTTATGTTTATGTTTATGTTTATGTTTATGTTACTGTTTATGTTTATGTTTATGTTTATGTTTATGTTTATGTTTATGTTTATGTTTATGTTTATGTTTATGTTTATGTTTATGTTTATGTTTATGTTTATGTTTATGTTTATGTTTATGTTTATGTTTATGTTTATGTTTATGTTTATGTTTATGTTTATGTTTATGTTTATGTTTATGTTTATGTTTATGTTTATGTTTATGTTTATGTTTATGTTTATGTTTATGTTTATGTTTATGTTTATGTTTATGTTTATGTTTATGTTTATGTTTATGTTTATGTTTATGTTTATGTTTATGTTTATGTTTATGTTTATGTTTATGTTTATGTTTATGTTTATGTTTATGTTTATGTTTATGTTTATGTTTATGTTTATGTTTATGTTTATGTTTATGTTTATGTTTATGTTTATGTTTATGTTTATGTTTATGTTTATGTTTATGTTTATGTTTATGTTTATGTTTATGTTTATGTTTATGTTTATGTTTATGTTTATGTTTATGTTTATGTTTATGTTTATGTTTATGTTTATGTTTATGTTTATGTTTATGTTTATGTTTATGTTTATGTTTATGTTTATGTTTATGTTTATGTTTATGTTTAAGTTTATGTTTATGTTTATGTTTATGTTTATGTTTATGTTGTTGTTTATGTTTATGTTTATGTTTATGTTTATGTTTATGTTTATGTTTATGTTTATGTTTATGTTTATGTTTATGTTTATGTTTAAATTTATGTTTAAGTTTATGTTTAAATTTATGTTTAAATTTATGTTTAAATTTATGTTACAATTTATGTTTAAATATATGTTTAAATTTATGTTTAAATTTATGTTTAAATTTATGTTTAAATTTATGTTTAAATTTATGTTTAAATTTATGTTTAAATTTATGTTTTAATTTTAGTTTAAATTTATGTTTAAATTTATGTTTAAATTTATGTTTAAATATATGTTTAAAATTATGTTTAAATTTATGTTTTAATTTATGTTTAAATTTATGTTTAAATTTATGTTTAAATTTATGTTTAAATTTATGTTTAAATTTATGTTTAAATTTAAACATAAATTTAATCATAAATTTAGACATACATTAAAACATAAACTTAAATTTAAACATAAACATAAAATTAAACATTCATTTTAAACATAAATTTAAACATAAATTTAAACATTAATTTAAACATAAATTGAAACATAAATTTAAACATGAACTTAAACATAAACTTAAATATAAACATAAACTTAAACATAAACATAAACATAAACATAAACATAAACATAAACATAAACATAAACATAAACATAAACATAAACATAAACATAAACATAAACATAAACATAAACATAAACATAAACATAAACATAAACATAAACATAAACATAAGTATCCAAACTGAAGGAATTGACTTAATATAATTTAATCCGATTGTTATTGGTACGAATCGAGACGTTTATTATCAAAATAGACCGATTTAATACAAATCGAGTCGATTTGCTGTTGTTGTTATATGTTTATTTAGGTGTATGATTTAGTTTATGTTTAATGCTTATGTTTATGTTTATGTTTATGTTTATGTTTATGTTTATGTTTATGTTTATGTTTATGTTTATGTTTATGTTTATGTTTATGTTTATGTTTATGTTTATGTTTATGTTTATGTTTATGTTTATGTTTATGTTTATGTTTATGTTTATGTTTATGTTTATGTTTATGTTTATGTTTATGTTTATGTTTATGTTTAAGTTTATGTTTATGTTTAAGTTTATGTTTTAATATATGTTTTAATTTATGTTTTAATTTATGTTTAAATTTATGTTTAAATTTAAGTTTAAATTTATGTTTAAATTTCTGTTTAAATTTATGTTTTAATTTATGTTTAAATTTATGTTTAAATTTATGTTTAAATTTATGTTTAAATTTATGTTTAAATTTACGTTTAAATTTATGTTTAAATTTATGTTTAAATTTATGTTTAAATATATGTTTAAATTTATGTTTTAATTTATGTTTAAATTTATGTTTAAATTTATGTTTAAATTTATGTTTAAATTTATGTTTAAATATATGTTTAAATTTATGTTTAAATTTATGTTTAAATTTATGTTTAAATTTATGTTTAAATTTATGTTTAAATTTATGTTTAAATTTATGTTTATATTTATGTTTAAGTTTATGTTTAAATATATGTTTAAATTTATGTTTAAATTTATGTTTAAATTTATGTTTAATTTTATGTTTAAATTTATGTTTAAATTTATGTTTAAATTTATGTTTAAATTTATGTTTAAATTTATGTTTTAATTTTAGTTTAAATTTATGTTTAAATTTATGTTTAAATTTATGTTTTAATTTATGTTTAAGTTTATGTTTAAATTTATGTTTAAATTTATGTTTAAATTTATGTTTAAATTTATGTTTAAATTTATGTTTAAATTTATGTTTAAATTTATGTTTAAATTTATGTTTAAATTTATGTTTAAATTTATGTTTAAATTTATGTTTAAATTTATGTTTAAATTTATGTTTAAATTTATGTTTAAATTTATGTTTAAATTTATGTTTAAATTTATGTTTAAATATATGTTTAAATTTATGTTTAAATTTATGTTTAAATTTATGTTTAAATTTATGTTTGAATTTATGTTTAAATTTATGTTTAAATTTATGTTTAAATTTATGTTTAAATTTATGTTTAAATTTATGTTTAAATTTATGTTTAAATATTTGTTTAAGTTTATGTTTAAATTTATGTTTAAATTTATGTTTAAATTTATGTTTAAATTTATGTTTAAATATATGTTTAAATTTATGTTTAAATTTATGTTTAAATTTATGTTTGAATTTATGTTTAAATTTATGTTTAAATTTATGTTTAAATTTATGTTTAAATTTATGTTTAAATTTATGTTTAAATTTATGTTTAAATTTATGTTTAAAATTATGTTTAAATTTATGTTTAAATTTATGTTTGTATTTATGTTTAAATTTTTGTTTAAATTTATGTTTAAATTTATGTTTAAATTTATGTTTAAATTTATGTTTAAATTTATGTTTAAATTTTAGTTTTAAATTTATGTTTAAATTTATGTTTAAATTTATGTTTAAATTTATGTTTAAATTTATGTTTAAATTTATGTTTAAATTTTAGTTTTAAATTTATGTTTAAATTTATGATTTTATTTATGTTTAAATTTATGTTTAAATTTATGTTTTAATTTTAGTTTAAATTTATGTTTAAATTTATGTTTAAATATATGTTTAAAATTATGTTTAAATTTATGTTTTAATTTATGTTTAAATTTATGTTTAAATTTATGTTTAAATTTATGTTTAAATTTATGTTTAAATTTATGTTTAAATTTAAACATAAATTTAATCATAAATTTAGACATACATTAAAACATAAACTTAAATTTAAACATAAACATAAAATTAAACATTCATTTTAAACATAAATTTAAACATAAATTTAAACATTAATTTAAACATAAATTGAAACATAAATTTAAACATGAACTTAAACATAAACTTAAATATAAACATAAACTTAAACATAAACATAAACATAAACATAAACATAAACATAAACATAAACATAAACATAAACATAAACATAAACATAAACATAAACATAAACATAAACATAAACATAAACATAAACATAAACATAAACATAAACATAAACATAAGTATCCAAACTGAAGGAATTGACTTAATATAATTTAATCCGATTGTTATTGGTACGAATCGAGACGTTTATTATCAAAATAGACCGATTTAATACAAATCGAGTCGATTTGCTGTTGTTGTTATATGTTTATTTAGGTGTATGATTTAGTTTATGTTTAATGCTTATGTTTATGTTTATGTTTATGTTTATGTTTATGTTTATGTTTATGTTTATGTTTATGTTTATGTTTATGTTTATGTTTATGTTTATGTTTATGTTTATGTTTATGTTTATGTTTATGTTTATGTTTATGTTTATGTTTATGTTTATGTTTATGTTTATGTTTATGTTTATGTTTATGTTTATGTTTAAGTTTATGTTTATGTTTAAGTTTATGTTTTAATATATGTTTTAATTTATGTTTTAATTTATGTTTAAATTTATGTTTAAATTTAAGTTTAAATTTATGTTTAAATTTCTGTTTAAATTTATGTTTTAATTTATGTTTAAATTTATGTTTAAATTTATGTTTAAATTTATGTTTAAATTTATGTTTAAATTTACGTTTAAATTTATGTTTAAATTTATGTTTAAATTTATGTTTAAATATATGTTTAAATTTATGTTTTAATTTATGTTTAAATTTATGTTTAAATTTATGTTTAAATTTATGTTTAAATTTATGTTTAAATATATGTTTAAATTTATGTTTAAATTTATGTTTAAATTTATGTTTAAATTTATGTTTAAATTTATGTTTAAATTTATGTTTAAATTTATGTTTATATTTATGTTTAAGTTTATGTTTAAATATATGTTTAAATTTATGTTTAAATTTATGTTTAAATTTATGTTTAATTTTATGTTTAAATTTATGTTTAAATTTATGTTTAAATTTATGTTTAAATTTATGTTTAAATTTATGTTTTAATTTTAGTTTAAATTTATGTTTAAATTTATGTTTAAATTTATGTTTTAATTTATGTTTAAGTTTATGTTTAAATTTATGTTTAAATTTATGTTTAAATTTATGTTTAAATTTATGTTTAAATTTATGTTTAAATTTATGTTTAAATTTATGTTTAAATTTATGTTTAAATTTATGTTTAAATTTATGTTTAAATTTATGTTTAAATTTATGTTTAAATTTATGTTTAAATTTATGTTTAAATTTATGTTTAAATTTATGTTTAAATATATGTTTAAATTTATGTTTAAATTTATGTTTAAATTTATGTTTAAATTTATGTTTGAATTTATGTTTAAATTTATGTTTAAATTTATGTTTAAATTTATGTTTAAATTTATGTTTAAATTTATGTTTAAATTTATGTTTAAATATTTGTTTAAGTTTATGTTTAAATTTATGTTTAAATTTATGTTTAAATTTATGTTTAAATTTATGTTTAAATATATGTTTAAATTTATGTTTAAATTTATGTTTAAATTTATGTTTGAATTTATGTTTAAATTTATGTTTAAATTTATGTTTAAATTTATGTTTAAATTTATGTTTAAATTTATGTTTAAATTTATGTTTAAATTTATGTTTAAAATTATGTTTAAATTTATGTTTAAATTTATGTTTGTATTTATGTTTAAATTTTTGTTTAAATTTATGTTTAAATTTATGTTTAAATTTATGTTTAAATTTATGTTTAAATTTATGTTTAAATTTTAGTTTTAAATTTATGTTTAAATTTATGTTTAAATTTATGTTTAAATTTATGTTTAAATTTATGTTTAAATTTATGTTTAAATTTTAGTTTTAAATTTATGTTTAAATTTATGATTTTATTTATGTTTAAATTTATGTTTAAATTTATGTTTTAATTTTAGTTTAAATTTATGTTTAAATTTATGTTTAAATTTATGTTTAAATTTATGTTTTAATTTTAGTTTAAATTTATGTTTAAATTTATGTTTAAATTTATGTTTAAATTTATGTTTAAATTTATGTTTAAATTTATGTTTAAATATATGTTTAAATTTATGTTTAAATTTATGTTTTAATTTATGTTTAAATTTATGTTTAAATTTATGTTTAAATTTATGTTTAAATTTATGTTTAAATTTATGTTTAATTTTATGTTTAAATATATGTTTAAATTTATGTTTAAACTTATGTTTAAATTTATGTTTAAATTTAAACATAAATTTAATCATAAATTTAGACATACATTAAAACATAAACTTAAATTTAAACATAAACATAAAATTAAACATTCATTTTAAACATAAATTTAAACATAAATTTAAACATTAATTTAAACATAAATTGAAACATAAATTTAAACATGAACTTAAACATAAACTTAAATATAAACATAAACATTAACATAAACATAAACGTAAACATTAACTTAAACATAAACATAAACATAAACATAAACATAAACATAAACATAAACATAAACATAAACATAAACATAAACATAAACATAAACATAAACATTAACATAAACATAAACATAAACATAAACATAAACTTAAACATAAACAACAACATAAACAAAAACATTATTTTTAATTGTAAAAAAGAATTGAGTCGAAATTCATCATTTGACTCAAATAACATCAAATAATGTCAAATCTAGTCATTTAAACACCAAATTTCCGATAAGTATCCAAACTGAAGGAATTGAATTAATATAATTTAATCCGATTGTTATTGGTACGAATCGAGACGTTTATTATCAAAATAGACCGATTTAATACAAATCGAGTCGATTTGCTGTTGTTGTTATATGTTTATTTAGGTGTATGATTTAGTTTATGTTTAATGCTTATGTTTATGTTTATGTTTATGTTTATGTTTATGTTTATGTTTATGTTTATGTTTATGTTTATGTTTATGTTTATGTTTATGTTTATGTTTATGTTTATGTTTATGTTTATGTTTATGTTTATGTTTATGTTAATGTTTATGTTTATGTTTATGTTTATGTTTATGTTTATGTTTATGTTTATGTTTATGTTTATGTTTATGTTTATGTTTATGTTTATGTTTATGTTTATGTTTATGTTTATGTTTATGTTTATGTTTATGTTTATGTTTATGTTACTGTTTATGTTTATGTTTATGTTTATGTTTATGTTTATGTTTATGTTTATGTTTATGTTTATGTTTATGTTTATGTTTATGTTTATGTTTATGTTTATGTTTATGTTTATGTTTATGTTTATGTTTATGTTTATGTTTATGTTTATGTTTATGTTTATGTTTATGTTTATGTTTATGTTTATGTTTATGTTTATGTTTATGTTTATGTTTATGTTTATGTTTATGTTTATGTTTATGTTTATGTTTATGTTTATGTTTATGTTTATGTTTAAGTTTATGTTTATGTTTAAGTTTATGTTTTAATTTATGTTTTAATTTATGTTTTAATTTATGTTTAAATTTATGTTTAAATTTATGTTTAATTTTATGTTTAAATTTATGTTTAAATTTATGTTTAAATTTATGTTTAAATTTATGTTTAAATTTATGTTTTAATTTTAGTTTAAATTTATGTTTAAATTTATGTTTAAATTTATGTTTTAATTTATGTTTAAGTTTATGTTTAAATTTATGTTTAAATTTATGTTTAAATTTATGTTTAAATTTATGTTTAAATTTATGTTTAAATTTATGTTTAAATTTATGTTTAAATTTATGTTTAAATTTATGTTTAAATTTATGTTTAAATTTATGTTTAAATTTATGTTTAAATTTATGTTTAAATTTATGTTTAAATTTATGTTTAAATTTATGTTTAAATATATGTTTAAATTTATGTTTAAATTTATGTTTAAATTTATGTTTAAATTTATGTTTGAATTTATGTTTAAATTTATGTTTAAATTTATGTTTAAATTTATGTTTAAATTTATGTTTAAATTTATGTTTAAATTTATGTTTAAATTTATGTTTAAATTTATGTTTAAATTTATGTTTAAATTTATGTTTAAATTTATGTTTAAAATTATGTTTAAATTTATGTTTAAATTTATGTTTGTATTTATGTTTAAATTTTTGTTTAAATTTATGTTTAAATTTATGTTTAAATTTATGTTTAAATTTATGTTTAAATTTATGTTTAAATTTTAGTTTTAAATTTATGTTTAAATTTATGTTTAAATTTATGTTTAAATTTATGTTTAAATTTATGTTTAAATTTATGTTTAAATTTTAGTTTTAAATTTATGTTTAAATTTATGATTTTATTTATGTTTAAATTTATGTTTAAATTTATGTTTTAATTTTAGTTTAAATTTATGTTTAAATTTATGTTTAAATTTATGTTTAAATTTATGTTTTAATTTTAGTTTAAATTTATGTTTAAATTTATGTTTAAATTTATGTTTAAATTTATGTTTAAATTTATGTTTAAATTTATGTTTAAATATATGTTTAAATTTATGTTTAAATTTATGTTTTAATTTATGTTTAAATTTATGTTTAAATTTATGTTTAAATTTATGTTTAAATTTATGTTTAAATTTATGTTTAATTTTATGTTTAAATATATGTTTAAATTTATGTTTAAACTTATGTTTAAATTTATGTTTAAATTTAAACATAAATTTAATCATAAATTTAGACATACATTAAAACATAAACTTAAATTTAAACATAAACATAAAATTAAACATTCATTTTAAACATAAATTTAAACATAAATTTAAACATTAATTTAAACATAAATTGACACATAAATTTAAACATGAACTTAAACATAAACTTAAATATAAACATAAACATTAACATAAACATAAACGTAAACATTAACTTAAACATAAACATAAACATAAACATAAACATAAACATAAACATAAACATAAACATAAACATAAACATAAACATAAACATAAACATAAACATAACATTAACATAAACATAAACATAAACATAAACATAAACTTAAACATAAACAACAACATAAACAAAAACATTATTTTTAATTGTAAAAAAGAATTGAGTCGAAATTCATCATTTGACTCAAATAACATCAAATAATGTCAAATCTAGTCATTTAAACACCAAATTTCCGATAAGTATCCAAACTGAAGGAATTGAATTAATATAATTTAATCCGATTGTTATTGGTACGAATCGAGACGTTTATTATCAAAATAGACCGATTTAATACAAATCGAGTCGATTTGCTGTTGTTGTTATATGTTTATTTAGGTGTATGATTTAGTTTATGTTTAATGCTTATGTTTATGTTTATGTTTATGTTTATGTTTATGTTTATGTTTATGTTTATGTTTATGTTTATGTTTATGTTTATGTTTATGTTTATGTTTATGTTTATGTTTATGTTTATGTTTATGTTTATGTTTATGTTTATGTTTATGTTAATGTTTATGTTTATGTTTATGTTTATGTTTATGTTTATGTTTATGTTTATGTTTATGTTTATGTTTATGTTTATGTTTATGTTTATGTTTATGTTTATGTTTATGTTTATGTTTATGTTTATGTTTATGTTACTGTTTATGTTTATGTTTATGTTTATGTTTATGTTTATGTTTATGTTTATGTTTATGTTTATGTTTATGTTTATGTTTATGTTTATGTTTATGTTTATGTTTATGTTTATGTTTATGTTTATGTTTATGTTTATGTTTATGTTTATGTTTATGTTTATGTTTATGTTTATGTTTATGTTTATGTTTATGTTTATGTTTATGTTTATGTTTATGTTTATGTTTATGTTTATGTTTATGTTTATGTTTATGTTTATGTTTAAGTTTATGTTTATGTTTAAGTTTATGTTTTAATTTATGTTTTAATTTATGTTTTAATTTATGTTTAAATTTATGTTTAAATTTAAGTTTAAATTTATGTTTAAATTTCTGTTTAAATTTATGTTTTAATTTATGTTTAAATTTATGTTTAAATTTATGTTTAAATTTATGTTTAAATTTATGTTTAAATTTATGTTTTAATTTATGTTTAAATTTATGTTTAAATTTATGTTTAAATTTATGTTTAAATTTATGTTTAAATTTATGTTTAAATTTATGTTTAAATTTATGTTTAAATTTATGTTTAAATTTATGTTTAAATATATGTTTAAATTTATGTTTAAGTTTATGTTTAAATTTATGTATAAATTTATGTTTAAATTTATGTTTAAGTTTATGTTTAAGTTTATGTTTTAATTTATGTTTAAATTTATGTTTAAATTTATGTTTAAATTTATGTTTAAATTTATGTTTAAATTTATGTTTAAATTTATGTTTAAATTTTGTTTAAATTTATGTTTAAGTTTATGTTTAAATTTATGTTTAAATTTATGTTTAAATTTATGTTTAAATTTATGTTTTAATTTATGTTTAAATTTATGTTTAAATTTATGTTTAAATTTATGTTTTAATTTATGTCTAAATTTATGTTTAAATTTATGTTTTAATTTATGTTTAAATTTATGTTTAAATTTATGTTTAAGTTTATGTTTAAGTTTATGTTTTAATTTATGTTTAAATTTATGTTTAAATTTATGTTTAAATTTATGTTTAAATTTATGTTTAAATTTATGTTTAAATTTATGTTTAAATTTATGTTTAAATATATGTTTAAATTTATGTTTAAATTTATGTTTAAGTTTATGTTTAAATTTATGTATAAATTTATGTTTAAATTTATGTTTAAGTTTATGTTTAAGTTTATGTTTTAATTTATGTTTAAATTTATGTTTAAATTTATGTTTAAATTTATGTTTAAATTTATGTTTAAATTTATGTTTAAATTTATGTTTAAATTTATGTTTAAATTTTTGTTTAAATTTATGTTTAAGTTTATGTTTAAATTTATGTTTAAATTTATGTTTAAATTTATGTTTAAATTTATGTTTTAATTTATGTTTAAATTTATGTTTAAATTTATGTTTAAATTTATGTTTTAATTTATGTCTAAATTTATGTTTAAATTTATGTTTTAATTTATGTTTAAATTTATGTTTAAATTTATGTTTAAGTTTATGTTTAAGTTTATGTTTTAATTTATGTTTAAATTTATGTTTAAATTTATGTTTAAATTTATGTTTAAATTTATGTTTAAATTTATGTTTAAATATATGTTTGAATTTTATTTAAATTTATGTTTTAATTTATGTTTAAATTTATGTTTTAAATTATGTTTAAGTTTATGTTTAAATTTATGTTTTAATTTATGTTTAAATTTTTGTTTAAATTTATGTTTAAATTTAGACATAAATTAAAACATAAACTTAAATTTAAACATTCATTTAAAACATAAATTTAAACATAAATTTAAACATTAATTTAAACATAAATTGAAACATAAATTTAAACATAAACTTAAACATAAACTTAAATATAAACATAAACATTAACATAAACATAAACGTAAACATTAACTTAAACATAAACATAAACATAAACTTAAACATAAACATAAACATAAACATAAACATAAACATAAACATAAACATAAACATAAACATAAACATAAACATAAACATAAACATAAACATAAACATAAACATAAACATAAACATAAACATAAACATAAACATAAACAAAAACATTATTTTTAATTGTAAAAAAGAATTGAGTCGAAATTCATCATTTGACTCAAATAACATCAAATAATGTCAAATCTAGTCATTTAAACACCAAATTTCCGATAAGTATCCAAACTGAAGGAATTGAATTAATATAATTTAATCCGATTGTTATTGGTACGAATCGAGACGTTTATTATCAAAATAGACCGATTTAATACAAATCGAGTCGATTTGCTGTTGTTGTTATATGTTTATTTAGGTGTATGATTTAGTTTATGTTTAATGCTTATGTTTATGTTTATGTTTATGTTTATGTTTATGTTTATGTTTATGTTTATGTTTATGTTTATGTTTATGTTTATGTTTATGTTTATGTTTATGTTTATGTTTATGTTTATGTTTATGTTTATGTTTATGTTTATGTTAATGTTTATGTTTATGTTTATGTTTATGTTTATGTTTATGTTTATGTTTATGTTTATGTTTATGTTTATGTTTATGTTTATGTTTATGTTTATGTTTATGTTTATGTTTATGTTTATGTTACTGTTTATGTTTATGTTTATGTTTATGTTTATGTTTATGTTTATGTTTATGTTTATGTTTATGTTTATGTTTATGTTTATGTTTATGTTTATGTTTATGTTTATGTTTATGTTTATGTTTATGTTTATGTTTATGTTTATGTTTATGTTTATGTTTATGTTTATGTTTATGTTTATGTTTATGTTTATGTTTATGTTTATGTTTATGTTTATGTTTATGTTTATGTTTATGTTTATGTTTATGTTTATGTTTATGTTTATGTTTAAGTTTATGTTTATGTTTAAGTTTATGTTTTAATTTATGTTTTAATTTATGTTTTAATTTATGTTTAAATTTATGTTTAAATTTAAGTTTAAATTTATGTTTAAATTTCTGTTTAAATTTATGTTTTAATTTATGTTTAAATTTATGTTTAAATTTATGTTTAAATTTATGTTTAAATTTATGTTTAAATTTATGTTTTAATTTATGTTTAAATTTATGTTTAAATTTATGTTTAAATTTATGTTTAAATTTATGTTTAAATTTATGTTTAAATTTATGTTTAAATTTATGTTTAAATTTATGTTTAAATTTATGTTTAAATTTATGTTTAAATTTATGTTTAAGTTTATGTTTAAATTTATGTATAAATTTATGTTTAAATTTATGTTTAAGTTTATGTTTAAGTTTATGTTTTAATTTATGTTTAAATTTATGTTTAAATTTATGTTTAAATTTATGTTTAAATTTATGTTTAAATTTATGTTTAAATTTATGTTTAAATTTATGTTTAAATTTTGTTTAAATTTATGTTTAAGTTTATGTTTAAATTTATGTTTAAATTTATGTTTAAATTTATGTTTAAATTTATGTTTTAATTTATGTTTAAATTTATGTTTAAATTTATGTTTAAATTTATGTTTTAATTTATGTCTAAATTTATGTTTAAATTTATGTTTTAATTTATGTTTAAATTTATGTTTAAATTTATGTTTAAGTTTATGTTTAAGTTTATGTTTTAATTTATGTTTAAATTTATGTTTAAATTTATGTTTAAATTTATGTTTAAATTTATGTTTAAATTTATGTTTAAATTTATGTTTAAATTTATGTTTAAATATATGTTTAAATTTATGTTTAAATTTATGTTTAAGTTTATGTTTAAATTTATGTATAAATTTATGTTTAAATTTATGTTTAAGTTTATGTTTAAGTTTATGTTTTAATTTATGTTTAAATTTATGTTTAAATTTATGTTTAAATTTATGTTTAAATTTATGTTTAAATTTATGTTTAAATTTATGTTTAAATTTTTGTTTAAATTTATGTTTAAGTTTATGTTTAAATTTATGTTTAAATTTATGTTTAAATTTATGTTTAAATTTATGTTTTAATTTATGTTTAAATTTATGTTTAAATTTATGTTTAAATTTATGTTTTAATTTATGTCTAAATTTATGTTTAAATTTATGTTTTAATTTATGTTTAAATTTATGTTTAAATTTATGTTTAAGTTTATGTTTAAGTTTATGTTTTAATTTATGTTTAAATTTATGTTTAAATTTATGTTTAAATTTATGTTTAAATTTATGTTTAAATTTATGTTTAAATTTATGTTTGAATTTTATTTAAATTTATGTTTTAATTTATGTTTAAATTTATGTTTTAAATTATGTTTAAGTTTATGTTTAAATTTATGTTTTAATTTATGTTTAAATTTTTGTTTAAATTTATGTTTAAATTTAGACATAAATTAAAACATAAACTTAAATTTAAACATTCATTTAAAACATAAATTTAAACATAAATTTAAACATAAATTTAAACATTAATTTAAACATAAATTGAAACATAAATTTAAACATAAACTTAAACATAAACTTAAATATAAACATAAACATTAACATAAACATAAACGTAAACATTAACTTAAACATAAACATAAACATAAACATAAACATAAACATAAACATAAACATAAACATAAACATAAACATAAACATAAACATAAACATAAACATAAACATAAACATAAACATAAACATAAACATAAACATAAACATAAACATAAACATAAACATAAACATAAACATAAACATAAACATAAACATAAACATAAACATAAACATAAACATAAACATAAACATAAACATAAACATAAACATAAACATAAACATAAACATAAACATAAACATAAACATTATTTTAAATTGTAAAAAAGAATTGAGTCGAAAATCATCATTTGACTCAAATTACATCAAATAATGTCAAATCTAGTCATTTAAACACTAAATTTCCGATAAGTATCCAAACTGAAGGAATTGAATTAAAATAATTTGATCCGATTGTTATTAGTACGAATCGAGACGTTTATTATCAAAATAGACCGATTTAATACAAATCGAGTCGATTTGCAGTTGTTGTTATATGTTTATTTAGGTGTATGATTTAGTTTATGTTTAAAGCTTATGTTTATGTTTATGTTCAAGTTTATGTTTATGTTTATGTTTATGTTTATGTTTATGTTTATGTTTATGTTTATGTTTATGTTTATGTTTATGTTTATGTTTATGTTTATGTTTATGTTTATGTTTATGTTTATGTTTATGTTTATGTTTATGTTTATGTTTATGTTTATGTTTATGTTTATGTTTATGTTTATGTTTATGTTTATGTTTATGTTTATGTTTATGTTTATGTTTATGTTTATGTTTATGTTTATGTTTATGTTTATGTTTATGTTTATGTTTATGTTTATGTTTATGTTTATGTTTATGTTTATGTTTATGTTTATGTTTATGTTTATGTTTATGTTTATGTTTATGTTTATGTTTATGTTTATGTTTATGTTTATGTTTATGTTTATGTTTATGTTTATGTTTATGTTTATGTTTATGTTTATGTTTATGTTTATGTTTATGTTTATGTTTATGTTTATGTTTATGTTTATGTTTATGTTTATGTTTATGTTTATGTTTATGTTTATGTTTATGTTTATGTTTATGTTTATGTTTATGTTTATGTTTATGTTTATGTTTATGTTTATGTTTATGTTTATGTTTATGTTTATGTTTATGTTTATGTTTATGTTTATGTTTATGTTTATGTTTATGTTTATGTTTATGTTTATGTTTATGTTTATGTTTATGTTTATGTTTATGTTTATGTTTATGTTTATGTTTATGTTTATGTTTATGTTTATGTTTATGTTTATGTTTATGTTTATGTTTATGTTTATGTTTATGTTTATGTTTATGTTTATGTTTATGTTTATGTTTATGTTTATGTTTATGTTTATGTTTATGTTTATGTTTATGTTTATGTTTATGTTTATGTTTATGTTTATGTTTATGTTTATGTTTATGTTTATGTTTATGTTTATGTTTATGTTTATGTTTATGTTTATGTTTATGTTTATGTTTATGTTTAAATTTATATTTATGTTTATGTTTATGTTTATGTTTAAATTTATGTTTAAATTTATGTTTAAATTTATGTTTTAATTTTAGTTTAAATTTATGTTTAAATTTATGTTTAAATTTATGTTTAAATTTATGTTTAAGTTTATGTTTAAATTTATGTTTAAATTTATGTTTAAATTTATGTTTAAATTTATGTATTAATTTATGTTTAAATTTATGTTTAAATTTATGTTTAAATTTATATTTAAATTTATGTTTAAATTTATGTTTAAATTTATGTTTAAATATATGTTTAAATTTATGTTTAAATTTATGTTTAAGTTTATGTTTAAATTTATGTATAAATTTATGTTTAAATTTATGTTTAAGTTTATGTTTAAGTTTATGTTTTAATTTATGTTTAAATTTATGTTTAAATTTATGTTTAAATTTATGTTAAAATTTATGTTTAAATTTATGTTTTAATTTATGTTTAAATTTATGTTTAAATTTATGTTTAAATTTATGTTTAAATTTATGTTTAAATTTATGTTTAAATTTATGTTTAAGTTTATGTTTAAGTTTATGTTTTAATTTATGTTTTAATTTATGTTTAAATTAATGTATAAATTTATGTTTAAATTTATGTTTAAATTTATGTTTAAATTTATGTTTAAATTTATGTTTTAATTTTAGTTTAAATTTATGTTTAAATTTATGTTTAAATTTATGTTTAAATTTATGTTTAAATTTATGTTTAAATTTATGTTTGAATTTATGTTTAAATTTATGTTTAAATTTATGGTTAAATTTATGTTTAAATTTATGTTTTTATTTATGTTTAAATTTATGTTTAAATTTATGTTTAAATTTATGTTTTAATTTATGTTTAAATTTATGTTTAAATTTATGTTTAAATTTATATTTAAATTTATGTTTAAATTTATGTTTAAATTTATGTTTATGTTTAAATTTATGTTTAAATATATGTTTAAATTTATGTTTAAATTTATGTTTAAGTTTATGTTTAAATTTATGTATAAATTTATGTTTAAATTTATGTTTAAGTTTATGTTTAAGTTTATGTTTTAATTTATGTTTAAATTTATGTTTAAATTTATGTTTAAATTTATGTTAAAATTTATGTTTAAATTTATGTTTTAATTTATGTTTAAATTTATGTTTAAGTTTATGTTTTAATTTATGTTTTAATTTATGTTTAAATTAATGTATAAATTTATGTTTAAATTTATGTTTAAATTTATGTTTAAATTTATGTTTAAATTTATGTTTAAATTTATGTTTAAGTTTATGTTTAAATTTATGTTTGAATTTATGTTTAAATTTATGTTTAAATTTATGTTTAAATTTATGTTTAAATTTATGTTTAAATTTATGTTTAAATTTATGTTTAAATTTATGTTTAAATTTATGTTTTTATTTATGTTTAAATTTATGTTTAAATTTATGTTTAAATTTATGTTTTAATTTTAGTTTTAATTTATGTTTAAATTTATGTTTAAATTTATGTTTAAATTTATGTTTAAATTTATGTTTAAGTTTATGTTTAAATTTATGTTTAAATTTATGTTTAAATTTAAGTTTTTATTTATGTTTAAATTTATGTTTAAATTAATGTTTAAATTTATGTTTAAATTTATGTTTAAATTTATGTTTAAATTTATGTTTAAATTTATGTTTAAATTTATGTTTAAGTTTATGTTTAAATTTATGTTTAAATTTATGTTTAAATTTATGTTTTAATTTATGTTTAAATTTATGTTTAAATTTATGTTTAAATTTATGTTTAAATTTATGTTTTAAATTTATGTTTAAATTTATGTTTAAATTTATGTTTTTATTTATGTTTAAATTTATGTTAAAATTTATGTTTAAATTTATGTTTTAATTTTAGTTTAAATTTATGTTTAAATTTATGTTTAAATTTATGTTTAAATTTATGTTTAATGTTATGTTTAAATTTTTGTTTAAATTTATGTTTAAGTTTATGTTTAAATTTATGTTTAAATTTATGTTTAAATTTATGTTTAAATTTATGTTTTAATTTATGTTTAAATTTATGTTTAAATTTATGTTTAAATTTATGTTTTAATTTATGTCTAAATTTATGTTTAAATTTATGTTTTAATTTATGTTTAAATTTATGTTTAAATTTATGTTTAAGTTTATGTTTAAGTTTATGTTTAAATTTATGTTTAAATTTATGTTTAAATTTATGTTTAAATATATGTTTAAATTTATGTTTAAATTTATGTTTAAGTTTATGTTTAAATTTATGTATAAATTTATGTTTAAATTTATGTTTAAGTTTATGTTTAAGTTTATGTTTTAATTTATGTTTAAATTTATGTTTAAATTTATGTTTAAATTTATGTTTAAATTTATGTTTAAATTTATGTTTAAATTTATGTTTAAATTTTTGTTTAAATTTATGTTTAAGTTTATGTTTAAATTTATGTTTAAATTTATGTTTAAATTTATGTTTAAATTTATGTTTTAATTTATGTTTAAATTTATGTTTAAATTTATGTTTAAATTTATGTTTTAATTTATGTCTAAATTTATGTTTAAATTTATGTTTTAATTTATGTTTAAATTTATGTTTAAATTTATGTTTAAGTTTATGTTTAAGTTTATGTTTTAATTTATGTTTAAATTTATGTTTAAATTTATGTTTAAATTTATGTTTAAATTTATGTTTAAATTTATGTTTAAATTTATGTTTGAATTTTATTTAAATTTATGTTTTAATTTATGTTTAAATTTATGTTTTAAATTATGTTTAAGTTTATGTTTAAATTTATGTTTTAATTTATGTTTAAATTTTTGTTTAAATTTATGTTTAAATTTAGACATAAATTAAAACATAAACTTAAATTTAAACATTCATTTTAAACATAAATTTAAACATAAATTTAAACATAAATTTAAACATTAATTTAAACATAAATTGAAACATAAATTTAAACATAAACTTAAACATAAACTTAAATATAAACATAAACATTAACATAAACATAAACGTAAACATTAACTTAAACATAAACATAAACATAAACATAAACATAAACATAAACATAAACATAAACATAAACATAAACATAAACATAAACATAAACATAAACATAAACATAAACATAAACATAAACATAAACATAAACATAAACATAAACATAAACATAAACATAAACATAAACATAAACATAAACATAAACATAAACATAAACATAAACATAAACATAAACATAAACATAAACATAAACATAAACATAAACATAAACATAAACATAAACATAAACATTATTTTAAATTGTAAAAAAGAATTGAGTCGAAAATCATCATTTGACTCAAATTACATCAAATAATGTCAAATCTAGTCATTTAAACACTAAATTTCCGATAAGTATCCAAACTGAAGGAATTGAATTAAAATAATTTGATCCGATTGTTATTAGTACGAATCGAGACGTTTATTATCAAAATAGACCGATTTAATACAAATCGAGTCGATTTGCAGTTGTTGTTATATGTTTATTTAGGTGTATGATTTAGTTTATGTTTAAAGCTTATGTTTATGTTTATGTTCATGTTTATGTTTATGTTTATGTTTATGTTTATGTTTATGTTTATGTTTATGTTTATGTTTATGTTTATGTTTATGTTTATGTTTATGTTTATGTTTATGTTTATGTTTATGTTTATGTTTATGTTTATGTTTATGTTTATGTTTATGTTTATGTTTATGTTTATGTTTATGTTTATGTTTATGTTTATGTTTATGTTTATGTTTATGTTTATGTTTATGTTTAAGTTTATGTTTATGTTTATGTTTATGTTTATGTTTATGTTTATGTTTATGTTTATGTTTATGTTTATGTTTATGTTTATGTTTATGTTTATGTTTATGTTTATGTTTATGTTTATGTTTATGTTTATGTTTATGTTTATGTTTATGTTTATGTTTATGTTTATGTTTATGTTTATGTTTATGTTTATGTTTATGTTTATGTTTATGTTTATGTTTATGTTTATGTTTATGTTTATGTTTATGTTTATGTTTATGTTTATGTTTATGTTTATGTTTATGTTTATGTTTATGTTTAAATTTATGTTTATGTTTATGTTTATGTTTATGTTTAAATTTATGTTTAAATTTATGTTTAAATTTATGTTTTAATTTTAGTTTAAATTTATGTTTAAATTTATGTTTAAATTTATGTTTAAATTTATGTCTAAATTTATGTTTAAATTTATGTTTAAATTTATGTTTAAATTTATGTTTTAATTTATGTTTAAATTTATGTTTAAATTTATGTTTAAATTTATGTTTAAATTTATGTTTAAATTTATGTTTAAATTTATGTTTAAATATATGTTTAAATTTATGTTTAAATTTATGTTTAAGTTTATGTTTAAATTTATGTATAAATTTATGTTTAAATTTATGTTTAAGTTTATGTTTAAGTTTATGTTTTAATTTATGTTTAAATTTATGTTTAAATTTATGTTTAAATTTATGTTTAAATTTATGTTTAAATTTATGTTTAAATTTTTGTTTAAATTTATGTTTAAGTTTATGTTTAAATTTATGTTTAAATTTATGTTTAAATTTATGTTTAAATTTATGTTTTAATTTATGTTTAAATTTATGTTTAAATTTATGTTTAAATTTATGTTTTAATTTATGTCTAAATTTATGTTTAAATTTATGTTTTAATTTATGTTTAAATTTATGTTTAAATTTATGTTTAAGTTTATGTTTAAGTTTATGTTAAAACATAAACTTAAACATAAACAAACATTTATGTTTAAATTTATGTTTAAATTTATGTTTAAATTTATGTTTAAATTTATGTTTAAATTTATGTTTAAATTTATGTTTGAATTTTATTTAAATTTATGTTTTAATTTATGTTTAAATTTATGTTTTAAATTATGTTTAAGTTTATGTTTAAATTTATGTTTTAATTTATGTTTAAATTTTTGTTTAAATTTATGTTTAAATTTAGACATAAATTAAAACATAAACTTAAATTTAAACATTCATTTTAAACATAAATTTAAACATAAATTTAAACATAAATTTAAACATTAATTTAAACATAAATTGAAACATAAATTTAAACATAAACTTAAACATAAACTTAAATATAAACATAAACATTAACATAAACATAAACGTAAACATTAACTTAAACATAAACATAAACATAAACATAAACATAAACATAAACATAAACATAAACATAAACATAAACATAAACATAAACATAAACATAAACATAAACATAAACATAAACATAAACATAAACATAAACATAAACATAAACATAAACATAAACATAAACATAAACATAAACATAAACATAAACATAAACATAAACATAAACATAAACATAAACATAAACATAAACATAAACATAAACATAAACATAAACATAAACATAAACATAAACATAAACATAAACATAAACATAAACATAAACATAAACATAAACATAAACATAAACATAAACATAAACATAAACATAAACATAAACATAAACATAAACATAAACATAAACTTAAACATAAACAACAACATAAACATAAACATTATTTTAAATTGTAAAAAAGAATTGAGTCGAAAATCATCATTTGACTCAAATTACATCAAATAATGTCAAATCTAGTCATTTAAACACTAAATTTCCGATAAGTATCCAAACTGAAGGAATTGAATTAAAATAATTTGATCCGATTGTTATTAGTACGAATCGAGACGTTTATTATCAAAATAGACCGATTTAATACAAATCGAGTCGATTTGCAGTTGTTGTTATATGTTTATTTAGGTGTATGATTTAGTTTATGTTTAAAGCTTATGTTTATGTTTATGTTCATGTTTATGTTTATGTTTATGTTTATGTTTATGTTTATGTTTATGTTTATGTTTATGTTTATGTTTATGTTTATGTTTATGTTTATGTTTATGTTTATGTTTATGTTTATGTTTATGTTTATGTTTATGTTTATGTTTATGTTTATGTTTATGTTTATGTTTATGTTTATGTTTATGTTTATGTTTATGTTTATGTTTATGTTTATGTTTATGTTTATGTTTATGTTTATGTTTATGTTTATGTTTATGTTTATGTTTATGTTTATGTTTATGTTTATGTTTATGTTTATGTTTATGTTTATGTTTATGTTTATGTTTATGTTTATGTTTATGTTTATGTTTATGTTTATGTTTATGTTTATGTTTATGTTTATGTTTATGTTTATGTTTATGTTTATGTTTATGTTTATGTTTATGTTTATGTTTATGTTTATGTTTATGTTTATGTTTATGTTTATGTTTATGTTTATGTTTATGTTTATGTTTATGTTTATGTTTATGTTTATGTTTATGTTTATGTTTATGTTTATGTTTATGTTTATGTTTATGTTTATGTTTATGTTTATGTTTATGTTTATGTTTATGTTTATGTTTATGTTTATGTTTATGTTTATGTTTATGTTTATGTTTATGTTTATGTTTATGTTTATGTTTATGTTTATGTTTATGTTTATGTTTATGTTTATGTTTATGTTTATGTTTATGTTTATGTTTATGTTTATGTTTATGTTTATGTTTATGTTTATGTTTATGTTTATGTTTATGTTTATGTTTATGTTTATGTTTATGTTTATGTTTATATTTATGTTTATGTTTATGTTTATGTTTATGTTTATGTTTATGTTTAAATTTATATTTATGTTTATGTTTATGTTTATGTTTAAATTTATGTTTAAATTTATGTTTAAATTTATGTTTTAATTTTAGTTTAAATTTATGTTTAAATTTATGTTTAAATTTATGTTTAAATTTATGTTTAAGTTTATGTTTAAATTTATGTTTAAATTTATGTTTAAATTTATGTTTAAATTTATGTTTAAATTTATATTTAAATTTATGTTTAAATTTATGTTTTAATTTATGTTTAAATTTATGTTTAAATTTATGTTTAAATTTATATTTAAATTTATGTTTAAATTTATGTTTAAATTTATGTTTAAATATATGTTTAAATTTATGTTTAAATTTATGTTTAAGTTTATGTTTAAGTTTATGTTTTAATTTATGTTTAAATTTATGTTTAAATTTATGTTTAAATTTATGTTAAAATTTATGTTTAAATTTATGTTTTAATTTATGTTTAAATTTATGTTTAAATTTATGTTTAAATTTATGTTTAAATTTATGTTTAAATTTATGTTTAAATTTATGTTTAAGTTTATGTTTAAGTTTATGTTTTAATTTATGTTTTAATTTATGTTTAAATTAATGTATAAATTTATGTTTAAATTTATGTTTAAATTTATGTTTAAATTTATGTTTAAATTTATGTTTTAATTTTAGTTTAAATTTATGTTTAAATTTATGTTTAAATTTATGTTTAAATTTATGTTTAAATTTATGTTTAAATTTATGTTTGAATTTATGTTTAAATTTATGTTTAAATTTATGTTTAAATTTATGTTTAAATTTATGTTTTTATTTATGTTTAAATTTATGTTTAAATTTATGTTTAAATTTATGTTTTAATTTATGTTTAAATTTATGTTTAAATTTATGTTTAAATTTATATTTAAATTTATGTTTAAATTTATGTTTAAATTTATGTTTAAATATATGTTTAAATTTATGTTTAAATTTATGTTTAAGTTTATGTTTAAATTTATGTATAAATTTATGTTTAAATTTATGTTTAAGTTTATGTTTAAGTTTATGTTTTAATTTATGTTTAAATTTATGTTTAAATTTATGTTTAAATTTATGTTAAAATTTATGTTTAAATTTATGTTTTAATTTATGTTTAAATTTATGTTTAAGTTTATGTTTTAATTTATGTTTTAATTTATGTTTAAATTAATGTATAAATTTATGTTTAAATTTATGTTTAAATTTATGTTTAAATTTATGTTTAAATTTATGTTTAAATTTATGTTTAAGTTTATGTTTAAATTTATGTTTGAATTTATGTTTAAATTTATGTTTAAATTTATGTTTAAATTTATGTTTAAATTTATGTTTAAATTTATGTTTAAATTTATGTTTAAATTTATGTTTAAATTTATGTTTTTATTTATGTTTAAATTTATGTTTAAATTTATGTTTAAATTTATGTTTTAATTTTAGTTTTAATTTATGTTTAAATTTATGTTTAAATTTATGTTTAAATTTATGTTTAAATTTATGTTTAAGTTTATGTTTAAATTTATGTTTAAATTTATGTTTAAATTTATGTTTAAATTTATGTTTTAATTTATGTTTAAATTTATGTTTAAATTTATGTTTAAATTTATGTTTAAATTTATGTTTTAAATTTATGTTTAAATTTATGTTTAAATTTATGTTTTTATTTATGTTTAAATTTATGTTAAAATTTATGTTTAAATTTATGTTTTAATTTTAGTTTAAATTTATGTTTAAATTTATGTTTAAATTTATGTTTAAATTTATGTTTAATGTTATGTTTAAATTTTTGTTTAAATTTATGTTTAAGTTTATGTTTAAATTTATGTTTAAATTTATGTTTAAATTTATGTTTAAATTTATGTTTTAATTTATGTTTAAATTTATGTTTAAATTTATGTTTAAATTTATGTTTTAATTTATGTCTAAATTTATGTTTAAATTAATGTTTTAATTTATGTTTAAATTTATGTTTAAATTTATGTTTAAGTTTATGTTTAAGTTTATGTTTTAATTTATGTTTAAATTTATGTTTAAATTTATGTTTTAAATTATGTTTAAGTTTATGTTTAAATTTATGTTTTAATTTATGTTTAAATTTTTGTTTAAATTTATGTTTAAATTTAGACATAAATTAAAACATAAACTTAAATTTAAACATTCATTTTAAACATAAATTTAAACATAAATTTAAACATAAATTTAAACATTAATTTAAACATAAATTGAAACATAAATTTAAACATAAACTTAAACATAAACTTAAATATAAACATAAACATTAACATAAACATAAACGTAAACATTAACTTAAACATAAACATAAACATAAACATAAACATAAACATAAACATAAACATAAACATAAACATAAACATAAACATAAACATAAACATAAACATAAACATAAACATAAACATAAACATAAACATAAACATAAACATAAACATAAACATAAACATAAACATAAACATAAACATAAACATAAACATAAACATAAACATAAACATAAACATAAACATAATCATAAACTTAAACATAAACAACAACATAAACATAAACATTATTTTAAATTGTAAAAAAGAATTGAGTCGAAAATCATCATTTGACTCAAATTACATCAAATAATGTCAAATCTAGTCATTTAAACACTAAATTTCCGATAAGTATCCAAACTGAAGGAATTGAATTAAAATAATTTGATCCGATTGTTATTAGTACGAATCGAGACGTTTATTATCAAAATAGACCGATTTAATACAAATCGAGTCGATTTGCAGTTGTTGTTATATGTTTATTTAGGTGTATGATTTAGTTTATGTTTAAAGCTTATGTTTATGTTTATGTTTATGTTTATGTTTATGTTTATGTTTATGTTTATGTTTATGTTTATGTTTATGTTTATGTTTATGTTTATGTTTATGTTTATGTTTATGTTTATGTTTATGTTTATGTTTATGTTTATGTTTATGTTTATGTTTATGTTTATGTTTAAATTTATGTTTAAATTTATGTTTAAATTTATGTTTTAATTTTAGTTTAAATTTATGTTTAAATTTATGTTTAAATTTATGTTTAAATTTATGTTTAAATTTATGTTTTAATTTATGTTTAAATTTATGTTTAAATTTATGTTTAAGTTTATGTTTAAGTTTATGTTTTAATTTATGTTTAAATTTATGTTTAAATTTATGTTTGAATTTTATTTAAATTTATGTTTTAATTTATGTTTAAATTTATGTTTTAAATTATGTTTAAGTTTATGTTTAAATTTATGTTTTAATTTATGTTTAAATTTTTGTTTAAATTTATGTTTAAATTTAGACATAAATTAAAACATAAACTTAAATTTAAACATTCATTTTAAACATAAATTTAAACATAAATTTAAACATAAATTTAAACATTAATTTAAACATAAATTGAAACATAAATTTAAACATAAACTTAAACATAAACTTAAATATAAACATAAACATTAACATAAACATAAACGTAAACATTAACTTAAACATAAACATAAACATAAACTTAAACATAAACAACATAAACATAAACATTATTTTAAATTGTAAAAAAGAATTGAGTCGAAAATCATCATTTGACTCAAATTACATCAAATAATGTCAAATCTAGTCATTTAAACACTAAATTTCCGATAAGTATCCAAACTGAAGGAATTGAATTAAAATAATTTGATCCGATTGTTATTAGTACGAATCGAGACGTTTATTATCAAAATAGACCGATTTAATACAAATCGAGTCGATTTGCAGTTGTTGTTATATGTTTATTTAGGTGTATGATTTAGTTTATGTTTAAAGCTTATGTTTATGTTTATGTTCATGTTTATGTTTATGTTAATGTTAATGTTTATGTTTATGTTTATGTGTATGTTTATGTTTATGTTTATGTTTATGTTCATGTTCATGTTTATGTTTATGTTTATGTTTATGTTTATGTTTATGTTTATGTTTATGTTTATGTTTATGTTTATGTTTATGTTTATGTTTATGTTTATGTTTATGTTTATGTTTATGTTTATGTTTATGTTTATGTTTATGTTTATGTTTATGTTTATGTTTATGTTTATGTTTATGTTTATGTTTATGTTTATGTTTATGTTTATGTTTATGTTTATGTTTATGTTTATGTTTATGTTTATGTTTATGTTTATGTTTATGTTTATGTTTATGTTTATGTTTATGTTTATGTTTATGTTTATGTTTATGTTTATGTTTATGTTTATGTTTATGTTTATGTTTATGTTTATGTTTATGTTTATGTTTATGTTTATGTTTATGTTTATGTTTATGTTTATGTTTATGTTTATGTTTATGTTTATGTTTATGTTTATGTTTATGTTTATGTTTATGTTTATGTTTATGTTTATGTTTATGTTTATGTTTATGTTTATGTTTATGTTTATGTTTATGTTTATGTTTATGTTTATGTTTATGTTTATGTTTATGTTTATGTTTATGTTTATGTTTATGTTTATGTTTATGTTTATGTTTAAATTTATATTTATGTTTATGTTTATGTTTATGTTTAAATTTATGTTTAAATTTATGTTTAAATTTATGTTTTAATTTTAGTTTAAATTTATGTTTAAATTTATGTTTAAATTTATGTTTAAATTTATGTTTAAGTTTATGTTTAAATTTATGTTTAAATTTATGTTTAAATTTATGTTTAAATTTATGTTTAAATTTATGTTTAAATTTATGTTTAAATTTATGTTTTAATTTATGTTTAAATTTATGTTTAAATTTATGTTTAAATTTATATTTAAATTTATGTTTAAATTTATGTTTAAATTTATGTTTAAATATATGTTTAAATTTATGTTTAAATTTATGTTTAAGTTTATGTTTAAATTTATGTATAAATTTATGTTTAAATTTATGTTTAAGTTTATGTTTAAGTTTATGTTTTAATTTATGTTTAAATTTATGTTTAAATTTATGTTTAAATTTATGTTAAAATTTATGTTTAAATTTATGTTTTAATTTATGTTTAAATTTATGTTTAAATTTATGTTTAAATTTATGTTTAAATTTATGTTTAAATTTATGTTTAAATTTATGTTTAAGTTTATGTTTAAGTTTATGTTTAAGTTTATGTTTTAATTTATGTTTTAATTTTAGTTTAAATTTATGTTTAAATTTATGTTTAAATTTATGTTTAAATTTATGTTTAAATTTATGTTTAAATTTATGTTTGAATTTATGTTTAAATTTATGTTTAAATTTATGTTTAAATTTATGTTTAAATTTATGTTTTTATTTATGTTTAAATTTATGTTTAAATTTATGTTTAAATTTATGTTTTAATTTTAGTTTTAATTTATGTTTAAATTTATGTTTAAGTTTATGTTTAAGTTTATGTTTTAATTTATGTTTTAATTTATGTTTAAATTAATGTATAAATTTATGTTTAAATTTATGTTTAAATTTATGTTTAAATTTATGTTTAAATTTATGTTTAAATTTATGTTTAAGTTTATGTTTAAATTTATGTTTGAATTTATGTTTAAATTTATGTTTAAATTTATGTTTAAATTTATGTTTAAATTTATGTTTAAATTTATGTTTAAATTTATGTTTAAATTTATGTTTAAATTTATGTTTTTATTTATGTTTAAATTTATGTTTAAATTTATGTTTAAATTTATGTTTTAATTTTAGTTTTAATTTATGTTTAAATTTATGTTTAAATTTATGTTTAAATTTTTGTTTAAATTTATGTTTAAGTTTATGTTTAAATTTATGTTTTAATTTATGTTTAAATTTATGTTTAAATTTATGTTTATATTTATGTTTTAATTTATGTCTAAATTTATGTTTAAGTTTATGTTTTAATTTATGTTTAAATTTATGTTTAAATTTATGTTTAAGTTTATGTTTAAGTTTATGTTTTAATTTATGTTTAAATTTATGTTTAAATTTATGTTTGAATTTTATTTAAATTTATGTTTTAATTTATGTTTAAATTTATGTTTTAAATTATGTTTAAGTTTATGTTTAAATTTATGTTTTAATTTATGTTTAAATTTTTGTTTAAATTTATGTTTAAATTTAGACATAAATTAAAACATAAACTTAAATTTAAACATTCATTTTAAACATAAATTTAAACATAAATTTAAACATAAATTTAAACATTAATTTAAACATAAATTGAAACATAAATTTAAACATAAACTTAAACATAAACTTAAATATAAACATAAACATTAACATAAACATAAACGTAAACATTAACTTAAACATAAACATAAACATAAACATAAACATAAACATAAACATAAACATAAACATAAACATAAACATAAACATAAACATAAACATAAACATAAACATAAACATAAACATAAACATAAACATAAACATAAACATAAACATAAACATAAACATAAACATAAACATAAACTTAAACATAAACAACAACATAAACATAAACATTATTTTAAATTGTAAAAAAGAATTGAGTCGAAAATCATCATTTGACTCAAATTACATCAAATAATGTCAAATCTAGTCATTTAAACACTAAATTTCCGATAAGTATCCAAACTGAAGGAATTGAATTAAAATAATTTGATCCGATTGTTATTAGTACGAATCGAGACGTTTATTATCAAAATAGACCGATTTAATACAAATCGAGTCGATTTGCAGTTGTTGTTATATGTTTATTTAGGTGTATGATTTAGTTTATGTTTAAAGCTTATGTTTATGTTTATGTTCATGTTTATGTTTATGTTAATGTTTATGTTTATGTTTATGTTTATGTTTATGTTTATGTTTATGTTTATGTTTATGTTTATGTTTATGTTTATGTTTATGTTTATGTTTATGTTTATGTTTATGTTTATGTTTATGTTTATGTTTATGTTTATGTTTATGTTTATGTTTATGTTTATGTTTATGTTTATGTTTATGTTTATGTTTATGTTTATGTTTATGTTTATGTTTATGTTTATGTTTATGTTTATGTTTATGTTTATGTTTATGTTTATGTTTATGTTTATGTTTATGTTTATGTTTATGTTTATGTTTATGTTTATGTTTATGTTTATGTTTATGTTTATGTTTATGTTTATGTTTATGTTTATGTTTATGTTTATGTTTATGTTTATGTTTATGTTTATGTTTATGTTTATGTTTATGTTTATGTTTATGTTTATGTTTATGTTTATGTTTATGTTTATGTTTATGTTTATGTTTATGTTTATGTTTATGTTTATGTTTATGTTTATGTTTATGTTTATGTTTATGTTTATGTTTAATTTTATTATATATATATTATATTATATATATTATATATTTATGTTTATGTTTATGTTTATGTTTAAATTTATATTTAAATTTATGTTTAAATTTATGTTTTAATTTTAGTTTAAATTTATGTTTAAATTTATGTTTAAATTTATGTTTAAATTTATGTTTAAATTTATGTTTAAATTTATGTTTAAATTTATGTTTAAATTTGTGTTTTAATTTATGTTTAAATTTATGTTTAAATTTATGTTTAAATTTATATTTAAATTTATGTTTAAATTTATGTTTAAATTTATGTTTAAATATATGTTTAAATTTATGTTTAAATTTATGTTTAAGTTTATGTTTAAATTTATGTATAAATTTATGTTTAAATTTATGTTTAAGTTTATGTTTAAGTTTATGTTTTAATTTATGTTTAAATTTATGTTTAAATTTATGTTTAAATTTATGTTAAAATTTATGTTTAAATTTATGTTTTAATTTATGTTTAAATTTATGTTTAAATTTATGTTTAAATTTATGTTTAAATTTATGTTTAGGTTTATGTTTAAATTTATGTTTAAATTTATGTTTAAATTTATGTTTAAATTTAAGTTTTTATTTATGTTTAAATTTATGTTTAAATTAATGTTTAAATTTATGTTTAAATTTATGTTTAAATTTATGTTTAAATTTATGTTTAAATTTATGTTTAAATTTATGTTTAAGTTTATGTTTAAATTTATGTTTAAATTTATGTTTAAATTTATGTTTTAATTTATGTTTAAATTTATGTTTAAATTTATGTTTAAATTTATGTTTAAATTTATGTTTTAAATTTATGTTTAAATTTATGTTTAAATTTATGTTTTTATTTATGTTTAAATTTATGTTAAAATTTATGTTTAAATTTATGTTTTAATTTTAGTTTAAATTTATGTTTAAATTTATGTTTAAATTTATGTTTAAATTTATGTTTAATGTTATGTTTAAATTTTTGTTTAAATTTATGTTTAAGTTTATGTTTAAATTTATGTTTAAATTTATGTTTAAATTTATGTTTAAATTTATGTTTTAATTTATGTTTAAATTTATGTTTAAATTTATGTTTAAATTTATGTTTAAATTTATGTTTTAATTTATGTCTAAATTTATGTTTAAATTTATGTTTTAATTTATGTTTAAATTTATGTTTAAATTTATGTTTAAGTTTATGTTTAAGTTTATGTTTTAATTTATGTTTAAATTTATGTTTAAATTTATGTTTGAATTTTATTTAAATTTATGTTTTAATTTATGTTTAAATTTATGTTTTAAATTATGTTTAAGTTTATGTTTAAATTTATGTTTTAATTTATGTTTAAATTTTTGTTTAAATTTATGTTTAAATTTAGACATAAATTAAAACATAAACTTAAATTTAAACATTCATTTTAAACATAAATTTAAACATAAATTTAAACATAAATTTAAACATTAATTTAAACATAAATTGAAACATAAATTTAAACATAAACTTAAACATAAACTTAAATATAAACATAAACATTAACATAAACATAAACGTAAACATTAACTTAAACATAAACATAAACATAAACATAAACATAAACATAAACATAAACATAAACATAAACATAAACATAAACATAAACATAAACATAAACATAAACATAAACATAAACATAAACATAAACATAAACATAAACATAAACATAAACATAAACATAAACATAAACATAAACATAAACATAAACATAAACATAAACATAAACATAAACATAAACATAAACATAAACATAAACATAAACATAAACATAAACATAAACATAAACATAAACATAAACATAAACATAAACATAAACATAAACATAAACATAAACATAAACATAAACATAAACATAAACATAAACATAAACATAAACATAAACATAAACATAAACATAAACATAAACATAAACATAAACTTAAACATAAACAACAACATAAACATAAACATTATTTTAAATTGTAAAAAAGAATTGAGTCGAAAATCATCATTTGACTCAAATTACATCAAATAATGTCAAATCTAGTCATTTAAACACTAAATTTCCGATAAGTATCCAAACTGAAGGAATTGAATTAAAATAATTTGATCCGATTGTTATTAGTACGAATCGAGACGTTTATTATCAAAATAGACCGATTTAATACAAATCGAGTCGATTTGCAGTTGTTGTTATATGTTTATTTAGGTGTATGATTTAGTTTATGTTTAAAGCTTATGTTTATGTTTATGTTCATGTTTATGTTTATGTTAATGTTTATGTTTATGTTTATGTTTATGTTTAAGTTTATGTTTATGTTTATGTTTATGTTTATGTTTATGTTTATGTTTATGTTTATGTTTATGTTTATGTTTATGTTTATGTTTATGTTTATGTTTATGTTTATGTTTATGTTTATGTTTATGTTTATGTTTATGTTTATGTTTATGTTTATGTTTATGTTTATGTTTATGTTTATGTTTATGTTTATGTTTATGTTTATGTTTATGTTTATGTTTATGTTTATGTTTATGTTTATGTTTATGTTTATGTTTATGTTTATGTTTATGTTTATGTTTATGTTTATGTTTATGTTTATGTTTATGTTTATGTTTATGTTTATGTTTATGTTTATGTTTATGTTTATGTTTATGTTTATGTTTATGTTTATGTTTATGTTTATGTTTATGTTTATGTTTATGTTTTAATTTATGTTTAAATTAATGTATAAATTTATGTTTAAATTTATGTTTAAATTTATGTTTAAATTTATGTTTAAATTTATGTTTTAATTTTAGTTTAAATTTATGTTTAAATTTATGTTTAAATTTATGTTTAAATTTATGTTTAAATTTATGTTTAAATTTATGTTTAAATTTATGTTTGAATTTATGTTTAAATTTATGTTTAAATTTATGTTTTTATTTATGTTTAAATTTATGTTTAAATTTATGTTTAAATTTAAGTTTTTATTTATGTTTAAATTTATGTTTAAATTTATGTTTAAATTTATGTTTAAATTTATGTTTAAATTTATGTTTAAATTTATGTTTAAATTTATGTTTAAATTTATGTTTAAGTTTATGTTTAAATTTATGTTTAAATTTATGTTTAAATTTATGTTTTAAGTTATGTTTAAATTTATGGTTAAATTTATGTTTAAATTTATGTTTAAATTTATGTTTTAAATTTATGTTTAAATTTATGTTTAAATTTATGATTTTATTTATGTTTAAATTTATGTTTAAATTTATGTTTAAATTTATGTTTAAATTTATGTTTTAATTTTAGTTTAAATTTATGTTTAAATTTATGTTTAAATTTATGATTTTATTTATGTTTAAATTTATGTTTTAATTTATGTTTAAATTTATGTTTAAATTTACGTTTAAGTTTATGTTTAAGTTTATGTTTTAATTTATGTTTAAATTTATGTTTAAATTTTTGTTTAAATTTATGTTTAAATTTAGATATAAATTAAAACATAAACTTAAATTTAAACATTCATTTTAAACATAATTTTAAACATAAATTTAAACATAAATTTAAACATTAATTTAAACATAAATTGAAACATAAATTTAAACATAAACTTAAACATAAACATAAATATAAACATAAACATTAACATAAACATAAACGTAAACATTAACTTAAACATAAACATAAACATAAACATAAACATAAACATAAACATAAACATAAACATAAACATAAACATAAACATAAACATAAACATAAACATAAACATAAACATAAACATAAACATAAACATAAACATAAACATAAACATAAACATAAACATAAACATAAACATAAACATAAACATAAACATAAACATAAACTTAAACATAAACAACAACATAAACATAAACATTATTTTTAATTGTAAAAAAGAATTGAGTCGAAAATCATCATTTGACTCAAATTACATCAAATAATGTCAAATCTAGTCATTTAAACACTAAATTTCCGATAAGTATCCAAACTGAAGGAATTGAATTAAAATAATTTGATCCGATTGTTATTAGTACGAATCGAGACGTTTATTATCAAAATAGACCGATTTAATACAAATCGAGTCGATTTGCAGTTGTTGTTATATGTTTATTTAGGTGTATGATTTAGTTTATGTTTAAAGCTTATGTTTATGTTTATGTTCATGTTTATGTTTATGTTTATGTTTATGTTTATGTTTATGTTTATGTTTATGTTTATGTTTATGTTTATGTTTATGTTTATGTTTATGTTTATGTTTATGTTTATGTTTATGTTTATGTTTATGTTTATGTTTATGTTTATGTTTATGTTTATGTTTATGTTTATGTTTATGTTTATGTTTATGTTTATGTTTATGTTTATGTTTATGTTTATGTTTATGTTTATGTTTAAATTTATGTTTAAATTTATGTTTAATTTTATGTTTAAATTTTAGTTTAAATTTATGTTTAAATTTATGTTTAAATTTATGTTTAAATTTATATTTAAATTTATGTTTAAATTTATATTTAAATATATGTTTAAATTTATGTTTAAATTTATGTTTAAGTTTATGTTTAAATTTATGTATAAATTTATGTTTAAATTTATGTTTAAGTTTATGTTTAAGTTAATGTTTTAATTTATGTTTAAATTTATGTTTAAATTTATGTTTAAATTTATGTTAAAATTTATGTTTAACTTTATGTTTTAATTTATGTTTAAATTTATGTTTAAATTTATGTTTAAATTTATGTTTAAATTTATGTTTAAATTTATGTTTAAATTTATGTTTAAGTTTATGTTTAAATTTATGTTTTAATTTATGTTTAAATTAATGTATAAATTTATGTTTAAATTTATGTTTAAATTTATGTTTAAATTTATGTTTAAATTTATGTTTTAATTTTAGTTTAAATTTATGTTTAAATTTATGTTTAAATTTATGTTTAATTTTATGTTTAAATTTATGTTTAAATTTATGTTTAAATTTATGTTTAAGTTTATGTTTTAATTTATGTTTTAATTTATGTTTAAATTAATGTATAAATTTATGTTTAAATTTATGTTTAAATTTATGTTTAAATTTATGTTTAAATTTATGTTTTTATTTATGTTTAAATTTATGTTTAAATTTATGTTTAAATTTATGTTTAATTTTATGTTTAAATTTATGTTTAAATTTATGTTTAAATTTATGTTTGAATTTATGTTTAAATTTATGTTTAAATTTATGTTTAAATTTATGTTTAAATTTATGTTTAAATTTATGTTTAAATTTATGTTTTTATTTATGTTTAAATTTATGTTTAAATTTATGTTTAAATTTATGTTTTAATTTTAGTTTTAATTTATGTTTAAATTTATGTTTAAATTTATGTTTAAATTTATGTTTAAATTTATGTTTAAGTTTATGTTTAAATTTATGTTTAAATTTATGTTTAAATTTATGTTTAAATTTAAGTTTTTATTTATGTTTAAATTTATGTTTAAATTTATGTTTAAATTTATGTTTAAATTTATGTTTAAATTTATGTTTAAATTTATGTTTAAATTTATGTTTAAATTTATGTTTAAGTTTATGTTTAAATTTATGTTTAAATTTATGTTTAAATTTATGTTTTAATTTATGTTTAAATTTATGTTTAAATTTATGTTTTAATTTATGTTTAAATTTATGTTTTAAATTTATGTTTAAATTTATGTTTAAATTTATGTTTTTATTTATGTTTAAATTTATGTTTAAATTTATGTTTAAATTTATGTTTTAATTTTAGTTTAAATTTATGTTTAAATTTATGTTTAAATTTATGTTTAAATTTATGTTTAATGTTATGTTTAAATTTTTGTTTAAATTTATGTTTAAGTTTATGTTTAAATTTATGTTTAAATTTATGTTTAAATTTATGTTTAAATTTATGTTTTAATTTATGTTTAAATTTTTGTTTAAATTTATGTTTAAATTTAGACATAAATTAAAACATAAACTTAAATTTAAACATTCATTTTAAACATAAATTTAAACATAAATTTAAACATAAATTTAAACATTAATTTAAACATAAATTGAAACATAAATTTAAACATAAACTTAAACATAAACTTAAATATAAACATAAACATTAACATAAACATAAACGTAAACATTAACTTAAACATAAACATAAACATAAACATAAACATAAACATAAACATAAACATAAACATAAACATAAACATAAACATAAACATAAACATAAACATAAACATAAACATAAACATAAACATAAACATAAACATAAACATAAACATAAACATAAACATAAACATAAACATAAACATAAACATAAACATAAACATAAACATAAACATAAACATAAACATGTTATGTTTATGTTTATGTTTATGTTTATGTTTATGTTTTAATTTTAGTTTAAATTTATGTTTAAATTTATGTTTAAATTTATGTTTAAATTTATGTTTAAGTTTATGTTTAAATTTATGTTTAAATTTATGTTTAAATTTATGTCTAAATTTATGTTTAAATTTATGTTTAAATTTATGTTTAAATTTATGTTTTAATTTATGTTTAAATTTATGTTTAAATTTATGTTTATATTTATGTTTAAATTTATGTTTAAATTTATGTTTAAATTTATGTTTAAATATATGTTTAAATTTATGTTTAAATTTATGTTTAAGTTTATGTTTAAATTTATGTATAAATTTATGTTTAAATTTATGTTTAAATTTATGTTTAAATTTATGTTTAAATTTATGGTTTAATTTATGTTTAAATTTATGTTTAAATTTATGTTTAAATTTATGTTTTAATTTATGTCTAAATTTATGTTTAAAATTTATGTTTTAATTTATGTTTAAATTTATGTTTAAATTTATGTTTAAGTTTATGTTTAAGTTTATGTTTTAATTTATGTTTAAATTTATGTTTAAATTTATGTTTAAATTTATGTTTAAATTTATGTTTAAATTTATGTTTAAATTTATGTTTGAATTTTATTTAAATTTATGTTTTAATTTATGTTTAAATTTATGTTTTAAATTATGTTTAAGTTTATGTTTAAATTTATGTTTTAATTTATGTTTAAATTTTTGTTTAAATTTATGTTTAAATTTAGACATAAATTAAAACATAAACTTAAATTTAAACATTCATTTTAAACATAAATTTAAACATAAATTTAAACATAAATTTAAACATTAATTTAAACATAAATTGAAACATAAATTTAAACATAAACTTAAACATAAACTTAAATATAAACATAAACATAAACATAAACATAAACATAAACATAAACATAAACATAAACATAAACATAAACATAAACATAAACATAAACATAAACATAAACATAAACATAAACATAAACATAAACATAAACATAAACATAAACATAAACATAAACATAAACATAAACATAAACATAAACATAAACATAAACATAAACATAAACATAAACATAAACATAAACATAAACATAAACATAAACATAAACATAAACATTATTTTTAATTGTAAAAAAGAATTGAGTCGAAAATCATCATTTGACTCAAATTACATCAAATAATGTCAAATCTAGTCATTTAAACACTAAATTTCCGATAAGTATCCAAACTGAAGGAATTGAATTAAAATAATTTGATCCGATTGTTATTAGTACGAATCGAGACGTTTATTATCAAAATAGACCGATTTAATACAAATCGAGTCGATTTGCAGTTGTTGTTATATGTTTATTTAGGTGTATGATTTAGTTTATGTTTAAAGCTTATGTTTATGTTTATGTTCATGTTTATGTTTATGTTTATGTTTATGTTTATGTTTATGTTTATGTTTATGTTTATGTTTATGTTTATGTTTATGTTTATGTTTATGTTTATGTTTATGTTTATGTTTATGTTTATGTTTATGTTTATGTTTATGTTTATGTTTATGTTTATGTTTATGTTTATGTTTATGTTTATGTTTATGTTTATGTTTATGTTTATGTTTATGTTTATGTTTATGTTTATGTTTATGTTTATGTTTATGTTTATGTTTATGTTTATGTTTATGTTTATGTTTAAGTTTATGTTTATGTTTATGTTTATGTTTATGTTTATGTTTATGTTTATGTTAATGTTTATGTTTATGTTTATGTTTATGTTTATGTTTATGTTTATGTTTATGTTTATGTTTATGTTTATGTTTATGTTTATGTTTATGTTTATGTTTATGTTTATGTTTATGTTTATGTTTATGTTTATGTTTATGTTTATGTTTATGTTTATGTTTATGTTTATGTTTATGTTTATGTTTATGTTTATGTTTATGTTTATGTTTATGTTTAAATTTATGTTTATGTTTATGTTTATGTTTATGTTTAAATTTATGTTTAAATTTATGTTTAAATTTATGTATAAATTTATGTTTAAATTTATGTTTAAGTTTATGTTTAAGTTTATGTTTTAATTTATGTTTAAATTTATGTTTAAATTTATGTTTAAATTTATGTTAAAATTTATGTTTAAATTTATGTTTTAATTTATGTTTAAATTTATGTTTAAATTTATGTTTAAATTTATGTTTAAATTTATGTTTAAATTTATGTTTAAATTTATGTTTAAGTTTTTGTTTAAGTTTATGTTTTAATTTATGTTTTAATTTATGTTTAAATTAATGTATAAATTTATGTTTAAATTTATGTTTAAATTTATGTTTAAATTTATGTTTAAATTTATGTTTTAATTTTAGTTTAAATTTATGTTTAAATTTATGTTTAAATTTATGTTTAAATTTATGTTTAAATTTATGTTTAAATTTATGTTTAAATTTATGTTTAAATTTATGTTTGAATTTATGTTTAAATTTATGTTTAAATTTATGTTTAAATTTATGTTTTTATTTATGTTTAAATTTATGTTTAAATTTATGTTTAAATTTAAGTTTTTATTTATGTTTAAATTTATGTTTAAATTTATGTCTAAATTTATGTTTAAATTTATGTTTAAATTTATGTTTAAATTTATGTTTAAATTTATGTTTAAATTTATGTTTAAGTTTATGTTTAAATTTATGTTTAAATTTATGTTTAAATTTATGTTTTAAGTTATGTTTAAATTTATGGTTAAATTTATGTTTAAATTTATGTTTAAATTTATGTTTTAAATTTATGTTTAAATTTATGTTTAAATTTATGATTTTATTTATGTTTAAATTTATGTTTAAATTTATGTTTAAATTTATGTTTTAATTTTAGTTTAAATTTATGTTTAAATTTATGTTTAAATTTATGTTTAAATTTATGTTTAATGTTATGTTTAAATTTTTGTTTAAATTTATGTTTAAGTTTATGTTTAAATTTATGTTTAAATTTATGTTTAAATTTATTTTTAAATTTATGTTTTAATTTATGTTTAAATTTATGTTTAAATTTATGTTTAAATTTATGTTTTAATTTATGTCTAAATTTATGTTTAAATTTATGTTTTAATTTATGTTTAAATTTATGTTTAAATTTACGTTTAAGTTTATGTTTAAGTTTATGTTTTAATTTATGTTTAAATTTATGTTTAAATTTATGTTTAAATTTATGTTTAAATTTATGTTTAAATTTATGTTTAAATTTATGTTTGAATTTTATTTAAATTTATGTTTTAATTTATGTTTAAATTTATGTTTTAAATTATGTTTAAGTTTATGTTTAAATTTATGTTTTAATTTATGTTTAAATTTTTGTTTAAATTTATGTTTAAATTTAGATATAAATTAAAACATAAACTTAAATTTAAACATTCATTTTAAACATAAATTTAAACATAAATTTAAACATAAATTTAAACATTAATTTAAACATAAATTGAAACATAAATTTAAACATAAACTTAAACATAAACTTAAATATAAACATAAACATTAACATAAACATAAACGTAAACATTAACTTAAACATAAACATAAACATAAACATAAACATAAACATAAACATAAACATAAACATAAACATAAACATAAACATAAACATAAACATAAACATAAACATAAACATAAACATAAACATAAACATAAACATAAACATAAACATAAACATAAACATAAACATAAACATAAACATAAACATAAACATAAACATAAACATAAACATAAACATAAACATAAACATAAACATAAACATAAACATAAACATAAACATAAACTTAAACATAAACAACAACATAAACATAAACATTATTTTTAATTGTAAAAAAGAATTGAGTCGAAAATCATCATTTGACTCAAATTACATCAAATAATGTCAAATCTAGTCATTTAAACACTAAATTTCCGATAAGTATCCAAACTGAAGGAATTGAATTAAAATAATTTGATCCGATTGTTATTAGTACGAATCGAGACGTTTATTATCAAAATAGACCGATTTAATACAAATCGAGTCGATTTGCAGTTGTTGTTATATGTTTATTTAGGTGTTTGATTTAGTTTATGTTTAAAGCTTATGTTTATGTTTATGTTTATGTTTATGTTTATGTTGTTGTTTATGTTTAAGTTTATGTTTATGTTTATGTTTATGTTTATGTTTATGTTTATGTTTATGTTTATGTTTATGTTTATGTTTATGTTTATGTTTATGTTTATGTTTATGTTTATGTTTATGTTTATGTTTATGTTTATGTTTATGTTTATGTTTATGTTTATGTTTATGTTTATGTTTATGTTTATGTTTATGTTTATGTTTATGTTTATGTTTATGTTTATGTTTATGTTTATGTTTATGTTTATGTTTATGTTTATGTTTATGTTTATGTTTATGTTTATGTTTATGTTTATGTTTATGTTTATGTTTATGTTTATGTTTATGTTTATGTTTAAATTTATGTTTAAATTTATGTTTAATTTTATGTTTTAATTTTAGTTTAAATTTATGTTTAAATTTATGTTTAAATTTATGTTTAAATTTATGTTTAAGTTTATGTTTAAATTTATGTTTAAATTTATGTTTAAAATTATGTTTAAATTTATGTTTAAATTTATGTTTAAATTTATGTTTAAATTTATGTTTTAATTTATGTTTAAATTAATGTTTAAATTTATGTTTAAATTTATGTTTAAATTTATATTTAAATTTATGTTTAAATTTATGTTTAAATTTATGTTTAAATTTATGTTTAAATTTATGTTTTAATTTATGTTTAAATTAATGTTTAAATTTATGTTTAAATTTATGTTTAAATTTATATTTAAATTTATGTTTAAATTTATGTTTAAGTTTATGTTTAAGTTTATGTTTTAATTTATGTTTAAATTTATGTTTAAATTTATGTTTAAATTTATGTTAAAATTTATGTTTAACTTTATGTTTTAATTTATGTTTAAATTTATGTTTAAATTTATGTTTAAATTTATGTTTAAATTTATGTTTAAATTTATGTTTAAATTTATGTTTAAGTTTATGTTTAAGTTTATGTTTTAATTTATGTTTTAATTTATGTTTAAATTAATGTATAAATTTATGTTTAAATTTATGTTTAAATTTATGTTTAAATTTATGTTTAAATTTATGTTTTAATTTTAGTTTAAATTTATGTTTAAATTTATGTTTAAATTTATGTTTAATTTTATGTTTAAATTTATGTTTAAATTTATGTTTAAATTTATGTTTAAATTTATGTTTAAATTTATGTTTGAATTTATGTTTAAATTTATGTTTAAATTTATGTTTAAATTTATGTTTAAATTTATGTTTAAATTTATGTTTAAATTTATGTTTAAATTTATGTTTTTATTTATGTTTAAATTTATGTTTAAATTTATGTTTAAATTTATGTTTTAATTTTAGTTTTAATTTATGTTTAAATTTATGTTTAAATTTATGTTTAAATTTATGTTTAAATTTATGTTTAAGTTTATGTTTAAATTTATGTTTAAATTTATGTTTAAATTTATGTTTAAATTTAAGTTTTTATTTATGTTTAAATTTATGTTTAAATTTATGTTTAAATTTATGTTTAAATTTATGTTTAAATTTATGTTTAAATTTATGTTTAAATTTATGTTTAAATTTATGTTTAAATTTATGTTTAAGTTTATGTTTAAATTTATGTTTAAATTTATGTTTAAATTTATGTTTTAAGTTATGTTTAAATTTATGGTTAAATTTATGTTTAAATTTATGTTTAAATTTATGTTTTAAATTTATGTTTAAATTTATGTTTAAATTTATGATTTTATTTATGTTTAAATTTATGTTTAAATTTATGTTTAAATTTATGTTTTAATTTTAGTTTAAATTTATGTTTAAATTTATGTTTAAATTTATGTTTAAATTTGTGTTTAATGTTATGTTTAAATTTTTGTTTAAATTTATGTTTAAGTTTATGTTTAAATTTATGTTTAAATTTATGTTTAAATTTATTTTTAAATTTATGTTTTAATTTATGTTTAAATTTATGTTTAAATTTATGTTTAAATTTATGTTTTAATTTATGTCTAAATTTATGTTTAAATTTATGTTTTAATTTATGTTTAAATTTATGTTTAAATTTACGTTTAAGTTTATGTTTAAGTTTATGTTTTAATTTATGTTTAAATTTATGTTTAAATTTATGTTTAAATTTATGTTTAAATTTATGTTTAAATTTATGTTTAAATTTATGTTTGAATTTTATTTAAATTTATGTTTTAATTTAAGTTTAAATTTATGTTTTAAATTATGTTTAAGTTTATGTTTAAATTTATGTTTTAATTTATGTTTAAATTTTTGTTTAAATTTATGTTTAAATTTAGATATAAATTAAAACATAAACTTAAATTTAAACATTCATTTTAAACATAAATTTAAACATAAATTTAAACATAAATTTAAACATTAATTTAAACATAAATTGAAACATAAATTTAAACATAAACTTAAACATAAACTTAAATATAAACATAAACATTAACATAAACATAAACGTAAACATTAACTTAAACATAAACATAAACATAAACATAAACATAAACATAAACATAAACATAAACATAAACATAAACATAAACATAAACATAAACATAAACATAAACATAAACATAAACATAAACATAAACATAAACATAAACATAAACATAAACATAAACATAAACATAAACATAAACATAAACATAAACATAAACATAAACATAAACATAAACATAAACATAAACATAAACATAAACATAAACATAAACATAAACATAAACATAAACATAAACATAAACATAAACATAAACATAAACTTAAACATAAACAACAACATAAACATAAACATTATTTTTAATTGTAAAAAAGAATTGAGTCGAAAATCATCATTTGACTCAAATTACATCAAATAATGTCAAATCTAGTCATTTAAACACTAAATTTCCGATAAGTATCCAAACTGAAGGAATTGAATTAAAATAATTTGATCCGATTGTTATTAGTACGAATCGAGACGTTTATTATCAAAATAGACCGATTTAATACAAATCGAGTCGATTTGCAGTTGTTGTTATATGTTTATTTAGGTGTATGATTTAGTTTATGTTTAAAGCTTATGTTTATGTTTATGTTCATGTTTATGTTTATGTTTATGTTTATGTTTATGTTTATGTTTATGTTTATGTTTATGTTTATGTTTATGTTTATGTTTATGTTTATGTTTATGTTTATGTTTATGTTTATGTTTATGTTTATGTTTATGTTTATGTTTATGTTTATGTTTATGTTTATGTTTATGTTTATGTTTATGTTTATGTTTATGTTTATGTTTAAATTTATGTTTAAATTTATGTTTAATTTTATGTTTTAATTTTAGTTTAAATTTATGTTTAAATTTATGTTTAAATTTATGTTTAAATTTATGTTTAAGTTTATGTTTAAATTTATGTTTAAATTTATGTTTAAAATTATGTTTAAATTTATGTTTAAATTTATGTTTAAATTTATGTTTAAATTTATGTTTTAATTTATGTTTAAATTAATGTTTAAATTTATGTTTAAATTTATGTTTAAATTTATATTTAAATTTATGTTTAAATTTATGTTTAAATTTATGTTTAAATTTATGTTTAAATTTATGTTTTAATTTATGTTTAAATTAATGTTTAAATTTATGTTTAAATTTATGTTTAAATTTATATTTAAATTTATGTTTAAATTTATGTTTAAGTTTATGTTTAAGTTTATGTTTTAATTTATGTTTAAATTTATGTTTAAATTTATGTTTAAATTTATGTTAAAATTTATGTTTAACTTTATGTTTTAATTTATGTTTAAATTTATGTTTAAATTTATGTTTAAATTTATGTTTAAATTTATGTTTAAATTTATGTTTAAATTTATGTTTAAGTTTATGTTTAAGTTTATGTTTTAATTTATGTTTTAATTTATGTTTAAATTAATGTATAAATTTATGTTTAAATTTATGTTTAAATTTATGTTTAAATTTATGTTTAAATTTATGTTTTAATTTTAGTTTAAATTTATGTTTAAATTTATGTTTAAATTTATGTTTAATTTTATGTTTAAATTTATGTTTAAATTTATGTTTAAATTTATGTTTAAATTTATGTTTAAATTTATGTTTGAATTTATGTTTAAATTTATGTTTAAATTTATGTTTAAATTTATGTTTAAATTTATGTTTAAATTTATGTTTAAATTTATGTTTAAATTTATGTTTTTATTTATGTTTAAATTTATGTTTAAATTTATGTTTAAATTTATGTTTTAATTTTAGTTTTAATTTATGTTTAAATTTATGTTTAAATTTATGTTTAAATTTATGTTTAAATTTATGTTTAAGTTTATGTTTAAATTTATGTTTAAATTTATGTTTAAATTTATGTTTAAATTTAAGTTTTTATTTATGTTTAAATTTATGTTTAAATTTATGTTTAAATTTATGTTTAAATTTATGTTTAAATTTATGTTTAAGTTTATGTTTAAATTTATGTTTAAATTTATGTTTAAATTTATGTTTTAATTTATGTCTAAATTTATGTTTAAATTTATGTTTTAATTTATGTTTAAATTTATGTTTAAATTTATGTTTAAGTTTATGTTTAAGTTTATGTTTTAATTTATGTTTAAATTTATGTTTAAATTTATGTTTAAATTTATGTTTAAATTTATGTTTAAATTTATGTTTGAATTTTATTTAAATTTATGTTTTAATTTATGTTTAAATTTATGTTTTAAATTATGTTTAAGTTTATGTTTAAATTTATGTTTTAATTTATGTTTAAATTTTTGTTTAAATTTATGTTTAAATTTAGACATAAATTAAAACATAAACTTAAATTTAAACATTCATTTTAAACATAAATTTAAACATAAATTTAAACATAAATTTAAACATTAATTTAAACATAAATTGAAACATAAATTTAAACATAAACTTAAACATAAACTTAAATATAAACATAAACATTAACATAAACATAAACGTAAACATTAACTTAAACATAAACATAAACATAAACATAAACATAAACATAAACATAAACATAAACATAAACATAAACATAAACATAAACATAAACATAAACATAAACATAAACATAAACATAAACATAAACATAAACATAAACATAAACATAAACATAAACATAAACATAAACATAAACTTAAACATAAACATAAACATAAACATAAACATAAACATAAACATAAACATAAACATAAACATAAACATAAACATAAACATAAACATAAACATAAACATAAACATAAACATAAACATAAACATAAACATAAACATAAACATAAACATAAACATAAACATAAACATAAACATAAACATAAACATAAACATAAACATAAACATAAACATAAACATAAACATAAACATAAACATAAACATAAACTTAAACATAAACAACAACATAAACATAAACATTATTTTAAATTGTAAAAAAGAATTGAGTTGTAAAAAAGAATTGAGTCGAAAATCATCATTTGACTCAAATTACATCAAATAATGTCAAATCTAGTCATTTAAACACTAAATTTCCGATAAGTATCCAAACTGAAGGAATTGAATTAAAATAATTTGATCCGATTGTTATTAGTACGAATCGAGACGTTTATTATCAAAATAGACCGATTTAATACAAATCGAGTCGATTTGCAGTTGTTGTTATATGTTTATTTAGGTGTATGATTTAGTTTATGTTTAAAGCTTATGTTTATGTTTATGTTCATGTTTATGTTTATGTTTATGTTTATGTTTATGTTTATGTTTATGTTTATGTTTATGTTTATGTTTATGTTTATGTTTATGTTTATGTTTATGTTTATGTTTATGTTTATGTTTATGTTTATGTTTATGTTTATGTTTATGTTTATGTTTATGTTTATGTTTATGTTTATGTTTATGTTTATGTTTATGTTTATGTTTATGTTTATGTTTATGTTTATGTTTATGTTTATGTTTATGTTTATGTTTATGTTTATGTTTATGTTTATGTTTATGTTTATGTTTATGTTTATGTTTATGTTTATGTTTATGTTTATGTTTATGTTTATGTTTATGTTTATGTTTATGTTTATGTTTATGTTTATGTTTATGTTTATGTTTATGTTTATGTTTATGTTTATGTTTATGTTTATGTTTATGTTTATGTTTATGTTTATGTTTATGTTTATGTTTATGTTTAAATTTATGTTTATGTTTATGTTTATGTTTATGTTTAAATTTATGTTTAAATTTATGTTTAAATTTATGTTTTAATTTTAGTTTAAATTTATGTTTAAATTTATGTTTTAATTTTAGTTTAAATTTATGTTTAAATTTATGTTTAAATTTATGTTTAAATTTATGTTTAAGTTTATGTTTAAATTTATGTTTAAATTTATGTTTAAATTTATGTTTTAATTTATGTCTAAATTTATGTTTAAATTTATGTTTTAATTTATGTTTAAATTTATGTTTAAATTTATGTTTAAGTTTATGTTTAAGTTTATGTTTTAATTTATGTTTAAATTTATGTTTAAATTTATGTTTAAATTTATGTTTAAATTTATGTTTAAATTTATGTTTAAATTTATGTTTAAATTTATGTTTAAATATATGTTTAAATTTATGTTTAAATTTATGTTTAAGTTTATGTTTAAATTTATGTATAAATTTATGTTTTAATTTATGTTTAAATTTATGTTTAAGTTTATGTTTTAATTTATGTTTAAATTTATGTTTAAATTTATGTTTAAATTTATGTTTAAATTTATGTTTAAATTTATGTTTAAATTTGTGTTTAAATTTTTGTTTAAATTTATGTTTAAGTTTATGTTTAAATTTATGTTTAAATTTATGTTTAAATTTATGTTTAAAATTATGTTTTAATTTATGTTTAAATTTATGTTTAAATTTATGTTTAAATTTATGTTTTAATTTATGTCTAAATTTATGTTTAAATTTATGTTTTAATTTATGTTTAAATTTATGTTTAAATTTATGTTTAAGTTTATGTTTAAGTTTATGTTTTAATTTATGTTTAAAATTATGTTTAAATTTATGTTTAAATTTATGTTTAAATTTATGTTTAAATTTATGTCTAAATTTATGTTTAAATTTATGTTTAAATTTATGTTTAAATTTATGTTTTAATTTATGTTTAAATTTATGTTTAAATTTATGTTTAAATTTATGTTTAAATTTATGTTTAAATTTATGTTTAAATTTATGTTTAAATATATGTTTAAATTTATGTTTAAATTTATGTTTAAGTTTATGTTTAAATTTATGTATAAATTTATGTTTAAATTTATGTTTAAGTTTATGTTTAAGTTTATGTTTTAATTTATGTTTTAATTTATGTTTAAATTAATGTATAAATTTATGTTTAAATTTATGTTTAAATTTATGTTTAAATTTATGTTTAAATTTATGTTTTAATTTTAGTTTAAATTTATGTTTAAATTTATGTTTAAATTTATGTTTAAATTTATGTTTAAATTTATGTTTAAATTTATGTTTAAATTTATGTTTAAATTTATGTTTGAATTTATGTTTAAATTTATGTTTAAATTTATGTTTAAATTTATGTTTAAATTTATGTTTAAATTTATGTTTAAATTTATGTTTAAATTTATGTTTAAATTTATGTTTTTAATTATGTTTAAATTTATGTTTAAATTTATGTTTTAATTTATGTTTAAATTTATGTTTAAATTTATGTTTAAATTTATGTTTAATGTTATGTTTAAATTTTTGTTTAAATTTATGTTTAAGTTTATGTTTAAATTTATGTTTAAATTTATGTTTAAATTTATGTTTAAATTTATGTTTTAATTTATGTTTAAATTTATGTTTAAATTTATGTTTAAATTTATGTTTTAATTTATGTCTAAATTTATGTTTAAATTTATGTTTTAATTTATGTTTAAATTTATGTTTAAATTTATGTTTAAGTTTATGTTTAAGTTTATGTTTTAATTTATGTTTAAATTTATGTTTAAATTTATGTTTAAATTTATGTTTAAATTTATGTTTAAATTTATGTTTAAATTTATGTTTGAATTTTATTTAAATTTATGTTTTAATTTATGTTTAAATTTATGTTTTAAATTATGTTTAAGTTTATGTTTAAATTTATGTTTTAATTTATGTTAAAATTTTTGTTTAAATTTATGTTTAAATTTAGACATAAATAAAAACATAAACTTAAATTTAAACATTGATTTTAAACATAAATTTAAACATAAATTTAAACATAAATTTAAACATTAATTTAAACATAAATTGAAACATAAATTTAAACATAAACTTAAACATAAACTTAAATATAAACATAAACATAAACATAAACATAAACATAAACATAAACATAAACATAAACATAAACATAAACATAAACATAAACATAAACTTAAACATAAACATAAACATAAACATAAACATAAACATAAACATAAACATAAACATAAACATAAACATAAACATAAACATAAACATAAACATAAACATAAACATAAACATAAACATAAACATAAACATAAACATAAACATAAACATAAACATAAACATAAACATAAACATAAACATAAACATAAACATAAACATAAACTTAAACATAAACAACAACATAAACATAAACATTATTTTAAATTGTAAAAAAGAATTGAGTCGAAAATCATCATTTGACTCAAATTACATCAAATAATGTCAAATCTAGTCATTTAAACACTAAATTTCCGATAAGTATCCAAACTGAAGGAATTGAATTAAAATAATTTGATCCGATTGTTATTAGTACGAATCGAGACGTTTATTATCAAAATAGACCGATTTAATACAAATCGAGTCGATTTGCAGTTGTTGTTATATGTTTATTTAGGTGTATGATTTAGTTTATGTTTAAAGCTTATGTTTATGTTTATGTTCATGTTTATGTTTATGTTTATGTTTATGTTTATGTTTATGTTTATGTTTATGTTTATGTTTATGTTTATGTTTATGTTTATGTTTATGTTTATGTTTATGTTTATGTTTATGTTTATGTTTATGTTTATGTTTATGTTTATGTTTATGTTTATGTTTATGTTTATGTTTATGTTTATGTTTATGTTTATGTTTATGTTTATGTTTATGTTTATGTTTATGTTTATGTTTATGTTTATGTTTATGTTTATGTTTATGTTTATGTTTATGTTTATGTTTATGTTTATGTTTATGTTTATGTTTATGTTTATGTTTATGTTTATGTTTATGTTTATGTTTATGTTTATGTTTATGTTTATGTTTATGTTTATGTTTATGTTTATGTTTATGTTTATGTTTATGTTTATGTTTATGTTTATGTTTATGTTTATGTTTATGTTTATGTTTATGTTTATGTTTATGTTTATGTTTATGTTTATGTTTATGTTTATGTTTATGTTTATGTTTATGTTTATGTTTATGTTTATGTTTATGTTTATGTTTATGTTTATGTTTATGTTTATGTTTATGTTTATGTTTAAATTTATGTTTATGTTTATGTTTATGTTTATGTTTAAATTTATGTTTAAATTTATGTTTAAATTTATGTTTTAATTTTAGTTTAAATTTATGTTTAAATTTATGTTTTAATTTTAGTTTAAATTTATGTTTAAATTTATGTTTAAATTTATGTTTAAATTTATGTTTAAGTTTATGTTTAAATTTATGTTTAAATTTATGTTTAAATTTATGTTTTAATTTATGTCTAAATTTATGTTTAAATTTATGTTTTAATTTATGTTTAAATTTATGTTTAAATTTATGTTTAAGTTTATGTTTTAATTTATGTTTTAATTTATGTTTAAATTTATGTTTAAATTTATGTTTAAATTTATGTTTAAATTTATGTTTAAATTTATGTTTAAATTTATGTTTAAATATATGTTTAAATTTATGTTTAAATTTATGTTTAAGTTTATGTTTAAATTTATGTATAAATTTATGTTTTAATTTATGTTTAAATTTATGTTTAAGTTTATGTTTTAATTTATGTTTTAATTTATGTTTAAATTTATGTTTAAATTTATGTTTAAGTTTATGTTTAAGTTTATGTTTTAATTTATGTTTAAATTTATGTTTAAATTTATGTTTAAATTTATGTTTAAATTTATGTTTAAATTTATGTTTAAATTTATGTTTAAATTTATGTTTAAATATATGTTTAAATTTATGTTTAAATTTATGTTTAAGTTTATGTTTAAATTTATGTTTAAATTTATGTTTAAATTTATGTTTAAATTTATGTTTAAATTTATGTTTAAATTTATGTTTGAATTTATGTTTAAATTTATGTTTAAATTTATGTTTAAATTTATGTTTAAATTTATGTTTAAATTTATGTTTAAATTTATGTTTAAATTTATGTTTAAATTTATGTTTTTAATTATGTTTAAATTTATGTTTAAATTTATGTTTAAATTTAAGTTTTTATTTATGTTTAAATTTATGTTTAAATTTATGTTTAAATTTATGTTTAAATTTATGTTTAAATTTATGTTTAAATTTATGTTTAAATTTATGTTTAAATTTATGTTTAAGTTTATGTTTAAATTTATGTTTAAATTTATGTTTAAATTTATGTTTTAATTTATGTTTAAATTTATGTTTAAATTTATGTTTAAATTTATGTTTAAATTTATGTTTTAAATTTATGTTTAAATTTATGTTTAAATTTATGTTTAAATTTATGTTTTTATTTATGTTTAAATTGATGTTTAAATTTATGTTTAAATTTATGTTTTAATTTTAGTTTAAATTTATGTTTAAATTTATGTTTAAATTTATGTTTAAATTTATGTTTAATGTTATGTTTAAATTTTTGTTTAAATTTATGTTTAAGTTTATGTTTAAATTTATGTTTAAATTTATGTTTAAATTTATGTTTAAATTTATGTTTTAATTTATGTTTAAATTTATGTTTAAATTTATGTTTAAATTTATGTTTTAATTTATGTCTAAATTTATGTTTAAATTTATGTTTTAATTTATGTTTAAATTTATGTTTAAATTTATGTTTAAGTTTATGTTTAAGTTTATGTTTTAATTTATGTTTAAATTTATGTTTAAATTTATGTTTAAATTTATGTTTAAATTTATGTTTAAATTTATGTTTAAATTTATGTTTGAATTTTATTTAAATTTATGTTTTAATTTATGTTTAAATTTATGTTTTAAATTATGTTTAAGTTTATGTTTAAATTTATGTTTTAATTTATGTTAAAATTTTTGTTTAAATTTATGTTTAAATTTAGACATAAATTAAAACATAAACTTAAATTTAAACATTCATTTTAAACATAAATTTAAACATAAATTTAAACATAAATTTAAACATTAATTTAAACATAAATTGAAACATAAATTTAAACATAAACTTAAACATAAACTTAAATATAAACATAAACATAAACATAAACATAAACATAAACATAAACATAAACATAAACATAAACATAAACATAAACATAAACATAAACTTAAACATAAACATAAACATAAACATAAACATAAACATAAACATAAACATAAACATAAACATAAACATAAACATAAACATAAACATAAACATAAACATAAACATAAACATAAACATAAACATAAACATAAACATAAACATAAACATAAACATAAACATAAACATAAACATAAACATAAACATAAACATAAACATAAACATAAACATAAACATAAACATAAACTTAAACATAAACAACAACATAAACATAAACATTATTTTAAATTGTAAAAAAGAATTGAGTCGAAAATCATCATTTGACTCAAATTACATCAAATAATGTCAAATCTAGTCATTTAAACACTAAATTTCCGATAAGTATCCAAACTGAAGGAATTGAATTAAAATAATTTGATCCGATTGTTATTAGTACGAATCGAGACGTTTATTATCAAAATAGACCGATTTAATACAAATCGAGTCGATTTGCAGTTGTTGTTATATGTTTATTTAGGTGTATGATTTAGTTTATGTTTAAAGCTTATGTTTATGTTTATGTTCATGTTTATGTTTATGTTTATGTTTATGTTTATGTTTATGTTTATGTTTATGTTTATGTTTATGTTTATGTTTATGTTTATGTTTATGTTTATGTTTATGTTTATGTTTATGTTTATGTTTATGTTTATGTTTATGTTTATGTTTATGTTTATGTTTATGTTTATGTTTATGTTTATGTTTATGTTTATGTTTATGTTTATGTTTATGTTTATGTTTATGTTTATGTTTATGTTTATGTTTATGTTTATGTTTATGTTTATGTTTATGTTTATGTTTATGTTTATGTTTATGTTTATGTTTATGTTTATGTTTATGTTTATGTTTATGTTTATGTTTATGTTTATGTTTATGTTTATGTTTATGTTTATGTTTATGTTTATGTTTATGTTTATGTTTATGTTTATGTTTATGTTTATGTTTATGTTTATGTTTATGTTTATGTTTATGTTTATGTTTATGTTTATGTTTATGTTTATGTTTATGTTTATGTTTATGTTTATGTTTATGTTTATGTTTATGTTTAAATTTATGTTTATGTTTATGTTTATGTTTATGTTTAAATTTATGTTTAAATTTATGTTTAAATTTATGTTTTAATTTTAGTTTAAATTTATGTTTAAATTTATGTTTTAATTTTAGTTTAAATTTATGTTTAAATTTATGTTTAAATTTATGTTTAAATTTATGTTTAAGTTTATGTTTAAATTTATGTTTAAATTTATGTTTAAATTTATGTTTTAATTTATGTCTAAATTTATGTTTAAATTTATGTTTTAATTTATGTTTAAATTTATGTTTAAATTTATGTTTAAGTTTATGTTTAAGTTTATGTTTTAATTTATGTTTAAATTTATGTTTAAATTTATGTTTAAATTTATGTTTAAATTTATGTTTAAATTTATGTTTAAATTTATGTTTAAATTTATGTTTAAATATATGTTTAAATTTATGTTTAAATTTATGTTTAAATTTATGTTTAAATTTATGTTTAAATTTATGTTTAAATTTATGTTTAAATTTATGTTTAAATTTATGTTTAAGTTTATGTTTAAATTTATGTTTAAATTTATGTTTAAATTTATGTTTTAATTTATGTTTAAATTTATGTTTAAATTTATGTTTTAATTTATGTTTAAATTTATGTTTTAAATTTATGTTTAAATTTATGTTTAAATTTATGTTTTTATTTATGTTTAAATTTATGTTTAAATTTATGTTTAAATTTATGTTTAAATTTATGTTTTATTTTTAGTTTAAATTTATGTTTAAATTTATGTTTAAATTTATGTTTAAATTTATGTTTAATGTTATGTTTAAATTTTTGTTTAAATTTATGTTTAAGTTTATGTTTAAATTTATGTTTAAATTTATGTTTAAATTTATGTTTAAATTTATGTTTTAATTTATGTTTAAATTTATGTTTAAATTTGTGTTTAAATTTATGTTTTAATTTATGTCTAAATTTATGTTTAAATTTATGTTTTAATTTATGTTTAAATTTATGTTTAAATTTATGTTTAAATTTATGTTTAAATTTATGTTTTAATTTTAGTTTAAATTTATGTTTAAATTTATGTTTAAATTTATGTTTAAATTTATGTTTAAATTTATGTTTAAATTTATGTTTAAATTTATGTTTAAATTTATGTTTGAATTTATGTTTAAATTTATGTTTAAATTTATGTTTAAATTTATGTTTAAATTTATGTTTAAATTTATGTTTAAATTTATGTTTAAATTTATGTTTAAATTTATGTTTAAATTTATGTTTAAATTTATGTTTAAATTTATGTTTAAATTTTTGTTTAAATTTATGTTTAAGTTTATGTTTAAATTTATGTTTAAATTTATGTTTAAGTTTATGTTTAAATTTATGTTTAAATTTATGTTTAAATTTATGTTTAAATTTATGTTTTAATTTATGTTTAAATTTATGTTTAAATTTATGTTTAAATTTATGTTTTAATTTATGTCTAAAATTATGTTTAAATTTATGTTTTAATTTATGTTTAAATTTATGTTTAAATTTATGTTTAAGTTTATGTTTAAGTTTATGTTTTAATTTATGTTTAAATTTATGTTTAAATTTATGTTTAAATTTATGTTTAAATTTATGTTTAAATTTATGTTTAAATTTATGTTTAAATTTATGTTTAAATATATGTTTAAATTTATGTTTAAATTTATGTTTAAGTTTATGTTTAAATTTATGTATAAATTTATGTTTAAATTTATGTTTAAGTTTATGTTTAAGTTTATGTTTTAATTTATGTTTAAATTTATGTTTAAATTTATGTTTAAATTTATGTTTAAATTTATGTTTAAATTTATGTTTAAATTTATGTTTAAATTTTTGTTTAAATTTATGTTTAAGTTTATGTTTAAATTTATGTTTAAATTTATGTTTAAATTTATGTTTAAATTTATGTTTTAATTTATGTTTAAATTTATGTTTAAATTTATGTTTAAATTTATGTTTTAATTTATGTCTAAATTTATGTTTAAATTTATGTTTTAATTTATGTTTAAATTTATGTTTAAATTTATGTTTAAATTTATGTTTAAATTTATGTTTAAGTTTATGTTTAAATTTATGTTTAAATTTATGTTTAAATTTATGTTTTAATTTATGTCTAAATTTTTGTTTAAATTTATGTTTAAATTTAGACATAAATTAAAACATAAACTTAAATTTAAACATTCATTTTAAACATAAATTTAAACATAAATTTAAACATAAATTTAAACATTAATTTAAACATAAATTGAAACATAAATTTAAACATAAACTTAAACATAAACTTAAATATAAACATAAACATTAACATAAACATAAACGTAAACATTAACTTAAACATAAACATAAACATAAACATAAACATAAACATAAACATAAACATAAACATAAACATAAACATAAACATAAACATAAACATAAACATAAACATAAACATAAACATAAACATAAACATAAACATAAACATAAACATAAACATAAACATAAACATAAACATAAACTTAAACATAAACATAAACATAAACATAAACATAAACATAAACATAAACATAAACATAAACATAAACATAAACATAAACATAAACATAAACATAAACATAAACATAAACATAAACATAAACATAAACATAAACATAAACATAAACATAAACATAAACATAAACATAAACATAAACATAAACATAAACATAAACATAAACATAAACATAAACATAAACATAAACATAAACATAAACATAAACATAAACATAAACATAAACATAAACATAAACATAAACATAAACATAAACATAAACTTAAACATAAACAACAACATAAACATAAACATTATTTTAAATTGTAAAAAAGAATTGAGTCGAAAATCATCATTTGACTCAAATTACATCAAATAATGTCAAATCTAGTCATTTAAACACTAAATTTCCGATAAGTATCCAAACTGAAGGAATTGAATTAAAATAATTTGATCCGATTGTTATTAGTACGAATCGAGACGTTTATTATCAAAATAGACCGATTTAATACAAATCGAGTCGATTTGCAGTTGTTGTTATATGTTTATTTAGGTGTATGATTTAGTTTATGTTTAAAGCTTATGTTTATGTTTATGTTCATGTTTATGTTTATGTTTATGTTTATGTTTATGTTTATGTTTATGTTTATGTTTATGTTTATGTTTATGTTTATGTTTATGTTTATGTTTATGTTTATGTTTATGTTTATGTTTATGTTTATGTTTATGTTTATGTTTATGTTTATGTTTATGTTTATGTTTATGTTTATGTTTATGTTTATGTTTATGTTTATGTTTATGTTTATGTTTATGTTTATGTTTATGTTTATGTTTATGTTTATGTTTATGTTTATGTTTATGTTTATGTTTATGTTTATGTTTATGTTTATGTTTATGTTTATGTTTATGTTTATGTTTATGTTTATGTTTATGTTTATGTTTATGTTTATGTTTATGTTTATGTTTATGTTTATGTTTATGTTTATGTTTATGTTTATGTTTATGTTTATGTTTATGTTTATGTTTATGTTTATGTTTATGTTTATGTTTATGTTTATGTTTATGTTTATGTTTATGTTTATGTTTATGTTTATGTTTATGTTTATGTTTATGTTTATGTTTATGTTTAAATTTATGTTTATGTTTATGTTTATGTTTATGTTTAAATTTATGTTTAAATTTATGTTTAAATTTATGTTTTAATTTTAGTTTAAATTTATGTTTAAATTTATGTTTTAATTTTAGTTTAAATTTATGTTTAAATTTATGTTTAAATTTATGTTTAAATTTATGTTTAAGTTTATGTTTAAATTTATGTTTAAATTTATGTTTAAATTTATGTTTTAATTTATGTCTAAATTTATGTTTAAATTTATGTTTTAATTTATGTTTAAATTTATGTTTAAATTTATGTTTAAGTTTATGTTTAAGTTTATGTTTTAATTTATGTTTAAATTTATGTTTAAATTTATGTTTAAATTTATGTTTAAATTTATGTTTAAATTTATGTTTAAATTTATGTTTAAATTTATGTTTAAATATATGTTTAAATTTATGTTTAAATTTATGTTTAAGTTTATGTTTAAATTTATGTATAAATTTATGTTTTAATTTATGTTTAAATTTATGTTTAAATTTATGTTTAAATTTATGTTTAAATTTATGTTTAAATTTATGTTTAAATTTTTGTTTAAATTTATGTTTAAGTTTATGTTTAAATTTATGTTTAAATTTATGTTTAAATTTATGTTTAAAATTATGTTTTAATTTATGTTTAAATTTATGTTTAAATTTATGTTTAAATTTATGTTTTAATTTATGTCTAAATTTATGTTTAAATTTATGTTTTAATTTATGTTTAAATTTATGTTTTAATTTATGTCTAAATTTATGTTTAAATTTATGTTTTAATTTATGTTTAAATTTATGTTTAAATTTATGTTTAAATTTATGTTTAAATTTATGTTTAAGTTTATGTTTAAATTTATGTTTAAATTTATGTTTAAATTTATGTTTTAATTTTTGTCTAAATTTATGTTTAAATTTATGTTTTAATTTATGTTTAAATTTATGTTTAAATTTATGTTTAAGTTTATGTTTAAGTTTATGTTTTAATTTATGTTTAAATTTATGTTTAAATTTATGTTTAAATTTATGTTTAAATTTATGTTTAAATTTATGTTTGAATTTTATTTAAATTTATGTTTTAATTTATGTTTAAATTTATGTTTTAAATTATGTTTAAGTTTATGTTTAAATTTATGTTTTAATTTATGTTTAAATTTTTGTTTAAATTTATGTTTAAATTTAGACATAAATTAAAACATAAACTTAAATTTAAACATTCATTTTAAACATAAATTTAAACATAAATTTAAACATAAATTTAAACATTAATTTAAACATAAATTGAAACATAAATTTAAACATAAACTTAAACATAAACTTAAATATAAACATAAACATTAACATAAACATAAACGTAAACATTAACTTAAACATAAACATAAACATAAACATAAACATAAACATAAACATAAACATAAACATAAACATAAACATAAACATAAACATAAACATAAACATAAACATAAACATAAACATAAACATAAACATAAACATAAACATAAACATAAACATAAACATAAACATAAACATAAACATAAACATAAACTTAAACATAAACATAAACATAAACATAAACATAAACATAAACATAAACATAAACATAAACATAAACATAAACATAAACATAAACATAAACATAAACATAAACATAAACATAAACATAAACATAAACATAAACATAAACATAAACATAAACATAAACATAAACATAAACATAAACATAAACATAAACATAAACATAAACATAAACATAAACATAAACATAAACATAAACATAAACATAAACATAAACATAAACATAAACATAAACATAAACTTAAACATAAACAACAACATAAACATAAACATTATTTTAAATTGTAAAAAAGAATTGAGTCGAAAATCATCATTTGACTCAAATTACATCAAATAATGTCAAATCTAGTCATTTAAACACTAAATTTCCGATAAGTATCCAAACTGAAGGAATTGAATTAAAATAATTTGATCCGATTGTTATTAGTACGAATCGAGACGTTTATTATCAAAATAGACCGATTTAATACAAATCGAGTCGATTTGCAGTTGTTGTTATATGTTTATTTAGGTGTATGATTTAGTTTATGTTTAAAGCTTATGTTTATGTTTATGTTCATGTTTATGTTTATGTTTATGTTTATGTTTATGTTTATGTTTATGTTTATGTTTATGTTTATGTTTATGTTTATGTTTATGTTTATGTTTATGTTTATGTTTATGTTTATGTTTATGTTTATGTTTATGTTTATGTTTATGTTTATGTTTATGTTTATGTTTATGTTTATGTTTATGTTTATGTTTATGTTTATGTTTATGTTTATGTTTATGTTTATGTTTATGTTTATGTTTATGTTTATGTTTATGTTTATGTTTATGTTTATGTTTATGTTTATGTTTATGTTTATGTTTATGTTTATGTTTATGTTTATGTTTATGTTTATGTTTATGTTTATGTTTATGTTTATGTTTATGTTTATGTTTATGTTTATGTTTATGTTTATGTTTATGTTTATGTTTATGTTTATGTTTATGTTTATGTTTATGTTTATGTTTATGTTTATGTTTATGTTTATGTTTATGTTTATGTTTATGTTTATGTTTATGTTTATGTTTATGTTTATGTTTATGTTTATGTTTATGTTTATGTTTAAATTTATGTTTATGTTTATGTTTATGTTTATGTTTAAATTTATGTTTAAATTTATGTTTAAATTTATGTTTTAATTTTAGTTTAAATTTATGTTTAAATTTATGTTTTAATTTTAGTTTAAATTTATGTTTAAATTTATGTTTAAATTTATGTTTAAATTTATGTTTAAGTTTATGTTTAAATTTATGTTTAAATTTATGTTTAAATTTATGTTTTAATTTATGTCTAAATTTATGTTTAAATTTATGTTTTAATTTATGTTTAAATTTATGTTTAAATTTATGTTTAAGTTTATGTTTAAGTTTATGTTTTAATTTATGTTTAAATTTATGTTTAAATTTATGTTTAAATTTATGTTTAAATTTATGTTTAAATTTATGTTTAAATTTATGTTTAAATTTATGTTTAAATATATGTTTAAATTTATGTTTAAATTTATGTTTAAGTTTGTGTTTAAATTTATGTATAAATTTATGTTTTAATTTATGTTTAAATTTATGTTTAAGTTTATGTTTTAATTTATGTTTAAATTTATGTTTAAATTTATGTTTAAATTTATGTTTAAATTTATGTTTAAATTTATGTTTAAATTTATGTTTAAATTTTTGTTTAAATTTATGTTTAAGTTTATGTTTAAATTTATGTTTAAATTTATGTTTAAATTTATGTTTAAAATTATGTTTTAATTTATGTTTAAATTTATGTTTAAATTTATGTTTAAATTTATGTTTTAATTTATGTCTAAATTTATGTTTAAATTTATGTTTTAATTTATGTTTAAATTTATGTTTAAATTTATGTTTAAGTTTATGTTTAAGTTTATGTTTTAATTTATGTTTAAAATTATGTTTAAATTTATGTTTAAATTTATGTTTAAATTTATGTTTAAATTTATGTCTAAATTTATGTTTAAATTTATGTTTAAATTTATGTTTAAATTTATGTTTTAATTTATGTTTAAATTTATGTTTAAATTTATGTTTAAATTTATGTTTAAATTTATGTTTAAATTTATGTTTAAATTTATGTTTAAATATATGTTTAAATTTATGTTTAAATTTATGTTTAAGTTTATGTTTAAATTTATGTATAAATTTATGTTTAAATTTATGTTTAAGTTTATGTTTAAGTTTATGTTTTAATTTATGTTTTAATTTATGTTTAAATTAATGTATAAATTTATGTTTAAATTTATGTTTAAATTTATGTTTAAATTTATGTTTAAATTTATGTTTTAATTTTAGTTTAAATTTATGTTTAAATTTATGTTTAAATTTATGTTTAAATTTATGTTTAAATTTATGTTTAAATTTATGTTTAAATTTATGTTTAAATTTATGTTTGAATTTATGTTTAAATTTATGTTTAAATTTATGTTTAAATTTATGTTTAAATTTATGTTTAAATTTATGTTTAAATTTATGTTTAAATTTATGTTTAAATTTATGTTTTTAATTATGTTTAAATTTATGTTTAAATTTATGTTTAAATTTAAGTTTTTATTTATGTTTAAATTTATGTTTAAATTTATGTTTAAATTTATGTTTAAATTTATGTTTAAATTTATGTTTAAATTTATGTTTAAATTTATGTTTAAATTTATGTTTAAGTTTATGTTTAAATTTATGTTTAAATTTATGTTTAAATTTATGTTTTAATTTATGTTTAAATTTATGTTTAAATTTATGTTTAAATTTATGTTTAAATTTATGTTTTAAATTTATGTTTAAATTTATGTTTAAATTTATGTTTAAATTTATGTTTTTATTTATGTTTAAATTTATGTTTAAATTTATGTTTTAATTTATGTTTAAGTTTATGTTTAAATTTATGTTTAAATTTATGTTTAAATTTATGTTTAAATTTATGTTTAATGTTATGTTTAAATTTTTGTTTAAATTTATGTTTAAGTTTATGTTTAAATTTATGTTTAAATTTATGTTTAAATTTATGTTTAAATTTATGTTTTAATTTATGTTTAAATTTATGTTTAAATTTATGTTTAAATTTATGTTTTAATTTATGTCTAAATTTATGTTTAAATTTATGTTTTAATTTATGTTTAAATTTATGTTTAAATTTATGTTTAAGTTTATGTTTAAGTTTATGTTTTAATTTATGTTTAAATTTATGTTTAAATTTATGTTTAAATTTATGTTTAAATTTATGTTTAAATTTATGTTTAAATTTATGTTTGAATTTTATTTAAATTTATGTTTTAATTTATGTTTAAATTTATGTTTTAAATTATGTTTAAGTTTATGTTTAAATTTATGTTTTAATTTATGTTAAAATTTTTGTTTAAATTTATGTTTAAATTTAGACATAAATAAAAACATAAACTTAAATTTAAACATTGATTTTAAACATAAATTTAAACATAAATTTAAACATAAATTTAAACATTAATTTAAACATAAATTGAAACATAAATTTAAACATAAACTTAAACATAAACTTAAATATAAACATAAACATAAACATAAACATAAACATAAACATAAACATAAACATAAACATAAACATAAACATAAACATAAACATAAACATAAACTTAAACATAAACATAAACATAAACATAAACATAAACATAAACATAAACATAAACATAAACATAAACATAAACATAAACATAAACATAAACATAAACATAAACATAAACATAAACATAAACATAAACATAAACATAAACATAAACATAAACATAAACATAAACATAAACATAAACATAAACATAAACATAAACATAAACATAAACTTAAACATAAACAACAACATAAACATAAACATTATTTTAAATTGTAAAAAAGAATTGAGTCGAAAATCATCATTTGACTCAAATTACATCAAATAATGTCAAATCTAGTCATTTAAACACTAAATTTCCGATAAGTATCCAAACTGAAGGAATTGAATTAAAATAATTTGATCCGATTGTTATTAGTACGAATCGAGACGTTTATTATCAAAATAGACCGATTTAATACAAATCGAGTCGATTTGCAGTTGTTGTTATATGTTTATTTAGGTGTATGATTTAGTTTATGTTTAAAGCTTATGTTTATGTTTATGTTCATGTTTATGTTTATGTTTATGTTTATGTTTATGTTTATGTTTATGTTTATGTTTATGTTTATGTTTATGTTTATGTTTATGTTTATGTTTATGTTTATGTTTATGTTTATGTTTATGTTTATGTTTATGTTTATGTTTATGTTTATGTTTATGTTTATGTTTATGTTTATGTTTATGTTTATGTTTATGTTTATGTTTATGTTTATGTTTATGTTTATGTTTATGTTTATGTTTATGTTTATGTTTATGTTTATGTTTATGTTTATGTTTATGTTTATGTTTATGTTTATGTTTATGTTTATGTTTATGTTTATGTTTATGTTTATGTTTATGTTTATGTTTATGTTTATGTTTATGTTTATGTTTATGTTTATGTTTATGTTTATGTTTATGTTTATGTTTATGTTTATGTTTATGTTTATGTTTATGTTTATGTTTATGTTTATGTTTATGTTTATGTTTATGTTTATGTTTATGTTTATGTTTATGTTTATGTTTATGTTTATGTTTATGTTTATGTTTATGTTTATGTTTATGTTTATGTTTATGTTTATGTTTATGTTTATGTTTATGTTTATGTTTATGTTTATGTTTATGTTTATGTTTATGTTTAAATTTATGTTTATGTTTATGTTTATGTTTATGTTTAAATTTATGTTTAAATTTATGTTTAAATTTATGTTTTAATTTTAGTTTAAATTTATGTTTAAATTTATGTTTTAATTTTAGTTTAAATTTATGTTTAAATTTATGTTTAAATTTATGTTTAAATTTATGTTTAAGTTTATGTTTAAATTTATGTTTAAATTTATGTTTAAATTTATGTTTTAATTTATGTCTAAATTTATGTTTAAATTTATGTTTTAATTTATGTTTAAATTTATGTTTAAATTTATGTTTAAGTTTATGTTTAAGTTTATGTTTTAATTTATGTTTAAATTTATGTTTAAATTTATGTTTAAATTTATGTTTAAATTTATGTTTAAATTTATGTTTAAATTTATGTTTAAATTTATGTTTAAATATATGTTTAAATTTATGTTTAAATTTATGTTTAAGTTTATGTTTTAATTTATGTTTTAATTTATGTTTAAATTTATGTTTAAATTTATGTTTAAGTTTATGTTTAAGTTTATGTTTTAATTTATGTTTAAATTTATGTTTAAATTTATGTTTAAATTTATGTTTAAATTTATGTTTAAATTTATGTTTAAATTTATGTTTAAATTTATGTTTAAATATATGTTTAAATTTATGTTTAAATTTATGTTTAAGTTTATGTTTAAATTTATGTATAAATTTATGTTTTAATTTATGTTTAAATTTATGTTTAAGTTTATGTTTTAATTTATGTTTAAATTTATGTTTAAATTTATGTTTAAATTTATGTTTAAATTTATGTTTAAATTTATGTTTAAATATATGTTTAAATTTTTGTTTAAATTTATGTTTAAGTTTATGTTTAAATTTATGTTTAAATTTATGTTTAAATTTATGTTTAAATTTATGTTTTAATTTATGTTTAAATTTATGTTTAAATTTATGTTTAAATTTATGTTTTAATTTATGTCTAAATTTATGTTTAAATTTATGTTTTAATTTATGTTTAAATTTATGTTTAAATTTATGTTTAAGTTTATGTTTAAGTTTATGTTTTAATTTATGTTTAAATTTATGTTTAAATTTATGTTTAAATTTATGTTTAAATTTATGTTTAAATTTATGTCTAAATTTATGTTTAAATTTATGTTTAAATTTATGTTTAAATTTATGTTTTAATTTATGTTTAAATTTATGTTTAAATTTATGTTTAAATTTATGTTTAAATTTATGTTTAAATTTATGTTTAAATTTATGTTTAAATATATGTTTAAATTTATGTTTAAATTTATGTTTAAGTTTATGTTTAAATTTATGTATAAATTTATGTTTAAATTTATGTTTAAGTTTATGTTTAAGTTTATGTTTTAATTTATGTTTTAATTTATGTTTAAATTAATGTATAAATTTATGTTTAAATTTATGTTTAAATTTATGTTTAAATTTATGTTTAAATTTATGTTTTAATTTTAGTTTAAATTTATGTTTAAATTTATGTTTAAATTTATGTTTAAATTTATGTTTAAATTTATGTTTAAATTTATGTTTAAATTTATGTTTAAATTTATGTTTGAATTTATGTTTAAATTTATGTTTAAATTTATGTTTAAATTTATGTTTAAATTTATGTTTAAATTTATGTTTAAATTTATGTTTAAATTTATGTTTAAATTTATGTTTAAATTTATGTTTTTAATTATGTTTAAATTTATGTTTAAATTTATGTTTAAATTTAAGTTTTTATTTATGTTTAAATTTATGTTTAAATTTATGTTTAAATTTATGTTTAAATTTATGTTTAAATTTATGTTTAAATTTATGTTTAAATTTATGTTTAAATTTATGTTTAAGTTTATGTTTAAATTTATGTTTAAATTTATGTTTAAATTTATGTTTTAATTTATGTTTAAATTTATGTTTAAATTTATGTTTAAATTTATGTTTAAATTTATGTTTTAAATTTATGTTTAAATTTATGTTTAAATTTATGTTTAAATTTATGTTTTTATTTATGTTTAAATTGATGTTTAAATTTATGTTTAAATTTATGTTTTAATTTTAGTTTAAATTTATGTTTAAATTTATGTTTAAATTTATGTTTAAATTTATGTTTAATGTTATGTTTAAATTTTTGTTTAAATTTATGTTTAAGTTTATGTTTAAATTTATGTTTAAATTTATGTTTAAATTTATGTTTAAATTTATGTTTTAATTTATGTTTAAATTTATGTTTAAATTTATGTTTAAATTTATGTTTTAATTTATGTCTAAATTTATGTTTAAATTTATGTTTTAATTTATGTTTAAATTTATGTTTAAATTTATGTTTAAGTTTATGTTTAAGTTTATGTTTTAATTTATGTTTAAATTTATGTTTAAATTTATGTTTAAATTTATGTTTAAATTTATGTTTAAATTTATGTTTAAATTTATGTTTGAATTTTATTTAAATTTATGTTTTAATTTATGTTTAAATTTATGTTTTAAATTATGTTTAAGTTTATGTTTAAATTTATGTTTTAATTTATGTTAAAATTTTTGTTTAAATTTATGTTTAAATTTAGACATAAATTAAAACATAAACTTAAATTTAAACATTCATTTTAAACATAAATTTAAACATAAATTTAAACATAAATTTAAACATTAATTTAAACATAAATTGAAACATAAATTTAAACATAAACTTAAACATAAACTTAAATATAAACATAAACATAAACATAAACATAAACATAAACATAAACATAAACATAAACATAAACATAAACATAAACATAAACATAAACATAAACTTAAACATAAACATAAACATAAACATAAACATAAACATAAACATAAACATAAACATAAACATAAACATAAACATAAACATAAACATAAACATAAACATAAACATAAACATAAACATAAACATAAACATAAACATAAACATAAACATAAACATAAACATAAACATAAACATAAACATAAACATAAACATAAACATAAACATAAACATAAACATAAACTTAAACATAAACAACAACATAAACATAAACATTATTTTAAATTGTAAAAAAGAATTGAGTCGAAAATCATCATTTGACTCAAATTACATCAAATAATGTCAAATCTAGTCATTTAAACACTAAATTTCCGATAAGTATCCAAACTGAAGGAATTGAATTAAAATAATTTGATCCGATTGTTATTAGTACGAATCGAGACGTTTATTATCAAAATAGACCGATTTAATACAAATCGAGTCGATTTGCAGTTGTTGTTATATGTTTATTTAGGTGTATGATTTAGTTTATGTTTAAAGCTTATGTTTATGTTTATGTTCATGTTTATGTTTATGTTTATGTTTATGTTTATGTTTATGTTTATGTTTATGTTTATGTTTATGTTTATGTTTATGTTTATGTTTATGTTTATGTTTATGTTTATGTTTATGTTTATGTTTATGTTTATGTTTATGTTTATGTTTATGTTTATGTTTATGTTTATGTTTATGTTTATGTTTATGTTTATGTTTATGTTTATGTTTATGTTTATGTTTATGTTTATGTTTATGTTTATGTTTATGTTTATGTTTATGTTTATGTTTATGTTTATGTTTATGTTTATGTTTATGTTTATGTTTATGTTTATGTTTATGTTTATGTTTATGTTTATGTTTATGTTTTGTTTATGTTTATGTTTATGTTTATGTTTATGTTTATGTTTATGTTTATGTTTATGTTTATGTTTATGTTTATGTTTATGTTTATGTTTATGTTTATGTTTATGTTTATGTTTATGTTTATGTTTATGTTTATGTTTATGTTTATGTTTATGTTTATGTTTATGTTTATGTTTATGTTTAAATTTATGTTTAAATTTATGTTTAAGTTAATGTTAAAATTTATGTTAAAATTTATGTTTAAATTTATGTTTAAATTTATGTTTAAATTTATGTTTAAATTTATGTTTAAATTTATGTTTTAATTTATGTTTAAATTTATGTTTAAATTTATGTTTAATTTTAGTTTAAATTTATGTTTAAATTTATGTTTGAATTTTTGTTTAAATTTATGTTTAAATTTATGTTTAAATTTATGTTTAAATTTATGTTTAAATTTATGTTTAAATTTATGTTTAAATTTATGTTTAAATTTATGTTTAAATTTATGTTTTTATTTATGTTTAAATTTATGTTTAAATTTATGTTTAAATTTATGTTTTAATTTTAGTTTTAATTTATGTTTAAATTTATGTTTAAGTTTATGTTTAAGTTTATGTTTAAATTTATGTTTAAATTTATGTTTAAATTTATGTTAAATTTATGTTTAAATTTATGTTTAAGTTTAAGTTTTTATTTATGTTTAAATTTATGTTTAAATTTATGTTTAAATTTATGTTTAAATTTATGTTTTAAATTTATGTTTAAATTTATGTTTAAATTTATGTTTTAATTTATGTTTAAATTAATGTATAAATTTATTTTTAAATTTATGTTTAAATTTATGTTTAAATTTATGTTTAAATTTATGTTTAAATTTATGTTTAAATTTATGTTTAAATTTATGTTAAATTTATGTTTAAATTTATGTTTAAGTTTAAGTTTTTATTTATGTTTAAATTTATGTTTAAATTTATGTTTAAATTTATGTTTAAATTTATGTTTTAAATTTATGTTTAAATTTATGTTTAAATTTATGTTTTTATTTATGTTTAAATTTATGTTTAAATTTATGTTTAAATTTATGTTTTAATTTTAGTTTAAATTTATGTTTAAATTTATGTTTAAATTTATGTTTAAATTTATGTTTAAATTTATGTTTAAATTTTTGTTTAAATTTATGTTTAAGTTTATGTTTAAATTTATGTTTAAATTTATGTTTAAATTTATGTTTAAATTTATGTTTTAATTTATGTTTAAATTTATGTTTAAATTTATGTTTTAATTTTAGTTTAAATTTATGTTTAAATTTATGTTTAAATTTATGTTTAAATTTATGTTTAAATTTATGTTTAAATTTTTGTTTAAATTTATGTTTAAGTTTATGTTTAAATTTATGTTTAAATTTATGTTTAAATTTATGTTTAAATTTATGTTTTAATTTATGTTTAAATTTATGTTTAAATTTATGTTTAAATTTATGTTTAAATTTATGTTTAAATTTATGTTTAAATTTATGTTTAAATTTATGTTTTAATTTTAGTTTTAATTTATGTTTAAATTTATGTTTAAATTTATGTTTAAATTTATGTTTAAATTTATGTTTAAGTTTATGTTTAAATTTATGTTTAAATTTATGTTTAAATTTATGTTTAAATTTAAGTTTTTATTTATGTTTAAATTTATGTTTAAATTTATGTTTAAGTTTATGTTTAAATTTATGTTTAAATTTATGTTTAAATTTATGTTTTAATTTATGTTTAAATTTATGTTTAAATTTATGTTTAAATTTATGTTTAAATTTATGTTTTAAATTTATGTTTAAATTTATGTTTAAATTTATGTTTTTATTTATGTTTAAATTTATGTTTAAATTTATGTTTAAATTTATGTTTTAATTTTAGTTTAAATTTATGTTTAAATTTATGTTTAAATTTATGTTTAAATTTATGTTTAATGTTATGTTTAAATTTTTGTTTAAATTTATGTTTAAGTTTATGTTTATAATTATGTTTAAATTTATGTTTAAATTTATGTTTAAATTTATGTTTAAATTTATGTTTAAATTTATGTTTAAATTTATGTTTAAATATATGTTTAAATATATGTTTAAATTTATGTTTAAATTTATGTTTAAATTTATGTTTAAATTTATGTTCAAATTTATGTTTAAATTTATGTTTAAGTTTATGTTTAAATTTATGTTTAAATTTAAACATAAATTTAATCATAAATTTTTTTTTGTTTTAATTTATGTTTAAATTTAAACATAAATTTAATCATAAATTTAGACATAAATTAAAACATAAACTTAAATTTAAACATAAACATAAAATTAAACATTCATTTTAAACATAAATTTAAACATAAATTTAAACATAAATTTAAACATTAATTTAAACATAAATTGAAACTTAAATATAAACATAAGCATTAACATAAACATAAACGTAAACATTAACTTAAACATAAACATAAACATAAACATAAACATAAACATAAACATAAACATAAACATAAACATAAACATAAACATAAACATAAACATAAACATAAACATAAACATAAACATAAACATAAACATAAACATAAACATAAACATAAACTTAAACATAAACAACAACATAAACAAAAACATTATTTTTAATTGTAAAAAAGAATTGAGTCGAAATTCATCATTTGACTCAAATAACATCAAATAATGTCAAATCTAGTCATTTAAACACTAAATTTCCGATAAGTATCCAAACTGAAGGAATTGAATTAATATAATTTGATCCGATTGTTATTGGTACGAATCGAGACGTTTATTATCAAAATAGACCGATTTAATACAAATCGAGTCGATTTGCTGTTGTTGTTATATGTTTATTTAGTTTATGTTTAATGCTTATGTTTATGTTTTTGTTTATGTTTATGTTTATGTTTATGTTTATGTTTATGTTTATGTTTATGTTTATGTTTATGTTTATGTTTATGTTTATGTTTATGTTTATGTTTATGTTTATGTTTATGTTTATGTTTATGTTTATGTTTAAATTTATGTTTAAATTTATGTTTAAATTTATGTTTAAGTTAATGTTAAAATTTATGTTAAAATTTATGTTTAAATTTATGTTTAAATTTATGTTTAAATTTATGTTTAAATTTATGTTTAAATTTATGTTTAAATTTATGTTTTAATTTATGTTTAAATTTATGTTTAAATTTATGTTTAATTTTATGTTTAAATTTATGTTTAAATTTATGTTTAAATTTATGTTTAAATTTATGTTTAAATTTATGTTTAAATTTATGTTTAAATTTATGTTTAAATTTATGTTTAAATTTATGTTTTAATTTATTTTTAAATTTATGTTTAAATTTATGTTTAAGTTTATGTTTAAGTTTACGTTTAAATTTATGTTTAAATTTATGTTTAAATTTATGTTTAAATTTATGTTTAAATTTATGTTTAAATTTATGTTTAAATTTATGTTTAAATTTATGTTTTAAATTTATGTTTAAATTTATGTTTAAATTTATGTTTAAATTTATGTTTAAATTTATGTTTAAATTTATGTTTAAGTTTATGTTTAAGTTTATGTTTAAATTTATGTTTAAATTTATGTTTAAATTTATGTTTTAAATTTATGTTTAAATTTATGTTTAAATTTATGTTTTTATTTATGTTTAAATTTATGTTTAAATTTATGTTTAAATATATGTTTTAATTTTAGTTTAAATTTATGTTTAAATTTATGTTTAAATTTATGTTTAAATTTATGTTTAAATTTATGTTTAAATTTATGTTTAAATTTATGTTTAAATTTATGTTTAAATTTATGTTTAAATTTATGTTTAAATTTATGTTTAGGTTTATGTTAAAATTTATGTTTAAATTTATGTTTAAATTTATGTTTAAATTTATATTTAAATTTATGTTTAAATTTATGTTTAAATTTATGTTTTTATTTATGTTTAACTTTATGTTTAAATTTATGTTTAAATTTATGTTTAAATTTATGTTTTAATTTTAGTTTAAATTTATGTTTAAATTTATGTTTAAATTTATGTTTAAATTTATGTTTAAATTTATGTTTAAATTTATGTTTAAATTTATGTTTAAATTTATGTTTAAATTTATGTTTAAATTTATGTTTAAATTTTTGTTTAAATTTATGTTTAAGTTTATGTTTAAATTTATGTTTAAATTTATGTTTAAATTTATGTTTAAATTTATGTTTTAATTTATGTTTAAATTTATGTTTAAATTTATGTTTAAATTTATGTTTTAATTTATGTTTAAATTTATGTTTAAATTTATGTTTAAATTTTAGTTTAAATTTATGTTTATGTTTAAATTTATGTTTAAATTTATGTTTAAATTTATGTTTAAATTTATGTTTAAATTTATGTTTAAATTTATGTTTAAATTTATGTTTAAATTTATGTTTAAGTTTATGTTTAAGTTTATGTTTAAATATATGTTTAAATTTATGTTTAAATATATGTTTAAATTTATGTTTAAATTTATGTTTAAATTTATGTTTTAAATTTATGTTTAAATTTATGTTTAAATTTAAGTTTTTATTTATGTTTAAATTTATGTTTAAATTTATGTTTAAATTTATGTTTTAATTTTAGTTTAAATTTATGTTTAAATTTATGTTTAAATTTATGTTTAAATTTATGTGTAAATTTATGTTTAAATTTATGTTTAAATTTATGTTTAAATTTATGTTTAAATTTATGTTTAAATTTATGTTTAAGTTTATGTTTAAATTTATGTTTAAATTTATGTTTAAATTTATGTTTAAATTTATGTTTTAATTTATGTTTAAATTTATGTTTAAATTTATGTTTTAATTTATGTTTAAATTTATGTTTAAATTTATGTTTAAATTTATGTTTAAATTTATGTTTAAATTTATGTTTAAATTTATGTTTAAATTTATGTTTAAATTTATGTTTAAATATATGTTTAAATTTATGTTTAAATTTATGTTTAAATTTATGTTTAAATTTATGTTTAAATTTATGTTTAAATTTATGTTTAAATTTATGTTTAAATTTATGTTTAAATTTATGTTTAAATTTATGTTTTAATTTATTTTTAAATTTATGTTTAAATTTATGTTTAAATTTATGTTAAAATTTATGTTTAAATTTATGTTTTAATTTATGTTTAAATTTATGTTTAAATTTATGTTTAAATTTATGTTTAAATTTATGTTTAAATTTATGTTTAAATTTATGTTTAAATTTATGTTTAAATTTATGTTTAAATTTATGTTTAAATTTATGTTTAAATTTATGTTTAAATTTATGTTTAAATTTATGTTTAAATTTATGTTTAAATTTATGTTTTAATTTTAGTTTAAATTTATGTTTAAATTTATGTTTAAATTTATGTTTAAGTTTATGTTTAAGTTTATGTTTAAATTTATGTTTAAATTTATGTTTAAATTTATGTTTAAATTTATGTTTAAATTTATGTTTAAATTTATGTTTAAATTTATGTTTTAATTTATGTTTAAATTAATGTTTAAATTTATGTTTAAATTTATGTTTAAATTTATGTTTAAATTTATGTTTAAATTTATGTTTAAATTTATGTTTAAATTTATGTTTAAATTTATGTTTAAGTTTATGTTTAAGTTTATGTTTTAATTTATGTTTTAATTTATGTTTAAATTAATGTATAAATTTATGTTTAAATTTATGTTTAAATTTATGTTTTAATTTTAGTTTAAATTTATGTTTAAATTTATGTTTAAATTTATGTTTAATTTTATGTTTAAATTTATGTTTAAATTTATGTTTAAATTTATGTTTAAATTTATGTTTGAATTTATGTTTAAATTTATGTTTAAATTTATGTTTAAATTTATGTTTAAATTTATGTTTTTATTTATGTTTAAATTTATGTTTAAATTTATGTTTAAATTTATGTTTTAATTTTAGTTTTAATTTATGTTTAAATTTATGTTTAAATTTATGTTTAAATTTATGTTTAAATTTATGTTTAAGTTTATGTTTAAATTAATGTTTAAATTTATGTTTAAATTTATGTTTAAATTTAAGTTTTTATTTATGTTTAAATTTATGTTTAAATTTATGTTTAAATTTATGTTCAAATTTATGTTTAAATTTAAGTTTAAATTTATGTTTAAATTTATGTTTAAATTTATGTTTATGTTTATGTTTATGTTTATGTTTATGTTTATGTTTATGTTTATGTTTATGTTTATGTTTATGTTTATGTTTATGTTTATGTTTATGTTTATGTTTAAGTTTATGTTTATGTTTATGTTTATGTTTATGTTTATGTTTATGTTTATGTTTATGTTTATGTTTATGTTTATGTTTATGTTTATGTTTATGTTTATGTTTATGTTTATGTTTATGTTTATGTTTATGTTTATGTTTATGTTTATGTTTATGTTTATGTTTATGTTTATGTTTATGTTTATGTTTATGTTTATGTTTATGTTTATGTTTATGTTTATGTTTATGTTTATGTTTATGTTTATGTTTATGTTTATGTTTATGTTTATGTTTATGTTTATGTTTATGTTTATGTTTATGTTTATGTTTATGTTTATGTTTATGTTTATGTTTATGTTTATGTTTATGTTTATGTTTATGTTTATGTTTATGTTTATGTTTATGTTTATGTTTATGTTTATGTTTATGTTTATGTTTATGTTTATGTTTATGTTTATGTTTATGTTTATGTTTATGTTTATGTTTATGTTTATGTTTATGTTTATGTTTATGTTTATGTTTATGTTTATGTTTATGTTTATGTTTATGTTTATGTTTATGTTTATGTTTATGTTTATGTTTATGTTTATGTTTATGTTTATGTTTATGTTTATGTTTATGTTTATGTTTATGTTTATGTTTATGTTTATGTTTATGTTTAAATTTATGTTTATGTTTATGTTTATGTTTATGTTTAAATTTATGTTTAAATTTATGTTTAAATTTATGTTTTAATTTTAGTTTAAATTTATGTTTAAATTTATGTTTAAATTTATGTTTAAATTTATGTTTAAGTTTATGTTTAAATTTATGTTTAAATTTATGTTTAAATTTATGTTTAAATTTATGTTTAAATTTATGTTTAAATTTATGTTTAAATTTATGTTTAAATTTATGTTTAAATTTATGTTTTAATTTATGTTTAAATTTATGTTTAAATTTATGTTTAAATTTATGTTTAAATTTATGGTTAAATTTATGTTTAAATTTATGTTTAAATTTATGTTTAAATTTATGTTTAAGTTTATGTTTAAATTTATGTATAAATTTATGTTTAAATTTATGTTTAAGTTTATGTTTAAGTTTATGTTTTAATTTATGTTTAAATTTATGTTTAAATTTATGTTTAAATTTATGTTAAAATTTATGTTTTAATTTATGTTTAAATTTATGTTTAAATTTATGTTTAAATTTATGTTTAAATTTATGTTTAAATTTATGTTTAAATTTATGTTTAAATTTATGTTTAAATTTATGTTTGAATTTATGTTTAAATTTATGTTTAAATTTATGTTTAAATTTATGTTTAAGTTTATGTTTAAATTTATGTTTAAATTTATGTTTAAATTTATGTTTAAATTTATGTTTAAATTTATGTTTAAATTTATGTTTAAATTTATGTTTAAATTTATGTTTAAATTTATGTTTAAATTTATGTTTAAATTTATGTTTAAATTTATGTTTAATTTAAGTTTTTATTTATGTTTAAATTTATGTTTAAATTTATGTTTAAATTTATGTTTAAATTTATGTTTAAATTTATGTTTAAATTTATGTTTAAATTTATGTTTAAATTTATGTTTTAATTTTAGTTTAAATTTATGTTTAAATTTATGTTTAAATTTATGTTTAAATTTATGTTTAAATTTATGTTTTAATTTATTTTTAAATTTATGTTTAAATTTATGTTTAAATTTAGACATAAATTAAAACATAAACTTAAATTTAAACATTCATTTTAAACATAAATTTAAACATAAATTTAAACATTAATTTAAACATAAATTGAAACATAAATTTAAACATAAACTTAAACATAAACTTAAATATAAACATAAACATAAACATAAACATAAACATAAACATAAACATAAACATAAACATAAACATAAACATAAACATAAACATAAACATAAACATAAACATAAACATAAACATAAACATAAACATAAACATAAACATAAACATAAACATAAACATAAACATAAACATAAACTTAAACATAAACATAAACATAAACATAAACATAAACATAAACTTAAACATAAACATAAACATAAACATAAACATAAACATAAACATAAACATAAACATAAACATAAACATAAACATAAACATAAACATAAACATAAACATAAACATAAACATAAACATAAACATAAACATAAACATAAACATAAACATAAACATAAACATAAACATAAACATAAACATAAACATAAACATAAACATAAACATAAACATAAACATAAACATAAACATAAACATAAACATAAACATAAACATAAACATAAACATAAACATAAACATAAACATAAACATAAACATAAACATAAACATAAACATAAACATAAACATAAACTTAAACATAAACAACAACATAAACATAAACATTATTTTTAATTGTAAAAAAGAATTGAGTCGAAAATCATCATTTGACTCAAATTACAACAAATAATGTCAATTCTAGTCATTTAAACACTAAATTTCCGATAAGTATCCAAACTGAAGGAATTGAATTAAAATAATTTGATCCGATTGTTATTAGTACGAATCGAGACGTTTATTATCAAAATAGACCGATTTAATACAAATCGAGTCGATTTGCAGTTGTTGTTATATGTTTATTTAGGTGTATGATTTAGTTTATGTTTAAAGTTTATGTTTATATTTATGTTCATGTTTATGTTTATGTTTATGTTTATGTTTATGTTTATGTTTATGTTTATGTTTATGTTTATGTTTATGTTTATGTTTATGTTTATGTTTATGTTTATGTTTATGTTTATGTTTATGTTTATGTTTATGTTTATGTTTATGTTTATATTTATGTTTATGTTTATGTTTATGTTTATTATTATGTTTATGTTTATGTTTATGTTTATGTTTATGTTTATGTTTATGTTTATGTTTATGTTTATGTTTATGTTTATGTTTATGTTTATGTTTATGTTTATGTTTATGTTTATGTTTATGTTTATGTTTATGTTTATGTTTATGTTTATGTTTATGTTTATGTTTATGTTTATGTTTATGTTTATGTTTATGTTTATGTTTATGTTTAAATTTATGTTTAAATTTATGTTTTTATTTATGTTTAAATTTATGTTAAAGTTTATGTTTAAATTTATGTTTAAATTTATGTTTAAATTTATGTTTAAATTTATGTTTAAATTTATGTTTAAATTTATGTTTAAGTTTATGTTTAAGTTTATGTTTAAGTTTATGTTTAAATTTATGTTTAAATTTATGTTTAATATTATGTTTAAATTTATGTTTAAATTTATTTTTTAAATTTATGTTTAAATTTATGTTTAAATTTATGTTTTTATTTATGTTTAAATTTATGTTTAAATTTATGTTTAAATTTATGTTTTAATTTTAGTTTAAATTTATGTTTAAATTTATGTTTAAATTTATGTTTAAATTTATGTTTAAATTTATGTTTAAATTTAAACATAAATTTATGTTTAAATTTATGTTTAAATTTATGTTTAAATTTATGTTTAAATTTATGTTTAAATATATGTTTAAATTTATGTTTAAATTTATGTTTAAATTTATGTTTAAATTTAAACATAAATTTAATCATAAATTTTTTTTTGTTTAAATTTTATGGTTTTTTAATTTAAACATAAATTTAATCATAAATTTAGACATAAATTAAAACATAAACTTAAATTTAAACATAAACATAAAATTAAACATTCATTTTAAACATAAATTTAAACATAAATTTAAACATAAATTTAAACATTAATTTAAACATAAATTGAAACTTAAATTTAAACATGAACTTAAACATAAACTTAAATATAAACATAAGCATTAACATAAACATAAACGTAAACATTAACTTAAACATAAACATAAACATAAACATAAACATAAACATAAACATAAACATAAACATAAACATAAACATAAACATAAACATAAACATAAACATAAACATAAACATAAACATAAACATAAACATAAACATAAACATAAACATAAACATAAACATAAACATAAACATAAACTTAAACATAAACAACAACATAAACAAAAACATTATTTTTAATTGTAAAAAAGAATTGAGTCGAAATTCATCATTTGACTCAAATAACATCAAATAATGTCAAATCTAGTCATTTAAACACTAAATTTCCGATAAGTATCCAAACTGAAGGAATGAATTAATATAATTTGATCCGATTGTTATTGGAACGAATCGAGACGTTTATTATCAAAATAGACCGATTTAATACAAATCGAGTCAATTTGCTGTTGTTGTTATATGTTTATTTAGTTTATGTTTAATGCTTATGTTTATGTTTATGTTTATGTTTATGTTTATGTTTATGTTTATGTTTATGTTTATGTTTATGTTTATGTTTATGTTTATGTTTATGTTTATGTTTATGTTTATGTTTATGTTTATGTTTATGTTTATGTTTATGTTTATGTTTATGTTACTGTTTATGTTACTGTTTATGTTTATGTTTATGTTTATGTTTATGTTTATGTTTATGTTTATGTTTATGTTTAAGTTTATGTTTTGTTTAAGTTTATGTTTTAATTTATGTTTAAATTTATGTTTAAATTTATGTTTAAATTTATGTTTAAGTTTATGTTAAAATTTATGTTTAAATTTATGTTTAAATTTATGTTTAAATTTATGTTTAAATTTATGTTTAAATTTATGTTTAAATTTATGTTTAAATTTATGTTTAAATTTATGTTTAAATTTATGTTTAAATTTATGTTTAAATTTATGTTTAAATTTATGTTTAAATTTATGTTTTAATTTATGTTTAAATTTATGTTTAAATTTATGTTTAAATTTATGTTTAAATTTATGGTTAAATTTATGTTTAAATTTATGTTTAAATTTATGTTTAAATTTATGTTTAAGTTTATGTTTAAATTTATGTATAAATTTATGTTTAAATTTATGTTTAAGTTTATGTTTAAGTTTATGTTTTAATTTATGTTTAAATTTATGTTTAAATTTATGTTTAAATTTATGTTAAAATTTATGTTTTAATTTATGTTTAAATTTATGTTTAAATTTATGTTTAAATTTATGTTTAAATTTATGTTTAAATTTATGTTTAAATTTATGTTTAAATTTATGTTTAAATTTATGTTTGAATTTATGTTTAAATTTATGTTTAAATTTATGTTTAAATTTATGTTTAAGTTTATGTTTAAATTTATGTTTAAATTTATGTTTAAATTTATGTTTAAATTTATGTTAAAATTTATGTTTAAATTTATGTTTAAATTTATGTTTAAATTTATGTTTAAATTTATGTTTAAGTTTATGTTTAAATTTATGTTTAAATTTATGTTTAAATTTATGTTTAAATTTATGTTTAAATTTATGTTTAAATTTATGTTTAAATTTATGTTTTAATTTATGTTTAAATTAATGTTTAAATTTATGTTTAAATTTATGTTTAAATTTATGTTTAAATTTATGTTTAAATTTATGTTTAAATTTATGTTTAAATTTATGTTTTAATTTTAGTTTAAATTTATGTTTAAATTTATGTTTAAATTTATGTTTAAATTTATGTTTAAATTTATGTTTAAATTTATGTTTAAATTTATGTTTAAATGTATGTTTAAATTTATGTTAAAATTTATGTTTAAATTTATGTTTAAATTTAAACATAAATTTAATCATAAATTTTTTTTTGTTTAAATTTTATGGTTTTTTAATTTAAACATAAATTTAATCATAAATTTAGACATAAATTAAAACATAAACTTAAATTTAAACATAAACATAAAATTAAACATTCATTTTAAACATAAATTTAAACATAAATTTAAACATAAATTTAAACATTAATTTAAACATAAATTGAAACTTAAATTTAAACATGAACTTAAACATAAACTTAAATATAAACATAAGCATTAACATAAACATAAACGTAAACATTAACTTAAACATAAACATAAACATAAACATAAACATAAACATAAACATAAACATAAACATAAACATAAACATAAACATAAACATAAACATAAACATAAACATAAACTTAAACATAAACATAAACATAAACATAAACATAAACATAAACATAAACATAAACATAAACATAAACATAAACATAAACATAAACATAAACATAAACATAAACATAAACATAAACATAAACATAAACATAAACATAAACATAAACATAAACATAAACATAAACATAAACATAAACATAAACATAAACATAAACATAAACATAAACATAAACATAAACATAAACATAAACATAAACATAAACATAAACATAAACATAAACATAAACATAAACATAAACATAAACATAAACTTAAACATAAACAACAACATAAACATAAACATTATTTTTAATTGTAAAAAAGAATTGAGTCGAAATTCATCATTTGACTCAAATAACATCAAATAATGTCAAATCTAGTCATTTAAACACTAAATTTCCGATAAGTATCCAAACTGAAGGAATGAATTAATATAATTTGATCCGATTGTTATTGGAACGAATCGAGACGTTTATTATCAAAATAGACCGATTTAATACAAATCGAGTCAATTTGCTGTTGTTGTTATATGTTTATTTAGTTTATGTTTAATGCTTATGTTTATGTTTATGTTTATGTTTATGTTTATGTTTATGTTTATGTTTATGTTTATGTTTATGTTTATGTTTATGTTTATGTTTATAATTATGTTTATGTTTATGTTTATGTTTATGTTTATGTTTATGTTTATGTTTATGTTTATGTTTATGTTTATGTTTATGTTTATGTTTATGTTTATGTTTATGTTTATGTTTATGTTTAAGTTTATGTTTTGTTTAAGTTTATGTTTTAATTTATGTTTAAATTTATGTTTAAATTTATGTTTAAATTTATGTTTAAGTTTATGTTAAAATTTATGTTTAAATTTATGTTTAAATTTATGTTTAAATTTATGTTTAAATTTATGTTTAAATTTATGTTTAAATTTATGTTTAAATTTATGTTTAAATTTATGTTTAAATTTATGTTTTAATTTATGTTTAAATTTATGTTTAAATTTATGTTTAAATTTATGTTTAAATTTATGTTTAAATTTATGTTTAAATTTATGTTTAAATTTATGTTTAAATTTATGTTTAAGTTTATGTTTAAATTTATGTTTAAGTTTATGTTTAAATTTATGTTTAAATTTATGTTTAAATTTATGTTTAAATTTATGTTTAAATATATGTTTAAATTTATGTTTAAATTTATGTTTAAATTTATGTTTAAATTTATGTTTGAATTTATGTTTAAATTTATGTTTAAATTTATGTTTAAATTTATGTTTAAGTTTATGTTTAAATTTATGTTTAAATTTATGTTTAAATTTATGTTTAAATTTATGTTTAAATTTATGTTTAAATTTATGTTTAAATTTATGTTTAAATTTATGTTTAAATTTATGTTTAAATTTATGTTTAAATTTATGTTTAAATATATGTTTAAATTTATGTTTAAATTTATGTTTAAATTTATGTTTAAATTTATGTTCAAATTTATGTTTAAATTTATGTTTAAGTTTATGTTAAAATTTATGTTTAAATTTATGTTTAAATTTATGTTTAAATTTAAACATAAATTTAATCATAAATTTTTTTTTGTTTAAATTTATGTTTAAATTTAAACATAAATTTAATCATAAATTTAGACATAAATTAAAACATAAACTTAAATTTAAACATAAACATAAAATTAAACATTCATTTTAAACATAAATTTAAACATAAATTTAAACATAAATTTAAACATTAATTTAAACATAAATTGAAACTTAAATATAAACATAAGCATTAACATAAACATAAACGTAAACATTAACTTAAACATAAACATAAACATAAACATAAACATAAACATAAACATAAACATAAACATAAACATAAACATAAACATAAACATAAACATAAACATAAACATAAACATAAACATAAACATAAACATAAACATAAACAACAACATAAACAAAAACATTATTTTTAATTGTAAAAAAGAATTGAGTCGAAATTCATCATTTGACTCAAATAACATCAAATAATGTCAAATCTAGTCATTTAAACACTAAATTTCCGATAAGTATCCAAACTGAAGGAATTGAATTAATATAATTTGATCCGATTGTTATTGGTACGAATCGAGACGTTTATTATCAAAATAGACCGATTTAATACAAATCGAGTCGATTTGCTGTTGTTGTTATATGTTTATTTAGTTTATGTTTAATGCTTATGTTTATGTTTATGTTTATGTTTATGTTTATGTTTATGTTTATGTTTATGTTTATGTTTATGTTTATGTTTATGTTTATGTTTATGTTTATGTTTATGTTTATGTTTAGGTTTATGTTTATGTTTATGTTTATGTTTAAATTTATGTTTAAATTTATGTTTAAATTTATGTTTAAGTTAATGTTAAAATTTATGTTAAAGTTTATGTTTAAATTTATGTTTAAATTTATGTTTAAATTTATGTTTAAATTTATGTTTTAATTTATGTTTTAATTTATGTTTAAATTTATGTTTAAATTTATGTTTAAATTTATGTTTAAATTTATGTTTAAATTTATGTTTAAATTTATGTTTAAATTTATGTTTAAGTTTATGTTTAAATTTATGTTTAAGTTTATGTTTAAATTTATGTTTAAATTTATGTTTAAATTTATGTTTAAATTTATGTTTAAATATATGTTTAAATTTATGTTTAAATTTATGTTTAAATTTATGTTTAAATTTATGTTTGAATTTATGTTTAAATTTATGTTTAAATTTATGTTTAAATTTATGTTTAAGTTTATGTTTAAATTTATGTTTAAATTTATGTTTAAATTTATGTTTAAATTTATGTTTAAATTTATGTTTAAATTTATGTTTAAATTTATGTTTAAATTTATGTTTAAATTTATGTTTAAATTTATGTTTAAATATATGTTTAAATTTATGTTTAAATTTATGTTTAAATTTATGTTTAAATTTATGTTCAAATTTATGTTTAAATTTATGTTTAAGTTTATGTTAAAATTTATGTTTAAATTTATGTTTAAATTTATGTTTAAATTTAAACATAAATTTAATCATAAATTTTTTTTTGTTTAAATTTATGTTTAAATTTAAACATAAATTTAATCATAAATTTAGACATAAATTAAAACATAAACTTAAATTTAAACATAAACATAAAATTAAACATTCATTTTAAACATAAATTTAAACATAAATTTAAACATTAATTTAAACATAAATTGAAACTTAAATTTAAACATGAACTTAAACATAAACTTAAATATAAACATAAGCATTAACATAAACATAAACGTAAACATTAACTTAAACATAAACATAAACATAAACATAAACATAAACATAAACATAAACATAAACATAAACATAAACATAAACATAAACATAAACATAAACATAAACATAAACATAAACATAAACATAAACATAAACTTAAACATAAACAACAACATAAACAAAAACATTATTTTTAATTGTAAAAAAGAATTGAGTCGAAATTCATCATTTGACTCAAATAACATCAAATAATGTCAAATCTAGTCATTTAAACACTAAATTTCCGATAAGTATCCAAACTGAAGGAATTGAATTAATATAATTTGATCCGATTGTTATTGGTACGAATCGAGACGTTTATTATCAAAATAGACCGATTTAATACAAATCGAGTCGATTTGCTGTTGTTGTTATATGTTTATTTAGTTTATGTTTAATGCTTATGTTTATGTTTATGTTTATGTTTATGTTTATGTTTATGTTTATGTTTATGTTTATGTTTATGTTTATGTTTATGTTTATGTTTATGTTTATGTTTATGTTTATGTTTATGTTTATGTTTAGGTTTATGTTTATGTTTATGTTTATGTTTAAATTTATGTTTAAATTTATGTTTAAATTTATGTTTAAGTTAATGTTAAAATTTATGTTAAAGTTTATGTTTAAATTTATGTTTAAATTTATGTTTAAATTTATGTTTAAATTTATGTTTTAATTTATGTTTAAATTTATGTTTAAATTTATGTTTAATTTTATGTTTAAATTTATGTTTAATTTTATGTTTAAATTTATGTTTAAATTTATGTTTAAATTTATGTTTAAATTTATGTTTAAATTTATGTTTATATTTATGTTTAAGTTTATGTTTAAATTTATGTTTAAGTTTATGTTTAAATTTATGTTTAAATTTATGTTTAAATTTATGTTTAAATTTATGTTTAAATATATGTTTAAATTTATGTTTAAATTTATGTTTAAATTTATGTTTAAATTTATGTTTGAATTTATGTTTAAATTTATGTTTAAATTTATGTTTAAATTTATGTTTAAATTTATGTTTAATTTTATGTTTAAATTTATGTTTAAATTTATGTTTAAATTTATGTTTAAATTTATGTTTAAATTTATGTTTAAATTTATGTTTAAATTTATGTTTAAATTTATGTTTAAATTTATGTTTTTATTTATGTTTAAATTTATGTTTAAATTTATGTTTAAATTTATGTTTTAATTTTAGTTTAAATTTATGTTTAAATTTATGTTTAAATTTATGTTTAAATTTATGTTTAAGTTTATGTTTAATTTATGTTTAAATTTATGTTTAAATTTATGTTTAAATTTATGTTTAAATTTATGTTTAAATTTATGTTTAAATTTATGTTTTAATTTTAGTTTAAATTTATGTTTAAATTTATGTTTAAATTTATGTTTAAATTTATGTTTAAATTTATGTTTAAATTTATGTTTAAATTTATATTTAAATTTATGTTTAAATTTATGTTTAAATTTATGTTTTAATTTATGTTTAAATTTATGTTTAAATTTATGTTTAAATTTATGTTTAAATTTATGTTTAAATTTATGTTTAAATTTATGTTTAAATTTATGTTTAAATTTATGTTTAAATTTATGTTTAAATTTATGTTTTTATTTATGTTTAAATTTATGTTTAAATTTATGTTTAAGTTTATGTTTAAATTTATGTTTAAATTTATGTTTAAATTTATGTTTAAATTTATGGTTTAATTTATGTTTAAATTTATGTTTAAATTTATGTTTAAATTTATGTTTTAATATATGTCTAAATTTATGTTTAAATTTATGTTTTAATTTATGTTTAAATTTATGTTTAAATTTATGTTTAAGTTTATGTTTAAGTTTATGTTTTAATTTATGTTTAAATTTATGTTTAAATTTATGTTTAAATTTATGTTTAAATTTATGTTTAAGTTTATGTTTAAGTTTATGTTTTAATTTATGTTTAAATTTATGTTTAAATTTATGTTTAAATTTATGTTTAAATTTATGTTTAAATTTATGTTTAAATTTATGTTTGAATTTTATTTAAATTTATGTTTTAATTTATGTTTAAATTTATGTTTTAAATTATGTTTAAGTTTATGTTTAAATTTATGTTTTAATTTATGTTTAAATTTTTGTTTAAATTTATGTTTAAATTTAGACATAAATTTATGTTTAAATTTAGACATAAATTAAAACATAAACTTAAATTTAAACATTCATTTTAAACATAAATTTAAACATAAATTTAAACATAAATTTAAACATTAATTTAAACATAAATTGAAACATAAATTTAAACATAAACTTAAACATAAACTTAAATATAAACATAAACATTAACATAAACATAAACAACAACATAAACATAAACATTATTTTTAATTGTAAAAAAGAATTGAGTCGAAAATCATCATTTGACTCAAATTACATCAAATAATGTCAAATCTAGTCATTTAAACACTAAATTTCCGATAAGTATCCAAACTGAAGGAATTGAATTAAAATAATTTGATCCGATTGTTATTAGTACGAATCGAGACGTTTATTATCAAAATAGACCGATTTAATACAAATCGAGTCGATTTGCAGTTGTTGTTATATGTTTATTTAGGTGTATGATTTAGTTTATGTTTAAAGCTTATGTTTATGTTTATGTTCATGTTTATGTTTATGTTTATGTTTATGTTTATGTTTATGTTTATGTTTATGTTTATGTTTATGTTTATGTTTATGTTTATGTTTATGTTTATGTTTATGTTTATGTTTATGTTTATGTTTATGTTTATGTTTATGTTTATGTTTATGTTTATGTTTATGTTTATGTTTATGTTTATGTTTATGTTTATGTTTATGTTTATGTTTAAATTTATGTTTAAATTTATGTTTAATTTTATGTTTTAATTTTAGTTTAAATTTATGTTTAAATTTATGTTTAAATTTATGTTTAAATTTATGTTTAAGTTTATGTTTAAATTTATGTTTAAATTTATGTTTAAATTTATGTTTAAATTTATGTTTAAATTTATGTTTAAATTTATGTTTTAATTTATGTTTAAATTAATGTTTAAATTTATGTTTAAATTTATGTTTAAATTTATATTTAAATTTATGTTTAAATTTATGTTTAAATATATGTTTAAATTTATGTTTAAATTTATGTTTAAGTTTATGTTTAAATTTATGTATAAATTTATGTTTAAATTTATGTTTAAGTTTATGTTTAAGTTTATGTTTTAATTTATGTTTAAATTTATGTTAAAATTTATGTTTAAATTTATGTTAAAATTTATGTTTAACTTTATGTTTTAATTTATGTTTAAATTTATGTTTAAATTTATGTTTAAATTTATGTTTAAATTTATGTTTAAATTTATGTTTAAATTTATGTTTAAGTTTATGTTTAAGTTTATGTTTTAATTTATGTTTTAATTTATGTTTAAATTAATGTATAAATTTATGTTTAAATTTATGTTTAAATTTATGTTTAAATTTATGTTTAAATTTATGTTTTAATTTTAGTTTAAATTTATGTTTAAATTTATGTTTAAATTTATGTTTAATTTTATGTTTAAATTTATGTTTAAATTTATGTTTAAATTTATGTTAAAATTTATGTTTGAATTTATGTTTAAATTTATGTTTAAATTTATGTTTAAATTTATGTTTAAATTTATGTTTAAATTTATGTTTAAATTTATGTTTAAATTTATGTTTAAATTTATGTTTTTATTTATGTTTAAATTTATGTTTAAATTTATGTTTAAATTTATGTTTTATTTTTAGTTTAAATTTATGTTTAAATTTATGTTTAAATTTATGTTTAAATTTATGTTTAATGTTATGTTTAAATTTTTGTTTAAATTTATGTTTAAGTTTATGTTTAAATTTATGTTTAAATTTATGTTTAAATTTATGTTTTAATTTATGTTTAAATTTATGTTTAAATTTATGTTTTAATTTATGTTTAAATTTATGTTTAAATTTATGTTTAATTTTATGTTTAAATTTATGTTTAATTTTATGTTTAAATTTATGTTTAAATTTATGTTTAAATTTATGTTTAAATTTATGTTTAAATTTATGTTTATATTTATGTTTAAGTTTATGTTTAAATTTATGTTTAAGTTTATGTTTAAATTTATGTTTAAATTTATGTTTAAATTTATGTTTAAATTTATGTTTAAATATATGTTTAAATTTATGTTTAAATTTATGTTTAAATTTATGTTTAAATTTATGTTTGAATTTATGTTTAAATTTATGTTTAAATTTATGTTTAAATTTATGTTTAAATTTATGTTTAATTTTATGTTTAAATTTATGTTTAAATTTATGTTTAAATTTATGTTTAAATTTATGTTTAAATTTATGTTTAAATTTATGTTTAAATTTATGTTTAAATTTATGTTTAAATTTATGTTTTTATTTATGTTTAAATTTATGTTTAAATTTATGTTTAAATTTATGTTTTAATTTTAGTTTAAATTTATGTTTAAATTTATGTTTAAATTTATGTTTAAATTTATGTTTAAGTTTATGTTTAATTTATGTTTAAATTTATGTTTAAATTTATGTTTAAATTTATGTTTAAATTTATGTTTAAATTTATGTTTAAATTTATGTTTTAATTTTAGTTTAAATTTATGTTTAAATTTATGTTTAAATTTATGTTTAAATTTATGTTTAAATTTATGTTTAAATTTATGTTTAAATTTATATTTAAATTTATGTTTAAATTTATGTTTAAATTTATGTTTTAATTTATGTTTAAATTTATGTTTAAATTTATGTTTAAATTTATGTTTAAATTTATGTTTAAATTTATGTTTAAATTTATGTTTAAATTTATGTTTAAATTTATGTTTAAATTTATGTTTAAATTTATGTTTTTATTTATGTTTAAATTTATGTTTAAATTTATGTTTAAGTTTATGTTTAAATTTATGTTTAAATTTATGTTTAAATTTATGTTTAAATTTATGGTTTAATTTATGTTTAAATTTATGTTTAAATTTATGTTTAAATTTATGTTTTAATTTATGTCTAAATTTATGTTTAAATTTATGTTTTAATTTATGTTTAAATTTATGTTTAAATTTATGTTTAAGTTTATGTTTAAGTTTATGTTTTAATTTATGTTTAAATTTATGTTTAAATTTATGTTTAAATTTATGTTTAAATTTATGTTTAAGTTTATGTTTAAGTTTATGTTTTAATTTATGTTTAAATTTATGTTTAAATTTATGTTTAAATTTATGTTTAAATTTATGTTTAAATTTATGTTTAAATTTATGTTTGAATTTTATTTAAATTTATGTTTTAATTTATGTTTAAATTTATGTTTTAAATTATGTTTAAGTTTATGTTTAAATTTATGTTTTAATTTATGTTTAAATTTTTGTTTAAATTTATGTTTAAATTTAGACATAAATTTATGTTTAAATTTAGACATAAATTAAAACATAAACTTAAATTTAAACATTCATTTTAAACATAAATTTAAACATAAATTTAAACATAAATTTAAACATTAATTTAAACATAAATTGAAACATAAATTTAAACATAAACTTAAACATAAACTTAAATATAAACATAAACATTAACATAAACATAAACAACAACATAAACATAAACATTATTTTTAATTGTAAAAAAGAATTGAGTCGAAAATCATCATTTGACTCAAATTACATCAAATAATGTCAAATCTAGTCATTTAAACACTAAATTTCCGATAAGTATCCAAACTGAAGGAATTGAATTAAAATAATTTGATCCGATTGTTATTAGTACGAATCGAGACGTTTATTATCAAAATAGACCGATTTAATACAAATCGAGTCGATTTGCAGTTGTTGTTATATGTTTATTTAGGTGTATGATTTAGTTTATGTTTAAAGCTTATGTTTATGTTTATGTTCATGTTTATGTTTATGTTTATGTTTATGTTTATGTTTATGTTTATGTTTATGTTTATGTTTATGTTTATGTTTATGTTTATGTTTATGTTTATGTTTATGTTTATGTTTATGTTTATGTTTATGTTTATGTTTATGTTTATGTTTATGTTTATGTTTATGTTTATGTTTATGTTTATGTTTATGTTTAAATTTATGTTTAAATTTATGTTTAATTTTATGTTTTAATTTTAGTTTAAATTTATGTTTAAATTTATGTTTAAATTTATGTTTAAATTTATGTTTAAGTTTATGTTTAAATTTATGTTTAAATTTATGTTTAAATTTATGTTTAAATTTATGTTTAAATTTATGTTTAAATTTATGTTTTAATTTATGTTTAAATTAATGTTTAAATTTATGTTTAAATTTATGTTTAAATTTATATTTAAATTTATGTTTAAATTTATGTTTAAATATATGTTTAAATTTATGTTTAAATTTATGTTTAAGTTTATGTTTAAATTTATGTATAAATTTATGTTTAAATTTATGTTTAAGTTTATGTTTAAGTTTATGTTTTAATTTATGTTTAAATTTATGTTAAAATTTATGTTTAAATTTATGTTAAAATTTATGTTTAACTTTATGTTTTAATTTATGTTTAAATTTATGTTTAAATTTATGTTTAAATTTATGTTTAAATTTATGTTTAAATTTATGTTTAAATTTATGTTTAAGTTTATGTTTAAGTTTATGTTTTAATTTATGTTTTAATTTATGTTTAAATTAATGTATAAATTTATGTTTAAATTTATGTTTAAATTTATGTTTAAATTTATGTTTAAATTTATGTTTTAATTTTAGTTTAAATTTATGTTTAAATTTATGTTTAAATTTATGTTTAATTTTATGTTTAAATTTATGTTTAAATTTATGTTTAAATTTATGTTAAAATTTATGTTTGAATTTATGTTTAAATTTATGTTTAAATTTATGTTTAAATTTATGTTTAAATTTATGTTTAAATTTATGTTTAAATTTATGTTTAAATTTATGTTTAAATTTATGTTTTTATTTATGTTTAAATTTATGTTTAAATTTATGTTTAAATTTATGTTTTATTTTTAGTTTAAATTTATGTTTAAATTTATGTTTAAATTTATGTTTAAATTTATGTTTAATGTTATGTTTAAATTTTTGTTTAAATTTATGTTTAAGTTTATGTTTAAATTTATGTTTAAATTTATGTTTAAATTTATGTTTAAATTTATGTTTTAATTTATGTTTAAAATTATGTTTAAATTTGTGTTTAAATTTATGTTTTAATTTATGTCTAAATTTATGTTTAAATTTATGTTTTAATTTATGTTTAAATTTATGTTTAAATTTATGTTTAAATTTATGTTTAAATTTATGTTTTAATTTTAGTTTAAATTTATGTTTAAATTTATGTTTAAATTTATGTTTAAATTTATGTTTAAATTTATGTTTAAATTTATGTTTAAATTTATGTTTAAATTTATGTTTGAATTTATGTTTAAATTTATGTTTAAATTTATGTTTTAATTTTAGTTTTAATTTATGTTTAAATTTATGTTTAAATTTATGTTTAAATTTATGTTTAAATTTATGTTTAAGTTTATGTTTAAATTTATGTTTAAATTTATGTTTAAATTTATGTTTAAATTTAAGTTTTTATTTATGTTTAAATTTATGTTTAAATTTATGTTTAAATTTATGTTTAAATTTATGTTTAAATTTATGTTTAAATTTATGTTTAAATTTATGTTTAAATTTATGTTTAAATTTATGTTTAAATTTATGTTTAAGTTTATGTTTAATTTTATGTTTAAATTTATGTTTAAATTTATGTTTAAATTTATGTTTAAATTTATGTTTAAATTTATGTTTAAATTTATGTTTAAATTTATGTTTAAATTTATGTTTTAATTTATGTTTAAATTTATGATTAAATTTATGTTTAAATTTATGTTTAAATTTATGTTTAAATTTATGTTTAAATATATGTTTAAGTTTATGTTTTTATTTATGTTTAAGTTTATGTTTAAATTTATGTATAAATTTATGTTTAAATTTATGTTTAAGTTTATGTTTAAGTTTATGTTTTAATTTATGTTTAAATTTATGTTTAAATTTATGTTTAAATTTATGTTTAAATTTATGTTTAAATTTATGTTTAAATTTATGTTTAAATTTTTGTTTAAATTTATGTTTAAGTTTATGTTTAAATTTATGTTTAAATTTATGTTTAAATTTATGTTTAAATTTATGTTTAAATTTATGTTTTAATTTATGTCTAAATTTATGTTTAAATTTATGTTTTAATTTATGTTTAAATTTATGTTTAAATTTATGTTTAAGTTTATGTTTAAGTTTATGTTTTAATTTATGTTTAAATTTATGTTTAAATTTATGTTTAAATTTATGTTTAAATTTATGTTTAAATTTATGTTTAAATTTATGTTTGAATTTTATTTAAATTTATGTTTTAATTTATGTTTAAATTTATGTTTTAAATTATGTTTAAGTTTATGTTTAAATTTATGTTTTAATTTATGTTTAAATTTTTGTTTAAATTTATGTTTAAATTTAGACATAAATTAAAACATAAACTTTGATCCGATTGTTATTAGTACGAATCGAGACGTTTATTATCAAAATAGACCGATTTAATACAAATCGAGTCGATTTGCAGTTGTTGTTATATGTTTATTTAGGTGTATGATTTAGTTTATGTTTAAAGCTTATGTTTATGTTTATGTTCATGTTTATGTTTATGTTTATGTTTATGTTTATGTTTATGTTTATGTTTATGTTTATGTTTATGTTTATGTTTATGTTTATGTTTATGTTTATGTTTATGTTTATGTTTATGTTTATGTTTATGTTTATGTTTATGTTTATGTTTATGTTTATGTTTATGTTTATGTTTATGTTTATGTTTATGTTTATGTTTATGTTTATGTTTATGTTTATGTTTATGTTTATGTTTATGTTTATGTTTATGTTTATGTTTATGTTTATGTTTATGTTTATGTTTATGTTTATGTTTATGTTTATGTTTATGTTTATGTTTATGTTTATGTTTATGTTTATGTTTATGTTTATGTTTATGTTTATGTTTATGTTTATGTTTATGTTTATGTTTATGTTTATGTTTATGTTTATGTTTATGTTTATGTTTATGTTTATGTTTATGTTTATGTTTATGTTTATGTTTATGTTTATGTTTATGTTTTAATTTATGTTTAAATTAATGTATAAATTTATGTTTAAATTTATGTTTAAATTTATGTTTAAATTTATGTTTAAATTTATGTTTTAATTTTAGTTTAAATTTATGTTTAAATTTATGTTTAAATTTATGTTTAAATTTATGTTTAAATTTATGTTTAAATTTATGTTTAAATTTATGTTTGAATTTATGTTTAAATTTATGTTTAAATTTATGTTTTTATTTATGTTTAAATTTATGTTTAAATTTATGTTTAAATTTAAGTTTTTATTTATGTTTAAATTTATGTTTAAATTTATGTTTAAATTTATGTTTAAATTTATGTTTAAATTTATGTTTAAATTTATGTTTAAATTTATGTTTAAATTTATGTTTAAGTTTATGTTTAAATTTATGTTTAAATTTATGTTTAAATTTATGTTTTAAGTTATGTTTAAATTTATGGTTAAATTTATGTTTAAATTTATGTTTAAATTTATGTTTTAAATTTATGTTTAAATTTATGTTTAAATTTATGATTTTATTTATGTTTAAATTTATGTTTAAATTTATGTTTAAATTTATGTTTAAATTTATGTTTTAATTTTAGTTTAAATTTATGTTTAAATTTATGTTTAAATTTATGATTTTATTTATGTTTAAATTTATGTTTTAATTTATGTTTAAATTTATGTTTAAATTTACGTTTAAGTTTATGTTTAAGTTTATGTTTTAATTTATGTTTAAATTTATGTTTAAATTTTTGTTTAAATTTATGTTTAAATTTAGATATAAATTAAAACATAAACTTAAATTTAAACATTCATTTTAAACATAATTTTAAACATAAATTTAAACATAAATTTAAACATTAATTTAAACATAAATTGAAACATAAATTTAAACATAAACTTAAACATAAACATAAATATAAACATAAACATTAACATAAACATAAACGTAAACATTAACTTAAACATAAACATAAACATAAACATAAACATAAACATAAACATAAACATAAACATAAACATAAACATAAACATAAACATAAACATAAACATAAACATAAACATAAACATAAACATAAACATAAACATAAACATAAACATAAACATAAACATAAACATAAACATAAACATAAACATAAACATAAACATAAACATAAACTTAAACATAAACAACAACATAAACATAAACATTATTTTTAATTGTAAAAAAGAATTGAGTCGAAAATCATCATTTGACTCAAATTACATCAAATAATGTCAAATCTAGTCATTTAAACACTAAATTTCCGATAAGTATCCAAACTGAAGGAATTGAATTAAAATAATTTGATCCGATTGTTATTAGTACGAATCGAGACGTTTATTATCAAAATAGACCGATTTAATACAAATCGAGTCGATTTGCAGTTGTTGTTATATGTTTATTTAGGTGTATGATTTAGTTTATGTTTAAAGCTTATGTTTATGTTTATGTTCATGTTTATGTTTATGTTTATGTTTATGTTTATGTTTATGTTTATGTTTATGTTTATGTTTATGTTTATGTTTATGTTTATGTTTATGTTTATGTTTATGTTTATGTTTATGTTTATGTTTATGTTTATGTTTATGTTTATGTTTATGTTTATGTTTATGTTTATGTTTATGTTTAAATTTATGTTTAAATTTATGTTTAATTTTATGTTTAAATTTTAGTTTAAATTTATGTTTAATTTTATGTTTAAATTTATGTTTAAATTTATATTTAAATTTATGTTTAAATTTATGTTTAAATATATGTTTAAATTTATGTTTAAATTTATGTTTAAGTTTATGTTTAAATTTATGTATAAATTTATGTTTAAATTTATGTTTAAGTTTATGTTTAAGTTAATGTTTTAATTTATGTTTAAATTTATGTTTAAATTTATGTTTAAATTTATGTTAAAATTTATGTTTAACTTTATGTTTTAATTTATGTTTAAATTTATGTTTAAATTTATGTTTAAATTTATGTTTAAATTTATGTTTAAATTTATGTTTAAATTTATGTTTAAGTTTATGTTTAAATTTATGTTTTAATTTATGTTTAAATTAATGTATAAATTTATGTTTAAATTTATGTTTAAATTTATGTTTAAATTTATGTTTAAATTTATGTTTTAATTTTAGTTTAAATTTATGTTTAAATTTATGTTTAAATTTATGTTTAATTTTATGTTTAAATTTATGTTTAAATTTATGTTTAAATTTATGTTTAAGTTTATGTTTTAATTTATGTTTTAATTTATGTTTAAATTAATGTATAAATTTATGTTTAAATTTATGTTTAAATTTATGTTTAAATTTATGTTTAAATTTATGTTTTTATTTATGTTTAAATTTATGTTTAAATTTATGTTTAAATTTATGTTTAATTTTATGTTTAAATTTATGTTTAAATTTATGTTTAAATTTATGTTTGAATTTATGTTTAAATTTATGTTTAAATTTATGTTTAAATTTATGTTTAAATTTATGTTTAAATTTATGTTTAAATTTATGTTTTTATTTATGTTTAAATTTATGTTTAAATTTATGTTTAAATTTATGTTTTAATTTTAGTTTTAATTTATGTTTAAATTTATGTTTAAATTTATGTTTAAATTTATGTTTAAATTTATGTTTAAGTTTATGTTTAAATTTATGTTTAAATTTATGTTTAAATTTATGTTTAAATTTAAGTTTTTATTTATGTTTAAATTTATGTTTAAATTTATGTTTAAATTTATGTTTAAATTTATGTTTAAATTTATGTTTAAATTTATGTTTAAATTTATGTTTAAATTTATGTTTAAGTTTATGTTTAAATTTATGTTTAAATTTATGTTTAAATTTATGTTTTAATTTATGTTTAAATTTATGTTTAAATTTATGTTTTAATTTATGTTTAAATTTATGTTTTAAATTTATGTTTAAATTTATGTTTAAATTTATGTTTTTATTTATGTTTAAATTTATGTTTAAATTTATGTTTAAATTTATGTTTTAATTTTAGTTTAAATTTATGTTTAAATTTATGTTTAAATTTATGTTTAAATTTATGTTTAATGTTATGTTTAAATTTTTGTTTAAATTTATGTTTAAGTTTATGTTTAAATTTATGTTTAAATTTATGTTTAAATTTATGTTTAAATTTATGTTTTAATTTATGTTTAAATTTTTGTTTAAATTTATGTTTAAATTTAGACATAAATTAAAACATAAACTTAAATTTAAACATTCATTTTAAACATAAATTTAAACATAAATTTAAACATAAATTTAAACATTAATTTAAACATAAATTGAAACATAAATTTAAACATAAACTTAAACATAAACTTAAATATAAACATAAACATTAACATAAACATAAACGTAAACATTAACTTAAACATAAACATAAACATAAACATAAACATAAACATAAACATAAACATAAACATAAACATAAACATAAACATAAACATAAACATAAACATAAACATAAACATAAACATAAACATAAACATAAACATAAACATAAACATAAACATAAACATAAACATAAACATAAACATAAACATAAACATAAACATAAACATAAACATAAACTTAAACATAAACAACAACATAAACATAAACATTATTTTTAATTGTAAAAAAGAATTGAGTCGAAAATCATCATTTGACTCAAATTACATCAAATAATGTCAAATCTAGTCATTTAAACACTAAATTTCCGATAAGTATCCAAACTGAAGGAATTGAATTAAAATAATTTGATCCGATTGTTATTAGTACGAATCGAGACGTTTATTATCAAAATAGACCGATTTAATACAAATCGAGTCGATTTGCAGTTGTTGTTATATGTTTATTTAGGTGTATGATTTAGTTTATGTTTAAAGCTTATGTTTATGTTTATGTTCATGTTTATGTTTATGTTTATGTTTATGTTTATGTTTATGTTTATGTTTATGTTTATGTTTATGTTTATGTTTATGTTTATGTTTATGTTTATGTTTATGTTTATGTTTATGTTTATGTTTATGTTTATGTTTATGTTTATGTTTATGTTTATGTTTATGTTTATGTTTATGTTTAAATTTATGTTTAAATTTATGTTTAATTTTATGTTTAAATTTTAGTTTAAATTTATGTTTAAATTTATGTTTAAATTTATGTTTAAATTTATATTTAAATTTATGTTTAAATTTATGTTTAAATATATGTTTAAATTTATGTTTAAATTTATGTTTAAGTTTATGTTTAAATTTATGTATAAATTTATGTTTAAATTTATGTTTAAGTTTATGTTTAAGTTAATGTTTTAATTTATGTTTAAATTTATGTTTAAATTTATGTTTAAATTTATGTTAAAATTTATGTTTAACTTTATGTTTTAATTTATGTTTAAATTTATGTTTAAATTTATGTTTAAATTTATGTTTAAATTTATGTTTAAATTTATGTTTAAATTTATGTTTAAGTTTATGTTTAAATTTATGTTTTAATTTATGTTTAAATTAATGTATAAATTTATGTTTAAATTTATGTTTAAATTTATGTTTAAATTTATGTTTAAATTTATGTTTTAATTTTAGTTTAAATTTATGTTTAAATTTATGTTTAAATTTATGTTTAATTTTATGTTTAAATTTATGTTTAAATTTATGTTTAAATTTATGTTTAAGTTTATGTTTTAATTTATGTTTTAATTTATGTTTAAATTAATGTATAAATTTATGTTTAAATTTATGTTTAAATTTATGTTTAAATTTATGTTTAAATTTATGTTTTTATTTATGTTTAAATTTATGTTTAAATTTATGTTTAAATTTATGTTTAATTTTATGTTTAAATTTATGTTTAAATTTATGTTTAAATTTATGTTTGAATTTATGTTTAAATTTATGTTTAAATTTATGTTTAAATTTATGTTTAATTTTATGTTTAAATTTATGTTTAAATTTATGTTTAAATTTATGTTTGAATTTATGTTTAAATTTATGTTTAAATTTATGTTTAAATTTATGTTTAAATTTATGTTTAAATTTATGTTTAAATTTATGTTTTTATTTATGTTTAAATTTATGTTTAAATTTATGTTTAAATTTATGTTTTAATTTTAGTTTTAATTTATGTTTAAATTTATGTTTAAATTTATGTTTAAATTTATGTTTAAATTTATGTTTAAGTTTATGTTTAAATTTATGTTTAAATTTATGTTTAAATTTATGTTTAAATTTAAGTTTTTATTTATGTTTAAATTTATGTTTAAATTTATGTTTAAATTTATGTTTAAATTTATGTTTAAATTTATGTTTAAATTTATGTTTAAATTTATGTTTAAATTTATGTTTAAGTTTATGTTTAAATTTATGTTTAAATTTATGTTTAAATTTATGTTTTAATTTATGTTTAAATTTATGTTTAAATTTATGTTTAAATTTATGTTTTAATTTATGTCTAAATTTATGTTTAAAATTTATGTTTTAATTTATGTTTAAATTTATGTTTAAATTTATGTTTAAGTTTATGTTTAAGTTTATGTTTTAATTTATGTTTAAATTTATGTTTAAATTTATGTTTAAATTTATGTTTAAATTTATGTTTAAATTTATGTTTAAATTTATGTTTGAATTTTATTTAAATTTATGTTTTAATTTATGTTTAAATTTATGTTTTAAATTATGTTTAAGTTTATGTTTAAATTTATGTTTTAATTTATGTTTAAATTTTTGTTTAAATTTATGTTTAAATTTAGACATAAATTAAAACATAAACTTAAATTTAAACATTCATTTTAAACATAAATTTAAACATAAATTTAAACATAAATTTAAACATTAATTTAAACATAAATTGAAACATAAATTTAAACATAAACTTAAACATAAACTTAAATATAAACATAAACATAAACATAAACATAAACATAAACATAAACATAAACATAAACATAAACATAAACATAAACATAAACATAAACATAAACATAAACATAAACATAAACATAAACATAAACATAAACATAAACATAAACATAAACATAAACATAAACATAAACATAAACATAAACATAAACATAAACATAAACATAAACATAAACATAAACATAAACATAAACATAAACATAAACATAAACATAAACATAAACATAAACATAAACATAAACATAAACATAAACATAAACATAAACATAAACATTATTTTTAATTGTAAAAAAGAATTGAGTCGAAAATCATCATTTGACTCAAATTACATCAAATAATGTCAAATCTAGTCATTTAAACACTAAATTTCCGATAAGTATCCAAACTGAAGGAATTGAATTAAAATAATTTGATCCGATTGTTATTAGTACGAATCGAGACGTTTATTATCAAAATAGACCGATTTAATACAAATCGAGTCGATTTGCAGTTGTTGTTATATGTTTATTTAGGTGTATGATTTAGTTTATGTTTAAAGCTTATGTTTATGTTTATGTTCATGTTTATGTTTATGTTTATGTTTATGTTTATGTTTATGTTTATGTTTATGTTTATGTTTATGTTTATGTTTATGTTTATGTTTATGTTTATGTTTATGTTTATGTTTATGTTTATGTTTATGTTTATGTTTATGTTTATGTTTATGTTTATGTTTATGTTTATGTTTATGTTTATGTTTATGTTTATGTTTATGTTTATGTTTATGTTTATGTTTATGTTTATGTTTATGTTTATGTTTATGTTTATGTTTATGTTTATGTTTATGTTTATGTTTATGTTTATGTTTATGTTTATGTTTATGTTTATGTTTATGTTAATGTTTATGTTTATGTTTATGTTTATGTTTATGTTTATGTTTATGTTTATGTTTATGTTTATGTTTATGTTTATGTTTATGTTTATGTTTATGTTTATGTTTATGTTTATGTTTATGTTTATGTTTATGTTTATGTTTATGTTTATGTTTATGTTTATGTTTATGTTTATGTTTATGTTTATGTTTATGTTTATGTTTATGTTTAAATTTATGTTTATGTTTATGTTTATGTTTATGTTTAAATTTATGTTTAAATTTATGTTTAAATTTATGTATAAATTTATGTTTAAATTTATGTTTAAGTTTATGTTTAAGTTTATGTTTTAATTTATGTTTAAATTTATGTTTAAATTTATGTTTAAATTTATGTTAAAATTTATGTTTAAATTTATGTTTTAATTTATGTTTAAATTTATGTTTAAATTTATGTTTAAATTTATGTTTAAATTTATGTTTAAATTTATGTTTAAATTTATGTTTAAGTTTTTGTTTAAGTTTATGTTTTAATTTATGTTTTAATTTATGTTTAAATTAATGTATAAATTTATGTTTAAATTTATGTTTAAATTTATGTTTAAATTTATGTTTTAATTTTAGTTTAAATTTATGTTTAAATTTATGTTTAAATTTATGTTTAAATTTATGTTTAAATTTATGTTTAAATTTATGTTTAAATTTATGTTTAAATTTATGTTTGAATTTATGTTTAAATTTATGTTTAAATTTATGTTTAAATTTATGTTTTTATTTATGTTTAAATTTATGTTTAAATTTATGTTTAAATTTAAGTTTTTATTTATGTTTAAATTTATGTTTAAATTTATGTTTAAATTTATGTTTAAATTTATGTTTAAATTTATGTTTAAATTTATGTTTAAATTTATGTTTAAATTTATGTTTAAGTTTATGTTTAAATTTATGTTTAAATTTATGTTTAAATTTATGTTTTAAGTTATGTTTAAATTTATGGTTAAATTTATGTTTAAATTTATGTTTAAATTTATGTTTTAAATTTATGTTTAAATTTATGTTTAAATTTATGATTTTATTTATGTTTAAATTTATGTTTAAATTTATGTTTAAATTTATGTTTTAATTTTAGTTTAAATTTATGTTTAAATTTATGTTTAAATTTATGTTTAAATTTATGTTTAATGTTATGTTTAAATTTTTGTTTAAATTTATGTTTAAGTTTATGTTTAAATTTATGTTTAAATTTATGTTTAAATTTATTTTTAAATTTATGTTTTAATTTATGTTTAAATTTATGTTTAAATTTATGTTTAAATTTATGTTTTAATTTATGTCTAAATTTATGTTTAAATTTATGTTTTAATTTATGTTTAAATTTATGTTTAAATTTACGTTTAAGTTTATGTTTAAGTTTATGTTTTAATTTATGTTTAAATTTATGTTTAAATTTATGTTTAAATTTATGTTTAAATTTATGTTTAAATTTATGTTTAAATTTATGTTTGAATTTTATTTAAATTTATGTTTTAATTTATGTTTAAATTTATGTTTTAAATTATGTTTAAGTTTATGTTTAAATTTATGTTTTAATTTATGTTTAAATTTTTGTTTAAATTTATGTTTAAATTTAGATATAAATTAAAACATAAACTTAAATTTAAACATTCATTTTAAACATAAATTTAAACATAAATTTAAACATAAATTTAAACATTAATTTAAACATAAATTGAAACATAAATTTAAACATAAACTTAAACATAAACTTAAATATAAACATAAACATTAACATAAACATAAACGTAAACATTAACTTAAACATAAACATAAACATAAACATAAACATAAACATAAACATAAACATAAACATAAACATAAACATAAACATAAACATAAACATAAACATAAACATAAACATAAACATAAACATAAACATAAACATAAACATAAACATAAACATAAACATAAACATAAACATAAACATAAACATAAACATAAACATAAACATAAACATAAACATAAACATAAACATAAACATAAACATAAACATAAACATAAACATAAACATAAACTTAAACATAAACAACAACATAAACATAAACATTATTTTTAATTGTAAAAAAGAATTGAGTCGAAAATCATCATTTGACTCAAATTACATCAAATAATGTCAAATCTAGTCATTTAAACACTAAATTTCCGATAAGTATCCAAACTGAAGGAATTGAATTAAAATAATTTGATCCGATTGTTATTAGTACGAATCGAGACGTTTATTATCAAAATAGACCGATTTAATACAAATCGAGTCGATTTGCAGTTGTTGTTATATGTTTATTTAGGTGTATGATTTAGTTTATGTTTAAAGCTTATGTTTATGTTTATGTTCATGTTTATGTTTATGTTTATGTTTATGTTTATGTTTATGTTTATGTTTATGTTTATGTTTATGTTTATGTTTATGTTTATGTTTATGTTTATGTTTATGTTTATGTTTATGTTTATGTTTATGTTTATGTTTATGTTTATGTTTATGTTTATGTTTATGTTTATGTTTATGTTTATGTTTATGTTTATGTTTATGTTTATGTTTATGTTTATGTTTAAATTTATGTTTAAATTTATGTTTAATTTTATGTTTTAATTTTAGTTTAAATTTATGTTTAAATTTATGTTTAAATTTATGTTTAAATTTATGTTTAAGTTTATGTTTAAATTTATGTTTAAATTTATGTTTAAAATTATGTTTAAATTTATGTTTAAATTTATGTTTAAATTTATGTTTAAATTTATGTTTTAATTTATGTTTAAATTAATGTTTAAATTTATGTTTAAATTTATGTTTAAATTTATATTTAAATTTATGTTTAAATTTATGTTTAAATTTATGTTTAAATTTATGTTTAAATTTATGTTTTAATTTATGTTTAAATTAATGTTTAAATTTATGTTTAAATTTATGTTTAAATTTATATTTAAATTTATGTTTAAATTTATGTTTAAGTTTATGTTTAAGTTTATGTTTTAATTTATGTTTAAATTTATGTTTAAATTTATGTTTAAATTTATGTTAAAATTTATGTTTAACTTTATGTTTTAATTTATGTTTAAATTTATGTTTAAATTTATGTTTAAATTTATGTTTAAATTTATGTTTAAATTTATGTTTAAATTTATGTTTAAGTTTATGTTTAAGTTTATGTTTTAATTTATGTTTTAATTTATGTTTAAATTAATGTATAAATTTATGTTTAAATTTATGTTTAAATTTATGTTTAAATTTATGTTTAAATTTATGTTTTAATTTTAGTTTAAATTTATGTTTAAATTTATGTTTAAATTTATGTTTAATTTTATGTTTAAATTTATGTTTAAATTTATGTTTAAATTTATGTTTAAATTTATGTTTAAATTTATGTTTGAATTTATGTTTAAATTTATGTTTAAATTTATGTTTAAATTTATGTTTAAATTTATGTTTAAATTTATGTTTAAATTTATGTTTAAATTTATGTTTTTATTTATGTTTAAATTTATGTTTAAATTTATGTTTAAATTTATGTTTTAATTTTAGTTTTAATTTATGTTTAAATTTATGTTTAAATTTATGTTTAAATTTATGTTTAAATTTATGTTTAAGTTTATGTTTAAATTTATGTTTAAATTTATGTTTAAATTTATGTTTAAATTTAAGTTTTTATTTATGTTTAAATTTATGTTTAAATTTATGTTTAAATTTATGTTTAAATTTATGTTTAAATTTATGTTTAAATTTATGTTTAAATTTATGTTTAAATTTATGTTTAAATTTATGTTTAAATTTATGTTTAAGTTTATGTTTAAATTTATGTTTAAATTTATGTTTAAATTTATGTTTTAAGTTATGTTTAAATTTATGGTTAAATTTATGTTTAAATTTATGTTTAAATTTATGTTTTAAATTTATGTTTAAATTTATGTTTAAATTTATGATTTTATTTATGTTTAAATTTATGTTTAAATTTATGTTTAAATTTATGTTTTAATTTTAGTTTAAATTTATGTTTAAATTTATGTTTAAATTTATGTTTAAATTTATGTTTAATGTTATGTTTAAATTTTTGTTTAAATTTATGTTTAAGTTTATGTTTAAATTTATGTTTAAATTTATGTTTAAATTTATTTTTAAATTTATGTTTTAATTTATGTTTAAATTTATGTTTAAATTTATGTTTAAATTTATGTTTTAATTTATGTCTAAATTTATGTTTAAATTTATGTTTTAATTTATGTTTAAATTTATGTTTAAATTTACGTTTAAGTTTATGTTTAAGTTTATGTTTTAATTTATGTTTAAATTTATGTTTAAATTTATGTTTAAATTTATGTTTAAATTTATGTTTAAATTTATGTTTAAATTTATGTTTGAATTTTATTTAAATTTATGTTTTAATTTATGTTTAAATTTATGTTTTAAATTATGTTTAAGTTTATGTTTAAATTTATGTTTTAATTTATGTTTAAATTTTTGTTTAAATTTATGTTTAAATTTAGATATAAATTAAAACATAAACTTAAATTTAAACATTCATTTTAAACATAAATTTAAACATAAATTTAAACATAAATTTAAACATTAATTTAAACATAAATTGAAACATAAATTTAAACATAAACTTAAACATAAACTTAAATATAAACATAAACATTAACATAAACATAAACGTAAACATTAACTTAAACATAAACATAAACATAAACATAAACATAAACATAAACATAAACATAAACATAAACATAAACATAAACATAAACATAAACATAAACATAAACATAAACATAAACATAAACATAAACATAAACATAAACATAAACATAAACATAAACATAAACATAAACATAAACATAAACATAAACATAAACATAAACATAAACATAAACATAAACATAAACATAAACATAAACATAAACATAAACATAAACATAAACATAAACTTAAACATAAACAACAACATAAACATAAACATTATTTTTAATTGTAAAAAAGAATTGAGTCGAAAATCATCATTTGACTCAAATTACATCAAATAATGTCAAATCTAGTCATTTAAACACTAAATTTCCGATAAGTATCCAAACTGAAGGAATTGAATTAAAATAATTTGATCCGATTGTTATTAGTACGAATCGAGACGTTTATTATCAAAATAGACCGATTTAATACAAATCGAGTCGATTTGCAGTTGTTGTTATATGTTTATTTAGGTGTATGATTTAGTTTATGTTTAAAGCTTATGTTTATGTTTATGTTCATGTTTATGTTTATGTTTATGTTTATGTTTATGTTTATGTTTATGTTTATGTTTATGTTTATGTTTATGTTTATGTTTATGTTTATGTTTATGTTTATGTTTATGTTTATGTTTATGTTTATGTTTATGTTTATGTTTATGTTTATGTTTATGTTTATGTTTATGTTTATGTTTATGTTTATGTTTATGTTTATGTTTATGTTTATGTTTATGTTTAAATTTATGTTTAAATTTATGTTTAATTTTATGTTTTAATTTTAGTTTAAATTTATGTTTAAATTTATGTTTAAATTTATGTTTAAATTTATGTTTAAGTTTATGTTTAAATTTATGTTTAAATTTATGTTTAAAATTATGTTTAAATTTATGTTTAAATTTATGTTTAAATTTATGTTTAAATTTATGTTTTAATTTATGTTTAAATTAATGTTTAAATTTATGTTTAAATTTATGTTTAAATTTATATTTAAATTTATGTTTAAATTTATGTTTAAATTTATGTTTAAATTTATGTTTAAATTTATGTTTTAATTTATGTTTAAATTAATGTTTAAATTTATGTTTAAATTTATGTTTAAATTTATATTTAAATTTATGTTTAAATTTATGTTTAAGTTTATGTTTAAGTTTATGTTTTAATTTATGTTTAAATTTATGTTTAAATTTATGTTTAAATTTATGTTAAAATTTATGTTTAACTTTATGTTTTAATTTATGTTTAAATTTATGTTTAAATTTATGTTTAAATTTATGTTTAAATTTATGTTTAAATTTATGTTTAAATTTATGTTTAAGTTTATGTTTAAGTTTATGTTTTAATTTATGTTTTAATTTATGTTTAAATTAATGTATAAATTTATGTTTAAATTTATGTTTAAATTTATGTTTAAATTTATGTTTAAATTTATGTTTTAATTTTAGTTTAAATTTATGTTTAAATTTATGTTTAAATTTATGTTTAATTTTATGTTTAAATTTATGTTTAAATTTATGTTTAAATTTATGTTTAAATTTATGTTTAAATTTATGTTTGAATTTATGTTTAAATTTATGTTTAAATTTATGTTTAAATTTATGTTTAAATTTATGTTTAAATTTATGTTTAAATTTATGTTTAAATTTATGTTTTTATTTATGTTTAAATTTATGTTTAAATTTATGTTTAAATTTATGTTTTAATTTTAGTTTTAATTTATGTTTAAATTTATGTTTAAATTTATGTTTAAATTTATGTTTAAATTTATGTTTAAGTTTATGTTTAAATTTATGTTTAAATTTATGTTTAAATTTATGTTTAAATTTAAGTTTTTATTTATGTTTAAATTTATGTTTAAATTTATGTTTAAATTTATGTTTAAATTTATGTTTAAATTTATGTTTAAATTTATGTTTAAATTTATGTTTAAATTTATGTTTAAATTTATGTTTAAATTTATGTTTAAGTTTATGTTTAAATTTATGTTTAAATTTATGTTTAAATTTATGTTTTAAGTTATGTTTAAATTTATGGTTAAATTTATGTTTAAATTTATGTTTAAATTTATGTTTTAAATTTATGTTTAAATTTATGTTTAAATTTATGATTTTATTTATGTTTAAATTTATGTTTAAATTTATGTTTAAATTTATGTTTTAATTTTAGTTTAAATTTATGTTTAAATTTATGTTTAAATTTATGTTTAAATTTATGTTTAATGTTATGTTTAAATTTTTGTTTAAATTTATGTTTAAGTTTATGTTTAAATTTATGTTTAAATTTATGTTTAAATTTATTTTTAAATTTATGTTTTAATTTATGTTTAAATTTATGTTTAAATTTATGTTTAAATTTATGTTTTAATTTATGTCTAAATTTATGTTTAAATTTATGTTTTAATTTATGTTTAAATTTATGTTTAAATTTACGTTTAAGTTTATGTTTAAGTTTATGTTTTAATTTATGTTTAAATTTATGTTTAAATTTATGTTTAAATTTATGTTTAAATTTATGTTTAAATTTATGTTTAAATTTATGTTTGAATTTTATTTAAATTTATGTTTTAATTTATGTTTAAATTTATGTTTTAAATTATGTTTAAGTTTATGTTTAAATTTATGTTTTAATTTATGTTTAAATTTTTGTTTAAATTTATGTTTAAATTTACATATAAATTAAAACATAAACTTAAATTTAAACATTCATTTTAAACATAAATTTAAACATAAATTTAAACATAAATTTAAACATTAATTTAAACATAAATTGAAACATAAATTTAAACATAAACTTAAACATAAACTTAAATATAAACATAAACATTAACATAAACATAAACGTAAACATTAACTTAAACATAAACATAAACATAAACATAAACATAAACATAAACATAAACATAAACATAAACATAAACATAAACATAAACATAAACATAAACATAAACATAAACATAAACATAAACATAAACATAAACATAAACATAAACATAAACATAAACATAAACATAAACATAAACATAAACATAAACATAAACATAAACATAAACATAAACATAAACATAAACATAAACATAAACATAAACATAAACATAAACATAAACATAAACATAAACATAAACATAAACTTAAACATAAACAACAACATAAACATAAACATTATTTTTAATTGTAAAAAAGAATTGAGTCGAAAATCATCATTTGACTCAAATTACATCAAATAATGTCAAATCTAGTCATTTAAACACTAAATTTCCGATAAGTATCCAAACTGAAGGAATTGAATTAAAATAATTTGATCCGATTGTTATTAGTACGAATCGAGACGTTTATTATCAAAATAGACCGATTTAATACAAATCGAGTCGATTTGCAGTTGTTGTTATATGTTTATTTAGGTGTATGATTTAGTTTATGTTTAAAGCTTATGTTTATGTTTATGTTCATGTTTATGTTTATGTTTATGTTTATGTTTATGTTTATGTTTATGTTTATGTTTATGTTTATGTTTATGTTTATGTTTATGTTTATGTTTATGTTTATGTTTATGTTTATGTTTATGTTTATGTTTATGTTTATGTTTATGTTTATGTTTATGTTTATGTTTATGTTTATGTTTATGTTTATGTTTATGTTTAAATTTATGTTTAAATTTATGTTTAATTTTATGTTTTAATTTTAGTTTAAATTTATGTTTAAATTTATGTTTAAATTTATGTTTAAATTTATGTTTAAGTTTATGTTTAAATTTATGTTTAAAATTATGTTTAAAATTATGTTTAAATTTATGTTTAAATTTATGTTTAAATTTATGTTTAAATTTATGTTTTAATTTATGTTTAAATTAATGTTTAAATTTATGTTTAAATTTATGTTTAAATTTATATTTAAATTTATGTTTAAATTTATGTTTAAATTTATGTTTAAATTTATGTTTAAATTTATGTTTTAATTTATGTTTAAATTAATGTTTAAATTTATGTTTAAATTTATGTTTAAATTTATATTTAAATTTATGTTTAAATTTATGTTTAAGTTTATGTTTAAGTTTATGTTTTAATTTATGTTTAAATTTATGTTTAAATTTATGTTTAAATTTATGTTAAAATTTATGTTTAACTTTATGTTTTAATTTATGTTTAAATTTATGTTTAAATTTATGTTTAAATTTATGTTTAAATTTATGTTTAAATTTATGTTTAAATTTATGTTTAAGTTTATGTTTAAGTTTATGTTTTAATTTATGTTTTAATTTATGTTTAAATTAATGTATAAATTTATGTTTAAATTTATGTTTAAATTTATGTTTAAATTTATGTTTAAATTTATGTTTTAATTTTAGTTTAAATTTATGTTTAAATTTATGTTTAAATTTATGTTTAATTTTATGTTTAAATTTATGTTTAAATTTATGTTTAAATTTATGTTTAAATTTATGTTTAAATTTATGTTTGAATTTATGTTTAAATTTATGTTTAAATTTATGTTTAAATTTATGTTTAAATTTATGTTTAAATTTATGTTTAAATTTATGTTTAAATTTATGTTTTTATTTATGTTTAAATTTATGTTTAAATTTATGTTTAAATTTATGTTTTAATTTTAGTTTTAATTTATGTTTAAATTTATGTTTAAATTTATGTTTAAATTTATGTTTAAATTTATGTTTAAGTTTATGTTTAAATTTATGTTTAAATTTATGTTTAAATTTATGTTTAAATTTAAGTTTTTATTTATGTTTAAATTTATGTTTTAATTTATGTTTAAATTTATGTTTAAATTTATGTTTTAATTTATGTTTAAATTTATGTTTTAAATTTATGTTTAAATTTATGTTTTAATTTTAGTTTAAATTTATGTTTAAATTTATGTTTAAATTTATGTTTAATTTTATGTTTAAATTTATGTTTAAATTTATGTTTAAATTTATGTTTGAATTTATGTTTAAATTTATGTTTAAATTTATGTTTAAATTTATGTTTAAATTTATGTTTAAATTTATGTTTAAATTTATGTTTAAATTTATGTTTAAATTTATGTTTTTATTTATGTTTAAATTTATGTTTAAATTTATGTTTAAATTTATGTTTTAATTTTAGTTTTAATTTATGTTTAAATTTATGTTTAAATTTATGTTTAAATTTATGTTTAAATTTATGTTTAAGTTTATGTTTAAATTTATGTTTAAATTTATGTTTAAATTTATGTTTAAATTTAAGTTTTTATTTATGTTTAAATTTATGTTTAAATTTATGTTTAAATTTATGTTTAAATTTATGTTTAAATTTATGTTTAAATTTATGTTTAAATTTATGTTTAAATTTATGTTTAAGTTTATGTTTAAATTTATGTTTAAATTTATGTTTAAATTTATGTTTTAATTTATGTTTAAATTTATGTTTAAATTTATGTTTTAATTTATGTTTAAATTTATGTTTTAAATTTATGTTTAAATTTATGTTTAAATTTATGTTTTTATTTATGTTTAAATTTATGTTTAAATTTATGTTTAAATTTATGTTTTAATTTTAGTTTTAATTTATGTTTAAATTTATGTTTAAATTTATGTTTAAATTTATGTTTAAATTTATGTTTAAGTTTATGTTTAAATTTATGTTTAAATTTATGTTTAAATTTATGTTTAAATTTAAGTTTTTATTTATGTTTAAATTTATGTTTAAATTTATGTTTAAATTTATGTTTAAATTTATGTTTAAATTTATGTTTAAATTTATGTTTAAATTTATGTTTAAGTTTATGTTTAAATTTATGTTTAAATTTATGTTTAAATTTATGTTTTAATTTATGTTTAAATTTATGTTTAAATTTATGTTTTAATTTATGTTTAAATTTATGTTTTAAATTTATGTTTAAATTTATGTTTAAATTTATGTTTTTATTTATGTTTAAATTTATGTTTAAATTTATGTTTAAATTTATGTTTTAATTTTAGTTTTAATTTATGTTTAAATTTATGTTTAAATTTATGTTTAAATTTATGTTTAAGTTTATGTTTAAATTTATGTTTAAATTTATGTTTAAATTTATGTTTAAATTTAAGTTTTTATTTATGTTTAAATTTATGTTTAAATTTATGTTTAAATTTATGTTTAAATTTATGTTTAAATTTATGTTTTAATTTATGTTTAAATTTATGTTTAAATTTATGTTTAAATTTATGTTTTAATTTATGTCTAAATTTATGTTTAAATTTATGTTTTAATTTATGTTTAAATTTATGTTTAAATTTATGTTTAAGTTTATGTTTAAGTTTATGTTTTAATTTATGTTTAAATTTATGTTTAAATTTATGTTTGAATTTTATTTAAATTTATGTTTTAATTTATGTTTAAATTTATGTTTTAAATTATGTTTAAGTTTATGTTTAAATTTATGTTTTAATTTATGTTTAAATTTATGTTTAAATTTATGTTTTAAATTATGTTTAAGTTTATGTTTTAATTTATGTTTTAATTTATGTTTAAATTTTTGTTTAAATTTATGTTTAAATTTAGACATAAATTAAAACATAAACTTAAATTTAAACATTCATTTTAAACATAAATTTAAACATAAATTTAAACATAAATTTAAACATTAATTTAAACATAAATTGAAACATAAATTTAAACATAAACTTAAACATAAACTTAAATATAAACATAAACATTAACATAAACATAAACGTAAACATTAACTTAAACATAAACATAAACATAAACATAAACATAAACATAAACATAAACATAAACATAAACATAAACATAAACATAAACATAAACATAAACATAAACATAAACATAAACATAAACATAAACATAAACATAAACATAAACATAAACATAAACATAAACATAAACATAAACATAAACATAAACATAAACATAAACATAAACATAAACATAAACATAAACATAAACATAAACATAAACATAAACATAAACATAAACATAAACATAAACATAAACATAAACATAAACATAAACATAAACATAAACATAAACATAAACATAAACATAAACATAAACATAAACATAAACATAAACATAAACATAAACATAAACATAAACATAAACATAAACATAAACATAAACTTAAACATAAACAACAACATAAACATAAACATTATTTTTAATTGTAAAAAAGAATTGAGTCGAAAATCATCATTTGACTCAAATTACATCAAATAATGTCAAATCTAGTCATTTAAACACTAAATTTCCGATAAGTATCCAAACTGAAGGAATTGAATTAAAATAATTTGATCCGATTGTTATTAGTACGAATCGAGACGTTTATTATCAAAATAGACCGATTTAATACAAATCGAGTCGATTTGCAGTTGTTGTTATATGTTTATTTAGGTGTATGATTTAGTTTATGTTTAAAGCTTATGTTTATGTTTATGTTCATGTTTATGTTTATGTTTATGTTTATGTTTATGTTTATGTTTATGTTTATGTTTATGTTTATGTTTATGTTTATGTTTATGTTTATGTTTATGTTTATGTTTATGTTTATGTTTATGTTTATGTTTATGTTTATGTTTATGTTTATGTTTATGTTTATGTTTATGTTTATGTTTATGTTTATGTTTATGTTTATGTTTATGTTTAAATTTATGTTTAAATTTATGTTTAATTTTATGTTTTAATTTTAGTTTAAATTTATGTTTAAATTTATGTTTAAATTTATGTTTAAATTTATGTTTAAGTTTATGTTTAAATTTATGTTTAAATTTATGTTTAAATTTATGTTTAAATTTATGTTTAAATTTATGTTTAAATTTATGTTTAAATTTATGTTTTAATTTATGTTTAAATTAATGTTTAAATTTATGTTTAAATTTATGTTTAAATTTATATTTAAATTTATGTTTAAATTTATGTTTAAATTTATGTTTAAATTTATGTTTAAATTTATGTTTTAATTTATGTTTAAATTAATGTTTAAATTTATGTTTAAATTTATGTTTAAATTTATATTTAAATTTATGTTTAAATTTATGTTTAAGTTTACGTTTAAGTTTATGTTTTAATTTATGTTTAAATTTATGTTTAAATTTAAGTTTTTATTTATGTTTAAATTTATGTTTAAATTTATGTTTAAATTTATGTTTAAATTTATGTTTAAATTTATGTTTAAGTTTATGTTTAAGTTTATGTTTTAATTTATGTTTAAATTTATGTTTAAATTTATGTTTAAATTTATGTTTAAATTTATGTTTAAATTTATGTTTAAATTTATGTTTAAATTTATGTTTAAATATATGTTTAAATTTATGTTTAAATTTATGTTTAAGTTTATGTTTAAATTTATGTATAAATTTATGTTTAAATTTATGTTTAAGTTTATGTTTAAGTTTATGTTTTAATTTATGTTTAAATTTATGTTTAAATTTATGTTTAAATTTATGTTTAAATTTATGTTTAAATTTATGTTTAAATTTATGTTTAAATTTTTGTTTAAATTTATGTTTAAGTTTATGTTTAAATTTATGTTTAAATTTATGTTTAAATTTATGTTTAAATTTATGTTTTAATTTATGTTTAAATTTATGTTTAAATTTATGTTTAAATTTATGTTTTAATTTATGTCTAAATTTATGTTTAAATTTATGTTTTAATTTATGTTTAAATTTATGTTTAAATTTATGTTTAAATTTATGTTTAAATTTATGTTTAAGTTTATGTTTAAATTTATGTTTAAATTTATGTTTAAATTTATGTTTTAATTTATGTCTAAATTTATGTTTAAATTTATGTTTTAATTTATGTTTAAATTTATGTTTAAATTTATGTTTAAGTTTATGTTTAAGTTTATGTTTTAATTTATGTTTAAATTTATGTTTAAATTTATGTTTAAATTTATGTTTAAATTTATGTTTAAATTTATGTTTGAATTTTATTTAAATTTATGTTTTAATTTATGTTTAAATTTATGTTTTAAATTATGTTTAAGTTTATGTTTAAATTTATGTTTTAATTTATGTTTAAATTTTTGTTTAAATTTATGTTTAAATTTAGACATAAATTAAAACATAAACTTAAATTTAAACATTAATTTAAACATAAATTTAAACATAAATTTAAACATAAACTTAAACATAAACTTAAATATAAACATAAACATTAACATAAACATAAACGTAAACATTAACTTAAACATAAACATAAACATAAACATAAACATAAACATAAACATAAACATAAACATAAACATAAACATAAACATAAACATAAACATAAACATAAACATAAACATAAACATAAACATAAACATAAACATAAACATAAACATAAACATAAACATAAACATAAACATAAACATAAACTTAAACATAAACATAAACATAAACATAAACATAAACATAAACATAAACATAAACATAAACATAAACATAAACATAAACATAAACATAAACATAAACATAAACATAAACATAAACATAAACATAAACATAAACATAAACATAAACATAAACATAAACATAAACATAAACATAAACATAAACATAAACATAAACATAAACATAAACATAAACATAAACATAAACATAAACATAAACATAAACATAAACATAAACATAAACATAAACATAAACATAAACATAAACTTAAACATAAACAACAACATAAACATAAACATTATTTTAAATTGTAAAAAAGAATTGAGTCGAAAATCATCATTTGACTCAAATTACATCAAATAATGTCAAATCTAGTCATTTAAACACTAAATTTCCGATAAGTATCCAAACTGAAGGAATTGAATTAAAATAATTTGATCCGATTGTTATTAGTACGAATCGAGACGTTTATTATCAAAATAGACCGATTTAATACAAATCGAGTCGATTTGCAGTTGTTGTTATATGTTTATTTAGGTGTATGATTTAGTTTATGTTTAAAGCTTATGTTTATGTTTATGTTCATGTTTATGTTTATGTTTATGTTTATGTTTATGTTTATGTTTATGTTTATGTTTATGTTTATGTTTATGTTTATGTTTATGTTTATGTTTATGTTTATGTTTATGTTTATGTTTATGTTTATGTTTATGTTTATGTTTATGTTTATGTTTATGTTTATGTTTATGTTTATGTTTATGTTTATGTTTATGTTTATGTTTATGTTTATGTTTATGTTTATGTTTATGTTTATGTTTATGTTTATGTTTATGTTTATGTTTATGTTTATGTTTATGTTTATGTTTATGTTTATGTTTATGTTTATGTTTATGTTTATGTTTATGTTTATGTTTATGTTTATGTTTATGTTTATGTTTATGTTTATGTTTATGTTTATGTTTATGTTTATGTTTATGTTTATGTTTATGTTTATGTTTATGTTTATGTTTATGTTTATGTTTATGTTTATGTTTATGTTTATGTTTATGTTTATGTTTATGTTTATGTTTATGTTTATGTTTATGTTTATGTTTATGTTTAAATTTATGTTTATGTTTATGTTTATGTTTATGTTTAAATTTATGTTTAAATTTATGTTTTAATTTATGTTTTAATTTTAGTTTAAATTTATGTTTAAATTTATGTTTTAATTTTAGTTTAAATTTATGTTTAAATTTATGTTTAAATTTATGTTTAAATTTATGTTTAAGTTTATGTTTAAGTTTATGTTTAAATTTATGTTTAAATTTATGTTTTAATTTATGTCTAAATTTATGTTTAAATTTATGTTTAAATTTATGTTTAATGTTATGTTTAAATTTTTGTTTAAATTTATGTTTAAGTTTATGTTTAAATTTATGTTTAAATTTATGTTTAAATTTATGTTTAAATTTATGTTTTAATTTATGTTTAAATTTATGTTTAAATTTATGTTTAAATTTATGTTTTAATTTATGTCTAAATTTATGTTTAAATTTATGTTTTAATTTATGTTTAAATTTATGTTTAAATTTATGTTTAAGTTTATGTTTAAGTTTATGTTTTAATTTATGTTTAAATTTATGTTTAAATTTATGTTTAAATTTATGTTTAAATTTATGTTTAAATTTATGTTTAAATTTATGTTTGAATTTTATTTAAATTTATGTTTTAATTTAAGTTTAAATTTATGTTTTAAATTATGTTTAAGTTTATGTTTAAATTTATGTTTTAATTTATGTTAAAATTTTTGTTTAAATTTATGTTTAAATTTAGACATAAATAAAAACATAAACTTAAATTTAAACATTGATTTTAAACATAAATTTAAACATAAATTTAAACATTAATTTAAACATAAATTGAAACATAAATTTAAACATAAACTTAAACATAAACTTAAATATAAACATAAACATAAACATAAACATAAACATAAACATAAACATAAACATAAACATAAACATAAACATAAACATAAACATAAACTTAAACATAAACATAAACATAAACATAAACATAAACATAAACATAAACATAAACATAAACATAAACATAAACATAAACATAAACATAAACATAAACATAAACATAAACATAAACATAAACATAAACATAAACATAAACATAAACATAAACATAAACATAAACATAAACATAAACATAAACATAAACATAAACATAAACATAAACTTAAACATAAACAACAACATAAACATAAACATTATTTTAAATTGTAAAAAAGAATTGAGTCGAAAATCATCATTTGACTCAAATTACATCAAATAATGTCAAATCTAGTCATTTAAACACTAAATTTCCGATAAGTATCCAAACTGAAGGAATTGAATTAAAATAATTTGATCCGATTGTTATTAGTACGAATCGAGACGTTTATTATCAAAATAGACCGATTTAATACAAATCGAGTCGATTTGCAGTTGTTGTTATATGTTTATTTAGGTGTATGATTTAGTTTATGTTTAAAGCTTATGTTTATGTTTATGTTCATGTTTATGTTTATGTTTATGTTTATGTTTATGTTTATGTTTATGTTTATGTTTATGTTTATGTTTATGTTTATGTTTATGTTTATGTTTATGTTTATGTTTATGTTTATGTTTATGTTTATGTTTATGTTTATGTTTATGTTTATGTTTATGTTTATGTTTATGTTTATGTTTATGTTTATGTTTATGTTTATGTTTATGTTTATGTTTATGTTTATGTTTATGTTTATGTTTATGTTTATGTTTATGTTTATGTTTATGTTTATGTTTATGTTTATGTTTATGTTTATGTTTATGTTTATGTTTATGTTTATGTTTATGTTTATGTTTATGTTTATGTTTATGTTTATGTTTATGTTTATGTTTATGTTTATGTTTATGTTTATGTTTATGTTTATGTTTATGTTTATGTTTATGTTTATGTTTATGTTTATGTTTATGTTTATGTTTATGTTTATGTTTATGTTTATGTTTATGTTTATGTTTATGTTTATGTTTATGTTTATGTTTATGTTTATGTTTATGTTTATGTTTATGTTTATGTTTATGTTTATGTTTATGTTTATGTTTATGTTTATGTTTATGTTTATGTTTAAATTTATGTTTATGTTTATGTTTATGTTTATGTTTAAATTTATGTTTAAATTTATGTTTAAATTTATGTTTTAATTTTAGTTTAAATTTATGTTTAAATTTATGTTTTAATTTTAGTTTAAATTTATGTTTAAATTTATGTTTAAATTTATGTTTAAATTTATGTTTAAGTTTATGTTTAAATTTATGTTTAAATTTATGTTTAAATTTATGTTTTAATTTATGTCTAAATTTATGTTTAAATTTATGTTTTAATTTATGTTTAAATTTATGTTTAAATTTATGTTTAAGTTTATGTTTAAGTTTATGTTTTAATTTATGTTTAAATTTATGTTTAAATTTATGTTTAAATTTATGTTTAAATTTATGTTTAAATTTATGTTTAAATTTATGTTTAAATATATGTTTAAATTTATGTTTAAATTTATGTTTAAGTTTATGTTTAAATTTATGTATAAATTTATGTTTTAATTTATGTTTAAATTTATGTTTAAGTTTATGTTTTAATTTATGTTTTAATTTATGTTTAAATTTATGTTTAAATTTATGTTTAAGTTTATGTTTAAGTTTATGTTTTAATTTATGTTTAAATTTATGTTTAAATTTATGTTTAAATTTATGTTTAAATTTATGTTTAAATTTATGTTTAAATTTATGTTTAAATTTATGTTTAAATATATGTTTAAATTTATGTTTAAATTTATGTTTAAGTTTATGTTTAAATTTATGTATAAATTTATGTTTTAATTTATGTTTAAATTTATGTTTAAGTTTATGTTTTAATTTATGTTTAAATTTATGTTTAAATTTATGTTTAAATTTATGTTTAAATTTATGTTTAAATTTATGTTTAAATTTATGTTTAAATTTTTGTTTAAATTTATGTTTAAGTTTATGTTTAAATTTATGTTTAAATTTATGTTTAAATTTATGTTTAAATTTATGTTTTAATTTATGTTTAAATTTATGTTTAAATTTATGTTTAAATTTATGTTTTAATTTATGTCTAAATTTATGTTTAAATTTATGTTTTAATTTATGTTTAAATTTATGTTTAAATTTATGTTTAAGTTTATGTTTAAGTTTATGTTTTAATTTATGTTTAAATTTATGTTTAAATTTATGTTTAAATTTATGTTTAAATTTATGTTTAAATTTATGTCTAAATTTATGTTTAAATTTATGTTTAAATTTATGTTTAAATTTATGTTTTAATTTATGTTTAAATTTATGTTTAAATTTATGTTTAAATTTATGTTTAAATTTATGTTTAAATTTATGTTTAAATTTATGTTTAAATATATGTTTAAATTTATGTTTAAATTTATGTTTAAGTTTATGTTTAAATTTATGTATAAATTTATGTTTAAATTTATGTTTAAGTTTATGTTTAAGTTTATGTTTTAATTTATGTTTTAATTTATGTTTAAATTAATGTATAAATTTATGTTTAAATTTATGTTTAAATTTATGTTTAAATTTATGTTTAAATTTATGTTTTAATTTTAGTTTAAATTTATGTTTAAATTTATGTTTAAATTTATGTTTAAATTTATGTTTAAATTTATGTTTAAATTTATGTTTAAATTTATGTTTAAATTTATGTTTGAATTTATGTTTAAATTTATGTTTAAATTTATGTTTAAATTTATGTTTAAATTTATGTTTAAATTTATGTTTAAATTTATGTTTAAATTTATGTTTAAATTTATGTTTAAATTTATGTTTTTAATTATGTTTAAATTTATGTTTAAATTTATGTTTAAATTTAAGTTTTTATTTATGTTTAAATTTATGTTTAAATTTATGTTTAAATTTATGTTTAAATTTATGTTTAAATTTATGTTTAAATTTATGTTTAAATTTATGTTTAAATTTATGTTTAAGTTTATGTTTAAATTTATGTTTAAATTTATGTTTAAATTTATGTTTTAATTTATGTTTAAATTTATGTTTAAATTTATGTTTAAATTTATGTTTAAATTTATGTTTTAAATTTATGTTTAAATTTATGTTTAAATTTATGTTTAAATTTATGTTTTTATTTATGTTTAAATTGATGTTTAAATTTATGTTTAAATTTATGTTTTAATTTTAGTTTAAATTTATGTTTAAATTTATGTTTAAATTTATGTTTAAATTTATGTTTAATGTTATGTTTAAATTTTTGTTTAAATTTATGTTTAAGTTTATGTTTAAATTTATGTTTAAATTTATGTTTAAATTTATGTTTAAATTTATGTTTTAATTTATGTTTAAATTTATGTTTAAATTTATGTTTAAATTTATGTTTAAATTTATGTTTTAATTTATGTCTAAATTTATGTTTAAATTTATGTTTTAATTTATGTTTAAATTTATGTTTAAATTTATGTTTAAGTTAATGTTTAAGTTTATGTTTTAATTTATGTTTAAATTTATGTTTAAATTTATGTTTAAATTTATGTTTAAATTTATGTTTAAATTTATGTTTAAATTTATGTTTGAATTTTATTTAAATTTATGTTTTAATTTATGTTTAAATTTATGTTTTAAATTATGTTTAAGTTTATGTTTAAATTTATGTTTTAATTTATGTTAAAATTTTTGTTTAAATTTATGTTTAAATTTAGACATAAATTAAAACATAAACTTAAATTTAAACATTCATTTTAAACATAAATTTAAACATAAATTTAAACATAAATTTAAACATTAATTTAAACATAAATTGAAACATAAATTTAAACATAAACTTAAACATAAACTTAAATATAAACATAAACATAAACATAAACATAAACATAAACATAAACATAAACATAAACATAAACATAAACATAAACATAAACATAAACATAAACTTAAACATAAACATAAACATAAACATAAACATAAACATAAACATAAACATAAACATAAACATAAACATAAACATAAACATAAACATAAACATAAACATAAACATAAACATAAACATAAACATAAACATAAACATAAACATAAACATAAACATAAACATAAACATAAACATAAACATAAACATAAACATAAACATAAACATAAACATAAACATAAACATAAACATAAACATAAACATAAACTTAAACATAAACAACAACATAAACATAAACATTATTTTAAATTGTAAAAAAGAATTGAGTCGAAAATCATCATTTGACTCAAATTACATCAAATAATGTCAAATCTAGTCATTTAAACACTAAATTTCCGATAAGTATCCAAACTGAAGGAATTGAATTAAAATAATTTGATCCGATTGTTATTAGTACGAATCGAGACGTTTATTATCAAAATAGACCGATTTAATACAAATCGAGTCGATTTGCAGTTGTTGTTATATGTTTATTTAGGTGTATGATTTAGTTTATGTTTAAAGCTTATGTTTATGTTTATGTTCATGTTTATGTTTATGTTTATGTTTATGTTTATGTTTATGTTTATGTTTATGTTTATGTTTATGTTTATGTTTATGTTTATGTTTATGTTTATGTTTATGTTTATGTTTATGTTTATGTTTATGTTTATGTTTATGTTTATGTTTATGTTTATGTTTATGTTTATGTTTATGTTTATGTTTATGTTTATGTTTATGTTTATGTTTATGTTTATGTTTATGTTTATGTTTATGTTTATGTTTATGTTTATGTTTATGTTTATGTTTATGTTTATGTTTATGTTTATGTTTATGTTTATGTTTATGTTTATGTTTATGTTTATGTTTATGTTTATGTTTATGTTTATGTTTATGTTTATGTTTATGTTTATGTTTATGTTTATGTTTATGTTTATGTTTATGTTTATGTTTATGTTTATGTTTATGTTTATGTTTATGTTTATGTTTATGTTTATGTTTATGTTTATGTTTATGTTTATGTTTATGTTTATGTTTATGTTTATGTTTATGTTTATGTTTATGTTTATGTTTATGTTTATGTTTATGTTTATGTTTATGTTTAAATTTATGTTTATGTTTATGTTTATGTTTATGTTTAAATTTATGTTTAAATTTATGTTTAAATTTATGTTTTAATTTTAGTTTAAATTTATGTTTAAATTTATGTTTTAATTTTAGTTTAAATTTATGTTTAAATTTATGTTTAAATTTATGTTTAAATTTATGTTTAAGTTTATGTTTAAATTTATGTTTAAATTTATGTTTAAATTTATGTTTTAATTTATGTCTAAATTTATGTTTAAATTTATGTTTTAATTTATGTTTAAATTTATGTTTAAATTTATGTTTAAGTTTATGTTTAAGTTTATGTTTTAATTTAAATTTATGTTTAAATTTATGTTTAAATTTATGTTTAAATTTATGTTTAAATTTATGTTTAAATTTATGTTTAAATTTATGTTTAAATTTATGTTTAAATATATGTTTAAATTTATGTTTAAATTTATGTTTAAATTTATGTTTAAATTTATGTTTAAATTTATGTTTAAATTTATGTTTAAATTTATGTTTAAATTTATGTTTAAGTTTATGTTTAAATTTATGTTTAAATTTATGTTTAAATTTATGTTTTAATTTATGTTTAAATTTATGTTTAAATTTATGTTTTAATTTATGTTTAAATTTATGTTTTAAATTTATGTTTAAATTTATGTTTAAATTTATGTTTTTATTTATGTTTAAATTTATGTTTAAATTTATGTTTAAATTTATGTTTAAATTTATGTTTTATTTTTAGTTTAAATTTATGTTTAAATTTATGTTTAAATTTATGTTTAAATTTATGTTTAATGTTATGTTTAAATTTTTGTTTAAATTTATGTTTAAGTTTATGTTTAAATTTATGTTTAAATTTATGTTTAAATTTATGTTTAAATTTATGTTTTAATTTATGTTTAAATTTATGTTTAAATTTGTGTTTAAATTTATGTTTTAATTTATGTCTAAATTTATGTTTAAATTTATGTTTTAATTTATGTTTAAATTTATGTTTAAATTTATGTTTAAATTTATGTTTAAATTTATGTTTTAATTTTTGTTTAAATTTATGTTTAAATTTATGTTTAAATTTATGTTTAAATTTATGTTTAAATTTATGTTTAAATTTATGTTTAAATTTATGTTTAAATTTATGTTTGAATTTATGTTTAAATTTATGTTTAAATTTATGTTTAAATTTATGTTTAAATTTATGTTTAAATTTATGTTTAAATTTATGTTTAAATTTATGTTTAAATTTATGTTTAAATTTATGTTTAAATTTATGTTTAAATTTATGTTTAAATTTTTGTTTAAATTTATGTTTAAGTTTATGTTTAAATTTATGTTTAAATTTATGTTTAAGTTTATGTTTAAATTTATGTTTAAATTTATGTTTAAATTTATGTTTAAATTTATGTTTTAATTTATGTTTAAATTTATGTTTAAATTTATGTTTAAATTTATGTTTTAATTTATGTCTAAAATTATGTTTAAATTTATGTTTTAATTTATGTTTAAATTTATGTTTAAATTTATGTTTAAGTTTATGTTTAAGTTTATGTTTTAATTTATGTTTAAATTTATGTTTAAATTTATGTTTAAATTTATGTTTAAATTTATGTTTAAATTTATGTTTAAATTTATGTTTAAATTTATGTTTAAATATATGTTTAAATTTATGTTTAAATTTATGTTTAAGTTTATGTTTAAATTTATGTATAAATTTATGTTTAAATTTATGTTTAAGTTTATGTTTAAGTTTATGTTTTAATTTATGTTTAAATTTATGTTTAAATTTATGTTTAAATTTATGTTTAAATTTATGTTTAAATTTATGTTTAAATTTATGTTTAAATTTTTGTTTAAATTTATGTTTAAGTTTATGTTTAAATTTATGTTTAAATTTATGTTTAAATTTATGTTTAAATTTATGTTTTAATTTATGTTTAAATTTATGTTTAAATTTATGTTTAAATTTATGTTTTAATTTATGTCTAAATTTATGTTTAAATTTATGTTTTAATTTATGTTTAAATTTATGTTTAAATTTATGTTTAAATTTATGTTTAAATTTATGTTTAAGTTTATGTTTAAATTTATGTTTAAATTTATGTTTAAATTTATGTTTTAATTTATGTCTAAATTTATGTTTAAATTTATGTTTTAATTTATGTTTAAATTTATGTTTAAATTTATGTTTAAGTTTATGTTTAAGTTTATGTTTTAATTTATGTTTAAATTTATGTTTAAATTTATGTTTAAATTTATGTTTAAATTTATGTTTAAATTTATGTTTGAATTTTATTTAAATTTATGTTTTAATTTATGTTTAAATTTATGTTTTAAATTATGTTTAAGTTTATGTTTAAATTTATGTTTTAATTTATGTTTAAATTTTTGTTTAAATTTATGTTTAAATTTAGACATAAATTAAAACATAAACTTAAATTTAAACATTCATTTTAAACATAAATTTAAACATAAATTTAAACATAAATTTAAACATTAATTTAAACATAAATTGAAACATAAATTTAAACATAAACTTAAACATAAACTTAAATATAAACATAAACATTAACATAAACATAAACGTAAACATTAACTTAAACATAAACATAAACATAAACATAAACATAAACATAAACATAAACATAAACATAAACATAAACATAAACATAAACATAAACATAAACATAAACATAAACATAAACATAAACATAAACATAAACATAAACATAAACATAAACATAAACATAAACTTAAACATAAACATAAACATAAACATAAACATAAACATAAACATAAACATAAACATAAACATAAACATAAACATAAACATAAACATAAACATAAACATAAACATAAACATAAACATAAACATAAACATAAACATAAACATAAACATAAACATAAACATAAACATAAACATAAACATAAACATAAACATAAACATAAACATAAACATAAACATAAACATAAACATAAACATAAACATAAACATAAACATAAACATAAACATAAACATAAACTTAAACATAAACAACAACATAAACATAAACATTATTTTAAATTGTAAAAAAGAATTGAGTCGAAAATCATCATTTGACTCAAATTACATCAAATAATGTCAAATCTAGTCATTTAAACATTAAATTTCCGATAAGTATCCAAACTGAAGGAATTGAATTAAAATAATTTGATCCGATTGTTATTAGTACGAATCGAGACGTTTATTATCAAAATAGACCGATTTAATACAAATCGAGTCGATTTGCAGTTGTTGTTATATGTTTATTTAGGTGTATGATTTAGTTTATGTTTAAAGCTTATGTTTATGTTTATGTTCATGTTTATGTTTATGTTTATGTTTATGTTTATGTTTATGTTTATGTTTATGTTTATGTTTATGTTTATGTTTATGTTTATGTTTATGTTTATGTTTATGTTTATGTTTATGTTTATGTTTATGTTTATGTTTATGTTTATGTTTATGTTTATGTTTATGTTTATGTTTATGTTTATGTTTATGTTTATGTTTATGTTTATGTTTATGTTTATGTTTATGTTTATGTTTATGTTTATGTTTATGTTTATGTTTATGTTTATGTTTATGTTTAGGTTTATGTTTATGTTTATGTTTATGTTTATGTTTATGTTTATGTTTATGTTTATGTTTATGTTTATGTTTATGTTTATGTTTATGTTTATGTTTATGTTTATGTTTATGTTTATGTTTATGTTTATGTTTATGTTTATGTTTATGTTTATGTTTATGTTTATGTTTATGTTTAAATTTATGTTTATGTTTATGTTTATGTTTATGTTTAAATTTATGTTTAAATTTATGTTTAAATTTATGTTTTAATTTTAGTTTAAATTTATGTTTAAATTTATGTTTTAATTTTAGTTTAAATTTATGTTTAAATTTATGTTTAAATTTATGTTTAAATTTATGTTTAAGTTTATGTTTAAATTTATGTTTAAATTTATGTTTAAATTTATGTTTTAATTTATGTCTAAATTTATGTTTAAATTTATGTTTTAATTTATGTTTAAATTTATGTTTAAATTTATGTTTAAGTTTATGTTTAAGTTTATGTTTTAATTTATGTTTAAATTTATGTTTAAATTTATGTTTAAATTTATGTTTAAATTTATGTTTAAATTTATGTTTAAATTTATGTTTAAATTTATGTTTAAATATATGTTTAAATTTATGTTTAAATTTATGTTTAAGTTTATGTTTAAATTTATGTATAAATTTATGTTTTAATTTATGTTTAAATTTATGTTTAAGTTTATGTTTTAATTTATGTTTAAATTTATGTTTAAATTTATGTTTAAATTTATGTTTAAATTTATGTTTAAATTTATGTTTAAATTTATGTTTAAATTTTTGTTTAAATTTATGTTTAAGTTTATGTTTAAATTTATGTTTAAATTTATGTTTAAATTTATGTTTAAAATTATGTTTTAATTTATGTTTAAATTTATGTTTAAATTTATGTTTAAATTTATGTTTTAATTTATGTCTAAATTTATGTTTAAATTTATGTTTTAATTTATGTTTAAATTTATGTTTAAATTTATGTTTAAGTTTATGTTTAAGTTTATGTTTTAATTTATGTTTAAAATTATGTTTAAATTTATGTTTAAATTTATGTTTAAATTTATGTTTAAATTTATGTCTAAATTTATGTTTAAATTTATGTTTAAATTTATGTTTAAATTTATGTTTTAATTTATGTTTAAATTTATGTTTAAATTTATGTTTAAATTTATGTTTAAATTTATGTTTAAATTTATGTTTAAATTTATGTTTAAATATATGTTTAAATTTATGTTTAAATTTATGTTTAAGTTTATGTTTAAATTTATGTATAAATTTATGTTTAAATTTATGTTTAAGTTTATGTTTAAGTTTATGTTTTAATTTATGTTTTAATTTATGTTTAAATTAATGTATAAATTTATGTTTAAATTTATGTTTAAATTTATGTTTAAATTTATGTTTAAATTTATGTTTTAATTTTAGTTTAAATTTATGTTTAAATTTATGTTTAAATTTATGTTTAAATTTATGTTTAAATTTATGTTTAAATTTATGTTTAAATTTATGTTTAAATTTATGTTTGAATTTATGTTTAAATTTATGTTTAAATTTATGTTTAAATTTATGTTTAAATTTATGTTTAAATTTATGTTTAAATTTATGTTTAAATTTATGTTTAAATTTATGTTTTTAATTATGTTTAAATTTATGTTTAAATTTATGTTTAAATTTAAGTTTTTATTTATGTTTAAATTTATGTTTAAATTTATGTTTAAATTTATGTTTAAATTTATGTTTAAATTTATGTTTAAATTTATGTTTAAATTTATGTTTAAATTTATGTTTAAGTTTATGTTTAAATTTATGTTTAAATTTATGTTTAAATTTATGTTTTAATTTATGTTTAAATTTATGTTTAAATTTATGTTTAAATTTATGTTTAAATTTATGTTTTAAATTTATGTTTAAATTTATGTTTAAATTTATGTTTAAATTTATGTTTTTATTTATGTTTAAATTTATGTTTAAATTTATGTTTTAATTTATGTTTAAGTTTATGTTTAAATTTATGTTTAAATTTATGTTTAAATTTATGTTTAAATTTATGTTTAATGTTATGTTTAAATTTTTGTTTAAATTTATGTTTAAGTTTATGTTTAAATTTATGTTTAAATTTATGTTTAAATTTATGTTTAAATTTATGTTTTAATTTATGTTTAAATTTATGTTTAAATTTATGTTTAAATTTATGTTTTAATTTATGTCTAAATTTATGTTTAAATTTATGTTTTAATTTATGTTTAAATTTATGTTTAAATTTATGTTTAAGTTTATGTTTAAGTTTATGTTTTAATTTATGTTTAAATTTATGTTTAAATTTATGTTTAAATTTATGTTTAAATTTATGTTTAAATTTATGTTTAAATTTATGTTTGAATTTTATTTAAATTTATGTTTTAATTTATGTTTAAAATTATGTTTAAGTTTATGTTTAAATTTATGTTTTAATTTATGTTAAAATTTTTGTTTAAATTTATGTTTAAATTTAGACATAAATAAAAACATAAACTTAAATTTAAACATTGATTTTAAACATAAATTTAAACATAAATTTAAACATAAATTTAAACATTAATTTAAACATAAATTGAAACATAAATTTAAACATAAACATAAACATAAACATAAACATAAACATAAACATAAACTTAAACATAAACATAAACATAAACATAAACATAAACATAAACATAAACATAAACATAAACATAAACATAAACATAAACATAAACATAAACATAAACATAAACATAAACATAAACATAAACATAAACATAAACATAAACATAAACATAAACATAAACATAAACATAAACATAAACATAAACATAAACATAAACATAAACATAAACTTAAACATAAACAACAACATAAACATAAACATTATTTTAAATTGTAAAAAAGAATTGAGTCGAAAATCATCATTTGACTCAAATTACATCAAATAATGTCAAATCTAGTCATTTAAACACTAAATTTCCGATAAGTATCCAAACTGAAGGAATTGAATTAAAATAATTTGATCCGATTGTTATTAGTACGAATCGAGACGTTTATTATCAAAATAGACCGATTTAATACAAATCGAGTCGATTTGCAGTTGTTGTTATATGTTTATTTAGGTGTATGATTTAGTTTATGTTTAAAGCTTATGTTTATGTTTATGTTCATGTTTATGTTTATGTTTATGTTTATGTTTATGTTTATGTTTATGTTTATGTTTATGTTTATGTTTATGTTTATGTTTATGTTTATGTTTATGTTTATGTTTATGTTTATGTTTATGTTTATGTTTATGTTTATGTTTATGTTTATGTTTATGTTTATGTTTATGTTTATGTTTATGTTTATGTTTATGTTTATGTTTATGTTTATGTTTATGTTTATGTTTATGTTTATGTTTATGTTTATGTTTATGTTTATGTTTATGTTTATGTTTATGTTTATGTTTATGTTTATGTTTATGTTTATGTTTATGTTTATGTTTATGTTTATGTTTATGTTTATGTTTATGTTTATGTTTATGTTTATGTTTATGTTTATGTTTATGTTTATGTTTATGTTTATGTTTATGTTTATGTTTATGTTTATGTTTATGTTTATGTTTATGTTTATGTTTATGTTTATGTTTATGTTTATGTTTATGTTTATGTTTATGTTTATGTTTATGTTTATGTTTATGTTTATGTTTATGTTTATGTTTATGTTTATGTTTATGTTTATGTTTATGTTTATGTTTATGTTTATGTTTATGTTTATGTTTATGTTTATGTTTATGTTTATGTTTATGTTTATGTTTAAATTTATGTTTATGTTTATGTTTATGTTTATGTTTAAATTTATGTTTAAATTTATGTTTAAATTTATGTTTTAATTTTAGTTTAAATTTATGTTTAAATTTATGTTTTAATTTTAGTTTAAATTTATGTTTAAATTTATGTTTAAATTTATGTTTAAATTTATGTTTAAGTTTATGTTTAAATTTATGTTTAAATTTATGTTTAAATTTATGTTTTAATTTATGTCTAAATTTATGTTTAAATTTATGTTTTAATTTATGTTTAAATTTATGTTTAAATTTATGTTTAAGTTTATGTTTAAGTTTATGTTTTAATTTATGTTTAAATTTATGTTTAAATTTATGTTTAAATTTATGTTTAAATTTATGTTTAAATTTATGTTTAAATTTATGTTTAAATTTATGTTTAAATATATGTTTAAATTTATGTTTAAATTTATGTTTAAGTTTATGTTTAAATTTATGTATAAATTTATGTTTTAATTTATGTTTAAATTTATGTTTAAGTTTATGTTTTAATTTATGTTTTAATTTATGTTTAAATTTATGTTTAAATTTATGTTTAAGTTTATGTTTAAGTTTATGTTTTAATTTATGTTTAAATTTATGTTTAAATTTATGTTTAAATTTATGTTTAAATTTATGTTTAAATTTATGTTTAAATTTATGTTTAAATTTATGTTTAAATATATGTTTAAATTTATGTTTAAATTTATGTTTAAGTTTATGTTTAAATTTATGTATAAATTTATGTTTTAATTTATGTTTAAATTTATGTTTAAGTTTATGTTTTAATTTATGTTTAAATTTATGTTTAAATTTATGTTTAAATTTATGTTTAAATTTATGTTTAAATTTATGTTTAAATTTATGTTTAAATTTTTGTTTAAATTTATGTTTAAGTTTATGTTTAAATTTATGTTTAAATTTATGTTTAAATTTATGTTTAAATTTATGTTTTAATTTATGTTTAAATTTATGTTTAAATTTATGTTTAAATTTATGTTTTAATTTATGTCTAAATTTATGTTTAAATTTATGTTTTAATTTATGTTTAAATTTATGTTTAAATTTATGTTTAAGTTTATGTTTAAGTTTATGTTTTAATTTATGTTTAAATTTATGTTTAAATTTATGTTTAAATTTATGTTTAAATTTATGTTTAAATTTATGTCTAAATTTATGTTTAAATTTATGTTTAAATTTATGTTTAAATTTATGTTTTAATTTATGTTTAAATTTATGTTTAAATTTATGTTTAAATTTATGTTTAAATTTATGTTTAAATTTATGTTTAAATTTATGTTTAAATATATGTTTAAATTTATGTTTAAATTTATGTTTAAGTTTATGTTTAAATTTATGTATAAATTTATGTTTAAATTTATGTTTAAGTTTATGTTTAAGTTTATGTTTTAATTTATGTTTTAATTTATGTTTAAATTAATGTATAAATTTATGTTTAAATTTATGTTTAAATTTATGTTTAAATTTATGTTTAAATTTATGTTTTAATTTTAGTTTAAATTTATGTTTAAATTTATGTTTAAATTTATGTTTAAATTTATGTTTAAATTTATGTTTAAATTTATGTTTAAATTTATGTTTAAATTTATGTTTGAATTTATGTTTAAATTTATGTTTAAATTTATGTTTAAATTTATGTTTAAATTTATGTTTAAATTTATGTTTAAATTTATGTTTAAATTTATGTTTAAATTTATGTTTTTAATTATGTTTAAATTTATGTTTAAATTTATGTTTAAATTTAAGTTTTTATTTATGTTTAAATTTATGTTTAAATTTATGTTTAAATTTATGTTTAAATTTATGTTTAAATTTATGTTTAAATTTATGTTTAAATTTATGTTTAAATTTATGTTTAAGTTTATGTTTAAATTTATGTTTAAATTTATGTTTAAATTTATGTTTTAATTTATGTTTAAATTTATGTTTAAATTTATGTTTAAATTTATGTTTAAATTTATGTTTTAAATTTATGTTTAAATTTATTTTTAAATTTATGTTTAAATTTATGTTTTTATTTATGTTTAAATTGATGTTTAAATTTATGTTTAAATTTATGTTTTAATTTTAGTTTAAATTTTTGTTTAAATTTATGTTTAAATTTATGTTTAAATTTATGTTTAATGTTATGTTTAAATTTTTGTTTAAATTTATGTTTAAGTTTATGTTTAAATTTATGTTTAAATTTATGTTTAAATTTATGTTTAAATTTATGTTTTAATTTATGTTTAAATTTATGTTTAAATTTATGTTTAAATTTATGTTTTAATTTATGTCTAAATTTATGTTTAAATTTATGTTTTAATTTATGTTTAAATTTATGTTTAAATTTATGTTTAAGTTTATGTTTAAGTTTATGTTTTAATTTATGTTTAAATTTATGTTTAAATTTATGTTTAAATTTATGTTTAAATTTATGTTTAAATTTATGTTTAAATTTATGTTTGAATTTTATTTAAATTTATGTTTTAATTTATGTTTAAATTTATGTTTTAAATTATGTTTAAGTTTATGTTTAAATTTATGTTTTAATTTATGTTAAAATTTTTGTTTAAATTTATGTTTAAATTTAGACATAAATTAAAACATAAACTTAAATTTAAACATTCATTTTAAACATAAATTTAAACATAAATTTAAACATAAATTTAAACATTAATTTAAACATAAATTGAAACATAAATTTAAACATAAACTTAAACATAAACTTAAATATAAACATAAACATAAACATAAACATAAACATAAACATAAACATAAACATAAACATAAACATAAACATAAACATAAACATAAACTTAAACATAAACATAAACATAAACATAAACATAAACATAAACATAAACATAAACATAAACATAAACATAAACATAAACATAAACATAAACATAAACATAAACATAAACATAAACATAAACATAAACATAAACATAAACATAAACATAAACATAAACATAAACATAAACATAAACATAAACATAAACATAAACATAAACATAAACATAAACTTAAACATAAACAACAACATAAACATAAACATTATTTTAAATTGTAAAAAAGAATTGAGTCGAAAATCATCATTTGACTCAAATTACATCAAATAATGTCAAATCTAGTCATTTAAACACTAAATTTCCGATAAGTATCCAAACTGAAGGAATTGAATTAAAATAATTTGATCCGATTGTTATTAGTACGAATCGAGACGTTTATTATCAAAATAGACCGATTTAATACAAATCGAGTCGATTTGCAGTTGTTGTTATATGTTTATTTAGGTGTATGATTTAGTTTATGTTTAAAGCTTATGTTTATGTTTATGTTCATGTTTATGTTTATGTTTATGTTTATGTTTATGTTTATGTTTATGTTTATGTTTATGTTTATGTTTATGTTTATGTTTATGTTTATGTTTATGTTTATGTTTATGTTTATGTTTATGTTTATGTTTATGTTTATGTTTATGTTTATGTTTATGTTTATGTTTATGTTTATGTTTATGTTTATGTTTATGTTTATGTTTATGTTTATGTTTATGTTTATGTTTATGTTTATGTTTATGTTTATGTTTATGTTTATGTTTATGTTTATGTTTATGTTTATGTTTATGTTTATGTTTATGTTTATGTTTATGTTTATGTTTATGTTTATGTTTATGTTTATGTTTATGTTTATGTTTATGTTTATGTTTATGTTTATGTTTATGTTTATGTTTATGTTTATGTTTATGTTTATGTTTATGTTTATGTTTATGTTTATGTTTATGTTTATGTTTATGTTTATGTTTATGTTTATGTTTATGTTTATGTTTATGTTTATGTTTATGTTTATGTTTATGTTTATGTTTATGTTTAAATTTATGTTTATGTTTATGTTTATGTTTATGTTTAAATTTATGTTTAAATTTATGTTTAAATTTATGTTTTAATTTTAGTTTAAATTTATGTTTAAATTTATGTTTAAATTTATGTTTAAATTTATGTTTAAGTTTATGTTTAAATTTATGTTTAAATTTATGTTTAAATTTATGTTTTAATTTATGTCTAAATTTATGTTTAAATTTATGTTTTAATTTATGTTTAAATTTATGTTTAAATTTATGTTTAAGTTTATGTTTAAGTTTATGTTTTAATTTATGTTTAAATTTATGTTTAAATTTATGTTTAAATTTATGTTTAAATTTATGTTTAAATTTATGTTTAAATTTATGTTTAAATTTATGTTTAAATATATGTTTAAATTTATGTTTAAATTTATGTTTAAGTTTATGTTTAAATTTATGTATAAATTTATGTTTTAATTTATGTTTAAATTTATGTTTAAGTTTATGTTTTAATTTATGTTTAAATTTATGTTTAAATTTATGTTTAAATTTATGTTTAAATTTATGTTTAAATTTATGTTTAAATTTTAGTTTAAATTTTTGTTTAAATTTATGTTTAAGTTTATGTTTAAATTTATGTTTAAATTTATGTTTAAATTTATGTTTAAATTTATGTTTTAATTTATGTTTAAATTTATGTTTAAATTTATGTTTAAATTTATGTTTTAATTTATGTCTAAATTTATGTTTAAATTTATGTTTTAATTTATGTTTAAATTTATGTTTAAATTTATGTTTAAGTTTATGTTTAAGTTTATGTTTTAATTTATGTTTAAATTTATGTTTAAATTTATGTTTAAATTTATGTTTAAATTTATGTTTAAATTTATGTCTAAATTTATGTTTAAATTTATGTTTAAATTTATGTTTAAATTTATGTTTTAATTTATGTTTAAATTTATGTTTAAATTTATGTTTAAATTTATGTTTAAATTTATGTTTAAATTTATGTTTAAATTTATGTTTAAATATATGTTTAAATTTATGTTTAAATTTATGTTTAAGTTTATGTTTAAATTTATGTATAAATTTATGTTTAAATTTATGTTTAAGTTTATGTTTAAATTTATGTTTAAATTTATGTTTAAATTTATGTTTAAATTTATGTTTTAATTTATGTTTAATTTTATGTTTAAATTTATGTTTAAATTTATGTTTAAATTTATGTTTAAATTTATGTTTAAATATATGTTTAAATTTATGTTTAAATTTATGTTTAAGTTTATGTTTAAATTTATGTATAAATTTATGTTTAAATTTATGTTTAAGTTTATGTTTAAGTTTATGTTTTAATTTATGTTTTAATTTATGTTTAAATTAATGTATAAATTTATGTTTAAATTTATGTTTAAATTTATGTTTAAATTTATGTTTAAATTTATGTTTTAATTTTAGTTTAAATTTATGTTTAAATTTATGTTTAAATTTATGTTTAAATTTATGTTTAAATTTATGTTTAAATTTATGTTTAAATTTATGTTTAAATTTATGTTTGAATTTATGTTTAAATTTATGTTTAAATTTATGTTTAAATTTATGTTTAAATTTATGTTTAAATTTATGTTTAAATTTATGTTTAAATTTATGTTTAAATTTATGTTTTTAATTATGTTTAAATTTATGTTTAAATTTATGTTTAAATTTAAGTTTTTATTTATGTTTAAATTTATGTTTAAATTTATGTTTAAATTTATGTTTAAATTTATGTTTAAATTTATGTTTAAATTTATGTTTAAATTTATGTTTAAATTTATGTTTAAGTTTATGTTTAAATTTATGTTTAAATTTATGTTTAAATTTATGTTTTAATTTATGTTTAAATTTATGTTTAAATTTATGTTTAAATTTATGTTTAAATTTATGTTTTAAATTTATGTTTAAATTTATGTTTAAATTTATGTTTAAATTTATGTTTTTATTTATGTTTAAATTGATGTTTAAATTTATGTTTAAATTTATGTTTTAATTTTAGTTTAAATTTATGTTTAAATTTATGTTTAAATTTATGTTTAAATTTATGTTTAAGTTTATGTTTAAATTTATGTTTAAATTTATGTTTAAATTTATGTTTTAATTTATGTTTAAATTTATGTTTAAATTTATGTTTAAATTTATGTTTAAATTTATGTTTTAAATTTATGTTTAAATTTATGTTTAAATTTATGTTTTTATTTATGTTTAAATTTATGTTTAAATTTATGTTTAAATTTATGTTTTAATTTTAGTTTAAATTTATGTTTAAATTTATGTTTAATGTTATGTTTAAATTTTTGTTTAAATTTATGGTTAAGTTTATGTTTAAATTTATGTTTAAATTTATGTTTAAATTTATGTTTAAATTTATGTTTTAATTTATGTTTAAATTTATGTTTAAATTTATGTTTAAATTTATGTTTTAATTTATGTCTAAATTTATGTTTAAATTTATGTTTTAATTTATGTTTAAATTTATGTTTAAATTTATGTTTAAGTTTATGTTTAAGTTTATGTTTTAATTTATGTTTAAATTTATGTTTAAATTTATGTTTAAATTTATGTTTAAATTTATGTTTAAATTTATGTTTGAATTTTATTTAAATTTATGTTTTAATTTATGTTTAAATTTATGTTTTAAATTATGTTTAAGTTTAAGTTTAAATTTATGTTTTAATTTATGTTAAAATTTTTGTTTAAATTTATGTTTAAATTTAGACATAAATTAAAACATAAACTTAAATTTAAACATTCATTTTAAACATAAATTTAAACATAAATTTAAACATAAATTTAAACATTAATTTAAACATAAATTGAAACATAAATTTAAACATAAACTTAAATATAAACATAAACATTAACATAAACATAAACGTAAACATAAACATAAACATAAACATAAACATAAACATAAACATAAACATAAACATAAACATAAACATAAACATAAACATAAACATAAACATAAACATAAACATAAACATAAACATAAACATAAACATAAACATAAACATAAACATAAACATAAACATAAACATAAACATAAACATAAACATAAACATAAACATAAACATAAACATAAACATAAACTTAAACATAAACAACAACATAAACATAAACATTATTTTAAATTGTAAAAAAGAATTGAGTCGAAAATCATCATTTGACTCAAATTACCTCAAATAATGTCAAATCTAGTCATTTAAACACTAAATTTCCGATAAGTATCCAAACTGAAGGAATTGAATTAAAATAATTTGATCCGATTGTTATTAGTACGAATCGAGACGTTTATTATCAAAATAGACCGATTTAATACAAATCGAGTCGATTTGCAGTTGTTGTTATATGTTTATTTAGGTGTATGATTTAGTTTATGTTTAAAGCTTATGTTTATGTTTATGTTCATGTTCATGTTTATGTTTATGTTTATGTTTATGTTTATGTTTATGTTTATGTTTATGTTTATGTTTATGTTTATGTTTATGTTTATGTTTATGTTTATGTTTATGTTTATGTTTATGTTTATGTTTATGTTTATGTTTATGTTTATGTTTATGTTTATGTTTATGTTTATGTTTATGTTTATGTTTATGTTTATGTTTATGTTTATGTTTATGTTTATGTTTATGTTTATGTTTATGTTTATGTTTATGTTTATGTTTATGTTTATGTTTATGTTTATGTTTATGTTTATGTTTATGTTTATGTTTATGTTTATGTTTATGTTTATGTTTATGTTTATGTTTATGTTTATGTTTATGTTTATGTTTATGTTTATGTTTATGTTTATGTTTATGTTTATGTTTATGTTTATGTTTATGTTTATGTTTATGTTTATGTTTATGTTTATGTTTATGTTTATGTTTATGTTTATGTTTATGTTTATGTTTATGTTTATGTTTATGTTTATGTTTATGTTTATGTTTATGTTTATGTTTAAATTTATGTTTATGTTTATGTTTATGTTTATGTTTAAATTTATGTTTAAATTTATGTTTAAATTTATGTTTTAATTTTAGTTTAAATTTATGTTTAAATTTATGTTTAAATTTATGTTTAAATTTATGTTTAAGTTTATGTTTAAATTTATGTTTAAATTTATGTTTAAATTAATGTTTAAATTTATGTTTTAATTTATGTTTAAATTTATGTTTAAATTTATGTTTAAGTTTATGTTTAAGTTTATGTTTTAATTTATGTTTAAATTTATGTTTAAATTTATGTTTAAATTTATGTTTAAATTTATGTTTAAATTTATGTTTAAATTTATGTTTAAATTTATGTTTAAATATATGTTTAAATTTATGTTTAAATTTATGTTTAAGTTTATGTTTAAATTTATGTATAAATTTATGTTTTAATTTATGTTTAAATTTATGTTTAAGTTTATGTTTTAATTTATGTTTAAATTTATGTTTAAATTTATGTTTAAATTTATGTTTAAATTTATGTTTAAATTTATGTTTAAATTTATGTTTAAATTTATGTTTAAATTTATGTTTAAATTTTTGTTTAAATTTATGTTTAAGTTTATGTTTAAATTTATGTTTAAATTTATGTTTAAATTTATGTTTAAATTTATGTTTTAATTTATGTTTAAATTTATGTTTAAATTTATGTTTAAATTTATGTTTTAATTTATGTCTAAATTTATGTTTAAATTTATGTTTTAATTTATGTTTAAATTTATGTTTAAATTTATGTTTAAGTTTATGTTTAAGTTTATGTTTTAATTTATGTTTAAATTTATGTTTAAATTTATGTTTAAATTTATGTTTAAATTTATGTTTAAATTTATGTCTAAATTTATGTTTAAACTTATGTTTAAATTTATGTTTAAATTTATGTTTTAATTTATGTTTAAATTTATGTTTAAATTTATGTTTAAATTTATGTTTAAATTTATGTTTAAATTTATGTTTAAATTTATGTTTAAATATATGTTTAAATTTATGTTTAAATTTATGTTTAAGTTTATGTTTAAATTTATGTATAAATTTATGTTTAAATTTATGTTTAAGTTTATGTTTAAGTTTATGTTTTAATTTATGTTTTAATTTATGTTTAAATTAATGTATAAATTTATGTTTAAATTTATGTTTAAATTTATGTTTAAATTTATGTTTAAATTTATGTTTTAATTTTAGTTTAAATTTATGTTTAAATTTATGTTTAAATTTATGTTTAAATTTATGTTTAAATTTATGTTTAAATTTATGTTTAAATTTATGTTTAAATTTATGTTTGAATTTATGTTTAAATTTATGTTTAAATTTATGTTTAAATTTATGTTTAAATTTATGTTTAAATTTATGTTTAAATTTATGTTTAAATTTATGTTTAAATTTATGTTTTTAATTATGTTTAAATTTATGTTTAAATTTATGTTTAAATTTAAGTTTTTATTTATGTTTAAATTTATGTTTAAATTTATGTTTAAATTTATGTTTAAATTTATGTTTAAATTTATGTTTAAATTTATGTTTAAATTTATGTTTAAGTTTATGTTTAAATTTATGTTTAAATTTATGTTTAAATTTATGTTTTAATTTATGTTTAAATTTATGTTTAAATTTATGTTTAAATTTATGTTTAAATTTATGTTTTAAATTTATGTTTAAATTTATGTTTAAATTTATGTTTTTATTTATGTTTAAATTTATGTTTAAATTTATGTTTAAATTTATGTTTGAATTTATGTTTAAATTTATGTTTAAATTTATGTTTAAATTTATGTTTAAATTTATGTTTAAATTTATGTTTAAATTTATGTTTAAATTTATGTTTAAATTTATGTTTTTAATTATGTTTAAATTTATGTTTAAATTTATGTTTAAATTTAAGTTTTTATTTATGTTTAAATTTATGTTTAAATTTATGTTTAAATTTATGTTTAAATTTATGTTTAAATTTATGTTTAAATTTATGTTTAAATTTATGTTTAAATTTATGTTTAAGTTTATGTTTAAATTTATGTTTAAATTTATGTTTAAATTTATGTTTTAATTTATGTTTAAATTTATGTTTAAATTTATGTTTAAATTTATGTTTAAATTTATGTTTTAAATTTATGTTTAAATTTATTTTTAAATTTATGTTTAAATTTATGTTTTTATTTATGTTTAAATTGATGTTTAAATTTATGTTTAAATTTATGTTTTAATTTTAGTTTAAATTTATGTTTAAATTTATGTTTAAATTTATGTTTAAATTTATGTTTAATGTTATGTTTAAATTTTTGTTTAAATTTATGTTTAAGTTTATGTTTAAATTTATGTTTAAATTTATGTTTAAATTTATGTTTAAATTTATGTTTTAATTTATGTTTAAATTTATGTTTAAATTTATGTTTAAATTTATGTTTTAATTTATGTCTAAATTTATGTTTAAATTTATGTTTTAATTTATGTTTAAATTTATGTTTAAATTTATGTTTAAGTTTATGTTTAAGTTTATGTTTTAATTTATGTTTAAATTTATGTTTAAATTTATGTTTAAATTTATGTTTAAATTTATGTTTAAATTTATGTTTAAATTTATGTTTGAATTTTATTTAAATTTATGTTTTAATTTATGTTTAAATTTATGTTTTAAATTATGTTTAAGTTTATGTTTAAATTTATGTTTTAATTTATGTTAAAATTTTTGTTTAAATTTATGTTTAAATTTAGACATAAATTAAAACATAAACTTAAATTTAAACATTCATTTTAAACATAAATTTAAACATAAATTTAAACATAAATTTAAACATTAATTTAAACATAAATTGAAACATAAATTTAAACATAAACTTAAACATAAACTTAAATATAAACATAAACATAAACATAAACATAAACATAAACATAAACATAAACATAAACATAAACATAAACATAAACATAAACATAAACTTAAACATAAACATAAACATAAACATAAACATAAACATAAACATAAACATAAACATAAACATAAACATAAACATAAACATAAACATAAACATAAACATAAACATAAACATAAACATAAACATAAACATAAACATAAACATAAACATAAACATAAACATAAACATAAACATAAACATAAACATAAACATAAACATAAACATAAACATAAACTTAAACATAAACAACAACATAAACATAAACATTATTTTAAATTGTAAAAAAGAATTGAGTCGAAAATCATCATTTGACTCAAATTACATCAAATAATGTCAAATCTAGTCATTTAAACACTAAATTTCCGATAAGTATCCAAACTGAAGGAATTGAATTAAAATAATTTGATCCGATTGTTATTAGTACGAATCGAGACGTTTATTATCAAAATAGACCGATTTAATACAAATCGAGTCGATTTGCAGTTGTTGTTATATGTTTATTTAGGTGTATGATTTAGTTTATGTTTAAAGCTTATGTTTATGTTTATGTTCATGTTTATGTTTATGTTTATGTTTATGTTTATGTTTATGTTTATGTTTATGTTTATGTTTATGTTTATGTTTATGTTTATGTTTATGTTTATGTTTATGTTTATGTTTATGTTTATGTTTATGTTTATGTTTATGTTTATGTTTATGTTTATGTTTATGTTTATGTTTATGTTTATGTTTATGTTTATGTTTATGTTTATGTTTATGTTTATGTTTATGTTTATGTTTATGTTTATGTTTATGTTTATGTTTATGTTTATGTTTATGTTTATGTTTATGTTTATGTTTATGTTTATGTTTATGTTTATGTTTATGTTTATGTTTATGTTTATGTTTATGTTTATGTTTATGTTTATGTTTATGTTTATGTTTATGTTTATGTTTATGTTTATGTTTATGTTTATGTTTATGTTTATGTTTATGTTTATGTTTATGTTTATGTTTATGTTTATGTTTATGTTTATGTTTATGTTTATGTTTATGTTTATGTTTATGTTTATGTTTATGTTTATGTTTATGTTTATGTTTAAATTTATGTTTATGTTTATGTTTATGTTTATGTTTAAATTTATGTTTAAATTTATGTTTAAATTTATGTTTTAATTCAGTTTAAATTTATGTTTAAATTTATGTTTAAATTTATGTTTAAATTTATGTTTAAGTTTATGTTTAAATTTATGTTTAAATTTATGTTTAAATTTATGTTTTAATTTATGTCTAAATTTATGTTTAAATTTATGTTTTAATTTATGTTTAAATTTATGTTTAAATTTATGTTTAAGTTTATGTTTAAGTTTATGTTTTAATTTATGTTTAAATTTATGTTTAAATTTATGTTTAAATTTATGTTTAAATTTATGTTTAAATTTATGTTTAAATTTATGTTTAAATTTATGTTTAAATATATGTTTAAATTTATGTTTAAATTTATGTTTAAGTTTATGTTTAAATTTATGTATAAATTTATGTTTTAATTTATGTTTAAATTTATGTTTAAGTTTATGTTTTAATTTATGTTTAAATTTATGTTTAAATTTATGTTTAAATTTATGTTTAAATTTATGTTTAAATTTATGTTTAAATTTTAGTTTAAATTTTTGTTTAAATTTATGTTTAAGTTTATGTTTAAATTTATGTTTAAATTTATGTTTAAATTTATGTTTAAATTTATGTTTTAATTTATGTTTAAATTTATGTTTAAATTTATGTTTAAATTTATGTTTTAATTTATGTCTAAATTTATGTTTAAATTTATGTTTTAATTTATGTTTAAATTTATGTTTAAATTTATGTTTAAGTTTATGTTTAAGTTTATGTTTTAATTTATGTTTAAATTTATGTTTAAATTTATGTTTAAATTTATGTTTAAATTTATGTTTAAATTTATGTCTAAATTTATGTTTAAATTTATGTTTAAATTTATGTTTAAATTTATGTTTTAATTTATGTTTAAATTTATGTTTAAATTTATGTTTAAATTTATGTTTAAATTTATGTTTAAATTTATGTTTAAATTTATGTTTAAATATATGTTTAAATTTATGTTTAAATTTATGTTTAAGTTTATGTTTAAATTTATGTATAAATTTATGTTTAAATTTATGTTTAAGTTTATGTTTAAATTTATGTTTAAATTTATGTTTAAATTTATGTTTAAATTTATGTTTTAATTTATGTTTAATTTTATGTTTAAATTTATGTTTAAATTTATGTTTAAATTTATGTTTAAATTTATGTTTAAATATATGTTTAAATTTATGTTTAAATTTATGTTTAAGTTTATGTTTAAATTTATGTATAAATTTATGTTTAAATTTATGTTTAAGTTTATGTTTAAGTTTATGTTTTAATTTATGTTTTAATTTATGTTTAAATTAATGTATAAATTTATGTTTAAATTTATGTTTAAATTTATGTTTAAATTTATGTTTAAATTTATGTTTTAATTTTAGTTTAAATTTATGTTTAAATTTATGTTTAAATTTATGTTTAAATTTATGTTTAAATTTATGTTTAAATTTATGTTTAAATTTATGTTTAAATTTATGTTTGAATTTATGTTTAAATTTATGTTTAAATTTATGTTTAAATTTATGTTTAAATTTATGTTTAAATTTATGTTTAAATTTATGTTTAAATTTATGTTTAAATTTATGTTTTTAATTATGTTTAAATTTATGTTTAAATTTATGTTTAAATTTAAGTTTTTATTTATGTTTAAATTTATGTTTAAATTTATGTTTAAATTTATGTTTAAATTTATGTTTAAATTTATGTTTAAATTTATGTTTAAATTTATGTTTAAATTTATGTTTAAGTTTATGTTTAAATTTATGTTTAAATTTATGTTTAAATTTATGTTTTAATTTATGTTTAAATTTATGTTTAAATTTATGTTTAAATTTATGTTTAAATTTATGTTTTAAATTTATGTTTAAATTTATGTTTAAATTTATGTTTAAATTTATGTTTTTATTTATGTTTAAATTGATGTTTAAATTTATGTTTAAATTTATGTTTTAATTTTAGTTTAAATTTATGTTTAAATTTATGTTTAAATTTATGTTTAAATTTATGTTTAAGTTTATGTTTAAATTTATGTTTAAATTTATGTTTAAATTTATGTTTTAATTTATGTTTAAATTTATGTTTAAATTTATGTTTAAATTTATGTTTAAATTTATGTTTTAAATTTATGTTTAAATTTATGTTTAAATTTATGTTTTTATTTATGTTTAAATTTATGTTTAAATTTATGTTTTAATTTTAGTTTAAATTTATGTTTAAATTTATGTTTAATGTTATGTTTAAATTTTTGTTTAAATTTATGGTTAAGTTTATGTTTAAATTTATGTTTAAATTTATGTTTAAATTTATGTTTAAATTTATGTTTTAATTTATGTTTAAATTTATGTTTAAATTTATGTTTAAATTTATGTTTTAATTTATGTCTAAATTTATGTTTAAATTTATGTTTTAATTTATGTTTAAATTTATGTTTAAATTTATGTTTAAGTTTATGTTTAAGTTTATGTTTTAATTTATGTTTAAATTTATGTTTAAATTTATGTTTAAATTTATGTTTAAATTTATGTTTAAATTTATGTTTGAATTTTATTTAAATTTATGTTTTAATTTATGTTTAAATTTATGTTTTAAATTATGTTTAAGTTTAAGTTTAAATTTATGTTTTAATTTATGTTAAAATTTTTGTTTAAATTTATGTTTAAATTTAGACATAAATTAAAACATAAACTTAAATTTAAACATTCATTTTAAACATAAATTTAAACATAAATTTAAACATAAATTTAAACATTAATTTAAACATAAATTGAAACATAAATTTAAACATAAACTTAAATATAAACATAAACATTAACATAAACATAAACGTAAACATAAACATAAACATAAACATAAACATAAACATAAACATAAACATAAACATAAACATAAACATAAACATAAACATAAACATAAACATAAACATAAACATAAACATAAACATAAACATAAACATAAACATAAACATAAACATAAACATAAACATAAACATAAACATAAACATAAACATAAACATAAACATAAACATAAACATAAACATAAACATAAACATAAACTTAAACATAAACAACAACATAAACATAAACATTATTTTAAATTGTAAAAAAGAATTGAGTCGAAAATCATCATTTGACTCAAATTACCTCAAATAATGTCAAATCTAGTCATTTAAACACTAAATTTCCGATAAGTATCCAAACTGAAGGAATTGAATTAAAATAATTTGATCCGATTGTTATTAGTACGAATCGAGACGTTTATTATCAAAATAGACCGATTTAATACAAATCGAGTCGATTTGCAGTTGTTGTTATATGTTTATTTAGGTGTATGATTTAGTTTATGTTTAAAGCTTATGTTTATGTTTATGTTCATGTTCATGTTTATGTTTATGTTTATGTTTATGTTTATGTTTATGTTTATGTTTATGTTTATGTTTATGTTTATGTTTATGTTTATGTTTATGTTTATGTTTATGTTTATGTTTATGTTTATGTTTATGTTTATGTTTATGTTTATGTTTATGTTTATGTTTATGTTTATGTTTATGTTTATGTTTATGTTTATGTTTATGTTTATGTTTATGTTTATGTTTATGTTTATGTTTATGTTTATGTTTATGTTTATGTTTATGTTTATGTTTATGTTTAAATTTATGTTTAAGTTTATGTTTAAGTTTATGTTTTAATTTATGTTTAAATTTATGTTTAAATTTATGTTTAAATTTATGTTTAAATTTATGTTTAAATTTATGTCTAAATTTATGTTTAAATTTATGTTTAAATTTATGTTTAAATTTATGTTTTAATTTATGTTTAAATTTATGTTTAAATTTATGTTTAAATTTATGTTTAAATTTATGTTTAAATTTATGTTTAAATTTATGTTTAAATATATGTTTAAATTTATGTTTAAATTTATGTTTAAGTTTATGTTTAAATTTATGTATAAATTTATGTTTAAATTTATGTTTAAGTTTATGTTTAAGTTTATGTTTTAATTTATGTTTTAATTTATGTTTAAATTAATGTATAAATTTATGTTTAAATTTATGTTTAAATTTATGTTTAAATTTATGTTTAAATTTATGTTTTAATTTTAGTTTAAATTTATGTTTAAATTTATGTTTAAATTTATGTTTAAATTTATGTTTAAATTTATGTTTAAATTTATGTTTAAATTTATGTTTAAATTTATGTTTGAATTTATGTTTAAATTTATGTTTAAATTTATGTTTAAATTTATGTTTAAATTTATGTTTAAATTTATGTTTAAATTTATGTTTAAATTTATGTTTAAATTTATGTTTTTAATTATGTTTAAATTTATGTTTAAATTTATGTTTAAATTTAAGTTTTTATTTATGTTTAAATTTATGTTTAAATTTATGTTTAAATTTATGTTTAAATTTATGTTTAAATTTATGTTTAAATTTATGTTTAAATTTATGTTTAAGTTTATGTTTAAATTTATGTTTAAATTTATGTTTAAATTTATGTTTTAATTTATGTTTAAATTTATGTTTAAATTTATGTTTAAATTTATGTTTAAATTTATGTTTTAAATTTATGTTTAAATTTATGTTTAAATTTATGTTTTTATTTATGTTTAAATTTATGTTTAAATTTATGTTTAAATTTATGTTTGAATTTATGTTTAAATTTATGTTTAAATTTATGTTTAAATTTATGTTTAAATTTATGTTTAAATTTATGTTTAAATTTATGTTTAAATTTATGTTTAAATTTATGTTTTTAATTATGTTTAAATTTATGTTTAAATTTATGTTTAAATTTAAGTTTTTATTTATGTTTAAATTTATGTTTAAATTTATGTTTAAATTTATGTTTAAATTTATGTTTAAATTTATGTTTAAATTTATGTTTAAATTTATGTTTAAATTTATGTTTAAGTTTATGTTTAAATTTATGTTTAAATTTATGTTTAAATTTATGTTTTAATTTATGTTTAAATTTATGTTTAAATTTATGTTTAAATTTATGTTTAAATTTATGTTTTAAATTTATGTTTAAATTTATTTTTAAATTTATGTTTAAATTTATGTTTTTATTTATGTTTAAATTGATGTTTAAATTTATGTTTAAATTTATGTTTTAATTTTAGTTTAAATTTATGTTTAAATTTATGTTTAAATTTATGTTTAAATTTATGTTTAATGTTATGTTTAAATTTTTGTTTAAATTTATGTTTAAGTTTATGTTTAAATTTATGTTTAAATTTATGTTTAAATTTATGTTTAAATTTATGTTTTAATTTATGTTTAAATTTATGTTTAAATTTATGTTTAAATTTATGTTTTAATTTATGTCTAAATTTATGTTTAAATTTATGTTTTAATTTATGTTTAAATTTATGTTTAAATTTATGTTTAAGTTTATGTTTAAGTTTATGTTTTAATTTATGTTTAAATTTATGTTTAAATTTATGTTTAAATTTATGTTTAAATTTATGTTTAAATTTATGTTTAAATTTATGTTTGAATTTTATTTAAATTTATGTTTTAATTTATGTTTAAATTTATGTTTTAAATTATGTTTAAGTTTATGTTTAAATTTATGTTTTAATTTATGTTAAAATTTTTGTTTAAATTTATGTTTAAATTTAGACATAAATTAAAACATAAACTTAAATTTAAACATTCATTTTAAACATAAATTTAAACATAAATTTAAACATAAATTTAAACATTAATTTAAACATAAATTGAAACATAAATTTAAACATAAACTTAAACATAAACTTAAATATAAACATAAACATAAACATAAACATAAACATAAACATAAACATAAACATAAACATAAACATAAACATAAACATAAACATAAACTTAAACATAAACATAAACATAAACATAAACATAAACATAAACATAAACATAAACATAAACATAAACATAAACATAAACATAAACATAAACATAAACATAAACATAAACATAAACATAAACATAAACATAAACATAAACATAAACATAAACATAAACATAAACATAAACATAAACATAAACATAAACATAAACATAAACATAAACTTAAACATAAACAACAACATAAACATAAACATTATTTTAAATTGTAAAAAAGAATTGAGTCGAAAATCATCATTTGACTCAAATTACATCAAATAATGTCAAATCTAGTCATTTAAACACTAAATTTCCGATAAGTATCCAAACTGAAGGAATTGAATTAAAATAATTTGATCCGATTGTTATTAGTACGAATCGAGACGTTTATTATCAAAATAGACCGATTTAATACAAATCGAGTCGATTTGCAGTTGTTGTTATATGTTTATTTAGGTGTATGATTTAGTTTATGTTTAAAGCTTATGTTTATGTTTATGTTCATGTTTATGTTTATGTTTATGTTTATGTTTATGTTTATGTTTATGTTTATGTTTATGTTTATGTTTATGTTTATGTTTATGTTTATGTTTATGTTTATGTTTATGTTTATGTTTATGTTTATGTTTATGTTTATGTTTATGTTTATGTTTATGTTTATGTTTATGTTTATGTTTATGTTTATGTTTATGTTTATGTTTATGTTTATGTTTATGTTTATGTTTATGTTTATGTTTATGTTTATGTTTATGTTTATGTTTATGTTTATGTTTATGTTTATGTTTATGTTTATGTTTATGTTTATGTTTATGTTTATGTTTATGTTTATGTTTATGTTTATGTTTATGTTTATGTTTATGTTTATGTTTATGTTTATGTTTATGTTTATGTTTATGTTTATGTTTATGTTTATGTTTATGTTTATGTTTATGTTTATGTTTATGTTTATGTTTATGTTTATGTTTATGTTTATGTTTATGTTTATGTTTATGTTTATGTTTATGTTTATGTTTATGTTTATGTTTATGTTTATGTTTATGTTTATGTTTATGTTTAAATTTATGTTTATGTTTATGTTTATGTTTATGTTTAAATTTATGTTTAAATTTATGTTTAAATTTATGTTTTAATTTCAGTTTAAATTTATGTTTAAATTTATGTTTAAATTTATGTTTAAATTTATGTTTAAGTTTATGTTTAAATTTATGTTTAAATTTATGTTTAAATTTATGTTTTAATTTATGTCTAAATTTATGTTTAAATTTATGTTTTAATTTATGTTTAAATTTATGTTTAAATTTATGTTTAAGTTTATGTTTAAGTTTATGTTTTAATTTATGTTTAAATTTATGTTTAAATTTATGTTTAAATTTATGTTTAAATTTATGTTTAAATTTATGTTTAAATTTATGTTTAAATTTATGTTTAAATATATGTTTAAATTTATGTTTAAATTTATGTTTAAGTTTATGTTTAAATTTATGTATAAATTTATGTTTTAATTTATGTTTAAATTTATGTTTAAGTTTATGTTTTAATTTATGTTTAAATTTATGTTTAAATTTATGTTTAAATTTATGTTTAAATTTATGTTTAAATTTATGTTTAAATTTTAGTTTAAATTTTTGTTTAAATTTATGTTTAAGTTTATGTTTAAATTTATGTTTAAATTTATGTTTAAATTTATGTTTAAATTTATGTTTTAATTTATGTTTAAATTTATGTTTAAATTTATGTTTAAATTTATGTTTTAATTTATGTCTAAATTTATGTTTAAATTTATGTTTTAATTTATGTTTAAATTTATGTTTAAATTTATGTTTAAGTTTATGTTTAAGTTTATGTTTTAATTTATGTTTAAATTTATGTTTAAATTTATGTTTAAATTTATGTTTAAATTTATGTTTAAATTTATGTCTAAATTTATGTTTAAATTTATGTTTAAATTTATGTTTAAATTTATGTTTTAATTTATGTTTAAATTTATGTTTAAATTTATGTTTAAATTTATGTTTAAATTTATGTTTAAATTTATGTTTAAATTTATGTTTAAATTTATGTTTAAATTTATGTTTAAATATATGTTTAAATTTATGTTTAAATTTATGTTTAAGTTTATGTTTAAATTTATGTATAAATTTATGTTTAAATTTATGTTTAAGTTTATGTTTAAATTTATGTTTAAATTTATGTTTAAATTTATGTTTAAATTTATGTTTTAATTTATGTTTAATTTTATGTTTAAATTTATGTTTAAATTTATGTTTAAATTTATGTTTAAATTTATGTTTAAATATATGTTTAAATTTATGTTTAAATTTATGTTTAAGTTTATGTTTAAATTTATGTATAAATTTATGTTTAAATTTATGTTTAAGTTTATGTTTAAGTTTATGTTTTAATTTATGTTTTAATTTATGTTTAAATTAATGTATAAATTTATGTTTAAATTTATGTTTAAATTTATGTTTAAATTTATGTTTAAATTTATGTTTTAATTTTAGTTTAAATTTATGTTTAAATTTATGTTTAAATTTATGTTTAAATTTATGTTTAAATTTATGTTTAAATTTATGTTTAAATTTATGTTTAAATTTATGTTTGAATTTATGTTTAAATTTATGTTTAAATTTATGTTTAAATTTATGTTTAAATTTATGTTTAAATTTATGTTTAAATTTATGTTTAAATTTATGTTTAAATTTATGTTTTTAATTATGTTTAAATTTATGTTTAAATTTATGTTTAAATTTAAGTTTTTATTTATGTTTAAATTTATGTTTAAATTTATGTTTAAATTTATGTTTAAATTTATGTTTAAATTTATGTTTAAATTTATGTTTAAATTTATGTTTAAATTTATGTTTAAGTTTATGTTTAAATTTATGTTTAAATTTATGTTTAAATTTATGTTTTAATTTATGTTTAAATTTATGTTTAAATTTATGTTTAAATTTATGTTTAAATTTATGTTTTAAATTTATGTTTAAATTTATGTTTAAATTTATGTTTAAATTTATGTTTTTATTTATGTTTAAATTGATGTTTAAATTTATGTTTAAATTTATGTTTTAATTTTAGTTTAAATTTATGTTTAAATTTATGTTTAAATTTATGTTTAAATTTATGTTTAAGTTTATGTTTAAATTTATGTTTAAATTTATGTTTAAATTTATGTTTTAATTTATGTTTAAATTTATGTTTAAATTTATGTTTAAATTTATGTTTAAATTTATGTTTTAAATTTATGTTTAAATTTATGTTTAAATTTATGTTTTTATTTATGTTTAAATTTATGTTTAAATTTATGTTTAAATTTATGTTTTAATTTTAGTTTAAATTTATGTTTAAATTTATGTTTAATGTTATGTTTAAATTTTTGTTTAAATTTATGGTTAAGTTTATGTTTAAATTTATGTTTAAATTTATGTTTAAATTTATGTTTAAATTTATGTTTTAATTTATGTTTAAATTTATGTTTAAATTTATGTTTAAATTTATGTTTTAATTTATGTCTAAATTTATGTTTAAATTTATGTTTTAATTTATGTTTAAATTTATGTTTAAATTTATGTTTAAGTTTATGTTTAAGTTTATGTTTTAATTTATGTTTAAATTTATGTTTAAATTTATGTTTAAATTTATGTTTAAATTTATGTTTAAATTTATGTTTGAATTTTATTTAAATTTATGTTTTAATTTATGTTTAAATTTATGTTTTAAATTATGTTTAAGTTTAAGTTTAAATTTATGTTTTAATTTATGTTAAAATTTTTGTTTAAATTTATGTTTAAATTTAGACATAAATTAAAACATAAACTTAAATTTAAACATTCATTTTAAACATAAATTTAAACATAAATTTAAACATAAATTTAAACATTAATTTAAACATAAATTGAAACATAAATTTAAACATAAACTTAAATATAAACATAAACATTAACATAAACATAAACGTAAACATAAACATAAACATAAACATAAACATAAACATAAACATAAACATAAACATAAACATAAACATAAACATAAACATAAACATAAACATAAACATAAACATAAACATAAACATAAACATAAACATAAACATAAACATAAACATAAACATAAACATAAACATAAACATAAACATAAACATAAACATAAACATAAACATAAACATAAACATAAACATAAACATAAACTTAAACATAAACAACAACATAAACATAAACATTATTTTAAATTGTAAAAAAGAATTGAGTCGAAAATCATCATTTGACTCAAATTACCTCAAATAATGTCAAATCTAGTCATTTAAACACTAAATTTCCGATAAGTATCCAAACTGAAGGAATTGAATTAAAATAATTTGATCCGATTGTTATTAGTACGAATCGAGACGTTTATTATCAAAATAGACCGATTTAATACAAATCGAGTCGATTTGCAGTTGTTGTTATATGTTTATTTAGGTGTATGATTTAGTTTATGTTTAAAGCTTATGTTTATGTTTATGTTCATGTTCATGTTTATGTTTATGTTTATGTTTATGTTTATGTTTATGTTTATGTTTATGTTTATGTTTATGTTTATGTTTATGTTTATGTTTATGTTTATGTTTATGTTTATGTTTATGTTTATGTTTATGTTTATGTTTATGTTTATGTTTATGTTTATGTTTATGTTTATGTTTATGTTTATGTTTATGTTTATGTTTATGTTTATGTTTATGTTTATGTTTATGTTTATGTTTATGTTTATGTTTATGTTTATGTTTATGTTTATGTTTATGTTTATGTTTATGTTTATGTTTATGTTTATGTTTATGTTTATGTTTATGTTTATGTTTATGTTTATGTTTATGTTTATGTTTATGTTTATGTTTATGTTTATGTTTATGTTTATGTTTATGTTTATGTTTATGTTTATGTTTATGTTTATGTTTATGTTTATGTTTATGTTTATGTTTATGTTTATGTTTATGTTTATGTTTATGTTTATGTTTATGTTTATGTTTATGTTTATGTTTATGTTTATGTTTATGTTTATGTTTATGTTTATGTTTATGTTTATGTTTATGTTTATGTTTATGTTTATGTTTATGTTTATGTTTATGTTTATGTTTAAATTTATGTTTATGTTTATGTTTATGTTTATGTTTAAATTTATGTTTAAATTTATGTTTAAATTTATGTTTTAATTTTAGTTTAAATTTATGTTTAAATTTATGTTTAAATTTATGTTTAAATTTATGTTTAAGTTTATGTTTAAATTTATGTTTAAATTTATGTTTAAATTAATGTTTAAATTTATGTTTTAATTTATGTTTAAATTTATGTTTAAATTTATGTTTAAGTTTATGTTTAAGTTTATGTTTTAATTTATGTTTAAATTTATGTTTAAATTTATGTTTAAATTTATGTTTAAATTTATGTTTAAATTTATGTTTAAATTTATGTTTAAATTTATGTTTAAATATATGTTTAAATTTATGTTTAAATTTATGTTTAAGTTTATGTTTAAATTTATGTATAAATTTATGTTTTAATTTATGTTTAAATTTATGTTTAAGTTTATGTTTTAATTTATGTTTAAATTTATGTTTAAATTTATGTTTAAATTTATGTTTAAATTTATGTTTAAATTTATGTTTAAATTTATGTTTAAATTTATGTTTAAATTTATGTTTAAATTTTTGTTTAAATTTATGTTTAAGTTTATGTTTAAATTTATGTTTAAATTTATGTTTAAATTTATGTTTAAATTTATGTTTTAATTTATGTTTAAATTTATGTTTAAATTTATGTTTAAATTTATGTTTTAATTTATGTCTAAATTTATGTTTAAATTTATGTTTTAATTTATGTTTAAATTTATGTTTAAATTTATGTTTAAGTTTATGTTTAAGTTTATGTTTTAATTTATGTTTAAATTTATGTTTAAATTTATGTTTAAATTTATGTTTAAATTTATGTTTAAATTTATGTCTAAATTTATGTTTAAATTTATGTTTAAATTTATGTTTAAATTTATGTTTTAATTTATGTTTAAATTTATGTTTAAATTTATGTTTAAATTTATGTTTAAATTTATGTTTAAATTTATGTTTAAATTTATGTTTAAATATATGTTTAAATTTATGTTTAAATTTATGTTTAAGTTTATGTTTAAATTTATGTATAAATTTATGTTTAAATTTATGTTTAAGTTTATGTTTAAGTTTATGTTTTAATTTATGTTTTAATTTATGTTTAAATTAATGTATAAATTTATGTTTAAATTTATGTTTAAATTTATGTTTAAATTTATGTTTAAATTTATGTTTTAATTTTAGTTTAAATTTATGTTTAAATTTATGTTTAAATTTATGTTTAAATTTATGTTTAAATTTATGTTTAAATTTATGTTTAAATTTATGTTTAAATTTATGTTTGAATTTATGTTTAAATTTATGTTTAAATTTATGTTTAAATTTATGTTTAAATTTATGTTTAAATTTATGTTTAAATTTATGTTTAAATTTATGTTTAAATTTATGTTTTTAATTATGTTTAAATTTATGTTTAAATTTATGTTTAAATTTAAGTTTTTATTTATGTTTAAATTTATGTTTAAATTTATGTTTAAATTTATGTTTAAATTTATGTTTAAATTTATGTTTAAATTTATGTTTAAATTTATGTTTAAGTTTATGTTTAAATTTATGTTTAAATTTATGTTTAAATTTATGTTTTAATTTATGTTTAAATTTATGTTTAAATTTATGTTTAAATTTATGTTTAAATTTATGTTTTAAATTTATGTTTAAATTTATGTTTAAATTTATGTTTTTATTTATGTTTAAATTTATGTTTAAATTTATGTTTAAATTTATGTTTTAATTTTAGTTTAAATTTATGTTTAAATTTATGTTTAAATTTATGTTTAAATTTATGTTTAATGTTATGTTTAAATTTTTGTTTAAATTTATGTTTAAGTTTATGTTTAAATTTATGTTTAAATTTATGTTTAAATTTATGTTTAAATTTATGTTTTAATTTATGTTTAAATTTATGTTTAAATTTATGTTTAAATTTATGTTTTAATTTATGTCTAAATTTATGTTTAAATTTATGTTTTAATTTATGTTTAAATTTATGTTTAAATTTATGTTTAAGTTTATGTTTAAGTTTATGTTTTAATTTATGTTTAAATTTATGTTTAAATTTATGTTTAAATTTATGTTTAAATTTATGTTTAAATTTATGTTTAAATTTATGTTTAAATTTATGTTTAAATTTATGTCTAAATTTATGTTTAAATTTATGTTTAAATTTATGTTTAAATTTATGTTTTAATTTATGTTTAAATTTATGTTTAAATTTATGTTTAAATTTATGTTTAAATTTATGTTTAAATTTATGTTTAAATTTATGTTTAAATATATGTTTAAATTTATGTTTAAATTTATGTTTAAGTTTATGTTTAAATTTATGTATAAATTTATGTTTAAATTTATGTTTAAGTTTATGTTTAAGTTTATGTTTTAATTTATGTTTTAATTTATGTTTAAATTAATGTATAAATTTATGTTTAAATTTATGTTTAAATTTATGTTTAAATTTATGTTTAAATTTATGTTTTAATTTTAGTTTAAATTTATGTTTAAATTTATGTTTAAATTTATGTTTAAATTTATGTTTAAATTTATGTTTAAATTTATGTTTAAATTTATGTTTAAATTTATGTTTGAATTTATGTTTAAATTTATGTTTAAATTTATGTTTAAATTTATGTTTAAATTTATGTTTAAATTTATGTTTAAATTTATGTTTAAATTTATGTTTTTAATTATGTTTAAATTTATGTTTAAATTTATGTTTAAATTTAAGTTTTTATTTATGTTTAAATTTATGTTTAAATTTATGTTTAAATTTATGTTTAAATTTATGTTTAAATTTATGTTTAAATTTATGTTTAAATTTATGTTTAAATTTATGTTTAAGTTTATGTTTAAATTTATGTTTAAATTTATGTTTAAATTTATGTTTTAATTTATGTTTAAATTTATGTTTAAATTTATGTTTAAATTTATGTTTAAATTTATGTTTTAAATTTATGTTTAAATTTATGTTTAAATTTATGTTTTTATTTATGTTTAAATTTATGTTTAAATTTATGTTTAAATTTATGTTTTAATTTTAGTTTAAATTTATGTTTAAATTTATGTTTAAATTTATGTTTAATGTTATGTTTAAATTTTTGTTTAAATTTATGTTTAAGTTTTTGTTTAAATTTATGTTTAAATTTATGTTTAAATTTATGTTTAAATTTATGTTTTAATTTATGTTTAAATTTATGTTTAAATTTATGTTTAAATTTATGTTTTAATTTATGTCTAAATTTATGTTTAAATTTATGTTTTAATTTATGTTTAAATTTATGTTTAAATTTATGTTTAAGTTTATGTTTAAGTTTATGTTTTAATTTATGTTTAAATTTATGTTTAAATTTATGTTTAAATTTATGTTTAAATTTATGTTTAAATTTATGTTTAAATTTATGTTTAAATTTATGTTTGAATTTTATTTAAATTTATGTTTAAGTTTATGTTTAAATTTATGTTTTAATTTATGTTAAAATTTTTGTTTAAATTTATGTTTAAATTTAGACATAAATTAAAACATAAACTTAAATTTAAACATTCATTTTAAACATAAATTTAAACATAAATTTAAACATAAATTTAAACATTAATTTAAACATAAATTGAAACATAAATTTAAACATAAACTTAAACATAAACTTAAATATAAACATAAACATTAACATAAACATAAACGTAAACATTAACTTAAACATAAACATAAACATAAACATAAACATAAACATAAACATAAACATAAACATAAACATAAACATAAACATAAACATAAACATAAACATAAACATAAACATAAACATAAACATAAACATAAACATAAACATAAACATAAACATAAACATAAACATAAACATAAACATAAACATAAACATAAACATAAACATAAACATAAACATAAACATAAACATAAACATAAACATAAACATAAACATAAACATAAACATAAACATAAACATAAACATAAACATAAACATAAACTAAATCATGTTTATGTTTATGTTTATGTTTATGTTTATGTTTATGTTTATGTTTATGTTTATGTTTATGTTTAAATTTATGTTTTAATTTATGTTTAAATTTATGTTTTAATTTTAGTTTAAATTTATGTTTAAATTTATGTTTAAGTTTATGTTTAAATTTATGTTTAAATTTATGTTTAAATTTATGTTTAAATTTATGTTTAAATTTATGTTTAAATTTATGTTTAAATTTATGTTTTAATTTATGTTTAAATTTATGTTTAAATTTATGTTTAAATTTATGTTTAAATTTATGTTTAAATTTATGTTTAAATTTATGTTTAAATTTATGTTTAAATTTATGTTTAAATATATGTTTAAATTTATGTTTAAATTTATGTTTAAGTTTATGTTTAAATTTATGTATAAATTTATGTTTAAATTTATGTTTAAGTTTATGTTTAAGTTTATGTTTTAATTTATGTTTAAATTTATGTTTAAATTTATGTTTAAATTTATGTTTTAATTTTAGTTTAAATTTATGTTTAAATTTATGTTTAAATTTATGTTTAAATTTATGTTTAAATTTATGTTTAAATTTTTGTTTAAATTTATGTTTAAGTTTATGTTTAAATTTATGTTTGAATTTATGTTCAAATTTATGTTTAAATTTATGTTTTAATTTATGTTTAAATTTATGTTTAAATTTATGTTTAAATTTATGTTTAAATTTATGTTTAAATTTATGTTTAAATTTATGTTTAAATTTATGTTTTAATTTTAGTTTTAATTTATGTTTAAATTTATGTTTAAATTTATGTTTAAATTTATGTTTAAATTTATGTTTAAGTTTATGTTTAAATTTATGTTTAAATTTATGTTTAAATTTATGTTTAAATTTAAGTTTTTATTTATGTTTAAATTTATGTTTAAATTTATGTTTAAATTTATGTTTAAATTTATGTTTAAATTTATGTTTAAATTTATGTTTAAATTTATGTTTAAGTTTATGTTTAAATTTATGTTTAAATTTATGTTTAAATTTATGTTTTAATTTATGTTTAAATTTATGTTTAAATTTATGTTTAAATTTATGTTTAAATTTATGTTTTAAATTTATGTTTAAATTTATGTTTAAATTTATGTTTTTATTTATGTTTAAATTTATGTTTAAATTTATGTTTAAATTTATGTTTTAATTTTAGTTTAAATTTATGTTTAAATTTATGTTTAAATTTATGTTTAAATTTATGTTTAATGTTATGTTTAAATTTTTGTTTAAATTTATGTTTAAGTTTATGTTTATATTTATGTTTAAATTTATGTTTAAATTTATGTTTAAATTTATGTTTAAATTTATGTTTAAATTTATGTTTAAATTTATGTTTAAATATATGTTTAAATATATGTTTAAATTTATGTTTAAATTTATGTTTAAATTTATGTTTAAATTTATGTTCAAATTTATGTTTAAATTTATGTTTAAGTTTATGTTTAAATTTATGTTTAAATTTAAACATAAATTTAATCATAAATTTTTTTTTGTTTTAATTTATGTTTAAATTTAAACATAAATTTAATCATAAATTTAGACATAAATTAAAACATAAACTTAAATTTAAACATAAACATAAAATTAAACATTCATTTTAAACATAAATTTAAACATAAATTTAAACATAAATTTAAACATTAATTTAAACATAAATTGAAACTTAAATTTAAACATGAACTTAAACATAAACTTAAATATAAACATAAGCATTAACATAAACATAAACGTAAACATTAACTTAAACATAAACATAAACATAAACATAAACATAAACATAAACATAAACATAAACATAAACATAAACATAAACATAAACATAAACATAAACATAAACATAAACATAAACATAAACTTAAACATAAACAACAACATAAACAAAAACATTATTTTTAATTGTAAAAAAGAATTGAGTCGAAATTCATCATTTGACTCAAATAACATCAAATAATGTCAAATCTAGTCATTTAAACACTAAATTTCCGATAAGTATCCAAACTGAAGGAATTGAATTAATATAATTTGATCCGATTGTTATTGGTACGAATCGAGACGTTTATTATCAAAATAGACCGATTTAATACAAATCGAGTCGATTTGCTGTTGTTGTTATATGTTTATTTAGTTTATGTTTAATGCTTATGTTTATGTTTATGTTTATGTTTATGTTTATGTTTATGTTTATGTTTATGTTTATGTTTATGTTTATGTTTATGTTTATGTTTATGTTTATGTTTATGTTTATGTTTATGTTTATGTTTATGTTTATGTTTATGTTTATGTTTATGTTTATGTTTATGTTTATGTTTATGTTTATGTTTATGTTTATGTTTAAATTTATGTTTAAATTTATGTTTAAATTTATGTTTAAGTTAATGTTAAAATTTATGTTAAAATTTATGTTTAAATTTATGTTTAAATTTATGTTTAAATTTATGTTTAAATTTATGTTTAAATTTATGTTTTAATTTATGTTTAAATTTATGTTTAAATTTATGTTTAATTTTAGTTTAAATTTATGTTTAAATTTATGTTTGAATTTTTGTTTAAATTTATGTTTAAATTTATGTTTAAATTTATGTTTAAATTTATGTTTAAATTTATGTTTAAATTTATGTTTAAATTTATGTTTAAATTTATGTTTAAATTTATGTTTTTATTTATGTTTAAATTTATGTTTAAATTTATGTTTAAATTTATGTTTTAATTTTAGTTTTAATTTATGTTTAAATTTATGTTTAAGTTTATGTTTAAGTTTATGTTTTAATTTATGTTTTAATTTATGTTTAAATTAATGTATAAATTTATTTTTAAATTTATGTTTAAATTTATGTTTAAATTTATGTTTAAATTTATGTTTAAATTTATGTTTAAATTTATGTTTAAATTTATGTTAAATTTATGTTTAAATTTATGTTTAAGTTTAAGTTTTTATTTATGTTTAAATTTATGTTTAAATTTATGTTTAAATTTATGTTTAAATTTATGTTTTAAATTTATGTTTAAATTTATGTTTAAATTTATGTTTTTATTTATGTTTAAATTTATGTTTAAATTTATGTTTAAATTTATGTTTTAATTTTAGTTTAAATTTATGTTTAAATTTATGTTTAAATTTATGTTTAAATTTATGTTTAAATTTATGTTTAAATTTTTGTTTAAATTTATGTTTAAGTTTATGTTTAAATTTATGTTTAAATTTATGTTTAAATTTATGTTTAAATTTATGTTTTAATTTATGTTTAAATTTATGTTTAAATTTATGTTTAAATTTATGTTTAAATTTATGTTTAAATTTATGTTTAAATTTATGTTTAAATTTATGTTTTAATTTTAGTTTAAATTTATGTTTAAATTTATGTTTAAATTTATGTTTAAATTTATGTTTAAATTTATGTTTAAATTTTTGTTTAAATTTATGTTTAAGTTTATGTTTAAATTTATGTTTAAATTTATGTTTAAATTTATGTTTAAATTTATGTTTTAATTTATGTTTAAATTTATGTTTAAATTTATGTTTAAATTTATGTTTAAATTTATGTTTAAATTTATGTTTAAATTTATGTTTAAATTTATGTTTTAATTTTAGTTTTAATTTATGTTTAAATTTATGTTTAAATTTATGTTTAAATTTATGTTTAAATTTATGTTTAAGTTTATGTTTAAATTTATGTTTAAATTTATGTTTAAATTTATGTTTAAATTTAAGTTTTTATTTATGTTTAAATTTATGTTTAAATTTATGTTTAAGTTTATGTTTAAATTTATGTTTAAATTTATGTTTAAATTTATGTTTTAATTTATGTTTAAATTTATGTTTAAATTTATGTTTAAATTTATGTTTAAATTTATGTTTTAAATTTATGTTTAAATTTATGTTTAAATTTATGTTTTTATTTATGTTTAAATTTATGTTTAAATTTATGTTTAAATTTATGTTTTAATTTTAGTTTAAATTTATGTTTAAATTTATGTTTAAATTTATGTTTAAATTTATGTTTAATGTTATGTTTAAATTTTTGTTTAAATTTATGTTTAAGTTTATGTTTATAATTATGTTTAAATTTATGTTTAAATTTATGTTTAAATTTATGTTTAAATTTATGTTTAAATTTATGTTTAAATTTATGTTTAAATATATGTTTAAATATATGTTTAAATTTATGTTTAAATTTATGTTTAAATTTATGTTTAAATTTATGTTCAAATTTATGTTTAAATTTATGTTTAAGTTTATGTTTAAATTTATGTTTAAATTTAAACATAAATTTAATCATAAATTTTTTTTTGTTTTAATTTATGTTTAAATTTAAACATAAATTTAATCATAAATTTAGACATAAATTAAAACATAAACTTAAATTTAAACATAAACATAAAATTAAACATTCATTTTAAACATAAATTTAAACATAAATTTAAACATAAATTTAAACATTAATTTAAACATAAATTGAAACTTAAATATAAACATAAGCATTAACATAAACATAAACGTAAACATTAACTTAAACATAAACATAAACATAAACATAAACATAAACATAAACATAAACATAAACATAAACATAAACATAAACATAAACATAAACATAAACATAAACATAAACATAAACATAAACATAAACATAAACTTAAACATAAACAACAACATAAACAAAAACATTATTTTTAATTGTAAAAAAGAATTGAGTCGAAATTCATCATTTGACTCAAATAACATCAAATAATGTCAAATCTAGTCATTTAAACACTAAATTTCCGATAAGTATCCAAACTGAAGGAATTGAATTAATATAATTTGATCCGATTGTTATTGGTACGAATCGAGACGTTTATTATCAAAATAGACCGATTTAATACAAATCGAGTCGATTTGCTGTTGTTGTTATATGTTTATTTAGTTTATGTTTAATGCTTATGTTTATGTTTTTGTTTATGTTTATGTTTATGTTTATGTTTATGTTTATGTTTATGTTTATGTTTATGTTTATGTTTATGTTTATGTTTATGTTTATGTTTATGTTTATGTTTATGTTTATGTTTATGTTTATGTTTATGTTTAAATTTATGTTTAAATTTATGTTTAAATTTATGTTTAAGTTAATGTTAAAATTTATGTTAAAATTTATGTTTAAATTTATGTTTAAATTTATGTTTAAATTTATGTTTAAATTTATGTTTAAATTTATGTTTAAATTTATGTTTTAATTTATGTTTAAATTTATGTTTAAATTTATGTTTAATTTTATGTTTAAATTTATGTTTAAATTTATGTTTAAATTTATGTTTAAATTTATGTTTAAATTTATGTTTAAATTTATGTTTAAATTTATGTTTAAATTTATGTTTAAATTTATGTTTTAATTTATTTTTAAATTTATGTTTAAATTTATGTTTAAGTTTATGTTTAAGTTTACGTTTAAATTTATGTTTAAATTTATGTTTAAATTTATGTTTAAATTTATGTTTAAATTTATGTTTAAATTTATGTTTAAATTTATGTTTAAATTTATGTTTTAAATTTATGTTTAAATTTATGTTTAAATTTATGTTTAAATTTATGTTTAAATTTATGTTTAAATTTATGTTTAAGTTTATGTTTAAGTTTATGTTTAAATTTATGTTTAAATTTATGTTTAAATTTATGTTTTAAATTTATGTTTAAATTTATGTTTAAATTTATGTTTTTATTTATGTTTAAATTTATGTTTAAATTTATGTTTAAATATATGTTTTAATTTTAGTTTAAATTTATGTTTAAATTTATGTTTAAATTTATGTTTAAATTTATGTTTAAATTTATGTTTAAATTTATGTTTAAATTTATGTTTAAATTTATGTTTAAATTTATGTTTAAATTTATGTTTAGGTTTATGTTAAAATTTATGTTTAAATTTATGTTTAAATTTATGTTTAAATTTATATTTAAATTTATGTTTAAATTTATGTTTAAATTTATGTTTTTATTTATGTTTAACTTTATGTTTAAATTTATGTTTAAATTTATGTTTAAATTTATGTTTTAATTTTAGTTTAAATTTATGTTTAAATTTATGTTTAAATTTATGTTTAAATTTATGTTTAAATTTATGTTTAAATTTATGTTTAAATTTATGTTTAAATTTATGTTTAAATTTATGTTTAAATTTATGTTTAAATTTTTGTTTAAATTTATGTTTAAGTTTATGTTTAAATTTATGTTTAAATTTATGTTTAAATTTATGTTTAAATTTATGTTTTAATTTATGTTTAAATTTATGTTTAAATTTATGTTTAAATTTATGTTTTAATTTATGTTTAAATTTATGTTTAAATTTATGTTTAAATTTTAGTTTAAATTTATGTTTAAATTTATGTTTAAATTTATGTTTAAATTTATGTTTAAATTTATGTTTAAATTTATGTTTAAATTTATGTTTAAATTTATGTTTAAATTTATGTTTAAATTTATGTTTAAGTTTATGTTTAAGTTTATGTTTAAATATATGTTTAAATTTATGTTTAAATTTATGTTTAAATTTATGTTTAAATTTATGTTTAAATTTATGTTTTAAATTTATGTTTAAATTTATGTTTAAATTTAAGTTTTTATTTATGTTTAAATTTATGTTTAAATTTATGTTTAAATTTATGTTTTAATTTTAGTTTAAATTTATGTTTAAATTTATGTTTAAATTTATGTTTAAATTTATGTTTAAATTTATGTTTAAATTTATGTTTAAATTTATGTTTAAATTTATGTTTAAATTTATGTTTAAATTTATGTTTAAGTTTATGTTTAAATTTATGTTTAAATTTATGTTTAAATTTATGTTTAAATTTATGTTTTAATTTATGTTTAAATTTATGTTTAAATTTATGTTTAAATTTATGTTTTAATTTATGTTTAAATTTATGTTTAAATTTATGTTTAAATTTATGTTTAAATTTATGTTTAAATTTATGTTTAAATTTATGTTTAAATTTATGTTTAAATTTATGTTTAAATATATGTTTAAATTTATGTTTAAATTTATGTTTAAATTTATGTTTAAATTTATGTTTAAATTTATGTTTAAATTTATGTTTAAATTTATGTTTAAATTTATGTTTAAATTTATGTTTTAATTTATTTTTAAATTTATGTTTAAATTTATGTTTAAATTTATGTTAAAATTTATGTTTAAATTTATGTTTAAATTTATGTTTAAATTTATGTTTAAATTTATGTTTAAATTTATGTTTAAATTTATGTTTAAATTTATGTTTAAATTTATGTTTGAATTTTATTTAAATTTATGTTTTAATTTATGTTTAAATTTATGTTTAAATTTATGTTTAAATTTATGTTTAAATTTATGTTTAAATTTATGTTTAAATTTATGTTTAAATTTATGTTTAAATTTATGTTTAAATATATGTTTAAATTTATGTTTAAATTTATGTTTAAATGTATGTTTAAATTTATGTTAAAATTTATGTTTAACTTTATGTTTTAATTTATGTTTAAATTTATGTTTAAATTTATGTTTAAATTTATGTTTAAATTTATGTTTAAATTTATGTTTAAATTTATGTTTAAGTTTATGTTTAAGTTTATGTTTTAATTTATGTTTTAATTTATGTTTAAATTAATGTATAAATTTATGTTTAAATTTATGTTTAAATTTATGTTTTAATTTAAGTTTAAATTTATGTTTAAATTTATGTTTAAATTTATGTTTAATTTTATGTTTAAATTTATGTTTAAATTTATGTTTAAATTTATGTTTAAATTTATGTTTAAATTTATGTTTAAATTTATGTTTAAATTTATGTTTAAATTTATGTTTAAATTTATGTTTAAATTTAAGTTTTTATTTATGTTTAAATTTATGTTTAAATTTATGTTTAAATTTATGTTTAAATTTATGTTTAAATTTATGTTTAAATTTATGTTTAAATTTATGTTTAAATTTATGTTTAAATTTATGTTTAAATTTATGTTTTAATTTTAGTTTAAATTTATGTTTAAATTTATGTTTAAATTTATGTTTAAGTTTATGTTTAAGTTTATGTTTAAATTTATGTTTAAATTTATGTTTAAATTTATGTTTAAATTTATGTTTAAATTTATGTTTAAATTTATGTTTAAATTTATGTTTTAATTTATGTTTAAATTAATGTTTAAATTTATGTTTAATTTTATGTTTAAATTTATGTTTAAATTTATGTTTAAATTTATGTTTAAATATATGTTTAAATTTATGTTTAAATTTATGTTTAAGTTTATGTTTAAATTTATGTATAAATTTATGTTTAAATTTATGTTTAAGTTTATGTTTAAGTTTATGTTTTAATTTATGTTTAAATTTATGTTTAAATGTATGTTTAAATTTATGTTAAAATTTATGTTTAACTTTATGTTTTAATTTATGTTTAAATTTATGTTTAAATTTATGTTTAAATTTATGTTTAAATTTATGTTTAAATTTATGTTTAAATTTATGTTTAAGTTTATGTTTAAGTTTATGTTTTAATTTATGTTTTAATTTATGTTTAAATTAATGTATAAATTTATGTTTAAATTTATGTTTAAATTTATGTTTTAATTTTAGTTTAAATTTATGTTTAAATTTATGTTTAAATTTATGTTTAATTTTATGTTTAAATTTATGTTTAAATTTATGTTTAAATTTATGTTTAAATTTATGTTTGAATTTATGTTTAAATTTATGTTTAAATTTATGTTTAAATTTATGTTTAAATTTATGTTTAAATTTATGTTTAAATTTATGTTTAAATTTATGTTTTTATTTATGTTTAAATTTATGTTTAAATTTATGTTTAAATTTATGTTTTAATTTTAGTTTTAATTTATGTTTAAATTTATGTTTAAATTTATGTTTAAATTTATGTTTAAATTTATGTTTAAATTTATGTTTAAGTTTATGTTTAAATTTATGTTTAAATTTATGTTTAAATTTATGTTTAAATTTAAGTTTTTATTTATGTTTAAATTTATGTTTAAATTTATGTTTAAAATTATGTTCAAATTTATGTTTAAATTTAAGTTTAAATTTATGTTTAAATTTATGTTTAAATTTATGTTTATGTTTATGTTTATGTTTATGTTTATGTTTATGTTTATGTTTATGTTTATGTTTATGTTTATGTTTATGTTTATGTTTAAGTTTATGTTTATGTTTATGTTTATGTTTATGTTTATGTTTATGTTTATGTTTATGTTTATGTTTATGTTTATGTTTATGTTTATGTTTATGTTTATGTTTATGTTTATGTTTATGTTTATGTTTATGTTTATGTTTATGTTTATGTTTATGTTTATGTTTATGTTTATGTTTATGTTTATGTTTATGTTTATGTTTATGTTTATGTTTATGTTTATGTTTATGTTTATGTTTATGTTTATGTTTATGTTTATGTTTATGTTTATGTTTATGTTTATGTTTATGTTTATGTTTATGTTTATGTTTATGTTTATGTTTATGTTTATGTTTATGTTTATGTTTATGTTTATGTTTATGTTTATGTTTATGTTTATGTTTATGTTTATGTTTATGTTTATGTTTAAATTTATGTTTATGTTTATGTTTATGTTTATGTTTATGTTTATGTTTATGTTTATGTTTATGTTTATGTTTATGTTTATGTTTATGTTTATGTTTATGTTTATGTTTATGTTTATGTTTATGTTTATGTTTATGTTTATGTTTATGTTTATGTTTATGTTTATGTTTATGTTTATGTTTATGTTTATGTTTATGTTTATGTTTATGTTTATGTTTATGTTTATGTTTAAATTTATGTTTATGTTTATGTTTATGTTTATGTTTAAATTTATGTTTAAATTTATGTTTAAATTTATGTTTTAATTTTAGTTTAAATTTATGTTTAAATTTATGTTTAAATTTATGTTTAAATTTATGTTTAAGTTTATGTTTAAATTTATGTTTAAATTTATGTTTAAATTTATGTTTAAATTTATGTTTAAATTTATGTTTAAATTTATGTTTAAATTTATGTTTAAATTTATGTTTAAATTTATGTTTTAATTTATGTTTAAATTTATGTTTAAATTTATGTTTAAATTTATGTTTAAATTTATGGTTAAATTTATGTTTAAATTTATGTTTAAATTTATGTTTAAATTTATGTTTAAGTTTATGTTTAAATTTATGTATAAATTTATGTTTAAATTTATGTTTAAGTTTATGTTTAAGTTTATGTTTTAATTTATGTTTAAATTTATGTTTAAATTTATGTTTAAATTTATGTTAAAATTTATGTTTTAATTTATGTTTAAATTTATGTTTAAATTTATGTTTAAATTTATGTTTAAATTTATGTTTAAATTTATGTTTAAATTTATGTTTAAATTTATGTTTAAATTTATGTTTGAATTTATGTTTAAATTTATGTTTAAATTTATGTTTAAATTTATGTTTAAGTTTATGTTTAAATTTATGTTTAAATTTATGTTTAAATTTATGTTTAAATTTATGTTTAAATTTATGTTTAAATTTATGTTTAAATTTATGTTTAAATTTATGTTTAAATTTATGTTTAAATTTATGTTTAAATTTATGTTTAAATTTATGTTTAAATTTAAGTTTTTATTTATGTTTAAATTTATGTTTAAATTTATGTTTAAATTTATGTTTAAATTTATGTTTAAATTTATGTTTAAATTTATGTTTAAATTTATGTTTAAATTTATGTTTAAATTTATGTTTTAATTTTAGTTTAAATTTATGTTTAAATTTATGTTTAAATTTATGTTTAAATTTATGTTTAAATTTATGTTTTAATTTATTTTTAAATTTATGTTTAAATTTATGTTTAAATTTAGACATAAATTAAAACATAAACTTAAATTTAAACATTCATTTTAAACATAAATTTAAACATAAATTTAAACATTAATTTAAACATAAATTGAAACATAAATTTAAACATAAACTTAAACATAAACTTAAATATAAACATAAACATAAACATAAACATAAACATAAACATAAACATAAACATAAACATAAACATAAACATAAACATAAACATAAACATAAACATAAACATAAACATAAACATAAACATAAACATAAACATAAACATAAACATAAACATAAACATAAACATAAACTTAAACATAAACATAAACATAAACATAAACATAAACATAAACTTAAACATAAACATAAACATAAACATAAACATAAACATAAACATAAACATAAACATAAACATAAACATAAACATAAACATAAACATAAACATAAACATAAACATAAACATAAACATAAACATAAACATAAACATAAACATAAACATAAACATAAACATAAACATAAACATAAACATAAACATAAACATAAACATAAACATAAACATAAACATAAACATAAACATAAACATAAACATAAACATAAACATAAACATAAACATAAACATAAACATAAACATAAACATAAACATAAACATAAACATAAACATAAACATAAACTTAAACATAAACAACAACATAAACATAAACATTATTTTTAATTGTAAAAAAGAATTGAGTCGAAAATCATCATTTGACTCAAATTACAACAAATAATGTCAATTCTAGTCATTTAAACACTAAATTTCCGATAAGTATCCAAACTGAAGGAATTGAATTAAAATAATTTGATCCGATTGTTATTAGTACGAATCGAGACGTTTATTATCAAAATAGACCGATTTAATACAAATCGAGTCGATTTGCAGTTGTTGTTATATGTTTATTTAGGTGTATGATTTAGTTTATGTTTAAAGTTTATGTTTATATTTATGTTCATGTTTATGTTTATGTTTATGTTTATGTTTATGTTTATGTTTATGTTTATGTTTATGTTTATGTTTATGTTTATGTTTATGTTTATGTTTATGTTTATGTTTATGTTTATGTTTATGTTTATGTTTATGTTTATGTTTATGTTTATGTTTATGTTTATGTTTATGTTTATATTTATGTTTATGTTTATGTTTATGTTTATTATTATGTTTATGTTTATGTTTATGTTTATGTTTATGTTTATGTTTATGTTTATGTTTATGTTTATGTTTATGTTTATGTTTATGTTTATGTTTATGTTTATGTTTTTATTTATGTTTAAATTTATGTTAAAGTTTATGTTTAAATTTATGTTTAAATTTATGTTTAAATTTATGTTTAAATTTATGTTTAAATTTATGTTTAAATTTATGTTTAAGTTTATGTTTAAGTTTATGTTTAAGTTTATGTTTAAATTTATGTTTAAATTTATGTTTAATATTATGTTTAAATTTATGTTTAAATTTATTTTTTAAATTTATGTTTAAATTTATGTTTAAATTTATGTTTTTATTTATGTTTAAATTTATGTTTAAATTTATGTTTAAATTTATGTTTTAATTTTAGTTTAAATTTATGTTTAAATTTATGTTTAAATTTATGTTTAAATTTATGTTTAAATTTATGTTTAAATTTAAACATAAATTTATGTTTAAATTTATGTTTAAATTTATGTTTAAATTTATGTTTAAATTTATGTTTAAATATATGTTTAAATTTATGTTTAAATTTATGTTTAAATTTATGTTTAAATTTAAACATAAATTTAATCATAAATTTTTTTTTGTTTAAATTTTATGGTTTTTTAATTTAAACATAAATTTAATCATAAATTTAGACATAAATTAAAACATAAACTTAAATTTAAACATAAACATAAAATTAAACATTCATTTTAAACATAAATTTAAACATAAATTTAAACATAAATTTAAACATTAATTTAAACATAAATTGAAACTTAAATTTAAACATGAACTTAAACATAAACTTAAATATAAACATAAGCATTAACATAAACATAAACGTAAACATTAACTTAAACATAAACATAAACATAAACATAAACATAAACATAAACATAAACATAAACATAAACATAAACATAAACATAAACATAAACATAAACATAAACATAAACATAAACATAAACATAAACATAAACATAAACATAAACATAAACATAAACATAAACATAAACATAAACATAAACATAAACATAAACTTAAACATAAACAACAACATAAACATAAACATTATTTTTAATTGTAAAAAAGAATTGAGTCGAAAATCATCATTTGACTCAAATTACAACAAATAATGTCAATTCTAGTCATTTAAACACTAAATTTCCGATAAGTATCCAAACTGAAGGAATTGAATTAAAATAATTTGATCCGATTGTTATTAGTACGAATCGAGACGTTTATTATCAAAATAGACCGATTTAATACAAATCGAGTCGATTTGCAGTTGTTGTTATATGTTTATTTAGGTGTATGATTTAGTTTATGTTTAAAGTTTATGTTTATATTTATGTTCATGTTTATGTTTATGTTTATGTTTATGTTTATGTTTATGTTTATGTTTATGTTTATGTTTATGTTTATGTTTATGTTTATGTTTATGTTTATGTTTATGTTTATGTTTATGTTTATGTTTATGTTTATGTTTATGTTTATGTTTATGTTTATGTTTATGTTTATGTTTATATTTATGTTTATGTTTATGTTTATGTTTATTATTATGTTTATGTTTATGTTTATGTTTATGTTTATGTTTATGTTTATGTTTATGTTTATGTTTATGTTTATGTTTATGTTTATGTTTATGTTTATGTTTATGTTTATGTTTATGTTTATGTTTATGTTTATGTTTATGTTTATGTTTATGTTTATGTTTATGTTTATGTTTATGTTTATGTTTATGTTTATGTTTATGTTTATGTTTATGTTTATGTTTATGTTTATGTTTATGTTTATGTTTATGTTTATGTTTATGTTTATGTTTATGTTTAAATTTATGTTTAAATTTATGTTTTTATTTATGTTTAAATTTATGTTAAAGTTTATGTTTAAATTTATGTTTAAATTTATGTTTAAATTTATGTTTAAATTTATGTTTAAATTTATGTTTAAATTTATGTTTAAGTTTATGTTTAAGTTTATGTTTAAGTTTATGTTTAAATTTATGTTTAAATTTATGTTTAATATTATGTTTAAATTTATGTTTAAATTTATTTTTTAAATTTATGTTTAAATTTATGTTTAAATTTATGTTTTTATTTATGTTTAAATTTATGTTTAAATTTATGTTTAAATTTATGTTTTAATTTTAGTTTAAATTTATGTTTAAATTTATGTTTAAATTTATGTTTAAATTTATGTTTAAATTTATGTTTAAATTTAAACATAAATTTATGTTTAAATTTAAACATAAATTTAATCATAAATTTTTTTTTGTTTAAATTTTATGGTTTTTTAATTTAAACATAAATTTAATCATAAATTTAGACATAAATTAAAACATAAACTTAAATTTAAACATAAACATAAAATTAAACATTCATTTTAAACATAAATTTAAACATAAATTTAAACATAAATTTAAACATTAATTTAAACATAAATTGAAACTTAAATTTAAACATGAACTTAAACATAAACTTAAATATAAACATAAGCATTAACATAAACATAAACGTAAACATTAACTTAAACATAAACATAAACATAAACATAAACATAAACATAAACATAAACATAAACATAAACATAAACATAAACATAAACATAAACATAAACATAAACATAAACATAAACATAAACATAAACATAAACATAAACATAAACATAAACATAAACATAAACATAAACATAAACATAAACATAAACTTAAACATAAACAACAACATAAACATAAACATTATTTTTAATTGTAAAAAAGAATTGAGTCGAAAATCATCATTTGACTCAAATTACAACAAATAATGTCAATTCTAGTCATTTAAACACTAAATTTCCGATAAGTATCCAAACTGAAGGAATTGAATTAAAATAATTTGATCCGATTGTTATTAGTACGAATCGAGACGTTTATTATCAAAATAGACCGATTTAATACAAATCGAGTCGATTTGCAGTTGTTGTTATATGTTTATTTAGGTGTATGATTTAGTTTATGTTTAAAGTTTATGTTTATATTTATGTTCATGTTTATGTTTATGTTTATGTTTATGTTTATGTTTATGTTTATGTTTATGTTTATGTTTATGTTTATGTTTATGTTTATGTTTATGTTTATGTTTATGTTTATGTTTATGTTTATGTTTATGTTTATGTTTATGTTTATGTTTATGTTTATGTTTATGTTTATGTTTATGTTTATATTTATGTTTATGTTTATGTTTATGTTTATTATTATGTTTATGTTTATGTTTATGTTTATGTTTATGTTTATGTTTATGTTTATGTTTATGTTTATGTTTATGTTTATGTTTATGTTTATGTTTATGTTTATGTTTATGTTTATGTTTATGTTTATGTTTATGTTTATGTTTATGTTTATGTTTATGTTTAAATTTATGTTTTTATTTATGTTTAAATTTATGTTAAAGTTTATGTTTAAATTTATGTTTAAATTTATGTTTAAATTTATGTTTAAATTTATGTTTAAATTTATGTTTAAATTTATGTTTAAGTTTATGTTTAAGTTTATGTTTAAATTTATGTTTAAATTTATGTTTAATATTATGTTTAAATTTATGTTTAAATTTATTTTTTAAATTTATGTTTAAATTTATGTTTAAATTTATGTTTTTATTTATGTTTAAATTTATGTTTAAATTTATGTTTAAATTTATGTTTTAATTTTAGTTTAAATTTATGTTTAAATTTATGTTTAAATTTATGTTTAAATTTATGTTTAAATTTATGTTTAAATTTAAACATAAATTTATGTTTAAATTTATGTTTAAATTTATGTTTAAATTTATGTTTAAATTTATGTTTAAATATATGTTTAAATTTATGTTTAAATTTATGTTTAAATTTATGTTTAAATTTAAACATAAATTTAATCATAAATTTTTTTTTGTTTAAATTTTATGGTTTTTTAATTTAAACATAAATTTAATCATAAATTTAGACATAAATTAAAACATAAACTTAAATTTAAACATAAACATAAAATTAAACATTCATTTTAAACATAAATTTAAACATAAATTTAAACATAAATTTAAACATTAATTTAAACATAAATTGAAACTTAAATTTAAACATGAACTTAAACATAAACTTAAATATAAACATAAGCATTAACATAAACATAAACGTAAACATTAACTTAAACATAAACATAAACATAAACATAAACATAAACATAAACATAAACATAAACATAAACATAAACATAAACATAAACATAAACATAAACATAAACATAAACATAAACATAAACATAAACATAAACATAAACATAAACATAAACATAAACATAAACATAAACATAAACTTAAACATAAACAACAACATAAACAAAAACATTATTTTTAATTGTAAAAAAGAATTGAGTCGAAATTCATCATTTGACTCAAATAACATCAAATAATGTCAAATCTAGTCATTTAAACACTAAATTTCCGATAAGTATCCAAACTGAAGGAATGAATTAATATAATTTGATCCGATTGTTATTGGAACGAATCGAGACGTTTATTATCAAAATAGACCGATTTAATACAAATCGAGTCAATTTGCTGTTGTTGTTATATGTTTATTTAGTTTATGTTTAATGCTTATGTTTATGTTTATGTTTATGTTTATGTTTATGTTTATGTTTATGTTTATGTTTATGTTTATGTTTATGTTTATGTTTATGTTTATGTTTATGTTTATGTTTATGTTTATGTTTATGTTTATGTTTATGTTTATGTTTATGTTTATGTTACTGTTTATGTTACTGTTTATGTTTATGTTTATGTTTATGTTTATGTTTATGTTTATGTTTATGTTTATGTTTAAGTTTATGTTTTGTTTAAGTTTATGTTTTAATTTATGTTTAAATTTATGTTTAAATTTATGTTTAAATTTATGTTTAAGTTTATGTTAAAATTTATGTTTAAATTTATGTTTAAATTTATGTTTAAATTTATGTTTAAATTTATGTTTAAATTTATGTTTAAATTTATGTTTAAATTTATGTTTAAATTTATGTTTAAATTTATGTTTAAATTTATGTTTAAATTTATGTTTAAATTTATGTTTAAATTTATGTTTTAATTTATGTTTAAATTTATGTTTAAATTTATGTTTAAATTTATGTTTAAATTTATGGTTAAATTTATGTTTAAATTTATGTTTAAATTTATGTTTAAATTTATGTTTAAGTTTATGTTTAAATTTATGTATAAATTTATGTTTAAATTTATGTTTAAGTTTATGTTTAAGTTTATGTTTTAATTTATGTTTAAATTTATGTTTAAATTTATGTTTAAATTTATGTTAAAATTTATGTTTTAATTTATGTTTAAATTTATGTTTAAATTTATGTTTAAATTTATGTTTAAATTTATGTTTAAATTTATGTTTAAATTTATGTTTAAATTTATGGTTAAATTTATGTTTGAATTTATGTTTAAATTTATGTTTAAATTTATGTTTAAATTTATGTTTAAGTTTATGTTTAAATTTATGTTTAAATTTATGTTTAAATTTATGTTTAAATTTATGTTAAAATTTATGTTTAAATTTATGTTTAAATTTATGTTTAAATTTATGTTTAAATTTATGTTTAAGTTTATGTTTAAATTTATGTTTAAATTTATGTTTAAATTTATGTTTAAATTTATGTTTAAATTTATGTTTAAATTTATGTTTAAATTTATGTTTTAATTTATGTTTAAATTAATGTTTAAATTTATGTTTAAATTTATGTTTAAATTTATGTTTAAATTTATGTTTAAATTTATGTTTAAATTTATGTTTAAATTTATGTTTTAATTTTAGTTTAAATTTATGTTTAAATTTATGTTTAAATTTATGTTTAAATTTATGTTTAAATTTATGTTTAAATTTATGTTTAAATTTATGTTTAAATGTATGTTTAAATTTATGTTAAAATTTATGTTTAAATTTATGTTTAAATTTAAACATAAATTTAATCATAAATTTTTTTTTGTTTAAATTTTATGGTTTTTTAATTTAAACATAAATTTAATCATAAATTTAGACATAAATTAAAACATAAACTTAAATTTAAACATAAACATAAAATTAAACATTCATTTTAAACATAAATTTAAACATAAATTTAAACATAAATTTAAACATTAATTTAAACATAAATTGAAACTTAAATTTAAACATGAACTTAAACATAAACTTAAATATAAACATAAGCATTAACATAAACATAAACGTAAACATTAACTTAAACATAAACATAAACATAAACATAAACATAAACATAAACATAAACATAAACATAAACATAAACATAAACATAAACATAAACATAAACATAAACATAAACATAAACATAAACATAAACATAAACATAAACATAAACATAAACATAAACATAAACATAAACATAAACATAAACATAAACATAAACATAAACATAAACATAAACATAAACATAAACATAAACATAAACATAAACATAAACATAAACATAAACATAAACATAAACATAAACATAAACATAAACATAAACATAAACATAAACATAAACATAAACATAAACATAAACATAAACATAAACATAAACATAAACATAAACATAAACATAAACATAAACATAAACATAAACATAAACATAAACATAAACATAAACATAAACATAAACATAAACATAAACATAAACATAAACATAAACTTAAACATAAACAACAACATAAACATAAACATTATTTTTAATTGTAAAAAAGAATTGAGTCGAAATTCATCATTTGACTCAAATAACATCAAATAATGTCAAATCTAGTCATTTAAACACTAAATTTCCGATAAGTATCCAAACTGAAGGAATGAATTAATATAATTTGATCCGATTGTTATTGGAACGAATCGAGACGTTTATTATCAAAATAGACCGATTTAATACAAATCGAGTCAATTTGCTGTTGTTGTTATATGTTTATTTAGTTTATGTTTAATGCTTATGTTTATGTTTATGTTTATGTTTATGTTTATGTTTATGTTTATGTTTATGTTTATGTTTATGTTTATGTTTATGTTTATAATTATGTTTATGTTTATGTTTATGTTTATGTTTATGTTTATGTTTATGTTTATGTTTATGTTTATGTTTATGTTTATGTTTATGTTTATGTTTATGTTTATGTTTAAGTTTATGTTTTGTTTAAGTTTATGTTTTAATTTATGTTTAAATTTATGTTTAAATTTATGTTTAAATTTATGTTTAAATTTATGTTTAAATTTATGTTTAAATTTATGTTTTAATTTATGTTTAAATTTATGTTTAAATTTATGTTTAAATTTATGTTTAAATTTATGTTTAAATTTATGTTTAAATTTATGTTTAAATTTATGTTTAAATTTATGTTTAAGTTTATGTTTAAATTTATGTTTAAGTTTATGTTTAAATTTATGTTTAAATTTATGTTTAAATTTATGTTTAAATTTATGTTTAAATATATGTTTAAATTTATGTTTAAATTTATGTTTAAATTTATGTTTAAATTTATGTTTGAATTTATGTTTAAATTTATGTTTAAATTTATGTTTAAATTTATGTTTAAGTTTATGTTTAAATTTATGTTTAAATTTATGTTTAAATTTATGTTTAAATTTATGTTTAAATTTATGTTTAAATTTATGTTTAAATTTATGTTTAAATTTATGTTTAAATTTATGTTTAAATTTATGTTTAAATTTATGTTTAAATATATGTTTAAATTTATGTTTAAATTTATGTTTAAATTTATGTTTAAATTTATGTTCAAATTTATGTTTAAATTTATGTTTAAGTTTATGTTAAAATTTATGTTTAAATTTATGTTTAAATTTATGTTTAAATTTAAACATAAATTTAATCATAAATTTTTTTTTGTTTAAATTTATGTTTAAATTTAAACATAAATTTAATCATAAATTTAGACATAAATTAAAACATAAACTTAAATTTAAACATAAACATAAAATTAAACATTCATTTTAAACATAAATTTAAACATAAATTTAAACATAAATTTAAACATTAATTTAAACATAAATTGAAACTTAAATTTAAACATGAACTTAAAAATAAACTTAAATATAAACATAAGCATTAACATAAACATAAACGTAAACATTAACTTAAACATAAACATAAACATAAACATAAACATAAACATAAACATAAACATAAACATAAACATAAACATAAACATAAACATAAACATAAACATAAACATAAACATAAACATAAACATAAACATAAACATAAACATAAACATAAACATAAACAACAACATAAACAAAAACATTATTTTTAATTGTAAAAAAGAATTGAGTCGAAATTCATCATTTGACTCAAATAACATCAAATAATGTCAAATCTAGTCATTTAAACACTAAATTTCCGATAAGTATCCAAACTGAAGGAATTGAATTAATATAATTTGATCCGATTGTTATTGGTACGAATCGAGACGTTTATTATCAAAATAGACCGATTTAATACAAATCGAGTCGATTTGCTGTTGTTGTTATATGTTTATTTAGTTTATGTTTAATGCTTATGTTTATGTTTATGTTTATGTTTATGTTTATGTTTATGTTTATGTTTATGTTTATGTTTATGTTTATGTTTATGTTTATGTTTATGTTTATGTTTATGTTTATGTTTAGGTTTATGTTTATGTTTATGTTTATGTTTAAATTTATGTTTAAATTTATGTTTAAATTTATGTTTAAGTTAATGTTAAAATTTATGTTAAAGTTTATGTTTAAATTTATGTTTAAATTTATGTTTAAATTTATGTTTAAATTTATGTTTTAATTTATGTTTTAATTTATGTTTAAATTTATGTTTAAATTTATGTTTAAATTTATGTTTAAATTTATGTTTAAATTTATGTTTAAATTTATGTTTAAATTTATGTTTAAGTTTATGTTTAAATTTATGTTTAAGTTTATGTTTAAATTTATGTTTAAATTTATGTTTAAATTTATGTTTAAATTTATGTTTAAATATATGTTTAAATTTATGTTTAAATTTATGTTTAAATTTATGTTTAAATTTATGTTTGAATTTATGTTTAAATTTATGTTTAAATTTATGTTTAAATTTATGTTTAAGTTTATGTTTAAATTTATGTTTAAATTTATGTTTAAATTTATGTTTAAATTTATGTTTAAATTTATGTTTAAATTTATGTTTAAATTTATGTTTAAATTTATGTTTAAATTTATGTTTAAATTTATGTTTAAATATATGTTTAAATTTATGTTTAAATTTATGTTTAAATTTATGTTTAAATTTATGTTCAAATTTATGTTTAAATTTATGTTTAAGTTTATGTTAAAATTTATGTTTAAATTTATGTTTAAATTTATGTTTAAATTTAAACATAAATTTAATCATAAATTTTTTTTTGTTTAAATTTATGTTTAAATTTAAACATAAATTTAATCATAAATTTAGACATAAATTAAAACATAAACTTAAATTTAAACATAAACATAAAATTAAACATTCATTTTAAACATAAATTTAAACATAAATTTAAACATAAATTTAAACATTAATTTAAACATAAATTGAAACTTAAATTTAAACATGAACTTAATCATAAACTTAAATATAAACATAAGCATTAACATAAACATAAACGTAAACATTAACTTAAACATAAACATAAACATAAACATAAACATAAACATAAACATAAACATAAACATAAACATAAACATAAACATAAACATAAACATAAACATAAACATAAACATAAACATAAACATAAACATAAACTTAAACATAAACAACAACATAAACAAAAACATTATTTTTAATTGTAAAAAAGAATTGAGTCGAAATTCATCATTTGACTCAAATAACATCAAATAATGTCAAATCTAGTCATTTAAACACTAAATTTCCGATAAGTATCCAAACTGAAGGAATTGAATTAATATAATTTGATCCGATTGTTATTGGTACGAATCGAGACGTTTATTATCAAAATAGACCGATTTAATACAAATCGAGTCGATTTGCTGTTGTTGTTATATGTTTATTTAGTTTATGTTTAATGCTTATGTTTATGTTTATGTTTATGTTTATGTTTATGTTTATGTTTATGTTTAGGTTTATGTTTATGTTTATGTTTATGTTTATGTTTAAATTTATGTTTAAATTTATGTTTAAATTTATGTTTAAGTTAATGTTAAAATTTATGTTAAAGTTTATGTTTAAATTTATGTTTAAATTTATGTTTAAATTTATGTTTAAATTTATGTTTTAATTTATGTTTAAATTTATGTTTAAATTTATGTTTAATTTTATGTTTAAATTTATGTTTAAATTTATGTTTAAATTTATGTTTAAATTTATGTTTAAATTTATGTTTAAATTTATGTTTAAATTTATGTTTAAATTTATGTTTAAATTTATGTTTAAATTTATGTTTAAGTTTATGTTTAAATTTATGTTTAAGTTTATGTTTAAATTTATGTTTAAATTTATGTTTAAATTTATGTTTAAATTTATGTTTAAATATATGTTTAAATTTATGTTTAAATTTATGTTTAAATTTATGTTTAAATTTATGTTTGAATTTATGTTTAAATTTATGTTTAAATTTATGTTTAAATTTATGTTTAAGTTTATGTTTAAATTTATGTTTAAATTTATGTTTAAATTTATGTTTAAATTTATGTTTAAATTTATGTTTAAATTTATGTTTAAATTTATGTTTAAATTTATGTTTAAATTTATGTTTAAATTTATGTTTAAATATATGTTTAAATTTATGTTTAAATTTATGTTTAAATTTATGTTTAAATTTATGTTCAAATTTATGTTTAAATTTATGTTTAAGTTTATGTTAAAATTTATGTTTAAATTTATGTTTAAATTTATGTTTAAATTTAAACATAAATTTAATCATAAATTTTTTTTTGTTTAAATTTATGTTTAAATTTAAACATAAATTTAATCATAAATTTAGACATAAATTAAAACATAAACTTAAATTTAAACATAAACATAAAATTAAACATTCATTTTAAACATAAATTTAAACATAAATTTAAACATAAATTTAAACATTAATTTAAACATAAATTGAAACTTAAATTTAAACATGAACTTAATCATAAACTTAAATATAAACATAAGCATTAACATAAACATAAACGTAAACATTAACTTAAACATAAACATAAACATAAACATAAACATAAACATAAACATAAACATAAACATAAACATAAACATAAACATAAACATAAACATAAACATAAACATAAACATAAACATAAACATAAACATAAACTTAAACATAAACAACAACATAAACAAAAACATTATTTTTAATTGTAAAAAAGAATTGAGTCGAAATTCATCATTTGACTCAAATAACATCAAATAATGTCAAATCTAGTCATTTAAACACTAAATTTCCGATAAGTATCCAAACTGAAGGAATTGAATTAATATAATTTGATCCGATTGTTATTGGTACGAATCGAGACGTTTATTATCAAAATAGACCGATTTAATACAAATCGAGTCGATTTGCTGTTGTTGTTATATGTTTATTTAGTTTATGTTTAATGCTTATGTTTATGTTTATGTTTATGTTTATGTTTATGTTTATGTTTATGTTTAGGTTTATGTTTATGTTTATGTTTATGTTTATGTTTAAATTTATGTTTAAATTTATGTTTAAATTTATGTTTAAGTTAATGTTAAAATTTATGTTAAAGTTTATGTTTAAATTTATGTTTAAATTTATGTTTAAATTTATGTTTAAATTTATGTTTTAATTTATGTTTAAATTTATGTTTAAATTTATGTTTAATTTTATGTTTAAATTTATGTTTAAATTTATGTTTAAATTTATGTTTAAATTTATGTTTAAATTTATGTTTATATTTATGTTTAAGTTTATGTTTAAATTTATGTTTAAGTTTATGTTTAAATTTATGTTTAAATTTATGTTTAAATTTATGTTTAAATTTATGTTTAAATATATGTTTAAATTTATGTTTAAATTTATGTTTAAATTTATGTTTAAATTTATGTTTGAATTTATGTTTAAATTTATGTTTAAATTTATGTTTAAATTTATGTTTAAATTTATGTTTAATTTTATGTTTAAATTTATGTTTAAATTTATGTTTAAATTTATGTTTAAATTTATGTTTAAATTTATGTTTAAATTTATGTTTAAATTTATGTTTAAATTTATGTTTAAATTTATGTTTTTATTTATGTTTAAATTTATGTTTAAATTTATGTTTAAATTTATGTTTTAATTTTAGTTTAAATTTATGTTTAAATTTATGTTTAAATTTATGTTTAAATTTATGTTTAAGTTTATGTTTAATTTATGTTTAAATTTATGTTTAAATTTATGTTTAAATTTATGTTTAAATTTATGTTTAAATTTATGTTTAAATTTATGTTTTAATTTATGTTTTAATTTTAGTTTAAATTTATGTTTAAATTTATGTTTAAATTTATGTTTAAATTTATGTTTAAATTTATGTTTAAATTTATATTTAAATTTATGTTTAAATTTATGTTTAAATTTATGTTTTAATTTATGTTTAAATTTATGTTTAAATTTATGTTTAAATTTATGTTTAAATTTATGTTTAAATTTATGTTTAAATTTATGTTTAAATTTATGTTTAAATTTATGTTTAAATTTATGTTTAAATTTATGTTTTTATTTATGTTTAAATTTATGTTTAAATTTATGTTTAAGTTTATGTTTAAATTTATGTTTAAATTTATGTTTAAATTTATGTTTAAATTTATGTTTAAATATATGTTTAAATTTATGTTTAAATTTATGTTTAAATTTATGTTTAAATTTATGTTTGAATTTATGTTTAAATTTATGTTTAAATTTATGTTTAAATTTATGTTTAAGTTTATGTTTAAATTTATGTTTAAATTTATGTTTAAATTTATGTTTAAATTTATGTTTAAATTTATGTTTAAATTTATGTTTAAATTTATGTTTAAATTTATGTTTAAATTTATGTTTAAATTTATGTTTAAATTTATGTTTAAATATATGTTTAAATTTATGTTTAAATTTATGTTTAAATTTATGTTTAAATTTATGTTCAAATTTATGTTTAAATTTATGTTTAAGTTTATGTTAAAATTTATGTTTAAATTTATGTTTAAATTTATGTTTAAATTTAAACATAAATTTAATCATAAATTTTTTTTTGTTTAAATTTATGTTTAAATTTAAACATAAATTTAATCATAAATTTAGACATAAATTAAAACATAAACTTAAATTTAAACATAAACATAAAATTAAACATTCATTTTAAACATAAATTTAAACATAAATTTAAACATTAATTTAAACATAAATTGAAACTTAAATTTAAACATGAACTTAAACATAAACTTAAATATAAACATAAGCATTAACATAAACATAAACGTAAACATTAACTTAAACATAAACATAAACATAAACATAAACATAAACATAAACATAAACATAAACATAAACATAAACATAAACATAAACATAAACATAAACATAAACATAAACATAAACATAAACATAAACTTAAACATAAACAACAACATAAACAAAAACATTATTTTTAATTGTAAAAAAGAATTGAGTCGAAATTCATCATTTGACTCAAATAACATCAAATAATGTCAAATCTAGTCATTTAAACACTAAATTTCCGATAAGTATCCAAACTGAAGGAATTGAATTAATATAATTTGATCCGATTGTTATTGGTACGAATCGAGACGTTTATTATCAAAATAGACCGATTTAATACAAATCGAGTCGATTTGCTGTTGTTGTTATATGTTTATTTAGTTTATGTTTAATGCTTATGTTTATGTTTATGTTTATGTTTATGTTTATGTTTATGTTTATGTTTATGTTTATGTTTATGTTTATGTTTATGTTTATGTTTATGTTTATGTTTATGTTTATGTTTATGTTTAGGTTTATGTTTATGTTTATGTTTATGTTTAAATTTATGTTTAAATTTATGTTTAAATTTATGTTTAAGTTAATGTTAAAATTTATGTTAAAGTTTATGTTTAAATTTATGTTTAAATTTATGTTTAAATTTATGTTTAAATTTATGTTTTAATTTATGTTTAAATTTATGTTTAAATTTATGTTTAATTTTATGTTTAAATTTATGTTTAATTTTATGTTTAAATTTATGTTTAAATTTATGTTTAAATTTATGTTTAAATTTATGTTTAAATTTATGTTTATATTTATGTTTAAGTTTATGTTTAAATTTATGTTTAAGTTTATGTTTAAATTTATGTTTAAATTTATGTTTAAATTTATGTTTAAATTTATGTTTAAATATATGTTTAAATTTATGTTTAAATTTATGTTTAAATTTATGTTTAAATTTATGTTTGAATTTATGTTTAAATTTATGTTAAAATTTATGTTTAAATTTATGTTTAAATTTATGTTTAATTTTATGTTTAAATTTATGTTTAAATTTATGTTTAAATTTATGTTTAAATTTAAGTTTAAATTTATGTTTAAATTTATGTTTAAATTTATGTTTAAATTTATGTTTAAATTTATGTTTTTATTTATGTTTAAATTTATGTTTAAATTTATGTTTAAATTTATGTTTTAATTTTAGTTTAAATTTATGTTTAAATTTATGTTTAAATTTATGTTTAAATTTATGTTTAAGTTTATGTTTAATTTATGTTTAAATTTATGTTTAAATTTATGTTTAAATTTATGTTTAAATTTATGTTTAAATTTATGTTTAAATTTATGTTTTAATTTTAGTTTAAATTTATGTTTAAATTTATGTTTAAATTTATGTTTTAATTTTAGTTTAAATTTATGTTTAAATTTATGTTTAAATTTATGTTTAAATTTATGTTTAAATTTATGTTTAAATTTATGTTTTAATTTATTTTTAAATTTATGTTTAAATTTATGTTTAAGTTTATGTTTAAGTTTATGTTTAAATTTATGTTTAAATTTATGTTTAAATTTATGTTTAAATTTATGTTTAAATTTATGTTTAAATTTATGTTTAAATTTATGTTTAAATTTATGTTTAAATTTATGTTTAAATTTATGTTTAAATTTATGTTTAAATATATGTTTAAATTTATGTTTAAATTTATGTTTAAATTTATGTTTAAATTTATGTTCAAATTTATGTTTAAATTTATGTTTAAGTTTATGTTAAAATTTATGTTTAAATTTATGTTTAAATTTATGTTTAAATTTAAACATAAATTTAATCATAAATTTTTTTTTGTTTAAATTTATGTTTAAATTTAAACATAAATTTAATCATAAATTTAGACATAAATTAAAACATAAACTTAAATTTAAACATAAACATAAAATTAAACATTCATTTTAAACATAAATTTAAACATAAATTTAAACATAAATTTAAACATTAATTTAAACATAAATTGAAACTTAAATTTAAACATGAACTTAAACATAAACTTAAATATAAACATAAGCATTAACATAAACATAAACGTAAACATTAACTTAAACATAAACATAAACATAAACATAAACATAAACATAAACATAAACATAAACATAAACATAAACATAAACATAAACATAAACATAAACATAAACATAAACATAAACATAAACATAAACATAAACTTAAACATAAACAACAACATAAACAAAAACATTATTTTTAATTGTAAAAAAGAATTGAGTCGAAATTCATCATTTGACTCAAATAACATCAAATAATGTCAAATCTAGTCATTTAAACACTAAATTTCCGATAAGTATCCAAACTGAAGGAATTGAATTAATATAATTTGATCCGATTGTTATTGGTACGAATCGAGACGTTTATTATCAAAATAGACCGATTTAATACAAATCGAGTCGATTTGCTGTTGTTGTTATATGTTTATTTAGTTTATGTTTAATGCTTATGTTTATGTTTATGTTTATGTTTATGTTTATGTTTATGTTTATGTTTATGTTTATGTTTATGTTTATGTTTATGTTTATGTTTATGTTTATGTTTATGTTTATGTTTAGGTTTATGTTTATGTTTATGTTTATGTTTAAATTTATGTTTAAATTTATGTTTAAATTTATGTTTAAGTTAATGTTAAAATTTATGTTAAAGTTTATGTTTAAATTTATGTTTAAATTTATGTTTAAATTTATGTTTAAATTTATGTTTTAATTTATGTTTTAATTTATGTTTAAATTTATGTTTAAATTTATGTTTAAATTTATGTTTAAATTTATGTTTAAATTTATGTTTAAATTTATGTTTAAATTTATGTTTAAGTTTATGTTTAAATTTATGTTTAAGTTTATGTTTAAATTTATGTTTAAATTTATGTTTAAATTTATGTTTAAATATATGTTTAAATTTATGTTTAAATTTATGTTTAAATTTATGTTTAAATTTATGTTTGAATTTATGTTTAAATTTATGTTTAAATTTATGTTTAAATTTATGTTTAAATTTATGTTTAAATTTATGTTTAAATTTATGTTTAAATATATGTTTAAATTTATGTTTAAATTTATGTTTAAATTTATGTTTAAATTTATGTTTGAATTTATGTTTAAATTTATGTTTAAATTTATGTTTAAATTTATGTTTAAATTTATGTTTAAATTTATGTTTAAATTTAAGTTTAAATTTATGTTTAAATTTATGTTTAAATTTATGTTTAAATTTATGTTTAAATTTATGTTTAAATTTATGTTTAAATTTATGTTTAAATTTATGTTTAAATTTATGTTTAAATTTATGTTTTTATTTATGTTTAAATTTATGTTTAAATTTATGTTTAAATTTATGTTTTAATTTTAGTTTAAATTTATGTTTAAATTTATGTTTAAATTTATGTTTAAATTTATGTTTAAATTTATGTTTAAATTTATGTTTAAATTTATGTTTAAATTTATGTTTAAATTTATGTTTAAATTTATGTTTAAGTTTATGTTAAAATTTATGTTTAAGTTTATGTTTAAATTTATGTTTAAATTTATGTTTAAATTTATGTTTAAATTTATGTTTAAATTTATGTTTAAATTTATGTTTAAATTTATGTTTTAATTTTAGTTTAAATTTATGTTTAAATTTATGTTTAAATTTATGTTTAAATTTATGTTTAAATTTATGTTTAAATTTATGTTTTAATTTATTTTTAAATTTATGTTTAAATTTATGTTTAAGTTTATGTTTAAGTTTATGTTTAAATTTATGTTTAAATTTATGTTTAAATTTATGTTTAAATTTATGTTAAAATTTATGTTTAAATTTATGTTTTAATTTATGTTTAAATTTATGTTTAAATTTATGTTTAAATTTATGTTTAAATTTATGTTTAAATTTATGTTTAAATTTATGTTTAATTTATGTTTAAATTTATGTTTAAATTTATGTTTTTATTTATGTTTAAATTTATGTTTAAATTTATGTTTAAATTTATGTTTAAATTAATGTTTAAATTTATGTTTTAATTTATGTTTAAAATTATGTTTAAATTTATGTTTAAATTTATGTTTTAATTTATGTTTAAATTTATGTTTAAATTTTTGTTTAAATTTATGTTTAAATTTATGTTTAAATTTATGTTTAACTTTATGTTTAAATTTATGTTTAAATTTATGTTTTAATTTTAGTTTAAATTTATGTTTAAATTTATGTTTAAATTTATGTTTAAATTTATGTTTGAATTTATGTTTAAATTTATGTTTAAATTTATGTTTAAATTTAAGTTTAAATTTATGTTTAAATTTATGTTTAAATTTATGTTTAAATTTATGTTTAAATTTATGTTTAAATTTATGTTTAAATTTATGTTTAAATTTATGTTTAAATTTATGTTTAAATTTATGTTTTTATTTATGTTTAAATTTATGTTTAAATTTATGTTTAAATTTATGTTTTAATTTTAGTTTAAATTTATGTTTAAATTTATGTTTAAATTTATGTTTAAATTTATGTTTAAATTTATGTTTAAATTTATGTTTAAATTTATGTTTAAATTTATGTTTAAATTTATGTTTAAATTTATGTTTAAGTTTATGTTAAAATTTATGTTTAAATTTATGTTTTAATTTTAGTTTAAATTTATGTTTAAATTTATGTTTAAATTTATGTTTAAATTTATGTTTAAATTTATGTTTAAATTTATGTTTTAATTTTAGTTTAAATTAATGTTTAAATTTATGTTTTAATTTATGTTTAAAATTATGTTTAAATTTATGTTTAAATTTATGTTTTAATTTATGTTTAAATTTATGTTTAAATTTTTGTTTAAATTTATGTTTAAATTTATGTTTAAATTTATGTTTAACTTTATGTTTAAATTTATGTTTAAATTTATGTTTTAATTTTAGTTTAAATTTATGTTTAAATTTATGTTTAAATTTATGTTTAAATTTATGTTTAAATTTATGTTTAAATTTATGTTTTAATTTTAGTTTAAATTTATGTTTAAATTTATGTTTAAATTTATGTTTAAATTTATGTTTAAATTTATGTTTAAATTTTTGTTTAAATTTATGTTTAAGTTTATGTTTAAATTTATGTTTAAATTTATGTTTAAATTTATGTTTAAATTTATGTTTTAATTTATGTTTAAATTTATGTTTAAATTTATGTTTAAATTTATGTTTTAATTTATGTTTAAATTTATGTTTAAATTTATGTTTAAATTTATGTTTAAATTTATGTTTAAATTAATGTTTAAATTTATGTTTTAATTTATGTTTAAAATTATGTTTAAATTTATGTTTAAATTTATGTTTAAATTTATGTTTAAATTTATGTTTAAATTTATGTTTAAGTTTATGTTTAAGTTTATGTTTAAATATATGTTTAAATTTATGTTTAAATTTATGTTTAAATTTATGTTTAAATTTATGTTTAAATTTATGTTTTAAATTTATGTTTAAATTTATGTTTAAATTTATGTTTTTATTTATGTTTAAATTTATGTTTAAATTTATGTTTAAATTTATGTTTTAATTTTAGTTTAAATTTATGTTTAAATTTATGTTTAAATTTATGTTTAAATTTATGTTTAAATTTATGTTTAAATTTATGTTTAAATTTATGTTTAAATTTATGTTTAAATTTATGTTTAAATTTATGTTTAGGTTTATGTTAAAATTTATGTTTAAATTTATGTTTAAATTTATGTTTAAATTTATATTTAAATTTATGTTTAAATTTATGTTTAAATTTATGTTTTTATTTATGTTTAACTTTATGTTTAAATTTATGTTTAAATTTATGTTTAAATTTATGTTTTAATTTTAGTTTAAATTTATGTTTAAATTTATGTTTAAATTTATGTTTAAATTTATGTTTAAATTTATGTTTAAAATTTTGTTTAAATTTATGTTTAAGTTTATGTTTAAATTTATGTTTAAATTTATGTTTAAATTTATGTTTAAATTTATGTTTTAATTTATGTTTAAATTTATGTTTAAATTTATGTTTAAATTTATGTTTTAATTTATGTTTAAATTTATGTTTAAATTTATGTTTAAATTTATGTTTAAGTTTATGTTTAAGTTTATGTTTAAATATATGTTTAAATTTATGTTTAAATTTATGTTTAAATTTATGTTTAAATTTATGTTTAAATTTATGTTTTAAATTTATGTTTAAATTTATGTTTAAATTTATGTTTTTATTTATGTTTAAATTTATGTTTAAATTTATGTTTAAATTTATGTTTTAATTTTAGTTTAAATTTATGTTTAAATTTATGTTTAAATTTATGTTTAAATTTATGTTTAAATTTATGTTTAAATTTATGTTTAAATTTATGTTTTAATTTTAGTTTAAATTTATGTTTAAATTTATGTTTAAATTTATGTTTAAATTTATGTTTAAATTTATGTTTAAATTTATGTTTAAATTTATGTTTAAATTTATGTTTAAATTTATGTTTAAATTTATGTTTAAATTTATGTTTAAGTTTATGTTTAAATTTATGTTTAAATTTATGTTTAAATTTATGTTTAAATTTATGTTTAAATTTATGTTTAAGTTTATGTTTAAATTTATGTTTAAATTTATGTTTAAATTTATGTTTAAATTTATGTTTTAATTTATGTTTAAATTTATGTTTAAATTTATGTTTAAATTTATGTTTAAATTTATGTTTAAATTTATGTTTAAATTTATGTTTAAATTTATGTTTAAATTTATGTTTAAATTTATGTTTAGGTTTATGTTAAAATTTTTGTTTAAATTTATGTTTAAGTTTATGTTTAAATTTATGTTTAAATTTATGTTTAAATTTATGTTTAAATTTATGTTTTAATTTATGTTTAAATTTATGTTTAAATTTATGTTTAAATTTATGTTTTAATTTATGTTTAAATTTATGTTTAAATTTATGTTTAAGTTTATGTTTAAATTTATGTATAAATTTATGTTTAAATTTATGTTTAAGTTTATGTTTAAGTTTATGTTTTAATTTATGTTTAAATTTATGTTTAAATTTATGTTTAAATTTATGTTAAAATTTATGTTTAAATTTATGTTTTAATTTATGTTTAAATTTATGTTTAAATTTATGTTTAAATTTATGTTTAAATTTATGTTTAAATTTATGTTTAAATTTATGTTTAAGTTTATGTTTAAGTTTATGTTTTAATTTATGTTTTAATTTATGTTTAAATTAATGTATAAATTTATGTTTAAATTTATGTTTAAATTTATGTTTAAATTTAAGTTTAAATTTATGTTTTAATTTTAGTTTAAATTTATGTTTAAATTTATGTTTAAATTTATGTTTAAATTTATGTTTAAATTTATGTTTAAATTTATGTTTAAATTTATGTTTAAATTTATGTTTGAATTTATGTTTAAATTTATGTTTAAATTTATGTTTAAATTTATGTTTAAATTTATGTTTAAATTTATGTTTAAATTTATGTTTAAATTTATGTTTAAATTTATGTTTAAATTTATGTTTTTATTTATGTTTAAATTTATGTTTAAATTTATGTTTAAATTTAAGTTTTTATTTATGTTTAAATTTATGTTTAAATTTATGTTTAAATTTATGTTTAAATTTATGTTTAAATTTATGTTTAAATTTATGTTTAAATTTATGTTTAAATTTATGTTTAAGTTTATGTTTAAATTTATGTTTAAATTTATGTTTAAATTTATGTTTTAATTTATGTTTAAATTTATGTTTAAATTTATGTTTAAATTTATGTTTAAATTTATGTTTTAAATTTATGTTTAAATTTATGTTTAAATTTATGATTTTATTTATGTTTAAATTTATGTTTAAATTTATGTTTAAATTTATGTTTTAATTTTAGTTTAAATTTATGTTTAAATTTATGTTTAAATTTATGTTTAAATTTATGTTTAATGTTATGTTTAAATTTTTGGTTAAATTTATGTTTAAGTTTATGTTTAAATTTATGTTTAAATTTATGTTTAAATTTATGTTTAAATTTATGTTTTAATTTATGTTTAAATTTATGTTTAAATTTATGTTTTAATTTATGTTTAAAATTATGTTTAAATTTATATTTAAATTTTTGTTTAAATTTATGTTTAAATTTATGTTTAAATTTATGTTTAACTTTATGTTTAAATTTATGTTTAAATTTATGTTTTAATTTTATTTTAAATTTATGTTTTAATTTATGTTTAAATTTATGTTTAAATTTTTGTTTAAATTTATGTTTAAATTTATGTTTAAATTTATGTTTAACTTTATGTTTAAATTTATGTTTAAATTTATGTTTTAATTTTAGTTTAAATTTATGTTTAAATTTATGTTTAAATTTATGTTTAAATTTATGTTTAAATTTATGTTTAAATTTATGTTTAAATTTATGTTTTAATTTTAGTTTAAATTTATGTTTAAATTTATGTTTAAATTTATGTTTAAATTTATGTTTAAATTTATGTTTAAATTTATGTTTAAATTTATGTTTAAATTTATGTTTTAAATTTATGTTTAAATTTATGTTTAAATTTATGATTTTATTTATGTTTAAATTTATGTTTAAATTTATGTTTAAATTTATGTTTTAATTTTAGTTTAAATTTATGTTTAAATTTATGTTTAAATTTATGTTTAAATTTATGTTTAATGTTATGTTTAAATTTTTGGTTAAATTTATGTTTAAGTTTATGTTTAAATTTATGTTTAAATTTATGTTTAAATTTATGTTTAAATTTATGTTTTAATTTATGTTTAAATTTATGTTTAAATTTATGTTTTAATTTATGTTTAAAATTATGTTTAAATTTATATTTAAATTTTTGTTTAAATTTATGTTTAAATTTATGTTTAAATTTATGTTTAACTTTATGTTTAAATTTATGTTTAAATTTATGTTTTAATTTTAGTTTAAATTTATGTTTTAATTTATGTTTAAATTTATGTTTAAATTTTTGTTTAAATTTATGTTTAAATTTATGTTTAAATTTATGTTTAACTTTATGTTTAAATTTATGTTTAAATTTATGTTTTAATTTTAGTTTAAATTTATGTTTAAATTTATGTTTAAATTTATGTTTAAATTTATGTTTAAATTTATGTTTAAATTTATGTTTAAATTTATGTTTTAATTTTAGTTTAAATTTATGTTTAAATTTATGTTTAAATTTATGTTTAAATTTATGTTTAAATTTATGTTTAAATTTTTGTTTAAATTTATGTTTAAGTTTATGTTTAAATTTATGTTTAAATTTATGTTTAAATTTATGTTTAAATTTATGTTTTAATTTATGTTTAAATTTATGTTTAAATTTATGTTTAAATTTATGTTTTAATTTATGTTTAAATTTATGTTTAAATTTATGTTTAAATTTATGTTTAAATTTATGTTTAAATTAATGTTTAAATTTATGTTTTAATTTATGTTTAAAATTATGTTTAAATTTATGTTTAAATTTATGTTTAAATTTATGTTTAAATTTATGTTTAAATTTATGTTTAAGTTTATGTTTAAGTTTATGTTTAAATATATGTTTAAATTTATGTTTAAATTTATGTTTAAATTTATGTTTAAATTTATGTTTAAATTTATGTTTTAAATTTATGTTTAAATTTATGTTTAAATTTATGTTTTTATTTATGTTTAAATTTATGTTTAAATTTATGTTTAAATTTATGTTTTAATTTTAGTTTAAATTTATGTTTAAATTTATGTTTAAATTTATGTTTAAATTTATGTTTAAATTTATGTTTAAATTTATGTTTAAATTTATGTTTAAATTTATGTTTAAATTTATGTTTAAATTTATGTTTAGGTTTATGTTAAAATTTATGTTTAAATTTATGTTTAAATTTATGTTTAAATTTATATTTAAATTTATGTTTAAATTTATGTTTAAATTTATGTTTTTATTTATGTTTAACTTTTTGTTTAAATTTATGTTTAAATTTATGTTTAAATTTATGTTTTAATTTTAGTTTAAATTTATGTTTAAATTTATGTTTAAATTTATGTTTAAATTTATGTTTAAATTTATGTTTAAAATTTTGTTTAAATTTATGTTTAAGTTTATGTTTAAATTTATGTTTAAATTTATGTTTAAATTTATGTTTAAATTTATGTTTTAATTTATGTTTAAATTTATGTTTAAATTTATGTTTAAATTTATGTTTTAATTTATGTTTAAATTTATGTTTAAATTTATGTTTAAATTTATGTTTAAGTTTATGTTTAAGTTTATGTTTAAATATATGTTTAAATTTATGTTTAAATTTATGTTTAAATTTATGTTTAAATTTATGTTTAAATTTATGTTTTAAATTTATGTTTAAATTTATGTTTAAATTTATGTTTTTATTTATGTTTAAATTTATGTTTAAATTTATGTTTAAATTTATGTTTTAATTTTAGTTTAAATTTATGTTTAAATTTATGTTTAAATTTATGTTTAAATTTATGTTTAAATTTATGTTTAAATTTATGTTTAAATTTATGTTTTAATTTTAGTTTAAATTTATGTTTAAATTTATGTTTAAATTTATGTTTAAATTTATGTTTAAATTTATGTTTAAATTTATGTTTAAATTTATGTTTAAATTTATGTTTAAATTTATGTTTAAATTTATGTTTAAATTTATGTTTAAGTTTATGTTTAAATTTATGTTTAAATTTATGTTTAAATTTATGTTTAAATTTATGTTTAAATTTATGTTTAAGTTTATGTTTAAATTTATGTTTAAATTTATGTTTAAATTTATGTTTAAATTTATGTTTTAATTTATGTTTAAATTTATGTTTAAATTTATGTTTAAATTTATGTTTAAATTTATGTTTAAATTTATGTTTAAATTTATGTTTAAATTTATGTTTAAATTTATGTTTAAATTTATGTTTAGGTTTATGTTAAAATTTTTGTTTAAATTTATGTTTAAGTTTATGTTTAAATTTATGTTTAAATTTATGTTTAAATTTATGTTTAAATTTATGTTTTAATTTATGTTTAAATTTATGTTTAAATTTATGTTTAAATTTATGTTTTAATTTATGTTTAAATTTATGTTTAAATTTATGTTTAAGTTTATGTTTAAATTTATGTATAAATTTATGTTTAAATTTATGTTTAAGTTTATGTTTAAGTTTATGTTTTAATTTATGTTTAAATTTATGTTTAAATTTATGTTTAAATTTATGTTAAAATTTATGTTTAAATTTATGTTTTAATTTATGTTTAAATTTATGTTTAAATTTATGTTTAAATTTATGTTTAAATTTATGTTTAAATTTATGTTTAAATTTATGTTTAAGTTTATGTTTAAGTTTATGTTTTAATTTATGTTTTAATTTATGTTTAAATTAATGTATAAATTTATGTTTAAATTTATGTTTAAATTTATGTTTAAATTTAAGTTTAAATTTATGTTTTAATTTTAGTTTAAATTTATGTTTAAATTTATGTTTAAATTTATGTTTAAATTTATGTTTAAATTTATGTTTAAATTTATGTTTAAATTTATGTTTAAATTTATGTTTGAATTTATGTTTAAATTTATGTTTAAATTTATGTTTAAATTTATGTTTAAATTTATGTTTAAATTTATGTTTAAATTTATGTTTAAATTTATGTTTAAATTTATGTTTAAATTTATGTTTTTATTTATGTTTAAATTTATGTTTAAATTTATGTTTAAATTTAAGTTTTTATTTATGTTTAAATTTATGTTTAAATTTATGTTTAAATTTATGTTTAAATTTATGTTTAAATTTATGTTTAAATTTATGTTTAAATTTATGTTTAAATTTATGTTTAAGTTTATGTTTAAATTTATGTTTAAATTTATGTTTAAATTTATGTTTTAATTTATGTTTAAATTTATGTTTAAATTTATGTTTAAATTTATGTTTAAATTTATGTTTTAAATTTATGTTTAAATTTATGTTTAAATTTATGATTTTATTTATGTTTAAATTTATGTTTAAATTTATGTTTAAATTTATGTTTTAATTTTAGTTTAAATTTATGTTTAAATTTATGTTTAAATTTATGTTTAAATTTATGTTTAATGTTATGTTTAAATTTTTGGTTAAATTTATGTTTAAGTTTATGTTTAAATTTATGTTCAAATTTATGTTTAAATTTATGTTTAAATTTATGTTTTAATTTATGTTTAAATTTATGTTTAAATTTATGTTTTAATTTATGTTTAAAATTATGTTTAAATTTATATTTAAATTTTTGTTTAAATTTATGTTTAAATTTATGTTTAAATTTATGTTTAACTTTATGTTTAAATTTATGTTTAAATTTATGTTTTAATTTTAGTTTAAATTTATGTTTTAATTTATGTTTAAATTTATGTTTAAATTTTTGTTTAAATTTATGTTTAAATTTATGTTTAAATTTATGTTTAACTTTATGTTTAAATTTATGTTTAAATTTATGTTTTAATTTTAGTTTAAATTTATGTTTAAATTTATGTTTAAATTTATGTTTAAATTTATGTTTAAATTTATGTTTAAATTTATGTTTAAATTTATGTTTTAATTTTAGTTTAAATTTATGTTTAAATTTATGTTTAAATTTATGTTTAAATTTATGTTTAAATTTATGTTTAAATTTTTGTTTAAATTTATGTTTAAGTTTATGTTTAAATTTATGTTTAAATTTATGTTTAAATTTATGTTTAAATTTATGTTTTAATTTATGTTTAAATTTATGTTTAAATTTATGTTTAAATTTATGTTTTAATTTATGTTTAAATTTATGTTTAAATTTATGTTTAAATTTATGTTTAAATTTATGTTTAAATTAATGTTTAAATTTATGTTTTAATTTATGTTTAAAATTATGTTTAAATTTAAGTTTAAATTTATGTTTAAATTTATGTTTAAATTTATGTTTAAATTTATGTTTAAGTTTATGTTTAAGTTTATGTTTAAGTTTATGTTTAAATTTATGTTTAAATTTATGTTTAAATTTATGTTTTAATTTATGTTTAAATTTATGTTTAAATTTATGTTTAAATTTATGTTTAAATTTATGTTTTAAATTTATGTTTAAATTTATGTTTAAATTTATGATTTTATTTATGTTTAAATTTATGTTTAAATTTATGTTTAAATTTATGTTTTAATTTTAGTTTAAATTTATGTTTAAATTTATGTTTAAATTTATGTTTAAATTTATGTTTAATGTTATGTTTAAATTTTTGGTTAAATTTATGTTTAAGTTTATGTTTTAAATTTATGTTTAAATTTATGTTTAAATTTATGATTTTATTTATGTTTAAATTTATGTTTAAATTTATGTTTAAATTTATGTTTAAATTTATGTTTAAATTTATGTTTAAATTTATGTTTTAAATTTATGTTTAAATTTATGTTTAAATTTATGTTTAAATTAATGTTTAAATTTATGTTTTAATTTATGTTTAAAATTATGTTTAAATTTATGTTTAAATTTATGTTTAAATTTATGTTTAAATTTATGTTTAAATTTATGTTTAAATTTATGTTTAAATTTATGTTTTAAATTTATGTTTAAATTTATGTTTAAATTTATGTTTTTATTTATGTTTAAATTTATGTTTAAATTTATGTTTAAATTTATGTTTTAATTTTAGTTTAAATTTATGTTTAAATTTATGTTTAAATTTATGTTTAAATTTATGTTTAAATTTATGTTTAAATTTATGTTTAAATTTATGTTTAAATTTATGTTTAAATTTATGTTTAAATTTATGTTTAGGTTTATGTTAAAATTTATGTTTAAATTTATGTTTAAATTTATGTTTAAATTTATATTTAAATTTATGTTTAAATTTATGTTTAAATTTATGTTTTTATTTATGTTTAACTTTATGTTTAAATTTATGTTTAAATTTATGTTTAAATTTATGTTTTAATTTATGTTTAAATTTATGTTTAAATTTATGTTTAAATTTATGTTTTAATTTATGTTTAAATTTATGTTTAAATTTATGTTTAAATTTATGTTTAAGTTTATGTTTAAGTTTATGTTTAAATATATGTTTAAATTTATGTTTAAATTTATGTTTAAATTTATGTTTAAATTTATGTTTAAATTTATGTTTAAATTTATGTTTTAATTTTAGTTTAAATTTATGTTTAAATTTATGTTTAAATTTATGTTTAAATTTATGTTTAAATTTATGTTTAAATTTATGTTTAAATTTATGTTTAAATTTATGTTTGAATTTATGTTTAAATTTATGTTTAAATTTATGTTTAAATTTATGTTTAAAATTTATGTTTAAATTTATGTTTAAATTTATGTTTAAATTTATGTTTTTATTTATGTTTAAATTTATGTTTAAATTTATGTTTAAATTTAAGTTTTTATTTATGTTTAAATTTATGTTTAAATTTATGTTTAAATTTATGTTTAAATTTATGTTTAAATTTATGTTTAAATTTATGTTTAAATTTATGTTTAAATTTATGTTTAAGTTTATGTTTAAATTTATGTTTAAATTTATGTTTAAATTAATGTTTTAATTTATGTTTAAATTTATGTTTAAATTTATGTTTAAATTTATGTTTAAATTTATGTTTTAAATTTATGTTTAAATTTATGTTTAAATTTATGATTTTATTTATGTTTAAATTTATGTTTAAATTTATGTTTAAATTTATGTTTTAATTTTAGTTTAAATTTATGTTTAAATTTATGTTTAAATTTATGTTTAAATTTATGTTTAATGTTATGTTAAAATTTTTGTTTAAATTTATGTTTAAGTTTATGTTTAAATTTATGTTTAAATTTATGTTTAAATTTATGTTTAAATTTATGTTTTAATTTATGTTTAAATTTATGTTTAAATTTATGTTTAAATTTATGTTTTAATTTATGTCTAAATTTATGTTTAAATTTATGTTTTAATTTATGTTTAAATTTATGTTTAAATTTATGTTTAAGTTTATGTTTAAGTTTATGATTTAATTTATGTTTAAATTTATGTTTAAATTTATGTTTAAATTTATGTTTAAATTTATGTTTAAATTTATGTTTAAATTTATGTTTAAATTTATGTTTGAATTTTATTTAAATTTATGTTTTAATTTATGTTTAAATTTATGTTTTAAATTATGTTTAAGTTTATGTTTAAATTTATGTTTTAATTTATGTTTAAATTTTTGTTTAAATTTATGTTTAAATTTAGACATAAATTAAAACATAACTTAAATTTAAACATTCATTTTAAACATAAATTTAAACATAAATTTAAACATAAATTTAAACATTAATTTAAACATAAATTGAAACATAAATTTAAACATAAACTTAAACATAAACTTAAATATAAACATAAACATTAACATAAACATAAACGTAAACATTAACTTAAACATAAACATAAACATAAACATAAACATAAACATAAACATAAACATAAACATAAACATAAACATAAACATAAACATAAACATAAACATAAACATAAACATAAACATAAACATAAACATAAACATAAACATAAACATAAACATAAACATAAACATAAACATAAACATAAACATAAACATAAACATAAACATAAACATAAACATAAACATAAACATAAACATAAACATAAACATAAACATAAACATAAACATAAACATAAACATAAACATAAACATAAACATAAACATAAACTTAAACATAAACAACAACATAAACATAAACATTATTTTTAATTGTAAAAAAGAATTGAGTCGAAAATCATCATTTGACTCAAATTACATCAAATAATGTCAAATCCAGTCATTTAAACACTAAATTTCCGATAAGTATCCAAACTGAAGGAATTGAATTAAAATAATTTGATCCGATTGTTATTAGTACGAATCGAGACGTTTATTATCAAAATAGACCGATTTAATACAAATCGAGTCGATTTGCAGTTGTTGTTATATGTTTATTTAGGTGTATGATTTAGTTTATGTTTAAAGCTTATGTTTATGTTTATGTTCATGTTTATGTTTATGTTTATGTTTATGTTTATGTTTATGTTTATGTTTATGTTTATGTTTATGTTTATGTTTATGTTTATGTTTATGTTTATGTTTATGTTTATGTTTATGTTTATGTTTATGTTTATGTTTATGTTTATGTTTATGTTTATGTTTATGTTTATGTTTATGTTTATGTTTATGTTTATGTTTATGTTTATGTTTATGTTTATGTTTATGTTTATGTTTATGTTTATGTTTATGTTTATGTTTATGTTTATGTTTATGTTTATGTTTATGTTTATGTTTATGTTTATGTTTATGTTTAAATTTATGTTTATGTTTATGTTTATGTTTATGTTTAAATTTATGTTTAAATTTATGTTTAAATTTATGTTTAAGTTTATGTTTAAATTTATGTATAAATTATTGTTTAAATTTATGTTTAAGTTTATGTTTAAGTTTATGTTTTAATTTATGTTTAAATTTATGTTTAAATTTATGTTTAAATTTATGTTAAAATTTATGTTTAAATTTATGTTTTAATTTATGTTTAAATTTATGTTTAAATTTATGTTTAAATTTATGTTTAAATTTATGTTTAAATTTATGTTTAAATTTATGTTTAAGTTTATATTTAAGTTTATGTTTTAATTTATGTTTTAATTTATGTTTAAATTAATGTATAAATTTATGTTTAAATTTATGTTTAAATTTATGTTTAAATTTAAGTTTAAATTTATGTTTTAATTTTAGTTTAAATTTATGTTTAAATTTATGTTTAAATTTATGTTTAAATTTATGTTTAAATTTATGTTTAAATTTATGTTTAAATTTATGTTTAAATTTATGTTTGAATTTATGTTTAAATTTATGTTTAAATTTATGTTTAAATTTATGTTTAAATTTATGTTTAAATTTATGTTTAAATTTATGTTTAAATTTATGTTTAAATTTATGTTTTTATTTATGTTTAAATTTATGTTTAAATTTATGTTTAAATTTAAGTTTTTATTTATGTTTAAATTTATGTTTAAATTTATGTTTAAATTTATGTTTAAATTTATGTTTAAATTTATGTTTAAATTTATGTTTAAATTTATGTTTAAGTTTATGTTTAAATTTATGTTTAAATTTATGTTTAAATTTATGTTTAAATTTATGTTTAAATTTATGTTTAAATTTATGTTTTAAATTTATGTTTAAATTTATGTTTAAATTTATGATTTTATTTATGTTTAAATTTATGTTTAAATTTATGTTTAAATTTATGTTTTAATTTTAGTTTAAATTTATGTTTAAATTTATGTTTAAATTTATGTTTAAATTTATGTTTAATGTTATGTTTAAATTTTTGGTTAAATTTATGTTTAAGTTTATGTTTAAATTTATGTTTAAATTTATGTTTAAATTTATGTTTAAATTTATGTTTTAATTTATGTTTAAATTTATGTTTAAATTTATGTTTAAATTTATGTTTTAATTTATGTCTAAATTTATGTTTAAATTTATGTTTTAATTTATGTTTAAATTTATGTTTAAATTTATGTTTAAGTTTATGTTTAAGTTTATGATTTAATTTATGTTTAAATTTATGTTTAAATTTATGTTTAAATTTATGTTTAAATTTATGTTTAAATTTATGTTTAAATTTATGTTTGAATTTTATTTAAATTTATGTTTAAATTTATGTTTAAATTTATGTTTAAATTTATGTTTAAATTTATGTTTAAGTTTATATTTAAGTTTATGTTTTAATTTATGTTTTAATTTATGTTTAAATTAATGTATAAATTTATGTTTAAATTTATGTTTAAATTTATGTTTAAATTTATGTTTAAATTTATGTTTTAATTTTAGTTTAAATTTATGTTTAAATTTATGTTTAAATTTATGTTTAAATTTATGTTTAAATTTATGTTTAAATTTATGTTTAAATTTATGTTTAAATTTATGTTTGAATTTATGTTTAAATTTATGTTTAAATTTATGTTTAAATTTATGTTTAAATTTATGTTTAAATTTATGTTTAAATTTATGTTTAAATTTATGTTTTTATTTATGTTTAAATTTATGTTTAAATTTATGTTTAAATTTAAGTTTTTATTTATGTTTAAATTTATGTTTAAATTTATGTTTAAATTTATGTTTAAATTTATGTTTAAATTTATGTTTAAATTTATGTTTAAATTTATGTTTAAATTTATGTTTAAGTTTATGTTTAAATTTATGTTTAAATTTATGTTTAAATTTATGTTTTAATTTATGTTTAAATTTATGTTTAAATTTATGTTTAAATTTATGTTTAAATTTATGTTTTAAATTTATGTTTAAATTTATGTTTAAATTTATGATTTTATTTATGTTTAAATTTATGTTTAAATTTATGTTTAAATTTATGTTTTAATTTTAGTTTAAATTTATGTTTAAATTTATGTTTAAATTTATGTTTAAATTTATGTTTAATGTTATGTTAAAATTTTTGTTTAAATTTATGTTTAAGTTTATGTTTAAATTTATGTTTAAATTTATGTTTAAATTTATGTTTAAATTTATGTTTTAATTTATGTTTAAATTTATGTTTAAATTTATGTTTAAATTTATGTTTTAATTTATGTCTAAATTTATGTTTAAATTTATGTTTTAATTTATGTTTAAATTTATGTTTAAATTTATGTTTAAGTTTATGTTTAAGTTTATGATTTAATTTATGTTTAAATTTATGTTTAAATTTATGTTTAAATTTATGTTTAAATTTATGTTTAAATTTATGTTTAAATTTATGTTTGAATTTTATTTAAATTTATGTTTTAATTTATGTTTAAATTTATGTTTTAAATTATGTTTAAGTTTATGTTTAAATTTATGTTTTAATTTATGTTTAAATTTTTGTTTAAATTTATGTTTAAATTTAGACATAAATTAAAACATAACTTAAATTTAAACATTCATTTTAAACATAAATTTAAACATAAATTTAAACATAAATTTAAACATTAATTTAAACATAAATTGAAACATAAATTTAAACATAAACTTAAACATAAACTTAAATATAAACATAAACATTAACATAAACATAAACGTAAACATTAACTTAAACATAAACATAAACATAAACATAAACATAAACATAAACATAAACATAAACATAAACATAAACATAAACATAAACATAAACATAAACATAAACATAAACATAAACATAAACATAAACATAAACATAAACATAAACATAAACATAAACATAAACATAAACATAAACATAAACATAAACATAAACATAAACATAAACATAAACATAAACATAAACATAAACATAAACATAAACATAAACATAAACATAAACATAAACATAAACATAAACATAAACATAAACATAAACATAAACATAAACATAAACATAAACATAAACATAAACATAAACTTAAACATAAACAACAACATAAACATAAACATTATTTTTAATTGTAAAAAAGAATTGAGTCGAAAATCATCATTTGACTCAAATTACATCAAATAATGTCAAATCTTGTCATTTAAACACTAAATTTCCGATAAGTATCCAAACTGAAGGAATTGAATTAAAATAATTTGATCCGATTGTTATTAGTACGAATCGAGACGTTTATTATCAAAATAGACCGATTTAATACAAATCGAGTCGATTTGCAGTTGTTGTTATATGTTTATTTAGGTGTATGATTTAGTTTATGTTTAAAGCTTATGTTTATGTTTATGTTCATGTTTATGTTTATGTTTATGTTTATGTTTATGTTTATGTTTATGTTTATGTTTATGTTTATGTTTATGTTTATGTTTATGTTTATGTTTATGTTTATGTTTATGTTTATGTTTATGTTTATGTTTATGTATATGTTTATGTTTATGTTTATGTTTATGTTTATGTTTATGTTTATGTTTATGTTTATGTTTATGTTTATGTTTAAATTTATGTTTAAATTTATGTTTATGTTTATGTTTAAATTTATGTTTAAATTTATGTTTAAATTTATGTTTAAGTTTATGTTTAAATTTATGTATAAATTTATGTTTAAATTTATGTTTAAGTTTATGTTTAAGTTTATGTTTTAATTTATGTTTAAATTTATGTTTAAATTTATGTTTAAATTTATGTTAAAATTTATGTTTAAATTTATGTTTTAATTTATGTTTAAATTTATGTTTAAATTTATGTTTAAATTTATGTTTAAATTTATGTTTAAATTTATGTTTAAATTTATGTTTAAATTTATGTTTAAATTTATGTTTAAGTTTATGTTTTAATTTTAGTTTAAATTTATGTTTAAATTTATGTTTAAATTTTAGTTTAAATTTATGTTTAAATTTATGTTTAAATTTATGTTTAAATTTATGTTTAAATTTATGTTTGAATTTATGTTTAAATTTATGTTTAAATTTATGTTTTAATTTATGTTTAAATTTATGTTTAAATTTATGTTTAAATTTATGTTTAAATTTATGTTTAAATTTATGTTTTTATTTATGTTTAAATTTATGTTTAAATTTAAGTTTTTATTTATGTTTAAATTTATGTTTAAATTTATGTTTAAATTTATGTTTAAATTTATGTTTAAATTTATGTTTAAATTTATGTTTAAATTTATGTTTAAGTTTATGTTTAAATTTATGTTTAAATTTATGTTTAAATTTATGTTTTAATTTATGTTTAAATTTATGTTTAAATTTATGTTTAAATTTATGTTTAAATTTATGTTTTAAATTTATGTTTAAATTTATGTTTAAATTTATGATTTTATTTATGTTTAAATTTATGTTTAAATTTATGTTTAAATTTATGTTTTAATTTTAGTTTAAATTTATGTTTAAATTTATGTTTAATGTTATGTTTAAATTTTTGGTTAAATTTATGTTTAAGTTTATGTTTAAATTTATGTTTAAATTTATGTTTAAATTTATGTTTAAATTTATGTTTTAATTTATGTTTAAATTTATGTTTAAATTTATGTTTAAATTTATGTTTTAATTTATGTCTAAATTTATGTTTAAATTTATGTTTTAATTTATGTTTAAATTTATGTTTAAATTTATGTTTAAGTTTATGTTTAAGTTTATGATTTAATTTATGTTTAAATTTATGTTTAAATTTATGTTTAAATTTATGTTTAAATTTATGTTTTAAATTTATGTTTAAATTTATGTTTAAATTTATGATTTTATTTATGTTTAAATTTATGTTTAAATTTATGTTTAAATTTATGTTTTAATTTTAGTTTAAATTTATGTTTAAATTTATGTTTAATGTTATGTTTAAATTTTTGGTTAAATTTATGTTTAAGTTTATGTTTAAATTTATGTTTAAATTTATGTTTAAATTTATGTTTAAATTTATGTTTTAATTTATGTTTAAATTTATGTTTAAATTTATGTTTAAATTTATGTTTTAATTTATGTCTAAATTTATGTTTAAATTTATGTTTTAATTTATGTTTAAATTTATGTTTAAATTTATGTTTAAGTTTATGTTTAAGTTTATGATTTAATTTATGTTTAAATTTATGTTTAAATTTATGTTTAAATTTATGTTTAAATTTATGTTTAAATTTATGTTTGAATTTTATTTAAATTTATGTTTAAATTTATGTTTAAATTTATGTTTAAATTTATGTTTAAATTTATGTTTAAGTTTATATTTAAGTTTATGTTTTAATTTATGTTTTAATTTATGTTTAAATTAATGTATAAATTTATGTTTAAATTTATGTTTAAATTTATGTTTAAATTTATGTTTAAATTTATGTTTTAATTTTAGTTTAAATTTATGTTTAAATTTATGTTTAAATTTATGTTTAAATTTATGTTTAAATTTATGTTTAAATTTATGTTTAAATTTATGTTTAAATTTATGTTTGAATTTATGTTTAAATTTATGTTTAAATTTATGTTTAAATTTATGTTTAAATTTATGTTTAAATTTATGTTTAAATTTATGTTTAAATTTATGTTTTTATTTATGTTTAAATTTATGTTTAAATTTATGTTTAAATTTATGTTTAAATTTATGTTTAAATTTATGTTTAAATTTATGTTTAAATTTATGTTTTTATTTATGTTTAAATTTATGTTTAAATTTATGTTTAAATTTAAGTTTTTATTTATGTTTAAATTTATGTTTAAATTTATGTTTAAATTTATGTTTAAATTTATGTTTAAATTTATGTTTTAATTTATGTTTAAATTTATGTTTAAATTTATGTTTAAATTTATGTTTAAATTTATGTTTTAAATTTATGTTTAAATTTATGTTTAAATTTATGATTTTATTTATGTTTAAATTTATGTTTAAATTTATGTTTAAATTTATGTTTTAATTTTAGTTTAAATTTATGTTTAAATTTATGTTTAAATTTATGTTTAAATTTATGTTTAATGTTATGTTAAAATTTTTGTTTAAATTTATGTTTAAGTTTATGTTTAAATTTATGTTTAAATTTATGTTTAAATTTATGTTTAAATTTATGTTTTAATTTATGTTTAAATTTATGTTTAAATTTATGTTTAAATTTATGTTTTAATTTATGTCTAAATTTATGTTTAAATTTATGTTTAAATTTATGTTTAAATTTATGTTTAAATTTATGTTTAAATTTATGTTTAAATTTATGTTTGAATTTTATTTAAATTTATGTTTTAATTTATGTTTAAATTTATGTTTTAAATTATGTTTAAGTTTATGTTTAAATTTATGTTTTAATTTATGTTTAAATTTTTGTTTAAATTTATGTTTAAATTTAGACATAAATTAAAACATAACTTAAATTTAAACATTCATTTTAAACATAAATTTAAACATAAATTTAAACATAAATTTAAACATTAATTTAAACATAAATTGAAACATAAATTTAAACATAAACTTAAACATAAACTTAAATATAAACATAAACATTAACATAAACATAAACGTAAACATTAACTTAAACATAAACATAAACATAAACATAAACATAAACATAAACATAAACATAAACATAAACATAAACATAAACATAAACATAAACATAAACATAAACATAAACATAAACATAAACATAAACATAAACATAAACATAAACATAAACATAAACATAAACATAAACATAAACATAAACATAAACATAAACATAAACATAAACATAAACATAAACATAAACATAAACATAAACATAAACATAAACATAAACATAAACATAAACATAAACATAAACATAAACATAAACATAAACATAAACATAAACATAAACTTAAACATAAACAACAACATAAACATAAACATTATTTTTAATTGTAAAAAAGAATTGAGTCGAAAATCATCATTTGACTCAAATTACATCAAATAATGTCAAATCTAGTCATTTAAACACTAAATTTCCGATAAGTATCCAAACTGAAGGAATTGAATTAAAATAATTTGATCCGATTGTTATTAGTACGAATCGAGACGTTTATTATCAAAATAGACCGATTTAATACAAATCGAGTCGATTTGCAGTTGTTGTTATATGTTTATTTAGGTGTTTGATTTAGTTTATGTTTAAAGCTTATGTTTATGTTTATGTTTATGTTTATGTTTATGTTTATGTTTATGTTTATGTTTATGTTTATGTTTATGTTTATGTTTATGTTTATGTTTATGTTTATGTTTATGTTTATGTTTATGTTTATGTTTATGTTTATGTTTATGTTTATGTTTATGTTTATGTTTATGTTTATGTTTATGTTTATGTTTATGTTTATGTTTATGTTTATGTTTATGTTTATGTTTATGTTTATGTTTATGTTTATGTTTATGTTTATGTTTATGTTTATGTTTATGTTTATGTTTATGTTTATGTTTAAATTTATGTTTAAATTTATGTTTAAATTTATGTTTTAATTTTAGTTTAAATTTATGTTTAAATTTATGTTTAAATTTATGTTTAAATTTATGTTTAAGTTTATGTTTAAGTTTATGATTTAATTTATGTTTAAATTTATGTTTAAATTTATGTTTAAATTTATGTTTAAATTTATGTTTAAATTTATGTTTAAATTTATGTTTGAATTTTATTTAAATTTATGTTTTAATTTATGTTTAAATTTATGTTTTAAATTATGTTTAAGTTTATGTTTAAATTTATGTTTAAATTTTTGTTTAAATTTATGTTTAAATTTAGACATAAATTAAAACATAACTTAAATTTAAACATTCATTTTAAACATAAATTTAAACATAAATTTAAACATAAATTTAAACATTAATTTAAACATAAATTGAAACATAAATTTAAACATAAACTTAAACATAAACTTAAATATAAACATAAACATTAACATAAACATAAACGTAAACATTAACTTAAACATAAACATAAACATAAACATAAACATAAACATAAACATAAACATAAACATAAACATAAACATAAACATAAACATAAACATAAACATAAACATAAACATAAACATAAACATAAACATAAACATAAACATAAACATAAACATAAACATAAACATAAACATAAACATAAACATAAACATAAACATAAACATAAACATAAACATAAACATAAACATAAACATAAACATAAACATAAACATAAACATAAACATAAACATAAACTTAAACATAAACAACAACATAAACATAAACATTATTTTTAATTGTAAAAAAGAATTGAGTCGAAAATCATCATTTGACTCAAATTACATCAAATAATGTCAAATCTAGTCATTTAAACACTAAATTTCCGATAAGTATCCAAACTGAAGGAATTGAATTAAAATAATTTGATCCGATTGTTATTAGTACGAATCGAGACGTTTATTATCAAAATAGACCGATTTAATACAAATCGAGTCGATTTGCAGTTGTTGTTATATGTTTATTTAGGTGTTTGATTTAGTTTATGTTTAAAGCTTATGTTTATGTTTATGTTCATGTTTATGTTTATGTTTATGTTTATGTTTATGTTTATGTTTATGTTTATGTTTATGTTTATGTTTATGTTTATGTTTATGTTTATGTTTATGTTTATGTTTATGTTTATGTTTATGTTTATGTTTATGTTTATGTTTATGTTTATGTTTATGTTTATGTTTATGTTTATGTTTATGTTTATGTTTATGTTTATGTTTATGTTTATGTTTATGTTTAAATTTATGTTTAAATTTATGTTTAAATTTATGTTTTAATTTTAGTTTAAATTTATGTTTAAATTTATGTTTAAATTTATGTTTAAATTTATGTTTAAATTTATGTTTAAATTTATGTTTAAATTTATGTTTAAATTTATGTTTAAATATATGTTTAAATTTATGTTTAAATTTATGTTTAAGTTTATGTTTAAATTTATGTATAAATTTATGTTTAAATTTATGTTTAAGTTTATGTTTAAGTTTATGTTTTAATTTATGTTTAAATTTATGTTTAAATTTATGTTTAAATTTATGTTTAAATTTATGTTTAAATTTATGTTTAAATTTATGTTTGAATTTTATTTAAATTTATGTTTTAATTTATGTTTAAATTTATGTTTTAAATTATGTTTAAGTTTATGTTTAAATTTATGTTTAAATTTTTGTTTAAATTTATGTTTAAATTTAGACATAAATTAAAACATAACTTAAATTTAAACATTCATTTTAAACATAAATTTAAACATAAATTTAAACATAAATTTAAACATTAATTTAAACATAAATTGAAACATAAATTTAAACATAAACTTAAACATAAACTTAAATATAAACATAAACATTAACATAAACATAAACGTAAACATTAACTTAAACATAAACATAAACATAAACATAAACATAAACATAAACATAAACATAAACATAAACATAAACATAAACATAAACATAAACATAAACATAAACATAAACATAAACATAAACATAAACATAAACATAAACATAAACATAAACATAAACATAAACATAAACATAAACATAAACATAAACATAAACATAAACATAAACATAAACATAAACATAAACATAAACATAAACATAAACATAAACATAAACATAAACATAAACATAAACATAAACATAAACATAAACATAAACATAAACTTAAACATAAACAACAACATAAACAAAAACATTATTTTTAATTGTAAAAAAGAATTGAGTCGAAATTCATCATTTGACTCAAATAACATCAAATTATGTCAAATCTAGTCATTTAAACACTAAATTTCCGATAAGTATCCAAACTGAAGGAATTGAATTAATATAATTTGATCCGATTGTTATTGGTACGAATCGAGACGTTTATTATCAAAATAGACCGATTTAATACAAATCGAGTCGATTTGCTGTTGTTGTTATATGTTTATTTAGTTTATGTTTATTGCTTATGTTTATGTTTATGTTTATGTTTATGTTTATGTTTATGTTTATGTTTATGTTTATGTTTATGTTTATGTTTATGTTTATGTTTATGTTTATGTTTATGTTTATGTTTATGTTTATGTTTATGTTTATGTTTATGTTTATGTTTATGTTTATGTTTATGTTTATGTTTATGTTTATGTTTATGTTTATGTTTATGTTTATGTTTATGTTTATGTTTATGTATCTGTTTATGTTACTGTTTATGTTTATGTTTATGTTTATGTTTATGTTTATGTTTATGTTTATGTTTAAGTTTATGTTTTGTTTAAGTTTATGTTTTAATTTATGTTTAAATTTATGTTTAAATTTATGTTTAAATTTATGTTTAAGTTTATGTTAAAATTTATGTTTAAATTTATGTTTAAATTTATGTTTAAATTTATGTTTTAATTTTAGTTTAAATTTATGTTTAAATTTATGTTTAAATTTATGTTTAAATTTATGTTTAAATTTATGTTTAAATTTATGTTTAAATTTATGTTTAAATTTATGTTTAAATTTATGTTTAAATTTATGTTTAAATTTATGTTTAAATTTATGTTTTAATTTATTTTTAAATTTATGTTTAAATTTATGTTTAAGTTTATGTTTAAGTTTATGTTTAAATTTATGTTTAAATTTGTGTTTAAATTTATGTTTAAATTTATGTTAAAATTTATGTTTAAATTTATGTTTAAATTTATGTTTAAATTTATGTTTAAATTTATGTTTAAATTTATGTTTAAGTTTATGTTAAAATTTATGTTTAAATTTATGTTTAAATTTATATTTAAATTTATGTTTAAATTTATGTTTAAATTTATGTTTAAATTTATGTTTAAATTTATGTTTTAATTTATGTTTAAATTTATGTTTAAATTTATGTTTAAATTTATGTTTAAATTTATGTTTAAATTTATGTTTAAATTTATGTTTAAATTTATGTTTAAATTTATGTTTAAGTTTATGTTTAAATTTATGTTTAAGTTTATGTTTAAATTTATGTTTAAATTTATGTTTAAATTTATGTTTAAATTTATGTTTAAATATATGTTTAAATTTATGTTTAAATTTATGTTTAAATTTATGTTTAAATTTATGTTTAAATTTAGATATAAATTAAAACATAAACTTAAATTTAAACATTCATTTTAAACATAAATTTAAACATAAATTTAAACATAAATTTAAACATTAATTTAAACATAAATTGAAACATAAATTTAAACATAAACTTAAACATAAACTTAAATATAAACATAAACATTAACATAAACATAAACGTAAACATTAACTTAAACATAAACATAAACATAAACATAAACATAAACATAAACATAAACATAAACATAAACATAAACATAAACATAAACATAAACATAAACATAAACATAAACATAAACATAAACATAAACATAAACATAAACATAAACATAAACATAAACATAAACATAAACATAAACATAAACATAAACATAAACATAAACATAAACATAAACATAAACATAAACATAAACATAAACATAAACATAAACTTAAACATAAACAACAACATAAACAAAAACATTATTTTTAATTGTAAAAAAGAATTGAGTCGAAATTCATCATTTGACTCAAATAACATCAAATTATGTCAAATCTAGTCATTTAAACACTAAATTTCCGATAAGTATCCAAACTGAAGGAATTGAATTAATATAATTTGATCCGATTGTTATTGGTACGAATCGAGACGTTTATTATCAAAATAGACCGATTTAATACAAATCGAGTCGATTTGCTGTTGTTGTTATATGTTTATTTAGTTTATGTTTATTGCTTATGTTTATGTTTATGTTTATGTTTATGTTTATGTTTATGTTTATGTTTATGTTTATGTTTATGTTTATGTTTATGTTTATGTTTATGTTTATGTTTATGTTTATGTTTATGTTTATGTTTATGTTTATGTTTATGTTTATGTTTATGTTTATGTTTATGTTTATGTTTATGTTTATGTTTATGTTTATGTTTATGTTTATGTTTATGTTTATGTATCTGTTTATGTTACTGTTTATGTTTATGTTTATGTTTATGTTTATGTTTATGTTTATGTTTATGTTTATGTTTAAGTTTATGTTTTGTTTAAGTTTATGTTTTAATTTATGTTTAAATTTATGTTTAAATTTATGTTTAAATTTATGTTTAAGTTTATGTTAAAATTTATGTTTAAATTTATGTTTAAATTTATGTTTAAATTTATGTTTTAATTTTAGTTTAAATTTATGTTTAAATTTATGTTTAAATTTATGTTTAAATTTATGTTTAAATTTATGTTTAAATTTATGTTTAAATTTATGTTTAAATTTATGTTTAAATTTATGTTTAAATTTATGTTTAAATTTATGTTTAAATTTATGTTTTAATTTATTTTTAAATTTATGTTTAAATTTATGTTTAAGTTTATGTTTAAGTTTATGTTTAAATTTATGTTTAAATTTGTGTTTAAATTTATGTTTAAATTTATGTTAAAATTTATGTTTAAATTTATGTTTAAATTTATGTTTAAATTTATGTTTAAATTTATGTTTAAATTTATGTTTAAGTTTATGTTAAAATTTATGTTTAAATTTATGTTTAAATTTATATTTAAATTTATGTTTAAATTTATGTTTAAATTTATGTTTAAATTTATGTTTAAATTTATGTTTAAATTTATGTTTAAATTTATGTTTAAATTTATGTTTTTATTTATGTTTAAATTTATGTTTAAATTTATGTTTAAATTTATGTTTAAATTAATGTTTAAATTTATGTTTAAATTTATATTTAAATTTATGTTTAAATTTATGTTTAAATTTATGTTTAAATTTATGTTTAAATTTATGTTTGAATTTATGTTTAAATTTATGTTTAAATTTATGTTTAAATTTATGTTTAAATTTATGTTTAAATTTATGTTTAAATTTATGTTTAAATTTATGTTTAAATTTATGTTTAAATTTATGTTTTAATTTTAGTTTAAATTTATGTTTAAATTTATGTTTAAATTTATGTTTTTATTTATGTTTAAATTTATGTTTAAATTTATGTTTAAATTTATGTTTAAATTTTTGTTTAAATTTATGTTTAAATTTATGTTTAAATTTATGTTTAAATTTATGTTTTAATATTAGTTTAAATTTATGTTTAAATTTATGTTTAAATTTATGTTTAAATTTATGTTTAAATTTATGTTTAAATTTATGTTTAAATTTATGTTTTAATTTATTTTTAAATTTATGTTTAAATTTATGTTTAAATTTATGTTTAAATTTATGTTTAAATTTATGTTTAAATTTATGTTTAAATTTATGTTTAAATTTATGTTTAAATTTATGTTTAAATTTATGTTTAAATTTATGTTTAAGTTTATGTTAAAATTTATGTTTAAATTTATGTTTAAATTTATGTTTAAATTTATGTTTAAATTTATGTTTAAATTAATGTTTAAATTTATGTTTAAATTTATGTTTTAATTTATGTTTAAATTTATGTTTAAATTTATGTTTAAATTTATGTTTAAATTTATGTTTAAATTTATGTTTAAATTTATGTTTAAATTTATGTTTAAATTTATGTTTAAGTTTATGTTTAAATTTATGTTTAAGTTTATGTTTAAATTTATGTTTAAATTTATGTTTAAATTTATGTTTAAATTTATGTTAAAATTTATGTTTAAATTTATGTTTTAATTTATGTTTAAATTTATGTTTAAATTTATGTTTAAATTTATGTTTAAATTTATGTTTAAATTTATGTTTAAATTTATGTTTAAATTTATGTTTAAATTTATGTTTAAATTTATGTTTAAATTTATGTTTAAATTTATGTTTAAATTTATGTTTAAATTTATGTTTAAATTAATGTTTAAATTTATGTTTAAATTTATGTTTAAATTTATGTTTAAATTTATGTTTAAATTTATGTTTAAATTTATGTTTAAATTTATGTTTGAATTTATGTTTAAATTTATGTTTAAATTTATGTTTAAATTTATGTTTAAATTTATGTTTAAATTTATGTTTAAATTTATGTTTAAATTTATGTTTTAATTTATGTTTAAATTTATGTTTAAATTTATGTTTAAATTTATGTTTAAATTTATGTTTAAGTTTATGTTTAAATTAATGTTTAAATTTATGTTTAAATTTATGTTTAAATTTATGTTTAAATTTATGTTTAAATTTATGTTTAAATTTATGTTTAAATTTATGTTTGAATTTATGTTTAAATTTATGTTTAAATTTATGTTTAAATTTATGTTTAAATTTATGTTTAAATTTATGTTTAAATTTATGTTTAAATTTATGTTTAAATTTATGTTTAAATTTATGTTTAAATTAATGTTTAAATTTATGTTTAAATTTATGTTTAAATTTATGTTTAAATTTATGTTTAAATTTATGTTTAGGTTTATGTTAAAATTTATGTTTAAATTTATGTTTAAATTTATGTTTAAATTTATATTTAAATTTATGTTTAAATTTATGTTTAAATTTATGTTTAAATTTATGTTTAAATTTATGTTTAAATTTATGTTTAAATTTATGTTTAAATTTATGTTTAAATTTATGTTTTTATTTATGTTTAAATTTATGTTTAAATTTATGTTTAAATTTATGTTTAAATTAATGTTTAAATTTATGTTTAAATTTATATTTAAATTTATGTTTAAATTTATGTTTAAATTTATGTTTTTATTTATGTTTAACTTTATGTTTAAATTTATGTTTAAATTTATGTTTAAATTTATGTTTTAATTTTAGTTTAAATTTATGTTTAAATTTATGTTAAAATTTATGTTTAAATTTATGTTTAAATTTATGTTTAAATTTATGTTTAAATTGATGTTTAAGTTTATGTTTAAATTTATGTTTAAGTTTATGTTTAAATTTATGTTTAAATTTATGTTTAAATTTATGTTTAAATTTATGTTTAAATATATGTTTAAATTTATGTTTAAATTTATGTTTAAATTTATGTTTAAATTTATGTTTGAATTTATGTTTAAATTTATGTTTAAATTTATGTTTAAATTTATGTTTAAATTTATGTTTAAATTTATGTTTAAATTTATGTTTAAATTTATGTTTAAATTTATGTTTAAATATATGTTTAAATTTATGTTTAAATTTATGTTTAAATTTATGTTTAAATTTAAACATAAATTTAATCATAAATTTTTTTTTGTTTAAATTTATGTTTAAATTTAAACATAAATTTAATCATAAATTTAGACATAAATTAAAACATAAACTTAAATTTAAACATAAACATAAAATTAAACATTCATTTTAAACATAAATTTAAACATAAATTTAAACATAAATTTAAACATTAATTTAAACATAAATTGAAACTTAAATTTAAACATGAACTTAAACATAAACTTAAATATAAACATAAGCATTAACATAAACATAAACGTAAACATTAACTTAAACATAAACATAAACATAAACATAAACATAAACATAAACATAAACATAAACATAAACATAAACATAAACATAAACATAAACATAAACATAAACATAAACATAAACATAAACATAAACATAAACATAAACATAAACATAAACATAAACATAAACATAAACATAAACATAAACATAAACATAAACTTAAACATAAACAACAACATAAACAAAAACATTATTTTTAATTGTAAAAAAGAATTGAGTCGAAATTCATCATTTGACTCAAATAACATCAAATTATGTCAAATCTAGTCATTTAAACACTAAATTTCCGATAAGTATCCAAACTGAAGGAATTGAATTAATATAATTTGATCCGATTGTTATTGGTACGAATCGAGACGTTTATTATCAAAATAGACCGATTTAATACAAATCGAGTCGATTTGCTGTTGTTGTTATATGTTTATTTAGTTTATGTTTAATGCTTATGTTTATGTTTATGTTTATGTTTATGTTTATGTTTATGTTTATGTTTATGTTTATGTTTATGTTTATGTTTATGTTTATGTTTATGTTTATGTTTATGTTTATGTTTATGTTTATGTTTATGTTTATGTTTATGTTTATGTTTATGTTTATGTTTATGTTTAGGTTTATGTTAAAATTTATGTTTAAATTTATGTTTAAATTTATGTTTAAATTTATATTTAAATTTATGTTTAAATTTATGTTTAAATTTATGTTTAAATTTATGTTTAAATTTATGTTTAAATTTATGTTTAAATTTATGTTTAAATTTATGTTTAAATTTATGTTTTTATTTATGTTTAAATTTATGTTTAAATTTATGTTTAAATTTATGTTTAAATTAATGTTTAAATTTATGTTTAAATTTATATTTAAATTTATGTTTAAATTTATGTTTAAATTTATGTTTTTATTTATGTTTAACTTTATGTTTAAATTTATGTTTAAATTTATGTTTAAATTTATGTTTTAATTTTAGTTTAAATTTATGTTTAAATTTATGTTAAAATTTATGTTTAAATTTATGTTTAAATTTATGTTTAAATTTATGTTTAAATTGATGTTTAAGTTTATGTTTAAATTTATGTTTAAGTTTATGTTTAAATTTATGTTTAAATTTATGTTTAAATTTATGTTTAAATTTATGTTTAAATATATGTTTAAATTTATGTTTAAATTTATGTTTAAATTTATGTTTAAATTTATGTTTGAATTTATGTTTAAATTTATGTTTAAATTTATGTTTAAATTTATGTTTAAATTTATGTTTAAATTTATGTTTAAATTTATGTTTAAATTTATGTTTAAATTTATGTTTAAATATATGTTTAAATTTATGTTTAAATTTATGTTTAAATTTATGTTTAAATTTAAACATAAATTTAATCATAAATTTTTTTTTGTTTAAATTTATGTTTAAATTTAAACATAAATTTAATCATAAATTTAGACATAAATTAAAACATAAACTTAAATTTAAACATAAACATAAAATTAAACATTCATTTTAAACATAAATTTAAACATAAATTTAAACATAAATTTAAACATTAATTTAAACATAAATTGAAACTTAAATTTAAACATGAACTTAAACATAAACTTAAATATAAACATAAGCATTAACATAAACATAAACGTAAACATTAACTTAAACATAAACATAAACATAAACATAAACATAAACATAAACATAAACATAAACATAAACATAAACATAAACATAAACATAAACATAAACATAAACATAAACATAAACATAAACATAAACATAAACATAAACATAAACATAAACATAAACATAAACATAATCATAAACATAAACTTAAACATAAACAACAACATAAACAAAAACATTATTTTTAATTGTAAAAAAGAATTGAGTCGAAATTCATCATTTGACTCAAATAACATCAAATTATGTCAAATCTAGTCATTTAAACACTAAATTTCCGATAAGTATCCAAACTGAAGGAATTGAATTAATATAATTTGATCCGATTGTTATTGGTACGAATCGAGACGTTTATTATCAAAATAGACCGATTTAATACAAATCGAGTCGATTTGCTGTTGTTGTTATATGTTTATTTAGTTTATGTTTAATGCTTATGTTTATGTTTATGTTTATGTTTATGTTTATGTTTATGTTTATGTTTATGTTTATGTTTATGTTTATGTTTATGTTTATGTTTATGTTTATGTTTATGTTTATGTTTATGTTTATGTTTATGTTTATGTTTATGTTTATGTTTATGTTTATGTTTATGTTTATGTTTATGTTTATGTATCTGTTTATGTTACTGTTTATGTTTATGTTTATGTTTATGTTTATGTTTATGTTTATGTTTAAGTTTATGTTTTGTTTAAGTTTATGTTTTAATTTATGTTTAAATTTATGTTTAAATTTATGTTTTAATTTATTTTTAAATTTATGTTTAAATTTATGTTTAAGTTTATGTTTAAGTTTATGTTTAAATTTATGTTTAAATTTGTGTTTAAATTTATGTTTAAATTTATGTTAAAATTTATGTTTAAATTTATGTTTAAATTTATGTTTAAATTTATGTTTAAATTTATGTTTAAATTTATGTTTAAGTTTATGTTAAAATTTATGTTTAAATTTATGTTTAAATTTATGTTTAAATTTATGTTTAAATTTATGTTTAAATTAATGTTTAAATTTATGTTTTAATTTATGTTTTAATTTATGTTTAAATTTATGTTTAAATTTATGTTTAAATTTATGTTTAAATTTATGTTTAAATTTATGTTTAAATTTATGTTTAAATTTATGTTTAAATTTATGTTTAAGTTTATGTTTAAATTTATGTTTAAGTTTATGTTTAAATTTATGTTTAAATTTATGTTTAAATTTATGTTTAAATTTATGTTTAAATATATGTTTAAATTTATGTTTAAATTTATGTTTAAATTTATGTTTAAATTTATGTTTGAATTTATGTTTAAATTTATGTTTAAATTTATGTTTAAATTTATTGTTTAAATTTATGTTTAAATTTATGTTTAAATTTATGTTTAAATTTATGTTTAAATTTATGTTTAAATTTATGTTTAAATTTATGTTTAAGTTTATGTTAAAATTTATGTTTAAATTTATGTTTAAATTTATGTTTAAATTTATGTTTAAATTTATGTTTAAATTTATGTTTAAATTTATGTTTAAATTTATGTTTTAATTTTAGTTTAAATTTATGTTTAAATTTATGTTTAAATTTATGTTTAAATTTATGTTTAAATTTATGTTTAAATTTATGTTTAAATTTATGTTTAAATTTATGTTTTAATTTTAGTTTAAATTTATGTTTAAATTTATGTTTAAATTTATGTTTAAATTTATGTTTAAATTTATGTTTAAATTTATGTTTAAATTTATGTTTTAATTTATTTTTAAATTTATGTTTAAATTTATGTTTAAGTTTATGTTTAAGTTTATGTTTAAATTTATGTTTAAATTTATGTTTAAATTTATGTTTAAATTTATGTTTTAATTTATGTTTAAATTTATGTTTAAATTTATGTTTAAATTTATGTTTAAATTTATGTTTAAATTTATGTTTAAGTTTATGTTAAAATTTATGTTTAAATTTATGTTTAAATTTATGTTTAAATTTATGTTTAAATTTATGTTTAAATTTATGTTTAAATTTATGTTTAAATTTATGTTTAAATTTATGTTTTAATTTATGTTTAAATTTATGTTTAAATTTATGTTTAAATTTTTGTTTAAATTTATGTTTAAATTTATGTTTAAATTTATGTTTAAATTTATGTTTTAATATTAGTTTAAATTTATGTTTAAATTTATGTTTAAATTTATGTTTAAATTTATGTTTAAATTTATGTTTAAATTTATGTTTAAATTTATGTTTTAATTTATTTTTAAATTTATGTTTAAATTTATGTTTAAATTTATGTTTAAATTTATGTTTAAATTTATGTTTAAATTTATGTTTAAATTTATGTTTAAATTTATGTTTAAATTTATGTTTAAATTTATGTTTAAATTTATGTTTAAGTTTATGTTAAAATTTATGTTTAAATTTATGTTTAAATTTATGTTTAAATTTATGTTTAAATTTATGTTTAAATTAATGTTTAAATTTATGTTTAAATTTATGTTTTAATTTATGTTTAAATTTATGTTTAAATTTATGTTTAAATTTATGTTTAAATTTATGTTTAAATTTATGTTTAAATTTATGTTTAAATTTATGTTTAAATTTATGTTTAAGTTTATGTTTAAATTTATGTTTAAGTTTATGTTTAAATTTATGTTTAAATTTATGTTTAAATTTATGTTTAAATTTATGTTAAAATTTATGTTTAAATTTATGTTTTAATTTATGTTTAAATTTATGTTTAAATTTATGTTTAAATTTATGTTTAAATTTATGTTTAAATTTATGTTTAAATTTATGTTTAAATTTATGTTTAAATTTATGTTTTTATTTATGTTTAAATTTATGTTTAAATTTATGTTTAAATTTATGTTTAAATTAATGTTTAAATTTATGTTTAAATTTATGTTTAAATTTATGTTTAAATTTATGTTTAAATTTATGTTTAGGTTTATGTTAAAATTTATGTTTAAATTTATGTTTAAATTTATGTTTAAATTTATATTTAAATTTATGTTTAAATTTATGTTTAAATTTATGTTTTTATTTATGTTTAACTTTATGTTTAAATTTATGTTTAAATTTATGTTTAAATTTATGTTTTAATTTTAGTTTAAATTTATGTTTAAATTTATGTTTAAATTTATGTTTAAATTTATGTTTAAATTTATGTTTTAATTTATGTTTAAATTTATGTTTAAATTTATGTTTAAATTTATGTTTAAATTTATGTTTAAGTTTATGTTTAAATTAATGTTTAAATTTATGTTTAAATTTATGTTTAAATTTATGTTTAAATTTATGTTTAAATTTATGTTTAAATTTATGTTTAAATTTATGTTTGAATTTATGTTTAAATTTATGTTTAAATTTATGTTTAAATTTATGTTTAAATTTATGTTTAAATTTATGTTTAAATTTATGTTTAAATTTATGTTTAAATTTATGTTTAAATTTATGTTTAAATTTATGTTTTTATTTATGTTTAAATTTATGTTTAAATTTATGTTTAAATTTATGTTTAAATTAATGTTTAAATTTATGTTTAAATTTATATTTAAATTTATGTTTAAATTTATGTTTAAATTTATGTTTTTATTTATGTTTAACTTTATGTTTAAATTTATGTTTAAATTTATGTTTAAATTTATGTTATAATTTTAGTTTAAATTTATGTTTAAATTTATGTTAAAATTTATGTTTAAATTTATGTTTAAATTTATGTTTAAATTTATGTTTAAATTGATGTTTAAGTTTATGTTTAAATTTATGTTTAAGTTTATGTTTAAATTTATGTTTAAATTTATGTTTAAATTTATGTTTAAATTTATGTTTAAATATATGTTTAAATTTATGTTTAAATTTATGTTTAAATTTATGTTTAAATTTATGTTTGAATTTATGTTTAAATTTATGTTTAAATTTATGTTTAAATTTATGTTTAAATTTATGTTTAAATTTATGTTTAAATTTATGTTTAAATTTATGTTTAAATTTATGTTTAAATATATGTTTAAATTTATGTTTAAATTTATGTTTAAATTTATGTTTAAATTTAAACATAAATTTAATCATAAATTTTTTTTTGTTTAAATTTATGTTTAAATTTAAACATAAATTTAATCATAAATTTAGACATAAATTAAAACATAAACTTAAATTTAAACATAAACATAAAATTAAACATTCATTTTAAACATAAATTTAAACATAAATTTAAACATAAATTTAAACATTAATTTAAACATAAATTGAAACTTAAATTTAAACATGAACTTAAACATAAACTTAAATATAAACATAAGCATTAACATAAACATAAACGTAAACATTAACTTAAACATAAACATAAACATAAACATAAACATAAACATAAACATAAACATAAACATAAACATAAACATAAACATAAACATAAACATAAACATAAACATAAACATAAACATAAACATAAACATAAACATAAACATAAACATAAACATAAACATAAACATAAACATAAACATAAACATAAACATAAACATAAACATAAACATAAACATAAACATAAACATAAACTTAAACATAAACAACAACATAAACAAAAACATTATTTTTAATTGTAAAAAAGAATTGAGTCGAAATTCATCATTTGACTCAAATAACATCAAATTATGTCAAATCTAGTCATTTAAACACTAAATTTCCGATAAGTATCCAAACTGAAGGAATTGAATTAATATAATTTGATCCGATTGTTATTGGTACGAATCGAGACGTTTATTATCAAAATAGACCGATTTAATACAAATCGAGTCGATTTGCTGTTGTTGTTATATGTTTATTTAGTTTATGTTTAATGCTTATGTTTATGTTTATGTTTATGTTTATGTTTATGTTTATGTTTATGTTTATGTTTATGTTTATGTTTATGTTTATGTTTATGTTTATGTTTATGTTTATGTTTATGTTTATGTTTATGTTTATGTTTATGTTTATGTTTATGTTTATGTTTATGTTTATGTTTATGTTTATGTATCTGTTTATGTTACTGTTTATGTTTATGTTTATGTTTATGTTTATGTTTATGTTTATGTTTAAGTTTATGTTTTGTTTAAGTTTATGTTTTAATTTATGTTTAAATTTATGTTTAAATTTATGTTTAAATTTATGTTTAAGTTTATGTTAAAATTTATGTTTAAATTTATGTTTAAATTTATGTTTAAATTTATGTTTTAATTTTAGTTTAAATTTATGTTTAAATTTATGTTTAAATTTATGTTTAAATTTATGTTTAAATTTATGTTTTAATTTATTTTTAAATTTATGTTTAAATTTATGTTTAAGTTTATGTTTAAGTTTATGTTTAAATTTATGTTTAAATTTATGTTTAAATTTATGTTTAAATTTATGTTAAAATTTATGTTTAAATTTATGTTTTAATTTATGTTTAAATTTATGTTTAAATTTATGTTTAAATTTATGTTTAAATTTATGTTTAAATTTATGTTTAAATTTATGTTTAAATTTATGTTTAAATTTATGTTTAAGTTTATGTTAAAATTTATGTTTAAATTTATGTTTAAATTTATGTTTAAATTTATGTTTAAATTTATGTTTAAATTTATGTTTAAATTTATGTTTAAATTTATGTTTAAATTTATGTTTTAATTTTAGTTTAAATTTATGTTTAAATTTATGTTTAAATTTATGTTTTAATTTATGTTTAAATTTATGTTTAAATTTATGTTTAAATTTATGTTTTAATTTATTTTTAAATTTATGTTTAAATTTATGTTTAAATTTATGTTTAAATTTATGTTTAAATTTATGTTTAAATTTATGTTTAAATTTATGTTTAAATTTATGTTTAAATTTATGTTTAAATTTATGTTTTAATTTTAGTTTAAATTTATGTTTAAATTTATGTTTAAATTTATGTTTAAATTTATGTTTAAATTTATGTTTAAATTTATGTTTAAATTTATGTTTTAATTTATTTTTAAATTTATGTTTAAATTTATGTTTAAGTTTATGTTTAAGTTTATGTTTAAATTTATGTTTAAATTTATGTTTAAATTTATGTTTAAATTTATGTTTAAATTTATGTTTAAATTTATGTTTTAATTTTAGTTTAAATTTATGTTTAAATTTATGTTTAAATTTATGTTTAAATTTATGTTTAAATTTATGTTTTAATTTATGTTTAAATTTATGTTTAAATTTATGTTTAAATTTATGTTTAAATTTATGTTTAAGTTTATGTTTAAATTAATGTTTAAATTTATGTTTAAATTTATGTTTAAATTTATGTTTAAATTTATGTTTAAATTTATGTTTAAATTTATGTTTAAATTTATGTTTGAATTTATGTTTAAATTTATGTTTAAATTTATGTTTAAATTTATGTTTAAATTTATGTTTAAATTTATGTTTAAATTTATGTTTAAATTTATGTTTAAATTTATGTTTAAATTTATGTTTAAATTAATGTTTAAATTTATGTTTAAATTTATGTTTAAATTTATGTTTAAATTTATGTTTAAATTTATGTTTAGGTTTATGTTAAAATTTATGTTTAAATTTATGTTTAAATTTATGTTTAAATTTATATTTAAATTTATGTTTAAATTTATGTTTAAATTTATGTTTAAATTTATGTTTAAATTTATGTTTAAATTTATGTTTAAATTTATGTTTAAATTTATGTTTAAATTTATGTTTTTATTTATGTTTAAATTTATGTTTAAATTTATGTTTAAATTTATGTTTAAATTAATGTTTAAATTTATGTTTAAATTTATATTTAAATTTATGTTTAAATTTATGTTTAAATTTATGTTTTTATTTATGTTTAACTTTATGTTTAAATTTATGTTTAAATTTATGTTTAAATTTATGTTTTAATTTTAGTTTAAATTTATGTTTAAATTTATGTTTAAATTTATGTTTAAATTTATGTTTAAATTTATGTTTAAATTTATGTTTAAATTTATGTTTAAGTTTATGTTTAAATTTATGTTTAAGTTTATGTTTAAATTTATGTTTAAATTTATGTTTAAATTTATGTTTAAATTTATGTTTAAATATATGTTTAAATTTATGTTTAAATTTATGTTTAAATTTATGTTTAAATTTATGTTTGAATTTATGTTTAAATTTATGTTTAAATTTATGTTTAAATTTATGTTTAAATTTATGTTTAAATTTATGTTTAAATTTATGTTTAAATTTATGTTTAAATTTATGTTTAAATATATGTTTAAATTTATGTTTAAATTTATGTTTAAATTTATGTTTAAATTTAAACATAAATTTAATCATAAATTTTTTTTTGTTTAAATTTATGTTTAAATTTAAACATAAATTTAATCATAAATTTAGACATAAATTAAAACATAAACTTAAATTTAAACATAAACATAAAATTAAACATTCATTTTAAACATAAATTTGAACATAAATTTAAACATAAATTTAAACATGAACTTAAACATAAACTTAAATATAAACATAAGCATTAACATAAACATAAACGTAAACATTAACTTAAACATAAACATAAACATAAACATAAACATAAACATAAACATAAACATAAACATAAACATAAACATAAACATAAACATAAACATAAACATAAACATAAACATAAACATAAACATAAACATAAACATAAACATAAACATAAACATAAACATAAACATAAACATAAACATAAACATAAACATAAACATAAACATAAACATAAACATAAACATAAACATAAACATAAACTTAAACATAAACAACAACATAAACAAAAACATTATTTTTAATTGTAAAAAAGAATTGAGTCGAAATTCATCATTTGACTCAAATAACATCAAATTATGTCAAATCTAGTCATTTAAACACTAAATTTCCGATAAGTATCCAAACTGAAGGAATTGAATTAATATAATTTGATCCGATTGTTATTGGTACGAATCGAGACGTTTATTATCAAAATAGACCGATTTAATACAAATCGAGTCGATTTGCTGTTGTTGTTATATGTTTATTTAGTTTATGTTTAATGCTTATGTTTATGTTTATGTTTAAATTTATGTTTAAATATATGTTTAAATTTATGTTTAAATTTATGTTTAAATTTATGTTTAAATTTATGTTTGAATTTATGTTTAAATTTATGTTTAAATTTATGTTTAAATTTATGTTTAAATTTATGTTTAAATTTATGTTTAAATTTATGTTTAAATTTATGTTTAAATTTATGTTTAAATATATGTTTAAATTTATGTTTAAATTTATGTTTAAATTTATGTTTAAATTTAAACATAAATTTAATCATAAATTTTTTTTTGTTTAAATTTATGTTTAAATTTAAACATAAATTTAATCATAAATTTAGACATAAATTAAAACATAAACTTAAATTTAAACATAAACATAAAATTAAACATTCATTTTAAACATAAATTTAAACATAAATTTAAACATAAATTTAAACATAAATTTAAACTAAAATTAAAACATAAATTTAAACATAAATTTAAACATAAATTTAAACATAAATTTAAACATAAATTTAAACATAAATTTAAACATAAATTTAAACATAAATTTAAACATAAATTAAAACATAAATTTAAACATAAATTTAAACATAAATTTAAACATAAATTTAAACATAAATTTAAACATAAATTTAAACATAAATTTAAACATAAATTTAAACATAAATTTTAACATAAACTTAAACATAAATTTAAACATAAATTTAAACATAAATTTAAACATAAATTTAAACATAAATTTAAACATAAATTAAAACATAAATTTAAACATAAATTTAAACATAAATTTAAACATAAATTTAAACATAAACTTAAACATAAATTTAAACATAAATTTAAACATAAATTTAAAAATAAATTAAAACATAAATTTAAACATAAATTTAAACATAAATTTAAACATAAATTTAAACATAAATTTAAACATAAATTTAAACATAAATTTAAACTAAAATTAAAACATAAATTTAAACATAAATTTAAACATAAATTTAAACATAAATTTAAACATAAATTTAAACATAAATTTAAACATAAATTTAAACATAAATTTAAACATAAATTTAAACATAAATTTAAAAATAAATTAAAACATATATTTAAACATAAATTTAAACATAAATTTAAACATAAATTTAAACATAAATTTAAAAAATAAATTTAAACATAAATTTAAAAAATAAATTTAAACATAAATTTAAACATAATATTAAACATAAATTTAAACATAAATTTAAACATATATTTAAACATAAATTTAAACATAAATTTAAACATAAATTTAAACATAAATTTAAACATAAATTTAAACATAAATTTAAACATAAATTTAAAAATAAATTAAAACATATATTTAAACAAAAATTTAAACATAAATTTAAACATAAATTTAAACATAAATTTAAAAAATAAATTTAAACATAAATTTAAAAAATAAATTTAAACATAAATTTAAAAAATAAATTTAAACATAAATTTAAACATAATATTAAACATAAATTTAAACATAAATTTAAACATATATTTAAACATAAACTTAAACATAAACTTAAACATAAATTTAAACATAAATTTAAACTTAAATTTAAACATAAATTTAAACATAAATTTAAACATAAATTTAAACATAAATTTAAACATAAATTTAAACATAAATTTAAACATAAATTTAAACATAAATTAAAACATAAATTTAAACATAAATTTAAACATAAATTTAAACATAAATTTAAACATAAATTTAAACATAAATTTAAACATAAATTTAAACATAAATTTAAACATAAATTTTAACATAAACTTAAACATAAATTTAAACATAAATTTAAACATAAATTTAAACATAAATTTAAACTAAAATTAAAACATAAATTAAAACATAAATTTAAACATAAATTTAAACATAAATTTGAACATAAATAAAAACATAAATTTAAACATAAATTTAAACATAAATTTAAAAAATAAATTTAAACATAAATTTAAAAAATAAATTTAAACATAAATTTAAACATAAATTTAAACTTAAATTTAAACATAAATTTAAACATAAATTTAAACATAAATTTAAACATAAACTTAAACATAAATTTAAACATAAATAAAAACATAAATTTAAACATAAATTTAAACATAAACATAAACATAAACATAAACATAAACATAAACATAAACATAAACATAAACATAAACATAAACATAAACATAAACATAAACATAAACATAAACATAAACATAAACATAAACATAAACATAAACATAAACATAAACATAAACATAAACATAAACATAAACATAAACATAAACATAAACATAAACATAAACATAAACATAAACATAAACATAAACATAAACATAAACATAAACATAAACATAAACATAAACATAAACATAAACATAAACATAAACATAAACATAAACATAAACATAAACATAAACATAAACATAAACATAAACATAAACATAAACATAAACATAAACATAAACATAAACATAAACATAAACATGAACATAAACATTAACATAAACTTTAAACATAAACTAAATCATACACCTAAATAAACATATAACAACAACTGCAAATCGACTCGATTTGTATTAAATCGGTCTATTTTGATAATAAACGTCTCTATTCGTACTAATAACAATCGGATCAAATTATTTTAATTCAATTCCTTCAGTTTGGATACTTATCGGAAATTTAGTGTTTAAATGACTAGAATTGACATTATTTGATGTAATTTGAGTCAAATGATGATTTTCGACTCAATTCTTTTTTACAATTAAAAATAATGTTTATGTTTATGTTGTTGTTTATGTTTAAGTTTATGTTTATGTTTATGTTTATGTTTATGTTTATGTTTATGTTTATGTTTATGTTTATGTTTATGTTTATGTTTATGTTTATGTTTATGTTTATGTTTATGTTTATGTTTATGTTTATGTTTATGTTTATGTTTATGTTTATGTTTATGTTTATGTTTATGTTTATGTTTATGTTTATGTTTATGTTTATGTTTATGTTTATGTTTATGTTTATGTTTATGTTTATGTTTATGTTTATGTTTATGTTTATGTTTATGTTTATGTTTATGTTTATGTTTATGTTTATGTTTATGTTTATGTTTATGTTTATGTTTATGTTTATGTTTATGTTTATGTTTATGTTTATGTTTATGTTTATGTTTATGTTTATGTTTATGTTTATGTTTATGTTTATGTTTATGTTTATGTTTATGTTTATGTTTATGTTTATGTTTATGTTTATGTTTATGTTTATGTTTATGTTTATGTTTATGTTTATGTTTATGTTTATGTTTATGTTTATGTTTATGTTTATGTTTATGTTTATGTTTATGTTTATGTTTATGTTTATGTTTATGTTTATGTTTATGTTTATGTTTATGTTTATGTTTATGTTTATGTTTATGTTTATGTTTATGTTTATGTTTATGTTTATGTTTATGTTTATGTTTATGTTTATGTTTATGTTTATGTTTATGTTTATGTTTATGTTTATGTTTATGTTTATGTTTATGTTTATGTTTATGTTTATGTTTATGTTTATGTTTATGTTTATGTTTATGTTTATGTTTATGTTTAAATTTATGTTTAAATTTATGTTTTTATTTATGTTTAAATTTATGTTTAAGTTTATGTTTAAATTTATGTTTAAATTTATGTTTAAATTTATGTTTAAATTTATGTTTAAATTTATGTATAAATTTATGTTTAAATTTATGTTTTAAATTTATGTTTAAATTTATGTTTAAATTTATGTTTTTATTTATGTTTAAATTTATGTTTAAATTTATGTTTAAATTTATGTTTTAATTTTAGTTTAAATTTATGTTTAAATTTATGTTTAAATTTATGTTTAAATTTATGTTTAAATTTATGTTTAAATTTATGTTTAAATTTTTGTTTAAATTTATGTTTAAGTTTATGTTTAAATTTATGTTTAAATTTATGTTTAAATTTATGTTTAAATTTATGTTTAAATTTATGTTTTTATTTATGTTTAAATTTATGTTTAAATTTATGTTTAAATTTATGTTTTAATTTTAGTTTAAATTTATGTTTAAATTTATGTTTAAATTTATGTTTTAAATTTATGTTTAAATTTATGTTTAAATTTATGTTTTTATTTATGTTTAAATTTATGTTTAAATTTATGTTTAAATTTATGTTTAAATTTATGTTTTAATTTTAGTTTAAATTTATGTTTAAATTTATGTTTAAATTTATGTTTCAATTTATGTTTAAAATGAATGTTTAAATTTATGTTTAAATTTATGTTTAAATTTATGTTTAAATTTATGTTTAAATATGTTTAAATTTATGTTTAAATTTATGTTTAAATTTATGTTTAAATTTATGTTTAAATTTAGACATAAATTAAAACATAAACTTAAATTTAAACATTCATTTTAAACATAAATTTAAACATAAATTTAAACATAAATTTAAACATTAATTTAAACATAAATTGAAACATAAATTTAAACATAAACTTAAACATAAACTTAAATATAAACATAAACATAAACATAAACATAAACATAAACATAAACATAAACATAAACATAAACATAAACATAAACATAAACATAAACATAAAATAACATAAACATAAACATAAACATAAACATAAAACATAAACATAAACATAAACATAAACATAAACATAACATAAACATAAACATAAACATAAACATAACATAAACATAAACATAAACATAAACATAAACATAAACATAAACATAAACATAAACATAAACATAAACATAAACATAAACATAAACATAAACATAAACATAAACATAAACATAAACATAAACATAAACATAAACATAAACATAAACATAAACATAAACATAAACATAAACATAACATAAACATAAACATAAACATAAACATAAACATAAACATAAACATAAACATAAACATAAACATAAACATAAACATAAACTTAAACATAAACATAAACATAAACATAAACATAAACATAAACATAAACATAAACATAAACATAAACATAAACATAAACATAAACATAAACATAAACATAAACATAAACATAAACATAAACATAAACATAAACTTAAACATAAACAACAACATAAACATAAACATTATTTTTAATTGTAAAAAAGAATTGAGTCGAAAATCATCATTTGACTCAAATTACATCAAATAATGTCAATTCTAGTCATTTAAACACTAAATTTCCGATAAGTATCCAAACTGAAGGAATTGAATTAAAATAATTTGATCCGATTGTTATTAGTACGAATCGAGACGTTTATTATCAAAATAGACCGATTTAATACAAATCGAGTCGATTTGCAGTTGTTGTTATATGTTTATTTAGGTGTATGATTTAGTTTATGTTTAAAGTTTATGTTAATGTTTATGTTCATGTTTATGTTTATGTTTATGTTTATGTTTATGTTTATGTTTATGTTTATGTTTATGTTTATGTTTATGTTTATGTTTATGTTTATGTTTATGTTTATGTTTATGTTTATGTTTATGTTTATGTTTATGTTTATGTTTATGTTTATGTTTATGTTTATGTTTATGTTTATGTTTATGTTTATGTTTATGTTTATGTTTATGTTTATGTTTATGTTTATGTTTATGTTTATGTTTATGTTTATGTTTATGTTTATGTTTATGTTTATGTTTATGTTTATGTTTATGTTTATGTTTATGTTTATGTTTATGTTTATGTTTATGTTTATGTTTATGTTTATGTTTATGTTTATGTTTATGTTTATGTTTATGTTTATGTTTATGTTTATGTTTATGTTTATGTTTATGTTTATGTTTATGTTTATGTTTATGTTTATGTTTATGTTTATGTTTATGTTTATGTTTATGTTTATGTTTATGTTTATGTTTATGTTTATGTTTATGTTTAAATTTATGTTTAAATTTATGTTTTTATTTATGTTTAAATTTATGTTTAAGTTTATGTTTAAATTTATGTTTAAATTTATGTTTAAATTTATGTTTAAATTTATGTTTAAATTTATGTTTAAATTTATGTTTAAGTTTATGTTTAAGTTTATGTTTAAATATATGTTTAAATTTATGTTTAAATTTATGTTTAATATTATGTTTAAATTTATGTTTAAATTTATTTTTTAAATTTATGTTTAAATTTATGTTTAAATTTATGTTTTTATTTATGTTTAAATTTATGTTTAAATTTATGTTTAAATTTATGTTTTAATTTTAGTTTAAATTTATGTTTAAATTTATGTTTAAATTTATGTTTAAATTTATGTTTAAATTTATGTTTAAATTTATGTTTTAATTTTAGTTTAAATTTATGTTTAAATTTATGTTTAAATTTATGTTTAAATTTATGTTTAAATTTATGTTTAAATTTATGTTTAAATTTATGTTTAAATTTATGTTTAAATTTATGTTTAAATTTATGTTTAAATTTATGTTTAAATTTAGACATAAATTAAAACATAAACTTAAATTTAAACATTCATTTTAAACATAAATTTAAACATAAATTTAAACATAAATTTAAACATTAATTTAAACATAAATTGAAACATAAATTTAAACATAAACTTAAACATAAACTTAAATATAAACATAAACATAAACATAAACATAAACATAAACATAAACATAAACATAAACATAAACATAAACATAAACATAAACATAAACATAAACATAAACATAAACATAAACATAAACATAAACATAAACATAAACATAAACATAAACATAAACATAAACATAAACATAAACATAAACATAAACATAAACATAAACATAAACATAAACATAAACATAAACATAAACATAAACATAAACATAAACATAAACATAAACATAAACATAAACATAAACATAAACATAAACATAAACATAAACATAAACATAAACATAAACATAAACATAAACATAAACATAAACATAAACATAAACATAAACATAAACATAAACATAAACATAAACATAAACATAAACATAAACATAAACATAAACATAAACATAAACATAAACATAAACATAAACATAAACATAAACATAAACATAAACATAAACATAAACATAAACATAAACATAAACTTAAACATAAACAACAACATAAACATAAACATTATTTTTAATTGTTAAAAAGAATTGAGTCGAAAATCATCATTTGACTCAAATTACATCAAATAATGTCAATTCTAGTCATTTAAACACTAAATTTCCGATAAGTATCCAAACTGAAGGAATTGAATTAAAATAATTTGATCCGATTGTTATTAGTATGAAACGAGACGTTTATTATCAAAATAGACCGATTTAATACAAATCGAGTCGATTTGCAGTTGTTGTTATATGTTTATTTAGGTGTATGATTTAGTTTATGTTTAAAGTTTATGTTTATGTTTATGTTCATGTTTATGTTTATGTTTATGTTTATGTTTATGTTTATGTTTATGTTTATGTTTATGTTTATGTTTATGTTTATGTTTATGTTTATGTTTATGTTTATGTTTATGTTTATGTTTATGTTTATGTTTATGTTTATGTTTATGTTTATGTTTATGTTTATGTTTATGTTTATGTTTATGTTTATGTTTATGTTTATGTTTATGTTTATGTTTATGTTTATGTTTATGTTTATGTTTATGTTTATGTTTATGTTTATGTTTATGTTTATGTTTATGTTTATGTTTATGTTTATGTTTATGTTTATGTTTATGTTTATGTTTATGTTTATGTTTATGTTTATGTTTATGTTTATGTTTATGTTTATGTTTATGTTTATGTTTATGTTTATGTTTATGTTTATGTTTATGTTTATGTTTAAATTTATGTTTAAATTTATGTTTTTATTTATGTTTAAATTTATGTTTAAGTTTATGTTTAAATTTATGTTTAAATTTATGTTTAAATTTATGTTTAAATTTATGTTTAAATTTATGTTTAAATTTATGTTTAAATTTATGTTTTAAATTTATGTTTAAATTTATGTTTAAATTTATGTTTTTATTTATGTTTAAATTTATGTTTAAATTTATGTTTAAATTTATGTTTTAATTTTAGTTTAAATTTATGTTTAAATTTATGTTTAAATTTATGTTTAAATTTATGTTTAAATTTATGTTTAAATTTATGTTTAAATTTTTGTTTAAATTTATGTTTAAGTTTATGTTTAAATTTATGTTTAAATTTATGTTTAAATTTATGTTTAAAATTATGTTTTAATTTATGTTTAAATTTATGTTTAAATTTATGTTTAAATTTATGTTTTAATTTATGTTTAAATTTATGTTTAAATTTATGTTTAAATTTTAGTTTAAATTTATGTTTAAATAAATGTTTAAATTTATGTTTAAATTTATGTTTAAATTTATGTTTAAATTTATGTTTAAATTTATGTTTTAAATTTATGTTTAAATTTATGTTTTAAATTTATGTTTAAATTTATGTTTAAATTTATGTTTTTATTTATGTTTAAATTTATGTTTAAATTTATGTTTAAATTTATGTTTTAATTTTAGTTTAAATTCATGTTTAAATTTATGTTTAAATTTATGTTTAAATTTATGTTTAAATTTATGTTTAAATTTATGTTTAAATTTATGTTTAAATTTATGTTTAAATTTATGTTTAAATTTAGACATAAATTAAAACATAAACTTAAATTTAAACATTCATTTTAAACATAAATTTAAACATAAATTTAAACATAAATTTAAACATTAATTTAAACATAAATTGAAACATAAATTTAAACATAAACTTAAACATAAACTTAAATATAAACATAAACATAAACATAAACGTAAACATAAACATAAACATAAACATAAACATAAACATAAACATAAACATAAACATAAACATAAACATAAACATAAACATAAACATAAACATAAACATAAACATAAACATAAACATAAACATAAACATAAACATAAACATAAACATAAACATAAACATAAACATAAACATAAACATAAACATAAACATAAACATAAACATAAACATAAACATAAACATAAACATAAACATAAACTTAAACATAAACAATAACATAAACATAAACATTATTTTTAATTGTAAAAAAGAATTGAGTCGAAAATCATCATTTGACTCAAATTACATCAAATAATGTCAATTCTAGTCATTTAAACACTAAATTTCCGATAAGTATCCAAACTGAAGGAATTGAATTAAAATAATTTGATCCGATTGTTATTAGTACGAATCGAGACGTTTATTATCAAAATAGACCGATTTAATACAAATCGAGTCGATTTGCAGTTGTTGTTATATGTTTATTTAGGTGTATGATTTAGTTTATGTTTAAAGTTTATGTTTATGTTTATGTTTATGTTTATGTTTATGTTTATGTTTATGTTTATGTTTATATTTATGTTTATGTTTATGTTTATGTTTATGTTTATGTTTATGTTTATGTTTATGTTTATGTTTATGTTTATGTTTATGTTTATGTTTATGTTTATGTTTATGTTTATGTTTATGTTTATGTTTATGTTTATGTTTATGTTTATGTTTATGTTTATGTTTATGTTTATGTTTATGTTTATGTTTATGTTTATGTTTATGTTTATGTTTATGTTTATGTTTATGTTTATGTTTATGTCTATGTCTATGTTTATGTTTATGTTTATGTTTATGTTTATGTTTATGTTTATGTTTATGTTTATGTTTATGTTTATGTTTATGTTTATGTTTATGTTTATGTTTATGTTTATGTTTAAATTTATGTTTAAATTTATGTTTTTATTTATGTTTAAATTTATGTTTAAGTTTATGTTTAAGTTTATGTTTAAATTTATGTTTAAATTTATGTTTAAATTTATGTTTAAATTTATGTTTAAATTTATGTTTTAATTTTAGTTTAAATTTATGTTTAAATTTATGTTTAAATTTATGTTTAAATTTATGTTTAAATTTATGTTTAAATTTATGTTTTAATTTTTGTTTAAATTTATGTTTAAATTTATGTTTAAATTTATGTTTAAATTTATGTTTAAATTTATGTTTAAATTTATGTTTAAATTTATGTTTAAATTTATGTTTAAATTTATGTTTAAATTTATGTTTTAAATTTATGTTTAAATTTATGTTTTAAATTTATGTTTAAATTTATGTTTAAATTTATGTTTTTATTTATGTTTAAATTTATGTTTAAATTTATGTTTAAATTTATGTTTTAATTTTAGTTTAAATTTATGTTTAAATTTATGTTTAAATTTATGTTTAAATTTATGTTTAAATTTATGTTTAAACTTATGTTTAAATTTATGTTTAAATTTATGTTTAAATTTATGTTTAAGTTTATGTTTAAATTTATGTTTAAATTTATGTTTAAATTTATGTTTCAATTTATGTTTAAAATGAATGTTTAAATTTATGTTTAAATTTATGTTTAAATTTATGTTTAAATTTATGTTTAAATTTATGTTTAAATTTAGACATAAATTAAAACATAAACTTAAATTTAAACATTCATTTTAAACATAAATTTAAACATAAATTTAAACATAAATTTAAACATTAATTTAAACATAAATTGAAACATAAATTTAAACATAAACTTAAACATAAACTTAAATATAAACATAAACATAAACATAAACATAAACATAAACATAAACATAAACATAAACATAAACATAAACATAAACATAAACATAAACATAAACATAAACATAAACATAAACATAAACATAAACATAAACATAAACATAAACATAAACATAAACATAAACATAAACATAAACATAAACATAAACATAAACATAAACATAAACATAAACATAAACATAAACATAAACATAAACATAAACATAAACATAAACATAAACATAAACATAAACATAAACATAAACATAAACATAAACATAAACATAAACATAAACATAAACATAAACATAAACATAAACATAAACATAAACATAAACATAAACATAAACATAAACATAAACATAAACATAAACATAAACATAAACATAAACATAAACATAAACATAAACATAAACATAAACATAAACATAAACATAAACATAAACATAAACATAAACATAAACATAAACATAAACATAAACATAAACATAAACATAAACATAAACATAAACATAAACATAAACATAAACATAAACTTAAACATAAACAACAACATAAACATAAACATTTTTTTTAATTGTAAAAAAGAATTGAGTCGAAAATCATCATTTGACTCAAATTACATCAAATAATGTCAATTCTAGTCATTTAAACACTAAATTTCCGATAAGTATCCAAACTGAAGGAATTGAATTAAAATAATTTGATCCGATTGTTATTAGTACGAATCGAGACGTTTATTATCAAAATAGACCGATTTAATACAAATCGAGTCGATTTGCAGTTGTTGTTATATGTTTATTTAGGTGTATGATTTAGTTTATGATTAAAGCTTATGTTTATGTTTATGTTCATGTTTATGTTTATGTTTATGTTTATGTTTATGTTTATGTTTATGTTTATGTTTATGTTTATGTTTACGTTTACGTTTACGTTTACGTTTACGTTTACGTTTACGTTTACGTTTACGTTTACGTTTACGTTTACGTTTACGTTTACGTTTACGTTTACGTTTACGTTTACGTTTACGTTTATGTTTATGTTTATGTTTATGTTTATGTTTATGTTTATGTTTATGTTTATGTTTATGTTTATGTTTATGTTTATGTTTATGTTTATGTTTATGTTTATGTTTATGTTTATGTTTATGTTTATGTTTATGTTTATGTTTATGTTTATGTTTATGTTTATGTTTATGTTTATGTTTATGTTTATGTTTATGTTTATGTTTAAATTTATGTTTAAATTTATGTTTTTATTTATGTTTAAATTTATGTTTAAATTTATGTTTAAATTTATGTTTTAATTTTAGTTTAAATTTATGTTTAAATTTAAGTTTAAATTTATGTTTAAATTTATGTTTAAGTTTATGTTTAAATTTATGTTTAAATTTATGTTTAAATTTATGTTTAAATTTATGTTTAAATTTATGTTTAAATTTATGTTTAAATTTATGTTTTAATTTTAGTTTAAATTTATGTTTAAATTTATGTTTAAATTTATGTTTAAATTTATGTTTAAATTTATGTTTAAATTTATGTTTAAATTTATGTTTAAATTTATGTTTAAATTTATGTTTAAATATATGTTTAAATTTATGTTTAAATTTATGTTTAAATTTATGTTTAAATTTATGTTCAAATTGATGTTTAAATTTATGTTTAAGTTTGTGTTAAAATTTATGTTTAAATTTATGTTTAAATTTATGTTTAATTTTATATTTAAATTTATGTTTAAATTTATGTTTAAATTTATGTTTTTATTTATGTTTAAATTTATGTTTAAATTTATGTTTAAATTTATGTTTTAATTTTAGTTTAAATTTATGTTTAAATTTATGTTTAAATTTATGTTTAAATTTATGTTTAAATTTATGTTTAAATTTATGTTTAAATTTATGTTTAAATATATGTTTAAATTTATGTTTAAATTTATGTTTAAATTTATGTTTAAATTTAAACATAAATTTAATCATAAATTTAGACATAAATTAAAACATAAACTTAAATTTAAACATAAACATAAAATTAAACATTCATTTTAAACATAAATTTAAACATTAATTTAAACATAAATTGAAACTTAAATTTAAACATGAACTTAAACATAAACTTAAATATAAACATAAGCATTAACATAAACATAAACGTAAACATTAACTTAAACATAAACATAAACATAAACATAAACATAAACATAAACATAAACATAAACATAAACATAAACATAAACATAAACATAAACATAAACATAAACATAAACATAAACTTAAACATAAACAACAACATAAACAAAAACATTATTTTTAATTGTAAAAAAGAATTGAGTCGAAATTCATCATTTGACTCAAATAACATCAAATAATGTCAAATCTAGTCATTTAAACACTAAATTTCCGATAAGTATCCAAACTGAAGGAATTGAATTAATATAATTTGATCCGATTGTTATTGGTACGAATCGAGACGTTTATTATCAAAATAGTCCGATTTAATACAAATCGAGTCGATTTGCTGTTGTTGTTATATGTTTATTTAGGTGTATGATTTAGTTTATGTTTAATGCTTATATTTATGTTTATGTTTATGTTTATGTTTATGTTTATGTTTATGTTTATGTTTATGTTTATGTTTATGTTTATGTTTATGTTTATGTTTATGTTTATGTTTATGTTTATGTTTATGTTTATGTTTATGTTTATGTTTATGTTTATGTTTATGTTTATGTTTATGTTTATGTTTATGTTTATGTTTATGTTTATGTTTATGTTTATGTTACTGTTTATGTTACTGTTTATGTTTATGTTTATGTTTATGTTTATGTTTATGTTTATGTTTATGTTTATGTTTATGTTTATGTTTATGTTTATGTTTATGTTTATGTTTATGTTTATGTTTATGTTTATGTTTATGTTTATGTTAAAGTTTATGTTTTGTTTAAGTTTATGTTTTAATTTATGTTTAAATTTATATTTAAATTTATGTTTAAATTTATGTTTAAGTTTATGTTAAAATTTATGTTTAAATTTATGTTTAAATTTATGTTTAAATTTATGTTTAAATTTATGTTTAAATTTATGTTTAAATTTATGTTTAAATTTATGTTTAAATTTATGTTTTAATTTATGTTTAAATTTATGTTTAAATTTATGTTTAAATTTATGTTTAAATTTATGTTTAAATTTATGTTTAAATTTATGTTTAAATTTATGTTTAAGTTTATGTTTAAATTTATGTTTAAGTTTATGTTTAAATTTATGTTTAAATTTATGTTTAAATTTATGTTTAAATTTATGTTTGAATTTATGTTTAAATTTATGTTTAAATTTATGTTTAAATTTATGTTTAAATTTATGTTTAAATTTATGTTTAAATTTATGTTTAAATTTATGTTTAAATTTATGTTTAAATTTATGTTTAAATTTATGTTTAAGTTTATGTTAAAATTTATGTTTAAATTTATGTTTAAATTTATGTTTAAATTTATGTTTAAATTTATGTTTAAATTTATGTTTAAATTTATGTTTAAATTTATGTTTAAATTTATGTTTTAATTTATGTTTAAATTTATGTTTAAATTTATGTTTAAATTTATGTTTAAATTTATGTTTAAATTTATGTTTAAATTTATGTTTAAATTTATGTTTAAATTTATGTTTAAATATATGTTTAAATTTATGTTTAAATTTATGTTTAAATTTATGTTTAAATTTATGTTTGAATTTATGTTTAAATTTATGTTTAAATTTATGTTCAAATTTATGTTTAAATTTATGTTTAAGTTTATGTTAAAATTTATGTTTAAATTTATGTTTAAATTTATGTTTAAATTTATATTTAAATTTATGTTTAAATTTATGTTTAAATTTATGTTTTTATTTATGTTTAAATTTATGTTTAAATTTATGTTTAAATTTATGTTTTAATTTTAGTTTAAATTTATGTTTAAATTTATGTTTAAATTTATGTTTAAATTTATGTTTAAATTTATGTTTAAATTTATGTTTATATTTATGTTTAAATTTATGTTTAAATATATGTTTAAATTTATGTTTAAATTTATGTTTAAATTTATGTTTAAATTTATGTTTAAATTTAAACATAAATTTAATCATAAATTTTTTTTTGTTTAAATTTATGTTTAAATTTAAACATAAATTTAATCATAAATTTTTTTTTGTTTAAATTTATGTTTAAATTTAAACATAAATTTAATCATAAAATTAGACATAAATTAAAACATAAACTTAAATTTAAACATAAACATAAAATTAAACATTCATTTTAAACATAAATTTAAACATTAATTTAAACATAAATTGAAACTTAAATTTAAACATGAACTTAAACATAAACTTAAATATAAACATAAGCATTAACATAAACATAAACGTAAACATTAACTTAAACATAAACATAAACATAAACATAAACATAAACATAAACATAAACATAAACATAAACATAAACATAAACATAAACATAAACATAAACATAAACATAAACATAAACTTAAACATAAACAACAACATAAACAAAAACATTATTTTTAATTGTAAAAAAGAATTGAGTCGAAATTCATCATTTGACTCAAATAACATCAAATAATGTCAAATCTAGTCATTTAAACACTAAATTTCCGATAAGTATCCAAACTGAAGGAATTGAATTAATATAATTTGATCCGATTGTTATTGGTACGAATCGAGACGTTTATTATCAAAATAGTCCGATTTAATACAAATCGAGTCGATTTGCTGTTGTTGTTATATGTTTATTTAGGTGTATGATTTAGTTTATGTTTAATGCTTATATTTATGTTTATGTTTATGTTTATGTTTATGTTTATGTTTATGTTTATGTTTATGTTTATGTTTATGTTTATGTTTATGTTTATGTTTATGTTTATGTTTATGTTTATGTTTATGTTTATGTTTATGTTTATGTTTATGTTTATGTTTATGTTTATGTTTATGTTTATGTTTATGTTTATGTTTATGTTTATGTTTATGTTACTGTTTATGTTACTGTTTATGTTTATGTTTATGTTTATGTTTATGTTTATGTTTATGTTTATGTTTATGTTTATGTTTATGTTTATGTTTATGTTTATGTTTATGTTTATGTTTATGTTTATGTTTATGTTTATGTTAAAGTTTATGTTTTGTTTAAGTTTATGTTTTAATTTATGTTTAAATTTATATTTAAATTTATGTTTAAATTTATGTTTAAGTTTATGTTAAAATTTATGTTTAAATTTATGTTTAAATTTATGTTTAAATTTATGTTTAAATTTATGTTTAAATTTATGTTTAAATTTATGTTTAAATTTATGTTTAAATTTATGTTTTAATTTATGTTTAAATTTATGTTTAAATTTATGTTTAAATTTATGTTTAAATTTATGTTTAAATTTATGTTTAAATTTATGTTTAAATTTATGTTTAAGTTTATGTTTAAATTTATGTTTAAGTTTATGTTTAAATTTATGTTTAAATTTATGTTTAAATTTATGTTTAAATTTATGTTTGAATTTATGTTTAAATTTATGTTTAAATTTATGTTTAAATTTATGTTTAAATTTATGTTTAAATTTATGTTTAAATTTATGTTTAAATTTATGTTTAAATTTATGTTTAAATTTATGTTTAAATTTATGTTTAAGTTTATGTTAAAATTTATGTTTAAATTTATGTTTAAATTTATGTTTAAATTTATGTTTAAATTTATGTTTAAATTTATGTTTAAATTTATGTTTAAATTTATGTTTAAATTTATGTTTTAATTTATGTTTAAATTTATGTTTAAATTTATGTTTAAATTTATGTTTAAATTTATGTTTAAATTTATGTTTAAATTTAAATTTATGTTTAAATTTATGTTTAAATATATGTTTAAATTTATGTTTAAATTTATGTTTAAATTTATGTTTAAATTTATGTTTGAATTTATGTTTAAATTTATGTTTAAATTTATGTTCAAATTTATGTTTAAATTTATGTTTAAGTTTATGTTAAAATTTATGTTTAAATTTATGTTTAAATTTATGTTTAAATTTATATTTAAATTTATGTTTAAATTTATGTTTAAATTTATGTTTTTATTTATGTTTAAATTTATGTTTAAATTTATGTTTAAATTTATGTTTTAATTTTAGTTTAAATTTATGTTTAAATTTATGTTTAAATTTATGTTTAAATTTATGTTTAAATTTATGTTTAAATTTATGTTTATATTTATGTTTAAATTTATGTTTAAATATATGTTTAAATTTATGTTTAAATTTATGTTTAAATTTATGTTTAAATTTATGTTTAAATTTAAACATAAATTTAATCATAAATTTTTTTTTGTTTAAATTTATGTTTAAATTTAAACATAAATTTAATCATAAAATTAGACATAAATTAAAACATAAACTTAAATTTAAACATAAACATAAAATTAAACATTCATTTTAAACATAAATTTAAACATTAATTTAAACATAAATTGAAACTTAAATTTAAACATGAACTTAAACATAAACTTAAATATAAACATAAGCATTAACATAAACATAAACGTAAACATTAACTTAAACATAAACATAAACATAAACATAAACATAAACATAAACATAAACATAAACATAAACATAAACATAAACATAAACATAAACATAAACATAAACATAAACATAAACATAAACTTAAACATAAACAACAACATAAACAAAAACATTATTTTTAATTGTAAAAAAGAATTGAGTCGAAATTCATCATTTGACTCAAATAACATCAAATAATGTCAAATCTAGTCATTTAAACACTAAATTTCCGATAAGTATCCAAACTGAAGGAATTGAATTAATATAATTTGATCCGATTGTTATTGGTACGAATCGAGACGTTTATTATCAAAATAGACCGATTTAATACAAATCGAGTCGATTTGCTGTTGTTGTTATATGTTTATTTAGGTGTATGATTTAGTTTATGTTTAATGCTTATGTTTATGTTTATGTTTATGTTTATGTTTATGTTTATGTTTATGTTTATGTTTATGTTTATGTTTATGTTTATGTTTATGTTTATGTTTATGTTTATGTTACTGTTTATGTTACTGTTTATGTTTATGTTTATGTTTATGTTTATGTTTATGTTTATGTTTATGTTTATGTTAAAGTTTATGTTTTGTTTAAGTTTATGTTTTAATTTATGTTTAAATTTATGTTTAAATTTATGTTTAAATTTATGTTTAAGTTTATGTTAAAATTTATGTTTAAATTTATGTTTAAATTTATGTTTAAATTTATGTTTAAATTTATGTTTAAATTTATGTTTAAATTTATGTTTAAATTTATGTTTAAATTTATGTTTAAATTTATGTTTAAATTTATGTTTAAATTTATGTTTAAATTTATGTTTAAATTTATGTTTTAATTTATGTTTAAATTTATGTTTAAATTTATGTTTAAATTTATGTTTAAATTTATGTTTAAATTTATGTTTAAATTTATGTTTAAATTTATGTTTAAATTTATGTTTAAATTTATGTTTAAATTTAGACATAAATTAAAACATAAACTTAAATTTAAACATTCATTTTAAACATAAATTTAAACATAAATTTAAACATAAATTTAAACATTAATTTAAACATAAATTGAAACATAAATTTAAACATAAACTTAAACATAAACTTAAATATAAACATAAACATTAACATAAACATAAACGTAAACATTAACTTAAACATAAACATAAACATAAACATAAACATAAACATAAACATAAACATAAACATAAACATAAACATAAACATAAACATAAACATAAACATAAACATAAACATAAACATAAACATAACCATAAACATAAACATAAACATAAACATAGACATAAACATAAACATAAACATAAACATAAACATAAACATAAACATAAACATAAACATAAACATAAACATAAACATAAACATAAACATAAACATAAACATAAACATAAACATAAACATAAACATAAACATAAACATAAACATAAACATAAACATAAACATAAACATAAACATAAACATAAACATAAACATAAACATAAACATAAACATAAACATAAACATAAACATAAACATAAACATAAACATAAACATAAACATAAACATAAACATAAACATAAACTTAAACATAAACATAAACATAAACATATACATAAACATAAACATAAACATAAACATAAACATAAACATAAACATAAACATAAACATAAACATAAACATAAACATAAACATAAACATAAACATAAACATAAACATAAACAACAACATAAACATAAACATTATTTTTAATTGTAAAAAGAATTGAAATCATCATTTGACTCAAATTACATCAAATAATGTCAAATCTAGTCATTTAAACACTAAATTTCCGATAAATATCCAAACTGAAGGAATTGAATTAAAATAATTTGATCCGATTGTTATTAGTACGAATCGAGACGTTTATTATCAAAATAGACCGATTTAATACAAATCGAGTCGATTTGCAGTTGTTGTTATATGTTTATTTAGGTGTATGATTTAGTTTATGTTTAAAGCTTATGTTTATGTTTATGTTTATGTTTATGTTTATGTTTATGTTTATGTTTATGTTTATGTTTATGTTTATGTTTATGTTTATGTTTATGTTTATGTTTATGTTTATGTTTATGTTTATGTTTATGTTTATGTTTATGTTTATGTTTATGTTTATGTTTATGTTTATGTTTATGTTTATGTTTATGTTTATGTTTATGTTTATGTTTATGTTTATGTTTATGTTTATGTTTATGTTTATGTTTATGTTTATGTTTATGTTTATGTTTATGTTTATGTTTATGTTTATGTTTATGTTTATGTTTATGTTTATGTTTATGTTTATGTTTATGTTTATGTTTATGTTTATGTTTATGTTTATGTTTATGTTTATGTTTATGTTTATGTTTATGTTTATGTTTATGTTTATGTTTATGTTTATGTTTATGTTTATGTTTATGTTTATGTTTATGTTTATGTTTATGTTTATGTTTATGTTTATGTTATGTTTATGTTTATGTTTAAATTTATGTTTAAATTTATGTTTAAATTTATGTTTAAATTTATGTTTAAATTTATGTTTAAATTTATGTTTAAATTTATGTTTAAATTTATGTTTAAATTTATGTTTGAATTTATGTTTAAATTTATGTTTAAATTTATGTTTAAATTTATGTTTAAATTTATGTTTAAATTTATGTTTAAATTTATGTTTAAATTTATGTTTAAATTTATGTTTGAATTTATGTTTAAATTTATGTTTAAATTTATGTTTAAATTTATGTTTAAATTTATGTTTAAATTTATGTTTTAATTTTAGTTTAAATTTATGTTTAAATTTATGTTTAAATTTATGTTTAAATTTATGTTTAAATTTATGTTTAAATTTATGTTTAAGTTTATGTTTAAATTTATGTTTAAATTTATGTTTAAATTTATGTTTTTATTTATGTTTAAATTTTTTTTTAAATTTATGTTTAAATTTATGTTTAAATTTATGTTTAAATTTATGTTTAAATTTATGTTTAAATTTATGTTTAAATTTATGTTTAAATTTATGTTTAAATTTATGTTTAAATTTATGTTTAAATTTATGTTTAAATTTATGTTTAAATTTATGTTTAAATTTATGTTTAAATTTATGTTTAAATTTATGTTTAAATTTATGTTTAAATTTATGTTTAAATTTATGTTTAAATTTATGTTTAAATTTATGTTTAAATTTATGTTTTAATTTATGTTTAAATTTATGATTAAATTTATGTTTAAATTTATGTTTAAATTTATGTTTAAATATATGTTTAAATTTATGTTTAAATTTATGTTTAAATTTATGTTTAAATTTATGTTTGAATTTATGTTTAAATTTATGTTTAAATTTATGTTCAAATTTATGTTTAAATTTATGTTTAAGTTTATGTTAAAATTTATGTTTAAATTTATGTTTAAATTTATGTTTAAATTTATATTTAAATTTATGTTTAAATTTATGTTTAAATTTATGTTTTTATTTATGTTTAAATTTATGTTTAAATTTATGTTTAAATTTATGTTTTAATTTTAGTTTAAATTTATGTTTAAATTTATGTTTAAATTTATGTTTAAATTTATGTTTAAATTTATGTTTAAATTTATGTTTAAATTTATGTTTAAATTTATGTTTAAATATATGTTTAAATTTATGTTTAAATTTATGTTTAAATTTATGTTTAAATTTATGTTTAAATTTAAACATAAATTTAATCATAAATTTTTTTTTGTTTAAATATATGTTTAAATTTAAACATAAATTTAATCATAAAATTAGACATAAATTAAAACATAAACTTAAATTTAAACATAAACATAAAATTAAACATTCATTTTAAACATAAATTTAAACATTAATTTAAACATAAATTGAAACTTAAATTTAAACATGAACTTAAACATAAACTTAAATATAAACATAAGCATTAACATAAACATAAACGTAAACATTAACTTAAACATAAACATAAACATAAACATAAACATAAACATAAACATAAACATAAACATAAACATAAACATAAACATAAACATAAACATAAACATAAACATAAACTTAAACATAAACAACAACATAAACAAAAACATTATTTTTAATTGTAAAAAAGAATTGAGTCGAAATTCATCATTTGACTCAAATAACATCAAATAATGTCAAATCTAGTCATTTAAACACTAAATTTCCGATAAGTATCCAAACTGAAGGAATTGAATTAATATAATTTGATCCGATTGTTATTGGTACGAATCGAGACGTTTATTATCAAAATAGACCGATTTAATACAAATCGAGTCGATTTGCTGTTGTTGTTATATGTTTATTTAGGTGTATGATTTAGTTTATGTTTAATGCTTATGTTTATGTTTATGTTTATGTTTATGTTTATGTTTATGTTTATGTTTATGTTTATGTTTATGTTTATGTTTATGTTTATGTTTATGTTTATGTTTATGTTTATGTTTATGTTTATGTTTATGTTTATGTTTATGTTTATGTTACTGTTTATGTTACTGTTTATGTTTATGTTTATGTTTATGTTTATGTTTATGTTTATGTTTATGTTTATGTTTATGTTTATGTTTATGTTTATGTTTATGTTAAAGTTTATGTTTTGTTTAAGTTTATGTTTTAATTTATGTTTAAATTTATGTTTAAATTTATGTTTAAATTTATGTTTAAGTTTATGTTAAAATTTATGTTTAAATTTATGTTTAAATTTATGTTTAAATTTATGTTAAAATTTATGTTTAAATTTATGTTTAAATTTATGTTTAAATTTATGTTTAAATTTATGTTTAAATTTATGTTTAAATTTATGTTTTAATTTATGTTTAAATTTATGTTTAAATTTATGTTTAAATTTATGTTTAAATTTATGTTTAAATTTATGTTTAAATTTATGTTTAAATTTATGTTTAAATTTATGTTTAAATTTATGTTTAAATTTAGACATAAATTAAAACATAAACTTAAATTTAAACATTCATTTTAAACATAAATTTAAACATAAATTTAAACATAAATTTAAACATAAATTTAAACATAAATTGAAACATAAATTTAAACATAAACTTAAACATAAACTTAAATATAAACATAAACATTAACATAAACATAAACGTAAACATTAACTTAAACATAAACATAAACATAAACATAAACATAAACATAAACATAAACATAAACATAAACATAAACATAAACATAAACATAAACATAAACATAAACATAAACATAAACATAAACATAAACATAAACATAACCATAAACATAAACATAAACATAGACATAGACATAGACATAAACATAAACATAAACATAAACATAAACATAAACATAAACATAAACATAAACATAAACATAAACATAAACATAAACATAAACATAAACATAAACATAAACATAAACATAAACATAAACATAAACATAAACATAAACATAAACATAAACATAAACATAAACATAAACATAAACATAAACATAAACATAAACATAAACATAAACATAAACATAAACATAAACATAAACATAAACATAAACATAAACATAAACATAAACATAAACATAAACATAAACATAAACTTAAACATAAACATAAACATAAACATAAACATAAACATAAACATAAACATAAACATATACATAAACATAAACATAAACATAAACATAAACATAAACATAAACATAAACATAAACATAAACATAAACATAAACATAAACATATACATAAACATAAACATAAACATAAACATAAACATAAACATAAACATAAACATAAACATAAACATAAACATAAACATAAACATAAACATAAACATAAACATAAACAACAACATAAACATAAACATTATTTTTAATTGTAAAAAGAATTGAGTCGAAAATCATCATTTGACTCAAATTACATCAAATAATGTCAAATCTAGTCATTTAAACACTAAATTTCCGATAAATATCCAAACTGAAGGAATTGAATTAAAATAATTTGATCCGATTGTTATTAGTACGAATCGAGACGTTTATTATCAAAATAGACCGATTTAATACAAATCGAGTCGATTTGCAGTTGTTGTTATATGTTTATTTAGGTGTATGATTTAGTTTATGTTTAAAGCTTATGTTTATGTTTATGTTCATGTTCATGTTCATGTTCATGTTTATGTTTATGTTTATGTTTATGTTTATGTTTATGTTTATGTTTATGTTTATGTTTATGTTTATGTTTATGTTTATGTTTATGTTTATGTTTATGTTTATGTTTATGTTTATGTTTATGTTTATGTTTATGTTTATGTTTATGTTTATGTTTATGTTTATGTTTATGTTTATGTTTATGTTTATGTTTATGTTTATGTTTATGTTTATGTTTATGTTTATGTTTATGTTTATGTTTATGTTTATGTTTATGTTTATGTTTATGTTTATGTTTATGTTTATGTTTATGTTTATGTTTATGTTTATGTTTATGTTTATGTTTATGTTTATGTTTATGTTTATGTTTATGTTTATGTTTATGTTTATGTTTATGTTTATGTTTATGTTTATGTTTATGTTTATGTTTATGTTTATGTTTATGTTTATGTTTATGTTTATGTTTATGTTTATGTTTATGTTTATGTTTATGTTTATGTTTATGTTTATGTTATGTTTATGTTTATGTTTAAATTTATGTTTAAATTTATGTTTAAATTTATGTTTAAATTTATGTTTAAATTTATGTTTAAATTTATGTTTAAATTTATGTTTAAATTTATGTTTAAATTTATGTTTGAATTTATGTTTAAATTTATGTTTAAATTTATGTTTAAATTTATGTTTAAATTTATGTTTAAATTTATGTTTAAATTTATGTTTAAATTTATGTTTAAATTTATGTTTAAATTTATGTTTGAATTTATGTTTAAATTTATGTTTAAATTTATGTTTAAATTTATGTTTAAATTTATGTTTAAATTTATGTTTTAATTTTAGTTTAAATTTATGTTTAAATTTATGTTTAAATTTATGTTTAAATTTATGTTTAAATTTATGTTTAAATTTATGTTTAAGTTTATGTTTAAATTTATGTTTAAATTTATGTTTAAATTTATGTTTTTATTTATGTTAAAATTTTATTTTAAATTTATGTTTAAATTTATGTTTAAATTTATGTTTAAATTTATGTTTAAATTTATGTTTAAATTTATGTTTAAATTTATGTTTAAATTTATGTTTAAATTTATGTTTAAATTTATGTTTAAATTTATGTTTAAATTTATGTTTAAATTTATGTTTAAATTTATGTTTAAATTTATGTTTAAATTTATGTTTGAATTTATGTTTAAATTTATGTTTAAATTTATGTTTAAATTTATGTTTAAATTTATGTTTAAATTTATGTTTTAATTTTAGTTTAAATTTATGTTTAAATTTATGTTTAAATTTATGTTTAAATTTATGTTTAAATTTATGTTTAAATTTATGTTTAAGTTTATGTTTAAATTTATGTTTAAATTTATGTTTAAATTTATGTTTTTATTTATGTTTAAATTTTTTTTTAAATTTATGTTTAAATTTATGTTTAAATTTATGTTTAAATTTATGTTTAAATTTATGTTTAAATTTATGTTTAAATTTATGTTTAAATTTATGTTTAAATTTATGTTTAAATTTATGTTTAAATTTATGTTTAAATTTATGTTTAAATTTATGTTTAAATTTATGTTTAAATTTATGTTTAAATTTATGTTTAAATTTATGTTTAAATTTATGTTTAAATTTATGTTTAAATTTATGTTTAAATTTATGTTTAAATTTATGTTTTAATTTATGTTTAAATTTATGATTAAATTTATGTTTAAATTTATGTTTAAATTTATGTTTAAATATATGTTTAAATTTATGTTTAAATTTATGTTTAAATTTATGTTTAAATTTATGTTTGAATTTATGTTTAAATTTATGTTTAAATTTATGTTCAAATTTATGTTTAAATTTATGTTTAAGTTTATGTTAAAATTTATGTTTAAATTTATGTTTAAATTTATGTTTAAATTTATATTTAAATTTATGTTTAAATTTATGTTTAAATTTATGTTTTTATTTATGTTTAAATTTATGTTTAAATTTATGTTTAAATTTATGTTTTAATTTTAGTTTAAATTTATGTTTAAATTTATGTTTAAATTTATGTTTAAATTTATGTTTAAATTTATGTTTAAATTTATGTTTAAATTTATGTTTAAATTTATGTTTAAATATATGTTTAAATTTATGTTTAAATTTATGTTTAAATTTATGTTTAAATTTAAACATAAATTTAATCATAAATTTTTTTTTGTTTAAATATATGTTTAAATTTAAACATAAATTTAATCATAAAATTAGACATAAATTAAAACATAAACTTAAATTTAAACATAAACATAAAATTAAACATTCATTTTAAACATAAATTTAAACATTAATTTAAACATAAATTGAAACTTAAATTTAAACATGAACTTAAACATAAACTTAAATATAAACATAAGCATTAACATAAACATAAACGTAAACATTAACTTAAACATAAACATAAACATAAACATAAACATAAACATAAACATAAACATAAACATAAACATAAACATAAACATAAACATAAACATAAACATAAACATAAACTTAAACATAAACAACAACATAAACAAAAACATTATTTTTAATTGTAAAAAAGAATTGAGTCGAAATTCATCATTTGACTCAAATAACATCAAATAATGTCAAATCTAGTCATTTAAACACTAAATTTCCGATAAGTATCCAAACTGAAGGAATTGAATTAATATAATTTGATCCGATTGTTATTGGTACGAATCGAGACGTTTATTATCAAAATAGACCGATTTAATACAAATCGAGTCGATTTGCTGTTGTTGTTATATGTTTATTTAGGTGTATGATTTAGTTTATGTTTAATGCTTATGTTTATGTTTATGTTTATGTTTATGTTTATGTTTATGTTTATGTTTATGTTTATGTTTATGTTTATGTTTATGTTTATGTTTATGTTTATGTTTATGTTTATGTTTATGTTTATGTTTATGTTTATGTTACTGTTTATGTTACTGTTTATGTTTATGTTTATGTTTATGTTTATGTTTATGTTTATGTTTATGTTTATGTTTATGTTTATGTTTATGTTTATGTTAAAGTTTATGTTTTGTTTAAGTTTATGTTTTAATTTATGTTTAAATTTATGTTTAAATTTATGTTTAAATTTATGTTTAAGTTTATGTTAAAATTTATGTTTAAATTTATGTTTAAATTTATGTTTAAATTTATGTTAAAATTTATGTTTAAATTTATGTTTAAATTTATGTTTAAATTTATGTTTAAATTTATGTTTAAATTTATGTTTAAATTTATGTTTTAATTTATGTTTAAATTTATGTTTAAATTTATGTTTAAATTTATGTTTAAATTTATGTTTAAATTTATGTTTAAATTTATGTTTAAATTTATGTTTAAATTTATGTTTAAATTTATGTTTAAATTTAGACATAAATTAAAACATAAACTTAAATTTAAACATTCATTTTAAACATAAATTTAAACATAAATTTAAACATAAATTTAAACATAAATTTAAACATAAATTGAAACATAAATTTAAACATAAACTTAAACATAAACTTAAATATAAACATAAACATTAACATAAACATAAACGTAAACATTAACTTAAACATAAACATAAACATAAACATAAACATAAACATAAACATAAACATAAACATAAACATAAACATAAACATAAACATAAACATAAACATAAACATAAACATAAACATAAACATAAACATAAACATAAACATAAACATAACCATAAACATAAACATAAACATAGACATAGACATAGACATAAACATAAACATAAACATAAACATAAACATAAACATAAACATAAACATAAACATAAACATAAACATAAACATAAACATAAACATAAACATAAACATAAACATAAACATAAACATAAACATAAACATAAACATAAACATAAACATAAACATAAACATAAACATAAACATAAACATAAACATAAACATAAACATAAACATAAACATAAACATAAACATAAACATAAACATAAACATAAACATAAACATAAACATAAACATAAACATAAACATAAACTTAAACATAAACATAAACATAAACATAAACATAAACATAAACATAAACATAAACATATACATAAACATAAACATAAACATAAACATAAACATAAACATAAACATAAACATAAACATAAACATAAACATAAACATAAACATAAACATATACATAAACATAAACATAAACATAAACATAAACATAAACATAAACATAAACATAAACATAAACATAAACATAAACATAAACATAAACATAAACATAAACATAAACAACAACATAAACATAAACATTATTTTTAATTGTAAAAAGAATTGAGTCGAAAATCATCATTTGACTCAAATTACATCAAATAATGTCAAATCTAGTCATTTAAACACTAAATTTCCGATAAATATCCAAACTGAAGGAATTGAATTAAAATAATTTGATCCGATTGTTATTAGTACGAATCGAGACGTTTATTATCAAAATAGACCGATTTAATACAAATCGAGTCGATTTGCAGTTGTTGTTATATGTTTATTTAGGTGTATGATTTAGTTTATGTTTAAAGCTTATGTTTATGTTTATGTTCATGTTCATGTTCATGTTCATGTTTATGTTTATGTTTATGTTTATGTTTATGTTTATGTTTATGTTTATGTTTATGTTTATGTTTATGTTTATGTTTATGTTTATGTTTATGTTTATGTTTATGTTTATGTTTATGTTTATGTTTATGTTTATGTTTATGTTTATGTTTATGTTTATGTTTATGTTTATGTTTATGTTTATGTTTATGTTTATGTTTATGTTTATGTTTATGTTTATGTTTATGTTTATGTTTATGTTTATGTTTATGTTTATGTTTATGTTTATGTTTATGTTTATGTTTATGTTTATGTTTATGTTTATGTTTATGTTTATGTTTATGTTTATGTTTATGTTTATGTTTATGTTTATGTTTATGTTTATGTTTATGTTTATGTTTATGTTTATGTTTATGTTTATGTTTATGTTTATGTTTATGTTTATGTTTATGTTTATGTTTATGTTTATGTTTATGTTTATGTTTATGTTTATGTTTATGTTTATGTTTATGTTTATGTTTATGTTTATGTTTATGTTTATGTTATGTTTATGTTTATGTTTAAATTTATGTTTAAATTTATGTTTAAATTTATGTTTAAATTTATGTTTAAATTTATGTTTAAATTTATGTTTAAATTTATGTTTAAATTTATGTTTAAATTTATGTTTGAATTTATGTTTAAATTTATGTTTAAATTTATGTTTAAATTTATGTTTAAATTTATGTTTAAATTTATGTTTAAATTTATGTTTAAATTTATGTTTAAATTTATGTTTAAATTTATGTTTGAATTTATGTTTAAATTTATGTTTAAATTTATGTTTAAATTTATGTTTAAATTTATGTTTAAATTTATGTTTTAATTTTAGTTTAAATTTATGTTTAAATTTATGTTTAAATTTATGTTTAAATTTATGTTTAAATTTATGTTTAAATTTATGTTTAAGTTTATGTTTAAATTTATGTTTAAATTTATGTTTAAATTTATGTTTTTATTTATGTTAAAATTTTATTTTAAATTTATGTTTAAATTTATGTTTAAATTTATGTTTAAATTTATGTTTAAATTTATGTTTAAATTTATGTTTAAATTTATGTTTAAATTTATGTTTAAATTTATGTTTAAATTTATGTTTAAATTTATGTTTAAATTTATGTTTAAATTTATGTTTAAATTTATGTTTAAATTTATGTTTAAATTTATGTTTAAATTTATGTTTAAATTTATGTTTAAATTTATGTTTAAATTTATGTTTAAATTTATGTTTTAATTTATGTTTAAATTTATGATTAAATTTATGTTTAAATTTATGTTTAAATTTATGTTTAAATTTATGTTTAAATATATGTTTAAATTTATGTTTGAATTTATGTTTAAATTTATGTTTAAATTTATGTTTAAATTTATGTTTGAATTTATGTTTAAATTTATGTTTAAATTTATGTTTAAATTTATGTTTAAATTTATGTTTAAATTTATGTTTAAATTTATGTTTAAATTTATTTGCAGTTGTTGTTATATGTTTATTTAGGTGTATGATTTAGTTTATGTTTAAAGCTTATGTTTATGTTTATGTTTATGTTTATGTTTATGTTTATGTTTATGTTTATGTTTATGTTTATGTTTATGTTTATGTTTATGTTTATGTTTATGTTTATGTTTATGTTTATGTTTATGTTTATGTTTATGTTTATGTTTATGTTTATGTTTATGTTTATGTTTATGTTTATGTTTATGTTTATGTTTATGTTTATGTTTATGTTTATGTTTATGTTTATGTTTATGTTTATGTTTATGTTTATGTTTATGTTTATGTTTATGTTTATGTTTATGTTTATGTTTATGTTTATGTTTATGTTTATGTTTAAATTTATGTTTAAATTTATGTTTAAATTTATGTTTTAATTTTAGTTTAAATTTATGTTTAAATTTATGTTTAAATTTATGTTTTTATTTATGTTTAAATTTATGTTTAAATTTATGTTTAAATTTATGTTTTAATTTTGGTTTAAATTTATGTTTAAATTTATGTTTAAATTTATGTTTTAATTTATGTTTAAATTTAGGTTTAAATATATGTTAAAATTTATGTTTAAATTTATGTTTAAATTTATGTTTTAATTTATGTTTAAATTTATGTTTAAATTTATGTTTAAATTTATGTTTAAGTTTATGTTTAAATTTATGTTTAAATTTATGTTTAAATTTATGTTTAAATTTATGTTTAAATTTATGTTTAAATTTATGTTTAAATACATGTTTAAATTTATGTTTAAATTTATGTTTAAATTTATGTTTAAATTTATGTTTTAATTTTAGTTTAAATTTATGTTTAAATAAATGTTTAAATTTATGTTTAAATTTATGTTTAAATTTATGTTTTAATTTATGTTTAAATTTATGTTTAAATTTATGTTTAAATTTATGTTTAAGTTTATGTTAAAATTTATGTTTAAATTTATGTTTAAATTTATGTTTAAATTTATGTTTAAATTTATGTTTAAATTTATGTTTAAATTTATGTTTTTATTTATGTTTAAATTTATGTTTAAATTTATGTTTAAATTTATGTTTTAATTTTAGTTTAAATTTATGTTTAAATTTATGTTTTAATTTATGTTTAAATTTATGTTTAAATATATGTTTAAATTTATGTTTAAACTTATGTTTAAATTTATGTTTAAATTTATGTTTAAATTTATGTTTAAATTTATGTTTAAATTTATGTTTAAATTTATGTTTTTATTTATGTTTAAATTTATGTTTAAATTTATGTTTAAATTTATGTTTTAATTTTAGTTTAAATTTATGTTTAAATTTATGTTTAAACTTATGTTTAAATTTATGTTTAAATTTATGTTTAAATTTATGTTTAAATTTATGTTTAAATTTATGTTTAAATTTATGTTTAAATTTATGTTTAAATTTATGTTTAAATTTATGTTTAAATTTATGTTTAAATTTATGTTTAAATTTATGTTTAAGTTTATGTTTAAATTTATGTTTAAATTTATGTTTAAATTTATGTTTAAATTTATTTTTAAATTTATGTTTAAATTTATGTTTAAATTTATGTTTAAGTTTATGTTTAAGTTTATGTTTTAATTTATGTTTAAATTTATGTTTAAATTTATGTTTAAATTTATGTTTAAATTTATGTTTAAATTTATGTTTAAATTTTATTTAAATTTATGTTTAAATTTATTTTTAAATTTATGTTTAAATTTATGTTTAAATTTATGTTTAAGTTTATGTTTAAGTTTATGTTTTAATTTATGTTTAAATTTATGTTTAAATTTATGTTTAAATTTATGTTTAAATTTATGTTTAAATTTTATTTAAATTTATTTTTTAATTTATGTTTAAATTTATGTTTTAAATTATGTTAAAATTAATGTTTAAATTTATGTTTAAATTTATGTTTAAATTTATGTTTAAATTTATGTTTAAATTTATGTTTAAATTTATGTTTAAATTTATGTTTAAATTTATGTTTTTATTTATGTTTAAATTTATGTTTTAATTTTAGTTTAAATTTATGTTTAAGTTTATGTTAAAATTTATGTTTAAATTTATGTTTAAATTTATGTTTAAATTTATGTTTAAATTTATGTTTAAATTTATGTTTTTATTTATGTTTAAATTTATGTTTTAATTTTAGTTTAAATTTATGTTTAAATTTATGTTTAAATTTATGTTTAAATTTATGTTTAAATTTATGTTTAAATTTATGTTTAAATTTATGTTTAAATTTATGTTTAAATTTATGTTTAAATTTATGTTTAAATTTATGTTTAAATTTATGTTTAAATTTATGTTTAAATTTATGTTTAAATTTATGTTTAAATTTATGTTTAAATTTATGTTTAAATTTATGTTTAAATTTATGTTTAAATTTATGTTTAAATTTATGTTTAAATTTATGTTTAAATTTATGTTTAAATTTATGTTTAAATTTATGTTTAAATTTATGTTTAAATTTATGTTTAAATTTATGTTTAAATTTATGTTTAAATTTATGTTTAAATTTATGTTTAAATTTATGTTTAAATTTATGTTTAAATTTATGTTTAAATTTATGTTTAAATTTATGTTTAAATTTATGTTTAAATTTATGTTTAAATTAATGTTTAAATTTATGTTTAAATTTATGTTTAAATTTATGTTTTTATTTATGTTTAAATTTATGTTTAAATTTATGTTTAAATTTATGTTTTAATTTTAGTTTAAATTTATGTTTTAATTTTAGTTTAAATTTATGTTTAAATTTATGTTTAAATTTATGTTTTTATTTATGTTTAAATTAATGTTTAAATTTATGTTTAAATTTATGTTTAAATTTATGTTTAAATTTATGTTTTAATTTATGTTTAAATTTATGTTTAAATTTATGTTTTTATTTATGTTTAAATTTATGTTTAAATTTATGTTTAAATTTATGTTTTAATTTTAGTTTAAATTTATGTTTAAATTTATGTTTAAATTTATGTTTAAATTTATGTTTAAATTTATGTTTAAGTTTATGTTTAAATTTATGTTTAAATTTATGTTTAAATTTATGTTTAAATTTATGTTTAAATATATGTTTAAATTTATGTTCAAATTTATGTTTAAATTTATGTTTAAATTTATGTTTAAATTTATGTTTAAATTCATGTTTAAATTTATGTTTAAATTTATGTTTTAATTTATGTTTAAATTTATGTTTAAATTTATGTTTAAATTTATGTTTAAGTTTATGTTAAAATTTATGTTTAAATTTATGTTTAAATTTATGTTTAATTTTATGTTTAAATTTATGTTTAAATTTATGTTTAATTTTATGTTTAAATTTATGTTTAAATTTATGTTTAAATTTATGTTTAAATTTAGACATAAATTAAAACATAAACTTAAATTTAAACATTCATATTAAACATAAATTTAAACATTCATATTAAACATAAATTTAAACATAAATTTAAACATTCATATTAAACATAAATTTAAACATAAATTTAAACATAAATTAAAACATTAATTTAAACATAAATTGAAACATAAATTTAAACATAAACATAAACATAAACATAAACATAAACATAAACATAAACATAAACATAAACATAAACATAAACATAAACATAAACATAAACATAAACATAAACATAAACATAAACATAAACATAAACATAAACATAAACATAAACATAAACATTAACTTAAACATAAACATAAACATAAACATAAACATAAACATAAACATAAACATAAACATAAACATAAACATAAACTTAAACATAAACAACAACATAAACATAAACATTATTTTTAATTGTAAAAAAGAATTGAGTCGAAAATCATCATTTGACTCAAATTACATCAAATAATGTCAAATCTAGTCATTTAAACACTAAATTTCCGAGTCGATTTGCAGTTGTTGTTATATGTTTATTTAGGTGTAATTTAGTTTATGTTTAAAGCTTATGTTTATGTTTATGTTCATATTTATGTTTATGTTTATGTTTATGTTTATGTTTATGTTTATGTTTATGTTTATGTTTATGTTTATGTTTATGTTTATGTTTATGTTTATGTTTATGTTTATGTTTATGTTTATGTTTATGTTTATGTTTATGTTTATGTTTATGTTTATGTTTATGTTTATGTTTATGTTTATGTTTATGTTTATGTTTATGTTTATGTTTATGTTTATGTTTATGTTTATGTTTATGTTTATGTTTATGTTTATGTTTATGTTTATGTTTATGTTTATGTTTATGTTTATGTTTATGTTTATGTTTATGTTTATGTTTATGTTTATGTTTATGTTTATGTTTATGTTTATGTTTATGTTTATGTTTATGTTTATGTTTATGTTTATGTTTATGTTTATGTTTATGTTTATGTTTATGTTTAAATTTATGTTTAAATTTATGTTTAAATTTATGTTTAAATTTATGTTTAAATTTATGTTTAAATTTATGTTTTTATTTATGTTTAAATTTATGTTTAAATTTATGTTTAAATTTATGTTTAAATTTATGTTTACGTTTATGTTTAAATTTATGTTTAAATTTATGTTTAAATTTATGTTTAAATTTATGTTTAAATTTATGTTTAAATTTATGTTTAAATTTATGTTTAAATTTATGTTTTAATTTATGTTTAAATTTATGTTTAAATTTATGTTTAAATATATGTTTAAATTTATGTTTAAATTTATGTTTAAATTTATGTTTAAATTTATGTTTAAATTTATGTTTAAATTCATGTTTAAATTTATGTTTAAATTTATGTTTTAATTTATGTTTAAATTTATGTTTAAATTTATGTTTAAATTTATGTTTAAGTTTATGTTAAAATTTATGTTTAAATTTATGTTTAAATTTATGTTTAAATTTATGTTTAAATTTATGTTTAAATTTAGACATAAATTAAAACATAAACTTAAATTTAAACATTCATATTAAACATAAATTTAAACATAAATTGAAACATAAATTTAAACATAAACTTAAACATAAACTTAAACATAAACTTAAACATAAACTTAAATATAAACATAAACATTAACATAAACATAAACGTAAACATTAATTTAAACATAAACATAAACATAAACATAAACATAAACATAAACATAAACATAAACATAAACATAAACATAAACATAAACATAAACATAAACATAAACATAAACATAAACATAAACATAAACATAAACATAAACTTAAACATAAACATAAACATAAACATAAACATAAACATAAACATAAACATAAACATAAACATAAACATAAACATAAACATAAACATAAACATAAACATAAACATAAACATAAACATAAACATAAACATAAACATAAACATAAACATAAACATAAACATAAACATAAACATAAACTTAAACATAAACAACAACATAAACATAAACATTATTTTTAATTGTAAAAAAGAATTGAGTCGAAAATCATCATTTGACTCAAATTACATCAAATAATGTCAAATCTAGTCATTTAAACACTAAATTTCCGATAAGTATCCAAACTGAAGAAATTGAATTAAAATAATTTGATCCGATTGTTATTAGTACGAATCGAGACGTTTATTATCAAAATAGACCGATTTAATACAAATCGAGTCGATTTGCAGTTGTTGTTATATGTTTATTTAGGTGTAATTTAGTTTATGTTTAAAGCTTATGTTTATGTTCATGTTTATGTTTATGTTTATGTTTATGTTTATGTTTATGTTTATGTTTATGTTTATGTTTATGTTTATGTTTATGTTTATGTTTATGTTTATGTTTATGTTTATGTTTATGTTTATGTTTATGTTTATGTTTATGTTTATGTTTATGTTTATGTTTATGTTTATGTTTATGTTTATGTTTATGTTTATGTTTATGTTTATGTTTATGTTTATGTTTATGTTTATGTTTATGTTTATGTTTATGTTTATGTTTATGTTTATGTTTATGTTTATGTTTATGTTTATGTTTATGTTTATGTTTATGTTTATGTTTATGTTTATGTTTATGTTTATGTTTATGTTTATGTTTATGTTTATGTTTATGTTTATGTTTATGTTTATGTTTATGTTTATGTTTATGTTTATGTTTATGTTTATGTTTATGTTTATGTTTATGTTTATGTTTATGTTTATGTTTATGTTTATGTTTATGTTTATGTTTATGTTTATGTTTATGTTTATGTTTATGTTTATGTTTATGTTTATGTTTATGTTTATGTTTATGTTTATGTTTATGTTTATGTTTATGTTTATGTTTATGTTTATGTTTATGTTTATGTTTATGTTTATGTTTATGTTTATGTTTATGTTTATGTTTATGTTTATGTTTATGTTTATGTTTATGTTTATGTTTATGTTTATGTTTATGTTTATGTTTATGTTTATGTTAATGTTAATGTTAATGTTAATGTTAATGTTTATGTTTATGTTTATGTTTATGTTTATGTTTATGTTTATGTTTATGTTTATGTTTATGTTTATGTTTATGTTTATGTTTATGTTTATGTTTATGTTTATGTTTATGTTTATGTTTATGTTTATGTTTATGTTTATGTTTATGTTTATGTTTATGTTTATGTTTATGTTTATGTTTATGTTTATGTTTATGTTTATGTTTATGTTTATGTTTATGTTTATGTTTATGTTTATGTTTATGTTTATGTTTATGTTTATGTTTATGTTTATGTTTATGTTTATGTTTATGTTTATGTTTATGTTTATGTTTATGTTTATGTTTATGTTTATGTTTATGTTTATGTTTATGTTTATGTTTATGTTTATGTTTATGTTTATGTTTATGTTTATGTTTATGTTTATGTTTATGTTTATGTTTATGTTTATGTTTATGTTTATGTTTATGTTTATGTTTATGTTTATGTTTATGTTTATGTTTATGTTTACGTTTATGTTTATGTTTATGTTTATGTTTATGTTTATGTTTATGTTTATGTTTATGTTTATGTTTAAATTTATGTTTAAATTTATGTTTAAATTTATGTTTTAATTTTAGTTTAAATTTATGTTTAAATTTATGTTTAAATTTATGTTTAAATTTATGTTTTTATTTATGTTTAAATTTATGTTTAAATTTATGTTTAAATTTATGTTTAAATATATGTTTAAATTTATGTTCAAATTTATGTTTAAATTTATGTTTAAATTTATGTTTAAATTTATGTTTAAATTCATGTTTAAATTTATGTTTAAATTTATGTTTTAATTTATGTTTAAATTTATGTTTAAATTTATGTTTAAATTTATGTTTAAGTTTATGTTAAAATTTATGTTTAAATTTATGTTTAAATTTATGTTTAAATTTATGTTTAAATTTATGTTTAAATTTAGACATAAATTAAAACATAAACTTAAATTTAAACATTCATATTAAACATAAATTTTAACATAAATTTAAACATAAATTTAAACATAAATTTTAACATAAATTTAAACATAAATTTAAACATTAATTTAAACATAAATTGAAACATAAATTTAAACATAAACTTAAACATAAACTTAAATATAAACATAAACATTAACATAAACATAAACGTAAACATAAACATAAACATAAACATAAACATAAACATAAACATAAACATAAACATAAACATAAACATAAACATAAACATAAACATAAACATAAACATAAACATAAACATAAACATAAACATAAACATAAACATAAACATAAACATAAACATAAACATAAACATAAACATAAACATAAACATAAACATAAACATAAACATAAACATAAACATAAACATAAACATAAACATAAACATAAACATAAACATAAACATAAACATAAACATAAACATAAACATAAACATAAACATAAACATAAACATAAACATAAACATAAACATAAACATAAACATAAACATAAACATAAACATAAACATAAACATAAACATAAACATAAACATAAACATAAACATAAACATAAACATAAACATAAACATAAACATAAACTTAAACATAAACAACAACATAAACATAAACATTATTTTTAATTGTAAAAAAGAATTGAGTCGAAAATCATCATTGGACTCAAATTACATCAAATAATGTCAAATCTAGTCATTTAAACACTAAATTTCCGATAAGTATCCAAACTGAAGGAATTGAATTAAAATAATTTGATCCGATTGTTATTAGTACGAATCGAGACGTTTATTATCAAAATAGACCGATTTAATACAAATCGAGTCGATTTGCAGTTGTTGTTATATGTTTATTTAGGTGTAATTTAGTTTATGTTTAAAGCTTATGTTTATGTTTATGTTCATATTTACGTTTATGTTTATGTTTATGTTTATGTTTATGTTTATGTTTATGTTTATGTTTATGTTTATGTTTATGTTTATGTTTATGTTTATGTTTATGTTTATGTTTATGTTTATGTTTATGTTTATGTTTATGTTTATGTTTATGTTTATGTTTATGTTTATGTTTATGTTTATGTTTATGTTTATGTTTATGTTTATGTTTATGTTTATGTTTATGTTTATGTTTATGTTTATGTTATGTTTATGTTTATGTTTATGTTTATGTTTATGTTTATGTTTATGTTTATGTTTATGTTTATGTTTATGTTTATGTTTATGTTTATGTTTATGTTTATGTTTATGTTTATGTTTATGTTTATGTTTATGTTTATGTTTATGTTTATGTTTATGTTTATGTTTATGTTTATGTTTATGTTTATGTTTATGTTTATGTTTATGTTTATGTTTATGTTTATGTTTATGTTTATGTTTATGTTTATGTTTATGTTTATGTTTATGTTTATGTTTATGTTTATGTTTAAATTTATGTTTAAATTTATGTTTAAATTTATGTTTTTATTTATGTTTAAATTTATGTTTAAATTTATGTTTTAATTTATGTTTAAATTTATGTTTAAATTTAAATTTATGTTTAAATTTATGTTTAAATTTATGTTTAAGTTTATGTTTAAGTTTATGTTTTAATTTATGTTTAAATTTATGTTTAAATTTATGTTTAAATTTATGTTTTAATTTATGTTTAAATTTATGTTTAAATTTTATTTAAATTTATGTTTTAATTTATGTTTAAATTTATGTTTTAATTTATGTTTAAGTTTATGTTTAAATTTATGTTTTAATTTATGTTTAAATTTTTTTTTAAATTTATGTTAAATTTTATGTTTAAATTTATGTTTAAATTTATGTTTAAATTTATTTTTAAATTTATGTTTAAATTTAGACATAAATTAAAACATAAACTTAAATTTAAACATAAATTGAAACATAAATTTAAACATAAACTTAAACATAAACTTAAATATAAACATAAACATTAACATAAACATAAACGTAAACATTAACTTAAACATATACATAAACATAAACATAAACATAAACATAAACATAAACATAAACATAAACATAAACATAAACATAAACATAAACATAAACATAAACATAAACATAAACATAAACATAAACATAAACATAAACATAAACATAAACATAAACATAAACATAAACATAAACATAAACATAAACATAAACATAAACATAAACATAAACATAAACATAAACATAAACATAAACATAAACATAAACATAAACATAAACATAAACATAAACATAAACATAAACATAAACATAAACATAAACATAAACATAAACATAAACATAAACATAAACATAAACATAAACATAAACATAAACATAAACATAAACATAAACATAAACTTAAACATAAACAACAACATAAACATAAACATTATTTTTAATTGTAAAAAAGAATTGAGTCGAAAATCATCATTTGACTCAAATTACATCAAATAATGTCAAATCTAGTCATTTAAACACTAAATTTCCGATAAGTATCCAAACTGAAGGAATTGAATTAAAATAATTTGATCCGATTGTTATTAGTACGAATCGAGACGTTTATTATCAAAATAGACCGATTTAATACAAATCGAGTCGATTTGCAGTTGTTGTTATATTTTTATTTAGGTGTATGATTTAGTTTATGTTTAAAGCTTATGTTTATGTTTATGTTCTTGTTTATGTTTATGTTTATGTTTATGTTTATGTTTATGTTTATGTTTATGTTTATGTTTATGTTTATGTTTATGTTTATGTTTATGTTTATGTTTATGTTTATGTTTATGTTTATGTTTATGTTTATGTTTATGTTTATGTTTATGTTTATGTTTATGTTTATGTTTATGTTTATGTTTATGTTTATGTTTATGTTTATGTTTATGTTTATGTTTATGTTTATGTTTAAATTTATGTTTAAATTTATGTTTAAATTTATGTTTAAATTTATGTTTAAGTTTATGTTTAAATTTATGTTTAAATATATGTTTAAATTTATGTTTAAATTTATGTTTAAATTTATGTTTTAATTTTAGTTTAAATTTATGTTTAAATTTATGTTTAAATTTATGTTTAAATTTATGTTTAAGTTTATGTTTAAATTTATGTTTAAATTTATGTTTAAATTTATGTTTAAATTTATGTTTAAATTTATGTTTAAATTTATGTTTAAATTTATGTTTAAATTTATGTTTTCATTTATGTTTAAATTTATGTTTAAATTTATGTTTAAATTTATGTTTAAATTTATGTTTAAATTTATGCATAAATTTATGTTTAAATTTATGTTTAAGTTTATGTTTAAGTTTATGTTTTAAATTATGTTTAAATTTATGTTAAAATTTATGTTTAAATTTATGTTAAAATTTATGTTTAAATTTATGTTTTAATTTATGTTTAAATTTATGTTTAAATTTATGTTTAAATTTATGTTTAAATTTATGTTTAAATTTATGTTTAAATTTATGTTTAAATTTATGTTTAAGTTTATGTTTAAGTTTATGTTTTAATTTATGTTTTAATTTATGTTTAAATTTATGTTTAAATTTATGTTTTTATTTATGTTTAAATTTATGTTTAAATTTATGTTTAAATTTATGTTTTAATTTTAGTTTAAATTTATGTTTAAATTTATGTTTAAATTTATGTTTAAATTTATGTTTAAGTTTATGTTTAAATTTATGTTTAAATTTATGTTTAAATTTATGTTTAAATTTATGTTTTTATTTATGTTTAAATTTATGTTTAAATTTATGTTTAAATTTATGTTTTAATTTTAGTTTAAATTTATGTTTAAATTTATGTTTAAATTTATGTTTAAATTTATGTTTAAGTTTATGTTTAAATTTATGTTTAAATTTATGTTTAAATTTATTTTCAAATTTTAGTTTAAATTTATGTTTAAATTTATGTTTAAAGTTATGTTTAAGTTTATGTTTAAATTTATGTTTAAATTTATGTTTAAATTTATGTTTAAATTTATGTTTTTATTTATGTTTAAATTTATGTTTAAATTTATGTTTAAATTTATGTTTTAATTTTAGTTTAAATTTATGTTTAAATTTATGTTTAAATTTATGTTTAAATTTATGTTTAAATTTATGTTTTTATTTATGTTTAAATTTATGTTTAAATTTATGTTTAAATTTATGTTTAAATTTATGTTTAAATTTATGTTTAAATTTATGTTTTAATTTATGTTTAAATTTATGTTTAAGTTTATGTTTAAATTTATGTTTAAATTTTTGTTTAAATTTATGTTTAAACTTATGTTTAAATTTATGTTTAAATTTATGTTTAAATTTATGTTTAAATTTATGTTTTAATTTATGTTTAAATTTATGTTTAAATTTATGTTTAAATTTATGTTTAAATTTATGTTCAAATTTATGTTTAAATTTATGTTTAAATTTATGTTTAAATTTATGTTTAAATATATGTTTAATTTTATGTTTAAATTTATGTTTAAATTTATGTTTAAATTTATGTTTAAATTTATGTTTAAATTTATGTTTAAATTTATGTATAAATTTATGTTTAAATTTATGTTTAAGTTTATGTTTAAGTTTATGTTTTAATTTATGTTTAAATTTATGTTAAAATTTATGTTTAAATTTATGTTAAAATTTATGTTTAAATTTATGTTTTAATTTATGTTTAAATTTATGTTTAAATTTATGTTTAAATTTATGTTTAAATTTATGTTTAAATTTATGTTTAAATTTATGTTTAAATTTATGTTTAAGTTTATGTTTAAGTTTATGTTTTAATTTATGTTTAAATTTATATTTAAATTTATGTTTAAATTTATGTTTAAATTTATGTTTTAATTTATGTTTAAATTTATGTTTAAATTTATGTTTAAATTTATATTTAAATTTATGTTTAAATTTATGTTTAAATTTATGTTTAAATTTATGTTTAAATTTTATTAAAATTTTTGTTTTAATTTATGTTTAAATTTATGTTTTAATTTATGTTTAAGTTTATGTTTAAATTTATGTTTTAATTTATGTTTAAATTTTTTTTTAAATTTATGTTAAATTTTATGTTTAAATTTATGTTTAAATTTATGTATAAATTTATGTTTAAATTTAGACATAAATTAAAACATAAACTTAAATTTAAACATTCATTTTAAACATAAATTTAAACATAAATTTAAACATAAATTTAAACATTAATTTAAACATAAATTGAAACATAAATTTAAACATAAACTTAAACATAAACTTAAATATAAACATAAACATTAACATAAACATAAACGTAAACATTAACTTAAACATAAACATAAACATAAACATAAACATAAACATAAACATAAACAAAAACATAAACATAAACATAAACATAAACATAAACATAAACATAAACATAAACATAAACATAAACATAAACATAAACATAAACATAAACATAAACATAAACATAAACATAAACATAAACATAAACATAAACATAAACATAAACATAAACATAAACATAAACATAAACATAAACATAAACATAAACATAAACATAAACATAAACATAAACATAAACTTAAACATACATTAGCAAAAGATTAAACATAAACTAAATCATCCACGTAAATAAACTTATAACATCTTCAAATCGACTCGATTTGTATTAAATCGGTGTATTTTGATAATAAACGTCTCGATTCGTACCAATAACAATCGGATCAAATTATTTTAAATCAATTCCATCAGTTTGGATACTTATCGGAAATTTAGTGTCTAAAATAATCAGTATTGACATTATTTGATGTAATTTGAGTGAAATGATGATTTTCGACTTAATTCGTTTTTACAATTAAAAATAATTATTTTAAATCTTTTGAAATAGACTGATTTGTTAATTTTTATATTTTTATTAATGTTTGAATTTATATTTAAGTTTAAGTTTAAATTTATGTTTAAATTTATGTTTAAATTTATGTTTAAATTTATGTTTGAATTTATGTTTAAATTTATGTTTAAATTTATGTTTAAATTTATGTTTAAATTTATGTTTAAGTTTATGTTTAAGTTTATGTTTAAATTTATGTTTAAGTTTATGTTTAAGTTTATGTTTAGGTTTATGTTTAAGTTTATGTCTAAGTTTATGTTTGAATTTATGTTTTAATTTATGTTTAAATTTATGTTTAAATTTATGTTTGAATTTATGTTTAAATTTATGTTTAAATTTATGTTTAAATTTATGTTTAAATTTATGCTTAAATTTACATTTTAATTTATGTTTAATTTTATGTTTAAATTTATGTTTAAATTTATGTTTAAATTTATGCTTTATTACCACTATCGGTAAATAGAAATAGTTTGCCTCGGCGTAGCACAGTGGAGACGGGGTGGTTCGACGTTCGGACGGACAGGAAGGGAGTGTCGAGGTGCCAGAAGGGCGCCACGTAATTTTAATCTAAAACTACGAAAAATAAAATATATAGGTTCAATAATAAAAGTATATTCAAAAAAAATATATATCAATAAAAAAAATATATACACAACAACCAGAGTAAAGTTCGCAATATTCTGCTCACAAAAAAAAAGAAATATAACAAACAAAAATAGTCACTGATGGCTTCGGCAGCCTCAAGCCGTTACACCTCCAACGAGCAGATCCTGGATCACCAGAAAGGGAAATTAGGTGGACCACCACTCCTAAAATCCTCGTTCCGCGACGTTGGTAATCTCCGAGCTGGCTCGGACTCTTCTTCAAGCCGAAGACAGAGCGTACCACCAACACTGCGTAACTTCTCGGTCGCTGGATGATAGCTAGCTTGGCTCGCCGAAAATAAAATCACTGACAATATAATACAGAAAATATGTACCTTTATGAAACACTGCAGACTGTAGCACGAAACCCTGGCTGTCTACTCAGTCACTACTGAATAGTTACTGAATTCTCTCCATTTTTGGGTCGGCTTTTATATCAGTAGTTATATAATTTATTTGATAAAATTTATCGAAGTATGATTAAAACTTATGTAATAGATTAAAATAACGATGTTTCATTCTGTGCTGTCACAGAATCTCCCCCTCTTCTTCGGGGCGATTTTCATCGAAAATCGAATCTGGTGGGTGAGCCTTCAAATCCTTGACGTGCCAGTTTCCTCTACTTCTCCCATCTTCATCCATCAACTCATACGTCCACGTTGAGACCTTTTTCTTGATCACAAATGGACCGGTGAACTTAGGAGCGAGTTTGGCGGAAAAATGTCGTGTGGCATCCGAAAGCACGTAGTTCTTCTTCCAGACTCTGTCCCCGACAGAATAGGTGATTGGTCTTCTTCGGAGGTTATAGCGATTAGCCGATTTTTGATGAGCGGCTAATAAACGTTGGTTGATATTGGCATATATGGTCTTGAACATATTTTCTCGGTTATCGTGAACGTCTTCGGCAGCAGGGACTTTCATCGAGAAACTTCGTCCATCTGCCATCATCTCACGACCGAAATTGACAAAATACGGAGTGTGGCCAGTAACTTCATGTTTAGATGTTCTTAAGGCACACGCAACCTTGGGTAGATGTTCATCCCATCTTCTTTGATCGTCTTTGATGTAAGAAGAAATCATCGTCTTTACTACTCTGTTCACTCTTTCAGCAGGATTGGCTTGCGGATGATATGCAGCGTTGAACAGAATCTTGGAACCGTATTTCTTCGTCATATTCATGAATTCTTTACTTCGGTATTGAACTCCATTATCACATATAATGTATTCAGGCACTCCAAACATCATGAAAACTTCATCTTCTATCTTCTCACAGACCTTCTTTGCCGTCGCATTCCGCAACGCGAAAAGAAGTGTAAACTTGCTAAAACAATCTGTGACGACTAAGATATAGCAATGACCCTTCGTAGATCTGGGTAAAGGTCCCATGATGTCGGTGCAAATGGTTCGCCACGGTTGTGTAATGGTATGTCGTTGACCCATCAGTCCTGGTTGTGCTCTTTGCTCAACCTTGTGCTGAATACAAGTGCGACATCCACGAACATACCTCGTGACATCAGCTCGCATTTTCGGCCAGTAATACTGTTGAGCCAGTCGTGAGAATGTTTTGTAGATACCCAGGTGTCCAGAAGTTGGTGCGTCGTGACTGTCTTCTAACACTTGGGAACGACACTCTTTTGGCACGACCATTCTCCACGAACTGCTTGCCTCATTGTTCACTGATGCGACATGTTTAAAAAGTACGCCATCTTCGACTCGCCAATCTTTCATCGACAACGGCGTTTTCTGAACTTTGTCCATTGTTCTGAGATACCACTTGTCTTTGACATCAGCGGGTATCTCCAGAAAGTCAACGTTAACAGATCTTGACAAAGCATCTGGTACCACGTTGTCCTTGCCTTTTCGATGTATGATGTCGAACGTATATTGTTGGAGACGAACTGCCCACCGAGCTAATCTTCCTGTTGGGTCTTTTAGGTTATGAAGCCAAATGAGAGAGTGGTGGTCAGTGATCACCGTAAACCTGGAGCCTTCCAAATATGGCCTTAACTTCTCCACGGCCCATATCACTGCCAAGCATTCTCTCTCGGTGGTGGAATAATTACGTTCGGCTCGATTGAGGGATCGGCTTGCGTAACAAATAACGTGTTCGCCGTCTGCATGGTGTTGTGTTAATACAGCACCGATGCCATATCCACTAGCGTCGGTCTGCACCACGAATGGTATGTCAAAATCAGGGCATGTCAAAATTGGTGCTGCTACCAATGCTTCCTTTATCGTGTGGAATGACGCCTCACACTCGGGGGACCACATCCACTTTTTATTTTTCTTCAGAAGATCGGTCATCGGAGCGATAATAGAAGAAAAGTTCGGTATGAATCTTCTATACCACGAAGCCATTCCTATGATTCTCCGGACTTCCGAAATATTGCTTGGAGATTTAATGTCCAAAATGGCAGCCACTTTATCGGGATCCACATGTAGACCTTGTCGATTAACAATGTACCCTAGGTAACGCAGTTCCGATCGACAGATCATACATTTGTCCTTACTCAATGACAAGCCTGCCTTTATAAGACGTTGGAATATCTCTTCTAGGACCTTGAGATGTTCTTCGAATGTAGGTGTCACCACAATTATATCGTCAAGATATACAAATACGTATGGCTCTAGTTCGGGACCCAAGACGGTATCAATCAGGCGTTGCCACGTAGCCGGGGCGTTGTGAAGCCCGAATGGCATTCGACGAAACTGGAAAAGTCCTCGTCCTGGTACTGTGAATGCCGTTTTGTCCCTACTTGCTTCTGCCACAGGTATTTGCCAATACGCAGATTTTAAATCTAGCGAAGACAGAAATTGTGCGTTCCTCAATTTATCTAGGATGGCACTGACGTATGGTAGAGGGTAAGCATCTCGTCGTGTTACACTGTTCAATTTTCTGTAATCGACACAGAAACGATAGCCGCCGTCCTTCTTCTTCACCAACAAGATTGGTGACGACCACGCGTTTGTTGAAGGTTCTACGATGCCATTCTCTAGCATCTGCTGTAGTTCTAAGTCGATTTGCTGCTGGATCTTCGGTGATACAGGATAATATCTTTGTTTTATCGGAGATGAATTAACAATGATGGTATGCTCTACCAGTGACGTACATCCTAATTTGTTGGACACTTGTGGAAAATAAGTCTCTAGTAACGTGTTCAATCTAGCTTGATCAGGTGGGTCTAGATCTGTTGGTTCTTGGCATCTTGGAGGAATATCGACCACGTCTACGTATTCGTCCGCTAGGAAACATACCCCTCTACGCACGTCCGGTACGATCCCCATTGTACGCCAAAAGTCTAACCCAAGAAGCAAGGTTGGCTTAAGATTTGGAACAACCAAGATATCTACAAGCTTCGTCTGACGTTGAACGGTAATTGGAGTCTGCACTACCCCATTACTCTGTACTTGCTCTCCATTCGCGACTGTGCAATTGGAAAGACAACTTCGATCGATGCACAGGCCAAGACCTTCAAGAATGGACCATCCCTTCTTGTTCACAATTGACCGTGATGCACCTGAGTCAAGAAGTCCATACATACTTCGACCAAGTACGTTGATCTTGAGATAAGGTCTATCATCACCATCCATTTGAGATAACAATAAGTCGATTTTAGTCTTCGTTGCAGATGTTTGTCTCTCAGCCGACTTGTGGGAAGATTTTGAGGTCATCATACGGCTGTCTAATGACCCGTATTGTCGTTTTTTGCTGAAGCCTTACGACTCTTGCAGCAAGGACAGGAACCCTTCACGACGTTTTTCTTTCCACAGCCGTAACAGAACATCGACCGCGGAGACTGACAATTTTTAAATGCATGGCCGGATTTTTGACAGTTCCAGCATGCCTTGGACGATGGATTGTCAGCAACGGCGTTGACTGCATATGACTTCCCTCGACTGGTACGATGGTAAGCCAGGTCGGGTTCCAGGAAACTACCCGAGGTGCTCGGCGTTCGGAACGACTCTACGGATGACTTGGTTCGTTCTAAGCGTCGTCCGTATGACAGCAACTCGTCGATGGTGTTGACTGTCACCAGACATAATCTCTCCTGGTAGAATGGGGAGATATTCTGCATTAGAATCTTAAGTTTAGCAGATTCTGTAACATTTTCGCTCAACCTAGCGAATAAGTTGACCATGACGGCGATGTATATGCCTATGGGCTCGTCCGGTCCTTGGGTCCTCTGCTTGATTTCGATCCACAAGCGGTCATCGTAATCAAAGGGCTGGAATTGCTCCTTTAGCTTCTGTCGAAGTCCCGCCCACGAACGGATGCTGTGACGCACTGCTCGAAACCAGACCAATGCAGAGCCCGTAAACAGATCTACGGCTGAACTCCACAGTTGCACATCATCGACGTTACGCGCGACCTTTAATTCGTCGACACGTTCAAGAAACGCACACACACTAATGGTACCAGAATCACCACTGAACTTTAAGTCCCACTTTGACACTGGCACAGATTTACAATATTGACTATGTCTAAGTTTAACATCTAATTCTATTGGATCTAGATCCAGGATGGTCGTGTTATGAGCGTCATTACTGGCGGGGTTATTCAAATTTATGTGAGTTACATTTAACACATCATCAATGTTGGGGGCGGTTCCAACCTTTGATTCAAGATCCGCACCTAATGCTAAGATCTTGCTCAAAAGTTTGGACCGTCTTACCGCGTTATCTCGATCAGAATTATCGAATCGATCGACCCTGTCAATCAGGTGAGCTAACTTAGACTCGATTTTTTTGTACTCCCCACTAGTTTTCTGCCCTTGAAATTGGCCAATCAAAACCGCGATTTCTTGGACTTTGTTACTGCAGGTTTCAAATTCCTCATCGAGATCGATATCGAATTGAGGGTAGGTCAGCGATTGGCCATCTTTCTCCCTTCGCAACACCTGCCGCAAACACTTGCGCATTTCCTCAACCGTACCGACCTCGACGAAACCTCTCACCAATAACTCATAACATAACTCATCCTTCGCTAACCTATCTATGTCTAACTTATATGACATTATTGAAACTATATATATCAACAAAAATACAGTGAAACAAAACAAAAAAATTAACACAATTAGAAAAACGTACCCGCGACACTACCTCCAATCGTCCGAACACACAAACGTTATCCACCTGCTCACGCAGTCGGCCAAGCCCCACGTTGGGCGCCAAAATTCTATTACCACTATCGGTAAATAGAAATAGTTTGCCTCGGCGTAGCACAGTGGAGACGGGGTGGTTCGACGTTCGGACGGACAGGAAGGGAGTGTCGAGGTGCCAGAAGGGCGCCACGTAATTTTAATCTAAAACTACGAAAAATAAAATATATAGGTTCAATAATAAAAGTATATTCAAAAAAAATATATATCAATAAAAAAAATATATACACAACAACCAGAGTAAAGTTCGCAATATTCTGCTCACAAAAAAAAAGAAATATAACAAACAAAAATAGTCACTGATGGCTTCGGCAGCCTCAAGCCGTTACACCTCCAACGAGCAGATCCTGGATCACCAGAAAGGGAAATTAGGTGGACCACCACTCCTAAAATCCTCGTTCCGCGACGTTGGTAATCTCCGAGCTGGCTCGGACTCTTCTTCAAGCCGAAGACAGAGCGTACCACCAACACTGCGTAACTTCTCGGTCGCTGGATGATAGCTAGCTTGGCTCGCCGAAAATAAAATCACTGACAATATAATACAGAAAATATGTACCTTTATGAAACACTGCAGACTGTAGCACGAAACCCTGGCTGTCTACTCAGTCACTACTGAATAGTTACTGAATTCTCTCCATTTTTGGGTCGGCTTTTATATCAGTAGTTATATAATTTATTTGATAAAATTTATCGAAGTATGATTAAAACTTATGTAATAGATTAAAATAACGATGTTTCATTCTGTGCTGTCACAGCTTAAATTTACGTTTTAATTTATGTTTAATTTTATGCTTAAATTTACGTTTTAATTTATGTTTAATTTTATGTTTTAATTTATGTTTAAATTTATGTTTAAGTTTATGTTTAAGTTTATGTTAAAATTTATGTTTAAGTTTATGTTTAAGTTTATGTCTATGTTTATATTTGAATTTATGTTTTAATTTATGTTTAAATTTATGTTTAAATTCATGTTTGAATTTATGTTTAAATTTATGTTTAAATTTATGTTTAAATTTATGTTTAAATTTATGTTTAAATTTATGTTTAAATTTATGTTTAAGTTTATGTTTAAGTTTATGTTTTAATTTATGTTTAAATTTATGTTAAAATTTATGTTTAAATTTATGTTAAAATTTATGTTTAAATTTATGTTTTAATTAATGTTTAAATTTATGTTTAAATTTATGTTTAAATTTATGTTTAAATTTATGTTTAAATTTATGTTTAAATTTATGTTTAAATTTATGTTTAAATTTATGTTTAAGTTTATGTTTAAGTTTATGTTTTAATTTATGTTTAAATTTATATTTAAATTTATGTTTAAATTTATGTTTAAATTTATGTTTTAATTTATGTTTAAATTTATGTTTAAATTTATGTTTAAATTTATACTTAAATTTATGTTTATATATATGTTTAAATTTATGTTTAAATTTATGTTTAAATTTTATTTAAATTTATGTTTTAATTTATGTTTAAATTTATGTTTTAATTTATGTTTAAGTTTATGTTTAAATTTATGTTTTAATTTATGTTTAAATTTTTTTTTAAATTTATGTTAAATTTTATGTTTAAATTTATGTTTAAATTTATGTATAAATTTATGTTTAAATTTAGACATAAATTAAAACATAAACTTAAATTTAAACATTCATTTTAAACATAAATTTAAACATAAATTTAAACATAAATTTAAACATTAATTTAAACATAAATTGAAACATAAATTTAAACATAAACTTAAACATAAACTTAAATATAAACATAAACATTAACATAAACATAAACGTAAACATTAACTTAAACATAAACATAAACATAAACATAAACATAAACATAAACATAAACATAAACATAAACAAAAACATAAACATAAACATAAACATAAACATAAACATAAACATAAACATAAACATAAACATAAACATAAACATAAACATAAACATAAACATAAACATAAACATAAACATAAACATAAACATAAACATAAACATAAACATAAACATAAACATAAACATAAACATAAACTTAAACATACATTAGCAAAAGATTAAACATAAACTAAATCATCCACGTAAATAAACTTATAACATCTTCAAATCGACTCGATTTGTATTAAATCGGTGTATTTTGATAATAAACGTCTCGATTCGTACCAATAACAATCGGATCAAATTATTTTTAATCAATTCCATCAGTTTGGATACTTATCGGAAATTTAGTGTCTAAAATAATCAGTATTGACATTATTTGATGTAATTTGAGTGAAATGATGATTTTCGACTTAATTCGTTTTTACAATTAAAAATAATTATTTTAAATCTTTTGAAATAGACTGATTTGTTAATTTTTATATTTTTATTAATGTTTGAATTTATATTTAAGTTTAAGTTTAAATTTATGTTTAAATTTATGTTTAAGTTTATGTTTAAATTTATGTTTGAATTTATGTTTAAATTTATGTTTAAATTTATGTTTAAATTTATGTTTAAATTTATGTTTAAGTTTATGTTTAAGTTTATGTTTAAATTTATGTTTAAGTTTATGTTTAAGTTTATGTTTAGGTTTATGTTTAAGTTTATGTCTAAGTTTATGTTTGAATTTATGTTTTAATTTATGTTTAAATTTATGTTTAAATTTATGTTTGAATTTATGTTTAAATTTATGTTTAAATTTATGTTTAAATTTATGCTTAAATTTACATTTTAATTTATGTTTAATTTTATGTTTAAATTTATGTTTAAATTTATGTTTAAATTTATGCTTAAATTTACGTTTTAATTTATGTTTAATTTTATGCTTAAATTTACGTTTTAATTTATGTTTAATTTTATGTTTTAATTTATGTTTAAATTTATGTTTAAGTTTATGTTTAAGTTTATGTTAATATTTATGTTTAAGTTTATGTTTAAGTTTATGTCTATGTTTATATTTGAATTTATGTTTTAATTTATGTTTAAATTTATGTTTAAATTCATGTTTGAATTTATGTTTAAATTTATGTTTAAATTTATGTTTAAATTTATGTTTAAATTTATGTTTAAATTTATGTTTAAATTTATGTTTAAGTTTATGTTTAAGTTTATGTTTTAATTTATGTTTAAATTTATGTTAAAATTTATGTTTAAATTTATCTTAAAATTTATGTTTAAATTTATGTTTTAATTTATGTTTAAATTTATGTTTAAATTTATGTTTAAATTTATGTTTAAATTTATGTTTAAATTTATGTTTAAATTTATGTTTAAATTTATGTTTAAATTTATGTTTAAGTTTATGTTTATGTTTATGTTTTAATTTATGTTTAAATTTATATTTAAATTTATGTTTAAATTTATGTTTAAATTTATGTTTTAATTTATGTTTAAATTTATGTTTAAATTTATGTTTAAATTAATATTTAAATTTATGTTTAAATTTATGTTTAAATTTATGTTTAAATTTATGTTTAAATTTTATTTAAATTTATGTTTTAATTTATGTTTAAATTTATGTTTTAATTTATGTTTAAGTTTATGTTTAAATTTATGTTTAAATTTATGTTTAAATTTTTTTTTTAATTTATGTTAAATTTTATGTTTAAATTTATGTTTAAATTTATGTATAAATTTATGTTTAAATTTAGACATAAATTAAAACATAAACTTAAATTTAAACAATTATTTTAAACATAAATTTAAACATAAATTTAAACATAAATTTAAACATTAATTTAAACATAAATTGAAACATAAATTTAAACATAAACTTAAACATAAACTTAAATATAAACATAAACATTAACATAAACATAAACGTAAACATTAACTTAAACATAAACATAAACATAAACATAAACATAAACATAAACATAAACATAAACATAAACATAAACATAAACATAAACATAAACATAAACATAAACATAAACATAAACATAAACATAAACATAAACATAAACATAAACATAAACATAAACATAAACATAAACATAAACATAAACATAAACATAAACATAAACATAAACATAAACGTAAACATAAACATAAACATAAACATAAACATAAACATAAACATAAACTTAAACATACATTAGCAAAAGATTAAACATAAACTAAATCATCCACGTAAATAAACTTATAACATCTTCAAATCGACTCGATTTGTATTAAATCGGTGTATTTTGATAATAAACGTCTCGATTCGTACCAATAACAATCGGATCAAATTATTTTAAATCAATTCCATCAGTTTGGATACTTATCGGAAATTTAGTGTCTAAAATAATCAGTATTGACATTATTTGATGTAATTTGAGTGAAATGATGATTTTCGACTTAATTCGTTTTTACAATTAAAAATAATTATTTTAAATCTTTTGAAATAGACTGATTTGTTAATTTTTATATTTTTATTAATGTTTGAATTTATATTTAAGTTTAAGTTTAAATTTATGTTTAAATTTATGTTTAAATTTATGTTTAAATTTATGTTTGAATTTATGTTTAAATTTATGTTTAAATTTATGTTTAAATTTATGTTTAAATTTATGTTTAAATTTATGTTTGAATTTATGTTTAAATTTATGTTTAAATTTATGTTTAAATTTATGTTTAAATTTATGCTTAAATTTACGTTTTAATTTATGTTTAAATTTATGTTTAAGTTTATGTTTAAGTTTATGTTTAAATTTATGTTTAAGTTTATGTTTAAGTTTATGTTTAGGTTTATGTTTAAGTTTATGTCTAAGTTTATGTTTGAATTTATGTTTTAATTTATGTTTAAATTTATGTTTAAATTTATGTTTGAATTTATGTTTAAATTTATGTTTAAATTTATGTTTAAATTTATGTTTAAATTTATGCTTAAATTTACATTTTAATTTATGTTTAATTTTATGTTTAAATTTATGTTTAAATTTATGTTTAAATTTATGCTTAAATTTACGTTTTAATTTATGTTTAATTTTATGCTTAAATTTACGTTTTAATTTATGTTTAATTTTATGTTTTAATTTATGTTTAAATTTATGTTTAAGTTTATGTTTAAGTTTATGTTAAAATTTATGTTTAAGTTTATGTTTAAGTTTATGTCTATGTTTATATTTGAATTTATGTTTTAATTTATGTTTAAATTTATGTTTAAATTCATGTTTGAATTTATGTTTAAATTTATGTTTAAATTTATCTTTAAATTTATGTTTAAATTTATGTTTAAATTTATGTTTAAATTTATGTTTAAATTTATGTTTAAATTTATGTTTGAATTTATGTTTAAATTTATGTTTAAATTTATGTTTAAATTTATGTTTAAATTTATGCTTAAATTTACGTTTTAATTTATGTTTAAATTTATGCTTAAATTTACGTTTTATTTTATGTTTAATTTTATGTAAAATTTATGTTTAATATTATGTTCTAATTTATGTTTAAATTTATGTTTAAATTTATGTTTAAATTTATGTTTAAATTTATGTTTAAGTTTATGTTTAAGTTTATGTTTAAGTTTATGTCTAAGTTTATGTTTGAATTTATGTTTTAAATTATGTTTAAATTTATGTTTAAATTTATATTCCAATTTATGTTTAAATTCATGTTTAAATTTATGTTTAAATTCATGTTTAAATTTATGTTTAAATTTTTGTTTTTGTTCAAGTTTATGTTTAAATTTATGTTTAAATTTAAGTTTAAGATTATGTTTTAATTTATGTTTAAATTAATGTTTAAATTTATGTTTAAGTTTATGTTTAAGTTTATGTCTAAGTTTATGTTTAAGTTAATTATTTTTTACATATACAAAAACATAAACTTAAACATAAATTTAAACATAAATTTAAACATAAACTTAAACATGAACTTAAATATAAATTTAAACATAAATTTAAACATATATTTAAACATAAATTTACACATAAACTTAAACTAAAAATTAAACATAAATTTAAACATAAAATTAACCATGAATTAAAACATAAATTTAAATATTAATTTAAACATAAATTTAAACATAAATTTAAACATAAACTTAAACATGAACTTAAATATAAATTTAAACATAAATTTAAACATATATTTAAACATAAATTTACACATAAACTTAAACTAAAAATTAAACATAAATTTAAACATAAAATTAACCATGAATTAAAACATAAATTTAAATATTAATTTAAACATAAATTTAAACATAAATTTAAACATAAATTAAAACATAAACTTAAACATAAATTAAAACATAAATTTAAACATAAACATAAACATAAATTCAAAAATAAACTTAAACATAAACATAGACATAAACTTAAACATAAATTTAAACATAAATTTAAACATAAATTTAAACATAAACTTAAACATGTTCTACTCTCGCGTTTGTGTTATAGCGAGAAATAAAAACAATGTTGGCTTAGGAAGGAATATTTATTTCGTTGCTGATTTTTATATACAAATTATACAGTTATTTACAATGGTGGGGGGGGGGGGGCGTTTTTTCTGTCTTGACTGGGATCGACGGGGATTCCAGTGTCGTTGGAATCGGCTGGGCTGTAAATTTAAACAATTATTTTAAACATAAATTTAAACATAAATTTAAACATAAATTTAAACATTAATTTAAACATAAATTGAAACATAAATTTAAACATAAACTTAAACATAAACTTAAATATAAACATAAACATTAACATAAACATAAACGTAAACATTAACTTAAACATAAACATAAACATAAACATAAACATAAACATAAACATAAACATAAACATAAACATAAACATAAACATAAACATAAACATAAACATAAACATAAACATAAACATAAACATAAACATAAACATAAACATAAACATAAACATAAACATAAACATAAACATAAACATAAACATAAACATAAACATAAACATAAACATAAACATAAACTTAAACATACATTAGCAAAAGATTAAACATAAACTAAATCATCCACGTAAATAAACTTATAACATCTTCAAATCGACTCGATTTGTATTAAATCGGTGTATTTTGATAATAAACGTCTCGATTCGTACCAATAACAATCGGATCAAATTATTTTAAATCAATTCCATCAGTTTGGATACTTATCGGAAATTTAGTGTCTAAAATAATCAGTATTGACATTATTTGATGTAATTTGAGTGAAATGATGATTTTCGACTTAATTCGTTTTTACAATTAAAAATAATTATTTTAAATCTTTTGAAATAGACTGATTTGTTAATTTTTATATTTTTATTAATGTTTGAATTTATATTTAAGTTTAAGTTTAAATTTATGTTTAAATTTATGTTTAAATTTATGTTTAAATTTATGTTTGAATTTATGTTTAAATTTATGTTTAAATTTATGTTTAAATTTATGTTTAAATTTATGTTTAAGTTTATGTTTAAGTTTATGTTTAAATTTATGTTTAAGTTTATGTTTAAGTTTATGTTTAGGTTTATGTTTAAGTTTATGTCTAAGTTTATGTTTGAATTTATGTTTTAATTTATGTTTAAATTTATGTTTAAATTTATGTTTGAATTTATGTTTAAATTTATGTTTAAATTTATGTTTAAATTTATGTTTAAATTTATGCTTAAATTTACATTTTAATTTATGTTTAATTTTATGTTTAAATTTATGTTTAAATTTATGTTTAAATTTATGCTTAAATTTACGTTTTAATTTATGTTTAATTTTATGCTTAAATTTACGTTTTAATTTATGTTTAATTTTATGTTTTAATTTATGTTTAAATTTATGTTTAAGTTTATGTTTAAGTTTATGTTAAAATTTATGTTTAAGTTTATGTTTAAGTTTATGTCTATGTTTATATTTGAATTTATGTTTTAATTTATGTTTAAATTTATGTTTAAATTCATGTTTGAATTTATGTTTAAATTTATGTTTAAATTTATCTTTAAATTTATGTTTAAATTTATGTTTAAATTTATGTTTAAATTTATGTTTAAATTTATGTTTAAATTTATGTTTGAATTTATGTTTAAATTTATGTTTAAATTTATGTTTAAATTTATGTTTAAATTTATGCTTAAATTTACGTTTTAATTTATGTTTAAATTTATGCTTAAATTTACGTTTTATTTTATGTTTAATTTTATGTTAAATTTATGTTTAATATTATGTTCTAATTTATGTTTAAATTTATGTTTAAATTTATGTTTAAATTTATGTTTAAATTTATGTTTAAGTTTATGTTTAAGTTTATGTTTAAGTTTATGTCTAAGTTTATGTTTGAATTTATGTTTTAAATTATGTTTAAATTTATGTTTAAATTTATATTCCAATTTATGTTTAAATTCATGTTTAAATTTATGTTTAAATTCATGTTTAAATTTATGTTTAAATTTTTGTTTTTGTTCAAGTTTATGTTTAAATTTAAGTTTAAGATTATGTTTTAATTTATGTTTAAATTAATGTTTAAATTTATGTTTAAGTTTATGTTTAAGTTTATGTCTAAGTTTATGTTTAAGTTAATTATTTTTTACATATACAAAAACATAAACTTAAACATAAATTTAAACATAAATTTAAACATAAATTTAAACATAAATTTAAACATAAACTTAAACATGAACTTAAATATAAATTTAAACATAAATTTAAACATATATTTAAACATAAATTTACACATAAACTTAAACTAAAAATTAAACATAAATTTAAACATAAAATTAACCATGAATTAAAACATAAATTTAAATATTAATTTAAACATAAATTTAAACATAAATTTAAACATAAACTTAAACATGAACTTAAATATAAATTTAAACATAAATTTAAACATATATTTAAACATAAATTTACACATAAACTTAAACTAAAAATTAAACATAAATTTAAACATAAAATTAACCATGAATTAAAACATAAATTTAAATATTAATTTAAACATAAATTTAAACATAAATTTAAACATAAATTAAAACATAAACTTAAACATAAATTAAAACATAAATTTAAACATAAACATAAACATAAATTCAAAAATAAACTTAAACATAAACATAGACATAAACTTAAACATAAATTTAAACATAAATTTAAACATAAATTTAAACATAAACTTAAACATGTTCTACTCTCGCGTTTGTGTTATAGCGAGAAATAAAAACAATGTTGGCTTAGGAAGGAATATTTATTTCGTTGCTGATTTTTATATACAAATTATACAGTTATTTACAATGGTGGGGGGGGGGGGGCGTTTTTTCTGTCTTGACTGGGATCGACGGGGATTCCAGTGTCGTTGGAATCGGCTGGGCTGATGTTGGGATCAGCTGGGCCGGTGCGATCCTTAAGATGTCAATGGGGCAGACGTCATTCGTGTAATGGTGGGCTTCTCGGTGGAAGCTGGGTTGAGCGTCATTTGGGATGACGGCGGGCTTCGCGGTGGAAGCTGTGCTGGGCGTCATGAAGATGACGGCGGGCTTCTCGCTGGAAACTGTGTTTGGCGTCATGAAGATGACGGCGGGCTTCTCGGTGGAAGCTGTGCTAGGCGTCATGAAGATGACGGTGGGCTTCTCGGTGGAAGCTGGGTTGGGCGTCATGAAGATGACGGCGGGCTTTGCGGTGGAAGCTGTGTCTAGTCGTGAGACGGCGCTCGGCTTCCGGTGCACGTCTGTGAATGTTGGCATCACAGTGGCGGTGAACGTCTCTCGGCGGTCGGCGTTCTTCTCGGAGCGTCAGCGGTCTCTGGTCGTGAGATGGCGCTCGGTTTCCGGTGCGCGTCTGTGATTTTGGGTGGGGCATATCAAACATAAACTTAAACATAAACTTAGACATAACATTAACTTAACCATAAATTTAAACAAAAATTTAAACACAAATTGAAACATAAATTTAAACATAAATTTAAACATAAATTTAAACATAAACTTAAACTAAAATATAAACATAAATTTAAACAAAAACTAAAACATAAATTTAAACATAAACATAAACATAAATTTAAACATTAATTTAAACATAAATTTAAACATAAAATTAAACATAAATTAAAACGTTAATTTAAACATAAATTTAAACATAAACTTAAACATAAACTTAAACATAAACTTAGACATAAACCTAACCATAAATTTAAACATAAATTTAAACACAAATTGAAACGTAAATATAAACATAAATTTAAACATAAATTTTAACATAAATTTAAACATAAACTTAAACTAAAATATAAACATAAATTTAAACATAAACATAAACATAAACATAAACATAAACATAAACATAAACATAAACATAAACATAAACATAAACATAAACATAAACATGAACATGAACATGAACATGAACATGAACATGAACATGAACATGAACATGAACATGAACATGAACATGAACATGAACATGAACATGAACATGAACATGAACATGAACATGAACATGAACATGAACATGAACATGAACATAATCATGAACATAAACATAAACATAAACATAAACATAAACATAAACATAAACATAAACATAAACATAAACATAAACATAAACATAAACATAAACATAAACATAAACATAAACATAAACATAAACATAAACATAAACATAAACATAAACATAAACATAAACATAAACATAAACATAAACAAAAACATAAACATAAACATAAACATAAACATAAACATAAACATAAACATAAACATAAACATAAACATAAACATAAACATAAACATAAACATAAACATAAACATAAACATAAACATAAACATAAACATAAACATAAACATAAACATAAACATAAACATAAACATAAACATAAACATAAACATAAACATAAACATAAACATAAACATAAATATAAACATAAACATACATAAGCAAAAGATTAAACATAAACTAAATCATACACGTAAATAAACATATAATATCTTCAAATCGACTCGATTTGTATTAAATCGGTGTATTTTGATAATAAACGTCTCGGATTCGTACCAATAACAATCGGATCAAATTATAAATGACTAGTTTTGACATTTTTTGATGTAATTTGAGTGAAATGATGATTTTCGACTTAATTCGTTTTTACAATTAAAAATAATTATTTTAAATCTTTTGAAATAGACTGATTTGTTATTTTTTAAATTTTTATTAATGTTTGAATTTATGTTTAAATTTATGTTTAAATTTATGTTTAAATTTATGTTTAAATTTATGTTTGAATTTATGTTTAAATTTATGTTTAAATTTATGTTTAAATTTATGTTTAAATTTATGTTTAAATTTATGTATAAATCTATGTTTCAATTTATGTTTAAGTTTATGTTTAAATTTATGCTTAAATTTACGTTTTAATTTATGTTTAATTTTATGTTTAAATTTATGTTTGAATTTATGTTTAAATTTATGTTTAAATTTATGTTTAAATTTATGTTTGAATTAATGTTTAAATTTATGTTTAAATTTATGTTTAAATTTATGTTTAAATTTATGTATAAATTTACGTTTTAATTTATGTTTAATGTTATGTTTTAATTTATGTTTAAATTTATGTTTAAGTTTATGTCTATGTTTATGTTTAAGTTTATTTTTGAATTTATGTTTAAATTTATGTTTAAATTAACGTTTAAATTTATGTTTAAATTTATTTTTAAATTTATGTTTAAATTTATGTTTAAGTTTTTGTTTAAATTTATGTTTATATTTTAGTTTAAGTTTATGTTTAAATTTATGTTTAAATTTGTGTTTAAATTTATGTTTAAGTTTATGTTTTAATTTATGTTTAAATTTATGTATAAATTTATGTTAAAATTTATGTTTAAATTTATGTTTTAATTTATGTTTAATTTTATGTTTAAATTTATATTTAATTTTATGTTTAAGTTTATGTGTAAATTTTTGTTTAATTTTATGTTTAAGTTTATGTTTTTGTATATGTAAAACATAATGTTAAACATAAACTTAAACATAAACTTAGACATAAACTTAAACATAAACTTAAACATAAATTTAAACATTAATTTAAACATAAATTAAAACATAAACTTAAACTTTAAATTGATATGCCCCCCCCTCACCGGACAATGAAATTTCGTCCGCCACGCACTGGAGAATCTTTTCAGCTGTCGAATGACATCTCGTCGGCGCTCCTAGCCCAAACGGATCACCGTCAAAACCCAAAACTAGGGTAAACCGCCATCCGAACGCGCCACAATGTCAGTCCATCCTTCCTTAATGAAAGGGAGAAGGGTGAAGTTGCGAGTTGGCTCTCACCAACGAAGCGCATCCGTGGACGATATAAAGCCTCCCGATTTTTTATGAAAAGTCAAGGGAACAAGTGCCCTACCAACCACTTGTACGACTAGTTCGTTCAATTGTAACATTCTATGTACAATTGCGACTGTCACATAGAACTTTGCTGCCGAGCAAACCCAGGAAGCTCCCAGACTCGTTCCAGTGACGCTTTTCGAGGACCACTGCCGCCGCCGAAGAAGACGTCCACCACCGGACGTTTGAGGACCACTGCCGCCGCCGAAGAAGACGTCCACCACCAAACGTTTGAGGACCACTGCCGCCGCCGAAGAAGACGTCCACCACCGGACGTTTGAGGACCACTGCCGCCGCCGAAGAAGACGTCCACCACCGGACGTTTGAGGACCACTGTCGCCGCCGAAGGAGACGTCCACCACCGGACGTTTGAGGACCACTGCCGCCGCCGAAAAAGACGTCCACCACCAGACGTTTGAGGACCACTGTCGACCGCCGACGAAGACACTCACTACCTCACGTTTGAGGACCACTGCCGACTCACGTTTAGGACCGCTGCCGCCGCCGAAGGAGACGCCACCGCCTCACGTTTGAGGACCACTGCCGACCGCCGAAGGACGCCGCCCGCCACCTCACGTTTGAGGACCGCTGACGATCAGTCAGAGACGCCGCCGTACCCAAGGACGATCGCCGGAAGCCGCACGCCGAGACCTGACGGCCGCCACGAGACGCCCACGTTCACGGACGCCACGCAGATTCTAACAACCCCGGAATCCCCGTCGCCCCTTGCCGGAACGAGAAGAAACGACACCCCCACGCCCATTCATCAAATAAACTTGTATAAAATAAAATAAAATTATTTTTTTATCCAGCCATTGTTTTTATTTCTCGCTATTATACATACGAGGGTATAACAATTTGGCGGCCCAACGTAGTGGCCAGGAAACTTAAGCGAGAGCTTCCGACCCAACGCCCTGAACATGACAAGAAAACGCTCATTGTCTGAACCACGAACAAACAACGGCACTCCGCCGTTACATCCGGGAGTAACTACCCGGTGGCGCCCAACACAACACGAAGTAACTCTGAGGGAGACCCCAAGGGAAACTGAAACTACACCAATAAGACCCACAACGGAAACAGAGTTATTTCCCAGGGAAACACTGAGAGAAATAGAAACGCCAAGAGTCACAATGGACCCAGAAACAATTCCTATGGGAATTACCACACTGAACCAGCTACTATCCAAGTTGCTGGTTCAGTCAAGTCCGACACCACCAGTATTCCGAGGAGACGTATCGGAAGATCCGGGAATCTACCTGAGGAAGTGCGAGGAACATTTGCAAGACCTAAGAATTCCACGGAGCCAGTGGGTTGACACCATCACCCCGCAATTGAAGGACAATGCCGCAAGCTGGTGGAGAACATACAAGCGCCTTCAACTACCGTGGTCAGACTTTAGCGAACGGCTACAAAAGAAGTTCGCCGGACCTAAAACTATAGCACTGTTGATGTCACAACTGTATGGCCAGAAGCAGAAGAACACTGAATCTTGCGAACTTTTCCTACTGAACAAAATTAGTTTGTTCCAACGCCTCCACCCAGAGAAGGAAGCCGAAGAAATCGTCCGATTCCTCGTGGAACTCGTGAAACCGACCATACGCCCATTCCTGAGGGTACCGACGCCATCCACGTTGGAAGAGCTCGTGGATCGCGCCCGCGATGTCGAGCGAGATTGGCAGGAGATGACGACGACAAACCAGGCGGCCGCAAACAAGCAGCCGTCACCAACAGTGCCATCACTTCCGCGATGTCATCACTGTTCACAACGACACTTCCACCGGGACTGCCCCATGCTGAACACAAGATATCCAGCCCGGGAAAACTACCATCGGCCAGGGAGAAGCACCGACAACCCTCCTACGACGACAGGGCCAACAACGTCGGGAGCCGGTCATACCAGATCGCCACCAGCGTAACCGCACTTCCCAGAATCAAAATTAGTTTTAAGAACCGGACCTACTACGCTCTCCTGGACTCGGCCGCATCCCACAACTTCATAAACGACGAATATTTACCCGCCTCCCATACGTCATCCTATCAGGAGGTAGAGCTCGCCAAGAAGGGGGAATACGCCATCGCTTCAGGAGCGCAATCTATAACCATCACAATAGAGGACGTTTGCTCGCAGTTGGACGTACTGACCGTGCACGACTTGCGGGAAGACTTTATTTTGGGCCTGCCGTGGTTCACAAGTCAGGAAGCCACAATGGACTTTGCTCGAAAGTGTGTCTATTACGGCACCACGCAGCGTCACACTATTCATTGGGCACTGCCGCCATGCACCGAGGAAGTAATCACGCTGCCCCAGATTGGAGAATTTCCGCCGCACCTCCAACCCACTGCTCAAGCGTTAATGGAGCGATTCAGGGACGTTTTCCGATCACCACAGGTCCCAACAAACTCCACTACACACAAAATACCGCTCATCACTTCTGCACCCGTTCGATCGCCGATGTATCGCTACTCGGTGGAGAAGAGACGACTCATCCACCAGCAAGTGGAGGAGATGCTGGCAGAGGGAGTCATCAAGCCCAGCACGTCACCATACAGCTCGCCGATCGTGATGGTCGCCAAGAAAAACGGAGAGTCTCGCTTCTGCGTTGACTACCGGAAGATCAACGCCATTACGAAGGATGAAGTCACCCCCCTACCATTGATACACGAGACGCTCAAGGACCTCGGCCTCGCCAAGGTGTTCTCAGCCATCGACCTAAAATCTGGCTACTGGCAGATTCCGATGCATCCCGACTCACAACACGCGACCGCTTTCTGCACTCCTTCCGGAGGCTGTTATGAGTTCAAGGTCATGCCGTTCGGCCTAAAGGGAGCGCCAGGGACGTTCCAACGTCTGATGAGCCAACAAGTATTGACAGGCTATCTCCGGGACTTCTGCCTCGTCTACATCGACGACATAATCGTCTATTCCAACACGTACGATGAGCACCTTGGACATCTGCAGAAGGTATTTGAGCGTTTGCGACTGCACGGATTGGTTGGTGCACCGGAGAAATGTAAATTTGGCTGCCGCTCCCTGGAATACTTGGGGCATACTATTAGCGAGGAGTACAACCACCCGCAAGAACATCACTTGCACCAAATCCAAAACTTCTCCGCTCCAAGAACCAGGAAGGAGTTGCGAAGCTTCTTGGGCCTATGCAACTGGCTTCGAGAATACATCGATCATTTCGCCGATATCGCTGCCCCGCTCAACGATCTTCTGAGCGAGAAGAAGAAGTATTCCTGGACACCACAGGCCCAAGAAGGGTTCCTTAAAATCAAGCATGCCCTATCAGAACCTTTGAAACTCCACCGCCCCGATCCGACGCTTCCGTTCGTTCTCCAAACTGATGCCAGTCAGGAAGGAGTAGCCGCTGTCCTGTACCAAGAAGGTGAAAACAAGAACCGACGCATAATATCCTATGCGAGCTCACGATTTAATCCTGCCGAGAGAAAATACCACTGCAACGAGCAGGAATGCCTTGCAGCGGTATGGGCGATAAAGCGTTACCGCCCCTACTTGGAGGATAGACCGTTCACCCTTCGTACAGATAGCCGCGCTCTTACCTGGCTGCACCAAACAAAGGATCATCGGGCGAAGCTCACACGATGGGCCTTACTACTACAGGAGTTTGCGTTCAACATTGAACACTGCCCAGGGAAGGACAATGAACTTCCGGACGTACTGTCACGGAACCCGGACGCTCAAGGCCTGCCCGAAGCCCTTGAGGTCCAACCCAATCTCACACCACCCAGGAGGAAGGGGTATGTCGCAGAGACAACGCCCCGGCTGATGCAAATAACGGCGCCTAATCTCGACGAAGAGATTCAGCAGGAACAACATAACGACCCCTCCATTCAACAGTGGTTACTTCCTGAAAGAGAAGGCAATCACGAGGACCTCCCAGCGGGGTATCAAATACGCGATAATGCACTGTGGTACGGCGGACCAACCGACTTCCGTCTGTACGTCCCAAGCGCGGAACGTCCCACAGTCCTACATCATTATCACGACCACACACTCGCGGGACATCCAGGATACAGGGAGACGTTACGGGCCATTAGTAAGCGTTACTTTTGGCCTCATCTGAGACAGGACGTAACAAAACACGTCCGGAACTGTCTGATTTGCAGTTGCTACAAAGCAAACAATCATCCTCACACCGCTCCGCAACGAGCGCATCAGCCAACAAAACCTTGGGAGACGATTGCCGTGGACATCATGGGACCTTATCCTAAGAGCACAAAAGGGAAGCGATTCATCTTCGTAGTCACCGATCTATTTACGCGATGGGTCGAAGCCTTTCCCATCGGGACGTCCAAAGCTCCAACTCTGATACGTCTTTTGGACACAGAAATTTACGCAAGGTATGGTTATCCGAAAGCAATCATCTCGGATAACGGACGCCAGTTCATTAGCCATTCATGGAAGAGGGCTTGCGAACGATGGGAGAGCTTGCATTGGACCACTGCCGTCTATCACCCCCGCGCCAACCCCACGGAACGGCGCAATCAAGAGTTGAAGAAGGGGTTAAGATTACACCTTCATAACGAAGTCCACACAAAATGGGATCAGTATATCGCCGACACTCTGTACAACATTCGGACACGACGGAATGCCGCCACAGGCTATACTCCCAGCGAAGCCTTGTTTGGCTACAACCTACAACGTCCCGGTCACTGGAGAATCGCCAATTCCCTGAACACAAGTCAGTTGCCCGAGGCCGCGGAACGGAATCAGATCATCGCCGCACGCCAACACGACTACCAACACAAGTACCTGACCGCAGACCCGCCAGACCAGAATCAATACCTACCTGGCAGTTGGGTCTTGTACAGAGAGCACCACCTCTCAGACGCCGCCGAAAATTTCCACGCGCCATTCGCAGCAAAATGGTCAGCACCACATCAAATAGAGGCCATCCTAGGGCCCCATGTTTACCTACTAGCTAAGGGCAACCACCAAATCAAGGTCCACGAAGACCAGTTGCGGGCAGCACCCCCGATGGACCAATAGAAGCGTACGAAACTTCAAAACAGGCAGGGAGGATTGATATGCCCCCCCCTCACCGGACAATGAAATTTCGTCCGCCACGCACTGGAGAATCCTTTCAGCTGTCGAATGACATCTCGCCGGCGCTCCTAGCTCAAACGGATCACCGTCAAAACCCAAAACTAGGGTAAACCGCCATCCGAACGCGCCACAATATCAGTCCATCCTTCCTTAATGAAAGGGAGAAGGGTGAAGTTGCGAGTTGGCTCTCACCAACGAAGCGCATCCGTGGGCGATATAAGGCCTCCCGGTTTTTTATGAAAAGTCAAGGGAACAAGTGCCCTACCAACCACTTGTACGACTAGTTCGTTCAATTGTAACATTCTATGTACAATTGCGACTGTCACATAGAACTTTGCTGCCGAGCAAACCCAGGAAGCTCCCAGACTCGTTCCAGTGACGCTTTTCGAGGACCACTGCCGCCGCCGAAGAAGACGTCCACCACCGGACGTTTGAGGACCACTGCCGCCGCCGAAGAAGACGTCCACCACCGGACGTTTGAGGACCACTGCCGCCGCCGAAGAAGACGTCCACCACCGGACGTTTGAGGACCACTGCCACCGCCGAAGAAGACGTCCACCACCGGACGTTTGAGAACCACTGCTGCCGCCGAAGAAGACGTCCACCACCGGACGTTTGAGGACCACTGTCGCCGCCGAAGGAGACGTCCACCACCGGACGTTTGAGGACCACTGCCGCCGCCGAAGAAGACGTCCACCACCGGACGTTTGGGGACCACTGTCGACCGCCAACGAAGACGCCCACTACCTCACGTTTGAGGACCACTGCCGACTCACGTTGAAGACCGCTGCTGCCGCCGAAGGAGACGCCCACCGCCTCACGTTTGAGGACCACTGCCGACCGCCGAAGGACGCCGCCCGCCACCTCACGTTTGAGGACCGCTGACGATCAGTCAGAGACGCCGCCGTACCCAAGGACGATCGCCGGAAGCCGCACGCCGAGACCTGACGGCCGCCACGAGACGCCCACGTTCACGGACGCCACGCAGATTCTAACAACCCCGGAATCCCCGTCGCCCCTTGCCGGAACGAGAAGAAACGACACCCCCACGCCCATTCATCAAATAAACTTGTATAAAATAAAATAAAATTATTTTTTATCCAGCCATTGTTTTTATTTCTCGCTATTATACATACGAGGGTATAACAAAACTTAAACATAAACGTAAACATAAATGTAAACATAAATTTAAACATGAATTTAAACATAAATTTAAACATGAATTTAAACATAAATTTAAACATAAATTTCAACATAAATTTAAACATAAATTAAAACATAAAATTAAACATAAATTAAAACGTAAATTTAAGCATAAATTTAAACATAAACTTAAACATAAATTTAAACATAAATTTAAACATAAATTTAAACATAAATTTAAACATAAATTTAAACGTAAATTTAAGCATAAATTAAAACATAAACTTAAACATAAATTTAAACATAAATTTAAACATAAATTTAAACATAAATTTAAACATAAATTAAAACATATAATTAAACATAAATTAAAACGTAAATTTAAGCATAAATTTAAACATAAACTTAAACATAAATTTAAACATAAATTTAAACATAAATTTAAACATAAATTTAAACGTAAATTTAAGCATAAATTAAAACATAAACTTAAACATAAATTTAAACATAAATTTAAACATAAATTTAAACATAAATTTAAACATAAATTTAAACATAAATTAAAACGTTAATTTAAACATAAATTTAAACATAAACTTAAACAAACTTAGACATAAACTTAAACATAAATTTAAACATAAAATTAAACATAAATTAAAACGTAAATTTAAGCATAAATTTAAACATAAACTTAAACATAAATTTAAACATAAATTTAAACATAAATTTAAACAAAAATTTAAACATAAATTTAAACGTAAATTTAAGCATAAATTAAAACATAAACTTAAACATAAATTTAAACATAAATTTAAACATAAATTTAAACATAAATTAAAACGTTAATTTAAACATAAATTTAACATAAACTTAAACAAACTTAGACATAAACTTAAACATAAATTTAAACATAAATTTAAACATAAATTTAAACATAAATTTAAACATAAATTTAAACATAAATTAAAACGTTAATTTAAACATAAATTTAAACATAAACTTAAACAAACTTAGACATAAACTTAAACATAAACTTAGACATAAACCTAACCATAAATTTAAACATAAATTTAAACACAAATTGAAACATAAATATAAACTTAAATTTAAACATAAATTTAAACATATATTTAAACATAAACTTAAACTAAAATATAAACATAAATTTAAACATTAACATAAACTTAAACATAAACATAAACATAAACATAAACATAAACATAATCATAAACATAAACATAAACATAAACATAAACATAAACATAAACATAAACATAAACATAAACATAAACATAAACATAAACATAAACATAAACATAAACATAAACATAAACATAAACATAAACATAAACATAAACATAAACATAAATAATAAATAAATTAAACATAAATTTAAACATAAATTTAAACATAAATTTAAACATAAATTCGAACATAAACTTAAACATAAACTTAGACATAAACTTAAACATAAACTTAGACATAAACTTAAACATAAACTTAAACATAAATTGAAACATAAATTTAAACATGAATTTAAACATAAATTTAAACATGAATTTAAACATAAATTTAAACATAAATTTCAACATAAATTTAAACATAAATTAAAACATAAAATTAAACATAAATTAAAACGTAAATTTAAGCATAAATTTAAACATAAACTTAAACATAAATTTAAACATAAATTTAAACATAAATTTAAACATAAATTTAAACATAAATTTAAACGTAAATTTAAGCATAAATTAAAACATAAACTTAAACATAAATTTAAACATAAATTTAAACATAAATTTAAACATAAATTTAAACGTTAATTTAAACATAAATTTAAACATAAACTTAAACAAACTTAGACATAAACTTAAACATAAATTTAAACATAAATTTAAACATAAATTTAAACATAAACTTAAACATAAACTTAAACATAAACTTAGACATAAACCTAACCATAAATTTAAACATAAATTTAAAACCAAATTGAAACATAAATATAAACATAAATTTAAACATAAACATAAACATAAACATAAACATAAACATAAACATAAACATAAACATAATCATAAACATAAACATAAACATAAACATAAACATAAACATAAACATAAACATAAACATAAACATAAACATAAACATAAATAATAAATAAATTAAACATAAATTTAAACATAAATTTAAACATAAATTTAAACATAAATTAAAACATAAGATTAAACATAAATTAAAACGTAAATTTAAGCATAAATTTAAACATAAACTTAAACATAATCTGAAACATAAATTTAAACATATATTTAAACATAAATTTAAACATAAATTTAAACAAAAATTCAAACATAAATTTAAACATAAATTTAAACATAAATTTAAACATAAATTTAAACGTAAATTTAAGCATAAATTAAAACATAAACTTAAACATAAATTTAAACATAAATTTAAACATAAATTTAAACATAAATTTAAACATAAATTTAAACATAAATTAAAACGTTAATTTAAACATAAATTTAAACATAAACTTAAACAAACTTAGACATAAACTTAAACATAAATTTAAACATAAATTTAAACATAAATCTAAACATAAACTTAAACATAAACTTAAACATAAACTTAGACATAAACCTAACCATAAATTTAAACATAAATTTAAACACAAATTGAAACATAAATATAAACATAAATTTAAACATAAACATAAACTTAAACATAAACATAAACATAAACATAAACATAAACATAAACATAATCATAAACATAAACATAAACATAAACATAAACATAAACATAAACATAAACATAAACATAAACATAAACATAAACATAAACATAAACATAAACATAAACATAAACATAAACATAAACATAAACATAAACATAAATAATAAATTAATTAAACATAAATTTAAACATAAATTTAAACATAAATTTAAACATAAATTAAAACATAAGATTAAACATAAATTAAAACGTAAATTTAAGCATAAATTTAAACATAAACTTAAACATAATCTGAAACATAAATTTAAACATATATTTAAACATAAATTTAAACATAAATTTAAACATAAATTCAAACAAAAATTTAAACATATATTTAAACATAAATTTAAACATAAATTTAAACATAAATTTAAACATAAATTTAAACATAAATTTAAACATAAATTAAAACATAAATTCAAACATAAACTTAGACATAAACTTAAACATAAACTTAAACATAAACTTAAACATAAATTCAAAAATAAACTTAAACATAAACTTAGACATAAACCTAAATATAAATTTAAACATAAACTTAAACATAAATTTAAACATAAACTTAAACATCAATTCAAACATGAATAAAAATAAAAAAAATAACAAATCAGTCTATTTCAAAAGATTTAAAATAATTATTTTTAATTGTAAAAACGAATTAAGTCGAAAATCATCATTTCACTCAAATTACATCAAATAATGTCAAATCTAGTCATTTTAGACACTAAATTTCCGATAAGTATCCAAACTGATGGAATTGATTTAAAATAATTTGATCCGATTGTTATTGGTACGAATCGAGATGGTTATTATCAAAATACACCGATTTAATACAAATCGAGTCGATTTGAAGATGTTATATGTTTATTTACGTGTATGATTTAGTTTATGTTTAATCTTTTGCTTATGTATGTTTATGTTTATGTTTATGTTTATGTTTATGTTTATGTTTATGTTTATGTTTATGTTTATGTTTATGTTTATGTTTATGTTTATGTTTATGTTTATGTTTATGTTTATGTTTATGTTTATGTTTATGTTTATGTTTATGTTTATGTTTATGTTTATGTTTATGTTTATGTTTATGTTTATGTTTATGTTTATGTTTATGTTTATGTTTATGTTTATGTTTATGTTTATGTTTATGTTTATGTTTATGTTTATGTTTATGTTTATGTTTATGTTTATGTTTATGTTTATGTTTATGTTTATGTTTATGTTTATGTTTATGTTTATGTTTATGTTTATGTTTATGTTTATGTTTATGTTTATGTTTATGTTTATGTTTATGTTTATGTTTATGTTTATGTTTATGTTTATGTTTATGTTTATGTTTATGTTTATGTTTATGTTTATGTTTATGTTTATGTTTATGTTTATGTTTATGTTTATGTTTATGTTTATGTTTATGTTTATGTTTATGTTTATGTTTATGTTTATGTTTATGTTTATGTTTATGTTTATGTTTATGTTTATGTTTATGTTTATGTTTATGTTTATGTTTATGTTTATGTTTATGTTTATGTTTATGTTTATGTTTATGTTTATGTTTATGTTTATGTTTATGTTTATGTTTATGTTTATGTTTATGTTTATGTTTATGTTTATGTTTATGTTTATGTTTATGTTTATGTTTATGTTTATGTTTATGTTTATGTTTATGTTTATGTTTATGTTTATGTTTATGTTTATGTTTATGTTTATGTTTATGTTTATGTTTATGTTTATGTTTATGTTTATGTTTATGTTTATGTTTATGTTTATGTTTATGTTTATGTTTATGTTTATGTTTATGTTTATGTTTATGTTTATGTTTATGTTTATGTTTATGTTTATGTTTATGTTTATGTTTATGTTTATGTTTATGTTTATGTTTATGTTTATGTTTATGTTTATGTTTATGTTTATGTTTATGTTTATGTTTATGTTTATGTTTATGTTTATGTTTATGTTTATGTTTATGTTTATGTTTATGTTTATGTTTATGTTTATGTTTATGTTTATGTTTATGTTTATGTTTATGTTTATGTTTATGTTTATGTTTATGTTTATGTTTATGTTTATGTTTATGTTTATGTTTATGTTTATGTTTATGTTTATGTTTATGTTTATGTTTATGTTTATGTTTATGTTTATGTTTATGTTTATGTTTATGTTTATGTTTATGTTTATGTTTATGTTTATGTTTATGTTTATGTTTATGTTTATGTTTATGTTTATGTTTATGTTTATGTTTATGTTTATGTTTATGTTTATGTTTATGTTTATGTTTATGTTTATGTTTATGTTTATGTTTATGTTTATGTTTATGTTTATGTTTATGTTTATGTTTATGTTTATGTTTATGTTTATGTTTATGTTTATGTTTATGTTTATGTTTATGTTTATGTTTATGTTTATGTTTATGTTTATGTTTATGTTTATGTTTATGTTTATGTTTATGTTTATGTTTATGTTTATGTTTATGTTTATGTTTATGTTTATGTTTATGTTTATGTTTATGTTTATGTTTATGTTTATGTTTATGTTTATGTTTATGTTTATGTTTATGTTTATGTTTATGTTTATGTTTATGTTTATGTTTATGTTTATGTTTATGTTTATGTTTATGTTTATGTTTATGTTTATGTTTATGTTTATGTTTATGTTTATGTTTATGTTTATGTTTATGTTTATGTTTATGTTTATGTTTATGTTTATGTTTATGTTTATGTTTATGTTTATGTTTTAATTTACGTTTTAATTTACGTTTAATTTTATGTTTTAATTTATGTTTAAGTTTATGTCTAAGTTTATTTTTAAGTTTATTTTTGAATTTATGTTTATGTTTATGTTTAAGTTTATGTTTTAATTTATGTTTATGTTTATGTTTAGACATAAACTTTAACATAAACTTAAACATAAACTTAAACATAAATTTAAACATAAATTTAAACATAAATTTAAACATAAATTTAAACATAAATTTAAACATAAATTCAAACATAAATTTAAACATAAATTTAAACATAAATTTAAACATAAACTTAAACATAAACTTCGACATAAACTTAAACATAAATTTAAACATAAATTTAAACATAAATTAAAACATTAAATTAAAAGTAAATTAAAACGTAAATTTAAACATAAATTTAAACATAAACTTAAACATAAACTTAAACATAAATTTAAACATAAACTTAAACATAACCTTAAACATAAATTTAAACATAAATTTAATCATGAATTTAAACATAAATTAAAACATAAAATTACACATAAATTAAAACGTTAATTTAAGCATAAACTTAAACATAAACTTAAACATAAATTTAAACATAAATTTAAACATAAATTTAAACATAAATTTAATCATAAACATAAATTTAAATATAAACATAAATTCAAACATTAATAAAAATATAAAAATTAACAAATCAGTCTTTTTCAAGAGATTTAAAATAATTATTTTTAATTGTAAAAACGAATTAAGTCGAAAATCATCATTTCACTCAAATTACATCAAATTATGTCAAATCTAGTCATTTTAGACACTAAATTTCCGATAAGTATCCAAACTGATGGAATTGATTTAAAATAATTTGATCCGATTGTTATTGGTACGAATCGAGACGTTTATTATCAAAATACACCGATTTAATACAAATCGAGTCGATTTGAAGATGTTATATGTTTATTTACGTGTATGATTTAGTTTATGTTTAATCTTTTGCTTATGTATGTTTATGTTTATGTTTACGTTTACGTTTACGTTTACGTTTACGTTTAAGTTTACGTTTACGTTTACGTTTACGTTTACGTTTACGTTTACGTTTACGTTTACGTTTACGTTTACGTTTACGTTTACGTTTACGTTTACGTTTACGTTTACGTTTACGTTTACGTTTACGTTTACGTTTACGTTTACGTTTACGTTTACGTTTACGTTTACGTTTACGTTTACTTTTATGTTTATGTTTATATTTAAAAATAAATTTAAACATAAATTTAAACATAAATTTAAACATAAACTTAAACATAAACTTAAACATAAATTTAAATATAAATTTAAACATAAATTTAAACATTAATTTAAACATAAATATAAATATGAATTTAAACATAAACTTAAACATAAATTGAAACATAAACTTAAACATAAACTTAAACATAAATTTAAACATAAACTTAAACATAAACTTAAACATAAATTAAAACATAAATTTAAACATAAATTTAAAGATAAATATAAACATAAATTTAAACATAAACTTAAACATAAATTAAAACATAAACTTAAACATAAACATAAACATAAAGTTAAACATAAATTTAAACAAAAATTAAAATATAAACTTAAACTTAAATTTAAACATAAACTTAAACATAAATTTACACATGAATTAAATCATGAATTTAAACATAAATTTAAACATAAATTTAAACATAAATTTATACATAAATTTAAACATAAATTAAAACATAGACATAAACTTAAACATAAATTTAAACATAAATTAAAATATAAATTTAAACATAAATTAAAACATAAACTTAAACATAAACATAAATATAAACATAAATTCAAAAATAAACTTAAACATAAACTTAGACATAAACTTAAACATAAATTTTAACATAAATTTAAAAATAAATTTAAACATAAATTTAAACATAAATTTAAACATAAACTTTAACATAAATTTAAACATAAATTTAAACATAAATTTAAACATAAGCTTAAACATAAATTCAAAAATACACTTAAACATAAACTTAGACATAAACTTAAACATAAATTTTAACATAAATTTAAACATAAATTTAAACACAAATTAAAACATCAACTTAAACATAAACATAAACATAAATTCAAAAATAAACTTAAACATAAACTTAGACATAAACTTAAACATAAATTTAAACATAAATTTAAAAATAAATTTAAACATAAATTTAAATATAAATTTAAACATAAACTTAAACATAAATTCAAACATAAATTTAAACAAAAATTTAAACATAAATTTAAACTTAAACTTAAACATATATTAAAACATAAACTTAAACATAAACTTAAACATAAATTTAAACATAAATTTAAACATAAATTTAAAGATAAATTTAAACATAAACATAAATTAAAACATAAACTTAAACATAAACATAAACATAAACAAAAACATAAATTCAAAAATAAACTTAAACATAAACTTAGATATAAACTTAAACATAAATTTAAACATCCCTCTATTATATATAAAACCGTGAGTATATATATTTATAAATCTGTCCGGTAGCAATCAATTTATATCCCGGTAAACCTTTCACTGGATTTTTTTCATACTTTGCCTATTTTTAGATTCGTCCTTTATGCAGTTAACAGGCTTATATTCTTATGCAAAACTACAGTAGTTTCTGTGATGTGTATTTTTTTCCGAGAAACGACATGTAAAATTGGCACAAAATTTTACTTTCTGACGTTTAATTTGAAATTTAGCAGTTTCGACACTCGGCTTTTGTTTTTGGAATTCTTAGAATTTCGTCGCTGTGATTGGTCAAAAATTGACATTTCGTATGAATTTTAAACACTCCACGTGGACTTGATATTTGCCTGTCATAAACAGCTTTTTTTTATTTGAAATACGTCAGGGGCGTGTACAGAAATGTGTCAAATTGGTACATTTCAATTAAATTGTTTATAAATGAAAATTTTAACCAAAATTGGTTAGTTTTTTGATGTAATTAGTATAATAATTTATATTTAATAAGAATTACGTCAGGAGCGTGGCTACAAGAACATTTTTTGTTTTTTTTTTTTTATATATAATTTTATTAAAATGAAAAAGTTATATTAGTCATTGGGGATTGATGTAATTTGCCAAAAAATTAATATTTATTAACAATTAAGTCAGATGCGGCGTAGTAAAAAATATTTTAAATTGTTATTTTTTAAGAGTTGTATAATAAACAATTTTGAAAATCATTTGAAAGTTCAAATATGTAATGTATCAAACAATTTATACTAAATAATTATAAAGACAGGGGTAGAGTATTAAGGAGAAACACCAATGAGATATGTTGAAAAATTTATTTTTGCGATTTTTTAAATTTATTTAATTAATTCTTTTAGTATTGTCAGTGGCATCGTATTATAAAATATTTAAAATTGCTATTTTTTAATCGTGACGAAAAAAATTGATTTGATTGAAATTGAACAAAATTTAAAAACTTTATAAATTTATAAAAATAATAAATAAGTCAAAGTCAGGAGTGCGGTCTTGAAAATTGCTTCAATGCATTCTTTGAATATGTTGTATGCAAAAAAATATGGAAATTGATATTCACAATGATTTTTCGGTAATTTCTTAAAGGTATTATCAAAATTAATGGTAAAGGTATAAATTATTATGTATACGAGGGTCGCAGTCGAAGGCTGAGACCCGAGTACGTCTGAGGTTAGGGTGATTTGTACATGTAAATAGTAACATTACTGGAAATGTAATAATGATAAATGATTATTATCACTCACAGTCAAATTCAAGAATTACTTACTTATCAGCATTTAAAACAATTACAGTGAAATATTTTATGAAAATTTGATAAGACAAAAGTTAATATAAAAAAATAATTTATATTTTATCAATCAAATGTGGCGCGATAAGGGGTTGGGGCGCGAAGCGCCCAGGGGCAAAGCCCCTAGTAAATTTAAAAATAAATTTAAACATAAATTTAAACATAAACTTAAACATAAACTTAAACATAAATTTAAATATAAATTTAAACATAAATTTAAACATAAATTTAAACATAAATTTAAACTTAAATTTAAACATAAACTTAAACATAAATTGAAACATAAACTTAAACATAAACTTAAATATAAATTTAAACATAAATTTAAACATAAATTTAAAAATAAACTTAAACATATATTAAAACATAAACTTAAACATAAATTTAAACATAAATTAAAACATAAAATTAAACATATATTAAAACATAAACTTAAACATAAACTTTAACATAAATTTAAACATAAATTAAAACATAAAATTAAAGATAAATTCTAACGTAAATTTAAACATAAATTTAAACATATACTTAAACATAAACTTAAACATAAATTTAAACATAAATTTAAAAATAAATATAAACATAAACTTAAACATAAACTTAGACATAAACTTAAACATAAATTTAAACATAAATTTAAACATAAATTTAAACATAAACTTAAACATAAATTTAAACATAAATTTAAACATAAATTAAAACATAAAATTAAACATAAATTAAAACGTAAATTTAAACATAAATTTAAAAATAAACTTAAACATAAATTCAAACATTAATAAAAATATCAAAAATAACAAATCAGTCTATTTCAAAAGATTTAAAATAATTATTTTTAATTGTAAAAACGAATTAAGTCGAAAATCATCATTTCACTCAAATTACATCAAATTATGTCAAATCTAGTCATTTTAGACGCTAAATTTCCGATAAGTATCCAAACTGATGGAATTGATTTAAAATAATTTGATCCGATTGTTATTAGTACGAATCGAGACGTTTATTATCAAAATACACCGATTTATGTTTGATTATTTACGTTTATAATTTAGTTTATGTTTAAACATTTGCTTATGTTTATGTTTGTTTAAATTTATGTTTAAATTTATGTTTAAGTTTATATTTAAGTTTATGTTTAAGTTTATGTTTAAGTTTATGTTTAAGTTTATGGTTAAGTTTATGTTTAAGTTTATGTTTAAGTTTATGTTTAAATTTATGTTTAAATTTTAGTTTAAGTTTATGTTTAAGTTTATGTTTAAATTTATGTTTTAATTTATGTTTAACTTTACTTTTAAGTTTATGTTTAAATTTATGTTTAAATTTATGTTTGAATTTATGTTTAAGTTTATGTTTAAGTTTATCTTTAAGTTTATGTTTAAGTTTATGTTTAAGTTTATGTTTAAGTTTATGTTTAATTTTATGTCTAAGTTTATGTTTAAGTATATTTTTGAATTTATGTTTATGTTTATGTTTAAGTTTATGTTTTAATTTATGTTTAAGTTTATGTTTAAATTTATGTTTAAATTTATGTTTAAATTTATGTTTAAATTTATGTTTAAGTTTATGTTTAAGTTTATGTTTTAAATTATGTTTAAATTTACGTTTTAATTTTTGTTTAATTTTATGTTTAAATTTATGTTTAAGTTTATGTTTAAATTTATGTTTAAGTTTATGTTTAAATTTATGTTTAAATTTATGTTTAAATTTATGTTTAAATTTATGTTTAAGTTTATGTCTAAGTTTATGTTTAAGTTTATTTTTGAATTTATGTTTATGTTTATGTTTAAGTTTATGTTTTAATTTATGTTAAAGTTTATGTTTAAAAGTGTCAATATAACTAGATTTGACATTATTTGGTGTAATTTGAGTGAAATGATGATTTTCGACTCAATTCGTTTTTACAATTAAAAATAATTATTTTAAATCTTTTGAAATAGACAGTTTTGAAATGTTTTATATAATTTATTCAATTTTTTTTTTAACATTAATATAATCATTGTTGTACCCTCGCTCGTGTGTTGAGGAGAAATAAAAACAATGTTAGCTTAGGATGAAATATTTATTTCGTCGCTGATTTTTATATACAAATTATAATATTATTTACAATGGAAGGGGGGGCGTCTTTTCTGTCTTGACGGGGATCGACGAGGATTCCAGTGTCGTTGGAATCGGCTGGGCTGATGTTGAGATCAGCTGGGCCGGTGCGATCCTTGAGATGTCAATGGGGCAGACGTCATTCGTGTGATGGTGGGCTTCTCGGTGGAAGCTGGGTTGGGCGTCATTTGGGATGACGGCGGGCTTCGCGGTGGAAGCTGTGTTGGGCGTCATGAAGATGACGGCGGGCTTCGCGGTGGAAGAGGTGTTGGGCGTCACGAAGATGACGGCGGGTTTCTCGGTGGAAGCTGTGTTGAGCGTCATGAAGATGACGGCGGGCTTCTCGGTGGAAGCTGTGTTGGGCGTCATTGGGATGACGGCGGGCTTCGCGGTGGATGCTGTGTTGGGTGTCATGAAGATGACGGTGGGCTTCTCGGTGGAAGCTGTGTTGGGCGTCATGAATATGACGGTGGGCTTCTCGGTGGAAGCTGTGTTGGGCGTCATGAAGATGACGGCGGGATTCTCAGTGGAAGCTGTGTTGGGCGTCATTTGGGATGACGGCGGGCTTCGCGGTGGAAGCTTTTGGGCGTCATGAGGATGACGGCGGCTTCGCGGTGGAAGCTGGGTTGGGCGTCATGAGGATGACGGCGGGCTTCGCGGTGGAAGCTGTATTGGCGCTCGGTTCCTTGGCGGCAAAGCGGCGATGGGCGTCGTGCGTCGTAGGCAGCGGTCTTCGGTAGTGAGACGGCGTGCAGCATCCGGCGGGCGACCTCGGTCTTTGGCAGCCAGTCGGCGTTGGACGTCCTTCGCCTGGAGTCGGCGGTCTTTGAGAATGTGGTGGCGCTCTGCTTCCGGTGCGCGTCTGTGAGTTTGGGTGTCACAACGGCGGTGGACGTGTCTCGGAGAGTGTCAGCGGGCTGCGTTCTTCTCGGAGCGTCAGCGGTCTCTTGGTCGTGAGATGGCGCTCGGCTTCCGGTGCGCGTTTGTGATTTTGAGTGTCACAGCGGCGGTGGACGTCTCTCGGTAGGCGTCAGCGGGCGGCGTGCTTCTTTAACATAAATTTAAACATAAACATAAACATAAACATAAACATAAACATAAACATAAACATAAACATAAACATAAAAATAAACAAACATAAACATAAGCAAAAGATTAAACATCCATAAACAACCACAAAAGATTAAACATAAAGTAAATCGTACACATAAATAAACATATAACAACATCTGCAAATCGACTGGATTTGTATTAATTCGGTGTATTGTGTATTTTGATAATAAACGTCTCGATTCGTATCAATGACAATCGGATCAAATTTTTTTGAATCAATTCCATCAGTTTGGATACTAATCGGAAATTTAGTGTCAAAAAGACTAGATTTGACATTATTTGATGTAATTTGAGTGAAATGATGATTTTCGGCTCAATTCATTTTTACAATTAAAAATAATTATTTTAAATCTTTTGAAATAGACAGTTTTGAAATTTTTTATATTATTTATTCAATTTTTTTTAACATTAATATAATCATAAACATAAGCATAACCATAAACTTAAACATAAACATAAACAAAATATTCCGAATTAATACAAATCGACACGATTTGTTTTAATTCGGTGTATTTTTTTTTGATAATAATTGTCTCGATTCGTATACCATTACTATCGTATCAAATTTTTTTAAATCAAATCGATAAGTTTGGATGCTAATCGGAAATTTAGTCATAGATCTAGATTTGACATAATTTAATGTAATTTGAGTGAAATGATTATTTTCGACAAACAAAAATAATTATTTTAAATCTTTTGAAATAGACAGATTTGTTATTTTTTATATAATTTTTTTATTTTTTTTTATGGTGTGTTATTTATTCTATTTTTTTAAATATTATTATAATCATAAACATAAACATAAGCATAAGCATAAACATAAACATAAGCATAAGAATAAAAATAAACTAAAACATAATAATTAACATAATCATAATCAAAAACCTAAAACATAATATACATAAACATAAATTTAAACATAAACTTAAATATAAACTTAAACATAAATTTAAACATAAACTTAAACATAAATTAAAATATAAACTTAAACATAAACATGAACATAAATTTCAACATAAACATAAACATAAATATAAACATAAGCATAAGCATAAACATAAAAATAAACATAAGCATAAGAATAAAAATAAACTAAAACATAATAATTAACATAATCATAATCAAAAACCTAAAACATAATAATAAACATAAACATAAATTAAAACATAAACTTAAACATAAATTTAAACATAAACTTAAACATAAATTAAAATATAAACTTAAACATAAACATGAACAATGAACATAAATTTAAACATAAACTTAAACATAAAAATAAATAAGCAAAAGATTAAACATACATAAACATATGGATCTTGGCTTCTGGGTGTAAGCCGCGTTGGTTTGGTCGTGTTATCGGCCAACGTTTCGTCACACATTGCAGTGGTGCAACACCCTTAAAAATGGGGTTTAAGGGTGAAAACCCCATTTCCAACCGTTTTTTCATTTTATCACAAAATCTAAAACGACGAAGGTATATTTTTATCGTTGATATATGTTCAGGACACTCAGACGAATCGATTGTGACTACTAAATTTGGCCAAAAATTACCTCTTCCAGAGGGCATAAAAACAGAAAAATGCATCTTTTCGGGAAAATAGTTTAAAAATTAATAACTTTTGTTAAAATCCTCCAAATGACCCGTAATTAAAGTCAAATTGTTCCTGAAGTTCCAAAGAATAGAAGAAGTTAAAAAAATATGAATCGTTTTCTTAATATGACGAATTAAACTCTTTTATTATATCTTTATTATATTTTATTTATATAAAGTAATTTCTTCTTATAGCCCGGTCAAAATAGACATTTCAAATTACAAAAATTCCGACAGAGCTAAATTTTGGTGGAGACCTTGGGTACACTTTTAGAAATAAAGTGTCAAAAGTCCCCATCGATCCCATGTGTGCTAAAAAAGTTATTCGGGGTCAAAGGTCAAAATTTGAGGTTTTTTGGATTTTTTTCGAAAACGGTAAGTTTTAACAAAAAAGTAGCCTAGACAAAAATTATAGATGATAAAATTATCTACAAAAATGGTCCTTATACTTTTTTCCTAAGAATCACCATTCCTGAGATATCGCGATTCTAAAAGTTGAAGGAATCACGTTCTACATGATATACACATATATGCCACGTATATACATATTCAGGCACTTAATACAAGTAAAAATGCCTATTTGTGTCTCTTGTATGTATAAACTATACTATTCTGAGAATATACACTCAAATGAAACTCATTCCCTTGTCAATCCCCTCTACCCGCATTGCCTTGAATAACATCTGGCTACTCTATTGTCCACGTGGCGACGCTCATATACCTGTTTCTTTTCGAGTGGTATAAATGAAATACTTTTAGTGTTAGACGTTCCTTTCGAGTGAATATACGTATTTATTACTAGTTTCTACCATTATAGTTTATGCTGATCAATATTTTAAAAAATTTTTGCTTTATTTGCAATAAACTTTTGATTGACGGTAAAACTGTTATAGTTAGTCGTGGAATGCAAACTTTGATCGATGCAAGTATCGCAAGAGGTGATGAGTTTGCTGAATATTTAAGAAGTGAAAAGTCCGTTACAAGTCACGTGGATTGCCGAAAATCGTATAGCCAGAAAAGTTCAATCGCTGCAGTAAAAAGACAACATGAGGATGAAGAGGCCAGTACTTCAAAAGTAAATCCACCTCGTACTAGAGCGCGAGTAAGTGAATCCAACTTTTGTTTTAAAAAAGACTGCTTATTTTGTGGCGATGAAGCGAATGAAGAGGCTGAGAAAAAACGAGCGCAGAATATTCGAAGAAAAATTTATAAAGTTACTACACTTACATTCAAAGAATCCCTTTTGAAAGTAGCTAAAGATCGTTCGGATGATGTATCAAAAGCTGTTATTGCACGCATTAATTTTGAGTATGATTTAGTTGCTGCTGAAGCTAAATATCATGACAATTGTTATAAATCTTTCCTGAGACCTAATAGGTACTGGCAGTCAAAAGTTTATTGCAAATAAAGCAAAATTGAGATATTTTTTTTAAATATTGATCAGCACAAACTATAATGGTAGAAACTAGTAATAAATACGTATATTCACTCGAAAGGAACGTCTAACACTAAAAGTATTTCATTTATACCACTCGAAAAGAAACAGGTATATGAGCGTCGCCACGTGGACAATAGAGTAGCCAGATGTTATTCAAGGCAATGTGGGTAGAGGGGATTGACAAGGGAATGAGTTTCATTTGAGTGTATATTCTCAGAATAGTATAGTTTATACATACAAGAGACACAAATAGGCATTTTTACTTGTATTAAGTGCCTGAATATGTATATACGTGGCATATATGTGTATATCATGTAGAACGTGATTCCTTCAACTTTTAGAATCGCGATATCTCAGGAATGGTGATTCTTAGGAAAAAAGTATAAGGACCATTTTTGTAGATAATTTTATCATCTATAATTTTTGTCTAGGCTACTTTTTTGTTAAAACTTACCGTTTTCGAAAAAAATCCAAAAAACCTCAAATTTTGACCTTTGACCCCGAATAACTTTTTTAGCACACATGGGATCGATGGGGACTTTTGACACTTTATTTCTAAAGGTGTACCCAAGGTCTCCACCAAAATTTAGCTCTGTCGGAATTTTTGTTATTTGACCACTATTTTTATGAGTAATTTGACCGGGCTATTACAATCATTTTACACTCGTTATGATACATCTGCCATCTTGCTTAGCTACTCGCTTATCAGTGTTGCCAATATAAAAGTACATTATACCAACACGCCTCCTTACGTTTATATTGCAACAACCAAATACATAACAATAACATACTAAAAAATATAACACAGAACAGTCTCTAGTAACTTAACAATTTTACACATTTACTTATCCTAATCTTATTTTTACATATCTTACTCTATACATTTATATTTAAAGTCTCTCTAAATTTAATGAATTTAACATTTCCTAATGCTTTTGTTAATATATCTGCAACATTATTTTCAGACTCTATTTTAACAATTTCAATTATTCTTTCCTTGACATTTTCATGAATATAATGGTAATGTACCTCAATGTGTTTAGAGTTCTTTGTAAAATTTCCATATCTAGCTATGGCTACTGCGCCTGAATTATCTTCAAATATTTTAACTGGTTCACAAATTATAAATATTTCATTTATTGCATTTCAAGAAAATTATTTCTGTTACTGCTTCGGACAGAGCAATGTATTCAGCAAATGTAGAAGACTTTGTTATACAGTTTTGTTTTTTTGATTTCCACAGGATAACATTTCCAAACAATCTAATTACATATCCCGTGGTAGATTTCCTATCTACAATGTCTCCAGCCCAATCTGAATCAACAAAACAATCTAGTATATCTACATTATCATTTTTGTAATATTTCAGTTTCAAGTTTTTTGTTAAAAATAAGTATTTCAAAACTCTCAACGCATATCCAAAATGTGTCTCATCACAGCAATTTTGAAAGCGACTCAAATAATTTACACAATAAGAAATATCAGATCTAGTACCAGAGCTAATATACATATAAGAGTGCACCTATCAGATTTCTATATTTAACATCTTCGTTTAATTTGGATTTTTCCAATTTCAAGTTTATTTCCATAGGTGTTTTATATAATTTTGCATTTTCAATATTATAACGTTTAGCTAATGACTCAATGTAATGTTCCTGACTCAAAGTTAACATATTGTCTTGTTCATAGTTATACTCAATGTCTATACCTATGTAATTTTTTACTTTGCCTAAATCTTTAATTTTAAATTTATAAGATAATTTAATTTTGATATCATCAATGACATTTTTATCTATGCAACAAATCAAAAGATCATCAACAAATAATAAAATATAAACAACTAAGTCATTTTCTTTTTTAAAATATAAACAATAATCATATTTGCATCTTTCAAAATCTAGACTAGTCAGAAATTCGTTAAAACATTCATACCAAGCACGTGGACTCTCCTTCAAACCATACAATGATTTATTTAACATATAAACCCTTTCAGTGTCATCTTCATAGCCCATTGGCTGTTTCACATATACCTCTGATATCACTTTACCATTTAAAAACGTTGTCTCTACATCCATTTGATGTATTTCCAAAGAATTTTGACAACAATAAGATAACAAAAGCTTTAAAGTTGGCATTTTTGCTATCGGAGAATAAGTGTCTTCAACACAGTCAGTTTGTTGGTAACCTCTAACCACTAACCTAGCTTTATATTCACTTTCACTTTTCTTTTTATAAATCCATTTCACATCGATTACCCTTTTGTCCTTGGGAGACTTGTTAACGAGTGTCCATGTTTTATTTTCCACTAGACTGTTCATCTCTCGGTCCATGGCTGCCTTCCATTCATATGAATCCTTACAGTTCATCGCCTCCTGAATATTTTCTGGGGTCATCGCATCACAGTAGTTTACACTAATACAATAATAGTCGAATTCTTCATCAAATCGTAGTGGTGGCTTAACATTTCTTTTTAGTTTCTTTTCTTCCTTGTGTTCATCCGCTTTGATATCATCATTTCTATTTATTTTATCTGTATTATGCTCTTCTGAGTATTCTGTATCATTTCTTTTGCTTTCCTTATCTTCTTCTTTTTTATCATGTTTCTCGTCCTCAAATCCACACAATGTTATATCTTCTTCTATAATATCACAGTGTCTAGCTACTATTACTTTGTTGTTTACCAATACTCTATATCCAGTGTCACTATAACCAAGTAATATTCCCATTTCTGCTTTCTTGTCCCATTTTGATATTCTTTTTTCTTCTGGAATTCGTACATAGACTCTACTGCCATACATTTTTAGATATTTAACTGTTGGCTTCCTTCTGAAAAATATTTCATACGGAGTTTTCCTTTCGATCGTATTAGTCAAGGTTCTATTTTTAAGATATGCAGCTGTTTTAATTATTTCTGGCCAATATTTTCTTTCAACTTTCGCTTCTGATAAGAGACATCTCCCCATATCCATTAAAGATCTGTTATACCTTTCCGCTGTTCCATTAAGTTCATGTACGTACGCCGGACAAGGTTTTATAATTATTCCTTTCTCTTTAGCAAACTGAAATACTCTCGCATTCATATACTCCTTGCCATTATCACAGCGTAATTCTTTTATCATCTTATCCGTGAGATTTTGAACTTCATTTACATACTGCACTAAGCAATCATATACTTCATCTTTCGTTCGGATACAATAAACTTTAACAAGTTTACTAAAATCATCTATAAAACTTAAAAAATATTTTTCACCATGGTCTCCTGTTGTTTGATGTGGGCCATTCAAATCTGTGTGAACAATCTGTAATATATCCTCTGCTCTTCTTCGGTTATTATGAAAAGGTAAGTTATGCATTTTGTTCTCAACACATGTCACACACTTTAAATAATCTGATTCAATCTCTTTAGGCAATCCGTCCAATGATTCATTTTTGCACATTTTTTCCAAATTATTAAAATTTATATGTCCCAAAGTACGATGTAATTTTTCTTTTGTAGTCATATTGCTTTTGCTCACATTTGCTTCGAGCACTTTTTCATTTACAAAACTTTTCATCTTATATAGTCTTTCATCTTTAATTGCAACAGCTATAATCTTTCCATATGGGTTATATATTTTTGACATTCTTCTTTTCGACACAACTGAATTTTTGTCAGTGATTCTTGAATAACTTAATAAATTTACCTTCATTTCTTTTACATAAAAAACATTTGTCAATTTTACCTCTGATTTTTCTCCATACACTGAGAAATACGTTTTAATATCACCAACCTTTGTAGCTTCTAATAATGTACCATTTCCAATTTTAACTTTCACAGTTTTTGTTAATGTCTCACATGTTTCGAAATACTCGTCAGTATTTATAATATGATCAGTACAACCGCTGTCAAGTAACCATTCAATTTGACCTTCCTTGGTATTCCTTTTTTCACTTGTTGTAGTATTGTTGGCGATTGTAGTGTGAAAACTATTTCCGTATTGTTCATTGTTGTAGTTTCTTTGTTGCTCATTATTATAATTTCCTCGTCCTCTATGAAAATTTCTAGCATTATATGCTCCACGTCCTCTACTTCCAGAATATCCACGACTTCGACTTCCAGAGTATCCACGACTTCGACTTCCAGAATATCCAGTACGGGTATGACAATCCCTCTGCATGTGACCAGGTTTTCCACAGTTAAAACAATTAAAAAATTTTTGTGTTGATGACCTGACTTCTGCTCGAAAAACATTTGAGCTGGCATTTGATGCTTCATTCGATTTTTCCTCTACACTTTTTAATTTGATTTTACTTTTTAAATAATCAACAGTTTTTTCCTTTTCGGGTAGTACATCTATTAAATCACCGATATGACTATAGCTCTGTAGTAACGATTTTAACATATAGTTCAGTTTTTCTTGTTCCGTAATAACTGCACCTGCTTGCTTTAATTCATTTACTGCTCTTTCAAAATCGTCGAAAAATAAGGACACTTCTACATAATTTTTCAATTTTATATTTTCGAGGTTATGTCGACATACAATTTGCAAAGCCGTTGACTTTTTCAGGTACATCTCATCAAACTTTTGGATAATCTTGTAAGCTGAATCTAAATCACTTATATATTCTAACTGTTTATTTGTTATCGCACTGTAAATATAGTTAGTCGCCTGAATATCGAGGTTGTCCCATTTGTCATTGTCGTCATTTGTTTTAGCTCGCATTACCACTTCATTACACTTTTTATATTGTAAGAATTTCAATATTCGTATTTTCCAATTACTATAGTCTGCTCCGTAAAAGATCGGAATATTTATATCACTGTTTTTTGTCGCCATTTTTCACACCGTTTGTTGATTGTTGTAATCTTTTTAAGCACAAATTATTAATTTTTGTTTTAACGTCTTTTCTTTTTAACCACGAACTGCTACCATCTTAATATGACGAATTAAACTCTTTTATTATATCTTTATTATATTTTATTTATATAAAGTAATTTCTTCTTACAATCATTTTACACTCGTTATGATACATCTGCCATCTTGCTTAGCTACTCGCTTATCAGTGTTACCAATATAAAAGTACATTATACCAACACGTTTAACCAATAAAAATCGCTAATGTTTAAGGGTAAGTAACGTAATTTTTTGAAAAACTACATTTTTACTAAAATTTAAATAAAAACACCAGGGTTAAATATTTTTTAGTGAAACGAATTGATTCTTATAGATTTTGAACCGGAGAATTCGAAAAAAATAACCCGGACTAGCGAAAAGTGGTGCAACACCCTTAAAATGGGGTTTAAAAGTGAAAAACCCATTTCCAACCATTTTTACAAATTATCACAAAATCTATAGCAACGATGGTATATTTTTATGATTGATATATGTTCAGGACACTTAGACGAATCGATTGTGGCCACATATACTAAATTTGGCCAAAAATTACGTCTTTAAAAGGGCTTAAAAGACGTAAAAATGCATCTTTTCGCGGAAAATAGTTAAAAATTAATAATTTTTGTTAAAATCATCCAAATGACTCGTAACTAGGCTCAAATTGTTCCTGAAGTTCCAAAGAATAATGACCAACCATAATTTAAAAAAATATTAGTAGTTTAATCAATGAAAATCGCTAATGTTTGATATGTCCTTACACAGATATAGATGAAATTTCTATTCGTAAATGTCATTCCAATATGTCATTAATATTAAATGTAAAACTGACGGTGGCTAAAATAAAAAAATAAAAACGTCAGTTTGACATTTTGAATTAATTAAAATAAATCATGTATAAACATTTTGTCAATTTTGATATATATAAATAATAATAAAAAAATAGTTTCTTATCCCATATTGTTTATATTGGAGTATTCTATAAACACACGTAGAGTATAACAATTTGGCGGCCCAACGTAGTGGCCAGAAAATTTAAGAGAAAATTTTCGACCCAACGCCCTGAAACATGCCGAGAACCAGACAACACGAACGTTCGTGTTCAGAGTCACGAGCAGGTGACAACAATTGGCAAGTAGTTCTGGGAGAAAATACCCAGTGGCGCCCAACAGAATCAGAAACAATTCCTATGGGAATAACCACGCTTAATCAATTACTATCGAAATTATTAATACAATCAAGCCCAACACTGCCTGTATTTCGTGGAGATGTCTCTGAAGATCCAGGGACTTACCTAAGAAAATGCGAAGAACAGTTGCATGACCTCGGAATTCCACGGAGTCAATGGGTGGAAACAATCACTCCACACCTGAAGGATAATGCCGCCAGTTGGTGGAAAACATTCAATCGCCTTCAAATATCATGGACAGATTTTCGTGAGTGGTTTCTGAAGAAATTTGCAGGACCAGAAATAATAGCACAATTAATTTCGCAACTGTATGGACAAAAACGAAAAAAACCATGAGTCATGCGAGATATTTTTACTAAATAAAATACAATTATTTCAACGCCTCCAGCCAGAAAAGAGAGCCGAAGGAATCATTTGCTTCCCAGTCGAACTTGTAAAACCAAGCATACGCCCATTTTTGAGAATACTGATGCCATCATCATTAGAAGAACTCGTAGAACGCGCCCGAAATGTGGAACGAGATTTGCAAGATACGACTACATTCACGAATCAAGTGTCGAAACAAGCTTATCCAATGACGTCATCACTTCCACCATGTCGCTATTGTCCACAAAGTCATTTCCATCGGGATTGTCCAGTGGTGAAAGCTAAATATCCCGTACGGGAAAACTACTATCGGCCTGGGAGAAACACCGACATCCCTCCTGCGAATATAGGGCCAACAACGTCGAATGCCGATCAAATCAAATTACCACCAATGTAACGACACTACCAAGAATAACAATTAATTTTAAGAACCAGTTTTTCTACGCACTCCTGGACTCAGCTGCATCACATAATTTTATAAATGACAAATATTTACATACCTCTAATGCATCGTTATATCAAAAAGTAGAACTTGCTAGAACAGGGGATTGCGCCACCGCTACAGGACCTCACACCATTACAATTGTGATAGAAGAAATATGCACGCAGTTGGACGTTTTAGCTGTTCAAGACTTACGAGAGGATTTTATTCTGGGCTTACCGGGAGTTATGTTACAAGTACCCACTATGGATTTTGCCAGAAAATGTGTATATTATGGCACTACACAACGTCATACCATTCATTGGGCATTACCACCACTCACAAACGAAATCGTCACACTACCACAAATTGGAGAATTTCCGCATCATAGTCAGTCAACTGTGCAACAACTGATGAAACAATTCAAAGATGTCTTAAGGTCACCACGAATTCCAACGCACTCCACTTCGCATAAAATAACACTCGTCAATTCTACACCTATACGATCACCAATGTATCGTTATTCAGAAGAGAAAAGGCGACTTATTCACAAACAAGTGGAGGAAATGTTAGCAGATGGTGTCATTAAGTCAAGTAAATCACCATACAGTTCGCCAATAATAATTGTCGCCAAGAAAAATGGAGAATCTCGTTTCTGTATAGACTACAGGAAAATAAACGCCATTACTCAGGATGAAGTTACAACATTACCGCTTATACATGAAACGCTCAAAGACCTCGGTCGCGCAAAGGTGTTATCAGCCATTGATTTAAAATCAGGATACTGGCAAATTCCTATGCATCCCGATTCACAACAAGTGGCCGCATTCTGTACTCCTTCTGGAGGCTGTTACGAATTTAAAGTAATGCCGTTCGGACTTAAGGGGGCGCCAGGAACGTTCCAACGTCTGATGAGTCAACAGGTGTTGACAAGTTACCTCAGAGACTTCTGCTTAGTATACATCGATGACATCATTATTTATTCAAACACGTACGAAGAACACATTGGACACCTACATAAAGTTTTTGAACGTTTGCGATTACATGGATTAGTTGCCGCCCCGAAAAAGTGTAAGATTGGTTACAAGTCCTTGGAATATTTGGGTCATACCATTTTCGAAGAATATAATCATCCGCAAGAACATCACTTGCATCAAATAAGAGATTTCTCTGCTCCTAGAAACAGGAAGACGTTACGAAGTTTCTTAGGCCTGTGTAACTGGCTGCGGGAATACTTACATCATTTTACCGATCTCGTAGCCCTACTCAATGACCTTCTGAGCGAGAAAAAGAAATATTCGTGGACACCACAAGCACAAGAAAGTTTCCTCAAGATCAAGAAAGCATTATCAGAACCATTGAAATTGCATCGTCCCGATCCGATGCTTCCATTCGTGTTACAAACCGACGCTAGTCAAGAGTCTATATCAGGAAAATGAAAACAAAGATCGAAGAATTATATCGTACGCAAGTTCACGATTTAATTCAGCCGAGAGAAAATACCACTGTAATGAACAGGAATGTCTGGCAGCGGTATGGGCGATAAAGCGTTATCGCCCCTACTTGGAAGATAGACCGTTCATCCTTCGTACAGATAGTCGCGCTTTGACTTGGTTACAACAAACGAAAGATCACCGAGTCAAACTCACAAGATGGGCTTTATCATTACAAGAGTTTTCATTTTAAATTGAACATTGTCCTGGTAAAGATAACGAACTTCCAGATATCTTATCACGGCACCCTGACGTTCAAGATTTGCCCAAAACTCTTGAAGAATATAAACATATCACACCGCCAAAGAGGAAGATGTATACAACAGAGACAACGCCCAAATTAATGCAGATTACCATACCCAGTCTCGATGAAGAGATACAACATGAACAACACAACGATCATTCAATTCAACAATGGTTATTTCCCAGGGGCGGAGATAATCACGAGGACCTCCCAGCGGGGTATCAAGTGCGGGATAATGCACTGTGGTACGGCGGGCCCATCGACGTCCGTCTATACGTGCCAAGCGAGGTACGTCCTACAGTCTTACATTATTATCACGACCATACACTCGCGGGACATCCAGGATGTAAAGAGACAATACGAGCCATTTGTCAGCGCTACTTTTGGCCTCATTTGAGACAAGATGTAGAAAAACACATCCGAAATTGTTTGATTTGTAGTTGTTACAAAGCGCATACACAACATCATACCGCTCCACAACGAGCACATCAACCAACTAAACCGTGGGAAACCATCGCTGTGGACATCATAGGACCTTATCCTAAAAGTACAAGAGGAAAGAGATTCCTCTTCGTAGTTACGGATTTATTCACACGATGGGTAGAAGCATTTCCAATCGGAACGTCCAAAGCTCATACTCTCATACGTCTACTGGAAACTGAAATTTATCCGAGATTTGGTTATCCGAAGGCCGTTATCTCGGATAACGGACGTCAGTTTATCAGTCATGGATGGAAGAAAGCATGTGAACGATGGGAAACTCTACACTGGACCACTGCTATTTATCATCCTCGTGCCAATCCTACAGAACGTCGTAATCAAGAATTAAAGAAGGGATTACGATTACATCTAAATAATGAATTTCATACCAAATCGGATCAATACATCGCCGATATCTTATATAATATTAGAACGCGAAGAAATGCTGCTATTGGTTATACTCCCAGTGAAGCGTTATTTAGCTATAATCTTACACGTCCGGGAAATTGGAAATCAGAACAATTGTTTAATTCCAGTCAGTTACCTGAAGCCGCGGAAAGAAATCGAATAATGTCTATACGACAACAAGAATATCAAGAAAAATATATTCCTACGGTTCCACCGGTGCAGAACCGATATCCGCAAGGCAGCTGGGTTTTGTACAAAGAACATAACATTTCAGACAGACTGGTGAATTTCATGCACCATTCGCTCCAAAATGGTCCACTCCACATCAAATAGACGCTATATTAGCGCCACATATTTACCTTATATCCAAGGGTAATCATCAAATAAAAATTCATGAAGATCAGTTGCGCCCCGCGCCAGTCATAACATAAGATCGTACGAAATTTCAAAAAAAGGCAGGGAGGAATTGATATGTCCTTACACAGATATAGATGAAATTTCTATTCGTAGATGTCATTCCAATATGTCATTAATATTAAATGTAAAACTGACGGTGGCTAAAATAAAAAAATAAAAACGTCAGTTTGACATTTTGAATTAATTAAAATAAATCATGTATAATAGTCCAGTAAAGGAAGCATTTTGACAGGAAATTAAGAGGGCAAACAATTTTATGATTGATTCTTATAGATTTTGAACCGGATAATTCGAAAAAAATAACCCGGACTAGCAAAAAGTGGTGCAACACCCTTAAAAAGGGGGTTTAAGGGTGAAAACCCCATTTCCAACCGTTTTTTCAATTTATCACAAAATCTAAAGCGATGATGGTCTATTTTTATGGTTGATATATATTCAGGACACTCAGACGAATCGATTGTGACCATATATACTAAATTTGGCCAAAAATTATCTCTTCCAGAGGGTTTAAAAGACTTAAAAATGCATCTTTTCGGGGAAAATAGTTTAAAAATTAATAACTTTTGCTAAAATCATCCAAATGACTTGTAACTAGGCTCAAATTGTTCCTGAAGTTCCAAAGAATAATAATGAACCATAATTTAAAAAAATATTAATAGTTTAACCAATAAAAATCGCTAATGTTTAATGGTAAGTAACGTAAATTTTTGAAAAACTATCTTTTTACTAAAATTTAAATAAAAACATCAGGGTTTAATATTTTTTAGTGAAACCAAGGTAGATACCTTCTATTTGTACATACAAACAAAATGAGACCCCCCAAAATAATATTCAATTATTAGAACGGGTGCAAGTGCACTTAGAAATACACTGAATTTTTGTTGTATACAATTTAAAAAAATTACATTTTTCCAAACAAAATAATATATTCAGTCCAGTAAAGGAAGCATTTTGGCAGGAAATTAAGAGGGCAAGCAATTTTATGATTGATTCTTATAGATTTTGAACCGGAGAATTCGAAAAAAATAACCCAGACTAGCGAAAAGTGGTGCAACACCCTTAAAAATGGGGTTTAAGGGTGAAAACCCCATTTCCAACAGTTTTTTTCAATTTATCACAAAATCTGAAGCGACGATGGTATATTTTTATCATTGATATATGCTCAGGACACTTAGACAAATCGATTGTGACCACATATACTAAATTTGGCCAAAAATTACCTCTTCCAAAGGGCTTAAAAGACGTAAAAACGCACTTACCCTTAAACATTAGCGATTTTCATTGGTTAAACTACTAATATTTTTTTAAATTATGGTTGGTCATTATTCTTTGGAACTTCAGGAACAATTTGAGCCTAGTTACGAGTCATTTGGATGATTTGAACAAAAGTTATTAATTTTTAAACTATTTTCCCCGAAAAGATACATTTTTACGTCTTTTAAGCCCTTTGAAAGACGTAATGTTTGGCCAAATTTAGTATATATGGTCACAATCGATTCGTCTAAGTGTCCTGAACATTTATCAATCATAAAAATATACCATCGTTGCTTTAGATTTTGTGATAATTTGTAAAAACGGTTGGAAATGGGCTTTTCACCTTTAAACCCCATTTTAAGGGTGTTGCACAACTTTCCGCTAGTCCGGGTTATTTTTTTTGAATTCTTCGGTTTAAAATCTATAAGAATCAATTCGTTTCACTAAAAAATATTTAACCCTGGTGTTTTTATTTAAATTTTAGTAAAAATGTAGTTTTTCAAAAAATTACTTTACTTACCATTAAACATTGGCGATTTTTATTGGTTAAACGATTAATATTTTTTTAAATTATGGTTGGTCATTATTCTTTGGAACTTCAGGAACAATTTGACGCTAATTACGAGTCATTTGGAAGATTTTAACAAAAGTTATTAATTTTTAAACTATTTTCCCGAAAATATGCATTTTTCTGTCTTTTAAGCCCTCTGAAAGAGGTAATTTTTGGTCAAATTTAGTATATGTGGTCACAATTGATTTGTCTGAGTGTCCTGAACATATATCAATGATAAAAATATACCATCATCGCTTTCGATTTTGTGATAAATTGAAAAAACGGTTGGAAATGGGGTTTTCACCCTTAAACCCCATTTTTAAGGGTGTTGCACCACTTTTCGCTTGTCCGGGTTATTTTTTTCGAATTCTCCGGTTCAAAATCTATAAGAATCAATCATAAAATTGCTTGCCCTTATAATTTCCCTTTTTCTAACTTTTCACTGCTTCCTTGACTGGGCTATAAACATTTTGTCAATTTTGATATATATAAATAATAATAAAAAAATAGTTTCTTATCCCGTATTGTTTATATTGGAGTATTCTATAAACACACGTAGAGTATAACATGTTTAAGGGTAAGTGCATTTTTACGTCTTTTAAGCCTTTTGAAAGACGTAATTTTTGGCCAAATTTAGTATATGCAGTCATAATCGATTCGTACATACATAAACGTCTCGATACATCAATCATAAAAATATATCATCGTTGCTTCAGATTTTGTGATAAATTTAGAAAAACGGTTGGAAATGGGGTTTTCACTCTTAAACCCCATTTTTAAGGATGTTGCACCACTTTTCGCCAGGGCCGGCCGAACGGCCAGGCGACCCAGGCGCCAGCCTGGAGCGCCAATTTCGTGGGGGCGCCAATTGTTTGAAACTTATTTTCTATGTTCTGTTCTAGGGCGCCAAATTAAAGCTGTATATATTTTTTGAATAATTGTTTTGATTTTTTTCTGCAAAATAATTCATTTGCTTAATATCAAAAATAAATTATTTATAAAATTTTTTTTTACAAAACTTGAAAAGCACAGTGCCAAATCTGTGGGTGGCTTTGCGGATTCTTGTAACAATTCCGGTTAGTGTAGCTAGTGGTGAAAGAAGTTTTAGTAAATTAAAATTGATAAAAACTTATTTGCGATTGGCTAAGTATGATAGAAGATAGGTTGAATAATTTGGCTATTCTTTCAATTGAAAATAAAGTCGTAGCAAACCTCAATCTTGAGACAGCAGTCGAAAATTTTGCAGACATGAAAGCCAGGAAGAAATTTTTTATATAATTTTAGTTATATTATATATTATTTATCAATAATATGTTATATTATATTATTATATTACACTAATGAATTAATAACAAGTGTATTTAATGGTATTTTTCATTTTATTCATTTCTATAATTTTCTCACACACTTTTTTTTTGTGCAGAGATAAATTTTAATGATAGTCCCTGGGGGGGTAGGAGGGGGGCGTCAAAAAAAATCTCGCCTGGGGCGCCAGAATCGCAAAGGCCGGCTCTGCTTTTCGCTAGTCCGGGTTATTTTTTTCGAATTCTCCGGTTCAAAATCTATAAGAATCAATCATAAAATTGCTTGCCCTCTTAATTTCCTGTCAAAATGCTTCCTTTACTGGACTGAATCTATTATTTTCTTTGGAAAAATGTAATATTTTTAAATTGTATACAACAAAAATTCAGTGTATATCTAAGCGCACTTGCACCCGTTCTAATAATAGAATATTATTTTGGGGGGTCTCATTTTGTTTGTATGTACAAATAGAAGGTATCTACCTTGGTTTTACTAAAAAAATTTCAACCCTGATGTTTTTATTTAAATTTTAGTAAAAGAATAGTGTTTAAAAAATTTACGTTACTTATCCTTAAACATTAGCGATTTTTATTGGTTAAACTATCAATATTTTTTTAAATTATGGTTCATAATTATTCTTTGAAACTTCAGGAACAATTTGAGCCTAGTTACGAGTCATTTGGATGATTTTAACAAAAGTTATTAATTTTTTAACTATTTTCCCCGAAAAGATACATTTTTAAGTCTTTTAAGCCCTCTGGAAGAGATAATTTTTGGCCAAATTTAGTATATGTGGTCACAATCGATTCGTCTGAGTGTCCTGAAAATATATTAATGATAAAAATATACCATCCTTGCTTTAGATTTTGTAATAAATTGAAAAAACTGTTGGAAATGGGGTTTTCATCCTTAAACCCCATTTTTAAGGGTGTTGCACCACTTTTTGCTAGTCTGGGTTATTTTTTTCGAATTCTCCGGTTCAAAATCTATAAGAATCAATCATAAAATTGCTTGCCCTCTTAATTTCCTGTCAAAATGCTTCCTTTATTGGACTATTACAGTTAAATATTTTATGAAAATTTGATAAGACAAAAGTTAATATAAAAAATAATTTATATTTTATCAATCAATATTTTATTAAATGTGGTACGATTTGGGGTTGGGGCGCGTAGCGCCCAGGGGCAAAGCCCCTAGTATATTTATATATATACGTTTTGGTTTATATAATAGTGGGATATATTAATAATTTCAACCCGCTTGCTTAATATTTTTCACAACTAGTAATGAAAACAACATTTGAAAACATCGCTGCCACTGCTGGGTATTAGTGAAAAATGAATACCCAGTAATGGTTATTGAACACAAAACCCCTCCTAGAACAATAAAATTAAATTTGGTGATGACTTAATCTTTAAGATATGTTCAAAAATGAAAAATATTAATTTCACTTCAAAAAAAAAATTAAGCAGCATAAAAATCATTAATAATCGAACTCGCTCCGCTAATCATTTACATAAGAAAATACACACTTCGTGAATTTCGACTGATCCGCAATGTTTAAATGTCCACCATTTTGACACCTATTGGCCGATTGTCATCAAATTACGCTGTAAGACAATTAAATGTACATAGATTAATATTCAGAAATGGTAGTAATCAAATATGACCACATATTTCAAATTCAGGACATTTAATTAAAAATTTGGCACTACTGGGGTGCTTGCCAAGACTGGTGCTGTTACCTTAGTTGTTCTACGAATGTGTATTATGTTTTGGGCATTAGGAAATTAGATTATATTTATATAAAAATGGCAATAACAGCTGTAACCGTCGTAAGTATATACGTTTTGTATGTATTACGAAATTTATATTCATAGTAGTATATATATATAATTTTTTTTTAAATTCATATTTAAAAATTATTTAAAAAGATAGAAAGAACATGGAAGTCATGTATGGTTCTCCATACCGATATTTATAATTTATAATCGAAAAGAACGTATGATAAACATTTTATTAGAAAGAACAATTTTGTAGAATGTAATTTATCTCATTCCTATACTATTTAAATTGCGCACAGACAAAAATAACATATTTTTTTAATTTGGGCCCGCAAAGTAGGTTATACTTATATTTGAGGTAAAATATGGAATTATATATATTTTTAATGTTTAACTGCAAATTTAGCATAGTTAACGGAACCACATTTTTTTAATATTCTGTGTATCTATATAGAACTTAGTTCTGCTTCATTTGGGCCTAATTGCAAATGTGTAGTATTTATCGTTTCGGAGATATTCCGACTTTTATAAACTCAAAATTGTTTGTTTCAACCCTGATTGCAGGGTTTGCTCAACACTTAAGAATGGGGACTTTTCAGAGAATACTCCTCACAATTATCTCTAAACCCATGACAAATCCATGAACTATTGGAATTATTTGGAAATTTTGCAAGTTTCTTGAACTATAATTGTTTTTTAGCAGTTAAATGAAAAAACTGAAATTAATCACTACATTCAAGACATTTAGTAACTTTGGCAGTATGCTCATCGCAGACTGGCTTATCGCATTCAACTCAGCACTATCTTCGTCAACCATAAATAAATACATAAAATAATTTTCAATTAGAGTAAAGTTTTACTTTCAAATTCGTACATTGGTACCCGGGTACCCCGGTTGGTCAATAGTGTAAATTTATTTGGTTGGTTACACTAGGGTTAAAAAAAATTTTGGCAAAAAAAGTTGTTTTGGGCATATACTACGGTTCTAGAAGTTTATATTTTTTACAGATAACATTTTTACAGGGTGAGTCATTTTAATCATCGCAATCATTTTAATATCTCGAAAAGTAAGCGAAATTGAGAAAAACGTTTCTAACAAAAGTTGCTTGGTTTCAAGGGGGCCAAACAATAATGACCTTGCGGTTGACCTTCAAACCATTTTCAAGGTCAAATCAAGGTCAACATTGATTTTTTAAATGGAAACTTATATTTTTTATTGCATATTCGTATTCTACGTGATAAAATGAGTATCTTTAGTAGGAAATTTTTTTCTTAAAAATGCTTTCTTCTCTTGGTGGAGTAAGATTTATCAACGAACTCAAATATCTGAAAAAAAGTTGCACCTAATAGCTCAAACTACTTTTAGCATTACCCAGAAACAACGGCGTGGACGTAGTAGGTGTATGTTTCTTTTGGAGTGCTTTTTAAAAGTAAGAGGCAAAAGAACTCACATTAAAAAAGCATCCCAAAGGAAACATACAACTACTACGTCCACGCCGTTGTTTCTGGGTAATGCTAAAAGTAGTTTGAGCTATTAGGTGCAACTTTTTTTCAGATATTTGAGTTCGTTGATAAATCTTACAGCGCCCTCCACCAAGAGAAGAAAGCATTTTTAAGAAAAATTTTTCCTACTAAAGATACTCATTTTTTCACGTAGAATACGAATATGCAATAAAAAATATAGGTTTTCATTTAAAAAATCAATGTTGACCTTGATTTCACCTTGAATATAGTTTGAAGGTCAACCGCAAGGTCACCATTGTTTGACCCCTTGAAACCAAGTAACTTTTGTTTGAAACGTTTTTTTCAATTTCGCTTACTTTTCGAGATATTTGACTGCGTTGATTAAAATGACTCACCCTGTATAATATAAATTTATAATGTATATTTTTTTCAAATTAATCGATAAAACCAATCAAAAGATATGAATTTTTAGAAATTAGGTGGGAGGGGACGCTCTGATAACGACATTTAAAAATGCAAATATATCGTGACTGAAGGGTTAAGATCAAAAGATTATTTAACATTTTTTGTTGCATTTTAGGAGACCTAACATATCTAATAACACGCCACTCAATGGGGTAAGTGAAGAAAAAAATGTGAGTTCACTTTTCAGTCTATGGAAGGGGGGTCCAAAATAATTTTGACAATGTTTGTTATAATTTTCAGTGGAAGTACTAACTAAAAGCTACATTCTCGAATTTTTTCAGAAATATTATATCGTGACTGAAAGGTTAAAATCAAAATATCAGAACATTTTTTATTGTATTTTAGGAGACCTATCTAAAGACAGAAAGACACCCTACTTAATGGATTAAGTGAAATTTTTTAATACCTATATCATACATATATCAGTCTATGGAAAGGGGGTCAAAAAAATATTTTTTTTCAAAAATCTTATCATTTCTGTTTTTGGGTTTTCAGTCTTCGTCCGTATACCAAATTTCATCTTAATCGATCTAAAATTTTTTAGGACGGACGGACGGACGGACATGCCAAAACTATAAAGTGGTATCCTAGTTTTCTACGGAAATCTAAAAATGGCTGAAAATTTCAGAAAATATTACTTTTTTGTAACCAATTATAACCTCCAAATTTCGTTAGAAAAGATGAGGGGCACTTATCCCATATATATCCTGCTACGGCATTTATGCAAACGTCAAAATGACATTTAAAACGTCAAAACGAAATTTATTATATCATTGTAAATATCAATTTAAAAAAAAAAAAAAATTAAAGGAAATTGAGAAAAATCTTTGTAAGGGAATATTTTACAATAAACGTTGTAGACCTATAGGAAATTGAATGCTCTACAAAAAAGATCCCATAAAATTTTTACGTAACATGTATCGTTGTTGAGATATCTTGAAAAAATAAATATTTTGGGATGTCACCCCTCTCCCTTACACACGATTTTGATGATTTTGAAATGAAACCGTCCTCAAGCCAGACCCAACCATCCAGCCAAGTTTCAATCGGTTCAGTGATTCATAAGTTATGCGTGTGACAAGGATTCAGGGGACAGACACACGGACACAAAAAAAAAAACACACAAAAATTTTCATAAACTATTTTTGCTACAGTGGTCGTTATAATTTTCATTGAAAAGTACTAGTTAAAAGCTATATTCTGGATTTTTTTCAGATTTTTTGCATTAATAGAAATTAGATAACCACATTAAAAAGAAATTTACTTCGGAACATAGAAGTAAAATTACTAAAAAATCAAGTTTTTAACGTCGCGGTCGTTAAAGATCTGAGGTTAAAAAGTTAAAACTGTACAAAAAAAAACTTTACGACTTATGATAATAAACATAATCTTAAAAGTTTTTTTTTGTTGTAATTTTGCATAAAGTTGCTTATTTTATGATTATTATTAATGAGTAATATTAATTTTAATTGATAAAATTGTTGAAACAATGATGTTTTGATAAGAATTACGTATCGAATGGTTTGTTTTATTACTGCGTAGGTTATCAAATTACTCACTTCTTATTTATTCTTAAAAACCTACAATTAGTCATTTAACCCTCTACTGACTAAAATTTAGCAAATATAAATAATAAAATAATAATAAAAATAATTGGCCATAAAATGCACACCCCTTAGAGTTTTGAAACTATTGTTTTTTGAAGAATGTTTTTAAAAAATGGTAATTTCCCTATCTTCACCCTCATTTCTTGTAAAAATTGATATTAATTGTAGTAATAGTGGTTTTTTTTACTCTTAAAAATTCTTAAATTTTTGTAAACTGAGTATAAAATGTACCTAAACATGAGTCTAGTCAGAGATAAAGATAAATAAAAAGTTAAGTCCCGGTATTCTTCCATAGACCCCATGTTAAAATATTTCTATTAATCAAGCTAAGGAAAATTGAAGTCAATTTTGAATTTTAAGAACGCCAAGTAAAATTAGGTCAGCTTAATTTTTGAGGTTCGTACTGCCTCCCAGAAAAAAATTAATTCCGACACCAATGGGGGGTGGGGGGGTTATATTGCAATTATCATAACGCGCCACTGCTAACAATTGATTATAATATTTAATGTATTTTATGAACGAACAAAAAAACATGTAGTATGGTAAAAGCAAAAAATCATCTTGTCAGTTTAGAAATAGTGGGGTGAGGGGAGGGGGGGGAGCGCTCTGATAACGACTTTGAACGCAAATAAATCGTGACTGAAGTTTTAAAATCAAAAGGTGCTGTAATATTTTCTGTTGCATTTTGCATTTATCTTAAGATATGGGTTAAGTAGAAAAAAAATGTGAGTATACTTTTAAGTCAATCCAAAATATGTTTTTTTTTTAAATATCATCATTTCTGTTTTTGAACTTTTGCCGGGGGTCCGTGAAACATATTTGGCATAAATTAAATTAAGGTACTTTTACATTTCTATTTACCAGTGATTAATTAGCATTTAACGACCTTTGTTGTTTTTCTATCCGGGGTAGGGGGTAAAAGCAAAAAACCATCATGTAATTTTTATTAGGAACATTTTATTCCTCGCAATATCGAAGATACGAACTCTGTGATCGTTTTAGAATGAGACAAAAAAATTGTTCTCCGATTTCAAAATTTTAAATTAGTCTTTCCGTTTCAGGTCAAGACAATACTTTCCGGTCCGTGTCTGTCTGTCTGTCTGTCCCCTGAATTCTTGTCACACGCATAACTCATGAACCACTGAACCGATATTAATGAAACTTGGTTGGATGGTTGGGTCTGGCTTGAGGACGGTCCCATTTCAAAATCATCAAAATCGTGTGTAAAGGGGAGGGGTGACATCCCAAAATATTAATTTTTTCAAGATATCTCAAGAACGATATATGTTACGTAAAAATTTTATGAAATCTTTTTTGTAGAGCATTCAATTTTCTATAATATAGGTAAGTATGTTTGTTGTACAATATTCCCTTACAAAGATTTATCTCAATTTTCTTTTAAAAATCGTGTTTTGTTTTTTTAAATTGATATTTTACTTTGATATATTAAATGTCATTTTTACGTTTGCATAAATTTAAGTTTAGATTGAAATTATCAAAAAATTAAAAATATACGAAAAAAAATAATCAGGTGCGTCTTAAGAAAAATTTCGAATAATATTTTTTAGTAAAATTGTATAAAAATTAAATGGTTAACCAATGCTAGGCAATGTATCTGAACACTATCGGTTTTTATTTAAATTGTTCAATAATTAACTACCTTTGGTGAATTTAGCACGAGGAAGCACTGTTCATTTACTTGGCAGACGTTTTTTTGATCTGACTTCTTATACGCGTACTCTGAAATAAGTGGCTATTTACATATAGGATTCTATAATGTTTTTGTTTGTAGGTATGTATGTGAATCATACGCTAGCCTTGATAAGTGTTAAGTAAAAAAAATCTCAACTCAATTATTTCAAGAGGCTAACAGTGGGTAGAGTAAATTGCTTCTTTAGAATTATTCTCACTTCTAGTACCTGTCACGAATATCAATTTGAACATCGCTGATAAACAAAATATAAAAAAATACACATTAAATTCTTTATTATATACATATATAAATTATGAATTTTTTTATGTGGCATTGAAGTATAAATATCAAATCTATCTTCTATGCATAATTAAGAGAATACGGAAAATTCTATTATAGTTATATTTCTCTGACCTCATGCCCTGATGAAGTACACAACATAGGTATCATTAGAAGGGTCTTGATTTGAAGTTTGAAAGTTGTGCTTTTTCGGGGTTCCAGTTTCCTTCTTCCAGTCAGGGCCGTAACTACCACCGAGGCAGCCGGAGCAGTGCCCCGGGGCCCCCGAGTATAGGGGGCCCCCGAACAAGGAATGTACTTTTTTTTACGAAATCGAATTAAAAAAAGTTTTGAGTTAAACTCATTTTGATTCAACACGGACAATTTTTTTCAAAAACAAATACCCCAAAAAAACTATTTTCAATACATTTATAGAATTATCTTCAGTGCCATCGCATAGTATAACATAAAAATCTACAAAAAAAAAAATGTCCCTCTAGCATTTGTTGCCCACAAGATATTTTTTATTTTTTAATGTGTTTTTTAGCCGTTTTGATTTGGAACTTGTCACAATTACTTATTTATAATCATAAGGAATATCTTTTCTCAAAATTTTATTAAATTCGCTTTACTATTGGTCGTTGTAAAACAAAGTACTTTACGTTCGTAATAAAATTACGAGATTTTTAAAAATTTAGTTTTATAGGGAAATTCATAACAAATTTTAAAATGATTTTTTTATTTTTGCAATCCGGCCAATAGAATTAATTTAAAAAAAAAACGTGCACGAAAAACCATAAAAATGATAGTTTTTTCAAAAAGGTACAAAAAATTTCGCTAATATGACTCCATTATAAATCGAATTTTATGCAGCTCGATATGAGAAATTATTGTTTGTTTTTTTCAAAAAAATTATTTACTGGTTTAATTGTCATTGTTTACAAAAAATATTAATAATTAAAATTTGAAAGCATTCACATTTTTATTAAAAAACTTATTTTTTCAAAAATAGTCACATACTTCAAAAGTGTTTAAAAAAAATTTATAAGGGGGGCCCCCTGGATCACTTGCTGCCCCGGGGCCCCCGAGCCTCTAGTTACGGCCCTGCTTCCAGTTCAGAAATTTTCAATCATTTTATTTTAGAACTTTGTCAACCTAAATACAGAATTATAATTTTCATATCTTGATATCCATGGAAAAATAAAACACTGTTTATTATACATTTTATATACTCTTTTCAGTGGCGTAGCTAAACCGAGCGAGGCCGTCAGCGAAATTCGCTTTGCGAGGCCCTTCGACTTCAAAAGACCTTTTTTAGGTTTCCGTAGAAAACTAGGAAACCTTATAGTCCATTGAAATGTTACATTTTTTAGGCCTTACCTTGCGTTTTTTAGAGGACGCAATTTTATTTTTTTGATGTGTAGGGGGGGTCAGTGTAAAGCTAAAATCAAGTTTGTGGGGTCGCCACCCTTGTCCCACGGCCGCCATCTTGAAAATAGGGGTTTAAATGGTTATTTCGAATTATCTCTTAAACTATTTATCTGATAAAAAAAATTTGTCAACATTTTTTGTTGCAAATTTAATTCTCTACAATTTTGGTCCAGTATCTTTTTGTCGTAGAATTATAAATAAAAAAGTTATAAGCGAAAATGTTCGGAAATTCGAGAAAAAAATTTTTATTTTTCGATATAACTTTTTTTTTATCATTTTACGAAAAAATAATATCAGACCATTTTTGTAGATCGTTTTTTAAGGAATAACTTTTATAAGCAACATTTTTTAATTAAGTCAATAGCTACGGTTTTACAGCGCTCCGAAGTGAGTATTATTTTTCAGTACTCTTAACTATACATATAATATGCGTGTGTACTAATAATGTGTCATCAGTTATTTTCCTTTTTTTTTTTATTTTGTTATTATAATTTTTTTAATTATTAATTTTGTAATATTATTAATAATTAATTATTGATTCTTTTCCACTCCATTACAGAATTTTACAATTATTGATTTTTAAAATAATTTTAAATTTGATGGCCGTTACTGAGAATACTGTCCAGGTAGAAAATACTCACGTGACCATGAGGGAACAAAAGAACATCTGCCTGCTATTATTATTATTATTTCTAACCTCTCTTATTGTAAGAATAGCTGATGTTATTGTGTTGAAGTTGTCGTTCAACTTATATCTTTCAGTTGTGCTACATATTTCTCTACGTGCGGATGTATTTTATCCTGTTTGTAATTGTGAAGACGATTTCGAATGATTTTAGACACGATTTTAACTTCAGTGAAAACTATTTTTTTTTTGATTAGCATTTAGAATTTTTAAGCGTGCTTTTTTCTATTATTCCATCATGAGTGATTGTTTTATTTGTAAAAAACCTTTAGGTGAAAATAAAATAAGAACTGTGAAGGCAAAAGGTGTAAAAACTTTATTAGATCGAGCTGTAGCAAAAAATGATGAGGCTAACGAACAATTTTTACGAACTATTTCGGAAGTAACTGTACATATTGCGTGTTATTGTTATTACGTGGACAATCGAACCGATAATGTTGTTCGTCGTCGCAGCAGCAGCTCCAGTAGTTTATCTTCAGTTTCAGAAGCTCCAGAGCCAGACTTTGATTTTGTGAACAATTGCTTCATCTGTGCCAAAACGGTTCAGGATCCAAGTAATTTGCGCACAAGCCGCAGCCTGGTCCATCGAAAATATATGAAAATATATAAAATCACCGTGGATTGGGGAAACCACATAAAAAAAAACGCGCCTCCAGACTCTACCTCGTGGGTGGTGGGGAAAAGAGTCAATAATTAATTATTAATAATATTACAAAATTAATAATTAAAAAAATTATAATAACAAAATAAAAAAAAAAAGGAAAATAACTGATGACACATTATTAGTACACACGCATAATATATGTATAGTTAAGAGTACTGAAAAATAATACTCACTTCGGAGCGCTGTAAAACCGTAGCTATTGACTTAATTAAAAAATGTTGCTTATAAAAGTTATTCCTTAAAAAACGATCTACAAAAATGGTCTGATATTATTTTTTCGTAAAATGATAAAAAAAAAAGTTATATCGAAAAATAAAAATTTTTTCTCGAATTTCCGAACATTTTCGCTTATAACTTTTTTATTTATAATTCTACGACAAAAAGATACTGGACCAAAATTGTAGAGAATTAAATTTGCAACAAAAAATGTTGACAAATTTTTTTTATCAGATAAATAGTTTAAGAGATAAATCGAAATAACCATTTAAACCCCTATTTTCAAGATGGCGGCCGTGGGACAAGGGTGGCGACCCCACAAACTTGATTTTAGCTTTACACTGACCCCCCCTACACATCAAAAAAATAAAATTGCGTCCTCTAAAAAACGCAACCCCAAATGTAACTTTTCAATGGACTATTATAGTTTCGCCATGTCCGTCCGTCCGTCCGTCCTCAAAAATTTTAAGCCAATTAAGATGAAATTTGGTAAACAGACGAAGACTGATAACCCAAAAACAGAAATGATAATATTTTTGAAAAAAAAATTTTTTGGGCCCCCTTTCCATAGACTGAAAAGTATTTTCAAAAAAAAAATTTCACTTAATCCATTAAGTGGGGAGTCTTTAGATAGGTCTCCTAAAATGCAATAAAAAATGCAATATGACATTTTGATTTTAACCCTTCAGTCACGATATAATTGCGTTCAAAGTCGTGATAAAAGCGTCCCCCCCAACCCTAATTTCTAAACTATCAATTTAAAAAATCTGAAAAAATTCATGAATGTAGCCTTTAATTAGTAATTCCACTGAAAATTATAACGAACACTGTCAAAATTATTTTGGCCCCCACTCCCATTGACTGAAAAATGAACTCACAATTTTTTTTTCACATATCCCATTGAATGTGATGTCATTGGATAGGTATCCTAAAATGCAACAAAAAATGTTAAACGATCTTTTGATTTTAACCCTTCAGTCACGATATATTTGCATTTAAATGTCGTTATCAGAGCTTCCCCCCCCCTTAATTTCTAAACTATCTTTTCAAAAAATCTGAAAAAAATTGAGAATGTAGCTTTTAATTAGTACTTCCACTGAAAATTATAACGAACACTGTCAAAATTATTTTGGACCCCCCTCCCATAGACTGAAAAATGAACTCACATTTTTTTTTTCACTTAATCCATTGAGTGGGATGTCATTAGATAGGTCTCCCAAAATGCAACAAAACTTGTTAAATGATCTTTTGATTTTAACCCTTCAGTCACGATATATTTGCATTTAAATGTCGTTGTCAGAGCGTCCCCCCCACCCTAATTTCTAAACTATCTATTCAAAAAATCTGAAAAAAATTCAGAATGTAGCTTTGAGTTAGTACTTTCACTGAAAATTATAACGAACACTGTCAAAATTATTTTGGACCCCCTCCCATAGACTGAAAATTGTTCTCAATTTTTTTTTCACTTAACCCATTGAGTGGGGTATCTCTAGATAGGTCTCCTAAAATGCAACAAAAAATGTTATATGACCTTTTGATTTTAACCCTTCAGTCACGATATATTTGCATATAAATGTAATTATCAGAGCGTCCGTTGAAATAATTCTTGTTTATAAATCGTAATGACTACGGAAACCTATCATGTGCGTGCCCAACACGCACTTGGCCATTTTATTTAGTATTTAATTTCCGAAAAACATTTTTTTACCTTACAAAATTTCTATAATTTACAAAACTTTACGATAGGGCTGATAAGCAGAACTAACGAGTCTGGGAATCCAATATATTTCTTTAAATAATAATAATGTTAATGTATCATGGATGATTTAAAAAAATTATGTGTATGAAATATATCGAGGGTTCGATTTTCAAAAAATGATTGTTGCAAATATATACATTTAAAATAAAGCACGTGATTGTCGGCGGTTGAAATGAAAAGGAATTATGGGTACTAAATTTCTATTGGTAGATAAGGAAAAGAGAGGAACACGAGTCCGTTGGGAAGTGGTAGACAAAGAACGAGCTTAAAAAGATAGAAATATAATATATCGTCAAAGACGACTCTAATAAATGCTACTGACTTATACGTTTTTTTTAATGGTTATTTTTTGCGAGGCCCCCTAATGTGCGAGGCCGTCAGCAGTCGCCGACGCCTAGCTACGCCACTGACTCTTTTTACTAATGAAACTTTTTATCTATAGACCAGGAGCTAGAAGGAAGTGAGTGGACATAATATGACAACCGGCAACTATGTTCAGATTCGTATACCTGAGATCTCAAAGAACTTCAAAAGTCAAGGTGCCTGTCGATACTTGGGAGCAATTTTTTTTAAAGCGCGAAAATTTTGTTCATAGCTTTAAAGGTTGCTACGTAAGGGATAATGTAAGCTTGTCCAACTTGACTTTTGGCAATAAATGTGTTAGAAACACTTAAAATTCATGTTCTTTTAGAACACTTAGAAGAATACTTCAATTTTCTTGGTGATGACGATGGACTAGGATTATGGTCCGAACAAGCACGTGAGGCTATTCACCGAGAATTTTTGATATTTTGGGGTAGAAGAAAAGTCAAGTCAATGGACAATCCTTTATATATTATTCGATTTAAAAAGGCAGTTGTACAATTCTCTTCCGATCACATCTAAATAAAACTAACTTAATTTTTCTATTTATGTTCAGGATTTAATTTTTAATTGATAAATCTGACATTCGTTTAATGAATGCAGAAAATATATTTTTGGTTTTTATATAATATTTATTTTTTGTTATTTTACCTTTTATTTTATCTATTAAAAAATAAAATATCTATAAAAGAAATAAAATGAATCAATAAAAACAGTGAAATTCAATAGTTTTTGTTGAGCTAATTTGACTTCTATTATTCAATAACTATTAAAAAAAATTGGTTATTATATTATATTATATACATATATTTTATATATTATATATAATCCACGTAGTACACATACATGCATACCAATTTCATAAACCTATTATATAAATCGGCAAATTAATGAGAATATAAGAATATTAAATTAAATATTTTATTAACATAAAAAAGCGTAATTTATGCAAAAATGGCCAGACGATCAGCTAAGAATTCACTTTTTACGGAATTTTGTTAGTTTTTTAATAAGAAAAAATCCTGCCGAAGCAGTTTTGGTGGGCATGACATCGACACATTATTTTGGTTAAAGACCACCGCGAATAGTAAATATACGAGGCGCTAGAAAAAGGAAGTGAGTGGAAATAATATGACAACCGACAACTATGTTCAGATTCGTTTACCTGAGACTTTAAATAACTTAAAAATGCAAGATATCTTGGTCGGATATTTTTTAAAACAGGAAAAGGCCCTACCAGAGGAAATAATTCGGGCAAGGGTTTCGAAGTACGTATACTACGTGGACTGTTTGGAGCCACTTACAGGTGCATTTTTGAGTTAGAAAAAAATATAAAAAAGTGTCAAGTTCTACTAATTGAGATCCACATTTTGACACTTCACTCGCCTAGATATCAAAATAGAAAATTCTGACACCCCTCCCTATTTTCCAAAATTTAAAATTATATTGTTGACTTTAGTATTTGTCGTTGGTAGTCCCACCAAAGCATCGTTACCAAATTTTTTTCAGATTTTTTTAGCCAGTAGTTACAAAGTTAGAGAGGGGGGAATAAAATACTGCTTTTAGCCCCCTACAGGCGCCATTTTTAAGTTAGAAAAAAAATAAAAAACAGGGTCAAACTCTACTGATTGGGATCTAAATTTTGATCTTGGTATACAATATTTTTTATTTTTTATTTGCTTTAAAGCCCCCTGCAGGGGCACAATGGGCCCTAGCGGCCTAAGTGCAGGAGCTTCGCTCCACCCCCCCTTTATCTATCTAAGCCCCCTGCAGGCACCATTTTTGATTTAGAAAAAAATTAGAAAAATGATCAAATTCCGCTTGTTTGGTTATACATTTTAACGTTCCACATGCCTTGTTATAATAAAAAATATTTTTTTTACCTAGCTTTAGCTCCTTAGTGTCCTGAAAAATTATTTTTCCAATTTTGTACATTTTTTACTAGAGGGCATCATTTTACATATTCAGTAAAAATTTTAATCTTCTAACTTATATAGTTTACGAGCTATATAGCTTTGAGTGAAAAGGACGGACGGACAAGTGAGATGAATAGTGTTTCTTCGAAACCCAAAAAATATGTTTTTTGAAATAACTGTAACTCTATTCTTTAATTTTTTATAAATATTTAAAAGTTCATGAAACCTTGCATTTTGGTATTATCAATCATGAAAATGTATAATTTAAAACTAATGTTATCATCCCTAATATTTTTTTTATAATCTACAAATAAATGTTAAAAATGTGGTATACTTCAATTTCAATATTCTTATCGGCAACCATCTTTATTATAATTAACAATTAAACGCGGTTCTCTACTCTGCCCACACCCCTACGTGCCATATGGGCAATGAAAGTTATTTACAAAATTAAAGATAGTTAAAATCCCTACCAAAAAGGTTTTATACATATTTTTCATCAGATTCGTATTCTAACGAGTAGGTAAAACGTCTGAATTTATTATAATTATTGATCAAGTATTTCAATGAAAAGACAACATTAATAATAATATACGGTAATGAAATACGAATCTGACTCCCTAAAGATTATAAAATTTAAAAATGATGTCAACCAAAATTATTATTGTGTTTGAAAATCAGTACACCTAAATATTAAACAAATATATGAACACTGTGATAAATTATACATATTGATATGGCCGTTAAATATACTTTCTAAGAATTATTTATTTGAATATATGACCCCTTCTCGATAATCATAAAGTAATAATTACTCAATCTGTCGTCCAAGCCTTGTTTGGTACTAATTCGGAAAAAACATACTGTTTACATTAAAATACACTCATACGTTTCGTAATGTGTTATATGAATTATATATTTGTACATGTAGATGTGACCAAAATCATGGTATAGTATTTAAAGTAGGGTAGCACGCCGAGAAAAAACTTTTCTCGGTCTCGAAACGAGATCTAATCCAATTTAAAGATACCCCACTCAATGGGGTAAGTAAAAAAAAAGTGTGTACTTTTCAGTCTATGGGAGGGGGGGTCAAAATTTTTTTGACTGTCTTCGTTATAATTTTCATTGAAAGTACTAATTAAAAGCTTCATTTTGGATTTTTTAAAGATTTTTTGAATCTATAATTTAGAAACTAGAAGGGGGAACGCTCTGATAATCACATTGAAAACCAAATATATAGTGACTGTTAAAATGAAAAGATCGTTTGACATTTTTGGAAGTGAAAAAAAATGTGAAGACACTTTTCAGTCTATGGGAAGGGGGTCCAAAATATTTTTGACAGTGTTCGTTATAATTTTCATTCAAAAATATCATAATTTCTGTTTTTTAACTGTGAAACATATTTGGCATAAATTAAAGCACTTTTACATTTCTATTTAACAGTGATTAATAAGTATCTAACGATCTTTAATTGTTTTTCTACAAAGAGGAGGGGGACCCTGAAAAATAATTGTTCAAAAGAGGGTCTCTAAACCGCTGCTCTACAAAAAAATTCTATAAAATATTCACGTAACATGTGTCGATCTTGAGATATCTCAAAAAATATATATTTTGGCATGTCACCCCTCCCCTTTACTCATGATTTTGATGATTTTGAAATGGGACCGTCCTCAAGCCAGATCCAATCAACCAACCAAATTTCATTAAATTGGTTCAGTGGTTCATGAGTTATGCGTGTGACAAGGATTAATGAGACAGACACACACAGACAGTTTTTTCTTGACCTGAAACGGAAAGATCAATTTAAAATTTTGAAACCGGAGAACAATTTTTTGGTCTCATTATAAAACGATCAAAAAGTTTCTCGTATCTTCCATATTTCGAGGAAGCAAAATAACACAGTACATAATAAACACACTACCTACTATACAACTCGCTGAATTTCCAAGTGCACCATTTTTCCATTGGCGTACGTCACCGCGCGGGGAAAGGGACGCAAAGTCCGCGGTAGTTTTTAACCGGCGATTTGCTAAGATCTAGCCAGTTTCTTGACGGAAAAGTCTCAAGAGACGGACGCAAAATGACGCGACTCTGTGCATTATTCGCTTTCATTGTTTTCTGTGGAGTTACGTGGACAGTTAAAGCCGACACGAACGTAGTGTGCTATTATGACACCAAGAGTTATTACAGGGACGGTAAGTTGGGAACAAAAGGGTATCAAATTAGGACTTTGCACGAGACGAGACGATTTTATAACCGATAGACTCGTCCTGTGGAAATTTAACCCGATTTCGTCTCATGGGAAGTACTAATAATAATAATAATAATTAATATAAATGAAATAACACGGTAGGGTGTGTCAAAAAATATTTTTTGCTCTTGTTACGAAATACGTTAGTTTTTGACCAAAAATAAATCCTCGCCGAAGGATTACCCTGTAGTTTAGTTTTAAGAGGTGCCGCAAGGAAGGGTCTTGTTTCCCATTTAAATAACATGGGAAAATGATTCTTTAGTACTAAAGTTGGTATTACTGATTCATGATAACTGATGAACATTTTTTTAAGGAAATCATTTTGTAGAAGATAAAATTCTCTACAAAAGTGTCTACAAATTCATGCCTCTCAATTCAACGTATCAAAAGTTACAGGCATTCAAAATGATTTATTTGTTAAATTGTACGTCTAAAAGCCTCTCACGGCTAAACTATTGTTTCTATAAAAATAAGTTAAATGATAATTTTGTAGGAAATTTAATTCTCTATAAAAATAGTTCAGAGAGCTATAAATGTAAATGTAATGAGTTAAAACTTATAAGCGTTTTAAATATTTATTGTTTTACAAAAATCAACATTTTAATATCCATTTTCTATAAATATCAATTAAAAAGGAGTGACCAAGCCGATAATTACCATTATTAGAACATAATTTTATTCTCTACACAATGACGTCCTGAAAAAATGTTCATCGGTTATCATGAATCAGTAATACCAACTTTAATTTTAATTAAATGGGAAACAAGCACCTCTTAAAATTGAACTACAGATTAATCCTAATATTTTGGGTCATAAACTTCCTCAAAGCGAGAAAAAAAATATCGATTTTTTTACTCACCCTAATATGCAGGCATGATTATTAAAGGTAGAATTTGAGTTCATATATTATGCACCTCTTTATATGGTTTCATTAAATAATAAGTAGTGAGTGTATCTACATATATTTATTAAAGGGGCAGTTAAGGGGTCCTCAATTAGTTCAAAAATGTTTTACAGAACATTGAATTATATGTATAGTAAAATAAATAAAATTTTACATTTATTACCTATTTATTAGACTAATTTCAGGTATTTTTACCATTTTTCGAAGATTTTTAACGTTTTGAATTTTAATGATAAAAAAAAATATTATTATAATTTTTTATCAATAATACTTAAAAACGTTAAAAAAATTCGAAATAAGGGATAAATAACTGAAATTTTTGTTTTAAAAATTTTAATCAATTGTTTGTATTTTATTAAATCTGCATAGCACACTATTTTTCGATATTTTCTATTCATTTAATACTTATTACAACTTGTTTTCTATCCATTTTACCACCATGTTTGTAATACACTTATATAAAGAGAACATTCTCAGCTATAAAATCCATTAATAATATACTAGTATAGGAGCCAGCTGCAAAATGGGTGTAGATTTAACAACCGTCTGCCGTTGTGGTTTTTTTGAAGTTCTCACTCAGACAAGCTCGGAAGATGAATCCGGTCCACCAGCTTGTGGGGATTTAATAGTTAGGACCCACCAAAAATAAACAAAAAAAAATCACGTAACAACCGTTTGAATGAAACGGTTGCTTATAGTAGACCCCAATTAAAGATGTTTTGGATATACGGCAGAAATTTTTGCGTAGGGGTTTAATTACAGGGGCCTCTCAAAATTTCGACCCAAAAAAATCAGATAACAACCGGACCAGACCTGGTGCAAAATGTTTATTTGGACGTATACTAACATAAAAACATAATGGCAGAATTTTTTATGTAGGGACTTCGGTGCCATAAGGCCTACAAAGGGCTAAAATTGGGCCCTAATCTTAAAAATGCTGTAAAATCTAAAATACCGAATGCAAATTTCTGCCGCGCGGTGTATACCTTTGTTATGAACTATAAAATAGATATATACCCATGGCAGAAGTTTTTATTCATGCAGTTGCCCCTCCCAGCTCCCCCAAAAGGTAAGTTTGGGTTAGTAATAAAATGCACTAAAAAAATCATAACAAATAGGCCTATAGAGGCTTATAAACTTATAAAATGATAATATATTATTATATTTAATGTTAGACACCCCCGTGCCCCCCCCCCTCACCTCCAAGAGAAAATTTGGGTTAGTAATAAAATTCGCTAAAAAATTATTACAATTACGGTTATAATGGCTTATGAACTTTTAAAATGATAATATATTATTGTATGAGGGGGAGCACGGGGGGTGTCTAACATTAAATATAATAATATATTATCATTTTATAAGTTTATAAGCCTCTATAGGCCTATTTGTTATGATTTTTTTAGTGCATTTTATTACTAACCCAAACTTACCTTTTGGGGGAGCTGGGAGGGGCAACTGCATGAATAAAAACTTCTGCCATGGGTATATATCTATTTTATAGTTCATAACAAAGGTATACACCGCGCGGCAGAAATTTTCATTTGGTATTTTAGATTTTACAGCATTTTTAAGATTAGGGCCCAATTCTGGCCCTTTGTAGGCCTTATGGCACCAAAGTCCCTACATAAAAAATTCTGCCATTATGTTTTTATGTTAGTATACGTCCAAATAAACATTTTGCACCAGGTCTGGTCCGGTTGTTATCTGATTTTTTTGGGTCGAAATTTTGAGAGGCCCCTGTAATTAAACCCCTACGCAAAAATTTCTGCCGTATATCCAAAACATCTTTAATTGGGGTCTACTATAAGCAACCGTTTCATTCAAACGGTTGTTACGTGATTTTTTTTTGTTTATTTTTGGTGGGTCCTAACTATTAAATCCCCACAAGCTGGTGGACCGGATTCATCTTCCGAGCTTGTCTGAGTGAGTACTTCAAAAAAACCACAACGGCAGACGGTTGTTAAATCTACACCCATTTTGCAGCTGGCTCCTATACTATACAGGTTATTCCATTTAAAAAAAGTTATATTTCAATATATCTCTGAAATTCGACATTTAATTGTTTTTTTAAGACCGCCATTATTCATTCCGGAAAAATACGTATACTTTTTCTAGCTCCAATAACATAAAGTTAGCAATGATCACTCGATTGTGGCGAACATCCTGTATAAATACAGAATTCTATGAAAAATGGTTTAACTTTTTTATACTTCTTAACGGTTGAGGGGTAGAGGGTTAAAATTAGTTTTATTATAATGAGAATCTATAAACTATCTATTGATGTTTTATTTATTGCTCTATGATTATTAGCTCCGAAGATATGTATAAACTTTTAAAGTATATTTCGTTACATTTGTTCTCCCGTTGTTACCCTCTAATACCATAGGGGAAAACGTAATTCTACGTCAAAAACAATGGTACTGTAGTATCGCAGGTTGTTTATTAAATTCTTCCGTTATAAATATACATATATCTAGTTTAATCTTACCATTAAATAATAAGTGAATTTGTATGTAAAATATCTTAAATATACGGTGTATTCTAAGTTGGTTAAAGGCCTCTATACACCACCCAATCTGCAGAACCGATTTGTCGGGAGGTAGAGTGGGAGTACTGCAGATTGGATCGTATATAGGCAAATCGGGCCAATTATTTCGCGAAAAGTCGACCCGATTTGCCTATACACGACCCAATATGCAGTACCCCCACTCTATCTACCGACAAATCGGTCTTGCAGATTGGGTGGTGTATAGAGGCCTTTAATGAAATTAAAGTAAACATCCTAGATAAAATTATAGTAATATTGTTTGATAGATATAAATTTGAAAACAAAATACTAATGACTATTAAAGGCACTTCTATTGCTCCCATCTGCAGGGCCGATTTGTTGGGAGATAGAGTGGGGGTACTGCATATTGGGTGGTGTATAGAGGCCTTTAATACACTATATAAGAAAAATATAGAATTCTTGAAACAATTTACACGAGAAAAAGCAGTCATAAATAATAAAATCAAAGTTAATTAATGCAATATTTATTTTCATGGAAAGCATAAACATTAGATTAACGAAAATATAATTATAATTCATGATGTAACAGACAGACAAAATAAACCCATTATAAATTAGATCAACATTTCAATCATGTATTTTCTCATTATTTTGCATAAAAAGATGACTGCCTTGACCTCAAAAAACAGCTATTGTCGGACATAATCACAGTACGAAATAATAATCATTTAATAAAAATAAAAACAACTGTTGTAGGCAGTAGGCTTTTAGATGTAAACGGATCTTTCAATTAGTATAATACAGTACAGTGGTTTAGTAAGAAAAATTTTTTGGGGGGGGGGAGGGATAAATACATATGAGTTAATTTTTTGAAGGTATTTTGAACTGCTGTTTTCTCAAAACATATGTTTTTTTTATAACACTGAATATTTCGGGGGGTTAAGTTATATACGGCAAAATATTATTAATGACGCGAGAATTGAAGAAGAAGTGCCGCGTCAGAGCTGGGTAGAGGGAACGATTTGGTTCGGTCGTTGACTTTTGATCGTCAATTGTTTATTTAGTTTTCAATAATTAACTTTTAAAGGACCCCGCAGTTTTTGATAGGGAAATGGCTTTCAGTCAATCTCTTTGAAACCAACTGGAAAATATTCCCTAAATCATCCCGATTAAAAGTCTCAATGGTCGCAACCGCCTAAGTTCCCGAGGTCTCGCGCAAAGAGCTGTTTTGTACCTAATAATGCAATAAAAAATCGATATAGTACAGGACATTTTGAACAAAGAAATTAATTTTTATGTATCGTTTTGTTTATTTAATTTCTAGATTTTTATGTTGTTAATGTTTGCAAGTTCTAGCAAATTATTTCATGGATTATAATAAAGTTTTTATAAAAATGTTAAGGTATGTGTAGTGCCGTCAGCGCCAGCTACTAGTGATAGTATTAAAAATATTAAATTGTAAAATAAAAACAATTAGTTGTCATAAAAATATAACTTTGATTTGTAACACACTTATGGGACACCTTACATAAATGTAACTATTTTTAAAATATGCTGCTTGTTTAGCCTGACAACTTTTGTATTTAAAGTTTTCTCCCATTTGTTATAATAAATTAAATATTGAACTTGGGAAATCCTGTACTATATCGATTTTTTTATTGCAGTATTAGGTACAAAACAGCTTTCTCGCGAGACCTCGGGAACTTAGGCGGTTGCGACCATTGAGACTTTTAATCGGGATGATTTAGGGAAAAGAGATTGACTGAAAGCCATTTCCCTATCAAAAACTGCGGGGTCCATTTAAACAGAACAAAAATTATTTGTACTTTTTGTTCTGTTTCGTTTTTGTTAGGTAACTTAGGTGTTGGTTAGTTATTATTACAATAATAGCTAATCGTGTTTGTACTTACTTAATTCATCTATATTTTTCAAAAATCCTAAACAATATTTCCGTAGTCCACGCGAGTGAAGCCGCGGGTAAAGCTAGTATAATATACTCGTACATAAATAGCAAAAGAACGTGTTGGTTTGGAATGTTCTCGAGGAGAAGACTGTATTTCTAAAAAAATGTTTATACATTAATTTTATATTTTTATCAAGGGGTGAGGAAGGGGATAATTCTAATAGGTCGTAACCATCATTGAGAAAAAAAACAGGAGAAGATAAAAATCGACATGGTTATATTATAGTGAACACGTTATTGTTAATTTTTTTGAAATATACTTTAAAAAGTAATTATTGATAAGGTAGTAATGGCAAATTTTAAATTAATTATACTTAATTAGAAATATGTGTTAATATTTGATTACTACCATTTCTGAATATTAATCTATATACATTTAACTGTCTTACAGCGTGATTTAATAACAATCGGCTAAAATAAAATAAAATAAATAAATTATTAGTATAATTTATTTATTAATTATTATATTATCATAGCAACTGCTTTACATTGTTTCTTTGATGATTCATTCTTTTATATATTTTGTGTCGTAGTACTTATCATATTGTAATCATTAGCAAGTGTCCATCACTGCGTGCTCATTACTGGTTTTACCTTTGCCATTACTGGAGAAAAAAAATGAACAAAATAAAAGGCTATAATTTAAAAAACAAACTAAAGAGTTACTTGTTTTATTAGTAACATGAGTTGATGAGAATTACAAAAAACAATCCCATTAATCAAAAAAAAAAACAAAAACTTGCTCTTATAGCGGCTATAACTGGTGCCTTTACCTTATAAGTACAAAAAAAATTACCCTCCCCCAGATTTTTTTTCTGGGTGCACTGCTGGAAGCTAAGATCATTTAAAAATCTTTGTTAATTATCTTACTTTGCCATTACTGGAGAGTAGACATGAACAAAATAAATTAATTTAAAAAACAAACTATATTTATTAAATTGATTAAATAAAGAGTTACTTGTTTTATTAGTAACATGAGTTCATGAGAATTACAATAAACAAGCCCATTAAACTGGTGCATTTACCTTACTTATCTGTGGATAATTTAGACATTTTTTACTTTCAATTCCCAGAAAGTATAATAATTCTTGATTTCTGAGTACAAGTTAAGTAATGCAAAATAACAATTCAGTTTTATTTCAATGTATTTTATTGAGATCAACATAAAAGTTTAGCAATACAATAATCTTTGTCTAATAAATAGGTATCGAATTACAAAATCTTAAATAGTAGAGTTGGGCATTTTAGTTCATGACAGAGAGCGCTCACTATAGTTCAGTAGTCTTTAATGAATTAGTTCGTTCTTTTAGTTCATAGAATATTTTTCCGAACTATATGATGACAAAATTAATTGATTTAGATATATTGGATTGTTGGATGTATAATTAAATTGTTTAATTAGTAATTTTGTATTACTATTTTTTTCATCAAACTATAGAAATTCAAACTGCTGCAATTTTGAATTCGTTATTAATTTATAGACAAGATCGATATTTTTAAATGTATACATATTTGCATTAATCTTTTTTTTTAAATCGAACCCTCGATATATATGAAAATTTTGAAACATTATTTACTGTAGAGTAATATAAGCAATATATTTAAATTTCATTAAAATCTGTGACATTCCTTTTTGTTGATTGTCATAAAATAATATAAAAATCACGTCCTTTTGACAGACATATTGCATTCATGTGAACTAAAAAAAATTCAATATAATATATCTTTAGTAAAATAAATCCAAATTAGTAATAAAATATTGAAAACGTAAATTATTGAACATAAAAATCGTACAATCTCATTTTTAGAACAGTGTATTTGAAGTGTATCGGAACTATTGAACTAAAAGAGCGGAGCGCATACGAACTAGTTCCACTAGTTCTCGTGTGGGAGCGCTCTTTTGAACTAGTTCGTTCGTGAACTACACAAGTCTATTAAATAGTAATTAACATTTATTGATCTTTGTTGAACACAACGAAAAATTAATGTTTATGACACTTAATAATTATAAAGTGATTGAAGAATAATTATAATATAAAAATAAAAATGAAACAATTTAATGTATTATTTATTTAAAGTAAATAGATAATTTTTGAAAACTGTTTTTTTTAAATTATAAGAACTTGGTGGATTGTGAATATTGTACGTATATTTCTCAGTCGATAAAAGCAGTATAGTTAAAAATTACTGTTTTTTTATGTTGAAAAATTATTTGACTGCTTTTATATTTAGGAAAAGTAACTAATTAGATAATAATATATTCAATAAACTTAAAAATATAATATTCTATTGAAATAACATTTTCAATGATTAATTTTTTGACTAATATGTAGAAAATCTTCTGAAAAACTTAATAGCATCAAAATTACTAAAAAGGCAGTAAAAGAAGTTTTCTGCACGGCAATGTCGGTCTAAGCCTACATGACCTATACATTAATCTAACACGGAAAGAAATTATACGAGTACTATGCTTACTAAATATTTATTTATTTCATTGTGCAAATGCAACGACTGTGAAGAAATCTGAGGCCACATGACAATAATCTTGATCAGCATTTGTATCAACAACAAGGCCATGGAAACATTGTCATCATGTCGCCTTAACAAATCAATTCTAATTCGCAAATAAGCGTCATCATAACATATATGTTATATTTACTATATATATATATATTGAGAATCTCACAAGTTTTCTATTGATTTTCGCGGGTACTTCTTAACAATATAGAAATTTCCAGTTGTTTCTAAATATAGGTTTTAGGTTACCTACTCATTTTACAGTAAATTAAGAAATATATTTTAAGCAAAAAACATCATATGTCCGGAAATTTTTCGTGAGGGGGCTACAGCCCTCCGAAGATTTTATTCAAAATTGGGTTTTATTTAATATCTTGAGAACCCATAGTGATAAAGTTATGAAATTTGGTACAGGGTATTAATAAGTGTTATCGATTTCCAGTATTAACCAATTATAATTTAGACTAGCACTGTATGTATTTCCATCAAAAGGAAGGTTTTAAATTTTTTTTTTAAATCAAATTTTTTTACTAAATTGCTCATAACTTATTTCTGAATAAACATGCGGCCCTCCAGCACCTAATTTGTGGCCCGCGAAGACTTTGGTGAAAATTCATAATATTATAAATTAAAAATAATATTCCCTAGCTTATTGATTTATAATATTATAAAAGGTATAATAAACCTATAGACTCATTTCCAACGGATTATTTCCAAAATAACGAATTTTCAGAAAAAATGTACCAGACAAAGGTTTCATAGTTTTGAGGGGGCTAAATATTGACATTATGAAAAGTCAATTTGATGGGTTTTCAGGTTCAACTTTTCTTTTTCAAATTTAAACCTATATTTTTTGTTGCAGATTAGTAATTTAAGAGATAAACTAAACAATTTTTGTTTGGAACATTTTTTTTCTGAAAATGTCAATTTTTTATTATAAAGAGCAAACCAAAGAAATATTTTGGATTTTCCATACTTTTTTACTCGAAAATTACCTACTAATTTTTATAAATAATCGCAAAAGGTAAAAAGTATTTATGCAAAGATTCTTACAAATTTTTTTTTAATATGTAATTCAATTTTTTTTTTCTAAATTTATTTTTTCTTTATAAAAAAGGTGCATAAAAAATTAACAATAAATTTTAAAAACAATTCTCCGAGAATCCTTGCTTGGTTCTAAGTACTTTTTTAATTTTATGATTTTTCTTAAAAGTTTATAGTTTTCGAGTAAAAAATTTTCTTTCGGCCCGCACAAGGTTTTAATAAAGTATTACGGCCCGCCTTACATTTTGAGTTGTGCAGGCCTGGTATAGGCGATGCTTCGGAGGAAAAAAAGTAGAGATCACGCCCGTCGAAATGGTTGGTCGAAACAGTTTTTTCGATTAAAATTGGCTGTGTTATAGCCATTCAAACTTTACCATTTTTTTACCACTTTTACTCTCTTATGTCAAAATGTCCGAATCTATTTTCTTTGAACCTAGAAACGTGATATTTAAGGAATGTCTTTCTTTTATGACGTAAGCACTAAGCACACAATAAAAAAGGATTTTTCGAAATTCAACCCCTACGGGAATAAAAGGAGATGTAAAAAGTTTGTATGGGATACTCTAAGATACTCTAAAATACAAATAATGAAACACGTATTTCAACATTTACCAATAATTAACCCCTAAGTGGTTGCAAGAGGTGGAAAAAATTTTATGGAAAAAAATATTTTTAGTTAATCACTCGAATAAAATACTGTAAAAATACAAGACAAAAAAAACAAAGGCACTTCCGTCAAAATGGTGGGTCTAACACTAAAAAAAATTTTTTTATAAAAACTTTTTAAACCTCCATTTACCCCCGTAGGGGTTGAATTTTGAAAAATCCTTTCTTAGTGGGTACTTACGTCATAAGAGGAAGACATCCCTTAAATATCACATTTCTAGGTCCAAAGAAAAAAGATTTTTCGGACAATGAGCAACAGCGGTAAAAAATGACAATAAATAGTAAACTTTGAATGACTATATCTCAGCCAATTTTCATTGAAAAAACCTTTTCGATCAGCTATTTTGACGGGCGTGATCTCTACTTATACCTATCTTTAATCAGAAATAAGTTATAAGCAATTTAGTAAAAATTTGAAAAATTTATGATTTGTTTTTTTTACATATTTCTTGCATAATTTTTAAAAAAAATTTTTTTAAACCATTTTATTTTGATGGGAAATTCAATTTTCTATAAAAAATTATTCTTGTAAAATTGTCCAATTCTGTTTAGTTTTCGAGTTATACTAAAAACATTGAAAAGTGACTAGTTTTACCCCCCCCCCCCCCTCAAAAACGCAAGTGTGAATTTAGTAGCACTTTGTGATTTTATCATCTGTAAGTGTCAAACAAACATATAAAACAATAAAAACCCTTTAACGCAATTTTTCCATTCAAAAACCTCTAATCAATAGCCTAAATTAACCCGAGAGGTGAGTGCCAAAAATTGCAACTACTTTATAAAGGCTGATTTTTTTGATATTACGTCACATTTGTGGTGTAGAGATACAGCCTGCCGTCAGTCAACTAGTATCGTTAGCGTTTGGCGCAGGGGCGCAGCGCGTTAAACTCGTTAAGTTAAACGCACTGCTGACGCGCCCGGTTGCAAGATTTTAAGGCTGATTATGATAAAAGTGGTTCTTACTTACAATTAGTATACTGCTTACAAATATATTTTCAGATTTTATAAAGTAGTTGCAACATTTTTACAAAAATAAAGCCGCCCCTGCGCCAAACGCTAACGAAACTAGCTGACTGACGGCAGGCTGTATCTCTACACCACAAATGTGACGTAATATCAAAAAATCAGCCTTTATAAAGTAGTTGCAATTTTTGGTGCTCACCTCTCAGACTATAAGTTTAATACTTATGACGATGAAATCATTTATTTCGATATGGATTAATGTTTTGTTGGTGATAAGTCCACGTAAACAGAAACCAAACATTTGTAATTTTCTTTGTAACATAAAAGCAGTCACTGTGGCTTAAATATAAAAGTTAGATATAGGGTATCGCGGATTTTATTTTAGATTTTTGATTCTACACAATTCTTTACTACATTATTTTGTTCAATATTGAACGGTTTAGATAGCGTATTGCAAAATAGTGCGCTGGTGGCAAACTTATTTCCGACTTGATTTACTATTATCGTCACTGCTTATTCCTTGTTACCAAACGTAACCAAATATATCCTATAACCTGGCCAGAGAACATATCTATGAATTAAAAAAAAAACACGTAAATCGGATGTTGTTATAGCGCACTAACGGACAGATATACAGACAGACAGAGAGACGTTGAGCTTATATAATATACTAACAATAAGGATGTATATTATTGCATATGCACCCAAATAAATAAAAATTTAAATAATAAGTCGGATAAAATGAATTTGCTAAAACTACTCTTTCGAATTTTTCAGACTTTGACAGTAAAAATTTAAAAAAAAACCCTGCATATAATATATTTATTAAATGTTATCATATCATATTTACACTTTGACCTACTGCCCCTTCGCCGAGATAATAACATTTTTATATTGTAAATAATGTACTCAATTAAGTATTATGTAACAACATATTTTTTATATAATTGTGTTACTAGGGGAAATATCGTAAATACAGTTAAATACTGTATTTTTATATAAAAATACATGAACCGTGTATTTATGTAAATTAAGAATATTTTGCTAGTGTTAAAATAATTAAGTATTAATCAGGGCCGTTTTTCCGGTTTTAACCAGGGCCCAGAGACGTATTTACCATGGGGCCAAGGGGGCCATGGCCTAGGGCGGCAGGCCGAGAGGGGCGGTAGTTTTTTAGTTTAATATAGCATATTTAAAAAAATATAGGAAAACAAAAAATGAGTAGTGTGACTAAAAAAAAAAGGTCATGAGTTTTTTATGTACATTATATTTTCCATTATTTGTAAAAAAAATCTCACTTTTCAGTTTAGATAGGAATTTTGACTGTTAAAAATATATTATATTTTCCCTTGGTAAAGGGGCGGCAATTTTTTTTGACCAGGGCGACAATTTTTTTGCCCAGAGCGGCAATTATTTTTTACCCAGGGCGGCATTTTTTTTGGTCCAGGGCGGCACTTAACGTAAATACGCCACTGCCAGGGCCCCAATTAGTTTAGGTAATAGGTATATCCAAATTAATTATGAATCTTGAGAAAATGGGTATGATATTTCTGTAGCTATAAAAAAGACGGGCAAGTGCGAGTAGAACTCGCGCCCTGGAAGTTCCGTACCGTTATATAAAACTTAATTATATACTGTCTAAAGTTAGTTACGTGGACAATGGACCCGATTCTTAGACGCTGTATGAAGGAAATCGCAAAATAAAGTTTGTCATGTAATAATTCCACATAGAATTAAAAAATAATTATTTACATATTTTTTCCTTTACTTGTTCCTTCATGCCAAATTTCAAGATTCTGTGTCAACGGAAAATACTTTATGGGTTTTTGATGATCAGTCAATGAGTCAGTCTGTCAGTATCAAAATACGCTTTGAAATGCCGTATCATTTTACTCCATTGTGTTAGAAACTTGAATATTTTATAGGACTATGAGGTTGTAGACTTGTAGACCTTAGTATTTGATATTAATTTTAACTTGATACATCTAGCCGTTCCTGAGAAAAAGGGTATTGAAGGACAGACAGACAGACGGGCAACAAATTGATCTTATTATTAGTTTTTTGACGTGAATAACGTCTCATGTTTTACGTCAGATACTGGGTGGGCATTTCAGAAAATTGATGTAACGCGCTGAGATCAGTTTGCGCGCAAGCGAAAATCAGTATATCTCGACACTCAGAACAACTACCACAGTGGCGTAGCGAAGGGGGGGCAAGGGGGTCTATCATGCCCCAGGCGCCACTCGCAGAGGGGCGCCAAATGGTCCCCAATACGACGATATTCTATATATTACACTCAACTCAAAAATTAAGGGATCACTAATTTTTTTCAATATTTTTTTTTTTTTTGAATGTCTGTATCTCCGCGAAAAATGGTCAGAGAACAGTTTTAAAGCTTAAACGTTCTAGTTTTCGAATCATTTGTTGAAAATTTTACTATCCTTATTATTTTATTTTTATTTATTATCCTTAATATTATCCCATAATTTCCCCCAAAGTTCCCCCATGTTTTATGAAAAATATGCAATTTTTTAGGTCACTTTTAAGTAGTTTTTTTAGAATAATTTTTTTTATCAAATGAACAACTAAAGGGCGTTAAAGAAAAAACTTTCAGCTTTCCAAATCTGTCCTTGAATATTTTTTACGATTTTTTGTTCCCTAGTTTATAGGTGCTCCAAGTGAAATGTGTGATTTTTGTTTTGATTGCAAATAACTTGGTCAAAAATGGTCGTAGTCTGATCTACAAACATCCTTTATTTGATTTGACCAAAAAAATTTCTCAAGTCCTGTAGAGCCTCTCAAAATTGATATACATTTTTGAAATTTTTTTTTCAGCGTTTCATCTTCAAAAAAAGATGTTATCCTTAAGGATAATAAAATGTTCAACAAATGATTCGAAAACTAGAACGTTTAAGCTTTAAAAGTGTTTCTTTAAAACTGTTCTCTGATCATTTTTCTCGGAGATACAACCATTCAAAAATACCTAAAAATATTGAAAAAAAATAGAGATCCCTTAATTTTGGAGTTTAGTGTATATTACTTTATGTTTTTCGGGGGCGCCAAAAAGGTACCGTGCCCCGGGCGCAAATTATGCTCGCTACGCCACTGCTACCACGCGGGTTATTATAATTTATTTATAATAATAATTATTATTATTATTTATTATATGTAAATATAATTCAATTGAAACAAAAATAAACATGATGAAAGGAACAAATTCGTTTAAAATTCAGGTAGTTATTTTGTACAAAACGCTCGGACACGTCGATTAGTATTTTTAATTGCAGATTTTTTGAGGTAAGAAAATTGTATACAGGGTGTCTGAAAAAGAACATATACATTCATCATTACTCATCATTGTTTTTCTTTAATGGAATACCCTATATATTGTGCCATTTTTGAATTGTACAGTATATTCTGAATACTTTTTGTACAACATACCATATATCTAAAATCAGCGGTTTTCGAAATAATTACGTTTGAAAATTGAACAAATACACCTTGAACATTTTTTTAAAAGCCAACAAAAACATCCTGGTATGGCAAAAAAAACATTGAACTTTTTTTCTGTTTTTTTTCTTTTTTTTCCTTTTATTTTTTTTCTTTTTTTTGCAATACCAGGTTGTTTTTATTGGCTTTTAAAAAAAAAGTTCAAGGTGTATTTGTTCAATTTAAACATTTTATTTGACTTGTGTGTATTTCAAAATGTCATTATTCCGGAAACCTCTGATTTTAGAGATATGGTATGTTGTACAAAAAGTATTCAGAATACACCGTACAATTCAAAAATGGCATAATATATAGGGTGTTCCATTAAATAAAAATAATTATGACTGTATATATTCTTCTTCAGACACCCATACAATTTTCTTATCTCAAAAAATCCGCAATTAAAAATACTAATCGACGTGTACGAGCGTTTTTGTACAAAATAACTACCTGAATTTTAAACGAATTTGTTCCTTTCATCATGAATGCACTGAAATAAAAAATATATTCTCTACGCGGTAACATTTTTAATTTTTTGATTAGTTTTTTAAATTGATTAAAAACAAAAAAAGTAAATTAAAAAGGTCATAAAACATTTTTTGTTGCATTTTAGGAGACCTATCTAAAGATACCCCACTCAATGGGGTAAGTAAAAAAAATTTGAGTACAATTTTCAGTTTATGGGAGGGAGTCCATAATAATTTTGACAGTGTTCGTTATAATTTTCAGTGAAAGTACTAATTAAAAGCTACATTCTGAATTTTTTTCAGAATTTTTGAATAGATAGTTTAGAAATTAGGGTGGGGGGGACGCTCTGATAACGACATTTAAATGCAAATAGATCGTGACTGAAGGGTTAAAATCAAAAGTTTATATAACATTTTTTATAATATTTTTTTATAAAATAATTTTGACAGTGTTCGTTACAATTTTCAGTGGAAGTATTAATTAAAAGCTACATTTTTGAATTTTTTCAGATTTTTTAAATTGATAGTTAGAAATTAGGGTGGGGAGACGCTTTGATCACGACTTTGAACGCAAATATATCGTGACTGAAGGGTTAAAATCAAAATGTCATATTACATTTTTTATTGCATTTTAGGAGACCTATCTAAAGACCCCGCACTTAATAGATTAAGTGAAATTTTTTTTTTGAAAATACTTTTCAGTCTATGGAAAGGGGATCCAAAAAAATTTTTTTTTCAAAAATATTATCATTTCTGTTTTTGGGTTATCAGTCTTCGTCCGTATACCAAATTTCATCTTAATCGGCTTAAATTTTTTGAGGACGGACGGACGGACGGATATAGCGAACTATAAGGTTTCCTAGTTTTCTACGGAAACCTAAAAATAGTAGTGTATTAGATTACAGTACTTCCCTGTGAAAATTGACCAAAATATGTTTTTCGACTGGAAATTAAGGACTTAGTATGTATAAATTGCATATATTTACAGTAAATGGGTCAATTTTTCACAAAAACACTCGGACCGAGATTTCTCCTTAAACCGTCTCTGAAAACATCAAATACCTGGTGTTGAAGTATTATTTTTTTCAATATTTAATGGAATTTCATTATGATTTGAACATTTTACATTAATTCTAATGTAGGGGTTAATAATATTAACTCTCTATCCGTTACCATTTTATTAATCTTGATGTTTTTGGTCTTATTATACGCACGAATATATTATATTTCATAAAGTTTATATATAAAAATATCGTAATAGTATCGAGAGACAAGTAAAATTGAAAAAAATGAGAAAAATTATTTTCTCAGTTTACTATGATTAAAAAAAAACGAGACTCCTTGTGTTATTTTTAAACCGATATTAACGAATTTGGACTTATATTAAAGAAAATTTTATGCTCTACAAAAAAAATCCTTCGTAAAATGAACGGTTTCAAAGAAAAACACGAAAAACTATGAAAAAATCAGGGCTTCGAACCGTTATTTTTTTCGTTTCGGTTTTCGTTCCGGTTCGAGTAAAAAAATATATTTCGGTTCGGTTCCGGTTTTCGATCCCAAAAAAATAACGGTTTTTTCGGTTTTCGGTTCAGCTCCGAGTGATTAATTAAAAAAATAATTAATTGTATTAAAACAAAATTTTCTACCATAATTTAGAACCAGGGTTTCGAACCGTTATTTTTTTCGTTTCGGTTTTCGTTCCGGTTCGAGTAAAAAAATATATTTCGGTTCGGTTCCGGTTTTCGATCCCAAAAAAAGAACGTTTTTTTCGGTTTTCGGTTCAGCTCCGAGTGATTAATTAAAAAAATAATTAATTGTATTAAAAAAAAAAATTCTACCATAATTTAGAATATTTTATGGTACCTACTTGTATGATAGCCAAAACGACAATTGAAGTGGGAAATAAGATCATGTTAAAGCGCGTATTTTAACACGTACTGAACCGTAAAAACCAATATTTTTATTTCGGTTCTGTTCCGGTTTTCGTTCCGGCAAAAAATAACGGTTTTTCCGGTTTTCAGTTTTCAGTTCAGTACCGGTTCGAAGCCCTGGAAAAAATGTAACCCGTCCGCCATTTTTTCCAGATGGAGGCGGTAGCACAACTCGGATCAGCTCAGACTTTTTGTGGGATGAACAGGAACACTAGTAGAACGTTTCTACCAAAAATCATTTTGGTCCGAATTAGTTCCGGGTAAAAGTCTAATCTGATTGGACTATTCTCACTTGCATGTATTCATGTTATCCCTCGACTGTGCATCACGCCCATTTTTTTCATTTTGAAGTACAGAACCCTAAAAAGATTTTAAATATACATTTAAAGTGTTACAGTTGATTATCTCAGAACCATCGCATATTTGAAAAAAATATTTCAATCAAAAAATGTTTGGTTGTAACCCCCTTACAACCAAACATTTTTTGATTGAAATATTAATCGAATAGTAATATTTATTTGCTATTTTAACGTGGCCTTCAAGGATATTTGAAGGTCAACATCATTTTTTTAAATAGGAACCTATAGTTTCTATTTAGTAATCTTATTTTACGTGAAAAAATACGAATCTTTCATTGAAAACTTTTTTTTGAAGAACCCAAGCTTTCCAAGGTATCTAACAAAATAATTCGAGATTTTGAATTTTCAAGAATTTTTTACTCAGAAACCATAAACTTTAGAAAAAAAGTACAAGATACAAAAAATGTTTATTTTGGTCTAATGAAACTTGGAGAATTATTCTAGATTTTTTTTAAAATTTCGTACTTTTTTTTGTTTTTGCTAAAATAAAATAAATAGAAAAAGTTTTTAAAAATTTTTAAATAATTCTCCACGCTTTATTAGACCAAAATAAATATTTTGTGTATCCTATACTTTTTTTCTAAAGTTTGTGGTTTCTTGAAAGTTCAAAATCTCGAATTATTTTGTTAGATACCTTGGAAAGCTTGGGTTGTTCAAAAAAAAGTTTTCAATGAAAGATTCGTGTTTTTTCACGTAAAATAAGATTACTAAATAAAAACTATAGGTTCCTATTTAAAAAAATGATGTTGACCTTCAAATATCCTTGAAGGCCACTTTAAAATAGCAAATAAATATTACTATTCGATTACCCCCTTACAACCAAACATTTTTTGGTTGAAACATTTTTTTCAAATATGCGATGGTTCTGAGATAATCAACTGTAACACTTTAAATGCCCCACTCTGTATTTATCGATAATTGAGAAAATTAACTAAAACTTGTGAAATCGACCCCCAGGTCAAGCCAAGATGCGCGTGACAGATTTAGAACCCGCATTGGCGTTCTGCACACATCTAGTCTACGGTTACGTCGGTGTCGATCCCGACACCCACAAGATGGTGTCGCTCAACGAGAACCTCGACCTTCCGGCCGGTATCGACAACTTCCGCTCTGTCACTGCCCTAAAACGTCGTTTCCCAGCTCTCAAAGTGCTGCTCTCTGTAGGAGGCCCACACGATGAGGATATCGCAAAATATATGACTTTGGTAAGTAATTTTGTTTTTCATTTTTGCTATTATACTCCAGGCTGTGGAGGCTAAAACAGATTATTTTTGCGTACAGTTTTAATACTTACAGGATATGTTACAAAAGTGGTGTAGAATAATAACTTAAATTTGCTCCGATTTTGGTTGTCCGCGACAGGGGTTATCCATGATTCAATTTCAAAATTCTTCAGATTTTCTGATTTTTGCTAAATAGCGGTCTAAATAAGTATTATACAAAAAAAAGTTTTAAATAAAAGTTATTCGCTATAAAATTCTCTACAACCTCCATTTTGAAAAAAAATAAAAAAATCATTTGTTTATCCGCTACGTTGATTAAAATGACTGAAAACACACTTTTTTAAGCTGTAATAACTAATAAAGTTTAACGGTTTTTAAGTTGATACCCCTGGAAAAAAAACATACTGTAGAACAGAACATTCACTGAAAATTAGGACCTGATATCATAAACTGTTTTTGTTTTATTAAATTGTTAATAATGGAATCATGCTTGTCTTTGATTAACAATAAACATTTTTGTAAAGCCTTTATTTGTGTACAACTGTTTGTATGTGTTCTAAAACATAATCGATTCCCACCATAAAAAAGTTAAAATTTTCAATTCTTTAGGAAATGATAGTTCTAAAATCTTATTGTTGAGTTTTTTAACTTTAAAGCAATTCAATTGTTTCATAGATCCAGAAATATTGAAAAGATAATAGCCAAGAACCTGCTCTGAATAATTATTTATCTATTAGTGAAAACCGCATTAAAATCAGTTCAGTAGTTTTTGGGTTATTTAATGTATATTACACACTACACAATTTTTATAAAAATTAATTAACTCTACCTACATAAAAAGAAGCTTATTTTTGTATCTTTTACCGCTTATCTCGAAAACTAATAAACCGATTTTAATGCAGTTTTCACCAATAGATAAATAAATTTCTGGTTCTATGAAACAATTGAATTGGTTTAAGATTTAAAAAAACTTAACAATAAGATTTAAGTGCTACCATTTGCCAAGGAATTGAAAAATTTTACTTTTTTATGGTGGGAATCGATTATATAAGTCTGAGAACACATACAAACAGTTGTACAAAAATAAAGGTTGTACAAAAACTTTTAGTGTTAATCAAAGACAAGCATTATTCCATTGTTAAAAATTTAATAAAACAAAAACAATTGAAGATATCAGGTCATAATTTTCAGTGAATGTTCTGTACTACAGAATGTTTATTTTCCAGGGGTATCAACTTAAAAAACGTTAAACTTTATTAGTTATTACAGCTTTAAAAAAGTATGTTTTCAGCCATTTTAATCAGCGTAGCGAATAAACAAATGAATGTTTTTATTGTTTCAAAATAGAGGTAGTAGGGAATTTTATAACGAATAGCATTTATTTTAAACTTTTTTTTATATAATACTTATTTAGACCGCTAGTTAGTAAAAATCAGAAAATCTTACGAATTTTGCAATTGAACCATGGTTAACTCCTGTCGCGGACAACCAAAATCGGAACAAAATTAGGGTATATTATTCTACACCACATTTGTAACAAATCCTGTGAATTTTAAAACTGTACACAAAAATTCCTACTTTAAGTACTTTTGAGCATAGCCAGCCTGGACTATTATTTTTAGTTATTATTTATTATTAATTATGTTTAAATTTCAGTTAGAAACCCCTGAAGCTAGATTTGCTTTTGTTAATTCTGCTCACACAATGGTAAAAAGTTATGGTTTCGATGGATTGGATCTTGCCTGGAATTTCTACCAAACAAAACCAAAGAAAATCCGCAGCACTTTTGGTAATATTTAAATTATAATTTTGTAAAATATGTAAAAAAAGGTTTTTAATATACAGGCTGATTTACAACTAGTGTAAACAAAGTAGATTGAGGATGTCATTCTAAGTAAAATCGTTATGTGAACCTGTGTCCGGAAATTTTTCGTGAGGGAGCTACAGGCTTCCAAAAATGTTGCCAAAATTTAGTGTTTTTTAATATCTAGAGACCCATTGTAATACAGTTATAAGATTTGATATAGGGTTTAGTATAAATAAGTGTTATCGATTTCCAATATCAAACAATAATAATTTAGACCAGGGGTGAATGGGGCCAGTAGGCCCGCCGATTTTTATCAAGTATTTTTTTGTTCTGTATGTTTCCTGAGTTGGGTATTAAGATTATATGATACTTAATATACAAAAATACACTTTGTTCATTTGTCATAAGATCAACCGTTTTCGAGAAATATCGAAAAAATAAAGTACTGCAGAATTTTACTTAATACGGATGTTTCAAATTATACAAAATAAGTTTATATTATTGTTCTATAATTAAAAATAAGATTAAAAGTTTATATAAATATAGCTTCTAAAACTTGTCATCATAGACTTATAGCCAGTTGTATTACTGTTACACGTTCTTTACTAAAATGACTAAAAAACGAAACTATAAATGACTATTTGTAGTCCAGTCAAGGAAGCAGTGAAAAGTGAGAAAAAATGAAATTTAAGGGGCAAGCAATTTTATGATTGATTCTTATAGATTTTGAACCGGAGAATTCGAAAAAAATAACCCGGACTAGCGAAAAGTTTTGAAGGTATATTTAATACTTATAATATTTTTTTATATTATTTTTAATTATACAATGAGAATATGAACTTATTTTCCGTCATTTGATGCATCAGTATTAAGTAAAATTCTGCAGTAGGTACTTTATTTTTCGATATTTCTCGAAAACGGTTGATCTTATGATAAATGAACAAAGTATTTTGTACCCAACTCAGGAAAAAATTAAAACACAAAAAAATACTTGATAAAAATCGGCAGGCCTACTGGTCCCATACATCCCTAGTCTAAATTATGATTGTTTGATATTGAAAATCGATAACACTTGCTAATACTAAACCCTGTATCAAATCTTATAACTTTATCATAATGGGTTCTCTAAATTATATTAAATAAACACTAAATTTTTGGCGATATTTTTGGAAGGCTGTAGCTCACACACAAAGTTTTTTGCTTAGAATTACATCCTCGATCTACTGTTCATTTTTTTACACTAGCTGTAAATCATGCTGTATAATAATAATAATGATTCTTAAATGACAAGGGGACGTCACAGATGAAGGATTTCAGTTAGCTTTTGGAAGGTGAAACTAGATTAAAAATAAAAAGACGTGTTCGAGCATTTATTTGAATGCGCATTATTAATTACGATATTTATTTCTGAAAATTGTTATATTTCATATGTAAAATACTAATACCGGGTGTTCCAGACCCGTCCACTATGTTTTGCGCCCAAGCTATTGAAGATAGAATTTTATAATAAAACATTTACTATATTTAAATTTAAAAAATTAAATATATACTTAATTTATTTTTAGGATCAATCTGGCATGGAATCAAGAAAACTTTTGGAACGACAAAGGTTGATGACAACGAGGAGGCCCATAGAGAACAATACACTGCTTTTGTAAGGGAAATTAAGAACGTCTTTCGTCACGACAACTTACTGCTTACGATGACCGTTCTTCCCAACGTTAATAGCACAGGTACATAGAAAAAAAATTCACTTAATTGGATTTGACAATTTCTAAATATTTCTAAATTTCTAAATAAATAATTTTGTCTTTAGTATACCATGACCCACGAGCTATGTACCCCAATTTGGACCAAATCCATCTGATGGGTTTCGATTATTACAACTCCAAACGTAACCCCAAAGAGGCAGATTTCCCAGCACCACTGTACACTCTCATTGATAGGAAACCGGACGAAAATGCTGACCACCTTGTAAAATACTGGTAAGAATTATAAAGGAATTCATAAGATAAAGTGAAGTAAAGCATATACACAAAGCTAATACACTGCTTGTCACAATTATTGGGAAACTTTTTCAACAGTTTTGTTAAAAATTATCATATTAATATGAAAATTCAGAGAAATCATTAATGTGGTATTGTTTCAAAGCCCAAAAGAGTAACAACTTTGTGCGTGCATCAATAGCGGGTGTACAACCCTTGGAGGGGTGAAAAATGGAAAGTAACAATTTCAAGTATTGAAAAAAAAGTTTAAAAACTGTTTCCAAGATAAAATTCACATTAATTTTTATATGTAGTACTCGTTTGAACCCTAAACGTATAAAGTATTTATTTTTTATTTAATTTAATTCTATTTACCCCCTGTTATCATCCCCTAAGTTTAAGGTCAACAAAATATGAAGATTTTAAACAAATTTTTTAAAAATTTATAATTTGTTATTAGAAACAATCACATTTAATATAAATTTACAATTTCAATAAAATTATTTTCAACAACTTTGTTTATTATAGACAACAACTTTTCTATCCTAAATAATTCCAACCCCATTATATTAAAATTAATTAATTAATAATTAAGGACGTACGTAAAGATAAAATTGTGAAATTTACAAAATGAGTAATAAACTCTGTATATAACGGTACAGTATGTTAAAAAACACAAATAAATTATAAGGGAAGGCACCAACCCTGAAATACTAAATCGCCCCCAATAGTAGGGTAGAAGATTGAATTTAGTGTGATTTTATAAAAAATCAATGAAGTGGTTATTTAAAGATTTTTGTTAAAATTTTGTGCACCAAAATTCACCACTATTGATGTAGCGACCCTAGATTTAAAAAATATACACTTTTTTATTTTTTTTTTCATCCTTTTGTAAAATAAAATTGGTCTTTCATCAGTGGTAAAATTAAAACAATAGACTGTCAGGAACAACCTTAAATCATTTATCTTTACCGGTGATGAAAGACCAAATGTGAATCTTTTATTTTATGAAAGGATGGAAAAAATACAGGTGAATTTCTAGAATATGATATTTAAAAAAAGTGTATATTTTTAACGCCCGCACCGCCCGAGCGCTAGCTTGAGTTTCCTCTACATATATTTTGTGTCAAAAAGATTTATTTTATATAATTTTATAAAAATTTTATATAAAATAAATCTTTTTGACACAAAATATATGTAGAGGAAACTTATATAATCCCCTATTTTTGTCGATCAAAAAGCTCTCTTGATAATTTTTCGTAAAATGCAGTTTTTAAGATATTTGGCATTAAAAAAAATTTGCTCAAAAATTCAATACGTTATAACTTTTTAATATATAATTATAAAAATTCAAAATATACTGGAACATATCCCTACAAAAATCTTTAAAACATATTGTTTTATAAAAATCCTCAAGGTTGGCCTGAAAAGTGATTTTTAGGGTTCCGAAGAAACTCTATTAATTTCACTTTTATTATTTTATTTTGCCCCCCACCCCTCTAACTCTGTAACTACCGGCTCAAAAAATCTGAAAAAAATTTGGTAACGAGGTTTTGGTGAGACTACCAACGACAAATAAAGTCAACAATATAATTTTAAATTTTGGAATAATAGGGAGGGGTGTAATAGAATTTTTAATTTTTATTTTCATATCTAGACATGCGGGATGTCAAAATGTACATCTCAATTAGTAGAACATGACCATTTTTTTTTCTAACTCAAAAATGGCGCCTGTAGGGGGCTAAAAGCTTTGTTTACATTGTCCCCACCACCTATATCTTTGTAAGTACTGCTTCAAAAAATCTGAAAAAAATTTGGTATCGAGGCTTTGGTAGGACTACCGACGACAAATACTAAAGTCAACAATATAATTTTAAATTTTGGAATTATAGGGAGGGGCGTCATAGAATTTTTTATTTTGATATCTAGGCATGTGGGGTGTCAAAATATAGATCTCAATTAGTAGAACTTGACACTTTTTTATATTTTTTTCTAACTTAAAAATGCACCTGTAAGTGGTTCCAAACATTCCACGTAGTACGTTCTTCGGAACCCTTATGGCATACACTCGTGTATGTCTTGCTCGAATTATTTATGGAATGACCTTAAGAACAATTAATGAAAAGCTGTTGTTGATATAATATAATTTGAATTTAACATTATAGGTTGGACAATGGAGTTCCCAGCAACAAACTGATTCTGGCCATTCCAACTTACGGTCGAACATGGAAAATGACCTCAGATTCAGCTATTTCTGGTGTCCCACCTTTCACAGTTGACGGACCAGGCGAAGAAGGCCCACATACCAAAGAACCAGGCTTGATGAGCTACGCTGAAGTGTGCACGAAAATCAACAGCCCCGTAAGTGCCAAGGGTGCCAACGCTAAACTTAGGAAGGTCGGAGACCCAGGCAAAAAAAGTGGTAAGTTTAAAGAAACAGGAACCAAAACCGAAACGAAATTAACTGTGAACTAATGTTTATAACGAGAACTAAATATTAGATTGTTGCAAAAAGAATGCATGTTTTTTATTATGAATTTTAAACTTATACAGGATGATTTACATTTAGTGTAAAAAAATTTAACAGTAGATCGAGAATATAATTTTAAGGAAAAAACTTTATGTGAACCTTTGTCCGGAAATTATTCCTGAGAGAGCTACAGTATTTTACACAAAATTAATGTTTATTTAATATCTAGAGAACCCATTGTACCTACTACAGTTATGAAATTTGATACAGGAATTAGTATTAATAGTTCAGGAAACAAAAACACAGCTCCATATAAATTTTTAAATAATTCCAATAATATTTATATAATATTTTATATAATAATTGCAAATGTGTAGTATTTATCGTTTCGGAGATATTCCGATTTTTATAAATTCTCAAAATTGTTTCTTTCAACCCTGATTGCAGGGTTTGCTCAACACCTAGGAATGGGGACTTTTCAGAAAATACTCCTCACAACTATCTCTAAATCCATGAAAAATCCCTGAACTATTGGAATTATTTGGAACTTTTGCACAAGTTTCCTGAACTATTAAACGAAAACAAAATTCGTGAAAAAAATTGTTTATGAAAAAAAGCATCTTACGTCCACTTTATTGGTGGGGGGGGGGGGTACACGATATTATTATTTTGTCTTATATAAGGGAGAAGGGAGTAAAAAAAAATTGGGCCCCCCCAATATTTTTAACAAGTCGGCACCCCCTGATCATATAATCTTCTACAAGTACCCAACTCAGGAAAAAATTCAAGAACAAAAAAATACTTGATAAAAATCGGCGGGCCCACTGGCCCCATACACCCTTGTTCTAAATTATTATTATTTGATACTGGAAATAGGGTTGCCAGGTGTCCACTATTTGAGCGGACAGTCCGCTTTTTTCACATTATGTTCACTATTTTTTTTCACAAAATAGTGGACATTTTTTTTTCAAAAGCTTTATGATGAAATGGTACGTGATCTAAAGCAAGCTTGTCCAATCCGCGGCCCGCGAGTATCTTTGGTGCGGCCCTTAACCTGAATTGAAATTGGCGCGCCCAAAAAAAAAAGGTCTTCAGTTTTTATTTTTGCATTTGCTGGTCCCGCTTGTCCGCTATTTTTTTGAAGCAGACCTAGCAACCCTAACTGGAAATCGATAACACTTATTAATACTAATCCCTGTATCAAATTTCATAACTGTAGTACAATGGGTTCTCTAGATATTAAATAAACACTTCTTTTGGGTAAAAGACTGTAGCTCCCTCAGGAAGAATTTCCGGACATAGGTTCACATAAGGTTTTTTCCTTAAAATTACATCCTCGATCAACTGTAAAATTTTTTACACTAGTTGTAAATCACTCTGTATATTTCTAAATATAGGTAATTAAGCTACTTAATTTTTATGTATTTCGTCAATTTGTTGACAATACCTTTCTGTTGTAATTGTTTCACCAGGATTTAAGAAGTTATAGCAGATTAATCCCTGTACAGACCACCAAATGGTCATCATTGTATTCTTTGGATGCAAACTTTGTTTTGGACGGTGTTTAGGAGCTTCAGCTTTATTTAACCACTACCCTGAACATCTCCTATCCATACTAATATTATAAATGCGAAAGTGTGTTTGTCTGTCTCTCTGTCTGTTTGTTACCTTTTCACGGCTAAACCGCTGAACCGATCTTGATGAAATTTGGCAGTGAGATAGCTTGGACAAATTTTAATTTTTTTTTAGTAATTCATATTTTACCCCCCGTTACATATGATGGGTTGTAAGTGGTTTTATTCGATCTGGCGGGAAAAATACTACGGGGGAGGGAGGATCAGGGGAAAAACAACCCTCTATCTCGCATAGGAGCCGAGATATTTACGATTTTGTATAATGAAAGAAAACTAAAAATAAGAAAAATTTAATATTTTACATATGAAAGGTTGTAATTGGTTACATTCGATCTGGCGGAAAAAATACTACAAAAGACGGGTTATTAGGGGGACAAAACAACCCCTTATCTTACATAGGAGTCGCGACTTATAAAGTGTATCTCTGTCTGTCTAAATGTTATCTGTTTACGGCTAAACCGCTTTACCGATCTTGATGAAATTTGACAGTGAGATAGCTTGCATCCCGAGGACGGACATAGGCTACTTCGTTCTTGAAAATTCAACCTCTAAAGAATTTTTTTTTGTAATAAAGATTTCATCCCCTGGCACATATGAATGGTTGTAATTAGTTTCATTCGATCTGGCGGAAAAAATATCATGGGGATGGGGGTTTCGAAATTCACGCGAGCGAAACCGCGGGTAGCAGCTAGTTGTTATATAAAACCAATTTTGGTCGGAACTTACTTTTATAATATTTAGTCTGGCCTTCCGTCAAAAATATTTGCCCATCTCTAGGCTGGACAGACCGACAGGCAGCAAATAGACGCATTAACCGATATAATATATTTTTTTTCAGGATGACAAGCTCTTTCAATGCTATCACAAAATGTATTGGTTTTGTCAAAATTCAAAATTTATTCTAATTTGAAACTGGATTTAATTCACATAGAGTAATTTTTAATCGGACTAATGCAAGAAGTTTTTCTAGACTAACTTGCGCTACAGTGGCGTAGATAGGGGGGGGGGGGATTAAGGTGACCAATCACCCCCCATGAGAAAACTCAAACACATTTTTTAAACTCCACTAGTACGAACAAAACAGTAGAAGTAAATAGGAAAAATTGGGTAAATTAAGAGTAAAAAAAAGGTCATTCAATTCAAAATTATAATACTATTTTTTTTTTATTTTACATATTTTAGAGGCCCCTCATACCCCCCCCCCCCCCATCGCAAAAAGCTATCTACGCCAATGTTGCGCTAAAAATCTTTTTACTGGATTCTAGGAGTCTTGAAATATAAATATCCTTTTAAATTGATAACTTTTCAAATACTTTTCTTAATGCTAACGTTATAAAAAAATTAAATTAATATTTTTCGAATTATATTAATGTGACGATGAAAGGGTTAAAAAATTTTTTTTGTGAAATATGTAATATATTTCAATTACTATTGTATACCACAAAAAAAAAAAAAAAAAAGTGGGGGTTAACGGTTTTCGAATTTCGACTATCGCCATTTGAAAGAGTATAAAAAAATCATGAAATTTTTGTTATAGATTTCTAAAAATCTTCATAGTTTTACTTCAGCTAAGATAATTTTTTTCTTACTTACCCTGACCACTTCTAATTATATACAAAATTTAAACTTGATTCGAATATGCCACTTGAAAAGATTCCTTTGGGCGAAAACTCTAGAGAAAATAGTACCTAAATCTAGGCATAGGAAAAACGTGCATTATTTTTGCAACGACCTAATATTTCGTTTTGTTCCGAGTGGTAAAAAAAAATGCAAAATTGGAAATATTTGGTTTCTTTTTAGATTTTATTTGCTGTCCCTGAAAATATTTCTCCTTATTTTCAGCTGAATTTTCAGAAGATCGTATATGTGCTGATGTTACAAAAAGATATGGTACGGTTATTGTTATATATCTGCCATGCAAAGAATCTTCAGTGCTTGCGATTGCTTAAATTAAAAAAAAAACATCTATTTCTTTTCTTCCAAATAGAACTGTATAATCGGAAAATAGATAATAAATTGCAAAAAATCTAAATTTTGCTTTATAAAATCAAATATACTATAACAAACATCACAATTAATATGAAATATTTCTAGGAACTTATTGCTTCCGTTTGCCTGACGAAAATGAAGAACACGGTCTCTGGGTTGGTTATGAAGATCCCGACACTGCTGCCAACAAAGCAGGTTATGCTCGTGCAAAGAACCTAGGAGGAATAGCTGTTTGCGACCTCTCTCTTGATGACTTCAAAGGTCTATGTACAGGAGACAAATATCCAATTCTCCGTGCTGCTAAATACAGAACATAGATAAAAATAAAACAAATTTTTATAAGTTTGAAATTTTTTTATTAAATCATTTATATATATTTACAACATATATAATAATTTCTTAAATTTATATTTATGTGATACATTTATAAACATAAATATATACTGTACAAAAAATGTAAATGAAATTTTACACATTTTTCAAAATAAACAATATGTATGTAATTTTTAATAATGATTGTTTATTCACCTAAAAGAAGAAACTCACTTATTGTTTTTTATGCTTCCTATTTCCTCCCATATTCATGTTGGGTTTATCGAAAGAAAACATTTTATTGTTTGCTTTCTTTCTATTTTGTCTGAACGGTTTCTAAAAAATAATAACAACAATTACTTCTATGAAATCATTAAAAAAATACTTTAATATTACAATTTTTTTTTTTAAGTCAAAAAATTAAAGTTTTACTTCCTCGCAATATCGAAGATATGAGAAGCTTTGTGATTGTTTTAGAATTAGACAAAAAAAATGCTCTCCGATTTCAAAATTTTAAATTAATCTTTCCGTTTCACGTCAAGATAAACACTTTTCGTTCCGTGTCTGTCTGTCCCCAGAATCCTTGTCACATGCATAACTAATGAAACATGGTCGTAAGGGTTCGGTCTAGCTTAATGACGGTCGCATTTCAAAATCATCAATATGAAATCATTTATTTCGATAAGGATTAATGTTTTGCAGGTCATAAGTCCACGTAAACAGAACCCAAATATTTTAAATTTTCTTTGTAACATAAAAGCAGTCATTGTGGCTTAAATATAAAAGTTAGATATATGGTGTCGCTGACTTTATTGTAGATTTTTTTATTCTATACAATTCTTTAATACATTATTTTGTTCAATATTGAACGGTTTAGGCAGCGTACTGCAAAAGAGCGCGTTGGGGGCAAACTTTTTTCTGGCTTGATTTACTATTATCGTCACTGCATAGTTGTTATGTTACCTAACGTAACAAAATATAGCCTATAACCTGGTCAGAGAATGTACCTATGAATTAAAAAAGAAACCACGTAAATCGGATAAGTTCTCTAGTGATAAGCGCACTAACGGACAGACAGAGAGACGTTGAGCTTAATATATATTAAGGATTCAGTTATCGCAGTAATCAAATATTAACAGATATTTCTAAAATAGTACATTTAATTAAACAAGAGTCCAACACTAGAGTATGATCCAAGACTGGTGCCAGCACCTTATTTTTACCATAATTTTCCTTTTAATTTTTTGTGTACGTTCACTTTTTAAACAAAAATTTTTTTCTTACCTTTCCTTTATACATAGAATTATGTTCGTTCCGTTTATTCTGTTCCATATTTGACCCTCCTCTGAATCGATTATAATCTATTTGTGAATAATCAAACGGTTTAAATTCTTTTCTTTTATTATTACTGTTCGTTGCATTTTGCATTTGATTATTTCTATTTGTTGCATTTTGCATTTGATTATTTCTATTTGTTGCATTTTGCATTTGATTATTTTTATTCGTTGCTTTTTTCATTTGATTATTTCTATTCTTATTCTTCTTTTTCTTATTCTTTTTTCCTTGCACCCCACTATTTTGTTTTGGAATTTCATTTGCATTTACATTTGCATTTGTGTTGGCATTTGCATTCTTATTTTTATTCTTATTTTTCATTTTCTTATTCTTTCTTTCTTGTACCCATTTATTTTGTTTTGGAGTTACATTCGTAACATTTAATTGGAATTTAATTAACCGTTCATTGACATCATTATTAACAACTGTATCTACCTTCTTTTTCACGTTTTCTTCTTCTTCTTCAGAATCACTGAGTTCTTCTCGTTTCCGTTTCTTACAAAGATTTCTTAAAGATATTACATCTTTTTTAACCGCATTATTTTCTACACTTTCTACCGTTTTATTTTCAGTTGTATTTACTTTAACTTCAGATTCATTGATTGTTTCGTTTACTTTAATTTCAGATACACTTTTTGTTTCGTTTATTTGAACTTCAATTTTCTCTTCTTCCGTTACCCATTTCATATTTTTATTTAGACTTTCATAGAGCTGAAATAAATAACATTTTAAATAAATACTATGGCTTAAAATATAGTATATAAGATTTACTTTTGCTAATTTTTCTGTATTATCTGTTTTTGGAACATCTTTGTCTTCCTTAGAACTTTTATTTTTTTTATTATCTTGTACCTTTTTCTGTTCATCTTTAATATACAGTTGTACCAACTTATAACGTTCGAAAGGGCATAAAAACTTGACTTTCTGCGTTGACGATTTCGTCTGTTCATCCTGTAAGCAATTTAATTTAAGTATCTGCTGATTTATACAACAATTAGTATGTTTTACCTCATCATATGTATTGAAAACACTAATATTTGATTTGGAATTTTCTATTTGGCACTGTTTAAGAAACGTATCACCATTTTTCTGATTTAACAATGTCGAGAAATCATCTCTAAAATCTTGCTGTTTTGATAGATCATGTGGACAGTGTAGGGGATTTTCCATATTTATATTAAACCACTGTTGAGTTGTACGTTGCACCGGTTCTTCTTTCAGGATCGGCTATGTAAAAAAAAAAACTCTTTTAGCAAAAGTTTATAGGCATAAAAAATGCATTCTTTTAGCTGACATGTACACAGAAACATTTTTGAATGTTCACTATACAGGGTCAGGGTGTTCACTGGTTTTTGGAAATAAAATTCCCTGACCACAGATTCAAAATTCCCTGACTCGGGGGGCCCCGGGGCAAGAATGTGCAGAAATAAAATTTGAAGACTTTTTTTTTTTTTTGCTCATAACATGAAAATTTTACACTCGTTACTTACTTTCAATACAATGACCTTTTTCTCTTTTTTTGTTCGTCAATTAAAATTTATAAACTTTTTTCCCTGACTTTCTAAAAAAAATTAATAAATTCCCTGACTTTTCAGAATTTTAAATAAATTCCCTGACTTTCCCTGACCACTTTAGGCTTCCCTGACTTTCCAGAAAGTGGACACTCTGAGGGCGTTTGGTTCGGCGATACGAATATTTTGAAGGAAGGTAGAATGAGTCCTTTGGAAGTGATTTAAGCAAATATACCTATATATAAAGTGCAACAGTTTTTTTGATGTGAATAACATCTAATGTTTTACGCCACATACTGGGTGGGCATTTCAGAAACTTGATGTAGCGTGCAGAAATCAGTTTTGCGCGGTAGCGTAAATTTAAAATCAGTATATCTCAATACTCAGAGTAGCTACCACGCAGGTTTTCATCTCTAATTATAGATCTCGATTAGAGCTACGAGGTACAAGTAAAAATTAAAACATTTAACCAGTTTTAATGGGTGATAAATTTAATATTAACAGTATATAAGAATATATTCTCTACGCAGTAACGTTCTTAATTTTTTGCTTTACGTTTTTAAATTAAATAAAAAAATAAAAACACGCCTCCGACTGACCCCCCCCCCCCCACCCCTAGTGGCCACTAAAGTGGCCATGCCGGTCCTGTAAAGGTTAATAAAGTAACTGAAAATATTTCTAAAAAATATTTCTCTTGTAAAATTAACTTTTTGGCAATTAGAGGTCGATATATTCAATAAAGTACATTCTTACCTGTATAAGAGGTTGCTGGCGTGCTTTGAGTATAATCTCATGCAGAGTTACTAAGTGATGACGTACTAGAGGAGGTACTGGGTTACAGCAAGCTATAATACCCTGGACTTCACGTGGTAGAGTTTCCGCAATATTTAACATCATGTGCGTGGGTAGAACGTATCTGAAAGAAACCATCTTATTATTATTATAATACTAGCAAATTGGATTACCCAGGAATATAAAATTAATCTGTAATAAATCTATTATACATTATTTTCACTTATCGCTAACTATTTACACAATTTACACATTCTCTGATGATTGTTTTTTTCCTACTTTATGAAATTTACATAAAATATCTACAAATTATACACCTAAACTTTCCTCGTGTTCACTCTATCCATTGGTGAAAACCGGAATAAAATCTGTTCAGTGGTTACTGAGAAAATTGTATACAGACAGACAGACATGACGAGAAACTTGTTTTTTTTTTTACTACATATACAGGTGATTTACAACTAGTGTAAAAAAATTAACAGTAGATCAAGGATGTAATTCTAAGCAAAAAACTTTGTGTGTGAGCTACAGCCTTCAAAAAATTTTGTTAAAAATTAGTGTTTATTTAATATCTAGAGAACCATTTGTGATACAGTTATAAGATTCTATACAGGGTTTAGTAAGTGTTATCGATTTCCAGTATCAAAAAATAATAATTTAGACCAGGGGTGTATGGGGCCAGTGGGCCCGCTGATTTTTATCAAGTATTTTTTTGTTCTTTAATTTTATCCTGAGTTGGTTTCTTGTAGAAGATTATATGACACAAAGTACACAAAAAAATACTTTGTTCATTTGTCATAAGATCAACCGTTTTCGAAAAATATCGAATAAAAAAAAGTATTATAGAATTTTTACTTGATATGGATGCTTCAAATTACACAAAATAAGTTTATATTCTTGTTTTATAATTAGAAATAAGATAAAAAGTTATAAATATAGCTCCAAAACTGTACAAATAGTGATTTATAGTTTCGTTTTTTAATCATTTTAGTAAAGATACATGTTACAGTAATACAACTGGCTACTAACTCTATAATGATAAGTATTAGGAGGTGTATTTATATTAACTTTTTATCTTATTTTTCATTATAGAACAAGAATACAAACTTATTTTGTATAATTTAAAGCATCCGTATTAAGTAAAATTCTGCAGTACTTTATTTTTTCGATATTTTTCAAAAACGGTTGATCTTATGACAAATGAACAAAGAGTAAAAATACTACATAAAAAATTATGTATTTTGTGTCGTATAATCTTCTACAAGAACCTAACCCAGGATAAAATTAGAGAACAAAAAAATACTCAATAAAAATCGGCGGGCCCACTGGCCCCAAATACCCCTGATCTAAATTATGATTGTTTGATATTGGAAATCGATAACACTTATTAATACCAAACCCTGTATCAAATCTTATAACTGTATCACAATGAGTTCTCTAGATATTAAATAAACACTAAATTTTGGCAAAATTTTTTTTCTTCACGAAAAATTTCCGGACACAGATACATAAAGTTTTTTTGCTTAAAATAATATCCTCGATCTACTGTAAATTTTTTTTACACTAGTTGTAAATCACCCTGTATAGTATAAAATTTATATACAAATGGCAATAACTGCTGTAACTGTCGTAAGTATATGTTTTTTATGTATTACGAAATTTATATTCATAGTAGTAGGTTATATAAATAAATTAAATTTATTTAAAATGATAGAAAGAACATGGAAGTCATGTATGGTTCTCCATACAGATATTTTTTTTTGTGGAATGTATAATATCTACCACATAAAAAGAGACCCTGCTGTACAATAGGGTGTTTTTTTATTTTTATTTTTTCGGTCCCGCAGGTCTATGTTTTAGCTTTGAATCAAAAGTTAATTGTCCCAAAATTTCAGACTCGTAGATCAAACCTGTGGACGGCGCAAACCGAGTCTTTTTCCCATTTGATTAACATGGGAAAATTTATTTTTTCTTACGCGTGAATATCTTGTTGAAAAAATTTTTTTTTTTAAATTTCTCAGGGGAATATTTTGTAGAGAATTAAGTGCTCAATTCATAAATCCAATAAATTTTAAGAAATGTTTGTTCAAAAATTATCATAAAAATTGAATTTTACTTTTTATGATAATGTTTAAACGAACATATCTTTAAAAATATTCAATCTATGAATTGAGCACTTTTTTGTAAAAAATTTATTTCTCTATGATATGCTGCTGTAAGAAATTAAAATAAATAAATTTTTCAACGAGATATTCACGTGTAAGTAAAAAAGTAATTTTTCCCATGTTAATCAAATGGGAAAAAGACTCGGTTTGCGCCGTCCACAGGTTTGATCTATGAGTCTGAAATTTTGGGACAGTTAACTTTTGATCCAAAGCTAAAACATAGGCCTGCGGGAAAAAAAAAAAAAGAATTTTTAATTAAAAAAACACGCTATTGTACAAGCTTTGGGCCGTGGACCGTAAGCTAGAATCTAATAGAACATTGTAAACATAAATATAATTTTTACAATATTTTATCTTACCCGAAACTCTCATCTTCGTCTCTAGCGATGTGATCCCTCCACCGGAACAATTCTTTCAATGCATAGTTTTGTCTATTGTCAAATGCTCTTCGACTAGAACGATACAATTCCATGTAACCTTCTTCAGAAAACACTGGTTTTGTGTAGATCTTAAATGAAAAATATAATTATGAATTTAGTAACCGATATTATAAAGCAGGGACTTGAACCTGAACCCAAACCGTAAACCCGAAAAAACCCATATTTTTCATTAACCTGAACCCAAACCGAACCGCATATCTCAAAGTCAACGAACCTGAATCTGAACCCGAACCTTTTCATGGATAACCGGTAACCATATATTTTTAAAAGATTCAATAAATTATTTTTAATATTTTAATATGTTCCTCCAATAATTTTTAAGAGATTATAAAATGTAATAACACTGGAAATCTGTTTGAATTTTATGGTATGATGTGACTTATCAAGTCAACTACAGTCGGGACTCATTTATTTTAAACCTTCTGAATCGTTTGACACGAGAAATTCGCGTTTATTCTAAGTCGAGAGTGGCTCCCACCAAGTTATGTATAGATCCTTCACCAACCAGCGTTGGCGCGGGAATCGACATCACCACGAAGATGTATTCAAATGTTATAAATGTATAATAGAATATCAAATACAAGAAATCCTTTATTTATTCTTGTCTTCGTATTTATTGATATTTTAACAACATATACAATCAAAGAAGTACAAATTCGACATTGCAAAATCATGAAAAAGCTATCACAGACAATTTTGTCTATTCGGGAAGTGTCATTTTTACTATTCTTAAGTTGGCAATACGTTCTGTGCTTTTGAGTTTTTGACAGCTTTCTATGATTTTGCAATGTCGAATTTGAGATGGTGGGAGGTGAAGGAGGAGAAAAAATTTAGAATAAACGAAACTCGGCATTTAGGATAAACAAGACTTGAAATAAACGAGACTTACAATAAACGAGTCCCGGCTGTACTGAAATTTACATATTTTTTCTTTCCTTTTTAATTCTATAACTGAATTATATTTCAGTTTGCAAAAAAATCTGAAAAATAGAAATTTCAATCTTTAAAATGTAATTTTATTTTTTGCCCTTTTTTCTAGCAATATTTTAATGGCTTCATCAGAAAATATTTTATTTGTTAATTATAATTTTTTTTCAAACAAAATAATTTTCTTTTAATTATAAACTTGAACCCGAACCTGAACCCCAAAAAAATAACAATTTTTGAACCCGAACCATAAATAAATTCCGGTCCAAGTCCCTGTTATAAAGAAACAAAAATTTCATGTCCAATCTTTCTGTTTAGTAATTTTATTTCTACACAATTCAGTACTTTCTAGAAAGATTTTGATTTGATTAATAAAAATGCAGAAAAAATATGTTACCTTTTTACAAATTTGCGTACTACGATTTATCACATTCATTAGATCGTTTATACCACCTTTTGATTTCTGTATTAATTCATTCCTTAGCATGTGATAGATGTATATTAAATAATGGGTATCTTCTCTAGCGTAATGCTTCAGTTCTTCAGGAAGAGGTCTGTAAAAATAATTTATTTTAATTTAAACTTTTGTACACTTACACATAGATTTCCACCGTAATCTTCTATCTAACACAGAATAAATCTTCCAGGATTTAGACGACATAACTTATAACCAGAAGTCAAGAAACAACTATCATTTAAAGAAATTTCTAGTTATTTGTACAGTTATAACCAGGGTTTTGAACCGGAACTGAATCAAAAACCGGAAAACCGTTATTTTTTGCCAGAATTGAACCGAAAAAAAAAATCGTTTTTTTTTGGTTCGGTACATTTTAAAGTATGTGCGATGTAATCTTACTCCCCTCTTCAGTTGTTCGGGGCTATCATACAAGTACCATAAAATGTTCTAAATTATGGTAGAAAATAAATTTTTAATACAAATAAAAACAAATTTTAAATTAATCACTCGGAGCTGAACCGAAAACCGAAAAAAAAAAGGAAAAACCATTATTATTTTCGGAACGAAAATCAGAACCAAACCGATATATATTTTTTTACTTGAACTAGAATGAAAACTGAAACAAAAAAAATATCGGTTCGAAGCCATGGTTATAAACTGAATATAAAAACCCATAAAAAGGAAAGTGTCCTGAGGTAATCAGGGCAGATGACACTTATAAGAGTTATCAAAATTTAAAAAGAGATAACTTACAAAGATTTTAAAATGATTTCCAGTGGTGTACCCAGAAAAAAAAATCTGGAGGGAAGGTAATTTTTTTGTACTTATAAGGTAAAGGCACCAGTTATGGCTGCTATAAGAGCAAGTTTTCGTTTTTTTTGGATTAATGGGCTTGTTTTTTGTAATTCTCATGAACTCATGTTACTAATAAAACTAGTAACTCTTTATTTAATCAATTTAACTACCAAAGTCACCAAATATAGTTTTTTGTTTATTAAATTATAGCCTTTTATTTTGTTCATTTTTTTTCTCCAGTAATGGCAAAGGTAAAACCAGTAATGAGAACGCAGTGATGGACACTTGCTAATGATTACAAAATGATAAGTACTACGACACAAAAGATATAAAAGAAAGAATCGACAAATTTGAAACAATGTAAAGCAGTTTCTATGATAATATAATAATTAATAAATAAATTATACTAATAATTAGTTTATATGTCCACCATTTTGACACCTATTGGCCAATTGTCATCAAATCACGCTGTAAGACAGTTAAATGTATATAGATTGATATTCAGAAATGGTGTAATCAAATATCAACACATATTTCTAATTCAGTATAATTAATTAAAAATTTGCCATTACTGGGGTCCTTGCCAAGACTATACTAAATTAACTTAATAATGCATATTGACTAATTAAGAGGGGTTTTGACTTCTAAAATTCCCATATCTTAATCAAGAAGCAAATGGTTTATAAATGTAATACTATACCTAATACGCCAATCAGCAAGTTGATAAGTTTTATCTGGGTCAACCTGACAGAACTTGTTCAACAGAGCAGCCAACGACAATTGACCATAGTTAAGTTGTTTGGCAGCTTGATGAGTGTCAAACATGTTTACAATGTACAAAGATAAGTCACGTTGTAACCACTCTACATCGAAATCCGCTCCGTGAAATATCTTGAATATAAAATCAAATTATTTTTACTATAACAGGCGGTAAGTATTTTAGAGTAGAAAAAATTCATGCTGGATATTTTGTTCCATATAAAAACCTGCGCACACTACAGACTTTTAGTCAGCTGATAGTTTGATCAGGTTTGAGCTGCAAACTGATTTGTACCGAATTTTTAACTGGAGATGTACCAGAACTTACGATATAGATTTAAAGTGAATATTTTAACGTCACTACTATTGTATTATTATTATTTTTATATTATATTATTACTGACACTATAAATGTAATTACATTCGATCGAAAAGAACATATGCTATACAAATAATTTAACAAAATTATAGCTATAAAATAGTTTTACGAAACTAAAAAAATTGCAGAATATGTAGAAAACACTAATTTTTATAATTTAATGTATTTTCTTAAAGAAATACATTATAGAACAATGTTATATTAATTTAAAATAATAATCTATGTATTTATATTTAAAAACAAACTTGTTTGTCTAAACGTCAAAATTTATTTAAGAATATTATTGAGATAACGACATCGTTCTCAAATTTAAATCTTTATTAATAGCCTGACGATGATTCTGTGAATCGAAAGCTTGCGATTACCTTTTCTTAAATAAATTTTGACGTTTAGACAAACAAGTTTGTTTTTATTTATATTTAACGTCACTACTATTATATTATTTATATTTAAAATATAATAGTAGTGACGTTAGACGTGAATTCCGGCTGGAATTCCGGTACACCTCTAAATTTAACAGTTAAGTTGGTGGTGATAGTCAGCCGATAGTGGTTTTCATAGCCAATCACAATCCTACGTAATGACATTTCAGTAACTATCGGCCGACTATTTGATTGACAATGTGCGCAGTTGCATAGTGGATAGTTGCCCTACTTTTTAAACAAATAGGAATCGGTCAGCCTTTTTGATAACACTGACCGATAAAAAAAATATTTCTATTTGCTGCAAGGCAAACAACTTTTCTAGGATAATTTGGGCATGCTGAATCCAAAAATGACAATCATTTTGCTCAATCAGCACTTGCTTCCAAGATATTGCAAACCATAATTTTACTCATAATTTATTTGAAAATTATTTGATACATTCAAACCTGGTCCGGCGCCATAGTTGGAGGCTATGCTGTCAATGTAAACCTTAGATTAGGAAAGACTATGGATACATAACAACCAATGCTAGTTCGTATATGAAAGTGTTACCAAAATTTGTCGGCAGCCATCTTTTTTTAATTTTCAAAATCGCATATTATCCCAGAGGCGTCAGTTGAAAATTTATAATATGCAAATATGCTTTAAATTACAATTGAATTTAGTATGTATGAGAAATGATATTTCCAAATAGACATTTCTCTGTTAATCAATTATCACTGAAATACTTTTAAAGACAATATAAAAGATTTATTATTAATTAATTTTATAACTCAAAACAATTGATATTTATTTTAAAATCTGAATGAAACGCCAATTACTCGTGGAGCGATTTTTCGTGGTGCGATATGGTAATGTGTTATTTGTCCTTTATCTTTCCTTGTCTAAGATGTAAACGAATTAATTATTTTTCTACTATACGTCATAACTGAAGAGAGAAAAAACCCAAAATAAATAATTTTCATGTACTTTTTATGCTATACTATTTATATTATATGCAGTTTTTTAAAAAAATTCGCGGTATAAAACAATAATATAAAGAGTTCAATCCTTCTCTATTGTCCGCTAGTAGGCTTCGTGCACATAACCTATAATCCAAGCTCAATAATAAACAATATGAGAGAAAAAATGTACCTTGACTACAGTAGGTTTGGTAAAAACTTCATTTAATATTTCCAAATCATTTCGAAGCACAAGTGTGTCCACTAAATAATCTGTATCGCCTGTAGATACTTGCATTAGACATGTTATTCCTTGAAATGACCTATATGAGTGATGTTCTAAGTCTATAGCAATTTCGTTATAATTTAATAAATCCTTATACATTTCGTTCAATGCTTGTAAGTTATCAACAATCTTCAAAGGTACGTCATTTAATTGTTTTGGATAAATTGGTTTTATCGGTGTCAAAAGAGAATCAGGCGGTTTGAAATTTTCTAATTCAAGTTCGTAAGGATGTGAAAAACTGAAATAGAATGATTTTTTCAATTTTTGTCTGATAGAAATAAGATTTTAATATTTACCGTTGTCCAATGCCTTTACTGCATTCTTCAAGAAATATAGCCAGTGGTTTGATAGAATTAGGTTTATCCTTTATCCTAGGCTGCCAGGGTGTTTCACTGCTGTTATCGATTTTATCTTTGAATAAAGACTGTGGTCGAATTATATTTTTTGTTGCCATTAGATGAACTGCTTTTTGTCCTTTTATTGAATTGTTTACTTTAACCATTAATGGTTTATTCCAGGAACCACTTATAACAGGATCTAAGTTGGAAGTATTCATGGGAATTTGTTCTTCAACCGTTTTAAGACCAGCTAGTTCATCTAGATTTTTTCCTACACGTTCTAATATAGAATCATTACAATCCACTAGCATTTCAAGCTTATCGTCAATGTTCCGTCTAAAATGAATATAATGAATTTCGTGTATATAAAATTGATAAGTGGTTACTTAATACCTTAAGACATTTCCTTGTATACTTTGATGTTTCAGAATACTGTCTATTAAATTTAATATCTGATTGCCTTGCGATTCCATAGTTTGTTCAAAGCTTGGATATGTAGTGTAGTAATTCCAATGCAAATTTTTTGGAAGGTTGTTTGCTGCTCGAGTTCCTTCAACTAATGCTTGAAACGCTTCCTAAATAATTATTTTATAAAACGATTAATTATAAGTTTTCAACTTAAAAATATATAACATTACCTTTGAAAATTCATCGAAATTTGGGTAGCCCGCAAAGCTGTTACCACCATCTTTATTTTCAGACATTTTTTATACGATATAAACAAATATTTATTATTCTGTGATACAAACTATTTTTTAAAATAAATATTATAAAATAAGCACATGTATCAATGCATGCATCAAACCACATCAAACGTCAAATAACAGGTATTTTAATATTTTTTAAGTTGGTAGTGTTACAATGCGAAAAAGAAGGAACAGAAGAAGGAACGTATAGAAATAAGTTTTGATCATTAATTCGGCTTACCTGTTGATTGTTATTTTTTTAATTCGTGTACAGGTGTGCACATTGTTTATAAATACTACATTCCTTTTATGTAGGCGTTTAATTTTTTTAAAAGTTGTTTTTAAGTTTGTCAAAGTCGTAATAGTGCTTTAAAGGTCATTACAACAATAAAAAAGAAATAATAAATAAAATGTAGAATCTGTTATTAACAATGGAAACAGATAATATTGAATTAATAATTGCAATAGCGATTGGAATCTTAGCCGCAATTTTTACTGGAGCTTTTGTAGTTTTGATTGTACTTTGCAGAAGATCTAAAGCAGACTATTATAAATGCGGCGAGATAAATTCAAATGAAATTAGGTAAATTTACTTTTTAATTAATTAGATCATGAAATAATTAATCAAATTTTAGGCCAGATGTACATTTAATAGAAAACGAAAGACCTGACATGGAGTTGGGAGAAGTAAGATTACGACCTGATATAGAAGAATTATTAGCTGCAGATGATCAATGGATTGACGATGCAACCGGACTTACCCCGCATTGTTTAGCTGTGCTTAAAACATGCCACACACTAACTGAGAGACTAACTGCTCTTGCTATGGAACCTCTACAGACCGGGAAATCCGGACACGAAATAATTGAAGTAAAATTTTATATTTAAATATTTTTTTATTGAATAAAAATACAAATTTTTCTTTCCAGATCGCTAGACAAGTATCAGTACGTGCCGATGATGTGGTACAAAGTGTGTACCCACCGTTAGATGCCCGATTATTAGAAGCAAGAGCAGCAGCTTTGGCCTTAGCCGCTACAAGGCTAGCTTTGGTAGCACGTCTTGTTTGTTCACCTTCACGTTCGTCTTCTCTTTCGTGGATAGATTTTAGTCTCGCGGAGATGGATACCCACTTACTGGTATGTTTATATTCAACAATAATGTGTTTATAAATGATGTACATTCTTTTATAGATTCTGCGAGAAGCAGCTATAGCTCAAGAAGCCAATGTTAAAATGCAAAATACAATGAATATTTTAACAAATACTCATCTCTAGATAAAGAAAAGAAGATTCAAATTCCTATATTTATAAAGTGATAATTATTGTACTTATTTATGGCAATGCTAGCGGTATTAATTATCCACAGTTTAAACACCACGACACAAATTGCACTTTGTACATGGACTACGCCATACTTACGGTGTTTATATCGAATAAACTCTGTATGTATGCGGTGTATACACTCGGTTTACACGGTGATTATTCGAATATTTTGTGTTTTCATACATGTTACATGCGGTATACACAGTTATTACAGCGATATATTACGTTATTCATCTTTGTTTGCATATATATGTTATGAACACCAGTGGCTTACTATGGCATTAACAAAAAATATGCTGCTTTCCACACAGAATTATTTATTAAACAGCTTGTCGTTTAATATTAATATGAGGAAAAAAAATAACATAAACAAAAATATGATTCGCTAGCGAGAGGTAACTTGCGATTTAGTTTTTTATGGCGTATAAACTTCACATATTACACAAGCAATAACTTCTTGGTATACCCAGTATACTGTGTCTTTACTCAGTATTTACTTGCGTAGATACGTGGATAATATACATGAGTACTGTACAATCAGGGCCAAAGTAAGGCAGGTACAATGCGTGATTTTTATGCAGGTGGCAAAATTTGAATAAAATGCGTGAGAATAGCATTATCAGGATTAAGTAAAATGTGATATGACGATTAAAAAAAAGAGTGCAAAAGTAAATTTAAGGGACAATAAAATCGTAATGACAACCAAAAAAAACAGCAGGGGTGGGAAAAAAAATGAATTTTTCATACACCGTCCTTAGCATCGGTCCTGCGCACAACTACCCTTCAGTGGCAGTTTATGTTTAGATCACACATTTGACATAGTCAGTACGGCAGAGAATTGCTCTTTCGAAAGACATGACAAAATCCTAATGTGTTCGACCTATGATAGCAACTCGCATGGCCTCACCTAAATACAGCTCACGCACTGCTGCTGCTAACCTCAATAAAAACAGTACAGTAGGACTCTATAAGTTTAATTCCCCTACATCGGAGAAGTTGTTTCCCTCACTTCTTACCGTCTTTTCATTGAGCATGCGCAAACGGTAAGAAAATAATTATTAAAGTGGTTTCATAATTACATAAATTATAAAAAAATATACGTACAACATTATTAAATAGACGGGAAAAAAACAATATGTAATCAAATACTTACATGAATATTTAAATAAAACTCAAATAAAGTCACTATAACTTTTTCTGAAGATGCCATATATTACAAATGATGAACTGTCAGACAACTTTTCAATTTTACCACCAGAGTGTCACGTGGGTTATGTTAGATTGCTCTGATTAAAGTGTACGAGAGAGAGAGAGAGAGAGAAAGCTATTCCTGTCTCATTTCATTAGCTGGTATTGTGATAGAAGGGGTACCCTGTAAGTTCTAATTCCGAGAATTTTAGGTCCCGTAGCTTAGAAATTATATGAGTTCTACTGTATATGTTGTATACAGGGAGTTTATACGATTTTATGTGCATACGTATAAACACGTAGCCGATTCCGCTAGGGAGCTGATGGTTAACTTCAAAAGAGATTTCTTTTATTATACAATCATGTCTCCTCTAAAGCTGGCACACCATAAATTAAAAAGACATAAAATAATAAACAAATAAATGTAATGTGTATTATAAATTAATATATTTGAAAAGCAGTGACAATAATAATTATTATATAGAATATTTATATATCAGTTGTTAAATAAAATGTAAATTTTATACCTAAATAAAACAGAAATTTATCAATATCACTATCATTAACATATTTTTCTTTACATCATTGTGCAGAGATCTATTAGGTACAAATCAAAACGAACATGATTAAACTGTAAACTCTAAATATAGTACATTCTCCGTTCGATATACCAACATTCTCCCCACCGTATCCGCTATATTGTAGCGTATATAGTGAGAGCCCCTCCTATCGCCAATATATCAAGCGGAGATTGTAACACCAATGATAAACTATGCACAAATATTTTAGTAAAATTCCAAAACATGTAGATTATGTATTACATATTCTTTATTTCATAATATTTTAACTAATTTATTAGCACTAAATTGTCATTTTTATTTTTTAGCTTCGGTGCCGATATATTTAGAGTTTATTTTGTTATGTAGTTGGTAGTTCTAATAAATATGACCATAAATACACAAAAATTAAATTAAGGACAGTAATAATTTACCACGTGATCAAATACTAATCGTAACGGACAGTTATTTTTTCAGTTTTTCTTTCGCAGCACTTTTCATTATTTTATTTTTCAAATGTTCTTTGTATTTTAATATAGAACCTTGCCATTTTGTTACAGTTTGATTTTCACACACCCAAATTTCTTCAGCAACCTAAAAGAAAATATTCTAAATTAGCTTATGAAAAATTAATACAGCAAATATCTATTTAAAAATAGTTATCATATTTGCAAATATTTTCTTTGATTTTATTTAAAGGTAATAAAAAATCATACAAAAATGATGAAAAAATTATACGTTTATGTTTACAGGCAGGGCTTCAAACCTTTATTTTCTTCGTTTCGGTTTTTGTTCCGGTTCGAGTAAAAAAATCTATTTTGGTTCGGTTCCGGTTTTCGTTCCGCAAAAAATAACGGTTTTTTCGGTTTTCGGTTCAGTTCCGAGTGATAAATTAGAAAAAAAAATTATTTGTAGGTATTAAAAAAAATAAAATTTTCTACCATAATTTAGAATAATTTATGGTACTTGTATGATAGTCCGAACGACAATTGAAGTGTGAAATAAGATCATGTTAACGCGCGTATTTTAATATGTACTGAACTGTAAAAACCGATATTTTGATTTCGATTCTGTTCCGGCAAAAAATAACGGTTTTTTCGGTTTTCGGTTCAGTTCCGAGTGATAAATTAGAAAAAAAAATTATTTGTAGGTATTAAAAAAAATAAAATTTTCTACCATAATTTAGAATAATTTATGGTACTTGTATGATAGTCCGAACGACAATTGAAGTGTGAAATAAGATCATGTTAACGCACGTATTTTAATATGTACTGAACTGTAAAAACCGATATTTTGATTTCGATTCTGTTCCGGCAAAAAATAACGGTTTTTCTGGTTTTCGGTTCAGTTCCGGTTCAAAGCTCCGTTTACAGGCCTCAAATTTTCCAATTTTATAAATTTATTTTTGATTGGCTGTATCTCCACAAAACATGGTTATAGAACAGTTCAAAAAAGGGGTTTTGAAATTTAAATGTCCTAGTTTTTTAAACGTTAGTTGCTTTATAAGTAACAAAAAATCGCCCCAAATCACTTCGTCTTCAGTAGTAACAAATCATATTGCCGCTGCAGACTAGCAAATCTTCTTGCATTAAATTTAATTAATTTTCAAAATAAAAATGTTTTCAGCAAACATGAACATATTGAAGTATAGATATTAGATAGATATTATGAAAAAAAAATTAGTTAAATTGATTCAATAGCACAATTCCCATACTTTCCCAGCTACGACCTCTATATTTTATCTTTGTCAGACCATGGGCTCCATCAAATTTTCCGGGCTAATCCAACCCTGTTTAGCAACAAATTAAAGATGTTTTAAAAGTATTAAGACACTTGCACTCGCTTACGTCGCACCGATACAAACATGAGAATTTATACGAGTATGTTAGTCTTTGAATCAGTTTGGGATTTTGATAATATGTTGTTTGGGTATATACGAGGTATATTTTATGAAAAAATGGTGATTGCCCTCCCGGGTGTCCACTGTTTTTTGAAAATAAAATTTCCTGACCATTGATTAAAAATTCCTTGACCACTAGAGACTCGAGGGCAAGAAGTGATCGAAAGGCTCACAGAATGTGCAAAAAAATTTGAAGACCTTTTTTTTTTGCTCGTCAACTGAAATTTATACACTTTTTTCTTCTTCACTGACTTCCCTGATATAATAAATTCCCTGACTTTCCAAAAAAAATTTAATAAATTATTTTTTAAATTTTATTAATTTTTTTTCTGGTTTACTATGTACAGAGGATCATAATAAAATTACCTATGATGAGTCATAAATACATCTATAATATACTACAAGCACTATCAAATTCGATTGACAGATTATCAAAAAAAAAATTATTTTTTTTAAACTATAAATTTTTGGAAACTATTTAGTTAAATAGAATGTGATTTCCAAAAAAATAAACAGCCAAATCTGTGTAAAGGCATGTTTTGCATGCTTATGCAAAGGCATGTTTAGCCTTAGATTTTAACAGCCAAAAAGTGTTTTAAAAATGTGACAACCATTTCAGAATAGAATGAGTATTTTAATAATACATTAATTATAGCTTAAAAAAATAGCTTACTTGACTGATCAGTCTGAAGTCGTGGCTAACTAGCACCATGCCTCCATCGAAGTCATTGATAGCGTCAGCCAGCGCGTCTATTGTCTCCATATCCAGATGGTTAGTAGGTTCGTCTAGAAGCAATAAATGGGGGGTCTGCCATGCCAGCCACGCAAATACAACCCGGCAACGCTGGCCGTCTGAAAGCTGTCGAATAGGGCACACTTGCTGTCTTCCTGTTAATCCATACCTAAATTAAAACACATTATTAGTTGGTAATTAGATACTCCGTGGCATTTAGAGAAATTTATCACTAAGAGAAGATTGTTACGTAGACTTCAAATACAATTTTCCTAATGAGAAAAGTAAGTGTCATTGTCAGAAAAGCCGTTATTTTAATAAAAATATCAAACGTTTGACGTAAAAGTGGACACCATATTGGAATAGAATTTTTGATTTGCGTAGTACATCTATAACGACATACCAGACTTCATACTACAGTGCATGTGGCACAGTAAATTTTAAATTCATTTACAAAAAAGTGTTATGTGAACTTTTTCAATTTTGATAATTATTAATTTTAAACATTTTCTTTTCAATTTATTTAATTATGATTTTTACTTTTTGGTTGAAACACTGCTCATATTCTCCCTTCGTAATGAATAAATAAAAAGATTGGAATATAAACGTAATAAGCCTCATGTACCCTGGCCCCTTTCAAAACAAATAAATGTTTCGCCTTTTATTGCGTGAAGTGACATTTCAAGTAAGTATTATATAAGACATTACACGTGCTCCAATTTCCGTGAATTTGTGTTTATACGATTCCTTTACATCAACTTTATGAGTTTTTTTTTTTAATATCAAATGTGTATTTTTTTGTCATTTTAAAAATTAATTTTCAAATATGCATAAAAATTAATATTATATTGATGACTAATTTTGAAATAAATATTACTTATACACTTAGGAATAAAACTTAATTTCTAGGAACAATCAAGGGTTAATATATTTGTTTTCATTTCTATATACGTCTTTATAATAAATTTGTAAATTTTTACTATACAAAAATATGTTATTATACGTCTTTGCCACAGCATTGAAATATCTGACAGCACTATGCAATATGGCAACTAAATTTAAGTGTCATTAGATTACTTTTAGGTTTTTATAAACCCTTCCCCCTATTTATCATGTGGGTGTTCGAAAGAATATAATAACAGAATATTTAATTCAGTGGAAGTCATAATTCTTACCTTCCGATAATTTTGCGCATTTCCTCTCTTTCCTTGACGTCAGGGAACGCCTTCATCATATAATCTAACGGCGATATATCTAAATCTAGTAATTCGTGTAAGTGTTGGTGATACCGTGCAATACGCAGATGCGAGTTCTTGCGGATCATCCCTTCAGTCGGCACCAGCTCTCCGTACAACAGCTTGAGGAGGGTACTCTTACCTGCACCGTTGGGTCCTACCAGAGCCACACGGGTGTCGAGATCCATACCGAACTCTAAGTTACGGTAGATGTTAGGACAGTCGTCAGAGTACCGGAAACTGACGTTTTGGACCATTATAACGGGTGGAGGGACTTTACCGCAGCTCGGGAAGTAGAAACTAAGAATCTGGAAAAGTTGGTTTTTGATTTTTTTTATTATTAAAACTGAAGAATTAATCTCACTTTGTCGTCCGTCCGTCCTTTTCAGTCAAAACAAAATACCTCGTAAACTATATAAGCTAGAAACTTGAAATTTTTACTGAACATGTAAAATAATAGGGGAAGTTAATGATGTAAGCTATATTTAAAAAAAAGTTTGAGTCTGTAGGATCGCGCCAAGCTGAGATATGAATTATTCAACTTATTTGTTAATTTATCATTTTTAATTTGTTCATAATAGGGGAAGAAGGTCTCGATAGTCTTAAAGTTAATGATGTAAGCTATATTTAAAAAAAAAAAGTTTGAGTCTACTTATTTGTTAATTTATCAATTTTAATTGACATTTTCGGTGATTTTTAAACATTTTTTTAAGGGGAGAGAGGGCGGAAAAATAAATCTCGCCCAGGGCGCCAGATTTGCTAAGGCCGGCACTGCCCGTACCTCCTTAATACTGCTAAATTACAAGAGTATCTAAAAAATATCTTTATGGTAATTAAGATGACTCAAGTCTATGCCAGATTGAAAACTTAAAATAAGAATGAATAAGTTGAAATTTACCTTATCATCAACAACTTTTTCAGTCAATCCCTGAGCAACCATTTTCGCTAACGTCTTCTCTTTAGACTGCGCTTGTCTTGCCAACTTTGCAGATCCGTGACCAAATCTTGCGATATAGTTCTTCATATGGCTGATTTGATCTTGCTCCCAGTTATATTGTTTCATTTGATTCTCCAGTAATTCTAATCGAGTCCGTACAAACGCATCGTAATTACCGGTATAGTATTTCAGCCGTTTCTTATTGATATGAATGATATTTGTACAAATACCATTGAGGAAATCCTGTACAAGTTTCGATATTATTCATACAACAGAACTATAAATATACTAATACATTTAAAAGAGGGGGGGGGGGGGGTGAAGATACTTTTTGCAACTAAAGGCCATTTTTTGGTTAATGAAAAGCATATCAGATCGGATATTATAAATAAAGGTGGATATATTTGGTACTCTTTCCAACTTGAGGCTTTTCCCCCGAAAAGAAATAACAATAAAAAAGGATATTTAAAATTCCATTTCAGAACTGTTTTGTATTTCCACTGAATAACTATAAGAATTATTTTTATTATTTTAAAAAACTAAAAATGTACTGTTTCAATTTTTTTTTTAAATTATCTTAGACTGCAAGTTATTCAATTAAAAAATAGTCACGACCTACTAAATTGAATTCATGACCCACTAAGTGGTTACAACTCTCAGTTTAAAAAACACTGACATAGATAATCTTTGGAGCATAAAGGAATGCTTAGAAACTTACTTGTGAATGTGATATAACAACCAAAATACGTTTATACGTCTTGAGTTCTTCCTCGAGCCACACACAGGCATCCAAATCCAAATGATTCGTCGGTTCATCGAGCAACAACAAATGAGGCTTGACGTACAAGGCACGTGCGAGGGCGATACGCATTCGCCAACCTCCACTGAAATCCTTGGTGCGTTTCTGCTGCATGCTCTTGTCGAAGCCCAGACCGTGCAAGATCTCGGCAGCCCGTGCTTCGGCCGTATCAGCCGACATGTCGTCTAACCGTTCGTAGATATCCAGAAGCTGTTCTTGAGACTCGTCGTCTTCATTTCCGGCCAGCTCTTCGGCAAGTTTCTCTAGTCGTACACGTTCCTCGTCGACCTCCATGACGCACTGTAGGGCACTCTTGTCGGATGCAGGCATTTCACGAGTTAAATGGAATATGTCTATGTGGTCAGGTATAGGTACCTAAATTATACAATTATGGTGATGTATTTATTTTGTGAAATCTATATATATTTTACTTACCTCACGATTACCTAATACGGCAAGCAGTGTAGATTTCCCGCTACCGTTAAGTCCGAGTAAACCATACCGCCTACCACAATTCAACTCAAGCAAAGCGTCTTGCAATAACTCAGATCCATGGAACGTGATTGAGAAGTTGGCGATTTTCACGTCTCTTGATTTAGGATGAACGGCTAATGAGCCCGTGCAGGATCGTGCTTCAGCATTGAGTCTGGCATCTGCTTCCAGTTTGGCACACAGCGCCTCCTCGGCACTAAGTCCGGTACCATTTTCTGAGTTCTCATCACAGGTACCATTAGATTTTCCAAACGACGGGCTCGATTCTTTCTCATCCTGTTTGTTTGTTGGGCCGGTTTTTTTTCCCACTGCACGTGCTTTCGCCGCATCCTTTTTTCGTTGCTGTTCACGTTTTTTCGCATCAGAAGGCATTTTGCTGTGAATAATATAATTTATTGTACTAATACTTACATATGACACGTGCAGTTTTATAGTATTTGTAAAAAAAATATGACTTGTAATTTTAAATAAAAGAAACAAGGGCTATAAACAATTTAATAACAGGCTCCAAGGTGTCAAAAAAAGTATAATAAGGTTAAAATATATAACTGTGAAAATATAGCAAAATAACATGTGTTATAGTTAACAAAGCGTTTTAGTGCAATATAAAATAACAATTTTTATAATTACAGTTATTTATCTGAAGAAAATATTGAAATAAACACAGCAACGACGTTTCACGTGTGAGCGGGAGCTTAAAATGGAAGAGTCCTAATTTATCGACATACCATGTTGTCATTTCATGACATTTGGTCAGCCATTTTTAGAAAATGCTAGAACATTTTTTAAATCTTGTTTTTTAATTACTTATTGTACTTATTCTGAATTACAAAAAAAACTGTAGAATTTCTTGATAATATACCTATTTCATTTATTAAATATCAACAAACAAAAAATAATATAATTAATTAATAATTACAATAACATATAAAAATACAATATTATTGTAAATTCATTATAAACATAACATTCCTAATTTGTTGAAGATGCCCGACTTAATCTAAAAACTTTTCTCCGCTGTGTCGTCGTAGTTGTAGATTTTCTTTTATTCGATTCAAATGCTAACAAACTCTGTCGAGTCTTTTCAATTTCTTCTTCTTTTACTGGGCTGAGAAAAACTAAAGATCGTCTTCTTGAAAGCCTAAAACAATAATTATCATTTAAATTTAAGCTTCACGTAGAACCTTGTGTACACTTACTTTTCTACAGGTTCTTCTGATACACTTCTCAATTGTCTTGTTTTCGCTACTTCTATTTCTTCTTGATTCAATGAATCCTCTTCCGTTATTGCAGTTAAACTCTTCTTTGGACGTAAACTTTTTCGGTTTATTTTAGTTTTTGGTTTGGGAGAAAGTATTTCAAATTTCGGGATTTTAGGCGCAGTTTCTAAAATTAAAATAAACAAATTTATAATTATACAAACATATTCTCGCATTTCTAAAATTGCTTCCTTATAATATTGAAGATACGAGAAGCTTTGTGATCGTTTTAAAATGAGACAAAAAAAATGTTCTCCGATTTCAAAATTTTAAATTGATTTTTTCCTTTTAGGTCAAGACAAACATTTTTTGTTCCGTGTCTATCTGTCTGTCTGTTCGTCCGTCCGTGTGTCTGTCCCCTGAATCCTTGTCACACGCATTACTCATGAACAACTGAACTAATATTAATGAAACTTGGTTGGATGGTTGGGTCTAGCTTGTGGACGGTCCCATTTCAAAATCATCAAAATCGTATGTAAGGGGGAGAGGTGACATACCAAAAGATTTATTTTTTCAAGATATCTCATGTGTGTAAAGTTGTAAAGCATTCAATTTCCTATAATATAGGGTCATTTTTTTTGGTTAAATTGATATTGACTTTAACATATTAAATGTAATTTTTACATTTGCATAAATTTAGATTTAGATTGAAATTGTCTAAAAATTTAAAATATACAAAAAAAATTCGAACTAATATTTTTTAGTGAAATTGTATAAAAATGAAATGGTTAATTGTTGAATAATTAACTACCTTTGGTGAATTTAGCATAAGGAAGCAATGTGCATTTATTTGGCAGATGTTTTCTTTATACGTACCAGGTGGAGACTGACTTTGACTTTTATTTCTTCTCGATCTTCGCATATTTTCAGAAGGTAGTGAACTAGTTACAGATGATACAACACTACTGCCTGAATCACTGTGATCCGATGTTTGCTAAAAAAAAAAATTTTTCAGACCGCTAAGTAAATATTTTAATTTGAAATACTTACAGATAATCTTAAACTTCTACGAGTTGGAGAAGGAACAGGTACTGTTTCTTGAGATAAAGATAGTCGTCCTTTAGTTTTAGTTATGACAGGGTCATTTGAAATCACAGGCAAAGATGTAGCTGTATCGTGACTTCTTGTGTTTTGGGCAGGGGATTGAGATAAATCATCTTTTGGTAATAATTGTTTCTTTACTCTGGACCGTACAGAGCTGGTGGATTTTATACTTGACGCAGGTGAACTTTGTTCAGAATCTGTAATAATAAACCACAACTTAATAATGTCAAAGAAAGCTAAAATACATATAATTATTAGTAAATAAAACAACTTGTTTATTTAAATTATTACAACCTTTAAAGGACTGGCATTTTTCAGTTCAAAAGTGATGTCACAGATATGGCCAATTAATTCATATGTGGGCCCAACATGTTCAACTGACCCCCCCCTCAATCCTAGTGTCCACTAAAGTGGCCACGCCGGTCCTATAAAGGTTAAGAAATTTAATAAACGCAAGCTTTCAATTCACAGAATCATCAACAGGCTATTAAGAAAGAACAAAATGTGAGAATGATGTTGTTATCTCAACAATATTCTATTATATTATATTATTATATTATATACTACATGAATATTGTTGAGATAATGACATCTCACATTTTGTTCTTTCTTAATAGCCTGACGATGATTCTGCGAATCAAAAGCTTACATTTATTAAATTTCTTAATATATAATTTCTGACATTCAGACAAACAAGTTGTTTTATTTATTATATTTAACGTTACTACTAGTGTATTATAATCCTTAATATACATATATAAAGCTCAATGTCTGTCTGTCTGTTAGTGCGTTTAAAACTCGAAAACCACTTATCCGATTTACGTTTTGTTTTTTTTTATTCATAGATATGTTTTCTAACCAGGTTACAGGATATATTTTGTTACTTTAGTAACATAAGGAATAAGCAGTGACGATAATAGTAAATCAAGTTGGAAAAAAGTTTGCCGCCAGCGTGTTCTTCTGCAATACACTGCCTAAACCGTTAAATATTGAACAAAATAATGTAGTAAAGAATTGTGTAGATTAGAGTAAACACATCTAAAATAAACTTCACATTACCATGTATCTAACTTTTATATTTAAGCCACAATGACTGCTTTTATGTCACAAAGAAAATTAAAAATGTTTGGGTTCTGTTTCCGTGGACTTATTATCTGCAAAACATTTACCCTTATCGAAATAAATGATTTCATCATCATAAGTACTTAATGTAGATAAAATTTTCCCCTTAGCCTTTACAGCAATCAATTTGGCCATATAGTTCAGGAAATAACTTTAAATAAGTTATATACGGTATAATATTTTAAACACGCGAACTAAAGAAGTGCCGCGTCGAAGATGAGCAGAGGGAAAGATTCGCATGTACTCGGCCGACATTAGGACCCCCTCGGCTTGGCCGTTATCTTTCGATTGTCAATCGTTTATTTTATTTTCAATAATTATTAAATTTAAACAGAACAAAAATTATTTGTACTTTTTATTCTGTTATTATTTTGATTAGTTATTATTACAATAATAAGTATAAATATAAAAACCAGGGCTTCGAACCGTTATTTTTTTTGTTTCGGTTTTCGTTCCGCTTCGAGTAAAAAAATATATTTCGGTTCGGTTCCGGTTTTCGTTCCGAAAAAAATAACGGTTTTTTCGGTTCAGTTCCGAATGATTAATTTAAAAAAAATTATTTGTATTAAAAAAAAATTTTTCTACCATAATTTAAACATTTTATGGTACTTGTGTGATAGTCCGAACGACAATTGAAGTGGAAAATAAGATCATGTTAACGCGCGTATTTTAATATGTACTGAACCGTAAAAAACGATATTTTTATTTCGGTTCTGTTCCGGTTTTTGTTCCGGCAAAAATAACGATTTTTCCGGTTTTTCGGTTCAGTTCCGGTTTGAAGCCCTGATAAAAACAATAAAAGATATTACCGTGTACTCTTTTACTATCGGAACTCAAATCTTCCTTTTCACCTTCGTCTTTAATGTCATTAAATACTCTATCTTCTTCTTTTACTTGCGGTAATGATTGTCTCATTAAATTCTTCTGGCGTCTCGTTAAACGCCTTGTCGATGAATACATTTCAATTAAATCTGACCGATCTTTACTTTCATTTAAGTTAATATTTTGTTCGGTTCTAGACACATCGAGTAAACTAACATCACTCGCTTTTACATCTTCTGATATGGACGTACTTCTAGTTCTTCGTGTAGGTTTTATATCTGATATTTCAGAAACTGAAGATGCTCTTCTATTTTTTTTAGGTTTTTCTTTATTTGTATTTTCTTCAAAATCTGTACTTAATTTTGTTTCGATGTTTTCTTCTGAGACAGAACTTTTTCTTCCTCTTCTAGATTTAGAAATAATACTTTCATCTAATTTTACTGGAGATATCGTAACTGATCTGGACCTAGTAGTACGTGGCAGAGGTTTAGAAATCAACTCATCAATAACAGAAGATGATTTTCTAGTGCTTCTTCTTTTAAGTTTAATTTCATCGACTTTTGTCACATCTTCTGAAGTTTGAGACGATACAGAACCAGTTCTACTGCGAGTTTTTACAACTGGAGCAATATTTGATGAAACATCTTTTCCAGAAAATGTCGCTGAAGATTCTATGTTATCTTGACTGGATAAAGACGTAGATTTAACTTTTGTCACATCTTCTGAAGTTTGAGACGATACAGAACCAGTTCTACTGCGAGTTTTTACAACCTGAGCAATATTTGATGAAACATCTTTTCCAGAAAATGTCGCTGAAGTTTCTATTTTATCTTGACTGGATAAAGAAGTAGATTTGACTTTTGTCACATCTTCTGATGTTTGAGACGATACAGAACCAGTTCTACTGCGAGTTTTTACAACCTGAGCAATATTTGATGAAATATCTTTTCCAGATAACGTCGCTGAAGTTTCTATTTTATCTTGACTGGATAAAGAAGTAGATTTGACTTTTGTCACATCTTCTGAAGTTTGAGACGATACAGAACCAGTTCTACTGCGAGTTTTTATAACAGGAGCAATATTTGTTGAAACATCTTTTCCAGAAAACATCGCTGAAGATTCTATTTTACCTTGACTGGATAAAGACGTAGATTTAACTTTTGTCACATCTTCTGAAGTTTGAGACGATACAGAACCAGTTCTACTGCGAGTTTTTATAACAGGAGCAATATTTGTTGAAACATCTTTTCCAGAAAACATCGCTGAAGATTCTATTTTATCTTGACTGGATAAAGACGTAGATTTAACTTTTGTCACATCTTCTGAAGTTTGAGACGATACAGAACCAGTTCTACTGCGAGTTTTTATAACAGGAGCAATATTTGGTGAAACATCTTTTCCAGAAAATGTCGCTGAAGTTTCTATTTTATCTTGACTGGATAAAGAAGTAGATTTGACTTTTGTGACATCTTCTGAAGTTTGAGACGATACAGAACCAGTTCTACTGCGAGTTTTTACAACCTGAGCAATATTTGTTGAAACATCTTTTCCAGATAATGTCGCTGAAGTTTGAGACGATACAGAACCAGTTCTACTTCGAGTTTTTATAACAGGAGCAATATTTGGTGAAACATCTTTTCCAGAAAATGTCGCTGAAGTTTCTATTTTATCTTGACTGGATAAAGATGTAGATTTAACTTTTGTCACATCTTCTGAAGGCAATTCTACTTTTTCTTGGCTTTTATCTACATTTTGACTTGTTAAATAATCACTTTCAATGTTTGTATCATAGGTAAATTCAACGATATCTTTTTTAACTTCCATTACTATAGACTTTTGGAAACTCATGTCAGATTCATCGTCTGTTATTAAACTATCATGCTTGTATATAATATTCTGCTGTACTTTTACATCATCTGTATCTTTATTTATTTCTACGTCTTCTGTTTCAATTTCTTTATTTTGACTTATATCCTTTTCAGAAACAATATTTTCATTTAAATTTTCATCCTTAATTTCCTCAATTCCCAATTTTTCTGATTCTTCTTGATTATCAGTATTTTCTCCCTCATCTATCACCAATACTGACTCACCATTATCACTATTTTCTGTTTCTTGATTATCGATATTTTCAACATCTATTTCCTCATCTTCTTCCAGCTCTAGTTTTACAGTTTCACAATCTGAATTTTCTGCTTCAGCAACATCCATATTATCACCATTTTCTATTTCTTTTCCTTTTATAACATTTTCATTTTCTTTTGAATCTATTGCAATATCTGCTTTCTCTAGATTTTCTTCTTTCTCTAAATCTTCTGTATCTTTTTCTTTTATTTCCACGATATTATCTTCTTCTTCTTCTTCTTCTACTTCCTCTGAATCTTCTTCTGTATTTTTTTCTCTCACTTCTACATCTTCGTAATTTTCCTCTTCCTCAATATCTTCTTCTACAACATTTTCCTCTTCCTCAATTTCTTCTTCTTCGACATTTTCTTCTTCCTCAATTTCTTTGTCACCTTTTTCGTCTACAACACTTTCATAACTACCAATAGAAGATTCACTATCTAATTCTTCAACGATCTCTTCTTGCCTTTTTTCATCTTCATAAACATCACTTTCTTCATCTGATATATAACTTCCATCATCCCCAGACTCTTCATCTTCAGTTTTACGTCCGTTTTCAGTTACTTGAACGTCATCATCATCGTCGCTATCGATTTCGATAACTTCATTTTCGATTTCTTCACCGTCACTTGAAGATTTCTCATCTCCACTTTCTAAAATATGTTCTTTATCGATATCTTTGACAAAATCTTGTTTATTTTCTTCAATATCACTGTCCAGTTCCAGATAATTGTCTTCCTGTACTTGTATATTCTCAAACTCCTCAACAGGGACTGGCTGTAGTTCGTTTACTTTCAATTCACAAAGTTCTTTGTCTTCCTCTTCTTCGTCACTGCTGTTATTCAGGTTGCATTCGTTTAAGACAGGATCACTGTGATGCATTTCTAATTGCTTTTCGTACACGCTCTCCCAGTTTTGTTGTTCCACAACTGTTATAACTGGTTCGGTTATAACAGTTTTATTTTCTACAGACAGTATCTGTTCATTTTCAATAGATAGAGGATCATTTTCTACACATATCGCAGGTGGTTTTTCTTCAGTTCTTGTAGCATCTTCAACTTCATTTTGTGATGATGGAATGTGTTTTTCATAAAAACTACTGTCGACATCGCTGTCAGGTTTAAGATAGTGGCTTCGTTCAGATATTTCACTGATTTCTGTTGTATTTATTGGCTGCAAATAATAACAAAATAATCTTACTATAAGGGGTCATTGTCACACGTTAAGGGGGAGTGGGTCTACAAAGAGGGGGGAGATGTCACAAGCTTTGTAACGTCACATCTAAAAAATCAAAACAATGAATTTTATATAAATTCTTAGAGCAAAAATTTTAAGAAGCATTACTATGTTAGTAACACGAGACCCGTGAATTTATTATTAAGAAAATTTCAAACGTACGTATATAAGGTGTGTCTAAAAAAATCAATTTTTTTTTCTCGCTCTCGTTGCGAAATAAGGTAGTTTTTAATGCAAAATAAATCCCTCCACAAGGATTACCCTGTAGTTCAATTTTAAGAGGTGCCAAAAGGGGGGGGGGGGGGGGTCTTGTGTACCATTTAAATAACATTGAAAAATTATTATTTAGTACTAAAGTTGGTATTACTGATTCATGATAACTGATAAAAAAATTTAAGGACGTCATTCATTTTGTAGAGAATAAAATTATGTTCTAATAATGCTAGTTATCGGCTTGGTCATTCCTTTTCTGATAGCTGACATTAAAATGCTGATTTTTGTAAAAACAAAAATATTTAAAACACTTATAAGTTTTAACTCACTGCATTTACATCTGTAGCTCTCTGAACTATTTTTATAGATAATTAAATTTCCTACAATATTATCGTTTAACTTATTTTTATAGAAACAATAGTTTAGCCGTGAGAGCCTTTTAGATGTACAATTTAACAAATAAATCACTTAGAGTGTCTGTAACTTTTGATATGTTGAATTGAGAGACATGACTTTGTAGACACTTTTGTAGAGAATTTTATCTTCTACAGAATAATGTCCTTAAAAAATTTTCATCAGGTATCCTAAATCAGTAATACCAACTTTAGTATTAAAGAATCATTTCCCCATGTTATTAAAATGGGAAACGTGACCCCTTTGCGGCACCCCTTAAAATTGAACTACAGGGTAATCCTTTGGTGAGAATGGAGTAAAAAAACCATGAAATACTTACTTCCGATGTCACTTTTTTTTCCTCTTTTTCAATCACTTCTAACTTTTTATCTTCACCGGCAGCTATAACAGGTTTTGATTCTTCAACATTCTTCACTGAAGCGTCACTATTCCTCATTTTTATATTGAAATATTGCTCAACAAATTCAACATTTACATTACTGTCATTCGACAAGAGAGTTCTTCGTTTAATAGGAGTTTCTGTAAAAGTACTTTCCATACTTTTATTAAAATCACCCTTTCTGTATTCATTCCTTATCGGTGTACTTGTAATATTCGGTAAAGATATGTCAGGTGTGCTGGGGTTAGACATTTTGACGTTATCAAGTACCGCTTGATATAAAGATTTACGTTTCTTTATGTGCTTGTAAGGATTACTAGTTTCTACAGAACTGTCGGGGTCGAGTAACTGCTTCGGTGAGTAATCCGAAGAATCTATACTTTCCAGCAAAGATTTCTGATTTTCTGTTGTCTCTAAATCGACTGCGTCCAATTCGTTCTTTTCAACTTCACAAGATGTTTCTTCCGGTAAAGATTTAGTCGAAGTGGTCTCAGATTTGTCAAGTTGTTCTGTATTTTCTTCAATATTTCTACAAAAACAAATATTTGGAGTAAAATTAAGGTAAAGGCACCAGTTATGGCCGCTATAAGAGCAAATTTTCGGTTTTTTGTAATTCTCATGAACTCATGTTACTAATAAAACAAGTAACTCTTTATTTAATCAATTTAATTACCAAAGTCCCCAAATATAGTTTGTTTTTTAAATTATAGCCTTTTATTTTGTTCATGTTTTTTCTCCAGTAATAGCAAAGGTAAAACCAGTAATGAGAACGCAGTTGCTATAGTAATATATAACATTAATTAATAAATTATACTAATAATTAGTTTAAATGTCCACTATTTTGACACCTATTGGCCGATTGTCATCAAATCACGCTGTAAGACAGTTAAATGTATATAGATTAATATTCAGAAATGGTAGTAATCAAATATCAACAAATATTTCTAATTCACTACATTTAAATAAAAATTTGTCATTACTGGGGTCCTTGTCAAGACTGGTGCTACTACCTTACATATTTTGAATACAGTACTTACAATTTGTTCTCACTTTCCGATATAAGTTTAGGCTCTTCTATGAAATGTACAGAATGCAAAGATTTCCTGGGAGTTACTTTAAGGAAGCAACTAGGTACCGAAGTTTCGTTGGTGTTGATAGTAGTCTCATTTTTCTCAACAATTTCTTCGGCTAGATCATTTTCCTCATCTGATTCCACATTACACGATCTTTCTTCTTCATCTATATCTTCTTCCAGTAACTGTTTTAGAGGTGTTTGTCGGACCTATACCAAGAAATCAGTAAAAATAGTGTTCTTAAAGGTATAACCAGAAAACACTACAGTTCACATTTAGCTAGTGAACAGTCTACATTTTAACTACTGACCTATTTTCTCGCTCATAATATAAGTTATTCAAAGCCAAAATGACCATTATACAGGGAGGTCCGGTTTGAGATACAGATATATCCCTGGATCATTGTGAGTTAAAAATTGTAATGAAAAGGGGGTCCATCTTCAACACCCTCTGAGCACAGGGTGTTGAAAAAATTCCTTCAGAGTACTACTTACAAACAAAAATTATCTCATAACTTCCAAAGTAACGTAACTAGAGCAACCACAATGAGTCAGTTTCATAGGTAATTAACTAACATATTTTTCAGTATTAGCGTTATTTCTAGTCGTGTTTCCAGTTCAGTCATTGCTCATCAAGTAAAAAAATATGTATATGAAAATTTTTATGAGAATGACATTTTTCTCTAAAAGTACCTACAACATGTGGTATTTTTCATCATTATTATGGTGCGTCATGATGTTACCTACAAATTCTCCTCACAAAATTTGTACCTAGGTCTTACAGTTTTCCATTTATAAATTTATTTAAATTAATCCCCAATGTGACTATTTTCATACCTACCCTATTAAATGAAACAGTCATACAATTTTTTTGTTTATTATTACAAAAATAGTTTTAAAATTATATAAATTACCATTAACAATAAAAAAATGTAATACAAACAACAAAAAAGTATAACTGTTTCATTTAATAGGGTAGGTAGCAAAATAGTTATATTGAGGATTAATTTAGATAAATTTATAAATGGAAAACTATAAGACCCAAGTCCAAACTTTGTGAGGTGAATGTATATGTAATATTATGACACACCAAAATAATAATAAAAAATACCACATATTATAGGTACTTTTGGGAGATAATGTCATTTTCATAAAAAAATTTCGAATTTTTTTTTTTTACTTTGATGAGCAATAACTCTGAACTGGAAACACGGATAGCAATAACACTAATACTGAAAAATATATTAGTTAATTACCTATGAAACTAACTCATTGTGGTTGCTCTAATTACGTTCCTTTGGGAGTTATGAGATGATCTTTGTTTGTAAATACTACTCTGAAGGAAGTTTTTAAACACCCTGTAGCTCAGAGGGTGTTGAAGATAGACCCCACCTTCCCGTACAATTTTTTACTCACAATGAGTCAAGGAATCAGCACTTAAATTATCTGTATCCCAAACCGAACCAGCCTGTATAAACAAATATTAACAATTATAACTGGACTTACAAGGGGATGGTCACAGAAAGGCATCGAATGTTACTGATAGACTCCACGTGGTTATAGTTGAGGCAGATACTGATTAACCCCTGTTATAAAAGCAGATTATTGTACTTACATTTTATATCCCTGAGTGCTTTATTTTATTTTTAAAAACTTCCTACATGTTACTTCGTTCAAAGAAAAACTAACATCAATGGTAAAATTGTCAGTCGCGTGTTCGATTGTAACGAAAAAAAAAAAAAAGAAGGTATTCAGGTTTTCAACACGAGACGCCAGAGTGTTGACCGCTCGGCTATATGTTGTATATGTTGTTTCAATGAAGCATTTTATGACTTACTAGCTGCTACTCGCGGCTACGCTCGCGTAAATTTAGAAACCCCCATCCCCATGATATTTTTTCCGCCGGATCGAATTAAGCTAATTACAACCACTCATATGTAAAAGAGTGTGAAATATAAATTTTTTCTATATTTTGGTTTTCATTCATTATGCAAAATCGTAAATATCTCAACTGCTATGCGAGATAGGGGGTTGTTTTTCCTTCTATATAACCCATATATAAATACTCGACCCCTGTGGTATTTTTTCCGACGGATCGAATAAAACTAATTACAACCCTTCATATGTAACAGGGGGTGAAATGTTTTTTACTAAAAAAATTCTCCATACAAATTTTTCAACTCTTTTGCAATTCTTAAGGGTTGAATTTTCGGGATACGAAGTAACCTATGTCCTTCCTCGGAAACAGGGATAAATTAGCACCCAAGTCTAGCAGGGATTAATTAGTAATTGCCTCAACTATAACCACGCGGAGTCTCTACCCGTAACTTGATGCACCTCTGTGACCTACCCCTTGTTAGTCAAGTTGGTAACTTTTAAAGCAAGGTTCAACCAATTTTTTGATATGTTTGTATGTACAATAATATTACCTTCTCATATGGAGTGAGAAAACTATTTTCTTAAAAACTCAAAGAGCATTTAAATTCAATATACACTTTTCAAAAAAAAAAAAGGAATTTTTTTTCTAAAAAATTGTGCAATATTCAAATAGCTGTAACTTTCGCAGAAACAATCGCAATGAAATTTTCAAAAAGAAAATTGAAGCTTGAAATCTCTATTATCAGTCTTTCAAAAAAAATTTAATTTCATTAAAATCTTGAAAAATGCTTGTGACTGTGTCGGGATGCACAGTCGAGGGATTCACGTGAATACGTGGAGTTGGGATAGATAAAACTCAGATTAATGGATAGATACATTTGAATATTTGTAAAATGAACACAAAATGTTGCCATAAACTTAGTCTAAATAAACTAGTATTGTATAATATAGTTATTTCTTATGATTTGTACGAAAATAAAAATGATTAATTAATTAAAACGAAATTAAATTTTTATTTTTTATTCAATTTAAAAAACTTTAATCAAAAAACTAAAAATTTTAGGTCGTAGAGAATATATTCTAATATCCTGTTATTTTTTTCAATTCATTTAATTAATATTTACATGCGCAAGCATGGAAACACAAAATTTAATTTTTTGTATAATATTAAATTTATCACCCATTAAAACTGGTTAAATGTTTTGATTTTCACTTGTATCACATAAATCTAATCGAGATCTATAATTTGAGACCAAAACCCACTTGGTAGCTGCTGTGAGTGTTGAAATATACTGATTTTAAATTTACGCTAACGCGCAAAACTGATCTCTGCGCATTACATCAAGCTTCTGAAATGCCCACCCAGTATCTGGATATTATTCACGTCAAAAGTTACAGCCCAATAAGAATGTGCTGAAAAATTATCAGCCTGGCCTGTAACTTTTTAACAAGTTAATTTAAAGTTTTATGTCCGGTATTATAAAGGACCTAACAAATTTGTTAGCTAACAAGCACTTTCAAAGTGAGATATCAAACTTATATGACAGTTCTTTTGGAGCTTGTTGAAGACTTTGACAAGTTTCGCGCACGCTTTATAGGTAAATACCAACGGTATTAAAACAGTGGTGATATTATGAAAATTATTTTGTACGGTGAAAGATGCCAACCGTGTTACAATTAGTTGAAGTGTCACTGCTCTAAATTCCATAACTAATCCATAGATACTAGTACAGAATTAATACCCCATTTGAAAGTAATTGCTAGCTAGCAAATTTTGTTAGCTCCTTTATAATACCGGACATTAATTTTATTTTTTGAAACATTTTGTTGTGATTATTTTTACCAATGTTACAGCCCCGGTTATTTATTTTAAAAAACCTGAAAAGTAAGTATTCGTTCTTCGATTTCAATAAAAAAACCATAGACATTATATTCTGTAAATCCAATTTTATGTCACTGAAACATATATTTGAAAAATTCATAATGTAAAAAAAAAATCAAAACAGCCAAGTGTGTGATAGGGTTCCGTAGTCATTTTCACTACGATTTATAAAAAAAGAGTTATTTCAAAATTTAACTATTCTTGTTACAGTGTTTGTTGCAATTTTCATTGAAAGTACTAATTAAAAGCTATATTCTGGATTTTTTTTAGATTTTTTAAATTGAAAGTTTAGTCTGATAACGACATTTAAAAGCAAATATTCGTGACGGGTTAAAATCAAAAGGTTATATAACATTTTTTGTTGTAATGTAATGGGGTAAATGGAAAAAAAATGTGAGTACACTTTTTAGTCTATGGGAGGGGAGTCCAAAATATGTTGATAGTGTTCGTTATAATTTCCATTGAAAGTACTAATTAAAAGCTATATTCTTGAATTTGATTTTTTTGAATTGATAGTTTAGAGAATAATGACTTTGAATGTAAATATATCATGACTGAAGAGTTCAAATCAAAAGGTCATTTCGTTTTTCGTTGCATTTTAAGAGACCTATATAAAAACACCCCACTCAATGGATTAAATGAAAAATTTTTTTTTGAATATATTTCAGTCTGCAAAGGGGGGTCAAAAAAAAATTTTTTTGTCCGTATACCAAATTTCATCTTAACCCATTAATGCCCACCGTACACACTTGTGTACACCTCATTTAGTAGTGCAACAAACAAAATCTGTTAAAAAAATTTACTCGCTCGAATGCACACCGTTATTTTTTTTTTCGAAATATAAAAAAATAAAAATTTTGTTGTAATATTTAGTTAAATATATTAGATGTGTACTTAATTTTATTTTTTAAAATCTTCTGCTTGTTTTAGTTTTCTTTTGGGCTAATCGGTATAAAATTTATACAGGTAGATGGACAGATCGAAACTATAAGAGTTCTAATTTTCTACGGAACCCTAAAAACTGAATAAACACGATCACTTACTTTAAGAATGCTCTGAGGCGTATTTTCTACGCTGACTATACTCGGTACTGGCCGCTTTCTTCTAACGACTGGTGTATGCAACAGCCTGTCTGGGGCAGTGTCTTTTACAAATACTGCAGTCCCATCTGTCATTTTACGACGCTTGGCCGTCAATTCTTCCCACCTCTCTTCATCGATTTCCATCGGAGATGACGAAGACTTATCCAAGAACGATCTAGCATTTGTTTCGTCAATGTAATGATAACTTATGTTTGGTACTGTTATCGATGTATCACTAAAAAATTATTTAGAATAAATAACGTTATGAAATCGTTTAAGAGGGAAAGTCACTGTGACGGAAAAAAACGATTTTTTTAAAATGTATACACATGTATACACATAAATTTCGATGGGACAACGGAGAAAAAATATTTTTTTTGATCATCACTTTGAGGCTCATAACTGTAAATTTTTAATATTTTTCAATAAAAATTGGTATTGGATAAGTTGAATATACACTTAATAAAATGTCCTTTACCCGATCCTAAAATAATTAGCTATACCTATGAAAAAAAATCCCAAACATTGACAATTTTTTGACCCGTCACAGTGGCTTCTCCCCTTACTTTTATATTTTACCATTTTCGTGTGATTGTAACTTTTGTATCAGGCGTTTGTGAAAATAAACTGTTATTTAAATTTGTCGGTTTTTGGTTTTGTCGAATGCTCATCAAGTTCTTCATTATTTCTGCAGGTTTTTGTTTTGATTGATAAACACTATTAATTTTTATTGACATAGGTACGGGTTTCGGTACTGAAACATAATAATAATAAAATATAAACATGAAATAAACATAAATAAAAACAATAATCACTTACGTTCTTGTATGACCGTTTTCGAATACAGCTTATCTGCATCAAATAGAACTTTTTTAACATTAGGAACTGTTCCTACGTAAGCATCAAGAAGTAATTCTTCCACGTCGGCTTTCTGCTGACCGTCCAGGCCTTGTTTAGTAAACATCAAATCCAAATTGTTAATAAACTTTTGGTCTTCGCTCCCTTTCACTTCCAAACCCCTACAAACATTATTATTGAAATTCGTTGTACCTTTTTTTAGTATTTATTATAAAAGGAGATGAATGGTTAGGTTAGGTTTGGTTAAGTTAAGGCAGGTAAAATATTAATCGAATTTTGACGATAGGCAACACTAGTATTTATAATATATATTAAGCTCAACGTCTCTTTGTCTGTCTGTCTGTGAACCACTTATCCGATTTACGTGGTTTCTTTTTTAATTCATAGATACGTTCTCTAGCCAGGTTATAGGCTATATTTTGTTACGTTAGATAACATAACAACTAAGCAGTGACGATAATAGTAAATCAAGTCGGAATAAAGATTGCCGTCAGCGCGCTCTTTTGCAGTACATTGCCTAAACTGTTCAATATTAAACAAAATAATGTATTAAAGAATTGTGTAGAATCAAAAGATCTAAAATAAAGTCTGAGACACCATATGTCTAACTTTTATATTTAAGTCACAGTGATTGCGTTTATCTTACAAAGAAAATTTAAAATATTTGGGTTCTGTTTACGTGGACTTTTGACCTGCAAAACATTAAACCTTACCGAAATAAATGATTTCATCATCATAAGTACTTAATGTAGATATAATTTGCCCTTTACATCTAATTTGGTCTTTTTGTTTAGGAAATAACTTGAAATATACATACAGTAACATATTATTCGCGGCAATTCGCGCGAACTATGATGAAATGTCGCGGGGCAGACGGAAGATTCTGCGCTCGGCCGGCAGTTCATTTTGTTTTCAATTATTAACTTTTAAATTTAAATGTAAGAAAAATTATTTGTAATTTTTGTACTGATTTGTTTTTTTTAGGTAATTTAGGTTTTGATTAGTTATTATTACGATAATAAGTAATCATGTTTGTACTTAATTCAACTATATTTTTCAAAAATTCTAAACAATAATTCCGTAGACCACGCGGACGAAGCCACGCAGGCACAGCTAGTTTATAAATAAATAAATCAATTATATTACTATTATTTATCAACAGTGTTAGGTTTGGTTGGGTTAAAGCAGGTAAAATATTGGTCGAATTTTGACGATAGGCAACACTAGTATTTATAAATAAATAAATCAATTATATTTCAACCATCGTACCTATTACGTTGCAAATAATACAAGATCTTTAAATGCTTCTCTTCTTTCTGATGTTTCTGCCATATTTGTATTTGAGAAGTGAGAGCTTCTTCTTCTTCCGATAAAAGGAACAGTCTCATCACTGAAGGAATCAAATTGTATGCAAAACATTCTGAAAATTAAATATTTTTATTCAACAGTAGTCACGGTGGGACATTTTGACAAACATTCAGATATTTAAAGGTTTAAATAAAGCACATAATATATACTGTACTTATGATAGCATTCCTAAATATACAGGTTAGTTCAATAGTGCGTCCGGCTTTCCCAGCACATTTCCCGTAGGAGATAGAAAAAAGTTTGGTATATAATATTATTGCTTTGAAAAGATCAATGTCGTAAAATTATTTTCAACAATATAGAAAGTCCCATTTTGCGCTATAACAAAAATAAAGATTTTTTTTAATGGAACACGTTTTAAGTGTTCAGAGTTATTGCTCATCAAAGTCAAAAAATATATTTATTTTTTTGAAAATTTTTATGAAAATGTCATTTTTCCCCAGAAGTACCTATAATAGGTGGTATTTTTATCATTAATTTGGTGTGTCATAATGTTACCTACAAATTCACTACACCAAGTTTGTACCTGGGTCTTACAGTTTTCCAGTTATCAATTTATCTAAATAATCCCCAAAGTGACTATCTAGCTACTTTCCCTATTAAATGAAGCAGTCAATTTTTGTTTTTGTTTATAATTACATAATTTTATTGTTAATGTTAATTTACATAATTTTAAAAATAATTTTGAAATTATAAACAAAAAATAATAAAAATTAATAGGGTAGGTAGCTAAATATTCACTTTGGGGATTATTTAGATAAATATATAACTGAAAAACTATAAGACCCAGGTCCAAACTTGGCATAGTGAATTTGTAGGTAACATTATGATGCACCAAATTAATGATAAAAATACCACCTATTATAGGTACTTCTGGGGAAAAATGACATTTTCATAAAAATTTTCAAATAAATAAATATATTTTTTGACTTTGATGAGCATAACTCTGAACTGGAAACACGGCTAACAGTAACGCTAATACTGAAAAATACGTTAGTTAATTACCTATGAGACTGACTCATAGTATGTTGCTCTAGTTACGTACTTTGGAAGTTATGAGATAATCTGTTTGAAAATACTACTCTGAAGGAAGTTTTTAAACATCCTGTAGCTCAGAGGGTGTTGAAGATAGACCCCACCACCCGTACAATTTTTTACTCACAATGAGTCAAAGAGTCAGCTCTTAAAATACCTGTATCCCAAACCGGACTAGCCTGTATTTAAACTTAAAGTTAATTTTTTTAATTATTTTTCCCGTATTCCTAAGATTTACATAATTTCTAATCTATATATATAAAAATGAATGTTCGTTTGTGTGTGACTTATAGACTCGGGAATTACTGAACCGATTTCAATGCGGTTTTCACCAATAGTTAGATAATTTTTACGAGCAGTATCGTGGCTAATAATATTTTATGAAAATCTAAAATTTAACATCAAAAGATGAAAAAGAATCTTTTGCACAGCGTCTTTTGTTTCTATGATGTCAGAGCATAGAACTGTCATTTATAGAAAAACACAGTAACTATGGAATATAAGACGCTGAAAACAATTACTATATGTCAATGTCAGTTAGAATCATGATACCTACAAATAATTATCTTTCCACCATGAGTTTGAATGAAAAAATATGCATTTTACAATATAAATAAACGGATTTTTATAAATTACAATAAAGAACTTCCATGAAAGGTAACCTATTTATTTATTTTTGATTTTCATACAAATTCTAAGATAAGACCTGGTGTTTCTTGGGAGAAAACATAATTTTGCACGATTTTATCAATAACTACTGAATGGATTTTATTCCGGTTTTCACTAATGGATAGGTTAATGGATATTATGGGTAAATTTCATGAAGCCGGAAAAAACAATTCGTGGTGAACCGTGTGTTGTTAGCATGTTGGGTGGGCATGTCGGGTGGGCATGATTACATTATGTTTAATTAAATTAATATCCCCGGGTAACACCGGGCCAATGCGCTAGTAAAAAAAAAAAATGTGCAGTGTAGGGTTAAATTTTAACAATACTTTAAGCCTGAAAGTTAAGTGATAACTATCATATTATTTTTATTGATCAGATGTCATCTTCCAGTAAAAATGAGTAAGAAATTGAATCATACCTCTGAAAAAGTGGTCCAGTATTCTTTTCATGTTATCTTTCGTACGATGCTGTCTTTGGAAATGAAAAGCCGCTTGCAATAAGTTATTCGCCAATAACAGACTTATCGCTATGCATATATCCCTTGTCTCCATCATCGGTGGCTGTCGAATCTATTTAAAAAATAAAAAACGATATCAAAAATCATACTAACTAATTACAATAAACTTGAAAAATGTAGTTCAAAAAGACTACCTGTAAGTAATGTAAGGCGTGCTTATAATGATCTTGAATTAGTAAAGCACGAAGTACAATCCGATGTTGCCAAGGGCATATATTTCCGTGATTTCCCACAACGAAAGGATCGAGAAGTTGTTCCATTGCAGTCTACAATAAAAACCAAAAAGCTCAAATAAAATAAATATTAGTGGGTAAAAAAAATAGATTTTTTTATTTTTAGAATAGTAAAATCCAAAAAACATCTGCCAAGTAAATGCACAGTGCTTCCTCGTGCCAAATTCACCAAAGGTAGTTAATTATTAAACAATTTAAATAAAAACCGATAAATAAATTTTACTAAAAAAAATGAGTTCCTGATTGTTTGTTTTGTATATTTTTAATTTTTTGACAATTTCAATCTAAATCTATACAAATGTCAAGCAAATTGAGATAAATCTTTGCAAGGGAATATTTTACAACAAACGTTATGTTGCTCTAAAAAAAGATTCTATAAAATTTTCAAGTAACATGTCGTTCTTGAGATATCTTGAAAAAATTAATATTTTTGGATGTTACCCCTCCCCATTACATACAATTTTGATGATTTTGAAATGGGACCATCCTCAAGCCAGACCCAACCATCCACCCAAGTTTCAATAATATCAGTTCAGTGGTTCATGAGTTGTGCGTGTGTTAAGGATTCAGGGAACAGATACACGGACAGACAGACAGACACAAAACAAAAAGTGTTTGTCTTGATGTGAAACGGAAAGATCAATTTAAAATTTTGAAATCAGAGAACATTTTTTTGTCTCATTCTAAAACGATCACAAATTTCAATATTGCGAGGAAGTAAAACTCAAAATGGTTATTTTCTAATCTGTCATAAAGTATTTATTTCTAAGAATATGTTCATCACAATCATGTTAAAATATAATAAATCCGACTGACCATGCGTCTATTTTATTCGGAGAAATTCCAGTGCCCATTTTGTCAAACCCTTCTTATACAGGTTGTCCCAACACTGTGTCAAAGTTCAATATTTCATTTATTATAACAATTGTAGGGCCTTTTTGTGATTTAAAAAAAATTTCACCTAAGTACCGACTGGCACCTTGACTTTTTAAGCTCTTTAAGGTCTAAGTTATACGAATCTGAACATAGTTGCCGGTTGTCATATTATGTCCACTCATTTCTTTCTAGCTTCTCGTCTAATTGAGAATACATAAGTATACAAATCGGTTACAAGATTTTACCGAAACAGACAAAACAAGTTAATAAAAGCTTTGTAAGGCGGCTATTACACTATCAAAGAAATATGATAAAATTTCTTTGATCAAAGAAATATGACAGTGTAATAAGTCAACTTTTATAATATTTACCTTCATAATATTTCTATGATCATAGTTAATGACAGTCTCTTATATTTGATCAAAGTTTTTCGACGTCAAAAACAAAATGGCGACTACCAAGTTATCACTGACAGTTACAGTTACATAATTATTAATATATGATTATCAACAAAATCCAGTATTATATGATAATCTTCTTATTGATTATAAAAACCACAATACACGGTTGTAAATTCAAACCTCGATCGCATCAATTGACGAACATCCAAGCACTGATATTCAAAATGCACCAAAAAAGAAGAAAATATCCCTAGATAATATTGAGAAAATATTATCAAATATTTTATGTAGTGTAATAAAACAAAATCTCGTATTTTATCAAAGAAATATGATCAAATCTTTGTCAAAGATCTTTGACATATTTATTTGATAGTGTAATAGCCGCCTAAGTACTGAACATAATATAAATAAATGAACTTACATTGAAATCGCCATGATCGAGTTGCCAGAAAGCTTGCGTAGTTTTTATTAAACTTGGACTAAGTTTAAATACAGCAGGGAATTTTATGAGATGAGTTATTATTGAAGGAAACCTACAATAAAATTATCATTAATGGTGACCTAACTTCAGAAGAGACATGACAAAACAAACTTTCATTAAATATAATTTTATCTACCTGGTTTGATCGAGGCTAAGAGCCAAATCCAAGAAAACGTAGACTAGGACCATATGTTTGTAATGCAGAGGTATTCCATCTAGTAAGTAAGTTCGTAAGAGTGCTTGTAGAGATCTCGGAGGATATAAGCCTAAAGATTTCTTTACAGTTTCACCATTGACAGCTAGAGCCCATTGTCTTTAAAAATAATTTTTTGTTAAAAAAAAGAAGAATTTTTAAAGCTCTATAATATAGGTAAAAATGATTGTATATTATTTTTTCTCCTCACTCTCGTTACGAAATAAAATAGTTTATGACCTAAAATAAATTCCTCCACAAGGATTACCCTGTAGTTCAATTTTAAGAGGTGCCACAAGGAGGGGTCTTGTGTTCCATTTAAATAACATTGAAAAATTATTATTTAGTACTAAAGTTGGTATTACTGATTCATGATAACTGATAAAAAAAATTTAAGGATGTCATTTTGTAGAGAATAAAATTATGTTATAATAATGCTAGTTATCGACTTGGTCATTCCTTTTCCGATAAGCTCAGTAATAGAGAAATATATTGCTATTTAATTGATATTTATAGAAAATTTATGTTAAAATGTTGATTTTTGTAAAAAAATAAATATTTAAAACGCTTATAAGTTTTAACTCATTGCATTTACACTTATAGCTCTCAGAACTATTTTTATAGAGAATTAAATTTCCCATAAAATTATCATTTAACTTATTTTTATAGAAACAATAGTTTAGCCGTGAGAGCCTTTTAGATGTACAATTTACCAAATAAATTGCTTAGAATGTCTGTAACTTTTGATACGTTGAATTAAGAGTCATGACTTTGTAGACACTTTTGTAGAGAATTTTATCTACTACAAAATGATGTCATTAAAAAAATTAAACAGTTATTATGAATCAGTACTAAAGAATAATTTCCCCATGTTATTTAAATGGGAACGAGACCCCCCCCCCCCTCCATGCAGCACCTCTTAAAACTGAACTCCAGGGTTATCCTTCAGCAAGAATTTATTTTAGGTTATAAACTAACTTATTTTGTAATGATAGCGTTTATTTTTTTGACACACCCTAAGAATGTACATAAATAAATAAAAAATGGGAAATAAAAATTTTAATCTCTACTGTCAAATGCTTCTTGCAGATTGAAATTTTTGTCAAGAATGAAAATACAATATAACAATTCGATTCAGTTCACTTTTATTTACTTACTTTCTCAACTTTTTACCACCACACTCTCGTTCAATAAGGGTATCAATAAATAATACGTTGCAAGGTTTATGTTTTGGATTATTTGGTCTTAACAACTTCCTCCTAAAAAAATATTAAATAATTATAAAAAATATCTTCTTTTATAAAACAAATATGAATTTTAAAATATTAGGTCATTGCAAAAATAATGCACGTTTTTCCTATGCCTAGATTTAGGTACTATTTTCTTTTGAAGTTGTCGCCCAAAGTACTAAGTGTTATATATCATTTTAAAGATTTTTTTACTGACATTTTTCATTTTCACCTATTTTAAAGTGATTAAAAAAAGATGTCGAAAAAGGATTTCAGAAAAATTTATTTTTATGAGTTCAAACTCGGCCGCAGTGCAGCGCAAACGGCCAGAAACATCAATAAAGATTGGGAGCAGCGGTCCATTTATGAATTCACGGTGCGGCGTTGGTTTCAAAAATTTCATGCAGGTGAAGTAAATTTGGAAAACCAAGAGGGTCGCGGACGTCCTTCTGCTGTTGATGATGACATGTTGAAAGCTATAGTGGAGCTAACCCACATACAACTGTTCAAGAACTTGCAGAAGAGTTACAAGTAGACCCAGGAAGCATTTCACGGCATTTAACTACAATTGGCAAAACAAAAAAGCTTGATAAATGGGTGCCAAACGAATCAAGCAAAAATCACAAAAATCGTCGATACGAAATTTATTCTATGCTTCTTGTACGCAACAAAAACGATCTATTTTTGGAACGTATTGTAACGTGCAATGAAAAATTGGTTTTATATAATAGGAGACGTTCAGGGCAGTGGTTAAATAAAGCTGAAGCTTCTAAACACTTTCCAAAGCCAAGTTTGCATCCAAAGAAGACAATGGTGACCATTTGTTGGTCTGTACAGGGATTAATCCACTACAACTTCTTTAATCCTGGTGAAACAATTACAGCAGAAAGGTATTGTAAACAAATTGACGAAATGCATAAAAAAATTTGGTTAAGTAGCTTAATTATATTTTGAAATATACAAGTTTAAAGTTCATAATAAAAAACCTGTATTATTTTTGCAACAACCTAATCAATTATTTATTTTTTCTACAACTTACCTCTCTTCATAAAATTGTGCAAAACGGTCAACAGGATACGGTGCCCGAAGATGTCCAGAAGAATCCAGCTCACTTTCATATGAATCTGGATTCGCTTCCGGAAGCAATCCGACATTTAAAAGCCACTGAAGTACGTCTAGATATGTCGACATCATTTGTAGAGCTCTTAGTTGGTCTTGTATTTCTTTTACAGCTGAAATTAAAAAACATGTGAGGTGGTGAGTTCCAAAACTCATTCGTTCCATTTAAAAAAAATTGAGATGTCAGTGGATTTTGAAAGAATTTTTGGCATTATTTCATATTGTAATGTCAGCTTTAAGTCCAGGTTGTGGAATATATACCCTAAGTTTGCTCTTAATTTGGTTGTCTGCAACAGGAGTCAATTGCAAAATTTTCTAATTTTTGCTTAAATAGCGGTCTAAATAAGTACTATACAAAAAAAGTTTCAAATAAAAGTTATCGCTACAAAACTCCTTACAACCTCCATTTTGAAAAAAATTAATTTGTTTATCCGCTACACTGATTAAAATGGCTGAAAACACATTTTTTTCAAGCTGTAATAACAAATAAAGTTTAACGTTTTTTTAGTTGATACCCCTGGAAAATAAACATTCTGTAGTACAGAACATTCACTGAAAATTAGGACCTGATATCATCAATTGTTTTTGTTTTATTAAATTGTTAATAACGGAATCATATTTGTCTTTAATTAACAATAAAAGTTTTTGTAAAACCTTTATTTTTGTAGACTTGTATAATTGATTCTTAGCACTAAAATCTTATTGTTGAGTTTTTTTTTCTTTTAAACCAATTCAATTATACAAGTCTTGAGGCTTTCGCGGTGATCTTGATATGGATCTTGGCTTCTGGGTATAAGCCGCGTCGGTTTGGTCGTGTTATCGGCCAACGTTTCATCACACATTTTGCAGTGGACATGTGTGCAATGTGTGACAAAACGTTGGCCGATAACACGACCAAACCGACGCGGCTTACACCCAGAAGTCAAGATTCAACCAATTCAATTGTTTTTCATATAACCATAAATATTGAAAAGAACATGCTCTGAATAATTATTTATCTTTTGGTGAAAACCGTATTAAAATCGGCCTGGGTTATTTGAGTAAAACTTGCTTAATTATAATATGATTGAGTGAGTTTTACACAAAACTGACACTACAATGTGAAATAATGCCAAAAATTCTTTCAAAATCTATCTTCCATCTCAATTTTTTCTTAAATAGAACGAACGAGTTTTGGAACTCATTGCCTCATATTAAAACTTGTCAAATTAATTTGTTTTGTTCTTTTTTTGCACTTACCTTCATTGTTTAAATATCTCGTACATTTTTTTTGGATAATGTTGAAAATTGTAGTTAAATGATGAAGCTGGAGAATGCATTGGTCTAAGAGACGACGTGTGTTTGCATCTAAAGTTATATCAGAATAGTCGAACAAAGGTACACCTATGAAAAAATAACAACATAATGTCTCTTGTTTGTAGAGATGTGTAATTCATGAATGATTCTTTTCGGTGAACGAATCGACTCGAGTCAGTATTTTAAAAAAGAATCGTTCTTTTTTAATTACAATATATTATATATTAAACATTAAATATATTAACAAATTTAGTAAAAATTATAGTAAAATTTTATAAATTAGGAGCAAAAAAAAAAGGTCTTCAATTTTTCATGTTCTAGAAGTGAACGACTCATTGAACAAATCAGTAAGAACGATTCTTCTTACTGAATTGATTCAAATGACTCGAGTCACTAAAAAGACTTTCCCATCTCTACTTGTTTGGCAACATAGTACTCTGGAACTGTAAATGATGCAAAAGCCAAAAAAAATCTTAAAATGATTGTTGTATTACAGTCCAGTGGTGGGCAACCTTTTGTATAATACGGGCCAGAATAAGATTTACTTTTTGTGTGTGGGCTGTAGTAGTTAATACATGTTTTTGTTACCTGTATTGTCTATTATGTGTTTAATTTAAATCAGGGCTTCGAACCGTTATTTTTTTTCGTTTCGGTTTTTGTTCCGGTTTGAGTAAAAAAATATATTTCGGTTCGGTTCCGGTTTTTGTTCCGCAAAAAATAACGGTTTTTCCGGTTTTCGGTTCAGCTCCGAGTGATTAATTTAAAAAAAAAATATTTGTATTAAAAAAAATTTTTCTACCATAATTTAGAATATTTTATGGTTGTATGATAGTCCGAACGACAATTGAAGTGGGAAATAAGATCATGTTAACGCGCGTATTTTAATATGTATTGAACCGAAAAAACCGTTATTTTTATTTCGGTTATGTTCCGGTTTTCGTTCCGGCAAAAAATAACGGTTTTTCCGGTTTTCGGTTCAGTTCCAGTTCGAAGCCCTGATTTAAATAAGACGAATTATATTGAAAATTAAACTGTACATCTTTCCTTTTTCCTTATGTTAGATACTAACCTAATCTTATTATTTCAAATTTTTGTTTTTAAAAATATTTTTCCGCAGTGGATGCACTGACACTCTTCAACTTATTCTTTCCGATTTTCTTCATATTGAAATACATATGTTGTAGAGGGGGGTCCTTGATAACACCTATACCTAGTTTTGAGCGTAGACGGGTAATAGTTTAGAAGATATAATCAAAAATATCTTTTAATGCTGCGTATATACCATGTTTATGTCTACAGTTTTAACAACATTTTGAAAAATAAACATTGAAAATAAATTCATAAGATATTTTATAGAAGAACTATATATTTAAATAATGTCACTGTGCGCAGTTAAAAATAAAAATAAAAGTTTGAGAGCACACACTGGGAATCGAACGCGCGGGTCTATTATCATTACCGCTAGGCCAACAGACGCTTATGTCTACAGTTTTAACAAATAGGTATACAGTGCGTTCACGATGAAAGGAACAAATTCGTTTAAAATTCAGGTAATTATTTTGTGGAAAAACGCTCGGACCCGTCGATTAGTATTTTTAGTTGCGGATTTTTTGACATAAGAAAATTGTATACAGGGTGTCTGAAGAAGAACATATGCAGTCATCATTGATTTTTTTAAATGGAATACCCTATATATTATACCATTTTTGAATTGTGCGATAAATTCTGAACACTTTTTGTACATATATCATATCACTAAAATCAGTGGTTTTTGGAATAATGACGTTTGAAAATTGACATTTTGAAATACACACAAGTCAAATAAAATGTTTAAATTGAAAAAATAAACTTTGAACATTTTTTTAAAAGCCAACAAAAACATCCTGGTATTGCAAAAAAAAGAAAAAAAAAGAAAAAAAAGGAAAAAAAAAGTTCAATGTTTTTTCTTTTTTTTCTTCTTTTTTTATTTTTTTTGCAGTACCAGGATGTTTTTGTTGGTTTTTAAAAAAATGTTCAAAGTTTATTTTTTCAATTTAAACATTTTATTTATACAATTTTCTTATGTCAAAAAATCCGCAACTAAAAATACTAATCGACGGGTCCGAGCGTTTTTCCACAAAATAATTACCTGAATTTTAAACGAATTTGTTCCTTTCATCGTGAACGCACTGTATATGCAGCATTAAAACATATTTTGGATCATACCTTCTAAACTATTACCCGTCTACACCCAAAACTGGGTACAGATGTTATCAAGGAAACCCCCTCTACAACATATTTAAATATGAAGAAAATCAGAAAGAACATGTTCAATGGTTCCCATTGTCAGTGTAACAATGCTAGTCACCATTTTATTTTATATTTCAATAAAAACAAAAAAATGTTTAGAGACATTTACAATAAACCAGGGCTTCGAACCGGAACTGAACCGAAGACCTAAGACCGGAAAAACCGTTATTTTTTACCGGAACGAAAACCGGAACTGAACCGAAATAAAAATATCGGTTTTTACGGTTCAGTACATGTTAAAATACGCGCGTTAACATGATCTTCTTTTCCACTTCAATTGTCGTTCGGACTATCATACAAGTACCATTAAATGTTCTAAATTATGGTAGAAAAAATTTTTTTAATACAAATAACTTTTTTTTAATTAATCACTCGGAGCTGAACCGAAAACCGAAAAAACCGGAAAAACCGTTATTTTTTTCGGAACGAAAACCGGAACCGAACCGAAATATATTTTTTTACTCGAACCGGAACGAAAACTGAAACGAAAAAAATAACGGTTCGAAGCCCTGCAATAAACCTTCCATATTTCATTTGATTGCTTTTTTTAATTTAAAAAAAAAATTCTAAATAAAGTTTCACTTTCTGAAGTGACGATTAGATGAGAATGTCCACTGTTTTTTGAAAATAAAATTTTCTGACTTTTCCCTGACCACTCGAGGACAAGAAGTGATCGAAGGGCCCCTAGAATGTGCAAAAAAAATTTAAGAAATTTTTTTTTTTTTGCTCGTCAACTTAAATTTATACACTTTTTTCTTCTTCCCTGACTTTTCAGAATTTTAAAGAAATTCCCTGATTTTCCCTGACCACTTTAGGCTTCCCTGTTAGATGTAAACCCTTAAGAAGAGTTACACGTTCTTCTACAAAATAAAATTCACTTACATATCTCATTGGCTTTCTGCTGAAGCTGTTCCGACCTCATACTCGCCCACTTGACAAACACTCCAAGTGAGCATCCTTCACTGGCATGTGCGCCGGCCGCCCACTGGGTAGCCGCTGATGTCAGGACACTGAGCAACGTGTGCTCCAGTGCTACAGACAGCAACAAGAACCTAGGTTCTACCGGCGTGTCGCAACCCAGCGGTTGTAGCCCGGCTGCGACACACGCGTCTGCTAGTATATCGGGTGCCGCTAGCAGGACTTCTGCCCCACCGCTCGAGATTGTCTGCAGGACTGCTCGTTGCTCCCCGAAACAAATCGTATTGATTATGCAGGCAGGTAGTACGGATACAAGTTCTAGAAAATTATACAATGTCATACTTTGGTTAGAAAGTTTTAAATGAGCTATAAGCGAAAGAGATAGAAATTATTATTATTACTCCATCTAACTAATAAAACGTTGGATGGTACTAAAAGAGATTACGTTTAATTTAAGGTTATTTGATCGTTAGAGCAATGTATAAATAAAAGTCTAAAATTTTAATATGTTATTTATGGGTAGCTCATATATTTTACTAATTTAAAAAAATAATATTGGACGTATGATTTTTGAATAATTGGATATTAAAAATAGAGTTTTTAATACACAGTAAATAAGAGAATTAATTGGAAGTGCTCTATTTATTGAAATTCTATACAGAGATGTTTTAAACACTGATTATTCAAAACTTCAACCCTTATAAAAATAATAAAACACATACAATCACGTGTAATTTCAGAACCAGGTTTATTCAAAGTAATGAAAAATTAGAAATACAAAACTGCCATGACAGCATGTTTGTAAAGACGCGTGAACAGATCGTCCGTAAAAGTAATAGAGTGCGACTTACAGGCAAACAACGTGTGCGAGTGTAACAACTAGAGTCAGCGATACCATAGTATATATTAAAGATATAGTTATAGGAAAATGACCATTCTCTTCTTATGTAATATAGTACTTTTTTTTTTTTGCTCTACAATTACAAAAAAATTATCTAATAATATTGTATATTGTACATATAATGCACTGATGATGGAATGATATAGATTCCGAAAAAATAACAGCAATTATTTATTGACCTTTATCCCAATTTAAAGTACTATATTATTAAAGATATGTACTGTGATAAAGAGATAGTGAGTTGGGAATATATACATATATATTAGGGTGGGTCAAATAGTATGGAAGAAATTTTACCGACCTCAGCTACCCCCTTACGTGAAAGTACTCTCAATTCTAAGAAAAAACGCTCACGGGACTATACCTCTACATTCAACTTTAGTTCGCTGCATTTTTGATTAAAAATTTTTAATTTGAGTCACTTGAATTCAATATGTATGTACATATGTTAAAATTAACAATTTTTCATTGATTTTTTTAAGCAAAACACCAACCCCAAGGTTTGACACCCATTTTTATCTTGAGCGCCACCTGGCGCCAGTTTTGGAAACAAACTTAAAAGTTTTTTTGATTTTACCCAACCAAAATACCAACCTATGCGTTTTTTTTGGCACAATAATTCCAAATCTGATGTTCATTTGATGCCACTACTGAATTTCAAATTTTGATTTCATCGTGTATATGGAAATTCTTCCCTATACTTTTTCTTTTTTGCATATAATATAATATAATAAAAAAAAGAAAAAAGTATAGGGAAGAATTTCTTATTTCCATTCGCTGTTGCTCAATCTTTTGTATGAAATATACCAGGGCTTCGAACCGGAACTGAACCGAAAACCGGAAAAACCGTTATTTTTGCCGGAACAAAAACCGGATCAGAACCAAAATAAAAATAACGGTTTTTACGGTTCAGTACATATTAAAATACGCGCGTTAACATGATCTTATTTCCCACTTCAATTGTCGTTCGGACTATCATACAAGTACCATAAAATGTTCTAAATTATGGTAGAAAATTTTTTTTTAATACCTACAAATAATTTTTTTTTAATTAATCACTCGGAGCTGAACCAAAAACCGTTATTTTTTTCGGAACGAAAACCGAACCGAAATATATTTTATTACTCAAACCGGAACGAAAACCGAAAAATAACGGTTCGAAGCCCTGAAATATACTGCGGTCGCCAAATTATTATATATTTAATTTTTAGCTATCTGGTCTCACTAAATTGACTGTAATTCAGGCAATTTTCAGACTTTTAACTTAAATTTTTTTACATAGTTTTGAATATGTATACTTTAAAAAAATTCATCAAAAAAAATCGATTTTTTTTCCATCACAAAGGTTGAATAAAAATGTAATATAAATAAACTTACCAAAAGTCAATGCAGATGGGAAATAATGTTCTTCTAAACATTGTACTGTAGAAAACAATGACAAACTTTCCGGACAAATTTTAACAGTTAACAATGAATCAGGAATAGCGTTTGAAACCACATGTTTAGCGATATAACCTCTGTTATCTTCTTGTCTTGTTCCATCTGTAAAAATATAAAAATTACAATCACTTTTCGGATACAATAAAAATATTTACCATGGGAGCCACAGGACTTTCTTATACGTAATCTTGACAGTGAACAGTGTACGTGATTCTTATTTTATTAAAACATATTACTGATAAACTAATAAAAGATAGAATAAAAATATAGTTCTCTTCTTCCCTTGCTTCCTTGCAATATCAAAGATACGAGAAGCTTTGTGATCGTTTTAGATTGAGACAACAAAAATGTTTCCCGATTTCAAAATTTTAAATTGATCTTTCTGTTTCATGTCTAAACAAACAATTTTCGTTCCGTGTCTGTCTGTCTGTCCGTCCGTGTGTCTGTCCCCTGAATCCTTGTCACACGCATAACTCATGAACCACTGAACCGATATTATTGAAGCTTGGTCGGATGGTTGGGTCTGGCTTGAGGACGGTCCCATTTCAAACTCATCAAAATCGTGTGTAAGGGGGAGGGGTGACATCCCAAAATATTTATTTTTCAAGATATCTCAAAAACGATACATGTTACGTAAAAATTTTATAGAACCTTTTTTGTAGAGCATTCAATTTCCTATAATGTAGGTCTACAACGTTTGTTGTAATATATTCCCTTACAAAGATTTATCTCAACTTGCTTTTTAAAATCGTGTTTTGTTTTTTAAATTAATATTTACTTTGATATATTAAATGTCATTTTGACGTTTGCATAAAAGATTTTGATTGAAATTGTCAAAAAATTAAAAATATATGAAAAAATAATCAGGTGCGTCTTAAGAAAAATTTCTAACTAATATTTTTTAGTAAAATTGTATAAAAATTAAATGGTTAATCAATGGCAGGTAATTTATCTGAACACTTTATCGGTTTTTATTTAAATTGTTCAATAATTAACTACCTTTGGTGAATTTGACACGAGGAAGCACTGTGGCAGATGTTTTTTTTTCATGCTATTTTAGGTTTATTTATTAAAATTATGGAATGTATCTATAATTTTGTGAGGTGAGCTGTCTTTATGTGCTATTTTATATTATTATTTAAATTTAAGGTTCTAGCTATCCTAGGTAAATCCTTAAAATTTAATTTAACCCATATATTCTGTAATTTAAGATTAAAAACTTACCAGGCATTTGTTCTTTGTACCACTGATTCAGATCAAAGAGACATAAGATAAGATCGGGTTCTTCTTTATCTTTAGACCAGCTTCTCCATGCCACCATACACAACGACATTGACTGATCTACGCTATGGTCTTTGGTCTGACTGCCTGTTGGATTGGCGTAAGTCTCAAGTGCTATACAAATACCTTTGTAAGCTTCGCCTTCATTCAACGGCATCAGGTCCATTTGGAAGCGTAGAGAACACGACATGAATTTCTGAAATTAAATAAACATTTTTTTAGAAAACAAATACTTCTTCAAACTATTGGGTTGGCAACAAAGTAATTTCGTTTTTATCGTTTAGTCATTGGGAGCGTTCACATCTGACCAAAAAACGGAACAACGAGCTTTGATTGGTTGATTCATGGAATTTCTGGTGGAATGTACCAGAAATTAAAAGAATGTCATTTTTTAAGCGTGTAAGGAAGTGAGAAAGAAGTAACTAGAAAGAGATAGAAACTAGTGACCAGGCTAACCAAAGAACTTTTATGTTCACTTCATGTTGAGCGTTTCTGTCAGAACACTAGTTTCTATCTCTTTCTGGTTACTTCTTTCTCACTTTTTTACATGCTTAAAAAATTACATTCTTTAAATTTCTGGTACATTCCACCAGAAATTCCATGAATCAACCAATCAAAGCTCGTTGTTCACTGTTTTTGGTCAGTCATGAACGTGACCATACTAAGTAGTTCTTCTTCATTTGAAACTTCAGATCGCATATGGTATTTGACAGCTGACATTTCATAGATTATTTCGTAAAAAAAAGTTTTGTTGTTTATTTATTGTTTTCAGGGTGTCCACTGTTTTTTGAAAATAAAATTCCCTGACTTTCCCTGACCACAGATTCAAAATTCCCTGACTACTAGAGGCTTAGGGGCAAGAAGTGATTGAGGAGCCCCCAGAATGTGCAAAAAAATTTGAAAACTTTTTTTTTGCTCGTCAACTTAAATGTATACACTTTTTTCTTCTTCAAATTCCCTGACTTTCCAAAAAAATTTAATAAATTCCCTGACCTTTCAGAATTTTAAAGAAATTCCCTAACTTTCCCTGACCACTTTAGGCTTCCCTGACTTTTCCCTGACTTTCCAGAAAGTGGACACCCTGGTTTTGTATTGATTTGAAATGGAGATTCCAGACGGTCATTTTCGTCACACCAGAATTGGTAAGCTCATTTTCGTTTCGGAGATTTTGACCTCAAAGATGCACCATGCTCTGGACGCCCAACTGAAGTTGATGACGAAAAAATTTCACGATAAATGGGGCTCCGATGTGAAAACTTTGAGTGCCAAATCAAAAAAACTGACCATTTTTCCAAAAAACTGACTTTAACTGACCGGGTTACAAAAAAATGACTTTTACTGATTTTACTGACCAGTTTTGACCCCTGAATATAATATAATATAATATACCTGGTATAATATCCCATAGTTCTGCACACTTTCTTTAGATTTGTATGCCAATGAGTACATTGCTGAAAGTGGTACTGTGGGTTCGTTGGAAGCATCAGTATCACTGTAAACTGTCCAAATATAACAAAATGCTCGTGGGTCATCCGATGGTTCCTGAAAATATATAATACATTCAATTATTTCTTAGAAACAAATATTTTAATAAAATATAACAAACCTGGAATGTAAAATAAGAAACGGGTACAAATTCTTCATAGACAGGAGACGTATACTCCAAATCCATAGATAATAAATTATAAATTTGGAACGCTCCGAAGTTATATCCGACAAAAAGCGACATCAATTGTGGAACATACAGTAAAGCAGAAATTTTTACATTCCTGCGTAATTCCACTCTGAAAGCCCTTTCTCCTTGTGGCGTGTACATTGTGAAGCAAGGTTCCGATAAACTGTTACCTGTAATTAGAATTTCATTAAGACTGTCCTGTATTAGATAATAAATTAGTTAAGGAGGAACACATGAGTAGACGGCGGAAAAAATAGCTGAATTTTGGGAATTATTATCTCACAAACTATTTGTTCAATTTCATCCAGGTTTGTTTTATTATAAAGTGTATATACAGTGTAACCTTAATATAACGAGCCTCAATATAACGATTTCCTCGATTTAACAAATTTTTCGAAATCCCCTAGAACTGCCTGTAAGAGCTAATGCAAAATATACCTTTATATTACGAATACATTTGTCAACAACCTCTTTATAACAAATTTTTCGACAGGTTCAGACACGTTAAATTTTTCGTAAGACAATCATTATTGTTTTTTTGCTGTTTGTCACTGTTGCTAGTTTTAAAGTTGAAAAAGTTAAAGCAAAGAAACGAGAAATCATTAAGTATGTAGACGAGAATCCTACAACGAAAAAAATAAACATCGCTACATTCTTACCTTGTTATAACGAATTGTAGACCAACCTAACTTTTATATAACAAACCTCACTGTAACAAATTACTTTGTATAACGAATATTTTCTACTTCCCTTCAGTTTTGTTATATCGAGGTTGCACTGTATTGAGGTATGACTAAACATCAAAAATTTAATAAAGAGTAAGTAATCGCAAGATTTCGATTCACAGAATCATCGTCAGGTTATTAAGGAAGAACATGAATATTGTTGAGATAACGACATCGTTCTCACATTTTGATCTTCCTTAATAGCCTGACGATGATTCTGTGAATCGAAAACTTGCGATTACTTTTTCTTTATTAAATTTTTGACGTTTAAACAAACAAGTTGTTTTTATTTATATATTTAACGTCACTATTAGTATATTATTATATTGAGGTATGTTTACATTTTTACTTTCTTATACCATGTATATGAAATATAGATAGTATAAGTAAGTATAGTGAAGCCGATTTTTTTCTAAATCTGGATTTTGATGGAATTATCCATTTTGACCTTTCCTGAATCCATTCTGACTATTTTCGCCATGATGTCTGTGTGTCTAAAAGCGCTGTAACTCAAATACGACAAATCATAGAAGGGTGAAATTTTATATTTAAGATTAATTTTTTGTCTGGGAAGAAAACGTCCTATTTTTGAAAACGGTCTTTCAATTTCAACCGGATACGGATGTTTACCTACGTCGATTTTTGAATTTTTCAAATTACTTTGAAAAAGTGCGAATTACAGAAAAATTGTACGTAATATTAATATCTATAATTTTTGTTCTATTCATTTTTTCGAAAGAATAAATTTTTGAAAAAAAAATTGAATTATAATTCAAATGGTTCATAACAGAGAAGAAATATTTGTCATGAGTGTCATGGGACTTTCTTATACGTATTACAGAGATTGAACAATGTGCATGATTGCCATAGGTACCATGGGACTCTCTTATACGTAATACTGAGAGTGAACTGTGTGGGTGAGTCTAAATAATTATTTAAAAAAATATTTCTGGCTGAATCATAAATGATGGAAAAAAATGTATTGGCAATAAATTATAGATAATAACATCCTACATAGTGAAGGGCATCATACATTAACTTCTAAGAAACTCTTTGAAATTTATTTTTCAGATCAACCGACTGCCAATAATCCTGGAAACCGCATCGAAAGACATGTTTTACGCTGGCCACGACAGCAGCGCTGCCAGTTAATATATATTCATAAAAAAAAATGTAAACATACCTCATTAGAATAAAACAAACTTTGATGAAATCAAACAATTAGTTTTTGAGATAATAATTCCCAAAATTCACCTATATTTTCCGTAGTCTACTCATATGTTTCCTCTTAAGTATATACCATTTATAAGAACAGCCAAATGGGTATCACTTGGTAACTCGTTTTTTATCGCTTCTAGGTCAGGTTGTTCCGCAAATGTGTGCACAGATAACCGGCAGAGTGGTTGATCGTCATGCCAGTGGTCTCTACATAAGTCTACAAGTAAAACATGGCCGCCAACTGAACCTACTGCCACTACTCCACTCATAAAACTGAAAGGTCCAGGTAACCAGGCTATATCGCTACCATTTACTACATTCACTGATGATATCTGTAAAAGTACATAGTGTTATTTGTTGTTAAAAGTACATGTTATTTGTACCTTGCTATAATTTATTTTTTTAATAAAATTTAAAATTTTCTTAACAAAAGTTGTTAATTTAAATATATTTTTTAAGATAAAATACTAACCTCAGGCTGCATAAAGCAAAATTAATCACAATTAGTTAATCAGTTGTTTTAAAACCATTATTACGTTAATTTTAAAAAACAATTACAGTTATGATAAATTTTATAACATAAAAAATAATCATATTTAGTGAATTGTACACATTGTTACACATCGAAAATAAGTTTAGAATTAACATTAATCAGGGTTTGAAAACAACAACAAATTGATATATCCAGGGCTACGAACCGTTATTTTTTTCGTTTCGGTTCAAGCAAAAAAATTTATATCGGTTCAGTTCCGGTTTTCGTTCCGAAGAAAATAACGGTTTTTCCGGTTTTCGGTTCAGCTCCGAGTGATTAATTAATTTTTTTAAATTTGTACCCGCATCCTCATTTTTCTATGAGAATATCATATATATAACAGGGCTTCGAACCGGAACTGAACCGAAAACCGAAAAAACCGTTATTTTTTGCCGAAACAAAAACCGGAACCAAATTGAAAAAAAAAACGGTTTTTTCGGTTTGATACATGTTAAAATACGCGCGTTAACATGATCTTACTCCCGACTTGAATTGTCGTTCAGTTGTCATTAACGCAACACGTCTTATACGTTTTGGGTATTCGCTCATAAGACTAGTGAGTGACCCAAAAATATAAATTTTTGGGTCACTCACTAGTCAACTAGTCACTACCATCCATACTAATTGTAAGTATTAATTTTTTTAATTGTTTTCTTTATTTCATTTGTTAATACAGTGAAACCCCGTTTTTGAAAGGACTAACGGGAAAAAAACATAATTACAAGGAAAATGACAAAACGTATAGTTTTAATAAAAGAGATAATGAAATGAAAACATACACTTAAATGAAAACAACGACATGCCAATACCTCATTTTAAAATTCGCTACAAGCTTCAATAGAATCATTTAAAAAATATATTTGCAATAATCACTTATTTTAATCAGTTATATAATACTTATATATACTCGTACATTTTACATATGTATATTCAAGATTAAACAAAATTTAAAAAAAAATAATGAGATATCTATATTTATACCAATTTTAGTAACATATTTAAATTTTATTAAAATTCGTGAAATCAAATTTTTATTTGACTGATCTACATTAGATTGTAGTTTTGTAGAAAATATATCCGTTATATATGATATAATACTCTCATAGAAAAATAAGGATGCGGATACAAATAAAAAAAATTAATAAATCACTCGGAGCTGAACCGAAAACCGAAAAAACCGTTATTTTCTTTGGAACAAAAACCGGAACTGAACCGATATATATTTTTTTACTCAAACCGAAACGAAAAAAATAACGGTTCGAAGCCCTGATATATAACAGATATATTTTCTACAAAACTACAAACTAAAACTAATAGATCAGTCAAATAAAAATTTGATTTCACGAATTTTAATAGAATTGAAATATGTTGCTAAACTTGATATAAATATAGATACCTCATAAATTTTTTTTTTTAATTTTGTATAATCTTGAATATATGTATAATGTATATTATTGTATATATAACTGATTAAAATAAGTGATTATTGCAAATATATTTTTTAAATGATTCTATTGAAGCTTGTAGCGAATTTTAAAATGAGGCATTGGCGTGTCATTGTTTTCATTTATTAAAACTATACGTTTTGTCGTTTTCCCTCTAATTATGTTTTTTTCCCGTCAGTCCTTTCAAAAACAGGGTTTCACTGTATTAATGCAGTGGCGTCACTAGGGGGGTGCGGGGGGTGCGGACCGCACCGGGTGACACCATCACAAGGGGTGACACCCAAATGCAAAACATCACTATCTACGATTCTGTTGCTCCATGAAATTATTCTTATGCATTGTTTCACCTCAGCCGGCCCAGCGCACTATGGAAAATTTATTAACAACAACATATCATAAATGTTTTTTACTAAAGTCCCTACATACATTATATTTTAATTTTATTTATTAGTTTAATGGTCAATCTTTATTCTTTACTATAATGCAGGAATTTCACATAATTTTATGTAAAAAGACTATTTTTGAAGCCTTACTGTTCATTATTTTTGTGGATTTTCAATTCAAACCTGTTCGCTTCATCACTTTAAAAGTTAATTTTCTATAAAACTTTCTAGGAATATGTATAATGTATTATACATTTCTGAAAAGCTCATCTTATGGAGATTTTAGGACAATTTTATGTTTTTAATTATACGGTTCAGTTAACGATTAATCAATTGAACAATAAAATAAGGGAGAAAAGAAAATTCTTCAAGTTCACCGAGACATTTGACAGTCACCCACGCTTCCCCACGCTTTATATTTAATATAGATTTGTAGCTCAGGTGTTCATTCTAAACATTTATAAGAATTAGGTGCAGAAACGTGCGGTTTCCGAAGTTATCGGGAAAAAAGTCAGGAAACAGAAAACTGCAATTTATCGTGGTTTCAAATTTTGTCTATTTATAGTAATAGTTTGGTGTACCTATGTTTTTTAATTTATAATCAATTATTTATTGATACCACGGCCTTATAGTAATTTTGCACTCATTTTGCGGTGAAAATGTTATCGGCAATTAATGCACACTGCACTTTCTGTAGTCATTCTCACTACGATTTATAAAAAAAGAGTTATTTCAAAAAATTTTATTGTATTTTAGGAGACCTATCAATAAATGACACCCCACTCAATGGGGTAAGTGGGAAAAAGTGTGAGTTCACTTTTCAGTCTATAAAAGTGGGGTCCAAAATATTTTTAACAATGTTTGTTATAATTTTCAGTGAATGTACTAATTAAAAGCTACATCCTGAAATTTTTTCAGATTTTTTTTATTGATGGCTTAGAAAATAGAGGTGGGGGGGACGCTTTTATAATGATCTTAAAGAGTAAATAAATCGTGATTGAAGGGTTAAATTCAAAACATGTATCAAAATACATGTTTTGTTGAATTTTAGGAGACCTTTCTAACGACACCCCACTCAATGGGGTAGGTGAAATTTTTTTGAAAACACTTCATTTTATAGAAGGGGTCTAATTTTTTTTTTTTTCAAAAATCTTATAATTGAGGGGGGTGACACCATGAGTTACCGCACTGGGTGACACCAACCCTAGTGACGCCACTGTATTAATGAATGAAATAAAGAAAACAATTAAAAAAATTAATACTTAGTATGGATGGTAGTGACTAGTTGACTAGTGAGTGACCCAAGAATATAAGAGCGAATACCCAAAACGTATAAGATGTGTTGCGTTAATGACAACTGAACGACAATTCAAGTCGGGAGTAAGATCATGTTAACGCGCGTATTTTATCATGTATCGAACCAAATTTTTTTTTCGGTTCGGTTCCGGTTTTCGTTCCGGCAAAAAAAAACGGTTTTTCCGGTTTTCGATTCAGTTCCGGTTCGAAGCCCTGGATCTATCATTCTATTTAAAAATTTTGAATTATCCCCAATTGAACTTTTGCATTTTTGATGTCGCTTATGACATTTTAAACTATCCAAATCTCAAATAATCATACATCATTAGAAAGTTCATTATTTCTACTATCTGAATTTTTTTTTTAAATTTCATTAACGAAAAATATTAATATTTATGAACATTTTTTTTTTACAAAAATTTCTTACTTTTTTATGATCTTTAAAATTATGTACTTTTTTGTTACTTTTTTTATCATAAAACTCTATCTTCAATAGTTTGGGCATAAAACATAGTGGACAGGTGGTCTGGAACAACCTGTTTATTTCTTTATTTAAATTATTTCAACATTTTATATCCATTTTACAAATATTCAAACGTTTCTGGCTAACAAAAAAAATTAAATCTGAGTTTTATTTAACACCACTTCCACGTATTCACGTCAATCCCTCAATTCAATCAATTCTTTAATTGTTTTATATATCAAATATGGTTATTTATAGTTTTAGCGTCCCAAATTATTTAATGATGAATCTATGTTTTTTTTTTAAGTCTCATTGTTACAGTCAATGTTCCAGATGTTGAAATTTATTATAATACATATGATCGAAAAGTCATTATTTAAAATAAGACAATCAGATGGTATTTATTATGAATAGTTTTTCAATATTCTCTATTAAATAATGTTTAATTTGATATAGCTTATGTTTAAATTTTCAAAAAAACACTGATAGAATATTTTAAATAAATAATTATAACAATTTGATATTTTCATTTTTGTGCAGATACTTTGCGGTCACATGTATTTTTTAATATTTATTTGAATTTAGAATATTAATATTAGAAACCATAGATAAAAACTAATACAAATGTAAAAAATACTATAAAATAATTTGGGACGCTAAAACGTTAAATAACCTTTAAATATTACTAACCTTATCATCAAAATAGATAGTTCGTAACACCCGACTTCCAACAATGTCAAAAACACATAACATGCCTCGAAAGAAGTCACATTCACAGCCGATAACAAACAATGGAGCTTTACTGTTTTTACAAGACATCTCTGTCACACAAGTTATTTTTGCTTGGCCATCTCTCAGGTTTCCAGTAAATGTGCATGCTGCCACACATACACCTGTACTGGTTGCTATTACTTGAAAATTTGATCCTTGCGCCAGCCATGTATACTCTAGATTTTTAGTTATGCCTCCAATTATATCCGAACCTAAAAAATATTACAATATTATTTTTCTATTAATCAGCCATATTTTATCAGGCGTAAATTTAGTACATGCGTTTTATTGTCTTTATGTAGATACTGATTTTTTTTAAACATGTATAAGCTAGCTGATACTTGCAATTCTTTATAGGTACATACCAGTTGCATTTTCATTTAAGTTCTTGAATAGTTCAGTTGTAGACAACGAATATTTCGTGTTTTTCTTAATCACACACCGGCTATCCATTTTTAGTACGAAAGTTCAGTGAATTCTCTTTTTCAAGTAGTACACATGAACTATAACCTCTTCGGCGTCATTTACAATTACCGCATATTAATATTATACAAAAATAGTTTTACCAAAAAAGTACATAAAATTATTTAGATTTGTTTTTAATAATATTATACTTAAACAGTATAATTTAATAAATATAAAAACTATTTAAAAATATAACGTTAAATTTAATATCACCGCACTGTACTGCCCCGCCATATTATAATAACATAATTCCTGGGAGATTTCTTATTTATAAGTTTTTCTCTTTCTAACTCACATGTTTCTGTTATTCTTGTCGTTTTTTAATTAATAATTGAAAAGTTTTTATAACTTATAGCACGGCTACCACACACGGAATAAACTCAAAAATTTTATACTTTCTGTCAAGTTATATTTGATACAAATAATTTCTAAAATAACAATGTTGATTATTAAAATGTTTTCTTGGTCAGAGAATTATCAGTTAAAAATATATTAATATTAAACATAACATAATACAATTACTGAATTATTGAAGAATAAATTGTAAATTTATCTTCACCTATGTTTTCTTAAATATATTATCTCATATAAGTAAGTATGAGTTTCCAAAATATATGTCGAGTTTGTGCTACACATTCCATAGAAATGTTTTCAATTTCTTCTACTTTAGAAATATCTGAACAACAATCGATTGAACTTTATAATATGATAATGGAGTGTAGCTCTGTACATGTAAGTTCAAAATCTAAATTACTATCTTCAAAATATATTTATCAAAATATTTTTTTACAGATTGATCTCAACGACGAATTACCTCATTTTATATGCATAGGATGCGTTAATGATTTGCAAACAGCATACTCGTTCAAAATCCGTTGCGAAAAAACAGATTACCGTCTTCGAAAAAAATTGAAAAGAGTCGCGAGAAGAAAAGAAAAATCTATGATTTCAAACGATAATATAATAAATGATAATATCAAATTGGAAACCGACAATGAGAATACCATTAATATCTGTCCAAAATGTAACTGTGTATTTTCTGATGAACTATCGTTACAAAATCACTTAGAAACTCATATAAATGAAATTAAAATCGAAGAAGATACTGATACCGAATATTTAGATATGAAAGAATCGAACGTTGTATGGATAAAGAGTGAAACGGAATCTTTGAAATGTAATATTTGTGATAGTACATTTATTTCAATCAGTGATTTTGCAGAACATGAACAAAAAGTACACAATAAACAGAACACGTGTTCATACTGTGGAAAAACATTTTCATCAAAATCAGGACTTATTATTCACATAAGAACACATACACTGGTCAGTAATAGTAAACATTTTTGGCGAAACTTTAGTATCCGACGTACACACAGATTTCATATTTTTGTTTGTTGGCAATACATTATTTGGGTGTGCACGCGCATATGATTTATGTTAGTGATTGAACAGTGGAATATATGCGACCGCTAAAAGATTATAGTATAATAAAATAATATTATAATTATATTATATTAATAAACATATTATGTTTATCAACATATAACTGATTATATTTTTTAATATATTTAGTAATTTCATGTTCACACATGACACACCTAAAATATGTGTGTATATTTTACTTTTCATATACATATATAATTAACCAACGTAATGTGTAATAAGAAATTCTGGCAGGTTCCGTTACATTTTGGGTTTGGTATAGATTTTACCTTTATTTGTATTTAATATACAATAATATAATTATGGCTACACAAAAAACAGTGTGCGATACTAAAAAAAAGCTACCTAGTCGAAATACAAATTTTTGAAATTTTCTGCTTACCAGTTTTTTTAATTTATACTAAATATATATTTTTAAATAATCAGTTATATGTTGATAAACATAATATGTTTATTAATATAATATATTTATAATATTATTTTATTATTCTATAATATTTTAGCGGTCGCATATATTCCACCGTTTGAACACCGTTTAATCACTAACATAGATCATATGCGCGTGCACACCCAAATAATGTATTGCCAACAAACAAAAATATGAAATCTGTGTTTACGTCGGATACTAAAGTTTCGCTACATTTTTTTTGAACATTGAAAACATAAATTGAATTTATTTTCCAGGAAAAACCTTTTGAATGCAGTATATGCGGCAAGCGTTTCTCGTCTCGCGGTGGCCTGCAGTTGCACACCAGACGACATACAGGGGAGAGGCCGTACAAGTGTACATATTGCGACAAGCGGTTTGCCGACAACAGCAACCTGCATAATCATGTACGGGCACATACAGGTGATAAACGGCACCTTTGCAGTCTGTGCGGCAAGAGGTTCACAAGGAACTTCCTGCTGCAGCTACACATAAGAACCCATACAGGTAAATAACTCGATGACTTTGCAAATTTGTAGGAAGCTTTTTTACTTACCATTTTTAAAGTCGTTTTGTGCTTAAGGGGTTACACTCTGACCCAGAAAGAAAATTTTTTGTGACACAAATATTGAACATAAATTTTATTATCACTATTTATATCAGGGTTTCGAACCGGAACTGAACTGAAAACTGGAAAAACCGTTCTTTTTTGTCGGAACGAAAACCGGAACCGAACCGAAAAAAAAATTCGGTTCGGTATTTTCGGTTCGGTACATGTTAAAATATGCGCAGTAACATGATCTTACTCACTTCATTTGTTCAGGGCTATCATACAAGTACCATAAAATGTTCTAAATAAGGTAGAAAATAATTTTTTAATACAAATAAAACAAAATTAAAATTAATCACTTGGAGCTGAACCGAAAAAATCGGAAAAATCGTTATTATTTTCGGATTGAAAACCGGAATCAAACCAATATATATTTTTTTACTCGAACCGGAATGAAAACCGAAATTAAAAAAATAACGGTACGATTTATATTATACATTGATAAATATATCATACATATTTTTTAAATATTCAAGAATGGTGGAGATATAAATTGTGCTGCAGAATGTCGATGGTGTAATTTTCTGGATTTATCTGAAAAAAAAAACATATTTTCTTATTAATAAACGTAATAGCTATCGTGTTATGTAGGGAAATTATTTTAAATAAAAAATTTTGTAGAACTCAGCCGTTTGAAAAAAAATCGTTTTTTTAAACTACCCTGGCCGGCACACGACTTTTTTATATATCATGATACAGAAGAAATAACATAAATTAACACATTCTTAACTTACATTAATTGTTATTTTTGTTAATGTTTGAGATATATTTTAATTCTATTCTGTGATTTTATTTCAAACGTTTTTATTATAAATCAGTATAGTTTTTCTGTTTAAAAAAATGCTGGCTTCTTATTTATTGATATTTCAACAGTTTGGATCTTGGCTTCTGGGTGTAAGCCGCGTTAGTTTAGTCGTGTTATTGGCCAACGTTTCGTCACACATTGCAGTGAACATCTTCAGTGCACTTTTAGAAGAGCCCTGAAGATGTCCACTGCAATGTGTGACGAAACGTTGGACGATAACACGACCAAACCGACGCGGCTTACACCCAGAAGCTAAGATTCATATCAAGATCACCGCGGAAGCCTCAAGACTTGTATTTCAACAGTTTTACACGTTTTAGATATTATTATTTATATACATCTATTTAATTGACAATTGTAATAATAAATGCTTTTATTTTCATAGATAACTAGACTCTTAAGCAAAAAAAATTCAATTTTTTGAAAATCTCAGGGTGATGTAACTTCTTAAGGCGGCTATTACACTATCAAATAAATATGTGAAAGATCTTTGACAAAGATTTGATCATATTTCTTTGATAAAATACGAGATTTTGTTTTATTACACTACATAAAATATTTGATAATATTTTCTCAATATTATCTAGGGATATTTTCTTCTTTTTTGGTGCCTTTTGAATATCAGTGCGTGGATGTTCATCAATTGACGCGATCGAAGTTTGAATTTACAACCATGTATTGTGGTTTTTATAATCAATAAGAAGATTATCATATAATACTGGATTTTGTTGATAATCATATATTAATAATTATGTAACTGTAACTGTCAGTGATAACTTGGTAGTCTCCATTTTGTTTTTGACGTCAAAAAACTTTGATCAAATATAAGAGACTGTCATTAACTATGATCATAGAAATATTATGAAGGTAAATATTATAAAAGTTGACTTATTACACTGTCATATTTCTTTGATCAAAGAAATTTTATCATATTTCTTTGATAGTGTAATAGCCGCCTAAGATACATAAATATGTAAAAAAGATGTAGCTAATAGAATGAACAAATAACCATTTTTCTTTTAAGGTGAAAAACCATTCAAATGTCCAGATTGCCCTCGCGCTTTCGCTCAACAAGGAGACTTGTCGTCACATCGCAGAACACACTCAGGGCAACGTCCCCATCTGTGTGCATACTGCGGGGCAGGCTTCATTAAAAGTGGGGGACTCAAAAAACATATACTTTCCAGACATCCGAAACACAGTATTGAAACTAACAGTGTCACTAAACAAGAAAGTAAAACTGAAGTTTCTGTATGTTAGATTTTATTTTAATTTTAAAAATGTGTGAAGTGAGTTGTGATGTAAATTGTATATCTTATTGTGTAATAGAGTATCTGATACTGGTGTTTTGAACTCTCACTAGTGGTATTTATTACTATACCTTTTACAGTATAAATTCACACTTATGACACATAATTTCACATTAACGAAAACAGATTTCGCACAAATGAAATATAATTTCACATTAATGGAAACTGATTTCACACAAATGAAAACAGAATTCACATATAGGACAATTAATTTATCAAGTGTGAAATTAATATAAAAAAAATTATTTTTTTTCCTTATAATATTAAACAGGGCTTCGAACCGGAACTGAACTGAAAACCGGAAAAACCGTTATTTTTTGCCGGAACAGAACCGAAATAAAAAATCGGTTTTTACGGTTCAGTACATCAATTGTCGTTCGGACTATCATACAAGTACCATAAAATGTTTTAAATTATGATAGAAAAAAATTTTTTAATACAAATAATTTTTTTTAAATTAATCACTCGGAGCTGAACCGAAAAAACCGGAAAAACCGTTATTTTTTGCGGAACGAAAACCGGAACCGAAACGAAATAATGTTTTTTACTCGAATCAGAACGAAAACCGAAACGAAAAAAATAACGGTTCAAAACCCTGATATTAAATATACATGTTAATTATAACACATTTCAATAAGGTCTTCCTGGCGCAATGATGCAGCATAATATCGTTCAACATGGTTTGCATATCCAAGATGTTATGAAATCTCTTAAATTGCCACATTAGCAATGTTTTTTTTAAGTGGAGTTCCTTTAAACCGTTAGTAAAACGACATACCCAGGGAAGAATGCATGTAGGTATATTGAATTATACACGTGCTAACAATCAAGCACAAATCATTTTAAAATTTTGAATGCGAATTTGGAAGACATTGATCTATGTTGAACTATATTATGCTGTATCATTGTACCAAGACGATCTTATTAAATTTTGTGGGATTTGGTTAACCCCTGTGTAGGGTCCTAAGGTTAATATAATAGGAAATAAAAAACCTTTAAACATGTAATATTTTATTAAAAAATTAATTTTCCTATAATATGTGAATTCTGTTTTCATTTGTGTGAAATCAGTTTTCATTAATGTGAAATTATATTTCATTTGTGCGAAATCAGTTTTCGTTAGTGTGAAATTATATTTCATTTGTGTGAAATCTGTTTTCGTTAATGTGAAATTATGTTTCATAAGTGTGAATTTATACTGTAAAAGGTATAGTTTTCTTCTATCTTTATTCTACATCTCTATCACGGATCTCATAAATTCCAAAACAACTACTACGCTGTCCGATAATGATCCAGAACTGGCCACCAGATGGCACCATATATAAAAAAACTAAATACCAACCTTCAAACTTCTGCTGTCAAAATTTCATGACATTCCATCGAATAGTTTATGACAGCGGTTCTTAAACTAACGTCCGTGGAACTATTGCCGAGGGTCCGTGAAACATGTTTGGCATTAATTAATGTTCTTTTTTACATTTCTATTTACCAATGATTAATTATTATGTAACGACCTTCTTTGTTTTTCTGTCAGGGAGGCAAGGGTTATTTTAATGTGTAGTAGCTTATTTCTGCAGTTGTAAAAGCTAATTTGTGTAGTGCAAAAAATTGAAAAAATGTATATAAATAAATAAAATAAAATGTGTGGAAAAAAAGTCATTGCAGTTGTTACATCAAAAAATGTAAGAAATGTAGAGCAAAAAAAGTCATTGCAGTTGTAAAATCAAAAAAGTAAGAAATGTAGAGCAAAAAAAGTCATTGCAGTTGTTACATCAAAAAATGTAAGAAATGTAGAGCAAAAAAAGTCATTGCAGTTGTAAAAGCAAAAAATGTAAGAAATGTAGAGCAGAAAAATTGGTCATTGCAGTTGTAAAATCAAAAAATGTAAGAAATGTAGAGCAAAAAACAAAGGTCATTGCAGTTGTAAAATCAAAAAATGTAAAAAATGTAGAGCAAAAAAAGTCATTGCAGTTGTAAAAGCAAAAAATGTAAGAAATGTAGAGTAGAAAACAAAGGTCATTGCAGTTGTAAAAGCAAAAAAAGTAAGAAATATAGAGCAAAAAAATAGGTCATTACAGTTGTAAAATCAAAAAATGTAAAAAATGTAGAGCAAAAAAATAGGTCATTGCAGTTGTAAAATCAAAAAATGTAAAAAATGTAGAGCAAAAAAAGTCATTGCAGTTGTTAAATCAAAAAATGTAAGAAATGTAGAGCAAAAAACAAAGGTCATTGCAGTTGTAAAAGCAAAAAAAGTAAGAAATATAGAGCAAAAAAATAGGTCATTACAGTTGTAAAATCAAAAAATGTAAAAAATGTAGAGCAAAAAAATAGGTCATTGCAGTTGTAAAATCAAAAAATGTAAAAAATGTAGAGCAAAAAAGTCATTGCAGTTGTTAAATCAAAAAATGTAAGAAATGTAGAGCAAAAAACAAAGGTCATTGCAGTTGTAAAAGCAAAAAAAGTAAGAAATATAGAGCAAAAAAATAGGTCATTACAGTTGTAAAATCAAAAAATGTAAAAAATGTAGAGCAAAAAAATAGGTCATTGCAGTTGTAAAATCAGAAAATGTAAGAAATGTAATGCAAAAAACAAAGGTCATTGCAGCTGAAAATCAAAAATTGTAAGAATGGAGCAAAAAAATAAAGTTTTAAAATTTTCTTAAAATAACCCCTGCAGGGAGGGGGTCTCTGAAAAATAATTGTTCAAAAGGGGATCCCTAGACTTCATATGTTTAAGAACCGCTGGTTTATGAGATACAGTCATTTGAATAAAGCAACCTCCAAGTATTTTAAATACATGGAAAAAACAGAAATTCGTGCAGTGATCAAGTATCAATTTTTGAAAGGGTTAAATCCGCAAGAAATCATTGATAACTTCCAAAAAACTTTGGGGGAATCTGCTCCGTCGAAAACAACCCTATATAATTGGTATAAAGAGTTCAAACGTGGCCGTACAAGCACCGAAACCATTCCATCTCCGGGTCCGAGTCCAATTGAGGTGAAACAACAAAAAAGTTATCGTATGGTTTTCAGGGGTCAAAACTGGTCAGTAAAATCAGTAAAAGTCAGTTTTTTGTAACCCGGTCAGTTAAAGTCAGTTTTTTGGAAAAATGGTCAGTTTTGTCAGTTTTTTGGGTTTGGCACTCAAAGTTTTCGGCCCTATTTATCGTGAAAAAACTCACTATTTGTTTTCAAAACGACACAATTATCGTGAAAAATATATTCAAATTATAAATAATGTTCTATTTTGTTTACTTATTTGTATTGTTTATTACCAACTTTTAGAAGATATTTTATGATATAATTGTAATTTGTAACGTATGTATATTTTATACACATTGTAACATATAAACAACATAATCTCACCCTAGCACTGACTATGCCAAGTTTGGTGAGAAAAATTAACGAAAATTAACTGTAATGTTTGTTACTTTTGTTATGAACATAATAAAAAGGTGCTAAGGGTTGGCTATGGGGATGGTGGAGACCAATAATTATAAAAGTAATTTTTTAACATAACACCTATATGTTTTAACTTGGTTCAAATAGTCAGTAAAAGTAAGTACTTTTAGATTCTGTGTCAGTAAAATCAGTATTTTTAAACACTGAACTTGTTTCGACCCCTGGGTTTTGAATGATCGCAAATTGAAAGTGAGAGAGATAGCTGAGATCGTGCAAATGTCAAAAGACACGGTGCACAGAATTTTGTATGATTGCATATGAAAAAGCTATTATCTCGATGGATACCACGAATTCTCACACCAGAGCACAAAAAGAATTTCGTGTCATTGCTTTGATCGTGGTTTGGAGATTTTTAAACGCAATCCAACCGACTTTGGCTCAAATGAAGAAGTTATCATCGCAACAAATGGCTATTTTGAGGGTTTGAGCAACGATAATTATATGAAAGGTATTCAAATGTTGGAAGATCGCTGGACTCGGTGTATCGAGCTAAAAGGAGACTACGTTGAAAAATAAAATCAATTTTTGCCAAAATTCAAGTTTTTTCATTTCCATTCCGGATCATTATAATCGGCAGCAGCGTTGCGCGAGCTGTATTCAGGTGAGGCCATGCGAATTGCTATCATAGATCGAACACATTCGAATTTTGTCGTGTCTTCCGAAAGGGTAATTCTCTGCATTATGAAATATGTCAAACGTATTTGATCTAAACATAAACCGTCACTGGACTCACATGAATATAGCTCACGCACCGCCACTGATTATCGGACAGCCTAGTATAATATAAGTATAACTACTGAAAATACAGGATGAGTAAAAAATATGAAATATTGCTCATATTTTTGCTTCCTCGCAATATTGAAGATACGAGAAGATTTGTAATCATTTTAAAATGAAAAAAAAATGTTTTCTCCAATTTCAAAATTTTTTAACTTGATCTTTCCGTTTCAGGTCAAGACAAACACTTTTCTTTCCGTGTCTGTCTGATGAATCCTTATCACATGCATAACACATTAACCACTGTACATACTTACCATTCAGAAGCCTAAGCGACTAATACCCGATATCAAATCAAAATATTGTATTAAACCTACCTAGTTAAATTCCATTGACAATATAATACATTACAATAATTCGCCACAATGGTGGAACCTCATTGAAATTAGAATTTATTTTTCTTAAATTTTTATATTTATATTTTTTATCATTATTTTAGTGCATCTTAAAATTCACCCTACAAAGTTTGGACCTGGATCTTATAGTTTTCCAGTTATAAATTTATCTAAATTAATCCTCAAAATGACTATTTTGCTACCTACCCTATTAAATGAAAGTCATACAAATTTTTTGTTTATAATTACATAATTTTATTATTAATTGTAATTTACATAATATTAAAACTATAACAGGTGTTCAAAGTGTAATTATATAATTATAAATAAAATATTTGTATGACTGTTCATTTAATAGGGTAAATAGCAAAATAGTCATTTTGAGGATTAATTTAGATAAATTTATAACTGGAAAATTGTAAAACCCAGGTCCAAACTTTGTATGGTTAATTTGTATGTAACATTATGATGCACCAAAATAATGATAAAAAATACCACATATTATAGGTACTTTTGGAGAAAAATGTCATTTTCATAAAAATTTTCAAATAAAGAAATATATTTTTTGATTTTGATGAGCAATAACTCTGAACTGGAAACACGGATAGCAATAACGCTAATACTGAAAAATATGTTAATTAATTAACTATGAAACTGACTCATTGTGGTTGCTCTAGTTTTGTTACTTTGGTTCTAATAATCTAGTAAACTTTGTTTGTAAGTACTTCTCTGAAGGAAGTTTTTAAACATCCTGTAGCTCAGAGGGTGTTAAAGATAGACTCCGTCCTTTTCATACAATTTTTTACTCACAATGAGTAAATCTACAAACAAAAATATGAAATCTGTTTGTACGTCGGATACTGAAGTTTCGCCAATATTTTTACTACGGTTTGGGACACATATTTTCGTAGATTATACATATAGTAATTATATATATTATATAGTAATAATCAGTTATATGTTGATAAATATAATAAGTAAGTTTATTAATATTATACAATATTATATTACAATGTATTGGCGGTCGCACATACTCCACCGTTTGAGCACCATTCAGTTACTGACACAATTCATATGCGCGCGCATCACCCAAATAAAGAATTGCCAACAAACAAAAATATGAAATCTGTGTGTACGTCGGATACTGAAGTTTCGCCAAAACATTGAACATTTGATGGGCTCAGTCACTTTTGCTTCTGATCAATATATCAATAACCATTCCATTTTAATATTGTTAAAAAACTGTCCAGTATTTATGTATAGAGTCATTCCATGTCAAATCAACACAGGGTATAAACCTCACCATCTCAGATTTTCATGAAATTTGGCACAATTGTACTATTCATTTAGACTTAGAAAAATATCAAATTTTATTGAGATATGTCTACTGGTTTTGAAATTACAGCTATGTAAAGTTTTCAAAAATTGATAAAAAAACCGTGATGGAAAATTTTTGAAATGCTCTGGAAGCTGATCTAATTGACTTAGAGAACTGGGCGGGGTGTCATTTTACAGCATATTTCACACCGATTCCAATGATATACAACACAATATGGGTTAAGAAAAAAAATGTTTTCAAAATCAAGGTCAAAATTTTGATTTTTAATTTCACAACAAGTACGGTTTCAAAAATTTTCAAATTAATACCAAACATAGTCATTATAGTTGTGAATCACCTGGCAAAATATAAATGTGGGATGACAATGGATTCTATGTTAAAATAATTTAAGACTGAAGCTCGAATTTAAAAATCGCTCTGTATTTCGACTGTGAAAAATTCAACAATGCTAAAATGTATACTTGCATGAACATGAACACTAATATGAAGTAACAATACATTACTAAATTCAAAATGGGCTATTTTTTGCCACAGAAGCATGGCCCTCGCATTACCACGGGCCCCCCAACTGGAATTGTTACGAAAAAAATTTTTTACGTTTTCAAAACTTTTCAAATTAATACCAAGAATAGTCATTATAGTTGTGAATCACCTGTCAAAATATAAATGTGGGATGATAATGGGTTCAATGATAAAATAATTTAAGACTGAAGCTCGAATTTAAAAATCACTGTGTATACAGGAAATATTTATGCTATTAAAAAAATGTTAGGCCTAAATTGGTAAATTTTACACATGACATAGTAGCTAGTTCAATGTAATAAAAAGCTGTATTGTTATATTTTAAGTACCAGTAATCCAAGTTTCAAAATTCCAATTTGTTAATGTCAAACTATTCACGCATACAATGACATGTAGCTGTATGTGGTAACCTTATGGGATCGACTTTAGTTTGAATTAAAAATAAATAAATAAAACTATTAGCTTTCATCATTTTTGAAGTAAGTAAGCTTGTTGCAAATAAATCAACAATACTACAAAATATCTTCAGTTATAATTAAAAATATATACAAAAGTAAATCCTGTGATCCCGACTGGGAGAATTAATGTTATTCTTGAAAATGAATTATGAATTTATGAATTAAAATTTTGAATTGAAAGGCCTAAAAAATAAACTTTGATATTATTTATTTTTTCTATTTAAAGACCTTAAAAAAGGTCGTTCAAATAAACCTGTATGGTCGAAAAAAAAATTCTTAAGGGGCTCGCAACAATTCCAGTTGGGGGGCCCGTGGTAATGCGAGGGCCATGCTTCTGTGTCAAAAAATAGCACATTTTGAATTTAGTAATGTATTGTTACTTCATATTAGTGTTCATGTTCATGAAAGTATACATTTTAGCATTGTTGAATTTTTCACAGTCGAAATACAGAGCGATTTTTAAATTCGAGCTTCAGTCTTAAATTATTTTAACATAGAATCCATTGTCATCCCACATTTATATTTTGCCAGGTGATTTACAACTATAATGACTATGTTTGGTATTAATTTGAAAATTTTTGAAACCGTACTTGTTGTGAAATTAAAAATCAAAATTTTGACTTTGATTTTGAAAACATTTTTTTTCTTAACCCATATTGTGTTGTATATCATTGGAATCGGTGTAAAATATACTGTAAAATGACACCCCGCCCAGTTCTCTAAGTTAATTAGATCAGCTTCCAGAGCATTTCAAAAATTTTCCATCACGGTTTTTGACCAATTTTTGAAAACTTTACATAGCTGTAATTTCAAAACCAGTAGACATATCTCAATAAAATTTGATATTTTTCCAAGTCTAAATGAATAGTACAATTGTACCAAATTTCATGAAAATATGAGATGGTGAGGTAAATTTTTCATTAAAATTGTGTTGATTTGACATGGAATGACTCTATATTACTATCTATAAATAAAAAAACAAACAATTTTTTGTTTTATTTTATTGTTTTTACTATCCAGTATTATATTAACAATACACATATTTTTTGTAATCAAAAATATTGTTGTCTATAATAATTAACATATATTACAAATATTAAAAAAACTGGGTTACACAATCTAACATGCATTCTTCTGATTAACTAACGTTAACGTAATATTATATACACTAGAGAAAAAAAATAACTTAAATATTATTTATATTGAATATATTAACTGTTGCATTCATAAATATTTATTTAATAAATATTTAAAAGCAATCTTTAAACACAGTTAAGTATATTCCCGGGAAAAAATTTCAGATCTGAAGTGATCAGAAATCAGATCGTGGTAGATCTGCATTTTGAGACATCATATTTTTTCACCGGTTTTTGATCTGTGGAGACCTGCAAAGATCTACAACGATTTACAAAGATCTCTGAAGATCGTTGTCACGTTTGAAAATTCATGAACTTTCAAATCTCTATCACGATCTTTAGAAATCTTTGTAGGTCGTTGAGGATCTTTGCAGGTCTCCACAGATCAAAAACCAGTAACAAAATATGATGTCTCAAATGCAGATTTATCAAGATCTGATTTGATCACTTCAGATCTGAAATTTTTTCCCAGGTTATTATTTTTATACGATGGCGTAGCTATATCTGATGAAAACAGTTTATTACAGCGCAATTTTCAAAGCTCTGTAATTATATAAGTTAAAGGCACCAGTTATGACCGCTATGAGAGCAAGTTTTCGTTTTTTTTTGGATTAATGGGCTTTTTTGTAATTCTCATGAGCTCATGTTACTAATAAAACAAGTAACTCTTTATTTAATCAATTTAATTACCAAAGTCACCAAATATAGTTTGTTTTTTAAATTATTGCCTTTTATTTTGTTCATGTTTTTTCTCCAGTAATGGCAAAGGTAAAACCAGTAATGAGCACGCAGTGATGGACACTTGCTAATGATTACAAAATGATAAGTATTACGACAAAAGATATAAAAGAAAGAATCGTCAAATTTGAAACAATGTAAAGCAGTTGCTATGATAATATAATAATTAATTAATAAATTATACTAATAATTAGTTTAAATGTCCACCATTTTGACACCTATTCGTCGATTGTCATCAAATCAGGCTGTAAGATAATTAAATGTATGTAGATTAATATTAAGAAATGATAGTAATCAAATATCAACACATATTTCTAATTCAGTACATTTAATTAAAAATTTGCCATTACTGGAATCCTTGCTAAGACTGGTACCACTACCTTATTTATGAATATAAAAAAAAAACATTTTAAAACTTGAAATCTCTACTTTCTAATTATTTTTCCAGAATGGAATTGTATTAATTCTTCATAGTCAGGCGATTATAAAGTGAATTTCATAGGATATTATAAAAAAAATCGTAGACAAAATCCGTCAAGAGTGGTGGTACTGCAGTACCCCCCTTAAGAGGTCTTAAGATTGTGACAGTGAATTTTGCGTTTTGCCCAATCAGTATTACGCCTCTTATGTTAGCTGTCACTGTACAATCTTAAATGAAACAGACCATAGGATTGTTTATAATTTGAGTTATTTAACATATAAGCACAATAATCTTCCACTGATGAGGTATTTTTTTACTGAGATTTAAAGAAATTACTTCACTGGGGTCTCATATTTATTTTAACTCTTGTTTTGTATGTTTCCTTCCAATAGCTACGCCCTTAAAAACATAGATAATAAATATTGAAACTACAATCTTAAATTATATATAAAAATAATAAATTCGTGTAATATTTTATCCAATTACTTATTTTTCACAGAAAGCAGCATACAGTAACCATTTGTAATTGTATTTATGGCAAGATTGCAACATTTTCATACATATTAATAAACATTTCTTATTATGAAATAATTCTCAAATAAATAGAATAAAAATTGATTTAGAAACTACAATATTATTTACAGTTACAGTGATGTAAAATTCTTCTGGCATACACAAATCTTAATGTCTAATTATTATTAATAAAATAATTGAATAAAATAAAAATGATAATTAATAAGGGTGAAAATAAATTTTTCCACCTATTTCAAGTATTACGTAAGCGGGCTTCGGGGGTGGGAGCGATAAATTTGTTCTTACTTTTGCTGACAATGGGAGTGGAGGAAACCCAAAAATCTTACATAAAGTAAAAAACTATAAAAACATAATATATTTGCTTCCTCGCAATATCGAAGATACGAGAAGCTTTTTTTTAAATGAGACAAAAAAAATTGTTCTCCGATTTCAAAATTTTAAATTGATCTGAACACTTTTCGTTCCGTGTCTGTCTGTATGTCCGTCTGTCTGTCTGTGTGTGTGTGTGTGTACGGGGGAAAATCTTGTCTACAGTTTTTAATGCAAGAAGATTCGCTAGTTCGTAGTGCAATATGATTTGTTACTACTAAAGACGATTATAAACATTTCGAAGCAATTTATTATATTATTATATACTTATTTGAAGTTATTCATAGTTGTTTTTCAATTACGCTAAAGAAGTATAACTCAATTTTTTTCTTACAAAAGGTGGAGGGGGTTGAAATCAATGGAAATATGCTTACGTAATACTTGAACGCTCCCTAATATAAATTTTAAAAATATGTTAATATACAGGCTGAGTCATTTTAATTGACCACTCGAAATAACTCGCGCGGGAAGCGCGATCGAGAAAAGTTGTAGGGTTCGAAGGGGGACATCCAATGGTGACCTTTGGTTTGACCTTGAACGTGATCTTGAAGGTTATTTGAAGGTCAACTTTGGTTTTTTAAATGGGAACACCCTTTTTTGACCCCGGCAATGGAAAGAGCGGGAAATTTTATGTCCAGATACGACCTTGCCGCCAAGGTCAGACCTTGCTCAGTTGGCTAACGGGGCTCTAGCTCATCTGGACTGCATCTTTTGAAAAAAGATTGAGTGTAAAAGTTTCTGGATTTTTTCCCAGCTTTCCAACAAACTACGTAACGAAAGAATCCAGAAACTTTTACACTAATCTTTTTTCAAAAGACGCAGTCCAGACGAGCTAGAGTCCCGTTAGCCAAATTAGCATATCTGGACGTAAAATTTCCCGCTCTTTCCATTTCCGGAGGTCAAAAAAGGGTGTTCCCATTTAAAAAACAAAGTTGACCTCCAAATGACCTTCAAGGTCACGTTCAAGGTCAAATCCAAGGTCACCATTGGATGTTCCCCTTCGAACCCTACAACTTTTGTCCGAAGAGTTTGTCTCGATCGCGCTTCCCGCGCGAGTTATTTCAAGTGGTCAATTAAAATAACTCACCCTGTATATTGATTTATATGTAGTCAAAATATATGATATAAATAGGGCCAAAGATTGGAGAGTCCCTGACTACACTTTTTATTTTTAAATAAAATAACATCTACAAAAAATACCCATTCAAATATTTTACGTCTATACAAAATATTTACAATTTTACTAATTTTAATCCACATGCCTAACTTTCTTTACATACACAGTAAAAAATAAAATAATGCCCAAAATATTTAAAAACTATTAATTTAATTTTATACCTAACATACAAAAAAATCTAAGTTCACAATTTTAAACATACATAATAAAAATAAATTTATATATTTTAATAATGTCTACATTATTATTTCATCTAATATTTACATTATATTACATTTATATTTAGGTTTTATTGACATTAACGTACAGAGGAAAGTTGAGATGAATATAAAATAAATAAATATCTGTAAGAACTAGCACATGGGTCAAACCATATCAAGTGGTCCAAAATTAAATTGAATTGTTGCTTGACCATTCAAAAAAAAAGATTTTTGTGTGTAATTATCCTAACATGTTGATAGTTCGAAATGACCATTATTTTAATTTTGTTTTATATTTTCGCGTGACGACCATATTTGTTCTACATGTCGCAGCATTTTTTGCACAGAGTTTGTAGAAACTAGAATATCTCAGCTTCTATCAAACCTTTTAACATGGAACTAAAAGCAAATTGTTCATGAAAAATGGGCTAAAAGATTGCTTTTAGTCATTTTCACCTAAATGTAATCCTAAAGGGTAAAATTTCTCTTTAAAAAAAAAAACAATTTTCAAGGGGATGTTTTTGCAAGAAGGGGAAAAGTTAACAAATCAAGTTATTTATTACAAATAGGTGGATACTAGTTGTGTTCACACACCAAAGTTCAACTCTGAGACTTGCCCTCCTTTATTTAAAAAAATTCTCAAAATTTGAAAATTCAAGTAAATCGCACTCTTCAAAGTTAAATAACTCTAGTGTGGGTCCAGATAAAAATCTGAAATTTCAGCTCATAATAGTACTACATAATGGTATATGGTACCAACAATTTTGAGATTGAGATTTAATTACAAGCAGTGATATTGCAAGCACAATATTTAATAAAAGTTCATGTGTCAACTTACTACTATTAGTATCTTTTTACTATTGTTAATAGAAGAATGGTTAAATAAAGAAAAAAAATGTATTTAAAATCACTTCCGGTTGAACCGGAAGTAATATCAACTTTTGTTGTTTACTTTTATTTTTAGATAGAAAATTATATCAGCTTTAAAAAAGTATTACTTAAAATAACTTAAAACAAAGATTTAATTATTTAATCAAAATCACAACATGTATGCATACGCTCTTTGAAAAATGCTTTATTGTGCTTACAATATCACTGCTTGTTTACTCTCAAAATTGTTGGTACCATATCCCTTTATGTAGTACCTATGCGTTAAAATTTCAGATTTTGATCTGGTCCTCCACCGAGTTAATTTAGCTTAGAAAAGTGCCATTTTCTCGAATTTTCAAATTTTAATAATTTTTTAAAATAAATAGTATCCACCTATTTGTAATAAATAATTTGATTTATTAACTTTTCCCCTTCTTGCAAAAACATCCCCTTTTTTCAAAAAAAGAGAAAAGAATCGAGGCTGAAATTTCACCCTTTAGGATTACATTTAACTGAAAATGTCTGGAAGTAATCTTGTAGCCCATTTTATTTTTGAACAATTTTATTTTAGTCCCATGTTAAAAGGTTTGGTAGAAGCTGAGATATCCTAGTTCCGCAAACCCTTTAAAGTGCAAAAAAATGCTACAACCTGTAGAACAATAGGCATGATGCCTAATTTTTTAAAACTATTATATAATGATCTTACGTGTCTCTTATTTCCAAAAAAATGCTTATTTCTGGAAAAAATATAGGTTTAATCACAAAAATTGACTCTTTTAAAATTAATTTTGAATTTGGCGCCAAAACGCTCGCAGGTGGCATGTGACGTCACGCCTATGTAAACACTCCTTGTCAACTATAATAAATCCTTGTTCCATCGCTAATGTTTCTCGGTTTTACTTTTGGTAACACAAAACTGAGCAAATTGATAATTTAAAACCACAAAATAATTCATAAACAGTGCAGATATTAATGAAACAAAAATGACGTTTACGTAGCCGTGACGTCATCCACTCTGATTGGTGTTTTATCAAACATGGCGGATTGCTGTATTTTGCGTTTTTATTTTAACAAAAATCATATTAATCTCGCTTTTAATATAAAAATAAATATATTTTTTAGAATCTTTTTAACTTATTTCATTATTTAAAATCATAATTTCACTGATACTTTGTTACTGGCATCATGCATATTCTGGTCGTTACGCGAAAACAAAAAACAATAAAATTAAAATAAAAGTCATTTAGAACTATCAACATGTTAGGTTAGTTACACACAAAAATCAATATTTTTTTAGAATGATCGATCAACCATTGCTGGACCATTTCATATGGCTGACCCATTTATAAAAGAATTAAGGTCAGGATTTCAATTGTTATGTATAGTAAGTATATGTATGTTATATAAAAAAAATCAAATAGACTTTCCTCTATACCCACAATTATATTAATCTTTCCAACTGTAAATTACAAAAAAAAAATGTATTCAATTTTAATATTTATAATTATAATGCCCGCTATTATGAAGAATTTCTTCTCAAATAATTGCGTAGAAATTAAATTGCTAACAAACAAAAAAACTTATAGAAAGATGTGCGTTTGGTATTTGTTGAAAAGAATAAATTTTTTATAATATCAGGTATTAGGTAAACTAAACGAATACAAATTAAAATTTCCATTTTTTGCTCTAAATCCATATATGTAAAAGACAGAATATATCCAAAAAGTTGTCTAAAATATTAGAAAATTATTTTATAGGTTGTAACTAAAGTTTCATTCAAATCTATCGTAGCCCAATCATTTTAGATTTGTTCACGAGAAAAACTGTCGAGTTAAAACTTTTGACGTAGTTGAGTGTCCCCCAAGGAGTAGATGAAGAAATCACATTCTTGCCAATTAATTAATTATCGGAAGTGTCCGCCATATTGGATTTTGTGTTTTTGTCGATTTCCACACATATTTTGCATTTCTCGGCAAAAAAGGTAAGTAACAAATTTGTAGAGAATATAATTCTCTACAATCTTTATGCAAACAATATTGTTGAAAAAATATTATGTATTGTTAATAATAAGCAATAAAAGATTATATTAAAAATTAAGAGAATGGCGCAGTTTTTTAAATTTTTGGGCCAAAAATTTAAAAAACTGCGCCACTCTCCTAATTTTTAACACTTTTTGCTTATTATTAGTAATAAATAATGTTTTTTCAACAATAATGACTGTATGAAGATTGTAGAGAATGAAATTCTCTACAAATTTATTACTTACCTTTTTTATCAACAAATGCAAAATACGTGTGCAAATCAACAAAAACACAAAATCCAAGAAAGCGGACACTTCCGGTAATTAATTAATGAGCAAGAATGTAATTTCTTCATCTACTCCGTGAGGGACACTCAACTACGTCAAAAGTTTTGACTCGACAGTTTTCTTGCATCTTACATTGAATTTGATCTAAAATAATTGGGCTAATCGGGCAAAATTTTGCAAAACGGGACCTATATTGGATAACTATTGTTTTTATTATAAATGCAATAAATAATTTTTTATTAAAACATAATATGACATTCAATTATTTGATGATATTTGATAATACAGTATTCAACTATCTGCCTCTTGCTTAAATGGTTGTTGAAATCATATAATATAACTCAGGTATAGTCTGATGCGAGGAATTTACTAGCCACATCATGTCAGTACATCAATGGAAATTCTGACTTGGTACTGTTCAATGTTGACGTATTTGTAACTGCAACTGAGATAAGGAAAAATATTAATGATGATAAAATGCACACACCCAATGCCCGGTATTATAAATAATTTGTTTGAGTGCAAAAGAAAATTAGCTTCCAGCAAACGCTATCTGCTAGGTATTAAATATAAATGACAACACACTCACACTTGGCAGTTCTGGTTAAACATTGGTCACGTTCACGACTGACCAAAAAACAGTGAACAACGAGCTTTGATTGATTGATTTATGGAATTTCTGGTGGATTGTACCAGAAATTTAAAGAATTTCATTTTTTTAAGCGTGTAAGGAAGTGAGACATAAGTAACCATAAAGAGATGGAAACTAGTGTTCTGACAGAAACGCTCAACATGAAGTGAACAAAAAAGTTATTTGGTTAGCCTGGTCACTTCTAGTTACTTCTTTCTCACTTCCTTACACGCTTAAAAAATGACATTCCATAAATTTCTGGTACATTCCATCAGAAATTCCATGAATCAACCAATCAAAGCTCGTTGTTCACTGTTTTTGGCCAGTCGTGAACGTGTATTGTGTCTCTGTAGAGAAAATAAATGATAAAATGTTGTTAGTTTTCATTCTAACCCCACTTTGTAGCACCTATGATAACTGTCTGTCAAGATTTAGTTTGGTGAAATACCAAATAGGAATGTTATTGACAAACTGCAGATGCCGGTGACATAAAATGGTGGCATGTTTCTATTGGACAATCAACTTATGAAACGAACTAATTCTTTGTGGATTTAAATATATTTCCTTTCGTGAACTTTTATATAATATTTTTCTTCCGAACAGTCATTCGAAGAAAAATATAATAAGAATTAAAGATTCTTTATAAAATTCTGCGTCAAAATTCCATATGCTCTATTCGGCTAAACCCCAGCCTACTTTCACAATTGAAAATACTAATTTTTAGCAAAATTTTTGGAAGACTGTAGCTTCCTGACGAAGAATTTCCGGACACCGGTTCACATAAAGTTTTTTGCTTAGAATTACATCCTCGATTTATTGTAATTTTTTTTACACTAGTTGTAAATCAACCTGTACAGGGTGGGGCATTTAAAGTGTTACAGTTGATTATCTCAGAACCATCGCAAAAATGAAAAAAATGTTTCAATCAAAAAATGTTTGGTTGTGAGGGGGTAATCGAATAGTAATATTTATTTGCTATTTTAACGTGGCCTTCAAGGATATTTGAAGGTCAACATCATTTTTTTTAAATATGAACCTATAGTTTTTATTTAGTAATCTTATTCTAGGTGAAAAAACACGAATCTTTCATTGAAAACTTTTTTTCGAACAACCTAAGCTTTCCAAGGTATCTGACAAAATAATTCGAGATTTTGAACTTTCAAGAATTTTTTACTCAAAAACCACAAACTTTAGAAAAAAAGTACAGGATACACAAAATATTTATTTTGGTCTAATAAAGCTTGGAGAGTTATTTAAAAAAATTAAAAAAATTTTTTAAATGTTTTAAAAACTTTTTCTATTTATTTTATTTTAGCAAAAATAAAAAAAAGTACGCAATGTTAAAAAAGTTATAGAATAATTCTCCAAGTTTCATTAGATCAAAATAAACATTTTTTGTATCTTGTACTTTTATTCTAAAGTTTATGGTTTTTGAGTAAAAAATTCTTGAATGTTCAAAATTTTGAATTATTTTGTAAGATACCTTTAAAAGCTTGGGTTGTTCGAAAAAAAGTTTTCATTGAAAGATTTGTGTTTTTTCACGTAGAATAAGATTACTAAATAAAAACTATAGGTTCCCATTTAAAAAATTGATGTTGATCTTCAAATATCCTTGAAGGCCACGTTAAAATAGCAAATAAATATTACTATTCGATTACCCCCTCACAACCAAACATTTTTTGGTTGAAACATTTTTTTCATGTTTGCGATGGTTATGAGATAATCAACTGTAACACTTTAAATGCCCCAGCCTGTATAATGTTCATTTTAATAACTTTCATACGAACATTTTTTTAGGGCGAGAATAGAACACAGCAGAGCCTGCTTGGGGTGTGCAATTATTCTTAATTTGTATTTGAAACTATACTCAGTTTCATTTAAGAATGCAGTGGTTGCCGGAGTTTTGACGGTACGAATCGTGAATCGTACCGTCAAAAATCCCGGCAATCACTGCAAACTTAAATGAAACAAAGTATACATACTTATAGTATAAAAAGATATTTTGAAATATATTTTCTAAAAAAATATTGTTAAGTTTTGCCTTATATTTATATTTAACCTTAAGAAGTTAATTATATGAATTTAATTTTTATCTACACTCATTGTCAGTATCAATTATGAATATCTTGTTTCACTTTTTAAATTCATTATTTAAGTATAATTTCAGAAATAATATTCTTATCAACTTTTAATAACAACTTATTATTATTTTGTACATACTTTTTGAACGCAGTAGAAACATTTTGTCTCATAAATTAACGTGTATAAATTAGTGAGAAAAAAGTCATTATCATGAAGCTTATTACGTTGACAATATTACTAAGTATTTTTATTTATTTTACTTTTCAATTGTTTAAATTGTTTTTATCCTGCGTTGCACTTTTGTCATATTATAAACTAACAATTAAGTAGCCTTCTTTCGAAGATAACGAGATGTTAATCGTAATGTCAAGTGCAACAAATGTGCGACACGGGATAAAACCCAAAAATACTAACAAGTAACCATTACTCAAGTGCTATTCGCCGATATTCTTAAAACTTTGCATACACGTAGTACATCGAAAAACATTAAACACGTGTTTTTTTTATTTTGGCTAACAAGGCGTTTTAAGGTTAGAAAACGCATTCGAAAGTTTGATACCATTTAGCACAATGCTAACCTAACGCTATTCTTACAGCTAATGACTGACCGAAGGTTCGGTTTCGGTTTCGACAAGTTTCGGACTAAACCCGTGTTTCGGTTTCGGCCAAAAAATAGCCGAAACTGTGTTTTCACGTTTCGCCGAGCGCTCGGTTGTACTCGACTCGATTCGTACGTCCGCCCGAATACTTGGCGTCTTTGCGTGTAACGCATTTATCAGTTAGTCAGTTCCTCAAAACAATAAAATAATTATATTTATTTGGCATATATTCTAGAAATATCTATAAGTTATATATATTTCTAAAATACATGCCAAATAAATGTGATTCCACTGATTTCTGGTAATTTTATGTTCGTTGTGCAGAAATAATGTTTTTCTTTCTATGAAACAGATATTTTATAAAACTTTTTTGTTGTTGTAATAATAAATGATTCATAATAAATTATACTACATAAAATATTCATAATATATGCATGGGCGCCGGCAGAATTTCTTCCAGGGGGGTGCATCTTTTAGTTCAATAGTTCCCGATACACTTCAAATACAGTATACACTGTTCTAAAAATCAGATTGTACGATTTTTATGTTTAATAATTTACGTTTGCAATACTTTATTCCCAATTTTGAATTTATTTTACTAAAGATATATTATATTGATTTTTTTTTTGTTCACATGAATGCAATATGCCTGCCAAAAGGGCGTGATTTTTGTATTATTTTATAATACAACAGAAAGGAATGTCACAGATTTTATATGAAATTGAAATATATTGCTTAAATAACTATACAATAAATAATGTATCATTGAAGATGTCTCATAATTTCACATTTAAAAATATCTACCTTGTCTATAAATTAATAACGAATTAAAAATTGCCGCAGTTTGCATTTCTATAGTTTGATGAAAAAATAGTAATACAAAATTACTAATTAAACAATTTAACTATACATTAAAAATCCAACAATCCAATATATCTAAATCAATAAATTGACATCGTTTAGTCCGGAAACAATTCTATGAACTAAAAGAACGAACTAGTTCATTAAAAACCACTGAACTATAGGGAGCGCTCTCTGTCATGAACTAAAATGCCCAACTCTATAGTGTTTAATGTTTTTCGATATACTACGTGTGTGCAAAGTTTCAAGAATATCGGCGAGTGGCACTTAAGTAATGTTACTTGTAAGTTTAACCTTTTAAAACGGGGATTTTTACGTTGAAATCGACCATTTTATTTACACAAAATTTGTAGATAAAATCAATTAATTTCTCACGTGGCGTGCCCGATCAAGTTGCCGGTCGATACATCGACCAGTCCCGTCCGTAACGGAAAGTCCACTGTAAAAAATTCAGTTTGACGATTTGAGGGGTTTTTCCTACGTAATTTGATGCGCTGAAAAAAATCTTGGGGGCTAACTTGACCTTCAAAATCGCACTTCAAGGTCAAATTTATTGTTGTTACTATTTTAGCTTCAAAATTGGTAAGCCCACGTATTGTGATTAGGGTTTGCAATCCCGCAATGCGGGATCCCGCATTCCCGCGGGATCCCGCACGTTTTGAAGATCTGCGGATCCCGCACTGAAAGTGCGGGATCCGCGCGGAATTTTTGGACATTGAATTTGTAGGTCGCGTGCGTTTTGAATACTTTTAAAGCGTAAATATGAATAAAAAAAGGTAACAATTTTGAAAAAAAAAATTAAGGTTGAGATGACTGAATATGAAACTAGTGAAGTAAATTATGGGTCATTCTTAGTCAACTCTATCAGAGAAAAACGCTACTTTTACGGATTTTCATAATATTCACATATGTTGTTAAACTTGCTCAAAAAATATAAGCTTCATTCATCATTTCGCAAAATTTTGCGTTTTTTGAAAATTACACGTATTTTAATTTTTGAAGAGATGACGCATATGCATTTAAATAATAATTTTTATCTCCGGATGTACTTATCGTAGCGAAATGATTTTTTTTTAGTTTGGTTCACAAAAGAACGGTCTTTTTGGACATTTTATCCGTTTTTAAGTAAAACAAAAATTTAAATTATTTTTTGTAAAATTTTTTTTTTTTTTGAAATTTGAAGATGTGGTCAGGTGTTTAAAAATCTGAAAAAAATCACAAATATTGCTTATAGTATTCTCTATCATCCCTGCAATTTTTAAGGTGGACATATTTATAACGGCTTCAAAAAAAATTTTAAGATTGCTATATAGAGGTCACGCGCACTATACATTGATATGCCGTAATGAATTCGGATGTAAATGTTAAAATTATTGTTGTTTGTGTGTAATATATAGAATTAGTAAATAGATTTAGAAATAAAGTAATCATACAGTGGGTATCAAACTGTTTGTTTCACATATCTAATAAGGTATTTAAATTTAGAATTAATGTATGTAAATTCTCAAAAATTCTTAAAATTAGGAATGTTATCGTATTAAAAAAACCTTTAAAATTAATTATATCGTCTCTTGTGTTAGTTATTATCTCTGAAAATTACATGTGGTCACTTTAGAAGCTGTTTCAATTATTGTTAGCCAAAAAATACGCATAGAACCCTTCATTTCAATTAAAACTAATTTGATCTATTTAATATTCAGAGACAAAACAGAGCAATATTATAAAATTATCCACCAACATCCACTTTTTATATTAATGATTCGTGTATTCTAATTGTTTGAAAAAAACCCATTTCTTATAACTGAGTTTAACGTGATCAATATGTTATGTTGAGAGAGGGTTAATAGAAAAACTTTTAAGTAAATTATATTTTCTTAAAATTTTAAAAAATCCATCCAATCTCCCAAATTTAATTTAATTTTTTTGGTTTATTCGTATTTATTAAATTAAAATTAATTATATGAGTCGTTTTTAAAGTGACAATCTTGCGATATGTATATGATAGACAACTTTTTAGATTTTATTTTTGAGAAACTACACCAGAATTATGATATTCTGAAAAGAAACAGAAATAAAAATCAGTAGAAATGTATGTATATATGTATATATGTATACCTTTGTGTATATGTGAAACAAACAGTTTGAAACCCACTGTATGATTACTTTATTTCTAAATCTATTTACTAATTCTATAGATTACACACAAACAACAATAATTTTAACATTTACATCCGAATTCATTACGGCATATCAATGTATAGTGCGCGTGACCTCTATATAGCAATCTTAAAATTTTTTTTTTGAAGCCGTTATAAATATGTCCACCTTAAAAATTGCAGGGATGATAGAGAATACTATAAGCAATATTTGTGATTTTTTTCAGATTTTTAAACACCTGACCACATCTTCAAATTTCAAAAAAAAAAATTGATTTTACAAAAAATAATTTAAATTTTTGTTTTACTTAAAAACGGATAAAATGTCCAAAAAGACCGTTCTTTTGTAAACAAAACTAAAAAAAAATCATTTCGCTACGATAAGTACTTCCGGAGATAAAAATTATTATTTAAATGCATATGCGTCATCTCTTCAAAAATTAAAATACGTTTAATTTTCAAAAAACGCAAAATTTTGCGAAATGATGAATGAAACTTATATTTTTTGAGCAAGTTTAACAACATATGTGAATATTATGAAAATCCGTAAAAGTAGCGTTTTTCTCTGATAGAGTTGACTAAGAATGACCCTTATATCTCTTGTTCACGATTAGTTAAGTGGTTACACTGAGTACGACTCAGGCGACGAAAGAACTTCGAACAGCCCCCAGATTACAAAAAAAAACATAAAAAATACAAAATACAAAAATTTAGAAGAAGAATAGCAGATTAAATAAAAGTTAACCACAAAAATTTAATACACAAAATTCGATCTACACGATATTTTTTTGACAGTATTATCCCTAAAATACAACCGTAAATAATGATATTTAGTGGTTTAGTTTTACGTGACATACCGTATATACTAGGGTGTTTTTTTTTAAATTTATTTTTATTTTTTCGGTCCCGCTAGCCTATGTTTTAGTTTTGGATCAAAAGTTAATTGTCCCAAAATTTCAGACTCATAGATCAAACCTGTGGACGGCGCAAACCGAGTCATTTTCCCATTTGATTAACATCGGAAAAATTACTTTTTTACTTATGCGTGAATATCTGGTTAAAAAAGTTATTTATTTTAATTTCTTACAGCAGCATATCATAGAGAATTAAATTTCTTACAAAAAAGATTCCAAGTGCTCAAATCATAGATCGAATATTTTTAAAGATAGGTATGTTCGTTTAAACATTATCATAAAAAGTAAAATCCAATGTTTATAATTTTTAAACAAACATTTCTTAAAATTTATTGGATTTATGAATTGAGTACTTAATTCTCTACAAAATATTGCCTTGAGAAATTTAAAAAAAAAATTGTTTTCGACGAGATATTCACGCGTAAGTAAAAAAGTAATTTTTCCCATGTTAATCAAATGGGAAAAAGACTCGGTTTGCGCCATTCACAGGTTTGACCTATGAGTTTGAAAATTTGGGACAATTAACTTTTTTTTTGTTAACTAAATAATAGTAACTTTAAGTATGAATAACAAAATTTTTGAAAAAACTGCGGGATCCCGCGGGATTTGAGGATTTCCCGCAAAATTCCCGCGGGAAAAAAAAGTCTGCGGGATTGCAAACCCTAATTGTGATGCGTTGAGTATGGGAAAAATAACGATATGGATCACAAATGTAACCCTCGGTTTCAAAAAAAACAGGTCGCCACCTGGCGGGTGAGCGGTGAACGACGAGGTAGACAGACGTCTTGTTATGCGGGCTTTTCAAATATATACAACGCGGAGGGTGTATTCGTGTGAGTAATGTATGTATAATAATAACATGTATGTATAATAATAACAATAGTAAATCCTCCACAAGAAAGTGCTAACCTGTTAGTAGGAACTAACGATAATTTCAATTTTCGGCCTTACATTCACCTTGAAAACGATTTTTGCGAGACGTAATACTGTTTTTTCATGTTCAGTGCATCATAAAAAAGGTATGCTGTCGAATTAGCCAAAAAGAAAGTTGACCTTGAAATGCGATTTTCAAGGTAAAATATGCCTCCTGAATCTGTTTTACTATTTTTTTCGTATTCAGCGCATCAAATTACGTAGGAAAACATAAAGTATTTTGTGTCCTATGGGTGGTCGATATTTCGACCTCTTCCGTCCTGGTTAGGTTAAAAACTGGGTATTTTCTAATGTTTATTAGTTAAGTTATCAAATACAAATCCAAAAATTCAACTTTACTTTTTAGTTCTTACAATCAAAATTCAATGTGTAACAAAATGTAGCCCTAAAGAATACAAACGGGAAAAAATTGTCTGCGTTTGTAACGCAACTTACTGCGATACTATCGAACCGCTTCCACACATTTGGGATTCCGACACTTACTTTATATACACTTCAACTAAAAGTGGATTAAGATTGGAACAATACAGAGGAAAATTTAATGGTATGATAAAAATTTCCTTTTAAGTGTTTCCACTTTTAAATAAGTTGTACTTTGTAGAAAAAATTAAAAATGGCACCATAATTATTAATCAAGCAAAACAATTTCAAGAAATAGTTGGTTTTGGTGGAGCCATCACCGACGCAGCTGGTATTAATATTAATTCATTGACTAAAGAGGCTCAAGACAATTTGTTGAAGTAAAATAATCAAAGTCATATTAGTACAGTCAAAGCGTCATTTAACCGTGCATTTTGAGTAGAGTAGGCAGCGATTTTTTAAGGGTTTCGTAGGGGGGTCGGTCGTGAGTCTAACACTGAGTTTTCGGGACTGTGAACGATGCCTTTTTGGCGCAATTTTAAAATAAGGGTGCAATAGTTTTTACTTTTTTTTATACATACATGAAATGTTTAGTTGTAATCGAATAATAATATTTATTTGTTACATTAATGTAGCCTTCAAGGTTATTTGCCGGTCAACATCATTTTTTTTTAAATAGGAACCTATAGTTTTTATTTAGTACTTACACTAATTCTACGTGAAAAAACACGAATCTTTTATTGAAAACTTTTTTTTGAACAACTCAAGTTTTCCACGATATTTAACAAAATAATTCGAAATTTTGGACTTTCAAGAATTTTTTACTCAGAAACCATCAACTTTAGAAAAAAAGTAAAACACAAAAAATGTTTATTTTAGTCTAATTAAACTTGGAGAATTATTTCAATAATTTTATAACTTTTTCTGTTTATAAAAATAATAATAATAATGATCTTTATTCAATAAAAACTTGTACAGGCACTGAATGTGTTAATAATTATAATATTATACATTCAACGTAAGTTTTTTTATAGCATATTATTATATTTTTTTTAACAAAAAATAATACGAAATGTTAAAAAAAATACTAGAATAATTCTCCACGTTTTATTAGACCAAAATAAACATTTTTTGTATGTTGTACTTTTTATCTAAAGTTGATGATTTCTGACAATGAGTAAAAAATTGTTGAACCTTCAAAATCTCGAAATTATTTTGTTAGATATCTCGTAAAGTTTGGGTTGTAGAATAAGATGACTAAATGAAAACTATAGGTTCTTATTAAAAAATAATTATGTTGACCTTCAAATAACAAATAAATATTGCTATTCGATTACCCCGTCACAACCAAACAATTTATTCAAATATGCGATGGTTCTGAGATAATAATCTGTAACACTTTTAATGCCCAACCCTGTACAGTTGATTTGTTGCCACATACATATAAATATTAGGGTGTTTTTTTTATTTTATTTATTTTTTATTTTTTCGGTCCCGCTGGTCTGTTTTTACTTTGGATCAAAAGTTAATTATCCCAAAATTTCAGACTCATAGATCAAACCTGTGTGGACGGCGCAAACCGAATCTTTTTCCCCATTTGATTAACATGGGAAAAATTACTTTGTGAATATCTCGTTGAAAAATTTATTTATTTTAATTTCTTACAGCAGCATATCATCGAGAATTAAATTTCATACAAAAAAGATCCCAAGTGCTCAATTCATAAATCGAATATTTTTAAAGATATTAAACATTATCATAAAAAGTAAAATCCAATTTTTATGATAATTTTTAAACAAACATTTCTTAAAATTTATTGGATTTATGAATTGAGCACTTAATTCTCTACAAAATATTTCCCTGAGAAATTTAAAAAAAAATTGTTTTCAACGAGATATTCAGTAAAAAAATAATTTATCCCATGATAATCAAATGGGAAAAAGACTCGGTTTGCGCCGTTCACAGGTTTGATCTATGAGTTTGAAATTTTGGGACAATTAACTTTTGATCCAAAGCTAAAACATAGGCCTGCGGGATCGAAAAAATAAAAATAAAAAAAATTAAAAAAACACCCTAATAAATATATTAAAAATAAATATTGCGGTGGGTTAAATAAGGCAAATTTAAAAATATAAGCAAGCCACATTATTTCTTTTGTCAGCTGCAGTGGCATGGGGATGAGTTAAAGACCTACTTTTTAAAATATTTACTGCAAACATACACACGATTTTTCCAATATACAGGGTGGCCCGGTTTGGGATACAGATATTTTAAGAGCTGATTCCTATTGTGGGTGAAAAATTGTACGGGAAGGTGGGGTCTATCTTCAACACTCTCTGAGCTACAGGGTGTTTAAAAACTTCCTTCAGAGTAGTACTTACAAACAAAGATTATCTCATAACTTCCAAAGTAATGTAACTAGAGCAACTACAATGAGTCAGTTTCATAGGTAATTAACTAACGTATTTTTCAGTATTAGCGTTATTGCAGACCGTGTTTCCAGTTCAGAGTTATTGCTCATAAAAGTCAAAAATACATTTATTTTTTTTAAAATGACATTTTTCCCCAAAAGTACCTATAATATGTGGTATTTTTTATCATTAATTTGGTGAGTCATAATGTTACCTACAAATTCACTATACAAAGTTTGGATCTGGGTCTTCCAGTTTTCCAGTTATACGTTTATCTAAATAATCTCCAAAGTGACTATTTTGTTACCTATCCTATTAAATGAAACAGTCATTTTTTTGTTTATTTATAATTACATAATTAGTTTTATAATTATGTAAATTAACATTAACAATAAAATTATGTAATTATAAACAAACAAAAATTATGACTGTTTCATTTAATAGGGAAGGCAGCAAAATAGTCACTGGGAATTATTTAGATTTTATAACTGGAAAACTGTAAGACCCAGGTCCAAACTTTGTATAGTGAATTTGTAGGTAACATTATGACTCACCAAATTAATGATAAAAAATACCACATATTATAGGTACTTTTGGGGAAAAATGTCATTTTCAAAAAAAGAAATGTATTTTTTGACTTTTATGAGCAATAACTCTTAACTGAAAACACGGCTAGCAATAACGCTAATACTGAAAAATACGTTAGTTAATTACCTATGAAACTGACTCATTGTAGTTGCTCTAGTTACATTACTTTGGAAGTTATGAGATAATCTTTGTTTGTAAGTACTACTCTGAAGGAAGTTTTTAAACACCCTGTAGCTCAGAGGGTGTTGAAGATAGACCCCACCTTCCCGTACAATTTTTTACTCACAATGAGCCAAGAAATCAGCTCTTAAAATATCTGTTTCCCAAACGTATTAATTAATTTATGTTAAAAACATGAAAATATGAAATAGGTCGTACTTTGCTGACGATGGAATTCGATACAATATTCTTCGAGTACCTATGGCCAGTTCGGATTTTTCAACACATACTTACTCTTACGCAGAAGTCGAAAATGACACGGAACTAATTTATTTTAATCTTACAGATGAAGATATTCATTTAAAGGTTCCAAATAAAAGACAATTTTTTAATAATTACGTTAATATAACATATTTTGTGATTAGATACCTTACATTAAAGCTGCCCAAGCTTTCAGTTCTGATGAAATTAAATTACTGTCAGCACCTTGGTCTGTTCCACCATGGATGAAAACAAATAATCAATATACCGGCTTTGGTATTTTGAAGACAAAATATTATCAAACATGGGCAAACTACTTTGTTAAGTAAGGAACACTTTTCATTATGTTTATGTTTTTTAGACAAAATACTGAAAACTTTACCAATTTCTTTGGGTGCTTTATTACTTTCTTATACCATTTATATGAAATATACAATAGTATAATTAAGTACCTATAATGAAGCCGATTTTTTTCGAAATCCGGATTTTGATGGAATTATCCATTTTGACCATCTCCGAATCCATTCAGACTATTTTCGCCATGATGTCTAAATAAACATTTGATTTTTGCAACCCAAAAAGTGAATCTTTTTTTTTTAATTCGACTTCTTTCTCATTTTCGTTCATTTTTTCATACTTTAAACTGTTTTTTACTCAAAACTATACTTTTTTATTGATGTAAAATATGTAAATGACTGAAGGAGTCAAAAGGAGGTTAAGAAAAGAATTTCTAAGACATAAAACAATATTTTAATTAGCATTAAAACTCCAAAAACTTTACGTAAAATCTATTTTTTCCAATTTTGAGCTCAAATTAGAAACTCTTCAATTCGAAACTCATCGCATGTCCATTCGCCGGTTTTGAATGCATAAAAGGAATGTACTAGGGCCCCCTCAAATGCCACAACATATGACAATGCTCAAAGTTTGTGACGCAGAATGAGGTCTCCTTGTTAGTAAACTTTTTAATATCCTTATGAACTATACAATCCAAAAAGATTTTATGATAATTCATTCAAAGTAAATTGATTCCGTGGTTTTTGTATTTTAGGTGCTTAAGGCATTCTACTATAAATTAATATTCGTTGTCTAAAATTTCAATATTTTAAAGGTTCTTTCAAGAATATAAAAAACATGGATTGGATTTTTGGTTAGCCTCAATACAAAATGAACCAATAAATGGATATATTCCATATTTTATTCTGAACTGCGTAGGCTGGACACCGTGTTCTCAAGCACAATTTTTAACTGAGAACTTAGGGCCAACATTAAACGAAAACGGATTCGGAGATATTAAAATTCTTATTGCCGATGAAGAAAGACCTATTATAGAATGGTGGAGCAAAAATGTAAATATATTTATGTAATACAGATTACAGTAGAATTTCAATAAAATATTTTGTATATGCCTGTGTGCCAAGCTTGAACTGTAAATTGAGAAAATAATATTCTCTATAACTACTAGTCCAGTAACTTTGTCGCCTGAATGTATGGGGTAGTATGCGTTAAATCCGGTAGTTCTGATTTTTTGCAGACTTGTTTATGATGTTGGCCTAATGAATAATCCAAGTTTGTGACCTCGAGCGCCGAACGCAACTTTGTCAAAAATCGAAAAAACCGCGAAAAAATCGTTATTTTTTCAAATTTTGGCGATTTGAACCCTAAAGGACTAGTTTTTGAAAAAACTTTTTTAGTACGTTTTTAAAGTAGACTAAATTTGCTACAATATGATACTAGAATTGTCTCTGTAGACCCAATAGTTTCCGAGATTAAGCTTTTCAAAGTTTATCATTTTTTTCGAACTTCGCAATTTTTTGCAATATTTTAGACGTCACTCGAATAACTCTAGCGGGATGAAGTTCCAATTACCTCCGACGGAGTGTGCTAGTATTGCTCGTGTGAAGTCACGAATCGGAACCTAGCAACTGGTCCCCAGTGCTCCGCCATCTTGTCTATTTTGCTACCTTACCGTGGTTACAGAGACAGCATTAAATATAAAGTTGATCATTCCAGGATCTTCCAAGATCTCTTCTAGTAAGTCGTTCACAATTATCTCTGATAATGAAAACATGTCAACATCGTCGTCACGTAATATTAGATTAAGATTAAATAAACTGGTAAAGTTTTAATTTTTGTCTTCTTAGATTAACTTAGAATTTAATTTATTATTATTGGCATACACTATTTATTATTATTATTATTATTAAATAGTTATAATACAACAGAACATTTAAAATATTATATGGTATGGTGATGAACTATAAAGCCAAAATTTCATGCCTAAGTACTCCAAGCAAAGGAAGATGCTGATAGGCTCATCATCACTACAGCTGTAACTGCTGCCTCTACCTATGATATAGTGGTAGTCGTTGGTGAGGACATTGACTTGCTGATCATCCTTACTGCGATCTCAAACCAACGTGAAATTTTTTACAATAAATGTGGAAGTGGCAAAGCATCAGATGTCATGTATTCCAGCAAAGTTTCTTCAAAATCCTCTTTGAAACCAGAGCTTTTCCTCTTCATCCATGCCTTTAGTGGTTGTGACTCGACATCCTGCTTCTTTGGCTTAGGGAAGATGCAAATGATGTCCATAGTCGAAAAAAATCCGGACGTTGAAAAGCAAGCTGCGATTTTTCTCGACACCAACTCTACACCTGACGAGATAGCAGCAGCAGGAGAGCGAGTCATAATTGCTCTATACGGAGGCAACCCCAACACCCATAACTTTGACGAGCTGCGGTACCAACTATTCACCAGGGCTGCGACGAAAACCAGCTTCAATCTAGCCAGGTTACCTCCTACACGAGACTCTGCTCGATTTCATTCCTTGCGGACATACAGGTAAAAATTTGTCCTTGCATCAATTACATATCATTCATCATTTTCTATTCTCATGTACAATCTTCTTAAAGGTACAGGCGTGGTTGGGAGTCACACTGAACCCTCTCTCCTGGGGGTAGATATCCACGTCACAAGGCCTCAACCCCAAAATGATGACCAGAGATGCAGCCCCACAACACCGCTTGCGGATGATTTCTTGTGGCTGCACGAAGGGTTGTGGGAACGCGTGTAGCTGCAGGAAGGCAGACTTAAAATGCTCATCAGTCTACAGGCACTGCAGGGGGGCCTCTTGTGACAATATACCTGATGTTGCAGAAGTAGATATCCCAGAAGGCGACGATCTGTCCGATGTCGAAATGGAGGATGACTTGTGGGCACAAGACACTGATCTGGTATTATTTAACTAGATAGTGGATATCTATGGAATTACTATTAAACCGGATGGCTAAATTTCATACTTTTTCTAACAGTATCATTTCCATTTGCGCATGCGCGAGACGCAACACTGAACTCAATTTTGATATAATATAGAGGTATGTGACGTGATTCTATAGTTTCTTTATTCAATTGTTAATCAGATTTGACAGTTAATATGCATCTATGGTTGTTTATTTAGTTATTATTTGATAATTAAAATAAATTACAGGTATTCGCGTATTTAATAAGTGTAGTTGTGTAGTTGATATACAATCGAACTTGTATGTATTTATTTATATATTTAACAATCAATTTGATAAATTTGAATTTCGAACATCCGTTGACGCATGCGCATAATCAGTTTCGGTTGTTAGGAAATATTCAATTTCAGCCATCATGTCTGACTTATCATCAGTCCAGCCATGTCAATGGCACAAGACGTCGACGATTCATCACCATCCCCTGATGGGGATATGCCATCCCAATACGTCCAGATACGGACGAACCTCAACCGGGACCTTTCAATAGGGCTAAATTAATTTAATTTTTTGATTTTGAATATTACTCAATTTCCTAACAAATAAACTTATTAACTTTTGTTGTACTTATCTTTTTTACTTCATTATTCGTAGCTTAGCTTAAACATCATCGTTCACACTTCTCATTTTCTTTTTTAACATCCCATCATAAAAGTACAGGGCTTCGATAGTATAATCAGGTTCAAAATTCATTCAGAACGACAGAATTGCAAAAAATTGCAAAGTTCGAAAAAAATGATAAACTTTGAAAGGCTTAATCTCGGAAACTATTAGGTCTACAGAGACAATTCCAGTATCATATTGTAGCAAATTTAGTCTACTTTAAAAACGTACTAAAAAAGTTTTTTCAAAAACTAGTCCTTTAGGGTTAAAATCGCCAAAATTTGAAAAAATAACGATTTTTTCGCGGTTTTTTCGATTTTTGACAAAGTTGCGTTCGGCGCTCGAGGTCACAAACTTGGATTATTCATTAGGCCAACATCTTAAACAAGTCTGCAAAAAATCAGAACTACCGGATTTAACGCATGCGGTGATGTATAAAGTTACTGGACTATACTACCTAAAACATTTTTTTCTTATACGTACCGTTTAAAAAATAATTTAAAAAATTCAAAAATTAAAAAAAATCGATTATTTCCTTAAAATTATTTTTGGGGGAAAAATCAACAGAACATAAATTATTGATAAGAGTATTTTCTACAACTTTAATCTAAAACATTTTTTTCTACTGCGCAACGTTTCAAAAATAATTCGAAAAATTCAAAAATTGACTTAAGTAAACATTAATTAAATTAAAGAACAAAAAAAAATACTTGATAAAAATCGGCGGACCCACTAGCCCTATACAATTCTGATCTTAATTATTATTGGTTGATACTGGAAATCAATAACTCTTATTAATACTAAACCGGTTATCAAATTTCATAACTGTATCACAATGAGTTCTCTAGATATTAAATAAAAACTCAATTTCCGAACACATTATGTTCATATGAAGTTTTTATTTTAAATATTTTTTTCAATATACTGTTCAAGTTTGGCACAACATTGCTGAAACAGCTGTATTTTGGATCCCTTGTAAATGGTATAGCCGGGAAAGCATGCATAAATGGCCCCCAAAGGGAATCAAAAGTCGAGTTAGCCGTTCGAAAGCATACGGTCAAAAAACATTTTTCTCAAAATTTTTAATTGTTAGCCGCCGTATTGGATGAGTTAGGGGGGGAAACGTGCATTTTCGTTTTTATTTTTTTTTCTAAGTTTCTATTATAAAACAAAATCTGAAAAAAATCATATAACTACTTTCGAACATTGTCAACGTGCATGATTTTTTTGAAAAAAATTTTGGGGGGAAATTCAAACTAAAAAAGAATTTTTTTTGAATATTTTCGTATGATAAAACTCAAGTACTATCTCAGTTTTTTTACTATAGACTACTTGGATGGAAAACTATTATTGTGAATTTTTTTAGATTTTTAAAGGCTGTAGCCGGGTAAGCATGCAAAACATGCCTTTACATGGATTTGGCTGATTATTTTTTTGGAAGTCACATTCTATTAAACATTCAACCTGACCAAATATTAGCTCCCAAAAATTTAGTTTTCGAAAAAAAAAATTTTTTTGATTTTCAAAAAAATTTTTTTTTTTGATAATCTGTCAGTCGAATTTGATGGTGCTTGAAATATATTATAGAGGTACTTATGACTCATCAGAGGTAATTTTATTATGATCTTCTGTACATAATAAACCAGAAAAAAAAATTAATAAAATTTCAAAAATCAAAAAAGACCATGTTGTCTTCGGAGGGCAATCACAATTTTTTTATATATTATACCTTGTATGTACCCAAACAACATATCAAAATCCCAAATTGATACAAAGGGTATAACATACTCGTATAAATTCGCATGCGGTCGTATCGGAGTGGCGCGAGCGTGGCGCGGGCGAGTGCAAGTGTCTTAATACTTTTAAAATATCTCTAATTTGTTGCTAAACAGGACTGGGCTAGCCCAGAGGCATATCGAAAATTTGACGGGGCCCATAGTCTGACAAAAACAAAATATAGAGGCCGTAGCCGGAAATATATGGGAACTGCTCCATTGAATTAATTTTACAATTTTTTTCTCATAGGTTGCTTTTTAAGTAAAATTAAATCGGCCTAAAGGTCTGTCTTCAATATATTTATTTTTGCTCAGATAATTTTTATTAAAAAAAAAAAAATCTTGTCTATAGTTTTTAATGGAAGAAGATTCGCTAGTTCACAGCGGAAATGTGATTTGTTACTACTAAAGTCGATTATAAACATTTCTAAGCGATTTGGGGCGATTTTTTGTTACTTAAAAACCAACCTATGAGAAAAAAATTGTAAAATTAATTCAATGGAGCAGTTCCCATATATTTCCGGCTACGGCCTCTATATTTTGTTTATTTCAGGCTATGGGCCCCGTCAAATTTTCGATATGCCTCTGGGCTAGCCCAGTCCTGTTTAGCAACAAATTAGAGATATTTTAAAAGTATTAAGACACTTGCACTCGCCCGCGCCACGCTCGCGCCACTCCGATACGACCGCATGCGAATTTATACGAGTATGTTATACCCTTTGTATCAATTTGGGATTTTGATATGTTGTTTGGGTACATACAAGGTATAATATATAAAAAAATTGTGATTGCCCTCCGAAGACAACATGGTCTTTTTTGATTTTTGAAATTTTATTAATTTTTTTTTCTGGTTTATTATGTACAGAGGATAATAATAAAATTACCTCTGATGAGTCATAAGTACCTCTATAATATATTTCAAGCACCATCAAATTCGACTGACAGATTATCAAAAAAAAAAATTTTTTTGAAAATCAAAAAAAATTTTTTTTTCGAAAACTATAAATTTTTGGGAGCTAATATTTGGTCAGGTTGAATGTTTAATAGAATGTGACTTCCAAAAAAATAATCAGCCAAATCCATGTAAAGGCATGTTTTGCATGCTTACCCGGCTACAGCCTTTGGAGGATCCTAATGAAAAAATTCGAAAACAGTAAGTATATTACCACGATTATATCTCACTGTGACAATGTATACAGGATGATTCAGCACTGTCGTGCCAAACTTGAACAGTAAATTGAGAAAAATATTTTAAGCAAAAAACATTATATGAACATGTGTCCGAAAATTTTTCGTGAGGGGGCTACAGCTCTAAACCATGTAACAAATTTCATAACTGTAGCACAATGGATTCTCAGGATATTAAATAAAAACTAATTTTGACTAAAATCTTTTTGCTTAAAATTTATATTTTTCTCAATTTACTGTTCAAGTTTGGCACGACAGTGCTGAATCGGCCTGTATACATTGTCACAGTGAGATACAATCGTGGTAATATACTTACTGTTTTCGAAATTTAAAAATCTAAAAAAATTCACAATAATAGTTTTCCAATTGACTATTCTATAGTAAAAAAACTGAGATAGTACTTGAGTTTTATCATACGAAAATGTCATATTGACAATGTTCGAAAGTAGTAATATTATTTTTTTCAGATTTTGTTTTATAATAGAAACTTCGAAAAAAAATAAAAACGAAAATGCACGTTCCCCCCCCCCCCCTAACTCATCCAATATGGCGAGTAACAATTCAAAATTTTGGGAAAAATGTTTTTGACCGTATGCTTTCGAACGGCTAACTCGACGTTTGATTCCATTTGGAGGCCATTTTTGCATGCTTACCCGGTTATACCCTTTGAGGTTTAAATATAGACTTTACTGTGTAAGTAATTAATAAGTAATTTTCTACAGATAATGGCCAACCCAAAAGTTGAACAATATGTGTCGAGTATTGGCATTCACTGGTACCTTGATTTTATTTCAAGTCCAAATGTATTGACCAATTTACATAATACTTATCCAGATAAATTCTTAATATATACAGAATCTTCTCTTGGTATTGCTATATCAATTTAATTAATGAAAATACAAATTGATAAATATATTTATGTTAATATTAGGAGGAAAACCTTGGGAAAAGAATGTCGATATAGGTTCGTGGAGTAGAGGTGAAACCTATGCTTCTAGTATCATTGAAGTAAATATATTTTATTTATATATTTTTGTGATGCAACTTAGAAAAAGGTACCTTATATTGAAAATTATTTTTGCTTCCTCGCAATATCGAAGATACGAGAAGCTTTGTGATCGTTTTAAAATGAGACAAAGAAATTATTCTCTGATTTCAAAATTGTAAATTGATCTTTCCGTTTCAGGTCAAGACAAACACTTTTCGTTTCGTTCCGTGTCTGTCTGTCCCCTGAATCCTTGCCACAAGCATAACTCATGAATCACTGAAACTTGGTCGAATGGTTGGGTTTGGCTTGAGGACGATCCCATTTCAAAATCGTGTATAAGGGGGATGGGTGGCATTCCAAAATATTTTTTTTTTTCAAAATATCTCAAGAACGACACATGTTACGTGAAAATTGTATAGAATCTTTTTTGGAGGACATTCAATTTCCTATATACAGGCTGAGTCATTTTAATCAACGCAGTCAAATATTCGAAAAGTAGGCGAAATTGAGAAAAACGTTTCAAACAAAAGTTGCTTGATTTTAAGGGGGTCAAACAATTGTGACCTTGCGGTTGACCCTCAAACCATTTTTCAAGGTCAAATCAAGGTCAACGTTGATTTTTTAAATTAAAATCTATATTTTTTATTGCATATTCGTATTCTACGTGAAAAAATTAGTATCTTTAGTAGGAAATTTTTTTCTTAAAAATGCTTTCTTCTCTCGGTGGAGAGCGCTGTAAGATTAATCAACGAACACAAATATCTGAAAAAAAATACACCTAATAGCTCAAACTACTTTTAGCATTACCCAGAAACAACGGCGTGGACGTAGTAGTTGTGTGTTTCCTTTGGGGTGCTTTTTTAATGTAAGAGGCAAGGGGACTCACATTAAAAAAACACCTCAAATTAAACATACAACTACTACGTCCACGCCGTTGTTTCTGGGTAATGCTAAAAGTAGTTTGAGCTATTAGGAGCAACTTTTTTTCAGATATTTGAGTTCGTTGATTAATCTTACAGCGCCCTCCACCGAGAGAAGAAAGCATTTTTAAGAAAAAAATTTCCTACTAAAGATACTAATTTTTTCACGTAGAATATGAATATGCAATAAAAAATATAGATTTTTATTTAAAATATCAAAGTTGACCTTGAAAAATGGTTTGAAGGTCAACCGCAAGGTCACCATTGTTTGACCCCTTTGAAACCAAGCAACTTTTATTTGAAACGTTTTTCTCAATTTCGCTTACTTTTCGAGAAATTTGACTGCGTTGATTAAAATGACTCAACCTGTATACGTTTGTTGTAAAATATTCCCTTACAAAGATTTATCTCAATCATTTTAGATTTTTCACGAAAAAACTGCCTAGTTTTGAGGCAGTTGTGTGTCCCCGGCAGAATAGTTGATCAAATCACATTCTTGCCCATAATTAATTACCGGAAGTGTCCGCCATCTTGGTTTTTGTGTTTTTGTCGATTTGAACGCGTATTTTGCATTTCTCGATAAAAACAACTTTGTAGAGAATTTAATTCGTTACAATCTTTATAGTCAATACTGTTGAAAAACACTATTTATTGCTAATAATAAGCAAAAAGTGTTGAAAATTAGAAGAGTGGCGCAGTTTTTTCAACTTTTGTGCCATTTTTATTGAAAATAAGTGGCATATTTAAATGACAAAGTTGTAGAGGACTCAATTTTCAACAGCTTTTGTACAAACAAGTTTTTCGTACGACGTGTAGATGACGGCCGAGAACGCGCTCATCACAGCTACGATTTTTTATGGTTGAGCCTGAATATGGATTATTTAAAAAAAAATAATAATTTGGCAACACTGTCACTGAATCAAAAGCAGTTTTTTTTGCATCACATCGAATTTGATCTAAAATGATCGGGCTACTATACATATATACAGAGTGAGTCATTTTAATCAACGCAGTCAAATATCTCGAAAAGTAAGCGAAATTGAAAAAAACGTTTCAAACAAAAGTTACTTGGTTTCAAGGGGGCCAAACAATGGTGACCTTGCGGTTGATCTTCAAACCATTTTCAAGGTCAAATTAAGGTCAACTTTGATTTTTAAAATAAAAACCTGTATTTTTTATTGCATATTCGTATTCTACGTGAAAAAATTAGTATCTTTAGTAGGAAATTTTTTTCTTAAAAATGCTTTCTTCTCTCGGTAGAGGGCGCTGTAAGATTAATTAAGGAACTCAAATATCTGAAAAAAAGTTGCACCTAATAGCTTATTAAAGTCAAACTACAAGCTATCTTTTGAAGATATGTATTTAAAAAAAATTAATAGTTTTATTTATTTTTTTATCTTAACTTTAAAAATATCGTGTTTTCCGCGGTTTTCATTTTTTACGGGTGAACGGAATGACATTTTGACCTCTACCTAGTGTCATTTTATTTGTATTTTCATAGCGCATCATCTCATATTTAAAAAAAAAATTATTCAAAATATTAGCCGAACTACCGTACAAAAACCTTAATTTGTTACAAGCAAAGGCATTTTTGACCCTGTTCCGGAGCACTGAGAATCTGGAAAACTTACGCACATATTCTTAAACCCTAAATCAAGCGATTTAGACAAAAAAAATTCACTACTAAGAGATTTAACGAAACAGCCCTTTTTCAGATAAATCGACGCTACTACTAGGCAATTTATCAGAACAGTTTATCGGTTTTTATATAAACTGTTCAATAATTAACTACCTTTGATGAATTTAGTACGCAGAAACACTGTACATTTACCTGGCAGATGTTTTTCATTTTTTGAATGTATTGTACGTCCAGTTACTTTAGAGCTTTATTACGGAAAAATTCCAACTTTCATTTAGTCTTAATAAACAAAGTATCGGGGGACATTGTTAGCATCTTCTATGGGCTGTAATAAGTACAACGGATCTATGAGGACTTTTGGCAACTTTTTATTAAGACTAAATAAATTTTTCGGCTAAAAATTTTTTCAACTTAAGATACTTTTCGCTGAGTTGCATCACATATACATCAGAGTGTGTCAAAAAAAATATTTTGCTCTCGTTACAAAATACGTTAGTTTTTGACCTAAAATAAATCCTCATCGAAGGATGTAGTTCAATTTAAGAGGTGCCGCAAGGAGGGGGGTTCCGTTTTCCATTTAAATAACATGGGAAAATGATTCTTTAGTACTAAAGTTGATATAACTGATTCATGATAACTGATGAAAAAAATTTAAGGACATCATTTTGTAGATGATAAAATTCTCTACAAAATGGTCTACAAAGTCTCTCAATGTCTCTCAATTCAACATATCAAAAGTTAAAGACATTCTAAGTGATTTATTTGGTAAATTGTACATCTAAATGGCTCTTACAATTAAACTGCTGTTTCTATAAAAATAAGTTAAATAGTAATTTTGTAGGAAATTTAATTCTCTATAAAAATAGTTCAGAGAGATATAAGTGTAAATGCAACGAGTTAAAACTTATAAGCGTTTTAAATATTTATTTTTTTACAAAAATCAACATTTAAACGTCAATTTTCTATAAATATCAATTAAATAGCAATATATTTCTCTATTACTGAGCTTATCGGAAAAGGAATGACACAGCCGATAACTAGCATTATTAGAACGTAATTTTATTCTCTACAAAATGACGTCCTAAAAATTTGTTTATCAATTATCATGAATCAGTAATACCAACTTTAGTACTAGCCCAGTCAAGGAAGCAGTGAAAAGTGAGAAAAAGGGAAATTTAGGGGGCAAGCAATTTTATGATTGATTCTTATAGATTTTGAACCGGAGAATTCGAAAAAAATAACCCGGACAAGCGAAAAGTGGTGCAACACCCTTAAAAATGGGGTTTAAGGGTGAAAACCCCATTTCCAACCGTTTTTTCAATTTATCACAAAATCTAAAATCAAAATCCAAAGCGACGATGGTATATTTTTATCGTTGATATATGTTCAGACTTCAGGACACTCAGACGAATCGATTGTGACCACATATACTAAATTTGGCCAAAAATTACGTCTTTCAAAGGGCTTAAAAGACGTAAAAATGCATCTTTTCGGGGAAAATAGTTTAAAAATGAATAACTTTTGTTAAAATAATCCAAATGACTCGTAACTAGGCTCAAATTATTCCTGAAGTTCCAAAGAATAATGACCAACCATAATTTAAAAAAATATTGGTAGTTTAACCAATGAAAATCGCTAATGTTTAAGGAGAAGTGCATTTTTAGGGTTCCGAAGAAACCCTATTAATATCGCTTTGTCGTCCGTCCGTATGTCCGTCCGTCCGTCCGTCCGTTTCACTCAAAGCTAAATAGCTCGTAAACTATATAAGCTAGAAACTTGAAATTTTTACTGAACATGTAAAATGACACCCTCTAGTATGTACAAATTTATTGAATAAATAATTTTTCAGGGGGGGCAATAAGGAGCTAAAGCTAGGTAAAAAAAATATTTTTTTTTATACCAAGGCATGTGGTACGTTAAAATGTATAACCAAACAAGCGGAATTTGACCCTTTTTTTATTTTTTTTCTAAATCAAAAATGGTGCCTGTAGGGGGCTTTAAAGTAAATCCAAAAAAACAAAAAAATTGTATACCAAGACGTGTGGCACGTCAAAATTTACGTCTCAATTAGTAGAATATGCCCCTATTTTTTATTTTTTTTCTAACTCAAAAATGGCGCCTGTAGGGGGCTAAAAGCAGTATTTTATTCTGTCCCCCCCCCCCCCTCTAACTCTGTAACTACCGGCTCAAAAAATCTGAAAAAAATTTGGTAACGAGGTTTTGGTGGGACTACCAACGACAAATACTAAAGTCAATAATATAATTTTAAATTTTGGAATAATAGGGAGGGGTGTAAGAGAATTTAAAATTATTATTTTCATATCTAGGCATGTGATATGTCAAAATGTACATCTCAATTCGTAGAACATGACCATATTTTTTATTTTTTTTCTAACTCAAAAATGGCGCCTGTAGGGGGCTAAAATCAGTGTTTTATTTTGTCCCCCCCACCTCTATCTCTGTAACTACTGGCTCAAAAAATCTTTAAAAAATTTGGTAACGAGGCTTTGGTAGGACTACTAACGACAAATACTAAAATCAACAATATAATTTTAAATTTTGGAATTATAGGGAGGGGCGTCATAATTTTTTTTTTTTTTTAATATCTAGGCATGTGGTATGTCAAAATATAGATCTCAATTAGTAGAACTTGACACTTTTTTATATTTTAACTTTAACTTAAAATGTACCTGTAAGTGGTTCTAAACATTTCACGTAGTACGTACTTCGGAACCCTTATGGCATACACTCGTGTATGTCTTGCCCGAATTATTACGTCTTTTAAGCCCTCTGGAAGAGATAATTTTTGGCGAAATTTAGTATATGTGGTCACAATCGATTCGTCTGAGTGTCCTGAACATATATCAACCATAAAAATATACCATCATCGCTTCAGATTTTGTGATAAATTGAAAAAACGGTTGGAAATGGGGTTTTCACCCTTAAACCCCATTTTTAAGGGTGTTGCACCACTTTTCGCTTGTCCGGGTTATTTTTTTCGAATTCTCAGGTTCAAAATCTATAAGAATCAATCATAAAATTGCTTCCCCTCTTAATTTCCTGTCAAAATGCTTTACTGGACTACACTAAATAATAATTGTTCAATGTTATTTAAATGGGACACAGGACCCCTCCTTGTGGCACCTCTTAAAATTAATCTACAGGGTAATCTTTGTGGAGGAATTGATTTTAGGTCATAAACTACCTTATTTCGTAGCGAGAATGAGGAAATCCTAATATACAGGATATATAAAAAGGAATGAACATTGATTCTACACCCGTAAGTATTAACTTTAAGAAAATATGTTTTTACAAAAATGTCATTCGTTTTAACATTAGTAATATTTAATCATACTGACTAATAAATATAATACATAATAATAATACATAACATAACGAAATTACTCGATAAATTTTTGTATTTAAAATTAATAAGTTATCTTATGTTGCAGCAGAATCAATGTTTTTAGGTTTCCGTAGAAAACTAGGAAAACTTATAGTTTCGCCATGTCCGTCCTCAAAAATTTTAAGCCAATTAAGATTAAATTTGGTATACGGACGAAGACTGATAACACAAAAACAGAAATGATAAGATTTTTGAAAAAAAAAACTGTTTTTGGACCCCCTTCCATAGACTGAAAAGTGAACTCACATTTTTTTTTCACTTACCCCATTGAGTGGAGTGTCATTAGATAGGTCTCCTAAAATGCAACAAAAAATGTTAAATGATCTTTTGATTTAACCCTTTAATCACGATATATTTGCATTTAAATGTCGTTATCAGAGCGTCCCCCCCCCTCTATTTTCTAAACTATATATTCAAAAATCGATAATATAGCATTTAATTAGTACTTTCACTGAAAATTATAATGAACACTGTCAAAATTATTTTTTTCACTTACCCCATTGAGTGGGATATCATTAGATATATCTTCTAAAATGCAACAAAAAATGTTATATGACCTTTTTTTTAACCCTTCTGTCACGATATATTTGCATTTAAATGTTATCAGAGTGTCCCCTTCCCCTTCTACTTTCTAAACTATCAATGCAAAAAATCTATAAAAAAATCCAGAATGTAGTTTCTAGTTATATGTTTATAAATCGTAATGACTACGGAAACCTATCAAGTGCGTACCCAACACGCACTTTTCCTCTTTTTATTTTAACATTTGATTCATTATGTATAATTCTCAGGTAATGTTAAATTGGGTCTCAGGCTGGGTCGATTGGAATTTAGCTCTTGATACAAACGGATCTCCTAACTGGGCAAGACATTATGTCGATTCTGCTATTATCGTAAATGCTACTTTGAATGAATTCTATAAACAACCGATGTTTTATGCACAGGGTCATTTTTCTAGTTTTATTCCTCGAGGTTCTTTTAGAATAGACTTAGAAAACTATAGCACAAATATAGAGTCTGTTGCTTTTGTCACACCAAAGAATTTAACAGTCGTAGTAATGATAAACAGGTAAATAAAATAGAATTAATTAATATTTTTAATTAATAATTAAAATATATTTTTTTCAGGAGTTCCAAAGCAGACAATGTCATACTTTTTGATCCCAATAAAGGAGCTATAAAATTAAAACTTCCGAGTCATTCAATGCATACTATAATTTATTGATTTTAGATTTAATTGTTTAATATTAAATCATTTTTTAATAAATATTTCTTTTAATAAAATATTTTTATTTAATTTTATTATTGTATAATCCTATAAATTGCTATTACATGTATTGGATGGAACCATAAATCACAAATAGAAGTTTGAAGTTTATTATTACTAACAGAATTATTAACACTGTCTACTCTATTAAGAAATATCTGCCTTGGAACCACGGGACTTTCTTATACGTAATCCTAACAGTGAATAGTATACGTGACTGACAAACTAACAAGATAGAATAAAATGAATAATATAGGTAATATTATTCTCTCCATTATATAACAGAGTTTTTTTAACGTAATAACTGAAAACAGATGTTTACTCTTGTAAATTATTGAATTTTCGAATTATTTTTTAAATAAGAAAAAAATGTTTTAGATAAAAAATGTCGAGTATGTCATTATCTATAATTTATTCCCCATACATTTTTTTCCAACATTTATGATTTAGCCAGAAAGAATTTTTTTCACACTGTTCAATCTCTGTCATACGTATAAGAAAGTCCCATGACAGATATTTCTCCTCTGTTATGAACCATTTGAATAATAATAAATTTTTTTTTTTTTCAAAAATTCGTTTTTACGAAAAAATGAATAGAACATAAATTATAGATATTGATATTACCTACAATTTTTAACTTGACCAATTTTCTCTATTTTGCACTGTTTCAGAGTTATTCGAAAAATTCAAAAATCAACGTAGGTAAACATCCGTATCCGGTTGAAAGATCGTTTTCAAAAATAAGACGTTTTCTTCCCAGACAAAAATTAATCTTAAATATAAAATTTCACCCTTCTACGATTTGTCGTATTTGAGTTACAGCGCTTACAGACAGAAAGACAGACACACAGACATCATGGCGAAAATAGTCAGAATGAATTCAGGGAAGGTCAAAATGGATAATTCCATCAAAATCCGGATTTTGAAAAAAATCGGCTTCACTATACTTACTTTTATACTATATGTATATTTCATATAGGTACATGGTTAATAAGAAAGTAAAAATATCATATATTCAAACTAGTATATTTCAGTGAAAAAAAATCATACAGTAAAAAATAAAAATTCGTTTTAAAGAGGAAAGATAGTACTATTTGTGTCACCAAACAAGAGACATATTATTATAATATAACAAATTCAGAAAAAAGTAATGCTAATCATAGAAGAGATCCTAAATATCTTAACAGAACTGTTTTCAATACCTTACAGGGTTATTCTACTTAACTTCGGGTCAGAAAAATTCATTTTTTTTTATTTCTTAAAAAGAACCCTGAACAGCTCACAGGGAGGCTAGATCAGTTGCTGACGAGTTTTACGAAGAAGTAGAAGGAATTCTATATGGATCTGGAAGCCGTAAGTCTTTGATTGTCACATTTTTCTCAAAACGATATTTTTGCACCTGGCGCAAAACCATTTAGTCCAATCGATCTGAAATTTTAGAGGCATATGTAGCTGTCGCCGGTACCTCAATTATCAAAAAACTTTCATTTTAAGTATTTTTACTAACCCAATAACGGTGTGAAAAAAACAATTTTTCGAAAATTGCAGTCATTTTGTTAATTTTTGATGAAAATTAATAATTCAGGTACATGCGATAGTGGCACACATACATTTCAGACCACAAAATTAAAAAAAGTGAATTTTACTGATCCGACAAAGTAGAATAGCCCCGTAACTCAATCGTTCCCGAGGTTTTTTTTGTTACCAACATTGCTGATTTTTCTGTCATCAATTCATACCTATCTATGTATACTAAAACTCTATAACGTTAGTAATTGAATTGTTAATGTATTCAGTCCAATACTCGAAAATAAATATGATTTCAAACCCATTCGAATTAAAATAATCTTACATCAAATGCAAAATCTTAACAAAAGCACTCTGTTACATATATCATCGGGTTACTGCAGAAACCAGATAAGTTGCATATTGTAGTTTTTAAGATATTAGTGTTTTAAACTTAAAAAGGACATGAAAAATCCCTGAAACCAATAACATTTTATTTTTTGCACATGCGTACTGACCTTTTATATCTATAAAAGATTTATCTTTTTTTTACAGTAGACCTGGGTGAAACTTTTAGGTGTAAAAATGCACTTAACTAAAAAAATGTAAATGTGGAGTTATGTGGTTTTTGCAGTAACCCGACGATATGTAACGCTGGGCACGATTGGGTAAATGACTAAAGTACATCGATTTACTGACCTCTTCATGAATCGGCCGACAGCATCGGCATGGGCGCAGTCGGTTGCTCGAGCTTAATCTCGGTCTGGACGAGCGCGTGCGGGATCGGCAGCACGTTCGGCAGCGACGCGATGAGCGGCATCAACGGTGCCGTCGGCGGCGGAGCGCCCGGCTGCACCTTCTCGTGCGGGTGAAGCCTGCGTATGTGAGAGCGTACGTCGACGCCGTGCACGGTACGCTTGTGGTGCGTCAGCAGGTAGCCCATCAGGAACGCCTCGGGACACAGGTCGCAGTGGTACCGCTCGCCGGTGTGACGGCGCACGTGCGCTTTCAGGTCGTTGCCCTGCGCGAATGCAGCGTCGCAGTACGTGCACTGGTACGGTTTCTCGCCCGTGTGCGTGCGCATGTGCACCGTTAAGTTGTATGCCCTGTGCAAACAGAAACTCTTATGAATAAACTTACTTGACCACAAGAAAACAATTCACTCATAGACATAGAGAATGGACCAGACATCTGACCTGAGAGCATAGCCTTGTCAAAAGAAAGAGATAGAAACAGGTTTGGAATATACTTGTCCTTTTTTTAAACAGGAGTGTAACTATTTCATTCTTAGTCCCGAACATTAAAAATATTCATAGATATTATCATAATATATTAATCTACTGTTGATTAATATAAGATATTATTATACTATATGTATATAAAGAGGTTAAAATAATTAACGTTATAAAAAATTTTATTTAAAAAAAGAAACAATTATTATTATTGATTTCTAAATAATATAAGCTTCGAATTTTTTTAACCAATTTTAATATCTTGTTCTAATATCAAAAAAAGTATTTAAAATTTTGTTAAGTAAATCTAGTATGTGCTGTTTGCAAGTGTAGCAATCCACCTCATAATTTTGTAGCAACCACATGGGAATAGATTTAAAACTATTTTTTATTAATATATATTGAATATTTTTGGTAGCAAAAATGTTATTTTCCCAGAATATCCGTTCATAATTTTGCAAATTTCTATGACATCAATTAATTTTTTTTTAATTTCCTCGATGAAATATGAACCATTATAGTATGTTTATTGTTTATATTATTTACTTTTCTAATAAAAAACTTATTGCACAAAAATCACAAGATAGATATACAAAAATATATCTGATAGAAATACTACCCTGAACTATACCAATCAGATTCTTAGAAAAAGAGGTAGATATATTCCAAACTACATTGCATCTCTCTCTCCCTTTTTGAACAGATGTTACACCATTGAGTTAATACAGAATGCACTGTCCATTCTCTATGTCTATGAATTCACTATACCGAAATATTGGTTAGAACATAAATTTTAAATCATAATATTCTCTTCTTACTTAAGGTATTTCTCAGGGAGAAACAAGGTTAGAAAAGGAAAAAAAAGTGTATAAAATTAAGATAACCGTCGTATAAATTAAAATAAAATTTGGCAACGTTGAGGATATATTTTCTGTTGTGCATGCAATATTAAGTCATGCAGCAACCAGTTACTGTTGTTAGAACAATTGCTAGTTATGAAGACAATAATGTTCCGACAGGCATTACAAATGCATTGTTTTCATCGCAAACACCGAACATGAACATTGCTGAGAGTAAAATGAATGATGCTCATGTATCATAAGATGACAATTATACATCTGAAGATGAAAATATCGGTGTTGAAGTTCGACCAGACATTATGAATCCACAAAACATCGTAAGTAGTTAAACTATTCATACTATGTAGCATTTAGGCTACGAATACACAGGATTTTTCTCCGGTTTTATACAGGATAGTTCAATAGTGCGTCCGGTTTAGACAGAAATAGATAGAAAAAAAAGTTTGGTACATAATATTATTGGTCTGAAAAGTTGAATGTCGTAAAACTATTTTAAACAATTTTTGCGCTATAACAAAAACAAAGTTTTTTTTAAATGGAATACCCTGTAACGTTTTATGTCTTCCGATGTCATTTTTTAACCTCTACATTAACGTCTGTTCATTTTTTAATTTAGTGACAGTGTTGCCAAATTATAATTTTTTTCCGAAAAATAATCCATATTCAGGCTCAACTATAGAAAATCGTAGCGACCTCGTTTTTCTGAAGTGATGAATTTTTTTAGCAATAATGTTAGTCCAGGTAAAGAGTAACATTTTGATAATAAACAATTTTAATTTATACTATAGTGACTTTGAAACATAAAATATGTTGAAATTTTTGATTTTGATTTTTTGACCGATTACAATAACTTCCTGTTGGGACTGAAAAAAATTATACCAAAAACAATTCTAAAATACGGTAACATACTTTTCTCCGTTTAAAAAAAAAACTAATACTGACCTTCCAAAACCTCTTCCACAGACCATACAAAGATGAGTCTTTTCTCCCGTATGGTACCGTTCGTGGACCGTCAAATCCGTAGTCCTCGGGAACCCTTTCCCACAGTACTTGCACTTGAACGGCTTCTCACCGCGGTGCCTGCGCATATGGATCACAAGGTAATCGTTCCGTATGAACCTCTGGCCACACTCTGAGCACAGGTACTTTCTGGCACACTCGCTGTGGAACTTTGTGTGCTCCGTCAGGTGCGACTTGGTCTTGAACTTCTTGCTACAGGTCTCGCACTTCCACGTACGTTCGTTGCTGTGAGACTTCATGTGCGTTTCGCAGTACTTCTCTGTCGTGAATGCCTTCTCGCATATCTGACATTTATACTTCTTGAAAACTGGAGATTTATCATCGACCTCTCCATGTTTCTGGGCTTTGTGATTTTCCAGATTAGTAAAGTAATTAAATACTTTCGAACATACGTCACATTCAAACATACCGTCTGACGGATGCTCTTTCGTATTATGCTGAATTAAATCATCCCGTTTATCAAATATCTCCGAACACAGATCGCACTGGAATTCTTTATCGTCTGCGTGATTTCTGAAGTGTCTTTTTAAGTGAATAGCTCGTGTGAATCTCTTTCTACAGATTTTACATTCAAACGCTTCACCATCTGAATGTTTTTCTATATGTAACTCCAATCGTCTTTGCGTTGACATGATAACCCCGCATTGTTCACAAGGGAATTCTCCTACTTTAGATTTTTGTACTACGCAGTGTGGATCACTTTTTCTAGGACGTCCACGTTTTCTTTTCAAAGGTACATCGTCGTCACCTTTCTGTTTCTGGTTTACGCGTTCCGATAGAGGTTTTGCATCATCGTCTGAATCGTCGGCTATGCTATTTATATGATTGTTCATTTCTGCTGCACCCTATATAGAGATAATTCATTTATATCTTTATTTTTAATATTTGTCATTGGTTTATTAACCCATAACTGGTTATGTGAATTTTTGGTATATATTTAAAGTGAATATTTTAACGCTATTACTATTATATTACTATTATTTTTATATTATATTATTATTGACATTAGAAATGTAATTACATTTGATCAAAAAGAACTATGCTATACAAATAATTTAACGAAATAAATGCTATACACATAATTTAGCGAAATTATAGCTATACAAATAGTTTTATGAAACTGTAAAAATTGCAGAATATGTAGAAAACACAATTTTTATAATTTAATGTATTTTCTTAAAGAAATACCATATAGAACAATGTTATATTAATTTAAGATAATAATCTATGTATTTATATTTAAAATATAATAGTAGTGACGTTAAACGTGAATTCCGGTACACCTCTAATGGATAGTCATATTATTGTCTATGAGAATGGTAATTTTAAAGACAGAGAAAACACCATTCTTAAAACTCGTTATTAAAGGAATACATCTAATGTATTAACTAATTTTTGACATTTTTTTATTGGCTTAAATGATTTATAAACATCTTAAAAATGATATTCAAAAGGAATTATAAGCAAAAAAAAAGTTTTTTTTTAATTTTTAGAGCTCACTTCTAGTACGTCTGGTACGTAAAAAAACCCTGCACTTTTTGATTGGGGTATGACACTTTCTGTGCTCATAGATACGGTCAAAAGAATAATTTTCAGATAGGGAGCCACTTTAAAATCCGTGTAGAACACCATTATATCGGCTATTGAAGATGGCCCCCACCGTTTTTATTAAATTGGCTGTATCTCAGCTTCTAGTCGTCTGATTTCAATTTTCTTTTGTTTGTTTTAAAGTTCTTATTGAGAAGATTATTTTTTGTCTATCCATTTTTCTCTAAATCTTAAGGGTTCGCAACAATTTTCGAAAATCTGAAATTTTTACTTTTCTTACGAACTTAATTTTTATATAACTTTTTTATTATGTCCAATATCATTTTTTTACTTCATATAAAAAAGAAAGATATTTTTTTCTGCGTTTCATTGATAACAAGATAATAATGTTTTAATTAACAACTTCTTTGGAAATAGCGTGTTAAACTAAAAAAAATAGACTATTTTTGGATCATTCCATGTCAAGTTTACCTTTTATTATGAAATTTTATGTTGGGATCAATTTTCTCATATGGCATAGTTAAAAAATTGAAAATTCTGTCATGGGTGTCATTTAACTTTCTTATACAATAAAAAAATGTGCGTGTATCTACTTATATAAAACAAATAATTCTGGCTTACTGATGACAGACATAAAAAAATTAATAGAACATAAACTATAGATAATAACGTTCTCTACATTTTTTGTTATAAACATTTCTATTATGAACTTTTTCAAAAAAAATGGAAAAAAATTAAAAATATAATTAAAAAGATTTTTTTTTTAATTGATAAGAGATACAAAAAAATGTATGGAACATAAACTATAGAAAATAACGTACTATATACACATTCTAAACAAATTTTACTTTAAACATTTTTTTTCAACACGTACCGTTTCAGAAATAATTCGAATAATTATAAAAATTACAAGAGTAAACATCCGATTTCGGTTTTCTCTTTCTTAAAACAAATTAATCCTAAATATAAAATTTTACCCCTCTATGTACTGTCATTTTTGAGTTACAGCGTTTACAGACAAACAGATACACACACAGACAGACAGACAGACATGATGATAAAAATAGTCAGAATTGATTCAGGGAAGGTATAAATGTACATTTCCATCAAAATCTCGAATCCGAGAAACCAATACAGGTAAACTTGACATGGAATGATCCAAAAATAGTCTATTTTTCTTAGTTTAACACGTTATTTCCAAAGAAGTTGTTAATTAAAACAGTATTATCTTGTTATCAATGAAACGCAGAAAAAAATATATTTATTTTTTATATGAGGTAAAAAAATGATATTAGGCACAATAAAAAAGTTATATAACAATGAAGTTCGTAAGAAAAGTGAAATCTTCAGATTTAGGAGAATTGTGGGGAACCTTGAATATTTAGAGAAAAATGAGTAATGATAAAAAATAATTTTCTTAATAAGAACTTTAAAATAAACAAAAGAAAATTGAAATCAGATGATTAGGAGCTGAGATACAGCCAATTTAATAAAAACGGTGGGGGCCATCTTTAATAGCCGATATAACAGTGTTCTACATGGATTTTAAAGTGGCTCCCTATCTGAAAATTTTTCTTTTGACCTTATATATGACCACAGAAAGTGGCATACCCCAATCAAAAATTGCAGCGTTTTGGCTTTATTTGCCACGAACCAGACGTACTATTCCAAAGTGTCTCTGAATGAACAAAACCTAGATGGTGAAAAATTAGTGATATTGAGTATATGGTAATGTAAAGGGGTACCGTAATTCAGTCTCAAGCCAAAACAAAAACAAAATAAGGAACTAAAAACCACCAAACCAACATAATCTCAAAAAAAGGTTGGAACTAAAGGTTGACGTTGCATTTAGTAAAACAGTTTTCAAACCTTAAACTCATTTTTATCAATAACACGTTTTTAAAACTGCAGAAATGTAACTTGGCCATTTTCCATCCAATCGACTTGAAATTTTAACTGTAACTTCTTACATCGAAGTACACACGATTTTTACGATTGGTTAATAATTACGGTTTTTATAAATAATTTAAGGTAGTTTTTTTCTTCAAAAACGCGATTTTTTGTTCAAAGTGATACGGAATTTGCAAAAATCAATATTTTTTAATAATCATGTGTACTTCGATGGGAAAACTCATGCAAATAACAAAAAAAATCATTTTTGTTCTGAATGTTGATCCATGGAAGTTATTTTCCGCATAACAAAAAAGATGCAGTCGGTGTAACAACGCTAAAGTTGTTTTATATTTCATTAAAAACATTTTTTTGTATGTTTTGAGACATGTACAATAAACATTCCAAAGAGCATGGCAGGGTAAGCATGGGCGATCTGCCCCTGGGGAAAGTTGGGTCGATATTTTTTTTATAAAAAGGTATGACTAAAAGGTACTCTTCTACAAACTTTTGGGCCCCTGCGCCCACTAATTTTCCGGGAAATATGAAAAATGTAATTTCGAAAAAAATTTTTTTTTGCTGTAATGACTTTATAAATGTTGATCTCTGCGATATATGTTGTAGCTATACCTTAGTAGTATCATATCAATTTTTTTGAAAAATCTCCCATCAAAAATATGTAGAAATTTTCGATTCCAAAATTTTCAAAAAATTTTTTTTTTGCTTAAACGGCCTGGTACACCTACGAAATTTTTTTCATAAATACCCCTTATTATACACAAACACATATATTTTTTTCAAATTCCTACTTTGGGTGGACGGGGGGTAAAATTAAATATGTTTACTGACCTCTATTTCTATAGTGGATTTGCATATTATGTAGTATGTTGGGTTAAAATAAGGAAACTTTCGCGGATCGAAACGTAATAGTTCCTTCTCATTAATACATACATGAAGAAAACGATTTTTTTGAAATCAGTCAATAAATATCCGGGGATTACGCATTAGGTCTAAAATTTTGGAAAGGCTGTAGCCGGATAGCAATGTAAAATCGGCCTCAACACGGATTTGGCTAATTTTTATTTTGAATATTGCTCTTTATGTGAGCATTCTCATGCCCAATTATTAGCCTCTAAAAGTTGATAGTTTTTGGAAAAAAAAAGTATTTACAATTTTTCAAAAAAAAAAATTTTTTTTAATTTTTTTTTTGATAATGTAGAAGTTGTTTTGGTTGTAGTTGAGCGACAACTTCAGATATTTAATGAAATAATCTTCATACTTTAATATTACAACCTACAAAGTCTGAAAAGAATCGAAGTGGTAGAACATACTTAAAAAAAAATAAAATCATTGGAAGATAATATTAACATGTACAAATGCGATAGAAATAATGTATTTAAATAAAATTAATTCGAAATATTCAATAAGAACTCTTCTGTCTCCCATTGCCCGTTTGTTTTAGAGTCTTGGACAAACATACATTTCTTATGGTGATATACACATATTTATAGTCCAGGCCACTTTACATGAAATTGAGTTTCTTGAAGTACTTCGTATAACATTTTGCAAACAAAGCTATTAAGAATATTTTGGCTCTGCTGAATCCGAAAATCGCTGTTACGAAGCCGAAACATTGACCGGAAGTTCAATATAAAATATTTTTTGAAAAAAATTAACATATTTGTTTAACAACATTGTTGTATACTACCCTTATGTGAAATTTAAAATTTGCCTCCTTTCTCCCCAAAATACAATTAAAACCATTACTATGTACACAGTATCTAAAACCAACTGTTCTTATTGTATTTCTTTAACTTTAAAATAATAAATGAAGTAGAATTATGTAAAATATTATTCGTTTATAAGTACAAGGTTTTTTTAGGAGTGCCTAAACATCCCTTATATTTTATTATATTGCATTATATTATATTATTCTTATATGTACATTTATATTAATATTATTTAAGTACAAAATTACACATTTAGTGATCCATCGTGTAGTATTACTGCCCTTATATTAAATTAAATATTTGCATCCAGTGAAGTCCAACAAAAAAAATAAATATTGAAATAGCTTTGTTATACGAATTATTTCAAGAAACTCAATTTCATGTAAAGTGGCCTGGACTGCAACCAAAACAATTTCTACATTGTCAAAAAAAAAATTCTTAAAAAATTTTTTTTTTTGGAAAATTGTAAATACTTTTTTTTTCCAAAAACTATCAACTTTTAGAGGCTAATAATTGGGCATGAGAATGCTCACATAAAGAGCAATATTCAAAATAAAAATTAGCCAAATCCGTGTTGAGGCCGATTTTACATTGCTATCCGGCTACAGCCTTTCCGAAATTTTAGACCTAATGCGTAATCCCCGGATATTTATTGACTGATTTCAAAAAAATCGTTTTCTTCATGTATGTATTAATGAGAAGGAACTATTACGTTTCGATCCGCGAAAGTTTCCTTATTTTAACCCAACATACTACATAATATGCAAATCCACTATAGAAATAGAGGTCAGTAAACATATTTAATTTTACCCCCCGTCCACCCAAAGTAGGAATTTGAAAAAAATATATGTGTTTGTGTATAATAAGGGGTATTTATGAAAAAAATTTCGTAGGTGTACCAGGCCGTTTAAGCAAAAAAAATGTTTTTTGAAAATTTTGGAATCGAAAATTTCTACGTATTTTTGATGGGAGATTTTTCAAAAAAATTGATATGATACTACTAAGGTATAGCTACAACATATATCGCAGAGATCAACATTTATAAAGTCATTACAGCAAAAAAAATTTTTTTTCGAAATTACATTTTTCATATTTCCCGGAAAATTAGTGGGCGCAGGGTCCCAAAAGTTTGTAGAAGAGTACCTTTTAGTCATACCTTTTTATAAAAAAAATATCGACCCAACTTTCCCCAGGGGCAGATCGCCTATGCTTACCCTGCCATGCTCTTTCATTTGATTGCTTTTTTTACTATTATAAAAAAAAATTTTTTAAAAAGTAATTTTTCGATGTGACAATTAGATGTAGGTGACCCCTTAACATAACCTTAACATAATATCTTCTTTACTAAATTTTTAACAAAAAAAATAAAAAAATAAAAATATGACTATTTCAAAGCACAAAACATTAGGAAAATACCAAAAACAAATATCAACTTTTCAACTTATTTTGATAAAATATAAAACAGGTTACGCTGGAAAAATGTAAGAATAAATTAAAATTCATCTTACCTCTTGCTGCGTTAAATCTTCCGTTTTAAACACAGTGGTTGCTTGGATTGGAGTATCAGTCAAATTATTTTTATCGTCAGTGTTTGAATTCATGCCGCCATCATCAAAATAATCTGAATCACTGGATTTCTCATCCATATCTGAATTTGGATAATTTTCAACCTGAATATAATGATCTTCATAATTTTCAATAGTTTCTAACACTGCTTTATTAGTCCCATGTCCGGCTACATGCAGTTGCATTGCGTCTTCTCTCATGAACCCTTTGTTACAGATATTACATACAAACGGACGTCCCCCTTTACAACGCTTCGCATGGTTTGCAAGATGGTCGACGCGGCTGAAACACTTTTTACACTTTTCACACGAAAAAGGTTTATGTTTTACATGCGTGGCCATGTGTCGTTTCAACTGTTCGATTTTTGTCAACGTTTTATTACATATTTTACACACGTGTACTTTTTGCGAACCGTGCGATCTCATGTGTCTTTCAAGCAAGTTCGATCGTGTGAACTCCTCGTCACACACTTTGCATTTGAATGACATACTGTGGACACGTTTGTGTGACTTCAGTAGTCGCATCGTGAGAAACCGTTTGTTGCACATGTCGCACGGGAACATGCTGGATTCTTTGCTGATCACTTCGAGGAGATCTGTTGGTTCGGGTTTCACATCTTCAATATGTGATATTTCACTGTTGTACAGGGATGCAAAGTCGAGCACTTCGTCCCCCGTTTCTTCCGTGTTGTTCGCCTCTTCTTTGATATGTTTTTTCCGAACATATAAACGTAACGATGCATCTGTAATTTCGCACTGTTTTTTGAATTTGAAAGCATTGTCAAGCTGAGTGGCACACGGTTCACAAATTGAACTAGGAAGGCCGTCACCACTTTCAACCTGCAAAATAATAACAAAAATAAAAAATGGTTATTTCTCCTAAACCAATACAGAATCTTGAGATGCAATTATGCTAATGAATTTGGTATGATTAAATTTAAGTAAAAGGTAAGTTATTTTCTTTGAAATCTAGATATTTAACATAAAACAATCATTATTTACCAGTACGGTTGTACACGTCATTAACATCTCTGCTAATTTATTTGGTTCGCCTGTTTCGGCGTCCGGTTCGAAAACGGAAAACATTTCGTCTGTTTCTTTTTTACAAGCACGGCAAATACGACTAAAATCACAATCGAATTTTTCCATTTTTCATATGTAAACTTTGGAACATTGAAATGACAAAATAAATATATAATTCCATAGAGGACATGTGTATACAAAACAAAAAATATATATATATTTAACAGGTAAATCAAATGCGAATATAATTTATAAATACCAGTATCCATAGATAAAAAAGTTTAGTTTGTTGATTTGCATGATTTAAATCCCGCTAAAATCAAACAGAGGGTTCTGTGCAGAGGTGGATAATCTGTCAGATTTTGACAAAATATGTTAAGTATTTAAACCTCTTTATTTTCATTTTAGATTTTGTCAAAATTTGACAAAACTGTCAATTTCTGACTAATTTATTTTTTCTAATAATAAAATTTCCATCAGTTGAAATAAATATAAAATTTTCAATCGTTTTAGTAGTGTATTAATAACAATTTTAATAATGTATTTACAAATATAATAATTGTAACAAATTAATCAAGTTTTTCTAATGATTCTTTCAGTTCTTATTAAGTTGATACTGCAAATCGTCTTTTTGATTTTGCGATTTTGATATATCTTGAAAAGTTAGACATATCATTTGATCTATATTTTTAATTGTTTCTTCATATTCTTTCCTAAAACCAAAAATAATATATAAATTCAAAATAATTTTAAAAATAAAATAAACAGACATTGTTGGATATAAAACACCATAATCAACTGTATCAGTTGTATTATTAAATTTATTTTTCATTTGAAATAATTCCTTTTTAGTAGAATTAAATACATCATTGAGTTTTATTACTTCGTCATCAATATTTTCCACTTCTCGTTCTAAATTTTCTTGCAACTAAAATGTATTGTATTTATGAATTTATGGTTAGTTTAGTATTATTCTATTTATGATAGTTTCATTTAAAATATATATTATACTTACATGAGAATTGTAAAGATTAATTGATGATTCTACCAATTCAAAAACTTCTTTTTGAATTTTATTACTAAAATAGATTAAACAAAATCAATTTAAAGATTACTTAAATAATTTAAATAGAAATACCTTTCATTGCCAAGGGATAACTCAATATCCATTAATTTTTTATGTATTGTACTAATTTCAGTCAATTTTTTATCCATCTCACTTATATGGTTTAATTCTTTGAGTTGAGCAACATTTATTTTTATCTCTTGATTAAGATTTTTTTGATTTAAATCAAAAGAATAATTTTTGATTTGTGCTAGCTCGGCAGTCAATTTGTCAGTATCCACTAATAATTCTCTACAAAATTGTTTCAAATTTGCAGTATTTTCAGCCTATGATAAGAGAAATCTATATTTTATTTTTTATTTAAAATAATCGTACATTTTTAAATAGTTTTTTATGGATATTTTTATAAACGAATGTCACAGTGACATTGTTATTGTGATTGATATTTTTTCTGGTAGTATTTAATAATGCGATGTTATTTATTTTACCTTCTTTTCAGTTGTATGCTGAACAATATTTAGAAAATCTTCAAGACTTTCTCGCGTATCCATTTTGTAATAGATCTTATGGATCTTATGTTAGCTATTTATTTATTTTATTTCACAAACGATCACAACAATTATATTTTTCAAAATAGTGACATTTATACCATAGAAGACAGATATGTATACAAAAATTGGGAATTTTTTTAATCTATATGGAAAATGACATTTGTTTTGTTTTAAAAAAAATTACGTACTTCAAAAAGTTAAAGTTATGGGAATTTAAGTCAAATATTAATTAGAAAATTAATTCTATTGTTCGTCAAGTAAGTTAAATGGCATAATTTATTACATATCACAAATATTATATTTATAAACAATTTTAGTATGAGTTCTTCTGTTGCTTCAACATCGTCTCAAGACACATCACTTTTTGGTTGGGATTTAACTTATGCGACAGTTAAAAATGATATTAAAACTAAAGAGGATATGCTGATTGTTCTAACACATTTTATGTTGGTTAAAAATGATTTCCGATGTGTTGGTGTGGGTGAATCAATGGAAGAATCGATTGATGACAATCCATCTGAGATTTTACCAAGTGAATGGAATCAAACTAGTAATTATGCCTTACGCTATACATATTTAGGGAAGTTGTACAATCTCGTTTTAGTTAAAACAGGCAAAGGTATAGTTTTTATAAATATACTTCACAAAGGACAAAAAATATCAGGAATCGAAGTAAAATTAGATGAAACAATTCAAAGTTTGACTGGATCGTTAGAGAAAATAATACCGTCATATAAATGTTACTTTGCTCGAATAAAAACTCAACTGATTGACTCGGTTATTGATAGTAAAAAAAATACCCAATCGACACAAACAGCAGATCTACCTCAAGCACAGCAACAACGTTCTGTGTCTGATTTTAACCCTCGACCGTTCGGACCAGAACATAGGATTGAACGTCCACCTTGGAATAATCCTCTCGCAGATCCTAGACAGGTAAATATAGTATATTGATATAGATTAATCGGTAATGCTCTTCTTTACAGGGTTAATTGTAACACTATCACAGTTAATTTTTTTTATTGTTATTACTTGGCAATTATTATGACCTCCTTTTATCTCAGTGTGTACTACTGAGAGTTTCATTGAGTAAGTTTACACAGCACTGATGTTCCGGTTTTACTCTAACCGATGTAGTTAAACTGTTTTAAGCATTGGTGTTTACTAGGGTGACCAGGTCTCAGGTTTTGACCCGGAGTCTCAGGGTTTTGGTGCAATTTCTCCGGGTTTTGCAAAAAATGATGACAACTAAAAAAAAGTCTTAAAAAATAGAGCAAAAGTGCAGATTAGAGTAATAAATTTTATGAAAATAAAAATAAAAAAGATAAAATAAAATAAAAAAGCGGTCACTCTAGTGTTTACACATACGAGAATAAGCAACACCAGCGGGAATTATAATTCCGATTTAAAGTACGCTATAAATTCGATGGTGTACCAACAAGAAATCCCAAAAATACGTCATCTCCTCTACGTCCCACGAATTTAGCTTTTTTTTGTTTTCAATCTCTTCATCTCAGGTATTTTAACTGACAGTGTTTTTTCAAATATGAATGCGAAGTACATGATACTGAAATCCCTATACTGTGTAGATACTTATATTTTTTGGGCTACTGCACACATTATATAAACAAAGTGTCTTTTAATATACACTAGTATCGCCTATTGTCGAAATTCAACCAATATTTTACCTGCCTTAACGGCAATTTACACACATGATTGGCACAGTACCTAACCTAACCTGCTTTTACAATAAAAATTCCCAAATAAAAACACTGCGAATTGATTTGGCTTTCTCTACATTTGACAGAAACCCAAAACTATTTATTTTTGCCACTCGTGGCGCTAGGAGTATTGCTATGCTATTGAACGATGCGAGGGGAAATAAACAAACAGCGAGAGGAGAAATCATGTGTGTATGTTAACTATTTATTTTACCTGCCTTAACGGCAACATGATTGGTACTTCTATAGCACAGTAACTCTCAAATGATATAAGTTTCATTCACCTCCGTTTATAATAAACTAGCTGGGCCCGCGCGGCTTCGCTCGCGTGGACTACGGAATTATTGTTTAGGATTTAAAAAATATATAGTTGAATTAAGTACAAACACGATTAGTTATTTTTCTAATAAAAACCAAACAACACTTAAAATTACCTACCTAACAAAAGCGAATCAGAACAAAAAATAAAAATAATTTTTGTTCTATTTAAATTTAAAAGTTAATTATTGAAAACAAAATAAACAATGGACAATCAAAAGAATACCGGCCTGTTCTCTCTGCCCTGCGTCTAGTTGGCACGCTCCCTCGCTACACGGGTCGCCATCGCGCGAATAATATGTTCCCGTATATACATATATTTTGATATTTTCTAAACTATACGACCAAATTGGATGCTGTAAAGGGCAAATCATATCTACATTAAGTACTTATGATGATGAAATCATTTATTTCGATAAGGATTAATGTTTTGTCAAAAGTCCACGTAAACAACCCAAATATTTAAAATTTTCTTTGTAAGATAAAAGCAATCACTGTGACTTAAATATAAATATGGTGTCGCGGACTTTATTTTAGATTTTTTACTCTACACAATTCTTTAATACATTATTTTGTTCAATATTGAACGGTTTAAGCAGCGTATTGCAAAACAGCGCGCCGGCGGCAAAATTTTTTACTATTATCGTCACTGCTTAGTTGTTATGTTACCTAACGTAACAAAATATAGCCTATAACCTGGCTAGAGAACGTATCTATGAATTAAAAAAAAAACACGTAAATTGGATAAGTGGTTGTTGAGTGATAAGCGCACTAACGGACAGACAGACAGACAGACAGACAGACTGAGCTTTATATTTATTAAGGATGCTAAAAAAACACAAGACAATTTTCGATGTTCACGTATTAATATATAAATTTTGTTTTGAAGGTTGGTCGTGCTGATTTAGATCCATTCGGTCAAGGCGGAGGCATGCTATTTGAGCCACCAAGATTAATACCTGGAGCAATTCCAGGGCCTAACTTTCCGGGTATAGCTCCAGGTTCTCTACCGCCAGGTGCTAGATTTGATCCATTCAGGCCTCCCGGTGTAGAACCACCTAGAGGACCTAGACGACCTCCGGACTCTGACCATTTCCCTCCACCCGGATATGATGATATGTTTATGTAATTTGTTGTTTATAATATTTTGTATTATTGCTACTGGTTTTTTGTGTATTGCTAATAAGAAATATAATTTCAACACCCGAGTATCTTAAAAAAAATTTGTATACTATTGTTTGTAAATAGACACCCGTATAAAATAATGAAATTCTATGTTGACTGTAGATAAATAATTTAAGCTAACGTCACAACAAAACGAAAGAATATACGTCCAAAATTAAACTCAAAATAATTTTTCAGTGTTGTCATTAAATATCAATTTAAAATTATATATCGTTAACCTCTTAACGCTTTTAAAAAAATTATCCTTTACAAGGGGAACCCTTAAACTTGTTCTTTCCGATTTTCTTCATATTGAAATATGTTGTAGAGGGGGGTTTCCTGATAACACCTATACCCGGTTTTGGGCGTAGACGGGTAATAGTTTAGAAGATATGATCCAAAATATTTTTTAATGCCCCATACATATACCTATTTGTTAAAACTGTAGGCATAAGCGTCTGTTGGCTTAGCGGTAATGATAATAAACCCGCGTGTTCGATTCCCAGTTTATTTTTAATTGCACACAGTGACATCACACTATAATATAAACCAAAACGTATATTTGTTTGTATATCTGTCCGGCGACAATCAATTTATAGCCCGTTAAACCTTTCACTGGATTTTTTTCATACTTTGCCTGTTTTTAGATTCGTCCTTTATGCAGTGTAATGGATAATTATTTTATTCAAAATATTTCTATTTTCCGTGATATGTATTTTTATGCGAGACAATACATGTAAAATTTACACGAAATTTTGCTATCTGACGTTTAGTTTGAAATTTAAGAGTTTCGACACTCGGCTTTTGTTTTTGGAATTCTTAGAATTTCGTCGCTGTGATTGGTCAAAAATTGACATTTCGTATGAATTTTAAACACTCCACGTGGACTTGACATTTGCCTGTCATAAAAAGCTGTTTTTTATTTGAAATACGTCAGGGGCGTGTACAGAAATGTGTCAAATTGGTACATTTCAATTAAATTGTATATAAATGAAAATTTTAACCAAAATTGGTTGGTGTATTGATCTAATTAGTATAATAATTTATATTTAATATAAAAACGTTTATATTTAATAAGAATTACATCAGGAGCGTGGTTACAAGAATATTTTTTATTGATTTTTTCTGATATAATTGTATTAAAATGAAACGGTTATTTTAGACATTTGGTTGTTGTGGGGATTGATGTAATTTGCCCAAAAATTTATATTTATTAATAATTAAGTCACGTGCGCAATGTAAAAAATATTTGAAATTGTTATTTTTTAAGAGTTGCATTATAAACATTTTTGAAAATCATTTGGTGGTTCAAAGATATATGTAATGTATCGAACAATTTATATTAAATAATAATAAAGACAGGGCTGGAGTATTAATCGTGACGAAAAAAATTGATTTGATTGAAATTGAACAAAAGTTAACAGCTTGAGACATTTATAAAAATAATAAATATGTTTAAGTCAGGGTCGTGGTTTTGAAAATTTTTTTTTTTGCTATAAAATTGCGTAAACATAAAAAAAAATTCGTAATAAGATAATTTAACCTAATAAATAACATCAAAAATGCTTTAACACATTCTTTGAATATGTTGTATGCCAAAAAATGTGGAAACTGATGTTCACAATGATTTTTTGGTAATTTCTCAAAGGCATTATTAAAATTAATGGTAAAGGTATAAAATACGATGGATACGAGGGTCGCAGCCGAAGGCTGAAACCCGAGTACGTTCTGATGTTAGGGTGATTTGTACATGTAAATTGTAATATTACTGGAAAGGTAATAATGATAAATGATTATCCCCGCCAAATTCAGGAATTATTTACTTATCAGCATTTAAAACAATTACATTGAAATATTTTATGAAAATTTGATATGACAAAAGTTAATATAAAATAATAATTTTTATTTTATCAATCAATATTTTATTAAATGTGGCACGATTTGGGGTTGGGGCGCGTAGCACCCAGGGGCAAAGCCCCTAGTTATTTAAATATGTATATAGTTCTTCTATAAAATATCTTATGAATTTATTTTCAATGTTTATTTTTCAAAATGTTTGTTAAAACTGTAGACATAGCATAGTATATATGCAGCATTAAACAATATTTTGGATCATATCTTCTAAACTATTACCCGTCTACGCCCAAAACCGGGTATAGGTGTTATCAGGGAACCCCCCTCTACAACATATTTCAATATGAAGAAAATCGGAAAAAACAGGTTCAAGGGTTCCCCTTGTTAGTATATAATGTACCAAAAAATTTTAGATTGTGATTTAACTATTAGGTTGTTGCAAAAAATAATGAACGTTTTTTATTATAAACTTTAAACTTATATATTTCAAAATATAATAAAGCTACGTAACCGAATTTTTTTTATGCATTTCGTCAATTTGTTGACAATACCTTTCTGCTGTAATTGTTTCACCAGGATTTAAGAAGTTATAGCGGATTAATCCCTGTACAGACCAACAAACGGTTACCATTGTCTTCTTTGGATGCAAACTTGGCTTTGGAAAGTGTTTAGGAGCTTCAGCTTTATTTAACCACTGCCCTGAAAGTCTCCTATTGTTATATGAAACCAATTTTTCATCACACGTTATATACGTTCCAAAAATGGATCGTTTTTATTGCGTACAAGAAGCATAGAATAAATTTCGTAACGATGATTTTTGTGATTTTCGCTTAATTCATGTGGCACTCATTTATCAAACTTTTGTTTTGCCAATCTTAGTTAAATGCCGTGAAATGATTCCTGGGTCTACTTGTAGCTCTTCTGCAAGTTCTCGAACAGTTGTATTGCGTGGAAGCAATATTTTTTTTGTATGATCAAACAACTATTTATTCTTCGTTTCATGAAAGAAGACCGGTGCGGGAGGGGAAGGAAAAACAAACGTGACGCAAATCCATAGGCGTAGTCAAACAACAAAAACATTTACAATCAATCGTCCAGTTCATTATCGAACATTATCTAACACTGCAACTTAAGCGATCAACTTTAGTTTTAGTATAAAGAGAGCGGCAGACAAAAATATTTTTTATTTTAACAAACTATATAACATTTCGATTAAGAAGCTTCATATGCATAGTGACGTGATTACATTCCTAAGCCCGGTCTTTTTTCATGAAACGAAGAATAATTTAATTCTGGACCACTTGATATGGATTGAAAATTTAAAATATACAAAAAGAAGTCAAAACAAATTATTTATAATTTTTATTTCTTAATTTATACATTTTAACAAACTTAAAAAATATGTTTTCTTATTAAGAATTTAGTTATGATTTTAACTAAATATCTTATAGATTATAACAATATATACGCTCTATGCAAAAATATAAAAGAAATATATACCTATTTAAAAGTTTATAAAAATAGCATGTGACAAAATTATAGTTTCCAGTTTGTTAAATATTAAATAAGGCAGTAAATTAAATTTTAAACTGACTTAAATATTTAAATTGTATATAAAGCACAGGATTTTAAATGCAATGTTTTGAAAATTTATTCAACATTTTTCAAATAAAACACCCAAAGTATTTATAAAACATTCCAAATGTAAAATAATGACCCTGAGATATAATTTGACATAATAAATAATATTTATAAACTATTTAAATTCATTCATAGTCTTTGCAACAATATTTACAGCTTCCTGGACTTGCTCACGGTTTATTACTAACGGTGGTGACATTCTTATAATATCTTCATGTGTTGGTTTTGTAATTAATCCGTTTTCTTTTAGTTTTAAGCAGACGTCCCAAGCATTTGCTTTTTCTGAAAGAAAATACCACATATTAAATTTACTATTAACTCATTAACGCCCAAAATAAAACTAAAACTGTTATAGTCAATAAAACAGGTTGCACATACAGTCGGGACTCGTTTATTCTAAGCCTTCTGAATCGTTTTGAATCGGAGAAGTCGCGTTTATTCGAAGTCGAGAGGGGTTCCCACCAAGTTATGTATAGATCCTTGACCAATCAGCGTTGGCGCAGGAATTGACGTCACCACAAAGACGTATTAAAATGTTATAAATGTATAATAGAATATCAATTACAAGAAATCCTTTATTTATTCTTGTCTTTGTATTTTTGGATATTTTAACAACATATACAATCAAAGAAGTACAAATTCGACATTGCAAAATCATGAAAAAGCTATCGCAGACAATTTTGTCTATTCGGTAAGTGTCATTTTTACTATTTTTAAGTTGGCAATACGTTCTGTGATAAATGTCTATATACCTTGGTATTTAATATTTATCGTTAATAGTTAATCGTGATAGTGAAATAATTTTACTTTACTTTTAATTTCGAATATGGCAAAATATGAGCAAGGTGACGAGTGACGACGGTGATAAGTGTAAATTATAATGTGTGTATTCTATCTGACCTAACCTCAAATCTATAGATATGATTTTCGTTGCGTTCGTAGCATGCAATGAATATAAAAAAAATAAAAATCTTTTGAAAAATATTATAGTCAATGAGATGAATACAAATTCATTCTACAAAAAATTTCAAAAATATGTTCGTTTACGCCATGACTCGAGAATGGTGGGAGGTGAAGAAGGAGAAAAAATTACAAATAAACGAAACTCGGCATTTCAGATAAACGAGACATAGAATAAATGAGTCCCGACTGTATATAAAAATGCCACATACACATTTTTTAATCTAATAAATTTTTCGGGATACAAGCTATCTTCCTGCCAAATTTCATCAAGATCGGCTAAGCGGTTTAGCCATGAACAGGTAACAAACAGACAGAAAGACACACTTTCGCACTTATAATATTAGCATGGATTTTTAAAAATTACCTCGGTTGATGACAATTGCATTTAATAATCCTCTCCCTCGAACTTCAATTATTAAATCTTTAGGCAATTGTTCTAATCCGTTACGCAAAAGTTCTCCCATTTTTTGTGAATTCTCTGCAAGATTTTCTTCTTCGATTACTTGAAGAGCTGCGATAGCAACTCGACATGCTAAAGGGTTTCCACCATACGTTGAACCGTGTGTTCCTGTAAACATTTTATTAATTAATATCTCAACATTAAAATCAATCAATCATATTTTTACCTGGTTCTAAAACTAACATGACTGGATCGTTTGCTAATACTGCTGATATTGGGTACAGACCACCCGACAATGCTTTTCCTAACACCAAGATATCCGGCCTGACTTTTTCATGATCAACAGCTAATCTTTTGCCTGTCCTTCCGAGTCCTGTTTGAATTTCATCGGCGATCCAAAGAACGTCATATTTAGTGCACAGTTTCCTGACTCCACGTAAATATCCAGAACTCGGTATTACTACACCGGCTTCACCTTGTATTGGTTCTACCATAAATGCGCAGACGTTGGGATCTTTTAGTTCTTCCTTTAAAGTAAATTAATAAATAACAAGTTCAAGGATGTATGGAAGGTACAGTCGCCTGCAGAACTCGTCTGGCACCCTAAAGGCTAGAATCGCTTACAACAGATTCCAAATTTAAAGACAAACATCATCGGTTATCTTTTTCTATCAAGTGTAATATATTTAAATACTAAAATTCGGAATATCAAATATTTATTGCCACAAAATTTACGTATACAATTTTCAATAGATTACATAATAATTTAATTGCACAAATATATATGAGTACCTATTATAAACGAAGAGTAGTTCTTTATCTAGCAAATGAATTTCAAAATATCTGTCTTTGTTTAATACATGGAGAAATGATTTAAATATTATAATAATCAAATGGGAGGAGCCTACTAAGTTTGTGATAAACGAAAATGAATACAAACTGCAAGACCATTAATGCAGGTGACTGTACCTCCATAACACCCATAATAAATAAATAAGTTAAAATTGAAGCAATAGTTATTCAATATTACCTCAAGAGCAACCAAGTCATTGTAAGGAATGAGCTTAAAGCCCGGCATGAACGGTTCGTAACCTTCATAACTTAAAGGATCAGATGAAGAAGACACAGCTGCTAACGATCGGCCCCAGAAATTATTTTCGGCAAACAGAACTTTCGCTTGGCCTTTAGGAATCTTCTTTTTGTAATATCCCCATTTACGTGCAATTTTAATTGCCGTGTCATCAGCTTCAACTCCTATAAATGATTATTTTTAATAAAAATTATAATATACATATATTAAATTAAAATTCACAAAAGCAAAATATATTACAGGGTGTTAAAAAAAGGCAGTGGTAAGTGGTAATTTTATTTTCAACGGTTTTTCGGCATTATTTTGGAAAAAGATATCAAGGAAGTATCTATTATATAATTTAGTCAAATACCCTATTCTTTTAACTCCTCTTCCCCCCCCCCCCAAGATTTTATTAACCCTCCCACCCCAAAGCCTTACGTAATTAAAATAAATATAACATAAATAAAAATAACATACAGTAGAATGCTATACAGTCGTAAAACTATTTTGTGTAATTTATTAATTATGTAAAACAACTTTCGTCTGTGTTTACACCCAAATCTGAAAACGAAATTTTCAAATAAGGTGGCACCAGTCTAGGCAAGGATCCCAGTAATGGCAAATTTTTAATTAAATGTACTGAATTAGAAATATGTGTTGATATTTGATTATTAACATTTCTGAATATTAATCTATATACATTTAACTGTCTTAATTTGACGACAATCGGCCAATAGGTGTTAAAATGGTGGATATTTAAACTAATTATTAGTATAATTTATTTATTAATTATTATATTATCATAGCAACTGCTTTACATTGTTTCAAATTTGACGATTCTTTCTTTTATACCTTTTATGTCGTAGTACTTATCATTTTGTAATAATTAGCAAGTGTCCATCACTGCGTGCTCATTACTGGTTTTACCTTTGCCATTACTGGAGAAAAACAAACTATATTTGTGAACTTTGGTAATTAAATTGATTAAATATAGAGTTACTAGTTTTATTAGTAACATGAGTTCATGAGAATTACAAAAAAAAAACATTAATCCAAAAAAATCGAAAACTTGTTCTTATAGCGGTCATAACTGGTGCCTTTACCTTAAAAGTAAATAATATAAACAAGATAGCAAATATTTCCATCTATCTCAAATAACATGGATTTCCCTATGTACTATATTCATAATGTATTAGATTATCATATTGACAAATTATAAAATCAATTAGATATAAATGCATATTTCGTAATAATATATGAATTAAAGATAAAAATAATTTATTTACTATATTAATAAAATAGATAAAAACAATCTAATTGAATTTTTGACCTTGATTTTTTTTTAACAAATAATTCCATAAAAATCAAATCTTTCACATTTTAAGCAATAAAATGATTATAACTAAAAAAAGTTTGTTTACTATATAATTACACATTATTTCATAAGCATTGTACTCTTATCTATATTTTTTTGGTTTAATTCATTAAACAAGTAAAAAATATATTCTAGTTTTGTAACATGATAAATTAAATAGAAAAATACCTGTGTTCATCGGGAGTACTTTATTATATCCGATAAGTTGGCAAATGTATTCTGAATATTCTCCTAATGCATCGGAATAAAACGCTCTTGAAGTGTGATGTAAGATACCGGCTTGTTTTCTTAACGCTTCTACAATCTTAGGGTGACAATGTCCTTGATTCGTTGATGAAAACCCACTTAGAAAATCATAATATCGTTTACCTTCTACATCCCAAACATAGACACCTAGAATTATTTTATTTATTTGACTTTTGTAAAATTGAACAAATATTAATTAATGATAATAATAAGATATTTTTTTAAGACTACAATTGGTCTCCATCACAATCAATGATATTTACCATTAGGCTGAGTACTAAGTAGGCAGCAAAAATTTTGACAATAGAAATAAGGTAATTTCTAAATAATCTAGTAAAATAAAAATAAAACGGCCAAGTGCGTATTGGGCACACACTTAACAGGGTTCCGTAGTCATTTTTACTACGATTTATAAAAAAAAAACGTTTCATAAACTAGTGTTCGTTATAGTTTTCATTGAAAGAATTAATTAAAAACTACATTCTGAAATTTTCTCAAATTTTTTTTCTGATAACCACATTTAAGAGCAATTTTAGGAGACCTATCTAAAAACACCCCACTCAATGGGGTAAGTGAGAAAAAAAATGTGAGTACATTTTTTAATCTTTGGTAGGGGGGCCAAAAATTGTTTACAGTGTTTATTATAATTTTCAGTGAAAGTACTAATTAAAAGCTACAGTCTGAAATTTTTTCAGATTTTGTACATCAATAGTTCAGAAAAAAGAGGGGGGGGGGCGCTCTGATAACGACTTTGAACGCAAATATATTGTGACTGAAGGGTTAAAATCAAAAAGTCCCACTCAATGGAATAAGTGAAAAAAATTTTTAATATACTTTTTGGTCTATGGGAAGGGGGTCCAAATTTTTTTTTTTAAATCTCATTTCTATTTTTGGGATATCAATCTACATTTGTATACCAAATTTCATCTGTATAAAATTTATATAGACAAAGCAAAACTATAAGGGTTCCCAGTTTTCTACAGAACCCTAAAAATGATGAATTTTTAATAAATAGCCTAGTTAAATAAAATTCTAAATAGCTTGGGCGGCCAGCTTCTTAAATTCGCTACTGATCACAATGACAACTGAACAAGTCATAGAATATATTCCATTTTATCGTGTTTAAAAATTTATACTTTTTTTTGATAGTCCACATATTTTCTAATAAAAAAAATTTTTTTAATACATATATAAATATTTAAACGACTGCTTCCTAGAAATAAGATTCAAATAATTTATAATTACCTCAAATTAAATTGATATATAATTTATATGTACGTTACCTGAGAAAAATTTTAATGAAGTTAAATAAACATTACCTTGCCCTCTGCATAAAGCTGCTGGAATAGGATGATAATGGTGAGCCCCATATTTCAAGTCTCGTTCAATCACTTGCTCAGATGTTAACGAGCTAGCAAATCTAGCCGAACATAATTTTAATAATTCTTGATTGCATCGAGCAACACTACTTGAATTTTTAATTAATTTGAACATTGTTTATAGATTTAAATAAATTCTTATTTATTAACTTAACTGATCCTGAAAATTAAATAAAACTGGTTTAAAAATATTCTTGCTCAAACCTTTATAGACAATTTCTGTTTAAGTACCTTAAAAAGATCAATAAACTATTTGAATGCACTCACTTTTAAAACATAAAAAAATAATTTACCTATCTCATTCACTGTCTGATATGTACAGTCAAAAACACAAATCACTTTAAAATTTAGTTTATAAAAGTTTCCATTGGTATCTTCATGTCATAAATCCAGGGCCGTGTACATAACACAAATTTTGCATTATACAATTCAACAGATAACAAGAATACCTTGCAGATTTTATCTTGTTACTATTTGAAAACAGAAACAAAAATAAAAGAATGCGTGAGCTAGAACAGGTTGGAAGGCGTTTATTTTTGTAAACAGACACATAAAAAGTTACACTGTAAAATATTCGCACAAAAAATGAACAAATTTATTTATATATCCATACAATACATTGTTTTATGGTTCATTAATAATTATTTGATAACAAGTAATCTCGGGATACTATTTTTAATATGCTAGATGCTTACGAACTTGCCGATCGAACGCCATATAATTATTTTTTATTCAATGACGTAATTGTCGCCAATAATATTTGTATACATTCTTTCAGCTGTTCTTCTGTAATGCACAGTGGTGGAGACAATCGAATTACATCATTTGTTGAACTAGCCAGAATACCGTTTTCTTTTAATTTTAAACAGACTTCGGCTGTATCGATAGCTAAAAATAAAATAACAAACCAACATCAAGTTAAAATTTTCATTACACAAAAGAAAGTGATTTTTTATTGCTTAAGATTTTAAGATTAAATATGAATTTTTCAAATCCGTCACTGATCGCTGGCAATCGAAATTGTGGTTTAATTTATCTAAATAAGCTATATAAATATATAAAGATTTCCGGATATCCTATTTAGACAATTTATAATATAATAGATTCGAAAAATAGATTAGTGCATTGTTGTACTTTAACATTTTTTTACTATTTATTTATTTTATTTGTTGTAATAATAAAATATGCGGATATTTTTCTCGACATATTTTATTTAATTTGATATCATTTTCTTTGTAATTTGCAAAAAAGTTTATTTTTGTATTTTGAAGTTATGCAAATATTAATATATAAATTCCACAAATAAAAAACATATTATGTAAAGTAAATGTAAATATACCACACTGTGCCTAAATATATGTAAATTAAACTAAGCGGAACTATTGTTGAAGGTCAACTCAATTATATTAAATTTATTTTGCAATACCTACTATGTAATTTTGGCACATGTGAACATGTACAGGATGATTTAAAAAATCGAGGATGTTATTTTAATTAAGCAAAAAACTTCGTATGAACATGTATCCGAAAATTCTTCGTAAGGGAGTTCCAGCCTTCCAAAAATTTTGCCCAAAATTAGTTTTTATTTAATATTTAGAGAACCCATTGTGATATAGTTATGAAATTTGATAACCAGTTTATTATTAATATGTGTTATCGATTTTCAGTATCAAACAATAATAATTTAAACCAGGGGTGAATGGGGCCAATGGGCCCGCCGATTTTTATCGATTATTTTTTTGTTCATTAATTTTTTCCCGAGTTAGGTTGTTGTAGAATATTATATTATATAAATACACAAAAATATACTTTGTCTGTTTGTCTAAGAATCAATTACTGATTTCGAGAAATATCGATAAAAAGAAAATATTGCAGAATTTTAATACGGATACTTCAAATTACACAAAATAATAAATAATAATTCTTATTATTTGATTAAAAATTAAATAAAAAGTTAATATAAATATTAAATATACCTTCAAAATTGTATTTTTATCAACTGGTTCGTCAAAAATAGAGTACGGGGCGAAAAAGTGCAGATTAGGGTAATTTTTATGAAAATAAAGAATAAAATGAAAATAAAAAAGGGGTCTTCATTTACATGTTAGGGTTTATGAGAACCAAAATCTGGTCACCCTAATAAGGAGATATATTTATTATTTATATTAACTTTTTATCTTATTTTTAATCAAAGATTAACCTCGGGTTGCATAAAGTAAAATTAATCACAATTAGTTAATCAGTTGTTTTAAAACCATTATTACGTTAATTCTAAAAAACAATCACGGTTATGATATATTTTATAAGGTAAAAAATTATCATATTTAGTGAATTGTTCATTTACAAATTCAGATTAAGTTTAGAATTAACATTAATCATGGTTTGAAAACAACTGATTAACTAATTGTGGTTAATTTTGCTTTATGCAACCCGAGGTAAGAATATAAGCTTATTTTGTGTAATTTGAAGCATCCGTATTAACCTAGTTATAAATCATTCTGTATATTGTATATATAGTGACAGAAAAGTCTGTGTGTACTTTTGGATTTTATGTATAATGACTTATTTAATTATATTTACTTAAACAATGAACAAAAGTAGTTCACTGTTGCTTCCTCGCAATATCGAATAAACGAGAAGCTTTGTGATTGTTTAAGAATGAGATAAAAATTGTTCTCCGATTTCAAAATTGTAAATTGATCTTTCCGTTTCACGTCAAGACAAACACTTTTCGTTACGTGTCTGTCTGTCTATCCATCTGTGTGTGTGTCTGTCATCTGAATCCTTGTCACACGCATAACTCATGAACCACTAAACCGATATTAATGAAACTTGGTTGGATGGTTGGGTCTAATTTATGGACGGTCTCATTTCAAAATCGTGTATAAGGGGGATGGGTGACATCCCAAAATATTTATTTTTTCAAGATATCGCAAGAACGACACATGTTACGTGAAAATTTTATAGAATATTTTTTGTAGAGCATTAAATTTCCAATAATATAGGTCTACAACGTTTGTTGTAAAATATTCCCTTACAAAGATATAACTAAATTTTTTGTTTTGTTTTTCTAAATTGATATATTGCTTGGATATATTAAACGTTTGCATAAATTTAGATTTATACTCTATTTCATTTAAGAATGCAGTAGTTGCGTGGTTTTTGACGGTAAAATGCACGATTCGTACCGTCAATAGAGTATAGATTGAAATTGTTAAAAAATTAAAATTATACGAAAAAATAATCAGGTGCGTCTTAAGAAAAATTTTGAAATAATATTTTTTAGTAATATTGTATAAAAATTAAATGGTTAACCAATTTCAAGCAATTTATCTATACACTATCGGTTTTTATTTAAACTGTTCAATAATTAACTACCTTTGGTGAATTTAGCGCGAGGAAACACTGTGCATTTTTTTATCGTAATATATTTTTATATATCGCGCATGAACAAGAGATTTAAAAAAATACAATGTTTTAAGATTCCGATTGAAGCAGAAATATCGTCATCCCCATGAAAAAAAAAACTCGCCGCCATTGTAATGCAGTGATTTTTTTTACAAAATAATAACGAGAGCATGTGCGTGCAGAGCAAGGGGTGGGGTTAGGGGTGAATAACAACTGCGAATTTATGATGTCACATAAACAATAATAATTATTATTATTTATGAAAAGACTATGACCTTTAATAACAATAATAAATAATCAGTAGTAATTTTATTATCACATTTACGAACAAACGGAAAATTTGCTAGCTCTTTTCACTTATTATTGTTTATGATAATATGTTTTTTTAGCAATGTCGACTTGAGTGTTTTAAAAATGTTTTCTTTTAACCCTTTGAAGCATGGTGGTAACTCAAGTTACCACCTCGATTTTTTTTAATTTTTCAATTTATTTAATTATTTATTTGCTCTTTTTAGTTACTTTAGTCAGGGCTTCGAACCATTATTTTTTTCGTTTTGGTTTTCGTTCCGGTTCGAGCAAAAAAATATATTTCGGTTCGGTTCCGGTTTTCGTTCCGCAAAAAATAACGGTTTTTTCGGTTTTCGGTTCAGCTCCGAGTGATTAATTAAAAAAAAATTATTTGTATTAAAAAAAATGTTCTACCATAATTTAGAATATTTTATAGTACCTACTTGTATGATAGTCCGAACGACAATTGAAGTGGGAAATAAGATCATGTTAACGCGCGTATTTTAACATGTACTGAACCGTAAAAACCGATATTTTTATTTCAGTTCTGTTCCGGTTTTCGTTCCGGCAAAAAATAACGATTTTTCCGGTTTTCGATTTTCGGTTCAGTTCCGGTTCGAAACCCTGACTTTAGTGATGAATGAACATAAAAATGTGGTCTAATTGGAATAATTATTTATAATGTAAGATTTATAAATAAACAAACTAAAAAAAAATGACGTTTTTTTTGAAAAAATCATTTTTCAAGAATCCATCCAAGGAAATAACTTGAAATTTAGAGAGAGTGGATTTTTGGGGTCACTGATTACGAATCCGCTATTAGAATTCTGAAATTCAAGATGGCGGATTCAATATGGAGGACACCAACATTTAAATCTTCTAGAATATTGATAAAATTGTTTATTCAGGGGTTTTTGGGTTCACTAATTACAAATTCAATGTCAGATTCATGTAATTCAAAATGGTGAATCTAATATAGCTGACATCAATACGTAAATTCGAATAATTCGATGAGATTTCGGAAATTCACTGTTTTTGTAGTACAAGTCGACACTTATTTCCACATAACTCTATACAGGGTGGGGCATTTAAAGTGTTACAGTTGATTATCTCAGAACCATCGCATATTTGAAAAAAATGTTTCAACCAAAAAATGTTTGGTTGTAAGGGGGTAATCGAATAGTAATATTTATTTGCTATTTTAACGTGGTCTTCAAGGATATTTGAATGTCAACATCATTTTTAGGTTTCCGTAGAAAACTAGGAAACCTTATAGTTTCGCAATGTCCGTCCGTCCGTCCGTCCTCAAAAATTTTAAGCCGATTAAGATGAAATTTGGTATACAGACGAAGACTGATAACCCAAAAACAGAAATGATAATATTTTTGAAAAAAACATTTTTTTGGACCCCCTTTCCATAGACTGAAAAGTATTTTCAAAAAAAAAATTTCACTTAATCCATTAAGTGGATAGTCTTTAGATAGGTCTCATAAAATGCAATAAAAAATTCAATATGACATTTTGATTTTAACCCTTCAGTCACGATATAGTTGCGTTCAAAGTCGTGATAAAAGTGTCCCCCCCACCCTAATTTCTAAACTATCAATTTAAAAAATCTGAAAAAATTCATGAATGTAGCCTCTAATTAGTACTTCTACTGAAAATTATAACGAACACTGTCAAAATTATTTTGGCCCCTACTCCCATTGACTGAAAAATGAACTCACAATTTTTTTTTCACATATCCCATTGAATGTAATGTCATTGGATAGGTATCCTAAAATGCAACAAAAAATGTTAAATGATATTTTGATTTTAACCCTTCAGTCACGATATATTTGCATTTAAATGTCGTTATCAGAGCGTCCCACCCCCCTTAATTTCTAAACTATCTTTTCAAAAAATCTGAAAAAAATTTAGAATGTAGCTTTTAATTAGTACTTCCACTGAAAATTATAACGAACACTGTCAAAATTATTTTGAACCCCCCTCCCATAGACTGAAAAATGAACTCACATTTTTTTTTCACTTAATCCATTGAATGTGATGTCATTGGATAGGTATCCTAAAATGCAACAAAAAATGTTAAATGATCTTTTGATTTTAACCCTTCAGTCAAGATATATAAATTTAAATGTCGTTATCAGAGCGTCCCCCCCACCCTAATTTCTAAACTATATATTATAAAAATCTGAAAAAAATTCAGAATGTAGCTTTGAGTTAGTACTTTCACTGAAAATTATAACGAACACTGTCAAAATTATTTTGGACCCACTCCCATAGACTGAAAATTGTTCTTAAATTTTTTTTCACTTAACCTATTGAGTGGGGTATCTTTAGATAGGTTTCCTAAAATGCAACAAAAAATGTTATATGACCTTTTGATTTTAACCCTTCAGTCACGATATATTTGCATTTAAATGTCGTTATCAGAGCGTCCGTTGAAATAATTCTTGTTTATAAATCGTAATGACTACGGAAACCTATCATGTGCGTGCCCACACGCACTTGGCCATTTTATTTTAAATAGGAACCTATAGTTTTTATTTAGTAATCTTATTCTACGTGAAAAAACACGAATCTTTCAATGAAAACTTTTTTTTGAACAACCCAAGCTTTCCAAGATATCTAACAAAATAATTCGAGATTTTGAACTTTCAAGAATTTTTTACTCAGAAACCCCAAACTTTAGAAAAAAAGTACAGGATACACAAAATATTTATTTTGGTCTAATAAAGCGTGGAGAATTATTTAAAAAAATTTAAAAACTTTTTCTAATTTTTTATTTTAGCAAAAACAAAAAAAAGTATGAAATGTTAAAAAAAATCTAGAATAATTCTCCAAGTTTCATTAGACCAAAATAAACATTTTTTGTATCTTGTACTTTTTTTCTAAAGTTTATGGTTTCTGAGTAAAAAATTCTTGAAAATTAAAAATCTCGAATTATTTTGTTAGATACCTTGGAAAGCTTGGGTTGTTCAAAAAAAAGTTTTCAATGAAAGATTCGTATTTTTTCACGTAAAATAAGATTACTAAATAAAAACTATAGGTTCCTATTTAAAAAAATAATGTTGACCTTCAAATATCCTTGAAGGTCACGTTAAAATAGCAAATAAATATTACTATTGGATTACCCCCTTACAACCAAACATTTTTTGGTTGAAACATTTTTTTCAAATATGCGATGGTTCTGAGATAATCAACTGTAAAACTTTAAATGCCCCACCCTGTATAACGGAAAAAAAATAAAAAATAAATAAATGGAGCTAGAACTCTTCACGTCCTCGTTGTTAGCTCTGGATTGTGCCGAGAAAGAGTGAATTTTCAAAATCTCATCGAATTTTTCAAATTTACGTATTGATGTCAGCCATATTGGATAAACCATTTTGAATTACGTAAATCTGACGTATTGTAATTAGTGAACCCAAAAACCCCTGAATAAATATTTTCATCAATATTCTCGAAGATTTAAAAGTCGTCGGTGACATCGATATTGAATCCGCCATCTTGAATTTCGCAAATCTGATAGCGGATTCGAAATCAGCGACCCCAAAAACCCCCAAAAGAGAATTTTCACGATCATACGATCATTTAAAAAATGTATGCTTCAAAGGGTTAAACGAAATAATAACTTTCAAACTTGACAATAATACACAGGTGATTCTGCACTGTGTTGCCATACTTCAACAGTAAATTAAGAAAAATATTTTAAGCAAAAAACATTATATGAACAAGTGTCCGGAACGGAAATTTTTCGTGAGGGGGCTATAGCTTTCCAAAGATTTTACTCAAAATTAGTTTTTATTTAATATCTTCAGAACCCATTGTGCAAAAGTTATGAAATTTGATACAGGGTTTAGTAATAATAAGTATTATCGATATCCAGTATTAACCAATTATAATTTAGATCTGGGCTATTTGGGGTCAGTGGGCCCATCGATTTTTACCTATTATTTTTTTATTCTTTAATTTTTTCCTAATAGACATTTGAATAAGACTGTATTACACAGAATACACAAAAATATACTTTGCTCATTTATCATAGGATAAACCATTTACGAGAAAATGGGGCCATGGGGGCCATGGCCTAGGGCGGAAGGCTGAGAGGGGCGGCAGATTTTTTAATTTCTTTTAGTTTAATACAGAATATTAAAAAAAATAGTAGTGCGACTAAAAAAAAAGGTTTTCAAGTTTTAATTTATGTAATCCAAACTTTTTGTTTAATAAAATTAGGAATTTTAATTGACGTGACAAAAAAAATTATATTTTTCCCTTCGTAAAGGGGCGGCAATTTTTTTTTGCCCAGGGTGACACTTAACGTAAATACGCCACTGGCTGTAGCCCCTTCATAAAAAATTTCCGGACACATGATCATATAATGTTTTTTGCTTAAAATATTTTTCTTAATTTACTGTTCAAGTTTGGCATCCTGTATTTCAATCTTCATATACAGAATGATTCAGAACAGGAACGAATTTGAACTTGAAAATAGGAAATTTTTGCGGATCTAATCGTAATAGTGCACAAAAGCTGTCACTAAATAGCTCGTAAACTATACAGTGCGTTCACGATGAAAGGAACAAATTCGTTTAAAATTCAGGTAATTCTTTTGTGGAAAAACGCTCGGACCCGTCGATTAGTATTTTTAGTTGCGGATTTTTTGACATAAGAAAATTGTATACAGGGTGTCTCAGGAAAAACATAATAATATGTAGTCATCATTGATTTTTTTAAATAGAACACCCTATATATTATACCATTTATGAATTGTGCGATTACTTCTGAATACTTTTTGTACAGCATATCATATCTCTAAAATCAGCGGTTCTCGGAATAATGACGTTTGAAAATTGACATTTTGAAATACACACAAGTCAAATAAAATGTTTAAATTGAACAAAAACACTTCGAACATTTTTTTAAAAGCCAACAAAAATAACCCGGTATTGAAAAAAAAAAAGAAAAAAATAAGAAAAAAAGGAAAAATAAAAGAAAAAAAAAAGTTCAATGTTTTTTTTTTGGCATACTAAGATGTTTTTTTAAGCTTTTAAAAAATGTTCAAGGTGTTTTTGTTCAATTTAAACATTTTATTTGACTTATGTGTATTTCAAAATGTCAATTTTCAAACGTCATTATTCCGAAAACCACTGATTTTAGAGATATGATATTCTGTACAAAAAGTGTTCAGAATTAATCGCACAATTCAAAAATGGTATAATATATAGGGTATTCCATTTAAAAAAATCAATGATGACTGCATATGTTTTGCATATGTAAACAATTTTCTTATGTCAAAAAATCCGCAACTAAAAATACTAATCGACGGGTCCGAGCGTTTTTCCACAAAATAATTACCTGATGTGGTACGTTAAAATGTATAACCAAACAACCGGAATTTTACTCTTTTTCTAATTTTTTTTTAAATCAAAAATGGCACCTGCAGGGGGCTTTAAAGCAAATAAAAAAAAATTGTATACCAAGACGTGTGGGATGTCAAAATGTACATCTCAATCAGTAGAATTTAAAACTATTTTTTTTTTTTTTTAACTCAAAAATGGGGGCTAAAAGCCAAGGTTAGTATATGTATAGGTTGCCTCATAACTTTTTGACCAATCAACGGCTACGTGTGATGACGTCACCCTGAGGAACCTTTAAACGTTGTTTCATATATTAAGTTTTTTTTCAAATTATTTTGAATTTTTGGATATTTGTATTTAAAAAAAAGTAAATATTATTGTTTATTACAAAAGCACAAATTATTACATATAATATTTCTTCATAAAAACTTTAAAATGATGTCAGAAATCAATGCTTAAAGAAAATACATTTGTTGGTTACACATAAAAAAACACTTGTTTAAAACTATAATTTATAATAATAAAATAATAAAAATTTAGATTTAAAACTCAGTACACTATCAATATCAAATGAAAATATTTAAAAACAACTTACAATAAATCAGCTTAACTAAAATAAAGAGTAAATATAGTTTGACAGCCATTTATAATGTCAAAGAGTTCCTCACGATGACGCGTTCTCCCCTCTCATGCCACTCCCCGCCAGAGTTATGAGACAACCTATTACTTTACTAACCTTGGCTAAAAGCAGTATTTTATTGAGTTTTTGATTTTGATTTTTTTTTCTTATAATAAAAGGATGTTCCATTGTGTCGAACAGACAAAAATAATATACATAAAATTGAAATTGTATTTACGACTTACCAGGATCAAAAATGAGTCCATTGAGAAGGCCCTTTCCTCTAACTTCTATTACAATCTCTTCGGGCAATTTAGATAATTCAGTTCTTAACATTTCGCCTAACTTTTCAGCATTCTCTGACAACTTCTCATCACGTATTACTTTGAGAGCTGCTGTTGCTACTCTGCAAGCTAAAGGGTTTCCACTGAATGTTGACGAATGTTCATCAGGGTTTAGACATTGCATTATATCATTGTTAGCTAAAACGGCTGATATCTGAAAGATAAATATTTTTTAAGCTAAAATATTCAATCAAGTGTCGTATTTTGGTTACACTTGACGATTCGATCAACTTTTAGGGATTATTTTGAAAGTGGCTTAACTCCATTTTTCATTATTTTTTTTGTTGACTGTAGTAACGTGTATAATTAGAAGTAAACTATCATAAAAAATAATTTTTGGTTAAATATATTAAAAGGAAAATCAATTTTGAACACATTAATTTTCACACTTAATTTAAAGTTAAAAAATTTATTTTGAAAGTGGCCTAACTCCACTTCATTATTAATAATGTTGTTAATTTATCACATTAGCTGAAAAACTAAAGCTTTCTATGGAAAACCCAATGAAGGTAACAATTTTGACCTTTACTGGAGGTTTTAAGGTCATTTTGGGGTCAGAAATTTTTTTTTAAATAGAAACTTAGTTATTTTTTTGCAGATTTGTATTTTGCAAAAAAATAGAAATAACTTTTGTCTGAAAAGTTTTTTTAAAAACTTCAATTTTAACGTAATTAAAAAAAAATTTACATCAAAAAATTTTTTTTGTAACCAAAATTTTTGAAATTACTATCTTAAATGTTTGAGAAAAAATGCAGTTTAAAAAAATAATTTTTTTTTAATTTCATAATTTTTTAAAGCAAGAATTTTTTTTTAATGTTACATATTTTGTAACATTAAAAAAAATATGTTAAAATTGAAATTTTTTATAAAACTTTTCAGACAAAAGTTCTTTATTTTTTTCTGCAAAATACGAATCTTCAAAAAAAAAATAGATTTCCTTTGTTGACCCCAAAATGACCTTCAAACCTCCACTCAAGGTCAAAATTGTTACCTCCATTGATTTTGCCCCTCTAAATCCTGAAACTTTTGTACCAAATATTTTCCCTAAAAATCCATAGATTTTCAGATAATAAACAATCTCAAGACATAAAAATTACCTGTATACATACTTAGATTTCCTGAATTGTATAAATTTTTTAAGAGTTATAAAGAAATAATATAAAATAAAGTGAGTGTTTTTTTTTTTCAATTTGAAGCATTTTAACTACCAACAAATGTTGTTGAGTTCTTTTAAATTAATAATAAATGTAATTGTTGAATTTAAAGTGGCTTAAGTCCATTTGTGGTAAAAAACACATATTATTCATTTAATAATTGGGGTTATTTTAATAATAATTATAAAGGACCCCGCAGTTTTTGATAGGGAAATGGCTTTCAGTCAATCTTTTTGAAACCAACTAGAAGAGAACTTAGGCGGTTGCGACCATTGAGACTTTTAATCGAGATGATTTAGAGAATATTTTCCAGTTGGTTTCAAAGCGATTGACTGAAAGCCATTTCCCTATCAAAAACTGCGGGGTCCTTTAACTCTCTTAGAAACACTTAATCAATGTGGCACATTGATATCTTACACGTATATTTTTAATTTTATTGAAATGCAAACTCTTTAATATCTCAGTTTAAACATAAATGGAGTTAGGCCACTTTCAAAATAAACGGCTCATATGATTACACAGGTCAACATTTGATCTATGCTGGAACTCCGGAAACGGTTTGGTCCTATTAGGGTTTTTGGGGTCGTTGATTACGATGAGAGGGTCGGTAAACCTCCATCACGTCAGGTTCAAGGTCATTTGAAGGTCAAATAGAGAAATGACCTTCAGAATCGAACAAACTACGGAATCGGACTCAACGATCTCAAAAACATAGGTATTGATTTTTTTAGATTTTTTTGAAGGTTATTTCTCTATTTGACCTTCAAATGACCTTGAACCTGACGTAATGGAGGCTAACCGACGTATTCGGACTCGGTGACCCAAAACACATATACAGGGTGGGGCATTTAAAGTGTTACAGTTTATTATCTCAGAACCATCAGATATTTGAAAAAAATATTTCAACCAAAAAATGTTTGGTTGTAACGGGGTAATCAAATAGTAATATTTATTTGCTATTTTAACGTGCCCTTTAAGGATATTTAAAGGTCATCATTTTTTTAAATAGGAACCTATAGTTTTTATTTAGTAATCTTATTCTACGTAGAAAAATACGAATCTTTCATTGAAAACTTTTTTTTTAACAACACAAGCTTTCCAAGATATCTAACAAAATAATTCGAGATTTTGAACTTTCATTAATTTTTTACTCAGAAACCATAAACTTTAGAAAAAAAGTACAAGACACAAAAAATGTTTATTTTGGTCTAGTAAATCATGAAGAATTATTTTTAAGTTTTTAAATTTTTTCTATTTATTTTATTTTAGCAAAATCAAAAAAAATACGAAATATTAAAAAAAACCAAGAATAATTCTCCAAGTTTCATTAGACCAAAATAAACATTTTTTGTATCTTGTACTTTTTCTCTAAAGTTGATGATTTCTGAATAAAAAAATCTTGAATGTTCAAAATCTCGAAATTATTTTATTAGATATCTAATGAAGTTTAGGTCATTCAAAAAAAAAATTTGTATAAAAGATTCGTGTTTTTTCTTGTAGAATAAGATTAATAAATAAAAACAATAGGTTACTATTTAAATTGATGTTGACCTTCAAATATCCTTGAAGGCTACATTAAATAACAAATAAATATTGCTATTCGATTACCCCCACACAACCAAACATTTTACTATAGAAGTATTTTTTTCAAATATGCGATGGTTCTGAGATAATAATCTGTAACACTTTAAATGCCCCACCCTGTATATGAATTTTTTCAGATTTTTTTGAAGGTTATTAATTTCTCTAATTGACATTCAAATGACCTTGAACCTGACGTGATGGAGGTTAACCGACCTTCTCATCGTAATCAGCGACCCCAAAAACCCTAATAGGACCAAACCGTTTCTGGTGTTCCAGCATAGATCAAATGTTGACTATTGTTATAAACAAGTTTAGTCGTCATCAGAAGATTTGAGCTAGAAAAAAATTACGGAATAGGTACATTTTTTCAAGTAATTAGTAGATTTTGATGTATAGAACATAGCGATAACTTTTTCCCCCTTTCGAAGGAGCTTACAAAGCTGTCTAAAATCAGTTATTTGAGAATAACACTGGTACTATCATTTTTAGGATAAAATAGGTTTTATAAATCTCAAAGCTGATAAAATTTCGAACAAAATGGTGTTTAAAAAAATTATGTATCATAAATAGTTAATGAAATAGAGCCCGCGATAAAATCATTTAGTGACGTTAACTTTGGAAATCACGCCTAAAATTCCGTTCAACTGCTGTGTTTAATATGTACAGTCGCCTGCAGAACTCGTCTGGCACCCTAAAGGCTAAAATCGTTTACAACAGATTCCAAATTTAAAGACAAACATCATCGGTTATCTTTTTCTATCAAGTTTAATATAATATTTAAATACTAAAATTCGGAATATCAAATATTTATTGCCACAAAATTTACGTATACAATTTTCAATAGATTACATAATAATTTAATTACACAAATATATATGAGTACCTATTATAAACGAAGAGTAGTTCTTTATCTAGCAAATGAATTTCTAAATATCTGTCTTTGTTTGATACATGGAGAAATGATTTAAATATTATAATAATCAAATGGGAGGAGCCTACTAAGTTTGTGATAAACGAAAATGAATACAAACTGCAAGACCATTAATGCAGGTGACTGTACATTGTAAATCACCACCTGTATATAAGTATAAATGAGATGTAATACTTAAGGGGGTATTCTAGTCTAGAATTTTGGAAATATCGATTTTTTTTCTTCCATATTTTTAGAGATTAGACCTTCAAAAATATATCCTCCAAAGGAATTTTTAAAATTTCAAATATTTACAGAGTTATAGCTATATAAAAAGTAGAAGGCCCAATGTATGGAGCAGGAATCGCCGATTAACGAAATGTAAGTACAGACTGCTTGCAACTTTGCTTAAATCTTTAAACGCATTTTTCTCGAAACTACTTTTTCTAATACGTCTGACTCAAGTTCTAATAAACCGATTAACTTGAAATTTGGTGTGGACCTTCATTATACAGGATGATTCAGTGCTGTCGTGCCAAACTTGAACAGTAAATTAAGAGACATGTTTTAAGCAAAAAACATTATATGAACATGTGTCCGGAAATTTTTCGTAAGGGAGCTACAGCCCTCCAAAGATTTTATTCAAAATTAGTTTTTATTTAATATCTGGAGACCCTATTGTGCTAAAGTTATAAAATTTGTTACAGGGTTTAGTATTAATAAGTGTTATCGATTTCCAGTATTGAACAATTATAATTTAGATCAGGGCTGTATGGGGCCAGTGGGCCCATCGATTTTTATCTAGTATTTTTTTGTTCTTTAATTTTTTCCTATATTAGACATTTGAATAAGATTGTATGGCACAAAATACACAAAAATATACTTTGCTCATTTATCATAGGATAAACCGTTTACGAGAAATATGGATGCAAAAGAAAGGATGTATAATTTTACTTAATACGGATGCTTCAAATTACAAAAAATATTTTTATATTCTTGTTCTATGATAAAAAATAAGACAAAAAGATAATAAAAATATACCTCCAAAAATTCATCCTTACCAACAAATAGCCATTTTAAGTATCGCTTTCTAGTTATGTTAGTAAATTACTTGCAGCATTAATAAAACTGGCTATAGGTCTAAGAGGACACTTATTAGGTGATATTAGTACATGAACTTTTTTCTTACCTTTAATCAAAGAATAGAAATATAAATTTATTTTGTTTAATTTAAAGCATCCGTATTAAGTAAAATTCTGCATGCTTTCTTTTGCATCGATATTGCTCGTAAACGGTTTATCCTATGATAAATGAGCAAAGTATATTTTTGTGTATTTTGTCTCATACAGTCTTATTCAAATTTTTAACTCAGGAAAAAATTGAAGAACAAAAAATACTGGATAAAAATCGACGGGCCTCCTGGGCCCATACAACCCTGGTCAAAATTACTATTGGTTGTTACTGGATATATATAACACTTATTAATACTAAACCCTGTATCAAATTTCATAACTATGGCACAATAGGTTCTCAAGATATTAAATAAAAACTAATTTTGAGTAAAATCTTTGGAGGGCTGTAGCCCCCTCATGACAAATTTCCGGACACATGTTTATATAATGTTTTTTGCTTAAAATATTTTTCTCGATGTACTGTTCAAGTTTGGCACGACAGTGCTGAATCACCCTGTATATCCCTCTATTGTTGGAACTATAATTATGTAAATATTTTTTTTTTTTTTTTTAAATTCAAAACTTTGAAAAAGGGCAAAAAATCACTTTTTTCAAACAGTCGCCATTTTGTGAATTTTTTATTTTTTTTTATTTCCGTAGTTCAGACGATAGCGACATTCTTACTAATTAAGAATCTTTTTTTCTTTTCTTTTTCAGATCACCAAAAGAGTTGGAATTATGTCAAGAAGGACGCACCCTTATTTTTCACCCCCCCCCCACTACCAGCCTGTAATTTTTTCAATTTTCAAAAAAAAAAAAAAAATTTTTTTTTTTTGTATTGTTAAAATATCAATAAATATCTAATAAAAAATGGCTAGTAAAAATATTCTTAGTTTTTTTTATCGAATTTTAAAAAACACCCAAAATTTGTACCTCTAGACTAGAATACCTCCTTAATTCTTAATAACCAATCAATGTGTTCTATAATATTTTATTATGTACTATATTTTATCTACCCTGTAAAGTGTTAAGTGTTTAAAATCTGATTACAGCACTGAATTTAACTTTGAAGTACTTTGAAATGATATGTCAATGTCATAGATTTCCATTAAAAAAATTCCATATTGACTTTCACAGATAAAAGGGGTAAAAAAACCAACATATTTTTTGGTATTTAGAATCATCTTAAATAGGTACATATATAAAAACATTGGTGCATATGTAATGTCACATCATCACGCCTAAACCACTGGACGTATCGAAGCCATATTCACACCATATGTTCGTTTGATGCACCAGGGGCGCCGACTTGTTAAAAATATTGAAGGGGCCCAATCGTGACTGAAGGGTTAAAATCAAAAGGTAATTTAACAAATTTTGTTGCATTTTAGGAGACCTATCTAATGACACCCCACTCAATGGGTTAAGTGAAAAAAAAATGTGAGTTCACTTTTCAGTCTATGGGAGGGGGGCCCAAAATATTGTTGACAGTGTTCGTTATAATTTTCAGTGAAAGTACTAATTAAAAGCTATATATTCATTTTTTTCAGATATTTTATATTGATAGTTTAAAAAATAGAGGGGGGGGGGCGCTCTGATAACGACTTTGAACGCAAATATATTATGACTGAAGGGTTAAAATCAAAAGGTCATATAACATTTTTTATTGCATTTTAGGAGACGTTTGGGGCGTTTATTCTGAAATAAATAGTATATACAGGGTGGGGCATTTAAAGTGTTACAGTTTATTATATCAGAACAATCGCATATTTGAAAAAAATGTTTCAATCAAAAAATGTTTGGTTGTGAGGGGGTAATCGAATAGTAATGTTTATTTGCTATTTTAACGTGGCCTTCAAGGATATTTGAAGGTCAACATCATTTTTTTAAATAGAAACCTATAGTTTTTATTTAGTAATCTTATTCTACGTGAAAAAACACGAATCTTTCATCGAAAACTTTTTTTTGAACAACCTAAGCTTTCCAAGGTATCTAACAAAATAATTCGAAATTTTAAACTTTCAAGAATTTTTTACTCAGAAACCATCAATTTTAGAAAGAAAATATAGACACTAAAAATGTTTATTTTGATCTAATAAAGCTTGGAGAATTATTTTAAAAATTTAAAAAACTTTCTCTATTTATTTCATTTTAGCAAAAACAAAAAAAAAATACGAAATGTTAAAAAAATTCTAGAATAATTCTCCAAGTTTCATTAGATCAAAATAAATATTTTTTGTATCTTGTACTTTTTTTCTAAAGTTTATGGTTTCTGAGTAAAATTTTTTTGAAAGTTCAAAATCTTGAATTATTTTGTTAGATACCTTGGAAAGCTTGGGTTCTTCAAAAAATAGTTTTCAATAAAAGATTCGTGTTTTTCACGTAGAATAAGATTATTAAATAAAAACTATAGGTTCCTATTTAAAAAAATGATGTTGACCTTCAAATATCCATGAAGGTCACGTTAAAATAGCAAATAAATATTACTATTCGAAAAAGTCTCCTGTTTAACGGTATAGTACTCTGGAACTATAAACCACACAAACTTAAGAATGGTCTTAAAATGTTTGCGATATAGTCTAGTATTACGTGTTAAAATTTCAAATCATTTTAACGAATCGTCAAGTAGTTACAGCTCCTTAACTAAAGTGTGTATACTGTACATTAAAAAGAAGTGCATTTTTAATATGTCTGATAAAAATAATAATAATTGGACTATTCCACTAGTATTGTAATAGAATAGATAATATTAGATTATTTGGAGAATAAATAAAGAAATGCATTATCTCTATTTACTATAATATACCTACAAATTACTGATAATAAAAAAAGATACATTTTTTTAAATTAAAATATTATTGACACAGTAGTGTTATCAATTATCTAATCTTAAAAATGTATTTTAAAAGAATTTTTACACTGAAAATGCATTTAGTGATAAATACATATTCTTAAATATATTTTTTGTAAACCTTGATATTTCTATAGAGGAGCAGTGGCGTAACCAGCTCATAATGGAAGAAAATTTGTTTTATTTCCCAAAAATGTATTAGTTATATTTTAGTCCTAGGTCCCGGCTTTAAATTTTAAAATAGAAAATACTCCTCTGAAACTTCGTGAGTGAATTCATTTTGGCGTAACCTACAACTTTTTTATCTTCGAAAATTCAGAGAATTGGGTCGTTTTTGATGTGACATGCGTCAAACATGTTAATTTAACGATAGTTATAGGAAATTTACGAATAACCCTTTTTTTACTTGAATTACAAGATTTTATAATGTAAACATCGGGAAATACATTGACCTACAGAAACTTGCACCCCCCTGGCAAATGAAATAATTAAGAAATAAAATTGTTATTTTAAAATTTAATACATTTGCACCCCCCTGGCAAATTGGAAAACATATAATAAGTTATAAATGTGAAAATATAAAATTGAAGACCTTTTTTTTTTACTCATGTTAACTTCCATCAAATTTTTTTTTTCGTATATACTTTCATCTCATATATCTAAATGCACCCCCCTAAAAGAAATTCTGCCGGCGCCCATGCCCTCAACATGTCAAAATGATGTTATGTAATTTATAAATAACCGGCTGATTTTTACACAATTGCTAGATAAATAATAGTAAAATGTTATGGTTATACTGCCCTACAAAAAGCTTAGAAATCTTGAGGGATAAGACTAGGATTTTTAATAGTGGTACCGGACCTATTCCAGCTTCAGTCCTTCTAGACCTTGCAGTCGATTGGTCAGAATCATTGAAGCGGGATAAGCCCTTTTAGTATAAATGTTACCGGCAATGTATGTAATTCAGGCATTCTATAGAATTCCTAGGAATTCTATACAATGCCTGACGATTTCAGGCAAAGTATGAAATATTTGTTTAATAGAAATTTATTATATACTTTGCCTAGGCATTCTATAGAATCCCTAGGAATTCTAGGAATTCTATAGAATGCCAAGATAATATTAGGAAATGTATGAAATAAAAGACAAAATGATATTAATAAAGCAGATAGGTATTATTTAATTAATTAATATTTTTTATACCTATATTTTTATCTATTCTCACTTTATTTTAATTATCAAAATATATTATTTTAATTTCCAGCACAATAAATATTCTTGTAAAAAAAATTCTGATAGAGCCGGAAATCGGATTAAAATATACTATTAATACATACTATTAATTTTTCACTGGAAAAAAAGAAAAAAAGTTTAATAAAATTCAGTCGAATTAAAATGACAGCAATTTTTCGTCGGACTAACAAAAGAACTTACGTATTTTTTTATACAGCCGTTTCAGAGATCACTGTGCTACTTTACTGGACATACATACATTTTTCTATTATATAACACGTAAATATAAAATGTTTATATTGATAAATAAATCAGTATTGTACCGACAATACTGAATTGTAATCTAGAAACCTACCTACAGCTATCGAGAATGAACCAAGATTGTTTTATTGTATATTTGCATCAGTATTTTATAACATAAAGAAAGGTAACATCTGTACCTGGACCAAAATTGATCGATTCACCCTATTTATGTTTATATTTCATACATTGCCGGCTATCAATTAGGTATTCTATAGAATGCCTAGGAAATGTATATAATTAAATTCATTTCATACATTGCCTGGTGATTTTAGGCATTCTATAAAATACCTAGGAATTCTATAGAATGCCGTATTTCATACATTGCCGGTAACATAAATATTAGGTTTGACCAAGACTGTATCAGTCTGGAACTGTTAGGCTCCTGATGAGGACTTCTTGTGAAGTCGAAAAACGTGTCGAGTGACATTGTTTTATTGTGGTTAAGGTGTATATTTTAGTTCTATTTTTTTAGTTTATTACGCTATTTCCAAAGAAGTTGTTAATTAAAACAGTATTTAGTAGAGGGAAATTAGCATTTTGAAGTGATGCATTCGGGAAGTTGGATTTTTTTGGATTTTCTCTTTATATGTTCGAAGATTAGTTGAAAATCAAAAATTTGGGAAAATCGGCCATGTGCGTCCCGAGAAAATTGCATAATTGTGCATTTTTGATTCATTTCGAGTGTTTCGCTACACTGTTTTTGAAATATCTCCGGTTCTATAGGTCGTAGGAAAATTAAAAAAATAATAAAATACTTATAAGTTAATAGACTATAGAACTGCATAAGTAGCATTACTTTTCAAACGCATCATAACCTCAAAAATAAAAAAGTTGTCGAAATTTTTTTTTATCACTAATAATGCAATAATTAACGTAAAATGCAACGCTGAAAAAAATGTCTTCCTTTTTTATATGAGGTAAAAAAATGATATTGGTCATAAAATAAAAGTTATAAGTTAAAAAAAACAATTAAGTTCGTAAAAAAAGTGAAATTTTCAGATTTCGGAAAATTGTGGGGAACCCTTAAGATTTAGAGAAAAATGAATAATGATCAAAAATAATTTTCTTGATAAGAACTTTAAAATAAAGAAAAGAAAATTTAATTCGAATGATTAGGAGCTGAGATACAGCCAATTTAAAAAAAACGGTGAGGGCCATCTTTAATAGCCGATATAATGGTGTTCTACACAGAAAGTGGCTCCCTATCTGAAAATCTTTCTTTTGACCTTATATACGACCACGGAAAATGGTATACCCCCATGGGCGTAGCCAGAGTGGGGCAGGGGAGGCACTTCCCCCCCTAGCTTGTGGACAAAAAGTAATAAGTAAATCAGTATTATTTCCAAATAGGGACAATAATACTGATATAAATAGGGGATCAAATAGGGATCAAATATCAAAGTTTTTTTTAATCACAATCTTTTATTTTTACATGTAAACTAAAATATCAGGGAAAATTAAAAATAAAATAAAAACACCTAAAGGCAAAGGTCGCAGAGTAAAAACTGTGTTTTGTGTTAAAATAACTACCCACAAAAGCATGGGCACGGGGGGACGCTTACCCCTTCCCCTAGCTCGTGAACTAAGAGTAATAAATGAATCAGTTCATTGGCTAAATATTGACATTTTTAGATTCGAAAATTTAAATATCATTGTTTTTTTATTGCAATCTCTTGTTATAGCGGGTAAACTATTCATGTCATTGCCTTTTTGTCCTTTTTTTTATACAAAAAAAAGTTTTTTTGATATTTCAACTATACATGTATATTATCAATTCAAATTAGATCGATTTCTTACATTAAATAAAAAAACTATAAATAAAAAAAACACCAAAATAGCAACGTAGAGTACATTTTTGTAGAGGATTTTGTCGTCAAAAAGATATGCACATATATATAAATTTAATTGATTGAAAAAAATGTGGCGAAAATAAAAGAAGAAATGAAAAAAAGAATGACTTTTCATTGTTACTTTTTGCGCACCTATCTAGAGACATAATAAATAATGAAAATGTTAATTTTTTCATAGCTCTTTTACAATTCCTCGATAATAATCAAGAACACCCCGGGAAAAAATTTCAGATCTGAAGTGATCTCGGTTGATCTTCATTTTGGAACAAATCAGATCTTTGTAGATCGTTGTAGGTCTTTGTAGATAGTTGTAGATCTTTGCAAATCGTTATAGATATTTGCAGATCGTGATCTTAATAGATCGTTGTAGATCTTTGCAGGTAGTTGTAGGTGGTTGTAGGTCCTTGCAGATCTTTGTAGATCGCTGTTGATCTTTGCAGATCGTTGTAAATCTTTGCAGATCGTTGTTGATCTTTGTAGATCGTTGTACATCTTTGCAGATCGTCGTAGATCGTGAGATTGAAACGTATTGTTTGTATTTTAATCAATTTAAAAAAAATGTGTATTTGTTATTTTAACAATATCACTTAATACGTGTCTGGACTTTTTTTTCATTTTATTAAATTTAATAATAATATCTTATGTTGTATTAACTATGTTGTATATCTATGCTGTATTAACAGTAAATATTGAATATTTCTCTGTTTCGCTACTTATGGTATTCATTATAGAAAATTGTAAATATCTCGACTCCTGTGCTAGATAGAGGGTTGTTTTGCCCCCCACACCTCTAGTATCCCGAAGTATTTTTCCCGCTGGATCGAATGAGACCAATTACAACCCTTCATCTGTGACAGGGGGTGAGTTGTGAATTTATTTATTAATTTAATACACGGGCCTCCAATGTCATTCAATACGTTTCTGTCCAATTTTTTTTAATTGATTAAATTATAAACAAGGTTTCTATATATAGTATATGTGTATTTGTTATTTAAGGTAGACAAAAGTTTATTTATAAATAAGTACATATTATTATGTATGTATAATATATTAATATCGCAACATAGCTCTCGCCAACACAGTATTTTTACTTTCATTCGTATATATAAGCCAAGTCGGATCAGTTAGTAATAAGGTAATACAATACATATATGGTGGTTCTCTTCTCCAGGATTGCTCTTCGAACCTAGTTACTACGGGAAGTCAAGCTGTGCGTGTGTACAAAAACAGAATCAAATCCCCGATCTACGCAGATCTGTGTTGTTCTTCATTTTGGAACATATCAACGCAGATCTACGGAGATCAACGCAGATCAACACAGATCTGTGTTGATCTGCGTTGATATGTTTCAAAATGAAGATCAAAACAGATCTGTAAAAATGCAGATCTGATTTGATCACTTTAGATCTGAAATATTTTCCCGCGACACCAAAAAATTGATTTATTATGTTAATGAAAATCACGGATTTTCACGAGCCAAAGTTCCAATTTGCAACGAAACGATAGAATTTAATTTAAGAAAAACTGAAACCATGGTTTACTCATGACGCGGACAACCAAAATCAGGTTAAACTTTGGATATTATTGTAAACCTTTTTTGTAACAAATCCTGTGAGTAGCAAACTGTACCTTAAAATAACTTGCTTTAGCGTCCACAGCCTGGACTATACTACAATACATAGACAAAATTTGCTCTCGGCAAAATAATCACGCGAACTATCCTATTTCTAATAATCCTTGTTCTCAAATAATTTATCCTGAAAACTTTTGTTTATACTAAGTTTTTGGCATTAAAAAAAAACTATATTCGCCCAGGGTGTAAAATTTAGAAATACGTCCCTGCTAATGAAAATAAAAACTTACCGGTAAAATTCCACCCGACAGTGCTTTCCCCACCATTAGGATATCTGGTTTGACGTCTTCATGGTCCACACAAAGTTTCTTCCCGGTTCTTCCGAGTCCAGTCTGTACTTCGTTTGCTATCCACAACACATTATGATCTGTGCATATTTCTCTGACACCCTTCAAATAACCGTCATCAGGAACCACAACACCATCTTCTTGAATTGGTTCTATCATAAATGCACAAACGTATGCATGTTGTGCCGCTTCCTATATGATCAAATAAAATTCAGTTGCACTTAATCTAAAAATCTGATTTTTGGCCGCAGTGATAAAATCCGTTGATTTATAAAAGGCTGTAGCCGGGTAGCAATGTAAAATCGGCCTCAACACGGATTTGGCTAATTTTTATTGTAAATGTTGCTCATTATGTGAGCATTCTTATGTCCAATTATTAGCCTCTAAAAGTTGATCGTTTTTGAAAAAAAAATTATTTTCAATTTTTCAAAAATATTTTTTTTTAAGAAATTTTTTTTTGGATTAAAATCAAACTATTGTAGAAGTTGAAAAGGTGCATATCAGGTAATATTTTCAAGATGCTGCGCATACTCTATCAACTAAAAAAAAAATAATTGAAATTTTGAAGAAAAAAATTTTTTTTGGTTATAGTTGAGCGACAACTTCAAATATTTCATGAAATAATCTTTATACTTTAGTATACACCCTACAAAGTTTGAATAGAATCGAAGTGGTAGAACATACTTAAAAAAAATTAAAATCATTGGAAGTCAATATTAACATGTACAAATGCTATAGAAATAATGTAATATAAGCATAGTATAAAAATGATACAAAAACAGTTATTTAAATAAAATTAACTCGAAATATTTAATAAGAACGCTTCTGTCTCCCACTGCCCGTTTATCTTACCGTCTTGGACATATGTACATACATTTCTTATGGTGATATACACATATAGTTCAGGCCACTACATGAAATTGAGTTTCTTGAAATAGTTCGTATAACAAAACTATTTCAATATTTTTTTGTTATTGTTGAACTTCACTGGAAGAGGGGGTAGGTGCAAATATTTATCAACTTTTAGAGGCTAATAATTGGGCATAAGAATGCTCACATAATGAGCAACATTCACAATAAAAATTAACCAAATCCGTGTTGAGGCCGATTTTACATTGCTACCCGGCTACAGCCTTTAGAATTTTGTTACCTAAACATTTTGAAGGTTGTATTATGGTTTTTGAAATATAATGAAAAAATGTTTTTTGCAATGTTTAGCGGGCTATAACTCGTTAACTTTGGGTTAACTTTTTTATGAAATAAATGCAAAATATATTTTTTGTGAACTCTTTTGTATTATATCTCGTCAGCAACCGAAGATAGATAACTGAACCTGCATATAAATTTGTAGATTCGACTCTGATGAACAAAAAAAGTTTGACAGATTTTATTGTAGGATGAACGGTTTACGAGATAATTACGTTTAAAGTTTCCGCGCTTATGGCGAATTACACTCAAGGTCATAGACCGCGCCAACTTAATGTAGTACTCAGAACACAACCCCCCAACAATAAAAAATAACAAAATGACTCTGTACAAAAATGCACAAAAACAATACAATTTGATTGGGTTATAAAGGGTTTATCCAAAATTCAGAATATAAACCCTAATGGTATATTTATTAGGGTGTTTTTTTTATTTTTTCAATGCACTAATCAAATAGTTTTATTATCTTAAACAAGAATGGTGTTCCATATATACCAACTTACCCTTAACGCAACCAAATTATTGAACGGAATTATTTCAAAAATAAACGAACATGAATCAGAATCTATGTAATGTTGCGGATCAACTGCTGATGACGTTCTACCCCAAAAATCACCCGTAGTAAAAATAACTTTAGCTTTGTTTTCTGGAATATCTTTATTCAAGTATCCCCAATTCCTTGCTATTTTACAGGCCACCTGTCCTGCTTCAACACCAGTATTCATCGGTAAAACTTTATCATAACCAAAATAGTTAGTAATATATTGCCCATAGTCTCCAAGAACGTTTGAATAAAAAGCTCTCGAGGGTAGCGTTAAACAATCAACTTGTTCTTTTAAAGCTTCGATAATGTCTGGGTGACAATGTCCTTGATTCACGGACGAATAAGCACTTAGAAAATCGTAATATCTTTTGCCTTCTACGTCCCATACATAAACGCCTGAAAAATTACATAATTTTAACCTTCGGGGATATACAAAACCCATAACCATATATCAAAACAACTGATAAACTAAAATTATTTATTTTATAATACACTAAATATATAAATACCTTTAGCTTTACAAATAGCAACGGGTAACGGCATATGGACATTTGCACAATACTTATTTTCTTTTTCAAACACCCTTTTTGATAGCGTCGCCAAAGATTCATCTGATTTCAAATGAATATCAGAAATCACTTTAACATTCGTAATAACTTTTTCACTATCGGCCATTTTAACAAATAAAAATTACAAAACTAAAAAAAAGTAATTGACAATATGAATTGTACAAATGTTTGTTAGTTTATTGATCTTTGACATACATTTGATAGAGTTTTTACAATAATCTGGGTTATTTTACACTCTAAAAGGTCACTGCAGTATGTGTTTTGAATATTTAAAACTGTAACAGCCAAATTATGTAACATCAGTTAGTACACTTCACTAGACATTTTATGGCAGGTGCTAATATAAATATTTATATAACTACAATCATTTGTTAAATACGAGTATTTTAATTTAATTCAGCAGAGTCGTACTTACTGTTAAAACTAACAGAACTTTAATATCTATTTTTTTAAATTATATTAAATTTTGGCCACTAAAATAAATAAATATGGTATTATTAATATTTTTTATTTTAATTAAATTTGAAACGCATTGTTTAATTTTAACTTTTGATCAGGTGTACTGAACTAACGGACACCTGGTTAGGATATTGAGCTGTGAGCAATAACATATATTTTGTGGTTGAGTGTATCAAAAATCATCTGTAGCATTAATTAATTTGTGTGACACATTACAAATTTTTCAATTTATTGCAACTGACCGAAAAAATATAATTATGAAACAAATCATTAAACAATTCTAAAATAGTAATTACAATACTGTATTGCATACCCCAAGCAGGCTCTGCGCTTGGAAGTGTGTTCTATTCTCGTCCTAAAAAATTTTTCGTATGAAAATTATTAACATTAAATATTAAATTTCTTCAGTAACTCACTTAAAAGTTTACATTTTCTGAAAAAGAACATTGCAATCTCCATATTGGTTTTAATTTTCTGTTATAAAACTATCAAGTTCAATTTGTCGATTTCATCCCATTTTTAAGCAGCGGCAACACACTACAGGTTGCAAAATGTAATAAATCAACAGCAATCTTTTTGAATTCACTTCATCTACTATCAAAATAAAACCCTATTAAAACTCAGCCAAATTGGATAACTAGAAGTAAGGAAATTTGCAGTTTATCTAAACATTATTTACTATTTTCAACGACAAAAATTTTGTCAAATATTAGTTACTAGTCCAAAGTTTCAAAAATTTTAATTTTTTATCTTAAGCAAATTCTCTAAATCAAACACTGGAAAAAAGTAGAATATAATGTTACAGTTGCTAAGAGATAAATGATTGTGCTAATAATAATATCCAAATAATGTTATCACTTATGAAAATGTATATTTGAAGTAAAATTAAAAAAATAAACAAACTATAACCTCATTTGTGCATCATTTATTATATTTGCATTGTAATATGTGATAAAAATATTATTGTTTGCAATATGTGTTAACACCTCAATATTTGAGTGTAAATTATTTGTAGGGCTATTCTACTTCTTCGGGTCAGAAAAATTAACTTTTTTGTATTTATAAAAAGAAACCCGAACAGCTCACAGGGAGGCTAAATCAGTTGCTGACAAGTTTTACGAAGCAGAAAAAAATCTATATGGATCTGGAATCGCTGATTAGTCGTAAAGCTATGAATTTCACATTTTTTCAAAACAATATTTTTGCACCTGGCGCAAAAACCATTTGTCCAATCGATCTGAAATTTTAGAGGCGTATTCAGCACATATATGGTTATCGCCAGTACCTCAATTATTAAAAAAACTGTTTTTTAAACCAATAGTGGTGTGCAAAAAACCTACATTTGTTACTATTTTGCAAAAATTGCTGCCATTTTGTTAATTTTTGATGAAAATTATTAATTGAGGTACGGGCGATAGCAGCACACATACTGATTAAGAATCTTTTTTAAATTTTTTGTTTCAGACCACCTGAAGGGAACAAATCACCTGCGCCAGCAAGAAATACTTTCTTCCAACATACTGACATATTGTTAAATAAACAAGTATATAAAAATACTTTCGCTATAGAAAAAAATTTCTTTCTATTCTCTATACGTACTTCTTTCAGGGAAGAAAATTTTTTTCTTGTTACATGCAATAGTTTTCGAAAAAAAAAATGAAAAAAAGTGAATTTTATTGACTTGACGAAGTATCCTGAAAAGAATTCAAAAAATAATAAGTCATTGATAAAATGATAATTATGGAAAAATTTATTATAATGACTAAAATATACAAACGCTAAGTTTGTATCCAATAATGTAATATTAAAATAACTTAGTTGATATATACACATAGTCCACAAAAATATTATCATGTTCAATATAAAAAATAATGAATGCGTAAAGAATAATAATTTAGTCCATTATGATTTTAATTTATATATATATATTATATATAAATAAAATATATCAGTGTTAGTGTTTAAATTAAAATCACAAATAAATAAAATCCATTCTAAATTAAAACATATTGTATTACTATCACCATAGTAAAAAAAAAATGGAAAACGAATGTGTTCTATAAAAACATTTACTTCGATCAATTTTAAAATATGTAGTTTTTATTGAACACAATCCATATAACATTAATAAATAATTTAAACAATATGTTGATATAAAAACCCACTGATAGAAAATACAATATAGTATATAATATAATCTACTTATGCCCAGTAAGATAAACGACAAATAATTAAATCTTCCTGATATAAAAAGTCTCAATATGCGTTATGTTGTCTATGAATTTCAAAACTCCAATTGAAGCCTTTAATTTGATTTATTTGTTGTTTATAATACCGGGCATTAAATTTTTATTAAAATTTTACAGGTACCTTCGTATCAAAATAATAAATTTCAGTCCCTTTTTATATACAAGCACAACATATATATGTTTATATATTTATTACTTTACCTATCAATTCACCATGCATTAAAAGTATTAAATGGTGTTCAGTTTAACTTTAGAAAATATAATTGTTAAGCGGGTACATATGAGTAGACAGCAGAAAAAATACATGAATTTTGAGAATTATTATCTCAAAAACTATTTGTTCAATTTCATCCAGGTTTATTGAGGTATGTTTACAAATTTTTTTATGAATATACATCAAATGGAATCGCTGCTGTCGTAGCTGGCGTAAAACATCCCCCTTGATGCGGTTCCCAGAATTACTAGCATTCAGTTGATATAAAACAGAAATTTCAAAGAGATTTTTAGAAGTTAATGTATGATGCCCTTCGGTACATAGGATTTTTTACTCATTTTTTTTTATCAAGCCAGAAGGGTCGGAAATTGTGGTTGAAAAGTTAATGTAATGTTTAATCAGATGCCATTTCGTGATATTTTTTTTTCGGTTCGGTTCTGGTTTTCGTTCCGGCAAAAAATAACGGTGTTTCCGGTTTTCGGTTCAGTTCCGGTTCGAAGTAGTTTTTGATATAATAATTATTTTTTTAAGATTATAATAATTTTCCGCCGTCTATGTTCCCCCTTAAATATTTCAAATAATAACCTAACAAAATTAAGGCGTTCATATTTTACAATCTGAACACAATTTTTTGGTGACTCTCGAAGAAAAACATATTATACCGAACTGCAATCAATAAATACGCAAGTACCAAATATTTAACATTATGTATTTCTCTATGGTGATAAAATACAGGGTCTATTAAAAGATCATTTTTTTAAATTATACATTTTTAAGTAACTGTGAAAGAGCGATACATGGTTAAAGCGAATTTTTATAACGGGGTGTAATAAATGCAATAATATATTTTTGAGAAACTTTAGGCCATAAAAAATTATTATTATTTTTGATAATTTTGCATATTGTAAAAAAATGATATATCATTAAAAAAAATACATTATCGCATCATAAATATTTAGTTTTTTCTAGTAACTGTTTCTGATTCATGAAGAAATTGTATGATTGCCTAAAACAATAGAACAACAATATCAAATTTGGTGTTCAGCGACCTACGACATTTAGGATTATTAGAAGATAAATTTTGAAGAATCAAATGTTCTTCTCTTTTTTAATTGTAAATAAATAATTCGCAAGCAAAAGCAAAATTCAATCTCTTTATGAGGTGTCGCCAGTGTAGTTGACAGCTGTATTATGTTGTCTATGAATTTTAGTGTGTATTATACATATAATAAACTAGAGCTACTAGAAAAAATGAGAATTAATTTCAGAGAGTAAATGTACAAATACAAGTTGAAAATATTAATAAAATAATTCTAATTTGGCACTACTGAACCTACATGGAAGAACGCCACAACAAGATAAATAATTTGGTTTTTGAACGCAGTTTAAACGAGTGATGAAACTTCAAAGTAGAAACAATATTTATATTATATAAGTTAACAAAATTCTGTTCACGCAAAACGACAGTTATAAATATTAACCTTTCATACCAAGTTATTTTATCTCCAGTTCTATTTGAAACTTGTAAGGAATATATGATATTTAAATATCAAAACTTTTAAAAGAGAACACCATTGTGACAGATAAAAAAAAACTCCTTATCGAAATAAATGATTTCATTGTCATAAGTACTTAATGTAGATATAATTTGCCCTTTACAGCATCTAATTTGGTCTTTTCGTTTAGGAAGTAACTTTAACCCATTAACGCCCGCCGTACACACCTCATTTTATAATTCGTGTTGCTTTCTATGGATATTAATTCACAATATTTCCTTCAAAATCAGATGCTAGTAGTGCAACAAACAAAATCTGTTAACGTTATTAGTTTCATGAGTGTTTAAACGTGTTTTAATTGCTGCGAATTATTTGTATATGAACAGAGGTATGTGATATGCTAATATATTTTATCCAACTGAAGCATGTGGTTTAGAATTTTGTTTAAATAATATGGAATAACTTAAATATACATATAACTTGATTTTTAAATGTAATTAAATAAAATAGACTTCATATCTGTCAAATTTACTCGCTCGAATTTAATGCACATCGTTATTTTTTTTCTAAATATAAAAAAAAAAGTTTTTGTTGTAATATTTAATTAAATCTATTGTATGTGTACTTAATTTCATTTAAAAAAATCGTCTGCATGTTTTTGTTTTCTTTTGGGCGTTAATGGATTAATTCAACTATATATTATTCAAAAATCCTAAACAATAATTCTGTAGTCCACGCGAGCGAAGTATTTGTGTAAATATTGTTTTCAAAGTACATATTTCACTAAGTAAAATGTATTTTTTTGAACCATCACAACGGAATTCACCTTTAAGAGCAGTTTATAAGTTTTAAACTGTAAACGATTAAGGTTAATATATAATATTGATACACTGTCGCTAAATGTTTAATAATTATACCAGTCTTTCTAAATTGCTTCATCTTTGTGATTATTTACTACTATAACAATAAAAATACGCTAATTAATAACGTTAATTGTACACTAAATGCTATTTACAGTTTTTCTTTAACAATGGCTTAAAATTCATGTGTAAAAATATGCTTTGTTTATTGATTACATAATATTGCCATACAATGACGTTCGAAGTTGATGAAATTCATTTTAACTGTTCTCGATTAGAGAAAATAGCGAAAGCAATATTATTTTATTGCAATTGGCTATGAATGTGATAATAATGTCCTATTTTTGTTGTTTACGAAATAAATGCACATTGATAAATAAGTGTTATAAATAATAATACTATTAATACACGCAACCCTCATATAACAATGCGGTTATGTTCCGTGAGAATTGTGTGTAATGTGAAAACGTGTTAAGCAAGATATATTCATTTTAACCATAAACGTTAAATGAAGGTTACTCTGTTTTTAAGTATAATAACACTCTTTATATCATTTTACATTAAATTTCTTCGGCAGACTACTTATTATAAAATAAAAGCAATTCAAATATTTTGTTTACGATTAAAAAATAACTTAATTAGTATTAAAGTAAGCAACGAAATTTAGTTTCACTAAATAATATCTGAAATACTGCAAAATATTTACAACGATAATTTTTATATAATGTTCTTTATATATTGATATATAATAATAATAATATGTACAGTGACAAAAAAATATTACTGTCTAAAACATATTCTAAAATAGACAACAAAAGTAAAAACAATTTAAGTTTTTTAATAATAATATAATTATGGATTTGAAATAAAATCCAATATATATTTTTTAAAGGAACGTACTTAAATTTAAATAACTTTTAATAATAAATAATGATTAAATATATCCATATTTGGATAAAAAAGTTTGCACCGGGTTGAGTGTATTTAATAAATTACGTTTATGAAAATAAAAATATTGTTAATAGATTTTTCAATGTAAAAAAAAAAGTCAGTCTGTACAAAATTTATCATTGGACTGATTTTTATTTATTAATAAATTGGAGCAAATATTATGTTAGAAATATACTCGTAAATATAAAGTACAAATTTACAAAAATACACAACGTCAAAACCCATTATTTAAATTTTATTAATATTATTATTAATTTTAAGCACTTAAATCCAAAATGTTGAGCAAATTGTAAATTTATAACAATAATTTTAATTATCATTTTACCCAGACAGCTAAGACTATCAGAATGATATCACCAAGACTTGCTGTTTTGGGTAGTTTTATACAAGTACATATTTTAAATAAGCCACTTTTCAATGCTTTAATTTTAATAGTTACTTTGAGATATGTGTGTACTTTATATTTATAAAAAGGATCATCTAATTTTAGTTAGGTAGTCAATATTAATTATTTAATAATAAATTAAGCAAAATTAATTTTTTAGGCATCATCGATATACACTTTAGTATTTAATAAATTAATATGAATATATGTTAAAAATACTTTGAATGTTCTGAAAGTCATTCATTTTTTAAAACATTTATTTATGGTTCAAAGCATTATAATCTTAAAGGCCATTTTTGGATTAGTTTTTTTCTGGGCCATGAGTTGTAATAGAATTCTCTACCAGAGGAAGATTAATGCCCGGTATAATAAAGAATTTGCTCGAGTACAAAAGCAAATTAGCTTCCAGCTAACGCTATCTGCTAGGCACCGAATATAAATGACAACACACTCACAGATATAGCCAATGAAATCGTACATATGATAACTTTGATGCACGCGTGATAAGTACAATCAGCGACTTAAAATAAGTACTGCCGAGTGTACCTCATTTACATTATTAAAAATTTATTACCACTGCTTTAAAATATCGATAAATTTCATAATAATTTGACACCTAGCAAATAGCGTTAGCTGGAAGCTAATTTGCATTTGAACTCAAGCAAATTCTTTATAATACCGGGCATAAAATATGTTTTTAAGCTTACTGAAAATGTATAATTAACTTTGAAAAAAATTACACGCATGTATAATTTGTTCTTGAGAGGGGAGGTATTTGTGAATTTTTAATTTCAAGATTTTTTTATAAACTACATCACACTTTTTGTTATTTTAAAATTCCCCTCCCTAATATTCCAATCAATTTTGTACTTAGTTAATACACAGCCCCTAAAAAGCAATTCATAATAAATGGTAAATACAATATTGAATATTAATTTATCAAATTTGAATAATACTTAATTTACACACCGATTAGTTTTAGATAATAAATCTACTTCACAAAAAAATAAATAAATATTAAATCACATGATAATAATAAATATCAAAACTAGAGTGTTATAATATTGTATATATTTCATAGAGGAAAGATATTTGCGTTTTGTTTTTGAGTTAATTAATTTTGCGACAATTTCTTTTCAAATTGAATTGACAAACACTAAACAATTTAGTGACTATCTAAGAATATATTTTCACTAATTGCATTTATAAGTTTACAGTATACTTTGTTTTTTAAATTCAATTTCAAAACAGCGAATTTTTAAAAAATGTAAAAATCCACATCGAAATTTTCATTTAAAAAATATTTTGATTTGTCTAAAAAGTTCCTATAATCACCACAAATTCATGCTAATATAATTTGAACCTGTTACCTTACATTATAAAGTCACTATTATATTTAAGTTAACCTTCGGACACCGAAGACAGACTACTTCTCGTAGATCCAACGTGAGCACCTTCAGAATCCCTTGGCAAGTCTGGCAAATCATTAGGTAATAACAATGGCGCTGACATAGGTCCGTACATCTGTTCCTGCTGCTCTAACTGTTGAGCGAATGTTTCCTCCAACCGCTGCCACGTAAAAAATATTTTATTAATACGTTAAATCAGTCGTTTCGGTTTTTAGATAATGCTTACGTAAAATATTAAATTTATATAAATCGCATGTCAAATTATATTTTAAATATTAACTACCCCAACATTTTTTTAAAATTTAAATAATACAGTCGGGACTCGTTTATTCTAAGCCTCCTGAATCGTTTTGACACGAGGAAGTCGCGTTTAATCTAAGTCAAGAGGGGCTCCCACCAAGTTATGTATAGATCCTTGATCAATCAGCATTGGCGCAGGAATTGACGTCACCATAAAGACGTATTCAAATGTTATAAATGTATAATAGAATGTCAATTACAAGAAATCCTTTATTTATTCTTGTCTTCGTATTTTTTGATATTTTAACAACATATTCAATCAAAGAAGTACAAATTCGACATTGCAAAATCATGAAAAAGCTATCACAGACAATTTTGTCTATTCGGGAAGTGTCATTTTTACTATTCTTAAGTTGGCAATACGTTCTGTGGTTTTGAGTTTTTGACAGCTTTCTATGATTTTGCAATGTCGAATTTGTACTTCTTTCATTGTATAAATAAAACGAGAATAAATGAAGGATTTTTTTGTAATTAATATTCTATTATACATTTATAACATTTGAATACGTCTTTGTGGTGACTTCAATTCCCGCGCCAACGTTGATTGGTCAAGGAGCTATAGAGACTATGTATGTAAACCTTGGTATTTAATATTTATCGTTAATAGTTTATCGTGATAGTGAAATAATTTTACTTTACTTTTAGTTTCGAATATGAGCAAGGTGACGAGTGACGATGGTGATAAGTGTCTCTAATTAATTCTACAAAAATTTCAAAAATATGTTCGTTTACGCCATGACTCGAGAATGGTGGGAGATGAAGGAGGAGAAAAAATTTAGAATAATCGAAACTCAGTATTTCAGATAAACGAGACTTACAATAAACGAGTCCCGACTATATATATTACAATTAAAAGTAAAGAAAGTAGTTGTATCTCTTCGAAAGGAGAATGAGTTGTAATGTATTATAATGCTTAAATAAATTATTATTCTTATAAAATGGATGGGGGGGGGGGGGGGGGGGGGGCATTTGCATTATTCACTATATCAGTAAAGTAACAATTTAAAAAATGATTTCAACAAACCTTATTAATTGAAACGACGATATTCATTTTTCATTCCTCAATATTAAGAAATGGAAAATAAGGAATGGGAATTTTTAATACCAACTACATATAAACACACATTAAATATACATATATGGTACAAAAATAATAAGCATTCAAATTATTTCAAATACAGTATGTTTATAAATCATTTATGTCCGGTATTATAAAGGAGCTAACAAATTTGCTAGCTAGCAAGCACTTTCAAATGGGGTATTAATTCTGTGATAGTATCTATGGATCAGCTATGTAATTTAGAGCAGTGATACTTCAACTTACTGTGACACAGTTGGTGACATAAATATTATCACTGTTTTAATACCTTTGGTGTTTATTTAACACGTGTGCACGAAAACTGTCAATCACTTCATGAAACTTAAAGAGAACTGTCAGATAGGTTTGAAACCTCATTTGGAAGTGCTTGCTAGCTAACTCGTTTATAATACCGGACTTTAGAACCAAAGCATTTATTTTTATTACGGAACCCACACTTTTATACATAAAATTTATATATTTATATAAGAAATTAATTTGTTTTGTGGAATTAATTGCTACGGTATCTTAACGTGAATTTTAAAACTTTTTCTGTATTTTAATACTTTGTGCTTCATTTGTTAAAAATCTATCGTTGTAAAAATGTATTGTTGTTTGTTAAAGATAATAGTCTAAATCTAAAATAAAACATACAATGATTATTTCTTAAATAAAATACACCACAACCTGAACACCATTAGACAATAGGCAGACAATCAAGATTTATGTGAGTGAAGTGGCCGTGAATATTACAAAAACATGCATCGTTTTTATGAAAATCCATCAGGTGAAACGGGGTTTATAACTTACTACGTTACTAGTGTTACCAAGTGTCCACTATTTGAGCGGACAGTCCGCTTTTTTCACATTATGTTCACTATTTTTACTTTCTTATAGGATGTATATGAAATATACATTAGTATAAGTAAGTATAGTGAAGCCGATTTTTTTCGAACTCCGGATTTTGACGGAATTATCTATTTTGACCATCCCTGAATTCATTCTGACTATTTTCGTCATGATGTCTGTGTGTCGGTCTGTCTGTCTATCTGTAAGCGCTGTAACTCAAATACGACAAATCGTAGAAGGGTGAAGAAAACGTCCTATTTTTGAAAACGATCTTTCAACCGGATATGGATGTTTACCTATGTCGATTTTTTAATTTTTCGAATTACTTTGAAACAGTGCGAAATAGAGAAAAATGGTCAAGTTAAAAAATGTAAGTAATATCTATATCTATAATTTATGTTCTATTCATTTTTTTGTAAAAACGAATTTTTGAAAAAAAAAATTAATTATAATTCAAATGGTTCATAACAGAGAAAAAAATGTATGGGGAATATATTATAGATAATAACACTCGACATTTTTTAACTAAAACATTTTTTTCTTATTTCAAAAATAATTCAAAAATCCAAAAATTTACAAGAGTAAACATCCGTTTTCAGTTATTAAGTTAAAAATTGTAGGTAATATCAATACCTATAATTTATGTTCTATTCATTTTTTCGAAAAAAACGAATTTTTGAAGAAAAAAAATTTATTATAATTCAAATGGTTCATAACAGAGGAGAAATATCTGCCATGAGTGTCATGGGACTTTCTTATACGTATTACAGAGATTGAACAGTGTGTGTGTTTGCCATAGGTACCATGGGACTTTCTTATACGTAATACTGAGAGTGAAGTGTAGGTGAATCTAAATAATTACATAAAAAAATTCTTTCTGGCTAAATCATAAATGTTGGAAAAAAATGTATGGAAAATAAATTATAGATAATAACATACTCGACATTTTTTATCTAAAACATTTTTTTTCTTATTTCAAAAATAATTCAAAAATCCAAAAATTTACAAGAGTAAACATCCGTTTTCAATTATTACGTTAAAAAAATCACTTGTTACATAAATATAAAATTATTCATTTTGTTCTTTCTTGTTAGTTTGTTAGAAATGTTTTAATAAACAAAGAATCACGTATACAATTCACTGTTAGGTTAGGTATAAGAAAGTCCCGTGGTTCTCAAGGCAGATATTTTTTTATTCAAAAGCTTTATGATGAAATGGTACGTAATCTAAAGTAAGCGGCCCGCTTTATTTTTGCTAACCTAACCTTATTTATTCATTAAAATTAGGTATTGAAATTGGCGTGACAAAAAAAGGTCTTCAGTTTTTATTTTTGCATGTTCATGGAGCAGACCTGGCAACCCTAACTACGTTCATGATTTTTTACGTATCTGCTTTTCGCCCACATATAACGAATGAAATAATAATTATTATATATCAAGTATAAAAAATGAGTATGCTAAATATTTATAATGACTGATATCAAACATTAGAATCATTATTTTCACTACCATTCAAATCAGATGCTTGTTTTATAAGTGAAAGCGTAGTCCTGGACGGCACAAATGAACCCCTACCCTGAAAATACACATTGGTACCTCTACTAGGCCCCCAACTACCTCTAGAGTCTGATGCTTTTACAGAACGGACTTCACGGACAGTAGCGTTTTGCAACATTACACTAGGAGTTAGGTTAAAAACCCTTGTTTCATCGTGGACAGGATCTAAGGACGGACGTGGAATAACAAACGGGATATCGCACAAATTTGGAATGTTAGATTTGGACAAGTTTCTCTGACCATTTTCGATTAGAGTGTTTTCGGTGTCTTCGGGTGGTAAATATCCATTATGTTTCTTTTTATATTCCTCATAATTCTTTTCCAGTACGGCCTTTAAGTTCTATATACGTACACACACATATAATTAGAATGCGGTTTAACTTTGACACATATATAAACAAAAAAATTGAATTGGATAAAATAATATTTAGACCGAGCGCCAAGAAACATTCCGTTTCAAAAACCGTTAGGATTCATAAGAGTTGATGATTTTTTACATTTAGAAAGATGTAAAGAATGAAATTCTGAAGGTTGCCAGAAAAAAATTTCATAACTTTTTGTGTTACCTACATTAGAACGGAGTCATTCCATTTATAATCATGATAAGTGTAATAATAAAGAAAATAATTGTGACAAATAAATGTGCAATAAAAATATTCAAAATTTGTGTTTTTATTGAAGTTTTCATCCCAGTATTTAAATATTTCAATTATTAAACGAATATTGTAGCTAGCCATGATATCAATTTACGGCGCAGAGAGTGAGTTTGGCTCTAATGAAGTTTTTACATTTAATTACAGTATTAATAAAATGAAAAAAAATCCAGTTATAATTTAAAGTTGGCTGATTCTTTCTGTTTTTGATTTATTCTGATTGAACAATTAGTTTCCGAGAAAAAAATCACAAATATACGAATTTTTCGCTATTTTTAAAGTTAAAATATTTTTTATCTTCAAAACTATTGATTTTAAAAAAAAGTTTGAGATAAAAAAAATGTTCATTTTAATCCAATGAAGCTTACATAATTTTTTCAGATTTTTTAATGCAGATTTAGATTTATTAAACAAAAAAATGTGTATACCTATTGAAGGACTGCATAAAAAAATATCATGTATATAGATTTTTTTCTCAGAAAAATATAAAGAATTTAATAAAATCATTTTTAGCCACTAGAACGTCAATTGATCGGTTAGTGTCATTTCTAAGCGAGCTAGACTAGATAATCCGCTCGCCTATTATTATACGTATTAGTTAACAGAAACTGTAATTAGAAATATTTTAATGATCATACGTTGGGGGCAGTGCCGTAGCGAGCATAATTGGCGCCCCTGAAAAACATAAAGTAATATAATATATAGAATATCGTTGTCTTGGGGGCCATTTGGCGCCCGTTTGCGAGTAGCGCCCGGGGCATGATAGATCCCCTTGCCATCCCCTCGCTTCGCCACTGGTTGGGGGGTGATGACCTAACCTAATACATATAATAACAACTAAACTTTCATCAAAATTAAAAATGGTGCAACCAGGGCTTCGAACCGGAACTGAACCGAAAACCGGAAAATCCGTTATTTTTTGCCAGAACGAAAACCGGAACAGAACCGAAATAAAAATAACGGTTTTTACGGCTCAGTACATGTTAAAATACATGTTAACATGATTTTATTTCCCACTTCAATTGTCGTTCGGACTATCATACAAGTACCATAAAATATTCTAAATTATGGTAGAACATGGATCTTGGCTTCTGGGTGTAAGCCGCGTCGGTTTGGTCGTGTTATCGGCCAACGTTTCGTCACACATTGCAGTAGACATCTTCAGGGCTCTTCTGTGTGTGCACTTTTAGAAGAGCCCTGAAGATGTCCACTGCAATGTGTGACGAAACGTTGGCCGATAACACGACCAAACCAACGCGGCTTACACCCAGAAGCCAAGATCCATATCAAGACCACCGCGGAAGCCTCAAGACTTATGGTAGAACATTTTTTTTAATACAAATAATTTTTTTTTAATTAATCACTCGGAGCTGAACCGAAAACCGAAAAAACCGTTATTTTTTGCGGAACGAAAAAAATAACGGTTCGAAGCCCTGGGTGCAACATCTTTTTTATAAATTTGATTATAAATGGAATCTAATGTAGGTAACACAAAAAGTTAAGAAATTTCTTTTTGGCAACCTTCAGAATTTCATTCTTTACATCTTTCTGAATGTAAATCAACTCTTATGAATCCTAACGGTTTTTAAAATGGAATGTTTCTTGGCGCCTGCACTAATTCCCTCTGTTCCAAAATCATTCACATTTGCAAATGTTCAAAAAATAATAACCATAGGTCAAATAAATAAATGCAATTAATTACAATTAACTGAAAGCTAAATTAAAAGTCAAGAAGCGTCTGAATTTATTCTGATTATTAACACAAATATTTAAATATTGCTTAAATTTTTGGTTAGTTTCTATTTCCACTGCGATTTTTCTTCTTTACAACTATTTTGAAACAAAGAGAATACATCTTTTTATATATAAATTATATGAATATATCCAAAGAAAAGACAATTTTGATCAAATTGATTCATTTCATAAAACGGTAACACTGGACCCCATGGCATTATGACTTCCACTGAATGAAATCTTCCAGAATAACTGTTATTATATTCTTTCAAACACACACATTACGAAAAGGAGAGGAAAGGTTTATATAAACCTACAAGATTTTATTTTTTGAAAATGACTTAAATTTAGTGCTATCAAATATTTCAATGATGCAGCAAAGACATATATAACATAATTTTATAGTAAAAATTTACAAATTTAAATTATGAATTTATTATAAAGATGTATATAAAAATTAAAACAAATATATTAACCCTTGTTATGCGCGTTGATTGTGTTCCTAGAAATTTACGTGTTATTCATAAGTGTGTAAGTAATATTTATTTCAAAATTAACACAGACTGCTAAAATTAGTCATCAATATATGAATTCTTATAATATAATAGTAGTGACGTTAAATATAAATAAAAACAAACTTGTTTGTCTAAACGTCAAAATTTATTTAAGAAAAGGTAATCGCAAGCTTTCGATTCACAGAATCATCGTCAGGCTAATAATAAAGATTTAAATATGAGAACGATGTCGTTATCTCAATAATATTCATGTGACTACAATTATATTATTGAGATAACAACATCGTTCTCATATTTAAATTTTTATTATTAGCCTGACGATGATTCTGTGAATCGAAAGCTTGCGATTACCTTTTCTTAAATAAATTTTGACGTTTAGACAAACAAGTTTGTTTGAATTCTTATACATACATGTAAATTAATTTTAAAATTACAAAAATACACCTTAAAGACAATAAAAATAAAACTCATAAAGTTGACATAAAGGAATCGTATAAACACGAATTCACGGAAATTGGAGCAGGTGTAATGCAGGACACCTGTCTTATATAATATTTAGTTGAAATGTCTTCGCGCAATAAAAGGAGAAACATGATGTCTTATTATGTTTTTATTCCAATCAGGGATTTATTCATTATGAAGGTAGAACATGAGCAGTGTTTCAACCAAAAAGTTAAAATCATAATTTAATAAATTGAAAAGAAAATGTTTCAAATTAATAATTATCAAAATTGAAAAAGTTCACATAACACTAATGTAAATGAATTTAAAATTTGCCGTGTCGCACGCATTGTAGTATGAACTTTGGTATGTCATTATAGATGTACTTTGCGGATCAAAAATTCTATTTCAATATGGTGCCCACTTTTATGTCAAACATTTTATATTTTTATTAAAATAATGGCTTTTCTGACAATGACACATACTTTTTTTATTAGGAAAATCTGTTGTTTATTAGGAAAATTATATTAAAAGTCTATGTAACAGTCTTCTCTTAGTGATAAAGGACCCCGCAGTTTTTGATAGGGAAATGGCTTTCAGTCAATCTCTTTGAAACCAACTGGAAAATATTCCCTAAATCATCCCGATTAAAAGTCTCAATGGTCGCAACCGCCTAAGTTCCCGAGGTCTCACGCAAAAAGCTGTTTTGTACCTAATACTGCAATAAAAAAATCGATATAGTACAAGATTTCCCAAGTTCAATATTTAATTTATTATAACAAATGGAAGAAAACTTTAGATACAAAAGTTGTCAGGCTAGACAAGCAGCATATTTTAAATAGTTACATTTATATAAGGTGTTCCATAAGTATGTTACAAATCAAAGTTATATTTTTATGACAACTAATTTTCTATTTTTTTTATTTTACAATTTAATATTTTTAATACTATCACTAGTAGCTGGCGCTGACGGCACTGCACATACCTTAACATGTTTTATAAAAACTTTATTATAATCCATAAAACAATTTGCTAGAACTTGCAAACTTTAACAACATAAAAATCTAGAAATTAAATAAACAAAACGATACATAAAACTTAATTTCTTTGTTCAAAATGTCCTGTACTATATCGATTTTTTTATTGCAATATTAGGTACAAAACAGCTTTTTGCGCGAGACCTCGGGAACTTAGGCGGTTGCGACCATTGAGACTTTTAATCGGGATGATTTAGAGAATATTTTCCAGTTGGTTTCAAAGAAATTGACTGAAAGCCATTTCCCTATCAAAAACTGCGGGGTCCTTTGAAAAATGGAAATTTATTTAAATGCCATGGAGTACCTAATTACCCATAAAACAAAACATTATTTGCTTCTCATATCTCAGTATCAAAACGGAATATCTGACATATGACAAAATGTTGAAAACTGATAAATGGTAAGATAAGCGGAGGAAAGTATTCAAAATTTTACTACTGGAAGATTGGACGTCGGTAATCAATCTACTAAAACGAAAAAGAAAAAAAAAAATTGGAAATTTTTTTATAAAGTTTTTGCTTTTTACTTATTGCTTTTTGAACCAAAAGAAGGTACATATTGCTTTTTGAACCCAATTTTGATTATCAAAGAGTAAGATTTGTATACAAGATTATTCTTTTGATTAATATAACATATTTACAAAATAAAAAAATTATTACATTTTTTTAAACGTGAATTTAGTAAAATATGTAATTTTTAATATATTTATTTTGCACAGATATTGCATTTTGAAACAAAATTAACACTTAAAGTAGCTTAACTATGGAACGCATTGCATTTTAACCCATAATTATTTATCAACAAAAAAGAGGCTGCAAAGATGCATCTGAATGAAACTTTGTGCAGATATTGCGTTTTGATACTAACCTCCTCATATATCATTTCACGTACGTAAACTTACTAATTTTCTCCTTTGAAATTCAATCTGATCAAATTTAATTTAAGCATCGAGCAAAACCAATTCGATAAAATTATTAAAATAATATTAAAATGATGCAACTACAAAAAAGTACCGATATCTAAAAGAGAAATCATGCAACCATGCACAGCGCATGCATATATTATATACACAACATTATTTCATCACCGGGTACATACCTGTTTTCTCGGCTTCAATTGAGCCTTCCACTCCTTCAACTCACGGCTGTAAGCCTCTTCGCGTTCCCGCAACTTAAGAGTCTCGTGCTCCATCAACATCTTCCTCTTCTCGTGTTGCATCTGTTGAAGCTCCTTAATTGTAGCTTTGTTTGTCGCTTGGAGTTCTTCGAGCTGTCGCTGGTGTTTCAGTTCAAACCGTTGTTGTTCTGCTTGATATCTCTTCTTCTCGTTTTCTTGGAACTAGAAAATAAATTGTTGCCGTTGTATTATTGGATTTATTTCACCGAAATAACTCACTATTTTTAATTTAACCCTTTCGGCGTCAGGATCAGGTGCCGTAGACATACTGATTCGAATAGATTCTCTGTACATCATCTCTCTCGCTTTCATTTCGGAACGAATTCGTTTCGGTAATGATCTCTTTTCCCCTGTTTGTCTCTTCAGTAGTTCTTCTTCTTTTCTTTGATTCATCCTGACACAAAAATAATAAATATTTTACCTTTATAAGACACATTTCATTGTACATATCGCTCGAAGATATTAGAAACTTTGAGATCGTTTTAAAATAAGACAAAAAAATTGTTCTACGATTTCAAAATTTTAAATTGATTTTTCCGTTTCACGTCAAGCCAAACACTTTTCGTTCCACGTCTGTCTGTCTGTCTGTACGTGTGTGTCTGTCCCCTGAATCCTTGTCACATGCATAACTCATGAACCACTGAACCGATATTAATGAAACTTGGTCGGATGGTTGGGTCTGGTTTGAAAATGGTCCCATTTCAAAATCATCAAAATCGTGTGTAAGTGGGAGGGTTGACATCCCAAAATATTAATTTCTTCAAGATATCTCAAGAATGATACATGTTACGTAAAAATTTTATAGGATCTTTTTTATAGAACATTTAATTTCCTATAATATGGGTCTACAACGTTTGTTGTAAATTATTCCCTTACAAAGATTTTTCTCAATTTGTTTTTAAAAATCATGTTTTGTTTTTTAAATTGATATTTACTTTGACGTTTTAAATGTCATTTTGACATTTGCATAAATTTAGATTTAGATTGAAATTGTCAAAAAATTAAAAATATACGAAAAAATAATCAGGTGCGTCTTAAGAAAAATTTCAAATTAATATTTTTTTAGTAAAATTGTATAAAAATTAAATGGTTAACCAATGCCAAGTAATTTATCTGAACACTTTATCGTTTTTTATTTAAATTGTTCAATAATTAACTACCTTTGGTAAATTTGGCACGAGGAAGCACTGTGCATTTACTTGGCAGATGTTTTTTTCTGGTTAATAAATAATAATTGTATTGATTCTTTTTAACATACCGTCTCATTTGTTCCATTTCTTTTTCTTGTCGACTCAACATTTGATTTCTCTGTAAGAAGAAGATATCTTTAAGTTGACGTTTCAACAACTGATGCTTTTCATGAATCTGCTTTTCTTCCAGCTCCCAAATCGCAGCTTCCCTGTTTCTCATAAGCTGTTGTTTTTGCTGTAAGAATTGCCTATCCATGAGCGCTATTTTTTCTCTATGCTGATCGCTCAACCTTCTCAAAGAACTTTCGTGATACTCGTTTAACTTTTCAAGGAATAATCTTTCACGTTCTTCATGTTCGTCATCTAACTTTTCTTTCCTGACTTTAAATGCATTCTTACGTTGGTCTTTCGGCATCATATCAGCTTCTTGTTTTAACAGCTTCATCTCTTGCTTCAGCCCTTCTCGGAACTGTTTCAGTTCTCGCTCTTGTTCCGAACGTATTTTCTTTGATGTAGCTCTAAGATCAGCATCTTGCTGCTGCTCAGCTCGCTCTACTTGCTGTCTTTGCTGACGGCTCAATGATTCCAGTTCAGTGTCGTACGACCTCTCAAGATTCATACGTTCCTGTTCGAAATGTTTATTCTGAGAATCTCTCGCCAAATTACCTTTAAGCGACAGATCCTGAAACTGTTTCTGTTCTTGTTTCTGCAACATCTTCAACTCCCTCAGTTCCTGTTTGCGGAAAATATGATCGTCGTACAACCTTCCACTCTCATCATCACCGTAAATTACTTTACTTGTCGTGGTCGTTACGACGACACCGTCGATTTCAAATTTCCTAGTACGTTTTCTCGTTTTCTTTTTCAGGTTCATCATTTCAATCTGTTCTTTAGACCGCATAGGTTTCTGGACGTAGTCAGGTTTTCTTCTCAAGACAACACCCTCGTCTGTGTCTACCGATTGGCCGGAACCTACGTTCTCTTTATTGCTCTCTCGGCTATCGTGGCTTGCTATTGTAGATACGCTTTCCGCATCGGAACGATCCAAACTCTTGCTTGCAGCCGACGGCGGACTGCCGCTACTTCTCACCGATCCGCTTTCGCTGTGCGATCTAGATTCGTAAACGTCTGGTGAAATGTTTTTCTTAACGTATACAGATTTATCGGTCACCACGTGAACTTCATTCGTAGACCTTATAACCTGTCCATTCATTTTCTTTACATTTAATTTAATCGATGTTCTCGTTTCATCCCCTGAATCACTCTTTCCGGTCGAGAAATCACTACTCGGGGATCGTCCTATTTTCTTATCACGATTTTCTAATATAATCGAAGATGAATCTTTAACTTTTATATCTTCTTCACCGACAGTTACGACAGAAACATGACTGGTATCTATATCTGAAGTATCGTCCACACTAACAATACTAGAATTAACTATAACCACTTCACTCTCGTCTAGTTTCTGACCTATGACTTTAGGACGCAGATATTCAATAGAATCTAATTCCAAAGACGGATAGCAATCTTCATCCGTAGAAGGTTCGCTCACTTGCGTTTTGTTCATTTCGTTAGCAATTATTACGACTTCATTTGAATTAGCCTGTTCTATTTTAACCGTTGCAGGAACAGAATTATCAACCAAAACAGGCGGGTGCGTCGTAACGACAGTGACTTGGCTGATATTACTTGCCAGACTGTTGGAAAGATCGGGAAGATCGGAGGTTATAGTTATTGTAGACGTGTTAGGTTTGTTTGATATAATAGATATAACAGGTGACTGTTTGCCACTCGGCATTTCATTCTGCACTGCTTTAGCTTCCGTTATTTCCGGTACTGTTTTAATTTCATTCAAAATGACTTTATCCTCTTCGACAGGTATAATTTTCTTCTGTACTTCGGGCAACTTATCCGTAGACCCTGACTTCAATTCTTGTAACACTTTGTCGAAACTAGCATGATTTGATGTGATGTTAGGAACGCTCTTAGGCCTTTCCTTAAAGTTTTTAACAATAGGAGGAGCACTGTTTTTAGTATTGGATTTTTTAACTTCTTCTACATTATTGGTAGTAACGATCATATCACTGTTTCTTATTATTAAAGGAGTGCTGGTTTTGATGATTTCTGTTTTTTCAGGTGTGGTTTTATCGACCACATCTTGGTCTAATGACACCGGTGGAGATGGCTTCGGAGCGGGTTCAGGCGGCGTCAGAGAGGCTGCGGGTGGTGTCACTATGACAGGAAGTACGGGCGGTGGTGGCGGAGAAGGTATTCTGTTAGCTTGTGGCGGAGGGGCAGGTGCGGGGCCCTTCTCTCGAGATAGCCTGCGCTGTTCTCCTTCTGGTTTCTTAGGTGCCTGCAATGAAATTAATTTTCAACAACAATAATACACTTTTACATTTTTACTTTCTAATACTAACATCATATATTAATCAACAATAAAAATAAGAACGAATTCCGTACATATACAAATATTGGCATGACAGAAATTTCATGTTTCACATACCTACGTACCGGCATCACAATTATATTATTCTGTTTATGCTTAAAATAGACAAAAAGCCGGTCAATCACAGAATAAGATGATGTTTAAACCAAGGCTTCGAACCGGAACTGAACCAAAAACCGGAAAAACCGTTATTTTTTGCCGGAACGAAAACCGGAACCGAACCGAAATAAAAATATCGTTTTTTTTGGTTCAGTACATGTTATTTCCCACATCAATTGTCGTTCGTGCTATCATACAAGTACCATAAAATGTTCTAAATTATGGTAGAAAATGAATTTTTAATATAAATAATTTTTTTTTAATTAATCACTCGGAGCTGAACCAAAAACCGAAAAAACCGGAAAAACCGTTATTTTTTTCGGAATGAAAACCGAAACTGAACCAAAATATATTTTTTTACTCGAACCGGAACAAAAACCGAAACAAAATAAATAATGGTTTGAAGCCCTAGACTAGAAAAAAAACAAAAACGTGTCGCCATCTAGGTAATGGATGTATAAGCTGGCCCATAAATTGGAATTATAATAAACCCGTACCACCATCTAGTTATCATGAGTTTTGAAATTCCTCATGAGACATATTAGTAGATTAAAATATGCTAACATATATGTATATGAAATATAAATAAAAACAACTTGTTTTGTCTAAACGTCAAAAATTTAATAAAGAAAAAGTATTTATTGAATTTTTGACGTTTAGACAAACAAGTTGTTTTTATTTATATATTTAACGTCACTATTAGTATATTATATGAAATATATACATATTGTATAAGTATAGTGAAGCCGATTTTTTTCTAAATCCGGATTTTGATGGAATTATCCATTTTGATCTTCCCTGAATCAATTTTGACTATTTTCGCCATGATATCTGTGTGTCCGTCTGTCTGTCTATAAGCGCCGTAACTCAAATACGACAAATCGTAGAAGGGTGAAATTTTATATTTAAGATTAATTTTTGTCTGGGAAGAAAACCTCCTATTTTGGAAAACAATCTTTCAACCGGATACAGATATTTACTGATGTCGATTTTTCAGTTTTTCGAATTACTTTGAAACAGAGCGAATCAGAGAAAAATGGTCAAGTTAATTGTAGGTAATATTATTATCTATAATTTATGTTCTATTCATTAAAAAAAAAATGTTTATTATAATTCAAATGGTTCATAACGGAGAAGAAATATCTGCCATGAATGTCATGGAACTTTCTATACGTATTACAGAGATTGAACAGTGTGGGTGTCTAAATAATTATTTTAAAAAATTCTGTCTGACTAAATCATACATGTTGAAAAAAATGTACAGGGAATAAATTATAGATAATAACATACTCGACATTTTTTATCTAAAACATTTTTTTCTTATTTCAAAAATAATTTAAAAATTGACAAGAGTAGAGAATAATATTATCTATATAGTTTATGTCCCGTTCATTTTATTCTATCTTTTATTAGTTTATCAGAAATATGTTTCAATAAAATAAGAATCACGTACACTATTAAGATTCGTATAAGAAAGTCCCGTGGCTCCCACGGCAGATATTTTGCTGTTGCAATACTTACAGGTTTCTTTTCGATAACGTTCGTTGTACTCGTTGGAGTAGAAGGAACTGATAAGTTAGGCTCAGCAGGTTCTTCTTTTGGTTTTTTCCTACCTTCCTGCCGTTCTTCTCCTTCTCTTTTAACCACTGCCACGCCTTCCGGTTTACCCGTATCCTCTCTGACCGCAACTATAAATAAAAAATATTTATATTATTATATTAAACACATTGTCAGAAAAGCTATCATCAAAATGAATGATAATTACCTTTGTCATCGGGTACTCCTCCGCTCTTTGTTGAAGTTGAATCATCTTCCAGATCCAACGCCTGTGGTTGCGTGGGGGACTCCTGAAATCACAAAAATAATCTTAAACTTTCCGTTGATACAATAACAAATATTTATTAATAATTATAGTAAAATTTAAATATAGTGGCAGTTTTTATCAAAAATACTATCAACTATCTCAGATTGATATGATTAAGATTTAGATAATCAATTAAACCTTGTGTTAATGGATAACTGTTTATTTGTTCCTATTGGATAGGTATCCAGGCAGTACCAGATTAACCATGTAGCGGAAGTAGCAAATGCTACGGGCTCCGCGGCTTTTAGGAAAAATATCTCTTACTGGATTGTATCCAAATCTACAGTAATTAATATTTTAATATTATTTTAATACTATTTTCACCAGGAGTTTCCCCCCTCTTTATAACATTTGCTACACTTAATTTGCTGACTTAATCCGGCACTTTATATGATTTGTACATATGATATTTACGATATAAAACTTTTGCACGTTGTGTTTAATTAATGTTATTGTTGTCTAATTTAATGTTATTGTTAGTGACCTTACTTTTTATTTTACAATTATTATTTTAAAAACAATGAAAATATGTAAATAGAAAGCAAATGTTATTTACATCAATGAAAAATCTTCGATATTACAAATGGTTGTGTTTTTATTATGGCAAGTGTAGGGTTGAAATTTTATTATTATTACTCGATATCAAAAATACGTTTCATCCGTTCAATTTAGAAGGTAAATAATATAATTTTTTTTTACAAAATAAATAATTTTTTTATTTATATTTATTTTCTGTTCTTGTGAGTGAAGGGTTAAAATCTTAAGTTCTTAGAACATTTTTTGTTGCATTTTAGGAGACACCCCACTCAATGGGGTAAGTGAAATTTTTTTTTGAGTCTGGGAGGGGGGTCCAAAAAATGTTTTTTTTTTAAATTTCATAATTTCTGTTTTTAAGTCGTCAATCTACGCCCGTATACCAAATTTCATCTTACTAGGTACATAAATGAGAGAATGAAGGTACACTTATTTTATCCATTAACCAACGTTCGTTTAAATCTAGGCCCGAAAATCTGTTATTTCCAAATACTTTTTTAACTTTTTTTTAAGAAATAGCATTACAATAAATGGATCTTGGTATTCCTGGATGCCCATAAAATCAAAAAAATAATTGCATATATTAAACTCGTCGAATAAAATCGAAAAAGGTACACGGGTACTAATCCATTAACACAAGGGTTAAAGGGGTTGGAAAATGAAATATCTTATAAGGTAAAGGCACCAGTAATGGCCACTATAAGAGCAAGTTTTCGATTTATTTGGATTAATGGGCTTGATTTTGTAATTCTCATGAACTCATGTTATTAATAAAACAACTAACTCTTTATTTAATCAGTTTAAGTATCAAAGTCCGCAAATATAGTTTGTTTTCTAAATTACACTTGCTAATGATTACAAAATGATAAGTATTACAACACAAAAGATATAAAAGAAAGAATCGTCAAATTTAATTAATAAATAAATTATACTAATAATTACTTTAAATGTCCACCATTTTGACAGCTATTGGTCGATTGTCATCAAATCACGCTGTAATGCAGTGGTTTACACCAAAGAAAACAAAACAGCAACACGGTGTTTGAAAACACGTCGTATTTAAAAACGCATAGGTTTTATTGCACTTTTGTTTTGTTTTTTCGGTCTGAACACGGCATAAGACAGTGTATATAGAATAATATTCAGAAATAGTAGTAATCAAATATCAACACATATTTCTTATTCGGTACATTTAATTAAAAATTTGCTATTACTGGGGTCCTTGCCAAGACTGGTGCCACTACCTTTTTATTTTTTGGCAGCTTGTTTAATAAAAATTTATTTAAAATACACTTAGATTATAACATAAAATAACAGAAATATAACAGAGAGCAGGAATTCTCACCTGTGCTTGCGTTATACATTTCAAAGGAGAAGGGAATCCGAAGAGGATTGCATGCAAACACAATGCAACGTAATGTCAGTTAAAACCATCATAATAAAAATACTATTTATATTTTCATTTCGGTAACCATACGCCCTCTTTCGGGACATTTTAAATTACCATTTGTTGACTAAATACATACATAGAAGATATGAACAAGAACAATATTTAATTTTTTTTAAACAGTCTATGAAATTGATATGACAGATATATGGCAACATTATTTTTTTCCGAATAAACAATGCAAGCATATTATTTAAAAAATATTACAAATAAAATGAATAAAAAGTGCTTACACTGTGTTCACAATAAAAAAAAAAAAAAAAAAACTTGACGTTTGTGTATAAATGCTTACCGATTCTTTGATAATATTCCCTGTTCTTTTTCTGTTTTCTAGCTCGCTATGCATGAAATGTATTTACAACAGTTAATTAACATTTAGTTTTTCTTTTTATACATGAAAAGCCCACACAAGACAACAAAGAAATTATTTCAATATTTTTGAACGTAGACTTTCGCGGTTGTATAAACTTTCGATTATTGGGTTTTATTCCACATTACATTAATAGGCATGATGCCTAATTTTTAAAAACTATTTTATGATGATCTTACGTGTCTCTTATTTCCAAAAAAATGGTTTAATCACAAAAATTGACCCTTTTAAATCCAAATAATTATAACAGAGACATCGGCTTACATCTGCCAACGTCAACGCTTATTTAATTAAGCAGCTACACCTTCTGTACTCAACACTTCACTTCTGAAGAAGACCACGAGATGTTGGTCGAAACGTCGTGACAATACGGAATAAAACCCAATAATCGAAAGTTTATTTCAATATTATTTATTTCACCATTTAATTTTTTTCGTACCAAAATTGACATTTATATGTAACATTCTAATATTCATCAAAATTGAAAGGGTCCTTTATACTTTTAGACTGAAATATATTGCTTCCTCGCAATATCGAAGATACGAGAAGCTTTGTGATCATTTTAGAATGAGACAAAAAAAATATTCTACGATTTCAAAATTTTAAATTGAACTTTTCGTTTCACGTCAAGACTGTCTGTCTGCCCGTGTGTCTGTCCTCTGAATCCTTGTCACAGGCATAACTCATGAACCACTAAACTGATATTAATGAAACTTGGTTGGATTGTTGGGTCTGGCTTGAGGCCGGTTACATTTCAAAATCATCAAAATCGTGTGTAAGGGGGAGGGGTGACATCCCAAAATATTTATTTTTTCAATATATCTCAAGAATGACACATGTTACGTAAAAATTTCATAGTATCTTTTTTATAGAGCATTCAATTTCCTATAATATAGATCTACAACGTTTGTTGTAAAATATTCCCTTACAAAGATTTTTCTCAATTTGCTTTCAAAAATCGTGTTTTATTTTTTTAAATTGATATTTACTTTAATATATTAAATGTCATTTTGACGTTTGCATAAATTTAGATTTAGATTGAAATTGTCTAAAAATTAAAAATATACGAAAAAATAATCAGGTGCGTCTTAAGAAAAATTTAAAACTGATATTATTTAGTAAAATTGTATAAAAATTAAATGGTCAATTTAGCTGCGCACTTTATCGCTTTGGTGAATTTAGCGCGAGGAAGCACTGTGCATTTACTTGACAGATGTTTTTTTTACATAGTACAAATGTTTTGATGAATATTTAGAAAATTAATTTTGTCACTTCTTTAATTAACACATTGTTGACACAGTCATGTGACCTGTCAACAATGTGTTAAACATACATTTTATCATATATTAATCTACTGGTAGATTAATATATGATTTTATACACACAGTATTAATATTATTTTGTACAGTAAAACGTATAAACAATTTATTTTAAAAACGTAAAACAATTGACTAACCTCTGATTCTTCATCAAGTATGTCTTCTTCGACAACTTCCGCTCTGTATTCTAGTAACAGATCTCTGATAGGTTTCGAGTCCAAAGTACAGTTTATGAATTGGTGTTTCAACAGCTCGTCAGCATTCGGTCGTTGTTGGGGGTCTTTAATTAGGCATCTGTAAAAATATAAAATAAATTGAAACAGTGAAAACTACATAAAAATCAGTTTGTCTCAAACAGACCTGGCAATAAATTCATTGAAATCTTTCGACCATCTTGACGGTTGGTCTAACTTGGGTGGGTCTGACTTCTGTATCTTCAAGAGCACTCTCATCGGTGACATTTCGTGATTCGGAGGTTCCATCTGGGCGAATTCGATTAACGTGATTCCCAGGGACCAGATATCGACTTTGAAATCGTACGGATCGTCACGGTAAGTTTCACACAGTACAACCTCTGGTGCCATCCAATACGGAGTACCGATAAATGTATCGTGCTTCTGGAACGTGCATTTGTTTTTTGCTGACACTCCGAAATCCGCTGTAAAATAAAAATGATTATATCTGCAACCATCGGTGACTGACAATTAATTAATTACCTAATTTAACACCGCCGGCCATGGTTAACAGCACGTTTCCAGCTTTGAGGTCACGGTGGATTACGTGTGCCTTGTGTAGGAACGCCAGCCCACGGCACATCTGCTGGCACACATACGATATCTGTTGCTCGGACAGCGCTTTCTCAAGCTCCACCATTATACTGTCGAGTGCACCACCGTCGCAATACTCTATCAGCATCTGCGGTTACAAGATAATAGTAAAAAAATTATAGTTTCCTAAATTCAAAATTTTTTAATTTAAAATAACGTTCTAGATTTTTAGGAAGGTGTTACTATCTATTAAATCTAGACTAATCCTTAATAGCTCAACGTCTGTCTGTCTGTTAGTGCGCTTATAACTTGAGAACCACTTATCCGATTTACGTGTTTTTTTTTTAAATTCATAGATATGTTCTCTGACCAAGTTATAGGATATATTTTGTTACGTTAGGTAACATAAGGAATAAGCAGTGACGATAATAATAAATCAAGTCGGAAAAAAGTTTGCCGCCAGCTGTTTTACATTACGCTACTTAAACCGTTAAATATTGAACAAAATAATGTAGTAAAGAATTGTGTAGAATTAAAAGATCTAAAATAAAGTCTGCGATACCATATATCTAACTTTTATTTTAAGCCACAATGACTGCTTTTATGTTACAAGAAAATTTAAAATGTTTGGATTCTGTTTATGTGGACTTATTATCTGCAAAACATTAATCCTTATCGAAATAAATGATTCCATCATCATAAGTACTTAATGTAGATACAATTTGCTCTTTATAGCATTCAATTTGGTATTTTCAAGTTATTTCCTAAACAGGAAACTTTCAACTTTACTGTGCAGTACGCTGAGTATGCACAAATGGTGAGAAAATAGAGTAGTTAAAGATAGAGAATAACCTCAATTTTTAATTTAGTACATACGTAGCTTATTTGACAAGTATATAGTTTATTTAGTTCCCAATATACAATATTAAATTAGAAAATCGGTAGCTTTTTATCAATGTTTTTTATATTTTTCAAATATGACCAGTTTACCTTGTGTTTCAAATAAATAAAAAATAAATAAATGGTTATTTTTAAATAAGCAACACCCCGTGGAATTAACATGTTTAAGGCGTAGGTCAGGGCAAAAGACCCTTGATTTTTGTAGGCCAGTATAACCATAACATTTTACTATTATTTATCTAGCAATTGTGTAAAAATCAGCCGGTTATTTATAAATTACATAACATCATGAATTTGACATGTTGAGGGTGTATAATGCTCCAATATTTTTGTAAGTCAAGATATTTCCCGATGTAATTCAAGTAAAAAAGAAAGGGTTATTCGTAAATTTCCTATACATCGTTAAATTGACATGTTTGACGCATGCCACATCAAAAACGCCCCAATTCTCAGAATTTTCGAAGATAAAAAAGTTGTAGGTTACGCCAAAATGAATCCACTCACAAAGTTTCAGAGGAGTATTTTTTATTTCAAAATTTAAAGCTGGGACTAATCATACAACTGTTCGGTTATGGAAAAAATTTATATATATTTTATTCACCGCAGTTCTGAGATGACTAAAACCAAAAAGACGTTTTCGTAAACAACAACAAAATACATAGTAAAGTGTGCGAGAAGGGGTAACCCGTATGTTTTATTTCTCAGAATTTTTGAAAATGAAACGAATATATTGTATTGCAGCACTGAAAATTGGAGAATTTGTTAATTTACTTACCCATAATTTATCCTCGATGAAAAATGCTTCGTGTAATTCGACCACGTTGTGATGTTTACATTCCGACAAAATGTCAATTTCAACCATAAAATCCGATAGATCATCTTCGCCTTCAAGCACGCACATTTTTGCAGCCGCTAGTAATCCGGTCTGCTTATTCTGCGCTTTATACACCTTCCCGAAAGCTCCATCTCCCAATTCTCCAATCATCTGCCAAAATTCTTCCGGATCGCAATCCATCCGGATATTGTTAAAAACTTTTTTCTTTTTCGCGTCATTTCCAACACCGAAATGTAACACCTTTTTTAAGTTATTAAAAAACGACATTTTGATTAAAACGAACACACAATTCTCGATAAACAACTATTTTTAGTTTAATGTTCTTGTATATGAATATAGTACGACATTTTCACCGATAAAGTTGTTTACAACTTATTGCGAACTTTATTACGGCTAATTTATTTAGTTGATAGTGACACTCCGTGAATGCTTCCATTGTTGATCATTTATTTGGTCAGGTTGGATCTCTATTTTGGTACGCTTTCATTTAAATATTCAATAGATATCTGAAATCAAGAGAATTAATTATCACGCTTTACATTTCTTTGATGTTTAAAAGAAAAACGGAGTACGGAATATAATCATGTTAAATATAATCTATACTACATTGCTGAAAATTATTGTCAGCATAAATTGCAATCATTCAAAATCAAAAGATTTTCTTTATTTTTAAAATATAGCAAATGCTATTATTTCTGTTAATTTCTTCCATTATTTAGTTTTTATGTAGAACACATGTTAAATTAAAATGGTAAAATTCATTAAATACTCCATTTTGATTATAGAAATTTGAATACTGTACAAATGAGAATAATAAAAATAAAAGTGTTTCCTTTTCACTATTACAAGTATTTCCGTTAAATCCAGTAATACTCTTTAATTTATTTTGCCTCATCTAATTCTATTTTTACTATAATGTTATTAATCAAATACGCACACTGTATAATTATTTTGTAATTTCAATATAATTTAAAGTAGTACCTTCAAGAAAAATATTTTAGAGGTATAAGGAATGTGTTTATCTATGATATCTAAAATAGTACAAACATTAAGTGCAATATAATGTAAAATAGTATTAAAACAATGATTATATTTCATGATTCATATTACAAACATATCTATGATGTAAACTATGTATAAAATATTCAAACATCATATTATTTTTTATTTTCTTTACTTTTTATACATTAATAATAAATAATATAAATGCATGAAGACTTATGATTTAAATTTCAAGAATTATTTATATTATATACATATTTACTATCATAAACTAAACACTTTTATTGCCTACCTAAATGTAACGATATGATTTATTTTTATGCCAATTAAAATAATGCATATTTATTTTATGAAAAATATAAATTATGTCAATATACAAGTAAGTAATGAATAAAGTACAAAATATAATTGTCCGATTCGATTTCACTCAGAACTTACACGAAAGGAATTTTGCTAAAAATGTGATACAGTATATTTGCTTCTATCTTATTTAGAAATTATATATTCAGAAATTTTATCATACTATACTCTTAAATAGTAAAATAAATATAAAAATACCGTAATATAAATATATAAAGAATACAAATATAGGTGAGAACTGCCAATAAAACCTGTTTGATAAACTATAAATGATGTACTATGCAGTACTGAAGTTTACAGCAAAATAAGTCTTCTTCAATTAATATCTTGCATAAAAAATACTTATATTCATTTTGTACACTGTAATGATCACATTTGAAAATGAATAAATTCATTTTAAGATATAAATGTAAAATAGTATTTAGTGAAAGGCGTCAAATCTATACTCTAGAGGCCTACTTACATCCAAATTGCGATGTGGCTGTATCACGAGAAACTAATCAAGTGTATTATACGTTTATAATAATCCCTATACGTTTCCTATTATAATAATGCACGCATTTGTAAATAATGTTCATTATATCACACTTTTATCAATTAACCGAGATAAAATCAACCATTTTTGTATTACACTTCACCCGTCGATCCCCTGACCGCAAATATGTCCACGCCTGAAAATGACATCAGCAAGGAGCTTTGCTTCAATGCATATACCTTGTATCACGCACACGTGAATAGTTATATTAAGCTAACTCTTATATTAACGAGATATACTATACCTCTCAGCTGATTAATAAAATTCGAAGTATGTGTTTCTCTCCTTCAACCCATTGAAGATCGATATATTCCTCATTGTTTTTAGGAAACTTACAAATGACATTAGTAGAAAATATGATATTCTGATTACAAAATGTTTATTATCAAGTAAACATTTTAATTTATTATAAAAATATTGGTACGAGAAAAGTAAACTAATATTTGTTTGAGTATTTAGTTAAATATTTTACTATTTAATTTACAAGCTAGAATAAATAATATTCACTCTAATCTGTCAAACTCAATATAGACGTAAAATCTATATTCATCGCATATAAGTAACCATATTTATATACTATAATTAAATTTGTAGACAACTAACTGTGAATTCTCCCTGGAGCTAAATACATTCTTTAAATCAATTACCGTTTCTGTCATATATTCCTACATTTGAATAAGATTATAATTTATTACATAAATGTAACAAAATAAATTTATTTTCAGATTATGTCAGGAAAAACAAGAAGTGTTTTTAAAATAGTTTTAACAAATTTTATTAATTCGTTGAAACCACGACAGATATCTGGAACTCTTAAAGGTACCGACTATAACGGAACTAAATATTATGAAATACCTCCAAATCCATCAATAGGAAAACGTAAAACATCGAGATGGTTTGAACCTGTAGAAGATGAAAAATTTGATCAAGAATTACCGGCAGAGTGGGAAGCATGGTTACGGGGAAGAAGGAAGGAACCTCCTACCGATGAAGAAATATTAAAGAATTTAGAGATAATGAAATTAAAAAAAGTAAATGCTGCTAAATTAGACGCTATGTATGCTGCTGGTAAAACTGGTGGTGATGCGAAACCAGCTGAGGTTACAACTGGAATAAAATCATTTCCTCAATATAAAGAATTTGAAATCATGCCTGGGAAATCAGTAGATGAGAAATAATTACATAAATTTTGAAATAAAATTGTACATATTATTTGTAGATGTGATATTCAGTATAATTGTATTAAATGAAATTCATGTTTAATTTTTACTTATTTACTAATCTTTTAACATCTTAGACTATTTTTTTGCTTTGAAAAAAAATCACGTTTTGAAACTATTTCCATAAATTTTATTTGATTTAAATATATCTTCAGTAACAGCAAGAATTTATAGATACGTATAGCTAGAAATCAAAATTACACTGTGAGAATAAAGTTATTCTGATTGAATGTAGAACTAGATCAAATTGGATTTATCGCCCAATGTAAGATGTAATTAAATATGACATTAGATCTAAACAGGTATAATTATATCCGATTAGATATAAAATTAGATCTAGACATACATTATCAAGTATGATATTATTATCAGACCTAAGGAGATACGAAATTTGATCTAATTAGATCTAGTCAGAATCTGAATCAGGTCTGATCCAATTAGTCTGTTCATTTTTATCTGGGCAATTATTATATATTTTATACATAGGGGTTGAATTTACAAAATCCTTTCTTAGTTTTGGCTCGACAATGATGAATCAGTCAGTCAGGATATGTTATTATATGTATATAGATTATATGTAATGCCGTGTTTAGATCGAAAAAACAAAACAGCAACATCGTGTCTTTTTAACAAAAGTGCAACAAACCTTATCAGGGTGTCCACTGGTTTTTGGAAATAAAATTCCTTGACCACAGATTCAAAATTCCCTGACTCGGGGAGCCCCGGAACAAGAATTTGCAGAAATAATATTTGAAGACCTTTTTTTTTTTTTTGATCATAACTTGAAAATTTTACACTTGTTACTTAGGTACTTACTTTCAATTCAATGACTTTTTTCTTTTTTTCACTGACTTTCTAAAAAAAAAATTAATAAATTCCCTGACCACTTTAGGCTTCCCTGACTTTCCAGAAAGTGGACACCCTGCCTATGCATTTTTAAATACGATGTGTTTTCAAACACCGTCTTGCTGTTTTGTTTTCTTTGGTCTAAACACGGCATAATAATAACAAGCACATACATTTTTAAAAACTATATTTAATTCTTATATTTACAAGAAAATACATAAAACCTTTTTAACTATTGTCAGTAGAAAATCTTACATTCAAAATCACATGGAATTAAAAATAAACATAATAATACAAAGTGATAAAATAAACCAGAAATATTCTAAATATGAACAATCACACGGCTTTTAATATACATCGATTGGAGTATTATATTCTATAACTTACCGAGAAATTAAATAAATTCAAGTAACCCGTTAATTATATAGTTTTAACAAACTCTATTACAACTACCGATATTAATATATAACAAAACTATACAATCATAAAAAAATAGAAATTCAGTTCTGTGGATATTAAAATTAAAGTTTGTCACTATTAATCAACATAACGAATCATCCTTATTAAAATTAATATAAACACATAGTTTAAACTAAAGGATAGCTAGCTTGAGTGGCAACTCCGCATAAATTGTCCATATTTCTTGCAATTTTTACATATCCCTTCTCACCCCATGAGGGTCCCCACGAGTTCTTGATGATCCAGAAATCTCCAGCTTTTTCATCAACTCCGTATCCTACAACCAACACTCCGTGATCTAATTGACTGGAACTGCATTCAGTTTCATTGTAGACACCTTCCGAGTAGAACTGGAACGATTCGTGGCTGGCATCAATGGCTACTGCAATTGGGCCAACTGTTGCGACGGCTTTCTTAAGCATTTCTTCGTTTCCTGATTCGATGTCAGAAAATCCAACGTCAGTTGCTCCGGAATTCTTGGGTATATATCTGCATTTGTCGTCTTCGGCTTCGTACGGATACGTCTCTTCAGTATCGATGCCGCGGTTATCTTTGATGTATTGGAAGGCTTGATCCATAAGGCCACCGTTGCACCCATTGTTGCCGTATTTACCGGAACAATCGACCAGGTTTTGTTCGCTCAATGAGACAAGTTTGCCAGATTTACGGAAATGTTGTCCTTCTAAAGCACCAGTCTGTATAATAAAAAAAAGACAAATCAGTTTGGTGTAAATCTGCAGAGTATTAAATATACACTGCCGTTCAAAAGAAATTAATAGAATGTATGCCTCAATTGACAGAAAAAGTTGTAAATATAAGATGTGCTTTTTTGGATGAGAAAACATAATGACTTTTATTATTGTTTAAATAAAATAATATTTTACTAAAACTGCTTTATTCCATCAATCCATCTTTAAAACATTTAATATTATCGAAAAGTTTAATAGTTTTAAAATAATTACGGTTTTTAAACTATTTTTTGCAGAATTTACCACTGCCCGGAAATTTTTGAATGGCAACCCATTGACAGTTCTAAACAGGTTTATATGAATGACCTTAACACACGCAATGACTTAAAAGCAGTAGTGATGGGTGTACATTACAAAATTTACATTATCCATTTATTATCACTACTTTTAAATCCTGGGCAAAATCATAATGATTTGACCTCGCATATCGTGTTAGATTAGCTCTACATATTTTTTAATTAGGTATTCAATTTTTGTAGAGAAAACATAGCAAAGAAAATTGATTTTTTATTTTTGCAACCTGACCAACAGAATCAGAGATATTTTTAAAGATATAGTTCTTTGGGCTCGTAGAGGGTAAAATTTTAGTTTGTGAAGTCGAAACACGTGTCGAGTGACATTGTTTTATTGTGATTAAGGTGTATATTTTTAGTTTAAGTGACAACAACAGTTTCTCCGTTTTTCCAGTAGTATTATATTGAAAGAATATAATAAAAGTTATTCTGGAAGATTTAATTCATTAGTACTACTTTGTTTCTACTATACAGGGTGAGTCATATCAGGTGGAACAAACTTGAACCGTGGATTGGGAAAAATATTTTAAGCAAAAAACATTATATAAACATGTGTCCGGAAATTTGTCATGAGGGGGCTACAGCCCTCCAAAAATTTTATTCAAAATTAGTTTTTATTTAATATCTGGAGAACCCATTATGCTAGTTATGAAATTTGATATGGGGTTTAGTATTAATAAGTATTATTGATTTCCAGTATTACCCAATTATAATTTAGACCAGGGTTGTATAGGGCCAGTAGGCCCATCGATTTTTATCTAGTATTTTTTTGTTCTTTAATTTTTTCCTGTGTTAGACATTTGAATAAGACTGTACGACATAAAATACACAAAAATATACTTTGCTCATTCATCATAGGATAAACCGTTTACGAGAAATATGGATGCAAAAGAAAGAATGCTGAATTTTACTTAATACGGATGCTTCAAATTACAAAAAATATTTTTATATTCTTGTTCTATGATAAAAAATAAGACAAAAAAATAATAAAAATATACCTTCAAAAATTCATCCTTACCAACAAATAGCCATTTTAAGTATAGCTTTCTAGTTATGTTAGTAAATTACTTGCAACATTAATAAAACTGGCTGTAGGTCTAAGAGGACACTTATTAGGTGATATTAGTACATGAACTTTTTTTTTACTTTTAATCAAAGAACAGGAATATATATTTATTTTGTTTAATTTGAAGCATCCGTATTAAGTAAAATTCTGCATGCTTTCTTTTGCATCGATATTGCTCGTAAACGGTTTATCCTACGATGAATGAGCAAAGTATATTTTTGTGTATTTTGTCTCATACAGTCTTATTCAAATGTCTAACACAGGAAAAAATTAAAGAACAACAAAATACTAGATATAAAACGATGGCCCCCTGGCCCCATACAGCCCTGGTCTAAATTATAATTGGTTTATACTGGAAATCAATAATACTTATTAATACTAAACCCCGTATCAAATTTCATAACTTTAGCATAATGGGTTCTCCAGATATTAAATAAAAACTAATTTTGAATAAAATTTTTGGAAGGCTGTAGTCCCCTCATGACAAATTTCCGGACAGATGTTTATATAATATTTTTTGCTTAAAATATTTTTCTCAATCCACGGTTCAAGTTTGTTCCACCTGATATGACTCACCCTGTATAGAAGTATTTTACAAATTATCAACTGCCATAAGTATTAAAATACTTCTTGTTTATCTGTGGTCAAATGTTTAAAATTCTACTACAAAAGGACTTTGCTACTTAAAATAAATGAAAACAAAATTCTGGAACATTCTGCATAAAACTAATTATACTAAAACAATTCAAAAATGTCCTGATAAGAAAATAATAAACAACTGATAATAAACTTACAGAACTGAAAGCCCAGCATGAGCCACATGCTTTCTGGTCCTTGACTGGAGTCACTGCCCCATGTTCCCTCCAGTCGACAGAATCAGGTACTTCAACATGGGCAGCCGGGATGAATGTTGCCCCTTCAAGTTTCGGCCTGTTCATCAATAAACCTGGTTTTGTTCTGTTAAAACCGTTGAGTGTGTTGATGAATTCATGGTGTAACATGTCACCGTATTTATTAAGGCCTAGTTTGTAACCGACTAGACCCATTTCATATTTTTGATTATGTTTGGCAATTTTGTGCCTGTTTTCCATGAAGATTTTCATGCGGAATTTTTCTTCGATGTTGCTTTCATATTGTTTTTGATGGGTTAACTAAATCAAATAATAATTAATTAATAAAAATATGCCCATTTTTTCATATTACAATATCTTTACAAAACATATAAAAATAATTCTAACAGCAAAAAAAAAATTATTTTATAAATCATATTTTTACTTTCAAATTTTTTAAAAATAAATTGATTAAAATTTGTTAAATTATTTGATAAAAAATAATTATTCGGTTATGATTCATTTTTTTGTTACAAATAATTAACTATTATTTTAATTATATGGAATTTAGATATGGAATAAAATTACATAGAATTATTACTGAAAATTAATAAATATAATAGAAAATTGGTAATTTATAATTAGTTTTCATTCATGAAAGAAATCAATATAAAAAATAGTTTTTTAATGGTTTATAATCAAAATAATAAATCAAATTCTATGAATTTAATATTTATTTAAATCATTATAACATAAAAATAAATATAAGTACACACATATATGTATCTATTAATTTAGATATACCAAAACTGTATTTGAAGATTTAAATAAATTAGCATCTATTTTAGTTTCTCTCTACGTACACAGATTTGAGTTTTATAGCTTTTTGAAATCACATGAAATTTATAACCTTGGAATTAATTATGTAGAAAAGGTAATAAAAAAACAACATAAAAATATTCGCAAAATTTTAGTCACAACTACAAAGAATATATGTATCTATGCATGAGTACAAAGACTTTCCACCATATCTATATTTTTTTTTGCTAATTAAAGAAAATTGTTAAAATAAATATTTAAGTTATAAAATTAAACAATAATAAAAATTTACCTTGAAAGCTGTCCATTCTTCAAGTACAAGATCAAAGAAAGAAACTCCTTGACTCATGGCAATGAGAGCAGCAAACAAAAGAAGAGTCTTCATTTTGGGTCTTTAAACAATAAAAACAACAATTAAACGTTAAAATTATATAAATAATTATATTTCAGCACTAAAGTATTAAATATAATGAACTAATATACAATATTTATTAAATAAAAAATTTATTACGTATTATAATTAAAATTGAAAACAATAGCCTTGAACAATACGATTTATAAACACAACGTAATTTACAGAAAATCAAACTCAACTTACATTTGAACTGTAGCACGTTTTAAATAATAATAAATGGGGTAATCGTCAATACCACTTTATATACGAAATATCAGATCTCCAGGAAATAAACAGTTAACTATGAGTTCGCGTCCGCCAATGTTTACAGACTATCTGTAAATGTAGTCATATGACTGCCTGAAACATTACCCAGCTGCAAACCCAGCTGATTCATAAGTGGAACAATGACACATAAGTCTGGCAACAGTGGATTTATTGTGTATGGTACTTCCATGATGAAATTATACTCTTTCAATAAGTATTGATTTTATATTTGATATTTGTAAATGTATTAATTTTTATTAAAATTACAATTATTCTTACGTAATAATATGTAATTATATAATATAATTTATATGTGCCTACTTTTCTCGATCGACGATTTTTGCAGTTCATATTTTTTAAGAATTATTTTAAATTATTGTTGAGAATAATTTATAAAAATAAATAAATAATTACTTTACAATAAGCTAATTTAACTGCGAAATATGATAAATCAGTTACTCTTATCGGAGGATGTTGTTTTTCTAAAAAAAATAATGATTAATGGTTCTGTCAGGAAGTTGACATGATTAAGTACAAAATTATTAAATGATCATATAACCACGTGGTCGACCTATATATAAATTAAATTTTGAATTAACTGTAGAATAATTTTCGTCCAATGCAGGTATTCATACAATAATGCATATAAAGATTATTATGTAAATTATAGCAATTAATATTAAAACAAAATTTTAAATGAATCAAATCATTGCATCTACGCTTGACTGTACATGTCAAGGACTTTCAAAGTGAACATTGCTGCAGTTTAGAAGCCAAGATGGCGGACAAGCAGTTTGATCTTCCTTTGGAAGAACGTCAAATCCTGGAAGAAAAGGCAAAACGGAGACTACAACTTCGTAAAGAATTCTTGAAAGAAAGTACTAATCCATACAAACAGGGACATGGCGGTACTCTTGTAAGTACTATCATAAATGGACAGCTTTGTTAAAAAATGATAGTTCCTCTGAAGTTTGCTACATTCAAACGTGATTTCATAATGTACTTCTCTCTCTTTCTTGGAAAAAACAATATTCGATGTTGCCAGATTTACATCGTTTGCTGATGAAATAAAGTTATCTTATCAGTCATGCTAAATGTTAGATTTTTTCATGTTTTGACAAAAATAAATAAAATTTAATACGCGTGTTATTAAAGGTCATAATAATCCAGGTTAACAGACATGATAACTGAATTTTTATTATTGTTTTTATCAGGGCTTTTTTTGTCATGTAACGCGGTGGAACGGCGTTCCGACAACTTTTTTCATGGCATAGAAAAAGCTGTTTTAAATTTCATTTAAATGATACTTGAATAAAGTGACCAGAATTCTAAAACCCTGATGCGTGACACCTCCCCCCCCCCACATACACATACGAAATAAAATCTAAAGACCTTTTTTGTTTTTTTTTAGTTATCAAATTGAAATTCAATTCTTAATTATTTTGTAAATAACAATATACTAAAAAAAAAAGTCTTCAAATTAAGATGATCATTTTTTTTCTGATCTAAATAAAATTTTGTAAACCGCACAATCATTAGTATAATGTTATAAATGTCTAATCCGGGACAATTTGTGATGCGGAACAGGTCACTCAAATCCGGGACTGCCCCGCACAATCCGGGACGTCTGGTCACTTTATACTTGAATATAATTTTCTCTAGTAAAAAGATTGACAAAAAGTGAATTCCGGCACCTTTTTTCTTTAAAAAAAAGCACTGGTTTTTATGATGTAACTATTTTTGATTAAAAAAATTTTTTTTTTAGTTTGATGCAGGAGTACAACGTTTTAACTCTCTTAAAGCAACTGGATACGATCATTTCCGACCAACTTCTCGCTCCTTACTTAACGGCTTAGTTTTAATTGTCTTTCCGATAGTTGCATACACTGCATGGCTGAAGAAAGATCGTGATGCAAAAGAAGAACAATTCCGCACTGGACAAGTTGCTTATAAAGACCGCAGATTTAAATTCATTTAAATTCTTATTACTTCTTTTTTTTGTAGTTGTTTCTGTATATAAATAAATTATTATAAATTGTATTTTTTGTTTATTTTTTATTTTTAAAGTAGAATGATCTGATTATTGATGAACAATAAAATTTATGAAAATATAATTGGTTTATTACTTAGTTTAAAATCTATATTAATACGTGAAAATCGAAATTTGTCTTACATTTTTTTTAGTACTTATTATAAAAGAGAAATAGAGTTGGGCATTTTAGTTTATGACAGAGAGCGTTCCCTTATAGTTCAGTGGTCTTTAATGAACTAGTTCATTCTTTTAGTTCATAGAATTTTTTTCGGGACTATACGATGACAATTTATAGATATAGATAGGTACCTACATATATTGGACTTTTAATGTAGATATAATTAAATTTTTTAATTAGTAATTTGGTATTACTATTTTTTTCATCAAATAATAGAAATGTAAACTGCTGCAATTTTAAATTCATTATTAATTTATAGACAGATCGATATTTTTTTAAAAGTATGTATTTGCAATAATCTTCTTTTTTTTTTTTAATCAAACCCTCGATATATACATGAAAATTTTGAAATATTTTCAATGATAAATTATTTATTGTACCGTAATTTAAAATATCACTAAAATCTGTGATATTCCTTTTTGTTGATTATCATAAAATAAGATAAAAATCACGTGCTTTTGAAAAACATATATTGTATTCTTTTGAACAAAATAAATCAATATAATATATGTTTAGTAAAATAAATTCAAAATTGGTAATAATGTATTGAAAACGTAAATTATTAAACATAAAAATCGTAGAATCTCATTTTTAGAACAGTGTATTTGAAGTGTATCAGGAACTATTGAACTAAAAGAGCGGACGCATACGAACTAGTTCCTCTAGTTCTCGTGTGAGAGCGTTCTTTTGAACTAGTTCGTTCCTGAACTGCACAAGTCTAATTCGAAAGGTATTGTGCCATAGATGTGCCAATCATGTGTGTATATTGATGTTAAGGCAGGTAAAATAAAGTTAACATACACACGTGATTTCCCCTTGTATCGTTCAACAGCATAGCAATACTCCTAGTGCCACCAAGCGGAAAAATAAATCATTTTGGGTTTCTGTCAAACGTAGAGTGCCAAATCAATTTGCGTTCAATTGCAGTGTTTTTATTTGGAAATTTTTGTTGTAAATAATAGTTTTTATGCTTAATAATAGAAAATGAAGTAAGTTTCCAATTTTTAATCTATTCATTTTGAATTACAGTTACGATTTTGCTTATTTTTATCTAAAAGTAAATGGAAAATATATTTGTGTTATTTATTGTTGTTTTGAGAGATCTATATTATAAATAGGTGTACATCAAAAATGTTCATACTTTTTTTTTGTATTTATTATAAAAGGAGGAAAATGGTTAGGTTAAGTTAGGTATAGTTAGGTTAGGTTAGGTACTGTGTCACAGACGTACACAAAAATAAAATCATGTGTGTATTTTACCGTTAAATCAAGTAAAATATAGATTGAATTTCAACCATAGGCGACACTAGTTTATTTTAATATTTCTTTAATGCACTAGTTATCAGTAAATATTTATGGAAACAAAGCAATTAATTTTCTAGATTGTTCTGGAATTCTCATCCGAATATATAATAAATATTTACACTCTCTGTAAATCATTTTTATTCAAAAATTTAATATAATAACAAACAGAAATTATAAATATATGATGTTTATATTTATTTATACTTATAACAAAAATTAATTCATCAAACTAAATTATCGTTCTTCTGGTGGTTTTTCTCTTGCAACAACAGAATCTTCAAATTTTATCATATAAGTCGTTCCTTCATGCCAATGTGCTGTGACTTTAGCTGCCTGTAATAAAAAATAAAAAAATAGATTCGCTAAATATTAAAATGTTTAATAAAATAAAATATGTTACTAACAAAAATAAAGATAATTTGATAAAAAAAATGATTGACACATTTTTCATAAACATTGACTAATAAAATGTAAAAAAAAATGTCATTACTAAAATAAAACCTTGGCCGTTGTTTATGTTTACAAAATATATAAGATTTAAGATAAAAATATTAATAATTGCAATTTATTATTTGATTTATTTTCTTAAAACCCTGGTTGGGTTGACTCATCTCTTTTGTTTATTTAAAATATTATATCAAAGATACAAGAAACTTTGTGATCGTTTTAAAATGTGACAAAAAAATTGGACCGAGACTGGCTCGTTAATGTGAGTATCATATATAGTATATATCGATAGTCTGGATCGACTCTATAAGTACATAATTTAAAAATTTGCAGGTTCTTCAACCCTGTTTTAAGTTAAAAGATTACAAATATGTCAAATTAAAAATTAAAAAAATAATCTAAAAAAAAACTAAAAATATTTTATCCAATGTATTGTTTTTCAGATAATGAAATCTAAAACTTATTATTGCGAAATTTATCCTCCCACAAACAAAATAATATTATCATTTAAAAAATAAATATGTATGTACGTATTTATTACAAATTATATAAGCACGTGGTAATAAATATAATTGTTTTTGATAAAAAATACATTTACGTATTTATTATTATTATTATATCTATTACATATTTACACATTTATCATAAACTGTAATTACCTAGTAAATCACATGCATATTACTCATACTATACTTAGAAAATCATTAAAAAAACATTGAAATGATTAAATGCATTTCAATTCAATTTGTAATAATACCAGGGCTTCGAACCGTTATTTTTTTCGTTTCGGTTTTCGTTCCGGTTCGAGTAAAAATATATATATTTCAGAAAAAAAGAACGGTTTTTCCGGTTTAGCTCCGAGTGATTAATTAAAAAAAAAATTATTTGTATTAAAAATTTATTTTCTATCATAATTTAGAATATTTTATGGTACTTGTATGATAGCCCGAACGACAATTAAAGTGGGAAATAATATCATGTTAACACGCTTATTTTAACATGTACTGAACCGAAAAAACCGATATTTTTATTTTGGTTCGGTTCCGGTTTTCGTTCCGGCAAAAAATAACGGTTTTTACGGTTTTCGGTTTAGTTCAGGTTCGAAGCCCTGAAATACAATCTATATACATTTTATACATAATATACTAATAGTGACGTTAAATATATAAATAAAAACAACTTGTTTGTCTAAGCATCAAAAATTTAATAAAGAAAAAGTATTCGCAAGCTTTCGATTCACAGAATCATCATCAGGCTAAAATATAATAAATAACAATTAAAAAATGTTCATCCTTAATAGGTATATTTCTGAATTTTTATTTTTAAAATATCGATATTTTCATTAAATTAAATTATATTAATTGTATTTGATTGTTATTTATTATATTTTAGCCTGACGATGATTCTGTGAATCGAAAGCTTGCAAATACTTTTTCTTTATTAAATTTTTGACGTTTAGACAAACAAGTTGTTTTTATTTACATTTTATACATATACAGGGTGTTTGGTTCCGTGATAAGAATATTTTGAAGGAAGGTAGAATGAGTCATTTGGAAGTGATTTATGCAAATATACCTACATACAAAGTGCAACAGTTTTATTTATATCAGCCATTTTAGTAAATTTTTGAAAAACCCAGATTTATACATGTTAATCACAAAAGTTCAAAAGTTAAAGAGCCTATATTTTTTAAACATTATTTTTATATTACTTAAATGTTTATGCTACCCTATCATATCAAAATAAAATTTATGAATAACAAAAATAAAAAAGGGCTGCTAAAGTTATTAAACTTTGATAAAATTATTTCTTTTAAAAATTATTTTATAAAATCTAATACACTTACAGATGTTCAGATGGTTTTAAAAACTGCTCTATTTTATACCCTTTCAAAAAACCTACCTTAATACTTACACAAACTGGCTATTTTTGTTAAAAAAACTTTCATTTATCCCAGAATAAGTAAGATTTTTACATTTTTCCAGTGAGTCGATCGTAGTATGCTATTTTTGATAAATCATTAAGAACGCGATGCGATACTTCTCAAACATTTTTTTAATACACAATGGACAGTGTAACATCTACTCCTGTGCAAAGGATGATCCTATCCATCGAGTATAAAAAAATATTTAAAAAGTATCACGTTTTTAATGACTTATTAAGAATAGCATACTACGATTGACTCACTGTAAAAATGTAAAAATCTTACTTATTGTGGGATAAATGTAAGTTTTTTTAAACAAAAATAGCCAGTTTATATAAGTATTAAGGTAGGTTTTTTGAAAAAATAAATAAGAGCAGTTTTTAAAACCATCTGAACATCTGAAAGTGTACTAGATTTTATAAAATAATTTTTAAAAGTTTTATAAGTTTTTAAATGTTAAGCTGCAGCCATTTTTTATTTTTGTTATTCATAAATTTTATTTTGATCTGATAGTGTAGCATAGACATTTAAGTAATATAAAAATCGTGTTTAAAAAATATAGGCTCTTTAACTTTTGAATTTTTGCAATTAACATGTATAAATCTAGGTTTTTTCAAAAATTTACTTAAATGGCCGATTAAAAAAAACTGTTGCACTTTGTATATAGGTATATTTGATTCAATCACATCCAAATGACTCATTCTACCTTCCTTCAAAATATTCGTATCGCCGAACCAAACACCCTGTATAAAAAAGTTTGTCCTTAATCACTTACTCACTCATTTACTCATTAACGTAAAACCCAAATGTGAAATTTTAGGGGTGTCTTTCTTTTATGATGTAAACACAAAAGTTTGTATGGAAAAAATTTTTTTTTGGTCAGATTTACTTGAAACTTGGTATAAATACTCTACAGTATAAATAATTAATTAAACATGTATTTCAGAATTTTCCAAAATTCAACCCCTAAGGGGTTACAAGGGGGTGGAAAAGTTTATATGGGAAAAAATTCACCTATTTTTTCCACCGTCTACTCATATGTACCCTCTTAATACAAAAAGTGTTAAAAACATTGGTTTAAAAGTTTTGAATTTTAATATAGGGTCAACTGGGGTAAAAGTGAAACAAAATACAAATCTTTCATGTTTTTTGACAGTTAACGATACAAATTCATACTTTAATTTTTTCTACTAGATGCGCTTATAAATAACCATTTTAAATACTTACGTCATTTGAACTGTACGATACAACACGGACATAAAAAATCAAAAAAGTGTGTTTCATTTTTAACGTCTAATTTGGGAAAAAGTGAAACAGGCCTCTAATGGAAAATATTTCTCAAAAATTAAAAGAAAAGCTACAAAGGCAACTTTGATTTATCTTCTCTGTGGCATATCAATGTGAAATTGTAACTTTAATTAATATCTGAGCTATAGGTACAGAAAGTTATGTGCAAAGAATTAAAATTTAATTCACACGTTTTGACATCGACTAACAGGGAAATCTGTAGGGGTGACACATCACTTATTAGGCGATTCATATTTTCAGGTCGCTTTAATAAACCTTTAATGATGATGTAAGTTTTTATAATTCTCCTATAAACAAATTAGTTTTTTAGTTGCAAGCTTGTTTCACTTTTACCCCATTTATTTGGTGTTTCATATTTACCTCGCTCGACCCTAATATCATAATCAACATTTTTTTGCAAACAAAAAATATTGAAAATTATTAATACTGTATTGATGGAATATTTCAAATTTGTTTTGTAAATATTCATTATAAACAAATTAGTGTACAAAAATGTTTTTATCAAATGTTTATTTATTATGATTCCTTATCACAAATAAACAAACAAGTTGACATACTTTAAAAGAATCAAATACAAAAATTTTCAAAATATCTTTACAATAATTATTTTATGTTATATCAACTGATTGAAATGACGCATGTTAATAATGACAATAAATTATTGTAATAAAATAAAACAGTCACATGAATTTTATCTACAAATATTGTACTTTCACCGTAATATAAATAACATCATAGAAAAGGCATTTACTATAAGTTTGCATTTTGTTTGACTTTCCTTGACCTTTTAACTGTTTAAGTACATTTAAATGACCAAAACGCAGTTGAAAATTATTAAGTAAATAATTACTAAGTATTTATTTTTTTAAATATGTATTTTACATCTTACACATAAAGCTCAAAGTCTCTCTGTCTGTCTGTCTGTCCATTGCGCTTATCCACTTATCTGATTTATATGTTTACTTTTTAATTTATAGATATGTTCTTTGGTCAGGTTATAGGATATATTTTGTTACGTTAGGTAACATAAGAAATAAGCAGTGACGATAATAGTAAATAAAGTCGGAAAAAAGTTTGCTGTCAGCGCACTCTTTTGCAGTATGCTGCCTAAACCGTTAAATAATGAACAATATAATGTAGTAAAGAATTGTGTAGAATAAAAAGATCTAAAATAAAGTCCATGACACCATATATCTAACTTTTATATTCAAGCCACAATGACTATTTTTATGTTGTAACCTGCAAAACATTAATCCTTATCGAAATAAATGATTTCATCGTCATAAGTACTTAATGTAGATATAATTTGCCCTTTACAGTATCTCATTTGGTTTTTTAGATTAGGAAATAACTTTAAATAAGTTATATATGGTAAAACATTATTAATAACATGTGAACTAAAGAACAAGTTCCACGTCGGAGCATCTCGGCCGCCATTCGGACTTCCTTAGTTTGGCCATTGTCTTTTGATCGTCTGAGTTTATTTTGTTTTCAATAATTATTATTTAAATTTGAACAGGACACAAATTATTTGTACTTTTTGTTCTGATTCGTTTTTGTTAGCTAATTTTTAAACATCCTAAATAATAATTCCGTAATCTACGCGAGCGAAGCCGCGAGCATAGCTAGTTATTCTATATTTCAAAGTTACGTTATTTTGATTGTTAATTTAGCAAATAGTTAGTTGTAAATAAAATAACAAGCACTTACAAATCCACTACAAGTTAAAACTGCTTCTACAATTCCAGCGACATAAACTGCGCAATTCAAACTGCTTTTGTCACGGGGTACAGATACGTAGCGATTTACAACAGACTCCTTCTCCATTAAATAATATGTATTTTTATCATCGTTTGCATGCTCCAACTTGTCTGCCTCTTTTCCAAATAAAGTCTGAAAAATTATGTACATAAATTTATGGACTAATTGAAAAAAAAATACTACTTACTTTCCATAATGTAGATTTAACAAAAAGTAAAATATTCAGTAATTTTATTTCACGTTTACTGTTTCGTTCTCTTACAAAATACAAATCGATTAGTTTAACACCGACACTTTTACCTAAATCATGTAATCTGGAAGTAGATACATATTTTTAAATAAATTTATTATTGAACGTTGATATTATTATACGAAATCATACTTGTTCTGTAATTCTGGAACTGTTTGAACTTGATTTTGACAGTATTGTACCATTTCAGAAAATAAAAGGGCAAAAGCACTTAAAGAAATTTCACCTTTTCCTCGAGGTAAAGGTTTATCTAAAATGCTGGTTTTGGGTCTAGATATACTCATTTTTGATTTCCTATATTAAAATTTAATTCAAGAAAGTCATAATTATTAAACTTATTTACTAAATTTTCACAAATATTTTGACAAATGTCAATATTATGTTATGCCAACATAAATAAGTAAAATATATTTACATCTTTTGTCGATCCATTGAAATTTGTATGTTGTGCTCCTTTTCTAAACACGGTAAAAAGTTTCGTCTATGGTGTGTGCAGTAACTGATTCAGGTTTACAGACTGGATAATTTCTTAAATTCTTATCAAAATGATGCGATATGAAGATGAAGAACAATTAGCAGATACGCGGCCTTGTGCAGGTGTTAGAGCTGACTTGAAAATGTGTTTGCTGCAAAGTGATTGTTGTAAAAATGTAGGTAATGATATTTTGAGGTTATGTTTCATTTGTTAATTACGCATGTCAATTGTAGTTAAAGAAAACACCCCGCGAATGTTTAAATGCAAATGACGGAACCGTTCCTGATGAATGTTTTGCTCTTCGAAGAACGTTTTTTGAATGCAAAAGATCATTAGTAAGTACCTATATAAAATTCACTCTAGGAACTTTAATTAAAATCTTTGCCGATTTTATGGAGGTTGGTAAATAATTTTAACCATTTTGCTTAGTTTTTGAGATATTGGCCCGGGGAAATTAAAATAGAGCACCCGGTACAGTAGTATTGTCCATTGTACATTGCCATAAGAGCCTGTGTTTGTGTATAAGAATCCAACCTTGATTATTAATTACTTAAAAACGGAACAGATGAAAGTTTTGGAATCTGAATTGTAAATACCCTGTATAAATTAATTATTTTGGTTTTGATAGCCAACCTCCTTAATTAAAAATCATTTATTATAAAATATTAAAATTTACTTTGTTTATTATAGTTGGATAATAGAACACGATTCAGAGGAAGAAAAGGATATTAGCGATGTTAGTTAATAAGGTGACATAATAAATAAAATGTAAATACTTAGTCTTAATATATTTATATTGCAAAAAATGTGATTTTTTAATACAATACTTGTTAAATAAATTTATTATTAGATCACAGGCAACTTTATTTATAAAAGTAATTTTAATTATAACATTATGATGTTAATTGATAAAAATTAAATCAGTACTCGAAATAGATTTAAATTAAGTAAAATATCACCCAATAATACAGATTATTTAATGTACTGAACATTGGGGAATTTTACATTTAATATAGGTACTGATTTATTATCTTTGACACCATTTTCAATTTCGAGTTCTGTTTAAGGTGTATTTTTAATACATATAAATAAGTTACTCAAATATTAAAAAATATTATACAATTATAATCATTTCTACTAAATCAGACTTCATAAACTAAACTATCAAAATATATAGATTAAATAATACCTACTATACACAAAAAACAAACTATGAAATTTTATTAAATGTTTTCTATAACTATAGTTAAAATATAGAATAATTTAAACAGAAACAAAATATTGAATAAATTATTTTCTATCATCGTTATAAAATAATTATAAATTTTCCTAAATAATAGTTACTTGCAGTTTACTTCAAACTGTTTGGTAACGGTTGATTTGACCAATCAAAGCCCTTGACTCACAATTTAAGTTATCTGTTCCTATCTTCATTTGATTCTAACCAATTGCATAAGTCAGAACAAAAAGAAAAGAAGAGCATACAGAAACATAGTTTATTGTATGCTCTTCTTTTCTTTTTGTAGCATTAACTGCTTATGCCGGGCCCTGTATAATACCTCGACTTACGTGAATTCGGAGTTACGCAGTTATTGATCTTCCCATCCCACTTCGTCTGTCATTGTCTCGTCAGATAAGTTTGTTAGATTTTACGAAGCCTTCTACGTCGAAATAACTTTGTTTTATGTACAGTAGAACTCCTCTAACAATAAGTAACCCTTCCATCAGAATATCGATCTAATAAAATGAGACGGGAATAGTTTTCTCTCTTACACTTTACTCACCGTAATGCAAGATGGTAAGGAGTGAGGGAAACAACTTGTGCTCTGATGTAGGGGAATTCGAACTTAAATTGTTCGAACTTATAGGAATCCTACTGTGACTCATTTATTTTAATATTATGTATTTGTAATATGTAGAAAAAACTACAATTTTTATTGCATATTTTTCTTTTATATGCACTAGTTTTTTAGTTAGCCCTTGGTCCTAATTAAACAAAATTTATATGCACTATATGCAAAGATGTACCCCAACCTACGCGAATTCAACTTAAGCAGTTTTCGTCGATCCCACCTATCGTGTAACTTCGGGGCATTATTTACCAGAAATTGAAATAGTGATAGAAAGTTATCAGTTATTATATTCAAGTCAAAGATAATTATAATTAACAAACATTTTGCTTCTGTTTCTACTTATTCTACGATTTTGTCAACTGCAAAAAAAGCAAACGACTAACTATAATATTTGAGCAAAATAACAGGAAATATCTCTTTAAAATTTGATATGTAAATCGATTGTTTTATCATCAATGTTCTAAAAACTTACAAATCTCTTAATTTCAAAAAGAGCACTATTTCCAAATGTGGAACTATTGCTGAGGCTTTTCATCTATACACTACGGTCAACAAAACTAGTCAAGATTATTGAGAGAAATATATATTACAAATTTTGGTTTCCGCAGTTTAATAAGTGCATTATATTTTATCAGATTTTGTTGAATTTAAATCTCTATAGAGTTTTTGGTTCTTCATATCGTCCTCTACAAAGCAAAGTATCGTAAGCGACGATATCTGCTTTACAAAATATCATAACCGACTATGATATTATATCGCAATGGCACTTAAGATATTTTAAAATATCGTACCTGTTAATTGTGAATTCTATTATTGCTTGTATATTTAATAAATCAACTATCAATTAGTAGTCCAATTTTGTACATATATATGAAACATTGAAAAGGTGTTTAAAGTACAGTGTACTGTAAAATATCTTAAACCTCCAATTAAAAGTATCTTATGCACTACTGAAATTGGGAGCTATAAAATATCTTAAGTCTTAAGCACCAAGTACATATTATTAAAGAAAAATAATAAAATTATATCATCTGGGATCATATTATTCAGTTTTTTGTGCCTCCTGTAAAATTAGAAAAATGTCGCTTACGCTTCTTTGCCTTGTAGGGGACGATATATTAATTCTAGTCTCTATCATTGCTGGAGATTCCAACAATATAATTTTAAAACTTCCGATGTTAAATTTTACTGTCTGTAGGCAAAGACACAAGCACTGCAACATATGGGTTAGATTTTGGGTCTTGTTTCGTGCAAGATATTTCGCTCAAAAATCTTTTACATCGTTACATCAGTAAATGTAACGGTTAGATTAAAAATATCGTATTAACGATATTTAAGTAAATTTATTGTGCTTATCACTTGTATTTTTAAAATGTATCTAATATCAAACGATATGTTTATAAAGTAAAGTCAAAAGCTAGTGAAAAGTATGCAAAAAACTTCAAGGCATTTGAATTAACTTTAATTTCAACTCCTTTATAATACTAAGTTCAAATTCGAGAGTATATTTTAACGTACATACATACTCTGTTTTATTATTTGTCTGTCTGTTCAAAAATCTAACTTATTTCAATAATAGATTAATTTTCGATGATAAATCTTTACAGACAATAATTGTTAATTTTTACAATTTCTTTACGCACGTATAAGAACAAAGTATGCTTGTACTATTTTTCCCACACACTTATTTCATTGTATACTCTTTTGGTCAAATTAATTTGACATCATTATTGGTCAGTTGTGTGTATTTTTTGTGTAAATATTGGCACGGATTCCTTCAGTTTATTTCATGACAATTCGTGGTTACTACATTAAAATCATTTAATACTGTTTTGTACTCAAAGACTAGCAAAGCAGTTTATTGTATATTTACTTCCAGAGCCGTAGTGAGCCAAACACAAATGTAAATTAAGTATTGAGAAAAAATATACAAACTTTAATATACGAAAATATATTCTGTACCATGAAATAATCAATCAATTTTTATTATTATATTAAAACTTATCTAATATTTATTTTCAATTATTATTTTTTTTATTTTCCTATGTACTGTTGCATGTAAAAGTAATTGACCAGTTTGCAGCACCTCTTATTTGTTTATAATAATGTTTAAATCATTTCTCCGTGTACCAAACAAAGACAGATATATCGATAAACATTTTTTACATTACGATTTAATTGCAACGAATGAATTTTGGAAAAAAAATGTGTTTCTTTACAGTTTGATTTAAAACAAATGATAGTTTGATGTCTGGTAATATAAAGAACTTGCTCGAAAGCAAAAGCCAAGCTTACGCTATCTGCAGGATATTAAATATAAATGACAACCCATTGACAGTTCTAATTAATGGTATGGGATATATGAATGGCCTTGATGCATGCGTGTTTAGTAGAAATCAGCAATTTAAAAGAAGTGGTAACAAGTGTACCTCATAAAATGCATAGCATTTACATTATTATACATTTACTAGCGAAAAAGCCCGTTACGGATAGCAGGCACCATGCAGTATTTCGTTTCCACCAACCTACTCACCCGACTTGCCCTGATATAGACAGAGTGAAGAGATTATTAGAAAAAGAAGTCACCCGCACACCCAAGTAGAATTTTGTGACCTGTATGGTAATATATTTAGAATTATGGTTATGTACATAAATTATTTGCACAGTGAAACATTAATATTAACTGTTAAACTATCGTCCATTTCAATTTTCTGTATCCCGGTTGCCAGAAAAATGCATGTTTCCAATTTGTATTTTGCCACACATTGAATGTTGTGTTGGAATAACCTAATAGAATAAGTAGGAAATGTTTAAGCGTCGCATTTAGTAACGCAATATATATATGCAAATAATATAGTCACATTTCGAGTTTAAAATGGTAACAAAACTGGCACATGTGCCGTCACATATACGGTTACAAAGTAGTAACATATAACCGTCGCATTAATCACTACTCAAACCGATTCCCCACTTGATCACTGATACTGATCATTTACTTAACATATTCCACTCTGACTATCCCGCCGCCTGACCAAATTTTAGTAATAGTTCTGGCATTGTGACTAAAAATTTCTACTTGGGTAACACATCTGACTTGCCCTGATATAGACAGAGTGAAGAGATTATTAGAAAAAGAAGTCACGCACAACACACCTGACTTGCTCTGATATAAACAGAGTGAAGAGATTATTAGAAAAAGAAGTCACACGCACAACACACCTGACTTGCTCTGATATAAACAGAGTGAAGAGATTATTAGAAAAAGAAGTCACACGCACAACACACCTGACTTGCTCTGATATAAACAGAGTGAAGAGATTATTAGAAAAAGAAGTCACACGCACAACACACCTGACTTGCTCTGATATAAACAGAGTGAAGAGATTATTAGAAAAAGAAGTCACACGCACAACACACCTGACTTGCTCTGATATAAACAGAGTGAAGAGATTATTAGAAAAAGAAGTCACACGCACAACACACCTGACTTGCTCTGATATAAACAGAGTGAAGAGATTATTAGAAAAAGAAGTCACACGCACAACACACCTGACTTGCTCTGATATAAACAGAGTGAAGAGATTATTAGAAAAAGAAGTCACACGCACAACACACCTGACTTGCTCTGATATAAACAGAGTGAAGAGATTATTAGAAAAAAAAGTCACACGCACAACACACCTCACTTGCTCTGATATAAACAGAGTGAAGAGATTATTAGAAAAAGAAGTCATTACAGAAAGGTCACACAGAGATAGTCCGTATATTAATCGAGAAAGGTGCTAATGTGAATAAAGACAGTAATACATTAATTTTAGCTGCTTGGAAAGGTCACAAGGTGGTACCCTTTGCATTCATTGAGAAAGGTGTCGATGTGAAGATTGTGAATATATACAGTAATACAGGTCTAATCTAGCTGCTTGGAAAGGTCACAAGGAGGTAGTCTATGCGTTAATCGAGAAAGGTGCCAATGTAATTGATAAAATTTTACTTAAACTGACCTCTTCTAAGAACATATGATCATATATTAAACATACTAATATGTCTCATCAGCAGTTTCAAATCCGCATCGTTCCAGATGGCGACACGGGTTCAGCTTTATAATGTATTTAACATTGAATACATCTAAAAATACTAGATGGCATTATGTATGGTTACATGTTTAGGTGCCTATCCATGAATATCTCGTTTAAGGGCAACTGTCATTGTTACATAGTATGTTTAATATATGATATGATCTGTATCTGTTAGGTTGTTGCAAAAATAATGCACGTTTTTCCTATGCCTAGATTTAGGTACTATTTTCTCTTAAAGTTGACGCTACTAAGTGTTATATATCATTTTAAATATATTTTTACTGACTACCTTTATTTTTTTGAACATTTTTCATAAAATTTCATTTTCAGCTATTTTAAGGTGATTAAAAAAAGATGTCCAAAAAGGATTTTAGAAAAATTTATTTTTCTCTGGGCAAGATTCTTCCAAAGGCAGAGTCACATTTGTCTTGTTTCCAAGAGTATCCTCGTTTATCCACCAACTACCTAAATATGCTCATTACCCAATTTCTGACTGGCCACGGTGAATTTGGTCAACATCTGCACTGAATCGGAAAGACCCAATTTCCTAACTGTTTAACTTGCGAAGCCCCGACTTTCCGATCCACAGGCTACTATTCTGCCCGCACTATTTTACCTGCAGAGACGCCAATTGAATATGCAGAAAACCTCGTCGAAAGTATGGAAGAAAGGTATAAATCAGTAATGGAGGTTATTGTACGAAATATTAAGTAATTGCGTAATAGTTGCTCTAAATTCATAAAGATCTGACACCTCGCAGATAGCGTTAAATTAGTTTTTGCTTCATTATAGTAGTATAAGACTGTAGTTCCATCCCAGAGAAAGATAACACAGGCCGACATCATTTTTGATGTCTCTACTTAAATAGGTGATTTCGGAGACTTTTGGCGTGCTGAAACCAAATCTGTTGCTCAAATTGCTCCGTCACGTCAGGTTTTTGATATAACTTAAAATGACGATTTTGGTAATATTTAAGAATTTATTAGTAGGTAAATTTTTTCTAAAGTTTTCGTTCATGGTAAGATGTAGGACTATCTTTACTCTTTAAAATAAATTTTTGCTTTCTACTGTACGATTTTTTTTCAACGAAATAAACCAGTTTGAAGTTATTGTTATATTTAATGTATAGTAAAGTATATATGTAGGACTGGACAGCGCAATTCGCATTTTAAGATGGTCGTCAAGAGTGAGAGAGATTGAAACAGTTTAACCCCACGTTCTATTTCTTTTTACACAGTGCCGTAATATAATCACGAACTTAGAAGGAGACAGAAACGGTTTCACACATCTCTGTATCTCTTTTATTTTTGATGACCATTTGATTAGACTCGGAAGATACAGATTGCGCTGTCCAGTCCTACATGTCTATGGCCTACTCTATTAAGAAAAATATCATATATTCAAACGGTGAAAAAAAATCTTACAGTAAAAAATTAAAAATTCGTTTTGAGAGGAAAGATAGTACTATTTCTTACCGCGAACGAAAAAATTTTAGAAAAAAGTCTCTACTTGGTAATAAATTCTTAAACATTGCCAAAATTGTCATTTTGACACTTTAAGGTTAGATTATATCAAAAACCTGACGTGATGGAGCAATTCGGGTGACGGATTCGGTTTCAGCACGCCAAAAAACTCCGAAATCACTTATTGAAGTAGAGACACCAGTACAAAAATATTTTTTTGTCGGCCTGAGTTATGGTTATCTTTCTTTTCAAAAACATTGCCAAACGAAATTGAACCTAGAGATGTAATACATACTATTACTTTCATATGCGATAGTACATAAAAAAAACCTCTTACCTCAAAACTACGTTTTTTTAAATTAAATGTACTTTTAGTGCGAGAGCTGATGACATATTTTTCTGCCCCATCTGAGCACTAGGCAGACTTACGGAAATCGTTTATTTATATGTTGTACATCATGGGAAAAATAGTCCCAACCCCCACACCCGGGGATAAAGGGGTTTAATTCCTTAGTGAACATGTAAAGAAAAAGTGCATTTTTGCCCCATGTGAGCACTAATAAAATCACCACAGGGAGTTAGTTTATGAAAAGTTAGATAGTGAAAGTGCAATGGGCAGACGCGTAGGGTGGGGATAAGGGGCAGGCAGACGCACTCAAAGATGCAATATTTTTTTTGAAAATTGCCCCATTTGAGCATTGATGAATTTTGGAGGGATGGCAGTTTTTGATCTGTAGATGATCGAAAAAACAAAGGCAGACGCGTAGGATGGGGATAAAGGACGGGCAGACGCGCTCAAACATGTGATTTTTTTAATGAAAATTGTCTTATTTGAGCATTGATGAATTTTTTGAAGGATGACAGGTTTTAATCTGTAGATGACCGAAAAAACACAGGCAGACGCGTAGTGTGGGGATAAGGGATGGGCAGACGCAATTGAAAGTGTTATCCTATTTTTTTAACTGGGTTGTTTTGTAATTATTTTTTTTGCTTGAAGTTGTCCGCAATGACTCTCTGGATAACACATTAGTTCTTTGAAAACACATTTGTTTACCCCCAACTAACACGAAAAGAAAAAATTTCATTAATATGAAAATCTAAAAAAAAATATTAAACGTGTAAAAAAGTAGGCGCTGAAATTTTTTTTTATTATATTTTGATTATATTCTTCTTATTCTGTGTAATAAACAAAAAACAAAAAATAAATAAATAAAACAGAACTCTTTGGGGTTCGAACTCAGGACCTTGGGACTTTGAGTTTTATACATTTACACATTTCAGCAAAACGGTACTTAACATCAAAAAAACTACAAGAGACATATTTTCTTCTTACTTAGATGATTCTAAAACATATTTGATATCATCGGTGAAATATTTAGTACCGAAGATACAATGTTTTTAAAAATTTTACAACCCTTTGCCACTTTCAATTGCGTCTGCCCATCCCTTATCCCCACACTACGCGTCTGCCTGTGTTTTTTCGGTCATCTACAGATTAAAACCTGTCATCCTTCAAAAAATTCATCAATGCTCAAATAAGACAATTTTCATTAAAAAAATCACATGTTTGAGCGCGTCTGCCCGTCCTTTATCCCCATCCTACGCGTCTGCCTTTGTTTTTTCGATCATCTACAGATCAAAAACTGCCATCCCTCCAAAATTCATCAATGCTCAAATGGGGCAATTTTCAAAAAAAATATTGCATCTTTGAGTGCGTCTGCTTGCCCCTTATCCCCACCCTACGCGTCTGCCCATTGCACTTTCACTATCTAACTTTTCATAAACTAACTCCCTGTGGTGATTTTATTAGTGCTCACATGGGGCAAAAATGCACTTTTTCTTTACATGTTCACTAAGGAATTAAACCCCTTTATCCCCGGGTGTGGGGGTTGGGACTATTTTTCCCATGATGTACAACATATAAATAAACGATTTCCGTAAGTCTGCCTAGTGCTCAGATGGGGCAGAAAAATATGTCATCAGCTCTCGCACTATTTTACTTATACATTGATATAATGCTTATTATAAAACAAAGTAAATAAAAAACAAACGCTACAATGAATATTTTGACAAACGCATCACAGCAAAAATAATCGATTAACAGTTTTGCACTGTCTACCCAGTCGGACAGCACTCGGTAGAAGTCCTGACTTTACCAACATATTGCGGCAGCATTGTGCCCCCAATCAATTGTCTATCTCGTCTACTCTATCACTACGGCTCTGTTTACATCTATTAGAAGCAAACAGCGACCTTTTCTTTTGAGTTCAAGTTGTGTTATCTATGTGGAAGTTTTACAACAATTTTAGCTGAAAACTTTTATAACTCGGTAAAAACAATCATAGAAAAAAAATCAAAAATATATTTTGAAGCTGAAGATCTACGCTTTCATTTAGCTGCAATTTTGTTAGCATGCTGCTAAAATAGTATAACATTTTTTTTATTTTTTGGTTATATTTTTTAAATGTCAATAAAATATAATTTTTTGAGGAAAAGAAGATTTCAAGCTTTAATTTCCTTTTACAAATTTCATTGCGATCATTTTTACTGAAGTTACAGCTATTTTTTTTTTTTTAATTAAAAAATTATTTTAATTTTTTTGACGAGTGTAACTGAAATTTTGGTATAATTTTCAGAGGGGAAAAATGTCCACATTTGCTTCTAATAGTCACCTGTAAAATATAAAACCATAAATACAAGTGCATATCAAATTTTTTTAAGCGGGTATGATTTTATCTTAATTTAATAAAAAAAACCCTACACTTGATACACACCTGAAGAATAAATATGTTTTGAAAATAGTTTAATCCATATAAGACATAACTTCTTAAATAATTATATAATCAGCATTTCCTTTTCTTTTAGAAATTCATATATTAAATTTAACGAAATCATGCCTTACATGGATTAAAAACAACAAGACAAACGTTACGTATATTTCTCGATCGTATTCGATTGTAAGTTTTCTAACATCAGAACGCTTGTATTGGTCTGTAGAGTCCTGTGTATCCACAGAGCCGGGCTCTTAAAGCTGGAATCAGTAACGCAGCTGCTGAAATGTCTTGAAGGAGTGTCGAACATTCGCATATAAGTAAATACATCTTGTCGCCTTTCGGGCTTAATGATTTGTGAAGAGCGATACGTTTCAGTCCAGCACATCGAGGCAAATATCTGAAAGAATAAATAAATATTGATAGACTAGCGGACCTGCCCACGGCTTTGCCTGCATTGTATAATTTTTTTATGTTGGCAACACAAATAATATTTTAAGACGGGATGAAATATTAAATTTGTATTTATTTTTTGTTTTTTTTTCCATTATATATACAAAATCATCAATATCTTGGCTCTTATGCGAGATAGGGGGTTAAAAAACCCCCATTCCCTAAGTATTTTTCCCATTGGATCAAATGAAACTAATTACAACCCTCTATGACAGGGGATGAAATATTAAATAATTATTTTTATTTTTATTCATTACCCATACAAAATCGTAAATATCTCGGATCTTAGTTAAAAATTGCAAAAACCCAACCCCTGTATACCCCCGCCGTTAGGGGTTGAATGTCGAAATTTTTATTTTAATTAAATATTATTTTGTCCGAATTTACCTTAACATCATAAATTGAGTTTGTGAAAATTTTATTTGTCTTGTAGAGCAGCTGTTCTTAAACTTATATGGTCTAGGGACCCTCTTTTGAACAATTATTTTTTAGGGACCCCCCACCCCTCACAGAAAAACAAAGAAAGTCGTTAGATACTAATTATTAACAAGTGGTAAATAGAAATGTAAAAATATTTTAATTTATGACAATATGTTTCACAGACCCCTGGGGGTCCACAGACTCTAGTTTAAGAACCACTGTTGTAGAGTATTTGTGCCAAGTTTCATTCGAGTGAATACAAACAAAAATTTCCTCATACAAATTTTTCCACCCCCTAAGGGGTTGTATTTAGGAAATGCTGAAATACATATTTCATTATTTGTATTGTAGAGTATTTATTTCAGGGCTTCGAACCGTTATTTTTTTCGTTTCGGTTTTCGTTCCGGTTCGAGTAAAAAAATATAGTTCGGTTCGGTTCCGGTTTTCATTCCGCAAAAAATAACGGTTTTTTCGGTTCAGCTCCGAGTGATTAATTAAAAAAAAATTATTTGTATTAAAAAAATTTTTTCTACCATAATTTAGAATATTTTATGGTAGTACTTGTATGATAGTCCGAATAACAATTGAAGTGGGAAATAAGATCATGTTAACGCGCGTATTTTAACATGTACTGAACCGAAAAAACCGATATTTTTATTTCGGTTCTGTTCCGGTTCGAAGCCCTGATTTATTTTAAGTTTCAAGCAAATCCGACCAAAAAAATATTTTTCCACATTTGAACTTTGTAGGGGTTGAATTTTGAAAAATCCTTCCTTATTACATAATAAAAGGAAGACGCCCCTGAAATTTCATGTTTCTAGATTTCGGTTCGGTGATGATGAATCAGTCAGTCAGGACATATTATTATATGGATTGTATATAGATAACGCATACAATGAAAATCATTAAATCGTACCTGTATAGCATACGTGCTCCTGTCCAATACAGCCAATTACGTTCAAAATTCTCTCCGTCATCGCCTTCGAACACTTTATACACTGATATGATAAATCCAGTGAACGGGGTGTGGGACCTTGTTAAACCAGAAGTCGGATCTTGCAATGGTGGCCGACAAATTGCAGCCACCTGTCAAAATTATCAATAATCATTAAATGACTTATGCCAATAACCAAACATTTCTACGTTTTCCAATATCCAGGGTACGAGGAATTCATATAATTAAGTTAAAGGCAATGCATTAATAGAAATTTTTTCTTTGTTGACTTTTCGGAGCCACTGCGTTAAAAAAAGGAAGGAGACCATTGATTCCCAAAATTTTTAGGAAGGGCAGAGATCGAATCAATAATAACAATAATACAAGCATAATGTCACCAAATTTTTTAAATAATTGGTCAATATCTTCGCGCAGTGAGCCCAAGATTTCGAAAATTTGACCAAAAAAGCAATTTTTTCGAAATTGCAAAATTTTATTAACATTTCAGATTTTGATGAAAATGAGTCGCCCGCATTATTTTGATGACAATTATTTAAAAAAAATCACCAAGGGCGCAAAAGTGATGGGTAAAGAGGCTCGTTTTAGATAAAAATTAAATTAAAATTAAAGACGCCATTGCTGTTGTTAGCTCTATACAGTTTTTTTTCGGCTTGGGTCACTAGTTTGATGCACGAGCAAGCGTATATATGTGATATTTGAATGGCTAGTCGTTTGAGAAGGGTGTAGGACACAGGTGAACTTTTCGATGCTGCTACCTTCATGGGGTGTTTTTACTTTTTAAATGGTATGAGCTAAGGGCCACACAAAACACAAAATTGGTAATTTTTGTCTAAAACAAATCGCTTTTGCGCCCTAAGTAATTTTTTTTTTGAGTAATTGTCATCAAAGTAATGATGCGACCCATTTTCATCCAAATTTGACCCATAATTTTTTTTAGCATTTTCAAAAAAATCGATTATTGTGAGATCTGAAGATATTGACCAATTATAAAAAAAATTTGGTGACATTATGCTTGTATTATTGAGTAGCAACTTTTGTTCACTGTTACGATTTGATCCGTGAAAATTTCCTGTTTTCGATCCACATTAATGTGGGTGCCCATATACCGTATAGTCAACTTTAACCCTCAATTTTTTTTACTTTTAATTTAAATTCAAAATAAAATGCATAAGGGTCGCTGCACACGTCCGGTTTTCGTATCAGATTCCCTGACGCGGTTACCGGATCAAGGAACCTGACAAACCTCGCACACGTACGGTTAATTGCGTTAGGTTTTAATTTGCTCAGTTCAGTGTTAGTGAGAAAGACAACATGGATGACGACAAACTATTGGCAAATGCTTTCTTACTGTCGCAAGTGAAAAAAAAGAAAAAACCTTAGGTCGTAGAGAATAATATTTTAATATATCTTTGAAATTTGATTAAAAATTAATTTAATTGTTTTTTTGACATCATCAATAATCAATAAAATACATTGTCCATTTTACCGATTCACTCTCCAATAATTACAAATGAAAGTCATAACAATAGTTACTTTTCGTGTATACAAACTGTACGTGTGCGGAGACCATAGCAAAAGCATGTTAAGTTTGCCTTTAGGTTCCCTGATTAGGTTTTTAACCGGACGAATCAACCTGATGCATTTCGTCCGCGTCAAGTTCGTATGCACGATTTCAAATAGAGTTTAGTTCATGGCAGAGAGCGCTCCCTATAGTTCAGTGGTCTTTAATGAACTAGTTCGTTCTTCTAGTTTTTTTAGTTCATAGAATCTTTTCCCGGACTATACGATAACAATTTATTGATTTAGATATATTGGATTGTTGGATTTTTAATGTACCTATAATTAAATTGTTTAATTAGTAATTTTGTACTACTATTTTTTTTATCAAACTATAGAAATGCAAAGACAAGATAGATAGTTTTAAATGTATGTATTTGCAATAATCTTCTTTTTTTTAAAATCAAACCCTCGATATATATGAAAATTTTGAAACATTTTCAATGATACATTAATTTGAGCAATAAATTTAAGTTTCATTAAAATCTGTGACATTCTTTTTTGTTGATTGTCATAAAATAATATAAAAATCACGTACTTTTGACAAACATTGAATTCATGTGAACTAAAAAAATTCAATATAATCTTTAGTAAAATAAATTCAAAATTGGTAATAAAGTATTGAAAACGTAAATTATTAAACTTAAAAATCGTACAATCTCATTTTTAGAACAGTGTATTTGAAGTGTATCGGGAACTATTGAATTATACGAACAAGTTCTTCTAGTTCTCGTGTGGGAGTGCTCTTTTGAACTAGTTCGTTCGTGAACTACACAAGTCTAGTTTCAAACTGAACCGTATGTGTGCGGCGCTCCATATGTTCCAATACTATTTCGACCTTCAGGTTCCCTGTTCGAGTAACCGCATCAGGCAACCTGATACGGTAACCGGACATATGCGGCTACTCTAAGTCGATAAAAAATTGATTAAATAATGAGGATCTGACAGGAATTTAAGATCTTTTCACGGAAATAAAGAAGAATATTGACATAAAGGTTAAATAAAATACAATTACCTCGCTGTAAAGATCAAGTGTGTGTGCCGCAGTATAACGCAGCACTCTGGGATCAAATTTACTTAAACTAGAACTTCGGAGGTTATTGTAGAATGCTGCAGGATCTGTCTGAGCACTGTTGATTATGTAGTATGCAATGAAAGGAAACTCCGCTGCAATAAATTACATCAACTATTAATAAATGAAAACGTAACACGTTTAATGTATGTGTATTGCATGTTATTAGTATTTATTTATAATATTAGTGAAGCCAATTGAAAATTTTGTATTGCAGTAAACTTCTAGATATAACAGCATTACTGTGACATTTTGAATATGTCATTTGGATTTTAATTTTATCAAATATATTGAGACAATATTTTTTAAGAGAAATAATTAAAAACAAGAAATCTAAAAAAAGTAGAATAAAATTTATTAAATTTAATATCGTGTTTGTTTTTTTACATATGCCATTAGATGGGCATATATATAGGATATCGACAGTCTTAACTGACATTTTGGTTATTAACACACAGGGTTCGAAATGATAATTACCTGATAAAAATTAATTTGATTATTATGTTGATAAAAATACTATTAAAAAATATTGGCTCGGGAAGATTTTCCCATCAGAGATTCATTGTGAGGGCACATCATTTGATGATAGGGCGATGAGAATATTCTACTAATTATACAGGATGAGTCATATCAGGTGGAACAAACTTAAACAGTTAATTGAGAAAAATATTTCAAGCAAAAAAGTTAATGAGAATATGTGTTTGAAAATTCTTCGTGAGAGAGCTACAGAATCCCAAAGATTTTGCCTAAAATTAGTTGTTATTTAATATCTGGAGAACCCATAGTGATACGATAATAAAATTTGATACCCAATTTAATTAATTAATAATTAATAAATGTTATCGATTTCCAGTATCAACCAATGATTATTTAGACCAGAATGTATGTGTTTCTTAATTTTTAGCTAGTATTTTTTGTTTTTAAATTTTGTCCCATGTTTGGCACTTTTATATGACACAAAATACACAAAAATATACCTTGTTAATTTACCATAAGATCAACCGTTTATGTTATGAGAGAATTTCAGAATTTGATTTAATACGAATGCTTCAAATTACACAAAATAAATTTATATTCTTGTTTTTGGATTAAAAATAAGAAAAAATAGACCTATAGGCCCTATAGCCAGCTGTATAACTGAAATACATAGGTACTTAACTAATTTGATTAAAAAACGAAATTAAAAATTGTTATCTATTGATAAGGATGCATTTTATATTTACATAAACTTTTTTACTTTCTTATACCATGTATATGAAATATACATTAGTATAAGTAAGTATAGTGAAGCCGATTTTTTTCGAACCTCGGATTTTGACGGAATTATCTATTTTGACCTTCCCTGAATCCATTCTGACTATTTTCGCCATGATGTCTGTGTGTCCGTCTGTCTGTAAGCGCTGTAACTCAAATACGACAAATCGTAGAAGGCTAATATTTTATATTTAAGATTAATTTTTAGCTGGGAAGAAAACGTCCTATTTTTGAAAACGATCTTTCAACCGGATACGGATGTTTACCTACGTCGATTTTTTAATTTTTCGAATTACTCTGAAACAGTGCGAAATAGAGAAAAATGGTCAAGTTAAAAAATGTTGGTAATATCTATATCTATAATTTATGTTCTATTCATTTTTTTGTAAAAACGAATTTAAAAAAAAATATATATTATAATTCAAATGGTTCATAACAGAGGAGAAATATCTGCCATGAGTGTCATGGGACTTTCTTATACGTATTACAGGGATTGAACAGTGTGTGTATTTGCCGTAGGTAACATGGGACTTTCTTATACGTAATACTGAGAGTGATTAACTGTGTAGGTGAATCTAAATAATTACATAAAAAAATTCTTTCTGGCTAAATCATAAATGTTGGAAAAAAATGTATGGGGAATAAATTATAGATAATAACATACTCGACATTTTTTATCTAAAACTTTTTTTCTTATTTCAAAAATAATTCAAAAATCCAAAAATTTACAAGAGTAAACATCCGTTTTCAGTTATTACGTTAAAAGAAATCACTTGTTATATAATGGAGAGAATAATATTACCTATATTATTCATTTTGTTTTATTTTGTTAGAAATGTTTTCATAAACAAAGAATCACATATACAATTCACTGTTAGGTTAGGTTAGGTATAAGAAAGTCCCGTGGTTCCCAAGGCAGATATTTTTTCATATTTTTAATCGAAAGACAAGTATATAAATTTATTTTGTGTAATTTGAAGCATCCGTATTAAGTCAAATTCTGCAGTACTATTTCTATTTTTCAAACGTTTGATCTTATGACAAATTAACAAAGTATATTTCTATGTATTTTGTGGCATATACAGGCCCGAATTTACCATGCAGGCAGAGTAGCCAGTTGCTTAGGGCGGCAAGAATTGAAGGGTGGCAAATTTTGGCGGAAACTTTGAAAACTTGTTATGTTCGTGGGAATTGAATTTCCCGCCTATTTCGTTGGCACGCGTACCAACATTATAAGTGAAAAATGCCCGAATCGAGAAAAGAATCGATTTATACAAGTCTTGTGATAAACATAACCTCCTCTGTTATTACTACTAAACATTGGTGAACGATTATTAACGTCGTTGTTAATATATTGTTAACAGTACGTGTGACAAGTTTCAACGGCATCAATTTCAGGTTTGTTATCTTCACAAGTGTTTTTCTTACATACAGATTTCTAAAAAACGACATCGCAAATAAACAATGATTCTTGTGTAACAGTTTACGTGATTTTCTATATCGTAGCGAAAACTTGGTCAATATGCAAATAATCGATTCTGAGAACCGAAAATAAGAAGTTTTAAATGCGTAAAAATAGTGTAGGGGGGGGGGGGGGGCAATTTTTGCAACTGCCTAGGGGCGACAAATTTCTAAATCCAGGCCTGGGCATATAATCATATAAAAGTGCCAAACATAGGAAGTTAAGAACAAAAACCTACCTTAACCTAACCTTATTTTTTAAATTAGGAATTGAACTTAACGCGACCAAAAAAAAAAAAAGTTTTTATTTTTCTATATTCTGGTCTGCGGCTTTTAGTAAATTGGGTTTATGCTAAGCGGCCCAGAAGGTTCAAAAGGTTAGATACCTAAACTTCTAAACTAAATAATCATTGGTTGATACTGGAAATCGATAACACGTATTAATACTAAATTGCATATCAAATTTCATGACTGTATCACAATGGGTTCTACATATGTATATTAAATAACAACTAATTTTAAGCAAAATCTTTGGGGGTCTGTAGCTCCCTCACGAAGAATTTCTGGACACATGTTCTCGTGAACTTTTTTGCTTGAAATATTTTTCTCGATCAACTGTTCAAGTTTGTTCCACTTGATATGACTCATCCTGTATAATAATAATGTATAATTAATACAATTGAAAAGTAGATCAAACTTTTTTTAAAATTTTTGTTGATAATTAATTATTTTTTGCTAATTTCGAACCCTGTTAACACTTATTCTGATTTAATGTATTTGATCTATTCTAGTATCAATTATATCTAAGCAGTTATTATCATAAGACTATCGATTATGTATTACTGCTATATCTAGAGTTTACTGAATATAAGTAAACCAATTCAACTTACAAGATACTTCTTGGGCTGATGTGAGCAAAAAAGTAAAAAAAATAAAAATGTATTAAAATAATATTATAACATCCAATTTTATAAACAAAAACTAAAAATACATGGAAATATGTATTATAAATTTTATTTTATGATAACTAATAGTACAGGCAACGATGGGATTAAAAAAGAACAAATTCGGAGTGCGATGAAATTTGGTACTCATATAGTACCCATAATAGTACGGCTGTACATATTTTTTTGATTAAACGCACTTAATTTCCGGATTCACGGCGACTTTTCAGCAATTTATGAAGACACGTTGAATGTAATTTTGAAATATAGTTGTAAAGCAAATATTTTTGAAAATTGTAATTTGTCTTGAAGCTATTCAATAAAAACTAAATTAAACTTCAAACGGCTGTAAATTTTTTTCCACAAGGCCTATGAATGGGAACTTTTGTGTACAGACGTACTATTATGGGCAATTTTTCCCTTCATTGCCTGTACTATAAATATTTTTTATATAAATTAAAAAAAATGTAATGTAGTACTGTATATTTTTAAAAAGTAGCAGGGGTATTTTGGGTGCTTTAAACCTATAACTATAGTTTTGTTAATAAAAAAATATATTATTTTCATTCTAGTTTTAAGTTATATTAAAGGTTAAAAGGATTGATTGAAAAATATCTGGCTAGTTTTTGGGATAGACAAATAGATTTTAATTAATTTCATTTCTTCTATTCAAACCTTTCTGTGTAACAAAAAAATTAAAGATTTTTTCACCCTCGCAATTTCGGATAACCGTATAAATAGTATTTTTAAACTGCATAAAATACGTAATAACACCGTTTTGCCCGAGTATATTTGTGCAAATATTTATTAGTTTTCTACTAAAAATATACAGTAATCGCTTGGTATTTATATTAGATAAATACTGCATTTATACCGGTGGAAGTTTTGCAAGGTAAATTCCGTATAAATACTCTATTGTTACAGTTCCATACAGTGACATAGTAACGGGGGGGAAAACGAATCCCCCTCCCCCCTGAAATATTCAGTGTTCTAAAAAAACGTATGTTTTGAGAAAACAGTTCAAAATATCTTCAAAAAATTTAACTAATATGTATTTACCCCCCCCCCCCCCCGAAAATTTTTCTTACTACGCCACTGGTTTCATAAGTGTATGAATCTATATGGTATTTTCTTCAGACATTTTCGTTGATTTTAACGTACCTTTTTCTAAAATCGTAATTTTTATTATAATACTTCGGTATACAGGATTGGGTATTTAAAGTGTTACGGATTATTATCTCAGAACCATCGCATATTTGAAAAAAATGTTTCAACCAAAAAATGTTTGGTTGTAAGGGGGTAATGGAATATTTATTTGTTATTTTACGTGGCCTTCAAGGATATTTGAAGGTCAACATCATTTTTTTTAAATAGGAACCTATAGTTTTTATTTAGTAATCTTATTCTACGTGAAAAAACACGAATCTTTCATTGAAAACTTTTATTTGAACAACCTAAACTTTCCAAGGTATCTAACAAAATAATTCGAGATTTTGAACTTTCAAGAATTTTGGTCTAATGAAACTTGGAGAATTATTCTAGAATTTTTTAACATTTCATATTTTTGTTTTGTTTTTGCTAAAATAAAATAAATAGAAAAAGTTTTAAAAAGTTTTTTAAATTTTTTAAAATAATTCTCCAAGCTTTATTAGATCAAAATAAACATTTTTAGTGTCTTGTACTTTTTTCTAAAGTTTATGGTTTCTGAGTAAAAAATTCTTGAAAGTTCAAAATCTCGAATTATTTTGTTAGATACCTTGGAAAGCTTAGGTTATTAAAAAAAAGTTTTTAATAAAAGATTCGTGTGTTTTCACGTATAATAAGATTACTAAATAAAAACTATAGGTTCCTATTTAAAAAAATGATGTTGACCTTCAAATATCCTTGAAGGCCACGTTAAAACAGCAAATAAATATTGCTATTCGATTACCCCCTCACAACCAAACATTTTTTGGTTGAAACATTTTTTTCAAATATGCAATGGTTCTGAGATAATAAACTGTAACACTTTAAATGCCCCAACCTGTATATATGCAATATGTACACTACGCAATACAAGAATAAAAGAATTAAAAAAACGTATTTATACTGAATTGGTACCGTAATTTGTTCATGAATATATAAAATAATATAATAAATTGTATACCGAGTAGAAATTTCCACAATAATACGTTGTTATACTTATACCACATATTTATACCGTATTCTGGAAACCATGAGGGAATCAATTTATCCATTTATTTAACTCCATTCCAAGTATTCACGTCAATCCCTCGACTGTGCATCTCGTTACAATCACACGCATTTTTTTTAATAAAAACTATTTTGTTCTATTTTATTTATTACCTAAATATCTTCAATATTCACTTTTTGCTTTACTTTTAGATTTTTATTTAACACATATTTGTATAGTGGTTAAAATACATATGTATGTATTTCTAGTCACACCTTTGTCAGTATTGACACAAACGAATTTTGTGAGATAAGATAGGTAGGTGTAGGTACAGTCGCCTGCAGAACTCTTCTGGCACCCTAAAGGCTAGAATCGCTTACAACAGATTCCAAATTTAAAGACAAACATCATCGGTTATCTTTTTCTATCAAGTTTAATATATTTAAATACTAAAATTCGGAATATCAAATATTGATTGCCACAAAATTTACGTATAGAATTTTCAATAGATTACATAATAATTGAATTGCACAAATATATATGAGTACCTATTATAAACGAAGAGTAGTTCTTTATCTAGCAAATGAATTTCAAAATATTTGTCTTTGTTTGATACATGGAGAAATGATTTAAATGTTATAATAATCAAATGGGAGGAGCCTACTATGTTTGTGATAAACGAAAATGAATACAAACTGCAAGACCATTAATGCAGGTGACTGTACCTACCCTAAATAAATAAAATACATTGTGCAAACAAGTTACAATATAAATAAACGGAGTGTTACAAGCATCTTATTTCCAATCTGTTATTGAACGTTGAATAATATCTTTCAAAAAAGTATAATTTGTATAAAGTTATTTTGAAAAATTAAAATAATCAGTATTTTGGGTAAGTTGAATATAATAATTTATCACTGATATTAGAAATAAGGGTTTAGAATTACTTGATTCCAAATAATAAATTTATTAGTTTCTTATAATTTTTTTTGTTCACGTTACTTGTGGTTAAAAAACTAAAGTGTTTTAAAATATATGTATTAATACAGCGTTTCTCAACCTTTTAGTATTTGCGATCCAATTTTCAATCATTCCTACCCCCCCCCCCCTCATACAATAATTTTATTAAACCTTCTATCGAAAAACTTTGCTCTGCAAGACAGGCTCAAGGGAGTTATTAATAATTATTAATCTTGTTTTTAATTTAATATTGGTAAGATAATTATTAAATACATTGTGCAATCCTATCTGTAAGTGTATGTCACTGTAAATGAAAACGTGTATTTTATTTTTTATTATGTCAGAATTAGGGTTTGCAATCCCGCAGACTTTTTTTCCCGCGGGAATTTTGCGGGAAATCTGCAAATCCCGCGGGATCCCGCAGTTTTTCCAAAATTTTTATTATTCATGCTTAAAATTACTATTATTTAGTTAACATGACAATTAAATAATGAAAAATAGTTTCATAGCGGTAACATATGATACATAAACGTAACACGTACCGTATAGACCGACGTAAAATCCATAAAATACACCTGTGAATAGGAGATTGTCTAATATGTTAGGTACAAGTACAAGATGCTTATAACTACTTTTATCTTTTTGTTCGATTATCCATTTCAATTTTTTTAAGTCCTTCGTTGCGTATAAATTAGCCCTTGTTTTATACGTAGGTCGCCTTTTACGCCGCGCTGGTATATACGGTATGTCACGTAAAACTAAACCACTAAATATCATTATTTACGGTTGCATTTTAGGGACAATCTGTTAAAAAAATATCGTGTAGATCGTATAGAAAAAGATAGTTTTGAGAAAACACGTTTTTTGTGTATTAAATTTTTGTGGTTAACTTTCATTTAATCTGCCATTCTTCTTCTAAATTTTTGTATTTCGTATTTTTTATGTTTTTTTTGTAATCTGCGGGCTGTTCGAGCTTCTTTCGTCGCCTAAGTTGCGCGAATCCTGGCATGTTTTAATCGGTTGTGCGGTCACATTTTTCGAACTTTTTTTTTTTTTAAATTCTGGAGGTATGTAACCACTTAACTAATCGTGAACAAGATATAATTTATTTCACTAGTTTCATATTCAGTCATCTCAACCTTAATTTTTTTTTTCAAAATTGTTACCTTCTTTATCCATATTTACGCTTTATAAGTATTCAAAACGCACGCGACCTACAAATTTAATGTTCAAAAAATTCCGCGCGGATCACGCATTTTCAGTGCGGGATCCGCAGATCTCCAAAACGTGCGGGATCCCGCGGGAATGCGGGATCCCGCATTGCGGGATTGCAAACCCTAGTCAGAATGTATTTTATTGTTTTTCTTTCAGCAAATTAAATAAATTTTTTAATAATATTTTTTCGCGATATGCTTGCGCCCCCCGTATAGTTTTATCACGCCCCCCTTGAGGGGCGCGCCACACAGGTTAAGAATCGCTGTAATAATAATAAAATACGATATTTTGTATTCATAATCAGTAAAATATAATTAAGAGGTAATTTTAAATTATTACTTACAAGGGAACCTTTTCAAATGGTAAAATCGTATCTAGTTCAAATTTTGTATTAGTTAGTGGGGGTCTGAGATTGTAAGATAACACATATTTTAGCTGCGATAAAACTGTTTAAGGGGGTGAAATACCCCTATGAAAATGTGCAAAATAATAAAAATTTCAAATAACTTTGAGACTTATGGAAAATTAATAAAAAAAATGTATAGTACACAAATTTTCATGATTTTTTATACTCTTTCGAAGTTATTTTTGTAAACTATAAGAGGGGATGAAGTTCCAAAACCCATACACAAAAAATCAAATCAGAAAATTAAAAAAGTACTTAGAACTAAATAAGCAAGGATTCTCATTGTTTTTCAAAATTGTTAATTTTTTAATGCAACTTTTTTACAGGGCTTCGACTGAACCGAAAACCGGAAAAAAACGTTATTTTTTGCCGGTACGAAAACCGGAACAGAACCGAAATAAAAATATCGATTTTTACGGTTCAGTACATGTTGAAATACGCGTGTTAACATGATCTTATTTCCCACTTCAATTGTCGTTCGGACTATCATACAAGTACCATAAAATGTTCTAAATTATGGTAGAAAAAAAAAATTTAATACAAATAATTTTTTTTAATTAATCACTCGGAGCTGAACCGAAAAAACCGTTATTTTTTGCGGAACAAAAACCGGAACCGAACGAAATATATTTTTTTACTCGAACCGGAACGAAAAAAATAACGGTTCGAAGCCCTGCTTTTTTATAAAGAAACAGAAATTCTGATAAAAAAACGAATTACAAATAAATAAAAAATTCTGAAAATCTTTGCTTAAATCTAAGAACTTTTTACCTCTTGCGATTATTTTTAAAAATTAGTAATTTTTGAATTAAAAATTATGAAAAATCCAGAAATTTCTCTATAAAAATTAACATTTTCAGAAAAAATGTTTCAAACAAAAGTTGTTAATTTTATCTTATAAATTAGGAATCTGCAACAAAAAATATAGGTTTTCTTTCTAAGATCACTCCATAATGTCAATATTTAGTCTCTTCGAAACCATACGAAACTTTTGTCTGAAATTTTTTATGAAAATTCGTTATTTTATAAATAATCCGTTGGAAAGTTTAAAAAAACACCCAGTATATTGAGGTATGTTTACAATTTTTATTTGTAACGTACTTATGGGACACCTATATAAATGTAATTATTTTAAAAATGTGCTACTTGTCTATCCTGACAACTTTTGTATTTAAAGTTTTCTTCCATTTGTTATAATAAATGAAATATTGAACTTTGACACAGTGAGATTGAAATTATATATAAATAGTATGAACTTATAATAAAATTTGATTATATGCACTTTACAGATCACCTCTTCATGACTATATGGTGATTGCGGGTACAAAATACATGAAAAAAACATAAACAACTGAAGAAAAATGTGTTCAGCAGGTCTATCTACCAACACAGTTGCCGAAAATGGTATAACAGGCAGAGTAAAACAATTGTTATACAAAGAGGCGAGGCACAGGAACAAATTTACAAATCTTGCTGTTATGCAGGAACAGGAACTTACTAGTACTTACACGACCACTGTGAAATGGACTATTGTAAATATATTGATTAACTATGGTCGCAAATTCCTAAATGTTTCTGTTATTATGATGAATGTATCGGAGGCAAGGGCTGACGTAAATATAGCAAAAAATTATAGCCACAAAGTCCTAAACGTTGCTAGGTTAGGTAATACGATAGAAGTATATGCAGTAGGGTGGAGTGAAATTTTTTTTTCGAATCTTCAAAACGCTATATGCGCAAAATTTGCATTTGTATATCCTTAAAACACCTACCGAAGGAATTTGTAATTGGATATCATCCTGAGGTTCCGAAATGATTTTTTTATTAGAAAAAAACATAAACTTTTGTGCATTATATCTCGGTAACGAGGTAAGATATTTGAATGTGCAATAGTTTAAATTAAAGAGACATTCAGTACCTTTAAAATGATATATAACAGTCAAACATTTATTATAGTTAATCGTTTGAAAAATGCCCTTAAAAAAAGATTATTTTTATAAAAAAAAAAAACAAAAAAATAAACATCATTTAAAAAATAATGATTAAGTATAAAACAAATTTACAGTTACATGTTATTTTAAAGACACTGGATTGCTCTTTAATTTAAATTATTGCGCATTCAAATATCTTCTCCGTTACCGAAATATTATGCTCTAAATTCTGTTAATTTAATGAAATTAGAGTGTTATATCTCGGTAACGGGGAAATATATTTGAATGCGCAATAATTTAAATTAAAGAGCAATGTCTTTAAAATAATATGTAAGTAGTAGGAAGACTCGATAGGCGGGTCATGACCTTGACCTTGCAGGTGTTAAATGTCAATGACCTTGACCTAAATGTAAATGACCTTGAGATAGCAGGTGTGATCTGAGAGGTGAATGAACTTTGCAGGTGCAAAGTTCACTTTGCAGGTGCAAAACTTTGCAGGTGCGTATGTCAATGACCTTTGCAGGTGCGAGGTCTTTGCAGGTGTGGAGAGGGGATGTATAAAAAGTGTAGGGGGGCGGATGCGGGGTGCGGGGGGCGGATCCCGGATTTTTGAAATCTGATGCTATTGTTGTTGTTAATAATAATAATAATAACAATGCATTATCAATACATTGTTGTGACTATTTATGTTTGTAACAATACCGGTAAAAATTAATCTGATGCATTGTTGATGTTGTAACAATAATAATAATTATAATATAATTTTGTATTGTTGTGAATATTTATGATTGTAACAATACTAGTGAAATATATCTGAAAAATTACGTAAAAATAAGTGCTTTAATGAAAAGTCTGAGAATATAATATATTATTTTATTTATTTATTAACAATTACTCAAAAATCTTTAAACAATTAAATTAAAAAATATAGTAGTTAATAATAATAATTCGTAAAATTTATGTACATACACTGAACATAGAATAATTAAATATATAGAATGTAACTAAACAATAATTCAAAATCACTTAAACAATAACTCAAAACTATTTAAACAATTAAATTGAAAAATACACTGAATTGGTAAATTAAATGTAGAATATATGATAATGCGATATAGCGTTTAAATTATACTTTCTTACTACACTCTATTTGTAAACTGATAATATTTTAGAATTTAATTATATACTCGAGAATGTTACTTCATACACACACACACATATATACACACACCATAGATCCTTAAATGAATTATTTCAGAAGGAAGGAAGGTTCGATAGGATGATTTTTAAGTTTATCCGCGCAGTAAATATTAAATTCAAAAAACAATCTTTCATAATCGATCAGTTTACAGAATATGGTCGGTTCAACAAAAAAATCCCCCACTTAATTTTTTATTCGCGACATCTACGAAATATTGCATTACCAATTCATCTATAGAGAAGCACCTAAACAATAATCTAGTTATATACAATCTACAATTTAATATGATTTTCCACTCATCGGAATTAATTGACACTTTTTTTCACTTTTCCGATCATGTAACACTATATGTTTTTTTCCAAAATAAAATACAGAATAAATATATAATCTGTCTACGATTTTGAAACATAACTCACGTTTACAGTTTTCATTGTTGAAAAACTCGTTGATATTGTTTACGAATGCGAGAAACACACCCCAATCGAGATAGTTTATGAAGATTGAGTCTTTACTAACTTGACCTAACTGCACACGGGCTTCAAACTCTTCTTCTGCATGGAATCCGACACAAATGTATTTATTACAAATTTCGTTTAGAAAATAAACATTGTTGAGTAACAATATGTTACACGTAGGAAACGCGACGGTTGTTTTTGTTATTGTTGGTGTTGTTTTTATTGTTGTCGTTGTTGTTGTTGTTACTGGCGTTTTTACAGGTTCTACTTGCGACATCTCGACACGAATGATTACTATAATGTAAAAACACACGAACTACTTAGTTATAAAACTATACACTTTTAAAACTCAAATGACATACCTTATTGATGAACAACAATGCTGTATCCTCGTACCCCCACCATTGTATGACCGTCTATGTGATTGTTTTTCTCCAAAGCCTCGTATGAAGAGTCTGATGATTTTCTGATCATTTGCGTGCAAATCGTTCGAATCAAAACGGTTAAGAAATGATTTTTTGCTTTTTCCCATAGATCGATGTAATAGATAAACACAACAATATCGTCCGCATACATCAGATGTCGCGCTTTGTATTGTTTGTGTATTATAAGACCAGTGTTTGGAATTATTATTCAAAAATTCAATAAAATACTTATTTAGCGGAAACAAACCGTACGAATCAAAATATTCGGAAACACCTGATGAATTTAGAAAAAATGCAACCCAATGTGTACCGCTGTATTTAGATGTGTCAGTGTTAGCAACAATTATACATGGTTTATTTGTGATTTTTCGCGGTAATTTATCTGCTGCAAATACACCAACAAATTTATCTGCAGTGTTTTTATTTGAGTTTAATAAACGATATATTTCTAAAGAATTCATATCAACTATTTACTGAGCGGACATTTACTATTAAAATGTAACACTTTTTCCAAATTGTTCTCGTCTAGCCAGTTGTCAACAGTATGTCCACAGAAATAACACTGAATTCTATCAAAATAGTTACTATAAAAATATCCGTTAAGCGCTAAAGAAGTGCATGAATTTTGAACGTAAGGCCAAAAGTAAAATGTTTTTAGTCTATCAAAAAATTTATTTAAATTTAATTTAACATCACACTGATGCGGTATGTCAGCAACAAACTTTATATACCACTCGACTAAGTTAAATACATTCCGAAACGAACAATTTAAACTATTGTTAATCGTATGAGGACGAAATTCACAATTAAAATTACATGAATAATTTAGTTTTTTTAAAGATGGACAATTTAAAATTTCAATATTTTCGACTTGAATGTTTTTTACATACCTTTTTAAAAAATTTGTCTTCTCCAATCCTTTAACGTATATAATGTTGATATTATGATCGGAAATAAAACCCTCGATAACTGTATCTAAGTCGAGATAACTTATTACACCATCACGCCAACTTAAACCATGCAGATTATTTGTTAACCAAAGATTTTTTCTAATTACAGCGTTATCTAACTCGATCTCGTTATACGGAGGTTCGAAAATATATTGTTTTATTTTTGACGCTACTGACGATGTAAACGCGATTTCTTTCACAATCCTATGACGACCGTTCCCGTAAATAAATTGTATATCTACAAACCCTACTACATGATTCATGTTTATGACAGAAAATATAACGATACCAACGATATTTATATATATATATATATTATACCGATACCCCCACCATTAAACAAATCAGTAGGTGTGGGGATGTATACAGCAGAGTACAATACAGTATCATAATTTAATATAAATCTGTATGATATTAAAAATTTGTTAAAACATTTCGATTTTTATCGATTTCGATAAAATCATCAAAAATGACATAAACTATACATGTCACAGGAGTATCTAATTTTTTATTAAATCTAGCTTCTATGCGTATATTTCCCTGATTCCCTAAACTTGTATGATTTTCATGTCCCGACGCATCGGGTGTAAGATCAAATGCAAAGAGAAAATACCCCTTTTCAAAAATTTCTTGTGTTATTTGATGATGGGCTTTATTATAAAGTACAAAATTAAGAATAGCCAAAGGGAACTGAATCATAATTATCTATTATTCTACGCTTTGAGAACATAACCCGATATTTTTTCGTCTCTGGTGCTGAGATTATTTCGAAATTTTTTGTTCGTTTAATTTTTTTTGAATTAATTAATGTAACAGTCTGATTTTCATCCTCGTCTACGTAATTTAATACAAAGTTTTTAACAACTTCGAAATTAACCTGTTGTGAATTTCGATAGTTTAGTGTTATCCCCTTAACCTTACAAACAACGTTAAAGCTGTCTGAATCTGGAGAAAACACTCTATAACAGTAATTTTTTGGACCAGCACATACAAACTCGGTAATATACGCGTTATTTCCGAATTCACTAAGTTCATTTGTTAGTTGACCTAAATAATCTCCTATATCTAGAGAAAACGGGTTATTCTCATGATCTATATAAAATGCACAATCGGTATCAGTATAAAGAACATTATTCCCTAACTTATCTAACAAATCGTAAAGTTTTAATCTAGCACCCGCTGTGGTGTACACACCTAGAGCGACATTTGTTGTTTTTAACGGTGAGTAACTAGATTTTTCAATAATATAATTTATAACAACTGTTTCATTATTAATAAAATGTAGGTTTTTTACATCGTATATAGGTGAAATTAATTTTTCAAACAAGACTTCTGAAGACACAACTATTTCTGTTTGAGATTTATTTTCTTCCTGACAGAATTTACCCCACAAACTATTTAAACATAATTTAGATAGAGCTCTTTTACCCGGATTTTTTTCTATACTGTCTAAATCTAACCGAACCCCCTCATTAGAGTAATAATTGTGAATATAATTTTGTTTTAATTCTATGGTATCACATCCTTCGGGAAATCCAGAGGCTTCTTGTTTTAATTTTAAAAACGTATTAACATATTCTGTGAACAATCCACCACATTTTAAATTTTTATCATACGATATTACTCTATATTCCCAAAATTCAAAAATTTTTATAATTTTATAACCTTTAGCTAATGCTAATCTTATCTCGTCTATCATCCATGTACCGGAAATTGTTCGAAACATATCGTTATGATTACATTCGTCCATCATTTCTGTAACACATGAACGACATAGTGGAAAATATAACTTTTTGTTAAATTTATATGGGAGTACTGGGTGATATAAGTTTTTAGGCGGTAAAACTGAACACTTTATAATACCTTCTTTATCCAGAACTGACTCATCACAATCATCGTCTATATAAATTTTAGGATGTCCTACAGGGTATTTAAAGTATTTATTTATATATGGATATAGAGAAGTAAAATCCACATATCTAATTTTCTCTCCGGGTAAAATTTTCTTGTAAAGTTTATAGGCTTCACATCGACCACCAAACAAAGCATCTCGGATAACTAATGGAGAATTTTTTACTAGATAATTTTCAGAGAGTTTTAATTCAATATCTTTATTTTCACTCATAAATTTTTGAAATTCGCATTCCCACATTTCAACAAGGTTGTATCCTAACGATCTGATTTTGTCTGCTTTATACATAGTTCTTTCATACCTATGCTCAATCAAATCATTACAAGGACCTATTGTCGATCTACCCCTATTACAGCATTTCGGACAACCGTGAAAATAACAACCATAAAACTCAAATACTCGATTTGTCGAAGAATGATAACCGTCTACCTTTAAATTCCCTAAAACTGTTATATGTTCTCTACCATACGCAGCGTGCACTAGCTTTATATTTTCCGTTTGTTCTATGTAGATAAGCCATTTTAACCCTATGATTGATTGATTTTCAGTCATTCTATACCCGTTATTAGGTATAATACCTATTGTATTGTTACTAATAAAATTACGTCTATATGCAAGACCGCATGATGATGCTATAGTTACGGCTTCACGAAATGGATCTACATTTGTGATTTGTAGAAAATTACGCCAAAACTGAAGACAACCCTGTCGTAAAATATTAACATCCTGTGTGCAATATTCACGTATTTCTTTTTTATTATCGAAAATATATTCTTGCGATGTTAGCATGTTATACCATAATAAGAATGATTCTCTAGCACCGTCAAACATGTTATCGATACCATACATCTCCTTTGCAGGCAGCGGCCCTACGTAATTTTTATTCTCTATCGTATTAAAAAAATGAGGATAATATCCTTTGGTATCGCATTGAAGACCAAATGCTTTTTTAAATTTTGAAAGAGCCATAGGTAAGTAGTTGATTGAATCAAGAAACACAACATTATCATAAGTAATTTTAAATATTTTTAACCCATTCATAAGTAGGTCTGGGGTCCATCCACACTCGATCATATATCTCAAAATAAAATGACTATCGTAAGCTTTTGCATTATGTGCTATAACATATACCTTAGTTGTATAGTTCCTAGATTCCATGCAATATTTAATAAAATTTTCTATAGGGGAGTTATCAAATAAATGTTCTCGCACACCGCATGTATCGCAGTTCTGTGATATGTCTTCTATTTCAACACAATTATGACATACTTGCTGCGCTATACACATATTTGGTTCGTGCAAATAATCTGTATCATTTAATTTTAATTCTTGTGTGCATTCGAAATCAAAAAAAATAAACAAAAATTGTTTTGTAAGTTTTGTCGCGTTTTTCCGCATAAAACATAAATGTCCGTAAGGCTGATTTTTATTACATACTGTACAATAAATTTCGTTACAAATGTGGGGGCTATTTTTATACCGTCTTTTAGTTGAATCTATAATTTGGAAACAATGCACACATTTCTTTACATAGTCACATACGACAGTATCGCCGTATCTGTTGGATTTGTGATTTATGAAACATTCGTTATTTCTAAAAAATCTATTACAATCTTTACAGGTTATATGGATTTCGCAATTTATATCGCATGGTGGAGTAGATCGACATGACGGGCATTTTTTTTTACAGTTATGTTCGTTAAAGTTTTGGTATGGAGTATGACATGCTTTACAATAATACCGAGATGTCAAAGCACCTGTTATACTAGCGATTACATTAAAATGTTTTATATCTCTATCATAGAGTAAATATAAATGTTTGTTCGCGTTTACCTTTCCCTCAAAAATAATGTTGGGTTTAAAAAGCGAGTCGTACACCACGATTTTATATTCTTTTAGATAGTTTTGAAATAAATTTAATTCATTTATTCCACAACCGTTTCTACAGTCTACATTTGCATTACGAACTAGTTCCTGAACATAAGGATCAATATTCCTACTTCTTCTTAAAAAACTATAATCAGGGTTTTGATCAACTTTAGCTATTGAAATAACTAACGCCATTGGAAGACAATATGTATTATTATTTTTAACAGTTATAATACTTCTTTTAATATGTGAAAGTTCACATGTTGGTAAACATTTACGTTTCAACCCACCACCCCGTCCTAGAGGGGGACGAACTATAGTTAAGTTTAAATTTAATTTATCAGATATAAGAAAATTCGCGTTACTTTGTACAACGTTTTCAAACACAGAACCTATTAACTCGGTACTAATTTGGTCACGGCGGCGAAATGAAATTCCTATAGGTTTGTCCATCAAATGTACAGAATTTGAAATCGATAATCCAACGAGATCTGAACTATCAACATTAATTAATGCGTGAGCTAGTAGATCAGAAATAGACGTTTGAATCCACTCAAAAGGGTTTTGATTCGTTGGCGGAGTTAAAAATTTAAAATTTATCACTTTAGCATCAGCATTAAATTTAGGATAGTATTTTTCTGATTGAGAAATAATTTTAAAATTTAATTCGTTTTGCCCGTTCCCCCTCTGCGTACCAAAACACACACTATCTAAGTCTATATCGTTAGAGTTTACAGTTGCTGATAGTAGTGTGTAAATGCATTCTTCATCAGGTGTCAAAATCACGTTATTAAAGATAATCTGCTCATTTATATAACTCAATAAAGTACCAAGTTTTTCTATAGCTATAAAATTATTTTTGAATAATTGCAAACACTGACTTACGTTTAAATTATCCATCTCGATCACAGAACTTTTGTTTAACAGAAGTTGTATTTCACAGATATTGTTATTGTTGTTGTTATTATAAAACTTATTCTATAAAAACAGACCCGAACACTCTACAGTTTTCACCTTTTATAAGGATTGTAACGGTTATAATTTGCGATTCTTGTGTGAGAAGATCTGTATGTAAACACCCATGTGTTATGGTTTCAGATTGTCAACAATCATCCAGATATGTAATAAGGATGATACTTTTAAATTTTCTCATTGGTTCGTTATGCTTATTTATTTATTATGATCTCACTTATAATCGATGTGTGATAGTTATATATTTAAAAATGTATCAAGAAGAATGATATGATATGTAAAAGAAGAAATTAATTATAGTTTTCTATGATAGATCTATACAATACTTTAAAAATATTTTTTAAAGTTATAAAAGATGATCTAAATCTAAAATTATATAAATTTGCTTAAAATAATGAAAATATAGTAGGTATATTAACTCATCACACATCAGACCAACCCTGTTTTTAACGGTTACAGTAAAAATTCCCATAATGTTTGAAAAACGTTGACCAATACTTCAACATGTGATAATAACAGATTGTTTCACAGGTAGTCAAGTTAAAAATATGATCTTCAACGCTTAAGATTTCAGACTCGAGACATCTTTGAAATTGCTGACCAGCACATCAACACGTGAGAATAACGACAAATTGTCTCACATATATTCAGGTTTATGTAATTACAGCGCATCTATAACTTTACATGGAACGTACTTGTAAATTTAAAAAATACTCATTTATTTTCTCTAACAATCTTTTGTTTAATTCTTTATTTATTCACAATTACCACTGATATGAACAACAATCGATATTCTTCTGTGAAATATGTAAATCTATCAACATATAGAACCAATAGAGTTCACAAATATATACACATAATCTACCCCCACCACATTTCTACAATTTCCCAGTATAAATAACTCTCGGAATTTAATATATTGTCAGTCAGCGTAAAACAACTTACTTACATATTTACTTAATATAATAATAATATTAATATTAAAATGGATATTTTAAACAAAGCTGGTGAGATAAAAAATAAACAATTGAAAAAAATTTCTGAATTAGTACCTTTCGAAAAATATCTTATTGAAAACATCAAATCAGTCGCCACACGTTTTGGGAAAAAGATACTGGTTGGTACTCAAGATTTTGTTATTTTTCTACCATCACGATTTTCTAGTCTATCAGATGAGGAGTTAATCGAAATCAACAATACATCCCCAATATATATGGTGTACAACGGTGAAAATGAATTACTGAAGACATCGGAGATTGTATTTTCAAATAAATAAAGTTAGTAAAATATTTTAATTTAATTTATATTTAATTCAATCCGTGCCTGACACTATCTCTTCTTCGTTCTTATTATTATTATTATTTAGATAAGAAATGTCCGTTACATTTGTGTTTATCCCACCCCTAAACGTTCATATAAAATTGTATAAATACCTGGTGTTAAAACCATATCCTTTTATTGTCATTAACAATTATCATATTTTATAAATATTTTATTGTCGTGCTGTGATTTATTATTATCAATTGAAGTCTACGATAAAAATTAGTGAATTCAGACTAATATTATTATGTAAGTATATTTTATTTTATTTTATAATAATAATAATTTTTATTATTAAAATTGTGATGTTAAATTTTAATTAGAAAATATTATCATTATTATTATTATTATTATTATTTTTATTTCATTACAAGGGATTATTAGTTTTCGGTGTTGTATCTTCTAAATTAATTACAAATATAAATAATTTCGGTGTAGCTATAGTTTTTAACTATATACAATTTTTATTATTTCAGAATTAAAATTTGATTACCTGGGTTGTACTCGTATATCGTGCTGTATCTCATTTAATTTCACTTTGCAATCGATCAACATCTCGTGGTCTTCAGATTAATATTTTATTTTATTTTATAATTATAATAATTTTTATTATTAAAATTGTGATGTTAAATTTTAATTAGAAAATATTATCATTATTATTATTATTATTATTTCATTACATTGGATTATTAGTTTTCGATGTTGTATCTTCTAAATTAATTAATTACAAATATAAATAATTTCGATGTACCTACCTACAGTTTTTAACTATATACAATTTTTATTATTTCAGAATTAAAATTTGATTGCCTGGGTTGGACTCGTATATCGTGCTGTATCTCATTTAATTTCACTTTTAAATCGAAATTATGTAAGTATATTTTATTTTATTTTATAATAATAATTTTTATTATTAAAATTGTGATGTTAAATTTTAATTAGAAAATATTATCATTATTATTATTATTTTTATTTCATTACATTGGATTATTATTATTATTTTTTAATAATTTGTTAAAGATCTGTTGTGTTTTAGATAGTTTTCGAAGTTGTATCTTCTAAATTAATTACAAATATAGATAATTTCGATGTACGTACAGTTTTTAACTATATACAATTTTTATTATTTCAGAATAAAAATGGATAGCAGTGATAGCAGCGCGGACTGTCAGATAATAGCTGTGACCATCGGTACACAAACCGAGGAAGATATCGGTTTGTGTAACCGATGCCATGGAGCATTGGTTGAAGATTCAGTGGCTTCAGCCGAAGCTGAAGCAGTGCTGCTGCCGCCATCACAGCAGGAGATTTTAAATGCCTTATTCGATGTTTACGGGGACAATTCTTCTTCGATATCGACATGCCAGACTCCGCATTTGGTGACATTGGCGGAGTTCTTGGGGCACGATGTCGAAGAAGAAGACGTCCCCGTAACCATTGAAGATCTTATGCTAACTACCCCTTTCCAAGAAACTGTGGTGGTAGAACCAGATAAGCGGTTCGATAACCCCAGTTATTCGCCTTTAACAATTGACGATGATTTCGATTGTGGTGGTGACTGGGAGTTTGACGACGACGGTATGGTAGAGGTAAATCAATAGATATTACCACTACCACCACAGTTGCTTTATGTACATATAAATAATAATAATATTAATACCTATGTATTTTAGTATAGATAAATAAATAATAATAAAAATAAATTATTTTTTAATTTATTTAGTACCTTGTTTCTAATTATAATTTAAATGGTTAGGCTTACCCCAACAATTCATAGTTTTGGGTTTACACAAAACATATTTAAACTTCACTGATTCATACACATATATACAACACATAACAACATATACACTGCAACTGCTTGAAATAGTTTTCTACAGCATCATCATTAATTAATCACTTCATCCATGTTTTAATCACAGATACATATATATCCACACATTCAAACACACACACACACACACACACATATATAAAAACTTTAGTATTCCGTAACACAATTATATGATATTATATTCGATATACAAAAGTAAGTATATATCCAATTATATAATAATAATAAAATATTGATTGGGTTTTATAAGTTGTACGAATTAAACTAAAATATTATTGAGTTTGTGTTATGTATAATCATACTCGGAATTAAATTTATCTCCGCCTACATAGTAACATTATCGTATCTGGAACGTAGTATCGAGTTTTGTCTTTCAATTTTAATAAATTATTATTATTATAAGCTTTTTTTTTATTTTATTTCAGATCCTCGATATATTGGTTTTTATATAAGTGTGGGATTGTTGATATAATTCAACTATAATGAAATTTTATTTTATAATTATAAAGTAAAGTTAGGTAGTTATTATGGATCAGACACTTGGTTCATTGTTGTCGGAATATAGCGTATTACCTATCTTAAAATATGAAGTGCGGTTATTCTATAAAGATTTGAAAATGTGTATTCGTCGGAATGATTACAATACTGTGAAGGAAATTTTATCAGATCGCTCTGGAATAATAGATGAAAGTTTTATAATATATGCATCTCATTGGAACACCTCTAGAGATATTTTTGTTTTATTATATGAGTCTTTACAACTGAAAGAATCCGACAAGATTTTGAAAATACTGTATAGTTGTTTGAAAATTACATTGTTGTATGCCCGCCCCGAGATCTTAAAAATTATTTTCAGCATAGCTAGTGAAAATAATGTAACGTTAATATTTGACCCTATTAAGAACGATGAAGATAAGATTGTTTGGGAATGGATTCTGGAAAATATTGAAAATTCTAAAAACAACCGAAGAATTGGATTACGCTGCGGTGGTGATTCCTCGCCATGGCCTAGTGACAATATATGTGATTATAAAAATGTGTTTGAAATAATGTGCATGACGTATGAAAATCTTATCAATTTAAAATTTAATAATAATAATTAAATTAAACGAAAAAGGTAGAGGCGGTTTAAAAGAGTAGGGATAAATATGATGTCACAAGTTATTTTTAGATAACAATTAAATTAAACGAAAAACGTGGAGGGGATAAATATGATGTCACAATCTATTTTTATCTTAATTAGGTGGGGGAAAATATAATGGGTGGGGGGGAGAAGATAAAATATTAATTATTCTTAAGATTTTTTTCATTAAGTGCATATTCAGCAACATAAACGTATATCTATATAACATATATATAAATATAATAAACATTATCGTGACGTTAATATAATAAATAACAACAATATTAGTAATAATATATGTATATATATAAATTTAAAAAAATAAGAAATTTTCTATTTAACTACAATATGGAATCAGTGATAGAAAAATTGAAAACAGCCATTGCGCGTAACGACTACACAACGATTCAACATATTATAGATAACCAACAACAACAACAACAAATAATCGATGACAGTTTTCTATTGGATTGTATTCAGTGGGATAACCCGAAAAATATTTTTATGTCAGTATTTACGTCGTTGAAATTGGAAGATTCAAAACAACTTTTGAAAATATTAGACAAGTGTTTCGATTTTGCTGTTAACTACAAGCGACCTGAATTATTAGAAACTATTTTCGAGATAGCTGAAATGAATAACGTTGAATTATCCTTCGATCCTCTAGGAAAAGATAAACCTCTATGTGATTGGTTATTACATAATATTGAAAACAGTGTGCATTACAACAGAGACTGTGTTTGTAAATATAAAAAAGACTCAGGATTTTGTCCATATAACGATGTTAAGGATTATTTAAATGTTTACCAATTAATAAAATCAAAATATAACATGTAAGTTTTAAAATCTTTGAATAATTATTGATTTATGCATTATATTGTGTTGTATTTGTTATTTTTTTTTTTTTTAGTACAATAATTACATATATATTTTTCTTGTATTTTGTTATTTTAAAGTTAAATATTGTTCAGTGCATCGTATGTTTTGTGCTAGAAATATATTTCATTGTTTAGTGTATTTTTCAATTTAATTGTTTAAATAGTTTTGAGTTATTGTTTAAGTGATTTTGAATTATTGTTTAGTTACATTCTATATATTTAATTATTCTATGTTCAGTGTATGTACATAAATTTTACGAATTATTATTATTAACTACTATATTTTTTAATTTAATTGTTTAAAGATTTTTGAGTAATTGTTAATAAATAAATAAAATAATATATTATATTCTCAGACTTTTCATTAAAGCACTTATTTTTACGTAATTTTTCAGATATATTTCACTAGTATTGTTACAATCATAAATATTCACAACAATACAAAATTATATTATAATTATTATTATTATTGTTACAACATCAACAATGCATCAGATTAATTTTTACCGGTATTGTTACAAACATAAATAGTCACAACAATGTATTGATAATGCATTGTTATTATTATTATTATTAACAACAACAATAGCATCAGATTTCAAAAATCCGGGATCCGCCCCCCGCACCCCGCATCCGCCCCCCTACACTTTTTATACATCCCCTCTCCACACCTGCAAAGACCTCGCACCTGCAAAGGTCATTGACATACGCACCTGCAAAGTTTTGCACCTGCAAAGTGAACTTTGCACCTGCAAAGTTCATTCACCTCTCAGATCACACCTGCTATCTCAAGGTCATTTACATTTAGGTCAAGGTCATTGACATTTAACACCTGCAAGGTCAAGGTCATGACCCGCCTATCGAGTCTTCCTACTACTTATGTAAGTAACTGTAGATTTTTTTTTATAGTTAATCATTATTTTTTAAAATATGATGTTTATTTATTTTTATTTTTTATAAAAATAATCTTTTTTTAAGGGCATTTTTCAAACGATTTACTATAATAAATGTTTGACTGTTATATATCATTTTAAAGGTACTGAATGTCTCTTTAATTTAAATTATTGCGCATTCAAATATCTTACCCCGTTACCGAGATATAATGTCCAAAAGTTTATGTTTTTTTCTAATAAAGAAAATCATTTAGGAACCTCAGGATGATATCCAATTACAAATTCCTTCGGTAGGTGTTTTAAGGATATACAAATGCCAATTTTGCGCATATAGCGTTTTGAAGATTCGAAAAAAAAATGTTTTCACTCCACCTTGTTAATGTATATTTTTATAAAAATTCTTTGTTTGATAATATAAAAATATTAGTACATTACAATAGCTGGAATACTAATCCGATTTGTACAAACTGAATACATTTTTGATACAGGATAGCAATTTTTTTATGTTCTTAAAAAAAGTGAATATTCGACCCACGATCCACACTAAGCTGTTAATGAGGGTTATGCGGAGATTGTACATGAATTATTGGAAAAAGAAGCACATATAAAAGAGAGGTTGCTTTCGTAGATTATATTTAATTGATAATAAATGTTAAAATTAAATTGTATAAGATAATAATATATTAATAAATATATTTTCTTTTATTGATATATTTTTAAAATTATGATATCCTTTTCCTTAAAATCAAATCATCAGTTTTCAGCAGTGAAATGTGTAAACGCCTTCGGAGTATTTTATGAAAGTTATAGGTAATAACAGGGGTTATTTTCATGCACCTGAACCCGAACCGAACCGCTATATTTCTAAGTTAATCTTATACAAAAACGACCAAAAGAAAGAGATGCAATAACGTCAGATTTCATTAAAATTTCGAGCATATCAATTATTATTTAAAATATTGACAACTAGATTAATAAAATACTATGGAATTATGTCAGTTTTTTCAATTTAAAATTTCATTTAATGCCATGAAAATAAAAATATCTTATTACTAATTTTCAATAATTTCCATATTTGCGACTTATAGCACGGAATTAGTAGTATTATTGCAATACAAGTTTTTTCCTTGTAACTATAACAATTAAATGACCAACGAAATAAAAAAGGTAACAGTTTTTATTATCAAAAGTATACAGGCTGTCTAAATAACAGGGGACAGTATGGGGATCTCGAAAACTATAAGAGATAGAGATTGGGTTAAATGAGAGAAAAGTTACCATTAAAAGGAGACAGTTCAATGGTGTATTTACATTTCATAAAAATTTCATAGCCTACTACTATAAGTAAATCAATTGTTTTTTTTAAATATTGTTGTTGATAGCCATAGCCATCTTTGGCTTGTATCGTGTATGAAATAAATAATATGTCTTTATTTTTTATTAATACAATAGTTAATTCATGCTACGTTAGCTTAAAGTAAATTTTCAGTTGTTTTTAAATCTTATTGTTGATTGTCATAGCCATCTTTGGATCATACAATGTATTAAATAAATAAAAAATACTTTTTGATCATTTTTTGAGATATTTTGAAAAGTAAGTGCATCAAGTTGCATATCGTTGAAAAGGTAATAAAATCTTCTCTTCAAAAATTACAAAATTTCATATTGCTCCTATTTAAGAAAACATAAGTTAGTCTCATATCTCAAAAACTACGAGATTTCTGAAAATTAAAAAAATATTTCTAAATAGACAATACTAAACCCTACAGCATTTATTTGAAACATTTTCTAAAATTTCAAGTCGCTTAGGAAATATTCACGATGGAAAAATTCGGACTAAAATGGTTTTTGGCTAATATCTAGTAGGCTATGTAATTTTTATGAAATGTAAATTGAACTGTCCCCTCTTAAAGATAACTTTTCTCTCATTTAACCGAATCTCTATCTCTTATAGTTTCCAAGATCCCCATACTGTCCCCTGTTATTTAGACACCCTGTATATAATTAGAATAATTCAATTTACTTCACATTGGTTATGCAATACCATAATACACTTATTGAATAATTACCCATTAGCAATAAAAAATAACAATACAACGATTAACACTAATATTACACATAACAATTCTAGTTTTAGAATTTAGAGCCGAAAAAACGTCACTGAATTATCGATAATAAAAAAAAAATTAAGACAAAAACACCAAAAAGAAAAAACAAACACTAAGCACATTCACGACGATGCGATGGTGAGGAATAGGTAAATATAGGATCCTCCTTCATTGTCGCTCGCCTAGTATTGAGCATGGGCGCCGGGAGGGGAGTGTACCCCCCTGGCAAAAAAGAAAAAACTAAAAAATTAAGAAATACAATTTGAAATTTAAAATTCAGGTCAGAAAATAAAAGCGAGGACCTTTTTTTTTTAGTTATGTTAAATGGAATACAAGTTTATCATTATTACAAAATTATTAGTTTTTAATTATTTTAAATATCATTTAATTTTATATATCAGGTGTACCCCCCTGGAAGAAATTCTGCCGGCGCCCATGGTATTGAGTATCCATTACTGACTTGGCGGACTGATACTGACTGACTGCAACCCGTAATCGAAATATCTGCTGTCAATGCCGTAATGTTTGAAATTATGCAATCCAGAGTGAAAACTATTTATTAAATCCCCTCTACCCGAGCTTAAGTAACCCAGAGATGAAGACAATTTTTGTTATATAACAATCCATCGTTTTTCCTATGAATATGTCTTGTTTTAACAGCGTTATTGTGAAGACTGACATCAGTCTGGAATGAACGTGTAATACCTCCATCATTCTGTCAGTCTGGTATCATTCCATTAAGCCCAATCATTTTAGATTTTTTCACGAAAAAATCTGCCTAGTCTAAACTTTTGACGCAGTTGTGTGTCCCCGGCGGAGTAGATGATGAAATCACATTCTTGCCCATAAATTAGTTACCGGAAGTGTCCGCCATCTTGGATTTAGTGTTTTTGTCGATTTGAACGCGTATTTTGCATTTCTCGATAAAAAGGTTAGTAACAATTTTATAGAGAATTTAATTTTCTACAATCTTTATTAAGTCAATATTGTTGAAAAAACATTATTTATTGCTAATAATAAGCAAAAGCTGTTAAAAATTAGAATAGTGGCGCAGTTTTTTTAACTTTTATACCATTTTTATTGAAAATAAGTGGCACATTTAAATGACAAAGTTGTAGAGGACTCAATTCCCAACAGCTTTTGTACAAACAAGTTTTTCGTACGACGTGTAGATGACGGCCGAGAACGCGCTCAACACAGCTACGATTTTGTATGGTTGAGCCTGAATATGGATTATTTTTCAGAAAAAAATAATAATTTGGCAACACTGTCACTGAATCAAAAAATTAATAGACGTTAAGAGGTTAAAAAATGACATTGGAAGACTTAAAACATTACAGGGTGTTCCATTTAAAAAAAAAAATTGTTTTTGTTATAGGGCAAAAATGGGACACCCTGTATTGTTGAAAATAATTTTACGACGTTGATCTTTTCAAATCAATAATATTATGTACCAAACTTTTTTTTCTATCTCCTACGGGAAGTGCGCTAAGAAAGCCGGACACACTATTGAACTATCGTGTATTGAACTGTATTGTGTTCAACAGCGCGAATTCCCCCATACCTCTGTGTTGAGCGCGTTCTCGACCGTCATCTACACGTCGTACGAAAAACTTGTTTGTACAAAAGCTGTTGGGAATTGAGTCCTCTACAACTTTGTCATTTAAATGTGCCACTTATTTTCAATAAAAATGGTATAAAAGTTAAAAAAACTGCGCCACTCTTCTAATTTTTAACAGCTTTTGCTTATTATTAGCAATAAATAATGTTTTTTCAACAATATTGACTTAATAAAGATTGTAGAAAATTAAATTCTCTATAAAATTGTTACTAACCTTTTTATCGAGAAATGCAAAATACGCGTTCAAATCGACAAAAACACTAAATCCAAGATGGCGGACACTTCCGGTAACTAATTTATGGGCAAGAATGTGATTTCATCATCTACTCCGCCGGGGACACACAACTGCGTCAAAAGTTTCGACTAGGCAGTTTTTTGCATCTTACATCGAATTTGATCTAAAATGATCGGGCTAATTCACGATCAAGGTCACGGACTGAACTGATGCCAGAATGATCGTGTAACTTCTGTCTACTGCGTTTTGCACGCGTTACGTTGCGTTTCATTTCCGTTGAATTACTAAAATTTTACCCTCAACGCGCCTAAAGAAGTACAACTTCAAAAATGTTAAATGCCAGTTTTAAGCATACAGTTGATTAATGTCATAATTTTGGATGTTTACGGCTCCAGTGCTTTTTGTATCCGCACTTGTTTGTCGCCACGTTCAAATTTGCTGTTTGTCATAAAGCTGTTAATTATAACAGAGTACCAGATTATTCATAGGTGTTTTTCTGTTATTTATAAAACTGCAATAACTGTTCTAATACGGACTTTCAAGAGTTGTCGAGAACATTATAACAATTTATTAAATATACAGTGGGTCAATCCATATGAACTGGTCCAGCACTGGTTGCTCGATCATTCTAAAAAAAATTGATTTTTTGTGTGTAATTACCCTAATATGTTGGTAGTTCGAAACGACCATTATTTTAATTTTATTGTTTTTTGTTTTCGCGTGACGGCCATATTTGTTATACAGGTCGCAGCATTTTTTGTACTTTAAAGGGTTCGCGGAAACTAAAATATCTCAGCTTCTACGAAACCTTTCAACACGGGACTAAAAGCAAATTGTTCAGAATAAAACGGGTTACAAGATTACTTCTAGACATTTTCACCTAAATGTTATTCTAAGGGGTGAAATTTCAGCCTTAATTATTAGTTATATTTTTGAAAAAATCCCATTTTCAAGGGGATGTTTTTGCAAGAAGGGGAAAAGTTAACAAGTCAAATTATTTTTTACAAATAGGTGGGTACTAGTTGCATTCACACACCAAAGTTCAACTCTGAGACTTGCCCCCCTTTATTTTAAAAAATTCTCAAAATTTGAAAATTCGAGAAAATGGCACTTTTCAAAGCTAAATAACTCTGGTGGGGGACCAGATAAAAATCTGAAATTTTAGCCCATAATAGTACTACATAATGGTATTATGTACCAAAAATTTTGAGATTGAGATTTGACTACAAGCAGTGGTATTGCAATCACAAAAATGCATGTTTCAATGAGCGTATACATGTGATTTTGTTTCAATAATAATTAAAACATGTTATACATATCTTTGTTATGAGTTACTTTAAGTTATTATATGTGTTATAAATTTTTTAAGCTGACCTAATTTTCTATCTAAAAATAAAATATATATAGGGTGTCACCTTTGAAAACAAAAGTTGACATCATTTCCGGTTCAACCGGAAGTGACAGAAAATAAAAAATGAGATTTTAAAAACATTCAGAAAAAATACAATTTTTTTCTTCATTCAAGCATTCTTCTATTTCCAAGAAGAAAATAGATATTATATTAATGTTGACACTCTGTATTAACATATGAACTCCTATTGAATATTGTGGTTGCAATACCACTGCTTGTAGTCAAATCTCAATCTCAAAATTTTTGGTACATAATACCATTATGTAGTACTATTATGGGCTAAAATTTCAGATTTTTATCTGGTCCCCCACCAGAGTTATTTAGCTTTGAAAAGTGCCATTTTCTCGAATTTTCAAATTTTGAGAATTTTTTAAAACAAAGGAGGGCAAGTCTCAGAGTTGAACTTTGGTGTGTGAATACAACTAGTACCCACCTATTTGTAAAAAATAATTTGACTTGTTAACTTTTCCCCTTCTTGCAAAAACATCCCCTTGAAAATGGGATTTTTTCAAAAATATAACTAATAATTAAGGCTGAAATTTCACCCCTTAGAATAACATTTAGGTGAAAATGTCTAGAAGTAATCTTGTAGCCCGTTTTATTCTGAACAATTTGCTTTTAGTCCCGTGTTGAAAGGTTTCGTAGAAGCTGAGATATTTTAGTTTCCGCGAACCCTTTAAAGTACAAAAAATGCTGCGACCTGTATAACAAATATGGCCGTCACGCGAAAACAAAAAACAATAAAATTAAAATAATGGTCGTTTCGAACTACCAACATATTAGGGTAATTACACACAAAAAATCAATTTTTTTTAGAATGGCCAAGCAACCATTTAATTTAATTTTGGACCATTTCATATGGATTGACCCCAGTGTATTCCAAGCAGTGGCGTAGTTAGAAAATTTTTCGGGGGGGGGGGGGGGGAATAAGCTTGGGGGCTCCCAAAATATGCGAAATTATTATTATAATTTTGAATCGAATGATTTTTTTGGATCATATAGTTATGTATTTAGTCTTGGCTAAAAAAAAAGGTCATACAATTGAAAATTAATTAATAAGTAGTAACTGAAGAGCTTTTTTTTTTAGTCATAAGACTAAGTACAGTTAACTATATGATAAAAATAAATTAAAAAAAAGGTCATTCAATTCAAAATAATAATAATAATTTCGAATATTTTAAGAACTTTGAATATTTCGGGGGGGAAGGGGTTGACCCCAAAAACCCCCCCGTTCCTACGCCATTGATTCCAAGTTGATTAAGTCATAGGAAATTTAACATGAGGACAATTAGAAGTGTTGTAGTAGCCTTTGGTCAAAGGCTGTAGCCGGGTAAGCATGCAAAACATGCCTTTACATGGATTTGGCTGATTATTTTTTTGGAAGTCACATTCTATTAAACATTCAACCTGACCAAATATTAGCTTCCAAAAATTTATAGTTTTCGAAAAAAAAATTTTTTTTGATTTTCAAAAAAAAATTTTTTTTTGATAATCTGTCAGTCGAATTTGATGGTGCTTGAAATATATTATAGAGGTACTTATGACTCATCAGAGGTAATTTTATTATGATCCTCTGTACATAATAAACCAGAAAAAAAAATTAATAAAATTTAAAAAATCAAAAAAGACCATGTTGTCTTCGGAGGGCAATCACAATTTTTTTATATATTATACCTTGTATGTACCCAAACAACATATCAAAATCCCAAATTGATACAAAGGGTATAACATACTCGTATAAATTCGCATGCGGTCGTATCGGAGTGGCGCGAGCGTGGCGCGGGCGAGTTCAAGTGTGTTAATACTTTTAAAATATCTCTAATTTGTTGCTAAACAGGACTGGGCTAACCCAGAAGCATATCAAAAATTTGACGGGGCCCATAGTCTGACAAAAACAAAATATAGAGGCCGTAGCCGGGAATATATGGGAACTGCTCCATTGAATTAATTTTACAATTTTTTTTCTCATAGGTTGCTTTTTAAGTAAAATTAAATCGCCCTAAATGTCTGTGCTTCAATATATTCATTTTTGCTCAGATCATTTTTAGAAAAAATAAATAAATCTTGTCTATAGTTTTTAATGGAAGAAGATTCGCTAGTTCACAGCGGAAATGTGATTTGTTACTACTAAAGTCGATTATAAACATTTATAAGCGATTTGGGGCGATTTTTTGTTACTTAAAAAGCAACCTATGAGAAAAAAATTGTAAAATTAATTCAATGGAGCAGTTCCCATATATTCCCGGCTACGGCCTCTATATTTTGTTTTTGTCAGACTATGGGCCCCGTCAAATTTTTGATATGCTTCTGGGTTAGCCCAGTCCTGTTTAGCAACAAATTAGAGATATTTTAAAAGTATTAACACACTTGAACTCGCCCGCGCCACGCTCGCGCCACTCCGATACGACCGCATGCAAATTTATACGAGTATGTTATACCCTTTGTATCAATTTGGGATTTTGATATGTTGTTTGGGTACATACAAGGTATAATATATAAAAAAATTGTGATTGCCCTCCGAAGACAACATGGTCTTTTTTGATTTTTTAAATTTTATTAATTTTTTTTTCTGGTTTATTATGTACAGAGGATCATAATAAAATTACCTCTGATGAGTCATAAGTACCTCTATAATATATTTCAAGCACCATCAAATTCGACTGACAGATTATCAAAAAAAAATTTTTTTTTGAAAATCAAAAAAAATTTTTTTTTCGAAAACTATAAATTTTTGGAAGCTAATATTTGGTCAGGTTGAATGTTTAATAGAATGTGACTTCCAAAAAAATAATCAGCCAAATCCATGTAAAGGCATGTTTTGCATGCTTACCCGGCTACAGCCTTTAACGATGTGTCATTTGTGTATTTTGAAATGCCGCCTCGAACTAACTGAAAATTTTTAAATTAATCAACAGTATTTTGTTTTCAACTTCAATAAAGATTAAAATACTTTAATGAAATTAAAGTAAGCATCCTAGATAAAATTATAATAATATTTTTTGGCAGATATAAAATTGAAAACAAAATACTAATGACACTTTTACTAAATTTAGTGGCGGCTTTCAAAATGCACCAATGATACACCTATAAAATTCGATCAAAGGCTACTACAACACTTCTAATTGTCCCCATGTTAAATTTCCTATGGCTTAATCAACTTGGAATACACTGTATAAGGGACCATCCATAAATTTCGTTACAGAACTTTGATGAAATCTGAAAAGTAGAAATTTCAAACATAAAAATGTAATTTTAATTTTTATCTTTTTTTCTAGCCATATTTTAATGGCTATTAACTTTTTTTTTCAAAAAATATTTTATTTGTTAATTATAATTTTTTTCCACCAAAATAATTTTTAAACTCGAACCCGAACCTGAATCTTAAAAAAATAACGGTTTTTGAACTCAAATAGTTTGTAACCCCGAACCAAATTTATATTTGAACCCTAACCGAACCCGAACCATAAATAAATTCCGGTTCAAGTTCCTGGGTTGTACCCATTGCAAGTTTTGATTAGTATACTTTGAACTATCATTTCTCCATGTTAAAAAAATGCTAGAATCTATTGCATTGTGTGGGTTCCTTTATTTTGCTTTACTGCTTAAATAGCTCGATTAATTGTTTAATGTCCTTGACAACTCCTGAAAGTTTATCGGTATGTATTTATAGAGATAATATAACATAGAGAAAAAGAGCCATAAAAGAGCATTTTATATAAGTGGACATCAATCATAAATAATAAGAGAAAGCGACATTTCGTGTACTTGTGTCTTTGTCTTTTGACGCATTCGTTGCATAATGGCGTATAATTAAATAAATGTTAAGTTATTTTGTATACATATATTATAATGTAATGCTAAATATTTACACAATTACTATACCTCAATTCCAAAAACTGACGGTGTTACAGCGATTTGAAGATGATGCGTAGCATTGAATAGCCAGCTATGTATAAACATTGAACGAGTTTTTCTCGAAACTGAAAACTGAAAATGGCTGCCATAATATCACAAGATCTACTGAACCGATTGACTTCAAATTTGCTGTGTATATACCTTCAGTACACATGTTATTATCACCGTTAGCAGAATTGAGTCAAAAACATTTTTTTTATTGAATAGATAGCGAAAGATTAAAAACATAAAAAAAATTAAAATAAATTATATGTAGGTAATTTTTTTCGTAATTATATCAGTGGCCAACAAAACCAATAATTTTCTTTATATATATAAGTTGGGCTATAGCGGGTTGCAAAAAAAAATAATAATAATTAAAATAAAAAAATGGCGGCATTTTGAAAAGTGACTATTCATTTTTATTTTTTTTATGTTTTTAATCTTTCGCTATCTATACAATAAAAAAAATGTTTTTAACTCAATTCTGCTAACGATGGTAATAACATGTGTACTGCAGGTACACAGCAAATTTGGAGTCAATTGGTTCAGTAGATCTTGTGATATTATGGCAGCCATTTTCAGTTTTCAGTTTCGAGAAAAACGCGTTCAAAGTTTATATATATATCTGGCTATTCAATGCTACGCATCATCTTCAAATCGCTGTAACTCCGTCAGTTTTTGAAATTGAGGTATAGGGTTTTGAACACACATTTTTGAAACCCTTTTTATTGATAAAATGTAAAAACATTTTTTTGATATTTTCACATTTTTAGACTAGAATACCCTCTTAATAAGCGAAAACGATTACTTGTACGAAAAAAGTTGTAAGATCTTTATTGTAGGTAATTTTCTAAACTTTATATTTGATAATAACTATTTTAGTCATAGAACCAATAGATACAGAGATATTTACTTAAAACTAATTGTTAGCACCTTTCGTGGGCTGTAAAAAAGTATGCTCGCATGGGATTGTTGGGGACTTTTGGTACCTTATTTATAAAGACAAAATGAAAGTGTTTACAAAAATTCAGGTTATTGCAATTTTTCCCAGACACAGCTTTTTTTCTTCTATATGTACTGGACTATAATGTTTTATTGGATGAATTATTGTCACAATTTGGTACAGCACAACGTTATAGTTATTCTTGATTACATTTAAATAATTTTAATTGCTTATTTATATAATTTTTACATTATATTTAAAAATTTTAAATGGTTGTTTGGGACCTCATAGAAGGGTTCAAGTTTTATCCGATAGGTGGTAGAGTGGTCACTGACCATAAGATATGAATCGTCATCTCTATGAAAACATGCATTGTTTGACAAAGATACATAGAGGTCCACAATTTTTTCTTTCTCTTTCTACCGACAGTTATTGTTTTCGGTTGCCTCACTTTCTCTATGTCATATTATGTCTATGGAATGATTCGTAAATTAATAATACAAACATGAACGAAAACTTGTCAACTTCATAAATCATTCTAAAAATAGTCAGATATGATTAGAACAGTTTCAAAACATGGACATTTGGTGAACATAATAATAATATTCATTCCCCACTTACAGTGTCGCTCCATATTAGCAAGTAGCATTCCACCGAGGGCTGTATGGGCCCCAGCAACTTCTCTCAGTAGCTCTATAGCTGCAGCTTTCTGTTTTGCCAGCGGTTGAGTCAAAGGCGACTCCAGAACTGGATCAATTGGTTCTAGAGGACTCATCAGATGTGCTAGTATACATAGTTTGGGGTCAGATACCTGAAACAATTGATTGTTATGAATCGATACTGTGGAAGTTTGAGATTTGTTGATATACAGCCATAGTGTACCCCAGGGACGTATTTTTTAATTTTGCACTCTGAGCGAATATGTACAGTTTTTTTTAATGCCAAACTTAGTATAAACAAAAGTTTAGCAATGAGTGATTCCAGGATAAATTATTTAAAGATTGGATTATTAAAACATCTGCCAAGTAAATGCACAGTGCTTCCTCGTGCTAAATTCACCAAAGGTAGTTAATTATTGAACAATTTAAAAAATACCGATAGTGTTTAGATAAATTGCCTGGCATTGGTTAACCATTTAATTTTTATACAATTTTACTAAAAAATATTAGTTCGAAATTTTTCTTAAAACGCACCGGATTATTTTTTCGTATATTTTTAATTTTTTTACAATTTCAATCTAAATCTAAATTTATGCAAACGTCAAAATGACATTTAAAACGTCAAAATGACATTTAAAATGCCAAAATGACATTTAAAACGTCAAAATGATATTTAATATGTCCAAGCAAATATCAATTTAGAAAAACAAAACACGATTTTCAAAAATAAATTATATAATAATCTTTGTAAGGGATTATTTTACAACAAACGTTGTATATCCATATTATAGGAAATTTAATGCTCTACAAAAAATATTCTATAAAATTTTCACAACATGTGTCGTTGGGTTGTCACCCTTCCCCCTTACACACGATGATTTTGAAATGGGACCGTCCTCAAGCCAGACCCAACCATTCGACCAAGTTTCAACAATATCGGTTCAGTGGTTCATGAGTTATGCGTGTGACAAGGATTCAGGGGACAAAAAAATAGCTTTGAGGTGCATTTGGGGTTCAAAGTTTATTGGTGTGATTACTTTTCATCATGTCCTCGAAATGATACATTTCTATACTTTTATTATTTGCTAATTAATATTTTTTGTTATTTTTCCTTGAGAATATTAGATAACCTATTAAATAAAGGAATACAGTTTTTGTATTTTGATATTTATCGTCCGAAAAATTATCGTTACATTACGTGGGCGTTACAACGCCCGATAGTAATATGTACCTAGGGGTCATCCATATAATTCGTCACGCAAATTTAAATCATTTTTGACCCCTCTGTCCATCTTAGTCACGCTGCATCACTTTTTTTCAACCCTCTACCTAATAATACGTCACAAAACCTACCCCCCCCCCCCAATAAAGTCTATAGTTAAAAAAAAAAAAAAAATTGATGTGGGTATTTCAATCATCACGTTTGTTCAGCCCCCCTCCCCCTCCAAGACACATATCTTCAAGATAGGCAATTGCCCCTTTCCTCCCCCTTTTTTGCGTACGTATTTTATGGACGAACCCCTATCTGCACCCAAAAACACGTGTTTTAACTTACTATACTCCAACATAATTTTTTGATTAAATCCTTTTTTGTCCAAGTAAATCGAAAAAACAAAATTTTCAATAAAAACAATTTTTTCTATGTGTTTTAGTCAACTTGAAATAAATATAAGTGACTTAAACCGTTCTCTATGGCCGCAGTGGCTCCATAACTACCGAGGTTATAACACCCCACATTTTCCAGCTTTTCTTGATAACATATATATATTTTTTTCCTGGCAATTACATGCGTATGGATACACATAACAAAAAATTATAATAATCGGAGATAAAAAATAGTTTCAGTAACAAGGTTTTCAGGGGTTTTCATTTTTGACCGGATTATAATTATAACTGACCTCTAAGACACTAATGTTCCCGGATGATGTGACGGTACCGCTACCGGTAGTACTGCTGCCGACATTAGACCCTGATGTGGGACTGGCCAGCTTCTCTTGGACTGCAACGCCTCCTGGAACTATTGACTGCACACGCTTATTAATATGAAACAGTGTCACAGGGAAACCAATATACATATGTATACCTATCAACTATTACAAAGCAAACTCGCCGAATGGTTACCTTGTAGTTCTATTTTAAGAGGTTATCCATTTAAATAACATTGTGAAATAATTCTTTAGTAGGTACTAAAGTTGGTATTACTGATTAAATTTTTTATCCTCCAAAAAATTAGAAACTATACCTTTTACAGTATAATTTCATACTTATGAATTTATGAAACATAATTTCACATTAACGAAAACTGATTTCGCACAAATGAAAACATAATTCATATATAGGAAAATTAATTTGTCAAGTGTGAAATTAATATCAACAAATTAACGTTTTAAAAGTTTTTTATTCCTTATAATGTTAAATATATCACATTTCAATAAGGTCTTCCTGGCGCAATAACGCAGTATAATATCGCTCGACATGGTTTGCTCGCCTTGTTCGTCTGATTCTTGGGGCAATTGTCGCAAAAAGGCATCAAGGTGAAAATGTAAAAAGTGTAATTTTAACGTCATGGATGCACCGATTTTATATAGATATGAAAATATTTAAATAGACAATAATAAGTACCAGATCTAATTTTATCATCGCTGAGTTTTGGAAAGATGGTTTTCAAACATTCAAAAGCGCCATCCACATCTTTGACTACCACTTTTACACAATCAACCAATAATATATGTCGGCGCACGGAAGTTATTTAGTTCAAATTGGCGCTAAATCTGAAGTCAGCACCAATAACCAGTCAGCAGATCAGGAGACACGCTAAGTGGGAGGTCGGTTGGGAGGGGCAGAGAAGATACCGTCATTTTGGAGAGACGGCGGTTAATCAGTTCTGGCTTAGCGACCTACGTTATCGTGTCTTGAAACGTGTTGCATAACACACACCTGAACTGCAATTACAGTGTTTAGCAGTTGCATAATATTCTGTGTATTTATAATTGTGATAAAGACATTCGATTAGTGTTATTTTCTATAATTTAAAGATCTTGTGAAGTTAATGAAAAGAGCAGTGTGTGATTTTGTAATTGTAACTTAATGATTAATGTTGATAAACGGACAATATTGTTGATTTGTGTTTGTTTTATGCATTGCTTGCAGAAGTATGTTGGTGGACAAGTAAAATAAGCGAATATGAAGATGAAGGCGCCGAAGACCCGGATTACACTAGATATGAAGGACACACAGAAGTAGATTTGCCATTGAATCCTGTATCTAACTCAGATTCAGAGAATGATGAATTTGAACCACCCTCGCGAAGAATGAGATTATCAGAACTATAGGCGTCAAATTCAACGGATGTCAAAAATTAACATATTTTTATCTCTTTTTCATACATACATAATAACCATAAATACATATTTTCTATGTAATGACAACTATAAAATGAATTTGAAAACATTTGTTTAATTCGAAATAAAGTGAAAAAGAAAAAAACAACATATTTGTGGATGTGTAGCCAAGTTATTGATCAAAAATGGTAAAAAATGGTTAATAAAATGAGCATTTATACGATTTTGAGGCACTTTTTTTGGGTATGTTTTGGATTTTTTTTCTCCCATTCAAAACCTACAACTTTGCTGAAGACACAAAAACAATATTGCCTACGGTCTACCAAGATATAGCCGTCTTAAAATATCGAAAAAGTGCTCCAAATCCAGTTTGAGCCAAAAAATATATGATGTCAAAAAATGACACCCTGAGCCAAATTGGCAAAACGAATGATGCAGAATTTCTAGTTTTGGTAAGTACTTTCAGCAGCGATCCTCAAAACTTATGCCCGAATTTATGTGTTGCACTGTATTATCAATCAAAAATATATACATTGTATTAAAAAAACATAACTTTGATTTGTAACGCACTTATGGGACACCCTATATAAATGTAACTATTTTTAAAATATGCGGCTTGTCAAACCTGACAACTTTTGTATTGTTTTCTTCCATTTGTTATAATAAATGAAATATTGAACAGTCTTGGGACATCCTGTATGTGAATTCTATTTTCATTTGTGCAAAATCAGTTTTCGTCAATATGAACTTATGTTTCATAAGTGTGAATTTAACTGTAAAAGGTATTAGCCATTTTTGACGAGTGTTTAAGAAAGTAATTGTAGAAAATACAAGCATTAATAAGTGTTATAATATTCTTATGTAGTACATACTGGAACCGGAAGTCCGGCCGGAAGGAACCTGCCGAGCCTCTGTACCGGTATAATGAAGCAGTCCCGGTCGAGCGTAGAAAGTGATATGGGCTCGCTCCGGCTCTGCTTCATCCCGGAAACGGGAGACGTTGCGTTGCTAGGGTTAGCCGTCCCTGCGGTGCCCACGGAATTTACTGATGAAGAACCAAAACTCACCTGCAAACAAATAAATACATACCAAAATTGATATTAATTAAATATTATTCGGAGGTGTGAATTTTTCGGGTCACGGTTGTGACCCACGTGAGCGTGAGAGATTTTCAAATCTTGAATCGTGAGTCAAATTAAAACCACCGTGCGTGACCGTGCGTCAGTACATTTTTCTCGTGCGTGAGTCCGTGAGTATATATATTTAGGGTGCTTTTTTTTTGCGACTATTTTTTTTTTTTCACTCCCACCTCAAAATTTTCTTGGAAATACCTCAAAAAAAACTCCCTGAAAATTTGAGCCCTTAATATTAATATTAAGTACTCGCTTTCAGCGTTTAAAGATTTCCCATTGAAAATACACGTAAACTTGAACTTTTTTTTTTTTACTTTTTATAGCTCAGAGGCATTTTATCCTATTTGAACGTTTGAAAAACCAAATTACGCAGAATTAAATGTTCTATAAAAGTATTTATTGCAACGAAACTGTAACTTATAAGGGTGAGACAGTACAGGTGATTAAAGTCAAATTTTTCATGAATTTCTTGTTTTTTCATTGTTATTTCATAAATGGCTGAAAATACAGAAAAAGTTTAAATAAAAAAGTTGTAGCAAATTCAATTTTCTTCAAAAAAGTTCCTGAGCATCAAATCTCTATTATTGATATTTTTCAAGATAATAAGCTTTTTGTTTTTTATGATTTACGATTTTCATGAACATAAAGAACATCTATTTGAGGTTATTTACCTCTTCTTTTCTTCTTGACTTTGAAAAAGTAGATAATAACTTAAAAAAAAAATTGTTTTTAATAATTAGAGTCACGAATTCATGAAAATCGTAAATCATAAAAAACAAAAAGCTTATTATCTTGAAAAATATCAATAATAGAGATTTGATGCTCAGGATCTTTTTTGAAGAAAATTGAATTTGCTACAACTTTTTTATTTAAACTTTTTCTGTATTTTCAGCTATTTATGAAATAACAATGAAAAAACAAGAAATTCATGAAAAATTTGACTTTAATCACCTGTACTGTCTCACCCTTGTAAGTTACAGTTTCGTTGCAATAAATACTTTTATAGAACATTTAATTCTGCGTAATTTGGTTTTTCAAACGTTCAAATAGGATAAAATGTCTCTGAGCTATAAAAAGTAAAAAAAAAAAGTTCAAGTTTACGTGTATTTTCAATGGGAAATCTTTAAACGCTGAAAGCGAGTACTTAATATTAATATTAAGGGCTCAAATTTTCAGGGAATTTTTTTGAGGTATTTCCAAGAAAATTTTGAGGTGGGAGTGAAAAAAAAAAATAGTCGCAAAAAAAAGCACCCTAATATATATATTTTTAAACTTATTTGATTTTTTTTAATATCTGAACTAATAATGCATAAATATAATAATAGTGCGAGAGCTGATGACATATTTTTCTGCCCCATCTGAGCACTAGGCAGACTTACGGAAATCGTTTATTCATGTGTTGTACATCATGGGAAAAATAGTCCCAACCCCCACACCCGGGGATAAAGGGGTTTAATTCCTTAGTGAACATGTAAAGAAAAAGTGCATTTTTGCCCCATGTGAGCACTAATAAAATCACCACAGGGAGTTAGTTTATGAAAAGTTAGATAGTGAAAGTGCAATGGGCAGACGCGTAGGGTGGGGATAAGGGGCAGGCAGACGCACTCAAAGATGCAATATTTTTTTTGAAAATTGCCCCATTTGAGCATTGATGAATTTTGGAGGGATGGCAGTTTTTGATCTGTAGATGATCGAAAAAACAAAGGCAGACGCGTAGGATGGGGATAAGGGACGGGCAGACGCGCTCAAACATGTAATTTTTTTAATGAAAATTGTCTCATTTGAGCATTGATGAATTTTTCGAAGGATGACAGGTTTTAATCTGTAGATGACCGAAAAAACACAGGCAGACGCGTAGTGTGGGGATAAGGGGAGGGCAGACGCAATTGAAAGTGGCAAAGGGTTGTAAAATTTTTAAAAACATTGTATCTTTGGTACTAAATATTCCACCGATGATATCAAATATGTTTTAGAATCATCTAAGTAAGAAGAAAATATGTCTCTTGTAGTTTTTTTGATGTTAAGTACCGTTTTGCTGAAATTTGTAAATTTATAAAACTCAAAGTCCCAAGGTCCTGAGTTCGAATCCCAAAGAGTTCTGTTTTATTTATTTATTTTTTGTTTTTTGTTTATTACACAGAATAAGAAGAATATAATTAAAATATAATAAAAAAAAATTTCAGCGCCTACTTTTTTACACGTTTAATATTTTTTTTTAGATTTTCATATTAATGAAATTTTTCCTTTTCGTGTTAGTTGGGGGTAAACAAATGTGTTTTCAAAGAACTAATGTGTTATCCAGAGAGTCATTGCGGACAACTTCAAGCAAAAAAAATATTTACAAAACAACCCAGTTAAAAAAATAGGATAACACTTTCAATTGCGTCTGCCCATCCCTTATCCCCACACTACGCGTCTGCCTGTGTTTTTTCAGTCATCTACAGATTAAAACCTGTCATCCTTCGAAAAATTCATCAATGCTCAAATGAGACAATTTTCATTAAAAAAATTACATGTTTGAGCGCGTCTGCCCGTCCCTTATCCCCATCCTACGCGTCTGCCTTTGTTTTTTCGATCATCTACAGATCAAAAACTGCCATTCCTCCAAAATTCATCAATGCTCAAATGGGGCAATTTTCAAAAAAAATATTGCATCTTTGAGTGCGTCTGCCTGCCCCTTATCCCCACCCTACGCGTCTGCCCATTGCACTTTCACTATCTAACTTTTCATAAACTAACTCCCTGTGGTGATTTTATTAGTGCTCACATGGGGCAAAAATGCACTTTTTCTTTACATGTTCACTAAGGAATTAAACCCCTTTATCCCCGGGTGTGGGGGTTGGGACTATTTTTCCCATGATGTACAACACATGAATAAACGATTTCCGTAAGTCTGCCTAGTGCTCAGATGGGGCAGAAAAATATGTCATCAGCTCTCGCACTATAATGTTTTAAAACGAATTTTGACATTAAAAAAATAGTATTAAAAATAAATGTTCTTTTAGAAGCACTTTCACATAGTCAGTATTGCCAACTGTATCAGAACACCAAAAAAAGATTTAAAAATGCATTGTAGCTTTATTTTCTTATTGTTTTGTTTGCTATTACTGTACTAGAATGTAATTTAGAAGAAAATAATATGAATATATGTAATATATACTACACGTAGAAATATTAATTTTCATCATTTCAAAATTTAATTTACAACAATTAGTTTAAATTGGGTCACGAGCGTGACCCGCCGTGCGCGATCGGGCGTGAGTAAAAAATAGAATTCGTGAGCGTGCGTGATCGTGAATACTTTTTTGTAACCGTGAGTGAGCGGGCGTGACTAAAAATTTTTCTCTCGTGAGCGTGCGTGATCGTGAGCAAAAATTACTCACGCGCCCAGCTCTATCTCAATTCACCCAATATACAGCACAGTGAAACTTCGATCTAACGCTCTTGAGCGATCGGATCAAAAACGCGTTATAAAGGGAATAGCACAGTAGGCGGGAAATAGAAAATAAATATTTTTCCTAAAAATATATTTAAATAAAGAATTATAATTTTATCCTTAATATACTATATAAAGCTTAACGTCTGTCTGTCTGTCTGTCTGTCTGTCACTCGAGAACCACTTATCCGATTTGCGTGGTTTCTTTTTTAATTTATAGGTAAGTTCTCTGGCCAGGTTATAGGCTATATTTTGTTACGTTAGGTAACATAACAACTAAGCAGTGACGAAATAGTAAATCAAGTCGGAAAAAAGTTTGCAATACGCTGCCTAAATAATCTAGTAAAGAGTTGTGTAGAATTATAACATCTAAAATAAAGTCGCGAAAACATATGTCTAACTTTTATATTTAAGCCACAATAACTGCTTTTATGTTACAAAGAAAATTCATAAATCCAATAAATTTTAAGAAATGTTTGTTTAAAAATTATCATAAAAATTGGATTTTACTTTTTATGATAATGTTTAAACGAACATATCTTTAAAAATATTCGATCTATGAATAGAGCACTTGGGATCTTTTTTGTAAGAAATTTAATTCTCTATGATATGCTGCTGTAAGAACTTAAAATAAATAAATTTTTCAACGAGATATTCACGCATAAGTAAAAAAGTAATTTTTCCCATTTTTTTTTGCGCCGTCCACAGGTTTGATCTATGAGTCAGAAATTTTGGGACAGTTAACATTTCATCCAAAGTTAAAATATAGGCCTGCGGGACCGAAAAAAAAATATAAAAAAAACATCCTATAACATACGTTACAATTATGTCATAAAATATTTTCTAAAAGTTTGTAATAAACAATACAAAAGTAAACAAAATAGAACATTATTTATAATTTTTTCACGATAAATAGGGATCCGATATGAAAACTTTGAGTGCCAAACCCAAAAAACTGACCATTTTCCCAAAAAACTGACTTTAACTGACTGGGTTACAAAAAACTGACTTTTACTGATTTTACTGACCAATTTTGATTGAATTTTCAACGTTATAACGATCTTCAGAGATCTTTGTAAATCGTTGTAGATCTTTGCAGGTCTCCACAGATCAAAAACCAGTGAAAAAATATGATGTCTCAAAATGCAGATCTATCAAGATTTGATTTGATCACTTCTGAAGTGAAACAAAATACATATCTTTCATGTTTTTTGACAGTTAACGATACACATTCATACTTTAATTTTTTCTACTAGATGCGCTTATGAATAACCATTTTAAATACTTACATCATTTGAACTGTACGATACAACACGGACTTTAAAAATGAAAAAAGTGTGTTTCATTTTTAACCTCTAATTTGGGAAAAAGTGAAACAGGTAAGGGAAAAAGTGAAACAGGCCTCTAATGCAAAATATTTCTCAAAAATTAAAAGAAAAGCTACTAAGGCAACTTTGATTTATCTTCTTTGTGGCATATCCATGTGAACTTGTAACTTTAATTAATATCTGAGCTATACAGAAAGTTATGTGCAAAAGAATTAAAATTTAATTCACACGTTTTGACATCGATTAACAGGGAAATCTGTAGGGGTGACACATCACTTATTAGGCGATTCCTATTTTCAGGTCGCTTTAAAAGACCTTTAATGATGATGTCAGTTTTTATAATTCTTCTATAAACAAATTAGTTTTTTAGTTGCAAGCTGTTTCACTTTTACCCCATTTATTTCGTGTTTCATATTTACCCCACTCGACCCTATACTTACTTGTCTGGCAACGCCCGATGTGGGTGTAGGTGGCGGCTGCAGTAAGGGCGGCGATGTCGCGGGAGCGGGAGACGAAGGCGCGGTGCAGACCCCCAGGTCCGGCGGCCAAGGTATAGACACTGACGGGTTACGAACAACTAGCGGTTGCTGAGGTAAGGTATCTAGCTCGAATCCTGATGCAAGAGCTGATGTTGGTCCCAATGAAGTTAGGACTGGTCCGCATCTTGGTTCTAATTTAAGTGTAAATTAATTAATCTCTAAGAAAATATATTCGATTATTTTTCCTAATTTAAATTTGTGATAGCGGCACCAGTGGCATAGTATGAAAAATTTTCGGGGGGGGGGGGGATAAGCTTAATAAATAATATATTATATAATCGAATGACTTCTCTGTTTTTTATTTTTTGATCATATAGTTAGCTGTATCTAGTACGATGACTAAAAAAAAAAGGTAACACAATAGAAAATTAACTGATAAGAGTTACTGAAGATCTTTTTTTAGTCCTAACTAAGTACAGTTAACTATATGACCAAAAAAAAAAAAAAGGTAATTCAATTTACAATTATAATAATAATTTCACATATTTTAAGAACATTAAATATTTCGGGGGGGGGGGGGGGGAAGTATAATCAAAGAACTGGTCATATAAGTAAAAATTATAATAATAACTTCACATATTTTAAGAACATTTAATATTTCGGGGGGGGGGGGGGGGTCGACCCCCCTCCCCGTTCCTACGCCACTGGGCGGCACTTCACATGGTGATACGAGACAAATATTTGTCATGTTTGTACAAGTATAAATGTTCATATTGGCTTAGTTTGCTATGTATTGCCAAATATGGCTAACACGCAAATATCAATCCGTCGAAAGTCGGTTTTTGAACGTGCATCAAAGGGTTTCAATACGCAAATATCTGTCTTTACCCTCCCACCTGGCTTTCTCAATTAGTCCAATTCTTATAAATATAAAACATAATCGTTATTATAATTTTTGGTTTATAATAGGGTGACCCTTTTTTAAGAAGGTAATGCGGGGCGGAATTTTTTGGGGAGGGGGGGGGGTAAATAATTTTTTTGGGGGGTATTAGAAAGATATTTTAGGAGGGGTACTAGGATTTTTTTTTTTAACAATAATAAGTTTATTGCAATTAAAATATTTTTTAATTAAAAAAATTATTAAATTAATTTTATAATGTTCATTAATAATTTTTCACTGTCTATCTGCATTATTTGTCTAATAAAGTTTGAACACCATGTGTGGATGACCAATTTGATATATTCACAAACATAACAAATATTTTAGAGAAGATTAAGTTTTATAATTTTTATCATAATCATTTTTAACGTAAAATCATAGCCGTTTTGGAAATATGTATGTTGAAAACTATTGTTACGCCGATTTTTCGCTGCGTTCTCAAAACTACCCTTTACTTTGAGCAACGATTGCGAGAGTATGCTGGGAATTAACCGAATAGTGCACATGACATTTTTTACGTAGAATTTTATGTAGAATCTTTAATTCTTGTAATATTTTTTTCTCCGAACAACGGTTCGGATGAAATATGGGAAAAACTGGGATAAATTTCATTCCGGGGGTAGTTTTTTACGTGAAAGGGGATGTTCCATCCACGATTTAGGTGGGAACTTTTCGGTCTCTTATTCTGAACCTTACTGAGAGTTCGTGGACAAAGTATCAAAACTTTATAATTTTTTTTCTTCTATTTGGCGAATTTTAATCTAAATACCGTGGACTATTTGTCACATCTACATCACCAATACGCATTACCATGTGAAGTGCCGTCTTGATATAAGTCAAATAAATATTTGTCAGAAAACTTAAATACTAATAATGCTTCAAATCACACAAAATAAGTTTATATTCTTGTTCTATAAATAAAAATAAGATAAAAAGTTAATATAAATATACCTCCTAATACTTATCATCATAGTTATAGCCAGCTGTATTACTAAAGGTATATTTATATTACCTTTTCATCTTATTTTTAAGTATATAACAAGAATATAAACTTATTTTGTGTAATTTGAAGCATCCGTATTAAGTAAAATTCTGCAGTGCTTTCTTTTTTTCGATATTATTCGAAAACGAATCTTATGGCAAATGAACAAAGTATATTTTTGTGTATTTTGTATCATATAATCTTCTACAAGAACCCAACTCAGGAAAAAATTAAAGAACAAAAGAATACTTGATAAAAATCGGTGGTCCTCCCACTGGCCCCATTCACCTGGTCTAAATTATTATTATTTGATACTGGAAATCGATAACACTTATTAATACCAAACCCTGTATCAAATTTCATAATTGTAGCGTAATGAGTTCTCTAGATATTAAATATTAAATAAACACTAATTTTGGGCAAAAGACTGTAGCTCCCTCACGAAGAATTTTCGGACATAGGTTCACAAATGTTTTTTGCTTAAAATTACATCCTCGATTTACTGTTAATTTTTTTTACACTAGTTGTAAATCAAATCAGGCCCGGAATTAGAAATTGTCCGCCCCTAGGCAGTAGCGAAAATTGCCACCCTCCTCCCCTCGAAACTAACAGTTTAAGTCATAGATGTCAAAATATAAAACTCAGGATCTTTTTTTTTTTGTTGCGTCAGTTTAAAATTTTATAAATTTTTATAATGTTACATTAGGAAACATTAAAATTGAAAACCTTTTTTTTTAGTCATGCTTGAGTTACTTGTATAGAGAAATTATTGCTTATGGGTTGAAACCTACGTCTCGATTTTCGGATGGCAAACTCATCGATAATGGAATTAAAATCAAATTCAATTCCCACGAATATAACAAGTTTTCAAAGTTTCCACCAAAATTTGCCGCCCTTCAATTCTTGCCACCCTAGGCAGCTGCCTACTCTGCCTGCATGGTAAATCCGGGCTTGTATATGACTCATAAATTGCTATGAGTTATGACGTTGCAGCAAATGAGTGATATGTGTTGGCTACGGAACCCTAAACAAATCTGTTTTTCGGATTGTAGGGGTCTTGAAACGTAAAGCACGGTGCTCTGGAAGCCAACTTTAATAAAAAAATTGATTATCTCTGATTTTTTTGTACAATTCAATTCTTTAGCATTTAAGGAACATTTTAAGACCAAAAAGAAAAAAATCGCCTTGGCGCTTTTTTAATAATTCATAAAATAAGAAACCGTATGCAGATTTATAACGCGAATTTTATTAGCATTTATTGTTTATTAACTTTTTACTCTACATAATAAACAAACAAATAAAAATAATTGGGATTCGAACTTGAGACCCTTAGTTTACAAGAAAAAAAAATCATATATTGGGATTCGAACTCGGGACTCTTAGTTTACAAGATATGTTATAATTTTTTGTAAATTTTAAAATATCAACCAAACGGCACATTATATCGAAAAATCACGAGATACAATAATTTGGTTTTATTGAGAGGATTCTAAAACATATTTGATATTATCGATCCAATAATTAGTACCCGAATTAAGAATTATTTTCAATTTTATTATAAGACCTTTTTCTTGCGGACTCTCTAGCCTTTCAGGTATTCTTCCGATCTTTTTGAAACTTGGTAGAAAAATCGATCTTGTAAATACTTCAGTTAAGTTCGTTTGTTAGTGGAATCTTTATGAACTTCGAAATGGCGACCGTTCAAAATTGAAAATAATTCATATCTCGGGTATTAATTATCGGATCGATAATATAAAATATGTTTTGGAATCCTCTTAATAAAAGCAAATTATTGTGTCTTTTGTGATTTTTCGATATTAAATACCGTTTGGTTTATATTTCAAAATTTACAAAAAATTATAAGAGATCTTGTAAACAATGGGTCCTGAGTTCGAATCCCAATTATTATTTTTTTTTTTTTGTTTATTTTGTGGAGTAAAGAGTTAATAAACAATAAATAATACAAATAAAACGGCCAAGTGCGTGTTGGGCACGCACTTGATAGGTGTCCGTAGTCATTACAATTTATAAACAAGAGTTATTTCAACGGACGCTCTGATAACATTTAAATGCAAATATATCGTGACTGAAGAGTTAAAATCAAAAGGTCATATAACATTTTTTGTTGTATTTTGGGAAACCTATCTAATGACATCCCACTCAATGGGTTAAATGAAACTAATTGTGAGTTCATTTTTCAGTCTATGGGAGGGGGGGGGGGGGTCCAAAATAATTTTGACAGTGTTCGTTATAATTTTCAGTGAAAGTACTAATTAAAAGATGTATTCTTGAATTTTTTTCAGATTTTTTGAATAGATAGTTTAGAAATTAGGGTGGGGGGGACGCTTTGATCACGACTTTGAACGCAAATATATCGTGACTGACTGGGTTAAAATCAAAATGTCATATTACATTTTTTATTGCAATTTAGGGGACCTATCTAAAGACACCCCACTTAATGGATTAAGTGATTTTTTTTTTTGAAAATACTTTTCAGGCTATGGAAAGGGGGTCCAAAAAAATTTATTTTTTTCAAAAATATTATCATTTCTGTTTTTGGGTTATCAGTCTTTGTCCGTATACCAAATTTCATCTTAATCGGCTTAAAATTTTTGAGGACGGACGGAAGGACATGGCGAAACTATAAGGTTTCCTAGTTTTCTACGGAAACCTAAAAATCGCGTTCTGACTTGTAGACGATTTATGTATTTTTTTGTTTTATGAGTTATTAAAAAAGCGCCAAGGCGATTTTTTTCTTTTTGGTCTTAAAATGTTTAAATACTAAAGAATTGAATTGTACAAAAAAATCAGAGATAATCAATTTTTTTATTTAAGTTGGTTTCCAGAGCACAGTGAAAGATTCATTAAAATTTAACAATGTAATGAAAAGTAAAAACATTACAATTACAAAAATATAACTCGTTTGTACAATCACGCAAGTTCGTTCAATAATAAGATTCGATCGCTTTTTGTCTGAACGTAATCAAGCACACAGCTTCTGTTTTACTTCAAAGCGTACTTGATTAATTTAACTTTTTGTGTGCACCATTCCTCATCAGTGTTCCAAAACGACGACGCAACGGTAACGCGATGCGACATTGTTTTCAGTGACAACTGTGCCAACTGTTTGACAAATGTGAACAATGTATGTTTATGTAAATTACACTTATGATGTGATTAAATAGATCATTAGTTAGTGCAACAGCTTATGTGATTAGTGTTGACATGTGTATTCAGGCGCGTACTCACGAGCTGGGAGACGTATTTATTACTATTTATTTAAAGTATTTTCAGCAGTCAAGAAAAGTAGATATACAGGTGAGTCATATCAGGTGGAACAAACTTGAACCGTGGATTGAGAAAAATATTTTAAGCAAAAATCATTATATAAACATGTGTCCGGAAATTTGTCATAAGGGGGCTACAGCCCTCCAAAAATTTTAATCAAAATTAGTTTTTATTTAATATCTGGAGACCCCATTATGCTAAAGTTATGAAATTTGATACGGGGTTTAGTATTTATAAGTATTATTGATTTCCATAATTTAGACTATGGCTGTATGGGGCCAGTAGGCCCATCGATTTTTATCTAGTATTTTTTTGTTCTTTAATTTTTTCCTGTATTAGACATTTGAATAAGACTGTATGAGACAAAATACACAAAAATATACTTAGCTCATTTATCATAGGATACACCGTTTACGAGCAGTATCGATGCAAAAGAAAGCATGCAGAATTTTACTTAATACGGATGCTTCAAATTAAACAAAATAAATCTATATTCTTGTTCTTTGATTAAAGGTATGAAAAAAGTTCATGTGCATATATCACCTAACACGTGTCCTCTTAGACCTATAGCCAGTTCTATTAATGTTGCAAGTAATTTACTAACATAACTAGAAAGCGATACTTAAAATGGCTATTTATTGGTAAGGATGAATTTTTGGAGGTATATTTTTATTATTATTTTGTTTTATTTTTTATCATAGAACAAGAATATAAAAATATTTTTTGTGATTTGAAGCATCCGTATTAAGTAAAATTCAGCATGCTTTCTTTTGCATCCATATTTCTCGAAAAAAGTTTATCCTATGATAAATGAGCAAAGTATATTTTCGTGTATTTTGTCTCATACAGTCTTATTCAAATGTCTAATACAGGAAAAAATTAAAGAACAAAAAAATACTAGATAAAAATCGATGGGCCTACTGGCCCCATACAGCCCTGGTCTAAATTATAATTGGTTAATACTGGAAATCAATAATACTTATAAATACTAAACCCCGTATCAAATTTCATAACTTTAGCATAATGGGTTCTCTAGATATTAAATAAAAATTAATTTTGATTAAAATTTTTGGAGGACTGTAGCCCCCTCATGACAAATTTCCGGACACATGTTTATATTATAACTTTATTATAACTGAACACCACTGATTTTAAATGTAAGCAATTAAACTATCTGCTATCTACATTTGATTTAACTTGTACGGTCAAAGAAGCTACTAGAAAAACAGCTGGCTCTGAAACACTAATTGACAACATTATAACAAATATTAAAGCATTTTCTATAAAAAATATAGTAACTGCACTATCAGATCACGATGCTATTGAAATTTCTATCAACAATGATGCTATAAAAAATAATAATAATATTATTTACAAATATATAAGATCTTATAATGATGAAAACCAGTACTTATTCAATTATTTATTAAATAATGAATGCTGGCAATCGGTGTTTCAGAACAGTGACATAAATATAAGCTTTAAAAATTTTCATGATTTAGTGTCATATTATTTTAATATTGCGTTCCCGAAAAAAATTATAAAAATTCAAAATAAAACTAATTCTGTTAAAGATTGGATAACCAATGACATAATTGATTTATCAATACAAAAACGCAATTTGTACTTATTATTAAAAGATTTTCGGAAATGTAATATTGATGATACTATTTTGAAAGAAAAATATAAAAATTTATGTAAAAACATTACAAAGCAGACTCAGATTTCAAAATATAATCACTACAATAATTTACTGAACAATTCAGATAATAAATCAAAAACAGTTTGGAATATTATAAATAAATTTAAGGATAAAAAGGGCACAAATTCTACATTAATTGATAATATGACCGTGTCTGAAGTTCAAAACACTGCAAATGAATTCAATAGTCATTTTGTAAATGTTACATCAAATCTAAACCTTAAAGAACCAGACAGTAATATTAAATTTAACAATATTAATAACTGTAACAGTATTTTCTTTTACCCTTGTGATGAAGCCGAGCTCATCAATATTTGTCATTCATTAAAAAATAAACGTTCTGTTGGATGGGACGATATACCTACTTCATTAGTAAAAATTCATTGTCAATCATTGGTCACCCCATTGTGTTATATTATAAATAACTGTCTTCTTCAGGGTTCATTTCCTGATCTTTTAAAATTATCCATTATAAAACCACTATATAAAAAAGGTAATAAGGATCACTACGAAAATTATAGACCTATAGCACTTTTATCCATATTCGACAAATTATTCGAAAAGGTCATCTATTGTAGGATTAACAACTACATAAATAAGTACAATTTTTTGTTCAACAATCAACACGGATTCCGATCGGGTCACTCTATTAATTTAGCAATCTATGAAACAATTAACAGTATTCTAAATGCCTGGAACCAAAAACACTTATGTATTCTCGCTTTATTCGATATGTCAAAAGCATTTGACTGCATCAACTTAGACTTATTATGCAATAAATTACATGAATACGGTATACGAGGTGTATCCCTTAATCTTATAAGATCTTATTTATCTAATAGAAAACAAATCGTACAACTGAATACTACAATAGATGGTGTCCAACAATCTATTTTTTCAAATTCTATGGATATAGCTAATGGAGTTCCCCAAGGTTCCATATTAGGCCCACTATTTTTTATACTGTACATAAATGATATAAATATGCATATAAACGACAAAACAGTACTATTTGCAGACGACACTTCAATTGTCTATACTGCTATACACAAGGAATCTTTGATTGACCATATGAATACTTCCATCACTAATATTTCTAAATGGTATGATAACAACAGCTTAAAACTAAATGTTAAAAAAACTCAACTTATCAAATTTGGCAACTATGGAACGAATGATAATAGTATAACTTTACCTAATCATGGAAATCTAGAATTATCTACAGTGGTGAAATTTCTAGGGTTATATATAGACAAAAAATTAGCATGGAAGGAACATATTAACAATCTCATAAAAACAATTAACAAATACATATACTTAATACGCAACTTAAATAAAACTATACCAAATTTAATACTACTAAATATTTATTATTCTTATGTACAGTCCCAATTATCATATGGAATTATTTTCTGGGGAAACTCAGTCAATGTAAAAGATGTTTTTTTAACACAAAAAAGATGCATTAGAGCCCTTTGTAACATATCTCCACGTACATCTTGTCGCCCCTTTTACAACAAACTTTTTATTCTAACTGTTTTTGATATCTATATTTTAGAATGTGCTATTTTTATTAAAAAATACGAATATCTTTTCGAAAACAATACACGTAATCATGATCACTTCACACGCAATAAACATATTTTACTTCCGCCTTTGGCGACTCTGAATATTTTTCAAAAAGGTCCACTGAGTCAAATAATAAAAATATACAACCATCTACCGATACATATTAAAACTTTACCATATCGCCAGTTCAAAATTCAATTAAAAAAATATTTGTTATCTAAAAATTATTATAGTGTTGATGAATATTTTGAAGACTGACTAATAATAATATTAATGTATTTTTCTTTGTTAGTATACATGTGTGTACCCATGTGTCCACATAATGTATGCATACGTGATTTGTGCAATGTTTTATGTTTAAATTTATTTATTTCATGTTTAACTTCTTTATAAATGACATGTTTCACACTGTATAAACAGTCTATATGAAATAAAACCTATCTATCTATCTATCTATCTATAATGATTTTTGCTTAAAATATTTTTCTCAATCCACGGTTCAAGTTTGTTCCACCTGATATGACTCACCCTGTATATACAGGTTGGGGCATTTAAAGTGTTACAGTTGATTATCTCAGAACCATTGCATATTTGGAAAAAATGTTTCAACCAAAAAATGTTTGGTTGTAAGGGGGTAATCGAATAGTAATATTTATTCGCTATTTTAACGTGGCCTTCAAGGATATTTGAAGGTCAACATCATTTTTTTAAATAGGAACCTATAGTTTTTATTAAGTAATCTTATTTTACGTGAAAAAATACGAATCTTTCATTGAAAACTTTTTTTTGAACTACCCAAGCTTTCCAAGGTATCTTACAAAATAATTCGAGATTTTGAATTTTCAAGAATTTTTTACTCAGAAACCATAAACTTTAGAAAAAAAGTACAAGATACAAAAAATGTTTATTTTGGTCTAATAAAACTTAGAGAATTATTCTAAATTTTTTTTAACATTTCGTACTTTTTTTTGTTTTTGCTAAAATAAAATAAATAAAAAAAGTTTTTAAAAGTTTTTAAATTTTTTTAAATAATTCTCCACGCTTTATTAGACCAAAATAAATATTTTGTGTATCCTGTACTTTTTTTCTAAAGTGTGTGGTTTCTGAGTAAAAAATTCTTGAAATTTCAAAATCTCGAATTATTTTGGAAAGCTTGGGTTGTTCAAAAAAAAGTTTTCAATGAAGGATTCGTGTTTTTTCACGTAGAATAAGATTACTAAATAAAAACTATAGGTTCCTATTTAAAAAAATGATGTTGACCTTCAAATATCCTTGAAGGCCACGTTAAAATAGCAAATAAATATTACTATTCGATTACCCCCTTACAACCAAACATTTTTTGGTTGAAATATTTTTTTCAAATATGCGATGGTTCTGAGATAATCAACTGTAACACTTTAAATGCCTGTATATATTAGGGTGTTTTAAAAAAAAAAAATTCGGTCCCGCAGGTCTATGTTTTAGCTTTGGATCAAAAGTTAATTGTCCCAAAATTTCAGACTCATAGATCAAACCTGTGGACGGCGCAAAAAAAATGGGAAAAATTACCGAATCTTTTTCCCATTTGATTAACATGGGAAAAATACTTTTTTTACTTATGCGTGAATATCTCGTTGATAAATGTATTTATTTTAATTTCTTACAGCAGCATATCATAGAGAATTAAATTTCTTACAAAAAAGATCCCAAGTGCTTTATTTATAGATCGAATATTTTTAAAGATATGTTCGTTTAAACATTAACATAAAAAGTAAAATCCAATTTTTATGATAATTTTTAAACAAACATTACTTAAAATTTATTGGATTTATGAATTGAGCACTTAATTCTCTACAAAATATTCCCCTGAGAAATATTCAAAAAAAATTTTATCATCGAGATATTCACGCGTAAGTAAAAAAGTAATTTTTACCATGTTAATCAAATGGGAAAAAGACTCGGTTTGCGCAGTCCACAGGTTTGATCTATGAGTCTGAAATTTTGGGACAATTAACTTTTGATCCAAAGCTAAAACACAGGCCTGCGGGACCGAAAAAATAAAAAAAACACCCTAATATGTATATTAGGGTGGTCCTTATAGAACGAATTTTGACCGGGCCACCCCCTAAATCAGCTCGAAATAATTAAACAAAATAGTGGAAAAAGTTTCATTTAAAATACACGTGTTTTTTCGATTTTTCAAAGACCTACGTCTTAAACTCTTTGTAAAAATGGATAAATTAAATTTGTGATTCAACGTTGTCTGCTATATGGGTCATTGGGTAATTTCATCAAGAAAATTAAAAAAAAACTTTTTTTGTATAATTTCTGGATAATTTTGTCAGAAAAACGTTTGACAATAAAAACATTGATCTTGAAATAAAAAAAAATTGATTATAAAATTAGTGATTCAACGTTGTCTGCTATATGGGTCATTGGGTAATTTCATCAAGAAAATTAAAAAAAAACTTTTTTTGTATAATTTCTGGATAATTTTGTCAGAAAAACGTTTGACAATAAAAACATTGATCTTGAAATAAAAAAAAATTGATTATAAAATTAGAAAAGATCAATTCATATCAATTTCTAACTGGTGCGACAAATTATTATTTTTCAATTTTAATTTTAGTTTTTCTGACCAAATTTTCCAGAAATTATAAAAAAAAAAGTTAAAATTTTCCCTCGTAGATCTAATCGAGATCTATAATTTGAGATCAAGACTTACTTGGTAGCTGCTCTGAGTGTTAAGATATGCTGATTTTAAATTTACGCTAGCGGGCAAAACTGATTTCTACGTGTTACATCTAGTTTCTGAAATGCCCACTCAGTACCTGAAGCTCTAGATCAGCGATTCTTAAACTAGGGTCCGCAGACCCCCAGGGGTCCGCTGAACTTTTGGCAGGGGTTCGTGAAACATATTTGGTATAAATTAAAGTACTTTTACATTTCTATTTACCAATGATTAATTAGTATTTAACGACCTTCTTTGTTTTTCTGTCAGGAGGGATCCCTGAAAAATAATTGTTCAAAAGAGGGTCCCTAGACCTCATAAGTTTAAGAAAGAAGAAATTGATTATAACTCAGATAAAAATTTGGTCAAGATATACACGAATACACGGGTGTATGCCATGAGGACAGTGGCATCGCTAGGAGAGGGGGGGGAAGTGACACCCGGGGCGGAAATCGAGTGTCATCCCCCCCCCCGGACAAAAAAGTCAATAGGTTCTATTTTTTTTTTACACATTAGATGAGCGTCACCCGTGTGATTTTTCAACGACAGAAAAAATATCATTTCTTAAAAATTAAAAATAAATTGGATTGTAATCACATCCCTTATAGACTTTCAATTTAAAAAAAAAATTTTTTTTTTACATTTTACTCCCTGGATACTTCTTAAAATAACCAAAAAATAAGGTAAATAAACTTTATTTTTTTAACATATTAAACGGGTGTCACCCGGGGCGGTCCCCTCCCCCATGTATTTGATATTAATTGAAACCTGATACATCTAACCGTTCTTGATAAAAAAGGGCAGACAACAAAGTGATCGTATTATTTCTCCGGAAGCTGTAAAAACTATTTTTTACCTTTGCTGAGAAAAAGGGAAAATCATAAAGTACATAATTATGAATAATTCTTTAAAGAATATTTCAAACAATGTAGGTAGGTACTTAAAGTAAATTAAAATTGATTAAACAATATACTAAAAGAAGGGGGTGAAGCGGATACGCACCTGTGTACATTGCAGAAGTCATCAAAATGTCGTGTAATGTTTATTACGTCAATTATATTCGACTGGGGGTAGATAAATATTATGTGAATATACCAGTGACGTAATAAGGGTTGTCTGATGAGTGATATAATAATGTCTATTATAGGGGTTCTCAAAATGTTGTATACTGTTAATGTATTACTATATGGGGGGTGTGCTGGAGCCGGTTCGCGCGAGCCGGTTGTTAAATTATTCCGCGAATAAAAGTTCAGGCCATTTTGCTTCCTCGCAATATTGAAGATACGAGAAGCTTTGTGATCGTTTTAGATTGAGACAAAAAAATGTTCTCCGATTTCAAAATTTTAAATTGATCTTTCCGTTTCACGTCAAGACAAACACTTTTCGTTCCGTGTCTGTCTGTCTCTCCGTCTATCCCCTGAATCCTTGTCTCACGCATACTCATGAATCACTGAACCGATATTATTGAAACTTGGTCGAATGATTGGGTCTGGCTTGAGGATGGTTCCATTTCAAAATCATTAAAATCGTGTGTAAGGGGGAGTTATCTCAAGAACGACACATGTTACGTGAAAATTACATGGTATCTTTTTTATAGAGCATTCAATTTCCTATAATATGGTCTACAACGTTTGTTGTAAAATATTCCCTTACAAAGATTTATTTCAATTTGTTTTAAAAATCGTATTTTGTTTTTCTTTTTAAATTAATATTTACTTTGATATATTATTCATTTTGACGTATTAAATGTCATTTTGACGCTTCAAATGTCATTTTGACATTTGCATAAATTTAAATTTAGATTGAAATTGTCAAAAAATTAAAAATATACGAAAAAATAATCAGATGCGTTTTAAGAAAAAATTCGAACTAATATTTTTTAATAAAATTGTATAAAAATTAAATGGTTAACCAATTCTAAGCAATTTATCTGAACATCGGTTTTTATTTAAATTGTTCAATAATTAACTATCTTTGTGAATTTAGCACGAGGAAGCACTTTGCATTTACTTGGCAGATGTTTTTTTGTTTTAGTTTTGACGCGGTATCTGTTGGTTTCGGTTCGGCTCTACGCTCTATTTGCTCTTTTCCTCAATCCTGCCAATCGTTTTTAAATTTGTATTCCTAAAAATTTAAGAATAAATAATAAAACAGCCAAGTGCGTGTTGGGCACGCACATGATAGGTTTCCGTAGTCATTACGATTTATAAACAAGATTTTTTTATAAACTATTTTAGCTACAGTGTTCGTTATAATTTTCATTGAAGATTTAGATTTTTGCACCGATGATAGTTTAGAAAGTAGAAGGTGGGAGAGGACGCTCTGATAACGACATTTAAATGCAAATATATCGTGACTGAAGAGTTAAAATCAAAAGATCATTTTACATTTTTTGTTGCATTTTAGGAGACCTATCCAATGACCCTCACTCAATGGGATATGTGAAAAAAAAATGTGAGTTCACTTTTCAGTCTATGAGAGGGGGGTTCAAAATAATTTTGACAGTACTAATTAAAAGCTACATTCTCGAATTTTTTCAGATTTTTTAAATAGATAGTTTAGAAATTAAGGAGGGGGGTGCTTTTATCACGACTTTGAACGCAAATATATCGTGACTGAAGGGTTAAAATCAAAATGTCATATAACATTTTTTATTGCATTTTAGGAGACCTATCTAATGACCCCCCACTCAATGGGGTAAGTGAAAAAAAAATGTGAGTTCACTTTTAAGTCCAAAATAATGTTTTTTTCAAAAATCTTATCATTTCTGTTTTTGTGTTATCAGTCTTCGTCCGTATACCAAATTTCATCTTAATCGGCTTAAATTTTTTGAGGACGGAAATGGCGAAACTATAAGGTTTCTAGTGTTCTACGGAAACCTAAAAAAGAGCTTGCAGCGATTCAGCTTTAGCCGCGCTGTTGAATCGCACAGTACGCGAAAGTCACGCTACTAAATCGCCAGTGTGTATAGGTATTGCGATTTACGTATAAAACAATGTAAAATTAATGTAGGCGATAGTCTCGCTGCTAAATGTCGCTAATCTGTATATAAGGGGTCTAAAAGTGCATTCAATCTATTATTTTTTAATTTTCGGTACTTGTGCATTACATCATGTTTTATATGATTTGGTCAGCGGCAGGCAATGTGAGTAAAGGGAACCTTTTCAAGTGATAAAATCGTATTGAATTCAAATTTTGTATATAGTTAGAGAAGATCAAGGGTAGTAAGAAAATAATTTTTTTAGCTGCAGTAAAACCAGGGTTTCCAACCGGAACTGAAACGAAAATCGGAAAAACCGTTATTTTTTGCCGGAACGAAAACCGAAACCGAACCGAATTTAAAATATTGGTTTTTGCGGTTCAGTACATGTTAAAATACGCGCATTAACATAATCTTATTTGCCAATTCAATTGTCGTTCGAACTATTATACAAGTACCATAAAATATTCTAAATTATGGTAGAAAAAAAAAATTTAATGCAAATAATTTTTTTTAATTAATCACTCGGAGTTGAACCGTAAACCGAAAAAACCGTTATTTTTTGCGGAACGAAAACAGGAACCGAACCGAAATATATTTTTTTATTCGAACCGGAACGAAAACCGAAACGAAAACCGAAACGAAAAAAATGACGGTTCGAAGCCCTGGGTTAAACGGTTTAAGGAGGTGAAATACCCCTACGAAAATGTGCAAAAAAATCGTATATTTCAAATAACTCTGAAACTAATGAAGATTTAAAAAAAATCTATAATACAAAATTTTCATGATTTTTTATACTCTTTCAAATGGCAACAGTCGAAACTGTAATATATTACCGCCCGTTTAAATCAATAAAATGTAACCATGTACTGACATACATACATACATTCTTTCAATTAAATTATCTGAGAGATTATGCAATTCTGCATGAGCGTTTAGAATTATTCAAGTCCATTTTAACACACAAAACCTCCATTGTATGATTCAACAAAGAAACCGGATATGAGTGAGAAAGAGAGCGATATAAATTACCGCAAAAACCTCTTTGTCTAACAGATATTTCTTCCGTCTGGTAAAATTCATAATCCAGTTGGATTAATACTACCCTTAACTGTGTTTGTAATATATATATGTATGTACGTATATGGACATACATAAGCGTCTGACGATTGCAATTAGGGGGTGTAAGTGAATTATATCTAGAGTCGCATACAGAAGTGGTCGCAAACTTAGTAGGCTCTTCCCATTTGATTATTATTCGCAGCGTGCGCGATGACAGAGCCGACTAGCGGTTACAACTAGGGCGGGCTTTGACATAGCTGTCAAAACGAAAAGCACATAATTAAACAAATAATTTCAATAAAATATAGTAAAAAATTAACTTTTTAGTTGATTCTTTATAACAATAGTGTGGTTAATCATGTTGACCTTTCTATTTTAAGTTAAAAATGAGCCCGCCACAAGTTTCCTCTTTGGCCACATCGTGCGCTGCGATCGATTTCGTTTCCTCCACTACCTACTTCGCACTCAACCAATAATATTTAAATCATTTTTCCATGTACCAAACGAAGACAGATATTTTGAAACTCATTTGTTAGATAAAGTAGTACTCTTCGTTTATAGTATCTACTTTTATCTATTTTTATATACAGTCATTTTAATCAACACAGTCAAATATCTCGAAAAGTAAGCGAAATTGAGAAAAACGTTTCAAACAAAAGTTGCTTAGTTTCAAGGGGGCCAAATAATGGTGAACTTGCGGTTGACCTTCAAACCATTTTTCAAAGTCAAATCAAGGTCAAATTTGATTTTTTAAATAAAAACCTATATTTTTTATTGCACATTCGTATTCTACGTGAAAAATTAGTATCTTTAGTAGTTTTTTCTTAAAAATGCTTTCTTCTCTCGGTAGAGGGCGCTGTAAGATTAATCAACGTACTCAAATATCTCGAAAAGTATGAGAAATTGAAAAAATCGTTTCAAACAAAAGTTGCTTGGTTTAAAGGGGGCCAAATAACGGCGACCTTGCGGTTGACCTTCAAACCATTTTTCAAGGTCAACTTTGATTTTTTAAATAAAAACCTATATTTTTTATTGCACATTCGTATTCTACGTGAAAAAATTAGTATCTTTAGTAGACAAAAATTTTTCTTAAAAATGCTTTCTTCTCTCGGTAGAGGGCACTGTAAGATTAATCAACGTACTCAAATATCTGAAAAAAAAGTTGCACCTAATAGCCTATTAAAGTCAAACTACTTTTAGCATTACCCAGAAACAATTTTTAAGCCAAAAGGTAATTTTAAGCAGCTGTTGTAGAAGATCCAAATGTGAGAGGCAAGGGGACTCATTAAAAAAGCACCCTACTACGTCCACGCCGTTGTTTCTGGGTAATGCTTAATGTAATTTGACCCTTGAAACTAAGCAACTTTTGTTTGAAACGTTTTTCTCAATTTCGCTTACTTTTCGAGATATTTGACTGCGTTGATTAAAATGACTCACTCTATACGTTCACGATGAAAGGAACAAATTTGTTTAAAATACAGGTAATTATTTTGTGGAAAAACGCTCGGACCCGTCGATTAGTATTTTTAGTTGCGGATTTTTTGACATAAGAAAATTGTATACAGGGTGTCTGAAGAAGAAAATATACAGTCATCATAGATTTTTTTAAATAGAACACCCTATATATTATACCATGTTTGAATTTTGCAATAAATTCTGAACACTTTTTGTACAGCATATCATACCTCTAAAATCAGTGGTTTTCGGAATAATGATGTTTGGATATTGACGTTTGAAAATTGACATCTTGAAATACACATAAGTCAAATAAAATGTATAAATTGAAAAAATAAACTTTGAATATTTTTTAGAAGTCAACAAAAACATCCTGGTATTGCAAAAAAAAGAAAAAAAGAAGAAGAAAAAAAAAAGAAAAAAAATTGTTCCTTTCATCGATGAAAGGAACAAATTCGTTTAAAATTCAGGTAATTATTTTATGCAAAAACGCTCGGACCCGTCGATTAGTATTTTTAATAACGGATTTTTTGACATAAGAAAATTGTATACAGGGTGTCTGAAGAAGAAAGTATACAGTCATCATAGATTTTTTTAAATAGAACACCCTATATATTATACCATGTTTGAATTTTGCGATAAATTCTGAACACTTTTTGTACAGCATATCATACCTCTAAAATCAGTGGTTTTCGGAATAATGACGTTTGAAAATTGACGTTTGAAAATTGACATTTTGAAATACACACAAGTCAAATAAAATGTTTAAATTGAAAAAATACACCTTGAACATTTTTTTAAAAGCCAACAAAAACATCCTGGTATGGCAAAAAGAAAAAAACATGGAACTTTTTTGTTCCTTTTTTTCTTTTTTTTGCAATACCAGGATGTTTTTGTTGGCTTTTAAAAAAATGTTCAAAGTTTATTTTTTTAATTTAAACATTTTATTTGACTTGTGTGTATTTCAAAATGTCAATTTTCAAACGTCATTGTTCCGAAAACCACTGATTTTAGAGATATGATATGCTGTACAAAAAATGTTTAGAATTTATCGCACAATTCAAAAATGGTATAATATATAGGGTATTCTATTTAAAAAAATCAATGATGACTGCATATGTTTTTCCTGAGACACCTTGTATACAATTTTCTTATGTCAAAAAATCCGCAACTAAAAATACTAATCGACGGGTCCGAGCGTTTTTCCACAAAATAATTACCTGAATTTTAAACGAATTTGTTCCTTTCATCGTGAACGCACTGTATAAGCTCCGCCCTAGAAAAAGATAACCGATGATGTTTGTCTTAATATTTTCGAATTTGTTGTAAGTGAATATGACCTTTAGGGTGTCAGACGACTTCTGAAGTCCATAGTACATAATGTACTAAAAGACAATTTGTACATTTTATTTAAAAATATCACTTATATAATATTTTCTCTGATATGGACCTGACTTAATTAAATTATTCACATAACCATAACTAATTTTACGGACCTAAGTCCTAAGATTTCGAATAGTGAAAATCCCATGAAAATCGGTTCAGTAGTTTATTTGTTAAGTCGGAGCAAACAGACAATATTTTTAACCAATCAAAACTGATTATTGTCCAAAAAGATCGTATGAGCTCATTTTTTTTCCAAAATTTCAATTGTATACATATTTATAGATACCTATATTATCGATTTAATTTTATAAAAAATATATTTCTGAGATCTATAAATGCAAAATTTTCTGTCGAAGTAACTTGAAACCATGTAAGCAGAGCTGGCACAAGTAGTCAGTGAAATTACTTGAAGTGCAAGTACCAAGTGGGTCATTCTTAGTCAACTCTATCAGAGAAAAACGCTACTTTTACGGATTTTCATAATATTCACATATGTTGTTAAACTTGCTCAAAAAATATAAGCTTCATTCATCATTTCGCAAAATTTTGCGTTTTTTGAAAATTACACGTATTTTAATTTTTGAAGAGATGGCGCATATGCATTTAAATAATAATTTTTATCTCCGGATGTACTTATCGTAGCGAAATGATTTTTTTTTTAGTTTGGTTCACAAAAGAACGGTCTTTTTGGACATTTTATCCGTTTTTAAGTAAAACAAAAATTTAAATTATTTTTTGTAAAATAATTTTTTTTTTTGAAATTTGAAGATGTGGTCAGGTGTTTAAAAATCTGAAAAAAATCACAAATATTGCTTATAGTATTCTCTATCATCTCTGCAATTTTTAAGGTGGACATATTTGTAACGGCTTCAAAAAAAATATTTTAAGATTGCTATATAGAGGTCACGCGCACTATACATTGATATGCCGTAATGAATTCGGATGTAAATGTTAAAATTATTGTTGTTTGTGTGTAATCTATAGAATTAGTAAATAGATTTAGAAATAAAGTAATCATACAGTGGGTTTCAAACTGTTTGTTTCACATATCTAATAAGGTATTTAAATTTAGAATTAATGTATGTAAATTCTCAAAAATTCTTAAAATTAGGAATGTTATCGTATTAAAAAAACCTTTAAAATTAATTATATCGTCTCTTGTGTTAGTTATTATCTCTGAAAATTACATGTGGTCACTTTAGAAGCTGTTTCAATTATTGTTAGCCAAAAAATACGCATAGAACCCTTCATTTCAATTAAAACTAATTTGATCTATTTAATATTCAGGGACAAAACAGAGCAATATTATAAAATTATCCACCAACATCCACTTTTTATATTAATGATTCGTGTATTCTAATTGTTTGAAAAAAAACCATTTCTTATAACTGAGTTTAACGTGATCAATATGTTATGTTGAGAGAGGGTTAATAGAAAAACTTTTAAGTAAATTATATTTTCTTAAAATTTTAAAAAATCCATCCAATCTCCCAAATTTAATTTAATTTTTTTGGTTTATTCGTATTTATTAATTAAAATTAATTATATGAGTCGTTTTTGAAGTGACAATCTTGCGATATGTATATGATAGACAACTTTTTAGATTTTATTTTTGAGAAACTACACCAGAATTATGATATTCTGAAAAGAAACAGAAATAAAAATCAGTAGAAATGTATGTATATATATGTATATACTCGTATGTATACCTTTGTGTATATGTGAAACAAACAGTTTGAAACCAACTGTATGATTACTTTATTTCTAAATCTATTTACTAATTCTATAGATTACACACAAACAACAATAATTTTAACATTTACATCCGAATTCATTACGGCATATCAATGTATAGTGCGCGTGACCTCTATATAGCAATCTTAAATTATTTTTTTTGAAGCCGTTATAAATATGTCCACCTTAAAAATTGCAGGGATGATAGAGAATACTATAAGCAATATTTGTGATTTTTTTCAGATTTTTAAACACCTGACCACATCTTCAAATTTCAAAAAAAAAATTGATTTTACAAAAAATAATTTAAATTTTTGTTTTACTTAAAAACGGATAAAATGTCCAAAAAGACCGTTCTTTTGTGAACAAAACTAAAAAAAAATCATTTCGCTACGATAAGTACATCCGGAGATAAAAATTATTATTTAAATGCATATGCGCCATCTCTTCAAAAATTAAAATACGTGTAATTTTCAAAAAACGCAAAATTTTGCGAAATGATGAATGAAGCTTATATTTTTTGAGCAAGTTTAACAACATATGTGAATATTATGAAAATCCGTAAAAGTAGCGTTTTTCTCTGATAGAGTTGACTAAGAATGACCCAAGTATTAACAATAAGTTAAAGTACTTGAAGTGCAAGTAGCAAGCGTACTTTTTGCTATTTTCAAATGTACTTGAAATAAGTACTTTATTTGTAAAATTCAAGAATTAAATTCAAATACAATATTATGAAAAAGTACTTCAAATACTTTACTTGTTCAGTTCAAGTATAAAGTACTGTAAGCAGAGCTGGCACAAGTACCTACTCAGTGAAATTACTTGAAATGCAAGTACCAAAAACTTTTTGCAATTTTCAAATGAACTTAAAATAAGTACTTTAGTTGTAAAATTCAAGTACAATATTATGAAAAAGTACTTCAAGTACTTTACTTGTTCAATTCAAATATAAAGTACTTGATACTTAAAGTACTTTTACTATTTTTTAAATGTACTTGAAGTACCAAAAAGCACTTGAAGTACTTTTTCAAGTATTTTACCTTAAGTATTGACAGCTTTGCATGTAGGTAGTATAAACTATATTTGTTATAGTCCCCCCTACTGAAACAATAGAAGTGGACGCCCATGTACATATATGGGAAAGATTGGTATCGTTTTAGGAACATGTTATTTTCAGTAATGTGCCATTACTTCATTATTTTAATACCGTGTATAGTTTATGTAATTATTAGTAATTGATATTTATGTACCGTTTATAAAATGTTTATGAGCTGTGTAATTAGCAGAGATGGATTGAAATTATGCGGGCTTTTTGTTAGCATTATAGTGTTTCAGTGGCGCCGAAACCGAGGGGCAGGGGAGGCAGTTGTCCCCCAAAATTTTCAGTGGAGAAGCAATGACTATTTTTTGCCCCCTCAAAATTTGGATCTTGTTTTTAAAGCGGGTTTAAGCGATGACGTGTAATTATAAAAGTCTGTTTTCTGAAATTATTAAAATTTACTCTTAATTTTTGTAAACTGATGTTTAACAAATAATACGATATTAATCAAGCCAAGGTAAACTGAAGTCAATTTTGAATTTTAAGCAGAGACTTGAACCGGAACTTTTTTATGGTTCGGGTTCGGTTCGGGTTCAAATATAAATTTTAGTTTGGGTTCGGGTTTAGGTTCAAAAACCGTTATTATTTTAAGGTTCAGGTTCGAGTTCGGGTTCAAGTTTGTAATTGAAAGAAAATAATTTTGTTCGAAAAAAAAATTATAATTAACAAATAAAACAATTTCTGAAGAGGGAAAAAAACATTGTCATTAAAATATTGCTAAAAAAGGGAGCAAAAAATAAAATTACATTTAAAAGATTGAAATCTCTATTTTTCAGATTTTTTTGCAAATTGAAATATAATTCAGTTATAGAAAAAAAAGAAAGTAAAAAATATGTAGTAATTGACTTGAAAATTCACATCATACCATAAACAGATTTCAAACAGATTTTCAGCATTAGTACATTTTATAATCTCTTTTAAAAATTTTTGGAGAAAAATATTAAAAATAATTTATTGAACCTTTTAAAAATATATGGTTACCGGTTATCCATGAAAAGGTTCGGATTCAGATTCAGGTTCGTTGGCTTTGAAATATAGCGGTACGGTTAGGGTTCAGGTTAATGAAAAATACGGGTTTTTTCGGGTTTACTGTTCGGGTTCAGGTTCAAGTCCCTGATTTTAAGAACGCCAAGTAAAGTTAGGTCAGCTTAATTTTTGAGGTTCGTACTGCCCCACTCCCCCACCAGAAAAAAACAGGTTTCGGCGCCACTGTGGTTAATTAAAAAATATAGAAACGATTCTGTAATCTTTAAAAATTCAATCTTAAAATAGACTGGTAAGATTTAGATGTATGTACTTTCTTTAGTGGTGTAGTTAGGGGTTGACGAAACAGGCCCCTCGCCGGGAGTGGCAAATGTAGGGGGCGGAAAAATGGCTCAGAATAGCATCAGGATTAAAAGATTTAATGAGGAGTAAAAAAGGGGGCATAAATTAAGGATTAGGACTAATTAGGAGGCGGTAAATTTTAAGTGGTAAATGAAAAAGAAGGTCTACAATTAAAACAGGGGGACACTATTTTCATTTTTCGTTGGGGGAACGAACCCTCGCTACGTCACTTACCGACTAGAATTTTTCATGGGGGCAATCTAAAGTCACATGGGGTTCTTAGAAGGTAACGATGGGGTATGCCTAAATTAAGTACGCCTCAATCACTTCTAATAAGGAGCTATGTCGAAAATAAAAGAGCAAAGCGATCGCTTGGGGCGCCAGGCCGGTTGGGGCGGTGAACAATCACACAGAGAAAAAAAGCTTAAATTCTGCTAAAAATTATTATTATTATAGCATTGTAATTTGGAAACGATAAGACAATTTAATCGTTGTTTTCTATAGTCCCAGTGGGGGAAGTAATAAAAAAAACTTGTCTAGGGTGCGAGACTCACTAAGGCCGGTTCTGTATTTCGGAATTTTTACAAATAACGAACATTTTAAGACTATTCTGAAGTCTGTGTAATTTATAATTCCAGAGTACTACGTAGGGTGACCAGGTCTCAGGTTTTCACCCGGAGTCTCAGGGTTTGTATACTGTTTCTCTGGGCTCCGGGTTTTGTAATAAAGACGACAATTTAAAAAAAGCCATAAAAAATAACAGGGGACGCAAAAGTGAAGATAAGGATATTTAGGTGTCGACGAAATTTAAAAAAAACAAGCCGTGGGTTCGACTCTTGAGGGTCACAACCAACTTCCCAACATGGGATGACGACTGATTACACAGGTTTACAAAAAAAAAATGTTTATGAATATTTGACGAGACCATTGTATATTTTTGTATTTTGACGTCCTGAATCCGAATCTGAGGTCCGTTGACATTGGTTAGCTCAGTTTCAAGGTCATTTTCAGGTCAAATTTTTAAAAATCGCTGAATGATTCTGGTAAAAGGTGATATATAGATTTTTCTAGTCACTGATTCTGAATTTGACGTCCGTTGACCTCTACGAGGGAAAAATCGCTCGAAACAGTACATATAGGTTTGAACCTGATCTTGTAGAGGTCAACGGACGTCAAATTCAGAATCAGCGACCAGAGAAACCTATATAACTGCATTGCATGATTTTTCACCGTAAATATTTCCATAACGGCGGATTTTTTACTTCGTTCTCAAAACTACCCTTCACTTTTTACGCAGAATTTGATATAGAATCTTTAATTCTTACTATATTGCTTCCTCGCAATATCGATGATACGAGAAGCTTTGTGATCGTTTCAGATTCAAACAAAAAAATGTTCTCCGATTTCAAAATTTTAAATTTATCTTTCCGTTTCACGTCAAGACAAACACTTTTCGTTCCGTGTCTGTCTGTCTGTCAGTCCCCTGAATCCTTGTCACACGCATAACTCATGAACCACTGAACCGATATTGTTAAAACTTGGTCAGATGGTTAGGTCTGGCTTGAGGACGGTCCCATTTCAAAATCATCAAAATCGTGTGTAAGGGGGAGGGGTGACACCCCAAAATATTTATTTTTTCAAGATATCTCAAGAACGACACATGTGAAAATTGTATAGAATATTTTTTGTAGAGCATTAAATTTCCTATAATATGGGTCTACAACGTTTGTTGTAAAATATTCCCTTACAAAGATTTATCTCAATTTACTTTAAAAATTCGTGTTTTGTTTTTCTAAATTGATATTTGCTTGGACATATTAAATGTCATTTTGGCGTTTTAAATGTAATTTTAATTGCAGCATTATGGACGGTCAAATGTTTAAAAATATTTTAGAATACTATACTCTGTCCTATGGAAAAGCAAATATTCGTCTGGGATGGATCATGCATATGGATAATGACCCTAAGCACCGTTCGAAGCTTGTGAGAAAGTGGATTGAGGACAATCGGGTCCGGTATTTGAATGACCCAGCCAATCTCCGAACTTAAACCCAATAAAACATCTCTGGAACGAATTGGGGAAATAAGTCGGTTGTCATTCACATCGAAATCGGGATGAATTCTTTGCTGATTTAACCAGATCATGGAATAATTTACCCGTTTCCATGTTATCAAATTTAGTGCACTCTATGCATCGAAGACTTGAAACAGTGATTAAATCAAACGAAATATTAAGGATACTTCAAATCAAGTGTTGAGTTTCAAATATGAAGTGTTTCTTTATAGTTTTTTTTTTTACTGAATTTGATTTATTAATAATGTATGCAAAACTTTTGCTCGCATATTATTTTAAAAATACCTCGGAATACTATTAGTTAATTTTTTTCCATGTAACTTTGTTGTTTACTAACATTATAAACAATCATTATTGCCACAGAATATTTTTGAAAGGACCCCGCAGTTTTTGATAGGGAAATGGCTTTCAGTCAATCTCTTTGAAACCAACTGGAAAATATTCTCTAAATCATCCCGATTAAAAGTCTCAATGGTCGCAACCGCCTAAGTTCCCGAGGTCTCGCGCAAAAAGTTGTTTTGTACCTAATACTGCAATAAAAAAATCGATATAGTACAGGATTTCCCAAGTTCAATATTTAATTTATTATAACAAATTGAAGAAAACTTTAAATACAAAAGTTGTCAGGCTAGACAAGCAGCATATTTTTAAAATAGTTACATTTATATAAGGTGTCCCATAAGTGTGTTACAAATCAAAGTTATGTTTTTATGACAACTAATTTTCTATTGTTTTTATTTTAGAATTTAATATTTTTAATAATATCGCTAGTAGCTGGCGCTGACGGCACTACACATACCTTAACATGTTTTATAAAAACTTTATTATAATCCATAAAACAATTTGCTAGAACTTGCAAACTTTAACAAGATAAAAATCTAGAAATTAAATAAACAAAACGATACATAAAACTTAATTTGTTTGTTCAAAATGTCCTGTACTATATCGATTTTTGTATTGCATTATTAGGTACAAAACAGCTCTTTGCGTGAGACCTCGGGAACTCAGGCGGTTGCGACCATTGAGACTTTTAATCGAGATGATTTAGAGAATATTTTCCAGTTGGTTTCAAAGAGATTGACTGAAAGCCATTTCCCTATCAAAAACTGCGGGTCCTTTCTGTATTTTATAAAAAGTTATACTATATTATTCACTTTATGCAAAACTTATGCTCGCTACTGTACATATTATAAAAAGGATGAATAAAAAGGTTTTTTGTTATCCAAAATCTTGAGATTTCAGTTCAAATAATACCCACATAGATTATACACTCACACACGCCCACTATCATCCACTCACACACACACTTGATGTTTTGTTTCAGTTGTTTTTTCAACGCTGTCTACAAAAACATCCTAATATATGAATGAGGAAAGAAAACTCATTTAGAAAAAATAATGCGAACAGATAAATTATCTAACATATATGTACTATATGTAGGGCGTCTATATTTGATGAAAGAACTGTAATTTAATTTCTTGTATTATTGAGAAAGAAATAAAAAGAATCGAAAGTAATAAATGTATGAAAATATATTATTATTAATAATGAGTATCAAATTAGAAATGAATAAATCGATTCGTCTAAGTGTCCTGAACATATATCAATCATAAAAATATATCATCGTTGCTTTAGATTTTTTGATAATTTGTAAAAACGGTTGGAAATGGGCTTTTCACCTTTAAACCCCATTTTAAGGGTGTTGCACTACTTTTCGCTAGTCCCGGTTATTTTTTTCGAATTCTCCGGTTCAAAATCTATAAGAATCAATTCGTTTCACTAAAAACTATTCAACCCTGGTGTTTTTATTTAAATTTTAGTAAAAAGATAGTTTTTCAAAAATTTACGTTACTTACCCTTAAACATTAGCGATTTTTATTGGTTAAACTATTAATATTTTTTTAAATTATGGTTCATTATTATTCTTTGGAACTTCAGAAACAATTTGAGCCTAGTCATTTGGATGATTTTAACAAAAGTTATTAATTTTTAAACTATTTTTCTGAAAAGATGCATTTTTCTGTCTTTTAAGCCCTCTGGAAGAGATAATATTTGGCCAAATTTAGTATATGTGGTCACAATCGATTCGTCTAAGTGTCCTGAACATATTTCAATCATAAAAATATATCATCGTCGCTTCAGATTTTGCGATAAATTGAAAAAACGGTTGGAAATGGGGTTTTCATCCTTAAACCCCATTTTAAGGGTGTTGCACCACTTTTCGCTAGTCCGGGTTATTTTTTTCGAATTCTCCGGTTCAAAATCTATAAGAATCAATCATAAAATTGCTTGCCCTCTTAATTTCCTGCCAAAATACTTCCTTTACTGGACTATAACGTGAATTGAGTTATTAAAAATAATTAAATTATACAGGATGATTAACAACAAATGTAAAAAAAAGAACAGTAGATTGAGGATGTAATTTTAAGCAAAAAACTTTATGTGAATCTGTGTCCGGAAATTCTTCGTGAGGGAGCTACAGCCAACCAAAGATTTTGCTCAAAATTAGTGTTTATTTAATATCTAGAGAACCCATTGCGATACAGTTATGAAATTTGATAACCGGTGTAGTATTAATAAATGTTATCAATTTCCAGTATTAAACAATAATAATTTAGACGATTTTTATCTAGTTTTTTTTTTTTTTTTTTTTTTAGTTCAGTATTTGAATATTTGACACAAAATGCACAAAAATATACTTTGTTCATTTGTCATAGGATCAACCGTTTTCGAGAAATATTTATAAAAGGAAAGTATTGCAGAATTTAACTTAATATAAATAACTTAAATAATAAACATGTACCCAATTCAGGAAAAAACTAATGAACAAAAAAAAATATTAGATAAAATCGGCGGGCCCACTGGTCCCATACACCCCTGGTCTAAATTATCATTGTTTGATACTGGAAATCGATACCATTTATTAATACTAAACTCTGTATCAAATCTTATAACTGTATCACAATGGGTTCTCTTGATATTAAATAAACACTAATTTTGGGCAAAAGATTGCAGCTCCCTCACGAAGAGTTTCCGGACACATGTTCACATAAAGCTTAAAATTACTTCCTCGATCTACTATTAATTTTTTACACTAGTTGTAAATCAACCTGTATAAATCTCCCAGCCTTCTCGATTAAATTATATTCATTACATTATTATATTGCTTCCTCGCAATATCGAAGATTGTGATCGTTTTAGAATGAGACAAAAAAATACTCTCCGATTTCAAAATTTTAAATTTATCTTTCCGTTTCACGTCAAGACAAACACTTTTCGTTCTGTGTCTGTCTGTCCGTCCGTCCGTGTGTGTGTCCGTCTGTCCCCTGAATCTTGTCACACGCATAACTCATGAACCACTGAACCGATATTATTGAAACTTGGTCGGATGGTTGGGTCTGGCTTGAGGACGGTTCCATTTCAAAATCATCAAAATCGTGTGTAAGGGGGAGGGGTGACACCCCAAAATATTTATTTTTTCAAGATATCTCAAGAACGAAACATGTTACGTAAAAATTTTATAGAATATTTTTTGTAGAGCATTACATTTCTTATAATATGGGTCTACAACGTTTGTTGTAAAATATTCCCTTACAAAGATTTATCTCAATTTATTTTAAAAATTCGTGTTTTGTTTTTCTAAATTGATATTTGCTTGGATATATGTCATTTTGACTTATGAATGTCATTTTGACGTTTACATAAATTTAGATTTAGATTGAAATTCTCAAAAAATAAAAAATATATGAAATAATATTCAAGTGCGTTTTAAGAAAAATTTCGAACTAATATATTTTAGTAAAATTGTATAAAAATTAAATGGTTAACCAATTCCAGGCAATTTATATAAACACTATCGGTTTTTATTTAAATTGTTGAATAATTAACTACCTTTAGTGAATTTAACACGAGGAAGCACTGTGCATTTATTTGGCAGATGTTTTTTTAAATGTTTTACATACTTTTTCAGTTCAGAAAAAAAAGATTTTCTTTTAGTATATTAATGTGTTATATGGGTGTCAAATCTTAATCCGGGGGAGAGGGGCGTCAACAACCCTATACATAACAGTGTAAACTTGTTAACTTAAAGCTATTTAATTAAATGTGTATGTATTTATAATTAACCTAATTCTATTAGAGTTAAACAAAGAACATCTTCTTGACGTTAACATTATATGTGTATATGACGCCAGAATGTACTAACTTTACTGATATGGTTACAAAGTTTCAGTTCACTGTTAAAAACTTTCTGCAATTATTCACAGCACGGATTTTCCAGTCATGAAAAGAGAAAACTAAGATTAGATATATGGATACAAATTTATACGAATATTTTTTAAATTTAATAGACTGTACTGAAATACACATTGTTATCTACAATTCTACACCTTTTTTGAAACATGTTAACAATTAAATATTTTGAAATACGTATATACAGGATTTAAAGTGTACAGTTTATTATCTCAGAATCATCGCATATTTGAAAAAAATGTTTCAACCAAAAAATGTTTGGTTGTAAGGGGGTAAAAGAATAGTAATATAAATTAATATAAAAATTTCGTATTATAGATATTTTAAAATCTTCATTAGTTTCAGAGTTATTTGAAATACATATATGATTATTTTGCACATTTTCATAGGGGTGTTTCACCCCCTTAAACCGTTTTACCGCAGCTAAGATAATTTTTTTCATACTAGCCATGACCCCCTCTAACTCATACAAAATTTAAACTGAATATGCCACTTGAAAAGGTTCCCTTGTTAGTCGGAAAAAAAACAATTCGTCGTGAACCGTGTGTTGTGGGCATGTTGGGTGGGTATGTTGAATATTTTAGGTCATAGGTGTCCAACCTTCCGGGCCGCATAGCAAAAATGTTATTTAATTTGGTTTAGGTAAGGGCCGCAGGTTATAATATAAAACTTTTTTTTTTGGTCGCGTTAATTTCAATTCCTAATTTTATTATAAATATATAAATAAAGAGTTACATTAGGAAGACCTTTTTTTTTTAGTCGTAATACTATTTTCTATGTCATATTATTATCATAAATTTTTTTATTTTTTTAAATTATGTTCGCGGGCCGCACCAAGGGTCCTCGAGGGCCGCATGTCGCCCGCGGGTTGTACAAGCTTGTTTTAGGTAACTATGATTTGTGGATATTAACCCGAGTAACATCGGGTCCAATGCGCTAGTTTGTTATAAAAGGAGGGGAATGTATTTTTACTCGAACCAGAACGAAAACCGAAACGAAAAAAATAACGGTTCGAAGCCCTGAAAAATACAATCATATGTGTATGTTGGCAGGTAAAATATTGGTCGAATTTCGACCATAGGCGCACTAATTGTTATTTTAAATATGAAGTATTAAAATGTGTATACATTTCTTGGCACACCCTGTATTCGTGAGTCGGAATAAAACAATTAAATTCTAGATACAGGGGTAAAAACAAGTTCAATGTTCAAAAATACTGATTTTACTGACATAGAAATCTATAAATACTGACTAGCTGAACCGAGTTAAAAAATGTAGGTATTATGTATTAAAAAAATACTTTTATAATTATAAGCCTCCACCATCCCTATAGCCGAGCCTTACCACCTTTTTATTATGTTCATAACAAAAGTAACAAACATTACAATTAATTTTTCTCACCGAACTTGGCATAGCCAGTGCTAGGGTGAGATTTTGTTGTTTACATGTTCATGTATACATTACTACTATACACTATACATACGTTACAAAATTATGTCATAAAATATCTTCTAAAAGTTGATAGTAAAAAATACAAATAAGTAAACAAAATAGAACATTATTTATATTTGAATATATTTTTCACGGTAATTGTGTCGTTTTGAAGTCAAATAGTGAGTTTTTTCACGATAAATAGGGCTCCGATGTGAAAACTTTGAGTGCCAAACCAAAAAAACTGACAAAACTGACCATTTTTCCAAGAAACTTACTTTAACTGATCGGGTTACAAAAAAATGACTTTTACTGCCCAGTTTTCACCTCTGTCGATATGAACCTGACTATATTATACCGAGTGTTCCAGACCACCCGTCCACTATGTTTCACGTCCAAACTATTGAAAATAGAGTTTTATGATAAAACATTTACTATATATGTATATCGACCCTAAAGAATTTCAGGAAAATATTTTCAACCCCCTAAAACTCCCCCTTGGCGGATAGTTTGAGGGGAACATGCCCGTTTCTCAGCAAAATCAAATGGAATGGTATATCTCAAAGTAAATAATCTTAAAGATCATAAAAAAGTAAGAAACTTTTGTAAAAAAATTTTTTTCATACATTCAATTGTTTAGAAAATATGGCGCCTTGTTTCCAAATTTTAGGGTTTTTCTCTAAAATTGCTCTAGTTTCGTTAAATATTAATGAAATTTTATTTTTAAAATTTGTTTTGAAAGTAGAAATAATGAACTTTCTAATGATGTATGATTATTTGAGATTTGGATAATTTAAAGTGTCATACGCGACATATCAAAAATGCAAAACTTCAATTGGGGATAATTCAAAAATTTTAAATGGAATGATTGTAGATTTTCTAAGAAGTGTAATAATAATGAAAATAATTGTGACAAATAAATGTGCAATAAAAACATTATAAAGTGTTTTTATTGAAGCTTTCGTCCATATATTTAAATATTTCAATTATTAAACGAATGTAGTAGCCAGCCATGATATCAATTTATGACGCAAAGAGTGAGTTCGGCTGTAATGAAGTTTTTACATTTAATTACAGTAATAATCTAAATGAAAAAAAATCTAGTTATAGTTTAAAGTTGGCTGATTCTTTTTGTTTTTGATTTATTCTGATTGAACAATTAGTTTCCGAGAAAAAAAATCACGCATATACGAATTTTTCGCTATTTTCAAAGTTAAAATATTTTTTATCAGCAATAGTATTAATTAAAAAAAAATTGTACGAGACAAAAAATGTTCCTTTTAATCCAATGAAGCTTACATAATTTTTTCAGATTTTTTAATGCAGATTTAGATTTATTAAACAAAAAAATGTGTATACCTATTGAAGGACCCCATAAAAAAATATCATGTAATATAGATGTTTTTTCTCAGAAAAATATAAAGAATTTAATAAAATCATTTTTAGCCACTAGAACGTCGATTGGTCGGTTAGTGTCATTTCTAAGCGAGCTAGACTGGATAATCCGCTCGCCTATAAAATAAAGTACTAATATTAACTTTTTTTTTTCTTACTTTTTTATGATCTTTAATATTATCTACTTTTAGATATAGGTACCATTCCATTTTATTTTGCTGAGAAACGGGCATGTACTCCTCAAACTACCCCCCAAGGAGGATTTTTAGTTGGTAGAAAATATTTTCCTAAAAGGTCGATATACCGGGTGGACCATTTTAACCTTTAATGGAAAATAACTCGACCGGTAAGCGAAAAAATAAAATAAATAAAATAAGTGTATTTTATTTTTTGTTATGTCAGAGTATTTGTATTGCTTTTCTTTCAGAAAATTAAATAAATTTTTTAATATTTTTTTTTTATTTTTCCTCGATATTCCCGCGCCCCCCCCTTTAGTTTTATCACGCCCCCCTGGAATATTCAATTGTTTTCCTATCAAAATTACACATTATTCTGTTTCAGACGCCAACGTTTAGAAATTCCTGTATACAGATACGATTTTCTCATGAATACACGTACAAGTTCCTTTTGACCTTGAAATGACCTCAAAACATGATATTTGATCTTATCAATCTACATATCCTATTGTAGAATTTCCCGTTCTTTCCGAATCCGGGGTCGAAAATAGGCATTTCCATTTGAAAAAAATTATTTGGCCTTCAAATAACCCCTACGGTCAAGTGCAAGGTCAAATTCTAGATCATGGTCGTACGTTCCCCTCCTTGCCCAACAACTTTTGTATAAAACTTTTTTTATTATTTTGGTTACCGGTCGAGTTATTTTCCATTAAAGGTTAAAATGGTCCACCCGGTATATAGTAAATTTTGTATCATAAAACTCTATCTTCAATAGTTTGGGCTTAAAACATAGTGGACGGGTGGTCGGGAACACCCGGTATATAATATAAACATTGCATCACCTTCATAATCTGTATGACAATAATTTGATCTGGGAGGCGCTAAGAAGATATGAGTTCTGAAATGATGGTACTGCTCCTCCCCAATGCCTCCACCATGGTCTCTGGCGCCGCGTTTGTTTCCACCACCGGTTCTACCCGCTGTCTTGCGTCCTTTACTGCACCCCCCGCCACCACCGCCACCTCCTTTCGACTCGGAGAAATTCTTACGAAACATCAAATTCATTGTGATTATTGAGATTTATCTTCTCGTTGTGTTTTATTTTTCTTCTTATTCTTCTGGTTAATTAATTATGCCCGGGTTTTAAAACGTATTTTTTATTCTGGTGTTCTTTAAGGTGTAAAGTATTATTTAATTGGTGAAAATATTTTTTAGTCTGTGCGAAAATTTGTCGATCTATTTAAACTGAAAAGGCCTACAAAAATAGATATTTATTTTTTCCGATTTGTTATTTAATGGGCCTTTTACATGTATTAAAATAAAAAAAGATTATATCTTCAAAAATCTTTTTACATATAATATACAATTTTAACTAATTAAAAAGAATGTATATTTATAATAATATAAGGTACTGGTACCAGTTATGGCCGCTATAAAAACAAGGTTTACTGTTTTTGTGATTAACGGGCTTGTTTTTTTGTAATTCTCATGAACTCATGTTACTAATAAAACACGTAACTCTTTATTTAATCAATTTAATTATCAAAGTCCGCAAATATAGTTTGTTATTTAAATTATAGCCTTTTATTTTGTTTACGTTTTTTTCCAGTAATGGATAAAGTAAAACCAGTAAGGGACACCCAGTGATGGACACTAGTTAATAATTACAAAATGATAAGTACTATGACACAAAAGTTATAAAATAAAGAATCGTAAAATTTGAAACAATGTAAAGCACTTGCTATGGTAATATAATAATTAATAAATAGATTACACTAATTATTAGTTTAAATGTCCACCATTTTGACACCCACTGGCCGATTGTCTTCAAATTAAGCTGTTTTACAGTTAAGTGTCTATAGATTATGGTTCAATAATGGCAGTAATTAAATGTAAACTAATATTTTTAATTTAGTACATTTAATTAAACTAGAGTAAGATCCAAGACTGGTGCCGCTACTTTAATTAGTTATAATATAGTTTATTTCTTTGTTAACCTAAAACCGAAAGTGTAGAACAATTTTATATAAAGCAGTTCTTATCTCAAAAATAGCTGAAATTGAGATTAACTTTTTTTGTTTTGACTAAAAAATAGAATTTTTATTTTTTTTCCTTTTAACGCGAATTATTTTTAACAATATTCTGTTACTTTGTTTATTGATAATAATACATATCTTTATGTGAACTGTTTCTTTATCTACAAATAGATTGCATCAATCCATATGAAACGGTTCAGCAATGGTTGCTCGATCATTCTATTTTGTGTGAACTACCCTAACATATCGATAGTTCGAAATGACCATTATTTTAATGTTATTGTTTTTTGTTTTCGCGTGACGAACATATTTGTTTTACAGATCACAGCACTTTTTGCACTTTAAAGGGTTTGCGGAAACTAGAATATCTCTGCCAAACCTTTTAACATGGGATTGAAAAGAAAAATTGTTCAGAAAAAAACGGTCTATAAGATTACTTCTAGATATTTTCACCTAAGGGATAAAATTTGAGCCTTAATTCTTAGCTCTTTTTTTGAAAAATCCCATTTTCAAGAGGATGTTTTTGCAAGAAGAGGAAAAGTTAATAAGTCAAATTATTTTTTATAAATAGGTGGGTACTAGTTGTATTCACACACCAAAGTTCAACTCTAAGACTAGCCCCCCTTTTTTTCAAAAAATTCTCAAAATTTGAAAAGTCGAAAAATTTCAAAACTAAATAACTCTGGTGGAAGGACCAGATAAAAATTTGAAAATTTAGCCCATAATAGTACTACCATGTTTCAATGAGTGTATGCATGTTGTGATTTTGTTTCAATAATAGTTATTATAAGCATGAGTATTTGTCAAAATTTTCGTTTTTATTTTTTATAAAAAATATAGACAAATTAATATATTGTCTCAAAAAGATTTTTTTTATATAATCCTGTATTTTGTCGATCAAAAAGTTTTTAAGATATTTGGAATTCAAAAATATAGCTAAAAAATTCAATATGTTATAATTTTTTTTATAAATAATTAAATTAAATTTAAAAAGTGATTTTTTATTTATGGAATGATCCTAACATGTTAGTGTAATACTAATTAGTAATTACACACAAAAAAAATTTTTTTAGAACGGTCAAGCAACCATTTAATTTAATTCTGGACCACTTGATATGGATTGACCTGATTGAATGAATTTACTTATTTTGAATTTAGTTATGTATTGTTACTTCAAGTTAGTGTTCATGTTCATGTAAGTATTGTAAGTATAAATTTTAGCATTGTTGAATTGTTCACAGAACGATTTTTAAATTCGAACTTCAGTCTTAAATTATTTTAACATTAAACCCATTGTCATCCCACAATTATATTTTACCAGGTGATTCACAACTATAATGACTATTCTTGGTATTAATTTGAAATTTTTTGAAACAGTACTTGTGAAATTAAAAATCAAAATTTTGACTTTGATTTTGAAAAAAAATTTTTCTTAACCCATATTGTGTTATATATCATTGGAATCGGTATGAAATATGCTGTAAAATGACACCCCGTCCAATTCTCTAGGTCAATTAGATCAGCTTCCAGAGCATTTCAAAAAAATTCCATCACGGTTTTTTGACCAATTTTTTTTTACATAGCTGTAATTTCAAAACGAATAAACATATCTCAATAAAATTTGGTATTTTTCCAAGTCTATATGAGTAGTACAATTGTGCCCAATTTCATGAAAATCTGAGATAGTAAGGTTTATACCCTGTGTTGATTTGACATGGAATCAGGGCTTCGAACCGGAACTGAACCGAAAACCGGAAAAACCGTTATTTTTTGCCGGAACGAAAATCGGAACAGAACCGAAATAAAAATAACGGTTTTTTCGGTTCAGTACATATTAAAATACGTACGTTAACATGATCTTATTTCCCACTTCAATTGTCGTTCGGACTAACATACAATATAGGTATACATATATTCTAAATTTAGAATATACAGGGTGGCCCATTTTAATCGATATAGCCGGATTTCTCGGAACCTAAGGCAGCTAGCGAAAAATGGTTTAGATAAAAGTTGTAGAAGACCAAGGGGGCCACACAATGGCGCTAACGTCTTTGACCTTGAACTCCACCTTCACGGTTTTTTCAAGGTCAAAGTGGTTATTTAAAATAAGAACCCCTATTTTTGACCGTGGATTCGATAAGAGCAGGAAATTTTACGTTAAAATATGTTTTCGTGGTGACCTTGAACTTGACCTTCAAGGTTTTTTCAAGGTCAAAGTGGTTTTTTTGACTGAGAATCCCAATTTTTGACAGCGGCAATCGGAAGGGCGGGAAATTTTACGTCCAAACATGTTCCCATGTCATGAGGAGTGACCTCGAATTTGATCTTCGACTTAATATTCAAAGTCATTTCACGATCAATTCTTTTACATTTAGCGTTACCCAGGAACAACGACGTGGACGTAGTAAAATCTGTTCCCTTTGGGGTGCTAGATTTACGTGAGTCCCCTTGCCTCTCACGATCGGGGTGCTAGAGTTTCGTGAGTCCTCTCACCTCTCACTAATGTAAATGAATGTTTACCTAATCTCAAGGCAAATGTTCGAAATTACGACCATTTTCTTGAAGACACATAGTCAAACGTCTTTTAAAATGGCGAACAGTGTTTAGCAAAGTTTGCCTTGAAGTGGCAGCGCATGCTTGGCGAATCCTACCCATCATATCGTCTCTTGTAGTTGGTCTTTGCGCAAAAACGGAATTTTTTAAATACCCCCATAAGTAGAAATCGGGTGATGTAAGATCAGGTGAGCAAGCAGGCCAGTTAACCGGACCTCCTCGACCAATCCATCTGTTACCATAGCGCCCATTCAAAAAAGTTCTTACGATTCGAGCGAAGTGTGGTGGTGCGCCGTCCTGTTGGAACCACATTCTTCGTCACCACGAAAACATATTTTAACGTAAAATTTCCTGCTCTTTTCGAATCCACGGTCAAAAATAGGGGTTCCCATTTTAAAAAACCACTTTGACCTTGAAAAAACCGTGAATGTGGAGTTCAAGGTCAAAGACGTTAGCGCCATTGTGTGGCCCCCTTGGTACCCTACAACTTTTATCTAAACCATTTTTCGCTAGCTGTCTTAGGTTCCGAGAAATCCGGCTGTATCAATTAAAATGGGCCACCTGTATATACAGTGCGTTCACGATGAACGGAACAAATTCGTTTAAAATTCAGGTAATTATTTTGTGGAAAAACGCTCGGACCCGTCGATTAGTATTTTTAATTGCGGATTTTTTGACATAAGAAAATTGTATACAGGGTATCTCAGGAAAAACATATGCAGTCATCATTGATTTTTTTAAATGGAACACCCTATATATTATACCATTTTTGAATTGTGCGATGAATTCTGAACACTTTTTGTACAGCATATCATATCTCTAAAATCAGTGGTTTTCGGAATAATGACGTTTGAAAATTGACATTTTGAAATACACACAAGTCAAATAAAATGTTTAAATTGAAAAAATAAACCTTGAACATTTTTTTAAAAGCCAACAAAAACATCCTGGTATTGCAAAAAAAAGAAAAAAATGGAAAAACCATTGAACTTTTTTTTCCCTTTTTTTTCTTCTTTTTTATTTTTTTTGCGATACCAGGATGTTTTTGTTGGCTTTTAAAAAAATGTTCAAGGTTTATTTTTTCAATTTAAACATTTTATTTGACTTGTGTGTATTTCAAAATGTCAATTTTCAAACGTCATTATTCCGAAAACCACTGATTTTAGAGATATGATATGCTGTACAAAAAGTGTTCAGAATTTATCGCACAATTGAAAAATGGTATAATATATAGGGTGTTCCATTTAAAAAAATCAATGATGACTCTATATGTTCTTCTTCAGACACCCTGTATACAATTTTCTTATGTCAAAAAATCCGCAATTAAAAATACTAATCGACGGGTCCGAGCGTTTTTCCACAAAATAATTACCTGAATTTTAAACGAATTTGTTCCTTTCATCGTGAACGCACTGTATACCTATATTGTATGATGGTAGAAAAACTTTATTACAAATAATTTTTTTTTTAATTAATCACTCGGAGCTGAACCGAAAACCGCAAAAACCGGAAAAACCGTTATTTTTTGCGAAACGAAAACCGGAACCGAACCGAAATATATTTTTTCACTCGAACCGGAACGAAAACCGAAACGAAAAAAATAACGGTTCGAAGCCCTGCATGGAATGACTCTGGTGGAAAATAAAATTGAAAGTAATTTTAGAGAGAAAAATTGTGATTAAGCTTTTATTGATAAACGATACAAATGTGTGTTCATTGATTAAACTTCGAACGTGATACGTGTGTATAAACGTAATAAAGGCTTAAAAAGTGGGTAACAAACGAACAGGACGACAACAAGAAATTTATAACAACGAAAAAACGAGGCGACCGTGAATATAATGTCATGTTGTGGGTTACACAAGTGGTTTTTGCATCATGATGTCATTCATCCGGTGCAATGGGAGTTTTTATAGAAAAAATTGTCAAATGCGCGTATTAGTGTTCCGTACCGTATAGTTTTTTTTTCAATGATTTTTATTTGACTTGTATTTGTGAACACTAGAAAGAGGGGTGAACTAAGGAAAATAGGGCCCTAGGTAAAGTTCCAGTTGCGGACCCCGTTAAAATACCAAAATACTTATTTTTTTAGCAAATCTAATTAATTAAAAATGTAACTTTTTTTTCGCTTTCAATTTTGAAAATCTGGGCCCAAAAAAACAAAAAGGCCCTAGTCAGTTGCTTGTACTGCCTAGGCCAAAGTCGGCCCCTGACTAGCAATGACTCTAAATTTACAATTGGATTTACAACTTGAGCAAAGATAAAAAAAATGCAACAACATAGAAGTTACAAACTATGTAGTTTTAACATAGATTACAAGATTTTGAAATATTATCGAAAAGGTGGCTGCACAATGTATTTTTTTACATTTTTATTACTAATTTTGAATAGTTTTTGAAAAAAGAGTGGTGAGGGCTGATTGTGATACATATTCACATTTTTTTCAGTTTTTTCTCACTATTAATTTCGAAAATATGGGTAGGGGACAAAATATTCACGTTTCTTTTTTAAATTGATTTTAATAATAAGGAAATTTTCTTTTAAAAAAATTTGATAATTTCGGGGAAAATTTTTTTGATTAAATGGATTTGGGGAGAGGGGGGTGTGATTTGAAAATTATTATATTTCGGTCGGGAACGGTGATCTCCCCTGACACCCTCTATGGATTACCGGTTACTTTACTTTTTACAAAGTTTTTTAATCAAAAGTGAAAATATTGTAATTGAAATATAAACTCATACATAATAAGGTTGTAGAAAATTTAATTATCTGTTTAAAATGCGAAAGACGGGGTTGAATGAACATTCCGTTCATTAGATACAGAATGTTTACAAAATCCTTGTAAAACAAAACTTTGGGCCCTTGGTTGAGGGTGTTCCGGAGCAAACTTTTCTAGGGAGTTTTCAGGAAATATACATGTTTTGATAGGGAAATGGCTTTCAGTCAATCTCTTTGAAACCAACTGGAAAATATTCTCTAAATCATCCCGATTAAAAGTCTCAAAAGTCGCAACCGCCTAAGTTTCCGAGGTCTCGCGCAAAGAGCTGTTTTGTACCTAATAATGCAATAAAAAATCGATATAGTACAGGACATTTTGAACAAAGAAATTAATTTTTATGTATCGTTTTGTTTATTTAATTTTTAGATTTTTATGTTGTTAAAGTTTGCAAGTTCTAGCAAATTGTTTTATGGATTATAATAAAGTTTTTATAAAACATGTGTAGTGCCGTCAGCGCCAGCTACTGGCGATATTATTAAAAATATTAAATTGTAAAATAAAAACAATAGAAAATTAGTTGTCATAAAAATATAACTTTGATTTGTAGCACACTTATGGGACACCTTATATAAATGTAACTATTTTAAAAATATGCTGCTTGTCTAGTCTAACAACTTTTGTATTTAATGTTTTCTTCCATTTGTTATAATAAATTAAATATTGAACTTGGGAAATCCTGTACTATATTTTTTTTTTATTGCAGTATTAGGTACAAAACAGCTTTTTGCTCGAGACTTCGGGAACTTAGGCGGTTGCGACCATTGAGACTTTTAATCGGGATGATTTAGAGAATATTTTCCAGTTGGTTTCAAAGAGATTGACTGAAAGCCATTTCCCTATCAAAAACTGCGGGGTCCTTTGGTAGCTCATACTTTTTCCTTTATTTCCTGGGCTATACCTACATACGAATATTATAAATGCGAAAGTATCTTCTGTTTGTTACAACTTCACGGTTAAACCGATGAACCGATGTCGATGAAATTTGGCAGGGATATAGCTTGAATCCTGAGGAAGGACATACGCTACTTTGTATCCCGAATTTTTGTATGCGCGATAGATAAGGTTAGTTTAGTGACATCTATCGTGTAAATGCGAAGCTAAAAACCTGTTTTATCGACTATCATAACAGAAATCTGTATAACATAACCTACATAAAATGATATATATTGTAATAAACAAAGTAATAGGACGTTGTAAAAAAATAATTCGTGTTTCTTTTTAGCTACACCATATATTTCTTATCGATCTTATAAAAAAGTACCTTGTAAATGGGATTTACATTATGTTTTACAAGATTATCTCAGATGTATATCTTTGTAGGAAATGGATATTTATTTGCAAGAAAATGGATATGCTGCGAAAGGCAAAAATTCTTACAATAAAACATACATAAATTCAAGTTAAAAACAATTTTTTGTGCAAATGTTTCTGAAAGATATTTGAGGTAATTATATAGCCGATAAATTTTACAAAAACTTGAAAAATAAAACTGTTTTTATAACTGAGCTGTAAATTTGTTTCTACTAAATTTATTTTAAATACATAATAATAAAACGCAATCGTTCTTTGAAAACTGAATGAAATTTGTTATCTGCGATTTAATTTAAATTGAAATCCAAATAAATAAACTTTAATCGCAAATAAAAATAAGGCAGTAAATCGCAAACTTCTTAGTATTATTATATTAGTCAGATTTACCCCCTTTGAGAACTATTCTTCATGGGCGTAGCCAGGCATGGGCAGGGGGAGAGGGCGCTTCCCCCCCCCTAGCTCGTACATAAAAAGTAACAAATGAATCAGTTCATTGGCTAAACATTGATAAATCTATATTTTAGATTCGAAAATTTAAATATTATTTTTTTATGCAATTTCTTGTTATAGCGGGTAAACTGTTAATGTCATTGTCGTTTATCCTTTTTATACAAGAGAAAAAAATTTAATGTTTTTTTTCTTATATTTCAACTATACATGTATTAACTTAAAATAATTAGATTTATTAAAAAAAAAATTATAAAAAATAAAGGTTACCATAATAATGTGAGAGCTTTTTTTTCTCTTCAACCCCCATAAAGTTTAACTACGGGTTCTAGGAAAAACACGCCGACTAAATCGGTTAAAAAAAAAATTCTCCCCCCTGAACTGAACAAAATCTTGGCTACGCCCATGCCACTCTTCTAGACTATACATATAAAAATTGAACACTGTTATAAACTAATGTATCAACCCACACAAATCCCATTTCGAGATATTAACGTTTTTGATGAGCGCGACGAAAAATACATTTGTGATTTTGTTACATTTCTTTTTATTGGAAAAAAGTAATTTGGCGTTTGGTCCAATACTCGTAAAATCATGAAAAATTTTTTTTTTTATCATTCTCTCTTCAATCAAATGGCAAGGCGTTTTTTTTGCTGTAAGTTTATTTGAAATAAAACTGCATTGATAATTACAAAAAAAGCCAACTTTAATAAAAAAATAGATTACCTATGATTTTTTTATACAATTCAATTCTTTAGTAATTAAGGAACATTTTAAGACTAAAAAGAAAAAAATCGCCTTGGCGCTTTTATAATAATTCATAAAATAAGAAATAAATAAACCGTATGGAGAATTATATCGCGAATTTTATTTGGCATTTATTGTTTATTAACTTTTTACTCTACAATATAAACAAAAAAAATATATACACTCACGGAAAAAATTAAAGGACCACTTTTATTTTTCGAAAAAATTACTCATTTTCAAAGTAATGCCGATAGGTCAAATATGATCCATTTGTTACTTATAGGATATGAAAATTGAAGGAAATTTTATCATCTTTTCGAATTTAGGGGTATATTTGTTTTATTAATCTTATTTTTGTGACCAAATCGCGGTTTAATGAAAAATAAAAAAATTGATTTTTTTTTGTAATTTTGAAAGATACCCACGGGGATGTTAAATTTTTTTTCTAAAATTTCAAGACAACCGTTTTGTAGGAAATTTGTTCAGCTTTAAAATGCTTTTTCAAATTTGTTTTATAATTTTTTGGTGTCGCGATATTCGAGTTTGAATGAAAAAAGTACCAAAAAATTTTAAACGACCATAAAGGGCCTAATGTTAGTCGCATAGAAAAGAAAAAAAAGAATATTAAAGCTTAAATAATCACCTATTGTCTAGTAGCATTTATAAAATGTTTAATTTTAACTTAACCCTTCAAATACGAAAAACAAAACAGTGTTCGAATTTAAATAATCCTGTAAAAATAACCTTTTTTTAATCATAGATCTAATGTTTAAAATGTATCCAGAAATTAAGTTCTATCAAAGAATATGAAAATTAGACTTATTACCTTCTATGTGAACAAAGGTTCCAGTAAAAATCTTTTAATTTGGCTGAGAAATTGCATTTTGAATTTTTTGTATACGTTTAGGATTTGACCGTACTTTTTATAACAAGTTTTTCTTTGGGATTTTTTTTTCGAAAAACAATCAATTTTTGAGAAAAATTGTAAGAACGAAAAAGTTTTTCTTTCTTGTTAAAGAATATTCATAATTTTTTTCAGATGTTTTATATCAATATTATGGGATTAAATTTATTTTTAATAGGGTACTTTTTCATTCAAACTTGAATATCTTGATATCAAAAAATGTGACAATCATTTTTTAAAAAGCATTTTGAAGCTGAGAAAATTTACTAAATGATGAATATCATGGAATTTTGAAAAAAAATAATCATACATCCCCGTGTGAAATTTCTATAACTGCAAATAAATAATTAATTTTTTTTTAGTCAACTACGTGTGGACCAAAAAAATTCAGTTACTTTGAACGAATAAGCGGTGAAAATTCAATGAAAATTAATTTAACTGTCGAAATCAAGAGTCTTTAATATGTTGTTGAACGTTTTTTCATGACCACACGCAGTTGACTGAAATTAAAAATTGAAATTTTTTGTAATTATGGAAGTTTTACACGGGGATGTATGATTATTTTTTTTCAAAATTCCATGATATTCATCATTTAGTAAATTTTCTCAGCTTCAAAATGCTTTTTAAAAAATGATTGTCACATTTTTTGATGCCAAGATATTCAAGTTTGAATGAAAAAGTACCCTATTAAAAATAAATTTAATCCCATAATATTGATATAAAACATCTGAAAAAAATTATGAATATTCTTTAACAAGAAAGAAAAACTTTTTCGTTCTTTCAATTTTTCTCAAAAATTGATTGTTTTTCGAAAAAAAAATCCCAAAGAAAAACTTGTTATAAAAAGTACGGTCAAATCCTAAACGTATACAAAAAATTCAAAATGCAATTTCTCAGCCAAATTAAAAGATTTTTACTGGAACCTTTGTTCACATAGAAGGTAATAAGTCTAATTTTCATATTCTTTGATAGAACTTAATTTCTGGATACATTTTAAACATTAGATCTATGATTAAAAAAAGGTTATTTTTACAGGATTATTTAAATTCGAACACTGTTTTGTTTTTCGTATTTGAAGGGTTAAGTTAAAATTAAACATTTTATAAATGCTACTAGACAATAGGTGATTATTTAAGCTTTAATATTCTTTTTTTTCTTTTCTATGCGACTAACATTAGGCCCTTTATGGTCGTTTAAAACTTTTTGGTACTTTTTTCATTCAAACTCGAATATCGCGACACCAAAAAATTATAAAACAAATTTGAAAAAGCATTTTAAAGCTGAACAAATTTCCTACAAAATGGTTGTCTTGAAATTTTAGAAAAAAAATTTAACATCCCCGTGGGTATCTTTCAAAATTACAAAAAAAAATCAATTTTTTTATTTTTCATTAAACCGCGATTTGGTCACAAAAATAAGATTAATAAAACAAATATACCCCTAAATTCGAAAAGATGATAAAATTTCCTTCAATTTTCATATCCTATAAGTAACAAATGGATCATATTTGACCTATCGGCATTACTTTGAAAATGAGCAATTTTTTCGAAAAATAAAAGTGGTCCTTTAATTTTTTCCGTGAGTGTATGCATATATAAAAAATACTGGGATTCGAACTCGAGACCCTTAGTTTACAAGAAAAAATAAATAAACATATATTGGTTTTCGAACTCGGGATTCTTAGTTTACAAGATTTGTTATAATTTTTTGTAAATTTTAAAGTATCAACCAAACGGTACTTTATATCGAAAAATCACAAGAGATACAATAATTTGGTTTTATTGAGAGGATTCTAAAACATATTTGATATTATCGATCCAATAATTAGTACCCGAATTAAGGAATTATTTTCAATTTTATTATAAGGCTTTTTTCTTATGGAGTCTCTAGCCTTTCAGGTATTCTTCCGATCTTTTTGAAACTTGGTAGAAAAAACGATCTTGTAAATACCTCAGTTAAGTTCGTTAGTTAGCGGAATTCCTTTATGAATTTCAAAATGGCGGCCGTTCAAAATTGAAAATAATTCATATCTCGGGTATTAATTATCGTATCGATAATATCAAATATGTTTAAGAATCCCCTTAATAAAAGCAAATTATTGTGTCTCTTGTGATTTTTCGATATAAAATACGTTTGTTTTGTATTTTAAAATTTACAAAAAATTATAAAAGATCTTATAAACAATAGGTCCCGAGTTCGAATTCCAATATTTATTTATTTTTTATATTATTTGTTTATTTTGTCTCGTAAAAAGTTAATAACAATAAATCATTTAAAAAAAATTGCGTTATGACTTGCACACGATTTATGTATTTCTTTGTTTTATGAATTATTAAAGGCGCTTTTTTTCTTTTTGGTCTTAAAATGTTCCTTAAATACTAAAGAATTGAATAGTACAAAAAAATCAGAGGTAATCAATTTTTCCAGAGCACTGTGACGGGTATATGCCATAAGGGTTCCGAAGTACGTAATACGTGGACTGATTGGAGTCATTTACAAGTGCATTTTTGAGTTAGAAAAAAAAATAGTGTCATATTCTACTAATTGAGATCTACATTTGCACACCCAACTTGCCTATATATATAAAAAAAAATTATATAACGCCCTTCAAAATTTGAATTGATATTGTTAACTTTAGTATTTGTCGTTGGAAGTTTCACCAAAGCCTCGTTACCAATTTTTTTAAAGATTTTTTGAGCCAGTAGTTACCGAGCTCGAAGGAGGGGGGGGAGGTAAAATTAATTACTGCTTGAAGCACCCTGCTTGTGCCATTTTTGAGTTGGAAAAAGAATAAAAAACATGGTCAAATTCTAATAACTGAGATCCACACGCCTTGGTATACATTTTTTGTTTGTTTTTATCGGATTACTACCATTTCTGAATATTAATCTATATACATTTAACTGTCTTATAGTGTGATTTGATGTCAATCGTCCAATAGGTGTCAAAACATTTACACTAATTATTAGTATAATTAATTAATTAATTATTATATTATCATAGCAACTGCTTTACATTGTTTCAAATTTGACGATTCTTTTTTTTATATCTTTTGTGTCGTAGTACTTATCATTTTGTAATCATTAAGAAGTGTCCATCACTGCGTGATCATAACTGGTTTTACCTTTGCCATTACTGGAGAAAAAATATGACTTAAATAAAAGGTTATAATTTAAAAAACAAACTATATTTGCAGACTTTGGTAATTAAATTGATTAAATAAAGAGTTAGTTGTTTTATTAGTAACATGAGTTCATGAGAATTACAAAGAACAAGCCCATTAATAAAAAAAAACCGAAATCTTGCTCTTATAGCGGCCATAACTGGCGGCTTTACGTTATATGGGTCAGTACTCAATACATATGAGAAATAAATCCGAACATGAATCGAACCCGTAATCTTTGGCACGAGTCATTGCATATATGTAATAAAGTTAATAAACTAGGTACACTGCTGATCAAAAGTTTGGTTACAATTACCTATTAGAGATGTAAATAATGCATTACTTTCCATAATGCATATTATTGTGCATTTGGGTCATTCCATGGTGACGGCTGGGACGTTTTGACACATTTTTTGACAAACATTCAAATATTTAATGGTGTAAATCATAGACATAGAGAATGGACCACGCATCTGACTCGAATACAGAGCCGTGTCAAAAGAAAGAGATAGAAACAGGTTTGGAATATACTTGTCCTTTTTTTAAACAGTTATTCATTCTTGGTCCCGAACATTAAAAATATTCATAGATATACTATATGTATATAAAGAGGTTAAAATAATTAACGTTATAAAAAATTTTATTTAAAAAAAGAAAATTATTGATTTCTAAATAATATAAGTTTCGAACTTTTTAAACCAATTTTAATATCTTGTTCTCATATCAAAAAAATATTTAAAATTTTGTTAAGTAAATCTTGTACATATGTGCTGTTTGTAAGTGTAGCAATTCTCCTCATAATTTTGTAGCAACCACGTGGGAATTGATTTAAAACTATTTTTTATTAATATATATTTAATATTTTTGATAGTAAAAACTTAAAATGTTATTTTCCCGGAATATCCGTTCATAATTTTGCAAATTTCTAACAGATCAATTGAGGTTTTTTTTAAATTTCCTCGATGAAATATGAACCATTATAGTATGTTTATTGTTTATATTATTTACTTTTCTAATGAAAAACTTATTGCACAAAAATCACAAGATATACATACAAAAATATATCGGACAGAAATACTACCCTGAACTATAGTAAGCTACCAATCAGATTCTTAGAAAAAGAGATAGATATATTCCAAACTACACTGCATCTCTCTCTCACTTTTTGAACAGATGTTACACCATTGTGTTAATACAGAATGCACTGTCCATTCTCTATGTCTATGGTGTAAATAAAGCACATAATACATACTGTATAATTATGATAACATTCCTAGATATATTTTTACTTTCTTATACCATGTACTCGTATATGAAATATACAATAGTATAAGAAGTATTAAGTAGTGTAAGTATTGTTAAGCTGATTTTTTTGAAATCCGGATTTTGATGGAGTTATCTATTTTGACCTTCCATGAATCCATTCTGACTATTTTCGCTATGATGTCTGTGTGTCTGTCTGTAAGCGCTGTAACTCAAATACGACAAATCGTAGAAGGATGAAATTTTATATTTAAGATTAATTTTTGTCTGGGAAGAAAACGTCTTATTTTTGAAAACGTTCTTTCAACCGGATACGGATGTTTACCTACGTCGATTTTTGAATTTTTCGAATTACTCTGAAACAGTGCGAAATAGAGAAAAATGGCCAAGTTAAAAAATGTAGGTAATATCTATATCTATAATTTATGTTCTATTCATTTTTTCTTAAAAACGAATTTAAAAAAAATAAATTTTTATTATAATTCAAATGGTTCATAACAGAGGAGAAATATCTGCCATGAGTGTCATGGGACTTTCTTATACGTATTACAGAGATGAACAGTGTGTGTGTTTGCCATAGGTACCATGGGACTTTCTTATACGTAATACTGAGAGTGAACAGTATATAATTTTATATATTATTACATAAACAAATTCTTTCTGGCTAAATCATAAATGTTGGAAAAAATGGGGAATATATTATAGATAATAACATACTCGACATTTTTTATCTAAAACATTTTTTTTATTTCAAAAATAATTCGAAAATTGAAAAATTTACAAGAGTAAACATTCGTTTTCAGTTATTACGTTAAAAAAAATCACTTGTTATACATATAATGGAGAGAATAATATTACCTATATTATTTATTTTATTCTATCTATCTTGTTAGTTCGTCAGAAATGTTTTAATAAAATAAGAATCACGTATACTGTTCACTGTTAGGATTACGTATAAGAAAGTCCCGTGGTTCCCAAGGAAGATATTTTTAATAGATAATGTAAAAATTGAATAATTTTAATTATTTTTTAAAATTATTTTACTCTTCGTAGAACTAAATCTGCGTGGATCTATTTTAATTTAATTAGATTTACATACTCATGTAATATTTAGGTGTTTCGGTAATTTTTAATAACACTGTATAATATAATTATTAGAGATTGGAAAAAGTAGTTTTTTAACTATTGCGAAAAATGTAACTATGTAATTTTTATTACATATCTCCATCAATTTCAGAAAACTGGTTTGATTGAACCCAATTTGAAATCAACTATTTGCAACTATTTTACCTTTCCAACTATTTTTAAACTATTTGCCTTTTTTTTATCCAACGTTAAAAATTTTGTAGTTTTATGTATATATTTTTAGAAATACATTTTGTCTATTATACAGATATTTTTATAGATATTCATGTTATGTTTTTACATACATGTTTTGCTCGAAGATTTCAGATTTCACTAATTATTGATTAAATCGAAAAAAATCTATTATTGTAAAGTTTTTTTTAACTATTTCACAACTATTTTGATTAAAAAAAACTATTTGCCAACTATTTTACAGAAAAAAAATTAACTATATAGTAACTATTTCATTTAAAATAACAACTATTTTTCCAATCTCTAATAATTATTTATGTATTTAAAAATTACATTATAAAAAATATAATATCTGGTCTTTTAATGACATATCCAAACTTTTGACCTGTAGTGTATATCTATATATGTGACTGCCTGCCTATTCAAAACTCAATTTTAAATTTAGCTTTTAACTGGCACGCTAACGGCAATTAGTTTTGTGTAGTATTTTTTTTTGTAAATATGAGATTGTCAGATATAACGCACAAATTTAAATATTTACAGAGGTGTATTAATATTTATAAAGACTGTATGCATAGTTATTTTTACTGTATTTGTCACATTGGCGTACTTAAAAATATTTCTTTACACAAATTAATGAACAATTTTTCGATAATGAAACCGTTATTTTGCAAACATTTAAGGATGATTTACAACGAATGTAAAAAAAACTTCTAAAGTGGATCGATGGAAACTCTTCTTGAAGGAGCTACAGCCCCTCAAAAATAAATTGTTTTTATTTAATTAATATCTGATACAGTTATGAAATTTTATAATCGGTTTGGTATAAATACGTGTTATCGATATTGAAATATCAACCATTAATACTTAAGCTTAGGGGTGAGTGCGGTAACCACGCCCTTCTATTACTTTCTTATACCATGTTTATGAAATATACATATACCTAGTATAAGTATAGTGAAGTTGATTTTTTTCGAAATCAGGATTTTGATGGAATTATCCATTTTAACCTTCCCTTAATCAATTCTGACTATTTTCGCCATGATGTCTGTGTGTCCGTCTATCGGTCGGTCTGTCAGTCTGTCTGTAAGCGCTGTAACTCAAATACGACAAATCCTAGAAAGGTGAAATTTTATATTTAAGATTAATTTTTGTCTGGGAAGAAAACGATCTTTCAACCGAATACGTCGATTTTTGAATTTTTCGAATTACTCTGAAACAGTGCGAAATAGAGAAAAATGGTCAAGTTAAAAATTGTAGGTAATATCATTATCTATAATTTATGTTCACGAAGAATTTCCGGATACAATTTCATTACTGTTATTTTTTTACATTCGTTCTAAATCAACATGAATTTCGAATTTGGAAGTAAAAGTTAGCAAAAATATAAACAGTTGGTTCCATTGAAAATAAACATTGGCAGAAAATTATCAGTACTAACATTTAGACAGGGGATAACTATAAATGATTAATACAGTGGCGCACCAATGGAGTTAGTAGGGGTTAGGATCCCCTCGAATTTCCAATACAGATTATTTAATTTATCAATTAAAAAATAATTTACATAAAGTCGCCCCCAAAAAAAAAAATCTGGGTGCGCCACTGGATAAGTACGTTTATTTAAACCTGACATTATTAATAAACACATGAAATTTTGCATATTTTGTTCATCGATAAAGTACATACTTTGGAATCAAAATTAGAAAATCTGGCACCGAACGCATAAATTGTCATCTAGATATAGATAGATACAAAGTTTTGCAATATACAATAGTACATTCTGCATCAAGATTTATCTATTTCACACATTCGCAGTTGTTATTAATTAACCCGGTATTCTTGGATCCAGCATTAAAGTATTTTATTACTTATTTTGATGAATTGATTGTCGTACTACGATTTTTGATGAAAGATAAAACGTAGTTTATGTCAGTAGATGAATATCTCGTGTCACATTATAAGAATAGATGTATATACTATCGGTGTCGAATCTTTGAATTTATAACCCCGCAGTGAAGCCATCCCGATATTTTCATTTTCCCTCATAGTGTAATTTTTCTAGATTCAAGAATAGATCGTAAAGCAATTCATGCAAAGTAAAATATCATTGTTTTTGGAGATATTGGATCCAGGGCAGGGCCGTAACTAGAGGCTCTGAGGCCGCGGTGTAGGAAGTGATCAAGGGGCCTAACCTAATATACACGGTGTACAAAAAGCCCGGTACCCAGGAATAACTCTTTTTCATTGCCTTGAACCAAAAAATGTTCGAGAAAAAAGTTGCTTGGTTTCGAGGGGAGGATCGTTTGCACACCAAACCACCCCTCAACCCCCAACCCCCTTACGGGGGGTGGGGGTGAGTTAAAATTTTCAGATGGGAACCCTTATTTTTTATTAGCTTATCAAGTTCTCCGATCGAAAGTAAATATCTTTTGGCCGAAACTTTTGTTGTTGGGGCTAATCCTTCGCTACTAATGAGCATGAAACAACAAAAATCAAAAATGTTCAAAAATCAATTTTCAGTTCCCGGAATAACTTTTTTCTTTGCCTTGAACCAAAAAATGTTCGGACAGAAGTTGCTTGTTTTCATGAGGAGGTCGCTCTTGATCTCCCCAACCTCGCATCATCAAGAGAGATATTCTCTCCTCTTCTGATAATGCATTTATTTCAATAAGGTACGTAAAACCTCACCTCACACGTGCTTGTTCCATGCTCCAATCATTCAGAATTTCATTTCTGGACATTTTTATTTTTTGATGTATGTTGCTAATTAGCGACAAGGGATGAGCATGAAAAGAAAACAAATGGGACAAAAAAATATTTATTTTCATTCAAAGAATTCCATGAGAGAATAAAAAATAGGAATTTTCATTTGAAAATTTTAACTCACCCACACCCCCCGGAATGAGGGAGGAGAGGGGAGGGGGTGCAAACGATCCTCCCCCTGAAACCAAGTAACTTTTGTCCGAACATTTTTTGGTTCAAGGCAAAGAAAAAGAGTTATTCCGGGGAGTGAAAGTTGATTTTTGAACATTTTTTCATGCTCACTAGTGGCGAAGGATTAGCCCCAACAACAAAAGTTTCGGCCAAAAGATATTTACTATCGATCGGAGAACTTGATAAGCTAATAAATAATAAGGGTTCCCATTTGAAAATTTTAACTCACCCCCACCCCCCGTAAGGGGATGAGGGGTTGAGGGGTGGTTTGGTGTGGAAACGATCCTCCCCTTGAAACTGAGCAACTTTTTTCCTCGAACATTTTTTGGTTCAAGGCAAAGAAAAAGAGTTATTCCGGGGTACCGGGCTTTTTTGTACACCCTGTATATGTAAATTCATCGATCCTTTTGTTAATTTATTACCATACTTCTGAAACTTCATGGGTGGCTTCTTTTTGACGAGTCTAACAACTTTTTTTATTTGGGAAAATTCTTAAAAATGGGACATTTTCGAATGTGCAACCGCGGAATTTTTCAGACGGCGGACTGGAAAAACGGTCCAAGATATTGTCGGACAAAATAACCAATGGATAGTAAAAATAATTATTTAATAACCCTACAAATTTTTGTTCGATTTTTTTTTCGATTTTCTCACCATATTATCTTAGTTATAAATATAATCCATTAGACATTTTGTCCGACAAATATCTTGGGTCGTTTTTCCAGTCCGCTGCTCGGAAAATTCTGCGGCTGCACGTTCGAAAATGCCCCATTTTTAAGAATTTTCGCAAATAAAAAAGTTGCAAGACTCATCAAAAAGAAGCCACTCACGAAATTTCAGAAGTATGGTAATAAATTAACAAAAGAGTCGACGTACTGGAGACTAAGGGTGTTTGGTTCGGCGATACGAATATTTTGAAGAAAGGTAGAATGAGTCATTTGGAAGAGATCTAAGCAAATACACCTATATACAAAGTGCACCAGTTTTTTTACATCGGCCAGATTTATACATGTTAATGGTAAAAGTTCAAAAGTTAAAGAGCTCATATTATTCAAACAAGGTTTTTATATTACTTCAATGTTTATGCTACACTATCAGATCAAAATAATATTTATGAAAAACAAAAACAAAAAATGGCTGCAGTTTAACATTTAAAAACTTATAATACTTTGATAAAATTATTTCTTTAAAAAAATATTTTATAAAATCTAGCACACTTACAGATGTTCAAATGGTTTTAAAAACTGCTCTATTTTATACCCTTTCGAAACACCTACCACAATAGCTACATGAACGGGCTATTTTTGTTAAAAAAAAACTTACGTTTATCCCAGAATAAGTAAGATTTTCACATTTTTCCAGAGAGTCGATCCTAGTATGTTATTCTTAATAAGCCATTACAAGCGTGATTCGATGGCGAAACTTCAGTATCCGACGTACACACAGATTTGATATTTTTGTTTGTTGGCAATACTTTATTTGGGTGATGCGCGCGCATATGAGTTGTGTCAGTGACTAAATGGTGCTCAAACGGTGGAATATATGCGACCGCCAATACATTGTAATATCGTATTGTATTATATTAATTAATAAACTTTGTTTACCAACATATAACTGATTATTATAGGGTAAAACCGGGATAGATGCCGCAGTGGGATAGACGCCTTGTTTTCAAAAAACCTAATTTCCCAAATTCGCGACTAAAAATTAATAGTTTAAATAAGAAGTGTAGGTGCCCCACACCTCATTCCCCCGAAGTCTGTCGAGCGGAACGAACGTGTCTCGCTTGTGGTGTGATTATCTCCGCAGCGAACGCGACGAATGCTTCAAAGTTTCAGAGGTAAGTATTTGCCGTTATATAACTTTATAAGTAGTAATAAATTTTGTTATATTTTTTATTATGTCAATACACTGGTTCATTACCTGTACATCTCGGTGTAAATAATAGCTCTTTTGTTTTTAGTTTATTTAAGAAATAAAAGGGCATCTATCCGTATTAAAAAGGATAGTTGCCCCGATTTTTCGAGGTATAGGTGCCCTTAGAGGCATCTATCCCCTCATACACCTATTCATACATATGTCAGAGTATTTAAAAAAATGTTTTTATGTTCTGTTTTATTTTTTATTTTTTTTTTCAATTAATTCCTGAGGGTAGGTTTTGATATTCTTCGGGGCATCTATACCCCGATAGTTGTAGCGTGTTTTATTATTAGTTATCGGAAACATTATGTTGTATTTGTATGTCTTACGTGAATTTTTATTAATATCTGCTGATTGTAGATTAACCATGCCACGAAAATACAAAAGAAAGGAAGGAGTGCGAGCTCGAGTATGTTCTTGGATAAAACTAAAGGAAAAAACTAAAGGCTTGCCTGTAAAGAAAACAGAGAAATAAACAAAATGACCCTAAAGATACAAAGACAATTGCATAGAATGCTTTGAAAACTATAAAAATACAAAGTCAAAATCCGACCGGATTCAGTGTATAACGTGCTAGAAGTGGCTACTTGAAACCTGTACAGTTCAAAAACTATTGCTCATAATGTGGAAAACTGAAAACACTTTCCAGCTCAACCTAAATTAAGTAGGATAAAAAAAATGTCAACCTCTATGTTGTGTTATTTTTCTAAAAATTTTAAATAATTATTTATTAACGTTAAAATAGGTATGATTAGGTTAAAACTTAAATATTAATATTTTTGTTAGACAAATGCTTAAGTTTAAGTATGGTTATATATGTCATATTAGAATTATGTTCTAAAGATTACTAATAAAACATTTTAAAACTATGTATTTTACTTATTTTATTCGCTAGGACATCAATCCTACACGGCAGGCATCTATCCTTCTTAGCATTTTCATAACGGGGCATCTATCATTACAGGGAAGCATCTATCCTCAAATAAATTGTTCTGCAAAAACTTAATTTCTGCAAAATCTGTAACTGTTAGGTAAACAAAAACAAGTCATAATGTAAAATAAAAGATTAAACTAGCTATATTTAGAGAGATTATTCAGGATTAATTAATTTTTTTTAAATTAGTAGGCAATTTCAAAAAGTGCGGCATCTATCCTGGTTTTACCCTACTATATTATATTTTATTGTAATATGTACTGGTATTTATAATTATCGAGACCGTAGTTTCATGTTAGGTCGGTGAGATTTATACTAAATGAGCAATATCATGTATTTATATAATATTTTATAAATCGTACAGAGTTGATTTTCTAATAAAATACAAGTAAACTGTTCTTGGTTAGGACAAACTATTGGGGTGAAATCGAGTTTCATTATTTGGATTGGTTCGTTTTCGTAGGTTAGGTTAGGTCTATTCTAACACATCAACACGTGATATTTGATAGTTGTTGCGTCAGTAACGGCATATATTCTTCAAATAAGTTTTTACCTTCGCGAAATGTGTCTTATTTATTATCATTTCATAACCTAATTCGAACCTAAATTCAAAAATTTTATAATCTGTAAAGCCATAAACTAGATAAAGTAGATAAATAAATTGTAAAGTCATCTACCGACAGAAATTCATACCACCTGCCGGCAACGATTCATATTGCCGTCGCCGGCAACGGAGTCAGTCCCTTATTAATATAATATTATATAACAATGTATTGGCGGTCGCATATATTCCACCGTTTGAGCACCATCCAGTCACTGACACAACTCATATGCGCGCCCATCATCCAAATAAAGTATTGCCAACAAACAAAAATATGAAATCTGTGTGTACGTCGGATACTGAAGTTTTGCCTGAACGAAGATTTCTTGTCTGTTTTTGGTAAACGAAGATATTGAAGACGGCAATTTCCTCAAAGAATTTTATAGATCGATAAATTCATTTTCTCCAGAGAAGGAACGAAAAATGTTCATAACATCCACTACTAGAATGATAAAAGACATAATTCTCACTTGAAAAAATATACATTGTTCCATCACAACACATTGTGGGCTAGTGTGATTGGCAATAGATAGATTGATCCGCAGTAGTCCGCACAATCATCCGAACACATTGAATTGTGAGAATTACTTAGAATTCCTCAACAACTACCATTCCTGATGGAAGATCTACTTTTTAACATTTGACGATGAATGATTCGTCTTCGATATCTTCATTTACCAAAAACCGACAAAAAATCGTGTTCATCTGAAAGTATAATCTTTTTCAAGCCTTTGCATAGGAGTAGATGTAATTAGTATAAAAATAAAAAATCACGTTTTTAACGACTTATCAAAAATAGCATACTAGGATCGGACTCACTGGAAAAATGTAAAAAATCTTACTTATTCTGGGATAAATGTAAGTTTTTTTAACAAAAATAGCCAGTACATGTAGGTATTATGGTAGGTTTTTCGGTTGTAATCTCTATGTGCATTATGTAGATTAAAGGCTCTGTCAAACAGGAGGTGCGGATAGCCGTGAAATCTGTATTGTGTAATGTTGAAAATCGCATTTCAAGGTCAAGTTTGCCTCCAAGATTTTTTTCACAATTACGTATGAAAACCTACTTCAAATCGTCAAAATGAATTTTTTTACAGTGAACTTTCCGTTACGGACGGGACTGGTCGATGTATCGACCGGCAACTTGATCGGGCACGCCACGTGAGAAATTAATTGATTTTATGTACAAATTTTGTATAAATAAAAAGGTCGATTTCAACGTAAAAATCCCCGTCCTCTAAAGGTTAAGAATCATTTAGGTCATTCCATGGTGACGGGTGGGACGTTTTTACACATTTTTTGATAAACATTCAAATATTTAATGATGAACTTAAAGCACATATTACATACTGATAACATTCCTAGATATATTTTTTAAGATAATTAACCTTGTTAAATTAATAGATTTGTATGTGTGACGGGTGGGACATGAATTACCCTCCTCTCTTTAGATACTTGTACTTAACGTTGAAATTCAGATCAAATAAGTAATTTAATACCCTAATTTTATTTTAATACGCGACTTGAATAATGTCGCTATAATTGTTTTCTAAAACTCTATGAGTGAAAAATCAATACAAATATTTTTGGGAAGCTTAAAATATTGTGACGGGTGGGACGAGTAAACAATTGCATAAGGCGGTTATTACACTATCAAATACATAAATATGTCAAAGATTTTTGACAAAGATTTGATCATATTTCTTTGATAAAATAATAGATTTTGTTTTATTACACTACATAAAATATTTGATAATATTTTCTCAGTATTATCTAGGGATATTTTCTTCTTTTTTGGTGCATTTTGATTATCTGTGCGTGGATATTCGTAAGTTGACGCGATCGAGGTTTGAATTAACAATTGTGTATTGCAGTTTTTATAATCAATAAGAAGATTATCATATAATACTGGATTATGTTGATATTTATATATTAATAATTATATAAATATAACTGTCAGTGATAACTTGGCAGTCGCCATTTTGTTTTTGACATCAAAAAACTTTGATCAAATATAAAAGACTGTCATTATCTATGATCATATAAATATTATGAAGGTAAATATTATAAAAGTTGACTTATTACACTGTCATATTTCTTTGATCAAAGAAATTTTATCATATTTGCCAATTTCGACAAAAAATGGTTGGAGTAGAAATCGTTTTTTAAACTGACAAAATACAAAAAAATGAGATTTCTTTAATATTCGTATATTTTCGCACTTGTAACTTTAACAATACTTTAAACATAATATGTAGTTAAGTGATTTCAATGATTTTTTATATTGGTCAGGTGTAATCTTCCATGGAATGACCCATTTACCTTAATTACCTTTACATGTTAAAAATTGTATATCGACCTACCTTAAATTAACACATATAGATACAATATACAATATATATACCAAAAAAATCAATGAAACGTGCAAAAATATGCAAATACAAACACTAGGCAAGGATATTATATACATGTATTATTCCGTTCAATATCTAGCACCATTTTATATTGATTTTCTAATTTCGAAACCAGAGTGGATTAAAAAATATTTATATTGTAATATTTAATACTTTTTGAATTTCATGCATTCACTCTTAAGTACGCCACTGTTTTGATGATTTATTAATTTAATATTTCGCTTTATTTAAACAAAAACTAGTAATATTTTTGCCTTTTCTGTAGCCAATAAAATAAAGTGTTGGCATTAATTATAAACATTTGCGTTCATAGATAAAGTAAATATTATATAACCAATATTGTTTAACGATAAAATTTTAGATTTGAATTAAATAATATGTATTATTTCTAAACATCGACTAAAATGTTGTTCATAAAAATATACCAATATGTTCACCAATTTTCATTAAATTCTACGATAATTTATATTTAAATTATTGTTTAAAACCAGTAAATAAATTTAAAGTTGGTAGCACTTTGACAATCACTAACAACAATATTAAACAATACCAAAAATTAGCACAAACACTTTACCACTCAATTTAAAAACTCAATTCACATTTTACACGGTTTTTTTTCCTACGCACAAGAAAAATTCGATAAAAAATTCATACAGATAACTCGAAGAAACTAAAATAGTTATGTTGGTAGAAACTTTCCACACACACACTGTGGGGGGGAAGGGGGGGAGGACGCGCGCGTCAGGTCGAGAAAGGTGAAGAAGAAAATCGTGGTTTTGGCACCACAACACAAATACCGCGACTGTGAGGTATATTTAGCCCATAATGCCCCCACCACTATTTGCACACGGTAGTGCTGTAAGGTAGGTTAGTGTTATGTGACAAATAGACTGGCGATATTTTTAATGTTTATCAACAAAGCATTTTGTGGTGGGAGTAAAAACATGCGCGTATAATCCAAAGTTCGGATGTATTTATAATAAGGGAAATTTGGGTAATTGAAAAAAATCTGCATTAGTCTTGGATATGGCCCAGTAATGGCTATTTTTAAATTAAATGTAATGAATTAGAAATATTTGTTGATATCTGATTACTGCCATTTCTGAATACTAATTTATATACAGGGTGTCAAATATGTTCCGGGACGGTCGAATATTTCGAATGGTACATACAGCATCGAAAAACAAAAAAATAAGTGTACAATATTTTTGAAAAAGCTATTCCATTACATCAAATCCCCCCCCCCCCCCCCCAACCCCACAGCAATTACAGCGCCATCTGCCCCGAATACAAAAAAATGTTTCAGACAAAAGTTACGTATTTTTTGACGCAAAATCCGAATCTGCAATAAAAATTGAGAGTTTCCATTCAAGATATCAAAGTTGCCTCCACCCCCACCCCCTGTGGTGTTTCGACTTCACAAGAAGTCCTCAAGAGATAAATCTTTCCTTGAGATAAATCTTTGTAAGGGAATATTTATACAACAAACGTTGTAGATCATATTATAGGAAATTTAATGCTCTACAAAAAATATTCTATACAATTTTCACGTAACATGTGTCGTTCTTGAGATATCTTAAAAAATAAATATTTTAGGGTGTCACCCCTCCTCCTTACACACGATTTTGATGATTTTGAAAAGGGACCGTCCTCAAGCCAGACCCAACCATCCGACCAAGTTTCATTAACATCGGTTCAGTGGTTCATGAGTTATGCGTGTGACCAGGATTCAGGGGACAGACGGACACACACACGGACGAACAGACAGACAGACACGGAACGAAAAATGTTTGTCTTGACGTGAAACGGAAAGATAAATTTAAAATTTTGAAATTGGAGAACATTTTTTTTGTCTCATTCTAAAACGATCACAAAGCTTCTCGTATCTTCGATATTGCGAGGAAGCAAAACACATTATATTATTTTGAATAGAATATTTATGTTGTACTATACCCAAAATTCAAGTTCGCTTTTATAAGGAAAGATTTCAAGCAGTGGGTTACCTTTCTTTCCCCTATTACATTCGTGTTTTATAGATATAATGTCCGTATCATTTCGATGTGATTTTTTTGTATTGATATCAGTGATAATGTTTATAGAACAATCCCAGATTAAAACCCAACAAGGGCTCTGATATGGCCCTTTTTATGATTATCATAATCATGATAAGTCCAAAATAATGGTTGAAGAACATTCACTAATAAGAAGAATCGAATCAGGAGGTTGTGCGCATGTGTAAAAGGACGAAAATTCATAATACAGTGAAACTTCGTTTCGTCTTGAGTGAATCGGATCAAAAACGCCCAACGGAATAGCGAAATATAGGCGGGAAATAAATTTGAAAATAACCCGACTAAAAAATTTTGCTTATAGTCCGAGAGATGAGTGACAAAATATTGCAACTACTTTATTAAGGTTGATTTTTTGATATTACGTCACATTTGTGGTGTAGAGATACAGCCTGCCGCGTTAAGGTATTTCTCGGAAAAATTAAAAGATTCAAGAGTAAGCTCAAATTTTGTAAAAAAAAATAAAAAAAGGTTTTTAGAAGCTCCATTCAAAATCTTAAAATGATTGACCACCTGTGAGCGAAGATATCGTCAAAATAAAAAAAAAAAATTAACATTGCGAGTATTGGGATTACGATATTTTAAGCGGATTTTCATTAAAAAAGTAAATAATTTTATGCGAAGGAAGATCAATAAATTTATGAAATTTTGAGAAAAACTAAATTAATATAATTGGAGTTAATATAAAAAATCTGAAGTATTTTCACCACCCCGTTTTTAAGTTATAAGTAAAATAAAAACTTATTTTCTGATAAAAAATATCACGGTACTAGCTATGACAACGCCGCAAAGTATTGACAATTGACGCGGTATTTAAAAATCGTACGTTTTGTTTTTTTAATTTCAAGGAATAATAAAAATAATAAAAACTATTTCTTAATTATAAACTTATAATATATAACAAATCCAGCTGCAAATAACAGTACACGTTATCACATCAAAACATTAAATAATATGTAGTTGTCATCGGGAATACAAAAGTCGCGCTTGCGCAATAGAAAATATATGCTCAACGTTGCCAAATTTTATTTTAATTTATATCATGGCTATCTTGATGTTATACTACACTTTTTTTTCCTTTTCTAACATATAGCGTACCTTGTTTCTCCCCGAGAAATACCTTAAGTTAAACGCGCCCGGTTGCAAAATTTTGAAGGCTGGCTATGATAAAAGGGGTTCTTACTTAGTATACTGCTTACAAATAAATTTTCAGATTTTATAAAGTAGTTGCAACGTGTTTCGATTTTTTACAAAGATAAAGCTGCCCCCGCGCCAAACGCTAACGAAACTAGCTGACTGACGGCAGGCTGTATCTCTACACCACAAATGTGACGTAATATCAAAAAAACAGCTTTTAGAAATAAAAACGTTTTACAATGAAAATATTGATCTTGAAATAAAAAATTTTGATTCTAAAATTAAAATTGAAAAAAAAATTGGTTGCTCCAGTTAGAAATTGATATGGAATGATCTTTTTTGATTTTAGAATTAATTTTTTATTTATTTCAAGATCAATGTTTTTATTGCCAAACGTTTTTCTGACAAAATTATCCAGAAATTATACAATTTTGTTTTTTTAAATTTTCTTGATGGAATGACCCAATGACCCATATAGCTGCCAACGTTGAATCAGAAGTTTACTTTATCCATCAAGATATGGAATATGAGTACCAGGGATGCTTTCATGAGTATTCTAGATTTTTAGAAAGAGATTAAGACACTCTAGTACGCAGGTCTTTGAAAAATTGAAAAAACACGTGTATTTTAAATGTGAAAATCACCCCCCTCTGGTAATGGCCATTTTATAAGATAGAGGGCTGACATTTTTTCCACATTCTTTTTGAATTATTTGGAGCTGATTTGGGGGGCAGCCCGGTTAAAATTCGTCCTAACCCCATATAAGGACCACCCTAAATTATACACGCACATTTTACAATATGTTTTAAAATTTAGTCAAAAACCCTTTTGAATAAACAAACCACAGATGCATGTCACGTACTTATGAAAATAGGGTCTTACGAGCATGAGCAGCTTGAAAATTGTACATTCGGTTTGATAGCATTTTTATAGACATCCGCAGTCCAGTAATATATAGAATATAGATGATTATACAAAAAAACATCTGCCAAATAACTGCGTAGTGCTTCCTTTCGAATGGTGTTAATTAGAGAAAAATCCCGATGTCTACTGTTTTAGATAGAATTAAGGATGTATGATGCAATGAACGATCAAAATCAAATTATGAATTATTCACTTTAAATGCTTATAAGAAAGTTGGTTACTTAAAGCAGTGGTTTCCAAACTTTACGTCAATACGCCTCCCATTAGAAAAAATCTAATCTTGGCGCCTCCCCCCCCATATTTTGAAAGGTATAAAATACAAAAAAAGAATAAATCAATAATAACAAGTTTTTATTGTTTAATTAACAATTAAATTTAAAAATTTTAAATATAACAATCAATTTTAAATGAATTTAATTATTATTTTATTTGAAATTACTAGAGGGGAGAAATAGTTTGAAAAATAAACAAGTAAATTTAAAAATTTTAAATGAAACAATCAATTTTTAATGAACTATTATTTTATTTGAAATTCCTAGAGAGAGGAGAGAAATGTTTTCCATTATATTAATAAGTATGTAATATTTGAGAAAACAATAATAAATAATATATTATATGTTATGTTATCAAAATTACATTTCTAGTAAACTTTTCGCGCCTCCCTTTGCACTAGTCCGCGCCTCCCAGTTTGGAAATCGCTGACTTAAAGTATGTATTTTTTTAAGTATATAATATACTTTACATTTAAGTACACCTAAATAATAAAAGCTGGTTTTTAAAAAGTATTTTTTCCATATAATTTAGTTTAAAATTTTTAGTTACTGACTAACTAACTAACAAACATATGGAAAAAGTCTTCAATTTTTATATTTTTTAAATTAAAATTAAAAATTGACGCGACCAAAAAAAAAAAAAGTTTTATATTCTGGTTCGCGGCCCTTAGTAAATTGCTAAATATGCTATGCTAAGGTTGGACATTTATACTAACGTATAATTTATACTAACGACATTTTTTTAGAAATGACGTATTTCTATTTTTTTATATTTTTAATTTTTTTTACTATTGAAGCTATGAGATTATAAAGATTGAGATCATAATAATTAGTATACTTGATATATACTTACAGCTATTTTATTGCTATCGCTGTTGTGAAGCATCATATTACTCACCTGAAAGAAGAAAAAAAAAACAAAAATTAGAAATACAGTCAAAATCAATGTATTCTTGATACAAGACTACATTGAGAAAAATAATTTGTTTGTAATGCTATCAATTAGAGGTGTACCGGAACTGGAATTTTCAATTGCTGCCGGAACCGGAATCGCCGGAATTCACAAAAAAAATCCGCCCGGAACCGGATTTTTTTCAAATAATTCTATTTCAATTAATAATAATAATTTAAACAATATATGTATGCTTTCATAAATAAAAACAAACTTGTTTGTTTAAACGTCAAAATTTATTAAAGAAGAGGAAAACGCAAGCTTTCGATTCACAGAATCATCGTCAGGCTAAAATATAATAAGTAACAATTAAATACAATAAATATAATGCAAAATATTGATATTTTAAAATAAAAATTCAGAAATATACCTATTAATAAAGAATAAAATTTGAGAACGATGTCCTTATCTCAATAATATTCATTATTTATATTTAACGTCACTACTATTATATTATTATGTATGCTTTCTATATCTTAAATTAATATATCCTTATTTTACGAGTATATGGTATTACTTAAATAGCAGAGGCGTAGAGTCCTACATTATATTATAAAAAATATTATTTTTTACAAATCTTGTAATTTTTACAGTTTCGTAAGATCGATTGTTTTAAATTGTTTGTATATCATACGTTCTTCTTGATCGAATCTAATTACATTTCTAGTGTTAAAATATAAATGTGATAAATCACAAACAGCATCTAGACATATTCACAATAGAGAAGATTGTATACATTTTTACAGATAGTAGTAGGCATTTACTACTCGAAATTAAAGCACCAATACATTACTATTATAGTGCACATGGGCGCCGGCAGAATTTCTTCCAGGGGGGTGCATCTAGATATATAAAATTAAATTATATATAAAATAATAAAAAAAAAAATAAAAAAAAATAATAATTTTGTAATAATAATAAGATTAATTATTATTTATTATTATAAAATTAGCATGACTAAAAAAAAAAAACCTGAATTTTAAATTAAAAATTGTATTTCTTAATTTTTTAGTTTTGTCTTTTTTGCCAGGGGGGTGCAAATGCATTTCCTTGCTCCCCCCCCCCTCCCGGCGCCCATGATAGTGCATGTATCAGAAACAATACTGCATTATCTTAATACTATTAGCTATGTTCAGATAGTATGCATTTATTCGGAGAGGTTATTCTCGGAGACAAGAAATGTTTTTGAGGAAAACATATGTAGGACTACAGTATTATTAAAAAATTCAGAACAAGTCTTATTTTTACACCATAACAATTGGAAATTTTCGAAATTTTTTGATATACAGGGAGAGTCATTTATTATGCAAGTGGAACAAATTTGAACAGTGTATTAAGAAAAAAACTTCAAGCAAAAAAGTTCATATAAACATGTGTCCGGGAACTCATCGTGAGGGAGCTACAGACTCTCAAATATTTTGTCTCAAATAAGTTTTTATTTAATATTTTCAGACCCTTTGTGATACAGTACTTAATTTGACACCCGGTTTAATATTATACGTGTTATTGATTTCCAGTATCAAACAATGATTATTTAGACCAGGGATGTATGGGTCCGTCCGGCCAGTGGGCCCTTTGAGTTATGTATATCTAGTATTTTTTTGTTCTTAATTTTTTTCCTAAAAAAAATCTACTAGAATTCAAGCTAAGTTTTTCTTCGTGTGGCCGTCCGCCGCCTTTTCTGAACTGGCACCCCGAGCAGTCACCAAGCCCCTCTCCCTAAAGCCAGCATTGCTGTTATACATTAACAAAATAAGCAACGAATTTTAATAAATATACAAATTTTAAACATCAACCATTCTTTTTTCCAAAGCTTACTTGGCTTTTTAATATTGCACTCGAGTGATTGTTGTAGTTTTGGCTGACGCTTCGACTAACAAAAATATTTTATTTTTCCATGGCAGTTGTGATTTTTATTCAATAATGAATAAAATGCGTTGTGTCTTTGTTATGAGTTGTTTTATTATCGAAAATTTGAAAAGCTTTGCGATCATTTTTTAAAGAAAAATTGTTTTCCTATTTCAACATTTTCACTCGTTCTTTTTATAATCGGTTTAGTATTAATACGTGTTTAATACTAAACCGTACTGTAATTCAATAGGTTCTAAAAATATTAAAGTAGCTCCCTCGCGAAAAATTTCCGGACACATGTTTATTATGAACTTTTTTTCTTGAAATATTTTTCTCGATCAACTGTGTAAGTTGTTCTTCCTGATATAACTCATCCTGTATAATTGAACAGTTCAATGTCCGTAATATAATGGCATTTTTATTATTATAATAAAAGTCTTATTTTTTAGGACAATTAATGTTATAATTACAATCATACTTCTGCTGCACAAAATGTTAAAAAATTGCATTTGTGTTATGAAATGAATATTTCCATTATAATTTTTGCTAATAAAATGTTGTTATACCATAATTATTATATATATATATATATGTTTGATTTCTTAAACAAAAATAATAGGTATATTATTTATGAATTTCTTATTGTTAGTAGAAGGCAGTAATAATTTTCACACTTAATTTAAAGTTAAAAACTTTATTTTTAAAGTGGTTTAAGTCCACTTCAGTATTGATAATGTTGTTAATTTATCACAATGACTGGAAAACTAAACCTTTTTACGGAAAATGTTGGGTACAAAAGTTTTAGGATTTAGCGGGGCAAACCAAATGAAGATAATAATTTTGACCTTGAGTGGAGGTTTTAAGGTCATTTTGGGGTCAACTATTTTTTTTTAAATGGAAACTTAGTTATTTTTTTGCAGAAAATTAGAAATAATTTTTGTCTGAAATTTTTTTTAAAAAACTTTAATTTTAACGTAATTTTTTTTTACATCAAAAAATTTTTTTTGTAGCCAAAATTTTTAAAATTATTATCTTAGATGTTTGAGAAAAATGCAGTTAAAAAAATAATTTTTTTATAATTTCATAATTTTTTAAATCAAAAAAAAATTTTTTATAATGTAACAAAATAAAAATAAAATGTTAAAATTAAAATTTTTATAACATTTTTCAGACAAAAGTTGTTTCTTTTTTTCTGCAAAATACGAATTTAAAAAAAATAAATAGGTTTCGTTTGAAAAAATTTTGCTGACCCCAAAATGACCTTCAAACCTCCCTCAAGGTCAAAATTGTTACCTCCATTGATTTTGTCTCTCTAAATCCTGAAACTTTTGTATCAAATATTTTCCCTAAAAATCCATAGTTTTCTCTATATACTTAAAGCAATCTCATAGTTTTCCATATATTAATAATCTCATGATTAAAAAATCACCTGTATACATACTTAGATTTTTTGAATTGTATAAATTTTTTAAGAGTTATAAAGAAATAATATAAATTAAAGTGAGTGTTTTTTTTTCAATTTGAAGTATTTTATGTTACAACAAATGGACTTGAGTTCTTTTTAATTTATAACAAATGTAATTGTTAATTTTGAAAGTGGCTCAAGTCCATTTGTGGTAAAAAAACACATATTATTCATTTAATATTTGGAGTTATTTTAATAGTAATTGTAAATTTAACTCTCTTAGAAACACTTAATCAATGTGGCACATTGATATCTTACACGTATATTTTTAATTTTATTGAAACGCAAACCCTTAAATATCTCAGTTTAAACATAAGTGGACTTAGGCCACTTTCAAAATAAACGCCTCATATAAAGCTTGTAAAAAAGACGGACAAGGGCGAGTAGAACTCGCGCTCTGAGGGTTCCGTAACGTAATATAAAACTTAATTATTATTGACAATATAGTTACATAGACAATGAACCCGATTCCCAAGGCGTCTTTACGTAGACGCTGTATGAAAGAAACCACAAAATTAAGTTTGTCACGCAATAATTCACATAGGATTAGAATTAGAAATTAATCAGTTTCGTACATCACGGTGCTCTGGAAGACAACTTTAATAAAAAAACTGATTACCTCTGATTTTTTTGTACAGTTCAATTATTTAGTATTTAAGGAACATTTTAAGACCAAAAAGAAAAAAATCGCCTTGGCGCTTTTTAATAATTCATAAAACAAAAAAATATATAAATCGTGTGCAGGTCATAACGCGATTTTTTTTGAATTATTTATTTTTTATTAACTTTTTACTCTACAAAATAAACAACAAAAATAAAAAATTATTGGAATTCGAACTCGTGACCCATTGTTTCTAAGATCTTTTATAATTTTTTGTAAATTTTGAAATATAAAACAAACGGTATTTTATATCGAAAAATCACAAGAGATACAATAATTTGATTTTATAAAGGGGATTCCAAAACATATTTGATATTATCGATACGATAATTAATACCCGAGATATGAATTATTTTCAATTTTGAACGGCCGCCATTTTGAAATTGATAAAGGAATTCCGCTAACTAACGAACTTAACTGAGGTATTTACAAGATAGATTCTACCAAGTTTCAAAAAGATCGGAAGAATACCTGAAAGGCTAGAGACTCCACAAGAAAAAAAGCCTTATAATAAAATTGAAAATAATTCATATTTCGGGTACTAATTGTCGGATCGATATTATCAAATATATTTTAGAATTCTCTCAATAAAACCAAATTATTGTATCTCTTATGATTTTTCGATATAAAGTGCCGTTTGGTTGATATTTTAAAATTTACAAAAAATTATAACAAATCTTGTAAATTAAAGGTTCCAAGTTCGAATCCCAATATTTATTTTTATTTGTTTGTTTATATTGTAGAGTAAAAAGTTAATAAACAATGAATGCTAAATAAAATTCGCGTTATAATTCTGCATACGGTTTATTTATTTCTTATTTTATGAATTATTAAAATAGCGCCAAGGCGATTTTTTTCTTTTTGGTCTTAAAACGTTCCTTAAATACTATAGAATTGAACTGTATAAAAAAATCAGAGGTAATCAATTTTTTTTATTAATGTTGGTTTCCAGAGCATATCTATTTCCTCATTTTAAGAGAGCAAATGTACACGAATCAATTATTCATATATCTGGGAAAAAATGATAAATATTTTAACTATAACATACAATAAGGTATATTTAGGGCCTAAACTAGGGCTGGCCAACCCGCGGACCGCGACGCTCTTATGTGTTTATTTTAATTATCAGGTGTTTCAGAATAACTGAGGTTGGTTTTAATTTCCCGTTGTTTTCTTTAAAATATTATTCCATTTATGTGACTTAACTACTCATTTTAATTGATAATTTTGTTTTATAATATAATATTTATAATATAATATTTTATAATATAAAACAAAATTAGAATTTGAAGTATTTTTGTGAATAAATAAAATCATTATTTATTAGTATTTTAAATATTTGAAACAATATTTTGTTGTTGATTAAATATTTTTTTAAAACTATGATTGAACATTTGCTTGTTTTTTTCCCTCGGATCGAATGAGACAAATTACAGCCCTTTATCTGTGACGGGGCAAAATATTAAGATTTTTTCGTTACTTATTAATTATCCAAAATCGTAAATATCTCGGTTTCTATGCGAGGTAGTGGGTAATTTTTTGTCTAAAACTCCTGCACTTATGTAGGTTTTTTCCCCACCCCACCTGTACCGGATTGAATAAGATCAATTATAATCTTTCATCTGTGAAAATTAGCTTTACATTTTTTATGCTAATACATTTAAGAGTTTAAGGGTTGGGGGTTAAAAGTCATTATATTATAAAATTGATTACATAAGCTATCTATTGGCTTTTTATTTATTGATCTACGATTATTAGTTCAAAGTGTGACATATTTTTGTTACATTCGTGTTTCAGAGCTTATTTCCTAATATTGCTGGGGAAGGCATAGTTCTACTTAAAAAAAGAAAAAAGAAATTGATTAGAAAAAAATTCAAAACCGGAAAATCTAAATTTTTTTTACAAAATTTCTTATATTATTTATGTGCAGCCCTCGGAAAATTTTAGGTAGTCAATGCGGCCCGCGGTGCAATTTGGGTTGGCCAGGCCTGGCCTAAACAAATGATGTCCTTTTTACAAGCAGACGACGCACAGTGGGGTATTGTATGTAGAAATGGGACTGCTATTGCGATAACTGCTATTAAGAACACTGCTTTTTGTACAGAGCAGAGAGCAGACTGCTCTGTTCTTTAACATACCTGCTATCCTGCTCTTTACTTGTTTTTGCTTCCTCGCAATATCGAAGATACGAGAAGCTTTGTGATCGTTTCAGATTGAGACAAAAAATATGTTCTCCGATTTCAAATTTTTAATTCGATTTATCCGTTTCACGTCAAGGCAAACACTTTTCGTTCCGTGTCTGTCTGTCTGTCCGTGTGTCCGTCCGTCCGTCTGTCCCCTGAATCCTTGTCACACGCATAACTCATGAACCACTGAACCGATATTATTGAAACTTGGTCGGATGGTTGAGTCTGGCTTGAGGACGGTCTCATTTCAAAATCATCAAAATCGTGTGTAAGGGGGAGGGGTGACACCCCAAAATATTTATTTTTTCAAGATATCTCAAGAATGACACATGTTACTTGAAAATTTTATAGAATATTTTTTGTAGAGCATTAAATTTCCTATAATATGGGTCTACAACGTTTGTTGTAAAATATTCCCTTACAAAGATTTCTCTCAATTTATTTTAAAAATTCGTGTTTTGTTTTTCTAAATTGATATTTGCTTGGATTTATTAAATGTCATTTTGACGTTTTAAATGTCATTTTGACATTTGTCAGAAAATTTAAAATATACGAAAAAATAATCAGGTGTCTTGAGAAAAATTTCGAACTAATATTATTTTGTAAAATTGTATAAAAATTAAATGGTTAACCAATTCCAGGCAATTTATCTCAACATTATCGGTTTTTATTTAAATTGTTCAATAATTAACTACCTTTGGTGAATTTAGCACGAGGAAGCACTGTGCATTTACTTGGCAGATGTGTTTTTTTAAGTCTAATAAATAAACAAAACAAATTTTATTTTAACTCTTTGATTATTAAAAATATTTTTTTGAACAAAAAAACATTACTTTTTTTCATTTTCCCATATTAAAACATTTTCCGTGCACAAAAACAAAGACAATTGACAATGCTCTGCGATTCTGTAGAGGTGGACCTGTTATTATTGTCAAGTGCTATTGCGATCGCTGCGTTGCTATCATAAATAAGTGAAGAGGATCATGCTACCCCCACCCCCCCTAAAAATTATATTGTTAAAGCCAATTAAATAATAAATTTTCTAAGATATTATTAATTTATATAAATTTATTGTCTGTCTTTTATCCATGCCTGCTTTTTGTACCGCTTCTATGTATAACATATGTACATCTACTGGAAAAACGGAGAAACTGTGGTTTCTAGTCACTTAAACTAAAATTATACACCTTAACCACAATAAAACAATGTCACTCGACACGTGTTTCGACTTCACAAGAAGTCCTCATCAGGAGCCTAACAGTTCCAGACTGGAACTGTTGGCTCTTGTGAAGTCGAAACACGTGTCGAGTGACATTGTTTTATTGTGGTTAAGGTGTATAATTTTAGTTTAAAAAATATAATATGCATGTTCTTGAGATATTTTATAAAAATAACTATTTTGAGGCACCTACACGATTTTAATGATTTTTATATGGGAACATCTACTAGTCAGACCCAGCCAACAAACCAATATATCGATTTAGTGATTCATGAGTTATGCATGTGACAAGGATTCAGGGGACATACACAAAGACACACATACAGATAGACACGGAAAGAAATTTAAAAAATGTTTGTCTTGAGCTTGTACGGAAAGATGCAGGGCTTTGAACCGGAACTGAACCGAAAACCGGAAAAACCGTTATTTTTTGCTGGAATGAAAACCGGAACAGAACCGAAATAAAAATATCGGTTTTTACGGTTCAGTACATATTAAAATACGCGCGTTAACATGATCTTATTTCCCACTTCAATTGTCGTTCGGACTATCACACAAGTACCATAAAATGTTCTAAATTATGGTAGACAATTTTTTTTTAATACAAACAATTTTTTTGTTTTATTTAATCACTCGGAGCTGAACCGAAAACCGAAAAAACCGTTATTTTTTGCGGAACGAAAACCGGAACCGAACTGAAATATATTTTTTTACTCGAACCGGAACGAAAACCGAAACGAAAAAAATAACGGTTCGAAGCCCTGGAAAGATGCCTTAAAATTTTGAAATAGGATTTTTTCTCATTGAAAAACGATCACAAAGCTTCTCGTATCTTCGATATGGTGAGAAAGTAAAAGAATAACTTCTATTTGACTTTTTATTTCGATTTATCAAAATAGATAATTTTACGTAAAATGAGGAATTTATTTTCAGTTACAATCAACATGTTTACAAACATTGCATGACATCCTTCTTCCTGAATAGACATCATTTATTGGAAATTGCATGGAATTTTATTTTTATTTATGTAAAAAAAAACTATAAAAAATCTATAACTTTTTACCACTGATCGATTTCGTGACATAAAAACTAATAACAACTCTATTTTAAAACATTTGCGTTTTTTCAGAGTTCATGTTCTAAAATTATGTTCATTAGTTGTTAAATATTTCAGTTTATTGGCTTTCTCGATTAAAGATGTAGTAACGATAACTTGAGTATAATCATTAGGAATATTAATTTTAGTAAAAACATTCGTGTATCACGTACTCACTACATACTTAATAATAGTAAATAAACATATTTCAATAATTAATATTTTCGAAATCAATATTAATACAGTAGAACCTCGATATGATAATTGGTTCACGATAGGTGGCTGTTGTTTAGGCACGTAGGTATAACAACAAAAATACTGAAATACATTTTTCATTATTTGTATTGTAGAATGTTTATTCTAAGTTTCTTTAGTTTATTTTAGTTTAATACAGAATATAAAAAAAAAAAATAGGAAGACAAAAAATTTGTAGTGCGACTAAAAAAAAAGGTGTTCCAGTTTTTATTTACCTAATCCAAACTTTTTATTTACTAAAATTAGGAATTTCAATTGACATGACCAAAAAAAAAGTCCTCAGTTTTAAATTTATTTATATTTTGTTCTACATCGCTTGTAAAAACAGTTATCACTTTTAAGTTCATATAGTAATTCTGACTTCTATCAAAAATAAATTATATTTTCCCTTGGTAGAGGGGCGGCAATTTTTTTTTGCCCAGGGCGGCACTTAACGTAAATCCACCACTGCATACGTACGTACGTACACACACCCACACTAAGACATCTTTCTGAAAATAGTGTAAATATACTATAGTGACCTTAAAACATATAAATATGTTGAAATTTTTGATTTTGATTTTCGGACTGATTACAATAACTTCCAGTTGGGAAGTTAATAAAAATAGTCGTTTTTTATATTTAATTAGTAATCTTAAAACTAGTAGTCATATGTGAGGTTTGTGTACCTCAGTTGTAACTCAGCTGTCGTATATTATACAGAAAACAAAAATTTGACCGGCTACATGGCGGTCGTATACAACCGCCATGGCAGTCAACCTGTTAATTTTAGTAAAAAACATTCGTGTATCACGTACTCACATACAAACTTAATAATAGTAAATAAACATACTTCAATAATTAATATTTTTGAAATCAATATTAATACAGTAGAACCTCGATATGATAATTGATTTACGATAGCTCCGTATTAAGGAAACTTTACAATTGAGTTAAAAAAAATTAACCGCCCTACCTTTGGGTTATTATTCAAAAAGTAGGTAGGTAAAGAATCCTCGGTTTTTATTAGATTTCTCAAGAACAGTAATATTTGCGTTCATTATCATTGTATAGTTTAATTTTCTTTAAGTTTATAACTTTTACCCCTCCGGCACGAAATATTTAGTGTTCTAAAAAAACGTGTTTTGAGAAAATATCAAATTCATAAAATTTAACTCATATGTATTTATCCCCCCCCCCCGTAAATTTTTCTTATTACGCCATTGACTAACGTAACAAAAGATATCCTATAACCTGACCAGAGAACATATCTAATCTATGAATTAAAAAAAAAACACGTAACGATAAGTGGATCTCGAATTATAAGCGCACTAACGGACAGACAGACAGACACGTTGAGATTTATATATATTAGGGATTACCTAATTTTGTTTGTAACAAATCATTTTGCTTCCTCGCAATATCGAAGATACGAGAAGCTATGTGATCGTTTCAGATTGAGACAAAAAAAAAGTTCTCCAATTTCAAAATTTTAAATTTATTTATCCGTTTCACGTCAAGACAAACACTTTTCGTTCCGTGTCTGTCTGTCTGTCCGTGTGTCCGTGTATCCGTCCGTCTGTCCCCTGAATCCTTGTCACACGCATAACTCATGAACCACTGAACCGATATTATTGAAACTTGGTCGGATGGTTGGGTTTGGTTTGAGGACGGTCCCATTTCAAAATCATCAAAATCGTGTGTAAGGGGGAGGGGTGACACCCCAAAATATTTATATTTTCAAGATATCTCAAGAACGACACATGTTACAAGAAAATTTTATAGAATATTTTTTGTAGAGAATTAAATTTCCTATAATATGGGTCTACTACGTTTGTTGTAAAATATTCCCTTACAAAGATTTATCTAAATTAATTTTAAAAATTCGTGTTTTGTTTTTCTAAATTGATATTTGATTGGATATATTAAGTGTCATTTTGACGTTTTAAATGTCACTTTGGCGTTTTAAATGTCACTTTGACGTTTGCATAAATTTAGATTTAGATTGAAATTGTCAAAAAATTAAAAATATATGAAAAAATATTCAGGTGCGTTTTAAGAAAAAATTCGAACTAAGATTTTTTAGTAAAATTTGTATAAAAATTAAATGGTTAACCAATTCCAGGCAATTTATCTAAACACTATCATCGGTTTATATTTAAATTGTTCAATAATTAACTACCTTTGGTGAATTTAACACGAGGAAGCACTGTGCATTTACTTGGCAGATGTTTTTTTATTTTATACAATTTATGTCCGGTATCATAAAGGACCTAACAAATTTGTTAGCTAACAAACACTTTCAACTGAGATATCAAACTTATATGACAGTTCTTTTGGAGTTTGTTGATGACTTTGACAAGTTTCGCGCACGCGTTGAAGGTAAATACAAACGGTATTAAAACAGTGGTGATGTTATGAAAATTATTTTGTACGGTCAAAGATACCAACTGTGTTACAATTAGTTGAAGTGTCACTGCTCTAAATTCCATAACTAATCCATATATGTATACTAGTACAGTATTAATACACCATTTGAATGTAATTGCTAGCTAACAAATTTTGTTAGGTCTTTTATAATACCGGACATTACAAGAAAATTCCTGTAAAGGTCATAGCATTTCATTACTTTTTCGCTACAAACATGTACTTGCAAAAAGGGTCCTTAGGAAATGTCTCTTTTGAAACGTCAACCACGTTAAAATACAAAGCAAAAATGTGAGTTGGATTCAACAAAGTTGTGTTATCCAATCAATAAACATGGATGACATTTCAAAAACTTTGTAATGGGTTATCGCTTTTTCGTGAATTGAACCATGATGAAGCGTGTTTTTATAGAAAGGTGTTAATAATAGATAGATACCTATACTTTCGAAAATGCATTCATACGAATAACAATAAATGTGTATTTTCTTTTTAACCCATTAACGCCCGCCGTCCACACTTGTGAACACCTCATTTTATTTGTTACTATTACGTGAAAAGTATAAACCTTATACAAAAATTATTCATATAAAAGTTGTAGATCATACACTCCTGAACAAAACAGGTGGTTGCTCATTAATATGCGACTAAAATTGTTGTACCTAGACTAATAATAAGTTACAGCGAACCGTACAAAACATTGAATCGATAAATATTTTCAAATTTTTATTAGAAAATCATACAGTGTATTCCAAGTTGATTAAGACATAGGGAATTTAACATGGTCAAATTTAACGATGTGTGATTGGTGCATTTTTTTGCCGCTTCGAAACTAAATTTTAAATTAATCAACAATATTTTGTTTTCAACTTTAATAAAGAATAAAATACATTATTAAGGGTCGATTACATTGAACGAGTTTACAAGCTAACAAGCTGGCTTGTTGCTTGCAAGATAGTGATGATAACACACAAAACTTTCCACTCGCTCAGTAGCCAACTAGCTAGCGAGTAAAACACGTGTTGTGAATACATTTTGTAGACACTGAAACCAGGAATCACCGAGATACTCGCAGCTAGTTCACTAGCTACTATGATGAGACACGGCTAGTTTACAAGCTAAGAAGCTAACAAGCTAACAAGCCTACAAGCCAGCGAGTAAAGTAGCCCGGCTTTCAACTTTTGTAGCAGATTGTTTACAAGCAGCTTGTTAACTAGTGAACATGATTACACTGGGCGAGTTTACAAGCAGCTTGTAAAAAAAGCTGGCTTGTAGCTTGTAAACTCGCTCAATAATGAAATTAATGTAAGCATCCTAGATAAAATTATAATAATATTTTTGGCAGATATAAATTTGAAAACAAAATACTAATTACTATTTTATTAAATTTTGTGGCAGCATTTCAAAATGCACCAATGACATATCATTAAATTTGACCAAAGGTTACTACAACATTTCTAATTGCACCCATGTTAAACTATGTTTTAATCAACTTGGAATACACTGCATAAACTTCAATAAACTTACACCCATTAAAAATATCAAATAAAATACATATAATAATTACGAAATATGTACGGTTTTGTAGAACATTGACAAGGTGTAACTAGGACACAAAGCTTATCAAAATTACTTCGTATATCAACCCCTAAAATCGAAAAACCTCGTTAGTTACCGAGTTAGAAGGGGGGGGAGGGGCAAATTAAATTACTGCTTGTAGAGAGACATACAGACGTTGATCTTTATATACAGTCCCTGGCCATATTATTAGACGCACTAGTTAGTCTTACAAAATCGGTTGATTCCGCAGTTCAGAGAATGGTTTCTAAATGGGGAACCATTCATTTTTATGCAAGATGGAGCTCCCTGTCACACAGCACGGTCTGTTAAAGCTTTTTAGGAAGAGCAAAATATCCTTCTGTTGGATTGGCCGGGTAATAGTCCCGATATGAATCCGATTAAAAACGTGTGGGAGCTGATGAAAAGAGAAGTGGCTAAAGATGTAAACACAAACAAAACGTAAATCTTAGAAAAGATCATTCATGTGTGAAATCAACATCCAGTCTTGCATTGATAGCATACCGCGCAAAATTGAAGCTCTCATAGTGGCTAAAGGTGGCACAACAAAATATTAACATTTAATTACATTAATTTCAATTTTTTTTCAAGAGTTAATAAATACATATTTTTTTTATAATAATGATGTTTTATTTGTGTTAAAAAATAGATAATTAAGTGAATAATAAAAAAATATACATGTATGTATCTAGTAAAAACAATAAAGCTGTATAGTAACACCTGATAATTAACATTTTACATAAAATCTTATAGTGCGTCTAATAATTTGGCCAGGGACTGTATATTAAGGATGTCCCGAAACAAAATACTTTTATCCACTCTATACTTCTATTGTATCTTTTTACATTATCTAAAAATAATACAAATTATGTACACCATTGTTAGTAACAAGTACCTATAAATAAAAATATACAAAATCAATACCTAATTATCGTCATTTGTCTCTAGAAGTGTACACAAAATTACACCACACTATACACATTAATTATTAACAAAGGACTGCTATAATCGATTAAAGGTAATTTTATAGAGGGTGGGGTATGATTTAAATCACAATATTATCTCCATATATTTTACGAATGGTATATTCTTAATATATATAAAGCTCAACGTCTCTCTGTCTGTCCGTTAGTGCGCTTATCACTCGAGAACCACTTATCCGATTTACGTGGTTTATTTTTTAATTTATAGGTACGTTTTCTGGCCAGGTTATAGGCTATATTTTGTTACGTTAGGTCATAGGTGTCCAACCTTTTGAACCTTTTGGGCCGCATAGCATAAATCCAATCTACCAAGGGCCGCACATGAAGTAGAATCCTTTTAGCGTTGTGTTATTATTATTATTTTATTATTATAAGATTTTTTTTCCTTTAATTATCCGATGAGGGCCGCACCAAAGATACTCGCGGGCCGCGGGTTGGACAAGCTTGCGTTAGGTAACATAACAACGAAGCAGTGAAGATTGTTATATTATATCAAGTCGGAAAAAAGTTTGCCGCCAGCGCGCTCTTTTGCATATGCTGCCTAAACCGTTTAATATTGAACAAAATAATATATTAAATAACTGTGTAGAATAAAAAGATCTAAAATAAAGTCCACGACATCATATGTCTAACTTTTATATTTAAGTCACAGTGACTGCTTTTATATTTGGGTTCAGTTTACGTGGACTTTTGACCTGCAGAACATTAATCCTTATTGAAATAAATGATTTCATCGTCATAAGTACTTAATGTAGATATAATTTGCCCTTTGCAGCATCCAATTTGGTCTTTTGGTTTAGGAAATAACTTGAAATATACATACAGTAACATATTTTTCGCGAAAAGTCGCGCGAACTATAATGAAGTGTCGCGGGGCAGAGGGAAGATTCTGCGCTCGGCCGGCAGTTGTTTATTTTGTTTTCAATTATTAACTTTTAAATTTAAACAGAACAAAAATTATTTGTAATTTTTATTCAGGTAATTTAGGTTCTGATTAGTTATTATTACGATAATTATTAATCGTGTTTGTACTTAATTCAACTATATTTTTCAAAAATCCTGAACAATAATTCCGTAGTCCACGCGGGCGAAGCCGCGCGAGCACAGCTAGTCTCCATATATTTTGCGAATGGTGTATTTATAATAAATCAATCTAAGAGGTACTTCCATTGCGATTGACAGCTGTATTTTGTTGTATAATAGATTTTAGCAATTTCATTTCTACCATGCACAAGGAAAGATATAGGATTCATAACACGCTACCTAACATTGTTACCAGTGTGCTCCGCAAACATGTGCTCCGTCTAGTCAGTGGCGTATCATTCGGATTTTAAAATAAATATATTTTGTTTGGAATAAAATCCTTAGATGGGGTTGGGACGAATTTTGACTAGGTCGCCCCCCAAATCAGCTCTAAATATATTTAAAAAAACGTGGAAAAAGTTTCAACCCTCTATCTTAAAAATTGGGTATTACCAGAGAGGGGGCGATTTTGCCATTTAAAATACAAGGATTTTTGCGATTTTTCAAAGACCTGCGTACTAGAGCGTCTTAAACTCTTTCTAAAAATCTAGAATAATCATGAATGCATTCCTGATTACTCATATTTCATATTTACATGGATGGTTATAATTTTCAGTGGAAGTACCTACTAATTAAAAGTTACATTCTAAAAAATGTTCAGATTTTTTGAAAAGATAGTTTAGAAATTAAAGGGGGGGGGGACGCTTTGATAACGACATTTAAATGCAAATATATCGTGACTGAAGGGTTAAAATAAAAAGATCATTTAACATTTTTTGTTGCATTTTAGGAAACCTATCCAATGACATCCCACTCAATGGGGTAAGTGAAAAAAAATGTGAGTTCACTTTTCAGTCTATGGAAAGAGGGTTTCAAAAAATTTTTTTTTTTCAAAAATCTTATCATTTCTCTTTTTGTATTATCAGTCTTCGTCCGTATACCAAATTTCATCTTAATCGGCTTAAAATTTTTGAGGACGGACGGACATGGCGAAACTATAAGGTTTCCTAGTTTTCTACGGAAACCTAAAAAAATGGGTCACGCCAGTTAGACATTGATATGGAATGATCTTTTTTCGTTATAGAATCAAATTTTTTTACTTCAACATCAATATAAAATTATATATAAGGTTCTTATACTTATCCTATATTTGAAGTATATCTATTTATAGTTACTTTCCATATTTGTCTTATTGTACATGATTATGCACAAAAATAGAACTTTCAAGAAGTTATTGTTAGTTCAATAAAATTAAATAGTATTGCAACAATCTAAAATAAAACTTCCAACTCAGCCTTTTACATTTTTTATATCTATTTATTTATAAACTACGGCTAGTTACGGTATTCACTCGCGGCTTCTGCCACGTAATTTTCGAGCTATAAATTGCTTCCTCGCAATATCGAAGATACGAGAAACTTTGTGATCGATGATGAGACAAAAAAAATATTCTCCGATTTCAAAATTTTAAATTTATCTTTCCGTTACACGTCAAGACAAACACTTTTCGTTCTGTGTCTGTCTGTCCGTGTGTCCGTGTGTGTGTCCGTCTGTCCCCTGAATCCTTGTCACACGCATAACTCATGAACCACTGAACCGATATTATTGAAACTTGGTCGGATGGTTGGGTCTGCCTTGAGGACGGTCCCATTTCAAAATTATCAAAATCGTGTGTAAGAGGGAGGGGTGACACCTCAAAATATTTATTTTTTCAAGATATCTCATGAACGACACATGTTACGTGAAAATTTTATAGAATATTTCCTGTAGAGCATTAAATTTCCTATAATATGGGTCTACAACGTTTGTTGTAAAATATTCCCTTACAAAGACTTTTCTCAATTTATTTTAAAAATTCGTGTTTTGTTTTTCTAAATTGATATTTGCTTGGATATATTAAATGTCATTTTGACATTTGCATAAATTTAGATTTAGATTGAAATTGTCAAAAAATTAAAAATATATGAAACAATATTCAGGTGCGTTTTATGAAAAATTTGGAACTAATATTTTTTTGTAAAATTGTATAAAAATTAAATGGTTAACCAATTCCAGGCAATTTATATAAACACTATCGGTTTTTATTTAAATTGTTGAATAATTAACTACCTTTGGTGAATTTAGCACGAGGAAGCACTGTGCATTTACTTGGCAGATGTTTTTTCTTTTATACTCATACAAATCAATTGTATATTTTCTTTTATATGAGACATATCCTAATATTTAATATCAATTATTAAATAATTCTGGGATCTAAGGCTTTTTAACATTGAAAGTCCCATCAAAATCGGTTCAGTAGTTTTTGTGTCTATCCAGAACAGACAGATAAACAAAAATAAAATATATTTATCAAAATGAATGCCTGTATAACAATTTATAGACTAACAAGATTTCTTTGTACAGTGTCTTAAGATTATTCGATCGTTAAAGTCTAAAAATTTAATATGTTATTTATGGATAGCTCATAATATACAGAGTGGGGCATTTAAAGTGTTACAGATTATAATCTCACAAGGGAACCTTTTCAAGTGATAAAATCGTATCGAATTCAAATTATGTATATAATTAGAAGGGGTCAGGGGTAGTAAGAAAAAAGTTATTTTAGCTGCGGTAAAACGGTTTAAGGGAGTGAAATACCCCTATGAAAATATGTAAAATAATCATTTTTTTCAAATATATAACAATTAAAGAAATGTTTAACATTTTATGGATTTTTTACACTCTTTTGAATGGTTATAGTCGAAATTCGAACAAGTGAAATTAAGGGATGCAATACCAGGTTGTTTTTGTTGGCTTTTAAAGAAATGTTCAAGGTGTTTTTGTTCAATTTAAACATTTTATTTGACTTAAGTGTATTTCAAAATGTCAATTTTCAAACGTCATTATTGCGAAAACCGCTGATTTTAGAGATATGGTATGTTGTAAGAAAATGTTCAGAATACACCGTACAATTCAAAAATGGCATAATCAATGGCATAAATCAATGATGACTGTATATTGTATATGTTCTTCTTGAGACACCCAGTATACACTTTTCTTATGTCAAAAAATCCGCAACTAAAAATACTAATCGAAGTGTCCGAGCGTTTTTCCACAAAATAATTAACTGAATTTGAAACGAATTTGTTCCTTTCATCGTGAACGCACTATAGATTAAAGTTGAAAACAAAATACTGTTGATTAATTTAAAATTTATCAAAATTTCAAATTTTCATTTAAATATTTTAACCCTTTCATTGCAAATTTTCAAGTTCTTAATTTTTTTCCTGTTAAATATGAGAAAATTATTAAAAAAAAAAACATTTTATATTGCAACGAAAGAATTAAAATATTTAAATGAAAAATTGAAATTATGATAATTTTTCTATAATACACTAAAATTTATTCAATAGAAATAAAAATCGTAAATAACACAGGCCAACATCATTTTTTATGTATCTACTTAAAAAGGTGATTTCGGAGGATTTTGGCGTGCTGAAACCGAATACGTCACCTGAATTGCTTCATCAGGTCAGGTTTTTGATATAACCTAACCTAAATGTGTCCAAAATGACGATTTTGGTAATATTTAAGAATTTATTACCAAGTAGGTAATTTTTTTCTAAAGTTTTCGTTCATGGTAAGAAGTAATACTATCTTTCCTCTTTAAAATAAATTTTTACTTTCTACTGTACGATTTTTTTTCACCGAAATAAACTAATTTGAAGTTATTGTTATATTTAATGTATAGTAAAGTCCATTGTGTCACTATTAAGAAAAAATCATATAATCAAACTGGTATATTTCGGTGAAAAAACATCGTACAATAAAAAATAAAAATTCGTTTTAAAGGGAAAATATAGTACTATTTCTTACCATGAATGAAAACTTTAGAAAAAATTTACCTACTTGGTAATAAATTCTTAAATATTACCAAAAACGTCATTTGACACTTTTTTTTTTAAGTGAGGTTATATCAAAAACCTGACCTGATGAATAAATAAAACTTTGACGCAGTCTTGAGACACCCTGTATACAATTTTCTTGTATCAAAAAATCCGCAATTAAAAATACAAATCGACGTGTCCGTGCGTTTTTCCACAAAATAATTACCTAAATTTTAAACGAATTTGTTCCTTTCATCATGAACGCACTGTATACCTATAAAAATGAATGTTCGTTTGTGTGTGACTTAAAGACTCCGGAATTACTGAACCGATTTCAACACGGTTTTCACCAATAGTTAGATAATGTTTACGAGCAGTATCGTGGCTAATAATATTTTATGGAAATCTAAGATTTAATATCAAAAGATTAAAAATAATCTTGGTGAGCATGTTTGGTGTGCATATTGGGTGGGCATGTCGGGTGGGCATGATTACTTTATGTTTAATTAAATTAATATCCCTGGGTAACACCGGGTTTAATGCGCTAGTAAATAATAAAATACATTAATGAAATTAAAGTAAGCATCCTAGATAAAATAATAATAATATTTTTTGGCAGATATAAATTTGAAAACAAAATACTAATTACTATTTCATTAAATTTTGTGGCGGCATTTCAAAGTGCACCAATGACACATCGTTAAATTTGACCAAAGGTTACTAGAACATTTCTAATTGCCCCCATGTTAAATTTCTTAATTGACTTAATTACACTGTATATATGTATTTTCAATCACCGTTGCACAATCGTTTTTTGCGGTCGCCGAATTATATAAAATTTATTTTTAATTATTAACAAAGTAAAAAATTCTATTAAATGTACATGTTTTCTGCATATAAATTAAAAACAACGAAATCAAATCATTTTTTTATTGAAAAAAATACGGATAGTTTACAATTTACGGGGTGCTAGGCCAATAACATTACAATTATTATTATTACTTTTATGTAAACTCTGACTTTTATAATTAAACAGTAAAATAGAAAACGTAAGAAAACTACTTAATGTTATCATTTCCCTTACACTTCAATTTACAACAAAACTATTCGAAAAAGAAGAACAAAAAAAGAATACAATGCGAGCTATTTTGATCTTCAGGAAAACCTGTAAAGCTATTTTACGACCGAGAGAAAAAAAAATCACAAAAGCACACGAGGGAAAAATTACAGGACGCAGTATACTTTAGTAATATCGGTAAAAGCTGTCAGCCTTTTTTTATCCAACGTGTATCATGTTCTGTATAGAAATATGGAAAACATACCAACAACAATGGCATATATTGATTTCTAATATTATTGCATATACATACATATGACCGTAACAATGTAAAGTACGGACTTTTCAAAACATTTGTACTGTGGTTAGTAACATAGGTATCGCAATTTTATAGAATATAAAACATTCTGATCAAAGTTTGTTATGGGTGCAAACATGTTAAAAATATTGGGGGGGCCCAATTTTTTTGACTCCCTTCTCCCTTATATAAGACAAAATAATAATATCGTGTACCCCCCCCCCCCCCCAATAAAGTTGACGTAAGATGCTTTTTTTCATAAAATTTTTTTCACGAATTTTGTTTTCGTTTAAGTAATATAATTTTATTTATTAACGTAACAAACAACCAAGTTGTTTTAATTCTTTACCGCCGCACAGTGGGTCTAAATCACACTTTTTTGCGCGAAATTTCGCTTCAAGCCAATTTTCAACCAATTTTAATAAAGTCAGTGGCATTTGAAAGGTAAATAGTTGTAGTTTCTGAAAATTACCCCAAGAATAGTCAATTCACCCTCTTAATTATTGTTTCATCCCCTTAAATCTGAAAATTCGATTAAACGATAAATTCATAAATTAATAAATCGAATCAGATAATATATTCTGCACAAATATAATTATCTATTTGTTAGTACTATTATATAGTATGTGTAAACATGTGTGAACATATTTTAATATATACAGGGTGAGTCATAAGTTCGTATTTCTTCGATATCTCCTCTGTTGATAATTAGAGAAAAATTTTAATTTTGAATGATATTATAAGTAATAATACACATCTAAATTTATATTAAAATATATAGTGTGACCCCGAAAAAGGTGTATCATTACAGGGTGAGTTGATAGTGCGTGTATCTTCGATATCTCCTCTCTTTTACAAGATACAGAAAAAATTCAAATATTAGATAATACTTAAAGTATAAATGTACATTATAAGAATGTATTGAAATATACAGTGTGGCCCCGAAATGAGGTGTATCACAAATATAATGTATTTTTAAATGGGATGACCCATTTATTTCTACCTTATGTAACTCTTGTTTAGAAGATCTATACAGTGGTACAATATTTTTTAAAAACTTTGAGGGGAAGGGGTATGATATAATTTTTTTTCTTAGTTGACGTTTTCAAACATTGTTTTGAAAAATCATTTTCGTTTTGGTGTGGCATTAGTTTAACCTAGACACCACTAGTAATCCATTAGAAATTTGTTTTATACAAGGTGCTCCTGAAAAAACTACAATTATTCAAAAATTATATGTTACAAAACTATTTTTTAATGGAACAAAATATTTTTTTGTCATTAAGTATGTAATAGCGGTACACTACAACTTTTCATGACAGGTAAATCCTGCACCTAAAATAAATAAATATACTAAAAACGCTTATTACTTACATTACATGAAACATTTATGAAAAAAAACTCTTAGATTTTATGCTTAAAAATAAACACTTCGTGTCTTAAAAAATTTATGCATTTTAGTATATTTAGTTTTTAGTATATTTATTTATTTTAGGTGCAGGATTTACCTGCCATGAAAAGTTGTAGTGTACCGAATACCTATTACATACTTAATGACAAAAAAATATTTTGTTCCATTAAAAAATAGTTTTGTAACATATAATTTTTGAATAATTGTAGTTTTTTCAGGAGCACCTTGTATAAAACAAATTTCTAATGGATTACTAGTGGTGTCTAGGTTAAACTAATGCCACACCAAAACGAAAATGATTTTTCAAAACAATGTTTGAAAACGTCAACTAAGAAAAAAAATTATATCATACCCCTTCCCCTCAAAGTTTTTAAAAAATATTGTACCACTGTATAGATCTTCTAAACAAGAGTTACATAAGGTAGAAATAAATGGGTCATCCCATTTAAAAATACATTATATTTGTGATACACCTCATTTCGGGGCCACACTGTATATTTCAATACATTCTTATAATGTACATTTATACTTTTAGTATTATCTAATATTTGAATTTTTTCTGTATCTTGTAAAAGAGAGGAGATATCGAAGATACACGCACTATCAACTCACCCTGTAATGATACACCTTTTTCGGGGTCACACTATATATTTTAATATAAGTTTAGATGTGTATTATTACTTATAATATCATTCAAAATTAAAATTTTTCTCTAATTATCAACAGAGGAGATATCGAAGAAATACGAACTTATGACTCACCCTGTATATATTAAAATATGTTCACACATGTTTACACATACTATATAATAGTACTAACAAATAGATATTTATATTTGTGCAGAATATATTATTTGATTCGATTTATTAATTTATGAATTTATCGTTTAATCGAATTTTCAGATTTAAGGGGATGAAACAATAATTAAGAGGATGAATTGACTATTCTTGGGGTAATTTTCAGAAACTACAACTATTTACCTTTCAAATGCCACTAACTTTATTAAAATTGGTTGAAAATTGGCTTGAAGCGAAATTTCGCGCAAAAAAGTGTGATTTCTCAAATAATTTATAAAAATGTATCTCTGTGAGATAAAATTATAATAAATTCTTATTATAGAAATTATTTTTAATATAATATGAATGAATCTAAATAAAAATAAAAATTCATGACTGGCCGAATGCATTCAGGATGATTCAGGATTGGCGTGCCAAACTTTAACAATACATTGAGAAAAAAAATTTAAGCAAAAAAAAACTAAATATAATATATTTTGCCCCAAATTAGTTTTTATTTAATATCTTGAGAATGCATTGTGATACAGTTTTAAACTTTGATACAGGGTTTAGTATTTTATCGACGGGCCAACTAGCCCCATATAGTCCCGGTCTAAATTATTATTGGTTGATACTGAAAATGAATTACACTTATTAATACTAAACCGATTATCAAATTTCATAACTGTATCACAATAGGTTCTCAAGATATTAAATAAAAACTAATTTTCGAAAAATCTTCGGGGTGTTTTTTGCTTAAAATATTTCTCTCAATTAACTGTTAAAGTTTGGCACGACAATACTGAATCAACTGTATTGTAGGTACTAGTTGAAGGTGACGTATGCTTTTCATATACTTTTATTATAATCAACTACACAGGTAGAAGGCATACATTTATTGGGGGGGCTTGACCCCTCAAGCCCCATGTAGTCGGCGCCCCTGGGTGCAAATAAGGTTATCAGAAACTCAAGATGTAAAAATAGAACTATTTCAATTAACCCATTACTTCCCGACTTTTTATTTCTTCGAATTTTTTGGTCATGTTCTCAATTTTTGTTAAAAATATGACCAAAAAGATAAATTCAATACAAGATATAATAATAATCAGTCACAGTACTAGATTATTGCCATAAGTTTCAACGACGACAGTCTGTGCCTGGATTTATTTTTGAAATGTATTGATATTATTTTGCTTTATTTACACTCTTATAAGTAATATTATGTATAGTTTCGTCAATTTAAAAACACTTTACTAAGTAAAAAAAATTAACTATAAAAGTCTGCTAGCTGGCATAGAACACGATTACTCTAAAAGGGTTGTAATTTGTCATTGAATGAACTTTAGAGGTGGCCATTAAATTTATTGTAAGTAGTGAGAGCTAAATAACATATTAGTAAATGAACATTATTGTGTCAGAGGAAAATAATTGAAAATATGTTGTCCTATAAATAGGACACTGGGAAGTAATGGGTTAAAAAAACAAACAAAAAGAGGACTTTTATTTTGTATTATTTTATTATTATTGTGTTTTTACATACGTTGAAACTAAAAATAGTTAAATATTTATTAATTGTTGCCGGTATTAAAAAAATAAAATAAAAATTTAAAAAAATTAAGAAAAATATTTTAAGCAAAAAACATTACATGAACATGTGTACACAGGTAAACGCTTTTCGTTCCATGTCTGTCTATCTGTGTGTCTGTCCGTCTGTCCCCTGAATCCTTGTCACATGCATAACTCATGAACCACTGAACTGATATTATTGAAACTTGGTCGGATGGTTGGATCTGGCTTGAGGACGGTCCCATTTCAAAATCATCAAAATCGTGTGTAAGGGGGAGGGGAGACACCCCAAAATATTAATTTTTTCAAGATATCTCAAGAACGACACATGTAGCAACGTACATCAAAAATCAAAATTCCCCAGAATTTTGTTCTTTAAGTGACACTTGGCTAACTATATGATAAGATAGACCAGTTAGATCGACGTAAAATTCAGATTCAACAAAAGACTAAGGAACAGAAATAAGTTTGAGCGGTATCAATTATACCGAATCACGCTTCAAAACTAAAATATAATGTTCCAATATCCTTATGATATGTAGAAAATAAGCATTTTCGCGGCAAAATGGCTGAAACTGAGTACCGGTGAAATTAATGAGGGACAAAAATTTACCAAGAAAATATCGTTTATAATATCGGGCATAGGAAATATTACCTAATTTCACAAAGTCATTTACCCTCTTACAAGGCCCGTCACTGTTTGCTTTAACACCCACTTAGATCTTGATCTTGAGGAAGCTTTTGAAACGCGAGAACAAGTATAATACATGATAATAAGTTTGAATGTACGAAGTTATACATAGTTTAATACCCGCTACAATTTATGTATCATATATGTAAATGAAAATAATTTCAACTTAATACTCGAGCGTTTTTCTGAAACAGATATACATTATTTACATTTCAATTGGAATAATTTTTATGATAAATGCATGTTTTCAAACTCGTTTATTCTTCCAGGATATGTATTGCTGTTTTTATTTTTACATTTGATAAATTTTCTACATTTTCCCGATTAGAATTTTTCATTGGGGTAGCAAAAAATCGCATGGAGTCCTTAGGAGGTAATTATGGAGGTATGCCTAAATTATGTTTGCCCCAATCACTTCTAATGAGGCTCATGTGTCGAAAATAAGTGGTATGCCTTATGAAAACCACATATAGGTATATTCAGATTTAAAAAAAAATCTGAGTTTTTTCATTTTCTTGAAGTATAATATTTTGAAAATATTCTGTGAAATTTTCGTTTAGGGTAAAAGTGTTTGAATTTATAATTTTTACATAAATATGATAATGAGAAATGTACAAAAGATCATTAATTTTAACTGTTAATATTAATATTCAGTTAAGGTTTAACTCTTCTTAAAATATAAAAGAAAATTAATTTTCATGAAAATATTAATTATTTTTTTAATGAAATGGTCGTTTTAAGTTTTAAGCACGCGCAATGAAAATGACGTATAAAAGAAAATGGGTTCATAAAAAAAGATATGCACGCTTTTAGAACATTTGTTTCTATATTTTTTAAAAGCAGTATTTTATTTTGCCCTCTCCCCATAACACGGTAACTACTGGCTCAAAAAATCTGAAAAAAATTTGGTAACGAGGCTTTGGTAAGACTATCAACGACAAATACTAAAGTCAACAATAGCATTGTAAATTTTGGAATAATAAGGAGGGACGACATAGAATTTTTTATTTTCATATCTAGGCATGTGGGGTGTCGAAATGTAGATCTCAATTAGTAGAATATGACCTTGTTTTTATTTTTTTAACTCAAAAGTGACGCTTGCAAGGGGCTCCAAGCAGTAATTTTTTGTCCACCCCTTCTCTATCTATATTACCCTGTTTTTATTTTATTTTCAAACTCAAAAATGCACCAGTCCACGTAGTACGTACTTCGGAACCCTTAAGACATACACCCGTGTATGCCGTGACCGAATTATTTCATTTTCATATGGGATGTCAAAATCTAGATCTATATTAGTAGAATTTGACCCTATTTTTTTATTTTATTTTCTCTAACTTAAAAATGGCATCTGCAAGGGGTTCCAGGCTGTAAATTATTTTGTCCCCCCCCCCCCCCTCTAACTCGGTAACTACTGGTTCAAAAAATCTGAAAAAATGTTGGACAATATTATCTCAAATTTCGGAGAAATAGGGAGGGGCGTCATAAAGTTATTATTATGACTGTATTTATTAATTTTTTTTACAATTTTTAAATTAAATATTTATTTTGTAATATTCCTTTCATATATTAACATTTGGTTTGAAATCGCAATAAAAATCTTTAGTTTTAATTGGCAGTAGGTATACAGGGTGATTTACAACTAGTGTAAAAAAATTTTTACAGTATATCGAGGATGTAATTTTAAGCAAAAAACTTTAAGTGAACCTATGTCCGAAAATTCTTCGTGAGGGAGCTACAGTCTTTTGACCAAAATTAGTGTTTATTTAATATCTAGAGAACCCATTATACAGTTATGAAATTTGATACAAGGTTTGGTATTAATAAGTGTTATCGATTTCCAGAATCAAATAATAATAATTTAGATCAGGGGTGTATGGGGCCAGTGGGCCCGCCGATATTTATGAAGTATTTTTTTGTTCTTTAATTTTTTCCAGAGTTGGGTGTTTGTAGAAAATATAAATATAAATAAAAACTTATTTTGTGTAATTTGAAGCATCCGTATTACGTAAAATTTTTCAATACTTTCTTTTTTTCAATATTTCTCAAAACCGGTTAATCCTATGACAAATGGACAAAGTATATTTTTGTGTATTATGTATCATATAATCTTTTACAAGAACCCAAATCAAGAAAAAATTAAAGAACAAAAACATACTTGATAAAAATCGGCGGGCCCATTGGCCCCATACACCCCTGATCTAAATTATTATTATTTGATACTGGAAATCGATAACACTTATTAATAGTACGTCTGGTACGTAAAAAAACCCTGCACTTTTTGATTGGGATATGACACTTTCTGTGCCCATAGATAAGGTTAAAAGAATAATTTTCAGATAGGGAGCCACTTTAAAATCCGTGTAGAACACCATTATATCGGCTATTAAAGATGGCCCCACCGTTTTTATTAAATTGGCTGTATCTCAGCTCCTAGTCATCTGATTTCAAAATTTTTTTGTTTGTTTTAAAGTTCTTATTGAGAAGATTATTTTTTGTCATTATACATTTTTCTCTAAATCATAAGGGTTCCCCACAATTTTTGAAAATCTGAAAATTTTACTTTTCTTACGAACTTAATTTATATATAACTTTTTTATTGTGCCCAAATCATTTTTTTACTTCATATAAAAAAGAAAGACATTTTATTCTGCTTTCCATTGATAACAAGATATTACTGTTTTAATTAACAACTTCTTTTGAAAAAGCGTGTTAAACTAAGAAAAATAGACTATTTTTGGATCATTCCATGTCAAGTTTACCTTTTATCATATGAAATTTTATGTTGGGATCAATTTTCTCATATGGCATAGTTAAAAAATTGAAAAATCAGTCATGGATGTCACTGAACTTTCTTATACAATAAAAAAATGTACGTGTATCCTTAATCCTTAATATATATAAAGCTCAACGTCTCTCTGTCTGTCTGTCTGTCTGTCTGTCTGTCTGTCCGTTAGTTACCTTATCACTCGAGAACCACTTATCCGATTTACGAGTTTTTTTTTTTAATTCATAGGTACGTTCTCTGGCCAGGTTATAGGCTATATTTTTTTACGTTAGGTAACATAACAACAAAGCAGTGACGATAATAGTAAATCAAGTCGGAAAAAATTTTGCCGTCGGCGCGCTGTTTTGTAATACGCTGCCTAAACCGTTCAATATAGAACAAAATAATGTATTAAAGAATTGTGTAGAATCAAAAGTTCTACAATTAAGTCAGCGACACGATATGTCTAACTTTTATATTTAAGCCACAATGACTGCTTTTATGTTACAAAAAAAACATAAAATATTTGGGTTTTGTTTACATGGACTTATGACCTGCAAAACATTAATCCTTATCGAAATAAATGATTTCATCGTCATAAGTACTTAATGTAGATATAGTTTGCCATTTACAGCATCCAATTTGGTCGTATAGTTTAGAAAATATCTTAAAATATATTTATAAAGGTAACATTTTAAATGTATGGTGTCGTGCCGCATCGAAGCGATGTACATCAGACTGGATTCGCTTACGTTCAGTAGATATTCGGAGTCCCTCGGCTGACGTTTGAGTTAATTTTGTTTTCAATAATTAACATTTAAATTTAAACAGAACACAAATTATTTGTACTTTTTTCTTCTGATTCGTTTTTGTTAGGTAATTTAGGTATTGGTAAATTATTATTACAATAATAACTAATCGTGTTTGTACTTAATTAATTAAACTATATTTTTCAAAAATCCTAAACAATAATTCCGTAGTCTACGCGAGCGAAGCCGCGTGGGCCCAGCTAGTCTACTAATATAAAACAAATAATTTTGGCTTACTCACGACAGATATAAAAAAATTAATAGAACATAAACTATAGATAATAACGTTCTCTACATTTTTGTTATGAACATTTTATTCTGTCATGAACTTGTTCAAATAAAATGGAAAAAATTAAAAATATAATTAAAAAGATTTTTTTTTTGATTGGTAAGAGATACAAAAAAATTAACGGAACATAAACTATAGAAAATAACATACTCTACAACTTTTATTTCAATGATTTATTTCTGCTTTAAACCATTTCAAATATAATTGAAAAAAACGATTATAACCTCAAAAACTTTTTTTGGGAGAAATTTAACATAACATAAATTATAAATAATAATATTCTAAACAAATTTTTCTTCCAACACGTACCGTTTCAGAAATAATTCGAATAATTATAAAAATTACAGTAAACATCCGTTTCCGGTTTAAAAAAAATCAGGTTTTCTTTCTTAAAACAAATTAATCCTAAATATAAAATTTTACCGCTCTATGTACTGTCATTTTTGAGTTACAACGATTACAGACAAACAGATACACACACAGACAGACAGACAGACATGGTGATAAAAATAGTCAGAATTGATTCAGGGAAGGTATAAATGGACATTTCCATCAAAATCTCGAATCCGAGAAACCAATACAAGTAAACTTGACATGGAATGATCCAAAAATAATCTATTTTTCTTAGTTTACACGCTATTTCCAATGAAGTTGTTAATTAAAACAGTATTATCTTGTTATCAATGGAACGCAGACAAAAATGTCTTTCTTTTTTATATGAAGTAAAAAAATGATATTTGGCACAATAAAAAAGTTATATAACAATTAAGTTTGTAAGAAAAGTGAAATCTTCAGATTTCGGAAAATTGTGGGGAACCCTTAAGATTTAGAGAAAAATGAATAATGATAAAAACTATTTTTTTTAATAAGAACTTTAAAATAAACAAAAGAAAATTGAAATCAGATGATTAGGAGCTGAGATACAGCCAATTTAATAAAAACCGTGAGGGCCATCTTTAATAGCCGATATAATGGTGTTCTACACGGATTTTAAAGTGGCTCCCTATCTGAAAATGTTTCTTTTGACCTTATATATGACCATGGGCGCCGGTAGAATTTCTTTCAGGGGGGTGCATCTAGATATACAAAATTAAATTACATGCGGCTTGCGAGGATAATTAAAAAAATAAATAAAAAAATAATAATAATAATTTTGTAATAGTAAACCTGCATTGAAATTAGCATGACTAAAAAAAAAAAGTCTTCAGTTTTTATTTTTCTAATCTAACTTTGTTTAAATTTATAAAAAAATTGGCGCGACAAAAAAAAAGTTCTCAGTTTTATATTCTGACCTGCGGTCCAGAAAGTTCAAAAGGTTGAACACCTATGAGTAGTAGGAAGACTCGATAGGCGGGTCATGACCTTGACCTTGCAGGTGTTAAATGTCAATGACCTTGACCTAAATGTAAATGACCTTGAGATAGCAGGTGTGATCTGAGAGGTGAATGAACTTTGCAGGTGCAAAGTTCACTTTGCAGGTGCAAAACTTTGCAGGTGCGTATGTCAATGACCTTTGCAGGTGCGAGGTCTTTGCAGGTGTGGAGAGGGGATGTATAAAAAGTGTAGGGGGGCGGATGCGGGGTGCGGGGGGCGGATCCCGGATTTTTGAAATCTGATGCTATTGTTGTTAATAATAATAATAACAATGCAATATCAATACATTGTTGTGACTATTTATGTTTGTAACAATACCGGTAAAAATTAATCTGATGCATTGTTGATGTTGTAACAATAATAATAATTATAATATAATTTTTTGTATTGTTGTGAATATTTATGATTGTAACAATACTAGTGAAATATATCTGAAAAATTACGTAAAAATAAGTGCTTTAATGAAAAGTCTGAGAATATAATATATTATTTTATTTATTTATTTATTAACAATTACTCAAAAATCTTTAAACAATTAAATTAAAAAATATAGTAGTTAATAATAATAATTCGTAAAATTTATGTACATACACTGAACATAGAATAATTAAATATATAGAATGTAACTAAACAATAATTCAAAATCACTTAAACAATAACTCAAAACTATTTAAACAATTAAATTGAAAAATACACTAAACAATGAAATATATTTCTAGCACAAAACATACGATGCACTGAACAATATTTAACTTTAAAATAACAAAATACAAGAAAAATATATATGTAATTATTGTACTAAAAAAAAAAAATAACAAATACAACACAATATAATGCATAAATCAATAATTATTCAAAGATTTTAAAACTTACATGTTATATTTTGATTTTATTAATTGGTAAACATTTAAATAATCCTTAACATCGTTATATGGACAAAATCCTGAGTCTTTTTTATATTTACAAACACAGTCTCTGTTGTAATGCACACTGTTTTCAATATTATGTAATAACCAATCACATAGAGGTTTATCTTTTCCTAGAGGATCGAAGGATAATTCAACGTTATTCATTTCAGCTATCTCGAAAATAGTTTCTAATAATTCAGGTCGCTTGTAGTTAACAGCAAAATCGAAACACTTGTCTAATATTTTCAAAAGTTGTTTTGAATCTTCCAATTTCAACGACGTAAATACTGACATAAAAATATTTTTCGGGTTATCCCACTGAATACAATCCAATAGAAAACTGTCATCGATTATTTGTTGTTGTTGTTGTTGGTTATCTATAATATGTTGAATCGTTGTGTAGTCGTTACGCGCAATGGCTGTTTTCAATTTTTCTATCACTGATTCCATATTGTAGTTAAATAGAAAATTTCTTATTTTTTTAAATTTATATATATACATATATTATTACTAATATTGTTGTTATTTATTATATTAACGTCACTATAATGTTTATTATATTTATATATATGTTATATAGATATACGTTTATGTTGCTGAATATGCACTTAATGAAAAAAAATCTTAAGAATAATTAATATTTTATCTTCTCCCCCCCACCCATTATATTTTCCCCCACCTAATTAAGATAAAAATAGATTGTGACATCATATTTATCCCCTCCACGTTTTTCGTTTAATTTAATTGTAATCTAAAAATAGCTTGTGACATCATATTTATCCCTACTCTTTTAAACCGCCTCTACCTTTTTCGTTTAATTTAATTATTATTATTAAATTTTAAATTGATAAGATTTTCATACGTCATGCACATTATTTCAAACACTGCGATCTGATAAAATTTCCTTCACAGTATTGTAATCATTCCGACGAATACACATTTTCAAATCTTTATAGAATAACCGCACTTCATATTTTAAGATAGGTAATACGCTATATTCCGACAACAATGAACCAAGTGTCTGATCCATAATAACTACCTTACTTTACTTTATAATTATAAAATAAAATTTCATTATAGTTGAATTATATCAACAATCCCCCCCACTTATATAAAAACCAATATATCGAGGATCTGAAATAAAATAAAAAAAGCTTATAATAATAATAATTTATTTAAATTGAAAGACAAAACTCGATACTACGTTCTAGATACGATAATGTTACTATGTAGGCGGAGATAAATTTAATTCCGAGTATGATTATACATAACACAAACTCAATAATATTTTAGTTTAATTCGTACAACTTATAAAACCCAGTCAATATTTTATTATTATTATTATATAATTGGATATATACTTACTTTTGTATATCGAATATAATATCATATAATTGTGTTACGGAATACTAAAGTTTTTATATATGTGTGTGTGTGTGTGTATGTGTGTTTGAATGTGTGGATATATATGCATCTGTGATTAAAACATGGATGAAGTGATTAATTAATGATGATGCTGTAGAAAACTATTTCAAACAGTTGCAGTGTATATGTTGTTATGTGTTGTGTATATGTGTATGAATCAGTGAAGTTTAAATATGTTTTGTGTAAACCCAAAACTATGAATTGTTGGGGTAAGTCTAACCATTTAAATTATAATTAGAAACAAGGTACTAAATAAATTAAAAAATAATTTATTTTTATTATTATTTATTTATTTATACTAAAATACATAGGTATTAATATTATTATTATTTATATGTACATAAAGCAACTGTGGTGGTAGTGGTAATATCTATTGATTTACCTCTACCATACCGTCGTCGTCAAACTCCCAGTCACCACCACAATCGAAATCATCGTCAATTGTTAAAGGCGAATAACTGGGGTTATCGAACCGCTTATCTGGTTCTACCACCACAGTTTCTTGGAAAGGGGTAGTCAGCATAAGATCTTCAATGGTTACGGGGACGTCTTCTTCTTCGACATCGTGCCCCAAGAACTCCGCCAATGTCACCAAATGCGGAGTCTGGCATGTTGATATCGAAGAAGAATTGTCCCCGTAAACATCGAATAAGGCATTTAAAATTTCCTGCTGTGATGGCGGCAGCAGCACTGCTTCAGCTTCGGCTGAAACCACTGAATCTTCAACCAATGCTCCATGGCATCGGTTACACAAACCGATATCTTCCTCGGTTTGTGTACCGATGGTCACAGCTATTATCTGACAGTCCGCGCTGCTATCACTGCTATCCATTTTTATTCTGAAATAATAAAAATTGTATATAGTTAAAAACTGTACGTACATCGAAATTATTTATATTTGTAATTAATTTAGAAGATACAACTTCGAAAACTATCTAAAACACAACAGATCTTTAACAAATTATTAAAAAAATAATAATAATAATCCAATGTAATGAAATAAAAATAATAATAATAATGATAATATTTTCTAATTAAAATTTAACATCACAATTTTAATAATAAAAATTATTATTATAAAATAAAATAAAATATACTTACATAATTTCGATTGAAAAGTGAAATTAAATGAGATACAGCACGATATACGAATCCAACCCAGGCAATCAAATTTTAATTCTGAAATAATAAAAATTGTATATAGTTAAAAACTGTAGGTACATCGAAATTATTTATATTTGTAATTAATTTAGAAGATACAACATCGAAAACTAATAATCCAATGTAATGAAATAAAAATAATAATAATAATGATAATATTTTCTAATTAAAATTTAACATCACAATTTTAATAATAAAAATTATTATTATTATAAAATAAAATAAAATATTAATCTGAAGACCACGAGATGTTGATCGATTGCAAAGTGAAATTAAATGAGATACAGCACGATATACGAGTACAACCCAGGTAATCAAATTTTAATTCTGAAATAATAAAAATTGTATATAGTTAAAAACTATAGCTACACCGAAATTATTTATATTTGTAATTAATTTAGAAGATACAACACCGAAAACTAATAATCCATTGTAATGAAATAAAAATAATAATAATAATAATAATGATAATATTTTCTAATTAAAATTTAACATCACAATTTTAATAATAAAAATTATTATTATTATAAAATAAAATAAAATATACTTACATAATAATATTAGTCTGAATTCACTAATTTTTATCGTAGACTTCAATTGATAATAATAAATCACAGCACGACAATAAAATATTTATAAAATATGATAATTGTTAATGACAATAAAAGGATATGGTTTTAACACCAGGTATTTATACATTTTTATATGAACGTTTAGGGGTGGGATAAACACAAATGTAACGGACATTTCTTATCTAAATAATAATAATAATAAGAACGAAGAAGAGATAGTGTCAGGCACGGATTGAATTAAATATAAATTAAATTAAAATATTTTACTAACTTTATTTATTTGAAAATACAATCTCCGATGTCTTCAGTAATTCATTTTCACCGTTGTACACCATATATATTGGTGATGTATTGTTGATTTCGATTAACTCCTCATCTGATAGACTAGAAAATCGTGATGGTAGAAAAATAACAAAATCTTGAGTACCAACCAGTACCTTTTTCCCAAAACGTGTGGAGACTGATTTGATATTTTCAATAAGATATTTTTCGAAAGGTACTAATTCAGAAATTTTTTTCAATTGTTTATTTTTTATCTCACCAGCTTTGTTTAAAATATCCATTTTAATATTAATATTATTATTATATTAAGTAAATATGTAAGTAAGTTGTTTTACGCTGACTGACAATATATTAAATTCCGAGAGTTATTTATACTGGAAAATTGTAGAAATGTGGTGGGGGTAGATTATGTGTATATATTTGTGAACTCTATTGGTTCTATATGTTGATAGATTTACATATTTCACAGAAGAATATCGATTGTTGTTCATATCAGTGGTAATTATGAATAAATAAAGAATTAAACAAAAGATTGTTAGAGAAAATAAATGAGTATTTTTTAAATTTACAAGTACGTTCCATGTAAAGTTATAGATGCGCTGTAATTACATAAACCTGAATATATGTGAGACAATTTGTCGTTATTCTCACGTGTTGATGTGCTGGTCAGCAATTTCAAAGATGTCTCGAGTCTGAAATCTTAAGCGTTGAAGATCATATTTTTAACTTGACTACCTGTGAAACAATCTGTTATTATCACATGTTGAAGTATTGGTCAACGTTTTTCAAACATTATGGGAATTTTTACTGTAACCGTTAAAAACAGGGTTGGTCTGATGTGTGATGAGTTAATATACCTACTATATTTTCATTATTTTAAGCAAATTTATATAATTTTAGGTTTAGATCATCTTTTATAACTTTAAAAATATTTTTAAAGTATTGTATAGATCTATCATAGAAAACTATAATTAATTTCTTCTTTTACATATCATATTATTCTTCTTGATACATTTTTAATTAAAATGTATATATGTATAATTCAAAAAAAAAATTAAACGAACAAAAAATTTCGAAATAATCTCAGCACCAAAGACGAAAAAATATCGGGTTATGTTCTCAAAGCGTAGAATAATAGATAATTATGATTCAGTTCCCTTTGGTTATTCTTAATTTTGTACTTTATAATAAGAAATTTGATTAAATTCTAATTCAGTCGGGTAATATACACACGACAATGCAGTTCATACATCCCTTTTCAATGATAATAGGTGGGCCTACTAGTTCAGGTAAAACCACATTTGTTAAAAAGTTATTACAATATTCAGATACTTTAATAAACGTAAAATTTCGTAGCATAGTATGGTGTCTTTCCGAAGAAAATGCTAAACCTGTTATAAATATAGCTAATTTGTATTTTTATAAAGGTATACCTTCAGACGACGACATCAATAATTTTCATAAACCTAGTCTCATTATTTTAGATGATCTTATGAATGACGCGTATAATAAAAGTGTGTGTGACTTATTCACGAAAGGATCACATCATCGAGATATTTCGATAATATTGATTACTCAGAATATATTCCATCAGGGGCGACGTTGTCGTGATATATCGTTGAACGCAAAATATTATATAGTTTTTAAAAATCCACGTGATAAAAATCAATTTTTTTCATTGGCGCGGCAGGTATATCCTGAAAATCCTGGTGAGTTACACAAAGTATATAATGATGTGACGACTGTACCTCACAGTTATTTAGTGTTAGATTTTGCTCAGGACACGTGTGATCTATTACGTTTTAAAACTAATATTTTTCCTGAAGAAAGACATACCGTGTTCTGTCCATCAAAATATCTACCGTCATTATTGAATAATGAAGCACTTATGTGCGAATAAACATCTACTGCATGTGCTCACATCGTGCCCTACAGTTGTAAGAAAATCAATTTTAAAAAATTCAAAATTATCGTTGGTGAAAGCATTGTGTGAAATCTGTTTAAACACTCTGAACGGCAATCATATAATTTCCCGAAAATTAAAAAGTAAGTTAAAGAAACACCGGCAGGTGTTACGTAAAATATCAAATTCGGGTACAGCCGGAGAACGTGGGTTAAAACACTCGCGAGAGATATTAATTCAAAAAGGTGGTTTTTTACCTATGTTGATAGCTAGTGTTTTATCGAGTATTATAGGACACTATTTGAAATGAGTTCGTTGAAAAAAATGTTATTAATTTCCCCAGAAGTTCTTAATAATATAAAACACAGTCTGTTATCAATACCTGATAATAGGCTCTCGATGTTGGATAAAAAAATGGTTGAAATAATTAAAAAAACAGGTATGACTTCGGATCAAAAGTGGTATTTATATCGTAAATCTTTGGACGAATTTTTAAGATTAACAAAGAAATTGCGAAAACATAGTTTAGAAATACCTTTGACACTCAATGAACAGCCTATAGGTAAGATAAATAAATTTAAAAAGATTCAGTTAGCAGATATAGGTATAAACACAGATTCTGTGTCTAAAAATGTACACGACGTAGGTATAAACACAGATGACGGTGATTTCATGTCGTACAGCGGACAACAGAATCAATCAAGAAAAGTAGATAAAGTTGAAAAAACACATCTAGATGATATAGGTACAGGCGCAGGGCATGTAGATGATAATGTTTACGAAACCGAGACGAGTCTAGATGACAGCGTTTTTATGCTTAAACCTGATGAAAATAATCAAGACATATGTGAAAGAAAAGTAACTCCAACAGCTCGTGCAAATTTATTAAAACGAAAAGGTAAGATGTCGGATTCTGAGGGATACACCACTATCTATGACCCGAAAACCAATCAGGTTATAAACACCCCGCTCACGAGATCGCCAGCACTCTTGAAACGAAGGAAGACAAAATCATCTTCAGAACAGACTCTATTGAATTTTCACTTTAGAAAACCTATCACTCGAAGTAAAAGTAAAACTATAGCTACGACACCATCATGGAAAGAAATCAAATAGTAGATCAAGCACTGTCTAACATTTACTACAACATATCAAACCCTATGGCGTTTTCTTCAATCGCGAAGATATCGGAAGCTGCTAAATCAAAAAAAATTTCGAAAGGTGAGGTTATAAAATGGTTAAAATCGCAAGATACCTATACGTTACATAAACCTATTATTAAAAAATTCAAACGCAATCCTTATTTTGTAACAAATATTGATGATGTTTGGGAACTCGATCTTGTAGATATGAGATCTTTATCACGTTTTAATGACAACTTCAATTATTTATTAACTGTAATAGATGTATTTTCAAAATTCGCCTGGGGGCGTGCAATAAAATCAAAAAAATCCACTGATGTTAAAAAAGCGTTTGCTGATATAATAAATAGTAATAACCGACAACCTCAGGTTTTACAGTCGGATAAGGGAAAAGAATTTTTAAATAATGAATTTAACACATTTTTACGACAGAATAATATTAAGTATCAGTACACACGAAATCCTGAAATTAAAGCATCTATTGTAGAGAGGTTTAACCGTACGTTGAAATCAAAAATGTATAAATATTTTACGTTTACTAATACATCACGATATATAGATGTTTTACAAGATATTATAAATGGCTACAATAATACTAAACATTCGACAATACGAATGAAACCGGTTGACGTCACTGAAAAAGATGTACTAAAAATCGGGAAAATTTTTAGCGATAAAAAATTTGGTATATCACAACAGACTCCAAGAATTCGTATTAACTCCACAGTTCGCATTGTTAAGGGAGGAAATAAAGCGTTTTCGAAATCATACAAAGCCGGTTGGGCGGAAGAAATTTTTAAAGTAAATAAAGTAATAGAACGAAAACCCTTCCCTGTGTATGAAATTAAAGATTTATTAGGTAAAAAAGTTGAAGGGATATTTTATGAAAACGAATTACAAAGCATTAACATTAATAAAGATACCGAATTTATAATAGATAAAATCGTTAAAACACGTGGATATGGTGACAATCGTCAGTTTCTCGTGCGCTTTCGAGGTTTCAGGACTAAATTTAATAGTTGGGTTAAACCTTCAGTTATTATAAATCGTTAATAACAATGAATAGCGAGTTTTACATATCTTTGGTTAGTAATAGTTCTCATCGTTTTTATCCTAATAATACTCTAGCATGTTTTAACACTAAATTATCTAGTACAGTACATCTTGAAGATGATACATGGTATGTAGGTCTTTGTGAAATATTTTTTCCATCACAAATATTAACTCTCGGTGATGATGAAAATAAAACAACTTTAGAAAATATAGATAATCATTTAGGTGTATTTTTGTTTGGGAAAATTCCTGTAACTGTACCTACAATTCGATATGATTCTTTAGAAAATTTGATAACAACATTTGAAAAAAATATATCTGTACATTTTGTAGATTCTGTGCTTTCTCAATTCTCAGAGATAGTGGTGAAACTAGCTGACGATTTATCGATTATACCTGAGATTAAAAAATCAGAATACACTACAGAGATAAAAATAGATAATTCTTTTACTGTTTATATAGAATCAAAAATGTATAATTCCTTATCTGAATTAGTCAAGGCTATTTATTATCAGATACCTATTGGGCTCCGACTCGATGTACATCATAGGGTTAAAAAATTGCTCATAGCGTTAATGAACCCTACAAAATTCAGAAATTATCTCGAAAAATTTAAGCGTGAAATTGTATCAAACAATACAGTATATATTTATACAGATATTTTAGAACCGGTATATGTCGGTGACACACTAAGTCGCTGTCTTCGTATTATATCTACTGAAAGTGAAAAAGATTCTCTTCTAATTCATCATAGATATTCACCTATCTACTATCTACCTGTAGAAAAAAAATCATTTGACTCAATCGAAATAATTATTGCAAATGACAAAGGTGAATTATACCCTTTTAAAAATAACACACAGCCGGTTATTTTAATGTTACATTTCGTTAAAAAGTAATTTTACAATTATTTAACTATTTTCTAGATTATAAAAATATTATATGCGTATATATACTTTAAAAACATATCGAGACAATTATTACTAGACAAACTATGGACGCGTACACTACATACTATCTAAATCAATCAAATGGTATTGGCCCATTATACAGGGCGTCTTTTATTAATCAGAAAGGTCGTGGTTTTGGTTCATTTTTTAGTGGATTATGGCGTTTTATAAAACCTCTTGTACAGAGCGGTGCTAAAGCTGTCGGAAAAGAAGTTTTATCTACAGGTGCGAAAATTATAGGCGACATTGATTCTCAACCTTTAAAAAGTTCTGTGCGTGATAGAATTAAAGAAGCAGGAACGAATCTGAAGCGTAAAGCTGAAAGTTCAATTCAAAAAATGGCCGGTAGTGGAATAAATACATCTAAAAGAAAAAAAACGTGTCAGTTTTCCGTGAGGAACAGTGCTAAGAAGGTGTTACGTACGATAAATAAAAAAAATAAAAAAAATAAACGTGGGTTATCTGTCGTGCGAGCTAGCGATATATTTTCAAAATGAACTCGTGTATGAAATCCGAATTAGATATTTTTAATTCGTTACCCGTTCAGACAAATATAATAGGTTGTAATAACGTCTCTTACAAGCCCATTTCATCGTTAGATAATCAGTCTGTAATAGAATTTGTGAGCACAGGACATAGCGATAGTTATAGAGATTTGTCAAGTGTTTATCTGAAATTAAAAGTAAAAACTATAAAACGTGACGGTGGTGATTATAAACAAGAAGATGTAGATCAACCAGGAGTTGTTAATAATATTCTACACTCGATTTTTAAACAATGTAGTGTTTCATTTAACGGTAAAATTGTGACAGCTTCTGAAAACAATTATCAATACAAAGCATATATAGAAACACTAACAAATTATGGTGTTGACGCTGCAAATACACATCTGACATGTTCCGGTTGGTATTTAGATATAGGTGATAACACTTCAGGAGTGCATGAATCTAATTCAGGATTTAATAAACGTAAAAATATTTTCAAAAATAGTAATATAGTCGAGTTGTATGGACGTCTTCATGCAGATATTTTTAATCAACCGCTTCTGCTTTTAAATGGGGTCGATGTACGTGTCAAACTAACCACCGATAGACCTGAGTTTTATATGATGGAGGATAAATCCGAATCTAGTTTAAAAATTCTAGACGCAACACTTTACATTCGACATGTAAATGTAGCACCTCACATTTTACTGGCTCATAACAACGCTTTGGCAAAAACTAATGCAAAATATCATTTCAAACGTGTAGAATTAAAACCTTTCACAGTAGCTGGTCAAGAACACTCTATATCTATAGATAATGCTCTATTAGGACAAATTCCTTGTATGTTAATTTTCGGTATGGTTAAAAACAGCAGTTTTGCCGGTACACAGAAAGAAAATCCGTTTTATTTTGATCATTTTAGCATGGATAGCTTTTCATTGTATGTAAATGGGGTTCAGATCCCTAACGAGACGCTTACACCTGTAGATAATTCTAGTTTTTGTCGTTGGACTCGGGGGTATCATACTTTATTTTCCGGTACAGGCATAAATTTTAGAGATCAAGGTCATCAAATAACACAAGAAATGTTTGAAAAGGGGTATTTTCTCTTTGCATTTGATCTTACACCCGATGCGTCGGGACATGAAAATCATACAAGTTTAGGGAGTCAGGGAAATATACGCATAGAAGCTAGATTTAATAAAAAATTAGATACTCCTGTGACATGTATAGTTTATGTCATTTTTGATGATTTTATCGAAATCGATAAAAATCGAAATGTTTTAACAAATTTTTAATACTATACAGATTTATATTAAATTATGATACTGTATTGTACTCTGCTGTATACATCCCCACACCTACTGATTTGTTTAATGGTGGGGGTATCGGAATAATATATATATAAATATCATTGATATCGTTATATTTTCTGTCATAAACATGAATCATGTAGTAGGGTTTGTAGATATACAATTTATTTACGGGAACGGTCGTCATAGGATTGTGAAAGAAATCGCGTTTACATCGTCAGTAGCGTCAAAAATAAAACAATATATTTTCGAGCCTCCGTATAACGAGACCGAGTTAGATGACGCTGTAATTAGAAAAAATCTTTGGTTAACAAATAATCTGCATGGTTTAAGTTGGCGTGATGGTGTAATAAGTTATCTCGACTTAGATACAGTTATCGATGGTTTTATTTCCGATCATAATATCAACATTATATACGTTAAAGGCTTGGAGAAGACAAATTTTTTAAAAAGGTATGTAAAAAACATTCAAGTCGAAAATATTGAAATTTTAAATTGTCCATCTTTAAAAAAAAACTAAATTATTCATGTAATTTTAATTGTGAATTTCGTCCTCATACGATTAACAATAGTTTAAATTGTTCGTTCCGGAATGTATTTAACTTAGTCGAGTGGTATATAAAGTTTGTTGCTGACATACCGCATCAGTGTGATGTTAAATTAAATTTAAATAAATTTTTTGATAGACTAAAAACATTTTACTTTTGGCCTTACGTTCAAAATTCATGCACTTCTTTAGCGCTTAACGGATATTTTTATAGTAACTATTTTGATAGAATTCAGTGTTATTTCTGTGGACATACTGTTGACAACTGGCTAGACGAGAACAATTTGGAAAAAGTGTTACATTTTAATAGTAAATGTCCACTCAGTAAATAGTTGATATGAATTCTTTAGAAATATATCGTTTATTAAACTCAAATAAAAACACTGCAGATAAATTTGTTGGTGTATTTGCAGCAGATAAATTACCGCGAAAAATCACAAATAAACCATGTATAATTGTTGCTAACACTGACACATCTAAATACAGCGGTACACATTGGGTTGCATTTTTTCTAAATTCATCAGGTGTTTCCGAATATTTTGATTCGTACGGTTTGTTTCCGCTAAATAAGTATTTTATTGAATTTTTGAATAATAATTCCAAACACTGGTCTTATAATACACAAACAATACAAAGCGCGACATCTGATGTATGCGGACGATATTGTTGTGTTTATCTGTTACATCGATCTATGGGAAAAAGCAAAAAATCATTTCTTAACCGTTTTGATTCGAACGATTTGCACGCAAATGATCAGAAAATCATCAGACTCTTCATACGAGGCTTTGGAGAAAAACAATCACATAGACGGTCATACAATGGTGGGGGTACGAGGATACAGCATTGTTGTTCATCAATAAGGTATGTCATTTGTGTTTTAAAAGTGTATAGTTTTATAACTAAGTAGTTCGTGTGTTTTTACATTATAGTAATCATTCGTGTCGAGATGTCGCAAGTAGAACCTGTAAAAACGCCAGTAACAACAACAACAATAAAAACAACACCAACAATAACAAAAACAACCGTCGCGTTTCCTACGTGTAACATATTGTTACTCAACAATGTTTATTTTCTAAACGAAATTTGTAATAAATACATTTGTGTCGGATTCCATGCAGAAGAAGAGTTTGAAGCCCGTGTGCAGTTAGGTCAAGTTAGTAAAGACTCAATCTTCATAAACTATCTCGATTGGGGTGTGTTTCTCGCATTCGTAAACAATATCAACGAGTTTTTCAACAATGAAAACTGTAAACGTGAGTTATGTTTCAAAATCGTAGACAGATTATATATTTATTCTGTATTTTATTTTGGAAAAAAACATATAGTGTTACATGATCGGAAAAGTGAAAAAAAAGTGTCAATTAATTCCGATGAGTGGAAAATCATATTAAATTGTAGATTGTATATAACTAGATTATTGTTTAGGTGCTTCTCTATAGATGAATTGGTAATGCAATATTTCGTAGATGTCGCGAATAAAAAATTAAGTGGGGATTTTTTTGTTGAACCGACCATATTCTGTAAACTGATCGATTATGAAAGATTGTTTTTTGAATTTAATATTTACTGCGCGGATAAACTTAAAAATCATCCTATCGAACCTTCCTTCCTTCTGAAATAATTCATTTAAGGATCTATGGTGTGTGTATATATGTGTGTGTGTATGAAGTAACATTCGCGAGTATATAATTAAATTCTAAAATATTATCAGTTTACAAATAGAGTGTAATAAGAAAGTATAATTTAAACGCTATATCGCATTATCATATATTCTACATTTAATTTACCAATTCAGTGTATTTTTCAATTTAATTGTTTAAATAGTTTTGAGTTATTGTTTAAGTGATTTTGAATTATTGTTTAGTTACATTCTATATATTTAATTATTCTATGTTCAGTGTATGTACATAAATTTTACGAATTATTATTATTAACTACTATATTTTTTAATTTAATTGTTTAAAGATTTTTGAGTAATTGTTAATAAATAAATAAATAAAATAATATATTATATTCTCAGACTTTTCATTAAAGCACTTATTTTTACGTAATTTTTCAGATATATTTCACTAGTATTGTTACAATCATAAATATTCACAACAATACAAAAAATTATATTATAATTATTATTATTGTTACAACATCAACAATGCATCAGATTAATTTTTACCGGTATTGTTACAAACATAAATAGTCACAACAATGTATTGATATTGCATTGTTATTATTATTATTAACAACAATAGCATCAGATTTCAAAAATCCGGGATCCGCCCCCCGCACCCCGCATCCGCCCCCCTACACTTTTTATACATCCCCTCTCCACACCTGCAAAGACCTCGCACCTGCAAAGGTCATTGACATACGCACCTGCAAAGTTTTGCACCTGCAAAGTGAACTTTGCACCTGCAAAGTTCATTCACCTCTCAGATCACACCTGCTATCTCAAGGTCATTTACATTTAGGTCAAGGTCATTGACATTTAACACCTGCAAGGTCAAGGTCATGACCCGCCTATCGAGTCTTCCTACTACTCCTATGACTTAAACTGTTATTCAAAGAGTAAATTTTAAAATAAAAATTGTATTTCTTAATTTTTACATGTGTTTTTTCTTTTTTGCCAGGGGGGTGCAAGTGCACCTCCTTGCAAGTGCACCTCCTTGCACCCCCCTCCCGGCGCCCATGTATATGACCACCGAAAGTGGCATACCCCAATCAAAAAGTGCAGCGTTTTAGCTTTATTTGCCACGAACCAGACGTACTATAATACTAAACTCGAATTTCATAATTGTATCACAGTAGGTTTCTAGATATTAAATAAACACTCATTTTGGGCAAAAGACTGTAGCTCCCTCACGAAGAATTTCCGGACACAGGTTCACATAAAGTTTTTTGCGTAAAATTACATCCTCGATCTACTATAATTTTTTTTTACACTAGTTGTAAATCATCCTGTATATACCTATGTACTTCAATCCTGAAGAGTCCTTGTTCCTGATAAACTAAATTCAACACAATATCAACGCCAGATATATGTTTTTATTGGCTACGTATGTACATACCTACCTACATATTACTAATTGAACAGAGTGAGAGAGAAAAAGAAGAAGAATGTACCACCTGTCATTCACAAATAAACAACTGAATGGCGGAATTTCACTCTGAGGTCATTCGATTACATCAATAAATGAAAACAGAACAATAAATAGAAATACATGGCAAGTACGCAAATAAAAAAAAAATCGGTAAATACGGGATAAATTGTATAAATAAATATTCAGGTACCATATAATACTATTTATTTTATTACCTTATACATCAATATCTATATATATAAAGCTCAACGTGTCTTTGTCTGTTAGTCTTTTTGTCTGTCTGTCTGCCCGTATCACTCGAGAACCACTTATCCGATTTACATGTTTTATTTAATCATAGGTACATTCTCTGGCTAAGTTATAGGTTATATTTTGTTACGTACTAAGCAGTGACGATAATAGTAAATCAAGTCGGAAAAAAGTTGCCGTCGGCGCTCTTTTGCAATACGCTGCCTAAACCGTTCAATATTGAACAAAGTAATGTAGTAAAGAATTGTGTAGAATCAAAAGATTTAAAATAAATTCCGCGACAACATTTGTCTAACTTTTATATTTAAGCCACAATGATTACTTTTATGTTACAAAGAAAATTAAAAATGTTTGGGTTCTGTTTACGTGGACTTATGGCCTGTAAAACATTAATCCTTATCGAAATAATTGATTTCATCGTCAATTAGTAGTATATGATCATATTTTTATTTTAGCTCAAAAATGCACCTGTAAGTAGTTCCAAATAGTCCACGTAGTACGTACTTCGGAACCCTTATCATATACACTCGTGTTTGTCTTGCCGAATTATTTTATTTTGAGGTACAATACCCTAAAAATCAAGTCAAAAATAAAATCCTGTTTAATATAATCTAGAGGTAAAAAAACATTGTAGCAAATATGTTCATACCCTAAATGTTTATCCCAACCCCTAAATATCAAATTAAAAAAAAAAATTACTTTTTAAACGCTTACAACTATGTTGCGTGACATCATTAGCCAGTGTTGAAATGTCAGTCAATGTTGAAATATACAAGTGTCAACGATAAACATGGAAAATGCACGAACATAGCCCAATCATTTTAGATTTTTTTACAAAAAAAACTGCCTAGTCAAAACTTTTGACGCAGTTGTGTGTCTCCGGCGGAGTAGATGATGAAATCACATTCTTGCTCATAAATTAGTTACCGGAAGTGTCCGCCATCTTGGATTTTGTATTTTTGTCGATTTGAACGCGTATTTTGCATTTCTCAATAAAAAGGTTAGTAACAATTTTATAGAGAATTTAATTCTCTACAATGTTTATAAAGTCAATATTGTTGAAAAAACATTAATTATTGCTAATAATAAGCAAAAACTCTTAAAAATTAGAAGACTGGCGCAGTTTTTTCAACTTTTATACCATTTTTATTGAAAATAAGTGGCATATTTAAAAGACTCAATTCCCAACAGCTTTTGTACAAACAAGTTTTTCGTACGACGTGTAGATGACGGTCGAGAACGCATCAAAAATCACAGAACGTACTGCCAACTTAAGAATAGTAAAAATGACACTTCCGGAATAGACAAAATTGTAATAGATTTTTCATGATTTTGCAATGTCGAATTTGTACTTCTTTGATTGTATATATTGTTAAAATATAAAAAAAAAAACGAAGACAAGAATAAATTGAGGATTTCTTGTAATTGATATTCTATTATACATTTATACATTATACATTTGAATATGTCTTCGTGGTGACGTCAATTCCCGCACCAACGCTGATTGGTCAAGGATCTATACATAACTTGGTGGGAGCCCCTCTCGACTTCGAATAAACGAGACTTCCTCGATTCAATAAAAATTAATCCGAATTACTGTGGGAATTATACATTTATTTTTGATGTATTTGTATTCATGATTATATATTTTTTATTGTTCATTTCTCTACTTTATTATCATCATTTATGTTTCTATAATTATACCGAGTATTCCAGACCACCCGTCCACTATGTTTTACGCCTAAACTATTGAAGATAGAGTTTTATGATAAAAAATTACTATATATATCGACCCTAAAGTATTTCAGGAAAATATTTTCAACCCTCTAAAACTCCCCCTTGGGGGGTAGTTTGAGGGGTACATGCCCGTTTCTCAGCAAAATGAAATGAAACGGTATATCCAACAGTAGATAATTTTAAAGATCATAAAATAAGTAAGAAACTTTTGTAAAAAAAAATTTTTCATACATTCAATTGTTTAGAAAATATGGCGTCTTGTTCCCAAATTTTGGGGTTTTACTAAAAGTGCTCTAGTTTCGTTAAATATTGAAAGAGATTTTATTTTTAATTTTTTATTAGAAAGTAAAAATAACGAACATTCTAATGTGGGTCATTCTTAGTCAACTCTATCAGAGAAAAACGCTACTTTTACGGATTTTCATAATATTCACATATGTTGTTAAACTTGCTCAAAAAATATAAGTTTCATTTACCATTTCGCAAAATTTTTACGTTTTTTGAAAATTACACGTATTTTAATTTTTGAAGAGATGACGCATATGCATTTAAATAATAATTTTTATCTCCGGATGTACTTATCGTAGCGAGATGATTTTTTTTAGTTTTGTTCACAAAAGAACGGTCTTTTTGGACATTTTGTCCGTTTTTAAGTAGAACAAAATTTAAATTATTTTTTGTAAAATTAATTTTTTTTTTTGAAATTTGAAAATGTGGTCGGATGTTTAAAAATCTGAAAAAAATCATAAATATTGCTTATAGTATTCTCTATCATCCCTGCAATTTTTAAGGTGGACATATTTATAACGACTTCAAAAAAAATTTTTTAAGATTGCTATATAGAGGTCACGCGCACTATACATTGATATGCCGTAATGAATTCGGATGTAAATCTTAAAATTATTGTTGTTTGTGTGTAATCTATAGAATTAGTAAATAGATTTAGAATTAAAGTAATCATACAGTGGGTTTCAAACTGTTTCTTTCACATATCCACAAAGGTATACATGTATACATATATACATACATTTATACTGATTTTTATTTTTGTTTCTTTTCAGAATATTATAATTCTAGTGTAATTTCTCAAAAATAAAATCTAAAAAGTTGTCTATCATACACATATCGCAAGATTGTCACTTTAAAAACAACTCATATAATTAATTTTAATTAAAAAATACGAATAAACCAAAAAAATTAAATTAAATTTGGGAGTTTGGATGGATTTTTTTAAATTTAAAGAAAATATAATTAACTTAAAAGTTTTTTTAACCCTCAACCTAACATATTGATCACGTTAAAATCAGTTATAAGAAATGTTTTTTTAAAAAACAATTAGAATACACGAGTCATCAATGTAAAAAGTGGATGTTGGTGGATAATTCTATAATATTGCTTTGTTTTGTCCCTGAATATTAAATAGATCAAATTAGTTTTAATTGAAATGAAGGGTTCTATGCGTATTTTTTGGCTAACAATAATTGAAACAGCTTTTAAAGTGACCACATGTAATTTTCAGAGATAATAACCTACACTATAGACGATATAATAAATTTTAAAGGTTATTTTAATACGATAACATTCCTAATTTTAAGAATTTTTGGGAATTTACATACATTAATTCTGAATTTAAATACCTTATTAGATATGTGAAACAAACAGTTTGAAACCCACTGTATGATTACTCTATTTCTAAATCTATTTACTAATTCTATAGATTACACACAAACAACAATAATTTTAACATTTACATCCGAATTCATTACGGCATATCAATGTATAGTGCGCGTGATCTCTATATAGCAATCTTAAAAAAATAATTTTGAAGTCGTTATAAATATGTCCACCTTAAAAATTGCAGGGATGATAGAGAATACTATAAGCAATATTTATGATTTTTTTCAAATTTTTAAACACCCGACCACATCTTCAAATTTCAAAAAAAAAATTAATTTTACAAAAAATAATTTAAATTTTTGTTCTACTTAAAAACGAACAAAATGTCCAAAAAGACCGTTCTTTTGTGAACAAAACTAAAAAAAAATCATTTCGCTACGATAAGTACATTATTATTTAAATGCATATGCGTCATTTCTTCAAAAATTAAAATACTTGTAGTTTTAAAAAAACGTAAAATTTTGCGAAATGGTAAATGAAACTTATATTTTTTGAGCACATATGTGAATATTATGAAAATCCGTAAAAGTAGCGTTTTTCTCTGATAGAGTTGACTAAGAATGACCCATGTATGCTTATTTGAGATTTGGTTAAAGTGTCATACGCGACATATCAAAAACTGAAAACTTCAAATGGGGATAATTCAAAAATTTTAAATGGAATGGATATATCAATTAGTACTTTGTCTTAAAAAATATATTTAAATTAACAAATTTTATTAAGAAAATTTTTAATTTTATTTAAAAAAAAAAAAAATTCCTCACAAAAGTTGTATTAATAGTTAAATTATTAAATATATTTTTTAAGATAAAGTACTAATTGATATAGCATTCCATTTAAAATTTTTGAATTATCCCCATTTGAAGTTTTGAATTTTTGATATGTCGCGTATGACACTTTAAATTATCCAATTCTCAAGTAATCATATATCATTAAAAAGTTGATTATTTTTACTTTCAAATAAAAAATTAAAAATTAAATTTCATTAATATTTAACGAAACTAGAGCACTTTTAGTAAAACCCTAAAATTTGGGAACAAGTCGCCATATTTTCTAAACAATTGAATGTATGAAATTTTTTTTTTACAAAAGTCTCTTACTTTTTTATGATCTTTAAAATGATCTACTTTTGGATATACCGTTCCATTTGATTTTGCTGAGAAACGGGCATGTACCCCTCAAACTACCCCCCAAGGGGGAGTTTTAAGGGGTTGAAAATATTTTCCTGAAATTCTTTAGGGTCGATATATATATATAGTAAATTTTTTATCATAAAACTCTATCTTCAATAGTTTAGGCGTAAAACATAGTGGACGGGTGGTCTGGAACACCCGGTATTATGTGATTATTTATTATTTGCTTACACATATTTTATCACTATTGTCTCATTATTGTTTACCTTTGCGCTTTGACACCTCGCGACTCTACGACGTTGAAACAATCGTTGCCAGCAAAATAACTCGACACCATTTGAACGTCAACAATCGGAAGATTGTCCGACTTCGCTTGCATGAAATCAATTTAAGGATTTCGGTTCATTTTCATTATTTTTTAGTTTTTATAACTCGCGCATTGAAACTTTGTATACAAACAACATTGACTGAACTGAACAAGGCTAATGATGTAAAAAACGCTTTAAACAATCACGTTACGTTTTAAATGCGAGCTGATTTTGACGACTTTTAATATTGAATAATTTAAAATTGAGCAATAAAAAACAATTTCTTCAATGTTTTTATTATTTTATTAGCCTAATCTTTGCAATTAATTTAAAAAAAAAACATCTGCCAAGTAAATGCACAGTGTTTCCTCGTGCTAAATTCACCAAAGGTAGTTAATTATTGAACAATTTAAATAAAAACCGATAGTGTTGAGATAAATTGCCAGGAATTGGTTAACCATTTAATTTTTATACAATTTTACTAAAAAATATTTTTTCGTATATTTTTAATTTTTTGACATTTAAAACGTCAAAATGACATTTAATGTCCAAGCAAATATCAATTTAGTAAAACAAAACACCAATTTTTAAAATAAATTGAAATAAATCTTTGTAATGGAATATTTTACAACAAACGTTGTAGACCCATATTATAGGAAATTTAATGCTCTACAAAAAATATTCTATAAAATTTTCACGTAACATGTGATATCTTAAAAAATAAATATTTTGAGATGTCACCCCTCTCCCTTACACACAATTTTGATGATTTTGAAATGGGACCGTCCTCAAGCCAGACCCAACCATCCCACCAAGTTTCAATAATATCGATTCAGTGGTTCATGAGTTATGCGTGTAACATGGATTCAGGGGACAGACGGACACACGGACGGACACATGGACGAACACACGGACGGACAGACAGACAGACATGAAACGAAAAGTGTTTGTCTTAACGTGAAACGGAAAGATCAATTTAAAATTTTGAAATCGGAGAACATTTTTTTGTCTCAATCTGAAACGATCACAAAGCTTCTCGTATCTTGGATATTACGAGGAAGCAAAAGTATGTACAAAATTTCCGGATTACTCTATTGGTAATAATCCCAGCTATCAAGCTTTGCTTATAAAAATTATTGAACACTAAGTCGATATGAACACAATAGATAGTAATATCTAGCATAATTAACAATAGTAGACACCCGTAGGGGGTATTGAATACGCGCCTAGTCAACTGTATTATATTGATGAAATGATACCAGACGTATTTATAATACAACTCTCGCTATCGGCAGCAAACATTTACGATGTGACGTTAACGCACACACAATAGTAAAAGCCTGTCGGGGATTCCGAACCATTAATATCATCACCATTGAGAAAAACGGTTGATGTTAAACAATTTTATTCAGTGCTGATAGACGTTACTGTATTATAACGATGTAATGTGATTATTATGTTACTTTGTTTCCCCCTCGTCATCACCTGTGTTTTTGAAATCGGCGAATGCCCGCGCGACCGGTTACTCTTAATATGTAATTACAATCAGGGTTTCGAACCGTTATTTTTTTCGTTTCGGTTTTCGTTCCGGTTCGAGTATAAAAATAAATTACGTTTCGAAAAAGATAACGGTTTTTTCGGTTCAGCTCTGAGTGATTAATTAAAAAAATATTTATTTGTATCCGCATCCTCATTTTGCTATGAGGATATAATATTATATACATGATGATTCAGTGCTGTCGTGCCAAACTTGAACAGTAAATTAAGAAAAATATTTTAAGCAAAAAACATTATATGAACATGTGTCCGGTAATTTTTCGTAAGGGGGCTACAGCACTCCAAAGATTTTATTCAAAATTAGTTTTTATTTAATATCTGGAGACCCCATTATGCTAAAGTTATGAAATTTGATACAGGGTTTAGTATTAATAAGTGTTATCGATTTCCAGTATTGAGCAATTATAATTTAGATCAGGGCTGTATGGCACAAAATACACAAAAATATACTTTGCTCATTTATCATACGATAAACCGTTTACGAGAAATATGGATGCAGAATTTTACCTAATACGGATGCTTCAAGTTACAAAAAGTAAATTTATATTCTTGTTCTATGATAAAAAATAAGACAAAAAAATAATAAAAATATACCTCCAAAAATTCATCCTTACCAACAAATAGCTATTTTAAGTATCGCTTTCTAGTTATGTTAGTAAATTACTTGCAACATTAATAGAACTGACTATAGGTCTAAGAGGGCACGTATTATTATTATTTTTTCTTACATTTAATCAAAGAACAGGAATATAAATTTATTTTGTTTAATTTGAAGCATCCGTATTAAGTAAAATTCTGCATGCTTTCTTTTGCATGACCAAATGAAAGTTTATATTTTTTTCTATTGAAAAATACATTTGTGCCATGTCAATGCCGGTTAGAAATGTTTGACAGAACACTTATTTTTCTCAAAGGCTATAGCCAGGTAAGCATACAAAATCGGCCTTTGCATAAAGGTTGATTTTTTTTGGAAGTCACATTTTATGTAACTTTCAACCTGACCAAATATTAGCTAGAGGCGTGATTATCCTCACAGGCAAAGATGCGTTCCACAGATGCATATTAAAATACCCGCGTGATATGAATTAAAAAATTTTTAATTTTATATACCTAGATGCACCCCCCTGAAACAAATTTTACCGGCGCCCATGATAGCATTAATTTTGTTAAATTATTTGTAGTCTCAATAATAATATAATATAAAAATATATAAAAATAATAATAACATAATAGTAATGACGTTAAAATATTCACTTTAAATCGACATCGTGAGATCCGGCCGATTTCCGGCACACCTCTAAAAATAAGTATACTTCTTTAAAACAATTTCCCATTTTAATTAAAACACATTTTTTAAAGTTACAGCTGATAGAAATAGTTCCTTTTTTCACCACACACCAATAGTGTGAGTGAAGACATGAATTTTAACAATTTTAATGATGTGGAAAAGGGGCGCTGCAGAATCAAAATAATTTGATGCAATAATTTAAAATAAATCCCAAAATGGCAACACTTTTAATCGTAATACATCACATCACTTGCACGCATTTACGATATCAGTCGACGCACACACAATAGTGGAAGCCTATCGGGGGGTTTCGGACCATTAATATCATCAGCATTGAGGAATAGAGCGGTACGGCGGTACTTGATAAACAGTCGTGCGGATTCCGTCGCAGCGTGCCGCACTGCAGTCGCCTCAAATATAACTGCGTCCACGTGAAAACCGTACCGCTATTAATAAGAGATGTAACTATGTAGATATTAACCCAGCAATTCTCAACCCCTAGGAGGGCGTGATAAAACTAAATGGGGAGCGCGAGCATATCGAGAAAATATATTATTACAAATTTTATTTAATTCACTGAAAGAAAAGCAATAAAATACATTCTGACATAATAAAATATCGGTATGGAGAACCATACATGACTTCCATGTTCTTTCTAACTTTTTAAATAATTTTTAAATATATATATTTTTAAATATTTTATTTGTATAACCTACTACTATGAATATAAATATCGTAATACATAAAAAACATACAGTGTATTCCAAGTTGATTAAGACATAGGAAATTTAACATAGGGACAATTAGAAATGTTGTAGTAACCTTTGGTCAAATTTTACGATGTGTGATTGGTGCATTTTGAAATGCCGCCTCGAAACTAACTGATAAATTTTAAATAAATCAACAGTATTTTGTTTTCAACTTTAATGAGGAATGAAATACATTAATGAAATTAAAGTAAGCATCCTAGATAAAATTATAATAATATTTTTTGGCAGATATAAATTTGAAAACAAAATACTAATTACTATTTTATTAAATTTTGTGGCGGCCTTTCAAAATGCACCAATAACACATTGTTAAATTTGACCAAAGGTTACTACAACACTTCTAATTGCCCTCATTTTAAATTTCCTATGTCTGAATCAACTTGGAATACACTTAGTATAGGAGCCAGCTGCAAAATCGGTGTAGATTTAACAACCGTCTGCTGTTGTGGTTTTTTTGAAGTACTCACTCAGACAAAGCTCGGACGATGAGTCGGGTCCACCAGCTTGTAGGGATTTAATAGATAGGGCCCACGAAAAATACACACAAAAAAATCACTTAACAACCGTTTGAATGAGACGGTTGCTTATAGTAGACCCCAATTAAAGATGTTTTGGATATACGGCAGAAATTTTTGCGTATGAGTTTAATAATCAAAATTTCGACCCAAAAAAATCAGATAACAACCGGACCAGACCTGGTGCAAAATGTTTATTTGGACGTATACTTACATAAAAACATAATGTCAGAATTTTTTATGTAGGGACTTCGGTGCTATAAGGCCTACAAATGGCCAGAATTGGACCCCAATCTTAAAAATGCTGTAAAATCTAAAATACCGAATGAAAATTTCTGCCGCGCGGTGTATGTCTTTGTTATGAACTATAAAACAGATATATATCTATGGCAGAAGTTTTTATTCATACAGTTCCCCCTCCCAGCTCCCCCAAAAGGTAAATTTAGATTAGTAATAAAATGCACTAAAAAAATCATAACAAATAGGCCTAAAATTTTCACGTAAAATATGTCTTTCTTGAGATATCTTGAAAAAATAAATATTTTAGGATGTCACCTCTCCCCCAACCATCCAACTAAGTTTCATTAATATCGGTTAAGTGGTTCATGAGTTATGTGACAACAACTGAATTTTATTTTCTGCTTTTTAGTCAAGTTTAAAAAGCAAATTATTAAAAACAATTTTTTTTTAATATTTTTAATTAATAAGGTCCACAAAAAAAGTGGTCTGTGCTGGTGTACAGACCCAACTTTTCTTTTGTATTTTTTCCCGTTAAACACGAATCCGACGTCATAATTGGGGATTGATGAAGAAAATCACGAGAAAACCCAAAAAACCCATAAAAATCATCATAGGTCTAAAAAAAAGTGGTCTGTGCTGGGGTACAGACCCAACTTTTCTTTTGTATTTTTCCCCGCTGAACACGAATCCGTCATCATAATTGGGGGTTGATGAACAAAATCACGAGAAAACCCAAAAAAAACGATAAAAATCATCATAGGTCTAAAAAAAAAGTGGTCTGTGCTGGGGTACAGACCCAACTTTTCTTTTGTATTTTTTCCCGTTGAACACAAATCTGTCGTCATAATTGGGGGTCGATGAAGAAAATCACGAGAAAACCCTAAAAAACCGATAAAAACCATAACATAGGTCTAAAAAAAGTGGTCTGTGCTGGGGTACAGACCCAACTTTTCTTTTGTATTTTTCCCCGCTGAACACGAATTCGTCGTTATAATTGGGGGTTGATGAACAAAATCACGAGAAAACCCAAAAAACCGATAAAAATCATCATAGGTCTAAAAAAAAAGTGGTCTGTGCTGGGGTACAGACCCAACTTTTCTTTTGTATTTTTCCCCGCTGAACACGAATCCGTTGTCATAATTGGGGGTTGATGAACAAAATCACGAGAAAATCCAAAAAACCGATAAAAATCATCATAGGTCCACAAAAAAGTGGTGTGTGCTGGGGTACAGACCCAACTTTTCTTTTGTATTTTACCCCGCTGAACACGAATTCGTCGTTATAATTGGGGGTTGATGAACAAAGTCACGAGAAAACCCAAAAAACCCATAAAAATCATCATAGGTCTAAAAAAAAGTGGTCTGTGCTGGGGTACAGACCCAACTTTTCTTTTGTATTTTTCCCCGCTGAACACGAATCCGTCATCATAATTGGGGGTTGATGAACAAAATCACGAGAAAACCCAAAAAAAACGATAAAAATCATCATAGGTCTAAAAAAAAAGTGGTCTGTGCTGGGGTACAGACCCAACTTTTCTTTTGTATTTTTTCCCGCTGAACACGAATCCGTTATCATAATTGGGGGTTGATGAACAAAATCACGAGAAAACCCAAAAAAAACCGATAAAAATCATCATAGGTCTAAAAAAAAAGTGGTCTGTGCTGGGGTACAGACCCAACTTTTCTTTTGTATTTTTTCCCGTTGAACACATATCTGTCGTCATAATTGGGGGTCGATGAAGAAAATCACGAGAAAACCCAAAAAAAACGATAAAAACCATAACATAGGTCTAAAAAAAGTGGTCTGTGCTGGGGTACAGACCCAACTTTTCTTTTGTATTTTTCCCCGCTGAACACGAATTCGTCGTTATAATTGGGGGTTGATGAACAAAATCACGAGAAAACCCAAAAAACCGATAAAAATCATCATAGGTCTAAAAAAAAAGTGGTCTGTGCTGGGGTACAGACCCAACTTTTCTTTTGTATTTTTTCCCGTTGAACACAAATCCGTCGTCATAATTGGGGGTCGATGAAGAAAATCACGAGAAAACCCAAAAAAACCGATAAAAACCATAACATAGGTCTAAAAAAAGTGGTCTGTGCTGGGGTACAGACCCAACTTTTCTTTTGTATTTTTCCCCGCTAAACACGAATTCGTCGTCATAATTGGGGGTTGATGAACAAAATCACGAGAAACCCCAAAAAAAACGATAAAAATCATCATAGGTCTAAAAAAAAAGTGGTCTGTGCTGGGGTACAGACCCAACTTTTCTTTTGTATTTTTCCCCGCTGAACACGAATCCGTCGTCATAATTGGGGGTTGATGAACAAAATCACGAGAAAATCCAAAAAACCGATAAAAATCATCATAGGTCCACAAAAAAGTGGTGTGTGCTGGGGTACAGACCCAACTTTTCTTTTGTATTTTACCCCGTTGAACACGAATTCGTCGTTATAATTGGGGGTTGATGAACAAAGTCACGAGAAAACCCAAAAAACCGATAAAAATCATCATAGGTCCACAAAAAAGTGGTCTGTGCTGGGGTACAGACCCAACTTTTCTTTTGTTTTTTTTTCCCGCTAAACACGAATCCGTCGTCATAATTGGGGGTTGATGAGAAAACCCAAAAAAAACGATAAAAATCATCATAGGTCTAAAAAAAAAGTGGTCTGTGCTGGGGTACAGATCCAACTTTTCTTTTGTATTTTTTCCCGCTGAACACGAATCCGTCGTCTTAATTGGGGATTGATGAACAAAATCACGAGAAACCGGTTTTTATCGTTTTTTTTTTGGTTTTCTCGTGATTTTGTTCATCAATTCATCTTCAGCGGGAAAAAATACAAATGAAAAGTTGTGTCTGTACCCCAGCACAGACCACTTGTTTTTGTGGACCTGTGCAGTGTTGCCAATATGAACTCCCTAAATAGTACGATAGGCTTACCAAAATGGTACGGAATTTGACAAAAAGGTACGGTTTCAACTTTTTAAACTGTTGTGATTAAAGAACTTTTTTGTCACATTTTGTCGCCCCCAACCCCTGATTATTTGAATTATTATTTTTTATTTAATTATATTCTTTATTTTATTTTGTGTTAAAAGACATCAATTATCAAGTAATTAATGGACGTCCCTTGGAACGCCCTTTATGTTTCGTTAAAAAAATACTGAAAAGTAGATATAGACGAAAAAATTAATAATTAAATTAATAACAATAATTAATTGGTGTTATTCATAATAAACATTTTATTTTTTTATTATTTTTTTACGTAGTGAAGCTGATTAAAAGCTTGTAAAAATCTTTGTGGGCAAAAGGTATGGTCAGAGTTGAGGTACGATTTTGGTACGATCGGGTCATGAATAGTACGATAACCGTACTAAAAAGTACGTTCTGGCAACACTGGACCTGTGTTATAATTATTCTGATATTTAACACAAATTAAAATCCAAACTGTCATACATGTAACCGTAGCATACGAAACAATATTACTGCTGACGTGAATAATAATATCTTGTTAGAGAAAAAGAGAGACGAAAATACTCGAAAACCGAATGAAACTACATCAGGTAGTTTTGTAGCACATTACACGGCTAGAAACTTCCCAAAAAGTTTTAAATTAACTAAATTTCTCGGTTGGTTTTGTACCTATCTGTGACAGTCATACTTGATAGTTTAAGCAGGATATTTTTATTTTAAAATATATTTACTGAAGTTTGTTTTGGTAGTTTGTTGTTTATGTATTCCATTTTTATATGAATTATTTATAGATTGTAACCCTTTGAATGCCAAACAATGATATATATTGTTTTTAAATAAAATTTATAGCTATTGCTTCCTCGCCATATCGAAGATACGAGAAATAGATCGTTCGAGGAGTCCACTGTTTTTTGAAAATAAAATTCCCTGACTTTTCCCTGACCACTCGGGGACAAGAAGTGTTCGAAGGGCCCCTAGAATGTGCAAAAAAATTTGAAGACCTTTTTTTTCTTTTTTGCTTGGCAACTTAAATTTATACACTTTTGCTTCCTCGTAATATCGAAGATACGAGAAGCTATGTGATCGTTTCAGATTGAGACAAAAAAAAAGTTCTCCAATTTCAAAATTTTAAATTGATTTATCCGTTTCACGTCAAGACAAACACTTTTCGTTCCGTGTCTGTCTGTCTATCCGTCCGTCCGTCCGTCTGTCCCCTGAATCCTTGTCACACGCATAACTCATGAACCACTAAACCGATATTATTGAAACTTGGTCGGATGGTTGGGTTTGGTTTGAGGACGGTCCCATTTCAAAATCATCAAAATCGTGTATAAGGGGGAGGGGTGACACCCCAAAATATTTATTTTTTCAAGATATCTCAAAAACGACACATGTTACGTGAAAATTTTATAGAATATTTTTTGTAGAGCATTAAATTTCCTATAATATGGGTCTACTACGTTTGCTGTAAAATATTCCCTTACAAAGATTTATCTCGATTTATTTTTAAAATTCGTGTTTTGTTTTTCTAAGTTGATATTTGATTGGATATATTAAATGTCATTTTGACGTTTTAAATGTCATTTTGGCGTTTTAAATGTCACTTTGACGTTTTAATTGTCATTTTGACATTTGCATAAATTTAGATTTAGATTGAAATTGTCAAAAAATTAAAAATATATGAAAAAATATTTAGGTGCGATTTAAGAAAAATTTCGAACTAAGATTTTTTAGTAAAATTTGTATAAAAATTAAATGGTTAACCAATGCCAGGCAATTTATCTGAACAATATCGGTTTTAGTGAATTTAGCACGAGGAAGCACTGTGCATTTACTTGGCAGATGTTTTTTCATCTTCACTGACTTCTCAAAAAAAATTTAATAAATTCCCTGACTTTCCAGAAAGTGGACACCCTGTCGTTTTTAAATAAGAAAAAAAATTCTCTAATTTCAAAAGTTTTACTCAGGGACTTGAACCTGAAACCGAACCACAAACCCGAAAAAACCCGTATTTTTCATTAAACTGAATCCGAACCGAACCGCTATATCTCAAAGTTAACGAACCTCAACCCGAACCTTTTCATGGATAACCGGTAACCATATACTTTTAAAAGGTTCAATAAATAATTTTAAATATTTTCCTCCAATAATTTTTAAAAGATATTATAATACTGGAAATCTGTTTGAATTTTATGGTATGTTGTGACTTATCAAGTCAACTTCTGAAATTTACATATTATTTTCTTTCTTTTTTAATTCTATAACTGAATTACGTTTCAGTTTGCAAAAAAAATCTGAAAAATAGGAATTTCAATTTTTAAAATGTAATTTTATTTTTTGCCCTTTTTTATAGCAATATTTTTAATGCTATTAATGTTTTTTTCTTCTTCAAAAAATGTTTTATTTGTTAATTTCTTTCAATTACAAAACTTGAACCCGAAACCAAACCTGAACCTTAAAAAAATAACGGTTTTTGAACCCAAATAGTTTCCAACATGTTGAACCTAAACCCGAACCCGAACCGAAATTTATGTTTGAACTCGAACCGAACCCGAACCATAAATAAATTCCGGTTCAAGTCTATGGTTTTACTTGATCTTTTTCGATTTCAGGTAAAAAAAAACTTTTCGTTCCGTGTCTGTCTGTCTGTCTATTTGTACCCTGAATCCTTGTCATACGCATAACTTATGAACCATTGAACCGATGTAAATGAAACTTGATTGATTGGTTGGGTCTGGTTAGAAGACCGCCCATTTGAAAATCATCAAAATCGTGTTTAAGGGGGGTGGGGGTTATATTCTAAAAGAGTTATTTTTTCAAGATATCTCAAGAACGATACATGTTACGTGAAAATTTCATAGAATCTTTTTTGTACAAAATTTCGAGCTCATATTTTTAATAAAATTGTATAAAAATTGAAACTAACGACAGTTCATCTGAATACAATCCGAAATCAAGAAAAATACATCTCGATCGGTATCGGAAATCGATATGTCATGTTCCTAACAACCCTATTTTGTTGTTTGTTACAAGGTAAAGGCACCAATAATGGCCGCTATAAGAGCAAGTTTTCGTTTTTTTGGATTAATGGACTTGTTTTTTGTAATTACCATGTTACTAAAAAAACAAGTAACTTTTTATTTAATCAAATTAATTACCAAAGTCCGCAAATATAGTTTTTTTTATAGCATTTTATTTCGTTCATGTTTTTTCTCCAATAATGGCAAAGGTAAAACCAGTAATGAGCGTGCAGTGATCGACACTAGCGAACGATTACAAAATTATAAGTAGTATGGCACAAAAGAAAGAATCGTCAAATTTGAAACAATGTAAAGCAGTTGCTATGATAATATAATAATTAATAAATAAATTATACTAATAATTAGTGTAAATGTTCACCATTTTGACACCTATTGGGCGATTGTCATCAAATCACGCTGTAAGACATATGTAGATTAATAATCAGAAATAGTAGTAATCAAATATCAACACATATTTCTAATTCAGTACATTTATTTAAAAATTTACCATACATTACATTCCTTGCCAAGACTAGTGCCTTACTCATAAATAATAATTATATTGTATCTATTATGTGTTGTTTTCGCAGTGTTTACCCTATATATGTATAATAAGTTCTCATCTAAGATTTAAGACTTCCTTTGTGATCTCAGATTTGTATCTTGTACCCTGATAGTGAGTAAAATTGCATCTTGTAGATTATAGTCATAGGCGTAACAATAACTTAACTTTCCTTCCTCCCTCAAAAGTTTTTAGATTATATGCTTACATAATTTTTAGTCATCTATTTTTATCATACAAAAAGTTACAAGATGCATCAGTCTTTTGAACCACTTTTTTGATGGAGTCTTTTGGATTTCAACATTTTGATTTTCATATATTTTGTGTTAGAAAATAATTGAAAAAATTAATTTTAAATTATTTTGCCTTATATCAACTAACATATGAGCCGTTTATATTGAAAGTGGCTTAACTCCAGTTATGTTTAAACTGAGATATTAAAGAGTTTGCGTTTCAATAAAATTAAAAGTAAGATATCAATGTGCCACATTGATTAAGTGTTTCTAAGGGAGTTCAATTTATAATTATTATTAAAATAACCCCAATTATTAAATAAATAATATGTGTTTTTTTACCACAAATGGAGTTAAGCCACTTTCAAAATCAACAATTACATTTGTTATTAATTTAAAAGAACTCAACTCCATTTGTTGTTAGTTAAAATGCTTCAAATTGAAAAAAAAAACACTCACTTTATTTTATATTATTTCTTTATAACTCTTAAAAAATTTATACAATTCAGGAAATCTAAGTATGTATATAGGTGATTTTTAAGTCTTGAGATTGTTTAATATCTGGAAAACTATGGATTTTTAGGGAAAATATTTGGTACAAAAGATTTAGGATTTAGAGGAGCAAACCCAATGGAGGTAACAATTTTGACCTTGAGTGGAGGTTTGAAGGTCATTTTGTGGTCAACAAATTTTTTTCAAAGGAAATCTATTTATTTTTTTGAAGATTCGTATTTTGCAGAAAAAAGAAATAACTTTTATCTGAAAAGTTTTATAAAAAATTTCAATTTTAACATATTTTTTTAATTTTGTAACATTTAAAAAAACATTTTTTTACTTTAAAAAATTATGAAATTAAAAAAAAATATTTTTTTAAACTGTATTTTTTCTCAAACTTTTGAGATAATAATTTTAAAATTTTTGATCACAAAAAATTTTTTTTTATGTAAAAATTTTTTAAAAATTACGTTAAAATTGAAGTTTTTAAAAAAAAATTTCAGACAAAAGTTATTTCTATTTTTTTGCAAAGTACAAATCTGCAAAAGAATAACTAAGTCTCTATTTAAAAAAAAAATCGCTGACCCCAAAATGACCTTAAAATCTCCACTAAAGGTCAAAATTGTTACCTTCATTGGGTTTGCCCCGCCAAATCCTAAAACTTTTGTACCAAACATTTTTCGTAGAAAGCTTTAGTTTTTCAGCTATTGTGATAAATTAACAACATTATTAATAATGAAGTGGAGTTAGGCCAATTTCAAAATAAACGGCTCATATAACCTAATTAATTCTAGGGTCTTTCAAACAGCATAGTGCTTCCTCGTGTTAAATTCACCAAAGATAGTTATCGAAAAATTTAAATATCATCATTTAATTTTTATACAATTTTACTAGAAAAAAAAAGTTCACTGTTTTTCTTTTTGCCATACCAGGATGTTTTTGTTGGCTTTTAAAAAAATGTTCAAAGTTTATTTTTTCAATTTAAAGATTTTATTTGACTTGTGTGTATTTCAAAATGTCAATTTTCAAACGTCATTATTCCGAAAACCACTGATTTTAGAGATATCATATGCTGTACAAAAAGTGTTCAAAAATGGTATAAGATATGGGGGTGTTCCATTTAAAAAAATCAATGATGACTGCATATGTTTTTCCTGAGACACCCTGTATACAATTTTCTTATGTCAAAAAATCCGCAACTAAAAATACTAATCGACGGGTCCGAGCGTTTTTCCACAAAATAATTACCTGAATTTTAAACGAATTTGTTCCTTTCATCGTGAACGCACTGTGTATACCACCCTATACAAATCATAGTGTATTCTTTATAATTTAAATTCTTATGGGTTTTACATAGAATTTCCCAATTAGGCGGTCATTGGGACAAAACGTTACATTTTTATTGAGTACCTCTTCGGGTTATTGGTCAAGGCCCGCAAGAGGAAATTCGGCATGCCTAAAGAATACCTAAGCAAAATTTTCTAGTCGGGTAGTTTTCAAAGGAACCCTAAAAATACCATCCTGTACAAAATAATTAGATTTTAAAAAGGATTTTTAAGGATACATTTCACATTTATGTACATAGGTTGGTAATTCATCTTTTCGACAACGGATGCTGCGAATCCCAATAGTTATCTTCTTTTTTTATCAGCTATGTAGAATTCACATAAGGATTCTTTTCCAATGAATATATTAAAATGTAAAATACCACATGTGTAGTATGTTTACGTATGTTCACAGTGTATTTATTTTATAGCTTACGAAACTTGAATATTTAAAAGAGAATTATGTCGCATTTACATTTATATCATAATAAAAATTGACTTAAGGATGTATGGCAGGTATCTAATTTCAACGATAAATAGTTGAAATTTGTTACTTCTTTATAAATCTTAAGTACCTACACAAAATTTCAAAAGGTTTTACAACATAGTTTCAAAGTTATTATTTTTATAAATTAACATGGGCTCTTATGGCAGAATGGTGTATTTACGGTTAAAGTCCAATAAAACACATGGTTCAAGCATCGAGAAAAATCTGAAATTTTCACAACACGTCACTTACATATTTAGCAACAAGTTTCATAAAAAAAATTATACACATACAGAACTAAATTGTGAGAAAAAAAAATTATTGGTAAAAAATATTTAAAAAAAAATAAAAAATGGCGTACTGAAATGTAATGATTTGTTTTTATTACATACATATTTTTTCATATATGTAAGCATATGAAGTACTAATATTGTTATTTTCATTACATTTGTATGTTCCACATATTATGTTCTAAATAGTGTTATTTAAAAATATTTTAATATATGTCATTTATAACAATAAAATACTTATTTTGTTTTTATATCTGACAGATGAATTCAGAATACAATTTTTTTGTATTAACACAAATATTAATTTTTTGGCTAAAATTCTAAAGTAACAGTCAATAATGGGAAATTAGGTTTTAAACAAAAGTATTTTTATAGTTTATGTAGTATTTAAACCAATTTGACTTTCTTATAATCATTTAAAGTGAATAATTGATAATTTGATTTTGATCGTTCCTTGCATCTAGATTTACATTATTTTTGACTCAGACTGTACGTGCCATACATCCTTAAGGTTACTCGATCGTTAGAGCAATGTATAGATAAAAGTTTAAAATTTTAATATGTTATTTATGGATAGCTAATGTATTTTACTATTTTTTAAATGTAATATTGGACGTATAGTTTTTGAATAATTGGATATTAAAAATATAGTTTTTAATACACGGTAAATGAGAGAACTCGCCGGAAGTGCTCTATTTATTGAAAGTTTTAAAACGATTTAAACACCGATTATTCGTTACTTAAATCCCATTAACCCTCGTGTAACCAACCGGGTACCGATCGACGTACATTTTGTTTTTTTATCATAATCATTTTTTACGAAAAATCAGCCGTTTTGGAAATATGTATGTTGAAACTATTGTTACGCCGATTTTTCGCTGCGTTCCCAAAACTACCCTTCACTTTGAGCAACGATTGCGAGAGTAGGCTGGGAATTAACCGAATAGTGCATATGACATTTTTTACGTAGAATTTTATGTAGAATCTTTAATTCCTGTAATATTTTTTTCTCCGAACAGTGGTTCGGATGAAAAATGGGAAAAACTGGGATAATTTCATTCCAGGGGTAGTTTTTTACATGAAAGGGGATGTTCCATCCACGATTTAGGTGGGAACTTTTCGGGCTCTTATTTCGAACCTTACTGAGAGTTCGTGGACAAAGTTTCAAAACTTTATAATTTTTTTCTTCTATTTGGCGAATTTTAATCTAAATACCGTGGACTATAAAGAAAATTTGCAAAAATCCTCTTGGATCCCCACGATTTGATCGATTTTCTATTGAAAAATGTACTAAAAAATATATTTTATTTTATTTAACTAAGAAAATTTTAATTTTGAAAAAAGTAAACGTACCCGGGTACCCACATACAAAAATAATGATTTTCATGCAATATATCATAAAATTAAAATATTTTTATAAAAAAAGGACTAAGTAAATAATTATAAATAAATAAATTATAATAAATAATATTTATTTTTAATTGTTTATTTATCAAATTTAACGAATATACATAGTAAAAATAATTATTACATTGTAGGATTTTCATTTTTTTACGGGTGAACGGAATGACCTTTTGACCTCTACCCAGTGCCATTTTATTTGTATTTTCATAGCGCATCATCTCATATTTAAAAAAAAAATTATTCAAAATATTAGCCGAACTATCGTCAAAAACCCTAATTTGTTATAAACAAATGCATTTTTGACCCTGTTCCGGAGAACTAAGAATCTGGAAAACTTACACACATATTCTTGAGCCCAAAAGCAAACAATTTCACTACTAAGAAATTTCACGAAACAGCCTTTTTTCAAATAAATCGACGCTACTATTTATCTTTCATTTAAAGTCAATACAAACACTTTTCGTTGTGTGTCTGTCTGTTTGTCCCCTGAATCCTTGTCACACGCATAACTCATGAACAACTGTACCGATAGTAATGAAACTTGGTTGGTTTTGGTTTGAGGACATTTCAAAATTATCAAAATCGTGAGTAAGGGGGAAAGGTGACACCTCAAAATATTTATTTTTCGAAGATATCTCAAGAAAGACACATGTTACGAGAAAAGTTTATAGATGTAACGCGCAGAGATCAGTTTTGCGCGCTAGCATAAATTTATAATCAGTATATCTCGACACGTAAAGCAGGTTTCGGTCCCAAATTATAGATTTCGATTAGATCTACGAGGTACATGTAAAAATTAAATCATTTAATGAGTGAAAAACTTCATATTATAAAAAAAAAAACACAAAATTGTATTTCCACGATTGCGCTTATAAATATTAATTAATTAATTATTTTTATGTTTGTACAAATCATAAGAAATATTTAGTATATATGTAAAAAAAATTTAAAAATATATAAATCCATGAGTCTGAGTTTTATTTAATCCCACTTCCACGAACCTGCTTCCGAGGAATCTCCTTAATAACGGCGCTTCTCTCCAAAATTAGCTTGACTACTTCTTTACCTCCAAGCCACTGGATTTCTTCAGGTATTGATTAGTTTATATATTTTAAGTTAGGTATACTTCTTTTGCGTAGTGACACCTAGCGTGCAAATGCAAAACAAAAAACCTGTTTACCGACTATCAAAATAGGAATCTGTATTATCTGCACTTAACCTAACTTTATGAATTGGTGGGTGCGCGCGCACCGTTGCCATTGCATTACTAAGATTTCCCCCAAGGTATATAAAAACAAGGTAGTCTCATCAGCTCCTTGACCAATCAGCGTTGGCGCGGGAATTGACGTCACCACGAAGACGTATTCAAATGTTAGAAATGTATAATAGAATATTAATTACAAAAAATCCTTTATTTATTCTTCTTTTCGTATTTTTGAATATTTTAACAACACACACAATCAAAAAAGTATAAATTCGACATTGCAAAATCATAAAAAGCTGTTAGAATCACAGAACGTATTACTTAAGAATAGTAAAAATGACACTTCCCGAATAGACCAAATTGTCTGTGATAGCGTTTTCATAATTTTGCAATGTCGAATTTGTACTTCTTTGATTGTATGTGTTATTAGAATATTAAAAAATACGAAAACAAGAAAAATGAAAGATTCTTTTGTAATTGATATTCTATTATACATTTATAACATTTAAATATGTCTTCGTTGTCAAGGAGCTGATGAGACTACCATATCTTTATATGTGTATACTACCTTGGATTTCTCCTAAAAAGTAAAACCTCAAAAATTAGAACTTATCAGGGCGTCCAGTTTTTTGAAAATAGAATTCCCTGACTTTCTCTGACCACAGATTCAAAATTCCCTAACTATTAGAGGCTTGGGGGCAAGAAGTGATCGAGGGCCCCCCAGAATGTGCAAAAAAATTGCAAAAAACTTTTTTTTGCTCGTCAACTTAAATTTATACGCTTTTTTATTTTTCACCGAGTTCCCAGAATTTATAATAAATTCCCTGACTTTCCAAATAAATAAAATAAATTCCCTTTTCAGAATTTTAAAGAAATTCCCTGACCACTTTAGGCTTCCCTGACTTTCCAGAAAGTAGACACCCTGCTTATGCTTCAACCTGACAACCATGAGGTTTCATCGCAAGATGTTTTTATTTATACCTATATGTCCTCAAAGCGACATATGATTCATTTGAAATCTTAACACATATCTCGCGTGTGCCACACATGACTCACTACACATTTTGACACATGTGTTTCGCGTGTGTCACCGCGTTGCTGCTACACACACGAGATGTGTTTCTTCTGTTTTCGCCTAATATACTCGTAAATCAATTCGAAATTTCGCTGTTCGTGCTTCCATAGATTATATTTAAATTATGCCGTTAATTCTGGTTTTTATATGCATGGAAAAGTTTTGCCGCATACAGAAATGATAACATTAAAGTTCTTGTTGTGTTGTTAATTGGACGTTCGATTTATTTATTGCGTTCCAAATAAAGTCAACATATATGACTTTCTGATGTAGTTACAGGCCCGTATTGAGTAACAAAGTATCACTGAAATTATGATTTTAAATAATGAAATAAGTTAAAAAGATTCTAAAAAATGTATTTATTTTTATATTAAAAGCGAGATTAATACGATTTTTGTTAAAATAAACACGCAAAATACAGCAATCCGCCATGTTTGATAAAACACCAGTCAGATTGGATGACGTCACGGCTAAGTAAACGTCATTTTTGTTTCATTAATATCTGCACTGTTTATAAATTATTTTGTGGTTTTAAATTATCAATTTGCTCAGTTTTGTGTTACCAAAAGTAAAACCGAGAAACATTAGCGATGGAACAAGGATTTATTATAGTTGACAAGGAGTGTTTACATAGGCGTGACGTCAAAAATGCGCCATGACACCTGCGAGCGTTTTAGTGTCAAATTCAAAATTAGTTTTAATTTTATTACGAAATAGATGGCTCTAAATATATTATAGTTAATTTTGAAATAATCTTGAAAAAAATATAATCCTTAATAATATATATAAATCTCAATGTCTATCTGTCCGTCTGTGCTCTTATCACTTGAAAACCATTTATCCGATTTACGTGTTTGTTTTTTAATTCATAGGTACGTTCTCTGGCCAGGTTATAGGCTATATTTTTTTACGTTAGGTAACACAACAACTAAGCAGTGACGATAATAGTAAATCAAGTCGGAAAAAAGTTTGCCGCTCTTTTGAAGTACGCTGCCTAAACCGTTCAATATTGAACAAAATAATGTAGTCAAGAACTGTGTAGAATCAAAAGATCTACAATAAAGTCAGCGACACCTAATGTCTAACTTTTATATTTAAGCCACAATGACTGCTTTTATGTTACAAAGAAAATTTAAAATATTTGGGTTCTGTTTACGTGTACTTATGACCTGTAAAACATTAATCCTTATCGAAATAATTTATTTCATCGTCATAAGTACTTAATGTAGATTTTATTATATAAGGTATAATCACCAGTTAGGACCGCTATAAGAGCAAGTTTTTGGGTTTTTTTTATTATGGGCTTGTTTTTTTGTAATTCTTATGAACTCGTGTTACAAATAAAACAACTACCTCTTTGTTCAATCAATTTAATTATCAAAGTCCGCAAATATAGTTTGTTTTTTAAATTATAGCTTTTTATTTTGTTCATGGCGAAAATAGTCAGAATTGATTCAGGGAAAGTCAAAATCGGCTTTACTATACTTACTTATACTAGTTATATGTATATTTAATATACATGGTATAAAAAAGTAAAAAGAAGAATATGACATATGTATGTAGTTTTCAGTATTAATGTTTTAAATATTCTAGTTATAAAAGAAATAGTTTCAAGAAAGAAAAAAACAAAAACGTGGAAGAAGACAGTTTGACTACGTGGACTTGAACAAAAACTGAAATGTAACAAAATATTCAAGACATTTTGTACGTCTACAAAATGTAAGAAAACACCGTAAAATTTGTTCGAACGTAAAGCAGATATTTTATATAGAGGTCGGCCATCTTTATATTATAAATCACAAATATCTAACATTTTCAGATTTTGCAAATCTGATAAATTATAATTTATTGAACTGGATAGTTATTGAAGCATGAATCCAGATATATATTATGTTACCTAATATATTAATAATCCTGGTATAATATATTTTACTTTATATGTAAGTACATGTCGTTATACCTATAGATAGGTAATAAAATAATATCACATACGGTTTAGTCCACAAAAATCTCTGATATTTTCATGAAACATATGTTTAAGTTATTTTATCTAACAAAGACACATTGAGGATAGAAATAAGCTACTACGTCTCTTGTTCTATTTACTCTTCTTCTAGAAAATATTTTATGAATAACTAGAATAGTGTATTTCAAATAATTCAACTGGCTACTCTAAAAACGTTAACCCTAGTGTAACCAACCAAATAAATTTACACTATTGACCATACACATAGAGAATGGACCACGCATCTGACTCGAACACAGAGCCGTGTCAAAAGAAAGAGATAGAAACAGGTTTGGAATATACTTGTCCTTTTTTTAAACAGGAGTGTAACTATTTCATTCTTGGTCCCGAACATTAAAAATATTTATAGATATACTATATGTATATAAAGAGGTTAAAATAATTAACGTTATAAAAAAAAAAAATAAAAAAAATAAACAATTATTGATTTCTAAATAATATAAGTTTCGAATTTTTTTAACCAATTAGCACACCCAAAACATGCTATGCTTTGCAGTGTGGTTTTACTCTCGTCCCATTTTTTTTTCGTATGAAATTTGATAAAACGAGCATTATATATTACATTTCTTCAGTAACCCCCTTACATGTTTACATTTTATAAATGAGAACATTACAGTCTCCGTATTCACTTAATTTAATATCGATTGGTTTTAATTTTCTGTCATAAAAATATAAACAAAGTTCAATTTGTCGTTTTTGGCCCGTTTTTACACCTTGTCAACAAACTGCAGCTCGCAATACGTAATAAATTAACACAAAACCTTTTGAAATCGCTTCATCTATTTGCAGAATAGAACCCTATCAAAAATCAACCAAATCGGATAACTAGAAGTAAGGTTTGCAGTTTATTTACATCATTTTGATTATTTTAACGAATTTCTGAATCGCAAATATAGGTAGTGATCGAGGTAGTTCGATAAATATCCACAGCGAGCGCCACTATAGTTACTTAGCTTCATTGTATATGTTTTGTGATGACTTCATCTGTCATATTATACTTATTATTATAATTTATATGTATATATATAGCTACGTCGATATGTTCTGTATTTTAATTATTTTATTCAAAGTCAATCAATGACTTTTTAAACAAGATAAAATTAGGTAAGTTCATTTTTAAAACAAAAATATAATATCATATAGTATAACCTATAAATATTATTTTTATTTTAGATCAATGTATGTTTTTGTAAACGCCAGACATTAGGTGAATACAGTTGTTATCGTTGTAATTTAAAAATATGTGGATGTATTTATTTTATCTTTTTAATTATTATTAAATTTTTATACATTGTCATATTAATACAATTTACGAAAAATCATGTATCCATTTTATATGTCATTAGTTAAAAAATGTACATTTAAATTTTGTATTGTATTAAATTATGTTATTGTCACATTGTTTGATACGTTTTTCTATGAAAATATACGACGAAAATGAACATCTGGATTTGTTCATATTTTTCATTGTTGGTATGGTATGTTTTTTAAAATTTTGAATTGTGTTTGTTGAAATTTAATGTTAATTCCGAAAAAATATAGTTGTATGATTAACGTATTATGATAAATTAAAATGTATTATTTATTATTTGTGGAAGATGTTTTTCAGGTTCTGTATTTATTTATTCTTTTGTGACAAATTGTTTTAAGAAAATATACTACATGAAAGTGAGGTTATGTACATTTAACTTATAAAACCACTATTATTACTATTAATATCAATTTAGACAAGAAATGAGAGTAAAAAATTAACATTTTTTAAAAACATTCTTCAAAAAACAATAGTTTCAAAAGTCTAAAGGGTGTGCTTTTTATGGCCAAGCCATGCTATTTTAATATCTTGTTGTAATATAAAAAAAAATATTTTAAATTTTTTTATAAGTAAATCTTGTATGTGCTGTTTGTAAGTGTAATCCACCTCATCATTTTGTAGTAACCAAATTTGATTTAAAATTATTTTTTATTAATATACATTTAATATTTTTGGTAGCAAAAATGTTATTTTCCCGGAATATCCGTTCATAATTTTGCAAATTTCTTTCAGATCAATTGAGTTTTTTTTTTAAATTTCCTCGATGAAATATGAACCATTATAGTATGTTTATTGTTTATATTATTTACTTTTCTAATGAAAAACTTATTGCACAAAAATCATAAGATAGATATACAAAAATATATCGGACAGAAATACCAATCAGATTCTTAGAAAAAGAAATAGATATATTCCAAACTACACTGCATCTCTCTCTGACTTTTTGAACAGATGTTACACTGTCCATTCTCTATGTCTATGCTATTGACCAACAGGGGTACCCGGGTATCCATGTACGAATTTGTAAGTAAAACTTTACTCTAACTGAAAATTATTAAAAAAACTTTACTCTAACTGAAAATTATTTTATGTATTGGATGAATATTGATTTATTTATGGTTGACAAAGATATTTCGAGCTAAAGACAATAATTATAGAATTATATGTATACAAAGGCCTTTATAAATCTGTCAGGTATGAAACGCGGACAGCTGTACCGTGAAGTTCTTAATTTTTAAATTTGAAAAGCATTTTGGTTTAGTTTATAATAAATCGGTAACAGTCCAGGTTACTGTTAATAATCAAGCAATACTAAATGACAATACTAAAGTTGTTGTTGGATCATGCTACATTTGCAGCAAGCAACTTATTCATAAACGGAGGAAGACCAGGAAGTGCTGAGTTGAATGCGAAAAGCCAGTCTGCGTTGAGCATACTGCCAAAGTTACTAAATGCCTTGAATGTAACGTAGTGATTAATTTCAGTTTTTTCATTTAACTGCTAAAAAACAATTATTACAAGCAATTGATTTTATAATTTTCATTTATTATTGTATATTGTTTGTTTGTACATGGTATTTTTTTATACTCATAAAAATGTAGAAAAAAACATTTTTCAATAGGAAATCGATCAAATCGTGGGGATCCAAGAGAATTTTTGCAAATTTTCTATAGGAATATATTCTATATTCAACAAAATGTACGTCGATGGGTACCCGGTTGGTTACACGAGGGTTAAAGATGTACGTTGAGATGAAATTTTTTTTGGTCTCGAAACGAGACCGAGGTGAGATTGCCTTAAATTCAGACAAGACGACTCGAGTCACATTTTTATAAATTTTTGTTAGAACTATCTGCCATGGAAGCCACGGGACTTTCTTATACGTAATACTGACAGTGAACAGTGCACGTTATTTTAATTTTATTATAAAATTATTTCTGGCAAACTAATAAAATATCGATTAAAATAAATAAGTAAATAGGACATAAATTATAGATAATATTCTCTACAAAATACCGGATGTTCCAGACTATGTTTTACGCCATTTGAAGTTTTGAATTTTTGATAAGTCGCGTATGACACTTTAAATGATTCAAATCTCAAATAATCATTCAGCATTAAAAAGTTCGTTATTTCTACTTTCAAATAAAAATTTAAAAATAAAATTTCATTGATACCTATTTAAAGAAACTAGAGCACTTTTAGTAAAACCCTAAAATTTGGGAACAATTCGCCATATTTTCTAAAAAATTGAATGTATGAAAAATTTTTGAAAAGGTTCTTACTTTTTTATAATCTTTAAAATGATCTACTTTTGGATATACCGTTCCATTTGATTTTGCTGAGAAACGGGCATGTACCCCTCAAACTACCCCCCAAGGGGGAGTTTTAGGGAGTTGAAAATATTTTCCTGAAATTCTTTAGGGTCGATATATACAGTAAATGTTTTATCATAAAACTCTATCTTCAATAGTTTGGACGTAAAACATAGTGGACGGGTGGTCTGGAACACCCGGTATATCAAATGATTTTTTAAACGTATTTATTAATTTTTGAATTTTCGTATTATTTTTGAAACGGTGCAAATAAGAATTTATTGTTTTAGATAAAAAATGTCGAGTATATTATTATCTATAATTTATGTCACAAATAGGAAATTGAATGCTCTACAAAAAAGATTCTATAAAATTTAAAAAAACAAACTATATTTGCGGACTTTGGTAATTAAATTGATTAAATAAAGAGATAAGTACTTACTTCTTTTATGAATTACAAAAAAGTAACGTATCAGTCCCAAAAAACAATATATCTTGCTCTTAATGCGTTCAAGACTGGTGCCAGTACCTTATTGAAATATCTGATTATATTGCAGTTTCAACTACAAAATCACTCGAAACAAATTAAACTAAAACGAAAAAAAGGGAAGACATTTCTAGAAATCCGCAGTGACCCGCCTATCCTTCTCAATATTAATGTTCCCAAACGCCCGAAAGACCTCTACTATGCCGTATCGTTCTTTCTTTATCGCAGATCTTAGCAATAGACTGAAGATTAAATGTATCGAATAGTTTTATTGCCGGAGACGTGTTTAGTGCGGTCCACGCATTTCAATAACGTACTTCAGCTCTTATTAATTATCTGAAATCGCCTATACCGTTCTACTCAAATACGTGTAATCAAAATTAATGTATTCAAATCGATTTATCGTGAATCTATTAATGTAATTGAATTTAAATATTACCTTTAATTATGAATATGCTTACTTTGATCACAAATCGTTTTACTTTAATATTGGGGAACATTGGGGAAGGGGGTAGTTTAAATATGAATCATTTTATATCCTTCATATATATAAATCTCAACGTCTCTCTGTCTGTCTGTCTGTCCGTTAGTGCGCTTATCACTCGAGAACCACTTATCCGATTTACGTGGTTTCTTTTTTAATTCATAGGTACGTTCTCTGGCTAGGTTATAGGCTATATTTTGTTATGTTAGGTAACATAACAACTAAGCAGTGACGATAATAGTAAATTAAGTCGGAAAAAATTTTGCCGTCGGCGCGCTTTTTTGCAATACGCTGCGTAAACCGTTCAATATTGAACAAAATAATGTAGTAAATAATTGTGTAGAATCAAAAGTTCTACAATAAAGCCAGCGACACCATATGTCTAACTTTTATATTTAAGCCACAATAACTTCTTTTATGTTACAAAGAAAATATAAAATATTTGGGTTCTGTTTACGTGGACCTGCAAAACATTAATCCTTATTGAAATAAATGATTTCATCGTGCCCTTTAAAATTTTGAAATCGGTGAACATTTTTTTTGTTTCAATCTAAAATGATCACAAAGCTTCTCGTATCTTCGATATTGCGAGAAAGCAATTGTGTTTTCTACATATTCTGCAATTTTTACAGCTTCGTAAAACTATTTGTATAGCTATAATTTCGCTAAATTATTTCTATAGCATTAATTGCATTAAATTATTTGTATAGCATACGTTCTTTTCGATCAAATATAATTACATTTATAGTGTTAATAATAATATAATATAAAACTAATAATGATATAATAGTAGCGGCGTTAAAAATTCACTTTAAATCTACATCGTAAGTTCCGGTCAAAATTCCGGTACACCTCTAAGTCTAGAATCAAGTATGATGTAAATTTATCGCAATCAAAAAAAAACTGGACACGTCTGACGGATTTACCTGAGCTTCAAGAGTGAAACGTTATATTAATGGTTCGAAAATACTGTGTAACATTTTATTCAAGAACCAAGATCGGGGATAAATATGACCACATCCATCACTCAAGTCTGCATTGAGATGAAAAATGGTCCATCCCTTATGTTTTGTAAATATAAGTAAATCTAAAATGTTTTTGAAACATTATTTCCCTACATTTACCGTACATAGAGGGTGGGACATTTAAAGTGTTACAGATTATTATAACGTAATAAATTAGAACAATAACCCAGTGTAAGATATAACAATAATAATTTATTATAAGTAGGCGTATTTAAATACAAAAAATATCTTAACCTTTTCGCTCCGGGACTGGTCCTTATATGGACCAACAAGAAAAGCGAACGTAATAGATGTTTATAAGGTCAATTTAATGCACTAAATTTAGGAAAAACATTGATAAAATCCTGGTTACATCTTTGACCTTCAAAATTAACTTTGAAGGTCAAACAATGAAAATGCGTATTTGCGCTTGAAAATTGGTATACCTACGTTTTATGAGTCGCTGAATACGATAAAATTAGTAAAAAATTCTAGTGACTTCTTTGACCCTGAACTTTGAAGGTCAAAGTAAGAAAGGGCGTATTTGCGCTAAAAAACTTGAAAATTGGTGTACCTAGATTTTATTTATCATAGTAAACGTCCACGTCGTTGATTCTGGGTAACGCTAAGAGCGAAAGCCTTTTGTAGAATTATAAAATTCCAAGGTGCCTGGAGCTAGTGAAGGAACTTACATGCACTTTCACTCACTGAGGGACTGTGAAGTCCCATTGGGCGTTCAATCCGAGGGTAGAACTTAGAACTTCTGCACTACGAACTGTCTAGAATGCCTTCTTACCAACAGAAATACTGTGAAGTGCTACTTTTGAAGCGCTAATACCCAATTTCATGCTTTGACCTTCAAAGTTCAAGGTCAAAGAGATAACTAGAACTTTTTTTACTATTTTTATCGTATTTAGCTGTTCATAAAACATAGGTGTATCAATTTTCAAGCTCAAATACGCATTTTCATTATTTGACCTTCAAAGTTCAAGGTCAAATATGAAACTGACATTTTTTTCACTATTTTTATTGTAATCAGCACATCAAAAAACACTGAAAAGCGCTCTTGAACCTTCACTTATAATTTTTTACATTAGCCTTAACTTTCTCTCCGGGAATGGTCCATATATGGACCAGCACTCCGAGTGGTGACTTGTCATAAGAAGTTCATTCATTTAAGTCATGAAATTCAGCTAAAATGCGAGGTCAATTTTAAAGGAAAAATCTCCGGCGCGAAAAGGTTAATTACATTGAAGTATTATACAATTAGTTGATCTTAACGTAATCCAAAACAACAACAAACGAACCGTGCACAATTATAACAAATGTAAAAATCCAAAATAAACAGTGATATATGTAATTAAGGTAATATCAAAACAATATTTTAAAAAACTAATACTACGATTAAAGGCGTATCACTAATGATTTTAATGCTGATGTACACCAAAATAATTACATGACTATATAAAAGTTTATAAATATAGACAGAGAACACACAATCAAGAATTTACAATATAACACTTAGGAATCACGATAATTTAAACTGAATCACTGGAAGGATAGGTTAAAAGGAACTCCCGTGCAGATATTATTGACTTGATTTTAGAACTCCGTAACTATATCTCGTTTTGAAAGCCAAAATTGTACTGTCGTCTGTTGCTTACGTTTTCAAAATTGTTCAATTCCCCCCTCTACGGGGTTACATGCGTATTTATTGTATGCGGAACTTCTCGTTAGATAATATTGTTATATTATTATCTCAGAACCATCGCATATTTGAAAAAAATGTTTCAACCAAAACATGTTTGGTTGTGAGGGGGTAATCGAACAGTAATATTTAATTGTCATTTAATCGTGGCCTTCAAGGATATTTTAAGGTCAACATCATTTTTTTTTTTTAATTGGAACCTATAGTTTTTATTTAGCAATCTTATTCTACGTGAAAAAACACGAATCTTTCATTGAAAACTTTTTTTGAACAACCTAAATTTTACAAGATATCTAACAAAATAATTTCGAGATTTTGAACATTCAAGATTTTTTTACTTAGAAATCATCAACTTTAGAGAAAAAGTATAAGAAAAAAAATGTTTATTTTAGTCTAATGAAACTTGGAGAATTATTCTAAATTTTTTTTTTAATTCTCCAAGCTTTATTAGACCAAAACAAAATTATTTTGTATCTTTTACTTTTTTTTTAAAAGTTTATGGTTTCTGAGTAAAAAATTCTTGAAAGTTCAAAATCTCGAATTATTTTGTTGGATACCTTGGAAAACTTAGATTTAAAAAAAAATTAATGAAGGTCTACATCATTTTTTCACTATTTAAAAAAATGATGTAGACCTTCAAATATCCTTGAAGGCCACGCTAAAATAACAATTAAATATTACTACTCGATTAACCCCTCACAACCAAACATTTTTTGGTTGAAAATTTTTTTTCAAATATGCGATGGTTCTGAGATAATAATCTGTAACACTTTAAATACCCCATATTGTTTGTCAGTGTTTCTAAAACGGTGTACCTCAGATTCTTAATAAAAAAAAATTATCAAGTGCGAGTCGAGCCTCCCGTACTAGTGTTCCGTACCATACAGTTTTTCAAATTATGAGATCATCACGCCTAAACCACTGGACGTATAGAAGCCATATTCATACCATAAGTTCGTTTATTTTGCGTGAGAAAAAAATGTAATAATAACAATGTCCTTTTTTGGAAGTGAAAATACAATAACTGGACCTTTAAGTGTTAAAAATATAAATCTATTAATCTAGTGATAAAATATAATATTTAGTTATTATCAGGGCTTCCAACCGATATTTTTTTCATTTCGGTTTTCGTTCCGGTTCGAGTAAAAAAATATATTTCGGTTCAGTTCTGGTTTTTCCGGTTTTTGATTCACCTCAGAGTGATTAATAAAAAAAAAATTATTTGTATAAAAATGTAGGTATTTTCTACTATAATTTAGAACATTTTATAGTACTTGTATGTTAGTCCGAACGACAATTGAAGTGGGAAATAAGATAATTTAACGCGCGTATTTTAACATGTACTGAACCGAAAGAAACGATACTTTTATTTCGGTTCGGTTCCGGTTTTAGTTCCGGTTAAAAATAACGTTTTTTTCGGTTTTCGGTTCAGTTCCGGTTCGAAGATACAAGAACCTTAAGTTTGAAATTGAATGTCTGTAAGTCTTACCGTTTTGGCTGTAGAGCGTTCACAGACACACACACACACACAGACGTCATTGAGATAATGGTCGTACGTGATTCAGGGGTTAATCGAGTAGTAATATTTAATTGTTATTTTAGCGTGGCCTTCAAGGATATTTGAAGGTCTACATCATTTTTTTAAATAGTGAAAAAATGATGTAGACCTTCATTAATTTTTTTTAAAATCTAAGTTTTCCAAGTTATCCAACAAAATAATTCGAGATTTTGAACTTTCAAGAATTTTTTACTCAGAAACCATAAACTTTAAAAAAAAAGTAAAAGATACAAAATAATTTTGTTTTGGTCTAATAAAGCTTGGAGAATTATTTTAAAAAATTAAAAAACTTTTTCTAACATTTTTTGGTTGAACATTTTTTTTCAAATATGCGATGGTTCTGAGATAATAATCTGTAACACTTTAAATACCCCATATTGTTTGTCAGTGTTTCTAAAACGGTGTACCTCAGATTCTTAATAAAAAAAATTATCAAGTGCGAGTCGAGCCTCCCGTACTAGTGTTCCGTACCATACAGTTTTTCAAATTATGAGATCATCACGCCTAAACCACTGGACGTATAGAAGCCATATTCATACCATAAGTTCGTTTATTTTCCGTGAGAAAAAAATGTAATAACGTGTAATTCCGTTAAAATCTCTAGTTCGAATTTTTTCATTATCACTATACTTTATTTATACAGTACATTTCATGTATGTATAAAAAAGTAAAAAACTAATTAACTACACTGACAAAAAAAACACTACCAAAACTAACAATTGAATACAGGAACAATCACTTTCACGACGAGGTGTGAGGTATAATGTAAAAATAGGATCCTCCCTTTTCACGTCGTTTTCCTTAGGAAAATTGCGTATTAAAATATTGTTGATATTCGCTGAATGAATGTCGTCAGCGCACTGGCTTCGGCTCTCGATGCCACAACTTTATAAATTATAAAATCTCCTCTTGCATAACTCAGAGCGAACACCATCATGTTACAGCGGATCAAGAAAAATTAAATAAATAATTATTTAGAAGAAGTGTTACAATGTGTCTAAGGCGGCTATTACACTATCAAATAAATATGTCAAAGATCTTTGATAAAGATTTGATCATATTTATTTGATAAAATACGAGATTTTGTTTTATTACACTACATAAAATATTTGATAATATTTTCTCAATATTATCTAGGGATATTTTCTTCTTTTTTTGGTGCCTTTTGAATATCAGTGCGTGGATGTTCGTCAATTGACGCGATCGAGGTTTGAATTTACAACCGTGTATTGTGGTTTTTATAATCAATAAGAAGATTATCATATAATACTGGATTATGTTGATATTCATATATTAATAATTATATAACTGCAACTGTCAGTGATAACTTGGTAGTCGCCATTTTGTTTTTGACGTCAAAAAACTTTGATCAAATATAAGAGACTGTCATTAACTATGATCATAAAAAATATTATGAAGGTAAATATTATAAAAGTTGACTTATTACACTGTCATATTTCTTTGATCAAAGAAATTTTATCATATTTCTTTGATAGTGTAATAGCCGCCTAAAACAAGATTGAGTTATTTGTTTTAAAAAGTTGATTAAATCGGAGAAAACTGCTTGTTAATAAATGATTTTAAATACGACATACAATAAATTGGAAATAAATAAAATATTGAGCAATTAGTTTTCTTTTCAGAAAAATACTCAACTAATCAAGAACACATACATAATACATCGAAATCAGAGAATCAATAAACAAAAACTGCACCGACAATTGAATTTTCCTTTGTAAATATTTATGCTGCTATAAATATATCTAAAGAAACATTTTCTAAACAAATCTTATGTTTGTTACTCTATCTTAAAAACATAAATTCTGGCTTTAGAAACTTTAAACATGGTACTGTTTTTATCAACAACCTTGTTCGACTTCCCGTATAAGGTAGTGGTACCAGTCTTCGCAAGGATTCCAGTACTGGAAGATTTTTAATTAAATGAACTAAATTAGAAATATGTGTCGATATTTGATTACTACCATTTCTGAATATTAATCTATATACATTTAACTGTCTTACAGCGTGATTTGTTGACAATCGGCCAATAGGTGTCAAAATGGTGGACATTTGAACTAATTATTAGTATAATTTATTTATTAATTATTATATTATCATAGCAACTGCTTTACATTGTTTCAATATAAAAATATCTTTTGTGTCGTAGTACTTATCATTTTGTAATCATTAGCAAGTGTCCATTACTGGTTTTACCTTTGCCATTACTGGAGAAAAAACAGGAACAAAATATAAGGCTATAATTAAAAAAAAATTATATTTGCGTACTTTGGTAATTAAAATGATTAAATAAAGAGTTACTTGTTTTATTAGTAACATGAGTTAATGAGAATTACAATAATATAAGCCCATTAATCCTAAAAAACGAAAACTTGCTCTTATAGCGGCCATAACTGGTGCCTTTACCTTATTTAAAACAAACCACCGACGATCTAGTTTTATAAAATATTGTCACACAGGAACACAAAGATTTAGCGTATGATATAAATGCAACGATACTTCATTGTTGAGTGGGGGGGGGGGGGCGGGGGGCGTACTCCGCGTACTATAAAGTTGACGACAGTAACGTAACTTAACCCATTAACGCCCAAAAGAAAACTAAAACATGCAGAAGATTTTTTTAAATGAAATTAAATACACATACAATATATCGTCGAGTTACTGCAAAAACCAGATAAATCACATTTTATAGTTTCTAAGATATCTGGTTCTAATTGGTTAAATTTTGGTCAAAGTGGACATAACCTTATTTTTGCACATGCGTACTGACCCTTTATAATTAAATATATATATTTTATATACCGGGTGTTCCAGACCACCAGTCCACTATGTTTTACGCCCAAACTATTGAAGATAGAGTTTTATGATAAAAAATTTACTATATACATATATCGACCCTAAAGAATTTCAGGAAAATGTTTTCAACCCCCTAAAACTCCTCCTTGGGGAGTAGTTTGAGGGGTACATGCCCGTTTCTCAGCAAAATCAAATGGAACGGTATATCCAAAAGTAGATCATTTTAAAGATCATAAAAAAGCAAGAAACTTTTGTAAAAAAAAATTTTTTATACATTCAATTGTTTAGAAAATATGGCGACTTGATCCTAAATTTTAGGGTTTTACTAAAATTGCTCTAGTTTCGTTAAATATTAATGAAATTTTATTTTTAAAATTTGTTTTGAAAGTAGAAATAACGAACTTTCTAATGATGTATGATTATTTGAGATTTGGATAATTTAAAGTGTCATACGCGACATATCAAAAATTCAAAACTTCAATTGGGGATAATTCAAAATTTTTAAATGGAATGGTATATCAATTAATACTTTATCTTGAAAAATATATTTAAATTAACAACTTTTGTTAAGAAAATTATAAATTTTATTTAAAAAAAAAAAAATTATAATTTTAAATTTTAAATTTTCCTAACAAAAGTTGTTAATTTAAATATATTTTTTAAGATAAAGTATTAATTGATATACTATTCCATTTAAAATTTTTGAATTATCCCCAATTGAAGTTTTGAATTTTTGATATGTCGCGTATGACACTTTAAATTATCCAAATCTCAAATAATCATACATCATTAGAAAATTCGTTATTTCTACTTTCAAAACAAATTTTAAAAATAAAATTTCATTAATATTTAACGAAACTAGAGCAATTTTAGTAAAACCCTAAAATTTAGGATCAAGTCGCCATATTTTCTAAACAATTGAATGTATGAAAAAAATTTTTTTACAAAAGTTTCTTGCTTTTTATGATCTTTAAAATGATCTACTTTTGGATATACCGTTCCATTTGATTTTGCTGAGAAACGGGTATGTACCCCTCAAACTACTCCCCAAGTAGGAGTTTTAGTGGGTTGAAAACATTTTCCTGAAATTCTTTAGGGTCGATATATATAGTAATTTTTTTATCATAAAACTCTATCTTCAATAGTTTGGACGTAAAACATAGTGGACGGGTGGTCTGGAACACCCGGAGAATTGAAAATTTCATATACATACATACATAATATTATTTATTATTATTATTATTATATCAGTAAATTGTTCGCAGATTTTAAACGTTTTTGAGTTTAATTGATAAAGAAAAATATTATTCATTATATTGAATAAAAATTATTTTAAATTATTGGTACAAATTTAGGTGTTTTAACAGTGAAAACCCCGTCAAAATCGGTTCAATAATTTTCGAGTTTGCTGGGAACAAACATATTTATACAGATAAACAAAAATTCTTGATTTTCTACGAGACGTAATTATTAAAATCAGAGACTTGAACCTGAACCCGAACCGAACCGCTATATCTCAAAATCAACGAACCTGAATTTGAACCCGAACCTTTTCATGGATAACCGGTAACCATTTTTAAAAGGTTCTATAAATTATTTTTAATATTTTAATATTTTCCTCCAATAATTTTTAAAAGAGATTATAAAATAATGGAAATCTGTTTGAATTTTATATTATGATGTGACTTGTCAAGTCAACTACTGAAATTTACATATTTTTTACTTTATTTTTTAATTCTATAACCTGAATTACATTTCAATTTGCAAAAAAAATATCTGAAAAATAGAAATTTCAATCTTTAAAATGTAATTTTATTTTTTCCCTTTTTTCTAGCAATATTTTAATGGCTATTAATGTTTTTTTCTGTTTCAGAAAATGTTTTATTTGTTAATTATAATTTTTTTTTCGAACAAAATAATTTTCTTTCAATTACAAACTTGAACCCGAACCCGAACCCTAAATAAATAATGGTTTTTGAACCTAAATTGTTTGCGCTATGCTGAACCCAAACCCGAACCGAAATATATGTTTGAACCTTAACCATAAATAAATTCCGGTTCAAGTACCTGATTAAAATAATAACCCCAAACCTCCACTCTGTACATTTCTTCCCTTGACCTCATGTTACAGTTTACTGCGGAATTTTGCCCCTCCCCCATCGCCCCGGTAGAGACATGCAATGCAAACCTTGTTACGCCTCTGGATTACGGCAGAATGATGGGAAATCGGGGGTGGGAAGGGGGGAGTAGGGGGACAGAGAGACAACACATGCAATACAAACCGTGATATTACCTGGAATACGACAATAAACTAACAGACATGTAAATAATTAAATGAGCAACGTGGTCGAGAATTAAACGTGGTAAGTGCACGCGATTTGATTGTTTGCAATCTTTTACAAAATTATTATAACATGTACAAATTATAGTATATCCTGTAACAAGGGAAATTATATTTTTAATGGAGCTTTGAAAAGATTTGTAAAATATTAATATATTAATTTACGAGTAAAAATGTATGTTGCGGAAACTTATTATTTTCAATCAGTGCCGTATCAAAAAGGGTTTTTTTTGTGTTATGAGGTTAGACCACTGTGAAATTTTGAATCTTTTTTTTTATTGGCCTAAAAAATCTTTTGAACCCTCTAGAGCATAGGTGTCCAACCTTTTGAACCTTTTGGGCCGCATAGCATAAATCCAATCTACCAAGGGCCGTGCATGACAGTTTATTAAGAAAAAAAATCATGTAAACATGGGTCTGGAAACTCTTCGTGAGGGAGCTACAGACTCTCAAAGATTTTGTCTCAAAATTAGTTTTTATTTAATATTTTGAGAACCCATTGTGATACAGTACTTAAGGACACTCGGTTTAATATTATACGTGTTATCAATTTCCAGTATCAAACAATGATTATTTAGACCAGGAATGTATGGGTCCGTCCGGCCAGTGGGCCCTCTGAGTTATATCTAGTTTTTTTTTGTTCTTAATTTTTTCCCTAAAAAAAATCTACTAGAATTCAAGCAAAGCTTTTCTCCGTGTGACCGTCCGTCGCCCCTTCTGAACTGGCACCCCGAGCAGTCGCCCAGCCCCTCTCCCTAAAGCCAGCATTGCTGTTATACATTAACAAAATAGGCAACGAATTCTAATAAAAATAAAAATTTATTGCACTCGAGTGATTGTTGTAGTTTTGGCTGACGCCTTGACTAACAAAAATATTTTATTTTTCCATGGCAATTGTGATTTTTATTCAATAATGAATAAAATGTGTTGTATCTGTGTTACGAGTTGTTTTATTATCGAAAATGCGAAAAGCTTTGCGATCATTTGTAAAGAAAAATTGTTCTACATATTTCAAAATTTTCACTCGATCTTTCTTTTTATAAACGGTTTAGTATTAATATTATTATGGGTTCGTCCGGCCAATGGGCCCTTTGAGTTATATCTAATTTTTTTTGTTCTTAATTTTTGTCATAAAAAATCTGTTTTTCTCCATGTGGCCGTCCGCCGCCCCTTCTGAACTGGCACCCCGAGCAGTCGTTTTACCAGTTGTTTTATTATCAAAAATACTAGTCGGGGAGGTGAGCGACAAAAATTGCAACTACTTTATAAAGGCTGATTTTTTGATATTACGTCACATTTGTGGTGTAGAGATACAGCCTGCCGTCAGTTAGCTAGTTTCGTTAGCGTTTGGTACAGGGGCGGCTTTATTTTTGTAAAAATGTTGCAACTACTTTATAAAATCTGAACATTTATTTGTAAGCAGTATACTAAGTAAGAACCCCTTTTATCATAATCAGCCTTCAAAAGCTTGCAACCGGGCGTGTCAGCAGCGCGTTAAACTCGTTCATGACGACTTTAAATAAAATGCTTTTGCAGCCGAAATTTTTTTCATTGGGGTGATTCTTGGATGTGTTCCAAGTGTTTTTCTATAAAAATTTTTAAAATCCATTGGGCAGTTTTGAAAAAAAATTTAAAAACATTTTTTTAGAAAATTTTTCAACATAAATTAAAACATATTGTATGAATAACTAAATGCATAGACCTTCTACACTGTGAATGTCCATTATTGTCCATACTGTGAACCGCACCATCAGTTCTATTATAAATGATAGCTGTACTAAATATATTTTTAAGTATATATACAGGATGGTCCGGTTTGGGATACAGATATTTTAAGAGCTGATTCCTTGGCTCATTGCGAGTAAAAAATTGTACGGGAAGGTGGGGTCTATCTTCAACACCCTCTGAGCTACAGGTGTTTAAAAACTTCATTCACAGTGTAGAAGGTCTACTGTATTTTTTGCGTTGTCTCTCTCTAAATATATATTTATGAAAAAATTTATATATATACTTCTGTATTTAGTTATCCATACAATATGTATTAATTTATGTTGAAAAATTTTCTAAAAAAATGTTTTTAAATTTTTTTTCAAAACTGCACAATGGATTTTTAAAATTTTTATAGAAAAACACTCGGAATACATCCAAGAATCACCCCAATAAACAAAATTTCGGCTGCAAAAGCATTTTATTTAAAGTCGTCATTTGAACACCGTGTACACGTTTAGTTACTAAATTACTCGCCACTCGACTAAAATACTAGCATAGTCTGTTAAGTAGGCTTAACGGTAAAGTACATTTTGTAAATTTAAAAATTATAAATCAAATATTACCTTGATAATTTGTATTATATTGGATACACCATTTGATATACATATATATTATATATAAATTAACCGACACCCTTTAATATATGTAAATAGACATTAATAACTGGCTGGTCTAAGTTAAACAAATTAACGATAATTAAATGTAAATATTTAAATACAAAACAGCAATTTTAACACACCAAATGTTAATAGAGTGGTTTATAGTTCACAATGATAAACGCAAATAGCTATATCTGTTTATGTAGCAGGTAGTAGGTAGTGTTTTGTTATTTATTTATCAGTGTATAGTCTACGGTAATTAGATTAAAATTCGCAAAATAGAAGAAAAAAATTATAAAGTTTTGATACTTTGTCCACGAACTCTCAGTAATGTTCGGAATAAGTACCCGAAAAGTTCCCACATAAATCGTGGATGGAATATCTCCTTTCACATAAAAAACTACCCCCGGAATGAATTATAATAAATTTTTTTTAATTCGTTTTTTCGAAAAAAATGAATAGAATATAAATTATAGATATTGATATTACCTACAATTTTTAACTTGACCATTTTTCTGTATTTCGCACTGTTTCAGAGTAATTCGAAAAATTCAAAAATCGACGTAGGTAAACATCCGTATCCGGTTGAAAGATCTTTTTCAAAAATAGGACGTTTTCTTCCCAGACAAAAATTAATCTTAAATATAAAATTTCATCCTTCTACGATTTGTCGCTTTTTGAGTTACAGCGCTTATAGACAGACACACAGACATCATGGCGAAAGTAGCCAGAATGGATTAAGGGAAGGTCAAAATGGATAATTCCATCAAAATCCGGATTTCGAAAAAAATCGGCTTCACTATACTTACTTATACTAAGAATATGTATAATTCATATACATGCATGTATATTAAGTATATATTTCTCTTAATAGACTACAAATTTTTTGTATGGATATCGTAAAAATTTGCTACAAAATACATATTGTCAACTCAACTTCACGGCGGGATTGACCGAACATATTTCTCTAAACTCGCCCAGTAGTTGACTCATTCTTGTAGCGAGCTTCGCCGCATTTAAACTCGCGGCGGGATTGAGTCAACTTCGTTTACATTGATAATATGAATTCTTTTTCTCAGTGTGGGTATAAGAAAGTAAAAAATATTGGAAATGACTCTTCTGAAGATAATAAAATGAAAATTATCAGTCAGAATAAAAACTGAAGACCTTTTTTTTAGTCGTGCTAATTTTAATGCAAGTTTATTATTTTTTTATTTAATTATCCTCGCGGGCCGCGGGTTGGACAAGCTTGAACTAGGAAACCTTATAGTTTCGCCATGTCCGTCCGTCCGGAAAATTTTAAGCCGATTAAGATGAAATTTGGTATACGGACGAAGATTGATAACGTAAAAACAGAAATGATAAGATTTTGAAAAAAAAAAATTTTTGGACCCCCTTTCCAATGACTGAAATGTGAACTCACATTTTTTTTTCACTTACCCCATTGAGTTGGGTGTCATTAGATAGGTCTCTTAAAATGAAACAAAATATTAAATGACCTTTTGATTTTAACCCTTCAATCACGATGTATTTGCATTTAAATGTCGTTATCAGAGCGCCCCTCCCTCCTCTATTTTCTAAACTATCAAAATAAAAAATGTGAAAAAATTCGAAAATATAGCTTTTAATTAGTACTTTCACTGAAAATGATAACGAACACTGTCAAAATTATTTTTGACCCCCCTCCCATAGACTGAAAAGTGAACTCACATTTTTCTATTCACTTACCCCATTGAGTGGAATGTCATTAGATAGGTCTCTTAAAATGCAACAGAAAATATTAAATGATCTTTTGATTTTAACCCTTCAATCACGATATATTTGCATTTACCCTCTCCCCCCTTCTACTTTCTAAATTATCGATGCAAAAAAATCTAAAAAAAATCCAGAATGTAGCTTATATAGTTAGTTAGTACTTTCAACGAAAATTATAACGAACACTGTAGCTAGAATAGTTTATAAAAAATTGAAATAACTTGTTTATAAATCATAATGTCCACGGGAACCTATCATGTGCGTGCCCAACACGCACTTGGCCGTTTTATTTTGATTAATTTTAATCACTGCTATACGTTCTTAAATATTCCGTTAAAAATATTATTACAGTGGGGGGTGGGGTGGGAGGGGGTTCAAAGTTTAACTGTCAACACGTGCGCTGATCTTACCTGTGTACCTAGCTACTTTTTATTGTTTCAGTGCAGAGTAAACAAGCGAACCGTTATTGATTCCGGGAACTTTTTATGTTTTATTTTGGGTAAACTGATTTCTTTATTAAATTGAATTCCTCTGTTTGTATCATTCTGTGGAAGAATGATTGAATACTTGTTGTGACTTACATGCACAAATAAATTTAGTAAGATTTCATTTATTCTTTCAATTTTCCTGTCAGAAATATCTATATCGGCACAAGACTTTTTTACTTTCTTATATCCATGTATATGGAATATACAATAAATATACCTCCTAATAATTGTCATCATAGACTTATAGCCAGTTGTATTACTGTTACCACTCGCCGAGATTAAATTAAAAAAAATAATTGGTAATCCGTTTGCCCCAGAGGCGTATTTACCATGGAGCCATGGGGGCCATGGCCGAGGGCGGTAGGCCGAGAGGGGTGGTAGATTTTTGTAGTGAAATAGCAAAAAATGAGTAACGCAACTAAAAAAAAAAAAAAAGGTCATCAGTTTTTAATGTACCTATATTATATTTTCCATTATTTGTAAAAATTCTAACTTTTCAGTTCATATAGGAATTTTGACTGTTAAAAATATATTATATTTTTTGCCTTGGTAAAGGGGCGGCAATTTTTTTGCCCAGAGCGGCAATTATTTTTTACCCAGGGCGGCATTTTTTTTTTGGACCTGGGCGGCACTTAACGTAAATACGCCACTGGTTTACCCCCTTTAAAAACCGCCAAAAACATAAATTTTTAACTTCCCAACTGGAAGTTATTGTAATCGATGCGAAAATCAAAATTAAAAATAACAACATATTTGTATGTTTTAAGGTCACTATAGTATATTTACACTATTTTCAGTAAGTGTGTATGTATGTACGTACGTACGTGCGTGTCATTTTTTACGTTCACGAAATCTCGTAAATAAAGAATGCTATTGACTTCGTTGGGGTGCTAATCGAAGCGTCTTGACGTGATTATGATCTGAAAGAAAGGATTTTTCAAAATTCAACCCCTAAGAGGGTAAAAAGGGGTGTAAAGTTTTTTTTGTCGGATTTACTTGAAACTTAGCATAAATATTCTGCAATACAAATAATGAAAAATGTATTTCTGTATTTTTTTTGTTATACGTGCCTAAACAGGCATACAAGGGGTGAAAGGCGAAAACCACCTTCAAAATTTGAATTTTAAATACTAATAAATAAGTCTACAATTCATGTTGCTTTGGAAACAAACGCAATTAAATTTAAGTTGTCAAACTAGTTACGTTTTATAAAACAAATGCAATTTAATTCTAATTGTCAAATTAGTTATTCTAAAAATGTGTGTTATATTATTGACATTAGGATATTAGAAAACTAAAGCCGCATTTACACTATGTAGTAAAATCTGCTATATAACATTTGCTATATGTAGCACTGCTACATATAGCACTGCTACATATAGCAAATGTTATAAAACATTTGCTATATTTTTCAAATTGTACTCAAATGATACTGTTTACATGTAGCAAAAGTTATATAACATCCAGTCTGATTGAAGATGTCGAGGAGGAAATACTTAATGCTAGCGGCAGCTATTACGATATTTTTGGCATGTCATAGAAGGAAACGTAGGTTTTGGGTTCGGCCGTTATTATTAGCTAGAGAAAAATACAGTGGAAGTGATTTGCTGAAAGACTTAAATGCAGATGACTTTGCATGACTTTTCCATTATGAAAGCTTTATTAAAAATGAAAAAACCGTTGTAGACATAGACACATAAGACATATAAATATCACCGCTTGAACTCGAATGATAGAAACTGCTACATGTAGCAGATGCTAAAGAACCAAAACTACTTGTAATACATGCTACATATAGCAAAAGTTACATGTAGCTTATTTTTCTTTGATCTTTACCTACTCTGGATGGAAAACATAAATCTTGCTATATGTAGCAGATTTTGCTATATTTAGCACCAAAAACTGCTACATGTAACATTTGACATTTTTCCGTTTTCGTACTTATAGAAAAAGTTATATAACAGCAGGTTTTGCTACATAGTGTAAACGCGGCTTAATATTCATAATACAAATAATACATTTTTTTTAAATATTCACATAAACTAAATATATGGAAACAATAAATAATCATAATTCAAGTATTTATAATCATACTGTGTTGGGAAGTTGATTGTGTGGACCTAAAAGGTCTTACTCCACCCCAAGCTTGTTATTTTTATAAATCAGGTCTATTGTCCGTCATTTACTTTAATTATGCCAAATCTTAGACAGACAGACGAATAGACGAACAAACAGATTCCATAAGTATTAAAAAAAAGCGGACGTGAGACAACAAAGAAATTCTAAAAGTATTCAATAAATCAAAACTTTATAACATATCAAATATTCATCCAACTCTATTTATCATATTTTTAATCTATTTGAATTATTTTTTTACCGCAGACGATTCATATTATAATAATAATAATTAATAATAAAAATATTCAATAAAATCAAAAACTTTAGAAAATCCTAAAAATGTATTCAATCTCTATTTATCATATTTCCAACTGAATTAATATTCTTTACATGACATGCAGTAATTTTTTCCTTCACGCCTGACTGGCGCAGTAGAATACGGTATACTATAAATTATTGAAGCCGCGAAAAATTATGTTCAATTTTCAATAGGAATTTTAATTTGAATACAAACTCGGCAATAATTCTTTTACACTTGTACGCATAGATGAAAATTAAAAAAAAACACTTCCCCGGTTCGAGGAAAATGTATAATATTCATGAATTTATTTTTACGAAATCGTGAGATGTTAAAATAATATAGGGAAGAGGGTGAGAGACTGGATTTTGTCTTAAATATCACTAATGCTATTTTACCGTATTGCTTCCTCGCAATATCGAAGATACGAGAAGCTTTGTGATCGTTTTAGAATGAGATAAAAAAATTGTTCTCCGATTTCAAAATTTTAAATTGATCTTTCCGTTTCACGTCAAGACAAACACTTTTCGTTCCGTGTCTGTCTGTCTGTCCGTCTGCCTGTGTGTGTGTCTGTCCCATGAATCCTTGTCACACGCATAACTCACTGAACCGATATTAATGAAACTTGGTTGGACGGTCTTGAGGACGGTTCCATTTCAAAATCGTGTGTAAGGGGGAGGGGTGACATCCTAAAATATTTCTTTTTTCAAGATATCTCAAGAACGATATACGTTACGTAAAAATTTTATAGGATCTTTTTTGTAGAGCATTCAATTTCTTATAATATAGGTCTACAACGTTTGTTGTAAAATATTCCCTTACAATGATTTATCTCAATTTGCTTTAAAAAATCGTGTTTTTTTTTTTTTAATTGATATTCACTTTGACATATTAAATGTCATTTGGACGTTTGCAGAAATTAAAATTTAGATTGAAATTGTCAAACAATTAAAAATATACGAAAATATAATTAGAAAATTTCGAACTAATATTTTTTAGTAAAAATTGTATAATAATTAAATGGTTAACCAATTCCAGGAAATTTATATAAACACTATCGGTTTTTAACTGACTTCAAAAAAAGGAGGAGGTTCTCTATTCAACTCGTATATATATATTTATATGTATATATATGTTTATATATTTTTTATTTAAATTGTTCAATTATTAACTACCTTTGGTGAATTTAGCACGAGGAAGCACTGTGCATTTACTTGGAAGATTTTTAAAAATTATTTTTTAATTATGAAAAATGTATATTTCCATTTATTGACCTTGTTTTGCAGTTATTTAAGCGAAGCTCGACTCACTTATCAATTTTTACTTTCTTATACCCATTTATATGAAATATATATTATTATATTGTATAATATAAGTATTGCTAAACCGATTTTTTTGAATTCCGGATTTTGATGGAATTATCCATTTTGACCATCCCTGAATCTATTCAACTATTTTTTCCATGATGTATATGTGTCTGGCTGCAACTCAAATACGACAAATCGTAGAGAAAATAAAACGGCCAAGTCATTCATGATAGGGTTCCGTAATTCCGTAGTCATTAGGGTCAATCCATATGAAATGGTCCAAAATTAAATTAAATGGTTGCTTGGCCATTCTAAAAAAAATTGATTTTTTGTGTGTAATTACCCTAACATGTTGGTAGTTCGAAACGACCATTATTTTAATTTTATTGTTTTTTGTTTTCGCGTGACGGCCATATTTGTTATACAGGTCGCAGCATTTTTTGTACTTTAAAGGGTTCGCGGAAACTAAAATATCTCAGCTTCTATCAAACCTTTCAACACGGGACTAAAAGCAAATTGATTAGAATAAAACGGGCTACAAGATTACTTCTAGACATTTTCACCTAAATGTTATCCAAAAGGGTGTTTATTTCAGCCTTAATTCTTAGTTCTATTTTTTCAAGGGGATGTTTTTGCAAGAAGGGGAGAAGTTAACAAGTCAAATTATTTTTCACAAATAGGTGGGTACTAGTTGTATTCACACACTAAAGTTCAACTCTGAGACTTGCCCCCCTTTATTTTAAAAAATTCTCAAAATTTGAAAATTCGAGAAAATGGCACTTTTCAAAGCTAAATAACTCTGGTGGGGGACCAGATAAAAATCTGAAATTTTAGCCCATAATAGTACTACATAATGGTATTGTGTACCAAAAGTTTTGAGATTGAGATTTGACTACAAGCAGTGGTATTGCAACCACAATATTCAATAGGAGTTCATATGTTAATACAGAGTGTCAACATTAATATAATATCTATTACTATCTTTTTTCTTCTTGGAAATAGAAGAATGCTTGAATGAAGAAAAAAATTGTATTTTTTCTGAATGTTTTTTAAATCTCATTTTTTATTTTCCGTCACTTCCGGTTGAACCGGAAATGATGTTAACTTTTGTTTTTCAACGGTGACACCCTATATATATTTTATTTTTAGATAGAAAATTAGGTCAGCTTTAAAAATTTATAACACATATAATAACTTAAAGTAACTCATAACAAAGATATAACATTTTTTAATTATTATTGAAACAAAATCACAACATGTATACGCTCATTGAAACATGCATTTTTGTGGTTGCAATACCACTGCTTGTAGTTAAATCTCAATCTCAAAATTGGTACATAATACCATTATGTAGTACTATTATGGGCTAAAATTTCAAATTTTTATCTGGTCCCCCACCAGAGTTATTTAGCTTTGAAAAGTACCATTTTCTCGAATTTTCAAATTTTGAGAATTTTTTAAAATAAAGGGGGGCAAGTCTCAGAGTTGAACTTTAGTGTGTGAATACAACTAGTACCCACCTATTTGTAAAAAATAATTTGACTTGTTAACTTTTCCCCTTCTTGCAAAAACATCCCCTTGAAAATGGGATTTTTTCAATAATAGAACTAAGAATTAAGGCTGAAATTTTACCCTTTAGGATAACATTTAGGTGAAAATGTCTAGAAGTAATCTTGTAGCCCGTTTTATTTTGAACAATTTGCTTTTAGTCCCGTGTTGAAAGGTTTGATAGAAGCTGAGATATTTTAGTTTCCGCGAACCCTTTAAAGTACAAAAAATGCTGCGACCTGTATAACAAATATGGCCGTCACGCGAAAACAAAAAACAATAAAATTAAAATAATGGTCGTTTCGAACTACCAACATGTTAGGGTAATTACACAGAAAAAATCAATTTTTTTTAGAATGATCGAGCAAACAGTGCTGGACCAGTTCATATGGATTGACCCATTACGATTTGTAAAAAGTTATTTCAAAATATTTCATAAACTATTTTTACTACAGCGTTCGTTATAATTGTCAAAAAAAAGTACAAATTAGAAGTTACATTCTGGATTTTTACAGATTTTTGAAATGAAAGTTTAGAAATTAGAGCGGGGACGCTCTGATAACGACATTTAAAAGCAAATAATTCGTGACAGAAGGATTAAAATCAAAAAGTCATAAAACATTTTTCGTTGTATTTTAGGAGACCTATCCAAAGAAAAAAAATGTGAGTTCATTTTTTAAGTCTATGGGAGGGGGTAAAACTTTTTTTGAGTGTTCGTTATAATTTTCATTTCAAGTACTAAATATTTTTTCATATATTTTTAATGTTTTGACAATATAAATCAAAATCTAAATTTATGTAAATGTCAAAATGACATTTAAAACGTCAAAATGACATTTAAATCGCCAAAATGACATTTAAAATATGTCCAAGCAAATATCAATTTAGAAAAACAAAACACGAATTTTAAAAATAAATTGAGATAAATCTTTGTAAGGGAATATATTTTACAACAAACGTTGTAGACCCATATTATAGGAAATTTAATGCTCTACAAAAAATATTCTATAAAATTTTCACGTAACATGTGTCGTACTTGAGATATCTTGAAAAAATAAATATTTTGGGGTGTCACCCCTCCCCCTTACACATGATTTTGATGATTTTGAAATGGGACCGTCCTCAAGGCAGACCCAAACATCCGACCAAGTTTCAATAATATCAGTTCAGTGGTTCATGAGTTATGTGTGTGACAAGGATTCAGGGGACAGACGGACACACACGGACGGACGGACGGACAGACAGACAGACACGGAACGAAAAGTGTTTGTCTTGACGTGAAACGGAAAGATCAATTTAAAATTTTGAAATCGAAGAACAATTTTTTTGTCTCAATCTAAAACGATCACAAAGCTTCTCGCATCTTCGATATTGCGAGGAAGCAAAATATTTTTTTTTAATGAAATAAAGGAAAACTTGCTTCAAACTGTTATTTACTTGATGCATCGAATCAATTTATTAATTTGAATAATTCGTAATTCTTATAAATAATTTTGAACTTGATCGTATTAAAGCAAATTATTTCGATCAAAGAAATATTTATTTGGCCCTAATACGAAATTATTGGCTGCTGCACAAATACTTTATTTACAAGAATCAATTAATATTTAATTGTCTCTGCAATTTTTTTTCAGTGTAAGTATAGTACATCGTCATTTAAACTTTAATCATCCCATCTCGCCTCACCTACCCTTAACCTAACGATCTTATTTAAATATTCGATAGGTTTTTACATAACTTCCATGTTTCACAAAATGTGTTGTTAATTTATACAATTTAAATTCTAGATATTAGATGTTAGTAAAAGAAATAAAGTCAACATTGGTACAAAAACTGTGCCAATATATGTAAAAAACATCTGCCAAGTAAATGCACAGTGCTTCCTCGTGCTAAATTCACTAAAACCGATAGTGTTCAGATAAATTGCCTGGCATTGGTTAACCATTTAATTTTTATACAAATTTTACTAAAAAATCTTAGTTCGAAATTTTTCTTAAAACGCACCTGAATATTTTTTCATATATTTTTAATTTTTTGACAATTTCAATCTAAATCTAAATTTATGCAAATGTCAAAATGACATTTAAAACGTCAAAGTAACATTTAAAACGCCAAAATGACATTTAAAACGTCAAAATGACATTTAATATATCCAATCAAATATCAATTTAGAAAAACAAAACACGAATTTTTAAAATAAATTGAGATAAATCTTTGTAAGGGAATATTTTACAGCAAACATAGTAGACCCATATTATAGGAAATTTAATGCCCTACAAAAAATATTCTATAAAATTTTCTCGTAACATTTGTCGTTCTTGAGATATCTTGAAAAAAGAAATATTTTGGGGTGTCACCCCTCTCCCTTACACACGATTTTGATGATTTTAAAATGGAACCGTCCTCAAACCAAACCCAACCATCCGACCAAGTTTCAATAATATCGGTTCAGTGGTTCATGAGTTATGCGTGTGACAAGGACTCAGGGGACAGACGGACGGATGGACACACGGACAGACAGACAGACACGGAACGAAAAGTGTTTGTCTTGACGTGAAACGGATAAATCAATTTAAAATTTTGAAATTGGAGAATCACAAAGCTTCTCGTATCTTCGATATTGCGAGGAAGCAATATTAGATACTATCGTCTATTCATAGATTATTACTTTACTTTATAGCTAGTCATAAAGTTTGTTTTATTGGTTAATTTCCTGAATTTGTGCCAAAATATTTTGTTTGTACCATATAAAGTTCCATCAAATGATTTGTTTGAAACACTTGTTGTGTTTACTACTTTTTTATGGAAAGTAGTGTGGTAATGTATGTTTCAAACCGACGTACGCACACCACTTTAGTTGTTTCTGGTGTTTTCTTTGATGTAGCAGTTAATTAAGACAGTTTAAATAATATATAAGGTACTGGCACCAGTCTTGGATCATACCACAGTGTTGATCAGTCAGTCTGACAGTATCAAAATACATTTTGAAGGGTTGTATCTTTTTATTGTATTGAGTTAGAATCTTGATTTTTTTTTACAAAAGAAGCTGTAGACTTTAGTATTTGATATTAATTTAAACTTGTTACACCTGATAAAGGATCTTCATAATCAGATAGACAGACGGACAAAGTAATCATATAAGGCAGTATAAGGGTTCCGTAAAATGAAAATAATATGATTGTTAAACAATAGATATAAAAATAGATATATTTTTACCTATTTCACGATCTACTAAATCTGCGTGTGTTGTAGACATTTATAACCTTAAGAGCAAGGTGTACATTGTGTACAATTTATAGACATATAACTTCACACCTAATTTAACGAGTGTCTTTTGTTATATTGTTAATTTACAAATGGATCTTGTAACATAATTACGTATAGGTAAGTCTGGAGGAATTCAGAACCATGTGTTACTATTTTTACTTCCATGTTCCGAAGGAAATGGAAGTATTGTAATACCATCGAAAAATCGTGTCCGAGAAAATGACAAATTCTGATTGTACTAACTTCAAAACATAAAGAAAAGTTAATTTCCGCATGGCGGCTGTGCGTGTGTCTGTGTGTCTGTGCGAATGTAGAATTTTCTTTCGTTCACGATAACTACTGTAAAAATGCACCGATCTGAATTATTTTTGGGGAAAATGTTTGTCTCAGTGAGTACTCCAGACCTTGGTGCTAATCGGATTAGGGGTTTTGGAAATATTAGAAATTTTGTAACTTTTTTCGTCTAATAAGTGAATATTGCGAGTATTATCTCACTAATTTTGATAAGATTTGGTACATTTGCAGTTCAATTGAATCTAAGGGATATTTATTATTTGTACGTGCCTAAACAGCCATTAAAGGGGTGAAAAACACACTTAAAATTTGAATTTTAAATACTAATATGTCATTAATTCATGTTGCCTTGGAAACAAATGCAATTAAATTCAAATTATCAAATTAGTTTTTCTACGAATGTGAATTATGTTTTTGACATTAGATAACTCATATTTTTATATACAAATGGCAAAAAGAGCTATAACCGTTGTAAATATATATGTTTTTTAAATGTATTACGATGTGTATATTCATAGTAGTAGGTTATATAAATAAAATATTTAAAAAAATGTATATTTAAAAATTATTTAAAAAGATAGAAAGAACATGGAAGTCATGTATTGTTCTCCATACCGATATTTATTTATTCTGATCGTTTTCTCGGCCAACATTTCGTTCATTAACAAAGTTTTTCTATTTCCCGTAAATGGTAGATCCTATGAAAAATGAACAAAGTATATTTTTGTGTATTTTTGTCATACAATCTTATATAAGTGCTCTACTCAGGAAAAAATTTAAAAAAATACATATAAAAAAAAAATAGTAAAAAAACTAAGAAATTACTTGAGTTTTTCTACTGTAGGTAAAAAAAATGCTGGTCGGCCGAGGTATATCTTGTCCAGTTATGTGCTAGTGCGGGTGTAAGGTGTTTATTTTAGGTCGACTTTTACGTCCGTCATCGAGTTTCGGGCTGAATTATATGTCAAATTAAAGCTATAACAATGTACTTTTTAAATCTTTCTGTCGGCCAGCTCATATCTTGGCAGTTTGGTCAGTCCGACTAAAGGACCCCGCAGTTTTTGATAGGGAAATGGCTTTCAGTCAATCTCTTTGAAATCAACTGGAAAATATTCTTTAAATCATCCCGATTAAAAGTCTCAATGGTCGCAACCGCCTTAGTTCCTCAGGTCTCGCGCAAAAAGCTGTTTTGTACCTAATACTGCAATAAAAAAATCAATATAGTGGAGGATTTCCCAAGTTCAATATTTAATTTATTATAACAAATGGAAGAAAACTTTAAATACAAAAGTTGTCAGGTTAGACAAGCAGCATATTTTTAAAATAGTTACATTTATATAAGGTGTCCTATAAGTGTGTTACAAATCAAAGTTATATTTTTATGACAACTAATTTTCTATTGTTTTTATTTTATAATTTAATATTTTTAATAATATCGCTAGTAGCTGGCGCGGACGGTACTACACATACCTTAACATTAGAGTTGGGCATTTTAGTTCATGACAGAGAGCGCTCCCTATAGTTCAGTAGTCTTTAATGAACTAGTTCGTTCTTCTAGTTCTTTTAGTTCATAGAATTTTTTTCCGAACTATACGATGACAAAATTTATTGATTTAGATATATTGGATTGGATAGAATTGCAAACTGCTGCAATTTTGAATTCGTTATTAATTTATAGACAAGATAGATATTTTTAAATGTATATATTTGCAATAATCTTCTTTTTTTTAAATCGAACCCTCGATATATGTATATGAATATTTTTAACATTATTTACTGTAGAGTAATATAAGCAATATATTTAAATTTCATTAAAATCTGTGACATTCCTTTTTGTTGATTGTCATAAAATAGTATAAAAATCACGTCCTTTTGAGACATATTGCATTCTTGTGAACTAAAAAAATTCAATATAATATATCTTTAGTAAAATAAATCCAAATTAGTAATAAAGTATTGAAAACGTAAATTATTAAACATAAAAATCGTACAATCTCATTTTTAGAACAGTGTATTTGAAGTGTATCGGGAACTATCGAACTAAAAGAGCGGAGCGCATACGAACTAGTTCGTCTAGTTCTCGTGTGGGAGCGCTCTTTTGAACTAGTTCGTTCGTGAACTACACATACCTTAACATGTTTTATAAAAACTTTATTATAATCCATAAAACAATTTGCTAGAACTTGCAAACTTTAACAATATAAAAATCTAGAAATTAAATAAACAAAACGATACATAAAACTTAATTTCTTTGTTCAAAATGTCCTGTACTATATCGATTTTTTATTGCAGTATTAGGTACAAAACAGCTTTTTGCGCGACCATTGAGATTTTTAATCGGGATGATTTAGAGAATATTTTCCAGTTGGTTTCAAAGAGATTGACAGAAAGCCATTTCCCTATCAAAAACTGCGGGATCCTTTATCTTTAAAAAAGACCAATAACTCGCGAGGTGACCCTCTCCCGATTTTGTTGCAACTTCGTATACTAATAGTCCAATCAATTCTAAGGGTCATATATTTTTTTATATGAGTGATAACGACCATTTAAGGGGTGAAAACCTCTCAAAATTTTACAAATTTTTCGTTTTTCCTTTATAACGCAAAAACTGTACACCCTATAAAAAAGTGTTACATACATAAAAACATTCTTTTTTTATAAGAATTTCAATGGTATAGTAAAAAAAAATTTGTAAAATTTTGAGGGAGATTTTCACCCCTTAAATGGTCGTTATTACTCATATAGACAAATACGTGTCCCTTAGAATTGATTGGACTATTAGTATACGAAATTGCAACAAAATCGGCGAAAGTCACCTCGCAAGTTATTGAACTTTTTAAAGATAAATTTGGTCGGACTGACCAAATTGCCAAGATATGAGCTGGCCAACCGAAAGATTTAAAAAGTACATTGTTATAGCTTTAATTTGGTATATAATTCAGCCCGAAACTCGATGACGTAAAAGTCAACCTAAAATAAGCACCTTACACCCGCGCTAGCACATAACTGGACAAGATATGCCTCGGCCGACCAGCATTTGTTTTACCTACAGTAGAAAAACTATCCGAATATAAATAAATTATCTCGAAACTCGATGACGTATGTTTTGGGGGTTCGCTGCTCCCGGTCTATAACGTTATTCATTATATTGAACATTTTGAGGGCTCTTGAAATATGTTGAAAATAAATGAAAAATATTCGATCTTATTTTCAATTTTACAAAAAAGATTCTCGACTTTCTGGTATGTCTCTAACGTAAAATTTCCTAGCACGGAAATCCGGGTAATCTATTTATGCTCTGAAACTGGCATTACTTATTTATCAAAACATTTCCCACGGGGTATATTTTACCTATAATATAAGATACACAAAATATTATTTATTCATTTTATAGGTGATTCTCTGCTGTCAGAAAATTCACAACACAACCCCATGATATGAAAATATTTAATTAATTAAAGTCCTTGAAAATTCATTATTCAGAAGCCAAAACGATTATTTAATTTATTGCACCTTTTGCTTCCAATATCGAAGATACGAGAAGCTTTGTGATCGTTTTAGAATGAGATAAGAAAAATATTCTCCGATTTCAAAATTTTAAATTTATCTTTCCGTTTCACGTCAAGACAAACACTTTTCGTTCCGTGTCTGTCTGTCTGTCCGTGTGTCCGTCTGTGCGTGTGTCCGTCTGTCCCCTGAATCCTTGTCACATGCATAACTCATGAACAACTGAACCGATATTATTGAAACTTTAGGCTAAGGCGCTAAAGCTAAGTAAAAAAAAAATATTTTTTTATACCAAGGCATGTGGCATGTTAAAATGTATAACCAAAACAGCGGAAATTGACCCTCTTTATTTTTTTCTAAATCAAAAATGGCGCCTGCAGGGGGCTTTAAAGCAAATAAAAAAAAATAGTGAGGTGTCGAAATGTAGATCTCAATTAGTAAATTATGACCATATTTTTTATTTTTTTTCGAACTCAAAAATGGTGCCTGCAGGGGTCTTCAAACAGTATTTTATTTTGCCCCCCCCCCTCCCCCTCAAACTCTGTAACTACTGGCTAAAAAAATATGAAAAAAATTTGGTAACGAGGCTTTAGTGGGACTACCAACGACAAATACTAAAGTCAACAATATCTTTTTAAATTTTGGGATAATAGGGAGGGGCGTCGTATAATTTTTTATTTTTATTTAATATTATTAAAAAATAAGAAAGAGGGTCAATTTCCGCTGCTTTGGTTATACATTTTAACATGCCTCATGCCTTGGTATAAAAAAATATATTTTTTACCTAGCTTTAGCTTATTAGCCCCCCCCCCCAACCCCCTGAAAAATTAACAAGTTGCGCCCAGGCATAAAATTATTTTTTTCATGGTCGCTATGGGTACTAACATTTATTCGATAGGTTAGTTTTTTGCAGGAATCTCTTGGTTTAAAATCACTAACAATAAATTAAAATAAAGCACTGCATTGGATCTCCCGTATTTATGAGAATATAGCGGAACTATTAAATATTTATAACGCAGTAACCTGCGGCGAATCACTCCATACATTATTGGAGATTATATTTGTAAACATCTATTTGCAATCACTGTAGAATACCGAGAAATAGATAGTATATATATGTAAACGTAAATATTTATTACTGTTTAAACATTTTTATAAATAAATAATTATACGTAGAGCTTTGAGTATTTGTAATGCGTACAATACATTGTGATACGTATTATAAAATAATATTAAATTATGTTGTAATTATGTACCTGTTATATTTTTTATATGATCTAATAAATATTTTCTCTTTAATGAATTATAAATATTATATTAAGGTAGTATTGTGGTGTGACAATTAAAATTTTTCGATTTTTTTAAATACATATTTTGAAAGTAAAATTTAGGGTGATCTACAACTAGTGTAAAAAAAACTAACAGTAGATCGAGGATGTAATTTTAAGCAAAAAACCTTATGTGAACCTATGTCCGGAATTTCTTCGTGAGGGAGCCTTTTACCCAAAAAAAGTGTTTATTGAATATCTAGAGATCCCATACAGGGATTGGTATTAATAAGTTTTATCGATTTCCAGTGGGCCCGTCAATTTTTATCAAGTATTTTTTTGTTCTTGAATTTTTTCCTGAGTTGGGTTCTTGTAGAAGATTATATGATACAAAATACACAAAAATATACCTTGTTTATTTGTCATAAGATCAACCGTTTTCGAAAAATATTGAAAAAAATAAAGTACTATAGAATTTTACTTAATATGGATGCTTCAAATTACAAAAAATGAGTTTATATTCTTGTTCTATAATTAAAACATCTGCCAAGTAAATGCACAGTGCTTCCTCGTGCTAAATTCACTAAAACCGATAGTGTTCAGATAAATTGCCTGGCATTGGTTAACCATTCAATTTTTATATGTACAAATTTTACTAAAAAATCTTAGTTCGAAATTTTTCTTAAAACGCACCTGAATATTTTTTCATATATTTTTAATTTTTTGACAATTTCAATCTAAATCTAAATTTATGCAAATGTCAAAATGACATTTAAAACGTCAAAGTGACATTTAACATATCCAATCAAATATCAATTTAGAAAAACAAAACACGAATTTTTAAAATAAATTGAGATAAATCTTTGTAAGGGAATATTTTACAACAAACTTAGTAGACCCATATTATAGGAAATTTAATGCTCTACAAAAAATATTCTATAAAATTTTCTCGTAACATGTGTCGTTCTTGAGATATCTTGAAAAAATTTTTTGGGGTGTCACCCCTCCCCCTTACACACGATTTTGATTATTTTGAAATGGGACCGTCCTCAAACCAAACCCAACCATCCGACCAAGTTTCAATAATATCGGTTCAGTGGTTCATGAGTTATGCGTGTGACAAGGATTCAGAGGACAGACGGACGGACGGACGGACACACGGACAGACAGACAGACACGGAACGAAAAGTGGTTGTCTTGACGTGAAACGGATAAACCAATTTAAAATTTTGAAATTGGAGAACTTTTTTTTTGTCTCAATCTGAAACGATCACATAGCTTCTCGTATCTTCGATATTGCAAGGAAGCAAAATAAGATAAATAGTTAATATAAATATACCTCCTAATACTTATCATCATAGAGTTATTGCCAGTTGTACACGTATTTTACTAACATGATTAAAAAACGAAACTATAAATGGCTGTTTGTTGTTAAAAATATCAATTTAGAGATATATTTATATTGACTTTTCATCTTATTTTTAATTATAGAACAAGAATATAAACTCATTTTGTGTAATTTTAAGCATCCATATTAAGTAAAATTCTGCAGTGCTTTCTTTTTTTCGATATTTTTCGAAAACGATTCTTATGACAAATGAACAAAGTATATTTTTGTGTATTTTGTATCATATAATCTTCTACAAGAACCCAACTAAGGAAAAAATTCAAGAACAGAAAAATACTTGATAAAAATTGGCGGGCCCACTGGTCTCATACACTCCTGATCTAAATTATTATTATTTGATATTGGAAATCGATAACACTTATTAATACCAATTCCTGTATCAAATTTCATAATTGTAGCACAATGGGTTCTCTAGATATTAAATAAACACTAATTTTGTGTAAAAGACTGTAGCTCCCTCAGGAAGAATTTTCGGACATAGGTTCACATAAGATTTTTTGCTTAAAATTACATCCTCGATCTACTGTTAAATTTTTTTACACTTGTTGTAAATCACCCTGTATATTGAGAGAATACTGTGAAAATTGTACACCGAAATTCAAATTATTTACGAAGTTATAGCACATATGCAGTGTAACATCTATTACTAAATCTTTAATAAGCGTGTTCTTCTCGAAACTACCTTTTTCAGTTGGTGGGAAGCATAACTGAAATTCTAATCAACTGATCGGGCTATACAGGGGTTATTTAAAAAAAAAATTCACCCGCAAATACTTTTTTTTTGCTCTACACTGTATATTTTCTAACAAATTATAGCTCTATACTTTGTATATTTTTCTCATACAAATATAATAATGACTTTTTTTTTCTACACTTACCTCGGATTGCATACACAGGTAGAAAAGTGACTTGGGCCAAGAAATTTTGTTTTATATATAACGAAAACAATATTTTCTTAATATAACAATATTTCTTTAAAGAGAAACAACAATTTTCTGGATTAAGGATGTATGGCAGGTATCTAATTTCAACGAGAAATAGTAAAAATTTGGAGAAGTTACTCCTTTATAAATCTTAAGTACCCACACAAAATTTCAAAAGGTTTTACAACATAGTTTGAAAGTTATTATTTAAAAAAATTAACATGGGCTCTTATGGCAGAATGGTGTATTTACGGTTAAAGTCCAATAAAACACATGGTTCAAGAAGAATCGAGAAAAATCTGAAATTTTCACAACACGTCACTTACATATTTAGCAACAAGTTTCATAAAAAAAATTATACGCATACAGAACTAAATTGTGAGAGAAAAAATAATTATTGCTGAAAAATATTAAAAAAAAAAAATGGCGTACTGAAATGTAATGATTTGTTTTTATTACATATTTTTTCATATATGTAAGCATATGAAGTACTAATATTATTATTTTTATTACATTTGTATGTTCCACATATGTTCTAAATAGTGTTATTTAAAAATATTTTGATTTATGTCATTTATAACAATAAAATACTTCTTTTGTTTTTATATCTGACAGATGAATTCAGAATAAAATTTTTTCGTATTATCAACACAAATATTAATTTTTTGGCTAAAATTCTAAAAAACAGTCAATAATGAGAAATAAGGTTTTTAACAAATGTATTAATATAGTTTATGTAGTATATAAACCAATTTGACTTTCTTATAAGCATTTAAAGTGAATAATTGATAATTTGATTTTGATCGTTCCTTGCATCTAGATTTACATTATTTTTGACTCAGACTGTACGTGCCATACATCCTTAAGAGTATATTCTTAAATTAAGAAAATATTGTTTTCGTTATATAAAAAACAAGGATTTCTTGGCCCAAGTCAACTTTTCTATCCATGTAAAGCAAAATTAACTACAATTAGTTAATCAGTTGTTTTTAAACCATGATTAATGTTAATTCTAAACTTAATCTGAATTTGTATATGAACAATTCACGAAATATGATAATTTGTTACCTTATAAAATATATCATAACCGTGATTGTTTTTTATAATTAACGTAATAATGGTTTTAAAACAACTGATTAACTAACTGTGATTAATTTTGCTTTATGCAACCTAAGGTTACACTTTTTTATATTTTATTTCTATTTGTAATTTTTCAACTACACAAATTAGTTTTTACAACTGCAGTTTTCGGAACTGCAGAAACAAGCTACAACTACACACTAAAATAACCCCTGGGGCTATAATTTCAACACGATATTCTACACACGTATTACCTAAAAACTTTAATTTTTTCAATAATTTCTTTTTTTCGATTTTCAACGAAAAAAACACAATTTTTGAAAAAATATTTTTACAAGTTCGCAATTTTGTTATTTATTAATATAAAAATAAAAATACATTTGATTTTTTTGTTTCAAATCACTACTAGGGTGGCCAGGTCTCAGGTGTTGAACCGAAGTCTTAGGGTTTGCATACTGGTTCTCTGGGCTCAGGGTTTCGGTGCAATTTCTCCGGGTTTTGCAAAAAATGATGACGAGTAAAAAAAAAAAAACATCGTCAAAATAGAGCAGAGGGCACAAAAGTGCAGATTAGGGTAATAAATTTTATGAAAATAAAAATAAAAAGGATAAAATAAAATAGAAAAGGGGTCTTCATTTACATGTCAGGGTTTAAAAAAACTAAAATCTTGTAGTGATGTGTGCATATTTTTTTCGTGGAATCTACTTTGACCCAATAACTTAATAATAAGATTTACAAATACATTTTGTTTTGTATAATTTAAGATGAAAATATAAATATATAAAAAAACCGAAAAAAATATATTTTATTTTGTTATCAAAAAAATCCTGAAATAAGCTTAAAATCTGCGTCACATTGCAATACAGCCCCTTAAAGGAATCTATGTAACAATTAAGAATAAATACATAAAAATAAGACGTGCGTCTTTAATTTATTTTAAACGTTTATTGATAAATATTTTCATTATTTTTTAAAGAAACAATTGAATCAATAGGTACTTATAAAACTTTTTTTATTTTATTTTACATGTTGCATGTTTAAAAAATATAAATATATATTCAAATGCAATGCATAACAATACTACAAGATACATAATTTATATTTTTAAATGAAGAGTTAATGTATTGTTTACCATTTTAACGTTGACTTTATACCACTGTCTATTGCAACAATATAATAATATATTTAAATGGCAACAATGCATTATTTATATTTAAAATTAATTTGTAACAATAAAAAACATACTTTTTTCAACAATGAATATTTTAAAAAAAACATGGTACCTTTTTTCTGAAATAGAGCTAAGATATCTGATCCCACTGTTTTTATTTTATTTTACGTGTTGCATGTTAAAAAAATATAAATATATATTCAAATGCAATGCATAACAATACTACAAGATACATAATTTATATTTTTAAATGAAGAGTTAATGTATTGTTTACCATTTTAACGCTGACTTTATACCACTGTCTATTGCAACAATATAATAATATATTTAAATGGCAACAATGCATTATTTATATTTAAAATTAATTTGTAATAATAAATAACATACTTTTTTCAACAATGAATATTTTTAAAAAAACATGGTACCTTTTTTCTGAAATTGAGCCAAGATATCTGATCCCATTATTTTTATTTTATTTTACGTGTTGCATGTCAAAAAAAAATTATATATTTAAATGCAATGCTTAACAATACTACAAGATATATAATTTATATTTTTAAATGAAGAGTTAATGTATTGTTTACCATTTTAAAGTTGACTTTATACCACTGCCTATTGCAACAATATAATAATATATTTAAATGGCAACAATGCATTATTTATATTTAAAATTAATTTGTAACAATAAAAAACATACTTTTTTCAACAATGAATATTGAAAAAAAACATGGTACCTTTTTCTGAAATTGAGCAAAGATATCTGATCTCATTGTTTTTATTTTATTTTACGCGTTGCATGTTTAAAAAAATATATATATTCAAATTCAATGCATAACAATACTACAATATATATAATTTTTATTTTTAAATGAAGATTAATGTATTGTTTACCATTTTAACGTTGACTTTATACCACTGCCTATTGCAACAATATAATAATATATTTAAATGGCAACAATGCATTATTTATTTTTAAAATTAATTTGTAACAATAAAAAATATACTTTTTTCAACAATGAATATTAAAAAAAACATGGTACCTTTTTTCTGAAATAGAGCTAAGATATCTGATCCCACTTCCTCTGACCTGGGACATGGGATGTACCCGTACTGTGGTGATTTTTTCCCCATTGGACTAATTCTGCCGAATCGTCCTTTTTCTGACATAACTCACACTTTAACACACCGTATCATACCTGTCAAGGTATTATACGTCATCATAACATTAATTATTAACATTAAAAACACAAAATTAACATCGTGTCTTTGCAACAGTTGTTGATATAACGTTCTCGACGTAAACCACGTAGCGAAATAAGAGCTATGACAGAAAGCGCGTGTGTTTTAACAGTGGAAAATAACAGGGCTGGCTCGAGGAGTGGAGTTTTCAAACTTGCGCGAAATTCAAATTTTAGACTGAATTTAATGTAATAACATAATATCCGGTATAAAAGTACAATAATAAAGAAAATACTTCTAAATCAAAGAAACTTGTCACTGTAATTTGATAATTATTAGAATGTTATCTATAAATAGTGAAGTATATGTAATAATTTGTAGATATTTAACTAATGAAATTAGCTGAATTTAGATAATAGGCATGATGCCAGTAACAAAGTATCACTGAAATTATGATTTCAAATAATGAAATAAGTTAAGAAGATTCTAAGAAATGTATTTATTTTTATATTAATAGCGAGATTAATATGATTTTTGTTAAAATAAAAACTCAAAATACAGCAATCCGCCATGTTTGATAAAACACCAGTCAGAGTGGATGACGTCACGGCTACGTAAACGTCATTTTTGTTTCATTAATATCTGCACTGTTTATAAATTATCAATTTGCTCAGTTTTGTGTTACCAAAAGTAAAACCGAGAAACATTAGCGATGGAATAAGGATTTATTATAGTTGACAAGGAGTGTTTACATAGGCGTGACGTCAAAAATGCGCCATGACATCAGCGAGCGTTTTGGCGTCAAATTCAAAATTAGTTTTTAAATGGTAAATTTTTGTGATTAAACCTTTATTTTCTGCAGAAATAAGCATTTTTTTGGAAATAAGAGACACGTAAGATTATCATAAAATAGTTTTTAAAATTAGGTAGCATGCCTATTTCCTGGGGCGTAGAGATCCTAGGGGCATATTGCAAGAAAGTTTAAATTTATTAATTAAAAAAATATTAGAATAAATAAGCTCCAATTACCTATTTCTAAATAAAACAATAACATTATTTAACGATTTACATTACCCTCTTTATAATTTTGACATATTAAGAGTAAATAAAGGAAATATGGGATATTTTTGCACGTATTAATTGAACAGAATATTCAACAATTTTGTTTCACTCGACTAGATTCGAAATTAAAAAAGTATTCCACCTTTAAGGTTGGTATATTAATTTATGATAAGAGCGGCCTATAAACTATTTACAACTATATACAATTTTCTGTATTTCGCACTGCTTACGATAGCGTTTAGATGTGTGCCGCTCTCGTATTAAACCTGCAATGTTAGGTCAACTGATATTTTAAATTATATATAAGAATAAGATCATATTAGTTTTATTTCTATTTTACTAAGAAAATCAATATTCCTAGTCCCATATAAATACCGTACGGTGTCTTAAAATGTATTATTCAATAGATAATACAATTTCAAATTAAAAGATATACTTATTTGGTTACGTCCCTGTAAGTTTGCGCAGGAAAAACAGGCGCACGTTTTCGATTTTGCGCAGTAAATGTTATTGTTAGAAATGTGGAGCAAAAATATGGATTATAATTTTATGATATTTGAAATTTTGATTGTTGTTTTATTTATTATAAATGCATGAATACTTACCGTCTTTGTTATATTATTATTTCATAAGCTATTAAAAATAACACGTATTTCATTGTTGTTTTTATGACGCACGTTTAAAACTCATGCAAAAGAAAATACTAGAACTACATTCACAAACTTCAAACTTACCTCAGTAAATATTACACGCATAATTATGTTATCGATGAAATTAATAACAATAGAATATTTTAATTCTTGGTGGTAGATCAAATTTAGCTACCTGGAACGCGATCTAAATAAATTAGATTTTCTAAGTGCCTTACTAATTAGAAGCTCACTAAACGCGGGGACTTAAAGTAAATAATTTATTTTTAACCGAAAACAATGTAGCCAACAAATAAAAAAGTGTTGCCAATTGTTTTTATATCTTAATGTCAACAATTTTTTGATGAGAAACATTTCAATTCAACGAAAAAATTGGATATATTTGTAGCCAATAAAATACGGTTATTTATCGTTTTAGCGTCCCGAATTATTTTATGAATTTGTTTTTTTTTAAATCTCATTGTTAGTCAATGTTCCAGATGTCGAAATTTATTATAATACGTTGATCGAAAAGTCAAATTATATTATTTATTTTGAATATTTTTTCAATATTCTCTATTAAATAATGTTTAATTAATTTGATATAGCTTGTTTTAATTTTCGAAAAAACACCGATAAAATATTTTAAATAAATTTTAACAATTTGATATTTTCATTTTTGAGCAGATACTTTGCGATCAATGGATTAAACATTTTTTGACGTTTATTTGAATTTATATTATTAGAAACCAAAGGTAACAGGGAATGCAAATGTAAAAAATAATACAAAATAATTTGGGACGCTAAAACGATAAATAACCTAAAATATACAGTTTATGACTCATTTTCATATATTCATCTTTATTTATAACTTTATTACAAAGCAAAATTTAACAAAATTGTCATTTTAGATAAAGTTTGTGAATGTACTAAGTTTAAAAAGAATTTAATTAAAAAAGCAACTTAAAATGAACATAGGATAGGGTAATATTAAATAATTATCAGCTGTCAATCATTTTTATAATAATTTCAAAATACTTCAACAATGTTTATTTTTAAATCTATCAAAGAGGCGACTTTTATTCATAATAAGAGACAAATTCACCAGACTAAATAAGACAATTCGTATTTATATCACGAAAATAACATTTCTTAGTAACTATCATAACTTTCTATATTCAAATCTTTATATACTTACTGTAACTGAATCAATTATTCAATTGGGAAGAATTCAAATCTGTTACGTTCACTAAACTAATTTCACTTGTATATATTTCTTGCGTGCTGTGATAATTCAAAATTAAAACAACTTCAACTTATAACAGTGAAATAAGTTTAATTTTAACCATTTTTCTCATACCAAATTAAAGTAGTAATACATTAAAATGAAGGAATAAACATACATTGACTGTTCAAATCCATATGTATACAGTGAAACCTCTCACAATTGATTAACTAGTTTTTATGTGATTTTAATAATATTTAAACAAATTTTAGTTATAAGGTTAATCATATTGCAAGGGGAAAAGAAGTTTCAGTGTAATTAATATAATCAATAACCTAATAACACTTATATATAACTAGGTATTAAAAACATATTGAAAGAATTAACAACACTAATTATAAATTGAAATCGTAACACTTTAAAGAGATACACTACTCAAGTTCCATTCACCAATATTCTTGAAACTTTGGGTGTGTACGTAATACATCGAAAAACATTAAATACGTGTTTCTTTATCTTGACTAACAAAGCATTTTATGTGAGTGTCATTCTCTTACAGGTTTAAAGATATTTTTCTATCATAATTTCATTATCTACGTGTTTTTGAGATCGCTAATGATGATTTTAACACGATTCAAAATGGCTAATATCGCAGAAGTTTCAAAAACTTTATTTAATGCCACTTGCAAAGTTTATTAGATACATACATGATTACTTTACGATTTTGGCAACAGTTACATCAATGTCAGATATAATAATAATCCTGTCTTCACAATCATTTAAAACAAGGGCGTTAAGAAGTTTGCCCACCGATATTTGTCCAGTTTCCACCATTTGGATATGTCATATTGAATTTTTCATCCACTACCTCTAGATCAATAAAACTGTTGCCAAAATCGTAATAATGTATCTAATAAACTTGCCATTCTGAATCTCGTTTAACTAGTGTCAAAATTGTCATTAGCGATCTCAAAAACATGCATACAATGAAATTATGTTATTTCTAACCTTAAAACGCCTTGTTAGCAAATATAAAAAAAACAAACATGTTTAATATTTTTTGATGTACTACGCGTGTGCAAAGTTTTAAGTATATCGACGAATGGTACTCGAGTAGTATTACTTGTTAGTGTGAAATAACCATTGAAACATTTATATTTATTCTTTCATAATTACTACTATCACAACAAGAGTTGATGTAATGAATAAAAATCGTCTAGATTCACATCTAATAAATGCTTTTTATAATCATTAACTATCGCTATACTATATTTGATGTAAACTTTACGAATGTATTTCATTTAGAAGCCTATAATTATTTATACAAACATTTTAAAGATACGTTTCAAAACTTAAAAAAAGTAAATAAAAAATAAAACAAACCTTGTCAATAATTTAGTCAGAGAACGAAAAATTGGGATTTCAACTGAGATTGTCTTATGCTAAAACTTTTGTAACTGTAAAGTCTTGGTAGATAACGTAGCGTTGAAACGTTAACAATTCAAACCAACGTGGTTTGTATTCTCAAGATGTTACAACGCTTTCATTATTTGCCAAGGCAGGTGAACACAAAATAACGGTTATTATATTACAGAAAAATTCTATGATAATGCATATTTATATGTAATGAAGTCTATACTTTATTAGATATAGTTATTTAACAAATTTTTATAAATGTTGTAATATTAAAGAAGATACCCGATTTGAAATGATCTTCTACATTTTCTACATATACAATTTTCTTACAGCCATTTTACTGCATCACTGGCATTATGGCGTACGTTACCGGAACAAGGCGAGGTCTTGCAACTTGACAAATAAAATAACATGTAAACAGTGTTTTATTTAAAAGATTTCTCCAATTTGACAAAATTAAATTAAAAAATAAACTAACAAAGCAATAATAATACAAATTATAATATATACGGAGAGCGTTAATGTCATGAACAGAAACCCCAATGAACAGTGTGTGAGTGTATGTGTGTGTGTATATGTGTATTATCACGTATCAATACATCGGAGAATGCTGACGATGGTTTCAACTACAACTAAAGCTACGCCGATGTATTAATAGATGTGTAGGAGATATAGTAGCAAATACAACACTTATTGACCTAAAAATCAAACATTTATTTAAAGATGTCTTTTAGAGTAAGGAGCAGCTAGTGATCATCTACTACGTTCACATCGCCTGTGAAATCAGCAGCAGCACCATCGTACACTGCGCGTCTCGGCTCGGCAGACGCTCTGGCTACTTCAAAACAACACTTAGTACAAACATAAGTTACTAGTAAACAATAAATATAATAATAATAATAATAATAATTATATACTTTAAGTTATTTATGAAAATAGGGAATAATAATCAAGTGTGGCCGTAACTCGCCGACGCGAACGGGGCCAAAAGACACGTAAGTAATAGTAGTATAGACGCAGACAGCTGTGTGACTGTGTGTGTGTGGCTGCAAACATCTGCTGTTGACGGAAATTCTAGTGACCAAACAACCAACGCTACACTAACGATACAGTTTTTTACAAAAATTTATACACAATTATATTTTAAAATTATCATTTAAAATTAGTTTTATTTATAATTAATTAATTAGAACTCGTCAGTTTAAATAATTAATTTAAAATTAACCATTTAGTTTTAAAATCACTTGTGGCTCGGCTTAGGCCTCGCAAAAAGACAGTCCAAAGAGGGGTCGGTTGTTCGACCCAGGCCCAAGCGAGTGGAAAGCAGAAATGCAGGTCTTTGTTGCGGCCACTTGCGCCTCACTTCGAGGTCATCATGGTGACGAACTCTGAAACACAAAACAAAACAGTCGCTATTAGTTATCGTCACAACAATTCACAACCAAACCAGGCATACGGAGTTAACAATCAATCTATCATTCTACAGAAACGTAAAGAACAACATCACTCTTCCAATGTATATCCATCTCTTTAGTTGGAGGGGTCATTTAGGTCAAATTAACGGAGAGGATAATTACAAAAAAAATAATAATAATAAACCTGCATTGAAATTAGCGCGATTAAAAAAAAAGTTTTCAGTTTTTATATTTTCCTAACCTAACCTTTTTTTTTTTTTATTCAATAAAATTAGGAATTGAACTTAACGTGACAAAAAAAAAAGGTCCTCAGTTTTTTTATTTTTGTATATTCTGGTCTGCGGCCCTTAGTAAATTGGGTTTATGCCAAGCAGCTCAGAAGTAGTTATTTTAATAAAAAATATAAAACGTTTGATTTAAAAGTGGACGCCATATTGGAATAGAATTTTTGATTCGTGTAGTACATCTATAACGACATACCAGAGTTCATACTACAGTGCATGCGGCACAGTAGATTTTAAATTCATTTACAATTAGCGTTACATAAACTTTTTCAATTTTGATAATTATTAATTTTAAACATTTCAGTTATTTAATTATGATTTTTACTTTTTTGAATAAATCCCTGATTGGAATAAAAGCGTAATAAGAGTCATGTACCCCAAATGAATAAATATTTAGCCTTTTATTGCGTGAAGTGACATTTCAAGTAAGTATTATATAAGACAGGTGACCTGCAATACACATGCCCTAATTTCCGTGAATTCGTGTTTATACGATTCCTTTACGTCAACTTTATTAGTTTTTTTTTTTTTTAATGTCTTTAAGGTGTATTTTTTGTCATTTTAAAAATTAATTTACAAATATATGACTAATTTTAGCAGTCTGTGTTAATTTTGAAATAAATATTATATACGCTTAGGAATAAAACGTAATTTCTAGGAATAACAAATATTTGTTTAAATTTTTATATACGGCTTTGTAAATTTTTACTATACCAAAATATGTTATTATACGTCTTTACCACAGCATTGAAATATCTGACAACACTATGCAATATGGCGACTAAATTTAAGTGTCATTTCCAAAAAATAAATCTAATTTTTAGATTACTTATAGGTTTTTATAAACTCTTCCCCCCCTTTTCGTAATGTAGGTGTTCAAAAGAATATAGTTATTCTGGAAGATTTCATTCAGTGGAAGTCATAATGCCACGGGGTCCAGTGTTACCCAATGAACTGTATATATTTGGATAGAAAAGCAGTTTTTTTTTTACATTAAAAAGTTCACCGAAACCAAAAATACAACAAAGAAGAACAGTGACGTAGATAGCTTTTTGCGATGGGGGGCGATATTATTAGGGCAGTAACTAAAAGGTCGGGGGCTCTGAGGCAAGAGGTGGCTGAGAAGCCCCCAAAATATGCAAAATAAAAAAATATTATTATAATTTTGAAATGAATGACCTTTTTTTTTTTATTGTATAGTTATATAAATTAGTCTACTTTTTAATACTAAAAAAAAAGTCAGCCAATTGAAAATTAAGCAAAAACTAAAGCTTTTTTTTTACTCTTAATTTCCCCAATTTTAAAAAGTTTAATAAAATGTCTTGGACTTCTCATGAAGTAGACTCATGGGGGGGGTGATTGATCATCTTAATCCCCCCCCCCCTATCTACGCCACTGAAGAAGAATATAAAAAGAATTCTTTATCGTAGATTAGTCATTAAGTATACATTTTATATTTTAAAAACTTTAAATGTAGGTTTCTTGAAACAGCATTTTTGATCAAGTGCAGGTGATAAATTTTTTTTCATACTAAAAAAACTACATAATAAAACAATTTTGTAGTTTAATTTTGCACAGAATATAAGGGTAGAAGATTAATATACATTTTGAGAGGTTTCACTAAAATAATTAAAAATATATATATAAATAAATTGAAGTTCTTTAGGTTTCTATGGATCGAATAATCTAAGTAATAAATCGTTTTAGCCCCGGAACATTTTCTGGAGTCAAGGGTTAAAACAGGAGTTAACTCCGGACCCCCGGACTGAGTTCATCGATTATGTTCTGCATGCGTACAATACATACATCAGGATTAAATGTAAGCATTTATTCAAACCCGGGAAACATCTTACTCTAAAAGTTAGGTTATGTGCAATCATACAACCATATATATAATACTCCTATATGGCCAGCCGTCCATTTAAAGTAATGTGATACATCAGAGTGAGATGCAGATAAGTACTGTCTCTGAAATGCGCATGCGTGGCGCGGTACAATTTGAAATCAAGTTTTAGATTTGGCGAAACTTCAGTATCTGACGTACACACAGATTTCATATTTTTGTTTGTTGGCAATACTTTATTTGGGTGATGCGCGCGCATATGAGTTGTGTCAGTGACTGAATGGTACTCAAACGGTGGAATATATGCGACCGCCAATACATTGTTATATAATATTATATTAATAAGGGACTGACTCTGCTGCCGGCGACGGCAATATGAATCGTTGCCGGCAGTTGGTATGAATTTCTGCCGGTAGATGACTTTACAATTTATTTATCTACTTTATCTAGTTTATGGCTTTACAGATTATGAAATTTTTGAATTTAGGTTCGAATTAGGTTATGAAATGATAATAAATAAGACACATTTCGCGAAGGTAAAAACTTATTTGAAGAATATATGCCATTACTGACGCCACAACTATCAAATATCACGTGTTGATGTGTTAGAATAGACCTAACCTACGAAAACGAATCAATCCAAATAATGAAACTCGATTTCGCCCCAATAGTTTGTCCTAACCAAGAACAGTTAACTTGTATTTTATTAGAAAATCAACTCTGTACGCGGTCGCATATATTCCACCGTTTGAGCACCATTTAGTCACTGACACAACTCATATGCGCGCGCATCACCCAAATAAAGTATTGCCAACAAACAAAAATATGAAATTTGTGTGTACGTCGGATACTGAAGTTTCGCCTTTAATCGGAAAATACGCTCGTAATGTTTCGGCATGGAATGGTGAACACGAGCATGCACAGAAAGACGCGGACGGGTACTTCTGTGCGAGTGAGAAACGATTGTCTGCACTCTAGTGTTGACTGTGAACTTCTCTCTCGGCTGGCTATATAGGAGTATTACATATATGCATACAACAGACCGGGGAGAGAACAAAACAATCTAACATTTCTATTTACTCTCGTTTTCAAGGAAAATACACTTTTTACCTTGTTAAGAATATTTTTTAAACTCTATATGAGATAAAACTACAATATTAAGCTAACACTCTGGACATTTAAAAATAGTTTGTTTAGATGTCAAATAATTGAATATTTGTTTGTTGAAATGTTTTTAATATTTCCAAAGTACTGGCTTAATTATTTTTGTATCTAACCAAGAAAGAAATCTATCTCTATAAACATATTATTCTATAATTAAAAACTAACAGTAACTACGAATGAAAACATATTAATTAATGTTTAATAAAAAATAATTAGTATCTATTAGAAATGTAGATTGTCACTAATTTAAGATTTAAATGTATTTGAGAAATCACTCTTTTTGCAGAAAACCGGTAAAGGCTGTATTTCTGTCAAATAAAGAATATATGAGAACATAAAATATAAATTAAGTGTGCAAAATAAATAAAAATATTGTAAACTGTTTGTGTTGTGTTTGTAACAAATAACAATATTACAAAAATCGACAATGCACTTTAGATAAATTAAAGGGGAGCAACACTAGGGTGTATCAAAAAAAATAAAAATATTTTGCTCTCGTTACGAAATACGTTAGTTTTTAACCTAAAATAAATCCTCACCGAAGGATTACCCTGTAGTTCAATTTTAAGAGTTGCTGCAAAGGGGGGGTCCCATTTCCTGTTTAAATAACATGGGAAATAATTCTTTAGTACTAAAAACAGTATTACTGATCATTTTGTCGAAGATAAAATTATCTACAAGTCTCTTCAATTCAACGTATCAAAAGTTAGACATTCTAAGTGGTTTATTTGTTAAATTGTACGTCTAAAAGGCTCTCACGGCTAAACTATTCTATAAAAGTAAGTTAAATGCTAATTTTGTTGGAAATTTTATTCTCTATAAAAATAGTTCATAGAGCTATTGGCATTGAGTAGATTCCCTAGCGGCAAGTCACAGAACTTACGTATGTCAGATAAAAATACGAATACACACACAACTTGTCGTTTTCTTCATAATTTTTTTCATGTTTTTACATAAACAAACAAATTGTGCAGCAAATTACGATAATTGAAGTGATAAGATTTATATGAATAATGATTAAAAAAAGGAAACACTTACACATCAACATTCCACTTTTAAAATACGCGAAGAGGTCTTATAGTATTTTTCACTACTTCGTAGATGTCTAATAATGAAATCATAGTAGAATTTTTTAAAAGAATAAAAAATTACAATGAACACACTCTGTTTATCACACAAATAAGTGAAAGTATCTGTCAAACGTTAGTTCCACAAACAACCACTAGGGAAATTGTCTCGTTACCAATAAGTTAAAACTTGTAAGCATTTTAAATAATTATTGTTTTACAAAAATCAACATTTTAAGGTCAATATATAACCCTACTACTTAGTTATCGGAAAAGCAATGACCAAGCCGATAACTAGCATTATTAGAACATAATTTTATTCTATAAAAAACAACGCCCTTAAAAAATTTTCATCAATTATCATGAATCAGTAATACCAACTTTAGTACTGAAAAATAATTTTTTCCCATGTTACTTAAATGATAAACAAGACCCCCTTTGTGTCACCTCTTCAAATTCAACAACAGGGTAATCTTTATGGGGGGATTTATTTTGGGTCATAAAATACCTTATTTCAAAACGAGAGCGAGAAAAAAAATTATCGATTTTTTTTGACACATCAAATATTTCCTTACAAAAAAAACATGCGACATTTAACATTTTCACTGCCATTTTATATTAACTATAAATAAGATAGTGGAAAGCAATGCACAAAACCAAAAGCAGACAAAAATTAAAGAAGCACATACAACAACATTTTCTAAATCAAATTAAGCGACACAAAAAATAAACACATTACATATTTTATTATTTGGACCGTTATAACCGTAAATGATGATGCGTTTTTATTACAATCATTTTCCACTATCTCAATGACAGACAACATCCGATAGGCAGAAAAAATTGTTAAAAAAATAATGCTGTAGAAATACAATCAGCCATAAGTGCTTTCGATTTACATTCCAATAAATATACCAGGTTTTTTTTTTAAATACTTTCCAGCAGATTACTTCCAAAATATCGAATTTTCAGAGAAATGTTTCAGACAAAAGTTTCATGGTTTAAATATTGACAATATAGGTTGACCTTGAAAAGGTCACCTTAATGGGTTTTTAGATTCAACTTTTCTTTTTCAAATCTAAACCTACATTTTTATTGCAGATTCGTAATTTATGAAGAAAAATAAACAACTTTTGCCTGAAACATTTTTTCTGAAAATGTCAATTTTTTATGATATCGAGAAACAAATTTTTTTACTCTAAAATTATTAATTTTTAAAAATAATCTAAGAGGCAAAAAGTGTTTAGATCTAGGCAATGATTCTCAGTGATCTTTTTTTATTTATATTATATTTAATTATTTTATTTTAATTTATTTATAATTTATTTTATTTTTTTCTTCAAAAATTTCAAAAAATTTACTTTATTAAAAAGTTGCATAAAAAGTTAATAATAAAAATGAAAAAAAAAATAAAAATTCTCTGAGAATTCTTGCTTAAATCTAACAAGGGGAGGGGTTAGGTACCCGGATTTAAATTTTTTTTTATACTTATAGCACGTGAAGGTCTTTACTTATACATTAACTTGCGGCAGCCATTCTCGAGAAAATCAAATAAAAAAAAAAATTTCATACGTCGCAGTATTAAAGTTTATAGTTTGAGTAAAAAATTAATGAATATCCAGAAATTTCTTTTTAAAAACGTTTCAAGTAAAACTAGCTTACTTTTCCTCATTAATTACGAATTCGCAATAAAAAATATAGGTTTAGATTTGAAAAAGAAAAGATGAATCTGCAAACCCATTTTGAGGTGACCTTTTCAATGTCAACCTATATTGTCAATATTTAACCCCTTCGAAACCATTAAACTTTTGTCTTGAAACATTTCTCTGAAAATTCGTTATTTTGGAAAAAAATCCACTGGAAAGTCTTAAAAAAAAAAAAACATCCGGTATATTTGTGCTCATTATTGTTAATCGTATTTTACAATCAACATGTTAGATATCTACAAAAACGCCGGAAAATATAGATGAGAAAAAAGAGATACATTTTCGACCATGTTCATATACGTGTGTATTTTTCCAAGTACACTGGTTAATATTTAATAATTCTATTAATCTTCATTATTTTTAGTGCACCGTGCAACAAGTTTTTAAATAAATTATTTATAAAGCTCGAGTCGTTTTTTTAAAACAAAATATATATTTTTTCAAATTTTTATTACAATTATTCTTATGAATTTTTTTCTATAATAATTTAAACGTATATTGATTTAAAAAAATAAAAATAAAACAAGTGAGAATTAAATAACATCACATAATAAGCTTTTTAGTTAATATAAATTCTGGAATACTTTGTGATAGCTGAAAAATACTGTGATAGTTTGAAAACTTATTTTTTACTTTTTAGTGCATATGTATATAAAAGCTTGTTTTTTTTTAAAAAGTTTTTTTCTAATTTTTATTCAAAGCAACTTTGATCAGCATCACAGAAAACATAAGTAATTTTCAATAAAAAAAAAACTGTTTTTTATTTCTATAATTCAGGGTAGCATAAAAAGAAATATAATTTAATTTTAAGTGAAGAAATTTAGTTCAAAATGAAATTTGATTTTGAGTCAGAATTAAGTGATAATTTTAACATGTAATTAAATGTATTGATATAATTTTTTTAATTCCATTAGAACATAACAATTAATTTAGTGTATTTATCTTGAATTATTTATTTTTAGTTTTAATGAACTATACTCATTTTTTTTGTATTATACAGTAATCCCTCCATTTACTTTTCTGCAGTCGTAAGTTTTATTATTTAAAAAATGTTTATTATTAAACATGTATAATTAACGGAACTTGGATATTCCCCGAACCAAATGTGGCCATCATGTTGTGTATTTACATATTTTATAACCTATTTGATTGATTTTGAATAAACATTAACAGTAAGATACTATATTTTTATGATAATTAACCAAGAACTATTTTTTGTCAGAAACTTGCTAATTTTATTTTTTTAAATTAATCTCACAAAGAATACAATTATTATTTTTGCTACCTAGCAATATCGAATATATGAGAAGCTTTATGATCGTTTTAAAATGAAACAAAAAAATTGCTCTCCGATTTTAAAATTTTAAATTGATCTTTCTGTTTCAGGTCAAGACAAATACTTTTCGTTCCGTGTCTGTCTGTACCCTAAGTCGTTGTCATGAACCACTGAACCGGTATTATTGAAACTTGGTCGGATGGTTGGGTCTGGCTTCAGGACGGTCCCATATCAAAATCGTGTGTAAGGGGGAGTGGTGACACCCCAAAATATTTATTTTTTCAAGATATCTCAAGAACGACACGTTACGTGAAAATTTTATATAACTTTTGTAGAGCATTAAATTTCCTATAATAACGTTTGTTGTAAAATATTCCCTTACAAAGATTTATCTCAATTTGCTTTAAAAAATTTTGAATAAATTTAGTTTAGATTGAAATTGTCAAAAAATTAAAAATATACGAAAAAATAATCAAGTGCGTCTTAAGAAAAATTTCAAATTAATACTTTTTAGTAAAATTGTATAAAAATTAAATAGTTAACCAATGGCAGGCAATTTATCTGAACACTATCGGTTTTTATTTAAATTGTTGAATAATTAACTACTTTTGGTGAATTTAGCACGAGGAAGCACTGTGCATTTACTTAGCAAATGTTTTTACACGGTTTTCTATTGCGCTGTTATAAATTGAAGGATTACTGTATTTCAAAATTATCAACAAAATAAGCATCTCCCAAATAACAAATCTTCAGCCATGAGAAGAGCCAGAGTTTCTATTTTGAACAAAAAGGGGAACGGAGCATGAAAAGTTTGCTTTAATTCATTTAAATCTTGTTATTAATACCTAATAAACTTTATTAATGAACACGTTCGAAATCAAATAAAAACATTTACATCCGTGTGTATATTATGTATGTATCGGGTAGATAAATAAAAACGTCTCCTGTTTGATAACATAGTACCCTGGAATTATAAACCACATCAACTTTAGTCGGGTCTTAAAATGTTTGTTATATAGTTTAGTTTTATATATTAAAATTCAATTTTATTCCAACATATACTTTAACGCAATCGTTTTATTTTTGTTACCGATATTGCTGATTTCTGTCATCATATAAGTATCCTAAAACTCCAGAACGTTGGTAATTGCATTGTTGATGTATTTAGTCCAATACTCGAAAATAAGTATGATTTCAAACCCATTGGAATTAAAATAATCTTACATCAAACGCAAAATCTTAACAAAAGCGCTCTGTTACATATATGTAACGCTGGGCACGATTGGGTTAATAGTTACAGCTCTTTATGTAAAATATCCAAAGAGGAAAAAGATTACTTTACCCATCTTTTCACAATGACTTAAACCTTAATCTACTAGATTATTGCATTTGGAATGAATTTAAAATGTTTTGATTCTTAAAATTTCTATCATAAATAAATATAAAACGGCCAAGTGCGTGTTGGGCACGCACTTGATAGTTTTCCGTAGTCATTACGATTTATAAACAAGAGTTATTTCATTTTTTTTTTATAAACTATTCTAGCTACAGTATAATTTTCATTGAAAGTACTCACTAAAAGTTACATTCTGGAGTTTTTTTTTAGATTTTTTGCATCAAAGGTTTAGAAAGTAAAAGGGAGGGGCGCTCTGATAACCACACTGAAAAGCAAATATATCGTGACTGAAGGGTTGAAATCAAAAGGTCATATAACATTTTTTATTGCATTTTAGGAGCCCTATCTAAAGACACCCTACTTAATGGATTAAGTGAAAAAAGGGGGTCCAAAAAAATTTCAAAAATTTCATCATTTCTGTTTTTGGGTCATCAGTCTTCGTCCGTATAACAAATTTCATCTTAATCGGCTTAAATTTTTGAGGACAGACGGACATGGCGAAACTATAAGGGTTTCTAGTTTTCTACGGAACCCTAAAAAACAGATGCTTAATGAGAGAAGAAAAAAAACGGATGAATCACTCACAAATTTAAATTGTAAAATTTAAATATTTGTCAATAGATTGAAGTTTTTGATATATTCACTATTAAATAGTTCATCAAAATTATTTCAAATTTGAATACACATTACATAAAACAAAACTATCTAACAAACATTTTAAGATAAATCTGAAGTTATCTCCGAGTACTACATCATCAAACAGAAGGCGTTTTTATTTATTTGTCCGAGTATATTGATGAGTACGTATAAGACAGAATAAAGAGGTAGAGATAGAGACATAGCTAGTGAGCATTACAGCCACTAACCGGCCCTGGCGAGAGCTAAGCGTGCCCTTGTAAACAACGACTGAAAACTATCAGAGCAAGAGCACGGAAATCTGCAAGAGAGACACACGATACTTCACAAAACACCATCACCATTAACGGTTGACACGCTTGTTGTACGTGCGGTATGTTTCTGTATATTTATATATAATATAATAGTAGTGACGTTAAATATAAATAAAAACAAACTTGTTTGTCTAAACGTCAAAATTTATTTTAGAAAAGGTAATCGCAAGCTTTCAATTCACAGAATCATCGTCAGGCTATTAATAAAGATTTAAATTTGAGAACAATGTCGTTATCTCAATAATATTCTGACGATGATTCTGTGAATCGAAAGCTTGCGATTACCTTTTCTAAAATAAATTTTGACGTTTAGACAAACAAGTTTGTTTTTATTTATATATATATATACAGGGTGTCAAAAATGTTCCGCGACGGTCGAATATTTCAAATGGTACACACAGCATCGAAAAACAAAAAATTTCAAAGGTGGAGGGGGGGGTCAAGTTTAGTGTAGTTGAATAACTTTTTCAAAAATATTAAATACGTATTTTTTGTTTTTCGATACTGTATGTACCATTCGAAATATTCGACCGTCCCGGAACATTTTTGATACCCTGTTTATATATTAGGGTGGGCCAAATTGTATGGAAGGAATTTTACTGACCTCGACTACCCCCCTAACGTGAAAGTACTCTAAATTCTAAGAAAAAACGTCCACAGAACTATTGGCACTGAGGAGATTCCCTAGAGGCAAATCGCAGATCTAACTTATGACAGATAAAAATACGAATATACACACAATTTTTCATGTTTTTACATAAACAAACAAATTGTGCGCCAAATTACGATAATTGAAGTGGATAAAAAAAAAAGGAAACACTTGGTCATCAACATTCCACTTTTAAAATACGCGAAGAGGTCTTATAGTATTTTTCACTACTTCGTAGATCTCTAATAATGAAATCATAGTAGAATTTTTTAAAAGAATAAAAAATTACAATGAACTCGTTCTGTTTATCACACAAATAAGTGAAAGTATCTGTCAAACGTTAGTTCCGCAAACAGCCACTAGGGAAATTGTCTTGTTACCAATACCTCTACATTTAACTTTAGTTCGGCCCATTTTTGATTGAAAATTTTAAGTTTGAGAAAATTTACAGTATTTCATTGATTTTTTAAAGGAAAACACGAGGATTCTGAATTTGCCAGTTTTGTAAACAAGCAATCAAAAATGCGCCGAACTAAATTTGAATCATATCTTCTAAACTATTACCCGTCTACGCCCAAAACCGAGTATAGGAGTTATCAGGGAGCCCCCCTCTACAACATATATTAATATGAAGAAAATCGGAGAGAACAGGATCAAGGGTTCCCCTTGTTGGTGTTTCATATAAATCCATTCATTAAATAAATAGAAGAATTTCAATTGCATTAATTTTTTGTATACTTCAATCATTGTACTAAAATAATATTTTTTCACTTACGTATTTCAATAATCATGCCGACGACACTGAATAAATTAATATAAAATTATAAAATAACAAGCTTAAATAAAATCAGTAACAATTTATATTATTCAAATTAGATCGATACAAAAATAGGCACCTGTTATTTTGTATTGGAATATTGTGTGATATTAAAATTTTGATACCCAAATATTGCAAATGGATCATATTAAAGATGTGTCAAATAAACGAACATTCGCTCTCGTTACGAAATAATAACCTAAAATAAATTCTTGCCGAAGGATTACCCTGATAACTGATAAAAGTTTTTTACGAACGTTATTTTGTAGAGAATAAAATTATGTTCTAATAACGCTACTTATCGGCTTGGTCATTTATTTTCCGTAGGGTCATATATTGCTATTTAATTTATATTTATTGAATATTGATTTTTGTATAAAAAAAAATATTTAAATCGTTTATAAGTTTTAACTCTTTGCATTTACACTTATAGCTCTCTGAACTATTTTTATAGAGAATTAAATTTCCTACAAAATTAGTATATTACTTATTTTTATAGAAACAATAGTTTAGCCGTGAGAGCCTTTTAGACGTACAATTTAACAAATGAATCACTTATGTTCGGTACGGAAAGGCCCTTTTTTTTTCAAAAAAGAGACCAAAAAGAGGAATTTTCTAGCTCTTGAATAGGTTATCTATAGATATATTTTTTAATATTTAATCTATATTTTTTTACGTTTTAGCAATATTATTTCTTACTATTAAAAACAAAAAACATTCTAGAAAATATTAAGAACCTAAAAGACAACAATTTCTGGGTATTTTATAAGAAAAAAAAAATCATTTAATAAAACTACAAACTATATTTTACCATAATATACCAACGGTATTAAAACAGTGGTGATATTATGAAAATTATTTTGTACGGTGAAAGATGCCAATGTTACAATTAGTTGAAGTGTTACTGCTCTAAATTCCATAGATACTAGTACAGAATTAATACCCCATTTGAGAGTGCTTGCAAGCTAGCAAATTTTGCGAGCTCCTTTATAATACCGGACATTATAATGTCTCTTAACTTTTGATACATTGAATTCAGGGTCAATACTTTGAAGACACTTTTGTAGAGAATTTTATCTTCTACAAAATTATGTCCATAAAAAAAGTTATCATGAATCAGTAATACCAACTTTAGTACTAAAGAATCATTTCCCCATGTTATTTAAATGGGAAACCGAACCCCCCTTTTGCGGCACCTCTTAAAATTGAACTACAGGGTAATCCTTTGGCGAGGATTTATTTTAGATAAAAAAATAACGTATTTCGTAACGAGAGTAAATGTTTATTTTTTTGACACACCCTGATGTTCATACACTAGGGAAGTTTATCAGAATCACATACCCTTATGACTGCAAAGAATTACGTAAGACCATACATACCAATTTAAATGTAGATTATTAACAAATTAAAATATTATGTATGTATATTTCATGCATTTGACAATTTAACAAATATAATAAGCATGGAATATCTATGTATTTATAATAAATATTTGTATTCAAAAAGAAAATGGATGTTTTTATATACGAGGGATGTTTCCAAAGTTCTGGGAATTTAGCAAAAATTGTTTTATTTTTTATCAATTTTCATCAATATTATAATGTTGTTTTTCAACATAATCGCCACTTAACTGAATACATTTAACCCAACGATAAACTAATTTTTTAAGCCATCAGTAAATCCTCCACAGCAGTAATGTTTCTTTCATTTACCGACGTCTTCTAATGATGTTCTACCATTTTTAAAACGATCGATCCACCAATATACAGTACTTTTAGATTCTGCAGACATTGAATAATTTCTGAAGTTTTCACACCCTTTTTCCACAAAAAGAAAATTATTCCTCTTTGAGATTTAACAGCGTCTACCATGGTTACAAAAACGCGTCTGTATTAGTCGAACAACTGAATCAGACTGAACAATATTGCACTGGATAGCTGCATAAACATGTCAAGACTTGTTTATTACAAATACAGGGGTCGAAACAAGTTCAGTGTTCAAAAATACTGATTTTACTGACACAGAAATCTAAAAATACTCACTTTTACTGACTATCTGAACCGAGTTAAAAAATGTAGGTATTATGTATTTAAAAAAAACTTGTATAATTATTGGCCTTCACCATCCCCATAGCCAGCCCTTACTACCTTTTTATTATGTTCATAACAAAAGTAACAAACATTACAATTAATTTTTGTTAATTTTTCTCACCAAACTTGGCATAGCCAGTGCTAGAGTGAGATTATGTTGTTTATATGTTCACGTATACATACGTTACAATTATGTTATAAAATATCTTCTAAAAGTTGGTAATAAACAGTACACATAAGTAAACAAAATAGAACATTATTTATAATTTGAATATATTTTTCACGGTAATTGTGTCGTTTTGAAGTCAAATAGTGAGTTTTTTCACGATAAATAGGGCTCCGATGTGAAAACTCTGTGTTCCAAACCCAAAAAAATGACAAAACTGACCATTTTTCCAAAAAACTGACTTTAACTGACCGGGTTACAAAAAACTGACTTTTACTGATTTTACTGACCAGTTTTGACCCCTGCAAATAGCATTGCCTATAAGTTCTGTGTACTTTAATTAAAGCCAAATTCCTAGAACATTGGAAACGTCCCTCGTAGTTTCAAAATAAATATTACCACCGTCAAAATAAACAAATCAAAAATCAACTGAGGAAAAAATGCAAGTTATTTGATTATTGTGGTAGTAATTAAATATTCAGTGGCGTGTTATCCTATAACCTCAAAATACTTCTGCTTTAGGTATCAATCAGAGAGAAGCCACAAAAGGTTTTTTTTTTTTTTTTACTAATTTACAAAACTCAGAAATAATTCGACTAGATATTTTTTTCAGATCATTGAGAAATCCAGTGTCAGTGAGGTTGGTGATCAGCCGAATTTATTAAAACTGAAAGAATATTTCAATGAAAAGACAACTACAGGTATTTTTAGGGTGACCATTTTGAATACTTGTCCGGTTTTTTACTTAATATTTTTACTACTGTTTAGTGTTCTATCTTTTTACTTATTGAGCGAAATCACGTTACAAATGCAACAACTACAACTTAAATGTATTTTCGTTACCAACTTAATATTGTTTGAACTCGAAAATTCACTAGAGATGTATTTAAAATTATTTTAGTATTAATTTTTATTGTTTATTATTTTATATTAAATCAATAAAAGTTGCAATAAGTATTCATTATGTTTCGTGCTTATTTTGTTACAAATATATTTTTTAAATATTTGAGGTTAATTTTTCGTAGTTGTTTTTCAATAACGCCTAATGACACGAGATGACTGTTTTTTTCTCCCCAACTATTTTATATTTATTATTACTTAAAGTAGTACGTATTACTTCATGTATAACACACCACTGTTTTTTTTATTTATTTAAATTATTACACACACAAAAAAATTATTTAATAATATAAAATATTTTTTTAATGAAAACCGAAGAATATAGATGGTCTATAAAATAAAATAAAACACCGCATCTACAGGACAATAATTCTAACGTCGTAAAAATTAGCCAAACATCCACACCGATATACACACTGGAACCTACCTTCGTAGTTCACTTGACCATCACCATCAATGTCAGCCTCGCGGATCATTTCATCTACTTCCTCGTCCGTTAGCTTCTCTCCTAGGTTGGTCATTACGTGACGCAGTTCCGCCGCCGAGATGAAACCGTTGCCGTCTTTGTCGAACACGCGGAAAGCCTCGCGGATCTCCTCCTCGCTGTCTGTGTCTTTCATCTTGCGGGCCATCATCGTAAGGAATTCGGGAAAGTCAATTGTGCCGTTACCTAAAACGTTTTGGTAGTTAGTTAATATATGACCGTTACAAATATTTATACTCGTTTGCATCAGTCTATTACTGCGATTTCCAAACCGGGAAGCATGGATTAGTGCAAACGGAGGCGCGAAAAGTTTAACAGAAGTGTAATTTTCATAAAATAACATTTACAGGGTGCCCACTGTTTTTTGAAAATAAAATTCCCTGACTACTAGAGGCTTGCGGGCAAGAAGTGATCGAGGGCCCCCTAGAATGTGCAAAAAAAATTTGAAAACTTTTTTTTGCTCATCAACTTAATTTATACTTTTTTCTTCTTCACTGACTTCCCAAAATTTATAATAAATTCCCCGACTTTCCAAAAAAAATTTACTAAATTCCCCGACTTTCCAGAAAGTGGACACCCTGATTTAGGTATAATTATAAATAAAATATACATAAGGTAGTGGCACCAGTCTCGGCAAGGACCCCGATAATGGCAAATTTTTAAATAAATCTACTGAATTAGAAATATTTGTTGATATTTGATTACTACCATTTCTGAATATTAATTTAATCTATTTAACTGTCTTACAGCGTGATTTGATGACAATCGGCCAATAGGTGTCAAAATGGTAGACATATAAACTAATTATTAGTATAATTTATTTATTTATTATTATATTATTATAGCAACTGCTTTACATTGTTTCAAATTTGACGATTCTTTCTTTTATATTTTTTGTATCGTAGTACTTATCATTTTGTAATCATTAGAAAGTGTCCATCACTGCCCACTGCGTGCTCATTACTGGTTTTACCTTTGCCATTACTGGAGAAAAAACATGAACAAAATAAAAGGTTATAATTTAAAAAACAAACTATATTTGCAGACTTCGGTAATTAAATTGATTAAATAAAGAGTTACTTGTTTTATTAATAACATGAGTTCATGAGAATTACAAAAAACAAGCCCATTAATAAAATAAAAAACTCGTGCCTTTATCTTACATATAAATAAACTTTTATAACATAACAATTATTTTTTATATATTATCTGTTCCTACTGTGTAGTTTTCGACTGACAACTATTGAAAGGAAAAACTGATAGAATTATCACGCGATACTACAAACAAACATTTCAGAGTGAAATCCTAGTTCAATTTTGGTTGAATCGAAGTGAAAAATATAATACTTCAAGCAAAGCAATGCAAGTACTGCTGCCATTCTTAACATCATATGTATGCGAAGCGAGATTATCTACATTAGTTGCAATGAAATCCAAATATCGAGACTGTTTAGTAGATGAAAAAAAAAATGAGTAGCACTCTCCTCAATGGCACATAGATTTAATTAAGTTTGTGCTAATAAACAAGCACAATTACGTTTTTTTAATTTTTTGTATTAATACATTTTATACCTATTTAAAAAGCGTATTTTTTATTTTATAAAATATCTCCACCCTACGCGTCTGCCTTTGGTTTTTCGGTCATCTACAGATCAAAAACTGCTATCCCTCCAAAATTCATCAATGTTCAAATGGGGCAATTTAAAAAAAAAATTGCATCTTTGAGTGCGTCTGCCTGCCCCTTATCCCCACCCTACGCGTCTGCCCATTGCACTTTCACTATCTAACTTTTCATAAACTAACTCCCTGTGCTGATTTTATTAGTGCTCACAAGGGGCAAAAATGCACTTTTTCTTTACATGTTCACTAAAGAATTAGACCCCTTTATTCCTGGGTGTGGAGGTTGGGACTATTTTTCCCATGATGTACAACACATGAATAAACGATTTCCGTAAGTCTGCCTAGTGCTCAGATGGGGCAGAAAAATATGTAATCAGCTCTGGCACTAAACGTTTATGTATTTTTTTTCAAAATGTCACTCGTGTGTTCTCAAGTGCAAGTTAAATTAACATTTCTTTTTCATTATCGGAAGTCTAAAATTGACTCCTCTTTTCAATAAAATTAAAAAATGTATTTCATGTTTTGTGTCAATTTCTTCCAGATTTTCAAACCAATTTTGGTTATTTATCGTTTTAGTGTCCCAAATTATTTTATATTATTTTTTACATATGTATTCGCTTTGGTTTCTAATGTTCTAAATTCAAATAAACGTCAAAAAATGTGATCACAAAGTATCTGCATAAAAATGAAAATATCAAATTGCTATAATTATTCATTTTAAAATATTTCATCAGTGTTTTTTCGAAAATTAAAACAAACTGTATCAAATTAAACATTATTTAATAGAGAATATTTTTAAAAAAAGTATCAAAAATAAACAATATAATTTTATTGTCTTAATTTAGATAACGACTTTTTGATCATATGTATTATTTCAACATAAACTGTAACAATGGGACTTAAAAAAAGCATAGATTCATCATAAAATAATTTGGGACAATAAAATGACAAATAAACACAATTTTCTTTGATTTGCTTTCTCGTCAATATCTGAAAGATATTGTGATCATTTTTGGCATTCTATTTTCTTGAATTTTCAGCTTTTGGATTTATGCGGTTTTAAAAAATTACAAAACATATCTTCAATTTACAATGAAAGTTTTCATTTTTAGTGTGATTTTCTACAGTATAAAAAAGACTTTACTGTTCTTTCAAATATTTTTTTAAATTTTTAAATTTATCTGTAAATCTTTGATTTAAATTACTTTTTTAATAAATTAACTCTTGAAATTAAACTTCATTTTTACAAAAAATTGTTGGTAGGTAATATTTTTTTTAAATATTTTTTTTATGCAATCATTTTTATTTATCTTTTTTAGAAAAAAATAAGTTTTTTTTACTTCTCATTTAAAACAGTATATTTAGTTTCTAAATCTTATTTTAATTAGTAAAAAAAAAAAAGTTGCACAGAAAATAAAATCTACCCTTCAAATACATTTTTCAAATTTCAAGGCAAATGTTTTCGTATTTTCTAAACTTTCCAAAGTCGAATACTGAAAAACATTATTATTATTAATTTTGGTACTAAAATACTTTATTAGTAAATAAAAACATTCAATTTATTTCCCAATTAAAAACATTCTTTTATCTACCATTTAACTACACGTAATTGTTCTGATTTCTGAAAATATGACAAATCCTTTCAATTAGTAGTGTCATTAAAATGATATACTTATGTTTCAATTTTATTAGCCAATTTAAAGTTTTGTAAAATAAGAATTCACATAATTACTCGTAACAGACTTAGATACCTGCTAGTGTAATATAGTAATTTTTTTTAAACATTTACGTTAATGCTGGTACAATTGTTAAGTAAATTTTCTTACAATTAAAAATTATAAAACTACATCCTTTAAAATATGAACACCATATTGATTATTCTGAGGAACAATATCAAAAGGTTTCAAGTTTATATTTCTTATCTATAAATAATATGATAAGGAAGTAATATAAACTATAAACCATATAAGCACTTATCAATTACAAATACTTTAAATAAATAATAATTAAATTATACAATTTATGTAATAAACCATCTCATAGTGAGATATATATTAATAAGTAACACCCTGTATATATAATAACACTTTAGGCTCTAACAGCTGAAGTTAATCAATAGTTTGCTAAAGCTTCTCTACCGCCACCCCTCCCCCACCCAACAATCCCTGTATGTTCTGCTGAGCTTGTATTTTACAAAAAGCACTAGAAATGCATTTACATAGACTTTTATAAGGGTTTATCTTATATTTTATAGGAATCAATAAATGCAAAAGCTGTATTTAATTGAAGTAAAAATAAATTTTAAATGACTCGTATTTAGTTTGTATAATAAAGGTAAATGTATTTATTTACTGCATATTTATTAATCAAACAAATGAGTAATGAATAGAAATATGGAAATGATGCATGTTCAAATGAAAAACAGATTAACATTATCTCAATTATGCCAAAGATAAACTTAAACGATGTACATTAATCATATTTACATGTATTTATACAATTATTATCTAAAATCCATTTAAATTGACAAGTGGCCTAATTTTTTTCTGTTAATCAATACTTTAAATGATTTCTTATCAAAATAAAGCACTTGTACTTTTGAATTTAAAGATTATTTAATTCATAAGTCTTGTTTTATGTAATCAAATGATATTATTGTTAAAATATTTATAAAAAAATATAATTGAATATTTAAATTAAATAATAATTACAATTACAAATATTTAGGTAAAGCATGTATTATTCTATTATTTAATTTATGATGTGAAATATGAATAAGTATGACATATTTGTGAGTAGAATCGTAAGCATATGCTCGATTGGTTTATTTCTTTGCTCGATACTACGATAATTATTATTATAATCAATCTTACCATCTGCATCTACTTCATTGATCATGTCTTGCAATTCTGCTTCTGTGGGATTTTGACCGAGCGATCTCATGACTGTGCCCAATTCTTTGGTTGTAATGGTACCGTCACCATCTTTATCGAACAATGAGAATGCTTCTTTGAATTCTGCGATCTGTTCTTCGGTTAGTTGATCAGCCTGTAAAATTACACTACACTCAAAACCACTATTTTATTACTACAAATTAAACACTAATGTGGTAGATAAAAAAAATAAGTTAATAGTTTAATGTGTTTGTGTATGTTGATCAGCTAATAAGTGCAACTTTTAAACTAGTTTAAACGGTTATGAATAGCCATTGAAGGACGTATAACGTCACGTAATTTGTCGGTTATGATTTCGCGGATTGCTATTTTGTTCGTTAGGAATAGTTTTTGTTAAAACATAAATATGTAGCAGAAAACATGTTAAAATTTACAGAGGATGAAAATGGAATTTGCATTTAAATATGTACTGAAAATAATAGGTATTTCTAGCCGCACTGCGGCATACTAGACCGGTTAGTAATCTCATGACATTTAATGAAAAAGAGGTGTAATGTTCCTACGCAATCTAAAAATAAACATGAAAACAAATGAAATATTGTATGAGCAATATTTTAAAAGCATCGATGGATGAAAATAATTACAAACCATTTTGGATTTAAGTGGATTTTACAACGTCTACACTAAATGGATGCACAACAGCACACTGCACACAACCGACAACTGTTCGAGTGCGGCGAATAACTGTCCGTGAACAACTGCGGCTGCTTGACTGTCGTTGCGGCCCTGACACAAACCTCGCGTATTCCTCCGCGCACTCAAAACGGACTTTAGTTTAATAAGTTATTTTATAAAATCTTCTTCTAGTCCTTATCAAATCTAAAAAGCAATATTATTGACAAATGTACACGCCAAACAGAGAAACTGAGGATTTGTAGCCGTACTGACGTTCACGATGGAACTAGTTCCTGAGGCGGATCGCGTCAGCTTATAGCGGGTAGGGTGCGGCTTGTTTACAATACTTCCTAGTCGGGGCACGCGCTCTGATTGGTCGCAACGCACCTGCAATGCGTCAAGCGGCTAGCGCGCTAACTGCGGGCGCGGCGGGCAAACCCGGCCACCGTCGCGATGTTCTGTTGTAGGTATCGTTGTGCACCGACGCCAATTTAACATGACAATCTCGTTGTACTGCACAACAATCGTCCTAATCACCTAACGCATCACTTCTTACGACAATTATTTATACAAACTCACATTTATCAAATAAACCGTTATCGATTTATACATCAAATATTCATTTTAAATAAATTAATGTTTATTGTTGCATGAAAAAATTACATTCAAATTATTTAAAAATAAGTCAGTAAAAACAGAGTATAGGTATTATGATTATTGATTTATTTATAGTTTTTTACATTTTTATGAGTACAAAAAATAATGATTAATTTTAAAAAAATTAGCTTATTTCATCCCAATGACTAACTAAACTGTATTACTTGGAAAGATGACTTTACTGTCAGATTGTATTTATAGTATAACAATGGCGATGCTGAAAAACAGTGCTCCTCAAACTGCGTACATATATAATTCATTTTCAATACATTTATTGTATTATTAATTATATTTATTTTCTAATATTTCATAATACATTTTTAAGTGATTATTATTTAAATATAACGTTTTTATTGATTGCATCTTAGATGGAAATGTTGATATATTTCCTAAATTTGTGCCTGTTTCCACGTTAATACATAATTTAGTCACGATATTTTTAACTTGTATATTTCTGAAGGGTTTCTAATTAATTGCTCTTGTAGAGTTATATATATATATTTATATCGAATTTTTTAATAACACTACAATTTATTACATAAATACATACACATTATATATGTAATATTTTTAATTAAATACATTGAGAGAAATTAATTTTTTGACTAATTATTTAGCATTTTTGATTCATTTTTAGGGTTCCGAAGAAACCCTATTATCTCACTTTGTCGTCCGTCCTTCCGTCCTTTTCACTCAAAGCTAAATAGCTCGTAAACTATATAAGCTAGAAACTTGAAATTTTTTACTGAACATGCAAAATGACACCCTCTAGTAAAATATGTACAAATTTATTGAATAAATAATAATAATAAATAAATAATAATTTTTCAGGGGGGGGCAATAAGGAGCTAAAGCAAGGTAAAAAAAATATTTTTTTTATACCAAGGTATGAGGCACGTTAAAATGTATAACCAAACAAGCGGAATTTGATCCTTTTTCTATTTTTTTTCTCAATCAAAAATGGTGCCTGCAGGGGGCTTTAAAGCAAATCCAAAAAAAACAAAACAATTGTATATCAAGACGTGTGTCAAATGTCAAAATGTACATCTCAATTAGTAGAATTTGACATTACTTTTTTATTTTTTTTTCTAACTCAAAAATGGCGCCTGTAGAGGGCTAAAAGCAGTATTTTATTTTGTCCCTCCCCCTCTAACTACCGGCTCAAAAAATCTGAAAAAAATTTCGTAACGAGGCTTTTGTGGGACTACCAACGACCAATACTAAAGTCAACAATATAATTTTAAATTTTGGAATTATAGGGAGGGGCATCACAGAATTTTTTATTTTGATATCTAGGCAAGTGGGGTGTCAAAATATAGTTAGATCTCAATTAGTAGAATTTGACACTTTTTTATATTTTTTTCTAACTTAAAAATGCACCTGTAAGTGGTTCCAAACATATGTACTTCGGAACCCTTATGGCATACACTCGTGTATGTCTTGCCCGAATTATTGTAACATACATATAAGGGTGTTTTTAAAATTTTTATTTTTTCGGTCCCAAACTCATAGATCAAACCTGTGGACGGCGCAAACCAAGTATTTTCCCCATTTGATACTTTTTTACTTACGCGTGAATATCTCGTTGACAAACATTTTTTTTGAATATTTCTCAGGGGAATATTTTGTAGAGAATTAAGTGCTCAATTCATAAATCCAATAAATTTTAAGAATGTTTGTTTAAAAATCATCATAAAAATTGGATTTTACTTTTATGATAATGTTTAAACGAACATATTATCTTTAAAAATATTCGATCTATGAATTGAGCACTTGGGATCATTTTTGTAAGAAATTTAACTCTCTATGATATGCTTAAAATATTTTTCTCGATGTACCGCTGAAGTTTGGCACGACAGTGCTGAATCACTCTGTATATTACTTCGGTACTTGTCTATTATATCCCCGGCATTTGCAGATGGCAAGTGACATGAAGTGTATGATGTGTGCCAATGTGTGTACTATTAACTATAATATTTTTAAATAGATACTTATTCGGCTATCATTTTCGAAAACTGCAACTTAGTAATTAAATTATGCCTAATACGAAGATTTAATCGAACTGTCCTTGGTGAGGGCAATCTATTGGGCCGAAATCGATTTGGTTAGTTTTTGTTAGGTTAATATGCAATAATAAATATTTAATAATAATAATAATAATTATTTAAACTAATAGTACAACACTTTACTCATATCGGCGCTGATTATATTTTTTAAAACATTATGAGACTTGCACATCTACAAATGCCGGAAATATAATAGACAAGTACCATTATCAGTGGCGTAGATAGGGGGGGGGGGGGGATTAAGATGATCAATCACCCCCTATGAATCTACTTCATGAGAAAAGTTCGAGACATTTTATTAAACTTTTTAAAATTGGGGAAATTAAGAGTAAAAAAAAGGTCTTCAGTTTTTGCTTAATTTTCAATTGGCTGACTTTTTTTTTAGTATTAAAAAGTAGACTAACTATTATTTATATAACTATACGATCAAAAAAAAAAAGGTCATTCATTTCAAAATTATAATAATAATTTTTTTTATTTTGCATATTTTGGGGGCTTCTCAGCCACCTCTTGCTTCAGAGCCCCCGACCTTTTAGTTACGGCCCTAATAATATCGCCCCCCATCGCAAAAAGCTATCTACGCCACTGACCATTACTTCTTACTTTCTTTATACAAGCGAAATTTGATCCTTTTCCTAATTTTTTTTAATCAAAAATGGTGCCTGCAGGGAGCTTTAAAGCAAATCCAAAAATGTATACCAAGACGTGTGGGGTATCAAAATGAATATCTCAATCAGTAGAATATGACCCTATTTATTTTCTAATTCAAAAATGGTGCCTGCAGGGAGCTTTAAAGCAAATCCAAAAATGTATACCAAGACGTGTGGGGTATCAAAATGAATATATGAATCAGTAGAATTTGACCCTATTTATTTTCTAACTCAAAAATGGCGCCTGTAGGGGGCTAAAAGCTGTATTTTATTTTGCCACTCCCCCCCCCCCCCCTAACTCTGTAACTACTGACTTAAAAAATCTGAAAAAAAATTGGTAATGAGGTTTTGGTGGGACTACCAACAATAAATACTAAAGTCAACAATATTATTTTAAATTTGGGAATAATAAGAAGGGGTGACACAGATTTTTTTATTTTTATTTTCATATCTAGGCATGTGGGGTGTCGGAATATAGATCTCAATTAGTAGAATATGACCCTATTTTTATTTATTTTTTAACTCCAAAATGTCGCTTGTAGGGGATTAAAAGCAGTATTTTATTTTGTCCGCCCTCCCTCTAGCTCGATAACTGCTGGTTCAAAAAATCTGAAAAAAAATTGGTAACGAGGCTTCGGTGGGACTACCAACGACAAATATTAAAGTCAACAATATAATTTTAAATTTTGAAATAATAGCGAAGGGCGTCATAGAATTTTTAATTTTTATATCAAGTGGGATGTAAATCGCAATTATTAGAACATGATACTTTTTTATATTTTTTTCTAACTCAAAAATGGACCTGTAAGTGGCTCTAAACAGTCCACGTATTACGTACTTCAGAACCCTTATGACACACTAGTGTATGTCTTGCCCGAATTATTTTAAATACAAATTTAAAAATTACATTTAATTTAAATTAGTATATTTTCTAGATAGGAATCATAAATCATTTATGGGGGACAAAATTTATGTTTTGTGAATTTTTGTTTGTTTAAAAATATACATATTTTACATATAATTAAAATGGTAACACCACTGCGAAGTGGCCAGGCCCCCTTGCCCCCACCTGCTAGTTAGGTCACTGATAGGAACATAATAAAAGTGAGTAGAAGATTGTAAGGGCTGCATAGCTTAGCACGATGATATCATATTTGTTTGTGAGAGGGGGGGGGGTTAGGGGGAGGCACAAGGAATCCAAATATATAATACTAGATGTGCCCGCGGCTTCGCTCACGTGGACTACGGAATTCTTGTTTACGATTTTTGAAAAATATAGTTGAATTAAATACAAACACGATTAGTTATTATTGTAATAATAATAATAAAATAAATTTTGCTCAATGTATTTATCCCCCCCCCCTTCGAAATTTTTTCTTACTACGCTACTGAAATCTGACCATGGATTTCGAAGATACGCCACTCACAGAAAAATTAAAAACTTAATTTTAAGTAAAAATAAAATCGTCTTAAAAAAACTAAGAACACTGAAAAATATACTTAATAATTAAATTTAACAGTTTTTGAAATCGGTACCAAGCCAATAAAAAACTTTTTAATAAAAAGAAAAGAAAACCGACTTCAAAAACTGTTAAATTTAATTATTAGGTATACATTTCAGTGTTTCTGGTTTTTTAAACTTTGTTTTATTTTTGTTTATTTTTTAAGTAGGTATTGAAAGCTAAATCTGCCAACCAATTACTATCTCCCAAATAAGGTACCTCTAGTTTTTCTTTTTGATTCTAAAAACATTCTATTTTATTTTTTAAATCGTAGAATCATTTTAGCGTTGTATTATGTGTTAAATTCATTATTTTATTATTATAAGATTGTTTATTATCCGATGAGGGCCGCACCAAAGATACTCGCGGGCCGCGGGTTGGACAAGCTCGCTCTAGACGTTATTCACATCAAAAAGTCTATAAAATATTTCTGTCAACCCCTATTTGATTGAAAAATATAAAACGTCTATCGTCCTGTTATTGTAAATACTTATTACGATATAATATAATTATTTTAATGCATGGAATATCGATATTTATCTATAGATTTAATATGTAAATATCGCATGTATAAATTGATGAAGGTAGATTTTTCCGTACTGCGGTCACGATACGTTTTGTGTGGCATTTCATAATAAATAAGAAAAGCTAAATGTATCTCATGTTAAAATTTTTATCATTAACACGTGAAGAAAAAAACGTAGTCTATTTATTAAAATAATGTAAATCAACTGGCTTGCCCGCAGTTGTAGATGTCGGAATGTCACCTAATCAGACCCCCCTCCAGAATGTGTGTATATATATTATTTAATTTAATAATTATGAAAAATGGAACAGGTCATAAAAGATAGATAAAAATATAATAACAATGGATAGTATAAATACTATAAATCAATGATTGATAAATAATCCTTAATATATATGAGCATTTTTTTTTGAGCATATATATGAGCTCCTAAGTGAGATATAATTTTTCAAAAACACCTAATTACTCGTGTATTAAAGTTAAGAATTTACAGGAATTTTCAGTGTTTCTGAAATATCGGGGCTCCTGATAATCGAATAAAAAATATACCATTTAATTCGTTATGAAATTCCCTACAAATCTACATAAGTTTAATTTTTTTAGATTAATTACAAAACCTACAAATAAATAAAAACTTTGTACACCGATTTCGTATTTATTTAATAACAACTTTAAATGTAATGAATAGTGTCTCAAAACTTCGTTGTTAAATATGTACGATTTTTAAGACTGGCTCGCTTGCGCTCGCTCGGCTTTTATTTTTTTTATAAGTTTTTTAATTAATCTAAAAAAATTAAACTTATGTAGATTTGTAGGGAATTTCATAACGAATTAAATGGTATATTTTTTATTCGATTATCAGGAGCCCCGATATTTCAGAAACACTGAAAATTCCTGTAAATTCTTAACTTTAATACACGAGTAATTAGGTGTTTTTGAAAAATTATATCTCACTTAGGAGCTCAATATGAAAAAATGTTTTTTTAGGGGTTTTTTAAGGATAAAGAAAGGAAACTTTTGCCAAAATTTGGTACAATTTGGAGTATAGAGAAAAAAGTTTTAATGGTGTGAATATAGCGTTTTTTGGAAAATAAGACATCTAAAAACAAGTGTAACTTTAAAAGTTTTTGACCAAATTAAAAAATGTATAAATATTTGGAAACTACATAAAAAATAGAATAAAATGACCTATACCGAAAGTATTTTGGTTGAAACCAAAATATTTGGCGGCGATTTCAAAATCGACTATTTTTACAAAAAATCAAACTTAATGTTTTGGTACCGCATTCGGCCAAAATTGAATATTTGGCTCTGAAACCGATTTCAAATGAAAGATCAACAAAAAACGAAGAAAATGAGCCCTATAACATGCATAATAAGGGACATTTTGAAAAATTAGGTACTATCGAAAAAAGTCTAATTTCGCTCGATTTTAAAAGTTTAAAAAATCGTAATTCGGCCAAAAAAGGGGGCGGGAAGAAAAGATTTTGGGGAACGTGTTCTTTTGATATGTACTTTAAGAAAAAAAATTGGGAGCAAAATCGGTGACATACGTGCGCCATGTTTTTTAAAAAACTACTGGAAATGCTCATATATAAATCTCAACGTCTCGACAAAAATACATTTTTCATTATTTGTATTGTAGAATATTTATGCTAAGTTTCAAGTAAATCCGACCAAAAAAAAACTTTACACCCCTTTTTACCCCCTTACGGGTTGAATTAACAAAAAAAAATACTGAAATACATTTTTCATTATTTGTATTGTAGAATATTTATGCTAAGTTTCAAGTAAATCCGACCAAAAAACACTTTACACCCCTTTTTTCCCCCTTAGGGGTTGAATTGACAAAAAGATACTGGAATACATTTTTCATTGTTTTAATTGTAGAATATTTATGCTAAGTTTCAAGTAAATCCGACCAAAAAAAACTGTATATCCCTTTTTACCCCCTTAGGGGTTGAATTTCGAAAAATCCGTTCTTTCAGATCATAATCACGTCAAGACGCTTCGATTGGTACTCCAACGAAGTCAATAGCATTTTTTATTTACGAGATTTCGTGAACATACATACATACACACACAAGTCATAAAGACAATGTTTGAAATATTTCTAATTATTATCTAATATTGATTTTTTTCAAATGTTTAAAAAATATTATAGGTACATGTTTATAGATAATAAACATTATACAGATATTTTTAATAGATATTTATGTTGTGTTTTTACATATTTATTTGTTTAATTTTTTTAGCTTTTAAAATCTATCTAGAATCGACCATAACCATTAAATCGAAAAAATTGTAACTATTTCATAACTATTTTGATTAAAAAAACTATTTGCCAACTATTTTACAGAAAAAAAATCAACTATATAGTAACTTTTTCATTTAAAATAACTATTTTTCCAATCTCTAGTAATATGTCAATGGCCCCACTAAAAAATCCTGGATACGCCACTGCTGTAGCTGCAAAGGTGTATTTGATTAACGACTAATTAAAATATTCATAAGAAAAAAATATATGAGTCGTTTACAATAACTTCTGCATTTTTATAAATATAGAAAAATTAACATGTTTATCACCATTCAATGTGTATCACTAAAATAGAAATAACCCGATAATTAATAATTTTAGGTACCTACTTAGTACAGTCAATGTGTCGTAAAAATAGGGTAACCGTGCATTTTAGGTAGGCAGTGATTTTTTTAGGGGGTTTCGAAGAGTAGTTGACCATGAGTCTAAAACTCAGTTTCCGGGACTGGGAACTATTTCGATTTTTCCGCCATCTTGAAGATAAGGGTGTACTTGACAAAAAAATTTCAAAAAAAATTTTTGTTGATAAATAAATTATCTGTAACTTTTATTAATAACTTTTTGGCGTAACATTAATAATAAGCCGTTGGGTGCGATTCTTGAGGTCCACACAACCAACATGATATATGGGCCTTAAATTTACATTTAATTACATGTTCAATTAGCTATGTAAATAGAGTAGATATATATCGTTTATAATGGAAAATATCTATTCAAATGTAGATAAATACACATATTTACATCAAATCCTTAAATTATATAAAATTAATATTTCTTATATGTATAAAAAATATTTATATATAAAAATCAGGGGCCGGATGAAAACCTTTGGAGGGCCGAATGCATGTTGGGTGGGAATGTTGGATGGGTATGTTAGGTGGGCATGTTGAATATTTGAGGTCTCTATGTTTTTGAGGATATTAACTCGGGTCCAATGCGCTAGTATTAAATAAAAACTAATTTTGAGTAAAATCTTTGGGAGTCTGTAGTCTCTCACAAAGAATTTCCGGACACACGTTCATATAATATCTAAAAACAAAGGTACTTTTTTTCAAAAAATATTATACTTACAATTAGGACCATTTATTTCTTATCGTTATTTTTTTGGTTATCGTATAATACTTTCTACAAACTCAGGAAAAAATTGTAGATCGGAGTGATCAGCATTGTAGATCTTGATAGATCTGCATTTTGAGACAACATCATATGTTTTCACTGGTTTTTGATCTGCGGAGACCTGCAAAGATCTACAACGACCTACAAAGATCTACAACAATCTATAAAGATTTATAAAGATCGTTGAAGATCGTGATAGAGATTGAAACGTTGAAAAATGAAATTTCAACGTTGAAAGTTCAAGATTTTTCAACGTTACAACGATCTTCAGAGATCTTTGTACATCGTTGTAGATTTTTGTAGATCTTTACAGGTCTCCATAGATCAAAAACCAGTGAAAAAATATGATGTCTCAAAATGCAGATCTGATTTGACTACTTCAGATCTGAAATTTTTTCCCGATAAAAGCGAGGTGAGTTGAACATCCATTTAAAATTCGCGAAAGTAGCTTTTTCCTCTGATAAGATATTACCCAGTTAGTTTTAATATAAGTTCACGTTATCACGAATCTATACTATATATGTTTATGACTCTATTGTAAAGTTTTATTGACGAATACCTATGTATATACATTGTAGGTACATAGACTATAGAAGGTACATCATAGAATGTTGTTAGTATGTGTGGTAAACTTTAGGCTTCCCGTTTGCCACTACCTTTGTCCTTATTGGTTAAAAGCGTTCTCGGAGTTTCAAGGGGATATTTCAAAGTTCAAGCTGTGGCGTCGTTAGTAATTTTTGTGTTGGGGTTTGTTTGTAAGTATTGGCGTCATCAAATTTTATAAAAAGGTAGGTATATATGTATTATTTAGACTTGTGTAGTTCACGAACGAACTAGTTCAAAAGAGCGCTCCCACACGAGAACTAGAGGAACTAGTTCGTATGCGCTCCGTTCTTTTAGTTCAATAGTCCCCGATACACTTCAAATACACTGTTCTAAAAATGAGATTGTAAGATTTTTATGTTTAATTTTTTACGTTTGCAATACTTTATTAGCAGTTTTGAATTTATTTTACTAAAGATATTGAATTTTTATTTGTTTACATGTCTATCAAAAGCACGTTATTTTTATATTATTTTATGACATTCAATAAAAAGGAATGTCACAGATTTTAATGAAATAAAAATATATTGCTTAAATTACTATACAATAAATAATGTATCATTGAAAATGAAAAAAAAAAGATAATTGCAAATATATACATTTAAAAATGTCTATAAATTAATAACGAATTCAAAATTGCAAAATTACTAATTAAACAATTTAATAATACATTAAAAATCCAACAATCCAATATATCTACATCAATAAATTGTCATCGTATAGTCCGGAAAAAAATTGAAGAACTAGAAGAACGAACTAGTTCATTAAAGACCACTGAACTATAGGGAACGCTCTCTGCCATGAACTAAAATGCCCAACTCTAGTGTATATAAAAATATCTGCCCTGGGGGCTACGATACTTTCTTATACGTAATACCGACAGTGCACGTGATATTTATTTTATTAAAACAAATTACTGACAAATTAATCAAAGATAGAATAAAATGAATAAATTATACATAGTAATATTCTCTACACGAAAAAATATCAGTGGGCTCTATTTTTTTAATAAATTGTACGGTTATCACCCCTTACATGACCAAATAAAAGGTCAATTGATTCAATTTATTAGACATTTTCCCCTTGGAAGCTTTAAATAACCAAAAAAGGAAGTAAATAGGCTTAATTTTATTAACAAATGAGACGGATGAAAAATCGATTCAAAAACTCATTATAACTCAACAAAAAAAACATCGTGATAAATTCACAAAAGGTAGTTAATTATTCAACAATTTAAATAAAAACCGATAGTGTTTATATAAATTGCCTGGAATTGCTTAACCATTTAATTTTTATACAATTTTACTAAAAAATATTAGTTTAAAAGACGCACCTGATTATTTTTTCGTATATTTTTTATTTTTTATTTTTTAGTGTCACCCCTCCCCCTTACACACGATTTTGATGAAATGGGACCGTCCTCAAGCCAGACCCAACCATCCGACCAAGTTTCAATAATATATGTTCAGTGGTTTATGAGTTATACGTGTGACAAGGATTCAGGGACAGACAGACAGACACGGAAAGTGTTTGTCTTGACGTGAAACGGATAGATCAATTTAAAATTTTGAAATCGGAGAACATTTTTGTTGTCTCAATCTGAACCGACTTCAAAGTTTCTCGTATCTTCGATATTGCGAGGAAGCAATAATAAGTACATTTGCATATTCAAAAGAAAATCACTATTTTACTGTTTTTCGCATGAAACTAAACATCAATAAAACATTTAAACTGATGATTCGTTATCGTCTGTAATCTAAAAACCTACAGCCAGTGGCGTAACTACAGGGTAACTGGTCTGGCAGTAAAGCCAGAGACAGGTATTCAGTAAAAAATATGCAGAACATCTTTTATTATATACTGTTATTTGTTTTCAATTCAATTAATTAATATTTACAAGCGAAATCGTGGAAATTCGAAATTTATTTTTTTCTGTTGATTTTTTATTCGTAGCGTGCGCGATGACAGCGCCGACTAGAAATTTAATGCTCTACAAAATTTTTTATACAATTTTCACGTAACATGTGTCGTTATTGAGATATCTTGAAAAAAAAAGTTTTTGGAATGTCACCTCTCCCCCTTCCACACGATTTTGATGATTTTGAAATGGGACCGTCCTCAAGCCAGACCCAACCATCCAACCAAGTTTCAATAATATCGGTTCAGTGGTTCATGAGTTATACATGTGACAAAGATTCAAGGGACAGACACATACATAATACGAACAGACAGACAGACACGGAACGAAAAGTGTTTGTCTTGACTTGAAACAGAAAAATCGAAGAACATTTTTTTGTCTCGTATCTTCGATATTGCGAGGAAGCAAAAACTTTGGCCACGAGTGGATTAAAGGGTTGGCGACTGCTGTATACTATTATTTGAGTTTTACGGATTTAAACAAATATGTTACAGAAAAAAGTCGATTTATAAAAAATGTTTTCTTATTTACCTTTTTCTACTATTGACTTCTTTTTTTATAAGGAGATAAAAAGTATAGAATTGGAAAAACTTTTGATGAGGAGTGGAAATATAACATTGTAAAATTACTTCGGGTCGGGCCTGCATATCCCAGAGGATGAAAATGTTAGTCCATTGTGTCAAGCATTGGCGTAGCCAGTGCAAGTGGCATAAGTTTTTATTTATGCTATTTTCCACCAGCCCCGCCCAAGAGGAAGTTTTAATTTTAATTTTTTAGATTTTTTAATTTTTAATTTTATGATAAATGTAATGTTTGAGGGGGCTGTGGAGAATGGCATGGATAAAAACTTCTGCCATGGGTATATATCTATTTTATAGTTCATAACAAAGGCATACACCGCGCGGCAGAAATTTTCATTCGGTATTTTAGATTTTACAGCATTTTTAAGATTAGGGCCCAATTCTGGCATTTTGTAAGCATTATAGCACCGATGTCCCTACATAAAAAATTCTGCCATTATGTTTTTATGTAAGTATACGTCCAAATAAACATTTTGCACCAGGTCTGGTCCGGTTGTTATCTGATTTTTTTGGGTCGAAATTTTGAGGGGCTCCTGTAATTAAGCCCCTACGCAAAAATTTCAGCCGTATATCCAAAACATCTTTAATTGGGGTCTACTATAAGCAACCGTCTCATTCAAACGGTTGTTACGTGATTTTTTTGTGCGTATTTTTCGTGGGCCCTATCTATTAAATCCCTACAAGCTGGTGGACCGGACTCATCGTCCGAGCTTTGTCTGAGTGAGTACTTCAAAAAACCCACAACGGCAGACGGTTGTTAAATCTACACCGATTTTGCAGCTGGCTCCTATCCTATAATTGCGTCATTTCCAAGGTATATGGGGCACAAAATCACGGAGGTGTCGAATTTCAAGTTTAAGTTTTTGATGAAAATTATTTCATGTTATGACTTTAAAAAATAGCTAAGATCATTGCAACACTAGTCATTAAACATTATTTAAAAGGAGCAAGCTAAGAATTATAAATTGTTGAAATAAGAGTAATAAAAGAGAAACATGTCGCTAGTTATCATCATTCAGGGAACATTTAAAAAAAATTAATAAAAACATTATTAATCAACAAAACTGTTTTAAATTTGAATTAATACAATATTTAGGCATGTGTTAAATCATAAAAACATCTGCCAAGTAAATGCACAGTGCTTCCTCGTGCTAAATTCACTAAAACCGATAGTGTTCAGATAAATTGCCTGGCATTGGTTAACCATTTAATTTTTATACAAATTTTACTAAAAAATCTTAGTTAGAAATTTTTCTTAAAACGCATCTGAATATTTTTTCATATATGTTTAATTTTTTGACAATTTCAATCTAAATCTAAATTTATGTAAATGTCAAAATGACTTTAAAACGTCAAAGTGACATTTAAAACGCCAAAATGACATTTAAAACGTCAGAATGACATTTAATATATCCAATCAAATATCATTTTAGAAAAACAAAACACGAATTTTTAAATAAATTGAGATAAATCTTTGTAAGGGAATATTTTACAGCAAACGTAGTAGACCCATATTATAGGAAATTTAATGCTCTACAAAAAATATTCTATAAAATTTTCTCGTAACATGTGTCGTTCTTGAGATATCTTGAAAAAAGAAATATTTTGAGGTGTCACCCCTCCCCCTTACACACGATTTTGATTATTTTGAAATGGGACCGTCCTCAAACCAAACCCAACCATCCGACCAAGTTTCAATAATATCGGTTCAGTGGTTCATGAGTTATGCGTGTGACAAGGATTCAGGGGACAGACGGACGGATGGACGGACACACGGACACACGGACAGACAGACAGACACGGAACGAAAAGTGTTTGTTTTGACGTGAAACGCATAAATCAATTTAAAATTTTGAAATTGGATAACTTTTTTTTTGTCTCAATCTGAAACGATCACATAGCTTCTCGTATCTTCGATATTGCGAGGAAGCAAAAATTAAAAACATATAATTTTTTTAGTTTATTAAAGTATTACAACAAAAACTAGTAATGTATAAGGTAAAATCGTATATTTTAAACTTTAAAGGCATTCTCAGGCAAAATATGTTTGGTTATCCGTATTGAATTACCTTTAGATTAAAAGAAATATTAATGTTTATCAACTTTTTAAACTTTTTTGGTAAGAAAACCAGTTAATTGTTTTGGTTTATCTATTTTTTGGTGGTGACGTAGCGTTCACTGAATGATTACTATGTTTCCTTAATATCGAATAAGTCACAATAATGTATGTGTATCTAAATCACCATTCCTAAAATACTCTGTCTTCCAATAAAAGTTCTATTAAAATCTGTCTAACCATTATTTTAATGATTAGGCCAGAAAAACAGAAAGATTGACAAAATTTAACAGAAACGCGTAAAATGAGCTTAAAATAATATCGAAATTACAAATAGACATTTAAATTTTATTTAAATATATCAAATAAGCCTTAATTACTCATTAAATTATAAATATCAATTACAGACATTATTCTGGAGACGTCACAATCATTAAGGGACGCGTTTCATATCGAACAACGTTCCCCGAATGACTTTTTAAATGGTTCCCATGATGACTTTTTTTAAATGAACGCGCGGTGGTATAAGCATCCGCCATTTTGGATACACGGTCAATGAATAGCGGATTACAATAGTTTTAGAGAAATGTACTTCGATATCATGTTATTAATAATCATTTTAAAACAATTAAATGCGTTCCCTTTATGATGCTGTATTGAGGTACGGTGTTTAAATACTGAATCAAAAGGTACTTACAACTTAAATCGTAATAATTTTTCCGGAGAAAAACGATTGACAGCCATTAACACTGAATTATCTAACACGACTGCTTGCTAACAGCACCTAAATAGGTAACTTTTTCGTTTAGTTATTGTTCCGTTCACTGATATGATACGTTTATTGGCGGACAAATTTTTAACTAATTTTGTATTTGGAATTAATTATATTATTAATGCCAAAATATAATTTTGTACAACAATGAATAAAAGCTTACAAGTACGTTAAAAGCGTTAATTTTTTTTCTATACGTGTGAAATTAGTTTTCTTTAATGTGAAATTATATTTCATTTGTGTGAAATCAGTTTTCTTTAATGTGAAATTATATTTCATTTGTGTGAAATCTATTTTCTTTAATGTGAAATTATATTTCATTTGTGTAAAATCTGTTTTCTTTAATGTGAAATTATATTTCATTTGTGTGAAATCTGTTTTCGTTAATGCGAATTTATATTTCATTTGTGTGAAATCAGTTTTCTTTAATGTGAAATTATATTTCATTTGTGTGAAATCAGTTTTCTTTAATGTAAAATTATATTTCATTTGTGTGAAATCTATTTTCTTTAATGTGAAATTATATTTCATTTGTGTGAAATCTGTTTTCGTTAATGTAAAATTATATTTCATTTGTGTGAAATCAATTTACTTTAATGTAAAATTTTATTTCATTTGTGTGAAATCAGTTTACTTTAATGTAAAATTTTATTTCATTTGTGTGAAATCTATTTTCTTTAATGTGAAATTATATTTCATTTGTGTAAAATCTGTTTTCTTTAATGTGAAATTATATTTCATTTGTGTGAAATCTGTTTTCGTTAATGCGAATTTATATTTCATTTGTGTGAAATCAGTTTTCTTTAATGTGAAATCTGTTTGCTTTAATGTGAAATTATATTTCATTTGTGTGAAATCTATTTTCTTTAATGTGAATTTATATTTCATTTGTGTGAAATCTGTTTTCGTTAATGTGAATTTATATTTCATTTGTGTGAAATCAGTTTTCTTTAATGTAAAATTATATTTCATTTGTGTGAAATCTATTTTCTTTAATGTGAAATTATATTTCATTTGTGTAAAATCTGTTTTCGTTAATGTAAAATTATATTTCATTTGTGTGAAATCAGTTTTCTTTAATGTGAAATTATATTTCATTTGTGTGAAATCAATTTACTTTAATGTAAAATTTTATTTCATTTGTGTGAAATCTATTTTCTTTAATGTGAAATTATATTTCATTTGTGTGAAATCTGTTTTCTTTAATGTTAAATTATATTTCATTTGTGTGAAATCAGTTTTCTTTAATTAATGTGAAATTATATTTCATTTGTGTGAAATCTATTTTCTTTAATGTGAAATTATGTTGCATTTGTGTGAAATCTGTTTTCGTTAATGTGAATTTATATTTCATTTGTGTGAAATCTATTTTCTTTAATGTGAAATTATATTTCATTTGTGTGAAATCTGTTCTCGTTATGTAAAATTATATTTTATTTATGTGAAATCTATTTTCTTTAATGTGAAATTATATTTCATTTGTGTGAAATCTGTTTTCCTTAATGGGAATTTATATTTCATTTATGTGAAATCATACTGTAAAAGATATAGTATAGCATAGCCATATACTTTTGCTCACGTTACGTACAACAGAATTTGAATAACTATCACTCATAAAATTTGTAAATGGTTACTTCTTTATACGATATTTTCCATTTCAATTTCGAGCGGATATAACTAATACCAATTCTATGTATTTTTACTGCAGCCTAACTTTTACAATCGTTTGGTTTTAACGAATGAAAATCTCTTGGGTAAAATGAAAACGGAACAGTAATTTGAAAACAAGGTAACTCCATTTTACTAAAATTTTTAGGAAACATAAATAAATAATAAAATCAGTTTTATCTTCTGCAAAACATTGCTCTTTGCACTATCAAAATTGTTATTAAGAAAAAATTATATATACATATATAAGATAAATATACTATAATTAATTTGTATTAAAACTGTGTGTGCTCACCAGGACTTTCTAATATGTTATCAAGAAATAAATATTTCGAAAAAAAAAATTGTATATAAAATAATAAAATGTAAATACCAGAATTAGTTGTCCAAAATTAAAAGTTATGAATTCTTAATTCGAAAAGTAAGCTGTAAAGAATGTTCAATGGTATGAATGTTTAGAGGGGGCAATATCTTAAAAAAATATTTATGGATTTAAAATAAATTAATTTATAGAAAAAGTACATCAGTTTTTAATAAAAAAAATCACTTCGGTTAAAAATTGCTTTGAACATTATATAAATATAATATAAAATCGGATTCTTCACGAAATATAGGTTTTTATAAAAAAAAAACATTTACCAGTAAAAACATCTGCCAAGTAAATGCACAGTGCTTCCTCGTGCTAAATTCGCCAAAGGTAGTTAATTAGTAGTTAATTGAACAATTTAAATAAAAACCGATAAAGTGTTCAGACAAATTGTCTAAAATTTTTATGTAAAATTTTTATGTAACATGTACAGTCACCTGCATTAATGGTCTTGCAGTTTGTATTCATTTTCGTTTATCACAAACTTAGTAGGCTCCTCCCATTTGATTATTATAATATTTAAATCATTTCTCCATGTATCAAACAAAAATTTTTTTTGAAATTCATTTGCTAGATAAAGAACTACTCTTCGTTTATAGTACCTACTCATATATATTTGTGCAATTAAATTATTATGTAATCTATTGAAAATTGTATACGTAAATTTTATGGCAATAAATATTTGATATTCCGAATTTTAGTATTTAAATATATTAAACTTGATAGAAAAAGATAACCGATGATGTTTGTCTTTAAATTTGGAATCTGTTGTATGCGATTCTAGCCTTTAGGGTGCCAGACGAGTTCTGCAGGCGACTGTACATATCGTTCCTGAGATATCTTGAAAAAAGATATTTTGGGATGTCACCTCTCCTCCTTACACATGATTTTGATGACTTTGAAATGGAACCGTCCTCAAGCCACACCGAACCATCCAATCAAGTTTCATTAATATAGATTCAGTAGTTCATGAGTTATGCGTGTGACAAGGATTTAGGGGACAGACACACATACACACAGATAGACAGACAGACGGACAGACACGGAACGAAAAGTGTTTATCTTGACCTGAAACGGAAAGACCAATTTAAAATTTTGAAATCGGAGAACATTTTTTTTGTCTTATTCTAAAATGATCACAAAACTTCTCGTATCATCGATATTACGAGGAAGCAAAATTAATTAATGTAAGATAAGAGCAAGCTATACTTGCACAATTAGTGTTCCGTGCCATCAGCCCCTCATTTAAATTATTGAAATTTTTGAAAAACGTGCATTAAAAAATATCTTATACAGGATGGGGCGCTAAAGTGTTACAGATTATTATCTCAGAACCATCGCATATTTGAAAAGAAATGTTTCAACCAAAAAATGTTTAGTTGTGAGGGGGTAATCGAATAGTAATATTTATTTGTTATTTTATCTTGGCCTTCAAGGTTATTTGAAGGTCAACCTCATTTTTTTAAATAGAAACTTATAGTTATCTTATTCTTCGTGACAAAAATCAGAAGTTTTCACTAAATACTTTTTTTGAACATCCTAAACTTTACGATTTTGAATATTCAAGAATTTTTTACTCAGAAATCACCAACTAGAGAAAAAGTACAACATACAAGAAATCTTGATTTTGGTCTAATAAAACTTGGAGAATTCTTCTAGAATTTTTTTAACATTTCGTATCTTTTTTGTTTTCGTTTTAATAAAATAAGTTCTAAAATTTTAAAAATAATTCTCCATTTTTAATTAGACCAAATTAATAGACCATAAAAAACAAAAATTGTTAAACAAAAATCACAACAACAACAATCAAAATAACAAATGAATATTTGAAAACTATAAACTATTAGAAAAAAATAATTAATATTAAGTATGACAGGTAACATATCGTTAAAGTAGAATAAAAAAACACGTTCAAAAATGCTATAGCCAACATAGTGAAACTAAAAATTTTTGAAAGACCTTTGGTGTATCTTGGAAAATAAGGAATCTTTACATATTTATGTTTTATATCTTCTTTCAGAATAAGAGTTGTAATGTTATTTACAATGATTTGACTTATTAGATATAGAAAAATATATATATATAGAAAATATATATAGAAAATAATATATAGAAAAAATACCTCAACTAAGAGATTTATATCTAATAAGTCAAATCATTGTATGCAACACAAACTGGCAACCTTTAATTCAATGGTTTATAGGTTAGTCAATTTCCCACTGTCAGTAGAAAATTATAAAAAAGAATTAAATTATATTTTAGACACGGCAATATTCAATGATTTCTCTAAAGATATAATTTTTAACCTTATCAGAAAACAGAAATTAAGATCTAATATAAATAACATTACAACTCTTATTCTGAAAGAAGATATAAAACATAAATATGTAAAGATTCCTTATTTTCCAAGATACACCAAAGGTCTTTCAAAAATTTTTAGTCAGATGGACTTTAAAATAGTCTATAGTTCTAATAATAGTATCAAAAATTTGTTAGGCAACCCTAAAGACAAGGATGAACCTACGGACAAATCAGGAATCTACAAAATAAATTGTAAAGATTGTGATAAATTTTACATTGGTCAGAGTAGAAGAGCCATCAATGTAAGATTTAAAGAACATATAGCCGATGTAAAACATTTAAGATTAAATAAGTCTAGTGTAGCTACTCATATGTTTGAAAATCACCACAGAGTTCAGGATCTTAATCTGTTGAAAGCGGTTTCTAACAGTAAAGATTTAGATTGTTATGAAAGTATGGAGATTTTCAAAAATAAGGGTAAGGTATTTAATTCCGACAATGGACCCCTATGGTCCAACCTTTTCACCTTATTAAAGTAATGACTCAGACCAATACGGTCAACGTTACTCGTTCCAGGATAAGTTCCGGTCCAGTAGTTTCTAAGGTATATAAATAGTCGTAGTATTTAGTTTTAAGTTAGTGTCTTTAAGACTCTGATGATGATAGCATTGCTATTGAAACACGTGTAAGTCTAAACTCTTACAATTTTTATGGTTAGGGGATTTGTATTTGATAAGAAACTTTTGTAAAAAAAAATTTTTCATACATTCAATTCTTTAGAAAATATGGCGACTTGTTTCCAAATTTTCAGGTTTTACTAAAAGTGCTTTAGTTTCGTTAAATGTTAATGAAATTTTTATTTGAAAGTAGAAATAATTAAAGTGTCATACTCGACATATCAAAAATGCAAAACTTCAATTGAGGATAATTCAAAATTTTTAAATGGTTTGATATATCAATTAGTACTTTGTCTTAAAAAATATATTCAAATTAACAACTTTTGATAAGAAAATTTAAAATTTAAAATTATAATTTATTTTATTTTTTTAAATAAAATTCTTAATTTTCTTAAAAAAAGTTGTTAATTTGAATATATTTTTTAAGATAAAGTACTAATTGATATACCATTCCATTTAAAATTTTTGAATTATCCCCAATTGAAGTTTTGAATATTTGATATGTCGCGTATAACACTTTAAATTATCCAAATCTCAAATAATCATACATCATTAGAAAGTTCATTATTTCTACTTTCAAATAAAAATTTCATTAACATTTAACGAAACTAAAGCACTTTTAGTAAAACCCGAAAATTTGGAAACAAGTCGCCATATTTTCTAAACAATTGATTGTATGAAAACATTTTTTTTACAAAAGTTTCTTACTTTTTTATAATCTTTAAAATTATCTACTTTTGGATATACCGTGTCATTTCATTTTGCTGAGAAACGGGTATGTACCCCTCAAACTACCCCCCAGGTGGGAATTTTAGAGGGTTGAAAATATTTTCCTGAAATTCTTTAGGGTCGATATACATATATAGTAAATTTTTTATCATTAAACTCTATTTTCAATAGTTTGGGCGTAAAACATAGTGGACGGGTGGTCTGGAACACCGGTATTATAATAGTGCTCATTTATCAAACACCATTTAGTAATTTCGAAATATTTTTAAAGAGATTGAAGAACTTTTATTTTTAGTTTCAAGATGGAGATTATTTAGCCCATGTTGTACTCACCCCTTTCTTACAAATAATTCATCTCATTAAATTAAACCAAATTTTACCGTTTAAGTTATCCCCATGCATTTTACGCTTATCTTGGACATCCTGTATACGGGGCCGTAACTAGAGGTTCGTGGGCCCCGGGGCAAGAGGTGATCGAGGGGCCCTCAGATATGCAAAAAATAAAAATTGAAAACATTTTTTTGGATCATAGCTTACAAATTTTACATTTGTTACTAATTTTTATTTGAATGACTTTTTTTTGCTTGCCAGCTAGAATTTTACACTTCTTAGTAATTTTAATGGATAATAAGTGTAAAATTGAAGTTCATAAGTCGAAAAAAAATTAAAATCAAAATTAGTAATAAGTACATAAATCACGTTTTCAAGTTAGCATCAAATGCATTTAATCAATTTATTTATTTTTTCTTGCTCACTCCAATTTTTACGCTGCTGCGAAGGCCCCCTAACCTCGGGGGCCCCGGGGCACTGCCCGGCTGCTCCGGTGGTAGTTACGGCCCTGCCTGTATATTAAATTTTTTTGGTGTAATACAATTTTTTTTATAAATCATGGTAAAAATAAAAATGATATGATACCCTGCGGTTACATGTTTGCTATCACTGGTACAAACGAAACAATGAGCTTTTATTTTATGCAGAAAGTTACTTATTCGTGAAAACTTTTTCATTCACACTAGGTAATTTATAGTTTTTGGGGTTATAAATTTCTGCACTGATATAAAATCTTGGTTTATTTTTTTATTTATTTGGCATTAATGGCTATTAAGTTGGCAGCATTCCATATCAATGAATATATTGTGTAAAAATAAATTATGCTCTTAGAAATTTCCATTGTTTTTAACTTTTATGAATTGTAATGACGAGGAAGAAAGGTGAATATTTATTAATTAATATGTTAGTACTATAGCATATTTAACATTTAACATAACAGAGGTTATTTTAAGAAAATTGTTCAACTGCAAATACAGTCGGGACTCGTTTGTTGTAAGTCTCGTTTATCTGAAATGCTGAGTTTCGATTATTCGAAATTTTTTCTCCTCCTTCACCTCCCACCATTCTCGAGTCATGGCGTAAACGAACATATTTTAAAATTTTTTGTAGAATTAATTAGAGACACTTATCACTGTCGTCACTCGTCACCTTGCTCATATTCGAAATTAAAAGTAAAGTAAAATTATCACGATTAACTATTAACGATAAATATTAAATACCAAGGTTTACAATTTTACATACATAGTCTCTATAGCTCCTTGACCAATCAGCGTTGGCGCGGGAATTGAAGTCACCACGAAGACGTATTCAAATGTTATAAATGTATAATAGAATATCAATTACAAAAAAATCCTTCATTTATTCTTGTTTTCGTATTTTTTGATATTTTAACAACACATACAATCAAATAAGTACATACAAATTCGACATTGCAAAATCATAGAAAGCTGTCAAAAACTCAAAACTACAGAACTTATTGCCAACTTAAGAACAGTAAAAATTACACTTCCCGAATAGACAAAATTGTCTGTGATAGCTTTTTTATGATTTTGCAATGTCGAATTTGTACTTCTTTGATTGTATATGTTGTTAAAATATCAAAAAATACGAAGACAAGAATAAATAAAGGATTTCTTGTAATTGATATTCTATTATACATTTATAACATTTGAATACGTCTTCGTGGTGACGTCAATTCCCGCACCAACGTTGATTGGTCAAGGATATATACATAACTTGGTGGGAGCCCCTCTCGATTTCGAATAAACGCGACTTCCTCGTGTCAAAACGATTCAGAAGGCTTAGAATAAACGAGTCCCGACTGTACCTTTTTTTTGCTCTACACTTACACTTTTTATATTTTTCTTTCTACTTGCAATTTTTCAACTACACAAATTATTTTTTACAACTGCAGTTTTCAATTTTTGGAACTGTAGAAACAAGCTACAACTACTCACTAAAAAAGGCATGGGTTCGACCTTTGAGGTTCACCCAACCAACTTCCCAACATGGTATAACTATAAACACTTGAATACTGATTATTTATTGTTTCCATATATTTTATGCGAATAATTTTTTTTAATATACATATACATATAATATATACATATATATAATATATATATATAGGGGTGTACCGGAACTGAAATTTTGAGTTCCGGCCGGAACCGGAATTACCGGAATTCACGAAAAAAATCCGGCCGGAATTCCGGCCGGAACCGGAATTTTTTCAAAAAAATTCTGTATGAAATATTAACAAATAAAGAATATAAATAAAAATGTTTTATACATAGGTTACGTTTTATATTAATACAATTAATTATTTCAAATAGTATAGAGGAATGAGGTACATTATTAGTCTACACAATTGTTGTTCCTAATAAAATGTTTATCATACGTTCTTTTCGATTATAAATTATAAAAGTATAACATGGAAGGTGGTAAATCAGATATTTATAAATAATTAAATATATCTAAAATGGGGAATAACTATTATTTTTCCAAAAAAGATCAATAATTAAATATCATTTTTATTACATATCTTGTATTACTAAAAATTTATTTTATGATGGTTAATTAATGTAATCATTTAAATTAAATAGGTATATCTAAAATATAAAGTAAAATTTTGTGTTATGAAGTTTTTACTTCCATCAAAAATAAAATATAAAATTATATTAATGTTTTTTTTTTTACAAAAATACTGTTATTTGAGAATCTCTTATGACCGGTCTCACTGCTCAAACTTATGTCATATAAATATTCGAGTATTTTTCAAACGAGTTATGAAAGCATACACTGGAGGCTTTGTTAAACGTTTAAAAAGGTTAATTTTGATTTGAAAATGGTTATATCTATAATAAACTTGACTTGAAATGTCATAAACTATTATACCTATGATATCTGCATCATTGCCATCAATAATTTTATCAAAAATGTTTACAATATATTCATTTTTGTGTAGTTTTCAGGTTTAGTGGAACTAAAGTATCACTTTGATTAGGACTTAAATTTAGGTAATACTTAACGACTTAAGGAACACAATAGCAATATATAGAAATAAAATTTAAAATTCCGGCGGGGTCCGGCCGGAATTTTCCAGTTCCGGCCGGAACCGGAACCGGAATAAAATCGTAAATTCCGGCCGGACCGGAATTCCGGTACACCCCTATATATATATAATATAATACATATAATACATATACTATAAGCATTTTTAATGGAATATGTCAGAAATAAAACTCACCTTTGTGTTTTGAATATTAGTTTTCTATTATTCCTAATGTCAAGAGGGGGGTGGGCAGTACGAACCTCAAAAATTAAACTTATCTAACTTTACTAGTTCTTAAATTTCAAATTGACTTCAATTTTCTTTAGCTTGATTAATATCGCATTGCTTGTTAAAAAATAAATAAATAGAAATAGAGTGAAATCTCGTTAGTACGTTTTTAAAGGGACCGAAGGAAAACACATACTAACGAGAAAAACGTCCTAAAGAAATATTTTAAAATAGGGTCTTATGGAAGAATGCCGGGACATAAAAAAAACGTACTAACTAGGATCCATTGTACTCACTTTTTATTTTTATTGGCGCCACCACCAATGTTATGAGATAGAGCAGCACTACCAGGACTAGAGGCCCGGGAGTCCCGAGGCAAGAAGTGACCAAGGGCCCCCCAAAAGATATAAAAATAAAAATTGAATACCTTTTTTATGAGCCTCCCTTGCAAATTTAACACAAATATTGATTTTAATTACCTTTTTTTTTGGACGCCAATTTTAATTTCCTAATTTTAATAATTCAAGTTGGCAATGAAAAAAACGGTCATTAAAATCTAAATTTGTGATAAGTGTAACATTTTCAAGTTAGAACCAAATAAAAAAAAAGTTTTACTCTGTTGCGGGGCCCCCCTAGCGTCGGGGGCTCCGGGGCACTGCCCCGGCTGCCCCGGTGGAAGTTACGGTCCTGAGCACTACTGTTGTTAGTAAAATCAGGCAACTTCTTTTACTACCTTTTAGTAATTTTGATGCTATTCGGTTTTTCAGACGATTTCTACATATTAGTCATAAACATAGAGAATGGACAGTGCATTCTGTATTAACACAATGGTGTAACATTTGTTCAAAAAGTGAGAGAGAGATGCAGTGTAGTTTGGAATATACCTATATCTTTTTCTAATATCCTGATTGGTAGCTTATTATAGTTCAGGGTAGTATTTCTGTCAGATATATTTTTGTATATCTATCTTGTGATTTTTGTGCAATAAGTTTTTTATTAGAAAAGTAAATAATATAAACAATAAACATACTATAATGGTTCATATTTCATCGAGGAAATTTAAAAAAAAAACATCAATTGATCTGATAGAAATTTGCAAAATTATGAACGGATATTCCGGGAAAATAACATTTTTGCTACCAAAAATATTAAATATATATTAATAAAAAATAGTTTTAAGTCAATTCCCATGTGGTTGCTACAAAATGATGAGGTGGATTGCTACACTTACAAACAGCACATACAAGATTTACTTCACAAAATTTTAAATATTTTTTTTGATATTACAACAAGATATTAAAATTGGTTAAAAATATTCGAAACTTTAGAAATTATTAATTTAGAAATCAATAATTGTTTCTTTTTTAAATAAAATTTTTTTATAACGTTAATTATTTTAACCTCTTTATATACATATAGTATATCTATGAATATTTTTAATGTTCGGGACCAAGAATGAAATTTTGTTTAAAAAAGGACAAGTATATTCCAAACCTGTTTCTATCTCTTTCTTTTGACACGACTCTGTGTTCGAGTCAGATGCATGGTCCATTCTCTAAGCCTATGATATTAGTCATAAAATTAATCATTCAGAATGTTGTTTCACTAGAATACTATTTTTTTATGTTTTTCGAATATATCAAATTAGTTTTTTTTCCTGAATATAAAAGCAGTTAAATCATTTTTTAATATAAATAAACTGCCCTGGTCGGCACAAGACTTTTTTATACATCACGATACAGAAAAAATTACACTTGCTTATATTACATTAATTGTTGTTTTTGTTAATGTTCGAGATATATTTTAATTCTATTGTATGATTTTATTTCAAACGTTTTTATTATAAATCATTATAATAATTTTACTGTTTAAAAAAATGTTGTTTTGTCAATGGCTTCTTATTTAAGTATTTAATATTTCAACAGTTTAGCACGTTTTAGATATTATTATTTCTATACATCTATTTAATGGACAGTTCTAATAATTAATTATTTTATTTTCATAGATTACTAGATTATTCATATTATTAAAATTATTATTATTTGGTCAATTCATAAAAGATACAAAAAAAGAATAGGACATAAATTATAGAAAATAATGTTCTCTACAACTTTTACTCCAAACATAAATCGGTATATAATTTTTCTGTTTACAAAAATGTTGTTTTGTCAAAGCCTTCTTATTTATTTGATATTTCAACAGTTTAACACGTTTAGATATTATTATTTCTATTCATCTATTTAATTAATTGACAGCTGTAAGAATAAATGATTTTAGTTTCATAGATAACTAGATTATTCATTTTATTTTTATTTTTAAATGAAAAAACTCAAATTATTATTTTTTTGCTCTATTCATAAAAGATGCAAAAAAAAGAATAGAACATAAATTATAGAAAATAATGTTCTCTACAACTTTTATTACAAATATTTTTTTATGTTATGCACCATTTGAAATTAAAAAAAAAATGTTCATAACAAAAATTATAGATAATAATATTCTCTATAACTTGTATCTAAAACATTTTTTTCTAATACGTACCGTTTAAGAAATAATTCAAAAAATTCAAATATTAAAGAAAATCGATTATTTCCTAAAAAAAATTTTTGGGGGAAAAATGAACACAACATGAATTATAGATAAGAGCATTTTCTATAACTTTAATCTAAAACATTATTTTCTACTGCGCACCGTTACAAAAATAATTCGAAAAATTCAAAAATTGACATCAGTAAACATCTGTTTCCGGTTTAGTGATGGTTTTCAAAAATAGGAGTATACAAGAACCTTAAGTTTAAAATTTCATGTCTGTAAGTCTCACTGTTTTGGCTGTAGAGCGTTCACACACACACACACACACACACACACACACACACACACACACACACACACACACACACACACACAGACGTCATTGTCTGACTCACCAAGTGTTGGTCGAAATTAAAGATCTAGATGAGATTACAACTAAAGAAGAAATCTGCAGGGCCTTATGTGAGCAATTTAAAGAAACAAAAATAACAGTTGACGCTGTAAAGAGCTTGCGGAAAGCTTATGGCGACACACAAATTGCAGTCATGAGTCTCCCGGTCGAATTGGCCGGAATAGTTACTTCAGTCGGCAAAGTACGGATCGGTTGGTCAGTATGTCGGGTTCGTCAGAAGGTGACTTTAGTAAGATGCTTCAGATGCCTGGAATACGGGCATATAGCACGAGTATGCAAAGGCGAGTGCGATAGGTCCAAAATGTGCATTAAATGCGGTGAGAGTGGTCATTTTGCTAAATCATGTACTAAACAGCCAAGCTGTATACTCTGCCGTAATAAGAACAACGATAAGGAAAGCCAGCATGTGTTAGGAAGTAATAAATGCTTCGCTTACCAGGAGGCACTACGGTTGGTCCTTGAAAGAAAATGAGATTAATACAGCTAAATCTTAATCATTGTGAAGTAGCTCAAGACCTACTAACGCAGTCCATAGTAGACCTTCGGATTGATGTGGCCATACTCTCGGAGCAGTACCGAAATCTTGAGCACTCATGGGGAAAAGACTCCGTAGGTAAAGCAGCAACCTGGGTCTGTGGTCGACTACCAGTAGAAGACCGGATGAGTGAGCAGCAGTCAGGGTTCCTATGGGTGAAAGTAGCCGGGATATATATTTACAGCTGCTACGCCTCGCCAAACGAACCAATTGAAGAATTCAAGTGCTTCCTAGACAGGTTGGTTACAGACACGAAGGACCGTAACCCTGTGATTATCGCCGGGGATTTTAACGCCTGGTCTGTTGAGTGGGGGAGTGCTGTTACAGATCACCGAGGACAAGCGTTACTAGAGGCCTTCTCTGTACTGGACGTTATTCTTCTAAACAGTGGCAAATCACTGACATTTCGCAGAGCGGGTACAGGCTCAATCATCGACTTGACATTTGCCAGCAGCTGCCTCGTGAAAAAAGGAATCCAGTGGATGGTAAGTGAGCACTATACACATAGTGATCACCAAGCCATACTACTGGAAATACCTGCCAAAATGACGACAACGGCCAGAAATAAACCAACTGCAGCTGGTTGGAAAGTAAGTCATTTTGATAAAGACATCTTCCTAGAAATGATCAAAGACATAGTCATGGTCAATGTGAGCGCAGAGGCTAAGGCTATGGACACGACAGCTATGTTGGTCACAGCATGTGACGCTTCGATGCCAAGACGCAAGAGCCTCCAACATCGTTCACCAGCTTACTGGTGGAATGAAGAGATTGCACAAGTGAGAAGAGAGTGCCTAAGATTCAGACGGCTATATCAACGAGCTCGAGGCAGAAACACCTACACCCAGCTCCAACAAGAATATAGAGAGACCAGGAGCAAACTAAAGTTGGCGATTCGTGCAAGTAAGCGACGATGTTGGAGAGAGCTGTGTAACGAGGTGGACCAAGATCCATGGGGCAGACCATACAAAACTGTCATGGCAAAGCTGAAAAGCTTTTCAATAAAGCCCCCGTCACACCCTGACTTAATGTATAAGATAGTTACGAGTCTTTTTCCTCAACAACAGATGGTTGCTCGAAATGCAATCCTGATGCCCGATAGTGAAATAGTCCCCCTGGTGACAACTGTGGAACTACTGGATGCATGTCGCAAAGTTGGTAATTCCAAAGCGCCTGGGCCAGATAGAATCCCGAACGTTGCCCTCAAATCTGCAATCCAAGCGAGACCTGAGATATTCGTGGATCTCTATAACACGTGTCTACTGGAAGGAGTGTTTCCAGAACGCTGGAAAATACAGAAGTTAGTACTTCTTCCTAAAGGGAAAAAGTCCCCCATGGAGCCGTCGTCGTACCGACCGCTCTGTATGCTGGACACAGCTGGTAAAATACTTGAACGGATCATCTATAACAGACTGGAGAAAGCAGTTGAACACGCCGGGAACCTAGCGCCTCACCAATATGGTTTTAGAAAAGCGCGCTCGACAATAGATGCCATTAACGTTGTTGTCGGCACAGCACGGGAAGCAATAGCGGGTAAACGATGGAAAGGAGGGTCAAAGCAGTACTGCGCAGTCGTAACGCTGGATATAAAAAACGCGTTCAATACCGCGAGATGGGACTGCATCCTCAATAAGCTACTAAGTTTGAGAGTGCCAGCGTACATTCAGCGTACCTTGATCAACTATTTTAAGGATAGAATGCTGTTGTATGATACCGAAGAAGGCCTCAAAGAGTACCGAATTACCGGAGGCGTTCCGCAAGGATCAGTACTTGGTCCCCTATTATGGAACATCATGTACGATGACATCTTAAGGCTCCCCATACCTGAAGAAGCCAAGATCATAGGATTGGCAGATGATGTTGCAATTACCATTGTTGCTAAGCATCTGGAAGAAATCGTTTGCATCTTTGATGAGACAATGACTGTTATACATTCTTGGATGGTGTCGGTTGGTTTAAAACTGGCTGGTCAAAAAACAGAGGCAGTACTGATAACCAGTAGGAAGGAAAGGGAGACTATCACTCTCATGGTAGACGGACACCAGATTACCTCTAAACCATGTATACGTTACTTGGGTGTGTTAATAGATGCGCGATTGTGTTTCAAAGATCATGTAACATACGCTAGCAACAAGGCGGCAACCACAAATGCTGCATTAACGCGAATAATGCCCAACGTAGGTGGCCCGAGGCAGAGCAGAAGAGCACTACTAGCCTCAGTGGGAACATCGGTGCTACTCTATGGTGCATCAATTTGGGCAGAGGCTCTAAAAGTACAATCCTATAGGAGGAAAATGGCGGCAGTATACCGGTTGAGTGCACTGCGAGTTGCATGCGCATATCGCACAGTGTCTGATGATGCTATATGCGTATAGCGAGTATGCTGCCTATTGACATCATGGCAACTGAGAGGCAGATACTTAACCAGCGGCAATATAGAGAGCCGGTCAACAGGAGGAAGGATCGTTGCGGCGAAAGAATGTTAAGCCTAGAACGATGGCAAACAAACTGGGATGAATCATTTAAGGGTAGATGGACCCATCGCCTGATTCCTTGCATTGACAAGTGGGTTAGACGAAGTCATGGAGAGGTGGGCTTCTACCTAACTCAGTTGCTATCAGGGCACGGGTGCTTCAGGGCATATCTCTTTAAATTTAAGAGGGATGAAGCACCTTACTGCCCACACTGCCATGGAGTGCCCGAGGATGCAGAGCATGTATTCTTTGGGTGCCCCCGCTTCGAAGATCTCCGCATGAGACTTCAATCAATACTTTGTATTGATTCTCTAACCCCGGAGAACTTAGTGGACTGCATGTTGGCATCCTCGGGAAAATGGGATGCAGTCAATTCATTCACAACGACGGTACTATTAGAACTCAGGCGAATAGAAAGGGATAGGACTATTCCCTAATACAGCGCGGAAAGGGGGTTAACTCTTTTCTTTCCTTGAGGAAGAGCAATGGCTATGACCTCCCCGCGAAGTAATGCCTAGCGGCGGTTCCGCGGGGAAGTAAGGTCAGCAGAAAAGGTAGGTGGTTTTAGTGGGTAAGAATCCCACACTACTGGGAACCAACTTCTCAGTGCCTTTTGAAGGTTTCCACCGTCCTGAAAAAAAAAAAAAAAAAAAAAAAAAAAAAAAAAAAAAAAAGACGTCATTGAGATATTAGTCGTACGTGATTCAGGGACACTCAATACGTGTAATTCTGTTAAAATCTCGAGTTCAAATAAATAATACAGTAAATTATTTTTTATTTTATTTTATCTTTTCCATTGTAATTATTCTTCAATGGCTTCATAATTATTAAATGCCATACAAATTAATTTTTCGTTGTGTTCAACAAAGATCAATAAATGTTAATTACTATTTAAGATTTTGTAATTCAATACTCATTATTAGACAAAGATTATTGTATTACAACTTTTATTTTGATTTCAATAGAAGTGAATTTTTATTCTGCATTACTGCGTCATTGAAATAATGGTCATACGTAATTCAGGGACCCTCAATACGTGTAATTCCGTTAAAATCGAGTTCGAATTTTTTCATGATCACTATATACTTTATTATATAGTACATTTCATGTATGTATAAAAAGTAAATATTAGTAACTTTTAAATTATGTATACTGCTTTTATCCACTGTAAAATATACGTACAATATTCACAATCATTCCAAGTAGAGCTGGGCGCGGGCCGTGAATTTTTCGGGTCACTTCGGGTCACGGCCGTGACCCGCGTGAACGAGAGCGATTTTCAAATCTTGATCGTGAGGGGGCGTGATCGTGAGTCAAATTAAAACGTGCGTGAGTCCGTGAGTATATTTTGAAGATAATTTTTTTATAAACTTATTTGATCTTTTTTTTAATATCTGAACTAATAATACATAAATATAATAATATTTTAAAACGAATCTTGACATTAAAAAATATAGTATAAAAAATAAATGTTATTTTTTGAAGCACTTTCACATGGTCCGTATTGCCAACTGTATTAGAACGCCAAAAAAAGATTTAAAAATGCATTCTAGCTTTATTTTCTTATTGTTTTGTTTGCTATTACTGTAATAGAATGCAATTTAGATGAAAATAATATGAATATAAAATGTACACAATATATTGCACGTAAAAACATTAATTTTCATCATTTCAAAATTTAATTTACAACAATTAGACTAAATCGGGTCACGAGTGTGACAGCCGTGCGTGATCGGGCGTGACTAAAAAAAAAAATTCGTGAGCGTGCATGATCGTGAATACTTTTTTTGTAACCGTGAGTGAGCGGGCGTGATTAAAAAATTTTCTCCGTGAGCGTGATTTTGAAAAGCCAGTTAAAGTTTTCGGTTCAGTTTCGGTTCGAAGCCCTGATTTTGCTTCCTCGCAATATCGAAGATACGAGAAGCTATGTGATCGTTTCAGATTGAGACAAAAAAATGTTCTCCGATTTCAAAATTTTAAATTGATTTATCCGTTTCACGTCAAGACAAACACTTTTCGTTCCGTGTCGGTCTGTCTGTCCGTGTGTCCGTCTGTCCCTTGAATCCTTGTCACACGCATAACTCATGAACCACTGAACCGATATTATTGAAACTTGGTCGGATGGTTGGGTCTGGCTTGAGGACGGTTCCATTTCAAAATCATCAAAATCGTGTGCAATGTGGAGGGGTGACACCCCAAAATATTTCTTTTTTCAAGTATCTCAAGAACGACACATGTTACGAGAAAATTTTATAAAATAGTTTTTGTAGAGCATTAAATTTCCTATAATATGGGTCTACTACGTTTGTTGTAAAATATTCCCTCATTTATCTCAATTTATTTTAAAAGTTCGTGTTTTGTTTTTCTAAATTGATATTTTCTTGGATATATTAAATGTCATTTTGACGTTTGAAATGTCATTTTGGCTTTTTATATGTTACTTTGACGTTTTAAATGTCATTTTGACATTTGCATAAATTTAGATTTAGATTGAAATTGTCAAAAAATTAAAAATATATGAAAAAATATTCAGGTGCGTTTTAAGAAAAATTTCGCACTAAGATTTTTTAGTAAAATTTGTATAAAAATTAAATGGTTAACCAATGCCAGGCAATTTATCTGAACACTATCGGTTTTAGTGAAATAGCACGAGGAAGCACTGTGCATTTACTTGGCAGATGTTTTTTATACATTACTGCTCTTTACCTAAGCACGCTAGACTGTTGTAAGGTTATTTGTGTAAAATCAGGCAACTCAGTTTCAAACAAGATAAAATCATTGAACGTCACTGCTCCTGAATGGAGGTGTATGTTAGTAAAACGACCGACAGGTAGTACACATATCATCACGCGTTTAAATACCGGATGTTTGATATGCCTCTATGTGTGTGTATGTATGTAACATATGTAATGTCATAGGCAATGCAGTTAGTGCGAAAGATTGCTGCAACTTGTTGCATATGCAACAAGTGTTGCGCTTTTATAAGAGAGTTATTGCAACAGCAGTGATAAATAAAGCGACGGATAGTCAATACAGTGGCGGCACACGTCAAAATAAAAATAATATATTAAATTAAAAAGCATACGGTAACTTTTTATGAATCTTGACTTCTGGGTGTAAGCCGCGTCGATTAGGTCGTGTTATCGGCCAACGTTTCGTCACACATTACAGTGGACATCTTAAGGGCTCTACTAAAAGTGCAGCACTTTTAGATTAAGATACGACCAAATCGACGCAGCTTACACCCAGAAGCCAAGATTCATATCAAGATCACCGCGGTTATAATAATTAATCGTGTTTGTACTTAATTCAACTATATTTTTGAAAAATCCTAAACAATAATTCCGTAGTCCACGCGGGCGAAACCGCGGACAGTACGCGCTAGTAGAGTTGGGCGCAGACCGTGCATTTTTCGTGAGCGGGCGTGATCGTAAGACAAATTAAAACAACCGTACGTGAGTACATTTTTCTTATTAGATCTTTTTTTTTAATATCTGAATTAATAATGCATAAATATAATAATGTTTTATAACGAATTTTGACATTAAAAAATATAGTATATAAAAATAAACGTTATTTTTAGAAGCACTTTTACATGGACAGTATTGCCAACTGTATCAGAACACCAAAAAAAGATTTAAAAATGCATTGTAGCTTTATTTTCTTATTGTTTTGTTTGTTATTACTGTAATAGAATGCAATTTAGAAGAAAATAATATGAATATAAAATATACACAATATATTGCACGTAAAAAACATTAATTTTCGTGAATACTTTTTTTGTAAAAATTACTCACGCGCCCAGCTGTATGCGCTAGTATTCTTAATATATATAAAGCTGAACGTCTGTCTGTCTGTCTATCTGTCCGTTAGTGGGCTTATCACTCGAGAACCACTTATCCGATTTACGTGGTTTCTTTTTTAATTCATAGGTACGTTCTCTGGTCAGGTTATAGGCTATATTTTGTTACGTTAGGTAACATAACAACTAAGCAGTGACGATAATAGTAAATCAAGACGGAAAAAAATTTGCCGTCGGCGTGCTATTTTGCATTACGCTGCCTAAACCGTTCAATATTGAACAAAATATTGTATTAAAGAATTTTGTAGAATCAAAAGATCTACACTAAAGTCAGCGACACCATATGTCTAATTTTTATATTTAAGCCACAATGACTGCTTTTATGTTACAAAAAAAATTAAAAATATTTGGGTTTTGTTTACGTGGAAAACATTAATCCTTATTTTTTAATTATCCTTATTTTTTATTTTTATTTTTTATTATTTTTTATTTTATTTTTATTAATCCTTATTTCATCGTCATAAGTACTTAGTGTAGATATAATTTGCTCTTTACAGAATCCAATTTGGTTTGGTTTAGGAAATAATATAAAATATAAATACAATAACATATTATTCATGGCAATTCGCGCGAACTAAGATGAAGTGTCGCGGGGAGAGGGAAGATTCTGCGCTCGGCCGGCAGTTTTTTTTTTCAATTATTAACTTTTAAATTTAAATAGAATAAAAATTAATTGTTATTTTTGTTCTGATTTGTTTTTTTTAGGTACGTTAGGTTTTGATTAGGTATTAATACGATAATAATTAATCGTGTTTGTACTTAATTCAACTATATTTTTCAAAAATCCTAAATAATAATTCCGTAGTCCACGCGGGCGAAGCCGCGCGGGCCCAGCTAGTTAAATATAAAATGTAGACGTTTTTTGAAGTTTAACGTTTTTGTTATACGTTATTTTGTCGAGTAATTAAAAATTTGGTTTAATACTAATGCTCGTATAATTTCCCTACATTATAACTTACGGTCGCTCTTGAATATTTATTCTAAAGAGGCTTTTGAAATGTTGCTCTTGAATATTTTAAAGAAAATTAAAATAGCGAAGATAAAGAACTTTTGTATATAGAAACTTTACGAAAGAAACGACAGAATAACAAACGATTAATTTAATGATGTTTTATGAAATATTCATTTAAATTAGATATTATTTTCAATAAAATATTTTAATATTACATGAAATTGAGCAAATGAAGCAATTAAAGATGATTAGGATTTATTGAAAAAAACATCTACCAAGTAAATGCACAGTGCTTCCTCGTGCTAAATTCACCAAATGTAGTTAATTATTGAACAATTTAAATAAAAACCGATAGTGTTTATATAAATTGCATGGAATTGGTTAACCATTTAATTTTTATACAATTACTAAAAAATATTAGTTCGAAATTTTTCTTAAAACGCACCTGAATATTTTTTCATATATTTTTAATTTTTTGACAATTTCCATCTAAATCTAAAATGCAAATGTCAAAATGACATTTAAAACGTCAAAATGACATTAATATGTCCAAGCAAATATCAATTTAGAAAAACAAAACACGAATTTTTAAAATAAATTGAGATAAATCTTTGTAAGGGAATATTTTACTACAAATGTTGTAGACCCATATTATAGGAAATTTAATGCTCTACAAAAAATATTCTATAAAATTTTCACGTAACATGTGTCGTTCTTGAGATATCTTGAAAAAAGAAATATTTTGGGGTGTCACCCCTCCCCCTTACACACGATTATGATGATTTTGAAATGGGACCGTCCTCAAGCCAGACCCAACCATTCGACTAAGTTTCAATAATATCGGTTCAGTGGTTTATGAGTAATACGTGTGACAAGGATTCAGGGGACAGACGGACACACACACGGACGGACAGACAGACAGACACGGAACGAAAAGTGTTTGTCTTGACGTGAAACGGAAAGATAAATTTAAAATTTTGAAATCGGAGAACATTTTTTTTGTCTCATTCTAAAACGATCACAAAGCTTCTCGTATCTTCGATATTGCGAGGAAGCAAGTCTGTCTAAAAAATATTAGTAAACAGTGTTATAGTTTGCTTATTTATAAAACAAATAATCATTATATATACATAGGTACATATTATGTATAATTTATAATTATGTATAATATATATATTATGTATTCTCTTAAAATACTTTCAATAATTGCACATTTACAATTCACATTTTGCAATATATTCTATTTTCAGTAAAACAATAAAATACTTGTTTAAATACACACACGTAAAAAATTAAAGGACCACTTAAATTTTTCGAAAAAATTGGTCATTTTCAAAGTAGTGCTGATAGGTCAAATATGATCTTTTTTAACTTACAGGGTATGAAAATTGAAGGAAATTTTATCTTATTTTCGAATTTAGGGGTATTTTTGTGTTGTTAAACTTATTTTTGTGACCAAACCGCGGTTTAATAAAAAATACAAAAATTGATTATTTTTTTTTGTAATTTTGAAAGTTACCCACGGGCATGTTTAGTTTTTTTCCAAAATTTCAAAGTGACCATTTTGTAGGAAATTTTTTCAGCTTCAAAACGCTTTTTCAAAGTTGTTTTATAATTTTTTGGTGTTGCGATATTCGAGTTTGAATGAAAAAAGTACCAAAAAATTTTAAACGAACACAAAGGGTCTAATGTTGGTCACACAGAAAAAAAAAAGAATATTAAAGCACAATGTTTAATTTTAACTTAACCCTTCAAATACGAAAACCGAAAAACAAAACGATGTTCGAATTTAAATAATTCTGTAAAATTTTTTAATCATAGATCTAATGTTTAAAATGTACCCAGAAATAATGTTCTATCAAATAATACGAAAATTAGACTTACTACCTTCTATGTGAACCAAGGTTTCAGTAAAAAAATTTTAATTTGGCTGAGAAATCGCATTTTGAATTTTTTGTATACGTTTAGGACTTGACCGTACTTTTTATAACAAGTTTTTCTTTGGGATTTTTTTTTTTCAAAAAACAATCAATTTTTGAGAAAAATCGTAAGAGGGAAAAAGTTTTTTTTTCTTGTTAAAGAATATTCGTAATTTTTTTCAGATGTTTTATATCAATATTGTGGGATCAAGTTTATTTTTAATAGGGTACTTTTTCATTCAAACTTGAATATCTCGGCATCAAAAAATGTAACAATCATTTAAAAAAAAGCATTTTGAAGCTGAGAAAATTTACTAAATGATGAATATTATGGAATTAAAAAAAATTTAGACATCCCCGTGTGAAACTTCCATCATTGCAAAAAATTTCAATTTTTTAATTTTTAGTCAACTGCGTGTGGTCATGAAAAAATGTTCAACAACATATGAAAGACTCTTGATTTCGATAGTTAAATTTTTTTATTTTTTTGTTAAGTTATAGAAATTTCACACGGGGATGTATGATTATTAGAGATTGGAAAAATAGTTTTTCAACTATTGCGCAAAATGCAACTATTGTAATTTGTATAACATATCTCCATTGATTTCAGAAAACTGGTTTGATTAAACCCAATTTGAAATCAACTATTTGCAACTATTTTACCTTTCCAACTATTTTTAAACTATTTGCTTTTTTATCAAACGTTACAAATTTTGCATTGAAAAAAATCATTCAAATAATTCTAATTATTAATATTGATTTTTTTGGTAACAATAAGTAATAGGCCGTTAAAAATATTATACGAGTTTATAGAAAATAAACATTATATGTATTTCCTACTGGAAAAACGGAGAAACTGTGGTTTCTTAGTCACTTAAACTAAAAACACTTTTTACTACGTTGACTTCACTAATTTATCGATTAAATCGAAAAAAAAATTATTATAGTAAAAAAATTTGTAACTATTTTGATTAAAAATAACTATTTACCAACTATGTTATTTTACGAAAAAAAAATCAACTATATAGTAACTATTTCATTTAAAATAACAACTATTTTTCCAATCTCTAATGATTATTATAAATGTTTAAAAAATTAAAATACTAAATTCATTTATATTTTATTAAGCCCTACTATTTTTCTTTCAGCTTCTGGGTGTAAGCACTGTCAATCATACAAAATTTGTAAACCCCTAAAAAAGTAAAAACGAATAAATTTAAAACAAAAAAATACCTATAACAGCCTCGTAATTAAAAACGCTATATTAATTGCTTGCCAGCTCACGTTACGTATATTTTTTAACGCGATTGTGTTTATTATTTATTTGTTTGAATCCTCACAAGAAATAAATTCGCAATTAGTAAAATGGTCACGATCAGATTTCATTCACGAAATGTCAACGTGATCCATTATTATGAGAGCAATTTTGTCTGGCCATGGGCAAAAGTAAATTTAAAATAGCACTTTAATATCTGTACCGTACGTGCTACATTTCCAGCTATTTCAATCAGTAGAATTACTCTCAGTTGTCAATGTGACTTCAATCATTTTTGTACCATAGTCAGTGGCGTAGTAAGAACAATTTTCGGGAAGGGGGGGGGGGGGGATAAATACCAGGGCTTCGAACCGTTATTTTTTTCGTTTCGGTTTTCGTTCTGGTTCGAGCAAAAAAACATATTTCGGTTCAGTTCCGCAAAAAATAACGGTTTTTTCGGTTTTCGGTTCAGCTCCGAGTGATTTATTAAAAAAAAATTACCTGTATTAAAAAAAATGTTCTACCATAATTTAGAATATTTTATGGTACTTGTATGATAGTCCGAACGGCAATTGAAGTGGGAAATAAGATCATGTTAACGCGCGTATTTTAACATGTACTAAACCGTAAAAACCGATATTTTTATTCTGGGAAGAAAACGTCCTATTTTTGAAAACGATCTTTCAACCGGATACGGATGTTTACCTACGTCGATTTTTGAATTTTTCGAATTACTCAGAAACAGTGCGAAATAGAGAAAAATGGTGAAGTTAAAAACTGTAGGTAATATCTATATCTAGAATTTATGTTCTATTCATTTTTTTGTAAAAACGAATTTTTGGAAAACAAATTTTTATTATAATTCAAATGGTTCATAACAGAGGAGAAATATCTGCCATGAGTGTCAAGTGTCATGGGACTTTCTTACATATAAGAAAGTAATACATATATTACATAGATTGAACAGTGTGTGTGTTTGTCATAGGTACCATGGGACTTTCTTATACTGAGAGTGAACAGTGTAGGTGAATCTAAATAATTACATAAAAAAATTCTTTCTGGCTAAATCATAAATGTTGGAAAAAAATGTATGCGGGGAATAAATTATAGATAATAACATACTCGACAGTTTTTATCTAAAACATTTTTTTTTCAAAAATAATTCGAAAATTCAAAAATTTACAAGAGTAAACATCCGTTTTCAGTTATTACGTTAAAAAAAATCATTTGTTATATAATGTAGAGAATTATGTTACTTATGTGTATATTATTCATTTTATTTTATCTTGTTAATTTGTCAGAAATGTTTTAAGAAAATAAAAATCACGTACACTATTCACTGTTAGGATTACGTATAAGAAAGTCCCGTGGTTCCCAAGGCAGATATTTTTTTTTGGTCACGTTAATTGAAATTCATTTATTAAATAAAAAGTTTGGATTAGGTAAATAAAAACTTGAAGACCCTTTTTAGACGCACTACTAATTAAAATAAAAGAAACTAAAGAATATGCCGCCCTAGGCCATGACCCACATGGCCCCATGGTAAATACGCCACTGGAACTGATGTTTTCTCAAAACATACATTTTTAAAGAAAACTGAATATTTCTTACTACGCCACTGACCAGAGTGCATGCATAAAATTAAATTAATCATTTATTAAACAATGATTGTCTCAATTATTTGATTAAATAGACTTAAGGGGTTACATCTAATGTATTTTTTAATTTTTTTATAGGCTTAAATAATGTATAAACATTTAAAAAATTATATTCAAAAGGAATTATTAGCTAAAAAATGTTTTTTAATTTTTAGAGCTTACTTTCCAAAGTGTCTCTGAACAAACGAAACAACCTAGATCAGCGGTCACCAAACTACGGAAAATGTTGAACCAAATGACGTTTTTTTTTTTTTTTTGATCATATAATAATTTTCAATCGTGAGACCTTTTTTTTTTCTTTTTTTTAGTCAATAAAAGTCATAATTAACAAAATTTTTTGCTTTTTCCATCATAAAAATTTCGCATATTTTTTGGAATATCAAAACCCCCCCCGAAATTTTTTCTTACTACGCCACTGCTCCAAAGGTTTGCATCCGGCCCCTGGTTTTTTTATATAAATATTTTTTAATATAATAATAGTGACGTTAAATATAAATTTTTATTAATTGTATTTTATTGTTATTTATTATATTTTAGCCTGACGATGATTCTGTGAATCGAAAGCTTGCGATTACCTTTTCTTAAATAAATTTTGATGTTTAAACAAACAAGTTTGTTTTTATAAATATTTTTTATACATATAAGAAATATTAAGGATTTGATGTAAATATGTGTATTTATCTACATTTGAATAGATATTTTCCATTATTTTCGATATATATACTCTATTTACATAACTAATTGCACATGTAAATTAATGTTCTAATAGGATTCCAATAAGAATATTTTTCGTCCGGCCCCCCATGTTAAAAAAAAATTTGTGGTGATGGTGAAAGTGGTGAAAAATGAGTGATAATGAATATATGGTAATGTAAATGGACACTGTAATTCGGTCTCAAGACAAAACAGAAGCAAAATAAACAACCGAAAACTGCCAAACCGACATAGTCTCGAAAAAATTCTATGGCTGTTTAGGCACGTATAACAACAAACATACTGAAATACATTTTTCATTATTTGTATTGTAGAATATTTATGCTAAGTTTCAAGTAAATCCGACAAAAAAAAAACTTTACACTCCTTTTTATTCCCTTAGGGGTTGAATTTCGAAAAATCCTTTCTTTCCGATCATAATCACGTCAATTGGTATCCCAACGAATTCAATAGCATTTTTTATTTACGAAATTTCGTGAACGTAAAAAATGACACTCACATTCGTACACACACACACACACACACACATCTTTCTGAAAATAGTGTAAATATACTATAGTGACCTTAAAACATACAAATATGTTGAAATTTTTAATTTTAATATTCGGACCGATTACAATAACATCCAGTTGAGAAGTTAATAAACAAAGTATATTTTTGTGTATTTTGTATCATATAATCTTTTACAAGAACCCAACTCAGGAAAAAATTAAAAAACAAAAAAATACTTGATAAAAATCGGCGGGCCTACTGGTGGTGTAGTAAGAAAAAAATTCGGAGGGGGGGGGGGGATAATTATATGAGTTAAATTATTTGAAGGTATTTTGAACTGTTTTTTTCTCAAAACATACGTTTTTTAAGAACACTGAATATTTCGAGGGGGGGGTGTCGTCCCCCCCCGTTACTACGCCACTGCCTCATACACCCCTGGTCTAAATTATTATTATTTGATACTGGAAATCGATAGCATAATACCAATCCCTGTATCAAATTTCATAACTGTAGCACAATGGGTTCTCTAGATATTAAATAAACACTAATTTTGGGTAAAAGACTGTAGCTCCCTCACGAACAATTTCCGGACATAGGCATAGGTTTAAAATTACATCCTCGATCTACTGTTAAATTTTTTACACTATACCTTTTACAGTATAAATTCACACTTATAAAACATAATTTCACATTATCAAAAACATATTTCACACAAATTAAATCTAATTTCACACTAATGAAATATGATTTCCCACAAATGAAATATAATTTCACATTAATGAAATCTGATTTCGCACAAATGAAAAGAGAATTCACATATACGAAAAATAATTTATTAGTTGCGAAAATAATTTCTACAAATTAATACAGATTTGAATGTTTTTTATTCCTTAATATTATGTATACAGGATGGGGCATTTAAAGTGTTACAGATTATTATCTCAGAACCATCGCATATTTGAAAAAAATGTTTCAACCAAAAAATGTTTGGTTGTGAGGGGGTAATCGAATAGTAATATTTATTTGTTATTTTAACGTGGCCTTCAAGGATTTTGAAGGTCAACATCATTTTTTTAAATAGGAACCTATATTTTTTATTTAGTAATCTTATTCTACGTGAAAAAAATACGAATCTTTCATTGTAAATTTTTTTTTATCAATCTAATCTTTCCAAGATATCTAACAAAATAATTCGAGATTTTGAACTTTCGAGAATTTTTTACTCAAAAACCTAAACTTTAGAAAAAAAGTACGAGATACAAAAAATGTTTATTATGGTCTAATAAATCTTGGAGAGTTATTTGAAAAATTAAAAAACTTTTTAAAATTCTATTTATTTTATTTTAGCAAAAATAAAAAAAATACGAAATGTTAATAAAAATTCTAAAATAATTCTACAAGTTTCAGAAGACCAAAATAAACATTTTTTGTATTTTGTACTTTTTCTCTAAAATTGATGATTTCTGAGTAAAAAAATCTTGAATGTTCAAAATTTCGAAATTATTTTGTTAGATATCTTATAAAGTTTAGGTCGTACAAAAAAAAAGTTTTCAATGAAAGATTCGTGTTTTTTACGTAGAATAAGATTACTAAATAAATAATAAGGTTCCTATTTAAAAAAATGATGTTGACCTTCAAATATCCTTGAAGGTCACGTTAAAATAACAAATAAATATTACTATTCAATTACCACCTCACAACCAAACATTTTTTGGTTGAAACATTTTTTTCAAATATGCGATGGTTCTGAGATAATAATCTGTAACACTTTAAATGCCCCACCCTGTATACATAATATTAAGGAATAAAAAACATTCAAATCTGTATTAATTTGTAGAAATTATTTTCGCAACTAATAAATTATTTTTCGTATATGTGAATTCTCTTTTCATTTGTGCGAATGTGAAATTATGTTTCATAAGTGTGAATTTATACTGTAAAAGGTATAGTTGTAAATCAGCCTGTATAGGTATATGTCACGAAACAATCATATTAGTTTGATGCTCCGTTCAAAGCGCTTATTAGCTAACAAATGTTATTCAATTTCTCTATAAGAGGAACATAATTGTATTAATAAATTACAAGCAACACATTACATACATTACGTGACTGAAGGAACGAGTCGATTAATTAAAGACAGTAAATATTAACTTCTGAACAGGATATGAAACAAAAAAACATCTGCCAAGTAAATGCACAGTGCTTCTTCGTGCTAAATTCACAAAAGATAGTTAATTATTCAACAATTTAAATAAAAACCAATAATGTTTATATAAATTGCCTGGAATTGGTTAACCATTTAATTTTTAAACAAATTTACTAAAAAATATTAGTTCTAAATTTTTCTTAAAACGCACCTGAATATTTTTTCATATATTTTTAATTTTTTGACAATTTCAATCTAAATCTAAATTTATGCAAATGTTAAAATGACATTTAAAACGTCAAAATGACATTTAAAATGCCAAAATGATATTTAAAACGTCAAAGTGACATTTAAAACGTCAAAACAAGCAAATATAAATTTAGAAAAACAAAACAAGAATTTTTAAAATAAATTAAGATAAATCTTTATACGATTAAAATGAATATTTCGGGGGAGGGGGGGGGGTCGTTTTTACGAAAAAATGAATAGAACATAAATGATAGATTTTTATATTACCTACAGTTTTTAACTTGACCATTTTTCTCTATTTCGCACTGTTTCAGAGCAATTCGAAAAATTCAAAAATCGACATAGGTAAACAACCGTATCCGGTTGAAAGATCGTTTTCAAAAATAGGACGTTTTCTTCCCAGACAAAAATTAATCTTAAATATAAAATTTCATCCTTCTACGATTTGTCGTATTTGACTTACAGCGCTTACAGACAGACAGACTGACAGACGGACACACAGACATCATGGCGAAAATAGTCAAAATGGATTAAGGGAAGGTCAAAATGGATAATTCCATCAAAATACAAATCTGTGTTTCAGTTAGTAAATAATTTAAAAATATTATTACAATATTTATCTTTATGCGCAACTCAAACATTTTAACCAAAAATCAAAAATAGCATTTACTATTAATTTACACTCTCAATTATAAAACTATAATACCTCTACGTCTTATTTTCTTGTATTTTAGTCGATATTTGTATGACGAGTTGAAGTTCACTGCAGGAAATTTCACTAAAAAATTTTGAATTTTTTATTTCGTTAAAAGTATGTTTATTGTATAGAAAATTACGTGAAAAGTTGAAATTTTCAAACCGCAGGTCTGTATCTCAAACCGTTCTTGAGATATAGCCTCTCAAAGTTTCAGTTTTTTCAAAATTTTAAAGGAAAATGGCTCTAACTTTTGAACGGATACTCGGAATTGATTTTAATAGACGGATTTGGAATCAACGTGTCAAAATCTATATAATGACATGTATGTATAATACCTTAAAACTCGAAAAAACAAAATTTCGCGAAAAATCGAAAAAATTCAAAAAAATGTCGTATTTTGACCAAATTTTTTTGGTCGGATTTTAAAGTATTATACATGTCATTATATAGATTTTAACACGCTGATTTCAAATCCGTCAACTAAAATCAATTCCGACCACCCGTTCAATAGTTCTGACCTTTTTTCTGCAAAATTTTGAAAAAACTATAACTTTGAGAGGCTATATCTCGAGAACGCACTATGGGCCAGGAGACCCTGTTCTATGGCCAAAAGTCCAGAAGTTATCCGATTTAATTAAAATTCATTTTATAAGGGTTTTTTGGGACGCTGATTTCAAATTTTTAATAAAAATTCAAAAATTCAAAATGGCGGAACTAATATGGCGACTAATATATTTCAAAAGTTGTCCGATTTAAATAAAATTCATTTTATAAGGTTCTATTGGAACACTGATTTCAAATTTTTTATAAAAATTTAAAAATTCAAAATGGCGGATTCAATATGGCGACCAATATATTTCAAAAGTTATCCGATTTAAATAAAATTCATTTTATAAGGTTTTATTAGGACACTGATTTCAAATTTTTTATAAAAATTTAAAATTTTAAAATGGCGGATATAATATGGCGACTAATATATTTCAAAAGTTGTCCGATTTAAATAAAATTCATTTTATAAGGTTCTATTGGAACACTGATTTCAAATTTTTTATAAAAATTTAAAAATTCAAAATGGCGGATTCAATATGGCGACCAATATATTTCAAAAGTTATCCGATTTAAATAAAACTCATTTTATAAGGTTTTATTAGGACACTGATTTCAAATTTTTTATAAAAATTTAAAAATTTAAAATGGCGGATACAATATGGCGACCAATATATTTCAAAAGTTATCCAATTGAAATAAATTTAATTTTATGAGCACGCGGTGTAAACAAATAACAATCTAAATACAAGTAATCTCCTTATAACAATCCACAACAAAGTTTCGCTCTAACACTGAATGAAACTAAAAATTGCATAAACTAACCCCCTGACTACCCCTGCCATTAGGGGTTGAGTGTCGATTTTTTATTTTTATTGAAGACTGTTTTGTCCAAATTCACCTGTATAACTAAAGCAACTATACAGATAAACATATCAAAAACCCACCCTCGACCACCTCTTACGCTATTAGGGGTTGAATGTTGAAATTTTTATTTTAATTGAATATTATTATATTTTCTCCGAATTTACCTTAATATCGCAAAAAAGTATGTAGATAAATATATCAAAATTTTAAAAATTTAACACCAATAACCCCCCCCCCCCCTCCTTCCATCTCTTAGGGGTTGAATTGTCGAAAATGCTATTTGTCTTATACAATTTGTGTGCAATGTTTCAATCGAGTGAATACAAACACATTTTTTTCGTTATATAAACTTTTCCACCCCCTTGCACCCCTTAGGAGTTTAATTTTGGGAAATACTTAAATACTAGTTTCATTATTTGTATTATAGAGTATTCATTTTAAGTTTCAAGTAAATCCAACCAAAAAATATTTTCCCATACAAAATTTTACACCCCTTTTTTCTCCGTAGGGGTTGAATTTAGAAAAATCTTTTCTTAATGGGTGCTTAGATCATAAAAGGAAGACACCCCTCAAATTTCACGGTCCAGAGAAAGTTTGTACACTCGTAGTACTATATTCGTTTATACAATGTGAAATAAATATGTACAATAATGTACATATCATTCTTGTACGTTTAGAAGAGTTTCACAGTCAAGCAAATGAAAACGGGCAAAAAGGGGCAGATCTAGGCTGAAGTGCACATCCTAGAGAAGACATCTGTGAATCTTATTACTTAATACAAGGCGGTATCTTTCGGTATTCGCAATCGGCAGCAGGTGCTTTATTGAAAAATCTTGTTTTTTTATACTAAAAATGTGGTTTTACTTCAGTAAAACTGAAAATAACGCATTCATGTGACATTTAAAATTATTTTTGAACTTCCACGAATGAAATAATCCAAATATACGGCTTGGAATTTATGACTTTACAATAAATATTACATTTTACAAACGACAGTAACATAATTTTTTTTTATACATTTTTCAACTTTGCGCCCCTGTCATTTGAACAGGAATTGATTAATCAATATGGAATTGTCATCATAACTACTTCAATTAATACTGAATTAAGTGGTCTAAATCGTTTTCTCAAAATCGAAAGTAGACTTTTGGCCACAGAACAGGGTCTCCTGGCCCATAGTGGAACGGTTTGAGATACAGACGTGCGGTTTGAAAATTTCAACTTTTCACGTCATCAAAAATTCGAAATTTTTTAGTGAAATTTCCTTACAACTCGTCATACAAATATTAACCAAAATACAAGAAAATAAGATGTAGAATCATTTAGTTACATAACTAGTTTTTTTGTTAATAGGAGGGGGAGGATTGACAAAATATGCTTCCTTTATTAAAAACTTCACGCCTCGCCACTGACTTATACTGCATGTATATTTCATAAACATGGGTATAAGAAAGTAAAAATCGTATAACAGTTAGAAAGTATAAAGGGATGAGGAGGAATTTTGTGATTGGCAGCATTCCCCCACTGGAGACCACTTTCCTACAGAGTAAATGAAAACTACGGTTATCTCAGAAGCACCGTCGGTTCGATTCTGGGGATCTGACACATTCATGTAATATTCATTCATGATTAGGTGCCTATGTTCTTTTTTTTAGCACGTTCGTTTTAGACATATTGATAGTTTTATTTATTATGTTCGTTGTGGAATTTTCTTTGCAATTCATTTCTTATACGTCAATAGTCTACAGCAGGGGTCTCCAACTTTTTTATACCTAAGAGAACATTCTATTAGGTTGTTGCAAAAATAATGCACGTTTTTTATTATGAACTTTAAACTTCTACCGGGTGGTCTATTTAAATTGAGACAAGTAAATATTTCGAAAACTAAAGAATTTCAGAGAAAATGTTTGATACAAAAGTTGCAGGGTTAGGAGGGGGAAAACTAATGAATGTAAAAAAATTGAACATGAATTATTTTTAGTTTCATTTTTTCTAGAAGATTAATTTCAGATATTTTTAACAAAAAAAAATATATATTTAAAAAAATTAAAATCGGGATTTAAAAAAAAACTTTTTAGACAAAAGTTATTTCCTTTTTGTTGTAGAATACGAATATGTAAAAAAATATATATTTCCATTTAAAAAAATGAAGTTGACCTCAAAATGACCTTAAAACATACTCTCAAGTTCAAATTTTTTACATTCATTAGTTTTCCCCCTCCTAACCCTGCAACTTTTGTACCAAACATTTTCTCTAAAAATTCTTGGTTTTTAAAATATTTACTTGTCTCAATTTAAATAGACCACCCGGTATATTAAGCTATTTAACAAAAAATGTATGCATTTCGTCAATTTGTTGTCAATACCTTTCTGCTGTAATTGTTTCACCAGGGTTTAAGAAGTTATAGTGGATTAATCCCTGTACAGACCACCAAACGGTCACCATTGTCTTCTTTGGATGCAAACTTGGCTTTGGAAAGTGTTTAGGAGCTTCAGATTTATTTAACCACTGCCCTGAACGTCTCCTATTGTTATACAAAATCAATTTTTCATCGTACATTACAATACGTTCCAAAAATGGATCGTTTTTGTTGCGTACAAGAAACATAGAATAAATTTTGTATCGACGATTTTTGTAATTTTCGCTTAATTCGTGTGCACCCATTTATCAAGCTTTTTTGTTTTGCCAATCGTAGTTAAATGCCATGAAATGGTTCTTGGGTCTACTTGTAGCTCTTCAGCAAGTTCTCGAACAGTTGTATACGAGTTAGCTTCCACTATAGCTTTCAACATGTCGTTATCAACAGCAGAAGGACGTCCGCGATCCTCTTGGTCTTCCAAATTTACTTCACCTACACGAAATTTTTGAAACCGTGGTGACTGCGGGCATAGGGTTCCCCCAACCCTATGCCCGCAGGCACCTCGCCCTTGTATATAGGATGTCTCAAAATTCACATCCTTTTTATGATCAACAAAAAAAAAAACATTTAAGCGTACCTTTATTTTCGACATAAGGAGTGATTGAGGCATACCTACTTTAGTCATACCCCATATACATACATAAGAGCCTCATTAAGAGTGATTAGGGCGTATCTAATTTAGGCATACCCCATCGTTACCTCCTAAGAACTCCATGTGATTAGGTTATCCCCATGAAAAATTCTAGTCGGGTTATCGAAATATATTTTGATATTTTAATATATTATACTTTAGTATAGGTGCCAGCTGCAAAATCGGTGTAGATTTAACAACCGTCTGCCGTTGTGGTTGCTTTGAAGTACTCACTCAGACAAAGCTCGGACGATGAGTTCGGTCCACCAGCTTGTAGGGATTTAATAGATAGGGCCCACGAAAACATTACATTAATCATAAAATAAAAAATTAAAAAAATTAAAATTAAAACTTCCTCTTGGGCAGGGCTGCTGGTGAATAGCATAAATAAAAACTTCTGCCATGGGTATATATCTATTTTATAGTTCATAACAAAGGCATACACCGCGCGGCAGAAATTTTCATTCGGTATTTTAGATTTTATAGCATTTTTAAGATTAGGGCCCAATTATGGCCATTTGTAGGCCTTATAGCACCGATGTCCCTACATAAAAAATTATGTCATTATGTTTTTATGTAAGTATACGTCTAAATAAACATTTTGCATCAGGTCTGGTCCGGTTGTTATCTGATTTTTTTGGGTCGAAATTTTGAGGGGCCCCTGTAATTAAGCCCCTACGTAAAAATTTCTTCCATATATCCAAAACATCTTTAATTGGGATCTACTATAAGCAACCGTCTCATTCAAACGGTTATGTGATTTTTTGTGCGTATTTTTCGTGGGCCCTATCTATTAAATCCCTACAAGCTGGTGGACCGGACTCATCGTCCGAGCTTTGTCTGAGTGAGTACTTCAAAAAAACCACAACGGCAGACGGTTGTTAAATCTACACCGATTTTGCAGCTGGCTCCTATACTATTATACTTGACTAGATAATGAACATTTTTGACCAATCTGAAGGTTCTGTCGTTAATAGTTCCAAAGTACTATGTCACCACACAATAAACGTTTAAACGAATTATATTTACAATGTAATAAATAATAATTATTAACAATTTATTTCTCAGCAGTTTTAAAAATCATGTTCGATCGTTTTACTAATACATATGATTGATCTTTTATTTATATATAATTCATGAACCCCGTGTATTTGAATCAATAAAATAAATTCACGTAACACGATATGAAATTCAAATTTATTGCAGCTTATTTTAGATATTGAGCAATAAAAAATTTATATCAACAATGACATTGAAGAAGTAAGTAAGAGATTAGATTAAATTCCAATAAATAATATAGAAAATAAATAGATAACTTATTTATTTATTTAATTCTTTGAAGCGAATGACTAGGTAATTGTTTATCATATCTATATAGAAAATGTGTGATAATGAGGTTTAATTTTTAATTATTCTTATCGTAGTCCAGCGTTTCTCAACATTTTAGTATATGCGACCCAATTTTCAATCACAATAGGCATAATGCCAGTAACAAAGTATCACTGAAATTATGATTTTAAATAATGAAATAAGTTAAAAAGATTCTAAAAAATGTATTTATTTTTTTAAGATATCTCAAGAACGATATATGTTTCGTGAAAATTTTATAGAATATTTTTTGTAGAGCATTAAATTTCCTATAAAATGGGTCTACAACGTTTGTTGTAAAATATTTCCTTACAAAGATTTATCTTAATTTATTTTAAAAATTAGTGTTTTATTTTTCTAAATTGATATTTGCTTGGACGTATTAAATATCGTTTTGACGTTTTAAATGTCATTTTGACGTTTGCATAAATTTAGATTTAGATTGAAATTGTCAATAAATTAAAAATATACGAAAAAATAATCAGGTTCGTTTTAAGAAAAATTTCGAACTAGTATTTTTTAGTAAAATTGTATAAAAATTAAATGGTTAACCAATTCCAGGCAATTTAACTAAACACTATCGGTTTTTATTTAAATTGTTCAATAATTGACTACCTTTGGCGAATTTAGCACGAGGAAGCACTGTGCATTTACTTGACAGATGTTTTTTTCTCGATATGCTCGCACCCCCCATTTCGTTTTTTCACGCCCCCCTAAGGGGGCACGACCCACAGGTTGAGAATCGCTGTCGTAGTCTATGAAATTACTTTAGTGATTAATTAATTATATTATTAATGCTACATACTAAAAATATGAATCATCATGTATTACATGGGCTGAAAAATCTTTGGCCTGACAAACAGATTGCGACATAAACAAAAAATCCTTATGCTAAAGATTAAAAATTTCTTCTGAAATGGCTTCAGAAATACTTGCCTAAACGATTAACTTTCCAAAAAGCTCCATAATTCTAATAATTTTACATAATAACAACATTATTTTACAAAATATACTCACTAACCACGGTGCTCTGGAAACCAACTTAAATAAAAATATCTGCCTTGGGAACCACGGGACTTTTTTATACGTAATCCTAACAGTGAATAGTATACGTGATTCTTATTTTATTAAAACATTTCAGACAAACTAACAAGATAGAATAAAATGAATAATATAGGTAATAATATTATTTTCTCCATTATAGTATAACAAGTGATTTTTTTTAACGTTATAACTGAAAACGAATGTTTACTCTTGTAAATTTTTGGATTTTTGAATTATTTTTGAAATAAGAAAAAAATGTTTTAGATAAAAAATGTCGAGTATGTTATTATCTATAATTTATTCCCCATGCATTTTTTTCCAACATTTATGATTTAGCCAGAAATAATTTTTTTATGTAATTATTTAGATTCACCTACACAGTTCACTCTCAGTATTACGTATAAGAAAGTCCCATGTTACCAACGGCAAATACACACACTGTTCAATCTCTGTAATACGTATAAGAAAGTCCCATGACACTCATGGCAGATATTTCTCCTCTGTTATGAACCATTTAAATTATAATATTTTTTTTTTTTTTAAATTCGTTTTTACAAAAAAATGAATAGAACATAAATTATAGATATAGATATTACCTACATTTTTTAACTTGACCATTTTTCTCTATTTTGCACTGTTTCAGAGTAATTCGAAAAATTAAAAAATCGACGTAGGTAAACATCCGTATCCGGTTGAAAGATCGTTTTCAAAAATAGGACGTTTTCTTCCCAGCCAAAAATTAATCTTAAATATAAAATATCAGCCTTCTACGATTTGTCGTATTTGAGTTACAGCGCTTACAGACAGATGGACAGACAGACAGACAGACAGACAGACAGACGGACACACAGACATCATGGCGAAAATAGTCAGAATGGATGGAGTTCGAAAAAAATCGGCTTCACTATACTTACTTATACTAATGTATATTTCATATTCATGGTATAAGAAAGTAAAAATTGATTACCTCTGATTTTTTTATATGTACATTCAATTCTTTAGTATGTATGGAACATTTTAAGACCAAAAAGAAAAAAATCGCCTTAGCGCTTTTTTAATAATTCATAAAACAAAAAATACATAAATCTTGTACAGGTCAGAACGCAAGTTTTTGTATTATTTATTGTTTATTAGTTTTTTTTCTACAAAATAAAAATAAAAAATATAAAATTATTGGGATTCGAACTCGGGACCCATTGTTTATAAGAACTTTTATAATTTTTTGTAAATTTTGAAATATAAACCAAACGGTATTTTATATCGAAAAATCACAATAGATACAATAATTTGCTTTTATTAAGTAAATTACAAAACATATTTGATATTATCGACCCGATAATTAATACCCGAGATATGAATTATTTTCAATTTTGAACGGCCGCCATTTTGAAATTAATAAAGGAATTTCGCTAACTAACGAACTTAACTGAGGTATTTACAAAATCGATTTTTCTACCAAGATTCAAAAAGATCGGAAGAATACCTGAAAGGCTAGAGAGTCCGCAAGAAAAAGGTCTTATAATAAAATTGAAAATAGTGTTCATATCTCGAGTACTTACTAATTATTGGATAGATAATATCAAATACTCGTATGTTTTAGAATCCTCTCAATAAAACCAAATTATTGTATCTCTTGTGATTTTTCGATATAAAGTACCGTTTGGTTGATATTTTAAAATTTATAAAAAATTATAACAAATCTTGTAAACTAAGAGTCCCGAATTCGAATCCCAATATGTGTTTATTTTTGGCAACCTATAAAATAATCCGTTAAATCTTTATTTATAAAAACTTAAATATTATCAATTTTTTGTCATGGAGTTAGTCGATTTGTCTTGTGAGTAATATCACTTTGTATTTATAAAAAACTGTTTGAAGAGACCATCTGCTACAATTTTGATTAAAAAGTTTTTATTTGAAAACCCTTAGTTCTTGAATAATATTAACAAATATCTCTTTAGTAATGAATAATTCAGAGAACCTCTGATTGTTATAACCAAAATAATTTTTTATGAGTGCAACAGTATCACCTAAACATGTTCCCATTTGTACAAAAATAAATATAACCCACTAGAAATATTCGGCCGTTCGAAGCTGTTTATGGAGGGGTTCCCCTCCTTCATAATTAAAAAAAAAACATCTGCCATTTAAATGCACAGTGCTTCCTCGTGCTAAATTAACCAAAGGTAGTTAATTATTCAACAATTTAAATAAAAACCGATAGTGTTTAGATAAATTGCCTGGAATTGGTTAACCATTTAATTTTTATACAATTTTACTAAAAAATATTAGTTAGAAATTTTTCTCAAGACACACCTGATTATTCATCTTGTTTTTAATCATAGAACAAGAATATAAACTTATTTTGTGTAATTTGAAGCATCCATATTAAGTAAAAAGTATATTTTTGTCTATTTTATATCATATAATCTACTACAAGAATCCAACTCAGGAAAAAATTGAAGAACGAAAAAATTCTTGATAAAAATCGGCGGGCCCACTGGGCCATACACCTCTGATTAAAAATGATTATTATTTGATACTCGAAATCGATAACATTTATTAATACCAATCCCTGTATCAAATTTCATATCTATAGCTCAATGGGTTCTCTAGATATTAAATAAACACTAATTTTAGGTAAAAGACTGTAGCTCCCTCACGAAGAATTTCCGGACATAGGTTCACATAAAGTTTTTTGCTTAAAATTATACCCTTGATCTAATGTTAAATTTTTTTACACTAGTTTTAAATCACTCTGTGTATCAATATTAAAATGAATTTTATACCATGAATTTTCTAGAATTTTGCTTCCTCGCAATATCGAAGATACGAGAAGCTTTGTGATCGTTTTTAGATTGAGATAAAAAAATGTTCTCCGATTTCAAAATTTTAAATTGATCTTTCCGTTTCACGTCAAGACAAACACTTTTCGTTCCGTGTCTGTCTGTCTGTCTGCCCGCCCGTCCGTCTGTCCCCTGAATCCTTGTCACACGTATAACTCATGAACCACTGGACCGATATTATTGAAACTTGGTCGGATGGTTGGGTCTGGCTTGAGGACGGTCCCATTTTTAGTAAGGTGAAGGAGTAACATCCCAAAACATTTATTTTTTCAAGATATTTTAAGAACGACACATGTTACGTGAAAATTTTATAGAATATTTTTTGTAGAGCATTAAATTTCCTATAATATGGGTCTACAAAGTTTGTTGTAAAATATTCCCTTACAAAGATTTATCTTAATTAATTTTAAAAAATCGTGTTTTGTTTTTTTAAATTGATATTTACTTTGATATATTAACTGTCATTTTGATGTTTTATAAATTTAGATTTAGATTAAAAATGTCAAAAAATTAAAAATATACGAAGAAATAATCAGGTGTGTCCTATGAAAAAATTTTAACTAATATTTTTTAGTAAAATTGTATAAAAATTAAATGGTTAACCAATTCTAAGTAATTTATCTGAGCATCGGTTTTTATTTAAATCAGTGGCGTAGATAGGGGGGTGATTGAGATGATCAATCACCCCCCATGAGTTTAGTTGATGATGAACAAAATAGTAGAAGTAAATGTGAAAAATTTGGTAAATTAAGAGTAAAAAAAAGGTCTTCAGTTATATTTAAATCTAGAATTGCCTTTTTTTATGGTTATAAAAAGTAAACTAAATTCTAAATTAGTAAATAAATGTGTGATCAAAAAAAAAAAAAAAGATCATTCAATTTTAAATTATATTAATCATTTTTTTCGCATATTTTAGAGGTCCCTCAGTCACCACTTGTCATATCGCCCCCCATCGTAAAAAGCTATCTACGCCACTGATTTAAATAGTACAATGATTAATTATCTTTGGTGAATTTAGCACGAGGAAGCACTGTGCATTTACTTGGAAGATGTTTCTCCTTATTCACCCTGTACACAATGTATAAAATCGAAAATTCTGTGGTGGTGGAAATATACACATATTAAGGTAGTAAAACCCATCTCCCTATCTTGTAACTGATACATACCCCCCCTCCCCCCTTCCACCCCGGATGTTTTATCCCTTCCTCGACTAGTGTAAAATCTGTGTTCAGAACTGATTATAAAAGTTATATATCTTTACGAAAAGAGAATAAAAAAGTAAAGATTCTTCTGACATTGTTACAATAAAAAGTTGAAACTTTTTTCCACAATTAAACAAAAAGTTCTCTAAGAGAATTGTATAAATTACTTTTCTAATGTGAAATGGCATTTAAAAGTATTTAAGACTTTTCAGAGTATGTTCGTATATTTATAAAGAATATTTAATTTGACTTCTTAAAAGTTTTTTAATGAATATTATTATTTTAAATTTTAAATAAACAAAATCATTTTTGCTTCCTCGCTATATCGAAGATACGAGACAAAAAAAAATTCTCCGATTTCAAAATTTTAAATTTATCTTTTCGTTTCATGTCAAGACAAACACTTTTCGTTCCGTGTCTGTCTGTCTGTCCGTGTGTCCGTTTGTCTCCTGAATCCTTGTCACACACTGAACCGATATTGTTGAAACTTTGTCGGATGGTTGTGTCTGGCTTGAGGACGGTCCCATTTCAAAATTATCAAAATCATGTGTAAGGGGGAGGGTTGACATCCCAAAATATTTATTTTTTCAAGATATCTCAAGAACGACACATGTTACGTGAAAATTTTATAGAATATTTTTTGTAGAGCATTAAATTTCCTATAATATGGGTCTATTTTTATCTCAATTTATTTTAAAAATCGTGTTTTGTTTTTCTAAATTGATATTTGCTTGGACATATTAATGTCATTTTGACGTTTTAAATGTCCTATTGACGTTTTCATAAATTTAGATTTTGATTGAAATTGTCAAAAAATTAAAAATATATGAAAAAATATTCGGGTGCGTTTTAAGAAAAATTTCGAACTATTTTTTTTCGTAAAATTGTATAAAAATTAAATGGTTAACCAATACCAGGCAATTTATATAAACACTATCGGTTTTTATTTAAATTGTTGAATAATTAACTACCTTCGGTGAATTTAGCACGAGGAAGCACTGTGCATTTACTTGGCAGATGTTTTTTATATTAAGCCCTAAGAGAAATCAACAAAATTATTTGTGTGGATATTAAAACAATAATGTATTTAAATACATTTTTTTATCGTGCGGAAAGGGGGATGGGGGGTCTTAAGAAATAATCAATTTCGTACGTATAGTTTGTCAAGTAAAAAATATTACATTATTCAATTTCAGCGTTTTTTTATATTATGAAAAATATTTTACCTCCTATTACGGATATAACAGACATAATTCTCCGTCGATATGTCGGGTTTCCCCGTTTTTTGTTCAAATTTCGATAGACTTGTTGTCGATCGCAATGCGTACATAACTGCAGTGTTCTAAACCTCTTTAAGTTCTTGCAAAATATATATTAATATTAATATACCTGTTAATTCTCACATATATGATAATACGAAATGGGGGGCGCGAGCATATCAAGAAAAAATGATAAAAAATATTATTAAAAAATTAATTTAATTTACTGAAAGAAAAGCAATAAATAACAATTTGACATAATAACAAATAAAATACACGTTTACATTTACACTGATATAATACTTACACTTATAAATAGGATTGTATCAGTACTTACTGACAATGTATTTAATAATTAACTTATCATTATTAAATTAAAAACAAGATTAATAAATATTAGTGACTCCCTTAGCTTGAGCCTGTCTTGCAGAGCAAAGTTTTTCAAAATAAAATACAATTAAATTACATAGAAACTTACATTACAATTACAGCACGATTTCATTGAAAATTATTGTATGAGTGTGGGGGGGGGGAGAATTGTGATTGAAAATTGGGTCTCAAATACTAAAAGGTTGGGAAACGCTGGTTTAAAATATCATTATAGAACAGAGTAAATACAATAAAACTACTCCAAACATATATTTTTCCTAGTCGGTAGTTTATGATTATGTTTAACTTCAAACTAAATATGATATGCATTTCACCAGAACGTCCCCAAAAGATTACTCCTTTTTTTAATAATAATTAATAAATAAATTATACTAATAACTAGTTCAAATGTCCACCATTTTGACACCAATGGGCCGATTGTCATCAAATCACGCTGTAAGACAGGTAAATGTATTATAGATTAATATTCAGAAATGGTAGTAATCAAATATCAACACATATTTCTAATTCAGTACATTTAATTAAAAATTTGCCATTACTGGGGTCCTTGCCAAGACTGGTGCTCAGAGGCGTATTTACCATGGGGCCATGGGGGCCATGGCATAGGGCGGCAGGCCGAGAGGTAGATTTTTTTAGTTTAATATAACATATTTTTAAAAAAAAATAGGGAAACAAAAAATGAGGAATGCGATTAAAAAAAAAAGGTCTTCAAGTTTTTATTTTCCTTATTTCAAACTTTTTACCTTAAAAATCAGAAATTTCAATCGACACGACCAAGAAAAAAAACCGGTCATCAGTTTTTAATGTATATTATATTTTTCATTATTTGTAAAAATTCTCAGTTTTCAGATCATACAGGAATTTTAGCTGTTAAATTTTTTTATATTTTTCCTTGGTGCAGGGGCGGCATTTTTTTTGGTCCAGGGTGGCACTTAACGTAAATACTCCACTGCTGGTGCTACTACATTTAGTGAGTATCAGATCTCGAATGTATACATTTAGAGAGGTTATACTGTACACAACTTCTTCTAACAGCAAACGTCACAGCTAGAATAATGACAAATAACAACAATAGCATTGCAGAGTGTCTTGCGAGGTGGCGCGACACTGTTGCACAAGCAGGGGCGGCGGCGCGCTAGATACAGAGAGGGGTAGCTGCGGCGGGGAGGGGGCAATGCGTTTCGCGGCCGCATTGCGACGCGCCGCACCACGGGACACCATCCCCATCGATCGACAAAGCGCGTCTCAGAGCACTCCCCGCAACGTCCCCCCCCTCCACCCCCCCAACGCCCCGCACCGCGCTCGTACACGCCGTACCCTACTTTACCCGTCTCGACGTTGGACAGTGCTCGAAAAATGTGTTCATGAGGTTAAAAATATTGTTCGTTTATAAAAATTACAACAATCATCAATGATCTAAGAAAAATATCTGCCAAGTAAATGCACAGTACTTCCTCGTCAAAGTTAGTTAATTATTAACCCAATTGTGCACAGCGTTACATATATGTAACAGAGCTCTTTTGTTAAGATTTTGCGTTTGATGTTAGATTATTTATTGGAATGGGTTTGAAATCATACTTATTTTTGAGTATTGGACTGAATACATCAACAATTACAATTACCAACGTTCTGGAGTTTTAGTATACTTAGATAGGTTTGAATTGATGACAGAAAAATCAGCAACATCGGTAACAAAAAAAAACCACGGGAACGATTGGGTTAAACAATTTAAATAAAAACCGATAGTGTTAAGAGAAATTGACATATCGACGGAGAATTATGTCTGTTATATCCGTAATACTTTCCATAATATAAAAAAACGCTCAAATTGAATAATGTAATATTTTTTACTTGACAAACTATACGTACGAAATTGATTATTTCAGATCTCCTCCCCCCCCTTCCTTGCGATAAAAATTTATATAAATACATTATTGTTTTAATATCCACACAAATAATTTTGTTGATTTTTCTTAGGGTTTAATATAAAAAATATCTGCACAGTGCTTTCTCGTGCTAAATTCATCAAAGTTAGTTAATTATTCAACAATTTAAATAAAACCCGATAGTGTTTATATAAATTGCCTGGAATTGGTTAACCAATTAATTTTTATACAATTTTACTAAAAAATATTAGTTCGAAATTTTTCTTAAGACGCACCTGACTATATTTTTAATTTTTTGACAATTTCAATCTAAATCTAAAATTATGCAAACATCAAAATGACATTTAATATAAAGGCCTCTATACACCACCCAATCTACAGGGCCGATTTGTCGGGAGGTAGAGTGGGGATACTGCAGATTGGATCGTGTATAGACAAATCGGGCCAACTATTCGTGTATTGCCTAACACGACCCAATCTGCAGTACCCCCACTCTTTAAGATAAATATTATTGAAATTGAATAATCTAAAAAAAAAATCCTATAAAATTTTCACGTAACATGTGCTGTTCTTGAGATATCTTGAAAAAATAAATATTTTGGGATGTCTCTCCTCCCCCTTACACACGATTTTGTTGATTTTGAAATAAAACCGTCCTCAAGCCAGAACCACCAACCAATCAACCAAGTTTCATTAATATCGGTTCAGTTGTTCATAAGTTAGGCGTGTGACAAGGATTCGGCTGACAGATAGGCACACACACACACAGACAGACAGACACGGAACGAAAAGTGCTTGTCTTGACGTGAAACGGAAAGATCAATTTAAAATTTTGAAATCGGAGAACAATTTTTTTGTTTCATTTTAAATGATCACAAAGCTTCTCGTATATTCGATATTGCGAGGAAGCAATAGTTTATAAAAAATTTTGAAATAACTCTTTTTTTATAAATGATGACACGAACTGTACACTCTTAAAGAGATTTGATCTTTTGTCAACATGAAATAGCTCTTGATACATATTATCAAGTAGAATAGGCATGATGCCAGTAACAAAGTATCACTGAAATAATGATTTTAAATAATGAAATAAGTAAAAAATATTCTAAAAAATGTATTTATTTATATATTAAAAGCGAGATTAATATTATTTTTGCTAAAATAAAAACGCAAAATACAGCAATCCGCCATGTTTGATAAAACACCAGTCAGATTGGATGACGTCACGGCTACGTAAACGTCATTTATACTTAATATTGTACTTCTAAAATCATATTGTATTACCCGGGAAAAAATTACATATCTGAAGTGATCAAATCAGATCTTGATAGATCTGCATTTTGAGACAACATCATATTTATTCACTGGTTTTTGATCTGTGGAGACCTACAAAGATCTACATCGATCTACAAATATTTCTAAATAGATCTTTATAAATCGTTGTAGACCATTGCAGATATTTGTAGATCTTTGTAGATCTTTGTAGATCATTGTAGATCATTGTAGATCATTGTAGATCATTGTAGATCGTTGTAGATCGTTGTAGATCTTTGTAGATCGTTGTAGATCTTTGTAGATCTTTGTAGATCATTGTAGATCATTGTAGATCATTGTAGATCTTTGTAGATATTTGTAGATCGTTGTAGATCGTTGTAGATCTTTATAGATCTTTGTAGATCGTTGTAGATCTTTGTAGATCGTTGTAGAGTAGTTGATAAAAATATAAAAAAATTGGCTGACTTTTTGTTCATTTTGATCCATTGTACATCGTCCTTACGTGCGAGAGTGTGCGTGTCTGCGTGTATGTGTGTGTGTGTGTGTGTGTATGAGTGTGTGTGTGAATGTGTATGCGTGTGTAGCGGGTGTAGATGAATTAAGATAATTTATCGGATATTATTATTTTATACATATAGAGATAAAAAACCCAGATGTTCTTTACTTTATTTGACGTTAAAACATCCTTTTTATATAAAAATAAATATGTACCGAGTAGTCATGATTGATAATTTGATATTTATTGTTTTTTTTTGTTTTTGTTTTTTTGATACCAACCAAATAAAGTGTATAGTATAATACTTATGTAAGTATAGTATAGTATAGTAATCGTAATAGAATTCAACGGAATTACACGTTTTGAAGGTTCCTGAATCGAGTACGACTATTATCTCAATTATAGCTGTGTGTAGAAATGTAAATATAAAAGCTCAGTTTTGGAATTTTTTTTTAATTTTTACATCGATGGTTTAGAAATTAGGTGGAGGGGGGACATTTTGATAACGACTGAAGGGTTAAAATCAAAAGGTCTTAATATATTTTTTGGAGGGTCAAAAATCTCATTATCCCTTATACCAAAATTCATTTTAATAGATATACAGGGTGTTTTGGGGTTTTTTGGAATTTTTTCTTAATTTCGACATCGATGGTTTAGAAATTAGGTGGAGGGGGGACATTCTGATAACGACTGAAGGGTTAAAATCAAAGATCCTAATATATTTTTTGGGGGGTCAAAACTCTCGTTATTACTTTTACCAAAATTCATCTTAATAGATATACAGGGTGTTTGGTTCGGCGATACGATTATTTTGAAGGAAGGTAGAATGAGTCATTTTGAAATGATTTAAGCAAATATACATATATACAAAGTGCAACGGTTTTTTTTATATCGGCTATTTTATTAAATTTTTGATAAAACTCAGATTTACACATGTTAATCGCAAAAGTTCAAAAATTACATAGCCTATATTTTTTAAACATGCTTTTTATATTACTTAAATGTCTATGCTACACTATCAGATCAAAATAAAATTTATGAATAACAAATAGAAAAAATGGCTGCAGTTTAACATTTAAAAACTTATAAAACTTTGATAAAATTATTTCTTTAAAAAAATATTTTATAAAAAGTACACTTACAGATGTTCAAATGGTTTTAAAAACTGCTCTATTTTATACCCTTTCGAAAAACCTACCATAATACCTACATGAATTGGCTATTTTTGTTAAAAAAACTTACATTTATCCCAGGGTAATTAAGATTTTTACATTTTTCCAGTTAGTCGATCGTAGTATGCAATTCTAAATAAGTCAATAAGATACTTTTCGAAAAAAAATGTATACACATTGGACAGTGTAACATCTCCTCTTGTGCAAAGGATGATCCTGTCCATTGAGTATAAAAAAATATTTGAAAAGTATCACGATTTTAATGACTTATTTAGAGTAGCTACAATCGACACACTGGAAAAATGTAAAAATCTTACTTGTAGGTATTATGGTAGGTTTTTCGAAAGGGTATAAAATAGAGCAGTTTTTAAATCATCTGAACATCTGTAAGTGTACTAGATTTTATAAAATAATTTTTTAAAGAAATAATTTTATCAAAGTTTTATAAGTTTTTAAATGTTAAACTGCAGCCATTTTTTGTTTTTGTTATTAATAAATTTTATTTTGATCTGACAGTGAAGCATAGACATTTAAGTAATATAAAAATCATGTTTGAAAAATATGGGCTCTTTAACTTTTGAAATTTTGCCATTAACATGTATAAATCTGGGTTTTAAAAAAATACTAAAATGGCTGATATAAAAAAAAAAACTGGTACACTTTATTATAGGTATATTTGCTTAAATCACTTCCAAATGACTCATTCTACCTTCCATCAAAATATTCGTATCGCCGAACCAAACACCCTGTATAAATTAAAGATTGGGAGAGATGTGACATACAAACATACATACAGACAGACAGACAGAGCGAAATCATAACGGTTCTACGCACGGCCGTAACTAGAGGCTCGGGGGCCCCGGGGCAAAAGGTGACCGAGAGCCCCCCCAGATATGCAAAAAATAAAAATTGAAGATTTTCATATCTTACAAATTTTACATTAGTAACAAATTTTTATTTGAATAACTTTTTTTTGCTTGCTAGCTAGAATTTTCCACTTCTTACAAGTAACACTACCCAACTGTAACTCACCGATTTGAATGAAACTTAACATACTTATTAAACACCGAAAAATATTAAAACGTGTTTTTTTGTTTCGGCTAAATACGCTTTTTAGGGGTAGAAATCACCCCTCAACCACTGGAGGTGGAAACAGTTATGGCTAATTATTTCTGAAACGATACATTTTCTGAAAAAACTGCTTAGAACCAAAGTTGTAGAGTTCAAAGTGATGCACTTGATGGCGACCTTGAGGTCGATTTTCAAGGTGAATGAAACATGAAATGATTTTCAAATGACCTTGAAAATCAACCTCAAGGTCGCCATCAAGTGCATCACTTTGAACTCTACAACTTTGGTTCTAAGCACTTTTTTCAGAAAATGTATCGTTTCAGAAATAATTAGCCATAACTGTTTCCACCTCCAGTGGTTGAGGGGTGATTTCTACCCCTAAAAAGCGTATTTAGCCGAAACAAAAAAACACGTATTTAATATATTTTTCGGTGTTTAATAAGTATGTTAAGTTTCATTCAAATCGGTGAGTTACAGTTGGGTAGTGTTACTTGTTCAAAGTCAAAATCAAAATTAGTGATAAGTAAATCACATTTTCAAGTTAGCACTAAATACATCCAAAAAATTCTTCAATTTATTTATTTTTTCTTGCTCACCCCAATTTTTACGCTGCTGCGGGGGACCGAGGCACTGCCCTGGTTGCCCCGGTGGTAGTTACGGTCCTGGTTCTACGGAACTCAAAAAACGTATTTTTGTAATACTCTCCAAAACTTTTAAACATAATTGAAATGTATTCATGGAGAGAGTATATTATCAAATATGACCCCTTCCCAACTTTTTGTTTACTAAACAATAAAAGCCATGCTGTGAAGTGCGGACATACAATATTAACATTAATTTGAACCTAATACTTATACAAAATACATTGAATAATGTATACATATTTTTTATCAAGGGCAAAGTTTTAATAAATAACTATATGCAAGCTATCCAACGTACGTTTAGTTTTTTTTATCAGAAGAGTTATTTTTATTTGGCATTCTAGAATTTCATTTTCATAATTATGTTTCATCATGATTTGACCCAAAAATTCCTCACGCAAAAACGGACAAAAACTGATGTATTATGATACATAATACATATAATACAGAGTGTCCCATAAATATACCAACAGAAATTGTTGAGGACATTAAAACAATCGTTTTTAGGGTTCGGTAGAAAACTAGGAACCCTTATAGTTTCGCCATGTCTGTCCGTCCGTCCTCAATAATTTTAGACCGATTAAGATGAAATTTGGTATATGGAGGAAGACTGATAACCCAAAAACAGAAATGATAAGATTTTTGAAAAAAAAATTTTTTGGACCCCCTTTCCATAGACTGAAAAGTATATTTAAAAAAAATCACTTAATTCATTAAGTAGGGTGTCTTTAAATAGGTATCCTATTAAATACAATATAAAATGTTATATGACTTTTTGATTTCAACCCTTCAGTATTATGTTTATGTTCAAAGTCGTGATCAGAGCGCCCCACCCTTCTATTTTCTAAACTATCAATATAAAAAATCTGAACAAATTCAAGAATGTAGCTTTTAATTAGTACTTTCACTGAAACTTATAACGAACACTGTTAAACATTTTTGGACCCCTGTCATTAGATAGGTCTCCTAAAATGCAACAAAAAATGTTAAATAATCTTTTGATTTTAACCCTTCAGTCACGATATATTTGCATTTAAACGTCGTTATCAGAGCGTCCCCTCACCCTTTCTAAACTATCTATTCAAAAAATCTGAAAAAAAATTCAGAATGTAGCTTTTAATTAGTAGTTTCGTTGATAATTATAACGAAATTATTTTGAACCCCCTCCTATAGACTGAAAATTATACTCAATTTTTTTTCACTTACCCCATTGAGTGGGGTATCTTTAGATAGGTCTCTTAAAATGCAACAAAAAATGTTATATGACCTTTTGATTTTAACCCTTCAGTCACGATATATTTGCAAATGTCGTTATCAGAGCGTCCCCCTAAACTATTGATGCAAAAATCCAGAATATAGCTTTTAGTTAGTACTTTCAATGAAAATTATAACGAACACTGTAGCTAGAATAATTTTTTCACTTACCCCATTGAGTGTCTTTAGATAGGTCTACTAAATTGCAACAAAAAATGTTATATGACGTTTTGATTTTAACCTTTCTGTCACGATATATTTGCTTTCCAATGTGGTTATCAGAGATTCCCCTCCCCCCTCCTCCTACTTTCTAAACTATCAATGCAAAAAATCTATAAAAAAATCCAGAGTTCTTTTAGTTAGTACTTTCAATGAAAATGATAACGAACACTGTAGCTAAAATAGTTTATTAAAAAATTTGAAATAACTATTTTTTATAAATCGTAATGACTACGGAAACCTATCAAGTGCGTGCTCAACACGCACTTGGCTATTTTATTTGTTAGTAAACCCATGCTCACACAAGAGCCGTTTCAGCAGTAGAGCAAATGAAAGGTTCCCACACAAAAGCATTGGAATTTGCCTTTTAGTTGATTTTTTTGTAATTAAATTATAGTTCAAAGTATGTAATGGGTGCAATCTATGAAAATCCATAATTTCTGTCTTAGTGGATAACTAAACATTCTATGTAAATAGGCAAAATTCATTGTTTTTTGTGGGGTCCTTTGTTTTGCTCTACTGCTAAAATGGCTCATTTGCGGACACAGATTTATTGACAAAAAGCAATTGTTTTAATGTCCTCGACGACTCCTGAAAGTTTGTTGGTATGTTTATGGGACAGCCAGTATGTACATACATATGTATAACAATCAATATATATATTATTTAATAGTCAGTGCAGTGGCGTAGTAAGAAAAAAATTCGGGGGGGGGGGGGGGTTAAGCTTGGGGCTCCCAAAATATGCGAAATTATTATTATAATTTCTAATTGAATGATCTAAAATCTAATTTCTAATCTTATGACTAAAAATATGAATAATGAATATTTCGGGGGGGTGTTTCGACTCCAACCCCCCCCCCCCCCCGTTCCTTCGCCACTAGGTCAGTGGCGCGTTATGATTTAATTAAGGTGGATATTTAATCACGTTGTCATCAAAAAGGAAAGGTTTGAAAAAGGATATATTTTTATTCATATATCTATTATAATATTTGTATATTTTTCAAATACAAAAACTTGTAGTGAATGAGATGAAAAATAAAAATCTTTTATCCGAAACATTTTTAACTTCGTCGCCATATCGAAGATACGAGAAGCTTTGTGATCGTTTAAGAATGAGAAGAAAAAAATTGTTTTCCGATTTCAAAATTTCGTTTCGTGTTTGTCTGTCTGTCCGTCTGTTCCCTGAATCCTTAACACACGCATAACTCATTAACCACTGAACCGATATTAATGAAACTTAGTTCGATGGTTGGGTTCGACTTGAGGACGGTCCTATTTCAAAATCATCAAAATCGTGTGTAAGAGGGAAAAGTGACATCCCCAAATATTTTTTTTTCAAAATATCTCTGTTACGTGAACATTTTATAGAATCTTTTTTGTAGAGCATTCAATCCTATAAAAAAAACATTCGAACATAACAAAAAATAAAATACACTTATAAATAGGATTGTATCAATGTATTTCATTGCTTTTCTTTCAGTAAATTAAATAAATTAATTAATAATATTTTTTCTCATTTTTTCTCGATATGCCCGCGCCCCCTATTTAGTTTTATCATGCCCCCATGGAAAATTCAATTGTTTTCCTATCACAATTACACTTTATTCTGTTTCCAACGCCAACGTTTAGAAATCCCAGTATACAGATACGGTTTTCACATGAATACACGTACAAATTCCTTTTGACCTTGAAATGACCTCAGAACATGAAATTTGACCTTATCAATCTACATATCCTATTGTAGAATTTCCCGTTCTTTCCGAATCCGGAGTCGAAAATAGGCGTTTCCATTTGAAAAATTTTATTTGGCCTTCAAATAACCCCTACGGTCAAGGTCAAGGTCAAATTCAAGGTCATGGTCATACGTCCCCCTCCTTTCCCAACAACTTTTTTATAAAACTTTTTTATTATTTCACTTACCGGTCGAGTTATTCTCCATTAAAGGTTAAAATTAAGGCGATTTTTTCGAAATTCGGATTTGATGAAATTATCCATTTTGACCTTCCCTTAATCCATTCTGACTATTTTCGCCTTGATGTCTGTATGTCTGTCTGTATGTCTGTCTGTATGTCTGTCTGTATGTCTGTCTGTATGTCTGTCTGTATGTCTGTCTGTATGTCTGTCTGTATGTCTGTATGTCTGTATGTATGTATGTCTGTCTGTATGTCTGTCTGTATGTCTGTCTGTATGTCTGTCTGTATGTCTGTCTGTATGTCTGTCTGTATGTCTGTCTGTATGTCTGTCTGTATGTCTGTATGTATGTCTGTATGTATGTCTGTATGTATGTCTGTATGTATGTCTGTCTGTATGTCTGTCTGTATGTCTGTATGTATGTCTGTCTGTATGTCTGTATGTATGTCTGTATGTATGTCTGTCTGTATGTCTGTCTGTATGTCTGTCTGTATGTCTGTCTGTATGTCTGTCTGTATGTCTGTCTGTATGTCTGTCTGTATGTCTGTCTGTATGTCTGTCTGTATGTCTGTCTGTATGTCTGTCTGTATGTCTGTCTGTATGTCTGTCTGTATGTCTGTCTGTATGTCTGTCTGTATGTCTGTCTGTATGTCTGTCTGTATGTCTGTCTGTATGTCTGTCTGTATGTCTGTCTGTATGTCTGTCTGTATGTCTGTCTGTATGTCTGTCTGTATGTCTGTCTGTATGTCTGTCTGTATGTCTGTCTGTATGTCTGTCTGTATGTCTGTCTGTATGTCTGTCTGTATGTCTGTCTGTATGTCTGTCTGTATGTCTGTCTGTATGTCTGTCTGTATGTCTGTCTGTATGTCTGTCTGTATGTCTGTCTGTATGTCTGTCTGTATGTCTGTCTGTATGTCTGTCTGTATGTCTGTCTGTATGTCTGTCTGTATGTCTGTCTGTATGTCTGTCTGTATGTCTGTCTGTATGTCTGTCTGTATGTCTGTCTGTATGTCTGTCTGTATGTCTGTCTGTATGTCTGTCTGTATGTCTGTCTGTATGTCTGTCTGTATGTCTGTCTGTATGTCTGTCTGTATGTCTGTATGTATGTCTGTATGTATGTCTGTCTGTATGTCTGTCTGTATGTCTGTCTGTATGTCTGTCTGTATGTCTGTCTGTATGTCTGTCTGTATGTCTGTCTGTATGTCTGTCTGTATGTCTGTCTGTATGTCTGTCTGTATGTCTGTCTGTATGTCTGTCTGTATGTCTGTCTGTATGTCTGTCTGTATGTCTGTCTGTATGTCTGTCTGTATGTCTGTCTGTATGTCTGTCTGTATGTCTGTCTGTATGTCTGTCTGTATGTCTGTCTGTATGTCTGTCTGTATGTCTGTCTGTATGTCTGTCTGTCTGTATGTCTGTCTGTCTGTATGTCTGTCTGTATGTCTGTCTGTATGTCTGTCTGTATGTCTGTCTGTATGTCTGTCTGTATGTCTGTCTGTATGTCTGTCTGTATGTCTGTCTGTATGTCTGTCTGTATGTCTGTCTGTATGTCTGTCTGTATGTCTGTCTGTATGTCTGTCTGTATGTCTGTCTTTTTTTTTTTTTTTTTTTTTTTTTTTCAGGACGGTGGAAACCTTCAAAAGGCACTGAGAAGTTGGTTCCCAGTAGTGTGGGATTCTTACCCACTAAAACCACCTACCTTTTCTGCTGACCTTACTTCCCCGCGGAACCGCCGCTAGGCATTACTTCGCGGGGAGGTCATAGTCCTCAAGGAAAGAAAAGAGTTAACCCCCTTTCCGCGCTGTATTAGGGAATAGTCCGATCCCTTTCTATTCGCCTGAGTTCTAATAGTACCGTCGTTGTGAATGAATTGACTGCATCCCATTTTCCCGAGGATGCCAACATGCAGTCCACTAAGTTCTCCGGGGTTAGAGAATCAATACAAAGTATTGATTGAAGTCTCATGCGGAGATCTTCGAAGCGGGGGCACCCAAAGAATACATGCTCTGCATCCTCGGGCACTCCATGGCAGTGTGGGCAGTAAGGTGCTTCATCCCTCTTAAATTTAAAGAGATATGCCCTGAAGCACCCGTGCCCTGATAGCAACTGAGTTAGGTAGAAGCCCACCTCTCCATGACTTCGTCTAACCCACTTGTCAATGCAAGGAATCAGGCGATGGGTCCATCTACCCTTAAATGATTCATCCCAGTTTGTTTGCCATCGTTCTAGGCTTAACATTCTTTCGCCGCAACGATCCTTCCTCCTGTTGACCGGCTCTCTATATTGCCGCTGGTTAGGTATCTGTCTCTCAGTTGCCATGATGTCAATAGGCAGCATACTCGCTATGACGCATATAGCATCATCAGACACTGTGCGATATGCGCATGCAACTCGCAGTGCACTCAACCGGTATACTGCCGCCATTTTCCTCCTATAGGATTGTACCTTTAGAGCCTCTGCCCAAATTGATGCACCATAGAGTAGCACCGATGTTCCCACTGAGGCTAGTAGTGCTCTTCTGCTCTGCCTCGGGCCACCTACGTTGGGCATTATTCGCGTTAATGCAGCATTTGTGGTTACCGCCTTGTTGCTAGCGTATGTTACATGATCTTTGAAACACAATCGCGCATCTATTAACACACCCAAGTAACGTATACATGGTTTAGAGGTAATCTGGTGTCCGTCTACCATGAGAGTGATAGTCTCCCTTTCCTTCCTACTGGTTATCAGTACTGCCTCTGTTTTTTGACCAGCCAGTTTTAAACCAACCGACACCATCCAAGAATGTATAACAGTCATTGTCTCATCAAAGATGCAAACGATTTCTTCCAGATGCTTAGCAACAATGGTAATTGCAACATCATCTGCGAATCCTATGATCTTGGCTTCTTCAGGTATGGGGAGCCTTAAGATGTCATCGTACATGATGTTCCATAATAGGGGACCAAGTACTGATCCTTGCGGAACGCCTCCGGTAATTCGGTACTGTTTGAGGCCTTCTTCGGTATCATACAACAGCATTCTATTCTTAAAATAGTTGATCAAGGTACGCTGAATGTACGCTGGCACTCTCAAACTTAGTAGCTTATTGAGGATGCAGTCCCATCTCGCGGTATTGAACGCGTTTTTTATATCCAGCGTTACGACTGCGCAGTACTGCTTTGACCCTCCTTTCCATCGTTTACCCGCTATTGCTTCCCGTGCTGTGCCGACAACAATGTTAATGGCATCTATTGTCGAGCGCGCTTTTCTAAAACCATATTGGTGAGGCGCTAGGTTCCCGGCGTGTTCAACTGCTTTCTCCAGTCTGTTATAGATGATCCGTTCAAGTATTTTGCCAGCTGTGTCCAGCATACAGAGCGGTCGGTACGACGACGGCTCCATGGGGGACTTTTTCCCTTTAGGAAGAAGTACTAACTTCTGTATTTTCCAGCGTTCTGGAAACACTCCTTCCAGTAGACACGTGTTATAGAGATCCACGAATATCTCAGGTCTCGCTTGGATTGCAGATTTGAGGGCAACGTTCGGGATTCTATCTGGCCCAGGCGCTTTGGAATTACCAACTTTGCGACATGCATCCAGTAGTTCCACAGTTGTCACCAGGGGGACTATTTCACTATCGGGCATCAGGATTGCATTTCGAGCAACCATCTGTTGTTGAGGAAAAAGACTCGTAACTATCTTATACATTAAGTCAGGGTGTGACGGGGGCTTTATTGAAAAGCTTTTCAGCTTTGCCATGACAGTTTTGTATGGTCTGCCCCATGGATCTTGGTCCACCTCGTTACACAGCTCTCTCCAACATCGTCGCTTACTTGCACGAATCGCCAACTTTAGTTTGCTCCTGGTCTCTCTATATTCTTGTTGGAGCTGGGTGTAGGTGTTTCTGCCTCGAGCTCGTTGATATAGCCGTCTGAATCTTAGGCACTCTCTTCTCACTTGTGCAATCTCTTCATTCCACCAGTAAGCTGGTGAACGATGTTGGAGGCTCTTGCGTCTTGGCATCGAAGCGTCACATGCTGTGACCAACATAGCTGTCGTGTCCATAGCCATAGCCTCTGCGCTCACATTGACCATGACTATGTCTTTGATCATTTCTAGGAAGATGTCTTTATCAAAATGACTTACTTTCCAACCAGCTGCAGTTGGTTTATTTCTGGCCGTTGTCGTCATTTTGGCAGGTATTTCTAGTAGTATGGCTTGGTGATCACTATGTGTATAGTGCTCACTTACCATCCACTGGATTCCTTTTTTCACGAGGCAGCTGCTGGCAAATGTCAAGTCGATGATTGAGCCTGTACCCGCTCTGCGAAATGTCAGTGATTTGCCACTGTTTAGAAGAATAACGTCCAGTACAGAGAAGGCCTCTAGTAACGCTTGTCCTCGGTGATCTGTAACAGCACTCCCCCACTCAACAGACCAGGCGTTAAAATCCCCGGCGATAATCACAGGGTTACGGTCCTTCGTGTCTGTAACTAATCTGTCTAGGAAGCACTTGAATTCTTCAATTGGTTCGTTTGGCGAGGCGTAGCAGCTGTAAATATATATCCCGGCTACTTTCACCCATAGGAACCCTGACTGCTGCTCACTCATCCGGTCTTCTACTGGTAGTCGACCACAGACCCAGGTTGCTGCTTTACCTACGGAGTCTTTTCCCCATGAGTGCTCAAGATTTCGGTACTGCTCCGAGAGTATGGCCACATCAATCCGAAGGTCTACTATGGACTGCGTTAGTAGGTCTTGAGCTACTTCACAATGATTAAGATTTAGCTGTATTAATCTCATTTTCTTTCAAGGACCAACCGTAGTGCCTCCTGGTAAGCGAAGCATTTATTACTTCCTAACACATGCTGGCTTTCCTTATCGTTGTTCTTATTACGGCAGAGTATACAGCTTGGCTGTTTGGTACATGATTTAGCAAAATGACCACTCTCACCGCATTTAATGCACATTTTGGACCTATCGCACTCGCCTTTGCATACTCGTGCTATATGCCCGTATTCCAGGCATCTGAAGCATCTTACTAAAGTCACCTTCTGACGAACCCGACATACTGACCAACCGATCCGTACTTTGCCGACTGAAGTAACTATTCCGGCCAATTCGACCGGGAGACTCATGACTGCAATTTGTGTGTCGCCATAAGCTTTCCGCAAGCTCTTTACAGCGTCAACTGTTATTTTTGTTTCTTTAAATTGCTCACATAAGGCCCTGCAGATTTCTTCTTTAGTTGTAATCTCATCTAGATCTTTAATTTCGACCAACACTTGGTGAGTCAGAGTTCTCACCTCAGCCTGTTTTCCTAGTACTTCCTCTAGTGAAGCTTGGAAACCTGATGTCTGTGTGTCTGCCGATGTATGTCTGTCTGTATGTCTGTCTGTATGTCTGTCTGTCTGTATGTCTGTCTGTATGTCTGTCTGTATGTCTGTCTGTATGTCTGTCTGTATGTCTGTCTGTATGTCTGTCTGTATGTCTGTCTGTATGTCTGTCTGTATGTCTGTCTGTATGTCTGTCTGTATGTCTGTCTGTATGTCTGTCTGTATGTCTGTCTGTATGTCTGTCTGTATGTCTGTCTGTATGTCTGTCTGTATGTCTGTCTGTATGTCTGTCTGTATGTCTGTCTGTATGTCTGTCTGTATGTCTGTCTGTATGTCTGTCTGTATGTCTGTCTGTATGTCTGTCTGTATGTCTGTCTGTATGTCTGTCTGTATGTCTGTATGTATGTCTGTATGTATGTCTGTCTGTATGTCTGTCTGTATGTCTGTCTGTATGTCTGTCTGTATGTCTGTCTGTATGTCTGTCTGTATGTCTGTCTGTATGTCTGTCTGTATGTCTGTCTGTATGTCTGTCTGTATGTCTGTCTGTATGTCTGTCTGTATGTCTGTCTGTATGTCTGTCTGTATGTCTGTCTGTATGTCTGTCTGTATGTCTGTCTGTATGTCTGTCTGTATGTCTGTCTGTATGTCTGTCTGTATGTCTGTCTGTATGTCTGTCTGTATGTCTGTCTGTATGTCTGTCTGTATGTCTGTCTGTATGTCTGTATGTCTGTCTGTATGTCTGTCTGTATGTCTGTCTGTATGTCTGTCTGTATGTCTGTCTGTATGTCTGTCTGTATGTCTGTCTGTATGTCTGTCTGTATGTCTGTCTGTATGTCTGTCTGTATGTCTGTCTGTATGTCTGTCTGTATGTCTGTCTGTATGTCTGTCTGTATGTCTGTCTGTCTGTATGTCTGTCTGTAAGCGCTAAAACTCACATACGACAAACCATAATGAAATTTTATATTTAAGATTAATTTTTGTCTGGGAAGAAAACGAATTACTCTGAAACAGTGCGAAATAGAGAATAATGGTCAAGTTAAAAATTGTAGGTAATATCAATATTTATAATTTACGTTCTATTCATTTTTTCGTAAAAACGAATTTTTGAAAAAAAAATTTATTTTGAAAAAAAGGCAAATAGTTTAAAAATAGTTGGAAAGGTAAAATAGTTGTAAGTAGTTGATTTCAAATTGGGTTCAATCAAACAAGTTTTCTGAAATCGATGGAGATATTATTATGTAATAAAAATTACAATAGTTGCATTTTTCGCAATAGTTGAAAAACTATTTTTCCAATCTCTACTTTTTTTACCGAATTTTTAAAATACATGACTGCGTTTTTTATGTCAAATAAAATATTTCTTTCCTTTAAAAAAGGTTTAATAACGTCATAACTTTGAAGAAGAAAATAAAATGACTGCCTGAAAATATGCGCTTGAATTTCCCTTTGAAATTTTATTAAGACATTTTTTATATAATTCATAGCGTAAGCAAATAAATTGTCAGAATAACCAATACCGCAATAATATTAAAACAATATGACATTGAATACATTATACATCGTAGAATCTAGAGTATAAAGAAAACAAAACATAAAGTTTTGTTGAAATTGACAATTGAAGTTGATAGAAAATAAACAAGCTTACATCAAATAGCTTGATCTTATATCAAGCATCACGAAATATTCCAATTTAGTGTTTATTGATTAGCTGTATTCCATGGAGATAAAATAAAGTCATTAATTCAATATTATCATATATTGTATTGTTCTTTATTCTGTCTTTGATATACAGGGTGATTCAGCACTGTCGTGCCAAACTTGAACAGTAAATTAATAGAAATATTATAAGCAAAAAATGTTATATGAACATATGTCCGGAAATTTTTCGTGAAGAAAGATTTTATTCAAAATTAGTTTTTATTTAATATCTGGAGAACCCATTGTGCTATAGTTATGAAATTTGATAAAGGGTTTAGTATTAATAAGTGTTATCGATTTCCAGTATTAAGAAATTACAATTTAGATCAGGACTGTATGGAGCCGGTAGGCCCATCGATTTTTATCTAGTATTTTTTTGCTCTTTAATTTTTTCCTCAGTTAAAATTTTGAATAAGATTGTATGGTACAAAATACACAAAAATATACTTGCTTATTTATCATAGGATAAACCGTTTACGAGAAATATCGATACAAAAGAAAGCATGCAGAATTTTATTTAATACGGATGCTTCAAATTACAAAAAATAAATTTATGGTTTTATTCTAGGATTAAAAATAAGACAAAATGTTAATATACCTTCAAAAATTCATCCTTATCAACAAATAGCCATTTTAAGTATAGTCTATTAGTTATGTTTAGTAATAGAACTTGCAATAGGTCTAAGATGACACGTATTAGGTGGTATATGCAGGGGAGCCGACTTGTTAAAAATATTGGGGGGGCCCAATTTTTTTGGACTTGCTCCTCCATTATACAGGGTGGGGCATTTAAAGTGTTACAGTTGATTATCTCAAAACCATCGCATATTTGAAAAAAATATTTCAACCAAAAAATGTTTGGTTGTAAGGGGGTAATCGAATAGTAATAATTATTTGCTATTTTAACGTAGCCTTCAAGGATATTTGAAGGTCAACATCATTTTTTGAATAGGAACCTATAGTTTTTATTTAGTAATTTTATTCTACGTGAAAAAACACGAATCTTTCATTGAAAACTTTTTTTTGAACAACCCAAGCTTTCCAAGGTATCTAACAAAATAATTCGAGATTTTGAACTTTCAAGAATTTTTTACTGAGTAACCACAAACTTTTAAAAAAAGTACAGGATACACAAAATATTTATTTTGGTCTAATAAAGCGTGGAGAATTATTTAAAAAAATTTAAAAACTTTTAAAAACTTTTTATTTTTATTTTATTTTTTTAAAAACAAAAATAGGTACGAAATGTTAAAAAAAAAACTAGAATAATTCTCCAAGTTTCATTAGACCAAAATAAACATTATTTGTGTACTTTTTTTCTAAAGCTATGGTTTCTGAGTAAAAAATTCTTGAAAATTCAAATCTCGAATTATTTTGTTAGATACCTTGGAAAGCTTGGGTTGTTCAAAAAAAAGTTTTCAATGAAAGATTCGTATTTTTTCACGTAAAATAAGATTACTAAATAAAAACTATAGGTTCCTATTTAAAAAAATGATGTTGACCTTCAAATATCCTTGAAGGCCACGTTAAAATAGCAAATAAATATTACTATTCGATTACCCCCTTACAACCAAACATTTTTTGGTTGAAATATTTTTTTCAAATATGCGATGGTTTTAAGATAATCAACTGTAACACTTTAAATGCCCCACCCTGTATAAGATAAAATAATAATATCATGTACCCCCCCCCCCTCACCCCCATAAAGTTTCGTTAGATGCTTTATCAATAAATAGTCATTTTAACTTTCGTTTTTTTAGTCGCAAGTACGTTTAACAGTAATATAACTGGCTATAGGTCTAAGGAGGTATATTATTATTATTATTATAAGAAGGTATATTAACGTGAACTTTTATTTAAATAAAATTTTGCAGTCATTTATTTTGTATAGATACAAATAAGCAAAGTATATTTTTTTGTGTTATGTGTTATATAATCTTATATTAGTGCACAACTCAGTAAAAAAATAAAGATAAAATAAATACTATAGATAAAAAACGACGGGCCCGCTGGCCCCATACAGCCCTGGTCTAAACTATTATTAGTTGATACTGGAAATAGATAACATTTATTAATACTAAACCGGTCATCAAATTTCATAACTGCATCACAATAGGTTCTTAAGATATTAAATAAAAACTAATTTTCTAAAAATCTTTGGAGAACTATCTTTATGAAAAAATTTCGTACACATGTTAATATAAAGTTTTTTGTTTAAAATATTTTTCTCAGTAGTTTGGCACGACAATACTGAATCAACTGTATTGTAGGTTCTGGTTGACGTTGACGTATGTTTTTCATATACTTTTATTATAGTCAACTACACAGGCAGAAGGCATACATTTATTGGGGGGGACTCAACCCCCCCGACGGTAATATTGGGGGGGCTTGAGCCCCTTAAGCCCCATGTAGTCGGCGCCCCTGGGTATATGTACATGAACTTCTGATACAAATGATACAATTTCTGTATCATGATTAGAGATTGGAAAAATAGTTGTTATTTTAAATGAAATAGTAACTATATAGTTGATTTTTTTTCTGTAAAATAGTTGGCACATAGTTTTTTTTATCAAAATAGTTGGTGAAATAGTTAGAATTTTTGATTTAATCAATAACTAGTGACATTAACGTATTAGTAAAAAGTGTCAAATCTGAAATTTTCCAGGAAAACATGTTATGCGATTCTAGATAGATTTTAGAAGCTAAAAAAAAAAAAGGAAAAACAAATAAATATGTAAAAACAAAACATAAATATCTATAAAAATTTTCTAAAAATATATAAAGCTACAAAATTTTTAACGTTGGATAAAAAAAAGGCAAATAGTTTAAAAATAGTTGGAAAGGTAAAATAGTTGATTTCAAATTGGGTTCAATCAAATCAGTTTTCTGAAATCGATGGAGATATGTAATAAAAATTACTATAGTTACATTTTTCGCAATAGTTGAAAAACTGTTTTTCCAATCTCTAATCATGATGTATCTATAAAAAAGCCTTGTGCCGACCAGGGCAGTTTATTTAACTTTGCCGTAGAGTAAAAAATAATATCAGTTTTGGCGCTACCACTGGAGGGCTAAGCAGATGTGGAACTAACCCAAATCAAAAATTTACATTAAGAGATCTATGTTAACAGATATTCAGGATTATATGAAAATGTATACAAAGTAAACATTAGGTCTTATAAAACATTAAATATTAATACTGCAATTTATTAAGTGGGACACATTTCTCGTTAAGATAATTTTAATTAGTCTGTAAATAATTTATTAATTTATGATCTTTTTGCTATCCTTTTACAACCAATTAATTTGTACTTAAAACTAACAATAAGTTTTAAAAGCATACAAAGGAATAACATCTTGAAGATTATTAATCAAAATATAAGGTATCGGGAATAAATCTAGGTTATATATATATAAATAAATGTTCGTTTGTATGTGACTTATAGACTCAGGAATTACTGAACCGATTTCAATGCGGTTTTCACCAATAGTTAGAAAATTTTTCTGAGCAGTATCGTGGCTATTAATATTTTATAAAAACCTAAAAGACTAAAAAGAATCTTTTTCAAGTTGTCTTTTGTTTCTATGATATCAGAGCATACAACTGTCATTTATAGAAAAACACAGTAGGCATGGAATAAAGAATTCTATAATTTACGGTTTCAGTGTTTTATTAATTTAGGTCACTATGGTTACGTCTCTTTCAAATATTCTGTCGAATAAATAAATGATTTTTGATACATGCTAATAATTAAAAAAAATATTTCAATTCCAAGAAAGGTAACCTATTTATTTTTTTTTTTTTTTGATTTTCATACAAATTCTACTACTGAATGGATTTTATTCCGGTTTTCACTAATGGATAGGTTAAGTTTAGGTGTATAATTTGTGAATATTTTGTGTAAATTTCATGAAATCGGAAAAAACAATTCGCGATGAACCGTGTATTGTGGGCATGTTGGGTGAGCATGTTGGGTGAGCATGTTGGGTGAGCATGTTAGGTGGGCATGATTACTTTATGTTTAATTAAATTAATATCCCCGGGTAACACCGAGTCCAATGCGCTAGTGTTGTATAAGATCTTAAAATAATATTTTTTAAATGAATTATTTTGTATACATAATATTTATTTCTTATACCCATATACAGGTGATTTACAACTAGTGTAAAAAAAATTTACAGTAATCGAGGAAGTAATTTTAAGCAAAAAACCTTATGTGAACCTATGTCCGGAAATTATTCGTGAGGGAGCTACAGTCTTTTACCCAAAATGAGTGTTTATTTAATATCTAGATAACACATTGTGCTACAGTTATGAAAGTTGATACAGGCATTGGTATTAATAAGTGTTATCGATTTCCAGTATCAAATAATAGTAATTTAGACCAGGGATGTATAGGGCTAGTGCCACGTAGCATGAGTAGCAAATGCTGTAGTTTACGAACGAACTAGTTCAAAAGAGCGGTCCCAGACGAGAACTAAAGGAACTAGTTCGTATGCGCTCCGCTCATTTAGTTCAATAGTTCCCGATACACTTCAAATACACTGTTCTAAAAATGAGATTGTACGATTTTTATGTTTAATAATTTACGTTTGAAATACTTTATTACCAATTTTTAATTTAGTTTACTAAAGATATATTATATTGATTTTTTTTGTTCACATGAATGCAATATGTCTGTCAAAAGAACGTGATTTTTGTATTATTTTATGACAATCAAGAAAAAGGAATGTCACAGATTTTATATGAAATTGAAATATATTGCTTAAATAACTATACAATATATAATGTATCATTGAAGATGTTTCATAATTTTCATATATATCGAGGGTTCGATTTAAAAAAAAAAATATTGCAAATCTTTACATTTAAAAATATCTATCTTGTTTATATAAAATTAATAACGAATTAAAAATTGCAGCAGTTTGCATTTCTATAATTTGATGAAAAAATAGTAAAATACTAATTAAACAATTAAATTATACATTAAAAATCGAACAATTCAATATATCTAAATCAATAAATTGTTATCGTATAGTCCGGAAAAAAATTCTATGAACTAAAAGAACTAGAAGAACGAACTAGTTCATTAAAGACCACTGAACTATAGCTCTCTGTCATGCAGTGGCGTAGTAAGAAAATTTTTCGGGGGGGGGGGATAAATACATATGAGTAAAATTTTTTGAAAGTAATTTGAACTGATGTTTTCTCAAAACATACGTTTTTTAAGAACATTGAATATTTCGGGGGGGGGGGGGGGGTTAGACCCCAAAACCCCCCCCGTTCCTACGCCACTGCTATCATGAACTAAAATGCCCAACTCTAATGCTACGGGCCTCGCGTCTCTGGGAGCCCCCGCGACTTTGCTGAAAAATATCTCTTATTGGACTTACCACTTACCGTCCAATGGTGGATACGGGGTGTCCAAATCTACACTAATTGATAATTTGAATTTAGGATATCCGATCTCGATTCGATTTAATCCAAAAATCGATTTTTGAATCTCCGATCTTTGATTTTTATTGTTATGATAGTTATAACGAAAATTAATTAGATTTGCGTGTTCCAAAGCTCATTCAAAAGCTTGCACTTTCTAATTTTTAAATAAAAATTTAAACTTTCATTCATCCCTTCCCGTGCTTTGCCAAGGATTAAAAGAGTTCAAAAAAATATTCCCAAAAAAAAAAAAAATCCCACTGATATTTTTATGTCGTTAAAAATTCACAGGGGGTGACACCCGCTTAATGTGCAAAAAAATCCTATTGCCTTTTTTCGGGGGGAGTGGGTGAAACTATCGATTTATTATCCGAGTTTCACCCCCCCCCCCCACCCCTAGCGACGCCACTGCCAAGGACCTATGTGAATTACACTTACGCAATCAATTATATTCTTTGAAGATTCACACTATTTAAGGTACCGTACCCAACCGGCAGTGGCGGATTTACCAGCAGGCTGAGAGTCTAGGGCGGCAGATTTTAGGGGTGGAAAATGACCCCGCAGTTTTTGATAGGAAAATGGCTTTCAGTCAATCTCTTTGAAACCAACTGGAAAATATTCTCTAAGTTATCCCGATTAAAAGTCTCAATGGTCGTAACCGCCTAAGTTCTCGAGGTCTCGCGCAAAAAGCTGTTTTGTGTATAGTACAGGATGTCCCAAGACTGTGTCAAAGTTCAATATTTAATTTATTATAACAAATGGAAGAAAACTTTAAATACAAAAGTTGTCAGGCTATACAAGCAGCATATTTTTAAAATAGTTACATTTATATAAGTTGTCCCATAAGTGTGTTACAAATCAAAGTTATATTTTTATAACAACTAATTTTCTATTGTTTTTATTTTACGATTTAATATTTTTAATAATATCGCTAGTAGCTGGCGCTGACTGCACTACACATACCTTAACATATTTTATAAAAAAACATCTGCCAAGTAAATGCACAGTGCTTCCTCGTGCTAAATTCACTAAAACCGATAGTGTTCAGATAAATAGCCTGGCATTGGTTAACCATTTAATTTTTATACAAATTTTACTAAAAAATCTTAGTTCGAATTTTTTCTTAAAACGCACCTGAATATTTTTTCATATATTTTTAATTTTTTGACAATTTCAATCTAAATCTAAATTTATGCAAATGTCAAAATGACATTTAAAACGTCAAAGTGACATTTAAAACGCCAAAGTGACATTTAAAACGTCAAAATGACACTTAATATATCCAATCAAATATCAATTTAGAAAAACAAAACACGAATTTTTAAAATTAATTTAGATAAATCTTTGTAAGGGAATATTTTACAACAAATGTAGTACACCCATATTATAGGAAATTTAATTCTCTACAAAAAATATCCTATAAAATTTTCTCGTAACATGTGTCGTTCTTGAGATATCTTGGAAAAATAAATATTTTGGGGTGTCACCCCTCCCCCTTACACACGATTTTAATGATTTTGAAATGGGACCGTCCTCAAACCAAACCCAACCATCCGACCAAGTTTCAATAATATCGGTTCAGTGGTTCATGAGTTATGCGTGTGACAAGGATTCAGGGGACAGACGGACGGACGGACGGACGGACGGACAGACAGACAGACACGGAACGAAAAGTGTTTGTCTTGACGTGAAACGGATAAATAAATTTAAAATTTTGAAATTGGAGAACTTTTTTTTTGTCTCAATCTGAAACGATCACATAGCTTCTCGTATCTTCGATATTGCGAGGAAGCAAAATTATTATAATCCATAAAACAATTTGCTAGAACTTGTAAACTTTAACAACATAATAATCTAGAAATTAAATAAACAAAACAATACATAAAAAATAATTTCTTTGTTCAAAATGTCCACCAGTTGTAACCTATTATTCAAATTAAACTAAATCTTCGAATAACTTTTTAACGGCTGGATTTAGGTATAGAACATAGTTTACACATGTTTGTATTACAATATCCAGAAAAATGAATGCTTTTAGATTATCAATTAAAAAAGTACACTTTCTGTTTAAAAAAATATAACTTTGATATGTAACACACTTATGGGACACCTTATATAAATGTAACTATTTTAAAAATATGCTGCTTGTCTAACCTGACAACTTTAGTATTTAAAGTTTTCTTCCATTTGTTATAATAAATGAAATATTGAACTTTTATACAGTCTTGGGACATCCTGTACTATACCTATACAAAACAGCTTTTTGCGCGAAACCTCGGGAACTTAGGCGGTTGCGACCATTTAATCGGGATGATTTAGAGAATATTTTCCAGTTGGTTTCAAAGAGATTGACTGAAAGCCATTTCCCTATCAAAAACTGCGGAGTCATTTGGGGCCAAATTTTTTTTTATGTCTTACAGAAATTAAAATGATTTAAAATTATATACCTGAACTAGCTGGGCCCGTGCAGCTTCGCTCGCGTGGACTACGGAATTATTGTTTAGGATTTAAAAAATATATAGTTGAATTAAGTACAAACACGATTAGTTATTTTTCTAATAAAAACCAAACAACACTTAAATTACCTACCTAATAAAAGCGAATCAGAACAAAAAGTAAAAATAAATAAAAAGGTATTGTAAAACTTTCATAACTTAATTAATTGAATTTCATCGTCATCATCAGCCGGATTGTTACCAGATAATTGAATATATTGTTTTTTAACTGTAAGTAAGGCAATAAAAATTATTTAATTACGTTTACCGAATGTACATTATTGTGTAAGTTGTATTAATGCATACTTTACCCCCATTATTAGTAGTAGGTACTAGTACATGTTTGAGATTTTATTAGCTCTGAAATATACCCAAAAACTATTCTTGTGCAATCGTAACTAAATCGTTGGGTTGTAAAAATAATCTAGAAACTGATACATCGATCCCCTAGTTCCCAATCATACTAATTACGGGAAAAAGGTAGTGTAATTAGTAGAGATTGGAAAAATAGTTGTTATTTTAAATGAAATAGTTACTATATAGTTGATTTTTTTTCTGTAAAATAGTTGGCAAATAGTTTTTTTAAATCAAAATAGTTGTGAAATAGTTACAAATTTTTGTACAATAATAATTTTTTTTTCGATTTAATCAATAATTAGTGACATTAACGTATTAGTAAAAAGTGTCAAATCTGAAATTTTCCAGGAAAACATGTTATGCGATTTTTGATAAATTTTAGAAGCTAAAAAAAAGGAAAAACAAATAAATATGTAAAAACACACATAAATATCTATAAAAATATCTGTATAATAGACAAAATGTATTTCTAAAAATATATAAAACTACAAAATTTTTAACGTTGGATAAAAAAAAGACAAATAGTTTAAAAATAGTTGGAAAGGTAAAATAGTTCAAAAAAATGATTTCAAATTGGGTTCAATCAAACCAGTTTTCTGAAATCGATGGAGATATGTAATAAAAATTACAATAGTTACATTTTTCACAATAGTTGAAAAACTATTTTTCCAATCTCTAGTAATTAAAACGAGAGTGCACAAATCATAAAGTTATAATTTCATTGACAAAAAAATTGTAATTAATATGATTGTGAACTAGGGTATCGAATTGTAGAGGTCGGTAGGGGCGGTAAAATTTACTGGCGGAAAATGTGTAAATCCGCCACTGCCAACCGGGTTCACAGTATGGAACGTCTACTGTATTCCATTTAGATTTAAGCCTTGATCCTACCCTGTGTGTGTCATGCAGAGAAAGATATGTAAAATATTTAATATTTATTCATGTTTCTTTCTAAAATTATACCCCTTTTGGATGACCAAATGTAATTTAAAAATGAACTCTGCGTTATCAAGGGCAGATTCTAATGATCAATATCAAATTAAAATAATTGTTTTATTACATTTAATTCGCTACATATTTTGCAAAAGCATGTTTTTGTTAACAAAAATACTAAAACAATGGGATAATAAAACGGCCAAGTGCATGATAGGGTTCCTTAGTTATTCTCACCATGGGCGTAGCCAGAGTGGGGCAAGAAGGGGGGGGGGGATTGCCCCACTCCCCTAGCTTGTGGACAAGAAGTAATAAGTAAATCAGTATTATTGTCCAAACAGGGATATTTCTAGACTTCTATAATAGGATTTTTGAACGTAAATTTATATTTTGGGTCCAGAAAATCAAATATCAAAGTTTTTTTTAATCACAATCTTTTATTTTTACATACAGTAAAGTAAATTTTCAGTTATTTTTAAATCTTATTGTTGATTGTCATGCCATCTTTGGATCATACAATGTATTAATTAAATAAAAAATACTTTTTGATAATTTTTTGAGGTATTTTGAAAAGTAAGTGCATCTAGTTACATATCATTGAAAAGGTAATAAAATCTTCTGTTCAAAAATTACAAAATTTCATATTGCTCCTATTTAAGAAAGCAAAAGTTAGTCTGATATCTCAAAAACTACGAGATTTCTGAAAATTAAAAAAAATATTTTTAAATAGACAATACTAAATCCTACAGCATTTATTTGAAACATTTTCTAAAATTTCAAGTCGCTTAAGAAATATTCACGATGGAAAAATTCGGACTAAACTGGTTTTTGGCTAATATCTAGTAGGCTATGAAATGTTTGTGAAATGTAAATACACCATTGAACTGTCCCCTGTAAAGGTAACTTTTCTCTCATTTAACCCAATCTCTATCTCTTATAGTTTCCGAGATCCCCATACTGTCCCCTGTTATTTAGACACCCTGTATAAACTAAAATATCAGGGAAAATTAAAAATAAAATAAAAACACTTAAAGGCAGTGTTGGCAACAGTGAAAACTGTGTTTTGTGTTAAAATAACTACCCACAAAAGCATGGGCGTAGCCAGGCATGGGCAAGGGGGGGACGCTTGCCCCTCTCCCTAGCTCGTGAACTAAGAGTAACAAATGAATCAGTTCATTGGCTAAATATTGACTTTTTTAGATTCGAAAATTTAAATATCATTGTTTTTTTTTATTGCAATCTCTTGTTATGGCGGGTAAACTATTCATATAATTGCCTTTTTATCCTTTTTATACAAAAAAAAAGTTTTTTTTGATATTTCAACTATACATGTAGGTATATTATCAATTCAAATTAGATCGATTTTTTACATTAAATAAAAAAATTATAAATAAAAAAAAACACCAAAATAGCAACGTAGAGTACATTTATGTAGGGGATTTTGTCTTCAAAAAGATATGCACATACATATAAATTTAATTGATTGAAAAACATGTGGCGAAAATAAAAGAAGAAATGAAAAAAAGAATGACTTTTCATTGTTACTTTTTGCGCACCTATCTAGAGATATAATAAATAATGAAAATGTTAATATTTTCATAGCTCCTTTTACAATTCCTCGATAATAATCAAGAACACACCAAAAAATTGATTTATTAAGTTAATGAAAATCACGGATTTTCACGAGCCAAAGTTCCAAGTTGCAACGAAACGATAGAATTTAATTTAAGAAAAAAAGGATTTACCAAATTTTGTTTACATTAATGGCCATTTAGCCGTTCTTACACATTTCGAGGTCCCAGACGCCAAAAATTTGAGGTCCGTTGAAAATATTTTTATTAAAACATTTTTTTATAAAACTTTTTAGGTAAGGTTACCATAATAATGTGAGAGCTTTTTTTGCTCACCCCTCTCTCATTACCTTGGGGTCCTAGGCAAAACACGCCGACCAATCGGTTTAAAAAAAAACAAAAACTGCCCCCCCCCCCCTTATAAAATCCTGGCTACGCCCATGATTCTCACTACGATTCATAACAAAGAGTTATTTCAAAATCGCGGATTTAAATAAGTTTTATATTAATTGACAAGTATTTTTCGAAAACGAAATGAGCAAAGTATATTTTTGTGTATTTAGTATCAAAAAAAACCCAACTGAGGAAAAAATTCAAAAACAAAATAATAGTTGATAAAAATCGGTGGGCCCACTGGCCCCATACAGTGCCGGAATAAGCTAGCGCGGGGCCTGTAGCAAATGTTATAAAGAGGCCATTGGCAGTGGCGTCACTAGGAGGGGGGGGGGGGGTGACTCCCAGGGCGGAAAAAAGTAAAAAGGATTTATTTTTTGTACATTAGGCGAGTGTAACCCCCCCACCCAAAAAAAAAGGTTTTTTTTATAAAATTAAAACAAATTCAATAATACAATACATTTGGGGGGGGGGGGGGGGTTGTATGGATGCACCAACTCCCAAAAAAATAAAAGTTATTATAGATTGAACAATGTGTGTTTGCCATAGGTACCATGGGACTTTCTTATACGTAATACCGAGAGTGAACAGTGTAGGTGAATCTAAATAATTACATAAAAAAATTCTTTCTGGCTAAATCATAAAAGTTGGAAAAAAATGTTTGGGGAATAAATTATAGATAATAACATACTCGACGTTTTTTATCTAAAACATTTTTTTCTTATTTCAAAAATAATTCGAAAATTCAAAAATTTACAAGAGTCAACATCCGTTTTCAGTTATTACGTTAAAAAAATCACTTGTTATATAATTACCTATATTATTAATTATTATTAATCTTGTTAGTTTGTCAGAAATGTTTTAATAAAATAAGAATCACGTACACTCTATTCACTGTTAGGATTACGTATAAGAAAGTTCCGTGGTTCCCAAGGTAGATATTTTTGTTAATGTTCGAGATATATTTTAATTCTTTATGTGATTTTATTTCAAACGTTTTTATTATAAATCGGTATAGTAATTTTTATGTTTAAAAAATGTTGTTTTGTTATTCTTATCTATTTAATATTTCAACAGTTTAACACATTTTAGATATTATTATTTCTATACATCTATTTAATTAATTGATATGTTTTAACTATAGAAAATAACGTTATCTACAACTTTTATTAAAAACATTTTTTCTGTTAAGTATGTACAGTCGCCTGCAGAACTCGTCGGGCACCCTAAAGGCTAGAATCGCTTACAACAGATTCCAAATTTAAAGACAAACATCATCGGTTATCTTTTTCTACCAAGTTTAATATATTTAAATACTAAAATTCAGAATATCAAATATTTATTGCCACAAAATTTACGTATACAATTTTCAATAGATTACATAATAATTTAATTACACAAATATATATGAGTACTATAAACGAAGAGTAGTTCTTTATCTAGCAGATGAATTAAAAAATATCTTTCTTTGTTTGATACATGGAGAAACGATTTAAATATTATAATAATCAAATGAGAGGAGCCTACTAAGTTTGTGATAAACGAAAATGAATACAAACTGCAAGACCATTAATGCAGGTGACTGTACCATTTGAAATAAAATTTAAAATAAAGATTATTTTCTTATACGATTTTTTTCCTGAAATATGATTACAACAAAAATTATAGATAATAATATTCTCTATATTTTGTATGCAAAACATTTTTTTCTAATACATACCGTTTAAAAAATAATTCGAAAAATTAAAGAAAATCGATTATTTCCTAAAAAAATTATTTGATGTTGGAGTAGTTTTATTTTTTAATTCCTGAAAAATGAAAAAATGATAAAAAAATAAAATTAATATTTTGAATTTTTTTCAATGAATTTTTGTTCTTTGTGACTAAAAAGTAAGGTAACCGCAAATTCAGCGTTGACAATTAATATTTAGGCTATGCTCAATGCATTTTAAATTTTACTTGTATTTTAAATAGCAATTTTCATGTTTTTCTGAAAGTTCTGAGACTTCTTTTTTGATAACTGACAAAATTTTAAAGAAGACTTTATAGTTTTTTTTATACTAAGTTGAAAATTCCGCCCCGCTGAAATTTAACAAATTTTTATGTTTAATCAATTATTTAAGGAGAGGAAATTTACAAATTAATAAAAAAAAAATATTGAGCCATCTTTAAAATTTTGTCTGTTACCCAAAAAAGTAATAATATACAGGAAAAACCGGAAAAAATTGACAGTAAAATAATAGATATTTTCAGAAAACCATGAAAAAAGCAATTTAAAATACAAGTAAAATTTAAAGTGCATTGTATAACCTAAATATTAATACTACTTGTATAATGTACTAAAAATTATATTTATTTTTTGTACTATCAAATATTATTTTAATAAATTAAAAGAAAAATATTTAAATGTAATTTATTTATATAAAATAGAAATAACAAATAGAGGTTAAAATAATTAAGTTTAAGACTTTTTTTGAACATTTTTACCTAATAATACAGTAATATTGGAAAAAATCTTTGGTATATTTTTAAATTTAACACGAAAAATATTTCTTCGCTAATATGAAAATAAAAAACAGTTCAAATATTAATTTAATTGTACGTAGATGAGTAAACTAATTTGTTCATTTAGTAATTTATTTGTTGAAAATCAAAAATATAGTCAAGGAAAAAAATAATGAATTATTGTTCATGATGAAAGAAACAAATTCAGGTAATTATTTTGTGCAAAATCGCTCGGACACGTCGATTAGTATTTTTAGTTGCGGATTTTTTGACATAAGCAAATTGTATACAGTGTGTCTCAAGAAGAACATATACAGTCATCATTGATTTTTTAAATGGAATATCCTATATATTATGCCATTTTTTAATTGTACGGTGTATTCTGAACACTTTTTGTACAACATACCATATCTCTAAAATCAGCGGTTTTCGGAATAATGACGTTTGAAAATTAACATTTTGAAATACACACAAGTCAAATAAAATGTTTAAATTGAACAAATACACCTTGAACTTTTTTTTAAAGCCAACAAAAACAAGCTGGTATTGCAAAAAAAAGAGAAAAAAAAGTTCAATATTTTTGTTTGCCATACCAAGAATAACAAAAAATGAAAATTTATCTAAATTTACAAAACGACATTAGTGCATGACATAATTAAGACAAAAGGCTCGATTACTGTAGTCATTCGGGAGTTCTACATTATCAGTTTTTTTAAATTGTTAAAAGAGGTTTTCTATTTTTTTATACACATAGGGTGTCTAAATAACAGGGGACAGTATGGGGATCTCGGAAACTATAAGAGATAGAGATTGGGTTAAATGAGAGAAAAGTTACCTTTAAAGGGGACAGTTCAATGGTGTATTTACATTTCACAAACATTTCATAGCCTACTAGATATAAGCCAAAAACCAGTTTAGTCCGAATTTTTCCATCGTGAATATTTCTTAAGCGACTTGAAATTTTAGAAAATGTTTCAAATAAATGCTGTACGGTTTAGTATTGTCTGTTTAGAAATATTTTTTTAATTTTCAGAAATCTCGTAGTTTTTGAGATATGAGACTAACTTTTGCTTTCTTAAATAGGAGCAATATGAAATTTTGTAATTTTTGAACAGAAGATTTTATTACCTTTTCAACGATATGCAACTTGATGCACTTACTTTTCAAAATATCTCAAAAAATGATCAAAAAGTATTTTTTATTTATTTAATACATTGTATGATCCAAAGATGGCTATGACAATCAACAATAAGATTTTAAAACAACTGAAAATTTACTTTAAGCTAACATACATAGCATGAATTAACTATTGTATTAATAAAAAAAAGACATATTTTATTTATTTAATACACAATACAAGCGAAAGACGGCTATGGCTATCAACAACAATATTTTAAAAAACAATTGCTTTACTTATAAGCCTTTTTATTTATGAAAAAAAAACAACATATTTTAATTTATTTAATACACAATACCAGTCAAAGATGGCTATGGCTGTCAACAATGAGATTTTTAAAACAGCTGTAAATTGTTATTATAGACCTAATTCCGTTGAATTTTTTCATATGGGGTTGTTTTAAAGATCAACTTTTTTTAAATTTATAAAATTTGATAAAATTGATGAAGCATTAAAAAAAATAGCCATGTACTGCTATTAAATGTCCAAACTGAAATACCTATAATATAATAAACAAAGCATAACTCTGTGAAAGATGTCATGGAAGGTAGTTTGTACAGTTTTGGTAAACATTTTAAATTTCAAAAGTTGTTTTAATTTTTTGTATAATTTTTCTTATGAATACAATTTATTAATTAGGTACTAATCACGTTTTTTATAAGTTAATTTAATATCTTATTGTTGACAGCCATAACCATTTTTTGACTGGTATTGTGTATTAAATAAATAAAATATATCATTTTTTATTAATACAATAAAATAAAATTCATGCTACGTTAGCTTAAAGTAAATTTTCAGTTGTTTTAAAATCTTTATTGTCATAGCCATCTTTGGATCATACAATGTATTAAATAAATAAAAAATACTTTTTGATCATTTTTTGAGATATTTTGAAAAGTAAGTGCATCAAGTTGCATATCGTTGAAAAGGTAATAAAATCTTCTGTTCAAAAATTACAAAATTTCATATTGCTCCTATTTAAGAAAACATAAGTTAGTCTCATATCTCAAAAACTACGAGATTTCTGAAAATTATAAATATATTTCTAAATAGACAACACTAAACCTCACAGCATTTATTTGAAACATTTTTTAAAATTTCAAGTCGCTTAAGAAATATTCACGATAGAAAAATTCGGACTAAAATGGTTTTTGGCTAATATCTAGTAAGTTATGAAATTTTTGTGAAATGTAAATACACCATTGAACTGTCCCCTTTTAAAGATAACTTTTCTCTCATTTAACCGAATCTCTATCTCTTATAGTTTCCGAGATCCCTTACTGTCCCCTGTTATTTAGACACCCTGTATGTGTCTGTGTGTCTGTTCGTGTGTAACTAAACAACATCCATAGATTAAGATATATATTTATTATTTAGTGTAAAAATACAGAAATGTATTAAACAGTTTTAAAAATAAAATTAAGTAAATGTAATTTAAAATTATTTTTCACAGATGAATGGGCCGTCCCATGTACAGGGATGATTATAAATAGTGCCAGAAGCAGAAAGCATCACTCCACAGTTATAGTTTTCATGATTAACGGGAGAACCTGGGTACCATTTGTTAAATCCAGCATCCGCCAAACGACCACCTAAAAAATAATACCAAATTTTTTTTTTATATTGATATATTTTTTGGAAAATTTCGAACCTTTTAATTATTTATACTTTAAGTGAAACTTCTCAAAATTTTGGATACAAATACAAACAATGTAAATATCATGAAATGCTGGTCGTTTTTGAGAAGTTTAACTGTATTTGGTTATTTACCTAGAACAGTTAAAAATTCGCTAATCGTGGACATTTTATAGAAGCCTACATATATCTGACCATCAGAATTCATTTTCATCATCCCTAGGACCAAATCCGCCTCGGCTTGAGAATTGATCACAACTAAATGGGACTCCTCCTTTACACAGGTGTCATTTGCATTCTGCCAATTGGCCCCAATTTTGTGGTATTTGTAATAACCAAATCCATGGTAGAAAGTGTAACCATGAAGGAGTTTTAACGCCTTCTCAACTTCCTTATCTGTTGAAGAAATAATTACAAAACATTACTTCTCTATATATAAAACTAGCTGGGCCCACGCGGCTTCGCTCGCGTAGACTACGGAATTATTGTTTAGGATTTTTGAAAAATATAGTTTAATTAATTAAGTACAAACACGATTAGTTATTATTGTAATAATAATTTATCAATACCTAAATTACCTAACAAAAACGAATCAGAAGAAAAAAGTACAAATAATTTGTGTTCTGTTTAAATTTAAATGTTAATTATTGAAAACAAAATAAACACAAACGATCAGCCGAGGGACTCCGAATATCTACCGAGCGTACGCGAATCCAGTCTGATGTACTCGCTTCGATGCGGCACGACACCATACATTTAAGATATTACCTTTATAAATATATTTTAAGATATTTTCTAAACTATACGACCAAATTGGATGCTGTAAATGGCAAACTATATCTACATTAAGTACTTATGACGATGAAATCATTTATTTCGATAAGGATTAATGTTTTGCAGGTCATAAGTCCATGTAAACAAAACCCAAATATTTTATGTTTTCTTTGTAACATAAAAGCAGTCATTGTGGCTTAAATATAAAAGTTAGACATATCGTGTCGCTGACTTAATTGTAGAACTTTTGATTCTACACAATTCTTTAATACATTATTTTGTTCTATATTGAACGGTTTAGGCAGCGTATTACAAAACAGCGCGCCGACGGCAAAATTTTTTCCGACTTGATTTACTATTATCGTCACTGCTTTGTTGTTATGTTACCGAACGTAAAAAAATATAGCCTATAACCTGGCCAGAGAACGTACCTATGAATTAAAAAAAAAACTCGTAAATCGGATAAGTGGTTCTCCAGTGATAAGGTAACTAACGGACAGACAGACAGACAGACAGACAGACAGACAGAGAGACGTTGAGCTTTATATATATTATAAGGATGAATGTTCGTTTGTTTGAGGCTTATAGACTCAGGAATTACTGAACCGATTTCAATGCGGTTTTCACCAATAGTTAGATCATTTTTACGAGCAGTATCGTGGCTATTATTATTTTATGAAAACCTAAGATTTTATATCAAAAGACCAAAAAAATCTTTATCAAGTTGTGTTTTGTTTCCATGATGTCAGAACATACAACTGTCATTTAGGTATATAAAAACATAGTACGTAGCCATGGAATACAGAATTCTATAATTTACGGTTTCAATATTTTATTAATTTAGGTTTAGGATAGGTCGAACAATTGGATGATTTTTGACATATGTTAACAATTAAATATTTTGAAATACCTACCTATATTGATTGAAAATTGAAATATAAAGAAACATTTTGTTGCTAACTATTTATTTTTATTTTTTGATTTTCATACAAATTCTAATACGGGACCTGGTGTTTGCTGGGAGTTTGAAAATTTAAATTTATACGATTTTCTCAGTAACTGCTGAACGGATTTTATTCCACTTTTCACTAATGAATAGGTTAAAGTTAGGTATAGCATGTCAGGTGGGCATGTTGAATATTTTAGGCTACTATGATTTTGTGGATTTTAACCCGGGTAACACCGAGTCCAGTGCGCTAGTTATTTATAAAAAAAACCGAATAATTTAGATTTATTAAAAAAACTCACCTTTATTCTGATCTGAAAATGTGTTCACTTGCTTGGAAGCATCATTTGGTTTTGTGTTATTCTATAATATTAAATATAATATTAAACGTATAACAATAATAAACGATGTCTTAGATTTATATGTAAAACAAAATTAACCGAGTCATGTAAACCACTATTTAAAAATCTAATTTTTTTTAACAATTACAGATTTATTACGAATGTTTAATTTTCGCTAAAAAATATTATGAAACGTTTAAAAAAAAATTTACGCATAAAATTACTCAACTCGAAATCAAGAAAAACAACAAACAAAATTAACAGTTGTGTTGTGTAATAAATTACATAACATCAAGAATTTGTCTTGTTAAGGGTGTAGGTCTCGCTGAATACCCCAATATTTTTGTAGGTCAATATATTTCCGAATGTTTGCTTTATAAAATCTTGTAATTCAAGTAAAAAAGAAAGGGTTATTCGTAAATTTCCTATACATCGACATTTTTGACCACATCAAAAAGATAATAAGATAAGTTAAGACAGTAGCGTAGGAACGGGAGGGGGGGGGTCGACCCCCCCCCCCACCCCGAAATATTCAATGTTCTTAAAATATATGAAATTATTATTACAATTTTGAATTGAATGACCTTTTTTGTGATTATAACCCCCCTGAAATATTCAATGTTCTTAAAATATGCGAAATAATTATAATAATTTTGAATTGAATGACTTTTTTTTTAACTGCACTTATTGTTAGTTATGTGACTAAAAAAAAAAAAAGGTCTTTAATATTTACTTATTGTGTGACTTTTTTTTAGTCTTAAAATTAGAAATTATAATAATAATTTCGCATATTTTGGGACCCCCAAACATAACCCCCCCCCCCGAAAATTTTTCTTACTACGCCACTGAGATAAGATAAAAAAAGTTGTAGGTTACGCCTAAATGAATCCACTCACGAAGTTTCAGAGAAGTATTTTTTATTTCAAAATTTAAAGCCGGGACCAAGCACTATTATAGCATAATAAGTGATTATTTAAATTGTAAAATTTAAATTGATTATTATTATTATTTTAATTTGTTCAACATCTGTAAAAAGATATAATGAAAGAAATAAATACTTACATTCAAGACAGTGTTCACAACATTATCGCCAAGGAATTTGAACACCGTCTCAACTGCCTTATCTGCTGAAGAAATAATTACGAAACATTACTTTATTTATAAACAAATAATTTAGATTTATGTTTATAAAAAAACTCACCTTCGATATTAAATACTTGGATATTCACTGGAGTTTGCGGGTCATCTTGCGAAAATGTGTCATTCGATTTTGTATTAATCTATAAAATACAAATTTAATATAAGGCGTCATTATATTTCTAATGCTAGGGCCACATCTGCGTTAACGTCTAACGGGCACAAACACGTTAATTAACGCGTTAAAAAATTACGCGCTAGGTTTTACATTATTGACTGGCTACACTAACGAATAACGTATAATGTGATGTCTAATAACGTTGTTAAATTCAAAATGGATTCCACAGTATACAGTGAATTCAATTATAAAATTATACAAATTCCTTTAAAATTCAGGTAATTATTTTGTGCAAAAACTCTCGGACCCGTCGAATAGTATTTTTAGTTGCGGATTTTTTGACATAAGAAAATTGTATACAGGATGTATCAGGAAAAACATATGCAGTCATCATTGATTTTTTTGAACGGAACACCCTATATATTATACCATTTTTCAATTGTGCGATAAATTCTGAACACTTTTTGTACAGCATATCATATCTTTAAAATTAGTGGTTTTCGGAATAATGACGTTTGAAAATTGACATTTTGAAATACACACAAGTCAAATAAAATGTTTAAATTGAAAACATTGAACATTTTTTTAAAAGCCAACAAAAACATCCTGGTATTACTACTGGAAAAACGGAGAAACTGTGGTTTCTAGTCACTTAAACTAAAAATATACACCTTAACCACAATAAAACAATGTCACTCGACACGTGTTTCGACTTCACAAGAAGTCCTCATCAGGAGCCTAACAGTTCCAGACTGATATGGTCTTGGTCAAACCTAATATATATACTAAAAGGGCTTATCTCGCTTCAATGATTCTGACCAATCAACTGCAAGGTCTAGAAGGACTGAAGCTGGGATAGGTCCGGTACCACTATTAAAAATCCTAGTCTTATCCCTTAAGATTTCTAAGCTTTCTGCTGCGTCCAATTGATTATTATTACTGCATGTTTTAATTAGTTTTAAATTACTTATATCTGTAGTGTGATTTAATGTAGTCATATGATGAGCTACGCTGGATTTATCAACCCGGTTATATTTTAGGTGAGCCATGTGCTCTTTAAATCTAATGTTTATTGATCTCCTAGTTTGTCCTATGTAACTTTTGTCGCAATTTGTACAGTTAATTTTATAAATACCCGATTTTTCATTTAATTCTGTTTTATCTTTGGGGTTACCTAGGAGAGTTTTAATATTGTTATTATTAGAATAAACCAATTTAATTTAGAAATTAAACCAGAATCCTTTGAAATTAAAAATAGCATCGATTTCGTAAACCACATTAAAGACCTTAAATTAAATGATTCAGATTTACTAGTCTCCTTCGATGTTACCGCTTTGTTTCCCAGTGTTCCAATAAATGAAACTCTTAAATATTTAAAAGAACTACTACTTAAAAACAATTTTAATAATTCAGAAATTAATGAACTTATAAACTTAACGGAACTATGCATGGACCAAAATTATTTTCAATTTAATAATAAATTTTATAAACAAACTGAAGGTACGGCTATGGGCAACTGTCTTTCGCCGTTCCTGGCTAATTTATTCATGGGCAACTTTGAATACAATTTAAAAAACAAATCTAAATATTTTCCTAAAATCTGGGTTAGGTATGTCGATGAAATTTTTGCAGTATTTGACACTAAAAATAACAATTTAAAAGATTTCCTAAATACAATAACCACACAATTTAAAAACATTAAATTTACATGTGAAATAGAAAAAGATGGGCAACTAACTTTTCTTGACACATTAATAATAAGAAACAATAATAAAATAGAATTTGATATCTACCGGAAAGATACCACCACTAAAAGATACATAACTTCTGACTCTAATCACCATTACCAACATAAAATCGCGGCGTTTAATACAATGGTCCATCGTTTAATCAGTATTCCTTTAACAAATGACAGATTTAATAAAGAATTTAAATACATCCAAGAAATCGCAGAATTTAACGGATTTAATAAACAAATTATAAACAACATTTTAAATAAAAAACATCGTAAACTAAACCGTCTCCAAGACATTACCTTAATTAAAGAAATTAAAGAAGAACCTAAAAATTACATTAAACTCCCGTTTGACCAGACCACTAAAGGATTGTCCCAAATGTTTAAAAAATTTGACTTTAAATTGGTTTATTCTAATAATAACAATATTAAAACTCTCCTAGGTAACCCCAAAGATAAAACAGAATTAAATGAAAAATCGGGTATTTATAAAATTAACTGTACAAATTGCGACAAAAGTTACATAGGACAAACTAGGAGATCAATAAACATTAGATTTAAAGAGCACATGGCTCACCTAAAATACAACCGGGTTGATAAATCCAGCGTAGCTCATCATATGACTACATTAAATCACACTACAGATATAAGTAATTTAAAACTAATTAAAACATGCAGTAATAATAATCAATTGGACGCAGCAGAAAGCTTAGAAATCTTAAGGGATAAGACTAGGATTTTTAATAGTGGTACCGGACCTATCCCAGCTTCAGTCCTTCTAGACCTTGCAGTTGATTGGTCAGAATCATTGAAGCGAGATAAGCCCTTTTAGTATATATATTAGGTTTGACCAAGACCATATCAGTCTGGAACTGTTAGGCTCCTGATGAGGACTTCTTGTGAAGTCGAAACACGTGTCGAGTGACATTGTTTTATTGTGGTTAAGGTGTATATTTTTAGTTTAAGATCCTGGTATTGCAAAAAAAAGAAAAAAAAAAGAAAAAAAAGAAGAAAAAAAAAAGTTCAATGTTTTTTCTTTTTGCCATACCATGATGTTTTTGTTGGCTTATAAAAAAATGTTCAAGGTGTATTTTTTCAATTTAAACATTTTATTTGACTTGTGTGTATTTCAAAATGTCAATTTTCAAACGTCATTATTCCGAAAACCACTGATTTTAGAGATATGATATGCTGTACAAAAAGTGTTCAGAATTTATCGCACAATTCAAAAATGGTATAATATATAGGGTGTTCCATTTAAAAAAATCAATGATGACTGCATATGTTTTTCCTGAGACACCCTGTATACAATTTTCTTATGTCAATAAATCCGCAACTAAAAATACTAATCGACGGGTCCGAACGTTTTTGCACAAAATAATTACCTGAATTTTAAACGAATTTGTTCCTTTCATCGTGAACGCACTGTATATGTTTTACAAAACGTCAGTTGTATATAATTGTATACTGTGTTTTTTGTTTTTATTATGTAAAATATATATATTATATAATATATGTTAATGTCCCCCATAAAAATCCCCCCCCTCCTAAAAATCCCGGTCTTTTAATGATAAATAAAAATCGGGTACCGTTATGAATGTGCAACAAAAAATTTACTATTTTTAAACAAAAAATTATTTTTGAACATTATAAAATTTTAAAATTTAAGTTAAAATAAAAAAATAATTTTAAATAAAATTTACCCCCCCCCCCACAAAAAACTACCAGGACACCTCCATCCTCCATCATTGCCTTCTCAAAAAAAAATGGTTACCGTTTACCCCAATATTTCTAACTGACCAATTCTGATTTAGTTACTGCTCACGTGTTACTGCCCAATCATTTATTTTACTTCCCAAAGTATTTATTCAACCACCCATTTCATAATATATTACCGCTCGTTTCCATTTTTTTACTGCTCACATTTCATCACCCAATATGTTATTTTAATACTGAACGAAACTGTAATATGTATATTACCGCCCGTTTAAATCATAGCCTAATTATACTAATACTTACATAGAAGATAACGTAAGAATAACAATTATTAATATTAAAAATAATTATAATCAAAGATAAAAGTATTTTAGATAACATTTTGATGATTGTGTTACAATTTTATTAAACACTGCCAGAAATAAATTAAGTTACAATATATTTATATGTTAACTTATTAGTCATTTTCTGTTTTTTAGCACGTTTTAATTAACTTTTAAATTAATATATCAACCACATTAACTAATTACATAAATAATTACTAAATAAATAAATAAATGATATAATTAATTTTTGTTATCAAAAACTAGAAATATTTTTTATTTGGTAATTATGGTTGATTTCCGATCACGTGTAATAGATCTGGAGGCAGCGACCAAATTTGACTATCATTGCAGCCCGCAAAATTTGTTTTGAAATTTGTTAATTGGGATATTAAGAACTCAGCTAAATGGATCCTATGATCCTAGGACGCTGCCTTTAGATAGGGGCAACCCGTCAGTTATGTAATAAACTAGCCGAAAAATGTATAGCATCCCGTCAGTTAATTATAAAATTTGTTAATTTTCTTATTTTATTAATCGCCATATAAATATCTGATGCCTTAATAGTTGCTTTATTTTTTTATGACAACCCGGGAAAAAATTTCAGATCTAAAGTGATCAAATCAGATCTGCATTTTTACAGATCTGCTTTGATGTTTTGATATTCATTTTGGAACATATCAATGGAGATCAACGCAGATCTACGGAGATGAACACAGATCTGTGTTGATCTGCGTTGATATGTTCCAAAATGAAGATCAACACAGACCTGCACAGATCGGGGATTTGATTCTGTTTTTGAACACACACACAGCTTGACTTCCCGCAGTAAATAGGTTCGAAGAGCAATCCTGGAGAAGAGAACCACCATATATGTATTGTATTACCTTATTACTAACTGATCCGACTTGACTTATACGAATGAAAGTGAAAATACTGTTTATTCATAAATAAACTTTTGTATACCTTAAATAACAAATGCACATATACTATATAGAAACCTTGTTTATAATTTAATCAATTAAAAAAAACGTATTGAATGATATTTGAGGCCCGTGTATTAAATTAATAAAAAAATTCACAACTCACCCCCTGTCACAGATGAAGGGTTGTAATTGGTCTCATTCGATCCAGCGGAAAAAAAACTTCGGGACTCCGGGACTCTAGGCGTGTGGGGAGCAAAACAACCCTCTATCTAGCACAGGAGTCGAGATATTTACGATTTTCTATAATGAATACCATAAGTAGCGAAACAGAGAAAAATTCAATATTTACAGTAAATACAGCATAGAAACATAAGATATTATTATTAAATTTAATAAAATGAAAAAAAAAGTCCAGACACGTATTAAGTGATATTTAAGGCTCGTATTGTTAAAATAACAAATACACATATTTTTTTTAAATTGATTAAAATACAAACAATACGTTTTAATCTCACGATTTACGACGATCTGCAAAGATGTACAACGATCTACAAAGATCAACAACGATCTGCAAAGATTTACAACGATCTGCAAAGATCTACAACGATCTATAAAGATCACGATCTACAAAGATTTGCAACGACCTACAACTATCTGCAAAGATCTACAACGATCTATTAAGATCACGATCTGCAAAAATCTACAACGATCTACAAAGATTTACAACTATCTGCAAAGACCTACAACGATCTGCAAAGATCACGATCTACAAAAATCTACAGAGATCTACAACTATCTGCAAAGACCCACAACGATCTACAAAGATCTGATTTGTTTCAAAATGAAAATCAACCGAGACCTGATTTGATCACTTCAGATCTGAAATTTTTTCCCGGGAATCTAAACGTGTAAAAAAAATGGCCGACGTAATTATAGCCGCCCGTTAAAAATCATTTCTAATCGATAGATTTATGTTTCCTGAACATAATAATAATAATATCTGACGCCTTAATAGTTGCTTTATTTAAAAAATTATGGAAAATCCAGAAATGTCTCTTTGGTTTGCTCCTTATCATAAATAATTCGGGCAAGAAATACACAAGTGTATGTCATATGGGTTCCGAAGTACGTAATATGTGGACTGTTTGGAGCCACTTACAGACACTATTTTAGAGTAAGAAAAAAACTAAAAAATATGGTCATATTTTACAATTGAGATGTACATTTCGACACCCCTCCCTATAATCCAAAATTTAAAATTATATTATTGACTTTAGTATTTGTCGTTGGTAGTCCCACTAAATCCTCGTTACCAAATTTTTTTCAGATTTTTTGAGCCAGTATAAGACAATATAAAACAGTGTTTTTAGCCCCCTACAGGCACTATTTTTGAGTTAGAAAAAAATAAAAAATAAATTTGTATTCTACTATTTGAGATGTATATTTTGACATCCCACACGTCTTGGTATACAATTTTTTTTTTTTTTTTTTATTTGCTTTAAAGCTCCTTGCAGGCACCATTTTTGATTTGGAAAAAAATAGAGTAAGGATCATATTCCGCTTGTTTAGTTATAGATTTTAACGTGCCAAATGCCTTAGTAAAAAAAAAAAATTACTTAGCTTTAGCTCCTTAGTGCCCCCCCCCCCCCAGCCCTAAAAAAATATATTTTCAATATATGTATTTGTACATGTTTTACTAGAGGGCATCATTTTACATGTTCAGTAAAAATGTCAAGTTTCTAGCTTATACAGTTTACGAGCTATTTAGCTTTGAGTGAAAAAGACGGACGGATGGACAAACGGACGGACGACAAAGTGAGATTAATAGGGTTTCTTTGGAACCCTAAAAAAGGAATACAAAATTATAACAGAACCAAACAGAATTACAGTTCATAGAGAAATTCATCAACTTTGTGACAGCATTTCATCAAGTACCTCATTTTTAGGTTTTCGTTGAACAAACCTTATAGTTTCGCCATGTCCGTCCTCAAAAAATTTAAGCCGATTAAGATGAAATTTGGTATACGGACGAAGACTGATAACACAAAAACAGAAATGATAAGATTTTGGAAAAAACATTTTTTTTGGACCCCCTTTCCATTGACTGAAAAGTGAACTAACATTTTTTTTTCACTTACCCCATTGAGTGGGGAGTCATTAGATAGGTCTCCTAAAATGCAATAAAAAATGTTATATGACATTTTGATTTTAACCCTTCAGTCACGATATATTTGCGTTCAAAGTCGTGATCAGAGCGCCCCTCCCCCTTTATTTCTAAACTATCTATTTAAAAAATCCGAAAAAATTCGAGCTTTGAATTAGTACTTCCACTGAAAATTATAACGAACACTGTCAAAATTAATTTGGACCCCCCTCCCATAAACTGAAAAGTGAAATCACATTTTTTTTTCACATATCCCATTGAATGGGGGGTCATTGGATAGGTATCCTAAAATGCAACAAAAAATGTTAAATGATCTTTTGATTTTAACCCTTCAGTCACGATATATTTGCATTTAAATGTCGTTATCAGAGCGTCCTCTCCCACCTTCTACTTTCTAAACTATCGATGCAAAAAATCTAAATCTTCAATGAAAATTATAACGAACACTGTAGCTAAAATAGTTTATAAAAAAAATCTTGTTTATAAATCGTAATGACTACGGAAACCTATCAGGTGCGTGCCCAACACGCACTAGGCTGTTTTATTATTTTTTGTATGATATGGCAAAAAATGTTACAACCAAAAAATTTTTGGTTGTGAAGGGGTAATCGAATAGTAATATTTATTTGCTATTTTAACGTAGCCTTCAAGGATATTTGAAGGTCAATATCATTTTTTTAAATAGGAACCTATATATAGTTTTTATTTAGTAATCTTATTCTACGTCAAAAAACACGAATAATTCATTGAAATTTTTTTTGAACAACCCAAGCTTTCCTTAATATCTAACAAAATAATTCGAGATTTTGAACTTTCAAGATTTTTTTACTCAGAAACCATAAACTTTAGAAAAAAGTACAAAATACAAAAATGTTTATTTTGGTCTAATGAAAATTGGAGAATTATTCTAGAATTTTTTTAACATTTCGTAAATTTTTTTTGGTTATGTTAAAATAAAATAAATAGAAAAAGTTTTTTAGATTTTTAAATTAATTCTCCAAGCTTTAATAAACCAAAATAAACATTTTTTGTGTCTTGTACTTTTTACTAAGGTTAATGGTTTCCGAATTCTTGAAAGTTAAAAATCTCGAATTATTTTGTTAGATACCTTGGAAAGCTTAGGTTGTTCAAAAAAAAGTTTTCAATGAAAGATTCGTGTTTTTTCACATAGAATAAAATTACCAAATAAAAACTATAGATTCTTATTTAAAAAAATGATGTTGACCTTCAAATATCCTTGAAGGCTACGTTAAAATAGCAAATAAATATTACTATTTGATTACCCCCTCACAACCAAACATTTTTTGATCGAAACATTTTTTTCAAATATGCGATGGTTCTGAAATAATAATCTGTAACACTTTAAATGCCCCACCCTGTATATTACTTTTTAAATAAAGACCACGTTGTACAGTCACCTGCATTAATGGTCTTGCAGTTTGTATTCATTTTCGTTTATCACAAACTTAGTAGGCTCCTCCCATTTGTGCAATTATAATATTTAAATCATTTCTCCATGTATCAAATAAAGACAGATATTTTGAAATTTATTTGCTAGATAAAGAACTACTCTTCGTTTTAGTACTCATATATATTTGTGCAATTAAATTATTATGTAATCTATTGAAAATTGTATACGTAAATTTTGTGGCAATAAATATTTGATATTCCGAATTTTAGTATTTAAATATATTAAATTTGATAGAAAAAGATAACCGATGATGTTTGTCTTTAAATTTGGAATCTGTTGTAAGCGATTTTAGCCTTTAGAGTGCCAGACGAGTTCTGCAGGCGACTGTACAAACTGTACATATGTACGTACTTTTAATCAAACTTTTGTTTATTTGAATTTTTTCCTAACTTCCTTTTGGTTATTTGAACTCTTATTATTTTGATCTCTAGGTAATTTGAACTTTTTCTCTGGTCCCTTGAGTTTCAAATTATCGAGAGTCGACTGTATATGTAGATCCACCCCTGCACACTCACACACACACACACTGAGACACAAATACATACGTGAATATTATAAGACACACGAGAAGTCCTATTCTGGGTGTCATGCAAATTATAATCATGCCAATATGACGTCACTATAGCATGATTGCGTGCCATATAACAGTACTGGTGACGTCATGTTTTGTGTACCGTCGTGTCGGATCGATTGTTTGGGATTTTTAATTTCGATTTCAACTACATTGTGTGCTTTGATTAACTAAAATAGATGTTGCTTTTTTGCTTCCTCGCAATATCAAAGATACGAGAAGCTATGTGATCGTTTCAGATTGATTTATCCGTTTCACGTCAAGGTAATTACTTTTCGTTCCGTGTCTGTCTGTGTGTCCGTCCGTCCGTGTGTCCCTCTGTCCCCTGGATCCTTGTCACACGCATAACTCATGAACCACTGAACCGATATTATTGAAACTTGGTCGGATGGTTGGGTCTGGCTTGAGGACGGTCCCATTTCAAAATTATCAAAATCATGTGTAAGGGGGAGGGGTGAGATCCCAAAATATTTATTTTTCCAAGATATCTCAAGAACGACACATGTTACGTGAAAATTTTATAGAATATTTTTTGTAGAACATTAAATTTCCTATAATATAGGTCTACAACGTTTGTTGTAAAATATTCCATTACAAAGATTTATCTCAATTTATTTTAAAAATTCGTGTTTTGTTTTTCTAAATTGATATTTGCTTGGATATATTAAATGTCATTTTGACGTTTTAAATGTCATTTTGACATTTGTCAAAAAATTTAAAATATACGAAAAAATAATCAGGTGTGTTTTGAGAAAAATTTCGAACTAATATTTTTTAGTAAAATTGTATAAAAATTAAATGGTTAACCAATTCCAGGCAATTTATCTCAACATTATCGGTTTTTATTTAAAATGTTCAATAATTAACTACCTTTGGTGAATTTAGCACGAGGAAGCACTGTGCATTTACTTGGCAGATGTTTTTAGATAATTTTCTTTAGTACTTTACTCTTAGATTAGGACAGACTATGGATACATAACAACCAATGCTAGTCCGTATATGAAAGTGTTACCAAAATTTGTAGGCGGGCATCTTTTTTTAATTGTAAAAATCGCATATTATCCCATAGGCGTCAGTTGAAAATTTATAATATGCAAATATGCTTTGAATTACAATTGAATTTAGTATGTATGAGAGATGAAAGTTCCAAATAGACGTTTCTCTGTTAATTAATTATCACTGAAATACTTTTAAACTCAATATAAAACATTTATTATTAATTCATTTTATAATTCAAAACAATTGATATTTATTTTAAAATCTGAATGATCCGTGGAGTGATTTTTCGTGGTGCGATATGGTAACAACGCTAGGTAATGTGTTATTTGTTTTTTATCTTTCCTTGTCTAAGACTTTACTAATAAAGTAGGTACTTTGGTAACAAGATAAGGAAATTAGTGAAAATTACTTGTCTTATTATTTGCTGTCCTTTGTGAATAAGCTAATAATTAATAGAAATTCTGATAAGGAAGATCGAACTATTGGTGACTATTTTTAATTTTTTATACATACATGAAATGTACTGTACTTATAATAATGTATAGTGACCATGAAAAAATTTAAACTCGACATTTTAATGGAATTACACGAATTGAGGGTCCCTGAATCTCGTACGACCATTATCTCAATGACGTCTGTGTGTGTGCCAAAACGGCGAGACTTACAAACATGAAATTTTAAACTTAAGGTAGATGTGCACCTCCTATTTGCAAACCATCACTAAATCAAAAACGTATGTTTACTGAAGTCAATTTTTCGAATTATTTTTGAAACGGTGCGCAGTAGAATTAAAAAAAAAATTAAAGTTGTAGAAAAAACTCTTTATCTATAATTTATGTTCCGTTCATTTTTTCTCCCAAAAATTTTAGTTTGAAATTGAATTGCCTAATTTTACACAAATAACCTTACAACAATCTACTCTTAGGTAAAGGGCAGTAATGTATAAAAAATCAAGACTTCGAATCGGAACTGAACCAAAAACTTTAACTGGCTTTTCGAAATTATAAGAACTTGGAATGATTGTGAATATTATACGTATATTTTACAGTGGATAAAAGCAGTGTACATAATTTAAAAGTTACCGATTTTTACTTTTTTATACATATGTGTACATTAAGGTGGCCCGGAGCTCTATGGAGAAATTTCGTTGTCTGATTTTCAAAGGTCTTATGGTCTTATTTTATGCCAATAGATAAAAAACGACCCGTGACAAAGTTTGAAGTCAATCGAATAACTTTTACCCGGCGCGCAAGCCCCTCAAACTCAAAAAATGCCAAAATTTGATACTTATACATATTTTTATGAAATTAAATGCATTAATTCTTAATGAAATTAATTATAATTTATTATTTTCTAAAAGTACATTAAATTACCTTTTCAACAAATGCAAATTCGAAAAAATCGAGCAAGAAATGGCGAAATAAGAAGAATTTATTCGAAAAAAAAATGAAATTCGAACATTTAATTTTTATTATATTTATAACTTCAAATTTTTAGATTTTGAATTTCCAATGACGTTGCAATGAATCATCTACGATTTTCGTCGACTTATCCATGTTTTAGCGCTTTAACAATTTTTTTTTATTTTCGAAGAAACTTTGATGTCGAAAAAAATCCTAATCCGAAAACCACCGAAGATAAATACCAAAGATGATTAGACATTTTGTGCAGAATACAATCCGAAATCTCGCGGTTTGTTTCTGTGTAAGCGATAGCAGTTTTAATAAAAAAATCAAACCATTATTTGGTGCTTCAACACTTATCGGGTATCAAAACCAGATTTTGACGTACAATTTAACCAAAAATATGGAAATTCGGCAACCTCCGAAGATAAATACCAAAGATGATTAACTATTTTGTGGAGAATACATTCCGAAATCTCACGATCTGTTTCTGTGTAGCCCTGTAAGCGATAGCAGTTTAAAAAAATTCAAATAATTATTCGGTGCTTCAACACTTATTGGATATCGAAACCAGACTTTGACGTACAATTGAAACAAAAAAATAGATTATTCGGCAAAAGGCTTTTTTGCGAGCTACAAGAATAAATTGCTCTCGAAAAGGAAAAATTTTCAGGACATACATGGCCTTGGACATTCATCTGGCCGTGATGAGTAGGACCAGGAGTTCGTAATTTGTATCGGTTTGGGATTGTTCCACTTCCAGAAAAAGAATAACTAACTCAAGAAACTCGTCATAAATATTTCTTTCTTCAATTCAAACAAGCAAAAATCGATAATTTCCACACGTTCATCATCAGATATATGCTGAATTACAACATTATCATCCAATCTGGCATGAAGATGATGTTGTAATGTAATGTTAATCTTTTTCTGGAAGTGGAACAATCCCAAACCAATACAAATTACGAACTCCCAGTCCTACTATATTTTTGGTTAAATTGTACGTCAAAATCTGGTTTTGATACCCGATAAGTGTTGAAGCACCAAATAATTATTTGATTTTTTTTATTAAAACTGCTCTCGCTTACACAGAAAGAAACCGCGAGATTTTGGAATGTATTCTCCACAAAATGTCTAATTATTTTTGGTATTTATGTCCGGAGGTTGCCGAATTTCCATATTTTTAGTAAAATTGTACGTCAAAATCTGGTTTTGATACCCGATAAGTGTTGAAGCACCAAATAATGAGATTTCGGATTGTATTCTGCACAAAATGTCTAATCATCTTTGGTATTTATCTTCGGAGGTTGTCGGATTAGCATTTTTTCGACATCAAAGTTAAAAAAAATTGTTAAAGCGCTAAAACATGGATAAGTCGACGAAAATCGTAGATGATTCATTGCAACGTCATTGGAAATTCAAAATCTAAAAATTTGAAGTTATAAATATAATAAAAATTAAATGTTCGAATTTCATTTTTTTTTTCGAATAAATTCTTCTTATTTCGCCATTTCTTGCTCGATTTTTTCGAATTTGCATTTGTTGAAAAGGTAATTTAATGTACTTTTAGAAAATAATAAATTATAATTAATTTCATTAAGAATTAATGCATTTAATTTCATAAAAATATGTGGAAGTATCAAATTTTGGCATTTTTTGAGTTTGAGGGGCTTGCGCGCCGGGTAAAAGTTATTCGATTGACCTCAAACTTTGTCACGGGTCGTTTTTTATCTATTGGCATAAAATTAGACCATAAGACTTTCGAGAATCGCATTTTGAAAAATGGGGGCCACCTTAGTGTACATGAAATGTATTGTATAATAAAGTAGGTATAGTGACCATGAAAAAATTCGAACTCGAGATTTAAACAGAATTACACGTATTGAGGGCCCCTGAATTACGTATGACCATTATCTCAATGACGCAGTAATGCAGAATAAAAATTTAGTTTTATTCAGATCAAAATAAAAGTTGTTATACAATAATCTTTGTCTAATCATAAGTGTCGTATTACAAAATCTTAAATAGTAACTAACATTTATTGATCTTTGTTAAACACATAACGAAAAATTAATTTTTATGACACTGTAACAATATTATATTATAGCCGCTTGGGTTATTATATGTACATATAATGATTTGTAGAAATTAGTTATAACATTAGGTAATCATTTTTTGTAGAGAGACCTCGGAAGATATGTATTGAGTCAGTCGTTAGCACAGTCATGAGTAAGACAATACATTATAAAGTGTCGAAAGTGTTAAATAAATAAATCTAGGAAACAGTGTAGCTACCTTAGCCCTGTAATGCAAGCTAAGGAGAAGTAAGGCTCTGTGGTAGCGGCCACCTTTTCATATTCAAAATAGTGCAAGTTTTGTGTAATGGAAATAGTGAAAGATTTTGTATTCGAAATAGTTTTAGTTTTTGTGTAATAGCCAAGTGCCAGATTTTGTATACGAAATAGTGAATGTTTTTGTAATAGATATTGTTGGCGCCCTTCTGGGCTTCGTGGTACAATTAGTGGACTGTATAATTTAGGTACTGGTTGAAGAAACGACAGATGGATATTAAAGTACACAAAAAAAAGACTCACCTTTTTGTCTGCTCTGGCGGGGTTTGCCCAGCCACGATCCCTGTAATAGGAAGGTTTTAAAGGACAATGAACGTAGCGGGTTTTACCTCCTTGATCGGACTGCCAGATGATTTTCCTTGTGCACACCACTGTCGTACTCCTTTTGATATGACACTTTTTTAACTTTAAAATACCGGTTACTTTCACTCACATATTTTGGTAATTTATTTTTTAGGTAATTTATTTTAGGTAATAAAATTTGGTAATTTTAAATTTGGTATTCAAATGTGCGACAATATATCTCGCCGGTCCAGGTCACACCCGGCTGAGATACTCGTCCGATACTAATTACTAACTCAACGTTTCTGCCGACTTTTCAAATGCACATTACGCCATCTCTCTCTGGTATCGCGTAGCGCGCTCAATTCAAAATTTAATCTAAAAGGTATCGGCGTTAACAGATATAGTACCAGTTTTTGTAAAGACATAGTGTAATAGTGTAATTAAAATTAAATTTATTTATTTAGTATAGCGGTGTTTACGTTTCCGAGCACCTACAGGTCATTCTACCGAACCAATTAAAGGTTAAATGAAATTATTAAAAGCAATTGAACCCTAAAACGTTACTACACTTAATAATTATGAAGCCATTGAAGAATAATTACAATGGAAAAGATTAAAAAAATAAATACAAAATTTACTGTATTATTTATTTGAAGTAGATAATATAATTTTAACTGTCGAACTCGAGATTTTAACGGAATTACACGTTTTGAGGGTCCCTGAATCTCGTACGGCCATTATCTCAATGACGTATCTGTGTGTGTGTGTCTGTGAACGCTCTACAGCCAAAACAGTGAGACTTACAGGTATGAAATTTTAAACTTAAGGTTCTTATATACTCTAGATGTGCACCTCCTATTTTTGAAAACCATCACACAAACCGGAAACGGATGTTTACTGATGTCAATTTTTGAATTTTTCGAATTATTTTTGAAACGGTGCGCAGTAAAAAAAATGTTTTATATTAAAGTTGTAGATAGAACTTTTATCTATAATTTATGTTCTGTTTCTCCCGAAAAATTTTTTTTAGGAAATAGGTAATCGATTTTCTTTAATTTTTGATTTTAACGAATTATTTTTTAAACGGTACGTATTTGAAATAAAAAAAATTAGATACAAGTTATCTATAATTTTTGTTGAATTGAGTCAAAAACATTTTTTTATTGTATAATAAAAAAATGTTTTTGACTCAATTCTGCTAACGGTGCTAAAAACATGTGTACTGAAGGTATATACACAGAAAATTTAAAGTCAATTGGTTCAGTAGATCTTGTGATATTATGGCAGCCATTTTCAGTTTTCAGTTTCGAAAAAAACGCGTTCAAAGTTTATACATATGTAGCTGGCTATTCAATGCTACGCATCATCTTCAAATCGTTGTAACTCCGTCAGTTTTTGGAATTGAGGTATAGGGTTTTGAACACATATTTTTGAAACACTGTTTATTGATAAAATACAAAAATTTGTTTTATATTTTTACATTTTTAGACTAGAATACCCTCTTAATAAGCGAAAACGATTACTTGTACGAAAAAAATTGTAAGATCTTTATTGTAGGTAATTTTCTAAAATTTATATTTGCTAATAACTATTTTAGTCATAGAACCAATAATAGATACAGAGATATTTACTTAAAACTAATTGTTAGCACCTTTTGTGGGCTGTAAAAAAGTATGCTCGCATGGGATTGTTGGGGACTTTTGATACCTTATTTATAAAGACAAAATGAAGGCCTATACAAAAATTCAGCTTATTGCGAATTTTTCCCCAGTGAAAACCTAATGTTCCTGGACTATAAGTCCACTTCAGTATTGATAATGTTAATTTATCACAATGGCTGGAAAACTAACCTAACCTAACCTAACCTTTTTACGGAAAATGTTGGGTACAAAAATTTTAGGATTTAGTCGGGCAAACCTAATGAAGGTAATAATTTTGACCTTGAGTGGAGGTTTTAAGGTCATTTTGGGTTCAACAAATGTGACAGCACAGAATGAAACATCGTTATTTTAATCTATTACATAAGTTTTAATCATACTTCGATCAATTTTATCAAATAAATTATATAACTACTGATATAAAAGCCGGCCCAAAAATGGAGAGAATTCAGTAACTATTCAGTAGTGACTGAGTAGACAGCCAGGGTTTCGTGCTACAGTCTGCAGTGTTTCATAAAGGTACATATTTTCTGTATTATATTGTCAGTGATTTTATTTTCGGCGAGCCAAGCTAGCTATCATCCAGCGACCGAGAAGTTACGCAGTGTTGGTGGTACGCTCTGTCTTCGGCTTGAAGAAGAGTCCGAGCCAGCTCGGAGATTACCAACGTCGCGGAACGAGGATTTTAGGAGTGGTGGTCCACCTAATTTCCCTTTCTGGTGATCCAGGATCTGCTCGTTGGAGGTGTAACGGCTTGAGGCTGCCGAAGCCATCAGTGACTATTTTTGTTTGTTATATTTCTTTTTTTTTGTGAGCAGAATATTGCGAACTTTACTCTGGTTGTTGTGTATATATATTTTTTTTTTTTTTATTGATATATTTTTTTTGAATATACTTTTATTATTGAACCTATATATTTTATTTTTCGTAGTTTTAGATTAAAATTACGTGGCGCCCTTCTGGCACCTCGACACTCCCTTCCTGTCCGCCCGAACGTCGAACCACCCCGTCTCCACTGTGCTACGCCGAGGCAAACTATTTCTATTTACCGATAGTGGTAATAGAATTTTGGCGCCCAACGTGGGGCTTGGCCGACTGCGTGAGCAGGTGGATAACGTTTGTGTGTTCGGACGATTGGAGGTAGTGTCGCGGGTACGTTTTTCTAATTGTGTTAATTTTTTTGTTTTGTTTCACTGTATTTTTGTTGATATATATAGTTTCAATAATGTCATATAAGTTAGACATAGATAGGTTAGCGAAGGATGAGTTATGTTATGAGTTATTGGTGAGAGGTTTCGTCGAGGTCGGTACGGTTGAGGAAATGCGCAAGTGTTTGCGGCAGGTGTTGCGAAGGGAGAAAGATGGCCAATCGCTGACCTACCCTCAATTCGATATCGATCTCGATGAGGAATTTGAAACCTGCAGTAACAAAGTCCAAGAAATCGCGGTTTTGATTGGCCAATTTCAAGGGCAGAAAACTAGTGGGGAGTACAAAAAAATCGAGTCTAAGTTAGCTCACCTGATTGACAGGGTCGATCGATTCGATAATTCTGATCGAGATAACGCGGTAAGACGGTCCAAACTTTTGAGCAAGATCTTAGCATTAGGTGCGGATCTTGAATCAAAGGTTGGAACCGCCCCCAACATTGATGATGTGTTAAATGTAACTCACATAAATTTGAATAACCCCGCCAGTAATGACGCTCATAACACGACCATCCTGGATCTAGATCCAATAGAATTAGATGTTAAACTTAGACATAATCAATATTGTAAATCTGTGCCAGTGTCAAAGTGGGACTTGAAGTTCAGTGGTGATTCTGGTAGCATTAGTGTGTGTGCGTTTCTTGAACGTGTCGACGAATTAAAAGTCGCGCGTAATATCGATGATGTGCAACTGTGGAGTTCAGCCGTAGATCTGTTTACGGGCTCTGCATTGGTCTGGTTTCGAGCAGTGCGTCACAGCATCCGTTCGTGGGCGGGGCTTCGACAGAAGCTAAAGGAGCAATTCCAGCCCTACGACTACGACGACCGCTTGTGGATCGAAATCAAGCAGAGGACCCAAGGACCGGACGAGCCCATAGGCATATACATCGCCGTCATGGTCAACTTATTCGCTAGGTTGAGCGAAAATGTTACAGAATCTGCCAAACTTAAGATTTTGATGAATAATATCTCCCCATTCTACCAGGAGAGATTGTGTCTAGTGACGGTCAACACCATTGACGAGTTGCTGTCATACGGACGACGCTTAGAACGAACCAAGTCATCCGTAGAGTCGTTCCGAACGCCGAGCACCTCGGGTAGTTTCCTGGAACCCGACCTGGCTTACCATCGTACCAGTCGAGGGAAGTCATATGCAGTCAACGCCGTTGCTGACAATCCATCGTCCAAGGCATGCTGGAACTGTCAAAAATCCGGCCATGCATTTAAAAATTGTCAGTCTCTGCGGTCGATGTTCTGTTACGGCTGTGGAAAGAAAAACGTCGTGAAGGGTTCCTGTCCTCGCTGCAAGAGTCGTAAGGCTTCAGCAAAAAACGACAATACGGGTCATTAGACAGCCGTATGATGACCTCAAAATCTTCCCACAAGTCGGCTGAGAGACAAACATCTGCAACGAAGACTAAAATCGACTTATTGTTATCTCAAATGGATGGTGATGATAGACCTTACCTCAAGATCAACGTACTTGGTCGAAGTATGTATGGACTTCTTGACTCAGGTGCATCACGGTCAATTGTGAACAAGAAGGGATGGTCCATTCTTGAAGGTCTTGGCCTGTGCATCGATCGAAGTTGTCTTTCCAATTGCACAGTCGCGAATGGAGAGCAAGTACAGAGTATTGGGGTAGTGCAGACTCCAATTACCGTTCAACGTCAGACGAAGCTTGTAGATATCTTGGTTGTTCCAAATCTTAAGCCAACCTTGCTTCTTGGGTTAGACTTTTGGCGTACAATGGGGATCGTACCGGACGTGCGTAGAGGGGTATGTTTCCTAGCGGACGAATACGTAGACGTGGTCGATATTCCTCCAAGATGCCAAGAACCAACAGATCTAGACCCACCTGATCAAGCTAGATTGAACACGTTACTGGAGGCTTATTTTCCACAAGTGTCCAACAAATTAGGATGTACGTCACTGGTAGAGCATACCATCATTGTTAATTCATCTCCGATAAAACAAAGATATTATCCTGTATCACCGAAGATCCAGCAGCAAATCGACTTAGAACTACAGCAGATGCTAGAGAATGGCATCGTAGAACCTTCAACAAGCGCGTGGTCGTCACCAATCTTGTTGGTGAAGAAGAAGGACGGCGGCTATCGTTTCTGTGTCGATTACAGAAAATTGAACAGTGTAACACGACGAGATGCTTATCCTCTGCCATACATTAGTGCCATCCTAGATAAATTGAGGAACGCACAATTTCTGTCTTCGCTAGATTTAAAATCTGCGTATTGGCAAATACCTGTGGCAGAAGCAAGTAGGGACAAAACGGCATTCACAGTACCAGGACGAGGACTTTTCCAGTTTCGTCGAATGCCATTCGGGCTTCACAACGCCCCGGCTACGTGGCAACGCCTGATTGATACCGTCTTGGGTCCCGAACTAGAGCCATACGTATTTGTATATCTTGACGATATAATTGTGGTGACACCTACATTCGAAGAACATCTCAAGGTCCTAGAAGAGATATTCCAACGTCTTATAAAGGCAGGCTTGTCATTGAGTAAGGACAAATGTATGATCTGTCGATCGGAACTGCGTTACCTAGGGTACATTGTTAATCGACAAGGTCTACATGTGGATCCCGATAAAGTGGCTGCCATTTTGGACATTAAATCTCCAAGCAATATTTCGGAAGTCCGGAGAATCATAGGAATGGCTTCGTGGTATAGAAGATTCATACCGAACTTTTCTTCTATTATCGCTCCGATGACCGATCTTCTGAAGAAGAATAAAAAGTGGATGTGGTCCCCCGAGTGTGAGGCGTCATTCCACAAGATAAAGGAAGCATTGGTAGCAGCACCAATTTTGACATGCCCTGATTTTGACATACCATTCGTGGTGCAGACCGACGCTAGTGGATATGGCATCGGTGCTGTATTAACACAACACCATGCAGACGGCGAACACGTTATTTGTTACGCAAGCCGATCCCTCAATCGAGCCGAACGTAATTATTCCACCACCGAGAGAGAATGCTTGGCAGTGATATGGGCCGTGGAGAAGTTTAGGCCATATTTGGAAGGCTCCAGGTTTACGGTGATCACTGACCACCACTCTCTCATTTGGCTTCATAACCTAAAAGACCCAACAGGAAGATTAGCTCGGTGGGCAGTTCGTCTCCAACAATATACGTTCGACATCATACATCGAAAAGGCAAGGACAACGTGGTACCGGATGCTTTGTCAAGATCTGTTAACGTTGACTTTCTGGAGATACCCGCTGATGTCAAAGACAAGTGGTATCTCAGAACAATGGACAAAGTTCAGAAAACGCCGTTGTCGATGAAAGATTGGCGAGTCGAAGATGGCGTACTTTTTAAACATGTCGCATCAGTGAACAATGAGGCAAGCAGTTCGTGGAGAATGGTCGTACCGAAAGAGTGTCGTTCCCAAGTGTTAGAAGACAGTCACGACGCACCAACTTCTGGACACATGGGTATCTACAAAACATTCTCACGACTGGCTCAACAGTACTACTGGCCGAAAATGCGAGCTGATGTCACGAGGTATGTTCGTGGATGTCGCACTTGCATTCAGCACAAGGTTGAGCAGCGAGCACAACCAGGACTGATGGGTCAACGACATACCATTACACAACCGTGGCGAACCATTTGCACCGACATCATGGGACCTTTACCCAGATCTACGAAGGGTCATTGCTATATTTTAGTCGTCACAGATTGTTTTAGTAAGTTTACACTTCTTTTCGCGTTGCGGAATGCGACGGCAAAGAAGGTCTGTGAGAAGATAGAAGATGAAGTTTTCATGATGTTTGGAGTGCCTGAATACATTATATGTGATAATGGAGTTCAATACCGAAGTAAAGAATTCATGAATATGACGAAGAAATACGGTTCCAAGATTCTGTTCAACGCTGCATATCATCCGCAAGCCAATCCTGCTGAAAGAGTGAACAGAGTAGTAAAGACGATGATTTCTTCTTACATCAAAGACGATCAAAGAAGATGGGATGAACATCTACCCAAGGTTGCGTGTGCCTTAAGAACATCTAAACATGAAGTTACTGGCCACACTCCGTATTTTGTCAATTTCGGTCGTGAGATGATGGCAGATGGACGAAGTTTCTCGATGAAAGTTCCTGCTGCCGAAGACGTTCACGATAACCGAGAAAATATGTTCAAGACCATATATGACAATATCAACCAACGTTTATTAGCCGCTCATCAAAAATCGGCTAATCGCTATAACCTCCGAAGAAGACCAATCACCTATTCTGTCGGGGACAGAGTCTGGAAGAAGAACTACGTGCTTTCGGATGCCACACGACATTTTTCCGCCAAACTCGCTCCTAAGTTTACCGGTCCATTTGTGATCAAGAAAAAGGTCTCAACGTGGACGTATGAGTTGATGGATGAAGATGGGAGAAGTAGAGGAAACTGGCACGTCAAGGATTTGAAGGCTCACCCACCAGATTCGATTTTCGATGAAAATCGCCCCGAAGAAGAGGGGGAGATTCTGTGACAGCACAGAATGAAACATCGTTATTTTAATCTATTACATAAGTTTTAATCATACTTCGATCAATTTTATCAAATAAATTATATAACTACTGATATAAAAGCCGGCCCAAAAATGGAGAGAATTCAGTAACTATTCAGTAGTGACTGAGTAGACAGCCAGGGTTTCGTGCTACAGTCTGCAGTGTTTCATAAAGGTACATATTTTCTGTATTATATTGTCAGTGATTTTATTTTCGGCGAGCCAAGCTAGCTATCATCCAGCGACCGAGAAGTTACGCAGTGTTGGTGGTACGCTCTGTCTTCGGCTTGAAGAAGAGTCCGAGCCAGCTCGGAGATTACCAACGTCGCGGAACGAGGATTTTAGGAGTGGTGGTCCACCTAATTTCCCTTTCTGGTGATCCAGGATCTGCTCGTTGGAGGTGTAACGGCTTGAGGCTGCCGAAGCCATCAGTGACTATTTTTGTTTGTTATATTTCTTTTTTTTTGTGAGCAGAATATTGCGAACTTTACTCTGGTTGTTGTGTATATATATTTTTTTTTTTTTTATTGATATATTTTTTTTGAATATACTTTTATTATTGAACCTATATATTTTATTTTTCGTAGTTTTAGATTAAAATTACGTGGCGCCCTTCTGGCACCTCGACACTCCCTTCCTGTCCGCCCGAACGTCGAACCACCCCGTCTCCACTGTGCTACGCCGAGGCAAACTATTTCTATTTACCGATAGTGGTAATAAGGACAATGAACGTAGCGGGTTTTACCTCCTTGATCGGACTGCCAGATGATTTTCCTTGTGCACACCACTGTCGTACTCCTTTTGATATGACACTTTTTTAACTTTAAAATACCGGTTACTTTCACTCACATATTTTGGTAATTTATTTTTTAGGTAATTTATTTTAGGTAATAAAATTTGGTAATTTTAAATTTGGTATTCAAATGTGCGACAATATATCTCGCCGGTCCAGGTCACACCCGGCTGAGATACTCGTCCGATACTAATTACTAACTCAACGTTTCTGCCGACTTTTCAAATGCACATTACGCCATCTCTCTCTGGTATCGCGTAGCGCGCTCAATTCAAAATTTAATCTAAAAGGTATCGGCGTTAACAGATATAGTACCAGTTTTTGTAAAGACATAGTGTAATAGTGTAATTAAAATTAAATTTATTTATTTAGTATAGCGGTGTTTACGTTTCCGAGCACCTACAGGTCATTCTACCGAACCAATTAAAGGTTAAATGAAATTATTAAAAGCAATTGAACCCTAAAACGTTACTACACTTAATAATTATGAAGCCATTGAAGAATAATTACAATGGAAAAGATTAAAAAAATAAATACAAAATTTACTGTATTATTTATTTGAAGTAGATAATATAATTTTAACTGTCGAACTCGAGATTTTAACGGAATTACACGTTTTGAGGGTCCCTGAATCTCGTACGGCCATTATCTCAATGACGTATCTGTGTGTGTGTGTCTGTGAACGCTCTACAGCCAAAACAGTGAGACTTACAGGTATGAAATTTTAAACTTAAGGTTCTTATATACTCTAGATGTGCACCTCCTATTTTTGAAAACCATCACACAAACCGGAAACGGATGTTTACTGATGTCAATTTTTGAATTTTTCGAATTATTTTTGAAACGGTGCGCAGTAAAAAAAATGTTTTATATTAAAGTTGTAGATAGAACTTTTATCTATAATTTATGTTCTGTTTCTCCCGAAAAATTTTTTTTAGGAAATAGGTAATCGATTTTCTTTAATTTTTGATTTTAACGAATTATTTTTTAAACGGTACGTATTTGAAATAAAAAAAATTAGATACAAGTTATCTATAATTTTTGTTGAATTGAGTCAAAAACATTTTTTTATTGTATAATAAAAAAATGTTTTTGACTCAATTCTGCTAACGGTGCTAAAAACATGTGTACTGAAGGTATATACACAGAAAATTTAAAGTCAATTGGTTCAGTAGATCTTGTGATATTATGGCAGCCATTTTCAGTTTTCAGTTTCGAAAAAAACGCGTTCAAAGTTTATACATATGTAGCTGGCTATTCAATGCTACGCATCATCTTCAAATCGTTGTAACTCCGTCAGTTTTTGGAATTGAGGTATAGGGTTTTGAACACATATTTTTGAAACACTGTTTATTGATAAAATACAAAAATTTGTTTTATATTTTTACATTTTTAGACTAGAATACCCTCTTAATAAGCGAAAACGATTACTTGTACGAAAAAAATTGTAAGATCTTTATTGTAGGTAATTTTCTAAAATTTATATTTGCTAATAACTATTTTAGTCATAGAACCAATAATAGATACAGAGATATTTACTTAAAACTAATTGTTAGCACCTTTTGTGGGCTGTAAAAAAGTATGCTCGCATGGGATTGTTGGGGACTTTTGATACCTTATTTATAAAGACAAAATGAAGGCCTATACAAAAATTCAGCTTATTGCGAATTTTTCCCCAGTGAAAACCTAATGTTCCTGGACTATAAGTCCACTTCAGTATTGATAATGTTAATTTATCACAATGGCTGGAAAACTAACCTAACCTAACCTAACCTTTTTACGGAAAATGTTGGGTACAAAAATTTTAGGATTTAGTCGGGCAAACCTAATGAAGGTAATAATTTTGACCTTGAGTGGAGGTTTTAAGGTCATTTTGGGTTCAACAAATTTTTTTTTAAATGGAAACTTAGTTATTTTTTGTAGATTTGTATTTTACAGAAAATTAGAAATAATTTTTGTCTGAAATTAAAAAAAAAACTAATTTTAACGTAATTTTTTTTTTTTTACATCAAAAAATTTTTTTTGTAACCAAAATTTTTGAAATTATTATCTTAGATGTTTGAGAAAAAATGTAGTTTAAAAAAAATTTTTTTTTATAATTTCATAATTTTTTAAATCAAAAAAAAAATTTTTTAATGTAACAAAATATAAAAAAAATGTTAAAATTAAAATTTTTATAAAATTTTTGAGACAAAAGTTGTTTCTTTTTTTCTGCAAAATACGAATTTAAAAAAAAAATAGGTTTCGTTTGAAAAAAATTTGCTGACCCCAAAATGACCTACAAATCTTCACTCAAGGTAAAAATTGTTACCTCCATTGATATTGTCCCTCTAAATTCTGAAACTTTTGTACCAAATATTTTCCCTAAAAATCCATAGTTTTCCATATATTAATAATATCAAGATTAAAAAATCAGTCTGTATACATACTTAGATTTCCTGAATTGTATAAATTTTTTAAGAGTTATAAAAAACATCTGCCAAGTAAATGCACAGTGCTTCCTCGTGCTAAATTCACTAAAACCGATAGTGTTCAGATAAATTGCCTGGCATTGGTTAACCATTTAATTTTTATACAAATTTTACTAAAAAAATCTTAGTTCGAATTTTTTCTTAAAACGCACCTGAATATTTTTTCATATATTTTTAATTTTTTAACAATTTCAATCTAAATCTAAATTTATACAAATGTCAAAATGACACTTAATATATCCAATCAAATATCAATTTAGAAAAACAAAACACGAATTTTTAAAATTAATTTAGATAAATCTTTGTAAGGAAATATTTTACAACAAACGTAGTAGACCCATATTATAGGAAATTTAATTCTCTACAAAAAATATTCTATAAAATTTTCTCGTAACATGTGTCGTTCTTGAGATATCTTAAAAAAATAAATATTTTGGGGTGTCACCCCTCCCCCTTACACACGATTTTAATGATTTTGAAATGGGACCGTCCTCAAACCAAACCCAACCATCCGACCAAGTTTCAATAATATCGGTTCAGTGGTTCATGAGTTATGCGTGTGACAAGGATTCAGGGGACAGACGGACGGACGGACGGACGGACGGACAGACAGACACGGAACGAAAAGTGTTTGCCTTGACGTGAAACGGATAAATCAATTTAAAATTTTGAAATCGGAGAACATTTTTTTTGTCTCAATCTGAAACGATCACATAGTTTCTCGTATCTTCGATATTGCGAGGAAGCAAAAAGTACTTAAGTCAGAGTTTCTCAACCTTTTAGTATTTACGACCCAATTTCTAATCATAATTCTCTCTCCCCTCCCCCCTCCATACAATAATTTTACTAAACCTTCTTTCGAAAAACTTTGCTCTGTAAGACAGGCCCAAGGGAGTCACTAATTATTATTAATCTTGTTTTTAATTTAATATTGATAAGTTAATTATTAAATACATTGTGCAGTAGGTACTGATACAATCCTATTTATAAGTGTAAGTATTATATCAGTGTAAATGTAAACGTGGATTTTATTGCTTCCTCGCAATATCGAAGATACGAGAAGCTATGTGATCATTTCAGATTGAGACAAAAAAAAAGTTCTCCAATTTCAAAATTTTAAATTTATTTATCCGTTTCACGTCAAGACAAACACTTTTCGTTCCGTGTCTGTCTGTCTGTCCGTGTGTCCGTCCGTCCCCCTGAATCCTTGTCACACGCATAACTCATGAACCACTGAACCGATATTATTGAAACTTGGTCGGATGGTTGGGTTTGGTTTGAGGACGGTCCCATTTCAAAATCATCAAAATCGTGTGTAAGGGGGAGGGGTGACACCCCAAAATATTTCTTTTTTCAAGATATCTCAAGAACGACACATGTTACGAGAAAATTTTATAGAATATTTTTTGTAGAGAATTAAATTTCCTATAATATGGGTCTACTACGTTTGTTGTAAAATATTCCCTTACAAAGATTTATCTAAATTAATTTTAAGAATTCGTGTTTTGTTTTTCTAAATTGATATTTGATTGGATATATTAAGTGTCATTTTGAAGTTTTAAATGTCACTTTGGCGTTTTAAATGTCACTTTGACGTTTTAAATGTCATTTTGACATTTGCATAAATTTAGATTTAGATTGAAATTGTCAAAAAATTAAAAATATATGAAAAAATATTCAGGTGCGTTTTAAGAAAAAATTCGAACTAACAATAAGATTTTTTAGTAAAATTTGTATAAAAATTAAATGGTTAACCAATGCCAGGCAATTTATCTGAACACAATCGGTTTTAGTGAATTTAGCACGAGGAAGCACTGTGCATTTACTTGGCAGATGTTTTTTTTATTATGTCAGAATGTATTTTATTGCTTTTTTTCAGTAATTTTTTTAATAATATTTTTTCTCGATATGCTCGCGCGCCCCACAGGTTGAGAATCGCTAACTTAAGTACATGTATGTATATCTCTGGATTAGAATACATATTTACAACTCATTTATAATTATTTAATATTTATTTTCTGGAATGAACAATAAATGAGTATTCACTAATTCCTGCTGTTTATCCAATGTATCATAAAACATTTAACCTTTGAAAAAGTCGGTTTGCGGACTCATATTGATTGGGCATTTATGATTCATTCGCATATTAAACTCTCCATTAATATTATAGTCAACGACTAATTAATTTTAAAATCAAAATTTCGTGTTGGTAATAGTCTTTATAACAAATAGTTTTTAAATTAACGAGTGGCTATTAATATAAACCAATTAATTAAAATATAATCGATATTCCGTAAAGATTACGTGCGATATGATTATATTTATAAAATTGATTTTTGTATATTTTTTTATTTTACGCTCGTAGAAAAAAAGTATTGTGATTAATCCAATTTTTTTTTACAAGTTATCTTACTTTAATCTTAATATCTTGAATCGGATCTGATAAAAATATTGTAAAATATGTATTAAATTTCCTATAATATGGGTCTACTATGTTTGCTGTAAAATATTACCTTACAAAGATTTATCTCAATTTATTTTAAAATTCGTGTTTTGTTTTTCTAAGTTGATATTTGATTGGATATATCAAATGTCATTTTGGCGTTTTAAATGTCACTTTGATGTTTTAAATGTCATTTTGACATTTGCATAAATTTAGATTTAGATTGAAATTGTCAAAAAATTAAAAATATATGAAAAAATATTCAGGTGCGTTTTAAGAAAAATTTCGAACTAAGATTTTTTAGTAAAATTTGTATAAAAATTAAATGGTTAACCAATTCCAGGCAATTTATCTGAACACTATCGGTTTTAGTGAATTTAGCACGAGGAAGCACTGTGCATTTACTTGGCAGATGTTTTTTCGAACATTTTTAATTTTTTGACAATTTAAATCGTGAAACGGAAACATCAATTTAAAATTTTAAATCGGAGAACATTTTTTTTGTCTCAATCTAAAACGATCACAAAGCTTCTCGTATCTTCGATATTGCGAGAAAGCAATAGACTCATTTTGAGACTTTTTATGTCAAATTTACTTATGTTGGTTGCTCGACCTTTTTTGATTTTTGCTTCCTCGCAATATCGAAGATACGAGAAGCTTTGTGATCTAATGACACCCCACTTAACCCATTACGGCCTAGCAGGACGTTTTTCGGCCGCACTTTTCAACCACTGTATTTTCAGTGGAATCGGGGTCTCAGAAATATCGGAATAATCAATTTCGACGCAAAATTTAATGATCTTTCAGTATCCGACCTCTGATTTTGCAAAAGATGAGTGGTTCGAAAGTTATAAACAAATTTATAAAAAAAACGTGGTTTGAGAAAAAAAAAATCGTTTTCATTTCGATTTCAAAATGGAAATCATTGAAATACTTACGTCTTACGTACAAATATCGCGTTTTCGAACCCTAAACTAAAATTTATGATGATTTAGATCGACGGAAAAACGTTTAAACGCACAAAATGGCAGCCAGACCCAAAAAAATGAAATAAAAACTTTTGGAATTTTTAACTCAAAAACGAAGAGCTTTAGGAAAAAAAGTTATAGAACAAAAAGTGCTTAGAATTAATCAAAGAATACGTGTGAATTTTTTCAGAATTTTTTGATAGATTTTTGGATTTTCGGAAAATATGGGAAATCCGATTTTCCAAAATCACCTCCGAAAATTCTGAAAAAATTCACACGTGTTCTTTGATCAATTCTAAGCACTTTTTGTTATATAACTTTTTTCCCTAAAGCCCTTCGTTTTCGAGTTAAAAATTCCGAATGTTTTTTTTTTCACGCATCTGATTTACTACGGTGTTTATGCATAGGGCATTTGTACGTAAGACGCAAGTATTTCAATGATTTCTATTTTGAAAATCGAAATGAAAACGATTTTTTTTTCTCAAACCACGTTTTTTTTATAAATTTGTTTATAACTTTTGAACCACTCATCTTTTGCAAAATCGGAGGTCGGATTCTGAAAGATCATTAAATTTTGCGTTGAAATTGACTATTCCGATATTTCTGAGACCCCGATTCCACTGAAAATACAGTAGTTGAAAAGTGCGGCCGAAAAACGTCCTGCTAGGCCGTAATGGGTTAATGGGGTAAGTGAAAAATAAATGTGAGTTCACTTTTCAGTCTATGGAAAGGGGGTCCAAAAAAATTTTTTTTTCAAAAATCTCATAATTTCTGTTTTTGTGTTATCAGTGTTCGTCCGTATATCAAATTTCATCTTAATCGGCTTAAATTTTTCAGGACGGACGGACAGACATGGCGAAACTACACTCACGGAAAAAATTAAAGGACCACTTTTATTTTTCGAAAAAATTGCTCATTTTCAAAGTAATGCCGATAGGTTAACAATGATCCATTTTTTACTTATAGGATATGAAAATTGAAGGAAATTTTATCATCTTTTCGAATTTAGGGGTATATTTGTTTTATTTAACTTATTATTGTGACCAAATCGCGGTTTAATAAAAAATAAAAAAATTGATTTTTTTTTGCAATTTTGAAAGATGCCCACGGGGATGTTAAAGTTTTTTTCTAAAATTTCAAGATAACCATTTTGTAGGAAATTTGTTCAGCTTTAAAAAGCTTTTTCAAATTTGTTTTATAATTTTTTGGTGTTACGATATTCGAGTTTGAATGAAAAAAGTACCAAAAAGTTTTAAACGACCATAAAGGGCCTAATGTTAGTCGCACAGAAAAGAAAAAAAAAGAATATTAAAGCTTAAATAATCACCTATTGTCTAGTAGCATTTATAAAATGTTTAATTTTAACTTAACCCTTCAAATACGAAAAAGAAAACAGTGTTCGAATTTAAATAATCCTGTAAAAATAACCTTTTTTTAATCATAGATCTAATGTTTAAAATGTATCCAGAAATTAAGTTCTATCAAAGAATATGAAAATTAGACTTATTACCTTCTATGTGAACAAAGGTTCCAGTAAAAATCTTTTAATTTGGCTGAGAAATTGCATTTTGAATTTTTTGTATACGTTTAGGATTTGACCGTACTTTTTATAACAAGTTTTTCTTTGGGATTTTTTTTTCGAAAAACAATCAATTTTTGAGAAAAATTGTAAGAAGGAAAAAGTTTTTCTTTCTTGTTAAAGAATATTCTTAATTTTTTTCAGATGTTTTATATCAATATTGTGGGATTAAATTTATTTTTAATAGGGTACTTTTTCATTCAAACTTGAATATCTTGGCATCAAAAAATGTGACAATCATTTTTTAAAAAGCATTTTGAAGCTGAGAAAATTTACTAAATGATGAATATCATGGAATTTTGAAAAAAAATAATCATACATCCCCGTGTGAAACTTCCATAATTACAAAAAAATTTAATTTTTAATTTCAGTCAACTGCGTGTGGTCATGAAAAAACGTTCAACAACATATTAAAGACTCTTGATTTCGACAGTTAAATTAATTTTCATTGAATTTTCACCGCTTATTCGTTCAAAGTAACTGAATTTTTTTGGTCCACACGTAGTTGACTAAAAAAAATTAATTATTTATTTGCAGTTATAGAAATTTCACACGGGGATGTATGATTTTTTTTTTCAAAATTCCATTGATATTCATCATTTAGTAAATTTTCTCAGCTTCAAAATGCTTTTTAAAAAATGATTGTCACATTTTTTGATGCCAAGATATTCAAGTTTGAATGAAAAAGTACCCTATTAAAAATAAATTTAATCCCATAATATTGATATAAAACATCTGAAAAAAATTATGAATATTCTTTAACAAGAAAGAAAAACTTTTTCCTTCTTACAATTTTTCTCAAAAATTGATTGTTTTTCGAAAAAAAAATCCCAAAGAAAAACTTGTTACAAAAAGTACGGTTAAATCCTAAACGTATACAAAAAATTCAAAATGCAATTTCTCAGCCAAATTAAAAGATTTTTACTGGAACCTTTGTTCACATAGAAGGTAATAAGTCTAATTTTCATATTCTTTGATAGAACTTAATTTCTGGATACATTTTAAACATTAGATCTATGATTAAAAAAAGGTTATTTTTACAGGATTATTTAAATTCGAACACTGTTTTGTTTTTCGTATTTGAAGGGTTAAGTTAAAATTAAACATTTTATAAATGCTACTAGACAATAGGTGATTATTTAAGCTTTAATATTCTTTTTTTTTCTTTTCTGTGCGACTAACATTAGGCCCTTTATGGTCGTTTAAAACTTTTTGGTACTTTTTTCATTCAAACTCGAATATCGTAACACCAAAAAATTATAAAACAAATTTGAAAAAGCTTTTTAAAGCTGAACAAATTTCCTACAAAATGGTTATCTTGAAATTTTAGAAAAAAACTTTAACATCCCCGTGGGCATCTTTCAAAATTGCAAAAAAAAATCAATTTTTTTATTTTTTATTAAACCGCGATTTGGTCACAATAATAAGTTTAATAAAACAAATATACCCCTAAATTCGAAAAGATGATAAAATTTCCTTCAATTTTCATATCCTATAAGTAAAAAATGGATCATATTTGACCTATCGGCATTACTTTGAAAATGAGCAATTTTTTCGAAAAATAAAAGTGGTCCTTTAATTTTTTCCGTGAGTGTATAAGGTTTTTTAGTTTTCAGCGGAAACCTAAAAACGATACTGCGTAGAGAATAATATATTCTAATGTTCTGTAATTTTTTTCAATTCAATTAATTAATATATGCACATTTTTTGTTCGTCTACAAAACCTGCACCGACAGGTCCGGTAGCAACCTCCCTATACGTCGTTCCAAAAATGTAATGTGATGTTTATAGAAACAAACTAATAAAAAAATAAAATAAAATAAAACAAAGTAGAAAAAAATAAATAATCTAGAAAAAAATAAATAAAATCAAAATGTTCTGGCTGTGGGACTGTGTCCGATGGCCAATTAAAAAAAAAAAAAAAAAAACTACAAAAATATTAAATTAAACTATAATTAATATTTTAATCTATAATTAAATATGAATTGGGTTCTGTAATTATCTTCCACACATTTATTTCCTGTTTAAACCTCAATAATAATTAATAAAATATAACATTTTTTTGTGGTTACTGTATACTAGATATAAATATATGTATGTGTTGAATTTTAGAAAAAAATATCTGCAATGTCCGCTACGGGACTTTTTTATAGGTAATACTGAGAGTGACAGGGTCGTAACTACCACCGGGGCAACCGGGGCTGTGCCCCGGGGCCCCCGAGCATAGGGGGCCCCCGAAAAATGAAGGTATTTTTTACGAAATCGAATTTAATAAGTTTTGAGTTAAACTCACTTTGATTCAACACGGAGAAAATTTTTCAAAAACAAAATTCAAAAAAATGTGTAAAAAAGAATGTAGTTCTACTATCTGTTGCCCACAAGATATTAACGAGTCAATTTTTATTTTGTCAATTTTTATTTTTAAATGTGTTTTTTAGCCGTTTTGATTTGGATATTGTCACACTTACATATTTATTCTTAATCATAAGGAATATCTTTCCCCAAAATTTTATTATAATCGACTTGGTCGTTGCAAATATGTTCTGTATAAAATTATGAATTTTTAAAAATTTAGTTTTATAGGGAAATTCATAATATGAATTTTAAAATGATTTTGTTATTTTTGCAATCCGGTCAATAGGATTGGAGATACATATCTTAAAAAAATTGTACACGAAAAACCGTTAAAATGGTCGTTTTTTCAACTAGGTACAAAAAATTTCGCTAATATGACTTCACTATAAATCGAGTTTTATGCAGCTCGATATGAGAAATTATTGTTTGTTTTTTCAAGAAAATTATTTACTGGTGTAGTTTTCATTGTTTACAAAAAATATTAATAATTAAAATTTGAAAGCATTCACATTTTTATTAAAAAACGTATTTTCTCGAAAATTGTCACATACTTCAAAATTGTTCAAAACATTTTTTATAAGGGGGGCCTCCTCGATCACCTGCTGCCCCGGGGTCCCCGAGCCTCTAGTTACGGCCCTGGAGAGTGAACAGTGTATGTATTTCTAATTATGTAAAATAATTGATAAGAAAGAAAAAAATGAATTATAGAAAAAAACTTAAAAAATAAACGACCAAGTGCGAGTTGGGGACGCACATGATAGGGTTCCGTAGTCATTACGATTTATAAAATATGTTGTTTCAAAATTTTTCATAAGCTATTCTTGCTACAGTGTTCGTTATAATTTTCATTAAAAATACTAATTAAAAGCTACATTCTGAAATTTTTTCAGATTTTTTGCATCGATAGTTTAGAAAATAGGGGGGGGGTGAGGCGCTCTAAAAACGACATTGAAAAACAAATATGTCGTGACTGAAGGGTTAAAATCAAAAGGTCAATGGGATAAGTGGAAAAAAATTTCACATTTCAGTCTATGGGAGGCGGTCCGAAATTTTTTTGACAGTGTTCGTTATTATTTTCAGTAAAAGTATTATTTAAAAACTACAATCTGAAATGTTTTCAGATTTTTTGAATCGATAGTTATAACACTTCGAATTCACCCTATATTAAATTTCTTATGACTTAATCAACTTGGAATAAACATTCAGACACCTGGGGATTTTTAATATCAGATTCGTAATAATTTTTCCAGTGAATAATTATTTATTACGTATTTGGGAATTCTATCAACATTTTGTGGATACATTATAAAGCAATTTAATCTTTAATTATTGCTTCCTCGCAATATCGAAAATACGAGAAGCTTTGTGATCGTTTCAGATTGAGACAAAAAAAATGGTCTCCGATTTCAAAATTTTAAATTGATCTTTCCGTTTTACGTCAAGACAAACATTTTTCGTTCCGTGTCTGTCCGTCCGGCCGTCCGTCTGTGTGTGTGTCCGTGTGTCCCCTGAATCCTTGTCACACGCATAACTCATGAACCACTGAACCGATATTGTTGAAACTTGGTCGGATGGTTAGGTCTGGCTTGAGGACGGTCCCATTTCAAAATCATCAAAATCGTGTGTAAGGGGGAGGGGTGACATACCAAAATATTAATTTTTTTAAGATATCTCAAGAACGACACTTGTTACGTGAAAATTTTATAGAATATTTTTTGTAGAACATTAAATTTCCTATAATATGGGTGTACAACGTTTGTTTTAAAATATTCCCATACAAAGATTTATCTCAATTTATTTTAAAAATTCGTGTTTTGTTTTTCTAAATTGATATTTGCTTGGATATACGCAAGAAAAAAATTCGGGGTGGGGGGGGATAAAGATGTTTTCTCAATACATACGTTTTTTTAAGAACATTGAATATTTCGGGGGGGGGGGGGGGGGGTCGGTGGGGTTTGGGATATATCTCTCTTTTTCTAATATAAAAGAAATAGTTAATTTTGTTTAAATAAGGACAAACCATTTGCTATCTCTTTCTTTTGACACGGCTCTGTTTTCGAGTTAGATGCGTGCGTGGTCCATGTTCTATGTCTATGGTATTATATTTATCTCTTTTTTGGTTATTTAAAGTTTCCAATGGGAAAATATCTAATAAATTGAGTGAATTGATTTTTTTTATTATTAAAAGTCTATAGGGGTGATGATCATCCAATTTATTTTAAAAATAGATCCCATTGATATTTTTATGTCGTTAAAAATTCACACGGAGTGACTCCCGCATCATGTGCAAAAAATCCTATTGACTTTTTTCGGGGGGAGTGGGTGAAACTATCGATTTACTCTCCGAGTTTCACCCCCCCCCCCCCCCCCCCTAGCGACGCTACTGCCAAGGGCCTCTTTATAAAATTTGCTACAGGACCCGCGCTTGCTTAATCCGGCACTGGGTTTTCGCCTTCCCTTCTATGGCTGTTTAGGCACGTATAACAAAAAAAATACTGAAATACATTTTTCATTATCTGTACTGTAGAATATTTATGTTAAGTTTTAAGTAAATCCGACAAAAAAAATACTTTACAGCTCTTTTTACTCCCTTAGGGGTGGAATTTTGAAAAATCCTTTCTTTCAGATCATAATCACGTCAAGACGCTTCGATTGGCACCCCAACGAAGTCAATAGCATTTTTTATTTACGAGATTTCGTGAACGTAAAAAATGACACGCACATACATTTGAAAATAGTGTAAATATACTATAGTGACCTTAAAACATACAATTATGTTAAAAAAACATCTGCCAAGTAAATGCACAGTGGTTCCTCGTGCTAAATTCACCAAAGGTAGTTAATTATTGAACAATTTAAATAAAAACCGATAATGTTGAGATAAATTGCCTGGAATTGGTTAACCATTTAATTTGTATACAATTTTACTAAAAAATATTAGTTCGAAATTTTTCTCAAGCATACCTGATTATTTTTTCGTATATTTTTAATTTTTTGACGTCAATTCAGAAGAAGAATGACACAAAAACAAAACACGAATTTTTAAAATAAATTGAGATAAATCTTTATAAGGGAATATTTTACAACAAACGTTATAGACCCATATTATAGGAAATTTAATGCTCTACAAAAAAGATTCTATAAAATTTTCACGTAAAATGTGTAGTTCTTGAGATATCTTGAAAAAATAAATATTTTGGAATGTCACCCCTCCCCCTTACACACGATTTTGATGATTTTGAAATGGGACCGTCCTCAAACCAGACCCAACCATCCGACCAAATTTCAATAATATCGGTTCAGTGGTTCATAAGTTATGCGGACGGACGGACAGACAGACAGACAGATACGGAACGAAAAGTGTTTGTCTTGACGTGAAACGGATAAATCAATTTAAAATTTTGAAATCGGAGAACATTTTTTTTGTCTCAATCTGAAACGATCACATAGTTTCTCGTATCTTCGATATTGCGAGGAAGCAAAATTTATTTTGATTTTCGGACCGATTACAATAACTTCCAGTTGGGATGTTAATAATATCCAAATATTGAAAAATCGAACACAATTGAAATAATATAATATATTTAACAAAACAGCTTTGGGGAAACATTTACCGAATACTACAAATTACTGAAGAGTCAAGCAAGCAAAATATCGAGGAAGTTTGGAAATGAGGTATGACAAAAATTCCATCCTCTACTCGTTAAGAATATTAAACGGTGGTTTTATGTAGGTCCCATCTTCGTATTTTCAACCATTAAGAGTGTAAACATGTCGCTCGGTTTTATAGAAGAATTGAACATGATGAACGGCGTTATAATTTACTTATAATTATTTAAATGTAGGGGCAGTAGCGTACCATGGCGGCGGCAAAGGGGGCGCTCACCCCGGGTGGCACTTTGCTAGGGGCGACAAATTTTGAAAACAAAAATTATTAAATATAATATATATATATATATATTAGCAGTGGCGTAGTAAGAAAAATTTTCGGGGGGGATAACTACATATGAGTTAAATTTTTTGGAGGTAATTTGAACTGATGTTTTCTCAAAACATATGTTTTTTAAGAACATTGGAAATTTCGGGGGGGGGGGGGAAGGGGGAGAGAGGTCGAACCCAAAACGGGCGACAAATTTTAAAAACAAAAATTATTAAATATTTATAATATATATATTAGCAGTGGCGTAGTAAGAAAAATTTTCGGGGGGGATAATCACATATGAGTTAAATTTTTTGAAAATAATTTTCTCAAAACATACGTTTTTTAAGAACATTGAATATTTGAATATTCAATGTTCTTACCGTTCCTACGCCACTGTATATTAGGGTGTTTTTTTTTCGGTCCCATTGGCCTATGTTTTAGCTTTGGATCAAAAGTTAACTGTCCCAAAATTTCAGACATGTAGATTAAACCTGTGAACGGCGCAAACTGAGTCTTTTTCCCATTTGATTAACATGGGGAAAATTAATTTTTACTTACGCGTGAAGGAATATTTTGTAGAGAATTAAGTGCTCAATTCATAAATCCAATATTTTTATAGATATGTTTATTTAAAAATTATCATAAAAATTGGATTTTACATTTTTTGATAATTTTTAAACGAATATATCTATAAAAATACTGGGTCTATAAATTGAGCACTTGGAATATTTTTGGTAGGAAATTTAATTCTCTAAAATATGCTGCTGTAAGAAATTAAAATAAATAATTTTTTCAACGAGCTATTCACGCGTAAGTAAAAAATTAATTTTTCCCATGTTAATCAAATGGGAAAAAGACTCGGTTTGCGCCGTTCACAGGTTTGATCTACGAAACTGAAATTTTAGGATATTTAACTTTTGATCCAAAGCTAAAAGATAGGCCAATGGAACCGAAAAAAAAAAATAAAAAAAAACACAGTTCGAAATGGTCATTATTTTAATTTTATTATTTTTTGTTATCGCGTGATAGTCATATTTGTTCTACAGGTCACAGCATTTTTTGCATTTTAAAGAATTTGCGGAAACTAGAATATCTCAGCTTATATCAAACTTATTAATATTGGACTAGAAGCAAATTGTTTAGAAAAAAACAAGCTACAAGATTATTCCCAGACATTTTCATCTAAATGTAATCCTAAAGAGTGAAAAAGCCTTGTTTCTTAGCTCTTTTTTGAAAAAATCCCATTTTCAAGGGGATGTTTTTGCAAGAAGGGGATAAGTCAAATTATTTTTTACAAATAGGTTCTATTCTGAGACTTACTCCCCTTGTTTAGAATAAGATTTTAAAAATATTTATAAAAAATACAAATCTTTTCTTTATTTAACCATTCTTCTATTTTTCTAATGATAAAAAAAACGCCCAAATGCGTGTTGGGCACACACTTGATAGGTTTCCGTAGTCATTAGGATTTATAAACAAGAGTTATTTCAATTTTTTTATAAACTATTCTAGCTACAGTGTTCGTTATAATTTTCATTGAAAGTACTAACTAAAGGCTACATTCTGGATTTTGTTTAGATTTTTTGCATCAATAGTTGAGAAAGTAGAAGGGGGGAGGGGACGCTCTGATAACGACATTTAAATGCAAATATATCGTGACTGAAGGGTTAATATCAAAAGATCATTTAACATTTTTTGTTGCATTTTAGGAGACCTATCTAATGGAAAAAAAATGTGAGTTCACTTTTCAGTCTATTTTATTAACAAATTCAAATTGATAAATTAACAAATAAATTGAATAATTAATATCTCAGTATGGATCTTTGGATATGGATATCAAGACCACCGCGGAAGCCTCAAGACTTGAATATCTCAGTATATTTAAAATTAACATTTTGTCCCATTGTGCGCCGCCCCGCCTGGCCAGGCGCCTTAGGCGGTCGCCCTGATTCGCCCTCCCCCTATAAAGCCAGTGCTGATGTAGCCTATTATGGACTAAAATTTCGGATTTTTATCTGGTTTCTCACCAGAGTTATTTAGCTTTGAAAAGTGTCAAAAATATATAAAAATGAAAAAAAAAAAATCAATATTATTATAATTATTGATATAATTAGGGGAAGGGGTACCTATTCGTTTAAAAAAATAGTTGTGAAGAAATTAATCGATTTTTAAATTTTTTGTATTGAATTTACAACGAATCAAAAAAAATTTTAATAAAAAACTTTATATAAACATTTTTCCAGAAATTCTTCGTGAACCAGTTTCACCCCCCCCCCCCCTTCCTCCCCAATAAGATTTAGTTTTTATATAATATCTTAATAACCCCCTGTGAAAGAACAAAAAATACGATATAAAAATTGAAGGGCCCGGTCATCAAAATGCCCCCTCTAATGTGGTTTACATTACATTTCTACGCGCGAAATTTAAAAAAGAAGTATCGTTTTCGTGGTATCTCGGCATCATTAGCCAACCGTTAACTTGTATTTACATACACAATATGAACTTATCCATGTAATGAAAAAAATAATTAAATTTATGTAAAAATATACACATGCGATAACTCTGACCTATAAAAATATTTAAATAAGAACATTCTTAATTCCAACACTATTAACTCTATAATCATACCATAAATAAGTCAAAAAGAAAAAGAAAATAATTTAAATCAGCAGTTCTAAAAATTTCTTCTACTAAAACAATTTAAAAAGTTATATTCTTAAAATTTATTTACTTTATGTAATTATAAAATTTTATAATAATAATATTATTTTATTGTTATTTACCTATACTAAGATGGATATAATTTCTTCGGAACCCTAAAAAAGGAATAAAAAATTATAACAGAACTAAACAGAATTACAGTTCATAGAGAAATTCTTCAACTTTGTGACAGTATTTCATCAAGTACCTAATTTTTAAATATTATTTTTAATTTTTTGATTGGTGGATTTCTTATACTTTCGGGGATTTTATTAAAAATTGTTATTGTTGAGTTTGACCATTGTTTCTAATTTAACTTGATTCACATTTAGTCCACGGTATTTAGATTAAAATTCGCCAAATAGAAGAAAAAAATTATAAAGTTTTGATACTTTGTCCACGAACTCTCAGTAAGGTTCGGAATAAGAGTCCGAAAAGTTCCCACCTAAATCGTGGATGGAACATCCCCTTTCACGTAAAAAACTACCCCCGGAATGAAATTTATCCTAGTTTTTCCCATTTTTCATCCGAACCGCCGTTCGGAGAAAAAAATACTACAAGAATTAAAGATTCTACATAAAATTCTACGTAAAAAATGTCATGTGCACTATTCGGTTAATTACCAGCCTACTCTCGCAATCGTTGCTCAAAGTGAAGGGTAGTTTTGGGAACGCAGCGAAAAATCGGCGTAACAATAGTTTTCAACATACATATTTCCAAAACGGCTGATTTTACGTAAAAAATGATTATGATAATTATTAGTAAAAATTATCATTAAAATATGGTAAAATATGTTGTCTATATTTACGTGTATCGTATTGATGTTCTCTGATATTCATGTGATATGATAAAATCATGTGTGTATGTTGCCGTTAAGGCAGTTAAAATAAAGTTAACATACACACATGGTTTTCCTTCACCAAAAAATAAAATTAAAAATGTTTGGGTTCTGTTTACGTGGACTTATGACCTGCAAAACATTAATCCTTATCGAAGTAAATAATTTCATTGTCACAATAATACTTAATGTAGATACAATTTGCCCTTACATCGTCCAAGTTGGTCTTTTAGATTAGGAAATAACTTTAAATATGTTATATACGGTAAAATATTATTAATAACGCGCGAACTGAATATCAAGTGCCTTGTCGGAGCATCTCGGTCGCCATTCGGGCTTCCTCGGCTCGGCCGTTGTCTTTTGATCGTCAATTGTTTATTTTGTTTTCAACAATTAACATTTAAATTTAAACAGAACAAAAATTATTTGTACTTCTTGTTCTGATTCGTTTTTGTTAGATAATTTAGGTGTTGATTAGTTATTATTACATTAATAACTAATCGTGTTTGTACTTAATTCAACTACTCTCACGGAAAAAATTAAAGGACCACTTTTATTTTTCGAAAAAATTGCTCATTTTCAAAGTAATGTCGATAGGTCAAATATGATCCGTTTTTTACTTATAGGATATGAAAATTGAAGGAAATTTTATCATCTTTTCGAATTTAGGGGTATATCTGTTATATTAATCTTATTTTTGTGACCAAATCGTGGTTAAATAAAAAATAAAAAAATTGATTTTTTTGCAATTTTGAAGGATGCCCACGGGGATGTTAAATTTTTTTTCTAAAATTTCAAGATAACCGTTTTGTAGGAAATTTTTTCAGCTTTAAAACAGTTTTTCAAATTAGTTTTATAATTTTTTGGTGTCGCGATATTCGAGTTTGAATGAAAAAAGTACTAAAAAGTTTTAAAAGACCATAAAGGGCCTAATGTTGGTTGCACAGAAAAAAAAAAAAAAGAATATTAAAGCTTAAATAATCACCTATTCACTTAAACTAAAATTATACACCTTAACCACAATAAAACAATGTCACTCGACAGGAGCCTAACAGTTCCAGACTGATACAGTCTTGGTCAAACCTAATATATATACTAAAAGGGCATATCTCGCTTCAATGATTCTGACCAATCAACTGCAAGGTCTAGAAGAACTGAAGCTGGGATAGGTCCGGTACCACTATTAAAAATCCTAGTCTTATCCCTCAAGATTTCTAAGCTTTCTGCTGCGTGCAATTGATTATTATTACTGCATGTTTTAATTAGTTTTAAATTACTTATATCTGTAGTGTGATTTAATGTAGTCATATGATGAGCTACGCTGGATTTATCAACCCGGTTGTATTTTAGGTGAGCCATGTGCTCTTTAAATCTAATGTTTATTGATCTCCTAGTTTGTCCTATGTAACTTTTGTCGCAATTTGTACAGTTAATTTTATAAATACCCGATTTTTCATTTAATTCTGTTTTATCTTTGGGGTTACCTAGGAGAGTTTTAATATTGTTAGAATAAAAAATATATAATATATAATATTAGAATAAACCAATTTAAAGTCAAATTTTTTAAACATTTTGGACAATCCTTTAGTAGTCTGGTCAAACGGGAGTTTAATGTAATTTTTAGGATTTAATAAACAAATTATAAACAACATTTTAAATAAAAAACATCGGAAACTAAACCGTCTCCAAGACATTACCTTAATTAAAGAAATTAAAGAAGAACCCTAAAATATATTCTTTGATAGAACTTAATTTCTGGATACATTTTAGATCTATGATTAAAAAAGGTTATTTTTACAGGGTTATTTAAATTCAAACATTGTTTTGTTTTTCGTATTTGAAGGGTTAAGTTAAAATTAAACATTTTTTAAATGTTACTAGACAATAGGTGATTATTTAAGCTTTAATATTCATTTTTTCTATTTTCTGTGCAACCAACATTAGGCCCTTTATGGTCGTTTAAAACTTTTTGGTACTTTTTTCATTCAAACTCGAATATCGCGATACCAAAAAATTATAAAACAAATTTGAAAAACTATTTTAAAGCTGAAAAAATTTCCTACAAAACGGTTATCTTGAAATTAAAAAAAAAAAAATTAACATCCCCGTGGGCATCTTTCAAAATTGCAAAAAAAAAATCAATTTTTTATTTAATCGCGATTTGGTCACAAAAATAAGATTAATATAACAGATATACCCCTAAATTCGAAAAGATGATAAAATTTCTTTCAATTTTCATATCCTATAAGTAAAAAACGAATCATATTTGACCTATCGGCATTACTTTGAAAATGAGCAATTTTTTCGAAAAATAAAAGTGGTCCTTTAATTTTTTCCGTGAGTGTATATTTTTCAAAAATCTTAAACAAGAATTTCGTAAAAAAAAGCACAACGTCTCTCTGTCTGTCTGTCCGTTAGTGTGCTTATCACTTGAGAACCACTTATCCGATTTACGTGTTTTTTTTTTAATTCATAGATACGTTCTCTGGCTAGGTTATAGGCTATATTTTGTTACGTTAGGTAACATAACAACTAAGCAGTGACGATAATAGTAAATCAAGTCGGAAAAAATTTTGCCGTCGGCGCGCTGTTTTGTAATACGCTGCCTAAACCGTTCAATATAGAACAACATAATGTATTAAAGAATTATGTAGAATCAAAAGTTCTACAATAAAGTCCGCGACACCATATGTCTAACTTTTATATTTAAGCCACAACGACTGCTTTTATGTTACAAAGAAAACATAAAATATTTGGGTTCTGTTTACATGGACTTATGCGTACAGCGAGGGAGCGTACAAACTAGAGGTTGGGCAGAGGGAACAGGCCGGTATTCTTTTGATTGTCAATTGTTTATTTTGTTTTCAATAATTAACATTTCACGCGAGCGAAGCCGCGGGCACAGCTAGTATAATATATAATATAATAGCTTTTTGCCTCCTTGGAATTGACACCTATGGTTGTAAATTTCTGAGAATCAAATATAAGAAAATTGTTGCTTATTAAAATTACTTGAATAGAAGGTGATTCCCTATTTTCATGCATTATTTACAGAAAAACATGACGCACGTTTAGATAAACCTGTAATTAATCACGTAGACATCCAATAATATTATGAATAGATATTATTCATTTAGAGTACTATTGTATGAATCAATTATATAACTCGAGCAAGAAATAGAGGTGACTTAAAATAAATAATACAAAAACATTTTAATACTGTTTATAACGGAGTCCATAACACAATAATAAAAATAAACAGTGTATTCCAAGATGGTTAAGCCATAGGAAATTTAACATGACGACAATTAGAAGTGTAGTAACCTTTGATCGAATTTAACGATGTGTCATTGGCGCATTTTGAAATGCCGCCACAAAATTTAGTAAAATTGTCATTAGTATTTTGTTTTCAATTTTATATGATAACTAGCTGGGCCCACGCGGCTTCGCTCGCGTAGACTACGGAATTATTGTTTAGGATTTTTGAAAAATATAGTTTAATTAATTAAGTACAAACACGATTAGTTATTATTGTAATAATAATTTATCAATACCTAAATTACCTAACAAAAACGAATCAGAAGAAAAAAGTACAAATAATTTGTGTTCTGTTTAAATTTAAATGTTAATTATTGAAAACAAAATTAACTCAAACGTCAGCCGAGGGACTCCGAATATCTACCGAACGTAAGCGAATCCAGTCTGATGTACATCGCTTCGATGCGGCACGACACCATACATTTAAAATGTTACCTTTATAAATATATTTTAAGATATTTTCTAAACTATACGACCAAATTGGATGCTGTAAATGGCAAACTATATCTACATTAAGTACTTATGACGATGAAATCATTTATTTCGATAAGGATTAATGTTTTGCAGGTCATAAGTCCATGTAAACAAAACCCAAATATTTTATGTTTTTTTTGTAACATAAAAGCAGTCATTGTGGCTTAAATATAAAAGTTAGACATATCGTGTCGCTGACTTAATTGTAGAACTTTTGATTCTACACAATTCTTTAATACATTATTTTGTTCTATATTGAACGGTTTAGGCAGCGTATTACAAAACAGCGCGCCGACGGCAAAATTTTTTCCGACTTGATTTACTATTATCGTCACTGCTTTGTTGTTATGTTACCTAACGTAAAAAAATATAGCCTATAACCTGGCCAGAGAACGTACCTATGAATTAAAAAAAAAAAACTCGTAAATCGGATAAGTGGTTCTCGAGTGATAAGGTAACTAACGGACAGACAGACAGACAGACAGACAGACAGACAGACAGAGAGACGTTGAGCTTTATATATATTAAGGATAATCATAATATTTTGGATGTTTTATTTAATTTTTACTTTCTTATACCATGTATATGAAACAAGTTTGTTATTATTTATATTTAACGTCCCTACTATTATATTATTATATTATATGAAATATACATACAGTATAAGAAAATATAGTGAAGCCGATTTTTTTCGAACTCCGGATTTTGGCGGAATTTTCTAATTTGAATTTCCCTGAATCCATTCTGACTATTTTCGCCATGATGTCTGTGGGTCCGTCTGTCGGTCTGTCTGTCTGTCTGTAAGCGCTGTAACTCAAATACGACAAATCGTAGAAGGGTGATATTTTATATTTAAGATTAATTTTTGGCTGGGAAGAAAACGTCCTATTTTTTAAAACGATCTTTCAACCGGATACGGATGTTTACCTACGTCGATTTTTTAATTTTTCGAATTACTCTGAAACAGTGCGAAATAGAGAAAAATGGTCAAGTTAAAAAATGTAGGTAATATCTATATCTATAATTTATGTTCTATTCATTTTTTTGTAAAAACGAATTTTTGAAAAAAAAATTTATTATAATTCAAATGGTTCATAACAGAGGAGAAATATCTGCCATGAGTGTCATGGGACTTTCTTATACGTATTACAGAGATTGAACAGTGTGTGTATTTGCCGTAGGTAACATGGGACTTTCTTATACATAATACTGAGAGTGAACTGTGTAGGTGAATCTAAATAATTACATAAAAAAATTCTTTCTGGCTAAATCATAAATGTTGGAAAAAAATCTATGGGGAATAAATTATAGATAATAACATACTCGACATTTTTTATCTAAAACATTTTTTTCTTATTCAAAAATAATTCAAAAATTCAAAAATTTACATGAGTAAACATCCGTTTTCAGTTATTGCGTTAAAAAAAAATCACTTTATATAATGAAGAGAATAATATTACCTATATTATTCATTTTATTCTATTTTGTTAGTTTGTCAGAAATGTTTTAATAAAATAAGAATCACGTAAACTATTCACTGTTAGGATTACGTATAAGAAAGTCCCGTGGTTCCCAAGACAGATATTTTGTTGTGTTTTATCTTTACTTTCTATGATACTCTAGTTTACATTTATGCATTTATTTTTTACACACAAATTAAAGAATTGTATTTTAATTTCTAATTTACAAAATTTTACTAGAACGAAATCAGTAGAAACAGTGGATACTTAAAAATTAACTATATTTAATTTAAAAAATACATAAATAAATTCTTCTTTACTGAGAAATAACACCCAAATGCAATTTTTCTTTAATCGTGTACTAGTTAATAATAATAACAGAATGAATTACAATAATGTTTTAATTATTCTGTGATTACAATAAAAATTTAGCTTTAACGTTTTTAACTTTAACAAAGAATCAAATACATTAATGAAATTAAAGTAAGCATCCTAGATAAAATTATAATAATATTTTTTGACAGATACAAAATTGAAAACAAAATACTAATGAAAATGTTATTAAATTTTGTGGCGGCATTTCAAAATGTACCAATGACACATCGTTAAATTTGACCAAAGGCTACTATGTACAACAATTCTAATTGTCCCCATGTTAAATTTTCTATGGCTTAACCATCTTGGAATACACTGTATAATAAACTCCCTAACGAAATTAAATATCTACCATTAAATATGAGTACGTTTACACAGCGCCGTTATTCCGGTTTAACTAAAACCTATCCAGGTGGCGGGACAGGCTACGGCTCACGCAAATGCTCCTCTCGTGAGGACTAGGTTGGACCTCCACTCCTAGTCCTATTTCCCCTCTAAGATCGTGGAGAGTGGTGACTCCCAAAATGGCGAATGAGGATCGGACCTCCGGTTCCTCGTTCACTGCGTCACTCTCCCGAGTTCTTTTTGGGTCGTTTCGTCGAACCTTCCTTTACCCTGGCTGGAACGCTACTCTCTTATCACAACTACGCTCAGTGCTAACGCGTTATCAGCTGACAAGTTGCTGCCGGCTTACCGATGACGCGCAAGGTCGTTCAGATGAATAATTGTTTAACACGACGTAGCATGAGATTTATTGCATTTATATACAAAAGAAATAAAAGACTTGCCAAAGATAGGATTGAGATAAAAAAAAAGAATAAAAATCGTACCGATAAAGAAATGTATTTAAAAAAAATAAAAAAAGAACCAGTAATGATTTCGCCAACCAAGAAATCGTTACATCCCCCTCTTTCTCCCCAGCGAATTTCTGTCAGAAATTTACTCCATATGGTTTAAGGTCAGCTACGTGCCATACACCCTTACTGTTGTTTTCGTCGTCTTCCAACTCGTATGCCAGATCGGAAGCTCTACGACGAATCCTGAATGGACCAACAAACTTAGGTGCCAAACCCGCCGCAAAGTGACGCGCCGCATCTGACAATACGTAATTTCTTTTCATGACCAGTTGACCGACGGTAAAGTCTACTGGTCGTCGTCGTAAGTTGTACGTCTTCTCGTTACGCTCGTGTGCTTTCTGCAGCTGTTCCTTCACATGTGCCCAAATCGTCTTAAACGGCTCGCTTTTTCCTGTAAGGTCCCCTCTCTCTATCTCGAGGTCGGGCCTAACATCTTGTTGTCCGAAAAGTTTGCCGTTCAGAACATGCTGTCGCCCAAAGTTGACAAAGTAGGGCGTAGTCTCTAGCACATCATGTCTAGCAGTCCTTAAAGCGCAACCGAACTTAGCCAAATTCTCGTCCCACTTCTTATGGTTATCCTTCAGATAAGAGCGTATCATCGTTTTCACAACTCGGTTGACACGTTCTACTGGATTGGCCTGAGGATGGTAGTTCGCCGTGTAAAGAACCTGAACACCATACCTTTGGAGTAGTCTCTTAAACTCGGTACTTTTGAATTGCACTCCATTATCACAGATAAGGTACTGTGGAGCACCGAAGAGTAAAAAGATTTCTTCTTCCAGTTTCTTTACGATCGGTTGTGCCTTGGCCGTCCGAAGGGGATAAAGCATTGTGAATTTGCTGAAGTAATCGGCGACTACTAATATATAGCAGTGACCTTGACTTGATCGAGGTAAAGGACCTATTAGATCGACACTAAGGAGCTGCCATGGTTGGGAGATGTTGGGGCGCCGGCCCATCAGTCCCGCGGGTCTTGTTTGTGTGGGCTTTTGTTCAGCACACACCTGACAGTTCCTTACATAGCGTGTTACGTCGGCACGCATCTTTGGCCAATAATAAAGCAGAGCCAGACGATGGTAAGTCTTATTGGCTCCCATGTGACCAGACGTAGGTTCATCATGACCTTCAACCAAGGCCTCAGTGCGACATTCTCTCGGAAGGACTTTTCTCCAGCCGCTATCTACGGTTACTGTCGAGCTGCGCATCTTTTTAAATAAGTCTGTGCCTTCGACACGCCAATTTTTCATTTTCTGCGGAAGTTGTTGCGTCCTTAAGTGTACTCGCGCGTACCACTTATCAGCTGTGTCGCACGGAACCTCTACGACATCTACGGGCACGAACCTTGACAAGGCATCGGGTATTAAATGATCCTTGCCTTTGCGATGCAGGATAGAGAAGTCATACTGCTGGAGTCTGATCGCCCATCTGGCCAATCTCCCTGCTGGGTCTTTCAAGTTATTCAGCCATACCAAGGAGTGATGGTCGGTAATAACTGTAAACTTGGATCCTTCCAAGTAAGGGCGAAATTTCTCGATCGACCAGATGACGGCCAGACACTCCTTCTCGGTCGTCGAATAGTTCCTCTCCGCTTTATTTAAGGTACGACTTGCGTAACCTACCACGTATTCTCCGTCTGCAAATTGCTGGGATAGCACGGCTCCCAGACCGTAATTGCTGGCGTCAGTCTGAAGAACAAATGGCAGGTCAAAATCTGGGCATGTCAACACCGGTGCCGAAATCAATGCATCCTTGAGGGATTGCAGTGCTTCATTACAACTCTCCGTCCAGGCCCATTTCTTGTTCTTTTTCAGGAGATCTGTTAACGGCGCTATCGTGGTGGAGAAATTGGGTATGAAGCGACGGTACCAACTAGCCATACCGATGATTCGCCGTACCTCTCCGACATTCTTGGGCGGCGGAATGTTCAATATGACGGACACCTTATCGGGGACATGAAGGCCATTCTTGTCTACCACATAACCCAAGTACCGGAGTTCTGAACGACATAGCTGGCACTTCGTTTCACTCAATGAAAGATTGGCTGCCGTTAACTTAGCGAACACCTTCTGAAGGACCTCAATATGTTGCTCGAAAGTTTGGGTGCTCACAATGATATCGTCGAGGTATACGAAGACAAACGGCTCTAGTTCTGGCCCCAATACTCGATCGATCAACCGTTGCCAGGTGGCCGGCGAGTTGTGGAGGCCGAATGGCATCCTCGCAAATTGAAATAATCCACGTCCAGGGACGGTAAACGCTGTCTTATCGCGGCTGTCTTTCGCGACGGGGATCTGCCAATAAGCCGACTTAAGATCGAGTGATGATAGATAACGGGCATCCCTCAAGCGATCGAGTATGGCCGATATATATGGCAACGGATACGCGTCCCTTTTTGTGACTTCATTCACTTTGCGGTAATCCACACAGAACCTGTATGTCCCATCCTTCTTCTTCGCAAGAATGATTGGCGAGGACCACGCACTCTTGGAAGGTTCTATTATCCCTTCTTTTAACATTTCGTCCACCTCAGCGTTGATGTACTGCTGTACCTTTGGGGACACAGGGTAATATCGCTGTTTTATTGGAGGTCCAGTCGCCAGGATCTCGTGTTCCACCATACTCGTGCACCCAAACTTCGGCATCTTTGAAAAGTATTCGCCTGTTACCTGGTGGAGTTGTTGTATTTCGGACTCCTTCAGCTCAAGTCCTATATGTTTGCCTGTTGAGACGCTTGTGACGCAAACTGGAGAGTCGGTGAAAAACCACTTTCCACGAGAGACGTTAGGCACGACTCCCATAATCCTCCAAAAGTCCAAACCTAGTATGAGAGGGTAGCTGACTCTAGGGACCACCAGCAGCGTTACCACTCTCACACGGTTTTCCAACCTTATAGGGACTTCTATCGTACCTAAGCTCTCTAGTTCCTCTCCATTCGCGACAGTACAGGTCACATGTGTCGATCTGTTCATCGGTAGACCCAGGTCACGCAACAGCTTCCAACCTGCTTCTCCAACGATTGATCGTGAAGCCCCCGAATCTAACAATCCACACAGTTTGACCCCCAGTACGTCAACTTCTAAAAACGGTCGCTCATCTCCTTTTCTACTAGCTAAAATGTAGTCTAACTTGGCTGTGTAGGTAGATGTGGTCACACGGTCTTTACCTTTCGGAGGGTGGTGACCATTAACACCCCTCCTACTTAGTTTTTTGAGCTTCTTGGCCGGCAACGTGCACAATCAGCCCGGAAGACGTTCGCGGCTCCACAGCCGTGGCAAAACTTTTCCCGGTTCCGAGATGGACATATACGGAACTGGTGTCCTCTGCCTCCGCAGTTCCAACATCCAGATCCTTGGGCGGGCATAGGGGCTGTCGTGGGGCGTGATGGTGTTGCCGCCAACGGAGCTGTCTTTACCCTTGTCGCTCTCCCGCGGTACGCCAGATCTGGTTCCAAGGACCTGTGATGCTGACTGCTAGGCGGTGGTACAAATGACTCCACCGTTCCGCGATGATCTTCCAGCCGCCGACCAAGCTGCAGCAGTTGATTGACCGAAGTAATGTCGACTAGGCTTAAACGATCTTGGTACCAAGGAGCGATATTCCTACGTAAGATCTTCAATTTTACGGTCTCAGTCATGGGAAAGTCTAAGCGATTAAATAGGTTCGCCATTACTGCCATGTATATCCCAAAGGATTCATCGGCCCCCTGGGTGCGTCGTTTAATTTCTTCGATGAGTTTGTCATTGTAGTCATATGGTTGAAATTGTTCGTGCATTTGAATACACAACTGGGACCAAGAAGAGACGTGATGACGAATTGCCCTAAACCATACCAAGGCAGGACCAGTAAATAAATCTATCGCAGAATAAAAGAGTTGGACTACGTCGACGTTTCTTGCCACCCTCAGTTCGTCGACTCGCTCGATAAACGCGTTAACACTGAGGTCGTGTGGTTCACCACTAAATTTCAGGTCCCACTGTGAGACAGGAACAGGTCTAACATGAGGCACAGGTGTCCAATTCGGATGCAATGGTACTCGGGTAGGATCGATATTAAAGTCGAACGGTGAACTGTTGTGGACCTCCTCATTAATGTTCAGAACCAATAGGCCCAATGGAATATCGGCCGTTGCACCGGCAATTGGTGGTGGTTCTCTTCCTTCCTCCGAAAGCTTCGCCTCCAACTCGCAACTGATGGTCATTATTTGAGAGAGCAATTGTGAGCGTGCCGTAACCGTAGCTTCATCCGTATCTTCAAACCGAGATACGCGATCAAAAACGTGCGCCAATTTCGTTTGTATCTTTTTATACGCGCCATCATTGATCTGTCCCACGAAATCGTTCACTAATTGTTCGATATCCGCGATTTTTTTTCCCGCAACACTCTTTTTCTGTTTTAAGATTAAATTGGTAGGCCGGGTTACTCATAGATCTACCTTCACTCTCCCCTTTTAACACTTGGCGTAACCACTTACGCATTTCGTCGCACGTACCCGTGTCTAAAAGACCTCTAATATTTAATTCGTATTGTAATTCGTCTTTTGCCAAACGATCAATGTCCATTTTAAACGCCATTGTGAAAATTATTATTATACACGTACCGGATACACAAATGAATTAACCACAATAAATGCCGAGAAATTAAACTACACACTATCAATACACGCACATAAATTGAAAATATTGAGCAATACACAATAAATCAGTAAATACTTATACACTAATTACAATGAAACCCTTATAATACTATAATCATGACATAAATAATTAAACACTTTTGATTTTCTTTCAAACACCGAATAATCATATGAAAAATATACATACATATATTACAATAGATCACTGTAGTATATTAAAACACACAACAAAATTATAATATAATATGATATTAAATTATATAGTGAAATCAACACAGATACTTTAAGATGTATAAATGTATAGCTTGAATTACACAATAAAAAAAATCTTAACATAGACAATAATAAATCAATAACAGTATCGTGTGAAATCTACCAATTATTAGTATTTATAAATCTTATAAATACAGAATGCAGTCATATGTTTATTAATACCCTCAATAATAAATGCAATTTAATCTTATAACTAACATTTCGAATTTAGCAAGTTTAAGTACATAAATAATTTGGCAATTTGAAATCATAATATACACACAAAATGTAAGACAGAAAAGTATACGGGAATATAAAGAAAATTCAGATATAAAAGGTACAAAAATTTTAAATCCTATTTCGTTATTCTTATAATTCTGGAAAGCCTTATTTTTAAAATATTGAAACCATTCTATAAAATAAATTTTAAAGAACATTAAAATTAATTAAATGCATTCCAAACATAAAATTATCTCAATTAAATTAATTAAATGGCAATAATCATAAATCAATAAATCAATAGTCGACAAGTCGGAGCGCAGATCGTGTGTAATAATTAATGACGTCAGTATTAATTTTAAAACGAAAGAATTGACAAGAATAGTATAATTATCTTGCATGCAATTTATAATATTTAAGTAAATACAGAAACCAAAAGATTTTACGTTAAATAATAATTCATTATAATTTTTAGTTATTTTTAAATATAATTTTGCAATTGCAACAGTGAAATTATTAGTTATTATTTTAATTTTAAAATAACTAATGTGCATACTTTTCAAATTAAATATTTATAGCTGACTTTTAATTGTTTTATGTAGGTAATATCTAATAAATCCAAAATAAGTATGCTTATAATTAATTATATAAATTTTGATTTTTTTTTTAAATAATAAATATATATAGAAAAACGACTCACGATTACGCAGACTGTACAAATTTTCCTGACCTTCCAGAACTTTATATATTCCTCGTGACCTTTTATATCCTCGTTTCCTCTTATTCTCGACTCGTACTTTTCGGGCTTTTCTCTCCTCGAGTTTTTTGTTTTCTCGGGGCCCCACGTTGGGCGCCAAATTCTGTAACGTACTTTTTAGTGGTGTACAGAGGGTTTGCACCAAGCTCAGTGGAGAAGGGGGATCGGTAGCTAAAAAAGGTGATTAATTAGTTGAGTGAGTCTTATCTTATTTTAAATTGGGCGCCACATGGTTTATGTCCCCTAAGGTAAACCATGAACCTTAAAAGCTGTTCTTACATGGACATCCAAAAAAAAAATATAACAAATAACATAAGATTTAAATAAATATAATTGCAAAAAAAAGTATATGTCTTGTATCCAAAATAAAAGAAAATATCCGTGTCCATCTATGTGTGTATTTATGTCTTAAACTAACTTAAGGTCTACTTAAACGCGGAAAACAACTATATTAAAACAAAATGAAGGGGGGGACGTAAAATTGCGACGGCACAGTTAATTTTATTTACATGGGTATCTCACCTCGCGCACTGCACTTAACAATGATTATAAATTACGTAATTCACCGATCCAGGTGGCGGGACAGGCTACGGCTCACGCAAATGCTCCTCTCGTGAGGACTAGGTTGGACCTCCACTCCTAGTCCTATTTCCCCTCTAAGATCGTGGAGAGTGGTGACTCCCAAAATGGCGAATGAGGATCGGACCTCCGGTTCCTCGTTCACTGCGTCACTCTCCCGAGTTCTTTTTGGGTCGTTTCGTCGAACCTTCCTTTACCCTGGCTGGAACGCTACTCTCTTATCACAACTACGCTCAGTGCTAACGCGTTATCAGCTGACAAGTTGCTGCCGGCTTACCGATGACGCGCAAGGTCGTTCAGATGAATAATTGTTTAACACGACGTAGCATGAGATTTATTGCATTTATATACAAAAGAAATAAAAGACTTGCCAAAGATAGGATTGAGATAAAAAAAAAGAATAAAAATCGTACCGATAAAGAAATGTATTTAAAAAAAATAAAAAAAGAACCAGTAATGATTTCGCCAACCAAGAAATCGTTACAACGTATTGTTTGTATTTTAATCAATTTAGAAAAAAAAATGTGTATTTGTTATTTTAACAATACGGGCCTTAAATATCACTTAATACGTCTCTGGACTTTTTTTTCATTTTATTAAATTTAATAATAATATCTTATGTTTCTATGCTGTATTAACAGTTAATATTGAATTTTTCTCTGTTTCGCTACTTATGGTATTCATTATAGAAAATCGTAAATATATCGACTCCTGTGCTAGATAGAGGGTTGTTTTGCCCCCCACACCCCTAGTATTCCGAAGTATTTTTCCCGCTGAATCGAATGAGACCAATTACAACCCTTCATCTGTGACAGGGGGTGAGTTGTGAATTTATTTATTAATTTAATACACGAGCCTCAAATATCATTCAATACGTTTCTATACAATTTTTTTTAATTAATAATTAATAAAATATTAAGTATATATTAATAAAAAATAGTTTTAAATCAATTCCTGTCATTTCCCATGTGGTTGCTACAAAATGATGAGGTGGATTGCTACACTTACAAACAGCACATACAAGATTTACTTAACAAAATTTTAAACATTTTTTTTTTGATATTAGGTTACATTACGAAGCTACGAAAAGGGAAGAACTGAACCTTTTTATATATATCTATGAATATTTTTAATGTTCGGGGCCAAGAACGAAATAGTTACACTCCTGTTTAAAAAAAGGACAAGTATATTCCAAACCTGTTTCTATCTGTTTCTTTTGATACGGCTATGCTCTCGAGTCAGATGCCTGGTCCATTCTCTATGTCTATGATTAAACCCATTTTTACTTCCATGTTCCGAAGGAAATGGAAGTATTGTAATACCATCGAAAAATCGTCCGAGAAAATGACAAATTCTGATTGTACTAGCTTCAAAACGTAAAGAAAAGTTAATTTCCGCATGGCGGCTGTGCGTGTGTGTGTGTCTGTGTGCTGTGCGGATGTAGAATTTTCTTTCGTTCACGATAACTACTGTAAAAATACACCGATCTGAATTATTTTTAGGGAAAATGTTTGTCTCATTGAGTACTCCAGACCTATTGATTTTGGTACTAATCGGATCAGGGGTTTTGGAAATATTTTTTTCGTCTAAAAAGTGAACATTGCGAGTATTATCTCACTAATTTTGATGAGATTTGGTACATTTGCAGTTCAATTGAATCTATGGGACATTTATTATTTGTACGTGCCTCAACAGCCTCTAAAGGGGTGAAAAACATACTTAAAAATTAGTTTTTCTACGAATGTGAATTAGGTTTTGACATTAGAAAACTAATATTTATATACAAATGGCAAAAAGAGCTGTAACCGTTGTAAGTATATATGTTTTTTTAATGTATTACGATATGTATATTCATAGTAGTAGGTTATATAAATAAAATTTTAAAAAAAATGTATATTTAAAAATTATTTAAAAAGATAGAAAGAACATGGAAGTCATGTATGGTTCTCCATACCGATATTTTAATTTTGAATTACATAACCCTAAAAAAGTATATCTACCACCCCAGGGTTAAACAAGAGATGAAGTACACACGACGTTTGTTTGTAAATTTCGTTTCTACAACCATATCATGAACTATGTTAGATGGAAACTTTCGATAAAAACAAAGGAATTTAGTTACACGCAGAGCAAGAATCCGACGAACCTTCGGATCGATATTATTTAAATTAAAAACGCAATTACCATTACTACAACAACTAAAGTTATAAATATACTACAGAAATAAACTTAAAAACCTATTGGCAGCAGTGTTATGCCGTAATTATGATTTTATATAATTAGAAATTTGTACACGCGAAATTGGTATGTATATCAAGTTTTAGCGCATACTTTGTTATAGTTATAGATAACGTACTGGCACCAGTCTTGGATCGTACCTCAGTGTTGGATTCTTGTTTAAATTAGAAATATTTGTTGATTTTTAGGGTTCCGTAGAAAACTAGGAACCCTTGTTTCGCTATGTCCGTCCGTCCGTCTTCAAAAATTTTAAGCCGATTAAGATGAAATTTGGTATACGGACGAAGATTGATAACCCAAAACAGAAATGATAAGATTTTTGAAAAAAAAATTTTTTTTGGACCCCCTTTTCATATACTGAAATGTATATTCAAAAAAAAAATTTACTTAATCTATTAAGTAGGGTGTTTTTAGATAGGTCTCCTAAAATGCAATAAAAAATGTTAAATGACCTTAAGATTTCAACCCTTCAGTCACGATATATTTGCTTTTCAGTGTGGTTATCAGAGCGCCCCCTTCTACTTTTTAAACCTTCGATGCAAAAAATCTAAAAAAAAATCCAAATGTAGCTTTTAGTTAAATAAAATTGCAACTACTTTATGAAGGCTGATTTTTTGATATTACGTCACATTTGTGGTGTAGAGATACAGCCTGCCGTCAGTCAGCTAGTTTCGTTAGCGTTTGGCGCAGGGGTGGCTTTATTTTTGTAAAAATGTTGCAACTACTTTATAAAATCTGAACATTTATTTGTAAGCAGTATACTAAGTAAGAACCCCTTTTATCATAATCAGCCTTCAAAATCTTGCAACCGGGCGCGTCAGCAGCGCGTTTAACTTAACGAGTTTAACGCACTGCTGACGCTGCAAGATTTTGAAAAATTATTTGTATGAGTTCAAACTAGGTCGCAGTGCAGCGCAAACGGCCAGAAATATCAATAAAGTTTGGGGGCAGGGGTCTATTGATGAATCAACGGTGCGGCGTAGGTTTCAAAAATTTCGTGCAGGTGAAGTAAATTTGGAAGACCAAGAGAGTCGCGGACGTTCTTCTGCTGTTAATGACGACATGTTGAAAGCTATAGTGGAAGCTAACTCGCATAAAACTGTTCGAGAACTTGCAGAATAGCTACAAATAGACCCAGAAACTATTTCACGGCATTTAACTACGATTAGCAAAACAAAAGATCTTGATAAATGGGTGCCACACAAATTAAGCGAAAATCACAAAAATCGTCGTTACGAAATTTATCCTATGCTTCTTGTACGCAGCAAAAACGATGAAAAATTGGTTTTATATAGGATACGTTCAGGGCAGTGGTTAAATAAAGCTGAAGCTCCTAAACACTTTCCAAAGCCAAGTTTGCATCCAAAGAAAACAATGGTGGTTTTATTTTCCCATTGTTTTCTTTAAAATACATTTTGGGGGGAAAAATGAACAAAAAATAAATTACAGATAAGAGCATTTTCTATAACTTTAATCTAAAACATTTTTTCTACTGTGCACCGTTTCAAAAATAATTCGAAATTTCATAAATCGACATCAGTAAACATCCGTTTCCGGTTTAGTGGTGGTTTTCAAAAATAGGAGATGCACATCTAAGGTATACAAGAAGTTTAAAATTTCATGTCTGTAAGTCTCACCGTTTTGGCTGTACACAGAATTTATGTGATTCGTATTCCTTATGCCCCCGATATTGTAGAAACGTAAATAAAAACTTTCAGTCACGTCACAATTATATGAGAGAAGTATTAACTTTTTGCTTCCTCGCAATATCGAAGATACGAGAAGCTTTGTGATCGTTTCAGAAAAATGTTCTCCGATTTCAAAATTTTAAATTGATCTTTCCGTTTCACGTCAAGACAAACACTTTTCTTTCCGTGTCTGTCTTTCGGTCCGTCCGTGTGTGTCCGTCCGTCTGTCCCCTGAATTCTTGTCACACGCATAACTAATGATGTTTATAACTTGTGTATCGTAGTACTTACAATTTTGGGCAAAACATTAGTATCCGACGTACACTCTGATTTGATATTTTTATTTGGTGGCAATACTGTATTTGAGTGATGCGCGCGCATATGAGTTGTCAGTGACCGAATGGTGCTCAAACGGTGGAATATATGCGACCGCCAATACATTGTAATATAATATTGTATTATATTAATAAACTTACTTATTATGTTTATCAATATATAAATATTATTATGTTTATCAATATACAGGGTGAGTCATATCAGGTGGAACAAACTTGAACCGTGGATTGAGAAAAATATTTTAAGCAAAAAACATTATATGAACATGTGTCCGAAAATTTTTCATGAGGGGGCTACAGCCCTCCAAAGATTTTATTCAAAATTAGTTTTTATTTAATATCTGAAGAACCCATTGTGCTAAAGTTATATAATTTGATACAGAGTTTAGTATTAATGAGAGATATCGATTTCCAGTATTAAACAATTATAATTTAGACCAGGGTTGTTTGGGGTCAGTGGACCCTTCGATTTTTATCTAGTATTTTTTTGTTCTCTAATTTTTTCCTGAGTTAGACATTTGAATAACACTGTATGGCACAAAATACACAAAAATATACTTTACTTATTTATGTACTGGTATTTATAATTATCGAGACCGTAGTTTTATGTTCACATATGATACTTTTAAAATATGTGTGTGTATTTTATTTTTCATATATATATATATGTATAATTAACCAACGTAATGTGTAATAAGAAATTCTGGTAGGTTCCGTGAAATTTTGGGTTTGGTGTAGATTTTTAATTAATCGATTTAAAATTAGCAAAATATGATTCAACAAACACAAAGGAATTGCCGGTAAAGGATTGGAAAATATATAAAATATACTATATGTATAATAAGTAACAACATGATACACATAATGAATGAATGAAAACATATTTGTAAATAGCAAAAAATATACTAAGGATAATAATCAGTTATATTATGTTGATAAACATAATGAGTTTTTAATATTATATTACAATGTATTGGCGGTCGCATATATTCCACCGTTTGAGCACCATTCGGTCACTGACACAACTCATATGCGCGCGCATCACCCATATACAGTATTGCCGCCAAATAAAAATATCAAATCAGAGTGTACGTCGGATACTGAAGTTTTGCCCAATTTTGTAATCATTAGCATGTGTCCATCACTGGATGCCCATTATTGATTTTACTTTATGTATAACTGGAGAAAAACATAAACAAAATAATAGGCAGTAATTTTAAAAACAAACTACCGGGTGTTCGAAACCACCCGTCCACTGTTTTACGCCTAATTTTTTTATGGCAAAAAATTTATTATATGTATCGACCCTAAAGAATTTCAGGAAAATATTTTCAACCCCCCAAAACTCCTCCGTGGGAGGTAGTTTGAGGGGTACATGCCCGTTTCTCATCAAAATCAAATGGAACGGTATATCCAAAAGTAGATAATTTTAAAGATTATAAAAAAGTAAGAAACTTTTGTAAAAAAAATTTTCATACATTCAATTGTTTAGAAAATATGGTGACTTGTTCTCAAATTTTAGGGTTTTACTAAAAGTGCTCTAGTTTCGTTAAATGTTAATGAAATATTATTTTTAAATATTTATTTGAAAGTAAAAATAACGAACTTTTTAATGATGTACGATTATTTGAGTTTTGGATAATTTAAAGTTTCATACGCGGCATATCAAAAACTTGGGGATAATTCAAAAATTTTAAATGGAATGATATCTCAATTAGTACTTTATCTTAAAAAATATATTTAAATTAACAACTTTAGTTAAGAAAATTAAAAATTATATTATTTTTTTTAAATAAAATTTCGAGTCGCAAACGCTCAGAAATTTTTGGAAAACGTATTTAAAATTAAAAGTTATGTAGGTATATTAAAATGATCATTAAAAGGACGTAAATTTTATGAAAATAGAAAAGGGGTCGGGGATAAAATTTTTTTAAGAACCTATGATGTAAAGTGCATATACTTACATGTTGAAATTGTATGAATTTCTTAAATGAATCGCCAATGTATCCAGTTATATTCGGTTACATTGATGTTATCATTTTATCTATGAAAAGTATTTCACATGCTGACGCCTTGATGGTGGGAGGAGAGGAGGTGGGTAAGGGGGGGGGGCAATCGAGGGGAAGAGGTCGATGTATACTCACGTGGAAAACTTCAGAATATGCGTGTTACTCAATATGTACTACGTAGATCACGACACTGGTAAATTGGTTTTCAAGTGGAGCATTTATATAAGTTTCCTCTATATACGATAGATAGATGTGATTGAAAGTAATTATTATTTGTTAATAGTATCTATCTTTCCAGGAGGTTTTTTTAATTCCCCTCTGGATGAAAAATCAGCGAGTGTCAAAAAATAAAAAAAATCGGGCAAGACATACATGAGTGTATGCCATAAGGATTCCGAAGTACGTACTACGTGAAATGTTTGGAACCACTTACAGGTGCATTTTTAAGTTAAAGTTAAAATATAAAAAAGTGTCAAGTTCTACTAACTGAGATCTATATTTTGACATACCATATGCCTAGATATGAAAATAAATTTTTTTAATTCTCTTACACCCCTCCCTATTATTCTAAAATTTAAAATTATATTGTTGACTTTAGTATTTGTTGTCGGTAGTCACACCAAAACCTCGTTACCAAATTTTTTTTAGATTTTTTGAGTCGGTAGTTACAGAGTTAGAGGGGGAGGCAGAATAAAATACTGCTTTTAGCCCCCTACAGGCGCCATTTTTGAGTTAGAAAAAAAAAATATGGTCATATTCTACTAATTGAAATGTACATTTTGACATGTCTTGGTATACAATGTTTTTGTTTTTACTTCCATGTTCCGAAGGAAATGGAAGTATATGTAATACCATCGAAAAATCGTGTCCGAGAAAATGACAAATTCTGATTGTACTAACTTCAAAACGTAAAGAAAAGTTAATTTCCGCTTGGCGGCTGTGCGTGTGTCTGTGTGTCTGTGCGGATGTAGAATTTTCTTTCGTTCACGATAACTACTGTAAAAATGCACCGATCTGAATTATTTTTGGGGAAAATGTTTGTCTCAGTGAGTACTCCAGACCTATTGTTTTTGGTGCTAATCGGATTAGGAGTTTTGGAAATATTCGAAATTTTGTAACTTTTTTCGTCTAAAAAGTGAATATTGCGAGTATTATCTCACTAATTTTAATAAGATTTGGTACATTTGCAGTTCAATTGAATCTAAAGGACATTTATTATTTGTACGTGCCTAAACAGCCATTAAAGGGGTGAAAAACACACTTAAAATTTGAATTTTAAATACTAATATGTCATTAATTCATGTTGCCTTGGAAACAAATGAAACTAAATTCAAATTGTCAAATTAGTTTTTTTACGAATGTGAATTATGTTTTTGACATTAGAAAACTAATATTTATATACAAATGGCAAAAAGAGCTGTAACCGTTGTAAGTATATATGTTTTTTTAATGTATTACGATATGTATATTTATAGTAGTAGGTTATATAAATAAAATATTTAAAAAAATGTATATTTAAAAATTATTTAAAAAGATAGAAAGAACATGGAAGTCATGTATGGTTCTCCATACCGATATTTTACTTCCATGTTCCGAAGGAAATGGAAGTATTGTAATACCATCGAAAAATCGTGTCCGAGAAAATGACAAATTCTGATTGTACTAACTTCAAAACGTAAAGAAAAGTTAATTTCCGCATGGCGGCTGTGCTTGTGTCTGTGTGTCTGTCTGTCAGGATGTAGATTTTTTTTTCGTTCACGATAACTACTGTAAAAATGCACCGATCTGAATTATTTTTGGGGAAAATATTTGTCTCAGTGAGTACTCCAGACCTATTGATTTTGGTGCTAATCGGATAAGGGGTTTTGGAAATATTCGAAATTTTGTAACTATTTTCGTCAAAAAAATGAATATTGCGAGTATTATCTCACTAATTTTGATAAGATTTGGTACATTTGCAGTTCAATTGAATCTAAGGGACATTTATTATTTGTACGTGCCTAAACAGCCATTAAAGGGATGAAAAACACACTTAAAATTTGAATTTTAAATACTAATATGTCATTAATTCATGTTGCCTTGGAAACAAATGCAACTAAATTCAAATTGTCAAATTAGTTTTTCTACGAATGTGAATAATGTTTTTGACATTAGAAAACTAATATTTATATACAAATGACAAAAAGAGCTGTAACCGTTGTAAGTATATATGTTTTTTTAATGTATTACGATATGTATATTCATAGTAGTAGGTTATATAAATAAAATATTTAAAATTAAAAAATGTATATTTAAAAATTATTTAAAAAGATAGATAGAACATGGAAGTCATGTATCGTTCTCCATACCGATATTTTGGATTTGCTTTAAAGCCCCCTACAGGCACCATTTTTGATTTAGAAAAAAAATAAAAAAAGGGTCAAATTGCGCTTGTTTGGTTATACATTTTAACGTGCCACATGCCTTAGTATAAAAAAAAATATTTTTTTACCTTGCTTTAGCTCCTTATTGCCCCCCCTGAAAAATTATTTATTCAATAAATTTACATATTTACATATTTTAATTTTATTAATTAATTTTACATGTTCAGTAAGAATTTCAAGTTTTTAGCTTATATAGTTTACGAGCTATTTAGCTTTGAGTGAAAAGGACGGACGGACGACAAAGTGAGATTAATAGGGTTTCTTCGGGACTCTAAAAAGGAAGAAAACAATTACCAAGTGCGAGACGAGTCTCGCGTAATAGTGTCCCGTACCGTATAGTTTCTCACTGCATTCGATTATATATACAGGGTGGGGCATTTAAAATATTACAGATTTTTATCTCAGAACCATCGCATATTTGAAAAAAATGTTTCAACCAAAAAATGTTTGGTTGTGAGGGGGTAATCGAATAGTAATATTTATTTGTTGTTTTAACGTAGCCTTAAAGGATATTTGTAGGTCAACATCATTTTTTTAAATAGGAACCTATAGTTTTTATTTAGCAACCTTATTCTACATAAAAGAATACGAATCTTTTATTGTTAACTTTTTTTTGAACAACCTAAGCTTTCCAAAATATCTAACAAAATAATTAGAGATTTTGGACTTTCAAGAATTTTTTACTCAGAAACCATAAACTTTAGAAAAAAGTACACGATAAAAAAATGTTTATTTTGGTTTAATTAAACATGAAGAATTATTTTTTAAATGTTAGAACTTTTTCTATTTATTTTATTATGTAAAAACAAAAAAAATACGAAATGTTAAAAAAAATTCTAGAATAATTCTACAATATTTATTAGACCAAAATAAACATTTCTTGTATCTTGTACTTTTTTCTAAAATTGGTAATTTCTGAGTAAAAAATTCTTGAATGTTCAAAATCTCGAAATTATTTTGTTAGATATCTCGTAAGGTTTAGATTACTAAAAAAAAAGTTTTCAGTAAAAGATTCAGATATTTTCACGTAAAATGAAATTACTAAATAAAAACTATAGGTTCCCATTTAAAAAAATGTTGACCTTCAAATATCCTTGAAGGCCACGTTAAAATAACTAATAAATATTACTATTGGATTACCCCCTTACAACCAAACATATTTTGGTTGAAACATTTTTTTCAAATATGCCATGGTTCAGAATTAAAAATCTGTAACACATTAAATGCCCCACCCTGTATAGTTCGCCCATTTGAAGACAAATAGTTCCGAATCTACTAAAACTAAATCATATTTAATTTTAATTATATTATTTATGGAATTATTTTTGAAAAAAAAAAACAATACGGTGAGTGATAGTTTTATTTTGATTTCGGCATCATTTCAGTGGCGTCGTTAAGGGAGGGGGGGGGGTCCACCCCGGGTAACACTCTTAAAGGGGTGACACCCATCTCATATGTTAAAAAAATAAACCCTATTTACATACCTCACTTTTTTTTGTTATTTTAAACTTCCAGGGAGTAAAATGTATAAAAAATTGAGCCAATTGACTTTTTTTATCATTGAAAGTTTATAAGGGGTGATAACTGATGACCGTCCAATTTATTTAATAAAAAATAGAGCCCACTGGTATTTTTACTGTTGTTGAAACATTATTTTTTTAAATTTGTAAAATATATGAGCTATCCATAAATAACATATTAAAATTTTAGACTTTTATCTGTATACATTACTCTAATAATCGAATAAATTTAAACGGGCAAGAAATACGTTCGTTTGCGCTTAATCGTTTGTAAATATTTTGTATTACCCACGTATTTCCTAAAGTATTGAACACGATATGATCACGGTCACGAATTTATACAAACAACCATTAAGAATAAATGGAAAAGTATAATCATTATTTTATTTATATCAAAAATAATTTAAATCTATGAAAACAATGGAAATTTCAAAATTAATTTCTAATCATGTTTTTCAATTCAAAACAGTTGTGTTTATACTTATGTAAACATCTTATCTTAATTGCAATCAATACTAATATAAGGTACTGGCACTAGTCTTAGATCATACCCCAGTGTTGGATTCTTGTGTAATTAATGCCCGTTTGCACCGCATTAATCTAAAGTCAGGCTTATTGTTAGCTAAGTCTGGATTAAGTCTGAGCAAAGCTTAAGTTTTGTTTCGTTTGCACCGTCTCCCAAGCCATCATGCTCAGCTATAGAACCGTTAAACATGACAACACTGTAAAAATCTAGTAACTTATATCTTACGTTTGTGTACTTTCATCAAGAGGCTGATTTTCCAAAAATACATCTGTCAAACACATATTTTAGTCGAAATTCAAAACAGAGGAACATAATTTCAAAAGAGATATGTATTTACTAGACATAAGATATAAAAAAGGAAACATTAAAAAAATGAAATAATAATTTAAAGTATTTTTATTTATTTATACATATTATAATAGTAGTATAATATAATATTCATCCATATCATTAAAATAATTTGAACGGGTATAATTCAGTCTTGGAAAGCCAAACTCAATAATGTCTATAACATCTAAATCGTCCTCAAAAATATCGTGCATTCAAATATCCATGATTGAATTCAACACAAAACAGTATTTGACAGACGTTTATAGGTTATGCAGTAATGTCCAGGTTATGTACAAAGTAGTATGTCGTTTGTCGATGCAATGACCATGCGCGAACACTCGATTCCTATTGGTTCCTTACTTTAAGTTTGACTTAAGACCTCGCCAGCAAGGACTTAGATTTAAGATAGACTTAAGAAATTGTGGAGAACGGTGCAACAAAAATCGTTGTCTTAAGATTGACTTAAGTTTAAACCAGACTTAACTAGTACGGTGTAAACGGGCATAAGTTTGACTTAAGACCTCGCCAGCAAGGACTTAGATTTAAGATAGACTTAAGAAATTGTGGAGAACGGTGCAACAAAAATCGTTGTCTTAAGATTGACTTAAGTTTAACCCAGACTTAACTAGTACGGTGTAAACGGGCATAAGTTTGACTTAAGACCTCGCCAGCAAGGACTTAGATTTAAGATAGACTTAAGAAATTGTGGAGAACGGTGCAACAAAAATCGTTGTCTTAAGATTGACTTAAGTTTAACCCAGACTTAACTAGTACGGTGTAAACGGGCATAAGTTTGACTTAAGACCTCGCCAGCAAGGACTTAGATTTAAGATAGACTTAAGAAATTGTGGAGAACGGTGCAACAAAAATCGTTGTCTTAAGATTGACTTAAGTTTAACCCAGACTTAACTAGTACGGTGTAAACGGGCATAAGTTTGACTTAAGACCTCGCCAGCAAGGACTTAGATTTAAGATAGACTTAAGAAATTGTGGAGAACGGTGCAACAAAAATCGTTGTCTTAAGATTGACTTAAGTTTAACCCAGACTTAACTAGTACGGTGTAAACGGGCATAAGTTTGACTTAAGACCTCGCCAGCAAGGACTTAGATTTAAGATAGACTTAAGAAATTGTGGAGAACGGTGCAACAAAAATCGTTGTCTTAAGATTGACTTAAGTTTAAGCCAGACTAACAGTACGGTGCAAACGGGCATTAAGGGTACTTAAGGCTCTGTCAAACAGGAAGCGGACTGTCCGCGCGGACAGTATGCGGGCGGGCTAGAGTGGTCAAACAGAACGCGCAAGTGACGGCGATCCAGTGCAAATTCTTTCTTCATCTAGTGATCATCATAAGAATTATTTCTTTTGTTAGCTGTGAGTTCAGCAGCAAGACGAAAAAGGAAATGGGTATGCCATATATAGTCAATGTGCATAATGCAGGCATTCTATATAGTGACTAGGCATTCTACGTTCGAGAGGATTGTTTTCCGAGCTAAATACTGAAGCGAAGTCATACAAACAACTGCACTAACTAAAAAATTCATAATTTCTGTTTTTGGGTCATCAATCTATGTCCGTATACCTTTCATCTTAAAAGTTACATAAATGAGAGAATAAAGGTACAAGGGTACCTTATCCATTATCCAACGTTCGTTTAAACATAGACCCAAAAGCCTGTTATTCCAAATACTTTTTTAACTTTTTTCTTCTTCAAAAAATAGCAATACAATAAATTGATCTTGGCATTCCGAGTTGTCCATAAAATAAAATAAGTACGTACTAAACTCGTCGAATTAAATCGAAAATATCTGCCTTGGGAACGACGAGACTTTCTTATACGTTATAATATAATATAAACAGTGAATAGTATACGTGGTTCTTATTTTATTAAAATATTTCTGACAAACTAACAAGATAGAATAAAATGAATAATATAGGTAATAATATTCTCTCCATTACATAACTAGTGATTTTTTTAACGTAATAACTGAAAATGGATATTTATTCTTGTAAATTTTTGGATTTTCGAATTATTTTTGAAATAAGAAAAAAATGATTTAGATAAAAAATGTCGAGTATGTTGTTTATACCCCATACATTTTTTTCCAACATTTATGATTTAGCCAGAAGGAATTTTTTTATGTATTTTTTTAAATTCACCTACACTGTTCACTCTCAGTATTACGTATAAGAAAGTCCCATGACACTCATGGCAGTTATTTCTCCTCTGTTATGAATTATTTGAATTATAATAAAACATTTTTTTTCAAAAATACGTTTTTACGAAAAAATGAATAGAACATAAATTATAGATATTGATATTACCTACAATTTTTAACTTGGCCATTTTTCTCTATTTCGCACTGTTTCAAAGTAATTCGAAAAATTCAAAAATCGACGTAGGTAAACATCCGTATCCGGTTGAAAGATCATTGTCAAAAATAGGACGTTTTCTTCTCAGACAAAAATTAATCTAAAATATAAAATTTCACCCTTCTACGATTTGTCGTATTTGAGTTACAACGCATACAGACACACAGACAGATACACAGACATCATGGCGAAAATAGTCAGAATGGATTAAGGGAAGGTCAAAATGGATAATTCCATCAAAATCCGGATTTCAAAAAAAATCGGCTTCACTATACTTATACTGATGTACATTTCATATACATGGTATAAGAAAGTAAAAGGTACTCAGGTACCTATCCATTAACACAAGGGTTAATACCAATTTAGTATAACAGTATGTTCTTCTTAAATATAATAGTAATTCCCATCCTACCATTATTTGGCAATGCAGAACGATTCAATATAAAAAACATAATGTTTTGCTCTTTTGTTTCTTCATAGCCATCAATATTATGTCTATTATCATACAAATAAGAATTCGATCCATTTTTGCAATCAATAGTTTTGAACACCATAACCTAGTTTGGTAGCTCTGACGTTTAATTTTATGGCAAGATAAATATTAAATATTTGCTTCAGGTCATATACTATTATATAATGATATATGTTTCATATTATTGCGACACTAATAGAGACATACCTTGTACATATTTGTATTTAGGTACATAATATATCTAAATATAGACAGTGTTGATTTTGAAATATAAAAAAAAGTTATTGAAAATCAATAGTATTTTTTTACTTTCTTATACCATCTATATGAAATATACATTAGTATAAGTAAGTACCTATAGTGAAGCCGATTTTTTTCGAACTCCGGATTTTGACGGAATTATCTATTTTGACCTTCCCTGAATCCATTCTGACTATTTTTGCCATGATGTCTGTGTGTCTGTCTGTAAGCGCTGTAACTCAAATACGACAAATCGTAGAAGGGTGAAATTTTATATTTAAGATTAATTTTTGTCTGGGAAGAAAACGTGCTATTTTTGAAAACGATATTTCAACCGGATACGGATGTTTACCTACGTCGATTTTTGAATTTTTCGAATTACTCTGAAACAGTGCGAAATAGAGAAAAATGGTCAAGTTAAAAAATGTAGGTAATATCTATATCTATAATTTATGTTCTATTAATTTTTTTGTAAAACCGAATTTTTGAAAAAAAAAATTATTATAATTCAAATGGTTCATAACAGAGGAGAAATATCTGCCATGAGTGTCATGGGACTTTCTTATACGTATTACAGAGATTGAACAGTGTATGTATTTGCCATAGCTACCATGGGACTTTCTTATACGTAATACTGAGAGTGAACTGTGTAGGTGAATCTAAATAATTACATAAAAAAATTATTTCTGGCTAAATCATAAATGTTGGGAAAAAATGTATGGGGAATAAATTATAGATAATAACATACTCGACATTTTTTATCTAAAACATTTTTTTCTTATTTCAAAAATAATTCAAAAATCCAAAAATTTACAAAAGTAAACATCCGTTTTCAGTTATTACGTTAAAAAAATCACTTGTTATATAATGGAGAGAATATTACCTATATTATTCATTTTGTTTTATTTTGTTAGAAATGTTTTAATAAACAAAGAATCACGTATACAATTCACTGTTAGGTTAGGTTAGGTATAAGAAAGTTCCGTGGTTCCCAAGGCAGATATTTTTAGTCTATATATACAGGCTGGGGCTTTTAAAGTGTTATTGATTTTTAACATTAGATATACCAAAAATTGATCAGGGTGTCCACTTGTTTTTGGAAATAAAATTCCCTGATTTTCCCTGACCACAGATTCAAAATTCTCTGACTCGGGGGACCCCGGGGTAAGAATGTGCAGAAATAAAATTTGAAGACTTTTTTTGGTCATAACTTGAAAATTTTACACTTGTTACTTAGTTTCAATTTAATGACATTTTTTTTTTTTTGTTCGTCAAATTTTTATACACTTTTTTCCCTGACTTTTTAAAAAAAATTAATAAATTCCCTGACTTTTCAAAATTTTAAATAAATTCCCTGACTTTCCAGAAAGTAATGTATACCTATCTCTACTAAACCAGTCATTTTGACCGGTTGGTAATTTAGCTGAAAAATATATTAATTTAATCAATTAATGCACGGGGTAGGAAAAAAGAGCTCCAAGAAAACAAGAAATTATATTTTTCACTTAAATTTTTATGATAGCTATGACAAACACACACACACTGTTCAATCTCTGTAATACGTATAAGAAAGTCCCATGACACTCATGGCAGATTTTTCTTCTCTGTTATGAACCATTTGAATTATAATTAAATTATTTTTTTTCAAAAATTTGTTTTTTCGAAAAAATGAATAGAACATTACCTACAATTTTTAACTTGACCGTTTTTTTCTAATTCTGACTGTTTCAGAATAATTTAAAAAATTCAAAAATCGACGTACATAGGTAAACATCCGTATCCGGTTGAAAAGATCATTTTCAAAAATAGAACGTTTTCTTCCCAGACAAAAATTAATCTTAAATATAAAATTTCACCCTTCTACGATTTGTCATATTTGAGTTACAGCGCTAACAGACAGACAGACACACAGACATCATGGCGAAAATAATCAGAACAGATTCAGGGAAGGTCAAAAAGAATAATTCCATAAAATCCTGATTTCTAAAAATATCGACTTAACAATACTAAATACGAATAAATTTTCTCCTTGTTTTGTTTTTAATTGGTACTAATTTTTTTCCTTCCATAGATAAAATCAAAATCGTAGCGTCGCGTCGTGTAAAAATATCATGTCAAAATACAGCAAAAAAACAACACTATTTCTTCTAGACATGCTAAATATCCTGTCTGCATCGGAACATGTCAGAGTTTGCGAGGGATTGCATATACAGGATGATTTACAACTATTGGGTCAACTGGGGTAAAAGTGAAACAAATGACAGTTAACGATACAAATTTATACTTTAATTACTAGATGCGCTTATGAATGGCTGCATTAACTTGGAACCCGCCCGACCCCGATCAAGTTAAAACATATCTCAAAGTTTTGTGCTAGTTTTGTGCTGTTTTGTGCCACAAAGGAAAAGTTTTGTGCTAGCTTGGTATCAGAGATACGAGAGATACAAAAGGGGGGTTCCAAGTTAACGTTAACTTGGAACCCGCCCAAGCCCGATCAGGTTCAAACACAGTTCAACGTTTTGGACTAGTTTTGTGCTGTTTTGTGCCACAAAGTAAAAGTTTTGTGCTCGATCAATCTCAGAGATACGAGAGATACAAATATGCAGTTTTAACCTGACACTATTTAAAATATGCCAGTTAGTTCAGGTGAGTTTTGTGCTGTTCAGTCTCATGAAGAAAAAGTTTTTTGCTCGAACGGTATCAGAGATACGAGAGATACAAAACGGGGAGTTCCAAGTTAACGTTAACTTGAAACCCGCCCAAGTCCGATCAGGTTCAAACACAGTTCAACGTTTTGGACTAGTTTTGTGCTGTTTTGTGCCACAAAGGAAAAGTTTTGTGCTCGATCAGTCTCGGAGATACGAGAGATACAAATGTGTGGTTTTAATCTGACATTATTATAAATATGTCAGTTAGTTCAGGTGAGTTTTGTGCTGGTCAGTCTCATATAGAAAAAGTTTTTTGCTCGATCGGTATCAGAGATACGAGGTACAAAACGGGGTGTTCCAACTTAACGTTAACTTGGAACCCGCCCAAGCCCGATCAGGTTCAAACACAGTTCAACGTTTTGTACTAGTTTTGTGCTGTTTTGTTCCACAAAGGAAAAGTTTTGTGCTCGGTCAGTCTCGGAGATACGAGAGATACAAATGTGTGGTTTTAATAATTTCTATGAATATATTTACATTTTATAAAATACAAATGCAGGTTTATATTTCAATAAATAATATTTATTTAGATATGTACCTAAAATGTATTTTTCAATGTCTAAATTTTTTATAATAATTTTTTTTATGTTTGAACCGTAAAATTCTTAAGCACATACAGGATGGGGCATTTAAAGTGTTACAGATATTTATCTCAAAAACATCGCATATATGAAAAAAATGTTTCAACCAAAAAATGTTTGGTTGTGAGGGAGTAATCGAACTGTAATATTTATTTATTTTAGTGTGACCTTCAAGGATATTTGTAGATCAACATCATTTTTAGGGTTCCAAGAAACCCTATTTATCTCACTGTCTTCCGTCCGCCAGTCCGACCGTCGTTTCACTCAAAGCTAAATTGCTCGTAAACTATATAAGCTAGAAACTTGAAATTTTTTCTGAACATGTAAAATGATACCCTCTAGTAAAAGATGTACATATATATATTGAAAAAATATTTTTTAAGGGAGGGGGGCACTAAGGAGTTAAAGCTAGGTAAAAAAAATATATTTTTTTATATCAAGGCATGTGGTACGTTAAAATGTATAACCACACAAGCGGAATTTGACCCTTATTCTATTTTTTTTCTATATCAAAAATGGTGCCTGCAGAGGGCTTTAAAGCAAATCCAAAAAAAAAAATGTATACCAAGACGTGTGGGATGTAGAATATGACCATATTTTTATTTATTTTTTAACTCCAAAATGGCGCCACTAGGTAGTAAAAAGCAATATTTTATTTTGTCCATCTCCCTGTGTCTTTGTAACTACTGGCTCAAAATATCTGAAAAAACTTTGGTAACGAGGCTTTGGTGGGACTAACAACGATAAATACTAATAGGAGAGCGAATTACAGCTTTTTCGAGTACACTAACCGACCAATCGACGTTCTAGTGGCTAAAAATGATTTTATTAAATTCTTTATATTTTTCTGAGAAAAAACATCTAACATATATACATAATATTTTTTTATGCGGTCCTTCAATAGGTACACACATTTTTTTGTTTAATAAATCTAAATCTGCATTAAAAAATCTGAAAAATTATGTAAGCTTCATTGGATTAAAATGAACATTTTTTGTCTCATAAACTTTTTTTTTTAAATCAATAGTTTTGAAGATAAAAAATATTTTAACTTTAAAAATAGCGAAAAATTCGTATATTTGTGATTTTTTTTCTCGGAAACTAATTGTTCAATCAGAATAAATCAAAAACAAAAAGAATCAGCCAACTTTAAACTATAACTAGATTTTTTGTCAGTTTGATTATTACTGTAATTAAATGTAAAAACTTCATTAGAGCCGAACTCACTCTTTGCGCCTTAAATTAACTCATTAAATACTCATCTACAAAAAATATTTTTGTTCTTGTTGCGGAAAATTTCCTTGTACAGCTAAAACATGCTCTTGTTTGGATTTAGATTTAAAATGTTGTTCAGTTTGTAGATGTTCTGATAAGTGTAATAATAAAGAAAATAATTGTGACAAATAAATGTGCAATAAAAATATTCTAAAGTGTTTTTATTGAAGCTTTCATCCCAGTATTTAAATATTTCAATTATAAAATGAATGTTGTAGCCAGCCATGATATCAATTTAAGGCGCAAAGAGGGAGTTCGGCTCTAATTAAGTTTTTACATTTAATTACAGTAATAATCAAACTGACAAAAAATCTAGTTATAGTTTAAAGTTGGCTGATTCTTTTTGTTTTTGATTTATTCTGATTGAACAATTAGTTTCCGAGAAAAAAAATCACAAATATACGAATTTTTCGCTATTTTTAAAGTTAAAATATTTTTTATCTTCAAAACTATTGATTTTAAAAAAAAGTTTATGAGACAAAAAATGTTCATTTTAATCCAATGAAGCTTACATAATTTTTTCAGATTTTTTAATGCAGATTTAGATTTATTAAACAAAAAAATGTGTGTACCTATTGAAGGACCGCATAAAAAAATATTATGTATATATGTTAGATGTTTTTTCTCAGAAAAATATAAAGAATTTAATAAAATCATTTTTGCTACTAGAACGTCGATTGGTCGGTTACTGTCATTTCTAAGCGAGCTAGAACGGATAATCCGCTCGCCTATAAAGTCAGCAATATCATTTTAAATTTTGGAATAATAGGGAGGGGCGTCAACATTTTTTTAATTTTTATTTTCATATCTAGGCAGGTGGGATGTCAAAATGTACATCTCAAATAGTAGAATATAACCATATTTTTTTTTCTTAGTCAAAAATAGTGCCTGTAAGTGGCTAGTGGAGCCACTTACAGGCACTTCTCGGCTGGCACCTCGACTAACAAACATTCACACTAGTGCGAAAAACTATCTTTTTACACCCTAGATACACAAATAACTATTTTAGTCTAATAAAACTTGGAAAATTAAAATAATCTAAAATATACTACATAAATACAATAATATACATACAAAAAATAATAGGTACTTAAAATAAACCAAAACGTTAAAATACACAAAAATACAAAAACCTTTTAAAAAATTACATTGAAGGCTAATGTACAAGCATTTACATCGTAATCTTTGTCATATGCAAACATCTGCACTTAGTGTTGAAAAATATGAGATTGTAAAGCACAAAATAGCACATATAGAATAGTGTCAAATTTTTGTATCTCTCGTATCTCTGATACCTATTGAGCACAAAACATTTCCTGTATGGACTGAACAGTACAATGCTCACCTGAACTAACTGACATATTTATAATAACGTCTAATTGAATCCCCCATTTTGTTTCTCTCGTATCTCTGATACCGAACGAGTAAAAAACTTTTTCTTTATAAGACTGAACAGCACAAAACTCACCTGAACTAACTGATATATTTATAATAATGTCAGATTAAAACCACACATTTGTATCTCTCGTATCTCCGAGACTGATCGAGCACAAAACTTTTCCTTTGTGGCACAAAACGGCACAAAACTAGTCCAAAACGTTGAACTGTATTTGAACCTGATCGGGCTTGGGCGGGTTTCCAGTTAACGTTAACTTGGAACCCCCCCGTTTTGTATCTCTCGTATCTCCGATACCGTTCGAGCAAAAAAAAATTTCTTCATGAGACTGAACAGCACAAAACTCACCTGAACTAACTGGCATATTTTAAATAGTGTCAGGTTAAAACTGCATATTTGTATCTCTCGTATCTCTGAGATTGATCGAGCACAAAACTTTTACTTTGTGGCACAAAACAGCACAAAACTAGTCCAAAACGTTGAACTGTGTTTGAACCTGATCGGGCTTGGGCGGGTTCCAAGTTAACGTTAACTTGGAACCCCCCTTTTGTATCTCTCGTATCTCTGATACCAAGCTAGCACAAAACTTTTCCTTTGTGGCACAAAACAGCACAAAACTAGCACAAAACTTTGAGATATGTTTTAACTTGATCGGGGTCGGGCGGGGTCCAAGTTAATGCAGCCCTTATGAATAACCAATTTAAATACTTATGTCATTTGAACTGTACGATACAACACGGACTTTAAAAATCAAAAAACTGTGTTTCATTTTTAACCTCTAATTTGGGAAAAAGTGAAACAGGCCTCTAATGGAAAATATTTCTCGAAAAATTAAAAGAAAAGCTACTTGGCAACTTTTATTTATCTTCTTTGTGGCATATCAATGTGAAATTGTAACTTTAATTAAAAGGTGTTTCCTGAAAATTTTTTGAGTTATGATGTTGTTGCAGCAAATGACCGATATGACAAAAAATACACAAAAATATACTTTATCCATTTGTCATAGAACCAAACGTTTTCGAGAAATATCGAAAAAATAAAGTATTGCCGAATTTTACTTAAAGTTTTGAATTGGTATAACTTTATATGATAATTTTCAAATATATGTACATATGCTCTCTCGTAGTTAGTTAAAGAAGTTCAGATATGTCGTTCTTGCTGTATAAAGCACGGGTTATTTTAAGAAAATTTTTCAACTGCAAATACCTTTTATTTTGCTTTTTTTTCTCTACACTGTATATTTCTCTCTTACAAATTATAGTGACCTTTTTTTGCTCTACAGTTGAGTGCAAATGCAAAAAATTATCTTCCAGCTAACGCTATCTGCTAGGTGTCAAATTGTAATGAAATTATTCGATATTTTAAAGCAGAATATTATTGAGATAACAACATCGTTCTCAAATTTAAATCTTTATTAATAGCCTGACGATGATTCTGTGAATCGAAAGCTTGCGATTACCTTTTCTTTAATAAATTTTTGACGTTTAAACAAACAAGTTTGTTTTTATTTATATTTAACGTCACTACTATTATATTATGGTAATAAATATACATATAATGTAAATGATATGCACTTTATGAGGTACACTTGCAGCACTTATTTTAAGTCGCTGATTGTACTTATCGCGCATGCGACAAGGTTATCATATGTACGATTTCATTCACTACATGTGGTGTTATTATTTATATTTAATACCTAGCAGATAGCGTTAGCTGGGAACTAATTTACATTTACACTCAAGCAAATTCTTTATAATACTGGACATTACATTTTCTTATATTTTTCTTTCTATTTGTAATTTTTCAACTACACAAATTAGCTTTTACAACTGCAGTTTTCATTTTTGGAACTGCAGAAACAAGCTACAACTACACACTAAAATAACCCCTGATATAAAGTATGAACGATTTTTTCTGTATAAATAACTCAAAAATAGTAATTTTTGAGTTATGATGTTTTGGCAGCAAATGAACGATATAATCTTCTACAAGAACCCAACTCGGGAAAAAATTAATGAATAAAAAAATACTTAATAAAAATCGGCGAGCCCACTATCCCCATACACCTCTGGTCTAAATTATTATTGTTTGATACTGGAAATCGATAAAACTTATTAACAGGGCTTTTTTTTAAAAACAAAAAGGTGCCGGAACTCATTTCTTGTCAAGTTTTTTACTAAAGAAAATTATATTCAAATATCATTAAAATTAAATTTAAAGCAGCTTTTCTTATGCCACGAAAAAAAGGTGCCGGAACGCCGTTCCACCGCGTTACATTTCAAAAAAATCCCTGCTTATTAATAATAAACCGATTATCAAATTTCATAACTGTAACACTAATTTTGGGCAAAATTTTTTGGAAGGCTGTGGCTCCCTTAGGCGGCTATTACACTATCAAATAAATATGTCAAAGATCTTTGACAAAGATTTGATCATATTTCTTTGATAAAATACGAAATTTTGTTTTATTATACTACATAAAATATTTGATAATATTTTCTCAATATTATCTAGGGATATTTTCTTCTTTTTTGGTGCATTTTGAATATCAGTGTGTGGATGTTCGTCAATTGACGCGATCGAGGTTTGAATTTACAACCGTGTATTGTGGTTTTTATAATCAATAAGAAGATTATCATATAATACTGGATTATGTTGATATTCATATATTAATAATTATGTAACTGTAACTGTCAGTGATAACTTGGTAGTCGCCATTTTGTTTTTGACGTCAAAAAACTTTGATCAAATATAAGAGACTGTCATAAACTATGATCATAGAAATATTATGAAGGTAAATATTATAAAAGTTGACTTATTACACTGTCATATTTCTTTGATCAAAGAAATTTTATCATATTTATTTGATAGTGTAATAGCCGCCTTACAAAGAATTTCCGGACTGACAATAAAGTGTTTCTTCGGAACCATAAAAAGTAAAAATCATTTTTGTTGACTAATTTACAAATATTTCAAATTTGTTTGTAATTCGACGTTCGAATTGTTCAGGACACGCTGTATATATTATTATTTATTTAAATTTTCGTTTTATTTTTCAATAGTGCCGGGATGCACGCAAATATCGATGTAAAAACTGACACGATAGGCTAAAAATGAAATACGGTTATTGGTTGTTTCCCACGTAAGGAGAATGGTTTGAGACGGTCGAATATCACATTTTTAATCCCCCCCCCCGCCCACCATCATCTATTAATTTTTTATGTGTTTGCCTTGATATAAAACCAGGTCTGTATTAGACAGAGGCTAGAAAATATGTATTTCAAACGAATTAAGGATGTATGTATCTAATTTCAACGAGAAATAGTTGAAAGGAGAACTTACTCCTTTATAAATCTTATGTACCCACACAAAATTCAAAAGGTTTTACAACATAGTTTGAAAGTTATTATTTTTATAAATTAACATGGGCTCTTATGGCAGAATGGTGTATTTACGGTTAAAGTCCAATAAAACACATGGTTCAAGCATCGAGAAAAATCTGAAATTTTCACAACACGTCACTTACATATTTAGCAACAAGTTTCATAAAAAAATTATACACATACAGAAGTAAATTGTGAGAAAAAAAAATATTGGTGAAAAATATAAAAAAAACAAAAAAAATGGTGTACTGAAATGTAATGATTTGTTTTTATTACATATTTTTTCATATATGTAAGCATATGAAGTACTAATATTGTTATTTTCATTACATTTGTATGTTCCACATATGTATGTTCTAAATAGTGTTATTTAAAAATATTTTAATTTATGTCATTTATACAATAAAATACTTCTTTTGTTTTTATAACTCACAGATGAATTCAGAATAAAATGTTTTCGTATTATCAAATATTAATTTTTTGGCTAAAATTCTAAAATAACAGTCAATAATGGGAAATAAGGTTTTAAAGTATTTTTATAGTTTATGTAGTATTTAAACCAATTTGACTTTCTTATAAGCATTTAAAGTGAATAATTGGTAATTTGATTTTGATCGTTCATTGCATCTAGATTTACATTATTTTTGACTCGGACTGTACATCCTTAAGATTTATAAAGGAGTAACTTCTCCAAATTTCAACTATTTCTCGTTGAAATTAGATACCTCCTTAAATCGTTCAATAAATAACTATCTTTGGTGAATTGAGCAAGAGGAAGCACTGTGCATTTACTTGGCAGATGTTTTTTTATTGTTTAACAAATAGTTTTGGCTTCTGATGATTCATTGTATGTTTACAAATGAGTTTTGCAGACATCCACTTAAGTCGAAACATTGACCATGAATATAAGAAATGTTTGACTCATTGTCAGACTGTACACATTTTTTAAAGATGTAATTTTTCTTAGGCATAGGACCAGGCATTTATTTCTGTAACTACGAGTATTATATGTGATTTAAATTTTAAATAACTGGTTATTATTATTTTAGTTTACTTGATATAGTTTAAGAGCTGATGACTTTTTTTTCTGCCCCATCTGAGCAATAGGCAGATTTACGGAAAACGTTTATTCATGGGAAAAATAGAGCAAACCTCCACACCCGGGGATAAAGGGGTTTAATTCCTTAGTGAACATGTAAAGAAGAAGTGCATTTTTGCCCCATGTGAGCACTAATAAAAAAACTACAGGGAGTTAGTTAATGAAAAGTTAGATAGTGAAAGTGCAATGGGCAGATGCGTAGGGTGGAGATAATGGGTGGGCAGACGCACTCAAACATGCACATTTTTAAAAGAAAATTGTCTCATTTGAGCATTGGTGAATTTTTTTAGGGATGGTAGATTTTGTAGTACACCGAAAAAACACAGGCAGACGCGTAGTGTGGGGATAAGGGGTGGGCAGACGCAATTGAAAGTGTTATACTATTTTTTTTAACTGGGTTGTTTTGTAATTTTTTTCTTTGCTGAAAGTTGTCCGCTATGACTCTCTAGATAAAACATTAGTTCTTTGAAAAAAAATTTTTGACCCCCAACCATGTTTCATTATTATGAAAATCTAAAAAAAATATTAAACGTGTAAAAAAGAAGCCGCTGGCATTTTTATTTATTATATTTTGATTATATTCATCTTATTCTGTGTAGTAAACAAAAAATAAAATATAAAACAAGCTTGGGGTGGAGTGAGACCCTTTAGGTCCACACAATCAACTTCCCAACACGGCATGATTATAAATACTTGAATACTGATTATTTATTGTTTCCGTATAGTTTATGTGAATATTTTCTTAATATGTATATGAAAAATTTTAATGGAATTGGTTAGAAATAAAACTCTCCTTTGTATTATGAATATTAGTTTTCTAATATCTTAATGTCAATAATATAACACACATTTTAAGAATAACTAATTTGACAATTTGAACTAAATTGCATTTGTTTTTATAATAACTAATCTGACAATTTTTTAATTGTATTTGTTTCCAAGGCAACATGAATTATAGACTTATTTATTATTATTAGTATTTAATTCAAATTTTAAGGGTGATTTTCGCCTTTCACCCCTTCTATAACTGTTTATGCACGTATAACAAAAAAAATACTGAAATACATTTTTCATTATTTGTATTGTAGAATATTTATACTAAGTTTCAAGTAAATCCGACCAAAAAAAAAACTTTACACCCCTTTTTACCCCCTTAGGGGTTGAATTTCGAAAAATCCTTTCTTTCAGATCATAATCACGTCACCATTTTTTATTTACGAGATTTCGTGAACGTAAAAAATGACACGCACATACGTACGTACGTACATACACACACACAGACATCTTTCTGAAAATAGTGTAAATATACTATAGTGGTTTGAAACATACAAATATGTTGTAACTTTTGATTTTGATTTTCGGACCGATTACAATAACTTCCAGTTGGGAAGTTAAAAATATATTTTATACAAAAGTTATCCAGAACAACATGTTCTATGAAATAAAAAACATACCATTCAATTTAATAAAAAAAGTTCCTTACTGAGCGCGTGCAGTGAGCGAAGGTTTATAAAGAATCATCTTCATATTAAAAAATCAGAGATATTTCTTATTTAAACTTTTTAATATTATCAATAAGAAATAAATGCCTGGTCCTATAATAATTATACAACCTGTAGGCACCATGGTACCCGCCGACCGTTTTACGTGTGCCCGCCGCTGTGCGACTATGATAAAACATTTTTTTAAATTTTCTATAAAATGTTATTTAAAATTTTTTTGAATATTTTTTAGTAAGTATTTAGTAACTATTTAAAAAAATATATTATATCATTTTAACAATTTTTTTTTTAGCAAATATTGTATTTGTATAGGTACTTGTGTATTCTCAATCACAGTAAAAGAATCAATCATTTCCAAAATTAATTAAAAAATATATTGTTACTTTTTCAAATTTGTGTATTATTAAAGTAAGTGGTACCAACCAAACCAACGAATGAAAAAAAAATTTCAAAAATTTGGAAGGTTTTACGCAGGCGAGTGAAACATTTTGGTGAAATTGAAAAATTATGAAACTTTTGAAAAAATAAATGGTGCCCGCCACCCGACCGGTATTCTAGAATGTGCTCATAGGTACAAAAAGGTTGGGGACCACTGCTGTAGATGAATGTAGGATGTAGGATTTTTTGGTACAAATTGTATTTCATAAAAAAATGTTCACTTGTTTAAAGTTGAACACTCTTTAACAACCGAAATAGAAATTGCGCATGCGTTAACGGATGTTCGAAATTCAAAATCATCACTTTTCGTTAAAAATATAGATAAATATATGTATTAACCCATTAATGCCCAAAGGGATGTTTTCAAAAATTATAAGAAATGTTTTGTTGATATGTTTATATATTTTTGGGGGGCCCAAGTTCCCTAATTTTTAATGTTGCGTAGACGCACTCTTGGGCATTAATGGGAATGTACAAGTTCGACAGAGTATATCAACTACAACTGCAGTTTTCATTTTTGGAACTGCAAAAACAAGCTACTACACACTAAAATAACCCCTGGCCTTAACTTTCAAAGTACAAGTCCACTTTTTTTTTAAATGAATGGTTAATAAAATTATTTACTTACCAATTTAACGACGCTCCTGAGTATAATGGCACATTTGTCAAAATCACTTTTATAAAGATACAATCATATGTATTGCAAAATTTGCACATTAATAATAATTTATAGTCTCTATAACCCGATTATAATTATGAAAAATTACAAAATACCCTTGGGTATTATATTATTTATGGCATAAATATATAAAACTTTTGATATTCACTGATGAAGACTGGTGCCATCTGTCAACATTATTGAAAAGTTACAGTACAGAAATGGTTTGCAGCCTAGATATCATTTAAAATTTCAAGTAGTATAATAGACATAGAGAATGGACCACGCATCTGACTCGAAAACAGAGTCGTGTCAAAAGTAAGAGATAGAAACAGGTTTAGAATATACTTGCCCTTTTTTTAAGGGCGGGGTAAGGTTAATTCGTACAAAAAAAGGCATGTTTTTGTGAATTTTTTGTGACGACACAGTTAAAATCTCTTTATTAAAACCAATGGTATATTAAAGAATGACATTCGAAGAATGTTGTATAAAATTTTCACGAAGAATTATTAAAAAATACGGCAATGGCAGCAATTATTCGGACGTCTCTCGGAAAAAAGTAGAATTACGGTGCCCCTCATAACTTTGTGCTGGATCATCCGAAATCAAAAAATCAAAGTTCATTCGTTAGATAATAGTTTTCTCCAGGTAACGCTGGGAGGGTTTTTCGAAATTTAATTTTTTCACTTTTTTGGAACACTTTGAAGCGAAAAACGCGATTTTTTGCGAAAAAATCGGCTAATTTGTTATTGTAAAATAAAAATTATTAACAATTTTGAAAAAAACTCTCCAGCGTTACCTCGTAAATTATGTACAGAAATAGTGTTCAAAATTTCAATTATGAGGGGCACCGACTTTGAAAAAGTGAGTTGTGGGGAAAACGCTTTAAAGTTTTGAACACTAAAAAAAACAATAGCGCGCTCGGGTAGGTATAAAAATCCGCCAGATATAAAAATACTCATAACATCGTCAATTTTGCTCCAATCGACTTGAAATTTAGACACAATATTCTTGAAATATTATGCATTCAGTTAAAAAAATAAAAAAAAATTCAAAATAAAAATTTTTTAAAACCTTACCCCGCCCTTAAACAGGAGTGTAACTATTTCATTCTTGGCCCCGAACATTAAAAATATTCATAGATATGTATAAAGAGGTTAAAAAAACAATTAACGTTATAAATAAATTTTATTAAAAAAAAAACAATTATTGATTTCTAAATAATATCTATAAGTTCCGAATTTTTTGACCCAATTTTAATATCTTGTTCTCCCTTTTTCGTAGCTTCGTAATGTAATCTAATATTAAAAAAAATATTTAAAATCCACCTCATCATTTTGTAGCAACCACATGGGAATTGATTTAAAACTATTTTTTATTAATATATATATTTAATATTTTTGCTACCAAAAATGTTATTTTCCCGGAATATCTGTTCATAATTTTGCAAATTTCTATCAGATCAATTGATGTTTTTTTTTTTAAATTTCCTCGATGAAATATGAATTATTATAGTATGTTTATTGTTTATAATTTACTTTTCTAATAAAAAACTTATTGCACAAAAATCACAAGATGATATACAAAAATATATCTAACAGAAATACTACCCTGAACTGTAGTAAGCTACCAATCAGATTATTAGAAAAAGAGATAGATATATTCCAAACTATACTGCATCTCTCTCTCACTTTTTGAACAGATGTTACACAATTGTGTTAATACAGAATGCACTGTCCATTCTCTATGTCTATGAGTAGTATAATTTTATTTTAATTCAACTTTCTGAAAAAAAAATTAAAGGAAAGAAAAAACAAATATTTATTTTAATACGATATATTTAAAGAAAAAAATAATAATAACACAATAATTGTATGTATATTTACATATTGGTCTTTTGTATCTATTTGTTAAATTATATTCATGTAGAATAAATTATTAAAACACTGTACTAAAAATCTAAAACAATCATACTACACAATGTACTTGTTAGTAATGAAAAAAAAATATACTGTACAAAATAAATTTAAATTTAATTTTTTTATCCATATAAACGTATCAACCACATTTAATTAACATACAAACTTCCTTATGACGTCATCAGCAAAACAATGTCAAAATGGATGCCATATCTGTATTATATACAGGTGGGGCATTTAAAGTGTTACAGATTATTATCTCAGAACCATGGCATATTTGAAAAAAATGTTTAAACCAAAAAATGTTTGGTTGTGAGGGGGTAATCGAACAGTAATATTTATTTGCTATTTTAACGTGGCCTTCAAGGATATTTTTTAAATAGGAACCTATAGTTTTTATTTAGTAATTTTATTCTACGTGAAAAAAATCGAATCTTTTATTGAAAACTTTTTTTTGAACAACTTAAGCTTTTCAGGTATCTACCAAAATAATTCGAGATTTTGAACATTCAAGAATTTTTTACTCAGAAACCATAAACTTTAGAAAAAAAAAACTAGATACAAAAATGTTTATTTTGGTCTAATAAAGCTTGGAGAATTATTTTAAAAATTTAAAAAACTTTTCTATTTATTTTATTTTAGCAAAAACAAAAAAAATACGAAATGTTAAAAAAAAGAAGTTTCATTAGACCAAAATAAACATATTTTATATTTTGTATTTTTTCTCTAAAGTTAATAATTTCTGAGTAAACAAATCTTGAATGTTCAAAATCTCGAAATTATTTTGTTAGATATCTCATAAAGTTTAGGTTGTTCAAAAAAGAGTTTTCAATGAAAGATTCGTGTTTTTTACGTAGAATAAGATTACTAAATAAAAACTATAGGTTTCTATTTAAAAAAATGATGTTGACCTTCAAATATCCTTGAAGGCCACGTTAAAATAGCAAATAAATATTACTGTTCATCATTTTTTGATTTAAACATTATTTTCAAATATGCGATGGTTCTGAGATAATAATCTATAACACTTTAAATGCCCCAGCCTGTATATATTATTTGTCTTTTATGTCCAGTATTATAAATGAGCTAGCAAAACTTTCAAATGAGGTTTCTAACTTATTTGACAGTTCTCTTTAAGTTGCATAAAGTGTTTGACAATTTTCACGCACTTGTGGTATGTAAACACCAACGGTATTAAAACAGTGGCGATATTATGAAAACTATTTTGTACGGTCAGAGTTGCCAACTGTGTTACAATAAGTTGAAGTATCACTGCTCTAAATTCGACAACTGAATCCATAGATACTATCACAGATTTAATACCCCATTTGAAAGTGTTTGCTAGTTTGAAAATTTGCTAGCCCCTTTATAATACCGGACTTTTAACAAACTATTTCAGTGGTTCTAAATCTTTTTGTATTCATAACTAGAGATTGGAAAAATAGTAGTTATTTTCAATGAAATAGTTACTAGTTAAATTTTTTTTCGGAAAATAGTTGGTAAATAGTTTTTTTTATACGATTTAATAAAAATTAGTGCAAACGAAGCAGTAAAAAGTGTCGCAAATAGTTTAAAAATAGTTGGAAAGGTAGTTGCAAATAGTTGATTTCAAATTGTGTTCAATCAAACCAGTTTTATGAAAACGGTGGAGATATGTAATAAAAATTACAATAAATGCATTTTTACGCAATAGTTGAAAAAGTATTTTTCCAATCTCTATTCATAACACTTTGAAAAATACTAATAATAATAAATGCGTGGAGAAAATAAATATCTCTGATTTGATAAACATAGTACCCTGGAACTGCAAATCACACAAAATTCAAATTACTATTAAAATGATTGTTATACAGGGTGCTCGTCAGAATCGAGTGATCATTGCTAACTTTGTTATTATTGAAGCTAGAAAGTCGGTTAAATGGGTAAAGTCAGTGGCGTAGGAATGAGGGGGTTTAGGGGTCAAACCCCCCTCACCCCCCCACGAAATATTGAATGTTCTTAAAAATGTGAAATTATTATTATAATTTTTAATTGAATGACCTTTTTCATTATGTGATAAAAAAAGGTCATTCGATTAAAAATTATGATAATAATTTCGCATATTTTGGGAGCCCCGAGCTTATCCCCCCCCAAATATTTTTCTTACTACGCCACTGGGTAAAGTATCAGTATTATTTCCGGGATGAATAATGGCGGTCTCAAAAAAACAATTGAATGTCGACTTTCAGAGATATATTGAAATATAACTTTTTTTAAATAGAATAACCTGTATATTATTAATGAATTTTATAGCTGAGAATGTTCTCTTTATAAAAGTGTAATCTGTGCCGGATTAATTATGTAGCAGGAATAGCAAATGCTACGGGCCCCGCGGCTTTTCGGAAAAACATCTCTTATTGGTTTTACCATCTACCGTCCAATGATTGATACGGGCAGGGGCGCCGACTTGTTAAAAATATTGGAGGGGGGCTCATTTTTTTGGACTCCCTTTTCCCTTATGTAAGACAAAATAATAATACCGTGTAACTCCCCCCCCCCCCAAGAAAGTTGACGTAAGAAGCTTTTTTCATTAACAATTTTTCCTTAATACAGACCTGACTTAATTAATTTGTATACTATATGATCGACTATTAAAATATCTACAACAATTCTGCAAATAAAAATAAACTCCTTCATTACGTTTTATTGTGCCTTTATTTGTGTACAAAATAAAATATTGAGCACCTTAAGCCCCATGGAGTCGGCGCCCCTGGATACGGCGTGTCCAAATCTACAGGTCTACAGTAATTAATAATTTAATTTTAGAGTTTCCAATCTCGACTTGATTTAATCGAAACATCGATTTTTGAAGCTCCGATCATTTGGTCATGGAGGCAAATAAGGCCTACCTTAATTAAAAATGGTATATTTCGGGTAATAAGTTATTTATATTAAAAAGGCTATGTTAATGGTAAACTTATGATCACGCCTATGTAAACACTCCTTGTCAACTATAATAAATCCTTGTTCCATCGCTAATGTTTCTCGGTTTTACTTTTGGTAACACAAAACTGAGCAAATTGATAATTTAAAACCACTAAATAATTTATAAACAGCGCAGATATTAATGAAACAAAAATTATGTTTACTTAGCCGTGGCGTCATTTACTCTGATTGGTGTTCCATCTAACATGGCGGATTGCTGTATTTTGTGTTTTTATTTTAACAAAAATTATATTAATCTCGCTTTCAATATAAAAAGAAATACATTTTTTAGAATCCTTTTAACCTATTTCATTATTTAAAATCATAATTTTTCGATTCTGGCGAACATTTTGTGTTACGTTTGTGATTTTTGCTTTGATTGCAAATAACTTGGTCAAAAATGGTCGTACAGCAATAGAAAAAAAGCAAATTAAAGAAAAAAGTCTGATCTACAAACATCTTTTATTTGATTTGACCAAAAAAAAATCTCAAGTCCTGTAGAGCCTCTCAAAATTGATATACATTTTTGAAATTTTTTTTCGGCGTTTCATCTTTAAAAAAAAACATGTTATCCTTAGGATAATACAATTTTCAACAAATGATTCGAAAACTAGAACGTTCAAGCTTTAAAAATGTTTTTTTTTAAAACTGCTCTACAACTATTTTTTGCGGAGATACGGCCATTCAAAAATACTTAAAAATATTGAAAAAAAATTAGTGATTCCTTAATTTTGGAGTTTAGTGAAGATAACATAACGAACATTTTAAGTCCGTTCCGAAATTTGTGTGGTTTATAGTAAAGTACTATGTCACCATTTTATTTCCACCTGAAATTTGTGCTATTAAGGGAGCAGACCCAGTTAGAATTTTGAAAAAAATCATTTGCATTTTTTCAAAGTAGAATATTTCAAAAGTATTCTCTGAAAATTTCAGAAAATGTCCTGTCCATAGACGATTCAGTGTAAGTTCCAAAATACATTTTTTATCTGCATGCAGATCGTACTAAAAATTTAAACGCATTTTTCTCGTAACCATGTTTTCGAAGTCGGTGATCACTGTAACTTGAGAACGGTTTTGCCGATCGGTTTGAAATTTTCTCACTTATTCTATACATAATTGTCCTCTAGATGAACGTGTGACGACAAAATCGTCGTTACGGAAATATTGTGCCGAGCCTCGCTCAGTGGAGACGGGGTGGATTAAAATGTGGATAAACAATATAGAAATTACAGTAGCCATAAAAGTTTAAAAAAATTGATTTGGGCGCCACGTGGTCTTTAGCCAGAGGTACCACGAAACTCCGCTGATTTTGTTGACTTCTGTAGAGGGGAAGAATTTTAACGTACGGTTTTATAATTAACAACACAAACATATGAATAAAATACTTTATCCTTTTTCTCTTTTTCTTTAATAATAAACAAAAATTTAATTACGAAATAAAATGAAAATAATATAGTTGCAATGATTCTGCGGTAATAAATAAATTGTTGATATGCTGGATATGCTTATATCTATATATATCTTAAATTATTCTTAATACTAAGTTACAAATTTATCCTAATAAAAAAACAAACAAACAGTAGGATCAAAACTTTACACTATTGAAACGCACTGCACACGCCAATTCTAGCACATATAACTGACGGATTTAACACAAATTTTCGGTGATGCGGCTTTCGCGGTACTCACTCCGCGGCACTTAATTTTCCACGTGAACTTTGTTAAAACAAATACGCGAGTGATACGGCACTAATAAAGTAGCGGCTCTCCGTTCTACTCCTGATGTCCGGCGGGGCTGGACCTCCACTCCCCGTCGTCTAGGTTCCTTAGAAGGGTTTCTCCTTACACTTAAGTGAGTCTAGGTGGGCCTCCAATCCTAGACTCTTCAATTCCTTCCGGGCTCCCTCAACAATTGGATTACCACTGTTATATCGTGCAATACACTTGCACACGCTCTTATCGCCGCGTACTTGCGTCTACCGGTTCACGCGTACATCCCTGACTTGTAACGACGGGTGTACTTGCCGTTACGTCAAATCATAGTTTAAGGTCGAAAATCGCTCGCCGTACAATTATAAGAAATAAAATATATGCGTATGCAAATATTTCACGAAATAGGATGAAAATAATATAGAAATAATTTAATGAAATTTAAAAATGTGTAACAGGGGGGAACTATAAAAAAAAACCGTTACAAATCCCCCTCTTTCTCCCGCGCGAATTTCTCTCAGAAATTTGCTAGATGAGGTTTGAGGTCCGATACGTGCCATATACCCTTTGATCGACCTTCCTCGTCTGTTAGTTCGTAAGCGAGATTCGACACCTTCCGTCGAATCCGAAACGGGCCTACGAACTTTGGTGCTAGACCAGCAGCGAAATTACGGGTTGCATCTGACAAGACATAGTTCTTTTTCATAACTTCCTGTCCTACCTCGTATTCCACAGGTCGTCTACGCAAGTTGTAGGTCTTTTGGTTGCGGTCGTGGGCTTTTCGTAACTGTTCGGTCACGCGGTTGTACAGCCTGGTAAATAGCTCATTTCTTTCCTCCGTGTTGTCTCGTGTCATGTTTATCTCCGGTCTGACTTGTTGCCTCCCAAAGCTTTTACCGTCTAGCACGTGCTGCCTACCGAAGTTTACGAAGTACGGAGTTTCTTCCAGGACGTCGTGCTTCGCTGTTCTTAGAGCACAGCCTAGCTTTGCCAAGTTTTCGTCCCAGCGCTTATGATTTTCATCTTTTAGGTAAGAGCGGATCATCGTTTTAACGACGCGATTTACCCGCTCTACTGGGTTGGCTTGTGGGTGATAATTGGCCGTAAATAATGGCTGGACTCCATATTTCCGAAGGATAGCGGCAAATTCGGTACTTCGAAACTGCACTCCGTTATCGCAGATTACATATTGGGGCACTCCAAACAGTAGGAAAACATCTTCCTCCAATCTTTTAATGATGGGACGTGCTTTGGCTGTCCTCAAAGGAAACAGTAGTGGCATTTTACTAAAATAGTCCGCTACCACCAAGATATAACAATTACCTTGCGTAGATCGGGGCAGTGGTCCTATTAGATCAATACTAATCAATTGCCAAGGCTGCTTGATCTGAGGACGATTCCCCATCAGACCGGCGGGTGGTGCTTGGATCGGTTTTTGTTCCGTGCACACCTGACAACTCCGAATATAGCGGGCCACATCGGCTCGCATCTTCGGCCAGTAATAATTTTGAGCCAGACGATGGTAAGATTTATTCACACCCAGGTGACCAGAGGTGGGCTCGTCGTGACCTTCATATAATGCTTCGGGCCTACTTTCCTTCGGGAGGACCTTCCTCCATCCACTATTTCCGACGCCTCCAGAGCCTCGTACCTTCTTGAACAAGTTTTCGTCTTCGATACGCCAGTTGGACATCTTACGTGGGAACTTTTGTGTTTTCTGATAAACCTTCGTATACCACTGATCCGTTGAGTTGTTTGGCGCATCGATAACGTCCACCGGTACACTTCTCGATAGAGCATCTGGGACCAGGTGATCTTTTCCTTTTCGGTGCACCACTGTGAAATTGTATTGCTGTAGTCTGACAGCCCATCTGGCCAATCGTCCTGCCGGATCCTTCAAGTTGTTTAACCATACCAAAGAATGGTGATCGGTTATTACGGTAAACTTCGACCCTTCGAGATACGGACGGAACTTCTCAATTGACCAAATGACTGCCAGACATTCTTTCTCGGTCGTTGAATAATTGCGCTCAGCTTTATTCATCGTTCGACTGGCGTAACCAATGACGTGCTCACCGTCGGGAAATTGTTGGGAAAGAACCGCCCCCAGTCCATAGTCACTGGCGTCTGTTTGTAACACAAACGGGAGGTCAAAGTCTGGGCAAGTCAAAATCGGTGCCGAGATCAGCGCGTTCTTGAGATCCCTCAACGCCTTGTCACATGTTTCTGTCCAGGACCATCGTTGGGCTTTCTTCAACAACTCCGTCAGTGGTGCGATGGTTGTGGAAAAGTTTGGTATAAATCGTCTATACCAGCTTGCCATTCCGATGATGCGGCGTACTTCGGCCACATTCTTAGGAGGAAGAATATTTACAATGGCCGACACCTTGTCTGGATCGACATGCAGGCCGTTCTGGTCGACTACGTATCCCAAGTACTTGAGTTCTGGTCTACAGAACTGACATTTTTCCGCACTTAGTGACAGATTGGCTTTTAGTAACCTGGAGAAGACTCTTCGTAAAACGTCTAGATGTTGTTCGAACGTCTGCGTACTTATGATGATATCATCCAAGTAAACGAACACGAACGGTTCCAACTCCGGCCCTAAAACACGGTCTATCAAACGCTGCCACGTAGCCGGAGAGTTGTGAAGACCAAACGGCATACGGCAAAACTGGAATAAGCCTCTCCCGGGAACAGTAAATGCTGTCTTGTCTCGGCTATCTTTCGCCACCGGAATCTGCCAGTAGGCTGATTTGAGGTCGAGAGACGATAGATATCTGGCGTCCCTTAGTCGATCTAAGATGGCAGATATGTACGGGAGGGGATAGGCATCCCTTTTCGTCACTTGGTTGACCTTTCGGTAGTCGACACAGAACCTGTACGATCCATCCTTCTTTTTGGCCAGAATTATCGGTGAGGACCAGGCACTAGTAGAAGGTTCAATTATGCCTTCTTTTAGCATGGTGTCTACTTCTGTGTTAATGTACCGCAGGATGTTCGGCGATACAGGGTAATACCGTTGTTTGATTGGGTTACCCTCTGCAAGCACTTCATGTTCTACCAGGTGAGTACATCCTAATTTCGGCATCTTCTTAAAGTAACTGGCGGTAGTTTCTAATAACTGTTGGCTTTGTTCTGTTGTTAGGTTGGATCGAAGGGTTTCGTCATTCGGCCCGTGGATGGCATTCACCGGACTCTTAGAGAAAAACCATTTTCCCGTTCGGACATTTGGCACTATTTCCATCGACTTCCAGAAGTCTAGGCCCAGTATGAGAGGGTAGCTGACTCGAGGGACCACCAGCAGCTTCACCACTCTCACACGACCCTCTAGCTGGATCGGAACTTCCATAATACCCACGCATTCCAGTTCTTGTCCGTTCGCCACGGTGCAGGACAAATGTTTCGATCTCTGGATGGGTAAACCTAGCTCTCGTAATAGTCTCCATCCATCCTCACCCACGATTGATCGGGAAGCCCCCGAATCCAACAAGCCACAAATTCTTTTTCCCAAAATGTTCACTTCCAAGAACGGTCTCTCATCGTCATCCCTGCGTGACAAGATATACGCTAACTTCGTGGAGGTTTTAGAGTCGGTCACTGGTTCGATTCGCTTAGGTGGTCGGTGACCTCTTCCAACCTTAGCGATTAGTTTTTTGGACGGCAACGTGGACATTGGTATCTTGCAATGTTCGGAGTTCCGCAACCATTACAAAAGTTACGTCTACGCGAGGAACACGAGCGGAAATTGTGGCCCTGTCCTCCACAATTCCAGCAAGAAAATGTATTCGAAGACCCCGGTGTTCTTGCCTCCTCCGACGTCGATGCTTCCACTGGTGCTGCTCGATGTGATCTCTTCGTCTGGTATGCGAGATCGGGTTCTAGCGAATTGACATTGGAGCTGGTGGGTGGAACAAAAGAGTCAACCGTATGGCGACTGTTTTCCAACCTTCGCGCTAATTGAGCTAATTGATTTATTGAAGTTATTTCAACCAAGCTTAACCGATCTTGAAACCAAGGAGAGATATTCTTCAGCAGGATTCGTAGCTTGACAGACTCTGATAGTTCCAAATCGAGACGACCGAAAAGATTTGACATAACGGCAAGGTAAATACCGACCGGCTCGTCCCTACCCTGCGTTCGACGTTTTATTTCTTCAAACAACTTATCATGGTAGTCTGGTGGTTGAAATTGTTCTCGTAATCGGATACATAGTTGTGGCCAGGAATTGACGTGCCTACGCATTGCTCTGAACCAGATCAACGCCTGTCCTTCAAATAGGTCTATGGCGGAGTCCCATAGCTGAGCCTCATCCACATGGCGGGCCACACGGAGCTCTTCAACTCTTTCCAAAAAGGCATTAACGCTCATCTCTCTGGACTCGCCATTGAATTTCAGATTCCACTGGGAGACTGGAATCGATCTAACATTGGGAGACGGAACCATCTGGGAGTACCGAGGAACCCGTGCGTCATCGGCCCTTGTGTCCAATAGCGAACTATTCCTTACTTCGTCATTTATATTCATTACCGTAAGATCTATCGGAATATCATCCATATTTCTTGGTGGTTGAACGAAGTCGTCGTCCCTGTCGTTCGCATCGCTCGCTACTTTATCTTCCAAGTCGGCACTAATTGTCATTATTTTACTCAAAAGTCGCGACCGCACTTCCCCCGCACCTTCGTCACTTAAGTCGAACCTGTTCAACCTCTCAAACACATGTGCCAGCTTAGTTTGTATTTTTTTATATTCACCGTCACTAGGTTGTCCCGTGAAATTGTTAACCAAGTGAACAATCTCTTCGACTTTTTGTTCACAGCAGTCTTTCTCTGATGCTAACGTAAATTTATAGGTAGGGTTATTTACGGATCTACCCTCGCGTTCCGATTTCAACACCTGACGCAGGCATTTGCGCATCTCATCACAAGTGCCTATGTCCATGTAACCTCGAATACAAAGTTCGTACTTCAGCTCATCTTGGGCTAACCTGTTGATGTCCATTTTGAACGACATGGTGCTAAATAAATACCGCAGTGAACGTGTTAATTACCGATACACAATTTAAATGCACTTAATATACACATACAAAAAAATTCTTAAACCTACAAAATGAATCCTTAATGACATATACAATATAAAATTATCTATAAGGTAAACCATTAACAATTACCTTATTTGCGAAATGTCAAAATGCAACAAAAAAAATCAACCAAAAAAAAAAAATCAATCAAAAAAAAATCAATAAAAAAAGTCAATCAAAAAAAAAAATTTTCAGAATTTAAACCTTACAACGAACCAACAATCGATCTAATTACTTGCCATCATATTTTCTAAGACAATAGAAAAATAAAGTTTCGTAAAAATTTTGCCCAATTCCCCTACAAAAAAAGTCAACAAACCAGTAAACAAAATAAAACAAAATTGTACAAAAAATTTTAATAATTTATAATATAAAATTAATTCACAATTTACTACTACGGCTCTGGCTTTCATGAAATCGAAATAAAATAAATATTTCTACAATTAAATTAATATAAACAGTAATTGAAAAATAAATTGAAAATCAATTATTGTAAGTACATACATTAAAATTTATTACCATATTTTAGATAAGCCAGTAACTTGTCTAAGCAAAATTCTAAATCTAATTATTGATAACGTCATCAAATTTAAAAATAATAATTTTAACGTGAAATCCATAAATGTGAATTAAAATATATTTATGCAAAATTATAAGTAAAGACAAAAATTAATTAATTTCTTAAAATTGTTTATCTCGGGCCTCACGTTGGGTACGCCAAATTCTGTGACGACAAAATCGTCGTTACGGAAATATTGTGCCGAGCCTCGCTCAGTGGAGACGGGGTGGATTAAAATGTGGATAAACAATATAGAAATTACAGTAGCCATAAAAGTTTAAAAAAATTGATTTGGGCGCCACGTGGTCTTTAGCCAGAGGTACCACGAAACTCCGCTGATTTTGTTGACTTCTGTAGAGGGGAAGAATTTTAACGTACGGTTTTATAATTAACAACACAAACATATGAATAAAATACTTTATCCTTTTTCTCTTTTTCTTTAATAATAAACAAAAATTTAATTACGAAATAAAATGAAAATAATATAGTTGCAATGATTCTGCGGTAATAAATAAATTGTTGATATGCTGGATATGCTTATATCTATATATATCTTAAATTATTCTTAATACTAAGTTACAAATTTATCCTAATAAAAAAACAAACAAACAGTAGGATCAAAACTTTACACTATTGAAACGCACTGCACACGCCAATTCTAGCACATATAACTGACGGATTTAACACAAATTTTCGGTGATGCGGCTTTCGCGGTACTCACTCCGCGGCACTTAATTTTCCACGTGAACTTTGTTAAAACAAATACGCGAGTGATACGGCACTAATAAAGTAGCGGCTCTCCGTTCTACTCCTGATGTCCGGCGGGGCTGGACCTCCACTCCCCGTCGTCTAGGTTCCTTAGAAGGGTTTCTCCTTACACTTAAGTGAGTCTAGGTGGGCCTCCAATCCTAGACTCTTCAATTCCTTCCGGGCTCCCTCAACAATTGGATTACCACTGTTATATCGTGCAATACACTTGCACACGCTCTTATCGCCGCGTACTTGCGTCTACCGGTTCACGCGTACATCCCTGACTTGTAACGACGGGTGTACTTGCCGTTACGTCAAATCATAGTTTAAGGTCGAAAATCGCTCGCCGTACAATTATAAGAAATAAAATATATGCGTATGCAAATATTTCACGAAATAGGATGAAAATAATATAGAAATAATTTAATGAAATTTAAAAATGTGTAACAGGGGGGAACTATAAAAAAAAACCGTTACAAACGAAGGATTTTTTTGGACGATTATTATTTTTTTTATAGCCGAAAATGCGAGTGAAATTTTAGTCGAATAAAGAACTTTGACTTTCAATATCCGCCATTTTGTGAAAATTCAAAATTTTTCAAATCCCTTCGTTCATCCGGAGTATTATGTCATTAGCTAATGATTCCTTCTTTTTTTTTATTTCAGATGATCTAGTGACGAGCAGCAGTGATCACGGCAAAACACTTTTTTTTGGACCCCTCCCAAATTTGCTGTATCCCACTTATTTTTTAATATTTTGCAATAAAAAATTACAATGTTTTCTGTAAATACATATCTTTCATGTGGAAAAACATTTGTGGCCAAAAAAAATCCTAAAAAAGAGCTTTTTTTGGAAGTCCCAACTGGGTCTGCCCCCTTAATTTAAATATTAATTAAAAGGTGGTATTCTTGTGATGGTGTGTTGCAACTGATTGGGAACCACTGTTTTATTTTATCTTAAATGATACAAATAAACACTATAAATATAAATAGATAAATTTTAGATTCTGTCCTCTCGATTCGTATATTAATTATAACTTCAAATGCTTTTTATGGAATTTGTAATTTCTAGTTTTTACATAATTCATTGAACTAGATAAATTCACACAATAAAAAAATATCATTAATATTCATGATACAAGTCTACAAACTTCTTAAAAATAAATATGGCAAATTAATTTTTTATAAATTATATTTTTTAAATTTTCTATACATTTTTGATGAAATATAAAATAAACTAATTTTACTTTTAAAATTTCCAAAAAATCAAAAGCCTGTAATTACACATGTCAATTTTGTCATCAATTTTAAGGCAGTATTGCGGCGACGCCTAAAATTTATTTTCGTAATAAAATAAAATATAATTTTTTCGGTCTTTAATATGTTTTTAATCGCATCGTAAATTATATAAAAAAAATTGTGCTAAATTTTATAATACTTTGTGTTTTTTGGGGTCAAAGCGGACTTCTTGAAAAAAAAAACTCAAATATTATTTATTACCTAGAATTAGACATTTATATTAATAAATAACAAAATGGAGAACTTGTAAAAATTGTTTTTTTTTCGTTGCAAATCGAGAAAAGAAATTATTAATAAAAAAAATATTTTTTTTTGTATAATACGATAACTACTAGTGTGTAGAACAACGTGTTAAAATTATAGCCCGATCGGTTGATTAGAATTTCAGTTTTGCTTCCCACCAACCGACAAAAAGTGGTTTCGAGAAAAACGCATTTAAAGATTTAGTAACAAATGTTACACTAACGTTCTCTGCTATGAACTATAACTTCGTAAATACTTTGAATTTTGGTTTACAATTTTCACAGTATACTCTCAATACATTTTACTTTCAAAATATGTATTTAAAAAATAGAAAATTTTAAGTCGTCACACCGCAATACTGCATTAAGTCCTAAAAACTAGTCAATTTTTGAACAATTTTAAAATGCTATGGTACATTTTTTTGAGAAACAACAACTTTGAGAAATTATAAAGAATAACAAAACCTTAAATAAACTCTCCTAGTTTAAAAACAAAATGCACAGAATAATAGTTCATAATTAATTAATCAGAACCATAGAGATAATAAAATATAGAGAAAGTGAGCCGTAACACTTTATGTAAGTGGACACAATCATAAATAATAAGAGAAAGCAACATTTCTAGTACTTGTGTCTTTGTCTTTTTTGCATAATGGCGTATAATTAAAGAACTATCAAGTTATATTGTATATTTATACCGGGTGTTTTTTTAAAGACTTTCCAGCGGATTATTTCTAATATAATGAATTTTCAGAAAAAATGTTTCAGATAAAAGTTTCATGGTTTTGAGAGGGCTAAATATTGATAATATGGGAATGCGTTTTCAGGTTCAACTTTTCTTTATTAAATCTAAATCTATATTTTTTGTTGCAGATTCGTAATTTACGAGGAAAAATAAGCAACTTTTACTTGAAACATTTTTTCTGAAAATGTCCATTTTTTATGATATGGAGCAAAACAAAAAGATATTTCTGGATATTCAATAATTTTTTACTCGAAAACTATACATTTTTTAGAAAAATCACCAGAGGAAAAAGTACTTAGATTTAATCAAGGATTCTCAGAGAATTTTTTTTATTCAAATTTAATATTAACTTTTTATACAACTTTTTAATAAAGTAATTTTTTTGAAATTTTGAAGAAAAAAATTAAAAACAAATAAAATAAAAATATCTGAGAATCATTGCCTAAATCTAATAAAATTATATTATCTCTATGATCAGAACACATTAGCAAAGCAGTTGGCGAACGTAATGTTCCTAGAAATGACTAAAAATTTTAACGTAAAATTGACAAGAGTAAATGCGATTTTCATCAATTTTAAGTAGATCTGTATTTAAAATTTTTAATTTTCGTGATGTCAAAATAAATGTTGAAAAATCAGGACTATTTAGGCATACAAAAAAATCTAATTAAAGAGCCCAAGTAAATTTTATATTTCATTATATAAAAAAAACCACCTGCAAAAAAAACATTTATTTCTTTAAATTTATAGGAATGAATTATAATTTAGCGCAATTTTATTAATAAGAAATAAGTCAAATGTAAAAAACAAAAAATAGTAATACATATTCGTACTATATAATTAGAAGTTTGAAAGAAATCACATCGATGGTAAAAACTGGAACCAAATAAGTTACAATTTGGTCGATATTGAGTTATACAGGCTGGTCGATTTGGGATACAGATATTTTAGGAGCTGATTCCTTTGCTCATTGTAAGTAAAAAAAAACATCCTGTAGCTCAGAGGGTGTTGAAGATAGACCCTTTACTCACAGTAAGCCAAGGAATCAGTTCCTAAAATATCTGTATCCCAAACTGGACCAACCTGTATAAACGAGTATATCAATGGTATATTCAACATAGCTCTACGATTTGCTGTAAAATACGGTAATGTCGCTTATTTGGATTTAGTTTTCTACTGTCGATATATACAGTCATATTTCAAAGTTATGTCACTTTCCAGATGATATTTTATATGTTGAAAGCCAATCGGGCAACTTCGAAGCAAGAAACTTGAAGGAATAATGGTAATTGAAAGTGCCCGTAAATGTAAAGTACTGTAAATTGAAGAGCCATAACTCAGGATTTGACTGTATTACTTTTTTTATATTTTCAATAATCAAACTTCAGATAAATTATAAAATACACTCATTACAAGATCAAAATATTTCTAGAGAGAATAAAGGGCAATATTAATATTTCTGTAATTGTAGTAAAAATTGTCATACATAAATTTTAGAATAGTTTAATTCAGGGATGGGGAACCTGCGGCCTTAAGGCCGCATGTGGCCTTTTCAATACTACATTGCGGCCGGTAAATATTTCAATTATTTTATATTTTTTCTTCTCGATTAATTTTTATTTTATTCTGCCAAGAGAAAAATAAAAATGTTTGAACAAATAATCTACAATAATCAAACGTAAATAAAAATTGGCTATTACGCCTATATTCTGAAGTTTTTTGATATGAACTTCCTAGTGGGGATATATTTCACGACGAAGACTACTTCAAGAAAGACGGTAAGTATGCGGCCTGCTTATTATTTTTAAATTTAAATTTGGCCTTCTATGATAAAAAGGTTTCCCACCCCTGGTTAATTAAAACAACTTACTGTTTGTAATAAAATCACTGATCTGGTATTAAATATGGATAGCAGATGCCTATGGATTTACTAATAATTACTATTAAGCTGGATGGCTGAATTTCATACTGTTTCTTAAACTAAAAGTATACACCTTAACCACAATAAAACATGTGTCGAGTGACATTGTTTTATTGTGGTTAAGGTGTATATTTTTAGTTTAAGTGACTAGAAACCACAGTTTCTCCGTTTTTCCAGTAGTTCATACTGTTTGTAACAGTCTCTTTTTAGTCCAATCAAATTATCAAAATAAAGTAGTTCGTAAGACATTGTTCTACAGAGTCATTTTTTTTTGTTTTAAATTGTTGGGAGGTGTGTTCTGAGTACTACATTAAGTTGGCGTGGTCTATGACCTTGAGCGTTGTCCGCCATAAGCGTGAAAACTTTAAACGTAATTATCTCGTAAATTGTTCATCCTACAACAAAAATTATTACCACCTTTTTTGTTCAACAGACTTGAATCTACAAATTTGTTCATAGATTTAATTCTCTACCATCAATTGGTAACGAGATATAATGCAAGGAAGTTAACAAAAAACGATTTTTTCATTATATTTCACAAACCATAATGCAACCTATGAAATGTGTAATGACAAAAAAAGTGTAGAATTTTATTATCTACACTTTTCTCATTACACAATTTGAAGGTCGCATTATGGTTTTTGAAATATAACGGAAAAATGTCTTTTTGCAACGTTTCACGGGCTATAACTAGCAAACTATGGGTTTTCTGAAATGATGGCTGTAAGAAAAAATATTGCTCTAAAAGATTGCCATTTAAGTTTTTTTCAATATAATCGCTTCTTTATGAAATAAATGCAAAAAATCGTTTTTTATTAACTTCGTTACATTATATCTCGTTATCAATTGATGGTAGAGAATTAAATCTGTGAACAAATATGTAGATTCAAGTCTGTTGAACAAAAAAGGTGGTAATAAATTTTATCATAGGATGAACGATTTACGAGATAATTACGTTTAAAGTTTTCGCGTTTATAGCAGACAACACTCAAGGTCATAGACCGCGCCAACTTAATGTAGTACTCAGAACACACCCCCCAACAATTTAAAACAATAAAAATTACTCTGTAGAACAATGCAGAACAAAAATACAATTTGATTGGGCTAATAATAATATCAATGAATAATATACATTTGTGCATATATGTAAAACTCCTATATAGCCAGCCGAGAGAGAAGTTCAGATACAACACTAGAGTGCAGACAATCGTCCGCGTCCTTCTGCGCATGCTTGTGTTCACCATTCCATGCCGAAACATTACGAGCGTATTTTCCGATTAAAGGCGAATTGAAATCTAAAACTTGATTTCAAATTGTACCGCGCCGCGCATGTGCATTTCAAACAGGGTAGTTATCTGCATCTCACTCTGACGTCTCCCGTTCCTCTTACAGGCTCAAATGGACTGCTGGCCATATAGGAGTATTATAAAAACAAACTTGTTTGTCTAAACGTCAAAATTTATTTAAGAAAGGTAAACGCAAGCTTTCGATTCACAGAATCATCGTCAGGCTAATAATAAAGTGTGAGATGTGAAAACGATGTTGTTATCTCAATTTAAATCACATTTAAATCTTTATTATTAACCTGACGATGATTCTGTGAATCAAAAGCTTGCGATTACCTTTTCTTAAATAAATTTTGACGTTTAGACAAACGAGTTTGTTTTTATTTAAATTTAACGTCACTACTATTATATTATAGGAGTATTATATATATGCATTTGTGAAATAAAAATTACTTCTTACGCGTGTACTTAATTTTTAAAATTATTTATGTTTAGCCATTTTTACTACAATTACAGAGTTTTTAATATTGTCTTATTTTGATGAGGGTATGTCTGTATTGCACATCATTACTAAAATGATTTTAATTTTTATATAACATGCATTTTTAATTAATACGATAAATTATGCACTATCGATTATCAATTCTAGGGTAGTTACATCGGCTATGTGATTCAGAATAACAATTTTTCTAAATACATTTAAAATCATCATCAAATGGCAATTAATAAATAATAATTACATTTAAATTGATGTAATGGATATTTATTAAAACTACCCTAAATAAATTTTTTTTAACACATGAAATGTAATTTAATCCTTACTACTAAACGGCCAATGAGATCTCAATGTCCCCGCAGTTAAACGAGATTTGGAACTCCCACTTGAACTAAAAGATCTTTCTCGGAATGTCGGAGAAGATGAAGAAGAAGCGCAAGAACTTAAACTAGTCGATGGTGTAAGACCAAATATTTCTTGAACAGTCGGTCTTTGGTGATTGTTTTCTACGGGAACAGATTCTGAAACAAAAATAAATAGTTTCAATGTGAGAATATAAATTCTAAAGAGACCTGTAGACTGTTATATACTGGACTAGCTGGGCCCGAGCGGCTTCGTGGACTACCGAATTATTGTTTAAGATTTAAAACAACACTTAAATTACCTACCTAACAAAAACGAATCAGAATAAAAAGTAAAAATCATTTTTGTTCTATTTAAATTTAAAAGTTAATTATTGAAAACAAAATAAACAATTGACAATCAAACGAATACCGGCCTGTTCTCTCTACCCTGCGTCTAGTTGGCACGCTCCCTCGCCGTACGCCGCGATACGGGCTGCCATCGTGCGAATAATATGTTCTCGTATGTATATTTCGATATTTTCTAAACTGTACGATCAAATTGGATGCTGTAAAGGGCAAATTATATCTACATTAAATACTTATGACGATGAAATCATTTATTTCGATAAGGATTAATGTTTTGCAGATCATAAGTCCACGTAAACAAAACTCAAATGTTTTAAATTTTCTTTGTAACATAAAAGCAGTCATTGTGGCTTAAATATAAAAGTTAGACATATGATGTCACTGACTTTATTGTAGATCTTTTGATTCTACACAATTCTTTAATACATTACTTTGTTCAATATTGAACGGTTTAGGCAGCGTATTGCAAAATAGCACGCCGACGGCAAAATTTTTTCCAACTTGATTTACTATTATCGTCACTGCTTAGTTGTTATGTTACCTAACGTAACAAAATATAGCCTATAACAGGGCTAGAGAATGCACCTAGGAATTAAAAAAAAATACGCAAATCGGATAAGTGGTTCTCAAGTGATAAATGCACTAACAGACAGACAGACAGACATTGAGCTTTATGTATATATTATTTTATTAATTTTTTAGTATGTACCTCTATAATATACTACAAGTGCTATTAAATTGATGGATTATCAAAAAAAATATATTTTTTTTAAATTGAAAAAAATTTGTTTTCAAAACTATAAATTTTTGAAAGCTAATATTTGATTTAGTTGAAAATTACATAGAATGTGACATCAAAAAAAAAATCAGCAAAATCTATGTAAAGGCACGTTTTGCATGCTTATCCGGTTATAGCATTTGAGTATTTTGACTTATTTTTATTATTTTTCTAGTTTTTATAACTCACCCGTTATAACTTTGTATACAAACAGCATCGACAGCTGAACAGAACACTGTCTAAACCGTTCAATATTGAACAAAATAATGTACTAAAGAATTGTGTAGAATCAAAAGATCTACAATAAATTCTGCGATACCATATGTCTAACTTTTATATTTAAACCACAATGACTGCTTTTATGTTACAAAGAAAATTAAAAATATTTTAATTCTGTTTACGTGGACTTATTAATTCTTATTGAAATAAATGATTTCGTCGTCATAAGTACTTAATGTAGATATAATTTGTCCTTTACAGCATCCAATTCGGTCTTATGGTTTAGGAAATATCTTAAAATAAATTTATATACGATAACATATTAAATATATGGAGTCTTGCCGTATCGAAGCGATGTACAACAGACTGGATTCGCTTATGCTTGGTAGATATTCAGATTCCCTCGGCTGATCATCTGAGTTTATTTTGTTTTCAATTTAAATTTAAACAGAACACAAATTATTTGTACTTTTTTGTTCTGATTCGTTTTTGTTAGGTAATTTAGGTGTTGATTAGTTATTATTACAATAATAACTAATTGTGTTTGTACTTCATTCAATTATATATTTCTTAAATCCTTAACAATAATTCCGTAGTCCACACGAGCCCAGCTAGTACTTTATAAAATATAGAAATTTTCAACCAGCAAAAACGATTGGAAAGCAGAAATTTTAGTCTGCATATTTTATCTATATGTATAAAAATGAATGTTCGTTTGTGTGTGACTTATAGACTCGGGAATTACTGAACCGATTTCAATGAGGTTTTCAACAATAGTTAGATCATTTTTAAGAGCAGTATCGTGGGTAATAATATTTTATGAATATCTAAGATTTAACATCAAAAGATTAAAAAGAATCTTTTGCACAGCGTCTTTTGTTTCCATGATGTCAGAGCATAAAACTGTCATTTATATAAAAACATAGTAGCCATTACATTTCATATAGTGCGAGAGCTGATGACATATTTTTCTGCCCCATCTGAGCACTAGGCAGACTTACGGAAATCGTTTATTCATGTGTTGTACATCATGGGAAAAATAGTCCCAACCCCCACACCCGGGGATAAAGGGGTTTAATTCCTTAGTGAACATGTAAAGAAAAAGTGCATTTTTGCCCCGTGTGAGCACTAATAAAATCACCACAGGGAGTTAGTTTATGAAAAGTTAGATAGTGAAAGTGCAATGGGCAGACGCGTAGGGTGGGGATAAGGGGCAGGCAGACGCACTCAAAGATGCAATATTTTTTTTGAAAATTGCCCCATTTGAGCATTGATTAATTTTGGAGGGATGGCAGTTTTTGATCTGTAGATGATCGAAAAAACAAAGGCAGACGTGTAGGATGGGGATAAGGGACGGGCAGACGCGCTCAAACATGTAATTTTTTTAATGAAAATTGTCTCATTTGAGCATTGATGAATTTTTTGAAGGATGACAGGTTTGATCTGTAGATGACCGAAAAAACATAGGCAGACGTGTAGTGTGGGGATAAGGGGAGGGCAGACGCAATTGAAAGTGGCAAAGGGTTGTAAATTTTTAAAAACATTGTATCTTCGGTACTAAATATTCCACCGATGATATCAAATATGTTTTAGAATCATCTAAGTAAGAAGAAAATATGTCTCTTGTAGTTTTTTTGATGTTAAGTACCGTTTTGCTGAAATTTGTAAATTTATAAAACTCAAAGTCCCAAGGTCCTGAGTTCGAATCCCAAAGAGTTCTGTTTTATTTATTTATTTTTTGTTTTTTGTTTATTACACAGAATAAGAAGAATATAATCAAAATATAATAAAAAAAAATTTCAGCGCCTACTTTTTTACACGTTTAATATTTTTTTTTAGATTTTCATATTAATGAAATTTTTCCTTTTCGTGTTAGTTGGGGGTAAACAAATTGTTTTCAAAGAACTAATGTGTTATCCAGAGAGTCATTGCGGACAACATCAAGCAAAAAAAATAATTACAAAACAACCCAGTTAAAAAAATAGGATAACACTTTCAATTGCGTCTGCCCATCCCTTATCCCCACACTACGCGTCTGCCTGTGTTTTTTCGGTCATCTACAGATCAAAACCCGTCATCCTTAAAAAAATTCATCAATGCTCAAATGAGACAATTTTCATTAAAAAAATTACATGTTTGAGCACGTCTGCCCGTCCCTTATCCCCATCCTATGCGTCTGCCTTTGTTTTTTCGATCATCTACAGATCAAAAACTGCCATCCCTCCAAAATTAATCAATGCTCAAATGGGGCAATTTTCAAAAAAAATATTGCATCTTTGAGTGCGTCTGCCTGCCCCTTATCCCCACCCTACGCGTCTGCCCATTGCACTTTCACTATCTAACTTTTCATAAACTAACTCCCTGTGGTGATTTTATTAGTGCTCACATGGGGCAAAAATGCACTTTTTCTTTACATGTTCACTAAGGAATTAAACCTCTTTATCCCCGGGTGTGGGGGTTGGGATTATTTTTCTCATGATGTACAACACATGAATAAACGATTTCCGTAAGTCTGCTTAGTGCTCAGATGGGGCAGAAAAATATGTCATCAGCTCTCGCACTAATACAAATTCTAAGATAAGACCTGGTGTTTCCTGGGAGAAAATATAATTTTACACGATTTTTTCAATAACTACTGAATGGATTTTATTCCGGTTTTCACTAATGGATAGGTTAAATTTAAGTGTATAATTTGTGGATATTTTGGGTAAATTTCATGAAGCCGGAAAAAACATTTCGTGGTGAACCGTGTGTTGTTAGCATGTTGGGTGGGCATGTTGGGTGAGCATGTTGGGTGGGCATGTTGGGCGGGCATGTCGGGTGGGCATGATTACTTTATGTTTAATTAAATTAATATCCCCGGGTAACACCGGGCCAATGCGCTAGTTTAATATAAAACTGACCTATTAAAGGTGTTTCATCGTACAATGAACCTTGTCGCAGCTGCCTCGTAAATGAATGTCTCGAATTCCCCGGCATCTGTATATGCATAATGTTTTCTGCTGTATGCTTCCACCGCAGATGATCTTTGACGTGCGCCTGCAAGCTCGCAAACCATTTCTGCTGAGAGTCCTTGCTTTTGAATTTTATATAAACTGTTTCGTCTCTACCCTCGCAAATATTTGATACGCTCAGTTCTTTACTCGACGATTTGCTGTCTTTGATTATGGAATCGCGGTCTATTATAATAGATCGTACAGGCTCACTTCCTTTCTCCCAGTTTTCCTGCTTTTCCCATAAATCTAATCGGAATGCTTGTAATTGGCCCCAGAAGTTTGTTAGTTTCTTAGATTTGGGATCTATGATTGATAAGTCACCTGTAAACAAAGAGAATTATTTAAATTAAATTATTAAATGAAAATTCTTTCGGGTCAATTCATATGAAGTGGTTCAGCAATGGTTGTGCGATAATTCTAAATTGATTTTTTGTGTGTAATTACCATAACATGTTGGTTTTTTTGTTATCCAAATTTGTTCTACAGGTCGCAGCATTTTTTGCACTTTAAAGGGTTTGCGGAAACTAGAATATCTCAGCTTCTATCAAACCTTTTAACATGGGACAAAAAGCAAATTGTTCAGAAAAAAACGGGTTACAAGATTACTTCTAGACATTTTCACCTAAATGTAATTCTAAACTGACCATTTTTCCAAAAAACTGACTTTAAGTGACCGGGTTACAAAAAACTGACTTTTATTGATTTTATTGACCAGTTTTGACCCCTGGAAATGCCCACCAAGTATCTGGCATGAAACACTGTTAAAACGAGTTACCTGAGCAGACTTCTTGCGAAACACAGTTGGGTTGTACGGCTAATCTACAGCAGAAATGTCCAAAGAGTGGTAACTGATGAGACCTATTTTCCGTTTGTATTATTTCTAAGTCGTGTGTACGAATGCTGTCGTGCGAATCGCTCAAATTCAAATGAGCAGAAGCTACGAGTTCAAAATGTGGTCCTCTGAAAATAACAAACAAACATTTAATTACAATTATAGTAGCAAGAAGCAAATAGCCAAAAAGTTGTCTAGATAATGAGACAATAATCACAGAGGGTTGACAACCGGCTAAAGTTTGTGATTTTATTAGCTTGACCAATTGTATGCAAATCTTACAACTCACTTTTCACCCACTTCTAATTGTCGTATTGATTTGAGACTTTGAAAACTTATGCAATTCTGGTGACAATTTTTAAATGATGATGTCAGTTTTTATAATTCTCCTATAAACAAATTAGTTTTTTAGTTGCAAGCTTGTTTCACTTTTACCCCATTTTACATTTTCATGATTGAAAATATCTAAATTCAAGGTTTCATGAACTATAAAAAATTTATAACAAATAAAGGAGTAGAGTTACAGTTATGAGTGTAAGGACCTTTTTATGCAAAAAGGCCTAAAGATGATACTAAAAAATTTTTGATTTCAAAAAGATTTTTTCCTTTTTTGCGATTTAAAAAATATCGGACCAAGGTATTTTTAAGTTCTTTAAGGTCTCAGGACTCTCAGGTATATAGTTGCCATTTCTCATATTATTTCCAGCGTCTCGTCTATTAATTTAGGTCACTATGTCGAATAATTAGATGATTTTCTGGTTTTAACCAGAAATATCTAAAATTTTAAAATATACTTACATTTTCCCTGAATTCAGTTCATCTTTTAAAGAAGCTGCCAATTTTTTACCAACAGTTCGACTAATTGAACTATGGATGGTCTTCTTTATTTTCCTTGGAGTGCTAGCGATACTTAAGTCATCTTGAAGTATATGACTGTAAACTTCTAACTTAAATTCAAAATCTGAGGGAATTTGGTTACTAAAAAAAAAAAAAACTTCATTAGTACAAGTGTAGACAATTTTAATTTGAATATTACGTCTTTTTTATTTTAAATAAAGTCATTTATACAAACAAACACGAATTATTTGCTAGTAGGGGAGAAAATGAATAGTTCTTAAAAATTTGGCGCTTTTTTAATAATTCATAAAATAAGAAACCGTATGCAAAATTATAACGCGAATTTTATTTAGCATTTATTGTCTATTAACTTTTGACTTTACATAATAGACAAACAAATAAAAATAAAAAATAAAAAATATTGGGATTCGAACTCGGGACTCTTAGTTTACAAGATATGTTATAATTTTTTGTAAATTTTAAAATATCAACTAAACGGTACTTTATATCGAAAAATCACAAGATATAAAATAATTTGGTTTTATTGAGAGGATTCTAAAACATATTTGATATTATCGATCCAATAAATTAGTACTCGAGATATGAACTATATTCAATTTTATTATAAGACCTTTTTCTTGCGGACTCTCTAGCCTTTCAGGTATTCTTCCGATCTTTTTGAAACTTGGTAGAAAAATCGATCTTGTAAATACCTCAGTTAAGTTCGTTAGTTAGCGGAATTTCTTTATGAATTTCAAAATGGCGGCCGTTCAAAATTGGAAATAATTCATATCTCGGATATTAATTACCGGATCGATAATATAAAATATGTTTTGGAATCCCCTTAATAAAAGCAAATTATTGTGTCTCTTGTGATTTTTCGATATAAAATACCGTTTGGTTTATATTTCAAAATTTACAAAAAATTATAAAAGATCTTATAAACAATGGGTCCCGAGTTCGAATCCCAATAATTTTTTTATTTTTTTTGTTTATTTTGTAGAGTAAAAAAGTGAATAATTAATAAATAATTCAAAAAAATCGCGTTCTGACCTGTACACGATTTATGTATTTTTGTTTTGTTTTATGAATTATTAAAAAAGCGCCAAGGCGATTTTTTTCTTTTAGGTCTTAAAATGTTCCTTAAATACTAAAGAATTTAATTGTACAAAAAATTTTTAAAATTTATGTTGGCTTCCAGAGCACCGTGATAGGGAATAAATTAACATGTATTCTATCTAGGAAAACAATTATTTTATTCAAGATATAAATTGTTTACTTACAAAACTAAAATATCCTGGAAAGAGAGATCTGTCAAAGACCTATCCACAGGGTACAGGAGCATCGTGTCGAATATCTCCGTGCCGATCCTTGCAAGGCAGAATACGGCGAAACGTCTGTAGTCGCCTTTGTTTTTAAAATGGTCTGTGTCCCTCCATATCAATGGCATTCGGAGATCCGATACGGAAACTTTTGCTGAGGGTGTTTGTACTGATAGTCTGGAATCAAAAACATTTTTATATTTATCATATATGTCACTATTCATCACTTTTGCTTCCTTGCAATATCGAAGATACGAGAAGCTATGTGATCGTTTCAGATTGAGACAAAAAAAATGTTCTCCGATTTCAAAATTTTAAATTGATTTATCCGTTTCACGTCAAGGCAAACACTTTTTGTTCCGTGTTTGTCTGTCTGTCCGTATGTCCGTCTGTCCCCTGAATCCTTGTCACACGCATAACTCATAAATCACTGAGCCGATATTATTGAAACTTGGTCGGATGGTTGGGTCTGGTTTGAGGACGGTCCCATTTCAAAATCATCAAAATCGTGTGTAAGGGGGAGTGGTGACACCTCAAAATATTTCTTTTTTCAAGATATCACAAGAACGACACATGTTACGAGAAAATTTTATAGAATATTTTTTGTAGAGCATTAAATTTCCTATAATATGGGCCTACTACGTTTGTTGTAAAATATTCCCGTACAAAGTTTTGTCTCAATTTATTTTAAAAATTCGTGTTTTGTTTTTCTAAATTGATATGTTAAATGTCATTTTGACGTTTTAAATGTCATGTTGGCGTTTAAATGTCACTTTGACATTTGCATAAATTTAGATTTAGATTGAAATTGTCAAAAAATTAAAAATATATGAAAAAATATTTAGGTGCGTTTTACGAAAAATTTCGAACCAAGATTTTTTAGTAAATTTTGTATAAAATTAAATGCCAGGCAATTTATCTGAACACTATCGGTTTTGGTGAATTTAGCACGAGGAAGCACTGTGCATTTACTTGGTAGATGTTTTTATGTCTCTATTCCCTCTACTAGTATTATTTATTATTTGTGGAATACATTTTTCAGTTTTTGTATTTATTTATTCTTTTTTGACGGATAGGGTGACCAGATTTTAGTTTTGGTAAACCTTGAGATGTAAATGAAGACCCCTTTTTTAGGGTTCCGAAGAAACCCTATTAATCTCACTTTGTCGTCCGTCCGTCCGTCCTTTTCACTCAAAGCCAAATAGCTCGTAAACTATATAAGTTAGAAACTTGAAATTTTTACTGAACATGTAAAATGATACCCTCTAGTAATTTATTGAATAAATAATTTTTCAGGGGGGGCAATAAGGAGCTAAAGGTAAAAAAAATATATTTTTTTATGCCAAGGCATGTGGCATGTTAAAATGTATAACCAAACAAGTGGAATTTGACCCTTTTTCTATTTTTTTTTCTAAATCAAAAATGGTGCCTGTAGGGGGTTTTAAAGCAAATCCAAAAAAAAACAAAAAAAATGTATACCAAGACGTGTGGCATGTCAAAATGTACATCTCAATTAGTAGAATTTGACCATATTTTTTATTTTTTTTCTAACTCAAAAATGGCTCTTGTAGGAGGTTAAAAGCAGTGTTTTATTTTGTCCCCCCCCCTCTAACTCTGTAACTACTGGCTCAAAAAATCTGAAAAAAAATTGGTAATGTGGTTTTGGTGGGACTACCAACGACAAATACTAAAATCAACATTATAATTTTAAATTTTGGAATTATAGGGAGGGGCGTCATAGAATTTTTTATTTTGATATCTAGGCATGCGGTATGTCAAAATATAGATCTCAATTAGTAGAACTTGACACTTTTTTATATTTTAACTTTAACTTAAAAATGCATCTGTAAGTGGTTCCAAACATTTCACGTAGTACGTACTTATTACTATACTTAGTACTATACTTATTTATACTATATGTATATTTCATATAGGTACACATAGTATAAGAAAGTAAAAAGTGTATAAATTTAAGTTGACGAACAAAAAAAAAATGTCTTCAAATTTGTTTGCACATTCTGGGGGCCTCTCGATCACTTCTTGCCCCCGAGCCTCTCAGGGAAAATCAGAGAAAAGTCAGGGAATTTTATTTTAAAAAAACAGTGGACACCCTGATATTAATTAATGCATTTTAAAAAGGTTAAGGGGTGTGCATTTTATAGCCAAGCCTTGCTATTTGTACATACCCGTTCGACGGTTTCGATGTTGCCGTTTGTCGCTTCCTCTTCTGTAATTCGGCCATGTACGCCGACATTCGTTCAGTGCTCGTCAACAAAGACTTGGCAGCTTCCAAGCTCTGCGCCTGGTGTTTGCAAGCTGCCAGCAGACGAGTGGTGCCTTCACGCATTTTGATCTCCAGTTCAATTTTCTGTTCCAGATCGTATTCCTGTAAAGACAGAAAACATAAATACATATATTTACAAACGCTAATTTCTTTTTTTTAAATAAAGGGTAAATACGGAGCAGTGGCTTAGCGAGGGGGGGGGGGCAAGGGGGTCTATCATGCCCCGGGCGCCACGTACAAAAGGGCGCCAAATGGCCCTTAACCTTTTAAACTGCATAGCATAAACCCAATTTAGAAATTAAAGAGCTAAAGGCCAGAATATGCAACTGAAGACCTTCTTTTACTTCCATGTTCTGAAAGAAATGGAAGTATTGTAATACCATCGAAAAATCGTGTCCGAGAAAATGACAAATTCTGATTGTATTAACTTCAAAACTTAAAGAAAAGTTAATTTCCGCATGGCGGCTGTGCGTGTGTCTGTGTGTCTGTGCGGATGTAGAATTTTCTTTCGTTCACGATAACTAGTGTAAAAATGCACCGATCTGAATTATTTTTGGGGAAAATATTTGTCTCAGTGAGTACTCCAGACCTATTGATTTTGGTGCTAATCGGATTAGGGGTTTTGGAAATATTCGAAATTTTGTAACTTTTTTCGTCTAAAAAGTGAATATTGCGAGTATTATCTCACTAATTTTGATAAGATTTGGTACATTTGCAGTTCAATTGAATCTAAGGGACATTTATTATTTGTACGTGCCTAAACAGCCATTAAAGGGGTGAAAAACACACTTAAAATTTGAATTTTAAATACTAATATGTCATTAATTCATGTTGCCTTGGAAACAAATGCAACTAAATTCAAATTGTCAAATTAGTTTTTCTACGAATGTGAATTATGTTTTTGACATTAGAAAACTAATATTTATATAAAAAAGGCAAAAAGAGCTGTAACCGTTGTAAGTATATATGTTTTTTTAATGTATTACGATATGTATATTCATGGTAGTAGGTTATATAAATAAAATATTTAAAAAAATGTATATTTAAAAATTATTTAAAAAGATAGAAAGAACATGGAAGTCATGTATGGTTCTCCATACCGATATTTTTTTTAGTCATGGCAATTTCAATACAGATTTATTATAAAATTATTATTTTTTATTTTCTTATTTTTGGGGGCGCAAAAAAGATATCGTACGCCGGGCGCCAATTATGCTTGCTACGCCACTGATACGGAGAGTCTGGGGGTCCTCTGTCAAAAACTCTGAAAATCACGTGTTGATGTGTTAGAATAGAGTAGAGTATGCTGTATCTATGTTAATATGTATATTATTTAGTGCATAGACAGAAATTCATAAACCTAACCTAACCCTACCTGAAAACGAACCAATCTATCTGGACTACTCTAACTTAAACTAAATAATTAAATATAACACAGCTAATCGTGGCCAGTCGTTTTATAAAATGCGTGATTTATAAAAGTTGATAACCTTAATCTAGTCACGCATGCGCGTCAACCCTATTCTGAATAACTATGTATATACGTGATTTTTCACAAATCTGAACGAGGACCCCCAGACTCTCCGTATTAGCCAAATAAAGTTTTAATTAATACTTTAGAATTAATTCTATTGAAAACCAATGACTTTCTTTCAGTGTCTAAAAATATTTTCCCCTGACTGGAGACTTAATTCTCGACAAGTACCATGAAGTCGCTCGCGTGGACTACGGAATTATTGTTGAGTATTTTTGAAAAAAATATGATTAGTTACTAGCTGCTACCCGCGGCTTCGCTCGCGTGGATTTCGAAACCCCCATCCCCATGATATTTTTACCGCTGGATCGAATGAAACTAATTACAACCATTCATATGTAAAAGAGTATGAAATATATTTTTTTTCTATATTTTGGTTTTCATTCATTATGTAAAATCGAAAATATCTCGACTGCTATGCGAGATAGGGGGTTGTTTTTTCTTCTAATACCCCACCCTTATGGTATTTTTTCCGCCGGATCGAATATAACTAATTACAACCCTTCATATGTGACAGAGAGTGAAATATTTATTACTAAAAAAAATCCCCATACACATTTTTCAACCCTTTTGCAATACCTCAAGGGTTGAATTTTCGGGATACGAAGTAGCATATGTCCTTCTTCGGGATGTAAGCTATCTCAATGCCAAATTTCATCAAAATCGCTAAAGCGGTTCAGGTAACAAATAGACAGACAGAGAGACACACTTTCGCATTTATAAAATTGGGAAAAATTACTTCTTTACTTATGCGTGAATATCTCGTTGAAAAATTTATTTATTTTAATTTCTTACAGCAGCATATCATCGAGAATTAAATTTCCTACAAAAAAGATCCCAAGTGCTCGTTTCATAAATCAAGTCTTTTTAAAGATATATTCGTTTAAAAATTATCATAAAAAGTAAAATCCAATTTTTATCATAATTTTTAAACAAACATATTTTTAAAATTACTGGATTTATGAATTGAGCACTTAATTCTCTACAAAATATTCTTCTGAGAAATAAAAAAACGAACTATTTACGCATAAGTAAAAAAATAATTTTTCCCATGTTAATCAAATGGGAAAAAGACTCGGTTTGCGCCGTTTACAGGTTTGATCTACATGTCTGAAATTTTAGGATAAATAATTTTTGATCCAAAGCAAAAACATAGGCCAATGGGACCGAACAAAAACATCCTACTGTACAGTCTAACTTTTACATTTGAACCTAATTTAAGGTAGATTGCAATAGAATACATGTTTTTTAGTTGCATAGCAGTAGAAACGTAGATTAATTAATACAAATAAACTTGCTTAATTCCCATAAAATAACATAAATCGGAATTCCTAGCAACTCAGATGCGTGAAAAAGTGTAATTTTTTAACATTTTTCAATTAAAATTTTTATATTGATTTAATATATTATGAAAAAGTAATTACAACAGCCGAAATTGGTTTCAATTAACATATTTCAAAAATAATTAATTAGAAAGAGAAAACCTATAATAAAATATTGTACTACCAATGAAATTTAAAAAAAAATGTTTTTTTTTTCAATCAACTTTAATTTTATTTCAAATAAATATTGACAAGTCAAAAAAAAACACACAATATTAAATGTCTCAAGTACAAACCGCTATACATACACCAAGCGATTAATTAAGGCTTAAAAAACGGACGACCTTTTACAACTAACGGTCAAAAGAAATAAAAATAACTCTATATTGACCAGATAACTGTACATATTCGCATTATTTTTGCACGAATTTGTTTATATATCATTTAAGTATGCCAAGAATACAAATTCCTATATTTTTTATTGTCTAAACACCTTGCTTAAGTAACTACTTATTTTAGAATGTATAGCTTCCGATTACCGTTATGTAACACAATAGCCGTTTAAAAAACTATTAAACGGGAATTTTTATTTGTAAATGAATCGTTCAGAAGCCAAATTGACTAGCTCCGCAAAATCAACATTTAAACTAATTAGGTATTAGTATAATTTATTTATTAATTATTATATTATCATAGAAACTGCTTTACATTGTTTCAAATTTGACGATTCTTTCTTTTATATCTTTTGTGTCGTAGTACTTATCATTTTGTAATTATTAGCAATTGGTAATTAAATTGATTAAATAAAGAGTTACTTGTTTTATTAGTAAAATGAGTTCATGAGAATTACAAAACAGAAGTCAGTCAATCACAAAAACAGCAAACCTTGCTCTTATAGCGGCCATAACTGGTGCTAGTACCTTATACATTATACAGTGTATTCCAAGTTGATTAAGACATAGGAAATTTAACATGGGGACAATTAGAAATGTTGTAATTACCTTTGGTCAAATTTAACGATGTATAATATTTTTTGGCATTTCAAAATGCACCAATCACACATCGTTAAATTTGACCAAAGATTACTACAACACTTCTAATTGCCCCCATGTTAAATTTCCTATGTCTTAAGGATGTATGGCACGTACAGTCTGAGTCAAAAATAATGTAAATCTAGATGCAATGAACGATCAAAATCAAATTATGAATTATTCTCTTTGAATACTTATAAGAAAGTCAAATTGGTTTAATAACTACATAAACTATAAAAATACTTTTGTTTAAAACCTTATTTCCCATTATTGACTGTTATATTAGAACTAGGGGCTTTGCCCCTGGGCGCTTCGCGCCCCAACCCCTTATCGCACCACATTTGATTGATAAAATATAAATTATTTATATATATATTAACTTTTGTCTTATCAAATTTTCATAAAATATTTCACTGTAATTGTTTTAAATGCTGATAAGTAAATAATTCTTGAATTTGGCTGTGATAATCATTTATCATTATTACTTTTCCAGTAATGTTACTATTTACATGTACAAATCACCCTAACCTCAGACGTACTCGTATACATCGTAATTTATGCCTTTACCATTAATTTTGATAATACCTTTAAGAAATTACCAAAAAATCATTGTGAATATCAATTTCCATATTTTTTGGCATACAACATATTCAAAGAATGCGTTGAAGCAATTTTCAAGACCACACTCCTGACTTTGATTTATTTATTATTTTTATAAATTTCTTAAGTTTTTAACTTCTGTTCAATTTCAATCAAATCAATTTTTTTTCGTCACGATTAAAAAATAGCAATTTTAAATATTTTATAATGCGATGGCACTGACAATACTAAAAGAATTAATTAAATAAATTTAAAAAATTGCAAAAAAATCAATTTTTCAACATATCTCATTGGTGTTTCCCCTTAATACTCCACCCCTGTCTTTATAATTATTTAGTATAAATTGTTTGATACATTACATATTTGAACTATCAAATGATTTTCAAAATTGTTTATTATACAACTCTTAAAAAATAACAATTTAAAATATTTTTTACTACGCCGCACCTGACTTAATTGTTAATAAATATTAATTTTTGGGTAAATTACATTAATCCCCAATGACTAAAATAACTGTTTCATTTTAATACAATTATTAAAAAAAAGCAATAAAAAATGTTCTTGTAACCACGCTCCTGACGTAATTCTTATTAAATATAAATTATACTAATTACATCAATATACTAACCAATTTTGGTGAAAATTTTCATTTATAAACAATTTAATTGTAATGTACCAATTTGACACATTTCTGTACACGCCCCTGACGTATTTCAAATAAAAAACAGCTGTTTATGACAGGCAAATATCAAGTCCACGTGGAGTGTTTAAAATTCATACGAAATGTCAATTTTTGACCAATCACAGCGACGAAATTCTAAGAATTCCAAAAACAAAAGCCGAGTGTCGAAACTCTTAAATTTCAAATTAAACGTCAGATAGCAAAATTTCGTGTAAATTTTACATGTAGTGTCTCGCATAAAAATACATATCACGGAAAATAGAAATATTTTGAATAAAATAATTATCCATTACACTGCATGAAGGACGAATCTAAAAACAGGCAAAGTATGAAAAAAATCCAGTGAAAAGTTTAACGGGCTATAAATTGATTGTCGCCGGACAGATATACAAACAAATATATATACGTTTTGGTTTATATTATAGTGTGATTTTAGCCAAAACATTAATATTTGTGTTGATAATACGAAAAAAAATTATTCTGAATTAATCTGTCAGATATAAAAACAAAAGAAGTATTTTATTGTTATAAATGGCATAAATTAAAATATTTTTAAATAACACTATTTAGAACATATGTGGAACATACAAATGTAATGAAAATAACAATATTAGTATATATAGTATATATGCTTACATATATGAAAAAATATGTAATAAAAACAAATCATTACATTTCAGTACGCCATTTTTTCTTTTTTTTAATATTTTTCACCAATCATTATTTTTTTTCTCACAATTTAGTTCTGTATGTGTATAATTTTTTTTATGAAACTTACTGCTAAATATGTAAGTGACATGTTGTGAAAATTTCAGATTTTTCTCGATGCTTGAACCATGTCTTTTATTGGACTTTAACCGTAAATACACCATTCTGCCATAAGAGCCCATGTTAATTTAAAAAAATAATAACTTTGAAACTATGTTGTAAAACCTTTTGAAATTTTGTGTGGGTACTTAAGATTTATAAAGGAGTAACTTCTCCAAATTTCAACTATTTCTCGTTGAAATTAGATACATACATCCTTAATCAACTTGGAATACACTGTATATATATATTTTTGTAAATAAAATCATACGACATTTACTTTATCACAATTTTTATTACACGTTACTTATATTAGACATCTTCAAGTTCTCAGCAACAACCTTGTGCATTGCAAGTGACTTTAATACATATCAAGTTTAACTGCCTTGTCAACAGTGTAGTACAACATTGCATGTACGTAATTGCATTTTCGATATTTGGTATTAAATAGTTTAAGGTTATACCAATAACGAATATATTATTATTTTATTTATCAATGTCAAAAACGTCCGCAGATTTTGACAGATCTTTATTTGTAAATATGCGTGATTAGATATACTCAATTTAAATAAATAGGTATGTATTAGACAACTTTTCAGTATGCTCCCCTTTGGTAACATAAATAAAATATAAAATGGCCAAGTGCGTGTTGGGCACGCACATGATAGGTTTCCGTAGTCATTACGATTTATAAACAAGAATTATTTCAACGGACGCTCTGATAATTACATTTAAATGCAAATATATCGTGACTGAAGGGTTAAAATCAAAAGGTCATATAACATTTTTTGTTGCATTTTAGAAGACCTATCTAAAGATACCCCACTCAATGGGTTAAGTGAAAAAAAATTTGAGAACAATTTTCAGTCTATGGGAGGGGGTCCAAAATAATTTTGACAGTGTTCGTTATAATTTTCAGTGAAAGTACTAACTAAAAGCTACATTCTGGATTTTTTTTTAGATTTTTTGAATAGATAGTTTAGAAATTAGGAGGAGAGGACGCTATGATAACGATATTTAAATGCAAATATATCGTGACTGAAGGGTTAAAATAAAAAGATCATTTAACATTTTTTGTTGCATTTTAGGAGACCTATCTAATGATACTCCATTCAATGGGGTAGTAAGTGAAAAAAAATGTGAGTTCACTTTTCAGTCTATGGGAGGGGGGTCCAAAATAATTTTGACAGTGTTTGTTATAATTTTCAGTGAAAGTGCTAATTAAAAGCTATATTCTCGAATTTTTTCAGATTTTTTATTTTGATAGTTTAGAAACTAGAGGGGGGGTGCTCTGATAACGGCATTTAAATGCAAATATATCGTGACTGAACGGTTAATATCAAAAGGTAATTTAACATTTTTTGTTTCATTTTAAGAGACCTATCTAATGACATCCCACTCAATGGGGTAAGTAAAAGAAATATGTGAGTTCACTTTTCAGTCTATGGAAAGGGGATCCAAAAGAATTTTTTTTTCAAAAATCTTATCATTTATGTTTTTTTGTTATCAGTCTTCGTCCGTATACCTAATTTTATCTTAATCGGCTTAAATTTTTTGAGGACGGACAGGTTCTACGGAAACCTAAAAAAGGTCTGCAATTTTTATTTTTGCTAACCTAACCTTAATTATTCATTGAAATAAGCGTGACAAAAAAAAGGTATTCAGTTTTTATTTTGCATATTCTGGCCTGCGGCCTTTAGTAAATTGGCTTTATGCTATGCGGCCCAGAAGATTCAAAAGATTGGACACCTATGGTTTAGAAAATTTATTTTCATTTAGATAAAATTTGTATGCTTACTAATTAAATACAAGTCTTGAGGCTTCCGCGGTGAACTTGATATGGATCTTGGCTTCTGGGTGTAAGTCGTGTCGATTTAGTCGTGTTATCAGCCAACGTTTCATCACACATTGCAGTGGCTCTTCTAAAAGTGTTGCACTTTTAGAAGAGCCCTGAAGATGTCCACTGCAACGTGTAACGAAACGTTGGCCGATAGATAACACGACCAAATCGACGCGGTTTACACCCATAAGCCAAGATCCATAATTAAATACAAATCAAATCTGAATTACAAACAATTTAAAACAATGCATATGAATATTTGAAACGCGATGCCATTGACTTATAAGGAATTTGATTTATCAATTAACTAATTACACTTAAGTAATCAACAGCCTAATTTAATTGTATTCTATGCGTGATACACTCTTCTTCCGTATTGTGTTCTGTGATAACCTTGGAATAAGCTCTTTTAGGAGATTCAATTTTCTTTTATTTGGCTATGTTGTCCTTTGTTGTTGTTGTTGGAAAAAGCAGTGGTGTACCAGTGGCGTAACCACGATTTTTTAAAGGGGGGGGGGGGCATTGACATATAACATATATATTTTACATATACGAGCAGGCCCGGATTTAGAAATTTGCCGCCCCTAGGCAGTTGCGAAAATTGCCGCCCCTCCCTCGAAACTAACAATTTAAGTCAGATGTCAAAATATAAAACTCAGTATCTTTTTTTTTGGTTGCGTCAGTTTCAAATTTTTATAAAGTTACATTAGGAAACATAAAAACTGAAGACCTTTGTATAGAGACATGTATAGAGAAATTATTGCTTATGGGTTGAAATTTTTACGTCTCAATTTTCGGATGGCAAACTCATCGATAATGGAATCAAAATCAAATTCAATTCCCACAAATATAACAAGTTTTCAAAGTTTCCACCAAAATTCGCCTCCCTTCAATTCTTGCCGCCCTAGGCGGCTGCCTACTCTGCCTGCATGGTAAATCCGGGCCTGTATACGAGCTATTAGAACTCAGTAAGCGTGGGAGCTACTTTTGAAATTTAAATTATGTGGTGAGCTAAAAATTTACCTTAAAAAAGTTTTTTCATCATTTCGCATAGTAGTATTTAAAAAAAATAGAACATTAGATTTCCAGTAAAAAAATTGGTGTGACTGTGACGGGATGCACACTCAAGGGATTGGCGTGAATACGTAAAATTTACAAGCAAAATCGTGGAAATACGAAATGTACTTTTCTTGTTTTTATCCAATTTAAAATATCTGCCTTGGGAACCACGGGACTTTCTTATACCTAACCTAACCTAACCTAACAGTGAATTGTATACGTGATTCTTTGTTTATTAAAACATTTCTAACAAACTAACAAGAAAGAACAAAATGAATAATTTTATATTTATATAACAAGTGATTTTTTTAAACTGAAAACGGATGTTTACTCTTGTAAATTTTTGGATTTTTGAATTATTTTTGAAATAAGAAAAAAATGTTTTAGATAAAAAATGTCGAGTATGTTATTATCTATAATTTATTCCCCATACATTTTTTTCTCTGTTACGAACCATTTGAATTATAATTTTTTTTTCAAAAATTCGTTTTTACAAAAAAATGAATAGAACATAAATTATAGATATAGATATTACCTACATTTTTTAACTTGACCATTTTTCTCTATTTCGCACTGTTTCAGAGTAATTCGAAAAATTAAAAAATCGACGTAGGTAAACATCCGTATCCGGTTGAAAGATCGTTTTCAAAAATAGGACGTTTTCTTCCCAGCCAAAAATTAATCTTAAATATAAAATATCACCCTTCTATGATTTGTCGTATTTGAGTTACAGCGCTTACAGACAGACAGACAGACAGACAGACAGACCGACAGACGGACACACAGACATCATGGCGAAAATAGTCAGAATGGATTCAGGGAAGGTCAAAATAGATAATTCCGTCATAATCCGGAGTTCGAAAAAAATCGGCTTTACTATATTTACTTATACTAATGTATATGTATTTCATATACATGGTATAAGAAAGTAAAAACTAATCAAAAAATCAAAAACTTTACCGAGTAGATAATATATTATTATATACCTACTGTTATTTTTGTTTCAATTAAATTCATTAATATTTCGTAGAAATACGAAATTTATCTTTTCTATTTTATTTTTTTTTAATGAAGTTTTTTACACATTTAAAATGGTTAAATGTTTAGATTTTTACTTGTACCTCGTAGATCTAATTGAGATCTATAATTTGAGACAACGCGAGGTAGCTGCTCTGATTGTGAGTGTCGAGATGTATTGATTATAACTGCTCATTACTGGTTTTACACATGAACAAAATAAAAGGCTGTAATTTAAAAAAAATTATATTTGCGGACTTTGGTAATTAAATTGATTAAAAAAAAAGTTACTTGTTTTATTAGTAACATGAGTTCATGAGAATTACAAAAACTAAGCCTATTAATAAAAAAAAAACCGAAAACTCTTATAGCGGCCATAACTGGTGCCTTTACCTTATCTTACATGAGCTACCGGTAGGTACGACAGCTATTATAAAGTCAACATATCTACTTATTTACAATTTAAGAGATGTACGCCTATGGGATAGTGCGATCATATTAATAACTATTCATTGTCAAAATAGTTTCGTGACTATTGTTAACATAACTATAATAATCGTTGTTAATAACACTGACCTTCAAATAAATAATATTAATTTAACTAACCGTTTAACAATAATCAAAATTGATTTTAAATAGTAAAATAATTAATTTAAAAAAATATAAACTGTCAGTTCACCAAATTTTTTGGTGAGTTCAAAATAGAATGGTTCCTTTCATATTTAAAATATAGTAGTACCTCATGGTGCTCTGGAAGCCAACTTTAATAAAAAAAATTGATTATCTCTGATTTTTTGTACAATTCAATTCTTTAGTATTTAAAAAACATTTTATGACCAAAAAGAAAAAAATCGCTTTTTTAAGAATTCATAAAACAAAAAAATACATAAATTGTGTGCAGGTCATAACGCGATTTTTTTGAATTATTTATTAATTATTTACTTTTAACTCTACAAAATAAACAAAAAAAATAAAAAAATATTGGAATACGAACTCGGGACCCATTGTTTATAAGATCTTTTATAATTTTTTGTAAATTTTGAAATTAAAAACAAACGGTATTTTATATCGAAAAATCACAAGAGACACAATAATTTGCTTTTATTAAGGGGATTCCAAAACATATTTGATATTATCGATACGATAATTAATACCCGAGATATGAATTATTTTCAATTTTGAACGGCCACCATTTTGAAATTCATAAAGAAATTCCGTTAACTAATGGACTTAACTGAGGTATTTACAAGATCAATTTTTCTACCAAGTTTCAAAAAGATCGGAAGAATACCTGAAAGGCTAGAAACTCCACAAGAAAAAAAGCCTTATAATAAAATTGAAAATAATTCATAACTCGGGTACTAATTGTCGGATCGATATTATCAAATATATTTTAGAATTCTCTCAATAAAACCAAATTATTGTATCTCTTATAATTTTTCGATATAAAGTACCGTTTGGTTAATATTTTAAAATTTACAAAAAATTAAAACAAATCTTGTAAACTAAAGGTCCCGAGTTCGAATCCCAATATTTTTTGTTTTTTTTTTTTTTTTGTTTTTATATTGTAGAATTAATTGTAGAGTAAAAAGTTAATAAACATTAAATGCTAAATAAAATTCGTGTTATAATTCTGCATACGGTTTATTTATTTCTTATTTTATGAATTATTAAAAAAAGCGCCAAGGCGATTTTTTTCTGTGTGATCTTAAAATGTGCATTAAATACTAAAGAATTGAACTGTACAAAAAAATCAGAGGTAATCAATTTTTTTATTAAAGTTGGCTTCCAGAGCTATTTCTAATAATTCAAAATACACAAACTCACTCTTTCTAAATTTTAAGAAGAAAAAATACAGGAAGTAAAAAATACGAAACAAAAAACTCATTGTTCTTATCACAGTAATAAAAATGTTGGTTTACACCGGAAGAAAATAGGTTAGAAACGATAAGCCATGCAAGAAGAATAGAGAGTCTAGTGAACCAAGCAGTACCGACCTTCGGAATAATTAAACCCTTTTAATCTCACCACTGTATCTCAGTTCCCAGAGGTGTTTGCATGTATTGAAACAGAGCTGTACTACCTAAAAATGTACATCATTTAAAACAGGGGACCCCAACCCTATGCCCACGTGCACCATGGTGCCCGCCGACCTTTTTACACTATGCGACAACGATAAAAAAAATTCAGTTTTCAATAAAATGTTAAATGTAAAAAAATGTGTGTTTTTTTTTTACTAAATAGGATAGAGCGGGGTAAATATAAAACACCAAAAAAATGGGGTAAAAGTGAAACAAGCTTGCAACTAAAAAACTAATTTGTTTGTAGGAGAATTATAAAAAATGACATCATCATTAAAGGTTTGTTAAAGCGACCTGAAAATATGAATCGCCTAATAAGTGATGTGTCACCCATCCCTTTGTCAATGTCTGTTAGTCGATGTCAAAACGTGTGAATAAAATTTTAATTCATTGCACATAACTTTCTGTATAGCTCAGATATTAATTAAAGTTACAATTTCACATTGATATGCCACAAAGAAGATAAATCAAAGTTGCCTTTGCAGCATTTCTTTTAATTTTACGAGAAATATTTTCCATTAGAGACCTGTTTCACTTTTTTCCAAATTAGAGGTTAAAAATGAAACACTTTTTTTCACACTTTATAGTCTGTGTCTAATTTCTTTTTTTTAAGAAGCTAAAGCTAGGTAAAAAAATATTTTTTTTATACCAAGGCATGTGGCATGTTAAAATGTATAACCAAAGTAAATTGACCCTCGTTCTATTTTATTCTAAATCAAAAATGGCGAAATGGCGCCTGCAGGGAACTTTAAAACAAATTTTAAAAAATGGTATACCAAGGCGTGTGAGGTGTCGAAATGTAGATCTCAATTAGTAGAATATGACCATATTTTTTATTTTTTTTCTAACTCAAAAATGGCGCCAGCAGGAGTCTTCAAACAGTATTTTATTTTGTTCCCCCATTCAAACTCTGTAACTACTGGCTCAAAAATTCTAAAAAAATTTGGTAACGAGACTTTGGCGAGACTACCAACGACAAATACTAAAGTCATATAATTTTTTATTTAATATTATTAAAATATAAGAAAGAGGGTCAATTTCCGCTAGTTTGGTTATATATTTTAACATGCTACATGCCTTGGTATAAAAAATATACTTTTTACCTAGCTGTAACTCCTTAGCCCGCTCTCTGAAAAATTAACAAGTTCCGCCTAACACATTACACAACGCTAAAAGGATTCTACGATTTAAAAAAAAAATACAAAGTTTTTAGAATCAAAAAGAAAACTTAGAGGTACCTTATTTGGTTGGCAGATTTAGCTTTCAAAACTTAAAAAATAAACAAAAATAAAACAAACTTAAAAAAAACAGAAATGTATACCTAATAATAATTAAAAACAGTTTTTGAAGTCGGTTTTTTTTTCTCTATATTAAAAAGTCTTTTATTAGCTTGGTACCGATTTCAAAAACTGTTAAATTTAATTCTTAGGTATATTAGTATATTTCTCAGTGTTTTTAGTTTTTAGTTTTTTTTAAGTCGATTTTATTTTTTTCTTAAAATTAAGTTTTTTATTTTTCTCTTTTGAGTGGAGTATCTTCAAAGTCCATGGTCAGATTCCAGTAGCGTAGTAAGAAACAATTTCGGAGGAGGGGGGTGGGGGTAAATACATTGAGTAAATTTTTTTGGAACTGATATTTTCTCAAAACACGTTTTTTTTAGAACGCTCAATAATTCGGTCATGTGCGGCCCTTGGTAGATTGGGTTTATGCTATGCGGCCCAAAAGGTTCAAAAGGTTGGACACCTATGATTTAGAGGACTATGACAGACAGACAGACTGCATTAATTCCAAAAGTGTTTCTTTTTACTATTTTAAACAGGAGCCCTTTTGGAAATAGCCCGCCTCTGATAAAACCAGCAGTAATCATTACTGTTACTTTTGCACCCCCTTCCCCACCGTATACTGATCTTACGACAACCTTGTAACAAAAACATGCATGCGCGTAATTTTTTTTCCTTCATTGTACACACGTTTTTAATGCATGCGAGAGACTTATATTCAGATTGCTATATTTCCATTGATTTATTTATTTATCGATTTTTTTTATTCACGCGCGACTTTTAAGGTCATTAAGGCCATTGTACTGGATGAATCGATTATCATTGACCAGGTAGATCATTGTGGACCAAACAAATAGAAATCTTGTCGAGGATGTCAGTAAAAAACGGCCAAGTGCGTGTTGGGCGTGCACCAGTGGCGCAGATAGCTTTTTGCGATGGGGGGGGGGGGGGGAGATATGAGTGGTGGCTGAGGGGCCTCTAAAATATGCGAAATTAAAAAAAATATTATTGTAATTTTGAATTGAATGACCTTTTTTTTACTCTTATGTCCGGTATCATAAAGGACCTAACAAATTTGTTAGCTAACAAACACTTTCAACTGAGATATCAAACTTATATGACAGTTCTTTTGAAGTTTGTTGATGACTTTGACAAGTTTCGCGCACGCGTTGAAGGTAAATACAAACGGTATTAAAACAGTGGTGATGTTATGAAAATTATTTTGTACGGTCAAAGATGCCAACTGTGTTACAATTAGTTGAAGTGTCACTGCTTAGGGCATACAAAAACCCGAAAAAATTACAAAACCCGGTTTTCGGTTTTACATAAAGTGAAAAAGCGAGGGGGGGGGGCAAGTCTCTAACCTTAAAAATAATAGTCAGTGAATGGTATATTTAAATTATTAAATTTATTTTTATTTAAATTATTAATTGAATGGCCGCAAAAAAGCCTGGCCAAGAAAACATTTCTTATGGGGTCCGCCAACAATTCCAATCTGGGGGTTCGTGATAGTATGTGGAGGCCATAATTGCAGCTATAGCAAATATATTTTGTATTATAATACATTATATTATATTGAAAATAAATTATTTATTTATTTTCATCTCAAATGTGGAATTTACAATTCCCAATCTGAAATTGATTAGTCTAAATTTGAACTTGAAATGGTATAATCTCCTATATTAACATATTATTATACACTTCACGAATAACCCTCAAATTCCATTTACTCTGCTATAATATTTTTATTTACACATTGCGCGTTAGTTTATAGATGTCACCCTTTTTTTAATTTAAATAAATTCACAACATAAATACTTCATTAATAAAAAAAAATTATTTGTCATTTAGAGAAACAAAAAAATATATATATTTTTCGGGTTTTCGCCAAAAACCCGGTTTTACGGTTTTGGTAAATTTTAACCAAAAACCGGTTAACCGGCTTCGGTTAAAACCGGTTTGTATGCCCTACTGCTCTAAATTCCATAACTAATCCATAGATACTAGAACAGTATTAATACCCCATTTGAATGTAATTGCTAGCTAACAAATTTTGTTAGGTCCATTATAATACCGGGCATTAATTTACCAAATTTTCCCTATTTACTTGTACTATTTTATTCATATTAGAAGAGTTTAAAAAATGTCTTTAAATTTTCTTATGAAGTCAACTCATGGGGGGTGATTGATCATCTTAATCCCCCCCCCTCCCCATCTACGCCACTGGCGTGCACATGATAGGGTTCAGTAGCAATTCTCACTAGCATTATCTACCTGATAATACGTATCAAGAGCTATTTCATGTTGACAAAATATGTAATCAAAGGTAGTTAATTATCGAACAATTTTAATAAACACCGATCAAGTATTCTCATGAATTGCCTGGCATTGGTTAACTATTTAATTTTTATGCAGTTTTATTAAAACACATTTATTCGACATTTTTAAAATACGCGGCTAAATTTTTCATATATTTTTTAATATTTGGCAATTTCAATCTAAATCTAATTTTTTCTGCTATGCAAACGCCAAAATGACATTTAATATGTTATGTCAAAGTATTAAATAGCAATTTAAAAAAAAACAAAACATGATTTTTAAAAGCAAATTGAGACAAATCTTTGTAAGGGAATATTCTACAACAAACGTTGTAGACCCATATTATAGGAAATTGAATGATCTACAAAAAAGATTCTATAAAATTTTCACGTAAATTTTCAAACAAGACCCAACCATCCAACCAAATTTCATTAATATCTGTTCAGTGGTTCATGAGTTATGCGTGTGACAAGGATTCACGGGACAGACAACAGGCATAAGGGCTGCCAAGTGTACCTAATCAATTTACTTTATTATACATTTATGACCACTGCTTTAAAATATCGAGCAATTTCATAACAATTCGACTCCTAGCAGATAGCGTTAGCTGGAAGCTAATGTGTATTTGCACTCAAGCAAATTCTTTATAATACCGAGCATTAGGGATCTGGAGGTTCATGCAGAGTTACAAATCTGTACCACACCGTCAAAAAATTCTAAAGGTTCATCGAAAGTTGAAAACAAAAATACTTGTAAGGTAAAGGCACCAGTTATGGCCGCTATAAGAGCAAGTTTTCGTTATTTTTTTGATTAATGTGTTTGTTTTTTGTAATTCTCATGAACTCATGTTACTAATAAAACAAGTAACTCTTTATTTAATCAATTTAATTACCAAATTCCGCAAATATAGTTTCTTTTTTAAATTATAGCTATTTGTTCATGTTTTTTTCCAGTAATGGCAAAGGTAAAACCAGTAATAAGCACACAGTAATGGACACTTACTAATGATTACAAAATGATAAGTACTACGACACAAAAGATAAAAAAGAATCGTCAAATTTGAAACAATGTAAAGCAGTTGCTATGATAATATAATAATTAATAAATAAATTATACTAATAATTAGTTTAAATGTCCACCATTTTGACACCTAATGGCCGATTGTCATCAAATCACGCTGTAAGACAGTTAAATGTATATAGATTAATATTCAGAAATGGTAGTAATCAAATATCAACACATATTTCTAATTCAGTACATTTAATTAAAAATTTGCCATTACTGGGGTCCTTACCAAGACTGGTGCCACTACCTTATACATGAAAATAGGGTGTGTATTTTGAAAGAGCAATTCTGTCCTTGAGGTCCAACTGTTCTAAGTTACACTGTATTATGTAATACTGAATAATACCAGTCTATTAATCTAAATATTGTATTGTTCAAGTCCACGTGGTGATATATTGAATATTAATTTGTAGCTGTCTTTTTTGAGTGGTAAAAGTTAAGCGTATCTAAATTTTGAAAGATCATTTTAATTTTGTTATATAACATTTAATTTTAATAATATATGTATATATGTATATATGTATGTGTATATGACCCGAAAAAAAATCCTTAAAATGATATATAACACTTTAATAGAAAATAGTACCTAAATCGAGGCATAGGAAAAACGTGCATTATTTTTGCATGGACCTAATATATTTCATATACATGGTATAGACAGTAAAAAAAATATATGACCACTATATATTTCTAACAGTGAAAGTTCCATCAAAATCGGTTTGGTTTATGTATTCTTAAAAATTAAATAACTTCAAAATTACGTTGTGTCTTATCGCTAGTAAAAATATCTGCCTTGCGAACCACGGTACTTTCTTATACGTAATCCTAACAGTACATAGTATACGTGATTCTTATTTTATTAAAACATTTCTGACAAACTAATAAGATACAATAAAATGAATATAGGTAATATTATTCTCTCCATTATATAACAAGTGATTTTTTTTAACGTAATAACTGAAAACGGATGTTTACTCTTGTAAATTTTCGAATTTTCGAATTATTTTTGAAATAAGAAAAAAATGTTTTAGATAAAAAATGTCGAGTATGTTATTATCTATAATTTATTCCCCATACATTTTTTTCCAACATTTATGATTTAGCCAGAAATAATTTTTTCATGTAATTATTTAGACTCACCTACACTGTTCACTCTCAGTATTACGTATAAGAAAGTCCCATGGTACCTATGGAAAACAGACACACTGTTCAATTTCTGTAATACGTATAAGAAAGTCCCATGACCACTCATGGCAGATATTTCTTCTCTGTTATGAACCATTTAAATTTTAATTAAATTTTTTTCTTCAAAAATTCGTCTTTACGAAAAAATGAATAGAACATAAATTATAGATAATGATATTAATTGCAATTTTTAACTAGACCATTTTTCTCTATTTCGCACTGTTTCAGAGTAATTCAAAAAATTCAAAAATCGACGTAGGTAAACATCCGTATCCGGTTGAAAGATCGTTTTCAAAAATAGGACAAAAATTAATCTTAAATATAAAATTTCACCCTTCTACGATTTGTCGTATTTGAGTTACAGCGCTTACAGACAGACAGACACACAGACATCATAGTCAGAATGGATTCAGGGAAGGTCAAAATGGATAATTCCATCAAAATCCGGATTTCGATGAATATTTCATATACAAACATGGTATAAGAAAGTAAAAATATTGTTTAATCTTTAACGTATCTTTCTCAACATGGAATAAAACATAAGATTTGTGAATAAAACTTACAATTTAGAAATCAATGGAATACATGAATATTTGAATAGAAGAGTTAGCGAAAGACGGTTTCATTGTGGTGTTTCCAAATGACATTGACCAACTGGGTTCACATTATATTTATTATCATCTGTATTGCTTCACATTCTGTGTGACGAGATATATATCTAATATAATTATTCATTCAAAATTAAAGATGCATTTCCATACTGGCCACTCGAATGAACGTCAAATCTGGTCACGTATTACATTTTAATGTTCTGAAAACGAGTGTCAACGTTTGAATGACATTTAAGGTATTTCTCGGAAAAATTAAAAGATTCAAGAGTAAGCTAAAATTTTGTAAAAAACTAAAAAAAGGATATTAGAAGCTCCATTCAAAATCTTAAAATGATTGACCATCTGCGAGCAAAGATATCGTCAAAATAAAATCAAAAATTTAACATTGCGAGTATAGGGATTACGATATTTTAAGCGGATTTTCAATGAAAAAGTAAATAATTTTATGCGAAGGAAGATCAAGAAATTTATGAAATTTTGAGAAAAACTAAATTAATATAATTGGAGTCAATATAAAAAATTTCAAGTATTTTCACCACCCTGTTTTTAAAACGCCGCAAAGTATTGACAATTGCCGGGGTATTTAAAAATCGTACGTGCTGAATATATTGTTCTTTTAATTTCAAGGAATAATAAAAATAATAAAAACTATTTCTTAATTATAAACTTATAATATATAACAAATTCAGCTGCAAATAACAGTACACGTTATCACATCAAAACATTAAATACTATGTAGCTGTCATCGGAAATACAGATGTCGCGCATGCGCAATAGAAAATATATACTCAACGTTGTCAAATTTTATTTTAATTTATACCATGGCTATCTTGATTTTATAGTACACTTTTTTTTCCTTTTCTAACATATAGCGTACCTTGTTTCTCCCCGAGAAATACCTTAAGTAGTGTCCGACCGAACATTCGTGTGAAAATTTCAGATTTTTCTCGATGCTTGAACCATGTGTTTTATTGGACTTTAACCGTAAACACGCCATTCTGCCATAAGAGTCCATGTTAATTTATAAAAATAATAACTTAGAAACTATGTTGTAAAACCTTTTGAATTTTTGTGTGGGTATTTAAGGATGTATGGCAGGTATTTAATTTCAACGAGAAATAGTTGAAATTTGGAGATTTTACTCCTTTATAAATCTTAAGTACTCGTACAAAATTTCAAAAGGTTTTACAACATAGTTTCAAAGTTATTATTTTTTAAAATTAACATGGGCTCTTATGGCAGAATGGTGTATTTACGGTTATAGTCCAATAAAACACATGGTTCAAGCATCGAGAAAAATCACAACTCGTCACTTACATATGTAACAACAAGTTTTATAAAAAAAATTATACACATACAGAACTAAATTGTGAAAAAAAAAATTATTATTGAAAAATATAAAAAAAAAAAATTGCGTACTGAAATGTAATGATTTGTTTTTATTACATATTTTTTCATATATGAAGTACTAATATTGTTATTTTCATTACATTTGTATGTTCCACATATGTTCTAAATAGTGTTATTTAAAAATATTTTAATTTATGCCATTTATAACAATAAAATACTTCTTTTGTTTTTATATCTGACAGATTAATTCAGAATAAATTTTTTTTTGTATTATCAACACAAATATTAATTTTTTGGGTAAAATTCTAAAATAACAGTTATTAATGGGAAATAAGGTTTTATTTTAAACAAAAGTATTTTTATAGTTTATGTAGTATTTAAACCAATTTGACTTTCTTATAAGTATTCAAAGTGAATAATTCATAATTTGATTTTGATCGTTCATTGCATCTAGATTTACATTATTTTTGACTCAGACTGTACGTGCAATACATCCTTAAGATTTATAAAGGAGTAACATCTCCAAATTTCAACTATTTCTCGTTGAAATTAGATACCTGCCATACATCCTTAAATCGTTCAATAAATAACTACCTTTGGTGAATTGAGCAAGAGGAAGCACTGTGCATTTATACGTGGCAGATGTTTTTTATTGTTTAACAAATAGTTTTGGCTTCTGATGACTCATTGTATGTTTACAAATGAGTTTTGCAGACATCCACAGTAATTTAAGTCGAAACATTGACCATGAAAATAAGAAATGTAGTTTATAAGAAGATATCTCTCAAGTCTTATATGTAATTACCATATAGTATGTTATCAGTATTATTTAAAACAATAATTATGAATGAATACAAGGTTATACAAGATCACGCTATCTTTAATACATTATGATATTCAAAAAACACGAATGTTTAAGTGCATAATAAAGGAAGTTAAAAATAAATTAAAGTTTTATTAAATGCTGTTTTTGATGGGACTTCTTTCGGTCGATATCAACTTTATTTATTGCCGAGAGTCTAGGATTGTTGATGAATGTAAAATACAAATAGTAAATAATATTTATTATACGTTTAAGTTAAAAGAAAGTTTGAATGTACCTACATATAATAAAAACAAGCTTGGGGTGGGGTGAGACCCTTTAGGTCCACACAATCAACTTCCCTATACTTGAATACTGATTATTTATTGTTTCCGTATTGTTTATGTGAATATTTTGCTTCCTCGCAATATCGAAGATACGAGAAGCTATGTGATCGTTTCAGATTGAGACAAAAAAAAAGTTCTCCAATTTCAAAATTTTAAATTTATTTATCCGTTTCACGTCAAGACAAACACTTTTCGTTCCGTGTCTGTCTGTCTGTCCGTCTGTCCCCTGAATCCTTGTCACACGCATAACTCATGAACCACTGAACCGATATTATTGAAACTTGGTCGGATGGTTGGGTTTGGTTTGAGGAGGGTCCCATTTCAAAATCATCAAAATCGTGTGTAAGGTGGAGGGGTGACACCCCAAAATATTAATTTTTTCAAGATATCTCAAGAACGACACTTGTTACGAGAAAATTTTATAGAATATTTTTTGTAGAGAATTAAATTTCCTATAATATGGGTCTACTACGTTTGTTGTAAAATATTCCCTTACAAAGATTTATCTAAATTAATTTTAAAAATTCGTGTTTTGTTTTTCTAAATTGATATTTGATTGGATATATTAAGTGTCATTTTGACGTTTTAAATGTCACTTTGGCGTTTTAAATGTCACTTTGACGTTTTAAATGTCATTTTGACATTTGCATAAATTTAGATTTAGATTGAAATTGTCAAAAAATTAAAAATATATGAAAAAATATTCAGGTGCGTTTTAAGAAAAAATTCGAACTAAGATTTTTTAGTAAAATTTGTATAAAAATTAAATGGTTAACCAATGCCAGGCAATTTATCTGAACACTATCGGTTTTAGTGAATTTAGCACGAGGAAGCACTGTGCATTTACTTGGCAGATGTTTTTTTAATATGTATATGAAAAATTTAAATGGAATTGGTCAGAAATAAAACTCACCTTTGTATTATGAATATTAGTTTTCTAATATCCTAATGTCAATAATATAACAGACATTTTTAGAATAACTAATTTGACAATTTGAATTAAATTGCATTTGTTTTTATAATAACTAATCTGACAATTTAAATTAATTGCATTTGTTTCCAAGGCAACATGAATTATAGACTTATTTATTAGTATTTAAAATTCTAATTTTAAGGGTGGTTTTCGCCTTTCATCCCTTCTATGGCTGTTTAGGAACGTATAACAAAAAATATACTGAAATACATTTTTCATTATTTGTATTGTAGAATCATATATTAAATACACATCAGTGTAGAATATTTATGCTAACATAAGTTTCAAGTAAATCTGACAAAAATAAACTTTACACCCCTTTTTACCTCCTTACGGGTTGAATTTTGAAAAATCCTTTCTTTTAGATCATATTCACGTCAAGACGCTTCGATTGGCACCCCAACGAAGTCAATAGCATTTTTTATTTATGAGATTTCGTGAACGTAAAAAATAACACGCACATGCATACGTACACACACACATGTGACAGACGGACACACACACGGACGGACAGACAAACAGACAAACGCGGAACAAAAAGTGTTTGTCTTGACGTGAAACGGAAAGATAAATTTAAAATTTTGTAATCGGAGAACAGTTTTTTTGTATCATTCTAAAACGATCACAAAGCTTCTCGTATCTTCGATATTGCGAGGAAGCAAAATTACTATAAAATAGTTTCAACATTTTAGCATTTTGATACGATCCTTGATGAAAAAAATCAAATGCAAATTATGTATACCTACTATAATATTTACAAATAAATATACGTTGATTTATCTTTGAGGTCAATATTTTAACAATCAAAAAAATTCTTGCTTATTATTATTTAAATGATAAAACAAACATTCGATTAAAATAGAGGTATGCTCGTAAATTAAAACCGACAGCATTTTTTTATTACATGCTTATCAATTAATTAACAGTGATTATAAAGCAGATTCAAATTAGCATATGCCCACCTATTTGCAAACTCTTTCAGTAAAAAAATGATCCATTTTTGCACAAGGTTAGTTCAAGTACATTTTTTACCTGCACAATTTACAAATAGTAGTTGACAAATGATTAAGTGTAAAGCATTTAAGTACCTATACACTTATACTTAAAATAAGTGACTAATGTATATGGAAATATACGCTCATATTTCAATTTATATAAATGGCTATCATATACATATTGTAAATACAAAGGTAAAGGTACCAGTTATGGCCGCTATAAGAGCAAGTTTTCGATTTTTTTGGATTAATGGGCTTGTTTTTTGTAATTTTTATCAATTTATGTTACTAATAAAACAAGTAACTCTTTATTTAATCAATTTAATTACCAAAGTCTGCAAATATAGTTTGTTTTTTAAATTATCGCTTTTTATTTTGTACATGTTTTTTCTCCAGTAATGAGCACGCAGTGATGGACACTTGCTAATGATTACAAAATGATAAGTAGCTACTACGACACAAAAGATATAAAAGAAAGAATCGTCAAATTTGAAACAATGTAAAGCAGTTGCTATAGATAATATAATAATTAATAAAAAAATTATACTTATAATTAGTTTAAATGTCCACCATTTTGACACCTATTGGCTGATTGTCATCAAATCACGCTGTAAGACAGTTAAATGTACAATATATAGATTGCATAGGAAAAATAACTTTTTTTACTTATGCGTGAATATCTAGTTAAAAAACTTATTTATTTCAATTTCTTACAGCAGTATATCATAGAGAATTAAATTTCTTACAAAAAAGATCCCAAGAGGTCAATTCATAGATCGAATATTTTTAAAGATATGTTCGTTTAAACATTATCATAAAAACCGGATACGGATGTTTACCTACGTCGATTTTTTAATTTTTCGAATTACTCTGAAACAGTGCGAAATAGAGAAAAATGGTCAAGTTAAAAAATGTAGATAATATCTATATCTATAATTTATGTTCTATTCATTTTTTCGTAAAAACGAATTTATGAAAGAAAAAAAATTTATTATAATTCAAATGGTTCATAACAGAGGAGAAATATCTGCCATGAGTGTCATGGGACTTTCTTATACGTATTACAGAGATTGAACAGTGTGTGTATTTGCCGTAGGTAACATGGGACTTTCTTATAAAAAAATTCTTTCTGGCTAAATCATAAATGTTGGAAAAAAATGTATGGGGAATAAATTATAGATAATAACATACTCGACATTTTTTATCTAAGACATTTTTTTCTTATTTCAAAAATAATTCAAAAATCCAAAAATTTACAAGAGTAAACATCCGTTTTCAGTTATTACGTTAAAAAAATCACTTGTTATATAAATATAAAATTATTCATTTTGTTCTTTCTTGTTAGTTTGTTAGAAATGTTTTAATAAACAAAGAATCACGTATACAATTCACTGTTAGGTTAGGTTAGGTTAGGTTAGGTTAGGTTAGGTTAGGTTAGGTTAGGTTAGGTTAGGTATAAGAAAGTCCCGTGGTTCCCAAGGCAGATATTTTGATTTTACAACTGCAATGATCTTTTTTCCACACATTTTATTATTTTATTTATTTATTATACATTTTTTAAATTTTTGTACTACACAAATTAGCTTTTACAACTGCGGAAATAAGCTACAACTACACATTAAAATAACCCCTTGCCTCCCAGACAGAAAAACAAAGAAGGTCGTTAGATAGTAATTAATCATTAGTAAATAGACATGTACTTTAATTTATGCCAAACATGTTTCACGGACCCCCGGCTAAAGTTTCGCGGACCCTAGTTTAAGAACCGCTGGTCATAGACGATTAAAACTTAGAACGGATATGTTAATCAAAACCTCGATTTTGAAAATGTTCACGATCGCAAAAAAATTCACTATAATGTTAATGAATAAAAAAGTTGAAAAATGGAAGGACAAACATGCATACGTCGTTATTTATGTAGATTTGGGAATAATGAATACCATAATAGTTTAAAAAAGAAAAACATTTTAAAAAAACATTAAAATGGGCGAAAATTTAAAATGGTCGATAATGATATTTTTTATAAAACAATGAAACTAAAAAAACAATAACAAAATCATCTTGACATTTACTTAATTAATAACCATAAATTAACATTAACTAATACTGTATTTATCAAATTCAAACGACGATTAAAAATGTAATTTAAAATTACTTAATAGATTCAAAACGAGAATTTTTTTATTAACATAATTTATACATTTAATTTTTTAAACTGCATACAAATAACATTTAAAAGTATTTTTTTGCAATTCTGAAACGAATCAGTGGCTTAAAATAAGTTGCATTATTTTATTATAATAAAATTAATTTATTTTAAATATCAATACAATAAATATAATTATATATAAATTATTTAAAATTACTATGAGTTCAAATGTTATAAAAATTCAATAAAATTACCCAACCTGAAACCAATTACAATGGGGCTTCGACTTCCGATAACATCGTTATCCGATATTGGAGCCCCACTATATAGCATTTTTCAGTGGCGTAGTAAGAAAAAAATTCGGGGGGGTGAAATACATATGTTCATTCTTTTGAACTGATTTTTTCTCAAAACATACGTTTTTTTAAAACAGAATATTTCAGGGGGGGATCGACCCCCCCTCCCGTTACTACGTCACTGGCGTTTTTATAACATTTTTAACTCAATTAAAAATAAAATAAACACAATGTTTTAGACTAGATATCATATAAAATTAATTTTTCATTATCGTTTTTAAAATTTACAAATAAAAAATCAATGTAATATTGGCCCTATAATAAAAACAAATAAAATAACTTTTGCATGTATTGCCAACTAATAAAAACAAAAAAAATATAAATAAATATTTTAATTATTTTAAACATTTAAAAATTATTTTATAATATTCATCAAACTTGCCATGGGGCCACTATCGCATTAAAAAGAAACACAAAAATAAAATATAATTTACAATGGTTATTTTTTTAAATATATCTTTTGATACTAACTTAAAATTAACAACAGATTATTTTGTTTCTTTTTTAAATTTAACATTTTATGAAAACCATTAAGGTGGTTGAAACATACTATATTTGTATTATATAAATTTTTTTGAAAATAAATATATAAAATATTCTTTTATTGTTGTGTCACAATTCTAGAAATGTCATTTAACAAAAAAAACATTGGAATAAGTGTATTATAAAATGCCCAAATGTCAATTAGGGACCATCCATAAATTAATGTTTTTTTTTTACCCCCCCACATTCGTGTGACCCCTCCTTTTCTGTTGTGACGTCACACAAATTTCGAAACAATAAGTAGGTACTCAAAATCAACGAAAAAAAAACAAAAGAAATATTCTATCACTGTCCTTGGCTGTTAATATTATTTTTATTTATATAATTTTTTTCTTTTATTAATATAAATATCCCAATAGCTCTTCACCGGTCTTGAGTTACTAACAACATAGCAATTTTTCCTCAAAAATTCACTGTTTTGATTTTTTAGATGTGACGTCACGCAGCTTGTAACTCCTGCCCCCCCTTGTCACATCAGGTCACACTTTGTAGACCCCCCTCCCCTCCAACGTGTGAGGTACGGGGGGAGGGGGCAAGATTGTGCAGAAATAAAATTTGAAGACCTTTTTTTTTGGTCATAACTTGAAAATTTTACACTTGTTACTTAATTCCAATTCAATGATTTTTTTCTTTTTTTTGCTCGTCAACTTAAATTTATACACTTTAATTAATAAATTCCCTGATTTTTCAGAATTTTAAATAAATTCCCTGACCACTTTAGGCTTCCCTGACTTTCCAGAAAGTGGACACCCTGTTTATGGATGACCCCTAAGATCATCAAATGAAATTGACAATGTTACAAATTCACCTACGTAAATTGTTATCACCATTATTACAATTAAATGACAATGGAAAGTAAGTGATGTGACATTAACATATTTTATATGTAAATGTACTGAATATTACATATTATCTGTAATAATTACTGACACTTATACTATTGCAATTTTTTTTAATTCAATATTACGAAATCTTAACTAAGTACTTTCTAGTAATAAAATTAAAATATTCAAGTTAATTATTAAAATAATATATGTATTGAATTTAATATAATAGGTTGTTAAAATTTGTGTCAATATTTTTGAAATATTACATAAAATTTAATATTTTCAAGTAAAAACAGGTTAATTCATTGTTTGATTGTGAAGTTTTACAATAATTATAAATAATTGTTGTTTCCTCTAATTTGCAAATTATCATAAAAATATATTACAAAATCATTTCTCGCGAAAAAATATTAAGGAGAAGTTTTTAGGGTTTTAGTTAACTTTGGAAAGCTGAAACTAGACTAAAAGTAATGGCAATTTATTAACAAAAATATGTAAGTTTAAAATTAATCCTTGAGACCCTCTTAATTAAGCACAGTACAAAAATATTGATTGACAACAATTGTAAATAAAAAAAAGTCAAATGCGAGTGGAGTCTCACTTATAAGCGTCTCGTACCGTATAGTTTTTTAATTAATTTGCTTGTGTTAATTTAATTTTAGTTCGTCTATTAGAAAACAGATGGCTCCAAATGTATTATAGTCCAGTAAAACTGTGGTTTTTTTCAATAAAAATTCTTAGATTTCAATCACGAATAACTCGAGAAGTATTGGTTTATCAAAAAAACTTCATGCTACATTTTTTGCTTAAAATTAATCCCTTTATTGATTTTCGGGGTTATTTTGATCGAAAAAGTTTCAACTCCCGAGAAGGGGTGGAAACCACCCCTAAAGAAAAAGCACAAGCCGGTACTGGGTCACATTTGATTCTTGTGCTATTCTCTGCCACCTGTCAAAATTTCAAATCAATTCATTCATGTTCAAAGAATTATGAGGTGATAACCGACATTTACTGGACTATTACATGTTTTTACAATTTTGAATTATTTTTGAAAAAAAAAATCGGCGAGCGCTGATCATTTTTTTGTGATATAAATTTTTTTCACTTTTACTTTTTTCCCAGAGAAAAAATATTTTTTTTTACTATAATTGTGTCGAATCTCAATTTTCTAGGTCAAAGGGTTCAGTAGCTAGAAAGCTATGGCAGACAGACAGATAGACGTATTATCTGTGAGATAAGCCAACCAATTTTAAAGAATTAATATTTTGACGAGAATAACGTCGAGTTTCAGGGCAAATACTGGATGGATATTTCAAAAACTTAATGTAAAGCGCAGAGATCAGTTTTGCGCGCTAGCGTAAAATTAAAATCAGTATATCTCGACACTCAGAGCAGCTACCAAGCGGATTTTGGTCTCAAATTATAGATCTCGATTAAATCTACGAGATACAAGTAAAAACCAAAACATATAACCAGTTTTAATGAGTGATAAATTTAATATTATAAAAATAAATTTGTATATCCACGATTGCGTTTGTAAATATTATTTAATTGAATTGAAAAAAAACAACAGTATATTAGAATATATTCTCTACGACCTAACGTTTTTAATTTTTTAATTAAAGTTTTTTAAATTGAATAAAAAAATAAATAGTAAATTTCGCATTTCCACAATTTTGAATGTAAATATTAATTAATTGTTTCTATATTCGTACTAATAAGAAAAAAAAACTATATTACACAATACTAGTCTGAGTTTTATTTAACCCCACTTCCACGTATTCACGTCAATCCCTCGACTGTGCATCCTGACACAGTCACACTCATTTATTTTTGGTTTATTCAACACTCCAAAGCTGTCTAAAATCTGAAAAATTTAAGCTTGTATGTCAGGTTATCGGTATTTAATTTATCTACATACATATGTCTCTATTTCTTTCTTAATATTTAAATATATAGGTTATGATTTAAAATTAATTATACGGTTTATATTAAAATTTTGCATTGACAAAACGATGTTGACATTTTACATATTAATGCACTAATTTAAATAATATTAGATAGTATGTAATAGAAATTCTGAATTATAAGTTGTAAGAATTAACATAACGTTAACAAATAACATTTAAAAACGGTTTTAATCTTACCAAAAAAAAATATATTTTCCTCTTTTTTTTAATGAAACTCGAATTAAAAAATAATATTAAGAAGATTCCCTTTTTTCAGTAAAACGACTGCATTTTTTAAAATAAGTTTATAGTATATATGTATGTATATTATTTTAGATTATAATATGATAGTAAAATAATTATAATTATAGATTTATTTTGGCTAGAGGTGTACCGAAATTCCGGCCGGAACTTCGGATGTAGATTTGAAGTGAATATTTTAACGTCACTACTATTTTTTTTTTATACCAAAATTAGGCCCTTTATGGTCGTTTAAAACTGTTTGGTACTTTTTTCACTCAAACTCGAATATCGCAACACCAAAAAATGCTAAAACAAATTTGAAAAAGCGTTTTAAAGCTGAGAAAATTTCTTACAAAATGGTTACCTTGAAAAAAATTAAACATTCCCGTGGGTAACTTCCAAAATTGCAAAAAAAATATATTTTTTTATTAACCGGCGGTTTGGTCACAAAAATAAGTTTAATAACACAAAAATACTCCTAAATTCAAAAGTATGATAAAATTTCCTTCAATTTTCATATCCTATAAGTAAAAAATGGATCATATTTGACCTATCGGCACTACTTTGAAAATGAGCAATTTTTTCGAAAAATTAAAGTGGTTCTTTAATTTTTTCCGTTGACACTATATATTCGATCGAAAAGAACATCTGTTATACAAATAATTTAACGAAATTACAGCTATAAAATAGTTTTACGAAGCTGAAAAAATTGCAGAATATGTAGAAAACATAATTTTTATAATTTAATGTATTTTCTTAAATAAATACCATATAGAACAATGTTATATTAATTTAAGATAATAATCTATGTATTTATATTTAAAATATAATAGTAGTGACGTTAGACGTGAATTCCGGTACACCTCTAATTTTGGCTTATGTGACGAACAATCAAAATATTTAACTATATTTTTAACACTATTAAAAACTGAAACCTATTGCACAGGTTTGTCTTATAATAATACTAAATAATGTATTTTATAAAATACATAAATATTATGTATTATATCCAGGGTTTGATTAAGGGGGTATTCTAATCTAGAATTTTGAAAATATCGATTTTTTTTCTCCCATATTTTTAAAGATTAGACCTTCAAAAATATATCATCCAAAGGAATTTTTAAAATTTCAAATATTTACAGAGTTATAGCTATAAAAAAAGAAGAAGGCCCAATGTATGGAGCAGGAATCGAAATGTAAGTACAGACTTTAAACGCGTTTTTCTCGAAACTACTTTTTCTAATACGTCTGACGGGATTTCTCAAGTTCTAATAAACCGATTAACTTGAAATTTGATGTGGACCTTCATTATATATCCCTCTATTGTTGGAACTATAATTATGTAAATATTTTGTTTTTTACTATTTAAAAAAAAATCTAAACTTTGAAAAAAGGGCAAAAAATCACTTTTTTTCAAACAGCCGCCATTTTGTGAATTTTTTTTTTTTATTTCCGTAGTTCAGACGATAGTGACATTCTTACTAATTAAGAATCTTTTTTCTTTTCTTTTTCAGATCACTAGAAGGGTTGGAATTATGTCAAGAAGGACGCACCCTTATTTTTCACTCCCTCACTTTACCAGCCTGTAATTTTTTCAACTTTCAAAAAAAAAATTTTTTTTGCATTGTTAAAATATCAATAAATATCTAATAAAAAAATGGCTAGTAAAAATATTTTTTATCGAATTTTAAAAAACACCCAAAATTTGTACCCCTAGACTAGAATACCTCCTTAATCAAATTTACAATCAGAATTTTGTGCAACCCTGAATTTTTTTTAAATCGATAACTTTTTTTGTACAATATTAAAATAAGTCATTATAAAGACCTCCAGTAAAATAGGGTGATCTATGATAATCATTTCTATCCCTTGAATAGAAAAACCTCTTCGTCGGAGAACCCCCCGGAAAATATTCCACATTAACATACTGCAAATTGTATCCACGTTTCTTCCTTGATTTTATAACACTACCGTCTGGGTATATTTTCTTCACAACCTTATGCTTCAACTTGCTGTTTTCATTATCATCCAAGTATTTCTTCAACCTCTGCTGGAACCCAACGTTCGATTTATGACATACAGCACAGTAGCACATTTTTTCTAACTTTTCCATATACACCGAATCCAGATTTTTCCCATACTCGTCGATCGTTTCGATATCTGTATTCGAATCTCCGCAACACATCAAATTCAAAAACTGCAGGTACGACTTTTCACATTTTACATTCGCGTCTGAAATTCTTGCGTTAGTTAAGGTTACAACTGTTAAAGTTATTATTATAAATATTTTGAGATCCATTTTTTTTTTTAAATATAACACACGCCGAATTTAGCACATTGATTTGTTGATATATGTACCTTCTTGACAGTAGTGATGTTAATGAACTAGCTTAAACAAAATGTTGATTATTAGCTATAGCTACAATTTACACATAACAGTATCGGTGTGTGGAAGGGGGGATCGCTTTTATTTATTGTTTGTTATACGCAGTACGTACACGTGAGTGTTGTACATGGGAGGCGAACTTTGAAGGTAACGGGCGTATATTATTAAATACAGGTTTCTACATAGTAAAAATATACGTATTGTTGAAAATTTAGTGGCTGCAAAAAAACTAGCCTATCGAGTAAAATGTTTTTTTTTTAAATATTACCCATAGCGACCATGAGAAAAATAATTTTATGCCTGGGTGAAATTTGTTAATTTTTAGAGGGGGGGGGGATGGGGACGCTAAGGAGCTAAAGCTTGGACAAAGAAATATTTTTTATACCAAGGCATACATATAAAAAAATCGGTTTCACTATACTTACTTATACAAGTAAGTATAGTGAAGCCGTTTTTTTTCGAAATCCGGATTTTGATAGAATTATCCATTTTGACCTTAACTGAATCAATTCTGACTATTTTCGCCATGATGTCTGTGTCTCTGTCTGTCTGTAAGTGCTGTAACTCAAATACGTCGAATCGTAGAAGGGTGAAATTTTATATATAAGATTAATTTATGTCTGGGAAGAAAACGTCAATAATATAAAAAAGAAAAGTCCTGTGGTTCCCAAGGCAGATATTTTTTTAATAATATTAAATAAATAAAAATATATGACGCCCCTCCCTATTATTCCAAAATTTAAAATGATATTGCTGACTTCAGTATTTGTCGTTGGTAGTCCCACCAAAGCCTCGTTACAAAATTTTTTTCAGATTTTTTGAACCAGTAGTTACAGTTAGGGGGGGGGGATGCAGATAAAATACTGTTTGAAGACCCCTGCTGGCGCCTTTTTTGAAAAAAAAGAACAAAAAAAATACAGTTGGTCTTCTTCCGGTAAAAAATAACATAAAAAATGGTACTTATCTCGTTTCATCTCGATATAGATATATATGTGAATTTGCTAATACTATAAAAGAGTTTGTTAAATTGTAGTTGTTTTTTTTTCCTTTTTTTAGTATTACGTCATTTATTACAGTAATTACTTGCAATACTTTTCAGTTCACTACATGTTGGCCATGAAGAACCACAGAGTAATCTAAAGGGCAGGTAACCATTATAATATTTTGAAAACATTGAGTGAATATTCCGTACTCCATCTATATATATATAAAGCTCAACGTCTCTCTGTCTGTCTGTCTGCCCGTTAGTGCGCTTATCACTCGAGAACCACTTATCCGATTTACGTGGTTTCTTTTTTAATTCATAGTTACGTTACGTTAGGTAACATAACAATTAATTAAGCAGTGACGATAATAGTAAATCAAATCGGAAAAAATGTTTATCGCCAGCGCGCTCTTTTGCAGTACGCTGCTTAAATCGTTCAATATTGAACAAAATAATGTATTAAAGAATTGTGTAACATAAAAATCTAAAATAAAGTCCGCTACACCATATGTCTAACTTTTATATTTAAGCCACAATGACTGCTTTATGTTACAAAGAAAATTTAAAATATTTGGGTTATGTTTACGTGGACTCATGACCTACAAAACATTAATCCTTATCGAAATAAATGATTTCATCGTCATAAGTACTTAATGTAGATATAATTTGCTCTTTACAGCATCCAATTTCGTCTTTTGGTTTAGGAAATAACTTGAAATATACATACAGTAACATATTATTCACGGCAATTCACGCGGGGCAGAGGGAATTATTCTGCGCTTGGTCGGCAGTTGTTTATTTTGTTTTTAATTAACATTTAAATTTAAACAGAACAAAAATTATTTGGTAATTTTTGTTGTGATTCATTTTTTTTAGGTAATTTAGGTTTTGATTAGTTATTATTACGATAATAATTAATCGTGTTTGTACTATATTTTTCAAAAATCCTAAACAATAATTCCGTAGTCAACGCGGATGAAACCGCGCGGGCACAGCTAATCTAGAATTATCTAGATTTACATTAGGTACTTTTGACACATATTAATCATACAATTATCAATTTAGCAAATTTTTCGCACAACATTAGTGGACCCCTAAAAAATAGTCTTGTTTTCAAATGCAACTAACTCTTGTCAAAAATTAACATTTTTCAAAAACATTTTTTATCTTAAATATTTCCATGAGCTGCTTTATTATTATTTCGAGAAAAAAATTAAAACAATTTGTAATTTTAGTGGGTTCTTCTAATGTTTAAAACCTAAAGTTGAATATCTCCGTGTAAAATTGTCAGATTTGAAAAAATGAAAATGCATTTTAAAGAGTATATATACGTCTTGTAAATGTAGAATAAAAAGATCTAAAATAAAGTCCGCGATACCATATACCTATCTAACATTTATATTTAAGTCACAATGACTGCTTTCAAACAATAATAAATAATAATAAATAAAAGTTTAGAAAATATCGAAATATACATACGGGAACATATTATTCGTGCGATGGCGACCCGTGTCGCAGCGTGCGGCAAGGAGGGAGCTTGCCGAGTAGTCGCAGTGCAGAGGGAATGATTAAGACCGGTATTATTTTGATTGTCAATTGTTTATTTTGTTTTCAATAATTAACTTTTAAAGGACCCCGCAGTTTTTGATAGGGAAATGGCTTTCAGTCAATCTCTTTGAAACCAACTGGAAAATATTCTCTAAATCATCCCGATTAAAAGTCTCAATGGTCGCAACCGCCTTAGTTTCCGAGGTCTCGCGCAAAAATTTGTTTTTTACCTAATACTGCAATAAAAAATCGATACAGTACAGGATTTCCCAAGTTCAATATTTAATTTATTATAACAAATGGTAGAAAACTTTAAATACAAAACTTGTCAGGCTAAACAAGCAGCATATTTTTAAAATAGTTACATTTATATAAGGTGTCCCATAAGTGTGTTACAAATCAAAGTTATATTTTTATGACAACTAATTTTCTATTGTTTTTATTTTACAATTTAATATTTTTAATACTATCACTAGTAGCTGGCGCTGACTTTATTATAATCCATAAAACAATTTGCTAGAACTTGCAAACTTTAACAACATAAAAATCTAGAAATTAAATAAACAAAACGATACATAAAAAATTAATTTCTTTGTTCAAAATGTCCTGTACTATATAGATTTTTTTATTGCATTATTAGGTACAAAACAGCTCTTTGCGCGAGACCTCGGAAACTTAGGCGGTTGCGACCATTGAGACTTTTAATCGGGATGATTTAGAGAATATTTTCCAGTTGGTTTCAAAGAGATTGACTGAAAACTGCGGGGTCCTTTAAATAGAACAAAAATGATTTTTACTTTTTGTTCTGATTCGTTTTTGTTAGGTAGTTAATTTAAGTGTTGTTTGGTTTTTATTACAATAATAACTAAGTAATCGTGTTTGTACTTAATTCAACTATATATTTTTTAAATCCTAAACAATAATTCCGTAGTCCACGCGAAGCCGCGGGCACAGCTAGTGTAGTATAAAATACATAGAAATAACAATAAATATACATAAATTTCAACGTGTATTAGTTTACAAATTAAAAAAAAAAAAAATTCACAACCAAATAAATTCGCTTAGTTTTTCCCTTTTTTCGCACGCAGCGACACCTATGGAATTATCGTGTGAATAACGGATATCATCTCATTTTGTAGACATTGAAAAGTTTGCTCAAATCCATTAGCACAAATGTTTATTTATTAAGTTAAAAATGATGTTCTCTTAGTTGTTATTTTCAAGGTGTTAGTTTTCCGAGTAAGCGATGATTTAATAATAATAAAAAATAGTAATAATAATAGTCCTCTTTATCTACGATCTTAAGGTGTTAGATCTATGTCTAATTGGTAAAATAAAGAAGTTTTGTAATAATATATTAGATTTTAATTTTGAAGGGAATACAGTGAATATATGAAAAATAAGGTACTATCGAAAAAAGTCTAATTTCACTCGATTTAAAAAGTTTAAAAAATCATAATTCGGCCAAAAAAAGGGGCGGGGAGAAAAGATTTTGGGAAACGTGTTCTTTTGATATGTACTTTGAGAAAAAAAATTGGGAGCAGAATCGGTGACATACGTGCGCCCTGTTTTTTAAAAAACTACTGGAAATGCTCATATATATATTTTTTTAGAATTGTTACCTGTTCATTAAATTTAAAAAATTCAACATTCAAAATTATATTTGTATTAGCAAAAATTTATGAAATAATTTTTTTTTTGTCAAAATAAACCAGGGCTTCGAACCGTTATTTTTTTCGTTTCGGTTTTCGTTCCGGTTCGAGTAAAAAAATATATTTCGGTTCGGTTCCGGTTTTCGTTCCGAAAAAAATAACGGTTTTTCGATTCCAGGGCTTCGAACCGTTATTTTTTTCGTTTCGGTTTTCGTTCCGGTTCGAGTAAAAAAATATATTTTGGTTCGGTTCCGGTTTTCGTTCCAAAAAAAATAACGGTTTTTTCGGTTCAGCTCCGAGTGATTAATAAAAAAAAACATCTGCCAAGTAAATGCACAGTGCTTCCTCGTGCTAAATTCACTAAAACCGATAGTGTTCAGATAAATTGCCTGGCATTGGTTAACCATTTAATTTTTATACAAATTTTACTAAAAAATCTTAGTTCGAATTTTTTCTTAAAACGCACCTGAATATTTTTTCATATATTTTTAATTTTTTGACAATTTCAATCTAAATCTAAATTTATGCAATGTCAAAATGACATTTAAAACGTCAAAGTGACATTTAAAACGCCAAAGTGACATTTAAAACGTCAAAATGACACTTAATATATCCAATCAAATATCAATTTAGAAAAACAAAACACGAATTTTTAAAATTAATTTAGATAAATCATTGTAAGGGAATATTTTACAACAAACGTAGTAGACCCATATTATAGGAAATTTAATTCTCTACAAAAAATATTCTATAAAATTTTCTCGTAACATGTGTCGTTCTTGAGATATCTTGAAAAAATAAATATTTTGAGGTGTCACCCCTCCCCCTTACACACGATTTTGAAATGGGACCGTCCTCAAACCAAACCCAACCATCCGACCAAGTTTCAATAATATCGGTTCAGTGGTTCATGAGTTATGCGTGTGACAAGGATTCAGGGGACAGACGGACGGACACACGGACACACGGACAGACAGACAGACACGGAACGAAAAGTGTTTGTCTTGACGTGAAACGGATAAATAAATTTAAAATTTTGAAATTGGAGAACTTTTTTTTTGTCTCAATCTGAAACGATCACATAGCTTCTCGTATCTTCGATATTGCGAGGAAGCAAAAATTACTTGTTGGTATTAAAAATTTATTTTCTATCATAATTTAGAATATTTTATGGTACTTGTATGATAGCCCGAACGACAATTAAAGTGGGAAATAAGATCATGTTAACGTGTATTTTAACATGTATTAACCGAAAAAAACGATATTTTTATATCGGTTCCGGTTTTCGTTCCGGAAAAAAATAACGGTTTTTCCGGTTTTCGGTTCTGTTCCGGTTCAAAGCCCTGAAATAAACATTTTTTTTTTAAATTCAGATCTGAAGTGATCAAATCCAGGGCTTCGAACCGGAACAGAACCGAAAACCGGAAAAACCGTTATTTTTTGCCGGAACAAAAACCGGAACAGAACTGAAATAAAAATATAGGTTTTTACGGTTCAGTACATGTTAAAATACGCGCGTTAACATGATCTCGTTTCCCACTTCAATTGTCGTTCGGACTATCATACAAGTACCATAAAATATTCTAAATTATGGTAGAACATTTTTTTTTAATACAGATAAAACCGTTATTTTTTACGGAACGAAAACCGGAACCGAACCGAAATATATTTTTTTGCTCGAACCGGAACGAAAACTGAAACGAAAAAAATAGCGGTTCGAAGCCCTGGTTTTTTCCATAGAATAAAAAAAATGCATCATTCGATAATAAAGTTGGCCTTCAAACGTCCACCAAATCGGAAACAGTTTTTTGGGGGTTAAATTGACATTTCTGTTGATGTGATGCTAGTTTGTACAGGTGGTGATAGATTAGAGTCTTCTGAATCACACGTACAAACAAAGTATACATACAAGGTTTTTCTGTGATAATTATATATAAGTGCGTGTGTTCTAATGACACATGTTTATTTTTCTACGCTGGGAAAGAAACACGCAAATAGCAAATATGCAAATCTATTAATTTCATATCATTAGTGTAATTCCAGTACATCTAACACTGATGATTGTTTTTTTTGTCCTACTGAACTTATTAATGCTCTATAGTCTATACTCTATGATTTAAATAGTATGTACAGTAGAAACCGGTTATAACGACATCGGTTATAACGACGTACCGGTTATAACGACGCAGAATAAAAGTTCTGGCTGAATCCCATATGATTGCCTTTTATAATATACCGTTTATAACGACATCGCTTACAACGAAATACCGGTTTTAACGATTATCTGTTTACAATATTTTCGGAGAATTTTATCGATTTGTACGACGGACCGACTTTTGTTTCAATTTTTTTTAAATACATACGTACATCTGTGTTGCAAACAAACTAAAATTACACAATATTTAAAATAAATATGTACATGTTATAATATCTATAGTCTGTAGGTACCCTACTTTGTATTATTTAATTTAATTTCCAAATAAAAAGTTTTAAATTATGTATTTGATTTTAATTTTTTGTATAATAAAAAATATTGTTTGACATAATACATCATGTTTTGTAGGTTAGGTTTAATTCTAATAAACAGAAAACAGATGTAAATTTCAAATCGTATACGTACATGATTGGTGGAGAGTAACCAATCAGAACACACCTCGTAATATCAAACTATGTTTCCGTAAAATAACGTTGAGTGTCGCTTCTGAATATCATATAGTATTCGTAAATGTTTTATATTTTATTATATTTTATTATTCTCTTAGTTTTATTTTGACGATATCTTCACTCACAGATGGTGAATTTTACAAAATTTCAGTATACTCATGAAATTTTCAGTTTTTCCGATAAATTACCTTAAAAAAAATCGAATTATCGGTTATAACGACCTAAAATTCCGGTCCCTTCGATGTCGTTATAACCGGTTTCTACTATATTTATAATTATTTCGAGTTATTTTTTTTAAATATCATAGTAGAAATGCCCCGAAGGTATTTTAATAGATACCTACAATTTATAAGAAATAGTTATTTGTGTAACTAGGATGTAAAATGACAGTTTTTCGCACGAGAGTGAATGTTTGTTAGTCGAGGCGCTAATCTAGACTAACAATCATTTGAGTGCGAAAAATGCATTTTACGCCCGAGGTGCACACAACATTTATTCTACAAACCTATTATAATCTCTATATATAAAAATGTATGAGGCTTATAGACTCGATAATTACTGAACCGATTTCAATGCGGTTTTCACCAATAGTTAGATAATTTTTCTGTGCATGTTCGTGGCTATTAATATTATATGAAAACCTAAGATTTAACATCAAAAGAATAAAAAAACTCTTTATCAAGTCGTGTTTTGTTTCCATGATGTCGACAAAATATTTAATATAGAATTCTGTATTACATGGCTACTATATTTTTATATAAATGACAGTTGGATGCTGCGACATCATGTAAACAAAACACGTCTTGATTAAGATTTTTTTTTAGTCTGAATCAAAAATAAAGTAAATCTAGATGCAATGAACGATCACAATCAAATTATGAATTATTCACTTTAAATGCTTATAAGAAAGTCAAATTGGTTTATATAAACTATAAAAATACTTTTGTTTAAAACCTTATTTCCCATTATTGACTGTTATTTTAGAATTTTAACCAAAAAAATAATATTTGTGTTGATAATACGAAAAAATTTTACTCTGCATTCAACTGTCAGATATAAAAACAAAAGAAGTATTTTATTTTTATAAATAACATAAATTAAAATATTTTTAAATAACACATATTATGTGGAACATACAAATGTAATGAAAATAACAATATTAGTACTTCATATGCTTACATACATATATGAAAAAATATGTAATAAAAACAAATCATTACATTTCAGTATGTCATTTTTTTTTATTATTTTTCAACAATAATTTTTTTTTCTCACAATTTAGTTCTGTATGTATATAATTTTTTTTTATGAAACTTGTTGCTAAATATGTAAGTGACGTGTGTGAAAATATAATATTTTTTTGTTGCTTGAACCATGTGTTTTATTGGACTTTAACCGTAAATACACCATTCTGCCATAAGAGCCCATGTTAATTTAAAAAAAGAATAACTTTCAAACTATGTTGTAAAACCTTTTGAAATTTTGTATGGGTACTTAAACTTAAGATGTATAAAAGAGTAACTTCTCCAAATTTCAACTATTTCTCGTTAAAATTAGATCCTTAAATCTTAAGTTTTCATAAAATATTAATAGCCGCGAACATGCACAGAAAAATTATCTAACTATTGGTGAAAACCGCATTGAAATCGGTTCAGTAATTATCGGGTCTATAAACGAACATTCATATTTATATAGAAAGATTTAAACATTATCAAATAAAATAAACAGGCGTTTACCTTCTGACGGATGTTTAAACAAGCAATACGCACGAACCCATATATTATGTCATTTCCTAACGCAATTCCATAGAAAACAACACATTTATACATATTATATAGATACTTATACCTATCGATACATACATACATATGTACCTACTAATGTGCGACAATGGTATAGGTACCTACTATACATGAAAGTCAGTGAGATTTGATCCGTGACATAGATTTAACAAATCGCTAATTATGTAATGTGCCGATATTATACTACACTAGATCACTTCTAACATATTAGACATCAGTTATTAAGCATTATTCTACAGGCTGGCTACGAAATCTTACTAGAGTGTCTTAAACTTTTTCTAAAAATCTAGAATATTCATGAAAGCATTCCTGGTACTCATATTCCATATCTAGATGGATAAAATAAATTTGTGATTCAACGTTGACAGCTATATGGGCCATTTGTCATTTCATCAAGAGAACATTTTTAACAATTTTTTTTGGTATAATTTCAGGATAATTTTGTCCGAAAAACGTTTGACAATAAAAACATGGATCTTGAAATAGAAAAAATTGATTCTAAAATCAAAAAAGATCAATCCATATCAATTTTTAACTGGCACGACCAATTTTTTTTTGTTAATTTTAATTTTAGAATCAATTTCCTAAAAAAAATTGGGGGGGGGGGGGGGAAATAAACAGAGCATAAATTATATATAAGAGCATTTTCTATAACTTCAATCTAAAACTACCTATACTATATGTATATTTCATATACATATAGTATAATAACAGTATAATATACTATATGTATATTTCATATACATATAGCACAAGAAAGTAAAAATATGATCATATTCTACTAATTGAGATGAAAATAAAATAAAAAATTATATGACGCCCCTCCCTATTATTCCAAAATTTAAAAAGATATTATTGACTTTAGTATTTGTCGTTGGTAGTCTCACCAAAGCCTCGTTACCAAAATTTTTTCAGATTTTTGAGCCAGTAGTTACAGAGTTTGAGGGGGGGAGGGCAAAATAAAATACTGTTTGAAGACCCCTGTTGGCGCCATTTTTGAGTTAGAAAAAATTTATCATATTCTACAAATAATCATACATCATTAAAAAGTTCATTATTTCTACTTTCAAATAAAAATTTTAAAAGAAACTAGAGCACTTTTAGTAAAACCCTAAAATTTGGGAGCAAGTCGCCATATTTTCTAAACAATTTAATGTATGAAAAATGTTTTTTTACAAAAGTTTCTTACTTTTTTATAATCTTTAAAATTATCTACTTTTGGATATACCGTTCCATTTGATTTTGCTGAGAAACGGGCATGTACCCCTCAAACTACTCCCCAAAAGGGAGTTTTAGGGGGTTGAAAATATTTTACTGAAATTCCCTAGGGCCGATATATATATTAAATTTTTTAACATAAAACTCTATCTTCAATAGTTTAGGCGTAAAACATAGTGGAACACCCGGTATATTTTTGAGACAGCCTGTATTTACATAGTATGTACAACATGACGTTAGCCCAGTATGGCAAAAATACCCCCGACAGTGCCTCCACTGATATAATACACTAAATATTGTTTTTAATGTACTGTGTGTATAAAAGTTACATCATAACATATTGCCAGTGTAAAAATTTTGCGTGCGAAATAAAATACAAAAATATGATTTGTAACATAATAATATGTAAGTACATATGTAGCATAATATGCCGTGTTCTAATCCCATAAATGAAAGGTGATATTTATACCTAATACATAATGTTTTAATAAGAAAAATAATTCATTGAACCAGAACATTTACTAATTACTAATAATGTACACAACATCGATAAGGTAAAGGCAGGGGCGTATTTACCATGGGGCCATGGGGGCTATGGCCTAGGACGGCAGGCTGAGAGGGGCGGCAGATTTTTGTTGTTTAATATAGTATAAAAAGGAAGACAAAAAATGAGTAATGCGACTAAAAAAAAAGTCTTCAAATTTTTATTTCCCTATCTTCCAAACTTTTTAGTTCATAAAACTAGAAATTTCAATCAAGATAACAAAAAAAAGAAAGGTCATCAGTTTTTAATTTATATTATAATTTACATTATTTGTAAAATTTCTCACTTTTCAGTTCATATAGGAATTCTGCCTGTGAAAAATAAATTATATCTTCCCTTGACAAAGGGGCGGCAATTTTTGTTTGCCTAGGGCGGCATTTTTTTTGGCCCAGGGCGGCACTTAACGTAAATACGCTACTGGGTAAAGGCACCAGTTATGGCCGCTATAAGAGTCAGTTTTCGATACTTTTGGATTAATGAGCTTTTGTAATTCTCATGAACTCATGTTACTAATAAATCAAGTAACTCTTTATTTAATCAATTTAAGTACCAAAGTCTGTAAATATAGTTTGTTTTTTAAATTATAGCCTTTTATTTTGTGTATGTTTTTTCTCCAGTAATGGATAAAGTGAAACCAGTAATGAGCATTACATAAGTTAACACTTTCTTACATTACAGTAATAATTATATTCTGTGATTTTATATCAAACGTTTTTATAATGACTTTTCAGTTTAAATAAAATGGCTTCTTATTTTATTTGATATTTCAACAATTTAAAAACGTTTAAATGAAATTAAAATAATTATTTTTTTATCAATTTATAAAAGATAGAAACAAAGAAAATAACGTTCTCTACAACTTTTATTATAAACATTTTTTCTGTTATGAACCATTTGAAATAAAATTAAAATAAATGATAATTTTCTTACACATTTTTTTTTTAAATATATGATTACAACAAAAAATGTTTTTGATTAAAGTTATAGAAAATGCTCTCATCTATAATTTATGTTCTGTTCATTTTTCCCCAAAAAAAATTTTTTTAATGAAATAATCGATTTTCTTTAATTTTTGAATTTTTCAATAATACGGTATTAGAAAAAAATGTTTTAGGTACAAATAATGTTTGACAAAACATTTTTTTTAAACAGAAAAATTATTATAACGATTCATAATAAAAATTTCGAAATAAAATCACATAATAGTGTTAAAATATATATCAAACATTAACAAATACAACAATTAATCTAATGTAATTTATTTTATATTCAATTTCTAAGCAGAAAGTGATAACTTATGAAATTTCTTCTGTATCATGATGTATAAAAAAGTCTTGTGCCGACCACGGCAGTTTATTACTCTTATGAACATAAGTTTACGTAAATCTCATAAAAACATATTTTATAATAGAAATAACACCATTTTGTTTTATTGCAAACAATTGAATTCGAAACAATTGCGTGTAGGTATTATAATAAATGCATTTTTAATAAATACAATTAATTATGAAACTCGTAAATAGAATAATTTATTAGCTAAAATATAATTTAACATGAGTTAAGCCAAGCTGAAAATAAACAAACAAACAATAAAAAAAACTTCAAAACAATGGAGTATAAAAATTTTAATTTAACCTTACACTATATGTTTTTTTGGAGACAGTAAAAAACAGTTTGAGAAAAATAAGAATAAGATTCATCTAAATTTGAAATCGCGTTTCTGAAAAAGGGGTATTGACGGACAGACAGATGGACAACAAAGTGATCTAATATACCGGGTGTTCCAGACCACCCGTCCATTATGTTTTACGTCTAAAGTATTGAAGATAGAGTTTTATGATAAAAAATTTACTATATAGGTAAATTGACCCTGAAGAATTTCAGGAAAATATTTTCAACCCCCTAAAACTCCTCCTTGGTGGGTAGTTTGAGGGGTACATGCCCGTTTCTCAGCAAAATAAAATGGAACGGTATATCCAAAAGTAGATGATTTTAAAGATCATAAAAAATAAGAAACTTTTGTAAAAAATAATTCTTCATACATTCAATTGTTTAGAAAATATGGCGACTTGTTTCCAAATTTTAGGGTTTTAGTAAAAGTGCACTAATTTCGTTAAATATTAATGAAATATTATTTTAAAAATTTTATTTGACAGTAGAAATAACGAACTTTTTAATGAAATATGATTATTTAAAATTTTGATAAATTTAAAGTGTCATACGCGACATATCAAAAATGCAAAACTTCAATTGGGGATAATTCAAAAATATTAAATGGAATGATGTATCAATTAGTACTTTATCTTAAAAAATACATTTAAATTAACAACTTTTGTTAAGAAAATTTTGAATTAAAAATTTTTTTTTTTTGATCAATCGGTCCAGAAAAACGGTTCGATGGATCAATTTCAAAATTTACAAGACTGTTGGGGGTACATTAAGTTGTAAAAATACCTGGCAACATTAGTCTTCCCATCAATATTTGTAAAGTAGCGATAGATTTACTAAAACACCATAAAAAGTATTTTTTTGTACTTTTTCAAAATCATGGTGAAGGTAAAAAAATGTTTTTTCTAATTAATTAAGTTATGAAAGTTTTTAAAACTGCCCTTAAATTTACTGTTTAATAATTAGTTGCTGATATATTGATGATTGAAGACAAAATAATCATTTTTCATTTAAAGTCAGATATCTCGGCAAAAAAAATTGAAAGGGACCAAAACAAAACAAATTAAATAAACAAGTTAACTGACAAATGCATTGGTTTAACTGAAAAAAAATTTCCCGAGCCCGCGGATCCTAAAAAAAATAGGAAAAATTTTATGTCCCACTATTTTTTATGATTGCGTGATAACCGTAACTCGAAAAAAAATTATGCTAAAAAATCTCAAAACTAGAAACTTGAAGCTTTAAAATTATTTTTGTTTTATTTGGATACGACCATTTTTCACAAAGATACAGTTCTTAAAAAAACACTTTTATTTTTTATGTGTAGCTGTGTTATTAACTACCTTTGGTGATATTAGCACGAGGAAGCACTAAGCATTTACTTCACAGATGTTTTCTTGTAATCAGTTATATTTACAATAAAATCCACTGAACTGTTGTGAAATGAATGATAAAGGGTTAATTAGTAACTATTATGAATTAATAATACACATTGTAGAATTAATATTGATATAATAACATTAATTAATTTATTCTAATTGCTTATTTTAATTATCATCGCCATTGGGATAAAATTGAAATACAAAGATAAACATCTCTATGAAGATGATTTTAATTACCATAAATTAAAAGATTTACTTTGGGAAACTTAGATTTTAATCGTAATGAAATAACAGTATAATTTTTACAATTAATTTAATTTTAACTGAAAATAAATAGACGTTAGTTGGAATTTTCACTAATTGTACCAAAAATTATACAATTACAAACATGTACGCACAGTTTTACAAGGGGAATGGTTTGGTTTGATTAGGTTAGGTTAGGTCAGGTTAGGTTAGGTTAGGTTAGGTACTGTCCCTTAGATGTGCACAAATAAAAAAATTCGAGCAAGACATACACGAGTGTATGCCATAATAGTAGAGGGAATAGAGACAAAAAAGTGATGCATTCGGGAAGTTAGATTTTTTTTGATTTTCTCTTTATATGTTCGAAGATGAGTTGAAAATCAAAAATTTAGAAAAATCGGCCAGTGCGCCCCACGAAAATTGCATAATTGTGCATTTTTGATACATTTCGAGTATATCGCTACACTGTTTTTGAAATATCTCCGATTCTATAGGTCGTAGGAAAATTAAAAAAATATTAAAATACTTATAAGTTAATAGTCTATAGAACTGTAAATGTAGCGTTACTTTTCAAACGCATCATAACCTCAAAAATAAAAAAATTGTCGAAAAATTTTTTTATCACTTTTTTTATATACGAGATAAAATTTTCAAAAATAAAATTTGATTTTAACACCCACAATCGGCAATTTTTGAAAAAAATAGAAAAGCTCGCCATTTAATGAGAAAACGTCCAAAGCCCCAGTACCAATTTTCAGATTTTTTAAGCCAGTAGTTAGAGGGGGGGAGGGGATAAAATACTGCTTTCAGCCATTTTAAAAAATAGTATCAAATTCTACTGATTGAGACCTACATTTTGATACCTCACACGTCTTGGTATACAATTTTTTTATTTTTTTTGGATTTGCTTTAAAGCCCCCTGCAGGCACCATTTTTGATTTAGAAAAAAATTAGAAAAAGTGTCAAATTCCGTAACTTACTAGTATTAAATATGGTATATTAAATTGTTTTTTCTAATAAAAATCACCTTTTTAGGTTTCCGTAGAAAACTAGGAAACCTTATAGTTTCGCCATGTCCGTCCGTCCGTCCTCAAAAATTTTAAGCCGATTAAGATGAAATTTGGTATACATACGAAGACTGATAACCCAAAAACAGAAATGATAATATTTTTGAAAAAAAAAATTTTTTGGACCCCCATTCCATATATTGAAAAGTATTTTCAAAAAAAATTTTTCACTTAATACATTAAGTGGGATGTCGTTAGATAGGTCTCCTAAAATGCAATAAAAAATGTAATATGACATTTTGATTTTAACCCTTCAGTCACGATATATTTGCGTTCAAAGTCGTGATAAAAGCGTCCCCCCCACCCTAATTTCTAAACTATCAATTTAAAAAATCTGAAAAAATTCATGAATGTAGCTTTTTATTAGTAATTCCACTGAAAATTATAACGAACACTGTCAAAATTATTTTGGACCCCCCTCCCATAGACTGAAAAGTGAACTCACAATTTTTTTTTCACTTAACCCATTGAGTGGGTAGTCATTGGATAGGTCTCCTAAAATGCAACAAATAATGTTATATGATCTTTTGATTTTAACCCTTCAGTCAAAATATATTTGCATTTAAATGTCGTTATCAGAGCGTCCCCCCCCACCCTAATTTCTAAACTATCTATTCAAAAAATCTGAAAAAAATTCAGAATGTAGCTTTGAGTTAGTACTTTCACTGAAAATTATAACGAACACTATCAAAATTATTTTGGACCCCCTCCCATAGACTGAAAATTGTTCTCAATTTTTTTCACTTAACCCATTGAGTGGGGTATCTTTAGATAGGTCTCCTAAAATGCAACAAAAAATGTTATATGACCTTTTGATTTTAACCCTTCAGTCACGATATATTTGCATTTAAATGTCGTTATCAGAGCGTCCGTTGAAATAATTCTTGTTTATAAATCGTAATGACTACGGAAACCTATCATGTGCGTGCCCAACACGCACTTGGCCATTTTATTTTATTTATCGTATCTGCATTGTAGGCTGAATTACTAGACTATATTGTTGTATCTGCAGTTTATTAAGCTTTACTTTGCCCCTCGTCTAAATGCTTAGTTTCGAGACAACCTGTATAGTTTAATAACCTTGAGAAATTATAAAGTATTTGTTTTTAACAGCCATGTCAGAATATATGTTAAACAAATGAATGTAGACATATAAAAACGAATTGTAAAATGTATAAATAATTAACAAGAAGAAAGGTCGGTAATACTGACATCTGTAAAATATAAATTATTCTTGTGTCACATCCGTACACTGCACATTCCTTTTAGCAACAAGAAGAATGCAATAGGTATAAAAAATAACAAAGCGAAAATAAATTATTTTAAAAGATGACGCATAAATGCGAATCATAACGAGAATAAATAATTCGCATTTTTATTGTTTTATAATGATTTAATGAAACTTAAATTGGGAAAAACCAACTAATACATTTTAGTGTTCCATTGAGAAATAGGAAAAACCGAAAGGGTTCCGTACCCATTCTCACTTGACAATACGTATCAAGAGTTATTTCATGTCGACTAAAGATTAAGTATGTATACAATTTGCTTATGTCAAATAATCCGCAACTAAAAATACTAATCGACGGGGCCGAGCGTTTTTCCACAAAATAATTACCTGAATTTTAAACATCGTGAAAGCTGAACGTATTTTTTAATCTTAATCTTGAGATTGCTTTATATCTGGAAAACTATGGATTTTTAGGGAAAATATTTGGTACTAAAGTTTCAGGATTGAGAAGGGCAAAATCAATGGAGGTAACAATTTTGACCTTGAGTGGAGGTTTGAAGGTCATTTTGGGGTCAGAAAAATTTTTTCATACGAAACCTATTTATTTTTTTTAAATTCGTATTTTGCAGAAAAAAAGAAACAACTTTTGTCTGAAAAATTTTATAAGAAGTTTCAATGTTACATTTTTATTTTATTTTGTTCCATTAAAAAAATTTTTTTTATTTAAAAAATGATGAAATTATAAAAGTATTACTTTTTTAAACTGCATTTTGTCTCAAACATCTAAGGTAATAATTTAAAATTTTTGATAACAAAAAAAATTTTTGGTGTAAAAAAAAATTACGTTAAAATTAAAGTTTTTTTTTAAATTTCAGACAAAAGTTATTTCTATTTTTCTGCAAAATACAAATCTGCAAAAAAATAACTAAGTTTCCATTTTAAAAAAAATTGTTGACCCCAAAATGACCTTAAAACCTCCACTCAAGGTCAAAATTATTACCTTCATTAGGTTTGCCCCGCCAAATCCTAAAACTTTTGTACCCAACATTTTCCGTAAAAAGATTTAGTTTTCCAACTATTGTGATAAATTAACAACATTATCAATACTGAAGTTTTTAACTTTAAATTAATTGTGAAAATTAATGTGTTCAAAAAAAATTTTTCTTTGAATATACACTCACGGAAAAATTTAAAGGACCACTTTTATTTTTCGAAAAAATTGCTCATTTTCAAAATAATGCCGATAGGTCAAATATGATCCGTTTTCCACTTATAGGGTACGAAAATTGAAGGAAATTTTATCATCTTCTCGAATTTAGGGGTATTTTTGTGTTATTAAACTTATTTTTGTGACCAAATCGCGGTTTAATAAAAAATAAAAAAATTGATTTTTTTTCGCAATTTTGAAAGATGCCCACGGGGATGTTAAAATTTTTTTCTAAAATTTCAAGATAACTGTGAAATTTGAAAAAGCGTTTTAAAGCTGAAAAAATTTCCTACAAAACAGTTATCTTGAAATTTTAGAAAAAAATTTTAACATCCCCGTGGGCATCTTTCAAAATTGCGAAAAAAAATCAATTTTTTTATTTTTTATTAAACCGCGATTTGGTCACAAAAATAAGTTTAATAACACAAAAATACTCCTAAATTCGAAAAGATGATAAAATTTCCTTCAATTTTCGTACCCTGTAAGAGAAAAACAGATCATATTTGATCTATCGGCATTACTTTGAAAATGAGCAATTTTTTCGAAAAATAAAAGTGGTCCTTTAATTTTTTCCGTGAGTGTATTTAACCAAAAATTGTTTTTTATGATAGATTACTTCTTATTATACACGTTACTACAGTCAACAAAATAAAGTGAAAAATGGACTTAGGCCACTTTCAAAATAAACGCCTCAACTGTATTTTTCAAAAATCCTAAACAATAATTCCGTAGTCCACGCGAGCGAAGCTAGTCTATTAGAAAACGAGATAATGTATAATGTGATGTTGATAGCAAAATACAATAAATATTCAATATAATGTATATTATCAAACTAAAATCTAGTATTTTTTCCGAAATTTTTGTCAATTAGAAAGAAAAAAATTGACACACACGCGTACACTTCAACGCGCGCGCCTTGTACAATAAATGTAGAGCAAATTTGTGCTTCGAGGCTTCAAATAGCAATCACTTGTCAACTGTAGAAGACCTACTGTTGCTGACCCTCCCCCTTCTCTTCCTATTTGACACCTGCCGCAGATTCGCAAGGTAACGGTCGAAATTGAAATTTTAATATACCTGGTCCAGTTAACTGGAATTCAAGGGCCCGGTTGATTTTTTTTCATTAAAACGATTTCACTATATAAATACTATTACTAAATACGTTTTATATTTCATAGACTATTATACATGCTAAAATTAAAATGAAACGTGAATTTCTCGGTTTCTTAGACGAGATTGCTTTACAACTTTATATCAATGGTTCCCAAACTGCAGTCCTCGGCTCCCTTGGCGGTATTGGGGAGATCAAAGGGAGCTCTGGTGGCTCTGGGTGTAGTTGGGGAGCCCCGGAAATACAAAAGGGGGCCTTTTTAATATTATAAAATGTTATAAAACCCTTTATTACACAATGTACATTTCTAATTTGTTTCATTGTTTGATTCATGAAAGTGACACTAGGTACTTCATAATCCTTAATATATATAAAGCTCAACGTCTCTCTGTCTGTCTGTCTGTCTGTCTGTCTGTCTGTCTGTCTGTCTGTCTGTCTGTCTGTCTGTCTGTCCGTTAGTTGCCTTATCACTCGAGAACCACTTATCCGATTTACGAGTTTTTTTTTTTAATTCATAGGTACGTTCTCTGGCCAGGTTATAGGCTATATTTTTTTACGTTAGGTAACATAACAACAAAGCAGTGACGATAATAGTAAATCAAGTCGGAAAAAATTTTGCCGTCGGCGCGCTGTTTTGTAATACGCTGCCTAAACCGTTCAATATAGAACAAAATAATGTATTAAAGAATTGTGTAGAATCAAAAGTTCTACAATTAAGTCAGCGACACGATATGTCTAACTTTTATATTTAAGCCACAATGACTGCTTTTATGTTACAAAAAAAACATAAAATATTTGGGTTTTGTTTACATGGACTTATGACCTGCAAAACATTAATCCTTATCGAAATAAATGATTTCATCGTCATAAGTACTTAATGTAGATATAGTTTGCCATTTACAGCATCCAATTTGGTCGTATAGTTTAGAAAATATCTTAAAATATATTTATAAAGGTAACATTTTAAATGTATGGTGTCGTGCCGCATCGAAGCGATGTACATCAGACTGGATTCGCTTACGTTCGGTAGATATTCGGAGTCCCTCGGCTGACGTTTGAGTTAATTTTGTTTTCAATAATTAACATTTAAATTTAAACAGAACACAAATTATTTGTACTTTTTTCTTCTGATTCGTTTTTGTTAGGTAATTTAGGTATTGATAAATTATTATTACAATAATAACTAATCGTGTTTGTACTTAATTAATTAAACTATATTTTTCAAAAATCCTAAACAATAATTCCGTAGTCTACGCGAGCGAAGCCGCGTGGGCCCAGCTAGTGTACCATAAATACCAAAACATAACCAAAAAGGTTATACCGGGGAAACTTTATTTCAGGGCTTTGAAACGTTATTTTTTTCGTTTCGGTTTTCGTTCCGGTTCGAGCAAAATAATATATTTCGGTTAGGTTCCGGTTTTCGTTACGCAAAAAATAACGGTTTTTTCGGTTTTCGGTTCAGCTCCGAGTGATTAATTTAAAAAAAAATTATCTGTATTAAAAAAAAATGTTCTACCATAATTTAGAATATTTTATGGTACTTGTATGATAGTCCGAACGACAATTGAAGTGGGAAATAAGATCATGTTAACGCGCGTATTTCAACATGTACTGAACCGTAAAAACCGATATTTTTATTTCGGTTCTGTTCCGGTTCGAAGCCCTGCTTTATTTGTAGTTTTTGGTGTTTTTTTGCCGTTTTTAATTATGCTTTTAAAAATAAAAATTAGGTGTACAACAAAGTCAGTTTCGCTTTGTCTGACAAACTTTAATAACAAGTATTGAATTATCTCATTTATCCGGAATTTCAACAGTATATTTCCATTCTTCATTTTTTACAATCAGCCAATCCAAAATGTTAGTTTTTTAACAATAATTCATTAAAAAACACGATTTCTTATTGGTACCACTAATTATAATTATGATTTTATATTTTTATGGCTTTATATATTACTAGTATCGCCTATTTGACATTTAAAAAATATTTTACCCTGTTACTCGATAAGCTAGTTTTTTGCAGTCAGCTCTTGCTCTAATAGTAAAATTTCTCCAGATCTTTACAATCTATTTTATCATTAATATGAAAGAATTACGAAATTGTCTTCTGTTTTAAGAATACTGAATCAAATACTAATATTTCTTTAAAAACTGAGTGATTGTTATGTAATATTTTCTCTGTGTAGGATATACATATTATTAGTGATGTCAAGGTGAAAAGTTATCATTGAAAAGTTTCATAACTTTTTAATTTCACTGAGTTTTCACTCGCCTGTGAAAATTTTTAAATTTTTGTTCGTACGTTTTTTTGAATTTAACTAAAGTAATATAAAACAACACGCAAATTTTAAAAAATAACAATATATTTTTAAATTAGTTTTGGATATGATTGATTCTTATATTGTGATCAAGAATACAAAGTATACAAAATTTCAAGACAATTGGACTTCGAGAAGTGGGTGAAAAATTGGTTACAAGTTTTGATCGAAACGGACAAACAATCCAAATTAATAAAATTTACAAAAAATAAATAAATTATGTGTTACATTATAATTTAACTACAATAGCAATCTGAACTATTCTTTTCCTTTCCAGTGTTTTTCTAAAATTGAAAATAACTATAACCTTTCTATGTATTTGAAATACGTTGACAAATTTTAGATAGAGAAAATAATGCTAATTTTTGCTTAATTTCAAATAACTCTAGAAAAAATTGCAAATAAAATATAAAAAAGTACTTTTAGTAAAAAAAAAACTATTACCTTTCTGTTTAAGAACATACGTTGAAAAATTTATGTATCTAAAATGTTTCTTTTTTAAGTTCTATTTTCTCCATGTTTTTATAAAAATATCTATCATTTTTGGCTATCGTCCAACCAGATTCTGTGCAAGTCGGTAAGGTTTAAAAAATGTGTACCTTTCTACATACAGGGTGTCTAAATATCAGGGTACAGTATGGGGATCTCGGAAATTATAAGATATAGAGATTCGGTTAAATGAGAGAAAAGTTACCATTAAAAGGGGACAGTTCAATGGTGTATTTACATTTCACAAAAATTTCATAGCCTACTAGATATTAGCCAAAAACCATTTTAGTCCGAATTTTTCCATCGTGAATATTTCTTAAGCGACTTGAAATTTGAAAAAATGTTTCAAATAAATGCTGTAGGGTTTAGTATTGTCTATTTAGAAATATTTTTTTAATTTTCAGAGATCTCATAGTTTTTGAGATATGAGACTAACTTATGTTTTCTTAAATAGAAGCAATATGAAATTTTGTAATTTTTGAACAGAAGATTTTATTACCTCTTCAATGATATGCAACTTGATGCACTTACTTTTCAAAATATCTCAAAAAATGATCAAAAAGTATGTTTTATTTATTTAAAATAACATTTAAAACAACTCGTTAAGTTAAACGCGCTGCTGACGCGCCCGGTTGCAAGATTTTGAAGGCTGATTATAATAAAAAGGGTTATTACTTAGTATACAGCTTACAAATAAATTTTCAGATTTTATAAAGTAGTTGCGACATTTTTACAAAAATAAAGCCGCCCCTGCGCCAAACGCTAGCGAAACTAGCTGATTGACGGCAGGCTGTATCTCTACACCATAAATGTGACGTAATATCAAATAATTCGGGCAAGACATACACGAGTGTATGCCATAAGGGTTCCGAAGTACGTACTACGTGAAATGTTTGGAACCACTTACAGGTGCATTTTAAAGTTAAAGTTAAAATATAAAAAAGTGTCAAGTTCTACTAATTGAGATCTATATTTTGACATACCACATGCCTAGATATAAAAAAAAAAAAATTATGACGCCCCTCCCTATAATTCCAAAGTTTAAAATTATATTGTTGACTTAAGTATTTGTCGTTGGTAGTCCCACCAAAACCTCGTTACCAAATTTTTTTCAGATTTTTTGAGCCGGTAGTTACTGAGTTAGAGGGGGGGGGACAGAATAAAATACTGCTTTTTGCCCCCTACAGGCGCCATTTTTGAGTTAGAAAAAAAATAAAAAATAGGGGCATATTCTACTAATTGAGACGTAAATTTTGACGTGCCACACGTCTTAGTATACAATTTGTTTGTTTTTTTTGGATTTGCTTTAAAGTCCCCTACAGGCACCATTTTTGATTTAGAAAAAAAATAAAAAAAGGGTCAAATTCCGCTTGTTCGGTTATACATTTCAACGTGCCACATGCCTTGGTATAAAAAAAATATTTTTTTTTACCTAGCTTTAGCTCCTTATTGCCCCCCCCTGAAAAATTATTTATTCAATAAATTTGTACATATTTTACTAGAGGGTGTCATTTTACATGTTCAGTAAAAATTTCAAGTTTCTAGCTTATATAGTTTACGAACTATTTAGCTTTGAGTGAAAAGGACGGACGGACGGACGGACGACAAAGCGATATTAATAGGGTTTCTTCGGAACCCTAAAAATCAGTTTTTATAAAGTAGTTGCAATTTTTGTCGCTCACCACTCGGACTATAACTGCTAACTTCACATAGGATATTTTACAATACATTAGTTAAGTTACCCATCATAAGTCAGGGGTTAATTAAAGGGAAAAACAAGACAGTGTAAATCAATATAAATTATTTAAAAATCTTAACAAAAAATAAAAAAACTTTCAGTAACTACTTAATAGTTTCTAAAAGCTTTTTAATTCTCTAATAAACTTTAGGAATTTAAAAACTGCTGCTTGGTATTTTTATTTTTTACTTCTTCGAAGTGGAGATAAATGCAGAAACGTTTAAAAAATATGTATGTATAATGTATACAGAAAAAAAGTCAACATCTATGAAGTCACTCAGTCTTGTGGTTTAGATGTATTATTAGTTTACTGAGTCAGAAACCACACTTAAGTAGATGTCTATTAGATTACATAAGCAAATAAGTAACAGAAAAATGATGTAATTTTACACTAAAGGTTGTTTTGAACGAAAATCCATTGTTGAACCCAATAAACCCAATTTTATACATTTTTGTCGTTTGTTACCTAGTGAACGACAAAAAACGTCTTCTATAAGTTCGAACAATTTAAGGAGGTATTCTAGTTTAGGGGTACAAATTTTGGGTGTTTTTTAAAATTCGATTGATATTTTAACAATACAAAAAAAAATTTTAAAAATAAAAATTTTGAAATTGAAAAAATTACAGGCTGGTAAAGTGGGGGAGTGAAAAATAAGGGTGCGTCTTTCTTGACATAATTCCAACCCTTCTAGTGATCCGAAAAAGAAAAGAAAAAAGATTCTTAATTAGTAAGAATGTCGTTATCGTCTGAACTACGGAAATAAAAAAATAATTTTTTTTCACAAAATGGCGGCTGTTTGAAAAAAAAGTGATTTTTTGCCCTTTTTTACATAATTATAGTTCCAACAATATAGGGATATATAATGAAGGTCCACACCAAATTTCAAGTTAATCTGTTTATTAGAACTTGAGAAATCCCGTCAGACGTATTAGAAAAAGTAGTTTCGAGAAAAACGCGTTTAAAGTCTGTACTTACATTTCGATTCCTGCTCCATACATTGGACCTTCTTCTTTTTTTATAGCTATAACTCTGTAAATATTTGAAATTTTAAAAATTCCTTTGAAGGACATATTTTTGAAGATCTAATCTTTAAAAATATGGAAGAAAAAAAATCGATATTTTCAAAATTCTAGACTAGAATACCCCCTTAAGTCCGAATTCCATCGAAAGAGAAGTTGTTTTCCTCACTTCTTACTGTCTTTTCATTGAGCATGCGCAAACGGTGAGAAAATAATTATTAAAGTGGTTTCATAATAATTATATAAAATGGCCAAGTGCGTGTTGGGCACGCACATGATAGGTTTCCGTAGTCATTACGATTTATAAACAAGAATTATTTCAACGGACGCTCTGATAACGACATTTAAATGCAAATATATCGTGACTGAAGAGTTAAAATCAAAAGGTCATATAACATTTTTTGTTGCATTTTAGGAGACCTATCTAAAGATACCCCACTCAATGGGTTAAGTGAAAAAAAATTTGAGAACAATTTTCAGTCTATGGGAGGGGGTCCAAAATAATTTTGACAGTGTTCGTTATAATTTTCAGTGAAAGTACTAACTCAAAGCTACATTCTGAATTTTTTTCAGATTTTTTGAATAGATAGTTTAGAAATTAGGATGGGGGGGACGCTTTTATCACGACTTTGAACGCAATTATATCGTGACTGAAGGGTTAAAATCAAAATGTCATATTGCATTTTTTATTGCATTTTAGGAGACCTATCTAAAGACTCCCCACTTAATGGATTAAGTGAATTTTTTTTTTTGAAAATACTTTTCAGTCTATGGAAAGGGGGTCCGAAAAAATTTTTTTTTCAAAAATATTATCATTTCTGTTTTTGGGTTATCAGTCTTCGTCTGTATACCAAATTTCATCTTAATCGGCTTAAAATTTTTGAGGACGGACGGACGGACATGGCGAAACTATAAGGTTTCCTAGTTTTCTACGGAAACTTAATAAACGAAAATATACGTACAACATTATTAAACAGACGAAAAAAAAACAATATGTAATCAAATGTCTACATTAGTATTCAAATAAAACTCAAATATAGTCAATATATCTTTTTCTGAAGACAAATGTTGAACTGTCAGTTAACTTTTAAATTTTACCACCAGAGTGTCACGTGGTTTATGTTAGAGCAAAATTTTTTTATGGTATTTTGAACTGATGTCTCAAAACACGTTTTTTTAGAACACTGAATATTTCGGGGGGGAGGGGGGGTGTCATGCGCGGCCCTTGGTAAATTGGATTTATGCTATGCGGTCCAAAAGGTTTAAAAGGTTGGACACCTATGGCTTAGAACTTATAAGAGTTCTACTGAAATACTTCAATCAAATTAGTGTTATTCTCCTTAATTTCAAATAATATATTATAATTTCAATAGTGGTGTAATGTAGAAACATAATTTAAATTTGTTATAAATATGCAGATATTTCAATACTACAAGTAACTAAAATAATTGTCAAAGTTACTACATATCATGGTTCATTAATTTTTTCACAATATAATTATATTATTTGTTTGTAAAAAAAAACGATTACAACATTAAATTTATTATTACAACAAATCCAATACATATTAACTTCAATTTATAGTTCAGAAAGTTTAATAATGTATCTATATTTATTAAAATAATCTACCTTAAACCGATGGAGTCATTTTTTTTAAATTTTTATGACATTTAGAATTTAAGTTACTTTTTTTCGTGCATTTTGTGTATAAAAAAAAATCTGAAAAAAATGGCTCCATACTTAATTTTTAAATAATATTTTTGAATTTTTTAGATCCATCATGCAGACAGTGAGGTGTCATTTTTTCAACAGGCCCTAGGCTTCCAAAATTTCATATAGGTATATTTTATTTTTTATAAAAGTTATTATATTTTAAACATCAATGATCAATAAATAACATGCAATTTTTATTTTCTTAAATTAATTTTGTATACCCTAAAAATCCTAAAAAATCGTTCATTTTCGATGCTTCCACGTAGATGTGACTCCTAAAAAATGAAATTATAAATCCATTTATATCCAGTATTATAAAAAAATGAATTAAAAAGAATTTAACTTATTTCTCATTTTAATGTTCTGTATTATAAACGAGCTAGCAAAATGTGCTAGCTTGCAAGCACTTCCAAATAAGGTTTCAAACATATCTGACAGTTCTCTTGAAGTTTCATGAAATGTTTGAAAATTTTCACGCACGCGTGGTATAGTAGAGGGAAATTAGCATTTTGAAGGTGATGCATTTGGGAGGTTGGATTTTTTTGGATTTTCTCATATGTTCGAAAATGATTTTAAAAAATCGGCCATGTGCTTCCCGAGAAAATTGCATAATTTTTGATACATTTCGAGTGTATCGCTACACTGTTTTTGAAATATCTCCGGTCCTATAGGTCGTAGGAAAATAAAAAAAATATTAAAATACTTATAAGTTAATAGACTATAGAACTGCATAGGTAGCGTTACTTTTCAAACGCATCATAACCTCAAAAATAAAAAAATTGTCGAAAAACCTTTTTTATCACTAATAGTGCAATAATTAACGTAAAAATAAAGGGATTTTTACGAAAATAAGAGGAAATATGTATTTTTATGTTATAAATACATATATACATATATATTTTTATAAATACATGATAAAATTTTCAAAAATAAAATTTTATTTTTACACCCACAATCGGCCATTTTTGAAAAAACTATTCATTACTTTATATGTCTCTACTAGTATGTAATAAAACAGTGGTGATATTATGAAAATTATTATGTACGGTCAAAGTCTCCAACTGTGTTACAAAAGTGTTCCAAATAAACCTATTAACTAATTAATAAAAAAAAAATCAATATTGAAAAAAAAAATAATACACATTAATGAACATTTTTAAGAAAATAAACAAATTTACAAATTGAATGAAAACAAGTTATTTTAATAATTTCCTACAAATACATTACTACATTATTTACGTTCCTATTTTTAAAACATAAGCGATAATTAAATTACATACGCATATATGTATACTTATTTACACGAATATATTCTGAATTGTGTGTAAACTTTTAAGGTAAATACACTCGTGAAAAAATGTACCCAAAAATAACAAGAATATTTTTTGTTCAAGCCATTAAATATGTCGAGACGATGTTTTTCTTTTTTTTTCGTTTTAATGAATTCCAAAAATAATCCCGTTTAAAATTAACATTCTGTAGGAACGGAATTACAAGAGAGTAATGCACTTTATTCAGTGAAGTACATTCAGAGGTATTTAGTTACAGTGGAGGCGAATGAAAATGGAAAAAGGGAATTTTTAATTCTACACCGTTTGACTGCTATATGACTTTATATCTGACTTAAACCTAGTCGGCGAGACTAGATTAAAAAATATCGTCCCGACTTTTCATTTTATCCAAAGGGGCGAAATTTTCAAATTACTTATATGTTCCACCTTAATTTTGTTAACGAGAATTTTTTTTAAATTTAATAGAAACTAGAGTAGATTTACAGGTGGGGGTAGGGCGATAAAAAGTATATTTTTGTGAATTTTGTGTCATATAATCTTCTACACGAACCAAACTCGGTAAAAAAGTTAAGTTGACAAAACATTTTTTTGTCAACTATTTTCTATCCAGAATTCACATTTTTTTAATTTATCCAAAATATGCGTTGCTAACTTCACACTTGTATCTTCTATTTTTAGATTATTTTTATAAGTATGTAGATTTCAGTTTTGGTTTCAGTTGAACGACTTAATAATTAAGTAAGTTCCCATACAAATAGTATAAATTTGTAGTTTCTACAATTTTTAATATTTAGGTTATGTTACTTTACTTCGTAATATAGATTTTTCTACTTCAACATAAAAAAAATCCCTGCGTATATCTACCTATATTATATTAGCTTCTACAAATGAATTCATAAATCTTCAAGATAGGCTATAAAGCGTCCATTTAATAGACCAATTTCAAATATTAGACGATTAAATGGAGTGTCGGGGCTATTTAGAAAATAAATAAACTGAAATAATTAAATCACTTAATTATAATAATTGAAATTATATCACAGCATCAGTAATATTTATTCGAATTGCTTTTAAAGTCGATATTGATTTAAATTCATTTACTTAATTAAAAACTTTTAAAATTAGGTAAGTAGCCCGCGCCGGTCCGAAACTATTTTTTTTCGGCCCGGTCCAATCCGATCCGAATTATACGATTTATAATAAGGCCAGGACGCAGCCAGGTCTGGTTTATACTAAGGTCCGATCCGACCCGGTCCAAACATAACAAACAAAAACTAAGCCCAGTCTAATCCGATCCGAAATTCGGGTCGGACCATTCCGATCCGGTCCGACCCGAACTGATCTAAGAAAATTGTATTGTATTACAATACAATTTTCTTTTGAAAGTTCATATAATAAATAAGGTATAGATATTAAAAAGGAAATTTATAATATAAAAACATTGAATAAATGATTAATTAATTTAACAACTATTAAAAGTACAAGTTTTGTTTTGAGAAAATAATATTGTTTCCTCGCAATATCGAAAATACGAGAAGCTTTGTGATCGTTTCAGATTGAGACAAAAAAAATGTTCTCTGAATTCAAAATTTTAAATTGATCTATCCGTTTCACGTCAAGGTGATCTGGTTTATAATTAGAAAAGGAAACCGATTTTTTATATTTATTTGAATTTTTAAAGTTTTTTATTGAATTGAAAATTTAAACTTGAAACTATTGACCTGTTTCTTTAATCTCGTTATTACCAAGCTTTCCATTGTTTATTTTATTTTTTGCTTCCTCGCAATATCGAAGATACGAGAAGCTTTGTGATCGTTTCAGATTGAGAATTTTTTTTTTAATTGATCTTTTCGTTTCACGTCAAGACAAACACTTTTCGTTCCGTATCTGCCTGTCTGTCCGTCCGTGCGTGTGTCCGTCTGTCCCCTGAATCCTTGTCACACGCATAACTCATGAACCACCGAACCGATATTAATGAAACTTGGTCGGATGGTTGGGTCTGTCTTGAGGACCGTCCCATTTCAAAATCATCAAAATCGTGTGTAATCTTCATGTTTGTAAGTCTCGCCGTTTTGGCTGTAGAGCGTTCACATATACACAGACACACACAGACGTCATTGAGATAATGGTCGTACGTGATTCAGGGACCCTCAAAACGTGTAATTCCGTTAAAATCTCGAGTTCGAATGATCACTATAATTTATTATACAGTACATTTCATGTATGTATTAAAAAGTACTATGATATCATAGCTTTTTTCACTCTAGATGTTATCTACAATTAAAAGAAATAATATATACAATTAAATGATTTTTAATATTATACCATTTAATCTTGCAAACATGAAGACCATGAACGTTATTTTTATACCAGCATACTACAGTGGTTACTGCCCCCATTAATTAATTAATATATATGTCTACTTTTTCTCAGTTAAACAATCTCAAGGATTTTTTAATATATTAATTAAAGTACAACTACTGTCACACGTTTAAATCAAGTATATGACCCATAAATAATACTTTTTGTTATAAATAAACGTATCTATAACAAAATATCATTAAATAAATCTAAAAAAATTATTATTATGTACAGTCGCCTGCAGAACTCGTCTGGCACCCTAAAGGCTAGAATCGCTTACAACAGATTCCAAATTTAAAGACAAACATCATCGGTTATCTTTTTCTATCAAGTTTAATATATTTAAATACTAAAATTCGGAATATCAAATATTTATTGCCACAAAATTTACGTATACAATTTTCAATAGATTACATAATTATTTAATTGCACAAATATATATGAGTACCTATTATAAACGAAGAGTAGTTGTTTATCTAGCAAATGAATTTCAAAATATTTGTCTTTGTTTGATACATGGAGAAATGATTTAAAAATTATAATAATCAAATGGGAGGAGCCTACTAAGTTTGTGATAAACGAAAATGAATACAAACTGCAAGATCATTAATGCAGGCGACTGTACATCATAGGTGTCCAACCTTTTGAACCTTCTGGGCCGCATAGCAGAAATTTTATTTAATTTAATTTACTAAGGCCAGAATAAAACTCAAGACCTTTTTTTTGTCGCGTCAATTTCAATTCTTAATTTTATTAAATAAATAATGGAGAGTTAGATTAGAAAAAATAAAAACTGAAGACCTTTTTTTTTATTGTACTAATTTCAATGTAAATTTATTATTATAATTTTTTTTTTAATTATCCTCTCGAGCCGCACCAAGGATCCTCGAGGGCTGCATGTGGACAAACTTGATGTACATTACAAATAATTCTTTATTTGATTAGAAAAGTGTGAATTGAGGGGTTTGCAACAACAACGAGTTAACTCCATTTGTAGGCCAAACAGAGTTAACAACCGTTTCTTGGGGGGGAAAAATCATTCTTTCGTTTGGTTCAAAAAAGTTACCTACCGTTGATAGTTCTCAAGGTATCCGCTAGAATGAGTTAGCTGCTTCATTCGCTTGGGTCAAAATGGAGTTAACTCCAGGAGCTGACTCTTTTTTTGGGCTTAAAATTTAGTTAGTACACTCGTTACTGTGTTCTTTCTTGAAATAAACCAATTTTCTTGAAAATTGTTCTTATTCAATGCTTCCTTACTTTAAAAAGAAAATAATTTTCAACTATTTTGGCTAAAAAGGAGTTAATTCCAGAATAAAATTGACTCTAGAATTGCGAATTTGACGAATTTCTCAATGGAATTTGGCCACAACATGAAGTGGTAGGTGACAAATAATAATTGGAAGACAAAGGCGATTTAAATACATTCTCCATTTTTTTAACAGTTTTTTTCTATTTTCCCACAAATTATAAAAACTGGAGTTAACTCCTTGTTGCTGCAAACCCTTCAATTAAATTCATAAAAATCATTATAAATGAAATCCAAACGCAAAATCAGCATCTATTTTACCGACATATGTATAAGTACAGGTATCAACCTTTATTCGCTATGGTCAGTGACCACTCTGCCACCTATCGGATAAAACATAAACCCTTCTGAAGTTCCCAAACAGCGGTTTGAATTCAATTTCTATTATCAATATTATTTACCGTTCAATGTAAATAAATGTAGATATTATTAAAAACGTCATTGGGAGTAAAGTAAATATTTTTATAATTAATTAAATTTTTCACCCATATTTCTTTAACAGCTACATTTTTTGTAACAGATGAAAACTGTTTTAATTGGATGAATTATTGTCACAATTCGGGACAGCACTATTCTTGATTGCATTTTAATAATTTTAATTATTTGTTTACATAATTTTTACATTATAATTAAAATTTCAAATCGCTGTTTGATACCTTCAGAAGGGTTAAAACAAGCTTGTCCAACCCGCGGCTCCGAGGATAATTAAAAACAGTGGCGTAGTAAGAAAAAATTTCGGGGGGGTTAAGCTTGGGGGCCCCAAAATATGCGAAATTATTATCATAATTTCTAATCGAATGACCTAAAAGTTATTATAGTTAATATTAGTTATATAGCATAAAAAAGAAAAGTCATTCACTTCAAAATTAGTATAATTATTTCGCATATTTTAAGAACATTGATTATTTCGGGGGGGGGGGTCGACCCCAAAACCCCCCGTTCCTACGCTACTGATTAAAAATAATAATAATAATAATAATTTTATAATAATAAACCTGCATTGAAATTAGCACGACTAAAAAAAAAGGTTTTCACTTTTTATTTTTCTTAATCTAACTTTATTTATACAATAAAATTAGGAATCGAAATTGACTCGACCAAAAAAAAAGGTCCTCAGTTTTATGTTCTGATCTGCAGCCTTTAGTAAATTGAGTTTATGCAAAAGGTTGGACACCTATGGGTTAAAGTTTTATCCGATAGATGGCAGAGTGTTCCCTGACCATACCGAATACAGATTCGTGTTTATATTTGTTGGCTCACCTGTCGACAGGTGGCACTTATTACACAAGGTGAATGTTATAAGGTACATGTAGTTTGCTTTACCTGCAATAGATGACGCCAATAGTGTTATGCAGGTTTATAACTGGGGTTTTACATTTTTATTACTTGGAATTTTGGTATCGTTGCAAAAAATGTTTGTTCTCTTAACTGTTACATAAAAATAACAGTTTCATGTTTTATTTAAAAGTTAAATAAATCAATACTTAAATATTAAATATTTTTAAATATTTTTTCCATTATTAACAATTTTAGCTTAAATTAATATAATGCCAGTTGTCAGTACCTACTTTATCAATTCTTTATAAAAAATTATTATTAATAAACTTTTTAACTTTTTTTATACATACATGAAATGTACTGTATAATAAAGTATAGTGATCATAAAAAAACTCGAGATTTCAACGGAATTACACATATTAAGGGTCCCTGAATCACGTACGACCATTATCTCAATGTGTGTGTGTGTGTGTGTGTGTCTATGAACGCTCTACAGACAAAACGGTGAGACTTACAAACATGAAATTTTAAACTTAAAGTTCTTGTAGACACATGTTACGTGAAAATTTTATAGAATCTTTTTTGTAGAGCATTCAATTTTCTATAATATACGTCACCACAACGTTTGTAAAATATTCCCTTACAAAGATTTTTATCAATTTGCTTGAAAAAATCGCCAAACAGAAAAATTTATATTTATATTGAAATAGTATAAACATAAAAATATACCAAAAAAATAATCAGGGGCGTTCTAAGAAAAATGTCGAATAAATATATTTAAATAAAATTATATAAAAATTCAATAGTTAACCAATGGCAGTTCATGTGAAAACTTTATCGGTGTTAATAAGAATTGTTCGATAATTAACTACCTTTGGTGAATTTAGCACGAGGAAGCACTGTGCATTTAGGCCCTCCGGTGCGACTGTTTTGCAACAATAATCGCAAACAGTTGCGGAAGTGACTATTTTACAACTGGTTTGCAATCGATTTAAGTTCTCGCTCCGCACACGATTGTGACTGAATCTTGATCAGTCGACAGTTTTATGGGAATTAACGGTAAGAAAAAACGCGAGTTTTTTTAACTTTTGGCAACATGTCAAGCATTCTTGAATACCTAGGAAGGTTATAATTGTATAGAACTTCATGTTTTCTACCTCCTCGATGACTTTATTATAGGAAAGATTTATTAAGAAAAGATTCTATAACATTTTCTCGTAACATGTGTCGTTCTTAAGATATCTTGAAAAAATTAATATTTTGGGATAACACCCCTCCCCCTTACACAAGATTTTAATAATTTTGAAATGGGACCGTCCTCAAGCCAGACCCAACCATTCAACCAAGTTTAATTAATATCGGTTCAGTGGTTCATGAGTTATGCGTGTGACAAGGATTCAGGGGATAAACACACAGGCAAACAGACACGGGAGAAAAAGTTTTTTATCTTGACCTGAAACGGAATAATCAATTTAAAATTTTGAAATCGAAGAACAATTTTTTGTCTCATTTTAAAACAATCACAAAGCTTTTCTCGTATCTTTAATATTGCGAGGAATAGCAAAATATAGAATAGACACGATGCCTAAATTTTAAAAACTATTTTACGATGATCTTACGTGTCTCTTATTTCCAAAAAAATGTTTATTTCTGCAGAAAATAAAGGTTTAATCGCAAAAATTGACTCTTTTAAAACTAATTTTGAATTTGACGCCAAAACGCTCGCAGGTGTCATGGCGCATTTTTGACGTCACGCCTATGTAAACACTCCTTGTCAACTATAATAAATCCTTGTTCCATCGCTAATGTTTCTCGGTTTTACTTTTGGTAACACAAAACTGAGCAAATTGATAATTTAAAACCACAAAATAATTTATAAACAGTGCAGATATTAATGAAACAAAAATTATGTTTACTTAGCCGTGACGTCATCCAATCTGACTGGTGTTTTATCAAACATGGCAGATTGCTGTATTTTGCGTTATTATTTTAACAAAAATCATATTAATCTCGCTTTTAATATAAAAATAAATACATTTTTTAGAATCTTTTTAACTTGTTTCATTATTTAAAATCATAATTTCAGTGATACTTTATTACTGGCATCATGCCTATTATGTAGATATATTTTCTAATAAAATTGTATAGAAATGGAATGATAGTTTATCGGTATTTATTAAAATTGTTCAATAATTAATTCCCTTTGGTGACATTACTAACAATAAGAGGAAGCACTGCAGTGGCGTAAATGGGGGGGGGGATTAAGATGATCAATCACCCCCATGAGTTTATTTAATGAGAAAATTTAAAGAAATTTATTTAAACTCGTCTAGTATGAAGAAAATAGTACAAGAAATAGGGAACATTTCGTAAATTAAGACTAAAAAAACAGTCTTCAGTAATTTTCAATTTTGTATGACCTTTTTCTTAGTAATAAGAAGTTAACTAAATACAGTTTATGATAAAAAAAAAAGGTAATACAATTCAAAATTACAATTTTTTTATTTCGCAGCCATTATTTCATCCCCCCCCCCCCCAACGCAAAAAGCTATCTACGCCACTGAAGCACTGTGCTATCAATTATTAGATGTTTTTCCAAGTAAAATGCCTTACTCCGGCCCTGGTTATTACGTTTAAATATGCACACGTGCCCGACAAGGTATAAAAAACTCTGGGACCGGTAGTAGTTAATTAAAATGGAAATTACCGCACAGACGCGTCGAGAGATGGCAGTAACATCTGCCTAGAACATGTCCGCCCTCTCTTATTGTGTTGACGAACTTTAAATACCTACATTATTCAAAGTCAAATTTGAAGATGCCCGTAGCGCTTTTTTAAAACCAAACATTTAATTATTTTTAGATTTAAATACATTATACATATTTTTACTTCCATGTTCTGAAAGAAATGGAAGTATTGTAATACCATCGAAAAATCGTGTCCGAGATAATGACAGATTCTGAATGTACTAACTTCAAAACTTAAAGTAAAGTTAATTTCCACATGGCGGCTGTGCGTGTGTCTGTGTGTCTGGATGTAGAATTTTCTTTCGTTCACGATAACTAACGTAAAAATATACCGATCTGAATTCTTTTTGGGGAAAATGTTTGTCTCAGTGAGTACACCAGACCTATTGATTTTGGTGCTAATCGAATTAGGGGTTTTAGAAATATTCGAAATTTTATAACTATTTTCGTCTAAAAAGTGAACGTTGCGAGTATTATCTCACTAATTTTGATAAGACTTGGTACATTTGTAGTTCAATTGAACCTTAGGGACATTTATTATTTGTACGTGCCTAAACAGCTATTGAAGGGGTAAAAACCACCATAAAAATTTTAGTATTAAATACAAATTAATATATCATTAATTTATGTAGCCTTGGAAACAAATGCAACTAAATTCAAATTGTCAAATTCTTAGATTAGGAAAGACTATGGATACATAACCAATGCTAGTCCGTATATGAAAGTGTTACCAAAATTTGTCGGCGGCCACCTTGTTTTAATTGTCAAAACTGCATATTATCCCATAGGCGTCAGTTGAAAATTTATAATATGCAAATATGCTTTAAATTACAATTGAATTTAGTATGTATGAGAGATGATAGTTCATTTCTCTGTTAATCAATTATCACTGAAATACTTTTAAACTCTATATAAAACATTTATTATTAATTAATTTTATAATTCAAAACAATTGATATTTATTTTAAAATCTGAATGATACGTCAATGATCCGTGGTGAGATTTTTCGTGGTGCGATATGGTAACAACGCTAGGTAATGTGTTATTTGTCCTTTATCTTTCCTTGTCTAAGATCAAATTATACTCTATTTTATTTAAGACTGCAGTGGTTGCCAGGGTTTTGACGGTACGAATCGTGCATTTTACCGTCAAAAACCACAGCAACTACCGCATTCTTAAATGAAATAGAGTATAGTTATTCTACGAATGTGTATTATGTTTTTGGCATTAGGACATTATTTATACAAAGGTGAGTTTATTTCTGACAAATCTCATTGAAATTTCTCATACCTATATTAAAAATTATTTAAAAATATATTAAAGAACATGGAAGTCATGTATGGTTCTCCATACCGATATTTTATAATCGTAGGTAAGATCGGCATTTCCCAACTCGTTTGTTATTTATCTTATATACATACTTACAATAATACGGCAGCGTGGACATAATATTTGGTACATACCTAAAACAAAAAAATATATATAAGTATCATAAAATAGTTATTTGTGTAACAAGGGTGTAAAATAGCAGTTTTTCGCACGAGTGTGATGTTATTTATATTTTTCTACAACCCTATTTATTATACAATATTAACAATAATATAATATAATATAATAATTAATTTATATACTTTGTACTTTGCTATATTAATATTAAAATTCAACTCAAATAAGCTTTGGACAAAATTTTTGACAGTTCTATTTTCATAAAAATGTGTTTCTTAATTTGTTAGTGTATAATATAAGATGAATAAGTGGTGATACTGAGAAAGAACATAAGTGTGCACCACCAGAGATATCAGAAGCTGCAAATTCTGTAATTTTGAATTTACTATCTGCAAAATCTAAATTGATATATGAAAATTACACAATACTATGAATTGTGCCAAGAAAAAAATCTTAAGGTATTGTTTATAATTTATTTAATTTTTTTTTATTACAATAATTAATATTATAGTGCTTAAATTTTAGTAATTTGTTTTATACTATAATACAATAGTATTTATAAAATTAATTAATCGTAAAAAAATGTTAAAATGTATGTATTTACTATGAAAACACTAAACACTTTTGCGCACTGAAATGTCAATGAAAATGTCTACTTTTTTAAACGGTTGTAGAAAAAAATTATGTTCGAGTGTACAAATTGCATACTATCAATTTTTTAGTGTAATTATAAATAACATAATCCATATTATAATACCTTACATAAGAGCAGTATGATTAACCGGTGATAAGATAGGTGATTCCTTATTATTAATAAATAAAATGTTTATAATGTTCAAAATACCAGAATGATGAGTAATACAAATAATGATACATTTTATACGTATCTCAAAGATTTTGAAATAATATAAAAATTATTTCTGGCAACGGCATAGACATAGAGAATGGACAGTGCATTCTGTATTAACACAATGGTGTAACATCTGTTCAAAAATTGAGAGAGAGATGCAGTGTAGTTTGGAATATATCTATCTCCTTTTCTAAGAATCTGATTGGTAGCTTACTACAGTTCAGGGTAGTATTTCTATCTTGTGATTTTTGTGCAATAAGTTTTTTATTAGAAAAGTAAATAATTTAAACAATAAACATACTATAATGGTTCATATTTAATCGAGGAAATAAAAAAAAAAACATCAATTGATCGATAGAAATTTGCAAAATTATGAACGGATATTCCGGGAAAATAACATTTTTGCTACCAAAAATATTAAATATATAGATATTAATAAAAGTGGTTGCTACAAACAGCACATACAAGATTTACTTAACAAAATTTTAAACATTTTTTTGATATTAGATTACATTAAAAGCTACAAAAAAAGAACAAGATATTAAAATTGGGCCAAAAAATTCGAAACTTATATTATTTAGAAATCAATAATTGTTTTTTTTTTTAATAAAATTTTTGTATAACGTTAATTATTTTTTGTTTTTTAACATCTTTATATACCTACATAAATCTATGAATATTTTTAATGTTCGGGGCCAAGAATGAAATAGTTACACTCCTGTTTAAAAAAAGGACAAGTATATTCCAAACCTGTTTCTATCTCTTTCTTTTGACACGACTCTGTTTTCGAGTCAGATGCGTGGTCCATTCTCTATGTCTATGGGCAACGTTAATATTTTTAGATACTAGTGTAAAGAATAAATACAAGGTTAGTTGATTTTGAAATCGTATATATATTTAAAATTTATACTACACACTGTGAAAAATGTAAACATATTTAATTCTTGCTGTTTTATGTTATCAATGAATACAGGAATACAGCAAACTCCAAATTTTATAGTCCAATTACAAAAATAAAGAGTTATAGTGTTTTTATATACAGTGTATTCCAAGTTAATTAAGACATAAGAAATTTAACATGGGGACAATTAGAAATGTTGTAGTAACCTTTGGTCAAATTTAACGATGTGTGATTGGTGCATTTTGAATTGCCGACTCGAAACTAACTGATAAATTTTAAATTAATCAACAGTATTTTGTTTTCAAATTTAATAAAGAATAAAATACATTAATGAAATTAAAGTAAGCATCCTAGATAAAATTATAATAATATTTTTTGGTAGATATAAATTTGAAAACAAAATACTAATTACTATTTTATTAAATTTTGTGGCGGCATTTCAAAATGCACCAATCACACATCGTTAAATTTGACCAAAGGTTACTACAACACTTCTAATTACCCCCATGTTAAATTTCCTGTCTTAATCCTGAAAATTTCAATCCAATATCTTTCGGGGACAATTTTCATATGCTTATCCCCCTATGCCCTTTATTATTATTATTATTATTTTTTAATTATCCTCGCGGGCCGCACCAAGGATCCTCGAGGGCCGCGAGCTGGACAAGCTTGGTTTAGAAAATAGAGGGGGGGGGGCACTCTTATAACGACTTTGAACGAAAATATATCGTGTCTGAAAGGTTATAATCAAAAGACATTTTTAGTTGCATTTTAGGAGACATATCGAACGATACCCCCCACTCAATGAATTAAGTTAAAAAAACAACTTTTTTTTAAATCTCATTATTTCTGCTTTCGGGTCATCAATCTACGTTCGTCTACCAAACATTTTAATTGGTATAAAATTTTTGTAGACAGACGGACAGAGCGAAACTATAAGGGTTCCTAGTTTTCTACGGACCTCAAATTTTATTTACATTGGATTTCCCTCTCCTAACTCTGAATCTTTTGTATCAAACATTTCTCTGAAAATTTTTAGTTTTCAAGACATTTGCTTGTCTTAATTTAAACGGACCACCCGGTATAATTTCAAACACAAAATATTAGCATTAAAACGACCATGCGTCTATTTTCTATCAACCAACCTAACAATTTCGAAATAATAAAAGGGTGTTAAAAAGACACGCGATATGGTTGGAAGTGTGCCATGAAAAAAAATCGACCAGATATTCAAAAAAATGCAAATGTCTGCATAAATTAACACAACATGTGTATTCGAAATTAGTTTCTGCATTCAAGAGTGGACCTAGCATTACAATCTAAAGGGGATATCGATTTTAACATCAGGGAAGGGGATAAAATGTACCTCGAAGGGTATAGTCAAAAATATTTAATTTATGTTTATTTTTACTGTATCTTGTCACAATAAAATATTATAGAGGGTAAACATTAGAATAAATAATACAAGGTCAAAAAATCTTTAAAGAGTTGGGGGGGGGGGGGGTAAACTGCATAAATCAATTGATTAACTACCATTATACCCCTCTGTATTAATATTTACCCCTTTTTGTTAATGTTTGAGATATATAATATATATATAAAACATAAAAAAATTATATCAGTGGCCAACAAAACCAATAATTTTCTTTATATATATAAGTTGGGCTATAGCGGGTTGCAAAAAAAATAATTGTAATAATTAAAATAAAAAAATGGCGGCATTTTGAAATGTGACTATTCATTTTTATTATTTTTATGTTTTTAATCTTTCGCTATCTATACAATAAAAAAAATGTTTTTGACTCAATTCTGCTAACGGTGGTAATAACATGTGTACTGAAGGTATATACACAGCAAATTTGAAGTCAATTGGTTCAGTAGATCTTGTGATATTATGGCAGCCATTTTCAGTTTTCAGTTTCGAGAAAAACGCGTTTATACATAGCTGGCTATTCAATGCTACGCATCATCATCAAATGTCTGTAACTCCGTCAGTTTTTGGAATTGAGGTATAGGGTTTTGAACACATATTTTTGAAACCATGTTTATTGATAAAATGCAAAAAAAATTGATATTTTCACATATTTAGACTTGAATACCCTCTTAATAAGCGAAAACGATTACTTGTACGAAAAAAGTTGTAAGATCTTTATTGTAGGTAATTTTCTAAACTTTATATTTGATAATAACTATTTTAGTCATAGAACCAATAGATACAGAGATATTTACTTAAAACTAATTGTTAGCACCTTTTGTGGGCTGTAAAAAAGTATGCTCGCATGGGATTGTTAGGGACTTTCGGTATCTTATTTATAAAGACAAACTGAAGGTCTATACAAAAATTCAGCTTATTGCGAATTTTTCCCAAGAGAAAACCTAATGTTCCTGGACTATAACTGTTTTAAAATGTATAAAACAAAATATTACTCTGTCGGTAGGTACGGCCCTGTCTATAAGTGCAGCCTAATAACGTGTTGAGATAGGTTTATGAATATATGACACGTTCATACTTGGCCAATTGTTTTATTAAAATAATGGACCTTGCACTAGGTATTTCGAAACTAGCATCATTGACGTCTGTTTCATTTATTACAAATAAAATACCAAATAAAGATGTCAATAAATGCACTGGACTAGTAACTCTTTATTTAATCAATTTAATTACCAAAGTTCGCAAATATAGTTTGTTTTTTTAAATTATAGCCTTTTATTTTGTTCATGTTTTTTCTCCAGTAATGGCAAAGGTAAAATATTAAAAATATAGGAAAAAATAATCAGGTTTCGAACTAATATTTTTTGGTTTTATAATGGTTAATCAATGCCAGGCAATTTATCTGAACACTATCGGTTTTTATTTAAATTGTGGAATAATTAACTACCTTTGGTGAATTTAGCACGAGGAAGCACTGTGCATTTACTTGGCAGATGTTTTTTTTATATTTCCAGTAATGAAATATCAAGTGTCAAAAAAGTACAAAAAAACATGGGTCATGTGTTAAATGTATTAATAAATGATTTTTATTAGCATAACGATGCTGAAACGTATTCGTTTTATTGTTTTTTTAAGGTTGTTAACTTGAATCAATTTAAAAAAAAAAAACGCTGATCGCTTCTAAAAAACAACTGACCTAACAAAACGCATTTATAAGAAACATGATGATTTCACATGTAGCACATGTGCTATCGTTCTTTGTAATTTCAAGCCTATGTACTACGGAGTGGGTCATTTTAAATAATCCAATATCTTAAAACTTTGAAGTCACAGGCAAAAATGTTTCGTTCAAAAGTTTAAGGATGGTGCTATGGTGGAGGTCATCTTAATTTTTAGGGTTCCGAAGAAACCTAATCTCACCTTGTCATCCGTCCGTCCATCCTTTACAGTCAAAGCAAAATATCTCGTAAACTATATGAGCCGTTGATTTTGAAAGTGGCCTAACTCCATTTTTCAAATTTTTTTTGTTGACTGTAGTAACGTGTATAATTAGAAGTAAACTATCCATAAAAAACAATTTTTGGTTAAATATATCCAAAGGAAAAAATTTTTTTGAACACATTAATTTTCACAATTAATTTCAAGTTAAAATATCGGTATGGAGAACCATACATGACTTCCATGTTCTTTCTATCTTTTTAAATAATTTTTAAATATACATTTTTTTAAATATTTTATTTATATAACCTACTACTATGAATATACATATCGTAATACATTAAAAAAACATAAATACTTACAACGGTTACAGCTCTTTTTGCCATTTGTATATAAATATTAGTTTTCTAATGTCAAAAACATAAAACACATTCGTAGAAAAACTAATTTGACAATTTGAATTTAGTTGTATTTGTTTCCAAGGAAACATGAATTAATGACGTATTAGTATTTAAAATTCAAATTTTAAGTGTGTTTTTCACCCCTTTAATGGCTGTTTAGGCACGTACAAATAATAAATGTCCCTTAGATTCAATTGAACTGCAAATGTACCAAATCTTATCAAAATTAGTGAGATAATACTCGCAATATTCACTTTTTAGACGAAAAAAGTTACAAAATTGCAAATATTTCCAAAATCCCTAATCCGATTAGCACCAAAATCAATAGGTCTGGAGTACTCACTGAGACAAACATTTTCCCCAAAAATAATTCAGATCGGTACATTTTTACAGTAGTTATCGTGAACGAAAAAAAAATCTACATCCTGACAGACAGACACACAGACACACGCACAGCCGCCATGCGGAAATTAACTTTTCTTTACGTTTTGAAGTTAGTACAATCAGAATTTGTCATTTTTTCGGACACGATTTTTCGATGGTATTACAATACTTCCATTTCTTTCAGAACATGGAAGTAAAAGTTTATTTTGAAAGTGGCCTAACTCCACTTCATTATTAATAATGTTGTTTTATTTATCACAATAGCTGGAAAACGAAAGCTTTCTATGGAAAATGTTTGGTACAAAATTTTTAGGATTTGGCGGGGCAAACCCAATGAAGGTAACAATTTTGACCTTGAGTGGAGGTTTTAAGGTCATTTTGGGGTCAGCAAATTTTTTTTAAATAGAAACAGTTATTTTTTTGCAGATTTGTATTTTGCAAAAAAATCGAAATAACTTTTGTTTGAAAAGTTTTTTTTTTAATTTCAATTTTAACGTAATTTTAAAAAAAAATTTACATCAAAAAAATTTTTTTGTGATCAAAAATTTTGAAATTATTATCTTAAATGTTTGAGGAAAAATGCAGTTTAAAAAAATAATTTTTTTATAATTTCATAAAATTTTAAAGCAAAATTTTTTTTTTAATGTTACAAAATTAAAAAAAATATGTTAAAATTGAAATTTAAAAAAAAAAACTTTTCAGACAAAAGTTATTTCTTTTTTTCTGCAAAATACGAATCTTCAAAAAATAAATAGATTTCCTTTGAAAAAGAATTGTTGACCCCATAATGACCTTCAAACTTCCACTCAAGGTCGAAATTGTTAACTCCATTGATTTTGCCCCTTTAAATCCTGAAACTTTTGTACCAAATATTTTCCCTAAAAATCCATAGTTTTTCAAATATTAAACAATCTCAAGACTTAAAAATCACCTGTATACATACTTAGATTTCCTGAATTGTATAATTTTTTTAAGAGTTATAAAGAAATAATATAAATTAAAATGAGTGTTTTTTTTTTCAATTTGAAGCATTTTAACTGACTACAAATGGAGTTGAGTTCTTTTAAATTAATAACAAACGTAATTGTTGATTTTGAAAGTGGCCTAAGTCCATTTGTGGTAAAAAAACACATGTTATTGATTTAATAATTGGGGTTATTTTAATAGTAATTATAAATTGAACTCCCTTAGAAACACTTAATCAATGTGGCACATTGATATCTTACACGTATATTTTTAATTTTATTGAAACGCAAACTCTTTAATATCTCAGTTTAAACATAAATGGAGTTAGGCCACTTTCAAAATCAATGGCTCATATAAGCTAGAAACTTGAAATTTTTCCTGAAAATGCAAAGTTAAAAAACTGTGTAGACAAATTTTTCAGAGGGAGGGGGCTAAAGCTAGATAACAAAAATATTTTTTTCTATACCAAGTAGAGCTGGGCGCGTGAGTAATTTTTGCTCACGATCACGCACGCTCACGAGAGAAAAAAATTTAGTCACGCCCGCTCACTCACGGTTACAAAAAAAAGTATTCACGATCACGCACGCTCACGAATACTATTTTTTTACTCACGCCCGATCACGCGCGTGACCCGATTTAAAGTAATTGTTGTAAATTAAATTTTGAAATGATGAAAATTTATGTTTTTACGTGCAATATATTGTGTGTATTTTATATTCATATTATTTCTTCTAAACTGCATTCTAGTAAAAGAAATTACAAACAAAACAATAATAAAATAAAGCTACAATGCATTTTTAAATCTTTTTTTGGTGTTCTGATATAGTTGGCCATGTGAAAATGCTTCCTAAAATAACATTTATTTTTCATACTATATGTTTTAATGTCAAAATTCGGTTTAAAACATTATTATATTTATGCATTATTAGTTCAGATATTAAAAAAAATATCAAATAAGTTTATAAAAAATTATCTTCAAAATATACTCACGAACTCACGCACGAGAAAAATGTACTCACGCACGGTCACGCCCGACTGTTTTAATTTGACTCACGATCACGCCCGCTCACGATTCAATATTTGAAAATCGCTCACGTCACGTTGGGTCACGGCCGTGACCCAACATGACCCGAAAAATTCACGGCCCGCGCCCAGCTCTAATACCAAGTATCATGTCAAAATGTATAATCAAAACAGTGAATTTTGACCCTCTGTCTCATTTTTTTCTATAAATGGTGTCTGCAGGGGGCTCAAAGCAAATAAAAAAAAAAAAAAACAAAGGCGTGTGGGCTGTCAAAATGTTGATCTCAATCAGTAGAATTCGACCCTTTTTTTCTAACTAAAAAATGGCACCTGCAGTAATTAATTTTACCCCCCCCCCTCACCCCACTATAACTCGGTAACTACTGGCTCTAATTTGAAAAAAAATCGGTAACGAGGTTTTAGCGGGACTACGAAGGACAAATCAATTTCAAATTTTGAAGAAGTAGAGAGGGGCGTCATAAGAGTTTTTTTGTTTTTTTTTTCACTTATCTAAGCATGTGAGGTGTCAAAATGTAGATATCAATTAGTAGAATTTGACCCTATTTTTTTCTATCTCAAAAATGCACCTTAAGTGGCTCTAAACAGTCCACGTAGTACGTACTTCGGAACCCTTATGGCATACACTCATGATTTTTACTTCCATGTTCTGAAAGAAATGGAAGTATTGTAATACCATCGAAAAATCGTGTATGAGAAAATGACAAATTCTGATTGTACTAACTTCAAAACTTAAAGAAAAGTTAATTTCCGCATGGCGGCTGTGCGTGTGTCTGTGCGGATGTAGAATTTTCTTTCGTTCACGATAACTACAGTAAAAATCCACCGATCTGAATTATTTTTGGGAAAAATGTTTGTCTCAGTGAGTACTCCAGACCTATTGATTTTGGTGCTAATCGGATTAGGGGTTTTGGAAATATTCGAAATTTTGTAACTTTTTTCGTCTAAAAAGTGAATATTGCGAGTATTATCTCACTAATTTTGATAAGATTTGGTACATTCGCAGTTCAATTGAATCTAAGGGACATTTATTATTTGTACGTGCCTAAACAGCCATTAAAGGGATGAAAAACACACTTAAAATTTGAATTTTAAATACTAATATGTCATTAATTCATGTTGCCTTGGAAACAAATGCAACTAAATTCAAATTGTCAAATTAGTTTTTCTACGAATGTGAATTATGTTTTTGACATTAGAAAACTAATATTTATATACAAATGGCAAAAAGAGCTGTAACCGTTGTAAGTATATATGTTTTTTTTAATGTATTGCGATATGTAACTATATTCATAGTAGTAGGTTATATAAATAAAATATTTAAAAATTATTTAAAAAAATAGAAAGAACATGGAAGTCATGTATGGTTCTCCATACCGATATTTAAAAATGGGAACTCCTATTTTTAAATACATACATTCATAGCCATTTGTTTTCTGACTCGACTCGCACTTGACTTTGGAAACAGCAAAAATTTAATATGTGACGAATTTTTGTATTTTCTGAAATGGTCTACTTCACTAATTAATTATTAAACATGAACTAAATCAAATTGTCTTCAAAATTAAATGACTAATATGTACATTAAATAAAAAGTTAGGAATAAAAACGTCAAACATAGATATAATAATATACATATGTACATTTAATAGTATCACATACATGATGTATAAAATGACAGATAAGATGTCTCACAAACCATGTGCAAAATTTACACTTCCTGTCCAGAGCGGAAGTTGCAAACAGACTGCACTGACACAGTACACATGTATCTTTTATTTCACATAGTTAATGTGTGGGGGTAGTTTTAGTTTGTGATTTTTCTAGAATTCAATACACATATTTCTATCTAAAGTCGAAAACTACCGAATAATATTGTATATAATTTATTATGTTCTAAATCCTTACATATTATAAAAACATCTGTCAAGTAAATTCCCAGTGCTTCCTCGTGCTAAATTCGCCAAAGGTAGTTAATTATTCAACAATTTAAATAAAAACATGTAAAGTGTTCAGATAAATTGCCTGGCATTGGTTAACCATTGACTTTTTTTTAAGACGCAACTGATTATTTTTTTTGTATAGGTATTTTTAATGTTTTGACAATTTCAATCTAAATCTAAATTTACGCAAACGTCAAAATGACATTTAATATGTCAAAGTAAATATCAATTTAAAAAAAAAATTACGATTTTTTAAAGCAAATTGAGATAAATCTTTGTAAGGGAATATTTTACAACAAACGTTGTAGACCCATATTTTAGGAAATAGAATGCTCTACAAAAAAGATTCTATAACATTTTCACGTAACATGTGTCGTTCTTGAAAAAATAAATATTTTGGAATGTCACCCCTCTCCTTACACACGATTTTGATGATTTTGAAATGGGAGAGTCCTCAAGCCAGACCTAATCATTCCACCTAGTGGTTCATGAGTTAAGCGTATGACAAGGATTCAGAACAATTTACAATTTTGAAATCGAAGAACAATTTTTTTATTTCATTTTAAAACAAAGTTTTTGTCTTAAAATAAATTTGTTTGTATTGTAGGGTATTTATTTTAATTTTTAAGTAAATCCGACCAAAAAATACGATTGATTTTTGAAAAAATTAGTGGGTAGTTACTAGTTACGTCATAAAAGGAAGGCCCTTGAAATTTCACGTTTCTGGGACCAGGGGTTGATATTTGAGTGAGTGAGTGAGTGGTTAAGGAAAAACTTTTTTATATACCTACATATAATAATTCATAAATATGTTCTCTGCCCAGGTTATTGTCACGTTAGGTAACATAAGGAATAAGCAGTGACGATAATAGTAAATCAAGTTGGAAAAAAGTTTGCCGCCAGTGCGCTCTTTTGCAATATAATGTAGTAAAAAATTGTATAATTCAATTATATTTTTTCAAAAATCCTAATTGAAACTAACACCACCTCTCTAGGTATTAATAAACTAATAATCTATCAGCTAAGTTGTCTTTAAAAACAAAATCTTGTAATCTTATTACATTTTTTTATAGATGGTTATTTATAATAAATTATTTCATTGTCCAGTTTTAAGGCTTGTGATTTTCAGGGTTAAATCACAACTTATTATTAAACATTGATCACAAAACTTTACTCAGAAATTAAGATACAATCATATTATATTTATCTATTTCTAATTCGTTAACATACATATTAATTAACAAGTAGTAGTAGAAATATAAATATTATTATTGTTAAAAATTCATACGTCACAATAGGCATGATGCCTAATTTTTAAAAACTATTTTATGATGATCTTACCTGTCTCCTATTTCTGCAGAAAATAAAGGTTTGATCACAAAAATTGACTCTTTTAAAACGAATTTTGAATTTGACGCCAAAACGCTCGCAGGTGTCATGGCGCATTTTTGACGTCACGCCTATGTAAACACTCCTTGTCAACAATAATAAATTCTTGTTCCATCGCTAACGTTTCTCGGTTTTACTTTTGGTAACACAAAACTGAGCAAATTGATAATTTAAAACCACAAAATAATGTATAAACAGTGCAGATATTAATTAAACAAAAATGATGTTTACTTAGCCGTGACGTCATCCACTCTGACTGGTGTTTTATCTAACATGGTGGATTGCTGTATTTTGTGTTTTTATTTTAAGAAAAATCATACTATTCTCGTTTTTAATATAAAAATAAATACATTTTTTTAGAACCTTTTTAACCTATTTTATTATTTAAAATCATAATTTCAGTGATACTTTGTTACTGGCATCATGTCTATTGTATAATTCAATTATATTTTTCAAAAATCCTAATTGAAACTAACACCCCCTCTCTAGGTATTAATAAACTAATAATCTATCAGCCAAGTTGTCTTTAAAAACAAAATCTTGTTATCTTATTACATTTCATGTATGGTTATTTATAATAAATTATTTCATAGTCCAGATTTAAGGCTCGTTGTTTCCAGGGTTAAATCACAACTTATTATTAAACATTAATCACAATACTTTACCCAGAAATTAAGATGCAATCATATTATATTTATCTATTTATAATTCGTTAAATTACATATTAATTAACAAGTAGTAGTAGAAATATAAATATTATTATCGTTAAAAATTCATACGTCACATTTCGCATACTATGGTTTCATAATCTCTAAACCACAATAAATGACTAAACGTTTCAAAACCTGTATCAACGTTAACTAGATTGGAAACATTTATAAACACATAGATTAAAAAGATGCGTGGGATGACAAACAAGTTTCCATACAGATATTAAATAATAAGATATTTAACTTTCCAAAATATTGTACAGTTTTTAGCTCTGTACTCGCGTGTCCATTTAAAAATAATTTTTTTCTCGAGAATCAGGAATAAAATCTTTGGAGGGTTGTAGCTTAGGGTGTTTTTTTTTATTTTTATTTTTTCGGTCCCGCAGGCCTATGTTTTAGCTTTGGATCGAAAGTTAATTGTCCCAAAATTTCAGACTCATAGATCAAACCTGTGGACGGCGCAAACCGAGTCTTTTTCCCATTTGATTAACATGGAAAAAATTACTTTTTTACTTACGCGTGACTATCTCATTGATTTTTTTTTTATTTCTCAGGGGAATATTTTGTGGAGAATTAAGTGCTCAATTCATAAATCTAATAAATTTTAAGAAATGTTTGTTTAAAAATTATCATAAAAATTGGGTATTACTTTTTATGATAATGTTTAAACGAACTTATCTTTAAAAATATTCGATCTATGAATTGAGCACTTGGGATCTTTTTTGTAAGAAATTTAATTCTCTATTATATGCTGCTGTAATAAATTAAAATAAATAACTTTTCATCGAGATATTCACGCATAAGTAAAAAAGTAATTTTTTCCATGTTAATCAAATGGGAAAAATACTCGGTTTGCGCCGTCCACAGGTTTGATCTATGAGTCTGAAATTTTGGGATAATTAACATTTGATCCAAAGCTAAAACATAGACCTGCGGGACCGAAAAAAAAAATAAAAAAAAATAAAAAAAAAAAAAAAAAATTAAAAAAACACCCCCTCACGAATAATGTTTTTTACTTAAAATATATTTCTTAATTTACTGTCCAATTTTGGCACGACAATGCTGAATCATCCTGTATAAATGCATTACAATTTTCTGTAGTATTTTGGGCCGAAGGTCACAGACAAAATGGATTATTGATATAGACTATTATTGAGAAAATTTCAATAGTTTAGCATTGATTTACCTGTTCTGGCCTTGTTATAATGGACCCGTATTGTAAATGAGGGACCACTGTTCAAATAAAGACACGGTGGCGATGATGTCATATATAAATTATACCGCCCATGTATGAAATGGTCATTCATGTTTACGATGGGGAATTCTTTAATTAAAAAAAATCTTGTACACTATGAGTTATTTTTTTTTTACTTACATGGGTGCCAGCTAGACGATAGGGTCAATCCATATGTGGTCCAGAATTAAATTAAATGGTTGCTATTTATGTGTAATTACCCTAATATGTTGGTAGTTTGAAATGACCATTATTTTAATTTTATTGTTTTTTGTTTTCGCGTGACGAACATATTTGTTTTACAGGTCGCAGCATTTTTTGCACTTTAAAGGGTTTGCGGAAACTAGAATATCTCAGCCTTTAACAAATATTTTAACATGGGACTAAAAGCAAATTATTCAGAAAATAATACGGCTAAGTGCGTGTTGGGCACGCACATGATAGGTTTCTGTAGTCATTACGATTTATAAACAAAGAGTTATTTCAAATATTTTTATAAACTATTCTATAGCTACAGTGTTCGTTATACTTTTTATTAAAAGGACTAACTAAAAGCTACATTCTGGATTTTTTAAAAGATTTTTTGCATCAATAGTTTCGAAAGTAGAAGGGGGGAGCGTTCTGATAGCCACATTGAAAAGCAAATATATCGTGACTAAAGGGTTTAAATCAAAAGGTCCTATAACATTTTTTGTTGCATTTTAGGAAACCTATCTAAAGACATCCCACTCAATGGGGTAAGTGAAAAAATATTTGAGTAAAATTTTCAGTCTATGGGAGGGGGTCCAATATAATTTTGACAGTGTTCGTTATAATATTCAGTGAATGTACTAATTAGAAGCTACATTCTGATTTTTTTCAGATTTTTGAATCCGTAGTTTAAAAATTAGAGGGGGGGGGACGCTCTGCTAACGACTTTGAGGACTAATAGTTTATAAAATGTGTTTAGAATTGAATAGGCAATTCGAAAATGTAAGAACATATACTTAGGTTGTTCTATTTGAAAATTTTGAAAAAAAAAATGGGTTCAGAGTTTTGATACATCCTGTACAAAGAATACAATTTTGTAAAAATTTATTGTAATATCGCAATATTAGAGCATATACGAGTACTAAAACTATTTTTAGCAGAAACCAAATTTTTTTGTTGTAATTAGAAAATTTTTATTTCCCTATCTTCCAAACTTTTTAGTTCATAAAATTAGAAATTTCAATCGGCGTGATCAAAAAAAAAAAGTCATCAGTTTTTAATTTATATTATATTTTCCATTATTTGTAAAAATTATCACTTTTCTGTTCATATAGGAATTCTGACTTTCAAAAATAAATTATATTTTCCCTTGGTAAAGGGGCGGCATTTTTTTTTTGCCCAGGGCGGCCCTTAACGTAAATACGTCACTGATCATATCTATCCCTATTATAACCAAACTAATTAATATTATTATTATTTATCCCAGAACTGATCGAATTATGTTCCCAGCAACGCATATTTAACCAAACTATAATTTAGTTTAGCTGAAACATGTATAACTTATATTGTTAGCGACAGAACCTAGCGTGGCAATTCACTAATTTCCCTAAGGCCATATCTCATAATATATTCCGATCAGAAACGTTGCAATGGTCTCATTAAAATTTACAGCCCATGTGTCTGTGTCTATATAATTCAATGTTAATTGTAACTTACTCGTTTAACTTTAGTTTATCTGTTGAACATCGTAGCAAGGGCTGTGGACAAATATCACAGGAAAAGGCTATAGCATGCAAAACCTTTGCATAGATCTGGTTGATTATTTCATTTAACTATCAACCTGACCAAATATTATCTTCCAAAAATGTATAGTTTTGGAAAATAATTTTTTTTTTCAAAATTTTCAAAAAGTTTTTTTTTTGATAATGTGTCAGTCAATTGAGTTTAATGGTGCTTGAAGTATATTATAAAGGTACTTATGATTCATCAGAGGTAGTTTTATTATGAGCCTCTATCAGTGGCGTAGAAATGGGGGGGGGGGTCATAACCCCCCTTGAAATATTCAGTGTTCTTAAAAAACGTAGGTATCTTTTAAGAAAACATCAGTTCAAAATACTTTCAATAAATTTAACTCATATGTATTTAAAGAAAAAATTACATTTTGTCACATATTATCCTTAATCCTTAATATATTATATAAAGTTCAACGTCTTTCTGTCTGTCTGTCGGTCCGTTAGTGCGCTTATATTACTCAATTTACGTGTTTTTTTTAAAATTATATATATATTCTCTAGCCAGGTTTTAGGATATATTTTGTTATGTTAGGTAACATAAGGAATAAGCAGTGACGATAATAGTAAAAATTAGCCGCCAGTGCGCTCTTTTGCAATACGCTGCCTAAACCGTTCAATATTGAACAAAATAATGTAATAAAGAATTGTGTAGAGTCAAAAGATCTAAAATAAAGTCCGCGATACCATATATCTTACTTTTATATTTAAGCCACAATGACTGTTTTTATGTTACAAAGAAAATTACAAATATTTGGGTTCAGTTTACGTGGACTTATGACCTGCAAAACATTAATCCTTATCGAAATAAATGATTTCATCGTCATAAGTACTTAATGTAGATATTATTTGCTCTTTACAGAATCCAATTGGTCTTTTGGTTTAGAAAATAACGAAATATAAATACAATTATTCGCGGCAATTCGCGCGAACTATGATGAAGTGTCGCGGAGAGAGGGAAGATTCTTCACTCGGCCGGCAGTTGTTTATTTTGTTTCAATTACACTAGTCGACAGTGGTTTTGCACATGAAATCGGACCTATATATTATGATAGAGGAGAGTTCAGAGATTTCAGAACCGCTTTCGGATACTCTCCATCACGTCAGGTTTTTTTTTAAACTGAATTTTTGAAAAAAAGTCATTTTGATTATTCAAGTGCTCATACCTTTCCTTACAGAAACCGTTCCTGAATTGATATTTTTGTTTTCCAAACTGCGTTGAAAAGAAGAAGGATATAGCTTTCCAACGCGCCATATAGCAGTCGAATCGATCCATTCGTTCTCGTCCTATGCTTACAACTATGTGCAATATTATCGAAAAACAAGTGTTTTTTTCACATTTCAACCATTCATTTGTTTTATGAAAAAATATTTATCACATAAAAATGTCCATTTTTATTCATGGATCTCATAGAGGAGTCTTCCTAGAGTATTCCTGTTTAAATATCCCCTTGTGCGATAAATAGAACCAAAGATATGACAATTAACGTGAGGCAACCGATTTTTGGTTTTTTTCATTTCAATGCATTGTATCAAGTATTATCAAAAAATTTGTTATAATTACATGTGTAATGTTGTTTTGTGAATATTAATATATCATATTCCAATTGTTTTTCCATTTCAAGCCTTGATAGTCTGGTGTTGCTGTTAAGTAACGATTTAAAAGTGTTTTTTCGGCCCTTTTCTTTTGTGTAATGCATGAGTGTCTCGGAGCAGTAACCAACAAAACTCTCCAAGCATTTTGGATACATACAGCCCATTGAAGCGGTCTTCCATGTCGCTTATATCTTGGTGGAAACGTTCACCGTGCTCGTCTGAAAAATCACCTAAATTATCTGGGAAAAAAATCAATGTGCGATTTGAGAAAATGCATTTTAAGCATCAAGTTGGATCCAATTGTGTGGCAATTTTTCAACATTGTTTCCACTAGTTGTTTGTAGTTTGGGCTTCTAACATTTACATTATATGAAAAATACAATTTGCAAATAGTCGCAAATTTGAAGATAATAGCCGTATTAATGGGCTTACAGAGCGATTTTACCAAGCATAACTGATTTTTATGCCTCTACGACAGTAAATCACATAACGAGCATTGGACGAGAGAAACATGGCCCTATAGAAGTATACGTAAGGTGTTTTCAGTGTCAAATCCAGACTACTTGTTCCCAAAGATAAAATAATTTTACCACCATTACACATTAAATTGGGCTGATGACCCAATTCGTCAAAGCAGTTGGCAACACAAACACCGCTGCCATCGACTTCTTGGACGGCATGTTTCCTCGCTTTAATAGATTCAAAGCAGAAGAGGGAATTTTCGTTGGTCCCCAAATAAGAACAACTTTACATTCAGAAGAATTTCTTTCTTTTAACTGCCAAACAACAAATCGCATGGGCTTCTTTCGAGGCTGTTATTCACGGTTTTTTGGGTAATGTTAGAAGCCCAAACTACAAACAACTAGTGGAAACAATGTTGAAAAATTGCCACACAATTGGATCCAACTTGATGCTTAAAATGCATTTTCTCAAATCGCACATTGATTTTTTTCCCAGATAATTTAGGTGATTTTTCAGACGAGCACGGTGAACGTTTCCACCAAGATATAAGCGACATGGAAGACCGCTTCAATGGGCTGTATGTATCCAAAATGCTTGGAGAGTTTTGTTGGTTACTGCTCCGAGACACTCATGCATTACACAAAAGAAAAGGGCCGAAAAAACACTTTTAAATCGTTACTTAACAGCAACACCAGACTATCAAGGCTTGAAATGGAAAAACAATTGGAATATGATATATTAATATTCACAAAACAACATTACACATGTAATTATAACAAATTTTTTGATAATACTTGATACAATGCATTGAAATGAAAAAAACCAAAAATCGGTTGCCTCACGTTAATTGTCATATCTTTGGTTCTATTTATCGCACAAGGGGATATTTAAACAGGAATACTCTAGGAAGACTCCTCTATGAGATCCATGAATAAAAATGGACATTTTTATGTGATAAATATTTTTTCATAAAACAAATGAATGGTTGAAATGTGAAAAAAACACATGTTTTTCGATAAAATTGCACATAGTTGTAAGCATAGGACGAGAACGAATGGATCGATTCGACTGCTATATGGCGCGTTGGAAAGCTATATCCTTCTTCTTTTCAACGCAGTTTGGAAAACAAAAATATCAATTCAGGAACGGTTTCTGTAAGGAAAGGTATGAGCACTTGAATAATCAAAATGACTTTTTTTCAAAAATTCAGTTTAAAAAAAAATCTGACGTGATGGAGAGTATCCGAAAGCGGTTCTGAAATCTCTGAACTCTCCTCTATCATAATATATAGGTCCGATTTCATGTGCAAAAAACTTTTTGGAATTTGTCGACTAGTGTTATTAACTTTTAAATTTAAACACGTAATTTTTGTTCTGATTTGTTTTTTTTAGGTACGTTAGGTTTTGATTAGTTATTATTACGATAATAATTAATCGTGTTTGTACTTAATTCAACTATATTTTTCAAAAATCCTAAACAATAATTCCGTAGTCCAAGCGGGCGAAGCCGCGCGGGCCCAGCTAATATATTTACAAATAGGATTGTATCAGTACTTACTGCACAATGTATTTAATAATTAACTAATCAATATTAAATTAAAAACAAGATTTCATAAAAAAGGAAAATTTTTCGAAAGAAGGTTTAATAAAATTATTGTATGCGGCTGGGGGGGGGGGGATGAGAATTGTGATTGAAAATTGGATCGCAAATACTTAAAGGTTGAGAAACGCTGTATTAATGTCTAAGCATAGTGTTCATTTCATCTTTAAAATAAGCTATCTGCATCTAGCCTTTAGTCGTATCACATTTTTTTTATTTATACTAAAAATATAATTGTAATAAATTTATTTTAGTGAATTGTAAACACAAGATAAGTGCTAATGTAAATTTAAAATATTATATATAGATAGTTAAATAACACATTTTATAAAAATTATTATCTTCAGTTAGTCATAAATCATCAAACATTTTATGTGCCCCAATAAAGTTAAAATGCTCTAATTATGTTATCCGGAAATCAGAAATCATAAATAACACTTATACAATATTTTATTAACGATTTTATGTCTGCTTTTATTAATAGATACATTTATAAAAGTTATGAAACAACACGAAAAAATATACAAAGAAATGAAGTTATCGTTAAAACAATGTATTCATTTATTACTAATTGATACAGAAATGTATCATAAATTTTAATGTGCGTATAGAAGAGGTTGAATTATATTTAGAAATTAAGAATAGGGTCGAGTGGGGTAAATATGAAACACCAAAAAAATGGGATAAAAGTGAAATAAGCTTGCAACTAAAAAATTAATTTGTTTATAGGAGAATTATAAAAATTGACATCATCATTAAAGGTTTGTTAAAGCGACCTGAAAATATGAATCGCCTAATAAGTGATGTGTCACCCCTTCACCCTGTTAGTCGATGTCAAAACGAGTGAATTAAATTTTAATTCTTTGCACATAACTTTCTGTATAGCTCAGATATTAATTAAAGTTACAATTTCACATTGATATGCCACAAAGAAGATAAATCAAAGTTGCCAAAGTAGCTTTTCTTTTAATTTTTCGAGAAATATTTTCCATTAGAGGCCTGTTTCACTTTTTCCCAAATTAGAGGTTAAAAATGAAACACAGTTTTTTTTATTTTTAAAGTCCGTGTTATATCGTACAGTTCAAATGACGTAAACAGTATTTAAAATGGTTATTCATAAGCGCATCTAGTAGAAAGAATTAAAGTATGAATTTGTATCGTTAACTGTCAAAAAACATGAAAGATTTGTATTTTGTTTCACTTTTACCCCAGTTGTCCCTATATGTAAAAGTATATATTAGCCAGGGACGAAACGGAATTAATTTATGGTTCAACATGTTGCAAACTATTTGGGTTCAAAATCCGTTATTTTTTTAGGGTTCAGGCTCGGGTTCGGGTTCAAGATTGTCATTAAGTAAAAATAGTAAAAAAGAAGATTACAAAATGAGTTATAAAATAAAGAATCGTTAAATTTACTCGCTTCACTAATTATTTACATAATAAAATACATTTTCCTTGATAGTTGTCGTTAAATCACGCTGTAAGACAGTTAAATATATATCCATTAATATCCAGTAATAGTAGTAATCAAATATCAACACATATTTCTAATTTAGTACAATGACATTTAATTTAAAAATGTTCACCTCTGGGGTGTTGTTCAAGACTGGTGCCAGTACCTTACTACCATACGCGATCTACATATACTTGTATTAGATAAGAAATAAAACATTTGTACATAACTAAATTATATTTATGACCTTATGTTAAATGTTTTTACGAAAATGTATACAAATTTTATTTTAAACACGGTAAATAAATCAGTATGTTTAATATATGATAAAATCAATTCATTTCTCAAGTGGAGTGCCCGATCAATCGATATATCGACCAATCCCGTCCGTAACGAAAAGTTCACTGTAAAAAATTCAGTTCGACGATTTTGTGGGTGTTTTCCTACGTAATTTGATGCGCTGAATATGAAAAAAATTGTGAAAAAATCTTGGTGGTAAAATTGACCTTGAACAGTCGCATTTCAAGGTCAAATTCATTGTTGTTGCTATTTTAGCTTCAAAATTGGTGTAAACCTACGTTTTGCGATATGTTGAGTATGGAAAAAAATATCCATATGGGTCACAAATGTAACCCTCGGTTTTGAAAAAACGGGTCGCCACCTGGCGGGTGAGCGACGAGGCGCACACGCATCTTGTTATGCGGGCTTTTCAAATATATACAACGCGGAGGGTTCTTTACGATTATAAAATCAATTTACTAAGGGCCGCAAGCCAGAATATAAAACTAAGAACCTTTTTTTTGGTCGCGTTAACTTCAATTCCTAATTTTATTAAATAAATAAAGTTAGATTAGGAAAAATAAAAACTGAAGACTTTTTTTTTTAGTCGTGTTAATTTCAATGCAGACGCTCCCTCCTTGCCGTACGCTGCGACACGAGTCGTCATCGCGCGAATAATATGTTCCCGTATGTATATTTCGACATTTTCTAAACTATACGACCAAATTGGATGCTGTAAAGGGCAAATTATATCTACATTAAGTACTTATGACGATGAAATCATTTATTTCGATAAGGATTAATGTTTTGCAGGTCATAAGTTCACATAAACAAAACCCAAATATTTTAAATTTTCTTTGTAACATAAAAGCAGTCATTGTGGCTTAAATATAAAAGTTAGACATATGGTGTCACTGACTTTATTGTAGATCTTTTTATTCTACACAATTTTGTAATACACTTTTTAAGAGACCGAGACTTCTTTCGACCTGGTGAGAATACTAGTACGAAAGAGAGGACTTGCACTTAACAAATTTTTTAGTAGCTAAGTAGAATTTTCAGAAATTAAAAAGATATAAAAAACGTTTATCAATAAAACAATTTAATTATTAGGTCATTGCAAATATAATGCACGTTTTTCCTATGCCTAGATTTAGGTACTATTTTCTTTTAAAGTTGTCGCCCAAAACTACATGTTGAAAGCTATAGTGGAAGCTAATCCACATACAACTGCAGAAAAGCTACAAGTAGACCCAGAAACCATTTCACGGCATTTAACTACGATTGGCAAAACAAAAAAGCTTGATAAATGTGTGCCACACGAATTAAGCGAAAATCACAAAAATCGTCGATACGAAATTTATTCTATGCTTCTTGTACGCAACAAAAACGATCCATTTTTGGAACGTATTTAACGTGCGATGAAAAATTGGTTTTATATAACAATAGGAGACGATCAGGGCAGTGGTTAAATAAAGCTGAAGCTCCTAAACACTTTCCAAAGTCAAGTTTGCATCCAAAGAAGACAATAGTGACCGTTTGGTGGTCTGTACAGGGATTAATCCGCTATAACTTCTTAAATCCTGGTGAAACAATTACAGCAGAAAGGTATTGTCAACAAATTGATGAAATGCATAAAAAAACTTGCTTAAGTAGCTTAATTATATTTGGAATAAATAAGTTTAAAATTCATAATAAAAAATGTGCATTATTTTTGCAACAACCTAATAATAATTACTTTCATGGGCGCCGGGTGGGGGGTGCAAGGAGGTGCATTTGCACCCCCCTGGCAAAAAAAGAAAAAACACATGAAAAAATTAAGAAATACAATTTTTATTTTAAAATTCACTCTTTGAATAACATTTTAAGTCATAGGTGTATAACCTTTTGAACTTTCTAGGCCGCAGGGCAGAATATAAAACTGAGTACCTTTTTTTTTATTCATGCTAATTTCAATGCAGGTTTATTATTACAAAATTATTATTATTATTATTTTAATTATCCTCGCATGTAATTTAATTTTATATACAGGTTGTCCCAATTCGAAAATGTGAAAATATATAGGGTGTCCATTTGAAAATTTTGAAAAAAAATTAAGTTTAGAGTTTTGATACACCCTGTACAAAAAATACAATTTTGTAAATGTTTGATGTAATATCGCAATAATAGAGCATATGCCAAAACTATTTTTAGTAGAAAACAATTTTTTTTTATTGTAATAAAAAAATAACAATGTTTTGAAAATATGTCAATTTTCTTATAAAAATGGTCATAATTTCTAAACCGCTCAGTATAATCCTACACATGCTTGTATCAAAATATCCAAAAAAATGAATGCTTTAAGATTATCAATCGAAAAAATACACATTGTAAAAACATAACTTTGATTTGTAACGCACTTATGGGACACCCTATATAAATGTAACTATTTTTAAAATATGCGGCTTGTCTAACCTGACAACTTTTGTATTTAAAGTTTTCTTCTATTTGATATTATAAATGAAATATTGAACTTTGACGCAGTCTTGGGACACCCTGTATCTAAATGCACCCCCCTGAAAGAAATTCTGCCGGCGTCCATGATTACTTTGGTATATATTTTCTTAAAGAAACACAAATGTATGACATACAAATATCGTATTAAAATGAAGACAGTTAACGTGTGAAACAAACGGATCTATCGTGAAGTCAAATAGTTTTTAGACGATAGTGTAGGTTGATGAGCAATCGATGAGTCATGTTTATTAAACATACATACGAAATGTCAAGTCAATATACAAGAAAATGCTAATTTCAAATCAATACATGTCTCATATTTATCAATGGGGATATTTAAGAATTTTAAGTTTATGCAAAAACACGTTTTTGGTATGCAATATATCGGTAATTTATGTGGGTAATGGGCAAAGTATACAAAGACCAAGGTATACAGGGTGGGGCATTTAAAGTGTTACAGTTGATTATCTCAGAACCATCGGATATTTGAAAAAAATGTTTCAACCAAAAAATGTTTGGTTGTAAGGGGGTAATCGAATAGTAATATTTATTTGCTATTTTAACGTGGCCTTCAAGGATATTTGAAGGTCAACATCATTTTTTTAAATAGGAACCTATAGTTTTTATTTAGTAATCTTATTCTACGTGAAAAAACACGAATCATTAATTGAAAACTTTTTTTTGAACAACCCAAGCTTTCCAAGGTATCTAACAAAATAATTCGAGATTTTGAACTTTCAAGAATTTTTTACTCAGAAACCACAAACTTTAGAAAAAAAGTACAGGATACACAAAATATTTATTTTGGTCTAATAAAGCGTGGAGAATTATTTTAAAAAAATTTAAAACTTTTAAAAACTTTTTCTATTTATTTTATTTTAGCAAAAACAAAAAAAAGTACGAAATGTTAAAAAAAAATCTAGAATAATTCTCCAAGTTTCATTAGACCAAAATAAACATTTTTGGTATCTTGTACTTTTTTTCTAAAGTTTATGGTTTCTGAGTAAAAAATTCTTGAAAATTCAAAATCTCGAATTATTTTGTTAGATACCTTGGAAAGCTTGGGTTGTTTAAAAAAAAGTTTTCAATGAATGATTCGTGTTTTTTCACGTAGAATAAGATTACTAAATAAAAACTATAGGTTCCTATTTAAAAAAATGATGTTGACCTGAAAATATCCTTAAAGGCCACATTAAAATAGCAAAAAAATATTACTATTCGATTACCCCCTTACAAATATGCGATGGTTCTGAGATAATTAACTGTAACACTTTAAATGCCCCACCCTGTATAAAGACAAGGTAGTCTCAAGAGCTCCTTGACCAATCAGCGTTGGCGCGGGAATTGACGTCACTTGGGAGATGTATTCAAATGCTATAAATGTATAATAGAATATCAATTACAAAAAAATCCTTTATTTATTCTTATTTTCGTATTTTTTGATATTTTAACAACACATACAATCAAAAAAGTACAAATTCGACATTGCAAAATCATAAAAAGCTGTCAGAATCACAGAACGTATTGCCAACTTAAGAACAGTAAAAATGACACTTCCCGAATAGACCAAATTGTCTGTGATAGCTTTTTTATGATTTTGAAATATTGAATTTGTACTTCTCTGATTGTATGTGTTGTTAAAATATCAAAAAATACAAAAATAATAATTAAAGGAATTCTTTACGTTTTGAAGTTAGTACAATCAGAATCTGTCATTATCTTGGACACGATTTTTCGACGGTATTACATACATACTTACATACTTCCATTTCCTTCGTAACATGGAAGTAAAAATCCCGAGAGACAAAAATTACAAAAAATGAACAAATATATTTATCGAATTGACTATAATCTACATATATACATTATACCTGCCCCACCCAACGAATTTGTAGAATGTAATTGAATTTTTACAAACTTCTGCAGTGCAGATGTGACCGGGTTCATAACACATATAATGAATGTATGCATGAATGTCTTTCTTAGTACATTATAGACGTACGTTTGGCACGGTGGTTAGCGTAACAGTTGTGTGTGCCAAAGGATAAAGGTTCAATATCCTATTAATACTGTACAATGGTGAGGAGGTCTTATATTAATGTAATTTAGTTAGTATACATAATGGTGATAAAATTCCCAAAATAATTAGTTAAGTTTCGAATTTTGTTAGCATTCTGGGGTCCTTCGATTACTATTTGTCCCCGAGCCTCTTGTGGTCAGGGAATTTTATTTAAAAAAAACAGTAGACATTGTACAGGCAATTTATTGGTGTATTTAGCACGAGGAAGCACTGTGCTTTTACTTGGCAGATGTTTTATTAAACAGTAGAAAATTTGATTTATTAATGTTTTATCGTATCACGGTGCTCTGGAAACCAACTTAAATAAAAAAATTGATTACCTCTGATTTTTTTGTACAATTCAATTCTTTAGTATTTAAGGAACATTTCAAGACCAAAAAGCAAAAAATCGCCGTGGCGCTTTTTCAATAATTCATAAAATAAGAAACCGTATGCAGAATTATAACGCGAATTTTATTTAGCATTTATTGTTTATTAACTTTTTACTCTACATAATAAACAAACAAATACAAATAATTGGATTCGAACTTGAGACCGTTTTTTTATTTAAGTTGGCTTCCAGAGCACCGTGATACGATAAAACATTAATAAATCAAATTTTCTACTGTTTAAAAAAACATCTGCCACGTAAAAGCACAGTGCTTCCTCGTGCTAAATTCACCAAATGTTTAGATAAATTGCCTGTACAGAGTGTCTGTTTTTTGAAAATAAAATTTTCTGACTTTCCCCTGACTACAGATTCAAAATTCCCTGACCACTAGAGGCTCGGGGACAAATAGTGATCGAAGGACCCCCAGAATGTGCAAAAAAATGTGAAGATCTTTTTTTTTACTCGTAATTTTTTTTTTCTTCACTGACTTTCCAAAATTTATAATAAATTCCCTGACTTTCCAAAAAAAAATTTATTAAATTCCCTGACTTTCCCGACCACTTTAGGCTTACCTGACTTTCCAGAAAGTCTGGAATTGGTGGACCATTTAATTTTTATATAATTTTACTAAATTACATTATATTGTTCAATATTTAACGGTTTACTGCAAAAGAGTGCGCTGGCGGCAAACTTTTTTCCAACTTGATTCGTCACTGCTTATTTCTTATGTTACCTAAATGAATTTAAAAAACACGTAAATCAGATAAGTGGTATAAGCGCACTATCGGACAGACAGACAGAGAGACGTTAAGATTTATAATATATATGGATTAATATTTATCTAAAAAAAATTTTTAAATATAAGATTATTTTTCGTTGAAGTATGTAAAAATCTGATGTTGAAGTTTAAAAAAAATTTTAGTTGAACTTTATGGCTTTCGTAGTATAAACTAAAATACTTCTTCATTTTATTTATTGCATATTGTATAGCTCACCAATTTATTATTGAAAATATGAAAATTTTGCCAAAAAAAGCATCGAATTAAAAATTATGTTGGTGCCAGAACTAAACAAAAATGTTTTGAATAAATAGATCAAACATATTCAGAAGCCAAAAAGATTAACTCAAATAAATAATCGCAAAATAATGTAAAGTATTTTTTATTTTCTTAACAGTTTGATATCGAAATTAAAAATCGACAAAAAAGTTAATCGATGTAAACTTTGAAAACCTTATGCGGTGAAAAACATTATTGTAAAACACCCATTATTATGATAATTGCACAAATTATATTAACAATATTTTTAATATTGTTTGCACACTATAATTTACAAAGCACATATGGATTACAATAGCATTTGTATAAAAATGGTCTGTCCTCAATTTTATAATATATCCATTTTTCTTTAAAAATAGCATTAAAGTAAATGTTAAAAAAATACTTCTCTCATATAATTGTGACGTGACTGTAATGTTTTATTTACGTTTCTACAGTATAGGAGTAGAGATTGGAAAAATAGTTGTTATTTTCAATGAAATAGTTATTAGTTGAATTTTTTTCGGAAAATAGTTTTTTTTACGATTGAATAATAACACAGGTTTACAAAAAAAAAGTTTATGAATATTTGACGAGACCATTGTATCCTTATGTATTTTGACGTCCTGAATCCGAATCTGAGGTCCGTTGACCTTGGTTAGCTCAGTTTCAAGGTCATTTTAAGGTCAAATTTTTAAAAATCGTTGAATGATTTTGGTAAAAGATGATATATAGGTTTTTCTGGTCGCTGATTCTAAATTTGACATCAGTTGACCTCTACGAGGTCAGGTTCAAGGTCATTTCAGGGTCAAAGTAGGAAAAATCGCTCGAAAATTCTGACAAAACAGTACATTTAGATTTTCGGGGTTGCTGAATTAAAATTTAAGGTCCGTAGACCCCTACAATGTTAGTTTCAAGGTTATTTCAAGGTCGATTTTTAAAAATCGCTAAATGAATCTGGTTAAAGGTGATATTTAGGTTTCTCTGGTCGCTGATTCTGAATTTGACGTCCGTTGACCTCTACAAGGTCAGGTTCAAACCTATATGTACTGTTTCGAGCGATTTTTCCCACTTTTTCTTGAAATGACCTTGAACCTGACCTTGCGGAGGTCAACGGACAACAAATTCAGAATCAGCGACCAGAGAAACTTATATATTACCTTTTACCAGATTCATTTAACGTTTTTTAAAAATAAAATTTTGATCTTAAAATGACCTTGAACCTGACCTCGTAGAAGTCAACGGATGTTAAATTTAGAATCAGCGACCAGAAAAACCTATATATCACCTTTTACCAGAATCATTCAACGATTTTTAAAAATTTGACCTTAAAATGACCTTGAAACTGAGCTAACCAAGGTCAATGGACCTCAGATTCGGATTCAGGACGTCAAAATACATAAGGATAATGGTCTCGTCAAATATTCATAAACTTTTTTTTTTGTAAACCTATGTAATTAGTGCAAACGAAGCAATAAAAAGTGTCGCAAATAGTTTAAAAATAGTTGGAAAGGTAGTTACAAATAGTTGATTTCAAATTGTGTTCAATCAAACCAGTTTTCTGAAAACGGTAGAGATATGTATGTAATAAAAATTACAATAAATGCATTTTTACGTGATAGTTGAAAAACTATGTTTCCAATCTCTATATAGGAGGCATAAGGAAATACGAATCACATAAATTCGTTCACGAGGAAAAAAAAAAGTATATTTTTGTTGCCTAGTGTTATTATTTTTATGATTCAGTATAGAAGAGACCATAACTTTTCTTTTTTGTACTTATATTCCGGATGGTATTTATCGGTAGCATTTCATAGAACGGTGAACTTTTATAGCTTTTCGATAGTGAGTTATTGAATCTTTTTAAATGACCTACAAGTTATACAATTTCTCTCCTCTATAAGTATTTGGATAGTAGGTATTAATATTTACTTTTCTATAGAATGTTTATTTAACCGAAACCCGTTTTTCAATCAATAGTTCTCTAGTTTCTTTCTACCTAATGCTTGTTACGTATTTATTTACCTTGCCAATTCATAATTATGATTTTATTAATGGAAATTTATAAATACGTATTCATTTTTTCATAGCAAAAAAAAGTGTTGTGATTTTTGTTCGCAACTTCCCTAGTGTAAGTTTTAAAATAATTAATTTTTTAGTTAAATGGTCTTAGAGCTAGGGGGGCGTAATAAAACTAAATGGAGAGCGCGAACATATCGAGAAAAATGAGAAAAAATATTATTAAAAAATGTATTTAATTTACTGAAAGAAAAGCAATAAAATACATTCTTACATAATAAAAAAAACATCTGCCAAGTAAATGCACAGTGTTTCCTCGTGCTAAATTCACCAAAGGTAGTTAATTATTCAACAATTTGTAATAAATAAAAACCGATAATGTTTATATAAATTGCCTGGAATCGGTTAATCATTTAATTTTTATACAATTTTACTAAAAAATATTACTTCGAAATTTTTTTAAAACGCACCTGATTATGTTTTCGTTTATTTTTAATTTTTTGACAATTTCAATCTAAATTTAAAATTTATGCAAACGTCAAAATGAAATTTAAAACGTCAAAATGAAATTTAAATTTCAAAATGACATTTAAAACGTCAAAATGACATTTAATATGTCCAAGCAAATATCAATTTAGAAAAACAAAACACGAATTTTTAAAATAAATTGAGATAAATCTTTGAGAATATTTTACAACAAACGTTGTAGACCCATATTATAGGAAATTTAATGCTCTACAAAAAATATTCTATAAAATTTTCACTTAACATGTGTCGTTCTTGAGATATCTTGAAAAAATAAATATTTTTGGGTGTCACCCCTCCCCCTTACACACGATTTTGATGATTTTGAAATAGGACCGTCCTCAAGCCAGACCCAACCACCCGACCAAGTTTCAAAAATATCGGTTCAGTGGGCCATGAGTTATGCGTGTGACAAGGATTCAGGGGACAGACGGATGGACGGACACACAGACAGACAGACACGGAATTGTTTGTCTTGACGTGAAACGGATAAATCAATTTAAAATTTTGAAATCGGAGAACATTTTTTTTGTCTCAATCTGAAACGATCACAAAGCTTCTCGTATCTTCGATATTGCGAGGAAGCAATTGAACTACAGAGTAATCTTTCGGCGAGGATTTATTTTAGGTCATAAACTAACTTATTTCGTAACAAGAGCAAATGTTCATTTTTTTGATACACCCTAATGATAACTGACATTTTGATCATTTTTTTATATACCTACACTTACTCCAATTTAGTTTTGTACGTTTTTCGTTCGGTCTATTAATGTTCTGTATCAGTTGTACCAAAGAGAAAATGGCACACCAGCTACCATTAGTTAAATTGAATTTAGATAACACCAAATTATTTTTCGACACGTTATTTAGAATCTCTCCAGGGTCCTATATTATGAAAATAATTAAATTATTATAATTTATGTAAAATGTACATTTTGTTCAAATTGTTTGTACTTAATTAATAGATTGTTCATATTTTGTAATATTTCTCATTTTTTATTGTGAAAAATAAGAAAAATGTGATTTGCAATATTAGCTTAACAGTTAAGTACTACGGGACTGCAAGGCACAACTTAAAGGCCAATATCTTTTAAATGATGCCCATGGGCGCCGGCAGAATTTCTTCCAGGGGGGGGGGTGCATCTAGATAAAATTAAATTATATATAAAATAATAATAATTTTGTAATACTAATAAACTTGTATTCCATCTAGGATGACTAAAAAAAAAAAAAGAAGGTTTTCAGTTTTTATTTTTCCTTATCTAAAGTGAACCTGACGCAACAAAAAAAGAAAAAAAAAGATCCTCACTTTTTGACCTATATTTTAAATTAAAAAAGGTATTTCTTAATTTTTTCTTTTTTTCTTTTTTGCACCCACCTCCCGGCGCCCATGATGATGCCTATATTATTTGTTATAAGATACGTGGTCACGACAAAAAATGTTCCCTATCCGTCTCTGTCTAATAATATATTCAAATATTTATTAGGTCAAATTTAAATATTATATTAATAATTAATTAATTTTAAATACAAATGATGACCTATACGTCAATAAATATCAAACAATGCTTCCAAAATAGCACAAACTCTTACTATTAACATATTATTATTATCTAGACTCAGTTTCCATAATACAGGTACTTATTGTCAATGTAAATACTGTTGCCACTAATTATTTTTATCACTTTATAAAATATTTTTGTAATAAATTAATTTATTTTCTTCGTATATTGCTTCCTCGCAATATTGAAGATACGAGAAGCTTTGTGATCGTTTTAGAGTGAGACAAAAAAAATGTTCTCTGATTTCAAATTTTTAAATTTATCTTTCCGTTTCACGTCAAAACAAACACTTTTCGTTCCGTGTCTGTCTGTCTGTCCGTCCGTCCGTCCGTGTGTGTGTCTGTCTGTCCCCTGAATCCTTGTCACACGCATAAAACATGAACCACTGAACCAATATTATTGAAACTTGGTCGGATGGTTGGGTCTGGCTTGAGGACGGTCCCATTTCAAAATTATCAAAATCGTGTGTAAGGGGGAGGGGTGACATCCCAAAATATTTATTTTTTAAAGATATCTCAAGAACGACACATGTTATGCATTAAATTTCCTATAATATGGGTCTACAACGTTTGTTGTAAAATATTTCCTTACAAAGATTTATCTCATTTATTTTAAAAACTCGTGTTTTGTTTTTCTAAATTCATTTTTGCTTGGATATATTAAATGTCATTTTGACGTTTTAAATGTCATTTGTATAAATTTAGATTTATATTGAAATTGTTAAAAAATTAAAAATGATATGAAAAAATATTCAGGTGCGTTTTAAGAAAAAATTCGAGCTAATATTTTTTAGTAAAATTGTATAAAAATTAAATGGTTAATCAATTACAGACAATTTATATAAACACTATCGGTCTTTATATAAATTGTTGAATAATTAACTACCTTTGGTGAATTAAGCACGAGGAAGCACTGTGCATTTACTTGGCAGATGTTTTTTTTTCACTACTTATAAACAATTTATTCAACTATCGAAATTCGAACATACCTACTAGACACATGTAGAAAAATGGAGTCGATTATTTAATAAAAATTACAGTTGTCAATTAAAAATTTCAATTTTGTATCAAAAAATACTATCAGTTTTAACATGTATACTGTCATTCAGTAACTTTTACAATCTCCATTGCAATTTTTATAATACGCAATTTTTACTATATTCATAAATATCATTTAAATGATTGATTTATTCAACTAAGTAATTCATCTTAAGTTTAATTATTTGTTAAGTGCTATACAAATTATTTCAATTCAATTGTTAGTACACTTTTCTATCGATACTTAAATGTTTATTAAAAGACAATACAATAAATACTACTATTGTGTAGTAAAATTAATTATATTAATAATATATTTTTTATTGGTATAATGCACGCAATAATTACTATTCATATAGTAATTTTAGTAACACGTAGTCTAGCAATGTATAGAAATAAACGCAAGTTAACTCTCGTCAGTACCTTGTTTTCAGTTTGCTTTTATAAGTAAATATTTTAGAAAAAGAAAGCAAATGGTAAATTACAATATAGTACATTTAAAGGTGTACACTTAAAATGGGTCACCTGTATATAGAAGCAGTGAGGAGAGAGAGTGTGTGTGTGTAAGAGAGAGATATGTGTCCATACTGTCCATTACTGAATAAAGATGAGTAGACTTGTCTCAACTAATGTTTTTTTTATACAATACAACGTTTAATTTTTACGATGCAGAGTAATTAAAGCAAGAGCAGACTGCAAAAAAACTAGCCTATCGAGTAACAGGGTAAAATATTTTTTAAATGTTAGTACCCATAGCGAATATGAGAAAAATCATTTTGTGCCTGGGCGGAATTTGTTAATTTTTCAGGGGGGGTGGGGGGCGCTAAGGACTTAAAATAAAAATATTTTTTTTATACCAAGGCATGTGGCATGTTAAAATGTATAACCAAAGCAGCGGAAATTGACCTTCTTTCTTATTTTTGTCTAAATCAAAAATGGCGCCTGCAGGGAGCTTTAAAGCAAATAAAAAAATAAAAAAATAAAAATGGTATACCAAGGCGTGTGGGGTGTCAAAATGTGGATCTCAATTAGTAGAATATGACCAATTTTTTATTTTTTTTTCTAACTCAAACATGGCGCCAGAAAGGGTCTTCAAACAGTATTTTATTTTGCCCCCTCCCCTCAAACTCTGTAACTACTGACTCAAAAAATCTGAAAAAAATTTGGTAACGAGGCTTTGGTGGGACTACCAACTACAAACACTAAAGTCAACAATATCTTTTTAAATTTTGGAACAATAGGGAGGGGCGTCAAAAAAAATTGTATTTTTATTTAATATTGTTAAAAAAATAAAAAATAGGGTAAACTTCCGCTGCTTTAGTTATTCATTTTAACATGCCACATGGCTTGGTATAAAAAATTTTTTTTTACCTTTAGCGAGTTTACAAGCTAACAAGCTGGCTTGTTAGCTTGTAAACTCGCTCAATGTAATCGACGCTTAAATGTTGAGTAATTTTTATGAAATATTTTTCTCCGTGCACCAATTTCTTTTTCAATCCATTTAATCAAGCAAATGTCAAATCGATAGATATAAAAATGTAACAAGCACATTTTAGTGATCCGAAACAAGTTGATATCTGTTGATGTAGGGGAAATGACAACAGATAATAATAAAACCAGATAATGAAACATTGTTACTCACTTTGTAGCTAAATAAAAGTAGTAAAAAAGAAACTAGCTTAAATAAAACTGTATGGTATATGTACCAATTTATTTCAATTAAATTATTAACACGTCATGAGATTGTTGATACTTATATCTTCATATTAAAATAGAATATAACTACACTAACACCCGATATTATCAAATGCTCCATTAACAAACTGTCATATTATTAACAGAACCAAGCATAATACATTTAATTAAATGTAATTTTAATTTTCTGCGCTATGTTTTTACAACGCATATTATGTACATTTTTCATTGAGAAAATTATTATTATTATTATCTATTTTGACCTTCCCTGAATCCATTCTGACTATTTTCGCCATGATATCTGTGTGCCTGTCTGTCGGTCTGTAAGCGCTGTAACTCAAATACAGCAAATCGTAGAAGGATGAAATTTTATATTTAAGATTAATTTTTGTCTGGGAAGAAAACGTCTTATTTTTTAAAACGATCTTTCAACCGGATACGGATGTTTACCTACGTCGATTTTTGAATTTTTCGAATTACTCTGAAACAGTGCGAAATAGAGAAAAATGGTCAAGTTAAAAATTATAGGTAATATCAATATCTATAATTTATGTTCTATTAATTTTTTCGTAATTTTTGAAGAAAATTTTTTTTTATTATAATTCAAATGGTTCATAACAGAGGAGAAATATCTGCCATGAGTGTCATGGGACTTTCTTATACGTAATACTGAGAATAAACAGTGTGTGTTAAATAATTACATAAAAAAATTCTTTCTGGCTAAATCATAAATGTTGGGAAAAAATGTAAGAGGAATAAATGATAGATAATAACATACTCGACATTTGTTATCTAAAACATTTTTTTCTTATTTCAAAAATAATTCGAAAATTCAAAAATTTACAAGAGTAAACATCCGTTTTCAGTTATTACGTTCAAAAAAATTCATTTGATGTATAATATAAAGAATAATATTATCTATAGTTTATGTCCCATTCATTTTATTCTATTTTATTAGTCAGTCAAAAATGTCTTAATAAAATAAGAATCACGTTCACTATTCACTGTTAGGATTACGTATAAGAAAGTCCCGTGGTTCCCAAGGCAGATATTTTAATATGTATATACAAACTTTTAATGGAATTTGTCAGAAATAAAACTCGCTTTGTATTATGAATATTAGTATTCTATTATTCCTAATGCGAATAATACACATTTTACTTCCGAAGGAAATGGAAGTATTGTAATACCATCGAAAAATCGTGTCCGAGAAAATGACCAATTCTGATTGTACTAACTTCAAAACGTAAAGAAAAGTTAATTTCCGCATGGCGGCTGTGCGTGTGTCTGTCTGTCAGGATGTAGATTTTTTTTTCGTTCACGATAACTACTGTAAAAATGCACCGATCTGAATTATTTTTGGGGAAAATATTTGTCTCAGTGAGTACTCCAGACCTATTGATTTTGGTGCTAATCGGATAAGTGGTTTTGGAAATATTCGAAATTTTGTAACTTTTTTCGTCAAAAAATGAATATTGCGAGTATTATCTCACTAATTTTGATAAGATTTGGTACATTTGCAGTTCAATTGAATCTAAGGGACATTTATTATTTGTACGTGCCTAAACAGCCATTAAAGGGATGAAAAACACACTTAAAATTTGAATTTTAAATACTAATATGTCATTAATTCATGTTGCCTTGGAAACAAATGCAACTAAATTCAAATTGTCAAATTAGTTTTTCTACGAATGTGAATTATGTTTTTGACATTAGAAAACTAATATTTATGTACAAATGGCAAAAAGAGCTGTAACCGTTGTAAGTATATATGTTTTTTTAATGTATTACGATATGTATATTCATAGTAGTAGGTTATATAAATAAAATATTTAAAATTAAAAAATGTATATTTAAAAATTATTTAAAAAGATAGATAGAACATGGAAGTCATGTATGGTTCTCCATACCGATATTTTAGAATGTACAATGCATGCTATTTTCATTAATTTGCGAGATTTCATGTTTATGTTATAAAGTTTGAATCGAGTTTCAAATTTGTAAAAATATATGGTTTATTTCTTTCTACACACATATTTGATTAAAAAATTGCATGTCAAAAGGAAAAAAATACATATAGGAATTTAATTAATATGATTAGTTTTACCACAAAAAAATATACAAACAAACACGATAACGTTGTAAATTCTTTATCTATGAGTTTTTTCTGTTCGCCTGTATCGTACATTTAAATCTTTATTTTCAGATAGCATGCAACAAGACTGCATTTACTAGAATTCTGTCAATAATATCAACAGAAATAGAAGAATTAAACTGAAATTTACAGTAGTAAGATACTGACACCAGTAATGGATATGACCCCAGTAATGGTTATTTTTCAATTAAATGTATGTACTGACTTAGAAATATTTGTTGATATTTGATTACTACCATTTCTGAATATTAATCTATATACATTTAACTGTCTTACAGCGTGATTTGATGACAATCGACCAATAGGTGTCAAAATGGTGGACATTTAAACTAATTATTAGTATAATTTATTTATTAATTATTATATTATCATAGCAACTGCTTTACATTGTTTCAAATTTGATATAATTTATATCTTTTGTGTCGTAGTACTTATCATTTTGTAATCATTAGCAAGTGTCCATCACTGCGTGCCCATTACTGGTTTTACTTTATCCATTACTGAAGAGAAACATAAACAAAATAAAAGGCTATAAATTAAAAAAACAAACTATGTATATTTGCAGACTTTAGTAATTAAATGGATTAAATAAAGAGTTACTTGTTTTATTAGTAATATGAGTTCATGAGAATTACAAAAAAGAATCATAAAAACAGTAAACCTTGCTCTTATAGCGGCCATAACTGGTGCCAGTACCTTATTTCAAGATTCAAATATTATGCATTCACAGAGCATTCAAGGTTAAATCTAGTGTTTACTCCTTGTGTAGGGGGGGGGGGGATTTCGAATTAATAAAATTGACATTTCCAATACCTATGTTTATTATATAGTACATTTAATTAAAAACTGTCCATTACTGGAGTTCTTGCCAAGACTGGTGCCACTACCTTAGACAAACTTGCTTCCTCGCAATATCGAAGATACGAGAAGCTTTGTGATCGTTTTAAAATGAGACAAAAAAATTGTTCTCCGATTTCAAAATTGTATATATTTATATATTTTTTCAAAATATCTCAAAAACGATACATGTTACGTTTTTTTGTAGATCATTCAATTTCCTATAATATGGGTCTACAATGTTTGTTGTAAAATATTCCCATAGAAAGATTTATCTCAATTTGCTTTAACAAATCGTGTTTTTTTTTTTTTTAAATTGATATTTGCCTGGACATATTAAATGTCATTTTGACGTTTGCATAAATTTAGATTTAGATTGAAATTGTCCAAAAATTAAAAATATATTAAAAAATAATCAGGTGCGTCTTAAAAAAAATTCGAGCTAATATTTTTTATCGGTTTTTATTTTAATTGTAAATAATTAACTAACTTTGGTGAATTTAGCACGAGGAAGCACTGTACATTTACTTGTCAATATTTTTTATATTGATTTGTATTGGATTAAATAATATATATAACCGAAAGGGGAGGGGGATTTCGAGAGAAAGTGCCCCCTCTGGATTTAACACTACTGAGTACATTGACTAAAAAATCATGTTTTGAAAATTTGAAGAAATAATTTAATAAGTATTGTTCCATTTTTTTCAAATGTCAAAAATCTTTAAAATTTAAAATGATAATAAATGGCAGTATTTCTATCTAGAAGAGATCTCTCTGTATTCAGTACTGCGATTGTGAGTATAAAAATCGCGTTTTTTAAAATACAAGAAATAATTTATTGGTTTATTTATTTAAAATTTCGACAATCTTAAATTTAAAAAAAAAATGAAATTTTTTAAAATGCTTATAATTTTTCCACTCATTGTGACATTGGCTCTAGAATGGTTAAATTATTCAATGATCATATCTTCTGTTAAATCGATGACATATCAAAATAACAAATAACATTTCCTAGAATATATGGAAAAAATAGCAAATAGTGTCATATATATTACCTTGAGATTATGAGCAATTTGCCTAATATAATACAGATCTAAATCTTGCAAAATTTCAATTTTGCTGTCTAATGCATCTGTACTATGTCTGTTCGTATTACATCCGCTTCCGGTCGTAGTTTTCCGCGTTTCCCGCAGACTCAGTGCTGCCAAAGGCGGGAAACACGAATCCATTTTCTTTATTGTGTTAAATTTCCAATTAACACTATTTTAATACATGAAGTTATTACATTTTATACTGTTCACAATATATTATTTATTACATAATAAACTCACTTGTCACTAGAATAAACGAATAATTAATAAATGCAACAATCACATACATACATAAAATTATATAATTCTTTTAAATGTCACACACAAACATAACACAATATGATTCGAAACAAACCGAAAAAGAAACTTCAAAATGGCACTTGTTAAAATAAACACACTGGCACTAATATATTACAAATTGATTGATCGCAAACAATGTTTATTACCGGTTAATATAAACAATGTTTTAATTCACATTTTGTTCTATTTTAAATCACGAATATCCTAACCCCACTATAAAGTACGAATTTACTCCAACATTGAGTCATGTATACTAAGTTAATTCACGAAACATTGCTAGTTTGTATTAACTGCGCATGCGCGTTGTGTATATTAGGGTTTGGTACATACATTGGCCGTCGTGCACGCATAGAGAGAGACGTGTATATGCGCGCACCTTGTGCTGGCCGCATGTTGTTTTTTTCTACAGATATTAATAGCCGAATTGGTAGAACAGTACCGGATTAAATTTATTGCTATTTACTTCCATGTTCTGAAAGAAATGGAAGTATTGTAATACCATCGAAAAGTCGTGTCCGAGATAATGACAGATTCTGAATGTACTAACTTAAAGAAAAGTTAATTTCCGCATGGCGGCTGTGCGTGTGTCTGTGTGTCTGGATGTAGAATTTTCTTTCGTTCATGATAACTAATGTAAAAATGTACCGATGTGAATTCTTTTTGGGGAAAATATTTATCTCAGTGAGTACTCCAGACCTATTGATTTTGGTGCTAATCGGATTAGCGGTTTTAGATATATTCGAAATTTTGTAACTATTTTCGTCTAAAAAGTGAACGTTGCGAGTATTATCTCACTAATTTTGATAAGACTTGGTACATTTGTAGTTCAATTGAACCATAGGGACATTTACTATTTGTACGTGCCTAAACAGCTATTGAAGGGGTAAAAACCACCTTCAAAATTTTAATATTAAATACAAATTAATATGTCATAAATTTATGTTGCCTTGGAAACAAATGCAACTTAATTCAAATATACTTTATTTCATTTAAGAATGCAGAGGTTGCCAGGGTTTTGACGGTACGAATCGTGCATTTTACCGTCAAAAACCACAGCAACTACCGCATTCTTAAATGAAATAGAGTATAGTTATTCTACGAATAGTCCACGGTATTTAGATTAAAATTCGCCAAATAGAAGAAAAAAATTATAAAGTTTTGATACTTTCTCCACAAACTCTCAGTAAGGTTCGGAATAAGAGCCCGAAAAGTTCCCACCTAAATCGTGGATGGAACATCCCCTTTCACGTAAAAAACTACCCCCGGAATGAAATTTATTCCAGTTTTTCCCATTTTGCATCCGAACCACTGTTCGGAGAAAAAAATATTACAGGAATTAAAGATTCTACATAAAATTCTACGTAAAAAATGTCATGTGCACTATTCGGTCAATTCCCAGCCTACTCTCACAATCGTTGCTCAAAGTGAAGGGTAGTTTTGGGAACGCAGCGAAAAATCGGCGTAACAATAGTTTTCAACATACATATTTCCAAAACGGCTGATTTTACGTAAAAAATAATTATGATAAAAATTATGGAACTTTATCTTCTCTTTGAGATCCATGCACCACGAATTTTTTCAAACGTTTTTCATTGATTTTTTTTGCTCTTTTTCACAAACGCGCATTCTATTATTTTACATGAAGATGATTTTTTAGTAAAAATTATCATCAAAATATGGTAAAATATGTTTCTATGTGTGTGCGTATGTGTATGTGTGCCTGTCCCTTGAATTTTTGTCGCACGCTTAACTCAAGAACCACTGGACCGATTTTAATGAAACTTTCTTTGTTGGTTCTGACTAGTAGATGATCCCATATAAAAATCATCAAAATCGTGTGGAAGGTAAAAAGATAGTACCTCAAAATCGGTATTTTTTCACAATATCTCAAAAGGACGCATCGTTTGTTTAAATTGTATTATATTTTGTAAAAAAAATGGAGTGTACAATGTACATTTGTGAAAAAAAGCCAAAAAATCAATGAAAAACGTTTGAAATAAAAATCGTAGCTCATGAATCTCATAGAAGAGATTCAGTTCTATAATTTTTATAATAATAATTTTTTACGTTAAGTTCACCGTTACGAAAATATTTACGGTGAAAAATCTTGTTATGCAAATTTTTCGCTTCGTTCTCAAAACTTCCCTTCACTTTGAGCTTCAATTGCGAGAGTAGGCTGGGGATTAGCCGAATAGAGCATATCACATTTTTTACGCAGAATTTTATATAGAATATTTAATTCTTACTATATTTTTTTCTTCGAATGACGGTTCGGAAGAAAAATATTATAGAAAGTTTCACGAAAGGAAATATATTTAAATCCACAAAAAATTAGTTCGTTTCATAAGTTGGTTGTCCAATGGAAATATGCCATAATTTTATCTCATCGATACATGCAGTTTATCAACAACATTCCTATTGGGTATTTTACCAAACTAAATCTTTACAGACAGTTATCATAGGTGCTACAAAATGGGGTTAAAATGAAAACGAACAACATTTTATCATTTATTTTCACTACAGAGGCACAATGTCTACCTTACATCTTCAAAATTTTAAACCAGAACTGTCAAGTGGGTTGCTGGAAACAATCCGGCTGTATTAAAATTGGTTTGCGCTGCTTAACCTTGTATTTCAACTACCATAGAGAAGGTTGTCTAAATTCGTCAACCGAAGAGGAATTAATCCAAGAAGCCAACATAAAATCAATAAAAATATACAAAACTTAGTGGAATAGACTTACGAGGGTAAACCACTAAATTAAAGTTTGTTAAAAGCTGTACTCAATGGGTTGTATGGAAAAGAGCTCAAAATATGAAATGTACGTTTGTGAAAAAGAGCAAAAAAAGTCAATGAAAAACGTTTGAAAAAAATTCGTGGTGCATGGATCTCATAGAGAAGATAAAGTTCCATAATTTTTATCATAATTATTTTTTACGTAAAATCAGCCGTTTTTGAAATATGTACGTTGAAAACTATTGTTACGCCGATTTTTCGCTGCGTTCCCAAAACTACCCTTCACTTTGAGCAACGATTGCGAGAGTAGGCTGGGAATTAACCGAATAGTGCACATGACATTTTTTACGTAGAATTTTATGTAGAATCTTTAATTCCTGTAATATTTTTTTCTCCGAACGGTGGTTCGGATGCAAAATGGGAAAAACTGGAATAAATTTCATTCCGGGGGTAGTTTTTTACGTGAAAGGGGATGTTCCATCCACGATTTAGGTGGGAACTTTTTGGGCTCTTATTTCAAACCCTACTAAGAGTTCGTGGACAAAGTATCAAAACTTTATGAATTTGTTCTTCTAAAATATCTAATTTACTTGGACTAGAATGTGTATTATGTTTTTGACATTAGGACATTATTTATACAAAGGTGAGTTTATTTCTGACAAATCCCATTGAAATTTCTCATATATTAAAAATTATTTAAAAATATATTAAAGAACATGGAAGTCACGTATGGTTCTCCATACCGATATTTTATAATCGTATAATCGGTATTTTCCAACTCGTTTGTTATCTATACTATACCTATACATACTTACAATAGTACGGCAGCGTGGACATAATATTTGGTACATACCTAAAACAAAAAAAAAATATATAAGTATCATAAAATAGTTATTTGTGTAACAAGGGTGTAAAATAGCAGTTTTTCGCACGACTAACAAACACACAATACTTTTTCTACAACCCTATTTATTATATAATATTAACAATAATGTAATATAATATAATAATTAATTTATAAATATAATATAGTGACGTTAATATATGAAATAAACACAAATTAATTGTTTAAACGTCAAAAATTTATTAGAAAAAGTAATCGCGCAAGCTTTTGATTCACAGAATCATCATCAGGCTAAAATATAATAAATAACAATTAAATACAATTAATATAAAGAAAAATATTAATATCTTAAAATAAAAATTCAGAAAATATACCTATTATTAAAGATCAAAATGTGAGAACGATGTCGTTATCTCAACAATATTCATGTGACTACGGAAAAGTTTGAAAAAATAACAAATCTCTTAGTAACTCAAATAGTTACTAAGGAACGAAAAAACTGATTTTAAAATAAGAAAATTAACGACAGAATATATTAATTATTTAAAATTGTTTTGTAAATAGTAGATAATGTGGATATGTCAGTTTTTTTGTCAATTGTGTTACTGGAAAAACGGAGAAACTGTGGTTTCTAGTCACTTAAACTAAAATATACACCTTAACCACAATAAACCAATGTCACTCGACACGTGCTTCGACTTCACAAGAAGTCCTCATCAGGAGCCTAACAGTTTGTATCAGTCTGGAACTGTTAGGCTCCTGATGAGGACTTCTTGTGAAGTCGAAACACGTGTCGAGTGACATTGGTTTATTGTGGTTAAGGTGTATATTTTAGTTTAAGTCAATTGTGTTGTTGTTTCTTTTTATGTGTAACATTTCTGAAATGTAACGTTTAGCTTTATATCTTTCATTATCTAAAATTTTAGTTTGTTTATTATCAAAAATATGTCCTGTACTATTTGTATGTACTGCTAATGCTGTGGATGTTGGTTTTAATCTTGTGTCTGATTTATGTTGTGTTATTCTATTGATAAGTTTTTGTGATGTATTACCTACGTATATATTTTTGCAACCCCCACACGGTATACTGTATACCAAATTTGATTTCTTAAAAATGTCTGTTTTTGGTTTAAGTTTTGATTACTTTTTCTAATAAATTTTTGACGTTTAAGTGGTGATATTGAAAAAGAACATAAGTGTGCACCACCAAAGATATCAAAAGCTGCAAATTCTGTAATTTTAAATTTACTATCTGCAAAATCTAAATTGATATATGAAAATTACACATAATACCATGAATTGTGCCAAGAAAAAAACCTTAAGGTATTGTTTATAATTTATTTAATTTTATTAAAAAAAATTTTATTACAATAATTAATATAGTGCTTAAATTATATGTTGTATTAAATATTTGAAAAAATATTATTAATTAAAATTATTTGAAATTTTAAAACGTAAATACTATAGTACTAGACTATATAACGAACTCTCTTAAGTTTATGTAATTTGTAGCTCCAAAGTACTATGTAGCCAAACAAGATACTTTTTTTTCCACCCGTACCCGAAATTTTTACATTCTATTATTTGTAAATAAAAACAATAATTTGAAATTGAACTAAAACCAGCCCTGTTCCGTAGCACGTTTTAGTTTAACTGTCATTGAACTGAAATGTTACACTAACATGAAATAGCATATGCACTATTCATATAATACTAGCAATGTATCTCTTACTAACACCATATTATAAATGATTCAAAATATTTGACAACAATTACGAAACCAGAAAACAAAGACAGATAATATAAAATCCATGCGACATTTACAATCCCTCTCATTCTAGTATTGACCACTTATACTTTATCGTAACAATAAAGTGAGAAGTAATGATAATATTACACGATATTGCTATTTCCTATCTCTGTTGATAGAAACATGTATAAATAATGTAAGAAACAAAATGCATTGAAATGCAACTCTATACTGTATATTTCAGCCCCCTTGTTAGGGGGTATAATGTGCACGTAAGGGTGCATTTCCGAGGGGTTATTTTGTATTCAGTTCGCAATACTCGAAATATAGATTTTTACTTTTTTTTTCTACAACGTTGCATTTTGTCGGGTATTTTATATGTTAATTTTTACACTCTCTAAGATGTCAAGACAGAACCAGGAAATGGGTGACGTATTTTACTTACTTCGTCATATAACCCCCCCCCCTCCCCCCGTCGCTACTTCGCCCTTGCTAGAAGTCTATTTAAATATTTTATCGACATATAGTCATAATAACTGTTTTTTATAAGGTTATTTTATTTTATTTATTAATTATATACAATGACAATAGTTATGTGGAATTTATTTAAGAGAGACACCATACGTACAGGTTATTGATAAACAATCAATGGTATAAAAGGAATTCGTTTAAAAAAAATTAGTTACAAAACATTTAATAATAATAAATAAAATAAAGTAAATAATACACGAATGTATGCCATAAGTGTTCCGAAAATGTTTGGAGCCATGCATTTTTGAGTTAGAAAAAAATATATACATAAAAGTGTCAAGTTCTACTAATTGAGATCTATATTTTGACACCCCACTTGCCCTATTATTCCAAAATTTAAAATGATATTGTTGAGTTTAGTATTTGTCGTTGGTAGTCCCACCAAAGCCTCGTCACCAAATTTTTTTCAGATTTTTTGAGCCGGTAGTTACCGAGCTAGAGGTAGGGTGGACAAAATAAAATACTGCTTTTAGTCCCCTACAGGCGACATTTTTAAGTTAGAAAAAAAATAAAAATATGGTCATATTCTACTAATTGAGATCTTTCATTTGATACCACACATGCCTAGATATATAAATAAAAATAAAAAATTCCATGACACCCTCCCTATTATTCCAAAATTTAAAATGATATTGTTGACTTTAGTATTTGTTGTTGGTAGTCCCACCAAAGCCTCATTACCAATTTTTTTTTCAGATTTTTTGAACCGGTAGTTACAGAGTTAGAGGTGGGGCAGGGGGGAATAAAATACTGCTTTTAGCCCCCTACATGTGCCATTTTTGAGTTAGAAAGAATATACAAAAAATTGGTCATATTTTACTAATTGAGATGTACATTTTGATACCCCACACGTCTTGGTATACAATTTTTTTTTTTTTTTTTAATTTTTCTTAAATGCACCATTTTCGATATAGAAAAAAAAATAGAATAAGGGTCAAATTCCGCTTATTTAGTTATACATTTTAACGTGCCACATGTCTTATTTTTTTTACCTAACTTTAGCTCCTTAGTGCTCCCCCTAAAAAAATATTTTTTCAATACATTTGTACTAGAGGGCGTCACATTTTATATGTTCAGTAAAAATTTCAACTTTCTAGCTTTTATAGTTTACGAGATATTTAGCTTTGAGTAAAAAAGACGGACGAACGACGACAAAGTGAGATTAATAAGGTTTCTTCGGAACCCTAAAAAACATCTGCCAAGTAAATGCACAGTGCGTCCTCATACTAGATTCACCAAAGGTAGTTAATTATTGAACAATTTAAATAAACACCGATAAAGTATTGTCATGAACTGCGATTGGTTAACCTATTAATTTTTTTTTCATATATTTTTAATTTTTATCAATTTCAATCTAAATTTAAATCTTTCGGCTATACAAACGTCTAAATGACATTTAATATGTCAAAGTAAATAGAAATTCAAAATAACAAATGACGATTTTTTTTAAATTGAGATAAATCTTTGTAAGGGAATATTTTACAACAAACATTGTAGAATAATTTATAGGAAATTGAATGCACTACAAATTTTTTTTGTATATTTTTTTGCATATCACCCCTCCATCTTACACACGATTTTTGTTGCCATTTTGAAATTATTCGCGTAAAAACAGTTTTTCACATTATTATTATTACAATACTTCCATTTCTTTCAGAACATAGAAATAAAAAACAAACAAAATAAATTTTCTTTCACTATCCTTGGCTGTTTATATTGTTTTTATTTATACAAAATTTTATTAATAAAAATTATATGAAATTTTGACGTCTTTCATGGTAAAAATTATTATTAGTCCAGTACATTTAGACGAAAAATAACTGTATCTGGGAAATCGCAGTATATGACATTATGAACGAATATATAGATAATATGTATAGGAGTTAAGTTGTAAAAATCCTAATGTGTTAACCCTTTAATGTAAACCCACATTCCCGACCGTACTGTTCGTTTTCAAACCTGCTCCGACAGGTCCGGTAGCAAACTCCTCATCCATCAATCCAAAAATCCCAAGTGATGTCTATACTAATTAAGTAGTAAGCAAATAGAATGAAAATAAACAAACAAAAATAGGAAAAAAATTTAAAAAATAAAACATAAAATAACAACAGAAATAAAAATAAAAATAAACACAAGAAAAAAAATATATATATAATATATAACACTACAGTTCAAGTCTGGCTGAGGGGCTACGCCCGATGACCAATAATTTAAATTAAAACAAAAAAAAAACTGTATCTGGGGAAAAATTTGCAATAAGCTGAATTTTTGTATACACCTTCATTTTGTCTTTATAAATAAGGTACCAAAAGTCCCCAACAATCCCAAATTTTTTTTTTATATTTTCACATTTTTAGACTAGAATACCCTCTTATTAAGCGAAAACGATTACTTGTACGAAAAAAGTTGTAAGATCTTTATTGTAGGTAATTTTCTAAACTTTATATTTGATAATAACTATTTTAGTCATAGAACCAATAGATACAGAGATATTTACTTAAAACTAATTGTTAGCACTTTTGTGGGCTGTAAAAATGACAAAATGAAGGTGTATACAAAAATTCAGCTTATTGCGAATTTTTCCCCAGTGAAAACCTAATGTTCCTGGACTATATGTAACATTCTGTAATATTGAAGAACTAGCGCATTGGCCCGGTGTTACCCGGGGATATTAATTTAATTAAACATAAAGTAATCATGCCCACCCGACATGCCCACCCAACATGCTCACATGCTAACAACACACAGTTCACCACGAATTGTTTTTTTCCGACTTCATAAAATTTACCCAAAATATCCACAAATTATATACCTAAACTTAACCTATCCATTAGTGAAAACCGGAATAAAATCCATTCAGTAGTTATTGAAAAAATCGTGTAAAATTATATTTTCTCCCAGGAAACACCAGGTCTTATCTTAGAATTTGTATGAAAATCAAAAATAAATAAATAGGTTACCTTTCTTGGAAGTTCTTTATTGTAATTTATAAAAATTCGTTTATTTATATTGTACAATGCATATTTTTTCATTCAAACTCATGGTGGAAAGATATATATTTGTAGGTATCATGATTCAAACTGACATTCACATACCTATAGTAATTGTTTTCAGCATCTTATATTCCATAGCTACTGTGTTTTTCTATAAATGACAGTTCTATGCTATGACATCATAGAAACAAAAGACGCTGTGCAAAAGATTCCTTTCATCTTTTGATGTTAAATTTTAGATTTTCATAAAATATTATTAGCCACGATACTGCTCGTAAAAATTATCTAACGATTGCTGAAAACCGCATTGAAATCGGTTCAGTAATTTCGGAGTCTATAAGCCACACACAAACGAACATTCATTTTTATATATATAGATTAGAGCAAGAGCTGACTGCAAAAAAACTAGCCTATCGGGTAACAGGGTAAAATATATTTTAAATGTTAGTACCCATAGCGAACATGCCTGGGTGGAACTTTTAATTTTTCGGGGGGGGGGGGGGGGGGGGGCGCTAAAGACTCAAAGCTAGCTAGATAAAAAAATATTTTTTTATACCAAGGCATGTGGCATGTTAAAATGTATTACCAAAGCAGCGGAAATTGACTCTCTTTCTTATTTTTGTCTAAATCAAAAATGGCGCCTGCAGGGGGCTTTAAAGCAAATTCAAAAATAAAAAAATATAAATGGTATACAAAGGCGTGTGGGGTGTCAAAATGTAGATCTCAATTAGTAGAATATGACCAATTTTTAAATTTATTTCTAACTCAAAAATGGCGCCAGCAGAGGTCTTCAAACAGTATTTTATTTTGCCCCCTCCCCTCAAACTCTGTAACTACTGGTTCAAAAAATCTGAAAAAAATTTGGTAACGAGGCTTTGGTGGGACTACCAACTACAAACACTAAAGTCAACATTATCTTTTTAAATTTTGGAATAATAGGGAGGGGCATCAAATAATTTTTTATGTTTATTTAATATTATTAAAAAAATAAGAAAGAGGGTAAATTTCCACTGCTTAGGTTATTCATTTTAACATGCCACATGCCTTATTATAAAAAAATAATTTTTTTTACCTACTTTTAGCTCCTTACCCCCCCCCCCCCACCCTGAAAATCGAACAAGTTCCGCCCAGGCACAAAATAATTTTTCTCATGGTCGCTATGGGTACTAACATTTAAAAGACATTTTACCCTGTTACTCGACAGGCTAGTTTTTTTGCAGTCAGCTCTTGGTCTAAATTAGAGCTGGGCGAATGGCGCTAAAAATGTTTCTATAATGCCCGGTATTATAAAGGACCTAACAAAATTTGTTAGCTAGCAATTACATTCATATGGGGTATTAATACTGTACTAGTATCTATGGATTAGTTATGGAATTTAGAGCAGTGACACTTCAATTAATTGTAACACAGTTGGCATCTTTGACCGTACAAAATAATTTTCATAACATCACCACTGTTTTAATACCGTTTGTATTTACCTTCAACGCGTGCGCGAAACTTGTCAAAGTCATCAACAAACTCCAAAAGAACTGTCATATATGTTTGATACCTCAGTTGAAAGTGTTTGTTAGCTAACAAATTTGTTAGGTCCTTTATGATACCGGACATAAATGTATTAAACAGGAGTTCGAACCGGAACTGAACAGAAAACCGGAAAAACCGTTATTTTTTGCCGGAACGAAAACCGGAACAGAACCGAAATAAAAATATCGGTTTTTACAGTTCAGTACATGTTAAAATACGCGCGTTAACATGATCTTATTTCCCACTTCAATTGTCGTTCGGACTATCATACAAGTACCATAAAATGTTCTAAATTATGGTAGAAAAAAAAATTTTTAATACAAATAATTTTTTTTTAATTAATCACTCGGAGCTGAACCGAAAACCGAAAAAACCGGAAAAACCGTTATTTTTTGCGGAACAAAAACCGGAACCGAACCGAAATATTTTTTTTTACTCGAACCGGAACGAAAACCGAAACGAAAAAAATAACGGTTCGAAGCCCTGGTTTAAACAATTATTTTTTTTTTAGTTTTTGTTTTTGAAAAATTTTCTCCGTGTTGAATCAAAATGAGTTTAACTCAAAACTTTTTTAATTCAATTTCGTAAAAAATACCTTCCTTTTTAGGGGGCACCGAGGCACAGCCCCGGCTGCCCCGGTGGTAGTTACGGCCCTGATATTAACCAATCAGCGAAAAGCTCAATCAAAACACCTATTCCATATAAAAACCACATCACAGTAACAGAAATGCGTGTCTCGAGAAATCCCTAAAGAGGTAATAAACAAAATGGAATGGAGATAGAGAGAGAGAGACGGAAACACAACAAAACACGTTCACTTCAAGTACCCAATTTCCTGGAAGATGCGCACGTGTTATAGAAAATGACACGTGTATTATTTCTTTCTCTGTCTTTGCTAACATACCCACTCAGTAACTGGATAACGACTTAATGCATGATGCTCATATGAACAGCGACGGACTCAAAAATAGATTCAATGGGCCTTTTTTCAAACTTTATACAAGTACAAAAACATCTGCCGAGTAAATGCACAGTGCTTCCTCGTACTAATTTCAACAAAGGTAGTTAATTATTGAACAATTTAAATAAAAATCGATCAAGTGTTCAGATAAATTGCCTGTCATTGGTTAACCATTTAATATTTATACAATTTTATTAACAAATATTAGTTCGAAATTTTTTCTAAGACGCACCTGATAATTTTTTCGTATATTTTTAATATTTTGACAAACTAAATTTATCCAAACGTAAAAATAATATTTAATATGACAATGTAAATATAATTTTAAAAAAAAACACGATTTTTTAAAGCAAATTGAGATAAATATTTGTAAAAGAATATTTTACAACAAACGTTGTAGACCTATATTATAGGAAATTGAATGCTCTACAAAAAAGATCATATAATATTTGTACGTAACATGTGTCGTTCTTAAGATATATTGAAAAGTAAATATTTTGGGGTGTCACCCCTCCCTCTTACACACAATTTTGAAATAGGACCATCCTCAAGCATCTAACCAAGTTCATGAGTAATTCGTGTGACAAGGATTCATACAGACAGACAGATAGACACGGAACGAAAAGTGTTTGTCTTAAAACGGAAAAATCAATTTAAAATTAGAACATTTTTTTGGTCTCATTTTAAAACGATCACAAAGCTTCTTGTATTTTCGATATTGTGAGGAAGCTAATTATACTTATGTATATTTTATAAGTACGTATTTCTGCACAAAAAATGTACTTAACCCAAAGTACACTTAAGTCAATAACAATACTTAACTCCATAATTCATAAAAGTAAATAAATAATATAATATGTTAATTATATAAAAAATATTTTTTTTTATTAATTAATAATTTTATTAATTAAATAATTATCTTACTATAAGTGACTCTAGCACAATCTAACTGCAGTACATCCCTGTTATGTCCAGATTATCCGAAAATTTCGATCAAAAATGCGTTAATCAAATCTAGGGAACTTTTTTTTTAGATTTTTTGCATCGATAGTTTAGAAAGTAGAAGGGTGGAGGGGACGCTCTGATAACGATATTTAAATGCAAATATATCGTGACTGAAGGGTTAAAATCAAAAGGTCATATAACATTTTTTGTTTCATTTTAAGAGACCTATCTAATGACACCTCACTTAATGGGGAAAGTGAAAAAAATATGTGATTTCACTTTTCGGTCTATGGAAAGAGGGTCCAAAAAATTTTTTTTTCAAAAATCTTATCATTTATGTTTTTGTGTTATCAGTCTTCGTCCGTATACCAAATTTCATTTTAATCGGCTTAAATTTTTCAGGACGGACGGACGGACATGGCGAAACTATAAGGTTTCCTAGTTTTCTACGGAAACCTAAAAACGTTTATACTGTACTGTTTATACCGGCATTACCACAAAAGAATCAAAGAATGAGTAGGTTTTTGTGTACAAAATCATATTTCAGATTTCTGGTCAGATAAAAGCTGTTGTCTTATTATTTCCTTTTCTTTTGTCTTTCTTTTATATGGCCTCACCCGACATAGACATAGAAATGTCAGGTGTGTAGACTGGACAGGGTAATAAAAAATAGATATAAAATATTTTTGTTTGTTTTATCTGAATATGTTGTAATCCATACTTCCATACTAATATTATAAATGCGAAAGTGTGTTTTTCTGTCTCTCTGTCTGTTTGTTACCTTACAGCTAAACCGCTAAACCGATCTTGATGAAATTTGACAGGGAGATAGCATGCACTCTGAGAAAGGACATAGGCTACTTCGAATCCCGAAAAAACAACCCCTAAAGGGCTGCTGGTTTATTTGCTAGATTCAATGCTGGTTTTCAAGCGTGTTTTGGCGCTGGATTGTTGTCGTGGTTTCAATGTGTGTTGGTTTCACACGATACTTGATTTTGTAGATGGTTTTGATGCGTGCTAAGTGACAGTTCTAATATCAACATAATATTATAGTGGATATGGATTATGAAAATAAATAAATCCTTTGGGTGAACAATATATAATTAACAGGATAGATCTTATGAGGTATGATTAATAAAACTATGAATGGTTGTAATTAGTTTCATTCGATCCGGCGGAATAAATATCATGGGGATGGAGGTTTCGAAATCCACATACTAAACAACTTCTCAAAATTATTTTTTATTCGAACCGTTATTTTTTTCGTTTCGGTTTTCGTTCCGGTTCGAGTAAAAAAATATATTTCGGTTCGGTTACGGTTTTCGTTCCGAAAAAAATAACAGTTTTTCTAGTTTTTTCGGTTCAGCTCCGAGTGATTAATTAAAAAAAAATATTTGCATTAAAAAACATTTTATGGTACTTGTATGATAATCCGAACGACAGTTTAAGTGGGAAATAAGATAATGTTACCGCGCGTATTTTAACATGTACTGAACCGTAAAACCCGATATTTTTATTTCGGTTCTGTTCCGGTTTTCGTTCCGGCAAAAAATAACGGTTTTTTCGGTTTTCGATTCAGTTCCGCGATTCGAAGTCCTGGTCATAAGTACTTAATGTAGATATAATTTGCCCTTTACAGCATCCAATTTGATCTTATAGTTTAGGAAATATCTTTAAATAAGTTATATACGGTAAAATATTATTAATAACGAGCGAACTAATGAAGAAATGTCGCGTAGGAGCGGGGCAGAGGGAACGATTCGCATGCGCTCGGCCGTCATTCGGACTCCCTTGGCTTGGCCGTTGTCTAACAAAAATGATTTGTACTTTTTGTTCTGATTCGTTTAATGATTAGTTATTATTACAATAATAACTAATCGTGTTTGTAATTAATTCAACTATATTTTTCAAAAATCCTTAACAATATTTCCTATTATTCCCAGTGGCGTAGCGAGGGGGGAGCAAGGGGGTCTATCATGCCCCGGGTGCTACTCGCAAAGGGGCGCCAAATGGCCCCCAAGACGACGATATTCTATATATTATATTACTTTATGTTTTTCAGGGGCGCCAAAAAGGTATCGTGCCCCGGGCGCCAATTATGTTCGCTACGGCACTGATTATTCCAATTATTCAGCTAGTTCAAGGTAGATTCAAAAATGTACATTCATTTATTTATAGATTTATATATTTAATTCAAAAAACGATCAAACTTGTGTCTGATACAATACTTTGTAATATGTCAACATTCAATCTCTAAAAATATAACTAAATCGATATTAATATATGTACAATCCGTTTCAAACCCAAACGTAGAAATGCCACTTTTCAATATTTACTATTTTTAACCGACTTCAAAAAAGAGGAGTTTCTTAATTCAATCGATACATTTTTGCTTCCTCGCAATATCTTGATACGAGAAGCTTTGTGATCGTTTTAGATTGAGACAAAAAAAATGTTCTCCGATTTCAAAATTTTAAATTGATTTATCCGTTTCACATCAAGTCAAGACAAACACTTTTCGTTCCGTGTGTAAAATACGAGATTTTGTTTTATTACACTACATAAAATATTTGATAATATTTTCTCAATATTATCTAGGGATATTTTCTTCTTTTTTGGTGCCTTTTGAATATCAGTGCGTGGATGTTCGATCGAGGTTTGAATTTACAACCGTGTATTGTGGTTTTTATAATCAATAAGATTATCATATAATACTGGATTTCGTTGATATTCATATATTAACAATTATGTAACTGTAACTGTCAGTGATAACTTGGTAGTCGCCATTTTGTTTTTGACGTCAAAAAACTTTGATCAAATATGAGAGACTGTCATTAACTATGATCAATGATCATAGATATATTATGAAGGTATATTATAAAAGTTGACTTATTACACTGTCATATTTCATTGATCAAAGAAATTTTATCATATTTCTTTGATAGTGTAATAGCCGCCTAAGGGGGAGGGGTGATATCCCAAAATATTTATTTTTTCAAGATATCTCAAGAACGACACATGTTACGTTAAAAATTTATAGAATATTTTTGGTAGAGCATTAAATTTCCTATAATATGGGTCTACAACGTTTGTTGTAAAATAGTTCCTTACAAAGATTTATCTCAATTTATTTAAAAAAATCGTGTTTTGTTTTTCTAAATTGATATTTGCTTGGACATATTAAATGTCATTTTGACGTTTTAAATGTCATTTTGTTATTTGGATTAATTGAGTCGCCATATTGTAAGTGTAACAATACAGCGATAGCTGATACGAAGCACCTAACCATGAAAAGTAAAAAGTACATTAAACAGAGAAAATAATTTTTAAATGATTTAAATAAACATAATATAAACTGAAAATATGATTACCATAAACTAATATCAAACAAAAAAAAATGTACAAGCACATCATAGTATTTATAAGAAACTGCAAATCTATAATGTTAATAAAATTTTTATTTATGTGCACCCAAATCCTATGTGACTACAACACAATACCCCTTATACTCGCCCCCCCCTCCATTTGTCAAGACCTGCGATGATCGGCCCATCAGCAACTTCCCAATTCTTCTTGCAATCCCGTCAATATTCATTAAATAAATAAATAAATAAAACAACTGAGCTGTCAGACTAAAAGAGATTCTGCCGACAAATAATTCGTCAAGAAAAAAAACAAAACTATTTCAGCATTGACTAAATGGGTATCTAAAAATAAACACATAAGTACAATGTTAATAAATCAATGATGTGTGTAAAATCAACAACATATGGGAAGGTAGGCATGCAGATAAATTTGTTTGCATAAAATTTCAAATGTTCACCCAAATGAACAAAGAAGCGATTAAAAAATTTTATATTAAATAAATAATATAAATAATACTAGCGGACCTGCCCGCGGCTTCGCCGGCGTTGCATGATTTTTTTAAGATAGGAAGTGAAATATAATTTGTTTGTTTTTTATTCATTACTAGCGCATTGGACCCATCATATTAATAGCCACGTTACTGCTCAGAAAAATGATCTAATTATTGATGAAAACCGCATTGAAATCGGTTCAGTAATTCCCGAGTCTATAAGTCTCATACAAACACACATTCATTTTTATGTATAGAGATTAGGGTGGTCCTTATATGGGGTTAGGACGAATTTTGACCGGCCGCACCCCAAATAATTCAAAAAGAATGTGGAAAAAGTTTCAGCCCTCTATCTTAGAAAATGGTCATTATCAGAGGAGGGTGATTTTCCCAATTAAAATACACGTGTTTTTTCGATTTTTCAAAGACCTGCGTACTAGAGTGTCTTAAACTCTTTCTAAAAATCTAGAATACTCATGAAAGCATTCCTGGTACTCATATTCCATATCTAGATGGATAAATTAAATTTGCGATTCAACTTTGACAGTTATATGGGCCATTTGGTCATTTCATCAAGAGAAAATTTTTAACAATTTTTTTTGTATTATATCTGGATAATTTTGTCAGAAAAACGTTGTAATTTTTATTACATAACATATCTCCACCGTTTTCAGAAAACTGGTTTGATTGAACACAATTTGAAATCAACTATTTAAATTATTATATAATATAAATATATAATATAAAATAAATAATATAAAATATATAATAAAAATATATAATAAAAAAAATATATATAATAAAATATATAATAATATAAAATATATAATATAAATAATTTACCAACTATTTTCATTGAAAATAACAACTATATAGTCAGTATTGAACCCCCTTCGAAACCATGAAACTTTTGTTTGATACATTTTCTGTGAAAATTCGTTAATTTAGAAATAATCCGCTGGAAAGTCTTTAAAAAAACACCCGGTATATTATCCAATAATAATTTATCTTTTGTACATATTTGACATTTCTTAAATTATTTAAAACATTGTAAAATCTAGCATAAATAAATTCACATTAAAAGTGCGTCATGTGCAAAATGTTCGAGTTCTTTTGCTATATTTGTACAAAACCAGGCAATGAACTCTTTTATTTAACTGCGATAAGCAATTATCGGTCTCATTATATCTCTGCTAAACTAACAAGGGAACTTTTTCAAGTGGCATATTCAGATCGAGTTTTAATTTTGTATATAGTTAGAGGGGGTCAGGGTAAGTAAGAAAAAAATTATCTTAGCTGTGGTAAAACGGTTTAACGGGGTGAAACACCCCTATGAAAATGTGCAAAATAATCATATATTTCAAATAACTCTGAAACTAATGAAGATTTTTAAAAATCTATCATACATAATTTTCATGATTTTTTATACTCTTTCAAATCGCCACAGTCGAAATTCAAAAAAATGAAATCACTAACCCCCACCTCCCACCCACCCAATTATTTATTTAAGATTTTTTTTCTATTTACTCAAATTAACTGTAGTATACAATAGTAATTCAGTTATATAAGATATACTATTTCACAAAAAAAATTTAACCCTTTCATTGTTACATTATCATATTTCTAAAAATATTAATGAAAGTTAAAAAGTTACCAATTTAGAAGGATATTTACATTTCAGGACCTCTAGAATCCAATAAAAATACTTTTAGGGCAAGTTAATGTAGGAAACGGCCGGTTAAACTTGTTATTAGTTGTGAGAGTGAACAGAGTTTTAAATTATTTCTGACTAAATCATAAATGTTGGAAAATATGTATGGGGAATAAATTATAGAAAATAACATACTTGAAATTTTTTTTCTTATTTCAAAAATAATTTGAAAATTCAAAAATTGACAAGAGTAAACATCCGTTTTTGATTAAGTTATTACGTTTAAAACATTATTTGATACATAATGTAGAGAATAATCTATATAGTTTATGTCCCATTCATTTTATTCTATTTTTTATAAGTTTGTCAGAAATATGTTTTAATAATATAAGAATCACGTACACTGCCAGGATTACGTATAAGAAAGTCCCGTGGCTCCCATGGCAGATATTTTATATCTAATATTTGATAAAACAATTAATATTTTATTATTTTAATATTTGCACAGATTATTTTGATATAATTACAATAATAATATTAATTTCCTTCTCGGAATAGCAATGTTTACACGTTCTACAAGAGACCAAGGTAAGGTGTCGAAGTAAAATGTCACAAGTTGATAAAAACAATTATTATTTATATGATATTAAATGATATATTAATTACATATAAGGCACGTTTAATTATTATCTTTATAGAAAAACACAGGTATTGTACACCTTCGCTCACGTGTACATCGAAATCGGTGAAGGTTCACGCGACCAACTACTCTAAATACGGAAGTACCTATGATAACAATGAAAATTCCACTAATATTGGTTATGTATAGAAATTCACTAATCCTTTGTAGGTGTTTAATGTTACTGCTAATTGTACTAATTGTAAAATTCTATAGTTTTACAATTAGGCTTTAGGGTCGATCCAGACTATCGTGCCAGATCATTATTATTATTATTATTATAATAAATTTTAAAAAAACGTATGACAATTTTCGATATTCACGTATTAAATTTACTTGAAACTTAAAATAAATACTCTTCAATACAAACAATGAAACACGTACTTCAGCATTTTCCAAAATTAAACCCTTCAATGGGGTAAGAGGGTGTAAAAGTTTGTATGGAAAAAATATTTTTTGGTCAGATTTACTTGAAACATAAAATAAATACTCTTCAATACAAACAATGAAACACGTATTTTAACATTTTACAAAATTAAACACTTAAAGGGGGTTGCAAGGGGGTGAAAAATTTTGTATGAGAAAAACATTTTTTTTTGTATTCACTCGAATGAAACTAGGCACAGATACTCTTTTCGATGTTTTTATACTGTAGGTTATAATTATCTTGCATATATTTACGATTTTGTATAATCAATAAAAAACAAATAAAGGAAAAATTAAATATTTCAGCCCATGTCACGTATGGAGGGTTATAATTAGTTTCGAAATCCACGCGAGCGAAGCCGCGGGTAGCAGCTAGTATTGAATATATCTTGAAAAATACATTGTCTATGGAAGTACGTAGGATTTTTTTTATATTGCATAGTTCATTTGTTATTAACAATTATCTGATGATTTTTTAGGCAAATTTTTCACTTTCCACTTTGGAAGTGCGCCATTTGGCCAAAAATTAATATATCGAAAAAACTTAGTTTTACTTACTTTACTTTTATAGCAGTTATAATATAAAATAAAAAAATAAAAAATTGGCTTATTATAATTCAAAAATTGCAAGAGCTGTTTGTCCGACCCTGAAAAAACGGAGACGTCATCGGAAAAACGCTGCACAGCCGCCATTTTGAAATTAATCGCTTCAAAAAAAATTTTGTATACAGTCACTGATATGTATAATAAATCTTTATTAGAATCTCGATTTATTTTGTAGTATTTCTGAAAAAAAATTCTAAAAAAGTCTAATTTTCGGCCTCTAGAGTGGCCTAACCCTTTAATATAATTTTAGTAGGTTTTGCATAGAAAACATAAAAACAAAACAACTGAGTTTTAATAACAATAATTTTCACACAGTGCATTGTAACACCCCAAATTCTCTCTCAAATACTTATATACATAGTATTCAGTCTACTCAAGGCTTAGACAAGGAAAGATAAAGGACAAATAACACATTACCTAGCGTCGTTACCATATCGCACCACGAAAAATCGCACCACGGATCATTGACGTATCATTCAGATTTTAAAATAAATATCAATTGTTTTGAATTATAAAATTAATTAATAATAAATGTTTTATATAGAGTTTAAAAGTATTTCAGTGATAATTGATTAACAGAGAAATGAACTATCATCTCTCATACATACTAAATTCAATTGTAATTTAAAGCATATTTGCCGATCTTACCTACGATTATAAAATATCGGTATGGAGAACCATACATGACTTCCATGTTCTTTAATATATTTTTAAATAATTTTTAATATAGGTATGAGAAATTTCAATGAGATTTGTCAGAAATAAACTCACCTTTGTATAAATAATGTCCTAATGTCAAAAACATAATACACATTCGTAGAATAACTATACTCTATTTCATTTAAGAATGCGGTAGTTGCTGTGGTTTTTGACGGTAAAATGCACGATTCGTACCGTCAAAACCCTGGCAACCACTGCAGTCTTAAATAAAATAGAGTATAATTTGACCTTAGACAAGGAAAGATAAAGGACAAATAACACATTACCTAGCGTTGTTACCATATCGCACCACGAAAAATCTCACCACGGATCATTGACGTATCATTCAGATTTTAAAATAAATATCAATTGTTTTGAATTATAAAATTAATTAATAATAAATGTATTATATTGAGTTTAAAAGTATTTCAGTGATAATTGATTAATAGAGAAATGTCTATTTGGAACTATCATCTCTCATACATACTGTACCAAATTTAATTGTAATTCATAGCATATTTGCATATTATAAATTTTCAAGTGACGCCTATGGGATAATATGCGGTTTTGACAATTAAAAAAAGATGGCCGCTGACAAATTTTGGTAACACTTTCATATACGGACTAGCATTGGTTGTTATGTATCCATAGTCTTTCCTAATCTAAGACTCAAGGAATAATGCCTTCATTTTATAATTATATTTGTGTAAAAGTGTTTTAATTTATATAAAGTGTTTAATTATGTTATTTGAAAAGTTACATAACTCGAAGAATTATTTAAAACCTACAGTGTAACCCACGGCCCAACAATCTCTGTTCACAAAGTGCTCAACAGTCTATAAATTGGCAATAAACAAAAACAATTGACGATATTTAAATGCAATAAACTGGTGAAAGCCAAATATAATTATGTACAATCTACGAGCTGCGCTTGAAATTTTGTCGTCTTATCGTGTAAATTAGATGACTTCATATCAACACTTACGGGGCCAATTGTCTTAATTTGTTGATCCCGTTTTAAAAGAATTACAATCAAAGTGTTTACGTCATGCAAACGCATTTATACCGTGGCTTCGCCCGCGTTTTTTTTTTCGAAAGTAAATCCTTCTTATTTTATTATAATGTATATCAAACAAGAAGATATATATAATTTTATTAGACAACTAGCGCATTGGACCCGGTGTTACCCGGGTTAATATTCACAAACTACTATAACCTTCCTCGAAGCACTCTATCCATTAGTGAGAACCGGAATAAAATCTGTTCAGTAGTTTCCGAGTCTATAAGAATGATACAAACAATCATTCATTTTGCTTCCTCGCAATATCGAAGATACGAGAAGCTTTGTGATCGTTTTAGAATGAGATAAAAAAATGTTCTCCGATTTCAAAATTTTAAATTTATCTTTCCGTTTCATGTCAAGACAAACACTTTTCGTTCTGTGTCTGTCTGTCTGTCCGTGTGTCCGTCCGTCCGTCCGTCCGTCTGTCCCCTGAATCCTTGTCACACGCATAACTCATGAACCACGGAACCGATATTATTGAAACTTGGTCGAATGGTTAGGCCTGGCTTGAGGACGGTCTCATTTCAAAATCATCAAAATCGTATGTAAGGGGGAGGGGTGACACCCCAAAATATTTATTTTTTCAAGATATCTCAAGAACGACACGTGTTACGTGAAAATTTTATAGAATATTTTTTGTAGAGCATTAAATTTCCTATAATATGGGTCTACAACGTTTGTTGTAAAATATTCCCTTACAAAGATTTATCTCAATTTATTTTAAAAATTTGTGTTTTGTTTTTCTAAATTGATATTGCTTGGACATATTAAATGTCATTTTGACGTTTTAAATGTCATTTTGACATTTGCATAAATTTAGATTTAGATTGAAATTTCCAAACAATTAAAAATATATGAAAAAATATTCAGGTGCGTTTTAAGAAAAATTTCGAACTAATATTTTTTTAGTAAAATTGTATAAAAATTAAATGGTTAACCAATTCCAGGCAATTTATATAAACACTATCGGTTTTTATTTAAATTGTTGAATAATTAATTACCTTTGGTGAATTTAGCACGAGGAAGCACTGTGCATTTACTTGGCAGATGTTTTTTCTTTCAAAATTGAATCCTTCTCATTTTATCATAAGGTAATGGAGGCAAATAAGGCCCACCTTAATTAAAAATGTTATATTTCGGGTAATAAGTATTTTATATTAAAAAGGCTATGATAATGATACATTTTGGTTTATTATTAATCTAAAGAAGTACGAAAATCGACATTTCTTAAATGATTTTTTCATTTTTGATAAATCTTAAAAAAATTTACTTTGGGCCTTATTAAACTATGGTGGTATAATAAGGCCACTTAACTAAATTAAACATTTTCAGATAATTATAATGTTATTTTGTATGGGAACTATGTTTTAATCAACATTTGAAGTAAAGTTTGCTTAATTACAGCTAATAAATAAACAATTAATAATTTTATTTTAATATTTTTTTTTATCCATAAAGTATCGATGCTGCATTCAAACCAGATGATTTTTTTATATAACTATTAGTAAATAAAAATGACATACCAATCTAGAACAAAATATGTGATCATAAATTGTAATAAATAATAAAAAAAAACAATCTTAAATTTGGTAGGCCGTATTATCCGTAAGGTACAACAGTAAATTTTATTTTATTTTATTTTATAAAGCAGAAACTTAATAACTTGCACCATAAATTTTAAAGATCGAACTATTAACTGAATATATAAGAAAAATTTTTTTTATAAAATTGAGATTATTTGTTGGTTATTTTTATAAAATTGAGCATTCGTCACCATCTTTCCCAAAAAACTCGGATACCGAAAAGTAAGTTTAACCGTTTTCGAAAAATATCGATAAAAAGAAAGTATTGCAGAATTTTACTTAATACGGATGCTTCAAATCACACAAAATAAACTTATGATTAAAAATAAGATAAAAAGTTAATTTAAAAATACCACCAAAACTGCATTTTTATCAACAAGTAGCCATTTATAGCTTTGTTTTTAGTCATGTTATGTCCGGTATCATAAAGGACCTAACAAAATTTGCTAGCTAGCAATTACTTTCAAATGGGGTATTAATTCTGGGGTATTATCTATGGATTAGTTATGGAATTTAGAGCAGTGACACTTCAACTAATTGTAACACAGTTGGCATCTTTCACCGTACAAAATAATTTGCATAACATCACCACTGTTTTAATACCGTTGGTATTTACTTACTACAACGCGTGCGTGAAACTTGTCAAAGTCATCAACAAACTCCAAAAGAACTGTCACATAAGTTAGATACCTCATTTGAGAGTGCTTGCTAGCTAGCAAATTTGCTAGGTCCTTTATGATACCGGACATTAGTAAAGTTTATACAGTAATAACTTGTGATGACAAATATAAGGAGGTCTATTTATTATACGAGTATATATAACCTTTTTCCACATTTAAAAATAAAAATATCTGTCATGGGAACCACGGGACTTTCTTATACGTAATCCTAACAGTGAATAGTATACGTGATTCATATTTTATTAAGAAATTTACGAAGAATAAAAAGTACTTATAGTAAGCCATATAATACAACAATTTTTTTTTAGAATTTTTCGTGTCATTTTTTACTTTTTGGTCATGCAAAAAAATTTTATATAATTAATTTTTTTTTAGAAATTCTAAAACAATTTCTTTGTATTTTTGGCTTTTTCTAAGCATATAATTTTTTTTTAAAGTTGAGGAGAAAAAAATTATAAAAAACCATAGACATCGAGAAAGGACAGTGCATTCTGTATTAACACAATTGTGTAACATCTGTTCAAAAGGTGAGAGAGAGATGCAGTGTAGTTTGGAATATATCTATCTCTTTTTCTAAGAATCTGATTGGTAGCTTACTATAGTTCAGGGTAGTATTTCTGTCAGATATATTTTTGTATATCTATCTTGTGATTTTTGTGCAGTAAGTTTTTTATTAGAAAAGTAAATAATATAAACAATAAACATACTATAATGGTTCATATTTCATCGAGAAAATTAAAAAAAAAACATTCATTGATCTGATAGAAATTTGCAAAATTATGAACGGATATTCCGGAAAAATAACATTTTTGCTACCAAAAAATATTAAATATAATATATTAATAATAAATAGTTTAAAATCAATACCCATGTGTTTGCTACAAAATGATGAGGTGGATTGCTACATTTACAAATAGCACATACAAGATTTACTTAACAAAATTATTATTATTTTTTATATTAGGTTACATTACGAAGCTACGAAAAAGGAAGAACAAGATATTAAAATATCTATGAATATTTTTAATGTTCGGGGCCAAGAATGAAATAGTTACACTCCTGTTTCAAAAAAGGACATGTATATTCCAAACCTGTTTCTATCTCTTTCTTTTGACACGACTCTATTTTCGAGTCAGATGCGTGGTCCATTTTCTATTAGTCTATATATTATCATATATTAAACATACTAGTATGTTTAATATATGATATTATGCATATTATCATTGAGTAAAAAATAACAAGAGAAACAACGTATACGGGAGAGTTGAAACGCAGTAGATATATGAACCATGCACTATTTGAGCCCCAGGAAGTGCTGGTATCTATTGAAAAAATTATTAATTATACATATGAAATATCTGGTTTTCGACTCTGCTAGATCGTCAGATTTTAAGCTCCGCCCTTCTGAAATGATTTACGAACGTCTTGTTTACATTATTTTAAGTCGGCTGATACGTGATACAAAGGCGGCAAGAACGTTGCAAGAAATATTCGTTACTTATTATCTTTTTCTTTTAAATAAAACAAAAAAAATATGTAATGTTAAAATTATTTGAGATAATTGCTGCTATCAATAATATAATAGATTTTTGCTTTAAAATAGGTTTTTATAAGTTGTAAGAAATTTTTTGTGAAGCGATGTTACATTACTGATGATATAATAAGTAAAATTAGATTGATCGTTTTATTCATTTCAAATTAATATAAAAATATATCAAAACTAAAAATATGGTTCTGCGGTTTTTTGTATCTACATTGCTTTAAACATAGAATATGGATTGTGGACCGATACATATTACATATAATAATATATACAAAATAAGTTTTTTTATCTTCTTCAATGAAAATTAAAAATTCTTTTGTTTTTATTTCTCAAATATTATTTATTAAAATTACTTTTGACCAAATATCATCGAAATTTTTATTATTTATGTACATTTTTTTTTGATATTTTGAAGAAATAAAAATCCTTTTTTTAAGCCGACGTGACGGCTGGAATGTTTCTACATATAAAGAAAAACAAAAAAATAATAATTTAATATTGCATCCCCTGTCGCGTATGGAGAGTCGTAATTATTTTCATTCGATCCAGCGGGAAAAATACTATGGGGAAGTACCCTCTCTTTCATAGGAGCCGAAATATTTACAATTTTTTAAGTTCGGTTAGGTAAATAATACATATAGATAATACAAATTTTTGTATGATAATCGATAAACAGATCAAATTTTACACACCCATTTTTTTATCTAATACATTTTTCGGGATACAAAGTAGCATATGTCGTTCTTCAGGATGCAAGCTATCTTCCAGCCAAATTTCATGAAGATCGGCTCATCGGTTTAGTCGTGAAAAGGTAAAAAAAAACAGACAAACACACTTTCGCATATGTAATATTAGTATGGATTTAAAGCAATGAAAAAAAATTGGAATAAAAGATTTCACGATTTCTATTAGCTGAAACGTCGAAAACCACACGTAAAATCTCGGCTTGAAACATTGAAAGCTTGTTCAAATTGTCCAATAAGAACTAGAATATTGTGTAAGGAATGTGACGATATTTTGCGATGCGTTTCAAAAACAAACACTAAAATAAGTCAGCTATCAGAGAGAGGCAAGGGGACTCACAATAAAAAAGCACCTCAAAATGTACACAGTAATTTGAATATGACTGAAAGATATAAAACATGTAGTTTATAATGTCTTATCACTAAAAATTCCGAAAAAAATTATGATTTTTTAATTTTTACCCCCACCATATTGAATTAAAAACGGGGAATGAGTGAAAATATTTACTGTAATAGTGTATCTAACATAGAATTTCACTTTTATTATAAGTAGCTCATAAAAGCATGATACAAAAAAAATCTTAATTTTACAATTTTTTTTATTATTTTTACCATTTTGGTGAGTTTAAAATGGTTTAAGGTGAGAAAAAAAATGTTTTCTTAAACTCTGATACCTCCGATCACCGTTGACCATAGTTTCAATTCAATTCTGATACTCTTTCGACTCGAAAAAAAAGTGAAAATAAAATTTTTTTTGATACTTTTCGACTTAAAATCCGCCATATTTTTTTTCAGAGCCATAAAAATGTAATTTTGAACCCGGAAATAGAAAGAGCACACTTAGTAAAATACATTACTTTTATTTATATTACTTCCATTATTCTTAATGAGTTTGGAGCTCAAAGATTGACGAAAAAAATTGTTATTTTGGTCCTTAATGGGTTAAATAGCCGTTACCCAAAAAAGTGGTATCCCCCCCACCCGATCGAATGAAACAAATTAAAACTATCCATATATGAAAGGGGGTGAAATATTAAATTTGTTTCCTTTTATTCATTATAGAAAAATGTAAATATCACGGCTCATATGCGTGATAGGGGGTTGTTTTACCTCTAAAATCCTCAACCCCGTAGTATTTCTCTAATAAAACTAATTAAAACTCTTCATATTTGAATAGGGGGTGAAATATTCCTTTTTTTTCATTCATTATACAAAATCGTAAATAACTCAATTCCTATGTGAGATAAGGTGTTTTTTTTCCTTCTAAAACCCCAACCCTCGTGGTATTTTTTCCGCCGGATAGAATGAAACCAATTACAACCCTGAATAAATAACAGGGGGTGAAATATTAATGACCAAACAATTTTTTTCCATACAAACTTTTCCACCCCTTGCAATCCTTTAGGTGTTGTTTTTTCGGGAGACAATGTTGCCCATGTCCTTCTTCAGAATATAAGACACACTTTCGCATTTATAATATTAGTATAAATAAAAATAAATTCTACTAATTGTTATCTATATTTTGACACCCCACATGCCTATATATGAAAATAAAAATAAAAATAAAAAATTCTATGACGTCCCTCCCTATTATTCCAAAATTTAAAATTATATTGTTGACTTTAGTATTTATCTTAGGTAGTCTCACCACAGCCTCATTACCAATTTTTTTTTCAGTTTTTTTGAGCCAGTAGTTACAAAGTTAGAGGGGGGGGGGGACAAAATAAAATATTACTTTTAGTCTCCTATAGGCGCCATTTTTGAGTTAGAAAAAAAATAAAATATGGTCATATTCTACTAATTGAGATCTATATTTCGATAACCCACATGCCTAGATATGAAAATTAAAAATTCTGACACCCGTCCCTATTATTCCAAAATTTAAAATGATATTATTGACTTTAGTATTTGTCGTTGGTAGTCTCACTAAAGCCACGTTACCAAATTTTTGCAGATTATTTGAACCAGTAGTTACCGAGGTAGAGGGGGGGGGAGGGCAAAATTAAAAACTGCTTTTAGCCTCCTGCTGGCGCTATTTTTAGGGTCAAATTTTACTTAATGAAATTACATTTTGATACCCCATACGTCTTGATATAGAATTGTTTTTTTTTTTTTTATTTGCTTTAAAGCTCCCTGCTGGCGCAATTTTTGATTTTAAAAAAAAATAAGAAAAAGCGTAAAATTCCACTGGTTTGGTTATACATTTTAACGTGCCACATGCCTTGATATAAAAAAAATATTTTGTTTACCTAACTTCTCCTTAGCGTCAACCCTGAAAAATTATTTTTTCAACAAAGTACATATTTTACTAGAAGGCATTATTTTACATGTTCAGTAAAAATTTCAAGTTATTAGCTTATATAGTTAACGAGATATTTTGCTTTGACTGAAAATGACGGACGGACGGACGACAAAGTGAGATTAATAGGGTTTCTTCGGAACCCTAAAAAAGAGTTTGTTCATTATTTTAATTTTAATAATACATTTATTATATCAATAATTTTTCCAACTACTAACATAACTTTTTCAATTACATATAAATACATATTCATGTTAGAATTGTATCAAATAGATCAGTCGCACCCGACGGAAGGTTAAAAATAAAATAATAGTACGAATCACAAGTCACAATGTGTGAAATAGTTAAAGCCGCCCGCCGCTTCGATGTTTACATTAACATGAACAGAAACTAGTAATACATATATTAAACTGGTTTGGGTAAAGGCGGAGCTTAAGCTTTGTGTGCTGTCAAGCGAGGGGTACGGGACGGATAATTTTGTATCTTGGATAATAAGTTAGTTCAAGTTCCGATTGTAAGATGGCTTGAGTGCTGCCATCTAGAGCTTGGAACATCGTCCCCGTTTCATCAAAATACATTGCGTTGTTTCTCTTGTTATTCTTTACTCAATGATATTATGTAAAAAACTATAAAATTAGATTAAATTACAAAAGTTCTCGTATCTGGCGACATCTCTCATGGATCGTACGTAACTTTAGCAAGTATGCAAACCATTTTAAAATATTTCAAAACTAATTACTACCATGATATTGTAACTATACTATATAGCAGTGGTCTTCAAACTGTGTTCCACGAATCAAAATAAAAATTAGAAAAAAAAATTACTAAGCAACTCACCAGTTGACTTGTGTTTCTTAATTAAAAACATAAAGATACATTTAGTTATATTTGAAAATTAATACATTCCAAGAAGTTACTACTGTGCATAAATAGTAGCCCTGGGGGGGGGGGGGGGCAATGCCTACTTTTGCAATTCTAAAAATCTGTTTTTTGTATACTAAACTTCAAAATTAAGGGATCACTAAAAAAAATTGGTTGTCACCCGTGGCGAATCGCCGCCCCCTGGCGACGCCACTGGATTAAAGTAACCCCTTTCTATCTTGGACTGTTGTTTTAGGTAATAATAATAATAATAATCTTTGTCTATTTACGAAATAGAAAAGAAATGAGTAAAAAGTACAAAATTCAACAATATTTACTAAAAAAAATTTTTTTTCAAATAAAATAAAACACCATGTACAGAATGTTCATGCTGCCCATAAAAACAGCATTTTATGTTTCTGTTTCGATTTCACACTGCGTATTAGTGAACTTATATGGTTGTAAATTATTTTCGTTGTTTGTGTTCGATAAAATAATCTGTTTGCTAGCTGAAAAAAATTCATGCTGTTTTTATGGGCAACATGAACAAGTCTGTACAAGGTGTTTTATTTTATTTGAAAAAAAATTTTTTTTAGTAAATATTGTTAAATTTTTACTTTTTTCTCAATAAATCAAAAATGGTTACAAATAACCAGAAGGATGTACATACAAAAAATGTTCGTTATGTAATTCTACATAACATCGTTAAAAAATATATAGGGTGTTCCATTTGAAATAGTTGAGTAGAATAACTTTGAAGTTCTCAAAATTTGAAAATTAATTTTAAACATCCTGTACATGGTGGCTCTAAGATATTTAAACAAAAGCACCCACTAACCTCCTACAATAAGGTCCATATTTAATTTCGTCTTCAAAGCTGCGGCCGCGGAAGTGGTGAATTTTTAAGTGGAGTAATGTAAAGGTCAATTTTTTTGAAAAAAAATATTATTATGTCTAAACCGGACATCAGATGGGGCTAATATTTTAGATATGAATAAACATCCCAAGAGAAGTGTTAAAGTGTTAAGGCTATTCCATTTAACTAAAATTACCTTAACTTGCCACACTTTTTTGTAGCACCCTGTTTATTTTTATGTATGTGCATTTACCCTCAGTTTACATCTGCATTAGAAATTTTTTTTATCTGTTATGGTCTACGAGCTATCGAACTTCCACGCACTATTGCCCCATCCTGTATATTTAGTAATAATATTGGTTTATTTTACTACAACAAGTGGAAAAAAGAAAAATCCATAATATTTAAAAATACTGTAAAAAATTTCCTTAAAACGGAGGCTTTTTATAGCCAGGAAGAATTTTTGAACTACAAATTTTAATTATTACTTTCTTATACCATGTATATGAAATATACATTAGTATAAGTAAGTATAGTGAAGCCGATTTTTTTCGAACTCCGGATTTTGACGGAATAATCTATTTTGACCTTCCCTGAATCCATTCTGACTATTTTCGCCATGATGTCTGTGTGTCCGTCTGTCGGTCTGTCTGTAAGCGCTGTAACTCAAATACGACAAATCGTAGAAGGCTGATATTTTATATTTAAGATTAATTTTTGGCTGGGAAGAAAACGTCCTATTTTTGAAAACGATCTTTCAACCGGATACGGATGTTTACCTACGTCGATTTTTTAATTTTTCGAATTACTCTGAAACAGTGCGAAATAGGGAAAAATAGTCAAGTTAAAAAATGTAGGTAATATCTATATCTATAATTTATGTTCTATTCAGTTTTTTGTAAAACGAATTTAAAAAAAAAATTTATTATAATTCAAATGGTTCATAACAGAGAAAAAAATGTATGGGAAATAAATTATAGATAATTAATACTCGACATTTTTTTCTTATTTCAAAAATAATTTAAAAATCCAAAAATTTACAAGAGTTAACATCCGTTTTCAGTTATTACGTTAAAAAAAATCACTTCTTATATAAATACATATAAAATTATTCATTTTGTTCTTTCTTGTTAGTTTGTTAGAAATGTTTTAATAAACAAAGAATCACGTATACAATTCACTGTTAGATTAGGTTAGGTATAAGAAAGTCCCGTGGTTCCCAAGGCAGATATTTTTTATTATATATATTTTTGTTTTTTGTATTAGCCGTATTATGTATCATTGTAATTAGCTACCTTATTTGTAACTTTTCTGTAACTACAGAATAATAAAATTTTGATTTGATAATAATCATATTTTGAAAAACCCACATTCGTTGTTTTACTTACGTTATTTAACGTAATTTACGTAATTATAGGAAATAAATATAAAAATACTTTTTCTCGAAACAACTCTTTAAAACAGAACATAAAAACACGGAAGCGGATAAAATAAAAAGAGAATACAAATGATTTAGCAAAAAGCATTAAATTCAAAAAACGTAGTGATCATGGCACAAAAGTCCAGTAACCTGGATAATACGCTGTCGTTTTTTGTCGTTTACTTTAACAACAAACCAAACGAATGACAAGAATATTTAATTGACTCTTTTTGAATACTTAACAGAAACATGGAAATTAAAAAAACATCTGCCAAGTGCTTCCTCGTGCTAAATTCACCAAAGGTAGTCAATTTATAGAACAATTTAAATAAAAACCAATAATGTGTTCAAATAAATTGCCTAGAATTGGTTAACAATTTAATTTTTATACAATTTTAATAAAAAATATTATTTCGAAATTTTTTCCTGATTATTTTAACGTAGTGATCATGGCACAAAAGTCCAGTAACCTGGATATAGCTCTGTCGTTTTTGTCGTTTACTTTAACAACAAACCAAACGAATGACAAGAATATTCAATTGACTCTTTTTGAATACTTAACAGAAACATGGAAATTAAAAAAACATCTGCCAAGTGCTTCCTCGTGCTAAATTCACCAAAGGTACACTGAGAAAAAGAATTCATATTATCAATGTAAACGAAGTTGACTCAATCCCGCCGCGAGTTTAAATGCGGCGAAGCTCGCTACAAGAATGAGTCAACCACTGGGCGAGTTTAGAGAAATATGTTCGGTTAATCCCGCCGTGAAGTTGAGTTGACAATATGTATTTTGTGGCAAATTTTTACGATAGTCATACAAAAAATTTGTAGTCTATCAAGAGAAATATATACTTAAATTAATATATGTATTAACGTTTTAGTTTCAACAAAGGTTGAGGTTATAACAATAAAATATCATATTTTGTCAAAAAACGAAAAAATTTGAACGAACATATATGTAGGTATAGTTCAGTAAACTTAATTTTAATTTTATTAGATTTATTCATGATTAGCTCAATTGTAATACAAATTGTATCAGGAGAGTATCGGATCGGTGTAAATTTTCAATGTATTGGAGTAAAATGCTTGAACAATTAATTTTAAAAATTATATATTTTGTTCAAATGATCAATTATGTTATTTTAATGGAATTTCTTTCATAACAATAAATATCATGTCAAATTTCCATGTTTTTATTTATGGTGATTAATAATTATAAAACACACAATTTACCAAAATAAATCATTTTATTATCCTATAAAATATATGATTACAATTCTTTTAGAATATACATACATACATATAATAGCTACCTTAATTATTACATATAATCCTACATGAATAAAAAATATGGAATATTACTTATATTTTCTAAAATATTAATTATTAATTAATATATTCATTGTAATAGTTTTCAGAGAAATTATTTCCTATGATCCTAAAGTAATTATTTGTTGTCAATATTTTGAACCGAGCGACAGATGTTTTTTGCCAATGAACTATCAGTTCATTGGAATATATCTTGTTATTGTTGCAACCAGGAAAGACTTTGATTGACTTCAGCATCTGAAATATTCAGTATTAATTTTATGAAACTGTGTTCAATTGAATAGATTATACAAAAAACTATATTACCAGATAATAATGATGCGTCGTCACCACTAAACTGCTCATGCGGTGAAGATTTTGATAGTTTTCGAAATTTGAAATTGTTGTAATTTATTATGGAACTTGTTGTAGAGCCTTCCACGAGCATGCTCCAACGAATTACTTTTTGAGTATCGCTTCTAGACAGGTGGTACGTAGTAAGTCTAATTTTTTTCATTCGGGAATTGTTCGATTATTTCGTCAACCAGGTCCGACAAATCTTCATTGCTTATTTTACTGAATAAAAAGGAAGGAATATGTTAAAGTAAAAATTAGAGTGTACTATATAATAATAAAATTAAATATAATTTCAAATTGATTAAAATAACTTACTGTAAAAATTCTCTATCAAATTTTCCAAATCCCAGTTAATGAGATACTGCCTTGTTTCTTTATCAGCCATTCTTCACAATGTTCATAATGTTGTTCACAAAGAAAATAAGGGGCTTCTACACTTATCGAAGATTTCATACATATTAACAACTGACCGATTTAAAATGAGTTTTTACGTCGTAAACTGATACAAATACCTTCACAACAAAAATATTCTGGGCCCTGGGTCTGATTTATTACAAACACATGTGATTATATGACTAGAGTCATAAGGTACTCGTTTGTCTCCATAGGATTGGCTCAATAACATCACACGACTAACACAACTTACAGAGAAACTACGGCAGCCACACAGATAACTTAGAGGAAGACGATGAAGAATTTGACATAAATTTATTTTTTATTTGACTTAACCATAAAGACGAACTTATCTGAATTTTACCTTCAGTTCTTTTAAAATTTTTTTGGATGTTGACTCAAATTAATATTTTTTATAGTAATTTCTCACATAATTCGCTCAGTTATACTGATTTTATTTTAAATCCATATTTTTTTATAATAATACCGCTCTATCTTTGGCTGACAAAAAACATAAAACCTTGTTTCAACCATCGTATTGTTGAATCAACTGAAATTCAGTTGAAGCAGTTACAAAACGGCCAATCTCGCGGCGAAGTTGGCAACATATTTTTTTTGTTCAGTGTAGTCAATTATTTAACAATTTAAATAAAAACCAATAATGTGTTCAAATAAATTGCCTAGAATTGGTTAACCATTTAATTTTTATACAATTTTAATAAAAAATATTATTTCGAAATTTTTTCCTGATTATTTTTCGTATATTTTTAATTTTTTACAATTTTAATCTTAATCTTTTAGGCAAACGTTAAAATGACATTTAATTTGAAGTAAATATCAATTTAAAAAAACAAATGATGATTTTTAAAAGTAAATTGAGATAAATCTTTGTAAGGAAATATTTTATAACAAACGTATATTATGTAACCTATATTAATTTACAGAAAATTGAATGCTCTACAAAAAAAATTCTATAAAATTTTCACGTAACATGTGTCGTTCTTGAAAAAATAAATATTTTGGAATGTCACCCCTCTCCATTACAAACGATTTTGATGATTTTGAAATAGGACCGTCCTCAAGCCAGACCCAACCATCTGACCAAATTTCAACAATATCGGTTCAGTGGTTCATGAGTTATGCGTGTGACAAGGATTCAGGGGACAGACAGACAGACACGGAACGAAAAGTGTTTGTCTTGAAATGAAATAGAATAATCAATTTAAAATTTTGAAATCGAAGAAGAATTTTTCGTTTCATTTTAAAACGATCACAAAGCTTCTCGTATCTTCAGTGTTGCGAGGAAGCAATTGCGATATTTAAAATAATTTTTTGAAACTGAAAACGATAAAAACAATTTTGATAAAAAAATATCCATCATTTATTGTAATGAGCTTCGGTACAAATCGATCAATCTTCAATTGCTTAAAAGAATTGAAGAGTAAACACTAAAAGCTTTAAAACGTCATGAAGTGACAACCACCATTTTAATTAAAAACTTCAATAACTTATTGCCAGTGAAAAAAAAATTGTGACAAAAATCCAAAAATCATTATGAAAATAGAGTCCAACGTTTTCAATTTTTTTTCCAATTTTGAAAAATTTATTGGTCTGTAACATTTTAAGATGTAAATGAAAATATTTTTTAAAGGAAGCTGAAACAAGATTTTTCAAGATTTTTTTTTTAACGAGTAAACAAAAGTTTATTTCTCTCGACTCCGCATTTATTTTTGCAGACATCCCCGCAAATCCCAGGACCGGCTCTAATTTAAAAAGACTACAACTAAATGATTTTATAAAATAATTTGAAATTTTAATTTACAGTACAATATTAATATTGACTTTTGATCAGAATTACTACCTTAGAATAGGACTCACGCTACCTAGCAGTGTTACCATTGTTCTCCGCCAAAATCGTTAAATCATTTCATGGATTTAAAAATAATTATCAATCCCCCCCCCCCATCCCTTGTGCTGGCCATGAATAGTTTTATAGTAAGAGACATTAGGGGTTATTTTAGTGTGTAGTTGTTTCTGCAATTCTAAAAATGAAAAGTGCAGTTGTAAAAGTCAATTTGTGTAGTTGAAAATTATAAATGTAGAACAAAAAAAAAGAAAAAATGTCATTACAACCAATAAAACATCAATATACTAAAAAAAGGTACATTTGGTTGAAAAAGTACAAGTAGAAAACAAAAATATCTACCTTGGGAACCACGGGACTTTATTATACCTAACCTAACCTAACCTAACAGTTAATTGTATACGTGATTCTTTGTTTATTAAAACATTTCTAACAAACTAACAAGAAAGAACAAAATGAATAATTTTATATTTATATAACATGTGATTTTTTTAACGTTATAACTGAAAACGGATGTTTACTCTTGTAAATTTTTGGATTTTTGAATTATTTTTGAAATAAGAAAAAAATGTCGAGTATTAATTATCTATAATTTATTTCCCATACATTTTTTTCTCTGTTATGAACCATTTGAATTATAATAAATTTTTTTTTTAAATTCGTTTTACAAAAAACTGAATAGAACATAAATTATAGATATAGATATTACCTACATTTTTTAACTTGACTATTTTTCCCTATTTCGCACTGTTTCAGAGTAATTCGAAAAATTAAAAAATCGACGTAGGTAAACATCCGTATCCGGTTGAAAGATCGTTTTCAAAAATAGGACGTTTTCTTCCCAGCCAAAAATTAATCTTAAATATAAAATATCAGCCTTCTACGATTTGTCGTATTTGAGTTACAGCGCTTACAGACAGACAGACAGACGGACACACAGACATCATGGCGAAAATAGTCAGAATGGATTCAGGGAAGGTCAAAATAGATAATTCCGTCAAAATCCGGAGTTCGAAAAAAATCGGCTTCACTATACTTATACTATACTAATGTATATTTCATATACATGGTATAAGAAAGTAAAAAAGGTCATTACAATTGAAACATAAATATACTACAAAAAATCATCCAGTTGAAAAATTACAAGTACAAAGCAAAAAAAAAATGTGTAGTTGTAAAATTTTCTTAAAATAACCCCTGGGAGACATGTTTTTAATCCGCTTGGTATATCGCGAACTGTACACATATGTTTTTGTCACGACATTCCAAATCGATATTTACTATTATTGATTTGTTAATAACCTTAAACACCACAATTTGTTTTGCTGATTTACTTGCGATAAAAATTAAATATATGTTACACATACTGATTTATAATACACTATATATTTAATTACACCTGCATTTTTAAATAGCTCAAGGACTTAATGATGCAATGACAGAATATTCGATGATTTCTGTTAAATGTTTTTTACTTTTTTATACATATAAAGTATAGTGATAATGAAAAAAATTCAAACTCGAGATTTTAACGGAATTACACGTATTTAGTGTCCCTGAATCACGTACGACGATTATCTCAATGACATATGTGTATCTGTGCACGCTCTACTGCCAAAACAGTGCGACTTACAAATATGAAATTTTAAACTTAAACGGATGTTGTTTACCTACTGATGTATATTTTTAATTTTTTTTCTAGCTCAATCTTCCGATGGCTGGACTATTGTGCAACTAAGGCGTAAAATTTCAGTTTTTCGCACGAGTGTTGGGGGGAAATTTCATTTTCATAAAAATTTTCAAAAAAATAAATATATTTTTTGACTTTGAAAAGCAATAAATCTGAACTGGAAACACGGCTAGCAATAATGCTAATACTGAAAAATACGTTAGTTAATTACCTATGAAACTGACTCATTGTGATTGCTCTAGTTACGTTACTTTGGAAGTTATGAAATAATCTTTGTTAGTAAGTACTACTCTGAAGGAATTTTTTCAACATCCTGTAGCTCAGAGAGTGTTGACGATAGACCCCCTTTTCATCACAATGAGCCAAGGAATCAGCTCTTAAAATATCTGTATTCCAAACCGGACCACCCTGTATATATATTATAAACCTGTTAATATTTAATTAGTAGAAAATATTATTATTTCAGATCATAAAAGCATTAAAACGCCTTTTTTTAAATGAATTAAAATGAATTAATGAAAATTACGTTCAATTATTAATTAATTATACATTGCATATGTTTAAAATTGAAAATATTATATTATACTTATAGGAGACATAAGTACAAAATAATAAATCTTAGTTTCTGTCAACAAAAAGCTCTAGGTGTTTCATCAATAAAAACATTTAAATTGTATTCCACAAATGGAATTAATGAAAGTCGATGCCAAGGTTATTATGTATTACAACGAAAGGAATTTGTCAGTTTTTTAAATGGGAAATGTTTACTACCTGTATGGCATATACCTAGTAATATGCAGAATAAATGCCAAAGTCATTTATCTATGATTCTATTTGAAATAGTAGGTATATGTACTATGGGCTTCAGAAGTCGTCTGCCACCCTTAAGGTCACAATCGCTTACAACAGATTCAAAAATATTAAGACAAACATCATCGGTTATCTTTTTCTAGGGTGGAGCTTATATAGTTAATATATATATTATAATATAATATATATAAAGTTCAACGTCTCTCTGTCTGTCCGTTAGTGCGCTTATCACTCGAGAACCACTTATCCGATTTACGTGGTTTCTTTTTTAATTCCTAGGTATATTCTCTGGCCAGGTTATAGGCTATATTTGTTACGTTAGGTAACATAACAACTAAGCAGTGACGATAATAGTAAATCAAGTCGGAAAAAATTTTGCCGTCGGGCGCGCTGTTTTGCAATACGCTGCCTAAACTGTTCAATATTGAACAAAATAATGTATTAAAGAACTGTGTAGAATCAAAGGATCTACAATAAAGTCCGCGGCACCATATGCCTAACTTTTATATTTAAGCCACAATGACTGCTTTTATGTTTATGTTATTTGGGTTCTGTTTACGTGGACTTATGACCTGCAAAACATTAATCCTTATCGAAATAAAATATTTCATCGTCATAAGTACTTAATGTAGATATAATTTGTCCTTTACAGCATCCAATTTGGTCGTATAGTTTAGAAAATATCGTGAAATATAAATACGGGAACATATTATTCGCGCGATAGGTACCCGTGTCGCGGCGTGCGGCAAGGAGGGAGCGTGCCGAGTGAATGATCACAGACCGGTATTCTTTTGATTGTCAATTGTTTATTTTGTTTTCAATAATTTACTTTTAAATTTATAATAGAACAAAAATAATTTTTACTTTTTTTTCTGATTCGTTTTTGTTAGGTAGGTAATTTAAGTGTTGTTTGGTTTTTATTGCAATAATAATTAACCGTATTTGTACTTAATTCAACTATATTTTTTTAGATCCTAAACAATAATTCCGTAGTCCACGCGGGTCCAGCTAGTCTACATATATAAAAAAGTAAAACGAGAAAATATACAAAAATGCATTTTGCATACAAAGTGCAATAAAAATGCACAACGTCGTTGCAGTTAAGTGCAGTGCATTTGGCGCGAGACATAATACACATTTCTATTCAAAGAATAAAAAAAAGCGTTTCAATTCTGACCCAAATGTCGGAACAATCGCACAGTTTCAAAATCGTGTACTGTATGTTTTAACTTTAAAACATACGTTTTACAGAGATAACATATAATGCATAAACATGTAGAATGTAGGTATTATCATTTTATTGAGTATACAGAAAGTGTATTTTACGGTACAGTTCCGTTTACATTTAGAATCATATTCAGAAGCCAAGTCCACTTAACAAACGGTGGACAAAATATTTTATAGTTATCTAATGTCCGGTATTATAAAGGAGCTAGCTAAATTTGCTAGCTAGCAAGCACTCTCAAATGGGGTATTAATTCTGTACTAGTATCTAAGGATTAACTATGGAATTTAGAGCAGTGACACTTCAACTAATTGTAACACAGAAAATATTGTTTTCGTTACATATATACGTAAAATATAGATAGTCCATGTCAATTTTTTACCTAAGGTGTGCCTGGCTGCTGGATGTCGAGATATCACCAAATCGAATTAGGTAAGTACTATTAAAATTGCGTGGAAATACCATATAATTTCATGTATATCTGGTACTTTTATCCAGGGCTTCGAACCGTTATTTTTTTCGTTTCGGTTTTCGTTCCTGTTCGAGTAAAAAATATATATTTCGGTTCGGTTCCGGTTTTCGTTCCGCAAATAATAATGGTTTTTCCGGTTTTTTCGGTTTTCAGTTCAGCTCCGAGTGATTAATTAAAAAAATATATATTTGTATTAAAAAAAAATTTTCTACCATAATTTAGAATATTTTATGGTACTTTTATGATAGTCCGAACGACAATTGAAGTGGGAAATAAGATCATGTTAACGCTCGTATTTTAACATGTACTGAACCGTAAAAACCGATATTTTTATTTCGGTTTTGTTCCGGTTTTCGTTCCGGCAAAAAATAACGGTTTTTCCGGTTTTCGGTTCAGTTCCGGTTCGAAGCCCTGCTTTTATCTGCATATTGCATTATATGTATTTTTTTCGGTTTGCGTCGTATTTTTATTTACTGCTTATCTCCATTATTACTCATGTTATGCTACTCGGGAGTGGAAGTTTTACGCAAATCGGTTCAGTACTTTCTGAGATAAACGTCAACAAATAAAACTTTCTCACTTTTTTTATGTATACTAATTTAGAGTTTAGACTTACAATTAGTTTAGACTTTAGAGTAAATAATAGGTATACTAAAAATATAATGTAACTGTTTGTTGGAAACTTTAGATGAGCAGTTAAATGATTAAAGTGTCTAATTCATCCCCAGCTTTGCCACTGCAGATATGTCAGTTATAAACAATAGTAGACCGCATATGACAAGAATATCAAAATTTAATAGGAAATAAAAATAAAATTGATTGTTTACTTTTTAATTAATTAATAATACATTTAATGTACAGTTTTTAAATTAAAAGTAGATTACAATTACAAGATTATGAGAAAATATTAAACAAGTGTTATTTTCTATCAGATGGTTAATACTTTTTAAAAAGAAGTCAGCAACATATGTTATGAAATATAAATATTTTTATCCAAATACTTATTATTTTTAATACGGAACTACGAATTTAAAAAATACGTTATAACATATGCAATAATGTCGTTTAATACTTTTTGGAAAAAATCTCATATCTAGTGACATTGCATTGTAGTGGTTGTTCAAATACATAGTTCGTAGGGTTTTTAAGAGACGGTTTGAAACTCGTGTATATGTGTCACGTTTAAGGAGGTTGGCTACTAAAATCATAATATTTAATCGATCTCTTTATTTTGTGCAAAAACGCTCGGACCCGTCGATTAGTATTTTTAGTTGCGGATTTTTTGACATACGAAAATTGTATACAGGGTGTCTCAAGAAGAACATATACAGTCATAATAGATTTTTTTAAATGGAGCAGCCTATATATTATGCCATTTTTGAATTGTACGGTGTATTCTGAATACTTTTTGTATAACATATCATATCTCTAAAATCAACGGTTTTCGGAATAATGACGTTTGAAAATTGACATTTTGAAATACACACAAGTCAAATAAAATGTTTAAATTGAACAAATACACCTTGAATTTTTTTTCAAAAGCCTACAAAAACAACCTGGTATTGCAAAAAAGGAAAAAAAAATTGAAAAGAAAGTTCAATGTTTTTTTCACAAAAATATTTCAAATTCCAATATTTTATTATATTATAATACAAAATTGTCAATTAAAATGATAAGTTAAATAGAATAATATTTTTAAGAATTCAATGGGAAATTAAAACCAACCTCAGTCATTCTGAAACACCTGATACTTAAAATAAACATTATAAAAACGTGATTTGTTCATATGTGACTGCGGGCCGCACATAAGAGAGTCGCGGGCCGCGGGTTTGCCAGCCCTGGTAATGAATAATGAAACTTTATGAATTATCATGCCAAAAATAAAATTTTTCATCTGCCCCGTTTCAAAAATATTAATTAAAAGCGCACGTATTTTAAAGACTATAACCAACCCCCTTGCGATTATAAAAGGTTATCAAATAAAGTATAGTAAACATGGGCGCCGGGAGGGGGGTGCAAGGAGGTGAAAAAACTAAAAAATTAAGAAATACAATTTTTAATTTAAAATTCAGGTTAGAATATAAAAATGAGGACCTTTTTTTTTAGTCATGCTAAATGCAATACAAGTTTATTATTACAAAATTATTATTTAAAATTATTTTTTTAAATTATTTTATATGTAATTTAATTTTATATATCTAAATGCACCCCCCTGGAGGAAATTCTGCCGGCGCCCATGATAGTAAATAATAATTGTGATAACTATCTACATATCATAAGAATTCGAAATAAAAGACAATATTAAAAACTTCATATATCGCTATTCATATTTAAATCTTGCTTCGTATAATTGAGATATACCACAGACAAAAATCACTAATAAAAAACTACACATTCATCATTTATGTGTTTGTTCATTGCGTGGGAAAGAGCATTTAAAAAAAATCATACTTGTGCTGCAGTGGCATTCGTAACAAACAAAAATTTTATAAAAATTTTTTTTAAATATTTATATTTGAAATGTTTCGTAATGGAAAAAACATCTGCCGAGTAAATGCACAGTGCTTCCTCGTGCTAAATTCACCAAAAGTGGTTAATTATTGAACAATTTAAATAAAAACCGATAATGTTGAGATAAATTACCTGGAATTGGTTAACTATTTAATTTTAATACAATTTTACTAAAAAATATTAGTTCGAAATTTTTCTCAAGACGCACCTGATTATTTTTTCGTATATTTTTTATTTTTTGACAAATGTCAAAATGACATTTAATATATCCAAGCAAATATCAATTTAGAAAAACAAAACACGAATTTTTAAAATAAATTGAGATAAATATTTGTAAGGGAATATTTTACAACAAACATTGTAGACCCATATTATAGGAAATTTAATGCTCTACAAAAAATATTCTATAAAATTTTCACGTAACACGTGTCGTTCTTGAGATATTTTGAAAAAATTAATATTTTGGGGTGTCACCCCTTCCCCTTACACACGATTTTGATGATTTTTCTCTCGTATCTTCGATATTGCGAGGAAGCAATTAAAAATATACGAAAAAGTAATCAGGTGCGTCTTAAGAAAAATTTCGAACTAATATCTTTTAGTAAAATTGTATAAATATTAAATGGTTAACTAATTCTAAGCAATCGGTTTTTATTAAATTTTTCAATAATTAATTATCTTTGGTGAATTTAGCACGAGGAAGCACTGTACATTTACTTGGCGGATTTTTTTTCTACTACGCAACGTTTCAAAAACAATAAGAACAATTTTTAAAAATTGCGAGCGTTTACAGACAGACAGACATAAACACGTCATTAAAATAATACTCGTACTCAATCGATTTAACTACCCGATATTCAACAGAATTAAAAAAATGTCGAGTATGTTATTATCTATAATTTATTCCCCATACATTTTTTTCCAACATTTATGATTTAGCCGGAAATAATTTTTTTATGTAATTATTTAGATTCACCTACACTGTTCACTCTCAGTATTACGTATAAGAAAGTCCCATGGTACCTACGGCAAACACGCACACTGTTCAATCTCTGTAATACGTATAAGAAAGTCCCATGACACTCATGGCAGATATTTCTCCTTTGTTATGAACCATTTGAATTATAATTAAAAAATTTTTTTTTCAAAAATTCATTTTTACGAAAAAATGAATAGAACATAAATTATAGATATTGATATTACCTACAATTTTTAACTTGCCCATTTTTCTATATTTAGTACTGTTTCAGAGTAATTCGAAAAATTCAAAAATCGACGTAGGTAAACATCCGTATCCGGTTGAAAGATCGTTTTCAAAAATAGGACGTTTTCTTCCGATAGAAATTAATCCTAAATATAAAATTTCACCCTTCTACGATTTGTCGTATTTGACTTACAGCGCTTATAGACAGACCGACAGACGGACACACTTATACTATATGTATATTTCATATACATGGTATAAGAAAGTAAAAAGCTTTTGAATAGGAATTTACTAATTCCTATTCAAAAGCTTTTTGCAAAAGTTTATTTTAATTCCAAATTATTTGAATTTATGGGTTATCGCCTCAATCCATGCCTGTTGTTATAATGCAAGCCAATAATTGGCCGAAAGTGAAACTAAATACACAAAACCTGACAACTCAGAGGAAGTAAGGTTATCCATCAAGATCCAACTACTTTCCAGCCATTTCCGGTATAGACATTAAACATATGTACATTGTACGTACTACAGCTATAGTTTGAAAATATTTATTTCGTATCGATTTGCCCCCAAGGTAAAGATTTTAATTGTTCAATAGTTTCTAAAACAAAATACTTAGTACTCATGAATGTATTGTTTATTATTTAATTTTCTAGTTTAGTTGTCATATGATTAATGCCTGGTTTCACAAACGAAAATAACTTTAACATTTTAACTCAAATTATTGATTTTTTTTCAATGTATACAATTTGGTGAATTAGCCTTAAAAATACGTTAGGTATGATTCTGTAGAGAAATATCTACCTTGGGAACCACGGGACTTTCTTATACGTAATCCTGACAGTGAATAATGTACGAGATTTTTAATTTATTAAAACACATTAATAAATAATTCGGGCAAGACATACACGAGTGTATGCCATAAGGGTTCCGAAGTACGTACTACGTGAAATGTTTGGAACCACTTACAGGTGCATTTTTAAGTTAAAGTTAAAATATAAAAAAGTGTCAAGTTCTACTAATTGAGATCTATATTTTGACATACCACATGCCTAGATATCAAAAAATAATAATTTTATGACGCCCCTCCCTATAATTCCAAAATTTAAAATTATATTATTGACTTTAGTATTTGTCGTTGGTAGTCCCACCAAAACATCGTTACCAAATTTTTTTCAGTTTTTTTGAGCCGGTAGTTACAGAGTTAGAGGGAGGGGGGACAGAATAAAATACTGCTTTTAGCCCCCTACAGGCGCCATTTTTGAGTTAGAAAAAAAAATAAAAAATATGGGCATATTCTACTAATTGAAACGTACATTCTTGGTATACAATTTTTTTGTTTTTTTAGATTTGCTTTAAAGCCCCCTACAGGTACCATTTTTGATTTAGAAAAAAAAATTAAAAAAGGGTCAAATTTCGCTTGTTTGGTTATACATTTTAACGTGCCTTGGTATAAAAAAATATATTTTTTTTACCTAGCTTTAGCTCCTTATTGCCCCCCCCTGAAAAATTATTTATTAAATAAATTTGTACATATTTTACTAGAGGGTGTCATTTTACATGTTCAGTACAAATTTCAAGTTTCTAGCTTATATAGTTTACGAGCTATTTAGCTTTGAATGAAAAGGACGGACGGACGACAAAGCGATATTAATAGGGTTTCTTCGGAACCCTAAAAATGAAAATAAACACTAATAAAAGATTAAGCAAAATGAATGGGACATAGATAATTATCTATAGACCATATTATTATCTACATTATTTAACCTTAAACGGATGTTTACTCTTCTCAATTTTTGAATTTTCGAATTATTTTTGAAATAAGAAAAAAATGTTTTAGATAAAAAATGTCGAGTATGTTATTATCTATAATTTATTCCCGATACATTTTTTTCGAACGTTTATGATTTAGCCAGAAATAATTTTTTTAAATAATTATTTAGACTCACCCACACAGTTCACTCTCAGTATTACGTATAAGAAAGTCCCATGGTACCTACGGCAAACACGCACACTGTTCAGTGTTCATTCTCTGTTTTGGACCATTTGAATTATAACAAAAAATTTTTTTTTCAAAAATTTTTTTTTTCGAAAAAATGAATAGAGCATAAATTATAGATATTGATATTACCTGTAAGCATAAAGTTTCTAAAAGGGTCGTTTTTATTGCAACCAGATGTACTGAGTCTAGGGTTTGCAATCCCGCAGACTTTTTTTTCCCGTGGGAATTTTACGGGAAATCCGCCAATCCCGCGGGATCCCGCACTTTTTCCAAAATTTTTATTATTCATGCTTAAAGTTACTATTATTTAGTTAACATGACAATCAACTAATAAAAAATAGTTTCATAGCGGTAACATATGATACGTAAACGTAACAAGTACCGTATAGACCGATATAAAATCCATAAAAAAACACCTGTAAATAGGAGGTTGTCTAATTTTTTTAACTCCTTGATTGCGTATAAATTAGCCCTTGTTTTATACGTAGATCACCTTTTACGCCGCGTCGGTATATACAGTATTTCACGTAAAACTAAACCACTAATTGTAAATATCATTATTTACGGTTGTATTTTAGAGACAATACTGTTAAAAAAATATCGTATAGAAAAAGATAGTTTGTGAGAAAACACGAATTTTGTGTATTAAATTTTTGTGGTTAACTTTCATTTAGTCTGTCATTCTTCTTCTAAATTTTTGTATTTTGTATTTTTTATGTTTTTTTTTTGTAATCTTTTTTGAGTCGCGCGAATCCTGGCATGTTTTAATCGGTTGCGCGGTCACAATTTTCGAACGTTTTTTTTTTAATTCTGAAGGTATGTAACCACTTAACTAATCGTGAACAAGAGATATGTAAAAATTTCACTAGTTTCATATTTTCATCTCAGCCTTAATTTTTTTTTTTCAAAATTGTTAACTTCTTTTATCCATATTTACGCTTTATAAGTCTTCAAAACACACGCGATCTACAAATTTAATGTTCAAAAAATTCCGCGCGGATCCCGCACTTTCTTTGCGGGATCCGCATATCTCCAAAACGTGCGGGATCCCGCATTCCCGCGGGATTGCAAACCCTAGCACTGACGTTGGCGCCAAACTTAAAAATTTCACTTTCCATATGGGCTAGCGTTATAATATCCTCATAGAAATATGAGGATGCAAATCTAGATGAATTCTTTTTAAATCCCGAAATCCCGGTATTAATGTGTTTCTAATCCCGAGATTTCGAGATCAAATTATTAGGCGGGATCCCGAATCCCTAGTTTGAAGTTACATATGTAGTATTCTCGAAACCATGTTTTTGAAAATAGTTGTCATAATATCTCAAGAATTACTGAACCGATTGACTTCAAACTTGATGTGTATATTTAATACCACAGGTAGCAGATTTTTAAAGTTCCGTAGAAAACTAGGATCCTTTATAATTTTGCTCTATCCATCTGTCTATTTCATCTATCCAGATGAAATTTGGTATACGGACGTAGATTGATATTCCAAAAAACAGAAATGATGATATTTTTGAAAAAATAATTTTTTGGACTCCCTTTCCATATGTACCTATATTAAAAATTATTTCACTTATTCCAGGTCTCCTAAAATGCAACAAAAAATGTTTTTAGGACCTTTCAATTTTAACCCTTCAGTCACGATATATTTGCGTTCAAAGTCGTTATCAGAGCGCCCCCTCCCCCCTGTATTTTTTAACTATCGATTCATAAAATCTGAAAAAAATCCAGAATGTAGCTCTTAATTATTACTTTTCATGAATTATGCGTGTGACAAGGATTCAAGGGACAGACAGACAGACACGGAACGAAAATTATTTGTCTTGACCTGAAACGGAAAGATCAAGTTAAAATTTTTAAATCGGAGAACAATTTTTTGTCTCATTTTAAAACGATCACAAAGCTTTTTACTTTCTTATACCATGTATATGAAATATACATTAGTATAAGTAAGTATAGTGAAGCCGATTTTTTTCGAACTCCGGATTTTGACGGAATTATCTATTTTGACCTTCCCTGAATCCGTTCTGACTATTTTCGCCATGATGTCTGTGTGTCCGTCTGTCTGTCTGTAAGCGCTGTAACTCAAATAGGACAAATCGTAGAAGGGTGATATTTTATATTTAAGATTAATTTTTGGCTGGGAAGAAAACGTCCTATTTTTGAAAACGATCTTTCAACCGGATACGTATGTTTACCTACGTCGATTTTTTTAATTTTTCGAATTACTCTGAAACAGTGCGAAATAGAGAAAAATAGTTAAAAAATGTAGGTAATATCTATATCTATAATTTATGTTCTATTCATTTTTTTGTAAAAACGAATTTTTGAAAAAAAAATTTATTATAATTCAAATGGTTCATAACAGAGGAGAAATATCTGCCATGAGTGTCATGGGACTTTCTTATACGTATTACAGAGATTGAACAGTGTGTGTGTTTGCCGTAGGTAACACGAGACATTCTTATACGTAATACTGAGAGTGAACTGTGTAGGTGAATCTAAATAATTACATAAAACATTCTTTCTGGCTAAATCATAAATGTTAGAAAAAAATGTATGGGGAATAAATTATAGATAATAACATACTCGACATTTTTTATCTAAAACATTTTTTTCTTATTTCAAAAATAATTCAACAATCCAAATATTTACAAGAGTAAACATCCGTTTTCAGTTATTACGTTAAACAAAATCACTTGTTATATAAATATAAAATTATTCATTTTGTTCTTTCTTGTTAGTTTGTTAGAAATGTTTTAATAAACAAAGAATCACGTATACAATTCACTGTTAGGTTAGGTTAGGTTAGGTATAAGAAAGTCCCGTGGTTCCCAAGGCAGATATTTTTAAATGATAACCAAATAAAGTCATCAGTAATAAAATTTACGCCCCTGGGCCCTCTAAAGCTGGGAGGGGGGAGTGCGAGTCCAACCACCCTGTTGATACGCCACTGCCCCCACCCCCTCCAATAAAGAAAATCCACCACACTGCTAGTTTTAAGATCAAATCTGCTGTAATCATAATAAATGAATGACACATTTTATGGTTAAAAAGATACAAAATTTCTCATGACGGTATTTTACCAATTTCGATCTAATTGAACTTGCCGCATGTGTGTAAGTATTTTATTAATTTTGCGCAATTTATACTGATTACGAGCGTGACTCACGCGACCTTTTGATCTTTAACAATTACGTTTCACAGAACCGTCGATCACCGCCGCGTTGAAATGTAGTTTAGACTTTTCTTTACATTATGACGTATCTTACGTACCTATGTATTTCTGTAATGGCGTATTTACAGTTTACACCAAGAAGACAAAACAGCAACACGGTGTGTTTTACTATTTTATACATATTATATTAAATGTACTGTATACTAAAGTATATACCTTTTACAGCAGCGGTTCTTAAACTTATGTGGTCTAGGGACCCCCTTTTTAACAATTATTTCTCAAGGACCCCCTCCCTGCAAGGGTTATTAAAAAAAAAATTAAAACTGCAAGACCTTATTTTTTGCTCCATACTTACAATTTTTGCTTTTCAACTGCAATGACCTTTGTTTTTTGCTCTACATTTCTTACATTTTTTGCTTTCACAACTGCAATGACCTTTTTTTCATTACATTTCATACATTTTTTGCTTTTACAACTGCAATGACCTTTTTTCTACACATTTTATTATTTTATTTATTTATTAAACATTGTTTCAATTTTTTGCACTACACAAATTAGCTTTTACAACTGCGGAAACAAGTTACTCACTAAAATAACCCTTCCCTCCCTGATAGAAAAACAAAGAAGTTCGTTAGATACTAATTAATCACTGGTAAATAAAAATGTAAAAGTACTTTAATTTATGCCAAACATGTTTCACGGACCCCCGCAAAAGTTTCGCGGACCCCTGGGGGTACGCGGACGCTAGTTTAAGAACCGCTGTTTTACAGTATGAATTCACACTTATGAAACATAATTTCACATTAACGAAAACAGATTTCACACAAATAAAATATAATTTCACACTAAAGAAAACTGATTTCACACAAATGAAAACAGAATTCACATATAGAAAAAATAATTTTTCTAGTGTGAAATTTATTTCAACAAAAGAATACATGTTTGAAGGTTTTTTATTCTTTATTATATTATGCAGCATAATATCGTTCAACATGGAGCAATGTCTTCCAAAATACGCATTCAAAATTCTAAAATGATTGGTGCTTGATTGTTAGCACATGTACAGTTCAATATGTCTTGCATTCTAACTATTTACTAACGATTTAAAGGTACTCCACTTAAAAAAAACATTGCTAATATGGCAATTTAAGAGATTTCACAACATCTTGGATATGTAAACTATGTCGAACAATATTATACTGCATCATTACGCATGAAAGACCTTATTGAAATAAGACCTTATTGTATAATCAACATGTATATTTAATATTATAATGAATAAAAAAACCTTTAATTCTACATTGATTTGTTGATATTAATTTCACACCTGATAAATTAATTTTTCTATACATTCAGTTTTCATTTGTGTGAAATTAGTTTTCGTTAATGTGAAATTACATTTCATTTGTGTGAAATCAGTTTTCGTTAATGTGAAATTATATTTCATTTGTGTGAAATCTGTTTTCGTTAATGTGAAATTATATTTCATTTATGTGAAATCAGTTTTCGTTAATGTGAAATTATATTTCATTTGTGTGAAATCTGTTTTCGTTAATGTGAAATTATATTTAATTTGTGTGAAATCAGTTTTCGTTAATGTGAAATTATATTTCATTTGTGTGAAATCTGTTTTCGTTAATATGAAATTATATTTCAATTGTGCGAAATCCGTTTTCGTTAATGTGAAATTATATTTCATTTATGTGAAACCAGTTTTCGTTAATGTGAAATTATATTTCATTTATGTGAAATCAGTTTTCGTTAATGTGAAATTATATTTCATTTGTGTGAAATCTGTTTTCGTTAATGTGAAATTATATTTAATTTGTGTGAAATCAGTTTTCGTTAATGTGAAATTATATTTCAATTGTGCGAAATCTGTTTTCGTTAATGTGAAATTATATTTCATAAGTGTGAAATCAGTTTTCGTTAATTTGAAATTATATTTCATAAGTGTGAAATCAGTTTTCGTTAATGTGAAATTATATTTCATAAATGTGGAATCATACTGTAAAAGGTATATTGATAATGAAAAAAAATAATTTATTTAATTATTTTTTCGGGATACAAAGTAGTATGACCTTTGTTAGAAAGTAAACTATCTACCTGCCAAATTTCATCAAGATCAGTTCAGCGGTTTAGCCGTGAAAAGGTAGTAAACATACAGAATTACTTTCGCATTTATAATATTAGCATAAAATATGGATATCGTACCTATAAGAAAGAATCGTGGAATCTATCGCAGATATTTTTAATTTATTAACTAGCATACTTTCCAATATTACATAAATAAAATTTGTTATTTAAGTTATGATACCAGTTTTAACTATGCATATATTAATTTAAAAGTAGTTCTGATGAAGATAACAAGAAATACATGTAGGTATAGTATTAATAACATTTTCATATAAACCATTTGTATGTACGAGTATTAATATTCATAGCTATTTATTAGAGACATCGATAGCTCGGTTATTAATATAATATCTAATAAGAATAATTTGTAAGTACATATTCAATAGATCAGTGTTTCTCAACCTTTTAGTATTTGTGACCCAATTTTCAATCACAATTATCATGCCTCCCCCCCCCCTCATACAATAATTTTATCAAACCTTCTTTCGAAAAAGTTTGCTCTGCAAGACAGGCCCAAGGGAGTCACTAATAATTATTAATCTTGTTTTTAATTTAATATTGATAAGTTAATTATTAAATACATTGTGCAGTAAGTACTGATACAATCCTATTTATGTGAATTATATCAGTGTAAATGTAAACGTGTATTTTATTTTTTATTATGTCAGAATGTATTTTATTGCTTTTCTTCCAGTAAATTAAATAAATTTTTTAATAATATTTTTTCTCATTTTGTCTCGATATGCTCGCGCCCCCCATTTAGTTTTATCACGCCCACCTAGGGGGGCGTCCCCCCCAAGTTGAGAATCGCTGCAATATAACATTTATATATATAATATATAACATTTCATGTCTGTCGCGCCACTCATTCACGTTTTACTGCTGTGCTGAAAGTCCTATCAAAATCGGTTCAGTTGTTATCGAGTTTACTCAGAAAAATAGATTAAATTAGATTATATTGTCTGTAAAACCTGTGGCGGCTTTCCAAAATTCTAGACGACGAAAAAAATTATCATTTTTTCAATTTGCTTCACTTGTCTAGAAAAAACTACTATTTTCGTTTCTTTTTTAATCTCAAAAAACATTAAAACCTGCCAATAACTCTTCTTAAATTTTGTTTTCTTGGTCAGGTTTGAAAATTCTATTGACATATACATAGTATAATAGTAAGCTAAGTGTGTCATATAACGTATGAAGGTTGCAACGCATGAGTTTTGAAGAACTAAAGAATTTCAGAAATAAACGAAAATAATAATTAGATCAGTACCGTATCAAACAAATTTAGAAATTTTATTTTTTAATTAAATTGTATAAATAATATAGGTATTTTGTTATACATTACAAAATAATGATTCAATAAATTTTTATTTAATAAATAAGTCAGAAATGTGTTAAAAATATTTGAAAATAATAAAATTGTGTAAACAATGATATTTTGCCCTTTTTGTAAAACGTTAAAATTAATGGTGGGGGTATAATATAATATTATACATATAGGGTGACCACAGGTTTTCATGTCACCAATTTGTTTTTAGTCCCTTGTAAAAAAGTTTAATAGAAGCTGAGATATTTTAGTTTCCACAAACCCTTTAAAGTGCAAAAAATGCTGCGACCTGTAGAACAAATATGGTCACGCGAAAACAAAATATCGGTATGGAGAACCATACATGACTTCCATGTTCTTTAATATATTTTTAAATAACTTTTAATATATGAGAAATTTCAATGGGATTTGTCAGAAATAAAACTCACCTTTGTATAAATAATGTCCTAATGTCAAAAACATAATACACATTCATAGAACAACTAATTTGACAATTTGAATTTAGTTGCATTTGTTTCCATAGCAACATGAATTAATGACGTTTTAATTAGTATTTAAAATTCAAATTTTAAGTGTGTTTTTCACCCTTTTAATGGCTGTTTAGGCACGTACAAATAATAAATGTCCCTTAGGTTCAATTGAACTACAAATGTACCAAGTTTTATCAAAATTAGTGAGATAATACTCGCATTGTTCGCTTTTTAGACGAAAAAAGTTACAAAATTTCAAATATTTCCAAAACCCCTGATCCGATTTGCACCAAAATCAATAAGTCTGGAGTACTCACTGAGACAAATATTTTCCCCAAAAATAATTCAGATTGGTGCATTTTTACAGTAGTTATCGTGAACGGAAAAAAAATCTACATCCTGACACACAGACACACGCACAGCCGCCATGCGGAAATTAACTTTTCATTACGTTTTGAAGTTAGTACAATCAGAATTTGTTATTATCTCGGACACGATTTTTCGATGGTATTACAATACTTCCATTTCTTTCAGAACATGGAAGTAAAAACAATAAAATTAAAATAGTGGTCATTTCGAACTACCAACATGTTAGGATAGTTACAAACAAAAAATCAATTTTATTAGAATAGTCAAGCAACCATTTAATTTAATTCTGGACCACTTCATTTCATATGGATTGACCCCAAAATATTTATATTACAAAGACAAACAGAAGTATTTTTGAATTGCTTACCTTATTAACAATTTTATTCCTATTCCTCCTAAAGAAAAACGAGGGCCTCCTTGTAAACTGTTGTTCCTGAGTTTGGCTAAACACCACATTCACTTTCCCAACATGGGTTCTGTGGATTATGGACACTTTACGTGGGCTGTTTAACAAGTCCCTTATCTTACTCCTCGACTCAGATCTGACGTTCTCCTCGTTGTCATTTTCCACTTTACCGGTACAATTGTCGTCCGTTTCATAATCGCTATCTTTAGTGCTAGATTTCACTGTTGAAATATCGGTTTGAGATTCAGATTTTACTGATTCAGAAGTTTCATCTTGTTCGGGTACGATGTATAAACGTATTTTGTACATTTTGGTTTGATTTTTAGGTCATAACTATAAACTAAACGAAAACACAAACCACTTAACTGGAATTAGTTTGAAAACATACTTAATTAGAAAATAGTTTTCACTCTATTTAAAATAACTATAAAAGTACGCACTTAATTAGAAGAACTTCCAAATAAAGACTCGATACAATAGGCATGATGCCTAATTTTTAAAAACTATTTTATGATGATCTTACGTGTCTCCTATTTCCACAAAAATATTTATTTCTGCAGAAAATAAAGGTTTAATCACAAAAATTGACTCTTTTAAAACTAATTTTGAATTTGACGCCAAAACGTTCGCAGGTGTCATGGCGTATTTTTGACGTCACGCTTATGTAAAAGCTCCTTGTCAACAATAATAAATTCTTGTTTCTTCGCTAACGTTTCTCGGTTTTAGTTTTGGTAACAGAAAACTGAGCAAATTGATAATTTAAAACCACAAAATAATTTATAAACAGTGCAGATATTAATGAAACAGAAATTATGTTTACTTAGCAGTGACGTCATCCACTCTGACTGGTGTTTTATCTAAGATGGCGGATTGCTGTATTTTGTGTTTTTATTTTAAGAAAAATCATATTAATCTCGTTTTTAATATAAAAATAAATACATTTTTTAGAATCTTTGTAACCTATTTCATTATTTAAAATCATAATTTCAGTAATACTTTGTTACTGGTATCATGCCTATTGTGTTATCGGCTCTATATGTTGAGAATTTTGTATTTGTTGTGGTGATATAGTTTATAATTGTTACCTCGCAATATCGAAGATACGAAAAACTTTGTGATCGTTTCAGATGAGAAAAAAATTGTTCTCCGATTTCAAAATTTTAAATTGATCTTTCCGTTTCAGGTCAAGACAAACACTTTTCGTTCCGTGTCCGCCTGTCTGTCTATGTGTGTGTCTATCCACTGAATCCTTGTCACACGCATAACTCATGAATCACTGAACCGATATTAATGAAATTTGGTTGGATGGTTGGGTCTGGCTTCAGGACGGCCCCATTCCAAAATCGTGTGTAACTAGGACGACACATGTTAAAGATTCTTTCTTGTAGAGCATTCAATTTTCTATAATATAGGTCTACAACGTTTGTTGTAAAATATTCCCCTACAAAGATGTATCTCAATTTCCTTTAAAAAATCATAATTTGTTTTTTCAAATTGATATTTACTTTGATACATATTACATTTAATGTCATTTTGACGTTTGTATAAATTTAGATTTAGATTGAAATTATCAAAAAATTAAAAATATACGAAAAAATAATCAGGTGCGTAGGTATTTATTTAGTAAAATTGTATAGAAATTAAATTCTTAACCAATGGCAGACAATTTATCTGAACACTTTATCGTTTTTTATTTAAATTGTTCAATAATGAACTACCTTTAATGAATTTAGCACGAGGAAGCACTGAGCATTTACTTGACAGACGTTTTTTTAAATTTCTATGTTTCTGTTAAAATGTTTTTTCTATTAATAATTTAGATAACCTTGTCTTTTAGATACTATGATTTTCAAAAACGCGAAATAAAAGAAAAACGGAGCCCTTCCAATAATTCTGAATAGTTTTTAGGCTAGATTAAGAACTTTTTTAATAACATATTAAGATTTGAACTTGTAGGGGTTGGAAAGATATTTAAAAAACATTTATAAATAGCATTAAGGGATTACTATATAATATATATACATAGTTAAATTTTGTTGACACCATAAAAATATTTTAATGTTTATAATATATGTAGAAGCATCTACGTCGACTATTTAACTGAAATGGTTTCATATTATTTTTATAAAAATTATATAACACATAGATATGTACATATATGTATGTTGCCCACAGGTTACTAACAAGTCAATATTTTTAAATGCATTTTTAGCTGTTTTAAAATAAATTTTATTTTTAATTTTGGTACATAACGAGTATCTTGTCTCAAAATAATATTAAAATCAATTTACTATTGGCTGAGTTATAAAATAATTTTTTTTAAATACTGTTGGTTTTGGTCATAGACATAGAGCAAGGACCAGGCATCTGACTCGAAAACAGAGCCGTGTCAAAAGAAAGAGATATAAACAAGTTTGGGAATATACTTGTCCTTTTTTTAAACAGGTGTGTAACTATTTCATTCTTGGCCCCGAACATTAAAAATATTCAAAGATATACATATATAAAGAGGTTAAAAAACAAAAAATAATTAACGTTATAAAAAAATTTATTAAAAAAAAAAAACGATTATTGATTTCTAAATAATATATATTTCGAATTTTTTGACTCAATTTTAATATCTTGTTCTTCCTTTTTCGTAGCTTCGTAATGTAACCTAATATCAAAAAAAATATTTAAAATTTTGTTAAGTAAATTTTGTATGTGTGCTATTTGTAAATTTAGCAATCCACCTCATCATTTTGTAGCAACCACGTGGGAATTGATTTAAAACTATTTTTTATTAATATATATTTAATATTTTTGGTAGCAAAAATGTTATTTCCCCGGAATATCCATTCATAATTTTGCAAATTTCTATCAGATCAATTAAGGTTGTTTTTTAAATTTCTTCGATGTACATAATATGAACCATTATAGTATGTTTATTGTTCATATTATTTACTTTTCTAATAAAAAACTTATTGCACAAAAATAACAAGATAGATATACAAAAATATATCTGACAGAAATACTACCCTGAACTATAGTAAGTTACCAATCAGATTTTTAGAAAAAGAGATAGATATATTCCAAACTACACTGCATCTCTCTCTCACCTTTTGAACAAATGTTACACCATTGTGTTTAATACAGAAAGCGCTGTCCATTCCTTATGTCTATGGTTTTGGTATAGGTATATTTTTTTATTTGAAGTTATGTAATAGTTTTTTTATTTTAAATTCAATTTTGTAGGGGAATTCATAACGAAGAAAAGTGAATGTTTGTTATTGCAATCCGATTAAGTAAACTGGAAACATAGTTTAAAAAATTTACATTAAAATTTTAAAAATAATTTTTTTCAAAAAGTTAAATAATGCCTTTTAAAGTTCACCCAATTATTTCTGTTATACATTTCCTTAATGCCTAAAACATGTTAATAAAAAAAATCGGTTCTTTTTTCCAGTTACTTAAAATTTGAAAAATACTTTTTTTTTTCAAAAAGTTAAATAATGCCTTTCAAAGTTCACCCAATTATTTCTATTATACATTTCCTTAATGCCTAAAACAAGTTAATAAAAAAAATCGGTTCTTTTTTCCAGTTACTTAAAATTTCCGCCAATATGACTTAACTAAAGTAAGTAATTAAAATGTTATGTTCTAGAAACAAGTTGACAAAAAACATTCCCATTTATTTTGAAAAAGAAAAATAACATCCATTTAATTAAACGTTCGTCTAACAATGAGACAGATATTTGTCACAAACTAATTTATTTACAGAAAACAAAAATATATGTTACTATTGAATACGTGGGAACCTAATTTACAATACTTATGCCCGGTTTACAAAGAAATTGCTCGCAAGTAAAATGCAAATTCTAATCTTTGTACGAGGTATTATCAAAGATATAGCATTTTCAATCCTGATAATTTTCGATTAACCTACACCTAATAGGCATGATGCCTAATTTTTAAAAACTATTTTATGATGATCTTACATGTCTCTTATTTCCAAAAAAATGCTTATTTCTGCAGAAAATAAAGGTTAAATTACAAAAATGTACTCTTTTAAAACTAATTTTGAATTTGACGCCAAAACGCTCGCAGGTGTCATGGCGCATTTTTGACGTCACGCCTATGTAAACACTCCTTGTCTACTATAATAAATCCTGGTTCCATCGCTAATGTTTCTCGGTTTTAGTTTTGGTAACACAAAACTGAGCAAATTGATAATTTAAAACCACAAAATAATTTATAAACAATGCAGATATTAATGAAATAAAAATGACGTTTACGTAGCCGTGACGTCATCTACTCTGATTGGCGTTTTATTTAAGATGGCGGATTGCTGTATTTTGCGTTTTTATTTTAACAAAAATCATATTAATCGCGCTTTTAATATAAAAATAAATACACTTTTTAGAATCTTTTTAACTTATTTCATTATTTAAAATCATAATTTCAGTGATACTTTGTTACTGGCATCATGCCTATTGTCAATGTTCATGATTTTTTCAGATTTTTCTTTTTTGGTGAAATTTTTTGATGCGTTTTTCCCGAAAAATATTTTTTTAAATCCGTAAAAAAATACATCATAAATATTGTTGAATTCGTGCTTCAATAAGCTTTAATTTCAAATCCTACAGGATGCTCTTGAATTTTTTTCCATTTCCCAATTTACCCTCTGAAATTAACCCCCAGAATGAAAATTCAACTTTTTATACTTCACATTTATAATTGGGGTAAATTTCAAATTTTTTATGTCGAATGGTTTCAGAGAAAATCGCCTGAGACAGACGGACGGACGAACACCGAAATGATTCTATAAGTGTTTCGTTTTCATAGAACACAAAAAAGATTAATAATAATTCATAGCATAGGTTTGGTAAACAATAAACTACTAGGTAAATTAGAAGCGTACTAAGGGGAGGGCAAAAGGGGCATTTGCCCCGGTCGGTAGATTGTTAAGGTAGTTCTCGTGCTACAGTACTATCGAAAAGTTACGCTCATAATACTATGGTAAAATATCGAAAATAATTGCGTTGCTACAGAGAATTTTTGATCAAATCTATACCCAAAGCCGTCTATTGTTGTATTAGTACTTATAAGGGCAGTTTTCTTTATTTTATGACTAAACGCTTCGACAGATTTTGATAAAAAACTACCAAACAGTAAAGGGTTATTATTCTGATATGTGATAAAAAATTCAAAATGATTGTCCGTTTTGTATTTGAAATACAATTATATTTCAAATACGAAACAGCCAATCATTTTGTTTTTGAAATACAAGGTTTGTTTCAAAAACAAAATAGTCAATCATTTGGAATTTTTTATCACATATCAGAATTATAAGCCTTTACTGTTTGATAGTTTTTTATTAAAATCTGTCGAAGTTTTGAGTCATGAGAATGGACATAATACGAACTTGATATAGTGGATACGTACAAAAGTGGCAAACTTTGATGACAATTATCTCGAGTTTAAAACGGTCGATCTCTTTAAAATTTCACGTTTGGATAGATTTCATTATTCTTTTTATGCCCTGAGTTTTTTTTTTAATTCTATCGAAATGACGTCTGCACGAGAACTATCTTAAAAATATCTGCGTTGGGAACCACGGGACTTTCTTATACCTAACCTAACCTAACCTAACCTAACAGTGAATTGTATACGTGATTCTTTGTTTATTAAAACATTTCTAACAAACTAACAAGAAAGAACAAAATGAATAATTTTATATTTATATAACAAGTGATTTTTTTTAACGTAATAACTGAAAACGGATGTTTACTCTTGTAAATTTTTGGATTTTTGAATTATTTTTGAAAAAAATGTTTTAGATAAAAAATGTCGAGTATGTTATTATCTATAATTTATTCCCCCATACATTTTTTTCCAACATTTATGATTTAGCCAGAAAGAATTTTTTTATGTAATTATTTAGATTCGCCTACACAGTTCACTCTCAGTATTACGTATAAGAAAGTCCCATGTTACCTACGGCAAATACACACACTGTTCAATTTCTGTAATACGTATAAGAAAGTCCCATGACACTCATGGCAGATATTTCTCCTCTGTTATGAACCATTTGAATTATAATAAATTTTTTTTTTTCAAAAATTCGTTTTTACAAAAAAATGAATAGAACATAAATTATAGATATAGATATTACCTACATTTTTTAACTTGACCATTTTTCTCTATTTCGCACTGTTTCAGAGTAATTTGAAAAATTAAAAAATCGACGTAGGTAAACATCCGTATCCGGTTGAAAGATCGTTTTCAAAAATAGGACGTTTTCTTCCCAGCCAAAAATTAATCTTAAATATAAAATATCACCCTTCTACGATTTGTCGTATTTGAGTTACAGCGCTTACAGACAGACAGACAGACGGACACACAGACATCATGGCGAAAATAGTCAGAATGGATTCAGGGAAGGTCAAAATAGATAATTCCGTCAAAATCCGGAGTTCGAAAAATATCGGCTTCACTATACTTACTTATACTAATGTATATTTCATATACATGGTATAAGAAAGTAAAAAGGATCATCAAAATTACTGCAAAGCGCAAAATTGTGGATTTCCAGTGGCAAATTCGAAAAAAAAAATCTTTTTTTTTCATATTTAGCATATAGTGTTAGGGGGAGAGGCGGCAAATTTCCCATTTGCCACGGACGGTAGAAACTGACGGTGCGCCACTGAGGTAAATGAAGCGTTGCTATTTTTTTCTTGGTGCTGTATCGGATTCTGAGGAAATCTACATTTTAATTTAATCGTCATTGATTGCAAATTAATCTTATAGGTAATTGGCCAACTCAAGGCGATAATTTTTTCTTTTTGCGATTTCGTTGTCAAGGTTATTGTAACAGGTAAAATTTAACAATTTCGCGCATTACTGTTTTTGATTAGTACTTAAATATTTTCGGAATTTTTTGATAAATTATTGTAAACAATATACCGGGTGTTTTTTTTAGCGATAAAAATTGACATTATGGGGTAACCTTAAAAGATCACTTTCATGGGTTTTAAACTTCAACTTTTTTTTTCAAATCTAAACCCGTATTTTTTGTTACAGATTCGTTATTTACGAGAAAAAAAACTTTTGTCTGAAACATTTTTTCTGAAAATGTCCATTTTTTTAAATGGAGCAAACCAAAGAGAAATTTCTGGATTTTCAATATTTTTTTACTCGAAAAATATATATTTTTCAAAATAATCGCAGGAGGTAAAAAATTGCTTAGAGTTAAGCAAAGGTTTTCGGGGAATTATTTTTCAAATTCATTATCATTTTTTTTGTGCAACATTTTTATAAAGAAAACATTCTGAAATTTTCAGAAAAAATGAATTACAAATAAATAAAAATTCGGCGAGAATCCTTTTTTTAAATCAAGCACTTTTTGTATCTTGCAATTATTTTTTAATTAATATAATTTTTGAGTAAAAAATTATTGAAAATCCAGAAATTTCTCTTTACTTTGCTTCATAACAAAAAATGGACATATTCAGAAAAAATATTTCAGACGAAAGTTATTTATTTAACTAATCTGCAACAAAAAAATGTGGGTTTAGATTTGAAAAAGAAAAGTTGAACCCTAAAACCTATCAAAGTGACATTTTAAGGGCAACTCATAATGTTAATATTTAGCGCCCTCAAAAGCATGAACATTTTGTTTGAAAAATTTGTTATTTTGAAAATTTTCCGCTGGAAAATCTTTGAAAAAAACATCCAATTTGTAAATTGCGTATTAGTAATTTAAAGGACATATTATTTGATTGTATTATAAAATTAAAATAAAATTACTAGTAATCAAAAGTCCCGGGGTTATTTTAATATGTAGTTGTAGCTTGTTTCTACAGTTCCAAAAATGAAAAATGCAGTGGTGTAGTTCAAAATTATAAGTGGAAAAATATAAGAAGGTTAGAGCAAAAATAAGGTGTAAGTGAACAATATAATAAATGGAAACTAAAAAACGGTAATTGCAATTTAATTGAAAGTTAGAGCAAAAAAAGGTAAATGTGGTTGAAAAATTTTCTTAAAATAATCCATTGTAAAACCATGCAAATTTTATCAGAAGAATAAACTGACAGTTATTATCAATCTCGATTCATATTATTTAAATCAAAATTAACTTGTCGTTTTATAAAAAAAAATTAATGCTTTTAATAGCAAATGTATTTAATTATGCATCATTTTTAGTTAATATCTAAAAGATGTATGTAGTTATAAATACTGTTTAAAAAACATCTGCGAAGTAAACGCACAGTGCTTCCTCGTGCTAAATTCACCAAAGGTAGTTAATTATTCAATAATTTAAATAAAAACCGATAGTGTTTATATAAATTGCCTGGAATTGGTTAACCATTTAATTTTTATACAATTTTACTAAAAAATCTTACTTCGAAATTTTTCTTAAAACGCACCTGAATATTTGAAAATGACATTTAAAACGTCAAAATGACATTTAATATATCCAAGCAAATATCAATTTAGAAAAACAAAACACGAATTTTTAAAATAAATTGAGATAAATCTTTGTAAGGGAATATTTTACAACAAACGTTGTAGACCCATATTATAGGAAATTTAATGCTTTACAAAAAATATTCTATACAATTATCACGTAACATGTGTCGTTCTTGAGATATCTTGAAAAAATAAATATTTTGGGATGTCACTCCTCCCCCTTACACACGATTTAGATGATTTTGAAATGGGACCGTCCTCAAGCCATACCCAACCATCCAACCAAGTTTCAATAATATCGGTTCAGTGGTTCATGAGTTATGCGTGTGACAAGGATTTAGGGGATAGACGGACACACGGACGAACAGACAGACAGACACGAAACGAAAAGATTAATTTAATTTTTTTTTCTCAATCTGAAACGATCACAAAGCTTCTCGTATCTTCGATATTGCGAGGAAGCAAAAAATAAAATAAACAATGGAAAGCTTGGTAATACCGAGACTAAAGAAACAGGTCAATAGTTTCAAGTTTAAATTTTCAATTCAATAAAAAACTTTAAAAATTCAAATAAATATAAAAAATCGGTTTCCTTTTCTAATTATAAACTCATATCACCTTCGGTTTAAAATAAAACCAATTTTCAAACACAACTTACAAATAAAACACAAAACTATCTATTTTAACTAAAACTAATAAAACAAAGCACTCCACAAATAAAAACAAAACACTATTCAACAGCAACAATGAAATAACAATAACAAACTAACTAACGCGGGAAATTTGAAACGCGAGAGTTCTGACAAAACGTAAATACAATGACCACCGGTCTGCGTTGTAAAAGCGACTAAACACCTAACCGGTGAGTGTGTGTAAGGCAAGTGTGTGCACTTTGTGTGTATGTGTGTATATCGCGTATGTATGTAACATACGTACGTATGTATATATTGAATGAATTAAAAAGTTTATCTTTGGTGACAGTACTATTATAGTGCTCTGAAATTATTAATTATATAAGATACTGGGACCAGTCTTGGATATGACCCCAGTAATCGCTATTTTTAATTAAGGGTATCCGGCGAGTTTTTCGAAACACAGTTTTTCGAAACACAATTTTTCGAATCACAATTCTTCGAATGAACAATTTTTCGAAAAAATTAAGTTTTGGGTTTTTCAAATTAAGTTTTACACAAAATTTGATAAAGGTAGAAATCAAAAAGAATAAAGAAAAAGCAAAACAAAACTGCCGAACTATTTATTTAACTGCCCAATTCAATTATTTTACCGCTCAAATAATTATTGCACTGGCCATTTATTTAATCTACTGCCGCTGTCAGATTAAATAATCCCGAAAAAATTCATAGAACATAATTTACACTAGACCAGGCTTGTCCAAAATATTATTATTATCTTTGCTGCGGTCCACATCGAATATATATTTTTAAATAGGTAATATATCTACAGATTAACGACTTATTTAAAAAAATATATTAAAATGATTTTAAAATCAAAACTTTGAATATTAAGGAATATGAACATAATACAATTTATATTATAAATATAAATATTTATTACAAAACCAAAGTTTGAATTTTGACAGCTTATTTTCCCTTATTATGATTCTGCACTATTAATTTTTGGAATCAAAAGGAAAAGCTTTAGTTGACAGATTTAGTTTTTAAAACTATAATAAAAAACCCAAAAAAATATAAAGATAAAACAGACTTCAAAAAACCCTAAAAATACTGAAAAGTATATACCTACTAAAAGTTAAATTTAACAGTTTTTGAAGTCGGTTTCCTTTTTTTATTTATTAAAAAGTTTTTTTATTGACTGGCATCGATTTCAAAAATTGTTAAATTTAATTATTTGGTATACTTTTCAGTGTAGCTACTTACAGTTTTGATGGATTTCGCGATAGAGTCGCAGTTAAAGCAGTGGCGTAGCAAGCATAATTAGTGCCCGGGGCACGATACCTTTTTGGCGCCCCCGAAAATAATAATAAAAAAAAATTTATAATAAATCCGAATTGAAATTGGCGTGACTAAAAAAAAAGGTCTTCAGTTTTTATTTTACCTAATCTTATTTATTAGAAATTCAAAATTTACACGACCTTCCTGAATTGGGTTTATGTTTCAAAATAAGCCCGGGGCATGACAGACCCCCTTGCCCCCCCCCCCCCCCGCTACGCCACTGAGTTAAAGCGCAAAACGTGAAAAATCGTACATATGTGTACTTTTTCTAATACATTTTATAGCTCTGGGGACTGACAATGCTTGTACTTTTTTCATAAAAATTAATAATATAATTTTCACAAGAATTTGAAGAAAATATTTTAAAAAATAGATAGTTTGAAAAAATAAACATCAACCTTTGCCCTAAAATATCTTATTAAAGGTTTTCTAGATTGCTGAATAAGGATTTGTTATTTAGCAGCTGTCAAATAATCGATTTTACTTACAATTTTTTTTTATTAACATATATTTTTTTGCAAAATCAGCCTTAACAGAAATACAAAAAAATTAATTTTAAAGATAAAAAAAAATTGTGTTTGTAACCACTTACAAGTGCATTTTTAAGTTACAAAAAAATATATAAAAGTGTCAAGTTCTACTAATTGAGATTTATATTTTGACACCCCACTTGCCTAGATATCAAAATAAAAAATTCTCTGACGCCCCTCCCTATAATTCCAAAATTTAAAATTATATTGTTGACTTTAGTATTTGTCGTTGGTAATCCCACCAAAGCCTCGTTACCAATTTTTTTTCAGATTTTTAGTTACCGAGCTAGAGGTAGGGTGGACAAAATAAAATACTGCTTTTAGCCCCCTACAGGCGACATTTTTTAGTTAGAAAAAAATAAAAAATATGGTCAAATTCTACTAATTGAGATGTGCATTTTGACATGGTATATAACTTTTCTGTTTTTTTTTTTTTTGATTTGCTTTAAAGCACCCCGCAGGTACCATTTTTGATTTGGAAAAAAAATAGAAAAAGGATCAAATTCCACTTGTTTGGTTATACATTTTAACGTGCTACATGCCTTGGTATAAAAAAATATTTTTTTTACCTAGCTTTAGCTCATTATTACCCCCCCCCCCCCCCCATGAAAAGTTATTTATTCAATAAATTTGTACATATTTTACTAGAGGGTGTCATTTTACATGTTCAGTAAAAAAAAGTTCCTATGTAGCTTATATAGTTTACGAGCTATTTAGCTTTGAGTGAAAAGGACGAACGGACGGACAACAAAGTGAGATTAATAGGGTTTCTTTGGAACCCTAAAAATCATTTGTGCGCCGCCCATTCTGGTGTCCTGGTTCGCCCCCAACCCCTAAAGCCGGCGCTGTCCACAGAGTAGCTACGGTATGTATATTTATAAGAATGCACACATTATATATCACTTACACTTGTTGGCATGTCCGTGTACAAGTTTTTATCAATAGTACGAGGTATCGAGTATCGCATTTTTAGATTTGATTATGTATAAAATATTTATATAATTAGCGATATGGAATTCTGATTGAAATGAAACATGATACGAATTATTAAAAATATATCTTGTGTGCAACATTGGTAAGTTGAATTAAAAAGATATAAAATAGAATAATGACATTTTAATTTTTTTATATTTGATTTTTGCTTCCTCGCCATATCTGAAAGATACGAGAAACATTGTGGTCGTTTTTCAAAAAGAAAAAAAAAGTTTTTTTCCGATTTCAAAATTTTCACTTGATCTTTCTGTTTTAGATCAAGACAAACACTTTTTTTTGTTCCGTTTCTGCACATGTTACGTGAAAATTTTATAGAATCGAATTATATTTATAATAAAACGACCAAGTACGTGTTGGGCAAGCACATGATAGGGTTCCGTAGTCATTCTCACTACGATTTATAAAAAAGTGTTATTCCAATTGCTATAGTGTTCGTTATAATTTTCAGGGTTTCGAACCGGAGATGAACCGAAAACCGGAAAAACCGTTATTTTTTGCCGGAACGAAAACCGGAACCAAACCGAAAAAAAACCGGTGCTAAAATACGCGCGTTAACATGATCTTACTTCCGACTTGAATTGTCGTTCAGTAGTCTTATATGTTTTGGGTATTCGCTCTTATATTCTTGGGTCACTTACTAGTCAACTAGTCACTACTAGGGTTTGCAATCCCGCAATGCGGGATCCCGCATTCCCGCGGGATCCCGCACGTTTTGGAGATCTGCGGATCCCGCACTGAAAGTGCGGGATCCGCGCGGAATTTTTGCACATTGAATTTGTAGGTCGCGTGCGTTTTGAATACTTTTAAAGCGTAAATATGAATAAAAGAAGGTAACAATTTTGAAAAAAAAATTAAGGTTGATATGACTGAATATGAAACTAGTGAAGTAAATTACATATATCTCTTGTTCACGATTAGTTAAGTGGTTACACTGAGTACGACTCAGGCGACGAAAGAAGCTCGAACAGCCCCCAGATTACAAAAAAAAAAAAAACATAAAAAATACAAAAATTTAGAAGAAGAATAGCAGATTAAATAAAAGTTAACCACAAAAATTTAATACACAAAATTCGATCTACACGATATTTTTTTAACAGTATTATCCCTAAAATACAACCGTAAATAATGATATTTAGTGGTTTAGTTTTACGTGACATACCGTATATACTAGGCTGTTTTTTTTTTATTTATTTTTATTTATTTTTTTTCGGTCCCGCTAGCCTATGTTTTAGCTTTGGATCAAAAGTTAATTGTCCCAAAATTTCACTCATAGATCAAACCTGTGGACGGCGCAAACCGAGTCATTTTCCCATTTGATTAACATGGGAAAAATTACTTTTTTACTTATGCGTGAATATCTCGTTGAAAAATGTATTTATTTTAATTTCTTACAGCAGCATATCATAGAGAATTAAATTTCTTACAAAAAAGATCCCAAGTGCTCAAATCATAGATCGAATATTTTTAAAGATATGTTCGTTTAAACATTATCATAAAAAGTAAAATCCAATTTTTATGATAATTTTTAAACAAACATTTCTTAAAATTTATTGGATTTATGAATTGAGCACTTAATTCTCTACAAAATATTCCCTTGAGAAATTTTCAAAAAAAATTGTTTTCAACGAGATATTCACGCGTAAGTAAAAAAGTATTTTTTCCCATGTTAATCAAATGGGAAAAAGACTCGGTTTATGCCATTCACAGGTTTGACCTATGAGTTTGAAATTTTGGGACAATTAACTTTTTTTGTTAACTAAATAATAGTAACTTTAAGTATGAATAACAAAATTTTTGGAAAAATTGCGGGATCCCGCGGGATTTGAAGATTTCCCGCAAAATTCCCGCGGGAAAAAAAAGTCTGCGGGATTGCAAACCCTAGTCACTACCGTCCATACTAAGTATTAATTTTTTTAATTGTTTTCTTTATTTCATTCGTTAATACAGTGAAACCCCGTTTTTGAAGGGACTGACGGGAAAAAAACATAATTAGAGGGAAAACGACAAAACGTATAGTTTTAATAAAAGAGATCATGAAATGAAAACATACACTTAAATGAAAACATACACTTAAATGAAAACAATGACACGCCAATGCCTCATTTTAAAATTCGCTACAAGCTTCAATAGAATCATTTAAAAAATATATTTGCAATAATTACTTAATTTTTATTTGACTGATCTAACTGCATTAGTTTGTAGTTTTGTAGAAAATATATACGTTATATGTATATGATATAATACTCTCACAGAAAAATGAGGATGCGGATACAAATTAAAAAAAATTAATTAATCACTCGGAGCTGAACCAAAAACCGAAAAAACCGGAAAACCCGTTATTTTCTTCGGAACGAAAATCGGAACTGAACTGATATAAATTTTTTTGCTCGAACCGAAACGAAAAAAATAACGGTTCGAAGCCCTGATAATTCTCATTGAAAAACTAAAAACTAATTGAAAACTACATTTAATTCTGAAATTTTCTCAGTGAGTACACTTTTCAGTCTTTGGTACGGGGTCCAAAAAAATTTTTGACAGTGTTCGTAATAATTTTCAATGAAATACATAATTAAAAGCTACATATAATACAATCTGAATTTATTCAGATTTTTTACATCGATAGTTTCGAAAATAGAAAAATTAAAAAACAAATAAATAGTGACTGAAGGATTAAAATCAAAAGGTCATTTGACATTTTTTGTTGCATTTTAGGAGACCTATCTAAAGACACCCTACTCAATGGGGTAAGTGAAAAAAAAATTCAGTCTAAGAGAAGGGGGTCCAAACATTTTTTTGATAGTGTTTGTTATAATTTTAAGGGAGCAGACCCAGTTTAGAATTTTTTTTAAAATCCATTTTTTGCATTTTCTCAAAGTAGAATATTTCAAAAGTATTATCTGAAAATTTCAGACAAATGTCCTGTCCATAGACGATTCAGTGTAAGTTCCAAAATAAATTTTTTATCTGCATGCAAATCGTACTCAAAACTTTAAACGCGTTTTTTTCGAAATCATGTTTTCGAAGTCGGTGATCACTGTAACTTGAGAACGACTTTGTCGATCGATTTGAAATTTTTCTCACTTATTCTATATATAATTGTCCTCCGGATGAACGAAGGATTTTTTTTGACGATTATTATTTTTTTATAGCCGAAAATGTGAGTTAAATTTTAGTCGAATAAAGAACTTTGACTTGAAAATTTTTTGAAAATTCAAAATTTTTCAAATTCCTTCGTTCATCCGGAGCATTATGTCATTAGCTAATGATCCCTTTTGTTTTTTTTATTTCAGATGATCTAGTGACGAGCAGCAGTGATCACGGCAAAACACTTTTGTTTGGACCCCTCCCAAATTTGCTGTATCCCACTTATTTTTTAATATTTTGCCATAAAAAAATTACAATGTTTTCTGTAAAAATACATATCTTTTTTGTGGAAAAACATTTGTTATTAATTATTTTAATGCGTGGCCAAAAAAAATCGTAAAAAAGAGCTTTTTTGGAAGTCCCAACTGCCCCCTTAAGTGAATGTTTTATTTTGATTTCGTAAAAAAATATTCTCCTTGTTCGGGTGCTCCCTATGCTCGGGAGCCCCGGGGCACTGCCCCGATGGTAGATACGGTCCTGAATGTTATGATACAAATCAAACAAAGTAGATTTTAAAATTGTGTTTTATATTTGTTCACTTACATTCACAAGTTGATATATTATTATGAATATATTCCTTTCAAAAGCCAAGGTGTTCGACTTTACCGAACGATTTCGTGAAATACGAAATTAATTAAAATACAAATTCGTGAGTACAATCGACGAATGATTGACTAACATGAAAACTACATAGATTAAAATGTTACTCTCACAAATGCACTTAGTGCCTTTAAATAACAAAAATATTGATGGTCTTAGATCAGCGGGTTATTTTAAGAAAATTTTAAAACCGTATATTTTTGCTCCATACGAGTATCTTTATTCTGTGCTCCATACTTACAATTTTTGCTTTACAACTGCAATGACCTTTGTTCTTTGCACTACATTTCTTATATTTTTTGTTTTTACAACTGTAGTAACTTTTTTTGCTCTACATTTCTTACATTTTTTGCTTTTCAACTTCAATGACTTTTTTTGCTCTACATTTCTTACATTTTTTGCTTTTACAACTGCAATGACCTATTTTTTGCTCTACATTTCTTACATTTTTTGCTTTTACAACTGCTATGAGCTATTTTTTGCTTTTACAACTGCAATGACCTATTTTTTGCTCTACATTTCTTACATTTTTTGCTTTTACAACTGCAATGAGCTATTTTTTGCTCTACATTTCTTACATTTTTTGCTTTTACAACTACAATGACCTATTTTTTGCTCTACATTTCTTACATTTTTTGCTTTTACAACTGCTATGACCTATTTTTTGCTCTACATTTCTTACATTTTTTGCTTTTACAACTGCAATGACCTATTTTTTGCTCTACATTTCTTACATTTTTTGCTTTTACAACTGCTATGACCTATTTTTTGCTCTACATTTCTTACATTTTTTGCTTTTACAACTGCAATGACCTATTTTTTGCTCTACATTTCTTACATTTTTTGCTTTTACAACTGTAATGACCTATTTTTTGCTCTACATTTCTTACATTTTTTGCTTTTACAACTGCAATGACCTATTTTTTGCTCTACATTTCTTACATTTTTTGCCTTTACAACTGTAATGACCTTTTTTCCATACGTTTTATTATTTTATTTATTTATTATACATCTTTTCAATTTTTTGCACTACACAAATTAGCTTTTACAACTTCAGAAACAAGCTACAACTACACATTAAAATAACCCTTCCCTCCCTGACAGAAAAACAAAGAAGACCGTTAGGTAGTAATTAATCATTGGCGGTGGCGCAGATAGCTTTTTGCGATGGGGGGGGGGGGGGGGGTGATATGACCAGGGCCGTAACTAGAAGCTCGGGGGGCCCGGGGCAAGAGGTGGTTTAGGGGGCCCCAAAATATGCAAAATTATAAAAAAATATTATTATAATTTTGAATTGAATGTTACTAAAAACAAATTAAGCAATAACTGAAAACCTTTTTTTTACTCTTAATTTACCCAATTTTTCCTATTTTGTTCATACTAGAAGAGTTTAAAAAATGTCTCTGAGTTAAAAAAATATCTGAGTTTTCTCATGAAGTAGACTCATGAAGGGGGGGGTTGATCCCCTTGATCCCCCTCTATCTACGCCACTGATCATTGGTAAATAAGTATAGTCAAAATAACTCAAAAAACACGTCGAGCGGAGTTCTCTGGGAACAGCAAAATTTGTATACCATAATGTAGGGGGGACTTTGTAGTTTCACCACCCAAAAGTCACACTTGCTAAACCTTGTGCTAACTCGGGGAGCCCCATTCAAAGTTGGATTTTGTGCAAATATTTGTTCATTTTCCTAGCTCATAAAAATACAGATATCTCGAAAATAAAAGTAGATATCGAAAAAAATGTTGCTGTTTTAGAATTGCTATAAAATACCGAACAAAATGACTAAATAATATTAGAACCTATAATCAAACGTTTAGATGTCACGTTCAATTGTTTACCAAATATCGTTGTAATTTTATTGATTTTTCAATTCCATACTTTTTCGTTATATTATTAACTATAAAAAAAAAATAGTTTTCTATTTTTTGTAGTTTTCATCTTATTCTACGTTTAATTTCCTTTAAAAATCCGTCATGGGTTTTGATCTAAAAAATTGTGTGAACACGTAAATAAAATTTCAAAAAAGTATTATTATTTATTAAATAATACTTTTTTACTATACTTACTAAGTCGGCAATACGTTCTGTGATTCTGACAGCTTTTTATGATTTTTCAATATCGAATTTGTACTTTTTTTGATTGTTGTTAAAATATAAAAAAACAAGAATAAATAAAGGAATGTTTTTGCAATTAATATTAGGTATATTATACATTTATAATATTTGAATACATTCCCGTAGTGACGTCAATTGCCGCGCAAACGCTGATTGCTCAAGAAGCTATTGAGGTTACCTTGTCTTTACCAGAGGTGCAGATAGCTTTTTGCGATGGGGGGGGGGGGATAAATAAAAAAATTAAGTTCGGGGGCCCCTAAAATATGCAAAATTAAAAAAAAATTATTATTATTTTGAATTGAATGATCTTTTTTTTTTGATCCGATAGTTATATAAACTGTAGTTAGTCTACCTCTTATTACTAAAAAAAAGGTCGTCCAATTGAAAACTAAGCAATAACTGAAAACCTTTTTTTTTTACTCTTAATTTACCCAATTTTTCCTATTTACTTGCTATTTTGTTCATACACGGTTTAAAAAATTGTCTCTCAATTAAAAAAATGTCTTTGAGTTTTCTCATGTAGTAGACTCATGGGGGGTGATTGACCACCTTAATCCCCCCCCCTCTATCTACGCCACTGGTCTTTAGGCGGCTATTACACTATCAAAGAAATGTGATAAAATTTCTTTGATCGAAGAAATATGACAGTGTAATAAGTCAACTTTTATAATATTTACCTTCATAATATTTCTATGATCATAGTTAATGACAGTCTCTTATATTTGATCAAAGTTTTTTGACAGATAAATCAAAATGGCGACTACCAAGTTATCACTGACAGTCGCAGTTAATATATTAATATCAATATAATCCAGCTATTATATGATAATCTTCTTATTGATTATAAAAACTGCAATACATAGTTGTAAATTCAAACCTTGATCGCGTCAACTGACGAACATCCACACATTGATTATCAAAATGCACCAAAAAAGAAGAAAATATCACTAGATAATACTAAGAAAATATTATCAAATATTTTATGTAGTGTAATAGAACAAAATCTCATATTTTATCAAAGAAATATGATCAAATCTTTGTCAAAGATCTTTGACATATTTATTTGATAGTGTAATAACCGCCTAACATATACTTATTATATTTAGTATTCCAGAAAATAGAAATGAAAAGCAAGATATCGCATGAACACTGCACATTTCTCTTTTCAAACTTATTACTGGATATTATTTTCTAGAGAAAATGGAAAACAAGTTTACAGATGCACGTTGAGGCGTAATAATATAAATACTATACATTTTCAAGTAATTATCACGGCTATTAATTATATTAATGGTTCATATTGAAATAGCAATAAATTCTAATTGATTACCACTTGCTCTAGAATCGATAACCTATGCTTATTTATTATAATAATACATATGCACGCAGTATTAGAATTAGTGCGTGCGTGCGAGACCCAAGACAAGAATGCCTTAAACTCAAACGAGACGATATTTCCTTTTTTAGCTTCTTATACCCTTATATTATATGAAATATACATACATGGGTAAGTATAGTGAAGCCGATTTTTTTCGAAATCCGGATTTTGATGGAATTATCCATTTTGACCTTCCCTGAATCCATTATGACTATTTTCGCCATGATGTCTGTGTATCTGTCTATCTGTAAGCGCTGTAAGTCAAATACGACAAATCGTAGAAGGGTGATATTTTATATTTAAGATTAATTATTGTCTGGGAAGAAAACGTCCTATTTTTGAAAACGATCTTTCAACCGGATACGGATGTTTACCTACGTCGATTTTTGAATTTTTCGAATTACTCTGAAACAGTGCGAAATAGAGAAAAATGGTCAAGTTAAAAAATGTAGGTAATATCTATATCTATTATTTATGTTCTATTCATTCATATTATAATTCAAATAGTTCATAACAAAAAAGAAATATCTGCCATGAGTGACATAGGACTTTCTTATACGTATTACAGAGATTGAACAGTGTGCATGTTTGCCATAGGTACCATGGGACTTTCTTATACGTAATACTGAGAGTGAACGGTGTGGGTGAGTCTAAATAATTATATAAAAGAATTCTTTCTGGTTAAATCATAAATGTTGGAAAAAAAGTATGGGGAACAAATTATAGATAATAACATGTACTCGACATTTTTTAACTAAAGCATTATTTTTCTTATTTAAAAAATAATTCGAAAATTACGTATAAGAAAGTCCCGTGGTTCCCAAGGCAGATATTTTTGTAAGTGTCGTCGAGGACCTCACAGAGAGTTTCGGTTTAAAACGATTACCAATAATTATTACAAAATCTCTATTTAATATTAATTTTTAAATGAATAATTAAATTAAAATATATAAGATTTATTATTTCTTTTTGCTTCCTCGCAATATCGAAGATACGAGAAGCTTTGTGATCATTTTAAAAAATTATTCTTCGATTTAAAAATTAAAAATTGATCTTTCCGTTTCAGGTCAAGACTAACACTTTTCGTTCGTGTCTGTCTGTCTGTGTGTTCCCTGAATCCTTGTCACACGCATAACTCATGAACCACTGAACCGATATTATTGAAACTTGATCGGATGGTTGGGTCTGGCTAGAGGGCGGTCCCATTTCAAAATCATCTAAATCGTGTGTAAGGGGGAGGGGTGACATCCCAAAATATATATTTTTTCAAGATATCTCGAGAACGACACATGTTACGTGAACATTTTATAGAATATTTTTTATAAAACATTTTGTTGTAAAATACAAACGTATATCTCAATTTATTTTAAAAATTCGTGTTTTGTTTTTCTAAATTGATATTTGCTTGGACATATTAAATGTCATTTGACGTTTTAAATGTCATTTTGGTGTTTTAAATGTCAATTTGGCGTTTGCATAAATTTAGATTTAGATTGAAATTGTCAAAAAATTAAAAACATATGAGAAAATAATCAGGTGCGTTTTAATAAAAATTTCGAACTAATATTTTTTAGTAAAATTGTATAAAAATTAAATGGTTAACCAATTCCAGACAATTTATCTTAACACTATCGGTTTTTATTTAAATTGTTCAATAATTAACTACCTTTGGTGAATTTAGCACATAGAAGCACTGTGTATTTACTTGGCAGATTTTTTTGATTATTTTTTACTGTAGAAGATTCACCATAACCGTAATTAACGTTAAGAATTAACATAATTATGGTTTTGAAATAGTCGATTAACTAATCATGATTAACTTGTTGCAACCCAAGGTTAAGGTATTGTTACATTTGTAACAATTCTTGTGAGTTTTAAAACTGTACCCAAAAATAATATGTTTTAGGCGGCTATTACACTATCAAATAAATATGTCAAAGATCTTTGACAAAGATTTGATCATATTTCTTTGATAAAATACGAGATTTTGTTTTATTACACTACATAAAATATTTGATAATATTTTCTCAATATTATCTAGGGATATTTTCTTCTTTTTTGGTGCCTTTTGAATATCAGTGCGTGGATGTTCGTCAATTGACGCGATCGAGGTTTGAATTTACAACCGTGTATTGTGGTTTTTATAATCAATAAGAAGATTATCATATAATACTGGATTTTGTTGATACTCATATATTAATAATTATGTAACTGTAACTGTCAGTGATAACTTGGTAGTCGCCATTTTGTTTTTGACGTCAAAAAACTTTGATCAAATATAAGAGACTGTCATTAACTATGATCATAGAAATATTATGAAGGTAAATATTATAAAAGTTGACATATTACACTGCCATATTTCTTTGATAGTGTAATAGCCGCCTTAGCCTCCAGCCTGGACTATTCATACAATTTTAAATTATTTTATTAATACCCACTTTTAAAGCTGTAGATAAAATTTTATATTTTGGTATTTTTAAAATGTTCCGCGACATCGAAAAGATTAAGAACCACTGGGTTAGAGAACATCACAATTAAACAATATCAAGAAAACATAAATCATAAATATCAGTAAAAAGAGGTTACGTGTTTTTTTTGTACGGAAACTATAATTACTATTTAGTTTTTGGTAATGTTTAAAAAGAATTTAGGAAAGCATTTCCTTGCGTGATTATCTTCTTTAAGTAGTCACAGCAGATGTGAAGAATGTAAACAAACAGTGCTCCCACGTTTTAAAAACGATAACTCATCAACCCGAGAGAGAAATTAAAAATCTACAAAACGTTTTGTGACTTTCTTTAAAAACGTGACATGTACGTACAATAATGTACAACATAACTGTATTGGTAAAATAAAAGCGACCTTTGGTATTATTTAAAACATATATATTTTTAAATAATTTAGCTATTCATAAGCCAAAACAACTCACTCAAATTATCATTTTAATTTTTCTTTAATACAATTTAAAAATTGAACATTATAAATATGGGCTTTGCGTCCAAAATATATATGTAACAAATATGTAACTAGTCCAGGAACATTAGGTTTTCACTGGGGAAAAATTCGCAATAAGCTGAATTTTTGTATACACCTTCATTTTGTCTTCATAAATAAGGTAGCAAAAGTCCACAATAATCCCATGCGAGTATACTTTTTTACAGCCCACAAAAGGTGCTAACAATTAGTTTTAAGTAAATATATCTGTATCTATTGGTTCTTTCACTATCTATACAATAAAAAAAAGTTTTTGACTCAATTCTGCTAACGGTGGTAATAACATGTGTACTGAAGGTACACAGCAAATTTGGAGTCAATTGGTTCAGTAGATCTTGTGATATTATGGCAGCCATTTTCAGTTTTCAGTTTCTAGAAAAACGCGTTCAATGTTTATACATAGCTGGCTATTTAATGCTACACATCATCTTTAAATCGCTATAATTCCGTCAGTTTTTGGAATTGAGGTATAGGGTTTCGAACACATATTTTTGAAACCCTGTTTATTGGTAAAATGCAAAAAAATTTTTTTTATATATTCACATTTTTAGACTAGAATACCCTCTTAATAAGCGAAAACGATTACTTGTTCGAAAAAAAGTTGTAAGATCTTTATTGTAGGTAATTTTCTAAACTTTATATTTGATAATAACTATTTTAGTCATAGAACCGATAGATACAGAGATATTTACTTAAAACTGATTGTTAGCACATTTTGTGGGCTGTAAAAAAGTTGTGGACTTTTGGTACCTTATTTATAAAGACAAAATGAAGGTGTACACAAAAATTCAACTTATTGCGAATTTTTCCCCAGACACAGCTATTTTTCGTCTAAATGTAGTGGACTAAACGTATGTAACGCCATATAGACAATATTATAGCTGAATAAAAACAAATTAAAATTTAAAAAAAATGCCTCACATGCCCCCCCCTCAAAAAAATATAACGTTAAAGTAAATTAAATAATACAATAATTTTAAGGGGGGGGGGCATATTGCATAACCCCCTCCCTCAATATATATATCTTCGCGTGCATTGCGTAAATAGTAAGCAATAAGTGAAAATAATGTTTAATAGGTTTATTACAAATTAAATTTATATCCCCGGGTAACACCAGGTTCATTGCGCGATTATATATAAATATAAAAAATATGTATCCCTCTCCTTCGACTTTTTTTTCTAGATTCGCAATTCTTACAATTGTTTAAATGAATGAAATACTGAAATTTCAGACTTTTTGACCAACTCGTTTTTAAGAAAATAAATTTTAAAGTTCAGTTGTAATATATGGCGTTAAATCATTTAAAATTAAAAATCACGTGCTTTTGACAGACATTGAATTTATGTGAACTAAAAAAATTCAATATAATATATGTATCTTTATTAAAATAAATTCAAAATTGGTAATAAAGTATTAAAAACGTAAATTATTAAACATAAAAATCGTACAATCTCATTTATAGAACAGTGTATTTGAAGTGTATCGGGAACTATTGAACTAAAAGAGCGGAGCGCATACGAACTAGTTCCTCTAGTGTGGGAGAGCTCTTTTGAACTAGTTCGTTCGTGAACTACACAAGTCTAATTGAGACGTCATAATAACAACATTACCTTGATTTTCATTTCACTGTCAAGTGCGGAGAGAAAATAATCTGGATGTATAGTAAATAAAAACGCAGATAATTAGAAAGCAGTTACTGAAATTTGATATATGAACATTATACACACATGTATGTATGTATGTTCGAATCATATGTAAATAATAATAATTATTCAAGTGTACAAATGTAATAGATAGATAAAGCATTACATGTCAACTGAACTACCTACTTGAAATGTCGACCTCTTCAAATGTCTTCGCCATTTTAATGTTCGGTATTTTAATAGAGCTAGCAAATTTGCAAGCACTCTTAAATGAGGTTTCAAACTTATATGATAGTTCTCTTTGAGTTTTTAGCAGATATTTGCAAGCGCAGTAAGTTGGTTTTTACCATAGACATAGAGAATGGACCGCAGGCATCTAACCCGAGAGCAGAGCCGTGTCAAAAGAAAGAGATAAAAACAGGTTTGGAATATACTTGTCCTTTTTTTTAAACAGGACTGTAACTTAGTCCCGAACATTAAAAGTATTCATATTATTATAATAAATTCATATTATCATAATATATTAATCTACTGTTGATTAATATATGATATTATTATACTATATGTATAAAAAGAGGTTAAAATAATAATTAATGTTTTTGTAAGTTAGCAATCCACCTCATAATTTTGTAGCAACCACATGGGAATTGATTTAAAACTATTTTTTATTAATATATATTTAATATTTTTGGTAGCAAAAATGTTATTTTCCCGGAATATCCGTTCATAATTTTGCAAATTTCTATCAGATCAATTGATGTTTTTTTTTAAATTTCCTCGATGAAATATGAACCATTATAGTATGTTTATTGTTTGTATTATTTACTTTTCTAATAAAAAATTTATTGCACAAAAATAACAAGATAGATATACAAAAATATATCTGACAGAAATACTACCCTGAACTATAGTAAGCTACCAATCAGATTCTTAGAAAAAGAGGTAGATATATTCCAAACTACACTGCATCTCTCTCTGACTTTTTGAACAGATGTTACACCATTGAGTTTATACAGAATGCACTGTCCATTCTCTATGTCTATGGTTTTTAGCGTTTTTATTCAATGTTAGTAAATACACTTTAGTAAATATACTTTAATTTTACTTCATATGCATGAAATTATCTGTCAAAAACTCCAATAAACTGTCATATAAGTTTAATACCCTATTTGAAAGTGCTTGCTAGATAGCAAGTTTTGCTAGCTTCTTTATAATACCGGACATAAGGGTTCCATAGAAAACTAGGAATCTTACGAGTTAGATTACGGTCTATCCGTCTGTCTGTATGTCACAGCCCTCCCATTCTCTCATTTATAAAGATACCTACTAGCTGTGCCCGCGCAGCTTCCTTTTTAAGATAATTACTAAGAGCATTTGTAAAAAATAATTCAGTATTACATGTTGTCCCCCACATTTTTTTTGCTTCGAAAACAGCTGATTTTGGTATTTTTGTGTTTTTTGGTGATATTTAACTTAAATTTTTTAATAGAAAATGTGTACCAATCAAGCTGATTTTTTGTTGGTACAAAGTACTACATATATGTGAACATAACTTACACGTAATGACAGTTTTCTCAGTTAAACCCGAAAGCCACAGAAAATTTTGAAAAATAGATAAAATGACAATTGTATTAATGAAATTTGAAAACCCTCTATCTGCAACGAAAATAACTGAAACTCCAAATTAAAGTACATCATTTGAAACTTAACCTTTTAGGCTTTCAAATGACATGAAGCCTATTATAATTGCTTAATTAGAACGCGTGCTGTAGCGAGTTAAAACATTTTTGAAAATCGAAGAAATCTTCATATCTTATGCCGTGTTCAGACCGTTGTAGACCCATATTATAGGAAATTTAATGCTCTACAAAAAATATTCTATAAAATTTTCACGTAATATGTGTCGTTCTTGAGATATCTTGAAAAAATAAATATTTTGAGAATCTATTATAGATAATTATGAAAAGTATTTAATATACAAATTATAATATTTAGGTAATTCAAGCAAAATTCAAGGAAAGGCAAACTTCTGACAATTCTAAAGAAAAATGTTTCTTAGACATTCTTTTAGATATGCACGAAGAAGGAAAATTAAACATGAAAGATCTTCATAGAGAATTTCAATCTATGGCATCAGCTGTAAGTGAAGTCAAACTACAAAATACTAATTACACAGGCCAGCATTTGATCTATGCTGGAACACGGTTTGGTCCTATTAGGGTTTTAGGGGTCACTGATTACGATCAGAGGGTCGGTTAACCTCCATCAAGTCAGGTTCAAGGTCATTTGAAGGTCAACTAGAGAAATAACCTTTAAAAAAATCTGAAAAAATTCATATATATGTTTTTTGAGTCACTGAGTCCTAATACGAGGTCAGTTAACCACCATCACGTCAGGTTGAAGGTCAAATAGAAAAATATCCTTCAAAAAAATCTATTTTACCTTCGAACCTGACGTCATTGAGGTTACCGACCCTCTCATCGTAATCAGCGACCCCAAAAACCCTAATAGGACCAAACCGTTTCCGGTGTTCCAGCATAGATCAAATATTGACCTGTGTAATTAATTTCTCTAATTTTCAATCATGATTTCAGGCCGTTGAAACATCAAGTACTACTATTAAAAACATGTTAACCTTGCTTGCAATGCATCCAGATGTCCAACAGAAACTATACGAGGAAGTGAAAGATATCTTCCAGGACACAGACAGGCCTGTTAGTGTTGAAGACATAAGGAAGATGGTGTACCTAGAAATGGTGATCAAAGAAACTCTAAGGGTGTTCAGCAATACGACTAATTTAGCTCGAGTAGCTGTTAAAGATGTCCAACTGACCGAATACGTTCTTCCTAAAGGAACTAATATAATTTTTAGTCCATATCTGATGCACCATAATCCTGAATATTGGCCAGATCCAGCAAAGTTTGACCCCGAAAGGTTTTCTGTTGAGAATTCTGTGAATAGACATCCTTATACGTTCATTGCCAAGGAACTGTATAGGTAAGTAGTTTATAATACCCCAGTTTTTGTCTCCAAATAATACCTTTTTTTTAATTTCTAGGGTACAAATATGAGATGAACTTGTTAAAAACCTTAATTTCTAAACTTGTGTTGAGATACAGTTTGCAAACTGAAGCTACAATGTCTGATGTTACCCATTCTTTTGAACTGATCATAAAATGGAGCTGCAATTATCCAATAACTTTTATACCTAGAAATAGTAGCGTAAAAATCTAGTACTCTTTCAAATCTATTATTTTTTACTGAAGTGTTAATATCTTTGACCTCGAAATAACATATATGAATTTTAAATATCATTTTTATGGTTCTACTGTAGATTTTATATGTACCTAATAAAGTTTTTTGTATTTTAAAATATAATTAATGGTTTTTTTTCATCTCACGAATCTCTATATATAAAAATGAATGTTCGTTTGTATGATGCTTATAGACTCGGGAATTACTGAACCGATTTCAATGCGGTTTTCACCAATAGTTAGATCTTATTTCTGTGCAGTATCGTGGCTATTAATATTTTAAGATTTGATGTTAAATCTAAACTAAAAAAAATCTTTATCAAGTCGTGTTATGTTTCCATGATGTCGCATATTATTTCGACCGATGAAATATGAACCATTATAGTATGTTTATTGTTTATATTATTTACTTTTCTAATAAAAAACTTATTGCACAAAAATCACAAGATAGATATACAAAAATATATCTGACAGAAATACTACTCTGAACTATAGTAAGCTACCAATCAGGATCTTAGAAAAAGAGATAGATATATTCCAAACTACACTGCATCTCTCTCTGACTTTTTGAACAGATGTTACACCATTGTGTTAATACAGAATGCACTGTCCATTCTCTATGTCTATGGTTATACCAGTTATTTACAGTGCTGCAGGATGGTGCTTTATCACCGTATAAAGAATTAAGTTGTTTATTAAGACTGTTTTGCAACGTGAATCTCAAACCAATTGCGCAAGCAACCGTTTGGTGACTTTGCACGTGTAATGGCCTTCAAGCTAAAAACGTTCAATCAAGTTTCTGAAAGGCCCATCTAACATCTGGCGTAAAACATTAGATTTTATTCACGTTAAAAGATATAATAATATGTATGCACTTAAAATTTAATTACAATAGTTTCAACACAAAGAAAAGACTCGTTTATTTCCAAATTTATGAAATAAGTACCGATTCTAATTTCAATCTTATTCAATGACAGACTAGATGCGGAAGTGATTATTATTATTAGAAATATGTTGTATTCTGTGTTACCAACAATAGTAGTAGTGTTTGTGATTCTTGTGTTGACTTATGTGTGGAAAAAAAGACATTTTTATTTACTGGCTTTAAGAATTCCAGGAATATCTATCGGATTTATCTTTGTTAATATATTGAAGAATTTTGGAAGTGTAAAGAACATAGGTAATTTTTTTTAAATTTATTTCAAGGTAATATTAAAATACCATTTTTCTTGAAAAATTATTGCTTTTTCAAGTAGGTATTAAAAAGGAATTAAAGAAATATAATTTAATCATGTCAATTTTTTGTGATATCCTAACTTAAAAGGGCAAAAATTATAATTTTTTGAAACTTTTAAAACTGTAAAAAAATTACACCTCTTAAGATGAAATTGTGAGGAAGCAAAAAAGAAAATTTGTCACGCAATACTTTTTATAAAAACATTTTTCCATGGTAAATTAATAAATTTTTTTTTTCAGATTTGATAAAAATAGCAAACGATATAAAAGATGTTATGAATGTGAATAGAACGCCCAAGAAAATATGGCTAGGCACAAATCTCTTTGTGTATTTAATAAATCCAGAAGATATTAAGATTGTTGCTAATTCTTTTGATTGTATAGAGAAATCTCCAATGCTTTATGGAGCTTTAAAAGACATGATTCACAATTCTATTATAGTGAAACCAGGTATGTTATATTTCTCTTTCTGTCTATATAAATTTTATACTGATTAAGATGAAATTTGGTATACGGACGAAAAATGATAACCCAAAAACAGAAATTATAAGATTTTTTAGACCCCCTTCCCATGGACTGAAAAGTATATTTAAAAAAAAAACTCATTTAATATTTGAGTCGGATGTCTTTGAAATGGTCTCCTAAAATGCAACAAAAAATATTATATGACCTTTTGATTTTAACCCTTCAGTCACGAATTATTTGCTTTCAAATGTCGTTATCAGAGCGTCCCGCCTCCTCTGATTTCTAAACTTTAAAAAATTCAAAAAATTCCAGAATGTAGCTTTTAATTAGTACTTTCAATAAAAATTATATCTGTAAAAAAAATATTTTTTGAAAGTCGACATTTGTCATGAAAGACTCCATCTAATATAATATTTTTGCAGGACATTTATGGAAAGTGCAAAGAAAAAAAGTTATGCCATTTTTTTCGAAATTCTCATGTGATAGTTATGTGGGAACATTTAATAATATCAGCGATAATTTTCTGGAAAAATTAGGAGAGAAATCAGAATGGTCAGAACATGATCTGGAAATATTTAGTGAGAATATAGCAATGGACACTTTAACAAGTAAGAGTTTTATCTAAAACAGGGCTGACCAGTAGGGTGGAGTGAAAAAATGTTTTTTTGGAATCTTCGAAACGCTATATGCGCAAAATGTGCATTTGTATATCCTTAAAACACCTTATGAAGGAATTTGTAATTGGATATCATCCTGAGGTTCCTAAATGACTTTCTTTATTAGAAAAAAACATAAATTTTTGGGCATTATATCTTGGTAACGGGGTAAAATATTTGAATGCGCAATAGTTTAAATTAAAGAGACATTCAGTACCTTTAAAATGATATATAACACTCAAACATTTATTATAGTAAATCGTTTGAAAAATGCTCTCAAAATAAGATTATTTTTATTAAAAAACCAAAAAATAAACTTCATTTAAAAAAAAAATGATTAACTATAAAAAAAAATTACAGTTACATATTATTTTAAAGATACTGGATTGCTCTTTAATTTAAATTATTGCGCATTCAAATATCTTTCCCCGTTACCGAGATATTATACTCTAAATTCTGTTAATTTAATGAAATTAAGGTGTTATATCTCGGTAACGGGGAAAGATATTTGAATGCGCAATAATTTAAATTAAAGAGCAATCCAGTGTCTTTAAAATAATATGTAACTGTAATTTTTTTTTATAGTTAATCATTTTTTTTTTAAATGAAGTTTATTTTTTGGTTTTTTAATAAAAATAATCTTATTTTGAGAGCATTTTTCAAACGATTAACTGTAATAAATGTTTGACTGTTATATATCATTTTAAAGGTACTGAATGTCTCTTTAATTTAAAGTATTGCGCATTCAAATACCTAACCCCGTTACCGAGATATAATGCCCAAAAATTTATGTTTTTTTCTAATAAAGAAAATCATTTAGGAACCTCAGGATGATATCCAATTACAAATTCCTTCGGTGGGTGTTTTAAGGATATACAAATGCACATTTTCCGCATATAGCGTTTCGAAGATTCCAAAAAAACATTTTTTCACTCCATCCTACTGGCCAGGCCTGTACTAAAACAAAGTTTATTGCAATGATTAAACTAATTCTTATATTTTTTTAGAAATATTCACTAAAACGAACGTATTAAATAATGATGACTATCAAAGTTTCGCCAGAAGTGCTAATAAGTAGGTGGACAGTTTTTTTTTTAATAAACAAAAGATAGCTTTGTACTGTTAAAGTCAGGGACTTGAACCTGAACCCGAACCCGAAACTCGTATTTTTCATTAGCCTAGAACCGAACCGTTATATTTCAAAGCCAACGAACCTGAATCTGAATCCGAACCCTTTTATGGATAACCGGTAACCATACATTTTTAAAAGGTTCAATCAATTAACACCCATTTATTTTTAATTTCAGTATCATGGAAATAACGTACAGTAGAATTGTAAGATTTTGGTTACTCAGTGACTTCTTATTCCAGTTTTCGAGTATGCATAAAAAATACAAACAAAGTATAGCCGATGTAAGAAAATTCAATACAAAAGTAAGATAATCATCACATATTGACATATAATATTAAACTAACAGTATGTGTAAAAATTATCAGATTAAGAAAATCATCATAAAATACTTTAATACAAAAATAACATCGAAGATACTTCTTTGAACAAGTTAAATGCTAAAATGTGTTAATGAATGTTCACAATGATTTTACCCTTTTAGTAAGTGTCCATACGAAGGTCACAGCCGAAGGCTGAGACCCGAGCAAATTTAAGTATCTAAATATGGTGTGACTTGAGGTTGGGCCGCAAAGGCACTAGTTTATAATAACATACTGTTTTAAATGATACAATTATATTTAGGTAATTGAGGCAAAATTAAAAGAAAGAAAATCTGCTGAAAACTCTAGAGAAAAGTGTCTCCTAGACTTTCTTCTAGACACGTACGAAGAAGGGGAAATAGACATGAATGGTCTTCATATCGAACTACAAACCATGCTAGCAGCTGTAAGATCAAAACCAATCTTGAGTATTGCAGGAAATAAATCATTAATACAATTTTCAGGGGTCTGAAACATCATGTGCCGCAATCAAAAACATAATAACTTTACTTGCAATGCATCCAGATGTCCAACAGAAACTATACGAGGAAGTGAAAGACATCTTCCAGGACACAGACAGGCCTGTTAGTGTTGAAGACGTTAGGAAGATGGTGTACCTGGAGATGGTGATCAAAGAAACTCTAAGGGTGTTCAACAATGCGACTAATTTAGTGCGACTAACTACTAAAGATATCCAATTGACCGAGTACGTTATTCCTAAAGGAGCTAATGTAGCTTTTAGCCCTTATATAACTCACCATAATCCTGAATATTGGCCAGATCCGTATAAGTTTGACCCTGAGAGGTTTTCTGTTGAGAATTCTGTGAATAGACATCCTTATACCTTCCTTGCATTTAGTGCAGGGCCAAGGAACTGTATAGGTAAGTAGTTTATACTATATACTTAAACTAAAAATATACACCTCAACCACAATAAAACAATGTCACTCGACACGTAGTCCTCATCCAGACTACTAAAAGATTGTCCAAAATGTTGAAGAAATTCGACTTTAAATTGGTTTATTCTAATAATAAAAATAATAATATTAAAACTCTCCTAGGTAACTCCAAAGATAAAACAGAATTAAATGAAAAATCGGGTATTTATAAAATTAACTGCTTCAATTGCGACAAAGCTTACATAGGACAAACTAGGAGATTGATAAACATTACATTTAAAGAGCACATGGCTCACCTAAAATACAATTTGATCGATAAATCTAGCGTAGTAATGTATGACTATATTAAATCACATAACATATATAAGTAATTCAAAACTAATTTAAAAATGCGGTAATAATAATCAGACACAGCTGAAAGCATAGAAGAAATATTGAGAGATAAGACCTTCTAGACCTTGCAGTTGATTGGTCTGAATCACTGAAGCCCTTTTAGTATAATTATAGGTTTTGACCAAGCCTGTATCTGTCTGGAACTGATGAGGACTTCTTGTGAAGTCGAAACACGTGTCGAGTGACATTGTTATATTTTGGTTAAAGTATATATTTTTAGTTTAAGTGATTAAGAAACCACAGTTTCTCCGTTTTTGTCTTTAAATAATACGCTTTCCAATTTCCAGGGTACAAGTACGAGATGAACATGTTAAAAACCCTGATATCTAAACTTGTATTTAGATACAGTCTGAGATCTCAAGCTACAATGTCAGATGTTACCCACAATTTTGAGATAGTTTTAAAATGGAACTGCAATCATACAATCATTATTACACCGAGAAATAGAACTGTAAAAACATAGTGCTGTATTAAATCGATTATTTTTGTAATTAAATTGATTAAATAAAGAGTTAGTTGTTTCATTAGTAACATTAGTTCATGAGAATTACAAAAAACAAGCCCATTAATCCAAAAAAACGAAACCTTACTCTTATAGCGGCCATAACTTGTGCATTTACCTTATACCTATTATAAACTCTTATAACTCTATCTAATTGCAGTAATTATACAGAAAAGCCTTGAAAACATCTATATACTAAAAACATCTGCCAAGTAAATGCAGTGCTTCCTCGTGCTAAATTCACTAAAACCGATAGTGTTCAGATAAATTGCCTGGCATTGGTTAACCATTTAATTTTTATACAAATTTTACTAAAAAATCTTAGTTCGAAATTTTTCTTAAAACGCACCTGAATATTTTTTCATATATTTTTAATTTTTTGACAATTTCAATCTAAATCTAAATTTATGCAAATGTCAAAATGACATTTAAAACGTCAAAGTGACATTTAAAACGCCAAAATGACATTTAAAACGTCAAAATGACATTTAATATATCCAATCAAATATCTATTTAGAAAAACAAAACACGAATTTTTAAAATAAATTGAGATAAATCTTTGTAAGGGAATATTTATTATATTACAGCAAATGTAGTAGACCCATATTATAGGAAATTTAATGCTCTACAAAAAATATTCTATAAAATTTTCTCGTAACATGTGTCATTTTTGAAATATCTTGAAAAAAGAAATATTTTGGGGTGTCACCCCTCCCCCTTACACACGATTTTGATGATTTTGAAATGGGACCGTCCTCAAACCAGACCCAACCATCCGACCAAATTTCAATAATATCGGTTCAGTGGTTCATGAATTATGCGTGTGACAAGGATTCAAGAGACAGACGGACGGACGGACACACGGACAGACAGACAGACACGGAACGAAAAGTGTTATTTTGACGTGAAACGGATAAATCAATTTAAAATTTTGAAATTGGAGAACTTTTTTTTGTCTCAATCTGAAACGATCACATAGCTTCTCGTATCTTCGATATTGCGAGTAAGCAAAAAAATTTTACAAAAGTTTCTTACTTTTTTACGATTTTTAAAATGATCTACTTTTGGATATACCGTTCCATTTGATTTTGCTGAGAAACGGGCATGTACCCTTGAAACTACCCCCCAATGGGGAGTTTTAGGGGGTTGAAAATATTTTCCTGACATTCTTTAGGGTCGATATATTATATAGTAAATATTTTATCATAAAACTCTATCTTCAATAGTTAAGGCGTAAAACATAGTGGACGGGTGGTCTGGAACACCCGGTATATATTTATTTCAAGATATTTCCTAAACTAAAAGACCAAATTGGATGCTGCAAGGGGCAAATTATATCTACATTAAGTACTTGTAACAATGAAATCATTTATTTCGATAAGGATTAATGTCAATCCTTACACAGCGAAGGAGGGTTGAAAATACACGAAAATACAATTCAAATTTCCAATATAATTTATTTTAATTCTAACCAGTGGCGTACTATACTAATAATCTTATTACCCGGAACTTTTAAATGCGTCGACAAAATGATAAAAAAAAATACTCACATACCAAGAAAATAAAAACAGCGGAGCTCATGCCCCTGGGGCACTACACATTCTGAGGTAACACCATTTGCAATGCACGTATATATATTTTAATTTCAATATTAAATCAGGTGTTATGTTTTTAAAAACACTATCATCAATCATAAAGATGAGGCCCATAGATTCGTGTTTTTGTAAGCTGTTACGAAATAAAGTATCATAATACTAGGTTATTATGATTTTCAACATTGATTAGAATTAATAATTGCTCTGTATTAGGCATTGGCGTGTTGGAAAAATAAAAAAAGTATTATTAAAGAGATTTTGCTTCCTCGCAATATCTAAGATACGAGAAACTTTGTGATCGTTTTAGAATGAGACAAAAAAAAGATGTTCTCCGATTTCAAAATTTTAAATTGATTTATCCGTTTCACGTCAAGATAAACACTTTTCGGTCCGTGTCTGTCTGTCCGTCTATGTGTGTGTCTATCTCATGAATCCTTGTCACACGCATAATTCATGAACCACTGAGCCGATATTAATGAAACTTGGTTGGATGGTTGGGTCTGGTTTGAGGACGGTCTCATTTCAAAATCATCAAAATCGTGTGTAAGGGGGAGGAAGGAGTGACATCCCAAAATATTAATTTTTTTCAAGATATCTCAAGAACGATACATGTTACGTGAAAATTTTATGGGATCTATTTTGTAGAGCATTAAATTTCCTATAATATGGGTCTACTACGTTTGTTGTAAAATATTCCCTTACAAAGATTTATCTCAATTTAATTTAAAAATAGTTTTTTTTTATTGATATTTACTTTGACATATTAAATATCATTTTGACGTTTTAAATTTCATTTTGACGTTTGCATAAATTTAGATTTAGATTGAAATTGTCAAAAAATTAAAAATATACGACAAAATAATCAGGTGCGTCTTAAGAAAAATTTCGAACTAATATTTGTTAGTTAAATTGTTAAAAATTTAATGGTTAACCAATTTCAGCAATTTATGTAAACACTTTATCGGTTTTCATTTAAATGAACTACCTTTGGTGAATTTAACACGAAGAAGCACTGTGCATTTGTGTTTCTAGGTTTATAGAAAACTAGGAAACTTTATAGTTTCGCTATGTCCGTCCGTCCGTCCTCAAAAATTTTAGACCGATTAAGATGAAAATTGGTATACATACGAAGATTGAAAACCTAGAAATAGAAATGATAAGATTTAAAAAAAAAAATTTAGACTCCTTTTCATAGACTGAAAAGTATATTTAAAAAAAAAATTCACTTAACCCATTAAGTGCGGTATCTTTAGATAGGTCTCCTAAAATGCAATAAAAAATGTTATATGATATTTTGATTTTAACCCTTCAGTCACGATATATTTGCGTTCAAAGTCGTGATCAGAGCGTCCCCCCCCTCTTAATAAAAAATCTGAAAAAAATTCAGAATGTAGCTTTTAATTAGTACTTTCACTGAAAATTATAACGAACACTGTCAAAATTATTTTGGACCCCCTCCCATAGAATGAAAATTGTACTGAAATTTTTTTTCACTTACCCCTTTGAGTGGGGTATCTTTAGATAGGTCTTCTAAAATGCAACAAAAATGTTATATGACCTTTTGATTTTAACCCTTCAGTCACGATATATTTGCATTTAAATGTCGTTATCAGAGCGTCCGTTGAAATAACTTGTTTATAAATCGTAATGACTACGGAAACCTATCAAGTGCGTGCCCAACACGCACTTGGCCGTTTTATTTTATATTATTATTTAATTATTTGTAAGTAAGCCACTGTCGAAAATAATAAACGTATTGACGTTTTTAATACATCAAAAAACGATTTGGAATTTACCACTCGATGTACGAATTGTAATTATATTGTTAAAAATAATTACCCAATAATTAATGGTACCATAATTTCAGTTGGGTCCACAAACCTTTGACGGTACGAGATAAATAACTTACAAGTAGCTAAGGTATCTTGTTATTATCAGATACTTTTCTTACTTTATGTATCTACGACAGCTAGCTTACTTAAATTATCCTGTTAAAGATATTATTGAATTTTCATGTAAATAAATAAAATCAAACAAGTTTTTTGTATAATTTTTAAACGAGATGATTCGTTAAAAACAAAAAATAGACAATAAGTATAGAATTCTTCTAAATGAACACATTAGATTAGATATTACTTTCTTATACTTATGTATGTATATGAAATATAAATATTAGGGTATATTTTTTTTCGGTCTCGCAGGCCTATGTTTTAGCTTTGGATCAAAAATTAACTGTCCCAAAATTTCAGATTCATAGATCAAACCTGTGGACGGCGCAAACCGAGTCTTTTTCCCATTTGATTAACATGGGAAAAATTACTTTTTTACTTATACGTGAATATCTCATTGAAAATTTTTTTTATTTTAATTTCTTACAGTAGCATTTCATAGAGAAATAAATTTCTTACAAAAAATCTCAATTCCTAGATCGAATATTTTTAAAGATATGTTCGTTTAAATGTTATCATAGAAAGTAAAATCCAATTTTTATGATAATTTTTAAACAAACATTTCTTAAAATTTATTGGATTTATGAATTGAGCACTTAATTCTTATAAAATATTCCCCAGAGAAATTAAAAAAAAAATTTTTTCAAACGAGATATTCACGCGTAAGTAAAAAAGTAATTTTTCCCATGTTAATCAAAAGGGAAAAAGACTCGGTTTGCGCCGTCCACAGGTTTGATCTATGAGTCTGAAATTTTGGGACAATTCACTTTTGATCCAAAGCTAAAACATAGGTCTGCGGGACCGAAAAAATAAAAATAAAAAAAACACCCTAATAAATATATAATATATAAATATCTACCTTGGGAGCCACGGGACTTTCTTATACGTAATCCTGACAGTGAACAGTGGACGTGATTCTTAATTTATTTAAACACATTTCTGATCAACTAATAAAAGATAAAATAAAATAAATGGAACATAAACTATGTAGATAATATTATTCTCTACATTATGTATCAAATGAATTTTTTGAACGTTTTATATTACCAGAAAACGGACGTTTACCATTGTCAATTTTCGAATCATTCTTGAAATAAGAAAAAAAATGCTTTAGTTAAAAAATGTCGAGTATGTTACTATCCAGTGGCGCAGTAAGAAAAATTTTCGGGGGGGGGGGGGGGGGGGGGGGGGGGGTTAAGTTTGGTATTCCGAAAATATGTGAAATTATTAGAAAATTTTTTGATTGAAGAAGCAAAAATTTTATCGAATTTTGACTTTAATGACTAAAAAGGTCACACAATTGAAAATTATAATTATTATTAAATTATATTATTATAATTATTTATTGAAAAAAGGTCATTCAGTTCAAAATTTTTATGCTTATTTCGCATATTTTAACAGCATTAAAAATTTTGGGGGGGGGGGGGTTATTATCACAAAAACGTAATTTAATTCAAAATTGTTATACTCATTTCATATATTTTAAAATTTCGGGGTGGGGGGGGGGGGTTCGACCCCAAACCCCCCCCCGTTCCTACGCCACTGTTACTATCTATAATTTGTTCTCCATATATTTTTTTCCAACATTTATGATTTAGTCAGAAATAATTTTTTTAAATAATTATTTAGAATCACCCACACTGTTCACTCTCAGTATTACGTATAAGAATCTCAGCTCCTATGCGAGATAGAGGGTTATTTTATCCCCTGATCTCCCCGCCCCCGTAGTATTTTTCCCGCCGGATCGAATAAAACCACTTATAACCCTTCATATGTAACGGGGGGTAAAATATTAATTACTAAAAAAAATAATTAATTTTCCACCCTTTGCAATTCCTTAGGTGTTGAATTTTCGAGATACGAAGTAGCCTATGTCCGTCCTCGGGATGCAAGCTATCTCACTGCCAAATTTCATCAAGATCGGTTCAGCGGTTTAACCGTGAAAAGGTAACAAACAGAGAAAGACAGACAGACACACTTTCGCATTTATAATATTAGTATGGATAATTGAATATTTTTTTCGTAAAATCTTTAAGCTTTTCAATGGAAAATAACTCTAATACATTCCAAAGGGACTCACCATTTATTTCCAAAACAAATCAAAAATTTTCCCTTTCAAAAATACGGATTTGATTCCGAAGCCCAAATACAATACTGTAAGAAGACGCGTCTTATCTTAGATAATTATTATAATTATTAATAATTAATTAAGAAGGAAAGTTGATATATGCATATATGTAGTATATTGTAAGTACCGCTAGAATAATAGTAATAAATTTAAATATCCCAATATCAAAGATATTAGTGAATAGAAATTACTACGGCTATAAAAAACCACTACAGTGTTAATTGTGTATCCGTAAATAAATATTCTGTAATGCCAGAAATCGAAAGTAGTTATACCAGATTCTTAAATGGTACAGCCAGATCATAGTGAATGAAAGATTTGCAGTGCTATGCGACAAAACATATACTTGGTATAAATATTAACCTATACTTCTTTCAGAACCATAAAATATCGGTATGGAGAACCATACATGACTTCCATGTTCTTTCTATCTTTTTAAATAATTTTTAAATATAAATTTTTTGAAAAATATTTTATTAATATAATCTACTACTATGAATATAAATTTAGTAATACATGAAAAACATATATACTTATTTACAGCCCACAAAAGGTGCTAATAATTAGTTTTATGATAATGAAATTTATTTATTAAATTTTATTTTTTAGACGAAAAAATTTCGAATATTTCCAAAACCCCTAATCCGATTAGCACCTAAATCAATAGGTCTGGAGTACTCACTGAGACAAACATTTTCCCCAAAAATAATTCAGATCGGTGCATTTTTTCAGTAGTTATCGTGAACGAAAGAAAATTCTACATCCGCACAGACACACAGACACACGCACAGCCGCCATGCGGAAATTAACTTTTCTTTACGTTTTGAAGTTAGTACAATCAGAATTTGTCATTATCTTGGACACGATTTTTCGATGGTATTACAATACTTCCATTTCCTTCGGAACATGGAAGTAAAAACAATAATATGGATGAGGTTTCCGGGCTGTATATAGTGTATAATCCACGTTGTCGTGTACAGTTGGACCCTATAAATTCAAACAATTTAAGTTCGAATTCCCCTATATCGGAGGAGAAGATTTGCCTTTTTTTATCCAACGTTAGAATTTTTATATTGAAAAAATCATAAAGATAAAGTTTGAAAAATTCTAATTATTAATACCGTTTTTTTTGGTAACAAAAAGTTATAGGTCGTTGCAATTTACAACAGTTGTATCAAGTATGCCTCGACCGCACTTGTATTACACTTATGATTATTGTGCAAACCAAAAATAATATACATGTTTATAGAAAATAAACACAATATGTATGTAACTATGTTGTGATTAACTAATAATTTTGAGTTTTATTCATACAATTCTTTGTAGATTTTTATAAATTAATTTATTTTTATAAAGACATTTTGTCTATTATACAAATATTTTTTAATAGATACTTATGTTGTGTTTTTACATATTCATTTTTTTAGCTTCTAAAATATATCTAAAATCAACCATAACACGTTTTCCTCAAAAATATCGGATTTGACACATTTTACTAATACGTTGACTTAACTATCGATTAAATCAAAAAAACATTACTAATTGTAAAAAAAAATGTAATTATTTCACAACTATTTTGATTAAAAATAACTATTTACCAACTATTTTACAGAAAAAAAATCAACTATATAGTAACTATTTCATTTTAAATAACAACTATTTTTCCAATCTCTAGTTATGACACATAACTCTTATTGAATGCAGAACACCACTTAGAGTAAGGTGAAAGTACCCTTTATGATTGTATGGCTCAGGAGTAGTTGATAAACTGATGTTTATATTATATTAATATTAATACATAAAATTAAAAGAAATATCGAAGAAAAAAAACATCTGCCAAGTAAATGCACAGTGTTTCCTCGTGCTAAATTGACCAAAGGTAGTTAATTATTCAACAATTTAAATACAAACCGACAGTGTTAAGATAAATTGCCTGCATTTGGTTAACCATTTATTTTTATACAATTAAAAAAAAAATTCTTAAAACGCACCGGATTATTGTTTCGTATATTTTTAATTTTTTGACAATTTCAATCTAAATCTAAATTTATGCAAACGTCAAAATGACAGTTAAAACGCCAAAATGACATTCAAAACGTCAAAATGACATTTAATGTGTCCAAGCGAATATCAATAAAAACAAAACACGAATTTTTAAAATAAATCGAAATAAATCTTTGTAAGGGAATATTTTACAAGAAATGTTGTAGACCCATATTATAGGAAATTTAATGCTCTACAAAAAATATTCTATAAAATTTTCACGTAACGTGTCGTTCTTGAGATATCTTGACTAAATAAATATTTTAGGATGTCACCCCTCCCCCTTAAACACGATTTTGATGATTTTGAAATGGTCAAGCCAGACCCAACCATCCGACCAAGTTTCAAGAATATCGGTTCAGTGGTTCATAAGCTATGCGTGTGATAAGGATTCAGGGGACAGATGGACACACGGACGGACGGACAGACAGACACACACGGAACGAAAAGTGTTTGTCTTGACGTAAAATGGAAAGATCAATTTAAAATTTTGAAATCGGAGAACATTTTTTTTGTCTCAATCTGAAACAATCACAAAGCTTCTCGTATCTTCGATATTGCGAGTATGCAATATCGAAGAAAAACAAACTTGTAGTTTAACTTGTTTGACTATAGTGTCGTCTATTGGTATTATAACGGAATAAAATGACCATGAAGAAACTATAGTTTCTAATGTAATTATCATTCTAACATACAATGAAAATACATATGACGATCCGAGTAATCAAATAATAGAAAAAAATGTTGATAATGAAAGAGAAATTGATTGGGAAATATATCAATCTTATTTTCTAAAAACAAAAATGCAGGAAAAGTAGAAACTAACTTGATTGTCAAGGTATATTTTTTAGACTCGAAGCAATTAATGGTTTCCTTTGTGATACATTTATCAGTATTCAGAAACATTACTTTTTTTGACAATTGTCATTTAAAAAATTGCATATTTGAGCGCGTCTGCCAACCCCTTATCCCCACACTACATGTCTGCCTGTGTTTTTTCGGTCATCTACAGATCAAAAACTACCATCCCTCCAAAATTCATCAATACCCAAATGGGGCAATTTTCATTTAAAAAAATGCGTCTTTGAGTGCGTCTGCCTGCCCCTTATCCCCACCCTACGCGTCTACAATGGGCAGACCCGTAGGGTGGGGACAAGTAACGGGCAGACGCGCTCAAATATGCAATTTTTTAAATGAAAATTGTCTCATTTGAGCATTGCTGAATTTTTTGAAGGAAGACAGGTTTTGATCTGTAGATGACCGAAAAAACACAGGCAGAAGCGTAGTGTGAGGATAAGGGGTGAGCAGACGCAATTGAAAGTGTTATCCTATTTTTTTAACTGGGTAGAAAAATATGTCATCAGCTCTTGAACTATAAGAAAGTAAAAACTTAAATAATTAGTATAAAAAACCTGTATAACAAATATTAACAACAAATCACTATACAACGATTTTAATGCCCGTTTGCACCGTATTAATCTTAAGTCAGGCTTAGCTAAGTCTGGATTAAGTCTGAGCAAAGCTTAAATTTTGTTTCGTTTGCACCGTCTCCCAAGCCATCATGCTAGCTATAAAACCGTTAAACATGACAACACTGTAAAAATCTAGTAACTTTTTATATCTTACGTTTGTGTACTTACATCAAGAGGCTGATTTTTCAAAAACGCATCTGTCAAACACATATTTTAGTCGAAATTCAAAACAGAGGAACATAATTTCAAAAGAGATATGTATTTACTAGACATAAGATATAAAAAAGGAAACATTAAAAAAATGAAATAATAATTTAAAATATTTTTATTTATTTATACATATAATAGTCATCAAACGAAACCATCAATAAAAATTATATTCATCCATATCATTAAAATAATTTGAACGGGTATAATTCAGTCTTGGAAAGCCAAACTCAATAATGTCTATAATATCTAAATCGTCCTCAAAAATATCGTGCATTCAAATATCCATGATTGAATTCAACACAAAACAAATAATACTTAACACAAAGAAACAGAACTATGTGACAGACGTTTATAGGTTATGCAGTAATGTCCAGGTTATGTACAAAGTAGTACAGTCGTTTGTCGATGTAATGACCATGCGCGAACACTCGATTCCTATTGGTTCCTTACTTTAAGTTTGACTTAAGACCTCGTTAGCAAAGACTTAGATTTAAGATAGACTTAAGAAATTGTGGAGAACGGTGCAACAAAAATCGTTGTCTTAAGATTGACTTAAGTTTAAGCCAGACTTAACTAGAACGGTGCAAACGGGCATAAGTATTTTGTCATTGAGTATCTTACCGATTTCCGATATTTTGAATTGTGCTTAGCGTTCCCCAGTTCCTGCATTACGTTTGCGAACAGCGTATGTCTGGCGTCTTCCAAATACGCCTTGTACTCATTCTCGGCACGTCTGGCCGCGTTACCTATCGCGAAACCTAGCAGACTATGCCGGTGTCGTAGTTTATAGTTAACACGAGGTTTCGGTACACTTGTATTATCCATTTTAGATTCGTTACCTATTTCATTTATTATAAGTTACTGTTATTAATTATATCACGACACTCTGGTTTAATTTTGTACTTTAACAGATTTTTGTTTTGTCGCTGGAATGCAACTTGAATGTTCTATTTGACAAATAACACAGGATTAAAAATTGAGGGTCAAAAAATTTGTTTGACAAATTATATAGTATTTATATTTTTTTGGGAGTATTGAACTCGAAACTTGCCCAAATCACGTCAGGTTTACGAGATATTCCAAGCGAAAAGTGCAAAAAATGACTATTTTTGCCACGTTTGTGAATATATCAGCGCTTCGAACCGTTATTTTTTTTGTTTCGGTTTTCGTTCCGAAAAAAATAACGGTTTTTCCGGTTTTCGGTTTAGCTCCGAGTGATTAATTAAAAAAAAAATTTATTTGTATTAAATTTTTTTTTCTACCATAATTTAGAATAATTTATGATAGTCCGAACGACAATTAAAGTGGGAAATAAGATCATATTAACGCGCGTATTTTAACATGTACCGATGTAATCGTAAAAACCGATATTTTTATTTCAGTTCTGTTTCGGTTTGCGGTCCGGCAAAAAATAACGATTTTTTCGGTTTTCGGTTTTTGGTTCAGTTCCGGTTCGAAGCCCTGGAATATATTACCAAGCAGGAAAAGATTTAACAAATTTGCGCGCAGCAACAAAATGAACATTTGTTTTTGATTGTATGATTTTTTTCGCCGAGACTTTTATTTATATTTACACTCTTATATGTAAAAAACATTCTGAATTTTTTTTAGATTTTTGCATCGAAGGTTTAGAAAGTAGAAGGGGGAGGGGGGGCTCTGTAATAACCACATTGAAAAGCAAATATATAGTGACTGAAGAGTTTAAATCAAATGTGGTAAGTGAAAAAAAAATTGAGTACAATTTTCAGTCTCTAAATAATTTTGACAGTGTTCGTTATAATTTTCAGTGAAAGTACTAATGAAAAGTTACAATTCTGAATGTTTTTCAGATTTTATGAATTGGTAGTTTCTTAAATTAGGGGAGGGGCGCTCTGATAACGACATTTAAATGCAAATATATCGTGACTGAAGGGCTAAAATCAAAAGGTCATTTAACATTTTTTGTTGCATTTTAAGAGACCTATCTAAAGACACCCCACTCAATGGGGTAAGTGAAAAAATAAATGTGAGTTCCCTTTTCAGTCTATTGAAGAGTGTTCCAAAAAAATATTGACAGTGTTCGTTATAATTTTCAGTAAAAGTACTAATTAAAAGCTACATACCCGAATTTTTTCAGATTTTTTTAATTGGCAGTATAGAAATTAGAGGGGGAGAGGACGCTCTGATAACGACATTTAAATGCAAATATATCGTGACTGAAGGGCTAAAATCAACATTTTTTGTTGCATTCTAGGAGACCTATCTAATGACATCCAATTAAATGGATTAAGTGAAAAAAAATTTTAAATATACTTTTCAATCTATGGGGGTCCAAATAATTTTTTTTCAAAAATCTTATCATTTCATACCAAATTTCATCTTAATCGGTAAAAAAAAATTAGAAGACGAACATGGCGAAACTATAAGGGTTCCTAGTTTTCTACGGAACCTTAAAAATGACTAAAATCGTCATTTGTGCACGTTTAAATTTGAATAACTAAAAAACCTGACATGATAGAACAATTTGTGAAATAATTTATTATTACTATTAATAATTTAATCATTAACTTCTTGTTTTATAAATTTTAAATTCCTTTTTTACGAAATCACTTAACGTATTTTATGCAGGGCTTCGAATCGTTATTTTTTTCGTTTCGGTTTTCGTTCCGGTTCGAGTAAAAAATATATTTCGGTTCGGTTCCGGTTTTCGTTCCGCAAAAAATAAGGGGTTTTCCGGTTTTCGGTTCAGCTCCGAGTGATTAATTTAAAAAAAAAAGTATTTGTATTAAAAAAAAATTTCTACCATAATTTAGAATATTTTATGGTATCTACTTGTGTGATAGTCCGAACGACAATTAAAGTGGGAAATATGATCATGTTAACGCGCGTATTTTAACATGTACTGAACCGTGAAAACCGATATTTTTATTTCGGTTCTGTTCCGGTTTTCGTTCCGGCAAAAAATAATGGTTTTTCCGGTTTTCGGTTCAGTTCCGATTCAAAGCCCAGATTTTATGTATATTTTATAATCTATAGCAATAACTTTACACAAAATATATTTATTTTAATTTTATTTTAACACTGACACATGATTTCATATAAAAATAAATAGTGCAAACATATTTTTTCCTGTTCCACATTGTTTTTTTTTTTAGTTTCACCGCTAAATAAAAATTAATAGTAAACTACATTCACAGGATTTAAACTCAAGACATTTTAATAAAGATTTTATTTTTATTTTAATATTAAAATTAAAATTTCATATAGGTACATTGTACGTTATTTTAAGTTCAACATTGTTGTTTCTTTCTATTGTAAATACAAACGTCATTTGTTACACAAGACGGGTAAGGGACTGTATATTTTTATTTTTTAATATACAATATGCATACGCATTATGCCTAAAGGAAATAAAATATTGAGCGATATAAAAATTATATTGTTTCATCATTACTATAATACTTTCTTGTACTTATCAAGCACTGTCATGTATGTATGTTTTTAACAGGGCTTCGAACCGGAACTGAACCGAAAACCGGAAAAACCGTTATTTTTTGCCGGAACGAAAACCGGAACAGAACCGAAATAAAAATATCGGTTTTTACGGTTCAGTACATGTTAAAATACGCGCGTTAACATGATCTTATTTCCCACTTCAATTGTCGTTCGGACTATCATACAATATAGGTATATATGTTAGGTCTAAATATATATTCTAAATTAAAGTAGAAAAATTTTTTTTATTACAAATAAATTTTTTTAAATTAATCACTCGGAGCTGAACCGAAAACCGAAAAAACCGGAAAAACCGTTATTTTTTGCGGAACGAAAACCGGAACCGAACCGAAATATATTTTTTTACTCAAACCGGAACGAAAACCGAAACGAAAAAAATAACGGTTCGAAGCCCTGGTTTTAAGTGACAAACTCGAATGCACTGAAGCGGTTAAGTTTCCTACCTTGACGGACAATACTTAATTCCCCGGTGTGTTTGTACATATGTATGTAGCTATTGTTGTTCCAACAAACAGTTCGCGCACAGTTGCGTATCATATGATATCTGTATGAAGATACTTTGACCACACCGTGTCAATGAAAAAAAAAACATTATGGTATCATAGGCACAACCTACATGGGACAACAGGATCATAACATTATGTGACAAATGTCAGATTTCAGAAATTTACTGTTTTTGTAGCACAAGTTGACATTTATTTCCACATAACTCTATATAACGGAAAAAAAATAATAAAAATAAAAAATAAATAAAAATTAAAAAATAAAATAAAAATAATAAAAACGGAGCTAGAACTCTTCACGTCCTCGTCGTTAGCTCTGGGTTGTACCGAGAAAGAGTGCATTTTCAAAATCTTATCGAATTTTTCGAATTTACATATTGATGTCAGCCATATTGGATAATCCATTTTAAATTACGTGAATCTGACATTGGATTTGTAATTAGTGAACCCAAAAACCCCTGAATAAACATTTTTATTAATATTCTCGAAGATTTAAATGTTGATGTCCTCCATATTGAATCCGCCATCTTGAATTTCTGATAGCGGATTCGTAATCAGTGACCCCGAAAATCCACTCTCTCTCTAAATTTCAAGTTATTTCGATGGATGGATTCTTTAAAAATGAATTTTTTTAAAACCGTAATTTTTTTAGTTTGTTTATTTATAAATCTAACATTATAAATAAATATTCCAATTAGACCACATTTTTATGTTCATTCATCACTAAAGTAACTAAAAAAAACATTTCTTGTTAATTTTTTCCAGCACGTGAAAAATATTTACAAGATTATACCCCCCCCCCCCCCTAAAATATTATCTCTATACTTTAACATCATTAGATATTTCGACTTAATAAAAATGACAAAAATATATATCCCCAATTGAAATTTCTAAAAGTCGGTGTTTATGATTATAATCACATACTATGACGTCACGACGGTCAGTTATGTCTGAACCTTTATAGGTGTAGAACCATATAAGAGATATCGACATTAATACGTGAACGTTGTTTTGATAATAAGTGTTAATAAACCCAATTGGATATGTTAATATTTTTAATTTTAATTGTAGTATTATTCATATCGTATTTACTGACTACTTTTTGTCCCCCTTAAATTTGAAACCCGTTTTTAGGGCGGGTTTGAAGCGACGTGCAATTATAAAGTCTTTGTGTAAACAGTTGTTACAGCTCATAAACAAATTATAAAATGTAACCACGAGTCTAGTCGGAGATAAAATAAATATAAAAGGAGTGCAGTGAAACCTCGTTGTACGCTTTTTCTTTTTTAAGTACCGGCATTCGTCCATAAGACCCCACAGGGGTTATTTTATTGTGTAGTTGTACCTTGTTTCTGAAGTTCCAAAAATGAAAACTGCAGTTGTAAAAGCTAATTTGTGTAGTTGAAAAATTGCAAGTAGAAAGAAAAATATAAAACAGTGTAATATGCGGTATTATAAACGAGCTAACAAAATTTGTTAGCCAGCAAACACTTTCAAATGAGGTTTCTAACCTATCTGACAGTTCTCCTTAAGATTCATAAAGACTTTATTATTTAATTATTAACGTATTCAGATCCGGTTTTTTGCTCTTTTTAGTTACTTTAGTGATGAATGAACATAAAAATGTAATCTAATTGGAATAATTATTTATAATGTAAGATTTATAAATAAATTAACTAAAAAAATGACGTTATAAAAAAAAAATCATTTTTAAAGATTCCATCCAAGGAAATAACTTGAAATTTAGAGAGAGTAAATTTTTGAGGTCACTAATTACGAATCTGCTATCAGAATTCCGAAATTCAAGATGGCGGATTCAATATGGAGGACACCAACATTTAAATCTTCGAGAATATTGATAAAAATGTTTATTCAGGGGTTTTTGGGTTCACTAATTACAAATCCAATGTCAGATTCATGTAATTCAAATTGGTTAATCTAATATGGCTGACATCAATACGTAAATTCGAAAAATTCGATGAGATTTCGGAAATTCACTGTTTTTGTAGCACAAGTCGACACTTATTTCCATATAACACTATATAACGAAAAACAAAATAAAAAAAAATAAAAAAAATGAAGAAAAAAGAAATAAAAAAAATAAAAAAATGGAGCTAGAACTCTTCACGTCCTCGTTGTTAGCTCTGGGTTGTGCCGAGATAGAGTGAATTTTCAAAATCTCATCGAATTTTTCGAATTTACGTATTGATGTCAGCCATATTGGATAAACCATTTTGAATTACGTGAATCTGACATTGGATTTGTAATTAGTGAACCCAAAAACTCCTGAATAAACATTTTTATCAATATTCTCGAAGATTTAAATGTCGGCGCCCTCCATATTGAATCCACCATCTTGAATTTCGCAAATCCGATAGCGGATTCGTAATCAGCGACCCCAAAAATCCACCAAATGAGAATTTTCACGATCATACGATCATTTAAAAAATGTATGCTTCAAAGGGTTAAAAAAATGACGATATTATGAAAATTATTTGTACGGTCAGAGTCGCCAACTGTGTTACAATAAGTTAAAGTATCACTGTTCTAAATTCCATAGCTAATCCATAGATACTATCACAGAATTAATACCCCATTTGAAAAGAAAATTTGCTAGCTCCTTTATAATACCGGACATAAGTATAGAGCAAAAAAAACAAAAAAAGGTATGTGTAGTTTTCTTAAAATAACCCCTGAGACCCCATGTTAAAATATTTCATTAGTAGTTTTTCTTGTTAGTACGTATTTTCCCCCAGTCCCTTTAAAAACGTACTAACGAGGTTCCACTGTATTTCTATTTATTTTTATTTTTTAACAAATAACACGATATTAATCAGGCATTTCTTTAGCCAAAGTCAATTTTGAATTTTAAGAACGCCAAGTAAAATTAGGTCAGCTTAATTTTTGATATTCATACTGCCCACTGCCCCTGATTTTCATAACATTTGCTCGTAGAACACGATAAACCGGTAACTGATCAAAATCAAAACTAACTTCGTCGCCTATTTGGCGTGTCCTATTTTAAATCAAAATACCGGCTAAAGCTCCCCAGTCCCGACTAGGTTCGGTTTTTTAAAGATTATGTATTGAAGCCATTTCAGAAGGTATTTCTAATCTTTCTGTTTTTTCCTTATTAAAGGAATTTTATTGCTAGTTTTATATATTTAATAAGTAAATAATATAATACGCTAGGAAACCATCTGTCAAAAACGACACGTCGCCACCTAGTGAGCGACGCTGGCAAAACTGGGTTTGTACTTTCAAAAATACTATAGTCGGGATAGCCGGATGTGTCATTAGCAGTGTGCCTATGTTTCGATTTCGCTAATTTTTTTTTTATCTATGCACCTCTATCTGAAGAAGTATTTCACTAAGTTTTAATCAATTTTGAAAATTATTTTAGCTGTAATTAATTAAAGTTTGAAAACCGAAAACATTTTTTTTTTACTTAATGGCTTCATATAATTGGATGAAATTTTCAGGAAAACTTTAGGTTGATATATGGTCTTAAAAACCATTTTTTTAAATTTTTTATTAACTTTTTTATGGCATTTTTAATTTTTTTTATTTTCAAATTTCTTATTTTATCCAATACGAATATTACGGAGGTCGAACATAAATTTATGTATGTTATATTAAAACGAAATATTCCTATTGTGATTCATGGATATGCGTATCTAATGTAAATGTATATGGCGGATTACAAAAGTGCGCATATCTCCGAATAGTCCAACCAATGAATCAGAGAAAATGATCAAAATGGGAAATTTTCCGGAACAACGATGTTTAAGTTAATTCTTATAGATTTTGAGCCGCTGAACAAGAAAAAAATAACTTCACCTCTAAAAATTGGATAAAAGGGTGAACATCAAGTTCCCCTCCCCCCGTTTTTTCGATTTATTTCACAATCTAAATCGACGATAGGGTTATATTATGATTGATATTTGTAACTGATACTTAAACGAATCAATTGAGATCAGTTAAATAAAATACAATCAAAAAACACCACTTTCACAGGGTGAAAAAGCCATAACATTGCTAATTTTTGGTCCTAAGCAGTAAAAATTGAATAACTCGGGGGGACACCATCGCGCAAACTCGTAATTTAGCTTAAATTCTTTCTAAAGCTCCAAAATATTGAGATCAACCATAATATAACCAAATATGAATAGCGTTACCAATGATATTAGCCAATATAAGGGTGAAGAAATACATATTTAAAAAAAAATATGTTGCACTAAAAACTAAGTAAACAAATCAGGAATCAATATTTTTTTTCCAAATTACACTTCTAGCTTCAATTTATACAGCGTTGATCGTAGGCTGTACAAGAAACAAAGTATTTAAAATGCATATTAAAATGTAAGAAAACGTAATTCTGGTATACAACAAAGCGATCCACTTTTTGATTGGGTACACAACAAATGTGGCTACTTTTATTTTTAGCCATTACTCGAGGGAATACAAATTCGTGTGAGTCACAAAAATATTCGTTATATTGATTAGTCACAATAAATTATATAGATTTTTTAATAATAATTTTGACAGTTTGAATTTATCTACGTTTGACATAAACCCAAAAATGTTAATTTTCGCCACTGGGCGGCGCTAGTAGCGATGGTTTCCTAGCGTATAGTAGTGACGTTAAATATAAAAAAAAAAACTTGTTAGTTTAAACGTCAAAATTTATTTAAGAAAAGGTAATCGCAAGCTTTCGATTCACAGAATCATCGTCAGGCTAAAATATAATAAATAACAATTAAATATATTTCTGAATTTTTATTTTAAAATATCAATATTTTGCATTATATTAATTGTATTTAATTGTTATTTATTATATTTTAGCCTGACGATGATTCTGTGAATCGAAAGCTTGCGATTACCTTTTCTTAAATAAATTTTGACATTTAAACAAACAAGTTTGTTTTTATTTAATAAGTAAATATAGTCGATAATTATTGCATGAATATTAATTTCACAAGTTATCATGTTTTTCATAAAAATTAAAGCGGAAATCAAAACCAACTAAAATATATTTATAGGCAACCAGTTTTACATTTGTGTACGCAAGCAAAGATATAAACCATTACTGGAGTTCACTACACCATTGATAGATGGCAGTTTTTTTAATAAGTCCAAAACAAATCAACAAGTTTGAAATAACCGTTATAAAACTTTGACAGATAATTTATGCAGAATTTGTATTGCGATTTTGAGTTTATAAAACCATAATATCACGTCTTATCTTTTAAAATTAATTAAGACATATTCAGAAGTAGAGATACAGGTGCATTACGATATGTGTTCAAGTCAATATAAAGAAATAAAAGTATTTGTATATACACGTGACATGATGCTAACATGAAATTTGTAAAATATGATGATATTTACTTACCATAAGAGATTTAGGTGGTCTTAACGATTCCCTCCTTCGAACTCGTGCGTTAAAATCACTAATATTATGTAAATAATCATTATCTTTATTGAAAACACTTAACTTTTCACTTTTTTTTACAAGCAGCGACTTTCTACGTGGAGCCATTTTGACAACTAGAAGATAAATACTGATGTGTATAACTGGTTGTATAAGTACTACAGACGAGATTATTACCTTTTTACAACTTTTGTATTAAATAATTTTTGGTATGACGTCATTTTTCAAGCCATCTAACAAAATAATTAGATTTTGGATTTTCTTGAATTTTTATTTTTGCTTCCTCGCAATATCGAAGATATCGTTTCAGATTGAGACAAAAAAAATGTTCTCCGATTTCAAAATTTTAAATTGATTTATCCGTTTCACGTCAAGGCAAACACTTTTCGTTCCGTATCTGTCTGTCTGTGTGTCCGTCCGTCCGTGTGTCCGTCTGTCCCCTGAATCCTTGTCACACGCATAACTCATGAACCACTGAACCGATATTATTGAAACTTGGTCGGATGGTTGAGTCTGGCTTGAGGACGGTAACAACTAATTTGACAATTTGAATTTATTTGCATTTGTTTCCAAGGCAACAAATTTTAAGGGTGTTTTTCACCCCTTAAATGGCTTTTTAGGCACGTACAAATAATAAATGTCCCTTAGATTCAATTGAACTACAAATGTACCAAGTCTTATCAAAATTAGTGAGATAATACTCGCAATATTCACTTCTTAGACGAAAAAAGTTACAAAATTTCGAATATTTCCAAACCCCCTAATCCGATTAGCACCAAAAAAGGTCTGGAGTACTCACTGAGACAAACATTTTCCCCAAAAATAATTAGGATCGGTAAATTTTTACAGTAGTTATCGTGAACGAAAGAAAATTTTACATCCAGACACACAGACACATAGAAAGACAAACAAACGTCCAGCCGCCATGCGGAAATTTCTTTAAGTTTTGAAGTTAGTACAATCAGAATCTGTCATTATCTCGGACACGATTTTTTGACGGTATTTCTTTCAGAACATGGAAGTAAAAAAATTCTTAATGACTAAATCATAAATGTTAGAATAAATTATGGATAATAACTAGAGATTGGAAAAATAGTTTTTCAACTATTGCGTAAAAATGCATTTATTGTAATTTTTATTAGGATATCTCCACCGTTTTCAAAAAACTGGTTTGATTGAACACAATTTGAATCAACTATTTGCAACTACTTTTCCAACTATTTTAAAACTATTTGCAACACTTTTTACTGCTTCGTTTGCACTAACTATTATTAAATAGTAAAAAAACTATTTATCAACTATTTTCCGAAAAAAATTCAACTAGTAACTATTTCATTGAAAATAACAACTATTTTTCCAATCTCTAATAATAATATACTCGGCAATTTTTTATCTAAACCATTTTTTTCTTACATAAAAAATATTTCGAAAATTCAAAAATTGACAAGAGTAAACATCCGTTTTCTGTTAAAATGTGCAGATGGGTGTTTTTGTTGTTAAATAATAGACTTTGTGATCCTATTGTATCCCTAGGTGTAAATTTCAATTTTATATTTCAAACCATTCAAAAATTATTTAGGTAGCCTGGATCTTTTGGAATGCACTGTATACTTTTTAATAAAAATGTATGAAAATAAAAATGATAATCAATGGCAGATGTAATAAAAAAATAAAGGTGGGGGCAAGCGTGGATCCATGGGGGACATGACCCCCCCCCCAAATCTCAGAAAATTAAGCAAATTAAATAGAAAAATGCTTATTATATACACTTTTAGTGACTGTGTGCAAGGTACATTTTTAATGATAACACTTTTGAAGTTTTAGTAATTATTTATTTATTGATTGTTATATAAATCTTTTGTATGATATACTTATAGTGTATTATGTAGCAATCAGCGCGAAGGTACTGTAGCGAGATGTTTACTATGTCAGGAGTTGAAACCAAGTGTCCTGTTTTGAAAAATGAAAGATCCTGTTTTAGAGCGGTTAGAAAAGGATAGCAATAGATATTTAGATAGAGGGAAAAATTCAGAGCGTTTGGAAAAACCCCGGTCGGCATGTTTAAAACCTTAAGCTTTATTGGACCTTTGCCGCCGATCTTTATTGGACCTTTACCGCCAATCTGGGATATCCAAATCGAACGTGTTTAAAACGAAATGAACAGGCTTACGAAATTTAAAAGTTTTATAATATTGTAAACAACTAAAGAAATTTGTCGCCTAGCTGCAATAAAGTTGTTTCTTAAAAATAAATGTGTGTATGAAATATTTACATTAAAATTTTGGAAATCTAATATTTTAGCGTGGGAACGTCACTACACACTAAAATAACTTTTTTGTCCATGTCACAGTCCATGACCCCCCCCCCCAAATTGTCTTTTTTCAGACCATAACCCCCCCTCAAATTGTAAACCTAGATCCGCACCTGGGTGGGGGTCCAGTGCCCATGTTTATAGAGGACCCCGTTATGCGGCATTCGCTGATTTAAAATACACACGAATGAAATCGCGGGGAAATTTTAGTAATTAGTAACCAAATATTTCATAAATCTTTTGTCAAACCGCAGCGCGCTCTAGAACACCTGGCATACAATGTAATTACATAACGTAATGAAAAACAAATTAAACATTCTGTATCTTACATGAACCCACTTTACTTCCTCGATTACAAAACGACTTTGCTGAAGCACCCTTTTTTTGCTAAATTGAAAAATGTATAGGTTATTTACAAAAAAATTCTAGAATAGCATATTTAGATTTTTTTTATGAAAAAATATTTTTTTATAAATAAATTTTCCTTAAATTTTTTTCGAATTTTGGAATTACATTTGGGGATCGAGTCCTACTTGATGTAAACAAACATATACCAAAAATTAGTTGATTTGATCTTCTACAGGATGTTTTATAAGCAAAGTTGTAAAAATAATCAAGAACAAACTATCTTTATTTTTTTCAAAATAATTTCAGAACATTAAAAAAATTACAATTTCAATAAATTATGTAAATATTTTATTGTGAAATGAAAAGTATAGTAGATACAAGAGCTGATGACATATTTTTCTGCCCCATCTGAGCACTAGGTAGACTTACGGAAATCGTTTATTCATGGGAAAAATAGTCCCAACCTCCACACCCGGGGATAAAGGGGTTTAATTCCTTAGTGCATTTTTGCCCCATGTGATCTCTAATAAAATCACCTCGGGGAGTTAGTTTATAAAAAATTAGATAGTAAAAGTGCAATGGGTAGACGCGTAGGGTGGGGATAAGGGGCAGGCAGACGCACTCAAAGATTTAATTTTTTAAATGAAAATTGTGTGAAGGATGATAGGTTTTGATCTATAGTTGACCAAAAAAACACTGGCAAACGCGTAGTGTGGGGGTAAGGGGTGGGCAGACGCAATTTTTTGTTGCATTTTAGGAGACCTATCTAAAGACACCCCACTCAATGGATTAAGTGAATGCAATTTTTTGAACACCTATTATTTTTCAGTCGATGGGGGGGGGGGGGGGAGTCCAAAAAATTATTTTTTCAAAACTATCATCATTTCTGTTTTTGGGTTATCAATCTACGTCAAAGCGAAACTATAAGGGTTCTTAGTTTTCTACGGAACCCTAAAAAACTGGTGACATCAATGCATGGTAAATTAAAGTGAACTTTTATATGTAAGTCTTTTGTCTTTCAAATTTTTAAAGCAATATTTTTTACACATTAAATTCCGATAAAAAAATAACATCTGTAAAAAATAACTTATGGTATTTAAAAATGTTCTCCTAATTTCACCAACGATTCTTATGTTATGAACCCACCAGTTCACCAATTCTAATTTGTTTGCTTGCGACGATTACATAATACTTCAATGTATACACAAGAATATGTGACACTAGGTTCCTATAAAACAGGGTCTACGAAATTAGCATTTTATAATAAGTTCAATTATAAGCTGAATATGCTAAAATTCGACGACATATGTAATTTTATGTATTTTATTTATTTTAAACGTTTTGATTGAACGTCTTTCTTAAGACCCCGAGGTATTAAAAACTATATAATTTTCATCTCATAAATATTTATTATATCAATTAGGTATTTCATTTCAAAAAGTTAATTTATATTGATTTTATTGGGACTTTCAAAATGGAATTGTATATTTTAGAAATATCAGTATAAATACTAAAAAAATATTATAATAACTATGATAAAAAAAATAAAAAATTAATATAAAAAAATATCTGCCAAGTAAATGCACAGTGCTTCCTCGTGCTAAATTCACTAAAGGTAGTTAACTTAAATAAAACCCGCTATAGTGTTCAGATAAATTGTCTGGCATTGGTTAACCATTTAATTTTTACACAATTTTACGCACCTGATTATTATTTCGTATATTTTGCTTCCACGCAATATCGAAGATACGAGAAGCATTGTGATCGTTTCATATTGAGACAAAAAAAATGTTCACCGATTTCAAAATCTTAAATTGATTTATCCGTTTCACGTCAAGACAAACACTTTTCGTTCCGTGTCTGTCTGTCTGTCCGTCCGTCCGTGTGTGTGTCCGTCCGTCCGTCCGTCTGTCCCCTGAATCCTCGTCACACGCATAACTCATGAACCACTGAACCGATATTATTGAAATTTGGTCGGATGGTTGGGTCTGGTTTTAGGATGGTTCCATTTCAAAATCATCAAAATCGTGTGTAAGGAGAAGGGGTGACAATCCAAAATATTTATTTTTTCAAGATATCTCAAGAACTACACATTTTACGTGAAAATTTTATAGAATCTTTTTTGTAGAGCATTAAATTTCCTATAATATGGGTCTACAACGTTTGTTGTAAAATATTCCCTTACAAAGATTTATCTCAATTTATTTTAAAAATTTGTATTTTGTTTTTCTGAATTGACATGTCAAAAAATTAGAAATATACGAAAAAAAACATCTGCCAAGTAAATGCACAGTGCTTCCTCGTGCTAAATTCACTAAAACCGATAGTGTTAAGATAAATTGCCTGGCATTGGTTAACCATTTAATTTTTATACAAATTTTACTAAAAAATCTTAGTTCGAATTTTTTCTTAAAACGCACCTGAATATTTTTTCATATATTTTTAATTTTTTGACAATTTCAATCTAAACCTAAATTTATGCAAATGTCAAAATGACATTTAAAACGTCAAAGTGACATTTAAAACGCCAAAATGACATTTAAAACGTCAAAATGACATTTAATATATCCAATCAAGTATCAATTTAGAAAAACAAAACACGAATTTTTAAAATAAATTGAGATAAATCTTTGTAAGAGAATATTTTACAGCAAACTTAGTAGACCCATATTAAAGGAAATTTAATGCTCTACAAAAAATATTCTATAAAATGTTCTCGTAACATGTGTCGTTCTTGAGATATCTTGAAAAAAGAAATATTTTGGTGTGTCACCCCTCTCCCTTACACACGATTTTGATGATTTTGAAATGGGACCGTCCTCAGACCCAACCATCCGACCAAGTTTCAATAATATCGGTTCAGTGGTTCATGAGTTATGCGTGTGACAAGGATTCAGGGGACAGACGGACAGACGGACGGACGGACGGACGGACGGACACACGGACAGACAGACAGACACGGAACGAAAAGTGTTTGTCTTGACGTGAAACGGATAAATAAATTTAAAATTTTGAAATTGGAGAACTTTTTTTTTGTCTCAATCTGAAACGATCACATAGCTTCTCGTATCTTCGATATTGCGAGGAAGCAATAATCAGGTGTGTCTTGAGAAAAATTTCGAACTAATATTTTTTAGTAAAATTGTATAAAAATTAAATGGTTAACCAATTCCAAGCAATTTATCTCAACATTATCGGTTTTTATTTAAATTGTTGAATAATTAACTATCTGTGGTGAATTTAGCACGAGGAGGCACTGTGCATTTACTTGGCAGATGTTTTTAATTTTTTGACAATTACAATTCAAATCTAAATTTATGTAAACGTCAAAATGACATTTAATATGTCAAAGTAAATATCAATTTAAAAAAACAAATGATGATTTTTTAAAATAAAATGAGGTAAATCACAACGTCAAACCAATAATCAACATCTATTGATGAACACTTGTTAATGATTACAAAATGCTAAGTACTACTACATAAACATTATAAAATAAATAGTCATAAAATACATAAATAAAATACACTTTTCTTGATAATGTTATCAAACCGTCATATTTATTTGTCCACTGTTTTGAAACAAAATGATCAATTATCATCAAATAAGACAATTAAATGTAGGGTCGAGCGGGGTAAATATAAAACACCAAAAAAATGGGGTAAAAGTGAAACAAGCTTGCAACTAAAATACTAATTTGTTTATAGGAGAATTATAAAAACTGACATCATCATTAAAGGTTTGTTAAAGCGACCTGAAAATATGAATCGCCTAATAAGTGATGTGTCACCCCCTCCCGTGAAAACGTGTCAATTTTTTAATTCTTTGCACATATCTTTCAGTATAGCTCAGATATTAATTAAAGTTACAATTTCTCATTGATATGCCACAAAGAAGATAAATCAAAGTTGCTTTTGTGGCTTTTCTTTTAATTTTTCGAGAAATATTTTCCATTAGAGGCCTGTTTCACTTTTTCCCAAATTAGAGGTTAAAAATGAAACACACTTTTTTGATTTTTAAAGTCTGCGTTGTATCGTACAGTTCAAATGACGTAAGTATTAAAAATGGTTATTCATAAGCGCATCTAGTAGAAAAAATTAAAGTATGAATTTGTATCGTTAACTGTCAAAAAACATGAAAGATTTGTATTTTATTTCACTTTTACCCCAGTTGACCCTATATAGATTAATACCCAGTAATATCAACAAATATTTCTTCTGAAATTATGATTTTAAATAATGAAATAAGTTAAAAAGATTCTAAAAAATGTATTTATTTTTATATTGACAGCGAAATTAATATGATTTTTGTTAAAATGAAAACGCAAAATACAGCAATCCGCCATGTTTGATAAAATACAGTCAGAGTGGATGACGTCACGGCTACGTAAACGTCATTTTTGTTTCATTAATATCTGCACTGTTTATAAATTATTTTGTGGTTTTAAATTATCAATTTGCTCAGTTTTGTGTTACCAAAAGTAAAACCGAGAAACATTAGCGATGGAACAAGGATTTATTATAGTTGACAAGGAGTGTTTACATAGGCGTAACGTCAAAAATGCACCATGACACCTGCGAGCGTTTTGGCGTCAAATTCAAAATTAATTTTAAAAAGGTCAATTTTTGAGATTAAACCTTTATTTTCTGCAGAAATAAGCATTTTTTGGAAATAAGAGACACGTAAGATCATCATAAAATAGTTTTTAAAAATTAGGCATTATGCCCAGGGCTTCGAACCGGAACTGAACCGAAAACCGGAAAACCCGTTATTTTTTGCCAGAACGAAAACCGGAACAGAACCGAAATAAAAATATCGGTTTTTACGGTTCGGTACATGTTAAAATACGCCCGTTAACATGATCTTATTTCCAACTTCAATTGTCGTTCGGACTATCATACAAGTACCATAAAATATTCTAATTATGGTAGAAAATTTTTTTTCAATACAAATAATTTTTTTTAATTAATCACTTGGAACTGAACCGAAAACCGAAAAAACCGGAAAACCGTTATTTTATGTGGAACGAAAACCGAAACGAAAAAAAAAACGGTTCAAAGCCCTGATTATGCCTATTCAGTACATTTAATTAAAAAATGGGGCATTGTTGAAGACTGTTACAACAGGTTAACAAATATATCGAACATTCTAGAACATGATCGACAGCCCTGGTTTGCAAGACCTTTAGCAACCTTTGGGTGATACCGGTTGATCGAACAAACTGGAGTAAGGTCATACCGCTCTTGGTGGGTCGCCTCGGCCCACACCGCGCGCTGCTACTCCACCCAAACGTGTCTCTCACAACCACCACGTTACTCTTGTTGTTGCATACACACACACATCATATGTTATGTACATATGTACATGTGTATAATACCTGATTTGATCCGAATACGTAAATATGGAATAATATTATATACCACCTATGTATGTTTTTTCTATAAATTAATTTAAATTATAAATAATGTCATTGCCATAATTTGATTAGATTAAATCAAAAAGTTAATTAAATATCGATATATTTTCTAACTATTTGATCAATGATAAATAATATTATCTCAAATACCGGGTGTTCCAGATTATGTTTTACGCCCAAACTATTGAAGATAGAGTTTTATGATAAAAAATTTACTATATGGGCAAATCCACAGAACGTGGCCGCTTTGGGGGAACGGCAATAGTGCGCGTGTGGGAATGTATATTACCCACCCAAAGTATACTTTATTTTGGATGTAAACATGGAGTTACAAGTCGATTGCTTGATTCATATAAAAACTGCAGCACAATTTGCATTGAAAAATCGGTTATTTTCACGTTTTCAGAATGGAACTTTTAAAAAAAGAAAAATTCATACCACCGCAATTTTCTTAGATTCAAACCAATGAAACTGAAATTTTTACTGGATATGTTTTTTGGTACAATGAACCTTTTCCCGGAGTTACAAAGGCGCACACCTCTTACATTTCATATGCGCGATTGTTTTATCCAGCGAACGGCAATTTCAGCGTTTTTTATTTGGTTTATTTGCTGTAACTTTTGGAATATCCGAAGCACACTCCTGAAATTGAGACCAATTATTCTTCTCTTTGTTACGAAGATTTTGAGACGACATAGAAGAGTGTGCGTTCATTGCTCCATTTTGAAGAAGCTTTTGAGTATTTTAATTTAAAGCTAATGCGGCCACGTTCTGTGGATTTGCCCATATATATCGACCCTAAAGAATTTCAGGAAAATATTTTCAACTCCCTAAAACTTTAGTTTGAGGGGTACATGCCCGTTTCTCAGCAAAATCAAATGGAACGGTATATCCAAAAGTAAATAATTTTACAGATTATAAAAAGTAATAAACTTTTGTAAAAAAAAAATTGTTCATACATTCAATTGTATAGAAAATATGGCGACTTGTTCCCAAATTTTCGGGTTTTACTAAAAGTGCTCTAGTTTCGTTAAATGTTAATGAAATTTTATTTTTAAATTTTTATTTGAAAGTATAAATAATGAACTTTCTAATGATGTATGATTATTTGAGATTTGGATAATTTAAAGTGTCATACGCGACATATCAAAAATGCAAAACTTCAATTGGGGATAATTCAAAACTTTTAAATGGAATGATATATGAATTAGTACTTTATCTTAAAAAATATATTTAAATTAACAACTTTTGATAAGAAAATTTTAAATTTAAAATTATAATTTATTTTATTTATTTTTTATAAAATTTTTAAAAAAGGGAGTCCCTAGACTACATAAGTTTAAGAACCGCTGATTTACATTATATTGTTCAATATTTAACAGTTTAGGCAGCATATTGTAAAAGAGCGCGCTGGCGGCATACTTTTTTCTGACTTGATTTACTATTATTGTCACTGCTTATTTCTTATGTTACCCAACGTAACGAAATATAGCCTATAATCTGGCCAGAGAACATATCTTTGAATTAAAAAAAAAACACACGTAAATCGAATAAGCGGTTCTCGAATGATAAGCGCACTAACGGACAGACAGACAGAGAGACGTTGAGCGTTATACAGTGTATTCCAAGTTGATTAAGACATAGGAAATTTAACATGGGGGACAATTAGAAGTGTTGTAGTAACCTTTGGTCAAATTTAACGATGTGTGATTGGTGCATTTTGAAATGCCGCCTCGAAACTAACTGATAAATTTTAAATTAATCAACAGTATTTTGTTTTCAACAAGAATAAAATACATTAATGAAATTAAAGTAAGCATCCTAGTTAAAATTATAATAATATTTTTTGGCAGATATAAATTTGAAAACAAAATACTAATTACTATTTACTTAAATTTTATGGCGGCATTTCAAAATGCACCAATGACAATTTATATGTATATCTATTAAGGATTAAGAATGGTGCTAGTCCTAGTATGATATCTATGGGCTAAATTTAAAAATGTAAACTCATGTAAAATAAATTTCCTTTTCAAAAAATTTAATTTGGCCATTGTATAAAAAATCAGGACATGCAAAAGTAACAATGTTACTTTCTGATATAGGTATGTTTATTAATACATATATAAATGCGGTTACGACAATGATTTCGCATCGTATTTGAGACATACCTGACAAGAAAGTAAAAGCAAATGATATCATTCTTTGGAGTCTGTGTAAGTTAAACGAAAACCGCCTTCGCTTGAGGCATCTTTACGTCATATATGGTAACATATATACCTACACTTTGTGTATATTAATCATAAGAACTGAAGAATACGTAAGAATTTATGAATCAGTGAAGGTGATTTTATATTTTATATTTATATTTTTTTATTATTATTTTCATCGAATATATAGACCAGTGTTCTTGTACCTTTTTGTTATCTGGGACATAGCAAGTTTAATTCACGACCCCCCCCCCCCCCCCCCTATACTAAAACAGAAGTTTCGCTTTATGTTACTTTTACAAATAGGAAATTTTGCGTGAATGCATTATTATGAAAAGATATATTTTTGAAAATTAACCATTTTTATAATAACTAGCGCATTGGCCCGGTGTTACCCGGGGATATTAATTTAATTAAACATAAAGTAATCATGCCCACCCGACATGCCCACCCAACATGCTCACATGCTAACAACACACAGTTCACCACGAATTGTTTTTTTCCGACTTCATAAAATTTACCCAAAATATCCACAAATTATACACCTAAACTTAACCTATCCATTAGTGAAAACCGGAATAAAATCCATTCAGTAGTTATTGAAAAAATCGTGTAAAATTATATTTTCTCCCAGGAAACACCAGGTCTTATCTTAGAATTTGTATGAAAATCAAAAATAAATAAATAGGTTACCTTTCTTGGAAGTTCTTTATTGTAATTTATAAAAATCTGTTTATTTATATTGTACAATGCATATTTTTTCATTCAAACTCATGGTGGAAAAATATATATTTGTAGGTATCATGATTCAAACTGACATTCACATATAGTAATTGTTTTCAGCGTCTTATATTCCATAGCTACTGTGTTTTTCTATAAATGACAGTTCTATGCTCTGACATCATAGAAACAAAAGACGCTGTGCAAAAGATTCCTTTTCATCTTTTGATGTTAAATTTTAGATTTTCATAAAATATTATTAGCCACGATACTGCTCGTAAAAATTATCTGACTATTGCTGAAAACCGCATTGAAATCGGTTCAGTAATTTCGGAGTCTATAAGCCACACACAAACGAACATTCATTTTTATATATATAGATTATTAAAATAGTCGTATATTAAATTTTGTAATATCTAAATCTTATATTTTTCTAATCCTTTGAAGCCTCATGAAGCTGACAATAATGAAAGCAATTTTTTTATAACCAAAAAGCATTTCTTTTTTAGGGTTCCGTAGAAAACTACGGACCCTTATAGTTTCACTTTGTCCGTCCGTCTGTTTATATAAACTGTATACCTACGAGTATTAAGATGAAATTTGGTATACGGACGTATATTGATGATCCTAAAACAGAAATGATGAGATTTTTGAAAAAAAATAGTTTTTTGGACTCAAAAAAATTTTTCACTTATCCCATTAAGTGGGATGTCTTTAGATTAGTCACCCAAAATGCAACAAAAAATTGTTTAGGTCTTTATGTTTTTAACCCTTCACTCACGATATATTTGCGTTCAAAGTCGTTATCAGAGCACCCCCCCTCTATTTTCTGAACTATCGATTCAAAAAATTTGAAAAAAATCCAGAATGTAGACTATAATTAGTACTTTCACTGAAAATTATAACGAAAACTATAAAAAATTTACTCACCCCATTGATTGGGATGTCTTTAGATAGGTCACCTAAAATACAACAAAAAATGTTTTAGACCTTTATGTTTTTAACCCTTCAGTCACGATATATTTGCTTTTAAATGTCGTTGTCAGAGCGCCCCCCCCCCCCTCTAATTTCTAAACTATAGATTAAAAAATCTGGAAAAATTTAAAATGGAGCTTTTAATTAATACTTTCACTGAAAATTATAACGAACACTGTCAAAATTATTTTGGACCCCTCCCATAGACTGAAAAGTGTACTCACACTTTTTTTCCACCTACCCCATTGAGTGGGGTGCCTTTAGATATGTCTCCTAAAATGCAACATATAATTTTATATGATCTTTTGATTTTAACCCTTCAGTCACGATATATTTGCTTTTAAATGTCGTTATCAGAGCGTCCCCCCCACCCTAATTTCTAAACTATGAATTCAAAAAATCTGAAAAAATTCCAGAATGTCGCTTTTAATTAGTGCTTTCAATGAAAATTATAACGAACACTGAAAAATTTTGAAATAAATCTTTTTTATAAATCGTAGTGAGAATGACTACGGAACCCTATCATGTGCGTGCTCATCACGCGCTTGGCCGTTCTATTTTATTAATATATACGACCAATTTACCACAATTACAGCACATTTAGTATTGGTGAAATTTTGAATATTTTATTAAACCTAATTGTGCGAAATCTTAACATTCAAGAAAATAAGAAAAATTTGTGACAGCTATATTAACTTGACCATGTGCCCTAAAGTAGACAAGTTAGGTATTATTCGAAAGATTTTAACTTGGAGTTGTGCCTTTTGAAGTTTTCAGGACCCTCTCTTTTCCGATTTAAATGTTATCAATTTTGCTTCCTCGCAATATCGAAGATACGAGAAGCTTTGTGATTGTTTTAGAATGAGACAAAAAAAATGTTCTCCAATTTCAAATTTTTAATTGATATTTCCGTTTCACGTCAAGCAAGACAAACACTTTTCGTTCCGTGTCTGTCTGTCTGTCCGTCCGTCCGTATATGTGTGTCTCTGTCCCCTGAATTCTTGTCACACGCATAATTCATGAACCATATTAATGAAACTTGATTGGATGGTTAGGTCTGTCTTGAGGACGGTTCCATTTCAAAATCGTGTGTAAGGGGGAGGGGTGACTGTTAAATATTTAGTGTATAACCAAATACTTATGTAATTCGCTGTTAGTAGTAAATTAAAAACTGACAAATATTATTGAATATTTTATTTATTCGACGATTATATTTTTTCAATATACAAATTTTTTACATCTTGTTATTCGTGATGTTTTTGTTATTCTATGAAAAACACATTTTTCATGACCACCCATACATAGTTAATCATTAATGATTAAATCATGGGATTTAACAGTGACTAGAGCTGGGCGCGTGAGTAATTTTTGCTCACGATCACGCACGCTCACGAGAGAAAAAATTTTAGTCACGCCCGCTCACTCACGGTTACAAACAAGTATTCACGATCACGCCCGCTCACGAATTCAATTTTTTACTCACGCCCGATCACGCACGGCGGGTCACGCTCGTGACCCGAATAATATATTATAAATAAAATGTTTAATACAAAAATTCGATTTAACAGATTATCATATATGCATGAGATCAGAAATTAAAGAAATATCAAAATATACATACATATACTCACGGACTCACGCACGATAAAAATGTACTCACGCCCGTTCACGCCCGATTGTTTTATTTTGACTCACGATCACGCCCACTCACGATCCAATATTTGAAAATCGCTCACGTCACGTCGGGTCACAGCCGTGACCCGACGTGACCCGAAAAATTCACGGCCCGCGCCCAGCTCTAACAGTGACATCCCAAAATATTTATTTTTTCAAGATATCTCAAGAACGACACATTTTACGTGAAAATTTTATAGAATCTTTTTTGTAGAGCATCTAATTTCCTATAATATAGATCTACGACGTTTGTTGTCGAATATTCCCTTACAAAGATTTATATCAATTTAATTTAAAAAATAGTGTTTTGTTTTTTAAATTGATATTTACTTTGTCATTTTGAAGTTTGCATAAATTTAGATTGAAACTGTCAAAAAATTAAAAATATACGAAAAAATAATCAGGTGCGTCAAAAATTTCGAACTAATATTTTTTAATAAAATTGTATAAACATGAAATGGTTAACCATTATTTAAACACTATCGGTTTTTATTTAAATTGTTCAATTGATGAATTTAGCACGAGGAAGCACTGTGAATTTACTTGGCAGTTGTTTCTTTAATTACGCACTCTTTCAATTGCTAGTCCTTAGAAAACAAATATAAAGGTTTAAGTCGAGGCCTTACTGTATAATATATAAATACCTACACCTTTCGTGTAGACAACGCCTACATCAGTCTTACGTTGCCTAACACTTCATACATAAACAAATTAACTATATATCTAGTATACACACATTCGACATGAATGAGTTAATAATTGTGTTGATATAATTGTATATTATTATGTATTTGTCTGCGTGCAAGGAATATTTTATAAGTATTTAGATGTTTTTAAGGTTATGTAATAGATTATGAATAACAACGAAAATCATATTTTGAGATTGATTTTCAATATAATGTGACAAGGATTCAGGGGACAGACGGACGGACACACAGACAGACACGGAACGAAAAGTGTTTGCGTTGACGTGAAACGGATAGATTAATTTAAATATTGAAATCGAAAAACATTTTTTTTGTCTCATTCTAAAACGATCAAAAAGCTTCTCGTATCTTCGATATTGCGAGAAGGCCAAATTATTCATATATACATACTATATAGGAATGATAAACAATCAGTATTCAAGTATTGATAGTCATACCATGTTGAGAAGTTGGTAGTGTGGCCCTCAAGGGCTTGTTTTATTTTATTTTCAACCTTATAAAAAAACATCTGCCAATTAAATACACAGTGCTTCCTCAACAATTTAAATAAAAACCGATAGTGTTTATATAAATTGCCTGGAATTGATTAACCATTTAATTTTTATACAATTTTACTAAAAAATATTAGTTCGAAATTTTTCTTAAAACGCACCTGAATATTTTTTCATATATTTTTAATTTTTTGACAATTTCAATCTAACTCTAAATTTATGCAAACGTCAAAATGACATTTAAAACGTCAAAATGACATTTAATATATCCAAGCAACTATCGATTTAAAAAAAAAAAAAAACACGAATTTTTAAAATAAACTGAGTTAAAATCTTTGTAAAGGAATATTTTTCAACAAACATTGTAGATCTATATTATAGGAAATTTAATGCTCTACAAAAAATATTCTATAAAATTTTCACGTAACATGTGTCGTTCTTGAGATATCTTGAAAAATAAATATTTTAGGGTGCGACCGTCCTCAAGCCAGACCCAACCATCCGACCAAGTTTCAATAACATCGGTTCAGTGGTTCATGAGCTATGCGTGTGACAAGGATTCAGGGGACAGATGGACGGACGGACGGATACACGAACACACGGACACACAGACAGACAGACAGACAGACACGGAACGAAAAGTGTTTGCGTTGACGTGAAACGGATAAATCAATTTAAAATTTTGAAATCGGAGAACATTTTTTTTGTCTCAATCTGAAACGATCACATAGCTTCTCGTATCTTCAATATTGCGAGGAAGCAATAAAAACGTATGTAATATGCAAATCAAAATGAGAATTTGTCGGTTACAGAGGTTTCGCAACATTTAAAAACTACTAAAATTGCAATATAAATGTAAATAACCACACAGTTGTTAAATATAATTGTGTTTTATATTGCAAAGCGTTTATTATTATCAATATACGTACTGAATATGTATTTATAATGACATGTATTAAATGGTTACATTTATTTTTAAGGGTTATCCAATACAAACATTAAAAAAAAAAAATTTCAGACGAAAGTTTTATGGTCTCGAGGGCACTAAATAATGACATTATGGGTTGACCTTTAAAAGACCATCTTGATGCGTTTTCAGGTTCAGCATTTCTTTTTTAAGTTTAAACCAATATTTTTTCTTACAGATTCGAAAAGATAAGCAATTTTTGTCTGAAAATGTTATAGCAAATTTCTAGATTTTCAATAATTTTTTACTCAAAAACCATAAATTTTTAAGAAAAGTCACAAGATGAAAAAACTACTTACATCTAAGCAAAAATTCTCGGATAATTGTTTTTCAATACAATATTCTCAAAAAAATGAAATTTAAATAAAAATATCTGCCTTGGGAACCACGGGACTTTCTTATACATAATCCTAACAGTGAATAGTATGATTCTTTGATTCTTTGTTTATTAAAACATTTCTAACAAACTAACAAGATAGAACAAACTGAATAATATAGGTAATATTATTCTCTCCATTATATAACAAGTTATTTTTTTTAACGTAATAACTGAAAACGGATGTTTACTCTTGTAAATTTTTGGATTTTTGAATTATTTTTGAAATAAGAAAAAAATGTTTTGGATAAAAAATGTCGAGTATGTTATTATCTATAATTTATTCCCCATACATTTTTTTTCAACATTTATGATTTAGCTAGAAATAATTTTTTTATGTAATTATTTAGATTCACCTACACAGTTCACTCTCAGTATTATGTATAAGAAAATCCCATGGTACCTACGGCAAACACACACACTGTTCAATCTCTGTAATACGTATAAGAAAGTCCCATGACACTCATGGTAGATATTTCTCCTCTGTTATGAACCATTTGAATTTTAATAAAAAAAAAAAAAATTTTATTCGTTTTTACGAAAAAATGAATAGAACATAAATTATAGATATAGATATTACCTACATTTTTTAACTTGACCATTTTTCTCTATTTCGCACTGTTTCAGAGTAATTCGAAAAATTAAAAAATCGACGTAGGTAAACATCCGTATCCGGTTGAAAGATCGTTTTCAAAAATAGGAAGTTTTCTTCCCAGACAAAAATTAATCTTAAATATAAAATTTCACCCTTCTACGAATTGTCGTATTTGAGTTACAGCGCTTACAGACAGACACACAGACATCATGGCGAAAATAGTCAGAATGGATTCAGGGAAGGTCAAAATAGATAATTCTATCAAAATCCGAGGTTCGAAAAAAATCGGCTTCACTATACTTACTTATAGGTACCATGTATATTTCATATACAATAATGTACAATAATGTACATGGTATAAGAAAGTAAAAATTTCTCCGAGAATCCTTGCTTAATCTAAGGCCACTTTATGCCTCTTGCGATTATTTTTTCCCATACCACAAAAAATAAGGGTTTTCATTTGAAAAAAAAAAGTTGAACCTTAAAACCCATCAAGTAACTTATAATGTCAATGTAAATTTTTATCGGCTTTAATTATTTGAACATCTTAATCATCTAAGAACAAAACTATTGACAGACAGCAGTGACAGAAGAATGACAAGTGAATAGATTTAATTAACTAAATAGTTTTAAAGTCACGATTGTTAGTTGAGAGAATATATACCGGCTGGTCCATTTAAATTTCCCCAAGTCAATATCTCAAAAACTAAGCGAGATGGTGAAAAATGCGTGTTAACATGATCTTATTTCCCACTTCAATTGTCGTTCGTGCTATTATACAAATACCAAAAAAATGTATGGTAGAAAAAAAAATTATAGAAATAAATTTTATTTTTAATTAATCAGTCGGAGCTGAACCGAAACCCCGAAAAAACCGGAAACCCCGTCATTTTTTTCGGAACGAAAACCGGAAACGAACCGAAATATATTTTTTAACTCGAACCGGAACGAAAACCAAAACGAAAAAAATAACGGGGGCAGCCGGGGTAGTGTAAAACTTTTATTTTTATTTGGTTCTTGAAAATGTTAAACAAATTATTCATGAAAATAAAGCTAATAAGAAAAATTACATAAAAAAACTTGAGATTGTAGACTAAAAAAAAAAAGGTCATTAAAATCAAAATTACAAATAAGTGGTACATTTCCTAGTAAAAAAAAAATGGTCTTCAATTTTTCATTTTTTGGGGGCCCCTCAGTCTCTTCTTGCCCCAGGGCCCCCGAGCTTGTAGTTACGGCCCTGTGTACAATATGTGTATATTTTTTTTGATCGGCGCAATTTTTGGTGAACCCTGTTTGTTGCAAAGGCGAGTTAAAACACAATATATGCGGTCAATACAAACAGAATAAAACTGGGCCATCAGCCAACTGCCTTGGGCCTCGCGCTAACAGACACACCCTTTACACTCGACGTTGTTATGTATAGGTTGATTGATAATAATTTTAATTGTTGTTACTTGTTATATATTGTTACAATTTTATGATCGATAACTTTTTTGATTGTTGTAAATATTAATTATTGTTTTTGACGGTTATTTATTGGGTATAAAATGATTAAATGTATTTACAAATTCAATGAACTATTGGTACATTTGTTTTATTTATTTGTTGACGAAACATTGGTGAAATAACGTAAGTAAAATCAGGGCTTCGAACCGGAACTGAACCGAAAACCGGAAAAACCGTTATTTTTTGCCGGAACGAAAACTGGAACAGAACCGAAATAAAAATAACGGTTTTTTCGGTTCAGTACATGTTAAAATACGCGCGTTAACATAATCTTATTTCCCACTTCAATTGTCGTTCGGACTATCATACAAGTACCATAAAATATTCTAAATTATGATAGAAAAATTTTTTTTAATACAAATAATTTTTTTTTTAATTAATCACTCGGAGCTGAACCGAAAACCGAAAAAACCGGAAAAACCGTTATTTTTTGCGGAACGAAAACCGGAACCGAACCGAAATATATTTTTTTACTCGAACCGGAACGAAAACCGAAACGAAAAAATAACGGTTCGAAGCCCTGGGTAAAATACCTACGAGTCTCGTGTCTTTGAGCAATTGAATTTAAATTCACTTTTTACTATTTTAAACATTTTTATAATAAAGTATAGAGATCATGAATAAAATCGAACTGGAGATTTCAATGGAATTATACATTTTGAGGGTCTCTGAATCACGTACGACTATTATCACAATGACGTCTGTGTATGTGTGTGTGTGTGTGTGTGTGTATGTGAACGCTCTACAGCCAAAGCTGTGAGACTTCCAGACATTAAATTTTAAACTTAAGGTTCTTGTATACTCCAGATTATTTCCTTTCACAATTTTTTTTTAAATATGATTATAACAAAAAATATAGATACTAATAATTTCTATAACTTTTATCTGAAACATTTTTTTCTAATACATACCGTTTAAAAAATAATTCGAAAAATGAAAAAATTAAAGAAAATCGAGTATTTCCTTAAAAAAATTTTGGGGGGGAAAATGAACAGAACATAAGCTTCAATCTAAAACATTTTTTTCTACTGTGCACCGTTTCAAAAATAATTCGAAAAATTCAAAAATTGACATCAGTAAACATCCGTTTCCGGTTTAGTGATGGTTTCCAAAATTGGAATTGCACACCTAGATTATACAAGAACCATAAGTTTAAAATTTCATGTTTGTAAGTCTCGCCGTTTTGGCTGTAGAGCATTCAAAGACACAGACATACATACGTCATTGAGATAATGGTCATACGTAATTCAGGGACCCTCAATACGTGTAATTACGTTAAAATCTCGAGTTAAAATTTTTTCATGATCACTATACTTTATTATACAGTACATTTTATGTAGGTATAAAAAGAAAAAATGCCTAACCAAAAAACTAAAAAATGTCATAAAAAATTAACTAATTCTAAGTATTTTTCAAATTTTCCTAAAAGTCGCTCCTTTAGGAGATAAAAAAATATAAACACAAAATCATGTATTTAATAAATTAAATTTTTCATTAACACAAATTTTATTTTATTTACATTAGACTCGGATCTGAAAATTAAACCTAAACTCGACTCGGATTCGTAGAGTCTTAAATGACCGAGTATTCCCAAACCCTAGCAACCAGGACCGTAACTACCACCGTGGTAGGTTGGGGGGGGGGGGGGCAGCGTAAAAATTGGAGCAATAAGTAAATAGGAAAAATTAATTTCGAATTGAATGACCTTTTTTTACTTATAAGGAGTAAACTACAGTTTGTTAGCTATGATCAAAAAGAAAAAAGGTCTTCAATTTTTCCTTTTACATATTTTGGGGGGTCCTCGGTCACTTCTTGCCCCGGGACCCCCGAGCTTCTAGTTACGGCCCTGCTAGCAACGACACATACTCGTAAGTCAGAATACGTTGTAGTCGATTTTTTCGCTCAATGAACGTTTTCGAGTTTCGAAATTATAAATAATCGCAAATTTATTTAATTTAAACATGCCTGGAACAATATAGATTTTGAGAGCAAAAGACCTGTCACTCATTTTGAAACAACATTTACATGTATGCTATAATAATATTTTTATGTCAGATTTAAATCTACAACTATATTATTTAATTATTATTATTTGCACTTTCACCTGTATACAGTACACGCGAATAATTAAATAATTCGGGCAAGACATACACGAGTATATGCCAGTGGCGTAGCGAGGGGGGGGGGGCAAGGGGGTCTATCTTGCCCCGGGCGCTACTCGCAAAGGGGCGCCAAACGGCCCTCGAGACGACGATATTCTATATATTATATTACTTTATGTTTTTCAGGGGCGCCAAAAAGGTATCGGCCCCGGGCGCCAATTATGCTCGCTACGGCACTGGTATATGCAATAAGGGTTCCGAAGTACGTAATACGTGGACTGTTTGGAGCCACTTACAGGTGTATTTTTGAGTAAGAAAAAAAAGTATGGTCATATTCTACTAATTGAGATGTACATTTTAACACCCCACATGCCTAGATATGAAAATAAAAATAAAAAATTCTATGACGCCCCTTCCTATTATTCCAAAATTTAAAATTATATTGTTGACATTAGTATAGTAGTAGGCGTCATTTTTGAGTTAGAAAAAAAATAAAAAATATGGTCATATTCTACTATTTGAGATGTACATTTTGACATCCCACATGCCTAGATATGAAAATTATTATTTTTTTCAGATTTTTTAACCGGTAGTTACAGAGTTAGGGGGGGGGGGGGGGGGGGGGCAAAATAAAATTTTACATGTTCAGTAAAAATTTCAAGTTTCTAGCTTATATAGTTTACGGGTTATTTAGCTTTGAGCGGAAAGGACGGACGGACGGACGACAAAGTGAAATTAATTGGGTTTCTTCGGAACCCTTAAAAACACATTTTGTGTCCACATTTATTATATAGTCGTGAAAATTTGAATCTATAATAATAAATTATATTCCATTTATAACATTTCAACATCTTTAAACATGTTTTATAGTTACATCATTTCAAATAAATTGTCTCCATTGACATTGGGCCTGTTATAATTATATAGATTATGAGTTGAGAAGAATAAAAATACAATAAGTATAATATTATATACTTCAATTAAAGGCAGACGTATTTTCTATTCTTAAATTCTTTCATTCGCATTCCTTTGTTTACATTGAAAATATCAGACTTAAGGATGTATGGCACGTACAGTCTGAGTCAAAAATAATGTAAATCTAGATGCAATGAACGATCAAAATCAAATTATCAATTATTCACTTTAAATGCTTATAAGAAAGTCAAATTAGTTTATATACTACATAAACTATATTAATACATTTGTTTCAAACCTTATTTCCCATTATTGACTGTTATTTTAGAATTTTAGCCCAAAAATTAATATTTGTGTTGATAATACGAAAAAATTTTATTCTGAATTCATCTGTCAGATATAAAAACAAAAGAAGTATTTCATTGTTATAAATGACATAAATTAAAATATTTTTAAATAACACTATTTAGAACATATGTATGGAACATTCAAATGTAATGAAAATAACAATATTAGTACTTCATATGCTTACATATATGAAAAAATATGTAATAAAAACAAATCATTACATTTCAGTACGCCATTTTTTTTTTTAATTTTTCACCAAATTTTTTTCTCTCGCAATTTAGTTCTGTATGTGTATAATTTTTTTTTATGAAACTTGTTGCTAAATATGTAAGTGACGTGTTGTGAAAATTTCAGATTTTTCTCGATGCTTGAACTATGTGTTTTATTGGACTTTAACCGTAAATACACCATTCTGCCATAAGAGCCCATGTTAATTTATAAAAATAATAACTTTGAAACTATGTTGTAAAACCTTTTGAAATTTTGTGTGGGTACTTAAGATTTATAAAGGAGTAACTTCTCTAAATTTCAACTATTTCTCGTTAAAATTAGATACCTGCCATACATCCTTGATAGTGAACAGTACATCTGATTCTAATTTTATTTTAAAAAGTTCTGACTAATAAAATATAGAATAAAATAAATGGGACTTTTAAAGATAATATTATTCTCTACAACATGTATCTAATGAAATTTTTTTAAAGTAATTACTTAACCGGAAATGGATGTTTACTCTTGTCAAATGTTGAATTTTCGAATTATTTTTGAAATGGTACGAATAAGAAAGAAATGTTTTAGATAAAAAATATTGAATATAATATTATCTATAATTTATTCCCCAAACATTTCTTTCCAATATTTATGATTTTACCAGAAAGAATTTTTATAAATAATTAATTAAATCACCCACACTGTTCACTCTATGTATTCCGTATAAGAAAGTCCCATGGTATTTATATTATATAATATATTATAAAGATAAAGCGCAAAACGTGAAAAATCGTACATAATATGTATGTGTGTCTTTCCTAATACATTTTATAACTCCGAGGACTGGTCTTACAGTGCTTGTAATTTTTTCATAAATATTAATATTTCTTACAAGAATTAGAAGAAAATATTTAAGAAAAATAGATAGTTTAAAAAATAAACATCAACCTTTAACCCTTGCCCTAAAATACTTTATTAAAGGTTTTCTGGGTTGCTGAGAAAGGATTTGTTAGCAGCTTTCTTAGAATTTTTTTTAATAAGTATATTTTTAGTAATCTTTTTTGCAAAATTAGGCTTAACAGATTGACAAAAAATTTAATTTTAAAGATTAAAAAAAAATTAAGTTTACTCAAAATTTGAAAAAAAAATCACTTATGCCCCATTGTGCACCATCCCTCTTGGTCTGGCGTACCGGGTGGTCGCCCTGGTTTGCCCTCCCTCCCCCTCCTTAAAGCCGGCGCTGTATACAAGCTGCAAAAAACCGTTTATTTTTGTATCAATTACACAGCTACACAAAAAAAAGTGCGGAGCCAAAAAAGCGACCTATATAGTATTGTAGTATTGGTCGAGCATAGTCGAAATCCGAATTTTTGGAATTTTCTGCTTACCAGTTTTTTTATTTTATTTGAGCTTGAATTTTAGGCTTAGGTTGAATTTTCCCAACAAAGGGGAGGATAGCAAAAAAGCGACCAATATAGCATTGAAATCCAAATTTTTGGAATTTCCTGCTTACCAGTGTTTTTTATATGAGCTTGAATTTTGGGTTTAGTTTTAATTTTTCCAAGTTCAAATTAAAAAAAATGGTAAGCAAAAAATTAAAAAAATCTAGATTTGGACTATGCACGACCAATACTACAATGCTATATAGGTCGCATTTTTGCCCCACCCCTTTTTTGGAAAAATTCAACCTAAGCCCAAAATTCCAGCTCAAATAAAAAAAACTGATAAGTAGAAAATTCCAAAAATTTGGATTTCGACTATGCTCGACTAATACTACAATGCTAACATATATAGGTCGCTTTTTTGGCTCCACACTTTTTATATAGTAACACAGCTATATAAAAAAAAGTGTGGAGCCAAAAAAGCGACCTATTATCAACAATCTACAAGATTCTAATTTCCCTTAACTGCATAAAATCAGCATGTAAATAAGAATCGGTATTTCTAAAAGAATGTATCTATATATCATTTATTTCCTCCTAAATACCCGAGGCCAAATAATTAACAAACATTTAGTCAAATGAAAGTAAAAAGTTCACACGATTTTGTATTTAAATTGAGAATCCTTGACCTACATGTCATATCCGATGCCAAGAATGCGTCTTTTGCTAGCCACTGGATTTTTTTATGTGAAATGGTCCATTGTGTTTAAATTAGCATATTGGCCGTATCTGATCATTGTGATTTATTGGTATTCGTATACTATATTGTTCTTTTTAGACACTGTGCTAGACATGTTCATAAGAAATTAGTCTATTTTTACTGATGGACACATATTTACTATTTATTTCGGCGCCTGTCGGCTAGAAGATCACTCCCTCACCCTAGTAAGCCCTACTTTATTAGATACTATTGCTTCCTCGCAATATCGAAGATACGAGAAGCTTTGTGATCATTTTATTGTTCTTTTTAGACACTGTGCTAGACATATTTATAAGAAATAAGTCTAGTTTTACTAATGGATACATATTTACTATTTATTTCGGCGCCTGTCAGCTGGAAGATCACTCCCTCACCCTAGTAAGCCCTACTTTATTATATACTATTGCTTCCTCGCAATATCGAAGATACGAGAAGCTTTGTGATCATTTTATTGTTCTTTTTAGACACTGTGCTAGACATATTTATAAGAAATTAGTCTATTTTTACTGATGGACACATATTTACTATTTATTTCGGCGCCTGTCGGCTGGAAGATCACTCCCTCACCCTAGTAAGCCCTACTTTATTATATACTATTGCTTCCTCGCAATATCGAAGATACGAGAAGCTTTGTGATCATTTTATTGTTCTTTTTAGACACTGTGCTAGACATATTTATAAGAAATTAGTCTATTTTTACTGATGGACACATATTTACTATTTATTTCGGCGCTTGTCGGCTGGAAGATCACTCCCTCACTCTAGTAAGCCCTACTTTATTATTGCTACTTCGCAATATCGAAGATACGAGAAGCTTTGTGATCATTTTATTGTTCTTTTTAGACACTGTGCTAGACATATTTATAAGAAATTAGTCTATTTTTACTGATGGACACATATTTACTATTTATTTCAGCGCCTGTCGGCTGGACGATCACTCCCTCACTCTAGTAAGCCCTACTTTATTAGATACTATTGCTTCCTCGCAATATCGAAGATACGAGAAGCTTTGTGATCATTTTATTGTTCTTTTTAGACACTGTGCTAGACATATTTATAAGAAATTAGTCTATTTTTACTAATGGACACATATTTACTATTTATTTCGGCGCCTGTCAGCTGGAAGATCACTCCCTCACCCTAGTAAGCCCTACTTTATTATATACTATTGCTTCCTCGCAATATCGAAGATACGAGAAGCTTTGTGATCATTTTATTGTTCTTTTTAGACACTGTGCTAGACATATTTATAAGAAATTAGTCTATTTTTACTGATGGACACATATTTACTATTTATTTCGGCGCCTGTCGGCTGGAAGATCACTCCCTCACCCTAGTAAGCCCTACTTTATTATTGCTACTTCGCAATATCGAAGATACGAGAAGCTTTGTGATCATTTTATTGTTCTTTTTAGACACTGTGCTAGACATATTTATAAGAAATTAGTCTATTTTTACTGATGGACACATATTTACTATTTATTTCAGCGCCTGTCGGCTGGACGATCACTCCCTCACTCTAGTAAGCCCTACTTTATTAGATACTATTGCTTCCTCGCAATATCGAAGATACGAGAAGCTTTGTGATCATTTTATTGTTCTTTTTAGACACTGTGCTAGACATATTTATAAGAAATTAGTCTATTTTTACTAATGGACACATATTTACTATTTATTTCGGCGCCTGTCGGCTGGAAGATCACTCCCTCACCCTAGTAAGCCCTACTTTATTATATACTATTGCTTCCTCGCAATATCGAAGATACGAGAAGCTTTGTGATCATTTTATTGTTCTTTTTAGACACTGTGCTAGACATATTTATAAGAAATTAGTCTATTTTTACTGATGGACACATATTTACTATTTATTTCGGCGCTTGTCGGCTGGAAGATCACTCCCTCACTCTAGTAAGCCCTACTTTATTATTGCTACCTCGCAATATCGAAGATACGAGAAGCTTTGTGATCATTTTATTGTTCTTTTTAGACACTGTGCTAGACATATTTATAAGAAATTAGTCTATTTTTACTTATGGACACATATTTACTATTTATTTCGGCGCCTGTCAACTGGAAGATCGCTACCTCACTCTAGTAAGCCCTACTTTATTATTGCTACCTCGCAATATCGAAGATACGAGAAGCTTTGTGATCATTTTATTGTTCTTTTTAGACACTGTGCTAGACATATTTATAAGAAATTAGTCTATTTTTACTTATGGACACATATTTACTATTTATTTCGGCGCCTGTCAACTGGAAGATCGCTACCTCACTCTAGTAAGCCCTACTTTATTATTGCTACCTCGCAATATCGAAGATACGAGAAGCTTTGTGATCATTTTATTGTTCTTTTTAGACACTGTGCTAGACATATTTATAAGAAATTAGTCTATTTTTACTAATGGACACATATTTACTATTTATTTCGGCGCCTGTCAGCTGGAAGATTACTCCCTCACCCTAGTAAGCCCTACTTTATTATATACTATTGCTTCCTCGCAATGTCGAAGATACGAGAAGCTTTATGATCATTTTGGATTAAGACAAAAAAAGTGTTCTCCGATTTCAAAATTTTAAATTGATCTTTCCGTTTCAGGTCAAGATAAATACTTTTCGTTCCTTGTCTGTCTGTCTGTCTGTCCGTGTGTCCGTCCGTCTGTCCCCTGAATCCATGTCACACGCATAACTCATGAACCACTGAACCCAAACCAGTTGATCTTATGATAAACTAGCTGTGCCCGCGCGGCTTCGCCCGCGTGGACTACGGAATTATTGTTTAGGATTTAAAAAAAATATAGTTGAATTAAGTACAAACACGATTAATTATTATCGTAATAATAACTAATCAACACTTAATGTACCTAAAAAAACAAATCAGAACAAAAATTACAAATAATTTAAATTAATTTAAATTTAAAAGTTAATAATTGAAAACAACATAAACAACTGCCGGCCGAGCGAAGAATCTTCCCTTTCCCAGCGACACTTCATCATAGTTCGCGTGAATTGTCGCGAATAATATGTTATTGTATATACATACAATATTTCACGTTATTTCTCAAATTATATCTACATTAAGTACTTATGACGATGAAATCATTTATTTTGATAAAGATTAATGTTTTGTAGGTCATAAGTCCACGTAAACAAAACCCAAATATTTTAAATTTTCTTTGTAACATAAAAGCAGTCATTGTGGCTTAAATATAAAAGTTAGTCATATGGAGTCGCTGACTTTATTGTAGATCTTTTGATTCTACACAATTCTTTAATACATTATTTTGTTCTATACTGAACGATTTTAGGCAGCGTATTGCAAAATAGCGCACCGACGGCAAATTTTTTTCCGACTTGATTTATTATTATCGTCACTGCTTAGTTGTTATGTTACCTAACGTATCAAAATATAGCCTATAACCTGGCCAGAGAATGTACCTATGAATTAAAAAAGAAAACACGTAAATCGGATAAGTGGTTCTCGAGTGATAAGCGCATTAACGGACAGACAGACAGAGAGACGTTGAGCTTTATACAGTGTATTCCAAGTTGATTAAGACATAGGAAATTTCACATGGGGACAGTTAGAAATGTTGTAGTAACCTTTGGTCAAATTTAACGATGTGTGATTGGTGCATTTTGAAATGCCACCTCGAAACTAACTGATAAATTTTAAATTAATCAACAGTTTTTTGTTTTCAACTTTAAAAAAAAATAAAATACATTAATGAAATTAAAGTAAGCATCCTAGTTAAAATTATAATAATATTTTTTGGCAGATATAAATTTGAAAACAAAATACTAATTAGGTACTATTTAATTAAATTTTATGGCGGCATTTCAAAATGCATCAATGACACATCGTTAAATTAGACCAAAAGCTGCTACAACATTTCTAATTGTTCCCATGTTAAATTTCCTATGTCTTAATCAACTTGGAACACACTGTATATTATATATTAAGGATTAAGGATATTTACTACATGATTTTACAATCATAACATATTATTTAATATGGCAGTTACCTACTGGTAGGTAATATTGACAATGAGTACATTTTTCATGTCCAGAATGTAATTGAAGAGCAGTAGACCGTAACGTTAACATTGAACTAGAAATTGTATTGATGTAATTCATTCATAAGTTCAGATGAATATTGTTGTCTTATGTCCGCTATTATAAAGGAGTTCGCAGAGCTAGCTTGCAAGCACTCTCAAATGAGATATCAAACTTATAGGACAGTTATTTTAGAGTTTGTTGAAGACTTTGGACTTTGACAATTTTCGCGCACGCGTTGTAGACAGGGGCGCCGACTACATGGGGCTTAAGGGGCAATATTACCGTCCGGGGGGGGGGGGGGGGGGGCTGAACCCTTCCAATAAATGTATGCCTTCTACCTGTGTAGTTGACTATAATAAAAGTATATGAAAAGCATACGTCATCATCAACCAGAACCTACAATACAGTTGATTCAGTATTGTCGTGCCAAACTATTTACATGATATTATTATTTTATCTTATATAATGGAGGAGGGAGTCCAAAAAAATTGGGCCCACCCAATATTTTTACAAGTTATAGGTAAACACCAACGGTATTAAAACAGTGGTGATATTATGAAAATTATTTTGTTCGCCAAATGTGTTACAATTAGTTGAAGTGTCACTGCTCTAACTAAATTCCATAGCTAATCCATAGATACTAGTACAGAATTAATACCCCATTTGAGAGTGCTTGCAAGCTAGCTTTTGCAAGCTCCTTTATAATACCGGACATTATTATTTATTACATGAATCAGTTTTCATAGGAGTGTTGTCTAGCAATTTAGTTTTTATACACACTTGGTTTTGAGGGTTCCGTAGAGTAAATAATTCTTATAGTTTTGCTCTGGCCATCCGTCTGTCTAACAGTCTACATAAAAATATGAATATATGATCTGAAAGAAAGGATTTTTCTAAATTCAACCCCTACGGGTGTAAAAGTTTGTGTGGGTAAAAATATTTTTTTGGTCGGAATTACTTGAAACTTAGCATGAGTATATATTCTACAATACAAATGTATTTCAGTTAAAATTTGAATTTTAAATTCTAATAAAAATTATAAAAAAAAACTTTTTTAAAAATAATTTGCCTTTTAAAAACCGACTTAAAAGCAGTAAATAAAATTCAGTTAGACTCTTTTTGTACTAAATATTGTATTTTTTAAAAAGTTGATTTTGTTCATACTTTAAAAAATGCACTGTTTAACTATGATAGATACTATCTATTATGAAGTTATTTATGAGTTCATAAAATTAACTTTAAAAAAAAAAGTTGAACCGACTTCAAAAATAAAGCACTAAAAAGTATGAAATAATATTTAAAGAAAATTAATATCATCTACTAAATGCAATAGTTTTTAAGTAAATAGTTATTTACAATAAGATCAATTTATATATTCTTCTATTAATTAATTTTTAAATAATATTTTCTTTTCGATCTTAATGAAAATGAGTACTTAACATGTAAGGAATGTAAGGATTTATTTATAAAATATTAAAAGTTAACTACATAATCAAAATTACGATACATTTTTTGATGTCGGGGCGCAAATTTATATAAGTACTATTTTTTCTTTATTATTATAAAATTATGGTAATTTAATTAAAAATGTTTTGAGTGCGCGTGGTATTGATTAGATTTTAATTTCAGAAAAGATCACATGTACACATATTCCTCTCATCCTTTGGATAGTACGAAGAAGAAATTATTTTCACCCCATTTGTTTATGAACATATATGTAGATACCTTTTGAAATATTAAAAAGTAACGTCATTATTTTACTAAAATAAAAAGACATTTATAAAACATATATAGTATTCAAATCTTATAGCTTATATTATTACTTGATATGTTCACTTTCAACTAGTGTTACTTACTTATTGTGAGGAATAAGTTTGTTTTCTCAATTGATTTAATTAAAAAACGAATTTCGATTTTTTCGTTATAGGTACCTATAAATAATTACTATCTAAAATAACGTAAGTATTGATTTTCTTTGTAGATAATACAAAATATTGTTTTGCATTTGTGTAATTTGTCATTTATATTTATAGATCTATTGGTACTATACGTTAAACGTAGTATTGTTTTAAGAACGAAAACGATAGTTCCTTTTTTCTATAGTAAGTGTACTGTATCTATTGTATTTTAATTACGAAATTTACTTATTTTATAGTTATTATTATAACTTCTTTTCCGAAATTATATTGTAGAAATTTGCGCCCCGACATCAAAAAATGTATCGTAATTTTGATTATGTAGTTAACTTTTAATATTTTATAAATAAATCCTTACATTCCTTACATGTTAAGTACTCATTTTCATTAAGATCGAAAAGAAAATATTATTTAAAAATTAATTAATAGAAGAATATATAAATTGATCTTATTGTAAATAACTATTTACTTAAAAACTATTGCATTTAGTAGATGATATTAATTTTCTTTAAATATTATTTCATACTTTTTAGTGCTTTATTTTTGAAGTCGGTTCAACTTTTTTTTTTAAAGTTAATTTTATTTTTCATTTTTTAGTTACAAGGAACTACATTAGATAAAACCGTAATTGATCATGGCAAAAAAGTGTTTGCCAAAGGCCAAGCATATGTCTCTCTAATGTCCGGTATTATAAAGGAGTTCGCAAATTTGCTAGCTTGCAAGCACTCTCAAATAAGATATCAAACTTATATGACAGTTCTTTTGGAGTTTGTTGAAGACTTTGACAAATTTCGCGCACGCGTTGTAGTAGGTAAATACCAACGGTATTAAAACAGTGGTATTATTATGAAAATTATTTTGTACGGTGAAAGATGCCAACTGTGTTACAATTAGATTAAGTGTCACTGCTCTAAATTCCATAGCTAATCCATAGATACTAATACAGAATTAATACTCCATTTGAGAGTGCTTACAAGCTAGCAAATTTTGCGAACTCATTTATAATACCGGACATAAATCGGATAAAGAGTTTGAAAGGATTAGCGTTTTGTGACTTAGAGCTAAATAAATTTTTAAATAAACCACACGATGAAAAATCACTTTCCGAAATGCAAAGGTTAAGAGTTCTTTCATTAAATATAAAATAAAATTCAAAAAATATTTATATATATATAACTACTAAAACAAATATGAATAGACAAAGATTATTATAAAATTTATTATTAATTCTTTAAAACTGTATTTTACTAGATCTAAAACCTACCTGTCATATTTAATTTTAATTATTATTTATCATTATTTTAGTCATAATGTAATATATTCTTATTATGTATTGACTTAATCAATATAAAAGGATATAATATAATCCAAGAAATTAATAAAATTATTATAATTAATATACATTTAGACAATAATTATTAGAAAACGCGTAAATAAATAATCTCATATTCAAAAAAATAAAGAAACTGTCATTTGCCAAATACACAAGACACCTGTCAAAATTTAAATGTTATTTGTATTTATTATAATAATTACTCAACCGATTTTAATCGTTTGTACCTTGATTTAAAGATCTTACACTCCATATGTTATATCAGTAATAAAAATTCCACATTAGAAAGGTTTATCACTAAAAATTAGTAAGAGCTTTTGCTTTTTATTTTTCCATAGATAACTAGAAATGTAAAATCGCGGAATTTTTGAGGTGTTTCGTTGTATATCTTCCGACTATATCATTAGATCCTGACAAAATTTACAAAAGGACCACCTGGAGAGTATTCTCTTTCAAACCAACAAAAAATTATCAAAATCGGTCCACGTAATACGAAATTATTCGTGAACATCGCTAAAAAATGAACATATATATAAATATATATACATATATATATATATATATATATACGAGTTGAATTGAGAACCTCCTCCTTTTTTTTGAAGTCGGTTAAAAAATGGTTTTCACTTTGAATTGTAACTATATAGATTTTTTCCATTTTCTGAAACAATTATTATTAAATTGATAAATGCCTTATTTTTCTTAAATTTGCTGAGTCATTTTGACTTCTGAATCTTAAAATAACTTGCATCATAGACATAGAAAATGGACAGTGCATTCTGTATTAACACAATGGTGTAACATCTATTCAAAAAATGAGAGAGAGAGATGCAGTGTAGTTTGGAATATATCTATCTCTTTTTCTAAGAATCTGATGGGTAGCTTACTACAGTTCAGGGTAGTATTTCTGTCAGATATTTTGTGCAATAAGTTTTTTATTAGAAAAGTAAATAATATAAAGAATAAACATACTATAATGGTTCATATTTTATCTAGGAAATAAAAAAAAAAACATTAATTGATCTGATAGAAATTTGCAAAATTATGAACGGATATTCCGGGAAAATAACATTTTTTAACATAATTTTAATTTTTTTTTTTTGATATTAGGTTACATTACGAAGCTACGAAAAAAGAAGAACAAGATATTAAAATTGGGTCAAAAAATTCGGAACTTATATTATTTAGAAATCAATAATCGTTTTTTTTTTTAAATAAAATTTTTTTATAACGTTAATTATTTTTTGTTTTTTAACCTCTTTATATACATATATATCTATGGATATTTTTAATATTCTGGGACCAAGAATGAAATAGTTACACACCTGTTTAGAAAAAGGACAAATATATTCCAAACCTGTTTCTATCTCTTTCTTTTGACATGGCTCTGTTTTCGAGTCAGATGCGTGGTCCATTCTCTATGTCTATGACTTGCATCATAAAACTCAAGCACCTGTCTATAAACTTTAAATCAAGTTTCGTTCGACATAACAACAATTTGTAAAAATATAGCTGCATAATCCGTTCTAAGTGCATTGTCCCATTGCATTCTAGTGTTCACCACGCCTTTCAAAAATGCATTTGATAAAGGATATAAAAGCTCGATTGAATTTTGTTCTAGCATTCGATATTCGTTACTTGTAAAGTGATATTTGCCTGTAAAAACGTGAAATTTAAAAAATATTACAATGACTTTCAAGGTAGGTTTTTCTTTCCATATTATCATTTTTATCCTTATTAAATAGAAAATATTGTTGTGGATCTTGGCTTCTGGGTGTAAGCCGTGTCGGTTTGGTCGCAGAAGCCTCAAGACTTGTAGAAAACATTGTTTTTCATAATAATGTGTAATATTCAATTATTATTTACATAATGCAATGTTGTTAAGACATTTCAAGAAAAATTATATTATTAAATTTTTAATTTTTTCCACAAGACCGACTAAACTTTTTAAAAAAATTTTAACATAATTAATCTATTACAATCCACAAATCTTTAACTTAAAAATGATATCAAACTCATTTTCACAGCCAACTATTTTTTGGGAGCGGTGAGGAGGGGAGGGAGATAGTACGAACCTCAACAATTAAGCTGACCTAACATTACCTGATGTTCTTATCATAAAATTCAAAATTGACTTCATTTTTTTTTTAGTTTACTTAATATCGTATTATTTGTTAAAATAAAAAAATTAAATAGAATTACTATTTTTTTGTGAATTTGACTAGATTTGTGGTTACATTTTATAATTTGTTTGAGTCTTAATTAACAACAGTTTAAAAAAAAATAAACAATTATAAAAAAACTAAAATAGATTTTTTTTTAATTACATACACGTCGCTTCAAACCTGCCCAAAAAACAGAATTCAAATTTTTTAAAAGTAGTTATTGAGTATTATTGATTTTGATGGTTTTGAAATGGGACCGTCCTCAAGCCGGACCCAACCATCCGACCAAGTTTCAATAATATCGGTTTAGTGGTTCATGAGTTATGCGTGTGACAAGGATTCAGGGGACAGACGGACACACGGACACATAGACAGACAGACAGACACGGAACGAAAAGTGTTTGTCTTGACGTGAAACGAATAAATCAAATATAAAATTTTGAAATTAGAGAACTTTTTTTTTGTCTCAATCTGAAACGATCACATAGCTTCTCGTATCTTCGATATTGCGAGGAAGCAAAAACAAGTCGATGACGTCATACCTATGACTATAGATATGATGTATCATAAAAATTTAAATAGTAAAGTTATAAGAAATATAATTAACTAATAAATCTACTGGCAAAACGGAGAAACTGTGGTTTCTTAGTCACTTAAACTAAAAATATACACCTTAACCACAATAAACAATTTCACTCGACACGTGTTTCGACTTCACAAGAAGTCCTCGTCAGGAGCCTAATAGTTCCAGACAAACACGTGTCGAGTGACATTGTTTATTGTGGTTAAGGTGTATATTTTTAGTTTATTAAGTAACTAATAAATGTTCGTAAAATTCTTTTTTTTCGTAAAAATAGGCTGTAGAATCAATGATTTTTTGCTTTGACTGCTTTATATTGATCCTTTATAAATTACGTCTAATTGTAAGTTTAAAACGTGTCTTCAATCTATAATATGTTGTTTAACATCTTAACAAAAATACTTTGACATAATGACTACACTACTAAATTCTAAGTCGTTATTTAAGTAATGTTACTTAAATACATGTTGCCAATAAAATGCCTCAAGTTATATGAAAACAAGCACGCGATTATTTTTATTTACATATGTAATTTATAAAGATCAATAGCTTTTTAATATAACATTTATCGTTCGGAAAGTTTAAATGTACATCTAGAAAAAATGTATACCGGGTGTATTACATACTTTCTATTGCATTATTTCCAAAATAACGAATTTTCAGAAAAAATGTTTCATACAAAAGTTTCATAGTTTCAAGGGAGCTTAATATTGACATTATGAGGTGATTTTAGAAAGGTCATTTTGATGAGTTTTCAGGTTCAATTTTTCTTTTTCAAATCTAAACCTATATTGTTTGTTGCAGATTCCTAATTTAAGAGATAAAATAAACAACTTTTATTTGAAACATTTTTTTTTAAGAGAAATTTTCGGATTTTTCATAATTTTTTACTCAAAAATTACTAATTTTTAAAAATAATCGCAAGAGGTAAAAAGTGCTTAGATTTAAGTAAAGATTCTCACACAATTTTTTTTAAGTTTGTAATTCAATTATCTTTTTCAAAATTTCAAAAAAAAATTTTATAAAAAAGTTGCATAAAAAAATTAACAACAAATTTTAAAAATAATTCTCCAAGAATCCTTGCTTAGTTCTAAGTACTTTTTTAATTTTGCGATTTTTCTTAAAAGTTTATAGTTTTCGAGTAAAAAATTATGGAAAATCCGGAAATTTCTGTTTGGTTTTCTTTCTCCGTATCATAAAAAAAATGTTTTTAACACAAGTTGTTTATTTTATCTCTTAAATTAGGTATCTGCAACAAAAAACATAGATTTAGATTTGAAAAAGAAAAATTGAACCAGAAAACCCATCAAAGTTAGATTTCTAAGGTCACCCCATAATGTCAAAATTTAGCTTCCTTGAAACCATGAAACTTTTGTATGAAATATTTTTTTTCTGAAAATTCGCTATTTTGGAAGTAATCCACTGGAAAATCTTTAAAAAAAAATTCGGTACACGTTCGAAATTAAACCCACTGAAGAATTTTCGATTTTGATTTCTGGCGCCTTTAATATACGATATAGGATCAACTTGTCCATCCAGTGGCGCATCCTAGATGGGGGGGGGATTAGGGGTTAAATATATCTAATAATTTTATTCGAGTAAAAAAAGAACAAATTGAAATAATAATTAAATATCATTTAATAAAATTAATAAAAATTAAAAACTAGCGCATTGGACCCGGCGTTACCCGGGGATATAAATTTAATTAAACATAAAGTAATCATGCCCACTCAAAATGCTCACCCAACATGCTTACAATACACGGTTCACCGCGAATTGTTTTTTCCGGCTTCATGAAATTTACACAAAATGCACACCTAAACTTAACCTATTCATTAGTGAAAACCGGAATTAAATCCATTCAGTAGTTATTGAAAAAATTATATTTTCAAACTCCCAGGAAACACCAGGTCTTGTCTTAGAATTTATATGAAAACCAAAAATAAATAAACAGGTTAGCAATAATCATAATAATTAATTTCGATATTTGACCTTTCTTGAAAGTGAAATATTTCTTTGTTTCAATTTTCAATCAATTTATTTCAAAATATTTAATTGTTAGCATGTACCAAAAAGCATCTAATTGTTTGACAAAATATTTGAAAGAGACGTGATCATAATAACCTAAACTAATAAAATACTGAAACAGTAAATTATAGACTTCTTTATTCCATGGCTACTGTGTTTTTATATAAATGATAGTTGTATGCTCTGACATAATGGAAACAAAACACGACTTGCAAAAGATTATTTTTAGTCTTTTGATGTTAAACCTTAAATTTTCATAAAATATTACTAGCCACGATACTGCTCAGAAAAATTATCTAACTATTGATGAAAACCGCATTAAAATCGGTTCAATAATTCCCGAGTCTATAAGTTACATACAAACGAACATTAATTTATATACAGGGTGGGGCATTATTTCAGAACCATCGCATATTTGAAAAAAATGTTTCAACCAAAAAATGTTTGGTTGTGAGGGGGTAATCGAATTGTAATATTTATTTGCTATTTTAACGTAGCCTTCAAGGATATTTGAAGGTCAACATCATTTTTTTAAATAGGAACCTATAGTTTTTATTCAGTAATCTTATTCTACGTGAAAAAACACGAATCTTTCATGGAAAACTTTTTTTTGAACAACCCAAGCTTTCGAAGGTATCTAACAAAATAATTCGAGATTTTGAACTTTCAAGAATTTTTTACTCAGAAACCACAAACTTTAGAAAAAAAGTACGGGATGCACAAAATATTTATTTTGATCTAATAAAGCTTGGATAATTATTTAGAAAATTTAAAAAACTTTTTCTATTTATTTTATTTGAGCAAAAACAAAAAAAAGTACGAAATGTTAAAAAAATTCTAGAATAATTCTCTAAATTTCATTAGTCCAAAATAAACATTTTTTGTATTTTGTACTTTTTTCTAAAGTTTATGGTTTCTGAGTAAAAAATTTTTGAATACCTTGGAAAGCTTGGGTTGTTCAAAAAAAAGTTTTCAATGAAAGATTCGTATTTTTTCACGTAGAATAAGATTACTAAATAAAAACTATAGGTTCCTATTTAAAAAAATGATGTTGACCTTCAAATATCCTTGAAGGCCACGTTAAAATAGCAAATAAATATTACTATTCGATTACACCCTTACAACCAAACATTTTTTTCAAATATGCCATGGTTCTGAGATAATCAATTATAACACTTTAAATGCCCCATATGTAGATAGATAAACCATTTTTAATTTGATCTACAGCTAGTAATCCTGTTCGCCATCGCCACAGTCGCGTGCGCTCAATACTACCCCCATGCCGGTTACTACGGTCACAGCCCAACACTGACCTCCCAGTCCTCCAACATCCTCCGTAGCTACGGAAACCTCGGCCAAGTCGCCCACCAACAAAAGACCATCACCACCCCATACTCCAGCGTCACCAAGAGCGACGTCCGCGTATCAAACCCTGGTATCTACGCTCATGCCGCTTACGCTGCCCCAGCAACTTACGCTCACGCCGCCTACGCTGCCCCAGCTGCTTACGCACATGCCCCAGTTGTCAGAGCCGGACTTTTGGGAGTTGCTTACTCACCGGCAACTCATGTTTCTCGTATGAGCTACACAGCACCTTTGATCAACTACGGATGGTAAACACAGATGCACGACGGATTTTTATTTAAATTTTTGGGAATTGGAAGTTTTGTTAAAGTTTTTTCTTTTAAATTTATTTCTTGTCGGGTGAATTTGTCATACGAAGTAGTAAGTAAAAAAATTTAATACATGGATCGTTCTTAATCACTGATCTGGTATAACTATATACAGTATTGTGCAAATTAATGAAATCAGAGGCAATGATTATGGTAAAACCGTTTATTGCTTGTAAAATAATATTTTTACAAAATTATACAACTACCATTATGCTAATTAATAGGAAATATGTCCCCCTTTGGTTTTAATAACTGCTTTTACTCGTTTTGGCATCGACTCCACTAGTTTTTGACTGTTTTCAGATTTTTCCCGATTTTTGTAGTGCAGTCAGTGGCGTAGGAACGGGGGGGGGTTTTGGGGTCGAACCCCCCCCCCCGAAATATTTTATGTTTTTAAAATATATGAAATTATTATTACAATTTTGAATTGAATGACCTTTTTTGTGATTATAACCCCCCTCGAAATATTCAATGTTCTGAAAGTATGCGAAATAATTATAATAATTTTGAATTGAATGAATATATTGAAAAAAAAGGTCTTCAAATTTTAATTGTGTGACATTTTTTCTTTTTTTTTAGTCATAAGATTATAAATAAAATTTTAGATCATTTAATTAGAAATTGTAATAATAATTTCGCATATTTGGGGAGCCCCAAGCTTAAAGTTGTGAGGTGCTCAGTTCATTCTATAAGTCTATGATATAATCAGTCCAGCCATGTCAATGTTCTTAATATATAAGGAATAGATAGCAACAATGTTACCAACCCAACCGACAAGAAACAAAACAAAATCTATAAACTTATTTAATTGCAGATAATTTGCAGATACGACCTCATAGAAAATTTCAGAAAACTCTAATTCATAGTATTTCAAACTATGTGTTATATAAATGTAAAATTAATTTAATTTTATAAGTAATCTAAAATTAATGTTAATTTTAAATATTATATGAATTTTTTGTCTAAATTAAAAAAAAAAAATTTCAATTTTCAAATATTTAAATTATGTATGGTTTATTCATTTAAAAAATGTCATCATATATTTATATATTATGTATTTATTTAAACTCGACTTTTCTTTATTTGTAAGGATAGTTTCTGAAATGCTACGCTTTGAATCCTGTTTAAAATTATTATATTTGTATCGTTACAAATATGTCTTTTAACATACAGTATGTCTAATAAAATTATTATTATATAAATAATATGTAGAACAGAAAAGTATAATTTTATATATAAAATAATATAAAAAGTATAATTTTATATGTATTTCTTGCACAAAATATTTATTATATTGTTATTATAATACTTAAAACTTCACATATTATTGTTTAAAACGCTTGTTACAAATCTGTAATTAATTGTGTATACTTTGGCAAAATAATAAAATCATTTAAGAAAAATATTATTAATTATTTCTTTTATTTCAGATAAGTATCGTTAAATATTTAAGTACACCCAATTCTGCTTTTGGACGGTTAGATACGTACAGGCTATCGCTGTGTAAAAAAGATATGTTATAAATAAAAAAACTGGAGATTGATTCCAAAGACTCAAAAAAACGTAAAAATATATTTTTTCTACAACCGTTTAAAAAAAGTAGCGTTTTTCATTGACATGTAAAGTAGTACTTTTGCGCTCGCCGCGCATAAAAGTTACTTTTACGCACGGCGTTCGCAAAAGTGTTTACTGTTTTCATAGTAACACATACATTTTTACATTTTTTACGATTAATGAATTTTATAATATATATTTGTCTATCTAGAGTGTAAAATGATAATTTTTCGTACGAGTGTGAAAAACGCATTTTACACCCGAGATGCACACAATATTTTTTCTACAACCCTATTGATTATATAATATCAACAATAATATAATATAATAATTAATTTATATACTTTGTATTTTGCTATATTAATATTAAAATTCAACTCTAGTAAGCTTTGGACAAAATTTTTGACAGTTCTATTTTCATTCAAATGTGTTTCTTAATTTTTTATTCTATAATATAAGATGGATAAGTGGTGATAGTAAGAAAGAACATAAATGTGCACCACCAGAGATATCAGAAACTGCAAATTATGTAATTTTAAATATACTATCTACAAAATCTAAATTTATATATGAAAATTACACTTAATACCATGAATTGTGCCAAGAAAAAATATAGTGCTTAAATTTTAGTAATTTGTTTAATACTATAATACAATAGTATTTTTAAAATTCATTAATCGCAAAAAAAATATAAAATGTATGTATTACTATGAAAACAGTAAACACTTTTGCGCCCGGCGAGCGCAAAAGTACTACTTTACATACTGAAAGGTCAATGAAAAAGCTTACTTTTTTAAACGGTTGTAGAAAAATACTATTGTATTATTATAATATTAAACAAATTACCAAAATTTAAGCACTATATTAATTATTGTAATGAAAAAAATATTAATAAAATTAAATAAATTATAAACAATACAAAAAAAGTGTATGTAATTTCTTCTGTATCATGATATATAAAAAAGTCTTGTGTCGACCAGGGCAAATTTTTTTTGTATCTTCTATGAATTGACCAAAAAATAATAATTTTAGTTTTTATTTAAAAACAATTTTAATAATATGAATAATCTAGCTATCTATGAAAATAAAAGCATGTATAGAAATAATAATATCTAAAACATGTTAAACTGTTTATCCACGACTTATATAATACATATATTACATACGTAGTTTTTACTATGTACCTAATGCCATATATTAATCCCAAAGGTAATAATGACGAGAAAACGGTAAGTTAAGTTACAGTACATTTAAAATTTATTTTAAAACAGGGCTGGCCAACTTATGTTTTAGTATCGGGTATTTTAGAATGTCTGGAACTGGTTATTTTAATTGTTAAAACTATTTTCCTACCGAATCAAATGATTATATTAGAAATCTTCATTTGTGACAAGGGTTTAAAAATCCTATGAAAATTAGCTTAACCTTTTTGTGCTAATATTTATATTTAATGGTTGAGGGATGAAAGATTTATCAAAATCTGTTATTGGTACCTGTCATGTAAATCTTCAAATGGAACAATCAGAACCCAGCATTCGTTATGGTAACATAAATAGAAGAAATCAGGCTTATAACTCTTATTATAAATCTATTGGCGTTTTATTTATTGCTTTACGATTACACTACTTTACAACGTTTTTTACCCATGGATGAAACCAATGAAAATCGATAAAGTAAGTCACCCTTAGTTGAATATTGAAGTGGAAAAAAATGGGACGTCAAGTTTTTAAAATATTTATAATAATTATATTTCACATTTTTTACATATTTTAATCTTAAGACAATCAAAAGTGGCACAAATTACTTTTTCTTTCATATTGATTAGTGTCAGTTTCTCTTAAGGTATTCTAGCAGTAATCGACTAACATATTTTTATTCCAAAAACCTTGGTACTACTCTTCATAGGATGAAAACGTTCACCATGTTCATCGCCTACGCTTCCCAGGTTTTCAGGAAAAAAATCCAAGTGCGAGTGTAAAAAATGAATTTTTAACGAAATGTTGACACCCAATTTGTGGTAATTCTTCATTAAATTGGATACAATTTTTCCATAATTCTATTCTGTTATTGCCCAAGAAATTTGCCACTACCGCTTTAAAAGAATACCAAGCATCTTTTTTAACACTGGATAAGTGACGGTCAAATTTGTTATTTTTTTTATTTGGGGACCCACAAATATTCCTTTTTAGGGTTCCGAACAAACCGTATTAATCTCACTTTGTTGTCCGTCCGTCCGTCCGTCCTTTTCACTCAAAGCTAAATAGCTCGTAAACTATATAAGCTAGAAACTTGAAATTTTTACTGAACATGTAAAATGACACCCTCTAGTAAAATATGTACAAATTTATTGAATAAATAATTTTTCAGGGGGGGGAATAAGGAGCTAAATCTAGGTAAAAAAAATATTTTTATACCAAGGCATGTGGCACGTTAAAATGTGTAACCAAACAAGCGGAATTTGACCCTTTTTCTATTTATTTTCCTAAATCAAAAATTGTGCCTGTAGGGGGCTTTAAAGCAAATCCAAAAAAAAACAAAAAAATTGTATACCAACTCGTGTGGCATATCAAAATGTACATCACAATTAGTAGAATTTGACCATATTTTTCATTTTATTTCTAACTCAAAAATGGCGCCTGTAGAGGGTTAAAAGCAGTATTTTATTCTGCTATAGATCTCAATTAGTAGAACTTGACACTTTTTATATTTTAACTTTAACTTAAAAATGCACCTGTAAGTGGTTCTAAACATTTCACGTAGTACGTACTTCGGAACCCTTATGGCATACACTCGTGTATGTCTTGCCCGAATTATTTAATTTTAGCATCAGAGAGATTAGGAAAGATGGTTTTTAGGGTTGCTCTTATAGCGGCCATACCTGGTGCCAGTACCTTATGTCCCCACCATCAGTGCAACTATATCAGGGTGAGTCGTGGGTTGAGAAAAATATTTTAAGCAAAAAAGTTTATATGAACATGTGTCCGGAAATTCTTCGTAAGGGAGATACAGACCTTCGAAGATTTAACCTAAAATTAGTTTTTATTTAATTTCTAGAGAACCCATTATGCTACAGTTATGAAATTTGATACAGGCTTTGATATTAATTAATGTAATCGATTTCCAGTATCAAATAATAATTATTTAGACCAGGGGTGTATGGAGCCCGTGGACCCACCGATTTTTATCAAGTATTTTTTTGTTCTTGAATTTTTTCCTGAGTTAGGTTCTTGTAAAAGGTTATATGATACAAAATACACAAAAATATGTATTGTTTATTTATCATAAGATCAACCGTTTTCGAAAAATATCGAAAAAAAGAAAGTACTGCAGAATTTTACTTAATACGGATGCTTCAAATTACACAAAATAAATTTATATTCTTGTTCTATGATTACAAATAAGATGAAAAGTTAATATAAATATACCCCCAAAACTGCATTTTTAACAACAAACAGCCATTTATAATTTCGTTTTTTAATCAGTTTAGCAAAATACGTGTAACAGTAATACAACTGGCTCATGGTGGAAAGATTACAAGGTGAGCTCGATAAACAAATGACATCTACTATTGTGACGTCACGTGAAGTACTTTATGTGTCAGATGGAAAATTCGTGTATTGTTGTTGTGTAGAATTCGCTTTGATATATGGTGAAAAGTAAATAATATAGAATGCCGGGTGTTTATTGTGCAGTGGAAAATTATAAAACTTCAAGTTATCTTAATAAGAAAAAGGATTCTGAACATATTAAGTTTTTGTTAATTCCCAAAAATAGAGAAGAGCGTGAATTGTGGTTGAAAGCATGCGGGACTAAAAATATCAATAAGGTACTGTCACCAGTCTTAGATCATACCCTAGTGCTGGATTCTTGTTTAATTAAATGTACTAAATTAGAAATGTTTGTTGATATTTGATTACATACTGTCATTATTGAATCATAATCTATAAACACTTGACTCTAAAACAGCTTAATTTGATGACAATCGGCTAATTTAAAGTAATTATTAGTGTAATCTATTTATTAATTATTATATTATCATAGCATCTGCTTTACTTGCTATTAAAGCGTCCAAGACTTGTGCCAATACCTTATAAAGTCAAGCAGAGTTTGCTCGCTGAATTTTACTGACAAAGATTGGCGACTCAAATATATTATTTTGAATAATCCTGTCATCAAGAGGTTACTAAATCCAAATGCTTTGCTTTCAATAAAACTTTTAGATTTAGAAAAAGAGTTTTTTTAAATTAATAGTTAAGCATACGCTATGATTTCTTAAAAGTCAATGTAATAACATTAACATACCTGAAAAAGCTAAGCAATCATTTTTTAGATGCAGATTATATTTTAGATTACGTAAATTAAATAAGTAGCTAATGTATCATAAATCTCAAAAAAGAAAATTTATTAAAACTATAACATAAAAACAACACTTGTTCTTTTCATTTATATAAACGATTATCATTTTATTTTTCAGTTTGCACTGACAATTATGGTTACTTCATTAGTATCTAGTATAGGTTCTTCCTCTGGAGTTTTTATTACAAATTTAGATTCTTCTAAGCGGTTTCTATTACGTCTTCATTTGCTTCTTTTAAATCTACATCGATTTATAATATTTTAATTAAAACTAGAACATAAAATACCGGTATGGAGAACCATACATGACTTCCATGTTCTATAATATCTTTTTAAATAATTTTTAATATATGAAAAATTTAATAGGAATTTGTCAGATATAAAACTCACCTTTGTATAAAAAATATTAGTCCTATAATGCCCTAATGTTAAAAATATAATACATATTCGTAGAATAACTAATTTGACACTTTAATTTAGTTGCATTTGTTTCCAAGGCAACATGAATTCTGCAATTTCGATGACGTCACAACATTCAAGGTCAGAGCTGTCAATCTTACCTTGTATATTTGTATCATGCAACTGGCTATAACTCCATGATAATAAGTATTAGGAGGTATATTTATATTAACTTTTTATCTTATTTGTAATCATAGAACAAGAATATAAATTTATTTTGTGTAATTTGAAGCATCCGTATTAAGTAAAATTCTGCAGTACTTTCTTTTTTTCGATATTTTTCGAAAACGGTTGATCTTATGATAAATAAACAATACATATTTTTGTGTATTTTGTATCATATAACCTTTTACAAGAACCCAACTCAGGAAAAAATTCAAGAACAAAAAAATACTTGATAAAAATCGGTGGGTCCACGGGCTCCATACACCCCTGGTCTAAATTATTATTATTTGATACTGGAAATCGATTACATTAATTAATATCAAAGCCCGTATCAAATTTCATAACTGTAGCATAATGGGTTCTCTAGAAATTAAATAAAAACTAATTTTGGGTTAAATCTTCGAAGGTCTGTAGCTCCCTCACGAAGAATTTCCGGACACATGTTCATATAGACTTTTTTGCTTAAAATATTTTTCTCAATCCACGGTTCAAGTTTGTTCCACCTGATATGACTCACCCTGTATAGAAGCAGTGAGGAGAGAGGGTGTCGTGTGTGAGAGAGAGAGAGAGAGAGAGATATGTGTCCCTTGCTGAATAAAGATGGGTAGACTTGTCTTAAGAAATGTTGCTTCCTCGCAATATTGAAAATACGAGAAGCTTTGTGATCGTTTTAGATTGAAACAAACAAAATGTTCTCCGATTTCAAAATTTTAAATTGGTTTTTCCGTTTCAGGTTAAGACAAACACTTTTTGGTCCGTGTCTGTCTGTTTGTCCATCTGTGTTTGTGTTTGTCCTCTGAATCCTTGTCACACGCATAACTCATGAACCACTGAACCGATATTAATGAAACTTGGTTGGATGGTTGGGTCTGGCTAGAGGACGGTGGTCCCATTTCAAAATCATGTGTAAGAATACTGACAAAATTGAGTGATTGTTATGAAATATTTTTCTTCGTGCATTCATTACTTAAAATATGACAGTCTGACAGATCCACAATAAAATACGTTAAATAAAATTAGAAAAACAGTATAAAAATATATCATCCAAAATAAGACAATTTAAAAGCATTAAATAAAATTAGAACAATTTTTTGCCTCATTCTAAAACGATCACAAAGTTTCTCGTATCTTCGATATTGCGAGGAAGTAAAATCATTATTAAAATCAAACAATTTATGAAATAAATAAAAAGAAACATCTGCTAAGTAAATGTAAGTGCTTCCTCGTGCTAAATTCACCAAAGGTAGTTAATTATTGAACAATTTAAATAAAAACCGATAGTGTTTAGATAAATTGTCTGGAATTGGTTAACCATTTAATTTTTATACAATTTTTCAAAAAAATATTAGTTTGAAATTTTATTTAAAACGCACCTGATTATGTTTTTGTATATTTTTAATTTTTGGACAATTTCAATCTAAATATAAAATGCAAACGTCAAAATAACATTTAATATATCGAAGCAAATATCAATTTAGAAAAACAAAACACGAATTTTTCAAACAAATTGAGATATATCTTTGTAAGAGAATAATTTACAACAAATGTTGTAGATCCATATTATAGGAAATTTAATGCTCTACAAAAAATATTCTATAAAATTTTCACGTAACATGTGTCGTTCTTGAGATATATTGAAAAAATAAATATTTTGGGGTATCACCTCTCCCCCTTACACACGATTTTGATGATTTTGAAATGCGACCGTCCTCAAACCAAATCCAACCATCCGACCAAGTTTCAATAATATCGGTTCAGTGGTTCATGAGTTATGAGTGTGACAAGGATTCAGGCGACAGACGGACACACGGACAGACAGTCAGACACAGAGCGAAAAGTGTTTATCTTGACGTGAAACGGAAAGATCAATTTAAAATTTTGAAATCGGAGAACATTTTTTTTGTCTCATTCTAAAACGATCACAAAGCTTCTCGTATCTTCGATATTGCCAGGAAGCAAAATTCCAAAGGTCCATTAAATATCTTTTACTTGAAAACTGCTTCTTTTCTGTAGATGAATTTATGAATGTCTTTAATTACTTTCATAATATTTTGTAAATTTCTTATGCGTGACAATGTTACACATTATTTAATGCATCAAACTGCTTAGAAATAAATAAATAAATAAAGATAATAACAGAATAAAACATTGTCGAAACTAAAATTTAATTTGAAAAATTATAAAAAAAAAATGAACTAGAAATTCAATAACACTCCACACACTCTTACACACACACGCACACACATACACGCACGCATACACACATATACACAAATATATTTCAATATCAAAGCAGATTATGGACTTACGTAACAAACGTGTGTATAATAGAGTGCAAAATGTTTTGCTAAAAATCCGGTATCTCCGAATGTGTTCGACGTAATTGGGTCACTCGATCGGGGGTAGACTGCAATATGTGGGGGCACATGAACCACTATATAATCTCGTTGGTTCTTTGCTAAAATCATAACTCAAGTTGCTCGAGTTGCCTTTTACACACACACAACAATGTACAAGGTTAGTTCATTTTATTTATTTTTAATTAATTTGAAAATTAATTATTTTCTTTAAAAAAATTTTTTTTCGAATTGTTTGAACAGTGAATTTTTTTTTCATCTCAATTTTAATTGTTCTTGTTTATGGATATAAGTGGTGTCTTATTTGTATTTTTGTACAACAATAGTGAAGGATTAAAAGTTTAAATTTTTCATTATATGAAAAAAAACTTTTATTTTGTATTTTGATTGTTGGTTGTGGTATTATTTGTCAATTTTTTCAGTGTTGTAAATAATACCATGAGTAAGAAACCAATACGTATTTAAAATTTTTTTACAAAAAAAACTGTTTCCAAAACTAAATAAAATAATAAGGCCCAGAAATGTTTAAAACTGTGTATTTACAAAAATTTCAATTTACAAAAACAACATTACTATTTTATTAAAATTATAAATACTATATCGTGAAATAATAATATTTAGAAAAAATAATTTACTAATTGTTTATAAATAAAAAATTTAAAAAAAAACTATTTTTTTAAATAATTTGCTTTTTAAAAATCGAATAAAAAGCAGAAAATAAAATTCGGTTAGATTCTTTTCGTACAAAATATTGAATTTTTAAAAAAGTTCATACTAGAAGAGTTTTAAAATATGTCTTGTATGAACAAAATCAAGTTTTTTTAAAATGCGATATTTAGTACGAAAAGAGCCTAATCGAATTTTATTTTCTGCTTTTTAGTGTGATTTTTAAAAGGCAAATTATTTTTTAAAAAAGTGTTTTTTTTAATTTTTTTTTTTTTGTCTTTTTTATTTACATGAACTTTTTTGAATTTTGTCTGTGTATATCTATAACTTACATATAGATACAAAGAAAAAAATTCAAAAAAGTTCATGTAAATATACCTCCTGAATCTTTTGACCAACAAATAATCAACTTTAATTTCGTTTTTATGTCATTATGTAATGATCATTACAAATATATTTTTCACTGTAAATTAATTATCACGTATATATAATTAATATTTATTAATTTTAATAGACTTCGTTCTATTTCTTTCGTTGTCTAAAATCAAGAATAAAAAAATATTTGCAATTGACAGTAATGACAAAGTATTTATTTAGAAATATAACTTTGGAAATGGAATATTTCGGTTGTAACTTAACTCTCGCTGACACTGTATTTTCAAATTGTACTGGTATATATATTATCAGAAACATATAAATAAATACCGCGGGCAAATTTAATAATAACAATTAAGAAATAATTTAATTTTACCTGTTTGATGATATCAATTAATTAAATAAATTATCAAAAAAATAATTCAATTTTTTTCAGTTCGTAGTTTTGGCTTGCGTCGTGGCTGTTGCCAGCGCCGGATATTTGGGAGCCCCAGCTGTATCTTACGCCGCTGCCCCAGTAGCTCACTATGCTCACGCTGCTCCAGTAGCTTACGGCACACCAACCCTCACCTCCCAATCCTCCAACATCCTCCGTAGCTACGGAAACCTCGGCCAAGTCGCCCACCAACAAAAGACCATCACCACCCCATACTCCAGCGTCACCAAGAGCGACGTCCGCGTATCAAACCCAGGAGTCTACGCTCATGCCGCCTATGCTGCCCCAGTAGCTCATGCCGCCTATGCTGCCCCAATCGCTCATGCCGCCTATGCCGCTCCAGTAGCTCATGCCGCCTATGCTGCCCCAGTAGCTCACTACGCCCATGCCGCTCCAGTCGCCACTTACGCTCACGCTCCAGTCGTCGCTAAGACTTATGCCGCTGCTCCAGTTGCCGCCCATGGACTTCTTGGAGTTGCTTACTCCCCAGCCACCGCTGTATCCCATATGTCTTATGCCGCCCCATTGATCAACTACGGATGGTAAGAAGTTGTTGAAGATAACGATTTAGGATTTAACAAATGGAAGATTGATTTTCAAATTCTGTCTCTAAATTTTTCCACCTATACCCCCTCTTCATGAACTATTCCTACAGATGTATTATTTCCTTCCTTCTATCTTTCCCTACTTAAGTAATTTATTCAGATCTATTTTGTGTGCTGTGTGCCTGTTTATTTATTGTAAATTATTCAGTTCGGCTGTAAATAAACCCTTTTAATTATATTTTTCATGTTTTTCATTTTTTTTACACCTTTGCAGATTTTTAATAATTCTAAAAATAGTTTTATAATAACTTTATATGAGTATTGACGGCGGAAAAAATAAGTGAGTTTTGGGAATTATTATCACAAAAATTAATTGCTCGATTTCATACAAGTTTTTTTTATTCTAAAGGTATGTTTACAATTTTCTTTATAAATACATATCAATTGAGAGCGCTGCTGTAAAACATGTCCCTCGATGTGGTTCCCAGGATTACTGCCAGTCGGTTGATCTGAAACAGAAATTTCAATGATTTTCTTAAAAGTTAATGTACGATGGCTTTCGTTCCGTAAAATTTTTTGAAAAAAAAAAATATTTTTTTTATGAAATGGCGGCTGATTGAACAATATATTCATTTTTCAACCACAGTTTCCGACCCTTCTGGTTTGATAAAAAAAACTAACTGAGTAAAAAAAATCCTTTTCTAAGAAAATCATTGTTTCAAATCAACCAACTGCTAGTAATCTTGGGAACCGCATTGAGGGACATGTTTTACGCCAGCCACGACAGCAGCGCTTCCAGTTGATATATATTCATAAAAAAAATTGTAATCATACCTCAATATATATACTTTAGTATAAAATAAACCTGGATGAAATTGAACAAATAGTTTTTGAGATAATAATTCCCAAAATTCACTTATTTTTTCCGCCATCTACTCATATGTATGTATGCCCCCCTTAAATTGATAATGCGCTATTATATCATATAGAAAAGACGTAGGCAAAATCCAAATTACGGGACATGAATTTTTAATGCAAAATGAATTTTAAAAAAATAGTACAATCTTTTTACACTATGTATCTACTGTCAAATGGCATAATTTAACAAAAAGTATTTTAACAAATAATTTGAAGAGCTTATTATTCGGAAAGTATTTCACAATTTTTTTTTACAATTTAGCACTTTTAGTTTCTTCAGCTCAAATTTTTCGAATTTTGTCAGATATTTCATAAATTCTTAGATGGGTGAAAATTGTCAAGTAAAAAAACTTTTAACAAGTAATGTGAAACAAATAGAAGCAAATCAGATATCCCTAATATAGACTCTACATTTAGAAATGTTAGTTTCTAAAAAAAAAAATTAAATAATTAAAAAATAAGGAACAAAAATCCTGAAAAAACATTTTATTGTAGCGTACAAAATTTACAACGTAATAATCGACATGAAAAATGACTATGTAAACAAAGGATAAACAATTTTTATAGATATATGTTACATTAGGTACTGTATAAAATTGGTTAAAATATGATATGAAATAAAAAAGTGTAAATTAAAAATCTATAAAAAATAACCTTAATATTTTTTAACAAATCTGCAATTATTATAATTAGAGATTGGAAAAATGGTTTTTCAACTATTGCGAAAAATGCATTTATTGTAATTTTTATTACATATCTCCACCGTTTTCAAAAAACTGGTTTGATTGAACACATTGAAATCAACTATTTGCAACTACCTTTCCAACTATTTTTAAACTATTTGCGACACATTTTACTGCTTCGTTTGCACTTATTATTATTAAATCGTAAAAAAAACTATTTTCTGAAAAAAAATTCAACTAGTAACTATTTCATTGAAAAAACAACTATTTTTCCAATCTCCAATTATAGTAAAAATGAAAACAAAAATTGTGTTCAATAATCATCAATAAATGATACCCATAAGTTCATAATAAAATTATAGAAAATAACAGTTGTAAGGTTACAGTGTTATATAATAAAAAATATCGTATGTCAAACAATTAGACCAATGTCATTCGTATCTGAAATACAATTAATATATCTAGATACCTACGCTTATAAAAAAGAAACACGGCGAAAGTCTACTGGTACAGGCTAGACATAAAGGCGTTGCCGTGTATGTGCAATACTTTATTAAATCTCATTAATTTAAAAATAGGTAGAGTACAGAGTCGCATTAAAAAGACATTTAATTAAAATTTAAATTAATTTAAAAATTTCTTTTACACATAATTTTAAGATTTTAATACTTTATATTGAGTAAATTGTGTGTCCCCGGCGTAGTAGATGATGAAATCACATTCTTGCCCATAAATTAATTACTGGAAATATCCGCCATCTTGGATTTTGTGTTTTTGTCGATTTGAACGCGTATTTTGCATTTCTCGATAAAAAGGTTAGTAACAATTTTGTAGAGAATTTAATTATCTACAATCTTTATACAATCAATATTCTTGAAAAAACATTGTTTATTGCTAATAATAAGCAAAAAGTGTTAAAAATTAGAAGAGTGGCGAAATTTTTTCAACTTTTGTGCCATTTTTATTGAAAATAAGTGGCATATTTAAATGACAAAGTTGTAGAGGACTCAATTTTCAACAGCTTTTGTACAACCAAGTTTTTCGTACGACATGTAGATAACGGCCGAGAACGATATCGTTAAAATGACAAAGAAATTGTTCTCCGATTTCAAAATTTTAAATTGATCTTTCCGTTTCACGTAAGGCAAACAATTTTCGTTCCATGTCTGTCTGTCTGTCCCCTGAATCCTTGCCACACGCATAGCTCATGAACCACTGCACCGATATTAATGAAACTTGGTTGGATGGTTGGGTCTGGCTTGAGGACGATTCCATTTTAAAATTAGAAAAAAATCGTGTGTAAGGTGGAGGGGCGACATCCCAAAATATTAATAAACAAGATATCTCAAGAACGACACATTTACGTGAAAATTTTATAGAATCTTTTTTGTAGAGCATTCATTTTCCTATAGTATAGGTCTACAACGTTTGTTGTAAAATATTCCCTACAAATATTTATTTCAATTTGCTTTAAAAAATCGTCATTTGTTTTTTTTAAATTGATATTAACTTTGACATATTAAATGTCGACGTTTTTTACATTAATTTAGATTTAGATTTAAATTCTCAAAAATTTAAATATATACGAAAAGTAATCAGATTCGTCTTAAGAAAAATTTTGAACTAATATTTTTAAGTAAAATTGTATATAAATTAAATGGTTAACGAATGCCAGGCAATTTAGGCGAACGGATTATCCAGTCTAGCTCGCTTAGAAATGACAGTAACCGACCAATCGACGTTCTAGTGGCTAAAAATATTTTATTAAATTCTTTATATTTTTCTGAGAAAAAAAAGTGAAAAAACATTTATATACATAATATTTTTTTATGCGGTCCTTCAATAGGTACACACATTTTTTTGTGTAATAAATCTAAATGTGCATTAAAAAATCTGAAAAAAATGTAAGCTTCATTGGATTAAAATGAACATTTTTTGTCTCATAAACTTTTTTTTAAAATCAATAGTCTTGAAAATAAAAAATATTTTAACTTTAAAAATAGCGAAAAATTCGTATATTTGTGATTTTTTTTCTCGGAAACTAATAGTTCAATCAGAATAAATCAAAAATAAAAAGAATCAGCCAACTTTAAACTATAACTATATTTTTTTTTCATTTTGATCATTACTGTAATTAAATGTAAAAACTTCATTAGAGCCGAACTCACTCTTTGCGCCTTAAATTGATATCATGGCTGGCTACAACATTCATTTAATAATTGAAATATTTAAATACTGTGATGAAAGCTTCAATAAAAACACTTTAGAATATTTTTATTGCACATTTATTTGTCACAATTATTTTCTTTATTATTACATTCATCTACAAAAAATATTTTTGTTCTTGTTGCGGAAAGTTTCCTTGTACAGCTAAAACATGCTCTTGTTTGGATTTAGATTTAAAATGTTGTTCAGTTTGTAGATGTTCTGTTAGGTGTAACAATAAAGAAAATAATTGTGACAAATAAATGTGCAATAAAAATATTCTAAAATGTTTTTTTTTTCGCTATTTTTAAAGTTAAAATATTTTGTATCTTCAAAACTATTGATTGTAAAAAAAAGTTTATGAGACAAAAAATGTTCATTTTAATCCAATGAAGCTTACATATTTTTTCAGATTTTTTAATGCAGATTTAGATTTATTAAACAAAAAAATGTGTGTACCTATTGAAGGACCGCAAAAAAAAATATTATGTATATAAATGTTTTTTCTCAGAAAAATATAAAGAATTTAATAAAATCATTTTTAGCCACTAGAACGTCGATTGGTCGGTTAGTGTACTCAAAATAGCTGTAATCCGCTCGCCTAATATATCTGAACACTTCCTCGGTTTTTATTTAAATTGTTGAATAATTAACTACCTTTGGCGAATTTAGCACGAGGAAGCACTGTGCATTTACTTGGCAGCCTCCTTAATCACGTTAAAAGTTAAAACAAACTAGATTTCAACTGTCATCGTTCTAATTAAAAACTACTCAAGGCATTCAAAATTACCATAAAGATTTCATAAACATGGATTATAGGGCCTATTGAGTAATTTATTATATATATATGTATATATATCGCCTCTAGGGCTCAGTCGGTAATGTAATATGTATATCGATATATATTTCGGAACAAATTGAAAGATGAAGATAGAGTTATATGTCTTCATATCTGCTCTTCTTTCGTAGAGATTTTGTAAAAAGGCCCCACTTTGTTGGACGATTACTAAAGATTTTTAAAAGAAATTGTATAAAAGGTAAGCAATGTTTGGAAAACAGTTAGATTATCGTTAACCTCATCTTTTGTAAGAAATGGCTTTTAAAGTAAGTGAAGTGATTTTTTTAATATTTATAATTTTGTGTCATTAATGAGGTTGTATAGTAATTATGAATCAAGTGTTGGTATATATTAAAAAATTAATGAAAGCGTGTAAAAGTTTGTATTTGATGTATATAAAATTTAATAGTACATTGAGATCATGTTAGGCTTTTTTGGTTATTATTTGACTCTAGCACCTAAATTTTTCCGTCAAAAACATTTTTTAATTTTAATTTACTATTTATTTTTTTCAAATTTCGCGCTCAACTCCTAACTAGTATAGGTTTACATGAGCAACGTTGCCAAATAACTCTTATTCAATTTTAGTAATAATCATTTGTGATTCTGTTACCAAAAATTAATTATTACAAAAAAAAACAATGCGGTAAAAGTGTTTATTATTTTGTTGATATGACGGCAAGTTATATAAACTATTTATCGAAAGTTAAACTTGGTTAGAAAAGTATATTTTTCTATATAAAGCATCAACGCGCTTCGTTTCCCTATACTGACCATACTAAAATGACAGGGCCGTAACTAGAGGCTCGGGGACCCCGGGGCAAGAGGTGACCGAGGGGCCCCCAGATATGCAAAAAATAAAAATTGAAGACCTTTTTTTTGGATCATAGCTTACAAATTTTACATTTGTTACTAACTTACTGCCCCGGCGGTAGTTACGGCCCTGTAAAAAATGACAATTTTCAAAATTTTATATTTTCATAACGACGTGGTAAAAAAAAATTTCAATAACATTAATCTATCATATGAAACAATTATTAGAATTTATTATTGGATTTGGTCCATAGAACAACCTCCTTAAGTGTGTACTTACTTAAAACTTGTATAACATTTCCCAATTTTTCATCAATTTTAAGTACTTCAAATTTTTAAGTACTTTTTTAAGTTAAAAAAGTACTTAAAATTGACTACTGAAAATCGTATTTACACTTGCCAATTTACATTCAATTTATTGATCATAATAGATCATGTTTTATTTTTTGGTATTTTCTAGTAACTTGACATTTGCCAACTAACAATAAGATTTTTATAATATAAAATTACTGCTTTGCTAATGCTAATCTGTGCAAATTTTGTGTTAATCATTCATTTTTATTTCATACTTGTTCCGGATCGTAACTAGAGGCTCTTATAAAAGGCCTCTTATAAAAAAAAAATTGAACAATATTTTCATGTATAGTATGAATATTTTCGAAAAAAATGAGTTTTTTAATAAAAATGTGAAGACTTTCAAATTTTAATTATTAATATTTTTTGTACCTAAACAATGAAAATTACACCAGTAAATAATTTTTTTGAAAAAACAAACAATTTTTCATATCGAACTGCATTAAACTCGATTTATAGTGGAGTCATATTAACGAAAATTTTTGTACTTTGTTGAAAAACGACCATTTTACGGTTTTTCGTGTACATTTTTTTTTTAAATATCTCCAATTCTATTGGCCAGATTGCAAAAATAAAAAATGCATTTTCTTCATCATGAATTTCCCTATAAAACTAAATATTTAAAAATCTTTTCTCTTATTTAAAAAGTTGACGGGTGTCCATTATACCCCCCACTATTCCAAGTGGTTTACGGGCTATTTACAAATTTATAATTTTACCCTCATTTTCAAGGGTCGATTTCACCACCAAAACTTAAAAACGGGCACGTATAAAAAAATACGCGTCGTTAATTTTTACCCAAAGAACATTTTGACTAAGTTTCAATATAATCGGAGAGTGGCACCTGGGGATGTTCCCTTGTTAGTCTAAATCAGTATTGTATAATATAGTTATTTCTTATGATTTGTACGAACATAAAAATAAATAATTTACAAACAAAATCGTGGAAATACGAAATTTACTTTTTATTTTTTTATAATTTAAAAAACTTTAATCAAAAATTGAAAGAGTTTCAATTTGTTTCATACGATCCGAGGGCAAAAAACAAGCAAGTGTTCAATCATAATAAATTTAAAAAAAAAATTTATCAACAACAAAATATATCTGTATGGTATCAAGTATTTAAAATAGTAATAAATAATGGTTTTATTTATTCACAAAAATATTTCAAATTTCAATTTTTTTGTTATATTATAAAACAAAATTATCAATAAAATAAAATGAATAGTTGTCACATAAATAGAACAATATTTTAAAGAAAAAAATGGGAAATTAAAACCGACCTCAGTCATTCTGAAACACCTGATACTAAAAATAAACATTATAAAAACGTGATTTGTTCATATGTGGCCGCGGGCCGCACATAAGAGCGTCGCGGACCGCGGGTTGGCTAGCTCTGGTCTATTATTTACTAACGATGGTATTATTTGGGAGAAATTATAATTGACATACGGTTAAAATTTCATCATATTTATTGTTGATAATGTGTATACCATTTATAGCATAACACGTATGAAATAACAGTTTTGTATTTAATAAAAACTAATTTCTTTTTTGTTATTTTGATATGTATATCGAATCAGTGTATCTATGTTAATTATTTTATTATAAATTACAAACACCTGGCAATTTCAAAATATACGCGGGCGAAGCCGCAAGTAAGAGCTAATAAAAAAATAAAATACAGTAGAACATCATTACTATCCGTTTATCGCTATTGTACGACCCCTATTCCTAATATCACTATTGTTCAATTAGAGGGGTTTGCACAACAACGAATTAACTCCATTTTTAGGCCAAATAGAGTTAACAACCGTTTCTTGGGGAAAAAAATCATTCTTTCGTTTGGTTCAACAAAGAGTTACCTACCGTTGATAGTTCTCAAGGTATCCACTAGAATGAGTTAACTGCTTCATTCGCTTGGGTCAAAATGGAGTTAACTCCAGAAGCTGATTCTTTTTTTTGGGCTTAGAATTTAGTTAGTACACTCGTTACTGTGTTATTTCTTGAAATAAACCAATTTTCTTGAAAATTGTTCTTATTCAATGCTTCCTTACTTTAAAAAGAAAATAATTTTCAACTACATATTTGGGCCAAAAAGGAGTTAACTCCAGAATAAAATTGACTCTAGAATTGTGAATTTGACGAATTTCTCAATGGAATTTGGCCAAAACATGAAGTGGTAGGTGACAAATAATAATTTGACGAAGACAAAGGCGATTTAAATACATTCTCCATTTTTTAACAGTTTTTTCTATTTTCCCACAAATTATAAAAACTGAAGTTAACTCCTTGTTGCTGCAAACCTTTCAATTGTTTACCACTTTCTCTCGATTTTTTGTTAACCAAACATAGTTCGCCGCACCCCATTGTGGATTTAAATTAGGCGTGTACCGGAATTCATTATTTTATTCCGGTTCCGGCCGGAACTGGTAAATTCCGGTCTGATTTTGCCAGAATTTAAAAATTTTATTATTATTCTCTATTAAGAAATTCATAAATAATATACGTTATTTTTGTTAAAAAAAATCAAACATTTTTTAAACAAATTTTATTAGCAAAAATTTGAATGGAAACAATGTATATATTGTTTTAATTATTATTATTAATAAAAAATATATAATTTTTTGAAAAAAAATTCCGGTAATTCTGGTTCCGGCCGGAATTGAAAATTTCAGTTCCGGTACACCCCTAGTTTAAGTGACATAATTTTGGGCGAAATTTTATTGCAGTCGGTCTCATTTGAAATGTAAGTAGTTGTAGTTTTTGAAAATTACCCCAAGAATAGTGTGTTTACCATCTTAAATCTGATAAAACGATTTTACTGTAATATTGACTTATCTAACAAGTTATTCTATATTCGTTTTTTCCAATCGCTTCATAAACAATATTTGCTTCCTCGCCGTATCCAAAGAATATGGGAAGCTATTCTGAAAGTAGAAAACATTTTGTTCTCTGATTTAAAAATTTCCACTTGATCTTTCCGTTTCAAGCCAAGACAAAAACGCATGTCTTTGTCTGTCTTTTAAATTTTATTTAAAAAAATAAATAAAATATGATTTTAAATTTAAAATTTTCTCAACAAAAGTTGTTAATTTAAATATATTTTGTAAGATAAAGTACTAATGGATCATTTTATTTAAAATTTTTTTAATTATCCCCAATTGAACTTTTGCATTTTTGATATGTCGCGTATGACACTTTAAACTTAAAATTTAAATTTCATTAATATTTAACGAAACTAGAGTACTTTTAATAAAACCCTATTTGGTAACAAGTCGCCATATTTTCTAAACAATTGAAATTGTTTTTTACAAAAGTTTCTTACTTTTTTATATGATCTTTAAAATTATGCACTTTTGGATATACTAAAATATATACCAAGGGGGGGTTTTAAGGGGTTCAAAATATTTTCCTGAAATTCTTTAGGGGCGATTTAGTATACATATAGTAAAAATTTTATCATAAAACTTCAATAGTTTGAGCGTAAAACATATCTCGACACTCAGAACAGCTACCACGCGCGTTTTGGTCTCAAATTATAGATATCGAGGTACAAATAAAAATCAAAACATTTTACCAGTTTTATTTTGTGATAAATTTAATTTTATAAAAAAACAACAACAAATTAAATTTTGTATGTCCACGATAACACTTGTAAATATTAAATAATTAAATTGAAAAAAAAAATTCAGTATGTTAGAATATTCTCTACGTTTCTAATTTTTTGATAAAAAAATTTTAAATTGAATAAAAAAATAAAAAGTAAATTTCGTATTTCCACAATTTTGCTTGTAAATATTAAATGTTTTTATGTTCGTACAAATCATAAGAACTATATTATACATAACTAGTTTTATATAACCCCACTTCTACGTATTCACGTCAATGCCTCGACTGTGCATTCTGACCGTAACTTTTTTTAATCCATTTAAATTTTATTCCAGTTCGTCATCCTCGCTGGCTTCTTAGCCGTCGCCAACGCCGGACTTCTATCGGCTCCAGCATCCGTCTCCTACTCGTCCCAGTCAATTTCCCACGCTCATCCAGCACCTATTGCTTACGCCGCTGCACCAGCAATCAAGACCATCCACGCCGCTCCAGTTATCAACGCTTACCACGCCGCTCCAGCTATCAACGCCTACCACGCCGCTCCAGCTATCAGCACTGTACACTCTGTCCAGCACCATAACCCTATCGCTTATCACGCCGCTCCATCTATCGCTTACCACGCCGCTCCAGCTGTCAAGGCCTACCACGCCGCTCCAGCTGTCAGCACTGTACACTCTGTCCAGCACCATAACCCTATCGCCTATCACGCAGCTCCAGCTGTTAACGCCTACCACGCCGCTCCAGCTATCAGTACTGTCCAACACCATGCTCCTATCGCTTACGCCGCGCATGCTCCACATGCTGTCGCTTATTCTGCACCAGCTGTGAAGACCGTCGCCCATTCAGGATTGTTGGGAGTCGCTTATTCCCCAGCTGCAGCTGTTTCCCATGTATCTTATTCTGCACCAGCCATCAACTACGGATGGTAATTTGTTATTAGTTTCTAATGAAAAGTAATACCCTTAAATTTGTTTGTACTTTCTGATATTTTTCTATTCTGTTGTAATCTTTTTTTTAAGATAGATTTTACCGAATTTCTAGTCTTTTTTCTTCATGTACTTTTATTCAGGTTTTCTCTTCGATATTTATATCTATGTCTATTTCTGTAATTTAAATTATTTTTCAAAAATAAATATTTGAAAAAATGTGTGTTTTTATTATTTGCAAACTTACAGGCTTATTAGTCCAGGCTGTGGAGGCTAAAGCAGATTATTTTATTGTTAATCAAAGACAAGCATGATTCCATTATTAACAATTTAATAAAACAAAAACAATTGATGATATCCGGTCCCAATTTTCAGTGAATGTTCTGTACCACCAAATATTGATTTTTCAGAGGTATCAACTTAAAAAACATTAAACTTTATTAGTTATTACAGCTTTAAAAAAGTGTGTTTTCAGCCATTTTAATCAACGTAGCGGATAAACAAATTAATTTTTTTTTAAATGGAGGATGTAGGGAATTTTGTAACGAATAACTTTTATTTGAATTTTTTTTTGTATAATATTTATTTTTACCGCTATTTATAAAAATCAGAACCATGATTAACCCGTGTCGCGGACAACCAAAATCGGAGCAAACTTAGGGTATTATTCTACAACACTTTTGTAACGTATCCTGTAAGTATTAAAACTGTACGCAAAAATTTCTATTTTAGGTACTTTTCAGCCTAGCCAGCCTGGACTATAGAAGCACATTTAAACGATTATATTTTTCAATCATTTTAAAACTTTGTAGGTGGTGAGCATTTTTCCTGAGGAATCTAAAATATTATAAAAAATTGCAAAATTACAAAAAAAGTTCAGAAGTCAGTTTTTATCGGTAAATTTTATATTCATTTTCTATTCTTATATGTTTCAGGCACGTATTAAGAATTTTTCGAAGGGGTACTGATATTTTGTTGTTATTTAACTTTGATAATAATAAAACATAATATCCAATAACTGTATTTTAGTTTAATAAATCAGCTTTCTTATTGTATAAATTAAATATTTTTATAATTTTTTAATTTAAAAATATTATAAAGTCTGAAGAATTTGAAAAAAAATTTTCAAGTTTTTTTTACAAATTTCGTTATTAAGTTATTAAATTACACTATAAAATATTAATAACAATAATTATTATTTTATTTGTTATATTCATATAACTAAATAAACAAAGAACCCCGCAGTAAACTTATAGAAAATAGTTCCCTGTCAACTTGGTTGAAATTATAGTATGTTATACTTCATGCCAATTTGACTAAAAGTCTCCATGGGCAGAAAGTTAAAAAATCAATAGATTCGGAGTTACAGAGTCTGGAGTCATTAAAAAATCGATAAAATAAAAAGCTATTTTTGCGAACTTTATAGACTTATTCTGACTAGATTTTATGATTTTTTAAGCTGCTGATTATCAATATAATAATTCAATTATTTTGACCCCACTTTTTAATATTGGCCTTTTTGGCTATAGGGTCAATCCATATGAACTGGTCCAGCAATGGTTGCTCGATCATTCTAAAAAAAATTTATTTTTTGTGTGTAATTACCCTAACATGTTGGTAGTTCGAAACGACCATTATTTTAATTTTATTGTATTTTGTTTTTGCGTGACGGCCATATTTGTTCTACAGGTCGCAGCATTTTTTGTACTTTAAAGGGTTTGCGGAAATTAAACCATCTCAGCTTCTATCAAACCTTTCAACATCAGAGTAAAAGCAAATTATTCAGAATAAAACGGGCAACAAGATTACTTCTAAACATTTTCACCTAAATGTTATCCTAAAGGGTGAAATTTCAGCCTTAATTCTTAGTTCTATTTTTGAAAAAATTACATTTTCAAGGGGATGTTTTTGCAAGAAGGGGAAGAGTTAACAAGTCAAATTATTTTTTACAAACAGGTGGGTACTAGTTGTATTCACACACCAAAGTTAAACTCTGAGACTTGCCCCCCATTATTGCAAAAAATTCTCAAAATTTGAAAATTTGAGAAAATGGCACTTTTCAAAGCTAAATAACTCTGGTGGGGGACCAGATAAAAATCTGAAATTTTAGCCCATAATAGAACTACATAATGGTATTATGTACCAAAAATTTTGAGATTGAGATTTGACTACAAGCAGTGGTATTGCAACCACAAAAATGCATGTTTCAATGAGCGTATACATGTTATGATTTTGTTTCAATAATAATTAAAACATGTTATATCTTTGTTATGAGTTACTTTAAGATATTATATGTGTTATAAATTTTTAAAGCTGACCTAATTTTCTATCTAAAAATAAAATATATATAGGGTGTAACCTTTGAAAAACAAAAGTTGACATCATTCCCGGTTCAACCGGAAGTGACAGAAAATAAAAAATGAGATTTTAAAAACATTCAGAAAAAATACAAATTTTTTCTTCATTCAAGCATTCTTCTATTTCCAAGAAGAAAAAAGATAGTAATAGATATTATATTAATGTTGTCACTCTGTATTAACATATGAACTCCTATTGAATATTGTGGTTGCAATACCACTGCCTGTAGTTAAATCTCAATCTCAAAATTTTTGGTACATAATACCATTATGTAGTACTATTATGGGCTAAAATTTCAGGTTTTTATCTGGTCCCCCACCAGAGTTATTTAGCTTTGAAAAGTGCCATTTTCTCAAATTTTCAAATTTTGAGAATTTTTTGAAATAAAGGGGGGCAAGTCTCAGAGTTGAACTTTGGTGTGTGAATACAACTAGTACCCATCTATTTGTAAAAAATAATTTGACTTGTTAACTTTTCCCCTTCTTGCAAAAACATCCCCTTGAAAATGGGATTTTTTCAAAAATAGAACTAAGAATTAAGGCTGAAATTTCACCCTTTAGGATAACATTTAGGTGAAAATGTCTAGGAACAATCTTGTAGCCCGTTTTATTCTGAATAATTTGCTTTTACTCCGATGTTGAAAGGTTTGATAGAAGCTGAGATATTTTAATTTCCGCAAACCTTTTAAAGTACAAAAAATGCTGCGACCTGTAGAACAAATATGGCCGTCACGCGAAAACAAAAAACAATAAAATTAAAATAATGGTCGTTTCGAACTACCGACATGTTGGGGTAATTACACACAAAAAATCAATTTTTTTTAGAATGGCCAAGCAACCATTTAATTTAATTTTGGACCATTTCATATGGATTGACCCTATATTTTTGAGTTTTTCTATAGTTAATTCGATAAGAATATATATGTTTATAAAAAAAGTCATACAGTATTTGATGTTTATTGTATTGTTGACTAAGAATACGATAATTATTTTGACCCCACTATTGAATATTAGTCGTTTTTTAGCCATCGAATTAAATATAAATAAAATGGCCAAGTGCGTGTTGGGCACGCACATGATAGGTTTCCGTAGTAATTACGATTTATAAAAAAGAGTTATTTCAATTTTTTTTATATACTATTCTAGCTACAGTGTTCGTTATAATTTTCGTTGAAAGTACTAAAAGCTACATTCTGGATTTTTTTTAGATTTTTTGCATCGATATTGTGACTGAAGAGTTAAAATTAAAAGATCATATAACATTTTTTGTTGTATTTGTATATAGAGACCTATCTAAAGATACCCCACTCAATGGGGTAAGTGAAAAAAAAATTGTGTAAAATTTTCAGTCTATGGGAGGGAGTCCAAAATAATTTTGACAGTGTTCGTTATAATTTTCTGTGAAAGTACTAATTAAAAGCTACATTCTGATTTTTTTCAGATTTTTTTAATTGGTAGTTTAGAAATTAGGGGAGGGGATGCTCTGATAACGACATTTAAATGCAAATATATCGTGATTGAAGGGTTAAAATCAAAAGATCTTTTAACATTTTTTGTTGCATTTTAAGATACCTATCTAATGACATCCCACTCAATGGGGTAAGTGAAAAGAAAAATGTGAGTTCACTTTTCAGTCTATGGGAGGGGGTCCAAAATAATTTTGACAGTGTTCGTTATAATTTTCAGTGAAAGTACTAATTAAAAGCTATATTCTCGAATTTTTTCAGATTTTTTATTTTGATAGTTTAGAAAATAGAGGGGGGGGCGCTTTGATAACGACATTTAAATGCAAATATATCGTGACTGAAGAGTTAAAATCGTAATTTCTTTCAGAACATGGAAGTAATTAAAATAAATTGGTTAGTAATAATCGTGAATGAAATATAATTAATGAAATGAACCAAATAGTTGTAATATTTCTTTAAAAATTGGGTGATTGTTATAAATTTTTGTTTTCCGTGTACCATTAAGAACTCTTTGTTGTTATTCTTCTAATATCCACTCGTTTTTCCTTCATTTCACTACACCACTCTGTTGGGGCTGGTAATAAATTCCAACACAGTATTTTGGTTAATGTTTTTATTTCTTAGTGGACTGTATATTTATAATAAGATTTAACATATGATGATGACGAGATAATTAATTTGGAGTCTTTTCTTTTGATTTGTTTGACTTTTATTTCCAATATTTTTCTTGATGTTGAGTTTTTATTTATTTATAATTTCGATTGTTTTTTATATCAGACTACTACTTCAATTTCTATAATATGTTATCTTTAACACACTCATTGTATTATGAGCATCGAAAAGATAGAAAGGTAATTATAATTGTAATAAAAAATATATATACTATAAATAACGAAATGATTTATTTACATTCAAAGTGAATAAATTTACAATAAATATCAACATGCACACAGCAGCACACAAAACAGATCATGCCAGATAAATTAATTAAATAGAAACAGAAATAGATATAGAATTACAGTTGAACACGATTCTTAGAAGTAAATTACCATCCGTAGTTGATCAATGGGGCGTTGTAAGACATATGAGATACAGCGGTAGCTGGGGAGTAAGCAACTCCAAGAAGTCCATGGGCAGCGGTGTGGACAGCTGGAGCGGCATAGGCGGAATGAGCTACTGGAGCGGCATAGGCGGCATGAGCTACTGGAGCGGCATGGGCGTAGTGGGCTACAGCTGGTGCAGCATAGGCAGCATGAGCTACTGGAGCGGCATAGGCGGCATGAGCTACTGGGGCAGCATAGGCGGCATGGGCTACTGGAGCGGCATAGGCGGCATGAGCTACTGGGGCGGCATGGGCGTAGTGGGCTACAGCTGGGGCAGCATAAGCGGCATGAGTGTAGACTCCTGGGTTTGATACGCGGACGTCGCTCTTGCTAACGCTGGAGTATGGGGTGGTGATGGTCTTTTGTTGGTGGGCTACTTGGCCGAGGTTTCCGTAGCTACGGAGGATGTTGGAGGATTGGGAGGTGAGGGTTGGTGTGCCGTAAGCTACTGGAGCAGCGTGAGCGTAGTGAGCTACTGGGGCAGCGGCGTAGGATACAGCTGGGGCTCCCAAGTATCCGGCGCGGGCGACGGCAAGGACGCAAGCGAAAACAACGAACTGAAAATAAGAAATCAATTTTTAATAAATAAATTTAGGATTTAAATTGACGATTTGTAATGTAATTTATAGATAATAGAGAAAACTCAACTTTACGAAAAAAAAAGGTAATTTAAATTTTATTTTAAAAATGGTCTGGGTAAATTATTAAAATATGAACAAATTACAAACACATCTACTTTGGTTACAATTGTTTGAAATGTCAAAATATAATGTTGAACTGCAAATACATTTAGAAATTTAACGACCAAATAAAAAAATTATTATTATTTTTTTTGATAATCCATTTTGCATTTGAGGCGGTGAGTTTCAAAACTCGTTCATTCCATTAAAAAAAATCGAAATATCATTGGATTTTGAAAAAAAAATTGGCATTATTTCATATTGTAATATCAGTTTTGATATGACATTATGAAATAATGCCAAAAATTCTGATTTTTTTAAATGAAACGAACGAGTTTTGGAACTCACCGCCTCATTTAAAGTATTGAAAAAAAAATTAAATAAAGTTATACAATCTTAACAAATTAAAATCTCCCAATAAATGAGAAATAATAATAACATAAAACATTATTTTAAATATTATAAATTATACTGTCTCCACAAAATCACCGAAACTGAACTTAAATATTAAAACGCAAGTAACAAAAATTAAATCACACAACAAATAAATGTATACTCACTTTGCAAGCCATTTTGTGTGTGATTTCTGAAGTTACTTACTTCTGAATATACTCTAGAGAGATTTGACTGTTGATATATATACTGTTTTACCTACCCGGTGAAAAGGGAGTGCGGCATAGAGGAGGGGGTGCCCAAATCACAAAGTCTTGACCTTTCGGTACAATTAAATTACATATTGTCTCGACAATTATGCAACTGCTTCGTTGTAAATACATACATACTGTCTTTCTCTTTGGTTTCCAAAACGTGTACCTGTTATACGCGCGGAGAACATTTATAATAAATATAATAAACACATATTATATCTGTGTAAACTGCCGTGCTTAGGAAAAATTCAGTAAACTTCTTTTACTGCATTTTAGATGATTTTCTACATATTATTAGATATTGGAAAAATAGTTTTTCAACTATTGCGTAAAAATGCATTTATTGTAATTTTTATTACATATCTCCACAATTTTCAGAAAACTGGTTTGATTGAACACAATTTGAAATCAACTATTTACAACTACCTTTCCAACTATTTGCGACACTTTTTACTGCTTCGTTTGCACTAATTATTATTAAATCGTAAAAAAAAACTATTTATCAACTATTTTCCGAAAAAAAAATCAACTAGTAACTATTTCATTAAATATAACAACTATTTTTCAAATCTCTATCATATTAGTCATAAAATTAATTATTAAAAATGTTATTTCAATAGAATATTAATTGCTTCCTCGCAATATCGAATTGTGATCGTTTCAGATTGAGACAAAAAAATTGTTCTCCGATTTCAAAATTTTAAATTGATCTATCCGTTTCACGTCAAGACAAACACTTTTCGTTCCGTGTCTGTCTGTCTGTCCGTCCGTCCCCTGAATCCTTGTCACAATGAAACTTGGTTGGGTGGTTGAGTCTATCTTGATGACGGTCCCATTTCAAAATCATCAAAATCGTGTGTAAGGGGGAGAGGTGACATCTTAAAATATTTATTTTTTCAAGAAATCTAAAGAACGACACATTTTACCTGAAAATTTTATAGAATCTTTTTTGTAGAGCATTAAATTTTCTATAATAGATTTACAACGTTTGTTGTAAAATATATATTAAAAATATGTATCTCATTTTGCTTTAAAAATGCGTCATTTGTTTTTTTAAATTTTTTTCTATGACATGTTAAATGTCCTGTTGACGTTTTAAATGTCATTTTGACGTTTTAAATGTCATTTTATTCGAACTAATATTTTTTAGCAGACAATTTATCTAAACACTATCGGTTTTTCTTTAAATTGTTGAATAATTAACTAACTTTGGTGAATTTAGCACGAGGAAGCACTGTGCATTTACTTGGCAGATGTTTTTTAAGTTTATCGAAATATATCAAGTTAGTTACTTTTCCTGAATATAAAAGCAGTAAAGTAGCCTATTCAAATGTAAAGTTCAGACCACTTTTTTATTTTGTGGGCCTGTGTAATCGATTAAATATACCGGGTGTTCCAGACCACCCGTCCACTATGTTTTACGCCTAAACTATTGAAGATAGAGTTTTATGATAAAAAATTTACTATATACATATATCGACCCTAAAGAATTCCAGAAAAATATTTTCAACCCCTTTGAGGGGTACATGCCCGTTTCTCAGCAAAATCAAATGGAACGGTATATCCAAAAGTAGATAATTTTAAAGATCATAAAAAAGTAAGAAACTTTTGTAAAAAAATTTTTTCATACATTCAATATTTAGAAAATATGGCGACTGTTCCCAAATTTTAGGCTTTTACTAAAATTGCTCTAGTTTCGTGGGCCCTATCTATTAAACCCCTAAAAACTGGTCGACCGTACTCATCGTCCGAGCTTAGTCTGACTGAGTACTTCAAAGCAACCACAACGGTAGACGGTTGTTAAATCTACACCGATTATACAGCTGGCTCCAATACTATATGGGTTCCTAGTTTTCTACGGAACCCTAAAAAGTGAATATTCTAATATTTATATTATATTATTTTTTTTCCAGGTCTGCTTCAAAAAAAATAGCGGACAAGCGCGGCCAGCATACACAGAACGAACAACTATCTCAATGTAAGTAAACCTGCTTCAAACCAAGAAAATCTGCGTTTTGTATATAACGAAACTAATAATTTCTTGATACAAGAATATGATATTCTCAGCTCACTCAATAGTGTTTGTTTTGGAACAAGACTTAAATATTCTTAGGTTGAAATAATCACATGTTCTTCGTTTAAGTTAATATATAGCCTTACTTCAGGCAAGAATATAATTTCTTATTGTAAAAGAGTATTTACTTCATTTAAGAATATCTATTGTCTGTATGAAAAATTGAAAGTCTTGAATGAAGAGAAGACATTTTTCAATCAAGTAAAGGTTAATTTCATTTAACAAACATTTGTTTCTTTATAAAAGTATGATGTGCTTTAAAAAAACTAGTCCTTTGAAAAATATATTTTTATTGTGAAATAATGAGAATTCAATACAATGTAATACAACACAATTACATAAACAATATAATAATATTTACATATTAAAAAATAACATATATTATTTTGTGCATCTTTAAATTAAAATAATATAATTTTTAATGCCTAGAAAATGCTTTGTCTTATTATAATAGTGATTTTTCTTTACCTTAATTATGAAATTATGAAGAATCCAATAAATTATTATACGCTACTATTAAATACAACAATATAATACTATTTACATCTGAAAATAAAATAAATATTTTCTTTTTTTTATATCTTAAAAATAAAATTATATTTTTTAATGTCTATAAAATGCTCACTATTATTATAATATTGATATTTGTTTATCTTATTCATGAAATGATGAAAAATTCAATATAATTTTACACACTACTAGAATATACAACATAATACTATTTAAATATTAAAATAAAATATAAATATAAATATAAAATATAAAATATAAATATAATTATATTATTTTTTACATCTTAAAATAAAAATAATATAATTTTTGTACTTAAAATATACTCATTCTTATTATAATATTGATCTTTGTTTATTTTGATAGTGTGGATAATAACCTTTTAATTTAACCCTACAGTATCGTAAGAAATTTTATATTAACATTTTTTTTTATTAATTATAATAATTAAAGAATTAATTATTATTAAAATCAATGAAACCATTTGGTTGAATTTTTAATATATTTTTAAATTAACTATTAGGTACTACTATTTTCTAGGATGGAATACTAAATTAAAACCTTTGTTTTATCTTTTAATTAAGCTTATATATAAATGTTCATTAATACAATACAATTACAAAGGTAACGAATCACATTGATCAATGCGAATATTTTTTTTTAGTTCTAAAAACTTTATATACTTTGTATTGAGAGTTAAATTCAACAGTTTCTAAAAATAAACAATTTAAAGTGATTTTTTGTCATTTTTAGATCAATACTCGTATGAGCTTTAAGAATCTTATAAAAATTAAGATCATATTCATCAAATTTGTGTAATACCACCATGCCAATGTTATGTTTTTCACTTGGCAGATATTATAGCGTTTATCTGTCTCACTCTTTCACTTAACGATACATGTATTGTCCTCGTCTCACTCACAATATATTATGCAGCCACACTATTTTCACATTTATGTCTTTTACGTTGATTCAAATGTATCCCACTTCTGAATTGTAAAGTAAAAACAGACCTTGTAACTTTATATTCACTTTATTTATTATATTTCTTACAATTACTAATAATTTCACGTCTTAAAACAATCTAACATCTTTACTTCTTTCGTCTTGCGTCATCCATCTTACTTCTTCCTCTTCTGCTCTTGTGCTAAGAATAGTTGTTTCAACTTAAGAAATATTCTCTTGGATTGAAAGTATTATTTAAGAGTTTAAAATACTTCATCCAAGAATTGTCAATGTATCATGCTAAGACATTACTCTAGGATGAAGACAACAATTTCTCCATTTGAATAAATTTTTCTAAGAAAATATGTTTTCTTGGTTTGAGAAATCCTTTCTACCAGTGTATGCAAAAATAAAAACTGAAGACCTTTTTTTTTGGTCGCGTCAATTTCAATTCAGGTTAAGGGCCGCACCAAAGATACTCGCGGGCCGCGGGTTGGACAAGCTTGCTTTAGAATACGTACTATATCATCATAAAGCTTTTGAATAAAAAAAATGTCCACTATTTTGTGAACAAAAATAGTGAACATAATGTGAAAAAAGCGGACTGTCCACTCAAATAGTGAACACCTGGCAACCCTACTAATATTGCGAGAAAAGGGAAATTTTATTAGAACTGACCATATATAAATTTAAAATAGAATAGACTTCTTGCTACAAATTATTGACAATAAAAATAAAATGTGTTTGGTGATTTCAACGATGGATCAAGTGAGTAACCTTTATTCATTATTTCTGGTGGTATTATATTTTGATTTAAGATTTCATGGCTAGTTAAACAAAAGATCGACCATATTCAATGATATAATTTATTTGTTCAAAGAATTTCTAATAACAGGGTCATAGTGGTCTAGAATTGTCATATTAAGCGCCAAGATTAAATGACGTTTATTATTATTTAATAAGGTACGTGCCAGGTCTGTAACTAGAGGCTCGAGGGCCCCGATGCAACAAGTGACCAAGGGGCCCTCACCAGTGGCGTAGTAAAAAAAAATCGGGGGGGATAAGCTTGGGGGTTCCCAAAATATGCGAAATTATTATTATAATTTTGAATCGAATGACTTTTTTTATCATATAGTTAACAGTATTTAGTTTTATAACTAAAAAAAATAAAATAAAAAAGGTCATACAATTGAAAATTAATTAATAAGCAGTAACTGAAGACCTTTTTTTTTAGTCATAAGACAGTTAACAATATGATCAAAAAAAAAAAAAAGGTCATTCAATTCAAAACTATATATGATAATAATTTCGCATATTTTAAGAACATTGAATATTTCAGGGGGGGTTATGATCTAATATAATCCAATATAAATATTAAAAATTAAGACCTTTTTTTTCGTTGCTACCTCATTCTACAATTTTTGCATGTTACTAATTATTTTAATGATCTTTTGTTTGTTCCTCAATCTTACCGACCCCAATTTTTACTCTGCTGCGGCCCCTCCCCTATACTCGGGAGCCCCGGTGATAGTTACGGCCCTGGTACGTACCTAAATAAAAATTGGCTCTTGACCTAGGCTATACAAGAATATTTTTATATAAATAAAATTACATTATTATAAACAATTAAAAAATTTTCTCTACCTATATTCTTGATTTTAAATTTAATGAAAATAAGTTATAGGGTAAGTGCACCTATTTCTGCTATATTTAGAAATATTTTCATGTTTCTATCGTTCTGTAAAAAACAAGGAACCCTTATAGTTTCGCTCTGGCCATCAGTCTGTCTGTTTATATAAATTTTATACTGATTAAGATGAAATTTGATATACGAACGTAGATTGATAACCCAAAAACAGAGATTTAAAAATAAATGCTTTGGGCGATAAAAAAATATTAACATACGGGCGGCAAAAATATAAATCTGACACTGTCTAATCGCGATCGACTTGTTGGCCACACCTTGTTCAGACTCTAGAAGACAAAATGATGATATGATGCTATAAAATAACAATTCATAAATAACAACTACTTATGTATACAAACGATTTAACACTTTTTGTTGTACCAACATTGCGGTTTAGCATTGTTCAATGGCGTCGTTAAGGGGGGGTGGGGGAGACCGCCTCGGGTATCACCCTCAAAGAGATATAATATGTTAAAAAATAAAGCCTATTTACCTTATTAACTTCCCAGCTGGGAGTTATTGTAATCGGTCCGAAAATCAAAATCAAAAATTTCAACATATTTGTATGTTTTAAGGTCACTATAGTATATTTACACTATTTTCAGAAAGATGTCTGTGTGTGTGTGTGTATGTACGTACGTATGTGCGTGTCATTCTTTACGTTCACGAAATCTCGTAAATAAAAAATGCTATTGACTTCGTCGGGATACCAATCGAAGCGTCTTGACGTGATTATGAACTGAAATAAAAGATTTTTCGGAATTCAACCCCTAAGGGGGTAAAAAAAGGGTGTAAAGTTTTTTTTGGTCGGATTTACTTGAAATTTAGCATAAATATTCTACAATACAAATAATGAACAATGTATTTTAATATTTTTTTGTTATATGTTCCTAAACAGCCATAGAAGAGGTGAAAGGCGAAAACCACCCTCAAAAATTTGAATTTTAAATACTAATAAATAAGTCTACAATTCATATTGCCTTGGAAACAAATGCAATTAAATTTTAACTGTCAGATTAGTTATTATAAAAACAAATGTAATTTAATTTAAATTCTCAAATTAGTTATTCTAAAAATGTGTGTTATACACTGCTTGTCACAATTAGTGGGACACTTTTTCAATGTAACACAGTTTTGGTAAAAATTGTCATATTAATATGAAAATTCATAAAAATCATTAGTGTGGTGTTGTTTCAAAGTCCAAAGAGTAAAAACTTTGTGCGTGCATCGATAGCGGGTGTACAACTCTTGGAGGGGTGAAAAATGGAAAGTTACAATTTCAAGTATTGAAAAAAAAGTTTAAAAACTGTTTATTCCAAAATAATGATAAAATTCACAATAATTTTTATACGTAGAACTTAGTTGAACCCTGAAGGTATAAATTATTTTTTTAAATCAATATTTAATTCTATTTACCACCTGTTATCATCCCCTAAATTTAGGTTATTAGAAATATAGGAAAATATGAAAGAAATTTTAAAAATTTTCAAGGGTTGATAGAAATAATCACAATAAATATAAATTTACAACTTCAATAAAATCCAGTAATTTTCAACCACTTTTCTACCCTTTAATATTCAACCCCCTGTGTATTACAACTAATTCGAACAACGTAGGTAAAGATAAATTTTTGAAATTTACAAAATAGGTAGTAAACTGTTTATAAAACGGTACTGTATGTTAAAAAACACAAATATATTATAAGGGTAGGCATCAACCTTTAAATACTAAATCGCCCCAAATAGTAGGGTAGAATATTAAATTTAAGTGTGATTTTATAAGAAATCAATTAATGCTCTTATTTGAAGATTTTTGTGAAAATTTTGTGCACCACAATTCACCCCTACGGATGTAGCTACCCTAAATTTAAAAAATATAATTTTTTTTTAAAACATCGTATCTAAAAATTCAGTGGAATTCTTTTGTCATCCTTTCGTAATATAAAAGGTCGACATTTGATCTTCCTACACCGGTAAAATTAAAGCAATACACTATCAGGAACTACCCTTAAATTCTTATTTCTTAAAAATAAAATAAATTTTATTTCAATTAATATTGAAAATATAGGTATCTATGGAAATTAATGGACAATTTACGAGTTTTTCATAAGTTTGGCTCAAATTAATTCAATCATTCTAAGACGTTGAAATTTACTAAATGTGTAGTAAACTGTGTATACAACATAATTGTATGTTAAAAAACATAAATAAGTTATAAGGGTAGTCATCAACCCTTAAAAACTAAATCACCCCCGATAATAGGGTTGTAAATTGAATTCAATCGCGATTTTATGAAAAATCAATTAAAGCTGTTATTTAACAATTTTTTTGAAAATTTTGTGCACCACAATTCACCCCTACGGATATAGGTACCCTCAATTATAAAAAATATACACATTTTTTTAAATATGGTATCTAGACAGTCCGTGGTATTTTTGTTTCATCCTTTCGTAATATAAAAGTCCGACATTTGTTCTTTCGTTACCGGTAAAATTAAAACAATACATTATCAGAAACGTCTCAGAATGATTGAATTAACTTGAGCCAAACTTATGAAAAACTCGTAAATTGTCCATTAATTTCCATAGATACCTATATTTTCAATATTAATTGAAATAAAATTTATTTTATTTTTAAGAAATAAGAATTTAAGGGTAGTTCCTGATAGTGTATTGCTTTAATTTTACCGGTGTAGGAAGATCAAATGTCGGCCTTTTATATTACGAAAGGATGACAAAAAAATTCCACTGAATTTTTAGATACGATGTTTTAAAAAAAAATTATATTTTTTAAATTTAGGGTAGCTACATCCGTAGGGGTGAATTGTGGTGCACAAAATTTTCACAAAAATCTTTAAATAAGAGCATTAATTGATTTCTTATAAAATCACACTTAAATTTAATATTCTACCCTACTATTTGGGGCGGTTTAGTATTTAAGGGTTGATGCCTACCCTTATAATTTATTTGTGTTTTTTAACATACCATACCGTTTTATTTACAGTTTACTACCTATTTTGTAAATTTCAAAAATTTATCTTTACCTACGTTGTTCGAATTAATTGTAATACACAGGGGGTTGAATATTAAAGGGTAGAAAAGTGGTTGAAAATTACTGGATTTTATTGAAATTGTAAATTTATATTTATTGTGATTATTTCTATCAACCCTTGAAGATTTTTAAAATTTATTCCATATTTTCCTATATTTGTAATAACCTAAATTTAGGGGATGATAACAGGTGGTAAATAGAATTAAATATTGATTAAAAATAATAATTTATACCTTTAGGGTTCAAATAAGTTCTACGTATAAAAATTAATGTGAATTTTATCATTATCTTGGAATAAACAGTTTTTAAACTTTTTTTTCAATACTTGAAATTGTCACTTTCCATTTTTCACCCCTCCAAGGGTTGTACACCCGCTATCAATGCACGCACAAAGTTTTTACTCTTTGTGCTTTGAAACAACACCACACTAATGATTTTTATGAATTTTCATATTATAATGACAATTTTTACCAAAACTGTGTTACATTGAAAAAGTGTCCCACTAATTGTGACAAGCAGTGTATTATTGACATTAGGATATTAGAAAACTAATATTCATAATACAAAGGTGGGTTTTATTTCTGTCCAATTCTATTAAAATTTTCCATATACATATTAAAAAAGTATTCACATAAACTATACGGAAACAATAAATAATAATCAGTATTCAAGTATTTATAATCAACCGTGTTGGGAAGTTGATTGTGTGGACCTAAAGAGTCTAACTTCACCCCAAGCTAGTTTTTTTGTTATTTTAAGCTTCCATCGATAGTTTAGAAAATAGAAGGGAGCAGGGGACTTAAAAAAAATTGAGTACAATTTTCAGTCTATGGGAGGGGGTTCAAAATAATTTTGACAGTGTTCGTTATAATTTTCAGTGAAAGTAGATACTAATTAAAAGCTATATTCTCGAATTTTTTCAGATTTTTTTATTTTGATAGTTTAGAAAATAGAGGGAGGCACGCTCTGATAACGACATTTAAATGCAAATATATCGTGACTGAAGGGTTAAAAACAAAAGGTGACTTACATTTAAAAGACATTTTTCCTGTCGTTAAAAAATCACAGAGGTGTCACCAGTCTAATGTGTAAAAAATAAAACCTATTAACTTTTTTTGGGGGGAAGGGGGGTTACCCGGGGAGGAAATCGGGAGTGTTACTCCGCCACTGGCATTGTCTGAAAGGGCTACTAGATAGTAAATTAACAATGGCGGATGTCATGAGATAAGATACAGGCCAACATTCTGATAGAAAATATAATTGGCATCATGCTGATTCATATCGCGTTATGTCATTACTAAATGACTTGGTTAATTTCAAATAAGCGGTTATCGATTTTTTTTCTAGGTATCTTAAGAAATATTGCAAATTTGAAAGTAATAATTTAATACTTACTGTTACATGGTTGTTTTGTTTTTAATTAAGATTCCTTATTTCTATTATTAGTTCTAATGTAGATATAAATTTAATACTCTGTATACAGTGCGTTTACGATGAAAGGAACAAATTCGTTTAAAATTCAGGTAATTATTTTGTGGAAAAACGCTCGGACCCGTCGATTAGTATTTTTAGTTGCGGATTTTTTGACATAAGAAAATTGTATACAGGTGTCTCAGGAAAAACATATGCAGTAATCATTGATTTTTTTAAATGGAACATCCTATATATATTATACCTATATATTATACCATTTTTGAATTGTGCGATAAATTCTGAACACTTTTTGTACAGCATATCATATCTCTAAAATTAGTGGTTTTCGGAATAATGATGTTTGAAAATTGACATTTTGAAATACACACAAGTCAAATAAAATGTTTAAATTGAAAAAATAAACTTTAAACATTTTTTTTAAAGCCAACAAAAACATCCTGGTACCTATGGCAAAAAGAAAAAACATTGAACTTTTTTTTCCTTTTTTTTCCTTTTTTTTCTTTTTTTCTTCTTTTTTTCTTTTTTTTGCAATACCAGGATGTTTTTGTTAGCTTTAAAAAAAATGTTCAAAGTTTATTTTTTCAATTTAAACATTTTATTTGACTTGTGTGTATTTCAAAATGTCAATTTTCAAACATCATTATTCCGAAAACCACTAATTTTAGAGATATGATATGCTGTACAAAAAGTGTTCAGAATTTATCGCACAATTCAAAAATGGTATAATATATAGGGTGTTCCATTTAAAAAAATCAATGATTACTGCATATGTTTTTCCTGAGACACCCTGTATACAATTTTCTTATGTCAAAAAATCCGCAACTAAAAATACTAATCGACGGGTCCAAGCGTTTTTCCACAAAATAATTACCTGAATTTTAAACGAATTTGTTCCTTTCATCGTGAACGCACTGTATATTGCTTACTCGCAAAATCGAATATACAAGAATATTCTAATCAAATTAAAAATTTCCTATAAGTAAGTGACAAATGGAATAAATATTCACCTGGATAATTTTAGTGCCGATCGTTGGCTAATGATGTCCTTAATAAAATATTAAATGTGCAATGTTGTGGGCCCCCGGGAAATTCACAAAAAAAAAATAAAAACAAAAAAACTTGACAGCCGCTTATTTTGGATGTTATAACAATTGTAAATACATAAAATTTGATACCCATATAAAGTGGGAACAGACAATTTTACAATACACTGACTTGTGAGCGGTTTTTCAAGACGCGCGGCGAGAAGATTATTTAATTGCCAAATGCAGAGACATTTTTTTAGAATTTTTTAGTTTTCATAAAATTAATTTTTATGTGATTTACAATTAATGTCGCCATGTCAGATATCAGGACAAAGAATTTTACGACTTTTTAAATCAATTTAAACATCAAATCTAACATATTTGACAATTAAAGACAATTACAGGCGGTAGCATTTTTTTGGAATTTTTATTTCTTTTGTATTGTATCACAACTGTAAATACCTACAATTTGATACCCATATAAAGTGGGTGTAATGATTTTTACAATTGTTTTAACCGTTTAATTCTAGATAGTGACTATTGATGTCTGGCCGCTAGCTTCATATTATCTTGTTACCAATGAAACGCTGAAAAAACTGTCTTTCTTTTTTATATGAGGTAAAAAAAAATGATATTGGGCACAATAAAAAAGTTATTTAACAATTAAGTTCATAAGAAAAGTTAAATTTTCAAATTTTAGAAAATTGTGGGAAACCCTTAAGATTTAGAGAAAAATAATAACGATAAAAAATAATTTTCTTAATAAGAACTTTAAAATAAACAAAAGAAAATTGAAATCTGATAATTAGGAGCTGAGATACAGCCAATTTTAAAACAAGTTTCATTAATATCGGTTCAGTGGTTCATGTGTTATGCGTGTGAAAGGATTCAGAGGACAGACACACAGACAGACAGACACGGAACGAAAATTATTTGTTTTGACCTGAAACGAAAAGAACAATTTAAAATTTTGAAATCGAAGAACAATTTTTTGTCTTATTTTAAAACGATCACAAAGCTTCTCGTATCTTGGATATTGCGAGGAAACAAAATCCATTAGGGTCGAGCGGGGTAAATATGAAACACCAAAAAAATAGGGTAAAAGTGAAACAAACATGCAACTAAAAAACTAATTTTTTATAAGAGAATTATAAAAACTGACATCATCATTAAAGGTGATGTGTCACCCCTACAGATTTCCCTGTTAGTCGATGTCAAAACGTGTGAATTAAATTTTAATTCTTTGCACATAACTTTCTGTATAGCTCAGATATTAATTATAGATACAATTTCACATTGATATGCCACAAAAAAGATACATCAAAGTTGCCAAAGTAGCTTTTCTTTTAATTTTTCGATAAATATTTTCCATTAGAGGCCTGTTTCACTTTTTCCCAAATGAGGTTAAAAATGAAACACACTTTTTTGATTTTTAAAGTCCGTATTGTATCGTACAGTTCAAATGACGTAAGTATTTAAAATGGTTATTCATAAGCGCATCTAGTAGAAAAAATTTAAGTATGAATTTGTATCGTTAACTATCAAAAAACATGAAAGATTTGTATTTTGTTTCACTTTTACCCCAGTTGACCCTACACGAAAAGTATATCTAATACCATTTAAACGAGAAAAACATATTTCATAAACAACGTTTTTTTTCTTAGCTCAAGTACGATTTAGTAATTAAATTTCGTTCTAAATAATTCTTTTAATAATATCATTACACAGTAGTTTCTTAGAAAACGTCATACAATATAATTTCAGCATTGCTGAGTTATATAAAAATAATATTACCCGTTTTAAAACGCATTAGCAAATAACTTTGTAATACACGTATCAATTTTTCGCCAATGATAACCATAAAATATAATTACAATGCCTGATATGAAAATGAAATTGTGATCAAATTAAATCGTATTACCTAACAGTAAATTTCTTTATCGAGTTTGAAACCAAGTGTTATAATATTCACCTTTTAAGGATGTATGGCAGGTATCTAATATCAACGAGAAATTGTTGAAATTTGGAGAAGTTACTCCTTTATAAATCTTAAGTACCCACACAAAATTTCAAAAGGTTTTACAACATAGCACTATGGGCCAGGAGACCCTGTTCTATGGCCAAAAGTCCAGAAGTTATCCGATTTAATTAAAATTCATTTTATAAGGATTTTTTGGGACACTGATTTCAAATTTTTAATAAAAATTCAAAAATTCAAAATGGCGGATCCAATATGGCGACCAATATATTTCAAAAGTTATCCGATTTAAATAAAATTCATTTTATAAGGTTTTATTGCGACACTGATTTCAAATTTTTTATAAAAATTTAAAAATTCAAAATGGTGGATCCAATATGGCGACCAATATATTTCAAAAGTTATCCGATTTAAATAAAATTCATTTTATAAGGTTTTATTGGGACGCTGATTTCAATTTTATTATAAAAATTTAAAAATTCAAAATGGCGGATACAATATGGCGACCAACATATTTCAAAAGTTATCCAATTTAAATAAAACTAATTTTATTAGCACGCGGTGTAAACACATAACAATCTCAAGTAATTACCTTACAACAATCCACAACAAAGTTTCGCTCTAACACTATGAATGAAACTAAAAATAGCATAAACGCACCGGTCTTTAGGTGTTGAGTGTCGATTTTTTTTTTTATTGAAGACTGTTTTGTTCAAATTCACCTGTATAACTAAAGCAACTATGCAGATAAACATATCAAAAACCCACCCTCGACCACCTCCTTAGGGGTTGAATGTTGAAATTTTTATTTTAATTGAATATTATTATATTTTCTCTGAATTTACCTTAATATCGCAAAAAAGTATGTAGATAAATATATCAAAATTTTAAAAATTAAACACCAATAACCCCCCCCCCTCCCATTTTCGAAAATGCTATTTGTTTTCTACAATATGTGCAATGTTTTATTCGAGTGAATACAAACAAATTTTTTTCGTAATATAAACTTTTCCACCCCCTTGCACCCCTTAGGAGTTTAATTTTGGGAAATACTTAAATACTAGTTTCATTATTTGTATTCATTTTAAGTTTCAAGTAAATCCAACCAAAAAATATTTTCCCATACAAAATTTTACACCCCTTTTTACCCCCGTAGGGGTTGAATTTAGAAAAATATTTTCTTAATGGGTGCTTAGATCATAAAAGGAAGACACCCCTCAAATTTCACGATCCAGAGAAAGTGTGTACACTCGTAGTACTATATTCGTTTAGTAATTCGTTCATTGTAATGCGAAATAAATATGTACATATCATTCTTGTACGTTTAGAAGAGTTTCACAGTCAAGCAAATGAAAACGGGCAAAAAGGGGCAAATCTAGGCTGAAGTGCATATCCTAGAGAAGACATTTGTAAGTCTCATTACTTAATACAAGGCGGTATCTTTCGGTATTCGCAATCGATAGCAGGTGCTTTGCTGAAAAATCTTGTTTTTTTATACTAAAAATGTGGTTTTACTTCAGTAAAACTGAAAATAACGCATTTATGTGACATTTAAAATTATTTTTGAACTTCCACGAATGAAATAATCTAAATATACGGCTAGGAATTTATGACTTTACAATAAATATTACATTTTACAAGCGACAGTAACATACATTTTTTTATACATTTTTCAACTTTGCGCCCCTGTCATTTGAACAGGAATTGATTAATCGACATGTAATTATCATCATAACTACTTAAATTAATGCTGAATTCAGTGGTCTAATTCGTTTTCTCAAATTCGAAAGTAGACTTTTGGCCACAGAACAGGGTCTCCTGGCCCATAGTGCATAGTTTGAAAGTTATTTTTTTTTTAAATTAACATGGGCTCTTATGGCAGAATGGTGTATTTACGGTTAAAGTCCAATAAAACACATCGAGAAAAATCAGAAATTTTCACATGTCACTTACATATTTAGCAACAAGTTTCATAAAAAAAATTATACACATACAGAACTAAATTGTGAGAAAAAAAATTATTGGTGAAAAATATAAAAAAAAAATGGCGTACTGAAATGTAATGATTTGTTTTTATTACATATTATTTCATATATGTAAGCATATGAAGTACTAATATTGTTATTTTCATTACATTTGTATGATCCACATAATAATATGTTCTAAATATTGTTATTTAAAAATATTTTAATTTATGTCATTTATAACAATAAAATACTTCTTTTGTTTTTATATCTGACAGATTAAGTCAGAATAAAATTTTTTCGTATTATCAACACAAATATTAATTTTTTGGCTAAAATTCTAAAATAACAGTCAATAATGGGAAATAAGGTAACTACTGGCTCAAAAAATCTGAAAAAAAATTGGTAACGAGGCTTTGGTGGGACTACCAACAACAAATACTAAAGTCAACAATATAATTTTAAATTTTGGAATAATAGGGAGGGGCGTCAGAGAATTTTTTATTTTGATATCTAGGCAAGTGGGGTGTCAAAATGTAGATCTCAATTAGTAGAAATTTGACTCAAAAATGCATGGCTCCAAACATTCCACGTAGTACGAACTTTGACATACACTCGTGTATCTCTTGCCCGAATTATTTCTAATACGTACCGAAAAATTCAAAAAATTAAAGAAACTCAATTATTTCCTAAATAAAATTTTGGGGGGAAAAATTAACAGAACATAAATTTTAGATAAGAGTATTTTCTACAAATTTAATCTAAAAAAAATTTTTCTACTGCGCACCGTTTCAAAAATAATTCGAAAAATTCAAAAATTGACATCAGTAAAAATCCGTTTCCGGTTTGTGTGATGATTTAATCAAAAATGGGAGGTGAACATCTACAATGTACAGTATACAAGAATCTTAAGTTTAAATTTTTTTGTCTATAAGTCTCACGGTTTTGGCTGTAGAGCGTTCAAAGACACACACACACATACGTCATTGAGATAATGGTCGTACGTGATTCAGGGACCCTCAATACGTGTAATTCCGTTAAAATCTCGAGTTCGAATTTTTTCATGATCAATTATACTCGTACAGTACATTTCATAATTTCATGTATGTATAAAAAACATCTGCCAAGTAAATGCTCAGTGCTTCCTCGTGCTAAATTCACCTAAGGTAGTTAATTATTCAACAATTTAAATACAAACCGATAGTGTTTATATAAATTGCCTGGAATTGGTTAACTATTTAATTTTTATACAATTTTACTAAAAAATATTTGATCGAAATTTTTCTTAAAACGCACCTGAATATTTTTTCATATATTTTTAATTTTTTGACAATTTCAATCTAAATCTAAATTTATGCAAATGTCAAAATGACATTTAAAACGTCAAAATGACATTTTGAAACGCCAAAATGACATTTAAAATGCCAAAATGAAATTTAAAACGTCAAAATGTCATTTGAAACGCCACAATGACATTTAAAACATCAAAATGACATTTAATATACATACCTATCCAAGTAAATATTTAGAAAAACAAAACACGAATTTTTAAAATAAATTGAGATAAATCTTTGTAAGGAAATATATTACTACAAACGTTGTAGACCCATATTATAGGAAATTTAATGCTCTACAAAAAATATTCTATAAAATTTTCTCGTAACATGTGTTGTTCTTGAGATATCTTGAAAAAAAATATTTTAGGGTGTCATCCCTCCCCCTTACACACGATTTTGATGATTTTAAAATGGGACCTTCCCAAGCCAGACCCAACCATCCGACCAAGTTTCAATAATATCGGTTCAGTGGTTCATAAGTTTTGCGTGTGACAAGTGTTCAGGGGACAGACGGACACACGGACGGACAGACAGACATACACGGGACAAAAAGTGTTTGTCTTGACATGAAACGGAAAGATAAATTTAAAATTTTGAAATCGGAGAACATTTTTTTTGTCTCATTCTAAAACGATCACAAAGCTTCTCGTATCTTCGATATTACGTGGAAGCAAAAGTAAAAATCCGACAGTTTGTTTCTGAGATCTTTTTAGCTTCTACTTCACCGCAATAATAAAAACATTTAAATCATATACTCATTATTAAAGCCTTAAACCAATATTTATATATTATACGAATTTTCTTTAGCGAATATACATAACTTACACGGCTACGGCCTAGGGCACTTTGTTGTCATGTGTGCCAACTATACCACAATTAAGATTCTAATCCGTTTCGGTAACTGTTTGATACGCCCTATTCAGTTAGTGATTATGTTACATTATACAATGGTTACTTGATACACGTTGTCCAAACCATTGATTGCGAGAAATGATTGCAAATATCATATTATCTTGATATAATTTAGTACTACATGGGCTAAAAAGTATTTAGCCTAACAATGAAAGAACGATTTTTTTAATAAAAAAAAAACTTTTATTCTTCGACAATTTCACGAATTTTTCTAATGCTTTCTGGAGTAACTGCCTCATTTGACCTCATATGGTTACGACGAAACTAGCAAAGTGCCGATAAAATCAAACATGTTTTGGAATCCTTTCAATCAAAACTCGTGTGATTGTCAGTCTCGGCTAACGCCTCGACTAACAAACATTCACACTCGTGCGAAAAACTATCATTTTACACCCTAGATACACAAATAACTATTTAGCCTAAAAATATTTATAATTTTAGTGTTTAATCATATTTATAACATAAGTACACATAAAACTTTAAAAAGGGTGCATTTTATAATAAAATATTTTTTTTTTCGATTTTTTAATTTTTGACGTACCTATTGTTAAATGCAGGTCAATTTAACACATTTTTCTCTCTTTTCTACTCAATATGTCCAAAGCTTATTTTAGTAAAACCATTAAATAACTTTGCAAAAGCTTAGATGTAGATTTTGAACACAAATATATAGCCATACTTTCTCCGCGCTCTACCACGAAAACGGTTGTTTTAAAAAAAAATGGAGAGAACCTTTTTTCTTAAGAATTTAATAATACACCTGGTAAAATTCACTTTACCAGAGAAGTGGGCTATGATTAAAAAACATAATCAGATAGAAAAACAAAATATTTCTAATCACATCAATAAACGAAAAAATATAAAATAAAAAAAAAAAAAAAAAAAAAAAAAAATGAGTTCCATTCTGTGAAATTACCCGCAAATATGGGTAACTTTGTCTCCGGTAATTTTAAATAGCTAATATGATTTTCTGATTTCTGCGGAACGTTACTTTGATGAACAGCTGGAGATGTTAATGTGTTATTTTGATTAATTAGAACCTTTATTTTACTCATGATAGTAAAATACTGGTTCTCCACACTTTCTCGATCTGAAGACATTGAAACGTCAATTTCTTCAAGTTGTTCCTGAATTTGAAGAACACCATTTATATAATAACCCCCATTGACCTCCGAGTCATAGGAAGCGAGATATTCGCGAATTACCGTTTTTCGTCACGTTAGACCTTTAATATCTCGCAACGCCGACACGATATCATTGGGGACTTTTTACACGTTATTTATAACACTGTAACGAAGGTGTAAACAAAAATTCAGCTAACTGCTATTTTTTTCGCAGTTAAAATCTAAAATTACTGGACTAGCAGTCAATTTCAGTTTTCAGTTTCGAGAAAAACGCGTTCTAAGTTTACGTTTAGATGCTAAATATCAATGCTAAGTATCTTATTCAAACCGCTATAACTTTGTCAATTTTGGGGATTGGGGTATAGGTTTTGTATACATATTTTTGTAACCCTATTTATTAATAAACTTTAAAAAAATAAAATCGATATTTTAACATTTACGGACGAGAATACCCCCATAATACGAGAAAACGATTACTTGGACGACAAAAGATATTAGATCTTTGTTGTAGGTAATTATAACTATTTTAGTCATAGAACTAATAGATACAGAGATATTTACATAAAACTAATTATTAGCACCTTTTGTGGGCTGTAAAAAAGTATGCTCGGGATCGAGGCACGATACCTTTTTGGCGCCCCCGAAAAACATAAAGTAATATGTATAATATATAGAAAATCGTCGTCTTGGGGCATGGTAGACCCCCTTCCCCCCTCCTCGCTACGCCACTGGATCGAAGGGGACTTTAGGTATCTTATTTATAAAGACAAAATGTGTACACAAAAATTCAGCTCCCTGCGAATTTTTCCCCAGTGAAAACCTAATGTTCCTGGACTATATGACATTAGGACATTTGAAAACTAATATAATACATACATCTACAGGGTGGGGCATTTAAAGTGTTACAGTTGATTATCTCAGAACCATCGCATATTTGAAAATATTTCAACAAAAAATGTTTGGTTGTAACGGGGTAATCGAATAGTAATATTTATTTGCTATTTTAACGTGGCCTTCAAGGATATTTGAAGGTCAACATCATTTTTTTAAATAGGAACCTATAGTTTTTATTTAATAATCTTATTTTACGTGAAAAAATACGAATCTTTCATTGAAAACTTTTTTTTGGACAACCCAAGCTTTCCAAGGTATCTAACAAAATAATTCGAGATTTTGAATTTTCAAGAATTTTTTACTCAGAAACCATAAACTTAAGAAAAAAACTACAAGATACAAAAAATGTTTATTTTGGTCTAATGAAACTAGATTTTTTTTAACATTTCGTACTTTTTTTTGTTTTTGCTAAAATAAAATAAATAGAAAAAGTTTTTAAAAGTTTTTAAAATTTTTTAAATAATTATCCACGCGTTATTAAACCAAAATAAATATTTTGTGTATCATATACTTTTTTTTAAAAGTTTGTGGTTTCTGAGTAAAAAATTCTTGAAAGTTCAAAATCTCGAATTATTTTGTTAGATACCTTGGAAAGCTTGGGTTGTTCAAAAAAAAGTTTTCAATGAAAGATTCGTGTTTTTTCACGTAGAATAAGATTACTAAATAAAAACTATAGGTTCCTATTCAAAAAATGATGTTGACCTTCAAATATCCTTGAAGCCCACGTTAAAATAGCAAATAAATATTATTCGATTACCCCTTACAACCAAAAAATTTTTGGTTGAAATATTTTTTTCAAATATGCGATGGTTCTGAGATAATCAACTGTAACACTTTAAATGCCACACCCTGTATATACAAAAAAGAGTTTTATTTCTGACAAATCTCATTGAAATTTTTCATATTTTTATTAAAAATTATCTAAAAAGATGTTAAAGAACATGGAAGTCATGTTTGGTTCTTCATACCGATATTTTGGTCTTTAAATGTTCCTTAAATACTAATATAAAGAATTGAACTGTATAAACAGATCAGAGGTAATCAATTTATTTATTTATGTTGGCTTCCAGAGCACCGTGCAAAACCTATAGGGTACATCCCATTGATCTAGAATCTTGTGAAATTTGGCACGAAGGAAGGTTTAATAGCACAAGTAAAAGAAAAAATCCGAAAAATTTTAATTCAAAGACGGGGTCCATTGTCTACAATTAATTATTGTCAATTATTATATTTTATATAACGTTACGGAACCCTCAGGGCTCGAATTCCACTCGCACCTGTCCGTCTTTTTACTTTCTTATACCATGTATATGAAATATACATATAGTAGAAGTAAGTATTGTGAAGCCGATTTTTTTCGAAATCCGGATTTTGATGGAATTATCCATTTTGACCTTCCCTGAATCCATTCTGACTATTTTCGCCATGATGTCTGTGTGTTCGTCTGTCGGTCGGTCTGTCTGTAAGCGCTGTAACTCAAATACGACACATCGTAGAAGGGTGATATTTTATATTTAAGATTAATTTTTGTCTGGGAAGAAAACTTCCTATTTTTGAAAACGATCTTTCAGCCGGATACGGATGTTTACCTACGTCGATTTTTGAATTTTTCGAATTACTCTGAAACATTGTGAAATAGAGAAAAATTGTTAAGTTAAAAATTGTAGGTAATATCATTATTTATAATTTATGTCCTATTCATTTTTTCGTAAAAACGAATTTTTTAAGAAATTTTTTTTTATTATAATTCAAATGGTTCATAACAGAGAAGAAATATGTGCCATGAGTGTCATGGGACTTTCTTATACGTATTATAGAGATTGAACAGTATGTATATTTCATATACATGGTATAAGAAAATGTATGGGGAATAAATTATAGATAATAACATACTGGACATTTTTTATCTAAAGCATTTTTTTCTTATTTCAAAAACAATTCGAAAATTCAAAAATTTAGAAGAGTAAACATCCGTTTTCAGTTATTACATTAAAAAAAATCACTTGTTATATAATGGAGAGAATAATATTACCTATATTATTCATTTTATTCTTTCATCAGAAATGTTTTAATAAAATTAGAATCACGTATACTATTCACTGTTAGGATTACGTATAAGAAAGTCCCGTGGTTCCCAAGGCAGATATTTTATTATCATTATTGCATTGATTTGCAAAATAATAAAGCAAAAGCAATTACTTTAGTATATAATTATAAAAAAATAATAAATATATATACATTAATATATAATTCATATCTGCTGCCCATTCTATGGGAATACTAAATAACATATATGACTACAGTTGATTCTAGAATGGTCTTATTATTTTGAACTATGATCTTGGGTGTTCCTTAATTACTGGCAACTATTTTAATTGAAATTAAATGCGTATTAGAATTTTGATGAAAATGAAAGTAAGAATAAAATAATGACTATATTTTATTTAACATTAATTTTAATATTTTTAGTGTTCCGTACCAAAATTACACTTATGTAATCAACACTGTGTCTGTCTGTCTGTCACAGCTACTGACCCAGAAAGCTGAGATTTGGTATAATTATAGTAAATGGTAGCCCAATAATAGACCTGAATTATACAAATACAATTTTAAGTTTTTGTCGCTTTTTTAGCGGGGTAAATGAGTTGCCAAAAAAAATTAAATCAATCGTATATCCTAAAAATATTTATCCCCTTTTGTCATATCTCTTAAAAGTGGGGGAAATCTGAAAAAAATATTATCAGCACTCACCAGAGCTGTTCCGAGTACAAACAAAAAGTACTCGAGTACTGAGTACAAGTACATTGCCTAAAATGTACTCGAGTACCAAGTACAAGTACACTACAAGAAGTACTCAAGTACAGAGTGGGGTGGCTAAGGGACCTAACTAAGAGTTGTGTTTATAATGAAACACGAAATTAATTATTTGCTTTAAGAATTACGAGTTTTTCAAAATTCTCGTCTGTGAGGGCATGGCGACGCGGATTGTTTAAAATCATCGCAAATAAAAACAAACGCTCTACTGCGGTTAATTATGGCAAGCACGTATTATATCCCTTAAATTTTTTTTTATATTCGGGTAGTCATCTAGCATTGAAAGATTGGTCATCTTGTCTTCAAGATAATGCAAAATCTCAAGTTCAATTTTGGATTAATTTTTATCTTGATACTGCGACTCTTTTTATTTTGTGATTTGGATCTGAAGAGTAGACGGTCCAGATGTATAATTTATGTAAAAATATCACCTGGGATTAAATAATGTATCAAACAAAAGTTTTACCTATGATCAGATTCTTTTTTTTTGTTAATTTTAATTTTGTCTATCGAACTGTTAGTTCATTTAGACAGCTGTTTTATGTTCTGTTTTAATTTTAATTTTATTTTTTTATTTTATGTTTTTGTTATTTGTTTGATTTTATTTATTTGGTTATTTGTTTATTTGTTTGTTTATTTACTTATTTATTTATTTATTTATTTATTTATTTATTTTAACAAAAATTATTATTATTAGGGTTCCGAAGAAACCCTATTAATATCGCTTTGTCGTCCGTCCGTATGTCCGTCCGTCCGTCCTTTTCACTCAAAGCTAAATAGCTCGTAAACTATATAAGCTAGAAACTTGAAATTTTTACTGAACATGTAAAATGACACCCTCTAGTAAAATATGTACAAATTTATTGAATAAATAATTTTTATAATAAGGAGCTAAAGCTAGGTAAAAAAATATTTTTTTTATACCAAGGCATGTGGCACGTTAAAATGTATAACCAAACAAGCGGAATTTGACCCTTTTTTTATTTTTTTTTCAAAATCAAAAATGGTGCCTGTAGGGGGCTTTAAAGCAAATTATTTTCATATTTAGGCATGTGATATGTCAAAATGTACATCTCAATTCGTAGAACATGACCATATTTTTTTTTCCAACTCAAAAATGGCACCTGTAGGGGGCTAAAAGTAGTGTTTTATTTTGTCCCCACCCCTCTATCTCTGTAACTACTGGCTCAAAAAAATCTGAAAAAAATTTGGTAACGAGGTTTTGGTGGGACTACCAACGATAAATACTAAAGTCAATAATATAATTTTAAATTTTGGAATAATAGGGAGGGGTGTAAGAGAATTTAAAATTTTTATTTTCATATCTAGGCATGTGATATGTCAAAATGTACATCTCAATTCGTAGAACATGACCATATTTTTTATTTTTTTTCTAACTCAAAAATGGCACCTGTAGGGGGCTAAAAGCAGTGTTTTATTTTGTCCCCCCCCCCCTCTATCTCTGTAACTACTGGCTCAAAAAATCTGAAAAAAAATTGGTAACGAGGCTTTGGTGGGACTACCAACGACAAACACTAAAGTCAACAAAATAATTTTAAATTTTGGAATTATAGGGAGGGGCGTCATAATTTTTTTTTTATATCTAGGCATGTGGTATGTCAAAATATAGATCTCAATTAGTAGAACTTGACACTTTTTTATATTTTAACTTTAACTTAAAAATGCACCTGTAAGTGGTTCCAAACATTTCACATAGTACGTACCTTGGAACCCTTAGGCATACACTCGTGTATGTATTGCCCGAATTATTTTTTATTGTTGTGTATTTTTTTTTATTATTACTTATTCTACCTATGCTACCCTACACACATAGATGGAATGGGATTAGCTTTGGGCCAATCAAAGCATTTGGGTTTATACGAACATGACGGCCAGGTTCATGGGTTTTCTGCTGGGTTTCACACATTAGGATGTCTAACTGAATCTCTCTAACGACGATGTGAAATTTAGAGTGTCAACTTGTTTTCTTTTAAGAAGTTTGCCAGCACTCGTATGTTTTTCATTTTATGGAAGATGGTGTTTATGTTGGCAGGGAGTTCAGTGTTGTTTTTTATGAATCCATTTATCATGTCTGTTCTCGATTTATCATATTTTGAACAATTAAATATAATATGGTTCAAATCCCCAATAGTACCTAATGTTATCGCAGTCACAGTAGGGGGTGTCTTTACATCCAATCAGATTCTTAAATGGGTCTTAATTCGCCACTGTGTACAGATACTTTTCGGCCACATGCATTTTACTGTTTCTTGGCGTTTATTTGACTTTAGATCAGTGGCGTAGTAAGAAAAATTTTCGGGGGGGGGGGGGGGTAAGTTTGATAATCCGAAAATAAAATAATAATAAATAAATTATTAGACATTTTTTTGGCCGAATAAGCAAAAATTTTATTTAATTATGACTTTTATGACTTAAAAAAAAAAAAAGGTCATTCAGTTCAAAATTTTTATACTTATTTCGCATATTTTAACAGCATTAAAAATTTCGGGGGGGGGGGGTTATTATCACAAAAACGTAATTTAATTCAAAATTGTTATACTAATTTCATATATTTTAAAATTTCGGGGGGGGTTTCGACCCCCCCCCCCCCCCGTTCCTACGCCACTGCTTTAGATTAATTTAGAATATTACAAACCAAAGATAAAAACGGGGGTAAACGTTAAAAATAATATAGAATAGTATTATTTATTATTATTATTATATTATTTATTATTATTATACCACGGAAATGTACTCGAGTACTTTTTCGCGGTTTAAAATGGGTTAAGTACAAGTACATTAAAAGTAAAGTACTCGTGGACTGAGTACCGAGTACACTAAAAGTACTTAGAGTACAGTACTCGAGTACCGCACAGCTCTGGCATTCACCTTACTTACGTTATTCTTAAATAATTCAACATTGTTATAAAATAATGTAACACATTTGAAGCTTGTTTTCTAACAGACGAATTATTATTAAATGTAGAAAGTGTTTCTTATCTTTGCTACAATATTAAATTAACTAAATTAACATAAACAAATAAATTGATTTTTCAATTATATCGTGAAGCTCGATTCGCAATTGACATATTTAGGGTTCCGAAGAAACCCTAAAGCTCACTTTGTCGACCGTCCGTCCATCCTTTTCAGTCAAAGCAAAATATCTCGTAACTATATACGCTGGAAACTTGAAATTTTGACTGAACATGTAAAATGATGCCCTCTAATAAAAGATGTACACATTTGAAAAAATAAGGTGGAGGGGAAGCTAGGAAGCTAAAGCTAGGTAAAAAAAAATTATACCAAGGTATGTGGCATGTCAAAACGTTTAACCAAACCAGTTGAATTTGACCCTCTTTCTTATTTTGGTCTCAATCAAAAATTGTGCCTGTAGGGGGCTTTAAGGCAAATTCAAAAAAAATCAAAAATTGTATAGCAAGGCGTGTGGGTTGTCAAAATGTAGATCTCAATTAGTAATTTTTCTAATTCAAAAATGGCGCCAGCAGGGGGCTCCAAGCAGTATTTTATTTTACCCCCCACCTCGGTAACTACTAGCTCAAAAAATTAAAAAAAATAGTAATGAATTTTTGGTGGGAGTTCCAAAGACAAATACTTAAGTTAACAATGTCATTTTAAATTTTCGAATAATCTAGGCATGTGGGGTATCGAAATGTAGATATCAATTAATAGAATATGACCTTATTTTTTTACTTTTTTTCTTTCTCAAAAATGGCGTTTGTAGCAGTAATTAATTTCCCCCCCCCCCTCTTCTAACTCGGTAACTACCGGCTCAAACAATCTGAAAAAAATTGGTAATGAGGCTTTGGTGGGACTACCAACGACAAATATTTTATTTTTTAACTTCCCAACTGGATGTTATTGTAATCGGTCCGAAAATCAAAATCAAAAATTTCAACATATTTGTATGATTCAAGGTCACTATAGTATATTTATGTCCGGTATTATAAAGGAGCTAGCAAACACTTTCAAATGAGATATCAAACTACATATATGACAGATCTCTTCCATAGCTAATCCATAGATACTAGTACAGAATTAATACCCCATTTGAAAGTGCTTGCTAGCTAGCTGCTTTATAATACCGGACATTACACTATTTTTAGAAAGATGTCTGTGTGTACGTACGTACGTATGTGCGTGTCATTTTTTACGTTTACGAAATCTCGCAAATGAAAAATGCTATTGACTTCGTTGGGGTGCCAATCAAAGCGTCTTGACGTAAATATGATCTGAAAGAAAGGATTTTTCGAAATTCAACCCCTACGGAGGTAAAAAGGGGTGTACAGTCCACGTAGTAGGTACGTACTTTGGAACCATTATGGGATACACTCGTTTATATCTTGACCGATTTAAAAAAAATTAAATACATGTGTTTAAATTTTAAAACAGTTCTTTTTTGTGTTTATAAACAATTTTTAGTTTGCACATATCATTTCATAACTTATTGTTAGAGTTATCTATAAATAGGTACAAGTAAATGTTACCAGAAATAAAATAGTGGCAGAATGTTAATTCTAGCTCTCAGGCCATTCAAGTAGGAGATAATCATGCATAAATGCTTGGAAATACTATTTATGGGAATCTGGTACAAATAAAATCCAACTTTATCCTTTAGTCATTTGATTTTTAGTATCAATTATAATCCATATCCATACTAATATTATAAATGCGAAAGTGTGTTTGTCTGTCTGTCTGTTTGTTACCTTTTCACGGCTAAACCGATCTTGATGAAATTTGACAGGGAGATTGATAGCATGCACTCTGAGAAAGGACATAGGCTACTTCGAATCCCGAAAAGCAACCCCTAAGGGGCTGCTGGTTTGTTTGCTAGATTCAATGCTGGTTTTCAAGCGTGTTTTGGCGCTGGATTGTTGTCATGGTTTCAATGTGTGTTGGTTTCACACGATACTTGATTTTGTAGATGGTTTTGATGCGTGCTAAGTGACAGTTCTAATATCAACATAATATTATAGTGGATATGGATTATGAAAATAAATATCGGTATGGAGAACCATACATGACTTCCATGTTCTTTCTATCTTTTTAAATAATTTTTAAATATAATTTTTTTTTTATATTTTAATTATATAACCTACTACTATGAATATGAATTTCGTAATACATAAAAACATATATACTTACGACGGTTACAGCAGTTATTGCCATTTGTACTTATATAAATACATATAATCTAATGTCCTAATGTCAAAAACATAAAACACATCCGTAGAACAACTAACTTGATAATTTGAATTTAGTCGCATTTGTTTCCATGGCAACATGAATTAATGACGTATTAATTAGTATTTAAAATTCAAATTTTAAATTTGTTTCTTACCCCTTTAATGGCTGTTTGGGCACGTACAAATAGTAAATGTCCCTTAGATTCAATTGAACTGCAAATGTACCAAATCTTATCAAAATTAGTGAAATAATACTCGCAATGTTCACTTTTTAGACGAAAAAAGTTACAAAATTTCGAATATTTCCAAAACTCCTAATCCGATTAACACCAAAATCAAAAGGTCTGAAGTACTCACTGAGACAAACATTTTCCCCAAAAATAATTCAGATCGGTGCATTTTTACAGTAGTTATCGTGAACGAAAAAAAAATCTACATCCTGACACACAGACACACGGACACACAGACACACGCACAGCCGCCATGCGGAAAATAACTTTTCTTTACGTTTTGAAGTTAGTAAAATGAGAATTTGTCATTTTCTCGGACACGATTTTTCGATGGTATTACAATACTTGCATTTCTTTCAGAACATGGAAGTAAAAAAATCCTTTGGGTGAACAATATATAATTAACAGGATCGATCTTATGAGGTATGTTTAATAATACTATGAATGGTTGTAATTAGTTTCATTCGATCCGGCGGAAAAAATATCATGGGGATGGGGGTTTCGAAATCCACGCGAGCGAAGCCGCGGGTAGCAGCTAGTATATAATATATGTACCATATCACAAAATTTACAAATTTAAAAACAACTTTGTAATATAACAAACATGACAAGATGAAAGTAAAGGTGTGTTGATTTTTGAAACAGACAAAGTTCATTTGAAAATTATAGGTATACAGTAATTTCCTAATAGCAGATGTATATCCAAAAATATTTATTACATTTGTATTAACATGAATGACCTCTTGAGCAACTAAAATGTTTAAAAAATCAAAACAATGATAAATATATATAGATAAGGTAATCAATACTTGAAATCTTTATTAAATTAATGCGATGATAAAACTATGTGATATATGAAACGAAACACTATTCACTTATTTAGGTCATTAACGCGCCGAGTAAAAAAATGATCTAAACAATTCTTGGAAGTAAACAAGATATTTCAGTGTTGAACGGATGTGATACATTTGTTTTATTATACATCAATCAACGGATTTTATTTCAGGGTCGACGGAAAATTTTTCTGACTAGGTGTAAACATGTTTTAGCAATATCGTGAGAACTGTGAACGCAAAATTTGAATTTGTGAATGTATTCTGGGAGATTTGAGAGTCTTTTGCCCGGTATTATAAAGAATTTGCTTGAGTGCAAATGCAAATTTGCTTCCAGCCCAGCTAACGTTATGAAATTGTTCGATATTTTAAAGCAGTGGTAATAAATGTATAATACACTTGGCAGTAGAGCTGGGCGCGTGAGTAATTTTTACTCACGATCACGCACGCTCACGAGAGGAAAATGTTTAGTCACGCCCGCTCACTCACAGTTAAAAAAAAGTATTCACGGTCACGCACGATCACGAATCCTATTTTTTTACTCACGCACGGCGAATCACGCTCGTGACACGACTTAATGTAATTGTTGTAAATTAAATTTTGAAATATTTTTTACGTGCAATATACTGTGTATATTTTATATTCATATTATTTCTTCTAAACTGCAATATATTTTTTAATCTTTTTCTGGTGTTCTGATATATGTAGTTGGCAATACTGACCATGTGAAAGTGCTTCTAAAAATGACATTGTTTTTTTATACTGTATTTTTTTATGTCAAAATTCGTTTTAAAACATTATTATATCTATGCATTATTAGTTCTGATTCAAAAAAAAAGATCAAATAAGTTTATAAAAGCAAGTCTGGCTGAGGGGCTACGCCCGATGGCCAATAATTTAAATTAAAAAAAAAAAAAGTTTATAAAAAAAAATTATCTTCAAAATATACTCACGGACTCACGCATGAGAAAAATGTACTCACGCGCACGGTTGTTTTAATTTGACTTACGGTCACGCACGCTCACAATTCAAGATTTGAAAATCGCTCACGCTCACGCGGGTCACGACCCGAAAAATTCACAGCCCGCGCCCAGCTCTACTTGACAGCACTTATTTTAAGTCACTGATTGTACTTATCTCGCTTGCGTCAAGGTTATCATATATACGATCGATTATATTCCCCACATCTGTGAGAGTGTTGTGATTTATATTTAATACCTAGCAGATAGCGTTACCTGGAAGCTAATTTGCTTTTGCACTCAAGCAAATTCTTACAATACTGGGTATTTATCAACGATTTGTAATGATACATTACGTATCTGAAACAGAAACTATTCCTACCGAAATCAATAGTTCAAGTATTAAGTTAGTATAATTCCGTTGAAAAATGCTCTTTACAAAATATTTGTCCGACTCACAGTTAGGAGATAAACAAAAAAACTAATTGTACCCTTATTTTCAAAATTACTCCAAAAATGCATCGTTCACAGTCACAAAAACTCAGTGTTAGTACTACGACACAAAAGATATAAAAGAAAGAATCGTCTTTGAAACAATGTAAAGCAGTTGCTATGATAATATTATAATAATTAATAAATAAATTATACTAATAATTAGTTTAAATGTCCACCATTTTGACACCTATTGGCCTCATGTCATCAAATCACGCTGTAAGGCAGTTAAATGTATATAGATTAATATTCAGAAATGGTAGTAATCAAATATCAACATATATTTCTAATTCAGTACATTTAATTTAAAAATAGTACCTTATATTTTTCATAATATATTTATATAAGAGTGTATATAAGCTATAATGATAAAAATTAATTATACCTGAATGAACAAAAGTTTTTTTTTAATCTAGGACACATGTCATATGTCATATACCTAATATGTCCAAATCAATACATGATATATTAAATCATTTCCTGCCAGTTTTGAAATAACAGTGAGATTTAATATTAGATAAACAACACTAGTTTACTATAGGTACCTATGTGATAACAATTGTTGGCCAAGGTTGAGTTTTTAATTCATAGGAATATTTGTTCAATATCAGCTACTGTGTGTCATAAACAACAACAAATAATAGCCCTTGAAATAATGGGTTAAACGCCCATAACAAATATTACACAGAAAAAATATTTTGTCTATGTGATAAAAAAATATGAAGAGTAAATAAAAAAACATCTTCCAAGTTATTTACTTGGAAGATGTTTGTATGCAGGCCCGGATTTAGAAATTTGCCGCCCCTAGGCAGTTGCGAAAATTGCCCCCCCCCCCCTCGAAACTAACAGTTTAAGTCATAGATGTCAAAATATAAAACTCAGGATCTTTTTTTTGGTTGCGTGAGTTTCAAATTTTATAAATTTTTATAGTTACATTAGGAAACATAAAAACTGAAGACCTTTTTTTTAGTCATGCTTGAGTTACATGTATAGAGAAATTATTGCTTATGGGTTGAAATTTTTACGTCTCGATTTTCGGATGGCAAACTCATCGATAATGGAATCAAAATCAAATTCAATTCCCACGAATATAACAAGTTTTCAAAGTTTCCACCAAAATTTGCCGCCCTTCAATTCTTGCCGCCCTAGGCAGCTGCCTACTCTGCCTGCATGGTAAATTCATCAAAGAGCCGGTAGTTAAACATTTTGGGCAGTGTTGCCAGTATGAACTCCCTAAAAAGTACGATAGGCTTACCAAAATGGTACGAAATTTGACAAAAAAAGTACGGTTTCAACTTTTTAAACTGTTGTGATTAAAGAACTTTTTTTGTCACATTTTGTCGCCTCCAACCCCTGATACTACAAATGTTAAAATTGTTAGAAATGTATTTTAATTATACCCTTTATTTTATTTTGTGTTAAAAAACAACAATTATCAAGTAATTAATGGACGCCCCTAGAACGCCTCTTATGTTTCGTTAAAAAACCGTCAATATTGAAAAGTAGATATAGACGAAAAAATTAAGGTACGTTTCGTTTTTACTTTAAATTTAATTGGTGTTATTCATAATAAACATTTTATTTTATAATTATTTTTTTTTACGTAGTGAAGTTGAAATCTTTGTGGGGAAAAAGGTACGGTCAGAGCTGAGGTACGATTTTGGTACGGTCGGATCATAAATAGTACGAAAACCGTACTAAAAAGTACGTTCTGGCAACACTGATTTTGGGTGCTCTTACATCGAATTGCAATAAAATCTAGATTTATCGAGGATTAGGCATGATGCCTAATTTTTAAAAACTATTTTATGATGATCATACGTGTCTCCTATTTCCAAAAAACGACAATAACATTAACAGTTTACCCACTCTAATAAACAAGAGATTGCAATTAAAAAAACAATGATATTTAAATTTTCGAATTAAAAATATAGTTTTTGCCAAGGAACATCAACGTTTAGCCAATGAATTGATTCATTTGTTACTCTTTGTCCACGAGTTAGGGGGGGGGGGGTAAGTGCCCCCCCCCCTGCCCATGTCTGGCTACGCCCACATGTTCACGTATATATTTATCACGTATATTATTATTTTTTTCTAAAGGTGAATAAAAAAAAATTGTATAGCAAGGCGTGTGGGGTGTCAAAATGTAGATCTTAATAGAATTTGACACTATTTTTAAATGGCGCCTGTAGGGGCTCCAAGTAGTATTTTATTTTGTCCCCCCTCTAGCTTGATAACTACTGGTTAAAAAAATCTGAAAAAAATAGTAACGAGGTTTTGGTGGAACTACCAACGACAAATACTAAAGTCAACAATATCATTTTAAATATTGTATTAATAAAGAGGGGAGTCATAGAATTTTTTATTTATATTTTCATATCAGGCATGTGGGGTGTCCAAATGCAGATCTTAATTAGTAGAATATGACCCTATTATTATTTTTTCTAAAACAAAAGGGGCTCCAAGCAGTAATTTATTTTATCCCCCCTCCCTCTAACTCGGTATTTACTGGCTCATAAAAACTGAAAAAAAAATTGGTAACGAGGCTTTGGTGAGATTACCAACGACAAATACTAAATTCAATAATATAATTTCAAATTTTGGAAAAATAGGGAGGAGCGTCATATAATTTTTTATTTTTATATCTAGACAAGTGGAGTGTCAAAGTGTAGGGGAAAGTCGGTTAATTAATTACTAGTTTTAGATTTAGACATATCATTTTTTATGAAATGAAACAGCAGTTTATAGATTTTGTTTTTATTAAGTAGTTATTAATCAACATAATTATTGTAAACTCGACAAAAATCAATTTTATTTCAAGATCAATATTTTCATTGTCAAACGTTTTTCTGACAAAATTATCCAGAAGTTATACAAAAAAAATTGTTAATAATTTTCTCTTGATAAAATGACCAAATGGCCCATATAGCTGTCAACGTTGAATTACAAATTTCGTTTATCCATCTAGATATGGAATATGAGTAGCAGGGATGCTTCCATGAGTATTCTAGATTTTTAGAAAGAGTTTAAGACACTTTAATACGCAGGTCTTTGAAAAATTGAAAAAACACGTGTATTTATATGGGAAAATCACCCCCCGTCTGGTAAAGGCCATTTTTCAAAATAGAGAGCTGAAACTTTTTCCACATTTTTTTTGAATTATTTGGAGCTGATTTGGGGGGCGGCTCGGTCAATATTCGTCCTAACCCCATATAAGGACCACCCTTATACACCCATGTATGCATGTCTTGACCGAATTTTTTAAATGTTTAAAACCTACACGCCACACCACTGTAGGGATGCATTTATTACACTATATATAAATATACATATTATTATAAAAATGATTTCAAGTACATCCACCTGCAAGGCGGCAATTACAATAAAAAAGTGGTCTGGGCTGAGCCGGTAAATAACGATGTCATGTGAAGAAATTCGCATCAGTTACGCCATCTCTAGTCAATAACCCAGACCTTCAACAACGTAAAAGGGAAAGTGACCCACAAATCATGCAAATTTGTACACGAATGCAGTCATTTGGGCAGCTACCCTTTACAATAGTTTAAAGTAGCGATTCTCAGCCCGTTGAGCGTGATAAAAAACGAGCATATCGAAAAATATCTGCCTTGGGAACCACGGGACTTTCTTATACCTAACCTAACCTGATAATTATTTAGACTGGTGATTGGGTTCCGTTTTATTAATACTTCTCTTAATACTTTGATATATTTTATTCACATAACTTTTCTTATTCAATTATCCTTTATTCACAACGTGCTACATTTTCTGTTACATTATTACATTCTCTTTCATAGACTACTTACTATATCTACTCACTCTTTACTTCACCCCTAGATCAGATACAAACACGCGATGCCAACCTTCAACATAACCTAACAGTGAATTTTATACGTGATTCTTTGTTTATTAAAACATTTCTAACAAACTAACAAGATAGAACAAAATGAATAATATAGGTAATATTATTCTCTCCATTATATAACAAGTGATTTTTTAAACGTAATAACTGAAAACGGATGTTTACTCTTGTAAATTTTTTGATTTTTGAATTATTATTGAAATAAAAAAAAATTGTTTTAGATAAAAAATGTCGAGTATGTTAATATCTATAATTTATTTCCCATACATTTTTTCCAACATTTATGATTTAGCCAGAAAGAATTTTTTTATGTAATTATTTAGATTCACCTACACAGTATTACTCTCAGTATTACGTATAAAAAAGTCCCATGGTACCTACGGCAAATGCACACACAGATATTACCTACATTTTTTAACTTGACCAATTTTCTCTATTTTGCACTGTTTCAGAGTAATTCGAAAAATTAAAAAATCGACGAAGGTAAACATCCGTATTCGGTTGAAAGATCGTTTTCAAAAATAGGACGTTTTCTTCCCAGACAAAAATTAATCTTAAATATAAAATATCAGCCTTCTACGATTTGTCGTATTTGAGTTACAGCGCTTACAGACAGACAGACAGACCGACAGACTGACACACAGACATCATGGCGAAAATAGTCAGAATGGATTCAGGGAAGGTCAAAATAGATAATTCCGTCAAAATCCGGAGTTCGAAAAAAATCGGCTTCACTATACTTACTTATACTAGTGTATATTTCATATACATGGTATAAGAAAGTAAAAAATGAGAAAAAATATTTAAATAGTTATTTGTGTATCTAGGGTGTAAAATGATAGTTTTTCGCACGAGTGGGAATTAAGGGTTCCCCACAATTTTCGAAAATCTGAAGATTTCACTTTTCTTACAAACTTTTTTTATTGTTCCCAATATCTTTTTTTTACTTCATATAAAAAAGACAGACATTTTTTTCTGCGTTCCATTGATAACAAGATAATACTGTTTTAATTAACAACTTCTTTGGAAATAGCGTGTTAAACTAAGAAAAATAGATTATTTTTTAATCATTCCCTGTCAAGTTTACCTGTATTGGTTTCTCGGATTCAAGATTTTGATGGAAATGTCCATTTATACCTTCCCTGAATCAATTCTGACTATTTTTATCATGTCTGTCTGTCTGTGTGTGTATCTGTTTGTCTGTAAACGCTGTAACTCAAAAATGACAGTACATAGAGGGGTAAAATTTTATATTTAGAATTTGTTTTAAGAAAGAAAACCTGATGTTTTTAAAACCGGAAACGGATGTTTAATCTTGTAATTTTTAATTATTCGAATTATTTCTGAAACGGTACATGTTGGAAGAAAATGTTTAAAGAAAAATTTGTTTAGAATATTATTATTTATAATTTGTTATAATTATTTTCTCCCAAAAAAAGTTTTTGAGGTTATATCGTTTTTTTTCAATTATATTTGAAATGGTTTAAAGCAGAAATAAATCATTGAGATAAAAGTTGTAGAGTACGTTATTTTCTATAGTTTATGTTCCATTAATTTTTTTGTATCTCTTACCAATTAAAAAAAAATCTTTTTAAATATATTTTTAATTTTTTTTCATTTTATTTGAACAAGTTCATGACAGAATGAAATGTTTATAACAAAAAATGTAGATTACGTTATTATCTATAGTTTATGTTCTATTAATTTTTTTATATCTGTCATCAGTAAGTCAAAATTATTTGTTTTATATTAGTAGATACACGTACATTTTTTTATTGTATAAGAAAGTTCAGTGATATCCATGACAGATTTTTCAATTTTTTAACTATGCCATATGAGAAAATTGATCCCAATATAAAATTTCATATGATAAAAGGTAAACTTGACATGGAATGATCCAAAAATAGTCTATTTTTTTTAGTTTAACACGCTTTTTCCAAAGAAGTTGTTAATTAAAACAGTATTATCTTGTTCTCAATGGAACGCAGAAAAAAATGTCTTTCTTTTTTATATGAGGTAAAAAAATGATATTGGGCACAATAAAAAAGTTATATAAAAATTAAGTTCGTAAGAAAAGTAAAATTTTCAGATTTTCGAAAATTGTGGGGAACCCTTAAGATTTAGAGAAAAATGAATAATGATAAAAAATAATCTTCTCAATAAGAACTTTAAATAAAACAAGCAAAAGAAAATTGAAATCAGATGACTAGGAGCTGAGATACAGTCATTTTAATAAAAACGGTGGGGGTCATCTTTAATAGCCGATATAATGGTGTTCTACACGGAAAATTATTCTTTTGACCTTATCAATGGGCACAGAAAGTGTCATACCCCAATCAAAAAGTGCAGGGTTTTTTTACGTACCAGACGTACTATATGTCGCCGTGACGGCACCAACGAAGTGCAAAGGGTTAATGTTAAACAGAACAAAAATTATTTTTACTTTTTGTTCTGATTCGTTTTTGTTAGGTAGGTAATTTAAGTGTTGTTTGGTTTTTTAACCGACTTCAAAAAAAAGGAGGAGGTTCTCAATTCAACTCGTATATATATATATATATATATATGTATATATATTTATATATATGTTCATTTTTTAGCGATGTTCACGAATAATTTCGTATTACGTGGACCGATTTTGATAATTTTTTGTTGGTTTGAAAGAGAATACTCTCCAGGTGGTCCTTTTGTAAATTTTGTCAGGATCTAATGATATAGTCGGAAGATATACAACGAAACACCTCAAAAATTCCGCGATTTTACATTTCTAGTTATCTATGGAAAAATAAAAAGCAAAAGCTCTTACTAATTTTTAGTGATAAACCTTTCTAATGTGGAATTTTTATTACTGATATAACATATGGAGTGTAAGATCTTTCAATCAAGGTACAAACGATTAAAATCGGTTAAGTAATTATTATAATAAATACAAATAACATTTAAATTTTGACAGGTGTCTTGTGTATTTGGCAAATGACAGTTTCTTTATTTTTTTGAATATGAGATTATTTATTTAATGTAATAATACGCTTTTTCTAATAGTTATTGTCTAAATGTACATATATTAATAATAATAATTTTATTAATTCATTGGATTATATTATATCCTTATATATTGAATAAGTCAATACATAATAAGAATATATTACATTATGACTAAAATAATGATAAATAATAATTAAAATTAAATATGACAGGTAGGTTTTAGATCTAGTAAAATACAGTTTTAAAGAATTAATAATAAATTTTATAATAATCTTTGTCTATTCATATTTGTTTTAGTAGTTATATATATATAAATATTTTTTGAATTTTATTTTATATTTAATGAAAGAACTCTTAACCTTTGCATTTCGGAAAGTGATTTTTCATCGTGTGGTTTATTTAAAAATTTATTTAGCTCTAAGTCACAAAACGCTAATCCTTTCAAACTCTTTATCCGATTTATGTCCGGTATTATAAATGAGTTCGCAAAATTTGCTAGCTTGTAAGCACTCTCAAATGGGGTATTAATTCTGTATTAGTATCTATGGATTAGCTATGGAATTTAGAGCAGTGATACTTCAACTAATTGTAACACAGTTGGCATCTTTCACCGCACAAAATAATTTTCATAATAATACCACTGTTTTAATACCGTTGGTATTTACGTACTACAACGCGTGCGCGAAATTTGTCAAAGTCTTCAACAAACTCCAAAAGAACTGTCATATAACTTTGATATCTCATTTGAGAGTGCTTGCAAGCTAGCAAATTTGCGAACTCCTTTATAATACAGGACATTAGAGAGACATATGCTTGGCCTTTGGCAAACACTTTTTTGCCATGATCAATTACGGTTTTATCTAATGTAGTTCCTTGTAACTAAAAAATGAAAAATAAAATTAACTTTAAAAAAAAAGTTGAACCGACTTCAAAAATAAAGCACAAAAAAGTATGAAATAATATTTAAAGAAAATTAATATCATCTACTAAATGCAATAGTTTTTAAGTAAATAATTATTTACAATAAGATCAATTTATATATTCTTCTATTAATTAATTTTTAAATAATATTTTCTTTTCGATCTTAATGAAAATGAGTACTTAACATGTTAGGAATGTAAGGATTTATTTATAAAATATTAAAAGTTAACTACATAATCAAAATTACGATACATTTTTTGATGTCGGGGCGCAAATTTCTACAATATAATTTCGGAAAAGAAGTTATAATAATAACTATAAAATAAGTAAATTTCGTAATTAAAATACAATAGGTACAGTACACTTACTATAGAAAAAAGGAACTAAAGTTGTCGTTCTTAAAACAATACTACGTTTAACGTATAGTACCAATAGATCTATAAATATAAATGACAAATTACACAAATGCAAAACAATATTTTGTATTATCTACAAAGAAAATCAATACTTACGTTATTTTAGATAGTAATTATTTATAGGTACCTATAACGAAAAAATCGAAATTCGTTTTTTAATTAAATCAATTGAGAAAACAAACTTATTCCTCACAATAAGTAAGTAACACTAGTTGAAAGTGAACATATCAAGTAATAATATAAGCTATAAGATTTCATTACTATATATATGTTTTATAAATATCTTTTTATTTTAGTAAAATAATGACGTTACTTTTTAATTTTTCAAAAGGTATCTACATATAAATGTATATGTTCATAAACAAATGGGGTGAAAATAATTTCTTCTTCGTACTATCCAAAGGATGAGAGGAATATGTGTACATGTGATCTTTTCTGAAATTAAAATCTAATCAATACCACGTGCACTCAAAAAATTTTTAATTAAATTACCATAATTTTATAATAATAAAGAAAAAATAGTACTTATATAAATTTGCGCCCCGACATCAAAAAATGTATCGTAATTTTGATTATGTAGTTAGCTTTTAATATTTTATAAATAAATCCTTACATTCCTAACATGTTAAGTACTCATTTTCATTAAGATCGAAAAGAAAATATTATTTAAAAATTAATTAATAGAAGAATATATAAATTGATCTTATTGTAAATAATTATTTACTTAAAAACTATTGCATTTAGTAGATGATATTAATTTTCTTTAAATATTATTTCATACTTTTTTGTGCTTTATTTTTGAAGTCGGTTCAACTTTTTTTTTAAAGTTAATTTTATATTACAATAATAACTAATCGTGTTTGTACTTAATTTAACTATTTTTTTTTAATCCTAAATTATAATTCCGTAGTACATGCGAGCGGAGCTGCGCGGGCCCAGCTAGTTATTACAAAATTGTAATTTATCCAAGTTTCAAACACTGATGGGGTAATGTGGCGTCCTCATTCGAAGGGCACGAAAACTAATAAATACCAGTCTAATAAATCTTTTTTTGCACTCCCCTGGTCATTGACAACTCTTCAAAGTTTTTCGGTAAGTTAGGTATCATTCCTTGTATAAAGTTTAATTAATGTTTAAATACGTCTTACAACACTAGATGGCGATACTTACTTACATGTACAAATATCTAATGTCAAAAATTCTACCCGAAATCAGGCGGTATTTCAGACTGACGCAGGGGACGCAGGCCTTACTTTTTGTATTGTGGTTATTATTAATTATATTATGGATGTTAAACAAAAATACACTGTGTACTGCGCCTATAGAGACTGTATAACACACACGTCATTTAAAAATATTAAAAAATTTAGTTTCCCAGTTACATTAAAAGACAGGTGTAAACAATGGATACAAAATTGCGGCAACAGTTTTTATCACTTACCTTCTAATATATTATCACATTATTTTATATGTGCAAATCATTTTTCTGACGATTCTTTTACAAATTCCGAGAGAAATAAGATCAATCGAAATGCAGTTCCAATTCCATATGAAGATAGAAAATCTGCAACGGAAACTGACACTTTGTCAAAAAAATTCAAAGTCTCTACAAATGATTTTTTACAACCATCTAGTCTTAGTACAGAACAAGAAAAGGTAAACATTGGTTGTTTAATTTAATAAATCACAAATAGATAAATATTGGGCTAAACTGAAGAATATGCTGGTACTAACGTTACAATTGTAAAAATATCGTATATAGTTATTCAGAATATAGTTGACGTTCTAATAATATTCATGTTTGTTATTGGGGCAATATCGAGTTGGCTAGTTTTGGGTTGCTTAGTTTTTGTTAGGTTAAAAATGGGGATTGAATCTCTGTCACAACGAATTGTTTTTTAAATAATTCTGTTAAATAAAAATTCATATAAAAATTCCAAATATTGCATACATTTTAACACATTCAATGTGAACAAATTATTGAGAACATTCGTGCGTGGCTGATATAACCTAAAAATATAAAATTGCGCATATATAACGTACTAACACACTGAACACGGCTACATTGTTTGTATGGACACGAGGGCCGTGTTCAAATTATAAAATCAAAAGCTTTTTTTTAGAAAAAACCTTTTGAAAAACTAATTCATTTTGAAATTTATATTTTAAGTGGACGTTTATTTCTGGTTACTTTTAGATGTACCCAATAAAAGAAGAAAATATCAAAAAAGAAATAGAGGAAAGTAATTTATATCTGGATATTGAAATTAACGATAATTTTTCACTAAAAGAGGTAAGAATTAAGGTTATTTTAGGGTTCCAAATTATTTTATATTATTTTTTAAATTTACATTTGGTTTCTAATATTCTAAATTCAAATAAATGTCAACAAATGTTTATCCATGTGATCGCAAAGTAACTGCACAAAAATGAAAATATAAAATCATTATAATTATTTATTATTTAAAATATTTAATCGGAGTTCTTTTCGAAAATTAAAATAATAAATATTTTATTGTTAACCAATCACTTATACAATATGTCAGTACATTTATTAAAATTTACATATATTCTAACTATTAACGACATTCAACGATGCTGTATAATGGTTCCTTCAGGAGGAACTATTGTATTACTTTATAAGCAAAATTTTGTTTATTACTTACTGTGATTACATCTGGGAGAGCATTCATTATCTTATTTATAATGTTAATCGGAGATCTTTCATAGAATGTTGTTCTACGAAAGATCTCCTTAATATTTGATTGAAAATTATATACTTACTGGTTTATTATTTTCTTTTTAATATCTTACTAGCGCATTGGACCTGGTGTTATCTGGGGATATTAATTTAATTAAACATAAAGTAATCATGCCCACCCAATATGCCTACCCAACATGCCCACCTGACATACTCACCCAAAATGCTCATCCAACAACAACTAGGAACAGGCCTGTATTTAGAAATTTTCCGCCCCTAGGCAGTTGCGAAAATTGCCGCCCCCCCTTCCCTACACAATTTTTACGCATTTTAACTTCCTATTTTCGGTTCTTAGAATCGATGAATTGCATATTGACTATACAAGTTTTTGCTACAATATAGAAAATCACGTAAACTGTTACACAAGAATCATTGTTTATTTGCGATGTCGTTTTTTTAGAAATCTGTATGTAACAAAAACACTTGTGAAGATAACAAACCTGAAATTGATGACGTTAATAATCATCCACCAATGTTTAGTAATAATGACAGAGGAGGTTATGTGTATCACAATATACTGTAGGAGAAAATAAGATGATTTTCGATACAGAAACTTATCGAATATTCGATATTAGGCGAATATCGAGACTTGTATAAATCGATTCTTTTCTCGGTTCGGGCATTTTCCACTTATAATGTTGGTACGCGTGCCAACGAAATAGGCGGGAAATTCAATTCCCACGAATATAACAAGTTTTCAAAGTTTCCGCCAAAATTTGTCGCCCTTCAATTCTTGCCGTCCTAGGTAAATCCGGGCCTGACTAGGATCCCTAACATGTGCCTGCCCAACACACAACTTGGCCATTTTATATTATGTATAACTTTTAAATGTTTAATCTAACTTTCATTATTTCACAGGAAATCTTGCATGTAAAAGTTGAAAATCTCACAAATACCGAAGATATATCTGAACAAATAATTAAAGCCAATTTACATATTAAAATAGAACCTTCAGAATGTCCACTTCCAGAAATAGATGTACAAGATACAGAATTAGAATTGAATTACAAAACTGAACACAAAAGTAATTTACTAACTCATAAACAATCTCAAGATTGTGAATTTAGCGATGTAAATAAATGTAACACTGAAGAAATACCTTCTACAAATACCAAAGATTATTTAGCATCGCATGAATTAACACAACTTAATTTTAAATGTGATCAATGTGATTATACAACTGCAAATGAAAGTAATTTAGAAACACATAAATCAAAACATTTAGATATATTGCATTTTAAATGCAAACAGTGTGATTATGGAACATATATAAAAGATAATTTCAAAAAACATACATTAACACATCCTGGCGAACACCCTTACAAATGCAACCAGTGTGAATTTAGTTGCAGAGAATTAGATAGTTTAAATAACCATAAATTAAAACATACCGATGATGAGAAACGGAAGAAAATTTACAAATGCAAGGAATGTGATTTTAAAGATATTAATATATATCGTGTGAGGAAACATAAATTAATACACACCGCTGAACACCCTTATAAATGCAACCAGTGTGAATTTAGTTGCAGAAATGAGACCAGTTTTAAAAAACATCAGTTTGTACATTTAGGATTTTCATTGAAGAAATTAAAAAGTACTGAAAAATTACAAGAATTCAGAATAATAATTCATAAGGAGGTAAAGAGTAAAAGAAAGGGCCCTGCTCAAAAGCAAGAATTATTATTCAAATAATCTACATAAAAGGGCATTTAAGTCGTAGAGATAATATAACATACAGAAAATGAGTGTACTTTATGTAAGTGGACACCAATCATAAACAAACTGTGGGTTCGACCCTTGAGGTCCACACAACCAACTTTCCAACATGGTGTGACTATCAATATTGGAATATTGATTATTTATTGTTTCCATTTATAGTTTATGTGAATTATTTTTTTTAAGTAGTATATAAAATATTTTTATGGAATTTGTAGGAAATAAAACACCTTTGTTTTATGAATATTAGTTTTTTATTATTCCTAAATTCAATAATTTTTCAATAAATTTCATTGTCAGCTATTGACAATTGTCAAATTACAATTTATTATTATTTCATTCCAATTTTTCAAGAACAGACACCAGAATATATCGGGCACGACAAAATTTCAATTTATATATTTTCCATATATTTTCAAATTGACTTAAGAAAATAATAGAAAACCATGGTTACGAAATAATTTTGATAATTATATCGATACCTAAAGATCGAGTAGCCACGTTATTTTTTTATTTTTCGAATTACTCTGAAACAGTGCGAAATAGAGAAAAATGGTCAAGTTAAAAAATGTAGGTAATATCTATATCTATAATTTATGTTCTATTCATTTTTTTTGTAAAAACGAATTTTTGAAAAAAAAATTTATTATAATTCAAATGGTTCATAACAGAGAAAAAAATGTATGGGGAATAAATTATAGATAATAACATACTCGACATTTTTTTTTAAAACATTTTTTTCTTATTTCAAAAATAATTCAAAAATCCAAAAACTTACAAGAGTAAACATCCGTTTTCAGTTATTACGTTAAAAAAATCACTTGTTATATAAATATAAAATTATTCATTTTGTTCTTTCTTGTTAGTTTGTTAGAAATGTTTTAATAAACAAAGAATCACGTATACAATTCACTGTTAGGTTAGGTTAGGTTCGGTATAAGAAAGTCCCGTGGTTCCCAAGGCAGATATTTTTTAATAAACAAATGTCTATATGAGTAAAAGAAAGGGGTGTCTTCCTGATTGTGGTCATATAATTTTTCAGTTGTAAAGAAAGGGAAATTTGCCGCAGCTTGCTAAAAAGTTATATAATCATCTCTACTGGCTAGTGGCCTGATTGCGGTCAACTCTTGGATATGTTAAAAAAACATAAGTAATTTATATATGTATTATATGAGATGCGATAATATTGATGTTCTTTTTTATGGATTTCTTGAATGTGGGGCTTATAAACTATAGTTTAAAAATATGCGTTACTTTTTATTATATCAAATTAAAACATTTTCGCTAACGCGAAAATGTAGTGTATTGTTATGTACTATTTTGTTATGTAATAAATTTTGTATATACCACTTATAATTATAATTAATTAATAGTCAGTTATGCAACGGTATTGTCTATACAGGGTGGGGCACTTAAAGTGTTACAGTTGATTATCTCAGAACCATTGCATATTTGAAAAAAATATTTCAACCAAAAAATGTTTGGTTGTAAGGGGGTAATCGAATAGTAATATTTATTTGCTATTTTAACGTGGCCTTCAAGGATATTTGAAGGTCAACACCATTTTTTTAAATAGGAACCTATAGTTTTTATTTAGTAATCCTATTCTACGTGAAAAAACATGAATCTTTCATTGAAAACTTTTTTTTTAACAATCCAAGCTTTCCTAAATATCTAACAAAATAATTCGAGATTTTGAACTTTCAAGAATTTTTTACTCAGAAACCATAAACTTTAGAAAAAAAGTACAAGATACAAAAAATGTTTATTTTGGTCTAATGAAACTTGGAGAATTATTTTAGAATTTTTTTAACATTTCGTACTTTTTTTGTTTTTGCTAAAATAAAATAAGTAGAAAATGTTTTAAAAAGTTTTGTAAATTTTTTAAATAATTCTCCAAGCTTTATTAGACCAAAATAAATAATTTGTGTATCCTGTACTTTTTTTCTAAAGTTTGTGGTTTCGGAGTAAAAAATTCTTGAAAGTTCAAAATCTCGAATTATTTTGTTAGATACCTTGGAAAGCTTGGGTTGTTCAAAAAAAAGTTTTCAATGAAAGATTCGTGTTTTTTCTCGTAGATTAAGATTACTAAATAAAAACTACAGGTTCCTATTTAAAAAAATGATGTTGACCTTCAAATATCCTTGAAGGCCACGTTAAAATAGCAAATAAATATTACTATTCGATTACCCCCTTACAATCAAACATTTTTTGGTTGAAACATTTTTTTCAAATATGTGATGGTTCTGAGATAATCAACTGTAACACTTGAAATGCCCCATCTTGTATATACAAGGGTTTCCAAGAGTTGACCGCAATCAGGACACTGAACGACAGAGCTATATATTTACTTTTTAAGCAAGCTGCGACAAATTTCCCTTTCTTTATAATTGAAAAATGATATGACCGTAATCAGAACAGTTTTCTTGAATGACCGCAATCAGGATACAACCAACTTACGCTGCTCAAAAACAATGAATTTTGCCTTTTGGTTAAAAATTTTTGTATATGTATATGATAGTTCAAAGTATGCTGATCAAAAGTTGTGAAGGGCATTGAAATATTTTATGTTTAACGCATGATTTTATGTTTATATTTTTTTTATCTCCTAAAGCAGGGGTGGCCAAAATGTGGCGCATTGCATCCTTGAGCCTACTTATTCTTTTGAAGTAGATGCCATAATTGAATTCATCTTCATATAATATGGTATATATTTTCAACACCAAAGTGTTCTCAGTTAAATTTAGCCTTTTTTTAAAACCTTCTAATTAATCAATGCGTCCTATTTTTTGACAGTTTCCTAGCTAACTATTATTTCCAAGCCATGTTTACAGTTTGGCAGAGCAAGAGCATTAAACAGACAAGAATTCAGATAATACTGTAAATTGTTAGATTTAAAAAAATAGAAAATTTGCAAAAAGTTATAACAATGAACGTAAGAAGGTAGAATAAGTGCTTGAGTTATCTGGACTCGTCTAAAAAAAATTGGCGCATAGTATGCAAAAGGTTGGCTACCCCACAGAATAATGGGTTCAAAGTTCAAATAAACCAAAAATCGCATAAAAAAATTTCTGAAAATTCATTATGTATTTCAAAGCGCACTTGCACCTGTTCTAATAATTGAATATTGTTTTGGGGGGTTTCATTTTGTTTGTATGTACAAATAGAAGGTATCTACCTTGATTTCATTAAAAAATATTGAACCCTTTTTTTTTTTTTTAATTTTAGTAAAAAGGTAGTTTTTCAAAAATTTACGTTACTTGTCCTTAAACATTAGCAATTTTCATTGGTTAAACTATTAATATTTTTTTAAATTATGGTTAATTATTATTCTATGGAACTTCAGGAATAATTTGAGCCCAGTTACAAGTCATTTGGATGATTTTAACAAAAGTTATTAATTTTTAAACTATTTTCCCCAAAAAGATGCATATTTACGTCTTTTAAGCCCTCTGGAAAAGGTAATTTTTGGCTAAATTTAGTATATGTGGTCACAATCGATTGGTCTGAGTGTCCTGAACATATAACAACCATAAAAATATACCACCGTCGCTTTAGATTTTGCGATAAATTGAAAAAACGTTTGGAAATTAAGTTTTCACCCTTAAACCCCATTTTTAAGGGTGTTGCACCACTTTTTGCTAGTCCGGGTTATTTTTTTTCGAATTCTCCGGTTCAAAAACTATAAGAATAATCATAAAATTGCTTGCCCCCTAAATTTCATGTCAAAATGCTTTTTTTATATTATTGATATTAGGAATAATGAAAAACTAATATTCATAATACAAAAGTGAGTTTTATTTCCTACAAATTCCATAAAAACTTTTTATATACACTCATCCAAACAATTAAAGGAACAAGAATTTAAACATTTTTTTGGGGTGTTTTTTGAAGTGCTGTATCTTTGTGAAAAATGGTCGTATCAAAATAAAACAAAAAGCATTTTAAAGCGTCAAGTTTCTAGTTTTGAGATTTTTTAGCATAATTTTTTTTGAGTTACGGTTAACGCGCAATCAAAAGAAATAGTGGGACACAAAAATTTTCCAATTTTTTAAATTTTTTTTAAGGGTCCTCGGGCTTGGGAAATTTTTTTTTCAGTTAAATCAATGCATTGGTCAGTTAACTTGTTTATTCAGCTTTAATTTGGTTTTTTTTTTGTCTCTCTCAATTTTTTTTTGCCGAGATATCTGACTTTAAATGAAAAATGATTCTTTTGTCTTCGATGATCAATATATCAGCAACTAATGATTAAATAGTAAATTTAAGGGCAGTTTTAAAAACTTGAATAAATTTCCTACAAGACCCTTTGATGACTTTATTAGAAAAAAAATTTTTTTACCCTCACCATTAGTTTGAAAAAGTACAAAAAAATGACCTTTTATGTTCTTTTAGTAAATCTATCGCTACTTTACAAATATTGATGGGAAGATTAATGTTGCCAGGTGATTTTACAGCTTAATGTACCTCCAACAGCCCTGTAAAATTTTTAATTGATCCATCGAACCGTTTTTCCGAACCGATTGATCAAATTTAGCTTGCGTTTTAATTCGATTCCAACATGCGAGACAAAATTATTTTACAATTTCGTACGGTTCCCGCTGCGAAAGAATTAATGCAATTAATTCAAGATGAGTAAAATTATGGTACGCAAAAGCCGAATCGTGTCAAAAATGAGTCAGTATTGTTTTTTGAAATGTTTTAAAAATTTTGAAAAAAAAATTCAAAATTTAAAAAAAAATTATTTTTTTAATTTTTTGGAATTTTTTTTCTCCATTTCAAATTTAACAAGTAACTAATGCAAAACTGTAAAAAAAATCGAAAATCGTTTTTTTCATTTTAATGATGATTACACAATGTTATGTTCCAGTCTGTTACACAATACACTTGTTCCTTTAATTGTTTTGTAAAACTTTGATCAATCGGTTCGGAAAAACGGTTCGATGGATCAATTTCAAAATTTACAGGACTGTTGTAAAATCACCTGGCAACATTAGTCTTCCCATCAATATTTGTAAAGTAGCGATAGATTTACTAAAAGAACATAAAAGGTCATTTTTTTGTACTTTTTCAAACTAATGGTGAGGGTAAAAAAAAAAATTTTTCTAATAAAGTCATCAAAGGGTCTTGTAGGAAATTTATTCAAGTTTTTAAAACTGCCCTTAAATTTATAATTTAATCATTAGTTGCTGATATATTGATCATCGAAGACAAAAGAATCATTTTTCATTTAAAGTCAGATATCTCGGCAAAAAAAAATTGAGAGAGACAAAAAAAAAACCAAATTAAAGCTGAATAAACACGTTAACTGACCAATGCATTGATTTAACTGAAAAAAAATTTCCCAAGCCCGAGGACCCTTAAAAAAAATTTAAAAAATTGGAAAATTTTTGTGTCCCACTATTTCTTTTGATTGCGCGTTAACCGTAACTCAAAAAAAATTATGCTAAAAAATCTCAAAACTAGAAACTTGACACTTTAAAATGCTTTTTGTTTTATTTCGATACGACCATTTTTCACAAAGATACAGCACTTCAAAAAACACCCAAAAAAAATGTTTAAATTCTTGTTCCTTTAATTGTTTGGATGAGTATATAAAAATACATATTAAAAAAAATAATTCACATAAACTATATAGAAAACATAAATAATCAGTATTCAAGTATTGATAGTCACACCATGTTGGGAAGTTGGTTGTGTGGACCTCAAGGGTCGAACCCACAGTTTGTTTATGGTTGGTGTCCACTTACATAAAGTACACTCATTTTCTATATTATTTCTACAACTTAAATGCACTTTTATGTAGATTATTTGAATAATAATTCTTGCTTTTGAGCAGGGTCCTTTCTGTTACTCTTTACCTCCTTATGTATTATTATTTTGAATTCTTGTAATTTTTCAGTACTTTTTAATTTCTTCAATGAAAATCCTAAATGTACAAACTGATGTTTTTTAAAACTGGTCTCATTTTTGCAACTAAATTCACACTGGTTGCATTTATAAGGGTGTTCAGCGGTGTGTATTAATATATGTTTCCTCACACGATATAAATTAATATCTTTAAAATCACATTCCTTGCATTCGTAAATTTTCCTCCGTTTCTCACTATCGGTATGTTCTAATTTATGTTTATTTAAACTATCTAATTCTTTGCAGCTATATTCACATTGATTGCATTTATAAGGGTGTTCAACGGTGTGTATTAATATATGTTTCCTCACACAATATATATTAGTATCTTTAAAATCACATTCCTTGCATTCGTAAATTTTCCTCCGTTTCTCACCATCAGTGTGTATTAATTTATGTTTCCTCACACGATATAAATTAATATCTTTAAAATCACATTCCTTGCATTTGTAAATTTTCTTCCGTTTCTCACCATCGGTATGTTTTAATTTATGGTTATTTAAACTATCTAATTCTATGCAGCTATATTGACATTGATTACATTTGTAAGGGTGTTCGCCAGGATGTGTTAATGTATGTTTTTTGAAATTATCTTTTATATATGTTCCATAATCACACTGTTTGCATTTAAAATGCAATATATCTAAATGTTTTGATTTATGTGTTTCTAAATTACTTTCATTTGCAGTTGTATAATCACATTGATCACATTTAAAATTAAGTTGTGTTAATTCATGCGATACTAAATAATCTTTGGTATTTGTAGAAGGTATTTCTTCAGTATTACATTTATTTACATCGCTTAATTCACAATCTTGAGAATGTTTATGAGTTAATAAATTACTTTTGTATTCAGTTTTGTAATTCGATTCCAATTCTGTATCTTGTACATCTATTTCTGGAAGTGGACATTCTGAAGGTTCTATTTTAATATGTAAATTGTCTTTAATCGTTTGTTCAGATATATCTTCGGTATTTGTGAAATTCTCAACTTTTACATGCAAAATTTCCTGTGAAATAATAAAAGTTAAATTAAACATTTAAAAATTATATACAGGGTGTCTCAAGACTGCATCAAAGTTCAATATTTCAATTGTTACCACAAATGGAAGAAAATTGTAAATACAAAAGTTGTCAGGATAAACAAGCAGCAAATTTTTAAAATAGTTACATTTATATAGGATGTCCTATGTTCCACTCGTGCGAAAAACTATCATTTTACACTCTAGGTACACAAATAACTATTAAATAAATAATTATAACGATTTGATATTTTCATTTTTGTGCAGTTACTTTGCGATCACATGGATTTAAACATTTGTTGACATTTATTTGAATTTAGAATATTAGAAACCATAGATAAATATCGGTATGGAGAACCATACATGACTTCCATGTTCTTTCTATCTTTTTAAATAAATCTTTAATATAATCTACTACTATGAATATAAATTTCGTAATACATAAAAAGCATATATACTTAAGACGGTTACAGCTATTATTGCCATTTGTATATAAATATTAGTTTTCTAATGTCCTAATGTCAAAAACATAATACATATTCAATTGAACTACAAATGTACCAAGTCTTATCAAAATTAGTGAGATAATACTCGCAACGTTCATTTTCATTAGATGAAAATAGTTACAAAATTTCGAATATTTCTAAAACCCCTAATCCGATTAGCACCAAAATCAATAAGTCTGGAGTACTCACTGAGACAGACATTTTCCCCAAAAATAATTCAGATCGATACATTTTTACAGTAGTTATCGTGAACGAAAGAAAATTCTACATCCAGACATACGGACACACGCACAGCCGCCATGCGGAAATTAACTTTTCTTTACGTTTTGAAGTTAGTAGTTAGTACAATCAGAATCTGTCATTATCTCGGACACAATTTTTCGGTGGCATTACAATACTTCCATTTCTTTCAGAACATGGAAGTAAAAATAATATAAAATAATTTGGAACCCTAAAATAACCTTAATTCTTACCTCTTTTATTGAAAAATTATCGTCAATTTCAATATCCTGATGTAAATCACTTTCCTCTATTTCTTTTTTGATATTTTCTTCTTTTATTAGGTACATCTAAAAGTAACCAGAAATAAATGTCCACTTTAATTTTCAAAACGAATTAGTTTTTCACAAAGGTTTTTAAAAGTAGATCGAAGATGTAATTTTAAGCAAAAAACCTTATGTGAACCTATGTTTGGAAATTCTTTGTGACGGAGCTACAGTCTTTTGTTCAAAATAAGTGTTTATTTAATATCTAGTGCTCCAGTTATGAAATTTGGTACAGGGATTGGTATTAATAAGTGTTATCGTTTTCCAGTATCAAATAATAATAATTTAGACCAAGGCTGTATAGGGTCCAGTGGGCTCGCCAATTTTTATCAAGTATTTTTTTGTTCTTTAATTTTTTCCTAAGTTGGATTCTTGTACAAGATTATATGATACAAAATACACAAAAATATACTTTGTTCATTTGTCACAGGATCAACCGTTTTCGAAAAATATTGAAAAAAAAAAAATACTGTAGAATTTTACTTAATACGAATACTTCAAATCATACTAAATAAGTTTATATTCTTGTTATTTAATTAAAAATAAGATGAAAAGTTAATATAAATATACCTCCAAAACTGAATTTTTAACAACAAACAGCCATTTATAGTTTTGTTTTAAACATGTTAATAAAAAACGTTTAACAGTAAATTTGGTGTCACGTGGATAGTAAATCGAACCCCAGTCAGTGGCGTAGATAGCTTTTTGCGATGGGGGGGGATATGATATGTAAAATTAAAAAAAATACTATTATAATTTTGAATAAAATAACTTTTTTTTTTGTGATATATGTACATATAAAGTGTACTTACAATTAGTCTACTTCTTATTACTAAAAAAAAAAAGGTCATTCAATAGAAAAAAAACTGAAGACCTTTTTTTTTTACTTTTAACTTCCCAATTTTTCTTATTTACTTTTACTATTTTGTTCCTTCTAGTTTAAAAAAATGTCTTGAGTTTTCTCATGGGGGGTGATTGATCATCTTAATCCCCCCCCCCCCCCCTATCTACGCCACTGATCCCAGTATCATCGCTTAACCTTAGTGATTATGGAACACATAAAAATTTTAAATTGTTGCACCAACGATTTAAGTGTTCCTTAAGTCGTTAAGTATCACCTAAATTTAAGTCCCAGTCAAAGTGATACTTTAGTTCCACTTAACCTTATAGTCCAAGTAAATTAGATATTTTAGAAAAACAAATTCATAAAGTTTTGATACTTTGTCCACGAACTTTTAGTAGGGTTTGAAATAAGAACCCGAAAAGTTCCCACCTAAATGGATGATGGAATATCCCCTTTCACGTGAAAAACAACCCTCGTTGTGGAATTTATTCCAGTTTTTCCCATTTTTCATCCGAACCATAGTTCGGAGAAAATAATAGTACAGGAATTAAAGATTCTACATAAAATTCTACGTAAAAAATGTCATGTGCACTATTTGGTTAATTCCCAGCCTACTCTCGCAATAGTTGCTCAAAGTGAAGGGTAGTTTTGGGAACGCAGCGAAAAATCGGCCTAACAAATACAACTGGCTATAATAAGTCTATGATGGTATGTATTAATAATATAATATTTATATTAACTTTTTAATTATAGAACAAGAATATAAACTTATTTTATGTAAATTGAAGTATTCATATTAAGTAAAATTCTACAGTATTTTCTTTTTTCGATATTTTTCAAAAACGGTTGATCTTATGACAAATGAACAAAGTATATTTTTGTGTATTTTGTATCATATAATCTTCTACAAGAACTCAATTCAGGGAAAATTCCAGAACAAAAAAATACTTGATAAAAATTGGCGGGCCCACTTGCTCCATACACCCCTGGTCTAAATTATTAATATTTGATACTGGATATTGATAACAGATATAAATACCAATCCTTGTATTAAATTTCATAACTGTAACACAATGGGTTCGCTAGATATTAAATAAACACTAATTTTGGGCAAGAAACTGTAGCTCCCTCACGAAGAATTTCCGGACACATGTTCATTTAATGTTTTTTACTGAAAATATTTTTCTTAATTTACTGTTCAAGTTTGGCATATAGTTTTGCTATATACTACACAATAACAAGAATAAAAAACTGAATATAGATACAATTTTTTTTTAATTTGTTTATGAAAATACCACATAATACTCGTATAATACCGAGTAAAAATTTGCACAATAATACGATCATTAAACAGTGTAAATACCATTGTTATACTTATACATATTCTGTAAACCGTGAGGGTTGTCAGCCACGCACAAATGTTCTCTTGGTTAAACTGAAGTATATGCCGGTACCGAGGTCACAACTATCAAAAATCACACAGTTGTTGCGACGGAGATTATATCTAACCTAAAATTAACCAACTCTATTTCACCCCAATAGATTATTCTAACAAAAGACAGTATATTATATGATGTCATTATAAACACAGGTATATTAATAAAAAGAATATCGACTTGTAACATTAGTACCGGCATATTCTTTAGTTTAGCCCAATATTTATCTACTTGTGATTTATTAAATTAAACAACAATAAATGTTTACCTCTATTTGTTCAGTACCAAGACCAGATGGTTGTAAAAAATCATCATTTGTAGAGATTTTGATTTTGTTTGACATAGTGACAGTTTCCGTTGTACATTTTCTATCTTCATATGGAATTGGAACTGCATTTCGATTGATACTTTTTCTCTGGGAATTTGTAAAAGAAGCATCAGAAAAATGATTTGCACATATAAAATAGTTTGATAATATATTAGATGGTATGTGAAAAAAATTGTTGCCGCAATTTTGTATCCATTGTTTACACCTTTCTTTAGATGTAACTGGGAAATAGAATTTTTTAATATGTTTAAATGATATGTGTGTTATACAGTTTCTATAGGCGCAATATGCACAGTATTTTTGTTTAACATCCATAATTACTTAATAATAACCACAATACAAAATTTAAGACGTCAGTCTGAGATCTTTGGAATTTTTTTTTGACATTAGCATTGAGTAAAAAATAACAAGAGAAACAACGTATACGGGAGAGTTGAAACGCAGTAGATATATGAACCATGCACTATTTGAGCCCCAGGAAGTGCTGGTATCTATTGAAAAAATTATTAATTATACATATGAAATATCTGGTTTTCGACTCTGCTAAATCGTCAGATTTTAAGCTCCGCCCTTCTGAAATGATTTACGAACGTCTTGTTTACATTATTTTAAGTCGGCTGATACGTGATACAAAGGCGGCAAGAACGTTGCAAGAAATATTCGTTACTTATTATCTTTTTCTTTTAAATAAAACAAAAAAAATATGTAATGTTAAAATTATTTGAGATAATTGCTGCTATCAATAATATAATAGATTTTTGCTTTAAAATAGGTTTTTATAAGTTGTAAGAAATTTAAATTTGTGACGCGATGTTACATTACTTAACATTACTGATGATATAATAAGTAAAATTAGATTGATCGTTTTATTCATTTCAAATTAATATAAAAATATATCAAAACTAAAAATATGGTTCTGCGGTTTTTTGTATCTACATTGCTTTAAACATAGAATATGGATTGTGGACCGATACATATTACATATAATAATATATACAAAATAAGTTTTTTTATCTTCTTCAATGAAAATTAAAAATTCTTTTGTTTTTATTTCTCAAATATTATTTATTAAAATTACTTTTGACCAAATATCATCGAAATTTTTATTATTTATGTACATTTTTTTGATATTTTGAAGAAATAAAAATCCTTTTTTTAGGCCGACGCGACGGCTGGAATGTTTCTACATATAAAGAAAAACAGAAAAAATAATAATTTAATATTGCATCCCCTGTCGCGTATGGAGAGTCGTAATTATTTTCATTCGATCCGGCGGGAAAAATACTATGGGGAAGTACCCTCTCTCGCATAGGAGCCGAAATATTTACAATTTTTTAAGTTCGGTTAGGTAAATAATACATATAGATAATACAAATTTTTGTATGATAATCGATAAACAGGTAAAATTTTACACACCCATTTTTTTATCTAATACATTTTTCGGGATACAAAGTAGCATATGTCGTTCTTCAGGATGCAAGCTATCTTCCAGCCAAATTTCATGAAGATCGGTTCATCGGTTTAGTCGTGAAAAGGTAAAAAACAGACAAACACACATTCGCATATGTAATATTAGTATGGATTTAAAGCAATGAAAAAAAAAATTGGAATAAAAGATTTCACGATTTCTATTAATAAACATTACATTCTAAAAGGTAAGCTGAAACGTCGAAAACCACACGTAAAATCTCGGCTTGAAACATTGAAAGCTTGTTCAAATTATCCAATAAGAACTAGAATATTGTGTAAGGAATGTGACGAGATTTTGCGATGTGTTTCAAAAACAAACACTAAAATAAGTCAGCTATCAGAGAGAGGCAAGGGGACTCACAATAAAAAAGCACCCCAAAATGTACACACTAATTTGAATATGACTGAAAGATATAAAACATGTAGTTTATAATGTCTTATCACTAAAAATTCCGAAAAAAATTATGATTTTTTAATTTTTACCCCCACCATATTGAATTTAAAACGGGGAATGAGTGAAAATATTTACTGTAATAGTGTATTTAACATAGAATTTCACTTTTATTATAAGTAGCTCATAAAAGCATGATACAAAAAAAAATCTTAATTTTACAATTTTTTAAATTATTTTTACCATTTTGGTGAGTTTAAAATGGTTTAAGGTGAGAAAAAAATGTTTTCTTAAACTCTGATACCTCCGATCACCGTTGATCATAGTTTCAATTCAATTCTGATACTCTTTCGACTCGAAAAAAAAGTGAAAATAAAAAATCTCTTATTTTTTGATACTTTTCGACTTAAAATCCGCCATATTTTTTTTTCAGAGCCATAAAAATGTAATTTTGAACCCGGAAATAGAAAGAGCACACTCGAAAATAGTAAAATACATTACTTTTATTCATATTACTTCCATTATTCTTAATGAGTTTGTAGCTCAAAGATTGACGAAAAAAATTGTTATTTTGGTCCTTAATGGGTTAAATAGCCGTTACACAAAAAAAATTTTTTTTCAGTTTTTTGAGCCAGTAGTTACAAAGTTAGAGGGGGGGAGGACAAAATAAAATATTACTTTTAGTCTCCTATAGGCGCCATTTTTGAGTTAGAAAAAAATAAAATATGGTCATATTCTACTAATTGAGATCTATATTTCGATAACCCACATGCCTAGATATGAAAATTAAAAATTCTGTCCCTATTATTCCAAAATTTAAAATGATATTATTGACTTTAGTATTTGTCGTTGGTAGTCTCACTAAAGCCACGTTACCAAATTTTTGCAGATTTTTTGAACCAGTAGTTACCGAGGTAAAGGGGGGGGGGGGGGGGGGGGGGCAAAATTAAAAACTGTTTTTAGCCTCCTGCTGGCGCTATTTTTGAGTTAGAAAAATAGGGTCAAATTTTACTTATTGAAATCTACATTTTGATACCCCACACGTCTTGATATAGAATTGTTTTTTTTTTTTTTTTTTTATTTGCTTTAAAGCTCCCTGCTGGCGCAATTTTTGATTTAAAAAAAAATAAGAAAAAGCGTCAAATTCCACTGGTTTGGTTATACATTTTAACGTGCCACATGCCCAGGGCCGGCCGAACGGCCAGGCGACCCAGGCGACAGCCTGAGACGCCAATTTCGTGGGGGCGCCAATTAATAAATTAATAAACTTATTTTCTATGTTTTGTTCTAGGGCGCCAAATTTAAGCTGTATATATTTTTTGAATAATAGTTTTGATTTTTAAATTAAAATTGATAAAAACTTATTTGCGATCGGCTATGATAGAAGATAGGTTGAATAATTTGGCTATTCTTTCAATTGAAAATAAAGTTGTAGCAAACCTCAATCTTGAGACAGCAATCGAAAATTTTGTAGACATGAAAGCCAGTAAGAAATCTTTTATATAATTTTAGTTATATATTATTTATCAATTATATGTTATATTATATTATTATATTACACTAATGAATTAATAAAAAGTGTATTTAATGATATTTTTCATTTTTCTATACATTTTATTCATTTCGATAATTTTCTCACCCGCTTTTTTTTTGTGCGGATAATTTTTAATGATCGTCACTGTAGCGAAGGGGGGAGGGGGGGGGGCGTCAAAAAAAATCTCGCCTGGGGCGCCAGAATCGCAAAGGCCGGCTCTGCACATGCCTTGATATAAAAAAAATATTTTGTTTACCTAACTTCTCCTTAGCGTCAACCCTGAAAAATTATTTTTTCAACAAAGTACATATTTTACTAGAAGGCATTATTTTACATGTTCAGTAAAAATTTCAAGTTATTAGCTTATATAGTTAACGAGATATTTTGCTTTGACTGAAAATGACGGACGGACGGACGACAAAGTGAGATTAATAGGGTTTCTTCGGAACCCTAAAAAAGAGTTTGTTCATTATTTTAATTTTAATAATACATTTATTATACCAATAATTTTTCCAACTACTAACATAACTTTTTCAATTACATATAAATACATATTCATGTTAGAAATGTATCAAATTCGCGCCCGACGGAAGGTTAAAAATAAAATAATAGTACGAATCACAAGTCACAATGTGTAAAATAGTTAAAGCCGCCGCTTCGATGTTTACATTAACATGAACAGAAACTAGTAATACATATATTAAACTGGTTTGGGTAAAGGCGGAGCTTAAGCTGAGTGTGCTGTCAAGCGAGGGGTACGGGACGGATAATTTTGTATCTTGGATAATAAGTTAGTTCAAGTTCCGATTGTAAGATGGCTTAGTGCTGCCATCTAGAGCTTGGAACATCGTCCCCGTTTCATCAAAATACATTGCGTTGTTTCTCTTGTTATTCTTTACTCAATGACATAAGAAAATAATAGAAAACCATGGTTACGAAATAATTTTGATAATTATATCGATACCTAAAGATCGAGTAGCCACGTTATTTTTTTATTTTTCGAATTACTCTGAAACAGTGCGAAATAGAGAAAAATGGTCAAGTTAAAAAATGTAGGTTATATCTATATCTATAATTTATGTTCTATTCATTTTTTTGTAAAAACGAATTTTTGAAAAAAAAATTTATTATAATTCAAATGGTTCATAACAGAGAAAAAAATGTATGGGGAATAAATTATAGATAATAACATACTCGACATTTTTTTTTAAAACATTTTTTTCTTATTTCAAAAATAATTCAAAAATCCAAAAACTTACAAGAGTAAACATCCGTTTTCAGTTATTACGTTAAAAAAATCACTTGTTTTATAAATATAAAATTATTCATTTTGTTCTTTCTTGTTAGTTTGTTAGAAATGTTTTAATAAACAAAGAATCACGTATACAATTCACTGTTAGGTTAGGTTAGGTTCGGTATAAGAAAGTCCCGTGGTTCCCAAGGCAGATATTTTTTAATAAACAAATGTCTATATGAGTAAAAGAAAGGGGTGTCTTCCTGATTGCGGTCATATAATTTTTCAGTTGTAAAGAAAGGGAAATTTGCCGCAGCTTGCTAAAAAGTTATATAATCATCTCTACTGGCTAGTGGCCTGATTGCGGTCAACTCTTGGATATGTTAAAAAAACATCAGTAATTTATACAGGGTGGGGCATTTAAAGTGTTACAGTTGATTATCTCAGAACCATCGCATATTTGAAAAAAATATTTCAACCAAAAAATGTTTGGTTGTAAGGGGGTAATCGAATAGTAATATTTATTTGCTATTTTAACGTGGCCTTCAAGGATATTTGAAGGTCAACACCATTTTCTTTAATAGGAACCTATAGTTTTTATTTAGTAAACTTATTCTACGTGAAAAAACATGAATCTTTCATTGAAAACTTTTTTTTGAACAACCCAAGCTTTCCAAGGTATCTAACAAAATAATTCGAGATTTTGAACTTTCAAGAATTTTTTACTCAGAAACCACAAACTTCAGAAAAAAAGTACAAGATACACAAAATATTTATTTTGGTCTAATAAAGCGTGGAGAATTATTTAAAAAAATTTAAAAACTTTTTCTATTTATTTTATTTTAGCAAAAACAAAAAAAAGTACGAAATGTTAAAAAAAATCTAGAATAATTCTCCAAGTTTCATTAGACCAAATTAAACATTTTTTGTATCTTGTACTTTTTTTCTAAAGTTTATGGTTTCTGAGTAAAAAATTCTTGAAAATTCAAAATCTCGAATTATTTTGTTAGATACCTTGGAAAGCTTGAGTTGTTCAAAAAAAGTTTTCAATGAAAGATTCGTATTTTTTCACGTAAAATAAGATTACTAAATAAAAACTATAGGTTCCTATTAAAAAAAAATGATGTTGACCTTCAAATATCCTTGAAGGCCACGTTAAAATAGCAAATAAATATTACTATTCGATTACCCCCTTACAACCAAACATTTTTTGATTGAAATATTTTTTTCAAATATGCGATGGTTCTGAGATAATCAACTGTAACACTTTAAATGCCCCACCCTGTATATGTATTATATAAGATGCGATAATATTGATGTTCTTTTTTATGGATTTCTTGAATGTGGGGCTTATAAACTATAATTTAAAAAATATGCGTTACTTTTTATTATATCAAATTGTAGTGTATTGTTATGTACTATTTTGTTATGTAATAAATTTTATGTATATCACATATAATTATAATTAATTAATAGTAAGTTATGCAACGGTATTGTCTATATATACAAGGATTTCCAAGAGTTGACCGCAATCAGGACACTGAACGACAGAGCTATATATTTACTTTTTAAGCAAGCTGCGACAAATTTCCCTTTCTTTATAATTGAAAAATGATATGACCGTAATCAGAACAGTTTTCTTGAATGACCGCAATCAGGATACAACCAACTTACCCTGCTCAAAAACAATTAATTTTGACTTTTGGTTAAAAATTTTTCTATATGTATATGATAGTTCAAAGTATGCTGATCAAAAGTTGTGAAGGGCATTGAAATATTTTATGTTTAACGCATGATTTTATGTTTATATTTTTTTTATCTCCTAAAGCAGGGGTGGCCAAAATGTGGCGCATTGCATCCTTGAGCCTACTTATTCTTTTGAAGTAGATGCCATAATTGAATTCATCTTCATATAATATGGTATATATTTTCAACACCAAAGTGTTCTCAGTTAAATTTAGCCTTTTTTTAAAACCTTCTAATTAATCAATGCGTTCTATTTTTTGACAGTTTCCTAGCTAACTATTATTTCCAAGCCATGTTTACAGTTTGGCAGAGCAAGAACATTCAACAGACAAGAATTCAGATAATATTGTAAATTGTTAGATTTAAAAAAATAGAAAATTTGCAAAAAGTTATAACAATGAACGTAAGAAGGTAATAAATAAGTGCTTGAGTTATCTGGACTCGTCTAAAAAAAATTGGCGCATAGTATGCAAAAGGTTGGCTACCCCACAGAATAATGGGTTCAAAGTTCAAATAAACCAAAAATCGCATAAAAAAATTTCTGAAAATTCATTATGTATTTCAAAGCGCACTTGCACCTGTTCTAATAATTGAATATTGTTTTGGGGGGTTTCATTTTGTTTGTATGTACAAATAGAAGGTATCTACCTTGATTTCATTAAAAAATATTGAACCCTTTTTTTTTTTTTAAATTTTAGTAAAAAGGTAGTTTTTCAAAAATTTACGTTACTTGTCCTTAAACATTAGCAATTTTCATTGGTTAAACTATTAATATTTTTTTAAATTATGGTTAATTATTATTCTATGGAACTTCAGGAATAATTTGAGCCCAGTTACAAGTCATTTGGATGATTTTAACAAAAGTTATTAATTTTTAAACTATTTTTCCCGAAAAGATGCATATTTACGTCTTTTAAGCCCTCTGGAAAAGGTAATTTTTGGCTAAATTTAGTATATGTGGTCACAATCGATTCGTCTGAGTGTCCTGAACATATAACAACCATAAAAATATACCATCGTCGCTTTAGATTTTGCGATAAATTGAAAAAACGGTTGGAAATGGAGTTTTCACCCTTAAACCCCATTTTTAAGGGTGTTGCACCACTTTTTGCTAGTCCGGGTTATTTTTTTTCGAATTCTCTGGTTCAAAAACTATAAGAATAAATCATAAAATTGCTTGCCCCCTAAATTTCATGTCAAAATGCTTCCTTTATATTATTGATATTAGGAATAATGAAAAACTAATATTCATAATACAAAAGTGAGTTTTATTTCCTACAAATTCCATAAAAACTTTTTATATACATATTAAAAAAAATAATTCACATAAACTATATAGAAAACATAAATAATCAGTATTCAAGTATTGATAGTCACACCATGTTGGGAAGTTGGTAGTGTGGACCTCAAGGGTCGAACCCACAGTTTGTTTATGATTGGTGTCCACTTACATAAAGTACACTCATTTTCTGTATGTTATATTATCTCTACCACTTAAATGCCCTTTTATGTGGATTATTTGAATAATAATTCTTGCTTTTGAGCAGGGTCCTTTCTGTTACTCTTTACCTCCTTATGTATTATTATTTTGAATTCTTGTAATTTTTCAGTACTTTTTAATTTCTTCAATGAAAATCCTAAATGTACAAACTGATGTTTTTTAAAACTGGTCTCATTTTTGCAACTAAATTCACACTGGTTGCATTTATAAGGGTGTTCAACGGTGTGTATTAATATATGTTTCCTCACACGATATAAATTAATATCTTTAAAATCACATTCCTTGCATTCGTAAATTTTCCTCCGTTTCTCACTATCGGTATGTTCTAATTTATGTTTATTTAAACTATCTAATTCTTTGCAGCTATATTCACATTGATTGCATTTATAAGGGTGTTCAACGGTGTGTATTAATATATGTTTCCTCACACGATATATATTAGTATCTTTAAAATCACATTCCTTGCATTCGTAAATTTTCCTCCGTTTCTCACCATCGGTGTGTATTAATTTATGTTTCCTCACACGATATAAATTAATATCTTTAAAATCACATTCCTTGCATTTGTAAATTTTCTTCCGTTTCTCACCATCGGTATGTTTTAATTTATGGTTATTTAAACTATCTAATTCTCTGCAACTATATTCACATTGATTGCATTTGTAAGGGTGTTCGCCAGGATGTGTTAATGTATGTTTTTTGAAATTATCTTTTATATATGTTCCATAATCACACTGTTTGCATTTAAAATGCAATATATCTAAATGTTTTGATTTATGTGTTTCTAAATTACTTTCATTTGCAGTTGTATAATCACATTGATCACATTTAAAATTAAGTTGTGTTAATTCATGCGATACTAAATAATCTTTGGTATTTGTAGAAGGTATTTCTTCAGTATTACATTTATTTACATCGCTTAATTCACAATCTTGAGAATGTTTATGAGTTAATAAATTACTTTTGTATTCAGTTTTGTAATTCGATTCCAATTCTGTATCTTGTACATCTATTTCTGGAAGTGGACATTCTGAAGGTTCTATTTTAATATGTAAATTGTCTTTAATCGTTTGTTCAGATATATCTTCGGTATTTGTGAAATTCTCAACTTTTACATGCAAAATTTCCTGTGAAATAATAAAAGTTAAATTAAACATTTAAAAATTATATACAGGGTGTCTCAAGACTGCATCAAAGTTCAATATTTCAATTGTTACCACAAATGGAAGAAAATTGTAAATACAAAAGTTGTCAGGATAAACAAGCAGCAAATTTTTAAAATAGTTACATTTATATAGGATGTCCTATGTTCCACTCGTGCGAAAAACTATCATTTTACACTCTAGGTACACAAATAACTATTAAATAAATAATTATAACGATTCGATATTTTCATTTTTGTGCAGTTACTTTGCGATCACATGGATTTAAACATTTGTTGACATTTATTTGAATTTAGAATATTAGAAACCATAGATAAATATCGGTATGGAGAACCATACATGACATCCATGTTCTTTCTATCTTTTTAAATAATTCTTTAATATAATTTTTTTTTAATATTTTATTTATAAGTATAACCTACTACTATGAATATAAATTTCGTAATACATAAAAAGCATATATACTTAACACGTTCGCTGCCGGGTTAGGGAAGCAATATTTCACCAGAAGCCACGTAATTTTTCTTGATAATATAGATAAATATTTTCCATAAGTAAAATTAAATGCAATAATGATTTTATTATTACATACTCTAAAATTGTATTTTCATCCACGCCGATATGACTACAATCGCTTAACACACAATGCCGACTAATCCGAATATGAATAATATATTGAATACACATCACGCGCTGGCGCGTGATTGGCTTTTGCTGATGGCACCATATCACGCGCCTGCACGTGAAAGGCAGCGAATGAGTTAAGACGGTTACAGCTATTATTGCCATTTGTACATAAATATTAGTTTTCTAATGTCCTAATGTCAAAAACATAATACATATTCAATTGAACTACAAATGTACCAAGTCTTATCAAAATTAGTGAGATAATACACGCAATGTTCATTTTTTAGACGAAAATAGTTACAAAATTTCGAATATTTCTAAAACCCCTAATCCGATTAGCACCAAAATCAATAAGTCTGGAGTACTCACTGAGACAGACAAAGAATTCAGATCGGTACATTTTTACAGTAGTTATCGTTAACAAAAGAAAATTCTACATCCAGACATACAGACACACGCACAGCCGCCATGCGGAAATTAACTTTTCTTTACGTTTTGAAGTTAGTAGTTAGTACAATCAGAATCTGTCATTATCTCGGACACGATTTTTCGATGGTATTACAATACTTTCATTTCTTTCAGAACATGGAAGTAAAAATAATATAAAATAATTTGGAACCCTAAAATAACCTTAATTCTTACTTCTTTTATTGAAAAATTATCGTCAATTTCAATATCCTGATGTAAATCACTTTCCTCTATTTCTTTTTTGATATTTTCTTCTTTTATTAGGTACATCTAAAAGTAACCAGAAATAAATGTCCACTTTAATTTTCAAAACGAATTAGTTTTTCACAAAGGTTTTTAAAAGTAAATCGAAGATGTAATTTTAAGCAAAAAACCTTATGTGAACCCATGGTGGAAAGATTACAAGGTGAGCTCGATAAACAAATGACATCTACTATTGTGACGTCACGTGAAGTACTTTATGTGTCAGATGGAAAATTCGTGTATTGTTGTTGTGTAGAATTCGCTTTGATATATGGTGAAAAGTAAATAATATAGAATGCCGGGTGTTTATTGTGCAGTGGAAAATTATAAAACTTCAAGTTATCTTAATAAGAAAAAGGATTCTGAACATATTAAGTTTTTGTTAATTCCCAAAAATAGAGAAGTGCGTGAATTGTGGTTGAAAACATGCGGGACTAAAAATATCAATAAGGTACTGTCACCAGTCTTGGATCATACCCTAGTGCTGGATTCTTGTTTAATTAAATGTACTAAATTAGAAATGTTTGTTGATATTTGATTACATACTGTCATTATTGAATCATAATCTATAAACACTTGACTGTAAAATAGCTTAATTTGATGACAATCGGCTAATTTAAAGTAATTATTAGTGTAATCTATTTATTAATTATTATTATATTATCATAGCATCTGCTTTACATTGTTTCACATTTTACGATTCTTTATATTTTATATCTTTTGTATCTTTTATAATCATTAGCAAGTGTCCTTCTCTGGATGCCCATTACTGGTTTTATTTTATCCATTACTGGAGAAAAAACATAAACAAAATAAAAAGCTATAATTTAAAAATGAAACTATATTTGCGGACTTTGGTAATTAAACTGATTTAATAAAGAGGTACCTACTAGTTTTTAGTAATATTAGTTCATGAGAATTATAAAAGTCGATCAATCTCAAAAAACAGTATACATATCTTGCTATTAAAGCGTCTAAGACTTGTGCCAATACCTTATAAAGTCAAGCAGAGTTTGCTCGCTGAATTTTACTGACAAAGATTGGCGACTCAAATATATTATTTTGAATAATCCTGTCATCAAGAGGTTACTAAATCCAAATGCTTTGCTTTCAATAAAACTTTTAAATTTAGAAAAAGGGTTTTTTTAAATTAATTTAAATAGTTTAAGTTAAGCATACGCTATGATTTCTTAAAAGTCAATGTAATAACATTAACATACCTGAAAAAGCTAAGCAATCATTTTTTAGATGCAGATTATATTTTAGATTACGTAAATTAAATAAGTAGCTAATGTATCATAAATCTCAAAAAAGAAAATTTATTAAAACTATAACATAAAAACAACACTTGTTCTTTTCATTTATATAAACGATTATCATTTTATTTTTCAGTTTGCACTGACAATTATGGTTACTTCATTAGTATCTAGTATAGGTTCTTCCTCTGGAGTTTTTATTACAAAAGATTCTTCTAAGCGGTTTCTATTACGTCTTCATTTGCTTTTAAATCTACATCGATTTATAATATTTTAATTAAAACTAGAACATAAAATACCGGTATGGAGAACCATGACTTCCATGTTCTATAATATCTTTTTAAATAATTTTTAATATATGAAAAATTTAATAGGAATTTGTCAAATATAAAACTCACCTTTGTATTAAAAATATTAGTTCTATAATGCCCTAATGTTAAAAATATAATATATATTCGTAGAATAACTAATTTGACACTTTAATTTAGTTGCATTTGTTTCCAAGGCAACATGAATTCTGCAATTTCGATGACGTCACAACATTCAAGGTCAGAGCTGTCAATCTTACCTTGTATATTTGTATCATGATGTGAACCTATGTTCGGAAATTCTTCGTGACGGAGCTACAGTCTTTTGTTCAAAATAAGTGTTTATTTAATATCTAGTGCTCCAGTTATGAAATTTGGTACAGGGATTGGTATTAATAAGTGTTATCGTTTTCCAGTATCAAATAATAATAATTTAGACCAAGGCTGTATAGGGTCCAGTGGGCTCGCCAATTTTTATCAAGTATTTTTTTGTTCTTTAATTTTTTCCTAAGTTGGGTTCTTGTACAAGATTATATGATACATAAAATTAACTTTAAAAAAAAAGTTGAACCGACTTCAAAAATAAAGCACAAAAAAGTATGAAATAATATTTAAAGAAAATTAATATCATCTACTAAATGCAATAGTTTTTAAGTAAATAATTATTTACAATAGGATCAATTTATATATTCTTTCATTAATTAATTTTTAAATAATATTTATTTTTCGATCTTAATGAAAATGAGTACTTAACATGTAAGGAATGTAAGGATTTATTTATAAAATATTAAAAGTTAACTACATAATCAAAATTACGATACATTTTTTGATGTCGGGGCGCAAATTTATATAAGTACTATTTTTTATTTATTATTATAAAATTGTGGTAATTTAATTAATTTTTTTTTGAGTGCGCGTGGTTTTGGTTAGATTTTAATTTCAGAAAAGATCACATATACACATATTCCTCCCATCCTTTGGTTAGTACGAAGAAGAAATTATTTTCACCCGATTTGTTTATAAACATATACATTTATATGTAGATACCCTTTGAAAAATTAAAAAGTAATGTCATTATTTTACTAAAGTCAAAAGACATTTATAAAACATAGTAATGAAATCTTATAGTTTATTTATCACTTGATATGTTCACTTTCAACTAGTGTTACTTATTGTGAGGAATAAGTTTGTTTTCTCAATTGATTTAATTAAAAAACGAATCTCGATTTTTTCATTATAGGTACCTATAAATAATTACTATCTACAATAACGTAAGTATTGATTTTCTTTGTAGATAATAAAAAATATTGTTTTACATTTGTGTAATTTGTCATTTATATTTTTAGATCTATTGATACTATACGTTAAACGTAGTATTGTTTTAAGAACGATAACGATAGTTCCTTTTTAGGGTTCCGAAGAAACCCTATTAATATCGCTTTGTCGTCCGTCCGTATGTCCGTCCGTCCGTCCGTCCGTCCGTCCTTTTCACTCAAAGCTAAATAGCTCGTAAACTATATAAGCTAGAAACTTGAAATTTTTACTGAACATGTAAAATGACGCCCTCTAGTAAAATATGTACACATTTATTGAATAAATAATTTTTCAGGGGGGGCAATAAGGAGCTAAAGCTAGGTAAAAAAAATATTTTTTTTTATACCAAGGCATGTGGCACGTTAAAATGTATAACCAAACAAGCGGAATTTGACCCTTTTTTATTTTTTTTTCTAAATCAAAAATGGTGCCTGTAGGGGGCTTTAAAGCAAATCCAAAAAAACAAAAAAATTGTATACCAAGACGTGTGGCACGTCAAAATTTACGTCTCAATTAGTAGAATATGCCCCTATTTTTTATTTTTTTTCTTACTCAAAAATGGCGCCTGTAGGGGGCTAAAAGCAGTATTTTATTTTGTCCCCCCCCCTCTAACTCTGTAACTACCGGCTCAAAAAATCTGAAAAAAATTTGGTAACGAGGTTTTGGTGGGACTAGCAACGACAAATACTAAAGTCAATAATATAATTTTAAATTTTGGAATAATAGGGAGGGGTGTAAGATAATTTAAATTTTTTATTTTCATATCTAGGCATGTGATATGTCAAAATGTACATCTCAACACGTAGAATATGACCATATTTTTTATTTTTTTTCTAACTCAAAAATGGCGCCTGTAGGGGGCTAAAAGCAGTGTTTTATTTTGTCCCCCCCCCCCCTCTATCTTTGTAACTACTGGCTCAAAAAATCTGAAAAAAATTTGGTAACGAGGCTTTGATAGGACTACCAACGACAAATACTAAAATCAACAATATAATTTGAAATTTTGGAATTATAGGGAGGGGCGTCATAAAAAATTGTTTTTTTGATATCTAGGCATGAGGTATGTCAAAATATAGATCTCAATTAGTAGAACTTGACACTTTTTTACATTTTAACTTTAACTTAAAAATGCACCTGTAAGTGGTTCCAAACATCTCACGTAGTACGTACTTCGGAACCCTTATGGCATACACTCGTGTATGTCTTGCCCGAATTATTTCTATAGTAAGTCTACCTATTGTATTTTAATTACGAAATTTACTTATTTTATAGTTATTATTATAGCTTCTTCTCCGTAATTATATTGTAGAAATTTGCGCCCCGACATCAAAAAATGTATCGTAATTTTGATTATGTAGTTAACTTTTAATATTTTATAAATAAATCCTTACATTCCTTACATGTTAAGTACTCATTTTCATTAAGATCGAAAAATAAATATTATTTAAAAATTAATTAATGAAAGAATATATAAATTGATCCTATTGTAAATAATTATTTACTTAAAAACTATTGCATTTAGTAGATGATATTAATTTTCTTTAAATATTATTTCATACTTTTTTGTGCTTTATTTTTGAAGTCGGTTCAACTTTTTTTTTAAAGTTAATTTTATTTTTCATTTTTTAGTTACAAGGAACTACATTAGATAAAGCCGTAATTAATCATGGAAAAAAAGTGTTTGCCAAAGGCCAAGCATATGTCTCTCTAATGTCCGATATTATAAAGAAGCTAGCAAATTTGCTAGCTTGCAAGCACTCTCAAATGCGATATCAAACTTATATGAGTTCTTTTGGAGTTTGTTGAAGACTTTGACAAATTTCGCGCACGCGTTGTAGTAGGTAAATACCAACGGTATTAAAACAGTGGTAATATTATGAAAATTATTTTGTATGGTGATAGATGCCAACTGTGTTACAATTAGTTGAAGTGTCACTACTTTAAATTCCATAGCTAATCCTTAGATACTAATACATAATTAATACCCCATTTGAGAGTGCTTGCAAGCTATCAAATTTTGCGAACTCTTTTATAATACCGGACATAAGTCGGATAAAGAGTTTGAAAGGATTAGCGTTTTGTGATTTAGAGCCAAATAAATTTTTAAATAAACCACACGATGAAAAATCACTTTCCGAAATGCAAAGGTTAAGAGCTCTTTCATTAAATATAAAATAAAATTCAAAAAATATTTATATATAACTACTAAAACAAATATGAATAGACAGAGGTTATTATAAAATTTATTATTAATTCTTTAAAACTGTATTTTACTAGATCTAAAACCTACCTGTCATATTTAATTTGAATTATTATTTATCATTATTTTAGTCATAACATAATGTAATATATTCTTATTATGTATTGACTTATTCAATATGTAAAGATATAATATAATCCAAGGAATTAATAAAATTATTATTATTAATATACATTTAGACAATAATTATTAGAAAAAGCGTATTATTACATTAAATAAATAATCTCATATTCAAAAAAATAAAGAAACTGTCATTTGCCAAATACACAAGACACCTGTCAAAATATAAATGTTATTTGTATTTATTATAATAATTACTCAACCGATTTTAACCGTTTATCCTTTGATTGAAAGATCTTACACTCCATATGTTATATCAGTAATAAAAATTCCACATTAGAAAGGTTTATCACTAAAAATTAGCAAGAGCTTTTGCTTTTTATTTTTCCATAGATAACTAGAAATGTAAAATCGCGGAATTTTCGAGGTGTTTCGTTGTATATCTTCCGACTATATCATCAGATCCTGACAAAATTTACAAAAGGACCACCTGGAGAGTATTCTCTTTCAAACCAACAAAAAATTATCAAAATCGGTCCACGCAATACGAAATTATTCGTGAACATCGCTAAAAAATGAACATATATATAAATATATATACATATATATATATATAATATATATATACGAGTTGAATTGAGAACCTCCTCCTTTTTTTTGAAGTCGGTTAAAAATACACAAAAATATATTTTGTTCATTTGTCACAGGATCAACCGTTTTCGAAAAATATTGAAAAAAAAAAATACTGTAGAATTTTACTTAATACGAATACTTCAAATCATACTAAATAAGTTTATATTCTTGTTATTTAATTAAAAATAAGATGAAAAGTTAATATAAATATACCTCCAAAACTGAATTTTTAACAACAAACAGCCATTTATAGTTTTGTTTTAAACATGTTAATAAAAAACGTTTAACAGTAAATTTGGTGTCACGTGGATAGTAAATCGAACCCCAGTGACTGTCTGAGCGGAGGTTTAGATCCTAAAATATTAATGACCCATCTCATCGCTTAACCTTAGCGATTATGGAACACATAAAAATTTTAAATTGTTGCACCAACGATTTAAGTGTTCCTTAAGTCGTCAAGTATCACCTAAATTTAAGTCCCAGTCAAAGTGATACTTTAGTTCCACTTAACCTTATAGTCCAAGTAAATTAGATATTTTAGAAGAACAAATTCATAAAGTTTTGATACTTTGTCCACGAACTCTTAGTAGAGTTTGAAATAAGAGCCCGAAAAGTTCCCACCTAAATGGATCCCCTTTCACATGAAAAATAACCCTCGTTGTGGAATTTATTCCAGTTTTTCCCATTTTTCATCCGAACCATAGTTCGGAGAAAATAATAGTACAGGAATTAAAGATTCTACATAAAATTCTACGTAAAAAATGTCATGTGCACTATTTGGTTAATTCCCAGCCTACTCTCACAATCGTTGCTCAAAGTGAAGGGTAGTTTTGGGAACGCAGCGAAAAATCGGTCTAACAAATACAACTGGCTATAATAAGTCTATGATGGTATGTATTAATAATATAATATTTATATTAACTTTTTAATTATAGAACAAGAATATAAACTTATTTTGTGTAAATTGAAGTATTCATATTAAGTAAAATTCTACAGTATTTTCTTTTTTCGATATTTTTCAAAAACGGTTGATCTTATGACAAATGAACAAAGTATATTTTTGTGTATTTTGTATCATATAATCTTCTACAAGAACTCAATTCAGGGAAAATTCCAGAACAAAAAAATACTTGATAAAAATCGGCGGGCCCACTTGCTCCATACACCCCTGGTCTAAATTATTAATATTTGATACTGGATATTGATAACAGATATAAATACCAATCCTTGTATTAAATTTCATAACTGTAACACAATGGGTTCGCTAGATATTAAATAAACACTAATTTTGGGCAAGAAACTGTAGCTCCCTCACGAAGAATTTCCGGACACATGTTCATTTAATGTTTTTTACTTAAAATATTTTTCTTAATTTACTGTTCAAGTTTGGCATATAGTTTTGCTATATACTACGCAATACAAGAATAAAAAATAAAGAACTGTATATACAGTTTTTTTTTAAATTTGTTTATGAAAATACCACATAATACTCGTATAATACCGAGTAAAAATTTGGACAATAATACGATCATTAACCAGTGTAAATACCATTGTTATACTTATACATATTCTGTAAACCGTGAGGGTTGTCAGCCACGCACAAATGTTCTTTTGGTTAAACTGAAGTATATGCCGGTACCGAGGTCACAACTATCAAAAATCACACAGTTGTTGCGACGGAGATTATATCTAACCTAAAATTAACCAACTCTATTTCACCCCAATAGATTATTCTAACAAAAGACAGTATATTATATGATGTCATTATAAACACAGGTATATTAATAAAAAGAATATCGACTTGTAACATTAGTACCGGCATATTCTTTAGTTTAGCCCAATATTTATCTACTTGTGATTTATTAAATTAAACAACAATAAATGTTTACCTCTATTTGTTCAGTACTAAGACCAGATGGTTGTAAAAAATCATCATTTGTAGAGATTTTGATTTTGTTTGACATAGTGACAGTTTCCGTTGTACATTTTCTATCTTCATATGGAATTGGAACTGCATTTCGATTGATACTTTTTCTCTGGGAATTTGTAAAAGAAGCATCAGAAAAATGATTTGCACATATAAAATAGTTTGATAATATATTAGATGGTATGTGAAAAAAATTGTTGCCGCAATTTTGTATCCATTGTTTACACCTTTCTTTAGATGTAACTGGGAAATAGAATTTTTTAATATGTTTAAATGATATGTGTGTTATACAGTTTCTATAGGCGCAATATGCACAGTATTTTTGTTTAACATCCATAATTACTTAATAATAACCACAATACAAAATTTAAGACGTCAGTCTGAGATCTTTGGAATTTTTTTTTGACATTAGCTATTTGTGCATGTAGCTATAAGTAACGCCATCTAGTATTTTAAGATGTATTTAAACAACAATACACCTTTATATAAGGAAAGATACCTAACATACCGACAAACTTTCAAGAGTTATCAAGGACAATAAAATAATCGTTTTTAGGGTTCTATTAATTTATTTAGGATTCTATTTATTTCACTTAGCTGTCCGTCCGTCCATCCTTTTCAGTCAAAGCAAAATATCTCTTACTTAACTCTCCGTTTGGCGCGCGTACTACTGCCGCCAATTTATAGTCCAGTAAAGGAAGCATTTTGACAGGAAATTAAGAAGGCAAGCAATTTTATGATTGATTCTTATAGATTTTGAACCGGGGAATTCGAAAAAAAATAACCCGGACTAGTGAAAAGTGGTGCAACACCCTTAAAAATGGGGTTTAAGGGTGAAAACCCTATTTCCAACCGTTTTTTCAATTTATCACAAAATCTAAAGCGATGATGATATATGTTCAGGACACTTAGACGAATCGATTGTGACCACATATACTAAATTTGGTCAAAAATTACCTCTTCCAAAGGGCTTAAAAGACGTAAAAATGCACTTACCCTTAAACATTAGCGATTTTCATTGGTTAAACTACTAATATTTGTTTAAATTATGGTTGGTCATTATTCTTTGGAACTTCAGGAATAATTTGAGCCTAGTTACGAGACATTTGGATGATTTTAACAAAAGTTATTAATTTTTAAACTATTTTCCCAGAAAAGATGCATTTTTACGTCTTTTAAGCCCTTTTAATGACGTAATTTTTGACCAAATTTAGTATATGTGGTCACAATCGATTCGTCTAAGTGTCCTGAACATAATTATATCAATCATAAAAATACACCATCGTTGCTTTAGATTTTGTGATAATTTGTAAAAACGGTTGGAAAAGGGCTTTTCACCTTTAAAGCCCATTTTAAGGGTGTTGAAACACTTTTCGCTAGTCCGGGTTATTTTTTTCGAATTCTCCGGTTCAAAATTTATAAGAATCAATTCGTTTCACTAAAAAATATTTAACCCTGGTGTTTTTATTTAAATTTTAGTGAAAGGGTAGTTTTTCAAAAAATTATGTTACTTACCCTTAAACATTAGCGATTTTTATTAGTTAAACGATTAATATTTTTTTAAATTATGGTTGGTCATTATTATTTGGAACTTCAGGAACAATTTGACGCTAATTACGAGTCATTTGAATGATTTTAACAAAAGTTATTAATTTGTAAACTATTTTCCCGAAAAGATGCATTTTTCTGTCTTTTAAGCCCTCTGGAAGAGGTAATTTTTGGTCAAATTAAGTATATGTGGTCACAATCGATTCGTCTGAGTATCCTGAACATATATCAACGATAAAAATATACTATCGTTGCTTTAGATTTTGTGATAAATTGAAAAAACGGTTGGAAATGGGGATTTCACCCTTAAACCCCATTTTTAAGGGTGTTGCACCACTTTTCGCTTGTCCGGGTTATTTTTTTCGAATTCCCCGGTTCAAAATCTATAAGAATCAATCATAAAATTGCTTGCCCCCTAAATTTCCCTTTTTCTCACTTTTCACTGCTTCCTTGACTGGGCTGTTAGGCGCAAGAATATAAAAGTTTTATTATATTATTTTTTGTTTTAGAAAGTAAACTTACAATTATTATTTGCTAAGGCTACTTTGCTACTGTTGGAATAATGTTTCCAACAAATATTAAATAAAGGGAACTATTTAAAAATGTTGAGTATCACACAAGCAGCCAGAGAACGGAGGTTAGCGCATGCGCAGAATAAGTAGCCATTGTTTATTGTATCTAATATATTAAACATTTTAATACATGATATTATATTTATATTAATCAACTAATATAGATAAATATAAGATTATACGTTTGTTTATGTTCTGTGTGCTATTACATATTTAAGCAAGTTTGTATTGTAATATTACTGTGTTGAAATGTTTCACGTTAAACAGGAATTTATAAAAGAAGAAATAGAATACGTCGAATGTCTTCAGGATACTGAAACCTATGATGAATATTATGAACACCACAAACATGAATATGAAGTAAGAAATACAAAGTTAATATTGAATCACGTTGTAAATACAAGTTCGATTTCATATTACAGTACCTATGTTTGACAGATGTTTAAATGGAAAACAGAGGTTCCTAAACAATAAAATTGTATTATAAACTGTAATATAATGAACGTTACATATTTACGTATTTTTTTAAATTAAACTTTTTTAAGATGTTTCGTCGGGACTAGACGAAAATATTAACCCCTTACCGCATACGATGCTAAATATGGCACCACTAGTTAATTTCAGAAATTTCCTTTCTCAATTATTTAGTTCAATTTAATTTGTATTTTTTGTTTGTTTTTTCACGCACGGCGTGCGTAAAAGTGTTTCCATAGTACATATTTACATACATTTTTACATTTTTTTACGATTAATGAATTTTTTCTACAACCGTGTAAAAAAGTAGGCTTTTTCATTGACATTTCAGTGTGTAAAGTAGTACTTTTGCGCTCGCCGTGCGTAAAAAGTTTTTTCACGCACGGCGTGCGCAAAAGTGTTTCCGTAGTAACACATACCTACATTTTTACATTTTTTTACGATTAATAAATTTTATAAATACTATTGTATTATAGTATTAAACAATTTACTAAAATTTAAGTACTATATTAATTATTGTAATAAACAAAATTATTAATAAAATTAAATAAAATATAAACAATACCTTAAGGTTTTTTTCTTGGCACAATTCATGGTATTATGTGTAATTTTCATATATCAATTTAGATTTTGCAGATAGTAAATTTAAAATTACAGAATTTGCAGCTTCTGATATCTCTGGTGGTGCACATTTATGTTCTTTCTCAGTATCACAACTTATCCATCTTATATTATAGAAAACAAATTATCAAACTCATTTGAATGAAAATAAAACTGTCAAAAATTTTATCCAAAGCTTACTAGAGTTGAATTTTAATATTAATATAGCAAAATACAAAGGATATAAATTAATTATTATATTACATTATTGTTAATATTATATAATCAATAGGGTTGTAGAAAAAATATTGTGTGCACCTCGGGTGTAAAATGCGTTTTTTGCACTCGTGTGATACATTCACACTCGTGCGAAAAACTATCATTTTACACCCTAGATACACAAATAACTATTATAAATACTATCTATTGTATTATAGTATTAAATAAATTACTAAAATTCAAGCACTATATTAATTATTGTAATGAAAAAAAAATTAATAAAATGAAATAAATTATAAACAATACCTTAAGGTTTTTTTAATAATAATAATATAACAAAGTAAATTAATTAATTATTATATTGTAGAAAAAATATTGTGTGCACCTCGGATGTAAAATGCGTTTTTTGCACTCGTGTGATTGTTAGTGCGAAATACAGGTACTTTACACCCAAGTTACACAAATAACATTTCAATGCTTTATAACACATATTTTTTTCGTAGTAAAAAAAATCCATGCGGTAAGGGTTTAAGGTTAAACTGAAGAATATGCCGGTAACCGGTAACGACGTCACAAATATCAAAATTCACGTTTTGATATGTTAGAATAGAGAAGTAACATGTAGGGATTTTTATTCGACAGAATTATTTAAAAAACAGTTCGTTGTGGTGGAAATTGAATACCCGTTTTACACTAGATTAATTCCCTTTCGCCCCAATAGATTGCCCTAAAAAAGACAGTTACGTGTATATTAAAACATCAACTCTGTTATGGCATATTCTTCATTTAGCCAATATTAAAATTCGAAACTTCGAAAAAATAAAGACAAACAAAAAGTTAATTTTTCGCTCATCATTTAAAAACTAAATGCAATTCTTTAATAGTTACTACAATAACTTTTGTTTGGAACTTACTCTTAAGTAAGTTCCAAACAAAAGTTATAGTAACTATTATTTTACACACAAAAGTATACAATCATTTTTTACGTATTCTTAATAAGAAATGCGCAACTTGTTATCGAAGTGGAACCGAGCAGTGGCGTAGCGAGGGGCGGGGGGCAAGGGGGTCTATCATCCCCCGGGCGCTACTCGCAAAGGAGCGCCAAATGGCCCCCAAGACGACGATATTCTATCACTTTTCTATTATATTCTATTACTTTATGTTTTTCAGGGGCGCCAAAAAGGTATCGTGCCCCGGGCACCAATTATACTCGCTACGGCACTGGAACCGAGACGGATAAATATATCGCGTTCTCTCTCTGTTTCGGTTCCAATTCGGTAGTATAATGTCCGGTATTATAAAGGAGCTAGCAAATTTGCTAACCAGCAAGCACTCTCAAATGAGGTATCAAACTTATATGACAGTTCTCTTTGAGTTTTTAACAGATATTTGCAAGCGCAGTAGGTTGGTTTTTACCGTTTTTACTCAAGGTTAGTAAATACACTTCAGTAAATATACTTTACATATATTTAATTTTACTTCCTATGCATGAAATTATCTGTCAAAAACTGTCATATAAGTTTGATACCCCAATTGAATGTGCTTGCTAGTTAGTAAATTTTGCTAGCTCCTTTATAATACCGGATACAAAATAAAATAAAAAGGCCGTGAGGGAGGGGGGGTGGGGTGCCGAAAATAATATTCATTAATCAATATGTGAAAAAAGTGTGAAGCATTAATAAAATAATTCAAGGCAGCCAAAAGATAGTTTTATAATCTTTTTAACATTATCTGTAAAACATTACATCAAATTCAATTTATTACTGTATTGAGTTACGTATTTCAGGAAGAGTTGATTGTTAAAGAAGAAAACGTACCAGAAACTAAAAGCGAACTACAAGAAAACGAGGATCCTTTAAAAACAAATGGTGACAGTAAAATAATAATCGGATTTCAGGGAGAATTGGTTATTAAAGAAGAAAACGAACCAGAAATTAAAAACGAACAAGTAAAGAATGAAGATCTTATTATTATTACTCAATGTAATAATGAAATAATTCACGACGAGTCCAGTTTAACTAAACAACGTTCTCATAAAACTAATGTAAAATTAGAAAAACATAAATGTGATCAATGCGAGTATAGTAGTAAACGGAAACAACTTTTGTTAAAACATAAACTAACACATACTAATGAAAGACCTTTTAAATGCAACCATTGTGATTATAGCTGTAAAAGTAACGATCGTTTAGCAACTCATAAACTAACACATACTAATGAAAAACCTTTTAAATGTAACAATTGCGATTATAGTTGTAAAATTAGCGGTAATTTAGCAAGGCATAAACTAACGCATACTAATGATAGACCTTTTAAATGCGATCATTGCGATTATAGTTGCAAAAGTAGCGGTAATTTAGCAAGCCATAAATTAACACATACTAATTAAAGACCTTTTAAATGCGATCATTGCGATTATAGCTGTAAACGTAGCTCTGATTTAGCAGTGCATAAAATAACACATACTAATGAAAGACCTTTTAAATGCAACCATTGCGATTATAGCTGTATACGTAGCGGTAATTTAGCAAGGCATAAAACAATACATACTAATAAATGACCTTTTAAACCCGATCATTACGATTACAGCTTTAATAGTAACAATGGTTTAGCAAGGAATAAACTAACACATACTATTCTTTGATTTGTTTTGTATATTAAATAAACAAATAAATACGTTTTTTAAATACTATTTCAGATATTTTGAAAAGTATATCAAGTTTAACAGGGGTTATTTTAACGTGTAGTTGTTACATATTTCTGCAGTTTTAATATTGAAATTTGCAGTTATAAAAGCTAATTTGTAAAGCGCAAAAAATTGTAAAATTTCTAACAAAAAAGGTAATTACAGTTAATTTGTTGAATGCCCCCAATTCTAAAGTATAATTATTAATACTTTAATAAGAAAATGCAATCGTCCAAAATAAAATCAGACCAAAATAAAAATAAAATGAAACGATTAAAAATGTTGTGTATCACTGCTCTAGTTCACGCATTAGCCAGGTGCTCTGGAATTCAATAAATAAATTGATTAACTCTGATCTGTGTACAGTTCAATTTTTTTTTAGTATTTAAGACCAAAAAGAAAAAAATCGCCTCAACGCACAGTTTCAAGATTTTGTAGCCAAAAATGCCAGAATCGAAGGTCGGCATTTCGAATTTTTTTCAATCAACTGAAGTTAGCTGTAAAACACTGCTCTGTGATTGGATAATGGCTCTGCGTACTCTTGTATACTCGCGCACTCTTGCACCACCCTACCCTAATATTGTAATAAATAAATTAAAATAAACATAATTAAGTGTTGTCATTTCACTTATCCTGCACCGAATTTTTTAAAGAATAATAATTATTAAAGGGTCAATCCATATGAACTGGTCCAGCACTGGTTGCTCGATCATTCTAAAAAAAATTGATTTTTTGTGTGCAATTACCCTAACATGTTGGTAGTTCGAAACGACCATTATTTTAATTTTATTGTTTTTTGTTTTCGCGTGACGGCCATATTTGTTATACAGGTCGCAGCATTTTTTGTACTTTAAAGGGTTCGCGGAAACTAAAATATCTCAGCTTCTATCAAACCTTTCAACACGGGACTAAAAGCAAATTGTTCAGAATAAAACGGGCTACAAGATTACTTCTAGACATTTTCACCTAAATGTTATCCTTAAGGGTGAAATTTCTGCCTTAATTCTTAGTTCTATTTTTGAAAAAATCCCATTTTCAAGGGGATGTTTTTGCAAGAAGGGGAAAAGTTAACAAGTCAAATTATTTTTTACAAATATGTGGGTTCTAGTTGTATTCACACACCAAAGATCAACTCTGAGACTTAACCCCCTTTATTTTTAAAAATTCTCAAAATTTGAAAATTCGAGAAAATTGCACTTTTGAAAGCTAAATAACTCTGGTGGGGGACCAGATAAAAATCTGAAATTTTAGCCCATAATAGTACGACATAATAGTATCATGTACCAAAAATTTTGAGATTGAGATTTGACTGCAAGCAGTGGTATTGCAACCACAAAAATGCATGTTTCAATGAGCGTATACATGTTGTAATTTTGTTTCAATAATAATTAAAACATGTTATATCTTTGTTATGAGTTACTTTAAGTTATTATATGTGTTATAAATTTTTAAAGCTGACCTAATTTTCTATCTAAAAATAAAATATATATAGGGTGTCACCTTTGAAAAACAAAAGTTGACATCATTTCCGGTTCAACCGGAAGTGACAGAAAATAAATTTTTTTAGCCCATAATAGTACTACATAATGGTATTATGTACCAAAAATTTTGAGATTGAGATTTGACTACAAGCAGTGGTATTGCAACCACAATATTCAATAGGAGTTCATATGTTAATACAGTGTCAACATTAATATAATATCTATTACTATATTTTTTCTTCTTGGAAATAGAAGAATGCTTGAATGAAGAAAAAACTTGTATTTTTTCTGAATGTTTTTAAAATCTCATTTTTTATTTTCTGTCACTTCCGGTTGAACCGGAAATGATGTCAACTTTTGTTTTTCAAAGGTGACACCCTATATATATTTTATTTTTAGATAGAAAATTAGGTCAGCTTTAAAAATTTATAACACATACAATAACTTAAAGTAACTCATAACAAAGATATAACATGTTTTAATTATTATTGAAACAAAATTACAACATGTATATGCTCATTGAAACATGCATTTTTGTGGTTGCAATACCACTGCTTGCAGTCAAATCTCAATCTCAAAATTTTTGGTACATGATACTATTATGTCGTACTATTATGGGCTAAAATTTCAGATTTTTATCTGGTCCCCCACCAGAGTTATTTAGCTTTCAAAAGTGCAATTTTCTCGAATTTTCAAATTTTGAGAATTTTTAAAAATAAAGGGGGTTAAGTCTCAGAGTTGATCTTTGGTGTGTGAATACAACTAGAACCCACATATTTGTAAAAAATAATTTGACTTGTTAACTTTTCCCCTTCTTGCAAAAACATCCCCTTGAAAATGGGATTTTTTCAAAAATAGAACTAAGAATTAAGGCTGAAATTTCACCCTTTAGGATAACATTTAGGTGAAAATGTCTAGAAGTAATCTTGTAGCCCGTTTTATTCTGAACAATTTGCTTTTAGTCCTGTGTTGAAAGGTTTGATAGAAGCTGAGATATTTTAGTTTCCGTGAACCCTTTAAAGTACAAAAAATGCTGCGACCTGTTTAACAAATATGGCCGTCACGCGAAAACAAAAAACAATAAAATTAAAATAATGGTCGTTTCGAACTACCAACATGTTAGGGTAATTACACACAAAAAATCAATTTTTTTTAGAATGACCAAGCAACCATTTAATTTAATTTTGGACCATTTCATATGGATTGACCCTAAACGAAATAAAATAAAAATGTTGAGTATCACTGCTCTAGTTCACAATTTCACTTTCACACAGCCCGAGAACGGAGGTCAACGCATGTGCGGTATAAATAGCCATTATTAATTGTATCTAATATTAAGATATTAAACTTTAAACATAGTTCTTTAACACATGATCGTATCATATTATATTTATATTAATCGACTAATATAAGATTGTACGTTTGTTTTTGTTCTGTGTGCTATTATAATTATAAGCAAGTTTGTATTGTAATATTACTGTGTTGAAATTTTGCACGTTAAACAGGAATTTATAAAAGAAGAAATAGAAGATATCGATTTTTTTCAGGATATTGAAACCTATGAAATGATGACTAGGTTTCAATATCCTGAAGATAATCAATGTCTAAACACTACAAACAGCAATATGAGGTAAGAAACACAAAGTGAAAATTGAATCACATACTTATTAGTAAATACAGGTTAGGTTTCATTAAAGTACAAGGTTGCCTCATAACTCTGTGCGGGGAGTGGCATGAGACGGGAGATTGCGTCATCGTGAGGAACTCTTTGACATTATAAATGGCTGTCAAACTATATTTACTCTTTATTTTAGTTTAGCTGATTTATTGTAAGTTGTTTTTAAATATTTTCATTTGATATTGATAGTGTACTGAGTTTTAAATCTAAATTTTTATTATTATAAATTATAATTTTAAACAAGTGTTTTTTTTAAATGTGTGGTTGATACGGAGAATAGAAGTATAAAAAATAACATAAAAAGAAGGAACATTTCAAATGTTCAGATAATACAACTTATAGAAAAAGGGGCCTCACAATGTTCCAGAGTGTAATCAAAGTCAAATTGTTGAAGAACCAATAATCTCCGATAATTCTACAGAATTTTCAACAACTGATAACTTACCCACTCAGGCCCGGATTTAGAAATTTGCCGCCCCTAGGCAGTTACGAAAATTGCCGCCCCCCACCCTTGAAACTAACAGTTTAATAAAACTCAGGACCTTTTTTTTTTTTTTTGGTCGCGTCGGTTTCAAATTTTATAAAGTTACATGTATACAGAAATTATTGCTTATGGGTTGAAATTTTTATGTCTCGATTTTCGGATGACAAACTCATCGATAATGGAATCAAAATCAAATTCAATTCCCACGAATATAACAATTTTTCAAAGTTTCCACCAAAATTTGCTGCCCTTCAATTCTTGCCGCCCTAGGCAGCTGCCTACTCTGCCTGCATGGTAAATCCGGGCCTGTACCCACTACTAAAAGATTTATAAGTGTCCGCCAAAGGTTGGATTAATAATTTAAAAATAAAAATGTATTTAATTTATTTTTTGTTTTATTAAAGGGGGACATGTGATACTCATATATGCTACAACGTGAGCAGTTGAAGCACGTCAGTTACAACTGAACGATCAAGAAGAAAACATATCGTTATTCATTAATATTTATGTATTATTAATTTAAAACTAATAAATAAGAATAACATTTATTGTGTTTCGATCTCAGTAATAGTGTACCGGAAGCCTTTCCTTTTTATTATATAAACTTATAAACCATACAAACACTTGTCTGTGTAACAACAATACATGATAAAAATATTCAATTTTAAAAAATAATTAAACATCAAATATTTTTATTTAAAAATTAATCAATTCATCGGAAAAAATTATTATTATTCTTTAAAAGCTCGATTGTTCCCTGAATGAATGATAGTCGCTATCGGAAGATAAAATGTGTAATATTTATAAATGAAGTCAAAATAAAAATTTAAATTATAATATTTAAGATATGTGTACATAATATCTACTCTAGTAAAAAAGTTTCAAAGTGCTTTTGTTATACATAAGCATTGATTTCTGACATCATTTTAAAATTTTTATGAAGAAATATTATATGTAATAATTTTTGCTTCTTTAATAAACAATAATATTTACTTTTTTTAATAATATGGGTCTACAACGATTGTTGTAAAATATTCCCTTACAAAGATTTATCTCAATTTATTTTAAAAATTCGTGTTTTGTTTTTCTAAATTGATATTTGCTTGGATATATTAAATGTCATTTTGGCGTTTTAAGTGTTATTTTGACGTTTGCATAAATTTAGATTTAGATTGAAATTGTCAAAAAATTAAAAATATACGAAAAAATAATCAGGTGCGTTTTAAGAAAAATTTCGAACTAATATTTTTTAGTAAAATTGTATAAAAATTAATTAGTTAACCAATTTCAGGCAATTTATATAAACACTATCGGTTTTTATTTAAATTGTTGAATAATTAACTACCTTTGGTGAATTTAGCACGAGGAAGCACTGTGAATTTACTTGGCAGATGTTTTTTAAAGAATAATATAAAACAAAGGAAACGCTATTAAAATGTTTAGTATCACTGCTCTAGTTCGCATAAGCAGCCAGTGAATGGTAGTCAAAAGAGGGGGGGGGGGCGGGGGCAGCGCATGCGCGGAATAAGTAGCCATTATTGTATCAATATATTGAACATAGTTCTTTAATACATGATATTTAATGTTCTGTGCATGATCATATCATATATGTTTATATTAATCAACTAATACATATTAATATAAGATCATACGTTTGTTTATGTTCTGTGTGCTATTATATTTATAAGCAAGTTTATATTGTAATATTACTGTGTTGAAATGTTTCACGTTAAACAGGAATTTATAAAAGAAGAAGTAGAATACATCGAATGTCTTCGGGATACTGAAACCTATGATGAATATTCTAAACACTACAAACATGAATTTGAGGTAAGAAATGCAAAGTTAAATTTGAATCACATGTTAGTAAATAGTAAATACAGATTAGGGTTAATATAGTATATTTGACAGATCCTCAAATGGAAAACAGAGGCTCCCAAACAATAAATAAATTGTTTTATAAACTAACTAGCTGCTACCCGCGACTTCGCTCGCGTGGATTTCGAAACCCTTCATATGTGACAGGGGGTAAAATATTAAATTTATCTTATTTTTAGTTTTCTTTAATTATACAAAATCGTAAATGTGTCGGCTCCTATGCGAGATAGAGGGGTTTTTCCGCCCTAAAACCCCCACCCCCGTGGTATTTTTCCCGCTGGATCGAATAAAACCACTTACAACCCTTCATATGTAACGGGTAAAATATTAATTACTAAAAAAAATTTAAAATTTTCCTCCCCCTTGCAATTCCTTAGGGGTTGAATTTTCGAGATATGAAATAGCCTTAATCCGTCCTTGGGATGTAAGCCATCTCACTGCCAAATTTCATCAAAATCGGTAAAGCAGTTTAGTCGTGAACAGGTAACAAATAGACAGACTGAGAGATACACTTTCGCATTTATAATATAAGTCGCGACTCCTATGTAAGATAAGGGGTTGTTTTGTCCCCCTAATAATCCCTCTTCCGTAGTATTTTTGCCCGCCAGATCGAATGTAATCAATTACAACTCTTCATATGTGACAGGGGGTAAAATATTAAATTTTTCTTATTTTTAGTTTTCTTTCATTATACAAAATCGTAAATATCTCGGCTCCTATGCGAGATAGAGGGTTGTTTTGCCCCCTAAAACCTACGCCCCCGTGGTATTTTTCCCGCCGGATCGAATAAAACCACTTACAACCCTTCATATGTATCGGGGGGTAAAATAATAATTACTAAAAAAAATTAAAAAATTTCTACCCCCTTGCAATTTCTTAGGGGTTGAATTTTTAAGATACGAAATAGCCTATGTCCGTCCTCGGGATGCAAGCTATCTCACTGCCAAATTTCATCAAAATCGGTAAAGCGGTTTAGCCGTGAAAAGGTAACAAACAGAAAACAGACAGACAAACACACTTTCGCATTTATAATATTAGTATGGATATCGTAAAATGTCCAAATATTACTTTACTTAATATTTTATTAACTAATTAAAATTTGAACAATAAAACTTAAATTTTTCGAAAAATTGTTCATTCGAAGAATTTTGATTCAAAAAATTGTGATTCGAAAAATTGTGTTTCGAAAAATTTACACCAAACCTAATAATTAATTTCGATATTTTACCTTTCATAGAAGTGAAATGTTTCTTCATATTTAAATTTTCAATCAATATAGGCATTTCAAAATATTTAATTGTTAATATGTGTCAAAAATCATTTAATTGTTCGACAAAATATTTTAAAGAGACATAATCATAGTAACCTAAATTAATAAAATAAAATATTGAAACCGTAAATTATAAAATTCCGTATTCCATGGCTAGGTACTATGTTTTTATATACCTAAATTATAACATACCTGGTTAAATTATTTCTATATCGTCCCCTCCAAGGCAAAGTATCGTAAGATACACTTTTTGCGAAATTGAGTTATCGATTCTAAAAATCTCATATATAAGCGACAAAATTCTCTTTTCCGCTAAAAAATCTGTTAAAACTTTTATCGTATTCCTCCAGACAATGTATTCTAAGCACCGATATCTGTTTTATGAAATATCGTAACCAACAATAATATAGTATCGTAACCAGTGACGTAGCTAGCCCTGAGTGGATCCTGACTGGCCTATATGGTAGGTACTTTCCCGCGACGGAATAATATAGTGCTGTGACGGAGTGCTTTCTTATTTATTCATTAGAGCTGGGCTTTTATCAATTTTAATTTTATTAATTTTAAGATATTTTAGAAAAATCGTACCTGTTAAAACTTTATTGCACAAACTAAATATGGTTTATCTATGAGGTTTTTTCAATATATTTTTTACCCTCAATAACTCAATTTGGTTGATATTGAAGTATGATGTAGAACAGTGCTTCCTAAACTTTTCCTACGACAGAACACTTCACAAATCCTGAAATTTTAATGGAACGTCTTGGTTATTTTGTAAGTAATATATAAAATAAGGAAAAAAGTAAATTTAAATCAGTCAAGCATGTTTGAACTTCTCGCAGCATTTAAAAACATTGAATATTAACTTTGATATTTTTTACGCTTAAACTGATAAGACATACGTTATATATCGTAGTACAGGTATTCCTCGACTTACAACCGAGATAGGTTTCTAAACATCGATCGTAAATAGAATAAGTTGTAAGTTAACACGTACAATATGTACATATTTTTGCTTTGGACGTTTTCCTTGATGTGAAGCGAATCGCATTTTCTATACATAACAAACAGTTGCGGGTTCCCAAAAATATCTACATAAATAATAATAAATTACATTTTTGGGAAATTCCCGGAACTGTTTGTTTCATTTATGTAATATGTGCATGTAAGAAAGAGACAAAGACAATTATAAGTCGAGGATTACCTGTATATTTGTTTACGATGCGTTTTCAACTCTTGTCGTATGAAAATATATTGCATACTAAATACATATTATGACATTTGTTTCTGATATGACAACGACAAAAAATTATTTTATGACTTCTGGTACATGTATTGTATTACATCATGTACTTACATGATTTGAACATTTTATGAATATTAAAAATAATTTCATTTTTGGTTTTTCTGCTCGTGTCTTTCAAAAATTTATCAATGTGTCTATATAAATACATTATTAGCTCTTGTAGATACTCGTACACCCTTTGTACAATTAATTAATTAATTACAATCAAATATAGGTCTTGTCAATTGAATGAAGCTTTCGTAACAATTTGCAATAAATCAACATCTTGTTTTAATTTTGTAAATGTACATTTTAGGTTAAAGATGACAGATATACATTTTCAAACAACAATTAAAATAATATCATTTAAAATTACAATGTTAATTTGAAATTATATAAATTCTTCTGATATTTATGATTACAAATAAATATAATAAAATACCTATAACTATGAAAGTAAAAATATTGATAATTCAATGACTTAAGATTTAAAAAATGTCATTATATACCTACTTAATTTTTATTTGTACCGGGAACACATATCTATCGCCGAATGTTGGTCGAATTGTGTCCGAATGCTGTAATTGTTTGTCTTCAATTTTTTTGTCAAATTTATTTATGAAAATTTAAATTATTTATTACATTAGAGTTGTGCATATTTTTTCGTTCGTTATGTTCTTTATATTTCTTTTTTGTTATATTTTATTGTTCACTTCAAAATTTTAAATGGCCACTGACATTTAAAATTTTTAAAAATAATCAATAAAATATAATGTATCCATAGTTACGACATTTGCAATTAATTTAGTAAATGCTTAAAGCGCATTATATGTAAACGTATTTTGTTTATTTTCTCCTCTTTAACATATCTTTTTCAAAAATCAGACACGGGTTCATGGTTGTCAATTAACCAAAGTATTTGAAAAAAATTAAAAAAATCTAATATCGGTTTTCGTTTTGATACTTTTTTACATCAAAACTTTTTTTTTCCTTTTTTTTCATTTTTTTTTAAATCTGAAATTTGAACCTTACATTATATCGCCCAAGGAATATAAAAAAAATAATAAAAAAATTGTAACTTTTTTTTTGAAAATTTGGGGGCCCCTTGTTACCCCATTTATAAACTTTTTCAAAAAAGGCCCACTAGTTGTTATTTTTTACCCCCAAGGAATGTATATACCAAATTTCAAGTTTCTCCGATTAGTGGAAATGGTCAAAAAAATGATTGTGAGTCAGTCAGTCAGGGCACTTCGTTATATATAGTAGATATAATTATTATTAATGTTACATGTATACATATTTTTGAAATAAAACTTCTGGTTATTTTCCGTTTTAGCGTCCCAAATTATTTTATGATGAATCTACAATATCGAAGATACGAGAAGCTTTGTGATTGTTTCAGATTGCGACAAAAAAATAGAGGGGGTGGGGGCTAAAAATAAGCTAAACTCATTAATAAAAAGTGTGTGGCATTAATAAAACAATTGAATTTTAAAAACAGCAGCTAGCCCAAAATTATTTTCATATTCTTTTTAGCATTATCTGTAAAACATTACATTAAATTCAGTTTAAATCAATTTATGTATTTCAGGAAGTATTGATTGTTAAAGAAGAAAACGTACCAGAAACTAAAAGCGAACAACAAGAAAACGAAGATCCTTTAAAAACAAATGGTGACAGTAAAATAATAATCGGATTTCAGGGAGACTTGGTTATTAAAGAAGAAAACGAACCAGAAATTAAAAACGAACAAGTAGAAAATGAAGATCTTATTATTATTACTCAATGTAATAATGAAATAATTAACGAGTCCAGTTCAACTAAACAACGTTCTCATAGAACTAGTGTAAAATTAGAAAAACATAAATGTGATCAGTGCGAGTATAGTAGTAAACGGAAACAACTTTTGTTAAAACATAAATTAACACATACTAATGAAAGACCTTTTAAATGCAACGATTGTGATTATAGCTGTAAAAGTAAAGAACGTTTAGCAACTCATAAACTAACACATGCTAATGAAAGATCTTTTAAATGTCCCCGATGTGAATATAGCTGTAAACAAAAGGCACTATTATTAACACATAAATTAACACATTCTAATGAAAAACCCTTTAAATGCGACCGATGTGAATATAGCTGTAAACGGAATGCACTTTTATTAACGCATAAATTAACACATTCTAATGAAAGACCCTTCAAATGTGACCGATGTGAATATAGCTGTAAAATAAAAGCATCATTATTGAGACATAAATTAACACATACTGATGAAAGACCTTTTAAATGTGACCGATGTGAATATAGCTGTATACAAAAAGCAACGTTATTAAGACATAATTTAACACATACTATTGAAACACCTTTTAAATGCGACAGTTGTGAATATAGCTGTAAACATAAATCTAATTTATCAAGACATAAATTAACACATACTATTGAAAGGCCTTTCAAATGCGACCAATGTGAATATAGCTTTAAACAGAAATCATATTTATTTGCACATAAATTAACACATACTAATGAAAGACCTATTAAATGCGACCTATGTGAATTTAGCTGTAGAAAGAAATCAATATTATTAAGACATAATTTAAAACATACTAATGAAAAACCTTTTAAATGCGACAGATGTGAACATAGCTGTAGACAAAAAGGAGATTTATTAATACATAAATTAACACATACTAATATAAAACCTTTAAAATGCGATAAGTGTGAATATAGTTGTAGACATAAATTTTCCTTAATAAGACATAAATTATTAACACATACTAACGGCGATTCTGCATAATAATATTGTATTTTGGTTAAACGTAATTAATCATAGTTACTGCTATATACAGAACTAACCGCTATCCACGGCTTCGCTCGTGTGGATTTCGAAACCCCCATCCCTATGATATTTTTTCCGCCGGATCGAATAAAACTATAAAAATCGACGTAAGTAAACATCCGTAAAAACAAACTTGTTTGTCTAAACGTCAAAATTTATTTAAGAAAAGGTAATCGCAAGCTTTCGATTCACAGAATCATCGTCAGGCTAATAATAAAGATTTAAATGTGAGAACGATGTTGTTATCTTAATAAATCCGGTTGAAAGATTGTTTTCAAAAATAGAACGTTTTCTCTTCTCAGACAAAAAATAATCTTAAATGTAAAATTTCACCCTTCTACGATTTGTCGTATTTGAGTTACAGCGCTTACAGACAGACAGACGAACACACAGACATCATGGCAAAAATAGTCAGAATGGATTAAGGGAAGGTCAAAATGGATAATTCCATCAAAATCCAGATTTATTGTATATTTCATATACATGGTATAAGAAAGTAAAAAACTGGCAAAGTAATAAAATTAGAAGACATTTATGGGACAAAAAATTTAGATAATATTCTCTTCAATTTTTTTTCTACAGCATTTTTTTAAACGATCATTAAAACTTTTGTTACGGTTTGAAGTTTCTAATTATTTTTGAAACTGTTAGTGCTAAACATTGTTTTCATTTTATTGCAAAGTATCTTTTGTTATTATTTGTAATTCATCTGGAAGATTATTTATTAATAATAATAATCTTTATTCAATAAAACCTTATACAGGCACTCAATGTGTTAGTAAATATAATATTATACATTCTACGTAGGTTTATTTACTACATATTAAATTCACTTAAATTATAATAGTTTTTATCTAATAAATGTTTTTTTAACTCATTCTTGAACCTTGTCAAGGGGAGTAGTTTTATATTTTGTGGCAAATTATTGTAAATTTTTATTATCGCTGTTGCGGGCCTTTATTGACAAGAGTGAGATTGCCAGTTGGTGGAATTAAATCGTTTTATGTCTTGTGATATATGTGGGAATTTACATTTTCCAAAAATAGGTCTAAGTCATAGACATAGAGAATGGACAGTGCATTCTGTATTAACACAATGGTGTAACATCTGTTCAAAAAGTGAGAGAGAGATGCAGTGTAGTTTGGAATATATCTACCTCTTTTTCTAAGAATCTGATTGGTAGCTTACTATAGTTCAGGGTATTATTTCTGTCCGATATATTTTTGTATATCTATCTTGTGATTTTTGTGCAATAAGTTTTTTATTAGAAAAGTAAATAATATAAACAATAAACATACTATAATGGTTCATATTTCATCGAGGAAATTTTAAAAAAAACATCAATTGACCTGATAGAAATTTGCAAAATTATGAACGGATATTCCGAGAAAATAACATTTTTGCTACCAAAAATATTAAATATATATTAATAAAAAATAGTTTTAAATCAATTCCCATGTGGTTGCTACAAAATTATGAGGTGGATTGCTACACTTACAAACAGCACATACAAGATTTACTTAACAAAATTTTAAATATTTTTTTTGATATTAGAACAAATTCGAAACATATTATTTAGAAATCAATAATTGTTTCTTTTTTTAAATAAAATTTTTTATAACGTTAATTATTTTAACCTCTTTATATACATATAGTATAATAATATCATATATTAATCAAGAGTAGATTAATATATGATAATATCTCTGAATATTTTTAATGTTCGGGACTAAGAATGAAATAGTTACACTCCTGTTTAAAAAAAGGACAAGTATATTCCAAACCTGTTTTTATCTCTTTCTTTTGACACTACTCTGCTCTCGAGTCAGATGCCTGGTCCATTCTCTATGTCTATGGTCTAAGTGTTTTTTTAAGAATATGGCACATTCAAGAATATATGTCATATATTGTCAGTATTTTTAATTCTTTAAATATCGGTTTACAGGATGTCCTTGGATTGACATTATAGATAGCTCTAATGCATTTTTTTTGATATTTGAATAATTTTTTTTTGTAAGAACTGTTGCCCCATAAAATGATACCATATGATAATTGGGGTTGTATGTAGGCATAATAGATATTTGTTAATATACAGTGTATTCCAAGTTGATTAAGACATAGGAAATTTAACATGGGGGCAATTAGAAATGTTGTAGTAACCTTTGGTCAAATTTAACGATGTGTCATTGGTGCATTTTGAAATACCGCCACAAAATTTAATATAATAGTAATTAGTATTTTGTTTTCAAATTTATATCTGCCAAAAAGTATTATTATAATTTAATCTAGGATGCTTAAATTAATTAAATTAAAATTGAGAACAAAATACTGTTGATTAATTTAAAATTTATCAGTTAGTTTCGAGGCGGCGTTTCAAAATGCACCAATGACACTTCGTTAAATTTGACCAAAGGTTACTACAACACTTCTAATTGTCCCCATGTTAAATTTCCTATGTCTTAATCAACTTGGAATACACTGTATAATATATTATTTTCATTTGTAATATAAATTGTAGGTCTTGAAGTATAGATTTCATAATTTATAACTGTATAATACATATTATATTTTATAGTACCCTCTTCATTGTAATATTACGTTAATGAACTATTAATTAAGTTATTAATAAAATAATTTTGTATTTTGATTTTGTTTCCCCTACTCAGTTGTAGCTTATAATCTCGACAACATAACTTAACGTAGCCATCTTTAGTTGGTTTTGTATATTAAATAAATATGTTTCGTTAATACTTTTTCAGATATTTTAAAAAGTAAGTTTACCAAGTTACAGAGATTATTTTAATGTGCAGTTGTACATGTTTCTACAGTTTGAATATTAAAATTTGCAGTTGTCAAAGCTAATTTGTACAGCACAAAAAATTGTAAAGTATCTAACAAATAACACGGCCAAGTGCGTGTTGGGCACGCACATGATAGGGTTCCGTAGTCATTAGGATTTATAAACAAGAGTTGTTTCAATTTTTTTTATAAACTATTCTAGATACAGTGTTCATTATAATTTTCATTGAAAGTACTAACTAAAATCTACATTCTGGATTTTTTTATAGATTTTTTGCATCGATAGCTTAAAAAGTAGAAGGGGGGTGGGGACGCTCTGATAACGACATTTAAATGTAAATATATCGTTACTGAAGGGTTGAAATCAAAAGGTCATATAACATTTTTGTTTCATTTTAAGAGACATATCTAAAGATACCCAACTCAATGGGGTAAGTGAACAAAAAATTTGAGTAAAATTTTCAGTCTATGGGAGGGGGTCCAAAATAATTTTGACAGTGTTCGTTATAACTTTCAGTGGAAGTACTAATTAAATGCTACATTCTGAATTTTTTCCAGATTTTTTGAATAGATAGTTTAGAAATTAGGAGGAGGGGACGCTCTGATAACGACATTTAAATGCAAATATATCGTCACTGAAGGGTTAATATCAAAAGGTCGTTTAACATTTTTTGTTTCATTTTAAGAGACATATCTAATGACACCCCACTCAATGGGGTAAGTTATAAAAAAACGTGAGTTCACTTTTCAGTCTATGGAAAGGGGGTCTAAAAAAATGTTTTTAACAAAAATCTTATCATTTCTGTTTTTATGTTATCAGTCTTTGTCCGTATACCAAATTTCATCTTAATCGGCTTAAAATTTTTGAGGACGGACATGGCAAAACTATAAGGTTTCCTAGTTTTCTACGGAAACCTAAGAAAGGTAATTACAGTTGTAAAAGCTAATTTCTTCAATGCTCCCAATCACTAAAGTATAATTATTAATATTTGAATAAGAAATTGCAATCATCAACAAAATTAATCAGACCAAATTAAAAATAAAAAGAACCGTTTAAAAATGTTCCCTAACGGTTTTGATCATACACGGTTTACACGCGGTATACACGCAGTATACACGCTGATTATTGCGCTTTTATGGGGTGTAGTCACCGTGTATATGACGTGTCCTTGGGAATTTTTTATACGGCGTTTATGCGATGTATACACGCCGTTTACACGGTGATTATTCCGAATGTATCGCGTTTTCAACGCGTGTAACTTATAGAATTTACACGCAGTTTACACAGTGATTATTCGAATGTATCGCGTTTTCATACGTGTAGTAGACGTGTAGTAACTAATAGAATTTACACAGTGATTACGTCGAATAAACCGTGTATGTTAACAGTATTTATACTTACATACAGCCCTACTTTTCGTTTAAAAAAACAAGTAACATTTATAGCCTTTATAAAAACCACAAACATGATTCCCTAGCGAGAGGTAACTTGCGGTTTGTGTTTTTTATAGCGTTTAAACTTCGCATATACACCGAATTTACACGAAGAATAACTTCTTGGTATACCCAGTACATTGTGTTTTTACCGCGTTTTTACTCAGTGTTTACACGCGTAAACACTGTATAACACAAGTGTTTACTCAGAGTTTACTGCGTATGAATCGCGTGTATACCGCACTATACACAGTGTAACGCGCGTATATAATTTTCCCAAGCACACGCCGTATACCGGGTGTTTACACGGTTGTTACACAGACTTTATGCGCATACAGCGTTTACACGCCATATACTGTGTGTATACTGCGCGTATACACACAGTATACGCGTGTACCCGAATCCGTTAGGGTTGAGTATCACTGCTCTAGTTCACACAAGCAACATGCGCTTGCGCGAAACGTATAATAGTACAGCAATTGGAATAATAATGCCCGGTATTATAAAGGACCTAACAAAATTTGTTAGCTAGCAATTACATTCAAATGGGGTATTAATTCTGTACTAGTATCTATGGATTAGTTATGGAATTTAGAGCAGTGACACTATAACTAATTGTAACACAGTTGGCATCTTTGACCGTACAAAATAATTTTCATAACATCACCACTGTTTTAATACCGTTTGTATTTACCTTCAACGCGTGCGCGAAACTTGTCAAAGTCATCAACAAACTCCAAAAGAACTGTCATATAAGTTTGATATCTCAGTTGAAAGTGTTTGTTAGCTAACAAATTTGTTAGGTCCTTTATGATACCGGACATAAGAATAAGAATACATTCTGTATTAAAATGTTTCACGTTAAACAGGAAGATATAAAACAAGAAATAGAAAACATCGATTGTCTTCAGGACATTGAAACGTACGATGAATTTTCTAAATACTATAAACAAGAATATGAGGTAAGTAATACATAATACATAATAATTATTAAAATGGAACCCCATGTTAGTAAATACAGGTTAAATTACATATGATATGTACAGTATGACAAATGGTCAAAGGTAAAACAGAGGTTCCTAAACAATTGTTGGTACTTGTTAATGCGTTTTGAAAAAACTAAAATCACTAGGAACATAAAGTAATTCTAACTGTAGATAGGCAAGTCTTATGTATAATTTTATTTGATAAGCGCCAATGTGAGTAAAGTGTATTTATTTATATGGACAGGACTCCCGGGTGCCTCGAATTTATAGGTTGCCGAAAATCCACAAACCCAACACCCCCCTCCGCCCTATTGTAAGTGCTATAGACTCAACCACCCATAAGTTGGCAAAATTTTTGTCGAACTCACTACAACCTTTCGTGTACAAATCCCCACATCACATCAGAAACTCGTCACATTTCGTGTCGATCCTGAATACTCTCAAAACTAACCCAGGTGACATTTTATTGTCAGTGAATATGTGGTGAAATATAGTCTGACCTTAATCAACATATTAGTTTTCAAAAAGGCAGATGACCAAAAATTTGTTTTATGAAAAGAATCTCTGTAGCATTTACAATTTTCTATAAAACAGTACATCACATTAAATTTATTATTTATTGTGTTACAAATTATCGTTTTTCAGGAAGGCTTGGTTGTTAAAGAAGAAAATGTACCAGAAACTGGAAACGAACAACAAGAAAATGAAGATCCTTCAAAAACAAATTGTGACAGGAAAACAATAATAGGATTTCACGGAGACTTGGTTATTAAAGAAGAAAACGCACCAGAAATTAAAAACGAACAAGTAGAGAATGAAGATCTTATTATTATTACTCAATGTAATAATGAAATAATTAACAACGAGTCCAGTTTAACTAAACAACGTTCTCATAAAACTAGTGTAAAATTAGAAAAACATAAATGTGATCAATGCGAGTATAGTAGTAAACGGAAACAACTTTTGTTAAAACATAAACTAACACATACTAACGAAACACCTTTTAAATGCGACCGATGTGAATATAGCTGTAAACAACAAGGAAATTTATTAACACATAAATTAACGCATACTAATGACAGACCTTTTAAATGTGACCTATGTGAATTTAGCTGTAGACAAAAAGCAAGTTTATTAAGACATAAATTAACACATTCTAATGAAAGACCTTTTAAATGCGACCAATGTGAATTTAGCTGTAAACAAAAAGCAAGTTTAGTACAACATAATTTAACACATACTATTGAAACACCTTTTAAATGCGACCGATGTGAATATAGCTGTAAACAAAAAGGACATTTATTAACACATAAATTAACACATACTAATGAAAGACCTATTAAATGCGACCAATGTGAATTTAGCTCTAAATATAAAGCAAGTTTATTAAAACATAAATTAACACATTCTAATGAAAGACCTTTTAAATGCGACATATGTGAATATAGCTGTAAACTTAAAACAAGTTTATCAAGCCATAAATTAACACATTCTAATGAAAGACCTTATAAATGCGACCGATGTGAATATAGCTGTAAACTTAAAAAAAATTTATCAACACATAAATTAACACATACTAATGAAAGACCTTTTAAATGCGACATATGTGAATATAGCTGTAAACTTAAAACAAGTTTATTACAGCATAATTTAACACATTCTAATGAAAGACCTTTTAAATGCGACCGATGTGAATATAGCAGTAAACAAAAAGGAAATTTATTAACACATAAATTAACGCATACTAATGAAAGATCTTTTAAATGTGACCTATGTGAACATAGCTATAATAAAAAAGTAAGTTTATTAAGACATAAATTAACACATACTAATGACAGACCTTTTAAATGCGACCTATGTGAATTTAGCTGTAAACAAAAAGCAAGTTTAGTACAACATAATTTAACACATACTAATGAAACACCTTTTAAATGCGACCGATGTGAATATAGCTGTAAACAAAAAGGATATTTATTAAGACATAAATTAACACATACGAATGAAAGACCTATTAAATGCGACCAATGTGAATTTAACTCTAAATATAAAGTAAGTTTATTAAAACATAAATTAACACATTCTAATGAAAGACCTTTTAAATGCGACCGATGTGAATATAGCTGTAAACAAAAAGCTTATTTATTAAAACATAAATTAACACATACTAATGAAAGACCTTTTAAATGCGACATATGTGAATATAGCTGTAAACTTAAAACAAGTTTAGTACAACATAATTTAACACATTCTAATGAAAGACCTTTTAAATGCGACTATTGTGAATATAGCTGTAAACAGAAAGGAACTTTATTAACACATAAATTAACACATACTAATGAAAGATCTTTTAAATGCGACCTATGTGAATATAGCTGTAAACTTAAATCACATTTATCAATACATAAATTAAAACATAGTAATGAACGACCTTTTAAATGCGACATATGTGAATATAGCGGTAAACATAAATCAAGTTTAGTAACACATAAATTAACACATACTAAAGAAAGACCTTTTAAATGTAACATATGTGAATATAGCTGTAAACTCAAAAAACTTTTATTATTACATAATTTAACACATACTGATGTAAGACCCTTTAAATGCGACCGATGTGAATATAGCTGTAGACAGAAAGGACATTTATTAAAACATAATTTAATGCATACTAAAAAAAATATTTTTAAATGCGACAGGTGTCATTGTAAATTTAAAACGAAAGCTCATTTATTAAAGCATAAATTAACACATTCCAAAAAAACGACCTTTTAAATGCGATAGACGTAAATATACATAAAATAACACATACTATTAGGGTTACCAGGTTTTAGTTTCTTTCAACCCTAAGATAAACACCCGGTCATGATAAGGGTGAGAAGGGGGGGGGGGGTAGTAGGAAGAGTTGTTATCTTCTCAATTAAAATAAAATTTATATTTTATTACCATAGACATAGAGCATGGACTACGCATCTGACTCGAAAACAACAGAGCCGTGTTTGGAATATACTTGTCCTTTTTTTAAACAGGAGTGTAACTATTTCATTCTTTGCCCCGAACATTAAAAATATTCATAGATATACATATATGTATATGAAGAGGTTTATTATTATAAAAAAGTTTTATTTAAAAAAAAAAACGATTATTGATTTCTAAATTATATAAGTTTCAATTTTAATATCTTGTTCTTCCTTTTTCGTAAAAAAATTCAACCTTTATAAAGTAGTTGCAATTTTTGTCACTCACCTCTCGGACTTTAATGTGACATATCTAATTAGCACATAGTAGAGATGAAAAGTACGAGTCTTTTTAGCGTCTCGATACAATTTAGTTAATTTAGTAAAATCATTTGTTCAATGAGTTCTTTTTTTAGTAAAATATTTTGAAAATTTTAATGAGTCATACGATCTGAAATTAATTGAATGACCTTTTTTAGAAAGAAGCAATAAAAAATATTACAAATTCGAATTTTAATTTTTCCACCTTTTTATGACTACTTTCTAAAAAATATTTATAAGATCAAGACTCATCAATTTTAAATCAAATACACTCACGGAAAAAATTAAAGGACTACTTTTATTTTTCGAAAAAATTGCTCATTTTCAAAGTAATGCCGATAGGTCAAATATGATCCATTTTTTACTTATAGGATATGAAAATTGAAGGAAATTTTATCATCTTTTCAAATTTAGGGGTATATTTGTTTTATTAATCTTATTTTTGTGACCAAATCGCGGTTTAATGAAAAATAAAAAAATTGATTTTTTTTTGTAATTTTGAAAGATACCCACGGGGATGTTAAATTTTTTTTCTAAAATTTCAAGATAACCATTTTGTAGGAAATTTGTTCAGCTTTAAAATGCTTTTTCAAATTTGTTTTATAATTTTTTGGTGTCGCGATATTCGAGTTTGAATGAAAAAAGTACCAAAAAGATTTAAACGACCATAAAGGGCCTAATGTTAGTCGCATAGAAAAGAAAAAAAAAGAATATTAAAGCTTAAATAATCACCTATTGTCTAGTAGCATTTAAAAAATGTTTAATTTTAACTTAACCCTTCAAATACGAAAAACAAAACAGTGTTCGAATTTAAATAATCCTGTAAAAATAACCTTTTTTTAATCATAGATCTAATGTTTAAAATGTATCCAGAAATTAAGTTCTATCAAAGAATATGAAAATTAGACTAATTACCTACAATGTGAATAAAGGTTCCAGTAAAAATCTTTTAATTTGGCTGAGAAATTGCATTTTGAATTTTTTGTATACGTTTAGGATTTGACCATACTTTTTATAACAAGTTTTTCTTTGAGATTTTTTTTTCGAAAAACAATCAATTTTTGAGAAAAATTGTAAGAGGGAAAAAGTTTTTCTTTCTTGTTAAAGAATATTCATAATTTTTTTCAGATGTTTTATATCAATATTGTGGGATTAAGTTTATTTTTAATATGGTACTTTTTCATTCAAACCTGAATATCTCGGCATCAAAAAATGTGACAATCATTTTTTAAAAAGCATTTTGAAGCTAGGAAAATTTACTAAATGATGAATATCATGGAATTTTGAAAAAAAAAATCATACATCCCCGTGTGAAATTTCTATAACAGCAAATAAATAATTAATTTTTTTTTAGTCAACTACGTGTGGACAAAAAAAATTCAGTCACTTTGAACGAATAAGCGGTGAAAATTCAATGAAAAATAATTTAACTGTCGAAATCAAGAATCTTTAATATGTTGTTGAACGTTTTTTTCATGACCACACGCAGTTGACTAAAATTGAAAAATTGAAATTTTTTGCAATTATGGATGTTTCACACGGGGATGTATGATTTTTTTTCTTCAAAATTCCATGATATTCATCATTTAGTAAATTTTCTCAGCTTCAAAATGCTTTTTAAAAAATGATTGTCACATTTTTTGATGCCGAGATATTCAAGTTTGAATGAAAAAGTACCATATTAAAAATAAACTTAATCCCACAATATTGATATAAAACATCTGAAAAAAATTATGAATATTCTTTAACAAGAAAGAAAAACTTTTTCCCTCTTACAATTTTTCTCAAAAATTGATTGTTTTTCGAAAAAAAAATCTCAAAGAAAAACTTGTTATAAAAAGTATGGTCAAATCCTAAACGTATACAAAAAATTCAAAATGCAATTTCTCAGCCAAATTAAAAGATTTTTACTGGAACCTTTGTTCACATAGAAGGTAATAAGTCTAATTTTCATATTCTTTGATAGAACTTAATTTCTGGATACATTTTAAACATTAGATCTATGATTAAAAAAAGGTTATTTTTACAGGATTATTTAAATTCGAACACTGTTTTGTTTTTCGTATTTGAAGGGTTAAGTTAAAATTAAACATTTTTTAAATGCTACTAGACAATAAGTGATTATTTAAGCTTTAATATTCTTTTTTTTCTTTTCTATGCGACTAACATTAGGCCCTTTATGGTCGTTTAAATCTTTTTGGTACTTTTTTCATTCAAACTCGAATATCGCGACACCAAAAAATTATAAAACAAATTTGAAAAAGCATTTTAAAGCTGAACAAATTTCCTACAAAATGGTTATCTTGAAATTTTAGAAAAAAAATTTAACATCCCCGTGGGTATCTTTCAAAATTACAAAAAAAAATCAATTTTTTTATTTTTCATTAAACCGCGATTTGGTCACAAAAATAAGATTAATAAAACAAATATACCCCTAAATTTGAAAAGATGATAAAATTTCCTTCAATTTTCATATCCTATAAGTAAAAAATGGATCATATTTGACCTATCGGCATTACTTTGAAAATGAGCAATTTTTTCGAAAAATAAAAGTGGTCCTTTAATTTTTTCCGTGAGTGTACTATTATGAATATGAATATTTTTACTAAAGTGAACTGAGTCTGTACTACTGACTTGTTTAACATCGTTTCAGTGGCGTAGTAAGAATAATTTTCGGCGGGGGGGGGGGGAAGCTCGGGGCTCTCAAAATATACGAAATTGTTTTACAATTTCTAATCAAATGATCTAAAATTCAATCTTATGACTAAAAAAAAAAAAAGGTCACACATTTAAAAATAAAGACCTTTTTTTTTTTAGTCATATATGCACTTAAATATACTCATTCGCATCAAAATTATTTCGCATACTTTAAGAACATTTCATATTTCGGGGGGGGGGGGGGGGGGGGGGGTTATAATCACAAAAAAGGTCCTTCCATTCAAAATTATAATAATAATTTCATATATCTTAAGAACATAAAATATTTCGGGGGGGTTTTCAACCCCAAAACCCCCCCCGTTCCTACGCCACTGCATCGTTTACTTAAGACAGTGACTGCCAAACTGTGTGCCGCGAAATACTAAAAAATATAGTTTTTTGATAATAAAATAATTTAAAATTTGTTAGGATTTTTATTTGGTGTGCTGCGAAATAAATCCTCCCCGCCCTGTGTGTCGTAAGGTAAACAAGGTTTGGCAGACACTGACTTAAGATATTTCTCGAAAAATTAAAAAATATCAAGAATAAGCTAAATTTTAAATAAATAAATAAAATATTCATTTCTTACAAAACAATACGATATGTTGTGTAATAATAAATATAATGTATTAATAAGAATATTTAATAATAATAAAGTACTGGCACCAGTCTTGGCCGCTTTAAGAGTAAGGTACTGTTTTTTGGGATTGTTGGACTTATCATGGGCTTCTCACTCATGTTACTAATAAAATAAGTACCTCTTTATTGAATCAATTTAATTACCAAAGTCCACAAATATCCATAGTTTTTTTTTTTTTTAATTATAGCCTTTTATTTTGTTTATATTTTTTCTCCAGTAATGGATAAAGTAAAACCAGTAATGGGTACCAAGTGATGGACACTTGCTAATGATTACAAAATGATAAGTACTACGACACAAAAGTTATAAAATAAAGAATTGTAAAATTGTTAACAATGTAAAAAAGATGCTATGATAATATAATAATTAATTAATACATTATACTAATAATTAGTTTAAATGTCCACCAATTTGGACACCCATTAGCCGATTGTCATCAAATTAAACTGTTTTAAAGTTAAGTGCGTATAAATTATGATTCAGTAATGGCAGTATGTAATCAAATATCAACAAATATTTCTAATTTAGTACATTTAATTAAACAAGTGTCCCACACTGGAGTTTGATCCAAGACTGGTGAGAGTACCATATTTGAATAGCACAACGAATAATATACATATATAGTATAGATATATCTCTACATATACAATAATTTGTTGCTAATTGTGAGTTCTTTATCAAATAAACAATTTATAAAGTTATTAAATAATTTTTTTGTCCTGTTTCCCCTTGAAGGTAATTAATTGTAGTTTTTAACAGTAGGATTGTGGAGTCAACGCTTAAGCATTTAAGTATTTGGATGGAGTCAGAGTTGGAGTCGGTAGAAAGGTACCGTCTCATACTTCGTTAATTAAATAATGTTTTTCACGTATTTATTTTTATTATTATTTGATAAAATAACAGAAATGTATTGCAACTTTTCATTGCTATGTTAACTGTAGTATATTGAGTAAATATTAAGTAACAATAATTTATAGTTTTATGTTATTGTATATTATGTAAATACGTGTCTATAAATAAATTAGCAATAATTGTCTAAGAACACTTTTTTTGTATACAGTAAAAGCTATATTCGCGGGGTATATGTTCCATAAATATGCCGCGAATACAGAAACCGTGAATACGGAATGGTAATTTATATGGGATTATAGGGGATACGATCCTAGGTATATATATATCCCTCTATTATATAAACCGTGAGTATATTTATATATATATTTGTATGTCTGTCCGGAAGCAATCAATTTATAGCCCGTTAAACCGTTCACTGGATTTTTTTCATACTTTGCCTGTTTTTAGATTCGTCCTTGATGCAGTTAACAGGCTTATATTCTTATGCAAAACTAGAATAGTTTCTGTGCTGTGTATTTTTTTTCCGAGAAACGACATGTAAAATTGGCACAAAATTTTGCTTTCTGACGTTTGATTTGAAATTTAGCAGTTTCGACACTAGGCTTTTGTTTTTGGAATTCTTAGAATTTCGTCGCTGTGATTGGTTGAAAATGGGCATTTAGTATGAATTTTAAACACTCCACGTGGACTTGATATTTGCCTGTCATAAACAGCTGTTTTTTATTTGAAATACGTCAGGGGCGTGTACAGAAATGTGTCAAATTGGTACATTCCAATTAAATTGTTTATAAATGAAAATTTTAACCAAAATTAGTTAGTTTATTGATGTAATTAGTATAATAATTTATATTTAATAAGAATTACGTCAGGAGCGTGGTTACAAGAACATTCTTTTATTGCTTTTTTTGATATAATTGTATTAAAATGAAAAAGTTATATTAGTCATTGGGGATTGATGTAATTTGCTCAAAAATTAATATTTATTAACAATTAAGTCAGGTGCGGCGTAGTAAAAAATATTTTAAATTGTTATTTTTTAAGAGTTGTATAATAAACAATTTTGAAAATCATTTGATAGTTCAAATATGTAATGTATCAAACAATTTATACTAAAAAATTATAAAGACGCATTCTTTGAATATGTTTTATGCAAAAAAATATGGTAATTGATATTCACAATGATTTTTTGGTAATTTCTTAAAGGTATTATCAAAATTAATAGTAAAGGTATAAATTACGATGTATACGAAGGTCATAGCCGAAGGCTGAGACCCGAGTACGTCTGAGGTTAGGGTGATTTGTACATGTAAATAGGAACATTTCTGGAAATGTAATAATGATAAATGATTATCACCGCCAAATTCAAGAATTATTTACTTATCAGCATTTAAAACAATTACAGTTAAATATTTTATGAAAATTTCAAATTTTATGAAAAAATCAATATTTTATCAAATGTGGCGCGATAGGGGGTTGGGGCGCGAAGCGCCCAGGGGCAAAGCCCCTAGTATATATATATATAGCTGATAGTATTATATTGGGATTGTAAGGTCAAATAAAATATTCTTATAATTGAAGTAGAAGCATAAAAAATTAGCGCTTTATTGTTATTTTTTTTCGGAATATTGTCAAAATCATTCCATCTTCAGTGCATACATCCTTAGTAATTATACATATAAATTTACAGTTGGTATATCACAATTATTGTATAAATTAAACATTATGACCAGGTACATTTTTGTATTTGTAGTATACATATTAAAAATTATTAAAATTTCTTGATTATTATATAGTATTATTTAAAATATTAAAACTTATTGATAAAGCAACATGTATTTAAGATATTGCAAGAAGAAAAATAATATATGTTAAAACATTAAAAAGAAATGTGTTGTTACATTTTTACATTATAGTAAAGTACATACATGTTATTATAAAATGGAAGTCAATCAAATATACACTGCTTGTCACAATTAGTGGGACACTTTTTCAGTGTAACACAGTTTTGGTAAAAATTGTCATATTGATATGAAAATTTATAAAAATCATTAGTGTGGTGTTGTTTCAAAGCCCAAAGAGTGAAAACTTTGTGTGTTCATCGATAGCGGGTGTACAACCCTTGGAGGGGTGAAAAATGGAAAGTGGCAATTTCAAGTATTGAAAAAAAAGATTAAAAACTGTTTATTCCAAGATAATGATAAAATTCACATTAATTTTTATACGTAGAACTTATTTGAACCCTAAAGGTATAAATTATTTTTTTAAATCAATATTTAATTCTATTTACCACCTGTTATCATCCCCTAAATTTAGGTTATTAGAAATATAGGAAAATATGAAAGAAATTTTAAAAATCTTCAAGGGTTGTTAAAAATAATCACAATAAATATAAATTTACAGTTTCAATAAAATCCAGTAATTTTCAACCACTTTTCTACCCTTTAATATTCAACCCCCTGTGTATTACAATTAATTCGAACAACGTAGGTAAAGAAAATTTTTTGAAATTTACAAAATAGGTAGTAAACTGTATATACAACGGTACTGTATGTTAAAAAACACAAAAAATTATAAGGGTAGGCATCAACCCTTAAATACTAAAGCGCCCCAAATAGTAGGGTAGAATATTAAATTTAAGTGTGATTTTATAAGAAATCAGTTAATGCTCTTATTTGAAGATTTTTGTGAAAATTTTGTGCACCACAATTCACCCCTACGGATGTAACTACCCTAAATTTAAAAAATATACACTTTTTTTAAAACATCGTATCTAAAAATTCAGTGGAATTTTTTTGTCATCCTTTCATAATATAAAAGGCCGACATTTGATCTTTCTACACCGGTAAAATTAAAACAATACACTATCAGGAATTACCCTTAAATTCTTATTTCTTAAAAATAAAATAAATTTTATTTCAATTAATATTGAAAATATAGGTATCTATGGAAATTAATGGACAATTTACGAGTTTTTCGTAAGTTTCGCTAAAATTAATTCTCATTCTGAGACGTTGAAATTTACTAAATGTGTAAACTGTGTATACAACAGAATTGTATGTTAAAAAACATAAATAAGGGTAGTCATCAACCCTTAAAAACTAAATCACCCCCGATAATAGGGTTGTAAATTGAATTCAATTGCGATTTTATGAAAAATCAATTAAAGCTGTTATTTAACAATTTTTTTGAAAATTTTGTGCACCACAATTCACCCCTACGGATATAGGTACCCTCAATTTAAAAAAATATAAACATTTTTAAAAATATGATATCTAGACAGTCCGTGGTATTTTTTTTTTCATCCTTTCGTAATATAAAAGGCCGACATTTGTTCTTTTGTTACCGGTAAAACTAAACCAATACATTATCAGAAACGTCTCAAAACGATTAAATTAATTTGAGCTAAACATACGAAAAACTCGTAAATTGTTCATTAATTTCCATAGATACCTATATTTTCAATATTAATTGAAATAAAATTTATTTTATTTTTAAGAAATAAGAATTTAAGGGTAGTTCCTGATAGTGTATTGTTTTAATTTTACCGGTGTAGAAAGATCAAATGTCGGCCTTTTATATTATGAAAGGATGACAAAAAAATTCCACTGAATTTTTAGATACGATGTTTTAAAAAAAGTGTGTTTTTTTTAAATTTAGGGTAGTTACATCCGTAGGGGTGAATTGTGGTGCACAAAATTTTCACAAAAATCTTCAAATAAGAGCATTAACTGATTTCTTATAAAATCACACTTAAATTTAATATTCTACACTACTATTTGGGGCGGTTTAGTATTTAAGGGTAGATGCCTACCCTTATAATTTATTTGTGTTTTTTAACATACCATACCGTTTTATATACAGTTTACTACCTATTTTGTAAATTTCAAAAATTTATCTTTACCTACGTTGTTCGAATTAATTGTAATACACAGGGGGTTGAATATTAAAGGGTAGAAAAGTGGTTGAAAATTACTGGATTTTATTGAAATTGTAAATTTATATTTATTGTGATTATTTCTATCAACCCTTGAAGATTTTTAAAATTTATTCCATATTTTCCTATATTTCTAATAACCTAAATTTAGGGGATGATAACAGATGGTAAATAAAATTAAATATTGATTAAAAATAATAATTTATACCTTTAGGGTTCAAATAAGTTCTACGTATAAAAATTAATGTGAATTTTATCATTATCTTGGAATAAACAGTTTTTAAACTTTTTTTTCAATACTTGAAATTGTCACTTTCCATTTTTCACCCCTCCAAGGGTTGTACACCCGCTATCGATGCACGCACAAAGTTTTTACTCTTTGGGTTTTGAAACAACACCACACTAATGATTTTTATAAATTTTCATATTAATATGACAATTTTTACCAAAACTGTGTTACACTGAAAAAGTGTCCCACTAATTGTGACAAGCAGTGTATATATATATATCGTGACTGAAGGGTTAAAATCAAAAGGTCGTTTAACATTTTCATTTTAAGAGACCTATCTAATGACACCCCATGTTATAAAAAAACGTGAGTTCACTTTTCAGTCTATGGAAAGGGGGTCTAAAAAAATGTTTTTTTTCAAAAATCTTATCATTTCTGTTTTTATGTTATCAGTCTTCGTCCGTATACCAAATTTCATCTTAATCGGCTTAAAATTTTTGAGGACGGATATGGCAAAACTATAAGGTTTCCTAGTTTTCTACGGAAACCTAAGAAAGGTAATTACAGTTGTAAAAGCTAATTTCTTCAATGCTCCCAATCACTAAAGTATAATTATTAATACTTGAATAAGAAATTGCAATCATCAACAAAATTAATCAGACCAAATTAAAAATAAAAAGAACCGTTTAAAAATGTTGAGTATCACTGCTCTAGTTCACACAAGCAACATGCGCTTGCGCGAAACGTATAATCTTAGACAAGGAAAGATAAAGGACAAATAACACATTACCTAGCGTTGTTACCATATCGCACCACGGATCATTGGCGTATCATTCAGATTTTAAAATAAAAATCAATTGTTTTGAATTATAAAACTAATTAATAAAAAAATGTTTTATATTGAGTTTAAAAGTATTTCAGTGATAATTGATTAACAGAGAAATGTCTATTTGGAACTATCATCTTTCATACATACTAAATTCAATTGTAATTTAAAGCATATTTGCATATTATAAATTTTCAACTGACGCCTCTGGGATAATATGTGGTTTTGACAATTGAAAAAAGATGGCCGCCGACAAATTTTGGTAACACTTTCATATACGGGCTGGCATTGGTTGTTATGTATCCATAGTCTTTCCTAATCTAAGCGTATAATAGTACAGCAATTGGAAGAATAAGAATACATTCTGTATTAAAATGTTTCACGTTAAACAGGAAGATATAAAACAAGAAATAGAAAACATCGATTGTCTTCAGGATATTGAAACGTACGATGAATTTTCTAAATACTATAAACAAGAATATGAGGTAAGTAATACATAATACATAATAATTATTAAAATGGAATCCCATGTTAGTAAATACAGGTTAAATTACATATGATATGTACAGTATGACAAATGGTCAAAGGTAGAACAGAGGTTCCTAAACAATTGTTGGTACTTGTTAATGCGTTTTGAAAAAACTAAAATCACTAGGAACATAAAGTAATTCTAACTGTAGATAGGCAAGTCTCAAGGTATATAAAGACAAGGTAGTCTCAACAATTCCTTGACCAATCAGCGTTGGCGCGGGAATTGACGTCACCTGGGGGATATATTCAAATGTCATAAATTTTTAATTGAATATTAATTATAAAAAAATCCTTTATTTATTCTTGTTTTCGTATTTTTTGATATTTTAACAACACATACAATCAAATAAGTACAAATTCGACATTGTAAAATCATAAAAAAGCTGTCACAATTTGGTGAATTCGGGAAGCATCATTTTTACTATTCTTAAGTTGGCAATACGTTATATGATTCTGACAGCACTTTATGATTTTTCTATGTCGAATTTGTACTTATTTGATTGAATGTGTTGTTAAAATATCAAAAAATACGAAAACAAGAATAAATAAAGGAATTTTTTGTAATTAATATCTGGGCAAGTCTTATGTAGGTATAATTTTATTTGATAAGCGCCAATGTGAGTAAAGTGTATTCATTTATATGGACAGGACTCCCGGGTGCCTCGAATTTACGGGTTGCCGAAAATCCACAAACCCAACACCCCCCTCCGCCCTATTGTAAGTGCTATAGACTCAATCACCCATAAGTTGGCAAAATTTTTGTCGAATTCACTACAACCTTTCGTGGACAAATCCCCACATCACATCAGAAACTCATCACATTTCGTGTCGATCCTGAATACTCTCAAAACTAACCCAGGTGACATCTTATTGTCAGTGAATATGTGGTGAAATAAAGTCTGACCTTAATCAACATATTAGTTATCAAAAAGGCAGATGACCAAAAATTTGTTTTATGAAAAGAATCTCTGTAGCATTTTCAATTTTCTATAAAACAGTACATCACATTAAATTTATTATTTATTGTGTTACAAATTATCGTTTTTCAGGAAGGCTTGGTTGTTAAAGAAGAAAATGTACCAGAAACTGGAAACGAACAACAAGAAAATGAAGATCCTTCAAAAACAAATTGTGACAGGAAAACAATAATAGGATTTCAGGGAGAATTGGTTATTAAAAAAGAAAACGAACAAGTAGAGAATGAAAATCTTATTATTATTACTCAATGTAATAATGAAATAATTAACAACGAGTCCAGTTCAACTAAACAACGTTCTCATAAAACTAGTGTAAAATTAGAAAAACATAAATGTGATCAATGTGAGTATAGTAGTAAACGGAAACAACTTTTGTTAAAACATAAATTAACACATACTAATGAAAGACCTTTTAAATGCAACCATTGTGATTATAGCTGTAAAAGTAACGATCGTTTAGCAACTCATAAACTAACACATACTAATGAAAAACCTTTTAAATGCAACCGATGTGAATATAGCAGTAAACAACAAGGAAATTTATTAACACATAAATTAACACATTCTAATGACAGACCTTTTAAATGTGACCTATGTGAATTTAACTGTAAACAAAAAGCAAGTTTATTAAGACATAAATTAACACATACTAATGAAAGACCTTTTAAATGCGACCTATGTGAATTTAGCTGTAAACAAAAACCTAGTTTAGTACAACATAATTTAACACATACTAATGAAAGACCTATTAAATGCGACCTATGTGAATTTAGCTGTAGAAAGAAATCAATATTATTAAGACATAATTTAAAACATACTAATGAAAAACCTTTTAAATGCGACAGATGTGAACATAGCTGTAGACAAAAAGGAGATTTATTAATACATAAATTAACACATTCTAATGAAAGGCCTATTAAATGCGATGTATGTGAATATAGCTGTAAACTTAAAAAAAATTTATCAATACATAAATTAACACATACCAATGAAAGACCTTATAAATGCGACCGATGTGAATATAGCTGTAAACAAAAAGCTTATTTATTAAAACATAAATTAACACATACTAATATAAAACCTTTTAAATGCGACCGATGTGAATATAGCAGTAAACAACAAGGAAATTTATTAAAACATAAATTAACGCATACTAATGAAAGACCTTTTAAATGTGACCTATGTGAACATAGCTGTAATAAAAAAGCAAGTTTATTAAGACATAAATTAACACATACTAATGACAGACCTTTTAAATGCAACCTATGTGAATATAGCTGTAAACAAAAAGCAAGTTTATTACAACATAATTTAACACATACTATTGAAACACCTTTTAAATGCGACCGATGTGAATATAGCTGTAAACAAAAAGGACATTTATTAAGACATAAATTAACACATACTAATGAAAGACCTATTAAATGCGACCAATGTGAATTTAGCTCTAAATATAAAGCAAGTTTATTAAAACATAAATTAACACATTCTAATGAAAGACCTTTTAAATGCGACGTATGTGAATATAGCTGTAAACTTAAAACAAGTTTATCAAGCCATAAATTAACACATTCTAATGAAAGACCTTATAAATGCGACCGATGTGAATATAGCTGTAAGCTTAAAAAAAATTTATCAACACATAAATTAACACATACTACTGAAAGACCTTTTAAATGCGACATATGTGAATATAGCTGTAAACTTAAAACAAGTTTATTACAGCATAATTTAACACATTCTAATGAAAGACCTTTTAAATGCGACCGATGTGAATATAGCAGTAAACAAAAAGGAAATTTATTAACACATAAATTAACACATACTACTGAAAGACCTTTTAAATGCGACATATGTGAATATAGCTGTAAACTTAAAAAAAATTTATCAACACATAAATTAACACATACTAATGAAAGACCTTTTAAATGCGACATATGTGAATATAGCTGTAAACTTAAAACAAGTTTAGTAACACATAAATTAACACATACTAATGAAAGACCTTTTAAATGCAACATATGTGAATATAGCTGTAAACTCAAAAAACTTTTATTATTACATAATTTAACACATACTGATGTAAGACCCTTTAAATGCGACCGATGTGAATATATCTGTAGACAGAAAGGACATTTATTAAAACATAATTTAATGCATACTAAAAAAATACTTTTTAAATGCGACAGGTGTCATTGTAAATTTAAAACAAAAGCTCATTTATTAAAGCATAAATTAACACATTCCAAAAAAACGACCTTTTAAATGCGATTGATGTAAATATACATAAAATAACACATACTATTAGGGTGACCAGGTTTTAGTTTCTTTCAACCCTAAGATAAACACCCGGTCATGATAAGGGTGATAAGAGGGGGGGGGGGTAGAAGGAAGAGTTGTTATCTTCTCAATTAAAATAAAATTTATATTTTATTACCATAGACATAGAGCATGGACCACGCATCTGACTCAAAAACAGAGCCGTGTTTGGAATATACTTGTCCTTTTTTTAAACAGGAGTGTAACTATTTCATTCTTGGCCTCGAACATTAAAAATATTCATAGATATATATGTATATAAAGAGGTTAAAAAAACAAAAAAATAATTAAGGTTATAAAAAAGTTTTATTTAAAAAACGATTATTGATTTCTAAATTATATAAGTTTCAATTTTAATATCTTGTTCTTCCTTTTTCGTAAAAAAAATCAGCCTTTGTAAAGTAGTTGCAATTTATATACAATTTATGCAATTTAATACATTTTAGTTAATTTAGTTAAATCATTTGTTCAATAAGTTCTTTTTTTAGTAATTAAATTATTAATATTCGAATTTTAATTTTTCCACCTTTTTATGACTACTTTCTAAAAAATATTTATAAGATCAAGACTCATCAATTTTAAATCAAATACTCTTATGAATATGAATATTTTTACTCAAGTGAACTGAGTCTGTACTATTGACTTGTATAACATCGTTTACTTAAGACAGTGACTGCCAAACTGTGTGCCACGAAATACTAAAAAATATAGTTTTTTGATGTATTTTTGTTCAAACTGATAAAATACGTTTAAATTTTGTTAGGATTTTTATTTGGTGTCCTGCAAAATAAATCCTCCCCGTTCTGGTTGTCGTAAGGTAAACAAGGTTTGGCAGACAGGAAAGGAAGCTAATGCCCGTTTGCACCGTACCTACTAGTTAAGTCTGGCTTAAACTTAAGTCAATCTTAAGACAACGATTTTTGTTGCACCGTTCTCCACAATTTCTTAAGTCTATCTTAAATCTAAGTCCTTGCTAGCGAGGACTTAAGTCAAACTTAAAGTAAGGAACCATTAGGAATCGAGCGTTCGCGCATGGTCATTACATCGACAAACGACATACTTTGTACATAACCTGGACATTACTGCATAACCAATAAACGTCTGTCACATAGTTCTGTTTCTTTGTGTTAAGTATTATTTGTTTTGTGTTGAATTCAATCATGGATATTTGAATGCACGATATTTTTGAGGACGATTTAGATATTATAGACATTATTGAGTTTGGCTTTCCAAGACTGAATTATACCCGTTCAAATTATTTTAATGATATGGATGAATATAATTTTTATTGATGGTTTCGTTTGATGACTATTATAAATATGTATAAATAAATAAAAATACTTTAAATTATTATTTCATTTTTTTAATGTTTCCTTTTTTTATATCTTATGTCTAGTAAATACATTTCTCTTTTGAAATTATCATACTCTGTTTTGAATTTCGACTAAAATATGTGTTTGACAGATGCGTTTTTGAAAAATCAGCCTCTTGATGTAAGTACACAAACGTAAGATATAAAAAGTTACTAGATTTTTACAGTGTTGTCATGTTTAACGGTTTTATAACTAAGCATGATGGCTTGGGAGACGGTGCAAACGAAACAAAACTTAAGCTTTGCTCAGACTTAGCTAAGCCTGACTTAAGATTAATACGATGCAAACGGGCATGACTTAAGATATTTCTCGAAAAATTAAAAAATATCAAGAATAAACTAAATTTTAAATAAATCAATAAAATATTCATTTCTTACAAAACAATACGATATGTTGTGTAATAATAAATATAATGTATTAATAAGAATATTTAATAATAATAAAGTACTGGCACCAGTCTTAGCCGCTTTAAGAGTAAGGTACTGTTTTTTGGGATTGTTGGACTTATCATGGGCTTCTCACTCATGTTACTAATAAAACAAGTACCTCTTTATTGAATCAATTTAATTACCAAAGTCCGCAAATATACATAGTTTTTTTTTTTAATTATAGCCTTTTATTTTGTTTATATTTTTTCTCCAGTAATGGATAAAGTAAAACCAGTAATGGGCACCAAGTGATGGACACTTGCTAATGATTATAAAATGATAAGTACTACGACACAAAAGTTATAAAATAAAGAATTGTAAAATTGTTAACAATGTAAAAAGATGCTATGATAATATAATAATTAATTAATACATTACACAAGTAATTAGTTAAATGTCCACCAATTTGGACACCCATTAGCCGATTGTCATCAAATTAAAATGTTTTAAAGTTAAGTGCGTATAAATTATGATTCAGTAATGGCAGTATGTAATCAAATATCAACAAATATTTCTAATTTAGTACATTTAATTAAACAAGTGTCCCACACTGGAGTTTGATTCAAGACTGGTGAGAGTACCATATTTGAATAGCACAACGAATGATATACATATATAGTATAGATATATCTCTACATATACAATAATTTGTTGCTAATTGTAAGTTCTTTATCAAATAAACAATTTATAAAGTTATTAAATAATTTTTTTGTCCTGTTTCCCCTTGAAGGTAATTAATTGTAGTTTTTAACAGTAGGATTGTGGAGTCAACGCTTAAGCATTTAAGTATTTGGATGGAGTCAAGAGTTGGAGTCGGTAGAAAGGTACCGTCTCATACTTCGTTAATTAAATAATGTTTTTCACGTATTTATTTTTATTATTATTTGATAAAATAACAGAAATGTATTGCAACTTTTCATTGCTATGTTAACTGTAGTATATTGAGTAAATATTAAGTAACAATAATTTATAGTTTTATGTTATTGTATATTATGTAAATACGTGTCTATAAATAAGTTAGCAATAATTGTCTAAGAACACTTTTTTTTGTATATGTTGCGGCTAAAACCCGAAATGCGGCTAGAGCTAGGTGTAGCCAACTGTTATCGGCTAGAACTAAGTGTAGAATCTCGATATCAGTTTTGCTTCCTTGCAATATCGAAGATACGAGAAGCTATGTGATCGTTTCAGATTGAGACAAAAAAAAAAGTTCTCCAATTTCAAAATTTTAAATTTATTTATCCGTTTCACGTCAAGACAAACACTTTTCGTTCCGTGTCTGTCTGTCTGTCCGTGTGTCCGTGTATCCGTCCGTCTGTCCCCTGAATCCTTGTCACACGCATAACTCATGAACCACTGAACCGATATTATTGAAACTTGGTCGGATGGTTGGGTTTGGTTTGAGGACGGTCCCATTTCAAAATCATCAAAATCGTGTGTAAGGGGGAGGGGTGACATCCCAAAATATTTATTTTTTCAAGATATCTCAAGAACGACACATGTTACGAGAAAATTTTATAGAATATTTTTTGTAGAGAATTAAATTTCCTATAATATGGATCTACTACGTTTGTTGTAAAATATTCCCTTACAAAGATTTATCTAAATTAATTTTAAAAATTCGTGTTTTGTTTTTCTAAATTGATATTTGATTGGATATATTAAGTGTCATTTTGACGTTTTAAATGTCACTTTGGCGTTTTAAATGTCACTTTGACGTTTTAAATGTCATTTTCACATTTGCATAAATTTAGATTTAGATTGAAATTGTCAAAAAATTAAAAATATATGAAAAAATATTCAGGTGCGTTTTAAGAAAAAATTCGAACTAAAATTTTTTAGTAAATTTTGTATAAAAATTAAATGGTTAACCAATGCCAGGCAATTTATCTGAACACTATCGGTTTTAGTGAATTTAGCACGAGGAAGCACTGTGCATTTACTTGGCAGATGTTTTTGGTTTGATGTTTATGTAAATTATCTGCTTATAGTGCTTATAGATATGCTGAAATGCATGCTCAAATATTGATGTTCTTTTGTATAGATTTCTTGAATGTGGGGCTTATAAACTATAGTTTAAAAAATATGCGTTACTTTTTATTATATCAAATTAAAACATTTTCGCGTTAGCGAAAATGTATTGTTATGTACTATTTTATTATGTTATAAATTTTATTAGAGGGGGAAGGGGGAATACATGAGTTAAATTTTTTTAAGGTATTTTGAATTAATGTTTTTTCAAAACATACGTTTTTTTAAGAACACTGAATATTTAGGGGGGGAGGGGTCGTCTCCGACCCCCCCCCCCTTTACTACTCCACTCGATTGTCCTATTAGGGTTAATAAGTTTAATCTTAATTTTTTGTTACTAATATATATTTACCCCCCCCCTCGAAAAATTTTCTTACTACGCCACTTTGACAGTCAGCAAAAAAAACGCAGAAATGTTTTAATTTGATATAATAAAAAGCAATGCATATTTTTTAAACTATAGTTTATAAACCCCACATTCAAGAAATCCATACAAAAAACATCAATATTCAAGCATATCTACCAGCAAATGTATACTATTCATAAACATCAACCTAAAAACTGATATCGAGATTCCACACCTAGTTCTAGACGATAACAGTTGGCTACACCTAGTTCTAGCCGAATATAATCGGTTACATCTAGTTCTAGCCAACTGTTACCGGCTAGAACTAGGTGTAGCCGGCTACACCTAGTTCTAGCCAGTCATTTTACCAAATTTAATAACGATTTAACTGTACGCCTTTAATTTTCTCGTTTCACTTGTGGTCACATGACTCCTATGGTTAATTAACAATTAGTAACAAATTAATAACTTGGCCCATTTTTGACGTAGAGACATGTTTTTTTTTAAACCCGGTTATTTTTTTCCGTAGAATTCAAATATGCAATAATATCTGAATATAAATGCTTCTAATTTGTTATAAACAATAAAAATACAATTATTTATTTATTAATTTAAATTTAATTGCATCTGTTTCCAAGGCAACATGAATTGTAGACTTATTTATTAGTATTTCAAATTAAAATTTTGAGGGTGGTTTTCAGAAGGTCAAAGAGTGATTGAAACAAATATTTTTTTTTATTAGATAGTACTCTTTAAAACCTACATTTAAAAAAAATAAAATTTGGCTCCACACTATTTGCACCCAATGAATTTGACCTTCAAAAAATGTCTTAATTTTTTTATTGTGGCCGTTTAAACAAAAACTATGAGATGAGATGTTGCACATCAGTTTGTACCGTTAAAAGCTATCTTTTGAAGATATTTTAAAAAAATTAAGAGTTTTATTTATTTTTTTATCTTAACTTTAAAAATATCGTTTTTTCCGCGGTTTTAATTTTTTTACGAGTGAACGGAATGACCATTTGACCTCTACCCTGGGTCATTTTATTTGTATTTTCATAGCGCATCCTCTCATATTTAAAATTTTTTTTTATTCAAAATATTAGCCGAACTATCGTTAAAAAACCTTAATTTGTTACTAACAAAGGAATTTTTGACCCTGTTCCGAAGCACTGAGAATCCGGAAAACTTACACACATATTCTTGAATCCAAAAGCAAGCGATTTAGTCAAAAAAATTTCACTACTAAGAGATTCGACGCTACTAATATATTAAATGTCACTTCGGCGTTTTAAATGTCACTTTGACGTTTTAAATGTCATTTTGACATTTGCATAAATTTAGATTTAGATTGAAATTGTCAAAAAATTAAAAATAGGTATATGAAAAAATATTCATGTGCGTTTTAAGAAAAATTTTGAACTAAGATTTTTTAGTAAAATTTGTTAAAAAATTAAATGGTTAATCAATGCCAGGCAATTTATCTGAACACTATCGGTTTTAGTGAATTTAGCACGAGGAAGCACTGTGCATTTACTTGGCAGATGTTTTTTTTAAACGTAACGGCAGCTGTCTATTATCCGGCAACAAATGGTCAATGCGAAAATTTTGTTAAAACTATTAAAAATTGTCTCAAAAAGTTTATATACAGTAAAATTAATAGTGGAGCTACAGTAGATCTCGACCAAATAACATGTCAATATTTATTGCATTATAGAAATTCAAATCATACTAGTACAGGTGCATCACATGAACAATTAATGTTGAATAGAAATTTGCGTACAAGGTTAGATCTTATGAAGCCTCCAAATTGTCAGAACATGGAAAAATTTGACATAAATAAAGTAAAGCAAAACGTTTTACATAAGCAATTGCAGCAGCAAAAAGATTATGGAGGGAGAGTGAAGAGACCTCTAAATTTAAATCAAATTGTTTATGTTAAAGATTTCCGATGTCCAGGCAAAGTAATATGGGTACAAGGTAGTATTCATAAAATATTAGGGAAACGTTACTATTTAGTTAAAGTAGATTATATTAGATTGTGATTGATGAGAAGGGTTTAATACCTCTAACACTGCAGCCTTTGGCTTATTGTATTCTTCATCAATTCACTCATTCAGTAAAAAGGTTTACCGTTCTTATCAGGTTTAGTAGCCTTTTCACCAAGTTTTCTCTTATTAGAGCTTCTCGATAGTTGGCTCCTGCTAGGAGTGCATTTCTCCATCGAGCAAGAGCTTCACATTCGAATATTATATGGGAGGCTGTTTCGTCCTCTTCATTACACAGTCTGAAAATGGGTTCTTTTTCATAGATTCCCATTGTTTGCATGTGTTTCCGTAGGTTACAGTGACCAGTTATCATTCCTGTCACTAGCCTAATTTGTTGTCTATTTAGTTGTAGTATTTCATCCGTTAATTTTCTGGATGGTTCATTTAGCATAGTTTTGCTGTGTCTTTGATCTTCCACATTATTCCAGTGGTTTTGATGTTGTCTTTTTATCCAATCAGCTAGCCAACTGCGAATAGTGTTTTTGGTAATTCCAAATACTGGTTCAGGGCCTGTAAATGTTGTTTTTGAGCCATTTTTTGCCAGAGTATTAGCTTTTTCATTTCCTGCTATCCCTCTATGTCCTGGTACCCACATAACGGTTACCCTATTGCGGTTTGCCAGGGTTATGAGGTTTTGAAGGCAATCCCAGACCAGTTTCGAGTTGATCTGATAACTAGCCAAGGCTTTCAGTGCAGCTTGGCTATCTGTCAGAACAAGGATATCTTTACCTTGATAGTTCCTGTGTATATTCTCCTGCATGCAAACATCTATTGCATGAGTTTCTACCTGGAATATTGTGCCACATCTCCCCAGAGATGCATATGCATTAAACTGAGGGGACTCCCCATAAATTCCAACGCCGGTGCCGCTGTTAGTTTTGGATCCATCTGTATACCATACAAGTTTGCCCTCCTGACTGCGTCTTTGTACTAGCCCATCATTCCAGTCTAGCTGGATGTTAAAGGGTTTGTTAAGGTTATGCCTTATTGGCATAGCATCACTTCTCATTTCTAATGATGGGTCTGTGATGTTTCCAGTTATCCTGGTATGTCCAGGGATGGTACTAGTTTGCCAATTCCCGTTAAATAAAGCATTGTTAAAATTGATTATTATAAATTTTGGGTCATTGAACACGGTAAAAATAACGTACCCACGTGAGAGGTAGGACAACCCGTAAAATGAGGCAAAAGGGAAAACTCGATTTATCTAAAAACTTAAATTGACGAAGGGGTTATATTATGATTAGAGATTGGAAAAATAGTTTTTCAACTATTGCGAAAAATGTAACTATTGTAATTTTTATTACATATCTCCATCGATTTCAGAAAACTGGTTTGATTGAACCCAATTTGAAATCAACTATTTTACCTTTCCAACTATTTTTAAACTATTTGCCTTTTTTTTATCCAACGTTAAAATTTTTCTAGTTTTATATATTTTTACAAATACATTTTGTCTATTATATGTTGTGTTTTTAAATATTTATTTGTTTTTCCTTTTTTTTTAGCTTCTAAAATCTATCTAGAATCGCATAACATGTTTTCCTCGAAAATTTCAGATTTGACACTTTTTACTAATACGTTAATGTCACTAATTATTGATTAAATCGAAAAAAAATTTATTATTGTAAAAAAATTTGTAACTATTTCACAACTATTTTGATTAAAAAAAACTATTTGCCAACAATTTTACAGAAAAAAAATCAACTATATATGTAGTAACTATTTTATTAAAAATAACAAAATTTAATCAAAAAACTTCCAGGAGGCTAAAAGGCCGTCAAATTGTTCAATATCGGTCCAAATTATAAAAAATTAAATGAAAAATTTTCCTAAAGCTCCAGAGAACGCGTATCCTTAATATATATAAAGCTCAACGTCTCTCTGTCTGTTTGTCTGGCTGTTCGTTAGTTACCTTATCACTCGAGAACCACTTATCCGATTTACGTGGTTTCTTTTTTAATTCATAGGTACATTCTCTGGCCAGGTTATAGGCTATATTTTGTTACGTTAGGTAACATAACAACTAAGCAGTGATGATAATAGTAAATCAAGTCGGAAAAAAATTTGCCGTCGGCGCGCTGTTTTGTAATACGCTGCCTAAACCGTTCAATATAGAACAAAATAATGTATTAAAGAATTGTGTAGAATCAAAAGTTCTACAATAAAGTCCGCGACACGATATGTCTAACTTTTATATTTATGCCACAATGACTGCTTTTATGTTACAAAGAAAACATAAAATATTTGGGTTCTGTTTACATGGACTTATGACCTGCAAAACATTAATCCTTATCGAAATAAATGATTTCATCGTCATAAGTACTTAATGTAGATATAATTTGCAATTTACAGCATCCAATTTGGTCGTATAGTTTAGAAAATATCAAAATATACATATTGGAACATATTATTCGCGCGATTGTGACCGTGCGCGGGGCGGCGGCGAGGGAACGTGCCAATACGCTGGACAGAGGGAACAGCCGAACAGGCCGGTATTCTTTTGATTGTCAATTGTTTATTTTGTTTTCAATAATTAACTTTTAAATTTAAATAGAACAAACATTATTTTTACTTTTTGTTCTGATTCGTTTTTGTTAGGTAGGTAATTTAAGTGTTATTTGGTTTTTATTACAATAATAACTAATCGTGTTTGTAATTAATTCAACTATATATTTTTTAAATCCTAAACAATAATTCCGTAGTTCACGCGAGCGAAGCCGCGTGGGCCCAGCTAGTCTACCATAATATAGTCAAATCTTAATTAAACGTTATACAATTATTTTGAAATTATACAGTGTAGCCCCGACAAAATATGTAATTTTTTTAATAGAGGAACCTTATTTTTCTACCTTATTTAATTTTTGTTTATATTACATTATTATAATTTGAGTAAATGTGATGAAAATATTTTTTACGTTTTAAGACATTATTTTGAAATAAAAAAAGGCGTTTTGATATGGCAATAACTTGAACTATGTAACACCTACAGATCTTGTTAGAATGTTAGTTAAAAAACTGCAAACTTTAAAAAATGCAAAGTAAAAGAACTCAATTTGTTTTAATGTTATTTAGTGCAAAGGGTTAATCAAAATTTATTGAGAAATTTTAATCATCAGTTTATGAAAATATTACTAACAAGGGAACCTTTTCAAGTGGCATATTCGGATCAAGTTTAAATTTTTTATATAGTTAGAGAAGGTCAGGGTAAGTAAGAAAAAAATTATCTTAGCAGCGGTAAAACGGTTTAACGGGGTGAAACACCCCTATGAAAATGTGCAAAACAGTCATATAATTCAAATAACTCTGAAACTTTAAAAAATCTATAATACAAAACTTTTATGATTTTTTGTGCACTTTCAAATGATAGCAGTAGAAATTCGAAAAAATGAAACCGTTAACCTCCACCTCCCACCCACCCCATTATCTATTTTAGTTTTTTTCTATTAGCTAAAATGAATTGTAGTATACAATAGCAATTCAAATATATGACATATTTCACAAAAAAATTTTTAACCCTTTCATCATCACATTATCATATTTCGAAAAATATTAATAAAATTTTTTTATTACGTTACAGATAAGGCAAATATTGACTACAGTTGAAAAGTTACCAATTTAGAAGGATATTTACATTTCAGGACCCCTATAATCCAGTAAAGAGATTTTTAGCGCATGCTCGCTAATCTAGTAAACGGCCAGTTAAAATTGTCATTAATTATGTTTGTTTCTTACATTAGTCCAATTAAAAATTACTCTATGTGAATTTAATCCAATTTCAAATTTGATTAAATTTTGAATTTTGACAATAAATCAATTATAGATTTTTTTAAATCTTAATTAGTTTCAGAGTTATTTGGAATATATATGATTATTTTGCATATTTTCATAGGGGTATTTCACCCCCTTAAACTGTTTTACCGCAGCTAACATAATTTTTATCTTACTAACCCTGACCCCCTCTTACTATATACAAAATTTAAACTCGATCTGAATATTCCACTTGAAAAGGTTCCCTTGTAAGAACAAAACTAATGAAACGATTTAAAAATGTTGAGTATCACTGCTCTAGTTCACACAAGCAGCCAAAGAACGGAGAATAGCGCATGCGCGGAACGTATAAAAAGTAGCCGTAGCCATTATTGTATGTTTGTGCAAAATTGTATTTTAATATTACTGTGTTGAAATGTTTCAAGTAAAACAGGAAGATATTAAACAAGAAATAGAAGACATCGATTGTCTTCAGGATATTGAAACCTACAATGAATTTTCTAAATACTACAAACAAGAATCTGAGGTAAGAATTCAATTACATATTAGTAAATACAGGTTAGGTTGAATATAGTATGTTTGACAGATGCTCAAATGAAAACCAGAGGTTCCTAAACAATGTTTTATAAACTGTAATATTATTAACGTTACATATTTAAGGAGGTATGTATTGAAATTAAACTTCTTTAAAGTGTTTTGAGACTAAAACTAAAATATTAAAATTCAAAACTTTGACCAGTATCGTCTGAATTGTTTTCGAGAAAAAATTTAAAACAAAAAGTAAAATTGTTGTTTATAATTCAGAAACGAAAGGCAATAAGTATTGAAAATAAATTTCGGTTAAATATCGTTTTAGTGCTCCAAATTATTTCATTTTAAATCTGTTTTATTTGAATGTCTAGCCTATAATCTACGGATATTAAAAATAAATTGCAAGAAATATTGTAATACAAATGTCCAAAAAGTATTTTTACAAAAATAATTATAACAATCACAAAATTAAAAAAAACATCTGCCAAGTAAATGCACAGTGCTTCCTCGTGCTAAATTAACCAAAGGTAGTTAATTATTCAACAATTTAAATAAAAACCGATAGTGTTTATATAAATTGCCTAAAATTGGTTAACCATTTAATTTTTATACAATTTTACTAAAAAATATTAGTTCGAATTTTTTCTTAAAATGCACCTGAATATTTTTTCATATATTTTTAATTTTTTGGAAATTTCAATGTAAATTTATGCAAATGTCAAAATGACATTTAAAACGTCAAAATGACATTTAATATGTACAAGCAATATCAATTTAGAAAAACAAAACACGAATTTTTAAAATAAATTGAGATAAATCTTTGTAAGGGAATATTTTAACACAAACGTTGTAGACCCGTATTATAGGAAATTTAATGCTCTACAAAAAATATTCTATAAAATTTTCACGTAACATGTGTCATTCTTGAGATATCTTGAAAAAATTAATATTTTGGGGTGTCACCTCTCCCCCTTATATACGATTTTGAAATGGGTCCGTCCTCAAACCAGACCCAACCATCCGACAAAGTTTCAATAATATCGGTTCAGTGGTTCATGAGTTATGCGTGTGACAAGGATTCAGGGGACAGACGGACGGACGGACAGACAGACAGACACGGAACGAAAAGTGTTTGCGTTGACGTGAAACGGATAAATCAATATAAAATTTTGAAATCGGAGAATATTTCTGAATCTGAAACGATCACATAGCTTCTCGTATCTTCGATATTACGAGGAAGCAAAAATAACAATAATTTAAAATTTTCTTAAAATAACCCCTAGGCTCTAGCCTACTTTGGAATTAAATAGATCTTGTTATTTAGCTCGTTCTTAGACAGAGGTTACACGATCATTCCGTAATTCCATTCCATGAGTTCAGTCCGTGACCTTGATCAAGACTGAGCGAGTAAGACAGAGGTTACACGATCATTCTGTCATTCCATCAGTCCGCATTCAATCACTGATCTGTTATTATTTAACTGGATAGTGGATACCTATGGAATTACTATTAAATCGGATGGCTAATTTCATACTTTTTCTAACAGTATAGTTTCCATTTGCGCATGCGCGAGACGCAACACTGAACTCAATTTTGATATAATATAGAGGTATGTGACGTGCTTCTACAGTTTCTTTATTCAATTGTAATCAGATTTCACAGTTAGTATGCATCTATGGTTGTTTTTTTGTTATTATTTGATAATTAAAATAAATTACAGGTATTCACGTGTTCAATAAGTGTATTGTAGTTGATATACAATTGAACTTGTATGTATTTATTTATATATTTAACAAATCAAATTCAATGGCATTCAATCATTGACATGGCTGGACTGATGATAAGTCAGACATGATGGCTGAAATTGAATATTTCCTAACAACCGAAACTGATTATGCGCATGCGTCAACGGATGTTCGAAATTCTAATTTATCAAATTGATTTGTTAAATATATAAATAAATACATACAAGATCGATTGTATATCAACTACAATACACTTATTTAACACGCGAATACTTGTAATTTATTTTAATTATCAAATAATAACTAAATAATCAACCATAGATGCATATTAACTGTCAAATGTGAATAACAATTGAATAAAGAAAATATAGAATCACGTCACATACCTCTAAATTATATCAAAATTTAGTTCAGTGTTGCGTCTCGCGCATGCGCAAATGGAAACGATACTGTTAGAAAAAGTATGAAATTTAGCCATACGGTTTAATAGTAATTCCATAGGTATTTACTATCCAGTTAAATAATACCAGATCAGTGCATTCAATGCATTACACGTTCAGTCTTGATCAAGGTCACGGACTGAACTCATGGAATAGAATAAATGAAAGATCGTGTAACCTCTGTCTTACAGATAAATATATCGCGCGCTCTGTCTCGTTTCCATTTCGGTAATAGTTTTCACATTGCAACGCGTTTTACACCTTTCCTACTAGCAAATTATTCAGTGGTAATATCATTTCAGCTTTATTTGTAAAACATTACATCAGATCCAATTTATAATTATATAGACTAACGAATGATTTGTTTTCAGGAAGACTTGGTTATTAAAGAAGAAAATGTACCAGAAAATAAACATGAACAAGTTGAAAATGAAGATCTTATTATTACTACATATTGTAATAATGAAATAATTAACAACGAGTCCAGTTCAACTAAACAACGATCTCATAAAACTAGTGTAAAATTAGAAAAACATAAATGTGATCAATGCGAGTATAGTTGTAAATGGAAACAAAATTTGTTAAAACATAAATTAAAACATACTAATGAAAGACGTTTTAAATGTGACATATGTGAATATAGCAGTAAACAAAAAGCAAATTTATTAACACATAAATTAAAACATACTAATGAAAGACCTTTTAAATGCGACCAATGTGAATACAGCTGTAGTCAAAAAGCAAGTTTATTAACACATAAATTAAAACATACTGATGAAAGACCTTTTAAATGCGACATATGTGAATTTAGCAGTAAACAAAAAGTAAGTTTATTAACACATAAATTAACACATACTAATGAAAGACCTTTTAAATGTGACATATGTGAATATAGCTGTAAACAAAAAGGACATTTATTAACACATAAATTAACACATATTAATGAAAGACCTTTTAAATGCAACCGATGTGAATACCGCTGTAAACAAAAAGCACATTTATTAACACATAAATTAACACATACTAATACAAGACCTTTTAAATGCGACATTTGTGAATATAGCTGTAAACAAAAACCAAGTTTATTAATACATAAATTAACACATACTAATGAAAAACCTTTTAAATGCGACCGATGTGAATATAGCTGTAATCTTAAAACAAATTTAATAACACATAAATTAACACATACTAATGAAAGACCTTTTAAATGCGACCTATGTAAATATAGCAGTAAACAAAAAGCAAATTTATTAACACATAAATTAACACATACTAATGAAAGACCTTTTAAATGCGACCGATGTGAATATAGTTGTAATCATAAAACAAATTTAATAACACATAAATTAACACATACTAATGAAAGACCTTTTAAATGCGACCTATGTGAATATAGCAGTAAACAAAAAGCAAATTTATTAACACATAAATTAACACATACCAATGAAAGACCTTTTAAATGTGACATATGTGAATATAGCTGTAGACAAAAAGTAAGTTTACTAACACATAAATTAACACATACTAATGAAAAACCTTTTAAATGCAACCGATGTGAATATAGCTGTAAACAAAAAAGACATTTATTAACACATACTAATGAAAGACCTTTTAAATGCAACCGATGTGAATATAGCTGTAAACAAAAAAGACATTTATTAACACATAAATTAACATATACTAATGAAAGACCTTTTAAATGCGACCGATGTGAATATAGCTGTAATCATAAAACAAATTTAATAACACATAAATTAACACATACTAATGAAAGACCTTTTAAATGCGACCTATGTGAATATAGCAGTAAACAAAAAGCAAATTTATTAACACATAAATTAACACATACTAATGAAAGACCTTTTAAATGTGACATATGTGAATATAGCTGTAGACAAAAAGTAAGTTTACTAACACATAAATTAACACATACTAATGAAAGACCTTTTAAATGCGACATATGTGAATATAGCTGTAAACAAAAAAGACATTTATTAACACATAAATTAACACATACTAATGCAAGACCTTTTAAATGCAACCGATGTGAATATTGCTGTAAACAAAAAAGACATTTATTAAGACATAAATTAACACATACTAATGAAAGACCTTTTAAATGCGACATATGTGAATATAGCTGTAAACAAAAAAGACATTTATTAAGACATAAATTAACACATACTAATGACAGACCTTTTAAATGCGACATATGTGAATACAGCTGTAAATATAAATCAAGTTTATTAAGGCATAAATTAACACATACTAATGAAAGACCTTTTAAATGCGACGTATGTAAATATAGCTGTAATCATAAAACAAATTTAATAACACATAAATTAACACATACTAAAAAAAAAACTTTTTAAATGCAACAGTTGCCATTGTAAATTTAAAACGAAAGCTCATTTATTAAAGCATATCATCACATTGTAAAAAACGACCTTTTAAATGCGATCGATGTAAATATAGCTGTAAACAAATACGACATTTAGCAAAACATAAATGAACACATACTAAAGACCTTTCTAATGTGACTAATATCTAATTAACAAATAGTAGACATGAAATTTGACTCGATACATTTTAGTTAATTCAGTAAAATCATTCGTTCAATGAGTTTCTGTCTTTAGTAAAATATTTAGAATATTTTATTGAGTCATACGATCTGAAATATAATTACTGTTAATAATTACTTCTTTTTTTTATAAAGAAGCGGTTTCAATTATAATAAAATAAATCCTTTTCAATTCGTAAACGGAGGAAGACCAGGATGTGCTGAGTTGAATGCGAAAAGCCAGTCTGCGATGAGCATACTGCCAAAGTTACTAAATGCCTTGAATGTAGTGGTTAATGTCAGTTTTTTCATTTTATTACAAGCAATTGATTTTATAATTTTCATTTATTATTGTATATTGTTTGTTTGTACATGGTATTTTTTTTATATTCATAAAAATGTAGAAATGTAATAATTATTTTTACTACATTCATTGAATTTTATGAATAAACAATTAAAAATAAATATTATTTATTATAATTTATTTATTCATAATTATTTACTTACTCTTTTATTTTATAAATTTTTAAAAATTTATAAATAATTTATATTACATGAAAACCATTATTTTTGTATGCAGGTACCCGGGTACCTGGTTGGACTATACGTGTACTTTTTTTCAAATTTAAAATTTTCTTAGTTAAATAAAAAAATAAAAATTGTGCATTTTTAAATAGGAAATCACCTGTGTGAAATTAGCACCGCAAGTTTCGAAAAATAAAAAATAAAATAGAGTTCCGGATAGCACTCAAAGAGTTCTGGAGTTCTTTTATATTTTGAAAAAGAGTTCTGTCAATTTAACCCCCCAAAAACGTTTTTTTCAAAATGGGGTGCTAACTTCACGCAGCACCGCAAACTCAAAAAATTCAATTTATTTTTAGAGTCTGAAGAGCACTCAAAGAGTTCTGGGTTCTCTTATATTTTTAAAAAGAGTTCTGGCAATTGAACCCCCCAAAAACGGGGTTTGAAAATACAGTTTTAAAATTACACAGAACAGTAATCTCGAACAAACAATACTTTTTTGAGATAACACTGCATGTGCTGGGGAGTTCCCGTAAGTTAAAAAATAGTTCTATCAATTTAAACACCCCCACCCCACGAAAAAAATGATTTAAAAAAACAGTATACTTTCGGCATTGACATAATTTCACTATTGTAATTTCTGTTTAGAGTTCTGTATAGCACTCTTGAAAATGAACATAATAACTTATTAACTCTTTCCTGGCAAACGAACAAATAAAAATTTATTCAAATTATTAATATTTCAAAATTATTAAAAAAATATTACTTTGAAGTTTTGAGATTTCTGTTTCGAGTTCTGAATAGCACTCTTGAGAATGAACAAATTTTCTCATTAACCCTTTCCTGGCAAACGAACAAATAAAAAGTTATTCAAATTATTAATATTTCAAAATTATTAAAAAAATATTACTTTGAAGTTTTAAGATTTCTGTTTAGAATTCTGCATAGTACTCTTGAAAATGAACATAATAACTCCTTAATCCTTTTCTGACAAACGAACATATAAAAAAATATTCAAATTATTAATATTTCAAAATTATTAAAAAAATATTACTTTGAAGTTTTGAGATTTCTGTTTAGAGTTCTGAATAACATTCTTGAAAATAAACATATTTTCTCATTAACTCTTTCCTGGAAAACGAACAAATAAAAAGTTATTGAAATTATTAATATTTCAAAATTATTAAAAAAATATTTCCTTAAAGTTTTGAGATTTCTGTTTAGAGTTGTGAATATTTATAACCTGTTAGTCTCTTATGTACATTATTAAATATGGGTTTATTTGCTTATTTATTGTTATAGTTTTTCGTTTTTTGTGGAGATCATCGAATTCATACCACCTATTCTCATTATATGTATATATAAGGAAAATAATGACCGCCACCAAAATCACTATAGCCTATTAACCCTATATTTTTGTATAATGTGTCGTGTATTTACAGGAACAAACGTAATATTCGTATGTAATATTTATTTAATTAAGTACAAATTTAATGAGTAGATAAAATTATTGACATATGTAAAACAAACTGTTTCATTCTATTTATATCACAACTACTGTGATCTAATATATTTACATATATTATTATATGTAACACTTCCCCAAGTTGTAAATATAAACCAAGGGTTAATATCCAAGACGATCAGGTTCTTTTCGTACTCTAGTTGATCGACGAAGTACTATTTGTGTAGTTTCAGGATTTTGTATTACTTGAGTATTTTCACTGAAACTGGTCGACGGTACAGATGTATCTGGCACTGTAGAGGGAACTTCCGAATTAGTAGTTTCTTCAGAATTCCTTTCCAACTGACTTGGTACTGGTTCTGTAGGCGTAGGAATATCTATAATGGTTGTATTATGTTCCGTGAATTTTGTCAGACGTAATTGCTCAATATGACGGATATGTGATTTTCCGTCAATTAATACTTCGTAATGTAGTTTGCCCTTTTTAGCTGTAATTTGACCAAATTTCCATTTAGTTCCATCATAAAATCTGGCTTGAACGTAATCACCAATTTTATATTCTAATGTCTTTGTAAAGTCAAGTAATGTACGACGATCCTCCATCTCGATTCCTAGATCTCGCTGTACTATGTCAATACGTGTTCTGAAATTCCGCTTAAGGGGGGGGGGGGGGTAAGGTTTTAAAGGCGAAAAAAGGCATATTTTCATGATTTTTTTTTTAAGATATGAATAATGTTGGTTTATTTATTTCATATACACGTTAAAGTATGACATCTAAAGTATCTTTGGAAAAATTTTCAATTAAAAATATCAAAAAATAAGTCCATGGCAGCAAATCTCTGGAGGCGCCTCGAAAAAAAGTTGTTATGCGGTGAACACCATAACTCGTTACCGGATCATGTAAAACAAAAAAAATCGAAATGTGCTTGAAAGGTGATTTGTTTCCCTAGGTAGTCAGAGAGAGTTTTTTTTTTTTTTCGATTTAATTATTTTTGGCAGCATTTGAAAGTGAAAAACGTGATTTTCGCTAAAAATTTCGGTGAATTTGTTATTATAAAATGGAAAAAAATGGTAAAAAAAAAAAACTCTCTGATTACCTGTTGATTTATGTGTAGAAATAGTGTTTAAAATTTCAAAAGGATCGGTCAAGTAGATTTCGAGTTATAATGTTCACGAACTTCAAAAATGACATTTGCGAGAAAATCGATTTAAAGTTTATTATACTCGCGCATCCAAAATTAAGCATCAATAAAAAGGTATATTTTTTTATAATTACACAGAATCATCAATGCCAGCTTCGTACAGTGAAACACTGTCATTTAGGATGTCCAATGCATCTTTTTGCTCTTGCCTACGTTGGATTCTACCCTCTGTACTTGTACGTGCAGTTTGTCCGTATAAAAATCGAGCATGAGGGTCGGTCGCTTGAAACGCTGTATCTTCGTTAGTTTTATTCCGATTTACTTGAAATTTTGACACAATACTTTCGACATGTTGTTCATTCAGAAAACAATTTAAAAAAATGCATTTTAAAACCTTCCCCCCCCCCCCCCCCTTAAACATTAGTTCAGCAGGACTAAGTCCAGTTGTAGAGTTTGGCAATTTCCTGTACTGCATTAATAAACGACATAACTTAATGTTGAGATCTTTCTCTGGTTCATCCATCATTGCACGTAACTTTTGTTTCAAAGTTTGTACATATCTCTCAGCTTGCCCATTTGTTGCTGGATGGTAAGGTGCTGTAAATTTGTAATTTATACCATTCGCCTTGAAGAATTGTAACATCTCGTATGAATTAAATTGTTGACCGTTATCTGCACATATACGTATTGATAACCCAAAACGTGCAAATAACTCACGTAATATATTTATAGTGGCTTTTGACGTTGTAGAGTTTGTAGGAATTGCCTCAAACCACTTTGTATATGCATCTACCACCACGAGAAAATTTGTACCGTGAAACGGTCCTGCGTAATCGATGTGTAGACGGCTCCATGGTTCTTTTGGATATTCCCATGGATGTGTAGGGACTTTAGCAGGATTATTGCTCACCATGCAACAACTTTTGCATGATTTTGCTGTATTTTCGATATCCTGATCGATTCCTTTCCACCATACGTAACTTCTGGCTAATGCCTTCATTTTAACAATACCTGTATGAGCGGTATGTAACTCTTCTAAAATTCTGTTTTGTATTTCTTTGGGTATTACAATTCTTATTCCATAGAATATACAACCATCTTGTAATGAATATTCATGTAATGAATTCACATTTCCTTCTCCAGATTGAAGTTCCATGTATAATTTCTTACAATCGGGATCTTTTTTTGTAGCTGCACGTATTTCAGCTCTTGTAACTGGCATTGCATCTAATTGATTTCAATAATAAGCAGAATCATCGTCGATTTCATTAGAAGTGCCATTATTCAAATCTTCAACTGCCCTTGATAGATAATCAGCATTCGAGTGATCTAATGTAGAACGTACCTCGATGAAGTAGTCAAATCCTGCTAGAAAATTAGCGTAGTGTAAAAGTCGTAAAGCTGTAGTTGCCGGAAGATTCTTTTCTGGATGTAATATTCTAGATAAAGGCTTGTTATCAATAATAATTGTAATTTTACGTCCATAACAATATTGGAAAAATTTCTTTAAAGCCCAAATCAAAGCTGTAGCTTCCTTATCCAGTTGATTGTAATTCTTCTCTGACTTTGTTAATGATCTTGATGCAAAAGCGACTGGACGTTCTGTACCATCTTTCATAATGTTAGATAATACTGCGCCAAATCCATATGGTGATGCATCAGTAGCAAGCGTAACTGGTAGGTTAACGTTAAATGGTGTTAATACCTTCTTGCTCGTAATTTCTTCTTTTAATTTTTCGAATACAGCATTGCATTTTGTAGACCAATTGTATTTCGTATCTTTCCGTAAGAGATTGTGTAGTGGATGTAATTTCATTGCTAGGTTAGATATATATTGTTGATAATAATTAACTAACCCTAAAAATGTACGTAGTTCAGATACATTCTTTGGTTGAGGACTATTTCGAATAGCTTCAACCTTATCTTCTAATGGGTGTAATCCATCACGATCGATTCTATGGCCTAAATATGAAATACTCTTTGAAAAATTGACACTTGTTTTTATTGACGTGTAAACCGCATTTGCTTAGACATTTGAACACCGCTTCTAGTCTATTTAGTAATTCGGTATAATTACTGCCTTGTATAATAACGTCGTCAAAAAAACATGCAACGCCATCAAGATCTTGTAATGTTTGATCCATGAAACGTTGCCAAGCATTCGGAGCTACTTTGACTCCAAACATAAGACGATTTACTAAGTATGTACCTTTACTAGTGCTGATAGCTTGTAATTTCTTGCTATAATCGTCCACTTCCATATGTAAATATGTTTGATGTATGTCGAGTGTTGCAAAATGTACGCCATTAGACATTTTTGCGAATATTTCCTCGACGCGAGGAATCGGGTAATTATCCTCTTGCAAATGTTTATTTAATGTTGCCTTGTAGTCGGCACATAGTCGTATTCGACCATCATTTTTTATAACAGGAACAACAGGAGTGCCCCATGCTGAATACGTCGTTTTCTTGATGATGCCTGTATCTTCTAGTCGATCAATTTCTTTTTCAACTTGATCTTTTATAGCGTATGGTACCGGCCTTGCACGTATGTACACCGGAGTTACGTTCTAGTTTAATTTAAGAGAACATTTGTAATTTTTTATGTAGCCAATTTCTTCTGAGAAAAGTGAAGTGTAATTTTGTAATAATTGGTTTAAATTTTCATTGTAACAGTCCTTTGTAATAGATTCAATTTTGTTAATTTCAGCCCAATTGAATTGTATTTGACGTAACCACTCTCTGCCAAGGATTGCATCAACATTACCGCGTAGTATGTAAAGTTTGCCAGAATGTTCTTGATTATTGTAATTAATCTTAACTTCGGCAACACCTAATGGATCTATAATTTCACCTGTATAAGTCTTCAGCTTGACAAATGTAGGTAAAATTTGTTTTAGCGGACACATTTTTCTAAATACAGTTTCGGAACACGTAGATACCGCTGCACCTGTATCAATTTCGAATTTGCACGGTTTGTCGTCGATTTTAATCTTTGTAATAAATTTGTCTGAAGAACCATCTGATATTGAATTTATAATGTAAATTGATTCTTCAAATGTATCATTATCAGTTTGTAAACTAGTAATTTGATTATGAGACTTAAAACAAACCGCTTGTACATGTCCATCTTTGCCACAAAGTTTGCACTTCAAATTCTTCACAATGCATGTATTTGCCTTATGAGATTTACTGCCGCATTTGTAACATCTTTCAATATTTGTATTCGCAGATCCAAATGTTTTTCTTTTATTCTGTTTATTGTGGTTGCTTGTAAATGTATTCTTTTTATCTTCATTTTTCTTAATTTGCACTTTATGAATTTCTTGAGGTTTCTGCATTTCTCTACTTTCTGTTTTTGACAGTTCAATAGTTAATGCTATCTTTACTGCTTCGTCGAACGATATGTTTGAGTTTTCTTGTAATAATTTTTGTCGTATATCGCCGTCTCGCACACCTCTTGTAAATTGTGAACGTAAATGTGTATTAACTGTAGGTTTATTACAGCTCTCACACATGAAATTGCAATGTTTTGTAAGTTTCTTCAATTCTGTTTGAAAAGTAGAAATAGATTCACCTTCGTGTTGTACTCTTGAACCAAATTTATGTTGTTCAGCAACAATACTAGGTTTTGGACACATATGTGTTCTTAAAAGTGATATTAGTTCTTCGAACTTCTTAGTTTTCGGTAAATCAGGTGCCGTAAGATTTGTAAGTAATTGATAAATTTTCGGACCAACACAATTGATCAATATTTGTACGCACCTGCGTTCATTATCATCTGTATCAGGTTTCAGATTCCTTAGCTCCAAGTAATTTTCGAATCTTTGTAAGTATGAATCGAAATTTTCATTCGATTCATCGAAAGGCGCTAGTTGCACTCCATGTATTTTATCACTGTCTATTTTTGTATCTGCAACTCTTCGTGTTAATAGTTGTACACCGTAAGAAATGTATGTATGTCCAAGACGGTAAGATAAATGGGCAGTGGGAGACAGAAGCGTTCTTATTAACTATTTCGAGTTAATTTTATTTAAATAACTGTTTTTGTAACATTTTTATACTATGTTTATATTACATTATTTCTATAGCATTTGTACATGTTAATATTGACTTCCAATGATTTTAATTTTTTTTAAGTATGTTCTACCACTTCGATTCTATTCAAACTTTGTAGGGTGTAATACTAAAGTGTAAAGATTATTTCATGAAATATTTGAAGTTGTCGCTCAACTACAACCAAAAAAAATTTTTTTTTCAAAATTTCAAATTATTTTTTTTAGTTGATAGAGTATGCGCAGCATCTTGAAAATATTACCTGATATGCACCTTTTCAACTTCTACATTGTACCATAGTTTGAACTTAATAAAAAAAAAAATTTCTTAAAAAAAAAATATTTTTGAAAAATTGAAAATAATTTTTTTTTCAAAAACGATCAACTTTTAAAGGCTAATAATTGGGCATAAGAATTCTCACATAATGAGCAACATTCACAATAAAAATTAGCCAAATCCGTGTTGAGGCCGATTTTACTTTGCTACCCGGCTACAACAGCCTTTGATACGGGATAACAAGTATTATTGATTTCCAGTATTAACCAATTATAATTTAGACCAGGGCTATATGGGGCCAGTAGGCCCATCGATTTTTATCTAGTATTTTTTTGTTAATAAAAATTGTTTATTTAATAAAAATTAGCCAAATTGAGGCCGATTTTACATTGCTACCCGGCTACAGCCTTTGACAAAAAAGTACGGTTTCAACTTTTTAAACTGTTGTGATTAAATAACTTTTTTTGTCACATTTTGTCGCCCCCAACCCCTGATACTACAAATGTTAAAATTTTTAGAAATGTATTTGAATTATTATTTTTTATTTAATAATACCCTTTATTTTATTTTATGTTAAATAACAATAATTTTCAAGTAATTAATGGACGCCCCCGGAACGCCCCTTATGTTTCGTTAAAAAACCGTCAATACTGAAAAGTAGATATAGACGAAAAAATTAAGGTACGTTTCGTTTTTACTTTAATTTTAATTAGTGTTATTCATAACAAACATTTTATTTTTTAATTATTTTTTTTACGTAGTGAAGCTGAAATCTTTGTGGGGCAAAAGGTACGGTCAGAGTTGAGGTACGATTTTGGTACAGTCAGATCATGAATAGTACGAAAACCGTACTAAAAAGTACGTTCTGGCAACACTGAGCCTTTCGTCCACCAATATTTCTCTTTTTGGCCACCATGTGCGCTGCGATCGATATCGTTGACAAAGATTTGATCATATTTCTTTGATAAAATATGAGATTTTGTTCAATTTCACCACATAAAATATTTGATAATATTTTCTTAGTATTATCTAGGGATATTTTCTTCTTTTTTGGTGCATTTTGATAATCAATGTGTGGATGTTCGTCAGTTGACGCGACTATGTATTGCAGTTTTTATAATCAATAAGAAGATTATCATAATAATATAATACTGGATTATGTTGATATTAATATATTAACTGTAACTGTCAGTGATAACTTGGTAGTCGCCATTTTGATTTATCTGTCAAAAAACATTTGATCAAATATAAGAGACTGTCATTAACTATGATCATAGAAATATTATGAAGGTAAATATTATAAAAGTTGACTTATTACACTGTCATATTTCTTTGATCAAAGAAATTTTATCACATTTCTTTGATAGTGTAATAGCCGCCTAAGTCAGGCGAATTACACCGTACTCGTGCTCGTCTAAAATTTCTGCCGTCTGCGTGCAATTGGCTCGATAATCTTGCGAGCCGCAGTATGATTATTTAGTGTCGCCATCAGTGACGGAATCCGAGTTATGAGATGATTATTTAGTGCAAAGGGTTAATCAAAATTTATTGTAAAATTTCAATCATCAGTTTATGAAAATATTACTAACAATAAGAACAAAACTAATGAAACGATTTAAAAATGTTGAGTATCACTGCTCTAGTTCACACAAGCTGGGAGAACAGCGCATGCGCGGAACGTAGCCGTAGCCATTATTGTATGTTTGTTTATGTTCTCTTAAGCGAAATTGTATTGTAATATTACTGTGTTGAAATGTTTCAAGTAAAGCAGGAATATATAAAACAAGAAATAGAAGACATCGATTGTCTTCAGGACATTGAAACATACGATGAATTTTCTAAATACTACAAACAAGAATCTGAGGTAAGAATTCAATTACATATTAGTAAATACAGGTTAGGTTGAATATAGTATGTTTGACAGATGCTCAAATGAAAACCAGAGGTTCCTAAACAATGTTTTTATAAACTGTAATATTATTAACGTTACATATTTAAGTATGTATTGAAATTAAACTTCTTTAAAGTGTTTTGAGACTAAAACGAAAATATTAAAATTCAAAACTTTGACCAGTATCGTCTGAATTATTTTTGAGAAAAAATTTAAAACAAAAAGTAAAGTTGTTGTTTATAATTCAGAAACGAAAGGCAATAAGTATTGAAAATAAATTTCGGTTAAATATCGTTTTAGTGCTCCAAATTATTTCATTTTAAATCTGTTTTATTTGAATGTCTAGCCTATAATCTACGGATATTGAAAAGAAATTGCAAAAAATATTGTAATAGAAATGACCAAAAAGTATTTTTACAAAAATAATTATAACAATCACAAAATCAAGAAAAATGATCGCTTAGCTTTATTAATTTAAAGTTGTACACTTCTTTTATTTTTAATGTTAAAAATAAATTGTTTTTGTTAATAAATAATAGTTTAAAACAAGATATATAAAATAATTTTAATTTTATTGAAACGACTTTCCGAACATCTTTTTAGCAACTGAGCTGTTTGCATTTTATCCATAGATAAAAACACATTTAGATATTATAACAAAACAGATTTTGCTTCCTCGCAATATCGAAGATACGAGAAGCTATGTGATCGTTTCAGATTGAGACAAAAAAAAAGTTCTCCAATTTCAAAATTTTAAATTTATTTATCCGTTTCACGTCAAGACAAACACTTTTCGTTCCGTGTCTGTCTGTCTGTCCGTCCGTGTGTCCGTCTGTCCCCTGAATCCTTGTAACACGCATAACTCATGAACCACTGAACCGATATTATTGAAACTTGGTCGGATGGTTGGGTTTGGTTTGAGGACGGTCCCATTTCAAAATCATCAAAATCGTGTGTCAGGGGGAGGGGTGACACCCCAAAATATTTATTTTTTCAAGATATCTCAAGAACAACACATGTTACGAGAAAATTTTATAGAATATTTTTTGTAGAGAATTAAATTTCCTATAATTAGACCCATATTATAGGAAATTTAATACGTTTGTTGTCAAATATTCCCTTACAAAGACTTATCTAAATTAATTTTAAAAATTCGTGTTTTGTTTTTCTAAATAGATATTTGATTGGATATATTAAGTGTCATTTTGACGTTTTAAATGTCACTTTGGCGTTTTAAATGTTATTTTGACGTTTTAAATGTCATTTTGACATTTGCATAAATTTAGATTTAGATTGAAATTGTCAAAAAATTAAAAATATACAAAAAAATATTCAGGTGCGTTTTAAGAAAAAAATCGAACTAAGATTTTTTAGTAAAATTTGTATAAAAATTAAATGGTTAACCAATGCCAGGCAATTTATCTGAACACTATCGGTTTTAGTGAATTTAGCACGAGGAAGCACTGTGCATTTACTTGGCAGATGTTTTTTTTGTCTCAATCCGAAACGATCACATAGCTTCTCGTATCTTCGATATTGCTAGGAGCAAAAAAAGGAAAATGTGTAGTTGTAAAATTTTCTTAAAATAACGCCTGGCTCTAGCTTACTTTGGAATTAAATAGATCTTGTTATTTAGCTCGTTCTTACAGATAAATACATCGCGCGCTCTGTCTCGTTTCCATTTCAGTAGTAGTTTTCACATTGCAACGTGTTTTACACCTTTCCTATTAGCAAATTATTCAGTGGTAATATCATTTCAACTTTATTTGTAAAACATTACATCAGATCTAATTTATAATTATGTATATTGACTAACGAATGATTTGTTTTCAGGAAGACTTGGTTATTAAAGAAGAAAATGTACCAGAAAATAAACACGAACAAGTAGAAAATGAAGATCTTATTATTACTACATATTGTAATAATGAAATAATTAACAACGAGTCCAGTTCAACTAAACAACGTTCTCATAGAACTAGTGTAAAATTAGAAAAACATAAATGTGATCAATGCGAGTATAGTTGTAAATGGAAACAAAATTTGTTACAACATAAATTAAAACATACTAATGAAAGACCTTTTAAATGTGACATATGTGAATATAGCTGTAAACAAAAAGCACATTTATTAACACATAAATTAACACATACTAATGCAAGACCTTTAAAATGCGACATATGTGAATACAGCTGTAGACAAAAAGTAAGTTTATTAACACATAAATTAACACATACTAATGAAAAACCTTTTAAATGTGACATATGTGAATATAGCTGTAAACAAAAATCAAGTTTATTAATGCATAAATTAACACATACTAATGAAAAACCTTTTAAATGCGACCGATGTGAATATAGCTGTAAACAAAAAGCACATTTATTAACACATAAATTAACACATACTAATGAAAGACCTTTTAAATGTGACATATGTGAATATAGCTGTAGACAAAAAGTAAGTTTATTAACACATAAATTAACACATACTAATGAAAGACCTTTTAAATGCAACCGATGTGAATATAGCTGTAAACAAAAAGCACATTTATTAACACATAAATTAACACATACTAATGCAAGACCTTTTAAATGCGACATATGTGAATACAGCTGTAAATATGAATCAACTTTATTAACACATAAATTAACACATACTAATGCAAGACCTTTTAAATGCGACATATGTGAATACAGCTGTAAATTTAAATCAACTTTATTAACACATAAATTAACACATACTAATGCAAGACCTTTTAAATGCGACATATGTGAATACAGCTGTAAATATAAATCAAGTTTATTAAGGCATAAATTAACACATACTAATGAAAGACCTTTTAAATGCGACATTTGTGAATATAGCTGTAATCATAAAACAAATTTAATAACACATAAATTAACACATACCAAAAAAATTCTTTTAAAATGCGACAGTTGCCATTGTAAATTTAAAACGAAAGCTCATTTATTAAAGCATATCATCACATTGTAAAAAACGACCTTTTAAATGCGATCGATATAAATATAGCTGTAAACAAATACGACATTTAGCAAAACATAAATTAACACATACTAAAGACCTTTCTAATGTGACTAATATCTAATTAACAAATAGTAGACATGTTTGATTCGATACATTTTAGTTAATTCAGTAAAATCATTTGTTCAATGAGTTTCTATCTCTAGTCAAATATTTTGAATATTTGATTGATTCATACGATCTGAAATTACTGTTAATAATTACTTTTTTTTAGAAAGAAACGGTTTCAATTTTGAATTTTCATTTTTCCCCTTTTTATGATTTCTTTCTCAAAAATAATGTTTATAAGATCAAGACTCATCAATATTAAAGAGAGAGTCTGTACTACTGACTCAAGTAACATCGTTCACTTAAGAAAGTGACTGCCAAACGGTGTGCCGCGAAATATTAAAAAATATAGGTTTTGTTTTTTAATCTTTGTTGTATTTTTGTTCATACTAGTAAAATATATTTAAATTTTGTTTGGTTTTTATTTGGTGTGCTCCGAAATAAATCCTTCCCGCCCAATGTGTCGTAAGGTAAACAAGGTTATATATAAGGCAAATACTGACTTAAGGTATTCTTCGGAAAATTAAAAAATATCATGAATAAGCTGAAGTAACAAGTAAATAACTAAATAATATTATATAAGGCTCTATTCAAAACCTTGAAATGATTGGCCACGTGTGAGCAAAGATATTGTCAAAATAAAATCAATAAATTTAACATTGCGAGCTTAACCCTAGTGTAACCAACCAAATAAATTTACACTATTGACCAACCAGGTACCCGGGTACTTATGTACGAATTTGTAAGTAAAACTTTACTCTGAAATTTATTTTATGTATTGGATGAATATTGATTTATTTATGGTTGACGAAGATATTTCGAGCTAAATACAATTATAAAATTATATATAATGGCCATGGGAGCCGGCAGAATTTCTTCCAGGGGGGTGCATCTAGATATAAGAAATTAAATTATATATAAAATAGTAAAAAAAGGTCTTTTCAAATTACAGAGTGAACTTGACGCGACAAAAAAAAGAAAAAAAAGGTCCTCGATTTTATATTCTGACTTGAATTTTAAATTAAAAATTGTATTTCTTAATTTTTTAGTTTTTTTATTTTTGCCACCTCCTTGCACCCCCCTCCCGGCGCCCATGATAATGGCCTTTATAATCCTAAATCAGGTATGAAACGCGGACAGCTGTACCGTGAATTTCTTAATTTTTACATTTGAAAAGCATTTTAGTGTATCTAGTTAATAATAAACCGGTAACAGTTCAGGTTACTGTTAATAACATAGGTTTACAAAAAAACAAAAGTTTATGAATATTTGACGAGACCATTGTATTCTTATGTATTTTGACGTCCTGAATCCGAATCTGAGGTCCGTTGACCTTGGTTAGCTCAGTTTCAATGTCATTTTAAGGTCAAATTTTTAAAAATCGCTGAATGATTCTGGTAAAAGGTGATATATAGGTTTTTCTGGTCGCTGATTCTGAATTTGACATCCGTTGACCTCTATCAGGTTCTAGTTCATTTCAAGGTCAAAGTAGGAAAAACCGCTCGAAAATTCTGAGAAAACAGTACATATAGATTTTTGGGGTCGCTTAATTAAAATTTGAGGTCCGTAGACCCCCTACAATGTAATTTTCAAGGTCATTTTAAGATCAAAATTTTATTTTTAAAAATCGCTAAATGAATCTGGTAAAAGGTGATATATAGGTTTCTCTGGTCGTTGATTCTGAATTTGATGTTTGTTGACCTCTACGAGGTCAGGTTCAAGGTTATTTCAAGAAAAAGTGAGAAAACTCGCTCGAAACAGTACATATAGGTTTGAACCTGACCTCATAGGGGTCAACGGACGTTAAATTCAGAATCAGCGACCAGAGAAACTTATACATATATACACCTTTTACCAGAATCTTTTAGCGATTTGTAAAAATAAAAATTTGACCTTGAAATAACCTTGAAACTGAGATTGTAGGAGTCTACGGACCTTAAATTTTAATTCAGCAACCCCAAACATCTATATGTACTGTTTTCTCAGAATTTTCGAGCGGTTTTTCCTACTTTGACCCTGAAATGACCTTGAACCTGACCTCGTAGAGGTCAACGGATGGCAAATTTAGAATCGGCGACCAGAAAAACCTATATATCACCTTTTACCAGAATCATTTAGCGATTTTTAAAAATTTGACCTTAAAATGACCTTGAAACTGAGCTAACCAAAGTCAACGGACCTCAGATTCGGATTCAGGACGTCAAAATACATAAGGATACAATTGTCTCGTCAAATATTCATAAACTTTTTTTTTTGTAAACTTGTGTAATCAAGTAAGCGACAACACTTGCAGAAAAGTTGTTGTTGGATCACGCTACATTTGCAGCAAGCAACCTATTCGTAAACGGAGGAAGACCAGGAAGTGCTGAGTTGAATACTGCCAAAGTTACTAAATGCCTTGAATGTAGTGGTTAATGTCAGTTTGTTCATTTAACTGCTAAAAACAATTATTACAAGCAATTGATTTTATAATTTTCATTTATTATTGTACATTGTTTGTTTGTACATGGTATTTTTTTTATACTCATAAAAATGTAGAAATGTAATAATTATTTTTACTACATTCATTGAATTTGATGAATAAACAATTAAAAATAAATATTCTTTATTATAATTTATTTATTTATAATTATTTACTTACTCCTTTTTTTTTATAAATTTTTAAAAATTTTATAATACCAAAACCATTATTTTTGTATGCAGGTACCCGGGTACCTGGTTGGACTATACGTGTACTTTTTTTCAAATTTAAAATTTTCTTAATTAAATTTTTAAAAAATTGTGCATTTTTTAATAGGAAATCACCTGTGTGAAGTTAGCACCGCAAGTTTCGAAAAATAAAAAAAATAAAATAGAGTTCTGGAATTCTTTTATATTTTGAAAAGAGTTCTGTCAATTTAACCCCCCAAAAACGTTTTTTTCAAAATGGGGTGCTAACTTCACACAGCACCGCAAACTCAAAAAATTCAATTTATTTTTAGAGTCTGAAGAGCACTCAAAGAGTTCTGGAGTTCTCTTATATTTTTAAAAAGAGTTCTGGCAACTGAACCCCCCAAAAACGGGTTTTGAAAATACAGTTTTAAAATTACACAGAACAGTAATCTCGAACAAACAATACTTTTTTGAGATAACACTGCATGTGCTGGGGAGTTCCCGTAAGTTAAAAAATAGTTTAAAAAATGATTTAAAAACACAGTATACTTTCGGCATTGACATAATTTCACTATTGTAATTTCTGTTTAGAATTCTGTATAGCACTCTTGAAAATAAACATATTTTCTCATTAACCCTTTCCTGATAAACGAACATATAAAATAATATTCAAATTATTAATATGTATTTCTAAATTATTTATAAAAAATGTCCATAAAGTTTTGAGATTTCTGTTTAGAGTTCTAAAAGCACTGTTGAAAATGAACATAATAACTTATTAACTCTTTCCTGGCAAACGAACAAATAAAAATTTATTCAAATTATTAATATTTCAAAATTATTAAAAAAATATTACTTTGAAATTTTGAGATTTCTGTTTCGAGTTCTGAATAGCACTCTTGAGAATGAACAAATTTTTTCATTAACCTTTTCCTGGCAAACGAACAAATAAAAAGTTATTCAAATTATTGATATTTCAAAATTATTAAAAAAATATTTCTTTAAACTTTTGAGATTTCTGTTTAGAGTTGTGAATATTTATAACCTGTTAGTCTCTTATGTACATTATTAAATATGGGTTTATTTGCTTATTTATTGTTATAGTTTTTCGTTTTTTGTGGAGATCGTCGAATTTATACCACCTATTCTCATTATATATACAGGGTATTTCAACAAAAGGTGTCATTTTAAATTCCCTACCTTTTGTTCAAGTGTCAACATATAACTGTTATTCGATGACGTTTGACAAAGAAAACTAGGAGATTTTCAGATATGGATCGATACACACTCGCACAACGCATTGAAATTCACTACAAAAACGGTGAAAATATCGCGAACACGATTCGTAAAGTTCGTACTGTTTTTGGTCATCATCAAGCGCCTTCTCGCACAGCTATAGTGAAATTAATCGATAAATTCGAACGTCTCGGACAAGTTAGTGATGTAAAGACTCCAACTCGTGCTCGTTCGGCTAGGTCAGCTGAAATGATCGCAGCTATAGCTGAGAGTGTGGCTGAAAACCCAGGTTTGTCCATTTCGAGACGATCATAGGAATTGGGCCTATCCACAGCCACTTTGCACCGTATTTTGCATAAAAATCTTAGCCTACATGCTTATAAGATGCCACATGCCATACAACTGGTGAAACAATGGCTCTATTGCGTGAAAAATTTCCTGAACGTGTGATTTCTCGAAATGGAAACTTTGATTGGCCGCCGAGATCGTGCGACTTAACACCTTTAGACTTTTTTCTTTGGGGCTACGTTAAAGATAAAGTCTACGCCAATGCTCCAGAAAATATTCAAGCACTCAAAGACAATATTAGAGCTGTTATTCGCGAGATACAGCCGCAATTATGCGAAAATGTGATGAAAAATTTCATCAAAAGAATGGCCATATGCAAGAAGAGCCGCGGCAGACATTTGGCAGATATTGTGTTCCATTACTAACCTCAGGGTTTGTACTTTGAATTAAAATAAAATTATCAGCTCTTTTCACAAAAATATTGCGTTTTTTTTAATTTAAAATGACACCTCTTGTTGAAAGACCCTATATATAAGGAAAATAATGACCGCCACCAAAATCACTATAGCCTATTAACCCTATATTTTTGTATAATGTGCCAGATATTATTATAGTTTTGGATAAATTGTCTAATGTACTTTTTTGTACATTCCGTGTAAGTGTATGCATGTATTCTGAATGTGATATAACACTCGTGTCAATGAGTATATGTGGGCCGTATTGCAGTGATGTTTCTGTTGGCATCTTACAGTTATGTATAACAAAGATTTTTTAGATAATTGCATATCGTCAATTGCTTCTTGCATTTTATCCAAACCCTTAGTTAAGAGGATATTTACGTTGATGCTCATTGTAGCATAATTATGAGTATTTGTATATTTACAATGTGAGCATTCATTTACTCGAATTTTGCTTAATACATTATGAAATATATGGGCAAATCCACAGAACGTGGCCGCATTAGCTTTAAATTAAAATACTCAAATGCTTCTTCAAAATGGAGCATTGAACGCACACTCTTCTATGTCGTCTCAAAATCTTCGTAACAAAGAGAAGAATAATTTGTCTCAATTTCAGGAGTGTGCTTTGGATGTTCCAAAAGTTACAGCAAATAAACCAAATAAAAAACGCTGAAATTGCCGTTCGCTGGATAAAACAATCGCGCATATGAAATGTAAGAGGTGTGCGCCTTTGAAACTCCGGGAAAAGGTTCATTGTACCAAAAAACATGTCCAGTAAAAATTTCAGATTCATTGGTTTGAATCTGAGAAAATTGCGGTGGTATGAATTTTTATTTTTTTAAAAGTTCCATTCTGAAAACGTGAAAATAACCGATTTTTCAATGCAAATTGTGCTGCAGTTTTTATATGAATCAAGCAATCGACTTGTAACTCCATGTTTACATCCACAATAAAGTATACTTTGAGTTCGTGTACTTATGGGTGGGTAATATACATTCCCACACGCGCACTATTGCCGTTCCCCCAAAGCGGCCACGTTCTGTGGATTTGCCCATATGTTCTGCTAAATCAGAAACATTGCACTTGGCCACAAGTGTACAACTGTTCCTCATGAAATTATGTTTTTCAACTATTGTTAGTTTTTCTAAAATTTGGGCTCTTTTAATGTAATGTTGATTTGTTATTTTTCTGTCTTTTATAATTTCATTAGTAAGAGTTAAAAATTCATTATTAATAATTTCTATCGATGCCCTATTTTTCCCATTCATGACTAATGCGCCCATGATTATCTGTATAAGAGAATCGAAGGCGTACGTTTCTTGAACAACATATTTTAGTTTCCCTTTCATAACGGACCCACCATTTTTTATGAGTGGAATAGTAACACCCTGCGATAGTTCTATCATATCCCACTTAGGGCAAGATGTTAAGTATGTGTCGTTTTTTTTACCACAACTTTTTTTTGGATAAGGTCAATTTTTCCTCTCCAATTTTCTTCTTCATTCCATGTTGCTTTCATCTCGTTTTCTTCTTTATTTTGTTCAGTGAACGAAAATTCATATATTTTCAGAAATTAAAGTACACTTGACAGTGATATTTTATCCGATGATTTCATCTGTAATAATTTTTCTTTATTAGTAACTTCTTTTAAATCGTCATTTAATTTTTTCCGGCAACATATTTATCATCTTCAAGGGATAAAATATTTTTGTTCTTTTGTTGCTGGCTGGCATATGCCAATTTGACTCTACCTTTAAGATGATCAATATGTTGCAGAATAAACTTGTCTGCGCGTAAGGGCAATTGACCATGGAATTTTCTATTTTTTAAGTCATTGTACTCTGCTTCAGTGGCGTAGATAGCTTTTTGCGATGGGGGGTGATGTGACCAGGCTTCGGGGCAAGTGGTGGCTTAAATTGAATGACCTTTTTTTTTTTAATCATATAAATTGTTTCTAGTCTACTTCTTATTACTTAAAAAAAATGTCATTCAAAATCTTAAAATAACTGAAGACCTTTTTTTTACTCTTAATTTACCAAATTTTTCTTATTTAATTCTACTATTTTGTTCATACTTGGGAGGTTTAAAAAAATATCTTTGAATTTTCTCATAAAGTAAACTCATGGGGGGTGATTGATCATCTTAATCCCCCCCCCCCTATCTACGCCACTGCTCTGCTTCTACAGCAGAAGATGTAGCCGTTGTGAATTTTTTGTCGAAAGACTCCATAATGACTCCCGTCCATAATGGTAATGAATTAATCAGTTTATATAACTTTTCGGCTGCTTGTACATTGTAAAATGCATTTGCATCTCCGCTTCTACAAGGCAAGGCTATTTGTTCTGCTCGATTGTACAATGATTTAGCCCACAATGACCACGAACTGTTATCGTTTACTACATCTTCTGGTACTTCCAATTCGTTCTTGTAATGTTCATCGTCACTAAATATATCCGCGTCATGCTCAGGTTCCCCTTTTATTAATGCGTTAATGTTTTTTAAATGTATATTGCTAAGTAGCTCATTACCACTATCATCAAAACCGATGTCTTCGCTGAGAGAACACTGAGGAGATCAATTGTTCAATACAAATTATATTCACCATTTGATAAGCCAGCCCTACTGTTCTTAAAAAAAAACTGCCTAACTTTCCTCAATTTTCCTTTAAGACAAGACCACTTACTTATCATTGATATCAAGTTCTATATTTAAAAAAAAAAACTAAGTAGTTAAACAACACAGAAGTTGGCACAGCAGCCAATCAGCGACGAGTATTCCAAGTAGGCGTGGCTAAAAGTTGTTTTGGACCAATGAGGGATAAGTGGGGCGTGTGTATGGGTGTGGTCCAATGGTATGACCAATAAGTGGACTGGTTGTTGTGATTGGTGATCAAAATGTAAAATGGCGGCCGATGGTTGCTGGGGAATGGCGGACAAGATGGCGGTCTGTCAATGAACGGTGTGTGAATTATTTGCGACAAGATGGTTGCTTGATGGCGGTCTGTATTATTTAGAGATGAAGGTCAATGATTTTTAATTATTCGGTGAATGTATTGGAATGTTGAGTGTATCTCTATTTTAGGATATATTACGGGTATATTATTAATACGTTTAAGATTTTTATTAAGTAAAATACTTATTCATCAAGTGTGTATTTTTATTAATAAAAATACTTGTATGAATTCTCTGTAAACGGGATAAATATATAAAAAAAACAAATTGCACATAAAGATATTTTTTATTATTCAATTATTCTAACATTTTAAATTATTTACCGACTGCATCAGTATTACTACCGCTGGCACCTTGTTCTTCTTTTTCTTGTTCTTCTCCGACCATGATGTTGTTGAAGAATTCATCTAACAAAAAAGAGAGAAACAAATTAATATACATTGTATCTTAAAATAAATTTACTAAATAAACATACCAGCTATAAATTAAGTTATCCTCCTTCTCGATAAATTTAATTTTAAAACTATTATCTAGTTTATTGATGCCTTCATAAACAAGGAATACATTTTTTTGGTTGTAGTGAGCTAACTGCACCTCGGTTAGCTGATTATATCTACGAGGCAAAAATACATCATGGTATATTAATTTTAATAGAACAGCGTCCCCGAACTTTGTATGCATTATTTTAAATTCTAATATTTGGTAAATGTAATTTTCCTGCAGCGTTCTCATGGAGACAGCCTGGCGGAATTGTACTTCAATATTGTTTAAGGTATCCATAATGTATCTGTATGCGAAGAAGATAAAATATATATAACAATTGTAAAATATAACACATATAAATTCTACATACATAAATAAAATATATGAAAAGTATAGGTACTTACATGTATAATGTTCTGATATACATATATTATAGTTATATTAACGAATAAACTGATTTAATACGCCAGAAAACACTCATTTTATACGATTTCCCTTCCCCCTACACTCTGTGTACAGGCCCCTCTTTCCCACTGGGCATATGCACAGGGCCCCCTCATATCACCTCTTCAATCAGTGGCGTAGATAGGGGGGTGATTGAAAATTTGGTATATTAATTTATTATTATTATTTATTTATTAATAGTAAAAAAAGGTCTTCAGTTATTTTAATATTGTTAATTACCTTTTTTTTACTTTCTTATACCATGTATATGAAATATACATTAGTATAAGTAAGTATAGTGAAGCCGATTTTTTTCGAACCTCGGATTTTGACGGAATTATCTATTTTGACCTTCCCTTAATCCATTCTGACTATTTTCGCCATGATGTCTGTGTGTCCGTCTGTCTGTAAGCGCTGTAACTCAAATACGACAAATCGTAGAAGGGTGATATTTTATATTTAAGATTAATTTTTGGCTGGGAAGAAAACGTCCTATTTTTGAAAACGATCTTTCAACCGGATACGGATGTTTACCTACGTCGATTTTTTAATTTTTCAAATTACTCTGAAACAGTGCGAAATAGAGAAAAATGGTCAAGTTAAAATATGTAGGCAATAACTTTTTATCTAAAACATTTTTTTCTTATTTCAAAAATAATTCAAAAATCCAAAAACTTACAAGAGTAAACATCCGTTTTCAGTTATTACGTTAAAAAATCACTTGTTATATAAATATAAAATTATTCATTTTGTTCTTTCTTGTTAGTTTGTTAGAAATGTTTTAATAAACAAAGAATCACGTATACAATTCACTATTAGGTTAGGTTAGGTTAGGTTAGGTATAAGAAAGTCCCGTGGTTCCCAAGGCAGATATTTTTTTTAGTAATAAAGTAAACAAAATACTAATTATCTGATCAAAAAAAAAAGGTCATTCACCAATAAAAATAAATCTAGAACCTTGCTTATCTACTTTCTTTGTCTATCCTAACAAAATAGTGCTCTGTCGAAATCATAGGGGCCCCATTATCCTAATGTGCCCAGGGTCTCCAATAGGTTAAAGACGGCCCTGTCTGTGTAAATGCGTACCTACTTGAATTCATGTCAACGACCTCGTTCCAAAAATGTCCACTTATATGCACTTGTTTCACCTGCGTGTGTATACCAAGAAACATTTTAACAAAGATTAATTGTTTCGAGTAAACCGTAATTTAATATATTTAGATGCGGCACTGACTCGCTGTCTGGAAATTTTAACACTGGATTCCGCGCTGCCGATGGTAACAATTTTTGCAGGTAGAATTACGTCTGCGAATACTGGTTTATTTAAGTAGGTACCTTTGTTTCAACTGTCTGGGGTAGCGCATCAGTTGATTCAAATAACTAGCTTTGTCTGGTCTATTCAAAATCATTGTTAAACTATTGTGTATCTATAGTTTATATTAAATTTAATATTTAGTTAACAATCATTAACTAATTAAATTCTATCAAACAAATGACTGTGTGTGTGTGTTTCGAAGGTATGTACAAAAATATCAGGGGTGGGGAACCTTTTTATCATAGAAGGCCACATTTTAATTTAAAAATAATAAGCAGGCCGCATACTTACCGTTTTTCTTCGTCGTGAAATATATACCCACTAGGAAGTTCACATCAAATAACTTCAGAATATACCGGATATGCGCAATAGCCAATTTTACTTTACGTCTGTACACTGTGACGTCATTATTTTCAATTCTGGGGATGTTTCAAATTAGATCCATTTCGAAGTTATTTGATATGAGCTCTAGGACTAATTAGGTCAGTAAATGATAGAATAGCGTAAATTCAAAAATAAATTTATCATTATTAAAGGAACACTAGAAATAATACATACAGTGCGTTCCCGATGAAAGGAACAAATTCGTTTAAAATTCAGGTAATTATTTTGTGGAAAAACGCTCGGACCCGTCGATTAGTATTTTTAGTTGCGGATTTTTTGACATAAGAAAATTGTATACAGGATGTCTCAGGAAAAACATATGCAGTAATCATTGATTTCTTTAAATGGAACACCCTATTATATATTATACTATTTTTGAATTGTGCGATAAATTCTGAACACTTTTTATACAGCATATCATATCTCTAAAATTAGTGGTTTTCGGAATAATGACGTTTGAAAATTGACATTTTGAAATACACACAAGTCAAATAAAATGTTTAAATTGAAAAAATAAACTTTGAACATTTTTTTTAAAGCCAACAAAAACATGGCAAAAAGAAAAGACATTGAACTTTTGTTTTATTTTTTCCTTTTTTTTTCTTTTTTTCTTTTTTTTGCAATACCAGGATGTTTTTGTTGGCTTTTCAAAAAATGTTCAAAGTATATTTTTTCAATTTAAACATTTTATTTGACTTGTGTGTATTTCAAAATGTCAATTTTCAAACCACGAAAACCACTAATTTTAGAGATATGATATGCTGTACAAAAAGTGTTCAGAATTTATCGCACAATTCAAAAATGGTATAATATATTCCATTTAAAAAAATCAATGATGACTGCATATGTTTTTCCTGAGACACCCTGTATACAATTTTCTTATGTCAAAAAATCCGTAACTAAAAATACTAATCGACGGGTCCGAGCGTTTTTCCACAAAATAATTACCTGAATTTTAAACGAATTTGTTCCTTTCATCGTGAACGCACTGTATAATCCACGAACAAGTTCTGACGGTTTTATCAAAAATAAATGATCCTCATATCCAATTTAATGAGATTTTTGTGTTTGTTTTTTATTAGAAAGAGATTGGAAATTGGGTTCCAACTTTGTAAATCGTAATTTCAGTTGGTCTTCTAAATGTGTATCAGTTCTCTGAGTCCTTAATTGGGTCTTAATTTGAGTTAAATATGAAAAAGTATGTAGTTCCAAAGCAAGACAGCAGTCTACGAGCATGTTGACGTAACTTAGGATATTCAAGTACATTTATGTATTAATTACAATATACATAATTAGTGCGATTTGAAATATAATAGGCGAGCGGATTACAGCTATTTCGAGTACACTAACCGACCAATCGACATTCTAGTGGCTAAAAATGATTTTATTAAATTCTTTATATTTTTCTGAGAAAAAACATCTATATACATGACATTTTTTTATGCGGTCCTTCAATAGGTACACACATTTTTTTGTTTAATAAATCTAAATCTGTGTTAAAAAATCTGAAAAAATTATGTAAGCTTCATTGGATTAAAATGAACATTTTTTGTCTCATAAACTTTTTTTTTAAATCAATAGTTTTGAAGATAAAAAATATTTTTACTTTAAAAATAGCGAAAAATTCGTATATTTGTGATTTTTTTTCTCGGAAACTAATTGTTCAATCAGAATAAATCAAAAATAAAAAGAATTAGCCAACTTTAAACTATAACTATATTTTTTTTCATTTTGATCATTACTGTAATTAAATGTAAAAACTTCATTAGAGCCGAACTCACTCTTTGCGCCGTAAATCGATACCATGGCTGGCTACAATTTTCGTTTAATAATTGAAATATTTAAATACTGGGATGAAAGCTTCAATAAAAACACTTTAGAATATTTTTATTGCACATTTATTTGTTACAATTATTTTCTTTAGTGTTACACTTATCAGAACATCTACAAAAAAACAACATTTTAAATCTAAAGCCAAACAAGAGCATGTTTTAGCTGTACAAGGAAATTTTCCGCAACAAGAACAGAAATATTTTTTGTAGATCTTCTGATAAGTGAATGAAGCTTACATAATTTTTTCATATTTTTTAACGCAGATTTAGATTTATTAAACAAAAAAATGTGTGTACCTATTGAAGGACCGCATAAAAAAATATCATGTATATATGTAGATGTTTTTTCTCAGAAAAATATAAAGAATTTAATAAAATAATTTTTAGCCACTAGAACGTCGATTGGTCGGTTAGTGTCATTTCTAAGCGAGCTAGACTCGATAATCCGCTCGCCTGTAAGTCCAGTTTTAAATTATTATAGATTATTTGCCTTAAGGCCGCAGGTTCCCCATCCCTGAAAATATTATACTTTAATTAATCAAATGTTATATTCTTTCAATTTTATTAACAATACAATTCGAATAATTAATAGGCAGCGCAGTAGACATTTATTTAATAAAACGAATTTTATTTTAATTTGATTATTTATATAGTTTGAAATATTTTAATTAGGCTGAGATAAATATTCTTTTTAATTTCATCAACAATTATTGAATAATTAATTAATACATTAATAAAACGAAGTGATATAGTTGTGTAATTTTATTATCAATTTAATTTTAATATTGTTATAAAAATAGTTTGAAATACTTTAATTAGACTGATAGAAGATAAATGTTCTTTTTAATGTTATCAACAATTATTGAATAATTAATACAGTATACTATATTAATAAGACGATGTGATATAGTTGTGTAATTTTATTATCAATTTTATTTTGATCATTTCCAAAAAAAAAAAAAATTGTGTGCTTATTAGTTACTTATATGTTTCAGTTGGATTTTTCAAAATAAAGCAACAGAGAGTTTCACTGCGAAGCTGATGTACATGTTTTTTTTAAGGTAATAATATTTTTAATTATATTGTGTGTGTGTGTGTATACCGGGTGTTCCAGACCACCCGTCCACTATGTTTTATGCCCAAACTATTGATGATAGAGTTTTATGATAAAACATTTACTATATACATCGACCCTAAAGAATTTCAGAAAAATGTTTTCAACCCCTTAAAACTCCTCCTTAGGGGGTAGTTAGAGGGGTACATGCCCGTTTCTCAGCAAAATCAAATGGAATGGTATATCTAAAAGTAGATAATTTTAAAGATCATAAAAAAGTAAGAAACTTTTGTAAAAAAAAATTTTTCATACATTCAATTGTTTAGAAAATATGGCGATTTGATACTAAATTTTAGGGTTTTACTAAAATTACTCTAGTTTCGTTAAAAATTAATGAAATTTTATTTTTAAATTTTTATTTGAAAGTAGAAATAATGATCTTTCTAATGATGTATGATTATTTGAGATTTGGATAATTTAAAGTGTCATACGCGACATATCAAAAATTCAAAGTTTCAATTAGGGATAATTCAAAAATTTTAAATGGAATGGTATATCAATTAGTACTTTATCTTAACAAATATATTTTAATTAACAACTTTTGTTAAGAAAATTGTAAATTTAAAATTATAATTTTATTTTTTTTTAATAAAATTTATAATTTTCTTAACAAAAGTTGTTAATTTAAATGTATTTTTTAAGATAAAGTACTAATTGATATATCATTTCATTTAAAAATTTTGAATTATCCCCAATTGAAGTTTTGCAAATCTCAAATAATCATACATCATTAGAAAGTTCGTTATTTCTACTTTCAAAACAAATTATAAAAATAAAATTTCATTAATATTTAACGAAACTAGAGCAATTTTAGTAAAACCCTAAAATTTAGGATCAAGTCGCTATATTTTCTAAACAATTGAATGTATGAAAAATTTTTTTTTACAAAAGTTTCTTATTTTTTTATGATCTCTAAAATAATCTACTTTTGGATATATCGTTCCATTTGATTTTGCTGGGAAACGGGCATGTACCCCTCAAACTACCCCCCAAGGAGGAGTTTTAGGGGGTTGAAAACATTTTCCTGAAATTCTTTAGGGTCGATATATATAGTAAATGTTTTATCATAAAACTCTATCTTCAATAGTTTGGGTGTAAAACATAGTGGACGGGTGGTCTGGAACACCCGGTATATGTAATATATAATATTTAATAAAAAATATATTTTTTAGGTTACTGTGACTCTAACATCATCATCAGGACTATAGTGCAGAGAACGCGAATTGATTGTCAAGTGGGTCGAAAACTCGTGGAAAGTGTGTGTAAGCAATAGAGTTTATTTAAACATTGTGAAACTTTGAGTATAACACACACACAAGTTGCGATCTTTCGATTACCACAGCTTTGGCTTGATTTAAAAAAAATTTAATATCTAACCTCAATAAGATTACGTTTATCGAAAAATTCATTGACCAAGTGCGCGGTCATTACTTTTAGGGGTCTCTCGCACTCATCTAACTGTATATAATATCCAATCGGAGAGTAATACGTTTAGTAATTTTGTTACCGTTGATAATAAAACATCAATAAAATGGCTAAACGTATGTTCAAAGATCGTTTCAATCGTCAAGTAGTAGTAGTAGCAAATTTATATAATTACAATAGAGTCAACAACCCTCAACGTTGTACAAATTGTCCACGTGATTTTGATGAACGCTTTAACCTCGATAATATAACTTTTCCAATGCAAATTTCAAAAATCCACAAATTCGAAAAACAAAATTTAAAATATTCAATAAACGTGTACGGTTTTGATAGTAAATCGGGAACCATCTGTGGCCCTCTTTATTATACCTCAGCTAAAAAAGAAATACATGTCAATATGTTATATTATACGGGGGTAAATGTTAATAACGTTGAATGTTCTCATTACGTTTATATACGCAACCTGTCAGCACTTTGCTCTAAACAATTAAGCAAGGATAGGCATCGTAAACATATTTGTGATATGTGTTTGCAGTATTTTAGTTCTGAAGATCTTTTAAATAATCATGTAGTGTTTTGTAGAGAAAATAACCCGTTAAAAGTAATATTACCAAATGTTTCGGGTAGGGGGGGTGATGGTGGTGGTAGTAATATTTAAAAATTTAAAAATTACAATAGATCTTATAAAGTACAGTTTGCAGTTTGCTGTGATTTTGAATGTATTTTGGAAAAAATTGATACATGTCAACCGGATGCTAACGTTTCATTCACACAACAAATTCGAAAACATATACCTTTTGCAGTAGCATATCAAGTCGTTTGTTCATATGACAATAGTTTATCGTTTTTTGAATCGTATACAGGGATTGATTGTGCAAATTGGTTTGTAAAAAAAATGTTTGAATTGGCGAAAAAAATCGAAATTATTTATAAACATATTGAACCGTTGATAATGACGGCAGAACAAGAAAATAATTTTCAAAATTCTACCCACTGTCACATATGCGCCGGTATTTTCACTGGCAATTGTATAAAAGTTCGCAATCATTGTCATATTACTGGAAAATTTTTGGGGGGTTCGCATCAGTCATGCAATCTTAATTTTAAAGTTCCTAATTTCATCCCGATATACTTTCACAACAACAGCAATTATGATTCGCATTTATTTATCCGTGAACTAGCGAATATAGGCGAGAGCAATACTGTATCTATTATACCTATAACAACAGAACGTTACATATCTTTTTCAAAGAAAGTCGGTTCGATTTATTTGCGGTTTTTGGACTCGTGTCGCTTCATGCAGTGCTCGCTAGATCAACTCGTTAAAAATTTGGAACCAGACAATTTAAAATTATTAAAAAGTAAATGTTTAAATTTGAAAGACGGTAGCTTTGACCTGTTGTTCCCGTACAATTACGTTGATTCGTTGAATAAATTAAATGTAACTCAATTACCCGGTAGACAGGAATTTTTCAACGATTTATCAAATTCCGAAGTTTCAGCAGTTGATTATCAACATGCTCAAAATGTGTGGGAACATTTCAACGTAAACACTTTACGCGAATTTTCATCTTTGTATTTAACGACTGACGTACTTTTACTGGCCGATGTGTTTGAAAATTTTCGAGCTATATGTTTGCAAACGTATGATCTGGATCCTAGTTTCTACTATACCATTCCAGGTTTTGCGTTTGATTCAATGCTAAAAATTACAAAAATTGAATTGGAATTATTAACTGACATTGACATGTTATATTTTTTTACGCAAAACATTAGGGGCGGTTTGACGCAAGTGAATAAACGTTATGCAGTCGCAAACAATAAGTATATGCCAAATTATAATCCAAATTTAGATGACAAATATTTAATTTATTTAGATGTAAACAATGTATATGGACATGTGATGTGTCAGTCTTTACCGTACGGAGGATTTCGCTGGTTGAGCCCGCTTGAGATTACTTGTCTTAAAAATCTACTTTCACAAGATACAAATAATTATTTGAAAAATAGTATCAACAATAAAGATGGATATATATTAGAGGTTGATATTGATTATCCAGAAAACATACATGATTTATTAAACGAATTGCCCCCATGTCCACAACATCTTGTTTCACCACTTTCAAAAAATAAAAAAAATTAGAGATGGCTATTTTAAACCTAAACGCAGATGTTGTCAACCACTTTGTGTTTGCCGCGCCCTACGCCAGACATCATGCAGCTTACAGCCACCGCCATGAAGACAACCGAGTGGTTGGAAAATAATCATCACGGTCTTCCATGGGAGAGTGGCTACATTTGCCATTTCTTTATATATAATATAATGAAGGAATATTTAAATAATATGGATATCATTTACGTGAAAGGCGATGAAAAAAGACAATTGAGGGGTTTGCAGCAACAACGAGTTAACTCCATTTTTAGGCCAAACAGAGTTAACAACCGTTTCTTGGGGTAAAAAAATCATTCTTTCCTTTGGTTCAACAGAGAGTTACCTACCGTTGATAGTTCTCAAGGTATCCGCTAGAATGAGAGCTGCTTCATTCGCTTGGGTCAAAATGGAGTTAACTCCAGAAGCTGACTCTTTTTTTGGGCTTAGAATTTAGTTAGTACACTCGTTACTGTGTTCTTTCTTGAAATAAACCAATTTTCTTGAAAATTGTTCTTATTCAATGCTTCCTTACTTTAAAAAGAAAATAATTGTCAACTATTTGGGCCAAAAAGGAGTTAACTCCAGAATAAAATTGACTCTAGAATTGCGAATTTGACGAATTTCTCAATGGAATTTGGCCAAAACATGAAGTGGTAGGTGACAAATAATTGGACGAAGACAAAGGCGATTTAAATACATTCTCCATTTTTTAACAGTTTTTTCTATTTTCCCACAAATTATAAAAACTGGAGTTAACTCCTTGTTGCTGCAAACCCTTCAATTTGTGATTGATAAGTTAGAGAATAAAAATGTAAAAGTATTATGTTTAGACAAATGCCACTTCCCATCGCTTAAAAAAAACCTTCCCAAAAACTCTTTCCGAGGTGTTCAAACCACTCATTGAAATGCGTATGTGCGCTTTGGAGAATATTTTTAAAATAAAATACCTCCTCAAAAATAATAATATAGTATACAGGGTAGTTCAATAGTGCGTCCGGCTTTCCTAGCGCACTTCCCGTAGGAGATAGAAAAAAAAGTTTGGTACATAATATTATTGGTTTGAAAAGATCAACGTCGTAAAATTATTTTTAACAATACAGGGTGTCCCATTTTTGCGATATAACAAAAACAAAGATTTTTTTAAATGGAATACCCTGTAACGTTTTATGTCTTCCGATGTCATTTTTTAACCTCTACATAAACGTCTGTTCATTTTTTAATTTAATGACAGTGTTGCCAAATTAGATTTTTTTTTCTGAAAAATAACCCATATTCAGGCTCAACCATAAAAAATCGTAGCGACCTCGTTTTTTTTGAAGTGATGAATTTTTTTAGCAATAATGTTAATCCAGGTAAAGAGTAACATTTTGATAATAAACAATTTTAATTTAGTTCTACAGGGTGTTAATAAAAAAATGCCAAAGTTTTCAATCTTCAAAATGATAAAACTCATTTTTTTCAAATGTGACTACCCTTTTTTTATTTCACTACTCGATGGGTTTTTTTCTCTTTTTCAATTTGTATAGGGGATATCATATATCTAAATCCCATACTTTCTGAGATATTCAATAATTTTCACAAAAGTAACCATTTCACCACGTTTTTATGCACCGAAGTAGGCTGTGCTGATGCAAAATAAATGCGAAACAATTACAAAACAAATGCCGGTAAATTGATTTGTGCCTGGATGAAAATGGAAGACATTTCGAACATTTATTGTAGTCTTTTATCTTTTATATGTATTTTCAATTTTGTTAATTATCATAGTTTTTTAAATAAAATAAATAATTTTATTACATAAGTATTATCCGTTTTAATTATAAAATTTAATCAAATGTTACATTGATACTTAAGTACTTACATTTTGGCATTTGTTTTGCATCAGCACAGCCTACTTCGGTGCATAAAAACGTGGTGAAATGGTTACTTTTGTGAAAATTATTGAATATCTCAGAAAGTATGGGGTTTAGACATAGGATATCCTCTATACAAATTGAAAAGGAGAAAAAAACCCATCGAGTAGTGAAATAAAAAAAGGGTAGTCACATTTGAAAAAAATGAGTTTTATCATTTTGAAGATTGAAAACTTTGGCATTTTTTTATTAACACCCTGTAGAACTAAATTAAAATTGTTTATTATCAAAATATTACTCTTTACCTGGACTAACATTATTGCTAAAAAAATTCATCACTTCAAAAAAAACGAGGTCGCTACGATTTTTTATGGTTGAGCCTGAATATGGGTTATTTTTCGGAAAAAAAATTCTAATTTGGCAACACTGTCATTAAATTAAAAAATGAACAGACGTTTATGTAGAGGTTAAAAAATGACATCGGAAGACATAAAACGTTACAGGGTATTCCATTTAAAAAAATCTTTGTTTTTGTTATACCGCAAAAATGGGACACCCTGTATTGTTAAAAATAATTTTACGACGTTGATCTTTTCAAACCAATAATATTATGTACCAAACTTTTTTTTCTATCTCCTACGGGAAGTGCGCTAGGAAAGCCGGACGCACTATTGAACTACCCTGTATAAGGTTACTTTAAGTTAATTTTATATGTAAAGTATATCAAGTTCTAAATAAATTATTTTCATTTGTATTTACTTTTGTTTCTATTGTTTTTCTCCACCTCACTTCCTCATTCCTAAAATATAGAGAACGACGACGACGAGAGAGAGAGAACTCCATTCATACTTCTTACGTAAGTCCATACATTACTACCATCTTCATTCATTCACTAAAATAACACCTTGTCCGAAAGTTCATTTACCTCCATCTTAATACAACAATTCACCTAAATAACATTCTCGAATAATTAAAATTCATTCAGACCGCCATCAAGCAACCATCGCAAATAATTCACACACCGTTCATTGACAGACCGCCATCTTGTTCGCCATTCCCCAGCAGCCATTCCCCAGCAACCATCGGCCGCCATTTTACATTTTGATCACAACAACCAGTTCCCTTATTGGTCACACCATTGGACCACACCCATAGACACGCCCCACTTATCCCTCATTGGTCCAAAACAACTTTTAGCCACGCCCACTTGGAATACTCGTCGCTGATTGGCTGCTGTGCCAACTTCTGTGTTGTTTAACTAGGTACTAAACTACTTGGTAGCATTGCTGTAAATAGCCTTTTAAATCACTACTATTTGCAAATGCTCTTGCAGCAGCTATTAAAATAGCTCTGCGAAAATCACTAACAAAAACTGGGGGTTTAGGTAAACCCCTCTGCAAAATTTTTAAGAAAAAATATGTGAGAATTGCAGCATCATGAACTGATGACAGCATTTAGAATATCGGTATACTTCCTGTATCACCAACAATCATTGCTTGATACAAAAATAAATACGATGATTGATCACCATTTGGCAGAGCTAATTTTGTTGCAAAACCACCAGATGCGTCCAAAATCATATAGCAATGAAATGAAGCATTTCTTTATAAATGATTTCTTGTTCGTCTAACCAATACATGCAGTAAAACGGAACTTCACCAAGTGTTTTTATTATTCCTGCCTCAGTTTCCAAACATTAACTTCTTCAAATTCATGGTAACATTTGAAGTTGTCAAACCCAGTCTTCTATCCAGTTCTTCTTGCTTCACTTTTCTTAAAACGTTGCTACTATATAAATTTGGAGGAATATTGGCATTTAGATCCATATTTTTAGCAGCTTCGTTTCTCCAAGTTTGAGCGTTTTTTGACCGTCAAATAATTGATGAATTTGCAGCAACAAGGAGTTAACTCCAGTTTTTATAATTTGTGGGAAAATAGAAAAAACTGTTTAAAAAATGGAGAATGTATTTAAATCGCCTTTGTCTTCGTCCAATTATTTGTCACCTACCACTTCATGTTTTGGCCAAATTCCATTGAGAAATTCGTCAAATTCGCAATTCTAGAGTCAATTTTATTCTGGAGTTAACCCCTTTTTGGTCCAAATAGTTGACAATTTTTTTTTTTTTAAAGTAAGGAAATTGGTTTATTTCAAGAAAAAACACAGTAACGAGTGTACTAACTAAATTCTAAGCCCAAAAAAGAGTCAGCTTCTGGAGTTAACTCCATTTTGACCCAAGCGAATGAAGCAGCTCTCATTCTAGTGGATACCTTGAGAACTATCAACAGTAGGTAACTCTCTGTTGAACCAAAGGAAAGAATGATTTTTCCCCCAAGAAACGGTTGTTAACTCTGTTTGGCCTAAAAATGGAGTTAACTCGTTGTTGCTGCAAACCCCTCATCATTCTTGACCTATCTTACGTCTAAGAGAACATCTTAATTGACATTTTTTGGAATGAATGTATTCATTATTAGCACATTTGAAAGAGCAGTCAAATAAAATATCTGCTACTTTTTTCGGTTTTTTATAACACCATCCTTTAAGTGTAGCTCCACATTCATTTTCTTTACATCTTGTAAAGAACTTGACATAAAATTTAGAGTCCGTACTTGAACAGATCTTATTTAAAAGATAAAGGGCATTCGATATTTGGAGCTTGTTGTAAAATTTGTTCGTAAAATACTTGGGACCATTTACCAGATTTAAGAACAACATAGTTGCATCCTGAATAATTGACAGAAATTGGTTTTATGGTACCCCATGCTTTCGAGGAGATTACTAACTGAAATTTCGTCTTAGAAGAAACTTTTGTATGAAAATTTGATAAGTCAAATGAAGAATCATTCAATTTTGGAGAAACAAATTCGTCTTCATTAATAGAATTTATTTGAAAATTGCTTAAAATAAAATCTTTGAAATTATTTCGATTAGTGTTAAGTGACGTATAAACATGTTTGGCACTCATCTGAGATCCTCTTTCTGCCATTACCACAGAAATTTCTTCGAAAACTTCATTAGACGGATAAAATATTTTCCCTTTTTCATCAATCGTTCTGAATTCTTCACAACTGATTATTTCTTTAAAATATATTTTGTCATACATTTTGAAGAAGAAAATAAATCAGATTCAATTTAGAATTACTCTTATGTAACGAAATTGAAAGTACACTCAAAGCAACTGATATTAAAATATAGCTTGAAAAATTTATAAACAGCGGAAACTTAAAATACACAACTGAAACAATTTAACAATAGAGAAATAATTGTAACAACAATCAGAATAAATTCAACGTTCTGGATTTTTCTGTTAACTGGTAATAACTAATTAGCAAATCATTTTTACACAACAAATAAAACAGTAATAATTATAACTTGTCGCCAATATAAAATTCGAACAAGACTAGAATATTGCAACTGATATTAGATATCTATTCAATACAGTATGTACTATGTATTATAATTATAGTTTTTGACGGGAGGGGGTAAAAATTTATGAATATTACAATTTCGATTTAATACATATTTGTATTCAAGTTTAAATTGAAACAAACATTTGAGTTGCCGAAATAGGAAAAAACTTATGGAATGAATACTATATTTAACCAATTTAAAGTCAAATAAAAAAAAAAAATTGACTTTAAATTGGTTTATTCTAATAATAACAATATTAAAACTCTCCTAGGTAACCCCAAAGATAAAACAGAATTAAATGAAAAATCGGGTATTTATAAAATTAACTGTATAAATTGCGACAAAAGTTACATAGGACAAACTAGGAGATCAATAAACATTAGATTTAAAGAGCACATGGCTCACCTAAAATACAACCGGGTTGATAAATCATCATATGACTACATTAAATCACACTACAGATATAAGTAATTTAAAACTAATTAAAACATGCAGTAATAATAATCAATTGGACGCAGCAGAAAGCTTAGAAAACTTGAGGGATAAAACTAGGATTTTTAATAGTGGTACCGAACCTATCCCAGCTTCAGTCCTTCTAGACCGTGCATTGATTGGTCAGAATCATTGAAGCGAGATAAGCCCTTTTAGTATATATATTAGGTTTGACCAAAACTGTATCAGTCTGGAACTATTAGGCTCCTGATGAGGACTTCTTGTGAAGTCGAAACACATGTCGAGTGACATTGTTTTATTGTGGTTAAGGTGTGTATTTTTAGTTTAAGTGACTAGAAACCACAGTTTCTCCGTTTTTCCAGTAATACTATATCTGTATCTGTTTGTCTGTCTATCACAGTCATTTATTTAAAAACAAAGCCATTTGACCTAGAAAGCTGATATTACACATAGTTATAGTAAATGGTGGGCCAATAAAAGACATAAATTATAAAAATATTTTTGGCGCTTTTGAGGGGGTTAATTGGGTTATCAATTTATATATTCAATTCCGGTGAATAGGGAATCAAATGAAAGTTGATGAGTAAAAATACTTTGCACACATATCTTAATATATCTCCGAAATTAATAATGAGAAAAATCTGAAAAAAATCAGAATTTTAAAGAAAATTTAATTATTTTAAAATGTAAATAATTTGAATATTTTTTTATATGTTCGTTTGTCAGGAAAGGGTTAAGTAGTTATTATATTCATTCTCATGAGTACTATTCAGAACTCTAATCAGAAATCTCAAAACTTTAAAGAAATATTTTTTTAATAATTTTGAAATATTAATAATTTGAATAAGTTTTTATCTATTCGTTTGTCAGGGAAGATTTAATGAGTTATTACCTACTTTGTTTATTTGTCATGAAAACATTTTCCTGAAATTCTTTAGGATCGATATATATTGTAAATTTTTTATCATAAAACTCTATCTTCAATAGTTTGGACGTAAAACATAGTGGTCGGGTGGTCTGGAACACCCGGTATAATGTTCTACAAGATCCCAACTCAAGAAAAAATTCAAAAACAAAAAAACCTTGGTTACGGCCAACATTTGAAACAAATAATCTTTAAAAAATAAAGAATGGTTCTTTTATATGATAACAAAGATTACCCGATAAAATTGATTTATTTTAATTTTTTATTAAAAAAAGTACATCTAAATGAATCACCCAGTATACACAATATAGTCATTTTAATTTTTAAATAAAAATAAAATAAAATTCAATTGAGTTATATTTACTATTACAACCTCACCTAATAGAAGGTGAGTAAAACAAGTGGAACTGAACTTACAAAGAAATCCTGAAGTCCCCAAATCAAATACAACTTCACACACGGAAGACATCAGGGGTTCAATTTTTGAAGTAGAGTTTAGGCCTACCTCCTGAGTAACCCTAACACAGGGGAGACGAATCCCTTCTCCCTCGTAGTCGGCGCCTATGGTAACTACTGATATTTATGTACAGTCACCTGCATTAATGGTCTTGCAATTTGTATTCATTTTCGTTTATCACAAACTTAGTAGGCTCCTCCCATTTGTGCAATTATAATATTTAAATCATTTCTCCATGTATCAAACAAAGACAGATATTTTGAAATTCATTTGCTAGATAAAGAACTACTCTTCGTTTATAATAGGTACTCATATATATTTGTGCACTTAAATTATTATGTAATCTATTGAAAATTGTATACGTAAATTTTGTGGCAATAAATATTTGATATTCCGAATTTTAGTATTTAAATATATTAAACTTGATAGAAAAAGATAACCGATGATGTTTGTCTTTAAATTTGGAATCTGTTGTAAGCGATTCTAGCTTTTAGGGTGCCAGACGAGTACTGCAGGCGACTGTACATACAAATCATAGAAGCATAGATGACAGTTGTTTTTGTGAATGTTATTAATTTAGTAAATTATATTAAATCTTATTAAAATGTTTAACTTTTGTTTAAAACTTGAAATAATTCTTGACAGAAAATCTGCAATGTATTATGGAGGAGAAGATATTACAGGAATGGTTAAAATTTATAATAAAAGGAAATTAACTTGTCAAGGTAATTAATATTAATATTTTATAACAGTGTAAACGTCAGAATTTTAGGTGTTTTTTTGTTTATTTTATAAAAAGAAATCAGTTTGATGGATTCATATTACACTTTGTACACTTCTTTAGTACATTAATAAGTACTTAAAAATTATTGTTATTTTTTTTTAATGATATATTTTTGCATAATGGTCCTTTGAAAATGGCACCTCTTGAATCTGGCGTCAGTGGCGTTGACAGCAATTCGTTTAAATGGATCATTTGAGGACAAAAAACGAAAAAGATTCTTAAAATATATATTATTAGCTATAGCCGGACATAGGGGATTTTCAAAATATCGTTTAGAAAAAAAATGGCGACCATTTGAAAAAAAAATCAAAATTTTCGCGAATTTTTCAATAGAAAATTGTTTATAAAAAAAAAAAGATTTAAAAAACGGCTACGTCCGGTTGAAGAGGCACGTTTCCTCTACAAAATTCATTTTGAATCAAATCGATTGGACGAAAACTGTCTTAGTTATGCTGTCAACCAGGTAAAAAAAAGTGATTTTGAGTAAACGGCGTTTAAAGTTTTGGAAGAGATAAGAGAGCTCGGATAGAATGACAGCATTTGGCGCTCTTTTCGAATACTTATATTTATATAAAAATGGCAATAACAGCTGTAACCATCGTAAGTATATACATATGTTTTTTATGTATTACGAAATTTATATTCATAGTAGTAGGTTATATAAATAAAATATATTTTTTTAAATTCATATTTAAAAATTATTTAAAAAAATAGAAAGAACATGGAAGTCATGTATGGTTCTCCATACCAAAATTTTGTTTAAGGTATTTCTCGGGGAGAAACAAGGTACGCTATATGTTAGAAAAGGAAAAAAAGTGTAGTTTAAAATCAAGATAACCGTGGTATAAATTAAAATATAATTTGGCAATGTTGAGCATATGTTTTCTATTACGCATGCGCGACTTTTATATTCCCGATCAAGGTTATTAAACTATACTAAGTTTACTAACCTTAATTCCCGATGACAGCTACATATTATTTAATGTTTTGATTTGATAACGTGTACTGTTGTTTGCAGCTGAATTTGTTATTTATTATAAGTATCTATATAATTAAGAAATAGTTTTTATTATTTTCATTATTCCTTTAAAATAAAAGATTAATATATTCAGCACGTACGATTTTTAAATACCGCGGCAATTGTCAAAACTTTGCGGCGTTGTCATAGCTAGTGCCGTGATATTTTTTATCAGAAAATAAGTTTTTATTTTACTTATAATTTAAAAACGGGGTGGTGAAAATACTTGAGATTTTTTATATTAACTCCCAATATATTAATTTAATTTTCATCAAAATTTCATAAATTTCTTGATCTTCCTTCGCATAAAATTATTTACTTTTTCGTTGAAAATTCGCTTAAAATATCGTAATCCCTATACTTGCAATGTTAAATTTTTGATTTTATTAGCACATTTATTTAGCACGTTTAAAAAATATCCGGCAAGTAAATGCACAGTGCTTCCTCGTGCTAAATTCACCAAAGATAATTAATTATTGAACAATTTCAATAAAAACCGATGCTCAGATAAATTGCTTAGAATTGGTTAATCATTTATTGTTTATACAATTTTACTAAAAAATATTAGTTCGAAATTTTTCTTACGACGTACCTGATTATTTTTTCATATATTTTTAATTTTTTGATAATTTCAATCTGAATCTAAAATGCAAACGTTAAAATGACAGTTAATATATCAAAGTAAATAGCATAGCTTGGCCATAAAAAGCACACCCTTTAGACTTTTGAAACTATTGTTTTTTGAAGAATATTTTTAAAAAATGTTAATTTTTTACTCTCATTTCTTGTCTAAATTGATATTAATAGTAATAATAGTGGTTTTATAAGTTAAATGACATAACGTCACTTTCATGTAGTATATTTTCTTAAAACAATTTGTCACAAAAGAATAAATAAATACAGAACCTGAAAAACAACTTCCACAAATAATAAATAATACATTTTAATTTATCATAATACGTTAATCATACAACTATATTTTTTCGGAATTAACATTAAATTTCAACAAACACAATTCAAAATTAAAAAAAAAACATACCATACCAACAATGAAAAGTATGAACAAATCCAGATGTTCATTTTCGTCGTATATTTTCATAGAAAAACGTATCAAACAATGTGACAATAACATAATTTAATACAATACAAAATTTAAATGTACATTTTTTAACTAATGACATATAAAATGGATACATGATTTTTCGTAAATTGTATTAATATGACAATGTATAAAAATTTAATAATAATTAAATAGATAAAATAAATACATCCACATATTTTTAAATTACAACGATAACAGCTGTATTCACCTAATGTCTGGCGTTTACAAAAACTTACATTAATCTAAAATAAAAATAATATTTATAGGTTATACTATATGATATTATATTTATGTTTTAAAAATGAACTTACCTAATTTTATCTTGTTTAAAAAGTCATTGATTGACTTTGAATAAAATAATTAAAATACAGACATATCGACGTAGCTATATACATATAAATTATAATAATAAGTATAAAATGACAGATGAAGTCATCACAAAACATATACAATGAAGCTAAGTAACTATAGTGGCGCTCGCTGTGGATATTTATCGAACTACCTCGATCACTACCTATATTTGCGATTCAGAATTTCGTTAAAATAAGCAAAATGATGTAAATAAACTGCAAATTTCCTTACTTCTAGTTATCCGATTTGGTTGAGTTTTAATAGGGTTCTATTCTGCAAATAGATTAAGCGAATTCAAAAGGTTTTGTGTTAATTTATTACGTATTGCGAGCTGCAGTTTGTTGACAAGGTGTAAAAACGGGTCAAAAACGACAAATTGAACTTTGTTTATATTTTTATGACAGAAAATTAAAACCAATCGATATTAAATTAAGTGAATACGGAGACTGTAATGTTCTCATTTATAAAATGTAAACATGTAAGGGGGTTACTGAAGAAATTTAATATATAATGCTCGTTTTATCAAATTTCATACGAAAAAAAAAATGGGACGAGAGTAATACCACACTGCAAAGCATAGTATGCTTTGGGTGTGCTAATATCAATTTAAAAAAACAAATCACGATTTTTAAAAATAAATTGAGATAAATCTTTGTAAGGGAATATTTTACAACAAAAATAGGAAATTTAATGCTCTACAAAAAATATTCTATAAAATTTTCACGTAACATGTGTCGTTCTTGAGATATCTTGAAAAAATTAATATTTTGGTATGTCACCCCTCCCCCTTACACACGATTTTGATGATTTTGAAATGGGACCGTCCTCAAACCAGACCTAACCATCCGACCAAGTTTCAATAATATCGGTTCAGTGGTTCATGAGTTATGCGAATGACAAGGATTCAGGGGACAGACGGACACACGGACGGACAGACAGACAGACCGGAACGAAAAGTGTTTGTCTTGACATGAAACGGAAAGATCAATTTAAAATTTTGAAGTCGGAGAACCTTTTTTTTCTCTCAATTTAAAACGATCACAAAGCTTCTCATATCTTCGATATTGCAAGAAAGCAATTTCCCAAGAACTCTTCACCGGTCTCGAATTACTAACAATATAGTATTTTTTCCTCAAATTTTTGCTCCAAGAATTCATATACATATAATTGTTTTAATTTTTTAGATGTTACACCATGTCTCCCTTTGTAGACCCCCCCCCCCCTTCCCTTCAACGTGTGACGTAATTTATGGATGACCCCTAAGTGCAGAGAGAACATTAGCTTTCCTCTTCTAAAACACTGAAACCATTGAATTCGCTATTACCCCGCGTTCGTGATTACCCCGCTCACCCCTATCTAATATGATTGGAATTTACATAAATATAAAGTAAAATTACTGACCCGCGAATTAGATTTAATATTTAGTCCTACTCTTAAATATTTGCCCTCCACTACTGTATTAAGTTTCTGATAAATGTAATTAAATTTTTAGGTATAACTATCCAAATTCGTGGTGAATACGTAATACCTAGTCGTAATTATGAAGAAGGTAATAGTGGACGTTATTTTAAAATGCCGCTTCACTACGTTCTGGAAAATGGAAATAGTATGTATTAATAATCAGTTTATTTACATTCGTATATAAGGGATCAAAATATTGCTAGGAAAAAGAAGTAAATAATATCCAAAGTTCTGAAATTATAGTACAAATTATTATATGATCTGTAAATCTGTAGAACAAATAATGGCACATAAATAAAAGCTTTCTAAGAAAAAACCGACTTAAAAAAAAACAACTTAAAACACTGAAAAGTATATAATAATTAAATACAACAGATTTTGAAAAAGTTTTTTATTGGCTTGACATTGACTTCAATATACGTACACTAAACTCCAAAATTAACGGATCACTAATTTTTTTCAATATATTTAGGTATTTCTGAATAGCTGTATCTCCGCGAAAAATGGTCAGAGAACAGTTTTAAAATAGCATGGCTTGGCCATAAAAAGCAGAAATGACCAAATGGCCCATATAGCTGTCAACGTTGAATCACAAATTTAATTTATCCATCTAGATATGGAATATGAGTACCAGGAATGCTTTCATGAGTATTCTAGATTTTTAGAAAGAGTTTAAGGCACTCTTGTACGCAGGTCTTTGAAAAATCGAAAAAAACACGTGTATTTTAAATGGGAAAATCACCCCCCTCTGGTAATGGCCATTTTTCAAGATAGAGGACTGAAACTTTTTCCACATTTTTTTAAAATTATTTGGAGCTGATTTGGGGGGCGGCCCGGTCAAATACCCTAGTATACATATATTATTTTATTTGAATATTTTATTTTATGACTGGAAAAACGGAGAAACTGTGGTTTCTTAGTCCAAACAGTCTGGAACTGTTAGGCTCCTGACGAGGACTTCTTGTGAAGTCGAAACACGTGTCGAGTGACATTGTTTTATTGTGGTTAAGGTGTATATTTTTAGTTTAACCTTTTAAGGACGAGAGTGGTCGAAATATCGACCACCCATAGGACAAAAAAATGTTTTCCTACGTAATTTGATGCGCTGAACACGAAAAAAAATAGTAAAAAAGATTCAGAGGGCACCCTTTATCTTCAAAATCACATTTTCAGGTCAAATTTTGTCTGCTATTTCGGTCTGACAGTTAGCATACCTATTTTTTATGATGCACTGAACATGAAAAAAGCCAGGGATTCGAACCGGAACTGAACCGAAAACCGAAAAAAACGTTATTTTTTGCCGGAACGAAAACCGGAACAAAACCGAAATAAAAATATCGGTTTTTACGGTTCAGTACATGTTAAAATACGCATGTTAACAAGAACTTATTTTACTTCAATTGTCGTTCGGACTATCATACAAGTACCATAAAATGTTCTAAATTATGGTAGAAGAAAAATTTTTAATACAAATATTTTTTTTTTAATTAATCACTCGGAACTGAACCGAAAACCGGAAAAACCGTTATTTTTAGCGGAACGAAAACCGGAACCGAACCGAAATAATTTTTTTTACTCGAACCGGAACGAAAACCGAAACGAAAAAAATAACGGTTCGAAGCCCTGAAAAAAAACAGTATTACGTTCGCAAAAATCGTCTTCAGGTGAATATAAGGCCGAAAATTGAAATTGCCGTTAGTTCCTACCAGCAGGTTAGCACTTGGTTGTTTTTTTTGTGGAGGATTTACTATTGTTATTATTACTATTATTATTATTATTTTTTGTCCTTCAACACATCAATATATACATTACTCACACGAATACTCTACCTACACAATCATAAAGAATCCTCCATGTTGTATGTATTTGAAAAGACCGCATAACAAGACGCCTGTGCGCCTCGTCGTTCACCGCTTACCCTCCAGGTGGCAACCCGTTTTTTTCGAAACCGAGGCTTGCATTTGTGACTCATATGGATATTTTTTCCATACTCAACGCATCACAAAACGTGGGCTCACCAATTTTGAAGCTAAAATAGCAACAACTATAAATTTGACCTTGAAATGCGATTTTCAAGGTCAAGTTTGCCTCCAAGATTTTTTTTCATAATATTTTTCGTATTCAAATTACGTAGGAAAACCGCCTTCAAATCGACAAACTGAATTTTTTACAGTGAACTTTCCGTTGCGGACGGGACTGGTCGATATATCGACCGGCAACTTGATCGGGCACGCCACGTGAGAAATTAATTGATTTCATGTATAAATTTTGTATAAATAAAAAGGTCGATTTCAACGTAAAAATCCCCGTCCTCTAAAGGTTAAGTGATTTTATTTTATATTATAGAAAATCTTATTCTACCAGCTGGTGGTAATAGCTATAGTTTTATTTATAAATTGCCGAAAAATTACCCACCTACTGTGAAAAATGAAGAGACAGCATTCAAAGAATGTCTATATTATTACATAGAAGTTGAATTGATACAGTCAATTGCCAATTTAAAAGAACAAAAACGTATTACATACATATCATTGATTGATCTAAGCACAATCCCAAATGTAAAGGTAAAATTAATTATTTCTATTTTTATTTATTCTTAGAAAATGTTCAAATATCTCTTAAACTTAGATCTAATTTTTTTGAAGAAAATAAAAAAAATATCAGTGCCGCCAGAGCCGGGGGGCAACTGCTCACCCTGGATTTTCAGTGGGAGGGGGGGGGGGGGGGGCAATGATCCACAATTTTTATCTTGTTGTTTAAGACGGGTTTGAAGCGACGCACAGTGTGGCAGAGCTGGACAAATGCATTTTTTCGAAGTATTTTTCTGAATGTTTTTGCTTATAGATTCTTTTTAAAAACACTTCAAAGAATCAAGAATATATTTTTCGCCGGAAAATATTGTATTTGATTTCTTAATTGTTACAAAAATTATAGTATACTTTAACATTGGTGAAAATACAAACAATTGGAACTTTTTTCACTTTTCACCTAGAAATAATGTTTATGTCTTTTTTAAGAATATATATAATATTTCAAAAAAAAAATTAATTTTGAGGGGATTTTTGAATGAAGTTTTGAAACGCCCAAATTTTTATGTTTTTTTAACTTTGTGTAAACTTTTAGTAGTATGCCCGGGCGTGCCCGAGATTAAAACTATGTACGTTTTATAAATTAGGATAACTGAAAACTATACAGGTATTTGCAGTTCTGGGCACAAGAGCATTTTTCCCGGAGAATCTAAAATATTGTAAAAAATTAAAAATTGCAAAAACAGTTCAGAAGTCAGTTTTTATTGGTAAATTTTATTTTATTTTCAATGCATAAATGTTTCAGGAGCGTATTAAGAATTTTTCGAAGAGGGGCACTGATATTTTGTTGTTATTTAACTTGGATAGTGATAAAACATAATATCCAATTGATTGTACTGTTGTTCAGCTTTCTAATTGTATAAATTAAATATTTTGTTCTCATTTATAATTTTTAAATATAAATATATTATAAATTCTGAAGAATATGAAAAAATTTAAAATTAAAAAAAAATTGTTAAGATTATTTTACAAATTTCGTTATTAAATTATTAAATTACACTACAAAATATTAATAATAATAATTATAAAAAAAAACGAATTTTTTCAGGATTTTTTTGATAATTATATTACAGATTTAATAGGTGATTTTCCATATTTTTCAGATTTTTTTGTATAGCTGAATAAAAAAAAAGTAAAAAAAATTTCAGGTTTTTTTTCTTAAAGGTATTTGGAATTTAGTAAGGCATATTTCATAATTTTTTCAGATTTTTTATAGAACTGAATTATAAAATTTAAAAAAGTAAGCAAAAATTTCAGGACTTTTTTCAAAATTTTTTGTTAACTAAATCGGGTAATTAATAAGGCATATTCCATAATTTTTTCAAATTTTTTTCAGTTAAACTGACGACTGGGCGTTTTTCCAAAAAAAACACCGTTTTGCCACACTGTGCGACGTGCAATTAAATTTTTGTACACTAATCTCCAAAATTTTCTTTCTGATAAAAAATGAACTTTTTTTTAATTTCAATGCAGAACGATGAGAAAACAACAACAAATGTTTAGACGCAAATAACTTGATCAAAAACGATCGTAAAGTAATACAAAAAAAAATTTTATTGAAAAGAAAAGTCGAAAAAATTTCTCAAGTCCATTTCTTTCAGAAAATAAAATGAGGTAATACTTAAGGATATTAAAATTTTCAACAAATGATTCGAAAACTAGAATGTTAAACTTTAAAACTATGACCATTTTTCGCGGAGATGCATCCATTCAAAAATACCTAAAAATATTAAAAAAATTTAGTGATCCCTTAATTTTCGAATTTAGTGTAATTGTTTTATTCATAAAAATTCTTTAATTTTTGTAAACTGATGTTAACCCTTACAAGTAAATTATAAAATGTAACCACGAGTCTAGTCAGAGACAAAAAAATAATGAAAAGTTAGTATCTCTGTTTATCTATTTTTTTAACAAATAATACGATATTAAGCTAATTACAGAAAATTGAAGTCAATTTTGAATTTTATGAACGTCAAGTAAAGTTAGGCCAGCTTAATTTTTGAGGTTCGTACTGCCCCCCCTTCTAGAAAAAAAGGTTCCGGTGCCACTGAAAATTATAATTATTTTCGAACAGAAAATAAAGAATAGACCAGTCAAATTAGGTCGATGTTGCCCCTAAAACAGTGATTCTCAACCTGTGGGGCGCGCTTCCCTAGGGGGGCGTGATAAAACTAAATGGGGTGCACGCGCATATCAAGAAAAAAAGAAAAAATAGTATTAAAAAATGTATTTAATTTACTGAAAGAAAAGCAATAAAATACCTTCTGACATAATAAAAAATAAAATACACGTTTACATTTACACTGATATAACACACTTATGCATAAATAGGATTGTATCAGTACTAGAGTTGGGTATTTTAGTTCATGATAGAGAGCGCTTCCTATAGTTCAGTGATCTTTAATGAACTAGTTCGTTCTTCTAGTTCTTTTAGTTCATAGAATTTTTTCCGGACGATGCGATTACAATTTATTGATTTAGATATATTGGATTGTTGGAATTTAATTAGTAATTTTGTATTACTATTTTTTTTCATCAAACAATAGAAATGTAAACTTCTGCAATTTTAAATTCGTTATTAATTTATAGACAAGATCGATATTTTTAAAAGTATATATTTGTCATAATCTTCTTTTTTTTTTAAATCGAACCCTCGATATATGGAAATTTTGAAATATTTTCAATGGTACATTATTTATTGTATTGTAATTTAAGCAATATATTTCAATTTCACTAAAATCTGTGATATTCCTTTTTGTTGATTGTCATAAAATAATATAAAAATCACGTGCTTTTGACAGACATATTGCATTCTTTTGAACAAAAAAATTCAATATAATATATCTTTAGTAATATAAATTCAAAATTGGTAATAAAGTATTGAAGACGTAAATTATTAAACATAAAAATCGTACAATCTCATTTTTAGATTTAGTGTATTTGAAGTGTTTCGGGAACTATTGAACTAAAAGAGCATACGAACTAGTTCGTCTAGTTCTCGTGTGGGAGCGCTCTTTTGAACTAGTTCGTTCGTGAACTACACAAGTCTAATCAGTACTACACAATGTATTTAATAATAATTAACATATCAATATTTAATTAAAAACAAGATTAATAATTATTAGTGACTTGGGTCTGTCTTGTAGAGCAAAGTTTTTTGAAAGAAGGTTTAATAAAATTATTGTATGAGAGGGGGGGGGAAGGATGAGAATTGTGATTGAAAATTGGATCGCGAATACTAAAAGGTTGAGAAACGCTGCCCTAAGACCGTCACTGTCTGTTATGTTTTGAGTACGTTTACACAGCGCCGTTATTCCGGTTTTATTAATACCGATGTAGTTAAACCGTTTCAAGTGGTGCTGTTTACACATACGAGAATAAGTGACGTCAGCTGGAATTATAATTTCGATTTGAAATACGCTATAAGTTCGATGGCGTACCAACAAGAAATCTCAAAAATATTTCGTCTTTTTTATGTGCCACGAATCACGTTTCTTTTGTTTTCCATCTCTTCGTCTCAGGTGTTTTAAACATACCTATTTTAACTGACAACGCCTTTTCAAATGTTAATGCGAAGTGCATTACGATAAAATCCCTATACTCCGTAGATACTTATATTTTTGGAGGTTGGCTAACTAGGTATAACTATGTCCATGCAGTTTACAAGCATTTTTATTCCTGCTCTATTCCGGTTTACTTACATATGCTATTCCCGTAGACCAAGAGGAATAGCATAATTAAACCCATAGACATAGAGAACGGACAGTGCATTCTGTATTAACACAATGGTGTAATATCTGTTCAAAATGTGAGAGAGAGAGATGCAGTGTAGTTTAGAATATCTCTTTTTCTAAGAATCTGATAGTATTTCTGTCCGATATATTTTTGTATATCTATCTTGTGATTTTTGTGCAATAAGTTTTTTATTAGAAAAGTAAATAATATAAACAATAAACATACTATAATGGTTCATATTTCATCGAGGACATTTAAAAAAAACATCAATTAATCTGATTGAAATTTGCAAAATTATGAACGGATATTCCGGGAAAATAACATTTTTGCTACCAAAAATATTAAATATATGTTAATAAAAAATAGTTTTAAATCAATTCCCATGTGGTTGCTTGCTACAAAATGATGAGGTGGATTGCTACACTTACATAACAAAATTTTAAATATTTTTTTTGATATTAGAACAAGATATTAAAATTGGTTAAAAAAATTCGGAACTTATATTATTTAGAAATTAATAATTGTTTCTTTTTTTAAATAAAATTTTTTTATAACGTTAATTATTTTAACCTCTTTATATACATATACTAGCTGCTACCCGCGACTTCGCTCGCGTGGATTTCGAAACCCTTCATATGTGACAGGGGGTAAAATATTAAATTTATCTTATTTTTAGTTTTCTTTAATTATACAAAATCGTAAATGTGTCGGCTCCTATGCGAGATAGAGGGGTTTTTCCGCCCTAAAACCCCCGCCCCCGTGGTATTTTTCCCGTTGGATCGAATAAAACCACTTACAACCTTCATATGTAACGGGTAAAATATTAATTACTAAAAAAAATTAAAAATTTTCCTCCCCCTTGCAATTCCTTAGGGGTTGAATTTTCGAGATACGAAATAGCCTTAATCCGTCCTCGGGATGTAAGCCATCTCACTGCCAAATTTCATCAAAATCGGTAAAGCAGTTTAGTCGTGAACAGGTAACAAATAGACAGACTGAGAGATACACTTTCGCATTTATAATATAAGTCGCGACTCCTATGTAAGATAAGGGGTTGTTTTGTCCCCCTAATAATCCCTCTTCCGTAGTATTTTTGCCCGCCAGATCGAATGTAATCAATTACAACTCTTCATATGTGACAGGGGGTAAAATATAAAATTTTTCTTATTTTTAGTTTTCTTTCATTATACAAAATCGTAAATATCTCGGCTCCTATGCGAGATAGAGGGTTGTTTTGCCCCCTAAAACCTACGCCCCCGTGGTATTTTTCCCGCCGGATCGAATAAAACCACTTACAACCCTTCATATGTATCGGGGGGTAAAATAATAATTACTAAAAAAAATTAAAAAATTTCTACCCCCTTGCAATTTCTTAGGGGTTGAATTTTTAAGATACGAAATAGCCTATGTCCGTCCTCGGGATGCAAGCTATCTCACTGCCAAATTTCATCAAAATCGGTAAAGCGGTTTAGCCGTGAAAAGGTAACAAACAGAAAACAGACAGACAAACACACTTTCGCATTTATAATATTAGTATGGATATCGTAAAATGTCCAAATATTACTTTACTTAATATTTTATTAACTAATTAAAATTTGAACAATAAAACTTAAATTTTTCGAAAAATTGTTCATTCGAAGAATTTTGATTTGAAAAATTGTGATTCGAAAAATTGTGTTTCGAAAAATTTACACCAAACCTAATAATTAATTTCGATATTTTACCTTTCATAGAAGTGAAATGTTTCTTCATATTTAAATTTTCAATCAATATAGGCATTTCAAAATATTTAATTGTTAATATGTGTCAAAAATCATTTAATTGTTCGACAAAATATTTTAAAGAGACATAATCATAGTAACCTAAATTAATAAAATAAAATATTGAAACCGTAAATTATAAAATTCCGTATTCCATGGCTAGGTACTATGTTTTTATATACCTAAATTATAACATACCTGGTTAAATTATTTCTATATCGTCCCCTCCAAGGCAAAGTATCGTAAGATACACTTTTTGCGAAATTGAGTTATCGATTCTAAAAATCTCATATATAAGCGACAAAATTCTCTTTTCCGCTAAAAAATCTGTTAAAACTTTTATCGTATTCCTCCAGACAATGTATTCTAAGCAACGATATCTGTTTTATGAAATATCGTAACCAACAATAATATAGTATCGTAACCAGTGACGTAGCTAGCCCTGAGTGGATCCTGACTGGCCTATATGGTAGGTACTTTACCGCGACGGAATAATATAGTGCTGTGACGGAGTGCTTTCTTATTTATTCATTAGAGCTGGGTTTTTATCAATTTTAATTTTATTAATTTTAAGATATTTTAGAAAAATCGTACCTGTTAAAACTTTATTGCACAAACTAAATATGGTTTCTCTATGAGGTTTTTTCAATATATTTTTTACCCTCAATAACTCAATTTGGTTGATATTGAAGTATGATGTAGAACAGTGCTTCCTAAACTTTTCCTACGACAGAACACTTCACAAATCCTGAAATTTTAATGGAACGTCTTGGTTATTTTGTAAGTAATATATAAAATAAGGAAAAAAGTAAATTTAAATCAGTCAAGCATGTTTGAACTTCTCGCAGCATTTAAAAACATTGAATATTAACTTTGATATTTTTTACGCTTAAACTGATAAGACATACGTTATATATCGTAGTACAGGTATTCCTCGACTTACAACCGAGATAGGTTTCTAAACATCGATCGTAAATAGAATAAGTTGTAAGTTAACACGTACAATATGTACATATTTTTGCTTTGGACGTTTTCCTTGATGTGAAGCGAATCGCATTTTCTATACATAACAAACAGTTGCGGGTTCCCAAAAATATCTACATAAATAATAATAAATTACATTTTTGGGAAATTCCCGGAACTGTTTGTTTCATTTATGTAATATGTGCATGTAAGAAAGAGACAAAGACAATTATAAGTCGAGGATTACCTGTATATTTGTTTCCGATGCGTTTTCAACTCTTGTCGTATGAAAATATATTGCATACTAAATACATATTATGACATTTGTTTCTGATATGACAACGACAAAAAATTATTTTATGACTTCTGGTACATGTATTGTATTACATCATGTACTTACATGATTTGAACATTTTATGAATATTAAAAATAATTTCATTTTTGGTTTTTCTGCTCGTGTCTTTCAAAAATTCATCAATGTGTCTATATAAATACATTATTAGCTCTTGTAGATACTCGTACACCCTTTGTACAATTAATTAATTAATTACAATCAAATATAGGTCTTGTCAATTGAATGAAGCTTTCGTAACAATTTGCAATAAATCAACATCTTGTTTTAATTTTGTAAATGTACATTTTAGGTTAGTACATTGGGTAAAGATGACAGATATACAGTTTCAAACAACAATTAAAATAATATCATTTAAAATTACAATGTTAATTTGAAATTATATAAATTCTTCTGATATTTATGATTACAAATAAATATAATAAAATACCTATACCTATGAAAGTAAAAATATTGATAATTCAATGACTTAAGATTTAAAAAATGTCATTATATACCTACTTAATTTTTATTTGTACCGGGAACACATATCTATCGCCGAATGTTGGTCGAATTGTGTCCGAATGCTGTAATTGTTTGTCTTCAATTTTTTTGTCAAATTTATTTATGAAAATTTAAATTATTTATTACATTAGAGTTGTGCATATTTTTTCGTTCGTTATGCTCTTTATATTTCTTTTTTGTTATATTTTATTGTTCACTTCAAAATTTTAAATGGCCACTGACATTTAAAATTTTTAAAAATAATCAATAAAATATAATGTATCCATAGTTACGACATTTGCAATTAATTTAGTAAATGCTTAAAGCGCATTATATGTAAACGTATTTTATTTATTTTCTCCTCTTTAACATATCTTTTTCAAAAATCAGACACGGGTTCATGGTTGTCAATTAACCAAAGTATTTAAAAAAAATTAAAAAAATCTAATATCGGTTTTCGTTTTGATACTTTTTTACATCAAAACTTTTTTTTTCCTTTTTTTTTCATTTTTTTTAAATCTGAAATTTGAACTTTACATTATATCACCCAAGGAATATAGAAAAAATAATAAAAAAATTCTAACTTTTTTTTTGAAAAATTGGGGGCCCCTTGTCACCCCATTTATAAACTTTTTCAAAAAAGGCCCACTAGTTGTTATTTTTTACCCCCAAGGAATGTATATACCAAATTTCAAGGTTCTCCGATGAGTGGAAATGGTCAAAAAAATGATTATCAGTCAGTCAGGGCACTTCGTTATATATAGTAGATAAATAAATATATATATCTATGAATATTTTTAATGTTCGGGACAAAGAATGAAATAGTTACACTCCTGTTTAAAAAAAGGACAAGAATATTCCAAACCTGTTTCTATCTCTTTCTTTTGACACGAATCTGTGTTCGAGTCAGATGCGTGGTCCATTCTCTATGTCTATGACTAAACCCGATTAGTTATGTCGGATGTAAAGTGCCGTTTACACGGACTTTTACACCCGGTTTTATTACATCGGTTATAAAACCGGAATAAAAGCGCTGTGTAAACGTACTCAGTAAGTTGTTAAGTCGTTATCTAGGATCCTGTACAACGCAGAGTTAAGAAAAGGTACACGAGATGTTGTTCTAACAAAGGCAGTTTAATTCTTGCTGTTTCCACAGACAAGAAGGGCTACACTCCGGGAGAAAAAATCAAAATATCTGTTTTATGTAAAAATGAAACAGAATTTACTATTAAAATAGTGATCGACTTTTATCAGGTATGTAAATATAATAAACACAGTGGCGGCGCAAGACCAAAATTTGATGTGGGCAAAATGAATTTTGCGAGGCCCCCTGGCGACGCGAAATGACTAAATCATAAATGTTGGAAAAAAATATATGGGGAATAAATTATAGATAATAACATACTCGACATTTTTTAAGTAAAACATTTTGTTCTTATTTCAAAAGTGATTCGAAAATTCAAAAATTGACAAAAGTAAACATCCGTTTGATACATAATGTGGAGAACAATATTATCTACACATACTATACAGTGCGTTCACGATGAAAGGAACAAATTCGTTTAAAATTCAGGTAATTATTTTGTGGAAAAACGCTCGGACCCGTCGATTAGTATTTTTAGTTGCGGATTTTTGACATAAGAAAATTGTATACAGGGTGTCTGAAGAAGAACATATGCAGTCATCATTGATTTTTTTTAAATAGAACACTATATATTATACCATTTTTGAATTGTGCGATAAATTCTGAACACTTTTTGTACAGTATATCATATCTCTAAAATCAGTGGTTTTTGGAATAATGACGTTTGAAAATTGACATTTTGAAATACACACAAGTCAAATAAAATGTTTAAATTGAAAAAATAAACTTTGAACATTTTTTTAAAAGCCAACAAAAACATCCTGGTATTGCAAAAAAAAGAAAAAAAGAAGAAAAAAAAGAAAAAACATTGAACTTTTTTTTTCCTTTTTTTTATTTTTTTTCTTCTTTATTTCTTTTTTTTGCAATACCAGGATGTTTTTGTTGGCTTTTAAAAAAATGTTCAAAGTTTATTTTTTCAATTTAAACATTTTATTTGACTTGTGTGTATTTCAAAATGTCAATTTTCAAACGTCATTATTCCAAAAACCACTAATTTTAGAGATATGATATACTGTACAAAAAGTGTTCAGAATTTATCGCACAATTCAAAAATGGTATAATATATAGGGTGTTCTATTTAAAAAAAATCAATGATGACTGCATATGTTCTTCTTCAGACACCCTGTATACAATTTTCTTATGTCAAAAAATCCGCAACTAAAAATACTAATCGACGGGTCTGAGCGTTTTTCCACAAAATAATTACCTGAATTTTAAACGAATTTGTTCCTTTCATTGTGAACGCACTGTATATAAAGCTCAACGTGTATCTGTCTGTCTGTCTGTCTGTCTGTGTGTCTGTTTGTCCGTTAGTGCGCTTATCACTCGAGAACCACTTATCCGATTTACGTGTTTTTTTTTAATTCTTAGGTACGTTCTCTGGCCAGGTTATAGGCTATATTTTATTACGTTAGGTAAGATGACAACTAAGCAGTGACGATAATAGTAAATCAAGTCGGAAAAAATTTTGCCGTCGGCGCGCTATTTTGCAATACGCTGCCTAAACCGTTCAATATTGAACAAAATAATGTAGTAAAGAACTGTGTAGAATTAAAAGATCTACTATAAAGTCCATGATACCATATGTCTAACTTTTATATTTAAGCAACAATGACTGCTTTTATGTTACAAAGAAAATTAAAAATATTTGAGTTCTATTTACGTGGACTTATGATCTGCAAAACATTAATCCTTATCGAAATAAATGATTTCATCGTCATAAGTACTTAATGTAGATATAATTTGCCCTTTACAGAATCCAATTTGGTCTTTTGATTTAGGAAATAACGTGAAATATACATATTATTCGCGACAATTCGCGCGAACCTCGATGAAGTGTCGCGGGGAGAGGGAAGATTCTGCGCTCGGCCAGCAGTTGTTTATTTTGTTTTCAATTATTAACTTTTAAATTTGAACAGAACAAAAATTATTTGTACTTAATTCAACTATATTTTTTTTAATCCTAAACAATAATTCCGTAGTCCACGCGAGCGAAGCCGCGCGGGCCCAGCTAGTGTTAATATAAATTAAGAATCACGTACACGGTTCACTGTCAGGATTACGTATAAGAAAGTCCCGTGGCTCCCATGGCAGATATTTTTCGTTCAAATAGCAACATTAATTTGTTAAAATAATTTAAAGTAACACTTTTAAATAAAAGTTTTGATCTTTATTTACTCAAATTCTCAAAATAAAATTCACTTTAGATTAAATATTATCGATATGTTTCTAATTTCAAATATTATTTTATATCACTACTGGAAAAACGGAGAAACTGTGGTTTCTAGTCACTTAAACTAAAAATATACACCTTAACCACAATGAAACAATGTCACTAGACACGTGTTTCGAAGTCAGTCTGAAACTGTTAGGCTCCTGATGAGAACTTCTTGTGAAGTCGAAACACGTGTCGAGTGACATTGTTTTATTGTGGTTAAGGTGTATATTTTTAGTTTAAATTATTTTATATGTTTCTGTTGGTTCCAAAGTAAAAACATTCACTGACGTGTTTAATAATATCTTAAATAGACTGTCTTGTCAAGTTAATATTAGGTACAGTCGTAATGCAAAAATAGGGCTAATCATTTTTTTAAAATTATATTATTTTTCCAACGTTGATTATACTTTGTCGTGCTGTTACTCGTAAACGGTTAGATTTACGAAAATGAATCCTTGGTAATAATTGGTAGAGTTTTTAGTGCTACACAAAAAAGGTTTTTGTAATTTTTGTCGTAACATTAATGGTTCGTGAATTATTTACGTTTGAAGTTTTTGTAAGAAAGTTGGCTAACGCACACCTTGCCCAGTTCCACCAATTTAACGGAATACTGATTTAAAACTAATAATCCTCTTCTAACAGTATCATGATCGGTATTTTGTAGTGCCTTAACAAAAGTTTCACCTTGGTAATGTTTCTCGATACTTGGACTGTAAGAACATATTAATTATAATTTTTGAATATTTTTTTAGAATTTCTGGAAATGGGATGATACTTTTGGATATAATTATAAGGTTGCCAGAGTACAGAGAATTATCACACCTGTAGAACCTTCGATACTCTTAAAGGAACATGAACTTACAGTCCCTGACAATGTCTGCATTAATGATTTTAGTTTGTTGGCCAAATATTTACAAGCTAATGTTCTAATAAAGGTTTGTATCCGTAATCAGTAAAACAAATCAACATCATTTTTACTAAGATACCTGAGTAGAGAATTCTAAATATAAATAAAACGGCCAAGTGCGTGTTGGGCACGCACATGATAGGTTTCCGTAGTCATTACGATTTATAAACAAGAGTTATTTGAATTTTTTTATAAACTATTCTATGTTACAGTATTCGTTATAATTTTCATTGAAAGTACTAACTAAAAGCTGCATTCTGGATTTGTTTTTAGATTTTTTGCATCGATAGTTTAGAAAGTAGAAGGCACGCTCTGATAACGACATTTAAATGCAAATATATCTTGACTGAAAGGTTAAAATCAAAAGGTCATAAAATATTTTTTGTTGCATTTTAGGAGACCTATCTAAAGATACCCCACTCAATGGAGTAAGTGAAAAAAATGTGAGTTCACTTTTCAGTCTATGGGAGAGGGATCCAAAATAATTTTGACAGTGTTCGTTATAATTTTCAGTAGAAGTACTAATTAAAAGCTACATTCTTGAATTTTTTCAGATTTTTTGAATAGATAGTTTAGAAATTAGGGTAGGGGGGACGCTCTGATCAAGACTTTGAACGCAAATATATCGTGATTGAAGGGTTAAAATCAAAATGTCATACAACATTTCTTATTGCATTTTAGGAGACTTATCTAAAGACACCCTACTTACGGGATTAAGTGAAATTTTTTTTTTTAATATACTTTTCACTCTATGGAAAGGGGAGTCAAAAAAATTTTTTTTTCAAAAATATTATCATTTCTATTTTTGGGTTTTCAGTCTTCGTCCGTATACCAAATTTCATCATAATCGGTCTAAAATTTTTGAGGTCGGACGGGAAACCTAAAAAAAAAGATAGTACTATTTGTTATCGTGAAAGAAAACTTAAGAAAAAAAATTATCTACTTGATAAATTTTTTTTAAACATTGCCAAATTGTTATCGGTTCAGCGGTTTAGCCATGAAAAGGTAATAAACAGACAGAGATACCAGGGCATCAGACTTGTTGAGGCCGGCATAAAATATACATGTATATTTCAAATATTATTGATTTCTCTATTACGTTCTACAATGTAGTGCCAGAAGTTTTAAGATTAATTTTTTCAGAGTTATTATTCATTTTTATGACAAATGTTTAATTAATAACAAATTTCAGGTTCACGGTGTTGTACCATCCTGTTATGAAAACGCAGTGGTCAAATTACCCGTTGTAGTTGGAGTACAATCTTTAATTGAACTGTTTAAAGAAGAACCAAAATCCAGTTATTTAGATCATTTTCCTTTTTAATGGTTAGAAAGGATGAAAGGAACAAATTTGTTTAAAATTCAGGTCATTATTTTGTGGAAAAACGTTCGGACACGTCGATTAGTATTTTTAGTTGCGGATTTTTTGACTTAAGAAAATTGTATTGTATCTCAAGAAGAACATATAAAGTCATCATTGGAACATCCTGTATATTATGCCATTTTTGAATTGTACGGTAAATTCTGAACACTTTTTGTACAACATACTATATCTCTAAAATCGGCGGTTTTCGGAATAATGACGTTTGTAAATTGATATTTTGAAATACACACAAGTCAAATAAAATTTTTAAATTGAACAAAAAAATAATAATAAGAGTTCAATGTTTTGTATTTCAAAATATCAATTTTCAAACGTCATTATTCCGAAAACCGCTGATTATTATAGAGATATGGTTGTACAAAAAGTGTTCAGAATTGTATATGTTCTTCTTGAGACACCCTGCATACAATTTTCTTATGTCAAAAAATCCGCAACTAAAAATACTAATCGACGTGTCCGAGCGTTTTTCCACAAAATAATTACCTGAATTTTAAACGAATTTGTTCCTTTCATACGATAATGATTATTCACCTGTTAATGTTAATGTTAAATCTTATAAAAATACATTGTGAATTTTAAATTTAATTTGAAAAAAAATATTATGATTTAAAAATATATATTTTTAGGTAAAATTCTAATTTACTTATATTTATTTACCAAGAAAAAATATTAACTGCAAAGGATCTGATATCTTTAATTTTTGTTATTTAATTAAACTATTAATAAATTATTCATGCTTGTCTTTTTTCCACAATAAAATTTTTTGTATAAACTAGGTTTGTTGACAATTTTATAGCAAACAACTTTTACTTTTAACAAAATTTTGTTTCAATAATTTTGTGCACTTACTTCGCTTATTGTTAGCTTACAAGGAACAGGTGCCACTCTTCGATTTTAATAAAACTTGGTCAAAATATTCTTTGGGTAAAAATCAAAAGATTCTTTTTAATCTTTTGATGTTAAATCTTAGATTTTCATAAAATATTATTAGCCACGGTACTGCTCGTAAAAACTATCTAACTATTGGTGAAAACCGCATTTAAATCGGTTCAGTAATTCCCGAGTCTATAAGCCAGACACAAACGAACATTCATTTTTATATACAGTGCGTTCACGATGAAAGGAACAAATTCGTTTAAAATTCAGGTAATTATTTTGTGGAAAAACGCTCGGACCCGTCGATTAGTATTTTTAGTTGCGGATTTTTTGACATAAGAAAATTGTATACAGGGTGTCTCAGGCAAAACATATGCAGTCATCATTGATTTTTTTTAATGGCACACTCTTTATATTATACCATTTTTGAATTGTGCGATAAATTCTGAACACTTTTTGTACAGCATATCATATCTCTAAAATCAGTGGTTTTATAAATAAAATGTTTAAATTGAACAAAAACACTTTGAACATTTTTTTAAAAGCCAACAAAAATAACCTGGTATTGCAAATCCAGCACCCAATCTCTAAAAAAGAACTCGGAACAAATTTGTCAAAATCGTGATTATCAATATCAGAAAGCAGGTACGGGTAAACTATACAGAATTATTAATATTAGAATGTGCGCGACGACAGCGCCAACTGGCGGTTACAATTAAGGCGGGCTTTGACATAGCTGTCAAAATAAAAACATCTGCCAAGTAAATGCACAGTGCTTCCTCATGCTAAATTCACTAAAACCGATATTGTTGAGATAAATTGCCTGGCATTGGTTAACCATTTAATTTTTATACAAATTTTACTAAAAAATCTTAGTTCAAAATTTTTCTTAAAACGCACCTGAATATTTTTTCATAAATTTTTAATTTTTTGACAATTTCAATCTAAATCTAAATTTATGCAAATGTCAAAATGACATTTAAAACGTCATAATGACATTTTATATATCCAATCAAATATCAATTTAGAAAAAAAAACACGAATTTTAAAAATAAATTGAGATAAATCTTAGTAAGGGAATATTTTACAACAAAATTAGTAGACCCATATTATAGGAAATTGAATGCTCTAAAAAAAATATTCTATAAAATTTTCTCGTAACATGTGTCGTTCTTGAGATATCTTGAAAAATGAATTATTTTGGGGTGTCACCCCTCCCCCTTATACACAATTTTGAAGATTTTGAAATGGGACCGTCCTCAAACCAAACCCAACCATCCGACCAAGTTTCAATAACATCGGTTCAGTGTTCATGAGTTATGCGTGTGACAAGGATTCAGGGGACAGACGGACGGACGGACGGACGAACGGACACACGGACAGACAGACAGACACGAAACGAAAAGTGTTTGTCTTGACGTGAAACGGATAAATCAATTTAAAATTTTGAAATTGGAGAACTTTTTTTTTGTCTCAATCTGAAACGATCACATAGCTTCTCGTATCTTCGATATTGCGAGGAAGCAAAAGTAAACCATATTACACCGAATTCCAGGTAAAAATGTATGTTATTGGTATGACAATGTGATCTCTTCATGTATTCTCCAGTAGAAAACGGTAGTTACTCAGTAAGAGTAGACAGAGATGAAGATTTTATAAAAGGTGTCATTTTAAAAAGTGAAAATTTTATTTTAAAAATTATTTGTTAGCCAAAACATTGTCACCGTTCGTCTAAATAATCTACTGTTATTTATTAGTCAGTTTTCCTTCCACCGGCCACTTTAAACTTAAATGAAATAAAGCCTTCTGGTGTAATATCTATGAGCACCTTAGCGCAGTAAAACCCTTTTTGTAGTGTGAATAGCATAACACACGATTATCAATCGAAGAAACTCGGTTCAATCAATAATTACCTGACAAGTTGTTGTAATTTGGATAAAAGCAATCCATTTACAAAACACTTTTATTGGGCCAAAAAACTAAATTAGATGTTGCAGACGCTAATTCTACAAGATATGAATAAAATATTCTTGGTACTGTTGTTCTTAATAATTAATAATTGCTTAATAATACAAGAAAACACAGATTTCACTGACTAAGAGTAGCCTTTGAGTGTGTTGCCAGTATGAACTCCCTAAAAAGTATGATAGGCTTACCAAAATGGTACGAAATTTGACAAAAAAGTACGGTTTCAACTTTTTAAACTGTTGTGATTAAAGAACTTTGTTTGTCACATTTTGTCGCCACCAACCCCTGATACTACAAATGTTAAAATTTTTAGAAATGTATTTGAATTATTATTTTTTATTTAATTATACCCTTTATTTTATTTTGTGTTAAATAACAACAATTATCAAGTAATTAATGGACGCCCCCGGAACGCCCTTTATGTTTCGTTAAAAAACCGTCAATACTGAAAAGTAGATATAGACGAAAAAATTAAGGTACGTTTCGTTTTTACTTTAATTTTAATTAGTGTTATTCATAACAAACATTTTATTTTTTAATTATTTTTTTTACGTAGTAGCTGAAATCTTTGTGGAGCAAAAGGTACGGTCAGAGTTGAGGTACGATTATGGTACGGTCGGATCATGAATAGTACGAAAACCGTACTAAAAAGTACGTTCTGGCAACACTGAGCCTTTCGTCCACCAAAATTTATCTTTTTGGCCACCTTGTGCGCTGCGATCGATATCGTTTCCTCCACCACCTACTTCGCACGCTGCGAATAGCCCGCCACAGACATACGAGTAAGGCGGCTATTACACTATCAAAGAAATGTGATAAAATTTCTTTGTTCAAAGAAATATGACAGTGTAATATTTCAACTTTTATAATATTTACCTTCATAATATTTCTATGATCATAGTTAATGACAGTCTCTAATATTTGATCAAATGTTTTTTGACAGATAAATCAAAATGGCGACTACCAAGTTATCACTGACAGTTACAGTTAATATATGAATATCAACATAATCCAGTATTATATGATAATCTTCTTATCTATATATATAAAAATGAATGTTCGTTTGTGTGTGGCTTATAGACTCCGAAATTACTGAACCGATTTCAATGCGGTTTTCACCAATAGTTAGATAATTTTTACGAGCAGTATCGTGGCTAACAATATTTTATGAAAATCTAAGATTTAACATCAAAAGATTAAAGAGATTCTTTTGCATAGCGTCTTTTGTTTCCATGATGTCAGAGCATAAAACTGCCATTTATATAAAAACACAGTAGCTATGGAATATAAAACGCTGAAAACAATTACTACATATATGTGAATGTCAATTTGATGAAAAAAACACGCATTTTACAATATAAATGAAGAAATTAAGTGTAATATAAATAAGTGAATTGTTAAAAATCAAAATAAATAAAGTATAATATAAATAAGTGGCTTTTCACAAATCAAAACAAAAAAAAATTATAGTGCAATATAAATAAGTGAATTTAAAAAAATCAAAATAAAGAACTTCCAAGAAAGGTAACCTATTTATTTATTTTTGATTTTTATACAAATTCTAAGACAAGACCTGGTGTTTCCTGAGCGTTCGAAAATATAATTTTACGCGATTTTTTCAATAACTACTGAAAGGATTTTATTCCGGGTTTCACTAATGGATAGGTTAAGCTTTGGTGTATAATTTGTGGATATTTTGTGTAAATTTCATGAAGCCGGAAAAAACAATTCGTGGTGAACCGTGTATTGTTAGCATGTTGGGTGGGTATGTTGGGTGAGCATGTTGGATGGGCATGTTGGGTGAGCATGTTGGGTGGGAATGTCGGGGGAGCATGATTACCTTATGTTTAATTAAATTAATATCCCCGAGTAACACCGGGCCAATGCGCTAGTTGATTATAAAAATTGCAATACACAGTTGTAAATTCAAACCTCGATCGCGTCAACTGACGAACATCCACGCATTGATTATTAAAATGCACCAAAAAAGAAGAAAATATCCCTAGATAATACTAAGAAAATATTATCAAATGTTTTATGTAGTGTAATAGAACAAAATCTCGTATTTTATCAAAGAAATATGATCAAATCTTTGTCAAAGATCTTTGATATATTTATTTGATAGTGTAATAGCCGCCTAACTATGATCATAGAAATATTATGAAGGTAAATATTATAAAAGTTGACTTATTACACTGTCATATTTCTTTGATCAAAGAAATTTTATCACATTTCTTTGATAGTGTAATAGCCGCCTAAGTCAGGCGCATTACACCGTACTCGTGCTCGTTTAAAATTTCTGCCGTCTGCGTGCAATTGGCTCGATAATCTTGCGAGCCACAGTATGATTATTTAGTGTCGCCATCAGTGACGGCATCCGAGTTATGAGATGATTATTTAGTGCAAAGGGTTAATAAAAATTTATTGTAAAATTTCAATCATCAGTTTATGAAAATATTACTAATTGTAAGAACAAAACTAATGAAACGATTAAAAAATGTTGAGTATCACTGCTCTAGTTCACACAAGCAGCCAAAGAACGGAGAATAGCGCATGCGCGGAACGTATAATACGTAGCCGTAGCCATTATTGTATGTTTGTGCAAAATTGTATTTTAATATTACTGTGTTGAAATGTTTCAAGTAAAACAGGAAGATATAAAACAAGAAATAGAAGACATCGATTGTCTTCAGGACATTGAAACATACGATGAATTTTCTAAATACTACAAACAAGAATCTGAGGTAAGAATTCAAGCACATATGTATTAGTAAATACAGGTTAGGTTGAATATAGTAATGTTTGACAGATGCTCAAATGAAAACCAGAGGTTCCTAAACAATGTTTTATAAACTGTAATATGTATTATTAACGTTACATATTTAAGTAAGTATGTATTGAAATTAAACTTCTTTAAAGTGTTTTGAGACTAAAACGAAAATATTAAAATTCAAAACTCTGACCAGTATCGTCTGAATTATTTTCGAGAAAAAATTTAAAACAAAAATAAAATTGTTGCTTATAATTCAGAAACGAAAGGCAATAAGTATTAAAAATAAATTTCGGTTAAATATCGTTTTAGTGCTCCAAATTATTTCATTTTAAATCTGTTTTATTTCAATGTCTAGCCTATAATCTACGGATATTGAAAAGAAATTGCAAGAAATATTGTAATAGAAATGACCAAAAAGTATTTTTACAAAAATATTTATAACAATCACAAAAGCAAAAAAAAAAGATCGCTTAGCTTTATTAATTTAAAGTTGTACACTTCTTTTATTTTTAATGTTAAAAATAAATTGTTTTTGTTAATAAATAATAGTTTAAAACAAGATATATAAAATTATTTTAATTTTTATTTTATTGAAACGACTTTCCGAACATCTAATTAGCAACTGAATTATAGATAAGAACACATTTAGATATTATAATAAAACAGATTTTTCATAAAATAATTTGGAGCACTAAATAATAAATAACCTAAATTTCAAACCAAAGTTATAGTAACAAATTTTTTACGCAAAAAAGTACATAATCATTTTTAGGGTTCCGAAGAAACCCTATTAATCTCACTTTGTCGTCCGTCCGTCCTTTTCACTCAAAGACAAATAGCTCGTAAACTATATAAGCTAGAAACTTGAAATTTTTACTGAACATGTAAAATGACACCCTCTAGTAAAATATGTAAAGATTTATTGAATAAATAAATTTTCAGGGGGGGGGGCAAAAAGTAGCTAAAGCTAGGTAAAAAATATATATTTTTTTATACCAAGGCATGTGGCACGTTAAAATGTATAACCAAACAAGTGGAATTTGACCCTTTTTCTATTTTTTTTAAATCAAAATATAATAATGGTATACAATTTTTTTTTTTTTTTTTTGGATTTGCTTTAAAGCCCCCAGGAGGCACCATTTTTGATTTAGAAAAAAAAATAGAAAAAGGGTTATACATTTTAACGGGCAACATACCTTGGTATAAGATATTTTTTTTACCTAGCTTTAGCTCCTTAGTGCTCCCTTTGAAAAATTATTTTTTCAATATACATCTTTTACTAGAAGGCGTCATTTTACATGTTCAGTAAAAATTTCAAGTTTCTAGCTTATATAGTTTACGAGCTATTTAGAGTGAAAAGGACGGACGGACGGACGACAAAGTGATATTAATAGGGTTTGTTCGGAACCCTAAAAAGGCCGTATTGAATACATCCTCTGTTGACTGTAAGGTATTTGGAAGGAAGTTTCTATACACTGTTCGGGAAACTTAAAGCAGACGTCACTAAATTTCTCAAATACATAGTATGAGTACCAATATTTTTTGTTTTCGTTGAACGCTGGCACATTAGCCGGGTTTTGCCAGTGTGTGGAAAAACGTCAAAATAAGTAAGGTGTAAAACACGTTGCAATGCGCAGATTGCTATGAATTGGAACCGAGACACGTTTATGTTTAATATAAGTTTATTTATTATTATTTTGTATTTATTACAAGATATTTATTAATTAAGTTTTTAGACTTGTTTTTTCCAACTTACTGGCGCTGTCCATGGGCGTAGCCAGACATGGGCAGGGGGTGGGGGGCTTACTACCCCTAGTTCGTAGAATAACAAATGAATCAGTTAATTATCTAAACATTGATATTCCTAGGCAAAATCTATATTTTAGATTCAAAAATTTAAATATCAATGTTTTTTTTTATTGCAATCTCTTGTTATAGCTGGTAAACTATTAATGTCATTGTCGTTTTTCCTTTTTATACAAGAGAAAAAAATTAAATGATTTTTTCTTATATTTCAATTTTCAACTATACATATATAATAAATAATGAACATGATAATTTTTTTCATTACCTTTTTACAATTCCGCGATAAGTCTAGAAAACATTATTGCAATTTGATAATTTAATAATCAAGAACACACCAAAAAACAGATTTATCGAAGAGAATATTTAAGAAAAAAAGGAAAAATTACCCAAATTTTGTTTACATTAATGGCCATTTATCAGAACCATATTTACACATTTCGATGCCCGAGGCGCCAAAAATTTAAACCCATTGAAAAGATTTTTTATTAAATTTTTTTTTATAAAACTTGTTAAGTAAGGTAACCATAATTATGTGAGAGCTTTTTTTGTTCTTCAACACCCAAAAAATTAAACTATCGGCTCTTCGAGTCCTTCACCCCTCTCCATTTACCTCGAAGTCCTAGGTACAACACGCCGATTAAATCGGTTTCAACCCCTGAACAGAATCCTGGCTAGCCTACTATGGAGTTAAATAGATCCTGTTTCCTCCTTTCTTACAGATAAGTATATCGTTTCCATTTTGGTAGTAGTTTTCACATTGCAACGTGTTTTACACCTTTCCTATTAGCAAATTATTCAGTGGTAATATCATTTCAGCTTTATTTGTAAAACATTACATCAGATCCAATTTATAATTATATTGACTAACGATTGATCGGTTTTCAGGGAGACTTGGTTACTAAAGAAGAAAATGTACCAGAAAATAAACACGAACAAATAGAAAATGAAGATCTTATTATTACTACATATTGTAATAATGAAATAATTAACAACGAGTCCAGTTCAACTAAACAACGTTCTCATAAAACTAGTGTAAAATTAGAAAAACATAAATGTGATCAATGCGAGTATAGTAGTAAACATAAACAACATTTGTTACAACATAAATTAACACATACTAATGAAAAACCTTTTAAATGTGACATATGTGAATATAGCTGTAAACAAAAAGCAAATTTATTAACACATAAATTAAAACATACTAATGAAATACCTTTTAAATGCGACCAATGTGAATATAGCTGTAGGCAAAAAGCAAGTTTATTAACACATAAATTAAAACATACTGATGAAAGACCTTTTAAATGCGACCGATGTGAATATAGCTGTAGGCAAAAAGCAAATTTATTAACACATAAAATAACACATACTAATGAAAGATCTTTTAAATGCGACCGATGTGAATATAGCTGTAAACGCAAAGGTAATTTATTAAGACATAATTTAACCCATACTGTTGAAAGACCTTTTAAATGCGACCGATGTGAATATAGCTGTAAACGCAAAGGTAATTTATTAACACATAAATTAATACATAATAATGAAAGATCTTTTAAATGCGACAGTTGCCATTGTAAATTTAAAACGAAAGCTAATTTATTAAGACATAAATTAACACATTCTAAAAAACGACCTTTTAAATGCGATCGATGTAAATATAGCTGTAAACGCAAAAGTAATTTATTAACACATAAATTAACACATAATAATGCAAGACCTTTTAAATGCGACAGTTGCCATTGTAAATTTAAAACAAAAGCTCATTTATTAAAGCATATCATCACATTGTAAAAAACGACCTTTTAAATGCGACCGATGTGAATATAGCTGTAAACAAATACGACATTTAGCAAAACATATACTAAAGACTTTTGTAATGTGACTAATATGATTTATTGAATTATATGATCAAAAAAAAAAGGCCATTCAGTTTTTATACTTATAATTTTTATACTTATTTCGCATATTTTAACAGCATTAAAAATTTCAGTGGGAGTTATTATCACAAAAACGTGAATTTAATTCAATATTGTTATACTACACTGCTTGTCACAATTAGTGGGATACTTTTTCAATGTAACACAGTTTTGGTAAAAATTGTCATATTAATATGAAATTTCATAAAAATCATTAGTGTGATGTTGTTTCAAAGCCCAAAGAGTAAAAACTTTGTGCGTGCATTGATAGCGGGTGTACAACCCTTGGAGGGGTGAAAAATGGAAAGTGACAATTTCAAGTATTGAAAAAAAAAATTTAAAAACTGTTTATTCCAAGATAATGATAAAATCCACATTAATTTTTATACGTAGAACTTATTTGAACCCTAAAGGTAAAAATTATTTTTAAAAAATCAATATTTAATTCTATTTACCATCTGTTATCATCCCCTAAATTTAGGTCATCAGAAATATAGGAAAATATGAAAGAAATTTTTAAAATCTTCAAGGGTTGTTAGAAATAATCACAATAAATATAAATTTACAATTTCAATAAAATCCAGTAATTTTCAACCACTTTTCTACCCTTTAATATTCAACCCCCTGTGCATTACAATTGATTCGAACAACATAGGTAAAGATTAATTTTTGAAATTTACAAAATGGGTAGTAAACTGTATATACAACGGTACTATATGTTAAAAAAACACAAATAAATTATAAGGGTAGGCATCAACCCTTAAATACTAAACCGCCCCAAATAGTAGAGTAGAATATTAAATTTAAGTGTGATTTTATAAGAAATCAATCAATGCTCTTATTTGATGATTTTTGTGAAAATTTTGTGCACCACAATTCACCCCTACGGATGTAGCTACCCTAAATTTAAAAAATATACACTTTTTTTTAAAACATCGTATCTAAAAATTCAGTGGAATTTTTCTGTCATCCTTTCGTAATATAAAAGGCCGACATTTGATCTTTCTACACCGGTAAAATTAAAACAATACACTATCAGGAACTACCCTTAAATTATTATTTCTTAAAAATAAAATAAATTTTATTTCAATTAATATTGAAAATATAGGTATCTATGGAAATTAATTGACAATTTACGAGTTTTTCATAAGTTTGGCTCAAATTAATTTAATCATTCTGAGACGTTGAAATTTACTAAATGTGTAGTAAACTGTGTATACAACAGAATTGTATGTTAAAAAACACAAATAAGTTATAAGGGTAGTCATCAACCCTTAAAAACTAAATCACCCCCGATAATAGGGTTGTAAATTGAATTCAATTGCGATTTTATGAAAAATCAATTAAAGCTGTTATTTAACAATTTTTTTGAAAATCTTGTGCACCACAATTCACCCCTACGGATATAGGTACCCTCAATTTAAAAAAAATATACACATTTTTTTAAATATGGTATCTAGACAGTCCGTGGTATTTTTGTTTCATCCTTTCGTAATATAAAAAGCCGACATTTGTTCTTTCGTGATCGGTAAAATTAAAACAATACATTATCAGAAACGTCTCAAAACGATTGAATTAATTTGAGCCAAACTTACGAAAAACTCGTAAATTGTCCATTAATTTCCATAGATACCTATATTTTCAATATTAATTGAAATAAAATTTATTTTATTTTTAAGAAATAAGAATTTAAGGGTAGTTCCTGATAGTGTATTGTTTTAATTTTACCGGTGTAGAAAGTTAAATGTCGGCCTTTTATATTACGAAAGGATTACAGAAAAATTCCACTGAATTTTTAGATACGATGTTTTAAAAAAAGTGTATATTTTTTAAATTTAGGGTAGCTACATCCGTAGGGGTGAATTGTGGTGCACAAAATTTTCACAAAAATCTTCAAATAAGAGCATTAATTGATTTCTTATAAAATCACACTTAAATTTAATATTCTACCCTACTATTTGGGGCGGTTTAGTATTTAAGGGTTGATGCCTACCCTTATAATTTATTTGTGTTTTTTAACATATAGTACCGTTGTATATACAGTTTACTACCCATTTTGTAAATTTCAAAAATTTATCTTTACCTATGTTGTTCGAATCAATTGTAATGCACAGGGGGTTGAATATTAAAGGGTAGAAAAGTAATTGAAAATTACTGGATTTTATTGAAATTGTAAATTTATATTTATTGTGATTATTTCTAACAACCCTTGAAGATTTTAAAAATTTCTTTCATATTTTCCTATATTTCTGATGACCTAAATTTAGGGGATGATAACAGATGGTAAATAGAATTAAATATTGATTTTTTAAAAATAATTTTTACCTTTAGGGTTCAAATAATCTGGAATAAACAGTTTTTAAATTTTTTTTCCAATACTTGAAATTGTCACTTTCCATTTTTCACCCCTCCAAGGGTTGTACACCCGCTATTAATGCACGCACAAAGTTTTTACTCTTTGGGCTTTGAAACAACATCACACTAATCGACCCCCCCCCCCCCGTTCCTACGCCACTGTAACACATAGTAGATATGAAATTTGATTCGATACATTTTAGTTAATTTAGTAAAATCATTGGTTCAATGAGTTTCTGTCTTTAGTAAAATATTTAGAATATTTTATTGAGTCATACGATCTGAAATTACTGTTAATAATTACTTCTTTTTTTTATAAAGAAGCGGTTTCAATTTTGAATTTTAATTTTTCCTGTATTTATGGTTACTTTCTAAAAAAATGTTTATAAGATGAAGACTCATCAATATTATTATTATTATTATCATTACAGAAATTATGAAATTTTTGAAAAAATAATTTTTTTAGACCTGCTTCCCACCAGAGCTGTGCGGTACTCGAGTACAAGTACTGTACTCTAAGTACTTTTAGTGTACTCGGTACTCAGTCCACGAGTACTTTACTTTAAATGTACTTGTACTTGTACTTAACCCATTTTAAACGGCGAAAAAGTACTCGAGTACATTTCTGTGTACTCGAGTACATTTCCGTGTACTTGAATACATTTCCATGTACTCGAGTACATTTTGATGTACTCGAGTACATTTTTGTACTCGAGTAGATTTTCGTGTACTCGAGTACATTTCCGTGTACTTGAGTACATTGAACTACACATTAAGTACATTGAACTACACATTAAGTACAATTTTATGCGAGTTCAGACTTGCAGTTATTCACTGCCTTGGCGCCAAATAAGTCGGTTTCATTGTAGCAGTATAATAGCCGAGTTTGAATTGCAATCCAAATGTTAACATTTTTATTTATTTTTTGTTAGTAATCTTACAAGTATATCAATAATGTATATAATAATATAATTACAATTAAGTCTAAATATATACTTATATATATTTTTATTTCATTTGAGACAATTGTAAACAATCTTCGTCGCCATGCTCTCACATACGAGAATTTTGAAAAATTCGTCATTATTAAAGTAAATAAAATAGGATTATAAACAATTTAGTGTTTTATTATAAGCACAACCCTTAGTTAGGTCCCTTAGCCACCCCACTCCCTCATCATTCAATATTGAAAATGTACTCGGTACTCTGTACTTGTACTCTGTACTCGAGTACTTATAATTGTGTACTTGTACTTGGTACTCGAGTACTTTTTGTTTGTACTCGGAACAGCTCTGCTTCCCACACGGAGAGAAAAATCTGTGCTCTGCACTATAAACGATGTGCGAAAGTCGAATATGGTCAATTTTATACGATAAAATAAGAAAAATTAAAATTCTTAATATAAAATGTAAAAGAAACAACATTATTTTTTAAAATACAGCCCAGCGAAATTTGTAAAACAGCACAGTAAAAAGTTCCAATCTCGACAAATTTGTATTTTTTAATGGGTTTTCTTAAAAAAATTACTATTTAAGTTGTTGTAAAATCTTAGGCGGTGCGGTCTAATATATTTTACCATTCTGTTTTATAATTTGTTCAAATCTATCAGGTAAAAGCAGAAAGAAAAAAAAAGACACAAGATACCAATTATGTTGAGGACACAAAAACTAAAAAAGTAATATTTCATTAACTGTTAATCGTGGAGATGTATGTATGGTTTTATTTTGTTTGTAAAACGATTCTCTAAAAATCATACGCATCATGTCGAGATCTCAGATTTATGGTTTTCGATATATTCTAATAGAAAGTTAGAAAATAAAGCAAATTTTACTATCAACATAAACAAAGAAGTAATGGTCGGATATGGTCGGGTATCTTCGATATTGTTCCGACGGCGTATAAGCAAAGTTGACAGTTACATATTTGGGAAAAACTTCAGTATCCGACGTACACTCTGATTTGATATTTTTATTTGGTGGCTATACTGTATTTGGGTGATGCGCGCGCATATGAGTTGTGTCAGTGACAGAATGGTGCTCAAACGGTGGAATATATGCGACCGCCAATACATTGTAATATAATATTAATAAACTCATTATGTTTATCAACATAATATAACTGATTATTATTTTTAGTATATTTTTTACTATTTACATATATATATTCTCATTCATTCATTATGTGTATCATGTTGTTACTTATTATACATATAGTATATTTTATATATATTTTTTATAAATACGCGATTTTCACCAATGTAATGTGTAATAACTCTGATTTGATTCGTTTTTGGTCCCTAGTGGGACCGTCCTGTGATTCAAACTCAGTCATGAAACTGGAGAAAATTAATTAATTAATTATTTAATTTTAAGTTTCGTGTCATTTTGGATCTTTGATGTAGATCTCCCTTTTTTGTATATGTTCTCGCAATATAATCGACGTCACGAATTGCTTTGAAATTTTGTATTATACCTTTTCCAATCCTTTACCGGCAATTCCTTTGTGTTTGTTGAATCATATTTTGCTAATTTTAAATCGATTAATTAAAAAATGTAGGTATAACGTGACGTCAATTATATTATATACCTACATACATATATAAAAGAGACAAATAAAGGAAAAATCTACAACAAACCCAAAATTTCACGGAACCTACCAGAATTTCTTATTACACATTTCGTTGGTTAATTATACATATATATGAAAAATAAAATACACACACATATTTTAGAAGTGTCATATGTGAACATAAAACTACGGTCTCGATAATTATAAATACCAGTACATATTACAATAAAATATAATATAATATAATAATCAGTTATATATTGATAAACATAATAAGTAAGTTTATTAATATAATACAATATTATATTACAATGTATTGGCGGTCGCATATATTTCACCGTTTGAGCACCATTCGGTCACTGACAACTCATATGCGCGCGCATCACTCAAATACAGTATTGCCACCAAATAAAAATATCAAATCAGAGTGTACGTCGGATACTGAAGTTTTGCCCTATGTTATCGTGATTTTAAAGTATTATATTTTAATTTATATTCAAAAGTGTTTTTAGTGTTGTGAATAATATTTAAAGCGGGAAGTGTAGCATATTTAGATTCAAGATGGCTATGATTGTTTTTATTTTATTAAAATTATAGTTTTGTGCGAATTTTAAATGAAAGTGGGTGATAAATGTTTTACAATAATGTTTTGCTCGGTTTTAATGTGTTATTTTTAGAAGTTTTATTTGTAAAATAAGTTTTGACAGATATAGGTTAGTTTAGATTTTAGATATTGAAAATACGTTATTTTATATTTAATTTGTCGTGATTACTTTAAGTATAATCGATTTATTGATTTTTTAATGGATTTTCAAAGATAAAAAGTAAATTTTGTATAGTTTATATAAAATTAATAAAATAAGTAGTTCTGTGAATCAGTCTCTTTGCACATGTATTGGTTGTCATATCTTTATGTAAATTGTTCTATAACTATATTTGTAAACTATTATTAATTGTAAAATTCAAAATGATGTATATTATATAAACTAGCTGCTACCCGCGACTTCGCTCGCGTGGATTTCGAAACCCTTCATATGTGACAGGGGGTAAAATATTAAATTTATCTTATTTTTAGTTTTCTTTAATTATACAAAATCGTAAATGTGTCGGCTCCTATGCGAGATAGAGGGGTTTTTCCGCCCTAAAACCCCCGCCCCCGTGGTATTTTTCCCGCTGGATCGAATAAAACCACTTACAACCCTTCATATGTAACGGGTAAAATATTAATTACTAAAAAAAAATAAAAATTTTCCTCCCCCTTGCAATTCCTTAGGGGTTGAATTTTCGAGATACGAAATAGCCTTAATCCGTCCTCGGGATGTAAGCCATCTCACTGCCAAATTTCATCAAAATCGGTAAAGCAGTTTAGTCGTGAACAGGTAACAAATAGACAGACTGAGAGATACACTTTCGCATTTATAATATAAGTCGCGACTCCTATGTAAGATAAGGGGTTGTTTTGTCCCCCTAATAATCCCTCTTCCATAGTATTTTTGCCCGCCAGATCGAATGTAATCAATTACAACTCTTCATATGTGACAGGGGGTAAAATATTAAATTTTTCTTATTTTTAGTTTTCTTTCATTATACAAAATCGTAAATATCTCGGCTCCTATGATAGATAGAGGGTTGTTTTGCCCCCTAAAACCTACGCCCCCGTGGTATTTTTCCCGCCGGATCGAATAAAACCACTTACAACCCTTCATATGTATCGGGGGGTAAAATAATAATTACTAAAAAAAATTAAAAAATTTCCACCCCCTTGCAATTTCTTAGGGGTTGAATTTTTAAGATACGAAATAGCCTATGTCCGTCCTCGGGATGCAAGCTATCTCACTGCCAAATTTCATCAAAATCGGTAAAGCGGTTTAGCCGTGAAAAGGTAACAAACAGAAAACAGACATTAGTATGGATATCGTAAAATGTCCAAATATTACTTTACTTAATATTTTATTAACTAATTAAAATTTGAACAATAAAACTTAAATTTTTCGAAAAATTGTTCATTCGAAGAATTTTGATTTGAAAAATTGTGATTCGAAAAATTGTGTTTCGAAAAATTTACACCAAACCTAATAATTAATTTCGATATTTTACCTTTCATAGAAGTGAAATGTTTCTTCATATTTAAATTTTCAATCAATATACGCATTTCAAAATATTTAATTGTTAATATGTGTCAAAAATCATTTAATTGTTCGACAAAATATTTTAAAGAGACATAATCATAGTAACCTAAATTAATAAAATAAAATATTGAAACCGTAAATTATAAAATTCCGTATTCCATGGCTAGGTACTATGTTTTTATATACCTAAATTATAACATACCTGGTTAAATTATTTCTATATCGTCCCCTCCAAGGCAAAGTATCGTAAGATACACTTTTTGCGAAATTGAGTTATCGATTCTAAAAATCTCATATATAAGCGACAAAATTCTCTTTTCCGCTAAAAAATCTGTTAAAACTTTTATCGTATTCCTCCAGACAATGTATTCTAAGCACCGATATCTGTTTTATGAAATATCGTAACCAACAATAATATAGTATCGTAACCAGTGACGTAGCTAGCCCTGAGTGGATCCTGACTGGCCTATATGGTAGGTACTTTCCCGCGACGGAATAATATAGTGCTTTCTTATTTATTCATTAGAGCTGGGCTTTTATCAATTTTAATTTTATTAATTTTAAGATATTTTAGAAAAATCGTACCTGTTAAAACTTTATTGCACAAACTAAATATGGTTTCTCTATGAGGTTTTTTCAATATATTTTTTACCCTCAATAACTCAATTTGGTTGATATTGAAGTATGATGTAGAACAGTGCTTCCTAAACTTTTCCTACGACAGAACACTTCACAAATCCTGAAATTTTAATGGAACGTCTTGGTTATTTTGTAAGTAATATATAAAATAAGGAAAAAAGTAAATTTAAATCAGTCAAGCATGTTTGAACTTCTCGCAGCATTTAAAAACATTGAATATTAACTTTGATATTTTTTACGCTTAAACTGATAAGACATACGTTATATATCGTAGTACAGGTATTCCTCGACTTACAACCGAGATAGGTTTCTAAACATCGATCGTAAATAGAATAAGTTGTAAGTTAACACGTACAATATGTACATATTTTTGCTTTGGACGTTTTCCTTGATGTGAAGCGAATCGCATTTTCTATACATAACAAACAGTTGCGGGTTCCCAAAAATATCTACATAAATAATAATAAATTACATTTTTGGGAAATTCCCGGAACTGTTTGTTTCATTTATGTAATATGTGCATGTAAGAAAGAGACAAAGACAATTATAAGTCGAGGATTACCTGTATATTTGTTTACGATGCGTTTTCAACTCTTGTCGTATGAAAATATATTGCATACTAAATACATATTATGACATTTGTTTCTGATATGACAACGACAAAAAATTATTTTATGACTTCTGGTACATGTATTGTATTACATCATGTACTTACATGATTTGAACATTTTATGAATATTAAAAATAATTTCATTTTTGGTTTTTCTGCTCGTGTCTTTCAAAAATTCATCAATGTGTCTATATAAATACATTATTAGCTCTTGTAGATACTCGTACACCCTTTGTACAATTAATTAATTAATTACAATCAAATATAGGTCTTGTCAATTGAATGAAGCTTTCGTAACAATTTGCAATAAATCAACATCTTGTTTTAATTTTGTAAATGTACATTTTAGGTTAAAGATGACAGATATACAGTTTCAAACAACAATTAAAATAATATCATTTAAAATTACAATGTTAATTTGAAATTATATAAATTCTTCTGATATTTATGATTACAAATAAATATAATAAAATACCTATACCTATGAAAGTAAAAATATTGATAATTCAATGACTTAAGATTTAAAAAATGTCATTATATACCTACTTAATTTTTATTTGTACCGGGAACACATATCTATCGCCGAATGTTGGTCGAATTGTGTCCGAATGCTGTAATTGTTTGTCTTCAATTTTTTTGTCAAATTTATTTATGAAAATTTAAATTATTTATTACATTAGAGTTGTGCATATTTTTTCGTTCGTTATGCTCTTTATATTTCTTTTTTGTTATATTTTATTGTTCACTTCAAAATTTTAAATGGCCACTGACATTTAAAATTTTTAAAAATAATCAATAAAATATAATGTATCCATAGTTACGACATTTGCAATTAATTTAGTAAATGCTTAAAGCGCATTATATGTAAACGTATTTTGTTTATTTTCTCCTCTTTAACATATCTTTTTCAAAAATCAGACACGGGTTCATGGTTGCCAATTAACCAAAGTATTTGAAAAAAATTAAAAAAATCTAATATCGGTTTTCGTTTTGATACTTTTTTACATCAAAACTTTTTTTTTCCTTTTTTTTTCTTTTTTTTTAAATCTGAAATTTGAACCTTACATTATATCACCCAAGGAATATAAAAAAAATAATAAAAAAAATCTAACTTTTTTTTTTTAAAATTGGGGGCCCCTTGTCACCCCATTTATGAACTTTTTCAAAAAAGGCCCACTAGTTGTTATTTTTTACCCCCAAGGAATATATATACCAAATTTCAAGGTTCTCCGATGAGTGGAAATGGTCAAAAAAATGATTATCAGTGAGTGAGGACACTTCGTTATATATAGTAGATAAATCGATAACTTTCTTAAAATAAAATATCTTTTTATTGTGTTTACCTTTCTGTTTGAAAAAATAATAATAATAAGCTATTGAAAATTTACTGAATCGGTAAAGAAGTTTTCTGATACAACATTCCAAATTTTACCATGCTAGGACAGCAATTTTTACCGTGCCAGAAATGCAATTTTTATAAAGCAATCACTGATAATTTTTAGTTCCATGTTCTGAAAGAAATGGAAGTATTGTAATACCATCGAAAAATCGTGTCCGAGAAAATGACAAATTCTGATTGTACTAACTTCAAAACTTAAAGAAAAGTTAATTTCCGCATGGCGGCTGTGCGTTTATCTGTGTGTCTGTGCGGATGTAGAATTTTCTTTCGTTCACGATAACTATTGTAAAAATACACCAATCTGAATTATTTTTGGGGAAAATGTTTGTATCAGTGAGTACTCCAGACTTATTGATTTTGGTGCTAATCAGATAAGGGGTTTTGGAAATATTCGAAATTTTATAACTTTTGTCGTCTAAAAAATGAACGTTGCGAGTATTATCTCACTAATTTTGATAAAACTTGGTACATTTGTTGTTCAATTGAACCTAAGGGACATTTATTATTTGTACGTGTCTAAACAGCCATTGAAGGGGTGAAAAACACCCTCAAAATTTGAATTTTAAACACTAATTAATATGTCATTAATTCATGTTGCCTTGGAAACAAATGCAACTAAATTCAGATTGTCAAATTAGTTGTTCTAAATAATTTGATATCACTCTTATTCCATCTTATTATTATTCCAACGAACTGAATTATTTCATATTCTTACATATTTTGTTCAATTCCCTTAATTTTGTATCATACATTTTTAATAACTAAGGATTTTGTATTAATTATCTTAATATAATAACCCCAATCATTACATAATAATGTCATAAGGCGATCAAGCCTTCATTGATGTTTTAAAAATTCAGTTCGAAAATTGTAATATTTCCGTAAAATAGTTCTTGTTTAATAAATAGTAAATACAGAAAAAAATCGATTTTAGTTTAATCATGTCTATTCAAATAAAACGAGTTCAAAAATTGCATTAGTCTCATTTGGAATGAGAAAAAGAAAATAATTTGATATCACTCTTATTCCATCTTATTATTATTCCAACGAACTGAAGAATTAATATTCTGTTATTATTTGAATGATAACCGCGTAAAAAAAGTTGTTTTAAATGTTATAATTAGATAATGTATGTATTTGGAAACTGAACACTATTACTTTAGGATTACTTTACTTTACTGGCATTACGGCTATTCGGGCAAGCTTCGAAGTATCGTCTCATAATCATAACTTAAAGCCTTAGCAATGTAAAATTTATAAGATACAAAATTAAGATGATTGAACAAAATATGTAAGAATATGAAATAATTCAGTTCGTTGGCATTAGTGTCCGACCGAACATTCGGTTTCGGCTTCGGCTTCGGCCACCTTCGGCCAAAATTAAGCCGAAGGTTTTGCCGAAGCCGAAGGTTGAATTATATAGTATAATATTGTACAGTTAAGTATTATTTTATGCGATATACAGGGTAGTTCAATAGTGCGTCTGGCTTTCCTAGCGCACTTCCCATAAGAGATAGAAAAAAAAGTTTGGGTACATAATATTATTGGTTTGAAAAGATCAACGTCGTAAAATTATTTTCAACAATACATGATGTCCCATTTTTGCGCTATAACAAAAACAAAGATTTTTTTAAATGGAATACCCTGTAACGTTTTATGTCTTCCGATGTCGTTTCTTAACCTCTACATTAACGTCTGTTCATTTTTTAATTTAGTGACAGTGTTGCCAAATTAGAATTTTTTTTCCGAAAAATAATCCATATTCAGGCTCAACTATAAAAAATCGTAGCGACCTAATTTTTTTTGAAGTGATGAATTTTTTTAGCAACAATGTTAGCCCAGATAAAGAGTAACATTTTGATAATAAACAATTTTAATTTAGTTCTACAGGGTGTTAATAAAAAAATGCAAAGTTTGCAATCATCAAAATGATAAAACTCATTTTTTTCAAATATGACTACCCTTTTTTTATTTCACTGTTCGATGGGTTTTTTTCTCCTTTTCAATTTGTATAGGGGGTATCTTATGTCTAAACCCCATACTTTCTGAGATATTCAATAATTTTCACAAAAGTAACCATTTCACCACGTTTTTATGCACCGAAGTAGGCCAAATAAATTCGAAACAATTACAAAACAAATGCCGGTGAATTGATTTGTGCCTGGATAAAAATGGAAGACATTTCGAACATTTATTGTAGACTGTTATCTTTTATATGTATTTTCAATTTTGTTATTTATCATAGTTTTTTGAATAAAATAAATAATTTTATTACATAAGTATTATCCGTTTTAATTATTTTTAATTAAATGTTACATTGATACTTAAGTACTTACATTTTGGCATTTCTTTTGCATCAGCACAGCCTACTTCGGTGTATAAAAACGTGGTGAAATGGTTACTTTTGTGAAAATTATTGAATATCTCAGAAAGTATGGGGTTTAAACATAAATATCCCGTATACAAATTGAAAAGGAGAAAAAAAACCCATCGAATAGTGAAATAAAAAAAGGGTAGTCACATTTGAAAAAAATGAGTTTTATCATTTTGAAGATTGCAAACTTTGGAATTTTTTTATTAACACCCTGTAGAACTAAATCAAAATTGTTTATTATCAAAATGTTACTCTTTATCTGGGCTAACATTGTTGCTAAAAAAATTCATCACTTCAAAAAAAATTAGGTCGCTACGATTTTTTATAGTTGAACCTGAATATGGATTATTTTTCGGAAAAAAAATTCTAATTTGGCAACACTGTCACTAAATTAAAAAATGAACAGACGTTAATGTAGAGGTTAAGAAACGACATCGGAAGACATAAAACGTTACAGGGTATTCCATTTAAAAAAATCTTTGTTTTTGTTATAGCGCAAAAATGGGACATCATGTATTGTTGAAAATAATTTTACGACGTTGATCTTTTCAAACCAATAATATTATGTACCCAAACTTTTTTTTCTATCTCCTACGGGAAGTGCGCTAGGAAAGCCAGACGCACTATTGAACTAACCTGTATATACGTTCCACAGAAAACCGCATATAAAAAATCGCACGAAAAAGACATACATAGCTTACATTATAAAATAAGGAATAGATAGATGGATAAATTTCTTTATTTTGGCCTTGTAAAAAGGATTAATAGCGTCAGTGATACGTTCTCTAATTTTCTAAAACCACGTACCTACCTAAAATCAAATAAAAAAAGCAATAAGTTTAAATAAACCAAAAATCGTAAAAAAAATTTTCTGAAAATTCATATTATACATTATCCCATTCTTTTTAAATCTTTTACTTTCGAAGATATAACCTATGGGCAGGGGGGAAAATATTTAAAAAAAATTTTTTCAATTTTAATAACAAAATGTTTACATATTTAATTTTTTAAGTTAAAAAAGGTCATTCAATTAAACATTGATTTTATTTCATTTGTGAAAATTTTTAAAAATAAAAGACGAAAACAAAAACCTTCGGCTTCGGCCGAAGGTAACAAGAAAAGCCGAAGTTCGGCTTCGGCTTCTGCTTCGGCCAAAGACTGACCTTCGGTCGGACACTAGTTGGAATAATAATAAGATGGAATAAGAGTGTTATCAAATTATTTTCTTTTTCTCATTCCAAATGAGACTAATGCAGTTTTTGATTATGTAATGATTAGGGTTATTATATTCAAATAATTAATACAAAATCCTTAGTTATTAAAAATGTACAGGGCCGGATTAAGCAAGAGCGGGGCCCGTAGCAAATTTTATTTTTATTTTGGTCAAATTCAGTATATGTGGTCCCAATAAATTTTTTTGTGTGTCCCTAACAAATATCAACCATAAAAAAAACCATCATCGATTTAGATTTTGAGATAAATTGAAAAAAAGGTTGGAAACAGGGTTTTCACCCTTCAACCCCATTTTTAAGGGTGTGGCACCACTTTTCTCCAGTCCGGGTTATTTTTTCGAATTCTAAGCCCCAAAATCTATAATAATCAACCATAAAATTGCTTTTGTTCGAGTAGGTGAGGTAGCCAAGCGCGTGAATGCGTTTGTGTGCCTCTGACGGCACTTAAACATTCGTAACTTTTTTGTTTATGAAATGTACTAAAATTTTTTTTCAGGAAAAGGTTAAGTAGACTTTGAAGAACAATACAGTGAAAAAATTTTGCCCCTTATGTTTCGTTAAAAAACCGTCAATACTGAAAAGTAGATATAGACGAAAATATTAAGGTACGTTTCGTTTTTACTTTAATTTTAATTGGTGTTATTCATAACAAACATTTTATTTTTTAATTATTTTTTTTACGTAGTGAAGCTGAAATCTTTGTGGAGCAAAAGGTACGGTCAGAGTTGAGGTACGATTATGGTACGGTCGGATCATGAATAGTACGAAAACCGTACTAAAAAGTACGTTCTGGCAATACTGAGCCTTTCGTCCACCAATATTTCTCTTTTTGGCCACCATGTGCGCTGCGATAGATATCGTTGACAAAGATTTGATCATATTTCTTTGATAAAATATGAGATTTTGTTCAATTTCACTACATAAAATATTTGATAATATTTTCTTAGTATTATCTAGGGATATTTTCTTCTTTTTTGGTGCATTTTGATAATCAATGTGTGGATGTTCGTCAGTTGACGCGATCAAGGTTTGAATTTACAACTATGTATTGCAGTTTTTATAATCAATAAGAAGATTATCATATAATACTGGATTATGTTGATATTAATATATTAACTGGAACTGTCAGTGATAACTTGGTAGTCACCATTTTGATTTATCAGTCAAAAAACATTTGAAAAATATAAGAGACTGTCATTAACTATGATCATAGAAATATTATGAAGGTAAATATTATAAAAGTTGACTTATTACACTGTCATATTTCTTTGATCAAAGAAATTTTATCACATTTCTTTGATAGTGTAATAGCCGCCTAAGTCAGGCGAATTACACCGTACTCGTGCTCGATAATCTTTCGAGCCACAGTATGATTATTTAGTGTCGCCATCAGTGACGGCATCCGAGTTATGAGATGATTATTTAGTGCAAAGGGTTAATCAAAATTTATTGTAAAATTTCAATCATCAGTTTATGAAAATATTACTAACAATAAGAATAAAACTAATGAAACGATTTAAAAATGTTGAGTATCACTGCTCTAGTTCACACAAGCAGGGAGAACAGCGCATGCGCGGAACGTAGCCGTAGCCATTATTGTATGTTTGTTTATGTTCTCTTAAGCGAAATTGTATTGTAATTTTACTGTGTTGAAATGTTTCAAGTAAAGCAGGAATATATAAAACAAGAAATAGAAGACATCGATTGTCTTCAGGACATTGAAACATACGATGAATTTTCTAAATACTACAAACAAGAATCTGAGGTAAGAATTCAATTACATATTAGTAAATACAGGTTAGGTTGAATATAGTATGTTTGACAGATGCTCAAATGAAAACCAGAGGTTCCTAAACAATGTTTTTATAAACTGTAATATTATTAACGTTACATATTTAAGTATGTATTGAAATTAAACTTCTTTAAAGTGTTTTGAGACTAAAACGAAAATATTAAAATTCAAAACTTTGACCAGTATCGTCTGAATTGTTTTCGAGAAAAAATTTAAAACAAAAAGTAAAATTGTTCAGGAACGAAAGGCTATAAGTATTGAAAATAAATTTCGGTTAAATATCGTTTTAGTGCTCCAAATTATTTCATTTTAAATCTGTTTTATTTTAATATCTAGCCTATAATCTACGGATATTGAAAAAGAATTGCTTAAAGTTGTACACTTCTTTTATTTTTAATGTTAAATATCGGTATGGAGAACCATACATGACTTCCATGTTCTTTCTATTTTTTTAAATAATTTTTAAATATAAATGTTTTGAAAAATATTTTATTAATATAATCTACTACTATGAATATAAATTTCGTAATACATAAAAAACATATATACTTACGACGGTTACAGCTCTTTTTGCTATTTGTATATAAATATTAGTTTTCTAATGTCCAAAACATAATTCACATTCGTAGAAAAACTAATTTGACATTTTGATTTTAGTTGCATTTGTTTCCAAGGCAACATGAATTAATGACATATTAGTATTTAAAATTCAAATTTTAAGTGTGTTTTTCACCCCTTTAATGGCTGTTTAGGCACGTACAAATAATAAATGTCCCTTAGATTCACTTGAACTGCAAATGTACCAAATCTTATCAAAATTAGCGAAATAATACTCGCAATATTCACTTTTTAGACGAAAAACGTTACAAAATTTCGATTATTTCCAAAACCCCTAATCCGATTAGCACCAAAATCAATAGGTCTGGAGTACTCACTGAGACAAACAATTTCCCCAAAAATAATTCAGATCGGTGCATTTTTACAGTAGTTATCGTGAACGAAAGAAAATTCTACATCCGCACAGACACACGCACAGCCGCCATGCGGAAATTAACTTTTCTTTACGTTTTGAAGTTAGTACAATCAGAATTTGTCATTTTCTCGGATACGATTTTTCGATGGTATTACAATACTTCCATTTCCTTCGGAACATGGAAGTAAAAATAAATTGTTTTTGTTAATAAATAATAGTTTAAAACAAGATATATAAAATAATTTTAATTTTATTGAAACGACTTTCCGAACATCTTTTTAGCAACTGAGCTGTTTGCATTTTATCCATAGATAAAAACACATTTAGATATTATAACAAAACAGATTTTTTTTGTCTCAATCCGAAACGATCACATAGCTTCACTAATCTTCGATATTGCTAGGAGCAAAAAAAGGAAAATGTGTAGTTGTAAAATTTTCTTAAAATAACGCCTGGCTCTAGCTTACTTTGTAATTAAATAGATCTTGTTATTTAGCTCGTTCTTACAGATAAATACATCGCGCGCTCTGTCTCGTTTCCATTTCAGTAGTAGTTTTCACATTGCAACGCGTTTTACACCTTTCCTATTAGCAAATTATTCAGTGGTAATATCATTTCAACTTTATTTGTAAAACATTACATCAGATCCAATTTATAATTATGTATATTGACTAACAAATGATTTGTTTTCAGGAAGACTTGGTTATTAAAGAAGAAAATGTACCAGAAAATAAACACGAACAAGTAGAAAATGAAGATCTTATTATTACTACATATTGTAATAATGAAATAATTAACAACGAGTCCAGTTCAACTAAACAACGTTCTCATAGAACTAGTGTAAAATTAGAAAAACATAAATGTGATCAATGCGAGTATAGTTGTAAACGGAAACAAAATTTGTTACAACATAAATTAACACATACTAATGAAAGACCTTTTAAATGCGACCGATGTGAACATAGCTGTAAACAAAAAGCAAATTTATTAACACATCAATTAACACATACTGATGAAAGACCTTTTAAATGCGACATATGTGAATATAGCTGTAAACAACTAGCAAATTTATTACAACATAAATTAACACATACTAATGACAGACCTTTTAAATGCGACCAATGTGAATATAGCTGTAGGCAAAAAGCAAGTTTATTAAGACATAAATTAACACATACTCATGAAAGACCTTTTAAATGCGGTCGATGTAAATATAGCTGTAAACAAAAAGCTTATTTATTAACACATAAATTAAAACATACTAATGAAAGACCTTTTAAATGCGACATATGTGAATATAGCTGTAAACAAAAAGCAAGTTTATTAACACATAATTCAACACATACTGATGAAAGACCTTTTAAATGCGACAGATGCTATTGTAAATTTAAAACGAAAGCTCATTTATTAAGGCATAAATTAACACATTCTATAAAACGACGTTTTAAATGCGACAGTTGCCATTGTAAATTTAAAACGAAAGCTCATTTATTAAAGCATATCATCACATTGTAAAAAACGACCTTATAAAATGCGATCGATGTAAATATAGCTGTAAACAAATACGACATTTATGCCCGGTATTATAAAGAAATTACATGGGTGCAAATTCGCATAAATAATAATAACATTTTATATCTTATTAGAGGAACTCACGTTAAAATGTTAGCTAATTCTTGTTTTAATTTTAAATGTATTTAAAATTATAGGTACTTATTTAATTCGTCAGTTTGTACCATCGATTGAGGGGCACTGGTATATTATGGAAGTATTTGTACACTCGGCGTGCGCAGCTGACAAAATGTCTGTTTTGACATACAAGTTGTTCTTGTATTCTACTGATTGTGTGTTTTACTATCTGATAGTTCTCGGTACACTATTGTTTAATTGTGTAACGTAATCCAGAGTTTTGTTTATTAAATTTTAAAAATTGGACCTCAAGTGCGTAAAAATGTTTCAAGTGAAACAAGAGATAAAAGAAGAAATCGAGTGTCTAGAATATATTGAAGCTTTTGATGATTATGAAAGATATTTTAAACAAGAAGATATAAATAAAGAAATCGATCCTTTGAAAAATATTGAAACTTCTGACGAATTTGCAATTAATTATAAACAAGGACCCCAGGTAATGAAAAACATTGTTCATCTTAAGATGCAGTTTAGGTTTAAGCATATTATACAGTTATGTCCGGTATTATAAAGGAGCTAACAAATGAGATATCAAACTTATATGACAGTTCTTTTAGAGTTTGTTGAAGACTGACAAGTTTCGCGCACGCGTTGTAGGTAAATACCAACGGTATTAAAACAGTGGTGATATTATAATAATTTTTATTATTATAATATATAATCAGGGTGTCCACTTTCTGGAAAGTCAGGGAATTTCTTTAAAATTCTGAAAAGTCAGTGAAGAAAAAAAAAGTGTATAAAGGGCATACGGAGATAAGCATATGAAAATTGCCCCCGAAAGATATTGGATTGAAATTTTCAGGATATGTTGATACTATAAAAATACTAAGATCCTGAAAATTTCAACTCCGAACCTCAACTGGTTTTCGAAAAATAAAAAAAAAACGTGAAAATCAAAAAAAAAAAATTTCTTCGGATTGGATAAACCGATTTTGATGAAAAATTTATGTTTCAGAGGCCTATAGAAGCTTCTCAAAAAAAATAATTAAAGCAATATTTATTGGTATTAACCCTGGAAAAAAAATTATTTGATGTTTTTTTATTTTTTTTAACTATGATGCTTTTCGAACACAATTATGAAATAATTTTTTTTCAAAGCTCATGTACCTCTAGATAACATATAATTTATTCAGATTTTTCGAAGGGTTAGATCAAAGTTAAAAAAAAAAAAAAAATTACATTGAAAACCGAAAATGAAACAAAAAAATTTTTTTCCCCAACATTCTTCGATGGTTAAATTGATTAAAAGTAATAAATTTACAGAAAAAAATGATATTAAAAAGATTACGAATAGAAAATAATAATTAAGATGTGAATTTTTTAACAAAAAAAATGGTTTTCATTTTTTTAACTTTGATCTAACCCTTCGAAAAATCTGAATAAATTATATGTTATCTAGAAGAACATAAGTTTTGAAAAAAAAATTATTTCATAATTGTGTTCGAAAAGCATCATAGTTAAAAAAAATAAAAAAACATAAAATATTTTTTTTCCAGGGTTAATACCAAAAAATATTGCTTTATTTTATTTTTTGAGAAGCTTCTATAGGCCTCTGAAACATAATTTTTTTTATCAAAATCGGTTTATCCAATCCGAAGAAAAATTTTATTTTTTTATTTTTCGAAAACCAGTTGAGGTTCAGAGCTGAAATATTCAGGATCTTAGTATTTTTATAGTATCAACATATCCTGAAAATTTCAATCCAATATCTTTCGGGGGCAATTTTCATATGCTTATCCCCCTATGACCTTTAAGTTGACGAGCAAAAAAAAAGGTCTTCAAATTTTTTTGCACATTTACTTCTTACCCCTAAGCCTCTAGTGGTCAAGGAATTTTGAATATGTGGTCAGGGAAAAGTCAGGGAATTTTATTTTCAAAGAACAGTGGACACCCTGATAATAATCGATTTTTTGAAAATTTCACACTAGCCGTGTCCCTTAAAGCTTGGCCTGCCTTGGAACATATCTGATAGTCTCAATGTTTCTGAAGATTAAAAAAAAAATTTAACATCAAACGATCATTTTATTGTAGATCACTTTATAAAAACTACATGCACTTAAATTCAAGTTTGTGGTTACTAATATATCAATACATACTTATTCTTGAAGGTTCTATAATAAAAGTTTAAAATTGTCTAAAATCACTACTCAAACATAGCACGAAAATAAGTAATCATGCAAGTTGTAGTCTCTGCAGATAACTTGCTTCAACTGATGGGCCCATGGGCGCCGGGAGGGGGGTGCAAGGAGGTGCATTTGCATCCCCCTGGCAAAAAAAAAAAAAAAAATATTAAGAAATACAATTTTTAATTTAAAAATCAGGTCAGAATATTGTAGTGAGGACTTTTTTTCTTTTTTTTTGGTCGCGTCAAGTTCACTTTGTAATTTTATAAATTTAAATAAGGAAAAATAAAAACTGAAGACATTTTTTTTTTTTTTAGTCATTTTGCTAAATGGAATACAAGTTTATTATTATTACAAAATGATTATTTTTTTTATTTTTTAATATATAATTTAATTTTATATATCTAAATGCACCCCCCTGGAAAAACTTCTGCCGGCACCCATGTCTAATGGGGACTGGAAAAGGTCTGTCGATCCTTAAAGTACCGTTATATTGTGCATAAATTAATATTCTATTGAAACCTTATACATAGACAAAAATGTGTAACCTATGTGCTATTTTATTTTTAGGATTCCGAAGAAACCCGATTAATCTCACTTTGTCGTCCGTCCTTTTCACTCAAAGCTAAATAGCTCGTAAATTATATAAGCTAGAAACTTGAAATTTTTACTGAATATGTAAAATGACACCCTCTAGTAAAATATGTACAAATTTATTGAATAAATAATATTTCAGGGGGGCAATAAGGAGCTAAAGTTAGGTAAAAAAATACTTTTTTTTTATACCAAGGCATGTGGCACGTTAAAATGTATAACCAAACAAGCGGAATTTGACCCTTTTTCTATTTTTTTTAATCAAAAATGGAACTTGTAGGGGGTTTTAAAGCAAATCAAAAAAAAATTGTATACCATATATATATGTCAAAATGTACATCTCAATTAGTATAATTTGACCATATTTTTTAAATTATTTTTCTAACTTAAAAATCGAGCCTGTAGGGGGCTAAAAGCAGTATTTTATTTTTAATTAGTAGAACTTTTTTATATTTTTTTCTAACTTAAAAATGCACCTGTAAGTGGTTCCAAACAGTCCACGTAGTACGTACATACTTCGGAACCCTTATGGCATACACTCGTGTATGTTTTGCCCGAATTATTTGATTTAATGCCAACTTTGAAGGTCTCTTGCCCCAGTGTACGCCGCACCGGGCCTCTTTTAGCCCCAGGGTTAGAGTCCTGTCAGTTCCTTGGGGGCCATGGACATGGGCGTAGCCAGGATTTTGTTCAGGGGGGGGGGGGGGGCAAAATTTTTTTTTTTTAAACCGATTGGTCGGCGTGTTTTGCCTAGGACCCCGGGGTAATGAGAAAGGGGTGAGCAAAAAAAGCTCTCACATTATTATGGTAACCTTACCTAAAAAGTTTTATAAAAAATTTGTTTAATAAAAATATTTTCAATGGGCCTCAAATTTTTGGCGTCTAGAGCCTCGAAATGTGAAACATGGAACTTTGGCTCGTGAAAATCCGTGATTTTCATTAACTTTTCAATTTTGTTTTATAATTTTTTGGTGTTGCGATATTCGAGTTTGAATGAAAAAAGTACCAAAAAGTTTTAAACGACCATAAAAGGTCTAACATTTTTTAAATACTACTAGACAATAGGCGATTATTTAAGCTTTAATATTCTTTTTTTTTCTGTGCGACCAACATTAGGCCTTTTATGGTCGTTTAAACCTTTTTGGAACTTTTTTCATTCAAACTCGAATATCGCGACACCAAAAAATTATAAAACAAATTTGAAAAAGCGTTTTAAAGCTGAAAAAATTTCCTACAAAAAACGGTTATTTTGAAATTTTAGGAAAAAAATTTAACATCCCCGTGGGCATCTTTCAAAATTGTAAAAAATCAATTTTTTTATTTTTTATTAAACCGCGATTTGGTCACAAAAATAAGTTTAATAACACAAAAATACCCCTAAATTCGAAAAGATGATAAAATTTCCTTCAATTTTCATATCCTATAAGTAAAAAACGGATCATATTTGACCTATCGGCATTACTTTGAAAATGAGCAATTTTTTCGAAAAATAAAAGTGGTCCTTTAATTTTTTCCGTGAGTATACATGTATAGTTGAAATATCAAAAAAACTTATTTTTTTTGTATAAAAAGGATAAAAAGGCAATGACATGAATAGTTTACCCGCTATAACAAGAGATTGCAATAAAAAAAACAATGATATTTAAATTTTCGAATCTAAAAATGTTAATATTTAGCCAATGAACTGATTCATTTGTTACTCTTAGTTCACGAGCTAGGGGGAGGGGCAAGCGTCCCCCTTTGCCCATGCTTTTGTGGGTAGTTATTTTAACACAAAACACAGTTTTCACTGTTGCCAACACTGCGACCTTTGCCTTTAGGTGTTTTTATTTTATTTTTAATTTTGCCTGATATTTTAGTTTACATTTAAAAATAAAAGATTGTGATTAAAAAAAACTTTGATATTTGATTTTCTGGATCCAAAATATAAATTTACGTTCAAAAATCCAATGGACATCATAGAAGTCTAGAAATATCCTGTTTGGACAATAATACTGATTTACTTATTACTTTTTGTCGACAAGCTAGGGGGGGGCAAGCGCCTCCCCCCCCCTGCCCACCCTGGCTACGCCTATGGCCATGGATAATCTACATTGCATTGAATTATCAAATATTATTTTGCAGGAAGACCTGGAAGTCAATGAAGACAATCTGACAGACACCGACATTCAAAATGAGCAACCAGAAAATCAAGATATTAGTGAAAAAACAAGACTCTTAACTAATGTTAAGTCTTTATTTTCAAGTGATTTAAATAAACATAAATTAACACATTCTAATAAACGACCTTTTTAATGCGAGCTATGTGATTATAGTTGTACAAACAAAAGTAATTTGAATAGACATAAATTAATACATTCTAATGAACGACCTTTTAAATGCGACCAGTGTGAAAATAGTTACAGACTAAAAATTCAATTGAATACACATAAATTAACACATTCTAACGACCGACCTTTTAAATGCAACCGTTGTGAAAATAGTTTCAGTCTAAAAAATAATTTGAAAACACATAAATTAACACATTCTAATTACCGACCTTTTAAATGCGACCAGTGTGAATACAGATGTACACATAAAGGTAATTTGAATAGACATAAATTAACACATTCTAATGAACGACCTTTTAAATGCGACCAATGTGAAAATAGTTTCAGATTAAAAATTCATTTGAAAAAACATACATTTACACATTCTAACGACCGACCTTTTAAATGCGACCATTGTGAATATAGTTGCAGACATAAAAAACATTTGAATACACATAAATTAACACATTCAAATGACAACTCGCCGCAGGGCCAACTTGCAGCGAGTTCATGTCAAAAACCCTTTTCTCTGCACCCCCTTTAAAAGCCACTTTCTTAGGTAGGTATATATTAGATCTTTATTGGGGAGCTCCTTCCCCTAAAACGCCATTAGTTACGTAGGAATATTTTAATAGATCATGCCCCCTTTAACGCAATTAGTTACTTTGAATATACACCTTCACTACATAAGAAATATTTAGATCTAATGTGGGGAACTCTGACCCCTGCACTCACTTTTAGGGCAGGGACGTATTTATGAATTTTACGCCCTGGGCGAATATGGTCGGTCGCCCCAGTATATTTTTTTGAATACCAAAAAGTTAGTATAAACAAAAGTTTAGCAATGAGTGAGTCAGGATAAATTATTATTTGAGAATAAGGATTATTAGAAATAGGATAGTTCGCGGAATTATTTTGCCGAGAGCAAATTTTGTCTGTGTTGAAGTATAGTTCTGGCTGTGGAGGCTAAAACAGGTTATTTTAAGGTACAATTTTGATACTCACAGGATTTATTACAAAAGTAGTTTACAATAATATCCTAAATTTGATCTGATTTTGGTTGTCTGCGTCATGAGTAAACCATGGTTCAGTTACAAAATTCTTCATATTTTCTGACTTTTGTTAAATACCGGTCTAAATAAGTATTATATAAAAAAAGTTTCAAATAAAAGTTGTTCGTTATAAAATTCTCTACAACCTCGATTTTGAAAAAAATAATTATGTATATTAAAACATAAACAAACAAATAATTTTTTCATTCGATATTTTACGATCGAAAAGTCGAATTGAGATTAAAAAATACGATATTTTCGTTGCGTTCGAAATTTTAGGGAATAACTTACAGTTAGTTATTAATTATATAAAGTCGAGTGAACACGAGAGTACGGGACCAGTACCTACTTACACACATACGCAGCTCAATTTTCTAAATATTAATTCGTAACATTTTCTTTGGAACTCCAAACAAGGATTTTTATAATATTGAATCTGTAATTTCTTACAAACCTAGTTATAAGAATGTATAAAGTGACCAGACGTCCCGGATTTGAGTGGCCTGTCCTGCATCACAAAGTGTCCCGGAAAGCGTCCTGGATTAGACATGTGAAGACCTTTTTTTTTTTTTTTAGTGTATTGTTTATGTAGAAAATAATTAAGAATTGAATTTCAATTTGAGGACTAAATAAAAAAAAAGGTCTTTAGATTTTATTCAAACTGTAAAATGTTAATTTTTTTTTATCTATAATACAAAAACTATATTATTTAAATTTTTATAAAAAATTATTTTTATAAAATTTTTTTATTTTTGTTAAATATTTTTCCCTATGTGTATGTGGGGGGAGGTGTCCCGCATCAGGGTTTTAGAATTCTGGTCACTTTAAGAATGTATGTAGTTATAAGTGATATTATAGCAGATACAAAATTTGTATAAAAATAATTACACCAATAAATATTTATATAATTTATTTTTATTTAATTTTTTCACAACTAGATTAATGAATAAAGTAAGTATTGAATTAATTTACTCGATCCAAGGGGAGGAGTGCCCCGCCTTCAGACTATTGTCGCTCTTTGGATGGTATAATATTGTAATAAATAAAATAAAAATATTGTCATGTCCCTTATCCTGCACCTGATTTTTTTTCAAGAATAATATATATTAATATTTAGTATAAAACAAAGGCAATGATATAAAAATGTTGAGTATCACTGCTCTAGTTCACATTAGCAGCCAGAGAAACTGAGGGCAGCGCATGCGCGAAATAAGTAGCTATTAATTGTACGCATTCTATATTATGATCATAATTATTATGCCGTGTTCAGACCGAAAAAACAAAACAGCAACATCGTGTCTTTTTGACAAAAGTGCAATAAACCCTATGCATTTTTAAATACGACGTGTTTTCAAACACCGTGTTGCTGTTTTGTTTTCTTTGGTGTGAACACCGCATTAAACATACATAGGTAGTTTTTTAATACATGATCGTATCATATTATATTTATATTAATCGATTGATATAAGATTGTACGTTTGTTTATGTTCTGTGTGCTATTATAATTATAAGTAAATTTGTATTGTAATATTACTGTGTTGAAATGTTTCACGTTAAACAGGAATTTATAAAGGAAGAAATAGAAGACATCGATTGTCTTGAGGATATTGAAACATATGATGACTATTCTAAACACTACAAGCAGGAATATGAGGTAAAAAAATACAAAGTTAATTTTGAATCATATATTAGTAAATACAGATTAGGTTTCATAATTATGGTATGTTTGACAGATGCTTAGATAGAAAACAGTGGTTCCTAAACAATAAAATGGTTTAATAAACTGAAATATAATTACATATTTGCATTTTTTTTTAATTAAACTTTTTTAAGATGTTTCGGGACTAAAACAAAAATATTAGAATTAAAAACTTCGAAAAAAATAAAGAAAAACAAAAAGTTAATTTTTCGCTTATAATTTGAAACGAAGTGTAATTTAAGAATAAGTTTCAAAGAAAAGTTATAGTTACTAATATTTTACATAAATAAATAATTTGGGCAAGACATACACGAGTATATGCTATAAGGGTTCCGAAGTTCTACTAATTGATATCTACATTTTGACACCCCACTTGCCTAGATATCAAAATAAAAAATTCTATGACGCCCCTCCGTATTATTCCAAATTTTAAAATTATATTGTTGGCTCTAGTATTTGTCGTTGGTAGTCCCACCAAAGCCTCTTTACCAAATTTTTTTCAGATCTTTTGAGCCAGTAGTTACAAAGATAGAGGTGGTGGGGACAATTAAATAGTACTTTTAGCTCCCTACGGGCACCATTTTTGAGTTAGAAATAAAATAAAAATTAAGGTCATATTCCTCTAATTGAGATGTATATTTTGACATCCCACACGTCTTGGTATACAATTTTTTTAATTTTTTTTTATTTGCTTTGAAGCCCCCTGCAGGCACCATTTTTGATTTAAAAAAAAATAGAAAAAGGGTCAAATTTCGCTTGTTTGGTTATACATTTTAACGTGACACATGCCTTGGTATAAATTTTTTTTTACCTAACTATAGCTCCTTAATTCCTCCTTTAAAAATTATTTTTTTCAATATATTTGTACATCTGTTACTAGAGGGCGTCATTTTACATGTTCAGTAAAAATTTTAAGTTTCTAGCTTATATAGTTTAGCTTTGAGTGAAAAGAACGAACGGACGGACGAAACCTTAAAAAGTACCCAACCATTTTTCCTGTATTCCTAATGTTATAGGAAAAGGGTAAAACACGTTACAATGCTCGGCTTGTTATAGAAGTGAAATTGAGACAATAGGGGGGGGGGGGGGGGGGGTAAACTTCATTAATAAATATGTGTAAAAATATGTAGCATTAATAAAACAATTGAGTTTAAAAAAGTTATTTGTATGTTCTTTTTAGCATTATCAATTTATTACTATATTGAGTTACGTATTTCAGGAAGACTTGATTGTTAAAGAAGAAAACGTACCAGAAACTAAAAGCCAACAACAAGAAAACGAAGATCCCTTAAAAACAAATTGTGACAGTAAAATAATGGTCGGTTTTCAGGAAGACTTGGTTATTAAAGAAGAATATGTACCAGAAATTAAAAACGAAGTAGAAAATGAAGATCTTATTATTACTACATATTGTAATAATGAAATAATTAACAACGAGTCCAGTTTAACTAAACAACGTTCTCATAAAACTAGTGTAAAAATAGAAAAACATAAATGTGATCAATGCAACTATAGTAGTAAACATAAACAAAATTTGTTGACTCATAAATTAACACATACTAATGAAAGACCTTTTAAATGCGACCAATGTGAATATAGCTGTAAACAAAAATCAAATTTAGTAATACATAAACAAACCCATTCTAAAGAAAGGCTTTTTAAATGTGACAGTTGCGATTATAAATTTAAAACTAAAGTTTATTTAGCAAAGCATAAATTAACACATACTAATGAAAGACCTTTAAAATGTGACCGATGTGAATTTAGCTGTAGACAAAAAGCAAATTTATCAACTCATAAATTAACACATACGAATGTAAAACCCTTTAAATGCGACATATGTGAATATAGCTGTATACAGAAAGTAAATTTATCAACACATAAATTAACACATACTAATGAAAGACCTTTTAAATGTGACCGATGTGAATATAGCTGTAGACAAAAAGTAAATTTATCAACTCATAAATTAACACATATTAATGAAAAACCTTTAAAATGCGACCAATGTAAATATAGTTGTAGACATAAATTTTCCTTAGTAAGACATAAATTATTAACACATACTAATTAAGGACTTTTTAAAGGGAGGCATCAGTAGGCGTTTGCAAAATTATTTTTTGCGAATGTTTTGAAATCGCGTGGTCATTTTCGTATTTTTCGTAATTGTAGATCTTGTAGATTAGATATTATAATTTATAACTGTATAATACATATTATAACATATACCGTAAAGTGCGCCAACTTTGTGCCAGTGACCCAACTATGTGCCACTGCTGATTTCGGACAGAAAGCTTTCTAGCGGAATCGGTTGTTGTTATAAAGCTTCCAAAAAAATACTCAGAACAGCTCTGACATGCGAGAAGTGAATTTCCACATTTCCAACCTTATCATTCTTATCATGTGATTTCGAAAAATATTAAGGTGATAGTGTTGTTTTTCCAGTTATCCAAATCTTCGGGAAAGTCTCCTCTGGAATACATATTTCGGATTTATTTTGATTCGTTGAGAGTTCATGATTCTATTCCTATACTATTAAAGGTGAAATAGCCGAATCGGCGATTTCTCAAGTTGTTGTATTTACTTGTGGTACCAACGTTTTCAAAAAATGAGAGAAACGTGTGACAACTATGTGCCATTTGTTCCCATCACTGAATCCGTATTATTTCAATAGTTTTCGTGGTTTTCGTTATTTTTCCCGGACTAAGGTATTGGCACCAGTCTTGAACACATTAAGAGCAATGTATACTGTTTTTTAATAATTATTTTTTTTAAATAAAAATTGTATGAAAATGTATATGCTAAACAACGACAGTTTTGATATTAACGAACCTACTAATTAAACTAAAATTTAATCTTAAATATTTAGGTCAGGCACGTATTAGGGATAATTTATAGTCAATATTTTCGATTAAAAATTATATGAAAATGAATATGATTTTTATTCATTATACAAAATTATAAATATCTCGGTTCTTATGCGAGATAGGGGGTTGTTTTTTTTGTAATTTAATTTTTTTTTGCTTTATATATTTTTAATAACATCATTTGTAAATTTTCGTTAATACGGGCCTGTCCAAATTACTTAATATTATAATTTAGTTTAATTATATCAATTATACAACTTTCTTGAATTTTACATTAATTAGGTACGTTGTAAGACAGTTAAATGTATACAGATTAATAAAATGTTGATGTTCAAGTGAATTTTTTTATTTCCCAATAACTTGGGAAAAATAATTAAAACTTTTTTTTATACATTACATACTCTTTTCAATCGTGAATAACTGGAGTGTGACAACTTTGAGCCAGGACATGTTTAACACGCATTTTAGATGAGAAAAGATGATGGCACATAGTTGGTGCACTTATAAATTTTATGTCACTCGAAAAAAATTCTCCCTCCCTTCTCATGCTACCTGGATTTTTTTCAGCAACAGGATTATATTTCTGAGATGTGTAGTTATGTTGGGTAAAATGCCCATCCCGTTATCTCAATAAATAAGGAAGATATGCTTAAAAACCTCAAAAAGTGGCACAAAGTTGGCGCATTTTACGGTACTACCCTCATCATTGTAATATTACGTTAATAAACTATTAGTTAAGTTATTTTAAAGAGTTTTGTATTTTGGTTATGTTTCCCCTACTCTGCTTTAACCAGTAGTTTATAATCTCGACAACCTGACTTAACCTTATTTGATTGGTTTTGTACACTGATCTGGTATTATATAACTGGATAGTGGATGCCTATGGAATTACTACTAAAACCGGATGGCTAAATTTTATATTTTTTCTAACAGTATCGTTTCCATTTGCGCATGCGCGAGACGCAACACTGAACTAAATTTTGATATAATATAGAGGTATGTGACGTGCTTCTATAGTTTCTTTATTCAATTGTTATTCAGATTTGACAGTTAATTAATATGCATTTATGGCTGTTTATTCAATTATGATTTGATAATTAAAATAAATTACAGGTATTCGCGTGTTAAATAAGTGTATTGTAGTTGATATACGATCGTACTTGTATGTATTTATTTATATACACTTATCCAAAAAATTAAAGGAACAAACAATTTAAACTTTTTTAAAGTGTTTTTTGAAGAGCTGTATCTCTGAAAAATGGTCGTATACAAATAAAACAATAAGCATTTTAAAGCTTCAAGTTTCTAGTTTTGAGATTTTATAGCGTATTTTTTTTTTTTGAGTTACGGTTATCGTGTAATCATAAGAAATAGTGGGACACAAAAATTTTCCTTATTTTTTTATTTTTTTTAAGGGTTCGCGGGCTCGGGAAATTTTTTTTCAGTTAAACCAATACATTGGTCAGTTAACTTGTTTATTCAGCTTTAATTTGTTTTTTTTTATGCGCATGTAAACGTATTTTGTTTATTTTCTCCTCATTAACATCTTTTTCAAAAATCAGACACGGGTTCATGGTTGTCAATTTAAAAAATTAAATAAATCTAATATCGATTTTTGTTTTGATAGTTTTTTACATCAAAACATTTTTTTTTTTCATTTTTTTTTATCTGAAATTTGAACCTTACATTATATTGCCCAAGGAATATAACAAAAAAAAATTGAAGCGTTTTGAAAAATTGGGGGCCCCTTGTTATCCCATTTATAAACTTATTCAAAAAAGGCCCACTAGTTGGTATTTTAAATCCCCAATGAATATATATACCAAATTTCAAGGTTCTAAGTTAAGTTTTTTGGTCGCGAAAATGATTGTGAATCAGTCAGTCGGTGAGGGCAGTTGTCTATATATAGTAGATAAATAAAGAAATATATGTTGTTAATTCTTTTTCAGATATTTTGAAAAGTAAGTATATCAAGTTTAACATGGATTATTGCAGTTATTATACACTCATCATATCAGTCTGTTTACAACTCACGGACCCCTTTCACACAACTTCTGAACTCCCGGTTGAGAAACACTGGTTTAATATCGTCGCCATGTTAGTGGAGCTAGTCACATTGGCAACTGAGTCACATGTTTCTAATAAAAACAATCGAGTACGATTTTAAACTAAACTCATCAAAAAAATTAAAGAATAATTTTTAAAAAGCAAATTTTTTACGAATTTTCAAACAGTTATATCTCAACGAAAAAGGATTGGATTTGCATGATCTAAAAACCATTCGTAAGCTTGTACTTTCTAATTTTTGAACCAAGAGCTCAATAATTTTTATCATCTCCTGCCGCTCTGTGGGAAGGGTTAAAAGAGTTCGAAAAATTATCCCTTAAGTTTTTATAAACTTTGAAATCGTAAAATTTTTGCAAACTTTTTTTACGAGAAACTTAATACAAGCGTTCGAAAGCTTGTTCTTTTCTCTTAAAAATGTGTTTTTTTTTTCATCCTCGTACGATTTTTTTTGACCGCGTTATCCACTATCAAAGTAAAATAACACTTTTGACTTTAAACTCCTGTATATCCTGAAATAATGATCGTACAATAATTAACTTGATATCATTAAAAAGCTGAACGTGTTCTCTTTTAAATGATTACATACGATTTTGTAAATAAAAATTTATTCCTCCCATGATTTTCGTTTTTAAAACACGTAAAAAACGGTATTTTCTCATTTTTTAGTTATCTGGCCGCCATTTTGTCAAAAATGGCGAAACCTTAAATGTAAAAGTGTTTTACTTTAGTTAATAGTGTCCCAAAAATGTATCTAAAATTGCAAGTTCCTGCGATTTTTATTTCTTCATGTTCACAGTTGTCAAATTTTTTATTTAACTAAAATATATTTTTTCCATCTTTTTTAGCGTTGACCAACAATAAGAAATGGAATTTTTTTAAATTACCATATTTCCGCGAAAAATGATTCAATTCTAATAAGCCAGGACTTTTTTTGAAGCTGATACTTTCTAGTTTTTGAATAATAAACTAAATTTTTTTATCGTACCCCACTATTCCGTGCCAAGCGTTCAAAGAAAATGATTTATGGACTCTAAGATGGTTTGTATAGAACAAAAACAATTTTGAAAAATGTCTCGATGACATTTAATAATTTTTTAAGCAAAAAAAAATAGCGGTATTAAAATGCTAATTTTACGCAGTAACAATAGACTAGTGATGTAACGAATATTCGCATTCGCATTCGCGAATATTCGCACATTTTTTAACATTCGCATTCGCAAGAAAATGTGCGAATATTACATCTTTTTGTAATAAAAAAAATATATTTTTATCTATTATATTAAATAATTATTTTTTAGAACTTAATAACAGTCAACATTTATTTTTGCATACCTATTTTTTAAATACTTACTGAAAAAACTAGAATATGTCTAGTGACTTTTTTTTATATTTTAAACAAATTCTTAAAGAATAAAAAAAACATTTCTCAACAAATTAAATTATTCAGAACACAAAATATAAATATTCTTTTTAAGTATCTATTTTAATATAAACAAAATTATTTTAAACAAATTCTTAAAAAATTAAAAAAACAACAAGTCAATATTCGCATTCGCATTCGCGAATGTTTAAAATCATACATTCGTTACATCACTACAATATATAGACTCAATATTGGAAAAATCTGCGAATGAAAAAAAATTGAGTACAATGTTAAAATCGGCAATAATAACAAATAAATGATAAGCGGAATTCAGAAACGCGAGAATAGAACCCTTCAAAATGTTTTTATCAAATTTCTCAGTAAAAAATTTCGTGTGGAGTATGATAAATTTTGAGAATGTCTGTAGAGTGCAAATAAATTTTTTACTGAGAAATTTGATAAAAACATTTTGAAGGGTTCTATTCTCGCGTTTCTGAATTCATTTATTTGTTGATATTGCCGATTTTAACATTGTACTCAATTTTTTACATTCAGATTTTTCCAATATTGAGTCTATTGTTACTGCGTAAAAATAACATTTTAATACCGCTAATTTTTTTTGCTTAAAAAATTATTAAATGTCATCGAGACATTTTCAAAATTGTTTTTGTTCTACACTCACGGAAAAAATTAAAGGACCACTTTTATTTTTCGAAAAAATTGCTCATTTTCAAAGTAATGCCGATAGGTCAAATATGATCCATTTTTTACTTATAGGATATGAAAATTGAAGGAAATTTTATCATCTTTTCGAATTTAGGGGTATATTTGTTTTATTAAACTTATTATTGTGACCAAATCGCGGTTTAATAAAAAATAAAAAAAATTCTTTTTTTTTGCAATTTTGAAAGATACCCACGGGGATGTTAAATTTTTTTTCTAAAATTTCAAGATAACCATTTTGTAGGAAATTTGTTCAGCTTTAAAACGCTTTTTCAAATTTGTTTTATAATTTTTTGGTGTTACGATATTCGAGTTTGAATGAAAAAAGTACCAAAAAGTTTTAAACAACCATAAAGGGCCTAATGTGAGTCGCACAGAAAATAAAAAAAAGAATATTAAAGCTTAAATAATCACCTATTGTCTAATAGCATTTATAAAATGTTTAATTTTAACTTAACCCTTCAAATACGAAAAACAAAACAGTGTTCGAATTTAAATAATCCTGTAAAAATAACCTTTTTTTAATCATAGATCTAATGTTTAAAATGTATCCAGAAATTAAGTTCTATCAAAGAATATGAAAATTAGACTTATTACCTTCTATGTGAACAAAGGTTCCAGTAAAAATCTTTTAATTTGGCTGAGAAATTGCATCTTGAATTTTTTGTATACGTTTAGGATTTGACCGTACTTTTTATAACAAGTTTTTCTTTGGGATTTTTTTTTTGAAAAACAATCAATTTTTGAGAAAAATTGTAGGAAGGAAAAAGTTTTTCTTTCTTATTAAAGAATATTCATAATTTTTTTCAGATGTTTTATATCAATATTATGGGATTAAATTTATTTTTAATAGGGTACTTTTTCATTCAAACTTGAATATCTTGTCATAAAAAAATGTGACAATCATTTTTTAAAAAGCATTTTGAAGCTGAGAAAATTTACTAAATGATGAATATCATGGAATTTTGAAAAAAAAATAATCATACATCCCCGTGTGAAACTTCCATAATTACAAAAAATTTCAATTTTTAATTTCAGTCATCTGCGTGTGGTCATGAAAAAACGTTCAACAACATATTAAAGACTCTTGATTTCGACAGTTAAATTAATTTTCATTGAATTTTCACCGCTTATTCGTTCAAAGTAACTGAATTTTTTTGGTCCACACGTAGTTGACTAAAAAAATTAATTATTTATTTGCAGTTATAGAAATTTCACACGAGGATGTATGATTATTTTTTTTTTCAAAATTCCATGATATTCATCATTTAGTAAATTTTCTCAGCTTCAAAATGCTTTTTAAAAAATGATTGTCACATTTTTTTATGACAAGATATTCAAGTTTGAATGAAAAAGTACCCTATTAAAAATAAATTTAATCCCATAATATTGATATAAAACATCTGAAAAAAATTATGAATATTCTTTAACAAGAAAGAAAAACTTTTTCCTTCTTACAATTTTTCTCAAAAATTGATTGTTTTTCGAAAAAAAAAATCCCAAAGAAAAACTTGTTATAAAAAGTACGGTCAAATCCTAAACGTATACAAAAAATTCAAAATGCAATTTCTCAGCCAAATTAAAAGATTTTTACTGGAACCTTTGTTCACATAGAAGGTAATAAGTCTAATTTTCATATTCTTTGATAGAACTTAATTTCTGGATACATTTTAAACATTAGATCTATGATTAAAAAAAGGTTATTTTTACAGGATTATTTAAATTCGAACACTGTTTTGTTTTTCGTATTTGAAGGGTTAAGTTAAAATTAAACATTTTATAAATGCTACTAGACAATAGGTGATTATTTAAGCTTTAATATTCTTTTTTTTCTTTTCTGTGCGACTAACATTAGGCTCTTTATGGTCGTTTAAAACTTTTTGGTACTTTTTTCATTCAAACTCGAATATCGTAACACCAAAAAATTATAAAACAAATTTGAAAAAGCGTATAAAAGCTGAACAAATTTCCTACAAAATGGTTATCTTGAAATTTTAGAAAAAAAATTTAACATCCCCGTGGGCATCTTTCAAAATTGCAAAAAAAAATCAATTTTTTTATTTTTTATTAAACCGCGATTTGGTCACAATAATAAGTTTAATAAAACAAATATACCCCTAAATCCGAAAAGATGATAAAATTTCCTTCAATTTTCATATCTTATAAGTAAAAAATGGATCATATTTGACCTATCGGCATTACTTTGAAAATGAGCAATTTTTTCGAAAAATAAAAGTGGTCCTTTAATTTTTTCCGTGAGTGTATACAAACCATCTTAGAATCCATAAATCATTTTCTTTGAACGCTTGGCACGGAATAGTGGGGTACGATCAAAAAATATTGTTTATTATTCAAAAACTAGAAAGTATCAGCTTCAAAAAAAGTACTGGCTTATTAGAATTGAATCATTTTTCGCGGAAATATGGTAATTTAAAAAAATTCCATTTCTTATTGTTGTTCAACGCTAAAAAAGATGGAAAAAAAAAATTTTAGTTAAATAAAAAAATTGACAGCTGTAAACATGAAGAAATAAAAATCGCAGGAACTTGCAATTTTAGATAACTTTTTAGGACACTATTAATTCAGATAAAACACTTTTACATTTAAGGTTTCGCCATTTTTGACAAAATAGCGGCCAGATAACTAAAAAATGAGAAAATACCGTTTTTTTACGTGTTTTAAAAACGAAAATCATGGGAGGAATAAATTGCTATTTACAAAATCGTATGTAATCATTTTAAAGATAACACGTTCAGCTTTCTAATGATATCAGTCAATTAAAAACTGTTTAAAAATTCGTAAAAAATTTGCTTTTTAAAAATTATCCTTTATTTTTTTGATGAGTTTATGTTTCTGCAGTTCTAATATTGAAATTAGCAGATAATTAGCAGCTAATTTGTTCAATGCCGTCAATCACTAAAGTATAATTATTATTATTTATTGTTATAAGAAATTGCAATCATTAGCTTAGAAATAAATCGATCAGATAAAATAAAATGAAATGATTAAAAATGTTGAGTATCACTGCTGTAGTTCACACATACAACTAACCATCGTAGCTGCCATCACAGCGCCCCGTAAGCAATCCAAAATCTATCGTCGTGTGAGGCTAGCTTTACAGTTTCCGCGCATGCGCATTCTCTACGTTCTGTAGCTGTATGTGTGAACTAGAGCAGTGATACTTAACATAACATAACATTTTAATAATTTCATTTTATTTTATCTGAATGATTTATTTCTAAGCTGATGATTAGTACCAAGTATAATATTGCAGTTGGTACTAATTTATTTAATTTTCTGTGGTACTAACGGCTAGCGTGTGATGTTTGACAAATTATACACAATATATTGTAAGATTGGACCTAAGTGTATAAAAAATTTTCACGTGAAGCAAGAATTTTTAATTTTGTAATATTAAAATTGTAATCCATTTAACATGACTAAAAAAAAAGGACCTGAATTTTGAATTAAAAATTGTATTTCTTAATTTTTTTGTTTTTTCATTTTTGCCAGGGGGGTGCAAGTGCACCTCCTTGCACCCCCCCCTCCCGGCGCCCATGACATATACCATTAATAAAGTACTAAATTATGAACATATTACTGTATTATTATTCCATTTATCACTTATATTAAAGGAATAACTATTGTTTCTTTCGAGTTTTTTTCTTAAATGGCCAATAATTATACCCTTCCCCCAACGTCCTGAATCTTTACCAAAAAATATATTTTTTGCTGTAAATTAATTATCACTAACTTAACAATAAGATTTTAGTGCTACCGTTTGCCAAAGAATTGAAAATTTTTACTTTTTTATGGCGACAATCGATTATATAAGTCTTTGGGAACATTTACTAACAGTTTTACAAAACAAAAACTTTTATTGTTAATCAAAGACAAGCATAATTCCATTATTAACAATTTAATAAAACAAAAACAATTGAAAATATCATGTCCTAATTTTCAGTGAATGTTCTGTACTACAGAATGTTTATTTTCCAGGGGTATCAACTTAAAAAACTTTAAACTTTATTAGTTGTTACAGCTGATTAAAAGTGTGTTTTCATCAATTTTTTTCAATGTAGCGGATATAAAAATGATTTTTTTTCAAAATGGAGGTTGTAGGGTATTTTATAGCGAATAACTTATTTGAAACTTTTTTTTGTATATTACTTATTTAGACCGTTATTTAGCAAAAATCAGAATTTTGCAATTGAACTATGGTTAACCTCTGTCGCGAACAACCAAAATTGGAGCAAACATAGGGTACCATTCAAAATCACAATTGTAACATATCCTGTAAGTAGCAAAATTGTACCTAAAAATTCCTATTTTAAGTACTTTTTGCATAGAAAGTCTGGAATATATCTAAAACATTTTTTTATTCGTACCATTTGAAAATTTTCCGATTAAGTAATTACGTTCAAAACAATTGATTTGATAGAGAATATTATTATCTTTAATTCATGTCCCATTTATTTTATTCTATCTTTTATTAGTTAGTGATGATTTTTTAAATAAAATTAGAATGACGTACTGTTCACTCTCAGTATAACCATATATTAAACACACTAGTTTTACGTATAAGAAAGTTCCGTGGCTCCCATGGCAGATATTTTTTTAAAGTTGTTTTTAATGATCAACTTTAATTGTCAACGTTTATTGCTTTGGATTTTAAATATTAATCAATAGTTTTTATTTTAATAACTAGTGCAGTAAATCGTTAATATAATTACAATATCACGATATCATCATTAATATATTTTAATTGAAAAGACACTGTCGGTTGTTGACCAATTCAATAGACTGTTGAGAAACGCTGGTATGTAACAGTTTAGCAGATGTCCGCCATTAAAATAACTCTAGGTGTAATTGCTATATTCGTTGTATTATTCTGATTAATATTGTGCGATAGTTCTCACTGAATCTGTTAATATTGTTTTGATATCGTAGTCCACAGTTGTAGTTTTACTTATTAGTATAATTTATATTGTGAGATTGGACCTCAAAATTGAAAGTGTATAAAAATGTTTCCTGTGAAACAAGAAGATATAAAAGAAGAAATCGATCTTCTGCAAGATATTGAAACTTTTGATGAGTTTGCAACGTATTATAAACAAGAATATCAGGTAATGAAAAATAAATAGTTAAATAATTATATTAATAAATAAAGGTTAAATGTTGACAGCGAGTACATCATGTATTGTTTGACATTTGACGCGCATGCGTATAAAGATAATTAAAACAGCGGCTCCAAAACAATCGTATTATTTTCGTTATAAATATGGGTTGTTCCAGTCAGGGCTAAAAATTGTGTGGATAAACTATTTTCGGTTATTTATCGTGGGTGTTTCTTATGACTCATTAAATAGGGGCTAAATTTTGGGCTAAAATGGTTAACGTTTAGTCAAATCAATTTTCAAGTAATAAAAAAATGTACAAAATGATTATTATTTCGTTGATTAGAAACATTTAACTATAAAATAAGAATATTTTTTTAAAGCGAAGTTATTTGGTTTCTTTATTTTTCAACATTAACCAATACAGTACATATTTTCAGTGTTCGTTAATATACTATTAAATAAATTATTTACTTATCGTTATAAGCAACAATATTCTTGCATGTGCGTTAGTTTATAACATTATTGATAATTCCCATATACAGGGTGATTCAGCACTGTCGTGCCAAATTTGAACAGTAAATTAAGAAAAATATTTTTAGCAAAAAACATTATATGAACATTGTCCGGAAATTTTTCGCGATGTGGCTACAGCCCTCCAAAGACTTTATTCAAAATTAGTTTTTATTTAATATCTTGAGAATCCATTGTGATATAGTTATAAAATTTGGTACAGGATTTAGTATTATTAAGTGTTATCGATTTCCAGTATTAACCAATTATAATTTAAACCAGGACTGTATGGGGCAAGTAGGTCCATCGATTTTTATCGAGTATTTTTTTGTTCTTTAATTTGTTCCTGAGTTAAACGTATGAATAAAATTATGTGACACAAAATACACAAAAATATACTTTGCTCATTTATCATAGGATAAACCGTTTACGAGAAATATCGATGCAAAAGAAAGCATGCAGAATTTTACTTAATACGGATGCTTCAAATTACAAAAAATTTATATAAACATACCTCCAAAAATTCATCCAACAAATAGCCATTTAAAGGTGGTATATGTACATGAATTTTTTTTCTTACCTTTAACCATAGAACAGGAATATCAATTTATTTTGTGTAATTTGAAGCATCCGTATTAAGTAAAATTCTGCATGCTTTCTTTAACATCGTTATTTTTCGTAAGCGGTTTATTCTATGATAAATGAATAAAATATATTTTTGTGTTCCATAAACTTATTCAAACATTTTAGGCGAGCGGATTATCCAGTCTAGCTCGCTTAGAAATGATACTAACCGATCAATCGACGTTCTAGTGGCTAAAAATTATTTTATTAAATTCTTTATACATATTTTTCTGAGAAAAAACATTTATATACATGATATTTTTTTATGCGTTCTTTCAATAGGTACACACATTTTTTTGTTTAATAAATCTAAATCTGCATTAAAAAATCTGAAAAAATTATGTCAGCTTCATTGGATTGAAATGAACATTTTTTGTCTCATAAACTTTTTTTTAAAATAAATAGTTTTGAAGATAAAAAATATTTTAACTTTAAAAATAACGAAAAATTCGTATATTTGAGATTTTTTTCTCGGAAACTAATTGTTCAATCAGAATAAATCAAAAACAAAAAGAATCAGCCAACTTTAAACTATAACCAGACTTTTTTTCATTTTGATTATTACTGTAATTAAATGTAAAAACTTCATTAGAGCCGAACTCACTCTTTACGCCATAAATTGATATCATGGCTGACTACAACATTCGTTTAATAATTGAAATATTTAAATACCGACATGAAAACTTCAATAAAAATACAAATTAAGAAAAATTTTATTATACATTTGTTTGTCACAATTATTTTCTTTATTATTACACTTATCAGACAATCTACAAAAAATATTTTTGTTCTTGTTGCGGAAAATTTTCTTGTACAACTAAAACATGCTCTTGTTTGGATTTAGATTTAAAATGTTGTTCAGTTTGTAGATGTTCTGATAAGTGTAAAAATAAAGAAAATAATTGTGACAAATAAATGTGCAATAAAAATATTCTAGAGTGTTTTTATTGAAGCTTTCATCCCAGTATTTAAATATTTCAATTATTAAACTAATGTTGTAGCCAGCCATGATATCAATTTACGGTACAAAGAGTGAGTCGGCTCTAATGAAGTTTTTACATTTAATTACAGTAATAATCAAAATGAAAAAAAAAAATAGTTGTAGTTTAAAATTGGCTGATTCTTTTTGTTTTTGATTTATTCTGATTGAACAATTTGTTTCCGAGAAAAAAAATCTCAAATATACGAATTTTTCGCTATTTTTAAAGTTAAAATATTTTTTATCTTCAAAACTATTGATTTAAAAAAAATGTTTATGAGACAAAAAATGTTCATTTTAATCCAATGAGGCTTACATATTTTTTTCAGATTTTTTAATGCAGATTTAGATTTATTAAACAAAAAAATGTGTATACCTATTGAAGGACCGCATATAAAAATATCATGTATAGGTATAGATGTTTTTTCTCAGAAAAATATAAAGAATTTAATAAAATAATTTTTAGCCACTAGAACGTCGATTGGTCGGTTAGTGTACTCAAAATAACTGTAATCCGCTCGCCTATTTAGCTCAGGAAAAAATTAAAGACAATAAAATACTCGATAAAAGATAAAGCCTCGTTTACACGAGCTAAGAGCTAATCATTAGTACTAACCACTTGCACCAATATCGAGACATGTAAACCAGTGGCGTACCGTAGGTATCTGCCGCCTGGGACAGATGGCAAATTCAACCCCCCCACCCCCTGCAATATATGGTTAGTATGAAAATTGAAGAAATTTTTTCTTAGAATTTGCCGTCCCAATTCACAATTTTACCGCCCTTAACAAACTGCCGCCTGGGGTAAATGCCCCTTTTACCTTCCCCCAATCGGTACGCTAGTGATATAAACCGGAAATATTAATACTCAAATTGTCGTTTTGCAGGAAGACTTGGAAATTAAACAAGAAAATGTTGCAGACATCGACATTAAAAATGAACCAACGGAAAATGAAGACCTTAGTGAAGAAACAAGTGATCAATATTCAAATTCAAGCGATGAAAATGATACTGATTATATATTTACTAACCGGAGTGACAATTTAAAGAAGTATAAATGTAATCTCTGCCTGAAAGAATTTAAAAAGAAATATATTTTACAATCGCATGAATTAACACATTCTAATGAGCGACCTTTTAAATGCGAGCAGTGTGATTATAGTTGCATACAAAAATCTAATTTGAAAAGACATAAATTAATACATTCTAATGACCGAAATTTTAAATGCGACTTGTGTGATTTTAGTTTCAAAATTAAAGGTGATTTGGATTCACATAAAATGTTACATTCTAATGAGCGACCTTTTAAATGCGACCAGTGTGAAATTAGTTTCAAAACTAAAAGATATTTGAATGCACATAAATTGACACATTCTAATGAGCGACCTTTTAAATGCGAGCAGTGTGAATATAGTTGCAAAATTAAAAGTCAGTTGAATAGACATAAATCTATACATTATAACGAGCGACCTTTTAAATGCGAGCAATGTGCATTTAGTTGTACACAAATAAGTATTTTGAATACACATATATTAACACATTCTAATGAGCGACCTTTTAAATGCGAGCAGTGTGAATTTAGTTGTAAACACAAAGGTAGTTTGAAGAGACATAAATTAAAACATTCTAATGACCGACATTTTAAATGCGAGCAATGTGAATTTAGTTGTACACTAATAAGTATTTTGAATACACATATATTAACACATTCTAATGAGCGACCTTTTAAATGCGAGCAGTGTGAATATAGTTGCAAAATTAAAAGTCAGTTGAATAGACATAAATCTGTACATTCTAACGAGCGACCTTTTAAATGCGAGCAATGTGAATTTAGTTGTACACTAATAAGTATTTTGAATACACATAAATTAACACATTCTAATGAGCGACCTTTTAAATGCGACCAGTGTGAATTTAGTTGTAAACACAAAGGTAGTTTGAAGAGACATAAATTAAAACATTCTAATGACCGACATTTTAAATGCGAGCAGTGTGAATATAGTAGCAATAATAAAAAACGTTTTAATAGACACCAATTGACACATTCTAACGAGCGACCTTTTAAATGCGAGCAGTGTGAATACAGCTGTAGGCGAAAAAATACTTTGAATAGACATAAATTAAACCATTCTAATGAGCGACCTTTCAAATGCGACCAGTGTGAATTTAGTTGCAAATATATACCTTATTTGAATACGCATAAATTAACACATTCTAATGAGCGAGTTTTTAAATGCGAGCAGTGTGAATATAGTAGCAAAACTAAAAGTCAGTTGAAGAGACATAAATCTATACATTCTAACGAGCGACCTTTTAAATGCGAGCAATGTGACTTTAGTTGTACACTAAAAAGTTATTTGAATACACATAAATTAAAACATTCTAATGAGCGACCTTTCAAATGCGACCAGTGTGAATTTAGTTGCAAAATTAAAAGTCAATTGAATTTACATAAATTAACACATTCTAACGAGCGACCTTTTAAATGCGAGCAGTGTGAATTTAGTTGTACACTACAAAGTTATTTGAATAAACATATTATAAAACATTCTAATGACCGACCTTTCAAATGCGAGCAATGTGAATTTAGTTGCAAAAATATACCTTATTTGAATAGGCATAAATTAACACATTCTAACGAGCGACCTTTTAAATGCGAGCTATGTGAATATAGTTGTTCACGAAAAAGTTATTTGAATAAACATAAATTAATACATTCTAATGAACGACCTTTTAAATGCGTGCAGTGTGAATATAGTAGCAAAAAAGAAAGACATTTGAATTCACATAAATTAATACATTCTAATGAGCGACCTTTTAAATGCGAGCAATGTGATTATAGTTCTATACGAAAAAGTGATTTGAATATTCATAAATTAACACATTCTAATGAGCGACCTTTTAAATGCGAGCATTGTGAATATAGTAGCAAAATTAAAAGTCATTTGAATAGACATAAATTAACACATTCTAATGAATAATCTGGTGAATTCAAGTAAATTAAGTCCACATGTAGCATTTCAATTATTTAAACTAGAGTTGCCACGAATATTCGGCTACTATTCGGTATTCGGCCTATTCGGCTACTTTTTTTACTATTCGGTATTTGGCCGAATATTGCGAACCGTTCGGCCGAATACCGAATACCAAATCATGAAAAAAACGCATAATAATTATTACTCACAAAAATTTTTACTTGAACAAAAAATCAGCATATTTAATACTTCAAATCTATCAGTGGTAAGTTATGATGAATGAAAACAATTTTTTCAGCATTTGTTGATAGCAAACGTTTGCGCTTTTCCTCATAAATTATACCTGCTTCCGAAAATATCGAAAATAGGTGATTTTTTATTAAATGGTACCATTTCGTAAAGCTTTTCGCGAAACAGTGATATTTGTTAAGATATACAGTGTATATCTTAACAAATATCAATATACACACTTATAGTGTATATTATACACACTATAAGTAATACAATTTGATGTAACAATCAACAAATAATGCGTGTTTTGACACGACCTACTCGCAAATGAAACAAATACGCCCGAATATTCGGCGCTTCGGCCGAGAGCCTAGCCGAATACTCGGTATTCGGTATTCGGCAAAATCACTATTCGTGGCATCTCTAATTTAAACAGTAATTTGGTCAATTATCGTAGTGGGGTGAATTTTAAACGTTGTAAGTATTTTTGTAGAAATATTTGTTATTTATAACTGCGATGATTATTAATAAATAAAAGCAATGTTATTAACAACATCTATTTTTCTTCAATTTCCTGTATTTCCGTAATAGATCAGACGCTAGAAGGAAGTGAGTGGACATAATTTGACAACCGGCAACTATGCTCAGATTCGTATACCTGAGACCTCAAAGAACTTAAAAAGTCAAGGTGCCAGTCGGTACTTGGGTGCAATTTTTTTAAAGCTCGAAAAGGCCTTACAAAAAGAAGAAAATGTTTTTTTAAATCAAAACTTTTTTTGTATCATCATTAGGCCTTTCCGCTTAAAAAAGGTTTACACTCATAACTGTAACTCTACTCATTTATTTGTTATAATTTTTTTAAAGTTCATAAAACCTTGAATTTGGGTGTTTTCAATTATGAAAATGTACACTTTAAAACTAATATTATCATATTTAAAAAAAATGTATAATCTTCAAACAAATGTTAACAATATGGTATACTTCCATTTTAAAATTATTACCGGTACCTACCTTTATTTTAATTAACAACTATGTGCGTTTTTCTGCTCTGCGCGCTCATATTGTCCTGTGTTAATTGCCCTCACAGAGTAGAGAAACGCGCTTAGTTCTTAATTAAAATAAAGGTGAGTACCGTGTAGAGAAACGCTGGTATGTAGCAGAATTAGCAGATGTCCGCCATTAGCCCTTTATTGCATGCTGTACTGCAACACCTTTTCTAATGCAGTTTTTATATATTATAACATATATTTCATGCACTTATATTGACTAAATGCATTTCGTAAGTATCCTAGAGGACATCAATTGTTATAAAAGAAAAGTAATATGCGCTTTTTAAAATAATTACTGCATTTTATAACTAACAAGGGGAAGCAACAGCACGGTTAATGAGAATTTCAATGAGCTTGTGGTATGTCAAACTAGAGCAAAAATAAAAAGACACGTGTCCAACAATTTGATCTCATAGGCCTTAATTACAAAGATAATTAACTTTGAAAATTTGTGTATTCAATATAACCGTGTATTATGTTCGCTCGAAACACGGCCCTGCGGTCAACGCACTGGCGTCTCGTCTGGAAAACGATGGTGCGAATCTATGTTTTAAGATTTTGATTTTAATTTTTATTTACAATTATTTTTTATTTTTTTGTACACATTACCTCTACCACTTGCGTAAAAATCGATAAATTAGACATAAATAAATAATATATATATTATTATTGACAATAGATGTTTGTGGTTTCTTTCAAGTTTGTTTTTTATTAAAACTTTTCAATTTATTAATTAAAAACTAATGAGTTGTGTCAATAATAAATTGAATTTATTTTAAAACAAATTAATAATTATGTACTGGCGTATATATCAATATTTTCATGTGAAATCATTTTATTTTTTTATTTTCGGGTTTTAATTCTGAAAAAGTAAATTCTGTAATTTACTAGTTAATGAAAATATTTTTATTTGGTTTAATTTGTGTGTAAATAATTGAAACAAGATTTTATGACAGCATTATTACACGAACATAATACACGGTTATATTGAATACACAAATTTTCAAAGTTAATTATCTTTGTAATTAAGACCTATGAGATCAAATTGTTGGACACGTGTCTTTTTATTTTTGCTCTAGTTTGACATACCACAAGCTCATTGAAATTCTCATTAACCGTGCTGTTGCTTCCCCTTGTAAGTAAAGAGCAAAAAAGTAGCTATTTTGCAGATTAAATGTAACTGTGGCAAATCTATTACTGTTAAAAAATCGGTAATCAGCTTTATAAAGGTTTTTGGGGTCGCTGATTATAAATCTGAACTCAACAATTCCAAATTCAAAATGGCGGATTCAATATGGCGGTTAAAAAAGATAAAATTTATTAGATTACGCTGAAAACTAGTATGCGGGGGTTTTGGGGTCGCTGATTACGAATCTGAAGTCAAAATTTCAAAATTAAAAATGGTGGATCTAATATGGCGGACAAAAATGATAAAATTTATTAGATTACGTTGAAAACTAGTATGCGGGGGTTTTTGGGGTCGCTGATTACGAATCTGAAGTCAAAATTTCAAAATTCAAAATGGTGGATCTAATATGGCGGACAAAAATGATAAAACTTTTTGTACTTTTGTCCGCCAAATTGGATCCGCCATTTTGACTTTTGAAATTCTGAGCTCAGATTCGTCATCAGCGACCTCAAAAACCCCCGAGTGCCCATTTTCACTTTCATCGAGCAACTTTTTGTACTTTTATCCGCCATTTTGAATTTTGAAATTCTGTGCTCAGATTCATCAGTGACCCCAAAAACCCCCGAGTGACAAATTTCAAGTCCATTGAACCCAAAGAAAAATGTATGCACGAAAGGGATAAAATAGCTCTAGCTGTAATTGCTATATTCGTTGTATTATGCTGATTACTATTTTGCGATAGTTCTCACTGAATCTGTTAATATTGATTGATATCGTAGTCTACAGTTGTAGTTTTACTTATTAGTATAATTTATATTGTGAGATTGGATCTCAAAATTGAAAGTGTGTAAAAATGTTTCCTGTGAAACAAGAAGATATAAAAGAAGAAATCGATCATTTGCAAGATATTGAAACTTTGGATGAATTTGCTACATACATATTATAAACAAGATTGTCAGGTAATAAAAAATAAATAGTTAAATAATTATATTACTAAATAAAGGTTAAATGTTGATAGCGAGTACATGTTGTATTGGTTGTACAGTACATTTCTTTACATTTTTATTATATAAACTTTTTTCTTATTACCTATGATTCCATCTAATTATATACCTACAAAATTTAAACTCGATACGATTTTCCACTTGAATAGGTTCCAAAGATGGATTAAATATTATAACAGTAACATAAAGTAGTTTTTCATCAGGAACAAAACGTACATAATGACAATTTTTATCCGGCCATTTTCTCGACTAACTTGCGCTAAAAAATCTCATTTGGTTTCTAGGGGTCTTGAAATGTAAATAGCCTTCTAAATTGGCCACTTTTTAACAATAAACGCTTTTCTAACGTAATAAAAAAATTATGTATATATTTTTCGAAATATGATAATGTGGCGATCAAACATTTACAAAATTATATTCTTTGTATCAAAACTCTGAACATAATTTTTTTCAAAATTTTCTAATGGAACACCCTATATATTTTCACATTTTCGAATTGCCTATTCAATTCTAAATATATTTTATTAACTATGTTCTATACCTAATACTTATACCTTTTACTTCCATGTTCCGAAGGAAATGGAAGTATTGTAATACCATCGAAAAATCGTGTCCGAGAAAATGACAAATTCTGATTGTACTAACTTCAAAACGTAAAGAAAAGTTAATTTCCGCATGGCGGCTGTGCGTGTGTCTGTGTGTCTGTGCGGATGTAGAATTTTCTTTCGTTCACGATAACTACTGTAAAAATGCACCGATCTGAATTATTTTTGGGGAAAATATTTGTCTCAGTGAGTACTCCAGACCTATTGATTTTGGTGCTAATCGGATCAGGGGTTTTGGAAATATTCGAAATTTTGTAACTTTTTTCGTCTAAAAAGTGAACATTGCGAGTATTATCTCACTAATTTTGATAAGATTTGGTATATTTGCAGTTCAATTGAATCTAAGAGACATTTATTATTTGTGCGTGCCCAAACAGCCATTAAAGGGGTGAAAAACACACTTAAAATTTGAATTTTAAATATTAATATGTCATTAATTCATGTTGCCTTGGAAACAAATGAAACTAAATTCAAATTGTCAAATTAGTTTTTCTACGAATGTGAATTATGTTTTGGACATTAGAAAACTAATATTTATATACAAATGGCAAAAAGAGCTGTAACCGTTGTAAGTATACATATACATATGTTTTTTAAATGTATTCATAGTAGTAGGTTATATAAATAAAATATTTAAAAAAATGTATATTTAAAAATTATTTAAAATGATAGAAAGAACATGGAAGTCATGTATGGTTCTCCATACCGATATTGAATGATAGGTTACAACATTGTATTAACGTCGCTGGTGGGCATTTTGAACAAAGAAATTAACTTATGTGTATCATTTTGTTTATTTAATTTCTAGATTTTTATGTTGTTAAAGTTTGTTAATTCTAACGAATTGTTTTAAGGAATTATAATAAAAATTTATTTTTTCTACAACCGGCTTTTTCATTGACATTTCAGTGTGTAAAGTAGTACTTTTGCGCTCGCCGTGCGTAAAAAGTTTTTTCACGCACGGCGTGCGCAAAAGTGTTCCCATAGTAACACATACATTTTTACATTTTTTTACGAATTTTATAAATACTATTGAATTATAGTATTAATTAAACAAATTACTAAAATTTAAGCACTATATTAATTATTATAATGAAAAAAATTATTAATAAAATTAAATCAATTATAAAAAATACCTTAAGGTTTTTTTCTTGGTACAATTCATGGCATTATGTGTAATTTTCATATATCAATTTAGATTTTGCAGATAGTAAATTTAAAATAACAGAATTTGCAGCTTCTGATATCTCTGGTGGTGCATACTTATGTTCTTTCTCTGTATCACCACTTATCCATCTTATATTATAGAATAACATGAAACACATTTGAATGAAAATAGAACTGTCAAAAATTTTGTCTAAAGCTTACTAGAGTTGAATTTTAATATTCATATAGCAAAATACAAAGTATATCTATAAATTAATTATTATATTATATTATTGTTAATATTATATAATCAATAGTTTTGTAGAAAAAATATTGTGTGCACCTCGGGTGTAAAATGCGTTTTTCGCACTCGTGTGATTGTTAGTCTCGGCTAGCGCCTCGACTAACAAACATTCACACTCGTGCGAAAAACTATCATTTTATACCCTAGATACACAAATAACTATTTTCTTTTAGAGAAAAATCAATCCAAAACACAAAATGAGTATATAATTGAACATTTAAAAAAACTATAACTACACTCACGGAAAAAATTAAAGGACCACTTTTATTTTTCGAAAAAATTGCTCATTTTCAAAGTAATGCCGATAGGTCAAATATGATCCGTTTTCCACTTATAGGGTACGAAAATTGAAGGAAATTTTATCATTTTTTCGAATTTAGGGGTATTTTTGTGTTATTAAACTTATTTTTGTGACCAAATCGCGGTTTAATAAAAAATAAAAAATTTTATTTTTTTTTGCAATTTTGAAAGATGCCCACGGGGATGTTAAAATTGTTTTCTAAAATTTCAAGATAACCGTTTTGTAGGAAATTTTTTAAGCTTTAAAACGCATTTTCAAATTTGTTTTATAATTTTTTGGTGTCGCGATATTCGAGTTTGAATGAAAAAAGTACCAAAAAGTTTTAAACGACCATAAAGGGCCTAATGTTGGTCACACAGAAAAGAAAAAAAAAGAATATCAAAGCTTAAATAATCACCTATTGTCTAGTAACATTTAAAAAAAATTTAATTTTAACTTAACCCTTAAAATACGAAAAACAAAACAATGTTCGAATTGAAATAATCCTTTAAAAAGAACCTTGTTTTAATCATAGATCTAATGTTTAAAATGTATCCAGAAATTAAGTTCTATCAAAGAATATGAAAACTATGTGAACAAAGATTCCAGTAAAAATCTTTGAATTTGGCTGAGAAATTGCATTTTGAATTTTTTGTATAAGTTTAGGACTTGACCGTACTTTTTATAACAAGTTTTTCTTTGGGATTTTTTTTTTCGAAAAACAATCAATTTTTGAGAAAAATTGTAAGAGGGAAAAAGTTTTTCTTTCTTGTTAAAGAATATTCCTAATTTTTTTCAGATGTTTTATATCAATATTGTGGAATCAAGTTTATTTTTAATAGGGTACTTTTTCATTCAAACTTGAATATCTCGGCATCAAAAAATGTGACAATCATTTTTTAAAAAGCATTTTGAAGCTGAGAAAATTTACTAAATGATGATTAGCATGGAATTTTGAAGAAAAAAATCATACATCCCCGTGTGAAACTTCCATAATTGCAAAAAATTTCAATTTTTCAATTTTTAGTCAACTGCGTGTGGTCATGAAAAAACGTTCAACAACATATGAAAGACACTTGATTTCGACAGTTAAATTAATTTTCATTGAATTTTCACCGCTTATTCGTTAAAAGTAACTGAATTTTTTTTGTCCACACGTAGTTGACTAAAAAAAAATTAATTATTTATTTGCAGTTATAGAAATTTCACACGGGGATGTATGATTTTTTTTTTCAAAATTCCATGATATTCATCATTTAGTAAATTTTCTCAGCTTCAAAAAGCTTTTAAAAAAATGATTGTCACATTTTTTGATGCCGCGATATTCAAGTTTGAATGAAAAAGTACCCTATTAAAAATAAACTTGATCCCACAATATTGATATAAAACATCTGAAAAAAATTATGAATATTCTTTAAAAAGAAAGAAAAACTTTTTCCCTCTTTCAATTTTTCTCAAAAATTGATTGTTTTTCGAAAAAAAAAATCCCAAAGAAAAACTTGTTATAAAAAGTACGGTCAAGTCCTAAACGTATACAAAAAATTCAAAATGCAATTTCTCAGCCAAATTGAAAGATTTTTACTGGAATCTTTGTTCACATAGAAGGTAATAAGTCTAGTTTTCATATTCTTTGATAAAACTCCAACATTAGGCCCTTTATGATCGTTTAAAACTTTTTGGTACTTTTTTCATTCAAACTCGAATATCGCGACACCAAAAAATTATAAAACAAATTTGAAAAAGTGTTTTAAAGCTGAAAAAATTTCCTACAAAACGGTTATCTTGAAATTTTAGAAAAAAAAAATTAACATCCCCGTGGGCATCTTTCAAAATTACAAAAAAAAAATCAATTTTTTTATTTTTTATTAAACCGCGATTTGGTCACAAAAATAAGTTTAATAACAAATAATACCCCTAAATTCGAAAAGATGATAAAATTTCCTTCAATTTTCGTACCCTATAAGAGAAAAACGGATCATATTTGATCTATCGGCATTACTTTGAAAATGAGCAATTTTTTCGAAAAATAAAAGTGGTCCTTTAATTTTTTCCGTGAGTGTATTTAATTTGTATTAAGAGTCATTCATTCATTTCATCTATAATTTTTTATTTTATAGAAAACAACAGAATAAAATTTATTGGGCGACTTACCGCGAGGCCATAAAAAAAATTACAATAATTTCAAAGGGCCTCGCGGTAACCGTGAAGGCAACCGAGGAGGCAACGGAAGAGGAAACACATATAACATTACGTTGAATTGATTTATATAGTAGTTAGTTAAAGAAAAAAAAAAAAATTACATTATAAAACATTGTTAATAATTTTTTTCTTAAAATTTTTTCAGGTAGTCAATTTTTATTGTAAATGTAATACGATCGTAGAGATTGGAAAACAGTTGTTATTTTAAATGAAATATTTACTATACTGGATTTACACCAGGATACTTATATCGCAACATTTATGTCTAACGTCTGACATTAAATAGCATATACTGTTTACACCAAAAATAATTGCGACATAAATACTTTGATAGGGTAAACTATACAATGATTGGCACTAAAATACGATTTTGAAAGACGATATTTTTTTAGATAATCAGTATTACAGGTTAAATTATGGTGGATACTGATTTGTAGGGATTAAGGAATATAATAAAACATTTATATTAATTATAAGTATCCAATTATAAAATATAATCCAAAAAGAACAAAAAATGTTACAAAAGCACAATTATTGGCACACTTGGCATAGTAATTGACACTATAGGTATCAGTAATTGGCACTTAATATATTTCTATTTAAAATAAAGTTTTAGTAAACAAAACATATATTTCATACTTATAAAATCACATTAAATGATATTAATTATAAAATACATATTAATAATAAACTTTTACCAAACAAATTTTTTTTTTTAATTCTAAAATCACATTAATTAGCATTAATTATCAAAAACAAATTCATAATAAACTTTTAGCAAACAGAATATTTTTTTTACTTCTAAAATCACATTAAATGATATTAATAATAGTAAAATATATATTAATAATAAACTTTTAGGAAACAAAATATTTTTTTTACTCCTAAAATTACATTAAATGATATTAATAACAGTAAAATATATATTAATAATAAATTTTTAACAAACAAAATATTTTTTTTACTTCTAAAACCACATTAAATGATATTAATAATATAGTAATATTAATCACTTAAAACAGTTTTATCATAACATATTACAAGATTGATGTTTTATTATCATTATTGTTATTCTTTGTTTGAATTGTTTTATCAAAAACCTAATATATTATTATTTTTTTTTTTTCATGTTGATTTATACCACATATACCTATAACATTTAGATATTTTAAATGAAATATATTTCTTAAATTATAAATCTAACATACAAACATAAATTTCTCTTTTTCCATAATAAATATTACCACCAATTTATTAAAAATTAATTTTTATCCTTATCATAAAATTTTTTAAATAATAAAACAAATATTTCTTAAAAATATCAAGTTTGTTTTTCAAAATTATTTTATTTTGACATAAAATATTTTAACAGATTTTATATGAATTCACATAATTTTATTCTCAATATTTTTATTATAAATATTATTTGCTCTACAATTACAAACAAACATATTGTAAGTTTGTTTTTATATTTATTAATTTTATTTATATTTTAGCATAGATTATTTGAGGCGTTTATTTTGAATGTGGCCTAAGTCCATTTTCCACTTTTTTTTAGTTAACTGTAGTAACGTGTAGAATTAGAAATAATCTATCATAAAAAACAATTTTTGATTAAATATATTCAAAGGAAAATTTTTTTTAAACACGTTAATTTTCACACTTAATTTAAAGTTAAAAATTTTATTTTTAAAGTGGCCTATGTCCACTTCAGTATTGATAATTAATTTATCACAATGGCTGGAAAACTAAACCTTTTTACGGAAAATGTTGGGTACAAAAGTTTTAGGATTTAGCTGGGCAAACCTAATGAAGGTAATAATTTTGACCATGAGTGGAGGTTTTAAGGTCATTTTGAGGTCAACCAATTATTTTTAAATGGAAACTTAGTTATTTTTTTGCAGATTTGTATTTTGCAGAAAATTAGAAATAATTTTTGTCTAAAATTTTTTTTAAAAAACTAATTTTAACATAATTTTTTTTTTACATCAAAAATTTTTTTTTGTAACCAAAATTTTTGAAATTATTATCTTAGATGTTTGAGAAAAAATGCAGTTTAAAAAAATAATTTTTGTTATAATTTCATAATTTTTTAAATCAAAAAAAATTTTTTTTAATGTAACAAAATAAAAAAAAATGTTAAAATAAAAATTTTTATAAATTTTTTCAGACAAAAGTTGTTTCTTTTTTTCTGCAAAATACGAATTTAAAAAAAAATAGGTTTCGTTTGAAAAAAATTTGCTGACCCCAAAATGACCTTCAAACCTCCACTCAAGGTCAAAATTGTTACCTCCATTGTTTTTGTCCCTCTAAATCCTGAAACTTCTGTACCAAATATTTTCCCATAGTTTTCCCTATACACTTAAAGTAATCTCATAGTTTTCCATATATTAATAATCTCAAGATTAAAAAATCAGCCTGTATACATACTTAGATTTCCTGAATTGTATACATTTTTTAAGAGTTATAAAGAAATAATATAAATTAAAGTGAATGTTTTTTTTCAATTTGAAGCATTTTATGTTACAACAAATGGACTTGAGTTCTTTTCAATTTATAACAAATGTAATTGTTAATTTTGAAAGTGGCCTAAGTCCATTTGTGGTAAAAAAACACATATTATTCATTTAATATTTGGGGTTATTTTAATAGTAATTGTAAATTTAACTCTCTTAGAAACACTTAATCAATGTGGCACATTGATATCTTACACGTATATTTTTAATTTTATTGAAACGCAAACCCTTAAATATCTCAGTTTAAACATAAGTGGACTTAGGCCACTTTCAAAATAAACGCCTCGTTTATATTATATTTTCTTTTATTATTAACTTTTTAGATCTAATAATATTGTATATTGTACATATAATGCACTGATGATGGAATGATATAGATTTTAAAAAAAATTAAATAAAAGCGCTACATTTTATGCATACATAAAAATAACAGCAATTATTTATTGACCTTTATCCCAATTTAAAGTACTATATTACGTAATATAGTAATATACACGATGAAAGGAACAAATTCGTTTAAAATTCAGGTAATTATTTTGTGGAAAAACGCTCGGATCCGTCGATTAGTATTTTTAGTTGCGGATTTTTTGACATAAGAAAATTGTAAAAATATATGTAAAAAAGAAAAAAAAGGCAATAAAAATTCAATATTTTTTCTTTTTGCCATACCAGGATGTTTTTGTTGGCTTTTAAAAAAAAGTTCAAGGTGTATTTTTTCAATTTAAACATTTTATTTGACTTGTGTGTATTTCAAAATGTCAATTTTCAAACGTCATTATTCCGAAAACCACTGATTTTAGAGATATGATATGCTGTACAAAAAGTGTTCAGAATTTATCGCACAATTCAAAAATGGTATAATATATAGGGTGTTCTATTTAAAAAAATCAATTTGAAACAAAAATTAAAAGTTATTTGCTGAATATGGTACTTTATGAAGTTGAGGAGATAGTTGAATTGTAGTTGTGTGTATTTTTTATTATTATTTTTTATTTATTACTGCTGTGTTGACTTTTTGTATACCTGTACTGGTATTTATCAAATAAAATATATTACTATAGCATTAGCTTCAAAAAATAAAAGTGTACAACTTAGTTCGTTACCTCCGATAGAAGATGCAGCAAAACAACATATTAAGAGAGTCTACTTACAACTCCAGCAAGGGAAAAAATAATTCTTTAATACCTCCTGAAAAATGGGGTTGGCAAAACGATAATTATTTAAAACCAATCAAAATGACGCAACCAGCAGCACCTAACAACGTTTTAAAAATCATATTTTGCTCTTGTAAAACAGGATGCAGTTCAGCGTGTGGCTGCAGAAAAACTGGTCTCCATTGCTTGTTTGCAGTGGAAGTGACTGCAATAACCACTCACCATCTGAAGAAGATGAAGTCTCCGAAACGCAAAATATATATGAAAATTAAATTTCTTTTTTTTGTAAATAAAATAATAAATTTCATCCAGTTAATAAAGATTTCCTATTTTGTTCCATAAATTAATTCCATATCATTATTACATAAAAACAAAAACAATTCAGTCAACGTACAAACAATTTGTAATGCAAACCTCGAAATTTTGAATGCTGTAGCAAGATGGCCGGGGTCTTCTCTAATAGCAGAATCAAAGCAGAGTTTGATGGTGGTCGTTATCCAAATTGCATATTGTTGGGAGATAGTGGGTATCAAATAAGAAAATATTTGATGACCCCAATTTTAAACCCGATAACAGTAGCTCGGCAGTCTTATAATGAAGCATATATTAGAAGCAGAACAAAAATAGAAAACGTATTTGGATTTTGGAAACGTTGTTTCCCTGTTTTGGCGTATGGCTGTCGGTTAAAATTGGAGATAACTTTAACTATTGTAATTGCTACAGTGGTTCTTCATAACACAGCAAGAACCATGGGGGAACAAGAACCACCTCCAGCTGAAGGAGATACGCATATGTTACAGCAAATAATAAATAATGGATAGATACCGGATATACCTATTGTTGAAAATGATTTAGCAGGTACTGCATTTGCAGTAAGAAACAACCTTATAGAAAATTATTTTGGACAATTATAACATAACAATTTATATGTATATTCAAGTTTCGACTTTGTTGACGAATGTCAAATTATAATGTTACAGGTGTTCTTCCGGAGTTGCGATATGTAAATAATGTATAAAAAAATGCTGATAAATAAAAAATTACGTGTAATTAATAAATATATATTATATATTACAAAGTCTTTAATTTTTTATTTTCTATTTCTAATTCTAATACTCTCTTCCGTAATTTGTGTTCTTCTTCATCGTATTCTCTTTTCCGAGATGCTTCCTCTCTCATTAAGCTAATTGTAAATTACTTATTTCTATCTTTGCATTTACCAATTCCATATATTTTTTGGAAAGATTGGTGCTATGTAAATCATTTTCTTTTGGTCGTCTGTATTTGTTGCGTTTGCAAATCTTTGGTTAAGAGGTGTACATAAATATTCAGGTTTATAATCGCCCCACTTGTATTTGAGTATTTCTATATAAATTATCATATAAGTATTAGGGTGCTTTTTTTTTGCGACTATTTTTTTTTTTTCACTCCCACCTCAAAATTTTCTTGGAAATACCTCAAAAAAAATTCCCTGAAAATTTGAGCCCTTAATATTAATATTAAGTACTCGCTTTCAGCGTTTAAAGATTTCCCATTGAAAATACACGTAAACTTGAACTCTTTTTTTTTTTACTTTTTATAGCTCAGAGGCATTTTATCCTATTTGAACGTTTAAAAAACCAAATTACGCAGAATTAAATGTTCTATAAAAGTATTTATTGCAACGAAACTGTAACTTACAAGGGTGAGACAGTACAGGTGATTAAAGTCAAATTTTTCATGAATTTCTTGTTTTTTCATTGTTATTTCATAAATGGCTGAAAATACAGAAAAAGTTTAAATAAAAAAGTTGTAGCAAATTCAATTTTCTTCAAAAAAGATCCTGAGCATCAAATCTCTATTATTGATATTTTTCAAGATAATAAGCTTTTTGTTTTTTATGATTTACGATTTTCATGAACATAAAGAACATCTATTTGAGGTTATTTACCTCTTCTTTTCTTCTTGACTTTGAAAAAGTAGATAATAACTTTAAAAAAAAATTGTTTTTAATAATTAGAGTCGCGAATTCATGAAAATCGTAAATCATAAAAAACAAAAAGCTTTGATTTGATGCTCAGGATCTTTTTTGAAGAAAATTGAATTTGCTACAACTTTTTTATTTAAACTTTTTCTGTATTTTCAGCCATTTATGAAATAACAATGAAAAAACAAGAAATTCATGAAAAATTTGACTTTAATCACCTATACTGGCTCACCCTTGTAAGTTACAGTTTCGTTGCAATAAATACTTTTATAGAACATTTAATTCTGCGTAATTTGGTTTTTCAAACGTTCAAATAGGATAAAATGCCTCTGAGCTATAAAAAGTAAAAAAAAAAAAGTTCAAGTTTACGTGTATTTTCAATGGGAAATCTTTAAACGCTGAAAGCGAGTATACTTAATATTAATATTAAGGGCTCAAATTTTCAGAGAATTTTTTTTGAGGTATTTCCAAGAAAATTTTGAGGTGGGAGTGAAAAAAAAAATAGTCGCAAAAAAAAAGCACCCTAATAAGTATACATACAATTTTATTATTTTCATTATTTTCTACGTTCTCATATACTGATTAAGGTTTTTGTTGCATATTATCTTCATCAAATCTGTTTGGGAAACCAATTACAGTTTTTTCATTAATTATTAACAGGGCCAAATCATGCACGGGGTCTTTTAAATCCTTTGCAACTCCACCGCCAATAAGAAAAAAATCTGTTTTTTGTTTGGCTGCATCTTGTCGCACTTTTTTTTAAATACTATCGTAATATTTTTTTAACAATTCGATAGACCTATGGACATGCGTATTTTGTGCATTGAATTCGTTGTGAACATTTTTCAAGCTAGGTTCCTTTTCTTTCCACGTTACAGCATCTGTTTTTTTATTCTCAATAACATTCTTGTAGGTTTTTATTACATTTAACAACAATATTTTTTCTTCTGCCGTATAATTAGCTCCTCTATTTTTTTTCCCTTTGACGCGTCCATGTTTAGGTACTAATTATTTTTTTTGATAACTATCCCCACACTACGCGTCTGCCTGTGTTTTTTTGGTCATCTACAGATCAAAACCTATCATCCTTCAAAAAATTCATCAATGCTCAAATGAGACAATTTTCATTTAAAAAATTGCATGTTTGAGCGCGTCTGCCCGTTCCTTATCCCCATCCTACGCGTCTGCCTTTGTTTTTCTAGTCATCTACATATCAAAAACTGCCATCCCTCCAAAATTCCTCAATGCTCAAATGGGGTAATTTAAAAAAAAATGCATCTTTGAGTGCGTCTGCCTGCCCCTTATCCAAACCGTACGCGTCTGCCCATTGCACTTTCACTATCTAACTTTTCATAAATTAACTTCCTATAGTGATTTTATTAGTGCTCACATGGGGCAAAAAGGCACTTTTTCTTTACATGTTCACTAAGGAATTAAACCCCTTTATCCCCGGGTGTGGAGGCCGGGACTATTTTTCCCATAATGTACAACACATGAATAAACGATTTCCGTAAGTCTACCTAGTGCTCAGATGGACGTCTGTGAACTTAGCATCTCAAAAATAAACTTCAGTTCTACTCGCATCCAGCATTCTATAGTTCCTGATAAGTTTTAACAATAGTTCCGTTAATTTTTCCAAAAAAGTGCATATAATAGCATCTCAGCGGAATTCAACGATTTGGCATCGAAATAGTATAATTCCGGAGAGTTCCACACTCTGCACGTTCGTTATCAATAGTTCTGTCGAAAAATCGTTCAAACAAAAAGTACAAATTATTCCAACAATTTTTTTCGATATCCATCAGCATCTCATATCCGCGAAACATGAGATGCTGGCTGTTTAGATTTTTTTTGATGAGTTCTGAACAGTTCTCGATGAGTTCTGGATGTTTTTAACATAGTTCTAGAGTACAAAGTATTCCAACGATTTTTTTCGATATCCATCAGCATCTCATATCCGCGAAACATGAGATGCTGGCGGTTTAGATTTTTTATTGATGAGTTATGAACAGTTCTCGATGAGTTCTGATCAGTTCTCGATGAGTTCTAGATGTCTTAAACACTTTCGCATTTATAATATAAGTCGCGACTCCTATGTAAGATAAGGGGTTGTTTTGTCCCCCTAATAATCCCTCTTCCGTAGTATTTTTGCCCGCCAGATCGAATGTAATCAATTACAACTCTTCATATGTGACAGGGGGTAAAATATTAAATTTTTCTTATTTTTAGTTTTCTTTCATTATACAAAATCGTAAATATCTCGGCTCCTATGCGAGATAGAGGGTTGTTTTGCCCCCTAAAACCTACGCCCCCGTGGTATTTTTCCCGCCGGATCGAATAAAACCACTTACAACCCTTCATATGTATCGGGGGGTAAAATAATAATTACTAAAAAAAATTAAAAAATTTCCACCCCCTTGCAATTTCTTAGGGGTTGAATTTTTAAGATACGAAATAGCCTATGTCCGTCCTCGGGATGCAAGCTATCTCACTGCCAAATTTCATCAAAATCGGTAAAGCGGTTTAGCCGTGAAAAGGTAACAAACAGAAAACAGACAGACAAACACACTTTCGCATTTATAATATTAGTATGGATATCGTAAAATGTCCAAATATTACTTTACTTAATATTTTATTAACTAATTAAAATTTGAACAATAAAACTTAAATTTTTCGAAAAATTGTTCATTCGAAGAATTTTGATTTGAAAAATTGTGATTCGAAAAATTGTGTTTCGAAAAATTTACACCAAACCTAATAATTAATTTCGATATTTTACCTTTCATAGAAGTGAAATGTTTCTTCATATTTAAATTTTCAATCAATATAGGCATTTCAAAATATTTAATTGTTAATATGTGTCAAAAATCATTTAATTGTTCGACAAAATATTTTAAAGAGACATAATCATAGTAACCTAAATCAATAAAATAAAATATTGAAACCGTAAATTATAAAATTCCGTATTCCATGGCTAGGTACTATGTTTTTATATACCTAAATTATAACATACCTGGTTAAATTATTTCTATATCGTCCCCTCCAAGGCAAAGTATCGTAAGATACACTTTTTGCGAAATTGAGTTATCGATTCTAAAAATCTCATATATAAGCGACAAAATTCTCTTTTCCGCTAAAAAATCTGTTAAAACTTTTATCGTATTCCTCCAGACAATGTATTCTAAGCACCGATATCTGTTTTATGAAATATCGTAACCAACAATAATATAGTATCGTAACCAGTGACGTAGCTAGCCCTGAGTGGATCCTGACTGGCCTATATGGTAGGTACTTTCCCGCGACGGAATAATATAGTGCTGTGACGGAGTGCTTTCTTATTTATTCATTAGAGCTGGGTTTTTATCAATTTTAATTTTATTAATTTTAAGATATTTTAGAAAAATCGTACCTGTTAAAACTTTATTGCACAAACTAAATATGGTTTCTCTATGAGGTTTTTTCAATATATTTTTTACCCTCAATAACTCAATTTGGTTGATATTGAAGTATGATGTAGAACAGTGCTTCCTAAACTTTTCCTACGACAGAACACTTCACAAATCCTGAAATTTTAATGGAACGTCTTGGTTATTTTGTAAGTAATATATAAAATAAGGAAAAAAGTAAATTTAAATCAGTCAAGCATGTTTGAACTTCTCGCAGCATTTAAAAACATTGAATATTAACTTTGATATTTTTTACGCTTAAACTGATAAGACATACGTTATATATCGTAGTACAGGTATTCCTCGACTTACAACCGAGATAGGTTTCTAAACATCGATCGTAAATAGAATAAGTTGTAAGTTAACACGTACAATATGTACATATTTTTGCTTTGGACGTTTTCCTTGATGTGAAGCGAATCGCATTTTCTATACATAACAAACAGTTGCGGGTTCCCAAAAATATCTACATAAATAATAATAAATTACATTTTTGGGAAATTCCCGGAACTGTTTGTTTCATTTATGTAATATGTGCATGTAAGAAAGAGACAAAGACAATTATAAGTCGAGGATTACCTGTATATTTGTTTACGATGCGTTTTCAACTCTTGTCGTATGAAAATATATTGCATACTAAATACATATTATGACATTTGTTTCTGATATGACAACGACAAAAAATTATTTTATGACTTCTGGTACATGTATTGTATTACATCATGTACTTACATGATTTGAACATTTTATGAATATTAAAAATAATTTCATTTTTGGTTTTTCTGCTCGTGTCTTTCAAAAATTCATCAATGTGTCTATATAAATACATTATTAGCTCTTGTAGATACTCGTACACCCTTTGTACAATTAATTAATTAATTACAATCAAATATAGGTCTTGTCAATTGAATGAAGCTTTCGTAACAATTTGCAATAAATCAACATCTTGTTTTAATTTTGTAAATGTACATTTTAGGTTAGTACATTGGGTAAAGATGACAGATATACAGTTTCAAACAACAATTAAAATAATATCATTTAAAATTACAATGTTAATTTGAAATTATATAAATTCTTCTGATATTTATGATTACAAATAAATATAATAAAATACCTATACCTATGAAAGTAAAAATATTGATAATTCAATGACTTAAGATTAAAAAAATGTCATTATATACTTAATTTTTATTTGTACCGGGAACACATATCTATCGCCGAATGTTGGTCGAATTGTGTCCGAATGCTGTAATTGTTTGTCTTCAATTTTTTTGTCAAATTTATTTATGAAAATTTTAATTATATATTACATTAGAGTTGTGCATATTTTTTCATTCGTTATGTTCTTTATATTTCTTTTTTGTTATATTTTATTGTTCACTTCAAAATTTTAAATGGCCACTGACATTTAAATTTTTTTAAAATAATCAATAAAATATAATGTATCCATAGTTATGACATTTGCAATTAATTTAGTAAATGCTTAAAGCGCATTATATGTAAACGTATTTTGTTTATTTTCTCCTCTTGAACATATCTTTTTCAAAAATCAGACACGGGTTTATGGTTGTCAATTAACCAAAGTATTTGAAAAAAATTAAAAAAATCTAATATCGGTTTTCGTTTTGATACTTTTTTACATCAAAACTTTTTTTTTCCTTTTTTTTTCTTTTTTTTTAAATCTGAAATTTGAACCTTACATTATATCGCCCAAGGAATATAAAAAAAATAATAAAAAAATTCTAACTTTTTTTTTGAAAAATTGGGGGCCCCTTGTTACCCCATTTATAAACTTTTTCAAAAAAGGCCCACTAGTTGTTATTTTTTACCCCCAAGGAATGTATATACCAAATTTCAAGTTTCTCCGATGAGTGGAAATGGTCAAAAAAATGATTATCAGTCAGTCAGGGCACTTCGTTATATATAGTATATGTAACCAATCTTACATGAAAAAATGCCCGTGTAAAGAAAGGAGGCAATGAGTGTGAGCAGCAAAACCACGAGCGCTTAGGTATAGAAGAGACGGAGCCAATGCTGACAAGGTAGCTTCGCAGAAGGAGCAGGGATAAAAGTGCGCGCTCCAGTGAGGACTAGAGGGTTAGGTATGACTGGAGGGAAACTGAGTCGTTATATTATTCTTCCAAGCATTGTATCCATTCTGTATTTTATAAAATATACTTATGTCGGTTAAAGCTGATTGTACCAATTCGAAGATTTTGAAAACTAATTGTCGCCAATTCAGATTTTATTTAAAAAATGATTGTTTCAATATTTCGACGACAATGATGTGATAAACTGGCGCAGAGTATCCGGTTTTTTTTAATAATAGAAATTTTTTATTTTCTTTTATTATTATATGGGTTTGGTAGAAGAAGAGATTTTCTTTAATTCTGCCAAAATAGAATAGTTATATAATTTTTGTTAGAATTATTATTCATATTTAAAAATACGTAAAAAAGAGAATTTTCGCACGTGTTTACATTTTCAATAAATTTAAATAATCTGTGATATTTATCAATATTTTTTTACTCTTATTGTATCGCTAATGGGTCTATCTTACGAATAGACATATTCAAAAAATTAATTGTTTATGTTTAGTTGAAAATAAACAAACGAAATATCTAGTGTGCGTTGACGCATTCTTGGGCGTTACAATGAATATAAATGGCGATATAGATATTATTGTAAAAACCTTAGCAGTTCAGCGCATCATCTGTGTTTTTATGGATCTTGGCTTTTGGGTGTAAGCCGCGTCAATATGGTAGTGTTATCGCCCAACGTTTCGTAACACATTGCCGTGGATATCTTCAGGGCTTTTCTAAAAGTTAAGGTTAGTAGTTAATGTCCACTGTAATGTGTAATCTAACACGACCAAATTGACGCGGCTTACACCCAGAAGCTAAAATCTATATCCAGATCATCGCGGAAGCCTCAAATCTTTAATGTGAAATTTTAAAAGAATATACATGTTAGTATGTATATGTAATTATACATATTATACAGGCTGAGCCATTTTAATCAACGCAGTCAAATATCTCGAAAAGTAAGCAAAATTGAGAAAAACGTTTCAAACAAAAGTTTCTTGGTTTCAAGGGGGCCAAACAATGGCGACCTTGCGGTTGACCTACAAACCATTTTCAAGGTCAAATCAAAGTCAACTTTGATTTTTTAAATAAAAACCTATATTTTTTATTGCATATTCGTATTCTACGTGAAAAAATTAGTATCTTTAGTAGGAAAAAATTTTCTTAAAAATGCTTTCTTCTCTCGGTGGACGGCGCTGTAAGATTAATCAACGAACTCAAATATCTGAAAAAAAGTTGAACCTAATAGCTCAAACTACTTTTAGCATTACCCAGAAACAACGGCGTGGACGTAGTAGTTGTATATTTCCTTTAGATTAGATTAGATTAGATTAGATAGTGATTGATGAGGAGGGTTTAATGCCTCTAACACTGCAGCCTTTGGCTTATTGTGTTCTTCATCAATTCACTCATTCAGTAAAAAGGTTTACCATTCCTATCGGGTTAAGTAGCCTTTTCACCAGGTTTTCTCTTATTAGAGCTTCTCGATTATTGGCTCCTGCTTGGAGTGCATTTCTCCATCGTATATTTCCTTTAGGGTGCTTTTTTAATGTGAGAGGCAAGGGGACTCACATTAAAAAAGTCCCCCAAAGGAAATATACAACTACTACGTCCACGCCGTTGTTTCTGGGTAATGTTAAAAGTAGTTTGAGCTATTAGGTTCAACTTTTTTTCAGATATTTGAGTTCGTTGATTAATCTTACAGCGCCCTTCACCGAGAGAAGAAAGCATTTTTAAGAAAAAAATTTCCTACTAAAGATACTAACTTTTTCACGTAGAATACGAATATGCAATTAAAAATATAGGTTTTTATTTAAAAAATCAAAATTGACCTTGATTTGACCTTGAAAATGGTTTGAAGGTCAACCGCAAGGTCACCATTGTTTGGCCCCTTTGAAATCAAGCAACTTTTGTTTGAAACGTTTTTCTCAATTTTGCTTACTTTTCGAGATATTTGACTGCGTTGATTAAAATGACTCACCCTGTATACCCGGGTAACACCGGGTCCAGCGCGCTAGTATAATATATTTGACGCAATGTATTATAAATGTATTAATTTATTTAAATAAAATACAGCCCTCTTATCAGGGTTGTTTAAAGTTTAAAAGGGTTCCGAGGTAAAAACCTTTTTGCACTCCACTAATTTATACGATTTTTTAAATTAAAATTTGTTTTTTCGACTATTTAAATGAAATATCTAATAAATATTTACACTTTGAATATTGCACCTTACATAAAAATATGTAAACTTTTATTCTCTAAAACTTTAATACAGGACATTTGTCTCTATTATCAGTTTTAAGAGCACAAAAATCCATTTAAACATAATTTTTTGATTAAACGTATTTAATTTTCGCATTCACGGCGACTTAGGTAGACACGTTGGAATAAAATTTGAATAATTTATGTAAAGCAAACATTTTTGCAAATTGTACTATTTATTTTATTTGAAACCTACTTTTCAAATAAATTAAAATCTAATAAACGGTGAAGTGCGTGTTGAGCACGCACATGATAGGGTTCCGTAGTCATTCTCACCACGATTTATAAAAAATACTTATTTAAAAAAAATTCACAACCTATTTTTACTACAGTGTTTGTTATAAATATTGAATTTTTTTCTGATTTTTTGAATTAAAAGTTTGGAAATTATAGTGAGGAGACGCTCTGATAACGATATTTAAAATCAAATACATCGTGACTGAAGAGTTAAAATCAAAAGGTCCCAAGACATTTTACTTTCTTATATCGATGTAGTCACCTGTCCAACAGTTAACCACTCGTACACAATTAACCACGCTTATACTTGGCAAACGTGACGTCACTATTTTGTTCAACCGCGCCATTTTGATGTCAAAACAGCCCCGCTCTCCTCTCTACAGTTTACAGCAAGCTAGCGCGGGTGTCAGTTGTGTGGAATCGAATTTTGTGTTTTTTAATGGAAAAAGTTAAAAAAATAACGTAAGTACTTTTTCTTTTAACTTCTTTTAGTTTAATATTACAATAATCATTATTAGTCGGCTATGTAGACTGACTAAACATGCTTCATTTGGTATAGGTATTGTGTGTGTAGTGACGCTTATTTAAAAGTGAGGTTAGCGTAACGGTTTCGGGAGCAGGGTGGTCTACAATTAACCAAAATGCAGTTAACAATGGTTGACTGTGTACCAACTACGGTTAATTGTGTACCTGTATAATTTTTTCATGTTTTATTGTGGAATTTAATAATTTTATTTTTATTTTAGATGGGGCGTACTAAACAACAAGAAAGAAAAAAAGGAGGGCATTCAGCAGACGCTATGAAGAAGGCAATTGAATTAGTCCAAGGTGGGATGAGCATAAGGAAGGCTAGTAAAGAATGCCAACTTAGTTACCCAACAGTTCGATTGTACGTGAAAAGAACCAACGAAAATACTGGTCAACTAATACGTTTAACACCAAACTACGAAGTCAACAAAATTTTTGCATCAGAAGAAGAAGATGACTTAGTAAAATATATTGAACACTGTGCTGAACTATTTTACGGCCTCACTGCTAAAGATTGTCGACGCATTGCATACCAAATGGCCAAAGTAAACAACCGCAATATACCGCAATCATGGATAGATACAGAAATAGCTGGAGTTGAATGGCTTCGTGCATTTAGAAAAAGACATCCTGAAATTTCCCTGAGAAAACCAGAGGCTTGTAGCTTAGCAAGGGCGACTGCTTTCAACAAGCACAATATTGAGTCGTTTTTCCGCAATTTAAAATCTGCCATGGAAAGACATGCTAGCTTTGCAGATGGTACTAGACTCTATAATTTAGACGAAACTTCTACCACTACTGTTCAGCGACCAGGAAAAGTATTAGCACGGAAGGGCACATACGTATCAAAGGTTACAAGCGGCGAAAGGGGTACCTTAGTCACAACATGCTGCATTGTCAGCGCGACCGGACAAGCCATACCACCAGCTATGGTATTTCCTAGGAAATACTTTAAACAGCACATGCTTCATGGGGCACCACCGGGTACGTTGGGTTTGGCTGCAGCTACAGGGTGGATGAATGCTGATATTTTCGTGGATGTCATGAGACATTTCATTAGGCATGTTTCAGCTTCCAAAGATAATCCAGCACTTTTGCTAATGGACAACCACGAAAGTCATCTTTCAATTGAAGCTCTAGATCTTGCAAAATCTTCGGGAGTCACTGTTTTGACTCTTCATCCACATACGACGGCAAAGTTGCAACCACTGGACATTGGACTAAATGGTCCATTTAAGACATATTATAATGCAGCGGTAGATTCGTGGCTGTTGAGAAATCCAGGACAATCTCTAACCATTTACAATATTGCCGAGTGCGTCGGTTCTGCATATTTAAAAGCCATGACTCCTGTAAACATAGTAAACGCATTAAAAAAATGTGGGATATTTCCGTTCGACGATTGTATTTTTACAGAAGCTGATTTCTTGCCTAGCACAGTAACTGATAGGCCATTTATAACAGCTTCAAACCAAGCAGAAGAGGACCAAGATCAAGCGGAAAATACAGCACTAAGTTCTAATCCACAAGAAAGCCGAGCCGAAAATGATTCTCTAAGTGTTGATTTGCAGCTCAACCCTACCAGCCAAAATAATCATCTCACGCCACCATTGATACAGGATGCTGATCTGTTGCCAAATGCTACTACCAGCCAAAATAATACTTATCTTAATTCAAATGAGCAGACGCCACCAATAATAGAGGCTCCGAACATATCGGTTTCATCTCTCGGAGACGGACAAGCCGGTGAACCTACTCTTTCCACGAGCAAAAAGTTTCTTTCACCAATGGATTTCTTGTCACCGATAAAAGCGAAACCTCGTACCATGAAAAGACGCAGAGTTCCGGGAAAAAGCATGATTGCGACAGATACCCCCGAGAAAGATACTATTGCTGAAAAGAAGAAAAAAGGAAACAAAAAGCAGATTGATAAAGCAAAACAAGACCTATTTAAAAGCAAAATGCGAAAGGAGTCAAACAAGAATAAGAAAAAAGCTCACATGATAGAAAATAGTGATACATCAGATGAAGAAGAATTTATAGCCAGTGGATCATCGTCTGGTGGAGAAGAATTTGTTAGTGAAAATGAAGATGAGGATGGGAAAATAGTACTTTTACCAATACCTCGAGATTCCAAAGAGAATGAATTCGTCCTCGTCTTATTTCCATTGAAGAAAACATTTGTCTATTACGTTGCCAAAATATTAGAAAAAATTGATGACAACGAGGATGATTCGGATTTTTCTGTAAGTTTTTTAAGACTGAAAAACAGGACGCATCAAACATTTTGTGAGCCTATCGTACCTGATACAGCAGGCATACAGGTACGGGATATTAAATATATATTACCAGATCCGAAAATTACTGGCAGCAACCGAAGGCAAAAGTATTTCACATTTGACGTTCACTTCGATATGTCGCTGTTGAATTTGCGTTAAATATTTAGATCTCACAATATTATTTAAAAAAATTTGTTATTTATGTGTAGATAAGGCATCTTATCCATTAATGTTTCATATATTTTGTTAATTCAAAAGTTTAAAAAGTCTAACTCTTATAGTTATAAGATTTATTATTATTTTATTAAACGTCTTAAGACTGATTATGTGCCAATAAATAATAAGCAGGTTATATTTAAACGAAATGTATATTTACAACCCTAGTTGTAGTGCTGTTAAGCATGATAATAATTCAAATATTATATTTGAAAAGTACAAAATGTTCTAAAACGATAAGTCTGATTGATGATCTAATAAACATGTTAATTTGTTCGTAATTATTATAAGGAGGTAATATATTTTGTGTTAATTTTGATGAAATAACCTTTAATAAGAAATAAATGACCAATTTCATAACATATGGTGTTATTATTTCAAAATAAATAATTTATCATATTTAGTGATTAATTGTGTACCCCATGGTTAACTGTTGCAAACCCCCCCGGTTAATAGTGCAGGATAGTGTGGACACAGTTAGCCAATTCTCATTTTTTTTTAAAAACATTATTTTCTCAAAAATCGTTTGGAAAATGAACAGTTCTTCAGTGCCAATATGTAGCTAACGAACCTGCCTTTTGACCAGAATAGAAAAAAATATTTTTTGGATGAAAAATTATGAGATGTGGTGGTTTTAATTTTATGTGGTTAACTGTTGAACAGGTCACCTTTATGAAATATACATCGATATAAAAAAGTATTGTGAAGTCGATTTTTTTCGAAATCCGGATTTTGACGGAATTATCCATTTTGACCTTCCCTTAATCCATTCTGACTATTTTGCCATGATGTCTATCTGTTTGTCTGTAAGCGCTGTAACTCAAATACGACAAATCGTAGAAGGGTGAAATTTTATATTTAAGATTAATTTTTGTCTGGGAAGAAAACCTACTATTTTTGGAAACGATCTTTCAACCGGATACGGTATTTTAGAATTTTTCGAATTATTTTGTGAAAAAATTTTTTGAAAAAAAAAATATTCTAATTCAAATGGTTCGTAACAGAGAAGAAATATCTGCCATAAGTGTCATGGGACTTTCTTATACGTATTACAAAGATTGAACAGTGTGCGTGTTTGCCATAGATACTATGGGACTTATACGTAATACTGAGAGTGAACAGTGTGGGTGAGTCTAAATAATTATTTACAAAAAAATTTTCTGACTTAATCATAAATGTTGAAAAAAAATGTATGGGGAATAAATTATACTCGACACTTTTTATCTAAAACATTTTTTTCTTATTTCAAAAATAATTCGAAAATTCAAAAATTGACAAGAGTTAACATCCGTTTTCAGTTATTAAATTAAAAACCCACTCTTTTTTTGAAGTCCATTATCAAATTCTGATAAAATTTATACGGGACCACCTCTGGAGTATTCTCTTTCAACATAGAAAAAAACATCTAAATCGGTGAATATTTATCGGAGTTATGCTCGAATATACATAACAAATATAATATATTGATTGAGTTGAGAACCTCTTCTTTTTGAAGTCGGTTAAAAATACGCATAAATACGTATATTTAACTAGTTTTGTTTATTTTACAACAGATGTCTCTGTACTTCCACTGTCTACTGAACACCGACAGGTGGCAGCACTAGCTTGAAAGTGATATATTAGCGAAGATACGAATCAAATAACTCAAAATAACAAGTCAATGTATTGTTTTGTTGTATTCTGTCACCAATAATAGATGGCAGCACTGACATGAACAATGAAATAATTGTAACAAACACTATTTAACAATAGGATTATATCTGTGAGAGCTTATTTTACAATAGCTGCTATATTATTGTTTACACGTATAAGTATTATTGATATTAATGAGTAATTTGAAAAAGAACTGAACTCTTTCACTACGAATTAAAATTTTCTCAAATTTTATTCTAATATTTACAAGAAATATGTAAATAAATAAATAAAATAGGGAAGCTAAAAACACTTGCATAAATTAATTAATGCAATGCGGAACAAAAATATACCTACTCAAAATATCGATAACTAAAATAATGTGTAATTTAAACATTTCAGTTATTTAATATTATTATACTTTGTTTGTGTTTACTCCAGTTGTCTCTGTCTACAGGGCTGCTCAGCGTAAGTATCTGTCTAACAACATGACTGGTACGTACAGTATATACAGTAACACAGGTACTGCAGGTACCGCGTAGTACCAGACAGTACCGTGTGTGCTACTGTATACACACCACAGTGTTGTAAACACAACACACTGCAATGTGTACATTGTGTACGTGAACATGCGTACAGATACCTTACAACAGATAACAGTGTTAGTGAAATACCATTCATAAATGAATATAACTATTGTAGCGTCCACCGCACTGCCTAGGATATTTGTAGTTACAGGTAGTTGTTTCTCTCTGTACTTGCGATACTCGGCCACAGCTAGGACACTCCAGTGCAGTAACAGACACATCCCCGTCACTGTTGGTGAAACTGAGAACCCCATTGACACAACAAACACACGTGAAACTGTAACAACAACAACAACAACACTGTACAAATGTCTAGCTCTCTCTCCAACAACACTAGCTCTGTGTCCCTCAAACAGGCACACTTTGTCACGCCACTGTTGTACAATGTACATTCACGCGAATCAGTTACTTACCAACAATGAACAACGTGGAAGTAAACCGTGTAGCTTTAACTCCAATGTTGTTTAAGAGACTTGTTGCAGCAGAATACGTCACTCTTGCCACAGTAAACACAGAGAACGCCATAGAAACCCAGCGCAACATGTCTGCAATGTTAACAATGTATGTTATTTGTTATATTCTCGCTAACGTGAACAATGTAACGTTGTAGATATTTACCTACAAGAGTGCACTAAACTAGCGCACTCTAATGCAATGTCACACTCACTTGTGTCTCTATACTTACTCATAAAGCTCGTGTCCTGGGTTTCCTGCTCTACATTGTTCAATATAACACTCAGCTGTAGAGTCAACTGTGGTAACGCCTCCAAATAACTATCAATCATCTGTAGTTCTAATAAATTCTTTGTTTTTTCTTCGCTATCTTCTTTGTCCATCTTCCTTTTCCACAACAGTATTAAGTTATTAAGCGCTAGCACAGCTGACGCTAAAGGAACAATGTAGAGAATAATCAGCAGCCATTTCTTTTTTCGAATCTGGTACAACCATGTGATGTTGTTGTATCGACCACAACTGTAAACAAATAATAATACATCATTATCTTCATTATTAGCATAATTTATTCTAAGAACTATAGAAATTTCCCGATGTTTATTTTCGAAATCAAATCATTTTCATTTTATACATTTTATTCATAATAAATATCAATTGTAAATTTTCCTGAATACGAACCTGCCTTTATTCAACTATCAAATAGCCTTAACTAATTCTAGGATCTTAGGCTTTCTAATAATGAAAGTCCCATCAGAACGGTTTTCGTGTCAAGTCAGAACAAACAGAAAGACATTATTGCCTGTAAAACTACGTATAGACTCACAAATACAGAAAATATGGGTACCTACTAGGGCATACAAAAACCCGATAAAATTTCAAAAACCGGTTTTCGGTTTTTCATAAAGTGAAAAACCGGTTAACCGGTTTTTAGTCGGGTTTTTCAATTAAGTTTAAAAATCAGCGAATGGTATATTTACGTATTTAAATTGTTAATTGAATGACCGAAAAAAAGGCTGGACAAGAAAAAATTTCTTATGGGGTTCGCCAAATAATTCAACAGGAGCTCGTGATAGTATGTGGAGGCCATAATTGCAGCTATAGCAAATATATTTTGTTTTATAAAACATTATATTATATTGAAATAAATTATTTATTTATTTTCATCTCAAATGTGGAATTTACAATTCTCAATTTGAAATTTATTATTCTAAATTTGAACTCCTTTATTAACATATTATTATATACTTCAGGAATGACCCTCAAATTCCATTTACTCCGCTATAATATTTTTATTTACACATTACGCGTTATTTTATAGATGTCCCCCTTTTTTAATTTAAATAAATTCACAACATGAATAACTTCATGAATAACAGTAAAAAAATAAAATTATTTGTCACTTAAAGAAACAAAAAAATATATATATAATTGACTTTCGGTTTTTCGGGAAAAACCCGGTTTTACGGTTTTGGTAAATTTTAACAAAAAACCGGTTAACCGGTGTCGGTTAAAACCGGTTTACATGCCCTAGTACCTACATGACGTCACAAATATCAAAACATGTTAAACAAAGCTATGCAATAATAATTTAATAAACTATTAGAAACCAGAATAGAAAATACAAAGTTACAGATAAAATGTGAAATAAAATAAATTGAATATTAATTTTTCTTACATTATTCTTCATAATATAATTCTATTTCTGTGCTCCAAGCATTATTTGATTTGTTTTATATAAATTTTTAATTATAATAATTGTTTCAAAATTACATTCGATTGTTTTCAGCAGGGCTTCGAACCGTTATTTTTTTCGTTTCGGTTTTCGTTCCGGTTCGAGTAAAAGAATATATTTCGGTTTGGCTCCGGTTTTCGTTCCGCAAAAAATAACGGTTTTTCCGGTTCAGCTCCGAGTGATTAATTTAAAAAAAAATTATTTGTATTAAAAAAAAATTTTCTACCATAATTTAGAATATTTTATGGTACTTGTATGATAGTCCGAACGACAATTGAAGTGGGAAATAAGATTATGCTAACGCACGTATTTAACTTGTACTGAACCGTAAAAACCGATATTTTTATTTCGGTTCTGTTCCGGCAAAAAATAACGATTTTTCCAGTTTTCGGTTCAGTTCCGGTTCGAAGCCCTGGTTTTCAGTACCTGTATTTGTATTTCATTTATTAATTAATGGTATTTTACAGAAGGAAAAGCAGTAATAATGTAACAATTTCATATCTCAATTAATTTTGAAAATAAAAAATTTAAATTAAAAATGTATATTTATACATCTCAAAAACTAATTGATTTGTAACATTTTTACTTTGATATTTGTTTTTCTACTGTAAAAATATTATAAGAATCAATGTTCATATTTTAACATCATGGATATTTTAATATTTTAAATAATAATACTCGAGATCAAATATTTTTCACCGTTATCTCATATTTAATTGTATAAATAAAAACCAAATAATCAGATACTAGACTTTAAGTAAAATAAGAAATAAAACGCAACATACCGTATTTTGCAGTGAATACTTATTATTTCACCATAAATATTATTTTTCATTGCCATTTTTGTTAAATTAAAATGATATTGACCGAATTATAAACAAATATATTTACTTAAATTAAAAACAATAATTTAAACGTCAAAAGAAGTAAAACAACAAACATTCCAGAGGTAACTGTGATGCGTATTATTTACATGTTAAATTGAAATTGTTTAAAATCGTCACTCGATTGTTTTTATTAGAAACATGTGACTCAGTTGCCAATGTGACTAGCTCTACTAACATTGCGGTGATATTAGACCAGTGTTTCTCAACCGGGAGTACAGAAGTCGTGTGAAAGGGGTCCGTTTGTTCAATTTATTGGTAATTTAATAAAATAATTAACATTTTGTCTTCTGGGTGTAAGCCGCGTCAGTTTGGTCGTGTTATCGGCCAACGTTTCGTCACACATTGCAGTGGACATCTTCAGGGCTCTTTTAGCAATGTGTGACGAAACGTTGGCCGATAACACGACCAAACTGACGCGGCTTACACCCAGAAGCCAAGATCTATATCAAGACCACCGCGAAAGCCTCAAGACTTGAATTAACATTTTGATTTGCTTCTTTGAAAGTTATTTGTAGTGTCCAGCATGTGTTATGAACATAGCAACAAGTTAGTTAACAAGGAGAACACCAGGTAGCTGTGGATATATAAAGTCTCATTCTGATGATTGTAATTGTGTGAATAAATAGTTGTTTGTAACAGTTGTTTGGTTTGATTTAAAGAACATTACATTGGCGATGAGGATAAAAAAAGGTGCGCGAGTGAAAAGTAGTTTGATTAATTAACAAGATTAATGGAAAACGCGTAAAAAATTTTGTAACAAACAAAAGAAAAAAAAAACATTGGAAAGAGGTGAAAAACAAAAGCACCGGGTTGAAGAAAAATAACAATTTTTTCTAACAAGATAGTAACAGTAAAAGTGTGTTTGAACTAATTATTTAAATTAACAGGGAAAAAGTGACTGGTTAACGTCGTTTCAACAAGGAAATAAGGGCAATCAGCACGTTTTACATAATTTTTGATTATATGTAACAATCATATTAAAAAAAAAATCCGTTACAATCATGGGCAACAACCAGATTAAACCATTTAACGTACACAGCGAATCACACAATATTGGTATACGATGAGAGAAATGGATAAATAGAATTCGATATATTTTTAACGGCGTCAAACATTTCGGAAGATAAACGCAAAGCAGCTATGTTGCTTCATTTAGTGGGAGAAGATGTTTACGACTTATGTATATTCATCACTACCAAAAACAGAGCCGACTTCCGATATGCGAAAATACGACACTATCAAGAATAAACTAACCGACCATTTCAAGCCAAAAGTAAATACCAGTTTCGAAATCTTCAATTTTAGAAAAGCTAAACAAGAGGAGAACGAGAGCATAGACCAGTTTTATACCCGTTTAATAAAACTAAGCGCCAACTGCAAATTCGTAAACAGAGACGATGAAATAAAAGCTCAGATAATCAGTAACACCAGATCAACAAATCTGCGGCGTTTCGGATTAAGAGAAGAACCCAAGCTAGTAGTTTTATTGGAACAGGGACGACTCCTGGAAACAACACAATTACAACTCAACGCAATTGAACAAGACAACAACGAAACAGGCCGCACAAATCGAGTTGATTTTAAAAAGTTTAACAAGAAACTTTTTAAATGTGCCTAATAAAACACAACGGTGTAAAAATTGCGGAAATATGTGGCATCAAAAAGGCAGACAAACATGCCCAGCATTTAGTGTTACGTGTTTAACGTGCGGGAAACGCGGTCATTTCTCGAAGGTGTGCCTAAGCAAAAATAATCCAACAAAAGAAAACAAACCACGTGCAAATTTCACCAAACAAAGTGCGGGAACGGCTAAAACAATTAGTTCGGACTCTGATAACTCTTTTAAACTCACAACAAACAGTTTAGTGAAAACACCTATAACTTCACTTACGTTAAATGACAATTATATGAGTTTCGTTATAGACACCGGTAGCAGTATGAATATCATCAGTTCCTCATGTCTAAAACACATGATTCACAAACCAAGTGTCACGTGCGTAAACACAAAAATTTACCCATATAATTCTAACGAAGCATTACCAATAGCGGGGAGTTTTAGGGGTGTTTTTAAATATAAACATCAAGTTACTACAGACGAAGTGTTCATCTTAGAAGGCGAAGCTGAACCTTTGCTGAGTTTCAAAACAGCAAGTGCGTTAAACATAGTGCACATAACACAAGTTTTGGACACATTACCAACAATCATAAACATTGAATGGGTGAAAAAGAACGTTCCAGCTTTAACAAACGGTATTGGAAATTTAACAAATTGTGAAGTACATTTACACATTAACAAAGAGATGCAACCGGTAGCTCAACAACACAGACGGATTCCTTTTCATCTACGAGCAAGAGTCGAGGCAGAATTAAAACGTTTGGAAGATGAAGATATAATAGAAAAGGCAAACGGGGCAACTCCATGGGTTTCACCAATCGTGATCGTACCTAAAGCACACAACCCTGAAGTAATTCGCATGTGCGTAGATATGCGCGTTCCAAACAAAGCAATCAAACGAGAAAGACATGTCACGCCAACAATCGATGATATCATTTTGCAACTAAACGGTGCAGTCTTATTCAGCAAAATAAACCTTAAAGATGGATATCATCAGTTGACATTAGACAAGGATTCTCGTGTAATAACAACCTTTTCAACTCATTGCGGTTTGTACCGTTACAAACGTTTAAATTTTGGTGTAAATGCAGCAGCTGAAATTTTCCAAGACACAATTCGTCAAGTCCTGACTAACATACCAGGTGTCTTAAATGTGGTGGACGATATTCTCATTTTCGGAAAATCAAAACAAGAACATGATGAAGCGTTATTAGCAGTGTTGAATCGACTCAGTGAACGTAACCTAACAGTTAACGAAAATAAGTGTGCGTTCAGTCAGAACGAAATAACATTTTTCGGTTTCGTTTTTTCAAAAGGTGGAATAAAACCAGATCCCAAGAAAGTTGAAGTTTTCAAAAAATTGGAACCTCCTACAAACGCATCAGAAGTAAGAAGTCTTTTAGGAATGCTAAATTATGTCGGGAAATTTCTTCCAAATCTGGCATCAGCAACAAAACCATTGCGAGAGTTGATACTTAAAAACGCGGAATGGAACTGGACACAAGCCCACCAAGATGCTTTTATGTACCTAAAGAAAATCCTAAGCAACGCCAACAATTTAGGCTATTTTGACATTAACAAAAAAACACATGTCCATGTAGACGCAGGTCTACAGGGATTAGCAGCTATTATATCACAAGAAGATAAAAACAAGATCGACGTTGTGGCATATGGCAGTCGAACACTTACTTCAGTAGAAGAACGATACAGCCAGATAGAAAAAGAGATGTTAGCAATAAATTGGGCATTGCAGCATTTTCACATCTACCTGTCAGGTATGAATTTTGTTTTACATACTGATCATAAACCAATTGTGAATATTTTAAGAAACCCAAGAGCAGCAGCCTCTCCTAGAATCGAAAGATTAATTCTTAAAATTCAACAATACAACTACGTGGTAGTACATCAAAAGGGATCCACGAATCCATCGGATTATTTCTCAAGACATCCTCTGCAAACCAATCAGAAACAAGATGTCAAAATCGAGAATTTTGTGAATTTTATAATTCAAAACAGCATACCAAATGCAATGTCAGTGGATGAAGTTCGAGCAGAAACCGTGACTGACAGAACATTAGCAGATCTGTTGGAAGCAATCCAAGAGAATCGTCCAAGTTTATGGAACAACCCGAACTTAAAACCATTCAAACTCATCAAAAATGAACTGTCAGCAAAAGATAACGTTATTCTACGAGGCAGTAGACTGATCTTACCGTTCAAGCTACAACAGAGAGTAGTCGATTTAGCTCACAAAGGACATCAAGGTATTGTCAAAACAAAACAATTAATACGAACAAAACTTTGGTTCCCCAATATCGATAAAATGGTAGAAGACACCATCAAAAACTGTTTTGCTTGTCAATCGATAACACAAACGCATAATCGTGATCCTATTATGCTAGGGAAAATGGCAACAGAACCTTTTGAGAGAGCAGCGATCGATTTCGTTGGTCCATTCCCAAATAACAAGTATATTTTGGTTTTAGTCGACGAATACACAAAATACCCAATTGTGGAAGTTATTAACTCGACAAATTTTGAAAATGTACAGAATGTTTTGCAAAAGATATTCAGAACGTTTGGCATCATCAAAGAAATTAAATCTGACAACGGCCCTCCTTTCAACGATAGAGATTTTGAACAGTTCGCAAAGAAATACAATTTCAAACATCACAAGGTCACACCCTATTGGCCAGAAGCAAACGGTCAAGCAGAACGATTTGTTGAAACACTAAGCAAATCCCTGCGTTGTAGTAATTTAGAAGACAACAACTTTACAGCACAGCTAAATTTGTTCCTAATAAATTATGTATCAACACCACATCCAGCAACAAAACAGTCACCAGACGAGTTGCTGTTTAATCGCAAAATGAATAATTTTCTACCAAGTTTTGAATCAACAGAAGAAAAAAATGAAAGCAATCAAGCAGCCATTTCAAACAACAACGCCAAACTTCAAAATAAACAGTACGCTGATAAACGAAGACACACAAGAACTCATAATCTGAAAGTAGGTGATCTAGTTTTATGCAAGCAAAACAAAATTAACAAACTAACGACAGCTTTCGATCCATCACCGTATACAATAACCAAGATCAGAGGCACCAAAATATTTGCAAAAAGAGGAAATGAATTCAAAATAAGGAACGCATCATTCTTCAAGAAGATAAGTGAACATTGAAAATTATCAGGAAAAGCTCGAAGCCCATCAACACACAGCAAAGGTGATGTCCTACAGCACGATCGAGCACCCGTAGCAGAAACCGCTGAGGATGACCTCACGCCGAACAACACACTTGATACACCAGTGTTACGTCCAAGACGTGAAAGGAAAACACCTGCACATCTCGAAGACTATGTAATGTAAAAAGGTGTAAACGTGAAAGTGAAAACCTATGGCCTGTAATATGTTTAAAGCAAAGTGTTAATTTAAATAATTAGGCTAAGCACATTTTTACTAATATCTTAAGTTGTTTTATTTAAAAAAAAATATCAATGTAAATTATTAACAAACATTTATGTATCTGTATTCTAACTTTAAAGTATGGGAGGAATGTAGTGTCCAGCATGTATGATGAAGATAGCAGCAAGTTAGTTAACAAGGAGAACACCAGGTAGCTGTGGATATAGAAAGTCTCATTCTGATGATTGTAATTGTGTGAATAAATAGTTGTTTGTAACAGTTGTTTGGTTTGATTTAAAGAACATTACAGTCATCAACCGCAGATCCAGGGGGGCAGATAATGGTGGACATGACCCCCCCATTCCAAAATCTCTAAAATTAAAGCAAATATAATAGACAAATGCTTATTAAATATACTCAAGTAACTATTTTTATTCATTTTACTGACCATGATTCCCCCAAATTGTAAATCTATCTATCTGTCTGGTAATCTATATACATATAATAACATGTCCTGACTGATTCATCATCGCCCAGCCAAAACCCCTGGTCCTAGAAACGTGAAATTTTAAGGGTATCTTCCTTTTATGACGTAACCACCCACTAAGAAAGGATTTTTCGATAATCAACCCCTAAGGGGGTAAAAGAGGGTGTAAAAGTTCGTATGGAAAAAATATTTTTTGGTCCTAGAAACGTGAAATTTTAAGGGTGTCTTCCTTTTATGACGTAACCACCCACTAATAAATGATTTTTCGATAATCAACCCCTAAGGGGGTAAAGAAGGTGTAAAAGTTTGTATGGGAAAATATTTTTTGGTCAGATTTACTTGAAACTTAAATAAATACTCTTCAATACAAACAATGAAACACGTATTTCAAGCTTTTCCAAAATTAACTCCTTAAGGGGGTGGATAAGTCTGTATAGGAAAAATATTTTTTGGTCAGATTTACTTGAAACTTAAAATATATACTCTTCAATACAAACAATGAAACAAATGTTTCAGCTTTTTCCAAAATTAAACCCTTAAATGGAGTAAGAGGGTGTAAAAGTTTGTATGGGAAAAATATTTTTTGGTCGGATTTACTTGAAATTTAAAATAAATACTCTTCAATACAAACAATCAAACACGTATTTCAAGCTTTTCCTAAATTAAATCCTTAACGGGGTGCAAGGGGGTGGATAAGTTTGTATAGGAAAAATATTTTTTGGTCAGATTTACTTGAAACTTAAAATAAATACTCTTCAATACAAACAATGAAACATGTATTTTAGCATTTTCCAAAATTAAACACTTAAAGGGGGTTGCAAGGGAGTGAAAAAGTTTGAATGAGAAAAACATTTTTTTTGTATTCACTCGAATGAAACTATGCACAGATACTTTCTTCGATGTTTTTATACTGTAGGTTATAACTATCATGCATAGGAGCCGATATATTTCCGATTTTGTATAATCAATAAAAAACAAATGAAGGAAAAATGGAGGGTTGTAATTAGTTTCGAAATCCACGCGAGCGAAGCCGCGGGTAGCAGCTAGTTATTCATATTGGCTTGTGAGTATATCAAAATTAAAATTCACAGATATTTTTTACAGTTTGTCTACCTAATGAGAAAAAAATCAACTATTTATAATACATAAAGTAGTGTGTATGTGTGTTTTATACTAACTTAAGTAAATAACAAAATTATTGATGAAAATTAATTAAAATGACATTATTTTTCATTCTATTGCATTTTATTACAAGTTCAACTGAATTAAAAAGAAATCAAGGGATTCTCGAATAGTAAAATAAGGTTTTGTATATTGTATTAAACCACAAGGTTGGTAATAATGCTGTGTTGTCCCCTTGTTCTACACTTTCACAACAAACACCGCTTTAACTAAATGACAATATAGGATGCAGTGTAGAATGTTGTATTGATAACAATTTAAAACAAATACGTTTTTCACTCTCCGCAATATTAGATTTGAAAACAAACTCTTTTATTATTTGTGTAAAAGTGTTATTATTGTTTATACTTACATGTCATATAACACGTATAAGTTGATCAACGCCGGCACCCACACAAATACCAAAGTCAATGTTCCGTAGACATATTGTTCTCCCAGGAAGTATTCAAACATTAGCCACACGTCTGTAACTACGTCCAGTACACTGAAGACAATAGCAATTATCAATGTAAAGTATATTTGCACACGCGAAAATCTATCAGCTTGTTGTTTTCTTAAATTTATTATAAACCTTGAAACTCTACCACAACACTTATTAACTTGCTGTTCACTAGTTTGTTCATCAGCTACTGTCACTTCACCAACGTTCAACATTAGTATTTGTTCTTCACCCACATTGTCGTTGCTTGCTGAAGATTGCACTACGATATTTTCTCCTTGTGCGCTGTCTATAACATTGTTAACAGTTACAACAATGTTTTCTCCTGTATTTGAACTGCATTTGTCAGATATTTCAATGTTGGTTAAAACATCCAAACATTGTTGTGATGTGTTGTCTTCATCTATATACTTCATACTGTCTCTTTCATTAACATCACTGGCATTGACTTCTACTCGTACAGACTCCATTGTTGTCGGTGTTTGTTACTTAACGCACTATTAACAATAACGTTAAACTAGAATTCTTAACAAGTATCTAATAATAAAGAAACGATGCTACAATGCTCAGCAACATCCACCCATGGAAAGGGTGATTAGAACAGGAACTAGATTATGTGTGACACCATTTCTAAGATATGGAATTTTGAAATATACAATAACATTACGTACTTACAACCATAGCCGGAAGATGCATTATCTGCGTGCATCCGGTAACTGTGGTTTACACATGCATAATATGTGTTACTAAATATATATAATATTATTGATAAGAAAATATGTAACAAGGATTTCGTACAATTCTTTAGTCATTCTGGAAATGGTGATCCACTTATGCAATAATATTGATTTTAAAAATATTACACAACTCTGAAATAATAAAAATATTCAAAATAACATCATTCTAATTTTGACTAAAAATGAATAGTTAAACACAATGTTTAGTATATTTGTAATATTTAAAGCAAGGTCGAACTGGCGAAATAATTTTTTTAAGAACCTTCTTTCGGTGTAATAGATCGAGCTCTGATAAAATGGTACGTCATCGAACACCTCAAATTTAAAATGTGAAAATGGTTGGAAATCATGTAAACAACATGTTAGACCCTGCAGACATTTAAAAATATGTTAATTGTTATGCTTAATGAATTTTTGAAATTAGTTAAAAAAACAATGAATATACCTTACAAAATACCTGCATGAAATATACACAGTTTATAGTAAATAATGTGCAATTAAAAAAAAAATGCTGCTTAGCTATTTTTGTTAATTACCTTGTCTGCCTGAAATTTTTATAAGTTATAATTTTCAACAAAAGTACGTCACATAACACCTTTTTTTTATTTATAAAAAATGAAGTTTGAGATCTCCCCTATATGTTAAAATTTTGCTGACTGGAAATTTTTGTTAATTACCTTGTCTGCCTTAAATTTTTATAAGCTATAATTTTTAACAAAAGTACGTCACATAACACCTTTTTTTTTAAATAAAGTTTGAGATCACCTCTATCTATTAAACCTTGTCTACCTAACAATTTTCATTAATTAATACCTGTAAACTTTTATTTTGCCTGCATTATATTTAAGAAATTTTCGAGCAAAGAAACATTTGGTCGTTTCAAACAATACACTTTAGTACTTCCTTCACCCCAGGTCTTCTACCTGCAAGTCTTATCTCAAATCCCAATAGATCAGCGGTTCCCAACTTTCATTTTATTTATTTATGGAGATCAGTTATCAAGTGCTCGGTGTTTAATTAACTTTTCATACACCTTAAGTTTTTTGTTGGGAGGAGGGGGTGTGCCACTGTATCTTTTTTCGCCATTAAACATTTTTTTTCGCGTACTCCAGGCAGGAAATTCATCTATTAGGATTTTGGAATTCACGACAATTTATTGGTATTATCGTTTGAAATGTAATGTCCTGTATTATGTTTTTAATGTTAATAAGTGTGTACAAATAAATATTAAAACATGAACATGAATTTATTTTATTAATTATGAATATTTATTATTATTTTTTACTGTCCTGCTACATTAAAAAATTACTATGGTTCCAATAAATAATTGATTGAATCTAGCAAATTATTTATTTAAATCGTTCTAATGAAATATTTCATAAGCTCAATCAAATATCTGATAAATACGATAAAATTTATTGATTTAAAAAAATAATAAAAAATAGAAAATATTTTAAAAGACATAAATTATAGATAATAATATTCTCTGCAGCATGTATCAAATTAATTTTTTTAAACGTAATTACTAAACCGGAAACGGATGTTTACTCTTGTCATTTTTTTTTGAAAGGTCGTTTTCAAAATAGAAGGTTTTCTTCCTAGACAAAAATTAATCTTAAATATAAAATTTCACCCTTCTACGATTTGTCGTATTTGAGTTACAGCGCTTACAGACAGACAGACACACAGACATCATGGCAAAAATAGTCAGAATAGATTCAGGGAAGGTATATTCTTTTTCTAAATTTCGATAACCCTTCAACAAAATTTCGATGGGACAATGGAGAGGAATTTATTTTTTTGGTCGTCACATCGAGGCCCATAACTTTGTTAATTTTTAATATTTTTCAATAAAAATTGGTATTGAATAAGTTGAATATATATTTAATAAAATGTCCACTACCTGATCGTAAAATAATATGTTATACCTATAAAAAAATTTCTCAAACATTGACAATCACATTACAGTGTCTTCCCCCTTAAGACTGACCTGGTAAAAAACATTTTTTTGATAAAAAAACTATCTTAATATATAAAAGAGATGTTGGACCTCGATTTAGAATTAAAAAAAAAAAAAAAAGTTGTCAACGGTTATATTAAATTTTTTTTAATAAAAAAATGTGGTCGTAGCGCTTAAAAAATTAACACTAACTAAGTAAAAAACGTTTTTTTTGCTGGCAGTAAAATTTTAATGCTATAAGAAGTCTCAAAGTTAATGTTAGAAAAAAAATTAAGATGGCGTTTTTTCACGACCGGCGTATAAGCTATTTAAACGAAAAAAAACATCTGCCAAGTAAATGCACAGTGCTTCCTCGTGCTAAATTCACTAAAACCGATAGTGTTAAGATAAATTGCCTGGCATTGGTTAACCATTTAATTTTTATACAAATTTTACTAAAAAATCTTAGTTCGAATTTTTTCTTAAAACGCACCTGAATATTTTTTCATATATTTTTAATTTTTTGACAATTTCAATCTAAATCTAAATTTATGCAAATGTCAAAATGACATTTAAAACGTCAAAGTGACATTTAAAACGCCAAAGTGACATTTAAAACGTCAAAATGACACTTAATATATCCAATCAAATATCAATTTAGAAAAACAAAACACGAATTTTTAAAATTAATTTAGATAAATCTTTGTAAGGGAATATTTTACAACAAACGTAGTAGACCCATATTATAGGAAATTTAATTTTCTACAAAAAATATTCTATAAAATTTTCTCGTAACATGTGTCGTTCTTGAGATATCTTGAAAAAAGAAATATTTTGGAGTGTCACCCCTCCCCCTTACACACGATTTTGATGATTTTGAAATGGGACCGTCCTCAAACCAAACCCAACCATCCGACTAAGTTTCAATAATATCGGCAGGGCCGGATTAAGAAAGCGCGGGGCCCGTAGCAAATGTTATAAAGAGGCCCTTGGCATTGGCGTCGGGGGGGGGGGGGGGGGGGGGGGGTGAAACTCTGGTTATCAACGATTGAAAAAATTTCTATATGGACTGGATAATGAGAATTTTTATAAATAATGGAAAATATAATACACATTAAAAACTAATGACCTTTTTTTTTGGTCATACCAATTGAAATTTTAGATTTTATGTATTAAAAAGTTTGGGCTACATAAAAATAAAAACTTGATTGAAGAGCTTTTTTTTTTTTTAATATACTATATTAAACTAAAAAAAACATAATTTTTCTGGAAAGTCGCGGGGCCCCACAAAGACGCGGGGCCCGTAGCATTTGCTACTCCTGCTACGTTGTTAATCCGGCCCTGAATATCGGTTCAGTGGTTCATGAGTTATGCGTGTGACAAGGATTCAGGGGACAGACGGACGGACGGACGGACGGACGGACGGACGGACGGACGGACACACGGACAGACAGACAGACACGGAACGAAAAGTGTTTGTCTTGACGTGAAACGGATAAATAAATTTAAAATTTTGAAATTGGAGAACTTTTTTTTTGTCTCAATCTGAAACGATCACATAGCTTCTCGTATCTTCGATATTGCGAGGAAGCAAAAATCATTGGCACGGCGCTTGAAAATTAAGACTGACATAGTAAAAAACATTTTTTCGATGGCATACAAATTTATATGCATAGAGGAGGTTTCAAACTTTATTTAAAAAAAAGGTGTTATGTCATGTCAACGGTTGAGCCTGACATCTATCTCATGTATGGATGCTGCACATTCAAAATTAAGGCAGACAAGGTAATTAACGAAAATTTCCAGTCAGCAAAGTTTTAACAGATAGAGGAGATCTCAAACTTCATTTTTTTATAAATAAAAAAAAGGTGTTATGTGACGTACTTTTGTTGAAAATTATAACTTATAAAAATGTAAGGCAGACAAGGTAATTAACAAAAATTGCTAGGCAGAATTTTTTTTTTTCAAAAATAGCTCATTATTTACTATAAACTGTGTAAATTTGTAAATAAAAAAAATAAGGAATATATGTGTTGCTGCGGAGTAGTAGCAGATGTATTTCCATAGGTTAAAATAAAAGAATCTAAAAAAATTCTTAATAGTGATTTTATAGAAACATCAAATAATAAATCAAAAGCCGTATGGTCCATTATCAAGGATAAAACAAATCATAACAAGCATAGCAATAACATTGAAAAAATAGTCAATGAGGGTAATATTATAGCTATAGAAGATAAAAAAGAAATATCTTATGTATTTAATGACTATTTTTTAAAAATTGCTAATAAGCTACAACTCAATAAACCTGCATTTAACAACAATTTAAGTAATATAAATAATAGTATTTTTTTAACACCATGTACGGTATCAGAAGTTCTCAACATTTGCAATAGTTTAAAAAATAAAACTAGCGAGAGATGGGATCAAACATCCCCGAAATTCCTTAGAAGTTGCGCACATGTAATAGCTGAACCATTCACAAGGGGATAATACAGCACGCGGGATGAGAATTTCAACGAGCTTGTGGTATGTAAATCTAGAGCAAAAATAAAAAGACACGTGTCCAAAAACTTGATCTCATAGGCCCTAATTACAAAGATAATTTACTTTGAAAATATTTTCATTAACTAGTATATTACAGAATTTACTTTTTCAGAAAAACCGAAAATAAAAAAATAAAATGATTTCACATGAAAATATTGATATATACGCCAGTACATAATTATTCATTTGTTTTTAAGTAAATTTAATTTATTATTGACACAACTCATTAGTTTTTAATTAATAATTTGAAAAAGTTTTAATAAAAAACTAACTTGAAAGAAACCACAAACATCTATTGTCTAATTTATCGATTTTTACGCAAGAGGGAGAGGTAATGTGTACAAAAAAATAATAAAATATCGGTATGGAGAACCATACATGACTTCCATGTTCTTTCTATCTTTTTAAATAATTTTAAATATACATTTTTTTAAATATTTTATTTATATAACCTACTACTGTGAATATACATATCGTAATACATTAAAAAAACATATACACTTACAACGGTTACAGCTCTTTTTACCATTTGTATATAAATATTAGTTTTCTAATGTCAAAAACATAATTCACATTCAGAAAAACTAATTTGACAATTTGAATTTAGTTGCATTTGTTTCCAAGGCAACATGAATTAATGACATATTAATATTTAAAATTCAAATTTTAAGTGTGTTTTTCACCCCTTTAATGGCTGTTTAGGCACGTACAAATAATAAATGTCCCTTAGATTCAATTGAACTGCAAATGTACCAAATCTTATCAAAATTAGTGAGATAATACTCGCAATATTCACTTTTTAGATGAAAAAAGTTACAAAATTTCGAATATTTCCAAAACCCCTAATCCGATTAGCACCAAAATCAATAGGTCTGGAGTACTCACTGAGACAAACATTTTCCCCAAAAATAATTCAGATCGGTGCATTTTTACACTAGTTATCGTGAACGAAAGAAAATTCTACATCCGCACAGACACACAGACACACGCACAGCCGCCATGCAGAAATTAACTTTTCTTTAAGTTTTGAAATTAGTACAATCAGAATTTGTCATTTTCTCGGACACGATTTTTCGATGGTATTACAATACTTCCATTTCTTTCAGAACATGGAAGTAAAAATAATTGTAAATAAAAATCAAAATCTTAAAACCGAGATTCGAAACATCGTTTTCCAGGCGAGACGCCGCGGGCTAACACACGGTTATATTGAATACACAAATTTTCAAAGTTAATTATCTTTGTAATTAAAGCCTATGAGATCAAATTGTTGGACACGTGTCTTTTTATTTTTGCTCTAGTTATAAATACCACAAGCTCATTGAAATTTTCATCCCGCGTGCTGTATTGTCCCCTTGTCAGTATAATCATAAACAAAGTACTCAGTGAAGGCAAATTCCCCAAGTCTCTAAAAAAGTCAATTGTCGCGCCGATTTTTAAAAGTGGCGACTCTCTAAATATAAATAACTATAGACCTATATCTATTCTACCAGCCTTTTCCAAAATATTCGAACAAATCATATATTCCAGACTAATAACATTTTTTCAAAATTTTGATATTTTATCAACCCAACAACATGACTTTATCAAAGATAGTTCCACGAATCAAGCAGTTTTTAAATCACTTTTCGAAATCTTAACAGCTTTAAACAAAAACGAATCAACAATAGCTATATTCCTAGATTTAAGTAAGGCGTTTGATTGTATTGACAAAGAACTACTACTATATAAGTTAACTCACTATGGTGTCAGAGGGATTGCCTTAAACATAATAAATTCATATATGACAGACAGACAACAATGTGTAAAAATAAAATATAGCGACGATACTAACTATTATGAATACATGTCCCCTTTTAAAATTTTAGCCAGAGGAATTCCTCAAGGATCAACTTTGGGGCCACTGCTCTTTTTAATTTATATTAACGACCTTTCTAAAAATGTCACGGAAAATGTTATTTTATACGCTGATGATACCTCAATATTTTATCATAATTCTAATAACAAACTACTTCTTAACACTATAAATAATTCTTTAAAAAATATTCAGCTATGGTTTGATAACAACTCCCTAAAATTAAACGTAGAAAAAACACAAGCAGTACATTTTAAAAACAATTCTCTACAATTTCTAAATTTACCAGACTTCGGCACTATCAAGTTAATAAATGAAGTAAAATTCCTAGGAATTATAATAGATAAAAACCTTAATGGAAACAAACACTGCGAATATATTAATAAAAAAATTAACAAATATACACTCATCCAAACAATTAAAGGAACAAGAATTTAAACATTTTTTTTGGGTGTTTTTGAAGTGCTGTATCTTTGTGAAAAATGGTCGTATCGAAATAAAACAAAAAGCATTTTAAAGCGTCAAGTTTCTAGAATTTTTAGCATAATTTTTTTTGAGTTACGGTTATCGCGCAATCAAAAGAAATAGTGGGACACAAAAATTTTACAATTTTTAAAATTTTTTTTAAGGGTCCTCGGGCTTGGGAAATTTTTTTCAGTTAAACCAATGCACTGGTCAGTTAACTTGTTTATTCAGCTTTAATTTGTTTTTTTTTTTTTGGTCTCTCTCAATTTTTTTTCGCCGAGATATCTGCTTTTAAATGAAAAATGATTCTTTTGTCTTCAATCATCAATATATCAGCAACTAATGATTAAACAGTAAATTTAAGGGCAGTTTTAAAAACTTGAATAAATTTCCTACAAGACTCTTTCATGACTTTATTAGAAAAAAAATTTTTTTTACCCTCACCATTAGTTTGAAAAAGTACAAAAAAATGACCTTTTATGTTCTTTTAGTAAATCTATCGCTACTTTACAAATATTGATGGAAAGACTAATGTTGCCAGGTATTTTTATAGCTTAATGAATCCCCAAGAGTCCTGTAAATTTTGAAATTGATCCATCGAACCGTTCATTGTTGACTTTAGTATTTATCTTAGGTAGTCTCACCACAGCCTCATTACCAATTTTTTTTTCAGTTTTTTTGAGCCAGTAGTTACAAAGTTAGAGGGGGGGGGGGGGGGGGACAAAATAAAATATTACTTTTAGTCTCCTATAGGCGCCATTTTTGAGTTAGAAAAAAAATAAAATATTGATTGAAGAATTGAGAACCTCTTCCTTTTTGAAGTCGGTTAAAAATACGCATAAATACGTTCCCCCGTGCACTCGGTGTTCTCCGTGCTAACCAACTAACTTCAAGTTAGTGCCACCCTAACTACATTGTTCTATATTCACTATACATGCTGGACATATGACAGTTCTTTTGGAGTTTGTTGAAGACTTTGACAAGTTTCGCGCACGCGTTGTAGTAAGTAAATATCAACGGTATTAAAACAGTGGTGATATTATGAACATTATTTTGTACGGTGAAAGATGCTAACTGTGTTACAATTAGTTGAAGTGTCACTGCTCTAAATTACATAGATACTAGTACAGAATTAATACCCCATTTGAAAGTGCTTGCTAGCTAGCAAATATTGCTAGCTCCTTTATAATACCGGACATTAGAATAGTACATATTCTTTGTCTATGTCAGCGGTTCTTAAACTTATGTAGTCTAAGGACCCCCTTTTGAACAATTATTTCTCAGGGACCCCCTCCCTGCAGGGTTTATTTTAAGAAAATTTTAAAACTGCAAGACCTTATTTTTTGTTCCATACTTGCAATTTTTGCTTTTCAACTGCAATGACCTTTGTTTTTTGCGTTACATTTCTTACATTTTTTGTTTTTACAACTGCAATGACCTTTTTTGCTCTAATTTCTTACAGTTTTTGCTTTTACAACTGCAATGACCTTTTTTCCACACATTTTATTATTTTATTTATTTATTAAACATTGTTTCAATTTTCTGCACTACACAAATTAGCTTTTACAACTGCATTTTTCATTTTTACAACTGCAGAAACAAGCTACTCACTAAAATAACCCTTGCTTCCCTGATAGGAAAACAAAGAAGGTCGTTAGATACTAATTAATCACTGGTAAATAGATATGTAAAAGTAATTTAATTTATGCCAAACACGTTTCACGGATCCCAGCAAAAATTTCGCTGGTCTGTAGTGGAGTCAAATAACCGAAATTTTTTATTGAATAAAACAATCTCTTCCTACAGCGATTTTATGATTTTAAAATGTTCTAGGGATCAAGAGAAGTTCATAACTGAGTTTGTGGATATATCCGTTTTCCGCGCGGTACTTTTTTCACGACTTTTCCGGAAATTTATCGATTTTTCCTGTTTGTGGTTTGATTTTTCGCGAATATCTCGGCTTCTACTTGATCAATGTCGACCAAAAAAATAGGGTCACTCGTAAGGAACCCCTCTATCGATCTGTGGGAGGCGGAATATTATAACATAATTTCTAACCTCAAAAAAAATTACAAACTGCACATATAACAGATTTTTCATTTTTTCTCAATTACTTTGCAACAAGTATGAATATTTTGATGAAAATAAGGAAAAATGTACCTCTTATAATCCTTAATAAACCTACCAAGTTTGATTTCAAACTATTCCAAATTACCGCCAAAATTTATATTTTCAAAAAAAATTGATTGACAGATGGGCAAACCATCTCAGAGCAATTTTGTTTATCTCAAATTGTAGGGCATTTTATGCCCTTTTAAATGATGTACCATACATTCTGAAACAAAAAAGTTATTAAGATTTTTCTGAACTGATTTTTTCATTTTCGGATTGTTGCCGTAAATACATTTTTCCCGCTTAACTTTCATTATTGTTCAAAACAAACTAGAAAATTTAAAATCTAGTTAAAAGATGAGTGTTTGAAACAAATTTAACATATTTTTACTACATATATTAATTAGTAGGTCGCCCCGAAAATTATGAAATTTTAAAATTTCACCCGCACAAATCAATTAGTTTTTGTTGTTAAAAATACATTTCTATACATGACATTTTTATTTTTAGTGATGAAATAGGTTAAAAAAATTAAAAATTAAGTCTTCTAACAGATTCACTCGTACGTCTGTAATTTTATGTTGTTCTAATAAATAACTTTGAATTTAATTAAAAACTTTTTCTCGTTATTAAACTTCTGAATTTTTTGGGCGACCTACTAATTAATATAGTAAAAATATGTTAAATTTGTTTCAAATACTTATCTTTTAAAACTAGATTTTAAATTTTGTAATTTGTTTTGAATAATAATGAAAGTTAAGCGGGAAAAATTATTTACGGCAACAATCCGAAAAAGAAAAAATCAGTTCAGAAAAATCTTAATAACTTTTTTGTTTCAGAATGTATGGGTAAGTATATATACATCATTTAAAAGGGCATAAAATACCCTACAATTTGAGATAAACAAAATTGCTCTGAGATGGTTTGCCCAAAGATGGCGCGTCAATCAATTTTTTTTTGAAAATATAAATTTTGGCGGTAATTTTGAATATTTTCAAATCAAACTTGGTAGGTTTATTAAGGATCATAAAAGGTACATTTTTCCTTATTTTCATCAAAATATTCATACTTGTTGCAAAGTACCTAATTGAGAAAAAATGAAAAATCTGTTATATGCGCAGTTTGTAATTATTTTTGAGGTTAGAAATTATGTTATAATATTCCGCCTCCCACAGATCGATAGAGGGGTTCCTTACGAGTGACCCTATTTTTTTTGGTCGATATTGATCAAGTAGAAGCCGAAATATTCGAGAAAAATCGAACCGCAAACAGGAAAAATCGATGAATTTCCGGAAAAGTCGTGAAAAAAGTACCGCGCGGAAAACGGATTAATCCACAAACTCAGTTATGAACTTCTCTTGATCCCTAGAACATTTTAAAATCAAAAAATCGCTGTAGGGAGAGATTGTTTTATTCAATAAAAAATATCGGTTATATGACTCCACTACTATGTCAATACATATTATCAGTTTTTTTACTTAAATAACTTAAATGTAAAGTGTATTGCCTATACAAAAAGGAAACTATTTTTTTAATCTCGATTTAATACTGGTGCTGCCATCTCTTAGCTATCTAAAAAATGAAATGTGCCATTTACATTACTTCATTCTTAGTAGATAAGAGTTGGACCTCCGTTGCCGTAGCCATTATTGTATCTATGTTCTGTTAAACAAGATTGTATTGTAATATTCTGTGTTGAAATGTTTCAAGTTAAACAGGAATTTATAAAAGAAGAAATAGAAGACATCAATTGTCTTCAGGACATTGAAATCTACGATGAATTTTATAAATACTACAAACAAGAGTGTGAGGTAAGAATTGAATCACATATTATTATTATATGCAGCTTAGGTTGAATAACCTTGAGAATAAATATATGTTTGACAAATGCTCAAATGGAAAACAGAGGTTCCCAAACAATATTTTTATAATCTTTAATATAAATAATATAAAATCAAATTAATAAAAATGGTATAAATGTTGTAGTCGCGAATTACTATATACCTGATTTTTGATAATTCTGACAGTGACACCCATACACTCCGTATTAACCAAATATCGTTTTAGTGCTCCAAATTATTTCATTTAAAATCTGTTATATTTTAATGTCTAGCTATAATCTATGGATATTGAAAAGAAATTACACAAGGTTATTATATGTATAGGTTACCTCAGTAGGTTGTCAAAATCGAGACAGGTGAGAGGGAACTACGTCACACCGCATGCTCAATTGCTGTCAGTCTATAATATATCAAATGAATATATGGTAGAGTTCATAGTTTTTTTTATAATATTTTGTGATATTAAGCAACTTTAAGTAAAATAAGACTTTATTGTTTAATTAAGGTATGTAGCCACTAATTTATGTGTTTTATTTAAATTTTCTCTACATACAATAAGTAACATAATTAAAATTTTAGATTATAGATCGAAAAAATGTCAGAAGGTACTGTCAGTATATGCAAAAGTAACTCTAAAAGACAAAGGAAGAAGATGAAACCATATGAAACGTTAATCTTCAAAAGAAATGAATCAGAAAATGTTATCGTAATGAATGTTGATCACTATACATACATTGACTATATGTATACATTGTCATTGTTCAATCTCCAATCCTGATCATTATCTGCTATGTGAGGATTAAAATATAATCAATACAATCATGGCAACTTTAAAAGTCATTTACACAAAATGTAGACTCACTTTTAGCCACGGAGAAACAACGGAACTACGAAGTGATTGTAGCATTAATTAAATGAGGCTATTCACAGCGTACATGATGACAACGCTAAGTAGCATTTACGACTTTGGCGGGCTAAAATGAGAAGTATGTAAACAAATAATTTCAATAAAATATCGCAATATATATAAATATATATTTTAGATAATTCTTTATTACTATAGTGCGGTTAATCCCACACAACACACTCACGTATAAGATACGTATAATTCAGGTAGATACGTTGATTTTATGTATACGGCTTGTGATATACCTAACATATACGTACATATTACATATACAAACATCTTAAAAAATACGTATATTTAATACAGCTATTATACATATTTGGTACATACAGTATATACGAAAATTACGAGAGATAGAGAATTACGTATTAGATATGTGTATAAAGAATGTAAAATATACGTATTATCGTATATGTCCATAATACGTATATCATTGGTTCTTAATTTACGTATATAATTTATAGGTAATATTTACGTAAAAATTAAGATTATTTTTTATGAACCATAACTCTCACTAACGGCGTGATTTCACTTTAGATTAGTATATATACAGCAGTTTAGGTATTGTAATATAGGTATAAGTTAGTACGGTGATTAATAAACATAATATTTAAATTAGATAGATTTATTATGAATATTAATAATACATACAGAGGTCCCCCAGTGTTCCAGTGGCGAGTTTCTAGGTTCCGAGAGTAAGAAAGTATAGAATAGAATAAGAAAGAAGAGCATATAGAGAGAAAGGAGAGAGAGAGAGATGTGTGATGATAACACGACCAAATAAACCGACGCGGCCAACACCCAGAAGCCAAGATCACCGCGGAACCTCTCTCAAGACTTGTACAGCAAAATTTATATTTTTTACGTATTCATTACGTATATAATACGTACATATTACGTAGATATTTACGTAAAATTTATATACATACGACATATTTTAGCTGGACATTAAGCTCTTTTTTCAACCAAAAATATACATACAATTACATAAAATATACGTAGATACAGCAAAATGTTTGCGTAAAATATACGTATGTTAAACGTAAGTGTGTTGTGTGGGATCATATTGACCTTTCTATTTTCAGTTAAAAATAAGCTCGCCACAAGTTCCCTCGGCGCTGTAATCGATTTAGTTTCTCCCGTCACCTGCTTCGCATCCAGCAAATAATAAATATTTTATTTAAAGTAGACAGTACAGACATAATAATAAATTTAAAATAATTACTATTATTAGACATAATATAAAGTAAGAAATAAAATATATTGTACTTAATTTAAGAATTTATATATTTGTATCTTGTTGATATTAATGTAATACATAAATGCCAAAATAAACTTATTGTTGGTAGGTAAGTAGTCGTATCAATTCATGGTTTTACATTCTTATAAGAATACTATATATATAATAATAGCTTTCCAGCAGTTGTGAGAAACATGCCGCATTCCAATAAAAAATATATATATAAGTGCATTAAAAATAAAAAATAAAGTATCATTAAGATTTATGAGCTTACAATCAATAACTAATAATAAGAGTTTACTTTTACATGCATTTATTTTTTTATTTTATAATACTTCAATAATAAATAATTACGATAGTTTTATTTATTTTTTAAATATTATATGCAATGATTTGTGCTTTTGTAATTACATGTATTGTTAAAATAGTTTAAAATATCCAAAAATTCGAAATAATACATATGTATTTGCAAGCCACTTTCCTGTATTACATTTAAATGAGCATGCGGTGTGACGTAATTCTCGCGCGGGCGCTGATTGGTCAAATCTACTGAGGTAACCTATACATATAATAACCTTGGGTATATGCCAAGGTTAGTATATGTATAGGTTGCCTCATAACTTTTTGACCAATCAGCGGCTGCGTGTGATGACGTCACCCTGAGGAACCTTTAAACGTTGTTTTATATATTAAGTTTTTTTTCAAATTATTTCGAATTTTTGGATATTTGTATTTAAAAAAAGTAAATATTATTGTTTATTACAGAAGCACAAATTATTACATATAATATTTCTTCATAAAAACTTTAAAATGATGTCAGAAATCAATGCTTAAAGAAAATACATTTCTTGGTTACACATAAAAAAACACTTGTTTAAAACTATAATTTATAATAATAAAATAATAAAAATTTAGATTTAAAACTCAGTACACTATCAATATCAAATGAAAATATTTAAAAACAACTTACAATGAATCAGCTTAACTAAAATAAAGAGTAAATATAGTTTGACAGACATTTATAATATCAAAGAGTTCCTCACGATGACGCATTCTCCCCTCTCATGCCACTCCCCGCCAGAGTTATGAGGCAACCTATTACTTTACTAACCTTGGCATTGAGTAAAGAATAACAAGAGAAACAACGCAATCATTGAGTAAAAAATAACAAGAGAATCAACGTATACGGGAGAGCTGAAACGCAGTAGATATATGAACCATGCACTATTTGAGCCCCAGGAAGTGCTGGTATCTATTGAAAAAATTATTAATTATACATATGAAATATTTGGTTTTCGACTCTACTAAATCGTCAGATTCTAAGCTCCGCCCCTCTAAAATGATTTACGAACGTCTTGTTTACATTATTTTAAGTCGGCTGATACGTGATACAAAGGCAACAAAAACGTTGCAAGAAATTATTCGTTACTTATTATCTTTTTCTTTTAAATAAAACAAAAAAAATATGTAATGTTAAAATTATTTGAGATAATTGCTGCTATCAATAATATAATAGATTTTTGCTTTAAAGTAGATTTTTATAAGTTGTAAGAAATTTAAAATTGTGACGCGATGTTACATTACTGATGATATAATTAAAATTAGATTGATCGTTTTATTCATTTCAAATTAATATAAAAATATATCAAAACTAAAAATATGGTTCTGCGGTTTTTTGTATCTACATTGCTTTAAACATAAAATATGGATTGTGGACCGATACATATTACATATAACAATATATACAAAATAAGTTTTTATGGTTCCGAAGAAACCCTATTAATGTCACTTTGTCGTTCGTCCGTCCGTCCGTCCGTCCTTTTCACTAAAAGCCAAATAGCTCGTAAACTATATCAGCTAGAAACTTGAAATTTTTACTGAATATGTAAAATGACACCCTCTAGTAAAATATGTACAAATTTATTGAATAAATAATTTTTCAAGGGGGGCAATAAGGAGCTAAAGCTAGGTAAAAAAAATATTTTTTTTATACCAAGGCATGTGGCACGTTAAAATGTATAACCAAACAAGCGGAATTTGACCTTTTTTCTATTTTTTTCTAAATCAAAAATGGTGCCTGTAGGGGGCTTTAAAGCAAATCCATGTATACCAAGACGTGTGGCATGTCAAAATGTACATCTCAATTAGTAGAATTTGACCATATTTTTATTTATTTTCTAACTCTAAAATGGCGCCTATAGGGGGCTAAAAGCAGTATTTTATTCTGCCCCCCCCCCCCCCTCTAACTCTTGTAACTACCAGCTCAAAAAATCTGAAAAAAATTGGTAACGAGGTTTTGATGGGACTACCAACGACAAATACTAAAGTCGACAATATAATTTTAAATTTTGGAATAATAGGGAGGGGTGTAAGAGAATTAAAAAAAATTATTTTCATATCTAGGCATGTGGTATGTCAAAATGTACATCTCAATTCGTAGAACATGACCATATTTTTTATTTTTTTCTAACTCAAAAATGGCGCCTGTAGGGGGCTAAATGCAGTGTTTTATTTTGTCCCCCCTCCCTCTAACTCTGTAACTACCGGCTCAAAAAATCTGAAAAAATTTGGTAACGAGGCTTTGGTGGGACTACCAACGACAAATACTAAAGTCAACAATATAATTTTAAATTTTAGAATTATATGGAGGGGCGTCATAGAATTTTTTATTTTGATATCTATAGGCATGTGGTATGTCAAAATATAGATCTCAATTAGTAGAACTTGACATTTTTTTATATTTTAACTTTTACTTAAAAATGCACCCGTAAGTGGTTCCAAACATTTCACGTAGTACGTACTTCGGAACCCTTATGGCATACCTACACTCGTGTATGTCTTGCCCGAATTATTTTTTTTATCTTCTTCAATGAAAATTAAAAATTCTTTTTTTTTATTTCTCAAATATTAGATATTAAAATTACTTTTGACCAAATATCATCGAATTTTTTTTTATTTTTGTAAGCTTGTTCAAATTGTCTAATAAGAACTAGAATAATGTGTAAGGAATGTGACGAGATTTTGCGATAAGTGTTTCAAAAACAAACACTAAAATAAGTCAGCTATCAGTGAGAGGCAAGGGGACTCAATAAAAAAGCACCCCAAAATGTACACAGTAATTTGAATATGACTGAAAGATATAAAACATGTAGTTTATAAAGTCTCATCACTAAAAATTCCGAAAAAAATGATGATTTTTTAATTTTTATCCCCACCATATTGAATTAAAAACGGGGAATGAGTGAAAATATTTACTGTAATAGTGTATCTAACATAGAATTTCACTTTTATTATAAGTAGCTCATAAAAGCATGATTATCGCAGAATAATACAAAAAAATCTGAATTTTACAAATTTTTTTATTATTTTTACCATTTTGGTGAGTTTAAAATGGTTCAAGGTGAGAAAAAAAATGTTTTCTTAAACTCTGATACCTCCGATCACCGTTGATCATAGTTTCAATTCAATTCTGATACTCTTGCGAAAGTGAAAGTACAAAATCTCTTATTTTTTTATACTTTTCGACTTAAAATCCGCCATATTTTTTTCAGAGCCATAAAAATGCAATTTTGAACCCGGAAATCGAAAGAGCACACTCGAAAATAGTTTATATTACTTCCGTTATTCTTAATGAGTTTGGAGCTCAAAGATTGACGAAAAAAATTGTTATTTTGGTCCTTAATGGGTTAAATAACCGTTACCCAAAAAAGTGTTATGCCCATGTCCTTCTTCAGAATGCAAGCTTTCTCCCAGCCAAATTTCATTAAGATCGGTTTAGCTGTGAAAAAGTAACAGACAGAAAGATAGACCCACATTCGCATTTATAATATAAGTACGGAATATTTCGGTTCCTATGTAAGATAGGGGGTTGTTGACCCTCGCTCGCATAGTATTTTTCTCGTCAGATCGAATGAAACTTAAACAACCCTTCATATGAGAATGTGGGTGAAATATAAATGTTTTATTTTATTTTTTGGTTTTCATTCATTATACAAAATTGTAAATATCTCGACTCCTATGTGAGATAGGGGGCTGTTTTTCCCTCTAAACCTCCATTCCCGTAGAATTTTTCCCACCGAATCTAATAAAACTAATTACAACCCTCTATATGTGAATATATTTTTTTAATTTTTTTTTTTTGGTTTTCATTCATTATACAAAATTGTAAATATCTCGAATCCCATGCAAATTAGGGGGTTGATTTTCCCCCTAAAACCCCTACCCACGTGGTATTTTTCCCGCCGGATCCAATGAAACCAATTACAACTCTTCATATGTGACAGGGGGTGAAATATTAATGCCTCATTACCATTTTTTTTTCAGATTTTTTGAGCCAGTAGTTACAAAGTTAGAGGGGGGTGGGGACAAAATAAAATACTCTTTTAGCCTCCTACAGGCGCCATTTTTGAGTTAGAAAAAAAATAAAAAATATGGTCATATTCTACTAATTGAGATCTATATTTCGACAACCCACATGCCTAGATATGAAAATTAAAATTAAAAATTCTGACACCCGTCCCTATTATTCCAAAATTTAAAATTGACTTTAGTATTTGTCGTTGGTAGTCTCACTAAAGCCACGTTACAAAATTTTTGCAGATTTTTTGAACCAGTAGTTACCGAGGTAGAGGGGGACAAAATTAAAAAATGCTTTTAGCCTCCTGCTGGCGCTATTTTTGAGTTAGAAAAAAATATATAAAAAAATAGGGTCAAATTTTACTTATTGAAATCTACATTTTGATATCCCACACGTCTTGATAAACAATTTTTTTTTTTTGATTTGCTTTAAAGCTCCCTGCTAGCGCAATTTTTGATTTAAAAAAAAAATAAGAAAAAGCGTCAAATTCCATTGGTTTGGTTATACATTTTAACGTGTCACATGCCTTGATATAAAAAAATATTTTGTTTACCTAGCTTCTCTTTAGCATCAACCCTGAAAAATTATTTTTTCAACAAAGTACATCTTTTACTAGAAGGCATTATTTTACATGTTCAGTAAAAACAAGTTATTCGCTTATATAGTTAACGAGATATTTTGCTTTGACTGATAATGACGGACGGACGGACGACAAAGTGAGATTAATAGGGTTTCTTCGGAACCTTAAAAAAGAGTTTGTTCATTATTTTAATTTTAATAATACATTTATTATACCAATAAATTTTCCAACTACTAACATAACTTTTTCAATTACATATAAATACTTATTCATGTTAGAAATGTATCAAATATATCAGTCGCGCCCGACGGAAGGTTAAAAATAAAATAATAATACGAATCACAAGTCACAACGTGTGAAATAGTTAAGCGTCGATGTTTACAATAACATGAACAGAAACTAGTAATATATATATTAAACTGGTTTGGGTAAAGGCGGAGCTTAAGCTTAGCGAGCTGTCAAGCGAGGGGTACGGGACGGATAATTTTGTATCTTGGATAATAAGTTAGTTCAAGTTCCGATTGTAAGATGGCTTGAGTGCTGCCATCTAGAGCTTGGAACATCGTCCCCGTTTCATCAAAATACATTGCGTTGTTTCTCTTGTTATTCTTTACTCAATGACGCAATGTATTTTGATGAAACGGGGACGATGTTCCAAGCTCTAGATGGCAGCACTCAAGCCATCTTACAATCGGAACTTGAACTAACTTATTATCCAAGATACAAAATTATCCGTCCCGTACCCCTCGCTTGACAGCACACTAAGCTTAAGCTCCGCCTTTACCCAAACCAGTTTAATATGTATATGTATTACTAGTTTCTGTTCATGTTAATGTAAACATCGAAGCGGCGGCTTTATTAACTATTTCACACATTGTGACTTGTGATTCGTACTATTATTTTATTTTTAACCTTCCGTCGGTCGCGACTGATCTATTTGATACATTTCTAACATGAATATGTATTTATATGTAATTGAAAAAGTTATGTTAGTAGTTGGAAAAATTATTGGTATAATAAATGTATTATTAAAATTAAAATAATGAACAAACTCTTTTTTAGGGTTCCGAAGAAACCCTATTAATCTCACTTTGTCGTCCGTCCGTCCGTCATTTTCAGTCAAAGCAAAATATCTCGTTAACTATATAAGCTAATAACTTGAAATTTTTACTGAACATGTAAAATAATGCCTTCTAGTAAAATATGTACTTTGTTGAAAAAATAATTTTTCAGGGTTGACGCTAAGGAGAAGTTAGGTAAACAAAATATTTTTTTTATATCAAGGCATGTGGCACGTTAAAATGTATAACCAAACCAGTGGAATTTGACGCTTTTTCTTATTTTTTTTAAAATCAAAAATTGCGCCAGCAGGGAGCTTTAAAGCAAATCAAAAAAAAAAAAACAATTCTATATCAAGACGTGTGGGGTATCAAAATGTAGATTTCAATAAGTAAAATTTGACCCTATTTTTCTAACTCAAAAATAGCGCCAGCAGGAGGCTAAAAGCAGTTTTTAATTTTGCCCCCCCCCCCCCCCCTCTACCTCGGTAACTACTGGTTCAAAAAATCTGCAAAAATTTGGTACCGTGGCTTTAGCGAGACTACCAACGACAAATACTAAAGTCAATAATATCATTTTAAATTTTGGAATAATAGGGACGGGTGTCAGAATTTTAATTTTCATATCTAGGCATGTGGGTTATCGAAATATAGATCTCAATTAGTAGAATATGACCATATTTTATTTTTTTTCTAACTCAAAAATGGCGCCTATAGGAGACTAAAAGTAATATTTTATTTTGTCCCCCCCCCCCCCTCTAACTTTGTAACTACTGGCTCAAAAAAACTGAAAAAAAAATTGGTAATGAGGCTGTGGAGAGACTACCTAAGATAAATACTAAAGTCAACAATATAATTTTAAATTTTGGAATAATAGGGAGGGACGTCATAGAATTTTTTATTTTTATTTTCATATATAGGCATGTGGGGTGTCAAAATATAGATAACAATTAGTAGAATTTATTTTTATTTATACTAATATTATAAATGCGAAAGTGTGTCTTATATTCTGAAGAAGGACATGGGCAACATAGTCTCCCGAAAAAACAACACCTAAAGGATTGCAAGGGGGTGGAAAAGTTTGTATGGAAAAAAATTGTTTGGTCATTAATATTTCACCCCCTGTTATTTATTCAGGGTTGTAATTGGTTTCATTCTATCCGGCGGAAAAAATACCACGAGGGTTGGGGTTTTAGAAGGAAAAAAAACACCTTATCTCACATAGGAATTGAGTTATTTACGATTTTGTATAATGAATGAAAAAAAAGGAATATTTCACTCCCTATTCAAATATGAAGAGTTTTAATTAGTTTTATTAGATCCGGCGGGAGAAATACTACGGGGTTGAGGATTTTAGAGGTAAAACAACCCCCTATCACGCATATGAGCCGTGATATTTACGTTTTTCTATAATGAATAAAAGGAAACAAATTTAATATTTCACCCCCTTTCATATATGGATAGTTTTAATTTGTTTCATTCGATCGGGTGGGGGGGGGGGATACCACTTTTTTGGGGTAACGGCTATTTAACCCATTAAGGACCAAAATAATAATTTTTTTCGTCAATCTTTGAGCTCCAAACTCATTAAGAATAATGGAAGTAATATAAATAAAAGTAATGTATTTTACTATTTTCGAGTGTGCTCTTTCTATTTCCGGGTTCAAAATTACATTTTTATGGCTCTGAAAAAAAAATATGGCGGATTTTAAGTCGAAAAGTATCAAAAAATAAGAGATTTTTTATTTTCACTTTTTTTTCGAGTCGAAAGAGTATCAGAATTGAATTGAAACTATGATCAACGGTGATCGGAGATATCAGAGTTTAAGAAAACATTTTTTTTCTCACCTTAAACCATTTTAAACTCACCAAAATGGTAAAAATAATAAAAAAAATTGTAAATTTCAGATTTTTTTGTATTATTCTGCGATAATCATGCTTTTATGAGCTACTTATAATAAAAGTGAAATTCTATGTTAGATACACTATTACAGTAAATATTTTCACTCATTCCCCGTTTTTAATTCAATATGGTGGGGGTAAAAATAAAAAAATCATAATTTTTTTCGGAATTTTTAGTGATAAGACATTATAAACTACATGTTTTATATCTTTCAGTCATATTCAAATTATTGTGTACATTTTGGGGTGCTTTTTTTTATTGTGAGTACCCTTGCCTCTCTCTGATAGCTGACTTATTTTAGTGTTTGTTTTTGAAACACATCGCAAAATCTCGTCACATTCCTTACACAATATTCTAGTTCTTATTGGACGATTTGAACAAGCTTTCAATGTTTCAAGCCGAGATTTTACGTGTGGTTTTCGACGTTTCAGCTTACCTTTTAGAATGTAATGTTTAGTAATAGAAATCGTGAAATCTTTTATTCCAATTTTTTTTCATTGCTTTAAATTCATACTAATATTACATATGCGAAAGTGTGTTTGTCTGTTTTTTTACCTTTTCACGACTAAACCGATGAACCGATCTTCGTGAAATTTGGCTGGAAGATAGCTTGCATCCTGAAGAACGACATATGCTACTTTGTATCCCGAAAAATGTATTAGATAAAAAAATGGGTGTGTAAAATTTGACCTGTTTATCGATTATCATACAAAAATTTGTATTATCTATATGTATTATTTACCTAACCGAACTTAAAAAATTGTAAATATTTCGGCTCCTATGCGAGAGAGGGTACTTCCCCATAGTATTTTTCCCGCCGGATCGAATAAAAATAATTACGACTCTCCATACGCGACAGGGGATGCAATATTAAATTATTATTTTTTCTGTTTTTCTTTATATGTAGAAACATTCCAGCCGTCGCGTCGGCCTAAAAAAAGGATTTTTATTTTTTCAAAATATCAAAAAAATGTATATAAATAATAAAAATTTCGATGATATTTGGTCAAAAGTAATTTTAATAAATAATATTTGAGAAATAAAAACAAAAGAATTTTTAATTTTCATTGAAGAAGATAAAATAACTTATTTTGTATATATGTATTATTATATGTAATATGTATCGGTCCACAATCCATATTCCATGTTTAAAGCAATGTAGATACAAAAAACCGCAGAACCATATTTTTAGTTTTGATATATTTTTATATTAATTTGAAATTAATAAATGATCAATCTAATTTTACTTATTATATCGTCAGTAATGTAACATCGCGTCACAAATTTAAATTTCTTACAACTTATAAAAACCTATTTTAAAGCAAAAATCTATTATATTATTGATAGCAGCAATTATCTCAAATAATTTTAACATTTAAAAGAAAAAGATAATAAGTAACGAATATTTCTTGCAACGTTCTTGCCGCCTTTGTATCACGTATCAGCCGACTTAAAATAATGTAAACAAGACGTTCGTAAATCATTTCAGAAGGGCGGAGCTTAAAATCTGACGATTTAGCAGAGTCGAAAACCAGATATTTCATATGTATAATTAATAATTTTTTCAATAGATACCAGCACTTCCTGGGGCTCAAATAGTGCATGGTTCATATATCTACTGCGTTTCAACTCTCCCGTATACCAAGGTTAGTAAAGTAATAGGTTGCCTCATAACTCTGGCGGGGAGTGGCATGAGAGGGGAGAACGCGTCATCGTGAGGAACTCTTTGATATTATAAATGTCTGTCAAACTATATTTACTCTTTATTTTAGTTAAGCTGATTCATTGTAAGTTGTTTTTAAATATTTTCATTTGATATTGATAGTGTACTGAGTTTTAAATCTAAATTTTTATTATTTTATTATTATAAATTATAGTTTTAAACAAGTGTTTTTTTATGTGTAACCAAGAAATGTATTTTCTTTAAGCATTGATTTCTGACATCATTTTAAAGTTTTTATGAAGAAATATTATATGTAATAATTTGTGCTTCTGTAATAAACAATAATATTTACTTTTTTTAAATACAAATATCCAAAAATTCGAAATAATTTGAAAAAAAACTTAATATATAAAACAACGTTTAAAGGTTCCTCAGGGTGACGTCATCACACGCAGCCGCTGATTGGTCAAAAAGTTATGAGGCAACCTATACATATACTAACCTTGCCCGTATACGTTGTTTCTCTTGTTATTTTTTACTCAATGACCTTGGGTATATGCTCGAAAATTGTTATGTATCCATACTCTTTCTTAATCTAAGGACAAATACTCAAATGGAAAACAGAGGTTCTTAAACAATTATCGATTAAATTAGAGATTACACGTGCATGGCATCACAATTGTCAAAAATCGCGTATACAGTTATTCAGAATAGAGTTGATGATATAATAATATACACGTTAATGGGGGGATGCCGAAAATAAACTTACACAATACGTGTATAAAGTGTGTAGCGTTAATAAAACAATTTGGCCAAAAGTTAGTTTTAAAATCTTGTTACTTATTGTTAGTATCTGTTATCTGTAAAACATTATATCAAATTAAATTTATAATTGTATTGACTTAAGAATGATCGATTTTCAGGGAGACTTGGTAATTAATGAAGAAAATGCACCTGAGATTAAAAACGAACAAGAAGAAAACGAAGACTTTATTATTATCACTCAATGTAATAATGAAATAATTAACAATGAGTCCAATTCAACTGAACAACGTGCTCATAAAACTAATGTAAAATTAGAAAAACATAAATGTGATCAATGCGACTATAGTAGTAACAAGAAACAATATTTGTTAAAACATAAAGCAACACATACTAATGAAAGACCTTTTAAATGCAACCGTTGCGAATATAGTTGTAAAAGAAGCTTTCATTTAGTAAGGCATAAACTAACACATACAAATGAAAGACCTTTTAAATGCGACATATGTGAATATAGCTGTAAACACAAATCAAGTTTATTACAACATAATTTAACACATGCTAATGAAAGACCTTTTAAATGCGACATATGTGAATATAGCTGTAATCACAAATCAAATTTAAAGAAACATAATGTAACACATACTAATGAAAGATCTTTTAAATGCAACGATTGCGATTATATCTGTAAAAGTAGCCGTAGTTTAGCAATGCATAAACTAAGACATACTAATGAAAGACCTTTTAAATGCAACGATTGCGATTATATCGGTAAAAGTAGCCGTAGTTTAGCAATGCATAAACTAAGACATACTAATGAAAGACCTTTTAAATGCAACGATTGCGATTATATCTGTAAAAGTAGCTGTAGTTTAGCAAGACATAAACTAAGACATACTAATGAAAGACCTTTTAAATGCAACGATTGCGAATATAGTTGTAAACGTAGCGGTGGCTTAGCAATGCATAAACTTACACATACTAATGAAAGACCTTTTAAATGCAACTATTGTGTTTTTAGCGGTAAACGTAGCACGGATTTAGCAAGGCACAAACTAACACATACAAATGAAAGATCTTTTAAATGTGACATATGTGAATATAGCTTTAGACAAAAAACACATTTAAAACAACATAATTTAATACATACGAATGAAAGACCTTTTAAATGCGACATATGTGAATATAGCTGTAAACAAAAATCAAGTTTATTACAACATAATTTAACACATGCTGATGAAAGACCTTTTAAATGCGACATATGTGAATATAGCTGTAAACAAAAATCAAGTTTATTACAACATAATTTAACACATGCTGATGAAAGACCTTTTAAATGCGACATATGTGAATATAGCTGTAAACACAAATCAAGTTTATTACAACATAATTTAACACATGCTGATGAAAGACCTTTTAAATGCGACATATGTGAATATAGCTGTAAACAAAAATCAAGTTTATTACAACATAATGTAACACATACTAATGAAAGACCTTTTAAATGCAACGATTGCGATTATATCTGTAAAAGTAGCCGTAGTTTAGCAATGCATAAAGTAAGACATACTAATGAAAGACCTTTTAAATGCAACGATTGCGATTATAGTTGTAAATCTAGCCGTGGCTTAGCAAGCCATAAACTAATACATACTAATGGAATACCTTTTAAATGCAACGATTGCGATTATAGCTCTAAAATTAGCCGTAATTTAGCACTTCATAAACTAACACATACTAATGAAAGACCTTTTAAATGCAACTATTGTGTTTTTAGCGGTAAACGTAGCACGGATTTAGCAAGGCACAAACTAACACATACAAATGAAAGACCTTTTAAATGTGACATATGTGAATATAGCTGTAAACATAAATCAAGTTTATTAGAACATAATTTAATACATACGAATGAAAGACCTTTTAAATGCAACGATTGCGAATATAGTTGTAAAAGAAGCAAAAATTTAGCAAAGCATAAACTAACACATACTAATGAAAGACCTTTTAAATCCAACTAATGCGAATATAACTGTAGACGTAGCTCTCATTTAGCAAGACATACTAACATTTTAAATGCGACCATTGCGATTATAGCTGTATATACGTAGCTCTTATTTAGCATAGCACAAACTAACACAAACTACCCGGGAAAAAATTTATTTCTTAATTAATCAAATCAGATATTAGATCTGCATGAGACAAAATAATATTTTTTCACAGATTTTTGGTCTATGAGGACTTGCAAATATAGATCAGGAGGCAGCAACAAAAATTTTGACCTAATAGCAGCACGCAAAATTTGTTATGAAATTTGTTAACTTAGTGTACTTATACATGAAAAGTAGATTGTCAGTCATAAAATATGGTGTTTTAAATCTTGGTAGGCTGTCAAAGTTGTCAAGTTTTTGACCTTGGGTAACTTAGAGCAAACTGGCAAACAGATGCTTTTTGATAAATACTTGTTCTCCAGATCAAGGAAATATAGTTTTCTGACGCCTGCGGCGCTGTTTAAATGTATTAGAGCGAATTAAAAAAAATGATGTCAAAAAAAAACTTTCAGCAGCCCGTCAGATATTTAAAATTTAGGTTGATTCGATTATTACAATAACAAAAAAAAGTATATCTGACGTTTTCATTGCTGCGTTTTTAATTTATAGCGATACAAATTTAATTTAAATTTCTTTTAAGGGTCCGTGGGCTCGGGACATTTTTTTCAGTTAAACCAATGCATTGGTCAGTTAACTTGCTTATTCAGCTTTAATTTGTTTTTTTTTTGGTCTCTCTCAATTTTTTTTTGCCGAGATATCTGACTTTAAATGAAAAATGATTCTTTTGTCTTCAATCTGCAATATATCAGCAAGTAATGATTAAATTGTAAATTTAAGGGCAGTTTTAAAAACTTGAATAATTTTCCTACAAGACCCTTTCATGTCTTTATTAGAAAAAAAATTTTTTTTACCCTCACCATTAGTTTGAAAAAGTACAAAAAAATGACCGTTTATGGTCTTTTAGTAAATCTATCGCTACTTTACAAATATTTATGGGAAAACTAATGTTGCCAGGTATTTTTACAGCTTAATGTATCCCCAACAGTGCTGTAAATTTTGAAATTGATCCATCAAAAAGAACGAATCATTTATGTATTACTAGCTGCTACCCGCGGCATCGCTCGCGTGGATTTCGAAACCCCCATCCCCATGATATTTTTCCGCTGGATACAATGAAACTAATTACAACCCTTTATATGTGACAGGGGATAAAATATTAAATTTTTCTTATTTTTAGTTTTCTTTCATTATACAAAATCGTAAATATCTCGGCTCCTATGAGAGATAGAGAGTTGTTTTTCCCCCTAAAACACCCGCCCCCGTGGTATTTTTCCCGCAAAATCGAATAAAACCACTTAAAACCCTTCATATGTAACGGGGGGTAAAATATTAATTACTAAAAAAAATTAAAAATTGTCCTCCCCCTTGCAATTCCTTAGGGGTTGAATTTTCGAGATACGAAATAGCCTTTATCCGTCCTCGGGATGTAAGCCATCTCACTGCCAAATTTCATCAAAATCGGTAAATCAGTTTAGTCGTGAACAGGTAACAAATAGACAGACTGAGAGATAAACTTTCGCATTTATAATATAAGTCGCGACTCCTATGTAAGATAAAGAGTTGTTTTGTCCCCCTAATAATCCCTCTTTCGTAGTATTTTTCCCGCCAGATCGAATGTAATCAATTACAACTCTTCATATGTGACAGGGGGTAAAATATTAAATTTTTCTTATTTTTAGTTTTCTTTCATCATACAAAATCGTAAATATCTCGGTTCCTATGCGAGATAAAGGGTTGTTTTTCTCCCTAAAATCCCGCCCCTGTGGTATTTTCCACGCCGGATCGAATAAAACCACTTACAACCATTCATATGTATCGGGGGGTAAAATATTAATTACTAAAAAAAAAAAAAAAATTTCCACCCCCTTGCAATTTCTTAGGGGTTGAATTTTTAAGATACAAAATAGCCTATGTCCGTCCTCGGGATGCAAGCTATCTCACTGCCAAATTTCATCATGATCGGTTCAGCGGTTTAGCCGTGAAAAGGTAACACACAGACAGACAGACAAACACACTTTCGCATTTATAATATTAGTATGGATGTGTATGTATACTTACATGGCTTACATAATTTGAAATAACATTTTATGAATATTAAAAATAATTTCATTTTTGGTTTTTATGCTCGTGTCTTTCAAAAAGTCATCTAAGTTAATTCAGTGTCTATATTATTAGCTTGTCTCGTAAATCCTTATAATTAACAATTATATATTTATTTATTAATACATATTATATACCTACATTTCGTATTAAAATTGATTAACCTTTTTTAAATCAAATATAGTTGTAATTGAATGAACTTTGTCACTTTTAATGCACGATGTTCAGATCACAGAGACAGATCGTACAGATGTACAAATTCAAACAAAAATTAAAAAAATATCATTTAAAATTACGACAATGTTAATTATTAATTAAATAAATTCTTCTAATATTTATGATTACAAATTAATATAGTAAAATACTTATGTAGGTAAAAATATTTTTATATCAATAACTTTAAGTTTTAAATTTTAATGTATTACCTATGTTATGCGTATGGCGAATGTTAGTCATTCGAATGCTATGATTGTTTGTCTTCAATTTTTTTGACAAATTTATATACGAACATTTAAATTATTTATTACTTTATAGTTTTGCATATTTTTTCTTTATATTTCTTTTTTGTTATATTTTATTGTTCATATTAAATACATTTACTTCAAAATTTTAAATGATTGACATTTAAAAATAATTAATAAAATATAACGTATCCATAGTTACGATATTTGCAATTAATTTAGTAGATGCTTAAAGCGCATTATATGTAAACGTATTTTGTTTATTTTCTCCTCTTTAACATATCTTTTTCAAAAATCAGACACGGGTTCATGGTTGTCAATTAACCAAAGTATTTAAAAAAAAATTTAAAAAATCTAATATCGATTTTTGTTTTGATAGTTTTTTACATCAAAACTTTTTTTTTTGTCTTTTTTTCATTTTTTTTAAATCTGAAATTTGAACCTTACATTATATCGCCAAGGAATATAAAAATAATAATAAAAAAATTGTAACTTTTTTTTTTAAATTGGGGGCCCTTGTTACCCCATTTATAAACTTATTCAAAAAAGGCCCACTAGTTGTTATTTTTTACCCTCAAGGAATGTATATACCAAATTTCAAGGTTCTCCGATGAGTGGAAATGGTCAAAAAAATGATTATCAGTCAGTCAGGGCACTTCGTTATATACATATAGTAGATTGCATAGCTCTAATATATCAGCTGTTCAGAATAAAATGTTGCGATTTTTATTTCGAAAATTTTAAATAAAATAATTTTTAAATTTAGAGAAAGAGTTTAGAATTACAAAACGTTTGATTTTTTTCCATATTTTTTAACTTAGAACCAAAATCAAAACAAAATTAAGGTTCGTATAAAAAAAGTTACCTTTAAAAAAAACAGGATATTATCCCTTTCAAACTGAGCAACTTTTGTCTGTTGAGTTTTTCTGTAAGCAGCTGAATTTTCAGAAAATAAAATCGTAATATTTTCTAAGGAATTAATTGCAAATATTGCTGTGATTATTAATTTTGGAAACAAAATCAAAGAAGGATTTTTAAATGTATCTAGTTATAAGAATGTATTAATTAAGAATAGTCATGAGTTAGATTTGAATACAAATATTGTACACAAATAATTACATCAATAAAGTTTTATTTATATTATTTTTATTTTTTTCACAAGTACCTATGGCAAGAAAGCAAAACTGCAAACTTTCAAAAATTCACAGTAAATTCCCTACAACTTGAACCTAATATCATTAATTATCGAGTTATTGACGTATATTCGTACTAAAATTGTAAATTACAATCTCAGTTAGACCAAAACAAAAATGAAACGATTTAAAAATGTTGAGCATCACTGTTCTATCTAGATCACACCCAGGGACATATTTCTAAATTTTGCGCCCTGGGCGAATATGGCCACTCCAGTTTTTTTTTAATGCCAAAAACTTAAAGCAAACATCCCCAGGTGTCACTCTCCGATTTTCATGAAACTTGGTAAAAATGTTCTTTAGGTAAAAATTAAGGACATGTATTTTTTTATACGTGCCCATTTTTAAGTTTAGGTGGTGAAATCGACCCTTGAAAATGAGAGTAAAATTTTAAATTTGTAAATAGCTCGTAAACCACCTGGAATAGTGGCTTGTGTTTAATACAAAAGGCTGTAGCCGGGTAGCAATGTAAAATCGGCCTCAACACGGATTTGGCTAATTTTTATTGTGAATGTTGCTCATTATGTGAGCATTCTTATGCCCAATTATTAGCCTCTAAAAGTTGATCGTTTTTGAAAAAAAAATTATTTTCAATTTTTCAAAAATATTTTTTTTTTACGAAATTTTTTTTTGGATTATGTTCAAACTTTGGTACAATGTAGAAGTTGAAAAGGTGCATATCAGGTAATTTTTTCAAGATGCTGCGCATACTCTATCAAGTAAAAAAATTAATTTGAAATTTTGAAAAAAAATTTTTTTTTTGTTGTAGTTGAGCGACAACTTCAAATATTTCATGAAATAATCTTCATACTTTAGTATTACACCCTATAAAGTCTGAATAGAATCGAAGTGGTAGAACATACTTAAAAAAAATTAAAATCATTGGAAGTCAATATTAACATGTACAAATGCTATAGAAATAATGTAATATAAACATAGTATAAAAATGATACAAAAACAGTTATTTAAATAAAATTAACTAGAAATATTTAATAAGAAAGCTTCTGTCTCCCACTGCCCGTTTATCTTACCGTCTAGGTTCTAGAAATAACCATAAGAAATGTATGTATGTATGTCCTAGACTCTAGGACTACATACATTTCTTATGGTGATATACACATATAGTCCAGGCCACTACATGAAATTGAGTTTCTTGAAATAATTCATATAACAAAACTATTTCAATATTATTTTTTCGTTGTTGGACTTCACTGGAAGAGGGGGTAGGTGCAAATATTTAATTTAATACAAGGGTAGTAAAACTACACGATGGATCACTAAATGTGTAATTTTGTATTTAAATAATATTAATATAAATGTATAAGAATAATATAATGCAATATAATAAAACATAAGGGATGTTTAGGTGCCCTTAAAAAACCCTTGTACTTAAAAACAAATAATTTTGTTATTTTATATAATTCTACCTCATTTATTATTTTAAAGTCAAATAAATACAATAAGAACAATTGGTTTTAGATACTATGTACAGTCACCTGCAGAACTCGTCTGGCACCCTAAAGGCCATAATCGCTTACAACAGATTTCAAATTTAAAGACAAACATCATCGGTTATCTTTTTCTAGGGCGGAGCTTACACTTACAGTTATAACATTTTAAATAAAAACAATAAATATACATCCATTTCAAATAATGATTTATTATTACAAATTTTGCTTTTGTTACCTAATTTCTTATATTTATTATGGTTATTTACTTATGTATATCTTAAATCTAATATGTATCTACAATTTATATTGGATTTGGATATTATTTTATACATTTTAACAATTAAATATTAATATATTATTTTTTTGCTACTACATTTTACGTTTTATACATCATATAAAAGATACAAAAATAAGCTTTTTTATGTAGGTATAGTTAATTAATTAATTGTATAAACAATTAATTTTTATAAACATTGTATTGTGTGTAATATACAATAAAATAACTCAAAACCTACTGAACCGATTTTAATGTGGCTTTCACCAATAGATAAATAATTGTTCGGAGCAGATTTTTGGCTATTATTTTTTTAATGTTGCTGGTTCTATAAAACAACTGTATTTGTTTATATTAAAAAAAACTCAACAATAAGATTTCAATGCCACTATTTGCCATATTGATAAATTTTACTTTTTTATGGCGACAATCGATTATATAAGTCTTTGGAAACACATACAAGCAGTTTTACAAAAATAAAGGTTTTACAAAAAATTGTATTGTGAAGCATAAACAAGCATGATTCCATTATTAATAATTTAATTAAACAAAAACAATTGAAGATGTCAGGTCCTAATTTTCAGTTAATGTTCTGTACTACAGAATGTTTATTTTCTAGGGATATCAAACTTAAAAAACGTTAAACTTTATTTGTTATTACAGCTTAAAAGAGTGTGTGATATTTTAATTCTATTCTGTGATTTTATTTCAAATGTTTTTATTATAAATCTGTATAATAATTTTTATGTTTAAAAAAATGTTGTTTTGTTAATGGCTCCTTATTTATTTAATATTTCAATAGTTTGGCACGTTTTAGATATTATTATTTCTATACATTTATTTAATTGACAGTTATTTTCATAGATAACTATACCGGGTGCGCCAAAAGTATGGAAACCCCTGAAAATTTCGCAGAATAAGCGGGGAAAAAAAATGAAAATACCATATCCGACGTATTTTTTGACGGGGAATCCAATGGTGACCTTGAATTTGACCGTGAACATAACCTCTAAGCTACAGCGAACCAAAAATCGATTTTTTAAATAGTACCCCCCTTTTTTTTATTGCAGATTCGAAAAGAGCGGAAAATTTTACGTTAGAATATGTATTTTTTTTTTTAAGGTCATTTTAAGGGCACTATAAACTCAAATAAAACAAGAATTTACCTAAAATTAAGCTGAAAATTTCGCAGAATAAGCGGGAAAAAAAAATGAAAATACCATATCCGACGTATTTTTTGACGGGGAATCCAATGATGATTTTTTAAATAGGACCCCCTTTTTTTATTGCAGATTCGAAAAGAGCGGAAAATTTTACGTTAGAATATGTATTTTTTTTCTTGTTTTATTTGAGTCTGTAGTGCCCTTAAAATGACCTTGAAAAAAAAACAAAACATATTCTAACGTAAAATTTTCCGCTCTTTTCGAATCTGCAATTAAAAAAAGGGGGTACTATTTAAAAAATCGATTTTTGGTTCGCTGTAGCTTAGAGGTTATGTTCAAGGTCAAATTCAAGGTCACCATTGGATTCCCCGTCAAAAAATACGTCGGATATGGTATTTTCTTTTTTTTTTCCCCGCTTATTCTGCGAAATTTTCAGGGGTTTCCATACTTTTGGCGCACCCGGTATAGACTTCATATTATTAAAATTAATTTTAAATAAAAACTAAATTATTATTTTTGGTCAATTCATAAAAGATACAAAAGAAGAATAGAACATAAATTATAGAAAATAATGTTCTCTACAACTTTTATAGTTCAGGCTGTGGAGGCTAAAACAGATTATTTTTGAGTAGGTACAGTTTTAATACTAATTGTAAGAGCATTTGTTACAAATATGGTGTAGAATAATACCATACATGTGTTTAATATATGATAATACCCTAAGTTTGCTCCGATTTTGGTTGTCTGCGACAGGAGTTATCCATGGTTCATCTGCAAAATTCTTAAGATTTTCTGATTTTTGGTAAATAGCGGTCTAAATAAGTATTACCTATACGCTAGGAAACCATCTGTCAAAAACGACACGTCGCCACCTAGTGAGCGACGCTGGCAAAACTGGGTTTGTACTTTCAAAAATACTATATAGTCGGGATAGCCGGGTGTGTCATTAGCAGTGTGCCTATGTTTCGATTTCGCTAATTTTTTTTTTATCAATGCACCTCTATTTGAAGAAGTATTTCATTAAGTTTTAATTAATTTTGAAAATTATTTTAGCTGTAATTAATTAAAATTTGAAAATCGAAAACATTTTTTTTTTACTTAATGGCTTTATATAATTGGATGAAATTTTCAGGAAAACTTTAGGTTGATATATGGTCTTAAAAACTATTTTTTTAAATTTTTTATAAACTTTTTTTATGGCATTTTTATTTATTTTTTATTTTCAAATTTCTTATTTTATCCAATACGAAAATTACGGAGGTCGAACATAAATTTATGTATGTTATATTAAAGCGAAATATTCCTATTGTGATTCATGGATATGCGTATCTAATGTAAATGTATATGGCGGATTACAAAAGTGCGGATATCTCCGAATAGTCCAACCAATGAGACAGAGAAAATAATCAAAATTGGAAATTTTCCGGAACAACGATGTTTAAGTTAATTCTTATGGATTTTGAACCGCTGAACACGAAAAAAATAACTTCACCTCTAAAAATTGGATAAAAGGGTGAACATCAAGTTCCCCTCTCCCCGTTTTTTCGATTTATTTCACAATCTAAATCGACGATAGGGTTATATTATGATTGATATTTGTAACTGATACTTAAACGAATCAATTGAGTTTAGTTCGATAAAATACAATCAAAAAATACTACTTTCACAGGGTGAAAAAGCCATAACATTGCTAATTTTCGGTCCTAAGCAGTAAAAATTGAATAACTCGGGGGGACATCATCGCGCAAACTCGTAATTTATCTTACATTCTTCTTAAAGCTCCAAAAAATTAAGATCAACCATAATATAACCAAATATGAATAGCGTTACCAATGATATTAGCCAATATAAGGGTGAAGAAATACATATTTAAAAAAAATATGTTGCACTAAAAACTAAGTAAAAAAATCAGGAATCAATATTTTTTTACCAAATTACACTTCTAGCTTCAATTTATACAGCGTTGATCGTAGGCTGTACAAGAAACAAAGTTTTTAAAATGCATATTAAAATGTAAGAAAACGTAATTCTGGTATATAACAAAGCGATACACTTTTTGATTAGGTACACAACAAATGCGACTACTTTTATTTTTAGCCTTTACTCGAGGGAATACAAATTCGTGTGAGTCACAAAAATATTCGTTATATTGATTAGTCACAATAAATTATATAGATTTTTTAATAATAATTTTGACAGTTTGAATTTATCTACGTTTGACATAAACCCAAAAATGTTAATTTTCGCCACTGGGCGGCGCTAGTAGCGATGGTTTCCTAGCGTATAAAACTTCTGAGACAAAAATTGTATGATAGACGGAAAGAAAAGAAAAGCTTTGCGCAATCGTCATTAGCATCTGATTATTTACATGAAAATTTTATTGAAGAAGAAGCTCACGATGCTTTGGCTGATGTAACAGTTTTACAACAACTTTTAAAACATAAGGACATAAATATTTCTTCAACAGATTTAAAAGAATCTGGCAAAACATTGTATTCTCTTCTCAATGAAAAAAAGGAAAAAAATGCACTGGAAAAAATTAAAACCCCCTTAAAAGTTTTAGAAGTTAAGAAAAATTCAAATTTGAAAATAATTCAAAAAGGAATCTTAACAACTATGATAACTAAAATAGCAAAATCTGGCATAACTCTTGAACAGTTGAAAAACATTTATAACCAAGCTGGATACGTTGGATTAAAAATTCTGTTGAGTCAGAGCGTTGGAAATCGTCCTCGTGTAACATCAAACAAAAAAATAATTCTGGCTGTTTTCGAAAGATTACAAGAAATAGAGAAGTAAATGACTTATCATAACTATTCTTTCTAAAGAAATATCTAACACTATATATTAATTGAGGAGCTGCGGAACAAAAACGGATAAATCCACTTTGAACCAAAATGATTTTTTTTCAACTGGCCAAAGATCATGGATTGCTAAAACCTCTTTAAACATTACATTAAAAATGTGCCGCGGAACAAAAGCTAACAAATTCACTATAAAAAGACAGAAAGTTTTAATTTGCAAAAATGGATTTATCCGGTTTTGTTCCGCAACTCCTCAATTATAAGTAAAGAGTCATTAGTTGTTAAATTTATATTTAGTATAATATATTTTTATATAATCTTATATACTTGAATAATATCTTATGACGTTAACTATAAAAAAAACATCTGCCAAGTAAATGCACAGTGCTTCCTCGTGCTAAATTCACTAAAACCGATAGTGTTCAGATAAATTGCCTGGCATTGGTTAACCATTTAATTTTTATACAAATTTTACTAAAAAATCTTAGTTCGAATTTTTTCTTAAAACGCACCTGAATATTTTTTCATATATTTTTAATTTTTTGACAATTTCAATCTAAATCTAAATTTATGCAAATGTCAAAATGACATTTAAAACGTCAAAGTGACATTTAAAACGCCAAAGTGACATTTAAAACGTCAAAATGACACTTAATATATCCAATCAAATATCAATTTAGAAAAACAAAACACGAATTTTTAAAATTAATTTAGATAAATCTTTGTAAGGGAATATTTTACAACAAACGTAGTAAAACCCATATTATAGGAAATTTAATTCTCTACAAAAAATATTCTATAAAATTTTCTCGTAACATGTGTCATTCTTGAGATATCTTGAAAAAATAAATATTTTGGGGTGTCACCCCTCCCCCTTACACACGATTTTGATGATTTTGAAATGGGACCGTCCTCAAACCAAACCCAACCATCCGACCAAGTTTCAATAATATCGGTTCAGTGGTTCATGAGTTATGCGTGTGACAAGGATTCAGGGGACAGACGGACGGACGGACGGACGGACACACGGACAGACAGACAGACACGGAACGAAAAGTGTTTGTCTTGACGTGAAACGGATAAATAAATTTAAAATTTTGAAATTGGAGAACTTTTTTTTTGTCTCAATCTGAAACGATCACATAGCTTCTCGTATCTTCGATATTGCGAGGAAGCAATATTTATGTAAAAGTTATATACTGATTATTCTAATTTATAGAAAAAATTAAATCTCTAAAGAATTACAATAAAAGTTAATCATTATATTATTACTATTTTTTTATATTGTTATTAAAATTACATATTATATTTATTATTTTAATTAACTTAATTCATTAATCAAATAGAAAATAATTCACAATTTCTTTTATTTTAAACATAATTCAATAAATTATTTATATTATTATAAAAATTGTCTTTTTTTATTATTTTTTGGTACATTTTTTTATAGGACTCCAAATAAAGAAAAAAATCGTTTTGATTAACGTAATTGTCCGTTGTCACCTCAATAAATAATTTATGTAAGTACAAATGATTTTTAAATCTCGCGCCTTTCATGCAACGTTGCCAAATTCATTCGGTGCCAAATATGTATTCACTTGTTGTCATGACAGAGTGTTATATACTAGTTTTTCATTACTTTAAATAAACCTGGTTCTGAAACTACACGGTAATGTATGTAATGTTGAAGTTTCGAATAATCAGTTTTTAAAACGTTTCTCTATAGAATTTCAATAAATAGAGCACTTCCGGCGCGTTCTCTCATTTACCATGTATTAAAAACTCTGTTTTTAGTATCAAATTACTCAAAAACCATACGTCCAATATTATTTTAAAAAACTAGTAAAATATATAAGCAATCCATACACAACATATTAAAATTTTAGACTTTTATCTATACATTGCTCTAACGATCGAATAACCTTAAGAAAAATTTCGAACTAATATTTTTTAGTAAAACTGTATAAAAATTAAATGGTTAACCAATTCCAGGCAATTTATATAAACACTATCGGTTTTTATTTAAATTGTTGAATAATTAACTACCTTTGGCGAATTTAGCACGAGGAAGCACTGTGCATTTACTTGGCTGATGTTTTATTTTGTATTTATTATTTTAATAAGTAACTTTTGTTATAGTTGTGTTTTTACGTACTTTTAAACTAAAAATAGTTAAATATTTATTCACTGATGCCGGTAAGGTCGGACTAAGAAAAAAGACCCCCGTTAAAAAACCAAAATCCAAAATATTTTTTTTAGTAAATTTTAACTGTACCTACACATTAATATCTGAAGACATTTTTTTCGCTTCCACTTTTGAAAATACGTGCTTCCAGAAATTACGGACACTAGGGTAAAGTCCGCCCCTGGTACCGGTACCATATAAAATAGCCCCTAAAAAAAAACCAGGTATATTTGGATTTTTTTTAAATTCTATGATACATGAAAGATGATGAAAACTAATATACTTATATGAGATAATCGGGACTCTTTCTCCAGAAAAAAAAATAAAAAATAACAATTAAGTTGTTTTGAGGTCCTTTTTAGTTTTTGAGTTTGTGATTTTTATCTTGAAAAATTGAAATTGTGGGCACCTTTTTATGAGGTTTCCGTATTTACAAATACTAACATTAAAACTAGGATTAAGTCAAAATATGTTACATTAAAAAAGAGAACAAAAGAAGACATTTGAATATAAAAATAGAAAAATAAAAATCAAAGCTCAAAATGAGAATATGTTCTTTTTAAAAGAGATATTCTGGCAACTCTAATTAGGGATGTTCCAATATTCGTATTTGTATTTAATATACCTGAAAGTTGGTGTTTTCTGAAATTTAAAAATAATTTGATTTTGGAGTAGTTTTATTTTTTAATTCCTGAAAACCCGGGAAAAAATTTCAGTTCTGAAGTGATCTCGGTTGATCTTCATTTTGGAACAAATCAGATCTTTGTAGATCTTTGTAGATCGTTGTAGGTCTTTGCAGATAGTTATAGATAATTATAAAATTGACAAACAAACTGAAAAATTGGCAATTTAAATATACCTATTTATAAATTGCAAACATTTAGATGTTTTTTTTTTTACAAAAGTTCTATTAAGCGTAAGTTATTTAAATACAATATACAAATTATAAAGATATAAAATAAATTAAACATTATTTCAGTGGTAAAAAAATATTTATTTTATTTTCATAAAAATTACATTTATAGAAATATTATTTACCTATATATAATATTCAACATTTTTAACAATAAATTAAACAAACAAATTATATAACTTATATTTTTAATTAAAAATCTTGAAACTTATCAACTAAATATTCCAAATATAAAAAACTATTTATATTCCAGGTTGTCTAGACTAACAAGTACTTAAAATAGGTATTTTTATGTACAGTTTTGGTACTAACAGGATTTGTTACAAATACGGTTTAAAAGAATACCCTAAGTTTGCTCCTATTTTGGTTGTCTGCGTCATGGGTAAACCATGGTTCAATTGCAAAATTCTTCAAATTTTTTGATTTTTGCTGAATAGCGGTCTAAATAAGTATTCTACAAAAAAAAGTTTCAAATCAAATTTGTTTGCTATAAAATTCCCTACAACCTCCATTTTGAAAAAATTAAAAAATCAATTTGTTTTTCCGCTACACTGTAAAAATTGGTTAAAACACACTTTTTTAAGCTGTAATAACTAATAAAGTTTAACGTTTTTTAAGTTGATACCCCTGGAAAATAAACATTGTGTAATACAGAACATTCACTGAAAAATTAGGACCTGATATCTTCAATTGTTATTGTTTTATTAAATTGTTAATAATGGAATCATGCTTGTCTTTGATTATCAATAAAAGTTTTTGTAGAAACTTAATTTTTGTACAACTGTTTGTATGTGTTCCCAAAGACTTATTTAATCGATTGCCAAAATAAAAAAGTCAATTTTTAAATTTTTTAGCAAATTAAATCTTATTGTTATTACCTTTTTGTATAATACTTATTTTGACCGCTATTTAGCAACAATCAGAAAATCTAAAGAATTTTGCAATTGAACCATGGTTTACCCATGACTCGAACAACCAAAATAGGAGCAAAATTAGAGTATTATTCTAAACCACATTTGTAACAAATCCTGTGAGTAGCAAAACTGTGCCTAAAAATACCGGTTTTAGCCTCCACTGCCTAGACTATTCATGTTAATTACATTTTTTAATTTTAATTTTAATTACAAACTATTATTATGTATTTATTTAAAAAAATAGTTATTCATTCAAAGTTCAAAATAATTTTAATAACTTAATAATAAATGCATTTGTAATAAATAGGGTAAGTGGGAGGAAATGGGTGTGAGGGATAATTGGGTGGTATTTTTAGAATTTTTTCCATTTGCTTGATATGCACTTTAGAGCTGTAACAAATGTATAAATGTGTGTATTGGTTCTAAAACTTTATGGCAGGAATATATTTGCCTTTTTTGCTGCGTCCAACGAAAAAAAAGTGAGGTTCCGAAATTAGCAATAAATAATATTTTTTAACAATATAAAGATTGCAGAGAATTAAATTCTCTACAAAATTGTTACTAACCTTTTTATCGAGAAATGCAAAATACGCGTTCAAATCGACAAAAACACAAAATCCAAGATGGCGGACACTTCCGGTAATTAATTTATGGGCAAGAATGTGATTTCAACATCTACTCCGCCGGGGACACACAACTGCGTCAAAAGTTTCAATTCGGCAGTTTTTTTCGTGAAAAAAATCTAAAATGATTGGGCTACAGGTACCTCGCTCAGTGCGACATGTACGTACTCTAATTAATGTATCTCCTAAACTAATTTAGATCCCATTCTGAAATTTTTATAGTAAAATTTATATATATTAAGTTTTATTATGAAGTAAAAAAAATTGAAATTCAAATGGTCGAAGTTATAAAAAAATTTATTTGAAATATTTACTTCCGGTTTAACACTAGAAAAAAAGTTCAAATTTGGTATCTGATTTAAAAATCAAAAAGAACAGTAAATTTTCGATTCAAAATACTACATTTATTAATTTATTAAAAACGGCGTCAATATGAAAAAAAATTCCAAAAAACCCTTCCGTCATAAAGGTCAATCTTTAGAATCCGATAATTTGACAACTAAACCTCAAATAAAAAAAATATTATGTGTACATGATCATATCCTCTAGAAGTACAAATATGCCTAATATGAATGAATTTCAGAACCTCACTTTTTTTTCGTTGTCCGCTTCACGTGAAATGCCCCATTTTTGACTTTGTCCGGCATTACAATAATATATTCCACAAATATTAATTTTTCTAAATGAATTAAAGTTTTATTATAGAACATACTTTTATGAAGCTATGTTAACACCCCTTACTTTTTTACAAATCCCGATAGTGGGGTGGTGGGGGCTAGACCCCCCCCCTATGGGGAATAGGGTAGTTATTTTTAAATTCACACAAACATGAAATTATCTTAATGTATAAAAAGTATAAACTTATTTTTGAAGTAATAATCATAAAATGTAACATTTCATTATGAAATATTTGCACTTTTAAAGTGTTTAGTTTCCACCTAATTACCCACAGGCCTAAGTATCTTTTTTAAAAGAAAGTCAAAACATATCAATTTGTTAGTTTAATTTGTTATACATGCTTATAGCTTGAAAACATTCATTAATAAATAATTACATGGTAGATAAGGACATATTAGTGATGTTTTAGATTATACATAATTACTTTGACAAGTTGCGAAAATTTCTAATTTTTACAAAGTTTTGAAGCTTTGTAAAATAGGTTTCCAATAAAGTTAAAAATCCAAGTTAGGTTTTTCTTCATTGTATATTTATTTAGAAATTAGTGCTAAAAGCCACATATCTTAAGTTAAATTACTTTTGTTCCTCACACATCTATCTTTTTCAAAATGGGAGCAAGCTTTTAGAAAATAACCATAATATGGTTTTTTATGTGATAGAAAAATGTTGAAATTAAAATCAGGGTTAAAATATATTGTTTTTTTAACACCCATTTGCCTACTAATTTTAAAATGTGTTTTTTATTAGATATAAAGTTTCCCCCACAAGGAAAAACTATTTTGGTGGTAAACTATTTTTATTTTTTTTAAATTTCAAAAGCAAGAGTAAAAATTTAATATATCTGATAACTAAAAAGCAAATTGGAGTACAAAAACGAGTGAGTACTAATTATCAATTTTTAAAAATATTTGAGCCTATAGGATTGAATTTCAAAAACATTCCACCCATTTCCCCCCACTTACCCTATAGGTATAAATAGAAGTTATTTTAAGGATATTTTAGAACTATACACAATATGAGTGAAAGCCATAAAAAATTTCTAGATGCAATTGAATGACCTTTGTTTTGGTCGTCTAATTTAGTTTTAAAAAGTGGATGTGTGTATTTATGTACACGTGTTAGAAGCAGAGGCGTATTTACCATGGGGCCATGGGGGCCATGGCTTAGGGCGGCAGACCGAGAGGGGCGGTAGATTTTTTTTAGCATATTTAAAAAAAAATAGGGAAACAAAAAATGAGAAGCAAGACTAAAAAAAAAGGTCTTCGTTTTTTTTGTGGCTTATATTTTCCATTATTTATATAAACTTCCCACTTTTCAGTTCATATAGGAACTTTGACTGTTCAAAATATTAATATATTTTCCCTTGGTACAAGGGCGGCAATTTTTTTTCACCAGGGCAACAATTTTTTTGCCCATAACGGCAATTATTTTTTACCCAGGGCGGCATATTTTTTTTGGCCCAGGGCGGCACTTAACGTAAATACGCCACTGGTTAGAAGTTATACTTCTTTGACGTACATAGGGACTTTTGCACACATGTAATGTACTACACATGTGCCAATTTTTATGACACTCTGATTATGTTCTATAGTCTGTTTCATTTAAGATTGCAGTGGTTGTTGGAGGGGATTAGACGGTACGATTCACTCTGGCACTATTCTATGAATTATTTTTTTTAAATGAATATTGGTTTTCTAATATCCTAATGTCGATAATTTTGTAGAATAACTGATTGGAAAGTTTGAATTAAATTGCATTTGTTTCCAAGGCAACATGAATAAGTAGATGTATTGCGTCCTTAGACAAGGAAAGATAAAGGACAAATAACACATTACCTAGCGTTGTTACCATATCGCACCACGGATTATTGACGTATCATTCAGATTTTAAAATAAATATCAATTGTTTTGAATTATAAAATTAATTAATAATAAATGTTTTATATTGAGTTTAAAAGTATTTCAGTGATAATTGATTAACAGAAAAACGTCTACTTGGAACTATCATCTTTCATACATACTAAATTCAATTGTAATTTAAAGCATATTTGCATATTATAAATTTTCAGCTGACGCCTATGGAATAATATGCGGTTTTGACATATAAAAAAAAATGGCCGCCGACAAATTGTGGTAACACTTTCATATACGGACTAGCATTGGTTGTTATGTATCCATAGTCTTTCCTAATCTAAGATTGCGTCAGTGAAGATTGTGTTATTGTGAATCTGGCTGGCGTTTTGCCCAATCAGGAGCGCGTATTATGTTTCCTATGTTAGCTACCGCTGCAATCTTAAATGAAACAGACTATAATCTAATATCCGTATTTTAAAGATAAAATCAAATATTTTGAAGATACATAACTAAACTAATTAAAACATACAATAATTTACAATCAGCACTTACATAGTTATCATAATAATAATAATAAATATATTTATTTAATATACTATACTATATAATTAATATACTATACTAATAATTATTTTTTTTAGTCAACTACGTGTGGACAAAAAAAATAGTTATTTTGAACTAATAAGCGGTGAAAATTAAATGAAAATTAATTTAACTGTCGAAATCAAGAGTCTTTCATAATATGTTGTTGAACGTTTTTTCATGACCACACGCAGATAACTAAAATTTTTTTTTGCAGTTATGAATGTTTCACACGGGCATGTCTGATTATTTTTTTCAAAATTCCAAGGTAGTCATCATTTAGTAAATTTTCTCAGCTTCAAAATGCTTTTTTTTAAATGACTGTCACATTTTTTTATGCTTTTTAAAAAATAATTGTCTCATTTTTTGATGCTGAGATATTCATGTTTGAATGAAAAAAAGTACCCTATTAAAAATAAACTTGATCCCACAATATTGATATAAAACATCTGAAAAAAATTATGAATATTCTTTGATAAGAAACAAAAACTTTTTTCCTCTTACAATTTTCCTCAAAAATTGATTGTTTTTCGAAAAAAAAAATCCCAAAGAAAAACTTGTTATAAAAAGTACGGCCAAGTCCTAAACATATACAACAAAATTCAAAATGCAATTTTTCAGCCAAATTAAAAGATTTTTACTAGAACTTTTATTGAAATCGAAGGTAATAAGTATAATTTTTATATTCTTTGATAGAACTTTTTCTGGATACATTCTAAACATTAGAACTATGATTAAAAAAACGTTATTTTTACAGGATTATTTAAATTCAAACATTGTTGTTTTTCGTATTTGAAGGGTTAAGTTAAAATTAAACATTTTTTAAATGCTACTAGACAATTTTTTTTTCTTTTCTATGAGACCAAAATTAGGCCCTCGAATATCGCAACACCAAAAAATTCTAAAACAAATTTGAAAACGCGTTTTAAAGCTGAGAAAATTTCCTACAAAATGATTACCTTAAAATTTTAGAAAAAAATTAAACATCCCCGTGGGTAACTTTCAAAATTTCAAAAAAAAAATCAATTTTTTAATTTTTTTATTAAACCGCGATTTGGTCACAAAAATATGTTTAATAACACAAAAATACCCATAAATTCAAAAAGATGATAAAATTTCATTCAATTTTCATATCCTACCTATATACATAAGTAAAAAAGGATTATATTTGACCTAACCTAATTTACTTTGAAAATGAGCAATTTTTTCGAAAAAATAAAGTGGTCCTTTAATTTTTTCCGTGAGTGTATAAAACAAAAAAACAAATACTAAATACTTAATATGTTATTAATAGTCGTATTGGAATTATTATTTACCTTTATTTTCGTTAATATTCATAAAAAAGAATATGTTATTTTTTTATATAATGCTAATTTTCATAGCATACTATTTAGTGGAGTACCGTTAGACGTGAAAAATTGAAAACCTCGAATGAAATCAACAGTGAATAAATTTTCATTCCATTTGTTTTCATTGTATTGCTAAGACCCATTACTAAAATGGTTATTCATTATAATTTACCGATCTTTGTTGCTTTAATAGTTTAGGGTAAATCCATATTAAGTGGTCCAGCACTGGTTGCTCGACTATTTGAAAACAAAGTTTTCTGTGTGCATTTACCCTAACAAGTTCAAAACGACCATAATATTATTATGTTTGTTTTTATTTTCGCGTGGCGGCCAAACATGTTCTATAGGGCGCAGTATTTTTTGCACTTTAAAGAATTTTCGAATTAAAATATCCCGTTACGCGTATGTATACTAAATACATACATCAGTCAGTCCCTTATTAATATAATATTATATAACAATGTATTGGCGGTCGCATATATTCCACCGTTTGAGCACCATTCAGTCACTGACACAACTCATATGCGCGCGCATCACCCAAATAAAATATTGCCAACAAACAAAAATATCAAATCTGTGTGTACGTCGGATACTGAAGTTTCGCCCATATCAATATTTTATAAAATATTTCCATAAAAAGTTGTTTTTTTTAGATAAAGATTAAAAAAAAAATGATTTTGAGATTATAATATTAACGTACATATATCATTATTCTAGCCATTAGACCAGTGGTTCTTAACCTTTCTGAAGCCACAGAAGACTTTAGATTGTGAACAAATCTACTTACTATCTTACTCAATCATTAAGGTATTTAAACAAACAATAAAAATATGCAGACCATTTTTTTTTATTAAAAACTACAGCTAATGCATTTTTCCAGTCAAATATAAAAAATATACATTCATAAAAATCTATTCAACATAATTCGAAAAAAAGTAACTCTTGTAAAAATCAAAAGTAAAATGTTATAGTTATACTGGCCAACAAAAATCAAGGGTCTTTTGCCACCGACCTACGCCCTAAACATGTTTGACGCATGCCACATCAAAAACGCCCCAATTCTCAGAATTTTTGAAGATAAAAAAGTTGTAGGTTACGCCAAAATAAATCCACTTACGAAGTTTCAGAGGAGTATTTCTTATTTCAAAATTTAAAGCCGGGACCGAGCACTATAGAGTTCTATGGCGGGTTAACCAACATAATATATTTGATGCAATGTATTATACATGTATTAATAGATTATCAGGGTTGTTTAAAGTTTATAAGGACTCTAAAGTAAAAACTTTTTTACATTCCACTAATTTATACGATTTTTTAAATTAAAATTTGTTATTTCGACTATTTTAATAAAATATTTAATAAATATTTACACTTACATCAAAATATATAAACTTGTATTCTCTATGACTTTTGTACAGGACATTAGTTTATATTATCAGTTTTAAGAGCTCAAAAATCCATTTAAACTTATTTTTTACTTCCATGTTCTGAAAGAAATGGAAGTATTATAATACCATCGAAAAATCATGTCCGAGAAAATGACAAATTCTAATTGTACTAACTTCAAAACTTAAAGATAAGTTAATTTCCGCATGGCGGCTGTGCGTGTGTCTGTGTGTCTGTGCGGATGTAGAATTTTCTTTCGTGCACGATAACTACTGTAAAAATGCACCGATCTGAATTATTTTTGGGGAAAATATTTGTCTCAGTGAGTACTCCAGACCTATTGATTTTGGTGCTAATCGGATAAGAGGTTTTGGAAATATTCGAAATTTTGTAACTTTTTTCGTCTAAAAAGTGAATATTGCCAGTATTATCTCACTAATTTTGATAAGATTTGGTACATTTGCAGTTCAATTGAATCTAAGGGACATTTATTATTTGTACGTGCCTAAACAGCCATTAAAGGGGTGAAAAACACACTTAAAATTTGAATTTTAAATACTAATACGTCATTAATTCATGTTTCCTTGGAAACAAATGCAACTAAATTCAAATTGTCAAATTAGTTTTTCTACGAATGTGTTTTATGTTTTTGACATTAGAAAACTAATATTTATATACAAATGGCAAAAAGAACTGTAACCGTTGTAAGTGTTTATGTTTTTTTAATGTATTACGAATTACGATATGTATATTCATAGTAGTAGGTTATATAAATAAAATATTTAAAAAAATGTATATTTAAAAATTATTTAAAAAGATAGAAAGAACATGGAAGTCATGTATGGTTCTCCACACCGATATTTTGATTAAACGTACTTAATTTTCGGATTCATGGCGACTTTTCAACAACTTAGGTAGACACGTTGGAATAAATTTTGAATAATTGCTGTAAAGTAAACATTTTTGTAAATTTTGATAAAAGGCACGTCTCTGCAGTGGCGTAGAAACGAGGGGGGGGGGGTCGAAACCCCCTCCGAAATATTCAATGTTCTTAAAATATGCGAAATAATTATAATAATTTTGAATTGAATGACTTTTCTGTTTTTTTTTTTGATCATACAGTTAACTGCACTTAGTTAAAAAAAAGGTCTTCAATAACTTCTTATTAATTAACTTTCAATTATGACCTTTTTTTTTTTAGTCATAAGATTAGAAATTAGATTTTAGATCATTATAATAATAATTTCGCATATTTTGGAACCCCCAAGCTTACCCCCCCCCCACCCCCCGAAAATTTTTCTTACTACGTCACTGCGTCTCTGTAACTTTATTTGTCTTGAAGTTATTTAATAATAACTAAATTAAACTTCAAACGGCTGTAAAAGTTTTTCCACAAGACCTATAGATGGATACTTTTATGTACAGTTGTACTATTACGAGTACTACATGGGTACCAGATTTCATCGAACTCCGAATTTGTTCCAAAAACAGGGCAATATTTCCCTTCATTGCCTCTACTATTAATTTTATTTGTCACCCCTCTCCCTTACACACGATTTTGATGATTTTGAAATGGGACCGTCGTCAAGCCAGGCCCAACCATCCGACCAAGTTTCAATAATATCGGTTCAGTGGTTCAAGAGTTATATGCGTGTGACAAGGATTCAGGGGACAGACGGACGGACAGACAGACACGGAACGAAAAGTGTTTGCCTTGACGTAAAACGGCTAAATCAATTTAAAATTTTGAAATCGGAGAACATTTTTTTTTGTCTCATTTGAAACGATCACAAAGCTTCTCGTATTTTCGATATTACGAGGAAGCAAAATATTTATAAGTATATAATTTTCAGTCTATGGGCAGGGGGTCAAGAAAAAATCTCATCATTTCTGTTTTTGGGTTATTAATCTACATCTGTATACCAAATTTCATTTGAATCGGTATATTTGTATAGACAGATAGACGAACGGACAGAGCGAATCTATATATTTCTTTTTTTCTACGGAACCTTAAAAATGATCATTTTAGACTTTTTTTTTGTTTTCAATAATAACAAAACGTTAAATTGTTAGCTTTAACTTGATACCACATTCGAATTTAGATAAAATATCGCACCTTCAAAAATGCATAAAAATTTAAAAAAAATTAAAAAACTGACTTAAAAAAAACCTAAAAACACCGAAAAGTATTTAATAATTAAATTTAACAGTTTTTGAAGTCGGTTTTCTTTTACTTTTCTTAAAAAGTTTTTTAATGGCTTGGTACTAATTTCAAAAACTGTTAAAATCGATGTTTTTTGGGTTTATTGAAGTCAGTTTTACTATTTTTGTAAAAGTCCATGGTCAGATTCTGATAAAATTTATACGGGACCACCTCTGGAATATACTCTTTCTACAAACAAAAAAACGTCCAACTCGGTGCATATTTGTCGGAGATGTCCGAACATACATAACAAAAGAATATATTGATTGAAGAATTGAGAACCTCTTCCTTTTTGAAGTCGGTTAAAAATACGCATAAATACGTATATTTAACTAGTTTTGTCTATTTTACAACAGATGTCTCTGTACTTCCACTGTCTAATGAACACCGACAGGTGGCAGCACTAGCTTGAAAGTGATTTATTAGCAAAGATACGAATCAAATAACTCAAAATAACAAGTCAATGTTTTGTTTGTTATATTCTGTCACCAATAATAGATGGCAGCACTGACATGAACAATGAAATACATAATAGAAACAAACACTATTTAACAATAGAATTATATCTGTGAGAGCTTATATTACAATAGCTGTTATATTATTGTTTTACACGTATAAGTATTATTAATATTAATAATAATAATATTTCACTACGAATTAAATTTTCTCAAATTTTATTCTAATTTTCACAAGAAATATGTAAATAAGTAAATAAAACAGGGAAGCTAAAAACACTTGCATAAATTAAATAATGCAATGCGGAACCAAAAATATACCTACTCAAAATATCAAAAGAGATTAACTAAAATAATGTGTAATTTAAAGTAAACATTTCAGTTATTTAATATTTTTTTTTTTTTTTTTTTTTTTTTTGGCCTTCCATGCTAGATGATTTAGCCAGGACTCTTTTTTTATATTTCTCCTTTTTTTTTTTTTTTTTTTTTTTTTTCGCTTTTACCTTCACCTGATTTTTGTTTTCTTATTAACTAAGTACGGGGACACAAGACAGGATTGTGAAATTGCCTCTGGGCCGCTCAGGGCAGGTTAAACAAACATTATGGCCAGAATTCAGGATTTTAGGTTGGAAACACACACTGGGTACCTTTTTAAATTCTAATTTTTGTTAGTTTGATGTATTCATATATTGTGTTGTACGACTTATGATCTCGTAGAATACTTTCCATCGAATGAGGTTCTATATTTATTTTTTTCAGTTGGGATTTGAATTCTTCTATTTGCTTTTTGTAATTTTTACATTTGAGGAAGATGTGATCAATATCTCCAATCGATCTTCCATCGCAGTTGCAGATCTCTGTATCGATTCTCTTTAGTTTCTTTAGATGTTGGGGGTAGCATGCATGTCCAAATTTCAATCTTGAAATCGATGTTATGAATTGTCTTGGTAGATTTTTTTTGGTGTACCATGGCGTACTGGGGATGGTTCCTTGTATTCGTGCATATCGTGCACCTCTTGTTATGCTCGATTCTTTCCAATCTCTTTTCCATGTTTCCAACATTCTAAGCTTCAGTTCAGGAAAGTAGTCTCGGTAGGGAGTTTTGTAACTGAGTTATTCCCCATGAATCCTCGCTAAGTTTGCCATTTCATCCACAAAGTCGTTGTCTTTTTACTCATTATGTCCTTTTGTCCATATCAAATGGATTTCTCTATTTTCCAATTGTTTCAGAGTTTTTACTATTTCCATTTCGATGTAGTTGGTTTCTTTTTTCCCTTCAATGTTTTCTATTTTTTTTAATATGCTTCTATTATCTGTGAATATGTAGTTTTTATTATATCCTCTGTCTGCGATGTAACATAGTGCTTCTAGCACAGCTATTGCTTCTGCAGAGTAGCTGGACATCTCTTCTGGTAGTTTTATTAGCTTAGTATCTTGGTTCTTGATATTTGTGTAGGCACATCCTACTGATGTTGTAGATTTCGATCCGTCCGTGTACATGATTAGTGTTTGTGGTTCTTTAGTTATTTTATTTTTTAGTTTTTCTCTGTCATCTCTTGAACTTTCTGTCGTTATGATCGGGTTTATTAATGTTGTTTGGTGTTTATAGTTGTATGGTGGAATCTGTAGCGTTTTGTACATTTTCTCTCTTATGTTTTCTGTTTCACTGTATGCTGTTACGAGTAGTGGAGTGTTTTTATGTTGCCAATATCTGTCGTCATTCATTATGTATGTCGTTAGTTCTGTGATTTTTCTAATCGTGATGTTTTCTATTTGTTGGGCGTTTTTTAGAAGATATTTTCCTGCTAAGTAGTTTCTTCTTAGGTAAAGTGGAGCTTCACCGGTTTCTACTTGAAGCGCATTTGTCGGTGTTGACTTCATTGCTCCTATGCATGTTCTTAAGGCTTTGTATTGGATTGAGTCAATTTGTTTCAGTTGTGTTGTAGGGGCTGAACCATATATAATACAGCCGTAATCTAATATCGATCTTATGAGTGCACGGTATATCATTATTAGTATGCTGGGGTCTGCTCCCCACCATGTAGTCGTTAACGCCCGTAGTACTTGTACTGCCTTTTCACATTTGGATACAGTGTTGTTGATGTGTTTTTTCCAGGATAACTTGTGGTCTATCGTCATGCCTAAGTATTTTATTGATTGAGCCCATGGAATTTCAAATGTGCCAACTGTCATTGTTTCTTCTTTTTTAAGTCTATGTCTAGTATATACACATATACTTGACTTGTGTGGCGCTATTGTTAGACCGTTTTTTTGTAGCCAGATTTGAAAATTCTCTATAGTGTCTTCAAGGCATTCTTTACTGTATTTCATCGTTTTACTCGTTGTGTATATACATATATCGTCAGCGTATTGAAGGATTTGTGTGTTTTCTTGACAAATGTGGTTTAGGTCTGCTGTGTAGATGTTAAAGAGAAGTGGGCTTAGCACTGAGCCTTGCATGATTCCTCTGTTTACTGTTCTAGGTCCATGTAATTTCCCTTGGTATTTTACGTAAACTGTTCTTTCTGTAAATTGAGTTATTAGAGAATTTATGAATGTTTTCGGAATGCCCATCTCGTTCATTTTCTCAGCCAGAATGTTTAAGTTTACATTGTCGTACGCGCTTTCAATGTCTGTGTATAGTGCTATTGTTTCTTGATTTTTTGTAAAACTTAATTGTATATCAGTTGTTAATGTGGTCAGGACATCTGTCGTACTTTTTCCCTTTCTGAATCCCATCTGCGAGTGGTGTAGTTTTTTGTTATGTTCAATCCAGCCTTCTAATCTGTGTTTTATTATCCTTTCTAGGATTTTTGTAATGCTTGGTAGCAATGAGATGGGACGGTATGAGTTTTGTTTGTCCGGTTCTTTTCCTGTCTTTAGTAGTGGATGTACAATTGCTTTTTTCATTTGTGGAATAGATATTTTGTTTTGCCACACTTGGTTTAGAATTTTCAACAAGAAAAGTTTTGCATTTTCTGGTAGGTGATATAACATGGAGAATTGTATGTTGTCGTGTCCCGGGGCTGTATTATTTGTGTTTTTTAATGCTTTTTCTAGTTCTTGATTCGTAAATGGTGATTGTAGTTCTGTGTCTGTTTCTTCTTTTTCATGTATTATATCTATTGGTTGGTTTACTGATGCAGGGGCAATTCTGTCTAGAAATTCTTCAATCCATCTGTTGTCTATTGGTTTGGGGGGTTTTGTGTTGTTTGAGTTCTTGTACCTTTTCACTGCTTTCCATATTTCTGTAATGCTTGTGTCTTTGTTTATTTTCTCACAGTACTGTCTCCAGCTGCTGCTCTTTTTTTCTTTTAATAATTTTCTTGTTTCCGCTTCTTTTTTTCTGTATTCTATATAGTTTGTAAATGTCGAACTTGTTGTGTATGTTTTATATGCTTCTGTTTTTTCTTTTATTTTGTTAGTGCATTCCGTGTCCCACCATGGCGGTGATGAAGCTTGGTATGTCGATGGTTTTTTTATGGGTATGCTACGGTCTGCGGCTTTTTCAATTATTTTTGTTATGTTGTTGTAGTTGTCTATTGTTTTGTCTTCATCTTCTGTTACTATTTTTTGGGTGAGTTTTTCTACTGTTTTTGTATATAGGGTCCAGTCTGCATGTGTTGTTTTCCATTGTCTTGTTTGATCAGTTGTATGACTGTTTTTGTTCTGTGTTATTCTCGTCCCTATTTCAATAATTATTGGTAAGTGATCCGATCCCAGCGAATCTTCTCCTACTTCCCAATTCGTTTTGGTGGCTAATTCCGAAGATACAAATGAAATGTCCAGTGCGGATTTTCTTGTGTTTGGTCTTGCTATTTTAGTTGGAGATCCATCATTTAGTAGTACCATTTGGTTCGATTCTGTAATTTCGATCAAATCAATACCCAGTTTGTCTGTGTATTGACATCCCCAACATTCATTGTGTGCGTTAAAGTCCCCTGCAAATATTAGGGGTTTGTTTACTTGTTTCAATATTTCTAACCAGTCACAGCTTCGGCTTTTTATGTTTGGTGGTTTGTAGATCGATACTACCGTAAGTTTACCATTTTTTGATTGAATGTCTACTGCACATACTTCTATTCCCTGATTTCTTTGGTGTATACTCTTTTCTGAAAACTGAATGTAAGATTTTATTAACACTGCTACCCCTCCGTAGCCATCTGCTCGGTCTGCTCTTACAATGTTATAATTTTTTAATTTTAACTGTTTGTCAGGTCTTAGCCACGTTTCTGACAATATAATGATATCTATGTCTTTGTTTTCAGTGACAAATTTTTCTAATCTACATTTGTTAGCGTTTATTGACTGTGCGTTCCACTGTAAGATTTTGTAGTACATTATGGATTATAGTGGTTATTAAGAGACAACAAAACATTTAATAATACATCTTTTATATTGCTTAGAGCTGGGTTGTTAAATTGAGGGACAGAGTTTATAAGTTGTGATATTAATTGTACTAATATATTTATAATAGGCATGGCTTCTTCTTCTGTATCTTCACTGGATGTTGACAGAGATGGGTAGACTGTCTTCTGATTTTGTGGTTCTCGATATGGATTGTAGAATGGTGTCTGTTGTACATTGTGTTGACTTCTTTGTGTGTGATGAGTGTTTGTTTGTTCCGTCACTTTTATATTATGGCTGATTTTATTAATGTGGTTTAGCGGTTTGTTATTTTGTGGATTTATGTTTGTTTTTTTAGGATTGTAATCATTCGTAAAGAGTGATTTTAATTTATTATTATTATCGGTGTTACTTTTAATTTCTGGATACTCAATATTAGATTGTATATTTATACGTGGTGTCGTTTTTGCAATATTCGCGTAGCTTTTTTCTTTTTCTAATTTCAATGCTTCGTGGTAAGTTATATCTAGATAGGCCATGTTTTCTTTCACTCGTTTTTGTGTTTGATACACCGGGCAGTCTTTGGAGTTGCTCAAATGTTGGCCTTTACAATTAACACATTCTTGTGTCGTGAAATTTTCGCAATCTTCTAGTTTGTGTGATTCTCCACATCGTGTGCATCGTTGTTTAGACCGGCACTGTTTGCCCGTGTGCCCGAATTTATAACAATTATAGCACTGTAGTACCGATTGGACGTATGGATTTACCTCACATCTAACTTTATGTACGTATATATATTTTGGTATCTCTTGCCCTAAGAATGTAACTGTTATCACTTGCCTAGGGACCAATTTTGTTTGATTATTTTCTTCAATTTTTCGAAACATTCTTTTCACTTCCAGAACTGTTTTGTCCGACACAATTTCATTTAATAAATATTCTTCAGATAATGTTGTATCCACGTGTTTTACCACCCCTCGTTTAATTGTTAAATGCTTAGGTATATATATATTTAAGTCTGTTATTTTTTTATTAGCTAATTTATTTGCAGCTGCTGCGGAATTTAATTCAACTTTAATTCGGTTTAAACCTATTGCTGAAATGTTAATTATATTATTTTTTATATTTGGTGCCGCTTCGTATATAATTTTTCCCAAAGCCATGGGGTGTAATTTTCCTAAATTTTTACTGTTTGTGTTTTCAATATACACTAGGTACGGACCTTTATCTTCCGCGCGAAACATAATACACGCACTCGATTCTGGTTTTGACACGCTCGCACTATGTTCGCCCGATTGACTTGTTTCACCCGGCGTGTTAGAGGTTTTATCATCTTTTAAGTTTATTGTTTTGTTTAATTTTTCATTAGCTTTTTCTTTTAATTTACTCAGTTTTTCTTTAGTTTCTAATAATTGTTTAGCATAGTTAATTTTTTCTTCTGTCTGTTTTAATAAATCTTCTGTTCCTAGGGAATCAATATTAGTGCTACTCTTACCTTTTTTTAGAGTTTTAAGAGTATTATATGGGCTCTTTCGCTTTCCTGTCGTCACTGTTGATACGTCTTGAATGTCCATCTCATTTTCATTTTCATCTTCCAGGCTGTTTTCGTCATATGTATTGTTCAATATGTTTAGGGCTGAAGATATTACTCTCCCTGTTCCCCCAGGATCAGGATCTTCGTTATCCATCACTCACACACTTTTCACACACACACTTTTATTTAATAAAATAATAATAACAATACTTTATTACTGAATAATAAATTCTAATCTTATTCACGTCTAATCAAGTTAGAGGTTGAGACTCGAATGAGTTATTTAATATTATTATACTTTGTTTGTGTTTACTTCAGTTGTCTCTGTCTCTACAGGGCTGTTCAGTGTAAGTATCTGTGTAACAACATGACTGTTACGTACAGTATGTACAGTAACACAGATACTGCAGGTACCGCGTAGTACCAGACAGTACCGTGTGTGTTACTGTATACACACCACAGTGTTGTAAACACAACACACTGCAATGTGTACATTGTGTACGTGAACATGCGTACATCTACCTTACAACAGGTAACAATGTTAGCGGAATACCATTGATAATGGAATATACTCATTGTAGCGTTCACCGCACTGACTAGGATATTTGTAGTTACAGGATGTTCCTCTCTGCCATCGCGATACTCGGCCACAGCTACGACACTCCAGTGCAGTAACAGCCACATCCCCGTCACTGTTGGTGAAACTGCGAACCCCATTGACACAACAAACACACGTGAAACTGTAACAACAACAACAACAACACTGTACAAATGTCTACCTCTCTCTCTAACAACACTAGCTCTGTGTCCCTCAAACAGGCACACTTTGTCACGCCACTGTTGTACAATGTCCATTCACGCTAATCAGTTACTTACCAACAAGGAACAACGTGGAAGTAAACCCTGCGACTGCTTCTTTAACTCCAATGTTGTCTAAGTTACTTGTTGCAAATGAATATGTCACTCTTGTCACAGTAAACACAGAGAACGCCATAGAAACCCAGCGCAACATGTCTGTAATGTTAACAATGTATGTTATTTGTTATATTCTCGCTAACGTGAACAATGTAACGTTGTAGATATTTACCTACAAGAGTGCACTAAACTAGCGCACTCTAATGCAATGTCACACTCACTTGTGTCTCTATACTTACTCATAAAGCTCGTGTCCTGAGTTTCCTGCTCTACATTGTTCAATATAACACTCAGCTGTAGAGTCAACTGTGGTAACGCCTCCAAATAACTATCATACAACTGCAGACTTAATAAATACTCTGTTTTTTCTTCGCTATCTTCTTTGTCCATCTTCCTTTTCCACAACAGTATTAAGTTATTAAGCGCTAGCACAGCTGACGCTATAGGAACAATGTAGAGGATAATCAGCAGCCATTTCTTTTGTCGAATCTGGTACAACCATGTGTTGTTGTTGTATAGACCACATCTGTAAACAAATAATAATACATCGTTATCTTTATTATTAGCATAATTTATTCTAAGAACTATAGAAATTTCCCGCAAATTATTTTCAAAATCATATCATTTTCATTTTATACATTTTATTCAATTGTAAATTTTCCTGAATACGAACCTGCCCTTATTCAACTATCAAATAGCCTTAACTAATTCTAGGATCTTAGGCTTTCTAATAATGAAAGTCCCATCAGAACAGTTTTCGTGTCAAGTCAGTTCAAACAGAAAGACATTATTGCCTGTAAAACTACGTATAGACTCACAAATACAGAAAATATACATGATGTCACAAATATCAAAACATGTTAAACAAAGCTATGCATTAATAATTTAATAAACTATTAGAAACCAGAATAGAAAATACAAAGTTACAGATAAAATGTGAAATAAAATAAAACATACCCCGTATTTTCCTTTGAATATTAATTTTTCTTACATTATTCTTCATAATATAATTCTATTTCTGTGCTCCAAGCATTATTTGATTTGTTTTATATAAATTTTTAATTATAATAATTGTTTCAAAATTACATTCGATTGTTTTCAGCAGGGCTTCGAACCGTTATTTTTTCGTTTCGGTTTTCGTTCCGGTTCGAGTAAAAGAATATATTTCGGTTCGGCTCCGGTTTTCGTTCCGCAAAAAATAACGGTTTTTCCGGTTTTCGGTTCAGCTCCGAGTGATTAATTAAAAAAAAAAATTATTTATATTAAAAAAAAATTTTCTACCATAATTTAGAATATTTTATGGTACTTGTATGGATAGTCCGAACGACAATTGAAGTGGGAAATAAGATTATGCTAACGCACGTATTTTAACTTGTACTGAACCGTAAAAACCGATATTTTTATTTCTTCTGTTCCGGCAAAATATAACGATTTTTCCAGTTTTCGGTTCAATTCCGGTTCGAAGCCCTGGTTTTCAGTACCTGTATTTGTATTTCATTTATTAATTAATGGTATTTTACAGAAGGAAAAGCAGTAATAATGTAACAATTTCATATCTCAATTCATTTTGAAGATAAAAAATTTAAATTAAAAATGTATATTTATACATCTCAAAAACTAATTGATTTGTAACATTTTTACTTTGATATTTGTTTTTCTACTGTAAAAATATTATAAGAATCAATGTTCATATTTTAACATCATGGATATTTTAATATTTTAAATAATAATACTCGAGATCAAATATTTTTCACCGTTATCTCATATTTAATTGTATAAATAAAAACCAAATAATCAGATATTAGACTTTAGTTAAAATAAGAAATATAACGAAACATACCGTATTTTCCAGTGAATACTTATTATTTTACCATGAATATTATTCTTCATTGCCATTTTTGTTAAATTAAAATGATATTGAACGAATTATAAGCAAATATATTTACTTAAATTAAAAAACATAATAATTTAAACGTCAAAAGAAGTAAAACAACAAACATTCCAGAGGTAACTGTGATGCGTATTATTTACATGTTAAATTGAAATTGTTTAAAATCGTCACTCGATTGTTTTTATTAGAAACATGTGACTCAGTTGCCAATGTGACTAAAGGTACAGTTAGACGGGCAATAATATTGCCAGCAATGTTATAATTTCCATGGATACACAAATATTGCCTCGTGTAACCACACTCGGCAATGATATTTTTGACAATTTTGATAAATTGCTGGCTTCAAAATATTTTTATAATTGTCATGTGTAACCACAGTATTTTGCTTCCTCGCAATATCGAAGATACGAGAAGCTATGTGATCGTTTCAGATTGAGACAAAAAAAAAGTTCTCCAATTTCAAAATTTTTAATTTATTTATCCGTTTCACGTCAAGACAAACACTTTTCGTTCCGTGTCTGTCTGTCTGTCCGTGTGTCCGTCCATCCGTCCGTCCGTCTGTCCCCTGAATCCTTGTCACACGCATAACTCATGAACCACTGAACCGATATTATTGAAACTTGGTCGGATGGTTGGGTTTGGTTTGAGGACGGTCCCATTTCAAAATCATCAAAATCGTGTGTAAGGGGGAGGGGTGACACCCCAAAATATTTATTTTTTCAAGATATCTCAAGAACGACACATGTTACGAGAAAATTTTATAGAATATTTTTTGTAGAGAATTAAATTTTCTATAATATGGGTCTACTACGTTTGTTGTAAAATATTCCCTTACAAAGATTTATCTAAATTAAAAATTGATATTTGATTGGATATATTAAGTGTCATTTTGACGTTTTAAATGTCACTTTGGCGTTTTAAATGTCACTTTGACGTTTTAAATGTCATTTTGACATTTGCATAAATTTAGATTTAGATTGTAATTGTCAAAAAATTGTCTTGATCATGGTGGACATGACCCCCCCCCCCCCAAATCTATAAAATTAAAGCAAATGCAATAGACAAATGCTTATTAAATATACTAAAGTAACTATTTTTATTCATTTTACTGACCATGATTCCCCCCAAATTGTAAATCTACATCCGCGCCTAATAGTTATTAACATTGGCTTGTGAGTTCATCAAAATTAAAATTCACAGATATTTTTTACAGTTAGTTTACCTAATGAGAAAAAAATCAACTATTTATAATACATAAAGTAGTATGTATGAAGTTTTATACTTACTTAAGCAAATAACAAAATTATTGATGAAAATTAATTAAAATGACATTATTTTTCATTCTATTGCATTTTATTACAAGTTCAACTGAATTAAAAAAAATCATGGGAGTCTCGAATAGTAAAAAAAGGTTTTGTATATTGTATTAAACCACAAGGGTTTATTGTTGGTAATAATGCAGTGTTGTCCCCTTGTTCTACACTTTCACAACAAACACCGCTTTAACTAAATGACAATATAGGATGTAGTATACAGTGGCGTAGGAACGGGGGGTGGGGGGGGTGGGGTCGAAACCCCCCCCGAAATTTTAAAAGATATGAAATTAGTATAATAATTTTGAATTAAATTACCTTTTTGTGATAATAACCTCCCCCGAAAAATTCAATGTTATTAAAATATTCGAAATAAGTATAAAATTTTTTGCATTGAATGGCCTTTTTTTTTTTTTTGATCATATAGTTCATTTTATCTAATTATATGACAAAAAAAAAAAGTCTTCAATAATAATTATAATTTTCAATTGTGTGACCTATTTTTTTTTTGTTAGTCTTAAAATTAAATAAAAATAAAATTTTTTTTAGCTTCTTCAATTAAAAAATTTAAGATAATTTTTTAGAATACCAAACTTACCCCCCCCCCCCCCCCCCCCGAAAAATTTACTACTACTTACTACGCCACTGGTAGTGTAAAATGTTGTATTGATCACAATTTAAAACAAATACATTTTTCACTCTCCGCAATATTAGATTTGAAAATAAACTCGTTTATTATTTGTGTAAAAGTGTTATTATTGTTTGTACTTACATTCTATATAACCAGTATGTGTTGAACAACGCCGGCACCCACACAAACGCCATTGTTAATGCCCCGTAGAGATATTGTCCATCCTGCAAGTACTGGCGCATTAACAACACGTCTGTTCCTACATCTAGTACACTGAATACGATTGTTATTAGTAATGCACAGTATAATTTCACACGAGATAATATAGAAAATCCATCAGCTTGTTCTTTTGTCACAAACCTTGACACTCTACCACAACACATGTTAACTTGTTCACTAGTTTGTTCATCAGCTACTGGCACTTCGTCCAACATTGTTGTTTGTTCTTCACCCACATTGTCGTTGCTTGCTGAAGATTGTACAGGAATTTCAATGATAGTCAAACATTGTTGTGATGTGTTGTCTTCATCTATATACTTCATACTATCTCTTTCATTAACATCACTGGCATTGACTTCTACTCGTACAGACTCCATTGTTGTCGGTGTTTGTTACTTAACGCACTAGATAAACGTAAATCACACAATAACTTTAACAAGTATCTAATAATAATGTCACAAGTTCTATTCAATGTTTAATAATAAAAATATGCACAAATATCAAATAGTTCAATTAAATAGATTTCTATATTTAAAAAATACAAACGCACAAAAACTGACAACTTGTAATTTGTAAAGACTGAAACAAATATCGCCACTTGACTTATATATACGTACCAGAAGATAACTGTTATCAATGTAAGGAGTGTCTTACAGTTTACAAGTAGCCAGGGGCGGCAAAGGCTAGTCACCACCCGGGTGCCGGTAGTGATATCTATAACCTATTTTAATACAACATATTAAAAATGTACACTTCGAGAAATGAGGAATAATACATTTTAATATGAAATCTATAGTCTTATTAAAAAAGAAGAATATGTCTGTTATAATATTTTTATTTACTGATTCCCGGGAACTGTGTACTCTTTACCCCCCCCCCCCCGTTTGTTGCGCCAATGTAAATAGATTGCAATTCATTATCCCGATACCTGTTTTTAGAGTTTGATATTACTCATTCTTATGTAATGTGTAACTAAGATAACGTAGACAAATATCGATGGTTATTGAAAACGATAAGACATTAGGCACGAACACCAAAACTCAAGTCCAACACTCGATACAGTCAAGTACTTTGTTTACGAGACGTTATCATTTTAAAAAATAATTAATTTTCTTAATTTTACAAAATATGATTAAAAAGATTAATATAAAAATCTTGGTCTGTTTATAAATTTCGTGGATTTATTCTGCTTTGATTGGCACATGGTTGTAGTGTAACCTATCCTGGAGTTTATTTATCAAGTTACATTGTTTTTTTTTGGTGCATTTCAACAAATAGTTTTAAATGTTTTCTCAAACTAGACTATTTTGCTTCCATACTTGACTTTTATCGACCCGATTTAAAAAAGGAAGATCAAAGCCAAGAAGATATTGCGTCTTAGGTTTTAACTTGATACATTATTATTATATTATATATTTACATTATAAACATAGATTAATACATTCTAAAGTTTTTTAACCTTTATCTATTCTAATAAGAATTATCTTTATTATTTATTACCTACAATATACTTATTCATACATAACAGAAGACCTTCCTCTTCAAGAACTATTTCTTGTTTTCGTGAAATAATAAGGAATGTTCGTATATTGAAGTTATTTTTCCAAAAACAATCTGGAAGTTATAAAACGGCATGAATGTTGCCAAATAAGCTGAAAACGATTCAGAATATAACCGCGAAAGCCTCAGTCAGACAGTGGTGGTCACATACATACATGAGGCTAGGAATCAATGTATCTATGAATACTTTGTTTTTTTTTATGGAACCAGTTCTGAAACTATTTGAATCCAATAAATATAAACTAATATTAAATAATAATATTCTATAGTTTGCAAACATTGATATTACTTTAATATGGTTTAAATACAAACTGTAAAGTGGTAGAATTATTTAAACACCCTTTAATTTGTAATACCTTGAACAATATATCAACACTTGATTTGAAATATTAGATTTAATTAGCAAAAACACTGAATGCCCTGATCTAACCTTGAGATTCCAATACTGTAACATAATCTCTATTTATTCTAAAATATATTTTTACTGATAGAAATATATCGATGGCAATTGAGAACGATAAGCTGTGTAAATATAAAATACTTGAGCTAAAGTTAAGTCCAATTAGCAACTTACACCTGTGTAAATAAACAGGCAAATATTGGCAGTAATAATTAGTTTGATAATTTATGTTTCTGTAGCCTAAATGCAAAATAGGATATGTCGTAAAGGATATACGTTTCAAAAAACTTGGTTTTAAAGTAACTAAGTTGTTCTAAATATAATGAATAGTATAATAAAAATTTCGTAGGAACTAAATCAGTTATATATATTTTCATATAAAAATGAAATTTTAGACAGTTGGTAACCTTGAGAAGGAAATAAAGTATAACAATCTAACATTGATTATGGTTTATTTAAACATTGAATATAATGTAATAGTACGTCTGGTACGTAAAAAAACCCTGCACTTTTTGATTGGGGTATGACACTTTCTGAGCTCATAGATAAAGTCAAAAGAATAATTTTCAGATAGGGAGCCACTTTAAAATCCGTGTAGAACACCATTATATCGGCTATTAAAGATGTCCCCCACCGTTTTTATTAAATTGACTGTATCTCAGCTCCTAGTAATCTGATTTCAATTTTCTTTTGCTTGTTTTAAATTTCTTACAATTTTTTTTAATTTTCTACAATTTACGAAAATCTGAAAATTTTACTTTTCTTAAGAACTTAATTTTTATATAACTTTTTTATTGTGCCCAATATAATTTTTTTACCTCATATAAAAAAGAAAGACATTTTTTTCTACGTTCCATCGATAACAAGATAATACTGTTTTAATAAACAACTTTTTTGGAAAAACGTAATGAGTATATTACAAAAGATTTCAAATTTCATAAATAGATTAGTGAAAAAAGCGTTTAAAACGTCGCGTGAGTGTACTGTGAAGCCCCATTTTGCTGTGTTCCGACGCAGTAATTTTGGGTAATTATTGTCCAAAGTATTGTCAACTAATGTACTTTTGATTAGTATGGGACAGAAATAGTTATCTCGATCTTGCTGGTTACTCGCGTTCTAAGCGACTTTTACGGTTTGAGTTGCAGCACTAAATATAACAATTCGTTATATTAGAAACGTATTGTCTAATCTAGAAGGCTTTGTCGTTACAAACTCAGCCAATGGCGAAGCAAGTACAGTCGCTACATCCGGTACTCTTTGTAGTTCCGGGAATGAGGAGTCTAGATGAAATAATACAGTCACACTTTTTTAACTCTAGTTTGTGAATTAAAAACTGGATAGCAATATGCACAGATTAGTTAAGTGTATTTATTTAATAATAAAATACAGTCAGATTGTTTTAGGTCCTATATATGATACTTACAAAAGCTGTTTAGGAATTTATAAATCATATAACAACAATTATAAACAGTGCCATCTATTCTTCAAACTGCAAAAAATTACCCCACTTACAGGTTTCTATTTTATCGATATGTTGATTAAATGTAAATAATATGCTATTGTCTTATTTGCACAACATGGTGGAGGTGCAAAGCATTATAAGGTTTAACCCTCAGAGCTTATTTTGGGTTACGTTCACCCAACGGTGGTAAAATAGTGCTCGGCATTACCAAACTACAACAGCGGGGGAGGGGGGGGGGGGTCTAGTGTAAAAGAGAAATAAAGTAGAACCCTTTCCCTACAAAACCAACTTAGAAATGTTTCCTCATCTTGAATAGTCAATGCGCTAATGTATATAAAGTTAGCAGGGTACTTTTAGCAGGATCAAAAAAAAGTATTGGTCATTTTGTCACTTTTTTGTTGCTATTTTGTACCGCCAGAATTAATATTGTACCTTGAGCCATTTTCGAGAAAAAAAACCCTGCTAACTTTAATCTAAAATAGCGACAAAAAAAATACAAAATGACAAATACTTTTTTTTTTGATCCTGCTAAAAGTACCCTGCTAACTGTGTATACATAGTGTGCTATAAAGTGTAAGTTTTTTTTTATATTAACCCAATCGTGCCCAGCGTTACATATATGTAACAGAGCGCTTTTGTTAGGATTTTGCATTGCTGTAAGATTATTTTAATTCGAATGGGTTTGAAATCACACTAATTTTCGGGTATTGGACTGAATACATCAACAATGCAATTACCAACGTTCTGGAATTTTAGTATACTTAGAAAGGTATTAATTGATGTCAGAAAAGTTAGCAATATCGGTAACTAAAAAAAACTTCGGCCACGATTGGGTTAAGTATAATGTTTTTTCTTCTTAAATAATTACTATCCTTAAATCAACTTTACGCACATCCTTAAGACATGATATCCAGAAGTTTTTGAATTCGTCAGATATTTCAGAAGACCACGAAAGATCCGTGTGATCTTACAGCGAAAAATAAAAAGTCGAAACAAAAGCGATGTGGTTATTGTCCAAATAGCGTGTGGAGGAACGTCCATAAACAACGTATAGCTTTTAGGAGGCAGGGGGGGGGGGTACAGCTATATTGTTTACATAGCGTTACATGGGGGATGGGAGGGGGTCATATTCAAATGTTACGTAACATTCATTCACACAAATAAAATTAAATAAAATCATAACATTGTTGGACGTTTAACCGATACTTGTTATAATGTTTACTTCAAGCTGGAATAGTTAAATAAACATCTTGTATTATATATGATACTGCGTTACGATAAATTAGCGGGGAGGGGTTAAACACTATTGTTGACATATAATACAGATGGGGGGAGGTCAAAAAATTCTAGAAAAAAATAGATGTGACTGTGTCGAGATGCACAGTCGAGGGATTGACGTGAATACGTAGCAGTGAGGTTTAATAAAACTCAGGCTCATATTGTATAATGTTGTTATTTCTTATGATTTGTATACGAATATAAAAATCATTAATTAATATTTACAAACGAAATTTACTTTTTATTATTTTATTCAATTTAAAAAACTTTAATCAAAAAAATTAAAAACGTTACTGAGTAGAGAATATATTCTTATATTCGCTAAAGTCAGTAACCACTCTGCCACCTATCGGATAAAACTCGAACCCTTCTGAAGTTCCCAAACAGCGATATGAGAAGTCATATCGCTGTTTGGGACATTTATTTTAGTTTCTAAATGAAGATTTAGAAACTAAAATAAATGTCTTATTATTTGATCAATTTTATTGATATTTTTGATTATATCGGTGTGAATGGAAGAAGAAAATATGTGGAAGATGAAAGTGTTTTAAATCCAGGATATATTAGTAAAGATTGGAAAAATAGTTGTTATTTTAAATGAAATAGTTACATATAGTTGATTTTTTTCTGTAAAATAGTTGGCAAATAGTTTTTTTTAATCAAAATAGTTGTGAAATAGTTACAAATTTTTTTACAATAATAATAATTTTTTTTCGATTTAATCAATAAATTAGTGAAATCAACGTATTAGTAAAAAGTGTCAAATCCGAAATTTTCGAGGAAAACATGTTATGGTCGATTCTAGATAGATTTTAGAAGCTAAAAAAAAAAAATATGTAAAAACACAACATAAATATCTATTAAAAAATATCTGTATAATAGACAAAATGTAATTCTAAAAATATATAAAACTAAAAATATTTATAATAAAAATAAATAAAATAATAAAAATAATAAAAAATAAACTACAATATTAATAATTAGAATTATTTCAAAATTTGTCTTTATGACTTTTTTTCAATACAAAATTTTTAACGTTGGGTAAAAAAGGCAAATAGTTTAAAAATAGTTGGAAAGGTAAAATAGTTGCAAATAGTTGATTTCAAATTGGATTCAATCAAACCAGTTTTCTGAAATTGGTGGAGATAGGTAATAAAAATTACAATAGTTGCATTTTTCGCAATAGTTGAAAAACTATTTTTCCAATCTCTATATATTATGTATTGTGGCATAACGAAATTAACTGAAAATGAATTAAAAATAATAGCCCTATGTTTGAAAACGTCAGATCTGTTGGGAACACCGCACGAAATTGATTTCCAAATGGTTCTCTTATCTGGAAATCAAAATTACGTATGTGTAAATGTTGATTATCTGAAAAATGTAAACATTCTGTTGCATTATTAATGTTTTTATTTCTATGTTATTATTTTATAGAACAAAATCAGCAGATATTGAGGTTGCTACATGTACAGATATTAAACAGAAATGGGGAAAACAAAAACAAGATGAGACTGTTTATTATTATTAGTATTTTTTTAAAGTAAAAAGTACAGTAGTAAATAAAAACAACAAAAACTAAATTGAGCTGTTTATTTTGAAACTTATGTTTAAACTGAGTTTGCGTTTCAATAAAATTAAAAATATACAAAGTGCCACATTGATTAAGTGTTTCTAAGAGAGTTCAATTTATAATTACTATTAAAATAACCCAAAATATTAAATGAATAATATGTGTTTTTTACCACAAATGGAGTTAAGCCACTTTCAAAATAAACAATTACATTTGTTATTAATTTAGAAGAACTCAACTCCATTTGTTATTTAAAATGCTTCAAATTAAAAAAAATAATACACTCACTTTATTTTATTATTATTTCTTTATAACTCTTAAAAAATTTATACAATTCAGGAAATTTAAGTATGTATACAGGCTGATTTTTAAGTCTTGAGATTGTTTAATATCTGGAAAACTATGGATTTTTAGGGAAAATATTTGGTACAAAAGTTTCAGGATTTAGAGGGGCAAAATCAATGGAGGTAACAATTTTGACCTTGAATGGAGATTTGAAGGTCATTTTGGGGTCAACAAATTTTTTCAATGAAAATCTATTTATTTTTTTAAAGATTCATATTTTACAGAAATAAAGAAATAACTTTTGTCTGCGAAGTTTTATAAAAAATTTCAATTTTAACATAATTTTTTTAATTTTGTAACATTAAAAAAAAATTTGCGTTAAAAAATTGTAAAATTAAAAAAAAATTACTTTTTTAAACTGCATTTTATCTGAAACATTTAAGATAATAATTTCAAAATTTTTGATCACAAAAAAATTAATTTTATGTAAAAAATATCGGTATGGAGAACCATACATTCCATGTTCTATCTATCTTTTTAAATAATTTTTAAATATACATTTTTTAATTTTAAATATTTTATTTATATAACCTACTACTATGAATATACATATCGTAATACATTAAAAAAACATATATACTTACAACGGTTACAGCTCTTTTTGCCATTTGTATATAAATATTAGTTTTCTAATGTCAAAAACATAATTCACATTCGTAGAAAAACTAATTTGACAATTTGAATTTAGTTGCATTTGTTTCCAAGGCAACATGAATTAATGACATATTAGTATTTAAAATTCAAATTTTAAGTGTGTTTTTCATCCCTTTAATGGCTGTTTAGGCACGTACAAATAATAAATGTCCCTTAGATTCAATTGAACTGCAAATGTACCAAATCTTATCAAAATTAGTGAGATAATACTCGCAATATTCATTTTTTTGACGAAAAAAGTTACAAAATTTCGAATATTTCCAAAACCCCTTATCCGATTAGCATCAAAATCAATAGGTCTGGAGTACTCACTGAGACAAATATTTTCCCCAAAAATAATTCAGATCGGTGCATTTTTACAGTAGTTATCGTGAACGAAAAAAAAATCTACATCCTGACAGACAGACACACGCACAGCCGCCATGCGGAAATTAACTTTTCTTTACGTTTTGAAGTTAGTACAATCAGAATTTGTCATTTTCTCGGACACGATTTTTCGATGGTATTACAATACTTCCATTTCCTTCGGAACATGGAAGTAAAAATTAAAAAATTACGTTAAAATTGAAGTTTTTTAAAAAACTTTTCTGATAAAAGTTATTTCTATTTTTTTGCAATATAAAAATCTCCAAAAAATAACTAAGTTTCTATTTAAAAAAAAAATTTCTGACTCCAAAATGACTTTAAAACCTCCACTCAATGTCAAAATTGTTACCTTCATTGCGTTTACCCCGCCAAATCCTAAAACTTTTGTATTAAACATTTTCCGTAAAAAGGTTTAGTTTTCCAGTTATTGTGATAAATTAACAACATTATCAATAATGAAGTGGACTTAGGCCACTTTCAAAATAAACTTTTTAACTTTAAATTAAGTGTGAAAATTAATGTGTTCAAAATTTTTTTTCCTTTGAATATATTTAACCAAAAATTGTTTTTTTATGATAGATTACTTCTAATTATACACGTTACTACAGTCAACAAAAAAAAATTTAAAAATGAAGTTAGGCCACTTTCAAAATAATAATAATTTATCAAACAAATTTGTCATCTGACATGTATAAGATTTTTTAGATTAACTAAAGCTGCTATCACCTTACAAATATCATCAGCATAAGGAACTAGAGCCCACTTAAACATCATTTTAAAAATTTTATAAAACAGGCGTTGGACACTTCTTTCTACGTGGACTATCGCTGTTGCTATTTTTACATACAAATCAGCATCTTTTTTGAAATATTTTTTTTACCCATTTTTTGAACCAAAATTAATTTAACATGATTTTCAGCACATACCACTTCAATACAGAAACCCTTGTCCACCGTAATTTTAAATTGTTTTTAATATTATGTACACACTTTTAAATTAAAATTTTTAATTTAAGAAACAAATCGTTTAATTTTTGTCCATTTCGTAGAAGATGACCTCCCCCCCCTCTAAATTGTAAATGTTGATCCGCGCCTGAGTGCATTAGGATTAATTAAAATTAGTGAATTATACCTCGCTTCCTTTTCTTTGTTTGTGTCATTAGTTGTTCATTAAAACAATATTATCTTGTTATCAATGGAAAGCTGAAAGAATGGGGTTTCTTTTTGTATACGAGGTAAAAAAAATGATATTGTATACAAGAAAATCATTTTTTAGAAAAGTGAAATTTATCAGATTTTTTAAAATTTTGGGAACCTTTTGGATATAGACATAAATTAACAGAAAAAAAATTAAATTCTTCTCAACAAAAAATTTACGACAAACAAAAGAATATTGAAATCGGATGACTAGGAGCTGAGGATACAGACAATATAATAACAATTGTGTTGTGGCCATTTTCACCACAGATAGTGTTACCTATATTCCAAACAAAATGTGCAACGTTTTGGCTTTATTAGCCATGTACCAGACATACTATTATGTAATAAATAAAGGAATTCTAAAATATTAAATACAAATCCCCTAATCATAAAAATTGTAAGTGTTTAGATTTACACGTGTTTCAATAGCAATGCTATCATCATCAGAGTATTAAAGACACTATTGAAACACGTGTAACTCTTACAATTTGTATAGTTAGAGGATTTGTATTGAAGTATGTATTTAATGTAAATAGAACAGTGGTACCTAAACGCCTTAACTCTTTCGAGGGGTTGCATAAAGCAAATAATAATCACGGATTGTTAATTGTTCGTTATTAAACCATGATTAACGTTAATTATAAATGTTATGCTGGACTGTATAAAGCCAGTGGCGTACTTACCATGTTTGAAATGTAATTATAGAACAAATCTATTTAGTGTTTTCAATTTTCTGGGGCCTTTGGAACACTTCCAACCGATGTTATTCTAGAAATCGGAACCCTAATTTCTGAAAATGTTTTAGGAAAATGAAACAATAAAAAAATTATAAAATAAAATTGTATTTTCTTCCAAAAAATATTTTAACATTGTAAAAAACACATAAAATTAAGAAAAAATAAGTATATGACTAAGCCAAACCAGTTTTACATTGTAAAGTATATATAGTGTAAATAACCTGCATAAAATATGTAGAAAACTCAACCAAAAATAAACGGGGGGTTCGGTTATAAAAATTTAATAAATTGACCAGCAACAAAATATACTCCGCAACAAAATTATCGCAACAACAATTTTCATTGAAATTTTATTAATTTTCAAATGCTTGTATCTCCGTCAATTTTAATCGTATGGAGACGAATTTTTTTTTGTTTTCTTTTAGTTTTCTCTAGTTTAAGCCTATATATATTTTAAATAGGTTCAAGTCAGTGCCGAGTCAGTATTCTTTAATTAAGCGTACCACCTTTTATTACTGAAAAAAATCGTTCAAACGTGTACCTGGACTACAGTAATTTTTTTCTCCCAATGAAATTTATATCACTGTAAAGTACTCTTTTCGACGAGTAATTAAAAAAAAAAGAGTTCTCTGCGATTTTTCCGTATTTAGCCAATACCGCCAACATGTGCACCTGTTTCTTGGTACCGTCTAATAACGCGAGATACTGACGACCGATGTACCCCCATTTGTCTCGCTACATCGCTTTGACTCAATCCTGCCTCTATCAAGGCAACGATTTGAGCTGACTGAATTTGAGTTCAGCGAGGCATTTTGCATACTTTACTCTTTTTTGGTTTAATGCTTTGTAAAGCTAATGTTGAATGTGTACGTTTACACAATTGACTTGCATTGAGTTGCAGGCCAAAACAATGGATGAAGTTCGACCTATAACCACCTCGTGGTGTTAATTGGGTAATGTACATGTTGGCGGTATTGGCTAAATACGGAAAAATATCTTTAAAACGGCCTACAGGGCTCAAAAAAAATCGCAGAGAACTGTTTTTTTTTAATTACTCGTCGAAAAAAGTACTTTACAGTGATATAAATTTCATTGGGAGAAAAAAATTACTGTAGTCCAGGTACACGTTTGAACGATCCATTTTTTTCAGTAATAAAAGGTGGTACGCTTGAACCTATTCACCAAGAAAACAAAAAAAAATTCGTCTCCATACGATCAAAATTGACGGAAATACAAGCATTTAAAAATTGATAAAATTTCAATGAAAATTGTTGTTGCGATAATTTTGTTGCGGAGTGTATATCTAAAGATGGCGCAAATCAATATTAATATGTTTAATATAACATACTATGTATAAATATAAAATACTATGTATAAATATAATACAGTTTAATTACTTTTACAACAGTTGTATTTGTACTTATATTGTCCATTAAACTTCAATAGATGGCAGCACTAGTTCTAAAGAGAAATATTAGCGAATATACGAATCAAATAACTAAAAAAAATAACAAGTCAATGTAATGTCTGTTGTAGACTGTGACCACTAATAGTTGGCAACACTGACATCACAATGAAATACTTGTAATAAACACTATTGTACTGGCACCAGTCTTGAACGCTTCAAGAGCAAGGTAAGGTTTACTGTTTTTTGTGATTGATGGTCTTCTTAATTGTAATTATCATGAACTCACTCATGTTACTAATAAAATAAATAATTCTTTATTAAATCGATTTAATAATATAATCAAAGTTCACAAATAAGTTTTTCTTTTTTTAAATCAAAGACTTTATTTTTTAAATGTTTTTTTCACCAGTAATGAACGACCTAAAAACATGCAGTGATGGGCACTTGCTAATGTTTACAAAATGATAAATATACTAAGATACAAAAGTAATAAAATAAAGAATTGCAAAATTTGAAACAATGTGGAGCAGATGCTTTGATAATATAACAATTAATAAATATATTACACTATTAATTACTACTGGAAAAACGAAGAAACTGTGGTTTCTAGTCACTTAAACTAAAAATATACATCTTAACCACAATAAAACAATGTCACTCGACACGTGTTTCGACTTCATAAGAAGTCCTCATCAGGAGCCTAACAGTTCCAGACTATTAATTAGTTTAAATGTCCACCATATTAACACCCATTAGCCGATTGTCATCAAATTAAGCTGTTTTAAAGTTAAATGTCTATAGATAATATATTTCAATAATGGCAGTAATCAAATATCAACAAATATTTATAATTTAGTACATTTAATTAAGCAAGTGTCCAACACTGGGGCATTGTGCAAGACTGGTGCCAGTACCTTATTTTACAGTAAGAAATTGCAATGCGGCCAGCACCAATAGAATGATAATTACTAAACAAAATTGTATTTTTTTCATAGGATAGGTACGTTATTAATTACTGGTTAGCTTTGCGAAAGATGCTTTGTCCGGCATTACAATAATATTCCACAAATATTAATTTTTCTAAATGAATTGAAGTTTTATTATAGAACATACTTTTATGAAGCTATGTTAACACCCCTTACTTTTTTACAAATCCCGATAGTGGGGTGGTGAGGGCTAGACCCCCCCCCCCCCCTATGGGGAATAGGGTAGTTATTTTTAAATTCACACAAACATGATATTATCTTAATGTATAAAAAGTATAAACTTATTTTTGAAGTAATAATCATAAAATGTTACATTTCATTATGAAATATTTGCACTTTTAAAGTGTTTAGTTTCCACCTAATTACCCACAGGCCTAAGTATCCTTTTTAAAAGAAAGTCAAAACATATCAATTTGTTAGTTTAATTTGTTATTCATGCTTATAGCTCGAAAAAAATCCATTAAAAAATAATTACATGGTAGATAAGGACATATTAGTGATGTTTTAGATTATACATAATTACTTTGACAAGTTGCGAAAATTTCTAATTTTTACAAAGTTTTGAAGCTTTGTAAAATAGGTGTCCAATAAAGTTAAAAATCCAAGTTAGGTTTTTCTTCATTGTATATTTATTTAGAAATTAGTGCTGAAAGCCACATTACTTTTGTTACTCACACATCTATCTTTTTCAAAATGGGAGCAAGCTTTTAGAAAATAACCATAATATGGTTTTTTATGTGATAGAAAAATGTTGAAATTAAAATCAGGGTTAAAATATACTTTAGTTGTTTTTTAACACCCATTTGCCTACTAATTTTAAAATGTGTTTTTTATTAGATATAAAGTTACCACCCTTTCCCCCACTAGGAAAAACTATTTTGGTGGTAAACTATTTTTATTTTTTTAAATTTCAAAAGCAAGAGTAAAAATTTAATATATCTGATAACTAAAAAGCAAATTGGAGTACAAAAACCAGTGAGTACTAATTATCAATTTTTAAAAATATTTGAGCCTATAGGATTGAATTTCAAAAACATTCCACCCATTTCCCCCCACTTACCCTATAGGTATAAATAGAAGTTATTTTAAGGATATTTTAGAATTATACACAATATGAGTGAAAGCCATAAAAAATTTCTAGATGCAATTGAATGACCTTTGTTTTGGTCGTCTAATTTAACTTTAAAAAGTGGATGTGTGTATTTATGTACACGTGTTAGAAGCAGAGGCGTATTTACCATGGGGCCATGGGGGCCATGGCTTAGGGCGGCAGACCGAGAAGGGCGGTAGATTTTTTTTAGCATATTTAAAAAAAATATGGAAACAAAAAATGAGAAGCAAGACTAAAAAAAAGGTCTTCGTTTTTTTTTTGTGGCTTATATTTTCCATTATTTATATAAACTTCCCACTTTTCAGTTCATATAGGAACTTTGACTGTTCAAAATATTAATATATTTTCCCTTGGTACAGGGGCGGCAATTTTTTTTCACCAGGGCAACAATTTTTTTGCCCATAACGGCAATTATTTTTTACCCAGGGCGGCATATTTTTTTTGGCCCAGGGCGGCACTTAACGTAAATACGCCACTGGTTAGAAGTTATACTTCTTTGACGTACATAGGGACTTTTGCACATATTATGTAATGTACTACACATGTGCCAATTTTTATGACACTCTGATTATGTTCTATAGTCTGTTTCATTTAAGATTGCAGTGGTTGTTGGAGGGGATTAGACGGTACGATTCACACAGGCACTATTCTATGAATTATTAATTTAAAATGAATATTGGTTTTCTAATATCCTAATGTCGATAATTTTGTAGAATAACTAATTGGACAGTTTGAATTTAATTGCATTTGTTTCCAAGGCAACATGAATAAGTAGATGTATTGCGTCCTTAGACAAGGAAAGATAAAGGACAAATAACACATTACCTAGCGTTGTCACCATATCGCACCACGAATCATTGACGTATCATTCAGATTTTAAAATAAATATCAATTGTTTTGAATTATAAAATTAATTAATAATAAATGTTTTATATTGAGTTTAAAAGTATTTCAGTGATAATTGATTAACAGAGAAACGTCTACTTGGAACTATCATCTCTCATACATACTAAATTCAATTGTAATTTAAAGCATATTTGCATATTATAAATTTTCAGCTGACGCCTATGGGATAATATGCGGTTTTGACATATAAAAAAAGATGGCCGCCGACAAATTTTGGTAACACTTTCATATACGGACTAGCATTGGTTGTTATGTATCCATAGTCTTTCCTAATCTAAGATTGCGTCAGTGAAGATTGTGTTATTGTGAATCTGGCTGGCGTTTTGCCCAATCAGGAGCGCGTATTATGTTTCCTATGTTAGCTACCGCTGCAATCTTAAATGAAACATACTATAATCTAATATCCGTATTTTAAAGATAAAATCAAATATTTTGAAGATACATAACTAAACTAATGAAAACATACAATAATTTACAATCAGCACTTACATAGTTATCATAATAATAATAATAAATATATTTATTTAATATACTATACTATATAATTAATATACTATACTAATAATTATTTTTTTTTAGTCAAATACGTGTGGACAAAAAAAATAGTTATTTTGAACTAATAAGCAGTGAAAATTAAATGAAAATTAATTTAACTGTCGAAATCAAGAGTCTTTCATAATATGTTGTTGAACGTTTTTTCATGACCACACGCAGATAACTAAAATTTTTTTTGCAGTTATGAATGTTTCACACGGGTATGTCTGATTATTTTTTTCAAAATTCCAAGATAGTCATCATTTAGTAAATTTTCTCAGCTTAAAAATGCTTTTTTTTAAATGACTGTCACATTTTTTTATGCTTTTTAAAAAAAAATTGTCTCATTTTTTGATGCTGAGATATTCATGTTTGAATGAAAAAAGTATCCTATTAAAAATAAACTTGATCCCACAATATTGATATAAAACATCTAAAAAAAATTATGAATATTCTTTGATAAGAAACAAAAACTTTTTTCCTACAACAAAATTCAAAATGCAATTTTTCAGCCAAATTAAAAGATTTTGACTAGAACTTTTATTGAAATCGAAGGTAATAAGTATAATTTTCATATTCTTTGATAGAACTCAATTTCTGGATACATTTTAAACATTAGAACTATGATTAAAAAAAGGTTATTTTTACAGAATTATTTAAATACAAACATTGTTTTGTTTTTCGTACTTGAAGGGTTAAGTTAAAATTAAACATTTTTTAAATGCTACTAGACAACAGGTGATTAATTTGTTGTTTCTTTTCTATGAGACCAAACTTAGGCCCTCGAATATCGCAACACCAAAAAATTCTAAAACAAATTTGAAAACGCGTTTTAAAGCTGAGAAAATTTCCTACAAAATGATTACCTTCAAATTTTAGAAAAAAATTAAACATCCCCGTGGGTAACTTTCAAAATTTCAAAAAAAAAACAATTTTTTAATTTTTTATTAAACCGCGATTTGGTCACAAAAATATGTTTAATAAAACAAATATACCCATAAATTCGAAAAGATGATAAAATTTCATTCAATTTTCATATCCTACCTAAAAAAAGGATCATATTTGACCTAACCTAATTTACTTTGAAAATGAGTAATTTTTTCGAAAAATTAAAGTGGTCCTTTAATTTTTTCCGTGATTGTATAAAACAAAAAAACTAATACTAAATACTTAATATGTTATTAAAAGTCGTATTAGAAGTATTGGAATTATTATTTACCTTTATTTTCGTTAATATTCATAAAAAAGAATATGTTATTTTTTTATATAATGCTAATTTTCATAGCATACATAGTGGAGTACCGTTAGACGTGAAAAATTGAAAACCTCGAATGAAATCAACAGTGAATAAATTTTCATTCCATTTGTTTTCATTTGTATTGCTAAGACCCATTACTAAAATGGTTAGTCATTATAATTTACCGATCTTTGTTTCTTTAATAGTTTAGGACAAATCCATATTAAGTGGTCCAGCACTGGTTGCTCGACTATTTAAAAACAAAGTTTTTTGTGTGCATTTACCCTAACAAGTTCAAAACGACGATAATTTTATTATGTTTGTTTTTATTTTCGCGTGGCGGCCAAACATGTTCTATAGGGCGCAGTATTTTTTGCACTTTAAAGAATTTTCGAATTAAAATATCCCGTTAAAAATAATAAAATAACATAAAAATAAACTAAAACAGCTGTCTAAATGAACGAACAGTTCGATAGACAAAATTAAAATTTAAAAAAAAAAAATATCCCGTTACGCGTATGTATACTAAATACATACATCAGTCAGTCCCTTATTAATATAATATTATATAACAATGTATTGGCGGTCGCATATATTCCACCGTTTGAGCACCATTCAGTCACTGGCACAACTCATATGCGCGCGCATCACCCAAATAAAGTATTGCCAACAAACAAAAATATCAAATCTGTGTGTACGTCGGATACTGAAGAAAATAATGTACAATATTTTCTTCTAATAATGATCTAATCATTTATTGTTCTGTGAAACGACTGAAATAAGATGAAACACAGCTCCTCAAATGTATTGTAAGTGGTAGGGATGAAAATCGTAATCGGTAGCGCTGCTTGTCAATTGTTTTTATTATTTCGCGGACAGTGTTGCCAGAACGTACTTTTTAGTACGGTTTTCGTACTATTCATGATCCGACCGTACCCAAATCGTACCTCACCTCTGACCGTACCTTTTGCCCTACAAAGATTTCAGCTTCACTACGTAAAAAAAATTATTAAAAAATAAAATGTTTATTATGAATAATAGCCCAGTGAATGAATCAATTTGATGGGAAATTTTCCGAAACAGCAATTTTATGGTTGATTCTTATAGATTTTGAGCCGCTGAACACGAAAAAAATAACGCGCCCGCGTGAGGAGTGGGGCTTCACCTCTAAAAATGGGGTGAAAGGGTGAACATTAAGTTTTTTTACCGTTTTTTCGATTTTTTTCAAAAACTAAATCGACGATGGGGTTATATTATTATGGTTGATATTTGTAGCTGATACTCAAATTAATCAATTAAGACCAGTTAGATAAAATTTAACCAAAAAACACCCCTTCCAAAGGGCGAAAATGCCGTAAAATTGTTAATTTTCGATCCTAATCAGTAAAAATTTAATAACTCTGGGGCACATCATCGTACAGACTCGTATATTGGCTTAAATTCTTCCTAAAGCTCCAAAAAATTGAGATCAACCATAATATAGCCAAATATGAATAGATTTACCAATGATATTAGCCAATATTTAAGGGTGTGTCATAAAATATTTGTAAAAATTTGTGTTGCACTAAAAACCAAGTAAAAAAATTAGGAATCAATATTTTTTACAAATTTATGTGCATGAAAAACTTTTTTTCTTACGCAACCTTGATCGTAGGTATAAATAGAAGCTACAAGTGCAACGAGTCTGTGCGATGGTGTGCCCCAGAGTTATTAAATTTTTACTGATTAGGACCGAAAATTAACAATTTTACGGCATTTTCACCCTCTGGAAGGGGTGTTTTTTGGTTAAATTTTATCTAACTGGTCTTAATTGATTAATTTGAGTATCAGCTACAAATATCAACCATGATAATATAACCCCATCGTCGATTTAGTTTTTGAAATAAATCGAAAAAACGGTAAAAAAAACTTGATGTTCACCCTTTTACCCCATTTTTAGAGGTGAAGCCCCACTCATCACGCGGGCGCGTTATTTTTTTCGTGTTCAGCGGCTCAAAATCTATAAGAATTAACCATAAAATTGCTGTTCCGAAAAATTTCCCATTTTGACCATTTTTTCTGCATCATTGGCTGGACTATATAACATCAATTAAATTTAAAGTAAAAACGAAACGTACCTTAATTTTTTCGTCTATATCTACTTTTCAGTATTGGCGGTTTTTTAACGAAACATAAGGGGCGTTCCGGGGGCGTCCATTAATTACTTGATAATTGTTTTTTAACACAAAATTAAATAAAGGGTATAATTAAATAACAAATAATAATTCAAATACATTTCTAACAATTTTAACATTTGTAGTATCAAGGGTTGGGGGCGACAAAATGTGACAAAAAAAAGTTCTTTAATCACAACAGTTTAAAAAGTTGAAACCGTACCTTTTTGTCAAATTTTGTACCATTTTGGTAAGCCTATCGTACTTTTTAGGGAGTTCATACTGGCAACACTGTCGGAGCACTTGTAACATTTTTGTGGAACACCGGTTAAGAGCCACTGCATTAGACGAAAATAATTAAATAGAATGACTGAGTCTTATGGCGGGTTAAGGGATCGCCAATATAATATATTTGACGCAATGTATTATAAATGTACTAGCTGCTACCCGCGACTTCGCTCGCGTGGATTTCGAAACCCTTCATATGTGACAGGGGGTAAAATATTAAATTTATCTTATTTTTAGTTTTCTTTAATTATACAAAATCGTAAATGTGTCGGCTCCTATGCGAGATAGAGGGGTTTTTCCGCCCTAAAACCCCCACCCCCGTGGTATTTTTCCCGCTGGATCGAATAAAACCACTTACAACCCTTCATATGTAACGGGTAAAATATTAATTACTAAAAAAAATTTAAAATTTTCCTCCCCCTTGCAATTCCTTAGGGGTTGAATTTTTGAGATATGAAATAGCCTTAATCCGTCCTTGGGATGTAAGCCATCTCACTGCCAAATTTCATCAAAATCGGTAAAGCAGTTTAGTCGTGAACAGGTAACAAATAGACAGACTGAGAGATACACTTTCGCATTTATAATATAAGTCGCGACTCCTATGTAAGATAAGGGGTTGTTTTGTCCCCCTAATAATCCCTCTTCCGTAGTATTTTTGCCCGCCAGATCGAATGTAATCAATTACAACTCTTCATATGTGACAGGGGGTAAAATATTAAATTTTTCTTATTTTTAGTTTTCTTTCATTATACAAAATCGTAAATATCTCGGCTCCTATGCGAGATAGAGGGTTGTTTTGCCCCCTAAAACCTACGCCCCCGTGGTATTTTTCCCGCCGGATCGAATAAAACCACTTACAACCCTTCATATGTATCGGGGGGTAAAATAATAATTACTAAAAAAAATTAAAAAATTTCTACCCCCTTGCAATTTCTTAGGGGTTGAATTTTTAAGATACGAAATAGCCTATGTCCGTCCTCGGGATGCAAGCTATCTCACTGCCAAATTTCATCAAAATCGGTAAAGCGGTTTAGCCGTGAAAAGGTAACAAACAGAAAACAGACAGACAAACACACTTTCGCATTTATAATATTAGTATGGATATCGTAAAATGTCCAAATATTACTTTACTTAATATTTTATTAACTAATTAAAATTTGAACAATAAAACTTAAATTTTTCGAAAAATTGTTCATTCGAAGAATTTTGATTCAAAAAATTGTGATTCGAAAAATTGTGTTTCGAAAAATTTACACCAAACCTAATAATTAATTTCGATATTTTACCTTTCATAGAAGTGAAATGTTTCTTCATATTTAAATTTTCAATCAATATAGGCATTTCAAAATATTTAATTGTTAATATGTGTCAAAAATCATTTAATTGTTCGACAAAATATTTTAAAGAGACATAATCATAGTAACCTAAATTAATAAAATAAAATATTGAAACCGTAAATTATAAAATTCCGTATTCCATGGCTAGGTACTATGTTTTTATATACCTAAATTATAACATACCTGGTTAAATTATTTCTATATCGTCCCCTCCAAAGCAAAGTATCGTAAGATACACTTTTTGCGAAATTGAGTTATCGATTCTAAAAATCTCATATATAAGCGACAAAATTCTCTTTTCCGCTAAAAAATCTGTTAAAACTTTTATCGTATTCCTCCAGACAATGTATTCTAAGCACCGATATCTGTTTTATGAAATATCGTAACCAACAATAATATAGTATCGTAACCAGTGACGTAGCTAGCCCTGAGTGGATCCTGACTGGCCTATATGGTAGGTACTTTCCCGCGACGGAATAATATAGTGCTGTGACGGAGTGCTTTCTTATTTATTCATTAGAGCTGGGCTTTTATCAATTTTAATTTTATTAATTTTAAGATATTTTAGAAAAATCGTACCTGTTAAAACTTTATTGCACAAACTAAATATGGTTTCTCTATGAGGTTTTTTCAATATATTTTTTACCCTCAATAACTCAATTTGGTTGATATTGAAGTATGATGTAGAACAGTGCTTCCTAAACTTTTCCTACGACAGAACACTTCACAAATCCTGAAATTTTAATGGAACGTCTTGGTTATTTTGTAAGTAATATATAAAATAAGGAAAAAAGTAAATTTAAATCAGTCAAGCATGTTTGAACTTCTCGCAGCATTTAAAAACATTGAATATTAACTTTGATATTTTTTACGCTTAAACTGATAAGACATACGTTATATATCGTAGTACAGGTATTCCTCGACTTACAACCGAGATAGGTTTCTAAACATCGATCGTAAATAGAATAAGTTGTAAGTTAACACGTACAATATGTACATATTTTTGCTTTGGACGTTTTCCTTGATGTGAAGCGAATCGCATTTTCTATACATAACAAACAGTTGCGGGTTCCCAAAAATATCTACATAAATAATAATAAATTACATTTTTGGGAAATTCCCGGAACTGTTTGTTTCATTTATGTAATATGTGCATGTAAGAAAGAGACAAAGACAATTATAAGTCGAGGATTACCTGTATATTTGTTTACGATGCGTTTTCAACTCTTGTCGTATGAAAATATATTGCATACTAAATACATATTATGACATTTGTTTCTGATATGACAACGACAAAAAATTATTTTATGACTTCTGGTACATGTATTGTATTACATCATGTACTTACATGATTTGAACATTTTATGAATATTAAAAATAATTTCATTTTTGGTTTTTCTGCTCGTGTCTTTCAAAAATTCATCAATGTGTCTATATAAATACATTATTAGCTCTTGTAGATACTCGTACACCCTTTGTACAATTAATTAATTAATTACAATCAAATATAGGTCTTGTCAATTGAACGAAGCTTTCGTAACAATTTGCAATAAATCAACATTTTGTTTTAATTTTGTAAATGTACATTTTAGGTTAGTACATTGGGTAAAGATGACAGATATACAGTTTCAAACAACAATTAAAATAATATCATTTAAAATTACAATGTTAATTTGAAATTATATAAATTCTTCTGATATTTATGATTACAAATAAATATAATAAAATACCTATACCTATGAAAGTAAAAATATTGATAATTCAATGACTTAAGATTTAAAAAATGTCATTATATACTTAATTTTTATTTGTACCGGGAACACATATCTATCGCCGAATGTTGGTCGAATTGTGTCCGAATGCTGTAATTGTTTGTCTTCAATTTTTTTGTCAAATTTATTTATGAAAATTTTAATTATATATTACATTAGAGTTGTGCATATTTTTTCATTCGTTATGTTCTTTATATTTCTTTTTTGTTATATTTTATTGTTCACTTCAAAATTTTAAATGGCCACTGACATTTAAATTTTTTTAAAATAATCAATAAAATATAATGTATCCATAGTTACGACATTTGCAATTAATTTAGTAAATGCTTAAAGCGCATTATATGTAAACGTATTTTGTTTATTTTCTCCTCTTTAACATATCTTTTTCAAAAATCAGACACGGGTTTATGGTTGTCAATTAACCAAAGTATTTGAAAAAAATTAAAAAAATCTAATATCGGTTTTCGTTTTGATACTTTTTTACATCAAAACTTTTTTTTTCCTTTTTTTTTCATTTTTTTTAAATCTGAAATTTGAACCTTACATTATATCGCCCAAGGAATATAAAAAAAATAATAAAAAAATTCTAACTTTTTTTTTGAAAAATTGGGGGCCCCTTGTCACCCCATTTATGAACTTTTTCAAAAAAGGCCCACTAGTTGTTATTTTTTACCCCCAAGGAATGTATATACCAAATTTCAAGGTTCTCCGATGAGTGGAAATGGTCAAAAAAATGATTATCAGTCAGGGCACTTCGTTATATATAGTAGATTAATTTATTTAAATAAAATACAGCCCTCTTATCAGGGTTGTTTAAAGTTTAAAAGGGTTCCGAGGTAAAAAATCTTTTTGCACTCCACTAATTTATACGATTTTTTAAATTAAAATTTGTTTTTTCGACTATTTAAATAAAATATCTAATAAATATTTACACTTTGAATATTGCACCTTACATCAAAATATGTAAACTTTTATTCTCTAAAACTTTAATACAGGACATTTATCTCTATTATCAGTTTTAAGAGCTCAAAAATCCATTATTTTTCAATTAATCGCATTTAATTTTCGGATTCACGGCGACTTAGGTAGACACGTTGGAATAAAATTTGAATAATTGCTGTAAAGCAAACATTTTCGCAAATTGTACTATTTATTTTATTTTAAACCTACTTTTCAAATAAATTAAAATAAACGGTGAAGTGCGTGTTGGGCACGCACATGATAGAGTTCCGTAGTCATTCTCACCACGATTTATAAAAAATACTTATTTAAAAAAAATTGACAACCTATTTTTGCTACAGTGTTTGTTATAAAATATGGATTTTTTCCGATTTTTTGAATTAAAAGTTTGGAAATTATAGTGAGGTGACGCTATTTAAAATCAAATACATCGTGACTGAAGAGTTAAAATCAAAAGGTCCCAAGACATTTTACTTTCTTATATCGATGTATATGAAATATACATAGATATAAAAAAGTATTGTGAAGTCGATTTTTTTTCGAAATCCGGATTTTGATGGAATTATCCATTTTGACCTTCCCTTAATCCATTCTGACTATTTTTGCCATGATGTCTATCTGTTTGTCTGTAAGCGCTGTAACTCAAATACGACAAATCGTAGAAGGGTGAAATTTTATATTTAAGATTAATTTTTGTCTGGGAAGAAAATCTCCTATTTTTGGAAACGATCTTTCAACCGGATATGGTATTTTTGAATTTTTTGAATTATTTTGTGAAAAAATTTTTTGAAAAAAAATTTGTTCTAATTCAAATGGTTCGTAACAGAGAAGAAATATCTGCCATGAGTGTCATGGGACTTTCTTATACGTATTACAGAGATTGAACAGTGTGCGTGTTTGCCATAGGTACCATGGGACTTTCTTATACGTAATACTGAGAGTGAACAGTGTGGGTGAGTCTAAATAATTATTTACAAAAAAAATTTCTGACTAAATCATAAATGTTGAAAAAAATGTATGGGGAATAAATTATAGATAATAACATACTCGACACTTTTTATCTGAAACATTTTTTTCTTATTTCAAAAATAATTCGAAAATTCAAAAATTGACAAAAGTAAACATCTGTTTCCGGTGTAGTAATAACGTTTAAAAAATTCATTTGATACATGTACGTATTTGTCGGTGTTATAGATACGTTACACACAGCCGAATTAAAAACCCCCTCTTTTTTTGAAGTCCTTTATCAAATTCTGATAAAATTTATACGGGACCACCTCTGGAGTATTTTCTTTCAACAAAGAAAAAAACATCCAAATCGGTGCATTTTGTCGGAGATGTCCGAACATACATAACAAATATAATATATTGATTGAATTGAGAACCTCTTCCTTTTTGAAGTAGGTGAAAAACACGCATAAATACATATATTTAACTAGTTTAATTTATTTTACAACAGATGTCTCTGTACTTCCACTGTCTAATGAACACCGACAGGTGGCAGCACAAGCTTGAAAGTGATATATTAGCGAAGATACGAATCAAATAACTCAAAATAACAAGTCAATTGTTTGTTGTATTCTGTCACCAATAATAGATGGCAGCACTGACATGAGCAATGAAATAATTGTAACAAACACTATTTAACAATAGGATTATATCATAATGAGTGCTAATATAACAATAGCCGTTATATTATTGTTTTACACGTATAAGTAATATTAATATTAATGAGTAATTTGAAAAAGAATTGAACTCTTTCACTACGAATTAAAATTTTCTCAATTTTATTCTAATATTTACAAGAAATATGTAAATAAATAAATAAAATAGGGAAGCTAAAAACACTTGCATAAATTAAATAATGCAATGCGGAACCAAAAATATACCTACTCAAAATATCAAAAGAGATTAACTAAAATAATGTGTAATTTAAAGTAAACATTTCAGTTATTTAATATTATTATACTTTGTTTGTGTTTACTCCAGTTGTCTCTGTCTGTACAGGGCTGTTCACTGTTTGTTAAAGTGTCTCTCTAACAACATGACTGGTACGTGCAGTATATACAGTAACACAGGTACTGCAGGTACCGCGTAGTACCAGACAGTACCGTGTGTGCTACTGTATACACACCACAGTGTTGTAAACACAACACACTGCAATGTGTACATTGTGTACGTGAACATGCGTACATCTACCTTACAACAGGTAACAATGTTAGTGAAATACCATTCATAATGGAATATAACTATTGTAGCGTCCACCGCACTGCCTAGGATATTTGTAGTTACAGGCTGTTCCTCTCTGCCATCGCGATACCAGGCCACAGCTAGGACACTCCAGTGCAGTAACAGACACATCCCCGTCACTGTTGGTGAAACTGTGAACCCCATTGACACAACAAACACACGTGAAACTGTAACAACAACAACAACAACACTGTACAAATGTCTAGCTCTCTCTCTAACAACACTAGCTCTGTGTCCCTCAAACAGGCACACTTTGTCACGCCACTGTTGTACAATGTACATTCACGCTAATCAGTTACTTACCAACAATGAACAACGTGGAAGTAAACCGTGCGACTGCTTCTATAACTCCAATGTCTAAGAGACTTGTTGCAGCAGAATACGACACTCTTGTCACAGTAAACACAGAGAACGCCATAGAAACCCAGCGCAACATGTCTGTAATGTTAACAATGTATGTTATTTGTTATATTCTCGCTAACGTGAACAATGTAACGTTGTAGATATTTACCTACAAGAGTGCACTAAACTAGCGCACTCTAATGCAATGTCACACTCACTTGTGTCTCTATACTTACTCATAAAGCTCGTGTCCTGGGTTTCCTGCTCTACATTGTTCAATATAACACTCAGCTGTAGAGTCAACTGTGGTAACGCCTCCAAATAACTATCATTCATCTGTAGTTGATATAAATACTCTGTTTTTTCTTCGCTATCTTCTTTGTCCATCTTCCTTTTCCACAACAGTATTAAGTTATTAAGCGCTACCACAGCTGACGCTATAGGAACAATGTAGAGGATAATCAGCAACCATTTCTTTTGTCGACTCTGGTACAACCATGTGTTGTTGTTGTATTCATAACATCTGTAAACAAATAATAATACATCGTTATCTTTTTTATTAGCATAATTTATTCTAAGAACTATAGAAATTTCCCGCAAATTATTTTCGAAATCATATCATTTTAATTTTATTCATAATAAATATCAATTGTAAATTTTCCTGAATACGAACCTGCCTTTATTCAACTATCAAATAGCCTTAACTAATTCTAGGATCTTAGGTTTTCTAAAAATGAAAGTCCCATCAGAACAGTTTTCGTGTCAAGTCAGAACAAGCAGAAAGACATTATTGCCTGTAAAACTACGTATAGACTCACAAATACAGAAAATATGGGTACCTACATGACGTCACAAATATCAAAACATGATAAACAAAGCTATGCAATAATCATTTAATAAACTATTAGAAACCAGAATAGAAAATACAAAGTTACAGATAAAATGTGAAATAAAATAAAACATACCCCGTATTTTCCTTTGAATATTTATGTTTCTTACATTATTCTTCATAATATAATTCTATTTCTGTGCTCCAAGCATTATTTGATTTGTTTTATATAAATTTTTAATTATAATAATTGTTTCAAAATTACATTCGATTATTTTCAGCAGGGCTTCGAACTGTTATTTTTTTCGTTTCGGTTTTCGTTCCGGTTCGAGTAAAAGAATATATTTCGGTTCGGCTCCGGTTTTCGTTCCGCAAAAAATAACGGGTTTTCCGGTTTTTTCGGTTTTCGGTTCAGCTCCGAGTGATTAATTTAAAAAAAAATTATTTGTATTAAAAAAAAATTTTCTACCATAATTTAGAATATTTTATGGTACTTGTATGATAGTCCGAACGACAATTGAAGTGGGAAATAAGATTATGCTAACGCACGTATTTTAACTTGTACTGAACCGTAAAAACCGATATTTTTATTTCGGTTCTGTTCCGGTTTTCGATCCGGCAAAAAATAACGATTTTTCCAGTTTTCGGTTTTCGGTTCAGTTCCGGTTCGAAGCCCTGGTTTTCAGTACCTGTATTTGTATTTCATTTATTAATTAATGGTATTTTACAGAAGGAAAAGCAGTAATAATGTAACAATTTCATATATCAATTAATTTTGAAGATAAAAATATTAAATTAAAAATGTATTTTAAAATAATAATATTTATACATCTCAAAAACTAATTGATTTCTAACATTTTTACTTTGATATTTGTTTTTCTACTGTAAAAATATTATAAGAAGCAATGTTCATATTTTAACATCATGGATATTTTAATATTTTATTAGATCAAATATTTTTCACCGTTATCATATTTAATTTTATAAATAAAAAAATAAAAAAAATCAGATATTAGACTTTAGTTAAAATAAGAAATAAAACGCAACATACCGTATTTTCCAGTGAATACTTATTATTTTACCATAAATATTATTCTTCATTGCCATTTTTGTTAAATTAAAATGATATTGAACGAATTATAAACAAATATGTTTACTTAAATTAAAAACAATAATTTAAACGTCAAAAGAAGTAAAACAACAAACATTCCAGAGGTAACTGTGATGCGTATTATTTACATGTTAAATTGAAATTGTTTAAAATCGTTACTCGATTGTTTTTATTAGAAACATGTGACTCAGTTGCCAATGTGACTAGCTCTACTAACATTGCGGTGACATTAGACCAGTGTTTCTCAACCGGGAGTACAGAAGTCGTGTGAAAGGGGTCCGTTTGTTCAATTTATTGGTAATTTAATAAAATAATTAACATTTTGATTTGCTTCTTTGAAAGTTATTCAATAGTGAAGTATTCAAGAACTAGTTTTAGAAATACAACTACTGTAGTTATCAAGCGCAGATCCAGGGGGCAGATCATGGTAGACATGACCCCCCCCCCAAATCTCTAAAATTAAAGCAAATGTAATAGACAAATGCTTATTATTTATTTTACTGACCATGATTCCCCCCAAATTGTAAATCTAGATCCGCGTGAGTATATCAAAATTAAAATTCACATATATTTTTTACAGTTTGTTTATTTAATGAGAAAAAAATCAACTATTTATAATACATAAAGTAGTATGTATGTATGTTTTATACTAACTTAAGTAAATAACAAAATTATTGATGAAAATTAATTAAAATAACATTATTTTTCATTCTATTGCATTTTATTACAAGTTCAACTGAATTAAAAAGAAATCAAGGGATTCTCGAATAGTAAAAAAAAGTTTTGTATATTGTATTAAACCACAAGGGTTCATTGTTGGTAATAATGCTGTGTTGTCCCCTTGTTCTACACTTTCACAACAAACACCGCTTTAACTAAATGACAATATAGGATGTAGTGTAGAATGTTGTATTGATAACAATTTAAAACAAATACGTTTTTCACTCTCCGCAATATTAGATTTGAAAATAAACTCGTTTATTATTTGTGTAAAAGTGTTATTATAGTGTGTACTTACATGTAATATTTGTGTAAAAGTGTTATTATTGTTTGTACTTACATGTCATATAACACGTATGTGTTGTATAACGCCGGCACCCACACAAACGCCATTGTTAATGCCCCGTAGAGATATTGTCCATCCTGCAAGTACTGGCGCATTAACAACACGTCTGTTCCTACATCAAGTATACTGAAGACAATGGCAACTGTTAATGTACAGTAAATCCGCAAACGGCTCTTCAGAGTTAATTCTTCAGAACTGTTAGTTGATTCGTGATCTTCTGAGTTGTTAGTTTCACTATCACTGTCTATATATTTTAAGTTATCTATTCTATCACGGATATTTAGCATTTCTATTTCTTCTGCACTGTTTGTATTGTCTTCGTTCTCACCGATATCTACATTTACGTAAATATGTTCTTCATTCACGCTTGTCTGTTCTTTAATTGTTACTTCCATGGTTGATAAATAATAATATAAATGATTAGAAATGCCCGAAATAAAAAATTACAATAAATATAAATTGTATTTGAATATTAATAATTAAAATGTAGATTATTGTTTTTTATAATCACAAATAAACTATTTTCGAATAAATTACTTCAAATAACATGTGCTGAAGAACAAACTGACGACTAACAAGTCAAAAAAGACTGGAACAAATAACGCCACTTGACTTATATATACGTACCAGAAGATAACTGTTATCAATGTAACGAGTGTCTTACAGTTTACAAGTAGCCAGGGGCGGCCTAGGCTAGTCGCCGCCCGGGTGCCGGTACTGATCTAGCAACTACTCAATACAACACATTATAGATAGAATAGATAGAAAAATATTTATTCATAACATATATAGAACAAGTCAAAGAAAAAAAAAGGAAATACAAATTCATACATACACATAAACATACATACAGGATGGGGCATTTAAAGTGTTACAGTTGATTATCTCAGAACCATCGCATATTTGAAAAAAATGTTGCAATCAAAAAATGTTTGGTTGTAAGGGGGTAATCGAATTGCAATATTTATTTTTTATTTTAGCCTTCAAGGATATTTGAAGGTCAACATCATTTTTTTAAATAGGAACCAATAGTTTTTATTTAGTAAACTTATTCTACGTGAAAAAATACGAATCTTTCATTGAAAACTTTTTTTTGAACAACCCAAGCTTTCCAAGGTATCTAACAAAATAATTCGAGATTTTTAACTTTCAAGAATTTTTTACTCAGAAACCACAAACTTTAGAAAAAAAGTACAGGATATACAAAATATATATTTTACTGTAACACTTTAAATGCCCCACCCTGTATATACACATATTAAATAAACTAAATTCTAATTTAACAATACAAATAATTAAAAGAACGATCACGCTATCAACAAAAATAAAAATATATAAATATAAATGTAGATACCAGAAAATGAAGAATGATATTTTTGATTAAAAAATTTCATCTGATCAAAGAGAAAGAACCTTTCTGATATAATATGTATACCATATATTTGTATTTCCCGCTGCCCTCATAAATCTGCCACCCAAGTGCTGTACATTCCTACAACCCCCGCTTGGTGCGCCCCTGTAAATAGATTGCAATACATTATCCCGACACCTGTTTCTTAGAGTTTGATATTACTCATTCTTATGTAATGTGTAACTAAGATAACGCAGACAAATATCGATGGTTATTGAAAATGATAAGACATTAGGCACGAACACCAAAACTCAAGTCCAACACTCGATACAGTCAAGTACTTTGTTTACGAGACGTTATCATCTTAAAAAATAATTAATTTTCTTAATTTTACAAGATATGATAAAAAAAGATACATATGAAAAATATGGTATGTTCATAATTTCGTGCGGATTTATTCTGCTATGATTGGCACATGGTTGTAGTGTAACCTATCCTGGAGTTTATTTATCAAGTTACATTGTTTTTTTTTGTGCATTTCAACAAATAGCTTTAAATGTTTTCTCAAACTAGACGATTCTGTTTCCATACTTGACATTTATCGATGATGTATTTTATTAACTCGACCTAACTTAAAAAAGGAAGATCAAAGCCAAGAATATATTGCGTCTTAGGTTTTAACTTGATACGTTATTCGACGAGTTGCAGGAACAAGATACTTTACTTACTGATTACAATTATTTGTATACATTATAAACATACATAGATTGATACTTTCTAAACTTATTTAACATTTATCTATTCTATTAAGACTTTATATTTATTATTTATTACAATATACTTATTCATACATAACTTCAAGAACTGTTTCTTGTTTTCGTGAAATAATCAGGAAAGTTCGTATATTGAAGTTGTTTTCTCAAAAACAGTTTAATAGTTGTAAAACAGGCCATGGCGTTGCCAAACAAGTTGGAAAACGTTTTAGAATATTACCGCGAAAGCCTCAGTCAGACAGTGGTGGTCACATACATACATGAGGCTAGGAATCAATGTACTTCAGTATCTATTGCCCGTTTGCACCGTATTAATCTTAAGTCAGGCTTAGCTAAGTCTGGATTAAGTCTGAACAAAGCTTAAGTTTTGTTTCGTTTGCACCGTCTCCCAAGCCATCATGCTTAACTATAAGACCGTTAAACATGACAACACTGTAAAAATCTAGTAACTTTTTATATCTTACGTTTGTGTACTTACATCAAGTGGCTGATTTTTCAAAAACGCATCTGTCAAACACATATTTTAGCAAGAGAAATGTATTTACCAGACATAAGATATAATAAAGGAAACATTAAAAAAATGAAATAATAATTTAAAGTATTTTTATTTATTTATACATATAATAGTCATCAAACGAAACCATCAATAAAAATTATATTCATCCATATCATTAAAATAATTTGAACGGGTATAATTCAGTCTTGGAAAGCCAAACTCAATAATGTCTATAATATCTAAATCGTCCTCAAAAATATCGTGCATTCAAATATCCCATGATTGAATTCAACACAAACAAAATATTACTTAACACAAAGAAACAGAACTATGTGACAGACGTTTATAGGTTATGCAGTAATGTCCAGGTTATGTACAAAGTATAATATGTCGTTTGTCGATGTAATGACCATGCGCGAACACTCGATTCCTATTGGTTCCTTACTTTAATAAGTTTGACTTAACCCTTTGTTGCATAGTAGTGTTGCTGTACAGTAACACCTTTTCTAATTCAGTTTTTTAATATTATAACATATATTTCATGCACTTATATTGACTAAATTTATTTCGTAAGTATCCTAGGACATCAATTGTTATAAAAAAAGTAATATGCGCTTCTTTTAAATAATTACTGCATTTTATAAATAAATAAAGAGCAAAAAAAAGTAGCTATTTTGCAGATTAAATGTAACTGTGGCAAATCTATTACAGTTAAAAAATCGGTGATCAGCTTTATAAAGGTTTTTGAGGTCGCTGATTATGAATCTGAAGTCAAAAATTCAAAATGGCGAATCCAATATGGCGGTCAAAAAAGATAAAATTTATTAGATTACGCTGAAAACGAGTATGCGGGGGTTTTTGGGGTCACTGATTACGAATCTGAAGTCAAAATTTTAAAATTCAAAATGGCCCTTCCCCAGGAACAAAGTTTATCGGGGTGCTTTTTGTTATCGAAGAGTTACCTTTGCCTTTCTCCGTACCAAGGGCTTTACTGAGTATTATAAAAATATTTTTATCCAACATATCCGCCGTTTTGAACCCCCGAGTGCCCACTTTCACTTTCCTCGAGCAACTTTTTGTACTTTTGTCCGCCATATTGGATCCGTCATTTTGAATTTTGAAATTCTGTGCTCAGATTCATCATCAGCGACCCCAAAAACCCCCAAGTGACAAATTTCAAGTCCATTGAACCCAAAGAAAAATGTATGCATAAAAGGGTTAAGACCTCGCTAGCAAGGACTTAGATTTAAGATAGACTTAAGAAATTGTGGAGAACGGTGCAACAAAAATCGTTGTCTTAAGATTGACTTAAGTTTAAGCCAGACTTAACTAGTACGGTGCAAACGGGCATATGAGTACTTTGGTTTTTATGGAACCAGTTCTGGAACTATTTGAATCCAGTAAATATAGACTAATATTAAATAATAATATTCTATAGTTTACAAGCATTGATATTACTTTAATATGGTTTAAATACAAACTGTAAAGTAGTGGAATTATTCAAACACCCTTTAATTTGTAATACCTTGAACGATATATCGACACTTGATTTGAAATATTAGATTTAATTAGCAAAAACACTGAATGCCCTGATCTAACCTTGAGATTCCAATACTGTAACATAATCCTTGTTTATTCTAATTTAATATATTTTTACTGATAGAAATATATCGATGGTAATTTAAAACGATAAGATGAGTAAATATGAAACACTTGAGCCAAAAGTTAAGTCAAATTAGCAATTTACACCTGTGTAAATAAACAGATTGACAGTAATAATTAGTTTGATAATTTATGTTTCTGTAGTCCAAATACAAAATATGATATGTCGTAAAGGGCATACGTTTCAAAATACTTACTTTTAAAGTAACTATAATAAATTGTTCTAAATATAATGAATATTATAACAAAAATTTTGTAGAAACTAAATCAGTTATTTAATTTTCATATAAAAAATGAATTTTTAGACAGTTGGTAACCTTCAGAAGGAAAGAGAGTATTACAATCTAACATTGATTAAGGTTTATTTAAACATTGAACATAATATAACAATTCGTTATACACTGCTTGTCACAATTAGTGGGACACTTTTTCAATGTAACACAGTTTTGGTAAAAATTGTCATATTAATATGAAAATTCATAAAAATCATTAGTATGGTGTTGTTTCAAAGCTCAAAGAGTAAAAACTTTGTGCGTGCATCGATAGTGGGTGTACAACCCTTGGAGGGGTGAAAAATGGAAAGTGACAATTTCAAGTATTGAAAAAAAAGTTTAAAAACTGTTTATTTCAAGATAATGATAAAATTCACATTAATTTTTATACGTAGAACTTATTTCAACCCTAAAGGTATAAACTATATTTTTAAATCAATATTTAATTCTATTTACCACCTGTTATCATCCCCTAAATTTAGGTTATTAGAAATATAGGAAAATATGAAAGAAATTTTAAAAATCTTCAAGGGTTGTTAGAAATAATCATAATAAATATAAATTTACAATTTCAATAAAATCCAGTAATTTTCAATCACTTTTCTACCCTTTAATATTCAACCCCCTGTGTATTACAATTAATTCGAACAACGTAGATAAAGATAAATTTTTGAAATTTACAAAATAGGTAGTAAACAGTATACACAACGGTACTGTATGTTAAAAAACACAAATAAATTATAAGGGTAGGCATCAACCCTTAAATATTAAACCGCCCCAAATAGTAGGGTAGAATATTAAATTTCAGTATGATTTTATAAAAAATCAACTAATGCTTTTATTTGAAGATTTTTGTGAAAATTTTGTGCACCACAATTCATCCCTACGGATGTAGCTACCCTAAATTTAAGAAATATACACTTTTTTTAAAACATCGTATCTAAAAATTCAGTGGAATTTTTTTGTCATCCTTTCGTAATATAAAAGGTCGATATTTGATCTTTCTACGCCGGTAAAATTAAAACAATACACTATCAGGAACTACCCTTAAATTATTATTTCTTAAAAATAAAATAAATTTTATTTCAATTAATATTGAAAATATAGGTAACTATGGAAATTAATGGACAATTTACGAGTTTGGCTCAAATTAATCCAATCGTTTTGACACGTTTCTGATAATGTATTGTTTTAATTTTACCGGTAACGAAAGAACAAATGTCAGCCTTTTATATTACGAAAGAATGAAACAAAAATACCACGGACTGTCTAGATACCATATTTAAAAAAATGTGTATATTTTTTTAAATTGAGGGTACCTATATCCGTAGGGGTGAATTGTGGTGCACAAAATTTTCCAAAAAATTGTGAAATAACAGATTTAATTGATTTTTCATAAAATCGCAATTGAATTCAATTTACAACCCTATTATCGGGAGTGATTTAGTTTTTAAGGGTTGATGACTACCCTTAAAACTAATTTGTGTTTTTTAACATACAATTCTGTTGTATACACACTTTACTACACATTCAGTAAATTTCAACGTCTCAGAACGATTGAATTAATTTGAGTCAAACTTATGAAAAACTCGTAAATTGTCCATTAATTTCAATAGATACCTATATTTTCAATATTAATTGAAATAAAATTTATTTTATTTTTTGGAAATAATAATTTAAGGGTAGTTCCAGATAGTGTATTGTTTTAATTTTACCGGTGTAGAAAGATCAAATATCGACCTTTTATATTACGGATGACAAAAAAATTCCCCTGAATTTTTAGATACGATGTTTTAAAAAAGTGTATATTTTTTAAATTTAGGGTAGCTACATCCGTAGGGATGAATTGTGGTGCACAAAATTTTCACAAAAATCTTCAAATAAGAGCATTAATTGATTTCTTATAAAATCATACTGAAATTTAATATTATACTCTACTATTTGGGGCGGTTTAATATTTAAGGGTTGATGCCTACTCTTATAATTTATTTGTGTTTTTTAACATACAGTACCGTTGTGTATACTGTTTACTACCTATTTTGTAAATTTCAAAAATTTATCTTTATCTACGTTGTTCGAATTAATTGTAATACACAGGGGGTTGAATATTAAAGGGTAGAAAAGTGGTTGAAAATTACTGGATTTTATTGAAATTGTAAATTTATATTTATTATGATTATTTCTAACAACCCTTGAAGATTTTTAAAATTTCTTTCATATTTTCCTATATTTCTAATAACCTAAATTTAGGGGATTATAACAGGTGGTAAATAGAATTAAATATTGATTTAAAAATATAGTTTATACCTTTAGGGTTGAAATAAGTTCTACGTATAAAAATTAATGTGAATTTTATCATTATCTTGAAATAAACAGTTTTTAAACTTTTTTTTCAATACTTGAAATTGTCACTTTCCATTTTTCACCCCTCCAAGGGTTGTACACCCGCTATCGATGCACGCACAAAGTTTTTACTCTTTGGGCTTTGAAACAACACCATACTAATGATTTTTATGAATTTTCATATTAATATGACAATTTTTACCAAAACTGTGTTACATTGAAAAAGTGTCCCACTAATTGTGACAAGCAGTGTATTTGAAACGTATTGTCTAATCTAGAAATCTTTGTCGTTACAAAGTCAGCCAATTGCAATGGCGAAGCAAGTACAGTCGCTACATCCGGTACTCTTTGTAGTTCCGGGAATAAAGTGTCTAGTTGAAATAATACAGTCGCATTTCTATAACTCGAGTTGTGAATTAAAAACTGGATAGTAATATGAACAGATTAGTTTTAAGTGTATTTATTTAATATTAAAATACAGTCAGATTGTTTTAGGTCCTATATATATGGTACATGCAAAAGCTGTTTAGGAATTTATAAATTATAATAACAATTATAAACGGTGGCATTTATTCTCCAAAATGCAATAAATTACCACCCACAGGTTTCTATTTTTTCGATATGTTGTTTAAATGTAAATAATATGCTATTGTCTTATTTGCACAACATGGTGGAGGTGCAAAGCATTATAAGGTTTAACTCTCAGAGTTCATTTTGGGTTACGTTCACCCACCGGTGGTAAAATAGTGCTAAAGATTCTAGCAGGGGGTGGGGGTCTTGTGTAGGGGGGGGAAAATGTACCCTTCCCCTACAAAACGCACATATAATTTTTTTCTCATCGTGAGGTAAGAAATGCAAAGTTAAATTTGAATTACATGTTAGTAAATACAGATTAGATTTCATAATATGATATGTCTGTAATGTAATGTAATGAACAGCTAGAGGTGTAAAGTTGAAATTTGTTGTGAATAATATTTTAAGCTGGTAATAATATATACAGTGAAGGTGACAGAGCGGAAAAGTGTAGAATTAGATTCAAGATGGCCATAGTTCATATAAAATAAGTAGTTCCGTTAACAAGTTTCTTTATTGCACATGATTGTATTGTTAGTTATATCTTTATGTAAACTGTTAAACAACTTCTATATGTGTAAACTGATTGTAAATATACAGTGCGTTCACGATGAAAGGAACAAATTCGTTCAAAATTCAGGTAATTATTTTGTGGAAAAACGCTCGGACCCGTCGATTAGTATTATTAGTTGCGGATTTTTTGACATAAGAAAATTGTATACAGGGTGTCTCAAGAAGAACATATGCAGTCATCATTGCTTTTTTTAAATGGAACACCCTATATATTATACCATTTTTGAATTGTGCGATAAATACTGAACACTTTTTGCACAGCATATCATATCTCTAAAATCAGCGGTTTTCGGAATAATGACGTTTGAAAATTGACATTTTGAAATACACACAAGTCAAATAAAATGTTTAAATTGAACAAAAACACTTTGAAAACTTTTTTAAAAGCCAACAAAAATAACCTTGACCTTGAAATTTAGCACGAAAGTCTCATAACAAAAGTCAAGGAAAAAATCCGAAAATGAGAACTAGTTGACACAAAGTAATAAAAAAATCAGTTAATTAGCTGAACAGGGATATCACTAATATACAGGGTGGGACAATAGTGCGTGGAAGTTCGATAGCTCGTAGACCATAACATGTAGATGTAAACTGTGGGTAAATGCATATACATAGAAATTATTTTCAAATATACAGGGTGCTACAAAAAAGTGTGGCACGCTTAAGGTATTTTTTTTTAAATGGAATGTCCTGAATATTTTTGCATACTTAACACATTTCTTGGGATGTTTATTTATATCTAAAATATTAGCCGTATCTGATGTCCGGTTTAAAAAATTGACTTTTACATTACACCATTTAAAAATTCACCACTTCCGCGGCCGCAGCTTTGAAGACGAAATTAAATATGGACCTTATTGTAGGAGGTCGGTGGGTGCTTTTGTTGAAATATCTTAGAGTCACCATGTACAGGTTGTTCAAAATTAATTTTCAAATTTTGATAACTTCAAAGTTATTTTTCTAAACTATTTCAAATGGAACATCCTATATATTTTTAACGATGTTATGTAGAATTACATAACGAAAATTTTTTGTGTACATTCTTATGGTTATTTGTAACCATTTTTGATTTATTTAGCAAAAAGTACAAAATTCAACAAAATAAAAACAGTATGAGTTTTTTTCAGCTAGCAAACAGATGCTTTATTATTTTATCGAACACAAACAACCAAAATAATTTACAACCATATAAATTCACTAATGCGCAGTGTGAAATCGAGACAGAAACATAAAGTGCTGTTTTTATGGGCAACATGAACAAAACATGGTGTTTTATTATATTTGAAAAAAAAAAATTTCTTTAGTAAATATTGTTGAATTTTGTACTTTTTGCTCAATAAATCAATAATGGTTACAAATAACCATAAGAATGTACAAACAAAAAATGTTCATTATGTAATTCTACATAACATCGTTAAAAAATATATAGGGTGTTCCATTCGAAATAGTTTAAAAAAATAACTTTGAAGTTCTCAAAATTTGACAATTTTGAGCACCCTGTACATGGTGGCTCTAAGATATTTAAACAAAAGCACTATTGCCCCAGCCTGTATATTTGTAAAAAGTACTTTTACTTTTTACTTATACAGAAATACATATTTTTGTAAACTAATTATGTAACAAGTTTATTTAGCACTCAATACATAAATGTACATTATATTTTTTAGATAATAAATTAGTTTAAAACTACACAATACTAATTAATTATTCTAGCCGCTGTCATGTGTTCAGCTTACAAGCGCTGACTTCATTCTGATCTTGCATAGCTGCCAATTATACTTATAAGTACTATTTTTGACAAAAGTAATTTTAATTATACATTTTGCTTCCTCGCAATATCGAAGATATGAGAAGCTTTGTGATCGTTTTAGAATGAGACAAAAAAAATGTTCTCCGATTTAAAAATTTTAAATTTATCTTTCCGTTTCACGTCAAGACAAACACTTTTCGTTCCGTGTCTGTCTGTCTATCCGTCTGTCCGTGTATGTGTCCGTCTGTCCCCTGAATCCTTGTCACACGCATAACTCATAACAACTGAACCGATATTATTGAAACTTGGTCGGATGGTTGGGTCTGGCTTGAAGACGGTCCCATTTGTGTGTAAGGGGGAGGGGTGACACCCCAAAATATTTATTTTTTCAAGATATCTAAGGAACGACACATGTTACGTGAAAATTTTATAGAATATTTTTTGTAGAGGATTAAATTTTTTATAATATGGGTCTACTACGTTTGTTGTAAAATATTTTCTTACAAAGATTTATATCAATTTATTTTTAAAATTCGTGTTTTGTTTTTCTAAATTGATATTTGCTTGGACATATTAAATGTCATTTTGACGTTTGCATAAATTTAGATTTACAATTAGATTGAAATTGTCAAAAAATTAAAAATATAAAAACAAATATTCAGGTGTAAGATTTTTTAGTAAAATTGTATAAAAATTAAATGGTTAATCAAATCCAGGCAATTTATATAAACACTATCGGTTTTTATTTAAATTATTGAATAATAATTAACTACCTTTTGTGAATTTAGCACGAGGAAGCACTGTGCATTTACTTGGCAGATGTTTTTTTACTTGTGTACAGTTTAAATGCAAAATATTTTTTAAATACATATAATTCGTCAGTTTGTACCATCGATTGAGGGGCACTGGTATATTATGGCAGTATTTGTACACTCGGCGTGCGCAGCTGACAAAATATCTGTTTTGACATACAAGTTGTTCTTGTATTCTACTGATTGTGAGTTTTACTATCTGATAGTTGTCAGTACACTATTGTTTAATTGTGTAACGTAATCCAGAGTTTTGTTTATTAAATTTTAAAAATTGGACCTCAAGTGCGTAAAAATGTTTCAAGTGAAACAAGAGATAAAAGAAGAAATCGAGTGTCTAGAATATATTGAAGCTTTTGATGATTATGAAGGATATTTTAAACAAGAAGATATAAAGAAAGAAATCGATCCTTTGAAAGATATTGAAACTTCTAACGAATTTGCAATAAATTATAAACAAGAACCCCAGGTAATGAAAAATATTGTTCATCTTAAGGTGCGGTTTAGGTTTAGGCATGTACAGTTATGTCCGGTATTATAAAGGAGCTAGCAAATTTGCTAGCAAGCAAGCACTTTCAAATGAGATATCAAACTTATATGACAGTTCTTTTGGAGTTTGTTGAAGACTGACAAGTTTCGCGCACGCGTTGTAGTAAGTAAACACCAACGGTATTAAAACAGTGGTGATATTATGAAAATTATTTTGTACGGTGAAAGATGCCAACTGTGTTACAATTAGTTGAAGTGTCACTGCTCTAAATTCCATAGCTAATCCATAGATACTAGCAGGGCTTCGAACCGTTATTTTTTTCGTTTCGGTTTTCGTTCCGGTTCGAGTAAGAAAATATATTTCGGTTCGGTTCCGGTTTTCGTTTCGCAAACAATAACGGTTCTTTCGGTTTTCGGTTCAGCTCCGAGTGATTAATTAAAACAAAAAAATTATTTGTATTAAAAAAAAATTTTCTACCATAATTTAGAATATTTTATGGTACTTGTATGATAGCCCTGACGACAATTGAAGTGAGAAATAAGATCATGTTAACGCGCGTATTTTAACATATACTGAACTGTAAAAACCGATATTTTTATTTCGGTTCTGTTCCGGTTTTCATTCCGGCAAAAAATAACGGTTTTCCCGGTTTTCGGTTCAGTTCCGGTTTCAAGCCCTGGATACTAGTACAGAATTAATACCCCACATCGAAGGAGAAGTCGTTTCCCTTACTCCTTACGCATGCGCAAACGGTGAGAAAATTAATTGATTCCAATATAGAAATACTTTAATTGAAAAATATTATTACAGAATCTTTACTTTACAGATTAAATGTATATACCCGGGTAACACCGGGTCCAGCGCGCTAGTTGTATATAGCCTTTGAGAAAAATAATAAGTTTTGTGCCAGGCATTTCAATAGAAAAATATATAAACTTTCATTTGGTTATAGTTTGAAGCTGTTACTCGATTGGTATAGTAATGAGTCAAAAAAAAAATTATAAAGTTTTATGCCAAAAAAATGCACGATTCGTACCGTCAAAACCTCGGCAACCACTGCATTCTTAAATGAAATAGAGTATAATCTTGAAGGTTGCATAATAAATGTTTAAAATTGTCTAAAATCACTACTCAAACTTAGCACGAAAATAAGTAATCATTAGAGATTGGAAAAATAGTTGTTAGTTTCAATGAAATAGTTACTAGTTGAATTTTTTTTCGGAAAATAGTTGGTAAATAGTTTTTTTTACGATTTGATAATAATTAGTGCAAACGAAGCAGTAAAAACTGTCGCAAATAGTTTAAAAATAGTTGGAAAGGTAGTTGCAAATAGTTGATTTCAAATCGTGTTCAATCAAACCAGTTTTCCGAAAACGGTGGAGATATGTAATACAAATTACAATAAATGCATTTTTACGCAATAGTTGAAAAACTACACAGGTTTACAAAAAAAAAAAAGTTTATGAATATTTGACGAGACCATTGTATTCTTATGTATTTTGACGTCCTGAATCCGAATCTGAGGTCCGTTTACCTTGGTTAGCTCAGTTTCAAGGTCATTTTAAGGTCACATTTTTAAAAATCGCTAAATGATTCTGGTAAAAAGTGATACATAGGTTTTTCTGGCCGCTGATTCTGAATTTGACATCCGTTGACCTCTACAAGGTCAGGTTCAAGGTCATTTCAGGGTCAAAGTAGGAAAAATCTCTCGAAAATTCTGACAAAACAGTCCATATAGGTTTTTGGGGTCGCTGTATTAAAATTTGAAGTTCGTAGACCCCTACAATTTCAATTTCAAGGTCATTTTAAGATCAAAATTTTATTTTTTTAAATCGCTAAATGAATCTGGTAAAAGGTGATATATAGGTTTCTCTGGTCGCTGATTCTGAATTTGATGTCCGTTGACCTCTACGAGGTCAGTTCAAGGTCATTTCATGGAAAAGTGGAAAAAATCGCTTGAAACAGTACATATAAGTTTGAACCTGACCTTGTAGAGGTCAACAGGCGTCAAATTCAGAATCAGCGACCAGAGAAACCTATATATCACCTTTTACCAGATTCATTTAGCGATTTTAAAAAATTTAACTTGAAATAACCTTGAAAGTGACATTGTAGGGGTCTACGAACTTCAAATTTTAATACAGCGACCCCAAAAACCTATATGTACTGTTTTTTCAGAATTTTCGAGCGATATTTCCCACTTTGACCTTCAAATGACCTTGAACCTGACCTCATAGAGGTCAACGGACGTCAAATTCAGAATCAGCGACCAGAGAAACCTATATACACCTTTTACCAGAAACATTTAGCGATTTTAATAAATAAAAATTTGACCTTCAAATAACCTTTAAACTGACATTGCAGGGGTCTACGGACCTTAAATTTTAATTCAGCAACACCAAAAATCTATATGTACTGTTTTGTCAGAATTTTCGAGTGATTTTTCCTACTTTGACCCTGAAATGACCTTGAACCTGACCTCGTAGAGGTCAACGGATGTCAAATTCAGAATCAGCGACCAGAAAAACCTATGTATCACCTTTTACCAGAATCATTTAGCGATTTTTAAAAATGTGACCTTAAAATGACCTTGAAACTGAGCTAACCAAGGTCAACGGACCTCATATTCGGATTCAGGACGTCAAAATACATATGAATACAATGGTCTCGTCAAATATTCATAAACTTTTGTTTTTTTGTAAACCTGTGCTATTTTTCCAATCTCTAGTAATCATGTAACTTGTAGTCTCCGCAGAAAACTCGCTTCCACCGATGGGTCTAATGGGGATTGGAAAAGGTCTGTCGATCCTTAAAGTACCGTTATATTTTGCATAATTTAGTATTATATTGAAACCTTATAGATAAAAATATGTATGTACTATTTCATTTTTTGATTAATGCCAACTTTGAAGGCCTCTTTTAGCCCCAGGGTTAGAGTCCTGTCAGCCCCGTGGAAGCCATGGATAATCTACATTGCATTGAGTTATCAAATATTATTTTGCAGGAAGACCTGGAAGTCAATGAAGAAGACAATCAGACAGACACCGACATTCAAAATGAGCAACCAGAAAATCAAGATATCAGTGAAGAAACAAAACTCTTAACTAATGAGACTTTATTTTCAAGTGATTTGAATAAACATAAACTAACACATTCTAATGAAGGACCTTTTAAATGCGAACAGTGCGAATACAGGTGTATACAAAAAAGTAATTTGAATAGACATAAATTAATACATTCTAACGACCGACCTTTTAAATGCGACCAATGTGAATATAGTTGTACACAAAAAAGTAATTTGAATAGACATAAATTAATACATTCTAATGAACGACCTTTTAAATGCGACCGGTGCGAAAATAGTTACAGACTAAAAATTCATTTGAAAAAACATACATTAACACATTCTAACGACCGACCTTTTAAATGCAACCGGTGTGAAAATAGTTTCAGACTGAAAAATAATTTGAAAACACATAAATTAACACATTCTAATTACCGACCTTTGAAATGCGACCGGTGTGAATACAGATGTAGACATAAAGGTAATTTGAATAGACATAAATTAACACATTCTAATGAACGACCTTTTAAATGCGAACAGTGTGAATATAGTTGCAGACTAAAAATTCATTTGAAAAAACATACATTTACACATTCTAACGACCGACCTTTTAAATGCGACCAATGTGAATATAGTTGCAGACATAAAAGACATTTGAATACACATAAATTAACACATTCTAATGACAACTCGCCGCAGGGCCAACTTGCAGCGAGTTCATGTCAAAAGCCCTTTTCTCTGCACCCCTTATAAAAGCCACTTTCTTAGGTATATTTTATTATATCTTTTTTGGGGAGCTTCAGCCCCGCCCCCATTCCTCTAAAACGCCATTAGTTACGTAGGAATATTTTAATAGACAGTACTAAAGCGCCGAGGCGATTTTTTTTGGTCTTAAAATGTTCCTTAAATACTAAAGAATTGAATTGTACAAAAAAATCAGAGGTAATAACTTTTTAAATTTAAGTTGTCTTCCAGAGCACCGTGCAGTAGTAATATTTAATATACTATATATATTAGATCAAATGCACAACCACCACGTTATGTTGAATTTGCGGCGAGTTGGCCCATTCTGTTAGTGAACGACCTCTTTTAACCCATTAGCGCCCAAACGTCCGCTTTTTTCTCGCAACTTTCAGTCGCCTTAGTTGTTATGATAATGATCCTGAAAAAATTTGTGAAATACATATTCTTATGTAAAAATTATCGCTCTCTCAGATTCCGTGGTCGAAAGTTTGCTAAAGTAAACCGGATATTAGTTATAACCAAATTAATGAAAAAAAACGTGTTTTTTTCGCCTTTTTTCTCAGAAGTACTGTTTTTTCACATGGGAAGAGCATTGGGCGGACCTTAAAAACAATAAATATTGCGTCCATGGACCTTTAGCTTCAAATATTGGGCATAGTCAAATTGAAAAACCAAGATGGCATCCTCCAAAATGGCAACCGAAGGTCAAATTGCTTTCAAAATCTTATGGAATTTTTTACTCGAAAACGACCAACTTTTGTGAAAATGTTTAAAGAACAAAACATGCTTACAATTAGCCAAGGAACACGCATGAATATTTTCAGAATTTTTTGACTCATTTTTAAATTTTTTGACGTGGCAATTTTTTGAAAAAATTCAAAATTCTCAAAAAATTCTGAAAAAATTCATACGTGTTTCTTGGCTAATTGTAAGGCTTTTTCATTCTTTACAATTTTTTTTGAAAGTTGTTCGTTTTCGAGTAAAAAATTTCTAAAGGTTATAATGCGTTTATCATATAAAAATACCAGTGGCCTAGCGCGGGAGTGTTCCATATGGCTAATGATTGAATTAAAATTATTCTAAGTTCGTTTATCATATAGTCGGAGTGTCAGGGAGGCTTGGCCCGTAATAAAGAGTGTAACGATTAAGAGTGGATAATTAGATTTAAATCTCCGCGCTAGGCCACTGGTATTTTTATATGATAAACGCATTATAACCTTTAGAAATTTTTTACTCGAAAACGAACAACTTTCAAAAAAAATTGTAAAGAATGAAAAAGCCTTACAATTAGCCAAGAAACACGTATGAATTTTTTCAGAATTTTTCGAGAATTTTGAATTTTTTCAAAAAATTGCCACGTCAAAAAATTAAAAAATGAGTCAAAAAATTCTGAAAATATTCATGCGTTTTCCTTGGCTAATTGTAAGCATGTTTTGTTCCTTAAACATTTTCACAAAAGTTGGTCGTTTTCGAGTAAAAAATTCCATACGATTTTGAAAGCAATTTGACCTTCGGTTGCCATTTTGGAGGATGCCATCTTGGTTTTTCAATTTGACTATGCCCAATATTTGAAGCTAAAGGTCCATGGACGCAATATTTATTGTTTTTAAGGTCCGTCCAATGCTCTTCCCATGTGAAAAAACAGTACTTCTGAGAAAAAAGGCGAAAAAAACGCGTTTTTTTTCATTAATTTGGTTATAACTAATTTCCGGTTTACTTTAGCAAACTTTCGACCACGGAATCTGAGAGAGCGATAATTTTTACATAAGAATATGTATTTCACAAATTTTTTCAGGATCATTATCATAACAACTAAGGCGACAGAAAGTTGCGAGAAAAAAGCGGACGTTTGGGCGCTAATGGGTTAATTAAATGCGACTAGTGTGAATACAGTTGCATACGAAAAAGTAATTTGATAAATATAAATTTATACATTTTACTAAATAACTTTTTAAATCTGACTAGCAATTGTGGGCGGAATATATATTTGGGAGCCCTTTTCAAAAATGAATGTTTCATAATAACGTGCATTTCTAGTAAACACAACCATTTCACCCCCCCCCCCCCCCCCCCGAGCCACATTTTTATTTTAGGGCTCTAGGCAATAGCCTTAAAGACTACTGTGTATGATTAGTGTGAACATAGGTTTAAGAATAAAAATAAATACAGTTTCAAAATTATTTTTTGTTTTATAATTTTTTTTCACAAATGTATTTCTTCGCCATTTTTGACTTATAGATCAAATTTTGAAATAGTTAGTAATATATTTTTTGAACCGACAAATATAACACCGGTTACTGGTTCAAGTAATGTTTATGTTCTTTTATTATATGTATTAGTTACTTATAGTAATCATTATTATTTATATGTAAAATAGAATTGTAAAATATGTATAATATTTTTCTGGAGTAGGTACACATATGTATATTTTTAGATACACAATTTAAAAACTGTATGTAGAAAACAAAAACTACCTTAAAAAATTGTCACCAAAATTTAAATAGACAAATAAAATAAAAGTATCACAGAAATAATGTTTCATTAAAATTTTCATAGCTACATATAAATGTGAATTTAAATTTGATGTCAAAAATAACAAAAATGATGCGTTTATTTGCGGACAAACTTTTAACTAATTTTGTATTTGGAATTAATTATATTATTAATGCCAGTTGAAAATATATTTTTGTAGAACAATAAATAAAGCTTACAAGAACGTTAAAAGCATAAAAACTTTTTTTTTCTTACGTACAGGTTGCTTTTGTTTTTGGATTAGCAATTACGGACACGTTCCCTTGATGACTTTTGCTACTTATTTTAATTTTTAATGCGTTAAATTATTGAATTTCGAAGTAAATTAATTTAGGTGACATTAAAACTGAACAATAAGATAAATTTGATGTATTTATTTTTAACAATAAAAAACGTATTTATCATTTTATGAGCTGCCATAGCAAATTCGCCACTTCCGTGATTTTGTACCATAATAATACATTTTTTGTTAGATATTTTAATTTTTTTAAATTAAAAAAATCGTCTTGGATAATAAAATGTTTGAAATAAAATTTTCTTACTTTTTAATATAAACTAAATCCTCAAAACGAAAATATAAGTTCGCATAAAAAAGCAAAGTTACAGGGTCGATTACATTTAGCGAGTTTACTAGCTAACAAGCCAGCTTGTAACAAGCTTGTTAGCTTGTAAGATAGTGATGATGACACACAAAACTTTTCACTCGCTCAGTAGCCAACTAGATAGCGAGTAAACCACGTGTTGTCAATACATTTTATAGACACTGAAACCAGGAATCACCGAGATACTAGCAGCTAGCGAACTAGCTACTATGATGACACACGGCTAGTTTACAAACTAAGAAGCTAACAAGCCTACAAGCCAGCGAGTAAAGTAGCCCGGCTTTCAACTTTTGTAGCAGATCGTTTACAAGCAGCTTGTTAGCTAGTGAACATGATTACACTGAGCGAGTTTACAAGCAGCTTGTAAAAAAGCTGGCTTGTAGCTTGTAAACTCGCTCAATGTAATCGACGCTTACCTTAAAAAAATATCATTATATCATCTCTTTCAAACTGATAGGGTGACCAGATTTTAGTTTTGGTAAACACTGAGATGTAAATGAAGACCCCTTTTTTTTATTTATTTTTTATTTTATTCTTTTTATTTTTATTTTCATAAAATTTGTTACCATAATCTACACTGTTGTGTCCCCTGCTCTATTTTTGACAACCTGGTCACCCTACAAACTGAGTAACTTTTGTCCGTTGAGTTTTTCTGTAAGTAGCTCAATTTTCTAAATATTAATTCGTAACATTTTGTTTGGAACTTTTTCCAAATATTGCTATGATGATTTAATTTGGAAACTTAAAATCGAACAAGGATTTTTATAATATTGAATTTGTATTTTAATTTCTTACAAACCTAGTTATAAGAATGTATCTAGTTATAAATGATATTTGTATACCATAGCAGATACAAAATTTGTATACAAATAATTACACCAATAAATATTTATATAATTTATTTTTATTTAATTTTTTTACAAGTAGATTAATGAATAAAGTAAGTATTGAATCAATTTACTAGATCCAAAGGGAAGGAGTGCCCCGCCTCGACCCCTTCTGCTTTCAGACTATGGACGCTCATGTTCATAACCTAATAAATAAATTAAAAGTGTAGTCATTCCACTTATCCTGCACCTAATTTTTTTAAAGAATAATTAATATATATTAATATTTAGTATAAAACAAAGGAAATGATATAAAAATGTTGAGTATCACTGTTCTAGTTCACATTAGCAGCACAAATCACATATAATATATATCATAGGTGTCCAACCTTTTTGAACCTTCCGGGCCGCATAGCAAATTTTTTATCTAATTTGGTTTACTAAGGGCCGCAGTTTATAATATAAAACTGAGGACCTTTTTTTTTTTTTTGGTCGCGTCAATTTCAATTCCTAATTTTATTATAAATATAATACCTATATAAATAGATATATGGATAGAGAGTTTGATTGGATAGACCTTTTTTTTTTAGTCGTAGATACTATTTTCTATGTACATTTATTATCATAAATTTTTTTAATTTTTTAAATTATGCTCGCGGGCCGCACCAAGGGTCCTCGAGGGCCGCATGTGGCCCGCGGGCCGCGGGTTGGACAAGCTTGATATAGATAATCGGCTCTTATGTCCATCATTGGTTACTCTTGGAAATACGAAAGGGGCAAGGGGAATGCAAGTTCTAGTTATTTTCATGAGCTACGTTGGTAAAACTGTACCCGTTTACTGGGAAGTTGACAGTTATTTGAAATGTATATTTGTTGTAAAAGTGTTAAACGTTATGAAGACGTGTTGTAGTTGTTTGTGTAGTGTTTTCTATTTTAAAGATATTTTTCTGTGTTATCGTGATTTTAAAATATTATATTTCAATTTATATGTTTTTAGATAGTATTGAAAAAAGTAAAAGTTTGGTGTTAAATCTGTTACAGTGTGAATGCAATAATAATTTAAATATTCTTAGTTTGTGCAGACATCAATTTATTTATTTTTGTAGTATTATAGTCATAGGTAGTAGGTAGCATTCCTACATTTTAAAATTAGTAACAGATTTAATATCATATACATTTGTCAATGTAATGAATAGATATTTAACCTAAGTGTTTAACATGCTGGCAGTAATGTGACTCTATATAGTGAAACATTTTTTTCAAATATGCGATGGTTCTGAGATAATCAACTGTAACACTTTAAATGCCCCACCCTGTATTATTGTAAAATTCAAAATAATGTATATTATATAAATAAATCGATAACTTTGTTAAAGTTAAATTGCTTTTTATTGTTTTTACCTTTCTATTTGAAATTAAAAATAAGTACAAATATTATGCATAGTAGGCAACACGCATAACAAACCTTTTCACCCCTTGGGAGTGTATAATAATATGGTAGAAGAAGAATAAGTTTATTTGTCTATAATATTATATACATAGTATTTGCATATTGGCACGATTACGGTATCCGTGGGCACCGCTAGGTTATGATGAATTCCAACAGAGGGAGCTAAAACTTGATATTTGAAGTGTTTTAAGGGTAAATACGGAGAGTCTGGGGGTCCTCTGTCATCTATACAAAAGAACATCAATATTCAATATACTAAAGACAATATAGTACATAACATTACTAATTTAATATAATAATATAATATAATAATAATTAATTTGATATAATAAAAAGTAACGCATATTTTTTAAACTATAGTTTATAAGCCCCACATTCAAGAAATCTATACAAAAGAACATCAATATTCAATATACTAAAGACAATATAGTACATAACATTACTACATTTTCGCTAACGCGAAAATGTTTTAATTTGATATACATAATAAATAACCAGCGGTGCCCACGGATATCGTAATCTCCCCTGCATATTTATATTTACATTAATCATAGGTTCCTGTTTACATTTTACCTTAATATAAAATCTATTGTATTTACATCCTGAAGTATATTTATTTGTTATGTATTATTGAAGTAAAAAAGTTTCAAAAAATACTAGACATACTTAACCTAACTTATAACTAAACTTAACCTAAATCTATTGCTGATTCCCTTATGGTTTGTAGAAGCTGGTCTCTGTAATTGTCTTGTGTCGTCGAGATCTTCTGGATCTGGTATATACTCTGCCTAACTCCTTAATGAGGTTGTTATTGTGATCTCTAGTCCCTTCAATGTAGCGAGTCGTGAGTTCAGTGATGTGTTCTTCTATGGTTTTGATCTCTGCCAGTTGGTGGAGCATTGTTTCAGAATAAGTCGGAGTACTTTATTTTGCAGGATTTGAAGTGAGTTTATGTGACTGGTTTTGGCAGTACACCAGATTTGAGCTCCATAGGTAGCTACCGCCCTGATACATGATTTATATATGGTTAGTAGGGTTTGCAATCCCGCAATGCGGGATCCCGCATTCCCGCGGGATCCCGCACGTTTTGGAGATCTGCGGATCCCGCACTGAAAATGCGGGATCCGCGCGGAATTTTTTTAACATTAAATTTGTAGGTCGCGTGCGTTTTGAATACTTATAAAGCGTAAATATGGATAAAAAAGGTAACAATTTTGAAAAAAAAATTAAGGTTGAGATGACTGAATATGAAACTAGTGAAATAAATTATATCTTGTTCACGATTAGTTAAGTGGTTACATACCTCCAGAATTAAAAAAAAAAAAAACGTTCGAAAAATGTGACCGCACAACCGATTAAAACATGCCAGGATTCGCACGACTCAGGCGACGAAAGAAGTTCGAACAGCCCGCAGATTACAAAAAAAAACATAAAAAATACGAAATACAAAAATTTAGAAGAAGAATGGCAGATTAAATGAAAGTTAACCACAAAAATTTAATACACAAAATTCGTGTTTTCTCAAAACTATCTTTTTCTATACGATCTACACGATACTTTTTTAACAGATTGTCCCTAAAATGCAACCGTAAATAATGATATTTAGTGGTTTAGTTTTACGTGACATACCGTATATACCAGCGCGGCGTAAAAGGCGACCTACATATGTACGTATAAAACAAGGGCTAATTTATACGCAACGATGGACTTAAAAAAATTGAAATGGATAATCGAACAAAAAGACAAAAGTAGTTAGAAGCATCTTGTACTTGTACCTAACATATTAGACAATCTCCTATTCACAGGTGTATTTTATGGATTTTACGTCGGTCTATACCGTACATGTTACGTTTATGTGTCATATTTTACCGCTATGAAACTATTTTTCATTATTTAATTGTCATGTTAACTAAATAATAGTAATTTTAAGCATGAATAATAAAAATTTTGGAAAAAGTACGGGATCCCGCGGGATTTGCAGATTTCCCGCGGGAAAAAAAATTCTGCGGGATTGCAAACCCTAATGGTAAGCTTTAACTTTTGTGGTAGGTTTGACCTTAGTAAGGTTAGTAATGTTATGAATGCTTTTCGTCCTTTGTTAAGTTGGTTATTTATGGTTTTTGTGTAATTTAGTTTTTGATCCAGTATGATACCTAAGTATTTGGTGGTTTTGCCGTTTCCGATTTCATCTTTTCCTATTTTGATTTCGGTTATATCGTTGTGTTTTGCTTCACTGGAAACTGTGTATTCTGTTTTGGCCGTGTTTACTTTTATATTGTTTTCTTTGTTATATTTTTGAAGTTTTTTTAATGCAGTTTCTAACTTTGTGATTGCTGTTTCATTTCGATTTTGAGCAGCAGATGTGTAGATCGCAGTATCATCAGCGTATAACGCCATGTGGACATTGTGGACACCGATTGTGGGTTTGGGCATATCTCTGATGTAAGTGTTAAATAATGTTGGTCCGAGTATTGATCCTTGTGGGACTCCAGCTGTGATGTTTTTGAGCTCAGATTTAGTGCATTGACTAAGACCCTGAACTTACGTTGTTTTAGGTAGCTTTGTATTGTTTTTGTTAGGTAGAGTGGAACATCTTGATAGTGAAGTTTTTTGATAGTGAAACTGTTGATAAATAGGTAATACTATATTATCTATGTTATGTTCAGTTGGTAGTACTGAAGTCACTTGTTTACAAAACAAGTGATAGGGCTAGAGAAAATATAAAGTTGTCTGTTGATAGAACATTGTAATATTTACAAAAAAAACCTTGTCTAATAATAATAAGTGTGTTTCATTAAGGTACGAAGAATACTAGAGTGTCATTAAAGTCATCAGAAACCATGTAAGTGTCTATTTTTTTTTTTCATTCCCATTTTGATGAATTCTGTTACTCTGTGAAGTTGGTGAATGGTTGAATGTTTTGTTCTAAATCCGAATTGTTCCTCTTGGAGTCTTTTGAGTATTATTTTTTCTAGGATTTTTCCAAGTATTGATAACAGATTGATCGGTCTGTAGTTTATTGGGTAATTTCTTGCTTTCCCTTGCTTGTGTATAGGAATGATTGATGCTATTTTCCATGGATTTGGAAAATGCTGTTTCTGGAGACAAGTATTGTATATATAATTTTTAGTGTTGATATGCCTTTGCTTGGTAGAGGTTTTAGGCACTGGCTTGAGATATTGTCCGGTCCTGGTGCTTTGCGATTTTTGAAGATGTTTGATGAGATTTCTGATTTCTCTGTTGTTTGTGTATTTGATATCTTCCACATTAGGTGTTAGTTGTGGGGGGTACAGGTAGGTTAAATGATATAACTCTTAACCTCTACAGCGGGCGTGGCCTGTTTTTGAGCGTATAAGGTAAAGTACCCAGTTATGGCACAACGCGAAAAACAGCGGCTATTGTGGAACACACGTATATTAATCAATTTTAATAATATTCATACTTCGTTTTGCGTACTAAAAAAATTTACCTAGTGTCATTAAACCTTTTAATTTAACTATAGTACTAAAAATCAAAGTATTATTTAAATATAAATAGTCGAAAAAAATTATTTTATTATAGCCTACATAAAAGTTGGTATTCACTGACATGTTTATCACAAATGTAGTGATTTGTACAGTTCACTGTTTTGATGTAATTCTTAATATTTCAAGTATTTTACGATATAAATAATAGTTCAAATTGTAGGTAAGTCTTTAATAAATGATATGATATAATTATTTCATAGATTTAAGTAAAGTCATTATTGATAAATACATGTTTCTTTATAGGAATGTTGAATGTCATTATTAACCAATATATGAAACAACCGAAACGCTTGTGCCTGGAGTGGGACTTTTTCAATTATCTGTATTATATTATGGAACGTATTGTTTGCAACTAATTTGTGTCATTATCGTATTATTTCTGTATTTGAATTATTATTTTATCATCAAAGTGGTGTGATCAATCAATATTCATGCATTTTATTTAAGAATATAAGAAATAGGTGAGTGAAATAAAGTAAAAACCTAACCTCAACATATTACCTGTCAATAATATTTATAATTTAATCCTTTACTTATATTTGTTTTAGCAATGAAAACTAGAAAAATAAAGAGTATTAATCAAAATAAATAAATAAAAAAATAAAATTAGAAGGAAAAATAGTACATCTAAAACGATTCAGTGTCAGCTGTCACATTATTAAGAAAGGAAATGTTTTGAATTCTTCAAAGGCGAAAGAATTGATTGAAATAACAAATGTTCTAGTATAAACTGGACTAGATAGATTAAAATTACCATCTTAACCTCTCCGAGGTATATACGATGAAAGATACAGAAACTTTACAAATCAAAATAATGAAAACGCATTTGATCAAATTATCACAGTGGTTACCAAAGAATCAATATATTATTATGAAGAAGGTGTTACAAAGACACTTAATGATCCCTTAATTGTATTCGATGGTAGGTACTGATTGTTTGAATTAATTAATTAATTAATATTGAATATTTATCTATATTATTTATAATTCTAGATATAATTGATTTACAACATAATGAAATTACCATCGTAACAATTGCAAGAAGAGAAACGAATGATTAGCTGAAAAAAAATAAAGAATTTGAAGAACAAATGAAACAATTAAAAAAATAAAAGGGCCAAGTGCATGTTCGGTACTCACATGATGGGTTCCGTAGTCATTATGATTTGTAAAAAAAGTTATTTCAAAATTTTTCATAAACTATTTTTGCTACAGTGTTTGTTAAAAGCTACATTCTGGATTGTTTTCAGATTTTTTGAGTTGATAGTTTAGTTAGCTCTGACAACGACATTTAAAAGCAAATAATTCATGACTGGAGGGTTAAAATCAAAATATAACATACTTTATTGCATTTTAGGAGACCTATCTAAAGACACCCCACCTAACAGATTAAGTGAATTTTTTTTTAATATACTTTTCAGTCTATGAGAAGGGGGTCCAAATAACTTTTTTTTTTAAATCTTATCATTTCTGTTTTTGGGTTATCAGTCTTCGTCCGTATACCAAATTTCATTTTAATCGGTATAAAATTTATATAGACAGACAGATTGACAGAGCGAAACTATAAGGTTTCGTAGTTTTCTACGAAACCCTAAAAATTAAGCAAGAAACTTAATTTTTCATAAACTTTGTTACCTTATTTTTAATATTTTATATTTTTCATATAGGTACAGCCAATTCTGTTTTCAAACAAATTTTTTTTACACGATTTTGAAGAATCACGGTCGATAACAATAAAAAAACTTTTTTTTTTTGCGTACTGATTTGATTTTACATGATCCATTTATTCTAAATCACTGTAAAATTTATACAATTTATTATTTTCATACAATGAAGTTCTTTTTCTTGTTAAATTTTAAATTAATAGGCTGAACGTATCGTGAGAAAACAGAATTGGGTGTATTAAATTTGTATATTTAAATTTTATAACTTTATATTATTGATATTTATATTTTATTATGATTTATAACATTTAAAAAATTTAATAAAGTTCTGCTTAAGATTAATGTATGTTAATGATGTTTTCAAATTATTTTTCTTATTTCCTTTCATCGTTAATATTATTTTAGGTGCATTTCCAATTAAAATAAAAATCTAATATTTTAAATCCAATTAATATTACTGATACACTGCTTGTCACAATTAGTGGGAAACTTTTTGAATGGAACAGTTTTGTTAAAAATTGTCATATTAATATGAAATTTCAGAAAAATCATTAATGTGGTGTTGTCTCAAAGTCCAAGAAATAACTTTGTACGTGCATCCATAGAAAGGCTTACAACCCTTGAAGGGATGAAAAATGGAAAATGGCATTTTCAAGTATTGAAAAAAAAAGTAAAAACGAATTATTCAAAAATAAAAATAAAATTCACAATTATTATTATTTGTATAACTTATTTGCACCCTAAAGGTACTCTCTTATTAATTTCAAAAAAAATATGATTTCAAACAAATTTAAAAATCTTCATGATTTATTAGAAACAATCACAGTCAATATAAATTTACAATATCAATAAAATCCAGCTATTTTCAACCACGTTTCTACCCTTAATCACTCCAACCCCAATTAATTCGAAGGACACAGGTAAAGATAAAACTGTGAAATTTACAAACTGGGTGGTAAACCCTGTATACAAGGGTACTGTATGTTAAAAATTGAAAATAAATTATAAGGGTAAGAATCAACCCTTAAATACTAAACCGTCTTCATTAGTAGAATAGAAGATTGAATTCAAGTGTAATTTTGTAAAAAAATCAATGAAAGCGGTGATTAATATTAAATAATTAAATCAATAAAATTATAAAAATCAATGGAAAAATAACTTATAGATGAAAAACTACTGTTCCATATTAGGTGAATTAATTATGGAACATAGGTGCCAATGCAAAAATCTTGTTTCATAATAGTGGACATTAGTTCATTCACTTTTTTTTTATATCATGAAAAATATTATATTTATTTGAGTTTTGTAAGTATGACGTTATAGAGGAAACATAGGCCCATCAAATAATGTATTACAATGTTCCATTTAATAACTTATAGATTTTTTATATGAGCGCAAAAAAAAGGTGAGGAAAAATCGTTCCATAACTGGGTACTTTACCTTAATGGTATATTAAATTTAAAATAAGTTAAAACTTTACTTACAATTTGTCCTGCTTGGTAGTTCCTGGACTGCATCCAGTGAACTGTATTTATGGTTAGGAGAAAAAGGGGGATGATGGAAATACAGTTTCACTTTAACAATACACAAAACACATAACATAAAACAAAAGATAACTTAAATGTATTCACTTTTAATTGTAATAGTAAATAAGACTTACATCACAGAGGTGTGATAAAACAAAAAATATATTCTAATTTTATTGCACAAAGGGTGCAAACTTTGAAGTATTTTTTTATTTATCTTCTACAAGTATGATCCAGTGATATCATCGTATCGGCACCAATTCCCATCTCTTCTTAACGCAAATGCAATATAATGTCCACTGGAGTCTTCTCCTTTTCTTGTTTTTTTTTATAAGATTTGTAATCTACTAGACCTACTAAAATTAAATTCATATTCGTTATCATCTGGAATGGTAATTTTTTTGGAATGTTATTTAATGGTATTTTTATATCTATTTCTGTTTCATGCACAGTTATTAATACAATGTCACCTGAAAGCAAATTTTAGTTAAATTATAATTATTTACCGTATTTATAATTACACTGGTCAACAAAATTTTAACTTTTTTTTGTCACATGAAAACTTATATCAAATTTTGAATGTACTAGGGCCACCAAACAATAATATGTGAATGAATAAAAATTGACACGTCAGGTTTCCTTGTGACATCAAAACATATATTTTCGTAAAAAGTACAAACATCAGCTACATTTAGAGAAATTATTGCTTAATATAGAATAAATTAATAATAAATAATTTCGTGAATATTTGGGTTCTGGAAGGTCTTTTTTAAGTCTCCAACAATAATCTGCTAGCATTCCTGGACTCCATTTCCCTTGATAGCGCTTCTCCATTAAGGAAATGTCCTGATGGAACCTCTCGCCTTGTTCGTCACTCACAGCACCCAAATTTGCCGGAAAGAAATCCAGATGTGAGTCCAGCATATGTATTTTTAAGGACATATTACACCCTAAAGCTTTATATGACATTATAAGTTCATTTATTAAGTCTTTGTAATTTTCCGATTTATGGTTTCCTAGAAAATTTTGGACAACGTTCAAAAAACATTTCTAGGCGAGTTTTTCCTGATCATTCGGTTTTTCTTCAAAGCTCTTATCCTTTATCAGTTGCCGTATTTGTGGACCTACAAATATTGCCTCTTTAATTTTTGCCTCGCTGAGTTTGGGGAATTTCTCTTTCAGATATACAAATCCTGACTTTCTGATCGATTTGGAGGCTTTGGCACAGGCAGTTCGGCACTATGTAGGATGAGTCTGTTGGCCGAAGACAAGTTTGGATACTGGATAGTGTGTTTGGACTTGGTTGTAATGCCTTTTGTTTGAGTCAAACAAAAATAACAATCACTTACATGATCCTTTGATTCGGTCCAAATCATTGGTATAGCAAATGGCATATGTTTGGGTTCTTGTTTAGCCCAACCTAATAGCAGTCTCACACACGTTACACAACATTTATGTGGAATCCAGGATTTATCTTGATTCCTCACAGGAAATCCAAAATAGTCTAAATAGCACTGTTCAATTAATGATGTGAAATTTCGATGCTGAGATGTAAAAATTAATTCTCCACACACACAACAAAAACTGTCGGGGTTGTTAGAACACTTTCGTGGCATGTTTACGATGTAACAAACGTATATAAGATGTAAGCTAGTTGAATGCAATAGTTATACAGTCGTCTAAATGAAGTTATTCAAAAAAAGACACGTATATGAGGTCAGAAATGAATATGTAGCTGTCACAAAAAAACTGGACGTGATTGAAACAAAATTATTATATATTGTTAATGAGGGTACACCAACATGAACAAAAATCATCACAAAGTTCGTGTGACAAAAACAGTGTTTACCAGTGTTATCTTTTAGTCATCAATAAATTGGAATGTTGGAAAAGATAAGATAGAAGAATTAGTGTTTTTCTTAAATGAAATTAACCCTTACGATGCTAAAAAATTTTTTACGTGTACCTATCAAATGTTTTCTTTTGATGATCCCTGTACATTGTGTTTCTGTACAGGGTGAATTTATTTGTTGGTTGCATATTTTTGCAAGAAGTTGTTCTGTACCATTTTCTATTAAGTGTGTTATAGGTATTGCAAAATTATTATAATTTTCATTTCTATTGTAGCACCCTTTAGTGCAGAACAAATTTTCATTGTAACTGAAAATATCCGGTAATATTTTTTCTGCTAAAACTGCTACATTTTCATTACAATCCATTAATAGTAATGAATTTACAGCACAGTGCTGTGATATTTGAAAAAAATTTACTAAGATTTCGGCCCTCTTTTCATATGTTTTTGTGGTTATACCATGATCTTTAACACATTTGATTAAATTGAAGAATTTAAATTTGTTTTCTAATAAATGGATCTGTAAATAGAATTATATCTTTTAATAATTGCTCAAGAGACTAAGGCGAAATATCTTCAAAAAACTATGATTTTTTTTAATTTTCCATAAAATGAGCGTAGCTGCTATTTTAAGCAGATTTTTTTATTTCAATGTACAGTCACCTGCATTAATGGTCTTGCAGTTTGTATTCATTTTCGTTTATCACAAACTTAGTAGACTCCTCCCATTTGATTATTATAATATTTACATCATTTCTTCATGTATCAAACAAAGACAGATATTTAGAAATTCAGTTGCTAGATAAAGAAGTACTCTTCGTTTATAATAGGTACTCATATATATTTGTGTAATTAAATTATTATGTAATCTATTGAAAATTGTATACGTAAATTTTGTGGCAATAAATATTTGATATTCCGAATTTTAGTATTTAAATATATTAAACTTGATAGAAAAAGATAACCGATGATGTTTGTCTTTAAATTTGGAATCTGTTGTAAGCGATTCTAGCCTTTAGGGTACCAGACGAGTTCTGCAGGCGACTGTACATTCATTAGGATATTACAAAATTTAGTAAATATCCATAAAATAATATTATACTGAAAGTTTAAATAAAGTAGGTACTCTTACTTTTTCTAAAAAAATGTCATAATCAAATGCCGCTGCTAAAAATATTTCGAAAATGCTATCGAAAGCACAAGTATTTCGTATCGAAATTTTTTTTCCATTTATATTAATCAAGCTAAGATCCGAATTACTTGCATTTTTCAGGACAGGTATTGTCACATGCTTGATTAGAGTTTAAGTTAAGTTTATCCCGTATCTTGTATTTTGAATCCCCCAAGTACAGTGCTTTCCGTTGTTTAGCGAGTGTAACACCTGCTAAAATATAATGAAAATATAAAATAAGAGTTTATTGCATATAAATAAGTTAGTTGACTTCTGGGTATAAGCCGCATCAATTTGGTCGCACTATCGTAAAAGTGTACTTTTACAAAAAACCTGAAGATTTCCACTGAAACGTATGACGAAACGTTGGCCGATGGAACTACCAAATGAACGCGGCATTTATAATGTATTATATATTTATATAAAAACTGTTTATTTAATGTAATAAATATTTATACAGTGCGTTCATGATGAAAGGAACAAATTCGTTTAAAATTCGGGTAATTATTTTGTGCAATACACCTTGAATTTTTTTTTAAAAGCCAACTAAAACAACCTGGTATTGTAAAAAAAAACATTGAACTTTTTTTTTGCAATACGAAGTTGTTTTTGTTTGCGTTTAAATAAAATTCAAGGTGTATTTATTCAATTTAAACATTTTATTTGACTTGTGTGTATATCAAAATGTCAATTTTCAAACGTCATTATTCCGAAATCCGCTGATTTTAGAGATATGATATGTTATACAAAAAGTATTCAAAATATACCGTACATTTCAAAATGGTATAATATATAGGATATTCCATTTAAAAAAATCAATGATGACTGTATATGTTCTTCTTGAGACACCCTGTATACAATTTTCTTATGTCAAAAATCCGCAACTAAAAATACTAATCGACGTGTCCGAGCGTTTTTGCACAAAATAATTACCTGAATTTTAAACGAATTTTTCATCATAATAAATATAAATTAAATATACTGGATGTTCGCGGTAGTTGAGAGATCATTGCTAACTTTGTTATTATTGGAACCAGAAGATCGGTTAAATGGATAAAGTATCAGTATTTTTTTCCGGGATGAATAATAGCGGTGTCAAAAAAAAACAATAGAATGTCAAATTTCAGAGATATATTGAAATATAACTTTTTTAACCCTTCGGTAGTTGCAATACCTTAGGTACCTCTTGGTCGCAATGAATCCCATACATAAGTTAAAAACCAGGTTACAAAAAAAAGTAATATTGATTTTGAGGAATAAGGTCGAAATTAAATTATTCTACAGTTTTCATGACCCACACGTATTAGACCAAGAGCTCGCTGCAAAAAAACTAGCCTATCGAGTAACAGGGTAAAATGTTTTTTAAATGTTAGTACCCATAGCGACCATGAGAAAAATCATTTTGTACCTGGCGGGAACTTGTAAAAACATTTTTAGCCGTCCACTTTTACGAGAAATTTTGCTTCCTTGCAACATCGAAAATACGAGAAGCTATGTGATCGTTTCAGATTGAGACAAAAAAAAAGTTCTCCAATTTCAAAATTTTAAATTGATTTATCCGTTTCACGTCAAGACAAACACTTTTCGTTCCGTGTCTGTCTGTCTGTCCGCCTGTCTGTCCCCTGAATCCTTGTCACACGCATAACTCATGAACCACTGAACCGATATTATTGAAACTTGGTCGGATGGTTGGGTTTGGTTTGAGAACGGTCCCATTTCAAAATCATCAAAATCGTGTGTAAGGGGGAGGGGTGACACCCCAAAATATTTCCTTTTTCAAGATATCTCAAGAACGACACATGTTACGAGAAAATTTTATAGAATATTTTTTGTAGAGCATTAAATTTCCTATAATATGGGTCTACTATGTTTGTTGTAAAATATTCCCTTACAAAGATTTATCTCAATTTATTTTAAATATTCGTGTTTTGTTTTTCTAAATTGATATTTGATTGGCCATATTAAATGTCATTTTGACGTTTTAAATGTAATTTTGGTGTTTTAAATGTCACTTTGACGTTTCAAATGTCATTTTGACATTTGCATAAATTTAGATTTAGATTGAAATTTCCAAAAAATTAAAAATACCGTAAACCGGGGTTACTTTGCTCCACTTTTATATGAACTATAAATATATGAAAAAATATTCAGGTGCGTTTTATGAAAAATTTCGAACTAAGATTTTTTAGTAAAATTTGTATAAAAATTAAATGGTTAACCAATGCCAGGCAATTTATCTGAACACTATCGGTTTTAGTGAATTTAGCACGAGGAAGCATTGTGCATTTACTTGGCAGATGTTTTTTGTACAGCAATTATACCAATAAAGTAACAGTTTGAAATCACTGCCAAAATTTAGTATTTTCGACTGCTAGAGGTGTGATTTTCCTGATGCATATTAAAATACCCGCGTGATATACGAACATAAAAACATTTTGGAAAGCAAAAGTAATACGCCAAGCAATATTAATCATAAAAGAGAGGTATGGAAACTTTTAGCAGCAAAATTGAACTCAAAAGGGTATAAAACCAGCGATGGAAGCTTGACGCCAAAAAAAATATTACAAATTATAAAAAAAGTCTCAACAAAACTGGTGGAGGACCTCCAATATCAGAACCTAATACCTTAGACTACACAATTAGTTCCATTTGCCCTAAAGATTTCATAATTGATGAAAATACAGCTGTAGGGATCAGTGTTTGGAAGAGACAAAATTAACTGAAAATTTCAATGATCAAATTTCTGAATACATTCTCGATGTTACGACGGGTGAGTTTGTATTAGATCGTTCAACATTAGAAGGAAACGAAATTCTTGTAAATAACCCTGATGATGTTTCTAAATCTTTAAAAAAGGATAGAACAAAAAAATTTAAAGATAAATGTCGGTTTTTGAGGGGGAAATGTTGAAATTACATACCCAGAAAATTAATGGAGAAATCAACCACCTTGAAAAGCAGCATGAAACAAAAATGGCTATACTGGCATTAGAATTAAATTCTATGAAAGAGTAACATGAGATTAAAATGGATATTATCAATTTGGAACGTGAAAATGCTAGAATGCAAAATAAAATAGCAAAAATGAAGTATAATAACTTTTTAAATTCCACTGAATTCTTGGATTCAAATTATTAGTATAGTATTTAATATTAGCTTTACTTTTTGTGATTACATAAAATTTTTTTAGTTAGTTTTCTTTTACAATTAAAATGAAAGGGGGTGAAATGCCATGTGACAAAAATCAAGTTACTATTATAAATAATATCAAATAATACTTACAATCAGTATGTTACACTGTCAGATATTATTAAAACTGTCTGAAATTTTTCTTGTAGAAATATGTAACAGTTCAAATAATTTAAATGAAAAATGTCTAAATATTTATTAATAAAGATTCACATACATATTTAATAGAGTAGCTGCACCAAATACTGGATACATTTTGAAAATGTTAAAAGTAATTATAGGTGACGGTTTTTAGTTTCTATTATAACGCGGTATCCAATATTATACACGTATCTAATATTTGGTGCAGCTCCTCTACTATTCAAATACATTTTAAATAAATAAATAATGCTGCAAAATAGTTCATACAAAATTTCGCTGAGCAAATTCTGCTCGAAGAACATTAGCAGCAATAGGAACTTGACCAGACATTGGTCTTTCATCTTCGTCTTGGTCATTAATATTTTCTTCATCTGTATCTGAATCGTCTTCATACAGATTATCATCTTGTGTTATTTTACGAATATTAAATAATATAGCAATAGAAATGATTGCAAATTTCGCAGTCTCCAAGGAAATTAAAAAGGTATTTCGAAGTGCACGAAACATTCCTTTTAGCTCACCAAAACATCGTTCTACAGTGACACGAGTTTTTTATGTGCTCTATTGTACCGTTCTTCAACACGTGTTGCAGGATTTAAAAAAGGAGTCAGTAAATAGGTAGACAGAGTATATCCTGCATCTCCTAACAATACACCCCCTATTCTACCTTCCTCTAATTGCTCTTTAAGCAAACAATTATTCCAAATTCGTGAATCATGAACACTACCTCGCCATCTAGCAACAATATTCAATATTTTACAATTTGTACATTGAGTGAATAAAATCCTTTACTATTAAGACAATGACGAATGAAAACGAATAGGATGTAAATCTGCGAGCAATACAGTGGAAATTGAATTACCTCCCCAACAATACGACAAGACGTTCGCCTCATGTATTGTTGTTTGATTACGAACCGCGCGACATCCTTGGGAATAAATTACTTCTAACGTTATGCGACAACGAAGATCAAACCAAAGAACGCGAGCCTAGAGAAGAAGCCCGACGAACGGCGATTGAAGAAATAAAACTCAATCAAGAAGATCAAACGCGCCGAGTTAATTCAGGGACAACAAGACTAATGACATATAAGGAAAATTATTTGGTGTTGATATTACGAGAAGCGGCGGCGACCGGTGGGTCGAAAAAACTAACTGTATTTAGTCACTAAGGTATTAGGTAACGACAGATACGTGCTACAGGACGTATCTGGAGCCGAACGAACACAACGAACCTTTAACTCACGAGGAGAACGTAAGAAGTGCCACGCTCCGATTTACCTGAAACTTCGCTCTGTGGAAGAGGGGTCAAAATAAGCGAACACGTGTCTCGGCTTATCCGTAGATACTCAAACGTTTCCGAGAAAATGACGGTCAAAGTTTTCGACTATGTGCCTTTTAGCGCGCATCGAGTTCAACGGAAGCAGCGTTTAAAACCCGATATAATTTTTTTTGTCATCAACCCATGTCCGTAGGAGATTACTTCACGAATGTTTCTTGTCATATACCTATATTATATATTATATATAAGAATTAATGTAACAATTGATATAAGGATAAAATATAAGAATGTATATAAAAATAAAATATAGGAGTATGAGAATTTAAAAAGATTGTAATCCCTGAAAACCATTCACACAAATATTATATAATATCATAAATACATAAAACTCATTATGAAACCCAGTTGTAATTTTACAATTATATTATTATTATTACGCCCTGTATCCTGTAACTTGACAAGAAACACTCGTGAAGTAATCTCCTACGGACATGGGTTGATGACAAAAAAAAATTATATCGGGTTTTGAACCCCGAACGCAAAAGTGTGAACCCGAGACGCAGCGGCTTCCGTTAAACTCGATGCGCGCTAAAAGGCACATAGTCGAAAACTTTGAATGTCATTTTCTCGGAAACGTTTGAGTATCTACGGATAAGCCGAGACACGTGTTAGCTTATTTTGACCCCTCTTCCACCGAGCGAACTTTCAGGTAAATCGGAGCGTGGCACTTCTTACGTTCTCCTCGTCAGTCTTTTCGGCCGATAGGTTGAAACCTTGGTGTGTTCTCCCGGAAGAAGATGGAGCTTTGGATGGAGATCCAACTTCAGAAGAAGACGACATTGTGGATGGAGGTCCATCCACTAAGCAGGATAGCCGAGCTTGTTTGAATTGCGCGCCAGACGAACTACAGACGGTAGAGAGTAGGCGACGACAGCATGAGTTGTTTTACGAGGAATACGGGAGTCTGTCATATACGGTGTACAGAATACGTGCATTTACTACGTTTATGAGTGTTACGGGTAGAACGAGACTGTTACGGTTGTCCATTACGAGTGTGTGTCGTGTACGAGTGTTTTGTTGTAATTAATAGTTAGTTAAAATAATCATTGATTTTGTGTTTGTAAATTATATGTTTTATGTGTTAATAAATCTGTCAAAACTTAAGTAAATTATTTTAATTTACATATATTGGTTTATACAGTGTGAGTCATTTTAATCAACGCAGTCAAATATCTCGAAAAGTAAGCGAAATTGAGAAAAACGTTTCAAACAAAAGTTGCTTGGTTTCAAGTGGGCCAAACAATGGTGACCTTGCGGTTGACCTTCAAACCATTTTTCAAGGTCAAATCAAGGTCAACTTTAATTGTTTAAATAAAAATCTATATTTTTTATTGCACATTCGTATTCTACGTGAAAAAATTAGTATCGTTAGTAGGAAAAATTTTTCTTAAAAATGCTTTCTTCTCTCGGTAGAAGGCGCTGTAAGATTAATCAACGAACTCAAATATCTGAAAAAAAAGTTGCACCTAATAGCTTATTAAAGTCAAACTACATTAAGCATTACCCAGAAACAACGGCGTGGACGTAGTAGTTGTATGTTTCCTTTGGGTGCTTTTTTAATGTTCTCACATTCGGGCCTTCTACAACAGCTGCTTAAAATTACCTTTTAGCTTAAAAATTGTTTCTGGGTAATGCTAAAAGTAGTTTGACTTTAATAGGCTATTATAGGTGCAACTTTTTTTCAGATATTTGACATGAATAATTTAATAAATGTTGATTTGTTGATTAGTATTTCTTTTTGTTTTGTATTCCTAATCATTAATTAATTTTATCATTTATTTCCTTTTTTTTGATATAATGGAGAATTTAAAAAACTTTATTATTATTTGAAAATTTGTTTAAGATGTACTAAATACATATATATCAAATCTTAATTTTTGGGTTTTTAAAATAGAATATTATAAAAACTATTTATTGCTATGAAAATTTATATTAATTAAGAAACTATCAACTATTAGCTGCTTAATACAGAAAAGAGTACTATTTTAGAAGAAATTAACGGTATGGAGAACCATACATGAGTTCCATGTTCCATAATATTTTTGTTTATATTTAAAATTATTTTTATTATAACTTTTCTTTTTCTTATTTTTTCGCTTTTAGGAGGGGGGTAAAAATAAATGTTGACTGTTATTAAGTTCTAAAAAATAATTATTTAATATAATAGATAAAAAAATATTTTTTTTATTACAAAAAGAAGTAATATTCGCACTTTTTCTTGCGAATGCGAATATTCGTTACATCACTACTACATATATATGTATATATTTCATTACATGGGTATAAGAAAGTAAAAACACATTTTTAGAAATCATTTATTCCATAATAATATAACAAATTAACTGTATAATGTATATTCAGGTTTTTCTACAAATTTTCTTATACATTTTCCTCTTCTGTCTGTTAAACATCGTACACACAATCCTATTCTATTTAATGTGTAACCTCTCGGACATGTAATCGCAACATGGAAAATAGTTCTTTTATATTTGTCGGAAGTTTTATTTGAGTCAAAAGTATATTGGTCGGCTATATCTGCTTCAAAATTGGACAACTCATCCAAATGGTTTTCTGTATTTTCTTCCAGAACCGGATAACAATTGAACACAACTACATTTAATGTTAACGTCAATAATAATAAAATCTTTACCATTGTTAGTAATTTATGTAGTAAAGTACAGGAATTATTAAATTAATACTTTTGTTATATTAAACGTTTTTGTCCATATTTATATAAGTTTTAAATACAATAATTATTTTTTTTTAAGATATTGTTAATGATTATATATTTTAAATATTTTTAAATTATTATATTTTTTAAAATTAAGTATTATTATTATAATAATTTCATTCATTTAAAAAATAATAATTACTTAATTATGGATCTACTTCCAATATTGTGATTCGAAACAAAATTTTTCGAATCACAATTCTTCGAATGAACAATTTTTCGAAAAATTTAAGTTTTATTGTTCAAATTTTATTTAGTAAATAAAATATTAAGTAAACTAATATTTTGACATTTTACGATATATTTAATAAACAAAAAGCCATGGAATTTATTTAGGTACATATGTACATGCATATGTTAATACATATGCAGTTTGTGAGATGGCTGGCTAATCCTCTCATCAATAAACTAATTTTGTTTAATGTTAATAATAACATACGCGTAAAAAAGAACATTTATTGGGATTTAAAAACCATAAAAGAAAATCGCTTAAAATGAATTTATTAATAAACCAACTTTCAAAAAACATGCAAATACAACTTAAATATATTTCGTAAAATGTCCAATTATATTTTATTTACTAAATAAAAGTTTTGCTTTTTCTTTTTTCTTTCTCATTTCTACCTTTATCAAATTTTGTATAAAACTAAATTTAAAAAACCCAAAACTTAATTTTTTCGAAAAATTGTTCATTCGAAGAATTGTGATTCGAAAAATTGTGTTTCGAAAAACTCACCGGATACCCTTTATAATATCGGGCATAAAACTACTAAAAAAAAGTCAATATTCGCATTCGCGAATATCAGCCGCTAATATTCGCATTCGCATTCGCGAATGTTTAAAATCATACATTCGTTACATCACTAATATGTAGTATAATAACGGAAGCAGTGGGGGGGGAAGTGGGGGGCAGTGCGAATCTCAAAAATTAAACTGACCTAATTTTACTTGATGTTCTTATCATAAAATTCAAAATTGACTTAAATTTTCTTTAGTTTGATTAATATCGTATTATTTGTTAAAAAAATAAAAATAAATAGAAATACAGTGGAACCTCGTTCGTACGTTTTTAACCCTTGTGTAACCAACCAGGTACCCGGGTAGCTATCGACGTACATTTTGTTGAATAATTTTTTTCCTAAAGAAAATTTGCAAAAATTCTCTTGGATCCCCACGATTTGATCGATTTCCTATTGAAAAATGCACAATATTTTTTTTAATTTTATTTAACTAAGAAAATTTTAAATTTAAAAAAAAGTACACGTATAGTCCAACCAGGTATCCGGGTACCTGCATACAAAATTAATAGTTTTCATGCAATATATCATTAAATTAAAATATTTTTATAAAAAAGAAATAAGTAAATAATTATAAATAATATTTATTTTTAATTGTTTATTCATCAAATTTAATGAATGTAGTAAAAATAATTATTACATTTCTACTTTTTTATGGGTATAAAAAAATACCATGTACAAACAATCATCAATAATAAATGAAATTTATAAAATCAATTGCTTGTAATAATTGTTTTTTAGCAGTTAAATGAAAAAACTGAAATTAATCAAGACATATATGCCCGTTTGCACAGTACTAGTTAAGTCTGTCTTAAACTTAAGTCAATCTTAAGACAACGATTTTTGTTGCACCGTTCTCCACAATTTCTTAAGTCTATCTTAAATCTAAGTCCTTGCTAGCGAGGACTTAAGTCAAACTTAAAGTAAGGAACCAGTAGGAATCGAGTGTTCGCGCATGGTCATTACATCGACAAACGACATACTACTTTGTACATAACCTGGACATTACTGCATAACCTATAAACGTCTGTCAAATACTGTTTTGTGTTGAATTCAATCATGGATATTTGAATGCACGATATTTTTGAGGACGATTTAGATATTATAGACATTATTGAGTTTGGCTTTCCAAGACTGAATTATACCCGTTCAAATTATTTTAATGATATGGATGAATATAATTTTTATTGATGGTTTCGTTTGATGACTATTATAAATATGTATAAATAAATAAAAATACTTTAAATTATTATTTCATTTTTTTAATGTTTCCTTTTTTATATCTTATGTCTAGTAAATACATTTCTCTTTTGAAATTATGTTCCTCTGTTTTGAATTTCGACTAAAATATGTGTTTGACAGATGCATTTTTGAAAAATCAGCCTCTTGATGAAAGTGCACAAACGTAAGATATAAAAAGTTACTAGATTTTTACAGTGTTGTCATGTTTAACGGTCTTATAGTTAAGCATGATGGCTTGGGAGACGGTGCAAACGAAACAAAACTTAAGCTTTGCTCAGACTTAATCCAGACTTAGCTAAGCCTGACTTAAGATTAATACGGTGCAAACGGGCATTAGTAACTTTGGCAGTATGCTCTAGGGCAGTGATCCCCAACCTTTTTGTACCTAAGAGCACTTTTTAGAATACCGGTCGGGCGGCGGGCACCATTTATTTTTTCAAGGTAAATTTACAGTTGGACATAGTTAATAATACACAGAATATACCAGGGCTTCGAACCGGAACTGACCCGAAAACCGTTATTTTTTGCCGGAACTTAAACCGGAACAGAACCGAAATAAAAATATCGGTTTGTACAAATAATTTTTTTTTAATTAATCACTCGGAACTGAATTGACAACCGTAAAAACCGTTATTTTTTGTGGAACGAAAACCGGAACCGAACCGTAATATATTTTTTTACTCGAACCGGAACGAAAACCGAAACGAAAAAAATAACGGTTCGAAGTCCTGGAATATACACACAAAAAATTTCCAAAAATATCGTTTTAACATATAAAAATTATTGTTTATTTGTAAAATAAATAATTACTAAACAATACCTACATACAAAAGTTAACATAGTAAAAAAATTCCTTCTAAAAAATATAAATCTCAAAAATAATGTGCATTACATTTCATTGGCTATTGCTTCATAATTAGGAGAGTATGAAGATATCATATATGTAGGTACATATAATAAATACATATATCTGTAAGCAATCATCAAGATGAGATCTGTGTATTGATTTAATGATATCCATTGTTGAAAACAATGATTCACACAAATATGTGGAACCGAAAAACGATTTTATTTTGTATGATACTCTTTTCAAGAATGGAAATTTGTTTTTGTCACCTATATTCCAGAAGTTCTCATATATTACATTGGATTTTAGGACAATGTCCTTCTGAAGATCCAACATTTTTAGCTCCAGCAATAAACAGATTTGAAAAAGTAACAATATATTTTTTAATTAATTTTGGAAATGATTGATTCTTTTACTATGATTGACAATACATGAAAGTATACAAATACAATATTTTCACAGAAGAAATATTGTTAAAATGATATAATATCTATATTTAAAAAAATTGTTACTGAATACTAAAAAAAAATTAAGTTTTATCGTAGTCGCACAGGGGCGGGCACACGTAAAACGGTCGGCGGGCATAGGGTTGGGGACCACTGCTGAAGTATGCTCATCGCAGACTGGCTTTTCGCATTCAACTCAGCACTTCCTGGTCTTCCTCCGTTTACGAACAGGTTGCTCGCTGCAAATGTAGCGTGTTCCAACAACTTTTCTGTCAGTGTTGTCACGTGCTTGATTATTAGCAGTAACCTGGACTGTTACCGATTTATTATAAACTAAACTAAAATGCTTTTCAAATGTAAAAATTAAGAAATTTACGATAAAGCTGTTCGTGTTTCATACCTGACTTAGGATTATAAAGGCAATTATACAGTGTATTCCAAGTTGATTAAGACATAAGAAATTTATCATGGAGACAATTAGAAATGTTGTAGTAACCTTTGGTAAAAATTTAACGATGTGTGATTGGTGCATTTTGAAATGCCGCCTCGAAACTAAATGATAAATTTTAAATTAATCAACAGTATTTTGTTTACAACTTTAATAAAGAATAAAATACATTAATGAAATTAAAGTAAGCATCCTAGATAAAATTATAATAATATTTTTTGGCAGATATAAATTTGAAAACAAAATACTAATTACTATTTTATTAAATTTTGTGGCGGCATTTCAAAATGCACCAATCACACATCGTTAAATTTGACCAAAGGTTACTACAACATTTCTAATTGTCCCCATTTTAAATTTCCTATGTCTTAGGCGGCTATTACACTATCAAATAAATATGTCAAAGATCTTTGACAAAGATTTGATCATATTTCTTTGATATAATATGAGATTTTGTTCTATTACACTATACATAAAATATTTGATAATATTTTCTTAGTATTATCTAGGGATATTTTCTTCTTTTTTGGTGCATTTTGATAATCAATGTGTGGATGTTCGTCAGTTGACGCGATCAAGGTTTGAATTTACAACTATGTATTGTGGTTTTTATAATCAATAAGAAGATTATCATATAATAGCTGGATTCATGGGCGCCGGCAGAATTTCCTTTAGGGGGGTGCATTCAGATATATGAGATGAAAGTACATACGAAAAAAAATGAGTAAAAAAAAAAAGGTCCTCAGTTACATTTATATAACTTATTATTCACAGAGTGAATTTTTTATTATTTTGCCAGAGGAATGCAAATGTATTAAATTTTAAAATAACAATTGTATTTTTTAATTATTTCATTTGCCAGGGGGGTGCAAGTACACCTCCTTGCACCCCCCTCCCGGCGCCCATGGCTGGATTATATTGATATTAATATATTAACTGTAACTGTCAGTGATAACTTGGCAGTCGCCATTTTGATTTATCTGTCAAAAAACTTTGATCAAATATAAGAGACTGTCATTAACTATGATCATAGAAATATTATGAAGGTAAATATTATAAAAGTTGACTTATTACACTGTCATATTTCTTTGATCAAAGAAATTTTATCACATTTCTTTGATAGTGTTATAGCCACCTTAATCAACTTGGAATACACTGTATATAATTTTAGAATTGTATTTAGCTCGAAATATCTTCGTCAACCATAAATAAATCAATATTCATCCAATACATAAAATAATTTTTAGTTAGAGTAAAGTTTTACTTACAAATTCGTACATAGGTACCCGGGTACCTTGTTGGTCAATAGTGTAAATTTATTTGGTTGGTTAAACTAGGGTTAAAGGGACTAGGGGGAAAACACGTACTAATGAGAAAAACGCACTAACGAAATATTTTAACATGGAGTCTTATGAAAGAATGCCGGGACCTAAAACAAAGAAAAAACGTACTAACGATGTTTCACTGTACTCTTTTGATTTTTCTTTGACTCCTGGTTACATTTTATAATTTGTTTGTGAGCTTTAACATCAGTTTACAAAAATTAAATAATTTTTAATAGTAAAAAAAATTATAGAACACAAATTTTTGTAATTGCACATCGCTTCAAACCCGCCCTAAAAAACAGGATCCAAATTTTGAGGAGGCAAAAAGTAGTCATTGTCCCCACACTGAATATTTTGAGGGGGAAACTGCCCCCCCGGTTCTGGCGTCACTGAACGGAAGTTCTCATGATTATTATTATTTTAAGTACATTTCCGATCGACAACAATGTAAATGAAATATTTTTTTGAAAAAAAAAAAAAAACTATTATAAAAGATCCTTGTTTTTATAATTAGGTTCTATATGTTTCTTATAGATAATTAGAGAAACGTTTAGTACATAGTGCAATTAAAAGTACATAAATAATAGATATTCTATTATTGTTTGACAGCAATATTTACCAACCTGAAAATTACAACATCGTTGTGAAATGTGAAAACTGATATTAGAATATTAGATATTTACGTTAATAATGATAAATATCAATAATTAATTGTTATGCCGGGTGTTCCAGACCACCCGTCCACTATGTTTTACGCCCAAATTGTTGAAGATAGAATCTTATGATAAAAAATTTACTATATACAGGATGTCCCAAGACTGTGTCAAAGTTCAATATTTTATTTATGATAACAAATGGAAGAAAACTTTAAATACAAAAGTTGTCAGGTTAGACAAGCCGCATATTTTAAAAATAGTTACATTTATATAGGTTGTCCAATAAGTGCGTTACAAATCAAAGTTATGTTTTTTTAAATACAATGTATATTTTTTTGATTGGTAATCTTAAAGCATTTTTTTTTGTTGATATTTTGATATAAGCATGTGTAGGATTATACTGAGCGGTTTAGAAATTATGACCATTTTTATAAGAAAATTGACATATTTTCAACACCTTGTAATTTTTATATTACAACCAAAAAAAATTTGTTTTCTACTAAAAATAGTTTTGGCATATGTTTTATTATTGCGATATTACATCAAATATTTACAAAATTCATCAAAATTGTATTCTTTGTACAGGGTGTATCAAAACTCTAAACTTAATTTTTTTCTTTTTAATTTTCAAATGGAATTTCCCATTCAATTCTAAACACATTTTATAAACTTTGTTCTATACCTAAATTCAACCGTTAAAAAGATATTAATTAAATTTGAATGATAGGTTACAACATTCTATTAACGCCGCTGGTGGACATTTTGAACAAAGAAATTAACTTTTGTGTATCATTTTGTTTATTTAATTTTTAGAATTTATGATGTTAAAATTTGTTAGTTCTATCGAATTGTTTTAAGGAATTATAATAAAGTTGTATTATTTTTATAAAACATGTTAAGATTTTAAAAATCTTCCAAATAATTATTTAAAGGCTAGATTTAGGTTCAGAACATAGTTTATAAAATGTGTTTAGAATTGAAAAGGCAATTTGAAAATGTGAAAATATATAGGGTGTTCCATTTGAAAATTTTGAAAAAAATTAAGTTCAGAGTTTTGATACACCCTGTACAAAGAATACAATTTTGTAAATGTTTGATGTAATATCGCAATAATAGAGCAAATGCCAAAATTATTTTTAGCAGAAAACAGAATTTTTTTGTTGTAATTAGAAAATTACAAGGTGTTGAAAATATGTCAATTTTCATATAAAAATGGTCATAATTTCTAAACCGCTCAGTATAATCCCACACATGCTTATATTAAAATATCCAAAAAAATAAATGTTTTAAGATTATCAATCAAAAAAAAATACGTTGTATTTAAAAAACATAACTTTGATTTGTAACGCACTTATGGGGCACCCTATATAAATGTAACTATTTAAAATATGCGGCTTGTCTAACTTGACAACTTTTGTATTTAAAGTTTTCTTCCATTTGTTATAATAAATGAAATATTGAACACAGTCTATCGACCCTAAAGAATTTCAGGAAAATATTTTCAACCCCTAAAACTTCTCCTTGGGGGGTATTTTGAGGGGTACATGCCAGTTTCCCCCAAAATCAAATGGAACGGTATATCCAAAAGCAGATAATTTTAAAGATCATAAAAAAGTAAGAAACTTGTAAAAAAAATTTTTTCATACATTCAAATTGTTTCCAAATATTCGGGTTTTACTTAAAGTCATGGGCGCCGGCAGAATTTCTTCTAGGGGGGTGCATTTAGATGAAATTATATACGAAAAAATGTTTTTTGATGGAAGTTAATATGAGTAAAAAAAAAAAAGGTCCTCAGTTTTATATTTTCACATTTATACCTTATTATTCACGGAGTAAATTTTTTTTCATTTTGCCAGGGGGGTGCAAATGTATTAAATTTTAAAATTACAATTGTATTTCTTAATTATTTCATTTGTCAGGGGGGTGCAAGTGCACCTCCTTGCACCCCCCTCCCGGCGCCCATGCTTAAAGTGCTCTAGTTTCGTTAATTGTTAATGAAATTTTATTTTTAAACTTTTATTTGAAAGTAGAAATAATTAACTTTCTAATGATGTATGTATGATTATTTGAGATTTGGATATTTAAAGTGTCATACGCGACATATCAAAAATGCAAAACTTCAATTTATTATTATTTAATTGGGGAAAATTCAAAAATTTTAAATGGAATGATGTATCAATTAGTACTTTATCTTAAAAAATATATTTAAATTAACAACATGTGATAAGAAAATATTAAATTTAAAATTATAATTTTTTTTTTTTTTTATAAAATTTTTAATATACATATATAATATAGGTATATATGTATTTTTAAGTAAATTACCATTTTTTTATATTTAATATAATTTTTTATACTGGGATATTCGGTCAGCCAAAAAAGGAGAATGCTAATAATACTTAGCTATACGTTCATAAAATTATGCGCATATATTTTTTCGATAATTACATTTTTTATCTTCATTAGTATAAAATATTATGTACATTTTTAATTGTTTGTAATTTTGTCATTATAGAATATGTAAATACAAAAACATCACTGATGAAGATAAAAGTTGTTATTATCGAAAAACTATGGCATAATTTTATTTTGATTGAAGAAAAAAAAGGGAAAAAAAAGTTCAATGTTCTTTCTTTTTTGTCATACCAGGATGTTTTTGTTGGCTTTTAAAAAATGTTCAAGGTGTATTTTTTCAATTTAAACATTTTATTTGACTTGTGTGTATTTCAAAATGTCAATTTTCAAACGTCATTATTCCGAAAACCACTGATTTTAGAGATATGATATGCTGTACAAAAAGTGTTCAGAATTTATCGCGCAATTCAAAAATGGTATAATTTATAGGGTGTTCCATTTAAAAAAATCAATGATGACTGTATATGTTCTTCTTGAGACACCCTGTATACAATTTTCTTATGTCAAAAAATCCGCAACTAAAAATACTAATCGACGTGTCCGAGCGTTTTTGCACGAAATAATTAACTGAATTTTAAACGAATTTGTTCCTTTCATCATGAACGCACTGTATGCAGTAAAAACCAAGTAAAAAAATCAATTTTTTTCTTCCAAATTACACTTGTAGCTTCTATTTATACCTCCGATCAACACTGTACAAAAATATCAATGTTTTTCATGCACATAAATGCATATCAAAATGTAAGAAAACATATAATAAATAGCTATAGCATGTCTGGAACATAACGACCTTGAGGTCGCCATCAAGTGCATCACTTTGAACTCTACAACTTTGGTCCTAAGCACTTTTTTCAGAAAATGTATCGTTTCAGAAATAATTAGCCATAACTGTTTCCACCTCCAGTGGTTGAGGGGTGATTTCTACCCCTAAAAAGCGTATTTAGCCGAAACAAAAAAACACATATTTAATATTTTTCGGTGTTTAATATGTATGTTAAGTTTCATTCAAATCGGTGAGTTACAGTTGGGTAGTGTTACTTGTAAGTATTTAACAGAGATGTCAATGGATTAATTTCAATATACCATTAAAGACACGTTTGTAAAAATGTTCAATAAACAGTCAAAGGTAAATTTTTTTCAAAAATATTTATGTACCCGTGTAGATTAATGTAAATACAATATAATCTGATACTTTTCTAACCTTTAAATCGTAAATAAGCGGAGATGTCAATGGATTAATTTCAATATACCACTAACGACAAGTTTGCAAAAATGTTCAATAAACAGTCAAAGGTGAATTTTTTTCAAAAATATGTATGTACCCGAGTAGTATAATGTAAATATAATATAAACTGAAATTTTTCTAACCCTTTAATCGTAACTAAGCAGAGATGTCAATGGATTAATTTCATTATACCACTTACGAAAATTTGCAAAAATGTTCAATAAACAATCAAAGGTGTTTTTTTTCCACATATTATATTTGTGTACCCGTATAGAATAACGTAAACTTTTAGAAACTTTTCTAACCTTTAAATCGTAATTAAGCGGAGATGTCAATGGATTAATTTCAATATACCATAACGACTAGGGTTCTGCTCTGGAGCTTTTAGATAATAGTAAAATTGTTCACAGGTCAATTTTTTCGGTACTTGAGCAGTTAAAATCGTTTCGTAATGCGGTAACGTATTGTTGAATTATATTTATTTCATCATACAATCGATCTTCATTGATTTTTATGTTTAATAAAGATGCAACTTTTAATATATCTTCATATTTTAGATCATTTTTTCTTATATTCAATACATTCAGATATTTGAAAAAACTGTTATCATTATCATAATATTTTTCTATTTAAGTTAATGCGCGCTTGTAAACTTCTCTAGCTTCACCAGTAAATGTATTTTGATCTCTTGTAAATTTTTTTTAATGAAGCAGAAACTTTGCTGCCAAAAAAAATGTCATTTAATCGGCATGTCAATTTTTCTTTAATATTTAACATAATGTCGTTTAATTCGGTTGAAGATACATCATTTTTCTCCAAAATTAATATTGATTCGCACATGAAATTTAGAAAATGTGAGACAAAATATAAATATAATTCGGACAGTGTGGGATCGGTCATATCATCCTCCATTTCATCTTCCTGTGTTTTAATAAATTTCCAGATAAACATATCACATTCATCCTCTCCTTGATTTCAAAAATATTGTTTTATGGCAGGCCAAGACAACAGTATTCTTTCGACAGCCTTAGATAAACTGAGTCATCTTGTAGGAACGTTTCGTATCATCTGTGCAAATACCATGTTAAAAAATCAAAACACGATTGCAATTCTCTTCTACACTTTGTACTCGTTGAAAATTCGGAATATATTTTATTTACTATTGTTTCAATATCAAAAGATAATTTTTTACAACCATATTTAGCAGCATTGTGCAACACGTGACAGTTGCAATTTGCTTTTATAATGTACTGATTTTTGCAACTTAGTTTTTCAAATACAGAAGGGTTTGCAGCAACAACGAGTTAACTCCATTTTTAGGTCAAACAGAGTTAACCGTTTCTTGGGGGAAAAAATTCATTCTTTCGTTTGGTTCAACAAAGAGTTGATAGTTCTCAAGGTATCCACTAGAATGAGTTAGCTGCTTCATTCACTTGGGTCAAAATGGAGTTAACTCCAGAAGATGACTCTTTTTTTTGGGCTTAGAGTACACTCGTTACTGTGTTCTTTCTTGAAATAAACCAATTTTCTAGAAAATTGTTCTTATTCAATGCTTCCTTACTTTAAAAAGAAAATAATTTTCAACTATTTGGGCCAAAAAGGAAGTAACTCCAGAATAAAATTGACTCTAGAATTGCGAATTTGACGAATTTCTCAATGGAATTTGACCAAAACATGAAGTGGTAGGTGACAAATAATAATTGAACAAAGACAAAGGCTATTTAAATACATTCTCCATTTTTTTTAACAGTTTTTTCTATTTTCCCACAAATTATAAAAACTAGAGTTAACTTCTTGTTGCTGCAAACCCTTCAATTGTATTTACCATAATTGACGGCTGCATTATCTGCAGAATATGCTGTAACGTTATCTTAAGGACAATGCATGTTCATCGAGGCCAGACAAATTTTTTTTAAGTAATTGCTTGAGATGATTCGAAGTCAGGACTGTAGAAATCTAATATTTTGTTTTGATGCCTTGCTCAGGTACAAAATAAGTTACAATTAATGGAAATAACTTAATATTACCTCTATTGGAGGCATCTGAAGAAATCGAGAAATATCTGGGTTCTTCAATATTGTTTTTAAGATCCGATAAAACCAATTCAATAGCTTTTGGACCTAATACGTTTTTCAGTCAAACATGAACACTTTGTCCGTCCACAGTGAATTTGCTTAGAAAATGACGAATCATTAAATACTACAGAATTTAATTTGATACTGCACTCTAGACTGTTATAACTATGTTGATGCTTCACTCCGTTAACTATAGATAACTCAAAAGTTGTAGTACGTAGATTTTCCAAAAAAATCATTCTTAACGAAAGAATTTGTTAACAATTGAGAACTGCTTTGAGCGCTGACATTTTTCCTGTGACGAACATAATTTTCGTGTATTTTGACTGCCTTTTCTCCATCGTATTTGATAACAAACGTGATTCCGCATATGTTACATTTTCCCGAAAATTCATTTACTTTTTGTAACCATTGTTTGTACTCTACTCGAGTTAACCACCCATCATTAAACAAAGCAAAATATTTTTTCTGTTTCTTTGATACTACGTTGTCTGAATTTGACATTTTATGGACGTTCTACAATTTAAAATTTTCAGATTAGTTAATAAATATTTATTAAAGTGCAAGCTTATTTCTTACAGAAGTAACAATAATTTAATTTGTTTTAACTGTTAGTGGAGAGCCGTATTATTTATACATCGGAATCTAGGGTCAGTCAATGAATCTTTATGAAACCTTTTGAAATGTGTTTTTAACACAATAGAAAAATGTTAAAAATAATATTTTGCACGGTTTCAATTTTTTATTTATTAAAATAAATAATTGGGTCATTCCATATAAAATCATCAAGGTGCTGAAGTTGCACCATTTTTAATTTTGATGAAAGTTTAATCATTTGTTATTATACTTATTAGATAGCAGAAACTGTACTTTTAATGGCCATAGTTCGGGGGTGGTGACCATTTTACCCTCTTAAGATATGAAGATTTCGTCGATTTTCAACGTTTTTTCAACTCGCTATAGCACGCGTTCTAATAAAGCAATTAAAACGGACTTGATGTCATTTGTAAGCATAAAAAGTCTAGTTTCAAAAGAGATCGCACGATTTTAAGTTTAAATTATTTTTTTTGTAGATAGAGGCTTTTATATTTTATTAATAATATTGTCATTTTTTCTATTTTTCGAAATTTATTGTGGCTTTAAGGTTAAACTGAGAAAGCTATAATTATGTGTATGTTCATTTATAGTACTCAGTACCCACAAAAAATCAGCTTGATTGATGCACATTTTTTATTAAAAAAATTTAGTTAAATATCGCAAAAATCCCGAAAACACCAAAATCAGCTTCGAAACAAATAGCGGGAAAAAAAGAAAAATTTGGGGAAAACTCATAGAATCTTTTTTAAAGTACTTGAAAAGAGCTTTAAAATGAGCACTGTTAAAAGTTGATTGTACAAAAATTGCCGAAGATATGATACAAATAAAATTAGTATTAATATTTTTCAGCGTAAAAATTATCAACAATACCCCCACCATAACCACCAAAATCAAAATTGGACGTAATCCTTCCACAATTCCTTTCACTTGAGTACTATCAATGTGATCCAGGAGTTTTGACCGTTTTAAATGCCTGGTTTTGAAAAAAAGTTTGATTGAAATGACGAGAGATTGTTTATAATTTCAAAAAAGATTGTCTTTTTTAATTAGATACTGATATTGGGGAAAACGTTTGTCTCAGTGAAAACTCCAGTTTTAGAAATATTCGAAATTTTGTAACTATTTTCGTCTAAAAAGATAACCTTTGTGAGTATTATCTCACTAATTTTGATAATACTTGGTACAATTGTAGTTCAACTGAACCGTAGGGGCATTTACTATTTGTACGTGTCTAAACAGCTATTGAATAGGTAAAAACCACCCTCAAAATTTGAATTTTAAATACAAAATATCGGTATGGAGAACCATACATGACTTCCATGTTCTTTCTATATCTTTTTAAATAATTTTTAAATATGAATTTAAAAAAAAATATTTTATTTATATAACCTACTACGATGAATATAAATTTCGTAATACAAACATATATACTTACGACGGTTACAGCTGTTATTGCCATTTTTATATAAATATAATCTAATTTCCTAATGTCCAAAACATAATACACATTCGTAGAACAACTAATTTGACAAACTGATTTAGTTGCATTTGTTTCCAAGGCAACATGAATTAATGACATATTAATTAGTATTTAAAATTCAAACTTTGAGGGTGTTTTTCACCCCTTCAATGGCTGTTTAGGCAAGACAAATAATAAATGTCCCTAAGGTTCAATTGAACTACAAATGTACCAAGTCTTATCAAAATTAGTGAGATAATACTCGCAATGTTCGCTTTTTAGACGAAAAAGGTTACAAAATTTTAAATATTTCCAAAACCCCTAATTCGATTAGCACCAAAATCAATAGGTCTGGAATACTCACTGAGACAAATATTTTCCCAACAAATAATTCAGATCGGTGCATTTTTACAGTAGTTATCGTGAACGAAAGAAAATTCTACAGACACACGGACACACAGACACACGCACAGCCGCCATGCGGAAATTAACTTTTCTTTACGTTTTGAAGTTAGTACAATCAGAATTTGTCATTTTCTCGGACACGATTTTTCGATGGAAGTAATTGATATGTAATTAATTTATGTTGCCTTGGAAACAAATTCAAATAAATTCAAATTGTCAAATTAGTTATTCGAAATGAATGAACCATTTAATACTGATGATAATGAAAATAATGATTGCCTGATTTGTGACAAAATTGGATCTAGTTCAGAATCAAACTCCGATTTAGGAGAAATTGTAAAAGTAACAAGTGGAATATCAACGCTGAAAGCTGCTTCTGCAGAAAGAGCGGATGGGCTGTCTCAGTATTTAAATACTCGCGAATTTGTCTACGTGCATTCAGTATGCAGACAAAAATATATTAATAAAGGACGTATTCATTCTTATTTAAAAAAAGGACACCACATCAGCATGCTATCCTCCTAAAAAGAAGCTTTGAACGGCTACTTCAATTGAATTCAATTGGAAAAGTAGGTGTTTTATCTGTGAAAAGGATTCGGATGAAATGAAGGAGATAAGAAAGAGCAAATCGTTAAGAAAAAAAATAATTGTGTCAGTAAGTACCTATGTACCTACTTACACAATATAAAAAGATTCTTGTGTGCACAAAAAGATGATGTGATAATTTTTAACAAACAAAATATAGACGCAACAATAAGAAAATATTTGAATTTCGGAAATTTCGTTGTTATATTTAATATGAAAAGTTACGTAACAGTGGAAGGGAGGGGCGCCGATGAGGTGCTTGCTTAGGGCGCTCTCGACATTTAATCCGTCTCTGTACACAACGAGTTTTTTCTACAAAAACAACATCAAAGAAATATGTAAATATTAAAAAAGAGCATCTGTTCATCATTCATGCATTTACTGGATGTGATCAGGCCCGGATTTACCAAGCAGGCAGAGTAGGCAGCTGTCTAGGGCGGCAAGAATTGAAGGGCGGCAAATTTTGGTGGAAACTTTGAAAACTTGTTATATTCGTGGGAATTGAATTTGATTTTGATTCCATTATCGATGAGTTTGCCATCCGAAAATCGAGACGTAAAAATTTCAACCCATAAGCAATAATTTCTCTATACATGTAACTCAAGCATGACTATAAAAAAAAGGTCTCCAGTTTTTATGTTTCCTAATGTAACTTTATAAAAATTTATAAAATTTGAAACTGACGCAACCAAAAAAAAAAGATCCTGAGTTTTATATTTTGACATCTATGACTTAAACTGTTAGTTTCTAGGGGGGGGGGGGGGCGGCAATTTTCGCTACTGCCTAGGGGCGGCAAATTTCTAAATTCGGGCCTGGATGTGATACTACATCCGCTTTCTATAACAAAGGTAAAAATAGTTTTATTAAAATGTTTGATGATGATCAGAAGTTACGTGCAGCAGCTGAAAATTTTATGGTTGAAGAGCAAAGTGAAGAAGTGCTTTTTAATGAAGGTATTATTTGTATTCTCACAATGTATGGTGCTAAAACAGCCAAAAACTTGAATGAATTGCGATATAAACGATTTATAGCATTAGCTTCAAAAAATAAAAGTGTACAACTTAGTTCGTTACCTCCGGATAGAAGATTAATAAAAAATTAATAATGTTCTGTGAAAACAACATATTAAGAGAGTCTACTTACAAGTCCAGCAATGGAAAAATAATTCTTTAATACCTCCCGAAAAATGGGGTTGGCAAAACGATAATTATTTAAAACCAATCAAAATTTATCAAAATGACGCATCCAGCAGCACCTAACAACGTTTTGAAAATCATATTTTGCTCTTGTAAAACAGGATGCGGTTCAGCGTGTGGCTGCAGAAAAACTGGTCTTCATTGGTCACAAACCTGCATTGTTTGCAGTGGAATTGACTGCAATAACCACCCACCACTTGAAGATGAAGTCTCCGAAACGCAAAATATATATGAAAATTAAATTTCCTTTTTTTGTAAATAAAATAGTAAATTTCATCCAGTTAATAAAGATTTCCTATTTTGTTCCATAAATTAATTCCATATCATTATTACATAAAAAAACTTGTAGGTATAATTGTTTATAACATTTATTAATATACTAGCGCGCTGGACCCGGTGTTACCCGGGTATATACATTTAATCTGTAAAGTAGAGATTCTATAATATTTTTTTCAGTTAAATTATTTCTATATTGATGTCAAGTAATTTCCAAGTTGACTATTTTCAAAAATTTAATTTAAAATAAAAAACACACCTAATTATTTGAATTGAAAAAAAAATACATTACAGTAGAACGATGCACAATTCGTACTGCAAACTTAGATGAAACAGAGTGTAAATATGGTTTCTCAAGTTATATAGTTGTATCATGGTTTCTCTAGTTTTTTCAATATATATATTTTTATCCTCAAGAACTTAATGTTACCAACTGTAGCCTCTATAACATGAAACTCTCTTCAAGTCGAGAAACCTCTTTATCTTGAGAGGTTTTACTGTCCCTACTTGGATTTCCATTGCTGAAACTTAACGAATAGGTCGAAATAATACAAATACAAATAAAAAAATAATACAAATAACAAACATACAAATACCTTTGTAATTATTTTCAATAATTAGCAACTTTAAAATCTTATTTGTGGATTGAATAGTTTGATGAAATGTCATCCGATATCTTCTGTTTCTATTTCAAATTAATATGTTATACAAATCTGTACTACAGCTATAGTATAGAATTATTATTTTTAGTTTTTCTTTAAGATAAAACATAATAAATCTAAAAGAAGCAAAAAATAACATGTTATATTACATTTAACAATTTTTAATAAATGTATAATTTAAAAATCAAATAATGCATACCATAAATAATACATAAATCTACTATATATAACGAAGTGTCCTCACTGATAATCATTTTTTTGACCATTTCCATTCATCGGAGAACCTTGAAATTTGGTATATATGTACATTCCTTGAGGGTAAAAAATAACAACTAGTGGGCCTTTTTTGAATAAGTTTATAAATGGGGTAACAAGAGGCCTCCAATTTTTCAAAAAAAAAGTTACAATTTTTTTATTTATTTTTTTTTATATTCCTTTGGTAATATAATGTAAGGTTCAAATTTCAGATTTAAAAAAAATGAAAAAAAAACAAAAAAAAAGTTTTGATGTAAAAAACTATCAAAACAAAAATCGATTTTAGATTTTTTTTATTTTTTTTAAATACTTTGGTTAATTGACAACCATGAACCCGTGTCTGATTTTTGAAAACGATATGTTAAAGAGGAGAAAATAAACAAAATACTTTTACATATAATGCGCTTTAAGCATCTACTAAATTAATTGCAAATGTCGTAACTATGGATACGTTATATTTTATTGATTAATTTTAAATGACAGTCATTTAAAATTTTGAAGTACATGTGTTTAATATCAACAATAAAATATAACAAAAAAGAAATATAAAGAACATAACGAATGAAAAAATATGCACAACTATAAAGTAATAAATAATTTAAATGTTCGTACATAAATTTGTCAAAAAAAATGAAAACAAACAATCACAGCATTCGAATGACTAACATTCGGCATAATATAGGTAATACATTAAAATTTAAAACTTAAAGTTATTGATATATCAACATTCTTACCTACATAAGTATTTTATTATACTCATTTGTAATCATACATAAATATTAGAAGAATTTATTTAATTAATAATTAACATTGTCGTAATTTTAAATGATATTTTTTTAATTGTTGTTTGAATTTGTACATCTGTACGATCTGTCTCTGTGATCTGAACATCGTGCATCTAAAAGTGACCAAGTTCATTCAATTTACAACTATATTTGATTTAAAAAAAGTTAATCAATTTTAATACGAAATGTAGGTATATAATATTAATAAATAAATATATAATTGTTAATTGTAATGAATTGTACAAAGGATTTACGAGACAAGCTAATAATATAGAGACACTGAATTAACTTAGATGACTTTTTGAAAGACACGAGCATAAAAACCAAAAATGAAATTATTTTTAATATTCATAAAATGTTATTTCAAATCATGTAAGCCATGTAAGTATACACATCCATACTTATATTATAAATTCGAAAGTGTGTTTGTCTGTCTGTCTGTTTGTTACCTTTTCACGGCTAAACCGCTGAACTGATCTTGATGTTTGGCAGTGAGATAACTTGCATCCCGAGGACGGGCATAGGCTATTTCGTATCTCAAAAATTCAACCCCTAAGAAATTGCAAGGGGGTGGAATTTTTTTTTTTTTTAGTAATTAATATTTTACCCCCCCCCGATACATATGAAGGGTTGTAAGTGGTTTTATTTGATCCGGCAGGAAAAAATATCACAGGGGCGGGGTTTTAGGGGGAAAAACAACCCTCTATCTCGCATAGGAGCCGAGATATTTACGATTTTGTATAATGAAAGAAAACTAAAAATAAGAAAAATTTAATATTTTACCCCCTGTCACATATGAAGAGTTGTAATTGATTACATTCGATCTGTCGGGAAAAATACTACGCAAGAGGGATTATTAGGGGGACAAAACAACCCCTTATCTTACATAGGAGTCGCGACTTATATTATAAATGCGAAAGTGTATCTCTCAGTCTGTCTATTTGTTACCTGTTCACGACTAAACTGCTTTACCGATTTTGATGAAATTTGGCAGTGAGATGGCATACATCTAGAGGACGGATAAAGGCTATTTCGTATCTCGAAAATTCAACCCCTAAGGAATTGCAAGGGGGAGGAAAATTTTTAATTTTTTTTAGTAATTAATATTTAACCCCCCGTTACATATGAAGGGTTGTAAGTGGTTTTATTCGATCCAGCGGAAAAAATACCACGGGAGCGGGGGATTAAGGGGGAAAACAATCCTCTATCTCTCATAGGAGCCGAGATATTTACGATTTTGTATCATGAAAGAAAACTAAAAATAAGAAAAATTTTATATTTATGAAGGGTTGTAATTAGTTTCATTCGATCCAGCGGAAAAAATATCATGGGGATGGAGGTTTCGAAATCCACGTGAGCGAAGCCGCGGGTAGCAGCTGCTAGTTAATTATATTTTAATTAAAAAATAATAATATTCACATTTTTTTTACAGATTTTACTAAAAATAAAATGCCAGGCAGTAAATGCAGCGTTGCACTATGCAAAAATAATTCTGCAGAAAGCAAGGAACATGGAACAAATATTATATATCATAAGTAATATTTATTTTAAATTATTAATTATATTTTACTTTAATCACATAAAATTTATAGGTTCCCCAAGGATATCTACTGTAGAAACAACTGGATTGAGAAATGTAATAAACGTAGTCAATTAAATGCTGAGACTTCGTATGTTTGTTCTGAACATTTTATAAAAGATGATTACTTTCGAGATTTAAAATCCGAATTATTATGTAAAACTACCCACACAGAAGAAATTCAAACCTACAGGGACTTTTTATTTTATACAAGACTAGGTTACAAAAACTACGAATATATTATACAGTGTGTCCCAAATTTATAGGGGCACCTACTTTTTCGGACATAACTTTTTTTTTCTACAAGCAAACAAAACTTAATTTTTACAAGGTATTTCTATCTATTATTCACGACTTCTGTCCCATTTATGTGAGCTTACGGCAATTCATTTGTTTATTTTTACAGATTTTGTGAAAAAAGTGGTGTCCCACATTAATAGGGGCATTGGGAAAAGACACGTTTTTTTATTACAAAATCCACTTTATTTGTGAATTTCGATTATGACAAACAAAAACTCGGTATTTACTGACATACCTGTCGTATCTGGACATTTTTTGATACCATTTTGAAACAAACTCGCAAAATATTTCACATTTGAAGAGCGTCTTTCTGATTGTTGCAAGTGTAATTTGAGAACTTCGAGTTTCAAAACACATAAACATAACATAATATCTCTGTCTCAAGCGAGTTTAAAATTTATATCAGACCCATTTGAAATTTTACGGATTTTCCATCGCTCCGTCTTTTTCTTTTCCATTACGTGCTTATTTACGACGTCGAACGCGATTCCGAGGCCGTTCGAGCGAGCATCTCTGCACTTAGTTCGGGAAAAAATATAGAAAACGCCGAAGTTGAAGCCTCACTACAAGCTGGCACGCTACAAATTTGCTGAGGAGAGGTTGTATTGGACGCATGAATGGTCGAAGGTACAGAACTTATAGGTTTGCATTGTTGTCATTCAATCCTGTAAGTCTACGTGGGGTTGGATTATGATCTGGTCCGACGAGAAAAACTTCAACTTTTTGTCGTCGGACCAGACAATCTGAAACACATACAAATACCCCAAATCATAATCCAACCCCACGTAGACTTACAGGATTGAATGACAACAATGCAAACCTATAAGTTCTGTACCTTCGACCATTCATGCGTCCAATACAACCTCTCCTCAGCAAATTTGTAGCGTGCCAGCTTGTAGTGAGGCTTCAACTTCGGCGTTTTCTATATTTTTTCCCGAACTAAGTGCAGAGATGCTCGCTCGAACGGCCTCGGAATCGCGTTCGACGTCGTAAATAAGCACGTAATGGAAAAGAAAAAGACGGAGCGATGGAAAATCCGTAAAATTTCAAATGGGTCTGATATAAATTTTAGACTCGCTTGAGACAGAGATATTATGTTATGTTTATGTGTTTTGAAACTCGAAGTTCTCAAATTACACTTGCAACAATCAGAAAGACGCTCTTCAAATGTGAAATATTTTGCGAGTTTGTTTCAAAATGGTATCAAAAAATGTCCAGATACGACAGGTATGTCAGTAAATACCGAGTTTTTGTTTGTCATAATCGAAATTCACAAATAAAGTGGATTTTGTAATAAAAAAACGTGTCTTTTCCCAATGCCCCTATTAATGTGGGACACCACTTTTTTCACAAAATCTGTAAAAATAAACAAATGAATTGCCGTAAGCTCACATAAATGGGACAGAAGTCGTGAATAATAGATAGAAATACCTTGTAAAAATTAAGTTTTGTTTGCTTGTAGAAAAAAAAAGTTATGTCCGAAAAAGTAGGTGCCCCTATAAATTTGGGACACACTGTATATAGAGCTATATTATATTTCATAAATTATTCTAGTATTTTATTTGGCACTACATAGACTATCAAGTACATATAGAGTTCATTAAAATGATTGATGTTTAAAATTGGTTTTATTTAGTATTTTATTATTATTATATAATTAAGATAAAAATGTTTTAAAGATGCCTACAATAATTCACTTTGAAATCTATTGAAGGAGTTTGTATATGTACTGCATAATCGATGTTTGCAGTAGCGGATGTATGTAGACAAATATCTTTTATTTTTTTAATTAGTAGTTAATCTAAGAGTAATATAATTTTTTTCACTCTTTACAGATACGGCGTGCTGTTTTGTACAAATTCCTTTATTTCATTATTAACAATCTAAGTAGATATGTAACACTCCCATACCAATACTGACCATTCCTATTTCCATTAAAAATCATAGTCTACATTATCAAAACACTACTTTATTTACCTATTCTAATTTGTACTTAAAACATGAAGAAAACATCAGTTATACAAGAGTAACCTGCGTTATAGATCATCAACTGTTATCATCATTGCCAGGATTATACGAATACACATTACAAATGATTAAAATACATACATTAAAACATCTTATTCCTTTACATCTATAGTTCTGATTACATATTTCATTTTTTCGATCTAATTTATATATATTTGTTATAAAATAGAACTTAATGTCATGTTATATTATTTTCAGCTGTACCATCTTTAAAAATGACTACTACAATTGATCATGTCACATCTAGTATTTTGAATATAAATAATGAAGTTCAAAAACGTCAACAGAAATTATTAGTTCAAGAATTACTTAATGTTCCACAGCAATATATGTTTATCAAAGAAAATCCGGCGCCTGTTCCTATTACAAATAAAGAAAATTCTTTTGAAAATAAATATCATTCATTATTACTGAAATATAATCACCTAAAAGAACAGTTTAACGTCAATATTGGGGTTATGAAAAATTTAAAAGAAAAAGTTAAAGTTTTAGAAACAAGTACTAAAAGATGGAACATTTATAACAAAAGAACCTGTAGAAATTCTTGTAAAAGAAACAAGATCAGAAATAAATTCTTGTTTTAAATTGACAAATTTACATGTAGATTGTACGAGGGTGCAACGTCAAAATGTTTTATTAGCTGCACAACTTCTTTCCCATTCCACCGCGACGGCATTAAAAACATATCAACCAGGGTGTAATAAAAAATTGGCCATCGACACAGGAGAATTTATCGAACAAATTAACGCATGGTTTGATATTATGAATTCATACGGTGCAGGAGCAACTATTCCTTCAAAAAGACCTTTTGGAACAAATTTAATTGATCAAAATAAAAAATTGGATGACATTTATCAGTTGGTACTAACAATGCGTTGTAAAAATAAATTCTCGTTACAAATATTTCAGAAAGCCGTCCTTATTTCAATTTCTTCTTTAAAACAATTATACTAGGCCATGAAAAATAAATTCTCTGTAAGCTATATAATGACTCATAGATTAAATCAGGACTTACTTGAAATTTTTTTCTCTCAGATTAGAATGAGAGGAGGTTTAAATGATCACCCAAGTCCTATTAACGCTTTATACAGGCTAGTTCAATAGTGCGTCCGGCTTTCCTAGCGCACTTCCCATAGGAGATAGAAAAAAAAGTTTGGTACATAATATTATTGGTTTGAAAAGATCAACGTCGTAAAATTATTTTCAACAATACAGGGTGAAATTCATCACTTCAAAAAAAATTAGGTCGCTACGATTTTTTATAGTTGAGCCTGAATTTGGATTATTTTTCGGAAAAAAAATTCTAATTTGGCAACACTGTCACTAAATTAAAAAATGAACAGACGTTAATGTAGAGGTTAAGAAACGACATCGGAAGACATAAAACGTTACAGGGTATTCCATTCAAAAAAATCTTTGTTTTTGTTATAGCACAAAAATGGGACACCCTGTATTGTTGAAAATAATTTTTCGACGTTGATCTTTTCAAACCAATAATATTATGTACCAAACTTTTTTTCTATCTCCTATGGGAAGTGCGCTAGGAAAGCCGGACGCACTATTGAACTACTCTGTATAGAATAAGAATGATTATTTTAGGAAAAAATTCTGGTATTATCCACAGTAACGTCAATACTGTAGATATTTCTCAAGATAAGTTCATCACAGCAGAAATTGTATTAAAATCCAATCTTGATATAAACACCAACAATGATAATTACGATGAAATGGATTTGTCAGAAGAAAAAAGTGAATTGTCTCCAACTAATAATCTTCAAATTTCAGTCATCAGCGAATCTGATGGATTTGAATACATAGCTGGTTTTGTGGCAAAAAAACTAAAAAATAAATATGAGTATTTAGGAAATTACACGTATCAAAATAAAATATCAAAAATCCAAAGAGAGCATAACTATACGCTACCTTCTTGGTTACAAAGTCTTTCATTTGGAGGATTAACCGAGCCCAGTGAAGAATGGTTATCCCAAGCAAAATTACTGAATAATATATTTTTAGAATACCACAAAAACAAATTAAATAAAGGATCTGGCGTAACAAAAAAATTAATCAGTGCTATAATTCAAAAATACAATTTTCCTGAAGATACTTTTATATTGCAACGTACATTTATTAGAATTAAATATTTAAATAAAACAATGAAAACAGATAAATTAAATAGTTTAAAGAGAAAACGGACAATTGGCCAAGATCGAAAAACAAGCAAAAAATTTAAAAAAATTATTTCATAAGTATCATTGTAGCACACCTGAAACCCCCAAGTTCAGAAACATATTTTATTTTATTAATTTCATTTGTATATAAATTGTCTATATAATTAAAGCATTTCAAAAAATTCATCAAAATGTACTGGTTATAATGGAGAGAAAGTCCAAACTATCATTAAAAAACAAACTGTTATCACTCAAAGCGAACATAATTATTGATGATATTTACTTACTTACATTCATTATAATTTCATCCTAAAAATTGATGTTTAAAACAAATTCTATACCTTTTCAACTTTTCAAATTGAGACTAATCAATTTCAAATTGGGAATAATCAATTTCAAATTGAGACTAAACAATTTCATATTGGGAATAATCAATTTCAAATTGAGACTAAACAATTTCATATTGGGAATAATCAATTTCAAATTGAGACTAAACAGTTTCAAATTGGGAATAATTAATTTCAAAGTGAAGTTGATTGTTCCCAATTTGAAAATGTTTAGTCTCAATTTGAAATTGATTATTCCCAATATGAAATTGTTTAGTCTCAATTTGAAATTGATTATTCCCAATTTGAAATTGATTAGTCTCAATTTGAAGTTGAAAAGGTATAGTTTAAAAAACTAAGAACACGCCTATCATTGAGATAAGTCAAACGAGTCCAAACTCGAAGGGCTTGAGGTGTCCCTTTAAGCATCTATCATCATACAATATTGATGGTACCATATTATTGTATTGTCACCATAATTGCATAAGTTTGCAATGTTTCAATTCGATACGAAAATTAAAAGAGGGCGAAAATTGATTTGTAAGATTTTCTTACAATGTTACAGGTCAAGCTAATAAAAGTGAGTTAATATGGTCGCTTTATACATACATAATAAGCTGTCTTGAAGATGCCTACAGAACTAATAAACATATCGAAATAAATACCGCAGTATTTAAGGGCCAATCTAAAAGTATGTGTGTAGATATTTGAATTATTTACATACTATTGTTATTAATATTGTAATAAAAAATCAAATTATTTTTTTAGGTAAATTGCAATTTTCAATTATCATCAGTTTGGTTTGTAAAAGATCTGTGTTCACTATATGTACATATACGAGTAGAGGTGTAACAAATATGAAGGTCAACATAAATTGAAAAATATTAATATGTACCTACTTCAAAAAAAAATTATTTTAAAATTTGATAAATGTACTTTAATGTATTTTTAGGAAAAAAAAATACGACAGATATGTGTTACAAAAATGGTGTGCTTGTTACCTAATCTATAACTTCCACGCGCTGAACAAACACTCAATACATAACATCTTTAAATTTTTATTGTAGCATTCCCTAAAATAATGGTTTCAAATCAAAAGTATTATGTTGACATACCTGTCTGACGATAATTATGTGATAATTTTCACTTTTGTGATATCTCCTATCTTATATATCTCTTTAACAATTTTCAAAACACACAAACATTTTCAGACGTACAAAATTATAAACAGGTGACGCAAGGTGACGCTTCATTCAAGTTTCAAACCAATTATATATTTAAAAAAATGGTTTAAAACTTGAATTTTTAAACTTTTTAAAATCAAGTTAGATCAAAGGCATCGTTTAAAAAAATTAAAGAACAAATGAAATTTAATAAAACATTTCATTGATATAAAAAATGGAAAAAGTCACAATAGAAAAAGTCGAGGACGAAAAAATGCCAGATATGTAAGTTTTAATAATTTAATTTAATTTATTTATATAGTTTATTAATGATACAATGTTTATTTAAAAAAAAATATTTTTCAGAAACGAAATAGAAAATAAATCTACAAATGAAAAATCCGAAAAAAAAAAATTAAGTAAGCAGTTTTTTGTAAATTTTTTTTGTAAGTAGTTTTGTAATATTTGTATTTTCTTGTTTCAGAGAGAATGAACATGAACCAGAAAAACAAACAAATAAAAATAAAAATAAAAACTATTGGATAAAATTTAAAGGTGGTGCCGGGCCACACCGCGGTAGTAAACGTGGTCGCGGTGGCGCATACCGCGGTTCCCGCGGTTTTTATAAACGTGGTCGCGGTGGTGCACACCGCACCACAAATAAAGGTGCTCCGGGACCATCAGTTATTAATATTTACATGTCATAGAGTATGTAATTTATATTAATTAATATATATTTGTTGTTTTATATTTGAAAACGTGTTTTATTTTATATTAGATAAATTTATGAATTTCAAAAAGTTTACAAATTTTAAACAGTGTATAAGATATGTCTTGAATAATTTATTTCATTTACAAAAATTATAGGTACTAACTGAAATATATAAAGTATTTTGTTTATAAATATACCTAGCTGGCAATTATAGGTAGGTACATATCGTTCTTACATTTTGTTCTATGAATCGAAAGCTTGCGTTTATAAATATTCTTAATATATAATTTATGACGTTTAGACAAACAAGTTGTTTTTATTTATTATATTATACATATACTAAAATAAATATGAAAATTGATTAGTTAAATTTTTATTTAATATAGTCATGAAATTTTTTATCTGTCATTAATTATTCTTTTAGAGAAACTTAAAATTTAAATATCCAATAAATATAATATATTTTATGTATTTGTTAATGTGGTATTCACACAATAAACTCCTTTAATATTTCTTCAATAACATTATTGATTAATAAATAATTAAAATAGTTTTACAAACAAATGATGACATTTTTATTAAAAAAGTTATAATACTGTGATATACCGAAAAATAAATATTTTGAGTTGCCATTCTATATAATTGCTGGCGATGCAGTAGAGCATCGATTATTCAAAACAATATGGGACTGGCGGGGGGTGTTCGGTTAACTGATATTTCGGATAACTGATCAATTAGGAAAAAAAAAATTATCAGTGCCATAAGAGCAATATGAAACAAAGAAAAAGTGATATTAAACACAAAACTGTATATATTTTGTATCACACATCTTACAAATAACTTTACATAAAGCAATAAATTAAAGTGGGCCTTCAGTTTAGGAAAAGAAATCCAAAATTTTCTTTAGTTCAGAGCTGTCACTCGCTTTTACATTTTACATTGCGTGCAAAGAATTTGTCGACTGGGACGCTTTCGGTTAACCAATGTTTTAGTTGATCGGTATTCGGATAATCGATGCTCTACTGTATAACCATAATGTGTATTTTCGAATGATATGATTTGTAAAATTTAAAATTATTTCATTATGAAAACAATAATAAGAGGTTATGTAAAAACATTATTAATATTTTTAATATATAACGAAGTGCCCTGACTGATAATCATTTTTTTGACCATTTCCACTCATCGGAGAACCTTGACATTTGGTATATACATTCCTTGGGGGTAAAAAATAACAACTAGTGGGCCTTTTTTGAATAAGTTTGTAAATAGGGTAACAAGGGGCCCCCAAATTTTCAAAAAAAAAGTTACAATTTTTTTATTATTTTTTTTATATTCCTTGGGCGATATAATGTAAGGTTCAAATTTCAGATTTAAAAAAAATGAAAAAAAAGGAAAAAAAAAGTTTTGATGTAAAAAAGTATCAAAACGAAAACCGATATTAGATTTTTTTAATTTTTTTCAAATACTTTGGTTAATTGACAACCATGAACCCGTGTCTGATTTTTGAAAAAGATATGTTAAAGAGGAGAAAATAAACAAAATACGTTTACATATAATGCGCTTTAAGCATTTACTAAATTAATTGCAAATGTCGTAACTATGGATACATTATATTTTATTTATTATTTTTAAATGTCAGTGGCCATTTAAAATTTTGAAGTAAATGTGTTTTATATGAAGAATAAAATATGACAAAAAAGAAATATAAAGAACATAACGAATGAAAAATATGCACAACTCTAAAGTAATAAATAATTAAAATTTTTGTACATAAATTTGTCAAAAAAATTGGAGACAAACAATCACAGCATTCGAATGACTAATATTCGGCATAACATAGGTAATACATTAAAATTTAAAACTTAAAGTTATTGATATATCAATATTTTTACCTACATAGGTATTTTATTGTATTAATTGTATAAATATTAGAAGAATTTATTTAATTAATAATTAACATTGTCGTAATTTTAAATGATATTTTGTTTGATTGTTGTATGAATTTGTACATCTGTCTCTGTGATCTGAACATCGTGCATCTAAAAGTGACAAAGTTAATTCAATTTACAACTATATTTGATTTAAAAAAGGTTCATCAATTTTAATACAAAATGTAGGTAGGTATATAATATTAATAAATCCATACTAATATTATAAATGCGAAAGTGTGTTTGTCTGTCTCTCTGTCTGTCTGTTACCTTTTCACGGCTAAACCGCTGAACCGATCTTAATGAAATTTGGCAGTAAGATAGCTTGCATCCCGAGGATGGACATAGGCACTTCGTATCTCGAAAATGCAACCCCTAGGAAATTGCAAGGGGGTGGAACATTTTTGATTTTTCTTAGTAATTAATATTTTACCCCCCGTTACATATGAAGGGTTGTGATTGGTTTTATTCGATCCGGCGGGAAAAATACCACGGGGATGGAGGTTTCAGGGGGAAAACAACCCTCAATCTCGCATAGGAACCAAGATATTTACGATTTTGTATAATGGAAGAAAACTAAAAATAAGAAAAATTTAATATTTCACCCCCTGTCTCATATGAAGGGTTGTAATTGGTTACATTCGATCTGGCGAGAAAAATACTACGGCAGAGGGGTTATTAGAGGGACAAAACAACCCCTTATCTTACATAGAAGTCAAGACTTATAATATAAATGCAAAAGTGTATCTCTCAGTCTGTCTATTTTTTACCTGTTCACGGCTAAACCGTTTTACGATCTTGATGAAATTTGGCAGTGAGATATCTTGCATCCCGAGGAAGAACATAGGCTACTTCGTATCCCGAAAATTCAACCCTTAAGGGATTGCAAAAGGGTTGAAAAATTTGTATGGGAATTTTTTTTTAGTAATAAATATTTCACCCCTTGTTACATATGAAGGGTAGTAATTAGTTTTATTAGATCCGGCGGGAAAAATACCACAGGGGTCGGGTATTTATACATGGGGTATATAGAAGAAAAAAAAACCTATCTCGCATAGCAGTCGAGATATTTGCGATTTTGCATAATGAATGAAAACTAAAATATAGAAAAAATTTATATTTCACACTCTTACATATGAGTGGTTGTATGTAATTAGCGTCACTCGATCCGGCGGAAAAAATATCATTAAGATGGGGGTTACAAAATTTACGCGAGCGAAGCCGCGGGTAGCAGCTAGTTTTTAATATAAAGTATTACTCGTACAGTATTATGTGACCATTTGTTAATTAGACATGCGGACCTTAATTATTAATTAATAAATTAATTTTGTTAATAACATGGAAGGAACACATAGAACACATTAGCAAAAAATCAATGAACATAATGAGAGCAACTACCAATAAGTGGTGGGGAGCTGACCCACAAATTGCCCTTCTAATATATAGATCATTAATAAGATCAAGAATGGATTACGGATGTTTTCTATATCATAATGCACCAAAATCGACAACAAGCAAGCTAGATAAAATACAATTCAAGGCAATACGAATAGCCTTAGCAGCAATCAAAAGCACACCTGTGAACGCACTGTTAGCTGAAGCCAGAGAGATGCCGCTACACATTAGAAGATCAATGTTAGCCAGGAGATTCATCCTTAATATATATAAAGCTCAACGTCTCTCTGTCTGTCTGTCTGTCTGTCTGTCTGTCCGTTAGTTGCCTTATCACTCGAGAACCACTTATCCGATTTACGAGTTTTTTTTTTTAATTCATAGGTACGTTCTCTGGCCAGGTTATAGGCTATATTTTTTTACGTTAGGTAACATAACAACAAAGCAGTGACGATAATAGTAAATCAAGTCGGAAAAAATTTTGCCGTCGGCGCGCTGTTTTGTAATACGCTGCCTAAACCGTTCAATATAGAACAAAATAATGTATTAAAGAATTGTGTAGAATCAAAAGTTCTACAATTAAGTCAGCGACACGATATGTCTAACTTTTATATTTAAGCCACAATGACTGCTTTTATGTTACAAAAAAAACATAAAATATTTGGGTTTTGTTTACATGGACTTATGACCTGCAAAACATTAATCCTTATCGAAATAAATGATTTCATCGTCATAAGTACTTAATGTAGATATAGTTTGCCATTTACAGCATCCAATTTGGTCGTATAGTTTAGAAAATATCTTAAAATATATTTATAAAGGTAACATTTTAAATGTATGGTGTCGTGCCGCATCGAAGCGATGTACATCAGACTGGATTCGCTTACGTTCGGTAGATATTCGGAGTCCCTCGGCTGACGTTTGAGTTAATTTTGTTTTCAATAATTAACATTTAAATTTAAACAGAACACAAATTATTTGTACTTTTTTCTTCTGATTCGTTTTTGTTAGGTAATTTAGGTATTGATAAATTATTATTACAATAATAACTAATCGTGTTTGTACTTAATTATTTAAACTATATTTTTCAAAAATCCTAAACAATAATTCCGTAGTCTACGCGAGCGAAGCCGCGTGGGCCCAGCTAGTTTTAAATAAAAGTGCGATAATCACACATCCTATCAATGAACAACTGGAAAAACTCACAACACTGATAAACACAAAAAAATACTGGGATAAAAAACCAACACCGATCCTAGTTGAAAGCTTACATTTCACGAAACAATTTCAAATATATAGAACAGTAAACTCAATACGTTACGACTACCATCCAGCGCTACACAAAACAGAAATGGAAATACATTTAGACATATTCCATGAAGCAAGTGAAGATGCGACAATATTTGAACACATCATACATGAACGATGGCCAGAAGGAGTCCAAGTGTATACAGACGGCTCCAAATCGAAAACAGAAGAATATGTAGGGGCGGCATACTTCTCACCGGCAGACAAAAAAGCGATACTTATGAAATTAAACAAAAATATGACGATTTATACAGCAGAAGCAGTAGCCATAAGAACAGCGCTTCAAGACTACCTGTACTCGACACATAAACAAATAATAATCATCACGGATTCAAGAAGCGTACTTCTAACACTGCAAAATAAAAAAACGATTAACAACTACATCATAATGGATATTATCAACATTACCAGATCCTACGAAGAAAACAATAAACAAATCAAGTTCATATGGGGAAAAAGTCATTGCAACATCCAAGGAAACGAAACAGCTGACAGATTAGCAAATGAAGCAAAGAACAAAACTGAAATAGAAAATATACTCCTGCCACATACAGACGTGAGAGCAAATATAAAGGAACAATCATATTCAACATGGCAAGAAGAGTACTCAATCTCTTCCAGAATCAAAGGAAGATTTTATGGGGAAATTCAACCAATAATACCCAAAAAACGTGGTTTGTAGGGCAGCAAACAATAAAATCAAGAAACAACATTTCAACCATTACAAGATTAAGATTCAACCACCTGAATACACCACAACACCTACACCGCATGGGAATAATACCTACTCCATTCTGTCAATGTGATCAAAAATCAATGTGTAATGCCGAACACCTAATCATAAAATGTACCAGGTACAAAAACGAAAGAAAAGAATTAAAAAAAGAAAAAATAAATACGGAAGAATACAAGGAAATATTAAAAAACAAAGCAAGCTATAATCACATTATCAACTTTTTGAATAAATGTAACTTAAAATTATAGAAATGAGTATATAAGATAAATGTCAACCCTTCCCTAGTAGCTCCCAACCTACACATCCCCTGTGCCCGGCCATCATGTACGTGTCAACCTGCGATGATCGGCCCATCAGCACATTCCCTTTCCATCTTGTATCCCTGTTAATTCACTAAACACGAAAACATAATATAAAACACCACTGAGCTGTTGGAAAAGGAACTATCCAGCCGACAACAATCTGCAATCATCATCATCAATTTTGTTAAATATACACATGTTTACTCACAATTTATTATATACCTAATATATTTTTTAAAGTTTTTAATTTATTGTCACAAAACAGATACATATTGCGCTCATCGACAAATACAATTTAAAATTACATGTAATAAGAGTCATTTGGTATTTGGAAATTACTTGCACGATAGTATATTGGGCGTCATTATTTGAATGATTTTCATATTAAAAGTACATCCTTAATATATATAAAGCTCAACGTCTCTCTGTCTGTCTGTCTGTCTGTCCGTTAGTTACCTTATCACTCGAGAACCACTTATCCGATTTACGAGTTTTTTTTTTAATTCATAGGTACGTTCTCTGGCCAGGTTATAGGCTATATTTTTTTACGTTAGGTAACATAACAACAAAGCAGTGACGATAATAGTAAATCAAGTCGGAAAAAATTTTGCCGTCGGCGCGCTGTTTTGTAATACGCTGCCTAAACCGTTCAATATAGAACAAAATAATGTAATAAAGAATTGTGTAGAATCAAAAGTTCTTCAATTAAGTCCGCGACACCATATGTCTAACTTTTATATTTTAGCCACAATGACTGCTTTTATGTTACAAAGAAAACATAAAATATTTGGGTTTTGTTTACATGGACTTATGACCTGCAAAACATTAATCCATATCGAAATAAATGATTTCATCGTCATAAGTACTTAATGTAGATATAGTTTGCCATTTACAGCATCCAATTTGGTCGTATAGTTTAGAAAATATCTTAAAATATATTTATAAAGATAATATCTTAAATGTATGGTGTCGTGCCGCATCGAAGCAAGTACATCAGACTGGATTCGCGTACGCTCGGTTGTTATTCGGAGTCCCTCGGCTGATCGTTTGTGTTTATTTTGTTTTCAATAATTAACATTTAAATTTAAACAGAACACAAATTATTTGTACTTTTTTCTTCTGATTCGTTTTTGTTAGGTAATTTAGGTATTGATAAATTATTATTACAATAATAACTAATCGTGTTTGTACTTAATTATTTAAACTATATTTTTCAAAAATCCTAAACAATAATTCCGTAGTCTACGCGAGCGAAGCCGCGTGGGCCCAGCTAGTCGATATATAAGATTGTTCAGAAAGTTTATCTAAAAAATTACTCGAATGCTGTCCACATAATGTCACAATAGAAGTCGTTCCAAGGCAGTTTGATTCCAGCCAAATTTCTTCATAAAGTTGCTGAATAAAATGATGAATCCATTTGCTTGCATTTTAAATAATCTTGTTAACATAACATAATTTAAAAACATTGCGTAGATTGTAGGTACATTTACTTTCTCAACAAAATTTAATTTCTGTATATACCTACCTATGTTTTCTCAATTACTGATAAAAACCAAATTCAATATTACAATCGGTTTGATGAAATGTCATCCGATATCTTCTGTTTCTATTTCAAATTAATAAATTACACAAACCTGTCCTACAGCTATACTTATTGTTAGTATAGAATTATTATTTTCAGTTTTTCTTTAATATAAAACATATAAATCTAAAAAAAAGCAAAAAATAAAATGTTATATTTTATATTACATTTAACAATTTTTAATAAATGTATAATTAAAAAATCAAATCAACGATAATTATCAAATTAAATCAAATCTGACGATAATTATGTGATAATTTTTACATTTTGAGATATCTCCTATGTTAACGCCGATACCTTTTAGATTGAATTTTGAACTTGGCGCGTTACGCGATACCATGGAGAGATAACGCTAACGTGCATTTGCAAACACGGCAGAAACGTTGAGTCAGTATCTGACGAGTATCTCAGCCGGGTCTAACCTGGACCGGTGGGATATATTGTCGCACATTTGAATACCAAATTTTATTACCTAAAATAAATTACCAAAATATGTGAGTGAAAGTAACCGGTATTTTAAAGTTAAAAAAGTGTCATATCAAAAGGAGTACGACAGTGGTGTGCACAAGAAAAATCATCTGGCAGTCCGATATAGGAGGTAAAACCCGCTACGTTCCTTGTCCTTTAAAACCTTCCTTTTACAGGGATCGTGGCTGGGCAAACCCCGCCAGAGCAGACAAAAGAGTGAGTCTTTTTTTGTGTACTTTAATATCCATGTCGTTTCTCTAACCAGTACCTAAATTATACAGTCCACTAATTGTACCACGAAGCCCAGAAGGGCGCCAACATCCTATCTTATATATCTCTTTAACAATTTTCAAATCAGACAAACATTTTCAGACATACAAAATTATAAACAGGTGACGCTTCATTCAAGTTTCAAACCAATTATATATTTAAAAAATGGTTTAAAACTTGAATTTTTAAACTTTTTAAAATCAAGTTAGATCAAAGGCATCGTTTAAAAAAATTAAAGAACAAATGAAATTTATTAAAACATTTCATTAATAAAAAATGGAAAACCAAGTAGACGTGCTTGTGGTCGCTTCCACTTCTGATCAGAAGATGACTGACGTGTAAGTTTTAATAATTTTATCTTTATTAATGATACAATGTTTATTTAAAAAAATATATTTTTCAGAAATGAAGAAAAAACAGAAAATATGAAGTAAGTATTTTTTTTGTAAATTTTTTTATACGTAGTTTGTAATATTTGTATTTTCTTGTTTCAGAGAGAAAGAACCAGAAGTTACAATATCCAACAAAAAAATAGAAATAAAATGTATTGGCAAAATTTTAAGAATGGTGGTGCCGGACCATCAAAAAAAGGGGGCCGCGGTGCTAATCGCGGCTCTAAAAGTAAAGGTGGTCAGGCACCACCATCAGTAATAAATATATATATGAATTAAAAAACGTGTTTTATTTTATATTATTAAATAAATTTATGAATTTCAAAAGGTTTGAAAATTTTAAACAGTCTTTATAGATATGTCTTGAATAATTTATATCACTTACACAAATTATACTAAATGAAATGTATAAAGTATTTTTCTTTATAAATATACCTAGCTGGCAATTATAAATTATAGATAGGTATCTATATTATTATATTATACCGGGTGGACCATTTTAACCTTTAATGGAAAATAACTCGACCGGTAAACGAAATAATAAAAAAAGTTTTATAAAAAAGTTGTTGAGCAAGAAGGGGGACGTACGACCATGACCTTGAATTTGACCTTGAACTTGACCGTAGAGGTTATTGAAGGCCAACTATAATTTTTCAAATGGAAATGCCTATTTTCGACCCCGGATTCGGAAAGAACGGGAAATTCTACAATAGGATATGTAGATTGATAAGTTCAAATATCATGTTTTGAGGTCATTTCAAGGTCAAAAGGAACTTGTACGTGTATTAATGCGAAAATCGTATCTGTACACGGGTATCTCTTAACGTTGGCGTTGGAAACAGAATAAAGTGTTATTTTGATAGGAAAACAATTGAATTTTCCATGGGGGCGTGATAAAACTAAAAGGGGCGCGCGAGGATATCGAGAAAAAATATTATTAAAAAATTTATTTAATTTACTGAAAGAAAAGCAATAAAATACATTGATACAATCCTATTTATAAGTGTATTTTATTTTTGTTATGTCAGAACGTTTTTTTAGCTTTTCTTTCGGTAAATTAAAGAAATTTTTTAGTAATATTTTTTCTCGATATGCTCGCGCCCCCCTTTTAGTTTTATCACGCCCCGATGGAAAATTTAATTATTTTCCTATCAAAATTACACTTTATTCTGTTTCTAACGCCAACGTTTAGAGATACCCGTGTACAGATACGATTTTTGCATGAATACACGTACAAGTTGACCTTGAAATGACCTCAAAACATGACATTTGAACTTATCAATCTACATATTCTATTGTAAAATTTCCCGTTCTTTCCGAATCCGGGGTCGAAAATATGTATTTCCATTTGAAAAATTATAGTTGGTCTTCAAATAACCCCTACGGTCAAATTCAAGGTCATGGTCGTACGCCCCCTTCTTGTCCAACAACTTTTGTATAAAACTTTCTTTATTATTTCGCTTACCGGTCGAGTTATTTTCCATTAAAGGTTAAAATGGTCCACCCGGTATATACTAAAAACAAATATGAAAATTTAGTTAAATGTATAGTCTTGAAATTTTTTATCTGTCATTAATTATTTTTTTAGATTAACATTTTTGATTAATAAATAATAAAAATAGTTTGACAGTCATATGAAATTTTTATTAAAAAATATGACTATAATATTGAATTTATCAAAGGAGATAAAAATGGTAAAAAAATGCGGATTGTTTATCTAGGTTACCATTACCTTTGTCGGAAACTAACGGAAACGCACATTGTGAAAGCGATATAGTGACTTACTCATATCTAAATTTTATACGGGAAGATATTAAAATTATTCAATATAATGATATTAGTAAAGAGACTAATAAAGACAAAAATTTGAAAAAGGTACTTAAATATATCGAATTTGGAAATTGGCCTAATAATAACAAAGATTTAGATGATCAATTAAAAGTATATTATAATAAAAGAAACGAATTATCAGTGGAAGAAGGTTGTCTCATGTGAGGTTATCGTGTTGTGATTCCTTCTAGTCTAAGAGACCTGTTATTGAAGGAATTACATAGCGAGCACCAGGGTATTTTTAAAATGAAGGCAATCGCAAATGGATAAAGAGATAGAATTAATGGCACAGGCTTGTTATACCGAGTGGACCATTTTAACCTTTAATGGGAAATAATTCGACCGGTAAGTGAAATAATAAAAAAAGTTGTATTTAAAAGTTGTTGGGCAAGGAGAGGGACGTACGACCATGACCTTGAATTTGACCTTGATCTTGACCGTAGGGGTTATTTGAAAGCCAAATAACATTTTTCAAATGGAAACGTCTATTTTCGATCCCGGATTCGGATTTAACGGGAAATTCTACAATAGGATATGTAGATTGGATAAGGACAAATGTCATATTTTGAGGTCATTTCAAGGTCAAAAGTAACTAATTGTATTCATGCGAAAATCGTATCTGTATACGGGGATTTCTAAACGTTGGCGTTGGAAACAGAATAAAGTGTAATTTTGATAGGAAAACAATTGAATTTTCCAGGGGGCCGTGATAAAACTAAATGGGGCGCGCGAGCATATCGACAAAAATGAGAAAAAATATTATTAAACAAATTATTTAATTTACTGAAAGAAAAGCAATAAAATACATTAATACAATCCTATTTATAAGTGTATTTTATTTTTTGTTATTTCAGAATGTTTTTTATTGCTTTTCTTTCAGTAAATTAAATAATTTTTTTAATAATATTTTTTCTCATTTTTTTCGATATACTCGCGCCCTCCATTTAGTTTTATCACGCCCCCCTAGAAAAATTACTTGTTTTCCTATCAAAATTACACTTTATTATGTTTCCAACGCCAACGTTTAGAAATCCCCGTATACAGATATGATTTCGCATGAATACACGTATAAGTCCCTTTTGACCTTGAAATGACCTCAAAACATGACATTTGACCTTATCAATCTACATATCTTATTGTAGAATTTCCCGTTCTTTCTGAATCCGGAGTCGAAAATAGGCATTTCCATTTGAAAAATTTTATTTGGCCTTCAAATAACCCCTACGATCAAAGTCAAGGTTAAATTCAAAGTCATGGTTGTACGTCCCCCTCCTTGCCCAACAACTTTTGCACAAAACTTTTTTTATTATTTCGCTTACCGGTCGAGTTATTTTCCATTAAAAGTTAAAATGGTCCACCCGGTATATATGCACACTGCACAATTCATAAACGAACCTCCAAAATCAGTTTGGCATAGTTGGCCGTGGCCATCAGGTCCAGCCCATCGTTTGCATATGGATTTTGCGGGCCCTTTTAAAAATTATGTTTTTAATTATCATTGATGCCTATTCTAAGTGGGTTTATGTTAAAAACTTACAAAATATCACTTCAAAAACAACAATAGGGGTTTTAAGAGAATATTTTGGCACATGGGGATTACCATTTTGCGTGGTAACGGATAACAGAACATCTTTTTGTTAAATAACGGGATTAAACATATTAAAACAGCACCCTATCATCCATCGTCTAATGGTGTAGCAGAAAATGCTGTAAAAAGTTTTAAAAATTTTATTAAGAAAAATCAATCTGTTTCGACAGACAGATATTTTAATTGCAAGATACATGTTATCTTACAATAGTACTGTTCATTGCTCAACAGGAGTTTCTCCTGCGGAATTACATTTAAAAAGGAAATTGCTAACACGTTGGGACCAAATAAGACCGACGCATATAGCTAAAAATAAAGTAGAAAAGTACAGTCAAAACAAAAAGATAATAGGAAAATTTTTTTTGAAGAGGGAGAAGTGGTAACAGTTAGAAATTTTGGATTAGGAAATAAGTGGGTTGTAGCAAAAGTCATGAAAAGATTACAGTTACGTATTCGCTCAAAGTCAATAATGATAATATAATAAAAAGGCATTGCGATTAAATAGTAGCTAATTTGAGTAAAACAAACAGTAAAAATGTAAATGACAATTTTGAGGCAAATGTAAATGTTAAAAATGTACTGGACAATTTTGAGGTAAATGTAAATGTTGAACCAAATGTTCAAATTGAGGAATTGCCAGAGTCAAATGTGAGTATGGAAAGAGTACAGCCGGAAGATAGAGAAGGGGAAAGAGATTATTTCGGAGTCGAGTATTACGAATGAGCTAAGTACTACAGAACATGTTGAATCTGACTTGGTATTGCGTAGATGTTGATAAAAGTGTAATACTATATTATCTATGTTATGTTTATGTTAAGATTGATTGATTCAGTTGGTAGTACTGAAGTTACTAGTGAAAGAAACAAGTGATTGTGAAGTGTTTCATTAAGTTCCGTAGTAACTAGAGTGTCATTAATGTCATCAGTAGATCACAATGGACTCGGAAAAAGCCAATCCGTTTAGATCTTTAATTTTTAGTTAATGTAAAATGTTAAGGATTGAATTTTGTATATGATTTATTTTTAAGGATTGAATTTTGTATATGATTTATTTTTAAGAGGGAGATGTTGTAATGAATGTATTAATTGATGGTCAACACATCTTCCATATATGGTTGTTAAGGTAAAGCACGCCTGTATCTATGACGAGACAGTACGTGAGTAGAAGTGTAAGCGTGCACATCTAGACATGTATTAACCATGTTAAGGTAGTTCTCGTGCTACAGTACCAACAAAAAGTTACGCTCATAATACCATAGTAAAATATCGAAAATAATTGCGTTGCTACAGAGAATTTTTGATCAAGTCTATATCCAAAGCCGTCTATACAGATTATTATAAACACAATCATACTATGAATATATTTTCAATATTTTATGACTAAACGCTTCGACAGATTTTGATAAAAAAAAACTACCAAACAGTAAAGGGTTATTATTATGATATGTGATAAAAAATTCAAAATGATTGACCGTTTTGTTTTTGAAATATAATTAAATTTCAAATATGAAACGGTCCATCATTTTGTTTTTGAAATACAAGGTCAATCATTTGGAATTTTTTATCACATATCAGAATAATAAATCTTTATTGTTTGATAGTTTTTTATCAAAATCTATCGAAGTTTTAGTCATGAAAATGGACATAATACGAACTTGATATAGCGGATACGTACAAAAGTGGCAAACTTTGATGACAATTATCTCGAGTTTAAAACGGTCGATCTCTTTAAAATTCTTTTTATGCCCTGATTTTTTTTTTAATTCTATCGAAATGACGTTTGCACGAGAACTACCTTAATAAAGGAAAATAGAATAAATATCCATGTGTTTTTATTCAGTACAATATTGCATTTACATTATTCTACACGAGTACATAAATATTTGTGAACAAAAATCACATTTGACTGTTTATTGAACATTTCTGCAAACGTGTCTTTAATGGTATATAGAAATTAATCCATTGACATCTCCGCTTAATTACGATTTAAAGGTTAGAAAAGTTTCAGATTATATTGTATTTACGTTATTCTATACAGGTACACAAATATTTGTGAATTTATTGAACATTTTTGCAAACGTGTCTTTAATGGTATATAGAAATTAATCCATTGACATCTCCGCTTAATTACGATTTAAAGGTTAGAAAAGTTTCAGATTATATTGTATTTACGTTATTCTATACAGGTACACAAATATTTGTGAATTTATTGAACATTTTTGCAAACGTGTCTTTAATGGTATATTGAAATTAATCCATTGACATCTCCATTTAATTACGATTTAAAGGTTAGAAAAGTTTCAGATTATATTGTATTTACATTATTCTACACGGGTACACAAATATTTGTGAAAAAATCACCGCTGAATAAAACAAATAATTACATTTGACAACATCGCATTCGTACCAATTTAATTTAGAACAATCATATTTGTGAACACAGACATGTACACGTGTATTCAATTTGTTAACGTAAAACACATAACAGTAATACGAGTATACTCAAATATAGTGTTCAGTTAGTTTTTGAAGAGAAAAATGTTTCATTGGAAAGGAAAAATTGTTAAAGAAACGGTATATAATCAACGACGAGCGAACTCTTTACGAAAGAAAAGAATATAGAGGAAGTGCTTGTTACTTCATTAACACCCGAGGAGACCGAGCAACACGTTAAAGATATTATAACTTCACCGGTTACTCCATATTCAGCCGCCGAAGAGACTAATGGTGGATTGCATAAAGAAAAAAATAACGGAGCATTAGTTAATTGCTCGATTAACTAATCCTGGTAAACGTGTTGTGACACGTTGCACAAACGAAAATATGAGACCGATTAACTAATTGCCACAGAATTATATTATAACTCACAAGATCGACAAGATTTCAATGTAAATAGTTTGCAAGTGGTTTACAACCAAGATGAGTATAAAGTCTATTAAATAATTGTAAATCATGTGAAAAATAATTTTATCAAGACAAAAAAATTCTAAAAAAAAGCCTCTGGATTTCACAATTAAAAATGCTCTCGCCGCGCGTCGCGCGCCATTAAAAACCGCTCAGTAAATTGTAAAAATGTCTGTCCCCGCTTGATATGGGTATCAAACTGTAGGTATATACAATTGTAATAACATACAAAATAAATAAATATTCCAAAAAAATAGTCCTTTCAATTGTCAAATACGTTTCAAATTTTTATGAATCTAATTAAATTAAAAAATAATGTAATAATATTATAATGTTAAATGTAAACAATTCTTTTTTTATAATTTATACGCGCGGCGAGAACATTTTATAAGTGTGGAATCCAGAAGCATTTTTTTAGAATTTTTTTGTCTTGATAAAATTATTTTTCACGTGATTTACAATTATTTAAGCCATGTCAGATCAAGGTTATTAAGACTTTAAATCGATTTAAACATTAAATCTGACATATTTGACAATTATCGGATTCATACAATTTGATCATGTAGCGCTTAGCCTCTTCCTCCTCATCGATAGTTATCTCCTCTATCGGCGGGATGTGTCGTTAATGGTATATTGAAATTATCCATTGACATCTTCGCTTAGTTACGATTTAAAGGTTAGAAAAGTTTCAGATTATATTGTATTTACGTTATTCTACACGGGTACTCATATATTTGTGAAAAAAAATCACCTTTGACTGTTTATTGAACATTTTTACAAACGTGTCTTTAATGGTATATTGAAATTAATCCATTGACATCTCCGCTTAATTACGATTTAAAGGTTAGAAAAGTTTCAGATTATATTGTATTTACGTTATTCTACACGGGTACACAAATATTTGTGAAAAAAAATCACCTTTGACTGTTTATTGCGTTGAGTATAAAAACATTTTAGGTTGGTACTCCTATATGATATACATGTATTTCTCTCTGTTTCTATGGTCTGTGTAATTGATGACAAGATGGCTGACTAATCTCTACGTGTGTTAAATTGATACAAGTTAAATATAATAACATATTATCATATTTCGGTCTTTCATTCTCATTTCATCACGTCACCCTCAACATGGTAGCAGGCGCATGGTTAGAGTGTTTGTGAGCGAAATAAGACTTTTGTTCGTTTTTGGTAGAAGTTTTTTTTTTTTATATACAGGGTGGGGAATTTAAAGTGTTACAGTTGATTATCTCAGAACCATCGCATATTTGAAAAAAATGTTTCAACCAAAAAATGTTTGGTTGTAAGGGGGTAATCGAATAGTAATAATTATTTGCTATTTTAACGTGGCTTTCAAGGATATTTGAAGGTCAACATCATTTTTTTAAATAGGAACCTATAGTTTTTATTTAGTAATCTTATTCTACGTGAAAAAATACGAATCTTTAATTGAAAACTTTTTTTTGAACAACCCAAGCTTTCCAAGGTATCTAACAAAATAATTCGAGATTTTGAATTTTCAAGAATTTTTTACTCAGAAACCATAAATTTTAGAAAAAAAGTACAAGATACAAAAAATGTTTGGTTGTAACACTTTAAATCCCCCATCCTGTATATATTTTTATCTTCTAGCTCCTTTTGAACTTTTTAGACAGCTTTTATACTTTATTGTCATTTTTATTTTTATTATTATTATTATTTTTTCTCCTTTTTAATGTTTGGTTTTAATTACATTATTATATTTTATTTTAATTTTTTATTTTGTTTATATATTATTATTTTTATTATTATTTTTTTCTTTGTATTATTTTTTGTTAATATATTTGGTTGAGTGGATAGCGACCCTCTATGTTAGACCTACTTTATACATATAGCACGTGGATACTAAGAAGGATGAGGAATCGCTTCGGGCCAATCAAAGCATTTTAGGTTGAAACAAACATGACGACCATGGTTCATGGGTTTTTTTATGAGGAGTCAAACATTAGGAACAATCTAGCTGCCTATTCTACTTACGAGGTGGAACTCTTTTGACCATACATTTTATTTAAATTAATATATTATTATTTTTTAAATATTTTATTAGGACTTTTATGTTTTTATTAATATGAAAAATGGTGTTCACATTTATGGGTTGAGGAGTACCATTTTTTATGAACGTTTTCAGCATTTCGGTTCTGTCTATGTCGTATTTTGGACATTTGAAAATGATGTGATTGATGTCTCCTATATCTTCATTGTTACAATCACATAGAGGAGAATTTCTACACCCGATTCGGAACAAATGAGAAGGTACACAGGGGTGATTGAATTTTATTCGGCAGATGGTGTTGATCCATTTTCTGTCCAAGCACATTTTCTTGAACCATGGTGTTTTCTGTAAGTTCCATTGTTTTGCGAAATAATGAGAACCTTAATGCATGCTTTCATTATTAAATTGGATTTGCCACTTCTTGCGATTTTTTTCTTTGATTATACTGTTGTAATCTTTTGCAGGAATTTTAATATTTATATTTGTAATCGCTTTTTTAGCAAGACAATCAACCGTGTCGTTTTCGGAGTTTTGACAATGACTTCTTGTCCATACTATCTGAATTGAACATCGGTGGCGTGTTAAAAAACAAGTGTAACGGAAAAACTCGCTCGTTCATTGTGAAAATTTACGTGTTTCGGTCAAACAATGGAGTATCATGGTATTGAAAAACTTCAGGGAGCTGAAAATTGGAACATTTGGAAATTTATTATAAAGAATTTGTTGCGTAGTATTGAAGGGGCATATGAGCTGTGCGTTGGCGATGTCGTGAAACCGGCACTACTACACATCCTCTCGTTGATTGGACCCCACACAAATCTGATACTGATATTGCACTGTGATGTTTTTTTTTAAAAACCTGTGATTGTTCATAAATTTATTTAATATATAAGTTTTAATGTAAATTTTAATATTTAAAGTACTATATTTGCCTACGTTTTATTTATTTTCTTTCTTTGTAATTATTATATTTTAATAAAAGTTTTTAATCTATAAAGAATTTGTTGCGTAGTATTGATGGGGCATATGAGCTGTGCGTTGGCGATGTCGTGAAACCGGCACTACTACCTGGTAGTGTTACTACAATAGAAAAAGCAGAATATGACATGAATCTCAAAGCAAGGGACAAGTCAAGTAATCATAAAAACTTTAGAAGCTTAAGTGATTGCATTAATAGTAACGTGCGAGTCTGTAAGACACATGTGGAACAAGTTACATGCGGTTTTTGAGCAACAAACAAAACTAGCAGAGTTTTTTGGCTTCAGCATGAGTCCAAGTGACGATATGATCACTCACATTGATAATTTAAAGGCTTAGTTTTACGAATGCAACAATTAAACGTAAAACCGGATGAATCATTCTTAATGGTAATGGTGTATATTGAAATTAATCCATTGACATTTTCACTTAATTACGATTTTTTTTTTTTTCTGTTTTTTGGCTTTACTATAATTAGATGCAGCCAGTTATAACCGGACGAACACAAACATCTCCCAACGTGGATGACATATAGGAAGGGAATGTGCCCTGGGGTAATCAGGGCAGGTGACACTTATGAGACCCTTCGATTCACGGGGAGTTTTTTTAAGGATCACACATTAGGAGCTTATACTATACCGACTAGGGAGGGGCGCGGTTTCATTCCCGCATATTATCGTTTGATAATATATGGGACTTACCATTCCCCACCCGGACGGTATTACAACTTAAACTGGCTGGTTACAATTGAATTTGACTATTTCTAATGAACTTATATATGATGTTGTACAACTCTATGTCTAACGAGGCCAGTATAGGGATCAGACTCAAAGGTGGATAAACACCTTTTTCTTTTAATTCATCTAACATGACTGTTCTATTTAAGTCATGAAGAGTACATTGAAATATTAAATGTTCTATGTCTTGTGTATATATGTTATCGCATGTGCATTTGTCTGTATCTACTTTTCTAATTTTGTGAAGATATTTGTTTGTCTTGGCGTGGTTAAACTTTATTCTGGATATGCATACCATCATTCCCTTGGATACATTTTCAACTTCATACCATTGTTTTCTGGGGATGCTGGGGTGAATCCATCCGTATCTCCGCTTAATTACGATTTAAAGGTTAGAAAAGTTTCAGATTATATTGTATTTACGTTATTCTATACAGGTACACAAATATTTGTGAAAAAAATCACCTTTGACTGTTTATTGAACATTTTTGCAAACGTGTCTTTAATGGTATATTGAAATTAATCCATTGACATCTCCGCTTAATTACGATTTAAAGGTTAGAAAAGTTTCATATTATATTGTATTTACGTAAAATTATTAGATACATTGCCAGATGTGTACGAAAGCCTTCGTCAAGCTTGGTGGGCGAGATCAGAGGAACAGCAAACATTCATCAACTTGTTGCAAGTGCTAACTGTTAACGATAACATGTTTGTAGAATAGTAATTTGCATTATAAAATTAAATATAGAAGTCTATGAAAAACAATCAACAATCATAAATAAAATAATACTCAAGATCAAAAATTATTGTGGTATTATAAAAAGATAAATAAAATAAAAAGAATAAAATCCTTATTAATTATCTCATATTCAACAATTATCAAATGTTATTATAAAGATACAGAAATACAGTCCACTACAAAATAAAAGAATACCAAAAAACTGTGTTGGAATTTGTTACCAGCCCCAACACTAACGTCTGATGAAAAAAGAAGACAACAGCAAGCCGAAAGGAAGGAAGAGCTGACAGCACTGATAGCATCGAAAACAAGAAGTCAATGTACATGTAAGTTTAACACTAGTCAGAAGAATTAGTCGAAAGTGCTGACAGTGGGAAAAGCAAGGAAATGAAGTCGAACTTCAAATACTATAGTTGTGGTGGAAAAGGCTATATTCGACGAAATTGTCCAAAGCAGAAGAAAATAAAGGATGGCGCAAATACGTTATTTGAAAAAAAATAATTTTTTTTAGTAAATATTGTTGAATTTTTGTACTTTTTGCTCAATAAATCAAATATGGTTATAAATAACCATAAAAGTGTATAAACAAAAAATGTTCGTTATGTAATAAATCTATTTATTTTTTTGAAGTTTCGTATTTTGCAGAAAAAAAGAAATAACTTTTGTCTGAAAAGTTTTGTAAAAAATTTCAATTTTGTAACATTAAAAAAAAATTTTTTTGCTTTAAAAATTTATGAAATTATAAAAAAATTATTTTTTTAAACTGCATTTTTCCTCAAACATTTAAGATAATAATTTCAAAATTTTTGATCACAAAAAATTTTTTTTGATGTAAATTTTTTTTAAAAATTACGTTAAAATTAAAATTAAAAAAAAAACTTTTCAAACAAAAGTTATTCCGATTTATTTGTAAAATACACATCTGCAAAAAAATAACTAAATTTCTATTTAAAAATAAATTGCTGACCCCAAAATGACCTTAAAACCTCCACTCAACGTCAAAATTGTTACCTTCATTGGGTTTGCCCCGCCAAATCCTAAAACTTTTGTACCAAACATTTTCCATAGAAAGCTTTCGTTTTCCAGCTATTGTGGTAAATAAAACAACATTATTAATAATGAAGTGGAGTTAGGCCACTTTCAAAATAAACTTTTTAACTTGAAATTAATTGTGAAAATTAATGTGTTCAAAAATTTTTTTTCCTTTGAATATATTTAACCAAAAATTGTTTTTTATGATAGTTTACTTCTTATTATACACGTTACTACAGTCAACAAAAAAAAATTGAAAAATGGAGTTAGGCCACTTTCAAAATCAACGGCTCATATCAAAACTCTTCACGTCTTCCCCAACTTACCGTTTTGCACATATGTTCTTCTCATATGCTAAAAACCGCTCTGTGAAAAATATACAAATTAGGCCTTAATGAAATACAATCGAGTATCGCCATAAATACCGTAATAGCTCTTATTCATTCCGATAGCTTGGAAAAAGCTCGCGATATTTTTCAAAAGTTTTGAATTATATCTTCAATAAAGATAAGTGGCATAGAGCGTCGAGTAATTAAAGATAGTTTATGTAATATAAATTCACATTATACTAGTGACAGTCAGATACCAAGAACTTTTTTTGTGGAAAAAATCTTTATTGAAGAATTTACGGAAACATCAAAAAAATTTGAGTCAATGTATTATAAAGATTTTTATCAATTAATTTTTAAATTAGCAGAAAACCCAAATAATTCTACCATACAAGATTCGGACCCATACAAAAATGTTGAATTTATAAAATACCTTTTAAATACCTGGATTCCATATTTTCCCCTCTGGTCAGCAGTTCAGATTTGCAAGTTCAATTTATTACGTGATTCCAATAGTTCCGTTGAAAACTGGCAAAAAATGATTAAATACCTAATCTTCAATTCTCGCAGTAAACTTTTAGCACCACGATTTATTCAAACACAAGAAACATTATTACTCGGCAGGCTCCTCGAACAAGATTTTCCACTAAAGACTGAAAGAGAGAAGACAAAAAGAAAATTGCAAAATTTTGTATGAAGAATATTGGCTATCTAGAAAAGAGCAAAAGAAACGTAAGCAAAATAAGTTTTTTTAAATCCCCAACTTAACAGTACAACTGGAAAAAAATTCTCAAAAATATCCGCAGCAAACAATAATTCAAAATCAACTTGAAATAACAGCTAAACAAGAAAATATAAAAATGTTTAAATCATCGAGCTAACAGGACCTGATCAAAATCAAAAACATTGAAACTTTAGTAAAAACATCATCATATCCACCAAATTACTATAAAAAAAAACTAAAAAACTATATGGCATGATAATTGATGAAAGATCGTGGAGTACACTTGCAGAGAATCAACAACTACATGATGTTATAATGAACAGTTTTTCATTATATTCCCAAAATGTAGCAGAGCAAAATGAGTTGGATATATTATGTTTTAAAACATACATAACTGAGGGCATTATGATACATACAAAGAGAGTGTCGGGTTTTTAAAATGGGCTCAAAAAGCTAAAGTTTGAAAGCATCCAGTTTGGATTATGCTTATAGGTCGAAGAATAGATAGCCATTGGGGACTTCTGCTAGTAAATTTAAACCATCATTGTTTGATATATGTGGACTCTATGCATATGGATCCACAACAAAACCTAATTGACGGAATATTACAATTTATAAATCGTCATTGTCGACCGTACAGGACATTTGACTGGAGCGAATGGAAAACATTTGTTCCAAAGGACGTGCCACATCAATGCGATGCAAAATCGCCAACCTATAATAATCGTGACGAGTTCATACTATTTTTTTAGCGAATGTGATATGCCTAATATACGAAAAGGAATAGTACATCTACTAATAAACGAAACAGACTCAATAAAAATAAAAAACAAAAAAAAACACGTTCAATTACGAAACTTAATATTTGACACCGATCATGAAAAAAAAAATTACTCAAATTCCTCTGATAACATTGCCCCCAATGGGATTTCAAACAACACAGGAGTATTTTGCTTCATTAAAATGCCTTCTAGAACAAGAAAAGGCGTACGTCATTAGGGAAAAAAAAAGATTATTGTGAAATACAACACTTTTTGTATAACATACCATATCTCTAAAATCAGCGGGTTTCGGAATAATGACGTTTGAAAATTGATATTTTGAAATACACACAAGACAAATAAAATGTTTAAATTGAACAAATACACCTTGAACATTTTTTTAAAAGCCAACAAAAACAACCTGGTGTGGCAAAAAAAAAACATTGAACTTTTTTTTTATTTTTTTCATTTTTCTTATTTTGCCATACCAGGTTGTTTTTGTTGGCTTTTAAATAAATGTTCAAGGTGTATTTGTTCAATTTAAACATTTTATTTAACTTGTGTGTATTTCAAAATATCAATTTTCAAACGTCACTATTCCGAAAACCGCTGATTTTAAAGATATGATATGTTATACAAAAAGTGTTCAGAATTTATCGCACAATTCAAAAATGGCATAATATATAGGGTGTTCCATTTAAAAAAATCAATGATGACTGCATATGTTCTTCTTCAGACACCCTGTATACAATTTTCTTATGTCAAAAAATCCGCAACTAAAAATACTAATCGACGGGTCCGAGCGTTTTTCCACAAAATAATTACCTGAATTTTAAACGAATTTGTTCCTTTCATCGTGAACGCACTGTATATTTTAATAAAATAAATATTTTATTTCCAGTCATTATTGTTTTATTTCTCCCAAATCCCACAAAAAAACTATTTACAATAATGAATCAGAGTACTGGCGTGGTTTTTACCATGCCAAAACAATTTACGATTGTGGTACTGTATGAAGTCCAAACAGGCGGTAGCACCGCTACTGCCTCTGCAGGCAATAGCACAGAATTCATCAATAAAAAGAAATACAAATCTTATTTCAAGAAAGGCAAACACAAAAAAAAACTATTTACAATAATGAATCAGAGTACTGGCGTGGTTTTTACCATGCCAAAACAATTAACGATTGTGGTACTGTATGAAGTCCAAACAAGCAGTAGCACCGCTACTACCCCTGCAGGCAATAGCACAAAATTCATCAGTAAAAAAAAAATACAAACCTTATTTCAAGAAAGGCAAAATAGAAGAGGCGGTGGCTTTAGGTACATTATAATTAAAAATATTCAATAATAATTATGAATCCGTACAAAGTGGAGAGGTTCCAGAGAAGAAAATCGTCTCGTTAATACTTACGACCCAAGAAAATCACCCAATATATACACTGTCCAAAGATAATAAAATTAGAATTAAAAGAAAAAGAGATTTTAAACTCGATCATAGCGTATTTTTGCTATTTAAGGAAAGCCCTCAATTATCCCCCCATACTGTTAGTAGAATAATCGATATGTCTCCTGAAACAATGAGAAGAATTTTAAAATAAAATGGAAATAGACCGTTTCGTGCCGACATTACCAATTCTTTAAACATAGGTGACGATCTTCGAAGATTACATTTTTTAAGTATTATAGAAGATCTATTAAATATAAACATAAATATTCTTGACAATATTTTATGGACAGAAAAAATTCTGTTTATTGGGCCACGGAAAATCCACATTGGCAAATAAATTCAAATTCACAGGTTTATTTTTCTATAAATGTGTGGTGTGGCATTGTAGGAAATACGTTAATTGGCCTTTATTTCTACCAAGAAAATTTTAATGGGGCAAATTATACAGATTTATTAAAAGAAAAGCTTCCTAGAAAATTTGCCACTTGAAATAAGACGGAACATGTGGATTATGCAAGACGGTTGCCCTGCACATAATTGTCATACAGCTATCTAACATTTAAATGGTGAATACAAAGATCGGTGGATTGACACTCGTGGCCCAATACAATGACCCCCCAGATCCAGTGGATTTTTATTTGTGAGGTTATTTAAAAAATAAAGTGTACGGCCAAAGTCGATCCAAGAATTAAAAAACAGAATTATTGAGGCCTGTAGAGCCATTTCCCGAGATGGAATTTATAACGCCACTCATAAAGGTTTTTTTAAAAAGAATAGAGCTATGTTTAGAAAAATATGGAAATTTTTTTGAACATTTTTAAATATAAAATACATTTTTTTTCTTGTTAAGTTGTTAAAACAATTTTTTTATTAATAATTTGTTTTTTATTAAATTTATAAAATAGAAATTAATTTCATTAAAACAATATTTAAATACAAAATAAAAACTTTCATTTTGCATTGTTATTTTATTTATGTAATGTCCAGTATTACAGCCCATCTAGTAAAATTTACTAGCTTGCAAGTACATTCAAATGAGATATCAATCTTATATGACAGTTCTCTTGGAGATTCATGAAGTATTTGACAACATTCGCACAAAAAAGTAAACAACGGTATTAAAATAGTAATGACTTTTACGTAGTGCCGAGGAGAATAACACCAGCCCAGCTGTTTATGGCACCAGCCCCGCTGAATCCAACAACTCCGGACTCCCCGTCGCCCCCTCATCAAGAACCGAAGAGACCTCCCCCTCATCCATTTAATAAATAATCTATGTGTACAAAATTTCTGTATGTATATTTTAATAAAATAAATATTTTATTTCCAGTTATTATTGTTTTATTTCTCCCAAATCCCACAAAAAAACTATTTACAATAATGTATCAGAGTACTGGCGTGGTTTTTACCATGCCAAAACAATTTACGATTGTGGTACTGCTGTCCAAACAGGCCAGTAGCACCGCTACTGCCCCCGCAGACAATAGCACAAAATTAATTAATAAAAAGAAATACAAACCTTATTTCAAGAAAGGCAGACACAAAAAAACAATTTACAATAATGCACCGGAATACTGGCGTGGTTTTTATCACGCTAAAACAATATACGACCGTAGTACTGCTGTCCCAACAAGCAGTAGCACCGCTACTGCCCCTGCAGGCAATAGCACAAAATTCATTAATAAAAAGAAATACAAACCTTATTTCAAGAAAGGCAGACACAAAAAAACAATTTACAATAATGCACCGGAATACTGGCGTGGTTTTTATCACGCTAAAACAATATACGACCGTAGTACTGCTGTCCCAACAAGCAGTAGCACCGCTACTGCCCCTGCAGGCAATAGCACAAAATTCATTAATAAAAAGAAATACAAACCTTATTTCAAGAAAGGCAGACACAAAAAAACAATTTACAATAATGCACCGGAATACTGGCGTGGTTTTTATCACGCTAAAACAATATACGACCGTAGTACTGCTGTCCCAACAAGCAGTAGCACCGCTACTGCCCCTGCAGGCAATAGCACAAAATTCATTAATAAAAAGAAATACAAACCTTATTTCAAGAAAGGCAGACACAAAAAAACAATTTACAATAATGCACCGGAATACTGGCGTGGTTTTTATCACGCTAAAACAATATACGACCGTAGTACTGCTGTCCCAACAAGCAGTAGCACCGCTACTGCCCCTGCAGGCAATAGCACAAAATTCATTAATAAAAAGAAATACAAACCTTATTTCAAGAAAGCCAAACACAAAAAAAACTATTTACAATAATGTATCGGAATACTGGTGCAAATACAGTCGTGGAATAAAGTCCATTCAATGTATGGTGGTAGTATCTGTATAGATTCCACAGGAGCGAAAGTTCAAAAAATACAAAATAAATATGATGGTTTTAAAAGACCAATATTTTTATATTTGATAGTAGTGAATTACCCTGAAGGACAGTTCTCCGTAGCACAGATGCTATCCGAAAGGCACAGAACAGAAGAAATAAGAGTTTTTTTAAAACAAGTGGACTATGTTAGAAACAGAAGAGCTACATCTAGGGCCCGATGGAATTCCGGGAGTAGTAACCCTATGCACAAAGACCGGCACGTACAAACGGCCCGTAGTCAAATTTGCACACTGCCCTCTCAGTGAATATTTTTCATTTGTTTTCTTTCAACTTAAGTTAGTTACTTTAGTTTAAATTAAAAAAAACTTTAATCATTATCAACAAATTACAAATATGTAATTAACATTTTTTTTAAATCAACGAATCAGATAATGTTTTACATCGTTTCCATTTCGCAAATTTAAATGTATTACAAGTGATCTGATTGGTACTATAGCATTTTGATTATTCTAATTCACTAATTATGATATTGTTAAATAATTAAATTAACATTAAAATTAATGAACTAACATATGTATGTATGCTACCAAAAAATCACATAATACATGCATAAGAAATCGAATAAGATCCATTTCACACATATTGTATGCAATGGGTCAATAAAGTCAATTGAAAAGTCCCCGGCCTGACACATAGATAGCGGTACTAGAATTGAATCCATATGATTTTTAGTTAGCACTAACCTTCAAAAGACGCGTGTATAAATTTGACAGCTGTCGGATCATTAGTTTGTGAATTATAGCATTTTGAGTGAAGCAACTTTTGTTATTGTGAAAAAAATGGATAAAAAGGAATTTCGCGTGTTGATAAAATATTGCTTTTTGAAGGGAAAAAATACAGTTGAAGCAAAAACTTGGCTTGATGACGAGTTTCCGGACACTGCCCCAGGAAAATCAACCATCAAGGATTGGTATGCTAAGTTTAGACGTGGTGAAATGAGCACCGAAGACGGTGAACGCAATGGACGCCCAAAAGAGGTTGTTACCGACGAAAACATTAAAAAAATCCACAAAATGATTTTGAATGACCGTAAATTGAAATTGAATGAAGTAGCAGGCACTCTAAAGATATCAACTGAACGTGTACATCATATCATTCACGAATATTTGGGTATGAGAAAGCTCTGTGCAAAGTGGGTGCCACGCGAGCTCACTTTTGAAACTGAGGCCTATTTTGAAGCAAAGGACAAATCGTACTACAAAAATGGTATAGAAAAGTTGGAGGGTCGCTATAATCAGTGTATCACCCTTGAAGGGAATTATGTTGAATAAAAAAAACGAATTTTGCCAAAAAAATGTGTTTTACTATGGTAGGCCGGGGACTTTTCAATTGACCTGTTATAACATGTATTTTTTAATTGTTACAAATTCATATTTGTAATTAGATATAATTGTTAATATTTCATTTTTTCCATGTTTCAGAAATATCAGTAATGCAAATGTGCCATAAGTATTTATCAACTTTATTGGTTCACTAATATTAAAATTTGTTTTTTTACAGAAACTTGGGGACCACGTATTCCAACATTCCCTATTTTTGGATAGGGTACTATCATAGGGTGGCGGAGGAAGCCCAAAGAATATGTGCTAGAGGTACGCCACCGGCGACGGCTACCAAACCTCTGACGGCTATCCTACTGGTGACGGCTACCCCCTCATATAAAAAGAACAATTTTAAAAAAAGAAAAGGAAAAAAATGGTGGAACAAAAGAGGAGGACAACAAACAGCTACTGCCCCTGCAGGCAATAGCACAAAATTCATCAGTAAAATGAAATACAAACCTTATTTCAAGAAAGGCAAAATAGAAGAGGCGGCGGCTATAGGCCTATTATAATTTAAAATATTTAATAATAATTATGAATCCGTACAAAGTGGAGAGGTTCCAGAGAAGAAAATCATCTCGTTAATTCTTACGACCCAAGAGAATCACCCAATATATACACTTATCAGTCGTGGCTCATCGTTGAATCGATTGATACACGCGACTGTGTATATTGTAACAGGTCACTTTGTGGTGTCACAGTTAGTTTTAATATTTTATTGTAATTTGTTTGAGAACTACTGTTTAGTATGATGTTGTGATTGTTAAAAAAATATTCTAAAGGGGCGAGGGGTGAGAAGAGCGTAAGCTAAGCGTCGATAAAATATAGGTCAAGTCAGTCGTGGAAGAAATATAGCAGGGTGTACGACTCAGAATAGTATTGTTTAAAAAAAAAAGAATATAAATATATAGATTAAAAGTTTAGTATAAAGATATAGTAGTGGTTTGAAAGGAAGAAAGGTGTAAAATATAAATAATATTAATTATTAGTAAAGTATAAAATAAAGTGGAAGGAAGAAAAGTGGTTTAAAAAAGAAATAAGAAGTTAAAAAGTAGTTAGAAGAAGTGAAGTGAATTTTAGTATAGAAAAAATAATATTAGAAGCTAAAATAAATAATAAAGAAATAATTAATACAGCGTCGTAGAAAAGAAGCAGTTTGATTGTCGCACAAGGCGTTGTTGAGGAAATAATAGATAGTGAAATAAAAAATTTAAACAAAGAACATTCAAAAGTTATAGACAAAAAAAGAGATATTGAATAAAAAAACAGTTAATAGAAAAGAAACAGATAGGTGTGTTAACAAATTCAAGAGGAAATATCGATAGAGATAAGTCTTAGTTTTTAAGTATTTAAAATAAGAATAAAGAATTATTTGTTTAAAGAAGAATAAAGTTTAGTATTAAATTTTTTAGAATTAAAATAAAAAAGGAATTCCTTATGCCGTGTTCAGACCGAAAAAACAAAACAGCAACATCGTGTCTTTTTGACAAAAGTGCAATAAAGCCTATGCATTTTTAAATACGACGTGTTTTCAAACACCGTGTTGCTGTTTTGTTTTCTTTGGTGTGAACACCGCATTAGAATTTTCAATAGTTTACCTTTTAGTTTGTTAAGAAAAAGAAATTTTTTTGTAATTAATGAAAAGAAGTATAAATGATTTGGAAATTAATAAATTCAGTTTAAAAAGAAGTCCCATTGTTACTGAAAATATCCCACACATTTTTTTTTTCAGTATTTTTTTTATTATATATAATTTTATTTTGTACGATACTGTCACCATTCATACCCTTAGTAAGACAGGACCCTTACAATATACTCAGATTTGCGAAGATTATCCAGTATCAAGGAGTTATTACAAATGCAGATCGAGAAAAGGCAGAACTCACAATCATCAAGGTAGTGCAATTACACCATTTCCAAGAAGAAATTAAATTGTTAGAAAGGGAAATCTCACTTCTTCATACATACGAATGCTATTGCCTTTTTGCATGAAAGGATAATACGAGTAGGTATTCATTCCATTCCAAGATAAAAAACAGCCAATATGTTTTTTTTTACAACCAAAGGCAAAAGACAAAATACATGTATCGCCCGTTATATCTGGCGTATTCATGGGGAGAACGATTACCAAAAGAATCGAAATTGTATTCAAATTTTTAAGGCATTCACTGTGTTTTAATATATTATATTATATTCATTAGTTGATTCAAATGAAATATCAAAGTCAGGTGATAAAGAAACGGTCTACTCCGACTGCAGCACGAACTGTATCGGGGCAAAAAACGAGTTAGATACCTTGTATCAATTAATCAATTCGACAGAATACTATCAGAATCTCCAGAATGAATTTTAACACCAAAGAATCAAATGGATGTTTCAACCCCCTTCCAATCCTCACTTCTCGGGGATATGGGAAGCCAATATCAAGGCAGATAAAACGCATTTAACCAAGGTCATTGGAGATCAGATTCTGACATATAAATACACGGAAGAAATAAATAAGTCCGTTGCCTCGTATAACGCGGAGACTCGGTTGATCGAAGGCCGGATGGACGAGGTCTTACTGTATAACTTTTCCATTCATCTATTCAATTTCAATAAACATACCACTATGTTACAAACAAAAACATTCCATTTCAACATTTTAAAAGCAAAAAAAAAAACATACTGTGTATTTTGTAAGAATAACGAGTGGCCAAAAGAATTGTACATGTCGCACAGTCTGAAAAATTCCTATGGGCGCACGACCTGCCCAATTTTACAGCAGTACCAGTGTTCGATCTGCGGAGATAAAGACGAAGATGCCATATTCATGAAAAGAACGATTACCAAAAGAATCGAAATTGTATTCAAATTTTTAAGGCATTCACTGTGTTTTAATATATTATATTATATTCACTAGTTGATTCAAATGAAATATCAAAGTCAGATCATAAAGAAACGAAAAAAAACTGCAAATCAAGTAGAAATGTGTCAAAGTTTGGAGTTAAACAGAAATATTGAAGTCCTTATCAATAATCAAGTCAATATGCAATTGATGATTAAATAACTAATTACAAAAATTGACTCCTCATTGCAAGAAGAAAGTAAGATAAAAGATAAAAAAATCGATCAATTAAGAACTGATGTACTTAAACGCGATGCTATGGGAATATATTTTATTATGCGCATTTGAATTTGGTCTTTCGTGGTGTTAACAGTTAACAACGTAGTGTGTTGTATTTTTTCTATATATACCTGATAATGGATTATAAAAAAGAAGACTTTAACTTAAATGGTAAATACTAATCTTAAAGTTTTATTTATTTTTGTTTTGTTTATAGAGTAATATTATTTTAAGAAACTACGTAAAATATAAGTTTTCTTTGTTATATTAGGGTATTATTTTAGTTTTTAATGTAGATGTTTATAAGATTTAATAAAATTCTAGATTACAGAGAATTTGACTCAATGCAAGAAGAAATAAGATAAAAGATAAAAAATCGATCAACTAAGAACTGATGTACATAAACGCGATGCTATGGGAATGTATTTTATTATGCGCATTTGAATTTGGTCTTTCGTGGTGTTAACAGTTAACAACGTAGTGTGTTGTATTTATTCTATATATACCTGATAATGGATTTCAAAAACGAGAACCTTAACTTAAATGGCAAGAACTAATCTTAAAGTTTTATTTATTTTTTTGTTTATAAATTAATATTATTTTAAGAAACTACGTAAAATATGAGTTTTCTTTGTTATATTAGGGTATTATTTTAGTTTTTAATGTAGATGTTTATTAGATTTAATAAAATTCTAGATTTCAGAGAATTTGACTCAATGCAAGAAGAAAGTAAGATAAAAGATATAAAAATCGATCAACTAAAAACTGAGACACTTAAAGTAACAACTAAAACTATAAGTGAAACTACAAGAAAAGAAGCACAAAACGTAGATACCAAAGTAAGCTATGCAAATAAAGCAGCTGCAAAAGGTAATACACCTAACACCCCAAGTAATGCACCCTCACTAAAAAATAACAAAACGAAGTACCAACACTACTAACATTTTTAAAGTTCCAGAAAGAAGATCACAAGAAACTCCTCCAGCCAACCATACGCTCAAAACACAAGCCAATGATAAAAATCACAACAACCAAGAAAACACCAATGAAACAGAAAACACTCCCACACCAAAAAAAAAAAGAATTCAATTTAGTGCAACGAAAAAGACCATACCAGCGAACTATAATTGGCAATAAAACAAATACCACAATAACGGCTGTGAAATCCAGAAGGTATATATTCATATCGAGGCTAAGCAATGATACAACAGAAGAAATGTCAGAGACATACCTAGACCAACATGGTATTAAAAATTCAGTTTGCAAAAAGCTAAATACTCAATTAGGAAAATGTAATTTTTGCTTTAAAACGAATCAAAAATCCACCTTTCCATTGATGGCAGCTCTACCCGCGGTACGCGTGACTGATGTAAAACCCTTCACTCATTGCGAGGTGGATTATGGAGGCCTTTTCTATGTTACACCTATTTGCCTCTTTATTTGTTTAGTGACAAAAGCTCTCCATCTCGATTTGGTTTCGAACCTAACCACTGATATATTTTTGGCCTGGTCTCGAAGAGCCTGTGATACGGTCTACTCCGACTGCAGCACGAACTTTATCGGGGCAAAAAACGAGTTTGATGCCTTGTACCAATTAATCAATTCGACAGAATACCATCAGAAACTCCAGAATGAATTTTAACACCAAAGAATCAAATGGATGTTTCAACCCCCTGTCTCGGATCGATCGCAATCACACTCACGTCAATACCAAAAATAGAATCTGATATAATGCTTTCATTGCGTTGCGGTGTGGGTTTTTGCGGTTCGTTTATGTGAGACGGTTTCGGGGGCTCTGATGTAGGTGGCCCTCGCGGCTTGCGGTCCCTCTTTGCTCCAATCCTATCAGGATTGAAATTCTCGGGCTTGCCTCTGTATTTTGGCGCGATCTTCTTGATCTCCTCCATGGAATACACCTTCGCTTGGTTGTCCATTTTGCGTTATTCACGGTTATTTTATAAGCTTTTTCTGCTACCAGTTACCGAAATACCATCAGAAACTCCAGAATGAATTTTAACACCAAAGAATCAAATGGATGTTTCAACCCCCTTCCAATCCTCACTTCTTGGGGATATGGGAAGCCAATATCAAGGCGGTTAAAACGCATTTAAGCAAGGTCATTGGAGATCAGATTCTCACATATGAATACACGGAAGAAATAAATTCGCAGGGTATAATTACATCATTATTTAATAATTGTATTTCACCTAGGTTGCCATAGGTGCCAAATTCAATGTATTGGGTTTTTTCAACATTTAGTTTGAGGCTGTTATTATTGAACCAGTCAGTGAGTAGGCGTAGGGAAAGACTAATGTGCTCACGTAGAGACATGTTTTCAGGTTCTTTGAAGATGACTGAAGTGTCATCTGCAAAAAGAAGCATTTTATCTGTTAGAACGTGTGGTAAGTCATTGATAAATAAAAGATATAATATTGGTCCCAGTATCGACCCTTGAGGGAGACTAAGAGATTTAATAGTTACTATGTTATTGTTTATTATGTGGTTAATTTTTGTACTTGAAGATCTGTTTGACAAATATGATTTAATTAGATTGAGGGCGTTGCCTCTTATGCCGTATGTGTCTAATTTATTTAATAGTAGTTCAATGTGAACAGAGTCGAAGGCCTTGGAGAGATCAAAGAAGGCTGCTATGGAGGTGGTTTTACTGTTCCACAGTTCTAAATAGTAGATATAGCTTTATAAATAGAGAGTGATGTAGATGATTTAGGCATTAAACCATGTTGAGCGTCAACTATAATATCAAATTTTGTTAGGAAGGAAATTAAACGTATATAAATAATTTTTTCAAATATTTTGTCAATGTTTGGTAGAATGGAAATCGGTCTGTAATTGTCAATATTATGCTTACTACCTTTTTTAAAAATAGGAGTAACTATTGCTAATTTTAGTAGGTCAGGGAAAGTTCCTGTGGAGAAGCAATTGTTGATGATATGACATATTGGCGTGGCTATGTCTGAAGCACAGCTTTTTAGAACAGTAACTGGAATTCCGTCCCATCCGACAGAGGTGGAGTTTTTTGATTCATTATGACGATAAAAACTTCAGTATAAGTAGTTGGATAGAGAAAAAGGCTATGAGAGTTGACAGGCAGTTTGACGTGTACGTTAAGGTGGGAAGCGATATTATTAAAATGATCATTAAAAGCAGATGCAATTTGAAGAGGATCGGAAATATTAACGTTATTTATTAGTAAAGAATTTATCGGCTTACTAGTGTTATTTTTGAGTAGTTAGAGTTAATTACTTGCCACATGGTTCGAGAGTTGTTTTGAGAGTTATTTAGTAGATTTATATTAAATTGCTTTTTTGCAAGATTGCAAGTTTGTTTAACTTCTTTGCAGACATCTTTATATTGTGATGTAATTTTGTCAAAATTCTCGTTTTGATTTTTTAAGTCCCGCAAAAGTAAATAAAGATCAAGGCTTAGCAATGATACAACCGAAGAAATGTTAGAGACATGTCTAGACCAACATGGTATTAAAAATTCAGTTTGCAAAAAGCTAAATACTCAATCTAATCAAATTTCAGCTTTTAAAGTTGCAGTTGCCACGTCCATGTATGAAACAGCTATGGATGTGAATTTTTGGCCCGATTATACCCTAGGGCCCTAGACCTTTCAAATTCACACGAGGAAATTTTCAAACTCTCAACAATTAAAATGTGTTTTCGTTTGTTTGTTTACTTATTTATGTTACCTCAGTTTGTTTACGATTACTTCATTACGCCCACGTAAGAGTATTGTTAACTGAACTAAGTGAATCCTCGCGAATTTTTCCTTTCTTGCAGCGGTGGAGAATCCACCAAGACGAGACGATGGCCCCCGGCAATCATTTACAAACGCAGACATCATATTTGTGTATGGATTTTGTAATGGAAACGCAACGGGTGCTTGTGCAGAATACATACGTCGATTCCCTAATCGCCGACAACCAAACGTTAGGGTATTTCCTAATACGTACAGACAAATCCATTAGTCAACGACGCCAAAGTGATGCTAGTCGACCGCGTCTCTACGCCCCAGAAGACGGGGAAGAAATTCTTGCACTTTTTCAAGAAGACCCTAGTAACATGGAAGCAAACCGCCTAGGTATTAGTCAATGGAAAGTGTGGAGCACACTGCACTCCCATAAACAGTACCTTTACTATTATACGCCTGTGCAAGTTATACATAAAGGTAATCCAGTATGGCGATTAGATTTTTGTAGGTTTATGCTCCATAGGGATGCCGAAGACCCAAGTTTTTTTTAAACTTCATGGGATCCCAAAGAGGAACAAAATCCCAACAAAAAGAAAAACGTGGGTCTCAGAGGCGATTTTCATTGAATGTGTGGATGGGCATAGTTAATGACTGTCTTATCGGACCGCACTTTTTGTCAAATAATTTAAACGGTGAAGCTTACAGTTTTTTCTACGGAAGGAATTGTTTTTCTTGCTGGAGGACGTTCCGCTGTATACCAGATGTGACAGCCCTGTCCTGTTAAGGTATGATATTAATAATAATTCTTTTAGCTTCAATATGTCCAACAGTATAAATAAAGTATAGTGATCTGTTGACCATGTAAAAATTCGAACTTGAGATTTTAACGGAATTACACGTTTTGAGTGTCTTTGAATCACGAACGACCATTATCTCAATGACGTTTGTGTTTGTGTGTGTGTTTTACTGTGCGTCTGTGAACGCTCTACAGTCAATACGGTGAGACTTACAAACATGAAATTTTAAACTTAAGATTCTTGTGTACTCTAGATGTACACCTCCTATTTTTGAAAACCATCATTAAACCGGAAATGGATGTTTACTGATGTTAATGTTTAAATTTTTCGAATTATTTTTGAAGCAGTGCGCAGTAGAAAAAAATGGTTTAGATTAAATATATAGAAAATGTTCTTATCTATAATTTATGTTTTGTTTGTGCACGACAGTTCTATGGGCGATGTCGATACGCTTCGCGATTTCCCGCGTGTCGCACACTGGGGCAAGCTTCAAAGCTAGCATCAAATCAGATACTGTATGATTGGACTTCTACGTTGGATATTTCTTTGTAAAGTTGTTTGTAGTAAGTAAAAGGCATATGACAGTTATTTATTTATTTTTTTAATAATTAAATTGTTTATATATGTAGTTTTATAAATTAAAATTTTATTTACAAAAACAATGGTATTTGTTTAAGGTGTTATTCATGTTCAGAAAATAAAAAGAAACCATTGTCATTGTCTCTTCTGTCATCTTCACCATCGTCATTATCATCATTATCGCCGTTGTTACCATTATCATCGCCATCGTCATCATTATCACTACGGTGATTTAAGGGCGGGGTAAGGTTAATTCGTACAAAAAAGGCATGTTTTTGTGAATTTTTTGTGACGACACAGTTAAAATCTCTTTATTAAAACCAATGGTACATTAAAGAATGACATTCGAAGAATGTTGTATAAAATTTTCACAAAGAAATATTAAAAAAATACGGCAATGGCAGCAATTATTCGGACGTCTCTCGGAAAAAAGTAGAATTACGGTGCCCCTCATAACTTGGTGCTGGATCATCCGAAATCAAAAAATCAAAGTTCATTCGTTAGATAATAGTTTTCCTCAGGTAACGCTGGGAGGGTTTTTCGAAATTTAAATTTTTCACTTTTCTGGAACACTTTGAAGCGAAAAACGCGATTTTTTGCGAAAAAATCGGCTAATTTGTAATTGTAAAATAAAATTTATTAACAAATTTGAAAAAAACTCTCCAGCGTTACCTCGTAAATTATGTACAGAAACAGTGTTCAAAATTTCAAAAGGATCGGTGCAGTAGTTTTGACGTTATGAGGGGCACCGACTTTGAAAAAGTGAGTTGTGGGGAAAACGCTTTAAAGTTTTGAACACTAAAAAATCTGGTATAAAACGTTCATAAGCGAATTTCATCGGCTTACCTCACACTGAATCATCGATGCCAGGTCCATAAAGGATGTTGCTATCATCCATGATGTCTAAATATTCACTGCTACACTAAATTTTATACTCTACACTAGCTGCTACCCGCGACTTCGCTCGCGTAAATTTTGTAACCCCCATCTTAATATTTTTTCCGCCGGATCGAGTGAAGCTAATTACAACCACTCATATGTAAGAGTGTGAAATATAAATTTTTTCTATATTTTAGTTTTCATTCATTATGCAAAATCGCAAATATCTCGACTGCTATGCGAGATAGGTTTTTTCTTCTTCTATATACCCCATGTATAAATACCCGACCCCTGTGGTATTTTTCCCGCCGGATCTAAGAAAACTAATTACAACCCTTCATATGTAACAGGGGGTGAAATGTTTTACTAAAAAAAATGTCCCATACAAATTTTTCAACCCTTTTTCAATCCCTTAAGGGTTGAACTTTCGGGATACGAAGTAGCCTATGTTCTTCCTCGGGATGCAAGATATCTTACTGCCAAATTTCATCAAGATCGGTAAAGCGGTTTAGCCGTGAACAGGTAAAAAATAGACAGACTGAGATACACTTTTGCATTTATATTATAAGTCTTGACTTCTATGTAAGATAAGGGGTTGTTTTGTCCCCCTAATAACCCCTCTTCCGTAGTATTTTTCTCGCCAGATCGAATGTAACCAATTACAACCCTTCATATGTGACAGGGGGTGAAATATTAAATTTTTCTTATTTTTAGTTTTCTTCCATTATACAAAATCGTAAATATCTTGGTTCCTATACGAGATTGAGGGTTGTTTTCCCCGTAAAACCTCCATCCCCGTAGTATTTTTCCCGCCGGATCGAATAAAACCAATTACAACCCTTAATATGTAACGGGGGGTAAAATATTAATTACTAAAAAAAATCAAAATTTTTCCACCCTCTTGCAATTTCTTAGGGGTTGCATTTTCGAGATATGAAGTAGCCTATATCCGTCCTTGGGATGCAAGCTATCTTACTGCCAAATTTCATCAAGATCGGTTCAGCGGTTTAGCCGTGAAAAGGTAACAGACAGACAGAGAGACAGACAAACACACTTTCGCATTTATAATATTAGTATGGATTTATTAAAATTATATACCTACCTATATTTTGTATTAAAATTGATGAACCTTTTTTAAATCAAATATAGTTGTAAATTGAATTAACATTGTCACTTTTTGACGCACGATGTTCAGATCACAGAGACAGATATACAAATTCATACAACAATTAAACAAAATATCATTTAAAATTACGACAATGTTAATTATTAATTAAATAAATTCTTCTAATATTTATACAATTAATACAATAAAATACCTATGTGGGTAAAAATATTGATATATCAATAACTTTAAGTTTTAAATTTTAATGTATTACCTATGTTATGCCGAATATTAGTCATTCGAATGCTGTGATTGTTTGTCTTCAATTTTTTTGACAAATTTATGTACGATAATTTTAATTATTTATTACTTTAGAGTTGTGCATATTTTTCATTCGTTATGTTCTTTATATTTCTTTTTTGTCATATTTTATTCTTCATATAAAACACATTTACTTCAAAATTTTAAATGACTGACATTTAAAAATAATCAATAAAATATAATGTATCCATAGTTACGACATTTGCAATTAATTTAGTAAATGCTTAAAGCGCATTATATGTAAACGTATTTTGTTTATTTTCTCCTCTTTAACATATCTCTTTCAAAAATCAGACACGGGTTCATGGTTGTCAATTAACCAAAATATATAAAAAAAATTTAAAAAATCTAAAATCGATTTTCGTTTTGATAGTTTTTTACATCAAAACTTTTTTTTTCCTTTTTTTTCATTTTTTTTAAATCTGAAATTTGAACCTTACATTATATCGCCCAAGGAATATAAAAAAAATAATAAAAAAATTGTAACTTTTTTTTTTAAAAATTGGGGGCCCCTTGTCACCCCATTTATAAACATTTTCAAAAAAGGCCCACTAGTTGTTATTTTTTACCCCCAAGGAATGTATATACCAAATTTCAAGGTTCTCCGATGAGTGGAAATGGTCAAAAAAATGATTATCAGTCAGTGAGGACACTTCGTTATATATAGTAGATTGACAAAGTATACAGTACATGTATAAGCACGTTTGTACTTACGTTGAAACAAAAATACTCATAACTACGTCAATTTTGCTCCAATCGACTTGAAATTTAGACACAATATTCATGAAATATTATATTACCCCGCCCTTAAGTCCTGTTCATTTAGATATTTCAACAAATATTTTGGTTGCGTTACTTCATATAGTCACGAGTGTCCCTCAAAATTTTGTAGTTTCCCTTTGTTTGCTCAGAACTCGAATCAAAGGGAGTTTCCTGGCGACCACGTTTCTTCTTCGTAAACCGATGTAATAATATTGAGCTAGCCAACCATTCTTTATATTTTTTCGAAATTTTCATCTGATTTATGTTGCTGCATGTTATGAGACTTAAAATACGACAGATTTTTTTTAAGTCTTGAAAATTCTTTTCGAGCACCTTTTATTTCATTTTTTATTTCCTTTATAAAAAAATGAAATTGTTCTTCAATTTCATTACTTCCAGACCTTCTCGCGATATTTTTTTTTTCTGTATAAACATAATATTCAAATTTGTACCTATAAATAAACATATAATTAAAATATATGTAAATTGTGTACAAAACCCGTATTTTTATAAGCCATACAAAACTAGAATATAAAAGGAGCACCTAAATGAAACAGTTCTATAATATATGTCGGCGCGCGGAAATTATTTAGTTCAAATTGGCGCTAAATACATGGAAATGACGCAGACCAATCAGAAGTCAGCACCAATAACCAGTCAGCAGATCAGGAGACACGCTAAGTGGGAGGTCGATTGGAAGGGGCAGAGAAGAGATCGTCAATTTGGAGAGACGGCAGTTAATCAGTTCTGGTTTGGCAATCGACCTACGTTATCGTGTCTTTAAACGTGTTACGACACACTTGAAATGTGTTATGTCACACCTGAATTGCAATTACAGTGTTTGGTAGTCGCATAATATTCTGTGTATTTATAATTGTTATAAAAACATTCAACTAGTGTTATTTTCTATAATTTAAAGATCTTGTGAAGTTAATGAAAAGGCAATGTGTGATCTTGTAATTGTAACTTAGTGATTAATGTTGATAAAAGGACAATATTGTTGATTTGTGTTTGTTTTATTCATGAACGACGAAAGGAAAGCAGATTAATGACAGTGTGCGAGACGTGGCGATGCCACCATTTTATGTAATAATATTACACGCTCCGACATATATAATCAATAACTATTAAGAAAAACCGAAAAATTAAGCTTAATCTCTCTTGGAACATAACTAATAGTCTGAGGATGAAAATAAAATTTAACATCAAACGATCATTTTACTGTAGATCATTTTATAAAAACTACATGCATTTAAATTCAATTTGTGGTTACATAAAATTTCAATTCATACCTAAACTTAATAGTTCCATAATATAAGTTTAAAATTGTTCTAAAATCACTACTCAAACAGAGCACGAAAACAAGTAATCAACGATATAAAATTAATAGTCTTCGCAGATAACTCGCTTCAACTGATGAGTCTAATGAGGATTGGAAAAGGGCCGCCGACCCTTAAAGTACCGTTATATTATGCATAAATTAGTAGTCTTTTGAAATCTTATAGACAAAAATGTGCATATTTCATTTTTCGATTTAATGCCAACTTTGAAGGTCTCTTGCCCCAGTGTACGTCGTCAGGTACCGGTTAACCTTGATTGCGGCTAAGATTTAGTCGTCGTCAGTGGTGGAGGAACGACCAGAACGGGCAGCATCAGCGAGGTTCACATTTCCGGAACGAAAGCGCGCAAACCAACGTTAGAAAGTGTCAGCACTTATCGTCGAGTCCCCGTACACGTCACATATCTCACGTTGTGCGTCCATCGCTTTTACTCCTTTCTAGAAGTAAACAGAAAAATGTGCCGAAAATACATTTTTTGATCGTCCATTTTCGACAAATTGCACGCACAATTGTCTAATGCCGTGTTCAGACCGAAAAAACAAAACAGCAACATCGTGTCTTTTTGACAAAAGTGCAATAAAGCCTATGCATTTTTAAATACGACGTGTTTTCAAACACCGTGTTGCTGTTTTGTTTTCTTTGGTGTGAACACCGCATAACCTTTCAAGGGGTATGCGGCAACTCGCGGTTCCGGCAATGCATGCTATTTTTTTCAACGGACAAAAGCCATCTACCGAAAAAACCGCAGAATTTAATGAACGACCCAATATATTCACTGTTGAAATTCGTTGTTCTATACGAATGTCTATTTTTGATGGTGTGAACGCAGCAACTGTCTAACCGTTATTTTAAAAATGATTGTTTACACAATATTTCTTTTAATAATTTTAAATTCATTATTATATTAAACACATTAGTTTTTTAATTTTAACTTTATTAGTTATGTTTAAAATCGTTGTTAATTTTCAAAAATTAATTGTTGTTAATTTGTTTATTATTATTTTCACAACTGTTTTATTTAATTTCACAAGCACCACTGTTCACCATGTGATATTTATGTTTTACTCAGGGAAGTATTTATATATTTCATGAAGAGGCTAAACTACTACTGATTGTAACTGATACATTAATAATGATTTGGTTTAATTGTTCACTTGACGAATGTCGAATAGCAACCGGCGCGCTCTTACAACACCATTTGAATTGTAGTCATCACACAAAACATGAAATTTAATAGTTTTATTAACATTTTAATTGAACAATACTACAAGTTTTTATAACATGACCACTGTAAGACTTTAACATTGTTGTTTTTTTTCAATTTTAATATTTGTATTAAAATCACGATAATTTAAAATATCAGCTGCACTACCTGTGTCAATTTTTAGAGATAATGTTATATTATTTATTTTAATGTTTTCAAACCACTCGAGTTTATTTGTTTTATTTTCTTGTACTGTCCAAACTATAAGTTCATTGTTATCTTCTTCAATGTTTATGTTGACAACAATATTTATAATAATGTCGACGTTTTTTACATTTTGTGCATATTCGATAGTATGCAGGGCATTTAAACTGTTCATGTTTGTTTCCGCAGTTTACACACACACTATTAGTTTTATAATTATTGTGTTTACTTTTATTAAAATTTTATTTTTAAATTTTTTATTTACTGCACCAATTACCATTTTATTTGCGTTATTAATTTCATGTATTTAACGCTGCTTTCCATTGACTAACAAATTTTGTTTTTATCAATGAGACTGAGGTCAGCGAATTGCAAAAGTTTTTCTTGAATCCATTTGTCCTTAATTCCTAAGACAAATCTGTCCCGGATCATTACATCCTTTTCTGCAAATTCGCAACTACTTGCCAACTATTTTCGTATATTTATTTTCCTTTACATTGTGATCTATTTGTAGATATGATTTAGGATCAAGAAGAGAACAGTACAGAGTACTTAGATTAGGAAAGACTATGGATACATAACAACCAATGCTAGTCCGTATATGAAAGTGTTACTAAAATTTGTCGGCGGCCATCTTTGTTTAATTGTCAAAACCGCATATTATCCCATAGGCGTCAGTTGAAAATTTATAATATGCAAATATGTTTTAAATTACAATTGAATTTAGTATGTATGAGAGATGATAGTTCCAAATAGACGTTTCTCTGTTATCAATTATCACTGAAATATTTTTAAAGACAATATAAAACATGTATTATTCATTAATTTTATTTTAAAATCTGAATGATACGTCCATGATCCGTGGAGCGATTTTTCGTGGTGCGATATGGTAACAACGCTAGGTAATTATCTTTCCTTTTCTAAGGTACACTCCCTCTTTATGTTCTCTTCTATGCTTTACAGGTCATTTTTTTAAAGCCATACTGTTATTTTTGAAAACTGGCTATCTTATCTGAATACGCCTTTGTTTAGCTACTTGGTACTTGGTTAGTTCTTTCAGAATATTTCAAAGCGTGTTTTCCATGCGATAAATTTAGCTTTGGGTGTATTCTTCGCCTAGATTTTTTTAGTCCACTGCCAACTCAGATAAGCTGAAACACTTTGATTTTGGAGCTTTGCTGGCCATTATACGAGTAGCATTTAAGCTTTCATTTGCATTACTGAAAGCTTCTGCATAGAATTTGGTTACATTGGAAGCCAAACGATTGATGGTATTTTTCAAAGTTTCAAATAACGTTGAATTTTTAAAACCGCCAGAAATAATGGTATACTCGTATGTGTTAGCATCCTTTAAATATTCTCAACATCATATCACCACCACAAGTGTTATGGTTATTGAGTGTGTGATACAACGAATAGCATTACCCATAGCTGAACTATTCAATGGCGTAGATAGGAGGGGGGTAAAGGGGATCAATCCCCCCCCCCCATGAGTCTACTTCATGAGAAAATTCAGACATTTTTTTAACTCAGAGACATTTTTTTAAACTCTTCTAGTATGAACAAAATCAACTTTTTTAAAAATGCAATAGTTAGTACGAAAAGAGTACTTTTTAGTCGGTTTTAAATTAATTTTTTTAAACGTTCTTTTTATATTTTTTATTATACATACGTAAAAAAAATTCAAAATTATAACAATTTTTTTTTTAATTTTGCATATTTTGTGGGCCCCTCAGCCACCTCTTCTCGAACTCGAGATTTTAACGGAATTACACGTATTGAGGGTCCCTGAACCAAAAATATTAGATTAAATACTAAGTCATATTCCCCTTATCCCCCCCCCCCCCTCATCGCAAAAAGCTATCTACGCCACTGGAACTATTACCCTTGTTATCAGCCATAGCGTAAGTGAAACAGCGATGTAAGTATACTATTGCATCCTTGTGTAATTCTGAGTGTTCGGAATTATTTGCTATTTTTATAGAATTTTTTTTCTCACAATTCCAGAAGTATGGTTTACACCAAAATGTTTCACTATGGAATGAGAAGCATTAACTCGACAAGCAACTATTGTACTTTCGTCATCGCTCACGAGAATACCAACTTGAACATTTTGCGATTCTAAAATTGAACTGGAATTCACTAACTTAGCTATTACATGTAGCTCCATAGCTTTGGCAGAATCCAAAAAAATTAATCTACAATCATATTCTTCTGGCGGATGTCCTAAATCACACATTTTGCGTTTTCTATTGCAAGTCGAATAGTCAAGAACTTTCCCCGCCATACTACCGATGAATGCTTCGAATCCATTTGAACTGTCATAGCTTCTTCCAGTCTCTCTTGCTCCAACCCATATCATATGAAAGTATGACATCATTAAATGTTATGTTTGTATAATCTTCTACTACAGAAATATGGTTTTCTGTTGAATATTTAAATGTTCCTTCATTATCTCTCACAAGGGAACGCTTTTTTCCACGTATATTAGTTGAAGGCTTGCTATTGGGACCTTTACATTTTTTTTGTTAGCGAGATTTTCGCTTGATTAAATACTTATCCATTTTCCCAACACCTGTATGTGCACAAAAAGTTACATGCCGTAAGTTATATTAATAAACTGCACCTAAATTAAAAGATGTCAAAGAAAAATTTGTATAATTTTCAAAAAAATCTAACTTTTGAAACGAATAACATTATACCTTCTGTAAAAATTATCCGGAATTGTAAAAAAACACATAAATTTAAAGGACCCCGCAGTTTTTGATAGGGAAATGGCTTTCAGTCAATCTCTTTGAAACCAACTGGAAAATATTCTCTAAATCATCCCGATTAAGTCTCAATGGTCGCAACCGCCTAAGTTCCCGAGGTCTCGCGCAAAAAACTGTTTTGTACCTAATAATGCAATAAAAAGATCGATATAGTACAAGATTTCCAAAGTTCAATATTTAATTTATTATAACAAATGGAAGAAAACTTTAAATACAAAAGTTGTCAGGCTAGACAAGCAGCATATTTTTAAAATAGTTACATTTATATAAGGTGTTCCATAAGTGTGTTACAAATCAAAGTTATATTTTTATGACAACTAATTTTCTATTGTTTTTATTTTACAATTTAATATTTTTAATACTACCGCTAGTAGCTGGCGCTGACGGCACTACATATACCTTAAGATGTTTTGCTAGAACTTGCAAACTTTAACAACATAAAAATGTAGAAATTAAATAAACAAAACGATACATAAAAATTAATTTCTTTGTTCAAAATGTCCTGTACTATATCGATTTTTTTATTGCATTATTAAGTACAAAACAGCTCTTTACGCGAGACCTCGGGAACTTAGGCGGTTGCGACCATTGAGACTTTTAATCGGGATGATTTAGAGAATATTTTCCAGTTGGTTTCAAAGATATTGACTGAAAGCCATTTCCCTATCAAAAACTGCGGGGTCCTTTATTCATCAAAATTTATTTTGTCGTCTTCAAAGTAGTTCCCATTATTTGCAATACAATCTAACCCACTCCTCCATACACCTCTCATAGGCCGATGAAGGTATGGTCTTTAGTTCGCCCTGCGAATTCAGTTTGATGGTTTCAATCGACTCGAAACGAGTTCCACGGAGTGAAAATTTCAGATTGGGAAAGGATAAACTCACAGGGAGCTAAATCCGGAGAATACGGAGGTTGCTCGTTGGTATTAATTGAGTTTTTGGCTTTGTTTTCGGCCACAATTGTTGCTCTGTGAATGTCTGTCAAAAACACGTGATTTTTATATTATTTTATGACAATCAACAAAAAGGAATGCACAGATTTTAATGAAATTTAAATATATTGCTTAAATTACTATACAATTAATAATGTATCATTAAAAATGTTTCAAAATTTTCATATATATCGAGGGTTTAATTTACAAAAAAAAAAAATCATTGCAAATATATACATTTAAAAACATGCAAATACATATATAGGTACATTTGAAAATATCGACCATTTCTATAAATTAATAACGAATTCAAAATTGCGGCAGTTTGCATTTCTATATTTTGATGAAAAAAATAGTGGTACAAAATTACTAATTAAACAATTTAAATATATGTACATTAAAAATCCAACAATCCAATATATCCAAATTAATAAACTGTCATCGTATAGTCCGAAAAAAAATTATATGAACTAAAAGAACTAGAAGAACGGATAGTTCATTAAAGACCACTGAAAATGCCCAACTCTACTCCGAAGTATGGTTATATTTCAATCACAGTCAAGCAGCAATATTCCATGATGCAGTAAAAAATATTGAAGGTGAAAAAAATACTGTTATGGAAGTAAGAAAAGAGATAAATAATTTAAAATTAAAATTAAATGAAATAATGGATAAGTTAGGTTTCTGTAGGCAGTCAGTTAAGAACTTTGGAAGAAAATGGTTGTTCTAAAAAAAAGTACTTTTTTCCCGTGTTATCAGTTTTTATAGTAACTGCATTAAATATATAGAACTCCGTTTAACACACTTTGAAGATGTTGATTGTTTTAGATGGATCGGTCTGAAAAATTGTGTTGATTGGCAATGTGTAGAAAAAAGTTTTCTATATTTTTCGGTGCATAATGAAAATTTAATTAATGTGAATGAAGAAGAAAGTGCACTTTTTGATGAAACATAATACATAAAAAAATATGCTGATTAATAAATTAAAAAATGGAATTTTGATAGAACGCCAACAGAATATATGAGGTGGGTCGAAATATTTCAAGATTTTGAAAAAAATAATATACGATGCAGACAAATGAAGAAATTAATTGGATTTGCTTTATGTTTACCCGGTATCAATAGTGTAACGGAAAGGGTTTTTTCTATCGTTAATAAGTTGTGGACATCTGATAAGACGCAGCTGTCTATAGAAACAATAAAATCAATATTGCAAGTCAAGTGTAATTTTGCAAAGTCTTGTGAAGAATTTCATGACGAAATTATAAACAAGCCTTGGGTTAACCGGTTTTTCACTTTATGAAAAACCGAAAACCGGGTTTTTGTATGCCCTAGTACCCACAAAATAAATATTGTTTTATGTGTGTCCATATCATTTTAGGAATATCAACCCAGTGGTTAAAAACTGTCGACTATAAAAAGACGAGTCCCGAAATGAATAACTCATCGCCAACGATAAACGAGGAACCCATCATAATAGACCCAAAAGAATTCCGGAACAAGTTGTCAATACTGTGTTTAAAACACATTGAATCTTTCCTGAAAATGAAATTGCATTATTGTCGTGAGAATTCTAGTCGTGGATATTTAGAATAAGGGCTAAATTTAAGTAAAATATATCGAATGCACTTTGATTAATAAATATGGAATATTAGTAGAGTACGGAGGTAGAGTAAGTACTCTACCGTTACTCGCCTAATGTAAACACTTTTGGGATAGTGGAAGTAGAGTAGGTACTAAAGATTAGACTTGTGTAGTTCACGAACGAACTAGTTGAAAAGAGCGCTCCCACACGAGAACTAGACGAACTAGTTCGTATGCGCTCCGCTCTTTTAGTTCAATAGTTCCCGATACACTTCAAATACACTGTTCTAAAAATGAGATTGTACGATTTTTATGTTTAATAATTTACGTTTTCAATACTTTATTACCAATTTTGAATTTATATTACTAAAGATATATTATATTGAATTTTTTTGTTCAAAAGAATGCAATATGTCTGTCAAAAGCACGTGATTTTTATATTATTTTATGACAATCAACAAAAAGGAATATCACAGATTTTAGTGAAATTGAAATATATTGCTTAAATTACAATACAATAAATAATGTATCATTGAAAATATTTCAAAATTTCCATATATCGAGGGTTCGATTTAAAAAAAAAAAGAAGATTATTGCAAATATATACTTTTAAAAATATCGATCTTGTCTATAAATTAATAACGAATTTAAAATTGCAGTAGTTTACATTTCTATTGTTTGATGAAAAAAAATAGTAATACAAAATTACTAATTAAATTCCAACAATCCAATATATCTAAATCAATAAATTGTAATCGTATCGTCCGGAAAAAATTCTATGAACTAAAAGAACTAGAAGAACGAACTAGTTCATTAAAGAACTATAAGAAGCGCTCTCTGTCATGAACTAAAATGCCCAACTCTACTAAAGATAGTAGTCGGTAGAGTTTAGAGGATAGCACTGGTATAGTAACTCTACCGCCGATTTCCCCCACCACTTTACCAACACTACCAGTGTAAACTGTTTTATTATTGCAGTAGAGTAGAGTAGTCGGGTGCGAAATATTTACGTATCACATGTAGTCCAGGCAACGTAGAATTTTTTACTGGTGTAAAATTAGGAAAAATGTATGAGGTGCCAAATTTAAACATTTAAAAATTTAGTTGTTTGTTTTGATTGTTGTGAATTGAATTATTATTATTGTTGTGGATTGTTATTTGTTTTTCTTGTCCCGAATTAATATTTTTGATATCATTAAAAATGAAGTGGACAGAAGAAGAAACCCTAAAATTAGTGGAGCTCTACAAAGAGTACGAATTGTGAGAGGTCAAATAGGTACACCCCTCAGAATTCAATTTAAAATATAAATAAGGACTTAGATTCTGCATAAAAGGAAAAAATTGTTTTAATACCACTAAATATTTGTAACACACAAAAAACAATCCAGACAGATTAGTGGGGATAGATTTGTGAAGGTGTCGGAGAGAAAGGGGTGAAGTGCAGAAAACTGAGTAAGAACGAGTTTAGGAGTCGTTGGGGAGAGTCGTTTTAGAGAGAAAAATTGATATATGAAGTTCGTTATAGTTTGATAATGGGAGATTGAATATTTAAAACAAAGATATAGAAAAAGTATATGGAAAAAGTGAATTAAAGTGTTAAAATAATAGTTATAATAAGATATAAAAGAAGCTACGCAGCGAATTTAAGAATAGAAGAGATATAACAAAGTTTAAAACGGCATAAAGAATAAATAAAGTATTTGGTGAATGAAGAAAGTAAAAATAAGAAATAGTGAATAAAATAAATGTTAAACAAAAAGAAATCGACGAGGAGAGATTAATAAATAAATAAATTTAAACAATAAAATAGCATCGATAAAAAGTAGTGGGACAGAAAGAGAAGACCTGAAATGTAAATGAGTGCAACAGAAATAGACAATATAAAAAATATAACGAATAAAATATGTGACAATAGAAAAAGTTATTTAAAACAATAAAACTACGTAAAATGGGAAAACATGAAATAACATTGAAATAAAGAAGTTTTAAAATAAATAATAACAAATAAAAGATTAAATTATCCATCATCAACAAATTTAAACAGTTAAACAAATAGTAAATAAATAAAAAATAAAGACTAACCAATTATATGTTAATAAATAATATTAAAGTGCATTTAAATAAAATCATCGAAATTATTTAACAAGAAGCATAAAATAAAACGACGAAAGACAATAAATAAAATAAATAAAAGACAATTGTTACAAATAAAAGCAGTTGTTTGAATATGTGTGAGAGAGGTGAACAGTGACAGTACGCAAAGTATAAGTTAAACAAAGATAGACATATAGCGAAAGCGGAACAGTGGACCAGTGCAGTAATCAAGGGATTATTTGATAGTTTGAAGAACAGTGGACCAGTACCAGAATTTAAAATTACAATTAATTCGACATAATAATGAAAAATTTGGAAGAATGAAAATATAGGTTGACTTCTGAAATTAAGATAAGTTGTTTAGATTTAAGAATTTAGTTTTAAGATTTTTGTATTTGAAAAAGAAAGATTTTTGTTTAAAAAAAGAAAAGAAATAATAAATATAGAATAAAGGTTGTGAAAGGATTTGAATGAAAGATTTAGATTTTAGATAAAAAGGGATTTAGTATAAGGATATTATTTTTATATGTGTATTTTTTTTGAGTTTATGAAATTTTTCAACAATAAAATAAATTCAGTTCATGAAATATTCTCACTTTTTTATTTCACAAATCCACAAACTTTAATAATAATTCGTATTCTAATAATTTATTTTGTAATTGCGGGAAATCTAGATTTTGAGTTGACATCAATGATTATTATATCATACCCTAGGAACCGGAACATTACAGAATGCATATGGAACATTAGTATTCTTGTAAAACTGAAACTATTTTAAAGACACACAAAAGGTGCTTAAGAATTATTAATAACTCAGGTAGTAGGGATCACTGTCGATCTTTATTTAAAAAATTTAATATACTTACAGTTACTGATGTATATATTACCGAATCTGCAATTTTTGTCAAACGTAATTTAAATTTATTTGAAAATAACTTTCTAGACCACTCTTATGACACCAGATTTAAAGATAAGTTGATTCAAGAGCAAACAAAAAAATCTTTAATTTACAATGGTGTTGTAAATAATTGTTTCAAACATATAATAAAATACCAGAGGTAATAAAAATTCTACCACTTAAACCATTCAAAAAGAAACCAAAAGAATATTTATTAGGCGACTATTACACTATCAAATAAATATGTTAAAGATCTTTGACAACGATTTGATCATATTTCTTTAATAAAATATGAGATTTTGTTTTATTACACTACATAAAATATTTGATAATATTTTCTCAATATTATATAGGGATATTTTCTTCTTTTTGGTGCCTTTTGAATATCAGTGCGTGGATGTTCGTCAATTGACGCGATCGAGGTTTGATATGTATTGTGGTTTTTATAATCAATAAGAAGATTATCATATAATACTGGATTTTATTGATATTCATATATTAATAATTATATAACTGTAACTGTCAGTGATAACTTGGAAGTCGCCATTTTGTTTTTGATGTCAAAAAACTTTGATCAAATATAAGAGACTGTCATTAACTATGATCATAGAAATATTATAAAGGTTGACTTATTACACTCATATTTTTTTGATCAAAGAAATTTTATCATATTTCTTTGATAGTGTAATAACCGCCTAAGAAAATCCACACTATAATATAGCCGAATTGTTTCAGTAACAGTATTGTTCTCTATTTATATATTTACTTTTTGTTTTTTTTTCTGACACATTTAATGTACTTTGTACAATTTCTAGATATCAGAAAAAAATCAGACACCCGTTTCTGATCATTTTTACAGGGAAATATTTAATTATACATACATATATTTAATTTAAGTTTTTACATCTCAAGAAAAGATGCTTGTGATAAATGCATAAACTATAAGAATCTTTCAGAAATTGAAAAAGAGCGACAAAAAACAGATTTTGAAGATCATCAAATTAATAAAAAAAAGACTCGAAAAATGTACTGCATGCTTCGATTTGCAAAAAGTATTGACAACTCCCGTTCCTTGGCAGCTTCTATGTGTTATATGCGAAAACTTTCTATATATAATTTAACAATAACATCTTACTGGTGAGTTGTCCAAGTTTAGTAGAAATAATCATGCCAAGATTAACATTAAGCAAAAGCACCCAATAATCTTACCACCAAAAAATCACATAACTAATCTTATAATAGAAAATGAACATAAAAAATTTTTACATGCCGGTCCGCAATTAGTTTTAGCTAAGTTAAGACTTCGTTACTGGTCAATGGGAGCAGTGGCGGCACAAGACCTAAAATTGATGTGGGCAAAATGAATTTGCGAGACCCCCTGATGACGCGAGAGGACGGGTTTTATAGAAAAAAAATGTTTGATTGATGAAAAAAAGAAGTGGTATAAATTGTTTTCATTTATTTACATTATTTGTAATATACAAAATAGAAAATGTTAAATTTTGCATAGATTTTTATTTGTATTCATGAAAAAATTGCAAACATCGAAGTAATGGCACCGCTACTTTTTCGTAATTTTCATATGAACTCATGTTACTAATAAAACAAGTATCTCATTATTAAATCAATTTAACTAACATATCCACCACTATGACACTCATTGGCCGATTATCGTCAAATTAAGCTGTTTTACAGTTAAGATTCAGTAATAGCAGTAATCAAATAACAACAATTTCTAATTGCGTACATTTAATTAAACAAGAATCCAACATTGGGGTATGATCCAATACTAGTGCCAGTACCTTATATGCTTCAATAGATAAAACTTTTTTTAGAGCAAATGTGGTAAGTATTACTAGATGCTTACTAGTCGGTGGGTTTTTATATCGTTTTTGACGTGTAAATAGGGCTGCCATGGCACGATCGCCAACCTAGGACAAAAAGGTTTAAAAACCCACTGTATGAACCTTCTGAATGGGAGATATACGAGAAATAAAACAGTAATAAATTGTTGTATTATATGTACATATGTTATCGTTAGAGATTGGAAAAATAGTTGTTATTTTAAATGAAATAGTTACTATATAGTTGATTTTTTTTCTGTAAAATAGTTAGCAAATAGATTTTTTTATTCAAAATAGTTGTGAAATAGTTACAATTTTTTTACAATAATACATTTTTTTCTCGATTTAGTCAATAAATTAGTGAAATCAACGTATTAGTAAAAAGTGTCAAATCCGAAATTGTCGAGGAAAACATGTTATGATCGATTCTAGATAGATTTTAGAAGCTAAAAATATTAAACAAATAAATATGTAAAAACACAACATAAATATCTATTAAAAAAAATCTGTATAAAAGACAAAATTATTTATAAAAATATATAAAACTAAAATAATTTACAAAGAATTGTATGAATAAAAAATTACAAACTTATTAGGAAATCACAAGAAATATATATTATGTTTATTATCTATAAACATGAATATTTTTTATTTTTTTGAAAAAAATCAATATTAATAATTAGAATTATTTCAAACTTTGTCTTTCTGACTTTTTTTTCAATACAAAATTTTTAACGTTGGATAAAAAAAGGCAAATAGTTGGAAAGGTAAAATAGTTGCAAATAGTTGATTTTAAATTGGGTTCTATCAAACCAGTTTTCTGAAGTCTATGGAGATATGTTATAAAAATGTTTTAAAAATATTGGCTCGCAGCAATTAATGGCAGCGCTACATCCTGTTAGAGTTTCAATGTCGCAGTTATATCAAAATTGCGGAAATTACTTTGCGGGACCAATATACATACGCCAATCACGTATACGTAAGGCACTGCAAACAATAGGCATGATGCCTAATTTTTAAAAACTATTTTATGATGATCTTACGTGTCTTTTATTTCCAAAAAAATGCTTATTTCTGCAGAAAATAAAGGTTTAATCACAAAAATTGACCCTTTTAAAACTAATTTTGAATTTGACGCCAAAATGCTAGCAGGTGTCATGGCGCATTTTTGACGTCACACTTACGTAAACATTCCTTGTCAACTATAATAAATCCTTGTTCCATCGGTTTTACTTTTGGTAACACAAAACTGACCAATTTGATAATTTGAAACCACAAAATAATTTATAAACAGTGCAGATATTAATGAAACAAAAATGACGTTTACGTAGCCGTGACGTTATCCACTCTGACTGGTGTTTTATAAAACATGGATGATTGCTGTATTTTGCGTTTTTATTTTAACAAAAATCGTATTAATCTCGCTTTTAATATAAAAATAAATACATTTTTTAGAATCTTTTTAACATTTCATTATTTAAAATGATACCTATTGCATTGTTTATATGTATGGTCACAAAATCTGTTCATCTCGAACTCGTTTTGTATCTTTCTACGGATACATTTTTATAAGCATTTAAACGATTCATAGCTCGTGTTAAGATTAGTACAGTATACAGTGACTATTATACAAATTTTCATGGCGCAAATAATCATTTAAAACAAGTCTTTGAAAGTTTATTCAATCAAAATTCAAAATAAAAAAATAATTAATTTTTTATTGCACATAAAATATCATGGAAATTTAATACTGCTGCTTCACCGTACTTCGGTGGATTGTAGGAATCAAATATAAAAGGTACAAAATACCATTTATATCGAGTTCTTGGTAACTCTGTCCTGACTTATGAGGAAACCATGTTTTAAAACAGATCGGTCCGAGACTGCCCCGCCGGAGCATTTTAGAAATCTGGCAACTAAATTCGTGTAGTATTATAAATTCTTTTGATCAATTTATAATTTTCGTAGACTCATGGGGGGGGGGGATTGATCCCCTTGATCCCCCTCGTATCTACGCCACTGAGGCAACTTGAATGGTCAAATGTACCGAGACTTTTGGAAAATGAACTGCCAACTTTACTTGAAGACTTAAGCTTATTGTTAGAAGTGCGACAGAACATGATGGTTGTCCAGCACACTATTCGATGGTAGCACGTGAAGTACTTGATCGTGATTTCAATGGTTGCTGGATCGGTAGAGCTGGTCCGATAAATTGGCCTGCCAGATCACCAGATCTTACTTCGTCAGATTTCTTTTTGTGGGGCTATCTCCAAGAGAAAGTTTACAAACAAAAACCAACAACACGTGAGAATAAATTGAACGAATCAGAAATGCGTGTGCTGAAATTCAAGAAGACATACTTCTCAGTTGTGTACAGTCATTTGAAATGCGGATTAATAAGTACATTGAAGTCGAAGTTCATCATTTTGAACACTTATTTGAAGCTCAAATTAGTTTATATTCACCAGCCATTTATGTATATTAATAAACCTTTTATTTCAAACGTATTGCAGAATCGTAGGCATATGTTCTTATTAGTAGAAGAAATCGAAAAAAATAAATTTCGTCGATTACAGCGCCATCATGAATCATACAAAATATTTCAGTCAAATCGTACGTACTTTTAGCCGTAGAATTCGTATCGGCAATAAAAAATTGAGGTTCCTATTTTAGATTCAAAGTTATCCTCGCCACACCTACAAAGAGGGGGGTGGGGGACTATTTTTTTGCACTAATGTATTTCCCCCGCGGAATGATTAAATTTTGATAATTGACATTTTTTCCGTACTACCGGAAAAACGGAGAAACTGTGGTTTCTAGTGACTTAAACTAACAATATACACCTTAACCACAATAAAACAATGTCACTGTTTTATTGTGGTTAAGGTGTATATTTTTAGTTTTTTCCGTAGAGTATTTTTCGAGATATTTGAAAGTTTCATGTTAAAAAATACACCCTGTATACTAAAATAGATTTATTCCTACATAGCAATTATCATGGTAGTCGAGAAAACCGAATTACTAAACATCAAACTAGACTTGACAGCGAAATTTTATCGCGAATTAGAGAGTATTCAGTTTAACAAAATAGGCGGACTACTGGAAAAACGGAGAAACTGTGGTTTCTAGTCACTTAAACTAAAATATACACCTTAACTACAATAAAACAATGTCACTCGACACGTGTTTCGACTTCACAAGAAGTCCTCATCAGGAGCCTAAAAGTTCCAGACTGGAACTTTTATCAACTTTTAGGCTCCTGATGAGGACTTCTTGTGAAGTCGAAACACGTGTCGAGTGACATTGTTTTATTGTGGTTAAGGTGTATATTTTAGTTTAACCGATATTTTTATTTCGGTTCTGTTCCGGTTTTCGTTCCGGCAAAAAATAACGGTTTTTCCGGTTTTCAGTTCGAAGCCCTGCTTTATATTTTTATTAATAATTAAATACTTCGATAATCTTCCGCATATTTATAGGTTATTAGAATTTTTCTGTAATGAGTGATTTGTAGAAAAATATCGATAAATAAAAAACGATGTTATGTATTTTGCTTCTTATGTTTAAATAATGTTTATTATTTGATTTAATGTATTGTTGTATTGATTATATTTGATTATTAGAATATTTAGAATTTATTGCAAACAATAAACAAGTTTGAATTTAACGTGTTTTTTCCATTATTGGCATCAATTGGCAATCGTCAAGAGTCGTCAAAACGTGTGTACAGTTTGCTGTGGCAGTGTCGACAGTTTGTTTCTTTCGTATATTTTGAATAATCGAGGTTATTAATTATGTATTAAATTATTAAACTACATAATTTTCAATATTTCTGTTTTGACAGATATTGCAGATTCCTGCATAAAATGTGACGATCCTAACCTCCATTTGACCTAAAATTTACCCGTCACGCCGAAGCTGAATCCATCGCAGGTATCGGTTGAGATTTCACCGGAGTTTCAAAGGTATGTGCCAAAATATTCTTTCAGATAAGTGTTATTATAACCATACAGTTCACTTTTCGAGTAATTACCACAGTGGCCAATCCGGTCAAAACAAATTCATTTCCCGTAAAAGAATTCTTCAAAGTATGTTTCATATATACTTATAATTATATTTTGTTATTTACAGTTGAATTTAATTTTACTTATTTTACTATCAATTATGGATTGAACAAACGAAGCGATTTTAAGATTTCTGGAGCTTTACCACATGCAAGATTCTATCTGGGATCCAAAAAATAAATTCCATAAAAATATAACGATTTTATGGACAGTTTTTTGAGGTGCAAATTAAGTGTTCATTAATATTTAGGCAATTAAAACGTAAATAATTATAAAGAAAGAAATGTAATTTTTGTGTTAATTCGTAGTTAATGTTAAAGGAAACATACAATCAAAAAATACAAAAAAAAAACGATTTTTTGAAAATTTCACACTAGTGGTTCCCCTTAAGTGGGATACATCCAATCGTATATACGATGACGGCAGCAAAGTGCCACCTCGAACTACAAGATCGTAGCACTTCTGTAGGTAGTCCTGCAGACCAATGCATTCACGAACGTTTGCGATACTGCGATCAGTAAAGCCCATCGACACTCAATTGTATTTTATTGGGAAAATATTTTGTCAGAACCGCACGTACGAGGAAATTTTAGCAGTGGTTTAAATAATTATTTAAACCCTTTAATCGCTTCCGCGTGATTGCGCACCAGAGTTTTTGTTATAAATAATTTTTTTTTGTCCCTTGATCTTCAGTTTTTCCAGGCCTTACACCTAGAGAAAAATGTACAGATTAAGATTTATTTTTGCAGTGGTTTAAATCATTATTTAAACACTCTAACCGCTTCCGCATGCTTTCCTGCCGCAGTCTTTCTTATAAATATTAAATAATAAGGGGTTCTTTATAAATTTGAAAAAAAAAACTATTCCCAAATGCGGACTACAAAGGTAAATTCGGTATTATAAAAGAGACAACGTTTATTTAATAACTGGGTCACACAATCTTTTATTGCAACCAGGGCTCCGAGGTAGACATTGGGTTGGTTAAACTGCCACTTGTGTCGGTGCTGCAAGGTATGAAGGTATTCCATCTGCCATCGTTTCCAAAAATGGTTGAGCATATATTGCAATTTCTATCGATCTAGTTTGTTCGCTGGAGGTTCAGTTACGTTGGGTGTTGGCAAATCTTCGATTAAAAAATACCCAGGGGTAAGTGCATTTAGGTCGTTAGGGTCTGATGATATAGGTGTTAAAGGACAGGAATTTAAGCAGCAAGCCTCGATTTATGTAGTTAATGTAATTAATTCCTCGTAAGTGAGGATCATTGTACCTATGGTACGACGTAAATGAAATTTTATTGAACGTACTGACGTTTCCCATAATCCTCCAAAGTGAGGAGAGCGGAGAGGTATAAAATGCCAGTTAAGGCCCTTATTTGTAAAATAATTAATTGTGATTTGAACTTTTCAGATTTCAAAATCTCGAGTAATTTGTTAATTCGTTATTGGCTCCTACGAAGTTAGTACCGTTATCAGAGTATATATTTGCACAGATACCTCTGCGAGCTATGAAACGATTGAGAGCAGCAAATACGGACTACAACGGTAAATTCGCTATTATACAAGGGACAAAGTTTATTTAATAACTGGGTCACACAATCTCCACGAAGCACTTTGTGACCACAAGGTACAAGTGCATGAGATCTGGTATTGTCCTTGCACACAACACAAATTGTTTATTCATTATGAAGATTTACTTCCAGATAATTGGGATTAACTTAGACATATGGAAGATCAAGATGATCATCAACTCAATAAGCTTCCTGCCAGCTAACCAACTCCAAGTCTTCCGGAACAAAAAAGTCGCGTTCATCCTCTAGTATAGAGAATAAAGAATATATTACACTATCAAAAATATACATTCATTTTTTTTAGTTGTCTTACAGTCATGTACTTCTTCTGGCTCAGGGTTTTCATTTTCCATAAAGTTCTCTCTTTTTTCAGGATGCTCTTGAAGTTGTTAATCTTCTCATTATGTAATGTGACATACTACCGCTACATTACAACCGTTAGATAACGGTATCACTCTCCTAAGAAACTGTAGCTTTAGATTCAAAATAAAAGAAAGAAAAGATTACCTTGTCTACTTTTATTAATATTATATTAATATTTCCTAATTTTACATTAAATTCCAGATTAATTTCTATTTTACATTAATATTTCAAACCATTACATTAAATCCCAGGTTTATTTGGTACATTACTTTAATAATTGGTATAAGTTTTTTCTTTGTTGACCTTTTAGACATTTTTTCTATTTCTAAATATTACATTAAATATTAAATGAATGCCACAAGCTTTTTAGCCGTGGAATACTTTGTGATAACTGGAAAATACTGTAATAGTTTGAAATTTTTTTTTTCTAATTTTTATTTTTAATTCTTAATATGCGAAGCTTGTTTTTTGGCGATAAAAGAATGTTGAAGCTTTGCAAAAACTTTGAACAAACTCTTCTGATGTTACTGTTATTTTTTCCAAACTTGTTTTCGGTTTTGTTACCCATTATTTGTGCGTAATGTTTTTGACTCTATTCTTTTTAAAAACTTCGGAAATTGGTTTGGATATTTGATTGTTACTTGGACAAGTCTTACATTTTCCAAAAAAAAAAACATTCTTTCTTAGGATTTTGACTTACAAAATGCAGCAACGTATCTTCATAATGCACCATATGATAATTGTTGTTTTTCATTAATTTAACCAATTGACTACCTGAAAACAACGAGAATCTCAGTGTTATGAAAAAAGATCAATTTTTTTTTCTTTTTACCCAACGTTTTACCATACTATATTTTCATTAATAAAACACAAACAAACATTGTGCGTTCCACCAGAACTTATTTTAATCCCTACATTTTTACATATGAATTGTTTATAGACTGCTTTGAGATTCCTAAATATTAATCTTTTTTGAAGAATGCTCTTTTTTCCATCAAATTTCAACGATTTTGTGTCTTTTTGACCTGGCATCATTACACCTACATAATCACGTTCGTAAAATTGTTTGACTAACGATTATTTCAGGAGAAAATGATTTTTCGATGAAAAATAAAAATCCATAAACTTTTTGCATACAGATATCAATAGTCCGATTTATAAACGAATCAATACATTACTCTTGTTATTTTAGGAATCGCTGAATACTATAACTTAATTTCTAACCTCAAAAAAAATTACATACTGCGCTTAAAACAGAATTTTAATTTTTTCTCAATTACTTTGCAACAAATATGAATATTTTGATGAAAATAAGGGGAAATGTACTTCTCATGATCTTAAATAAACTTACCAAATTTGATTTTAAAATATTAAAAATTACCGCCAAAATTTATATTTTCAAGAAAAAAATTGATTGGGCACACCATTGTAAAGCAATTTTGTTTATCTCAAATTATAGGGTTTTTTAGTTCCTTTCAAATCATGTATATATACTTCCTCGTACATATTGAAACAAAAAAGTTATTTAGGTTTTTCTGAACTGATTTTTGCTTTTTCGGATTGTTGCCCTAAATACATTATTCTCGATTAACTTTCATTATTGTTCAAAACAAATTACAAAATTTAAAATCTAGTTAAAAGATGAGTCTTTGTAAGAAATAAAACATATTTTTATTATATTAATTAGTAGGTTGCCCCAAAAATTCAGAAATTTTAAAATTACAGACTCCATATTTTCTTTCAACAACATTTCGGGTTCGAATTAAAGATTCGTTAAATAAATTTTCCGCATGATTTGTGGGATTTTTTAAGGGAGTCATCAAATAATTCGTAACAGTTTAACCAGTCACCGACAATAACATTATTTTCAAAATTCATATTTTCAAATTGCCTTCGTATTGCTGAATTTCTGAAAATATTAGCATCATGTGTAGATTCAGGCCATCTTGCTACAATATCAATTATTTTTAAATGTGCATCTGATATTGTTTGCACATTTATGAAGAAGAAACCTTTTCTGTTTCGAAACAGTTCAGGTTCAACGTCCTCCTGGTGATTTTATTTTAATATGTGTGCAATCTATTGCCCCGATGCACTTTGGAAAGCTAACAATTTCATAAAATTCTTGCCTTGCTTTTTTAAGTTCAACTGCGTTATTGGGAAAATGTATACAATGGTTGATACTATTACCGTTGTAACTTTTTTTAATGATTTTAGATGCTGTCTGTAATGAATAAAAACACTTGATATTTTATTTATTTTCCTTTATTGTCACATTAACATTGTCAGTACATGTGCACGCTTACACTTCTTCAGGTGTACTGTACTGAATACAGGCGTGCTTTACATTAAACGCCATAGATAGAAGATGTGTTATCACAGATTATACACATTCATTACACTGCCAATCTGTGTACTCCGCAAAAATCACTAGCACAGATAATGAAAGATCCACTTGCATAAAATCTTAAGGTTAATAAAAGCATCATAACTAGGGGAACTGTGTGATTTCTATAAAAAAGTTTATAAATAACAGTTAGCTGATTTGTCTATTATAAATGACAAATTTTATTCCACAATTCATTATTATAGCACCAGCCTCTCTGTCGCTGTTTTAATTATTCCCTCTATTAAATTTAAAATAAAATTTACTGAATTTTTTGAAAAGTGGAATCTTAAAAAAAAACCTGATCGTTCCATCTTTGGAAGTGTAAAATTCTTTCTCGGTACTGTCTTGGCACTCTTTTAATTTGTAATACATTTATAATATTTATTTCTTCTTTTCTTCTAACTCAGTTAAAATTTCGTTTAGTTCATTTACTTCAATTATATTTTGATGATTAAAACTCTATTGTAGTTGTTTTATAATAGTTAAACGTAGGATTATCTTAAGTTTAACTATTAACTAGGTCATCTGTCAGTTAAATAGTTAAACTTAAGATTAAATATTTATTTTTTCATTACTTGTTTAGAATTTCAGTTAGTTTCGGAATTTTAAAACTGTATTACTAAATACTTATAATTATTTAGTAATACTACTACAACAATTGTGTTTTTATAATTACTTAATGATAATACCACAATTTCTTATGGTTTTATCATTAAATAACAATAATAGTATATTATACCACGAGTTAATAATGAAGCGGCGAGGGAGAAAAAATTCCGAGGTAAAAATAGCCATTATTACGAGTAGTATACTGTACTTTATCCACGACTATTTGAATTACTTTCATAAAATACAACTGGATACAATTAGCTAAGTAACAGAAATAAGTTTGAGCGGTGAGATCGGGCATAAGATCATAAAAAAAATTGTATTACCAAGGTTAGGTATTTGGTCGGCAGGTTCTTCAATAATATTATCTATAACATATTTTATATATTAAGTGAAAATTATTCCTAGTTACTTACCAATAGCTTTTACAAATCTGGTCCAATTGCCTTCTCTTGAGAAGTACCCATCAACTGCATGTGAGCACTGAATTAAAAACTATTTTCTAATAATTACTCTTAGCGACAGTTGGTTAGTAGCTATTTTTATGCGCTTTGACGTGAGAATACTTTTATTTGTAGTGGATCTTGTTACTTTCATACCCTTGCTAAGGAAGGAACAATGTGTTGTACTTTACAACAATCACTCAAGTACCCCAAAGAAAATATTAACTTTTAGGCATAATATGTATGTATGTAACAGTATACATACATGTATTATGAAACAATTTTTTTTTAAATTATCTAGTTAACTTTTTAAACTATTTTCATTTTTTTTCTTTTTGGAAGTCTTAATGTAGGTACAAAATAGAAAACTGAATAATAAATATTTTTTTAAATGCGATTTTAATTTTTCAACATGTTTCCTTGAGTACGATCTGATCTTATTTATCGTCTCAGGTACGCTACAAACAATTCCATGGCCGTCGAGTACATCGGATATGGTGTTAACCAATTGAGTCAGCTTAATGCTAAACTTCTGATGATATGTACTTAAATATCCGATTTTGATGATTGGAATTTTAAGTTTTGTTCCAGTTACTGGAAATTTAAAGAAGCTTTTCACTGCTGTTGGTTCAATATCCATGTTTATCCTAAAAGACTCATTTTCATACACATAATCAATATATGTCTGTATTTTTTATTCTTTATGTATCGATCTTAGGAAATCGGCTCTAACGGACGATTGGGAAAAGTTTTCACTTATTGTTATATGTTCAAAGTGATTTATTTTATCAGTGATGAGTGTTTTTGTAGATTTTACTAATCTTGGACTAGTATTACAATCTACTGTGCCTGGATTTGGCTCTTTCACTAGTACTCTGCTAAAGCGGTATCATTTTCGTACAGTTCGTCTAAACTTAACTCTACTGGTGTAGGTGTAGTCTTATTAGTAGACGCCATTGCGCTTTTAGCACTTACACTTTGTTTTCTGGGTCGTAACTCCATCAAACTTTAAAGTTGGTAACCTAGTTACTACTGTAACAATTTACCTTCATTGGTTTTCGCCTATATTAAAAGAAAGGGGTCCAAATGCGATTAATAATTTTAAAAATATTGACGGACCCCTTTTAGAAAAAATCACTTGTATAAAAAGTAAAAACCGGTTTATATGCAACATAAAATCATTAAAATATGCATGCAAATATGTTCAAAAAAGGCCAAAGTACAAATACATAACGGATATTACTGAATTTTTTGACTTGTGACAAAAAAAATGTATGTCACGAATTTTAATAAAATTGAAATACGTTGTTAAACTTGATATAAAGATAGATCTCTCATTAACAATTTTACATAATTTTGAATAAATAACAGATTTAAAAAAAGTTATAATTGTAAATATATTTTTTAAATGACCTGCTTTGAAGTTGAATTTAAAAATAGATACGAAAATAGCATTGTAAAATAAATCAATAAAATTTCAGGCGGTAAATTTAAATTTTTGTATTTGTTTTTAGACATTTATCCATCAAAATTGTAAGAAATATGCAAAAACAATAGAAAATAATCAAAATATGCAAAAAGTCTAAAATTTGCCGAAATATGCAAATGCATATTGTTGGGGTTAGTAATAAATTCCAACTCAGTATTTTGGTTAATCTTGTTATTTCTTAGTGAACTGTATATTTATAATAAGATTTAACATTTGATGATGACGAGATAATTCATTTGGAGTCTTTTCTTTTAATTTTATTGACTTTTATTTCACAATATTTTTCTTGATGTTGAGTTTTATTTATTTTATTTATAATTTCGATTGTTTTATTTATCAGACTACTACTTTAATTATATGTATAATGCAAATCATTCTATAATATGTTATCTTTAACACATATGTAAATTTGCATATAATCCGGTCTTTAATAATAAGTTATAGAATATTTCTTTTAAAACAAAATCAACATCCACAAATTTGGATGACATACTTGAAATTTATCTTTCATCCTTCCATGGAAACTTTCAATATTACTATTTGTGCGCCTAGGTGGTTGTATTATGAAAATACATTGGGCCCTGTTCGGATGAGCCAATGACTAAAACAATTAAAAATATATAAATTATATTATAAATTTTATCATTATTACACTTATAACTGTTAATTTTTTTTTCGGGGAGAAAAATGTGTCATGCACCGTCAGGGGGCCTGCGTAGTGTCGGACTCTAACCGAGTAAAAAACTTCGCAGCAGGCATTTATCCTCCTCGAAACCGTTGTTGGCATTACTTCGATGAGGTACCTCTGTTAAACCCAAAGGGAGCTCCGTCCTATACTTCATTTTTAATTTTGTAGGGCTTATTGATTTAACCCTGTTCGTCCTTCTTTTCTAGGAGCATTTCCTTACTAAGTTGTCGGGATTGATCCTGCCCACCAATGTCTGGAGTCTGCGTGTGTTTGGCGTCGTCCAGAGGCGAATCCCCGTGCTGGCAGGCATGACTCCATCTTTCCCATCCTGTACAGGTAGGATGACCAGATTTTAGTTTTGGTAAACCCTGAGATGTAAATGAAGACCCCTTTTTTATTTTATCTTATCTTTTTTATTTTTATTTTCATAAAATTTGTTACCATAATCTGCACTGTTATGTCTCCTGTTCTATTATTTTTTGCAAAATCCGGAGAAATTGCACCCAAACCCTGAGACTCCGGGTCAAAACCGGAGACTTGGTCACCCTGTGTACAGGTAGGCATTAAAGTACCCGTGCCCCGTTAAGAACTGGATGAGGTAGTAATTCACCTCCTCGTAAGCTCTTTCCGTCCATTCAGTCAGATCAGCCTCGCAGTCCATCTCCCCCTGGTTTCTTCTTCCCAGCGTCCTTGCCATCGTCGCATGGTCAGTTCCCTGGCCTCCACCGTCGCGGCCTCTTTGCCGATTTCGGCTTTCCTTTTATAGATATATTTCCTCTCCGCCGCGAGGAGGTCGATGGGAACCACCCCTGCCACCACAAGAACAGCTGGCTCGGAGACCGTTCGGCACAAGCTGGCTATCATGAAAGCCTCCTTTCTCTGTACCAAAGCCATCCGCTTCCTATATAACTGTTAATAATAATAATAAATATTTAATTGGTAAAATAGTTTTAAAATCTTGTTAGGTTTACATTATTCATTCTTGCATGATTTTTAACATCTTGAAATCCCAACTCGATTTCATTTTCTGGATGTAATACCAGTACCATCACCATTTTCAAACACATTTTTGCTGTTTCGTTTTCCCTTATGTATCATTTTTTTATATTTTTCCATAGACTAATAAATAAATAAGAATAAGTTTTTCTAATTTTAAGCATGTTAATTCTAAGAAATAGGTACTTGCTAGTACATAATGAAACCAACATGACAATAAAGTAGCATTGGGATATGCATTTGAAAATGCATTTTTCAAACCAATTTCAAAATCAGTCATCATTACCGACGGCTGAATTGGGAAAATGATTTTGAAGTGATTTATAACTTTTTGATAAGCCTTTTATGTTTTGCTCTCTATTTAAACATAACAAATAGGAATCGACTGGAAATTGTATATTTATAAAATAATATTGCTTTTTAAATTAAATAGAAATAATTAATATACGAAAATCAGTCATCATTACCGACGGATGAATTGGGAAAATGATTTTGAAGTTATTTATAACTTTTTGATAAGGTATGATGGCAGCGTCGGTTTTGTACATTAACATTTTATTTAGTTCGCCTCATTGGTTGAAGATATTTTTTTCATTGATTATTGATAGTTTTCGCCAAAAACTTTGAAAAAGTTTAAATGAAAAACGACGAACTGGGTACAGTTTGGTATGATCGTCGACGGAGCAAGGAAAATTTTACAACTGCAAGGCGTTATTTTTTTGCTCCATACTTACAATTTTTGCTTTTCAACTGCAATGACCTTTGTTTTTTGCTTTTCATTTCTTAATTTTTTTACAAATTGGTGCAAGTAACGAATTAAACTATTAATTAATTATACTATTGTAATTTTATCTTGGATGTTTTATTTAATTTTATGTTGTTTTATTCTTTACTTTCTATGATAGTCCAGTTTATATCTATGCATTTATTTTTTACACACAAATTAAATGATTGTATGTTAATTTCTAATTTAAACTTACAAAATTTTACTGGAACGAAATCAGTAAACAGTGGATACATAAATTGTTACTCAATGGTTTTGGTCAGTTCTCCAATTCGACGCTAAATAAATCTCTTACTTAGAAATAACACCTAAATGTATCCATTTGCAATTTTTCTTTAATCGTGTACTAGTTAATTATAATATCAGAATGAATAATGTTTTAATTATTCTGTGATTACAATAAATATTAGTAATTTTTGACAGATATAAAAATGAAAACAAAATACTAATGGCGATTTTATAAAATTTTGTGGCGGCATTTCAAAATGCACCAATGATATATCGTTAAATTTGACCAAAGGTTACTACAACATTTCTAATTGTCCCTATGTTAAATTTCCTATGGCTTAATCGATTTGGAATACACTGTATATCAATTTTTATATTAAATTAAATTGAAATATTCATACGTGATTGTTGTATTTATTGTATTTTCGGCAGTGTAGTAAATAAAATAACGGATATATATTTGTTATAAACATAAAAACAATGCTTCTTCATCGCTGATATAAACACTATGACGGAGAGTTGTATCTTATACGTTTGTACGTAATGGCGTTCTGAGCGCAAGTGAGTGTGGCGTAAGTCCACCTTGCGCATCGCAACTGTGTTTAGGCGGAACGACCCGCGGCATGTATTTTAGTATCAATGCAGCCAATAATAATAATATATATTTCACATTGATATACATAGTATATACCTATAGAGAAATAGTCACACAAAGATACATTTTAATTATCATAATAAAACTATTCAAGTTACAGAAAAACAGACAATTTAAGGGGGGGTAAGGTTTTAAAATGCATTTTTTTTAAATTTTTTCTGAATGTACAACATGTCGAGAGTATTGTGTCAAAATTTCAAGTAAATTGGAATAAAACTAACGAAGATACAGCGTTTCAAGCGACCGACCCTCATGCTTGATTTTTATACGGACAAACTGCACGTACAAGTAAAGAGGTTAGAACCCAACTTAGACAAAAGCAAAAAGATGCATTGGACATCCTGAATGACAGTGTTTCACTGTACGAAGCTGGCATTGATGATTCTGTGTAAGTATAAAAAATTATACCCTTTTATTGATGCTTAATTTTGGATGTTCGAGTATAATAAACTTTAAATCGAATTTCTCGCAAATGTCATTTTTGAAGTTCGTGAACATTATAACTCAAAATCTACTTGACCGATCCTTTTGAAATTTTAAACACTATTTCTACACATAAATCAACAGGTAATCAGAGAGAGTTTTTTTTTATTTTACCATTTTTTTCCATTTTATAATAACAAATTCACTGAAATTTTTAGCGAAAATCACGTTTTTCACTTTCAAATGCTGCCAAAAATAATTAAATCGAAAAAAAAAAAAAACTCTCTCTGACTACCTAGGGAAACAAATCACCTTTCAAGCACATTTCGATTTTTTTGTTTTACATGATCCGGTAACGAGTTATGGTGTTCACCGCATAACAACTTTTTTTCAAGGCGCCTCCAGAGATTCGCTGTCATGGACTTATATTTTGATATTTTTAATTGAAAATTTTTCCAAAGATACTTTAAATATCATACTATAACGTGTATATGAAATAAATAAACCAACATTATTCATATCTTCAAAAAAAAAAATCATGAAAATATGCCTTTTTTCGCCTTTAAAACCTTACCCCCCCCTTAAAACTCATTCAGATCATAAATACATTTATCTATTAAAATGTTCTTGCAGGCGTTTTTGAATACTTTTATGTTTTCAATACTCCTGATTTGTTGTGGTAACTTATTATAAAAAATAATACCGTTATATAAAGGTGAATGCTCATATGCAGCCAGCCTGTGTTTAGGTGTTCGTAGTTGTAATGCACTTCTAGTATTGTATATGTGATTGTAATTGTTAAATTCAATATTGTTTATATTTGTTTTTATATTGATTATACAGTCTAAAATGTACATTGCATGAAGAGTTTTAATATTTTATATAGTTTGAAATAATATCTGCAAGATGTCATTTGACTTACACCTGCAATTACCCGTATTACTTTTTTCTGTAATAGAAACACTTGGTTGGCTGCTTGTGATGAGCCCCACAGCATTAAACCATATTTCATTTTAATGTCAGCATAATAACGTAATATTGAAAACATGACAGTGATTTCGTAAAATTATATGTATTATTATTATAACTGTCGGCATTTAGGCATAGATGGAACAAGTTTAAAAGTTGCGTCAGCGTGCAATTCTGTACCCCCATTTGACACAACTTCTGAACAAGCAAACATGATATTATATTTCCCATAGTCATCGACTATGCACGCCTGGTAAAATTGATGGTCGTTGCATTGAACAAAATTTTGCCGTTTCTCTAATATTTCTCATAGTGCTTGTAACGTAGCAGGCAATACTGACAAGTCATTTGTATATCTCGCATTTTGCATTGATGACTCAGCATTTGGCCAGTGATACATAGAAGCTGCATTTGGATTACTAGGCAATGAACATAAAAACATAAATTACTCATTATACATTTTTTAATCTATACATATTATAATACTATCCCTCGCAGCTTCTGTCTGTCTGTGCACGAGTTTCTTAGTAACTACTTTACTACCCATAGAGCGTATACATATAAAAACAGCTAGTAGATTCATAATTATGATACAGTTGGCAACGCTAGGTGCCTGACCAGGGGTTATTTAAAAAAATTTTATAACTGCACAGTTTCCTTTTCTTTGCTTTCTACTTGTGATTTTTCAACTGGATGTAAGGTAAAGTGCTCTATAATCGGACAAATTTTAGTTTAAAGTTTATATTTCCATCAATATAAAATTAACCGATGTATTTTTAAGATTTTTCTTTAATGGCAATAACCACTTTTACGTGTACAAATTATATTTTAAAAAATATGAATATGAACGTAAAATGGGACAAATTTACATGTGTTAACACTAGAAAGACGGGAGCAGTCATTTGACGGTAATTTCAATTTCAATATTGAATAATTCAAAAACTATTTGACTTACCGTACTGAGACTTTGTGACTTTTATTAATACTAGTAGTTAAATGATACTATGTATCAAAATAATTCACATGTCTTTTCTTTATTGTTTAAAATATTGATATACCGACAAAGACGGCGGCGGTCTTTTGACGGTTATGATCTGATAAATGTTTTTAATTGTTGGATGTTTTTAATTGTTGTTGAGAGGGTATAACAATAAATACGTATATGAAATGCTTTTATTTTATCAGTCAAAGGAGTGGTCAGTATAGTTTCGACCGCCTGTAATTGTGGATCGATATTATTGTGAGTAATTTGTGAAAAAATGTCTCGAGGGCTTCGAGATAACGAAATACTTTCTATTTTGCAAAATATACCCGAAGATGAAATGTAAAAATTGTGTGTGAATATTAAAATTAATCATACATTAGATCTTGTTTTATTTCTTTACTTTAAATTTTTTTCGCCACTCATAAAAAAAGATATTTACTAAATTTGTAGTCATTTGACCGGTCGCCGTCTTTGTAGGTAGGTAGATTTTCCCGTCTTTCTAGTGTTAAAACGTATACTCGGACGTAGAAGAGACGTAAAGTGGGACAAATTGAAATTGCATGTAATTATTTTCTATAGCACTGTTTTTTAAATATATTTTATTTTATTATATTTCGATCAGTTAATTAGTTCTTCATTTGTATTATTAAATTTTTTTTTTTCAATTCACGCTTTGAAATAGTAATACAATAAAACTCTTTATAATACAATATAAATTTTTTATTTAAATTGAAACTTCATGAAATTTAACATTTTAGAGAGTACTTAATTCAAATAAATACAATTTTTCTTGCAAAGCAAACATTTCAGTTTTCAGTGGGGGTGACAATGTTATTTTTGAACACACATGATATACCGCTATGTTGCTGAGTTATTCTGTGAGCATTTACATCTGTCTTTGAGTTTCCAGTACAAACGCTCGCCAGAAATCAATTTCCTTGGTTTCATTTCAGCTAATTTTTGCAGATAGAACGAGTTTAATATTCTTCGAATGTCTAATTACTTCTGATGTATTAAGAGTCGTGTATGTAGTTAAATTAAAACTGCTACCATTCGTATTTGCGCAGGATGTCTTCCCGATGCCGTATTTTTCAATGAGTAACGTTTTAAATTGATTACGATCATTGTGTACATTAGTATGTATTGTACATGACGGTGGGTTATAACGGAGCCACGTTTTTTCATTTCGTTCCTTATTAAGGTATGAGCTTCATGCTCGTTTGCATAGGCTTTTCCTTCATCATCGATAGTACTGCAATTATCTTGTACCAATAGTTCCCGTAAAATAAGTTTGTCGTAAGATTTATGACAGTTGACCATCGCACATGTACAAGGTGTGTCCTAAAAGTCATAAAATATATATTTAAAAAAAGATTTATCGACAATACCGGTAATAATCTACACATTTTTCCCATCGACTCTTCTATGCCCGGTAGCATATTTCCAAAAGCCCGTCCAGTACAGAGCAACGGATGAAAATTGTGCTCTGTAAAGCACTGGAGTTTGGAAATCGTTTCATTGATATTTGCACTCCAAACCCCAGTCGAGTACAGAGCATACTCAGACTAGAACTAGGCGTGGAATCTCGATGTGGGGCTTATAAACTATAGTTTAAAAAATATGCGTTACTTATTATTATATCAAATTAAAAAATTTTCGCGTCAGCGAAAATGTAGTATTCTTATATGCTATTTTATTATGTAATAAATTTTATGGTTGATACGGAGAATAGGGGTACAAGCTTTCACTACTGTCTAACATTAGCCTCAGTCTGAGTATGCTCTGTACTCGACTGGGGTTTGGAGTGCAAATATCAATGAAACGATTTCCAAACTCCAGTGCTTTACAGAGCACAATTTTCGTCCGTTGCTCTGTACTGGACGGGCTTTTGGAAATATGCTGCCCGGTACGCCCTCTCGAAGGCCTCGACGGTAACCTCCTTTAAAGCTTGGATAGCGTCAATACTGTCAAAACGGCATTCTTTGAGTGTGGTCTTGACCCTTGGAAACAAAAAAAAATGGCCGGAGCTAGGTCAGAATTGTAGGGTAGCTGAGGCAATGTTGCTACGTTGTGCTTCACCAGGAACGCGCAGAGACGTGTTGCTGGGCGCATTGTCATGATGAAGCACCCAGATAGCGGCGATGTTTTTTTTGCACGCGGATGACCCTTTTTGGCAGCCAGGGCTGTAACTACCACCGAGCAGTCCCCGCAGCAGAGTAAAAATTGGGGTCGATTGAGGAACACGTAGCACATCGTCCATAGAGACTTCTACATGGACGATATCATTTGTAGCGTCCAGACGAGGCACGAGGCTACTTTACTGTATTAGCAATTAATGTATTAGTAATTCAAGGCTCGATGCTTTGAGTTATGCAAATGGGCAACCAATTCCAAGGAGTTGCTCGAGCAAATTCCAGTAGAAAAGCGGTCCCCGAAGATAATATATTTTGACACGGACTATTTTAAGGTCTTGGGGTTACAGTGGACTCCGTGCCAGGACATTTTCTCCTTTGGAGTTAACATTGAAAGTGCTCCTTGCATGAAAAGGACCTTACCGTCGACCGTAGCTCGCCTCTACGATCCACTGGGCCTAATAGCACCTGTAACATTAGTCCTAAAGTTATTGATAAAACGATTATGGCTTGCCCAGATCGATTGAGATCAATCACCTCCAGACGACATCCAAAGAGAGCGGCATGCGTTTCGGAGCGAACCACCTTTGCTCCGGGAGTTCGCAATCCCTCGACACTTGCGCATTTATGAGCTCTCCAGGATGGAATTGGTTGGATTTGTCGATGCTTGCATGGCGTCCTTTGGCTGTGTCATCTACGCGCGATTAACCAGGCCCAACGACGATGTGCGGGTGAATTTGGTGTGCGCCAAAACCAATTTGAAAAAAATGGATTGTCTTTTGTTTTACAGCCTTTTCAAAATCGCTCTTTATTCTGTACATCCTTATGGGTATTTGTAAGCATTTTTGATTTATAGAGCAAAAAGTACACATTTCAACAATATTTACTAAAAAAAAATAAGTTTCTTTCAAATAAAATAAAACACCATGTACAGGGAGCAAGGTACTCTGCTGGAACTAATTCAGTAGCAACTATCGTTGCTAATACTGTATCCATTTTTAATCTTAAACCTAATGCTAAAACTGGGAACCTTCTCTTCCAGACTCCATATTTTCTTTCAACAACATTTCGGGTTCGAATTAAAGATTCGTTAAATACATTTTCCGCATGATTTGTGGGATTTTTAGAGGGAGTCATCAAATAGTTTGTAGCATGATAATCAGAGTCACCGACAATAACATTATTTTTAAAATTCATATTTCAAATTGTCTTCGTATTGCTGAACTTCTGAAAATATTAGCATCATTTGCAATAATGGTTTTGGAGCTGTTTAAGTGGCTTAGTTCTGAACTACTCTACGTGTAGTCGCATATGTAAAAAGTGTACCATGAAAAGTTCAACACCAAAACATGATTGCAGATGAAATTTTTAGGGATCTGCAAAGGCAATGGAGCCACATGTTGCTACAAAATTGTTACCCAAAATGAAATCCTTCAATCAGAAAACCTTGAAGTTGATAGGAGATGACTATAGCTCCATAATTGCAGAATGTAAAGCTGCAGCTAGTCATCCTATTATCAAACAATCTGATATCAATCACACTTCAGGTAGACTGAAAAATAAAATTTATAATATTCAAAAAAGTCACAAATAATTAACAAAAGATCGCATTGTCTATCTGCATCAATGTTTCACATATGCTATAGCTCAGAATAATGGCAACAGTATAGGTTTAGCAAAAGCTATTCGATGCATTCCGTACCATGCCTTCAAAGACCATAGTACGTACCACAAAATAATTCCCGGAGGTTTTCAGGATCAGCGTTTGTTTGAAGAACTGAAAGACATCTTCAGTTCATTCGCTTCAAATGCTGAAAAATTCTCAGCATGTACCTCAAGCAACGCTAACGAGAGTTTAAATGCTATGATGGCAAGCAAAGCACCAAAATCAAGATGTTATAGCAATACGGCATCAGCTTATTTCGCTTTGCTTGTGCTGTAGAGCAAAAAAACCTAGTGGAAGGGTATACGCAAGAAATTGCTAAAAACATTTGTTTGTCGCCAGGAAAATACCACACGCAGCATTCTAGAGTTGGGCATTTTAGTTCATTACAGAGAGCGCTCCCTATAGTTCAGTTGTCTTTAATGAACTAGTTCGTTCTTATAATTCTTTTAGTTCATAGAATTTTTTTCCGGACTATACGATGACAATTAATTGATTTAGATATGTATTGTTGGATTTTTAATGTATAGTTAAATTGTTTAATTAGTAATTTTGTACTAATGTTTTTTTTCATCAAACTATAGAAATGCAAACTATATATATTTTAAATTATATTGTATTAATAATTTTATATTAATAAATTATCATGGAGTAGACTTGTGTAGTTCACGAACGAACTAGTTCAAATGAGCGCTCCTACACGAGAACTAGAGAAACTAGTTCGTATGTGCTCCGCTCTTTTAGTTCAATAGTTCCCGATACACTTCAAATACACTGTTTTAAAAATGAGATTTTTATGTTTAATAATTTACGTTTTCAACACTTTATTACCAATTAAATGCCCCACCCTGTATATCTGGTTGGTTCGCTGTCAAAATTTTCGATTAGTTCTGCATCACCCTCTTCCTCAGTCCAAGCTATTCCCGAAACCGTTTCGAATCTAACAGCGAATTCAGCCAAACTCAAATCTTCAAGGTTTAAAGGTCTTTGTACATAACGATCGAAGATGTTAAAAATTGATGTTTCATCTCCTTCAAAACGCAAAATTCTAAATCTCTGCTCACGTTTACAGCTATTTACAAAAACAGCTTTTCGTGAACTCATTTTAAGAGGTAAATGGCATAATCGATAAGCACACTCTGGAGCACTTACTAATCGTTGCGATAATATTGCCATAGATACAGAAAATAACTGGTTCCAGACGGTGCCACCACTTTTCTTAGCCTTTAATATTGCTTCCTTGACGACATCTCCAGATTCATGTGGTTCGCATTTACTGGCATATTTTGCAACGTAATAAGCAACAGCTGTAACGCTGCCGCAAGGTTGCATATCCATATTTCCTTGCCATATACGTAGCAGAGTGAGATTGTAATTATTGACCATAACTTCATCTGATGTTCTTTTCAATAAACAAAAGTGTCCATTATTTGCCAAAGTTTCATCTGGGCCTAGACATTTAATTGTTTCGCTCATATGTCGTGGAAATCCAAATCGGCAACTACCATTATTGCGGTCTTTATAACACGTATTTGTGTGCTTGTGAATTAGGCATTTCTTTACTATATCGCGTAAATCGTCACTTTCAGGATTCGTTGAACACGAGATAATTTCAATAATTTCCTTTCCTTCACGTGTTAGGAAGTCTGGTACATTATCACACCAAATTAACATATGTAAATGAGGACTTCTTCTGTTCTGGAACTTAATCCTGTGCCAGAAATCGTTCATATTTCCTCCTAAGCAATCTGGATTGCTTTTTAAAAAACGAATCAATGCATTGACGCGGAGAGTAAATTGCCTTGCGACAATCACTGGGTACCGCTGGACTAAGCTGAGCCGTTCTGAGAATGGTAAATTTTCGGCTTCGTTTATGCTTCGTCTATCAGCGATAAGTAATGCTTTTAACATGTCCATCCAGTTAAGGTCATTACAAGAAAATGTAGCAAACCATGTCAGAGGACCCAAACTTCTAACCATGGCAGTCAATTCAGAGCAGCAAGGTTTCCAATATGATGCGGATCCTCGAATGTTGCGCAATGTAAGATGCATATTGTCCACCAAGCTTTGTGGCGTACGTTCTCCATGGCGCATTCTGCATGATACAGACACGCTTGATTTGGCTCTAAAATATTCCACAACAGAGAGAGCGAAAAATAAATAATCTGTTCTATGGAATCGTTGATCGTGGCTCATCACACGAGCTTGGAAATAATCAAGAGGAGTTATAGGTATTTCCCGCTGCTCGCCAAAACCATTTTTACCATCTGGAAATAAAAAATACCAGCCTAGCTCTTCTATTCTTCGTTCTCTCTCTAAGTTTAAAGGTGGCGCAGTTTTTCTGTGAATATCTAATAATCTTATCTGATTATTTTCGAGATCTCCAGCAGTGACAGAAACAACATTCAATAAATTAGGTACCCCATCGTCAATGGAACGAAGCATACTTGTGGTATTTATTACTTGCATGTCAGTCTCGTCTTGATGTTGGTTATGAGTACAAATTGCCGCTGGTGAATTTCTCTGAGAATAAATAGAATCAATAAGATATGTATGGTCGCTCTGAACTTGCCTATTATCTGAAGACATTCTTAGTGGTGTCAGCGAATAAACATTTAGTAAATGTATGACACCAGACTTAGCGTATAAATTTCTATGCAAAACTGCGTGCAAATCGTTATGTTATTAAAACGCATGCAACAAGCTACACCTCGTAAGGGAGCTTTACATCCCTTCGGGCCTCTAGAATGTGAATCGAATAGCCAATAACTAGTATTTTCGCGTTCGAAATTTGAGCAGTGCACAGCAACTGAAGTTGAATTAATTATAAGTATCCCATATGTGTGTTCTCTAAAGAAACTAGTTAGAGCATTTTTAAGGTTTGGAAAACCGTCGTTAATATTGTCATTGTCAATATGACCATTAAAAGCTGCCTCGTATCCAATTTCAATACTTACATTAGAGTTATTGTACACAACTTCACGTAAGAGTTCTGTTACAGCAAGATATTCGGTATTTATCTCTCTGATATCAGGGTTTGGTCGAGCAGCAATACATTCACGGTAGTATCTGTCTCCCAAAATTAATATATAATCTATAGCACTTACACTCCAAGTATGAGGATCGAGGATATGAAAGGCCGCGCAAGCAATTGTTGCAATACCAGTACACTGTTTGCCGCGAGAATTGTCATCAAACCTCTCAGAGGCCTGATTGAACGATCCTCGTAAAATCGCGATATTTTCGCAAATATTTATGTACCTATTAAAAGGCACTACTGGAGGTGCAAGCATTTCTGTCATTGTAGTTTTATCAGAAATTTGAGTAACCAGATATGTTAATGACATTTGAACCAAAAAACGGTCGAACATCTTTATACAGTGAATTATTTAGTAATAACCATTGCAGAGATCGTTGTATTCTTCCCATATCAATTTGAAATTGTCTTGAACGTTTTAAATTTTCAAGGTTTTCCGCTACTATAAAAATCCCGGCTTGGTTTAATTGAAGCGGAAGTTGCTCAGCTAGGTCTATCACGTCTTGTGCGAATAATACTACTTGTCCCTTACACCATTTCTGACTGAACCTATTTTGAACTTTTAGAATTTTTAAAAATGGCACAACCCTACATAACAATCGTTGTTCAACTTCAGTTAAAACAGCTAACTCTGGAGGTGTGGCCATCACAGTCATTTTATTCCACGAAGCTTGAGATGGAATTTTACGTTTTTTTATGTTAGTTGAACAACGAGAGCACGTTATAATTTCTCCGTGATCGTGTAAATAATTAGGTAAAAGAGAGGAGAAATTTTGGGCACGTAAAATTGTACGCTGCTGAGGGTAAAGTGTTTTATTACATATTGCACAAGGAATATCAGCGTGTAAATTAATTGCTTTTTTAAATTCATACTCACCGAAATGCTGTCTGCGATTTTGAGCTGCACTGCGCATTAATTGAAGACGATTAGCATGTTCTCATTTGCCAAACGTTTATTCTGCAAGTCACGCATATCAGACAGTCGTTGAGAACACTTTTCAGTACTCTCATTTGCCAAACGTTTCTTCTGTTGTTCACGCAGATGAGAAAGTCGATTAGAACATTCCTCAGCATTCTCATTTGCCAGACGTTTATTCTGCAAGTCACGCATATCAGACAGTCGTTGAGAACACTTTTCAGTACTGTCATTTGCCAAACGTTTCTTCTGTTGTTCACGCAGATGAGAAAGTCGATTAGAACGTTCCTCAGCATTCTCATTTGCCAAACGTTTATTCTGCAAGTCACGCATATCAGACAGTCGTTGAGAACACTTTTCGGTACTCTCATTTGCCAAACGTTTCTTCTGTTGTTCACGCAGATGAGAAAGTCGATTAGAACATTCCTCAGCATTCTCATTTGCCAGACGTTTATTCTGCAAGTCACGCATATCAGACAGTCGTTGAGAACACTTTTCAGTACTGTCATTTGCCAAACGTTTCTTCTGTTGTTCACGCAGATGAGAAAGTCGATTAGAACGTTCCTCAGCATTCTCATTTGCCAAACGTTTATTCTGCAAGTCACGCATATCAGACAGTCGTTGAGAACACTTTTCGGTACTCTCATTTGCCAAACGTTTCTTCTGTTGTTCACGCAGATGAGAAAGTCGATTAGAACATTCCTCAGCATTCTCATTTGCCAGACGTTTATTCTGCAAGTCACGCATATCAGACAGTCGTTGAGAACACTTTTCAGTACTCTCATTTGCCAAACGTTTCTTCTGTTGTTCACGCAGATGAGAAAGTCGATTAGAACGTTCCTCAGCATTCTCATTTGCCAAACGTTTATTCTGCAAGTCACGCATATCAGACAGTCGTTGAGAACACTTTTCGGTACTCTCATTTGCCAAACGTTTCTTCTGTTGTTCACGCAGATGAGAAAGTCGATTAGAACATTCCTCAGCATTCTCATTTGCCAAACGTTTATTCTGCAAGTCACGCATATCAGACAGTCGTTGAGAACACTTTTCGGTATTCTCATTTGCCAAACGTTTCTTCTGTTGTTCACGCAGATGAGAAAGTCGATTAGAACATTCCTCAGCATTCTCATTTGCCAAACGTTTATTCTGCAAGTCACGCATATCAGACAGTCGTTGAGAACACTTTTCGGTACTCTCATTTGCCAAACGTTTCTTCTGTTGTTCACGCAGATGAGAAAGTCGATTAGAACATTCCTCAGCATTCTCATTTGCCAAACGTTTATTCTGCAAGTCACGCATATCAGACAGTCGTTGAGAACACTTTTCGGTACTGTCATTTGCCAAACGTTTCTTCTGTTGTTCACGCAGATGAGAAAGTCGATTAGAACATTCCTCAGCATTCTCATTTGCCAGACGTTTATTCTGCAAGTCACGCATATCAGACAGTCGTTGAGAACACTTTTCGGTACTCTCATTTGCCAAACGTTTCTTCTGTTGTTCACGCAGATGAGAAAGTCGATTAGAACATTCCTCAGCATTCTCATTTGCCAAACGTTTATTCTGCAAGTCACGCATATCAGACAGTCGTTGAGAACACTTTTCGGTACTGTCATTTGCCAAACGTTTCTTCTGTTGTTCACGCAGATGAGAAAGTCGATTAGAACATTCCTCAGCATTCTCATTTGCCAAACGTTTATTCTGCAAGTCACGCATATCAGACAGTCGTTGAGAACACTTTTCGGTACTCTCATTTGCCAAACGTTTCTTCTGTTGTTCACGCAGATGAGAAAGTCGATTAGAAAATTCCTCAGCATTCTCATTTGCCAAACGTTTATTCTGCAAGTCACGCATATCAGACAGTCGTTGAGAACACTTTTCAGTACTGTCATTTGCCAAACGTTTCTTCTGTTGTTCACGCAGATGAGAAAGTCGATTAGAACGTTCCTCAGCATTCTCATTTGCCAAACGTTTATTCTGCAAGTCACGCATATCAGACAGTCGTTGAGAACACTTTTCGGTACTCTCATTTTCCAAACGTTTCTTCTGTTGTTCACGCAGATGAGAAAGTCGATTAGAACGTTCATCAGCATTCTCATAAGAACTCTTTATAAGTATTCTTGACTCACGATATTCTTGAGACTTTGTTTGTCTTTTCGTCGCATTTCTTTCTCTGTTTTTCATAAGGCGCAAGCTTGTAACACTCTCAGATACTTGCGAACGCATGTTTTCATACGAGCCGCATGTATTGTAGGCTTACCCATGTTTGAATGAAATTAAAGTATAGCAAAAAGAGGCATCTAAAAATTGAAAAATAAAATTAACTTTAAAAAAAAAGTTGAACCGACTTCAAAAATAAAGCGCAAAAAAGTATGAAATAATATTTAAAGAAAATTAATATCATCTACTAAATGCAATAGTTTTTAAGTAAATAATTATTTACAATAAGATCAATTTATATATTCTTCTATTAATTAATTTTTAAATAATATTTTCTTTTCGATCTTAATGAAAATGAGTACTTAACATGTAAGGAATGTAAGGATTTATTTATAAAATATTAAAAGTTAACTACATAATCAAAATTACGATACATTTTTTGATGTCGGGGCGCAAATTTCTACAATAAAATTACGGAAAAGAACTTATAATAATAACTATAAAATAAGTAAATTTCGTAATTAAAATACAATAGGTACACTTACTATAGAAAAAAGAAACTATCGCTGTCGTTCTTAAAACAATACTACGTTAAACGTATAGTACCAATAGATCTATAAATATAAATGACAAATTACACAAACGAAAAAAAAAAATTTTTATTATCTACAAAGAAAATCAATACTTACGTTATTTTAGATAGTAATTATTTATAGGCACCTATAACGAAAAAATAGATATTCGTTTTTTAAATAAATCAATTGAGAAAACAATCTTATAATAACTTATTATAACACAATAAATAACACTATTTATAGTTGAAATGTTATTTTAGTAAAATAATGACGTTACTTTTTAATTTTTCAAAAGGTATCTAGATATAAATGTATACGTTTATAAATAAATGGTGTGAAAATAATTTCTTCTTCGTACTATCCAAACACTGATCTGATATTATTTAACTGGATAGTGGATACCTATGGAATTACTATTAAACTGGATGGCTAAATTTCATACTGCTAAAACTCACAAGACGGAACACTGAACTCAATTTTGATATAATATAGAGGTATGTGACGTGCTTCTATAGTTTATGTATTCAATTGTTCAATTTAAATTTGACAGTTAATATGCAGTGGTAATCTTTATGTAAAAAAAAAGAAAAAGAAACAATTGAAAATAAAAATAAAAATTATTTTGTCCAGAGTACGGGTTCGAACCTGTGTTCTTTGGATCATAGGCCGGCGCTCTACACGCACAGCTATTGAAGGATTGATAACGTAGATGCTTATTACAGTACATAAGAGCTTAAGGAAATATACCAATTTTCAAAATTTAATATCTTTACTAATAAGGGCTGCCCAGATGAGTTCTCGAACACGTGTCTCCTTATTTTTGGTCTAGATTCACCTCTCCAAAGCTGACTAAAATCCCAACTTCCCTAGATATAATGTCCCCTTGTTAGTGGAAAAGCATCATCTCCCAGAACAACATAAGGTAATGATATATCAGAGTTTGGGAGATGTCTGCCTACGGGAATATTTAATATTGTTCTGTCAATCAAACAGCGCCTCAATTTACTTTTTGCATATATGCCCGCATCGCCAACCCTACCATTTGTTCCAGCATCGGCATACATAAATTTATAATTTGCATCAACAAGTGCAAATAAAACTACACTGTGGTAGGACTTGTAGTTGAAGTGATGAGAGCCACTGAATTTGGGACATACAATTCTAACATGCTTTCCATCCATGGCTCCGATGCAATTATTAAAATTCCACTTCTCATCAAACTCTTTCGCTACATTTTCCCATTCTTGCTCAGTTGATGGTATCTTAAATTAATTAGTGTGATTCATTTATATTACAGATAAACCTGAATTCAAATATAAATTCTCCGTTAACATCTACTACTACATTTAAATATCCACAAAATGAAACCCAAAATGTGCCAAAAAAAAGAGAAAAATATCGACTGATTATTTGTTAGTTCAAGCTTCAGATGCCATGGCAGAAATGTCAAATCTTGTAGCTGTTGCAAATGAAGATTCATTTGATATTTTTGGAAAATTCATTGCTTCAGAGCTGCGGAGTATTATAATTGTATTATACGAAAACGCAAACGTTACATACAAAACGTTATTATGAATATGTGGAATGAAATAGATTGTTATGAATCTTCATCTTCTGAAATTGACTTGCAATCACCTGATACGAACTCAATTTATAATACAAACAATTAGTATTTACTTTTGAAATATGTATGAGTTATTTATCGTTTTAGCGTCCCAAATTATTTTATGATGAATCTATGTTTTTTTAAGAGTGTGTTCCGAACTAAGCAAGTACTGATGCACAACGCTTCGAAATCGTTTCGTTTTTTCAATGCACGCATCATACGCATGAAGCGTTTATAATTTCGGACCGGTTTCCTATGCGCTGAGTGAAATGCTAATATTAATATTAATAGACTAAAATGTTTAATATTGTTGATAAAAAAAAAAAAAATGATTGTTGTAATGAAATAATAGCCATAATAGCAAAGCTGAAACTGACAGAAAAGTAAAAAATGCAATTGATGTAGTCTGACCGCGTTCCGAAATTCCGAATTACTAAACAAGTGCATAAACAGCATCAACGCGTTAAACGCTTTGGCTGCCTCAGGTCGAAATAGAAGTAGTCAACGTGCTTGGTGGAGTGGGGAGTTCAGTTGAATCTAGGGGATTTTGAACGCTGTCAAAGCGAGCAATACTTAATCGCAACGCGTTTCTGTGTACTCTATGCGCTTCATGCGTAATTCGGAACGCACTCTAAGTTTCATATAAAATAATTTAATATAAAATAATTTGGGACGCTAAAACAATATATAACCTATTTATGTATATAAATTTAATAAAGAATACATTATTTTCTTACCTTTAAATATTCGTGTTTCATTGACTGATATACGAGTATAGCATTACAGATTTCAGGTATTATACCAGAAATAGTGCATTGTGGTATCCTAGTGGTATATTGCAGACTCGAGTAACTCTCTCCAGTAGCAAGGAAACGTAATGTAACTATAAGTCTATCTTCTACACTTATTGAGTTTCTTAAATGCGTATTTTGTTTAACAACAATTGGCGAAATTTTAGATACAATAAACTTGAATGTATCATTGTCCATCCGCAAATAATTTCTATATGACTCTTTGTCTTCTTGTTGTAATTCATTTAATAAATGTGCATGCATATTACGCCTCTGAATCCAAGGCCTAACCCAAAATCGTTTATTTCTTTTTTTCTTTTTCAACACCACACTTATCACAATTGCACTTATTGCTACTGTTGCTGCACAAGCAAACAACCTCCCTTTACACGGATGTAAATTCAAACCTCGATCGCGACAATTGACAACATCCACGTACTACCACGCACTGATAATCAAAATACACCAAAAAGAAGAAAATATCCCTAGATAATATTATCAAATATTTGATGTAGTGTAATAGAACAAAATCTCATATTTTATCAAAGAAATATGATCAAATCTTTGTCAAAGATCTTTGACATATTTATTTGATAGTGTAATAGCCGCCTTAAGTACTCATTTTCATTAAGATCGAAAAAAAAAATTATTTAAAAATTAATTAATAGAAGAATATATAAATTGATCTTATTGTAAATAATTATTTACTTAAAAACTATTACATTTAGTAGATGATATTAATTTTCTTTAAATATTATTTCATACTTTTTTGCGCTTTATTTTTGACGTCGGTTCAACTTTTTTTTACAGTTAATTTTATATTAAAAAAATATATATGATTTATTTCACATTCTAGCACATGATTATTTAAACATTCAAATAGATTATATCCACAGAAATAATCGTTAATATTTGTAGTTATTTGTAAAACAGTGTTGTTTTTAAATAATGCATTATTATTTTGAGCCAATCGAATTAATTGTTCGGTCTTTCGACAAATTTTCATAACATCAGTAGATGGGTAAAAGAGTCCACCACGATTTTTTTGTGTTATTAAAGAATTCAGGTAATTTTCCTTGTCACCAATTAATGCAGAAATGCACATTTCACATTTTAATGTTTTTTGTAAACACTTGACGACAAATCCAGCTATATAGTCAACAATTTGGGAAGAACATTCTGATAGAACATAATCATTTATAATGTAATTATGATCTAAAAGAATTGTTTCTAATTCTTCCTCGTTAGATTCTAAAATAGCTGAATTTGGAGTTGTGATGTTTATTTGTTCCTCTGGAGAAATAGATATATTCCTGCTAGAACAAACCAATATGGGAATTTGTTCTAGAGGAATACAATTTTCCATTCCTCCTTCACGGATCTCAGCTCTTATTCAATCTTTTGTACGAGCCCATAAACTCGCGAGCGGTTGGATTACAGGTTTACAAAAAAAAAAGTTTATGAATATTTGACGAGACCATTGTATTCTTATGTATTTTGACGTCCTGAATCCGAATCTGAGGTCCGTTTACCTTGGTTAGTTCAGTTTCAAGGTCATTTTAAGGTCACATTTTTAAAAATCGGTAAATGATTCTGGTAAAAGGTGATACATAGGTTTTTCTGGTCGCTGATTCTGAATTTGACGTCCGTTGACCTCTACGAGGTCAGATTCAAGGTCAAAGTGGGAAAAATCGCTCGAAAATTCAGACAAAACAGTACATATAGGTTTTTGGGGTCGCTGTATTAAAATTTGAAGTTCGTAGACCCCTACAATGTCCATTTCAAGGTCATTTTAAGATCAAAATTTTATTTTTAAAAATCGCTAAATGAATCTGGTAAAAGGTGATATATAGGTTTCTCTGGTCGCTGATTCTGAATTTGATGTCCGTTGATCTCTATGAGGGCAGGTTCAAGGTCATTTCATAGAAAAGTTGAAAAAATCACTTGAAACAGTACATATAGGTTTGAACCTGACCTTGTAGAGGTCAACAGGCGTCAAATTCAGAATCAGCAACCAGAGAAACCAATATGTCACCTTTTACCAGATTCATTTAGCGATTTTTAAAAATTTGACTTTGAAACTGACATTGTAGGGGTCTACGATCATTTGAACTCGAAATAACCTTGAAACTGACATTGTAGGGGTTTACGGACCTTAAATTTTAATTCAGCAACCCCAAAAATCTATATGTACTGTTTTGTCAGAATTTTCGAGCGATTTTTCCTACTTTGACCCTGAAATGACCTTGAACCTGACCTCGTAGAGGTCAACGGACGTCAAATTCAGAATCAGCGACCTATTTATCACCTTTTACCAGAATCATTTAGCGATTTTTAAAAATGTGACCTTAAAATGACCTTGAAACTGAACTAACCAAGGTAAACGGACCTCAGATTCGGATTCAGGACGTCAAAATACATAAGAATACAATGGTCTCGTCAAATATTCATAAACTTTTTTTTTGTAAACCTGTGTTATTATTCCCACCACCTCTGGATCGTATTGAGGAAAAAAACAATTCCAAGTGGTCTTGGCTTATTTTATAAATTGGAAGGTATATCAAATAGTTGTTATTCACAACTACATCATTGTACAATGAGAGTGCACTTTTCAAAGAAATAATAAAACCAATGAAACCTGTGCTTCTTCTGGATTTTATTATAAAGGTATTGTCTGAAAATTTTAATTTTGAAATGTACGAAATGGTATTATTAATAAATTTTGTGTCCGAATCAATGTTATATTTACATAATCGTTTTTTAAATCCCCGGGCAGTGTTTTACTGTTTAATATATCGAAAGCATCGTTAATTATTCTAATAAATTTTACTGTACCCGCAGAACCAAAAATTCACTACACATTAAGGTAGTTCTCGTGCTACAGTACCAACAAAAAGTTACGCTCATAATACCATAGTAAAATATCGAAAATAATTGCGTTGCTACAAAGAATTTTTGATCAAGTCTATACCCAAAGTCGTCTATACAGATTATTATAAACACAATCATACTATGAATATATTTTCTTTATTTTATGACTAAACGCTTCGACAGATTTTGATAAAAAACTACCAAACAGTAAAGGGTTATTATTATGATATGTGATAAAAAATTCAAAATGATTGACCGTTTTGTTTTTGAAATATAATTAAATTTCAAATATGAAACGGTGAATCATTTTGTTTTTGAAATACAAGGTCAATCATTAGGAATTTTTTATCACATATCAGAATAATAAACCTATATTGTTTGATAGTTTTTTATCAAAATCTATCGAAGTTTTAGTCATGAAAATGGACATAATACGAACTTGATATAGCGGATACGTACAAAAGTGGCAAACTTTGATGACAATTATCTCGAGTTTAAAACGGTCGATCTCTTTAAAATTTCACGATTGGATAGATATCATTATTCTTTTTATACCTTGATATTTTTTTAAATTCTATCGAAATGACGTTTGCACGAGAACTACCTTAATTTATTTTCACAAAACTCAAGTGCGTCTGCTACAGATGCACTAAGCAACTGTATGGCAAGACGCACTTTTTGTTTTTGTCTAAAAAAATTAACATGGGGAAGTAATTATTTGAGCAGTTTTTTTAAATATTCGGGCGGTTACATTGAGCAGTTAATAATTCATTTGGGCAGTATTAAACTTTTTGTGCAGTAATTAAATCAATTGTGGCAGTAGAATATAGCAAGTAATATACAAGATTTTGGTAAGTTATTTAATCTGACAGCGGCAGTTAAAAACCTACTCGAGCAGTAGATTAAATTAATGGCCAGTGCAATAATTATTTGAGCAGTAAAATAATTGAATTGGGCAGTTAAATAAATAGTTCGGCAGTTAGATAAACAGTTCGGTAAAAGTCAAGTTTAAAAAAAGCGGCACGCGTTTGTTAAAATGGGCGGACTTACGTGACAGAGGCGCATGCGCATCCGTGTAATCAAGGGTTGGGAGGGCAAGGGGACCTGATCTTCCCACTGCACTGGCGTAACCAGGATATTTTTTGGGGGTAAGGGCCATTTTTTATATTTTATAAATATATGATATGGAATATCAATTTTGGTAACCATCTGGTCCCCCGCTGGTTACAAAAATTCAGAGGGGCAGGACTCCTTGCCCCTCCCCCTGTGTTGTAACAAAGAAGAGACCAAATGGTTACACAATATAATATATACGTAAAATATATATATTATATGTTAATGGTCTCCATAAAAAATCCCCCCCTCCTAAAAATCCCGGTCTTTTAATTATAAATAAAATAAAAAAATAATTATGTTTAATCATAAAATTTAAAAATTTTAGTTAAAATAAACAATTTTAAATAAAATTTACCCCCCCCCCCCCCCCCCCAAATAAAAAACAAACTACCAGACCACCACCCTCCATCTTCCTGAAAATGTCGGTCCCGCATTGCCTTCTCAGAAAAAAATGGTTACCGCTTACCTCAATATTTCTAACGGACTGATTCTGGTTTAGTTACTGCTCACGTGTTACTGCCCAATCATTTATTTTACTTTCTAAAGTATTTATTCAACCACCCATTTCATAATATTGTTAAGATGTTTTAAATATTAAGGACTTTTTAATACATAGGTACATATACACATATGTTAAATCAACTTCCCGGTATGTACTGTGTTTATTTATTTCTGGACAACGTTTCGGACCGTTATTACGGTCCATCATCAGGTCCCAAAAAATACAATGTAAATACAAAAAATAATTCTGTGAACAAAACTGTTTACATGTCAAGATTTTGTTCACAGAATTATTTTTTGTATTTACATTGTACTTTTTGGGACCTGATGATGGACCGTTATAACGGTCCGAAACGTTGTCCAGAAATAAATAAACACAGTACATACCGGGAAGTTGATTTAACATATATACCAGTCTGTGGAAACATCAATAATAACATATACACATATGTGTATAGTTTGTTTAGTCTATTCACCCTAGCCCTGGTGATAATGTTTACGTTTGTGAAGTGGATCTGAGATGCAGATGCACAAAGGAAGGTACATTTGATTATCAGAGGTCCTGTATGCAAGATTGCTTGCGAGCTTATGTTTTTAATATTGAACAATTCAATATTATTTATTATTTTATTATAAAGGAGTTTTATTTTAAAAATATTTCCTAACAACTTCTTCTAAGCGATGGTGCTTCCTACATGATCTTGGCTGGAAAGCTACTTACTGCATTTTATCCAAAAATCACACACGTGACTTGCATTGTCCATGCTATTCATCTTATATGTGAAACCGTACGCCAGCAATTTTCTATAGTGAATAAATGGCTGTCAACTATTAAAAAGGTAAAAAAATATTCTCATTTATATACCTGTGTAATATATTCGGCAGTGATATTACAAGTTAAAAAAAATACAAATATTTTTTGTTTGACAGATTTTCAACAAAGCTCCAGCACGTGTGCGTTTATACAAGGAACTGTACCCAGATCTGCCACTACCACCAGATCCGATACCAACACACTTTGGAACCTGGATTGAAGCAGCAATTTTTAATGCTGAAAATTATGAGATAATAGACTATCGATGGAGATGCAGACGACTCAGTATCCATGACAAAGGCACGGGAGCTGATTGTTAACGACCGTTTACCTCTAGATTTGTTATGTGTGTCTGTTAATTTCGGCTTCTTAGTAAATTAAATTAAGAAGTTAGAAGACACTACATTAAATTTGAACGAGACTTTTGAAAAAAAATTAGCAAGTGTTCGTGGGCTTCGATGTACAGTCGTATGGAACAAGATGACAGCAAATTTATGAAAAAATAACAGAGTGGATGACAAAAAAATCGATAAATCAAAATTACCATCGATCAAGACAAATGATTTAATTAATGGTGAGTGTACGATTCCTGAGCATATACTTGTCAGATATATTGCAACTGGTTTTTAATTTATTTTTTAACAACAACCAATGAATTTATATCAAATTATAATTCTTCATCTGTACTTTAATGTTATTTTTTATATATCTTTCAATCTTTGCAGTATTTCGATCTGAAAAAGGCAATACTGTTTTTGTTTTACTTTTTATTATATTAAATTCAATTTTTGTCTTATAGCAGTTTTATGTTATACTATACTGTATGTATTCTACGATGATATAACACAAATTCAACTTTTTTTACAGGATGGACGTTGAATATTGGCGTGGTTTTTACTACTACCCCTATCGCTGCAGGCAGTAGCGGTATTGCTGCCCCAGCAAACAATAGAAATAAGAGATATTATAAGCACAAGGAAAAGAAAAAACAGAAGGGGGGCGGCCGCGGTTATAGACCAAGAATCATAAAAAATAATTAAAATAAGAAATACAAAATTATTATATATACAGGGTGTATTGTTCGGCGATATGAAATTTTAACAAATTATTTTTTAAATTTAGTACACTTACAGATGTTCAGATGATTTTAAAAACTGCACTATTTTATACAATATATGTATAACAACACTCCTGAATATTGGCGTGGTTTTTACAACGCCAAGAAATTGTATGACCGTGGAGGTGTCAGCACCGCTACTGCCCCTATCGGTGCTACTGCCCCAGCAGCCAATGGCACCCCAGCAGGTAATGGCGCCCCCGCAGGTAATAACGTCCCATCAGGCAATGGCGCCCCAGCAGACAATGGCACCATAGTATGTAATGGCGCCCCAGCAGGTAATAACGCCCCATCAGGCAATGGCGCCCCAGCAGACAATGGCACCACAGTAGGTAATGGCGCCCCAGCAGACAATGGCACCACAGTAGGTAATGGCGCCCCAGCAGACAATGGCACCCCAGCAGGCAATGGCGCCCCAGCAGGTAATAACGCCCCATCAGGCAATGGCGCCCCAGCAGACAATGGCACCACAGTAGGTAATGGCGCCCCAGCAGACAATGGCACCACAGTAGGTAATGGCGCCCCAGCAGACAATGGCACCCCAGCAGGCAATGGCGCCCCAGCAGGTAATAACGCCCCATCAGGCAATGGCGCCCCAGCAGACAATGGCACCACAGTAGGTAATGGCGCCCCAGCAGACAATGGCACCCCAGCAGGCAGATACAAACTTTACAACAACTTAATGCAATTCATCCACTATTCAAAGTGATTTATTTACCGCCAAATGTAACTTCTTTGCTACAACCGATGACCAAGGTGTCATCGAATGCCTTAAAAAACATTACAAAATAAAAATTTTAAAAAGACTTGTCCTCTCAGATTCTGAAAATTGTTACAACATGGTACTTTTTCTGAAACAGTGGAATTTACTTGACACTATTTCCACAGTTGCCACTGCTTGGACATGCGTACCTTCACCTGCACTGTCTAAAGCATGGAAACATTTGTTGGGTGAACCACAAATTCCAAACAGTAATGACACTGATTCGTTATACATTGCTACAATTATAAATGATCATATGTACGGGACCAACAAATAATCCGTGAATAATGACATTAATAATAATACAGACTTTATTTATTCTACTACGGCATTCAAAAATAGTTCATAATAACTTGCCTGTTGTATATATGTATAGTATTAGTATACCGGGTGTTTTTTTTAACCTGAAACTTTCAAATATCTCGAAAAATAAGCACTCTATGGAAAAAATTTCAATAATAAAAATTTAATCATTCCGTGAGGAAATACATTAGTGCAAAAAAATAGTCCTCCACTCCCCTCTTTGTAGGTTGGGGAGGGGGTATCTTTGAATCTTAAATAGGAACCTCAATTTTTTATGGCAGATGCGGATTCTACGGCTAAAAGTACGTACGATTTGATTGAACTATTTTCTTCGATTCATAATAGATGGCGCTGTAATCGACGAAACAAAATTTATAATAAAACAAAAAAACGGGAAAATTAAAAAAAAAAAAAAACGATCGCACCGAGGATCCAACCAGGCCATTCACAGTTGTCGGTCCGTATCGCAAACTACCGTCTACAGTACGTGATGGGCTAGTTTTCAACTGAATTGGTACATAAGTTATGCGAATTTACAGAGGAATTTAATAAATTTTTTTCTCGGTTGTTTACGAGTTTCCGGTCAACCGGCTTGGTGTGTAGGTTTATCTATGCCACTACTACAACCCTATTTTTTTTTAAACAAATTAGTGCATCTGATATCTGGTTGCTCCTTGTTAGAAGAAATCGAAAAAAAATGAATTTTGTCGATTACAGCGCCATCTATGATGAATCTAACAAAATATTTCAGTTAAATCTTACGTACTTTTAGCTGTAGAAATTGTATCTGCAATAAAAAATTGAGGTTCCTATTTAAGATTCAAAAATACCCCCTCCCCAACCAACAAAGAGGGGGGTGGGAGAGTATTTTTTTTGCACTAATGCATTTCCCCCGCGGAACGATTAAATTTTGATTCTTGACATTTTTTCCGTAGAGTGCTTTTTTTCGAGATATTTGAAAGTTTCAGGTTAAAAAAAACACCCGGTATAGTATAGTATTAATTAAAAATCTTTAAAAAATGTATTTTTAAGATAATTTATTTTTAAATAAAATATATTTCAGAAAATAATTTTTTTTATTTAATCTATTGTCCCCAATCACAATTATTTAGTCTTTACAAATGAAAAATAAAAATGTAACCGAAGTTAATATGTATTTCAGAAGTCTTAAAACATAATAACCAAAAGAATATTTGTTCAATAAAGAAAAAGGATTCATTCTCTCTTATTTTAATAAATAATAATTAAAAGAATGGCATTATTGTATAAATTCTTGATATGCATCGACATAATTAATGGTTGTAATTCTGAAAGTAAATTGTTTCATTGATTACACTTTAAAAAAATTAAAATTGATTATTCCAATTTGAAATATTGGTTTTCCCGCACTTTCATGTCATTGGTCATAAGTAGCATTTGACCGCCATGACACGAGAATGGTGGGAGGTGAAGTAGGAGAAAAAAATTATAATAAACGAAACTCAGCATTTACGATAAACGAGACTTACAATAAACGAATCCCGGCTGTAGTTCAAAAGAGCGCTCCCACACGAAAACTAGAGGAATTAATTCTTTTAGTTGATTACTATAGTGAGCGTTTATTGCCCTCCACCACATAGAGCAAGCATGGAGGAGTGGAGATCACTATTAGGAAAAATAAGAAAACCGGCGATAGTATGCGGAGATTTCAATGCCCACACTGCAAATGCTAGTTTGTTAAAAACACACCAAAATGTGTTACAAAACAAACATGAGTGTGTTAGTTTACACGTTTGATCTTTGCAATTGACACGCTTATCCGTGTTAAAAGAGTAACACACTTTCTGGTGTGTTAAAAAATAATTTGTAAATCATAATCAAAAATATTATTTACACACTTAAGTGTGTTGAAATGACACGTTTAATATCTACTAACACACTTTTTGGAGAACTACACACTTTGAAAATAAACACACTTGTTGGTGTGTTAGAATATAATATAGGTGAATATAGCCTATATACATTCGATCTTTCTCCCTCTATAGTCATGATTCGCTCTCACTCTTTTGCCATATAGAGTACAGGGTTACACATTAAGAGTGGATATCGACTTTATTTTGAAAACTATAAGAATTAGAGCAATATGTCAAATTGTAACTACCCTTCAATTTGCATTTGGAAGAATAATAAAATATCATGCAACCCCCACCCATACTCGCATCGCCCACACGCCTCTCAACTTTGAAATTTCAAATGGAACCCCCCATATTTTATTTCAGAATATTAAAGCTAGATTTATTTAATAAACTTATTACTTCAACAAAATTTTTCTATGGTGGACCGTTCAAGAAATATTGGGTAAAATGTATATTTTTAGGGTATAGTATTTTTGTCACATTAAGAGTGGATATCGACTTTATTTTCGAAACTATAAGAATTAGAACAATATTTCAAATTGTAACTACCCTTCAATTTGCATTTGGAAAAATAATAAAACATCATGCAACCCCCACCCATACTCGCATCGCCCACACGCCTCTCAACTTTGAAATTTCAAATGGAACCCCCCATATTTTATTTCAGAATATTAAAGCTAGATTTATTCAATAAACTTTTTACTTCAACAAAATTTTTTTATGGTGGACCGTTCAAGAAATATTGGGCAAGGCGTGTATTTTTTAGGGTATAGTATTTTTGTCACATTTAGGGTGGATATCGAGTAACTTTGGAATCTATGAGTTATAGCAACATTTTAAATTTTAACTGCCTTAGAATTTTTACATACGCTTATGCCCGTATTACTGTGATAGTTAGTATCTATGGGTTCGTTTTGGAATTTAGAGCAGTGATTTTTCAAATTTTATAACATAAGCGGCTCTGACCGTACAAGATAATTTTCATAACATCATTACTATTTTAATACCGTTAAATTTTACTGACCGCGGGTGTGCGATACTTATCAATCACTTCATGAAACTTCAAAGGAACTGTTATATAAATTGTATACCCCATTTTAAAGTGCTTGTATGCTAGTAAAACTAGCTGGACTGTAATACCAGACATTACATAATTAAAATAACAATACAAAATGATTTTTTTTTGTATTTAAATATTGATTTGATAATAGTTTTGTTGAATTAAAAAGTTAATTAAATAAATCTAGTTTTAATATTCTGAAAAAAAAAATATGGAGGGTTATATTTGAATTTTCAAAGTTGAGAGGCGTATGGGCGATGCGAGTATGGGTGGGGGTTACATGATATTTTATTATTCTTCCAAATTAAAATTGAAGGGTAGTTACAATTTTAAATATTGTTCTAATTCTTATAGTTTCGAAAATAAAGTCGATATCCACTCTTAATGTGACAAAAATACTATACCCTAAAAAATATACATTTTAACCAATATTTCATGAAAGGTCCACCATAGAAAAATTTTGTTGAAGTAAAAAGTTTATTAAATAAATCTAGTTTTAATATTCTGAAATAAAATATGGGGGGTTCCATTTGAAATTTCAAAGTTGAGAGGCGTGTGGGCGATGCGAGTATGGGTGGGGGTTGCATGATGTTTTATTATTTTTCCAAATGCAAATTGAAGGGTAGTTATAATTTGAAATATTGTTCTAATTCTTATAGTTTCGAATATAAAGTCGATATCCACTCTTAATGTGACGAAAATACTATACCCTAAAAAATATACATTTTAACCAATATTTCTTGAAAGGTCCACCATAGAAAAATTTTGTTGAAGTAAAAAGTTTATTAAATAAATCTAGCTTTAATATTCTGAAATAAAATATGGGGGGTTCCATTTGAAATTTCAAAGTTGAGAGGCGTGTGGGCGATGCGAGTATGGGTGGGGGTTACATGCTGTTTTATTATTCTTCCAAATGCAAATTGAAGGGTAGTTACAATTTGAAATATTGCTTTAATTCTTATAGTTTTCAAAATAAAGTCGATATCCACTCTTAATGTGTAACCCTGTATAGAACGATTTGACACTAGTAACATTTATACGTCGTATCTTTCGTCATTTTGATTGAATTGAGCTTGATATTTTTGTATATTAAATTAATATAGAAAATAAAGTTTATTGTCTGATAGGTGAAATGTGTAAGTGCATTAAATATTCACCACAAAAAGATATATCGGGTGTAGAATTGATACGTCAAGGATTAATAAACGCAACTACAACTGACAGCATTCTGAAGATGATGCTACAGGGACAATTAATTATTTTATAAAAAGAAGACCCGGATAGAAATAATAAAATATGTGATGTGGAATTGTTGATGAAATTTCGGATAAAAGTGATGTCCATATTGTTTTGATATCATCAACTAAAAGTGATAATAATATCGTGCCAGAGGATAAATTGTTACAATGAATTTAGATATGCTTTATGTGGCTGATTAATCGAAGAAGAAAAAAATTATTATGTAGTGTATATTATTTAAAATCATTGTATTTATATTTGTTCAATAATAATTTCTTAATAAAACGTGGTTTACAGATTTATTACAATAACACGCTTTGTAGTGTGTTAATTCACTAACACACTACAAAGCGTGTTCAAGAAACGTTAAAATACACACCTTAAAGTGTGTTTATAAAAGAACACACCAAAAAAGGGATTAAATATGACAAGAAAATGACACACTTAGGTGTGTCAAAACAACACACTTTGCATTTGCAGTGCATACATTGCGTGGGGATCTGCCTACAATGACAATCCTGGAAGAAACATTCTAAAGATCATTGACGAACAGAATCTCATAATTTTGAACAATAGCACACCAACAAGAATATCTCCCCCACATCAACAATTATCAGCGGTAGACCTAACTCTATGTACACCAGATTTAGCAGGCATTGCTAATTGGGAAGTCCCACAACACCCTATGAGATCAGATCACTTTCCAATAAAGATCGAAATATTAGTTAATCCAGGAAGAAACTGTAATAAAATCAATAATGAAAAGAAATTAAATATAAAGAAAGCTGATATTCTCGCAACCGCCATCCCAGAAGACGAAATAATAAATAAAACAAATGAAACCTACTGCTTCATCATTGACAAAATCAATATGGCGGCAAACTGCAGTATACCAAAAATCAAACATTCAAGCAAATACCCATGATTGATAATCTTAAAGCATTTATATTTCTGGATATTTTGATATAAACATGTGTGGGATTATACTGAGCGGTTTAGAAATTATGACCATTTTTGTAAGAAAATAGACATATTTTCAACACCTTGTTATTTTCTAATTACAAAAAAAAATTGTTTTCTGCTAAAAATAGTTTTAGCATATGCTCTATGATTGCAATATTACATCAAACATTTACAAAATTGTATTTATTGTACAGGGTGTATCAAAACTCTAAACTTAATTTTTTTCACAATTTTCAAATGGAACACCCAGTATATTTTCACATTTTCGAATTGCCTATTCAATTCTTAACACATTTTATAACCTATGTTCTATAACTAAATCCAGTTTTTAAAGAGTTATTTCAAGATTTTTAAAATCTTAACATGTTTCACGAAAATTGCATGATTTTATTAAGTTAGCCATGGAAAAGTTGTCGCAAGTGTTTTTTCCTTCACTCAAAATATTCTGCTCAACTATTACTTTTTAAACATAACTTTAAGTCATTGGTGTAATTATGAATTTCCCAAGAAACGAATTAATTGACATGATTTTTATGTTAGGAGCTAGTGATAAAAACTGTTTACTTGCAACAAGACTTTACAAAGAAAAAAATCCTGAACGTCGGCAACCTAGTCGTAGGTCTTTTGAAAATTTACTGCAACGATTTGAACGCACAGGGAATATTGCTTATGAGAAGTCAGAAAAAATGAAATCTATATTAAATGAAGAAAATGAATTTCATGTTTTGTTGAGCGTGGAGGAAAATCCTCACATAGCACACGTCAATTAGCCCATCAAATTGATGTTAGCAAAACTTCGATTAATAGAATATTTTTGAAATATAAATTCCACTCATACCATGTGCAACTTCATATGTCGTTTTGCCAGTGGGCTCAACAAACTATTGGAGAAAACCAAACTTTCTCTCAGTCATATTATTTGGCGATGAAGCGACGTTTCATAAAAAAGGTTGTGTCAATAGACACAACTTCCATTACTATGCAAACACTAATCCATACTTCACTTTAACGCAAAGTCAGAATAACAACACTAATTTTAACTATACTCAGTACATCTGCTTCAGTTGAAATAAGTTTTTCAGCATTCGAGTCTCAACCTCTAACTTGATTAGACGTGTAAAAGATAAGAATTTATTTATTAATAAAGTATTGTTGATATTTTATACAGGGAAAGTAATATCTACAGCTCGCAATACATTGAACAATACCTTTGACGACAATTGCCTGGAAAATGAAAATGAGAAGATGGATAAACAGGATATTTCAACAGTGGCGACAGGAAAGCGTAAGAGCCCATATAACACTCTTAAAACACTAAAAAATGGTAAGAGAAGTACTAGCATTGATTCTATTAAAAGCCCTACAATGCAGCTTGTAACTGTTAATCAAATTACTAATGCTATAACTAAACTATAACTCAAACTCAAGCACTTAAATACTATTGTTGGGGCTGGTAATAAATTCCAACACAGTTATTTTTTGTATTCTTTTATTTTATATAGTGGACTGAATTTCTTTTTCTTTAAATAACATGTAATAGTTGTTGAATTATGAGATAATTAATAATGATTTTATTGTTTTTATCTTATTGATCTTTTTTTATAATATCACAATAATTTTATTGATCTCGAATATCTTTTTTATTTGTTGATTACTTGATATTGTTTTTCATAGACTTCTCTATATATTTTTAATGCAAAGCATTCTACAAATATATATGTTATCGTTAACAACTATGTATAATAAACACCACAAATAAAACTACTAAAAATAAGCGAACACAAATAACAAATACTAAATACTTATCGTAAATACATTGTGTACGTTTACACAGCACTGTTATTCCGGTTTAACTATAACCGATGTAAACTAACTAATCGGGTTTAGTTGAGTCGTGTTAAAACAAAAGTAGCCTTATCCACCCCCTGGCCCAAACTGAGTTAGCTATCAGGTTCTGTTCCTTATGGCACAACTACCCGGTATTAAACATGACAAATCTTATCTTATCACGTTCAAAATCAATAATAAAACCGTGTGTTAAAACAAAAGTCAGCCTTATCCAACGGCTTGATCGTTTCATAACTTGTCTCATCCACCTTGCCATTAAATAAAATATAATATTTCAAAATTTGAAATAGATGTTACAAATGTTAACAGTAAGATATTTAATATCTTATTGTTAGCATTTGTAACATCTGTTTCAGATAAGATTGATACAACAATAAACAATTAAGTAATATACAAGACTTAAACAAAACTTGTCTAATCCATTCATAGGGGTTGAGGAATTGAAGTAAAGTAGTCAACCCGGCTATAAACGCTGCGCGATGAAAAAGAAACTTCAATACCGGGGGTACAGCTGAGCCTTGCACTTTAGCACAGCTGTACTCAAGACCGATGGGTACCATCTTCAGTCAGAAAGATGGTGTGTGATCTTAGATTGCATCCTTCACGAGGTGGCCCTGTTGAAACTAAACTCAGCGGATCTAGACTGGGAAGTCGATAAACATCCCTCCAGCCCAGTTGTCGTGTCGTGGCCAAGGGCCTGCACTGGGGCAAACGGCGCCGACTGCTGACTAACCTAGTTACCGAAGCAGTCGAAAAACCCTGCATCATACTAGTAGCCTGTGGTCATGTTTCGCAGGTTAGGTGGATGTGGGGGGGTCTTGGCTTAATCGCCCGGACCGAGAGGAGTTAACATCAATAAAAAATCCAAAATCTCACGGTGGGAGACCAGGCCAAAGGGATGCGTGACTGTCTAGAAGATCAGTACCTACTGGTTATCCCTTGGGGCACCGGGCGCACCCCATTGTATACAGCCAGTAAAATTAAACTATGTTCATACTCGTGGGAACAACATGGATAACGAACAAAAAAATAAACAACAATCCCCCATGGAGATATCTGAGGCAGACGAAAGTCAAACCTCAGTATCTTCCAAGGAGGAAACTATGGAAAAAATAGGGGTAAACCCCTCGGGAACACAAACCGAGGTAAAATCCCCTACAAAACTAAAACCTGAGGGACACATCTCAGGGGCACAACGCCGCAGGATGGCTATAGAGGCGGCAATAGCAAGAGGGGAGCCCATTAGGCCAAGGAAACCTAGGGCAAACCGTCAACGGAAACCACTGGGGACAGCAAAAGACCCAGCTGAGGAAACTGATCTAAGGAAAAGAACCCGTACTGATGGGAGTACACCATCACCATCAGTACAAAGGGCACCTAAAAAGATCAGAGAAGGGGACGATAGTACAAAACCCAGTACCTCGGTACAGGGGCAGTCCTACAGCCAATCAATCTCTGCCATAAAGATGGCAGTAGCTCTGCAAACCTATCCTGAGGGCAAACTAACCCCAGAACAGGCAAAGCAGATTTAGCAGACCCTCACAAAGGAAATTTTCAAATGTGAGGCAGGGACTGGACCACAATTTACAAACAGCTACGCACATGGCGGTGTACTGTTTGTGTCTTGTGCAAACAATGAAGCAAAAGAGTGGCTGAAAGGAAAGCTTCCACAACTCCAGCTGTGGGAGGGGGCCAACCTTCGAGTAGGAGAGGCCAAGGATGTGGTTAAAACCTCCAAAGTGGTTGTGTGGATCCCCACCGACCTAGTGGAGGCTAAAGAACCACCTAAGATCCTCCAGCTGCTGAAGACGCAAAATAAAAACCTGGAAACAGGGGAATGGCGGATCATATCTACCAAACAGGAAACGCAAGGTACTACCCTGGTCCTCGCGATAAACGAGAATTCACTGAAGGAGCTGAGTAAGGTGGGATTCAAAGCCTATCTAGGACTGTCTCAGTTAACCTTCAGAGTCTCAAAGAAACCTGAAGAGAAGACAGAAGATGCTGCAGGTACTTCAAGTAAACCTGCAGCACAATAAGGCAGCTTCGGCGGCCTTCTGTAAATACTTTTCTTTGAAAAGTATAGACATAGCCTTGATCCAGGAGCCCTGGTTGTTCGAGAGAAAGGTATCAGGCTTAGGAACCACCAAGGGTAAACTAATATACAACAGAAACCTTGGAAATGCTATTATGGCTTAAAATCATTTTTCTGTTCTTAATATTAACTACTGTAAGAATTGTTTTTTTCTTTAAAACACCTGTACATTATACAGTGTATTCCAAGTTCATTAAGTCAAAGGAAATTTAACATGGGGACAATTAGAAATGTTGTAGTAACCTTTGGTCAAATTTAACGATGTGTGATTGGTGCAATTTGAAATGCCGCCTCGAAACTATCTGATAAATTTTAAATTAATCAACAGTATTTTGTTTTCAACAATAAAATACATAATGAAATTAAAATTAGCGTCCTAGATAACATTATAATAATATTTTTTGGCAGATATAAATTTGAAAACAAAATACTAATTACTATTTTATTAAATTTTGTGGCGGCATTTCAAAATGCACCAATCACACATCATTAAATTTTACCAAAGGTTACTACAACACTTCTAATTGCCCTCATGTTAAATTTCCTGTGTCTTAATCAATTTGGAACACACTGTATATTATATTCTTATTATGTATATTATATATTTTTTTTATTGTCTTTTTCCAAATGTATCATGTTTCTTTTCTTTTGACTTTTTGTATGTACTACTCGTACCAACACAAATAAATATTATTATTTGTTAGTATAACAGTACCTATATTCTTTGGTTAAGATGGAAAACAGAAGAAAACGTGATTCGTGGGACGTAGAGGAGACGAAGTTTTTTTTAAGATTGGTGCAGTCGATGAAAGTTATGAAAAATTTAGACGGGAAAAGGTTTCGAGCTGAAGAAATATTTTAGCATTTAGAAACCCCGATGAACAAAAACGGGTACATTAAAAATAACAAACAGATGAAATGCGCTTCTAAACATTTTTGCTTAAATATTTTCACAGCATAATGTTGACGAAACATTTAATTTATGTAGTGCAATATAACCAGTATAAGAAGTCATTGGCAAAGAGTGGCAGTGACAACACCAGAAAAAAGTTCATGTATTTTGATCAAATGATTGAACTTCTCGGCGATCGTCCAATAGAAGTCCAGGAAAGGTTGGATTCTACATCCTATGTTGAAGTGATATTAGAGACAATACCATTGTTAAGTTCTCATGCTCATTGTATAAACGTTCAAAATTGTCAATATTATATTTACGTAATTTGAATAGTTCACTTCTTTTTCACGTGCTTTTAGATGAAAACCTGTATAATAACGTACCAGATGAGAGAGATGGTTATTTCTGATTTCTGGATCTTCAAAAGATCCTGAACCATACGCTTTATCTCAGGTAGAACAGAAGGATCGGCCGATATTTTTGAAGGTACTGAAAGTAATAATTCACCTTCTGAAAATGATGCTGGCACACTACTTTCAAATAACAAACAAAGCGAAGCTTCTAATTCAAAATCCGGAGCAAGAAACAGAAGAAGTGGACGATCATTGCAAAATATAATTTATAATTATGCAAACATTGCCAAAGAAAACGTCTAAGAGTTGCAAAATGAAGTCTTGCACACACAGGAAAATTTTTTACTCAATGTAATAAGGGTGTTCCCTTATAAAAAGTGTCTAAAGATTATAACTATCAACGCTAGTTACTAGCTTTGTTTTGTTGTTAACATTTTTTAGATCAGGAAGCACTTAATGTGAGAGACAAGTGCACCGAGAAAATGATAATGGCATCGCCGTCTGGTGTTAAAACCACGATAGGGACTTTCTGGACCATTGTAGTGGTCGTAGTAATGGAAGCTTTGAAAAACAGCTGCTACAGCAAATGCTCGAAGGGCATAAGCAGATAATGAGCGATATGACAAACCAGCTATTAAACGGATTACGAAATATTTCACAGCCACCTCTAAGTCCGATTCAAGTTTCATCACCGATGTCACCTAATGATTCATTTAACAGATCTTTGTCTCAAAGTCCATCAAGACCAATGCAAAATTATACTCCTCAGCCGTTACGGTTTGGTTCTAATCTGGTAGCGCCAAAGCCTGTACGCTTCATTCTACGCTCTGTTAGTCCTAGGAATCCTACTTTTTCATCACCATCTTGTCATACTAATCCAATATCAGTTGTATCTTCGGCTAATACTGAAACTTATCCTGCTCTTTCATCATCCTCCAATATTGTTCCAAATAATCTTTCTTTGCAGTCCTCACCTACTCCTAAAACTCCTGATTAACAACTCTTAATATGCAATACTTTACTATTTGTTTTATATAGATTTATGTGAATTTTGTTGTTTATTTTTTTTTAATAATAAGATTTAAAATTGAACGAATAATAAATAACAATGAAATAAAAAGTAATAATAATAATTGTTCTCTAAAAATTATTTTTTAAGCCCGAGTTCAGTACATGAACTTAATTTTCTTGCGTGCGAAGATTAATCATGCTCGAATTGTGCTAGTGTCTGGTCATTTCTGTCAGTTTAGTTTGCCAGAGCTGAACTCTGGCCTGGGCGTTCAAAAAATATATTGTATTTACAGATAATGCCGAATTGAGTTTAAAATGCTGTTCGTAAGAGAAAGTTCTCTGCTTAGTAGTCTTTCAGAGTATTCCTGATTTCTCGCCTCAACCCAGCGGATCTCACCTCGCACCCAGAGGATCACACCTCTGCCCGCCACCAGCTTGTTCAGGCCCGTCTAAGACAGCCTCAATAAGTAACCCTAAGTACCCTTTCGATACAGTCAATTTGCCCTCACTACGCTCCTCCCACTTCTATTGCATTAATATACTTTTAGTAGGTTTTGCGTAAAAAACATAAAAAACAAAACAACTCAGTTTTCATCAACAATAATTTTCACACAGTGTATAACAACAACCCAATATCACTCTAGTTATTGAAAAGACACAGTATTCAGTCTAATAAACTAATAATGCCTTCCTGTTATATTTATATTTGTGTACAAGTGTTTAAATTTATATATGTCGGAGCGTGTAATATTATTACGTAAGATGGTGGCTTCGCCACGTCTCGCACATCGTCACTAATCTGCTCTTCTTTCGTCGTTCATGAATAAAACAAACACAAATCAACAATATTGTCCTTTTATCAACATTAATCACTAAGTTACAATTACAAGATCACACACTGTCGATTCATTAACTTCACAAGATCTTTAATTTATAGAAAATAACACTAATCGAATGTCTTTATCACAATTATAAATACACAGAATATTATGCAACTGCCAAACACTGTAATTGCAATTCAAGTGTGACGTAACACGTTTCAAGTGTGACGTAACACGTTTCAAGTGTGACGTAACACGTTTCAAGTGTGTGGTGACACGTTTCAAGACACGATAATTTCGGTTAGATCGCTCAGTCAGAACTGATTCACTGCCGTCTCTCCAAAATGACGGTATCTTCTCTGCCCCTTCCAACCGACCTCCCACTTAGCGTATTTCCTGATCTGCTGACTGGTTTTTGGTGCTGACTTCTGATTGGTCTGAATCATTTCTACGTATTTAGCGCCAATTTGAACTAAATAATTTCCACGCGCCGACATATACAAGTGTTTAAATTTATATAAGTGTTTAATAAATGTTATTTAAAAGTTGCACACTAGAAGAATTATTTTAAACCAAAAGTGTAACTCACGGCCCCAACATTCACGATAAGAGGCTGAAGATAACATATCTAATAGACTTATAACGTGTTTTTTTATTGAAGTCTGCACTAATTTATAAAAGTATATTTCTATATTGGCTTTACAAAACATTTTGAAGATGCACATTGACATTTTAGTTGAATGATGTACATAGATAAGTAAATATAACAGATTTACAAATTCAAACAACAATTAAAAAAGTATCATTTAAAATTACGACAATGTTATTTTCAAATTATATAAATTCTTGTGATATTTATGATTACATATTAATTTAATAAAATACCTATGTAGGTAAAAATATTGATATATCAATAACTTTAAGTTTTAAATTTTAATGTATTACCTATGTTATGCCGAATGTTAGTCATCCGAATGCTGTGATTGTTTGTCTTCAATTTTTTTGACATATTTATGTACGAAAATTTTAATTATTCATTACTTTGAGTTGTCCATATTTTTTCATTCGTTATGTTCTTTATATTTCTTTTTTGTTATATTTTATTGTTCATATATTAAACACATTCAATTCAAAATTTTAAATGGCCACTGACATTTAAAAATTAAAAAAATAATCAATAAAATATAATGTATCCATAGTTACGACATTTGCAATTAATTTAGTAAATGCTTAAAGCGCATTATATGTAAACGTATTTTGTTTATTTTCTCCTCTTTAACATATCTTTTTCAAAAATCAGACACGGGTTCATGGTTGTCAATTAACCAAAGTATTTGAAAAAAATAAAAAAAATCTAATATCGGTTTTCGTTTTGATACTTTTTTACATCAAAACTTTTTTTTTCCTTTTTTTTTTCTTTTTTTTTAAATCTGAAATTTGAACCTTACATTATATCGCCCAAGGAATATAAAAAAAAAAATAAAAAAATTGTAACTTTTTTTTTGAAAATTTGGGGGCCTCTTGTTACCCCATTTATAAACTTTTTCAAAAAAGGCCCACTAGTTGTTATTTTTTACCCCCAAGGAATGTATATACCAAATTTCAAGTTTCTCCGATGAGTGGAAATGGTCAAAAAAATGATTGTGAGTCAGTCAGGGCACTTCGTTATATATAGTAGATAAACGTCAAATTACAATTATGAACAAATGAATCTGGTCTCACATGATATCAACTTTATTCTATGTAACTATGTAAGTGATTTTTGAGTATTTTTGACAGTAGTGAAAGCTTGTACCCCTATTCTCCGTATCAACCTATTAAATTTATTTATCTAGTATTTTTTGTTCTTAATTTTTTCCTATGTCATAAAATCAACCGTTTATGAAAAACACGATAGAAAAGATAGCATTGCAGAATTTTAATTAATATGGATGCTTTACGGGCCCATTTGTTAGTTTCTTATTATTATTGAGTTAAGAGTATACTACAGTTTGTGTGTTTTTGTTTTGTTTAAGGATTTATCTTCACCGGAGGATCAGGCCGAGGCGCTGGAAATAGTGGTAATAATTATAAATTATTTTAATTGTTTTACTAAATATCGAATTGTCAAAAAATTCAAAAATATATGAGAAAATAATCATGCGTTTATTAAGAAAAATTGATATTAATGAACATAAGGCTCCAGTGGCGGACTAAGGAAGGACCCAGGGCAGGCTACTGTAAGGCCCAAAACTGCTGTTCAGCGATATTTCAGGGAAAAATGAAGCTATCGAATTCAAACAGATGTCATAATAAAATCGATTAATTCCTAAAAAAAATTTTTGAGGGGAAAATGAACTGAACATAAATTATAGATAAGAGTATTTTCTATATTATAAATGCGAAAGTGTGTTTGTCTGTCTGTCTGTTACCTTTTCACGGCTAAACCGCTGAACCGATCTTGATGAAATTTGGCAGTGAGATAGCTTGCATCCCGAGGATGAACATAGGCTACTTCGTATTTCGAAAATTCAACCCCTAAAAACACGTAAATCGGATAAGTGGTTCTCGAGTGATAAGCGCACTAACGGACAGACACACACAGAGACACGTTGAGTTTCAAACAGGTTGAATCAGTACTGTCGGGCCAAACTTAAACAGTAAATTAAGAAATATATTTTAAGCAAAAAACATCCTATGAATATGTGTCCGGAAATTTTTCATGAGGGGGCTACAGCCCTCCAAGAATTTTATACAAAATTAGTTTTTATTTAATATCTGGAGAATCTGTAACGCCACTTTTCTGTAAGCGATACCGATTCGGTATTTTGCTCTAGTTCAGCGAAGTAGGTGGGAGAGGTTAACTTACATAACTAAATATTTAAGTCTAATTGATTTGAAATCTTATATTACTTTACATAGGGCTTAAGAGTATAATAATATTACATTACCTTTGTTTTGTTTAAGGATTTAACATCACCCGTGGAGAAGCAGGCTGCGGAACAAAACTTGAAGGTAATATCATAATTTATTTTAATTGTTTTTTTTTTTACTAAATATCGAATTGCTAATACTAATTAAAATTGTTAAAAAATTAAAAAATATATGAGAAAATAATCATGCGTGTATTAAGACAAATTATTAATGAACATAAGGCTCCAGTGGCGGACTAAGGAAGAACCCAGGCCATAACTAGAGGTCGGGGGCCCCGGGGCAAGAAGTAACCGAGGGCCCCCCAGAATAAAAAATTGAAGCCTTTTTTTATAGTTGCCAATTTGAATTTTACACTTGTTACTAACTTTAATAAATAATAAGTGTGAAATGCAAGTTAGCAAAGAAATCATTAAAATCTAAATTTGTAAAAATGATTTGAAATCTTATATTACTTTACATAGGGCTGGAGTTTTGGTGGTAATGATATTGTAAATTTAAAACAATAACAAGTGTTCCTTAGTTGGGCCTGATTGCTAGTTTCTTATACTTATATTATTGTGTTAAAGAGTATAATATTACATTACCTACAGTTTGTGTTTTTGTTTTGTTTAAGGATTTAACATATTTACTAAATATCGAATTGCTGATATTGATTGAAACTGTCAACTTATTAAAAAAATATATGAGAAAATAATCATGCGTGTATTAAGACAAATTATTAATGAACATAAGGCTTCAGTGGCGGACTAAGGAAGAACCCAGGGCAGACCCACCCCTTTTAGTTCGCTACTGTAAGGCCCATTATCTAAACTGTGTTGGTTATCAGACAAGTATTTTTTATATTTTATTGTAATCTTTTTTTTCCAGAACACAAGTAACTACACCGAGATGTCGATGATGAGTCATTTTTAAATGATTTTTACTTATTGTTAGATTAGAACATTTTGTGGATACATAACAAGCCACCTATACAGGGCCGTAACTAGAGGTCGGGGGGTCCGGGGCAAGAAGTAACCGAGGGCCCCCCAGAATAAAAAATTGAAGACTTTTTTTAAAGTTTGCAATTTGAATTTTACACTTGTTACTAATTTTAATGAATAATAAGTGTGAAATGCAAGTTAGCAATGAAATCATTAAAATCTAAATTTGTAAAAAGTGTAACATTTTCAAGTTAGTTAGTAGTTACGGCCCTGCACCTATGTATAGTATAAGAGGCAGGGATGATTTCTGTAACGATCAGCAGGATGGCTGAATTTACATGTTGTGTATTATTTCCCTGATGTAAGTACCTATTGTCAGCACGGGCGCCGACTACATGGGGCTTGAGGGGCTCAAGACCCCCTCCCCCAATATATGTATATCTTCTGCCTGTGTAGTTGAGGCGGTACACGATATTATTATTTGTCTTATATAATGGAGATTTGAAATCTTATATTACTTTACATAGGGCTGGAGTTTTGGTGGTAATGATATTGTAAATTTAAAACAATACTAAGTGTTGCTTAGTTGGGCCTGATTGCTAGTTTCTTATACATATATTATTGTGTTAAAGAGTATAATATTACATTACCTACAGTTTGTGTTTTTGTTTTGTATCAGGATATAACATCAATTCATCAGCCTGCGGTGCCAATAATTGAAAAAAAGTTGGAGGTAATAATCATAATTTATTTTAATTGTTTTTTTTACTAAATATCGAATTGCTGATATTGATTGAAATTGTCAAAATATTTAAAAAAAACATCTGCCAAGTAAATGCACAGTGCTTCCTCGTGCTAAATTCACTAAAACCGATAGTGTTCAGATAAATTGCCTGGTATTGGTTAACCATTTAATTTTTATACAAATTTTACTAAAAAATCTTAGTTCGAAATTTTTCTTAAAACGCACCTGAATATTTTTTCATATATTTTTAATTTTTTGACAATTTCAATCTAAATCTAAATTTATGCAAATGTCAAAATGACATTTAAAACGTCAAAGTGACATTTAAAACGCCAAAATGACGAATTTTTAAAATAAATTGAGATAAATCTTTGTAAGGGAATATTTTACAGCAAACGTAGTAGACCCATATTATAGGAAATTTAATGCTCTAAAAAAAATATTCTATAAAATTTTCTCGTAACATTTGTCGTTCTTGAGATATCTTGAAAAAAGAAATATTTCGGGGTGTCACCCCTCCCCCTTACACACGATTTTGAAATGGGACCGTCTTCAAACCAAACCCAACCATCCGACCAAGTTTCAATAATATCGGTTCAGTGGTTCATGAGTTATGCGTGTGTCAAGGATTCAGGGGACAGACAGACAGACACGGAACGAAAAGTGTTTGTCTTGACGTGAAACGGATAAATAAATTTAAAATTTTGAAATTGGAGAACTTTTTTTTTGTCTCAATCTGAAACGATCACATAGCTTCTCGTATCTTCGATATTGCGAGGAAGCAATATCGTTAATTATATTTATGAAAGGCGTTTATCAATCAACATGAATTCATAGTAGATATGAATGAAGAAAATATTTATATTAATTAATGTATAAATTCATTACTTGTTTGCACTGTCCGTTGGTAGAATGAATTCAAGTTCAATAATTTTGATTAAAAATCACAGTTGTTAAATTAAACAAGGCATATCGACAAACCCCTGACCTCCCCTTGGATGCGCCATTGCCTGGATCCCTTCAATTTTGTAAATTTTATTCATCATCGGCTCAAATAAGATGATTTTTTCATCATGAAGATGAATTTTTTGTTGTATTTATGCCACTTTTTGATTCAGTGTACATTTAATTAAACAAGAAACCAACACTGGTGTATGATTCAAGACTGGTGTCAGTACCTTAGTAATATTAAATCATGTGGCATATAATATACAGTAATATCGTGATTTTATCTTGAGAAATTAGAAATGTCAAGAGAAAAACACAAACAAACATCAGGTAAAATATTATTATTATTTTTATTTGTAGGTGACGCACCGATACAAGTGAAAATGAATGTAGGCGGCATTGTATATTCTGGAAGATTATATCCAGACAAGTAGAGCTAGCTTATTGTTTTTTTTTATTTTTATTTTCTATATATAGTGTCTTTTATAATTTTAATGTAAGTTTTATTTATATAAGTAATTATTGCAGTCCAAAGCGTCATTTAACCGTGATAACTCTAGTATTTTCAGTTTTACAAAAAAATACTTCCGAGCTTTTTTATAGAGCGTTTCTTAAGAAACAATTAATAGTATATGAATTTTTTTTATTTGATTTATTTTTATTGATGTTTCAGCGTTGCTAAGGGAGGTAAGTCGAAAGTATGTGAGGTACGTAGGTGCAAAAAATCGTTGATACAAAAGAAAAGTTTCAAATAAAAGTTGTTCGCTATAATATTTTCTACAACTTCTATTTTGAAAAAAAGTAGAAATTTTATTTCTTTTAATATCATTTTAATTTTAATATTTTTTTTAAGTTGTTACTCTTTTAAATAAATGTGTGATTATGCGAAGGTGGCATTACATACACAGTGCAACACAGTATATAACAACGCACCAAAATATTGGCGTGGTTTTTACTACGCCAAAGAAATATATGATCGTGATGTAATAAGCAGTAGCACCGCTACTACCCCTATCGCTGCAAGCAATAGCGGTGCTGCTGCCCCAGCAAACAATGGAAATAAGAGATATTATAAGCACAAGAAAGGAAAAAAACAGAAGAGGGGGCGGCGGCGGTTATAGACCAATAATCATAAAAAACAATTAAAATAAGAAATACAAAATTATTACATATACAGGTTGTATTGTTCGGCGACACAAAATTTTATAGGAAGGTAGAATGGGTCACAAACTTCACAGACACCTTGGCCAACCGCATTAAAGTTGATATACGACCAACCTCACCCGTAAACCCAATGACAGCATCCACGTCGCGTCAAACTACAACTCAAGGCGGCTGAGAGAAAAGGTAACACTTGTTTATATTACCAAAGCGACCACAGGTTTTTGTGTCCGATGATCCAACGTCGGCCGCCGAGAATACCTCCTGGAAGACACAGAACACTCCTCGCCCACGGATCACCAAGCGAGGAGTAACGGTTGCTACCCAAACCACTGACGTTTATGATGTAATGCCGAGGAAGAAAACCCGCAATTCCAACCTCCGCTCATAAACAACAACCGAAACATCATCCGCGTGGTGTTTGTCACCGCTCGACAGTCCGCCCAAGGAACCCTAGCATTACGTGACGCAGTGGACACCCCCTCATACACCATCGGAGTCCGAACTACTACGAGGTCTACCCCCTACTCTCGAATCCAAGTTGAGACATCACGATCTCCATCCCCAAATTATCGTGTCGCCACAGACACCTCGGACAACCGCATTAAAGTCGGTAGACGTCCAACCCCACCCGCCAAACTACGGAAGGGATCTGCAGACGTGGGCATCAACGAGAAGCTCGTTAAACCGGATCTTCGCCAATCGAATCCGGAAGTTACGTCGTGCCAACCCCCGGAGGATTACACCAGCCCAGCTGTTTATAGCACCAGCCCCGTTGAATCCAACAACTCCGGAGTCTTCGTCGCCCCCTCATCAAAAACCGAAGACACGTTCCCCTCATCCATTTAATAAATAACATATTTCTGTATATATATTTTTATAAATAAAATAAATATTTTATTTCCATTCATTATTGTTTTATTTCTCCCAAATCCCACAACAAGAGAATAGAAAAGTCATGCTATCAATTATTGGAAGAACTATCAATGTTAGAAACATTGATGTAACTATTAAAAAAAACAACAGTATACAACAACGCACCTGAATATTGGCGTGGTTTTTACTACGCCAAAGAAATATATGATCGTAATGTAACAAGCTACTACCCCTATCGCTGCAGGCAGTAGCGGTGCTGCTGCGCCAGCAAACAATGGAAATAAGTGATATTATAAGCACAAGAAAGGAAAAACAGAAGAGGGGGCGGCGGCGGCTATAGGCCAATAATCATAAAAAGTAATAAAAATATGAGATACAAAATTATTACATATACAGGTTGTATATAACTTAGATTTTAGGTTCTGGAATATACGTTTTAAGAAGTAATATCTTTTGTGTTATATTTATTGTTCTCAATAGTTACAATGCTAACTACAGACTAACTATAATATGTGAGTACATGTTATTTTATACTAGGGAAATGCAATCATCGATTGTTGTAATAATTGCTTACATCAACTTATGATTAAAAATACAATAACATGTTGTCATGTTGTCATCGTTTGGTTTCTTGTCGCGATGCCTCAACTTCCTGTTGTGATTTATTGGCTTGCTGGAATTGTGCGTATATAACTTATACATATGTATATCAATAAACTATATCCCGGCATTGCATCTTTAATAATAATTAAAGATGATAATATTTCCATTACAGGTGTTGTGTCACCTTAAGGAGAAGAAGTTAAATTTTCTAAATTGATATTGATATCTAATCTTAAAAGAATGCATCACTTTTAAAGTTTCTTAATTTGAAATTTAATTTATTATTTATAATTTATTTAATAAAATTTATTTATAATTTATTTAATGAATTTAGATCAAATTATAACTCTTCATCTGTACTATTCTTTGACAGAAAAAATTCTGTTTATTGAGCCACGGAATATCCACATTGGCAAATAACTTTAAATGTACAGGTAATTTTTCTATAAATGTAGGGTGTGGCATTTCTATATTTAAATGGAGCAAATCATACACATTTTTTACAAGAAAAGCTTCCAGAATTGTTAGAAAATTTGTCACTTGATTATACAAGACGGGTGCCCTGCGCATAATTGTCGCACAGCTATCCAACATCTAAATGAAAAATACGAAGATCGACGGATTGGCACACGTGGCCCAATACAATGCCCACCTCTACCCCAGATTGACAAGTATAACTTGTAACAGGTCACAGAATACATATATTTATATATAGAGTCGAGCGGGGCAGTGTATGGGTGGCCGCTGTCAGAATTATAAAAAATCACGTATATAGTAATTCAGAATTGAGTTGATGCTCTAATAATATATATGTTAACGGTCTTTGGGGTGAAATTTAGTTGATTAGTTTTGGGTTTGTTAGTTTTCGTTAGGTGAAAACGGGGATTCAATTTCCACCGCAACAAACTGTTTTTAAATAATTCTATTAAATAAAATAAACATAAATGTCAGTATGGAGAACCAAACATGACTTCCATGTTCTTTTATATCTTTTTAAATAATTTTTAATACAAAAAAATTCAATGGAATTTGTTAGAAATAAAACTCACCTTTGTGTTATAAATATTAAACTTAACAATAATTGATACATTTTACATAAAATTAGCAAATTTTGCTACACTATATACTTCGGGAAGCATTAGTACATGACTATTATTACCGACTGATACAAAGCAATTTAACGGATCTGCATCATTATTTTCAAATTTAGATCCATCTGAAATAACAATGTAAGTATACAAATCAGAGTCGGTGTCTTTGGAACCTGATGTAGAAGAAGAGATAAAAGACCCTATTTTTTTATTAGATTAAAATGGATTACTCAAAGCCACTTGATCATGGTTGGAAAAGGAAGTTAGTTTATAGAGTAAAACGCAAAGTCAACGGTGAAAGTAATTGCGACATCTACTATACAACACCAGAAAGAAAAAACTTAGATCGACCAGAGAAGTTGACAACTATTTAAAATCTCATGAAACAGAACTAACTTTAACGGATCTGCATCATTATTTTCAAATTTAGATCCATCTGAAATAACAATGTAACTATACAAATCAGAGTCGATGTGTGGAACCTGATGTAGAAGAAGAGATAAAAGACCCTATTTTTTTTTTATCAGATTAAAATGGATTATTCAAAGCCACTTGATCATGGTTGGAAAAGGGAGATAGTTTATAGAGCAAAACGCAAAGTCAACGGTGAAAGTAATTGCGACATCTACTATACAACACCAGAAAGAATAAACTTAGATCGACCAGAGAAGTTGACAACTATTTAAAATCTCATGAAACAGAACTAACTTTAACGGATCTGCATCATTATTTTCAAATTTAGATCCATCTGAAATAACGATGTAAATATACAAATCAGAGTCGGTGTCTTTGGAACCTGATGTAGAAGAAGAGATAAAAGACCCTATTTTTATTTTTTTATTAGATTAAAATGGATTACTCAAAGCCACTTGATCATGGTTGGAAAAGGGAGTTAGTTTATAGAGCAAAACGCAAAGTCAACGGTGAAAGTAATTGCGACATCTACTATACAACACCAGAAGGAAAAAACTTAGATCGACCATAGATGTTGACAACTATTTAAAATCTCATGAAACAGAACTAACTTTAACGGATTTGCATCATTATTTTCAAATTTAGATCCATCTGAAATAACAATGTAAGTATACAAATCAGAGTCGGTGTCTTTGGAACCTGATGTAGAAGAAGAGATAAAAGACCCTTTTTTTAATTTTATTAGATTAAAATGGATTACTCAAAGCCACTTGATCATGGTTGGAAAAGGGAGATAGTTTATAGAGCAAAACGCAAAGTCAACGGTGAAAGTAATTGCGACATCTACTATACAACACCAGAAAGAATAAACTTAGATCGACCAGAGAAGTTGACAACTATTTAAAATCTCATGAAACAGAACTAACTTTAACGGATCTGCATCATTATTTTCAAATTTAGATCCATCTGAAATAACAATGTAACTATACAAATCAGAGTCGATGTGTGGAACCTGATGTAGAAGAAGAGATAAAAGACCCTATTTTTTTTTTATCAGATTAAAATGGATTATTCAAAGCCACTTGATCATGGTTGGAAAAGGGAGATAGTTTATAGAGCAAAACGCAAAGTCAACGGTGAAAGTAATTGCGACATCTACTATACAACACCAGAAAGAATAAACTTAGATCGACCAGAGAAGTTGACAACTATTTAAAATCTCATGAAACAGAACTAACTTTAACGGATCTGCATCATTATTTTCAAATTTAGATCCATCTGAAATAACAATGTAAGTATACAAATCAGAGTCGGTGTCTTTGGAACCTGATGTAGAAGAAGAGATAAAAGACCCTTTTTTTTATTTTATTAGATTAAAATGGATTACTCAAAGCCACTTGATCATGGTTGGAAAAGGGAGATAGTTTATAGAGCAAAACGCAAAGTCAACGGTGAAAGTAATTGCGACATCTACTATACAACACCAGAAGGAAAAAACTTAGATCGACCAGAGAAGTTGACAACTATTTAAAATCTCATGAAACAGAACTAACTTTAACGGATCTGCATCATTATTTTCAAATTTAGATCCATCTGAAATAACAATGTAAGTATACAAATCAGAGTCGATGTGTGGAACCTGATGTAGAAGAAGAGATAAAAGACCCTATTTTTATTTTTTTATTAGATTAAAATGGATTACTCAAAGCCACTTGATCATGGTTGGAAAAGGGAGATAGTTTATAGAGCAAAACGCAAAGTCAACGGTGAAAGTAATTGCGACATCTACTATACAACACCAGAAAGAATAAACTTAGATCGACCAGAAAAGTTGACAACTATTTAAAATCTCATGAAACAGAACTAACTTTAAATCATTTTACATACAAAAAATAACCGATTAATGACCCGAGAGAAATCATTCGTGATACTATAAAAAAAAGAAGTGAGTACAGCTGACCTGATATCATTAATTATCTGTTTAATGGATTTTATTTATTTAAAATTTTTATTTATAATTATTTGATAAATAAAGTTACCTTAAATTGTGTTAATTCTACAATAGCTTTACGGATGATTTATTTTCCGAAACTGATTATAGACACCAGAAGAGATATTTGATGGATCTGGATCTTTATTTTCAGATGTTATTTTCATGAATCTGATTTAGATATTCTAGTTCATCCAGAGCGTACATGCTGGAACCCGATAGATAGTCAACTATGCCTGGTCAGGACGAAGTCAGGGGAAACCAAAAACGATTCTATCTTTTCAGAACACCAGAAATTGACATACCTTCAGAATTAAAAATCCTAACCAATTCTGATTTAGAATATCTAAATGAGATTGACGGATCTGCATCATTATTTTCAAATTTAGATCCATCTGAAAAAACGATGTAAATATACAAATCAGAGTCGGTGTCTTTGGAACCTGATGTAGAAGAAGAGATAAAAGACCCTATTTTTATTTTTTTATTAGATTAAAATGGATTACTCAAAGCCACTTGATCATGGTTGGAAAAGGGAGTTAGTTTATAGAGCAAAACGCAAAGTCAACGGTGAAAGTAATTGCGACATCTACTATACAACACCAGAAGGAAAAAACTTAGATCGACCATAGATGTTGACAACTATTTAAAATCTCATGAAACAGAACTAACTTTAACGGATTTGCATCATTATTTTCAAATTTAGATCCATCTGAAATAACAATGTAAGTATACAAATCAGAGTCGGTGTCTTTGGAACCTGATGTAGAAGAAGAGATAAAAGACCCTTTTTTTAATTTTATTAGATTAAAATGGATTACTCAAAGCCACTTGATCATGGTTGGAAAAGGGAGATAGTTTATAGAGCAAAACGCAAAGTCAACGGTGAAAGTAATTGCGACATCTACTATACAACACCAGAAAGAATAAACTTAGATCGACCAGAGAAGTTGACAACTATTTAAAATCTCATGAAACAGAACTAACTTTTAATCATTTTACATACAAAAAACAACCGATAAATGACCCGAGAGAAATCATTCGTGATACTATAAAAAAAAAGAGTGAGTACAGCTGACCTGATATCATTAATTATCTGTTTAATGGATTTTATTTATTTAATATTTTTATTTATAATTATTTTATAAATAAAGTTACCTTAAATTGTGTTAATTCTACAATAGCTTTACAGATGATTTATTTTCCGAAACTGATTATAGACACCAGAAGAGATATTTGATGGATCTGGATCTTTATTTTCAGATGTTATTTTCATGAATCTGATTTAGATATTCAAGTTCATCCAGAGCGTACATGCTGGAACCCGAAAGATAGTCAACAATGCCTGGTCAGGACGAAGTCAGGGGAAACCAAAAACGATTCTATCTTTTCAGAACACCAGAAATTGACATACCTTCAGAATTAAAAATCCTAACCAATTCTGATTTAGAATATCTAAATGAGATTGACGGATCTGCATCATTATTTTCAAATTTAGATCCATCTGAAATAACAATGTAAGTATACAAATCAGAGTTGGTGTCTTCGGAACCTGATGTAGAAGAAGAGATAAAAGACCCTATTTTTTTTATTAGATTAAAATGGATTATTCAAAGCCACTTGATCATGGTTGGAAAAGGGAGATAGTTTATAGAGCAAAACGCAAAGTCAACGGTGAAAGTAATTGCGACATCTACTATACAACACCAGAAGGAAAAAACTTAGATCGACCAGAGAAGTTGACAACTATTTAAAATCTCATGAAACAGAACTAACTTTAACGGATCTGCATCATTATTTTCAAATTTAGATCCATCTGAAATAACAATGTAAGTATACAAATCAGAGTCGGTTTCTTTGGAACCTGATGTAGAAGAAGAGATAAAAGACCCTATTTTTTTTTTATTAGATTAAAATGGATTACTCAAAGCCACTTGATCATGGTTGGAAAAGGGAATTAGTTTATAGAGCAAAACGCAAAGTCAACGGTGAAAGTAATTGCGACATCTTTTATACAACACCAGAAGGAAAAAACATAGATCGACCAGAGAAGTTGACAACTATTTAAAATCTCATGAAACAGAACTAACTTTAACGGATCTGCATCATTATTTTCAAATTTAGATCCATCTGATATAACAATGTAAGTATACAAATCAGAGTCGGTTTCTTTGGAACCTGATGTAGAAGAAGAGATAAAAGACCCTATTTTTTTTTTATTAGATTAAAATGGTTTACTCAAAGCCACTTGATCATGATTGGAAAAGGGAATTAGTTTATAGAGCAAAACGCAAAGTCAACGGTGAAAGTAATTGCGACATCTTTTATACAACACCAGAAGGAAAAAACTTAGATCGACCAGAGATGTTGACAACTATTTAAAATCTCATAAAACAGAACTAACTTTAACGGATTTGCATCATTATTTTCAAATTTAGATCCATCTGAAATAACAATGTAAGTATACAAATCAGAGTCGGTTTCTTTGGAACCTGATGTAGAAGAAGAGATAAAAGACCCTATTTTTTTTTATTAGATTACAATGGATTACTCAAAGCCACTTGATCATGGTTGGAAAAGGGAATTAGTTTATAGAGCAAAACGCAAAGTCAACGGTGAAAGTAATTGCGACATCTATTATACAACACCAGAAGGAAAAAACTTAGATCGACCAGAGAAGTTGACAACTATTTAAAATCTCATGAAACATAACTAACTTTAACGGATCTGCATCATTATTTTCAAATTTAGATCCATCTGAAATAACAATGTAAGTATACAAATCAGAGTCGGTGTCTTTGGAACCTAATGTAGAAGAAGAGATAAAAGACCCTATTTTTATTTTTTTTATTAGATTAAAATGGATTACTTAAAGCCACTTGATCATTTGTTGGAAAAGGGAGTTAGTTTATAGAGCAAAACGCAAAGTCAACGGTGAAAGTAATTGCGACATCTACTATACAACACCAGAAGGAAAAAACTTAGATCGACCATAGATGTTGACAACTATTTAAAATCTCATGAAACAGAACTAACTTTAACGGATTTGCATCATTATTTTCAAATTTAGATCCATCTGAAATAACAATGTAAGTATACAAATCAGAGTCGGTTTCTTTGGAACCTGATGTAGAAGAAGAGATAAAAGACCCTATTTTTTTTTTATTAGATTAAAATGGATTACTCAAAGCCACTTGATCATGGTTGGAAAAGGGAATTAGTTTATAGAGCAAAACGCAAAGTCAACGGTGAAAGTAATTGCGACATCTATTATACAACACCAGAAAGAATAAACTTAGATCGACCAGAGAAGTTGACAACTATTTAAAATCTCATGAAACAGAACTACCTTTAAATCATTTTACATTCAAAAAACAACCGATTAATGACCCGAGAGAAATCATTCGTGATACTATAAAAAAAAGAAGTGAGTACAGCTGACCTGATATCATTAATTATCTGTTTAATGGATTTTATTTATTTAAAATTTTTATTTATAATTATTTTATAAATAAAGTTACCTTAAATTGTGTTAATTCTACAATAGCTTTACGGATGATTTATTTTCCGAAACTGATTATAGACACCAGAAGAGATATTTGATGGATCTGGATCCTTATTTTCAGATGTTATTTTCATGAATCTGATTTAGATATTCTAGTTCATCCAGAGCGTACATGCTGGAACCCGAAAGATAGTCAACTATGCCTGGTCAGGACGAAGTCAGGGGAAACCAAAAACGATTCTATCTTTTCAGAACACCAGAAATTGACATACCTTCAAAATTAAAAATCCTAACCAATTCTGATTTAGAATATCTAAATGAGATTGACGGATCTGCATCATTATTTTCAAATTTAAATCCATCTGAAATAACAATGTAAGTATACAAATCAGAGTCGGTTTCTTTGGAACCTGATGTAGAAGAAGAGATAAAAGACCCTATTTTTTTTTATTAGATTAAAATGGATTACTCAAAGCCACTTGATCATGGTTGGAAAAGGGAGTTAGTTTATAAAGCAAAACGCAAAGTCAACGGTGAAAGTAATTGCGACATCTTTTATACAACACCAGAAGGAAAAAACTTAGATCGACCATAGATGTTGACAACTATTTAAAATCTCATGAAACAGAACTAACTTTAACGGATTTGCATCATTATTTTCAAATTTAGATCCATCTGAAATAACAATGTAAGTATACAAATCAGAGTCGGTTTCTTTGGAACCTGATGTAGAAGAAGAGATAAAAGACCCTATTTTTTTTTATTAGATTAAAATGGATTACTCAAAGCCACTTGATCATGGTTGGAAAAGGGAGTTAGTTTATAAAGCAAAACGCAAAGTCAACGGTGAAAGTAATTGCGACATCTTTTATACAACACCAGAAGGAAAAAACTTAGATCGACCATAGATGTTGACAACTATTTAAAATCTCATGAAACAGAACTAACTTTAACGGATTTGCATCATTATTTTCAAATTTAGATCCATCTGAAATAACAATGTAAGTATACAAATCAGAGTCGGTTTCTTTGGAACCTGATGTAGAAGAAGAGATAAAAGACCCTATTTTTTTTTATTAGAATAAAATGGATTACTCAAAGCCACTTGATCATGGTTGGAAAAGGGAGTTAGTTTATAAAGCAAAACGCAAAGTCAACGGTGAAAGTAATTGCGACATCTTTTATACAACACCAGAAGGAAAAAACTTAGATCGACCATAGATGTTGACAACTATTTAAAATCTCATGAAACAGAACTAACTTTAACGGATTTGCATCATTATTTTCAAATTTAGATCCATCTGAAATAACAATGTAAGTATACAAATCAGAGTCGGTTTCTTTGGAACCTGATGTAGAAGAAGAGATAAAAGACCCTATTTTTTTTTTATTAGATTAAAATGGATTACTCAAAGCCACTTGATCATGGTTGGAAAAGGGAGTTAGTTTATAAAGCAAAACGCAAAGTCAACGGTGAAAGTAATTGCGACATCTTTTATACAACACCAGAAGGAAAAAACTTAGATCGACCATAGATGTTGACAACTATTTAAAATCTCATGAAACAGAACTAACTTTAACGGATTTGCATCATTATTTTCAAATTTAGATCCATCTGAAATAACAATGTAAGTATACAAATCAGAGTCGGTTTCTTTGGAACCTGATGTAGAAGAAGAGATAAAAGACCCTATTTTTTTTTATTAGATTAAAATGGATTACTCAAAGCCACTTGATCATGGTTGGAAAAGGGAGTTAGTTTATAAAGCAAAACGCAAAGTCAACGGTGAAAGTAATTGCGACATCTTTTATACAACACCAGAAGGAAAAAACTTAGATCGACCATAGATGTTGACAACTATTTAAAATCTCATGAAACAGAACTAACTTTAACGGATTTGCATCATTATTTTCAAATTTAGATCCATCTGAAATAACAATGTAAGTATACAAATCAGAGTCGGTTTCTTTGGAACCTGATGTAGAAGAAGAGATAAAAGACCCTATTTTTTTTTATTAGAATAAAATGGATTACTCAAAGCCACTTGATCATGGTTGGAAAAGGGAGTTAGTTTATAGAGCAAAACGCAAAGTCAACGGTGAAAGTAATTGCGACATCTACTATACAACACCAGAAGGAAAAAACTTAGATCGACCAGAGAAGTTGACAACTATTTAAAATCTCATGAAACAGAACTAACTTTAACGGATCTGCATCATTATTTTCAAATTTAGATCCATCTGAAATAACAATGTAAGTATACAAATCAGAGTCGGTTTCTTTGGAACCTGATGTAGAAGAAGAGATAAAAGACCCTATATTTTTTTTTATTAGATTAAAATGGATTACTCAAAGCCACTTGATCATGGTTGGAAAAGGGAGTTAGTTTATAGAGCAAAACGCAAAGTCAACGGTGAAAGTAATTGCGACATCTACTATACAACACCAGAAGGAAAAAACTTAGATCGACCAGAGAAGTTGACAACTATTTAAAATCTCATGAAACAGAACTAACTTTAAATCATTTAACATACAAAAAACAACCGATTAATGACCCGAGAGAAATCATTCGTGATACTATAAAAAATAAGTGAGTACAGCTAACCTGACATCATTAATTATCTGTTCAATGGATTTTATTTATTTAATATTTTTATTTATTTCTCAAATTACAGACAAGCAGCTTTAATAAGAACCGAGTCGGTGTCTTCGGAATCAGACGTAGACGAAGAGATTCATCAGATTCCAAAGTAATATTTATTGATTTTATTTTGTATGATTTTATCCCATAGAGCACGAAATATTGCTAAAACGTTGCTGTAATATTATAGAACTATTGGATCAAAAACCTTATTCTCTGAAATGTAAGTGTACAAATATCACATACTTCTGAAGTGACGTTCATCCTATCTTAAAGGTAATGCTTTTAGAATATTAACTAATTTTAATGTACCACGATGATACTCATTAGATTCGGTAACAAAAAACGTACTGTGGCGGATTTAGGCCGCACACAAGAAAAATATTAAATTATATCGAATAATTTAAAAATAAAAAAAACTTGATAAATAAATCTTGCTCGTTGTTGATTAGCAATTTATACGTTTATGAATACTGGTGTATTGCAGCGTGCTGGGGCACCGAGTCTCTTGCTATGATTTCCTTTGTAAAACAAGAGGGCCCAAAGTCCTGGTACAAAACAATGGGTAGGAGTTTAATTCGGTGTTACTCAAATTAATACAACGCAGTTTTCAACTATCTTATTTATTTATTCTCTTTTTTTATCCAGACATATACTTGTGAAGACAGAACTCCAACGGTAAGTATACAATATATGAAATAAATAACTTAATATACAATAATAAATAAAACTAACCTAATTAAAATGTGGTTTATTAAATCTTTCAGGGACTTCACAGGACACAGCATGGGTTAAGGGATTCCCAGGGTGAAACAAGGAAGCCTGAAGCGTTAAAATTCCGAAGCAGTAGTGAATGTAATTTCAATGTATATTTCATATGAATAACGTGTAACCATCAGTGAATAAAAGTTTTTTCAAATGTTGCCTTTGTTTTTATTTCAGGTTACTTTACGAGTACGAATATTGCTTTACCTCACGGACGTTGTTTCTCCTTTTTGGGCGACTGTGCCCAATTACATACTATAGGGGATAATTCCCAATAAATGATAATTTTTTCTGACAACATATGGTGACGACGAAATTGGAATACCTTGCGTAAGATAGGTTGGGGTCATTTCGCCCTTGACTGACCAAAAAAGAAAAGGGACCTATTACAACACTCCTCTTAGGGCAATAATGCTGTAAGGTATTTTCTTTAAAAAAAATGTGCCTTCAAGTGGCTGCCCACTAACATGCTACCTTACGTCTCGTTTCCACCATTCTTTAGCCCAAATATGATCAGCGTATTTACCATATGGGATAACCCAGTATCAATTGAACAAGGCCTTTATCGAGGATAAACGTCGCCGTCGTCAACAGCAGAATATAGCTTGAACCTTTTTTGACGCTTGTACTCTAATACGAAGAATGTATTCGTGAGTATTTAGCGAGAGTTCAATTATACTTTACTAACACGGCAAGAGTGTATGATTTACTGTCAATTCCATCCTTTGACAAGACAATATTACAATATTTAATAACCACTATAAAATAACCAGAAATTTCTGATACCAGAAATAATTATACACTATACATTGATATTGGTATGACTTTCGCCACTTTACTTTTTGTTGAAGTAAACTCTTTTGTATGATCCTTGGAATATTGACTTAACAAAGCGCATACCGCGGATGGCTATAACAGTCGCTCAACAGTAAGAGATGGTTGGAACCTTTATATGTTAGACGCCTATACCCGTATGCAAAGGATGCATTTAGGGTGTATTAAGCGAGGGTCCCGGTATCTCTTGACTATAACGACGATGGAGTATGATTCACTCTTCATTTCATCCAATCGAAATGTAACTTCATAACCTTTTATAATTTATTTAAATGAACTCAAGGACAAATATAATAATGATGCCACTAATTAGTGCTTCATTCATACGTAGCGCAGAAAACAACAACCAGGGGACATATTAATAATGTAAATTATCAATATCTATATACATATATTTTTACACAGGAGAATTTTGCTATAAATACCAGCACTAATGTCTGCTGATATTTTCTGGCGGGGTAAATAAACCAAAAGAAATTTTTTATCAACAGAAGAAAGTTGATAGTATTACGTCGCGTAGCGAATTTAAATTTTTTCTTGTCGCACGTAGCTGGATTCTTGTTTTGGCTCACATAAACTTGTATAATATGGCTGATACATGCGCACCCGAGGTCACGGATAATTTTCAAGGCCGTCGTTTGAAAATAATTTCTTGAACCGTTGGATTCCAAATATTCCCTTGTTGATAGAATTATTAAATACTCAGCTTACTTGAATTTCTTTCGTCCTTGAAACGTAGTGACCAGATGTAACGATGTTTTTTTTTATAATTTTTTGATAACGTGGACGTCGAAAATAATAAATACGATATTAATTATACTTCTCAGTTGATGAATTAAACAAATGTAATAATATAAAATGTTGATTCATCGATTTACTACATTTTTCGGTGCCACGTGTTAACCAGCAGTGAGAACGACATATACGATGTGTTCGCTTCGGCAGGCGCTGCCGCTCTCATGAACAATGGCCGCCTCCGATCCACGCACGCAACCCTTCTCAGTGGAAGGGGAGTATATCGCGCAGGTCTCACTTGCCTGACGTCACTGAACCATCACGCTCTCATATAATTGGTTTCACGGAGTCGTAATATTAGGCCATATAGGTATTATTTTTGGCAACTGTCATGTCAAAGATTTATATATTCATATAAACTAATATGTGGTAAATTCTGCTTCGCCACAGTACAAATATGTATATAAATATAATATATTGCAGTTGGAAGGATCAAAATGAAATATCTAATATATTTAATGATTATTTCTGTAACATATCCGAAAATTTAAATTTAAAAAACAAAAAACATCTTGACATCTCTGAACCATCACAAATAAAATATATATTTTTTTAAACCTTACAATGAAACTGAAACATATAATCTTTGTATGTCATTGAATAATAAAAACAGTTCAAGCTGGGACAATATCTCATCTAAGCTATTGAAAGCATCGACATCTTACATAACTTCCCCTTGAATAGACGTGATAAATAAAATGTTTAGTGAAGGTTATTTTCCGGATATATTGAAGAGATCTATTATTACACCCATTATCAAAAGCGGTGATAACACTATAGTATCACTACAGACCGATCAAAAGTACTTGAAACAGCAATAAATAATAATAAGTGACTTTCTTCTTAAAAATAACATAATATCAACTAACCAATATGGCTTCATTAAAGGGCGGTCAATAAATCAGGCTATTTTTAATGCTTTAAACGAAATACTAACAACTATCAATAATAATGAAATCTCTATAGTTGCCTTTGTTGACTTAAGCAAAGCTTTCGACTGCATTGATAGAGATATTTTAATTTAAAAAATTGAAAACTATGGTATTAGAAGGGTCGCTTCTGCACTGATCGACTCTTACTTAAAAAATCGCTACCAATGTGTAAAAATAAGGAGTCTAAATAAAAATTCTATCAATAATACACTTTCAGACTATAAAATTAATACGACTGGTGTTCCTCAAGGATCAGTCCTTGGCCCAACTTTATTCACTCTATATATAAACGATCTTGCATCCTTTATACACGAACAAGTAATATTATTCGCAGACGACACATCTATTTTCTATCGCGGCTCAAATGAAACTTTATTGCATACTAACATAAAAAATTCTTTTGAAAAATTACATTTTTGGACTGAAAATAATAACCTAAAACTCAACTTCAATAAAACAAAATTAATATCATTTAAAAATTTACAAAATAATTCAATACAGTTAGATAATTTTACCTCAATAAATATATCTAGTGAAATAAAATTTTTAGGAGTAATAATAGATGAAAAGTTAACATGGAAAGGTCACATAAATTACATAACAACAAAAATTTCCAAATCAGTGTATGCTCTCAGAGTCTTAAGCAACACAGTCGATATAAATATTTTACTGCAGGTCTATTACGCTTATATTCAATCAATTATACACTCATCCAAACAATTAAAGGAACAAGAAATTAAACATTTTTTTTTTGGTGTTTTTTGAAGTGCTGTATCTTTGTGAAAAATGGTCGTATCGAAATAAATAATAAAGCATTTTAAAGCTTCAAGTTTCTAGTTTTGAGATTTTTTAGCATAATTTTTTTTGAGTTACGGTTATCGCGCAATCGTAAGAAATAGTGGGACACAAAAATTTTCCAATTTTTAAAAAAAAATTTAAGGGTCTGCGGGCTTGGGAAATTTTTTTTCAGTTAAACCAATGCATTGATCAGTTAACTTGTTTATTCAGCTTTAATTTGTTTTTTTTTGGTCTCTCTCAATTATTTTTTTGCCGAGATATCTGACTTTAAATGAAAAATGATTCTTTTGTCTTTGATCATCAATATATCAGCAACTAATTATTAAACAGTAAATTTAAGGGCAGTTTTAAAAACTTGAATAAATTTCTTACAAGACTTAAAAGCTTTAAAATGCTTTTTTATTTATTTCGATACGACCATTTTTCACAAAGATACAGCACTTCAAAAAACATCCAAAAAAAATGTTGAATTTCTTGCCCCTTTAATTGTTTGGATGAGTGTACATTATGGGATGCTATTTTGGGGTCAATCTTATGACACTATACACATATTAAAAATGCAAAAAAAATGTCTGCGTATTATGGCAAAGGCTGGTCCTAGGGAGCATTGTCGTCCCTTGTTTCAAAACTTCAAATTATTAACTGTAATAGATCTTTATATATTGGAAAGTGTGCTATTTATTAAACAAAATTCAGATTTATTCAATGATAACAAACATAACTACGACACTAGACATAAACATAATATAAAAACTATTCAAACCCGCAAAGCCATAGTATATAAAAATGTCATAAATAATACTATTAAAATATTTAATAAGATACCGAAACGTATAACAGATCTTCCATAAAAGTTGTGTTAATATCAGATAGAAAAGTGTCACTACAGCTTACATGAGTTTTTCGACAATGCATAGATCATTAACACTTAATATATATTACCTTTCATGGGCGTAGCCAGGATTTTGTTCAGGGGGGGGCAATTTTTTTTTTTAAGCCGATTGATCGGCGTGTTTTGCCTAGTATTGAAAAAATTAACATTTTCATTATTTATTATATCTCTAGATAGGTGCGCAAAAAGTAACAATGAAAAGTCATTATTTTTTTCATTTCTTCTTTTATTTTCGCCACATTTTTTTCAATCAATTAAATTTATATGTATGTGCATATCTTTTTGAATACAAAATCCTCTACAAAAATGTACTCTAGGTACGTTGCTATTTTGGTGTTTTTTTTAATTTAATGTAAAAAAATCGATCTAATTTGAATTGATAATATACTTTAAAAAAAACTTTTTTTTGTATAAAAAAGATAAAAATAGTTTACCCGCTTTAACAAGAGATTACAATAAAAAAAACAATGATATTTAAATTTTCGAATCTAAAAATGTCAATATTTAGCCAATGAACTGATTAATTTGTTACTCTTACTTCACGAGCTAGGGGGAGGGGCAAGCGTCCCCCCTTGCCCATGCTTTTGTGGGTAGTTATTTTAACACAAAACACAGTTTTCACTGTTGCCAATACTGCGACCTTTGCCTTTAGGTGTTTTTATTTTATTTTTAATTTTCCCTGATATTTTAGTTTACATGTAAAAATAAAAGATTGTGATTAAAAAAAACTTTGATATTTTATTTTCTGGATCCAAAATATAAATTTACGTTCAAAAATTCAATGGACATCATAGAAGTCTAGAAATATCCCTGTTTGGACAATAATACTGATTTACTTATTACTTTTTGTCCACAAGCTAGGGGGGGGCAAATAAAATTTAGAGTTAGTTTTTAGAGCAAAACGCAAAGCCAACGGTGAAAGAAATTGCGACATCTACTATACAACACCAGAAGGAAAAAAATATTTTATATTTCTTATATTTCAGACGAAACATTGGCCGATAACACGACCAAACCGACGCGTCTTACACCCAGAAGCCAAGATCACCGCGGAAGTCTCAAGCTTGTAAAATAAATGTCTTGTGTTGCAAACTTCCCACGCTAGAAAAGGTGCGCACGTCTTGCGTATATATTTCTTTTCGGGACGCATATATCTTTGTTAATTTCTTTCTCTTATTAATTTGTGTATAATAATGATCGTGCATCTCTTTTTATAGCCTTACCAAAAACATTTGTGTGCATTTGTGATTGTTGAAACTTGTCTTGATGTTCTCTGCAACAATCACAGAATTGATCTTAAATCATTAGTTCTTATACGATTTATCCTTAATATACAGGGTGAGGCAGTAACTATTACCACCTTAAATATATTCGAATCTATAAGGCCCAGAGAAAAATTAGTGTAACCAAAATTGTACGATACGAAGGGGGCTATCATATAGCGATAATAATTTTTGTCCAGGGGGAGGCGCTTCGGAGATATCAAGGTCATCTTCATTTTTTTAAATTGATTTGGTACATTTTTTTTCCATAATATGATAGAGGAGCTGAAAACAAGTTCTGAACTCATCACACAAAATCATTGAACAAGATTTAAAGTGAAGAAAAAATTATTAAAAAATACATTTTTTTATTAAAAATTTACATTTAAAGAGGATGTTCGAAGTGGTGGCCATCATTATTATTATTAGTTGAAATTTCACACAGTTGTTTAAACACTCAGTATGAATGACATACTAAAATTTCAGATTTTTTGACCAACTCGTTTTTAAGAAAATGAATTGTAAAGTCTAGTTGTAAATACATGGCGTTAAATGGCAGTTGATAAAAATTGATTGTTAAAATATAGAAAAATTATAAAAATCAATTTAAAAAACAGTAAGATTGTTTTGAAAAATAAGTATATTGTAAATTATACATTTATGTAACTATTAAAACAAGAATTACACATTTTGACCACACCATTATTAAGAAAACAGTAAAAAAAAACATGAAAAATGTATGAAATTATGTATAAATATTTGAAATTAATGCGTAACATGGCAACGGCGCTGGCATTGTAAAATGACAAGTAATGACAAATACATGAGTGCAAGTGAGAAAGACAAGTTGTAGTTTTGGCAACCGAATCTGCGTCTTACCCCACCGCCTTCCCCTCAAACGTAACTTCCCAACCTCCTTAATAAAAAATTGTACTTTTTAATCGTTTTTTCTTCACTTTAAATCTTGTTCAATAATTTTGTGTGATGAGTTCAGTACTTGTTTTCAGCTCCTCTATCATATTATGGAAAAAAAATGTACCAAATCAATTTAAAAAAATGAAGATGACCTTGATATCTCCAAAGCGCCTCCCCCTGAATAAAAATTATTATCGCTATATGATAGCCCCCTTCGTATCGTACAATTTTGGTTACACTAATTTTTTTCTGGGCCTTATAGATTCGAAGATATTTAAGGTGGTAATAGTTACTGCCTCACCCTGTATATAAAGCTCAACGTCTCTCTGTCTGTCTATCCGTTAGTTACCTTATCACTCGAGAACCACTTATCCGATTTACGTGGTTTCTTTTTTAATTCATAGGTACATTATCGTACATTAAAGGCTATATTTTGTTACGTTAGGTAACATAACAACTAAGCAGTGACGATAATAGTAAATCAAGGCGGAAAAAATTTTGCCGTCGGCGCGCTGTTTTGTGATACGCTGCCTAAACCGTTCAATATAGAACAAAATAATGTATTAAAGAATTGTGTAGAATCAAAAGTTCTACAATAAAGTCCGCGACACCATATGTATAACTTTTATATTTAAGCCACAATGACTGCTTTTATGTTACAAAGAAAACATAAAATATTTTGGTTATGTTTGCATGGACTTATAACCTGCAAAACATTAATCCTTATCGAAATAAATGATTTCATCGTCATAAGTACTTAATGTAGATATAATTTGCCCTTTACAGCATCCAATTTGGTCGTATAGTTTAGAAAATATCGAAATATACATATGGGAACATATTATTCGCGCAATTGTGACCGTGCGCGGGGTGCGGCGAGGGAACGTACCAACACGCTGGGCAGAGGAAACAGGCCGGTATTCTTTTGATTGTCAATTGTTTATTTTGTTTTCAATAATTAACTTTTAAATTTAAATAGAACAAAAGTTATTTTTACTTTTTGTGTTGATTCGTTTTTGTTAGGTAGGTAATTTAAGTGTTATTTGGTTTTTATTACATTAATAACTAATCGTGTTTGTATTTAATTCAACTATATATTTTTTAAATCCTTAACAATAATTCTGTAGTCCACGTAGTATTGTTTACTATAAAAGAGCTGTGTTAGTGATAATATTTAGATAAGTACCTACATATACCTACTTATATTTATATATTTTTATAACTAAATCAACCTTATAAAACGCATTTATTGTTTTCCAGAAAATTAATAAATTGACCAGATGTCCAGGTGCGGTTCACTATAATTATATATTCAATATTATTTCTTCAAGACATTTAAGTAATGTAAGTTTTTTCATTTATAATTTCCTAATTGCAATCCTACTTTGCATTTAACGCGTCGTAGATATTTATTCTGAAATATTATATTAATATGATTATTTGTCTTATTTTTTGTTAGGGAAACAAAACGAAACTGTGTTATAGTCAATATCACAGGCGTTTAAATGAATTTTTACTTGAAATGAGCAGTCAACTCTTAAAAACAAAAATAAAGAAAGTAAATACAAAGAAAACAATTTAAAAGAAAATTAATCATCTATTAATATAGAAAATCAAGAAAAATCTCATGATCTTGTAGAAAATATAGTAGTATTTCAAAAACAATAAATACTTCTTCTTCTAATATGTTAGATACATTAATGGCCGTATTCATAGTTCCTCCTTGAGGAATAAGGATCCCTTGTTACTCAGTTTACGTTTCATAAACCTTCCTTGACAACCAAGGCTTCCTTATCTCAAGGTAGGTCGCTAGCTTCCTTGAGGCTCCCTCAAGTCATAGATAAAATACAATTTAACCGTAACGCTGATGACGCGTACATAAACATAACCTATAAATTTAGTTACGTTTTATGTTCTGTGAGTTACATCCATAGTTTTGTGCTGCAGTGAAAAATGGATAACGAATTTTTAAATAATTCTATCGAATTCGAGGATGAAAATCCAGAGGTGATTGAGTTACGGATTAGAAAAAGGTATATTCGCGATATGGAAAATCCAATGGGATTTTATGAAGATGTACCTTTTAAAAAACGTTATAGATTCGATAAGGTATCTGTAATTGAGGTATTATTACCTTTAATAACTGCAGAATTATGTCAACTGAATAGCCGTGGACTACCGATTTCTCCGTTAATGCAGCTTTTGATAGCACTGCGTTTTTATGCAACGAGTAGCTTTCAGGTTTGTAAATTTTATTCTAACACCATGTTAAATAAGTAGATAATTCATATTTCATTTGTATGCTGTTTTAATTGTAGACTGTTAACGGAGATTTGAGAGGATACAGCCAATCTTCTGTTTTAAGAATTGTTGTAAAAGTGTCAAAAATATTAGCATCACACTTAGGCGAGTTAATAAATTTTTCTAATGAAGAAAAACGTCGGCAGGATAAAAATAAATTTTATAGGGTAGCCAACTTCCCTTCAGTGATAGGGTGTATTGATGGTACACACATACGAATTGCCAACCCTGGAGGAAATAATGGAAAGGTATTTCGAAATCGGAAAGGATGGTTCTCATTAAACGTGCAGGTATATTTTTTGACATGAATAACATCGTGTTTCACGCCAGATATAGATCAGTTCTGCACGATACCGTAAATTTATAATCAGTATATCTCGACACTCAGAGCAGCTACCACGCAGGTTTTGGTCTCAAATTATAGATCTCAATTAGATCTACATTGTACAAATACAAATCAAAATATTTAACAATTAATCATTAAACATAATGAGTTAAAAACTTCATATTATAAATAATTCGGGCAAGACATACACGAGTGTATGTCATAAGGGTTCCGAAGTACGTATTATGTGAACTGTTTGAAGCCACTTACAGGTGCATTTTTGAGTTAGAAAAAAATATTAAAAAGTGTCATATTCTACTAATTGAGATCTATATTTTGACACCCCACTTGTCTAGATATCAAAATAAAAAATTCTACGATGCCTCTCCCTATATTTCCAAAATTTAAAATTAAATTATTAACTTTAGTATTTGTCATTGGTAGCCCCACCAAAACATAATAACCGAATTTTTTTCAGATTTTTTGAGCCACTAGTTACAGATTTATTTATTTATTTTATTTAGATTACAGCAATATTTTATGTCCATTTTACAAATATTCAAACGATTCTGTGTAACAAAATCGTAAATTAAAAATATATCAATCCATGAATCTGAGTTTTATTTAACCCCATTTCCACGTCATTCCCTCAACTGTGCAATCCGATACACCCACATCCATTTTCCTACCGTTTTATTTTGCATGATTTATTATTTCTATAGGCTGTAGCTGGACCCCACCAAGAAATTCTAGATATAGTTGTCCGGCATCCAGGTTCAACTCACGATGCCGTAATATTCGACCGTAGTGGCCTACGCTGTCGTTTTGAATTAGGTCATTTGGACAGACTTTTACTAGGCGATAGTGGATATGCATGTCGGAGTTATTTGATGACACCTGTATTAAGGCCCCAAACAGAAACAGAAGAATTATATAATACTGCGCATAAAAAAACTCGAGTTATTGTCGAAAATCTTTTCAGAGTATGGAAACGTCGATTTCCATGCTTACAATACGGTCTTAGAACGAAGTTGACCACATCAGTAATAATAATATGTGCTACTGCAGTTTTGCACAACTTGTGTATTAAACATAATCTGGGCGAAGTGGACGAGCAGGATTTCCACCAGAATATGTTTGAAGAAATTGTAAACGAGCAAAATAATGGCATTGGACTTGCTCATAGAACTGCTTTTATTCAAAGACATTTTTCATAATTTTATTTTTTTATATTTTTATTATATTTATTTTTTATTTACTTTTTTTAATAATAAATAATAATTATTTATTAAAAAAATTTTAGTGCTAAATATTTATATATAATATTATACCTTTAATTCTTTTAATTGATATAATAATTTTAATTGACATAATAATTACGAAACATCATTTTCTTGGAACATAGTACAGCAGTCCATTTCTAATCTCTTCGATGATATTTTAGTGACTGTGTGTAAGGTACAAACTAAAATGAATGATAACACTTTGTAGTTTCAATATATTTATTTATTGTTGTGATGTAGTATATTATGTAACCATGAGCAGCGAGATGTAAAATGTGTTGGGAGTTGTTTAGAAAAATTCAAGATTCTGTTTTAGATAGCGATAGATAGTTAAGACAAGGGGAAAAATTTAGAAAGTTTGGAAAAAACCCCAGAGCTGGGGAAGGATCTGACGGCATGTTTGAACCCTAAGCAATTACTGTACTTAAGCATAAATTGAACATTTTGCCATCACACACCTGAGCCTTGGGAAATACCCAAGTGGACATGTTTGTAACTAGATGTACAGGGTTAAGAAAATTAAAGAATTAGACTTAGAAATGTTGTCGGCTAACTGGGTAAGAGAGCGTTCAAGTATTACATAAGTATAATTATGTTGATTTCAGACCCCAACCCTACCTTCCCTTTGTAAAAAAATAAGATAATGGTAGACTCCCCCCTCCTTCAAATAAAAAAAATATATATAATTTTATTAAATATCAAAATTTAAACAAAAATCAAATTATTTCCAAGATTAACGAAATACTTTTTGGTCTCCCCCCTATTCCCTTTGTCAATAAAAGTAAGAAAAAAATATACTTGTAAATACTTGAACGCCCTCTTACCTGTATTTTTTATATTAATATTTAACAAAAATTTATTAATTTCTATTCATCATCTCTTCTTCTGCCTTCAACAATTTTAAAATAACTATTTTTTTCTGTGGGAATTGGATTTGCTGGTTGAATAGGGTTTTCTAATTCAACTGGGGTTGTTGAGGGAATAGGATTACGTACCATATTTATATTATCTGGAAAGTAAAAAATGATTAATTTGAAAGAAATATAAAAACTATGTATAGTGCTACAATTTTTCTCGTAAAAAGCAGTGCTATCAAACATACATAGATTCAACTTCGATATCCAAGTTTAAATTAGTGGCATCTATAAACTCCATCACCGGGTCCTTTGATCCAACTATTGCAGGACCTTCGCCTGTCATAAAGCGTTGGTGTCGAACCAAAGTGTTTGATTTTCGTTTTCTGAAATGAATGATTAATAAGATAAGTATCAAAATATAATAGAAATCATATTATATAGATATATTAGGGTGGGCCAAATTGTATGGAAGGAATTTTACTGACCTCGGCTACCCCCCTACATGAATGTACTCTCAATTCTAAGAAAAAACTCCCATGGAGCTATACCTCTACATTCAACTGTAGTTCAGCGCATTTTTGATATTTTCACATAGAGGGATAGTCCAGGTCGGTAAAATTATTTCCATACAATTTGGCCCACCGTAATAAATATAAATATACATATATTTATGTATAAAGAAGGATGTAGATATAAGAAAAATATATTAAAAAATGATCAATTATTATCAAATATTATTTACCTCTGTTTTAAGTTATCCCAGCATTTTTTTAACTTATACATATTTATTATTATTATTATTACATATTTTCTGGTTACTCGATCCCAAGCATCCGCCTTGTCTTTCAAATCTGATGAACCAGTTTTTTTTATTTTCTATCGCCTTTTCTTCTGACACAAACTGTGCCAGAAGCATTCTCTCCTGGTCCGTATAGTGAATTGTTGAAATTTTTTTTCCCATTATCACGGAAATGTTAATAATAATGATCAAAAAGTCTGTAATCAAATAACTCAAATAAATTACTAACCTTTTTACTAAAAACTTGAAATTATATTTATATCACAGAATAATAAGTATGATTTATATGTAATACCACTTTAATACCAAACAATCAAGTGAAGAAATTTAAACACAAATTTTAATAGGTGAAATTAGTTGCACGCACTAAAAACGGCGCTACCATTAGTAGGTCACTAAAAATTCCTAGAATATTCGTTCCTCGATGAAGGAAGCCTTGAGATTTGACTATGAAACAAGGGAGCCTTGGATATCTGAGGAAGCCTTGATCAAGGCTTCCTTATACCTTGAGATAAGGAACGTTTATGAATACGGCTGTAAGTCACGAAGCGTATGTACCTACTAGATACTATAAGTATATATTAAAGTTATTTTACAGTTCTTTAGGCAAGTTATATTTAAAAGTATTATAATAAATATCTAACGATACTTATTTACAGATTGCATATTTCAAAAGTATTGGCGGAAAAGATGTAACTGAAGCGATTTCCAGAATTTTGGTCTGCACATTCATCAATGAAGTAGCATATATGCAGTTATTCATGGTTGGGTCGTCGAGAAAAATTACCTCCATGATTTATATATTATAAAAACAATATTCAGTAAGTATCTATCACAGAGATATAATAATAATATAACTGAAGGGATAACTACAATTTAAGATCATATATTGCAAATTCAATATTTTAGTATAGAGAATTATGAACAATTGTCAGTGTATTCCGTCAGCCAATCAGAACTGCGTTATTTTTTGTTTTGCAGGACAGGTTTTTAAAATCCACTTATCTCTCCAGTTATTTTATATCTATGGTGTTCATAGAATATATTTTATATAATCATGGATATTTTATTACTCACAATTTTTTTTTCTGTAAATCTAGATGCGGTTTTCATGATATACTCAGAAGCAACTCAAAAAACATTTGAGTTGAAAGTAGCGGATTGGTTTCGTCAAGCTCCTGTCAGAGTAAAAAACCTCAATAAGAAGTTAAACTCCTAATATGTGAGTCGGTAGTGCAGTGATACAAAAAACAATAGTGTATATCAATCTTGAATTAGGAAATGTTTACGAATGCATAAAGGCTTATTTCCACGATCCGAGATCTAGTTCCCAGACAAACTTACTAGAAATCTTTCTGTGGAAATAGTTCTATATCTTTCCTTGTCTAAGATACACGCCACTGTCTAACATATTTTTAAAATGTTGATTTTATTTATATGTTTATGTAATTATTCTTGACGTTTTTGAAGTTATACTTTTTGTATTAGTTTTAATATATAGTTGTTTTTATATATACATATATTTTAATATATAGATCAAAAAGCGGCTGGATTGATAGCCTCATCTTTGAGGACTGGTTTATGTCTCATTTACTGCCAATTTTAAAGAAAAAACAAGAACGCAAAGTAATCATTGGCGACAACTTGTTCTGTCACATTAACAAAAATGTGTTAGATGCATGCCACATTAATAACATTAGCTTTATCTGCTTACCTGCAAATGCTACTCACATTCTCCAGCCCTTAGACGTGACGTACTTAAGGCCATTGAAGATAAAATGGCGACAAGTCTTGCTAGACTGGAAAAACTCCCAAGAGGGAAGGCTTCCAACTCTGCCAAAACATCAGTTTCCTAGAGTACTAAAAGCGGCATTGGATAATTAAATGAAGGACGCCCAAATCAACCTTTCAAACGGGTTTAGGAAAACGGGAATATATATCCTCAAAACGTAGTGGAACCTTTGAGTAGACTACCAAGCCAAGACAGAATTATGGATCTGAATTTGATTTCCAACACATTCATGCGAAATATATAGAAATTTAGAATTTTGTGATTATCTTGTCAATTTTAATTAAAAATTACTATTAAAAGTTGATTATTTGATAATAAAACTTAGTTTTTCTTTGTAAAAACAGTCCCCTGTTACAGGCAACAGTCCCGTGTCGTTTTTTTTTTTTTTTTAATCCGGATTATATCGTATAATACTGCAAATTGCTTCGGGTTCCATGTTGCACTTTATTTGTCTAACTTTTATCTTGAATATAAAACACTAAATTGCATCAATCAAGCAAAAATATCATCGGGACACTTTTCGTGTGAAAGTGACCCTGTTTGTAATCTAACGCAATTACGGAGTAACGATAGCCCAACTCAAAAGAATCTAGCCAAGAAGAAAAAGCTTGTTGTTCCTACTGGTCGATCTATTCGCGCGGAAGATATTTCAGAAAGAGAACAAGCTGGTCCCTCGGACATGAGTCAAACAAATTCCAAGAAAAAAGGGAAAATCAAACATCTTTTGATTCGTAGAAGTTCCTCCACAGAGACCAGTGACGCAGAAATAAGGCTCGCTTCATCTTCTGAAGATCTTATAACGGCAAACAATTATATGATCGTAGTGTAACAAGCAGTAGCACCGCTACTACCCCTATCGCTGCAGGCAGTAGCGGTGCTGCTGCCCCAGCAAACAATGGAAATAAGAGATATTATAAGCACAAGAAAGGAAAAAACAGAAGAGGGGGCGGCGGCGGTTATAGACCGATAATCATAAAAAATAATTAAAATAAGAAATACAAAATTATTACATATACAGGGTGTATTGTTCGGCGATACGAAATTTTGAAGGGAGGTAGAATGGGTCATTGGGAAGTGATTTAAACATTTATACATGTTAATCGCAAAAGTTCAAAAGTTAAAGAACTTATATTTTTTAAACATGATTTTTATTTTACTTAGATGTTTATGTTACACCATCAGATCAAAATAAAATTTATGAATAGCAAAAATAAAAAATAGCTACAGTTTAACATTTAAAACTCATAAAACAATTAATTTACTGGGGAAGCCAATCGATGATTTCAATGCTATAACATATGTAAAGTCTTGGGTGAGTAAAAATCATAGGTTAGCAAACTGTTACGATTTGATTATCTAGAAAAGGTATTGTCATTCTCACCTACCTTTTTAATGCAGCTTTCACACTAAAGTATGTCCCTACCTGCTGGAAAGTCGCAGAAGTAATCATGTTACCAAAGCCAGGTAAACCACCAAACAAAGTGAAATCCTATAGGCCCATTTCCCTTCTACCTATTGTCTCAAAATTATTTGAAAAGTTACTTCTTAAAAGACTAAGACCAATCATAAAAGATAACAATCTAATTCCAGATTTCCAGTTCGGCTTTATACAGAAGCACTCAACAATTAATCAAGTACATCGCATCACGGATATTATTGAACAGGCATTAGATAAAACACAAATCTGCTCTGCTGTCTTTCTGGATGTTGCTCAAGCCTTTGACAAAGTTTGGCATGTAGGGCTGATCTACAAATTAAATAATATGCTTCCGAAGCAATATGTAGAAATTATATCTTCAACTTACAAGTTGACTCAAATCAATCTTTGTATTATGTCAGGAAGTCAAGAAAGTGAAACAGTTGTTCGATCAGAGATATGTTATTTACGAAAAAAATAAAAAAATAAGCTATGTTAATTGTTTACGAAAAAGCGTCGACAGCAAGAATAATTCTGTGTGTTTAGCAGATATCACAGTTTCATCACCAACAGAAAATATAAATATTATAAAAAAAGATAAAATAAAAAATAAATAAAAAATGGATTAAAACACCAAATAATCAGATAAATCAAATAAATAATCGAATCACTCACGAATTTTTAGTTAGTATTGTTGATGATGACATTGATCTGTATCTTTTGTACTTGGAACCCCACCACTTCTCACAGAAAGAAGTCTTTCAAAAGGAGGAAGAATCAAAACAGAACAAAATGTGCAGCATCGATTCATTAAGTGTCTTACTCGAGTTGATACAAAGAATGATTATTGTCAACAATATTCTTTTGTCGTGGATTTGGGAAGTTCTTCTCATATGATAAATGATTTGACATTATTAAGAAATGTAAAGAAAACAGATTTAAATGTAGCAACTGCAAAATCTTCTTTAAACATGAAAGCCGAAGCTATTGGCACAATTGAAATGAAAAATTGCGTTTTACATTAAGTAATATATACACCAAAGTAGTTAAGCAACACGGGTTTCAGCACAGCAGCCAATCAGCGACGAGTATTCGGTTTGTGGGCGTGGCTAAAAGTTGTCGAAAAACTTACTGTCAGTAAATGCAATAACTAAAAGTGGTGGCGAGATGAAAGGACCCCGCATCTTCCTTATGGGAAACTGACCTTTTTTTTAGTTTTTAAAACGTCGTCAGCTAATAAAAACTGCTGCGTACAAGCGACGACGTATGGAGTTAAAAAGATTTCGCAGTGTTGTACGCCATAAAAAAGAAAATATGGAACATATGAGAAATACCGTTCTACTGTAGGAGAACCAGCAATTCCACCAACAATCAATGAAGAAGAAGAATTCAGTTCTGAAGATCCTGGTGAAACGCCTATCATTTTACTTGATTAGAAACTTCTGGATTTGAAGCTACTTGTGATATTATACAAATCGCTGCTAAATGTGGAAATAATAATTTTGCAAACTACATTAACCCCGTGTAACAAAATGTGTTCAGCGACACTCCTCACTTGATCAAGCTGTTGCGAAACCATTTTCTAGATTCAGGAATTTTACTTGACAACAACAATTTAACAAAAAGCTCTCTTGTTGAATTATTGGAGAACCAATCTGCGAACGAGCTGAAAATTGCAAGCCGACTAACACCTATTCACTTAGATTGCAAACATGAGAAAAGACAAAAGGTTAAATATGCTATCCAGCTTTTTTTCTCATACCAACTCGTGTGCACTCAATAGATTTGTGACTTTGGGATTAGCAAAATCCGAATTATGGAATGATTTGTCAATATTTCTTAAAATGGTAATATACATATCTATAATTTAATGTATCTTTTCATTTTTTAAAGGTTAACGATTGGTTCAACACGTTCAAGAATGGCTGCATATGGTTTGGCTACCAAAGAACATGAAATCATACTCAACAAAATGGAGAATGTTACAATGAAAATGAGGGTTAGGAAACATAAATCAATGCTCCCCTTTCAGAAGGGCATACTTACAAGCATCAATGCATTGAGAATGTTGTTCAAAGATATAAAAGATCAGTATGACATTACATATTTATTAACGTATCGGCTCAATCAGGATCCACTTGAGATATTCTTCGGAGTCATGCGTGCAAAAGGGGGGTTGTATGACCACCCGATGACCTTAGAGTTTAAATACCGGCTTCGTAACTTTTTGCTAGGAAAAAATGAAAGCATAATATCGAAATTTGCTAATGTTCAGAACGATTCCAGCAACCCAATTCAAATGGACATCGACGTAGTTTTGAAGATATCGTTTGCCTGTAGTAGTGTAGAAGTGAAGATGAAAAAACGCCAATTTGCGTGGAAAAATATACAGATAAAATTGTTCATAATAAATCGCAAATTGAGAATGATTTAGTTGATGAAATGTTTAGTGTGGAGAGATGAAGATTATTCGGAAATATTGCCCAAACTTATTGTCACTTCTAATCTATTGGAAAACTTAGTCGAAAAAACATCGTTAGAAGAAATCGGTCATGAAATGACTGATTTAGAAAATGATGGCTTAGAGCATCTAACAGGGTATATTATATACCGCCTCAAATCAAAAATTCCAGAGATGCAGGAAAAATATTGCAGTAAGGAACTGAGCTCATTTACATGGACTGATACGGTAACAGATGGTGGCCTTCAGAAACCCAATATTATTTTGTAGAACATTTAAAAACTGGATGAAATTTTTAATAAAAACAATCCAACATCTGCATCGATTAATCTTGAAAAAGAAGTAAAAAAATTATTTAGTAGAACTACTGAACTAAAAGAACGGAGCGCATACGAACTAGTTCCTCTAGTTCTCGTGTGGGAGCGCTCTTTTGAACTAGTTCGTTCGTGAACTATACAAGTCTACTTTGACATGAAAATATCAACAAGAAAATGTATTGACTATTTCTGATATTTCTCCTCCGAGAAAATGCCTTCGTAAAAAAGGGAAACACGGTGTCCTTAATACATCACCAAATCTTCAAGAAATTAGAAATCAGATCGCTCTCAGGGATAAAAAAAACTATAAGAAAATCCAATCGATCTGTAAAAAAAATGTATTGAAGTATCTTCTGATTCAATCAGTGACAATAACACGGAAGATTCTGTATCTGACAATGAAGATGTAGCATGCGTTTATTGCAACGAAATATTTAGTCGTTCACGACCTCGTGAATGGTGGCTCCAATGCCAAATATGTTAAAATTGGTGCCATGCAGAATGCATTGATTTACCAAAATCGGCAAAATTAGTAATTTGTGACGTACATATGTGACACTCTTCCATAATTTATAATATTTTATTTATAATTCATAACAATATGCCATCTCACGTTTTGTTCGTTTTAACGTTAATTCGCGATCCACATATTTAAGAAAATTACACAGTGCCCGTAGAACGAGAGCCAGTAATTTCGAAAAGCAAGCTTCAGACACAGAACCCAGAACGTTGCGCAGAGCCACCAAAGGTAGTGCCAGCATCGTTAACCCCAGGATCCAGAGCCCGCAGAATTCGAGAGCCAGTCCAGCAGAACCGCAAATCAATATTGCAGTGATCAACGTTATATTTATACTACTACAGTGAGTTTTATATTATATTATATTTTGTAAAACATTGATAGTATATATATATTTTTATATTTTGTAGTGGATAATTTTGTAGTTGTTCTGAACTGAGGTAGCTTGGAGATGAAAACAAGAGAGTAGTTGTAAACAAATATAAAATAATTGTAAAACGTATTTTTATACAGTTGTAAGAAATTTATTGAAACTATTAAAAACAAAGTCAATACAATTATAGTTATTGATTCCACTGTCAAAGGTTATGGTCCCAGACATGGAGGAAATAAAAAGTCTAAGAGTAAACAAATTAAATAACAATAATTGGAATGTGTGGAAGTTTCAAGTAAAAGTCATACTGATGTCGAAAGGATTGTACGAGGTTACAAGTGGGTTGGAAAAGGAACCGACTGGTGTAGAAAATGAAAACTTAGCATATAATGTTTTGTAAAACATTGATAGTATATATATATTTTATTGTAAAGTTAGTATTCTATTATTATCATATTAACCATGGCTGATAGAACACATAAAATAAACTTTGCTCAAAATTCAATTCCGACTTATAATGGGGACCCTAATAAATTAGGAACATTTATAAACGCCGTAAATACAGTACAAAACTTATTTGAGAAAATAAATCCACCCTTAGATGATTTTGATTCGGCAGTTGCCTTTTTAAGTATTAAAAGCAAAATAATAGATAAAGCATTAGATAGTATTAAAGATATGGAATTCCGAAATTGGGTCGATCTTAAAATACATTTAACAAGTAACTTTAAATTCAGTTACGATAATAAACGAAATTTTTAAAATACAAAGTATTAAGAATCCGTATAAATTACTCGAGGTAGTAAAAGAAAGGATTCTTGCTTTCAAGTCAAAGTTAAATATTGAGGAAGAAGATAGTAACACAAAATCAATAATAATAAATTTTTCGGAAAAATTTATTGTTTCACATTTCATTACAACTATTAGCGATCCGTATAGAAATAACTTAGCAACTAGAAATCCGATTAACTTAAACGAAATAGAAATATTACTTGAAAACGATTTTCAATATTTAAGATACACACAAACATAAAAAACAATACCATTTAAACCTCAAAACACACTTCAACGTAACTGCAAATGCTATTTTGTTAAAAACACACCAAAATGTGTTACAAAACACACATGAGTGTGTTATTTGACACACATATATGTGTGTAGCCAAGATTAAGTGTGTTAGTCTACACATTTGATCTTTGCAATTGACACGCTTATCCATGTTAAAAGAGTAACACACTCTCTGGTGTGTAAAAAAATAATTTGTAAATCATAGGGTTGGGCAAAAATAATTGATATATCAAAATATCGATATTTTTTTATAAAATAATCGATAAATATCGTCGATATTTTTAATTTTCATAAATCGATATTTATTTAAGAGTATCGAATCCGATATATTTTTAATTCAATTTAGTATAATTGGTAAGTGTCACTCCGTACTATTCTTGTTATCCTTGGAATAGTTCAAAATGCTAATTATATTTTTAACCACGAAATCGCGTAGTGCCAACTTACCAATAGTCAATGCAAGCGTTGCATGAATCCGATCTTAAAAAGATTTAAAACACTTAGTCAGGTTTGTCTATGGTATGTTTGCGTATACTTTTAAACGTCAAACAGTAGTTGACAGCTAAAATTCAAAAATTTAAAATCGGTCACGTGACTAGATTTGTCTAACGTCACATGAAAAGGCACCTTTACAAAAAATGTCGATATATCGATATAACGATATATCGATATTTTTTACTCGATAATAATCGATGCAGCTTAAAAGTATCGATTCGATATTTATCGATATATTTTTTTCACGTGCCCATCCCTAGTAAATCATAATCAAAAATATTATTTACACACTTGAGTGTGTTGAAATGACACATTTAATATTTACTAACAAACTTTTTGGAGTACTACACACTTTGAAAATAAACACACTTGTTGGTGTGTTAGAATATAATATAGGTAAATATAGCCTATATACATTCGATCTTTCACCCTCTATAGTCATGATACCATATTCGTTCTCACTCTTTTGCCATATAGAGTATAGAACGATTTGAAATTCACGTCGCGTCATAATCTTTCGTCATTTTGATTGAATTGAGCTTGATATTTGTATATTAAATTAATATACAAAAGAAAGTTCATTGTCTCATAGGTGAAATGTGTAAGTGCATTAAATATTCACCACAAAAAGATATATCGGGTGTAGAATTGATACGTCAAGGATTAATAAACGCAACTACAACTGACAGCATTCTAAAGATGATGCTACAGGGAAAATTAACTATTTTACAAAAAGAAGACCCGAATAGAAATAATAAAATATGTGGTGTGGAATTGTAAATTAAATTTCAGATAAAAGTGATGTCCATGTTGTTTTGATATCATCAACTAAAAGTGATAATAATATCGTGCCAGAGGATAAAATTGTTACAATGAATGCTTTATGTGGCTGATTAATCGAAGAAGAAAAAAATTATTATATAGTGTATATTATTTAAAATCATTGTATTTATATTTGTTCAATAATAATTTCTTAGTAAAATGTGGTTTACAGATTTATTACAATAACACGCTTTGTAGTGTGTTAATTCACTACACACTACAAAGCGTGTTCAAAAAACGTGTTAAAACTACACACCTTAAAGTGTGTTTACAAAAGAACACACCAAAAAAGGGATTAAAAATGACTACATGAAAATGACACACTTAGGTGTGTCAAAATAACACACTTGCTATTTGCAGTGTATAAATATACAATGGAACATTCAACCTAAAACTTTTGCACCCAAACAGCAAATCAAAAATACCCAACATACAAATTACCCTATGTCAATACAGACAAGACAAACTTTTACACCACGTCACACTAATTATTTTCAACCACAAACAAATTCACCAAATTACCTAGTTGAAGAATTATTTAATAACGAAGATCCTAATCTTCAAAATGATGACAATAATGAAACAGACTACGAAACTAATTTCGAAAATAAACAATCAGATGAATTAGAAAACCAAAATTATGACGATGACTCTTTTTTAGAGCTAAACAGCCTCACAATTTCGGAGAAATCTTAAATATCAATTGTAATAGTAAACTACCGTTTTTAAAAGTTAGAGACTATGTAATACTAATAGACACCAGTTTATCTATAAATATGATAAGTAGAAATCTTGTAAAAAATTATCCAGATAAATACAAAATCCATAACGAACCCTTTACTTTCATAACAGCATCAGGCAAAACATCCGGAAATGAATATGTTAATTTAAATATCGAAAATCAACAAATTAAATGTTTTATTTTCGACTTTCATAAAAAATTTTATCTTCTATTAGGATTACCGGCATTACAAAAATTAAAAGTAAAATTGAATTTTGAAAATAACATTGTTAAAATTAATAATAAATCATTTAAACTACAGTATTTTAAGACCGAAAATAATCTAAATGTAATGGAAACTAACGAAATTAAAATTATAACTGAACATCTAAATAGTGAAGAAAAACGCGAAATTAATAAATTAATTATAAAATACAAAGAATTATTCTTGCAAGATAATCAAACACTGTCCCATACCAGTGCCATTAAACATGAAATTATAACAACGGACGAAATCTCAATCTATTCAAAATCGTATCGATACCCGGATTGTTATAAAAGAGATAGAATCTCAAGTCGAAAAATTATTGAAAGACAAAATTATTCGCGAAAGTTTTTCTCCCTGGAGTTCACTAGTTTGGATGGTTCCAAAAAAATTAGATGCCTCCGGCAAACGTAAATTTAGAATGGGTAATAGATTATCGCAAACTTAATTCAAAAACAATAGACGATAAATTCCCGATTCCGAATTTAACAGTAATATGTACTATACAACATTAGACCTTGCATCTGGATTTCACCAAGTGCAAATGGCGGAAAATTCTATTCCTAAAACCGCTTTCAATACGGACAATGGTCATTTTTAATTTACCAGAAAGGCATTCGGCCTCAAAAATGCCCCGGCGACCTTCCAAAGGCTAATAAATTATGTTCTAAAAGACCATATTAATAAAATATTTCTCGTTTACCTTGACGACATAATTATATTTGGAACAAGCCTACAGGAACATATAGAAAACATCAGTAAAGTATTCCAAAAATTAAAAGAATATAACTTAAAAATTCAACTTGATAAGTCAGAATTTCTACACAAACAAGTTGCATATTTAGGACATTTAATATCAGAAGAAGGCATTAAACCTAATACTATAGGAAATTCATTCCGAATTTTTCTAAATTAACTAAACCTATGACAAAGTGTTTAAAGAAAGGAAATAAAATAGACATAAATGATTCTGATTATAAAAATTGTTTTAAACATAGTAAAAGTTTGCTAATAAATGCACCCATACTTCAATACCCTGATTTTAACAAACAGTTTATATTAACAACAGATGCATCAAATTACGCGCTAGAAGCCGTACTTAGTCAAAATTATAACGGAAAAGATTTACCCATCGCATATGCCTCACGTACCCTAAATGAACATGAAATTAACTATTCAACAACCGAAAAGATATTGCTTAGTATAGTATGGTCAACGAAATATTTTAGGCCTTACCTATATGGTAACAAATTTAAAATTCATACGGACCATAGACCTCTTGTTTGGCTTGTCATTAAAACTCATGAGATGGAAAATTAAATTAGATGAATATAATTTTGAAATAGAATATAAAAAGGGAACATTAAATAGGTAATGCAGACGCTCTATCTCGAATTAGACAAAAAATTCAAATTGAATAAACCGATAAAGGCATTTTCTCTGAAAACCATAATTTAGTTCATTGTATATCCTCAGATAAAAAATTTGGTAAAGGTTTTGCTGAACAAATAGAATCGAAATTTAACAGCACTGAATTATTTCACTTAATAACAAAAGAGTTTTATTACGAAAAACCAACAGTAGAAACTATTCAAAATTGTTTAACTAAACTTAGAGACTACTGTATTTAAAACGAAATTTTTGAATTACATATGCCAAAAATCTGCAATGGATTAGACAAAATAGATTTTAAAACTATCGAGAATTTAATAACAAAACTATTTAAAGATAGACAGACATAGACCTATTTATTATTCTGTAAAACTCTGCATCGAGTATAGAACATGTCAATATAAGAATAAACAAAACAATACAATAAAAATACAAATATACAAATACACTTATACAAATAATAGTTGACGTATTATCCGAAGATGTGAATGTTAATGATAACGACAGCAAATTAGCGATATAGATTTAGACACTTGTCATTCAGACGAGGAAAACGAAATTAACGGAATAACTTATAAAGAAGTAGCTGTTAATACAGGCAAAAACCAATTAATAATTTCATCACATGATTCAAATACAGAAATTTATTTACAAAAATTATTTAAACAAAGAATAACGATTAAAATGAATAATCAAAATTTAAAAAAGGAAATTATTGAATTTATAAAAAACTACCTTGTACCAAAATGTAATTATTATTGTTTATTTGGAAAGGACTTACACTTATAATTTAATGAAGTATTAAAAAATAACTTTACTAAAGATTCATATCAACTTATTAAATGTGAAAATTTATTAGACGATATAGAAAATGAAAAGGAACAATTAGAAACTATCATGAAGGTAAAACTAATCATAGAGGAATTTGATGCGGGACAGACCACTCAAATACGTCTGGTCACTTTATCCATACAGGAATTACTCCTGAATATTAATAATCAAAGTAATGAATATAAACGGGAATCATAAACCCATATTAATATCTTAGAATTTAATTGTAATCGCTTAAACGATAAAATTTAAAATATTTCTAGTAGAAAGAAACGAACTAAAAGAGGCTTAATAAATGGCTTAGGGAATATAATAAAAACGATAACCGGAAATCTAGATGCTTCCGATGAAGAAAAATATGAAAAATTATTTAATAATATTGAAGAAAACCAAATTATATTACAAAAACAAAATTTGGAAACAATTAGAGTAAATAAAGAAATGATTAATAAATTTAATTCACAAATAGAAAACATCAAACACAATTAACTTGTCTTGGAATCAACCGAAAATTTATTAAAAGAACTGAATTGGTTAAAGCATTGGAATCTACAAACTTTCTATTCAATATTTTATTTAAATTCTTACATACCTAATAAAACCATTGTAACACACAAAAATACAAAATCTTTACAGCTGATTCAACTGTATTGCGTGTATGTATTGTGATCATATGTATATACCAAACTAGGGGCCTTGCCCCTGGGCGCTACGCGCCCCAACCCCAAATCGTGCCACATTTGATAAAATATTGATTGATAAAATATAAATTATTTTTTTATATTAACTTCTGTCATATCAAATTTTTATAAAATATTTCACTGTAATTATTTTAAACGCTGATAAGTAAATAATTCTTGAATTTGGCGGGGATAATCATTTATCTTTATTACTTTTCCATTAATATTACGATTTACATGTACAAATCACCCTAACCTCAAACGTACTCGGGTCTCAGCCTTCGGCTGCGACCCTCGTTTGTTTATTTTATGCTCTTATCAATCAATTTTGTTACTTTAAAAAATTACCATTGCGAATATTAATTTCCACATTATTTTGCGTTCAATATATTCAAATAATGCGTAGAAGCATGTTCGATGTTATTTATTAGGTTAAATTATTTTATTACGATCTTTATTTTATGTTATTTATATAATCTTATGAAAAAATACTAATTAAAAATTTTTAAGACCACACCCCTAACTTAATTATTATAAAATAAATTTTTTTGGGTATATAACATCAATTTCACAAAAACCGAATGATTAAAAACTATTTGTTTGTAAAATTGTGTAAGAATACAAATTTTTGATTCATTTATTATTTTTATATATTTCTAAAGTTTTTAATTTTGGTTCAATTTCAAACAGAATCAATTTTTTACGTCATTATTAAAAAATAAAAAAATTAAATATTTTTTATGCAACGCTCCTGATTTTATTATTTTTAAATATAAATTTTTAGATAATGTTATATCAATCTCACATGTTTTAAAAAATAATAAATCATAAGATAAAAATTTATTAGAAAATGATCATAGTAAATTTATTTCATGATTTATTTATTATTTTCATATTTTTCTGAAATTAATAATTTTTCAACAATTTCAATCAAAATCAATTTTTTTAAGTCACAATTAAAAAAAAGCAATTTAATTTTTTTAATACGACGCCCCTGACTTTATTTATAAATTTTTAGATAATGTTATGTCAATCTTACAACTTCCAAAAAATAATAAATATTTAAATAAAATTTGATTAGAATATGATAATTGTAATTTTTTTACACGCCTCTGACTTATTTATTATTTTCATATTTTTCTGAAATTTTTAATTTTTGAACAATTTAGAAAAAAAAAACAATTATAAATATTTTTTAATTCGCCGCTCCTGACGTAATTATTATTAAACAAACTTTTTGGTATTAAATATAAATAATTAGACTAATTTCATCAATATTCTGTACACGCACCTGATGTATTTAATTATAATTAATTCACAAATCTGACATTTTAAAATTAATCAATTATTTCATCAGTGTGTTTTTTATTATAATGTCAATAAAAAATCTATGTGTTTTCTTCTTTATAAATGTCATATACTGACAGATGTAAACAAAAGACAACAGTCAAATGTTAGTATTTAGCAAATTACCGTAAAAACTGTATTTTTCAAACTACCATCACACTACCTGACAAAACAAAAGCGTAGTGTCGAAACTCCTAAATTCAGTTGGAAAGTAAAATTTCGTGCCAATTTTACACGTCGATTCTTGTTAAAAAATACATATCACAGAAACTATTATAGTGTTGTAAAAAAAATATAGCCTAAGCACTGTATTAAGAATGAATCTAAAAACAGTGAAAATTTGAAAGAAATCCATTGAAAGGTTTAGCAGGCTATAAATTGATTGTAAGTAGACAGACATATAAACAAATATATATACGTTAGGGCTTATATTATAATGTAAGATATATCTATATAGCCAACCGAGAGAGAAGTTCAAATACAACACTCTATAGTGCAGACAATCTTTTCTCACTCGCACAGAAATAGTCGCGCGTCCTTCTGTGCATGCTCGTGTTCACCATTCCATGCCAAATCATTACGAGCATATTTTCTGATTAATAAGTTCTTTTTTTCTGATTAATAAGGTGAATTGAAATATATATATGATTGTGATAGTCGTTCTTTTTTATTTTTATTAAATCTGAAATTAACAATTGATCAATTGTTAATTGTGATAATTCGCAATTACAAATAACTATATTATTAATCGTTAGTTTCAAATAAGAAATACAGTTTCTTAGTTTTTACGATTGAATGCCCAACTCTGATATGTATGACATATGTATGTATATGATGTGTATAATACATATATGTACAAAAATACCGATATGTCCGTAGCTTGAAGGTAAAATTATTTATATCTGAACACGGTATTTCAACCTTGGATTGGCCAGGTAATAGTCCTGATATGAACCCAATTGAAAACCTTTGGCATATAATGAGTCAGAAAATTAATGAAAAGAAGCCAACAACTACTGACCAATCGAAGGCAGTGATTGAAAAGGTTTGGAATGAAGACCTAACAGAAGAGTATTTAAGAAAACTGATAAATTCAATGCCGGCCCGTATTAAAGCTGTCCTGAAGAATAAAGGCGGGACTACTAAATATTAATATCGGTTATTATGTTTTGTAAACAAAATAAAATATTATTATAGTAAAAAATTGTAAATTTATATTATTTTTTTGTAAAAATATATATTTTCATAACGTATCAATATTTTAATCAATAACAACCTTAACGATTCTAGACACTTAATCCTTTTAATCCTTGTTATATCCAATGAATATTAAAAAAGTTTGTTTTATAAATACTATATACATGTTTTTTGCATGAAAATTCCCAAATACTAGGCGTAATAATAGAATTAATAGAATTTATTTGAAAATTTATAACTGGCAATATTTTCATGTACTGTGAATTTCACATTTTAAAAATTACAGGTGCGACCATTATGTAAAATAATATTTAACCTTGTACATAAAGCTTACATTGCAAATTAACATTAACAGAACTAGATTTATTAGAAAATAGATTAATTCGAAATAAAAATATATGTAAAATTGTAATTTAATAAAAAATCTAAACTAATAAATTAAAATTGTAGTTATATAAATAAATTGAATAGCCTGTATAAAACATTACATCGTTTATATTCAATTTTTAAGTCATATTTAATAAAAAGTAAACTGAGAACGTCGAAATATAAACGATATACTATACTTTGTTTTTAATTAATTGTTTTTTCAAACAAATTGAATAATAATTACAAGCGAAATCATGGAAACACGAAATTAACTTTTTCTGTATTATTTATTTGGTTCACTACATGTATTATTTATTTGGTCGACTACTCACGTACTGCCAGCCAGGTTTGTTTATAAAAACTCACAATAAATATTTTTCTCAAGGCTAAAAAAAACTGGCGGACTGCGTCCGCGGCGACGGACTGCGTTACCGTCCGTATTTTCTAAGATTCCAATGTTTAAATGTTCTAGTTATTAAAGATGTAATAAACCAATTAATATTATTAATAGAGATCATTTCAGAAATCGAAACTAACCTTACTTTTTGCAGTTTAAATAAAATACACTCTTCAATAATTACATTAGATGAATTAAAAAAAATTGCGAATCAAATTACAGATATAAACTTTTGGGATATTTCGGCACAAATTACCAGCCATTATAAACTCGAAGATGATATGATAGAATATTTACTATATGAACATAAACATAATAAGCTTATTCAAATAACTCCCATACCTATTTATAATAACGAAAAAATGTATATGTTAGATCTAATTGTAAGCAAGGAATTAATTATGAAAAATAATGACAAATTAGTAATAATGAATAACTGTATTAAAACACATAATAATTATTTCTGTAAAACTAGCTATGTAGAAGTAAGTACATGTTTAAGCAATATTGTCAATTTGCAAAATAATGATGAATGTAGACATCATCAAATTTATGAGAGTTTCTTTATAATTAAAATTGAAAATTCTAATATTGCAAGTAACATTGACCAAAATTTAAACATTAAATGTAATGATTATGAAAAACACATTACTGGAATATATAAATTTAAAACAAATAGAAACTGTGTTATAAATGAATATAATCTAGATAATTATATAGTAACTAACAAAGAAATAATCTTTGAAAATTTAAATTTTAATATTAATAAAAAACAATTAAGTAATAGAACTGTTGTTTGCGCCACTGTATATTTATAAGTGACGTGCTATTTTCCGTCTGGACATGTTTTAGTTTTGTGTGATTTTACATGTTTCATTCGGTGAAACTCCGTCATTAGATATACATATATCTATTGAACGTTTTGTTTTTGAGTCCGACCCGTATAATCGTTATTTTTAACATTATCATTAGTTTTTCTAAAGGGTTGTTAAATATAAAATATACTTGTATTATTATATGTGACAAGGTGATTTCTGACATTATTTTGGTGATAAATTATTTTTGTGCTATAGTGCAGTATAGGGATGGCGATCTCAAATCGATTAATCGAAGAATCGATTCTTCGGACCAAATAAATCGATTTTTTAAATCGATATGTCGTACTGAATCGATTCAGTGAATCGATATTTTACCCTTGAAAATCGACTTTCGATTTTTTCTGTTTTGGTAAAAAAAAAAAAATTATTTAGAATTAGCTGAATCTACTCACAATATTACGGCATTGCCAGTTAAAGGTTTAATTACTTAAAAACTCGCGAGATGGCGGTGTGCTTAGTTTTCGTCGCTTCTCTTTAGTAAAAAAAAAGTTACGTTGGTAATCTTTGACTTTGTTGATTGATATTGCGTCATTGTTTTGTCTTGTTATTATGCATTCATTTGTTTATATATATGCCTTGATTGGTTGATTGTTGTAATATACGTACTGTGATTAGGGAAATAAATATGTATTTCTATGTAGTGTTTGTTACGGAATAATAATCAATTGAGAGTAAGTAAAACGCTTTTTTATTTTTTACTTTAATGCTATTTTTTAAGTTTGTTCTATTAGTTGCTATTGTTAAATCTAATCGTGTATGTAAGTCATTTAAATTAGTTTACATATGAATAATCACTTATGAGCATTGAAATAACTATGTGGAATTCTTAATTAATAAAGTGTTTTTCATAAAATGGATTTATATTTACATTGTAAATACAAATTTGAAAAAAAACGATTTTTTAGAAATCGATTTTTTAGACCTCGATTTTTTATGAATCGATTTATCAGGTTACGATTCGAATCGATTTAAAAATCGATCTTTTTTGGAAAGAATCGCCATCCCTAGTGCAGTACACCTAATTCTGTTTTTACACGGTAGATACGTTCCAGAAAAAACCGTGTAAAAAAAAACCGTGTAAAAAAAGACATGAAGTACATAGAAAAAAAGGGGAATAGTTCTATACCCTGAAAAAATAGTTAAAAAAAATGATTCATACAAAAAAAACTCTTATAAAAGCCAAATTAAATTTGTATGTGCATTCTTGCACAGTTTATTTCATAAAAACAAAAGGCAATTCAATTATTACAGTTAAAGTAACATAATTATAAAATTATCGCAAGTTTAGGAACTGAAAACTAATACAAAAAACAATATAAATTAATAAACAAAGAGTACATAATTCAATTCTTAAAGTAAATTAAAACAAATTAAAAATCATTAAAAATTCATTAACAAAAATTGTAAAAAATCAAGGTGATGAAAATAATATAGCTCTATTCGCTATCATAATCGACTAAAAATCATAATACAAGACTAAAATAATACTTAAGCTGCTATGAAAATAATTTAGAAAGGGGAATTCCCTAACTATTTTATAAATAACAGATAGAAAAAAACAATCTAGAAAATTACGGTTAATGTTTACGCCGATAAGGACGTAATCTAGATTTTTGTTAGAAATTTTGTTTGGTCGCCAGATGGCGTTTATTTAAGCTACGATTTGTTTTTATACTTGTTCTTTAAAATTTAAATCAAATGGCTTTTTATAATCGTGCTAAATCGAATCAAATCGTGTAAAAACGGAAATTTTTTTTTTCTAGACCGTGTTAAATCAAAACCGTGTAAAAAAAGACCGTGTAAAAACAGAATTGGGTGTATTTATAATATCTATATCGTGTACGTGTGTCAGTTCATAGCTTATTTAAGTTCGGTGTGTTCTGAGAATCTAGAGGAAATTTAGACCTGCTCCATAGATTTTTACGGCAAAGGGTATCCTTTTTAAACTAAATCCTAAAACCTATATGCTGTTGGGAAGAACGTTGCAGTCAGGATCTCAAGGTAGGAACTGTTTCTCTCTAATAAAGTATAGATCGATCAATCAATCGCGATCCTGGGATATACTGTCAAATGCTCATTTTGAGTATACTTATAAAATAAATATTGGGGAAGTGTTAAAAGGGTTTCCAAAATTGAACCAGCGAAAAATCGCGGAAGCCCCTACAAGAACTATTGAACAAGACAAATAGATAAACAAAATATCATTGTAAATGAAATACCTCAAATTTATGAAATTGAAACATTACAGAACAGTCATTCTATAATTAATTCAGTAATTGTAACATTTATTATTATCATTTTATTTGCATCAGTATTAATTATCAAAAAGAATAATAAATGTAAAATAAAAAGAAAACAAAATACATTTGAATTAAAAGAATTTCAAAAAGAAGAAGATAAAGCTCCGTTTTAACAAGGGGGGAGTTATATTTCATATAAATAGCATAGTAATCACATAGCTTCTTTATCTCTGCTTATCAGCTGTATGTACTCCGCTTTAGCATCTTAAGATATTCAGTCTCTCTGTAACGGACAATCTGTAAACAGCTTATAAATAAAATTGCTTTTTAAAAAGATAAACTTTGAATTGATTTTCATAATTACGGCGACCGTAAAAAAGACAAATTTTAAAAAAGGATATAATAAATGGTGAAACAAAAAAGGAATTTGTATTTTTCAGAAATATTCCTACAATAGAAATCGTGGTAAATCAAGAGATTGAAGAGTAAGTAAATTTAAATAATTAATAAACATGTTTCTTAGTATAATTAAAAAAATAACTATCTCGAAATTATAGATAACAAACGTAACACCAAAGTCGTGCTGGACTTAAAAAAGAAAACATGGTTAAAGATTACTAAAGAATTCAAAGAAGTTGCGGAAACTGGTGAGAGGAACTGCGACCAAATGAGAACATTATTTAGACATTTGAAAGGAAGGGGGTAAAAAACATGTGCCCGTATCACGCTCAGCACTTCCTCGATAATCCATCAAAGGTAGTTAATTATTCAACAGTTTAAATAAAAACCGACAGTGTTTAGATAAATTGCCTGGATTTGGTTAACCATTTAATTTATTTTTATTATTATGTATGTAATTGCTAATAATTCATTTTTTCTTTGTTTCAGAAATATTAATAATGCAAATTTGCCGTAAGTATTTATCAACTTTATGGCATAAATGATGGTTCACTAATATTAAAATTTGTTTTTTACAGAAACATGGGGACCACATATTCCAACATTCCATATTTCTGGATAGGGTATTATCACCGGGTGGCCGAGGAGGCGCAGGAGATCCGCGCTAGAGGTTAGGTTAGGCGGCAACCTCTGCAACTCAGCGTCGAAGGCGACCTCAAAAAAGACTTTTTAACTAAAAATGGTGGAATAAAAAAGGAAAAGTAGGGAACAAAACAGGGAAGAATGTGTACCACTTCTATCAATAAGTGTACACGACCCCTGCGTCGACGGCGACCGTAAAAAAGACAAATTTTAAAAAAGGATATAATAAATGGTGGAACAAAAAAATAGAAATGGAGGTAAATGAAGAGATTGAAGAGTAAGTAAATTTAAATAATTATGAGAAATTTTACACCTGTTTTTATATTGTATTTTATATACCTATGCAGATAAATTTGTCAATTTTTACACTTAAATTGAGCTCCAAGATATTTACTTTAGTTATTTTGATAAAGTAATAAATCGAATAAGACCCATTTCACACATGATGTATGAAATGTGTCAATATAATATATATTTTTTGATTGTTACAAATTCATGTTTGTAATTATATGTAATTGTTAATAATAATAATTTCCAAAAATCAGGAAATACTAAAAACAAATTTAAATTGTCCCGCCATGTAGAAATTATAACTAATTAGATCAATTAGATTCAAACAATAACATTTTTGAATCGAATATCAACGTCAGCAGTATACTTGAATTTGATTGGCAGAATGATATTTTTAATTGTAGCTTAAATTCTGTTTGAATCACATAACGTTCAACTGGTCACTAGCGTCTGTGAAGTGCTACTGTGAAGTCCTATATTTTAACATTTTTGTAAACATTAAATATATTTCCTGACGGAATGGAGAAGCAGTGAGTATTCAAATATTTATTAATTTTTATTAATTCCAGTCATATTAACATAACTAAATATTTAGAATTTAAGAAAATGACCATTTTAGATTTTATTTTGTTTTGTTTTCTTCGAGGTTTTAGGTCATTAAAACAGTTATAACAACATAATGAACTACATGAGAAATGCTGAAAATCTCTGATTGTTGTACAATAATGTATGATTGTTTTCTAAAAGTAGATTGTTTTTGTTTTTTTTTATATTTACTGAGGAAGTCTAAAATGACGAAACGTTTAAATAAATAATGTTATAACACGTATAACTGTTTTAATGACCTAAAACCTCGAAGAAAACAAAACAAAAACTTAACTAAATATATACGTTCCCTAAATGAACATGAAATTAACTATTCAACAACCGAAAAGGAATTGCTTAGTATAGTATGGTCAACGAAATATTTTAGCCTATACCTTTACGGTAACAAATTTAAAATTCGTACGGACCATAGACCTCTTGTTTGGCTTATGTCATTAAAACTCATGAGATGGAAAATTAAATTAGATGAATATAATTTTAAAATAGAATATAAAAAGAGAACATTAAATAGGTAATGTAGACGCTCTATCACGAATTAGACAAAAATTTCAAATTAAAGAAACCGATAAAGATATTTTCTTTGAAAACCATAATTTAGTTCATTGTATATCCTCAGATAAAAAATTTGGTAAAGGTTTTGCTGAACAAATAGAATCGAAATTTAACAGCACTGAATTATTTCACTTAATAACAAAAGACTTTTATTACGAAAAACTAACAGTAGAAACTATTCAAAATGAGACTACTGTATTCAAAACGAAATTTTTGAATTACACATGCCAAAAATCTGCAATGAATTAGACAAAATAGATTTTAAAATTATCGAGAATTTAATAACAAAACTATTTAAAGATAGGCATAGACATATTTATTATTCTGTAAAACTCTGCATCGAATATAGAACATGTCAATATAAGAATAAACAAAACAATAAAATAAAAGTACAAATATACAAATACACTTATTCAAATCACTTCACTTTAGCATCTTAAGATATTCAGTCTCTCTGTAATGGACAATCTGTAAACAGCTTATAAATAAAATTGCTTTTTAAAAAGATAAACTTTGAATTGATTTTCATAATTACGGTGACCGTAAAAAAGACAAATTTTAAAAAAGGATATAATAAATGGTGAAACAAAAAAGGAATTTGTATTTTTCAGAAATATTCCAACAATAGAAATGGTGGTAAATCAAGAGATTGAAGAGTAAGTAAATTTAAATAATTAATAAACATGTTTCTTAGTATAATTAAAAAAATAACTATCTCGAAATTATAGATAACAAACGTAACACCAAAGCCGTGAAAACATGGTTAAAGATTACTAAAGAATTCAAAGACGTTGCAGAAACTGGTGAGAGGAGCTGCGACCAAATGAAAACGCTATTTGGACATTTGAAAGAAAGGGGGATCAAAAACATGTGCCCGTATCACGCTCAGCACTTCCTCGATAATCCATCAAAGGTAGTTAAATTGCCTGGAATTGGTTAACCATTTAATTTATTTTTATTATTATGTTTGTAATTGTTAATAATTCATTTTTTCTTTGTTTCAGAAATATTAATAATGCAAATTCGCCGTAAGTATTTATCAACTTTATGGTATAAATGATGGTTCACTAATATTAAAATTTGTTTTTTTACAGAAACATGGGGACCACGTATTCTAATATACCATATTTTTGGATCGGATACTACCACCGGGTGCCTGAGGAGGCGCAGGGGATCTGCGCCAGAGGTACGTCACCAGTGACCACTGCACCGACGGCGACCACAGCGTCGAAGGCGACCTCAAAAAAGACTTTTAACTAAAAATAGTGGAATAAAAAAGGAAAAGTAGGGAACAAAACAGGGAAGAATGTGTTGTATGTAGTGTTCTTAAGTTGGTAGATATAGAATGAAGTGAGTTACAAACACAAGAGCTCAGTGATATACGTTGAGCGTAACATAGTGTAACATGTACAAAGTTTATAATGCTTATGTTAATTAATATTAAAATAAATAAAATAATAAAAATACAAAAGTATTTCAATTATAAAACATGGTGTCAGGTTGTGAATATAAAAAATATTAATAAAATAACCACGTGTCTTAAATACTTAAAAAATTTCAACAACACATTTTTAACAATGGAAATTAATACAAAAATGCCGAAAAAATAAAATATACATGATAATAACATCTTAAATCTTAACAAAAGACTATTAGAATTAAATATAAATGGTAATATTCATCAAAATTGGATAGAATGCCAACAAAAGTTTAATATTTATATGGTGGCTAGTGGTTATGATAAACAATCAGAAGATAGAAAAAAATCGTTACTATTACATTTTATGGGGAAAGGTGCTATAAAAATATTTAATGCCTTTGGTGTTACTTTAAAAATTATATTAATATATATAAAAATTTAATACAAAAGTTTAATGATTATTTTGCTCCGAAGAAAAATACAACAATTCACTCCACAAGTCGTGACGTCACAATCGCCATTTTGATTGAGGTAGGTCTAGGTTCGCGTTCCAAACGTTCCAAACAAAGCGAGATTAACACATGAATTTATCTAAGAAGTGATTGTTTTATTAAAGTTTACGGTTTTTTTTTTTAAGGTAAATACATTTACTTATTCCTTTAGCTATAATTTATCGATTCCAATAATAATTTCTAAAGATTTTGCCTACTTTATGTGAAGAAAAAGGATTTTAAATGAAGTGAGGTTATGTAACGCTTTGACTATAACGCAGATAACGCATGTTTTATTTATTTTTAGGTAAAAATTAAACTAAAAAATCATGGTTATGTGTTTTGCACCCACCTGCAAACATTATAGTACAAGCCATGATTGTACATTTTTTGTTTTTCCGAAGGAAAGCAGTGAACTGAAAAAGTGGATTAAATTAATAAGGTAGATACCATACGCATTACACATGGTTATTTTGTTTTGTGAATTTCATAATTTTATGCATTATACAATGTTTTAGACGAAAAGACAGGGAGCCTTCGAAATATTCTCGCATCTGTAGCTGTCATTTTGTTAACATTGATCGGAAGAATTGACCTACTATTTTTGATTTTAATGTGGGGAAAAAACTGGACATTTCTGAACACAAAACAAAAATTGGAAGGTTAATACAGGCATGCCAATTTACATATACACTCTGCGAAAAAAGGATAGACGCAATAACATTTTTTAAAAATTCTTATTTAAAATGCAAAGATTTTTTTTGATTTTTTGTCAATTTTATTATTAACTATTTACACATATATCACAAAAAGATTTGTCTACAAAATTTTTTATTTTTTTATTTTTTTCGATTGTTTCAAAATTTTGTATTCAAAAAGTGCGAAATAAGAATAGACGCAGTGACTGTCTTTAATATAAAAATCACATTTTTGGTAGGAACTTTGATCAGTATTTGGTGTGTTTGCCTCGCGCATCATGTAACGCAAGCATTCGATCCGGAAGACTGTCGTATAGTGATTGAATTCTGCCATGGGAAAGGTTTCGCCAGGCCGTCTTGATCACTTCCTTCAATTCGGTTTGGTTATTGTATTGACGACACTCTTTGTAAACTTCCCGAGCCAAAATGCCCCAAACGTTTTCAATTATGTTCATATCTGGCGATTTTGCCGGCCAATTGTTGAAAAGATGGATTCCGTGTTCCTCAAAATAGGCCAAAGTTGATCGGGCCACATGGATCGGCGCGTTGTCTTGTTGAAATTTCCAATTCAATCCAGCACATTCGTAACCATATGCCGGGAAAAGGGGGGCAATCATTTGTTGATATTGTTCTGAGTTCATTCTGGTGGAAATAAATATCAACGGCGTCTTTTTTAGATAACCAATGGCTCCCCACACCATTACAGAACCACCGCCGGATTGACGTTTACTGAAAATCCATGGTTCAGTACGTAAATCGTGCCAATAATAAGCAAACCCATCTGGACCATCAAGATTGAACTTTTTTTCATCCGAAAAAATTATTTTACGCCATTCATCTGTCCAACGAATGTGATCATTAGCGAACTTTAAACGACCTTTAATATTGGCCGGCGACAACATTGGCTTGCGCTTCATTTTTGTGTACTTTAGGTGTGCACAACCACTTAAAATCTGTTGAACACGTCGAACACCAACTGGTATATTGTTTTCAGCCTTCAATTGCTTGGCAGACTTGAAATTATTGGCCGCACTTCGAATTAATAGCCGTTTTTTGGCAGCAGAAATCATTGTTGGCCGGCCGGTTTTGTAGTTTTGACCATAATTTTCACGATTTCTAAGGAAATTTCGCACAACTTTTTCACTTCTATTTATTTCCTTTGCTATTTGATGGTTTGACATGTGAAGATAATCTTTTAATGTAGAAATTTTGGCTCTTTCCGCTTCGGATAATTGTTTTGCACGTCCCATTGTTGATCTATTGAAATTCGAATGACAACTGAGTCACAAATATTGTGAAATTGCATAAACCGACTCCAAACGGTGTATAACTGTAAATCACAACAAAAAACATCATAAACATTTAGACAACATTGTTTATTATAAGCAAAAAAGTCACTGCGTCTATTCTTATTTCGCACTTTTTGAATACAAAATTTTGAAAAAATCAAAAAAATAAAATTTTTGTAGACAAATCTTTTTGTGATATGTGCGTAAATAGTTAATAATAAAATTGACAAAAAATAAAAAATAAATCTTTGCATTTTAAATAAGATTTTTCGAAAAATGTTATTGCGTCTATCCTTTTTTCGCAGAGTGTATATTTGTGTATAAAATATGGATATCACAGGAAGAAGACTATCGAAGCAGCTGACAGCGATGCCGGACCTTCTGGTTTACAGAGACAAGTACCCAGTGATGAAAGTGAGATTCCAATGCAATTGGATCCTTCAACACCACCTGCTGAGCCAGAAATTGAAGTGGAAACTCCTGAACCAGAAGTCGAACCGAAAACTTTTGAACATTCCCAACAGTTCGTAGCCATGTCAGAGGCAGAAAACTATTTTTTTAAACAAGAAATAGAGCAATTGAAAAATAAAATGAAAAACTTAACATTAAGTTTTTCGTTTCAACATATTGAGAATAATGACCATTTAATAAATGTTTATACGGGACTTCCTAAAAAAGAAATTTTTTTAACATTATTTTCGTTATTTGAAAATAAAAAATTAAATTATTTCTTAGGCTGGCAAGTTGTAAAGTTGTCGAAAATTGACCAGTTACTTCTCACGTTAATGAAATTAAAATTAAATTTATTAAATGATGACCTGGCTGCAAGGTTCAACATAAGCCGTGAAACGGTTTCTAATATTTTTAAAACATGGCTATATGCATTGCATGAAGTTTTATTTAAACAACTGATGAAAGATATTCCATCACGAACAAAGAACAAAATGTGCAGCCCCGTATCTTTTAGTTCGTTTACTAACTGCAGGATAATTATTAATTGTACAGAAGTGAGTACAATTCACCCAAAAAATATGGAAAAACAACGCGCAACTTACAGTTCATATAAACACCGCAACACCTTAAAGGGACTAATAGGAGTTGCACCCAATGGTGTGATTACTTTTGCAAGTAAGTTATATCCAGGGTCCACATCTGACAAAAAAATGACAGCCCATTGTGGAATTACTGAAAAATTGTCAGCTGGGGATTTAGTACTTGCTGATAAAGGCTTTCTCATATCTGATGTGTTACCAGAAGGTGTTTCGTTGAATGTGCCACCTTTTTTAACTACACCTCAGTTCACTCCGGAGCAAGTTATTAGGACAAGAACAATAGCAAAAGCTCGAATTCACGTGGAACGTGCCATAAGACGAATAAAGAGTTATACGATTATGTTTTTAATACCGGCCACTTTAATCCCTCATGCATCTGTTGTTTTTCAGGTTTGTGCAGCCCTCACAAATTTACAGTTTCCTCTCATAAAAGAGGTTCAGCACTTATATGACTATTAGTGTTTAAAGCAGGGATGTTATGGAGTTCCAGAACCGTAACTATCGGATATCCTGAAGCGACATTTCAATTTCATAAATTTTATTATAAATATTTTGTACAAGCATTTATTTTTATTATTTTATTACGGTTTGTCGCAACATTCTATACAAAAATTGACCTTCAATCGGACACTAATAATAAGTGTAAATACCTACTTGACCATTTGTATTTTTGTATAATATGAAAATAAAAGAGGAAATAGATTTTATGTATTTTTATTGAATTAAATTTATACATCATCTAAAACATTGGAAATAATATGGGGTAAATACTTATCAAAGTAAAATGTTTCCAATAGCTCTAAATTGTCAACCCATTTATCATCCCTGTGGACATCGATTAAAATGTTTTCTTGAGGTGTCCAAATAAACAAATGGCATAGTTCCCGACCAGAAATAGCCAAATTGCCTTGAATTTGGTGGTAATAATCGTGGTTTTTATTGAGCATTATTTCATCACCAATAAAATAAACTACATATGATTGATCAGTTTGTAGCTTAACGCTCATTGATTGATCCCTGAACTTAAAGGGACACTTTATTTCTATTATAGCATTATCTCCAACAAGACCATCTGGAGTTGCCCCAAGAAAACCGCAGCTGTGTAGCCATAGACCCGTGCGTACCACCTGTAACTTTGTTTCTTCCGAAAATTGTTTTCGGGCCACATCTTCATGAGTAATACCCCATTGAATGGATTTAATATTATCTAGGTTGTAGAAACCTGTAATAAATAGAAATGTTAAAAAAGCCCTGTATAAAATATTTAAAAGTAAGTAAGAATATATATTTTTCTTACCTGTTAATCGTTTAAACAAAGAAGGCGGGTACTTTTTTCTGGCTATCGCTGCCAACACAACTCCAAAATTGCTGGCTGTTAATCGGTTTTTCCGCCATGTCAGCCAATTTTCATTTGCCGACTGACCCACTATATATTTGCAGACTTCTTTAATTGTATCTTCAGAAAGCATCATTTTATCCCTGAAGCATTTTTTTTTATCATCTGCTGTACAATATTCTTCTGAAAATACATATTCTTCGATATCAAGAAGAATATTGAGTTGAGTTGTTGGCTCAGGACGTAAGAGCCACGTAAAGCCAACAGCAGTTCCAAACTGTTGTAAACTTTTATAAAAATTTTTTACTTCATCTTCGGTAAGCTCAGTATCCACTGACACATGACTTTTTGCCACATACATTTCATCAATGGTCTTGACATCTTCTTCTTTAATTTTTTTTGCCGCCCACCGACATTCCACATCTGTCACCGATATATTATGGTGTCCAAAGATGCAAACAGCTGCAACGTGATGACACAAGAACTGACCTCGTGGACATGTGCAGGAAACACACTTTATTTCCCCATCCTTGAAAAGGTTAACCTACAACATTATGCCCAAGCTTAAAATAGTTTTAAAAATAAAATGATAAATAATATATATTAGGGATATTCTATATATATCGATGCATCAAAAACATTCTTGATGTTCGCTTTTTGTGTACCGATGTAATTCGACGTATCGTTAAGGTATCAATTTTTTTGGATTCATGCGATGTATCGAAAAAATCAATCTTGATCCGATAATTAAAATAAATTAAATACTCTATAAAAGTATTCGATGTTTAGAAAACATTGATGTAAGTTATCGATGCATCGTAAAAGATCAATGTATAAGTTTGCGATGTGTTAGATTGAAATAACATTGTTGTTTTTTAGGAGTAACATATATGCTTTACCTCAACAGTATAAAAACGGTCTCTCATACTCGCATGCACTTCACCCTTCAATAATAATAGTTCAGGCACAAAGTGAAAACTTTTAATGTGGTTGGATTCCACCGCATTTTCACCTCGAGAAATCAACCTTCTTTCATCCGCTGCGGAGAAGAAATTTGCAATTGCACTTAATTTCAAAACGTGTTTGTTGTGACTCATTGTAACGGTTTAGAAGCCGACAAAATAAGAAATGTTGATTCTAAGAACAAAAACAAAGTACATATTAGAGTGATACATAACCTTACTATTTACTTTCCACATTTTACTATTTACAATAATCAATTTGTTGGAAAATTGTATTTGTAATACATACCTTATAGCTATATGAACCTATAAATCTTCTTTAAAACTCAAACACCAAAGAAAATTTTAATAAAAGAACGATTTTAAAACAAGCCTAGCGACAATAACGTATAGAACTTAGTTTGTTTGGAACGCGACCTAGACCTGCCTCAACAAAAATGGCGATTGTGACGTCACACTTGAGGAGTGAATTGAAAGATATACATTTTTTACAAGACAGGAAAATGAAAATTAAACTATTCAACAATTTACAACAGATTTAATTAACAAAAGTATGTCATGTGAATTTGAAGAGATTAGGACAAGTTTGGTCAAATATATGATAATATGTGGATTAAATAAAAAGTTTGCACACATAAAACAAAAGTTACTGCAAGAAGAAGATTTAACATTAGATAAAACCATAGACATAGAGAATGGACCAGGCATCTGACTCGAACACAGAACCGTGTCAAAAGAAAGAGATAGAAACAGATTTGGAATAACTGTGTAACTCTATGTCTATGTTCCAAACTACACTGCATCTCTCTCTCCTTTTTTGAACAGATGTTACACCATTGAGTTAATACAGAATGCACTGTCCATTCTCTATGTCTATGGATAAAACTATTAAAATATGTCAGTCAATAGAGATGTCAGAAAAACAGCTAACGATACTAAATGGACAACAAGAAATATGTATATAGTATTCGAAATCAGCATTATTCGAAAAATCATTACAAATCACATAAAAGTCCAATAAATTATAATAATAATAATCGACAATACAATAAAAGAAATACGTCAAGATGAAGAGGAAGAGAGTCGAGTCCATCTGAAAATAATAAAGGAAAAGTATCGAGTCAATACGAAAACAATCGAGGAAGAGCTTCAACAAGTTATCAGTCGCAAGATGTCAGCAGTTGTAGACAAAAACATGGTTATAATAAATGTCAAGCAATGGGTGTTCAATGTAGTACTTGCAAACGTTATAATCATTCCACACAATATTGTAGATCTAAAAGTTTTATTTAAAATGTTCAAAATGAAAGTACTGACAAAGTTTTCATTGGAAATATAAATAATTCATTTTAAATGAAAGAAATGATTGGAACGTTAACTTAAAAATTAACTATAAGTATATAAAATGTCAAATTGGCGAGAGTAAATCACGATATGATACAGAAAAATGGGTTCTTGAAAATAATTTTTCTATTAAATTTTTTGTATAAGAATATTGGTGTTTTATTTAAATTGTCTTAATTTATTTACATTTCAGATGATAAAATAGGCATTTGGCTTTTGTTTCCTTTGATATATGTAGATAAATACGAGTATAATAATATAATAAATACAGTTAAGCCATTTGTATATATGATAATGTGGCGGAATTATACCGCACAAGAAAAGAATTAAATTATATAAAATAATTTAAAAATAAAATAAAATAAAAACTTGATAAATAAATCAATATTTATTTATTTTAGTCCTACAATACAGACATATACCTGTTGAAGCCAGAACTCCAAAGGTAAGTTTAAAATGTATGAAATAAATAACATTATATATACAGTAATAAATATTTTACTTTAAAATATGCTTCTTAAAATTTTTCAGGACCTTCAAGGCCCCAATAAGGGTAAAAAGGATTCCCCAAAGTGACACAAGGAATCCTGTAGCGTTAAAATTCCGAAGCAGAGTATTTTCTTTTGTGATAGGCATTTTAATGTATATTTCACATTGATAAAGTGTAACCTTCAGTGAATAAATGTTTTTTCCAACAGTTGCCTTTGTTTTTATTTCAGGTTACTTTACAGGTACGAATATTGTTTGACCACACGGACGTTGTGTCTCCTTTTAGGGCGACAGTGCCCAATTACGTACTATGGGGGCTAATTCCCAATAAACGATATTTTTTCTGACAACATATGGTGACGACGAAATTGGAATACCTCGTGTAAGATAGGTTGGGTAATTTTGCCCTTGACTGACCAAAAAAGAAAAGGGACCTATTACAACACTCCTCTTAGGGCAATAATGCTGTAAGGTATTTCCTTTAAAAAAAGGTGCCTTCAAGTGGCTGCCCACTAACATGCTACCTTACGTCTCGTTTCCACCATTCTTTAGCCCAAATATGATCAGCGTATTTACCATATGGGATAACCCAGTATTAATTGAACAAGGCCTTTATCGAGGATAAACGTCGCCGTCGTCAACAGCAGAATATAGCTTGAAACTTTTTTGACGCTTGTACTCTAATACGAAGAATGTATTCGTGAGTATTTAGCGAGAGTTCAATTATACTTTACTAACACGGCAAGAGTGTATGATTTACTGTCAATTCCATCCTTTGACAAGACAATATTATAATCTTTAATAACCACTATAAAATAACCAGAAAGTTCTGATAGCAGAAATAATTGTACACTATACATCTATATAGGTTGCCTTTTGCCACTTTCCTTTTGTTGAAGTAGAATCATTTTGTATTATCCTTGAAACACTATACTATTAGCTCAACAAAGCACATATCGAGGATGGTGGTAATCGTCGTTCTACAGCAGGAGATGGTTGGAACCTTTATAGACGCCTATACCCGAATGCGAAGAATGCATTTAGGGTGTATTAAGCGAGGGTCCCGGTATCTCTTGACTATAACGACGATGGAGGATGATTCACTCTTCATTCCATCCAATCGAAATGCAACTTCATAACCTTTTATAATATATTTAAATGAACTCAAGGAAAAATGCACAGTACTTCCTCGTGCTAAATTCACTTAAATAAAAACCGATAAAGTTGCACCATTTAATTTTTATACAATTTTACTAAAAAATATTAGTTCGAAATTTTTCTCAAGACACACCTGATTATTTTTTCGTATATTTTTATTTTTTGACATGTAAATTCAGAAAAACAAAACACGAATTTTTAAAATAAATTGAGATAAATCTTTGTAAGGGAATATTTTACAACAAACGTTGTAGGCCCATATTATAGGAAATTTAATGCTCTACAAAAAAGATTCTATAAAATTTTCATGTAAAATGTGTAGTTCTTGAGATACCTTGAAAAAATAAATATTTTGGAATGCCACCGTCCTCAAACCAGACCCAACCATCCGACCAAATTTCAATAATATCGGTTCAGTGGTTCATGAGTTATGCGTGTGACAAGGATTCAAGGGACGGACGGACAGACAGACACGGAACGAAAAGTGTTTGTCTTGGCGTGAAACGGATAAATCAATTTAAAATTTTGAAATCGGAGAACATTTTTTTCGTCTCAATCTGAAACGATCACAATGCTTCTCGTATCTTCGATATTGCGAGGAAGCAATATAATAATGATGCAAATAATTAGTGCTTCATTCATACGTAGCGCAGAAAAAAACAACCAGGGGACATATTAATAATGTAAATTATCAATATCTATATATGTACATAATATATTTTTACACAGGAAAATTTTGCCATAAATACCAGCACTAATGTCTGCTGATATTTCCTGGCGGGGTAAATAAACCAAAAGAATTTTTTTATCAACAGAAGAAAGTTGATACTAATACGTCGCGTTGCGAATTTAAATTGTTTCTTTGTCACACGTAGCTGATTTAAATTTTTTCGTAGTAACACGTGGCTGATTTCTTGTTAGGCGATCATCAACTTGTTGTAATACGAGCCCCCGAGGTTACAGGTATTTTTCAAGGTCGTCGTTTGAAAATAAATTCTTGAATCGTTGGATTTCGAATGTGCACTCACTGATATAATTAATAAAATACGACTTACTTGAACGTAGTACCCCGGTGTGACGTCACATATGCATTCTTCTGATTTTATTGTATTTTCTTGACGTTATAAATAACAAATACCAGATTAATTATACTTCTTGGACGAAATATTAAACAAATGTAACCATATAAAATATTAACTCGATGATTTCGTATGTTTTTTCAAGCCACGTGTAGAGACGGCGGCAGGTCTGATCCACAATGGCCGTCAGACCCGTACACTCACATTTGGTAGAAGGAGGGCTACTGCGCATGTCTGCCTTGGCCTGACGTCACTGAACGATCACGCTCTAGCATATTCAGTTTCACGGAGTCGTAATATTAGGCCATATAGGTATTATTTTTGGCAACTGTCAAGTACAAGTTTTAATCACAGAATAAAGATACTCCAGAAGCGACACTCAACGTTAAAAAACTGGCAATCGTTTTTACATACACTCTATGGGTATTATGACGTCATCTGACATTTAGAGCTGCTCCTTCTGATTGGTCAAACAAAGTAAAATTTTAACCAATCATTTTAAAGTGTTACTTCTCTCTGATTGGTTAATTATGACATCATTTTATTTGAATATTCTATATTATTCTATACTATGAAGCAAAGTATAAATAAATAATTAACTTAATTAAATAGTATAGCTAAATAATTTTACGAATCATTAAATAAAAGTTCATAAAGAACATTACAGTATATTTAATAAATCATTATTTCACTATACTATTTAATCAAGTTAATTATTTATTTATACTTTGCTTCATAGTACAAATATAAACATGCCATGTATATATTATATTACATTAATATTACATAATTACATAAATAAAACAATACATAAGTTTTAAAAGGTTTTATTGAAATGATAACACATACATATCACTAAAAATTTATTTAAAAACAATACATATATAAGAAATTAAATGATGAACTGTGAAAAGTTTTATACTGAAACAGAAAAAATGGTTAATGCATGCAAAAATATTATGAACTAGTACATTTTTAATTAACCTAAAAATATAATAATTTTAATAAACAAATTATTTATGCAAAATTTTTTTTTTTTTTAAAGATGTGTAGATGCAAAACATAATTGAATTAGTTCGAAATTTTTCTAAATTTACCGTATGATCTACACAAACAAACCATCGAGTATCTATTGATTCAGCTACTAAATTTTCAATATTTAGTTTAATATCTCTCATACTTGGGGATATTTTTAAAATATGTAATACTATATCTTGAATTTTATGAAATGTGTCAATTACATTTACGTTAGCATAAATTAATCGTCTATCAGTATCATTATATTCTCTAAAATCGTTATATAAATGATATTCTGGGTCAATACCTGATGATAAAAATGACTTCTTACAATTTTCACAACAATCAATTTTTAGTTTTTTAATCAAATACCCGGTTATATAAGACATTGATTGTTTGTCACCAGCTATTGAATCAGTTATATTATTTAATGGAATATCAATAACATCGATAAAGTCTGTTACAACATTTGAAAGCCTTTTTTCACTATTATTTGTTAAAAATACTCTTAAATTATCTAATAAAACACCTTCATCAGCTTGACAATTATTTTTTCTATTTGAAACTGAAACTAAACCATTTAAAACTGATGACTTCAAAGCAGCGATAAACTGATAGCAAGTAGGGTTGGTATTTGTTACACCGTGCTGCCTAATTAAACCAAATAAATTTTCTAAGCTATCTTGACAAATGTTGTTTGGTGCCAAAAATTCAAAGCCAGCACTTTGACATTTTTCCCAAATCATAATCATAGCTTTCAAAGTTGTAAGCCAGCCTTTTCGACATTGAGGGGAATTTCTAGGGAACATTGTAGGATCATTTGGATGATAAAATACCCATTGATTAACTTTTGATAGCATTTCTTTATAAAACTGAATATGAGGAGATTTTTTAGTTATTGCAGACCGTAACAATTTACCACGTGTAAAGTTCAAACTTTTACCATTCATGCTATCAAACAGTTTATCAATGGTATCAACAAAATCTGCAGTGTCTGTTATATCTTTAAAACTATCGGACAGTCCAGCAAAAGTATACATACCACAACTGACTTTGTAACTAAGCTGCCAAGCTGCAATTTGGACTTTCATTTTACTTTTATTTGTTAAATCAAAATGGTGTGGTTTTAAATTATAGGCTATTGGATTTTTACATAACTGATCTTGTTTAAAAAACTTTACGATGTCAGACCATTTAGCAATTTTTTTATTTTCGAATATTAAATTATATTTCATTAAGGTATTACGAGTAGTTTTCAACAGGTGAGGGGGGTCAAAAATGGTCATAATCTCTTTACCATTTACAGTGAAACAAGGGTCATTAGATTGACAAAGTTGATTAATGGCAGCTACATTGGTTGACCCTTGGTCGCAAACAGTAGCTATCACTGTAAGTCCAACAGACTGTAGATTTTGTATTATTTCAACAATTATATTTTTGAGAGTACATGTGGGGATTGTACCTCGTGTAAAAAAATAGGCAATAGGCTGTTTCCACTTCTTGCAAATCCCATGTAACATAAAAACAAGTGCGTGGTTAGCTATTCTATCGGTTCTACCGAAAGACCCGAAATCTTCAAAACCTTGTATAATATCTCTTACAACATCATACTTCAAAGATTCAGCAAGGGACATTTCATCAAACATAAGAGTACAAAATCTATCTAACGGAGACATATTTTCTACTCTATATTTTAACAAATCGAACACTTCTTTATTTAGACCGGTCTCAAAAGGTACAGAATTTAAAAAACGTTGTAGTGTTCTTTTTGTTGGCAAATTAAAAAACGTTCTCAAAAAATTATAACACCGTGGACCTCTCTTATAAATACTCAAAGAAAAAATTTTGTCATCATCAGTCCATCTATTGCCAGAATGTTTGTTAGTTTTTAATTGGGATTTAATGAAATTTAATGCTGTAGTATTTAATTTGTTTTCCATATGTTTGAAAACTTTAGAATTCTGGACTTTTATTACTTTGTGCAAATTTCCTTTACAATTACTTAATTTACGTTTCAATTTTGAAATTCTAGAAGATTGCAACTTGAGTTTATTTGTTAATTTATGACTATGCATAATGGATTTGGAAGAAGTGGAGATACAAGCGGCATTAGCTTCAAATGTATTACTAGCATTAGTTACTAAAGGCCCCACGTTATTTTTATTACTATCGAATACCAATGACTCTAGGTTTAAAACTTCCTCATTGATAACCAATGACTCAACATTACACACTTCATCATTTGATAATGATTCTATGTGAGATGTTTCCTCGTTAGTAGTTAATGCTTCATTATTAATGGATGTAGGAATTGATCCATAGCGTAAATTTCTAGAGCTCAAAAAACAATTTTTGTGAAAATGGAATTCACAAATCCGATAACTCTTATATAAATTGAAATCAGTTTCATCATTATACTGAATATTAATAAAATCTAACCATAATTTGCATGTTTCCTGTTCGACTGGAATACGATAAAACCGGACTTTATTATCTTTACTGTTTCTACGGTAAACGCTTTCACAATTTGGAACTTTACATTGGTAACTAATGCGCTTAGATTCCATTACGACTAGTAACTATCACAGGATTATAATGTAACAATTAAAAGAATAAATTTACAACAATTAAAATTTTAAGAATGAAGGAATATATAATTATAATAAATTATTAATTCACAAGCAAACTTAAAATTTTAAGATATATAGACTTATCCGTAAAGAATAAAAATTAATAATCAAAATAATTTACCAACAAATTGAATTTAAAATAGTCAAATAGTCAAATGAAATCTTAAATATAATGAAATTAAAAATGTAATATTAAAAAAAACTTACCTACACGTGGTTCTGACGACAAATTTGAGTAAATATCAATTAGAAACAGCAAATCTTAGCAGCAAACAGTTAATTTTCTTGGATCAAACGATGAAATTCTAAAAAAAGTAAAACAAGTATCTGAATAGATTTGTTATCTTTATACTTAGTATATAACGAGTATAATATGTAAATACTTACGTGTTTAGAAATGAAAACCATTAAAATATTACACAGAATTACTTGAAAATGCTAGCAAAAAAATAAAACTGCGAATACAACAATCAGTTATTTAGAAAACAAGTGAACTAGCACGTAACAAGAAGTTGCAACTGTACGCAAAGATCACCAACTTAATACTAAAATCCTAATGAAAATGTAAATTCCCTGTTGTACCAACTAGAATTTGAACATATGGACAAAGGGGGGATGAGGAAAGGGTGAGGTCTTTGACAGACTCGGCTGCCACAATGGCCGCCGACAGGTTGCCCGTTTTGCCATATGACTGTCATCCCCGTGGTTTTAATATAATATATGTGGTGAATTCTGCTTCGCCACATTTAATCTATATTTTTATATTCTTTTTAAACAATACTTTTCTGAGTCGCACACCCTACTCTTCCACGACTGCTTGACCTGTTTCCCATCGACGATTAGCTTACGCTCTTCTCACCCCACACCCCTTTAGAACAATCTTTTAACAATCAAAACATATTGCATCATACTAAACAGTAGTTCTTAAACAACAAAATTAAATACATTTATTTTTACATCTATATAATATAAAAATCAGTGGTTCTTAAGTAAATTACAATAAAAAATATTAAAACAAACTGTGACACCACAAAGTGACCTGTTACAACAGGTTGACCGATTAAGGCAGTAATGGTAACGCTGGGACTCGATACGTTATCTGCCCAATTTTTTTCTTTTAGATCCCCTATAATAATTATTAATAATTCAAATAAACTCTTAAAATAAATATTCACCTGCAGAACTTGAAATTTTAAAGTATATGTAGACAATCGATACAAGTTACGAATTAAATTAATTTATAAAATATATACAACGTCAACTTGATGAAATTTTAATTATATAACAATGAATACCTTACCTTATCTCAGCAGCTACACTACTTGATGACAAACTTGGATAATATCAATTAGAAATTACAGCAAACCCACGTACAAGTACAGCAGCAATCAATTTCTTTCGAATATACGACGCAATTCTAAAAACATTACAAAACAAGATTTGATATTCATTAGACTTGTGTAGTTCACGAACGAACTAGTTCAAAAGAGCGTTTCCCACACTAGAACTAGAGGAACTAGTTCGTATGCGCTCCGCTCTTTTAGTTCAATAGTTCCCGATATACTTCAAATACACTGTTCTAAAAACGTACGATTTTTATGTTTAATAATTTACGTTTTTAATACTTTATTAACAATTTTGAATTTAATTTATTAAAGATATATTATACTAAATTTTTTTTAGTTCACATGTCTGTCAAAAGCACGTGATTTTTTATATTATTTTATGACAATCAACAAAAAGGAATGTCTCAGATTTTAGTGAAATTTAAATACTGGGTTACTGGTAATTCGATACATTTCTTTTAAGAGGTAATAGTAGAGATAACAAGTAACCATTTGAACCCAATATTGCCTTATACAAATGTTAACCGTTACTGAGATATTTAAAATTTTAGAATTTTTCTAAAATATCCCAAATTTCAACTTTAAACTCATTTTTTTTTAATACACAGTTTTTTTTTATTTTGATTCTGATACTCAGACAATATGCCGGTACTTTGTTAGAAAGAACAAAATTAGTACCTACAATTTACTTAAACTTCGACACAGTGCCTCGAAACTCTAACACTTCGATATTTTTTATAATTTTTTTTTTGTTTAAAATGCAAATTCTCCAAAAAAAACACAAACTAATTTAATGTACAAAGTCTTTTAAAAACTGCTACTTAGGAGGAATGAGTCTCAGAAACGAAACAGATCGCAAATTGTTAAAATAGCACGCGGAGGTTATTTACACAAACGTGTTGATTTTAACAAAATAAAACAAACATCTGGTTTGAAATAAATAACTTTTATTATTTTTACAAATCCTGCTCAATTTGAGAACCTCTATTTTTAATGCAGGCTCTGCATCTACGCCGTACTTCAGTCCTGGTGACTCTTGATATCAGATTATTTCTAGCTATCCAACGAAATAAAAATGTTTTAAATTTTTACGCATACAATAATAAAAACTACTATGACAAAACTGATACTATCATAGATAAGTAAACAAACAAACGAAAACACATTTTAATTGTTGCACAAAATCACAACAATTAAAAATTTCACATGCATACAGACAGCGGTAAATTCAAAATACAGCTACATCAGCGTAGTGAAATTTTTCATCCTTTTCATATAAAGTTATCTTATTATTTCTAGCTATCCAACGAAATAAAAATGTTTTAAATTTTTACGCATACAATAATAATAAGTAAGATTGTTACATTTTTACAGTGAGTATATGAAATAATTCAGGCAAGACATACACGAGTGTATGCCATAAGGGTTCCGAAGTACGTACTACGTGAAATGTTTGGAACCACTTACAGGTGCATTTTTAAGTTAAAGTTAAAATATAAAAAAGTGTCAAGTTCTACTAATTGAGATCTATATTTTGACATACCACATGCCTAGATATAAAAAAATAATTATGACGCCCCTCCCTATAATTCCAAAATTTAAAATTATATTGTTGACTTTAGTATTTGTCGTTGGTAGTCCCACCAAAGCCTCGTTACCAAATTTTTTTCAGATTTTTTGAGCCAGTAGTTACAGAGATAGAGGGGGGGGGGGAAAATAAAACACTGCTTTTAGCCCCCTACAGGCGCCATTTTTGAGTTAGAAAAAAAATAAAAAATAGGGGCATATTCTACTAATTGAGACGTACATTTTGACATATCACATGCCTAGGCCCTAGATATGAAAATAAAAATTTTAAATTCTCTTACAACCCTCCCTATTATTCCAAAATTTAAAATTATATTATTAACTTTAGTATTTGTCGTTGATAGTCCCACCAAAACCTCGTTACCAAATTTTTTTCAGATTTTTTGAGCCGGTAGTTACAGAGTTAGAGGGGGGGGGGGGACAAAATAAAACACTGCTTTTAGCCCCCTACAGGCGCCATTTTTGAGTTAAAAAAAATAAAAAATAGGGGCATATTCTACTAATTGAGACGTACATTTTGACGTGCCACACGTCTTGGTATACAATTTTTTTGTTTTTTTGGATTTGCTTTAAAGCCCCCTACAGGCACCATTTTTGAGTTAGAAAAAAAATAAAAAAAGGGTCAAATTCCGCTTGTTTGGTTATACATTTTAACGTGCCACATACCTTGGTATAAAAAAAATATTTTTTTTACCTAGCTTTAGCTCCTTATTCCCCCCCCTGAAAAATTATTTATTCAATAAATTTGTACATATTTTACTAGAGGGTGTCATTTTACATGTTCAGTAAAAAATTCAAGTTTCTAGCTTATATGGTTTACGAGCTATTTAGCTTTGAGTGAAAAGGACGGACGGACGGACGGACGACAAAGCGATATTAATAGGGTTTCTTCGGAACCCTAAAAACTACTATCACAGTTAGAGCATATTAGGATATGATAACTTTATATGAAAAGGATGAAAAATTTCACTACGCTGATGTAGCTGTATTTTGAATTTACCGCTGTCTGTATGCATGTGAATTGCTTCCTCGCAATATCGAAGATACGAGAAGCTATGTGATCGTTTCAGATTGAGACAAAAAAAAAGTTCTCCAATTTCAAAATTTTTAATTTATTTATCCGTTTCACGTCAAGACAAACACTTTTCGTTCCGTGTCTGTCTGTCTGTCCGTGTGTCCGTCCGTCCGTCCGTCCGTCCGTCCGTCCGTCCGTCTGTCCCCTGAATCCTTGTCACACGCATAACTCATGAACCACTGAACCGATATTATTGAAACTTGGTCGGATGGTTGGGTTTGGTTTGAGGACGGTCCCATTTCAAAATCATCAAAATCGTGTGTAAGGGGGAGGGGTGACACCCCAAAATATTTATTTTTTCAAGATATCTCAAGAACGACACATGTTACGAGAAAATTTTATAGAATATTTTTTGTAGAGAATTAAATTTCCTATAATATGGGTCTACTACGTTTGTTGTAAAATATTCCCTTACAAAGATTTATCTAAATTAATTTTAAAAATTCGTGTTTTGTTTTTCTAAATTGATATTTGATTGGATATATTAAGTGTCATTTTGACGTTTTAAATGTCACTTTGGCGTTTTAAATGTCACTTTGACGTTTTAAATGTCATTTTGACATTTGCATAAATTTAGATTTAGATTGAAATTGTCAAAAAATTAAAAATATATGAAAAAATATTCAGGTGCGTTTTAAGAAAAAATTCGAACTAAGATTTTTTAGTAAAATTTGTATAAAAATTAAATGGTTAACCAATGCCAGGCAATTTATCTGAACACTATCGGTTTTAGTGAATTTAGCACGAGGAAGCACTGTGCATTTACTTGGCAGATGTTTTTTTAATTGTTGTGATTTTGTGCAACAATTAAAATGTGTTTTCGTTTGTTTGTTTACTTATCTATGATAGTATCAGATTTGTCATAGTAGTTTTTATTATTGTATGCGTAAAAATTTAAAACATTTTTATTTCGTTGGATAGCTAGAAATAATCTGATATCAAGAGTCACCAGGACTGAAGTACGGCGTAGATGCAGAGCCTGCATTAAAAATAGAGGTTCTCAAATTGAGCAGGATTTGTAAAAATAATAAAAGTTATTTTTTTCAAACCAGATGTTTGTTTTATTTTGTTAAAATCAACACGTTTGTGTAAATAACCTCCGCGTGCTATTTTAACAATTTGCGATCTGTTTCGTTTCTGAGACTCATTCCTCCTAAGTCGACCTAAGTAGCAGATTTTAAAAGACTTTGTACATTAAATTAGTTTGTGTTGTTTTTTTTGGAGAATTTGCATTTTAAACAAAAAAAAACTTATAAAAAATATCGAAGTGTTAGAGTTTTGAGGCACTGTGTCGAAGTTTAAGTAAATTGTACTAATTTTGTTCTTTCTAACAAAGTACCGGCATATTGTCTAAGTATCAGAAGCAAAATAAAAAAAAAAACTGTATTAAAAAAAAATGAGTTTGAAGTTGAAATTTGGGATATTTTTGAAAAATTCTAAAATTTTAAATATCTCAGTAACGGTTAACATTTGTATAAGGCAATATTGGGTTCAAATGGTTACTTGTTATCTCTACTATTACCCCTTACAAGAAATGTATCGAATTACCAGTAACCCTGTATAATAAACCACATCGGTAGTGAGACTGGTTTCGTGGAAGGTGGATTATTAATGTTTGAATCTAAGAACACGTCTGACTACCACGAAGAAATGAATGGGGAAAATTTCTAAAGTTGGATGAGGCGCATTTTACCCCTCGTGGAACCAAACGCCGTCATCGTGATGGACAATGCCTTACCACTCCAGGAAATTTGAAAAGGTACCAAACAGCAGTTGGAGGAAAGTTTTAATGAAATACCGATTTTAAGTCATGGTTACCAGATCTAAATTTCTTAATATTGAAAGTAGGTATACTTGTAATGCTAGTTTTTGTTTTATCTATGAAAAAGTATAGTATAAATAGATCGGCGACATTTTGTGTAATTCAATCACAGTATTAGAATCTGTTGATAGAAGCGAACTTTATTTGTGAACTGCTAATTTAAAATTCAACGTTGTAATCCATATTGGCGTTTACATCATAAAAATACACTTGTACAATTAGACAAATAAATACAAAGGTTGTAAAAAATACTGCGCAACAATTATTACAACAAAGAGTCTGTGATGGTTATGAATATAAATCTTAAAAATTTTCTTTAAAATGTGTTCGTGAGTTTATGATTTATTTACGTAATTTTTTTCTTTCGGATAAAAAGAATCTTGACGGCTATATTAAATCACCATTTTTTGATATTAAGCGATTTGGAAAATGTTCTCTGAGCAGGTTAATTGTAACTCTCGCTGTATGACAAAGTGTACCATTTTGTTGAAACCATGATTGCTCAACTTGTCCTCCGAATTCTGGCGATAAATAATTGTGAATCATTTCCATATATTGGGTGCTATCATATTCTTGACAATATTTTATGGACAGACGAATCAAAATTCATAAACATAGCATATTTAACAGAAAAAATTCTGTTTATTGGGCCACGGAATATCCACATTGGCAAATAACTTCAAATGTACAGGTAATTTTTCTATAAATGTGTCGTGTGGCATTTCGATATTTAAATGGAGCAAATCATACACATTTTTTGCAAAAAAAGCTTCCAGAATTGTTAGAAAATTTGTCACTTGATTATACAAGACAGGTTCCCTGCGCATAATTGTCGCACAGCTATCCAACATCTAAATGAAAAATACTAAGATCGATGGATTGGCACACGTGGCCCAATACAGTGCCCCTCTACCCAAGATCGAAAGGTATAACTCAGATTCTCCATAATCAACTTGACAATAAATTACTTCCTAAACTCAAGTAATTCTGTGGAATTGCGAGTTTTCTAAACAATCAGTTCGGAAAACGCTTGACATCCGATGCGACGAAATACTCAATCAAATGGTGACACGAAATGATGTTTTATTATTCTCCCAAATAAAAAGTCGAAGGTAGTTACAATTTGAAATATTGCTCTGATTCTTATAGTTTCCAAAATAAACTCGATATCCACTCCAAATGTGACAAAAACACTATTTGGTTAAATTACTAATAATTAATAGTAGTAATATACATACATATAGTAGTATGTTAAATCAACTTCCCGGTATGTACTGTGTTTATTTATTTCTGGAAATAAATAAACACAGTACATACCGGGAAGTTGATTTAACATTTATACCAGTCTGTGGAAACATCAATAATAACATATAGTAGTATAGTGTCATGATTGCCGTGTGATTTTGACAATAAACAAATGGATTTACAAGCAGTTCAGTACGTTATATTTACTGTGTAATTATTAACTACTATTTAATTGTCTGAAAAATGACTTCAAGTGATTATAGTTTATTAACAATAAGTGAAAATGAAACAGACAAAGTAGCCACTAATAATTTTTTGTGGACACTAGGTTCCATCACTTCCATCGATACAGAAAAGTCATCTTTATCGAACTCTTACGATTCGACATCAGAAAATATATCTGGGGAAGAATCCCGATTGAGTATTCTCGATGGGATTTTATAAAAAGAAAGAAGACTCCAATGAAAAAAAAACATGTTTGTGTCTTTATGAAATGCATTCCGAATACTGTAAACATAAGCGGTTTCGAAAATTCAAGTTAAAATTTTATTAGACATTTAAAAAGAAAAAATGGCGATAATACAATCGAAGAATATAAAAATACTTAAAAAGCATAAAAAAATTTCAACCAGCTCTACCATCGAAGTCACAAAACCATAACACCAATATATCTCAAGCACAGTTCCAAGCAGGGGTTATTTTAGTGTGTAGTTGTAGCTTCTTTCTGCAGTTCTAAAAATGAAAACTGCAGTTGTAAAAGATAATTTGTGTACTTGAAAAATTGCAAGTAAAAAGACCAAGAAATTTTTGATTACCGTAGATCAATTCTTCGATTTTTTTTAAATTAATGAATTGAAGAACATGAGTGCAGACGAAACAATTAAAATATACAAAAACAATTTTAGCAGATATGGCATACCTATTACAGTCATATCAGATGGAGGAACCAATTTTACAAGTGACAAGTTCAAACAGTTTGCAAGAGAATGGTCATTTAGTCACATAACATCGAGTCCGCATCACCAACAAGGAAATGGAAAGGCTGAGGCAGCAGTGAAAATAGCAAAAAATATGATCAAGAAAGGCATAGAATCTAAAACCGATATACAGGGTGGCGCAACGAAAACGAAACGGTCGCGTTTTTGGTCAGTTAAAATAGGATTTTGAAAAAACGCTCGGACACGTCGATTTTGCTTTCAAGGGGGACATCTTCTTCAATAAAATTTTTGCAAGAAACTTTTCAAACCTCTGCGCTATGAGCACAACCCTTAAAATTTTAAATAGCATGATAGGGTAAGTGATACATCATTTGAAAGGTTTTTTCATTCTAAACAAGGTGCTTTTTATTTTTTTCAAATCTGTTTAATTTTAGTCAAGTTATTTACATTTTTAATTCCATGAATGCATTTATGTTCTGATCAACAAAACAAACATTCAAAACTAAAATTCAAAACAAAGTAGGCTTATTATCAAGGAATGTCGCCAACTAACTCCCCAAACGTTTCAACAAGTAAGAAATAATTTTGAGCATAACTTGTATTTTTGTATGAAAGCTAACGGAGCTCAATTTGAACATTTATTGAATTAACTAAAGTTTTGGATGTTAGTAAATTTTTGTAAATTATCTGATAAGAAAATAAGCCTACTTTGTTTTGAATTTTAGTTCTGAATGTTTTTTGTTAATCAGAAAATAAATGCATTCATGGAATTAAAAATGTAAAGAACATGACTAAAATTAAACAGATTTGAAAAAAACAAAAAGCACCTTGTTTAGAATGAAAAAACCTTTCAAATGAGGTATCACTTACCCTATCATGCTATTTAAAATTTTAAGGGTTGTGCTCATAGCGCAGAGGGTTGAAAAGATTCTTGCAAAAATTTTATTGAAAAAGATGTCCCCCTTGAAAGCAAAATCGACGTGTCCGAGCGTTTTTTCAAAATCCTATTTTAACTGACCAAAAACGCGACCGTTTCGTTTTCGTTGCGCCATCCTGTATATATACAAAATGTTACTGAATTGGAGAAATACACCCAACAAGATGAATAGCAATCCGGCACAGAGGATGTTTGCAAGAAGGCTAAGATCAAATCTACCAATTATCCCTATCAAATTGAATCAAGAAATACAGCGTTACGTTCCAGAACAAATACAGAAACAACGCAATGAAGCCAAACATTATTATGAAATGAACTATCCATTATATAATATAAATATATATATTTCAATAACCAATAATTTAAGTTTATATTTATTGTACTTTATTTTATTATGTATAATTATTTAATCATATGTATGATACTTATTAATTTACCACATTGTTATCATCGCCTTGTCCGGCGCGCAAAACATATTATATTACATTCAAAGAATTGTAGAAAACGATGACAGAGTATAACAAATAAGTAAAAACACAAAAGGCAAAATAGCCAAATATATACACAAATAATAACTAAACACCAATCACTTCGAAGGAAGGTTACAGGGAATCCTTTACTTGTGATTGTCACTTTAGATTATCCAAGGTGTTTTCTATCGATACTCCAAATTTCAACTGCCTGCACTTCATGCAACCGGCTATCCAGTTTTCTCCGATGTTACGCGGGTTTCCAGTTAAGTAATATTATTATACTAAGACTGTAAAAACACATAATATCTTGAGAATTCTTTTAAACAAACAATGCATTGGAAAGAGATTATTTCAACTCATAATATACAGCAATAGAAAGCAAAAATAATCACTATGGCTGCTATACACACCCTTTCACGGTAATATTTCAACTGAATGAAGACAGGTAATTGTCAAAAGGACCTACACTAGTAATATTTACATAACGGTACTTTTAAGGATGTTACGAAACTCCGCCCATAATATGCATACTTGTTAACTTACTTTCCGAGGCCACTGTATTGTTGGTAATATTATAGCGCAACAACAGACATTCGTTACAGCGCATCCACACAGTACACATGCATTCTACATATATGTTAATAAAGTTCATTCTATAATTGATTACCAAAGCTTTTATTTAATATAAATAAACAACATAACATACAACTTCCAGGATTATTAAAAGAGTGTCTGAAGCAATTGCAAGACTACGACCTGCTTTCATTAAAATGCCAGAAACGGCTGATGAAATGTAACATACAAAAAATGATGTTTTTTAACATTGCAGCATTTACTCGAGTGCTATGTGCTATCGATTGCACACATATAAAAATTCAATCACCCGGAGGTGAAGATGGAGAAGTATATAGGAATAGAAAAGGCTACTATTTAATAAATGTACAGGTAGCATCAAATGCCAACCTAAAAATATTGGACATTGTCGCAAGATGACCAGGATCAGTACACGATTCAACCATTTATAATAATAGTAATTTAAGAACGAGAATGGAGAACTGAGAGTATGAAAATTGTTTGATTTTAGGTTCGTTACTGTTAATCATTTATTTATTTTGATTCCATAAATACCTTATATAAGTAATTTTTAAATAGGTGATGGTGGTTACCCATTACGGGCATATTTTCTAACACCCATAAGAAATCCGACAACGAGACCCGAGCAATGTTATAACGAAGCCTGGTGAAGCCGAGATACGAACCGTTGTTTGTTTCTAACAATACCTTAGCAAACAGATAACAGAGGGCGTGGTTTCGGTGACTCAGCTGAGAATCCACGAGGCTAAGCAAGAACGCTTCCGTACGTCGCCGTGAAAAGAACTATCTGGGGAGACAGTTCTATATAATTTATATTCATATATTGTATCATCAAGCATTATTATTTATTATTATTATATATCGCATTTATTTAACTTAAGTATAATTGGTTTTGTTTATTTTGATATTTGTTCGTTAAAATATATTAAATTCACAGAATTGAGGGGTATGCAGCAACAAGGAGTTAACCCCAGTTTTTATAATTTGTGCGAAAATAGAAAAAACCGTTAAAAAATGGAGAATGTATTTAAATTGCCTTTGTCTTCGTCCAATTATTTGTCAAAATTTGGCCAAATTCCATAGAGAAATTCGTCAAATTCGCAATTCTAGTGTCAATTTTATTCTGGAGTTAACTCCTTTTTGGCCCAAATAGTTGAAAATTATTTTCTTTTTAAAGTAAGGAAGCATTGAATAAGAACAATTTTCAAGAAAATTGGTTTATTTCAAGAAAGAACACAGTAACGAGTGTATTAACTAAATTCTAAGCCCAAAAAAAAGAGTCAGCTTCTGGAGTTAACTCCATTTTGACCCAAGCGAATGAATTCTAGAGGATACCTTGAGAACTATCAACGGTAGGTAACTCTTTGTTGAACCAAACGAAAGAATGATTTTTTTCCCCCAAGAAACAGTTATTAACTCTGTTTGGCCTAAAAATATAAAAGCATCGTCTCGGCATTTGTCCATCAGTCTTTTGCTACATGTTATGTTCAACGTTGCTCTGTAATTTTGTTGGTTAAATAATTTTTTTTTTTTATTTATTTTTTTCTTATACGAAACATAATTCCCGCCAAACTATCTTAAAAGAATGCACTTCTCTTAAAGTTTCGCAACTTATTCCCATTTCAGCACGAATATTTTCTTTAAAATGTGTTCTAAAGTTTATAATTTATTTACGTAAACTTTTTCTTGTAACTCTCGCTGTATGACAAGGTGTACCATTTTGTTGAAACCATGATTGCTCAACTTGTCCTCCGAATTCTGGCGAGAAATAATAGTGAATCATTTACATTTGACGATAACAAAATAAACACTAATATGTCCAAGATTTTTACACTGTTTTAAAAATAATATCTTTTAAATGATGACCTTGGGCACGCTCACAAAACCGAACTCTACTGTCTGAAATGGCTTCAACAAATGAAAATGTATTCGAAAGATACGAAACTGGCCTAGACGAGTATTAGAGAAATATAGAAAAACGGAAATTGCATTTAATGATTTATAATCAAACTACAACCAAAAATAACATAATAGCTGACGATGCCTATGAAAGAATAATTAAAGTTGAAAATGTATCCGAAAGATATGCGACTGGCCTAGACAAGTACTAGAGAAATATAGAAAAACGGAAAATGCATTTAAAGATTTATAATCAAACTACAACAAAAAATAACATAATAGCTGACGATGCCTATGAAAGAATAATTAAAGTTGAAAATGTATTCGAAAGATATGCAACTGGCCTAGACGAGTACTAGAGAAATATAGAAAAACGGAAAATGCATTTAAAGATTTATAATCACACTACAACCAAAAATAACATAATAGCTGACGATGCCTATGAAAGAATAATTAAAGTTGAAAATGTATTCGAAAGATATGCAACTGGCCTAGACGAGTACCTACTAAAGAAATATAGAAAAACGGAAAATGCATTTAAAGATTTATAATCACACTACAACCAAAAATAACATAATAGCTGACGATGCCTATGGAAGAATAATTAAAGTTGAAAATGTATTCGAAAGATACGAAACTGGCCTAGACGAGTATTAGAGAAATATAGAAAAACGGAAATTGTATTTAAAGATTTATGAACACACTACAACCAAAAATAACATAATAGCTGACGATGCCTATGAAAGAATAATTAAAGTTGAAAATGTATTCGAAAGATATGCAACTGGCCTAGACGAGTACCTACTAAAGAAATATAGAAAAACCGAAATTGCATTTAAAGATTTATAATCAAACTACAACAAAAAATAATATAATAGCTGATAATGCCTATGAAGGAATAATTAAAGTTGAAAATGTATTCGAAAGATATGCAACTGGCCTAGATGAGTACTAAAGAAATATAGAAAAACGGAAATTGCATTTAAAGATTTATAATCAAACTACAACCAAAAATAACATAATAGCTGACGATGCCTATGAAAGAATAATTAAAGTTGAAAATGTATTCGAAAGATATGCAACTGGCCTAGACGAGTACTAGAGAAATATAGAAAAATCGAAATTGCATATAATCAAACTACAACCAAAAATAACATAATAGCTGATGATGCCTATTGTAACAGGTCACAAATAATACATTATATACCGGTGCTTTCTGAAAAAAACAAAAAAAATTTGTAATAAATACAACTTAAAACTTTCTAACACTGCAAAAACTTTCTATACAAACCTGAAAACTCCGATCGATAAATTTAAAGCTTCAAACGTTATATATAAAATAGAATGTGAAAATTGTGACTCTTCCTACGTAGGCCAAACCAAACAATTTATTTAGCTAATAGAATAAAAAGCCATCGCTATGCGAAGAATGAGGTTACTGCGTTGAGAAATAATTGCCAAAAATTCAATCACAACTTTGACTATGAAAATGTCCAAGTTTTAGATTTCCAAAAATCCCTTAAAAAAGACTAATTAGTGAATCCATCCATATAATAAAAGAAAAAAACAGTATAAATTCTAGAGAAAATATAAATTACCTCAAACAATCATACCAAAATTTACTTAACAGATAATGTTCATTAATATTTAGGTTATAAATTTTGACAGTTCTTACTTAGTAGTTTACTTTAATTTTATCTATGGTAGTGCGAACCTAAATTTAGTTTGTTTGGTTACTTTTGTTAAAGAAATTTTTTTGTATTGGTTTAGTGTATTTGCAGGTGTAATTGATTCTGTTTCATTAATATTGTTTCCAATAGTACTTTTAAAATCGAAATTAAGAACACATTTAATAATTTTTATTCATCCTTAAAATTCTGTTGTCATCCATTAGTAAAAATGGTTAAAAAAAGGAAAAAGTTCAAAGATGTCTTCTACAAAAAATAGTATAATTATTATTTTTATTTATTATAAATTTTTATAATGAAGAAACCGCATTATAAAAACAAACCTAGAATAGTATTTTTTGTTTCCATTTAATTTCAAAAGCAGTACTGCCTATGTAAGTAGCATTATACTCGTATACAATTGTGTTATTTAATTTTAAGAATGTTGTAAAATTTTTGTAGATTATTATATGTATATAAAAAATTTATATTCTACTGATGAAGGAAATATATCCGAAAAGAGTATAGTAGCTTATTTTTAAAGTTATAGTTAGAGTAGAATAGCTTATTTTTATGGAATAAACGTCTGTTTTTATTTTATAAAAAAATTGGACCTATTTAGAACCACTGTTTATTATTGTAAAAAGATGATGTAATATGTTTTTTACACTTTGAAAGATTCCTTGAAGATAAAGAAATTATAATAACAAACAAAATCAAGAAATCATTATTAGATTTTATAGCGACAAAGTCAGTAAACCCAATAATAACAGAGGAGAAATTAACAGCATTATTAGACGAATACAAAAAATACCAACAGAAGATACTGGATGGCAGACACAGCAAGACGGCCCAATTTTATATGATTTATATTACATTAATTAGTGATTACTTTCTATTAAGCCGTAGTATTAGAAAACCAGATTTAGTATTATTTAAATATATATTGCCTAAGATTACAAATATTTTCTTCACGTTTAATCAACAAAATTATTCGCGATATGCTGTTATAAGGTATAGTACCCAGTTATGGCACAACGCGAAAAACAGCGGCTATTGCGGAACACACGTATATTAATCAATTTTAATAATATTCATACTTCGTTTTGCGTACTAAAAAAATTAATCTAGTGTCATTTAACCTTTTAATTTAACTATAGTACTAAAATCAAAGTATTATTTAAATATAAATAATCGAAAAAAATAATTTTATCATAGCCCACCTAAAAGTTAGTATTCACTGACATATTTATAACAAATGTAGTGATTTGTACAGTTCACTGTTTTGATGTAATTCTTAATATTTCAAGTATTTTACGATATAAATAATAGTTCAAATTGTAGGTAACTAAAATCAGTTTTAGATAAGATGACTTAGCTAGCGGTTCTAAACTCGGGTCGACAGTGGTTAGGTGGCGCTGTGAGAGTTAATTTAATTTTTACAGTATTTTGAAATGAAAAGCCAATTAATTGATTTAGACCCTTTTGGACAAGATTTTGTTTGTCTAATTAATTCAGTATCTAATTCGCTGAGCTCCAGTGAAGACATCAGAGCTTCATTGTTTAATTAAACTTGCAAATTAGTATTTAAAATTACTGATTTCGTTTTAGTTAGTGTCGGAATAAATTCTTTGTTTTAAAGTTTCGTTTTGTACAGAACATTGAGTTTAGTTTTGTGCATGCTATTTTGGATCATATAAGTGTAAGCAACATCACATCCCGAGCAGCTGCTCGCTACAACGTACTGGATAACCCGAAATCCTGCTTTCCCATAGCTATCCCTTATCCAACTTACGATTTATATATATAATATAATTTATATTAACATTAATACAGAAATCTGCACATGCTGGTCCTTCGAACGTTTAGAATTCTCAATAAACTGTTTAACCACATACCCCCTTCAGGAAGGGCGCTATCATTTAACAGTAAGTCTTTAATAAATGATATGGTATAATTATTTCATAGATTTAAGTAGTCTTTATTGATAAATACATGTTTCTTATAGGAATATTGAATGTCATTATTAACCAATATATGAAACAACCGAAACGCGTGTGCCTAAAGCGGGAACTTTTTCAATCATCTGTATTATTATGGAACATATTGTTTGCAACTAATTTGTGTCATGGTATTATTTCTGTATTTGAATTATTATTTTATCATCAATTCATGCATTTTATTTAAGAATATAAGAAAAAGGTGAGTGAAAGTTTTTAAATAAAGTAAAAACCTAACCTCAAAATATTACCTAAGTGTCAAAAATATTTATAATTTAATCCTTTACTTATATTTGGTTTAGCAATGAAAACTAGAAAAATAAACAGTATTAATCAAAATAAATAAATAAAATTAGAAGGAAAATAGTACATCTGAAACGATTCAGTGCCAGCTGTCACATTATTAACTCAGGGGGCCCTCAGACCTTGACTGGCAAACCCAAAATTAACTAGCGAAAAATAGGTATATTACATGTAATATAAATATGTAAAATTTAAGAAATGTTTGTAATAACATAATATAATATTAATAAAGATTCATATTTAACCAGTTTTGTGTTTTATTTGTTAAAACAACATGAATTATTTATTGGTTAAAAAAAGATTATATATATAATATAATAATTGTAATCGAGCAGTTACAAAAAAATAACGTGGCCTGTCATTTCTGTATAATGGGCAAGCGTCCTACTTTTTGACATTTGTGACAGCTTGTACCCCTATTCTCCGTACTTACCTTTTCGCAGACTTTTTAGTAGTTAATGAAACTTCCAAGGAAACTTCTGACTGTACAATCGTGAATGATACACAAGAAGATTTCAGAACTCGTTTTGACAATAACGAAAGTATCTTAGAAGCGGATTTAAATAAAAATTTTAACACTCACACTGATGAAAATACAGAACTAGTATTTGATGCTACTGAGCTAAAAATAACAGACCTTATGAAGAAAATAGAAAAAAACTATAGAATCAAACCAAGAGGTAACCTATTATCGCAAATATATAATAAATTTGTCATCCATTGATATCAGTATTTACTTTATTTTACATTACAGGTGAGAAATAATTTTTCAAAGATTTTCTCTGAAATTAGTTCAACAGAAAATAGAATTCGTCTTCCCGTGCCTGGACTTTGTGCTCCGCGGCTCATGGGTGGCCAAAAATCCATTCGTCGAGGTAGACAGGAGGATGAAGGCCATGGCGAAAAAATGGCTTAACCTGCCGCAGCGAGCGAGCGCTGAAATCCTGTACGAATATTTTTTCACGATGGGGAGTGCCTCAAGTCATAGTATCTGATAACATGCCATACAATAGCATGCAATTTCAAACTTTCGTGAGAGGTACCGATATGACACTATAAACTATCCAAATCTCAAATACATCATTAGAAAGTTCATTGTTTCTACTTTCTAAAAAAAATTTATGAAACTAGAGCACTTTTAGTAAAAGAAAAATAGTTTATTCTAGTCATCCGTTATAGTAATTGAGCTAATTGTTTAAAAATCCTCAACATTACCATTGAAACAATTGAAAAGAACTTCAACGTTCATCAACCAGAGATAATAATATAACAACCGAATTGTTGTAAATAATTGATTGTTGTTTTAAAACACTGCTGTCATGTATGAACATCCTACATCAGAAAATATTGTTATTATCATTGATTAAAACAATTTAATGTAATTGTGAGGGTATCGTTAAATAATTTTTTTTTCTGTTTCAGTATAAGTGGCGATGGCAAAGCAGATCCTTTAATTTTTAATTTATTAGTTACTAATTACTTTTTTTTTAAATGTGTAATAAAATGGTCAAGAAAGATAGCAGAATAATAAAAGAAAGTAATTACTTTTGGCGCGGCTATGATTATGCGATGGCGCGCATAAAAGCATCGCAAGATGTTGGTAGATCGAGAGACAGCATGGCCAGTGGTCACCGTGGCCGCGAGCACAGTAATGAACCAGAACGAGAACACGGAAGAGGATACAGACGAGGACGTGCGAATCACACTGGTACGCAGATGCTCTTGATATGGCGGCAATCTGGATCCCGAACTTAGGAGCGGTACTAGTTAGAAGACACGCTGCGGGAAGAGGATTCGTTTGAGTGAAGATCGACGAAGCAACCGTTGTGAGTTGGTACATCACACTAAACGAACACCTAGATGTCTTCACAAGAAAGATCTGAAGACCACCCGGCAGAGACACGGTATGTATTTCATTATTAATTGTTTCAATTATATTTAAATTCTGTTTTTTACAAAAGAAAGAAAAGAAAGTAATGACTTTTAGCGCGGCTATGACTACGCGATGGCGCGCATAAAAGCATTGCAAGATGTTGGCAGACCGAGAGACAGCATGGCCAGTGATGACCGTAGCACAGTAATGAACGAGGACGAGAACACAATAGATATCTTCACAACAAAGCTAAACAGCCGGTATACTGGTTCGAGCAGCGGTCAGTAGTGGTAGAGTATGCCCGAGGGTTTCAGTTTCAAATGCCTCCATAAACCCTCGAGCATACTCCACTCAAACCGACATGTTGGTACAGATATGTTGACGAGTCTTTCATCGTCTGGCCCCATAGACGGGACACCCTCTCCTCTTTCAGCATCCGTTTCACCATGGAAACAGAAGTTGAAGACAAATTGCCAAATTTCGAATATTTCCACTTTTCCGATTAGCACTTAAATCAATTAGTTTGGAGTACTCACTGAGACAAACATCTTCCCCAAAAAGAATTCAAATCGGTGCTTTTTTACAATAGTTATCGTGAACAGACACACACACACACACACAGAGAGAAACAGGCACAGCCGCTATGAGGAAAACAGTTTTTCTTTACGTTTTGAGGTTAGTACAATCAGAATCTGTCGTTATCTCGGACACGATTTTTTGATGGTATTACAATACTTCCATTTCGTGTCCGAGATAATGACAGATTCTGATTATACTAACCTCAAAACATTTCAGCTTTCTTTGGAACAGGAAAAAAACTGCGTTTCAAGTTTTTTACAAAGTTGGACGATGATTTATTGAACAATAATTTTCAAATATCAAATTTACCATAAGACAAAGCTATGGAAGTTATTTCAAAATTAGTAGCATCTTTATACAATCCGAAAGAAAAATCTAAGGTTAACAGACATTGTATAAAATCTTTACGATATCATTTAGCTGTCGAAATAAACAAAAGTATTGAGAAACTTCCTCCGTCTAAACCGGAGCTTGAGCAGCATTTAAATAGATCTTTGTGACAGATCCATCAATGGGAAAAATGCACATAAACTCGATATAACATTTATAAATGTAAATAAATATGGTTGGTGTGTAATAAATGGAACATTGACGCCAAATTTTTTCGAAGGAATAACCGCGATGGAATATTTGCAATTCTTTTATTCGTGTAGTGGGAATGAACCATGTTCAAGCGAAATTGTCTCTGTGTTCGATTTAATGTAGACTGTTGTGGCGTATACCATTTATTTAATACACAATACCGACCAAAGATGGCTATGGCTGTCAACAATGAGATTTTTAAAACAACTGAGAAATTGTTATTTTGCCTGTTCGTAAGAATACTAAAAAGTGACTTAATACATATTTATGATAAGTATTTGTTGATAATATTTTATTATATTTAAAAAATGGAATATTCTAACGATGAAAAGGTTGATATGTTGTTATTGTATGGAAAATGCCAAAAAAATTCATGGGATACCGCTAGACAATATCTCAAACAATATCCAGAGAGAAGACAACCGCCAGAAATTTTTTTTTGCAAAAATTAAGCAAATATAGAATTGACCACCAATTCACATCAAAAATTCTATGGTCTGATGAAGCTAAATTTACAAATAACGGGTTTTCAACAGACATGTACATTATTGTACATTTCCATTGGGATACTGAAAATCCAAAAATTATTCGTGAAAGTAATTTTCAACAACGATTTAGTATAAATTTTTGGGTAGGATTACTTGGAACAAAAATGATAGGGCCTTTTTCTTTGAAGAAAATTTAACAGCCGAAAGATATTTAAATTTTTTAACGTATAACCTCAATGGACTTTTGGACAACATACCTTTGAGAACGAAATTGAGAACTGGCGGGGTCTAGGAAAAACGACGAAGAAAACAAAATCTTATTACCTTACCAAGATGAACCAAGACATGAATGATATCATTCTTTCTGAACAAAAACGGAAATTGCCAATTTTGAAAAATGGAAGCAATTCCAATTTGGGATTCGTGACGATCGGATCAACAAAATTCTCGATTACGAATGCATGCCCTATGGATAGTATTTTCTAAATTCTGCTGGCAGCTGTTACGGATAACATGAAAATCTTGGAGTTCTTAAAAACCAACAAAACGACTACTCATTTATTCCAAATGGTGCTTGGCGTAGCAGAGGGGAAAATCCAACTAAGAACATATCAACAGAGGATTAAACTTTATTTGGACTATTGGAAAGAAAATTGATTCAGTCTATTAAAGGCGCCTGTAATGTAGTTTCGCTTGCTAATTTTCTCTTTAAAAATTGCGTAAGCTTCGAGGAAAAATCAACATGTCAAGCTGGATTCTCTCCGCGAATAAAATACCTGCCATCAATCACAATCACGGAGAGAGAAATAGGAAAGCCTCTTGATAAAGTCTTGGTAAATCATCTTATTCTTCCAGGAGCCGAATGCCTTGTCGATCATTGCAGTGGAACAGACAGAAATCAACGAGATCCAGAGAATTGGTAATTTTACAATTAGGTAGTTCATCTGGACTGTAATGTCTTTAATGCTAACTGATAGAACTTGAAAAATACGTTAAAAATATTATGAGAGTTTCATTCATTCTCTTAGAAATTAGTAAGGTTGAATTTCAACTGTTTTTGTTAATTCCTTTATTCATTCAAAGTATATAAAGTTGTGTTCATTGATTTTATTAGATTTATGTTAAATAACTTGTAAAACCTATAAATGACAAGACATGTTTGCAAGAATTTTGAAGAGATTTAGTGCCGACTTTATGCATGCAACCATAATTTGAATTTAAATCAGCTGCGTTTTTAGTCTAAATATCATTTTAACTTTATGAAACACTGTTTTAAACTTTTATTATAATTGTAGGGGACATAGTGGTCATTGGAGTTGGCATGGACAATCCAGTAAAATTGGAATCTATCCAAAAAAATTTTATCTGTCCAAAAACCAAAGAAGCATATAATATTTTGGGAGTAGTGGAATACCATGGCCCACCAGCCACCCGCAGATTAGCAGAAGATATAGGGTATTACGTCGGTGTATCAAGGCGATACACAAATTGGATAGGGTATGATGATAAGAAGAAAACATCGTACCCAGTTCGTGATGAGTACAGTTTAACTGTCGAATTATTATTTTATTCAAAGTTATGAATATGCATATTGTGCGGGGACTACACTCCTCCAATCCGAACCGATTGTTGCCATCGGTACCGGTAAACTTGTACCGGTTACAACTATCAGCCAAAGAGGGGGATATTTACATAGATAGAAAAAATATAGAGGCAAAAGAAGAGGAAAAGGCAGAGGCTATCTTTGTCGATTTTGTCATTTGGTATTTGGATCTTGTCGACAAAAAGTACTAAAAAATTCAATAATATTTTTATTATTAAATTGATTAACATATATTTTTAATTTTCAGAAACCAAAATACGACAGCTGTAGTAATAAACGAGTAAGTAGAATTACATAATTATAAAAAATAAGAAAGTGCTTTATTGTGTTCTATATTATTTTATACTTGTATTGAGCTTTACGAATTTTACTGTTTATTTTTAGATAACAATTTATTTATAGTTATGATATTGAATAAATTATGTATTCAAAGTAATTTGTTTTTCAAACAAATCGATAAAAATGAGTTAACAATTATCTTGCCTTTCGTTTTTACAATCGAAATGTTCGATTGTAAAAAACAATTGTAGCGATATATAATTGTGAGATGTTCTTACAATTGAAACTATTTCCATTGTTTAAAATATCAATCTCGATTTTGTTTGGCCGATTCAATCGAGCGCACGCACAAATTTACCTTTTGATAGATTATAGCTCTAGTCAATAAATCTTGTATGTAATATAATTTGCTAGTTAAATTAATATACCATGTCAAAGAATATTAAGTATTTAGTACATAGGACTTTACAAGTTTATTTATTGAAGCCAATATTCATTAATTAACATTCATTTTAATTGATTTAAATTTGGTAATAACAATCAATAGGTTTTGAAATATTATACAATCGACTAAAACATTTTGGAATCGCTAATCACTATAATTAACAATTTTAATTTAGAATGAATATACAAAAAGGAAGTGAAGACCGACCGGCAGACACACGGTATGTATTTAATTATTAATTGTTTGAATTATATTAAAATTCTGTTTTTTACAGAATGTCTACAGGTCCAATTCTTAATACACCAAACGAATCTTGGAGAGGTTATTATGCGACAATAGCTGCAATACGACAAACCCAGGCTAATACACCATCTACCTCCAGTGTGCCCACTAGTACAGATACAAGCAATACATCGCTACAGTTGGAAAATACCTCCAACACTAACAGTAATTCGAGCGACGGAGATATAAGAATACGTGGGCAGACGTTGAGTACGTATCCTTTTAGTTTTTAATTTATTAATTACTTATATTAAAAAAAATGTGTTACAGAATGGTCAAGAAAGATGGCAGAATCATAAAAGAACGTAATAACTTTTGGCGCGGCTATGATTACGCGATAGCGCGCATAAAAGCATCGCAAGATGTTAGCAGATCGAGAGACAACATGGCCAGTGGTGACCGTGGCCGCGAGCTCAGTAATGAACGAGGACGAGAACACGGACGTGGACGTGGTGGTGGGAGCGGACGTGGCCAACATATTACTATATATATACTAGTAGCCACGACAGATCCACAGAATACTACTGAAGATGCTGCCAGTAAAAAGCGGCGAAACGTTTAGTGTCAGTGAAACGACTCTTCGACTACAGCGTAACAACCCGGAAATTTTAAATATTTTAACTAATAACACCGCCCGTGAAAGCCTTAAGACAACAGTTATTAATTACTTTTATTTAAAAAAAATGTGTTAGAGAATGGTCACGGAAGATGGCAGAATCATAAAAGAAAGTAATAACTTTTGGCGTGGCCATGATTATGCGATGGCGCGCATAAAAGCATTGCAAGATGTTGGCAGATCGAGAGACAACATGGCCAGTGGTCACCGTGGCCGCGAACTCACTAATGAACCAGGACGAGGACACGGATGATGGCACGGAAGAGGACACAGACGAGGACGTGGTGGTGGGAGCGGACGCGGCCAACATATTACTATATATTAAGTCAAGAAGTTATTTTTGTAAAAAATATTCGTTTTTTCTTAATTTTCTCTATATTTATCATTATAGTTATTAAATTTCCAACTGAGTGTTTTTTTTATCCATTCATTATAATTGATATTTACAGGTGTGGCTGTAATAAAATTAATAAAATAAAATAATATATTTATATGGAGCTTTATTTGATATAAAAATAGAAATCTGCTCAACATTTTTTCAAAATTTTGTATAATATTGATTTTCAAAAAAGTGATTATTGCAAAAAACATTTAAAAATGATCTATTGTAACGAATATTGTGTGAGTTTTAATTTCTCTGAGTTCGAACGTGACACGTCTTCTCTTTTATTAAAACTATGAAATCTAAGACAAGTTGTATTTGGACATATTTTATAGATATAAAAAGTGAACTAGTGAAATGTAAATTGTGTGAAAAAGAATTATCACGTAAGGGACGAGGTACAACTTTTTTAAAGAATCATCTTCGGTCCATTCATGTTGAGTACGAAGAGTTCATCAAGCCTAATGAAGAGACCAAACAGCAAAATTAATTGGAGAAAAACAAACAAATTTTAACCCCTAAGCAACAAGCTAAGAAACAGGTGACATACAAGAATATGTTTTAAATAGAAATGCATGGGAAACATCTTACCCAAAAAGTAAAGAAATAGATAAACTTGTAACTGAAATGATTGCGTTGCAAAATTTACCGTTTAACTTTGTTGAAGGGGTAGATCAAATACAAATCCCCTAACCATAAAAATTATAAGAGTTTAGACTTACACGTGTTTCAATAGCAATGCTATCATCATGAGAATTTTATATCAAGTTAAAAGCCAGCCATCTAGCGGCAATAGTCGATAACAGTCTTCCAATGGTCGATAAGGCAGAGTGGATCTGTTAAGTTGGTACTGCGCACTAGATTTGTGTGGGAGTACGGATTCCCTTATCTATGGCATTACGATTCGAACTGTTGTGCGTGCAGAATCAGTATAACCGAAAAGAAGTAATTGTACTAATCATAGAAGTGTGAAATAAAAAGAAAAAGAACCAGCGTATTATGTTTTAATACCTACAACCCAAACAATATAAATGCTATTGAAACACGTGTAAGTCTAAACTCTTTCAGTTTTTATGGTTAGGTGATTTGTATTTGATAAGTCATAACCATAGTTTTTGTCTGTTGTTTGTTAGAAGGGGTAGATTTTCGACGATTAATGCATGCAGTTGTACCTCGATATCATTTAAGGGGTCGTCAATTTTTTACCTCAAATATGACCAATGATATTTAACCAAAAGTAGTATCTAAAATTAAAAAGCTACTAAAAGAGAAATGGATCATTTATCTTTCATTAGTAATATATGGTCAGAACCGAATGCAGGTGTATCTCTCTTGAGCTTAAAATGCCACGGGGGTTATTGTCGAGGGGGTAAGGCAAAACGTCGGAGGTAGTACAATGGGCCTGTGGTCTAAATGCTTGCAGGAGCCAGAGCGATTATTCATTAACTAACATTCGTTCTAATTGATTTAAAATTAAATCTAGTTATAGTATATAACCTGACAATCGAGTCTTGGAAATAACAATCAAAAGGTTTTGAAATATTATACAATCGACTAAAACATCTTAGAATCGCCAATCACTATAATTAACAATTTTTATTTAGAATGAATATACAAGAAGGAAGTGATGACCTACCAGCAGACACACGGTATGTATTTAATTATTAATTGTTTGAATTATATTAAAATTCTGTTTTTTTTACAGAATGTACAGGTCAAATTCTTAATACACCAAACGAATTTTGGAGAGGTTACTATGCGGCAATAGCTGCAATACGACAAACCCAGGCTAATACACCATTTACCTCCGGCTTACCCACCAGTATAAGCAATACATCGCTACAGTTGGAAAATACCTCTAACACTAACAGAAATTCGAGTGACGGAGATATAAATATACGTGGGCAGACGTTGAGTACGTATCCTTTAGTTTTTAATTTATTAATTACTTATATTTTTTTTAAAATGTGTTATAGAATGGTCAAGGAAGATGGCAGAATCATAAAAGAAAGTAATGACTTTTGGCGTGGCCATGATTATGCGATGGCGCGCATAAAAGCATTGCAAGATGTTGGCAGATCGAGAGATAGCATGGCCAGTGGTGACCGTGGCCGCGAACTCAGTAATGAACCAGGATGAGAACACGAACGAGGAGACAGACGTGGTGGTGGGAGCGGACGCGGAAGAGGCCAACATAATACCATATATTTTTATAAAAAATATTCGTTTTTTCTTAATTTTCTCTATATTTGTAATTATAATTATTAAATTTTCAGTATTTTTTTATCCAATCATTATAATTGTTATTTACAGGTGTGGCGAAGAAGAATTCGCCTCATAGATAAATAAACTTTTGATACGCGACATCCGGCAAATATACTACGTATAATACTTTAGTTATAACGCCGTGAGAGTCAGCTATGAAGTCCATTGTCCGCGAGAAGGGTAACCATGCGTAAGCCATAGTTACAGTGGACGGATCTTGTTCAGAACGGCCTCTGCATCGAGGAGCAGACTAGCAAACGACTAGTTAGTGCAGTTATTAGCCAACCTGAAAATCGATATGCTAGTTATCAGCAAGTAATACCAGGACAAAAACGAATCACACTGGTACGCAGATTCTCTTCGTTTGGGTGAAGATCGACTGAGGGTTTGAGAGTTGGCAACAAATTGACGAAGAAACATACATTTTACATACAAGTGTTCACGACTCGCTATTTTTCATGAAAAATTATTCGGACGACAACATGCGCATGCATTTTGAAAACTGTGAGTGAACTGCAAAATTTTGGCTAATGTTTAATAATATGGCTGTCATATTGAATTGCAAAAACAAATTCTCAAAAGAAAAATACAACAGATCTGTGACTGATGAAAATTTAGATGAATTACAGAAGAGCGCCATTGAATTTGAAAATTACATAACGACTTTACTGACATGATGAAAAAAACTCAATTTTTGAAATCTGAAAGAAAAACAGGCTTTCTCGGTTTGATAATTGGTTTGAGAAACATTTTCCCACTTTTTCATACCTTGAAGCAACACGGAATGAACTACCTTTTGACATACAAATTTTCCCAGGATTATTTGGAAACTTTCTTTAGTACCATTCAAGCTCGAGGAGGCTTCAATAATAACCCAAACTCAGTGTAATTTAAAGCTTCCTATAAACGATTGTTGATTAGGCACGACTTGAAAGCCATAGAAACTGGTAATTGTTTGTCCGATGGCGTAGATATTCTTCACGTATCGAGTCGACCGAAAAAAATTCCTTGCCCTATTCGGGATCCTGAAATTACAATTCCACCAGCAGCTATTTTTAATCATGACTATGTCCAATCATGGCGAAAGCTGTCGGTTTTTACAGAAAATGTTGTCAAATACATAGCTAGTTATGTTTCTTACAAACTTCGCAAAATTATAGACTGCTCGATTTGTAAAGAGCAGTTGGTTGGTGACGAAATGCCAATTTTATCAGCTATAAAAAACAGAGGTCTATTTGTAGCAACAGCAACAGATGTTTGTGATATTTGCAAAACAGCCGAAACCATATTAAGAGAAAATCAACACCGTTTCGGGTTAAAAAACATAAAATCTGTATTACTCAATGAAATTTCCAGGTCGATTCGTTTTTCTTTCTTCAACACAGCTATGAATAATCATATTCTTTCTCAAAGTGTAATTGACAATCATCGTACACAGTTGTATAAATTAATAATAGAAACATTCGTCGATGTAAGACTATTTTATGTAAGTTCAAAAATGTACCAAAAAAATACTTATTTAAGAAATAAGTATACAAAATTAATTCTATTTAACAATCAGTAGTTTTGATAAAAAAGTATTCCATAAATAAAAAATCACTTTTCAGGTCAACCTCGAGAATTTTCATGAATTTACAATATGTTATAAAGGCTTTTGTAAGAATATGTTCCAGCATATTTGTTATACATTGATTATTGATAATATAGTCAGCTATGAATGAAAAACAATTATTATATTGTTTTATATAAAAAGAATTGTATGACAAATTGTAAGTTGCAAAAGATTAATAAATAAAGATTAAATAAGTAACGTGTGCAATTACTCAAAAGTATTATAAGAGAATACGTAACAATATTTTTAACTTTTGATAGTTATTTATAAAAAAGTCCAGGAAGATCGTGGTTTGAGTCATTTATGGTAAGACACCCCGATATAAGCAAAAAACATGCAGAGTATATTAATAAAGCTCGTGCCATGATAACTAAAGAAAAAATCAGAAAATGGTTTGATGAAATCACTGAGCTGTTAAGACCTGATGGTTGTGGCAATTATTGTGTGCAAAATCACGAGTTTCTCCTTTAAAACAAATTACAATACCTAGATTAGAACTTACTGGAGCATTATTATTAGCTCAATTATCAAAAAAGGTTCAATCAGCTTTAAACATTAATTTTGATAAATATGTTTATTAGTGTGATTCAACTATTGTACCTACTTTCGTCGATTTCTAACTCACCTAACAAATATAAAATCGAGTAGCGCAAATACAAGATATCACTGATATAAACGAGTGGCATCATGTCAAAACGAAGGACAACCCCGCAGATTTAGTATATCGGGGTATAAACCCCACATAAATATTTGCTATAAATATCTGATGGAACGGCCCTGAATGGTTATAGAGGTAAATAAAAACTTTGTAAACGAATATCCAAATTTGCCAGAATTAAAGGTTGTATTGGCTACAACTAATTTAGAGGTTTCTCAATTTGATTTATTTAACAAGTATTCTAAAATAACAACATTACAAAGAATTGGTTCATACATAATTCGATTTAAACAAATCTGTCATAATAAAGAGCAAAGATGTTACGGGGTACTTACTCCCTTAGAATTAGAAAATGCATTGTTTGTTTTAATCAAGTTGGCACAAAATCAATCATTTTATGCTATTAAAGATTTATCGAACAAAAAACTAATTAACAATAAAAGTAAATTATTAAATTTAAATCCATTTCTTGATAAATTTGGAATATTGCGATTTTTTTAATTCAAAATGGTATTTTGATACCTTCAGTTATTTCACCTTCCAGGATAATGACTGAAATGAAAAATGCTTTATCTTATTTACCACGAGGCACAAATTTTCCAATTGATTTAAATTTCAACAATTGACATTTAATACCACAAATTTTAAATCTTAAAGTTCATAGTAAAAATGACAATATAATATTTATACTGGGATTACCTACTAGTTGTTAATCATATGCGTTTTACATTAAATAAAATCATACCTATACCTACAAAAATATAATACCTACATTATATATTATTATAAATGTTCGATTATAAAAAACAATTGTAGCGATGTACAATTGTGACATGTTCTTACAATTGAAACTATTTCCATTGTTTAAAATAACAATTAACTAATTTTAGTAAACGGAGTCGGATCCCGTTCTTTTATTAGAGGCGAAAAAGTGAAGGTAAATTTTTGCAACCAATTATATACAATTATATTTTTATTTTCATTTTATTTCATCGTGATATTTGTTTACTATCAGAAAGATAAAGCATTTTATTTACATACTAGTGTTATTAATTATTAGCCCTTATGTTAAAATTATTCCCCCCTACAGAAGTCGACCGAATCAGTAGAGTTTTGTGGTACCTCTGATTAAAGACCACGTGGCGCCCAAATTAAATTTTGTAACTTTTATTATAAGTATAATTTCTATTTTGTTTATCAATGAGCAAGGCAGCGGCACCCTATTTTGTAACGACCATTTTGTCGTCACAGCATCACAAAAAGACTTTGATATTCTGGCTGAATGGCATTTTCATGCAACCGCGCATGGGAAGGGGCCATGTGATGGCATTGGCGGCAATTTGAAACGATTAGTAGCACGAGCTAGCCTGCAAGCCACATCTAAAAATCAAAAACTAAAAAAAAATTCAGCCCCAAAATAAATCATGAAAAAACACTATAGCTCTCAAAAGTCGAACTGTTTCCATATATGGATAAAATTAAGTATGTCGCCGGTGTTCTTGCCAATAACAAAGAACCATTCATTCGTAAAGATATCGAAACATAAACATCCATTTTTTTTTAAATTTTATGTATATTATTTATTTTTATTTTTAATGTAATACAAGAAATATATACATATAATGGATTACCCTGTTTACAATTCCCTGCTTTATATGTTGGTCAATCCAAGCAGATGCTCAAAAAACGTATTAATTTCCATAAGTATGCAAAAAGTAAACGGATGGAAAATTATATCCAACCTATTTAAGGAAACGGAAGTGAATTTACTCATTCATGATGACGAACATATAACGGATCAAGAAAGGACTCAGATTCTAAACGATTTCCATTTCACTCCGCTTGGTGGTCATCAAGGTGTTGGACGCACTTACCGGAGAATAAAAGAGAGGTTTTATTGGACGAGTTTAAAAAAGGACGTCAAAAATATGATTCAAAAATGTGAGTCATGCCAGAAAAACAAACTATCCCGCAGGACGTAGAAACCCCTCGTGATAACGACTACGGCAGACAAACCATTTGAGAATTGTGCATTGGATATAGTAGGCCCATTGCCCGTGACTAACACAGGAAAGAAATATATACTAACATTTCAAGACGAACTTAGTAAATATTCCGAAGCAATGGCCGTTGAGAATCAGGAAACCGAGACCATCGCCAGAGAATTCGCAGAGAATATAATCTGCAAGTTTGGTATCCCTGATCGTATACTGACAGATCAAGGATCAAATTTCATGAGCGAAATGTTCAAGGACCTCTGCAAGCTACTACATATAAAAAAGATACATACTTCAGCATATCACCCGGAAACCAATGGAGCATTGGAAAGAAGCCACCGAACTCTTGCTGAATATCTACGTCACTTTGTAAAGTCCGACCAAACAGATTGGGATCAATGGTTACCGTATGCCATGTTCTCATATAACACAACCCCTCATACTGCAACGGGTTACTCACCCTTCGAATTAATCTACGGTCATAAAGCCAGCATACCAGCATCCATACAGACCAAACCACAGTCGCAATACACTTACGATTTTATGTGTTAGAACTGAAAAATAGATTGAGATCTACCTATGAGGTCGTCAAGGAACATTTACAAACGAGAAAGGAGATAGCTAAGGGATACTACGATCGAAAAATAAACGACAAGGAATTCAAGGTTGGCGATAAAGTCCTGTTGTTTGATCAGACAGTCAGAAGGGGCCGATCAAAGAAATTATCCAGTCAGTGGGTGGGCCCATACGTGATCATATCCAAATCCTCTCCTGTCAATTTCACGTTGAAAGGAAATCGCCGTGTCATAAAGGCACACGCGAACAGGCTGAAACATTTTGTAAACTAAAGTTTTAATTGTTTCAGATATCAAGATGCTGTACATATTTTGGGCATTTCTATTTTTACATTATGGCAAGGCCACAGAAGAAGTATATAAGTTAAAATATTATAACAACACGCCGGGAATACATTTCGAAGAAATAGCAAAAATCAAATTCTATAACGACGAAATGAAAATAATAACGTATATAAATATTACACACTATGAAGAAAAATTCACTCAAATAACAAGATACCACAATAGTACTCTCAATGTATGTACAGATATGTCGACGCAGCACATAGCGAGTTGTTCGCGGTATGTGAATTTGATACCGCAGATGTTGGCAAAATTAAAAACTGAGAAGAATATGGTATATCAGCTGATCGGTACACATTATGAAGACGGTTATCGGTCAAAGAGAGCTCTCGCAGGTTTTGTGGGAAAGTATGCGAAATATTTATTTGGGACTATGGACGAAGACGACGCCGAATTCTACAATACAAAAATTAATGAGCTAGCAACGGAAAGTACAACAATGAAAACACTGATGGAACACCAAATTTCAATAGTCAAGTCAACCGTACACGCAGTAAATAATACTTTAGGCGACATTCAATACAACGAAGAGTTATTAAACGACAAACTGGACAGGGTGTTAACACAAATAAATGAGACAAATGGATAATTACTCTATATGTATAACTATGTTAAAGACGCCGACGTAGAGGAACACATCGCCACTTTGTCAGCAGTCATACAACAATTCCAACTTGAAATCCATGGAATCATAAACGCACTATTGAATGCTCAAAAGGGAATTCTTCACCCGTTCATCATACCTCCAGTCACACTTCTACGAGAATTGCGAAGGATCCTGCCGAAATTGCCTCAAGGACTATAACCACCAATCGAGCTGGATGTAAATAACGCCCACGAGCTATTGAAACTTTCCACAGTAAACGCATTTTATTTAGATAATAAATTAACTGTTGTAATTCTATTACCGTTACTAGAATTAGGTGCATTCGATTTGTATAAACTTACGCCGTTACCAGTTAAAACTAAGATACGATTTCATTTTCCCTTCTTCAGATTATCTAGCTATAGATGAAATCAAACAGCATTATGTAAAATTAACTAACGAATATTTAAGTTCATGTTTCAGAAAAAGTAATGGTGACTACGTCTGTCAGCAAAAACAGCCAATATTATCCTCTCACATGAGGGACGATTGTGAAGTAAAGCTGTATCAGCCGGTCAATAATTTACCTACTAATTGTGATAAGAGAATTATTCAAATGGGAAATTCATATTGGGTACAGTTAAGTAAAGCTAACACTTGGATTTTTACGGTTCCCGAAACGGAGAGCATACAAATTATATGTAAGAATATTTCTATTTCTAAGGAAAATTTTAAAATTTCAGTTAATGTTATGGGAACTAGGAGTTTGTCTTTAGCGTCTTATTGTAAAGCGTATACTAAATCAGCAACTTTAATCCCGCATAGCATTTACACATCAGAAATAATTGAGTTTATTCTACCCTTTAAACTAGATTTGGATATCGTAATTACTTCTTTGTCTAAAAATTTAAGTTATGTCTGAAAATAATCATGAGATACGCCCTTTAAAAAAATTTACGTCACATATTAACGAGCTGAACAGCGCTAGTTACAAAGCTTCGGAATTAACAGAGCTAATAAGCAACGCGTACACAAATAAACAGGGTGACAGGCTTAGTCAGCATTTTTTTACAACGGTTGGAATTTGTGTAGTATTAATTATTTTTGTAATAATTTTTTTTTTGACAAGAAAATATGCAAGGGTTCTTCAAGGACCAACGCCGATACCAAGGATATGGAGATAGACGGTCGGGACTATGCTACGTGCGACGAAACAATCCACACCAATGCAACTAAATCCCTGCCAAGTTTTGGAGGCTTAGGAACCAGTTCAACATCGGTCGCAAATCCATGAAGCCTTGCATATTTATCTAAATAATTACATTTTAGTATATTATTTTTGTATATGTTACAGATATTATGACGACCTGGAGAACTGATTTGTCTTAATCGCCTTACCTCACTTAAATCAATTTTCGTTTTTTGCATCATTGGGGACAATGACAAATTTAAGGGGGGAGGTATGTTGTGAACCGCACGCGCTGTATAGTCACGCGCTTGGATTATTGGCAAGTCATTTTCACAATGACAATTTGTTCCTCAAGCGCGTGTAAAAACGAATACTTTGCATAAATGTCGGCTATATAACGGTGTAGCGAAAATATAACAAATCAGTGATCTTGGAAAGAATTATTGATCGACGACTGTATATTTAAATCAAATAAAGTAAGGGTATATAAAATCAAATTTGTTATATCTATTTTGCACCTTTTCTACATCATCAAGCTCCCTGGCCAACGTAGATACCATAACTCACACCAGAGTATTAAGTTGTTGATTTTAGGCAACTAGGTCGCAACAGTTTCCCTTAACCCTTTATGTTACAAGTATTAAATTATCATCATTGAGTGACTGATTAAAGTGAATTAGCTCGACAAAAAAAACATATATTCAACAGTACTGCTGAAATCCCTAGGAAGTGGGTAGTATCACAGTGCACTGAATGCTGCGTACCCTCTGCAAGATATACGTGGTTGAGACCTGAGTTTTTATACATGGCGATGCCATCAATAAGTGTAGTTCAGTTCACGTAACGTATTATTTTATTTATTTTCTTTATTAATCATTTCACATTCTTATCTTGGGTTATTCTAAGGGGCCCTTAAAAAAATTTGTTTTACCCTTACTGGTAGCAGAGATCTGTTTCCTCAGAATCTCAATCACCCTTTTATAATATTATTAAAGTTTTTTTTTATTTCATCATTTCTTAATGTGACGCCCTACGTACGGCAATTAATTTGTTTGTATTGGCCGAGCAATACAGCCACACGTAGGGGTGGCGTAGCAGTGGTTAGGTTAGGTTAGGTGGCGTAGCAGTGTTCCCGGGACCGGCAAAGCGTAAGCTGGGCCCCTGAGTACAGGGGGACAAGGTGTGATTTCCGCGAGGAAACGCACCTTGTGGGCTTGCCCGTTCCCAGCCTTTACGGCCCGCTCCCTTGTCCACGATGGTTGGCAAAACCGTCGCATGGAACCGACACAAGAGAACTCAGGTAGCAAAACAGAAGATAGAATGAACCCCTTTACTAGGAGCAGTGCCCTTAAAAGGACACCTCCTAGAATGAGGACGTTATCACTCCCCGACCAAAGGGGAAGTGAACAAGAAGGGCTCCAACTTGAACAGCTCTTCAAAAGAAAAAGGACGGAGGAAACCCCAGAGACAGGGGGAATTCCTGAGGTGAAGACACCTGTCCGCCCCGTCCAGCCGACAGCAGGAGGACCGGTCAAAGGAGGACGAGCTGTACTGTGTGACACTGACGCACGGCGAATGGAGGAAGCAGTCAAAGTACTGCTGGATTTCGCAGCAGCAAACAAGAACGTCCATAAAACGGTTAAGGAGGTAGCGAAGAAGATGGACAGGATATGGAGACTGGTAACTTGGGAGGCAACCCCCTCAACGCGCAAGATGCCCCAAAAAGAGGGAAACACCCAGACCTCTCCTGCACCCGGGAACCAGAAGAAACCACATGGGGAGACAAGCGCACTCATGACGAATGCGGGCGTAACCCCATCAAAACGGATAGACATAGGCAATAGGCATAGCACCTTTACGGACGGGCACAACCCCTAGGTTACAAATGGGTACAGCATTAACAATGACGGGCACTGCCTCAACACCCACTGGCACAGCTACATGGGTGGAGGTAGTTAAAAAGAAAAATAAAAGAAGGACACAGCCCCGTCGCCTCGAGGGAAACCACCCAACAACACCGGGCGCTGGAGGAGGACCGCAGCAGCAGCGGGAAAATAAGACCGCTGACAAAGAAAGAGGAAGAAAAAAGGACGGAGCCCCTCGGCACAATCCCACCGCAGGGCTGCCCAAAAAAGTGCGCCCCGATGCCATAACTATCAAGGCCGGGCGAGGAGACCAATTGGGGGACATACTTATAAGAATTAAAGGGGACCCGAACCTGGCAACTGTTGGCCAGGCTATCACCAGAATCCTTTGTAATGCTCTTAATATGAATACCATATGGTCTCAATTAACTGAAGTTGAGATACTCGCTTATTATGAGGTTCTAGCGAAGCTATAAAAATGAAAGCCATATTAGTAGCCTCAGTCTTCACCTCAATGGTGCACTTAATCAAAAACGACGCAGTTACAGATGCATATATGGACAGTCGTATAGACCGCATTAAAGCTATTGTACCAGGGCTTAATATCGAGCAATTTGTCAATACAGGGGTTATATCGAACTTCTCCAAAATGTACCCTAAAGAAGGGTTAAGCAACGACATAATATTCAGATCTCCTGACGCTCGGAAGGAAAGAGGGGCCCACACGGCAGGAGTGTGTGGAGGCCCTCCAGGCTAACCTGAAGGACACAGCAGATGTCAGGGGACTGACGCCCATGGCTGCCATTGAGGCTAGGGAAGAAAAGGATCAAAAGATTGGAGACAATTATGTATCCTGAAAACTGGAAAACAGCGGTAAGAGCTACACTTAAATCTCCAGTTCAGCTTCATTTCAAAATAAATAAAGAGCTGCTAAGTTATTTTTCAATACAAATAATAATGAAACCATAAAGAAATGTTACAACATTTACATTAGAAATCGATATGGAGTCAAACATAAAGTAGATGCAATATTACAAAATAAAGTTAATAATAACGAACTCGTAAAAATAACATCAGAGGTAAAATCTGTTGACTTTATAAATAATAATAATCAAAGCTAAAATATTACGCCTGATATCAATCCTATTCAATTTACAAATGATTTAAAGTTTTAAAAAAAGCAATAATGTTAGTGATATTATGATCTGTCCAACTGCATTCATGCACTCTACATTTGATATAGTGCTGGAACTATTGAGTGCGCAGTTGGAAGAGCATAAGAGCTATAGATTTAACATTGAATTGTTTGTTTTATATACTCAAGCGGCTAGTGAGTGCACTAGTGTTAAATCTTTTAACACAAAAAATTACACTGTAAATGAGTCATCGGACATTGTACTCATTAAAAACAATAGTTAAGGACATAGTAATAAAAATTGAAGAATACCAGGAACGTGATAGTGGTTGGGCCCTGGTGAAAATACAGCACATAGAAATAAATGTGAATCGATACAATCCATTACGAGATATGATCGCTTCATCTTACATCAAGTTACCAGTACAAATTGAGAATAAAATGTGTAAACATAAGAAATGCTGATGATATGTGTTTTGCTTGGAGCATAACAGCAGCTTTTTTTCCTGTTGAAGAAATGACCGATCGCATTCAATCGTATCCGCATTTCAACACAGTGCTCAATCTAGAAAATCTCAAATTTCCGATGAGACTGAGACATATCGAAAACAGTATAAGTGTCAATGTTTTCGAATTGGAGCATAACAATGTGCATTTGATGTGGTCGGACCCCTATATCATTCAATAAATCGACAAAATACGCATATTGATTTGATGATCGGGAGAAATCTCATTATTGCTGGATAAAGAACATTTCTCGGTTGGTATCGACTCAATTATCCAAAAAGAAAAATATGAAATGGATTTGTGATGGTTGCTTGTTGCATTTTGGTACCGAAGTTTTGCTACAAAATCATTTGGTACTTGATTGTAACAAGATAAGAACATATTTACCAAATGATAACGACAACATCATCGAATATTCACATAATGAGAGACAGATGAAAATACCATTCGTTATTTATGCGGTTTTCGAAAGTCTGCTGAGACCAATAATCCATCAACATCGTCAACCTAACCTAACCTGACCTTCCGATGAATTCAACACGTAAAAAAAAATTCATTGGGAAAAATAGAAATGAATCTGGCTTCACAAAAGGTATTTTCAAACATTAAAATATTACACATGTCAAAATACTTTTAGAGTTTAAAACTTATCTATGTGAACATCGTCAACCATTTGAGGATCAAGAAAACATTTACGATTAATTATTACATACATCGGTCGAACAAAATATAACACTTACATTGTCTTTCAATCAGCATGTATAACCAACTCTGATGCGCAGCAAGCTCGGGCTACATTTTTACCGCCTGACCCTGTTAGCCCTGCGTTTTCGAAATCATAATCAGTGATACAAAAATCAAAAAGAAAAAGACATGATTCCTGTGACGAGAGCTATGCTGGAGCTATACACGAGCTTGTAGAATCAATAAAGCAGCCCATCACAGTAAACTCGGGAAATATGTCCGCTTCACAATCAAATCGAGTTGACAGTTTTGTTCACTTCTTCGTACTTTTCAGGATGAAGAATTGAAGTTGAAATTAATGAGTAACATTATTTCACAAACTGTTATTAATGCAAAATCGATTGATTTTCAAACAGTATTGTAACTATCACGAAAACCTCTAAAAGATATCTGGTATAAATGAGTGTCCTCTCCATTCGATGATATTCACTCAGGAATGGATTTGTGTGAAGTCTCGATGTCCGCTCGGTACTTGCACTGGATACTCTTCTTTAAACAAAGTTTGTTTTGTTTTTTGGAAAAGTCAATATATCGTTGAAACGAACCGAAAATTTATTTAATTTTTATTTTCATTTGACTCTCCTACCGACTGCGCTAAGTCTATAAGTTATGGCTTACAAGAAGATCTTCCAGAGTAAAGATAATAATCGGCACAAAGAGGATCCAGATTATATTATTGCCGCACATACTCACGAGTTTTTCAAAAGATACTCTATACACCCACAAAGTGACGAACAAGTCCTAGAGACTCTCGCAAGAGGAGCTATGGAACAGCCACCAAAGAATGTTGAATGTGATTTTTGCAAAAAGTATTATTCTGAATGCAAATGTTCCAAAGGATATGATATATTAAAAGATCAAATAAGATCTGGAACGCATAACATAGTTGATACAAATCTTGATATTAAAAAAGACGGTAATGAATCCGGTCTTGTTAAATTAAGCTCTACTGATGATAAAGTAGAAAATGGGAATATCTCAAAAGAAGCACAAAACACTTCAAAGCCACAACTATTGTTGTCTGATTCAGAACCAATGCCAATTTTAAAATTGGTAATACCAGAGTTAACAAAGGATCATCCTCTGACCTGTGATTAGACAATATCAAAATCGGATATTTTAGAATCCAATTCTGATCCTGTTGACATCTCTGACAAAGAGATGACCACTTCTAGAAACACAGAGGAGAACATCTTGGAGAGCTCAGACACTTCTTCTATAAGTTTAGTTCTTCCAAATACTCAGAAAAAATTAGGTTTCAGTGATGAAAGTATAAGCTCCTCTAGCCCCAAAAACTATTCAAAAGATTGTAGCGTTGTAAATTATAAACCATACAACACTACATTTTAATATCAAAATAAGACAATGTTAATATGCACCTGTCAATCTACGATCGATCCGACACCAATAGAGATCAATGGTTGTCTCATTACACGATCACCGAATGCAGTCGACGAGGCCCGAACAATTTGTTCGGTGGCGCGTTAATACGTGATTATACAAAAATCACTCTCTCGGTTTAAAAACGTCATCTGAGGTAGTCGACGATCGGAGCATTTATACATCTATAATGATATTGTGGAATTTCTAGGAAGAAGGATTTCTTTTTTGGACACCTGCAGGACTAATTCCCAGGTAGTTCCTTTCATTCAATTTTAAAAAGTGGACGAGTTCATGGAAGGACCCACAACCAGTTTTCAACAATACGTAATATATATCTGGCCAGTATTCTTATATTTAAAACATTTTTAAAAGTATCTATATTTGCATAACATTCTAAAATCTATTTTATTAACTATATTTACATTTTAAATATTTCTTGTTGTTCATTTAAACTATTCGGGGTGATACCAAAATTTTGTGTTTTCTATTGTTACATTTGTTAGGAGGTCTGAACTTGTCGAACAATTTTGCAAGTTCACACCTACCAAAAAAGTAGTGCGTAGTATATGGGAAGTTGCGTAATCTTTTTACATATTGATATTTTGTATTTGTTTCTCATGTTAATGAATGTCGATCGTTTAAACATATCCTTTTCTTTCTTACGAGATTTTTGAGTCGTGTAGTTTGGTGTTCAGGCTTTTATGCCTCGTTTATTGAGAACCTCTGAGTTCTCATTGTTCAAAACCTCGTACCCTTTTCTTACGGGAAGTGATTAAGCGATCGCATCATAACAAGTGGATTATCCATTTTATTTTCTATTATTCTGTGTTATTTTACAATTTCCATAATTCTTATTTTCTACAAAGGGAGAGAGAGAGAGAGATAGACACCGTACTGAGAGTAAAGCGTTGTTTGCGCGCGCATAGTAGTTGTGTTTTATGTAGGACTGCTTGCTATGTTCACTCATATCAGCGGCCATGCCGAATATTATATTGCTTTGACAGTTCATAAATTTAGAGGTTGTGTTGCGCTGTTGACGTTTTATTCTTATTTTGTTGTGAGACGAGTGTTTATTTTGTTGTTTTGGTGATCTGTCTTTCTCTGCCTCGTGTGTATTATTATTTCAATTTCATAGTTGATAAAATTATCGGATTAATATATTAAAGATAGTGTATTTCAATTGCATATTTGATAATATTATTTGATTAACATATCAAAGATAGAATATTTTGATTACTTATTATAATTATAGAGTTTTGTATTTCACGTTTGTAAACATTCTAATTTATTATGGTTTTAATTTACAAGCATTGTCTGTGTTTAAATGAAAGAGTTTATAGTTTGTTCTTTTATATTACTCTGAATTTCAAATTTTATTTGTCAATAAATTCTTTAAGTTTTGTTTTTTTAAGAAACACTTGGTATCATTCATCAACAACCTGGCCCTTTCTTTAAACCTTTTAGTTTACAGTGAGTAAATACAGTTAACATCAATAAGCAGTAAGGAGTTTCGGCTACTTCTGAGTAATGTTCTGGTGACGCGGACATCCCTAGGAAATGAGGTCTATGATAGGCATGCTGACATTGCGTACACTCTGTTTGACAGTGATTGAAACGGTGGATTAAATATTTAAAGACAGTGATTAACCCTGTCCACACGTATTATCTTTTGTTTTATTTTATTTACATTATATTATTTGGGGAACGTTTCTCCTATTTACTTTTGTTTTGGTTGGCTCAGGCAAGGGCGCCAATCCCTCTACTATCTATTATTATTATTATCCTTCCTGGTAGCAGAGATCTGTGCCATGGTTTCAATCATTATTATTATTAGTCTATAAGGCTTATCGTAATCTTTAGATATTCACTCTTTTAAAGCGCGCTACGTAGGACGGTGGAGCAATAATTGTTTATTGGGCCGAACCCACCTGGAGACGTAGTTTAAACCCACCGTGACACTGTGTCTGGGGTTTAATAACGCCGCAAGATAATGTATAATAATAAGGTATATCCTTGAGTAACACTAATGAGCATGAAGACAAAGAGGAAGAGACAACTGGAAAAGTAAGAAATGTTGATAGTTTAACAGCTATAGAAATTATAAAATTTATGGAAGATAATAAAAAGGAGTGTACAACTAATTATCCTTCTAATGCTTGGCTTTCTGCTCAAATATCGTACAATAAGCAAGAAACTTTAACTGAAATCCAAGAATTGACCAAAACAGTCAACGGTCTCAGTATAATATTATCTGACACTAAATACTATATCTATATTAGGGAATTCCTTTAAAACCCTTGAAGTTACATGTCAAGGGATACTTAATAAACAAAATGAATTGAATAATCGTTACATATCTCTTATACATGTTCTATCAAATGTATTAGAAAAACAAAATCATCAAGTAGTAAATTCATATCCTTCATCCAGCGTAGGAAATAAAAACCAACAATCAAGACTTGGAAAAATATAATATAATAAATAAAGTTTAAAAAGTTATACTAGTTAAACAACAGAATTTTTGTGAAACTAATGATTCAGAAGATTTGGAGATCAATGACGATACATTGATCAATCATTGACTAATAATAAAAAATCTTCCATTACCATAAATTTGACAGAAATTGTAGATCAAATTAAAGGAACAATACCTATCACTATTTTAGATACATTATCTTCTGGTACAATCTATGAGTTTGCTGAAAAACTAATGGGACCAGAAGATAGATTTCTGTCATGGCTAGAAAAGTACCTTCCTCAAAGTAGTACATTAAAGCCTTATTTGAAGACATTTACGATGAATTATTACATACATCTGTCGAACAAAATATAACACCTAAATTGCCTTCCAATCAGCATGGCCCTTCCTGGATCTCCGAAGAAACGCCGGCAAGACAAACACTCTACCGAAGCGACTTTCTCGATTAAAAACAAATCTAGTTTGGCTGATATAGCAAAGAAATTCACTCCAGCTACTCCAGCTCCTGAAGCTCCAACTCGTTTCTGCGTTTTCGAAATCATTATCAGTGATACAAAAATCAAAAAGAAAAAGACATGATTCCTGTGACGAGAGCTATGCTGCAGCTATACACGAGCTTGTAGAATCAATAAAGCAGCCCATCACAGTAAATTCGGGAAATATGCCAGCTTCACAATCAGATTCAGTTGACAATTTTGTTCACTTCATTGGATCACTTCTTCGTACTTTTCAGGATGAAGAATTGAAGTTGAAATTAATGAGTAACATTATTTCACAAACTGTTATTAATGCAAAATCGATTGATTTACAGAAACTAAGAATCGGATAGCTCCATGAGTTTGTACACAGATCTATTTTCAATCATCGAGAGTAGCAAGATGTATGATTCTCAGTTGGAGATTCTCATTAATTAATAATATTATTAGAGCATCAACTCTATTCTGAATAAGTGTTTATGTGATTTCTGACAGTTGTGATAGTTTAAAAGAATCAATAATAAATTGTCATGTCATAGTGAACTGCACTTATACTGGTGGATTTAAAACTATATCTAAAATACATATTTCAGGAATAAATCGTGAAAAAATATATTGATAAATTAATACATGAAAATCAATCAGTGGCCTATGTTCAAAGAGAAGAGGCTTCAAAACAAATGAAATACGAAGAGATTGAACCAAGCCAGTTACCATCATTAAATGCATTACGTGTATTAAAATATAAACATAAACAAGCTGAATATCGACATAAGGACCCATTAATAAAAAGCTAAACTTCTTGCAGCATACGCAGCGGGTGGGTGAAAAATCTATCAAGATATTCCTGAAACTAAAGTCCCACTGCTTAAAATATCTGGACATGCTTCTTGCTGAGACTACTCGGTCCATCTTTCGTGGCGCTATAATCCCGATAATGACCTATGCATCTGAGTGTTGGAGACACCGAGTATACGATTCCAAAGTCTCGGCAAAACTTATTAGCGTACATGCTATGTGCTGCCGATATATGATAGGGTGTTATTCGACAGTTTCTCGCGAGGCGGCCGCTGTCCTGACTGGAGAGATTCCGCTCGATATCTTGGTGATTGAGCGTAACATTGTAGGCAGAGCTAAAAGAGCTGACCCAAATACCGAATATCTCTTCTTCGATAGAAGATTTAGTCCTGCTGACTATAATAAATACTCTGATTTTAAGTTGGCTTTAAGGGACCAAGCTATTAGAATATGGCGAGACAGGTGGTTGTCCTCTACTAACAATAAGTAGGACTATTTTTGTCTTCTTTCTCGATGCGGCAACTTTCCACTATCACAGGCTCAGATTCTTTGGTAAGGCTGTCAAGGCTTTTACTGGGAATGGAGAATGCAATATGCATCTTCATAGAATTGGCAAGAGAGATATCGAGTTCTGTCGAGTGTCCCACTGCATTGATGGTCCTATACATATAATTCATTCCTGTCCTTTGTATGATGGTCTAAGGACCGTACTGAATGACCTTTTAGGCTTGGACGTGTCTACACGCCGCCTACATGAGATAATAAACATTGATAATAACGAAGAGGTGATGGAAGCCTTGGCTGCTTTCATGCAGCTCCCTGATAGATCCAGAACGCTGATATTACAGATGTGGATCTGTTGTGAATTATAGAGACCAGAGTCTTGTAAATATGGCTTGTTGCTTTATTATTATTATTATTGTAATGTAGTAACTCATAAGTAGGTTAAGGTACTAATTAGTTAATACGCCTCCATGTTCGTCATTTACTAAACTAGACGGGCTTAAAACAGCGATTTGGCAATTTGTACATGTTTACAGATAATTTGAACGCTGCCAAAATGGTAAAAAAAGAAGACTTTATTACCATCTGCCCAAAAATGAAACATGGACAATGACCCCAAACATCGGAGTTGTCTTTGTACAGCGTAGAAATATGAAAATGACGTTAACGTACTAGGTTGGTCATCGCAGTCGCCAGTTGTGAATCCGATTGAAAATATTTGGGCAATCATGAAGTTGAAGCTTCGAGGAAAAAATATCTGGAACGTCAAACAACTTTTCCGACAGATTCGGCTCATGTTAGCGCCACCTTGTGGCGAGTGCCAGAAGTACTTAAGCCAGTTTAGTAAAGGCAACTTAAACAAGCGGTTCTAAACTCAGGTTGTTAGTGCCGCCGCGGCGCGATAGATGTCACTGTGAGAATTATTTATTTTTACAGCATATTTTAAATTAGTTAAGCCAATTAATTAATCCTAGTCCCTTTTGGACAAGTTTAATTAATTTTCAGTTTCGAATTCACTGAACTCCAGTGAAGACTGCAGAGCTTCACTGTTTTAGACGAACCTCAAATTAGTATTGTTAAAATTCACTGATTTAGTTTCGTTTAGTTATTTTAGTATCAAAATAAAGAAAACCTTTTGTTTTAAAAGTGATTAGTTTTTTTGTTTTGTGCATGTGAAAGTTTTATGTGTATGTTAATTTGGACCATCAGCGTGTTTAGCAGCACCCCGAGCAGCTGGTCGCTGCACGTACTGGGTAACCCTCATTCCCTCTTACCCCATAACTATTCCTATCCAAGCTACGAGCCCAGAACAGCACTCTCGGTGAGTACGAAACTTAAAATTATTAACATTCATATAAAAGTTGGCATGCTCTGGTCCTTCGAGAATATAAAACATCTTAGCAACTGTTTAGCCCCATACCCCCTTCAGGAAGGGCGCTATCATTAACAACTCATATGAAGGTTTTGTCATCAGAATATGCCATAAAGTTAGTGGAAAGTATGGTTCGGAGATGCCAGTCGATTATAAATAGTGAAGACTGGACCACTTATAATAATAAAACATCCTCGAGGAAGGACTCAGCGACCTGATCGCCTTCAAACCTACCCTTTAACGGTTTCCAGGAAAAAAATTGCCGCACACGCTCTCATCAATATGAATTGAAGGTGAAGTATGAATATTTATTTTCAGTATTAATAGGGATATTTATAAATGGTATTTAATGAAATTTGTAGCTACCGAATATAACTATTGTGAATTTAAAATTCTTTCCACGTATTTAATGAAAATAAAATATATCTACTTATAATATATACATACAAATTGTCGTCGTGCCAAATGCCCAATAGAATTTAAAAATGTGTCAACGAATGATTATATTCAGGTAAATTTTGTGCTCGATGAGAGTAATATAAATCATAAAAAAATGATATATAAGCAAATCAGGTCTTTTGACAGAATTGCAACCAAATGAGAACTTTTGTACAAAAAGCCATATGTTTTTAGAAAGAAAAAAATCATGCAGTCTGACAAAAATTTATTTGAAATAAATACTGCACTTGGTTTATCTACCGACGCAGACATTAAACAAATGATTATATTCAGGTAAATTTTGTGCTCGATAGGAGTAATATAAATCATAAAGAAATGATATATAAGCAAATCAGGTCTTTTGACAGAATTGCAATCAAATGAGAACTTTTGTACAAAAAGCCATATGTTTTTAGAAAGAAAAAAAATCATGCAGTCTGACAAAAATTTATTTGAAATAAATACTGCACTTGGTTTATCTACCGACGCAGTCATTAAACAAATGATTATATTCAGGTAAATTTTGTGCTCGATGGGAGTAATATAAATCATAAAGAAATGATATATAAGCAAATCAGGTCTTTTGACAGAATTGCAATCAAATGAGAACTTTTGTACAAAAAGCCATATGTTTTTAGAAAGAAAAAAAATCATGCAGTCTGACAAAAATTTATTTGAAATAAATACTGCACTTGGTTTATCTACCGACGCAGACATTAAACAAATGATTATATTCAGGTAAATTTTGTGCTCGATAGGAGTAATATAAATCATAAAGAAATTATTAATAAGCAAATCAGGTCTTTTGACAGAATTGCAACCAAATGAGAACTTTAAGTTTAATTGGTTCACGTCTAGAATTGAGAATATGTTTAGAAATAAAAAATTCATTAAAACTAAGCTTTGAAGACCAACGGAACATCAAAATTAAACAACTTAGAACTAACACCCATAGAACGACAAGTTTATTTAAAAAATTATGAAAATCTTGCACTCAAGACCTTTATTAGAGGTTTATCAGGACAAATACAAAATAATATTCGTTTAAGAAGTCCCGATAGTTTAGAAAAGGCAATGTCACTAGTAATAGAAGAAGAAAATTTCCTCTATAGCCAGAATAGAAGTAATTATTTAAATAATCAGAATTTATTTAAACCTATCAATCGTATTCAACCAGCAGCTAACAAAATTTCTCCACAATTGTATCAAAAACCACAATACACTTTTTTCCAACCTAATTACCAACCACAAAGACCACAATACACCTTTAATCAACCCAATTATCAACCACAAAGACCAACATTCTTTAATCAAACTCCTAGACCCCAAATATTTAATCGACAACCATTTTTCAACCAAATTAGAAGAAATGAACAACGTTTCATGAATCCTCAACAAATAAAGACTTTCTATAAGCCTCAATCAAATCAAACTAAACATATTAATTCTCCCCAACGGAATACATATAACACGCAAAATCCATATACACCCGTACCTATGGATACCTCATCCGGAAATACCAGACAACTTTCAAATAAATTATATTTACAAGAAGTAAATTATAACCCCGAAAACCTAGAAACTCTTAACAATGAGAATTACGAAGACCCATTCTATAACACTAATGATTATAATTTCTCAATTGAAAAAGAAACAGAACCCTATTCCGACCCTGATCTAAATGACGAAGATAATTAATTTATATAAAAACGATTATACAGATGAGGACTCTAACGAAAATTTTCCTCAGGACAAACCAACAGAACCCCCACCATAATCAATTTTAATTTCACAAAAATAAATCTCCCCCATATTTACATACCACAACTTAATGCAATTTTTTTAATTGATACCGGAAGTTCTAGAAGTATGATAGATCCAGAATTAGCATACCAATTTTACAAAAATCATATTGATAATGAAGAATTTAGTATCTAAACAGCACATGGTATAAGCTATCACAATGAAGTTATAACCATCCCTGTATTTAACATATTCAGAATCCCAGAAATACATAAATTCTATTTGTTTAAATTTAGCAACAAATATGATGGTTTAATAGGTATAGATCTCTTAAGACAATTAAAAATGTCCGTAGATTTAAACAAAAAAGTTATTAGTATCCCCAACTACTCAGATTCCCATAATATACGAATCAGAAGAATTAACAGAGTTAAGAAACCATTTAAAAGAAAATAATTATGTAATTACGATTCCTCCACGAACAGAACAAGTAGTTAAATTACCCGTAAATATAAAAGAAGGCACAGTAGTTTTAAATTACATAAATTTAGGAAATCATATAGAAATTCCCCAATCTTTAGTAAGCATAAAAAATCATTCAACATTAACTACCATAATAAATTCAGGATTAAACATAGCTGAGGTAATTATTACTCAACCTATCGATGTAGAACCCCTAAATATAAATGAAATTTTTATTGAAAATCCACATGGACAAAATTTCAACAAATCTGAAGACAATATTCAGAAATCTAACTTGAAAAACTTGCGTTTAGACCATTGTAATATCGAAGAGAAAAATGCAATTCGAAAAATATGTTATGGGTATAGAGACATACTATACAATGAAAATTTCCCATTAACTTTTACTAACAAAATAAGACATAAAATTAAATTAACAGACGACACTCCTGTTTTAAAACATATAGATACCCTGAAGTACATAGACAAGAGGTTAGAAACCAAATAAAAAATTTATTAAAACAAAATATCATTCAACATTCCACATCTCCATGGTCAAGTCCCATATGGATTGTCCCAAAAAAATTAGATGCCTCAAACAAACAGAAATGGCGAATGGTTATCGACTATCGAAAATTAAACGACAAGACAGTAGACGATAAATACCCCTTGCCAAACATTAACGACATATTAGACAAGTTAGGAAAAAGTCAATATTTCACCACATTAGATCTAGCAAACGGTTTCCACCAAATCGAGATGGATCCCGACGATATCCAAAAGACAGCTTTCTCTACGGAAAACGGTCATTACGAATTTAAAAGAATGCCCTTCGGTTTAAAAAATAGCCCTTCTACGTTTCAAAGAGTTATGGATAATATTTTACGAGGACTCCAGAACTAAACATGCTTAGTGTACCTGGATGACATAATAATATTCAGCACGTCTTTACAAGAACATATAGACAGGTTAAAATCCGTATTCGAAAGATTAAGACAGTAAAAGACTGAAAAAATTAAAAGCGCTGGTTTTATGCAACTATAACAAAATTTTTTATTGACCTATCACCCAGGAAAATCTAAAAGGAAAATTAATATTTAGATATATACTTATAACAATTATATCTAATATTATTTATAATAACCTAGTACTTGGATTGCGTCATTTGTTGGAGAACATAGATTTGGAAATCAAGCGAAGGATGTTCACCATCGCACTTTGTTCGTATAGTCAGGAGGTTTTTAGATGAAAGGTACACTGGTAAACGTCGCAGAGTGAAAGGCGGTGGAGATGCAAAAGAAACGGAGAAGAAACCAATGGCGGTTATTCTATATAACATGGGAATGGGAGGGGTTGATCGTCAAAATCAACTTCTTGCAAGCTTCCCAGTGATGCGGCGCTACATAAAGGGCTACAAAAAATGTTCTATTATGTGATGGACATGTGCATGTTCAATTCACGGTGCGTCTTCAGAAAGCTTTGTAACAAAAAGTTGCACTACGTCGAATTCCGGCTGAATCTAGTGGACCAGATTTTGAAGAGCGTTACACTGCCAGACTACAAGACGAGAGGCCGCCCATCAGTTGCACCGTCACCATTGCGTCTCCAGGCAAAGAGTTGGGGACACTTCCCGAAATATATTCCTCCAACAACCAAAAAATCCGAACCTACTGAACGATGTGCAGTATGCGCAAAGCGGGGGAAAAGAAACGAGAAAATCACCTTTGTCAATTTCCTGTTAATATTTCCTGACTTGGAAATAACTTCTGAAATGAGGTTTGGAGCCGCTGTTTTTTATTTACTTTTACATTTACGCATGCGCGGCATATGTCAAATATTGCGATATCTATCAACACAACCTTTATTTAAAGTACAACTAAATATTACTCAATGTAATTAATGTTTTTCATTACGTAGTTTTCTTGCTTATAATATATTGAAAATTCATCATAAATATCAATATATCAATTATCAGGGTAAGGTAACTCCATATGGAAGGGATGAAGAATTTCACTGACGCTTAATTATTGTTAATTTTAATAATAACAATAATGGTGTTTCATTGCTGTGTACCGTTGTGTAAGAATAATAACAAAAATATAATAATGCATGGTTTTCCATATTTAGATGAAGAAAAGTATAATATATGGATAAATAGAATAAATAATAAAAAATTAAAGCAGATGAATCCCCAGAAAGTATATAGAAATTGAAGAGTTTATAATGCTCATTTTGATATATCGACTAAAATTGAGGTGATTTGTAGAAATAAAACAATACTTAAAGTAGGAAGTTTACCTACTTTGAAATTACCAGATATGATCTTTTATATTCAAGATATGTACCTACATTATATTTAATCTATAATTAAAGTAACCAGATTTTCTATAGGTAAAATCAGTACAATTTTTCAAAACTTAATTTGGTTAATACGGATAACATGGTTGTCCGCTGGATGATAAAATATTTTCTTTATCTTTAATGAAATTATGTCCAAAGTCTTACAGACATATGAGATCCATATTTAGCCTACCTTCTAGAAGAACTTTATCAAATTTATTGAGACAAGTACCTTTTAAATGTGGTATAAATGCCAATATTTTAAATACTCTTAGGGAAAATATTAAAAAAATGAATAAATTGGATAAATATTGTACGATAATGTTTGACGAGATGGCTTTGGAAGCTGGTTTAGACCACGACACAAACGATGGTTTTCATCGCACGTGGGATACATCGTAACTGGAAACAGCCTTTGTGTTATTTCTTTTGTAATAGTGGTATGAAACACATTAATTTAGCAAAAAACATCAAAGAAATTGTAACAGCTGTTCATGATATTGGGTCAAAAGTAGTAGCAACAGTATGTGATCAAGCTACAACTAATTTAGCATTTTATAAAAAATTGTTAAAAGAAACTGAAGAGCATTGCATTGCCCAAAAAATAGAAAATCGTTACATTGGATTTCTCGTTAACGGTGTTGATATAGTGCCATTGTTTGACCCAACGCATCTATTAAAAGGTTTAAGAAATAATATATATATATAGATATATGATGCGAAATTTATCTATACAGAAGGTAGCCAACAAGTAGCATATGATCATTATTTTTATCCAATGTTAAGTAGGTATATATTATAGTGTTGTTTTTATTATATGTACATATATTAGTTAATATGATAATTTAAAATAATGTTTTTTACAGATGACGATATAATTATGTGTCCTAGTTTGCCCGACAACACGACATTAAATCAGGAAAACGTTGATCCCAATATACGTATGTAAATCATATATTATGAAACTTATAAAATTATGGTTTAACTAATACTTTATGAACATAATTAATCCTAATAAATGATCATATTGCAGTTCAGTTTCATGAGCCTACTCAAGAAAAAAATATAAAAAGAAGAAAATTAACTGATTTAGAAGTGGAAATCCTTATTTTGGAAGTAAGGAAAAGAGATCCATTATGGAATCGAGCAGAGGGCAAAAGAGATTTCGCAACGGCTTTGGAATGAAGTCTCTGTGGAATTGAATGGTGAGGAGTAACATATAATTATCTTTATCTTGTTTTTTATAGGTGATTTCAGCATTATCTTGAATTGTATTTGATCTTTATAGGCAAAATAACTGGAACAGAATCTCAAAAAAAAATTAAATTCTACGAGACACACACAGAAAAATTATACAGGCAGAACAGCATGCTAGCGGTTCTGCAAGAACTGAATTGAAAGAAAAATGGAAGCATTATGATACGATGGAGTTCTTAAGAGATTCCTGTCTGACACGGCGGTAAGACTTGCTTCTTTCAAATATTAAAAATGTATTGATTTCATGAATAATTATTATTATTTTGTTTTTAGAACTGAAACTTTATGCCAAGAATCAGATGAAGAGGAGAGCGCTTCTTTGAATTTCTCAAACAATGACGCAGATCAGTCAGGTTACACCTTTTCAACTACCTTTATCTCAGCATTTACATCCATTCAAATATAGTCCGTCATTCACAGTCATTTTCTAAATAAATAATTTATTTAATAATAACTGTTTCAGGTAATACACAGAAAAAAACCCGCCAGAAATCACAAAGTGACGAATCGATTTTTGCAATCAATGCGCCGATAATCTTACCTGCTCCTCCAATTCCAGATGAGGTTGATTCGATGCTGCATACAACAGGACTGCAACTGCGTCGAATGCCGTACGCAAGAAGGATGCAGACATTAATGGACATCTTGCAGTTGGTTCATTCACGCATGCAAGAAAATACAGATAAAACAGAATAAAATCTGTATACATATCTGTACCTATATATATTTTATTTAATAAAATACTTATAGGTACTTTGTATTATTTATTAAGAAATCCACTTTTTATCAGTCAAATTAACAATTTACTATTATTCATAAATTATTCATTCACGATTGTACTGCCACGCAACAGCTCCTTCTCCAGTAAAAAAATCGCAAAATTCTTCTCTTATATCTACAACAGATCGACTACTGTTATTGTTACTACGAACACTCACATCTCGTAGTGCAGAATTATCTATTTCCTGTTTCCAGTGTCCAGGAATGAAACTGTTTGGCCCGTATTGATCAACCATGTTTGGTGCAATGTAGTCGTTAGTATTATCACTTTTCCTAAGCCAATAATGGAGACATATGATGGCTTGGATCATGCTAATTGGGTTGTCAACATTAGCTTCAATAGGTTTTTTCAAAATTCTCCACTGACTCACTAATATTCCAAAAGAATTTTCTATTGTTCTTCGAGCACGGCTGACAAGGGGCGGCTCGCAGAGGACCATAGGGTTACGGGTAGATATTCCGCGTGGTTATAGTTGAGACAGGTACTAATTAATCCCCGCTAGGCGTAGGTGCCATTACGCCCCTGTTTTCGAAAAATCGCGTGTAGAAATTTAAAAAAAATTATCACTATATAACTCATAAACTGCGTGATTCAACAACGTTCGTGTGGGTAAGCGGTGAACGCTCCGGATTCTCACGCAAAACAATAGTTAACGAACAGTTTGGGTTTCGATCCAAACACAACACGACGCAACAAATAACACGTATCGTTACAGACATTACGCAACAATTTAGCAGACAAAACGTAACCGCAATGGTGCTACTGGACATTGAAAAAGCCTTTGATACGGTATGGATACAGGGGCTAATCTACAAACTAATAACCAATAAAATACCTAATTACATTGTAAAGCTCTTGTATTCGTACCTGTGCGGAAGGCAATTTACAGTCAAAGTAAACAACACCCATTCTACCATAAAAGACGTGCACGTGGAGATACCTCAGGGCTCAGTTCTCGGATCGAAACTATTTTTACATTACATTAACAACTTACCACAAATTAAACAAACAAAAACAGCATTGTTCGCGGATGATACGGCAATATACGCCCACTCATTCAGCGCAATTGTTGCCATTAAACAATTACAAATACACACTGACTTACTTACTAAATATTTCAAAGATTGGAAAATTAAAATAAATACTGACAAAACCAAACATATAATATTTACCAAAAAAATACACAAATACTAAAATATTCAAAAAAACTGACAATAAACGACAATGAAATTACACCGACACATGAGATACCTAGGTGTCACACTAGATTACAGACTAAACTATAAAGAACACGTAAAAACTATATAAAACGCCTACGCCACTACAAAAGCTCTGTACCCAATGCTCATTAATAAAGGTACACAGCAGAAAAACAAAAAATTAATGTATACCTCAATAATACGACCGACAATCACATACGCAACTCCAGTGTGGTGTAATGCAACAAAAAAAACAATTAAACCGCTAAAAGTTTTCCAAAATAAAATTCTAAGACTCATTACAAACAAAGACCGCTACACGAGAGTTACAGAACTACACGAACTGACTGATATCGAAACAATACATGATTACATAACTAGACTATCACAAAAATTCTATACAACACAATTAGACAACAATACATACATTGACAAAAGAAATAACAAAAATCAGAGACCACAACGCACCGCATATACTGAAACACAAATTACCTTACCAGACGTTACCAATATTTACTCAACAATAATGGACATATAAAGTAAAACATCATAGGTGAAAACACGCGTCGTCACCTATGATACCAAAAAACACACACAATTACCCACACCAGGTTTTCCACCGTTTACTTTTCATGGAGATACAACAACACAAAATTAGAAAACTCTTAAGAAGTGAATACACCAATCTACCTTATTACACAGAAATTCCATGACTTTCCAGTCATAAAGTTTTAAAGCGATTCGTTGAATTGCTGGACGAAATTATCATTTTTTTAGTATCGAAAAATTATGAATGTGGAATATTAAAAGATGATCAATGGATAAAAGACCTGGCTTTTTCAGTTGACATTACTAATCAACTTAGTCAACTTAATATTAAACTACAAGGTAAACAGCAAGTTGTTACTTTGTTATTTGACAATATTGACGTTTTTAAACAGAAATTAATATTTTGGCAAAAACAAATTCAAAAAGAAAATGTATCCCATTTTGAACGTTGCCAGTCATTATTACAAAAATCACCAGAATTGAAATTTTCAGAATATGCCAAACAAATTAAATTATTAGAAAAAAGATTTTTGGATTTCAAGAAATGCGAAAATCAGCTTCACCCATTTACTTCTCCTCTATCAATTGATGTTGAAACTATTGATGATAATTGACAACTGGAATTAATCGAAATTCAGCGTGATTCCATATTGAAACAAAAATATATGGAAGTTGGAATACCAAATTTCTATAATTATTATTTATCAGTGGACCGATATCCCAATGTGTTATGTGTAATTAGGCGTATTTTAGCTATGTTTGGTAACACAACATCAACTTTGAAAAATAATAAATCGGCGGAAAGATCGAGATTAACAAACCACACGTGCAATCCATTTTAAAATTTGTAAGATTTGGTTCATAATTGCCAAGTTTCTTCAAAAAAATGATATGATATATTTATGCAGTTGTATTTAACTAATGTTAGTTTGAAAAGACAGTTTAATACTTATACATTATTTTGTATGTAATTACCATGTTAATAAAGTAAGAACCAAAGCATATAATGTAACGATGATTATAAACAATAATGTGAAATGTCAAATTATTAGCTGTCAGTGCCACGACTGTGCTGCTTCAGCTGGCGGATGCAAGCATGCTGTTGCGTTTTTTATGTGGGTCCATCGTCGCAGTGAGGAACCTGCATGTGTGCTATTGGAAAACGTCTACTTTGTCCAGAGTAGGGACTACTCTGAAGTACATCACTGTGCAGCAAATGTCTAAAAAAAATAAGTACCGCACAAACCAAGTACATCAGCACTTTATGTTGAATTTATTTCAGAAACCAAAAAAAGAAAAATTCACAACTGTGAATGGCTAAAAGATCAGCATGATTTTAAACATAATGATGTGATGCAGTATTCATTGCACTGTTTTATAATGGACAAATCCCCAGAAATTAAAGCAGATGTAATAAGTACCATCGAAGAAGCAACAAGGAGGCAGAACAAGAGCAGCTTGTGGTATGAGATGCGATATGGCCGTATCACAGCTTCAAAGGCACATGAAGTAAGTGTTTGTCATACACCAGATGGTTCGTTGGTGGCTACTATAATGGGTGCAAAAATATTTGATGCAGCTGCAATGAAAAGAGGTCGAAATTTGGAATTATCCGTCCGAAAAACAGTTGGTAAGAAATTGAAAACAAAAATCACTTCATGTGGGCTTTATTAATGAAAGATGCCGTTATTGAAATAAAATGCCCTACCAAGGCAAAAGCCAAGAACCATTATTCAAAAAATGGTGTTATCACAGAGGAATATAAGGTACAGGTGCAACTGCAAATGTGTGCAACTGGTGTAAAAAAGTGCTATTTTTGTGTTGCTGATTGCAACTTTGAAGAAACAAAGAATGTAGACATTATTTTAGTGACATATGATAGTGATTATGTTAATAACTTAATCAAAAAGTTAGCTATTTTCTGGAAAACAAATATATATCCGATTTTGTATTGTAACACCAGTCTGTGATAATCTAATCTAATCTAATCTAATAAATACATAAAACAAAGTCGTGTTAGTTACACCATCTATATCTCAAGAACGGCTGGACCGATTTTAATGATCTCTGATTTGTTGGATTCGTCTCCGCCCCGATTAACATATAGACTATTAAATTATTTAACTGTCATTTGTATAAAAAAAATATAGTAGTCATGCAATAAATAATTCTATAATTTACGTTTTGAATACTTTATTAATTTAGGTTACTATGATTTTAACCCGGGTAACATCGCACCGGGCCAATGCAGCTAGTGATTGAATAAAAAACCATTCTGTATTTATTGTTTTATTATTTTAGATTTTATATTATTTAGATACATTATTTAATAAGAGTCCTGCAAATTTACTAGAGCACATGCAATAATAATGACATGATCAAGTACACGAAATATGTTAGTATTTATTACTGAATGTTGCTTTACCATATGGAATTCTCTTAATCACCTTATTACCCTTTCAATATGAATTCGCAAGCTAGCGATTATTTTAGTTTGACGAACTTCAGTTTTTGATAATTTTGCACCAGCATTTACACTGGGTGGTCTTAATAGTTTCAAGCCCTTTTCTTGAAGTATCTGTTGAAGCCTCTGTCAGCCAAGATGCAAGTTCCCTGTTGTAATCCATTTAGAAAGTTAGTTTTCTACTATAGTAACATCACTTGTTCTACCCCCGAACCCTTAAGAAATGTAATTAACGAAACCATTAGGCGTTCAAGATATTAAATACTTCACAGTATTTCCCTTTTTGTATTCCGACCATGTCAGTGCCTGATGAAGAGCCTTTGATGGTTTTTGTATATCGATTTCTAGACAATCGATGATGCAGCTGACATTTATGACGTTGGATCATTATTGTTCGAGTGATCAATCTCCTCGCCACGAGAATTGTCCAATAGGCGCCGAAAGCTGGTGTGAATGGCGCAAAGCTGAAGCCACGAATTCTCTTGCGTCTTTTAAGCATCCTGCTCGATTGATTGATGAAAATGTGGAGAAACATATTCGTCCAATCTACGAAGAACTCTCAAACGACGAACTTTAAACGCGATGCTTAGACGGGCACACGCAAAATGCAAACGAATCTTTCAACTCCATTGTTTGGCGCATGAGCCCGAAACATCCCAATTCTGGCAAAATCGTTGAAATTGCAGCGTACATGGCTGCAGGAATGTTCAACGAAGGATATTCTGCAGTTTTAACGTCTTCGCAACTACGGTTTGAAAGGATGCGTCGCCACCCAAAAACCATTACTACGCAAGCAAAACAAAGTTAAAAGATTGAAATGGGCAAAAAAACATAAAGATTGGACAATTGAACAATGGTCCAAGGTCTTGTTCATTGACGAATCAAAGTTCGACATTTTCGGAGGGCATCGTCGACAATATGTTCGTCGTTTAGTCGGTGAACGCATGATAAACCAATGCGTGATTCCAACAGTTAAACATGGTGGAGGGTCAGTCATGGTCTGGGGATGCTTTGCTGGAGACAAAGTTGGTGATCTTGTTCGAATTGAGGGCATCATGGATAAAAAAATATACCACAACATTCTCCAACAACATGCTTTTCCGTGCGGGAAAAGAATTATGGGCCCCGGATTTGTTTTTCAACAGGATAACGATCCTAAACACACTTCTAAATTTTGCCAAAATTATATCGCAGCCAAAGAAAAACAAAAAGAACTGAAATATATGGAATGGTCTCCTCAGTCGCCTGATTTAAATCCGATCAATTGTTGTGGGACGAGTTAGATAGAAATGTGAGGAAAATGCAACCAACCAATCAAAAACAGCTTTGGACATTCATACAAACTTGTTGGAATCAAATCTCAACTGAATCATTGCAGAAACTGATTGGAAGGATGCAGAGAGTATGTGCTGCTGTTATAAAAGCGAAAGGAGGATACTTTGAAGAATCAAAAATTTAAAAAAAAAATCTTCAAGATCTTTGTAAATGTCATCCTATTTTGTTGAAATAATGATTATTTTATTGTAAACAATACAAATAAATAATAATGATTGGAAAAATCTATGTTTTTTTTGCATATTATGAAAATTATTAAGTGAACCCAAACTTTTGACCGGTAGTGTATACGAGTTGAATTGAGAACCTCCTCCTTTTTTTGAAGTCGGTTAAAAATTAATAATGTTTGTAACAAAATTTTTGCAAATGGAATAATATTTGTATACTTACAGGTTCATTATTAATTTATTATGAAATTCTGCTACAGAATCAAACCTACTTTTTTTAGGTATAATTTGATCCTTTATTAATGCTATAAACTTCGTATCTTTGTTTGTCAATTTTGGTTTAAAAATTCCCTCTCTTGTTTTATAAAGTTCTTACTAAAAATTAATTATAATCAAATATATTGATGTATATTTATTATAAATGTATTGAATTAATTTAAAATAATTTTACATACTTTCGTTGATCCATTAAATACTGATGTAATTTTCACCCAACAATATTAATTTTTAGATTTGATAATTATTTCATCAGTCTTTATTAAAATACTCTTATTTTGGGAACAATACTTCTCTCCTCATTTTTTAAAAATAACTTAAATTAATTTCAAATGAAATTCACAAAACGTCATGTAGAAAAAAGTCAACTGTCAAATATACGAATTACAATCTACGCTATATTAGCTTCTATCGCATTTTTCGCATGTCATCACGTATACGTTGCACTCATTTTAATAGACTTTATACTCATCTTCGTTGTAAACTACTAGCAACCTGTATTTACATTGAAATCTTGTCGATCTAGTGAGTTATAATATAATTATGTGGTAATTAGTTAATCGGTCTCATATTTTCGTTTGTACAACGCGTGACAACGCGTTTACCAGGATTAGTTAATCAAGCAATTAACTAATGCTCCGTTATTTTTTTCTTTATGCAATCCACCATAAAAGTATTAAATATATATAATATATTAAAACAAATTTGAATACAATTTAGATTCTTTTGGTAATCGTTCTCCCCATTAATACGCCAGGCATAACGGGCAATACCTTATTGTATAGGCATCTTCACCTTTATCTCCGCAGATCGGACACCGGTACTGCCGTAAAATTGGGCAGCTCATGCGCCTATTGGAATCTTTATTTATGTTTATCCGGCCTTCGATCTACCGAGTCTCCGCGTTATGCGAGGCAACGGACTTATTTATTTCTTCCGTGTTATCCAAGTTTATCCGATATTGATAAAACGATTCTGAGATATTGCAGCTAAAAAACGAATGAGCCGGTTGAAACAGTACTCCTATTACGGACTTTCTTAAGCCGCATTAGTGACATGTTACACGTTATGCAGTAACAATGCTTTGTACCCCAAAGATTAATCTACGTTATATGTATGTACTTTTGTTATTAAATTTCATTCTACCATTTCAAATACATAAACGTTTTCAATGCTAGATTATCGTAATTTTTTAAACTGACTTCTTTTTCTATTGCCGTTAGTTCTAAATGATTTAATTTGGATAATATCAAGCTTCTGGCGTCTTGGCACCTCATACCGAAATTATAGGGTGTTTCGCCTTTAGTGAAATGTAATGCAATCAGATCTTGAACCAAACAATCGATATTTTGTTGGTCTCCAAAACTCAATTTCAATAAGTCTTTAATCTGTGTCCACGTTTTAAGTTCTAAACGTGATACAATCAAACTCAGTGCGCGTCCTAATAATTTACCAGTTTTTGCTCTCAGTATAAAATTTTTTATAGCTTGGTTTTCGTAGTTAAACGTATCAATTAAACTTTCGCAACTATCTATAAATATGTTTAATGTATGGGGGTTTCCATCGTATTGTGGAATAGTATCTACATATAATTTTAATAATTGGTAGTTTAAAGTGGGTGGGTTTGCGTTTGTCATCTCTACTAATGTTATTGTATTTATTTTATTAATTATTTCGTTTATTTCTTTGTCTATGTCTGTAGTTGACATTCAATATTTTAATATATTTTTATTTTGACTTCGAGGTTTTAGGTCATTATATGTCAATAAAACAGTTATATGTGATATAACATTATTTTTTATTATAGACGTTTCGTCATGTTTCAGACTTCATCAGTATTTTTTGATAACAATGATACTTTTACATATTTCTATTTAACAATAGGATTATTTTACATTTCACATGGAGTTCATTTTGTTAATCAATATATTGTAAATTAATAATAGAATTAACAAAATGAACTCCATGTGAAATGTTGTATACTTATACCCAAAAATTGTAGTGTATAATAACCAAACCAAAGCAAGTGTGATTAAATTTACAAAAGTTAAGTTTTTTTACTAAAGACCACTAAGTGCTCTGTGTAAAGTGACTAAAAACAACTAGAGACGTCATTAGAGGGAATGTCGATAATTTGAGAAATTCATATCTCAACGAATCATCAACCTGAAGAAATATCACAAGATACACAGGAAGAATCATCGTCAAATCAAATTGTTTATCCACCTCCGTGGATTTTGTCCCAACGTTAGATACTAATGAGATGAGAATATTTAGGATTGGATTAAAAAACTAACGGAAATTCGTGTTACATGAAGTGTATTGCAAGCACTATTTCATATACCGATTTTCGCAAATGCGATAACAACAAATGAAGATAAAACCACAATGTCAGTTATATCGCCCATACAGGAAACAGCATAAAAATAACGATTCACCAACGGTCAATTCCTTGTTTACCAAAGATAGGTACGACAAAGAATCCTTTGTCCATCTTATCAGAAAAGGACACAACCCACATGACCGGACGCACGAGGCGCAAATAAAAACTGGTTTTAGCATATTAACCATATATCAGAGTGGCAAAATTCAAGGATACCAAATCACAGGTCAGTCAAATATTTACATTATTATACAAGCACAATATTGTGTGATATTAAACTAATCTACTTCTATTTAATATTCTAATATTGTAACCTAATTTTTTGTATAATACATAATTGTATATATTAATAATGGCAATTGAATTAATTACCATAAACGAAGTGTCATCACCACATCAAGTAGTAGAAATGCCCGGAGGTGGATCATGCATGTTTTACTCATTTGATCCATGGAAATATTCTTCAAGCTTACGAAATCCGATCGTCTATTGTATCCCATGTAAATAATAACTGGGAACGGTTCAAATTATATACAGATGATGGAATTGGTAATAATTATGTTACGAAAGAGCATTACAGTGATGACATGCTTACAACCACTACATATGGAACATCGAGTAAGTTAATTGCAAGTACCGAAATTTTTGCTTACCGATTCGATGTTTATCGGGATCGTCACTTGTACTACAATTTTGGAGAAGATAACAATCCAGTAAAGAAACTTCGGTTCAGTGGTTCTTTAAACAGCGGGCATTTTGATGTTTATTAACCATTTCATCCTTTTATGCAAGAAAATTCTAATTCTTTTTTGCAGGAAGATCCTAAATTGATGATGATGCCGATAGTTTATTTAAATAAAATTACCATCGATGTTGAAGAAAAAACAAATGAAAAAATCCCGAAAAGAATTTTACCTACTAAACGTCGTGTAATATTTTCACAAACATCTAGAAAAAAACAACTAAAGGATGCTCAAGCAAAATATGCTAATAAACATCCAGAGGTTAAGAGAGATGCAGTTGATAAATACACAAAAAATAATCCACAAGTTCACAGAGATGCAGTTGCTCGATATGACCCATCTCACGAATAAAGAACAGAACGCAGAAAACGTTCTTGGACCCAAAAAGCAAATTCTGGATTTGATTATAATGCAGACGTTACTTTTGAGTTAGACAAAACTGTCCAATTAGGATCTATGAGTGTTGTCTGTAAGTGGTGTAAAGCTCTTAAGTGGAAAGATGAAGCTCCTGGGATGTGTTGCTGCAACGGTAAAATTGATCTTCCATCTTTTCAGGAGCTTCCAGAACCATTAAACAGTCTTGTATTTGGAGAACTGCCAGAATCTGAACATTTCCTTAATTTAATTAGAAAATACAACAGTTCGTTTCAAATGACATCCTTTGGAGCAAAACAAATTATAGAAGGAAATTACATGCCTACCTTTTAAGTGCAAGGACAAGTATATCACTTGGTGGGAAGTTTGCTGCCGGCATTGCATGAAGAACCTAAGTTTCTACAGATTTACTTTGTCTGTGATGATGACAGAGAAACGAGTATTAGATGCGCAAATTTTAACGACGTCAGGTCCGTACTAATTTGTTTAAAGGATGATAAACAATTTCAGATGATAATTCACTCTGATAGGAAACCTCCAGGTGCTCATAGAGGTCGTTTCAATGAACCCACTGCAAATGAAGTGGTGATTTTGATAGTGGGTCAAACATTTGAAAAAATAGATATTGTATTGCATAGCAGAGATAATAGACTTTAAAAAATCAATGAAATTCATAGGTCTTATGATGCGCTTCAATACCCACTTAAGTTTCGTCGAGGTGAAGATGGATATTCAATATCAGTGTCAACCGCTTCCTAAAAATGTCTCTGCAGCAAACTTCAATTCATTTCGCACAATGGTCAGAGAAGGACAGCGTTATCATCTATTCTGGAATCGAAGATTATTCAATCAGTTTCTAGTTGATATGTATGCAACAATCGAAACAGAAAGGTTAAATTTCATAAGATATAATCAAATGAAGTTAAGGGCTGAAAATTACATCCACCTCCAAGATGCAGTTAAAAAAACTGATGTAAACGTAACAGAATTGGGTCAAGTAGTAATTCTACCATTGTCCTTCACTGGTGGTCCGCGTTATATGCACGAGCGAACACAAGACGCCATGACCTATGTACGTCACTACGGTAGGCCAGATTTGTTTATAACATTCACTTATAATCCTAATATCTGTAATCCTGATATTGTATGTCGTGTTTTTCACCTTAAAATGAAAACATTCATCAATATATTAACGAAAGGTCAACTGTTTGGGAGTACAAGGTGCTATATGTACTCAGTTGAATGGCAAAAAAGAGGTCTCCCACACGTACATATTTTACTATGGTTGTATGACAGAATCACTTCAAACAAGATTGACGATGTTATCAGCGCTGAAATTCCTAGCCCCGATGAAGATCCTATTCTACACGACATAATAAAAAATAACATGATTCACGGACCGTGCGGTAATATTAACCTTCATTCACTGTGTATGTCTAAAGAAAAAAATGTTCTAAAAGATTCCCGAAACCGCTAATCAGTGAAACTTAGACAGGCGACGATGGCTACCCCAAGTATCGACGAAGGTCTATTTGGCGAATGTTTTTCAATTCATGAGAGGTTTCATCTATAATACATCTATCAGTTCACTTAGAAAATGGACAGCGCATATATTTTACCTCAAACAATTTAATAGAAAAGGTAAATAACCCTCCGAAAACTACACTTACAGCATTTTTTGAATTGTGCAAGGTAGATGATTTTGCCAGAACTCTTTTGTATCATGAAGTTCCATCCTATTATGTCTAGAATAAGAATAAATTTAACCGAAGAAAACAAGGAAAAAATGATGAAGGTTATGTTGGCATCAAAAAAGATCATACTCTTGGCAGAGTTTACACGGTGCACCCAAACAATTCTGAATGTTACCATCTTCGTTTATTGTTGCATGAAGTACGTGGACCGACATCTTTCCTAAGTCTCAAAACCGTCAATGGTGTTGTCCATTCTACTTTTCAGTTAGCCTGTAAAGCACTTATAAGTACTATAACTGAGTCACCTTTCAAGTTAAGGGAATTATTTGCTATAATGTTGGCCTTTTGTCAAATTTCCGATTCACTTATTTTATGGGAAAAATATAAAGACAGCTTTTCAGAAGACATACTAAGACGTTTGCAAAATAATATGCCTGACATAAATATCACACAGAAGGAAGTAATTCATAACAAAACTTTGATTATGTTAGAAGACTTGATACATTCTATGGGTGGCTAGTACTTAAAAAATGTTAGCTTACCTGAACCTAATCTTTTCAATCAGGTTATAGAAAAAAGGGTTTATATCAGAGAGATTAATTACGATGTTAACACATTATTAAAAACCGTTGATAATAATGAAACTCGACTCACAGATTTTTATAAAAAACATAAATTACCGCGTTTATTACCAATATTATCAAAATAAAATGCATTGTTTCATTGATATTGAGTAAAGACTCATTGTTAAATATCCTGTATTTAATTTACTAATATTAGTACACATACAATTTTTTCCTTTTTAGCATGACAATAACAAAAAGATTCACCACTGAACAAATTGCAACAGCATTATACGTGATATTAAGAAATTTAACGGATAACGAAGTAATCGGAAAACTTCAACAACTCCGAAGTATAAGTCCAATATGGAAGGATGTTGTAATTTATTTTCCAAGTCGTTTTAAAAGAAATATGTTAACGATAAGTATAATTGGAATTTTTGTTGCCACTACAAAAGAACCAAACTTGAAATGAAAGAACATATAATGTCTCTAAGACAAAATACATTAAATATGTCGGAAACAGTTCAAAGTGGTAATAATATAGATACTAATGAGATGAGAACATTTAGGGTTGGATTAAAAAAACTTACGGAATTCCTGTAATATGAATAGTGTATTGCAAGCACTATTTCATATACCGATTTTCGCAAATGTGCTAACAACAAATGAAGATAAAACCAAAATGTCTATAACTTATGCAATTTCTGCCACTTACAAGTTATGTAAAAGTACATTTGATAGTTATATTGAACCAGTCGCTATGAAAAATGTTTTACCGGAGATTCATAATTCATTTGATGCTTTTACACAACAAGATGCCCATTAATTTTTAATAACACTATTTCATAAGTTGCACGAAGAGCACCTACATAATGAATGTCCAAATTTGAATTCGGATGATATTGTTTCACCCATACGTGAAATTTTTGGAAGCTACATGAAGACTAACATAATTTGCAGCCAGTGTAAAAATTCATTTCTAAAGTTTGATTATTTTCAGGATATACAATTAAGCATCGATGGAATGAAAACCTTAGAGGAAGCAGAAAATTTTTATTTCAGTGATCACAACGTTGAATATACCTGTGACGCATGTAATTGTAAAAGTGTGGTACATCACCGACGTACACATATTTTAAATTTTATACAAAGTACATTTTTGTACACGTCTCGACAAGACCGCTCGAACTTTTTGTCGGTTGCCACCAAGGTAATAAAACCCACCTTTGCCGGCGTTTATGGCCTCCGACACGGCTCGCCAAGTTTCTATACATCATTTTTGCCTCGCTAGATCTTTATGTGCATCTTTACTGTATGTTTCAATAATATTGTATTCGAAGAACAAAGGACGAAAATGGAGGAAACTGTAATTAAAATATTATCATAATATGTATAATAATAATAATAATAATAATACATTTTATTTGTTATGTTCGACCATTGGTTAGGTATACAAAACGTCAATATGTGGTATACAATATACATAAATAAATAAAAATATATACATAATATATATATATATATATATATTTTTACTGCAATATCAAATAATTAAGCTAATAGCACTCAGCAATGCTGTATGGTTCCTTCATTATGAAGTACTGCTTTAAATGTATTTTGTATGTTTTTGAGGTTTTTAATATGTCAGGAAGAGTGTTTATAAGTTTGTTATACATATAATCTGGAGATCTTTCATAAAAGACAATATACATTGTTAATTAATAATCATATAATAATATTTATATTACATTGATTTACAGAACATGAAATTGAAATGTCGTACAGCAAATTTTTCATCAACTGAAAAACATTTGTTCTTTAGCCTAATAAATAAATATAAACACATCATAGAAACTAAAAAAACTGATGCTGTTACGCTGGAACAAAAAAATATGACATGGAGTAGAATATTACAAGAATTTAATTCTAACTGTCCAGGTAATAGACACAGGCCAATAGCTTCATTAAAAAAATTATATAGTAATAAGAAAAGATAAATTAGGCAAGCAGTTGCTGAAGAAAATAAGGAGAGAAATGCTACAGGTTAATTATACATATGTTTAAAATACATTTTTTAATATTCTATTAAAGACTATTCATTTAATCTGAAAAATGATTATTATCAGGCGGAGGCATTGCAGCAATCCAGAATTGCGATGACAAAGATTAAATATTACGTATATTAAATCCGAAAACAGTATACGGATTAAACAATCATTTTGATTCGGATTCCTCTCAGGTGGTTTTTGAATCGGTATGTATATTTATTATTATTTGTTTGATTTTACTATATTCAAAAATTTTACTTTGACCTTAAAATATATATTTCAGAACAATAAAGATATACATATTCCGGATATTGAATGCATAATTGCTGCAGGTATCAGGTATTTATGCCTGTCAATAAATAACATAATTGAAAAAATTTTATGCATTTTTTTAGATTTCTTTCAATACCACTGAAAATAGCGATGTGGTGCAAGAGCAGGTTGATCCAACAAAATCTACTCCAAAGGTAATAATAAATAAATAAATTTATTATTGAGTATTATTCTTTAAACATATTTATTTTCAGAGAAATTTTAGTTCGAGTAGGAGACGACCGACAAATGTTATGAAAGCTTTAACGTCATCTGGTATTGCTGAGCAATACAAGCTACTGCTTGATAAAAGATTAGCCGTTGTTGAAGCCGAAGCAGAACACTGGATAAATGAAATAGCCTGGAAAAGAGAGGAGCATAATTTCAAAAGAGAAATGTATTTATTAGATATAGAGATAAAAAAGGAAACATTAAAACTTGTACTACAATTTTGGAGAAGATAACAATCCAGTAAAGAAACTTCGGTTCAGTGGTTTTTAAAACAGCGGACATTTTGATGTTTATGAACCATTTCATCCTTTTATGCAAGAAAATTCTAATCCTTTTTTGCAGGAAGATCCTAAATTCATGACGATGCCGGTAGTTTATTTAAATAAAATTACCATCGATGTTGAAGAAAAAACAAATGTAAAATCCCGAAAAGAATTTTACCTACTAAACGTCGTGCAATATTTTCACAAACATCTAGAAAAAAACAACTAAAGGATGCTCAAGCAAAATATGCTAATAAACATCCAGAGGTTAACAGAGATGCAGTTGATAAATACACAAAGAATAATCCACAAGTTTAGAGATGCAGTTGCTCGATATGACCCATCTCACGAAAAAAGATCAGAATGCAGAAAACGTTCTTGGACCCAAAACGCAAATTCTGGATTTAATTATAATGCAGACGTTACTTATGAGTTAGACAAAACTGTCCAATTAGGATATATCAGTGTTGTCTGTAAGTGGTGTAAAGCTCTTAAGTGGAAAGACGAAGCTCCTGGGATGTGTTGCTGCAACGGTAAAATCGACCTTTCATCTTTTGAGGAGCTTCCAGAACCATTAAACAGTCTTGTATTTGGAGAACTGCCAGAATCTGAACATTTCCTTAATTTAACTAGAAAATACAACAGTTCGTTTCAAATGACATCCTTTGGAGAAAAACAAATTATACATAGAAGGAAATTACATGCCTACCTTTTAAGTGCAAGGACAAGTATATCACTTGGTGGGAAGTTTGCTGCCGGCATTGCATGAAGAACCTAAGTTTCTACAGATTTACTTTGTCGGTGATGATAACAGAGAAACGAGTATAAGATGCGCAAATTTTAACGACGTCAGGCCCGTACTAATTTCTCAGTTACAAATGATGTTGCACGGTTGTAATAATTACGTGAAAGATTTAAAATCTGCGATCGAAAGCGTTCCCAAGGATGATAAACAATTTCAAGTGATAATTCACGCTGATAGGAAACCTCCAGGTGCTCATGGAAGTCGTTTCAATGAACCCGCTGCAAATGAAATTCATAGAGATAATAGACTTAAAAAAAAATCAATGAAATTCATACGTCTTATGATGCGCTTCAATACCCACTTATGTTTCATCGAGGTGAAGATGGATATTCAATATCAGCGTCACAAGTAGATGTCATCACAAAACAACCGTTTCCTAAAAATGTCTGCAGAAAACTTCTATTTATTTCGCATAATGGTCAGAGAAGTTTATTCAATCAGTTTGTAGTTGATATGTATGCAAAAATCGAAACAGAAAGGTTAAATTTCATAAGATATAATCAAATGAAGTTAAGGGCTGAAAATTACATCCTAATCGTTCCAATCAGGTTATAGAAAATAGGACTTTTATCAGAGAGATTAATTACGATGTTGACACATTATTAAAAACCGTTGATTATAATGAAACTCGACTCACAGATTTTTATAAAAAACAAAAATTACCGCGTTTATTACCAATATTATCAAAATAAAATGCATTGTTTCATTGATATTGAGTAAAGACTCATTGTTAAATATCCTGTATTTTATTTACTAATATTAGTACACATACAATTTTTTTCCTTTTTAGCATGACAATAACAAAAAGATTCACCACTGAACAAATTGCAACAGCATTATACGTGATATTAAAAAAATTCACGGATGACGAAGTAATCGGAAAACTTCAACAACTCCGACGTATAAGTCCAATATGGAAGGATGTTGTAATTTATTTTCCAAGCCGTTTAAAAAGAATTATGTTAACGATAAGTATAATTGGAATTTTTGGTGCCACTACAAAAGAACCAAACTTGAAATGAAAGAACATATAATGTCTCTAAGACAAAATACATTTAATATGTCGGAACAGTTCAAAGTGGTAATAATTTAAATACTAATGAGATGTGAATATTTAGGGTTGGATTTAAAAACTTACGGAAATTCGTGTTATATGAATAGTGTATTGCAAGCACTATTTCATATACGGATTTTCGCAAATGTGCTAAGAACAAATGAAGATAAAACCACAATGTCTATAACTTATGCAATTTCTGCCACTTACAAGTTATTTAAAAGTACATTTGATAGTTATATTGAACCAGTCGCTATGAAAAATATTTTACCGGAGATTCATAATTCATTTGATGCTTTTACACAACAAGATGCCCATTAATTTTTAATAATACTATATATTAAAGTATGATTATTTTCAGGATATACAATTAAGCATCGATAGAATGAAAACCTTAGAGGAAGCACTAAATTTTTATTTCAGTGATCACAACGTTGAATATACCGGTGACGCATGTGATTGTAAAAGTGTGATACATCACCGACGTACACATATTTTAAATTTTATACAAAGTACATTTTTGTACACGTCACAGACTCGCAAGAACGAAAATTCATTATAATTTATAAAAAAAATTATAATATAAACATTGTCTATTTTATATATGTACTAGCGCGCTGAACCCGGTGTTACCCGGATATATATGTACATTTAATCTGTTAAAGTAGAGATTCCGTAATATTTTTAAGAGAAGAAATAGGAAGAAATAGGAAAACATATGACGAATTTTCTATATAATACAAACAAGAAGTGAGTAATACATAATGTTCGTTATATTCTTTGATGATTGTTAAAATTGAATCACATATTAGTAAATAAAGGATAGGTTGCATGTCGCGTTATGTCGCCATCTGTATGTCAGGCCATACACATTTCAGCCCATGTAGTAAGATAAGAAAAAGGATATTGAAACCTATGACGAATTTGCTATATAATACCAACAAGAATATAAAGTGAGTAATACATAATGATCGTTATATTCTTTGATGTTTGTTATAATTGAATCACATATTAGTAAATACAGGAAAGGTCGCATGTCGCGTTATGTCGCCATCTGTATATCAGGTCAAACACTTTTCAGCTCATGTAGTAAGAGAATATAAAGGATATTGAAACCTATGACGAATTTTCTATATACTAAAAACAAGAATATAAAGTGAGTAATACATAATGTTCGTTATATTCTTTGATGATTGTTAAAATTGAATCACATATTAGTAAATACAAGATAGGTTGCATGTCGTGTTAAGTCGCCGTTTGTATGTCAGGCCAAACACTTTTCAGCTCATGTAGTAAGAGAAGAAATAGGAAATTGAAACATATGACGAATTTTCTATATACTAAAAACAAGAATATAAAGTGAGTAATACATAATGATCGTTATATTCTTTGATGGTTGTTATAATTGAATCACATATTAGTAAATACAGGATAGGTTGCATGTCGCGTTAAGTCGCTTCAGCCCATGTAATAAGAGAAGAAAAATGATATTGAAACATATGATGAATTTTCTATATAATACAAACATGATTATAAAGTGAGTAATACATAATGTTCGTTATATTCTTTGATGATTGTTAAAATTGAATCACATATTAGTAAATACAGGATAGGTTGCATGTCGCGTTAAGTCGCTTCAGCCCATGTAGTAAGAGAAGAAAAATGATATTGAAACATATGATGAATTTTCTATATAATACAAACATGAATATAAAGTGAGTAATACATAATGTTCGTTATATTCTTTGATGATTGTTAAAATTGAATCACATATTAGTAAATACAGGATAGGTTGCATGTCGTGTTAAGTCGCCGTTTGTATGTCAGGCCAAACACTTTTCAGCTCATGTAGTAAGAGAAGAAATAGGAAATTGAAACATATGACGAATTTTCTATATACTAAAAACAAGAATATAAAGTGAGTAATACATAATGATCGTTATATTCTTTGATGGTTGTTATAATTGAATCACATATTAGTAAATACAGGATAGGTTGCATGTCGCGTTAAGTCGCTTCAGCCCATGTAGTAAGAGAAGAAAAATGATATTGAAACATATGATGAATTTTCTATATAATACAAACATGAATATAAAGTGAGTAATACATAATGTTCGTTATATTCTTTGATTGTTAAAATTGAATCACATATTAGTAAATACAGGATAGGTTGCATGTCGTGTTATGTCGCCATCTGTATGTCAGGCCAAACATTTTTCAGCTCATGTAGTAAGAGAAGAAATAGGAAATTGAAACATATGACGAATTTTCTATATACTAAAAACAAGAATATAAAGTGAGTAATACATAATGTTCGTTATATTCTTTGATGATTGTTAAAATTGAATCACATATTAGTAAATACAGGCTAGGTTGCATGTCGTGTTATGTCGCCATCTGTATGTCAGGCCAAACATTTTTCAGCTCATGTAGTAAGAGAAGAAATAGGAAATTGAAACATATGACGAATTTTCTATATACTAAAAACAAGAATATAAAGTGAGTAATACATAATGATCGTTATATTCTTTGATGGTTGTTATAATTGAATCACATATTAGTAAATATAGGATAGGTTGCATGTCGCGTTAAGTCGCTTCAGCCCATGTAGTAAGAGAAGAAAAATGATATTGAAACATATGATGAATTTTCTATATAATACAAACATGAATGTAAAGTGAGTAATACATAATGATCGTTATATTCTTTGATGTTCGTTAAAATTGAATCACATATTAGTAAATACAAGATAGGTTGCATGTCGTGTTAAGTCGCCGTTTGTATATCAGGCCAAACACTTTTCAGCTTATATAAGGGTTGGCGGGGCAGTTTGATGCAAGAGACACATTCATGCTTCATACATATTCCCTAATCGAAGTACTCGAGCCATAACATCACTAAAACGTGTCTATAACTGCCTAAGCGCGACAGTTGCGACCGCGCTCACATTCAGTTAGTCGATGGCGTTTTCGTTTCGAGTGCAGCCAAGTAAAAAAATACGTGGAATGTGAACGTATTTCAGCGAGTTTCTCTGCCATCTTACAAAGATTTCTACCTACCAATGGTGAGTTAGTGAATTTGTTGTTTATTTGTAATTTTTACGTTTTCAAAAAATGTCTGTTGGGGCACATTGATAAAGTTTAATTTGTTCGTGTTAATTAATCTAGCGAATCTAATTTCCAGAAAATGGTGCGAACATATAAACCAAAGACTGCAAGACGCAATATTAATGAAGAGGATGTTAAGACTGCCACCTCCGAAGTTATATCGAAGACATTATCTATACAACAGGCAGCTGACAAGTACAATATCAAAGCTGCAACTTTGCAATGTCGCATTGAAAAGTTTCGAAAATCTTTTGAAGATAATAAAGCCCCATCGTTTTCGAATTCTAATTCATATACAGTAACGGTCATAGAAACGTTGCCAGGTATATATATATATATAAAAGGATTAATTTAAGTAAAATTTTCGCAGTACTACCTCCGCACTACATTAAGGGTGTATTTTATTAACAAGTAATGTGTTTAACTACCGTAGAATGGAGTGAAATTGACCTTTGGGGGTGAAATTGATAACTATACACTACCGGTCAAAAGTTTGGGTTCACTTAATAATTTTCATAACATTCAAAAAAAACATAACATTCTTTCAACAAAATAGGATGACATTTACAAAGATCTTGCAGTATTTTTTTAAATTTTTGATTCTTCAAAGTATCCTCCTTTCGCTTTTATAACAGCAGCACATACTCTCTGCATCCTTCCAATCAGTTTCTGCAATGATTCAGTTGAGATTTGATTCCAACAAGTTTGTATGAATGTCCAAAGCTGTTTTTGATTGGTTGGTTGCATTTTCTTCACATTTCTATCTAACTCGTCCCACAACAATTCGATCGGATTTAAATCAGGCGACTGAGGAGGCCATTCCATATATTTCAGTTATTTTTGTTTTTCTTTGGCCGCGATATAATTTTGGCAAAATTTAGAAGTGTGTAACTTTAGATCGTTATCCTGTTGAGAAACAAATCCGCGGCCCACAATTCTTTTCCCGCACGGAAAATCATGTTGTTGGAGAATGTTGTGGTATATTTTTTTATCCATGATGCCCTCAATTCGCACAAGATCACCAACTTTGTCTCCAGTAAAGCATCCCCAGACCATGACTGACCCTCCACCATGTTTAACTGTTGGAATCACGCATTGGTTTATCATGCGTTCACCGACTAAACGACGAACATATTGTCGATGATGTCCTCCGAAAATCTCGAACTTTGATTCGTCAGTGAACAAGACCTTGGACCATTGTTCAATTGTCCAATCTTTATGTTTTTTTGCCTATTTCAATCTTTTAACTTTGTTTTGCTTGCGTAGTAATGGTTTTTTGGCGGCGACGCATCCTTTCAAACCGTAGTTGCGAAGACGTCGTTGTACGGTTGAAACAGATACTGGTGTTTGCCGCGTGGAGTTGAGTTCTTCGCGAATTTAGGGAGCAGTGCGAGTACGATTTCTCTTACTTTGTACATGGATGAATTTGTCCTCATGATTCGACGTTGCTCTAGGCCTCCCAGAACGATGACGACTCTGATTACAGCCAGTTTCAAGCTTTCTTCGCAACGCTCTCATGACTGCATTTTGAGAAACATTGGTTTTTGAAGCAATTTTCCGCGTTGAATAACCTTCCTCGTGTAATGCCACAATAACAGCTCGTTTATATATCGAAATATATCTAAATTTAAAAATAACATGCCAGGCAGAGACTGGGTATATTCTTTACTTAAAACACATAAAACTGAAATAACTCACAAACTAGCAGCAAACATCAAGCGATCCCAAGCCAATGTTTCAAGACAGGATATTGTTCAGTATTTTAAAAATTTAGCAGTAACTTTAGATGAGGTTTCATCAACGAACATATTCAATTACGATGAAACCAACTTACAAGATGACCCAAGTCAAAAGAAGATGCTCTTTCGCAGAGGTACCAAGTATCCAGAGCGTGTGTGTAATTTCACAAAGAGCGCAACATCAATATTGATGTGTGGATCGGCTTCTGGAGTACTTTTGCCACCATACATAATATACAAAGCAGAAAAGATGTGGAAACAATGGACTGAACAAGGACCAAAAGGACAACCTTGTTGTGGCGAAAGATGTTGCGCTAGCAGATGACGTTACAATCGTTAAAATTGACTCACATATTAGTAAATATAGGATAGGTTGCATGTCGCGTTAAGTCGCTTCAGCCCATGTAGTAAGAGAAGAAAAATGATATTGAAACATATGACGAATTTTCTATATAATACAAATAAGAATATAAAGTGAGTAATACATAATGATCGTTATATTCTTTGATGTTCGTTAAAATTGAATCAGATATTAGTAAATACAGGATAGGTTGCATGTCGCGTTATGTCGCCACCTGTATGTCAGGTCAAAGACTTTTCAGCCCATGTGGTAAGAGAAGAAAAAAGATATTGATATATATGATGAATTTACTATATAATACAAACAAGAATATAAAGTGTGTAATACATAATGTTCGTTATATTCATTGATGTTCGTTAAAAATGAATCACATATTAGTAAATACAGGAAATGTTGCATGTCGCGTTATGTCGCCATCTGTATGTCAGGCCAAACACTTTTCAGCTCATGTAGTAAGAGAATAAATAGGAAATTGAAACATATGACGAATTTTCTATGTAATACAAACAAGAATATAAAGTGACTAATACATAATGATCGTTATATTCTTTGATGTTCGTTAAAATTGAATCACATATTAGTAAATATAGGATAGGTTGCATGTCGCGTTAAATCGCTTCAGCCCATGTAGTAAGAGAAGAAAAATGATATTGAAACATATGACGAATTTTCTATATAATACAAATAAGAATATAAAGTGAGTAATACATAATGATCGTTATATTCTTTGATGTTCGTTAAAATTGAATCACATATTAGTAAATACAGGATAGGTTGCATGTCGCGTTATGTCGCCACCTGTATGTCAGGTCAAAGACTTTTCAGCCCATGTGGTAAGAGAAGAAAAAAGATATTGATATATATGATGAATTTACTATATAATACAAACAAGAATATAAAGTGTGTAATACATAATGATCGTTATATTCTTTGATGTTCGTTAAAAATGAATCACATATTAGTAAAAACAGGAAATGTTGCATGTCGCGTTATGTCGCCATGTGTAAGGCCAAACACTTTTCAGCTCATGTAGTAAGAGAAGAAATAAGAAATTGAAACATATGACGAATTTTCTATGTAATACAAACGAGATTATAAAGTGACTAATACATAATGATCGTTATATTCTTTGATGTTCGTTAAAATTGAATCACATTTAGTAAATACAGGCTAGGTTGCATGTCGCGTTATGTCGCCATCTGTATGTCAGGTCAAAGACTTTTCAGCTCATGTAGTAAGAGAATATAAAGGATATTGAAACCTATGACGAATTTTCTATATAATACAAATAAGAATATAAAGCGAGTAATACATAATGATTGTTATAGTCTTTGATGTTCGTTAAAATTGAATCACATATTAGTAAATACATGATAGGTTGCATGTCGCGTTATGTCGCCATCTGTATGTGAGGCCAAACACTTTTCAGCTTATGTAGTAAGAGAAGAAATAGGAAATTGAAACATATGACGAATTTTCTATATTATACAAACAAGAATATAAAGTGAGTAATACATACTGATCGTTATATTCTTTGATGTTCGTTAAAATTGAATCACATATTAGTAAATACATGATAGGTTGCATGTCTCGTTAAGTCGCCATCTGTATATCAGGTCAAATACTTTTCAGCCCATGTGGTAAGAGAAGAAAAAGGATATTGAAATTTACGATGAATTTGCTATATAATACAAACAAGAATATAAAGTGTGTAATACATAATATCGTTATATTCTTTGATGTTCGTTAAAATTGAATCACATATTAGTAAATAGAGGTTAGGTTGCATGTCGCGTTATGTCGCCACCTGTATGTCAGGTCAAAGACTTTTCAGCCCATGTGGTAAGAGAAGAAAAAGGATATTGAAATTTATGATGAATTTTCTATTTAATACAAAGAAGAATATAAAGTGTGTAATACACAGTGATCGTTATATTCTTTGATGTTCGTTAAAATTAAATCACATATTAGTAAATATGTATTATTACATATGTAGGGGAATGTCGTCAGGGTTGGGCCACTGTCTAGGATGGGCCACGGCTATTTCTCGTATATGACACGTGCTGCCATCGGTGTTATAGTATGGAAGTTTTATTCTCGATGACAGCAAACTTCTCAGAGCATTGCTTGTCACGAAGAATGTTTGTAAAAGTTTTTTGCCTTCGTCTTGTTTTCGGTATACCAAAAAGTTTTGTAATAACCGTGAAAAAAAACTCCAAACTTAGACAAAAACGATGCCTCCGCCAAAGTAAGTATATATTTCCATTATGTAGTTAACCATTAACAAGTTCTCCAAGGGAAAATTGTATTCCCTAACCTGTTCACATGTAGTGTTTCGCGATTGGAAAAAACGTTTGTTGTCTAGGTTGGGTCACTCGTGTAGTCAGGGTTAGGCCACATCATTTTTTTTTTCGATCAATATAGTAACAGTCTTCAGCCTGTTTTTAGCACCGCAGAACATTTAAATGATTGATTTCCGCAATAAAAAAAGTAATGCTTGATCTATCAAAAATAATAAATAATCGTTAATAGAATGATGAGTAATATGAAATTTTAAGAATAAATTAAAAAACGAAAAATACAACAGAATAAAAATCATAACAGCAAAATAACAGTCATAAAATAAAAACAGAAATAATAACAATAAAGATTATCAACCAAATAACAATAAACATTTTCATTCGAAACTGAATATTCCTTGTTTTCAGAACTTCTCGCAATAAGCGAACGTCTGAAAGAGGCAATTTTAATGTGGATGATGTTTCTCGGGCTATCAAGTCTGTAATGTTGGAAAATGAATCCGTAAGAGCTGCTGCAGGGCGGTACAATGTGCCTCGCTCAACTTTGACGCGATATATAGAAAAAGTGTCGAACGAATACAGCGACCTTTCTACCGTCTCCGACAAGAATTTGCAGGAAACCATTCAACAAATTGGTTCATACGCTGCATGTTCCGTGAAACAAGTAAGTGTAACGCGATAAAAATTGGTATGGAGAATAAATTACTTATTCGCTATTGTTCTTAGGTCTTTTCTGCCGAACAAGAAAAGGCGCTCGTCAGCTATTCCAAAAAATGCAGTGACCATTACTATGGTCTCAATATCACGGAATTGAGAGAGTTGGCATACCAATTTGCTAAAAAAATACAAATTCCATATCCGTCAAAGTGGGATGAAGACAAAATGAGTGGACGTGATTGGTACTACGGGTTTATGCGGCGTCACCAGGAACTTTCGTTGCGCACTCCAGAACAGACAACCTTGCATCGTGTAAAATCGTTTTCCAAAGAAAATGTGCTGGTTTTTTTTCGCAATCTAGATGCAGTTTTGTCTGAGTATCCATATCAGGCGGCAGAAATTTGGAATATGGATGAAACAGGATTTTTTACAGTGCCGACCAAGATTGGAAAAGTTATTTCGGTGCGAGGCATGAGAAGAGTGGGGCAAATTTCGGCTCAAGAACGTGGATCAATGATCACAATGGCTCTGGCGGTTAGTGCTGAAGGAAACTTTATCCCACCATTTTTCCTGTTCGCTAAAAAAAAAATGCAGTCTACATTTCTCGAAAACGCATCTCCTGGGGCAATTGGTTTCGCAAACGGACCAGGTTGGATGCAACAAACGGAATTTATTCAATACATCAAGTTCTTTGTCGAAAGGACCAAGGCCTCGAAGCAATCGCCGAAATTATTGCTGTTGGACAATCATTCCGTCGAGGCTTTGGATTATTCTGCTGAAAATGGTGTCATGATTCTCTCATTTCCCCCACACTGCAGCCATCGCTTGCAACCCTTGGATGTCTCGATTTATGGTCCCGTCAAAGCCTACTGCAAATCCCAATGTAATGCATGGCAAAAAAACCACGCTGGTAAAATTCTGGAAATTAGACACATCCCAGGTCTTGTACGATCCACATTAGACTTGGCACTAACACCTCGGAACGTGAAAGCTGGATTTCTTGCCACGGGAATTCACCCATACAATCCTGATATTTTCGCAGATTCTGACTTTATCCAAGCTGTGTATAGTGGAGAAAATGAGCGAGCTGTTCTGGAAGCCGAAGTTACCGAATGGGATTTGCAGCGCCGTATTACAGTTTTGGATACCCCCAGAGTTGGCACTAACGAGAAAGCAGCAAGTTCTACTGACACGCACGAGGAAGTAGCAAGTTCTTCGTCTCATGAGCCCACCCTTTCTACAATTTTGTCATTGGTCGGACCTCTGCAGCGGTTAAATCTAATCGAGGACACCGCCCGATGAAAAGCACCGTTCTAACTTCCCCAGAGAGCCGTGGAGAGTTTCGTGAAAAACAACAAAAGCGCGACGCTTCGAAGACACCCAAGAAACGTCCAATATCAAGCGCGAGAAAGCAGACACGAAAACACCTGCGAAACGAGATCGTCCACTGAAAAAAAAACCTAAAACAACCCTCTTCGGATGATGATGTAGATCGAGACTTTTGTATTATTTGTTTAAAATTGATGCCCTTGAAACTTAATCGCAACAATTCCATCGCGTGCATTGAATGTAAGAGAGACGTGCACTTGAAGTGCGCTAAACTCTCAAAAAATTATTTTATATGCCGAAATTGCGATTCTGATAACAGTTCTAATTAAGATGTATCATGGAAATCATGTAGGATTGAATAAAAAACAATAAAAAAATCCATATTTGTTCATTAAAAATTATTGTAGTACATATTTTGTCGATATTCACTAGTGGCCCAACCTACAGAATCATGCCACGAATATATGTAAAAAAAAGGACACGAACGGGAGAGGTAGATGAAGATGCCATGACTTCTACGATGAAAGAAGTCATGGATAAAAGTTTATCTATTAGGAAATCCGTTCAAAAGTATGGCGTCAAACCAACGACACTTGAAAGTCGCTTAACGAATTTTCATAAGCAAGCAGCTGCCGAAAAAGGAGATATACCGGTACGTGTTTTTAGTTCAAAGTTCACGTCAAACCAAGTGTAGAATCAACATCGACACTAAGAACGACGAGGTTCGTTTATCCGAGAAGCATCAGACTATCGAAGAAGAGACTCTTTTAAATAAGTACATAACGGCGTGCTCCAAAGCTAACGACGAAGATAAAATTACGGACTTCTTAAACTAATGATTCAAGTAGAGACCATGTATTTGTGGCCTTTAGTGAATGATCTTGTTAACAAAGATGGGCCAATGCTCTGTGGTTACGAAACACTAAAAGGAGAATGGTATAAGATGTACAGATATATGTCACCGAAAACAATCCTCACTTACGATTCGAAACAATTCAACAAAAGAGCCCAATTCTCAGTTATTGATGATTTACATGAGATCATTGAAATTTATATTGATTTCGAAAATAGATACATACCAACAAAAGAATGTAATCCATTGTTGCTTGTATTTTAAAATGTATGATTGTTATTTTCACACGTGCCTTTGGGTTACAGTGGATCATTATGTTTTGGGGTACAATAGATCGCGATGTATACCTGGTATAAAAATTATGATATCGTAGATGAACTTTCACCCAAGAAGCATTAATTGCAGACCATTTTCGAGGAGAAATTCGAACTCATAATATAGTAAAGAATGAGCACTACTACAATACACTAGAAAAAGTCAAGAGCTTATTTAAACCAGCTCAAAAGTACCGACCAGTATCATTTCCTGATCTACGATACTACCCCTGGACCCTTCCAACCTCAGCTGAAGCACCCTACACCTCAAATGACCATTGGAAAGAATACGTCAGACGTAAGTATGAAAAAGAAAAGATCACTGATTCTAGAATCACATTTCATATTCTATACAACAAAATCTTTATCCACAACAGAGAGAAGATTCATCGAATTAAAGACGGAATATAAGTTGATAGATTTAATAACGATCTAAAATATCATAACCAAGCTCACACTAGATCACATCTGTTGTATTTTTATTTCTATCAAAAAATTTCCCGGAAAAGGGGACGGCTAAAAATGTTTTCACAAGTTCCGGCCAGGTACAAAATGATTTTTCTCATGTATTAACAATTAAAAAAACATGTTACTCGATAGGCTATTTTTTTGCAGCGAGCTCTTGGTCTAATACGTGCGAGTCATTTTTTTTAAATAATGAACGACATAAGACTTATGTACAAAAACCGCAAGACTGATAATATCAATCATCAGTTTGATGATGATAATGACGATACACCTATTAGGACATCAAGTCCAGGTATGTTATTTTTTTTAATATACTTCGGCCCGTATTATGCATGTAGACCTCTTATTCGCGTCATATTTTTTGATAAAACGTAATTTTCATCATGTATTATAAGGTCAAAATGGTACATTTATTTAATGTTTGAACAACAACCAAGGTGACTTAAACTGTTATTCAAAGAGTGGGGGTCGGTTGGGCGCCACTTGATATGATTATATGTCACCACAAACAATCCTCACTTTCCGTTAGCCAGTCCACCCCGAGAACGTCTGCACACTCCGATTCAGTGGATACCACCGCACACACCGCCGGAAGCTACCATCCCTGGAGGACTACCCCCCTACGCCGGGAGCGCGACTGAAACACCACGACTTACACAAATCGTCGTTCCGTCACAAACGGCCCAGACAACTTTGCCCGAGACGCTAAAAACGATTGACGTCGAATCGCCTCTACCCAACTACGGGACAGACTGCATGGATTCGACCAGGTTCACACTGAACCGAATATTCGCCGGCCGAATCCAGCGATTGCGCCAAGCGAACCTCTGTAGGATCGAATCGGCCCAGCTGATTCCGACATCAACCCCACAGATTCCAACGACACCGGAATCCCCGTCGCCCCCTTGCCGGAACACGAAGAGACGTCCCCCTCATCCCTTCATGAAATAACATATTGTATATATTTTTATATTTATTTACCTATATAAAATAAATGTTTTAATTTGCTTAGCCAATATTGTTTAATTTCTATCAAACACCCAAACTAGAGTAAAATAGTTTCACAAAGCGTGTTGAAAAATGTATTGAAGTTGATGGTTATCACTTCGAACATTTATTACATTAATAAAACATTTTAAATTTCCATTCTTTTTAGTTGCATTTTTTCTAGAAGATTAATTTCAGATATTTTTAACAAAAAAAACTTCACTAAGAATTATAATAGCTGAAAGGTACAAATTTTACCAACTAAAAGCACAGACGTGTGAATTTGGCGATTTTTTGAGGAAAGCTTTACGGGACAAATTTGTATGCAGTATTAGTAACAATCAAACAAGAGCCAAATGACGTTGTTAACGAGCCGTCAACCGCAATTCCCGAGTCTATAAGCCTCAAACGAACATTCATTTTTATACATAGAGAAGTAATGTATTGTAATTATTTCTTCAACAAATAAGGCAGTTGAGAAGTTGTTAAAATCCCGTGACGATAATATTGTGGACCCTGTCTTAAATATAAGTATTCATTTATTATTGTTATAACTACACTGACGTTTAATATTATATATTGAATATTATAGAAGAACACAAAACCAAATGTAACATCAAACATAGTGAATACAACTTCAGTTCAGAATAAAGGTGGGGTTTTTTTATAAATCAAATTATTAGTTTTTTTTTATAAATTAAGTAATGTTTTGTAATTATTTGTTCAACAAATAAGGCAGTTGAGAAGTTGTTAAAATCCCGTGACGATAATATTGTGAACACTGTCTTGAATGTAAGTATTAATTTATTATTGTTATAACTATACTGACGTTTAATATTAGGTTTATATTTAATATTATAGAATAACACAAAACCAAAAATAACATCCAATCTAGTGAATACAACTTCAGTTCACATTAAAGGTTAGTTTTTTTTTTAATAAATCCAAATTATTCATTTTTTTTATAAATAAAGTAATGTTTTGTAATTATTTCTTCAGCAGATAAGAAAGTTGAGAAGGTGTTAAAAGCCACTTTCTACTCTGGACTTGGTTATTACAAATACCACAAGAATTGGACCAATTGGCACAATGCAAGAGACACCTGTGTAAAGAAAGGGGACAATTTAGTTGTGATCAACTCTCAAGGCGAGGCGAATTTGGTCAATGGGACGATCAATAAAAATCTTCTTTCTTTGAAGTAAATCGGAAGACGGGAAGTTTGTGAAAAACCGATTGCAAATTTTGTGTTCCACATACACTCATACATATATCTGAAGTTAAGTAAAAGCTACAAATTATTACGGAGATGGAAGTAGAAAAGACTCCGTAGCAAGAACAATCGGGTCCTAACATACAGACTCGTTGATACAGATACGGGAATTCCAATAATAAGCTCAAAAAGACCAAAAGTTGAGCGGGAACCTGAGAAAAAGATGAAGTGCCTAAAAATTATATCTGACACTTACTTAGGCATCATAAGTGGTTCTCAAACATCTCCTCAGTGAGAGAAGCACTACACAAAAATGTCCAAGTGGCCAGCCAAATCACAAGTATCATCTTTACTTCAGGTAGAAAGGTAAAACCTGTTTTATAGAAATTCTACATCCCTTGTGGTATTGCTATAATCAGTTAGTCACTGACTGTTGATCAGTAAACATGGAGTGGGAAGATAAAGAAAATCGTATCGCTGTAATTGCTTTACATAAAGTTGGAAAGACGCCGGGATACATTTTCAAAACAGAAGTACCCGCCAACAGGACTGGTGTGCCTGTCAACTTGGCCGAGGTACCAAATAAGAAAAATTAGAATGTATTAGAGATTTCGATCATTCCAACAAAGGAGTTCCTAGTAATGACATAACCGATGACAGCAATGTACTCTGGAAGTATTGGTGTGAGGATCCAGAGACAAGGGAGTTTTACGTATTAGATGATGATTCTCTAGATAGCTTAGCAGTTATGGTACAATGTTCAAGAGACCATTGCATTTTTAGAAATAGTCCCAAAACAGGACAGACACAGCAGTCTATGAATCTACACAAGTTAGAAAGGCCTGCAAAAGATGTCTACGCTGAATCTGCAAGTCTACAAGATCTAACAATGTTAACAAGGGAACTTAACATTGTTGTTAATCATCCCAGCTGTAATTGCAAGTACATGCAATGAAAATATGCAACAGGGATCTTTTCGTCTTGAAGACAATATCATTCAGGACATGAACATCACTAAGTCTACACTCTCCGTTACTAGGATGTACCTTGACCATTCCCAAGCCAGATTTGTAGTCGGTTACAGACAATATTGGAAGAGTTATTGCTATCAGGGTGGACCTTTAGATGGAAATACTGGATGTTACAATGAAATAATCGATGTACCACCAAATCTTTTAGAGCTCAAAGCTTGCACTGAAAGAGGAGAATGTGAAACAGGAACTGATCAATATGACAAGTGGAGGTCTGATTCAGATGTATGCCTAAGTGTCGAGCCATGGTAAATGGTGGCCCATGAAAGAATTAAGAAAGGTTGTTAACAATAACCATTTTGCTCATCACACTTCTAACAATGTTAACAAGGGAACTTCACTTCCAAATAGAACTTCTAAGATATAACCTTTGGATATCAGAGAAGAAGATCTTCATGAAACTGCAACGGCAGCGGCATTATTTTAAGAAACCGATTTAGACATTCTAAATCAGATTGCAACAACAACCACTGAAACTCTGCACAATACAATGACACCGACAGAAGTTCTTCATGAAACTGCAACAACCTCGGAAATTCCAGAAGAACTGAAAATTTTAACTAGCTAGACTCCGGAGCTTGTTGCGTGAGTTGGGTTTACCGATCCGACGAACGATCCAATATACGTGCACTGTGGTGAATGACGAAAAGTTAAAATGTCTCAATACGATCGAGGTTCCGATCCGTTTGGAGGATCGAGTACGAGTTTGTACGCTACTGGTGGTCCCTGGTGTTAGCTATTCTCTCGTGCTCGGCCTGGACTTCTGGAAGGCCATGGGAATCGTACCGAACGTCCAATGAGGAAAGTAGTTCTTCGCGAAGGATGTACTGAGTGCCATTTTTGAAGCCGGCACAAATTTTTTTAATAAATATAATACTGAGGTATTTTACATCCAAGTCCTAAGAGCAAAGAGACACGCCCGCATCGGAAACTCAGAGACCCGCAAATTCACTGAACAATTACTTAAGGACTACCCACCTGAAAGTATTCCAATTCCCGGACCACTTGTACCTTTACTACAGACTCTCACCACCTACCTTTCTAACGGCCCACTATACAACCTCATTTCACCACGAATACGTAATGACATTGGTTACCAGCCAGCATCAGAACTACTAGATGGAGAATTACAAGATTTCATTCTCCCTAATATTCCCGTTCTCGCCAAGTTCCTTAACACAATAATACACGCCGAAGATGACATTCCCGACTATTCTGATTCACTGACTTTTGACGACACCTTAGACCACACCCTTTTGGGTCACGTCTTTGAGTCAGAAAACTGGACTCTCCACGAGAGACTAGTTCTTCTTTCACCCGGACTAAATTGTCTAATGGAGTCAAACACTACAATTGATGAGAACATGCACCTCCGAGGACAGGAATCAGATATTCCTATTATCGACGAACAAACAAACTGCCTAGGTATTGAAAATTTCATGCTAATGTCAGATGACGCCAATTGGTTCCACAACTTAATTGATATCATGAGCGTTTACTGCTCTTTCTTCAAAAAATCGTCCACTCTCGTAATATAGTGTTATCAATATGATAAAAGAGCGAGATCCGAACTTGTACGCGCTCGATGATGTGTTAACACGTCGTCACGCTGAAAAATAAATTGTGAGACAGAGTCTGCTATCGACAAGCGTAGAGAACGCACTATTGTTAAGCGACGAGAAACATTTTGAAGGACAGACGACGGCAAAATAAAAGATCCGGATTTGGAGGTCCAACCGGATTTACCCTCGAGGGGATTTGTGCTGACAGTGTCCGCGGAGGCTACTAGCCGAAGGAGTGGAGGTCCATCCTGGCCGACCTGGAGATCAGGGAGAATTGCTCCGTACAGATAAGTGTACCATTGTCAAAGTGTCGTTTGTTTTTTTTTTTTAAGATTTAAAGAAGGAAAAAAAAGTTCGCAGATACTCGCGTGTGCCGTGTCGCGGTACAAGTAGGTTGCAACCAACTTAAAGGGCTCTAACCATATATGTACATATATTTTTTTTTATTCCTTATAAGAAAAATTGTATAATTTTCTGATGAAGACAATATGTTCGAAAATTAATAAGAAAGCGCTGTTAATTAAAATGAATTGAACTGTGGAATGTTATTTTAATTACAATTTTGACCTATAAAAAAACCCTACAAAAGGTATATTTAAATAAATCAAGATGGTCATATATATTAATACTAAAGAGCGACGCAGGGAACTTTTAGTTAACGCGAAGCGCGACTTCATTCGTCGGTTCTTTGTCACCCCAGGTCGAACGTTCAGTTGTAGGGGGCATACACATTCATTCATGACGACAACGTACACAGACACGAAGGATGATGCGGTGATTTTAGATGATTCCGGAGCATTCCCAAATGATGCATGTTGGGCTGGAGAGATTTTCTCTTCGGTAGAACGAATCATGGCGATAGATGGAGATGGACACTCCATAACCCTTGAAAATGCAGCCATAGATTACGTAACAACAATTACGTCCTGCCGTCTTGCGATAGATGGATACCCACCCACTTTAATGTCATATGAGACGTACCGAGAGGTATGGTGGGGACAGGAGAGCTCTACGAGAGCGCGACACTTATTGCAGACGCAAACTGGCAGAAAGTTAAAAGTGCCAGAACTGATAACAAAAGGGAAAAACACAAGGACGAGAGATATGCCTGCTCCAAAAGACATTTTGGACCAGTCGGAATTCATACATGATCATGGTTCCACAGGGCATTACTCACTTACCATCGTCCAAGAGACGTTATCACACAGATGAATAAGGTCAGGAGGATCAGCAAAGCACCTGCGTTAAGTGCGCACGAGATAGCATTGGATTATCAAACGTCCCTTAAAAAAGACTTATAAGTGAGTCCATCCATATTATTCAAGACCCTCTAAGTAGAGAAAATATTAATTATTTAAAACAAAATTATCATAATTTACTTCATGATTGATTTTCAAGGTTAAGTCAGTTGTATATTTACAAATGTCATTTCATATAATCTATGTTTTTTCAGTTCTAAATTTGTGTACTAGTTTTAAGTTGGTAACTATTTAAATAGTTTGTATGTTGTTGTTTATTTCATCACTGGTTTAACCTAATTATTTCCGTTTCTTGTCATTTGCAAATTCTTTAAAACACGTGGCTGTATATTATTATAAAAATTTTTTTTTCGCTTTAAATATTAATTGTTAATTCAATATAATATAATATAATGTGTAAGGAACTGATGAAATGGAAGAGAAGGAGAAAAATATTGTGGTTAAAGTAGAATATTTTGATTTTTTAGATTTAAGTAGAATTATATTTTTCGTTTAATTGCAAGAATGCTTTTGAAGTTTAATTTTTTTATTTTTAATATTTTTCCTTATTTTCTTAATTGATTGATCAATGCCGTAGTGTAAGTAGAATAATTATTGTTTTCTTTGTTTCTATCTGAATTTTGTACAATACTATTATATATATATATATAAATATTAATTAACAATCCAAAAAATTGTCAGCTGACTTAAAGGTAACACTATTACCAAAAGTGTGAATTTATGGCAGTACTAGGTATAATTGTAGGTGATATTTTATTGAGAAATGTATTCAACTCTATCTCGAATAATAGCACCACTATTACGTGTACGCCGAAGCATTGAAGAAGAGCCTTCAATGTCAACTCGAGAGCGATCCCGGCAGTTGGGAATGTCCCAAAGTCCCAAACCTCGCTCCAGAGGATTCAAAGGATGCTGCATGTCTATCCGTATAAGTACAGCTAGTGCAGAAACTGAAGCCAGCAGGTTATCGGAATCGATTAGCGTATGCTGTCCATATCCAAGAATTGGCAAGGTAAGAAGCTGATTTCATTCACAATCTCATTATGGGCGACGAGGCCCATTTCCACCTAAACGGATTTGTTAACAAACAAAATATGCGACAAAAAATCCAAGAATTATCCACCAACGTACATAATATGAATATACATATTATATAGGTGACAGCGCTAGCCAATAAATCCGTTATTCAGAATAATTTACTAGTTAAAATAATATAAACCGCGTCGAAATATATGAAGTACTTAGTACTCACGACTTAGTCCTGGTAAAGAGTAACATTTTGATAAGATACAAATTGAATTTAATTCTACAGGATGTTCATAACAAATGCCAAAGTTTGCAATTTTTATTACCCTTTATCTTATGTCATGTCATAGTTTGAGATATTCAATAATTTTCACAAAAATAACCATTTCATTACATTTTTATGCACAGAAGTAGGTCATGTTGATGCAAAACAAATACCAAAATGTAGTAGCAGTTCTGAAATAATTCCAACTTAATATTTGCTGCAAGAATGCTTATCTATTTCGTGCTAAAAGGAGACTGCAAATTATCAATATTAATTTCAAAAAGGACGAACTAATCGATATGATCATTGTACTAGGAGAGGCTGGGAGAAATTGTTTATTGACTATTAGAATTTATGCAAAATGTTATCCAGAAAGAAGACGCACGGAAGAACAAAGTTTCAGAAACCTACTAAATAGATTTATTGAAACGAGAAGTGTGAAATACAAAAAATAAGAAAGAAAAAACGTATCAATCAGTAACTGAGCAGCCCAACATGAGCCAAAAAGAAATCAAGGAAGCAACCGGCATATTTAAGAGTCCAGTTCAACGCATGTTGAAGAAAAATCATTTTCATAGGTTCCATATTCAGTTGCATCAAGAACTAAACAATGCTGATTTTCAATTCCGTTCCGAATTTTGCGTCTGGACAAGACTGAAGACGCAGGAGGATCCTGCGTTTTTTCAGTGTGGTCTATCCACAGATGAGGCGACATTCCATAACAGCGGATCTGTAAATAATAATAATAATAATAATAATAATTTTCTTCATTATTCTACTGAAAATCCACATATTATGAGACAAGTTGATCAACAGAATCGCTGCACATAAGAACGGATGACTGAATTACGACGACAAAAATATAAAATATGATTTTAGTTGATATTTTGATCAGAAATGGAGACTCCTTTCAGAAAAATGACTAATTTATTTCATAATTAAAAAAAAAATGTGGACTGGTTTATAAATAACGTTTTGACAGTATTTATTATTAGTTTAAAGAGAATACATAAATCTATTTTTGGCGCCGTAATTCAGTCATCCGCCCTTGTGTGCGCTGGTCTGAATTTCTGGGTTTTGTATGTAGTGTTATTAGATTGGCATAATGTAAAATAAAGAAGTGGTTTTCAAATAAACACGTTTATAAATAGTACATTTACATTAATTATTTTGTCATGTTGACACCTAGCGATTGGTGGTAAAACTAAAAATAGTGAATAATGCAGGATTTCGGCTACAATAAGTTATACATTACTGTTGTATTTATGTAGGCAACCCGCGAACCTACCTGCTATGTATGTTGTGGGAATTAGGTGAATAACCTAGGTTTTCAATATCAAAAAATCCCCCATGTACGAGGATTTTTAAAACTTAATAGAAATTCGGGGGATACCCTTAATAATGTTTTTGGGTATATAAAGGTTTCGCAATAATTTTCCCGCCATTGCCTTACTGAACCTTGTCGCCTCATGTTACCTCATGTTATTTACCTTATGTTTTTCAAAATAAACAAACTGGTTTATTAAAAGTAAACTAAATATTAGTAGCAATTAAATATATATCGTGTTAATAGTGTCATTATTATCTGGTAAGTAAAATTTTTATTGCAAACATATTTAGGTTAATTTATCTTTCTTCATAAAAATGAATTTTTAATTAAAAATTTTATCATTGTAAAACAAATAATGTATTAATTATTATATTCTTCATTATTAAATTTAAATTCGCTGTACATATTTTACATTTTATTTATATTTATATTTTTGATTGTTTTACCACAAAACAGAATGCGTAAGCCACAATACACCCAAAAATTTAGAACCGTTTGGCCAAAGGATCCCCTTTTCAAGGATTGGTTAATAGTAGTGGAAAGCACAGCTGGAAGTGAAACAAAATGTAAATTTTGCGGAAAAATAATCACCAGCCGTTATGCAGAATTGAAGAGTCATGATAAATCGAAGAAGCATAAGAGTAACGCGTTCGTGTTCTTGGGGAAATCTCAGACAAGGATTCCATTTGCGAAAGAAACTACCTTAGAGGAATCAAAATTAGCAGAAGCCAGGTTAACCCTTTTTGTTGCCCAACATTCATCAATTAATGTTATTGATCATTTAACCGATTTATGTAAGAGTGCATTCAAATGCAACGCTACTGAATATATTAAAATGCATAGAACCAAATGTGGCAATATTATAAAAAATGTTTTAGCGCCTTATTTTTTTCAAGAATTACGTAATGACATAGGAAATCGCCCTTATAGTATTTTAATAGATGAGTCTACCGATATTACAACAAATAAATATTTAGATTGTACAATTTTATATTATAGTTCTAATAAGAAAAATATTGTAAATTCATTTTTAGATTTGGTAGAATTAGATGCAGGAAACGCTGATGGAATTGTTTCTGCATTAAAATCAATTTTAGAGAAATATAAATTAAATTTACAGAATTTAAAAGGGATAGGGACAGTCATGGTTGGCATAAATATTGGTGTAGAGATACCAAATTTAATATTAATAAGATGTGTTTGCCATTCTCTACAGTTAGCTGTTTCTGCAGCAGCTAAAGAGCATTTGCCTAGAAATTTGGAATTTTTAATTGGAGAAACATGTAATTGGTTTTCCCATTCAACAAGTAGGCAAAAATAGTATAAACAATTGTACAATTCAATTAATGACGGAGAAAATCCTTTAAAAATAGCTTCTGTTGCTGCAACTCGTTAGTTGTCCATAGAATGTGCTGTGTTTAAAATACATAGTCAATGGTTAGAATTAAAAACGCACTTTCAAATAGCAAAAAATACCGTAAGGTTTTGGCCTCCGTATTTTGGGATGCGCGCGGTATTTTATTCATTGATTACCTTGAAAAAGGAAGAACCATAAATACAGAATATTATATGGCGTTATTGGTGCGTTTGAAGGAAGAAATTGAGAAAAAAACGATCTCAAATGAAGAAGAAAAAGGTGCTTTTTCATCAAGATAATGCACCATGTCACAAGTCGGACGCAACAATGGCAAAATTGCACGAATTACATTTTGAATTGCTTCCCCATCCACCGTATTCTCCAGATCTGGCTCCCAGCGACTACTACCTGTTTTCAGATCTAAAAAAAATGCTCCAGGGAAAGAGATTTGGCTCCAATGAAGAGGTGATTGCCGAAATTGAAGCCTATTTTGAGGCCAAAGATAAATCATTCTACAAAAAAGGCATCGAAATGTTAGAGAAACGTTGGAATGAATGTATCACTCTTGAAGCAGATTATGTTGATGAATAAAGTCGAATTTTGCCTAAAAGTTGTTGTTTTATTAGTTATCCTACAAACTTATTGAGTGATGTGTTATGTCGGGTATGTTTGACGTCCACCATATCCGACGTGCCCCTATAACAAAACAAAATCCCTAAATAGGGCACGTCAACTTTTTTTTTAAGTAAAAACTGGATATTCAATAAATCAGAAACCCAAAACAAAATTCCGAATTCAAATATCTAGTCTAGAACTCGAAATATCACTAGTGACGGTTTGCGACCGTTTTCAAAAAATCATGTGTCCGCGAAAGGGTTAAAGAATTTGGTCCTGTTTCCACTTTTCGTGGTACTAAAAAAATAAAGCAATTTATTTTCTTGGATGATATGCTCAAGTTAAGAACGCTTTCATGTCTTGACTGCGTTAGAAAATGACAACATTTTCACCTCGGATATTACAAAATTCGAAAGGCTTTTAATACCAACGGCAGTATCGACGCGACGTAAAAATAAACAATCCTAAGATAGCAGTAGTGAGACACAAATTTCGAAAAATGACTCTTCAGCAAAGGGTGTTTTCGAATATAAAGTTGGTAATCATGTTCATGCAAGATGGGATAACCAGGTTTACCTGGGTAAAATCCTTCCAGTGTACGATGATAGAGCTTTAATAAGATGCATGAAAAAGGCATCAAAATGCTGGATGTGGTCCACAATGAAAAACGAACAACTCTATGCCTAGCATGACGTCCTTCAAATAATTAGATCTGCCAAGTTACTTTAAAAATATGAACGAAATAGATAAGAAACAACAAAGTTAAAAAACGACTGAAAAGTAAATTACGATGAATGCGTTTCGTGCGCTTAGAGCAAATTATGATCCACTTAATCGCCCTACCGAATGTACAATTTGCTATACCATCGAAAAATTTTAAACCCAATTTTCATTATTGGATAATACACAACCAAATAGATCGCATCCAGCACGTAGTGAACAAAATGTAGCGGCAGTAGCTGAGAGTGTACGCGATGACCGTGATGAATCAATTTGACGCCGTTCTCAACAGCTTGGCTTGTCGTATGCAACAACTTAGCGTATTTTACACAAGGATCTTGGTTTAAAAGCATACACAATTCAACTTGTGCAAGAATTGAAACCGGCCGACCTTCCGAATCATCATCGTTTCAGTGCTTGGGCTTTTGAAAAGCTTGAATAAGATCCACTGTTTTCGACCAAACATTTTATTCATGGATGAGGCCCATTTCTCGTTTAATGACTACGCCAATAGACAAAACTGTCGTATTTAGTTTACAGAGCTGCCATTATATCCAGACAAAACAACAGTTTGGTGTAGTACTTTATGGGTTGGTGGAATAATTGGTGCAGATTTTTTTCAAAAATTAGGCCATTCTTTACATTTATTTTTAAAGATTATTTGTTTCAAATGTTGGTCGTAACTGCGCCTAACATGGTCTATTCTAAAGTTCCAATTTTCGATGACACGTTTGAGTATTTGAGTAGTATTCGGCGAATGACGCGAATAATGTTGGCTTCCAATTCCTCAATTGTAGTGGACCATGCTCGGATCTTGCTGTGATTGGTTGAGTAATGTAAGATAAGGTTATCAGAAAGTGAATATTTTACGAGATATTTTGTATTTTATCAAAATATTGCAGCTTTGGAGCTTTATAACTCGAAAAGTACTTTAGGAAAAAACAGTTGATTATAGTGTTTTGGAAAGCTCTTGAGATGAGCAACAAGAATATGCAATAAAAAAGGGAGCGCCATTTAAAAAATGAATTGACATTCACGTAATCTTCAAATGACTCTTTAATGTCAAACCAATAATACTATTTTATGGCCCTTTCGAAACCATAAAACTTTTGTCTGAAACATTGGCCACTAAAATGCTTTGTTTCCGAAATAATTGCGTGCGTTAATTAAAATGACTCACCCTGTATGAATAATTATCTATACGTTGTTTTTACTACACTGCCGAAAAATACAATAGTGGCGACGAGAATGACGGCATCTAATATAAATTTACACGCTGTATTCAACATTGAACCGTTTGATACCAACATATCGACTGGTTGTGACACAGAAGGTGAACATTCTATAGAAAATTATCCCACTTCATACACAACAAAAAAGGCGATATACAAGGGAAGAAAAGAGAATACAGAAGAAAAAACCAAGCCCCCTTAAACTCTCTAAAATATGAAACAAAGGATCTGTTAATATTAAAAAGCAATGCGGGAGTAAACATACAAAACTTCAGTGAATGCACTTTGAATGAGAACCTCAGATGTAAGAATGAATATGGAGAGCTAGACTTTACCATAAATGCTTGCGACACCATGCATCATGTGATGGGGAAAGACCAATCCAAATTCCTATGCAATTTCATAAATGCATGCTCCGAAGATCCCAAGAATTGGAAATGCATCTCATCAGGAAAAGAGATATGTGATCTTCGTCTATATGTAATTTCTTCAACCTATAAATTTACACGCTGTATTCAACATTGAACCGTTTGATACCAACATACAATGGTCTCGACGGGTTGTGATACAGAAGAAGGTGAACATTCTATAGAAAATTATCCCACTTCATACACAACAAAAAAGTAGACAAGGGAAGAAAAGAGAAGACAGAAGAAAATAAACAAGCCCCCTTAAACTCTCTAAAATATGAAACAAAGGATCTGTTAATATTAAAAAGCAATGCGGGAGAAAACATACAAAAATTCAGTGAATGCACTGTGAATGCACTTTGAATGAGAACCTCAGATGTAAGAATGAATATGGAGAGCTAGACTTTATCATAAATGCTTGCGACACCATGCATCATGTGATGGGGAAAGACCAATCCAAATTCCTGTGCAATTTCATAAATGCATGCTCCGAAGATCCCAAGAATTGGAAATGCATCTCATCAGGAAAAGAGATATGTGATCTTCGTCTATATGTAATTTCTTCAACCTATAAATTTACACGCTGTATTCAACATTGAACCGTTTGATACCAACATACAATGGTCTCGACGGGTTGTGATACAGAAGAAGGTGAACATTCTATAGAAAATTATCCCACTTCATACACAACAAAAAAGTAGACAAGGGAAGAAAAGAGAAGACAGAAGAAAATAAACAAGCCCCCTTAAACTCTCTAAAATATGAAACAAAGGATCTGTTAATATTAAAAAGCAATGCGGGAGAAAACATACAAAAATTCAGTGAATGCACTGTGAATGCACTTTGAATGAGAACCTCAGATGTAAGAATGAATATGGAGAGCTAGACTTTATCATAAATGCTTGCGACACCATGCATCATGTGATGGGGAAAGACCAATCCAAATTCCTGTGCAATTTCATAAATGCATGCTCCGAAGATCCCAAGAATTGGAAATGCATCTCATCAGGAAAAGAGATATGTGATCTTCGTCTATATGTAATTTCTTCAACCTATCAAGCTATCAACATAATCTATCACATGTTTTAGATGCAATGACACCAAAATTAAAGAGCAAGGTCCAATTCTTTGGTTCCGAATTCTGGTGCTAAACTCCCAAAAAGTACAAGGTACGTGATTTTTTTTCACAAAGTCCTGAGTTTCAACAAACGTGATGGAGGACCGGAAAATATATTATCTACTTCATTACATGGAAAATGAGGCTTACAACACACTATGCGACAGGCTGGCACCTGTCCAACCACGTACGTAGAAGTATAAGGAACTCGTTGATTTCATGGGTAAGCATTATGACCCACAGCTAGGGTGACCAGATTTTAGTTTTGGTAAACCCTGAGATGTAAATGAAAACCCCTTTTTTATTTTATTTTATCTATTTTATTTTTATTTTCATAAATAATATATAATAATAAATATAATCTGCACTGTTATGTCCCCTGCTCTATTTTTGATGACCTTTTTTTTTAGTATTCGTCATTTTTTGCAAACCCGGAGAAATTGCACCCAAACCTGGAACCCGGAGATCCAGTGTGCAAACCCTGAGACTCCGGGTCAAAACCGGAGACCTCGTTACCCTACCCACATCCATTAGAAATAGCGGAAAATCTTTGTTTTCATCTCCGTAAGCATGGATAGGATTTTTACGGTCATATAAAAAATACAATAAATTGTAAATTTGGGGACTACCATGGGACGGCCGCACACTGGGGCAAAAAACCTTCAAAGATGGCAATAAATAGAAAAATTAAATTAAATTTTGAAAAACTCATTCATTGAGCTTTTGTAGATTACTTATCAACAAACACTTCTACAGTATTTAAATGCTTAGGAACTTATCCCGATCGCCACTAGAGGTCGCTACAGAAGTGACTTATTAAATCGTTGGCAAGAAGTGAGCGATTTGATTATTATTTAAAATTGTTTTTGAATTGTCTTTGTGTTGTAATTAATATATTATATTATTTTTTGGTTATGGAACCTTCAACTTCAGGTATGTAACTACATTTTGGTATCTTTTAATTTGTTTTTGAAATTAATATATTTTACAATACGGTTAAGAAATATCACAATTAAATTTATTTGAATTATTATAAAATCTACAAACAATTAACTTTTTAGTTATGTTCCAAAGTAAATTAAGTGTCGATTGTATTTTTTTCTGCTATATTTGAGTTACATAAATATAAATACATAAATACTTTTAGATATTTTGCTACTTTTTGCTACTTTGTAAGTTAAATGGTCAATTTCATAGTTCGTCGTAGAAACGTTTTTGTAGATTACCCATATATCTCGATTATGTGTCGTTTTTTTTTTAGGAACGTGTTCAAATACATTATTTATTACGAGAAGAGAACTACTGGATATAATGAAACGTTCTGGAACATGCGATTCAGAAAAAAAAATCGATTTCATAGTAGAAGAACTTAAAATGCGGACAAATTGTGACGGAAGTAATTTTTTTAACTTAAAGCGAAAGATATCGAGTTTTATGTTTGAGTTCAGGTCTCGATGGGCGAAATCATGTCGAATCAATGAAAAATTTCAGCAAATGAATAAGGACTGGCTTGACGCATCACTTTCGTTCCCTAGCTTTATAGGACGTGATTCGGAAAACAAACGTGGTCGACCTCATAATTCATTCGAATCATGTTCCGAACGATCAAAAAGATTCAAGACGAAGGAATTGCGTGACTCTACTTCTGTAACTTCATTAATTTACGCGACCTGTATGAGTTTAAGAGCCGAAGGACAAGTCCAGGCCTCGAAAGTTTTAAAAGAAATTACAACAAGTCCAAAGCGAGCCAGCAAATATTAAAAGAAATTACAACAAGTCCAAAGCGAGCCAGCAAATATCAAAACGCATTCAAAAAATCTTTAGAACCACAACAGCAGCTTTTATCTGGTGAAGATGCTTTAGCTGTTTTAATAGATGGCAATGTAGTGTCTCACCATTGCTAGTGTTTTATACTAATTGATTTATTATAGGCTCGGGAAAATGTTGAAGTAAAAAGGCCTATTCCAAGGGTAGATACATCAGTCGTGACGGATTTAACATCGCCTTTAATAGATGTTGACCAAATTCCTACAACTTCTAAAATAGCAAGTTTAGAAGATTCTCCACGGAAAGTCAAATTGAAAAGGAAAATTATGGATTTGGAGAAACGTGATTTTGTTAAATCAAGAAAAATCAGAAGACTACAAAAAAGAACTGGCAACTCAAAAAAAGAGTTTTCGTATTAACTAAAGTAGTTACTGAATTAAAAAAACGAAATTTATTACACGAAGAGTGTGGAGAGGTTTTATTAAAAAATTTCGGTGATAATACTGATATGATTAAGAAATTTTTTTTTTTAAATCTGGTACGGCAAAAAAATCAAAATATAGTCATGCTGTACGTTCTTTTGCAGTAACACTTCATTATTTTTCTCCAAAAGGATACAATTAAGTCCGAGAAAAATTTCATAACTCTTTGCCGCACCCAAAAACAATAAGTAAGTGGTACTCGTCAATTAACGCAATGCCTGGGTTTACCTCTGAAGCTTTTGACATTTTAATATAAATAATATGTTCGCTTGTGTTCGATGAAATTAAAATTCGTGAACATTTGAAATATGATGGCCATAATTATTATGGATATGTCAATTTTGGAAACCAAATAGAATGCGATACCATGGATTTGGCAAAAGAGACGCTAGTTTTTATGTTGGTTCCCATTAATGAATCGTGGAAAATTCCATTGGGATATTCCCTCTTTAAAGAATTAAATAGTTAATACGTTAATAGAATGTTTGATAAAGTTGCGTAGTTGTGGTGTAATTGTAAGTAATATAACATTTGACGGGTTCCCTGTAAATCTGGCCACTTTCAGGTTGTTCGAGTGTATATTTAGTGAACAAAATATAAAACCAAAACTATCAGTTGTTGGCAATGTGCACGCGTTTCCAGATCCGTCACACATGATCAAGCTAGTAAGGAACACTTTTGGAGAAAAACAGTTTGTTCAAGACATCAATGGGGATATAATAGATTTTAATTTTATTGTAAAAAAAATATATCACCAAAAATATAGTTAAAAATATAAATGTTATACTCAAAGGTGCTACATTATAAAGAAACTCAATATGTTACAAGAAAATGAAGGTCTGCATTTAGGGAGCAAACTACGCAAACAGCACATTGCCTTTTTTAAACAAAAAATGAAAGTAAAAATTAGCTACATATGTAACTATTAAGTAGATCAGTAGGTGATGCTCTACTTTTTTGTAAAAATATTTTAAAATTGAAAGAATTTGAAAATTGCGAAGCAACAGTAAATTTCATTTATATGTTTAATGATGCCTTTGATATTTTAAACTGCAGAAAATTGAATGCAATGGGATTTAAAAGAGCTACATGTGAGGCAAACATAAACCTGACAAATGATTTCATTGAAAAATTTACACATTATGTAAAAAATTTGAAATTTCTTAATGGTACGTTAATATTGAAATCACAAATATATTTATAGGTTTTTTGATATCATTTGCTAGTCTGCAAGGAATGTTCAGAGATTATGTTTTAACTAAAAAACTGAAATTTATTCCTATTAGAGCTGTTCTTTGGCTCGATTAGGTCTCATGGTGACCATAATAATAATCTAACATGCAGACAATTTATAGCTGCATAGAAACAAATATTAATACACGCTGAAATTCGTGAAGGTGGTGTTGGAAACTGTATACCACTAGATCAAATAAATATTTTAAATGTAGGATCACGATCAAAAAAACCCGAAGACATAATCAATGAAACAAATATCATTTATAATGACATGGAAAGTATTGAGCCCCCTGCCCAACATTTATTTATTGAGCATGACTATCCGTTTAATATTGGAACTCCAACAGAATTCGTTAAAGAGGTTGTGTACCGGGCTTTTTTGTACATAAGTAATCCTTCTTTAGGACAAAATTGTGGGTACGACATCATTAAGTGTTTATATTTGTAAGAGTTCGCATCAACAATTGATTTTGATTAGTGGTCATAAATATATTGGGTTATATTTATACACAACAATTTCTGTTTTTAATATTAACATTGTTAAATATTATACTCTATTTCATTTAAGAATGCAGTGGTTGCCGGTGTTTTGACGGTACGAATCGTACATTTTACCGTCAAAAACCACGGCAACCACTGCATTCTTAAATGAAATAGAGTATAGATAAACCGATAAAAATGGTTCGCGGTAGTGAAATTCCATTAGATATTCGAAAAAAGGTTGTTGAAGATCGAAGAAGTGGACTTAGTTATCAAAAAACTGCTAAAAAGTATAAAGTTTCGAAAAATGCGGTAGTGAGAAGTGCAATAAATTTGAAGTTACACATAGTGTCGCAAACATCACTGGGAGAGGTCGAAAAAAGAAAACGACACAAAGAGAAGATACGATAATAATCCGTGAAGTGAAGAAAAATCCCAGTCTTACTGCGCGAGAAGTTAAAGCAATTGTTGGTGTTGATGTTTCCAATAAAACAATCAAGAGACGATTAAAATCAGCCGGGTTAGGAAGCTATTTTAAACAAAAAAAAAACATTCATTAGTGCAAAAAATAAAAAGAGACGCTTACAATTCGCTAAAAATCACATAAATAAATCAAAAAACTTTTGGAATAGTGTAATTTGGTCCGACGAAAGTAAATTTGAGAAACGTTAAAACCTCAAATGGTACAATCAACAATTAAACATGGTGGAGGTAATGTTATGGTTCGGGGGTGTTTTAGTCGAAACGTGGTGGGTATTTTAGTGAGAATCGATGGCAAAATGACAGGTGCTGTATACGTAAACTAACTAGACGAAAATCTTAATGCCTCCGCTGAAAAAATGAATTTAAATGAGCAATTTGTCTTTCAACAAGACAACGATCCAAAGCACACAGCAAGAGTTGCAAAGAAATATTTTAAAGATAACGATTTGGAACTATTAGAATGGCCAGCTCAGAGTCCGGATTTAAATCCAATCGAGCATTTATGGTCGTATTGGATACAAAAGTTTCTCGGGTGAACGTTACCTGAAAATTTATTTGAGAAGCTTGTTTCTGCTTGGGAGGAAATAACACTGGAAATAATAGAAAATTTAGTGGACAGCATGCCCAGACGTTTACAATCTGTTATTAAAGCTAAAGGTGGACATACAAAATATTAAAAGTAAGTAAAACTGTGATACACGATATTAAGAGGTTGATTTTTCGAACGTACCCATAATTTTGACCATTTCTATTTTCAGATTGCTCGCATCTGTTCATTGGAATGAAGGAGATAAAATTTATTTATTTAAAATACTGTGTAGAAATTATCTGTTGATATATTAAATAAAATATTATCATACATTTTTCATGTATTTCATTTTAAATCATTATAAAACACGGAATTTATTACATTATTATGTTACGTACACACAATTTTGTCCCTTACTGTAGGTCCGATTTCATGTGCAAAAAACTTTTTGGAATTTGTTGACTAGTGTAATGTATTTGTATATGCGGTAAGAGATAAAATTTTATTACGAATTGGTATCAATACAAAAGTAGTAGTCATAGAGCTAAACAGTGGGACTGCAGTTTCTATAATATAATTATGATAACTTTAAAATACTACTTCCAAAATTTAAACTTACAAATACAGACATAAAATTGGTTTCATACTGTAAAACTTCATCAAATGTAAAGTTAAAATACAAGCATTTTATGATAGTATTACAAAACTATTACAATTGAGTAGTCCACCTGCAAACCCTGCTTAGTTTAAAAAACGCAAAGAATATATGTATGTAAATACTAAACTTATTTGCCCACAGAAATAGTTGAGTTAAAAACAATAATAATATATTATATACATGAACATTGTTGAGATAACGACATCGTTCTCACTATTTGATCTTTATTAATAGCCTGACGATGATTCTGTGAATCGAAAGCTTTCACGAATACTTATAGGTCTAATAAATTTGACATTTAAACAATTAATTTGTTTTTATTTATTAATATCTATCTATATATTTTATTTAAAAGTGTTTTGAAAACGTTTGAATACACTATAAACAAAAGTAGCCGCTGCGTTCGGTACATAGTACATTATAGTCGGTATTTTGAAAACGTTTGAAGATATTAACAAAAGAAGCTGACGGTATGCAAGGGTGTTGCAAGAGTCACATGCAATTCTATGAGAATATATTTTATTTTACTGATTTAAATTTGGTCTTTCGTTTACTCAAACTCGATATTGAATATTTTCAATAATTAATTTAACTACACTCTCCTCTCGATATACCATCCTTCGGTATAACGTCCGCTCGATACACCGGCGGACCGACCGCTTGATATACCAACCTTCTCCGCTCGCCGCTTATCCCCATCGTAATACTACCGTGCCCGAGTGACGGAACATCCTTAGTTATAATACGTATACATGTAATCACATAGAATGTAGTAATAGTTAAGTTATTTTAAAGACATATATTCATTTATTATTTTATACATATAAGCACGTTTCAGATATTAAGGGATATTGGAGTTCCACAAAATATAAAGACTATCAATTGTTCAATTGTTAATAGAAATATATTCTTTATTACTTTCAGTATAAATTGTAGTGACCAGAAATCTAATAATTACAAACAACGCATGTTATTCTTTATATAAGAAAATCAATTAATATTAAAATATCTTAGAAACACATCTATTTAGTAAACAAGCTGCACCATTGTATGTATTCATTGTATTCTTTATTATTATTTTGTAATTGCCGTATATATACTGATACTTGGCTTTTGCCACTCACTTGTTCTCTGATATTGTTACTCTGTCATTATACTTGTACATATTAATTAAATAAATAAAAGATTATTTTTTTTAAATATATTTGCAATCTAAGTTCTTTAATTCCCGCTATATTTCTGCGCGAAACTTAAATTCACCAATTGTATCACCACGATCGATCACACACTCACATCGATTTCATTGATTCATTCGATCATTCTGTGTGTGTTTTTATCATTGATATTTATCAGTTAACTTTTACGTGTGAAAAGTGGAGGGGAGAATCTCAGCTGACGAACCAGTACCATGTCATTTTGGACAGCGCAACTGTACTATCAACATTGGACGTTTTCGCCGAGCGCCCCCACCACTGCGAAGCTGATCGGGTCGAAACTCTAATGCGAATATCAACTACACTTGACAGACAGCACAACATATTCACGTCTCGGTGTTAACCCAAGCGGTCTAGACAAAATGGAGCAGGGAAGAAACTAATCAAAAAACTGTCTAAGCATTCCACTCTACTTCACAAAAACAATTAAACGAAAAATGAATGTAAAAAAACTCAAACAATATGTTTTTATATACCAAAGTATGATAATACATCTAGCAAAATCCATCGAACAATATTAAAGAAAGTAAGTCAAAAAGCAATAACTACTGTTCTAGGAATATCTAAAGATAGAATACAGAGAATTTGTAAACATCATCTATCATCAATGTCAATGCCGATGGAGAGACGAGGAGGCGGTAGAAGGTCAAATAAGTACGCCGACCGCACAGAGTCCGTTAAATCCTACATAAAAGGGCTCAAGTCTTTAGAATCACATGATGTGAAAGGTAGATCTACTGTGCAATATCTTAGCAGTCATCTAAATATAAAAAAATTACATAAATGTTATAACGAATCAAATGTTTGTGTGAAATATGAATTTTTCAGACGCATATTTAACAAATATTTTAATTTGAACTTTAAAACACCTGCCACTGATGCTTGCTCAAAGTGCATAAAATTAAAAGACAACGTGACCAAGGTAAAAAAAAACTACAGAGAGCACAACTTCGAATTCGCAAACTAAAGTCCAAATGGTTTTTACACATGCATCAGAACACAACGTTCCAGACCAGATTGCTTATTTAGCCGCCAACTTTATGTCTATAATTTAATAATATGTCAGGGACCATCGAGCGCACAACAAATGCACAAACTTTTATACACATAAAAAAGAACGCGGATTTTTCGTTGAATATGTAGCTGACATGGATGGTATTAACGTATCAAATGCCATGTGGAAAGATAACAAGGCTGTAACGGTCGTGTCATCTTTTTCTGGTGAATTGCCCAAGATCCAAGTCAAACGTTACGATAAGGCCAATAAGAAATACATCAACATTAATCGCCCTCATATTGTTGGAGAGTACAATCGACACATGGGGAGCGTAGATTTAAAAGATAATATTATGGGAAGGTATAAAATTATGATACGAAGCAAAAGATGGCAGGTTAGGATGTTCTATCATTTATTAGACCTGACTATGGCAAATTATTGGCTATTATACCAAAGAGTAAGGAAGGCAAAAAACCTCAACGACAAACAAATATCTTCAGCAGATTTTCGACTTGAGGTAGGTGAGACGTTATGCAAGCTTAGCCTGAAACCTAATATCAAGAGTCGAAGATCTATAGAAAATTAAATTCAAGTCAAAAAGCATAACGGCCCTGCGCAACATGTTCCTCCATTGGCAGTAAGGCAGGACCAGGATACACTTCCGCATCAACGGTTAAATTTACCAAAAGATATTAAAAGTTAATCTCAAGAAGCATTAAAAGCAAGAGGATATAAAAAAATTATTCAGGATAAAATCAATTAAAGACATAGGATGTTTAATAACATTAAAAGATTTATCAAATCTGAATAGGAAACCAGATTCTAAAAAAGAATTTCAAGTGTTAATATTTTTTTAAAACATATATAAATGTGATGTAAATATCTTATGTGACAAAAAAAAAAAAAAATCGATTTGTTTGTTTTTCAAGATTCTGAAATGAAGAAAATGTTTCCTGAACTTATATTTGTAAATGGAATTTATTGTTTGCATGAAAGCAAAGCAACTACATATTATTTGATTATGGTAGAAGACTGAAGAAAATGGTGCTGTAGTTGCTGCAGGAATTTTAATAAGTGAGAATGAGGAAACAATTGATTGGTTTATAAGACAGTTCAAAGAATTAAATCCAAATTCTACAAAAGTAAAAGTGATCATGTCAGATAAAGACAGTAAAGAAAGGACATCGTTCAAAAGACATTTTCCAGATGCTTCTCTTCATATTTGCTTATTCCATACAAAGCAAATTTTTCATAGAGAAAAATTTTTAACAAAATTAGCTTATGCTACTTCCAAACTTATACAGGGTGGTCCGGTTTGGGATACAGATATTTTAAGAGCTGATTCCTTGGCTGATTGTGAGTAAAATATTGTAAGGGAAGATGGGGTCTATCTTCTACACCCTCTGAGCTACAGGGTGTTAAAAACTTCCTTCAGAGTAGTACTTACAAACAAAGATTATTTAATAACTTCCAAAGTAACGTAACTAGAGCAATATAATTACATAATTAATTTTAAAATTATGTAAATTAACATTAACCATAAAATTATGTAATTATAAACAAAACAAAAATTATGACTGTTTCATTTAATAGGGTAGGTAGGTAGCAAAATAGTCACTTTTGGGATTATTTAGATAAATTTATAACTGGAAAACTGGAAGACCCAGGTCAAAACTTGGTATAGTAAATTTGTAGGTAACATTACGATACATCAAAATAATGATAAAAAATACCATTATTATATGTATATATATTATATATTATAGGTACTTTTGGAGAAAAATGTCATTTTCATAAAAATTTTCAAAAAAATAAACATATTTTTTGACTTTGATAAGCAATAACTCTGAACTGGAAACACGGCAAACAATGCGCTAATACTGAAAAATATGTTAATTAATTACCTATGAAACTGACTCATTGTGGTTGCTCTAGTTACGTTACTTTGGAAGTTATGAAATAATCTTTGTTTGTAAGTACTACTCTGAAAAAAGTTTTTAAACACCCTGTAGCTCAGAGGGTATAGAAGATAGACCCCATCTTCCCTTACAATTTTTTACTCACAATCAGCCAAGGAATCAGCTCTTAAAATATATGTACCCCAAACCGGATTACCCTGTAAATGAAGAAGAATATAGAAAAATGAAATTTTTAGTCCCTGAAATCATAATGGATTATTAAGAAAAAAATTGGCATCCTATAAAAGAACAATGGGTCTTGTATCTTATATTTACTAACAAATATTTTTTGAACAAAACTACTAATAAGCTGGAAAATATCAACCAAAAACATAAATCAGTGATTTTAAGGTTTTCTAATTTAGAAGAATTTATTAAAAACTTTTTTATACGAGTATGTGTGAATTCAAGTAGAGTTAACAGAAACATAAATAAATGCAGTACACATCCACAAAGTGTCTACAAACTTAAGGTGCCTTTTCATGTGACGCTAGACGCTAGCGTCAAATCTTGTCACGTGACCTACTTTGATACTAGCTGTCAAAATCCTGTTTGACGTTAGTTTAAGTGTAATGCAAATAATATTCATTTATTTATTAAAAATTTATTTCATTTGAGTAATTTTGAGCACAGTAAGAGATATAGACATGATGTCATGGATTACTCAATGTCAACAAACTATTGATACACTCAAAGAAAGAGAACATTGCGAAAAAGAATTCTGGCGGCTCTTGCAATCAGTGAAATATTGAAACAGAATTAAAAAAAAAGTTTTTGTGGGTTCATTCATTATACCAGCTACGACATACCTAATCATAGATTTTATGAAGCCATATTTCCTACCCTTTCTGTGCATTATTTGCGTATGACAATTCATTTTGAAGAACTGCTGTATTTAGTTGGCCCTATTATTTCCAAACAGAATACAATAAGAGATCCAATACTTGCTACAGCACGACTATGATGTTGAGGTTAGTTTTTCGAAACAATTTTAATTAATCACTTAACCCTTACACGTTATATACCACTTTTTTTGTACGTTTCACTGCACGGTGGTATAAAAAATATACCGTTTATTAAATCACGCTTCTTTGCTGCACGAGTGCTCATAAAATCTACCACTTGATACATAGTATGAAATAATGCGTCATACAACCATTGTTGCAAGTTTGAACCTATTCAAATAATTTACAGTGTTTTTATATCATTTCAATTTAGTTGTGTCTAGTGTAGCGGCCTATGGGGACAAATAAACGTTTTATATTATTGTCAATTTATATACAAATATTTTAATTTGCTTTTATTTATACATTTTTTGATGGTACGTCATTTGTACCACGGTGACAATTATTTTAAATTAAAAATTTATATAAATATTTTAGCATTTTATTAATAAACATGAATCGATCGAAGTTTGAAGAGTTATCGTTCAATTTAACAGATATGACGATGGAAGAGTTTTTCATTGAATTTGATTCTATTCCATTCGATCAAGAATCGGTTATTGATCAATTGGATAGTGATGAAGGTTGTGGCCAAGTGATAATTTTAATATTATTCAAGATGATTCAGACACAGATTCTGAAAATAACATTCCTCTGAGCCATTTTTGTATAAAAAGTAATAAAGGATTACAAATTCTACCCACCAACCTGTTCGCTCTACAAAAAGAATATTTGCAAAATGTAGTTCCAAAGAAAAACAAGTTCGCACAGAATGGATTTGTATAGTGTGCAAAGTACTGCTATGTTTATCGAAAACCAAGCCATACTTCCAGAACTACAATAATGGGGTAAAAAAAATAAAATACAATTTATCAATAAAAATAAATTAACTATCAAACTTTTTCGTTACAGGACTAGTGGTACATACCAGGAGTTCCCTGAACCACTGAGGAAGTTAAAATAAGTTACATTTTCATTTTTTATGTATACTTCTTTATAGTCAATAAAAAAAATATATCAATACTTTGTTTTTAATTTTGTATGCAGCATGGGTAAAAATATCATTTTTTGTGCCTTTAAAGGTTGACGAAGCTGGTTTGTTTGGCAGAGTGGCGATGAAAAAAACCTCTCCTGAGGCGAAAAAATAAAATAAAAAGACTATCCTGGGCCCAACTTCATCGTAATTGGACTAATCGCCAGTGGAAAAAAAGTATTATTTTCGGACGAATCTAAATTTGAAATATTTGGATCTAAGCGACGTGTTTTTGTGCGCCAATCAATGCAAGAAAGAGCATCTGAACAATGTATAGTACCCACTGTAAAGCATGAAGGAGGTTCAGTAATGGTTTGGGGATGTTTTGGGAACAATAATGTTGGACATTTGCATTTGGCTGAAGGTATTCTCAACAAAGAAGGCTACAAAAGGATTTTGGAGGTGAATATGATGCCATCGGGAATCCGTTTAATAGAGCGTGGTTTCATTTTCCAGCAGGATAATGATCCAAAACATAAATCCAATTTATGCCGAAGGTATTTAGACGAAAAGCAGAGACGACCAATGCTCACTGTTATGGATTAGCCCCCACAATCACCAGACCTCAATCCGATTGAGTTATTGTGGGATGAACTTGATAGAAAGATAAGAACTAAATGTCCAACTTCAAAAAAACAGCTATGTGAGCTGCTTTCACATGCCTGGTACGAAATAACAACAGAAACACTTGTAGCGTTGTACATTATTATCCGTACAACACTACATTTTAAAACAACATAATACAACCTCAGTATGCACCTGTTAATCTACGATCGATCCAACACAAATAGAGATCGATGGTTGTCTCATAGCACAATCACCGAGAACGCAGCCGACAAGGCCCGAACAATTTGTTCGGTGGCGCGATAACCTTGATTAAACAAAGAAACACTCTCTCGGTTTTGAAACGTCGTACGATGCAGTCGATGTGCAGAGCATCTATAATGATCTAATGAATTTCAAGGAAGAATTTTTTTTTGGACACCTGCAGAACTAAAATTTTATTTTATTTACATTCTATTATTTGGGGAACGTTTCTCCTATTTACTTTTGTTTTGGTTGGCTCAGGCAAGGGCGCCAATCCCTTTACCATCTATTATTATTAACCTTCCTGGTAGCAGAGATCTGTACCATGGTTTCAATCATTATTATTCATTAAGTCTTATCGTAGTATTTAGGTTTTCTCTTTTTAAAGCGCGCTACGTATGACGAATGAGACGTAGTTTAAACCCCTGTGACACTGTGTTTGGGTTTAATAACGCCGCACACTGAATAAATTAGTTGATGAAATGGTTATTAAGAAAAAAGGTGGATATTTTGGTGAATCAAAAATTTTATTTAAAATGTATTCCAATTTGAATTTTGTACTTTTTTTTGTTCTAAATAAATAAAAATAAGTAAAGACGAACATTTATTTATAATGAAGCTCATCGATATTTACAATAAAAAATACCGAGGAAAAGAATTTAATAATTTCATTCAGAAATATTGTATATATCCTTATAAAATCACATTGTTTACTGAAAACCAGATTAAAATCTTAATATCTACGAGAAAACGATTTTGTCACCTTGATTCGACTGGTAGTATCACAGAAAGTGTACAGAAAAAAGGACTGTATTATTATACTCTAGCTCTATCTGGAGAGAATGGAGGTGAACATTTCCCTGTAGCTGAGTTTATAAGTTCGGTACAAGCAGTACCTTATATTGCCGCATTTTTGCTTGAAGTCACATACCGTATAAAACTACTGTCAAACCACTTGCCACTAATTGACAAATTGGAAACAGACTTCAGTTTAACACTGCTACAATCAGCTTCCTTAGCGTTTAATAAAGTATCTTTGATCGATTATGTTAATTTAATTCATCAGGATTCAAAGAGGTTGTCACAAATGACAACATTACACATGTTCTTCTCATACAGCCTTGGCAAAAAGTATTTGCCACCCCCCTTAATTCTTAAAAATGTATCTTCTTTTGACTCTCACCAACTATTTTGTATATTGTTACGTAACGGCACACTTAACTGAATAATATAAACAAAATATCACATCATAAACATGTTAGAACAAGTTGCGAAACGTTTACAATAGTAAACTTGAATTTTGTTTGCAAGTATTTAGTTTACTGCGGACGCTCGAAGTGTGCAAATTGTTCAATAATATTTAACTTATAGTGGCTTATTCTAAAGAAACGAGTGAATTGAATTTAGCTAAACGTCTGAAAATACAACTACTTTTTGAGGAAGGAAAAAATAAAACACAAATCGCAAAAATAATTACATGTCGTCGTAGTACTGTGCGATACACCATAAATCGTTATAAAAAGACTGAAAGTCACGAAAACTTGAAAAGAAGTGGAAGAAAACGAATCACAAGTGCGAGAGAAGATCGGCAATTGGTACGCACTTCTTTAAAAAATCAAAAAAATATGTCTTCCGAGCTGACTTATTTGGAAGAAATAGGAAAAAAGTTTCTGCCAGAACAATAAGAAGAACCCTGGCTGTCAGATGTGCAGTGGTGTATGGAACATAAAAATTTCACGGAGGAGGATTGGTCGAATATTGTGTGGTCAGACGAGTCTAACTTCGAGGTATGTTCTTTTTATGAATTCTAGTTTATTTGAAACTCATTATAATAACAGAGCAACAAGTAAAATTATGATTAGTTGTCCTTTAGAACTTTATTGATTTTTGTAATAATTTCTGGTGTGTTGTACCGCGGGTGCAACTTATGTTAGATGCAGAAACGGCGAAGAATACATGCCAGAATGTGTGGTACCAACCGTAAAACACAGAGAAGGAAGTATTATGGTATGGGGTTGTATGTCGGCATATGGAGTGGGCGAAATCGTGGTATGCGAGGGCCGAAGGAAATACATCCAAGTGCTGGAAACGGCGCTAGAACCGTCTTTTAATAAAATGTTTGACGACACCAATATGGATAGCGTCCGTTTCCAGCAAGATAATGCGCCGTGTCACAAGTCTAGAGTAACAATGAAGTGGTTCTCAGATAATGGAGTTGAGCTCCTGGATTGGCCTCCTCAATCACCGGATCTCAACCCCATTGAACATCTTTGGTCAATACTGAAGCGGAAGATTAGGGAACACTCCATCACTTCAATAAAAAAATATTTTAATTAAAGAATGGCAAGCAATTACTCCACAACAATGTCGATGCTTAGTATCGAGTTTACAAAAAGGAGTAATTGCTGTTGTTAAAGCGAAATGTTTCTCTACAAAATATTAATTTATTATAATAAATATTTCCGTTTTCATCAACTAGTATTATTTATTTAACCTGAACGTATAATAATTTAAAGTTATTAAGGTTTCACAGAGGTGGCAAATATTTTTGACCAAGGCTGTATATCCATATGCACGAATTCCATCTGAAATCGTTAGACAAATCAATGAAGAATGGAGCATTGGTAAGTCAGAAAAGGGATGGATGACATCAAAAGTTTTTTACGGCTATATAGCAAATACTCTCGTCCCAAAATTAAAAAAAAAAAACAATACAAAATTTCCTGTTTCGCTGCTGATAGATGGCCACAAGTCACATATAAATCAAGAAGTGTCTGAATTGTGCATAGATAATGGCATTATGTTATATTCGCTCTATCCAAATGTCACACACATCATTCAACCAGCTGACGTGTCTGTTTTCCGACCACTGAAGAATTCTTGGCAGAAGATTGTTAATGATTTGAAATTAAGGACTGGTCATCGATGCGTTACCAAAGCTCTATTTGCATCTCTTTTGGAGGCCACAATCAAAGATCTTTCAAAAGAAGTAATCTGCAATGGCTTTAGAAAATGTGGACTGTATCCATTCGATGCCAATGCAATCAGCTATGAAAAATGTATGACTGATTCTTCTTGTCATGACATACTAGAGAAACCGTGCAGCCCAAGATTCTTCGTGGAATGGCGACAAATCAGCAAAGGAGTTGTTTTATGTGTGGCAGAAAATAGCCAAAAGAGTAAAACAAGCAGCAGAGGAACAAGAGCCTAACTTGGAAGTCAATCTACAGACACCGAAAAAAAATCTACACTTTCTTTAAAATAAAATCACGGAATAGAATTAAAATATATCTCGAACATGAACAAAAACAACAATTAATGTAATGTAGTTAATTATATTTAATTTCTTAGCAGTAAGTGTTAACTTATGTAATTTTTTCTGTATCATGATGTATAAAAAAAGTCTTGTGCCGACCAGGGCAGTTTATTTTTTCATAAAGATTCTGAAACACAGCTAACTACCATAATTTTCTTTAATATGATAGTTAGTTATGTACAGGCGACAAAAGGTTGTGTGGGTAGTAGAACCCACACTACAATTAAAATACTTGCGCAAAATTATCCTACAGACAAAAAGATGGATCGTGCATGCTTGTCAAGCTTGCAGTTACGAGTGTAGCCACCTTAAGACACTCCTTGCATTGATAACAGTTATCTTCTGCTGGTACGTACATATATACAAGTCAAGTGGCGATATTTCTTCCAGTCTTTACAAAATACAAGTCATCAGTTTTTGTACGTTTGTATTTTTTAAATATAGAAATCTATTTGATTGAACTATTTGATATTTGTGCATATCTTCATTATTAAACACCGAACTCTAGTTTAAAGTTATTGTGCGATTGGCGTTTATCTAAATAGTGTGTAAAGTAACAAACACCGACAACAATGGAGTCTGTACGAGTAGAAGCCAATGTCAGTGATGTTAATGAAAGAGATAGTATAAAGTATATAGATGAAGACAACACATCACAACAATGTTTGAATGTTTTAACTAACATTGAAATTCCTGACAAATGCGGTTTCAATACAGGAGAAAACATTGTTGTAACTGTTAACAATGACTGTATAGAGATAGATAGCGCACGAGAGGAACAAGGAGAGATTATTGTAGTGCAATATTCAGCGAGCAACGACAATGTGGGTGTTACTGTGTTATGGTAGATTTGTAAGGTTTGTGGCAAAAACAAAAAAACAGACTGATGGATTCTTTATTACATTGATAATTGCCATTGTCTTCAGTGTACTGGACGTAGGAACAGACGTGTGGCTAATGTTTCAGTATTTCATGGGTGAACAATATCTCTACGGGGCATTTACAATGGCGTTTGTGTGGGTGCCGGAGTTGTTCAACATATACGAGTTATATTATTACATGTAGATGTAACACCTACGAGTAAACGACTTTGTCACCTTGATTCGACTGGTAGTATCACAGAAAGAGCACAGAACAAAGGACTGTATTATAATACACTAGCTCTACCTGGAGAGAATGGAGGTGAACCTTTCCCTGTAGCTGAGTTTATAAGCTCCGGTACAAGCAGTACCTTATATTGCCGCGTTTTTGCTTGAAGTCTCATACCGTATAAAACTACTGTCAAACCGCTTGCCAGTAATTGACAAATTGAAAACAGACTGATGGATTCTCTATTAGATTGATAATTGCCATTATCTTCAGTGTACTAGACGTAGGAACAGACGTGTGGTTAATGTTTCAGTATTTCATGGGTGAACAATATCTCTACGGGGCATTAACAATGGCGTTTGTGTGGGTGCCGGAGTTGTTCAACATATACGAGTTATATTATTACATGTAGATGTAATACCTACGAGTAAACGACTTTGTCACCTTGATTCGACTGGTAGTATCACAGAAAGAGTACAGAAAAAAGGAGTGTATTATTATACTCTAGCTCTACCAGGAGAGAATGGAGGTGAACCTTTCCCTTGAGCTGAGTTTATAAGCTCGGTACAAGCAGTACCTTATATTGCCGCGTTTTTGCTTGAAGTCTCATACCGTATAAAACTACTGTCAAACCGCTTGCCAGTAATTGACAAATTGAAAACAGACTGATGGATTCTCTATTACATTGATAATTTCCATTATCTTCAGTGTACTGGACGTAGGAACAGACGTGTGGTTAATGTTTCAGTATTTCATGGGTGAACAATATCTCTACGGGGCATTAACAATGGCGTTTGTGTGGGTGCCGGAGTTGTACAGAAAAAAGAACTGTATTATTATACTCTAGCTCTACCTGGAGAGAATGGAGGTGAACCTTTCCCTGTAGCTGAGTTTATAAGCTCGGTACAAGCAGTACCTTATATTGCCGCGTTTTTGCTTGAAGTCTCATACCGTATAAAACTACTGTCAAACCGCATGCCAGTAATTGACAAATTGAAAACAGACTGATGGATTCTCTATTACATTGATAATTGCCATTATCTTCAGTGTACTAGACGTAGGAACAGACGTGTGGTTAATGTTTCAGTATTTCATGGGTGAACAATATCTCTACGGGGCATTAACAATGGCGTTTGTGTGGGTGCCGAAGTTGTTGTACAGAAGAAAGAAGAGTATTATCATACTCTAGCTCTACCTGGAGAGAATGGAGGTGAACCTTTCCCTGTAGCTGAGTTTATAAGCTCGGTACAAGCAGTACCTTATATTGCCGCGTTTTTGCTTGAAGTCTCATACCGTATAAAACTACTGTCAAACCGCTTGCCAGTAATTGACAAATTGAAAACAGACTGATGGATTCTCTATTACATTGATAATTGCCATTATCTTCAGTGTACTAGACGTAGGAACAGACGTGTGGTTAATGTTTCAGTATTTCATGGGTGAACAATATCTCTACGAGGCATTAACAATGGCGTTTGTGTGGGTGCCGGAGTTGTTCAACATATACGAGTTATATTATTACATGTAGTATTACATGTATGTATTCAGTATTTCATGGGTGAACAATATCTCTACGGGGCAGTAACAATGGCGTTTGTGTGGGTGCCGGAGTTGTTGTACAGAAGAAAGAGGAGTATTATCATACTCTAGCTCTACCTGGAGAGAATGGAGGTGAACCTTTCCCTGTAGCTGAGTTTATAAGCTCGGTACAAGCAGTACCTTATATTGCCGCGTTTTTGCTTGAAGTCTCATACCGTATAAAACTACTGTCAAACCGCATGCCAGTAATTGACAAATTGAAAACAGACTGATGGATTCTCTATTACATTGATAATTGCCATTATCTTCAGTGTACTGGACGTAGGAACAGACGTGTGGTTAATGTTTCAGTATTTCATGGGTGAACAATATCTCTACGGGGCATTAACAATGGCGTTTGTGTGGATGCCGGAGTTGTTCAACATATACGAGTTATATCTAATGTAGATATAATGGATGTGTGAGTGAATGATTTGTCAGGATGACACCAGCTCTTACGAGCAATAGACTCTGATTGATTTGTTATTAAAAAATATTTTATTGTATTAATAATAATATATACACGTAGACTGAATGATTCTGATAGTCTTTGAACTTTGATACAGTAGAGATAGAATTTCGATATTGTATGTGTTTGCGCCACTGTATGTTTATACGTGACGCTCCGTTTTGAGTCTGAACATGTAAAAGTTGAATATGACTTAGCATGTTTGAAAGACAAAACACTTGCATATTAATTGCCAAGGCCGACTCATCTATAATTGTTATTTTACATTATAAATATTCTTTTATCTAAAAGGGATCGTTAAAATATATATTGTACGTGACAGAGTGATTTCTGACTTTATTATTTTTGGTGACAGAATTCATTTTTTTTTTATATAGTGCGGTATTTTTACTGTATCCGTATAGTAGTTATTGTTTAATGTCAGTTCATAGGCGAAATCTTTTTGTGCGAGGGACGCATGAATTCTGCTAATAATATTACCATGCTGAATGAAGTTTTGGAGCCATCAATATTAAAATTATTTGATGAAGATGCTACAAAACCAAAGTAATACACGAATGGTTGTTTAAAAATAATGTGCCACTTTGTGAGAGATTCGTGTTTTTTCACGTAGAATAAAATTACTAAATAAAAAATATAGGTTCTCATTTTTTTTAAATGATGTTGACCTTCATGTGACCTTGAAAACGCCACCTAACAAAAATTCATCCGAGTACGTCTATGTCCCCCTCCAAACCGTGCAACTTTTATCTGAAAAGTTTTTTGATAACATTTCACCATAAAAAATTATCAGAGGTGTGCACTTAAAATGGGTCACCCTGTATATCCTCATAAAATCACATTGTTTACTGAAAACCAGATTAAAATCTTAATATCTACGAGTAAACGACTTTGTCACCTTGATTCGACTGGTAGTATCACAGAAAGTGTACAGAAAAAAGGACTGTATTATTATACTCTAGATCTACCTGGAGAGAATGGAGGTGAACATTTCCCTGTAGCTGAGTTTATAAGCTCGGTACAAGCAGTACCTTATATTGCCGCGTTTTTGCTTGAAGTCTCATACCGTATAAAACTACTGTCAAACCGCTTGCCAGTAATTGACAAATTGAAAACAGACTTCAGTTTAACTCTGCTACAATCGGCTTCCTTAGCGTTTAATAAAGTATCTTTGATCGATTATGTTAATTTAATTCATCAGGATTCAAAGAGGTTGTCACAAATAACATTACACATATGTTCTTCTCATATGTTAAAAACAGCGTTAAAAAATTTAAAAAATGGCATATAATGCCTGAATCTGCTACCAGAGTTATAGTAAATTTAATTCATTGCGACAGTCTTGAGAAAGGCTTAGAAGTTTTTGAAAACTTTTTAAAAATATTTATCTTTAAAGAAAATGAAGAAACGCAAAAAAATCCATTGATTTTATACAAAATTTTATTCCTTTAGAGGCAGAAATCGAAGACGAAATAGAACGGATAACTGAAAACATAGTGAAAGAACGTTTACGATAACGTCATGCGTAAAAGGATCGTGGAGCAAGCGATATGAGCCTGCACAATCAACATCAAAAGCCGATATTCATTAAAAGAAGGTTATACTGAGTGTTTGGTGGGATTTCAAAGGAATTACTGGAAAAACTGTGGTTTCTAGTCACTTAAACTAAAAATATACACCTTAACCACAATAAAACAATGTCACTCGACATGTGTTGATGACATTTTTGCTGTATTTGACACTAAAAATAACAATTTAAATGATTTCCTAAATACAATAAACACACAATTTAAAAACATTACATTTACATGTGAAATAGAAAAAGATTGGCAACTAGCTTTTCTTGAGACATTAATAATAAGAAATAATAATAAAATAGAATTTGATATCTACCGGAAAGATACCACCACTAAAAGATACATAACTTCTGACTCTAATCACCATTTCCAACATAAAATCGTGGCGTTTAATACAATGGTCCATCGTTTAATCAGTATCCCTTTAACAAAAGACAGATTTAATAAAGAATTTAAATACATCGAAGAAATCGCGGAATTTAACGGATTTAACAAACAAATTATAAACAACATTTTTAATAAAAAACATCGTAAACTTAACCGTCTCCAAGACATTACCTTAATTAAAGAAATTAAAGAAATTAAAGAAGAACCTAAAAATTACCAGACTACTAAAGGATTGTCCAAAATGTTTAAAAAATTTTACTTTAAATTGGTTTATTCTAATAATAACAATATTAAAACTCTCCTAGGTAACCCCAAAGATAAAACAGAATTAAATGAAAAATCGGGTATTTATAAAATCAACTGCTTAAATTGCGACAAATGTTACATAGGACAAACTAGGAGATCAATAAACATTAGATTTAAAGAGCACATGGCTCACCTAAAATACAACCGGGTTGATGAATCCAGCGTAGCTTATCATATGACTACATTAAATCACACTACAGACATAAGTAATTTAAAACTAACTAAAACATGCAGTAAACAATTGGACGCAGCAGAAAGCTTAGAAATCTTGAGGGATAAGACTAGGATTTTTAATAGTGGTACCGGACCTATCCCAGCTTCAGTCCTTCTAGACCTTGCAGTTGATTGGTCAGAATCATTGAAGCGAGATAAGCCCTTTTAGTATAAATATTAGGTTTGACCAAGACTGTATCAGTCTGGAACTGTTAGGCTCCTGATGAGGACTTCTTGTGAAGTCGAAACACGTTGTTTTATTGTGGTTAAGGTGTATATTTTTAGTTTAAGTTCAAAGGTATTGTTTATTTTGAGCTGCTCTCAAAGAACCAAACTATCAATTCGGATGTCTACTGTCGCCAGCTAATGAATTTGGACAAAGAAATGCGGCCAGAACTGGCAAGTCGTAAAGGCGTCATCTTCCATCAAGATCAGACCCCTCTTACCCACTGGGCACTCTGGGCACGTGCCTAGGGCCCTGCGATCGATAGTGGCCCCTATATCACCAAACGAAAAAACATATTTATTTCGAAAAAATCAAACGATAATGACAATACCTACTTGCTTATTAGCTTTTGCATGCGCGAAGCTACTCTACTCTCGCCCGAAAATGTAGACGTTAACGAAAGAGTTGGAAATGGAATGTCTGCATTTAACAGACTACTTGAAAATTGTTCGTAGTGAAAATGAAGGAACTAATAGTATATTGAAAATACATCATCTTTTGAAAGAAAACAAAATTGAAGACACATTTCCAAATGTAGAAATTTAACATTCCTGTTACTGATGAATCAGTAGAAAAGTTAAAGGCACAGGCTGATTTATTTATTCAATATATTTCTGGCCTTAAAGATAAATTTGGCACACAAATATTAAAAACACAGAGAAAAACAGGGTTTTTAGGCCTTGTTATTTGTTTACAAAACATCTTTCAATATTTTCAACAAATCAGATCATTTAATATAAAATATTTGCTAACTTTTAAATTGTTTCAAGACCCTTTAGAAACTTTTTTTAGCGCAGTACGAAGTATGGGTGGTTACAACAATAATCCTAATGCCAAACAGTTAATCTCAGCATTTAAAAGACTGCTAGTTCGGCATGAAATAAATTATTTCAATAATTCAAATTGTTTGCCTGATGGAATTGAAATTTTAAATGCATCTACTAAAAAAATAAATACAACTGATTCAATGAATGACTCTGAAGTAGTAATTTCACCTGATGACCACGACTATCTTTCGCAGAAACCCACCCCTTGTCGACCCTCTCCATTAGGAGTTGAATGTCGAAATTTTTATTTTTTTTTAAGATTGTTTTGCCAGAATTCACTTTTATAACTTAAGCAGCTATGCAGATAAACATATCAAAAATCCATCCTCGTCCCCCTCTTACGGTATTAGGAGTTGAATGTCGAAATTTTTATTGAAGACTGTTTTGCCGGAATTCACCTTTATAACTTAAGCAGCTATGCAGATAAACATATCAAAAATCCATCCTCGTCCCCCTCTTACGCTATTAGAGGTTGAATGTCGAAATCCACCCCTTGTCGACCCCCTCCATTAGGAGTTGAATGTCGAAATTATTATTTTTATTGAAGACTGTTTTGCCGGAATTCACCTTTATAACTTAAGCAGCTATGCAGATAAACATATCAAAAATCCATCCTCGTCCCCCTCTTACGCTATTAGAGGTTGAATGTCGAAACTTTTATTGAAGACTGTTTTGCCGGAATTCACCTTTATAACTTAAGCAGCTATGCAGATAAACATATCAAAAATCCATCCTCGTCCCCCTCTTACGCTATTAGAGGTTGAATGACGAAATCCACCCCTTGTCGACCCCCTCCATTAGGAGTTGAATGTCGAAATTATTATTTTTATTGAAGACTGTTTTGCCGGAATTCACCTTTATAACTTAAGCAGCTATGCAGATAAACATATCAAAAATCCATCCTCGTCCCCCTCTTACGCTATTAGAGGTTGAATGTCGAAATTTTTATTGAAGACTGTTTTGCCGGAATTCACCTTTATAACTTAAGCAGCTATGCAGATAAACATATCAAAAATCCATCCTCGTCCCCCTCTTACGCTATTAGAGGTTGAATGTCGAAATTTTTATTTTTATTGAAGACTGTTTTGCCGGAATTCACCTTTATAACTTAAGCAGCTATGCAGATAAACATATCAAAAAATCCATCCTTGTCCCCCTCTTACGCTATTAGAGGTTGAATGACGAAATTTTTATTTTTATTGAATATTATTTTGTCCAAATTTACCTTAATGTAATGTATTTGCAGGACACACTTGACTCTAATCTTTTCTTATGTGTAAAAATCTTAAACATTCTATTTCAATACAATAGTTCAAAGGACGAGGGTTGACATTTAACCCTGCGTGGTCTAGTTGTAGCCCAGCCATTTTGTTTTCTTTGTGTTTTTGTCGTGCGTTGTCAGGGGTGGGGAGGAGTCTTAGTACCTTCGAGTTATGGCCTTCCATGCACGCTCAGTGTGCACTCGCACGGCGCAGAGTGCAGTAGTCTGTGTATTTTGCAATCAAAGTTGTCCGGGCTACAATTGTAGCCCGCGCGAGTCTTGGTGCTATGAGCGACACAAAGCGTATGCATTTGTGCAATGAAGATATTTTGGCTGCTATGAATGACTTTGATAGTGATGATGAGCCAGACGATGTAGAAAATGATAGTGACGATGGGGAGAGTGATTTTATTGAAGAAGAGATACATTTCGATGATGAAGATGCTGGCTGTCTCGAACCACAAAATGACCAAGAAATGGAAACTGATGATGAAGATGATACCCCTCTTGGTCAGTTGTACTTTTCCAGAGATAAGGATAAAAATGTTATGAAGTGGAGGAAAACTCCCTTAGCTCCCCTAATGTTCGTACAAGTGCTAACAATATAGTCTTACATTTACCAGGCTCGAAACTCGCAGCTCGGAATGCTAAATCTGAGCGTGACTGCTTTGATCTTTTTTTTGATAATCAAATAATTCGATTAATTGTCAGTAGCACAAATATTTAAAAACTTTTTACGTGAACGAGATGCACTAGAAACGAATGAAACTGAAATCCGTACTCTAATTGGAATTTTGCTTCTAACAGGTTGCTTAGGTAGTGCCAGAAAAAATTCTAAAGGAATCTGGGATAACTCTCGTGGTTGTGGGGTAGAATTATGTTATTTAGCTATGAATCGAAACCGTTTCCATTTTTTGTTGAGGTGTTTCAGGTTTGATGACATCCGCGACCGCAATACAAGGAGAGAAATTGATCCTCTAGCTCCAATAAGAGAATTTTTTTAAATGGTCGTGAACAATTTCCAAAGGTATTCACTCCAAGTGAGTATTGTACTGTCGATGAACAATTAGTCAAGTATCGTGGCAGATGTCCTTTTAAAATGTATATTCCTAGCAAGCCTGGGAAGTACGGCATAAAGATATTTTCACTAGCCTGTGCAAGAACGAAGTACACGGTAAATTTGGAAATTTACGCGGGTAAACAACCTGAAGGCCCCTTTCGAGTTTCGCCATCAGCAGATGACGTTACAACTAGAATCTGTGAACCAATTGTAGGAACCAACCGTAATGTAACTACTGATAATTGGTTTACCTCAATTCCACTTGCAGAAAATGTTTTTACTGAAAAGAAGTTGACGCTAGTTGGAACATTGAGAGCTAACAGAGTAGATATACCTAAAGATCTTAAAGCGAACAAGGACCGTGAGGTGCACTCATCCATGTTCGCACATCATAAACAAAAGACTCTTGTATCTTACTGTACAAAAAAAAACAAGGCTATTATTCTATTAAGTACAATGCATTCTGATCAGGAAATAAATCCTGATGACGGTAAACCAGAGATTGTATCTTTTTATAATAAAACAAAAGTTGGCGTAGATTCAGTTGATCAGATGTGCAATAAATATGATGTTTCAAGGAACACTAACCGCTGGTGAATGGTTCTCTTTTATGATCTTGTAAACATATCTGGAATAAATGCTTCGCGCATTTATACGTTCAACAATTGTTCCTAGTGATATGAAAGTAAGAGCACGAACTGCCTCGACTGCAAATCACAAAAGATAACAAAGTGGGCCGGTGCTACCTGTGTGGACGAGCACGTGACCGATCTACTAGAAAATGCTGTGACTTATGTGGCCAAAAAGTGTGTCAAGAACATTATAACATTATATGCCTTACTTGTAAAAGGTAAATTAGATGATGAACAGCATTTTTAATATATATTTTCAACTCAAACAAACAATAATTTAAATTTCATTTTTATGTAAATTATGCAATATTTTTGTTTTTCATGTTTATAAGATATAAATATTCAATTTACGGTCGAAATATAATACTCTATGTATTTGGTAATAAATTTTCTTTAAAATAAAAATGGTTTTTATTATTCATGCCCTGAAAAAAAATTGAGAATTTCATAGCCAAAGTTAGGAAAATTTAAAGTTAATTTTTTTTTAAATTACACTATTTTTTAATATTAACTTTCACTATTTCAAATAGAAAAAATAAAATAATTATACATATTATGTCATACCTAATGTTGCAGTGAATGTAAAAAAATATATAGAGGTAAAAAAAAATTGCATATAGTATTGCGAAAAAAAAAATTGCAGTGGGCTACAACAGCTGTAGTCCGCGCGAGTGTTCGGATTTTCGTATACCACGCGGGTGCCGTAGGGTTAAACTATTTATTCCTATTTGTAACAAGTATGATATTTGAACCCATTTATTTTAAAACAACGCTTATACATTTTGGGTGGTCGACATAAATTTTATGACTGGAGGCGTGATAATTTGCGAAAGGATCAACCATCTACCCTATGTATAAGACAAGGTACAGTACATATAGCAGATATATAAGGTTAACTTAGAAAAAGACACACATGAAGATATTAACATCATGATTGTATACATTAAGACATTAACATTATAACTGTACAGAAACACAACATTATCAACCAGCACTTACAAGTAACACTAACCCAACTGTAACTCACCGATTTGAATGAAACTTAACATACTTATTAAACACCGAAAAATATTAAATACGTGTTTTTTTGTTTCGGCTAAATACGCTTTTTAGGGGTAGAAATCACCCCTCAACCACTGGAGGTGGAAACAGTTATGGCTAATTATTTCAGAAACGATACATTTTCTGAAAAAAGTGCTTAGGACCAAAGTTGTAGAGTTCAAAGTGATGCACTTGATGGCGACCTTGAGGTCGATTTTCAAGGTGAATGAAACATGAAATGATTTTCAAATGACTTTGAAAATCGACCTCAAGGTCGCCATCAAGTGCATCACTTTGAACTCTACACCTTTGGTCCTAAGCACTTTTTTCAGAAAATGTATCGTTTCTGAAATAATTAGCCATAACTGTTTCCACCTCCAGTGGTTGAGGGGTGATTTCTACCCCTAAAAAGCGTATTTAGCCGAAACAAAAAAACACGTATTTAATATTTTTCGGTGTTTAATAAGTATGTTAAGTTTCATTCAAATCGGTGAGTAACAGTTGGGTAGTGTTACTTGTTAGCTAAAATCACATATAACATCATGTAGCAATAACAACATGTAAATAAATAAATATAATTTAAATCAGCAATAACACGAGTTCAAACGAACATTACATTAATATCATTAACAGTTATGTAGATAAATATATAAAAATCTAAAAAAATTAACATTATGTTAAACATAAATGTTATTTGTCTTGTAGATTATTTGTGCAAAGTTTCATTCGAGTGAATACAAACAAACAAAAAATCTCAACAAACTTTTTCACCCCCTTGCAACCCCTTAAGGGATGAATTTTGGGAAATGCTGAAATACGTGTTTCATTATTTGTATTGAAGAGTATTTATTTTAAGTTTCAAGTAAATCCGATCAAAAAATATTTTTCCTATACAAACTTTTACCCCCTTTATCTGATACATCAAATCATAAAGAAATCAAATTGTATCCAATACTAGTAAGATATTTGAATATTACCAAGGGGATTCAAGTAAAAACTTTTAATTTCGAATCCATTGAGGTTGAAACTGCTGAAATTTTGTCAAACCATCTATACAGAGTAATAAATGAAAACAATTTGAAATCCAAAGTTGTTGCACTAAACAGCTGATAATACAAACACAAATTTTGGTGGGCGAAGACGCAAAGGGGTGAATAATGTGTACAGGGGTGAATAATATAGTATTACTTAGAAAAGATTGATTATTTATTGGTTCTTAGAATCGTATTAACCATGTGACAACACATTTCGTGTTCTTAGAACATAGGGGTACCGTTTATAAAATCACACTAATCGCTCTGTATGAAATCAGTTACTTATGACCTGTCTTTTATTAAACAGCTCTGTGATAGTGAACTTATTTTGATTTTAACATTATTACAATCTAGTGTACTAGTTAATAATACCGAAAATACTTCAATTAAGTGAAGTGGAGAAGGGTCAAATTGTGCTTTTGAAGAAACAAGGACTTTCAATACAAACATTGGACGAGTGAAGACTGGGCCAAAGTAATGTGGACAGATGAATCAAATATAGAGGTAAATATTAAAGAATATCTAAATTACATTTCACAATATTTGTATTTATATAAACCCGGGGTTTTTTATAATATGTCTGTTTTTGTTATATTACAGCTTTTTGGACAACCTGGTGCTCAGTTTGTGCGTCGCCGATCTGGAGAGGCTTACAAACCAGAATGTATTATACCTACCGTCAATTCGGAGGAGGTAGCATTATGGTTTGGGGCAGTATGGCAGCAACTGGTGTTGGCGAAATATTTGTTTGCACCGGAAGAATGAACAGCGAACGGTACATTGAAATGCTCGAGAAAACATTAGAAGCTTCGTATTTAAAATTGTTCGACGAAATGAGTAGTGATTATTATTTTCAGCAAGATAATGCTCCTTGCCACAAATCCAAACGGGTATTAGAATGGTTTGAAAGTAATAGGATTAAAGTTTTAGACTGGCCGCCTCAATCTCCAGATTTATCCCCGATCGAACATTTATGGGGCATTTTAAAAACAAAACTAGCTCGTTATAAGTGTGTCTCAAAAAATATGTTAAAAGAACGAATTTATAATGAGTGGAATAAAATATCAGAAGAAGAATGCCGAAAACTAGTGGAAAGCATGCCCCGTAGAATAAGAAGTGTAATAAAAGCAAAAGGCGGTTGTACTAAATATTGATAAATATTTTTGTAAATAAATTTTATAAATAAAAAATAATAACCTGTTTTTATTCTTTGAACCTTATACTATAACTTACAGCTAAAATATTTAAAATCCTAGCAATTTAGGTCTAGTAACACGAGTAGATTTAAATTTTCATTGGGGGTCTAATACTTTATGCCAAGGCTGTATGTAAAATTACAAGATTTACTCCAAAAGAAAATACTAGGAACAGGTTGTGTGACGGCGTTGTTTAAACGACGTAAGGAGGTAGATTAAAAAATTCCGCATTGTCATATGGGGCAAAACACCCGATCGTATTACCGTCAGATCAAAACATAACAAAATTAATTATACGTGAACAACACCTGATAACTTTGCACGGTGGAACTCAAGCAATTGTCAATGCAGTGAGATCGAAATACTGGCCCCTCAATGGTCGAACTATGACAAAAGCAATTATTCGTAAATGTATTATCTGTTTTAGAGTCAAACCAGTAGATTATTCACATTTCATGGGAAATCTCCCACGCAATCGGGTTATTCAAACGCGGCCATTTTTTAATGCTGGAATTGATTACTGCGGTCCATTTTTTATTAAAGAAAAGAAATACAGAAATCGCGGAAAAATAAAGACCTATGCTTGTATTTTCGTATGCTTTGCTACGAAAGCTATTCATATCGAGCTAGTTACCGATATGAGTACTGAAACTTTCTTAGGCTGTTTAAGGAGATTTTTTGCACTACGCGGACGTTCTTTAAACTTATATTCAGATAACGCTCCTAATTTTGTGGGCGCAAAAAATGAATTAGATGAAGTAATGAAAGTCATAAAATGCAATGACAACGAAATCAATAATTTTTTAACAAAAAACGGCACTTCTTGGCATTTTATACCTCCCAGATCGCCTCATTTTGGAGGGTTATGGGAGGCCGCGGTACGATCTTTTAAACATCACTATGTCCGAATTATTGGAGACAAATTATTTACTTACGAGGAGTTAGAAACATATACAACTGAAATAGAAGCGATCCTAAACTCCCGACCCATTACTCCTTTATCTGAAGATCCAAATGATTTACGCGCACTCACTCCTGCCCATTTCCTCATAGGAGATACGTTCACAAGTTTACCTGATGCAGACCTTACAGGTGAACCAGTCAATCGGTTGTCCACCTGGCAACACGTGCAGTACATAAAACAACACTTCTGGAAAAGATGGTATAAGGAATACCTAAACCAACTCAATACGAGATCCAAATGGCAAACACCTACATCAAATAATATTCAAATCGGTACCATGGTTCTATTAAAAGAAGATAACACACCACCTCTACATTGGCCACTTGGACGAATAATTGAAGTTTTTCCGGGTGAAGACAATCAAGTGCGAGTAGTTAAAGTGAAAAAACATTCTGGTATATATAAAAGGAGCATAACGCGTGTAGCTCCTTTACCTATAGACAACACAAATACCAATTAACATTTATTATTGATTGCGTGCAATCAATGGCGGGCGGCATGTTACGTCGTTTAAACAACGCCGTCACAATCATTCATTTATTGTTATTTTGTTATTATTTTTAATTGATCTAGTATTATTATTGTATATTATTAGTTCATTTATTCATAGTTTGTTATGTTGTTTATTCTTTACGATAGCATACAGATTGGTTTCATGTTACATTCATTGTTTTCTAAGAATTCACATGTTAAAATTTCACTTTAAGCACATAATATATTATATCTATTCGTTCCAGAATTGACAGGTTAGAATTTCAAGTGCATAAAACCTTTCTAGGGTGTTTTACAACTTTAAATAAGATTTATTATTTTTTGTTGGTCATAGATACATTCATAGGAATTTCAAGTTAATGTTAAACATATGTGTACACAGGATTTTTCCATGAACCTACAAACTCATCCCTTCCCTATAAGCGAGCACTGTCCACTAACATTTTTCTTGTTACCAATCAAATTATCCAAATTTAAACTCCGCCCTTTATATTTATTACTTAGAATTTTAAGGATTTTATTTTTTAAGAAATGTAAAACCAGTGCTTGTTAAGTTTCCATACTAACAACATTCACACATATACATTAAACATACCTTGTATATGTTATACATTTATATATTATACATCAATAAATTATACATAAATTGTGACTTATTTCAATTGAAATTTTAAATAACCCAAATCATTAAAAAAAAAGTCTAAACGATACACTGCTTGTCACAATTAGTGGGACACTTTTTCAATGTAACTCAGTTTTGGTAAAAATTGTCATATTAATATGAAAATTCATAAAAATCATTAGTGTGGTGTTGTTTCAAAGCCCAAAGAGTAAAAACTTTGTGCGTGCATCGATAGCGGGTGTACAACCCTTTAAGGGGTGAAAAATGGAAAGTGACAATTTCAAGTATTGAAAAAAAAGTTTAAAAACTGTTTATTCCATGATAATGATAAAATTCACATTAATTTTTATACGTAGAACTTATTTGAACCCTAAAGGTATAAACTATTTTTTTAAATCAATATTTAATTCTATTAACCACCTGTTATCATCCCCTAAATTTAGGTTATTAGAAATATAAGAAAATATGAAAGAAATTTAAAAAATCTTAAAGGGTTGTTAGAAATAATCACAATAAATATAAATTTACAATTTCAATAAAATCCAGTAATTTTTAACCACTTTTCTACCCTTTAATATTCAACCCCCTGTGTATTACAATTAATTCGAACAACGTAGGTAAAGATAAATTTTTTAAATTTACAAAATAGGTAATAAACTGTATATATAACGGTACTGTATGTTAAAAAAACACAAATAAAGTACAAGGGTAGGCATCAACCCTTAAATACTAAACCGCCCCAAATAGTAGGGTAGAATATTAAATTTAAGTGTGATTTTATAAGAAATCAATTAATGCTCTTATTTGAAGATTTTTGTGAAAATTTTGTGCACCACAATTCACCCCTACGGATGTAACTACCCTAAATTTAAAAAATTTACACTTTTTTTAAAACATCGTATCTGAAAATTCAGTGGAATTTTTTTGTCATCCTTTCGTAATATAATAGGCCGACATTTGATCTTTCTACACCGGTAAAATTAAAACAATACACTATCAGGAACTACCCTTAAATTCTTATTTCTTAAAAATTAAAATAAATTTTATTTCAATTAATATTGAAAATATAGGTATCTATGGAAATTAATGGACAATTTACGAGTTGGCTCAAATTAATCCAATCGTTTTGACACGTTTCTGATAATGTATTGTTTTAATTTTACCGGTAACGAAAGAACAAATGTCGGCCTTTTATATTACGAAAGGATGAAACAAAAATAGCACGGGCTGTCTAGATACCATATTTAAAAAAATGTGTATATTTTTTTAAATTGAGGGTACCTATATCCGTAGGGGTGAATTGTGATGCACAAAATTTTCAAAAAAATTGTTAAATAACAGCTTTAATTGATTTTTCATAAAATCGCAATTGAATTCAATTTACAACCCTATTATCGGGGGTGATTTAGTTTTTAAGGGTTGATGACTACCCTTATAACTTATTTGTGTTTTTTAACATACATTTTTGTTGTATACACAGTTTACTACACATTTAGTAAATTTCAACGTCTCAGAACGATTGAATTAATTTGAGCCAAACTTATGAAAAACTCGTAAATTGTCCATTAATTTCCATAGATACCTATATTTTCAATATTAATTGAAATAAAATTTATTTTATTTTTAAGAAATAAGAATTTAAGGGTAGTTCCTGATAGTGTATTGTTTTAATTTTACCGGTGTAGAAAGATCAAATGTCGGCCTTTTATATTACGAAAGGATGACAAAAAAATTCCACTGAATTTTCAGATACGATGTTTTAAGAAAAGTGTAAATTTTTTTAATTTAGGGTAGTTACATCCGTAGGGGTGAATTGTGGTGCACAAAATTTTCACAAAAATCTTCAAATAAGAGCATTAATTGATTTCTTATAAAATCACACTTAAATTTAATATTCTACCCTACTATTTGGGGCGGTTTAGTATTTAAGGGTTGATGCCTACCCTTGTACTTTATTTGTGTTTTTTAACATACAGTACCGTTATATATACAGTTTATTACCTATTTTGTAAATTTAAAAAATTTATCTTTACCTACGTTGTTCGAATTAATAGTAATACACAGGGGGTTGAATATTAAAGGGTAGAAAAGTGGTTAAAAATTACTGGATTTTATTGAAATTGTAAATTTATATTTATTGTGATTATTTCTAACAACCCTTGAAGATTTTTAAAATTTCTTTCATATTTTCCTATATTTCTAATAACCTAAATTTAGGGGATGATAACAGGTAGTTAATAGAATTAAATATTGATTTAAAAAAATAGTTTATACCTTTAGGGTTCAAATAAGTTCTACGTATAAAAATTAATGTGAATTTTATCATTATCATGGAATAAACAGTTTTTAAACTTTTTTTTCAATACTTGAAATTGTCACTTTCCATTTTTCACCCCTCCAAGGGTTGTACACCCGCTATCGATGCACGCACAAAGTTGTTACTCTTTTGGCTTTGAAACAACACCATACTAATGATTTTTATGAATTTTCATATTAATATGACAATTTTTACCAAAACTGTGTTACATTGAAAAAGTGTCCCACTAATTGTGACAAGCAGTGTATTAAGTTGGAGTTTAGCAAGAGTTAGTAACACACATAAAGTTCCTAACTCCAAAATCGCCAAAACAGGTTGTAATGCACATATTTTGTCAAATGCAATCAACACAGCGTCATGTGCCATGCCAATTGATGTAGAAGTAATAATAACTACAATTTATTTGTATTTTAGTCGCTTTACCGTTCGTGTAGCTACTTTAAAACAATTTTGTGAAGAAGCGAATGTTGAATACAAAAAACTGTTAGGATATTCAAAAGTTAGATGGCTGGCTCTAACACCTGCTGTAGAGCGTGTTCTATGTACAATTATTTGAGCCTCTCCGTTCCTATTTTTTAAGTTTAGACAAATGTCCTAAAATCGTTTTTCAATAATGAAATATCTGAGATATTAATGTATTTTGTACATAATCAAGCATCGATTTTTCACAAAACGATTCAAAAGATTGAAGGTGAACACATTTCAGCTACAGAAGTTAGTCTTATTTTGAATGACTTTATCCTTCAATACAAATCTCGATTTGAAGAAAAATTTCTTCCTTTAATTATAAAAAGAAAATTTTCAGACTTAGAGGAATCAAATCCAGGCATAACGGAAAAGTTTACCAAAGTGCAAAATTTTTAGCAAACATGTTTTCAATATATCGAAGAATGGTCTGAAACAAACATCACGGGAAATAACAGTTTTCAATGGTGTTTTTTGACTTCATCGCAAGTATATTGGACAGATATTGAATCTTGTGTTGAGTTTTTATCTAAAGAATTGACAGATATTAAAATAGACGACAATTGTCTCTTTCAAGAAATTAGAAGACTGAATGTATATTTAAATTCTGAAAAATTAATACAATGGGAAAATCAACATGTTGAAATTGATAAAAGGTGGCTGGATATTTTCAGCCATTTCAAAAATGAACATATTCAATGTGAAAATTTATTTATACTTGTTCAATTTACGTTATGCTGCCCTTGAACTAATGCAGCAATTGAAAGACTTTTTTCAATTGCCAATGATTTTTGGACAAGTGAGAAATCGAGATTGAATGTTGATACTCTAGCTGCAGCACTTGCCGTAAAATTCAATATGAAGAATATTTCTTGTTCAGATATTTCCAAAATATTGTTAAGAGATGATACATTAACAAAAAATATTCATGCTTTTTTAATGTGGGAGGCAAGGGGACTCACATTAAAAAGCACCCCAAAGAAAACATACAACTACTACATCCACGCCATTGTTTCTGGGTAATGCTAAAAGTAGTTTCGAGCAATTAGGTGCAACTTTTTTTCAAAGAAAAGCATTTTTAAGAAAAAATTTTCCTACTAAAGATACTAATTTTTTCACGTAGAGTACGAATATGCAATAATTCTATTCTATTTCTCGTTGAAATTAGATACCTGCCACACATCCTTAAGACTAAGGAACAGAAGTTTGAGCGTTGAGACCGGGCATAAGAGATTTGTTATTTTTTCAAACATTTCCGTAGTCACATGAATATTATTGAGATAACGACATATTTCTCACATTTAAATCTTTATTAATAGGTATATTTCTGAATTTTTATTTTAAAATATATTAATTGTATTTAATTGTTATTTATTATATTTTAGCCTGACGATGATTCTGTGAATCGAAAGCTTGCGATTACCTTTTCTTGAATAAATTTTGACGTTTAGACAAACAAGTTTGGGCTAATACGGAGAGTCTGGGGGTCCTCTGTCAGATTTGTGAAAAATCACGTATATAGTTATTCAGAATAGAGTTGACGAGCATGTGTGAGGGTTATCAACTTTTATAAATCACGCATTTTATAAAACGACTGGCCACGTTTAGCTGTGTTATATTTAATAATTTAGTTTAAGTTAGAGTAGGCCAGATAGATTGGTTCGTTTTCAGGTAAGGTTAGGTTAGGTTTATGAATATCTGTCTATGCACTAAATAATATATTAACATAGATACAGCATACTCTACTCTATTCTAACACATCAACACGTGATTTTCAGAGTTTTTGACAGAGGACCCTAAGACTCTCCGTATTTACCCAAGTTTGTTTTTATTTATATTTAACGTCACTACTATTATATTATGTGAAATATATAAGTTATATTCACAACAATCCAATCATCCGTAGCTGAGAAACACTTACTCATCATTTCAGTTTACCTCAGTCGCAACGTCCACGGATGGGAATCAACGACTCATCACTTTACTTTATAAAAATGCAATGTAATATAATATGTAATTTCCTTTCAGAACTAATGTAGGTATTGTAATTTATAAAATATTGAAATTAGTCTGTAGTCAGAAAACATATTGTAAACTTCGTTTTAAATAAATAAATCCTTTTTAAAAAGACTTATCCGGGAACACAACAGTTAATTTATATATATTATTATTATTGGCTATGTTCCGATATACACTGTGAGTACTGGCCTGTGGTGACGGTTACTGGATTTTGCATTCCGTTATGGCTTCCAGTCACTGATCTGGTATTATTTAACTGGATAGTGGATACCTATGGAATTACTATTAAACCGGATGGCTAAATTTCATACTTTTTCTAACAGTATCGTTTCCATTTGCGCATGCACGAGACGCAACATTGAACTCAATTTTGATATAATATAGAGGTATGTGACGTGATTCTATAGTTTCTTTATTCAATTGTTAATCAGATTTGACAGTTAGTGTGCATCTATGTTTGTTTATTTAGTTATTATTTGATAATTAAAATAAATTACAGGTATTCGCATGTTAAATAAGTGTATTGTAGTTGATATACAATTGAACTTGTATGTATTTATTTATATATTTAACAAATCAATTTTATAAATTTGAATTTCGAACATCCGTTGACGCATGCGCATAATCAGTTTCGGTTGTTAGGAAATATTCAATTTCAGCCATCATGTCTGACTTATCATCAGTCCAGCCATGTCAATGCTTCCAGTGCTCTGTTACCGTTGTTACAGTATCCTAGCAACATCAATGATGTTATTTTTCCCCGCCATTTTAATACTGTGAGTGCTGTTATAAAATTTGAAAGTACAGTCGGGACTCGTTTATTCTAAGGCCCAGTTTCTCAATATGAGTTTAAACTCCATGTCCCAGTTAAACTAGAGTTTAAACAAAAAATGTGTTTCTCAATGTCCAGTTAAAAATTATGAGTTAATCTTAAGATTAACTTTTAACTGACGGATGAACTGTCAGTTTGAAATTAATTTTAGGTTAATTATTATCACAATTTGTTATGATTTTATCATGAAATAACATAGTATAACTAAATGATTATAATTATTTAGTTATACTACTGCAATTATTGTGTTTTTATAATTATTTAATGATAAAATAATAAGAAATTGTACTGTTATATTAGTTAAACCTCATGTGAAGTTAAACTAAAAAAGTTAAACCTCACCTGAGGTTTAACTTTATAATAGCACAATTTGTTATGATTTTATCATTAAATAACATAGTATAACTAAATAATTATAATTATTTAGTTATATTAGTGCTATAATTGTATATATTTAGTATAACAAAATTAAGTACAGTTAATTTTTAGATTAATGTAACAAAAAGCTCTACTGCGCATGCGCAAGAGTTAAACTTATATTGAGAAACTGAATTGGTTTAAACTAGACATTATGTGGAGTTTAAACCTCAGGTGAAGTTTAACGTAATCTGGAGTTTAACTTATATTGAGAAACTGAGCCTTAGTCTTCTGAATCGTTTTGACACGAGGAAGTCGCGTTTATTCCAAGTCGAGAGGGACTCCCACCAAGTTATATAAATATCCTTTTGACCAATCAGCGTTGGCACGGGAATTGAAGTCACCATGAAGACGTATTCAAATGTTATAAATGTATAATAGAATATCAATTACAAGAAATCCTTTATTTATTCTTGTCTCCGTATTTTTTATATTTTAACAACATATACAATCAAAGAAGTACAAATTCGACATTGCAAAATCATAAAAAAGCTATCACAGACAATTTTGTCTATTCGGGAAGTGTCATTTTTACTATTCTTAAGTTGGCAATACGTTCTGTGATTTTTAACAGCTTTCTATAATTTTGCAATGTCGAATTTGTACTTCTTTGATTGTATGTGTTGTTAAAATATCAAAAAAATACGAAAACAAGAATAAATGAAGAATTTTTTTGTAATTAATATTCTATTATACATTTATAATATTTGAATACGTCTTCGTCGTGACTTCAATTCCCACACCAACGCTGATTTGTCAAGGAGCTATAGATACTACGTATGTAAACCTTGGTATTTAATATTTATCGTTAATAGTTAATCGTGATAGTGAAATAATTTTACTTTACTTTTAATTTCGAATATGACGACGGTGATAAGTGTCTAATTAATTCTACAAAAATTTCAAAAATATGTTAGTTTACGCCATGACTCGCGTGAATGATGGGAGGCGAAGGAGGAGAAAAAATTTAGAATAAACTAAACTCAGCATTTCAGATAAACGAGACATACAATAAACGAGTCCCGACTGTAACTGACAGAAGCAGATGCATTTAAGGTTAACTTTGGATGTATTTTTTATTATCAGGTTATTTGAAGATGAATTAATACCATTTATGATATATATAATCAAGAATAAGTATAAATAAAAACAAATAATTTAACTTTAATTAATATAGCTAAGCAAATTAACGCAACAATATAAGTTTTTTGAATTGGTATTATTTTCATTATTGAAAATAATATTTATTATTCTACTTTATAAGGGCGGAGGATATTAAAGGTGATGCTCGCATAGAAATGCTATGAATTTTGACATTAATTTCAAAATAGCGGAGTATTCCGTTATAAAAAATTCACAATCGTTTCCAGTATAAAATCTAAAACGGAATGACGATCCAATATAAATGAGTAACGTCAGAAGTCACAGTGGTCGCAGTGTATATCGGAACATACTCATTATCTATATATAAGAATTTACCTTTCACAAAACTGCCCACGTTTTTTTCATTTTTTCAATAACCATATTTTCTGACATTTTCCATCATTGGTCAGCCAAGGCACAGATAAAATTATCTTCAAATCAATGTGATTCACACATACTATCTGAAATGAATAGACAAATTAAACATTGGAATACGAAATCAAATAGAATCAACTTACATGTCTTGTAGCAAATGTGTTAACGCTATTTATCAGTCACAATTTAGATAATATAGATTTGCAGTCATTCTTTGTTTGTACATTCAGCTAGGTGAGTTGTTTTCCATTTTATAATGTTTTCTTTTTCTTGTATAAATCGACTTCTCTATATTGATTTTCACATCCATCTTGTGAGCACACCCAAGCACACCTGAACATTTTGTTAACATAACCTCATTGTAATAATTGGCGCAAAAATCGATAATGTTCGCGCAACACAGTGGTTCATAAAATGTTTGGTTAAATATCGTTTTAGTGCTCCAAATTATTTTATGGAAAACATGTTTTGTTTTAATGTCTAATATTACTATGTAGTTTAACTATTATAATAATAAATGAATGGATATTGACAATGTAAGAAGTTGGAAGACATGCGCGACAACTACGAAGTCGGCGCTTGTAACCTGTCACTTAATTAAAATTATTCTTGTTGTAAACTATTTAGTGTTGTATAAAATAAACTTATGTATTAAATAATGTACTTAATGTATTTAGTAATTAATAAACTTGTTACAGATAAGAAATATTGTAATAGAAATAATTAAATATCGGTATGGAGAACCATACACGACTTCCATGTTCTTTAATATATTTTTTAATATATGAGAAATTTCAATGGGTTTGTCAGAAATAAAACTCACCTTTGTATCACAGAATGTCACAGAATATACTACTAACTACTAAGCAGCAGGGTCATATGGATACGATGGCGATGGTCATACAATTTTACTTCATATTATGAACAACCCTCAGAGGCGCCACTTGTATTGATCCGCGCCGCGTTACGTAGGTTACGTGTTTAAAATTATGCATAATAATATTTACCTTTCGTTTTCTGTCATTTCCAATTCTTATTGTGAATTCTCCATTTTATTACAGTTTTATTGTGTACTAGCTGCTACCCGCGACTTCGCTCGCGTGGATTTCGAAACCCTTCATATGTGACAGGGGGTAAAATATTAAATTTATCTTATTTTTAGTTTTCTTTAATTATACAAAATCGTAAATGTGTCGGCTCCTATGCGAGATAGAGGGGTTTTTCCGCCCTAAAACCCCCACCCCCGTGGTATTTTTCCCGCTGGATCGAATAAAACCACTTACAACCCTTCATATGTAACGGGTAAAATATTAATTACTAAAAAAAATTTAAAATTTTCCTCCCCCTTGCAATTCCTTAGGGGTTGAATTTTCGAGATATGAAATAGCCTTAATCCGTCCTTGGGATGTAAGCCATCTCACTGCCAAATTTCATCAAAATCGGTAAAGCAGTTTAGTCGTGAACAGGTAACAAATAGACAGACTGAGAGATACACTTTCGCATTTATAATATAAGTCGCGACTCCTATGTAAGATAAGGGGTTGTTTTGTCCCCCTAATAATCCCTCTTCCGTAGTATTTTTGCCCGCCAGATCGAATGTAATCAATTACAACTCTTCATATGTGACAGGGGGTAAAATATTAAATTTTTCATATTTTTAGTTTTCTTTCATTATACAAAATCGTAAATATCTCGGCTCCTATGCGAGATAGAGGGTTGTTTTGCCCCCTAAAACCTACGCCCCCGTGGTATTTTTCCCGCCGGATCGAATAAAACCACTTACAACCCTTCATATGTATCGGGGGGTAAAATAATAATTACTAAAAAAAATTAAAAAATTTCTACCCCCTTGCAATTTCTTAGGGGTTGAATTTTTAAGATACGAAATAGCCTATGTCCGTCCTCGGGATGCAAGCTATCTCACTGCCAAATTTCATCAAAATCGGTAAAGCGGTTTAGCCGTGAAAAGGTAACAAACAGAAAACAGACAGACAAACACACTTTCGCATTTATAATTTTAGTATGGATATCGTAAAATGTCCAAATATTACTTTACTTAATATTTTATTAACTAATAAAAACTAACTAATAAAAATTTTTCGAAAAATTGTTCATTCGAAGAATTTTGATTTGAAAAATTGTGATTCGAAAAATTGTGTTTCGAAAAATTTACACCAAACCTAATAATTAATTTCGATATTTTACCTTTCATAGAAGTGAAATGTTTCTTCATATTTAAATTTTCAATCAATATAGGCATTTCAAAATATTTAATTGTTAATATGTGTCAAAAATCATTTAATTGTTCGACAAAATATTTTAAAGAGACATAATCATAGTAACCTAAATTAATAAAATAAAATATTGAAACCGTAAATTATAAAATTCCGTATTCCATGGCTAGGTACTATGTTTTTATATACCTAAATTATAACATACCTGGTTAAATTATTTCTATATCGTCCCCTCCAAAGCAAAGTATCGTAAGATACACTTTTTGCGAAATTGAGTTATCGATTCTAAAAATCTCATATATAAGCGACAAAATTCTCTTTTCCGCTAAAAAATCTGTTAAAACTTTTATCGTATTCCTCCAGACAATGTATTCTAAGCACCGATATCTGTTTTATGAAATATCGTAACCAACAATAATATAGTATCGTAACCAGTGACGTAGCTAGCCCTGAGTGGATCCTGACTGGCCTATATGGTAGGTACTTTCCCGCGACGGAATAATATAGTGCTGTGACGGAGTGCTTCCTTATTTATTCATTAGAGCTGGGCTTTTATCAATTTTAATTTTATTAATTTTAAGATATTTTAGAAAAATCGTACCTGTTAAAACTTTATTGCACAAACTAAATATGGTTTCTCTATGAGGTTTTTTCAATATATTTTTTACCCTCAATAACTCAATTTGGTTGATATTGAAGTATGATGTAGAACAGTGCTTCCTAAACTTTTCCTACGACAGAACACTTCACAAATCCTGAAATTTTAATGGAACGTCTTGGTTATTTTGTAAGTAATATATAAAATAAGGAAAAAAGTAAATTTAAATCAGTCAAGCATGTTTGAACTTCTCGCAGCATTTAAAAACATTGAATATTAACTTTGATATTTTTTACGCTTAAACTGATAAGACATACGTTATATATCGTAGTACAGGTATTCCTCGACTTACAACCGAGATAGGTTTCTAAACATCGATCGTAAATAGAATAAGTTGTAAGTTAACACGTACAATATGTACATATTTTTGCTTTGGACGTTTTCCTTGATGTGAAGCGAATCGCATTTTCTATACATAACAAACAGTTGCGGGTTCCCAAAAATATCTACATAAATAATAATAAATTACATTTTTGGGAAATTCCCGGAACTGTTTGTTTCATTTATGTAATATGTGCATGTAAGAAAGAGACAAAGACAATTATAAGTCGAGGATTACCTGTATATTTGTTTACGATGCGTTTTCAACTCTTGTCGTATGAAAATATATTGCATACTAAATACATATTATGACATTTGTTTCTGATATGACAACGACAAAAAATTATTTTATGACTTCTGGTACATGTATTGTATTACATCATGTACTTACATGATTTGAACATTTTATGAATATTAAAAATAATTTCATTTTTGGTTTTTCTGCTCGTGTCTTTCAAAAATTCATCAATGTGTCTATATAAATACATTATTAGCTCTTGTAGATACTCGTACACCCTTTGTACAATTAATTAATTAATTACAATCAAATATAGGTCTTGTCAATTGAATGAAGCTTTCGTAACAATTTGCAATAAATCAACATCTTGTTTTAATTTTGTAAATGTACATTTTAGGTTAGTACATTGGGTAAAGATGACAGATATACAGTTTCAAACAACAATTAAAATAATATCATTTAAAATTACAATGTTAATTTGAAATTATATAAATTCTTCTGATATTTATGATTACAAATAAATATAATAAAATACCTATACCTATGAAAGTAAAAATATTGATAATTCAATGACTTAAGATTTAAAAAATGTCATTATATACTTAATTTTTATTTGTACCGGGAACACATATCTATCGCCGAATGTTGGTCGAATTGTGTCCGAATGCTGAAATTGTTTGTCTTCAATTTTTTTGTCAAATTTATTTATGAAAATTTAAATTATTTATTACATTAGAGTTGTGCATATTTTTTCGTTCGTTATGCTCTTTATATTTCTTTTTTGTTATATTTTATTGTTCACTTCAAAATTTTAAATGGCCACTGACATTTAAAATTTTTAAAAATAATCAATAAAATATAATGTATCCATAGTTACGACATTTGCAATTAATTTAGTAAATGCTTAAAGCGCATTATATGTAAACGTATTTTATTTATTTTCTCCTCTTTAACATATCTTTTTCAAAAATCAGACACGGGTTCATGGTTGCCAATTAACCAAAGTATTTGAAAAAAATTAAAAAAATCTAATATCGGTTTTCGTTTTGATACTTTTTTACATCAAAACTTTTTTTTTCCTTTTTTTTTCATTTTTTTTAAATCTGAAATTTGAACCTTACATTATATCACCCAAGGAATATAAAAAAAATAATAAAAAAATTCTAACTTTTTTTTTGAAAAATTGGGGGCCCCTTGTTACCCCATTTATAAACTTTTTCAAAAAAGGCCCACTAGTTGTTATTTTTTACCCCCAAGGAATATATATACCAAATTTCAAGGTTCTCCGATGAGTGGAAATGGTCAAAAAAATGATTATCAGTCAGGGCACTTCGTTATATATAGTAGATTAAATTATTATTTAAAAGGTAAGTACAATTAATATACCGGGTGTTCCAGACCGCCCGTCCACTATGTTTTACGCTAAACTATTGAAGATAGAGTTTTATGATAAAAAATTTATTATATATATCGACCCTAAAGAATTTCAGAAAAATGTTTTCAACCCCCTAAAACTCCTCCTTGGGGGGTAGTTCGAGGGGTACATGGCCGTTTCCCAGCAAAATCAAATGGAACGGTATATCCAAAAGTAGATCATTTTGAAGATCATAAAAAAGTAAGAAACTTTCGTAAAAAAAAATTTTCATACATTTAATTGTTTAGAAAATATGGCGACTTGATCCTAAATTTTAGGATTTTACTAAAATTGCTCTAGTTTCGTTAAATATTAATGAAATTTTATTTTTATTTTTTTGAGATTTGGATAATTTAAAGTCTCATACGCGACATGTCAAAAATTCAAAACTTCAATTGGGGATAATTCAAAATTTTTAAATGGAATGGTATATCAATTAGTACTTTATCTTAAAAAATATATTTAAATTAACAACTTTTGTTAAGAAAATTTTTAATTTAATTTAAAAAAAAATTATAATTTTAAATTTTAAATTTTCTTAACAAAAGTTGTTAATTTAAATATATTTTTTAAGATGAAGTACTAACGATATACCAATACATTTAAAAATTTTGAATTACAAGGAGGACTTTTTTTTTGAAAACATTATCCTGAAATTCTTTAGGGTCGATATATATAGTAAATTTTTTATCATAAAACTCTATCTTCAATAGTTTGGGCGAAAAACATAGTGGACGGGTGGTCTGGAACACCTGGTATATTCAAAAAAGTATCTAGCTACCTATTGTTTATTATGTATTAGTGTAGATTGATATTAAACGATACCATCCGTGAAAAAAATTTGATCTACAAGGAACAAATTATTTTAACCTTATATGCACTCACAGAAAGTTTAAAAAAATATAAGTAAGTACTGTTTATGCTCGTTTTAAAATTGCAAAACTAAGATAGATGCAGAAACATTCAATCAGTGGTATTACAATACTTCCATTTCTTTCAGAACATGGAAGTAAAAATATTCATAACAATGATAAAATCAAAAAAATGATTGTTTAGTTTTTAGTCCAGTAATCTACTACATGTATACAGTGTATTCCAAATTGATTAAGCCATAGGAAATTTAACACGGGGACAATTAGAAGTGTTGTAGTAACCTTTGATCGAATTTAACGATGTGTGATTGGTGCATTTTGAAATGCCGCCACAAAATTTAGTAAAATTGTCATTAGTATTTTGTTTTCAATTTTATATCTGCCAAAAAATATTATTATAATTTTATCTAGGATGCTTACTTTAATTTCATTAATGTATTTTATTCTTTACTAAAGTTGAAAACAAAATACTGTTGATTAATTTAAAATTTATCAGTTAGTTTCGAGGCGGCATTTCAAAATGCACCAATCACACATCGTTAAATTCGATCAAAGGTTACTACAACATTTCTAATTGTCCCCATGTTAAATTTCCTATGGCTTAATCAACTTGGAATACACTGTATGTATGTATATAGACAACTGCCCTCACTGACTGACTGACAATCATTTTTTTGACCATTTCCACTTGAATTTTGGTATATATATTCCTTGAGGGTTAAAAATACCAACTAGTGGGCCTTTTTAGAATAAGTTTATAAATGGGGTAACAAGGGCCCCCCAATTTTTCAAAAAAAAGTTACAATTTTTTTTTTATATTCCTTGGGCGATATAATGTAAGGTTCAAATTTCAGATTTAAAAAAAATGAAAAAAAAAAGTTTTGATGTAAAAAACTATCAAAACGAAAATCAATATTAGATTTATTTATTTATTTTTAAATACTTTGGTTAATTGACAACCTTGAACCCGTGTCTGATTTTTGAAAAAGATATGTTAAAGAGGAGAAAATAAACAAAATACGTTTACATATAATGTTCTTTAAGCATCTACTAAATTAATTGTAAATGTCGTAACTATGGATGCGGAGCGCATACGAACTAGTTCCTCTAGTTCTCGTGTGGGAGCGCTCTTTTGAACTAGTTAGCAAGGAGGTGCACTTACACCCCCCTGGCAAATATGAAAAAACTAAAAAATTAAGAAATACAATTTTTAATTTAAAATTTAGGTCAGTATATAAAAGTGAGGACCTTTTTTTTATAAATTTAGATAAGAAAAAATAAAAACTGGACCTTTTTATTTTTTTTAGTCATGCTAAATGGAATACAAGTTTATTATTATTACAAAATTATTATTATATACATATATAATTTAATTTTATATATGCACCCCCCTGGAAGAAATTCTGCCGGCGCCCATGCTAATAGGTAATATAAATTAATCACTTATCTGAGTCGTGGACGAAGTTCCGGGGTCCTGGGTTTAAGAACGTGGGAGCATAGATCTCGGTCCACCATTTACCAAATTCCTTCATATCACACGCAGATCCGCTAGTTCGCGTATTTCCAGTCTCGGCAACCAGCACTTGTGGTCAATTATGTACCAGGACAGACCCCTTGTTGGTTACGATCTTCCAAAACAATTTTACGGTCTACGCTATCGCGTATCTATTCTCAATCAAATGTTATCTCAAATATTCTGTTAGCTGCATTCAACCTTTCCCCTCGAAATGAAGTTAAACTGTCATAGCCGTAGCTTCTCTATCGTCCACGGGTATAAATAACAAAGTATTAAAACTATCGGGTATAATATACAGTGTATTCCAAGTTGATAGACATAGGAAATTTAACATGGGGACAATTAGAAATGTTGTAGTAACCTTTGGTCAAATTGATCGATGTGTCATTGGTGCATTTTGAAATGCCGCCTCGAAACTAACTGATAAATTTTAAATTAATCAACAGTATTTTGTTCTCAACTTTAATTTAATTAATTTAAGCATCCTAGATAAAATTATAATAATATTTTTTGGCAGATATAAATTTGAAAACAAAATACTAATTACAATTTTATTAAATTTTGTGGCAGCATTTCAAAATGCACCAATCACACATCGTTAAATTTGACCAAAGGTTACCACAACACTTCTAGTAGTTCCCATGTTAAATTTCCTATGTCTTAATCAACTTGGAATACACTGTATAAATATCGGTATGGAGAACCATACATGACTTCCATGTTCTTTCTATCTTTTTAAATATAATTTTTTTGCAAAAATATTTTATTAATATAATCTACTACTATGAATATAAATTTCGTAATACATAAAAAACATATATACTTACGACGGTTACAGCTGTTATTGCCATTTGTATATAAATATATAAAGTCAAAAACATAATATACATTCGTAGAAAAACTAATTTGACAATTTGAATTTAGTTGCATTTGTTTCCAAGGCAACATGAATTAATGACATATTAGTATTTAAAATTCAAAATTTAAGTGTGTTTTTCACCCCTTTTAATGGCTGTTTAGGCATATACAAGTAATAAATGTCCCTTAGATTCAATTGAACTGCAAATGTACCAAATCTTATCAAAATTAGTGAGATAATACTCGCAATATTCACTTTTTAGACGAAAAAAGTTACAAAATTTCGATTATTTCCAAAACCCCTAATTCGATTAACACCAAAATCAATAGGTCTGGAGTACTCACTGAGACAAACATTTTCCCCAAAAATATTTCAGATCGGTGCATTTTTACAGTAGTTATCGTGAACGAAAGAAAATTCTACATCCGCACAGACACACAGGCACACGCACAGCCGCCATGCGGAAATTAACTTTTCTTTATGTTTTGAAGTTAGTACAATCAGAATTTGTCATTTTCTCGGACATGATTTTTCGATGGTATTACAATACTTCCATTTCCTTCGGAACATGGAAGTAAAAACTATATATTTACTTAAAAATATATCGCGAAGTACCATACGATAATATTTTAAACTAGAAAAAATAAATAAACGCTGTAATAATATAATTAAAAATAAATCAAAAATACAATTTTATATGTTGAATTTGATAACGAAAGGGTACGCGCATTGAGTGTAATACTTATATCGACGCGTTCCAGTCTTATCTTAATGATAGATCATAAGTGCATTATTAATTCGAATCTAAAATTTGTAGTTTGAAAATAAATTTTGTTTAGAATATTAAATATTTAATTCAAATAAATCTCATTTATTTACAGGATGATTCAGCACTGTCGTGCCAAACTTGAACAGTAAATTGAGAAACATATTTTTAGGCAAAAAACATTATATGAACATGTGTCCGGAAAATTTTCGTGAAGGAGCTACGGCCCTCTAAAGATTTTAGTCAAAATTAGTTTTTATTTAATATCTTGATATCTCATTATGCTACAGTTATGAAATTTGCTACAGGGTTGAGTATTAATAATCTTTTCAGATTGTACTAAGTCAAGCTTGTCCAACTAGCGGCCCGCGAGCATCTTTGGTGCGGCCCTCATCGGATATATTTTTTTTAAATAAATAATATCGATCAACAACTTATTATTAAAAAAATAAAGAAATTTAATAAAACAATTTTAAAATCAAAACAATTTGAATATTTCGGAATATTAACATAACTTTTTCTGCATTATTAATTTACTATCTTATACAAAATAATGAATATAATACAGAGCACAAAATAAACGGACAGCTAGCGTTTGTTTATTGTTGCCAGATTTATTTCGAGTTGAAATCAAGTTGAATCAAATAATGAACTTTTCATATATTTAAATAGTATAATTGTTTGAAAATTAAATGATGAATAATTTTATAATAAGAGTAAATAAACAAGAAATTATTAGAATTTTATATGTTGCATGAAAAAAAGTTGTATCTTCCATTACCGTAGCATATTTTGTGATAGTGATAGAATCAACTTAACCAACAATTCAAATTTGAAATGTGAAAATTTAACAATAACAAAACGATAGTGAGCTGTTTGCATGTTTACGCCTTTATAATTATCGGCTCTTTCTGCATTAACCCTAGTTAGATAACCTACGTCGAATCGACGTACTCATTATGTACCATAAAATATGGTTATCTTTCTAGGATTAAGAGTATTAAGTTATGTTAAATAAATTAATCATTAGAAGGAAAAATTAGTGAAGCAAAAAAACCTTCAAGATTAAGACTCCAAATAAGAACTACCAAGCTATATTCATATTTATTTTCCTGAAAGGTAAGTGTTCTATTGCTGTATTTTATGTTATATGAGTGAAAAATCGTATTAAAACCGGAATTTAATTATGTTTCGGTTTCGGTTTATGTTTAAATATAAATTTTGGTTCAGATTTGGGTTCAGCATGGTGCAAACTGTTTAGGTTCAAAAACCGTTATTTTTTCAAGGTTTGGTTTCGGGCTCAAGTTTATAATTAAAAGAAAATTTTGTTAAAAAATATATACAGGGTGGGGCATTTAAAGTGTTACAGTTGATTATCTCAGAACCATGGCATATTTGAAAAAAATGTTTCAACCAAAAAATGTTTGGTTGTAACAGCGCCCTCCACCAAGAGAAGAAAGCATTTTTAAGAAAAAATTTTCCTACTAAAGATACTCATTTTTTCACGTAGAATACGAATATGCAATAAAAAATATAGGTTTCCATTTAAAAAATCAAAGTTGACCTTGATTTGACCTTGAAAATAGTTTGAAGGTCAACCGCAAGGTCATTATTGTTTGGCCCCCTTGAAACCAAACAACTTTTGTTTGAAACGTTTTTCTCAATTTCGTTTACTTTTCGAGATATTTGACTGCGTTGATTAAAATGACTCAGCCTGTATAGTACAGAATGTCCCAAGTTCAATATTTAATTTATTATAACAAATGGAAGAAAACTTTAAATACAAAAGTTGTCAGGCTAGACAAGCAGCATATTTTTAAAATAGTTACATTTATATAAGGTGTCCCATAAGTGTGTTACACATCAAAGTTATATTTATTTTTTTAACGAACACTTAAATCGTTGGTGCAACAATTTAAAATTTTTATGTGTTCCATAATCGCTAAGGTTAAGCGGTGAGATCGGCCATAAGTCATTTTATAACCCTACCTGAACAAAATCACGGAAACACTGAGAAATATGTTGAATTAATTATCATTTCATCAAAGGAGTTTGAAAAAAGATTTGAAGATTTCCCTGAAAATCAACTTTATTTCAAGATATTTGCAACGCCACTTTCAGTCGATATCAATTCTACCTATAAGCTTGCAGATGGAATGTATAGAGTTGCAATCGGATATGCAATTAAAAGAAGAGTTATTTCAACCTACATCTCTATTTGACTTTTATAAATTATATGTGCCTAAACAGAAATACCCAGCTTTGCATGACCATGCCTTGGCCATGGTGTCTCTTTTTGGAAGCACATATACATATTTGTGAACAATTGTTTTCTCGTATGAAGCATACAAAAGGTAAATTGAGAACAAAAATATCTGACGAACACCTTGAATATTCTCTTCGGATCGCAACTACATCTATAAAAATAGATATTGATGCGCTGGTATCCAATATTCAGGCTCAAATTTAACATTAAATGGATTTAAAAAAAAAGGTCGTCAAAAAGAGAGGAGACGCAAAAGTGCATGTGCGCCCCTTAGTAGATTGAGTTTGTGCTATGCAGTCCAGAAGGTGCAAAAGGTCGGACACTTATATACTAGGTGATCACTTTAATTTAAGCAAAGTAACTGCGGGTAGAATAATTCATAAAGTGACACATCATTTGGCGCTGTTGAAAGAGCAATTTATAAATATGCCACGTACAGAAGAGTAACTAAAAATTTGTTTTCAATTTTTTTTTAATTTAAGTGAATTTCCAAACATATTCTATTCTTGTTTAGTGAACAATTTAAAACTGTGGACTTGGGTAGTTACAAATGTTCAAAAATTCCTCCATTACACCTAATGCACTTTTCTAATCTCGCTCTATAACCTTCTTGTACACGAAGAAGTTCTTCTGCACTAATATTGGAGCACACTTCCTTAATTCGTTCTTTCATGTTTTCTGCGGTAGCTGGACGGTTTATAAAAACTAAGTCCTTTACTTAGCCCCATAAATAATAGTCTAAAACCGTTAAATCAGGACTACGCGGGGGCTAAGCTATTGGTCCATCACGACCAATCCATTTTTCAGGAAACTTTTCATTCAATGTGTTTCTTACTGGACGGGCAAAATGAGCTGGAGCTCCGTCTTGTTGTAACCACATATATCGTCTAGTATTGAAAGGAATTTCTTCCAACAAATCGGGAAGAATATCGTTTAGGAAGATATTATAAACCTCTCCGTTTAGAGTGCCTTCGAAAAAATGTGGTCCTATAATGTTTTGCCATAATATACCGCACCAAGTGTTCACACTCCAAATATGTTGGTTATCCACTTTCTTGTGGATTCTCGCTGGCCCAAAAATGGATGTTGCGTATGTTTGTCTCACCGCTACTTTTGAAACAAGCTTCGTCGGGCCAAAGGCATTGCTTAAAAAACATAGGATCGGCGCCTAATTTTTCTATAGCCCATCTACAAAATCTCAGGCGATTAATCTTATCGTTTTCGGACAATGCCTGATGAACACTCATTTTGTATGGATGCATTTTTTTCGTATTTAGAGTTCTCCATATTGTTGATAGAGTGAACATTTTTGAAATTCCCAAAAAGGACACACGTACAAAAATAGGGCATGAACAAAACACGACTAGGAATTCAAAATGTTTTAAATAATCAGAGAACATAAATTTAATTTATAACAAATTTCTTTCAAATATAAAGTTCTCTTATCATAACTATTTCACTAATACAATAACATACATACAAAAATGCTCATCAAAATTACCGATTGACATTCCTGCTTCATAAGAAATTGTTCGGATACTAATTTGGGGGTTTACTTCCACAGCCGCTTTCAAAGCTAACACTGGAGGCTTTGTAAAACGAAACTGTTTTAAAAAGGTTAATTTTGACATATCATGAAAATGGTTAGTTATGTATATCTATAATAAACTTGGCTTGAAATGCCATAAACTATTATACCTACATATGATATCTGCATCATTGCCATCAATAATTTTATCAAAAATGTTTAAAATATTAGTTTTGTGTACAGTTTTAAGGTTAAGTGGAACTAAAGTATCACTTTGACTGGGACTTAAATTTAGGTGATACTTAACGACTTAAGGAGCACTTAAATCGTTGGTGCAACAATTTAAATTTTTTATGTGTTCCATAATCGCTAAAGTTAAGCGGTGAGATCGGCCATAAGTCATTTTATAACCCTACCTGAACAAAATCACGGAAACACTGAGAAATATGTTGAATTAATTATCATTTCATCAAAGGAGTTTGAAAAAAGATTTGAAGATTTCCCTGAAAATCAACTTTATTTCAAGATATTTGCAACGCCACTTTCAGTCGATATCAATTCTACCTATAAGCTTGCAGATGGAATGTATAGAGTTGCAATCGGATATGCAATTAAAAGAAAAGTTATTTCAACCTACATCTCTATTTGACTTTTATAAATTATATGTGCCTAAACAGAAATACCCAGCTTTGCATGACCATGCCTTGGCCATGGTGTCTCTTTTGGAAGCACATATACATATTTGTGAACAATTGTTTTCTCGTATGAAGCATACAAAAGGTAAATTGAGAACAAAAATATCTGACGAACACCTTGAAAATTCTCTTCGGATCGCAACTACATCTATAAAAATAGATATTGATGCGCTGGTATCCAATATTCAGGCTCAAATTTCACATTAAATGGCTTAAAAAAAATAATGGTCGTCAAAAAGAGAGGAGACGCAAAAGTGGTAGATTGAGTTTGTGCTATGCGGCCCAGAAGGTGCAAAAGGTTGGACACTTATATACTAGGTGATCACTTTAATTTAAGCAAAGTAACTGCGGGTAGAATAATTCATAAAGTGACACATCATTTGGCTCTGTTGAGAGAGCAATTTACAAATATGCCACACACAGAAGAGTAACTAAAAATTTGCTTTCAAATTTTTTTAATTTAAGTGAATTTCCAAACATATGTGGTGCAATAGATTGCACTCACATTAAAATTCAATCTCCAGGTGGAGAAAATGGAGAACTATTTTGAAATCGAAAAGGTTTTTTTTCTTTAAGAGTAGTTGCACACTACAGGACTGTACCCCCGCACACTGCTACAATATATTCAGTGATTGTCGAGAAGAGCTGCTATTATTGCCCTTATTATTAAACGGAGGAGAATGATTAAGAAAAGAAGCCGAGAATATTGGGTACATCCAATACACAGTGATAGATTGTTGCTAGAAAAGTTTTACATGCTGTATTCTAAATTACTTGAGTCAAATTAATTCGATCCTGGTTGTTGCAACCTGATGAGTGGTGCACACGTATAATAACACTTATTTATTAGCCAATACAAATACAAATACATTTATTTATAAGTAATTACATTTATCGAACCTTTCTATGTTACGGCTTACATACGAATGAATGTACAGATAATTTCACCCTGTATCGTTGACAAGTGTGCCAACTTTGCCACTCGCAAACTTCCAACCACAGATTTTTTTTATGTTTACATCCGAATATTCTTTTTAACTCTTTTTGTACACGGCTGGTCGTTTCTCAATCTCTTCAATTAGGTTTTCTATTGATTCATCTGTTATCAACGCCATTGTTAGCACTGTTTACACACATACAACACACAGGTAATATTTGTAGAAACTGACTAAATAATCGGAGAATGTGCGCACTCGTATAGCGCTTCATGGTATTTAAGTAGTCGGCCGATAGTTGGCAGACTAAAGAGTTTGAAGGGAATCGTACTGCCTTTCAAACTTTATCATCGGCCGACTTCGAATCCTTCGAGTGTGCGCACTCGCATATATATATCTATGGTAATTAAAACACTGTAGTGTGCGCCTAGTCTTAAAGTTAATGATGTAAGATATGAATTATTCAACTTATTTGTTAATTTATCGATTTTAATTGACATTTTCGGTGATTTTTTAACATTTTTTTAGGGGGAGAGAGGGCGGAAAAATAAATCTCGCCCAGGGCGCCAGATTTGCTAAGGCCGGCTCTGGTACCAAATGAAATACAAATTAACAATGAACTAGGCGAACACAATTTTGCTGTTAGAAATGAAGTTATAAACACATATTTTAACAGCTTTGTATTTATTTTATTTTCTGGCCATTGAAAATATAAATATTTATTTAATAATGTTCCATGCTTTTTTACATTAATTTTGATCTCTTTCCATTTTATATTTTAGTCTTTTTGTTTTTAAGAGGTAATATTCTAACTGCGCATCTTTTTTTTTCAATTGCGTTTCCTCTTTTCTTTTTTTAATATTCCAAATATCAAATTTAATTTGATCTATTTGATCTTTATTATTCTGCGTTGGTTTGACAGATGGTGAAATTAGTTTTCGAGCTGGTGATGGAGAAATTAAAGTAGAAGCAGCTGAATAGGAGGAAGGGAGTGATGGTGATATTGTGCTACGTATAATTAATAACATAATATTTTATAATGTATTATTTAATGATTACAAAATAATTGTATGTAAAAATTATGTTTATTTTATGACAGCTAATTCTCTATTGTTTTTTATTTTATAATTTTATATTTTATAACTACCGCTAATAGCTAGCGCTGACGGCACTACAGTGATATGCAAGAGGATGAGTTTAAAGTAGACACAGTTACAGAAAGTGGCACAGAAACAGCTGAAGAAGTTTTAGTGATTAGCACTATTTTATTTTATTTATTACAATAGATATGATAAATATTACAATACAAATATATCAACAAATATTCAATACTATGATCTGTCAAATTAAAATTTCACACTCTTGTTTTTTATCAAAATTTTCTCTCGCACAGCTAACTATTATTTATTCAAATAATAGTTCGCTATGATATGCGATCACCACATAACCCCCCTTCTGAGATAATGACTGAAGGGTATACTACTCCGCGAAACGTACGTGCCGGTCGGACTTCTTCGCTTCCATAGTCGATGCTAAACCAAGCTTTTCGGGCTGCGATGTGGTGATTGTTTGAAGTGTTCCGATAGCTTCGTCGTCTCGCAGGATGTACGCTGGTTTTACTCTGTCAATTGTAACACAGTTTTCTCGGCCATGGATCTTAATCGTCATAGTTTTCTCGTTTCGGCGAACTACTGGATAGGGACCGGTGTATGGCGGCTGTAAAGCTCCTCTGACTGTGTCATCGCGGAGAAGAACATATTTTGTCGTAGCCAGATCTTTAAAAACAAATGTTTTTATATTTGCATGTCTGGAAGCTGGCGTAGGCCTGATTTTCTCAATGACATGTTGAAGGAGCAACTCTGTATACGGTAGGTTGTTGCGGAGGCATAACTTGTAGTTGATTTTCTTCACGCAACGCTCGTATTTGTTCCATCTGTTCCGCAATAATTTGTTCCATAATGTTCACCAAAAAATATCACTTGTAATATACAATTTTAAATAAAACTTATCTTTTTGTTTGTCGGGGTCACCACTTTAGTGATTAGCACTATTTTATTTGACGATACAGAAGTGAATAAGTTGGAAGTTGATGTTGAATGTGCTGGAACTGGCGGTGGAGACATAATTGGAGTATCGGAGAACATGTATTTGAAGAAATAAATAAATAAGAGGACAGAAATGCTGATGTATCTGAAGAAACTTTGGTTATTTCAAATATATAGCCCAATCATTTTAGATTTTTTCCCGAAAAAAACTACCTAGTCCAAACTTTTGACGCAGTTGTGTGTCCCCGGCGGAGTAAATGATGAAATTACATTCTTGCCCATAAATTAATTACCGGAAGTGTACGCCATCTTGGATTTTGTGTTTTTGTCGATTTGAATGCGTATTTTGTATTTTTCGATAAAAACGTTAGTAACAATTTTATAGAGAATTTAATTCTCTACAATCTTTATACAGTCAATATTGTTGAAAAAACATTATTTATTGCTAATAATAAGCAAAAAGTGTTAAAACTTAGAAGAGTGGCGTAGTTTTTTCAACTTTTGTGCCATTTTTATTGAAAATAAGTGGCATATTTTAATGACAAAGTTGTAGAGGTCTCAATTTTCAATAGCTTTTATACAAACAAATTTTTCGTACGACGTGTAGATGACGACCGTATACTTATCTTTTTGTATAGTAATACCAAACCATATACTCGTATAGTAATATCTTATCATCTGAGTATTCCTTCTTAGCTTTTTTTGATTGTCTCATATAGAAGTTTTAACTGCCCAGAATTTCTGGCTCATGTTTGGGCTATGGCATTATAGTCTTGAGTTATTTTTTCCCATGTTTGAGTTTTAGTTTTTATACTGATATTATCACTTTGTATATTTTCTATAACATTTTGATAATTTTTTAAAATATCAATGAAATAAATTTTTTCTTCTGTAAAATTTCTTCCACGTTCTCTTTTCTAGTCTATTTTGAAATAATAAAATTAGGTTTATCTTTTATTACTCTACTGACGCCTTACACGAAAACTCGGAATTCAAATAATATGAGTTCAAAATTGATATTTTTTATATTAGTTTTAAGAAATACTACTAACATGTCATATAAATAATCGAGTCTATTTTTCAAACGAGCTATCAAAGCTAACACTGGAGGCTTTGTTAAACGAAACAGTTTTAAAAAGGTTAATTTTGACATACCTATCATGAAAATGGTTATATCTATAATAAACATGGCTTGAAATGCCATAAACTATTATACCTATGATATATGCATCATTGCCATCAATCATTTTATCAAAAATGTTTACAATATTCATTTTTTTGTACAGGTTTCAGGTTAAGTGGAACTAAAGTATCACTTTGACTAGGACTTAAATTTAGGTGATAATGATTTAAGGAACACTTAAATCGTTCGTGTAACAATTTAAAATTTTTATGTGTTCCATAATCGCTAAGTTTAAGCGGTGAAATAGGCCATAAGTAGTTTAAAACTAGATCTTAGCATATTAAATATTATTATACCCGTTATGGTGTATTTACACGGGTCGATTTTCGCAGTGCGGCTAATCACCTCACAAGGCCGCACAGCAACACCATTTACACGAGTCGATAAAAATCGCATGCGATTTGTTCATTTTTTTGAAAATATTGAGCAGAACAGATGTTCTACGTGCGATAAAAATCGCATGCGGCTGATTATTTTCAGCTTTACACGGTCGATTTTAAGCCGCGGTCACACTAGGCTGCATTACCGGCCGTTGGTTGCTGGTGCTGCTAGTAACACCAGCAACCAGCGGCTGGTATGGGTTCACACTACATTTTACTCCCGTATTAATTAACAAACAACAACCCAATATTGTTAATAATAATAAACTTATTTATAACTCCCTAATCATTTCAGGTATAAAATATAGTAGAAAGTAGGGGAAAGGGTCGAAAAGGGAAAAACAAAAATAGAAAAAATATCCAAGATAAATTTTACAAAAAAATATGTAGGAAGTTTTTTTTATTCATATACCTACAATTTTTGAAATTTCCAATACATTTTGTAAATGTTCAGAATTTTTTTTGTAATTCAAAATAGTATACTGATATTGTAATCTTGTTATAACCAATATAGGAATTTTACAAAGTTATGGTATCGTAATTTCCTACACAGTATAGTATTTTTAATTCCAACATCATGTTATACAAATACGAAACCTTCACTTCATCATTTACAATACGTATTTGAAATTTCAGAAACTGTATATGAATAAAACTTCCAACACATATTTTGTAAATAAGCATCGGAAATTTTTGACAGTGTAACTTATCTTTGTTAAATATTTTTGTACTGATCATAAGATAATTAAATGCTCTAACTTCAAATGTCAAATCAGAACGCTTTGCTAATATACAATTCCGTAAAAGAGTTGCCATTTTCGACAAAAAAATCTACCAATAATGGTTCGAGTAAAAACCATTTGTTCAACTGAGAAAACCGGAATAAAATCCGTTCAGTAGATACTGAGAAAATCATGTTAAATTATATTTTCAAACTCCCAGAAAACACCAGGTCCCATCTTAGAATTTATAGGAAAAAAGGTTAGCAACAAACATAATCAATTTCGATATTTTACCTTTCTTGTATGTGAAATTTTTCTTTATATTTCAATTTTCAGTCAATATATTTCAAAATATTTAATTGTTAGCACGTGTCAAAAATTATCCAATTTTTCGACAAAATATTTTAAAGAAACCTAAATTAATAAAATATTTCAATCGTAAATTATAGAATTTTTTATTCAATGGCTACTTTGTTTTTATATAAATGTTTGTATGGAAACAAAACACGACTTGATAAAATATTTTTTGAGTTTTTCGTTGTTATTTAAACTGCGGTATAACCTCCATCAATTGGTAAAGCCACTCCATTGATCATTGACGCCATATTACTCAACAGAAAAACAACGACTTCAGAAACTTCTCTCGGTTCTCCAAACCTTCAAAATAGAAACAATTATGTAAAAACTATCTACATTTAAATTCTAAAACTACAGGTAGTTCAATAGTCCAATTTTTTCAGATTTTTTGAGCCAGTAGTTATCAAGCTAGAGGTAGGGTGGACAAAAATATGGTCAAATTCTACTAATTGAGATGTACATTTTGACATACCACATGTCTAGATATGAAAATAAAAATTAAAAATTCTATTACACCCCTCCCTATTATTCCAAAATTTAAAATTATATTGTTGACTTTAGTATTTGTCGTGGGTAGTCTCACCAAAACCTCGTTACCAATTTTTTTTTCGGTTTTTTGAGCCGGTAGTTGCAGAGTTAAAGGGGGGGGGGTCAAAATAAAATACTGCTTTTAGCCCCCTACAGTCACCATTTTTGAGTTAGAAAAAAAAATATGGTCACGTTCTACTAATTAAGATGTACATTTTGACATCTTGGTATACAATTTTTTTGTAATAGAAAAAGGGTCAAATTCTGCTTGTTTGGTTATACATTTTAACGTGCCACATGCCTTGGTATAAAAAAAATTTTTTTTTCCTAGCTTTAGCTCCTTATTGCCCCCCCCTGAAAAATTATTTATTCAATAAATGTGTACATATTTTACTACAGGGTGTCATTTAACATGTTCATTAAACATTTCAAGTTTCTAACTTATATAGTTTACGAGCTATTTAGCTTTGAGTGAAAAGGATGGACGGACGGACGACAAAGTGAGATTAATAGAGTTTCTTCGGAACCCTAAAAATGTTGAAAAACATTTTTTTATCACAAATAATGCAATAATTAACGTAAAAATCTAGGGATTTTTACGAAAATAAGAGGAAATATGTATTTTTATGTAATAAATACGTGATGAAATTTTCAAAAATAAAATTTGATTTTTACGCCAACAATCGGCCATTTTTGAAAAAAAAAATGGAAAAGCTCGCCATTTAATGAGAAAACATCAAAGATTCGCTTCTTTTCAACGCAATTTTTGTTTTTTTCAATAACTGCATCCATTTGAAAATGGCAGCTTATTAATTTCAACACCTTCCCGTTGGACACCATGTAGAAAAAATTAAATCATATAATTCAACAAAAAAATAAATACCTCTTTAGCGGTATCATGTCCATATGTTGTTGTTTTTTAACGGGATCAGTCCAACACGCTTTTGTCATATCGGTGTTTATAACTGTCGGATTGACCGAGTTAACTCGGATATTGTGCGGCCCCAACTCGAGCGCCATGACACGTGTAAGAGCGTCAAGCGCACCTTTACTTGCACAATACACAGCGTGATTTGCCAATCCGATCATTGCCGCTTGTGACGATATGTTAACAATACAGCCGCCTTCTTTTCTTGCTACCATCTCGCGTGCAATTATTTGTGATACGTTCATTACAGCTTTTAGATTGATATCGAATGTTCTATGATTAAAAAATATTAATTTGCAGATTTAAAATTCATAAAAACCATTGGGTGCGCACGGTTCAAGTGAAACTTCTTTTATTTTTATTAACCAAGTGAATTAAATTAACAAAGTAGACGATTATTCAACCTAAAAGGGTCAAAAACGACCATTTTGACAATGTTTAAGAATGGTTATGATTTAAACGGGCGGTAATATATTACAGTTTCGGTCAGTATTAAATAAAAATGGTAAGTTAAATAAATAAATAATTAAATATAAAATGTGAGCAGTAAAAAATGTATACAAGCGGTAATATATTATGAAATAATGATTGTCACGTAAGTCCGTCCATTTTAACAAATGCGTGCCGCTTTTTTCAACCAAAAGTCAACGTGACTTTGACCGAACTGCCGAACTATTTATCTAACTGCCGAACTATTTATTTAACTGCCCAATTCATTTATTTTACCGCTCGAATAATTATTGCACTGGCCATTTATTTAATCTACTGCTCGAGTAAGTTTTTAACTGCCGCTGTAAGATTAAATAACTTACCAAAATCTTGTATATTACTTACTACATTTTACGCCACAATTGATTTAATTACCGCACAAAAAGTTTAATACTGCCCAAATGAATTATTAACTGCCCAATGTAACCGCCCGAATATTTAAAAAAACTGCTCAAATAATTACTTCCCTTTAAGAATTTGTTTACCAATTGGATAATTTATTGCTAAAATTTTCGTTCACGGTAAGAAATAAGTACTATCTTTCCTCTTTAAAATGAATTTTTATTTTTTACTGTACATAATAGTACAAGAGCTAATGACATATTTTTCTGCCCCATCTGAGCACCAGGCAGACTTACGGAAATCGTTTATTTATGTGTTGTACATCATGGGAAAAATAGTCCCAACCCCCTTCTCCATTTCCGTAAGTCGCCTAGTGCTCAAATGGGGTAGAAAAATATGTCATCAGCTCTTCCACTCTACGGTTTTTTTTACCGAAATATATTAGTTTAAAGATATTGTTACTTTTATACATATATCACCTGTAAAGACAACAAAATGATGTCGACATGTGTAATCAAACGTATTATTTTAACACAAAACACGTAGCTTGACACCAACGTAAACTATATGCATTCATCCAACCTTTTCTTATACATCTACTCATCTCTCTCTCGCGCGCATAACCGACGTAAAGTGACTTGTACGCATGCACTATTCATCCATCTTTCTCTTATACATCTACTCACGCATGTGCCACACTTTCCTTAGCGTTTCATCTTTAAAACGTGTCGAATTTTAAAACCTGTCGAGGTCATTCCAATTCACTAGTCTCGATAAAGAAGTTTCACTTCAACAATAGGTACCTGTCCAAACTTTCTTTCGTAAAATCTAAAAATGATTCCATAATAGCAATTCCTGCGTTGTTGACGAGTCCGTGAATGGGTCCTACATCTTTTAGGGCTTCTCTTGTAGCGTCCCAGTTTGTTAAATCCACACAGATTGTCTCAATTAAAGGTGATATTGTTGTTAAAGAATCTGCAAAACAGTCATTTTTTAAATTATCTCAAGAACGACACATATGTGAAAGATACAAGAAGCTTTATGATCATATTTCAAAGAAAAAGAACAGTTGTCCGATTTCAAAATGTTCACTTGATTTTTCCGTTACAGGTCAAGACAAAGACTTTTTTTGTTCCTTGTCTGTCTGTCTCATGAATCACTGAACCGATATTAATAAAATTTGGTTTGTTAGTTAAGTTTGGCTACAGGACGGTTCCATTTAAAAATCGTCAAAATAGTTATTTTTTCAAGATATCTCAAGAACGAACGTGAAAATTTTAAAGAATCTTTTTTGTAGAGCATTCTTTTCTATAAAATATTCTTTACGAAGATTTATCTCAATTTGCTTGCATAGCAGAAAAATTTAGATTGAAACTGTTAAAAAACTTTAAATGTACGAAAAAATAATCAGGCACGTATTAAGAAAAAAATCGAATAAATATTTTTTAATAAAATTAATCGGTGTTTATTTAAGTTGTTCAATAATTAACTATACTTATGAAAATTCTGGTCATTTGTTTTCATAATCACTTTAGCTTATTGTTTTTTTGTATCCATCACATACAGGATGATTCAGCACTGCTATGCAAACTTGAACAGTAAATTAAGCAAAAAACATCATATGAACATGTGTCCGGAAATTTTTCGTGAGGGGGCTACAGCCCTTCAAAGATTTTATTCAAAATTAGTTTTTATTAAATATCTTGAGAACCCATTGTGCTAAAGTTATGAAATTTGATATCCAGTATCAACCAATAGTAATTTTGACCAGACCTGAGTTAAACGTTTGAATAAGATTATATGACACAAAATACACAAAAATATACTTTGATCATTTATCATAGGATAAACCGTTTACGACAAATATCGATGCAAAATTTTACTTAATCCGGATGTTTCAAATTACACAAAATAAAGGGTCTAGCCGGATAAGTATAGGAAAACAGCATCTGCGTCTAATGAAGAGATCTCACCTTGTATTTATTGTTCTGTATCTAAAACATATTTACGCTTAATTTTAGACTTCTACCCCTGATAATTAGGGAGTATTATAGGTGGCAACACTTAACGTTAATTTTTTTTTTCCGAAACTACTCGAGGTATCTTAATGAGATTGAAACTATTTATATATGACTGTATGAATTACATATTATATATTTATTTCAGAATTTCACCAATTCGACCCTTCTACAATTTTTACATATAATAGCTAACTAATAAACAAATAAACAATAACATAGTTTATATAATAAGGATAGTTTATTGTTACTTACCTAAATATTGTTTAGTTCTACTAACTGCGATAATCGTTGCCTTGCATTTTACTAAATCTAAAACGATTTGGTGTCCTATACCTGAAACCAATATTATTTGTAATAATTAATATATTAACAGTTATTTTGATAATAGTATAAGTCTAAGCATGGCCTCCACTGATATTTTCATCCTTCTTCTAAAAGTATTCCTAAAATAATATCAGAAACATTTCTGAAGAAGACTTCGATATGAGATTCGAAACGTCAAGTACGAAAATACAGCCCGAAAATTTAGTTCAGAAACAATTTCATATATACATGACTTATAGCACTTAAAAAAATAACAGTTCGTTTATTTATAAATAAATTAAACAATTACCTCTACCAGCCCCTGTCACCATTATCCTTTTTCCTTGTAAATTGATTTCCATTTTCTATAAAAAATAAATTAAAATAATTACACGGACCAGCAAAAAATACTTTTTTTTTGTTTTTGACGTGCTGAAACCGAATCTGTTGCCCAAATTGCTTCATCGTGTCACGTTTTTATAAATAACCTAACCTAAAGTGCTAAAATGATGATTTTGGTAATGTTTAAGAATTTATTACCAAGTACGTATATTTTTTCTAAAGTTTTCGTTCACGGTAAGTAATATCTTTCGTGAATAAAATGAATTTAACTTTCTACTGTACGATATTTCTTCACCTTAATATACTAGTTTGAAGATATTTTTATATTTAATGTAGTAAGTCCATTGTGTCACTTGTGCATACTTCAAACTATATAGCATATCTCTTTACAAAAAATTATCTTCATATATACCTACTTGGTAATAAATTCTTAAACATTGAAATAATCGTCATTTTGGCACTTTTAGGTTAGATTATTTCAAAAACCTGACGTAAGGAAATAATTTGGGCAACAGATTCGGTTTCAGCACATCAAAAACCTCCAAAATCACCTATTCAAGTAGAAACAACAAAAATGATGTTTGTAAATATTTATAGAAAAAGTATTTTTCAACAATATTGAAATAATCAATATATTTATTATAGGTAAATATTAAATATTAGACAATTGGTAATGTCAATGAGGAAAGGGCGGTTAACGTTCATATGGAAAAAAAACTTAGCTCACATTCTAGTAAAAATTATTAGTTTTCTAGAAAAAAATATAAGCATTGTAATTTCGAAATGATGTGGCATTCTAATACTTGTTTAACAGAAAGATCAAAAATTATATTGCCATTGTTTACTTTAAATTAAAAATTTTATTTAATTTATTGGTATTAATTTAAAATAATACTTACTTTGAAATAACAATTAATAAATGTTTATATTTTATTAAATAAAAACATATACAAAACTGAATATAATATATTGTAGTGTAAACACGGACTTTATTTAAATCCAACTACAAAAATATTTGACCTGTTTTATCATCTCGCTCAAGTCAGTTTTTATCTACATATTCTATATCAGTGGTCTTCAAACTTTGTCGACTCACAGAACCCTAAGAACTATAAGATTTTTTCGGCGAACCCCTTCCCACACATAGAAAAATATTATGCAAAACAAGCTTGGGGTGGGATGAGACCCTTTAGGTCCACACAATCAACTTCCCAACACGGTATGATTATAAATACTTTAATACTGATTATTTATTGTTTCCATATAGTTTGTGAATATTTTTTTAATATGTATATGAAAAATTTTAATGGAATTGGTCAGAAATAAAACTGACCTTCATATTATGAATATTAGTTTTTTAATATCCTAATGTCAATAATATAACACACATTTTTAGAATAACTAATTTGACAATTTGAATTACATTGCATTTGTTTTTATAATAACTAATCTGACAATTTAAAAATGCATTTGTTTCCAAGGCAACATGAATTGTACTTATTTATTAGTATTTTAAATTCAAATTATGAGGGTGGTTTTCGCCTTTCACCTCTTCTATGGCTGTTTAGGCACGTATAACAAAAAAAAATACTGAAATACATTTTTCATTATTTGTATTGTAAAATATTTATGCTAAGTTTCAAGTAAATCCGACCAAAAAAAACTTTACACCCCTTTTTACCCCCCTTAGAGGTTGAAATTCGAAAAAAACCTTTCTTTCAGATCATAATCACGTCAAAACGCTTCGATTGGCACCCCAACGAAGTCAAAAGCATTTTTTATTTACGAGATTTCGGGAACGTAAAAAATGACAAGCACATACGTACGTACATACACACACACACACAGACATCTTTCTGAAAATAGTGTAAATATATGTCGGCGCGCGGAAATTATTTAGTTCAAATTGGCGCTAAATACGTAGAAATGATGCAGACCAATCAGAAGTCAGCACCAATAACCAGTCAGCAGATCAGGAGACACGCTAAGTGAGAGGTCGGTTGGAAGGGGCAGAGAAGATACCGTCATTTTGGAGAGACGGCAGTCAATCAATTCTGGCTCAGCGACCTACGTTACCGTGTCTTGAAACGTGTTACGACACACTTGAAACGTGTTATGTCACACCTGAACTGCAATTACAGTGTTTGGCAGTCGCATAATATTCTGTGTATTTATAATTGTTATAAAAACATTCGATTAGTGTTATTTTCTATAATTTAAAGATCTTGTGAAGTTAATGAAAAGGCAATGTGTGATTTTGTAATTGTAACTTAGTGATTAATGTTGATAAAAGGACAATACTGTTGATTTGTGTTTGTTTTATTCATGAACGACGAAAGGGGAGCAGATTAGTGACGGTGTGCGAGACGTGGCGATGCCACCATTTTATGTAATAATATTACACGCTCCGACATATACTATAGTAACCTTAAAACATACAATTAAATTATATTATTAACCCTTCCTGACCTTTACATATATGAATGAATGGTTTTTTACAAAAAATTTCCTCATTTAATCGAAAATATCATTATTGTCATGAGTACAATACTAGGAATAAAGATGATCACAAAACAATTCAAACGCGATTAGTATTCAATGGAGTGCACAACTCAATACTAAGAATCAGAAACAAAGTTCCTAATAATCAAAAAAATCTTCCATTAGAAACATTTAAAACTATTTTTAAATCTTCTCTACTGAATTGTAACCACTACACCGTGGATGAGTTCTTTAAATAAAGTGGCCATGTATTATGGTATATTTTTGTATTTCTTTCTCTGTTTGGACTTGTTCAATGCTTTTTATCAGGAGTAATACTGAATTAATAAATTATTATTATTATTATGAATGAACAAGATTTCATACGACGATATAATTAATGATTTTGCGAATAGAAAATAGCGTAAAAAGGTATTGTAAAACTTTCATAACTTAATTAATTGAACTTCATCGTCATCATCAGCCGGATTCTTACCAGATAATTGAATATATTGTTATTAAACTGTAAGTAAGCGCAATAAAAATTATTTAATTACGTTTACTGAATGTACATTATTGTGTAAGTAGTATTAACGCATGCTTTACCCCGCCTTATTAGTAGTACTAAGTACTAATACATGATTGAGCTTTTATTAGCTTTGAAATATACCCAAAAACTATTTCTTGTGCAATCTTAACTAAATCGTTGGGTTGTAAAAATAATCTAGAAACTGACACAGTCATACTAATTACGGGAAAAAGGTGGTGTAATTAGGACGATAGTGCACAAATCATAAAGTTACAATTTCATTGACAAAAAAATTGTAATTAATATGATTGTGAACTAGGGTATCGAATTGTAGAAGTCGGTAGGGACGGCAAAATTTGAATAGCCTACTGGCGGAAAATGTGTAAATCCGCCACTGAACACAATAGACGGTTTAAATACTTTCCATTGTATGGGTGGAATCCATTGTGTTACTCCAGAAAATTCGATAGTAAATGAACCGATACAAAAACTTCGAAAATTACCAAAGAAAAATATCTTTTTAGATAAGGGAAGAATTCAGCTTAAACAATTTCAAAGAAGTTCTACCAAAAGTATGGGCGATAACGGTTATGAAATTTTTTGTTTTGCCTAATTGCATTGAAAATACAAAACTATCTGAAAGAGACTTTTTGTGGCTTTATTCCAAACATAATTTTCCAGAGCGAACAAAAGGTTGGAATAATTTTATAGAAAAATTAACATCAAATTTGACTAGAATAATTTGTATACCATTCATAATTGCACCGCCTTCTAATTACGTTACGATCTATACAGCTTTATTAAAAGCTCACGAGTTAGCTACTAAAAACAATCAAAAAAATATGTTTGTTACTTTTAACCACTCTCTTTACTTGAAAGCTAGCGACATTATTTGATGATCCAGGATTAAAAAATGTTATTGTAAGACTTGGGGGATTTCATACTCTTATGTCTTACTTAGGATCGATAGGAAACATCATGAAAGGAAGTAGTCTTAAAGAGCTTTTATCAACAATAATTGCTGAGGACTCCATTAAACATATTTTAAGCGGACATTCATATAACAGACGGGGCCGTAACTACCACCGGGACAGAACCCCGGGGCCCCGAGGTTAGGGGGGGCCTGCAGCAGCGTAAAAATTGGAGTGAGCAAGAAAAAATAAATAAATTGAATATTTTTTAAAATGTATTTGGTGCTAACTTGAAAACATGATTTACTTATTACTAATTTTGATTTTAATGACCTTTTTTCGGTTTATGAACTTCAATTTTACACTTATTATCCATTAAAATTACTAAAAAATGTAAAATTCTCGCTGGTAAGCAAAAAAAGTCATTCAAATAAAAATTAGTAACAAATGTAAAATTTGTAAGTTATAATCCAAAAAAAAGGTTTTTAATTTTTATTTTTGCATATTTGGAGGCCCCTCGGTCACCTCTTGCCCCGGGGCCCCCGAGTCTCTAGTTACGGCCCTGATAACAGAGCTATAAGATCTTATATACTTATACATTTAGTTTTATCGAAATATATTTTAAATAAACTTGATTACACTGCAGAAAAAATAGTTCTTATTGAAAATTTGTTGCATCAAGAAGAAAACGAAATATTACATAATGAGTTGAAAGGAGCAGATTTTCAAGTTATTTTAAATAATTTTAACGATAAATTATTAGAATTATCAAATATGAGTCCAACAGCAAAACTTTGGATTCAGTTTTCTCAAATGGTCACAAAATTTATCGAGGCCGATCGTTATGGGTTGTGGAAGCAACATCTTGAATGTATTCAAATAATGTTGCCTATATTTCATGCAAGCGGATATCACTTATATGCAAAAAGTGCACATTTGTACTTACAAGATATGCAGGAATTAACTGAAATTGAAAATCATGAATTGATATGTTAACCGGACTAATGAAGTTATTTAAGGATCCTTCGAAAGAATTAACTCACAAAACAGGTGGTGATTTGCATTTAGATGTTTCCAAATGGATCTTGGCAATGTTAACAGTTATGGATATATATGGTATCATTAAGCACAAGTGGGCAGCATAAAGCTAATATGCATTTAGATGGAGGATTTGCTCAAGTCAACCGAAATAATAATGATTGCGAATCATTGAGAAATTGGTTAGAGAATCATCCTCCTTTTAATAATACAGATAATATAGGGTAAGGTTTTACTACCGCCTAAATCGTACCCCGTCAATATCTCAGCATGTTTAATAATAACACCGCCTCTAGTAGTTGTAAAGTGTACTTCCCAATCAGCCATTGTAGTAAACATTTTGAATCGTTCAGTTAGAGTGTTTGTTTGAAAAATATTTAACAAGTAAGTTTTTTTTACATGTTTCTTGTTAGTTTTTAACTAGATTCAGTAGAGTTTTTACTTGATAATATGGTGATTTGGTGATATAGGCAATTTTAATGTTCGCTACGGATTTTGTAGCATTTAGTTAGTTATTTATGTAAAACGAATCGATTTGCAGTTTTTAGGTTATGTGATTGTGTGTCTGGAGTCTGGATGTAGAATTTTCTTTCGTTCACGATAACTACTGTAAAAAAACTGCTAACAGACAATGTTCACTTTTTAGACGAAAAGAGTTACAAAATTTCGAATATTTCCAAAACCCCTAATCCGATTAGCACCAAAATCAATAGGTCTGGAGTACTCACTGAGACAAACATTTTCCCCAAAAATAATTCAGATCGGTACATTTTTACAGTAGTTGGTTATCATGAACGAAAGAAAATTCTACATCCAGACACACGCACACTGACGCACAGCCGCCATGCGGAAATTAACTTTTCTTTAAGTTTTGAAGTTAGTACATTCAGAATCTGTCATTATCTCGGACACGATTTTTCGATTGTATTACAATACTTCCATTTCTTTCAGAACATGGAAGTAAAATTGCTTTGTTTTCACATATTTTCACTTTGACATTACTTGCATGAACAGTGGCACATGCCACTCTCTACTTCGTAAATAATTGACTGCTTGAAATACAAAAATGTAATCTTATAACAGCATCAATATAATAATTAGAGTTATATACTTACATTTTCCAAACCAAATCTTTGTTTTATTAAAAATCTCGAACTAACATAAACATAACAGTGAATGACATTTCTAAACTATTACAGAAGATGTCAAACTTTTTGAAGTTATTCGCGTTGAAGGCGAAATTTTAGTAATGCCAACCGTATCGTAATTATGATGGGTACCTATATCATATCATATTTTTAAGCTTGGTATAATATATTATAATGATACGCATAATATATCATAATTTTCACTGCCCTGTTAAGTCATAAAATTATGTACAATAAATTATTCTAATAAAATGTACAGTATAATTTCCAAAAAATGACATTAAAAAGTACAATTTTAATATTAATTTATAGAAAAAAATGACGGAGTACATTTTATTTTCAAGAAATTGAAAGATTTGAATGTATAGAACATAGCGATAACTTCCCCCCCCTCGAAGGGGGTGCATAACTTTCTTGGGGCTTACAAAGCTATCAGTTATTTGGGAATAACACTGGAATTATCAGTTAAGATAAAACAGGTTTTGTAAATCTTAAAGCTGATAAAATTTCGAACAAAATAGTGTTTTTAAAAATGATGTATCATAAATAGCTATTGAATAAATCTACTCGAAATTTCGAAAAGCTTGTCTTTGTATACTCCAGATGTGCACCTCCTATTTTTGAAAATCATCATTAAACCGGAAACGGATGTTAACTGATGTCAATTTTTGAATTTTTCGAATTATTTTTGAAACGGTACGCAGTAGAAAAAAATGTTTTAGATTAAATTTATAGAAAATGTTCTCATCTATAGTTTATGTTTTGTTCATTTTTTCCCCAAAATTTTGTTTAGGAAATAATCGATTTTCTTTAATTTTTTTTAATTTTTCAAATTATTTTTTAAACGGTATCTACGTATTAGAAAAAAATGTGTTATATACAAGTTAAATAAAATATTATGAACGTGACCAATATATAGGGAGAGAGCGTACTGTTACAAGTTGTTTTTTTCATCTGCTTACTATATGACCATTCATATTATTATTTGCAGGTATTTGAAATATAAAATAAACACAAAGGTAAGTAAATTATTTATTAACAGTGCGTTAATAACTAAGACATTTGCATAACATGTTATTTTTAATATAAATAAAAATGTCACAACAAACGTTCCTGTAAAACTTTCAGTTTCTCGTGAAACACATTATTTACCATATTTATATTATCCATTTGATTAAACATCTCTTTTAGAAGTATATATTAATAATTCTTTTAATTATTCTTACATTAGTTTTCCTACAGAATTCAAATTTGACAATCAGATTACTTAGGTTATTAATTCGGATAAAAATATTGTCTAGATCGTGATGAAAATTACAGAGGATGTAGAAAAAATACTCGGTTTTCGATACACGAAGAGAAAATTTGCCAAAGTACTTCAGATTTTTTTAAATTTGCTTCGTCGTCAGTTATTAACAGCCAGCGACGGAGCGAATATCTAAAAATCTGTTGGGGTTGTGCAAATATTTTCTTCGTTATTCGAACACTGAGTATTCATTCTCCATCCCTTGCAATTTTCATCGCGATCGTGTGTATATTTCCAACCGAAATTAATATTTACATATACGGTACACGACAACAAGGAAATAAATAAAGATGATTTGATAAGACGCGGCAAAAATAAAATTTAACTTGGATAGTAACAGTTACGATCATAGACATAGTTTATAGCTTCTGCAAAACAACGCTGAAATTTATAATTTAAGTATTCAAAAAAAATCTGTAAATGTCTTCATAAGACAATGACACAGCCATTGAAATATTTTCTTTCTCTTATTTATTGTGTTATTAAAAATATGTATTTGCAACCGTGGGAAAACAATTTGCTAAATTGTAATAAATAATTTCTAATATTAGAAGATAAAAAATAGTTTTTTTAGTATATAGTGAATAAAACATTAGTGAATGTTTACATTTTATTATAAATAATATTATTTATATGCGAAGAATAATATGAATTATATGTAGCACATAAACAAATCTCATATACATAATTAAATACATAATTTACATGTACAGTGATGTACATATAAGTAAATTGCATTCATATAAAATATAAAGTATGTAAATATATAAAGTAAATATCCCGTATGAAATGTTTCTTTTTCAATAGTAATGTTGTAACTGTACAAAAAAATTATTACAAATATTATATGTAAAATGTAATATTACATAATAAATAGCATTGCATATAAAATATGTAAAATGGGTAAAACACTGTTTCAAGAATCTTGGAAGGAAAAAATTGACATCAATAATAGTAAAATTTCGGATTGGGCAGAAAAAAATCCTGAAAATATACACAAAGCTCGGTGTAAAACATGCACTAATGTTACCATCAATGTTGAGAAAGGTTTTGGTAAACTCGAACAACATGCTAAATCAACGAACCACAAGGACAATCTATTCAAGATCAATCCTTCTCAGCAACACATTGCAATATTAACTGCAGGTCCTTCTAGTTCACAAAGCGGATCGTCAGCTTTAGTTGACAATTCTTCAGCAGAAACGAATGCAATTTCACAAGTACCTGTTGGATCTCAATGGAATTTATTCAGTTTCAGTACAAATGATGCAGCGACTAGAGCAGAACTATACAAAATACTAGATGTAATAAGTAATAATCTTTCATTATGTTCATGTGATAAGAAAAAGGAATTATACTAATGCTTTTTCTTTATCGAGAGCAAGTCTATGGATTAGCCCCATATTTTAAAAATATGTTGTTATCAGAATTACAAGCCCCTAACGTATGTTTTATGTTTCAATTCGACGAAACTACAAACGTCAAGAGTAAAAAGGAGCTTCAACTAAGAGTTCAATTCTGGTCAAAAGATTTTAATAAAATTATTAATTCATATTTAGATACATATTTTATAGAGAAAAATGATAGTTAAATACTTATTCAAAGGGCTGGAAGATAATAATTTGAGCGCTAAAAATGTTTTAATGCTGGCAAAAGATGGACCAAATGTAAACTGCTATTTAATATCAAAATGTTTTTATAGTATAAAAGACTTTCTTGCTAACAGTTGAATTACAAACATATTAATATACCACCTCACCTATGTATGTAGAGCCCAACAATTTGCAGTTACTATTTCTATATAATTTATATTTGTATGTAAGACAATACCTATTTGTTTTCTATTCTTATTTTAATTTTTATTATAGTTTATAAGTTTAAATTTAGATATTTTATACTAGCGACAAATGTATGAGATCTGTAATGGTTTACAAAAATGCTAAATAAATAATAATAATAATAATAAACAAAACTGTTTTATCCTTATTTCAGGCAGAATTACGTAAAATGGGTCATAAGTCATTGGTTGATCTAGGATCATGCTTACTGCATAGCGCTCATAATTCAATTAAAAAAGGAACTGAAGAACTAGTTCTTGATATTTCTGAGTTGATTGTGAGATTTTTTATTTTTTTCATAATCAACCTTTACGTTGGCATGATTTCGAATAAGCACAATCAACGACAAATACACCAAATCATAAGTTTATCAAACATTATGATACACAATGGGCTACTTTAGGTCCAGCAGCAGATCGTATTTTAGAACAAATTCCTGCGTTAATTGAGTATTTTTTTAAATTCATACCAAAAAATAGGAAAGAAACAACTACTAAACAGCATTATATCCAAATAATTGAATACCTGAAAGATAAAAAGTTGATACCTACCTTACAGTTCGTAGTTTATGTTTCTAATTTATTCAACAAAGAATTTCTAGTATTAATGCAGAGAGACGAACCCCTTATTCACATATCATATAGTCAAATGAAAAATTTAATTTATTTACTGTGTTCAAATATTATTAAAGGAGCCATAAAATACGATACATATTTCGATCAAAAACCAGAACAATTTTTTGAAAAATCTATATTGCTCAGTGTATACAGTGTATTCCAAGTTGATTAAGACATAGGAAATTTAACATGGGGACAATTAGAAATGTTGTAGTAACCTTTGGTCAAATTTAACGATGTGTCATTGGTGCATTTTGAAATGCCGCCACAAAGCTAACTGATAAATTTTAAATTAATCAACAGTATTTTGTTTTCAACAATAAAATACATAATGAAATAAAATTAAGCATCCTAGATAAAATTATAATAATATTTTTTGGCAGATATAAATTTGAAAACAAAATACTTATTACTATTTTATTAAATTTTGTGGCGGCATTTCAAAATGCACCAATCACACATTGTTAAATTTGACCAAAGGCTACTACAACATTTCTAATTGTCCCCATGTTAAATGTTCTATGTCTTAATCAACTTGGAATACACTGTATAATATTAATTGTGGTGAAATGTTACAGAATCAGTTAAAATGTTAACTAAATCAGACAAATGACGTTTTTTCAATAGCGTACAAAAATGTTATAAATAAATAATTAAATATTTATGGCAGAAACTGTCCAGTGTTAGTTTCTTAAAATATTTCAAATGTTTATCGTCAGAAAACATTAAAAAAAGTGAAAGCGTGGACTGTATTAAAAAAATTTGTATGAACATGCCTTTGATTGGCATTAATGTTGATTATTTGACAACTGAGTGGCATCTATTCCAAATTGAGACTGAAACTGAATTTGTTAAACAAAAACAAACAAACAAAGAATTGACGAATATTGGACTCAGATTTTCGCTCTTAAAAATACAGATCAATTGAGTAAATATCCATTAATAACGCGCGTTGTTAAAGCTGCTTTATCTATTACCAACGGGAATTCAAATGTAGAGCGACGGTTTTCAGAATCCGGTAGAATGTTGACACATGATCGTGCCAATATGGCTCTCAAAACTCTGCACGCAAGACTCATGGTTCGCAAAGGTTTGCTCCTTACAAAGTTCATATTACTAATAAACTCCTAAAAATGACTAGAAATGCTCAAAGACAGTATCTACAATATCTAGAAGAAGTGAAAATACATAGAAAAAGAAAAAATAGAAAAGGCGAAACAGTTGGAATTAAAAAGAGCTAAAAAGGAGGAGGAAATTTTGAAAGAGATTGCAGAAGAAAATACGACCATAAAAGAAATGAAAACTCAGTTAGAAAATGCAAAAGAATTATATCAACGTTCAGTGACAGAAACAGAATCAATGCAAAATATTTTATCCGAAACCGTTACAACTTCCAAACCAGAAAATTACGCTGTTATTCAACAATTAGTATCTGGGTCGAGATAACGTATGATATGACTTTATTTTTGGTATTATTTGTTGGAATATTGTTGGTTCTCAAGACTTTAAGAAAACTAATTAAGAGAACCCTTTGTCATAACAGTTCGGTGAAGGGTCTTGAAGGATATCTGGGTCCTCATGTGGATTTGATTTTAATTGACGGGTCATGCTCATTATCAATTGATCTGAAAAGATTGCCTAATCTGAGTCATTTATATCTAAACAATACATCAGTGGGTAGAATTTCTGCTTCTGGTGGAGTGTTAAATGTTACCGGGTTTAATGATCTAGAAGATTTGGTAGGCAATAAAATTCCAGTGAATGGATCATATCCTATCGATAACAAAATTAATATTCTGCAATCATCAGCTGTAATTAAGATTCCATCAGTCTTTGGGCAATAATAATCTACATTTATACATAGTCGGAATGTAACATCATTGATCGAGTCTCTTGAATTATTTTTATACTAACCATTAATATAGTAGAACATAGTAATATTAATCTAGATTAAGATGAAATCAATTAACCATTTATATTCCCTTTCTTATAATCCAATATTAGTTATATAAAGGATGAGAAGAAGGAGTTCTTTTATTGAAATTGATTATTTAAATTATAAGCGCATTAATAGCATCGTAATAAGAATTTAGGGATTAAGAGTTGACATATATTCATTGTTATTTAAGAGTAATCAACTTATGTGTAAAGTTATAAGTTGAAGGTTTTTAACACGTTTATTCCATTTAAAAAAACCATGACCTTAAGAGAAATCTTAATTCATATCTGCTCATTCTTCGTTCCTCAGTTTTTGTTATATAATGTCATCAAAGCTTACTTGGAAGGCCAAGTGTCTCGCAGCAGCTAAGAAATCTCGAGACATCCACAATAAGATTGACACGCCACTGAACGGAATACAAAGTATTTTGTTTTTATGAGAATTGAGACGCTTCTGAACAAAATACATAGTATTCTGTAAAATGCATTTTTGTACCCAAATACCACATCGTAAGGATGCACTAATCGAAGCGGTCAAGAACCCTTCGCTAGAAGTCTCTCATAAGGTTTTTTATTGCATCCGCATGTGCACAACGGTCATAGCACGAGCGACTTACGATGCTTGCAGCCACCAAGCACACGCACACACCTACCTCCGCAGCACACCGTATCCTCACACTATGTAGTGCGTAACATTGCATTTGTTTCAAACTGCGGTAGGTCATTTCCGAGAATTTAGACATGACGTCACGGGCATAGGACTATCCTCCGACTTAACGTACTCCCTCTGCACCCTGCGCGCCCCGGAGAAGCCAGGGAATTTTTGTATAAAAGCTGGAGGATTTTTAAAACAAATCAGACGATCCCAAAGTCTCAAACGACCCAGTTCAGTTTTTGATATTTCCCTGACTGGTTCACGTGATATATATCTGATTCAGATAATCTGCGATCGACATCTCTGGTAACCGCTGCGGCCCGCTGTGAAACAGAGATTAGATCCAGAAGCGATATTTAGTTCTGACCCGCTCAGAACGCACAAATCTGCTATCGACATCTCTGGTAACCGCTGCGGCCCGCTGTGAAACAGAGACTAGATCCAGAAGCGATATTTAGTTCTGACCCACTCAGAACGCACAAATCTGCTATCGACATCTCTGGTAACCGCTGCGGCCCGCTGTGAAACAGAGACTAGATATAGAAACGACATCCATACTCCGGCCACCCGCAGAAGGCATCACCAGGTCCGGCCCCGCTGCCCACACGCCGACGATCCTTCAGGTCCACCTGGGAATTCCCTCGCCCCGACATCATCACCGACGCGTATGTCAAAGAGGAAACGCCCCCGCAAACGCCTCGACGGTGGACGCATATACCGTCGCGGTGGACGTCGTCACCGCGAGAGACCCCGCTTGATCTGGTCAGCTGACCGGCTCGCTCGCACGCCCGACCGCCCAGGCGCCGCCACCTAAACGTCGACGCGCTTCCCTCACGAAAGCCGACCTGCGCCCGCGTCCGGCAGTCCCGCGGACTCCGTTGCCTCTGGACTCTCCAACACCGGGCGTTCCACCAACACCTGGTGCATTCCTGACTGTGGAAGATCACCGCCCGGCCCTGTCCAGGCATCTCCCTCGGCCGTCCCCGGTACCGCCCCTCATCTCGCCGATCCGGGACGGGTTACCCTCCTGGCGCCAGCCAAGACGCGGAACCGACTTCGGTGCGCCCACTCCCGAGAAACCCCCAGGGACCTGTTCGGCACCCAGGGAACGATCCCGTGGCCCGACCGACTCACCCCTATTACGTGCCCCCCACGGCCACCAAGCCATCGCCGCCGGATTCTTAAGAAGATATCATTAATGCGTCAGCTATTCGGGTAGTGAGCGAATAAACAAACCTTCTCAGACGATATACAAATGTACTTTTATTTTTTTTATTACTTTGGTTCGTGCGCGGTCCCCTTAGACCTTCACTTTTGTGTAAAACATTACATTATTGTGGACATAATTATTGGTAGTTATTTAATTTCTAGAGACATTATCAGACATAGTTATTAGTACTTTGTTTTGTGTTTTCCTTTTTTTTTTCCCCCTTCGCATTAATAGTATATACATATATATGTAGGAGAAAAATACAAGAGAGAAGGAGAGAGAGTAGAGTGAGATAGAGTTTTGAGGAGATAACGTGTATGTATGGAATGATAAAAGTGAAATAAAGTAATTAAGAAAGAGAATTATTGTTTTATTAAATATATAGAGAACTTAAACGAGAAGTGAGTGATACCCCCTACAGAGCAGCGGTGGGATAAAAGTGAAAAAGGTGACAATTTTAATCAAAATTATAATTGATAACCTGTAAACTATATCCTACGGATCCGAAACAGAGCGGGAAATCAAACGACGCAGAGTAAGAGTGAGACTTATGAACAATCAACGTGCGCGAGTGAAAGATCGGAGGCATCGATACTGTGTTTTTCCATCAGGACAAGACATTGACGTTAAATTATAATTACGGCAGCTACCAAGAGACTAAACTTATTGTTTAAAACTACAAGAGTGCGGTTATTAAAAGAAAGACACGTAAAATTAATAACTACGCAGAAAAGAAACAACAATCAAGTGTATGTACTGTGAGAGCGCTTATGAAAGTTGAGATTGATCGTTCGGTTACATAAGTGAAAGCTACAGTAAAGCTTCGAACATTTGAGTGACAATTATACGGTGTGAAAATGAGAAGAGCGTCCAGTTTAAACGACGTAATGTCTTTTGATACGCCACCAGAGATATCTAGGGTTGTAAAGATGTCTGACACACAGCTAGAAAATGAATTAATACGTCGCGAGCGCGATATCTTAAAGAAAGAATTAGAATTAATTGAAAGGGAACGTGCTTTAATGAATACACCGTCACAAACCTATTACGTGATGCCGGATTTATCGAAGGCGGTAAAACAATGCAACGGCGAATGTGAGGCAAAGGAGTGGATAGAAAATATAAAGAGTATGATGCTACTACACCGGTGGTCATCTGAAATGGCGCTCGAGACAGCGAGAATTAATTTAATAGGACCCGCAAAGAATTGGTATATTGCACGAGGCGAATATCTACTGACTTGGGACGCATTTGAGGCAGCATTTAAGAAAACGTTCGTTCGAACCACAAGTATAACAGAGAGATGGGAGAAGATGAAAAATAGGAGACAATCAAACAATGAATCTATTGATAGCTATTTCCACGACAAAATAAAATTGTGCATGGCATTAGAAATGGGTTTTGAGGAGACGAAAGAGCAACTGGTGATAGGTTTATTGTCCAGAGAGCTAGTTAACACGATAGTGGCCAGAGATCATGTGGATTTAGATCACCTACTCCATGATTTGAAAAAAGTGATAAGAATAAACGAAGATCGGAACAATAGCTACAGGAGAAGTGAAATAAAGCCAAGAGAGGACGAAGTAAAATGTTATAATTGCTCGAAAGCGGGACATGTAAGCAGGTCATGCCCAGAACCGAAGAAAGAATTTTACTGTAGAAAATGTGGAAAACCAGGGCATATCCAAAGGAATTGCGAAGAACAAAGTACCCCAAGAACCATCATGCAAGTGATAACGACTGAAACCGACACTTTGAACAAATATATTAAGACGATTAAGATAAAAGACAGAAAAATACAAGCGATGATCGACGCAGGAAGCTCTGAATGCACAATAAAAGAAAGTAAAGCTACGGAGAATAACCTACATATAATGCCGGAAACGATGAATTTTAAAGGTTTTGGAGCCGAAAACTACATTACAGTGTCTTCCGGAGTAATACAAACGAATGTCACAGTAGATGAGGTCACCGTAGAAGATGTCCCCATCCGAGTTGTTCCAGACAATGTCCAGCCATATGACGTTCTCATTGGACGAACGTTCACAGAGAATCCAAAAGTTGTATACGTGAAGACAGGAGATGTGTTATGTTTTACTCAAAATGAAATTAGAATCTGTGACGAGGAGCCGAAGACCGAAGAAATAACACCAGAGAAGATGACCGTTAGCCCTAATTTACCGGAAGAAGACTTGCTGAAACTACTTAATTTAAAATGTTTAATGGCACTAAAAACTTTCAACCTTATAATATGCTGACAGTTAAAAATGTATACTTAAATATTGTAATGTTATTATTATTTACAGCTATATTGCATTAATTAAACAACTACGGCATTTATTCATGCTAACAATTTGGTATTAAATTTGCTAAATGAAGTAGTAGATCTTGAAGATACAAGAGGACGAAACTTCTATAGTAGAAGTGATGCTTTTGACTTATCTGAGAAACAATTTATTAAACAGTTTCGTTTGTCCAAAGATGCGACACAAAACTTAATTGATATTGTTGAAGAATATGTTGAAGGTCCGTCGAGGAAATCTGCTTTAGATTCAACGACCATGGTACATTTTAATATTGAATTACAAATTCTTTTTCAAAATATTTTCATCCCTTATATATCTATTATATACATAAGTATATTGAATACATTTTTCTGTTTTAAAGGTCCTTACTGTTGAATATATATATAATTACAAAAATAGGTTGGTACACCGTGTGGTGTGACGTTAGTTATAACTTATAAGTTAGTCTTAAGCGATACAGTGTCAAGATAAATCTTGTCGAAGGCAGTTGTATAATTTTTGTTTGTTGCACAATAAAATCATAACAGGTTATGGGACCAGAACGTACTCTGGAATAAAATAAAATTTAAAAACGCTTGTATGGTAGAAGCATTAAAAAAAGGAGTGAACAGTGACTGAAACGAATGTGCGAATTAAAAAAATTAAAATAGAGTGTGAAAAAGTAACAATTAAAACAAAGGTGAAGTGATGGTGCAACAGTAAAATAAAAATTAAAACAGAAGTAAAGAAATTAAAAAGTAGACATAAAATAAAATAGATAATTAAAAGTTAAAATAATAAATTAAAAAGTTAAAAATAAAACAGACAACAAAGAAATTCAAAAAGGCTATAATAAGAAATTTAAGACAACAATTAAAAATTAAAAAATTAAAATGGAAAACGAAATTGCACACATTGAAAAATTAAAAGACAGTTCCAGTTATCAACTGTGAAAATTTCAAATAGTTATATTATTCAAAGCAAGTAGTTTATTTGAAATAGTCAATGGTGAAAATAAATTCGTAAATTGTCAGAGTGAAAAAAGTAAAAATGAATGGAAAAGTAAAGATGCCAAAGCCCAGAAGTTGATTATTACTACAATAGACCGTCAACCCCTCGCACATTTACTGAACTGCACTACAGCCGAAGAAATGTTTAAAAAGATAAGAACAATTTATGAAAGAGATACAGAACAGCAGAAGTACACACTTTTACAAGAATTTTTTAACTTTACATACAAAAAAAGTCTCGATATAGCTACACATATTAGCCAACTGGAAAGTATAGCTTATAAACTAAAAACTTTAGAAAAATAAATCGATGAAGCAATGCTGATTTCAAAAATATTGGCAATACTGCCTAGTCATTTCAAATATTTTATCAGCGCATGGGAATCAACAAATCAAGATCAGAAGACTTTAACAAATTTAACTTCGAAGCTCATTATAGAAGAAAGTAGAATACATTCAGAAGATAAAAAAGATGAACAGGTTGCCTTCAAAACATTTCATAAATATTATCCGAATAACAGTAAAAAACCAATAGTTTCACTGTCAACTACAGAAGCAGAATATATTGCCGCTGCAGAATGCTGTAAAGAACTTTTATACTTAAAAACCTTACTAGAAGATCTTCGTGATGTGAAAATTCCTGCAAAAATGTATTTAGACAATCAAAGTGCCATATCACTTATTAAAAATGGAATAGTGAATAAACGAAGCAAACACATAGATGTCAGATATCATTATATAAGCGAGAAGTATCAAGAAGGACTGATAAGTATAAACTATTGTGCAAGTGAATCTCAACCTGCTGATATATTCACAAAGGCATTAAGTTACGTTAAGTTTAATGAACATAAAAATTTCATGCTTAAGACTGTTTAGTTTATATAAACATAAAATTAAAAAAGGGGATGAATTTGTAATTAAGGGGGGATGTTGAATATATATATAATTACAAATTCATCCCCTTTTTTAATTTTATGTTTATATAAACTAAACAGTCTTAAGCGATACAGTGTCAAGATAAATCTTGTCGAAGGCAGTTGTATAATTTTTGTTTGTTGCACAATAAAATCATAACACTTACAGCTTTAAATTTTTTTGGAAGTGGTTCCTACCAATTAAGCACTGGTAGAAATATATATACGGCTATTTCCCAAGCATCAACAAATAGATCTATCGAATCAGTAACGAAAGTATTAAATTTACCGGAAGTTTTTAATACATATATAAAATTTCCTCAAAACTTCTAAGAACTAAGCAGCGTTCGCAACAGGTATTTTTAATTTTGTATATAAATGATACATTGAAAATCTTTATTATTTACAAAATCTTTACTATTTTTATTTCAGATTTTGGCAGGAGTATAATTTTCCTAATATTGTAAGATGTATTGATTGTACTCACGTAGCTATAGTTCCACCTAAAATAAATAACCCAGAGCATCATGAGCGTTCATATGTAAATAGAAAAAGCTATCATTCAATTAATACGCAATTGGTAAAATATGATAAATAAATATTTTCTACATATATGTATGTTTAAATTTTATTTGTTTTTTTTTTTAGATTTGCGATGCAGATTTTAAAATTTTAAACGTTAATGCTAGGTTTCCTGGTAGCACTCACGACAGTTATATTTGGAATAATAGTAACGTGCAATTTGTAATGCGTGAAATTCATCGTCATCGGCCTAATGAATTTTATTTAATTGATGATTCGGTATCCTTTACGTCCTTGGTTGATGACTCCTATTGCTGATGTACAAAATGATACTCCAGAATACTACTTCAGCAGTAAATTACGAAAAATCAGATGCCTTATAGAAAGAACCAATGGACTTTTAAAAATGAGGTTTCGGTATCTATTAAAGCACAGATTTTTGCACTACGAACCGGAAAAATGTAGTGAAACAATCAATGCATGTTTTATACTCCACAACATGTGTATAATGAATAATGTACCAGAACCACCTTCTGATCCAGAAGATATTGAATATCCGGATTTTGGAATTTATAATATTGAACCCATAGAAAGGGATCCTTTAGATAGACGACTAAATAGGATGAATCCAGAACTCCGAGCGGGATATTTATTAAGAGAAGCCATAATGCAACGGTTGTGGAGAATAAGAAATTAAAGAAAACAATTTTAACACTGGTAAAAGACGTAAACATTGGTCATTGCAATATTTTGTGATTGTTGTTGTTGAATTGTATGAATTTTAATAAAAGTGTAGTTATAAATACATTGTTTGTTTTCACATTCTTTATATTTTATATAGGTACTTAATGTTTTCTGTCATTTCATTAAAACGGAAGCTACAAAAACATTAGGCAACCAAATTTTATCGGGTTTACTAGCAGTTGCTACAGCTATTAATAATAAAAACACTGACGTTCAAAGCAACATAGACGATTTTTCGCTTTTTGCTCATGTTATTAAAGATGTGGTGTCTAAAATTTTAGATACAAATAGCTAATTTTACTGTATTTATAAAAAATATATTTCTAGATTAAACGTTAAAAAATATATCTATAGATGACCTATTCAAGAGCTAGAAAATTCATCTTTTTCTCTTTTTTGAAAAAAAGAGACTTATCCCTGTATTTAGTATTTGCCACTAAAATGTTCTGGTTATCTGACTGTTTCAATTCTCTCCAAACAAATACGGCTTCTTTACTTCATTTTAAATTAATTTTTGAGAGTCAAAGTATGGCATTTTGTACATCCTTAACTTGTCTCATGCACATTATTAGTTCACCTCAAACATATAACTATCTAAAATATAAATATCTATTTATCTAAGATAGATAGATATTTATATTTTATTTCTGAGACCCGTTCATGATATTCAAAATATTGGAACAACAGCCTCATTTTCGACAGTACTAGAGCCTACTCCCTGTCCTGATTCAAGCCAACTTATTCATTCTAAAGAACATGATGTTCAAGAAAATGACAGAGGCAGAATGGAAACCCCGCCACCTTTTGTTCTAGAGCCCCCTCGAACTCCAACCAGAAATATCCCAAAAACACCTGAATTTACGTTAGTCAACTCTTTGTCGCCAATCCAAAATGCCGCATTGCACGATAAATCACCTGAAGCCATAGCTGGTGCCCCACAACCGACAAGTGCTCAGTCTGTGACAGTAGCTGGTACTTCCACCACAAGTATTGAAAAGTCATTTATAGGTCCATTGCAACTACGAGGGTTACCTATAGCGGGCCATCGTAAAGGAGGAACACCCCAAATAAAGATGAAATAGAAAGGAGAGAGAATGAAAAGAAACAAAAACAGATAAAGGCAACTGCAAAAACAAAAAAAAGAAAAGTTTTGCAAGAAAGTTCCAGTGAAGATGAAGATAAGTGTTTATTCTGATGAGGAATCCATTTTTGAAGATGAAGAAGATTATTATACGACGGTAGATCCTAATAACTTTCCTGCACTCAAAGGATTGCCTATTGAAGGTGATTTTATTATTGTTGAATTCGAAGTAAAACGGAAACGAATTTTTTATGCAGCTAAAGTTATAGGAGAAAAGGGAAATGAGAACGAAGTCAGTTTTCTTAGAAAATCTGACAAAATACCAAATAATTTTCATATGCCAAATGTGCCAGATATTGCTACGGTCACACTGTGTGATATTAAGATGATTTTACCAAAACCTAAGTTTTCTGGTAATACAAAGAGGAAACAATGTATGTACCACTTTGACATAGATTTTTCTAACATTAATTTACGCTAATTTCATTTTTGATCTCCAATCTAACCTCAGCAACTTTTGAGGTCTCAGAAAAAGATTCTATTTTTGTTTTTATTTAATTGTTAATGATTACTAAAGAAGTAAATAATTTTGTTTTTCATAGTTGAAATGTCAACAATATTCCTATTTAAGTGCTATTATAATATAGAAACTATAAGTTCATGTCTGTTGCTTATTTACAAAAATGTTGATTAGGTCTATTTTAGGTTTAAGAGACCAGTGTAATATTTAGCTCTCAGATACCTATTTTCTTGTTAATTTAACAGTGACTTTTGTTAATTTTTGATGAGACGGCTTAGAGTAGATGATAAAAGACTGCCAAACAGTACAAATAAACGAGTAATAATGTGGAAATGTTGTCTTTTATTGCATTTTTTTTTTCAATAGATCCAGTGTGCCCCATATGATTCAGTGTAACCCCTGAGTTGATCCAAAGTGACCTACCCCCGGGTCACAGTGGATCATTTCATATTTTAATAAAAAGTTGTTATTGTAAGTTTATGTAGTAATTGCCAATAAGGGCATTTTTCTTTAAAGATTAGGTACCCGTACTATGATTAATTATCAGAGATTAGTTATTTTGGCATGAATTGCAGAATTACGGGGCTTCGAAAAAAAATGATCCACTGTTACCCAATCTCCCCTACTTTGTTTTGAATTTTAGTTGTAAATGTTTGTTTTGTTGATCAGAAAATAAATGCATTCATGGAATTTAAAATGTAAATAACTTGACTAAAATTAAACAGATTGGAATAAAACAAAAAGTACCTTGTTTAGAATGAAAAAACCTTTCAAATGAGGTATCACTTGCCCTACCATGCTATTTAAAATTATAAGGGTTGTGCTCATAGCGTAAAGTGTTGAAAATATTCTTGCAAAAATTTTATTGCAAAATATGTCCCCCTTGAAAGCAAAATGGACGTGTTCGAGCGTTTTTACAAAATCTTATTTTAACTGACCAAAACCGCGGTCGTTTCGTTTTCGTTTGGCCACCCTGTATATCCTCGGTATGCCATACATAACTGATTGCATTAAAAGTGTATCTCGAATTGTGCGACGAAATATTTCTGAATCAAAATAATTGTCAATGTGATTTCCATCGTTTGAGATAAAGTTTCGTGCATAATATAGCACATAAATGCCACAATTATATCCGTCATGTTGGTTTGGATATTTCAATTTTCTGACTGTCCATTTTTCATTTAAATGATAATTTTTTAGAACTTGCCTAAACTTTTTACTTTGTTGAAGTAGCACATCCTTTACATATTCGTCTTGATCGATTAAGTAAAGCGTCGATTACATTGAGCGAGTTAACAAGCTAACAAGCCAGCTTGTTAGCTTGTTAACTCGCTCAGTGTCATCATGTTGACAAGCTAACAAGCTGCTTGTAAACAATCTGCTACAAAAGTTGAAAGCCGGGCTACTTTAATCGCTAGTTTTTTAGTTTGTAAACTAGCCGTGTGTCATCATAGTAGCTAGTTCGCTAGCTGTTAGTAAGTATCTCGGTGATTCCTGGTGTCAGTGTCTATAAAATGTATTCACAACACGTGGTTTACTCGCTATCTAGTTGGCTACTGAGCGAGTGGAAAGTTTTGTGTGTCATCATCACTATCTTACAAGCTAAGAAGCCAGCTTGTAACAAGCTGGCTTGTTAACTTGTAAACTCGCTCAATGTAATCGACCCTTAAGGTTTAAAGTAATATAAATTTGTTTGTATATTATTAGATATATATAATACCCAGTGATTACCATCTTTATTATACGATAGTATGGTGTATTTTTCTTCATCATACCAAGAAATATACCTATTTATCATTATTAAATAAATGAGTTGTCAATATACAGTCTGACATAAAATATCGCTTGTCTTTAATAAGGTATTTTATAGAAACATCTATGATTGAATCGTAAAGCCACGATTTAAGTCGAGAGGGACTCCCACCAAGTTATGTATAGATCCTTGACCAGTCAGATGTTGGCGCGGGAATTGACGTCACCACGAAGACGTATTCAAATGTTATAAATGTATAATAGAATATCAATTACAAGAAATCCTTAATTTATTCTTGTCATCGTATTTTTTGATATTTTAACAACATATACAATCAAAGAAGTACAAATTCGACATTGCAAAATCATGAAAAAACTATCACAGACAATTTTGTCTATTCGGGAAGTGTCATTTTTACTATTCTTAAGTTGGCAATACGTTCTGTGGTTGAGTTTTGACAGCTTTCTAAGATTTTACAATGTCGACTTTGTATGCAGGATCGTCTTTGTACATATCATTCTCAGCCAATGCTTCCGCTCTCATTTGTCTAACGGCTGCGTCTGTAAATAAACCAGATGCAGTGTTTATTTCAAGTAATTTTTCATCACATTGCATGATTTTTTCCTTTCTAAAAATATATGGCTTTCTGTACAAAAGTTATCTTTTGGCTAGAATTCCGTCAAAAAATGAAGATAGAAGTGTTGATTTTTTTGTATCAGGATACCTTTTTTTGAACTCTTTGACTGGTAAAAGCAAATACTGTTTCCGTTCTTCATTTGTTGTTATAAGTTTATTATATTTCTCCATCAAAGCAACACCACGCTCCGCAATATCATTTACAACTCGCATAGAACATACTATATTCTTTCCAGCCTTAAAATCTTCGTCATCCTCCCAAGTTTCAACATCTTTATTCAAAAACTCAGAAGAAATACCGAGTATCTCAAAGAATCGTAATGAGTTGCTAGACACGAAGTCTTCGATATTTTTTTCATTGATGTGCTTGACTTCGAGGCTTTTTCTTTTTGGACAAAAATCCAGACCTTCAGTTTGTAATGCATCTACCATTTCTCGTTTGTCATTAACTGAAAGTTTATCGTCGAAAAAAGCAAACGACACCAATTCTTCAGATAAGTACCATAAATGACACATCTCCTTTATGGCGACTTTCGAGATCGATGGGCTTATGTAAATTTTGACAGTGAAAATACAAATTTCTTTTATAGCTTTCTCTTTCCTTTTCGTTATCTTATACTGGTGTCTAAACAGAAAAATCTTTAGGCAATACGTAGCCTTTGCCATCCATCTAGCACGGTGAAGTCCAGCAGGTCTTCTGAATGAAATTCCTTTCTCGGGAACTCATCCTAAGTAAATAATGGTGAGGTTTAGCAGCTCCTTGTAATCATCTCGAGGTTGGTATAGATTAAGTTGATTCTGTGCGAAATAAATCGTGTCTGCAGCAACATTTTCAACTACTTTTAAAGACGAGGTGTCGGAAGTCACTGTCTTATAATCATTTTGGTCAAATTTATCCCAATTGTTTTTAAACCTTTTAAACAATTGAATATCAGGATCACTATATAGACGGAATGAGCGATTGACTCATAATTGCTTCTAGTATAATTTCCATTATGTGATGACGACATGCCAGCCAAAGCATATCTTTTCCCCAAAAGAACACAAGCCCCATTTCTTAATCCGGTGTTGACAGAAGTGGTGTCGAAACATAAACATTTTATTGTATCGCTTAAGCCCCATGATAATATTGTTTCATAGACAGCTGACGCACATGCTTCGCCTGTTCCGTAATCAAGTTTTGGAACCACCAGCAGCTGATCGATCCCGTGTCCCGACACTAAAATCGGTAGACGATCTACAGTTTTATGTCCAATAATATCTTCAATTAGTTTACCATCTCAATGAATAGGCAATTCAGGTTTAAACTCGCTTTTCAGAGAGTCTGCTATTTTTTTTCGATTCTTCAAGCGCAGTCGATGAATAGAAGATCTATTCACGTTGAATTCCGATGGGTCAAATCCTGCACTTTAATGAAATCGGCCATTACGGTTTCTGAAAAGGCCTTAGAAGCTAGTTACCATGTTGCAAAATTAATTGCACGTCAGAAAAAATCACATACTATTGGCGAAACACTTATTAAACCATCATTCCAAAATACTTATTTTAATTTCAAACAATAACATTTTTGAATCGAATATCAACGTCAGCAGTATTGGCAAGGTGCGCGATGACAATGACATCTGATGGCCGCATTAAATCATGCTCGAAAGCCGTGGGAGAGGTGTAATATTATTAATAAAAAAATTTTATTTTTAGTAAATAAATATATATTAACCTGGTCAGCATTGTAAAAGTGAAATGCAATATAAATTAGTGAATAAATAATTTGAAAGCAAAGAAAGTAAGTATAAAAAGTGTCAGTAAGTAGTAATGTTTATTACTGAGGAATGAGGTTATCTGGTGTAACCAATACAAATGACAGTTGGAATAACATTGCAACTATCATAATAAAAATAAAAAAAATAAATATATATAAAAAAAAATTAAATAAACAGATTTTTAAAAATAATAGTTTATTTTAAATTAATGAATAGTTGTTTTTACTAATGTAACATTATGTTGAAGATTTTTTAATATTTTAATTGTCATTTTTAACAATTTTTAGGTAAAGATGAATGTCATTATTCAAACAGGATTTGAAGCAATATTTCACGATATATTATTTCAACCACAGACTATTCCTAAAGGGAAGCAATTAGTTATGGCTGGTCATGTCAGAGACGTAAAAGAATTTCGGCAATGTGGTAATAGTTATTTAATAAAATCTAAGGTAATTAGACAAACGTCGGTTACTTTATCTCCTTATGATACTACTTTGCATGTAAGTTCAAAAAATAAAAAATTTAAATGTATTGTTTTACTATAGTTTTATAAATATATTAAATTAAAAAAAAAATTACTGTTTGCAGATTAATCAAGAACGATTTGTTACAGATGTCAACTGTACTTGTATTTACAATAAGAGTAAAAAATGCAAACACATTGCAGCTTTAATTTACTTTATAAACCACGAAGAAAGCTTAAGCAAAACTAGCCACGAGCAGCAGTGGGGAAAACCCAGTGCTCGTCAATTTGTGAAGCAAAAGTACGCAAAAGGTCGAAATTTTGATGAAATGTTTCCGAGTAAAAAAATAATAAAAAACACTGAAAATAAAAATATACCAGTGGATCTTGAAGAACTAGTCGACGTCTCTGCACTGAAATCAGTTTTGATTGCAGATGGAAAATGTGACGATTCGTATGCTATAAAAAAAAAGTTAGCATCTTTAGCAGCTACTGCTGAATTGAATTTAAAACAAAAAGAATGTGAAGAATGCCTAAAAATTTTTATGATTTTTAATGAGGAGTTTACAATATATAGTAATGTTTATGAATTGGTGCAAAATGTAAAGAATTTTTATGATAATAACATTGTCATAAATGATGAAAATATTTTACAGCTATGTTGTCAAACTGTAAATCAATCTCAGTCTCCACAGTGGTATGCCGCAAGGCGTTTTAGATTATCAGCCAGTAGCAACATCCATAGTATTAAAATACGAACCCGGAAGTCCATTGATAAATTAGTTAATGACATTTTATATCCTTCTAATGTTGACACTGAATCAACGAAGTATGGTTTAAGTCAAGAGAATAATGCAAAAATTAAGTACGAGGAACTGAACGGTTGTGAAGTTAAAAAAATAGGTGTAATCGTTAGTAAAAAACAACCATGGCTTTGTGCTAGTTTAGATGGTGTGGTAGTTGAAGATGGGTGTATAACCAAGCTTGTTGAATTTAAGTGCCCCATAAAGTGTAAGGATCAACCAGTAGTAGATCGTAAAAATGAAATTTGTAACGTCAAGTACTTGAGCTTCGTAAGGGGCCAAGTCAAATTAAATCAAAACGATGCATATTTTACTCAAGTTCAAGTACAACTTTATGTGACAGGCATGTTTACATGTGATCTTTTCATATATTCTCCAGTAAATGATGGCTGTTGTACCGTAATAATTGAACGAGATGAAGAGTTTCTGAAAGATGTAATATTAAGTGCGGAAGATTTTTATTTTAACCATTATCTTCATGCTGCATACTTAAAATTTACCAAAGAAAATAATGATATTAACAACGGGTCCATTGAGTTCTATGAAAAGCGAAGTTTCACTGGAGTAGATGTAATAAATAATATATCTAATTGATGGACACACTATTTAAGGAAAAGGAAAAGTCCAAAAAGTAACAGTATTTTTGTACTTTGTTATAATACTAAATATTTTATTCTTCGTGTTTTTATATGTTGATAATAGTTTTTATAAGTTATTCTAGATTAATAGCGATAAAAGTTATTGTTACAGGTAAGAAATTTTAATAAAAACAAAAAAGTCTTGAAATAAATAATTGTTTAAAAATTAATTCTATGAAATTTCATACATTTTTTTATTATAAATTAAATATTTTTTAAGTTTATTCAAGTTAATTCATTTGTATTGTCTTTATTTGATATTATTGGTGGTTGTAGATTTACCAGAACGCAACAAATGTGTAAGATATCATCAACGCAATGAAATAAATTTTCGGGAATTTTGTCCAAAATTGAATGTAGCCGTAACCGTTGCATAATTCTCTCTACATGGATTCTCACTCTGGCTACGTGATACGTTTCTTCAGTTTCTTCAGCAGAAAATTCATTTTTTTCTCCAAAAATGGTGGCATTACTAACATTACTTTTTTCCCACTTTTATCGATCGTTGCTTTGATTTCCGGAAAACCTTTATCTGCTAAAACTACATCTCCCTCCTCCAATTTATCTACTAGTCCAGATTCAATAGTTATTTGTGAATCAGTTTTTCGTCCACCAGCTACCTTAGATTTAAGACAAATGAAACCTCCAGGAGTAATTCCAATAAGGACTTTTGCAGTGAAAGTTTTTTTGTAGTGGGAATAGCAATAAATCCGATTATCAATCGAGGATGGAACTTCTATTTTGAATTCTGTGCAATCGATTATTACTCGAGTATTAGTGTATTTTGGATAGAAACACTTCGGCATCGTTGCTTGGACAACATCTATTCTTGGCCAAAAAACTAGATTAGCTGTCGCTGCAGCTAATGTCTCTAAAGTTGTATAAAAAATCCTGGAAACGGTTGTTCTATGAACGCTAAATAAAACACTAAGAGCTGAAAATGTTAATGCATTCTTTATTTTCATCAAGAAAATCAATAATCTATTCTCCTTGGAAACTATCATTTTATGTGAGATATCTGTCCTTTTCAACAAAAATTGAAAATTGTTAAAAGTCACCCCAGCTAGATCGATCAACTGTTCATCATTTGAAATTGATTGGAAACCTATGAAAGGTTTTTCTAATGTTTCAGTTGATTGTTCAACAAAATTTTTTGGCTCAGTGTTACATTCTTTATTTTTGTATTTCTTTGGGTTAGCAATAGTTATAATTTTTAAATTTGATATTTCAGTTTGAATTTCGACATCACACTTGTCAGCATTTAAATATATGTATCTATTACAAATAAATGTTTTTTCTGCTTCATTGGAGTTTGAAAGGAAATCGACTTGACAATCTTTGTCAATTTTTTCAATAGGTACATTTGTAAAGTCCATTGTATAATCAATGATCATTTGATTAATGTCAGTGTTTGTGACCACTTCTGAGACTGCTAAATTTTTGTTTTTTTTTAATTTTTCAGTGTTTGTGACCACGCCTGAGTCTGCTATATTATTTTTAGCAAATCTTCGCTTTAAGAAACGTGCATGCCTGTAATAAATTAAAAAAAGTTAATTTTGTACATAACTGTTATATATTTTTACAATTTTTAGAGGTATTCATTACTTTAAATATATTACCTGTTAGAAGAAGTTTCTTCATTAATTGTAGGTTTATTATAAATTGAAGGGAATATCGTTGGGATGTAGCTTGGACTTGTCTCTTCTTCACCCTTTACACCTCCAACGAAATGGTCACTGCAAATAGTATCTGTTGGTTTCGGAGTCCACGGTGATCCGTCAATCCTAATAAAATTTTTTTTTCATTAAAAAACGAATACATTCAAGTTAGCAGTCACTACAGAATTTTATAATTTTTTTTCAGAAAAAAATTAGTTCCAAAAAATTATTTTTTAAGAATTGCATTTTTAATTTTTTTTTAACATTTTTACGAGTCGATTTATTTTATATTTTTTTTTTGCCATAATTTATTTATTAAAGAAAATTCTTAAAATTATCAAATATTTGATAAATTTATTTTCATGAAAAACTAATAATCACAAAATTATACTCACAAATTTATTAATATTACAAAATTATTTTCATTCATCCACGTGAATTGGAGTAAACATATTATTAAGTTAGGTTATACACTACTTACTTTATTCTCTTAACTGCATTAATCCATTTTCTCCTTTGTTCTAACTTCCAACTAGCACTTGGAAATGTATAAAATTTGCAGTTACTATTTCTGCCAGTATTCTTACATTCAACTACACAGCAACTATTATGGACCATTTTTAATTATATTATCTAATTGTTTACATTTAAATCAAGCATGATTTAACGAAAATTTGACCACCGCGATCGCTGCAATCGATTCAACTGTCCCCACCATACACTCCGCACCTTGCCAATACTTAAATTTGATTGGCAGAATGATATTTTTAATCGTAGCTTAAATTCTGTTTGAATCACAGAATAACGTTCGACTGGTCACTGGTACTGATTTCATTAGCGTCTGTGAAGTACAGTTGATATAATAATACTATATAAGTATTGTTCTTAACGGAATGGAGAAGTAGTGAGTATTCAAATATTTATTCATTAATTCCAGTAATATTATTAATTTAACTAAATATATATTTATATTTTTCAGAATTATTATAAACGCAGGAGACGAAATCGCATATGAGTTAGTATAAGTTTTTTTAAATCATTTCGAAAATGTTAAAACGTGCCTTACTCATTTAGGTTTGTGTATAAAATATATTTTTACTACTACATAATTGTTATTATGAACAATTATGAACACTGAAAATTAATATTTTTTCTTAAAAAAACATTTTATTTGTTTCGGGGCAAATTCAGTTCCAAATAATAGAGATATAAACAATGATGTGTAAGTTTTTATATAAATTATATTCATTTTTATTTGTCACAATCTTCACATTACATTAAAACTAACAATACATATTTTACTTTCACTTTGAATTATAACCACTGTTTCGAAGAAACAATACGTAATCGATCTCAAGCATTTCTCACGGCGAATCAATTTAACAACAAACCAACCAGTTCAACAAACGCTCAAGGATTATCTGATCATTATAAAGTATATACATGTCCCATTTGTCAAGAATCACACCGCTTATATACCTGTCAAAAATTTCGAAATTTATCGGTCGAAGAACGTAGAAAGGTCATAACTAACGAATTATTATGTTTTAACTGTTTTGGCAACGGGCATGGAGCAATGCAGTACAGATCCAAATATTCATGTTATAAATGCTCCAAAAGACACAATACGTTGTTACATTTAGATTATGAAGAAAGAGACATCCAAAAGGGTGACAATCAACCAAATTCAATGCACAATAATTCACCGCAAATGTAACTATCGAATGACATCATGGCCACAGCACTCCTTTGTATATTAGACAAAGATAATAGACCAATACAATGCAGAGGACTGCTAGACACCTGCTCAACCACCAACTTCATAACCGAAAGACTAGCTAATATATTGCGTTTGAAGAAAATAACCTGCCATATTTCCGTCGGAGCACTGAATACACTAACCACATATTCAAAAGGTATGATAACAGCAACTATTAAATCAAGTGTCAATAGATATACAGCAGTACCGGACCAACCAATAAACCGCAGTATTATCAATATAACCGCTAACGTCACATTGGCCGACCCAAGCTTTCACCAACCAGCTCCAGTAGATGTTCTCCTAGGTACAGGATCGACCCTTTCATTATTAGCGATTGGCAAATTACGTGTAAATCTACCGTAAAATCAAAAGTTGTTTTTATAAAAAACCTTATTAGGATGGATTAGATAGAGACGCTGAAGTGATTGCTATGCATATTTAATGTATCATAAATGTAGTAAGAGTAATGTATAATAAACAATGTATTACGAACCTAATAAATACATAACATGGCGCAGTCGGTAGTCTAAAAACCAGTGGTGATAGTGAAAGGAAGATATTGCATCATCAAATAAACTAACAATAAATAAACGCTAACAAAATTTTAACCGCCATTATTAATACACTGAACAATTAGATTCCTCGTTAAAACTTTTCCTAGTGTTTTAAAAAATAAATAAATAAATAATAAGAAATTAAAATGGAATCAGCTATGAGAATTCCACCGATATTAACATTTGATGGCAATATTAAAGAACGCTGGATCAAATGGAAACAAAAGTTGGAAAATTACTTAATAGCAACAGGTCTTGACAAGAAAACTCAAGAACGCCAAGTAGTAGTCTTATTAAATGTAATAGGAGAAGAGGCTGTTGAAAAATTCAACACATTCACGTTAACGCCTAGTCAAAGAAAAAATGTAAGTGATGTATTAACCGCCTTTGAAAATCATTGTTCACCTAAAGCAAATGAAACAATAGAACGATATGTATTCTTCACAAGAAATCAACAAGTAGGTGAAAGTTTCCCAAGTTACGTGACAGAACTAAAAATACTAAGTGCTACATGGGATTCACAAAATCTAGTGAAAATCTAAAAAACAGTTTAATCAAAGATCGAATAATCTGTGGAATTAGGGACAGTGCATTAAAAAACAGACTTCTAAAAGAAGAAAACTTAAATCTAGAAAAGTGCATAAACATTTGTCAAGCTGTAGAACTTGCAGAAATGCAAATGAAAACTATTGCAGAGGACAATACTAAAGTTAATGCATTAAAAATATATAAAAACAACAATCAAAATAGTATAAAAAATTTTGATTATAAAGAAAAATACAATCAAAGACAAGATGGCCGCAACCAGTCAAGCAGAAGCAATAAACCTACGTTTACAATTAACAACAATATTATCAAAGGCTAGATTATCAATAAGACAATGGGCGTCCAACGATACTGCAGTCTTAGAAAACATTCCCAAGGAGAGTACGCACTTGCAATTACAATTAGGAGAGACATCAACCATAAAAACATTAGATATTCATTGGAACTCTACCACCGATTCTATAAACTATTCAGTGAAACTAATGACAAACACACCAAAGATAACCAAACGATATATTCTCTCCGAAACCGCAAAAAAATTGAATGCTGAAATAACGGCTATTAACGAAATAAGGCCCAGTGGTCATCCGAAACACTATCAAAAGCTGAAGATCTGATGAAGCAAGGCCATTCTATGAGGTATGCTGCTAAAGACATGAATATACCATTTTCAAGTCTTCAAAAGCGGTTAAAGAAAAAAGATTCATCGGAACCACGTCTCAGCCGACCTCCAGTATTTACAGAAAATGCAGAGAAGATTTTGGCAGACCGGATAAAATACTTGTCCTTAATTTTTTATGGAGTCACAGCTAGGGTTTGCAATCCCGCAATGCGGGATCCCGCATTCCCGCGGGATCCCGCACGTTTTGGAGATCTGCGGATCCCGCACTGAAAGTGCGGGATCCGCGCGGAATTTTTTGAACATTGAATTTGTAGGTCGCATGCGTTTTGAATACTTGTAAAGCGTAAATATGAATAAAAAAGGTAACAATTTTGAAAAAAAAAATTAAGGGTGAGATGACTGAATATGAAACTAGTGAAGTAAATTATATCTCTTGTTCACGATTAGTTAAGTGGTTACACTGAGTGCGACTCAGGCGACGAAAGAAGCTCGAACAGCCCCCAGATTACAAAAAAAAAACATAAAAAATACAAAAATTTAGAAGAAGAATAGCAGATTAAATGAAAGCTAACCACAAAAATTTAATACACAAAATTCGATGTACACGATATTTTTTTAACAGTATTGTCCCTAAAATACAACCGTAAATAATGATATTTAGTGGTTTAGTTTTACGTGACATACCGTATATACTAGCGTGTTTTTTATTTTATTTTTTTTCGGTCCCGCTAGTCTATGTTTTAGCTTTGGATCAAAAGTTAACTGTCCCAAAATTTCAGACTCATAGATCAAACCTGTGGACGGCGCAAACCGAGTCATTTTCCCATTTGATTAACATGGGAAAAATTAATTTTTTACTTATGCGTGAATATCTCGTTGAAAAATTTATTTATTTTAATTTCTTATAGCAAATTATTAAATTTCTTACAAAAAAGATCCCAAGTGATCAAATCATAGATCGAATATTTTTAAAGATATGTTCGTTTAAACATTATCATAAAAAGTAAAATCCAATTTTTATGATAATTTTTAAACAAACATTTCTTAAAATTTATTGGATTTATGAATTGAGCACTTAATTCTCTACAAAATATTCCCTTGAGAAATTTTCAAAAAAAAAATTTTTCAACGAGATATTCACGCGGAGGTAAAAAAAAGTAATTTTTCCCATGTTAATCAAATGGGAAAAAGACTCGGTTTACGCCGTCCACAGGTTTGATCTGTGAGTTTGAAATTTTGGGACAATTAACTTTTGATCCAAATCTAAAACATAGGCCTGCGGGAAACAAGGGCTAATTTATACGCAACGAAGGAGTTAAAAAAAATTGAAATGGATAATCGAACAAAAAGACAAAAGTAGTTAGAAGCATCTTGTTCTTATACCTAACATATTAGACAACCTCCTATTTACAGGTATATTTTATGGATTTTACATCAGTCTGTACGGTATGAGTTACGTTTACGTATCATATGTTACCACTATAAAAATATTTTTCATGTCAATTGTCATGTTAACTAAATAATAGTAACTTTAAGTATGAATAATAAAATTTTTGAAAAAACTGCGGGATCCCGCGGGATCCCGCGGGATTTGAGGATTTCCCGCAAAAATCCCGCGGGAAAAAAAAGTCTGCGGGATTGCAAACCCTAGTCACAGCCATTCAAATAAGGAAGGCAGCATATCGGTATGCAGAACAGCTTCAAATTTCAAACAATTTTGACTCGAGTGCTAAAATGGCTGGACGCGATTGGCTTGATGGCTTCCTGAAAAGAAATGGAATTTCTGTACGGCAACCTGAAGCTACCAACGTCAACAGAATAACAGCTTTCAATAAAGAAGAAGTCCAGCTGTTCTTTAAACTATTGAGAGATGTAATTGACAAATATAGATTTACTTCGAAAAATATTTATAACTGCAATGAGACTGGTATTTCTACGGTGCAAGATCCTGGAAAGATATTAGCTCCCAAAGGCATGAAAAGAGTCGGATCCATAACAAGCTGGGAAAGAGGGAAAAATATTACGCTCTTGTGTTATGAACGCTGCTGGTGGTTTTGTCCCATCCATGTTTATTTTTCCTAGAAAAAGGATGACTCCACAGCTTCAAAAAGATGGTCCAGTGGGATCTATTTATAAATGTTCGGATAATGGATAGATTAACGAAAACCTATTCTTTGAGTGGCTGCAACACTTCGTCAGTCATGTCAAACCATCGTCACAGGAGCCTGTTTTATTAATACTTGATAACCATGCCAGTCATCGTTCTTTAATGGTCTATGACTTCTGTAAACAAAACCATATACATATGCTCTCACTTCCTCCACACACATCCCATAGGAGGCAGCCTTTAGACCTCACATTTTTTGGGCCGCTTAAAGCTGCATACAAAAAGAAGTGTGATTTATTTTTAAAGAATCGTCTAGCAGAAAAGATAACTCCATATGACGTAGCGGCTATATTAAATAGAGCGTATTCAACTGTAGCATCTATTAACAAAGGCGATTCAGGCTTCCGGACAGCATTCTTTAACTTTATGACAAATTCTACAATTTCTTTCCTTTTATTAATATATAATATTCTATCTTTTATAGAATGACAGTTGAAGAACCATCACAAAATGAAAAAATAAACCAATTGTACGATTATTTTTTTCGTAATAACCGTGTCCACATCAAAAAATCATGGAATAGATCGAATCATATTGATCCACCTCGAGGTCGATCTAATAACAATCGACCTCGGGGTCGTTCTTATTATAATGATCAACCACGTGATCGGTAAATAAATAAATGGTGGGGAGCAGACTCAATGATAGCTTTACAGTTATACCGTGCCTTGATTAGATCGAAAATAGACTATGATAGCTTTCTTTATAGTAATACCAAGAAAATTAACCTTACAAAGATAAACACCTTTCAGTTTAAATGCATAAGAACTGCTATAGGAGATTTAAAAAGTACACCTACGAACTGCTTGTTAACAGAGGCTAAAGAAATGTCTTTAAGTATAAGAAGGCGCATGTTAACCGACAGATTTGTAAATAATAAAGTTCCAATCAAGAACCAATACAAAAACTCGCTTCTGACTCAACCCACAGTCTATTGGAGAAACAAAGATTCTCCTCAAATTGCCAAAAGTTGGAACGAAATATCCCATAATAACTACCACACATTCAAACACAACAACAAGATTATGTACGAGTACAGTTGATACACGTAAACCCATAAATATTGCTAGACATACAAAAATCTGACAAAGGAAATTCAATAACGTTTTTACACTACATTTATGAAAGGTGGCCGAATGCAACATTTGTATACACGGATGGATCAAAAACAGATAATCATACAGGTTCAGCGTACTATAACTCAACCAACAAAACATCCTTTGCAGAAAACAACCCACAACTATACTCAGTATTATCAGCAGAAGGCTTTGCCATAAAAAGAGCTCTTGAAGATCACTTAAAAGAAGAAAATGAAACAATCATAATCATAACTGACTCTAAAAGTGTATTAATGTGTTTACAAGTTCGAAGTCGCAAAAATAATTATCAAATAATGGATGGACATTATTCAACTTTTTAGTGAATATGATAAAAATAATAAAAAAGTTAAATTTATTTGGTGTAAAAGTCATTCAGAGATCCCGGGCAACGAAAAAGCAGATTAATTGGCACAAATGGCACAAAATCAGCAAACAAAACATATTCCTATCCCCCATACAGATCTTAGAGCTTCAATTACCATTAAAAGACTGCACTACGGCAGAATCCAACCAATTATACCATCAAAACCATGGTTCCAACAGATAAAAAGATCCAGAAGCTCAATAATAGCCTTAACAAGAACAAGACTAAACCACGAGTCATGAAATGAACTATCCATTATATTAATATAAATATATATATTTCAATAACCAATAATTTAAGTTATATTGTATTGTACTTTATTTTATTATGTATAATTATTTAATCATATGTATGATACTTATTAATTTACCACATTGTTATCATCGCCTTGTCCGGCGCGCAAAACATATTATATTACATTCAAAGAATTGTAGAAAACGATGACAAAGTATAAAGTCATGCAAACTGTTATCCTCTTCTGCAAGATTATTCTCAAGCATACCACCTAGCAATAAGCATTGTACAATATTATAATAAATAAAGATTTTTTAAAAAGGATATTTTCTCAACGAAAAATATAATTCACGCCTGCACCCCGGAATATCTTTTTAAAATAAAAAAAGCTACTCTCGCCATTCTGTGTTTGCGATAACGTCTCCACAGCAAACCTGGAACATATGTTTATACAGTGCCCCATATATATGTCGATCTGATCATAATAATCGACTTCGGGGTCGTTCATATTATAAAGCTCAGCCACGAAAAAATATAATTATTTATTCGCTGGGTGCGTGACCCCAGCGCCATCTAACGATACAACTTACGGTGGCTCTTTTGAGAAAATAAACATGTATTGGATGTTAAATAGTTATTGAAAAAATAAAATCAACTTGAAAAAAATTTTTTTTCAATGTGAAATGTGATATATTACACAGAGTGAATATTAAATTAAAAATTTTTCCGTGGGTCAGCTAAAAACAGTAAGTAAAATAAATACAACAACTAAAACAAGTCTCAATAAGTAAATAAGGTTAAGACATCTGTCAAGATGTTTATTGTAAAATTAATATAGAATAAAAAATCATTATTAATATTAAAAAACAATCTAAAATAATATATAAAATAACAAATAGCTCTATTTAACATAATTATATTTTTACGAATGTATCTTAAATTTTAATTTTTTTAATTTAATTTTGCAGATAAAAAATGGAATTGGTGTTGAGAACGGGTTTTCAATCTATCACACATAATATTATTTTTCAACCACAGACTCTGATAAAGGGTAAAAATTTAGTTTTGGCTGAGCACGTGAGAGATGTTGAAGAACATCGAAAATTAAATCAAAGTTATTTAATTAAATCGCGCGTCATTCGACAAGCATCAGTCAATTCAACGCCTTACACAACATCATTGAATGTAATAACAATTTTTATATCACTTACATACAACAATTATCATTGTTTGTATTGTTATAAACTTTATTTTAATTGTTTTAATATTTCAGATTAATGAGACACGATTTGTGACAGATGTCAAGTGTGATTGTGTTTACAATCAGAGCAAGAAATGCAAACATGTCGCAGCATTGATTTATTACATTAATAATGAAGAGAGTGCATCAAAAACGAGTCATGAACAAGTTTGGGGCAAACCTAGTGCCCGACAGTTTGCAAAAAATAAATATGCAAAGGGTAAACACTTTGAAGAAATGTTTCCCCGAAAAAGAGGAAAATGTTATGAGGCTCCGGAAATAGACATTTCTAAACTGTCAGAGGAATCTCCTTTAAAACAAGTGATGGTAGCAAAAGCTGAAAATACTAATATACATACGGTCAAAAGAGTCATGGATTCATTATTACAAGTTGAAATTAATTTAGAAAAAGAAGACTGTGAACAATGTGCAATTACTTTTCTAATTTATTAAATTATTACTCCGTTTTCTTACACGATATACACATGTATATGATATTATTCTATATAATACGGTTGTAGGTTATAGTATTACTTACTTTTGCCTTTTAACAGCAGTTATCCATTTTTTTCGCTGATTTAATTTCCACTTGGCAACCGGAAACTTATAAAATTTACAATTACTATTTCTACTAGTATTTTTGCAATCGACTACACAACAACTTTGATGACCCATTTTATTTTATTTATTTAATTAAAACTGATACACGTGTTATTTTTATGGTCATAAATAATAAAAAGCCACCCGTAGTTCTGTATTGTCCGCAGCGGGCGCTGACATCACTTTTGTGTCCCCCACTATGCCTTACGCACCCAGCGAATAACTTAACTGTTTTGTAATCTAGAAGTACGTGTTTAAAAACGTCTTTATGAGTGGTAATTTTATACGACAAGCCAAACTGTTGAGAACGGCGTCGAATTTATTAATTTTTCAAACAATTATTAAAAATATTGTAACATATTTTCTTGTTTCAGTAAAAACCCCACAAATGATGTAGAGTAAGTATTCTTTAATTTTATGACAAATTCTACAATTCCTTTCCTTTTATTATAATATTCTGTCTTTTATAGAATGACAGTACCAGAAGAACCATCACAAACTGAAAAAATAAATCAATTGTACAATTATTTTTTTTGATAATAACCGTGTCCGCATCAAAAAATCATGGAATAGATCGAATCATAATGATCCACCTCGAGGTCGATCTAATAACAATCGACCTCGGGGTCGATCTTATTATAATGATCGGCCACGAAAAAATATAGTTGTTTATAACTAACCCCGAAAAAACCTAGTAAAAACCCCACAAATGATGTAGAGTAAATATTCTTTAACTTTGTGACAAATTCTACAATTCCTTTCCTTTTATTAATATATAATATTCTGTCTTTTATAGAATGAGAGTTGAGGAACCATCACAAAATGAAAAAATAAACCAATTATACGATTTTTTTGGTAATAACCGTGGCCGCATCAAAAAATCATGGAATAGATCACGTAATCGATCTAAAGGCCCCCATACACGAACGGGATTTCCTCAAGGTTTGGCCCGAACAGTCCAAGCCTTGAAGAATTTTCCAACGTGTGTAGCGGTTTCTTTGAGGCCGCGGAGGAAGCGAGAAACGAAATTCAATTCTTTTTGGACTTGAGACCGGATTTTCCCGATCTCTTAAACACGTGTGTGGTTGACGCTCAGTCGTCCTTGAGGATTTCATTTCATTTCATCATTCATGTCTCGCGAATTTCTAACAAAATTCATCCAAATGTTTGAGAATGAACCTTGCTTGTGACAAGTTAGTTCCAAAGATTATTATTATATTATATTTTTTTGGGTGTTGTGGCCGGTCCCATAGAATTTTCTATTTTGGTTCATAGATGGCATTGCATGCCATATAATATGATCATACCCCCCACCCTAGTGACTTAATACTCGTAGGTGAATCGAGTGTCATCAGTGTGAAAGTTACTAATTCTTCTCGAGACAAGAGAAGTGCTTCAAATGAGTTAGTGAGGAAAAATTCGCACTCGACGTGCATATATAATACATCGGTAGTTAATATACATCATCATACCTACACCTCTAGATTCTACATCTATAGGTACTCAAACCACTGACTTTACACCTTCTTACATAACAGACAGACCATCCGCTGATAATCCAGCTAATAGAATATCCGCCACTCGGAGACATATAATCCAACTTCAGATTACGATATAAGAAAATCCGATATAACACCTTCCCCGAAAGTTACAACCAGTACAGTAAGTACGTTTAAAACCACCGTTGGTGAAATATATAAGTAAATTTGATTCCATATATTATTTTTTTAACTATTATAGTCATGTTAGTTAAAGGTTAATAACAATAAAAAGAAACGAAACAGAGTGAAAAGTGTAGTGGAATGCAGGAGTGAGATCCCGAATTATCCATTAATTCCATGTCTTACCCGTCACTGCCGATTGGAGCCACTAGATAGAGCATCCAACAAAAACAGGTCAGTTCGTGTCGTTTCATTTTATGTATTGTGCTATATAATCCATACAGTCCACTTCCTATTTACGAACCAGCTCAACCGGTATTGGTTTTCGAGCCAAGACAGTGGGAATACACGCTTCTTTTTAAAAACCACTCCCTGCACCATACACTTATTTTGCGCCTTTTCTTGCGAATACAGTCCCATGCGACTACACAGCCAACAGCCGCTATAATATTATCATTCATTGATGCATGATTGCGAAACCACGAGAAACGCAGGATTAGTATGTTGACCTGGAGAAAATCCTCAAGTACTTTTCCTGGAGGATTTCCTTCAGGAAAATCCTCTCCGTGTGTGAGCAAGGGTTCGATAGAGGTAATTCCCAAGGATATCCCGGATGCTTTTTCCTTAAGGATTTCCTGTAGGTGTAGAGTTACCTTAATTATAACAATCGACCTCGAGGTCGACCTAATTATAACGATCGACCTCGGGGTCGATCTTATTATAATTATCGGTCTTCTTTGATATTGAAAAGACAGGATTGAAAAAGACTGACCAAATTGTTCAAATCGCATACTTACATTCTACCAACCTGTCCATTTTCAGAGGAAGCATCAAAAATCAATGGATTCAAAAATGGATTCAAAAATGGATAAAAAAAAAACAGTTCCATTTGTTTTTGCTATAAAAAAATTCATAGAATTTCTTCAAAAAGTGAGTCCTACTACAGTTTTAGTAGGTCATGATATTTTTTCATTCGATGCACCGAGAATTATACAATTAGTTGTAGAAGCTAACATCTTCAAAGAGTTGTCTGTCGTTCTTGGGTTTTCTGATACTATAAAACTTCTGAGACAAAAATTGTGTAATAGATGGAAAGAAAAGAAAATCTTTGCGCAATCATTAGTATCTGATTATTTAGATGAAAATTTTATTGAAGAAGAAGCTCACGATGCTTTGGCTGATGTAACTTTACAGCAGCTTTTAAAACATAAGGACATACAAACATTTCTTCGACAGATTTAAAAGAATCTGGCAAAACATTGTATTCTCTTCTCAATGAAAAAAGGAAAAAAATGCACTGAAAAAAATTAAAAAACCCTTTAAAAGTTATAGAAGTTAAGAAAGATTCAAATTCGAATATAATTCAAAAAGGAATCTCATCCCCCTTACATGTTTACATTTTCTAAATGAAAACAATACAGTCTTCATATTCACTTAATTTAATATCGATTGGTTTTAATTTTCTGTCATAAAAATATAAACAAACTTCAATTTGTCATTTTAGACCTATTTTTACACCACTGCAATAAACTGCAGCTCGCAATACGTAATAAATTAACATCAAACCTTTTGAATTCGCTTTATCTATTTGCAAAATGGAACCCTATTAAAACTCAGCCAAATCGGATAACTAGAAGTAAGGAAATTTGCAGTTTATTTAAATATTTTTTCGTATTTTAACAAAATTTTGAAAAGCAAATATATAGTGGATCGGGGTAGTTCGATAAATATCCGCAGCGAGCGCCACATTAGTATATGTTCTGTGGCTTCATCTGTCATATTATACTTATTATTATAATTTATATGTATATAGCTACGTCGATATGTTCTCTATTTTAATTATTTTATTCAAAGTCAATCAATGACTTTTTAAACAAGATAAAATCAGGTAAGTTCATTTTTAAAACAAAAATATAATATCATATAATATAACCTATAAATATTATTTTAATTTTAGATCAATGTAAGTTTTTGTAAACGCCAGACATTAGGTGAATACAGCTGTTATCGTTGTAATTTAAAAATATGTGGATGTATTTATTTGACCTTTTTAGTTATTATTATTTTTTTATACATTGTCATATTAATACAATTTACGAAAAATCATATATCCATTTTATATGTCATTAGTTAAAAAATGTATATTTAAATTTTGTATTGTATTAAATTATGTTATTGTCACTTATATCAATCAGAAGAAAAAAGTACAAATAATTTGTGTTCTTTTTAAATTTAAATGTTGATTATTGAAAACAAAATAAAATCAAACGATTAGCCGAGGGAATCCGAATACTACCGAGCGTAAGCGAATTCAGTCTGTTGTCCATCGCTTCGATGCAGCACGACTCCATACATCATACATTTAATATATTACCGTATATAAATTTATTTTAAGAGATTTCCTAAACTATACGACCAAATTGGATGCTGTAAAGGGCAAATTATATCTTAATTAAGTATGTATGACGATGAAATCATTTATTTCGATAAGGATTAATGTTTTATGAGATGTATATAATGAGATGAAGATTAAATATATGTATAGATAAATAGATAGAACGTTTATTTCAAGGTATAAAGCGCACACTAACGTTATTGAAGATTAAGTGTATTTCAATTATTTTCAGGAGAAAGAAAGATGAAACTGAAGGTGAAGGTGATGTCGCAGTAGCCTCGACATCGACAAAGTCTACGCTTAATACATCACAGTCTGATCTGCATCCAATGAGTGATAACACATTAAAATCTGTCTTCGAAAAAATGACTTCACAAAAAGGTGAGTAGATAATAAAATATTTTAAATTAAAATTACATAAAAATCTGGAACGTTAATATTTCATTATATGGCCGAATTTTACTTTGTTTCAGAGGGTGGCATGAAATATAATAATATAAATATGTGCATTTTGTATTTTCTATGCAAAGATATGCGACCCTTCCACGTCGTTGAAGGGGAAGGTTTTTTGAAATTGATGAAAGAATTGGCTCCTTATTACAAAGTACCTTCGTCGACACACTTTAAGAAGTTGCTTTGTGACAAATATGACATCGTGAAGATGGAGTATGTTTCAAGAATATCTAATACAACTGAGTTATGTGTGACGCTTGACATATGGACGGAAACCATGAATGAAAAGAGTTTTTTGGGTGTTACGGCACATTTTTAGAGAAAACAGCCCTTACCAGTTTGAATATTGCTACCATGGAACTCCAATCAAACCATACAGTTGAGTACATTTCTGATGTATTTGGTGATATTCTAAATATACCACTGTCTAAAGTTACTTGCGCTGTTACAGACAATGGCGCTAATATGGTTGCCGCAATAAAAAAAACTGGTGATTCAAAACATTTGCCATGTTTTGCGCATACTATAAATTTAATAGTAGATTCTTCAATAAAAAATACTTCGACTCCAATTAGTAATATTTTCAATAAAGTTAGGGAAATTGTCAAATGGATTAAAAATAGTGTTATACAATCAGACAAACTTAGAAAGATCCAGATTGATAGTGGAGTTCCTGAAGGATGTACAAAAAAATGTATTCTTGACGTTAAGATACGCTGGAATTCACTATATTATATGGTGGATAGATTTTTAGCAACTTTTACTCGATGAAACAGGTAGTTCAGTTGTTACAACCATTTGAATTCGTCACAAGAGAATCTTCAGACCAGAATTATGTTACATTATCAAAAATTATACCCATGATTAATTGTCTCACATCGCAGCTAACAAAATTTTCATCATCAATAGCATGTGTCACTCAATTACAAACAAAACTACTGGCTGAATGTAAAAAAAGATTTGGTCTCATTGAATTGAACACACTCGCAGCGTTAGGAACAATTTTAGACCCACGTTTCAAAAACCTCCATTTTCAAGATGCAAGTGCATGTGGGAGGGCGATACAAAAATTAAAGAACGTAATTAAAGAAGATACGACACTATCAACCAGTGGATCGAAAGAAGAAACTTCTAATGAAAATTTTGATTTTTGGTTTCACCACAAGCAACTAGCAGTTGGCCAAAAGCGGCTGCGTGCTAATTCAAAAGCCGATGAGGTGTCAATCTATTTGACTAATCCAGTCTGCGCATTAAAAGCCAATCCATTAGAAGAATGGGAGGACTTAAAACCCGTGTTTCCAGCCTTGTATAAACAAGCGCGAATATTTTTAAATATTGTCGGTAGGCTGTTTCCAAAGCTGGCGCAACAACAGTCACTGCATCAATAAATCGGCTAACAAGCAAACATTTAGAAAAATTACTTCTTTTGGGGAGCATTACAAAATAGACTTTTTTTCATAAAATTTTTTTGTATGTCTTCAATAAATAAACAATATCAATACTTCCTGCTGTTTTTATTCATCTTAATTAGGTTGTTTACATAAAAAAAGTCCTATAGTTATAAAATTTTAGTATGATTATGAGTAATAATTACACCTGTGTCTACCTTACCAGGAAACTGATTTTGTCTGTTTACTTTCTGAAATATCAAAATTTAAAATTGACTTTTTTAGCATTGGCTCTTATTTTAAAGGTTACAAAATTATTTTTATGCGATTTTTTAAAATAACACTAATTGAATGTTTTTATAACAATTATAAATACACAGAATATTATGCGACTGCCAAACTCGGTAATTGCAATTCAGGTGTGATGTAACACTTTTCAAGACACGATAGCGTAGGTCGATTGCCAAACCAGAACTGATTAACTGCCGTCTCTCCAAAATGACGGTATCTTCTCTGCCCCTTCCAACCGACCTCCCACTTAGCATGTCTCCTGATCTGCTGACTGGTTATTGGTGCTAACTTTTGATTGGTCTGCGTCATTTCTATGTTTTTAGCGCTAATTTGAACTAAATAACTTCCGCGCACCGACATATATGTCTACAATCATAACATATATTTGTATTTATAGTAATAGAATTTGTAATGTAATTTAAGAATAAATAAAGTGTATAGTAATACAAGTATAAAATCTACAGTTAATTTCATGCATTTGTAACTCAATACGTTTTATCATTTTTGTAAAACTTATAATCTTTTCTCGCATTATATCTTTAGTCTGTAGTTAGCACTGTAACTATTAAGAACAATAAATGTAACTTAAATTATAATCCTTTTTAAAAACATACTTTCACGAATCCAAAATCTAAGTTATATGAATATAAAATGTTAAAAATGTATTGATAAATATATCTTTAACGTTGTATTCAGCACAACTTAAACAATTTAAGTCTGTATTTGTAAGTAACATAAAATTACATTTATGGCGAATATTTACTTCATAACAAACTTTTGGAAGATATATTTCTAATAGTGCTGACATTTCACTAAATAATTAGGTAAAATTTGATGTAGGATATAATAATGAATTAGGTCGATATGATCTTATTTCAGTTATCGTATGATCTTCCTCAATTGATGAGGTACATAGATCATTTTTTCATGTATTGCAATTACCTATAATTCTTAACATTCTTTTTGCAATGAAACCAGCTATATATGCATGTACACCTTTATTTATTATCTAAATTCAAATTAGGTTTTTCTAATAAAATTGTTTCAATTGGAATGTTAATGTCATTTTCTGTAGTATAACTTACTGGGCTTTTAAAAAACTTTGTAAATTATTCAGTAAAGAACTATCATCGTCCTCACAATTAGCACCAGCAGAATGTGTAGACAAAATTATTTATTACTAATGATTTAAATGAATTTTTAAAAGATGTGCAGATTGGATTTATATTTCTTGCTCCATAGCTGTGAATACATCCAAAAAAAATTCAAGTGGATCTTGATTAAAATTTCTAGTGCAGAGAAATTTAAAGCCATCTTGTTTTAATTGGTTCCATAAATATTGAAATTCTTTAATTGTACTGATCCAGTTTTTAATTGTGGGAGGAATAAAATCATTTCTCGTCTCTGAATAAAATTTTATATATTCAAGAACTTTTAATGCTGAACTCCAAAATTCTACACGAGGAGAGCCATCTTTGATTGCACATCTTAATGTCTTTCCATTGGCACAATGAATCGTTGAACCATTTACACTATCAAATAATTGATCGTCAAATAAAAGAAAATCTGCAGTATTGGCAGCACTGGCTAGAATTCTATTCGAACCTAAATTTACCGAAGCTTTCATGATATAAGATACTCTTTGACTAAACACTTGTGCTGCTAAATTTACTTTCATTTTTTTCATTTTCTCTTTATAAATATGTACTCCAGTAGTACAGCTATGCATGTTCTGGGACAAACCCAATCAGAGCAATGTATGTTCTGAGACAGAGCCAATCAGAGGACAGTAAGGTTTCTTGTGGACGGAGCTATTGTGGCGGATTTGTGCCGCACACAAGAAAAATTAAATTATATGGAATAATTTAATAATAATAATAAAAAAACTCGATAAAAATATCTTGCTTGTCGTGGATCAACAATTTGTAAGTTTATGAACACTGGTGTATTGCAGCGTGCTGGGGCACCGAGTCTCTTGCTATTCTTCCCTTTTGTAAAACAAGAAGGCCCAGAGTCCTGGTACAAAACAATGGGTAGGAGTTTGTTTCGGTGTTACTCAAATTATTACAACGCAGTTTTCAACTATCATTTTTTTTTCACTAATACTGACATATATTTGTTGAAGACATAACTCCAATGGTAAGTATAAAATGTATGAAATAAATAACTTTATATACCTACAGTAATAAATATTTTATTTTAAAAATTTGATTCTTAAAATCTTTCAAGACCTTCAAGGACACAGTAAGGGTAAAAAGGATTCCCCAAAGTGAAACAAGGAAACCTGTAGCGTTACAATTTTGAAGCAGAGTATTTTGTTTTGTGATTGTAATTTAATGTATATTTCACATTGATAAAGTATAATCCTCAGTGAATAAATGCTTTTTTCAAATGTTGCCTTTGTTTTTATTTCAGGTTACTTGACAAGTACGAATATTGCTTGGCCACACGTACGTTGTTTCCCATTTAGCCAATGAATGTACTTATAGACAAATTCCGTGGGGTGGTTCCCAATAAATGATAATTTCACTGATAAAATATTGTGACGACGAAATTAGAATACCTTGCGTGAGATAGGTTGGGGTCATTTCGCCCTTGATCGACCAAAGAAGAAAAAGGACCCATTACGAAGATTATTACCAATTCAGCTTTTCTTAAGGACAGTGCGGTCTACTTATTACGCTAATTTCCCGATTGTTTCCTCGCAATTCCTCGGTTGATTTAGGGATCAACGAGTATTACAGCACTCCTCTTAGAGCAATAATGATGTAAAAAACGTGCCTTCAAGTGGCTGCTCACTAACATTCTACATTACATCTCGTTTCCACCATTATTTAATCTAAATATGATCAGCGTATTTACCATATTATCAATGGGATAACACAGTATTAATTTAACAAGGCCTGTATCTAGGATGGCCGTCGCCGTCGTTCAACAGCAGAATATAGCTTGAACCTTTTTGAACGCTTGTACTCTAATACGAATACTGAATTCGTGAGTATTTAGCGAGAGTTCAATTATACCTTACTAACACGGCGAGGATGTATGATTTAAGCTAGCCTCACACGACGATGGATTTGCTACTAGTTTGTTTACGGGGCGCTGTGATGGCAACTACGATGGTTACTGTAATGGAAAATGACGTCACTACGTGGACGCTAGGTAGAATTCTGTGATAGTTCATGTCCTATTTTTCGTAATAGATTTGTTGCTAGATTTTATGTTAACCAATAGGGGTTTTTCAAACAAACAAAATTCATTCGATCAACGCACAGGATCAACGATAGGTATGTAAAAACATTTCATAAATTTTATTATTAATATTAATATGTTCTGTGATATTAATGATGATAATTATAATGCAACAACTATAAGTATAGAATTATTATTAGTAAGCATAGCTATTATTCCACGGAATTTTGTTTGATATTCATAATACCTAACATACACTACCGCTCAAAAGTTTCCGGGCACTTACAGACATAACTAGGGGCCTTGCCCCTGGGCGCTACGCGCCCCAACCCCAAATCGTGCCACATTTGATCAAATATAAATTATTTTTTTATATTAACTTCTGTCATATCAAATTTTTATAAAATATTTCACTGTAATTATTTTAAATGCTGATAAGTAAATAATTCTTGAATTTGGCGGGGATAATCATTTATCATTATTACTTTTCCATTAATATTACGATTTACATGTACAAATCACCCTAACCTCAAACGTACTCGGGTCTCAGCCTTCGGCTGCGACCCTCGTTTGTTTATTTTATGCCCTTATCAATCAATTTTGTTACTTTAAAAAATTACCATTGCGAATATTAATCCACTGAAAGGTTTAGCAGGCTATAAATTGATTGTAAATAGACAGACATATAAACAAATATATATACGTTAGGGTTTATATTAATTAATATGTAAGATGCAAGAGAAATCGACGATTGACAGCACCTCAAATACGCGCTGCATTCAACAATTCTCATACGGCTTTACAAGTGGAACCTAAAAGGACGAATTGCGGTAAAAAAACTATTACTACGACATCAAAATAAAATTAAAAAGATGAAGTGGAGACAAGATCACCAGAATTTCACAGTTGAGGACTGGGGAAATGTACTATGGACAGACGAATCTAAGTTTGAAGTGTTCGGGCAAAACAGACGCGTTTACGTGAGACGAACGGAAAAAGAAAACATGATTCCTGCTTGTGTAGTGCCAACTGTGAATCATGGTGGGGGGTCTGTTATGGTCTGGGGGTGTTTTTCTTCTGCGGGAGTTGGAGATCTCATTCGAATAGATGGAATTATGAAGAAAGAGTTTGTTGATTGACGCGTATAAGGAGGAAATCTGCTTATACGCGACTACCAAAGCGACCTATCATAATAAACATCTACGAAGAGAAGCTCTTGCACGAGTCTGCGAAGCAGTAAAAAAATTAAGACCAATTGTAAATCCTACAGAGTGCCAAAATAAATTTTACAACCTAAGAAACCAATTTAATATTGAGCATGGTAAAGTTCGAGCATCGTATAAAAGTAGCACTGGTACTGATAACGTGAGTATAATTTTTTTTACAAGTAAATTTATGAAATCATATTGCTTATTAGTGCATTATATGTAGAAATAATATATATATATCAGGATTAATATTTGTGGACGATCATCTTTTCAGATATATCAACCAACGTTATGGTACTATCCAAAATTATTATTTTTGGAAATTTACATAAGACCACGTAAGAGCCGAAATTCAATGGAAATAATAGAAATGAGCCCGGCATCACAAGAGGTATTTTCAGACATTAAAATACATATCAAAATAGTTTTAGAGTTTAAGACTAATCTATGTAACATTTCAGTTCACTGCAACCCCTATGGATGAGGACCAAGAAGATAATTATGATGAAATATTATTTACTTCTGTAGAAAAAAACGTAACACCTTCAAGCAGTGAATTAGCATCCAACTCTGACGCACAGCAAGCTTGGCCTACATCATTACCGCCTGGCCCTATCGAACAAAACGTAACCCCTTCAAGCAGTGAAACAGCATCCAACTCTGATGCGCAGCAAGCTCGGCCTACATCATTACCGCCTGGCCCTGTCGAACAAAACGTAACCCCTTCAAGCAGTGAAACAGCATCCAACTCTGATGCGCAGCAAGCTCGGCCTACATCATTACCGCCTGGCCCTGTCGAACAAAACGTAACCCCTTCAAGCAGTGAAACAGCATCCAACTCTGATGCGCAGCAAGCTCGGCCTACATCATTACCGCCTGGCCCTGTCGAACAAAACGTAACCCCTTCAAGCAGTGAAACAGCATCCAACTCTGATGCGCAGCAAGCTCGGCCTACATCATTACCGCCTGGCCCTGTCGAACAAAACGTAACCCCTTCAAGCAGTGAAACAGCATCCAACTCTGATGCGCAGCAAGCTCGGCCTACATCATTACCGCCTGGCCCTGTCGAACAAAACGTAACCCCTTCAAGCAGTGAAACAGCATCCAACTCTGATGCGCAGCAAGCTCGGCCTACATCATTACCGCTTGGCCCTGTCGAACAAAACGTAACCCCTTCAAGCAGTGAAACAGCATCCAACTCTGATGCGCAGCAAGCTCGGCCTACATCATTACCGCTTGGCCCTGTCGAACAAAACGTAACCCCTTCAAGCAGTGAAACAGCATCCAACTCTGATGCGCAGCAAACTCGGCCTACATCATTACCGCCTGGCCCTGTCGAACAAAACGTAACCCCTTCAAGCAGTGAAACAGCATCCAACTCTGATGCGCAGCAAGCTCGGCCTACATCATTACCGCTTGGCCCTGTCGAACAAAACGTAACCCCTTCAAGCAGTGAAACAGCATCCAACTCTGATGCGCAGCAAACTCGGCCTACATCATTACCGCCTGGCCCTGTCGAACAAAACGTAACCCCTTCAAGCAGTGAAACAGCATCCAACTCTGATGCGCAGCAAGCTCGGCCTACATCATTACCGCCTGGCTCTGTCAGCCCTGCGTTTCCAAAATCACCAGCGATACAAAAATCAAAAAGAAAAAGACGTGATTCCTATGACGAGAACTATGCTGGAGCTATATACGAGCTTGCAGAATCAATGAAGCAGCCCATTACAGTCAACTCGGGAAATATGTCCACTTCTCAATCCACAGATCCAGTTGACAGTTTTGTTCAATTCATTGGATAACTTCTTTGTGCTTTCCAGGACGAAGAAGTGAAGTTAGAATTAATGAGTAATATTTCGCAAACAGTTCTTAATGCAAAATCGATTGATTTACAACGAAGTAAAAAATGAAAATGTTTTTTTACAATTTATTTTTATTTATTATTAATTACAGTCCAATAATATAATAAAACTTTTCTTAAAATAATATTTATTTGTATTTATTTCAACAATATATTATATACATAGTTTAATTTATTTTACGTGTCTCACTGTTCCCCCTCATGTCTCATTGTTCCCTGTTAGCGATTTTTCCAAACCACAGGTCTAAATAACTTGTGTTTGTGTTTACAGATGGTACGTCACAAGAAAAGTGATAAGACTGTTGGTAGATTTAATGAACATGATATGAGGAAAGCAGTCAATCTGGTTATTAATAATGGTATGACAATTCGCCAAGCTGTTAGAAATGAAAACCTCAGCTTTCAAACCCTAAGCAGATACGTAAAGAAATATAGAGATGATCCTTTATGCCGAATGGCCCCCAATTATAAAATGAATCAAATTTTATCCATGGAATTAGAACAAGCACTCATCGAGTATATTATAACTTGTTCAAAAATGTTTTACGGCTTAACTATTACTAATTGTTGTAAACTTGCATATGAGTTAGCAAAAGCAAATGACATCAGAGTTCCAGATAACTGGGAGATATCAAGAAAAACTTCAATTGACTGGTACAAAGGATTTCGGAAAAGGCATCCCAATATATCCTTAAGAACCCCAGAAGGATGCAGTCTAGCGAGAGCAGCGGGGTTTAATAAAGTTGATGTAGAAGCGTTTTATATAAAATTAGAAAACGTTTTGGAACGCCACACAAACTTTTCAACTGGACTTAGGATATATAATTTAGACGAAACCGGAACTTTAACGGTACAGAACAGTGCGGCAAAGGTATTAGCCGAGAGAGGCACTAGACAAGTATCCAAAATCCAAAGTAGCGAAAGAGGAACGCTTGTAACAACATGTTGCATTGTCAATGCATCTGGGATTGCAATCCCTCCGGTAATGATTTTTCCTCGAGTCCATTTTAAGAGCCATATGTTGGCAGGAGCACCATGTTTTATTTTTAAACAAAATTATGTGAACTGATGAGGCTCGATTTACGAGAGATGGTATTAATACCACCCACAACTACCATCTCCAGAACCCTCATGTCATTGTGCAGTCACGATTTCAATATCGCTGGAGTATTAATACATGGGGTGGCATTTTTTACAATCAGATACTTGATATCGAAGTTATACATGATAGACTTAACTCGGAAAGATATGTTAATTTCTTAGATGAAAGGCTTAATGAGATGTTGGAAGACACTCCACTTCCTATTCAACAACAAATGTGGTACCAACATGATGGCACCCCAGCCCACTGTGGACGACAAGTAACTGAATGGCTAAATAGACATTATCCTAACAGATGGGTTGGTCGTGGGGGTCCCATCACTTGGCCTCCAAGAACCCTCGATCTAAATCCTTTAGATTTTTTCCTTTGAGGTCACCTGAAGCAGCTTGTTTACAGTGTTGAAATAAACACTCGTGAACAAAATGGAACTACAATCAACAAATAACCTTTAAAACATTTGTTAGAACTGAGTAATTCCGAAGTAACCAGCTGTCACAAATTACAGAAGCAACATTTAAACTGCGAGCAAACGCAGCGACAAAATGCCACTTTAGCGACTCAATTGCTATCACATTCTACAGCCACTGCGTTAAGAAGATATCATCCAGGACCAGACAAAGTTTCTGCAGATCATCTAGCTGAATTTATTGAAAAAGTCAATGCATGGTTTGATATCATGAACTCTTATACTGTTGATGCACCTTTAATTATGAAAAAACCTTATGGTCTTCATCTTAATATCCAACAAAACATTTTAGATTCAATGTATGAACTAATTTCAACCATGCGTTGTAAGACTAAAAAATCTTTACAAATATTTCAAAAAGGTATATTGATATCTATAAAATCTTTACGATCTTTAAAAGAAGATATGACATCAAAATATTCAGCAAAATATATTATAACACAAGATGCATTAGAAAATTTCTTTTCCCAAATATGAACTAGAGGTGGCTTGCATAACCATCCATCTCTAAATTCAATTTACAGAATGCGTATGATTATACTTGGTAAAAATCCTGGAATAACACAATCTAATATACACACTATAGATGCTTCTTCTGATGAATATGTATTAGCTAAATTTCTTCATACTGCTACAATTGCAATTCCAGAAATTAAAAATACATAAGTTGAAAATGTCGAAACAGATAGTTCAGATGATAGCATTCGATCAGTTTCCAAAACACCGAACAACAACAATTGGAAAAAGATGGTTTAGAATACCTCGCAGGCTGGGTGGCAAGAAAATATAAGGACAAGTATTCAGATTTAGATCAATATACACATTTTTTTTTAAATGAACATGATTATTCACTTCCTACTTGGGTGAATCATCTTTCATTTGGTGGATTAACTGAGCCATCAACTGAATGGTTGACACAATGCTAATTATTAGAAGATGAATTTAATAAATTTAATGGACCATCCGACTTTAAAAGAAAAAAAAATGTCACAAAAAAATTAATAACCCGATTATTAAAGAAATATCCTCACATGCGCAGAGATGTTGTAAGTACATTTATTCGTCAGCAAATATTTATTAGAATAAAAAATTTTAATTTCCAAAGAGCTAAAGCAAAAAATTTAAAACGTACATCAATGTATCAGGGAAGACAAATATTTAAAAAAAATTGTTACCTAAATAAATACATTATTGAGGAAATTTGTTTGTTAATTCTATGTAATTGAACTGTTGTAGAAAAAACTGTAAAATAAATAAATATTTTTTCTTATTGCAATAAATATTGATTTAATTTCAGTATAGTTATTAAAAAGTTTTCATTTCAGTTTATTAGAAATAATTTTCTTCTGTAGGCTTTTGTGGCCGTTGTCCATAGTGATTCTGAAACTGAGTTTCAGAATCACTTCTGAAGAAGACTCCGACATGAGAGTCGAAACGTCAAGTGTAAAATTACGACAACGTGGACAACAGTCTAAAAAGTTAGCTATTATTAGAAATAACATGTCTGAATTCAAATTGGGTCTATCCGTGACGTCACTTTCCATCAGCCAATGAGAAAACAGCAATAAGTGAGGCAACCTGTATACGTATAGTATATAAACCTTGGGGTTACAGCGCATGTCTGACTTGCCTGACGTCACTGAATAATCACGCTCTTGCATAATTGTTTTCACAGAGTTGAAAATTAGACAATATAAGTATTATATTTAGCACAAGTATAGTTCAATATATGGTATGAATTCTGCTTTGCCACACTATGACAGAATCAATTAGTGGGAGGAGTTTGGATAGAACCAATCAGTAAAAATGTGTTGTTGTGATAGGTCAGTAGCGTAATTCTCGTGGGATATGACGGAGAATCAACCAATTATCAACTGTATCATACCGATACTAAGAAAATATCTGCATATATCAAGGAATGTTGTCTTCCGTGAGAATGTCAGTGAAGAAACACGTGCGAGTGATTCCAGCGATGAAGAAGATTAGATGGAGGCAGAGGTTGAACAACCAGTCGGTGTTGATGAGATCGAACCGCCAGTCGGCATTGAACCTATCAATGGTAGAGATAATGTTCAACAAAACGCAAACGCACTTGTCGAGCTGGCTGTCCAGGGCCGTGCGCTGAGAGATCGAGCGATGATCCAGAGACCGAGACGGTATGAAGACATGATCGATTATGACGAAATCAATTACACAGAGTATGACATGCCAAAGAGCTACGAAGAAGCGACAGGTGGACCTAACGCTGATCAATGGATCAAAGCTATAGAAGAAAAGCTGAGGGCACTCGAGGTAAACGGAACTTAGGAAATTGTACCAAAAGACCACAAGAAGAGGGCCATTGATTCCAAGTGGGTATTCAAGGCCACCCAAAACCCTGATGGAAGCGTTCACCGATACAAGGCAAGGCTGTGTGCGAGGGGTTTCCTTCAGATGAAAAATGTGGACTACACGGAGACTTTCTCGCCGGTTGTTCGATACGACTCGCTGCGAGTGCCGTTGGTAACAGTTACACAAGAGGATCTTGAGATGGTACAATTTGATGTACATACTGCTTTCCTCTATGGCGACTGTAGAGTATAGAACATGTATAAGGCGGCTATTACACTATCAAATAAATATGTCAAACATCTTTGACAAAGATTTGATCATATTTCTTTGATAAAATATGAGATTTTGTTCTATTACACTACATCAAATATTTGATAATATTTTCTCAATATTATCTAGGGATATTTTCTTCTTTTTTGGTGCATTTTGATTATCAGTGCGTGGATGTTTGTCAATTGACGCGATCGAAGTTTGAATTTACAACTGTGTATTGCAGTTTTTATAATCAATAAGAAGATTATCATATAATACTGGATTATGTTGATATTAATATATTAACTGTGTAATGTACTCTTACCTCTATAATTTCAATTATAAGTATATATCTAATATAATGTTAACTATGTATTTACAAAAATAAGATATTTGATATTGACAAACTCAATCATCTATTTGTATAATAATAATGTTTGTCACTCGTGTATTATTTACTGTTTACAAATCCAGAGTAGCTTGTGACTAACAATACCAATGTTCAACACATGACTACTGTATGTCCGAACTTTGGCAATTGGTAACTGATAAAGAAATACATAAAGGGGACTGGTGCGAGACGACAAGAATCAGTCATACCAAGGACAGTCATACCAAAACAGTCATAACACACAGTAATACACAGTAAGCCTGATAATAATATACATACTGATGCACAGAAAGATACGTTGCTAAATCCAAATTCAAGTATCTTTATATATTAATATTAATTGTTAAAAGTATATGTAATTATAAGTTACAATAATAAATAAATATATATATCAAAATATCCAAGTGTAATAATTGTGAATACCTTCATCAACAAACGAACATTACAACTGTAATGTCCGGTATCATAAAGGACCTAACAAATTTGTTAGCTAACAAACACTTTCAACTGAGGTATCAAACATATATGACAGTTCTTTTGGAGTTTGTTGATGACTTTGACAAGTTTCGCGCACGCGTTGAAGGTAAATACAAACGGTATTAAAACAGTGGTGATGTTATGAAAATTATTTTGTACGGTCAAAGATGCCAACTGTGTTACAATTAATTGAAGTGTCACTGCTCTAAATTCCATAACTAATCCATAGATACTAGTACAGTATTAATACCCCATATGAATGTAATTGCTAGCTAACAAATTTTGTTAGGTCCTTTATAATACCGGGCATAACTGTCAGTGATAACTTGGTAGTCGCCATTTTGATTTATCTGTCAAAAAACATTTGATCAAATATAAGAGACTGTCATTAACTATGATCATAGAAATATTATGAAGGTAAATATTATAAAAGTTGACTTATTACACTGTCATATTTCTTTGATCAAAGAAATTTTATCACATTTCTTTGATAGTGTAATAGCCGCCTAAGAAACGTGCCAGTAAGAAAAAGAAAGAGTATAGTATGAGATGTGTATCGTCGTTGTCATTTTAATATCTCCTATGTGACAATATTTTCAAAAATGAGATTTTTGAATTTTACTGTTGGTCTTTTTTTTCTCTATCTGTTCAATAATATCCCATATGTATAGCAATCTCTGTTTCTTTTTAATGAGTAAATTTAATTTATCCTATGTGATAGGCTCGTATAACTGATCCATAATTTATCCTATGTGTCATATGCAGCACATAGAAGAAATTAAAGAAATCAAAGCAGGTCTATTTATACACATAGGGGGTTTTGTTTTCTAAATAGTTTGCATATAACTGTGGCAATTCTGTGTTGATTTAAGGTAAAGTACCCAGTTATGGAACGATTTTTCCACACTTTTTTTTTGCGCTCATATAAAAAATCTATAAGTTATTAAATGGAACATTGTAATACATTATTTGATGGGCCTATGTTTCCTCTATAACGTCATACTTACAAAACTCAAATAAATATAATATTTTTCATGATATAAAAAAAAAAGTGAATGAACTAATGTCCACTATTATGAAACAAGATTTTTTCATTGGCACCTATGTTCCATAATTCATTCACCTAATATGGAACAGTAGTTTTTCTTCTATAAGTTATTTTTCCATTGATTTTTATAATTTTATTGATTTAATTATTTAATATTAATAACCGCTTTCATTGATTTTTTAATAAAATTACACTTGAATTCAATCTTCTATTCTACTATTGAAGACGGTTTAGTATTTAAGGGCTGATTCTTACCCTTATAATTTATTTTCAATTTTTAACATACAGTACCCTTGTATACAGGGTTTACTACCCAGTTTGTAAATTTCACAGTTTTATCTTTACCTGTGTCCTTCGAATTAATTGTAATAAATTGGGGTTGGAGTGATTAAGGGTAGAAACGTGGTTGAAAATAGCTGGATTTTATTGATATTGTAAATTTATATTGACTGTGATTGTTTCTAATAAATCATGAAGTTTTTTTAAATTTGTTTGAAATCATATTTTTTTTGAAATTAATAAGAGAGTACCTTTAGGGTGCAAATAAGTTATACAAATAATAATTATTGTGAATTTTAGTTTTATTTTGGAATAATACGTTTTTACATTTTTTTTTCAATACTTGAAAATGCCAATTTCCATTTTTCATCCCTTCAAGGGTTGTACACCTGCTATGGATGTACGTACAAAGTTGTTATTTCTTGGACTTTGAGACAACACCACATTAATGATTTTTCTGAAATTTCATATTAATATGACAATTTTTAACAAAACTGTTCCATTCAAAAAGTTTCCCACTAATTGTGACAAGCAGTGTATCAGTAATATTAATTGGATTTAAAATATTAGATTTTTATTTTAATTGGAAATGCACCTAAAATAATATTAATGATGAAAGGAAATAAGAAAAATAATTTGAAAACATCATTAACATACATTAATCTTAAGCAGAACTTTATTAAATTTTTTAAATGTTATAAATCATAATAAAATATAAATATCAATAATATAAAGTTATAAAATTTAAATATACAAATTTAATACACCCAATTCTGTTTTCTCACGATACGTACAGCCTATCAATTTAAAATTTAACAAGAAAAAGAACTTCATTGTATGAAAATAATAAATTGTATAAATTTTACAGTGATTTAGAATAAATGAATCATGTAAAATCAAATCAGTACGCATAAAAAAAAGTTTTTTATTGTTATCGACCGTGCTTCTTCAAAATCGTGTAAAAAAAATTTGTTTGAAAACAGAATTGGCTGTACTTATATGAAAAATATAAAATATTAAAAATAAGCTAACAAAGTTTATGAAAAATTAAGTTTCTTGCTTAATTTTTAGGGTTTCGTAGAAAACTACGAAACCTTATAGTTTCGCTCTGTCAATCTGTCTGTCTATATAAATTTTATACCGATTAAAATGAAATTTGGTATACGGACGAAGACTGATAGCCCAAAAACAGAAATGATAAGATTTTTGAAAAAAAAGTTATTTGGACCCCCTTCTCAGACTGAAAAGTATATTAAAAAAAAATTCACTTAATCCGTTACGTGGGATGTCTTTAGATAGGTCTCCTAAAATGCAATAAAGTATGTTATATTTTGATTTTAACCCTCCAGTCATGAATTATTTGCTTTTAAATGTCGTTGTCAGAGCTAACTAAACTATCAATTCAAAAAATCTGAAAAAAATCCAGAATGTAGCTTTTAATTATAACAAACACTGTAGCAAAAATAGTTTATGAAAAATTTTGAAATAACTTTTTTACAAATCATAATGACTACGGAACCCATCATGTGCGTACCGAACATGCACTTGGCCGTTTTATTTTTTCAATTGTTTCATTTGTTCTTCAAATTCCTTCTTTTTTTCAGCTAATCATTCTTTTGTCTTCTTGCAGTTGTTACTTTTCTCAATTTGTAATTTTCACAATTCATCTGAAGTGCCAACCGATGGTAATTTCATTATGTTGTAAATCAATTATATCTAGAATTGCAAATAGTATAAATAAATATTCAACTTTAATTAATTAATTCAAACAATCAGTACCTACCATTTAATACAATTAAGGGATCATTTAGTGTCTTTGTAACACCTTCTTCATATATTGATTCTTTGGTAACTGTGATAATTTGATCAAATGCGTTTTCATTATTTTGCGGTGTCAAAGTTTCTGTATCTTTCATCACATATACCTCGGAGAGGTTAAGATGGTAATTTTAATCTATCTAGTCCAGTTTATACCTGAACATTTGTTATTTCAATCAATTCTTTCGCCTTTGAAAAATTCAAAACATTTCATTTCTTAATAATGTGACAGCACTGAATCGTTTCAGATGAACTATTTTTCCTTCTAATTTTATTTATTTTGATTAATACTCTTTATTTTTCTAGTTTTCATTGCTAAAACAAATATAAGTAAAGTTAAAGGATTTAATTATAAATATTATTGACAGTTGAGGTTAGGTTTTTACTTTATTTCACTCACCTATTTTTTATATTCTTTAAATAAAATGCGCATGAATATTGTTTGATCACGCCACTTTGATGATAAAACAATAATTCAAATACAGAAATAATACTATAATGATACAAATTAGTTGCAAACAATAAGTTCCATTAATAGTACAGATGATTGAAAAATTCGCCGGTTAAGGCACACGCGTTTTGGTTGTTTCATATATTGGTTAATAATGACATTCAACATTCCTATAAAGAAACATGTATTTATCAATAATGACTTTACTTAAATCTATGAAATAATTATATAATTTCATTTATTAAAGACTTACCTACAATTTGAACTATTATTTATATCGTAAAATACTTGAAATATTAAGAATTACATCAAAACAGTGAACTCTATAAATCACTACATTTGTCATAAACATGCCAGTGAATACAAACTTTTAGATAGGCTATGATAAAATTATTTTTTTCGACTATTTATATTTAAATAATAACTTTGATTTTAGTACTATAGTTAAATTAAAAGGTTTAATGACACTAAATTATTTTTTTTAGTACGCAAAACGAAGCATGAATATTATTAAAATTGATTAATATACGTGTGTTCCACAATGGCCGCTGTTTTTCGCGTTGTGCCATAACTGGGTACTTTACCTTATTCACTTTGTTGGAATTAATTCGTTATAGAATCAGTGCTTAATTAAAGTGATATTTAATTAAAAATTAAGGTAAGAATTTGTTTTCTTTGATTTTAATTAGCAATATATTAATTTAAACTTTAAAGTTACAAAATGAGGCTTTTGAAATGTTATCTTAAGTTTGTACTATGATTGTAAATTGTCAGTTTCATTGTTAATTATTATAAAATTCTCTACAATTATAATTTCATCAATAGGCTTGTCTCTTTATAATATTTTATAAAATTTTATTAATATTTGTTTTTTTAGCTTTATGTTTATTAAAATATAAAACTTGTATTAAATTGTTCATTTAATTGTTAATTGTTACAAAATTCCTTACAGTTACAATTTTATTTAAAAATCCTCGATCGTTTATTAAATTTTATATAGTTTTTATTACTTTAGAACTATTAATAATTATATTGTCAATTTATTAGTTATAAAATTTCTTATAAAGTAATTGTATTTTTCTCAAAAATGTCTCGTCAGTATTAGGTATTAGAATAGATATTTTTTACTTATAAAGTTCTATGCAATTATAATTTTATCAATAAAGACTTTGTCATTTATTTTTATTTTTTTATTTTAGAAAAAAAATGAAACAATCTTGTAGTTCTTTCGGAACAATGTCTCGAGGAAGAAAAATTTTGATGATGCTTGAACAAAATAAGAATGATGGTCCTGTAAGTTCCGGTTTCAAAGAAAAAAGTATACAGCCAAATGAACCACTCACTGATCGGAGTAATAGTAATGATTTAATAATTGAACCTGATGATGAACTATTCAATATTTTAGATAATTTATTAGGAAAAGAAATAAATGATTTGGTGGTTGAAAATAGAAACAAGATAAACAATGATAATCTAGGATTCGTAGAGACAGCCAAAATATGTTTACATAATAAAGACATTGAAAAAAAGGTAGCGAATGAAAATTTGAAAGTATGTGAAAGTGTGAAACTGTTAAGAGAAAGAGAAGAGGATATATCTTCAGGAAAAGTAGATGAAGAAATAACTGAAATTAGTAGACTCAGCAACATTGAGCAAGCAATGGAAGTTGATGATAATGATATGGAAAAAGAAGCTTCAATGATGGACATAGAGGAATTTGAAGGTGATAAGAATAATCAGAAAATATCACAAGCGGAGACGAAAAAGCGACGGATTTTTGGATTACCTTACATGGGTTATAAACGCACTGAAGCAAAAGTTATCAATAACATTCCCAAACCAAAAAGAATGTTGAAAGAAAGATGTTCCCACAAGAACCAAAAAAAAATAAGTCCTCGTTCTTTCTTGTGTGCTGAATTTACAGAAGACGATAGGGTTGTAGCTTTCAATTATTTTTGGGAAATTGAATCATGGGGAAAAAAACAAGCTTTTATTAAAGGTCTAGTTACTACCAGAAGTATAAAAAGAAGGCGAAAAGATAGAAGTGATAGATTGCACAAAAATGAAGGACATGACATTTACCTTCAAAAGGGAAATGAAAATAAACTAAGAGTATGCCGAAAATTTTTCATTAACACTCTTGGATTAGGTGAAGATACTTTTAAGAGATGGGTTAAAGGTTCAAATCTTAATGATAAGGACATACCAGAAACTGATATTGAAGAAGCAGATGAAATTAAAATGACTAAAGACCAAGAAGGTCAAAGAAAGGATTCCAGAAAAGAAGTTAGAGAGAATGTCAAGTTCTGGCTACTACAACTACCCATGGTTCCAAGTCATTATTGCAGAGCATCGTCTAAAAAAAAATATGTTGAGTCAACTTTTAGATCACAATTGCACATGTTCACTATTTTTAATGAATGGTGTATTGTTAATAATAAAAAGCCAGCTGGAAGAGTTTTATTTTGTAAAATTTTGGATGAAGAAAATATCGCAATCCATAAACCCAGAAAGGATCAATGTGATTTATGTTGTGGTTTTAAAGTTGGTTCTGTAAGCCGCGATAAATATGAAAAACACATTAAAAGTAAAAATGATGCCAGAGAGGCAAAAAATGCTGCCAAGTCATGTACGAACAAAAATAAGTTAGTTTTGACAATGGATCTACAAAGCGTGCTGTTATGTCCACTGATACTTGCATCTCAAGTATATTACAAGCAAAAATTACAAGTTCATAATTTTACAATATACGAACTGAACAGTGGAAATGTAACTTTGTATGTTTGGCACGAGGGTAATGGTGGGGTTACAGCAAATGAATTTACATCTTGCATCAGAGACTTTATTTTTCAACTTCCTGAAAATTATGAACAAGTAACGCTAATATCCGATGGATGCAACTATCAAAATCGAAATAAAGTCCTAGCAAGTAGTCTCAGTGATTTAGCAAAACTAAAGTCAATAAACATTGAACAACTATATTTAGAGAAAGGCCATACGATGATGGAAGCTGACAGTGTCCATGCAACTCTAGAAAAATATTTCAAACCTCCTATTAATTCACCTGCAGATTACATCACTTTAATGAGAATGGCTAGGCCTTCCAACCCTTATAAAGTTAATGTCTTAGACTATACATTTTTTAATAACTTTGAAAAACTTAAAACAAATTTGACATCTTTAAGACCAGGTAAAAAGACTGGTGACCCACAAGTCGTTGATATAAGAGCATTACTGTACAAACCTGATGGTTCAATTATGTATAAAATCAACCACACTGACGAATATTGCATTCTTCCCCAAAGAAGAAAAATTGAAAATAATCCTAACCAATTCATCCCCGCTCTACATAGCACTTCACTACCGATAAATGAGTCAAAATATCGACATCTTCAAGAAATGAAGTCAATTATTGAAGAACCCCATCGTGCTTTTTATGATGCACTTACTTTTAAAGCTGATAAAAAATAATTATTATTTTCCGTTGTTTTTATATTTTGTTTTAATTTAAACCTAAAGGCCTCTATACACCATCCAATTTGACATCCAATTTTCAAGGGCAATCTGCAAGATCCCTGCAGATTGGGTCGTGTATAGGCAAGTCGGGGCGATTATATATAAAAACACTACTTACTTTAACAGTACCCGATTTACCCCCACTCTACCTCCCTACAAATCGGCCCTGCAGATTAGGTGGTGTTTAGAGGCCTTTAGAATACATTATTTTTGCTAAAATAAATAAAGAACATTATTTAAAAACTAGTTTTATTATTTAACTATATCTCCTATGTGAAAACAATTAACATTTAATACCTTCTATGTGCAGATGAACATACAAAAACATTATTTTTTCAAGTAGGAAATAAAAAGTTAGTAATTTTAAATAAAAAAATATATTAAAATAATATTTATGTCACAATATAAGAATATTAAAATAGCTAAAACATGTGAATAATTTTTAAATAGTTTTTGATAATTTATTCAAAAAATCAAACTTTGCACATAGAAGATATTAAAATGACAACGACGATATGACACATGAATGGGGAAAAAAGGAGAAACCGGCTAAGTTGATGCGCACACGCAATCAAACATTCTGTTATAACAAGCCATACTGTGTGTATCCAAACAAATCCAAAACAATAGAACGGATAAGTAAATGTGAATATCAAGACCATTTGTACAATATTATACGTGCATTTTATCTTAAACTATTCATAAATTAATAATTAAAAGTATACTAAAAGTATTTTATTATCATCTACCAAAAATACATTACAGCGACATCGAAGAAGACATCTGCATGAAGATATATAATGTTTGAATTATCCCTAACTGAAGTTTTGAATTTTTGACATGTCGCGTATGACACTTTAAATTATCCAAATCTCACTTAATCATACATCATTAGAAAGTTCGTTATTTTTTCTTTCAAAACAAATTTTAAAAATAAAATTTCGATATTATTTTTTAGTAAAACCCTAAAATTTAGGATCAAGTCGCCATATTTTTTAAACAATTGAATGTATGAAAAATGTTTTTCTACAAAAGTTTCTTATTCCATTTTTCGTTCAATGAATGTTCTGTTCTTCAAGTACATCAATTTTAAAATGTTGACTGTCATAATCGTCATAAAAAACAGCTTAAATTCCTCATTACAATGGTCATGGACTTAATTCTCAAATCTTCTGAACCTAAAACAAAGATATACATTGAGACAGTCATCTGGAAAATGAAACGGTTTCTTGTCCCCTTATGTGGCAGGGGACTGTTTATTTTGATTGAATGTTAAGGTATATTAAAATCCATTAATTATTACATAATTTTGCTGTATAAAAACAATATTTACCATTTTATTTAAAACAATACACTTAATACATAATCAAAATACACAAAACAAATAAAAATAATACTCACCGGGGGATTGTTCATCGTTGTGTACCCAAGCGTCCTCTTTCGCCCAAAGCTCATTTAACACTGATCAAAATCACGTCAGACGGTAAAAGAACTAACTTTAGGTCGTTGGCGATTCGTTACACGCACTAACATGTCCGTCTTTGCTGTAGACGACGTGGCACGTAATTAAAAATTTAGACAGGGGGACTGTTCATAAAATTTTGGGACAAACTTTAGATTAATTTTAAATATTTAAAATATTGTTTAATTAAGTTTCTATGAAGAACTAATAATTTATCGTTTAATGTTGATCAAATTGTGAAATTATTTAATTTGCATTGTAGTTAATGAATTCAATAGCAACTGTTTTGGTTTTGTGACACTCCAGGGGACTGTTTTTGGACATTCAAAATACATTTTTAATACATACATAATTCTTTTAAATCAGATATTTCATGTCGTGCACACAGATTAAGTAGTTATCTATCAAAATTAATTTAAATATAAATATTTATTCACGTATTTTATGTAATTTAGGACCGGGACAGCAAATTTCCGACTTTGCTGAGAAACACCCGTATACTGGAAAGGGACAGAGTAAAATGTTATGTTGAAGTAAACACATGTGATTTGATTTCGATAAATATAAAAACTAAAACTAATGTTACGGTATTTTAAATAATAATAGGTATTCAGTATAGTAATACAGTATCGAAGCGTGACTGGACACCTATAGTTTGAATGATTTCATTGTTTATGAAATTTAGATCAGTGATTACTTAAACTTATTGTAACACAGTTGGTGACTGATCGTATAAAATAATTTTCATAATATCACCACTGTTTTAATACCGTTGGTGTTAACTTACCACGCGTGCGAGAAACTTATCAAACATTTAATGGAACTTCAAGAAAACTGTCTGATAGGTTTGAAACCTCATTTGAAAGTTCTTGCAAGCGAGTAAATTTTGTTAGCTCGTTTAATTTAACAATGTTTTTTGTTACCTGGGGTTCTTGTACAATAGGATTTATAGCAAATTCATCAGAAGTTTCAACATCTTTCAAAGGATCGATTTCTTCTTGTTTAATATATATTTCATATTCATTAAAAGTTTCGATGTATTCTGGACACTCGATTTCTTCTTTTATCTCTTGTTTCACGTGAAACATTTTTACACACTTTGAGGTCAAATCTTTAAAATTTAATAAACAAAACTCTGGACTACGTTACACAAACATTAGTGACTGTTTCTCTGAAAACTATCAAAATGTATTACTTAAACTTACAATCTGTAGAATACTCTGGAATACTCAATATGTACAACAACAACGGATGTCAGAGCAGACATTTTGTTCGCTGCGCGCGCATACTTCCATAATATACCAGAAACTCTCAATCGATGGCACAAAGGACCCCGCACCTAATCAATGGAATTTGGTTCTCGGCCAAATTTACTGAAACTGTAGTACGTTATTCATAATGACCCCCTGATCAAAAGTCTCAATAGACACAAAGTCCAAAAATCAATGGTTTTTGAGATACTGGGCTTCAATAGTTCAATTTTCACTTCCATGTTTCGAAGGAAATGGAAGTATTGTAATACCGTCGAAAAATGATGTCCGAGATAATGACAGATTTTGATTGTACTAACTTCAAAACGTAAAGAAAAGCTGTTTTTCGCATGGCGGCTGTGCGTGTGTCTGTGTGTGTGTCTGGATGTAGAATTTTATTTCGTTCACGATAACGACTGTAAAAATGCACTGATCTGAATTATTTTTGGGAAAAATGTTTGTCTCAGTGAGTACTCCAGACCTATTGATTATGGTGCTAATCGGATTAGGGGTTTTGGAAATATTCGAAATTTTGTAACTTTTATCGTCTAAAAAGTGAACATTGCGAGTATTATCTCACTCATTTTGATAAGACTTGGTACATTTGTAGTTCAATTGAACCTAAGGGACATTTATTATTGGTACATGCCTAAACAGCCATTGAAGGAATGAAAAAACACCTTTAAATTTGAATTTTAAATACTAATCAATACGTCATTAATTCATGTTGCCTTGGAAACAAATGCAACTAAATTCAAATTGTCAAATTAGTTGTTCTACGAATGTGTATTATATTTTTGACATTAGGACATTAGAAACCTAATATTTATATACAAATGGCAATAACAGCTGTAACCGTCGTCAGTATATATACTCATCCAAACAATTAAAGGAACAAGAATTTAAACATTTTTTTTGGGTGTTTTTTGAAGTGTTGTATCTTTGTGAAAAATGGTCGTATCGAAATAAATAAAAAAGCATTTTAAAGCGTCAAGTTTCTAGTTTTAAGATTTTTTAGCATAATTTTTTTTGAGTTACGGTTATCGCGCAATCAAAAGAAATAGTGAGACACAAAAATTTTCAAATTTTTTAAATTTTTTTTAAGGGTCCTCGGGCTTGGTAAATTTTTTATCAGTTAAACCAATGCATTGGTCAGTTAACTTGTTTATTCAGCTTTAATTTTCTTTTTTTTTGGTCTCTCTCAATTTTTTTTCGCCGAGATATCTGCCTTTAAATGAAAAATGATTCTTTTGTCTTCGATCATCAATATATCAGCAACTAATAATTAAACAGTAAATTTAAGGGCAGTTTTAAAAACTTGAATAAATTTTCTACAAGACCCTTTCATGACTTTATTAGAAAAAAATTTTTTTTACCCTCACCATTAGTGTGAAAAAGTACAAAAAAATGACCTTTTATGTTCTTTTAGTAAATCTATCGCTACTTTACAAATATTGATGGGAAGATTAATGTTGCCAGGTGATTTTACAGCTTAATGTACCTCCAACAGCCCTGTAAATTTTTAAATTGATCCATCGAACCGTTTTTCCGAACCGACTGATCAAATTTTGCTTGCGTATTAATTCGATTCCAGCATGCGAGACAAAATTATTTTACAATTTCGTACGGTTCCCGCTGCGAAAGAATTAATTAATGCAATTAATTCAAGATGAGTAAAATTATGGTACGCAAAAGCCGAATCGAGTCAAAAATGAGTCAGTATTGTTTCTTGAAATGTTTTAAAAATTTTGAAAAAAAAATTCAAAATTTAAAAAAAAATTATTTTTTTAATTTTTTTGAATTTTTTTTCTCCATTTCAAATTTAACAAGTAACTAATGCAAAACTGTAAATAAAATCAAAAATCGAAAATCGTTTTCTACATTTTGATGATGATTACACAATGTTATGTTCCAGTCTGTTACACAATACACATGTTCCTTTAATTGTTTTGTAAAACTTTGATCAATCGATCCGGAAAAACGGTTCGATGGATCAATTTAAAAATTTACAGGGCTGTTGGGGGTACATTAAGCTGTAAAATCACCTGGCAACATTAATCTTCCCATCAATATTTGTAAAGTAGCGATAGATTTACTAAAAGAACATAAAAGGTCATTTCTTTGTACTTTTTCACACTAATGGTGAGGGTAAAAAAAAAAAATTTTCTAATAAAGTCATGAAAGGGTCTTGTAGGAAATTTATTCAAGTTTTTAAAACTGCCCTTAAATTTACTGTTTAATCATTAGTTGCTGATATATTGATGATCGAAGCCAAAAGAATCATTTTTCATTTAAAGGCAGATATCTTGGCGAAAAAAAATGGAGAGAGACCAAAAAAAAAAGCAAATTAAAGCTGAATAAACAAGTTAACTGACCAATGCAGTGGTTTAACTGATAAAAAATTTCCCAAGTCCGAGGACCCTTAAAAAAAATTTTAAAAATTTGAAAATTTTTGTGTCTCACTATTTCTTTTGATTGCGCGATAACCGTAACTCAAAAAAAAATATGCTAAAAAATCTCAAAACTAGAAACTTGAAGCTTTAAAATGCTTTTTTATTTATTTCGATACGACCATTTTTCACAAAGATACAGCACTTCAAAAAACACCCAAAAAAAATGTTTAAATTCTTGTTCCTTTAATTGTTTGGATGAGTGTATATTTTTTTATGTATTACGAAATTTATATTCATAGTTACATAAATAAAATAAGGTTACATAAATAAAATATTTAAAAAAAAATTTATATTTAAAAATTGTTTAAAAAGATAGAAAGAACATGGAAGTCATGTATGGCTCTCGATACGGATATTTAACTTTTTACAATGTATTTTTGCACGACGAAATCGGGTTCACGATCTTAATATACGTGTAACTGTAAACATGTGGGCGCGGATGTGAATGACAAAACAATTCAAATGAATAAATGACCTTGAAGGTTTGTTTGTTAGCTAAATACTATAGTAGTGCATCTACATTTCATTTGTTTAAACAAAAAACTCAGGATGGGTCATATTAGTAGAATAATATATGGTTGGTAATATGTACCTAGTTAAAAAAATATATTTATTAGAATGTTATATTACAAATACAAAACTTGTATACAAATAATTTCATCAATAAACTTTATATCATTTATTTTTATTTTTATTTTTTACAAGTAAATTAATTAATAAAGTATTGCATCAATTTACTCGATCCCAAAAGGGGAGAAGTACCCTGCTTCGACATCTCCCCTTCCTTTCTGTCTGTCAACGCCCATGTCCATATCCATCTTTGGATGGTATAATATTGTAATAAATAGATAAAAATACTTAAATCAAAATAAATATAATTAAGTGTTGTTATTTCACATATCCTGCACGTAATTTTTAAATAATAATTAAATATTAATATAATACAAATGAAACGATATAAAAATGTTGAGTATCACTGCTCTATATAGTTCACACAAACATCCACAGAATGGCGGGCAGTGCATGCGCAAAATAAGTAGCCATTAATTGTATCATAATATATTATTATTTTATGTTAAACATAGTTATTTAATACATGATTGTGTCATATATTTATATAGATCAATATATGATTGTATGTTTGTTCATGTTCTCTTTGCTATTATAATTATAAGCAAGTTTGTATTATAATATTACTCTGTCGAAATGTTTCACGTTGAACAAGAATTTATAAAAGAAGAAATAGAATTCGTTGATTGTCTTCAAGATATAGAAATTTATGATGAATATTCCGAACACTACAAACAAGAATATGAGGTAAGAAATACAAAGATAGAATTGAATCACATATTAGTATTAATAAATACAGGTTAGGTTGAGGTTGCATGTGTTGGTATGTTTGACAGATGCTAAAATGGAAAACAGAGGTTCCGAAACAATAAAATTGTTTTATAAACTGTACTATACAGGTGGGGCATTTAAAGTGTTACAGATTTTTATCTTAGAACCATTGCATGTTTCAACCAAAAAATGTTTGGTTTTAAGGGGGTAATCGAATATTAATATTTATTTGTTATTAACTGTTATTGGTCTGAAAATTAAAAATAACAAGCTTTGGGTTGGGGTGAGACCCTTTAGGTCCACACAATCAACTTCCCAACATGGTATGATTATAAATACTTGAATACCGATTATTTATTGTTTCCATATTCATAGTTAATGTGAATTTTTTTTTAATATGTATATAACCAATTTTAATGGAATTTGTCATCGTTGTATTATAGATATTAGTTTTCTAATATCCTAATGTCAATAATATAACACATTTTTAGAATACCTAATTTGACAATTAGAATTAAATTGTATTTGTTTCCAAGGCAACATGAATTATAGACTTATTTATTAGTATTTAAAATTCAAATTTTGAAGGTGGTTATCACCTTTCACCCTTCAATAGCTGTTTAGGCACGTTTAACAAAAATAATACTGAAATACATGTTTCATTATTTGTATTGTAGAATATTTATGCTAAGTTTCAAGTAAATCCGACCACCAAAAAAAACTTTACACCCCTTTTTACCCCCGTAATATGTTGAAATTTTTTATTTTGACCGATTACAATAACTTCCAGTTGGGATGTTAAAAATTTCAACATAATTGTATGTTTTAAGGTCACTATTTTATAGTATATCTACACTATTTTCATAAAGATGGCTGTGTGTATTAGTAAATACAGGTTAGGTTGCATGTGTTGGTATGTTTGACAGATGCTAAAATGGAAAACAGAGGTTCCGTACGTGTGTGTCATTTTTTACGTTCACGAAATCTCGTAAATAAAAAATGCTATCGACCGTTGGGGTACCAATCGAAGCGTCTTGACGTGATTATGATATGAAAGAAAGGTTTTTTCGAAATTCACCCCCTAAGGGGGTAAAAAGGGGTGTAAAGTTTTTTTTAAAGGCGAAAACCACCCTCAAAATTTAAATTTTAAATACTAATAAATAAGTCTACAATTCATGTTGCCTTGGAAACAAATGCAATTAAATTTAAATTGTCAGATTAATTATTATAAAAACAAATGCTATTTAATTTAAATTGTCAAATTAGTTATTCTAAAAATGTGTGTTATATTATTGACATTAGGATATTAGAAAACAAATATTCATAATAATTTATTTCTGACCAATTCCATTAAATTTTTCATATGCATATTAAAAAAATATTCACATAAATTATATGGAAACAATAAATAATCAGTATTCAAGTATTTATAATCATACCGTGTTGGGATGTTGATTGTTTGTACCTAAAGGGTCTCACTCCAACGCAAAGCTTGTTTTATTGTGGCCTTCATGAATATTTGAAGATCAACATCATTTTTTTTAAATAGGAACCTAGAGTTGTCATTTGGTAATCTTATTCTACGTGAAAAAACTCGAATCTTTCACTGAATTTTTTTTTTGAACAACCCTAAACTATTCAAGAATGTTTTACTCGTAATTCATAAACTTTAGAGAAAAACTAGGAGAATTATTTTTTTGATTTTGTTTAAATATAATAAAAATAAAAGTTCTAAAATTTTTAAAACAATTCTCTAAGTTTAATAAGACTAAAATAAACATTTTTTGTGTGTTGTGCTTTTTTCCTAAAGTTTATGGTTTCTGAGTACAAAATTCTTGAAAGTCCTAAATCTTGAAGTATTTTGTTAGTTATCTTGAAAACTTAGGTTGTTAAAAAAAAGTTTTTAATAAAAGATTCGTATTTTTTCACGTAGAATAAATGCATCTATACACCACCCAATCTGCACTGCCGATTTGTCGGGAGGTAGAGTGGGGGTACTGCAAATTGGGTCGTGTAAAGGCAAATCGGGTCGACTATTCGCGGAATAGTCTTCAGATATTCTGAACTTTGCTAAATAGCAGTCGAAATAAGTATTATAAAAAAAAGCTGTGAGAGTTCAAAAAAATCTGTTTAGCATTTTCTACATAACATTATATCACATTCAATTTATTATTTAGGGTCGATCCAGACTATCGAGCCGATCTTGGACCGGTCTCGCTCCAATCAAATCTTATGGTATTCACATTGGTTTGGTGTAAATTTTTCGAAACACAATTTTTTTAAACACAATTTTTTGAAACACAATTTTTCGAAACACAATGTTTCGAACCACAATTCTTCGAATGAACAATTTTTCAAAAAATTTTATTTTTATCTAGGTATTTACACAAAATTTGACAAAAATAGAAATGAAAAAGAATAAAGAAAAAGCAAAATAATTTTTTATTGTTCAATCTTTTATTTAGTAAATAAAATATTTAGTAAAGTAATATTTTGGACATTTTACGATATATTTAATAAACGGTGTGTCTCGATATCAGCAAAAATTAAAATAATACAATGGTAATATTAATATAAATTAATTAATAAAACTTTTGAATACAAAAATTATGACATTCGCTTTTGTAACAAAAAATTAAACTTAAACTTCTTAACCTTAATATAAAGGACAATCAGCAAAGTTCCCTTCAAACAGAAAAACAGTGTTCTATAGAATAATATTAAATAAATAAAACTAGTGATATACATACAATTTATTACATAATAAAATAGTACCTACATAACAATGTTTTAATTTGATATAATAAAAAGTAACGCATATTTTTTAAACTATAGTTTATAAGCCCCACATTCAAGAAATCCAAACAAAAGAACATCAATATTCAAGCATATCTACCAGCAAATGTATACTTTACATAAACATCAACCAAAATTTTTTTTATTTACTAAACAAAAGTTTGAGGGCGTAAAATTGTTTTGATTTCTCTTTATTCTCTTTCATTTCTACCTTTATCAAATTTTGTATAAAACTTAATTTAAAAAACCCAAAATTAAATTTTTTCGAAAAATTGTTCAAGACTAGTGAAAATTCATATTATTATAAACTAAAAATAATATTCCCTAGCTTATTAAATTTATAATATTAAATTTGAGGTATAATATACCTATAGACTCGTTTCCAACGGATTATTTCCAAAATAACGAATTTTCAGAATGAATGTATCAGACAAAAGTTTCATGGTTTTGAGGGGGCTAAATATTGATATCATGGGTTGATCTTAGAAATGTCAATTTGATGGATTTTCAGGTTCAACTTTCTTTTTCAAAAAACCTATATTTTTTGTTGCAGAATAGTAATTTAAGAGAAAAACTAAACAATTTTTGTTTGGAACATTTTTTCTGAAAATATCAATTTTTTATTATAAGGAGCAAACCAAAGAAACTTTGGATTTTCCATACTTTTTTACTCGAAAATTACCTACTAATTCTTATAAATAATCGCAAGAGGTAAAAAGTACTTACATATTTTTTTTTTATTTCAGAAAATTTTCTTTATAAAAAAGTTGCATAAAAAAATTAACAATAAATTTTAAAAACAATTCTCCGAGAATCCTTGCTTAGTTCTAAATACTTTTTTAATTTATGATTTTTCATAAATGTTTATAGTTTTCGAGTAAAAAATTTTCTTTCGATCCGCACAAGTTTTTAATAAAGTATTACGGCCCGCCTTACATTTTGAGTTGTGCAGGCCTGCTATACTGTATTGGAGCGAGATTGAACCAAAATCTGACCGATACCTATGGCATTAATGATTTTATTGTTTGTTTGAGACCGGCCCGATAGTCAGAATCGACAGTTATTGAAGTTAAAAATGATCAATTTTCAGGAAGACTTGGTTGTTAAAGAAGAAAATGTACTTGAAACTGAAAACAAACAACAAGAAAATGAAGATCTTATGGAAACAGATAGCTGCAAAAGAAAAACAAATTTGTCAAGCCATAGATTAACACATACTTACGAAAGACCTTTTAAATGCGACCATTGCGATTATAGTTGTAAAAGAAAAACAAATTTATTAAGCCATAGATTAATACATACTAATGAAAGGCCATTTAAATGCGACCATTGCGATTATAGCGGTAGAACAAAAACACATTTAATAAGCCATAAACTAACACACACTAACGAAAAACCTTTTCAATGCAACCATTGCGATTATAGCTGTAAAAGTAACAATCGCTTAGTACAGCATAAACGAACACATACTAATGAAAAACCATTTAAATGCAATCATTGCGATTATAGCTACAAAAGTAACAAGTATTTAGTAAGGCATAAACTAACACATATTAATGAAATAACTTTTAAATGCAACCATTGCGATTATAGCTGTAAAAGTAGCGATAATTTAGTAAAGCATAAACTAACACATGCTAATGAAAAACCTTTTAAATGCGACCACTGCGATTATAGCTGTAAATATAGCTCTTATTTAGCAATGCATATACAAACACATACTAATGAAAGACCTTTTAAATGCAACCATTGCGATTATAGCTGTAAAAGAAAAGCACATTTATTAAACCATAAACTTACACATACTAATGAAAGACCTTTTAAATGCGACCATTGCGATTATACCTGTAAAAGTAGCAAGTATTTAACAAGCCATAAAGTAACACATACTAATGAAAGACCTTTTAAATGCGACCTTTGCGATTATACCTTTAAAAGTAGCGATCATTTAACAAAACATAAACAAACGCATTCTAATGAAAAACATTTTAAATGCAAACACTGTGATTATAGGAGTAAAAGTAGCAGTAATTTAGCAAGGCATAAACGAAAACATGTTAATGAAAAACCTTTTAAATGCGACCATTGCGATTTTAGCTGTAAAATTAGCGGTAATTTAGCAAAACATAAACTAACACATACTAATGAAAAGCCTTTTAAATGCGAAAATTGCGATTATAGCTGTAATCGTAGCGATCACTTAGCAAGACATAAACGAACACATACTAATTAAAAATCTTTTAAATGCAGCCATTGCGTTTATAGCTATAAAAGTAGCGGTAATTTAGCAAGGCATAAACTAAGGCATACTAATGAAAAACCTTTTTAATGCAACCATTGCGTTTATAGCTATAAAAGTAGCGGTAATTTAGCAAGGCATAAACTAAGGCATACTAATGAAAAACCTTTTTAATGCAACCATTGCGTTTATAGCTATAAATGTAGCGGTAATTTAGCAAAACATAAACTAAGACATACTAATGAAAAACCTTTTAAATGCAACCATTGCGTTTATAGCTATAAAAGTAGCGGTAATTTAGCAAGGCATAAACTAAGGCATACTAATGAAAAACCTTTTTAATGCAACCTTTTTAATGCAACAGTTTGACATGTTGGGCCCACATATGAATTAATTGACCATATCTGTGACATCAATTTTGAACTGAAAAATGCCGGTCTTTTAAAGGTTGAATGGAACAATAGTGAATATAGCTTAACTTTTTAACTTTCTAAATCTTTCACATAAAATCAAATCCTTAAAGCGAACATATAGATTCTCATTTAAAAAATCATACCTACCATGATATTAGTCCCTCAAAATTGAGCAACTTTTGTCTTTTGAGTTTTTCTGTAAGCAGCTCAATTTTCAAAATATAAATTCTTAATGTTTTCTTTTGAACATCCGGTATACTGATTTAAGAACTTTAATCAATGTCATTACTTTTATGGTGATAATGCCCCGGGGCCCCCCAAGGTAGGGAGCTCCCGCGGCAGTGTAAAACTTTTATTTTTATTTGGTTCTTGAAAATGTTAAACAAATTATTCATGAAAATAAAGGTAATAAGAACAATTACATAAAATAATTGAGACTGTTGACTAACAAAAAAAAAGGTTATTAAATTCTAAATAACAAATAAGTGGTACATTTCCAAGTAAGGAACAAAAAAAAAAAAAGGTCTTCAATTTTTCATTTTTTGGGGGCCAGTCAGGGCCCCCGAGCTTGTAGTTACGACCCTGTATGGTGATTTTAGTTTGGAAAACATAAATAAGGATTTTTATAATATTGAATGTGTATACTAATTTCTTACACACCTATATGTAATATGTATCTAGTTATAAGAAAGTATTTATTAAGAATAGTTATAAGTTATATTTATGTACCAGAACAAATAAAAAGCTTGTACACAAATAATTACATCAATAAACTTTTATTTAATTGTATAAATATTTGATTGTTGGGTTGTTTATTTAATTATTTATTTGATTTTTTCATAACTAGATTAATCAATAATGTATGTTTTGCATCAATTTTACTCGATCCAAGGAGAGGAGTGCTCCACCTCGACCCCCCCCCCTTTCTTTCTGTCTGCGGACGCCCATGCCTAAATCTCCAGCTTTGGATGGTATTAATATTGTAATAAATAAATATTAAAATATTTAAATTAAAATAAATATAATTGTTGTCATTTCACTTATCCTGCATCTAATTTTTAAAGAATAATTAATCCATTGCAGCGGTTCACAAACTTATGTAGTCTGGAGACCCCCTTTTGAATAATTTTTTTTCAGGGACCCCCTCCCTGCAGAGGTTATTTTAAGAAAATTTTATTATTTATTTTTTTATTCCATACTTACAATTTTTGCTTTTCAACCGCAATGACCTTTGTTTTTTGCATTACATTTCTTACATTTTTTGTTTTTACAACTGCAATAACTTTTTTTTGCTCTACATTTTTTACATTTTTTGCTTTACATTTCTTACATTTTTAGGGTTCCGAAGAAACCCTATTAATATCGCTTTGTCGTCCGTCCGTATATCCGTCCGTCCTTTTCACTCAAAGCTAAATAGCTCGTAAACTATATAAGCTAGAAACTTGAAATTTTTACTGAAGATGTAAAATGACACCCTCTAGTAAAATATGTACAAATTTATTGAATAAATAATTTTTCAGGGGGGGCAATAAGGAGCTAAAGCTAGGTAAAAAAAATATTTTTTTTTATACCAAGGCATGTGGCACGTTAAAATGTATAACCAAACAAGCGGAATTTGACTGTTTTTAATTTTTTTTCTAAATCAAAAATGGTGCCTGTAGGGGGCTTTAAAGCAAATCCAAAAAAACAAAAAAATTGTATACCAAGACGTGTGGCACGTCAAAATGTACGTCTCAATTAGTAGAATATGCCCCTATTTTTTATTTTTTTTCTAACTCAAAAATGGCGCCTGTAGGGGGCTAAAAGCAGTATTTTATTCTGTAATTCTCAACCATCCGACCAAGTTTCAATAATATCGGTTCAGTGGTTCATGAGTTATGCGTGTGACAAGGATTCAGGGGACAGACGGACACACGGACGGACAGACAGACAGACACGGAACGAAAATTGTTTGTGTTGACGTGAAATGGATAAATCAATATAAAATTTTGAAATCGGAGAACATTTTTTTTGTCTCAATCTGAAACGATCACATAGCTTCTCGTATCTTCGATATTGCGAGGAAGTAATGAATTACGAAAAATTTTGAAATAACTCTTTTTTTACAAATCGTAATATATATTATTTATTTAAATACTTCTTTGTACCTGATAACATTAAAAAAATAAAAAATTTAACCATATAAATTACTGTAAATACTTTTTTGTAAACGTTATTGTGCCCCAATGGGCCATTTAATTTCATTGTTACATAACAATGCGTAACATAACATATAATTACTTCCTGTAAATACACAATGATTATAACTTTGACTTTTGACCAATCACAGAACGTCATATATTCATTAGAACCGTGTAGAGAAAACATCCGTTTCTAGAAATCGTTATTTGGATCTCATCGTTGGCCTTAACTCGACACACTTTTTATTATTCTAAATGCAAATTATAAAATATAATGTTTAAAAATAAGTTTGAAGACTATATTCAGTTTTACATATTAAAATAAATTAAACATGAATTAGTAGTATAATTTGATTGTAAGTTAACGGAAAATCCCCAACATACGGGTTTGTATTCGCTACAACTCGAGTTTTTCACATTTTACTAAAAAATCCCAGTAAATACAGTCGATTAGACATAAATGTTATATCAAAAACAGATGTATACTATTGCAAAATTATAAAGATTGTATTTGATATACAATGAGATTGAATACACTAATGTTTTAAAAATCGACTGGTCGAACGGACAATCTGTGCTAAATGTTACCATACCAAGTAATGGGGAAATACATACATATGTATATGGCACAATTAAAATATTTAATTTTTATTAAAAATATTATTTTATTAGTATATAAATATTATATAATGTATTATTATCTGTAAATTAAAAATTAAAATTGTATTTTTGCTTCCTCGCAATATATCGAAGATAAGAGAAGCTATGTGATCGTTTCAGATTGAGACAAAAAAAATGTTCTCCAATTTCAAAATTTTAAATTGATTTATCCGTTTCACGAACTTTTCGTTCCGTGTCTGTCCCCTGAATCCTTGTCACACGCATAACTCATGAACCACTGAACCGATATTATTGAAACTTGGTCGGATGGTTGGGTCTGGCTTGAGGACGGTCCCATTTAAAGTCATCAAAATCGTATGTAAGGGGGAGGGGTAACACCCCAAATTATCTCAAGAACGACACATGTTACAAGAAATGCGCTAGTAAGTATATAAAATACCAATTAAGATAACATTTGGTACACGGACGTGGATTGATAACCTAAAAACAGAAATGAAGAGATTTAAATTAATAATAATTTCAAAACAATTGATGCGAAAAATTCAGAATGTAGCTTTTAATAATTACTTTCCAATAACAACAATGTTTCTAATATTTTATTAATAATTGAACAAAAGCAACGAGAAATACGTCTGACTAACCGAGTACAACAAGGAAAAATAATCAAAGTGAGGGTTTATATAGTCAACAGAAAGATAACTTTCCAGATCTCTATTTATGATTGGTGCGAAATGAACCAATGGTAGCGCGCAAAGTCAACAGCATATCCCTCTCTACATACCGTACTTTGGATATAGTGAGGTGAACAAAACCGAAACCTCAGTTCTATTGAACTGTTTCGTTTGTTATCACGTACAGTTTTTTGATTAATATTTGCTATTATGCCACCAAAAGTGAGCGGTAAAGCCGCCAAAAAGGCTGGTAAAGCTCAGAAAAACATCACGAAAACCGATAAGAAAAAGAAACGTAAGCGTAAGGAAAGTTACGCCATCTACATCTACAAAGTGTTGAAACAAGTACATCCAGACACTGGTGTCTCGAGCAAAGCCATGAGCATCATGAACAGCTTTGTCAACGACATTTTCGAACGTATTGCAGCCGAATCTTCTCGTCTCGCTCACTACAACAAGCGTTCTACAATCACCAGTCGGGAGATTCAAACTGCCGTCAGACTGTTATTGCCCGGTGAACTCGCGAAACACGCCGTCAGTGAAGGAACCAAGGCCGTCACTAAATATACAAGTTCTAAATAAATTTTTACTACATACATCAGGCTTCAGAACGGCTCTTTATAGAGCCAAATTTAAATCAAAAATGAGTTACAATTAACAATGGTTTAATGAATTTGTATTGTATTTTTCCTGATATATATGAAACAGCACGACTTTCTGGAAAGTTAAATAATGCTAGCGAATCTGATAATTATTTAGAAGCGTGCATATAATCCCTGTCAGCCCCATCTTTGTAGGTATATATTTAATCTAAATATATTTTTTGTAAGTTAACGAAAATAAGTTATTCTAAACTTATTGAGAAAAAAATATATAGTAATTTTTAATTTAAGTTTCATATTATTTACAAAGTAAATGTTACTTTCAGCATTAATAGTGTTTTTTTTGATATATTTTTGGCTCTAAAGAGCCGTTGTCGAGGGATAAAAGTCGATTTTTAAAACATGTGAAAAACTCGAGTTGTAACGAACACAAACACGTATATGAGTGTTTTATGGTTAACTTACGATCAAACTATACTACTAATTCATGTTTAATTTATTTTAATATGTAAAACTGAATATAGTCTTCAAACTGTTACTTATTTTTAAACATTATATTTTATAATTTGCATTTAGAATAATAAAAAGTATGTCGAGTTAAGGCCAACGATGAGATCCAAAAAATGATTTCTAGAAACGGTTGTTTTCTCTACATGGTTCTGATGAACATATGACTTTCTGTGACTGGTTATAATCATTGTGTAAATAATATTGGTAATAATAAATGCATTTTCAAAGTTTTTATACTTTAGATGAAGTAATATAGGCGACTAATTTTTTATTTTTATTTTATACATCGCTAACTCTTCTCTACAATAAAAACTTTTGGCTCAAATTATGTAAACTGCTAGCGGCCGGGTAATTAAGTTACTGATATTTTTTATTAAAAGTGCATTTATTTTGTGTATGACTTCAATAAAGAATCACTTAATAATTAATAAATGAATCGGTTTGATTGGTAATTTCCAACCCTGATATTTTCTTATAACACAGTATGTATGAATTAAATTAAATGAAAAATTGATAAATGTAAAAAGAATATATTCAATATTCGCATACAAATTGTAAACGAATTTGTTCCTTTCATCGTGAACGTACTGTATTATCAGGAAAAATACAATACAAATTCATTCAACCATTGTTAATTGTAACTCATTTTTGATTTAAATTTGGCTCTATGAAGAGCCGTTCTGAAGCCTGATGTATGTAGTTAAAGCAGAAAATAGTTTTTAATAAATAATCGGTTATAAGAAACGGTCCATATTAGGGCCACAAAAATTCAACAAAGAGTTTTTACTTACATTGGTAATAACTTTAATAAAAGTTTGCTAAATAATTTGAAGATCGTATCGTTTTCAACAACATGCGAATTTAATAAACTCGTTAATGAAACTGAATTTATGTAAATATCTTCTTTTGTAAGTTATCGATAATATTTCTAAAACAATAGAATATACTAATTATAATACCTGTATTGTTTTATAGAATGCTGGAAATTTACATTAATTCTAATATTTCAATACAAAATTATATTCAAATTAAGTAATCGAGTTTATATTCATACCGTACACAGCAGGCGTTAACAAGAATATTCTAGACAAGATAATAATTTATTATATAAAGGCATTAAATTTAATTTGATATTTAAATATGAGTGAATGATTTATATTGCAACCATTTTTTGTATTTTTAAATATCAGGTATAATATAAATTAATTTAACCATTGTTAATTGTAACTCCTTTTTGATATAAATTTGGCTCTATAAAGAGCCGTTTGTTTTCTACTCCTGAAGCCTGATGTGATTTATGTAATTATAATTTATTTAGAACTTGTATATTTAGTGACGGCCTTGGTTCCTTCACTGACGGCGTGTTTTGCAAGTTCACCGGGCAATAACAGTCTGACGGCAGTTTGAATCTCCCGACTGGTGATTGTAGAACGCTTGTTGTAGTGAGCGAGACGAGAAGATTCGGCCGCAATACGTTCGAAAATGTCGTTGACAAAGCTGTTCATGATGCTCATGGCTTTGCTCGAGACACCAGTGTCGGGATGTACTTGTTTCAATACTTTGTAGATGTAGATGGCGTAACTTTCCTTACGCTTACGTTTCTTTTTCTTGTCGGTTTTCGTGATGTTTTTCTGAGCTTTACCAGCCTTTTTGGCGGCTTTACCGCTTCCCTTTGGTGGCATAATAGCAGATTAAATAAATCAAACTGTACGTAATATTAAATAGAAATAATTCAATACAACAGTGCTATCGAATATATAGTTTATTTATCCTTATAGTTTTACATAATATTTACATATTTATATTTACATTAAGCCTAGGTTCCTATTTACATATTACCCTAATATAAAATCTGTTTTTATTTACACCCTGTAATAATTAATGTTATCTATTATTTAGTAAAAAAGTTTCAAAAAATGCTAGATATACTTAACCTATCTTATAACTAAACTTAACCTAAATCTATTGCAATAATTCCCTTTAAGGTTTGTAGAAGCTGGTCTCAGTGATTGTCATGTGTCGTCGAGATCTTCTGGATCTAGTATATGTTCTGCCTAACTTGTTGATGAGGTTATTTTCGTGATCTCTGGTCCCTTCGATGTAGCGAGTCGTGAGTTCAGTGATGTATTCTTCTATGGTTTTGATCTCTGCTAGTAGGTGGAGTTTTTCGACTGTGGTATTTCTTGGTTGTTTTAAGATTAGTCGGAGCACTTTATTTTGCAGGATTTGAAGTGAATTTATGTGACTGGTTTTGGTAGTACACCAGATTTGAGCACCATAAGTAGCTACCGCCCTGATACATGTTTTATATAAGGTTATCTTTAGCTTTTGCGGTAGGTTTGACCTCAGTAAGGTTAGTAATGTTATGAATGCATTTCGTCCTTTGTTAAGTTGACTATTTATGGTTTTTGCATAATTTAGTTTCTGATCCAATGTGATACCTAAGTATTTGGTGGTTTTGCCATTTCTAATTTTGTGATTTCCTATTTTAATTTCAGTTATATTGTTGTATTTTGATTCACTAAAAACCGTGTATTCTGTTTTGGCCGTGTTTACTTTTATTTTGTTTTCTTCGTTGTATTTATGGAGTTTTTTCAGTGCAGTTTCTAACTTTGTGATTGCTGTTTGATTACGATTTTGAGCAGCAGATGTATAGATCGCGGTATCATCAGCGTATAGTGACATATGAACACCGGTTGCGGGTTTGGGCATATCACTGATGTATGTGTTAAATAATGCTGGGCCGAGTATTGATCCTTGTGGGACTCCAGCTGTAATGTTTTTGAGATCCGATTTAGTGTCGTTGGTTATGACCCTGAACTTTCGTTGTTTTAGGTAGCTTTGAATTGTTTTTGTTATGTATAGTGGAACTCCTTGACAGTGGAGTTTTTTTACGAGGTTGTCATGCCACACAGTATCAAACGCCTTTTCAATGTCCAGCGATACCATGTAAGTATCTCTTTTCTTTTTCATTCCCATTTTGATGAATTCTGTTACTCTGTGGAGTTGGTGAATGGTTGAATGTTTTGTTCTAAATCCAAACTGTTCTTCTTGGTTGTTTTTTTCTATGTTTTGTTGAAGTCTTTTGAGTATTATTTTTTCTAGTATTTTTCCAAGTATTGATAACAGACTGATAGGTCTGTAATTTATTGGGTCATTTCTAGCTTTCCCTTGCTTGTGTATAGGAATAATTGATGCTATTTTCCATGGATTTGGAAAATGCTGTTTCTGGAGACAAGTATTGTATATAATTTTCAGTTTTGATATACCCTTGCTTGGCAGAGATTTTAGGCACTGGCTTGTGATGTTGTCAGGTCCTGGTGCTTTGCGGTTTTTAAGATGTTTAATGAAATTTTTTATTTCTCTGTTGTTTGTATATTTGATATCTTCCACGTTAGGTGTTAGTTGTTTTATTGAATCCACGATTTTTGCTACGTTTTTGACTGTTTTTTCGCTTGCTAAGTGGTTGCTAATGTTATGATTGTTTGCCATTGTTTCAGCAAGTAGGTTCGCCTTGTCCAGGTTCGTGATGGAGTAAGTGTTGCCATTTTTTAGAGTTGGGATTTCAGTGTTTCTCGGTCTCAGTGTTCTAACAATTTTCCACATTTCAGTGTGACTTGAGTGTTCCTCGATCTTTTGTTCCCATAAATGATTTTTGTGATTTATAATGTCAGTTCGGATTTCATCGTTCAGCTGGTTTTTTAATAATTTAAAAGAATCAAATCTGGTCGACTGCCATAGTTTTCGAATCCTGTTTTTGTAGCGAATCTTTTGTGCAATTTCTTCGGTTGGTCTATATTCGTAGGGTTTTCTCTTGACTACTGGTATGGCAAGTTTCGCTGCGCTAATTATAGTTTGTTGAAGTTCTTCTACTGCTGCGTCGATCTCTTGTGTTGTGGATAAATGTTGGTTTATGTTTATGTGTTGGTTTAGATATTCTTTGTATTTGTTCCAGTTTGCATTGTTATAATCTGAATAAGTTTTTGTGTTCAATTGTGCTCTCGAGTTGATTGTTGTAATTGTTGGTTTGTGGTCTGATTCTGGTCCTTCGCAAACTGTTGAACTTTCTGTGGCTTGGATATTTTTTAGTATTACGAGATCTAATGTCGAGGGAGTCATGTTGTTGTACGGTATGTGTGTTGGTTCTGTTGGTGCAATTATGTCTGCTGAGTGTCTCTGAATGTAGTTAAAGAGTTTATTGCCATTTAGATTTGCTTCATTACAGTGCCATGCCTCGTGCTTGGCGTTTAAGTCACCAGCTATAATAGTCTTGTTGTTTGCGTTTAGGATGGTGTCCAGTTCCTCAGTCTTGAGTGATTGATTGCATATATAGATTGCAGTAAAGTTAAAATGAGTATTTCCCTCGACAAGTAGGGTTATATGTTCTGGTTGGATTTCCATTTGAGGTAATCTCGAATGTTTGATTCCATTTTTGATGATGACAGCAACTCCTCCACCTTGACGTTCTTCCCTGTCCTGCCTGTGTGTGGTGTATCCTGGGATTTTGATTTTTGTGTCTGGTTTCAGCCACGTCTCTGTGATTGCAGCAATAGATATGTTTTTTGTTTGTAGTAAGACGGTCAACTCGGGGAGTTTGTTTCTGAGGCTTCCTTTTATATTAAAATTAAGAATATTCATGGTAGAGATCCAAAAAATTCTGAGACTGCTTCGAATTTTTCCATAGCTGTAGTACAGCTTTTTAATCTTGCGTTTAGTTTTTTTATTTGTGTGATCATCTTTTTTATATCACATAATTCGTTTAGGGTTTTTAGTTCCTGTTGTAGAGTTTGTAGATCAGAATCCAGGGGTTGATTTTCAGGTTTTGTGGCTTTTGTTCTGAGCCATGGGTTTTCTTTGGGAATTGGTGCTGGTATATATCTTGTTGGCGCGGAGGGTGCACTTTTCTTTTTTGCTTCGTCGTACTCTTTTCTGTACTGACATTGTGAGTAATTTGCCGGGTGATTTCCTTGACAGTTTGCACACTTGGCAGGCGTTTCTCTGGATTTTTTGCAAACTTTTGTTTGGTGGTCTTCACCACATTTGACACATTTTGGTTTGGCGTAGCAGTTTCGAGCGGCATGCCCGAATTGTTGGCAGTTGAAACATTGCGTAGGACCGGATCCGCGCCTATACTTTTCAAAGTATGCTCTACATCTAAGGACGAATCTTATTTTTTGGATATCGTTGTATTTTGTTCCATGTTCGAAGTTTATTTTATACTTTGGTTGAGCGGTATCTTTCATGATAAATATGTCGGTGATCGTAAGGCCTTGTGATGCTAAATCCTCCACAATATCACTTGGATCAGCCAATGGGATTCCGCGTAGCAGTGCTATCGAAATTTAAAGCACCCGTACTTATATAGAGTAGTGTGTGAGACGAGGTATTCATTGTATTGCCTCGCGTTGCTATTGGTTCGTGGCACACCAATGATAACTGGAGAAGGCACCCGGTCTTCCACGTAAGTCTATATAAGTATGGAAATCTAATTTCAAGACGTACTCTTTCGTTACACTCGATTCATAAATATCACACAAAATGTCTGGACGTGGTAAAGGCGGAAAAGTTAAGGGAAAGGCAAAGTCCCGTTCAAGCAGAGCAGGACTACAATTCCCTGTTGGTCGTATTCATCGTCTTTTACGTAAAGGCAATTATGCTGAACGTGTTGGTGCCGGTGCTCCAGTGTATTTGGCGGCCGTGATGGAATACCTCGCCGCTGAAGTTCTTGAGTTGGCTGGTAACGCAGCCCGCGATAACAAAAAGACGCGTATCATCCCCAGGCATTTGCAATTAGCTATCCGTAATGACGAAGAATTGAACAAACTCCTATCTGGTGTCACTATCGCCCAAGGTGGTGTGTTACCTAACATCCAAGCTGTTCTTTTACCCAAAAAAACCGAAAAGAAGACATAAATCGTAATCACAACAAACGGTCCCATCAGGGACCAAATTTATATCAAATAAGAGTTATACTTCTACACTATATGTAAATTATATTAAGAATTTACAATTCAATTAACAATATTTTATTTAATACTCGATTACCATAAATCAGTACGAAAAAATTGCTCTAATTGTTATGCACATGTCACTCAAGTTCTGTTATGTTAATTGTGATTTCGTAAATTTTAATCCGACAGAACATTACAATAATATGATATGAATAATTTCTAAATAATACATCTTTAGTCGCGTTGAGGGTAAAACTTTAGTATGTAAATTAACAGGATGAAGTTGGTCAAAGAGAGTATGCATATACTTCACGTGGAAATCGTGTATTATACAAATAAATTGGTGTGACTGCGGCGGAATGCACAGTCTAGGAGTGGACCCTAAACAATTTATGAATTTTTCGTTCCGTATTCTTCCTATCTTATCATATCAGTATAACGTGTAAAATATGCTTTAAAAAATAAAAACGTATAAAAACCGAGAAGTGGTGGATTTTATATGTTCTTAGTCATACATTATTATAGAAATGCTGGTTTCACTAAAATTTATCCGTCCAGAAATAAACTATTAGAATGCTGTATAAATCAATATAAAGATAAATAATATTCGTTTCACGTAGGTACATACATTCAAACGAAGTGAGAAAAATGTTTCCCTAATCAGTGACAAGTAAATCAAAAAGTTATATATGCATTGCTTGATTATTATTGATGTCAGATTTAATCATAAAAAATGGTTTTGTAAATAAAAACTTTGAACATGATTTAAGTAAGAGGTACTTCAAAGCTGAATTCAGTACTGCAAATAGATTAAAAATAAATTGAACAATGTTAAAACATATTTTCAGAACCGTGTAGAGTAACTTTATGTTTCTGTGGATCAAAAAATTTAAGGCACCAAAGCCGTCACTAAATATACAAGTTCAAAATAAATTATGACGACAATCAGGAATAGAAAAAACGGCTCTTTATAGAGCCAAATATGTATTCAAAAAGAGAACACTAAAAATGGTTATTATATTTAAAAATACATACTTACATACTTTAAAAATTAATTATAATAATCATCAATAATGAGAGTTGCTATATTATTTAATTTTTAGGTTTCCGTAGAAAACTAGGAAACCTTATAGTTTCGCCATATCCGTCCGTCCGTCCGTCCTAAAAAATTTTAAGCCGATTAAGATGAAATTTGGTATACAGACGAAGACTGATAACCCAAAAACAGAAATGATAATATTTTTTAAAAAAAAAAATTTTTTGGACCCCCTTTCCATAGACTGAAAAGTATTTTCAAAAAAAAAATTTTCACTTAATCCATTAAGTGGGGAGTCTTTAGATAAGTCTCCTAAAATGCAATATGACATTTTGATTTTAACCCTTCAGACACGATATAATTGCGTTCAAATTCGCGATAAAAGCGTCCCCACCTCCCTAATTTCTAAACTATCAATTTAAAAAATCTGAAAAAATTCATGAATGTAGCCTTTAATTAGTACTTCCACTGAAAATTATAACGAATACTGTCAAAATTATTTTGGCCCCCCAAAAATGAACTCACAATTTTTTTTTCACATATCCCATTGAATGTGATGTCATTGGATAGGTCTCCTAAAATGCAACAAAAAATGTTAAATGATCTTTTGATTTTAACTATTCAGTCACGATATAATTGCGTTCAAAGTCGTGATAAAAGCGTCTCCCCCCCCTTAATTTCTAAACTATCTTTTCAAAAAATCTGAAAAAAATTCAGAATGTAGCTTTTAATTAGTACTTCCACTGAAAATTATAACGAACACTGTCAAAATTATTTTGGACCCCCCTCCCATAGACTGAAAAATGAACTCACATTTTTTTTTCACTTAACCCATTGAGTGGGATGTCATTAGATAGGTCTCCCAAAATGCAACAAAACTTGTTGAATGATCTTTTGATTTTACCCTTCAGTCACGATATATTTGCATTTAAATGTTGTTATCAGAGCGTCCCCCCCGCCCTAATTTCTAAACTATCTATTCAAAAAATCTGAAGAAAATTCAGAATGTAGCTTTGAGTTAGTACTTTCACTGAAAATTATAACGAACACTGTCAAAATTATTTTGGACCCCCTCCCATAGACTGAAAATTGTTCTCAAATTTTTTTTCATTTAACCCATTAAGTGGGGTATCTTTAGATAGGTCTCCTAAAATGCAACAAAAAATGTTATATGACCTTTTGATTTTAACCCTTCAGTCACAATATATTTGCATTTAAATGTCGTTATCAGAGCGTCCGGTGAAATAATTCTTGTTTATAAATCGTAATGACTACGGAAACCTATCATGTGCGTGCCCAACACGCACTTGGCCATTTTTTATAATGAAATGGTAAAAATTAACAATGAAAATAACATTCATAATAACATTCCATTAAGTTAGTAAGTTAGCGATTTTCAAACTAGGAGCCGCGAAAATTTTAACAGAAATGTAATTTTAATAACAACATATTTAGGTATAATTATAAATAAACATAATACTATTTTTTTATAAATTATCTGTTCCTGAAAGGCACATTACTGTGTAGATTTAGACTGACAACTATTGAAAAGAAGGAATGATTAAATTATGCGAACATGCGATACTTCAAACAATAATTTCAGAGTGATTGATTGAATTGAAGTGAATAATATACTTCAAGCAAAGCAATGCAAGTACTGCTGCCATTCGTACCATCATATTTATGCGAAGTAGGATTTTCTGCAATGACATCCGAATATCGAGACCGTTTAGTAGTAGGAAAAATATACGAGTAGCATTTTCCTCAATGACTCCTAGATTTAATGAAGTTTGTGTTAATAAACAAGCACATCCATCTATCAATTACTTTTTTTTTAATTTTTTGTATGAATATATTTTATACCTTTTTGAAACATTTCTTTATTATTTTATTAAATTAATGGGGGGCCCAGATTAGATATTTTATAGAGAGGCGTAGTAACATAAACTTTGGAAAACACTGAATTAGGAGATCAAATTTACACATCAGATGGTCTGTGGATAAATAAATAATAACATTTCATTTAGGAGTAACACATAAATATATCTTGTACATATATTTAAAAATTAATGATCGTTAAAAATGTATATCATATAAAATAATATAGATAAAATAAAAGTAAAAGAACAAGTAATACATTGAATAAATAAACAAAACATAATATGCTGGATATATATGGATATGTAAGTTCTTAATATAATTATTAAATAGAAACATCTAGTTAAAAAAAGTTGTAAACATTATAGCGTATTTTTATTTTTGAATTGAAATGCAATTTTAATATTTAATTTACAGTTAGTAATACATTATATAATATTTATATACTAATAAAATAATATTTGAAAAAAAAAATTAAATATTTTAATTGTGCCATACATTTCCCCCATTAACATTTAGCATAGATTCTGTTCGTTCGACCAGTCGATATTTAAAACGTCAGTGTATCCAATCTCATTGTATATCAAATACAATCATTATAATTTAACAATAGTATACGTCTGTTCTTGATATAACATATGTCTAATCGACTGTATTTACTGGATTTTTTCAGTAAAATGTGAAAAACTCGAGTTGTAACGAACACAAACACGTATATGAGTGTTTTATGGTTAACTTAAGATCAAACTATACTACTAATTCATGTTTAATTTATTTTAATATGTAAAACTGAATATAGTGTTCAAACTGTTACTTATTTTCAAACATTATATCTTATAATTTTCATTTAGAATAATAAAAAGTATGTCGAGTTAGGGACAAAGATGAGATCAAAAAAACGATTTCTAGAAACGGTTCATTTCTCTACATGGTTCTGATAAATATACGACGTTCTGTGACTGGTCTGTTATAACCTTATAACCATTGTCTATTTACAGGAAGTAAATATGTTATGTTACGTAATACTTATGTAACAATGAAATTAAATGGACCATTAGGGTTACAATAACGTTTACAAGAGATTTTACAGTAATTTCTAAGGTTAAAATTTGTGTGACTATTTTTTAGTCATTGCCTCTAATTCTTAATATATAACTTTTTTTTGCTCAAATTTTATAGTAACGAAACCCCCGAAAATCTAATTAAATATTTTTGTTTTACTAATAAGTATAAAATAAAAAAAGAAGTATTTAAATAAATAAAACGGTCAAGTGCGTGTTGAGCACGCACATGATAAGGTTCCGTATATATTACGATTTGTAAAAAAAGAGTAATTTCTAAATTTTTCGTAAACTATTTTTGCTAGTATTACATTCTGAAATTTGTTTAAGATTTTTTGAATTGATAGTATAAATATTAGAGGGGAAGGAGAAGCTCTGTCAACGACATTTAAAAGCAAATATATCGTGACAGAAGGGTTATAATCAAAAGATCATCTAACATTTTGTGTTGCATTTTAGGAGACCTATCTAAAGATTTCCCACTCAATGGGGTTAGTGTGTTCGTTATAATTTTCATTGGAAATACTAATTAAAATCTATTATATACACAGACGGACAGAGCGAAACTATAAGGGTTTATTTTTCTACGTAACCCTAAAAATGTAATATTTTTTAAATTTAATTATATAAGATTATTACATATATTACAATTAAAAGGTTAAAAAATTAACCGATGTTTGTAGTAACTCTTTCGTGAATAGTTTTGTAGCCCAAGTGGGCCAACTTTTTAAAAATGCATAACGTCGTCATATTCTAATAGATGGAAATTATTTCTTTCTCAGAGATTTTTTTGTAGTCTTTGCTGCTGTAGCCTTTTTAGGTTTAGGTGTTTTCGGTTTCTTCGGTGATTTTGTAGCTTTCTTCGCCTTTGACGGGGTACTTGGTTTAGCCTTTTTAGCAGCAACAAGTTTCTTCGGTTTAGTGGCGACAGCTGGTGTTTTTTTCGTAGGTGTTGCGGGTTTCTTTGGTTTTGCGACAACTGTTTTTGCAGCTGGAGTTTTCTTTGCTGGTTTTTTAGCAGCAGTGGAACCAGAAGCAGCACGTTTAGCTTTTGGTTTTTTGGCAACCGTACTGCTAGTATTTTTCGAAGATGCGACGGCTAATTTGAATGACCCGGACGCTCCTTTGCCCTTTGTCTGCACAAGAGCACCGCTGGTGACGGCAGCTTTCAAGTATTTTCTTATAAATGGTGCAAGTTTTTCAGCATCTACTTTGTAATTGGCAGCGATGTATTTTTTAACAGCCTGAAGTGAAGAACCTCCACGTTCCTTAAGATCCTTGATCGCGCTGTTCACCATGTCAGATGTTTTCGGGTGTGTCGGTTTCTTGGCGGCACTTTTCATCGCTTTTTTAGGAGTACTAGCCGGAACAACGGTAGCAGCCGTATCGTCAGATGGTTGATTTGTTTCAGCCATTGAAAATGAGAATGTTCAATAAACGTAATAGATAAATATCAAACGAGTATATCCACACACAAAATGTGAATACACAATGATTATAACTTGGACCATTCACAGAACGTCATATATTCATCAGAACCATGTAGAGAAAACAGCCGTTTTTAGAAATCGTTTTTTGGAGCTGATCGTTGACTTTACTCGGCATACTTTCTATTAATTTAAAAAATATATATTAAATACAATGTTTAAATATTGGTTCTAGGTTGATCACTATAAACAGTATTATACGTTGAAATCAATAATATAGTAATTATTGATTTAGTTTCAAAGCTAGCTACCATAAATACCCTTACATACGTGTTTGTATTCGCTACAACTCGACTTTTTTCACATCTTACTAAAAATTCCCAGTAAATATATCTGATTAGACATGTATTATATCAAGAACAGATGTATACTATTACTAAATTATAAAGATCGTACTCGATAAACGATAATATTGGATACACTGACGTTTTAAAAATCAACCGGTCGAACGGACAGAATTTGTGCTAAATGTTACCATACCAAGCAATAGGATAATAAATGAACAATTTAAAACTATAATTTTTTATTTCAAATAGCTATATTTTAACAATTTATATATTGTTAACATCTATTTTTTAATATTTTGTATATTTCATTATGGAATTTTAATTGAAATATTCAAAATTAAAAATGTAAACTGTATAATATTATATTAAGATTAAACCTTAGAATAATATCCTTAATTTTTATTCACTTATTACAATGAATACATACGCACCGTTTTTTGTAAGCGGGTTAAAAATGTTTTAGTAATCATCCAGTTTGGAAGTCAATACTTATAATTATTTTAATGAGAATTGTTCGAAAGCGTTCACGCGCGGATTTAATGTAAGGCTATACAAATGTTTCAGCGTTGTAGAATATATATACACCTATATTTATATGATAGATTTCTCAAACTATATTATTTATAAATAATATGGTTTTCTTCTAATGGTAACGTATAGGATAAATAAATAGAAACCTATATATACATATTTAACGACGTACACATACATTTGTCTTATATTTAAACATACCCAATTTTGTGTAAATATCAATGTAAAAATATATTTTGTTTAATATTCGTAATTATTATCTCGCCCCAACTCTATATATATAAGTAAACAAAATATATATAGATATATATAAATGTGTAAATAATAAAAATAGAAAAAAAAAAACATTACACACCCAGCCGTCAAGAACATCTTAAAAAAAATATCGTTATGAACTTATGCAATTTTTTTTAAACGCAGAAATAACTTTTTATACTAATTTACCATTGCATACTATTTGTTATTTTAAAAAAATTGTAAAATTTTGGTGTAATTTTCATTTAGATTGAAATGCCACCTTCATATTAGGATATGATTATATTAATTTCAGTGGTCAAAACAAGTTCAGTGTTCAAAAATACTGATTTTACTGACACAGAAATCTAGAAATACTGACTATCTAAACCGAGTTAAAAAATGTAGGTATTATGTATATTGTATAATTATTGGCCTTCACCATCCCCATAGCCAACTCTTACTACCTTTTTATTATGTTCGTAACAAACATTACAATTAATTTTTGTTTATTTTTCTCACCGAACTTGGCATAGCCAGTGCTAGAGTGAGATTATGCTGTTTATAATGTTCACGTGTATACATACATTACAATTATGTCATAAAATATCTTCTAAAAGTTGGTAATAAACAATACAAATAAGTAAACAAAATAGAACATTATTTATAATTATATTATTATTTATAATATATTAATAATTCTTTATTAATTGTACAAATTAAGTAGAATATATTATTTTTATTCATTTAAGAAAGCCAATTTCAAGCAGCAAATATAATAATTTGAGAACAGGACAATACACTAAATAAATGTGCTGAACAATATTTTTGTACCTATATTTATTATGTTATAAGTGATTAAATAATTCAGTTTGTAAATAGTATTATGTTTTAACTCATTTTTGACATGATTTTGGCCCTTAAGTAGGGCCGTTGAAAGTCTAATAGTAATTTAAGCGCGTTCACCGCGAATACGGCGTGCCAATTGTATATCTTTAGGCATGATGGTGACACGTTTGGCGTGGATAGCGCACAGGTTGGTATCTTCAAACAAACCGACCAGGTAAGCTTCGCTAGCCTCTTGTAACGCCATCACAGCTGAACTTTGGAAACGAAGATCAGTTTTGAAATCTTGAGCGATCTCACGGACTAACCGTTGGAATGGTAATTTACGGATCAACAATTCAGTACTCTTCTGATAACGACGGATTTCACGAAGAGCGACTGTTCCTGGCCTGTAACGATGAGGTTTCTTCACTCCTCCGGTAGCAGGTGCACTTTTACGTGCAGCTTTAGTTGCAAGTTGTTTACGTGGAGCTTTTCCACCAGTAGACTTGCGAGCAGTCTGCTTTGTACGAGCCATGGCAAAGTTTTTAACAACAAAACGATATTGTAACACAAACGAATCGAATAATGGTCGAAAGTTGAATAATCGAAAAATTGTTTTCCCCACCTTATATAGACACACAACAATGTTCTGATTGGTTGCAAATTTCACAGTGCTGGGCGGAGCTAAATATTTCTATATAAGCGCGATGTTTTTGTCAGTAGGATCATTCGTAATCTGTTTGAGCTTTGATAATAATTTTATAACAATGACTGGTCGCGGCAAAGGAGGCAAAGGTTTGGGGAAAGGTGGAGCCAAGCGTCATCGTAAAGTGTTACGCGATAACATCCAGGGCATCACCAAGCCCGCTATCCGTCGTCTGGCTCGCCGTGGCGGCGTGAAACGTATCTCAGGTCTGATTTATGAAGAAACTCGCGGTGTGCTGAAGGTGTTTCTTGAGAACGTAATCAGAGACGCTGTAACCTACACAGAACACGCCAAGAGGAAGACAGTCACTGCCATGGACGTTGTATATGCTTTGAAACGTCAAGGGCGTACATTGTACGGATTTGGAGGTTAAACACATACTCATTTTACTTCATCGACCTACGCAAACGGCCCTCTTTAGGGCCAAAAATATATTCAAAAAGAGTTACAACTAAATACGCAAATATTGATTTTTTTATAATGAATTCAACAATTCTGTTTGATATATGCGTTGTCATTATACAATTTATTTTAAATCTATTTACAGTACTGAATTCAGCTTTGAAGTACCTCTTACTTAAAGCATGTTCCAAGTTTTTATTTACAAAACCATTATATATTTTTAAATACATTTCTAGATTTTGGACAAGTTACTTGTACATTTTTTTTTTTATAATTAAATCTGACACCAGTAACTATCAAGCAATGCATATATAATTTTTTGATTTACTTGTCACTGATTAGGGAAACATTTTTCTCACTGCGTTTGAATGTATGTACTAGTGATGTAACGAACATTCGCACATTTTTTAACATTCGCATTCGCAAGAAAAAGTGTGAATATTTTTGCGAATATAAAAAAAAATATTTTTTTTATCTATTATATTAAATAATTATTTATTAGAACTTAATAACAGTTAACATTTACTTTTACATGCCCCCACCCCCAAAACTCAAAAAAGTAAAAAAAATAAAAGTTATAATAAAAATAATTTTAAATATAAAAAAAAAATATTATGGAACATGGAACTCATGTATGGTTCTTCATACCGTTAATTTCTTCTAAAATAGTATTTTTTTCTGTATTAAGCAGACAATAGTTGACAGTTTCTTAATTAATATAAATTTTCATAGCAATAAATAGTTTTTATAATATTCTATTTTAAGAACCCAAAAATTAAGTATCTGTCTTGAGATATATGTATTTAGTACATCTCAATAAACAATAAATTTTCAAATAATAATTCAGTTTTTATTATATCAAAAAAAAAAAGTCAATATTCGCATTCGCGAATGTCGGCCGCTAGTATTCTCATTCGCATTCGCGAATGTTTAAAATCATACATTCGTTACATCACTAGTATGTACCTACGTGAAACGAGTATTGTTTATCTTTATATTGATTCATACAGCATTCTAATAGTTTATTTCTGGACGGATAAATTTTGATGTCTAACTATTCAAAGGAAATCATTACGCAGAGTTTATATTTAATAATAGTGAAACCAGCTCTTCTATAATAATGTATGACTAAGAACTTATCGAATCCACCACTAATTATGTACTTGAACATTAAGCTGAACATATTTTTTTATATTTTCAAAAAAATGCAAAAATTTATAATCAAATTTATTTAATAGTCGGATTTTCATATATTTATTTTCCATCTATGTTATACACAAAATTAAAAAGATACTTATTGTATTATTTTTGAGCATAAGATATCATTGATTTAATTTTAACTAGTATTTAGAATTCAAAAAATAATTATAAAAATCCATAACATTATAAGTATTATTGAAAAATCCTTTTTACAATAAGATAAAGTAATTTTTTTTAAACAATTCCGTGATGACATAGAGTCTATGTCAGACAACTGGCATTACCAAAAGGTGGCCAGTATTTTCCGACTTCTCGGGTTTACCCTCAACGCGACTAATGACATATTAATTAGAAATTATTCATATCATATTATTGTAATGTTCTGTCGGAATAAAATTTACGAAATCACAATTAACGTAACAGAACTTGCGTGACATGTGCATAACAATTAGAGCAATTCATCTCATACTGATTTATGGTAATCGAGTATTAAATAAAATATTGTTAATTGAATAGTGTTAAACTTTTATTATCACGTATGTTCAGTAGCATTAATTGTAAATGCTTAATATAATTTACATATAGTGTAGATTAATAACTATAATTTGATATAAATTTGGTCCCTATTGAGACTGTTTGTTGTGATTATGATTTATATTATATTATTATTATAAATACACAAGTTCACCATAAGTTACGACTGTAAACTTCAGGATTAAAAGACACGGCTCTTTTTAGAGCCAAATTTATATCAAAAAAGAGTTCGATTATAACGGTCTAATTATATATATGTATTTCTTTCCGGTAAATAACTAAAACTAGTCTGGTTTAATAAAAGTATAAAATTCCACTTAAGAAAAAGTAATTACAAACTTTCGAATTCACAGATTGATCATCAGGCTCTAAGATACACGTGGACACTGGCATAGTGTTCCTGTTCGTTTTACCGAATGAATTTTGAAACATCGGTGTGTTCAAATGAATCATATTTTGGGTAAAATTTTTATAATTTAATAATGAGATACTATTATTGTTGATACAAAACATTCAATTTTGTTAATATTTGTAAAAGTTTTTGTTTAAAATAACAAAAACATGAGATATTAGGACGTAAACACGTAACAAATGGATTCAATGTCAGTGTATAATCAAACTTTGATAAAAATAATTGTTTTGCTTGATTTAATATGTACCGCTGAATACGATTTAACAAGTGACATTCATATATAAACATTATAATTAGTAATTTTCTTACAAATTAATAAAATGTATGTTGAGTTAAGTCAAGATGAGCTCCTGAAACGATAAACAGAAACATAAAGTTTCTCTACACGGTACTGACGTACGAATAACATTCTCTGAATGGTCGGATTTATAATCAATATACATATATATACATAATCCGTGTAACACTGATTTTTTTTGTAAATGTACAAAATACATATATGCATTTATTACAAACGAGTATTGTCGGATTTTTGACAATACCTGCTAGCTAGATGTTTGTTTTTTTATAGAAGCGAAATATTTTAGGTGATTTAGCTTCCTCGCAATATCGAAGATACGAGAAGCTTTGTGATCGTTTCAGATTGTTGTTCTCCGCCAGAATGTACAAAATTCGTATACTTATTTAATAAAATAATATAGATATAATAGAAGTAAAAGAACAAGTCATCATTAAATAAATAAACAAAACATAATATGCTGGATATATATAATATATAGTTCTTAATATAATTATTAAATAGGAACATCTAGTTAAAAAAAATTAAATATTTTTGTTTTACTAATAAGTAAAATTTATTTTTTTAATGCTATCAGGTACAAATAAGTGTTTAAATAAATAAAACGGTGAAGTGCGTGTTGGGCACGCACACGATAGAGTTCCGTATATATTACGTTTTGTAAAAAAAAGAGTTGGTTCAAAATTAAGTAAAAGAATCCATCTGTAATTTTATGTTGTTCTTATAAATAATTTCGAATTTAATTAAATTAATTTTTTTAATCTTTCTCGTTACTAAAAATAAAAATTTCAAGTATACAAATGTATTTTTAACAAAAAATACTGATTAATCTGTGCGGGTGAAATTTTAAAATTTCTGAATTTTTGGGGCAACCTACTAATTAATATAATAAAAATATGATAAATTCATTTCAAACACTCATCTTTTAACTAGATTTTAAATTTTGTAATTTATTTTGAACAATAATGAAAGTTTATTGGGAAAAATGTATTTACGGCAACAATCCGAAAAATCATTTCAGAAAAACCTAAATAACTTTTTTGTTTCAATATGTACGGGTAAATATATAAACATCATTGCAAAGGGCATAAAAAACAATATAATTTGACATAAACAAAATTGCTCTACGATGGTTAGCCCAAAGATGGCGCCTCAATCAATTTTTTTTTAAATATAAATTTCGCCGGTAATTTTGAATATTATAAATCAAATTTGGTAGGCTTATTGAGGATCATAAGAAGTACACTTATTCTTATTTTCATCAAAATATTCATATTTGTTACAAAGTAATTGAGAAAAAAAGAAAAAGTAATTTTTTTTGAGGTTATGAATTAAGTTATAGTGTACCGACTACCACAGATCGATATAAGGGTTCATTACGAGTGACCCTATTTTTTTGGTTCGTATTGATCAAGTAGATATAACTTTTATTTTTTCGCTTTGGGGGGGGGGGGCATGTAAAATTAAATGTTGACTGTTATTAAATTCTAATAAATAATTATTTAATATAATATATTAAAAAAAAAATTTTTTATTACAAAAAGAATTAATATTCGCAAAAATATTCACTTTTTCTTGCGAATGCGAATGTTAAAAAATGTGCGAATATTCGTTACACCACTAGTACATACATTCAAACGCAGTGAGAAAAATGTTTCCCTAATCAATGACAAGTAAATCAAAAAATGATATATGCATTGCTTGATTGTTACTGGTGTCAGATTTAATCATAAAAAAAAAATGTACAAGTAACTTGTCCAAAATCTAGACATGTATTTAAAAATATATAATGGTTTTGTAAATAAAAACTTGGAATTTAAGTAAGAGGTACTTCAAAGCTGAATTCAGTACTGTAAATAGATTTAAAATAAATTGTATAATGACAACGCATATATCAAACAGAATTGTTGAATACATTATAAAAAAATCAATATTTGCGTATTTAGTTGTAACTCTTTTTGAATATATTTTTGGCCCTAAAGAGGGCCGTTTGCGTAGGTCGATGAAGTAAAATCAGTGAGTATGTGTTTAACCTCCAAATCCGTACAATGTACGCCCTTGACGTTTCAAAGCATATACAACGTCCATGGCAGTGACTGTCTTCCTCTTGGCGTGTTCTGTGTAGGTTACAGCGTCTCTGATTACGTTCTCAAGAAACACCTTCAGCACACCGCGAGTTTCTTCATAAATCAGACCTGAGATACGTTTCACGCCGCCACGGCGAGCCAGACGACGGATAGCGGGCTTGGTGATACCCTGGATGTTATCACGTAACACTTTACGATGACGTTTGGCTCCTCCTTTTCCCAAACCTTTGCCTCCTTTACCGCGACCAGTCATAGTTATAAATTTATTATCGAAATAACGAAATCAACAAACAATCGAAGCACAAACAGCTTACGAATGATCCAACTGACAAAAACATCGCGCTTATATAGATATATTTAGCTCCGCCCAGCACTGTGAAATGTGTAACCAATGAGAGCATTGTTGTGTGTCTATATAAAGTGGGGAAAACGACTTTTCGGTTATTCTACTTTCGACTCGTTTGTGTGTTACAATATCGTTTTGTTGTTAAAAACTTTACCATGGCTCGTACAAAGCAGACTGCTCGCAAGTCTACTGGTGGAAAAGCTCCACGTAAACAACTTGCAACTAAAGCTGCACGTAAAAGTGCACCTGCTACCGGAGGAGTGAAGAAACCTCATCGTTACAGGCCAGGAACAGTCGCTCTTCGTGAAATCCGTCGTTATCAGAAGAGTACTGAATTGTTGATCCGTAAATTACCATTCCAACGGTTAGTCCGTGAGATCGCTCAAGATTTCAAAACTGATCTTCGTTTCCAAAGTTCAGCTGTGATGGCGTTACAAGAGGCTAGCGAAGCTTACCTGGTCGGTTTGTTTGAAGATACCAACCTGTGCGCTATCCACGCCAAACGTGTCACCATCATGCCTAAAGATATACAATTGGCACGCCGTATTCGCGGTGAACGCGCTTAAATTATTATTAGACTTTCAACGGCCCTACTTAAGGGCCAAAATCATGTCAAAAATGAGTTAAAACATAATACTATTTACAAACTGAATAAATACATTATTTAATCACTTATAACATAATAAATATAGGTACAAAAATATTGTTCAGCACATTTATTTAGTGTATTGTCCTGTTCTCAAATTATTATATTTACTGCTACTTATTATTCATTTCCATACATAGAAGGTATATCAGAAAAAGTAAAAAATTTAACAAAGCAGTTTAAATTAAAGCAAGTAGATAAAAATAAATACACAACCAAGATTTTTTACTCCAATTTAAAAACGAAAATTCCTGTAGAAAAACAGTCTAATGTCATATATAGTCAGTTGTTTAGATTGTTCGGGTAAATATTTGGGACATACAAAACAATACGTAGAAAATAGAATGAAATCACACAAATATGCTAAGGAAGCCACAGCGTTACACAACCATGTTATTAATGAAAACCACAAATTTGATTTTGATAACGTAGAGGTGTTGGATCATCAAACATCCTTGAAACGACGTCTTCTAAGTGAAGCTATCCATATATTAAAAGAAGAAAACAGCATCAACTATCGAACCAATATAGATCATCTCGCTGAAACATATAATACAATTTTATTTCAAAAATAATCCCCTTTTTTTTTTTTTTTACATACTACTAGTTTATTAGCCCTATATGTTGACCTGATCCAATTTTACAACTGCACCTGTAATGTAAATACAACAACACACACATTAATATATATATAATATACATTTCCTTTTTACTACCGCTTACAAACTCATTAATACTCTCCAACACTAATTGTTATTACAATTTAGATATATAAATTACATAACCTAACTTTTTAAATAACATTACAGTTTTTTTTTTTTTGACATTTACTTAAACATAACACAGATTAATTATTCTGATTACTTACCGTCTTTATTCCACACAGTATAACAGCATTAACTCGAATACCTTACTTGATCTATGTATTTTTATTCTAGTTATTTCTCACTTGTATGTTTACGTTTATTTGTCTTTAGTCGTCTAATGACTTGTTGAGTTGTAACATCTGTCGAATTTGTATAATTTTTAACCATGGTTTTTAAAGATTTGTTATCTTCTTTCCTGGCGACCATCATTGCTTCTGTACTTATGTTATGATAATAATTCACCTTATATCCTAAATAGGATATAAGTTTAAATGTATTTTATAATATTATAATTTAATTCACCAATATGTCTATTTCACATACAAACCATGCTGTATCGTCTTTATAATTTTTCCACTATATTTTATAACAGTCTCTAATAAGAGGTAAGATAATTTTAATATTGTATTTATTTTAGCTTATAAGTTTTATATTGTTCAATGGTTAAACATAATTTTTATTAACTGTATATTATCTCAATATTTTATTATTACTAATTATATACTGATTAATTTTTAACTGTTTATTTTATAATGTTGAATTACACTTTCATGTCTTAATTATATTATATATTTCTAAGATTTTATTATTAAGGTACAACTGTTTCTCGATTCTTAATTGCTTTATATTGTTTTTATATATATATACACCTATATTTATATAATAGATTTTTCAAACTATATTATTTATAAATAATATGGTTTTCTTCTAATGGTAACGTATAGGATAAATAAATACAAATGTTTCGGCGTTGTAGAATATATTCTACAACGCCGAAACATTTGTATAGCCTTACATAAAATTCGCGCGTGAACGCTTTCGAACAATTCTCATTAAAATAATTATAAGTATTGACTTCCAAACTGGATGATTACTAAAACATTTTCAACCCGCTTACAAAAAACGTTGCGTATGTATGCATTGTAATAAGTGAATAAAAATTAAGGATATTATTCTAAGGTTTAATCCTAATATAATATTATACAGTTTACATTTTTAATTTTGAATATTTAAATTAAATTTCCATAATGAAATAACAAAATATTAAAAAAAAGATATTAACAATATATATATTAACAAAATATAGCTATTTGAAATAAAAAATTATAGTTTTAAATTGTTCATATATTTTCCTATTGCTTGGTATGGTAACATTTAGCACAAATTCTGTCCGTTCGATCGGTTGATTTTTAAAACGTCAGTGTATCCAATATTATCGTTTATCGAGTACGATCTTTATAATTTAGTAATAGTATACATCTGTTCTTGATATAATACATGCCTAATCAGATATATTTACTGGGAATTTTTAGTAAGATGTGAAAAAGTCGAGTTGTAGCGAATACAAACACGTATGTAAGGGTATTAATGGTAGCTAGCTTTGAAACTAAATATATAATTACTATATTATTGATTTAAATGTATAATACTGTTTATAGTGATCAACCTAGAACCAATATTTAAACATTGTATTTAATATATATTTTTTAAATTAATAGAAAGTATGCCGAGTAAAGTCAACGATCAGCTCCAAAAAACGATTTCTAAAAACGGCTGTTTTCTCTACATGGTTCTGATGAATATATGACGTTCTGTGAATGGTCCAAGTTATAATCATTGTGTATTCACATTTTGTGTGTGAATATACTCGTTTGATATTTATCAATTTGTTGAATATTCTCATTTTCAATGGCTGAAACAAATCAACCATCTGCCGATACGGCTACTGCCGTTGTTCCGGCTAGTACTCCTAAAAAAGCGAAGAAAAGTGCCGCCAAGAAACCGACACACCCGAAAACATCTGACATGGTGAACAGCGCGATTAAGGATCTTAAGGAACGTGGAGGTTCTTCACTTCAGGCTGTTAAAAAATACATCGCTGCCAATTACAAAGTAGATGCTGAAAAACTTGCACCATTTATAAGAAAATACTTGAAAGCCGCAGTCACCAGCGGTGCTCTTGTGCAGACAAAGGGCAAAGGAGCGTCCGGGTCATTCAAATTAGCCGTCGCATCTTCGAAAAATACTAGCAGTACCGTTGCCAAAAAACCAAAAGCTAAACGTGCTGCTTCTGGTTCCACTGCTGCTAAAAAACCAGCAAAGAAAACTCCAGCTGCAAAATCAGTTGTCGCTAAATCAAAGAAACCCGCAACACCTACGAAAAAAACACCAGCTGTCGCTGCTAAACCGAAGAAATCTGTTGCTGCTAAAAAGGCTAAACCAAGTACTCCGTCAAAGGCGAAGAAAGCTACAAAATCACCGAAGAAACCGAAAACACCCAAACCTAAAAAGGCTACAGCAACAAAGACTACAAAGAAATCTCCAAGAAAGAAATAATTTCCATCTATTTGAATATGACGACGTTATGCATTTTTAAAAAGTTGGCCCACTTGGGCTACAAAACTATTCACGAAAGAGTTACTACAAACATCGGTTAATTTTTTAACCATTAAGTACTTGGTATTGGTCTTACTAAAAATTGACACATAAAATCACTCATTTAATTATAATATATGTAATAATCTTATATAATTAAATTTAAAAAAAATTACATTTTTAGGGTTCCGTAGAAAAATATGAACCCTTATAGTTTCGCTCTGTCCGTCTGTGTATATATACTAGATTTTAATTAGTATTTCCAATGAAAATTATAACACTCAAAAAATTTTTAGGCCTTTCCTATAAACTGAAAAATGGACATTTTTTTTTCACTAGCCCCATTGAGTGGGAAATCTTTAGATAGGGCTCCTAAAATGCAACACAAAATGTTAGATGACCTTTTGATTATAACCCTTCTGTCACGATATATTTGCTTTTAAATGTCGTTGACAGAGCGTCTCCCTCCCCTCTAATATCTATACAATCAATTCAAAAAATCTTAAACAAATTCCAGAATGTAACACTAGCAAAAAAAGTTTACGAGAAATTTTGAAATAACTTTTTTTACAAATCGTAATATATACGGAACCCTATCATGTGCGTTCTCAACACGCACTTGACCGTTTTATTTATTTAAATACTTCTTTTTTTTATTTTATACTTATTAGTAAAACAAGAATATTTAATTAGATTTTCGGGGGTTTCGTTACTATAAAATTTGAGCAAAAAAAGTTATATATAAAGAACTGACACCCGCAGCTTCGCTTGCGTGGATTTCGAATCTAATGACAACCCTCCATACGTGACATGGGGTTAAATATTTAATTTTTCCTTTATTTGTTTGTTATTGATTATACAAAATCGTAAATATCTCTGCTCCTATGCAAGATAGGTGTTGTTTTCCCCCTAACACCCCATCCCCAAAGTATTTTTCTCGCTGAATCAAATAAAACTGATTACAACCCTCCATAAATGACAGGGGGTGAAATATAATTTTTTTCTTTTGCTTAACTTTTATTCATTATACAAAATCGTAAATATCTCGGCTCCTATGCAAGATAAGGGGTTGTTTTTCCCCTTATATCCCCCTCACCTGAATTATTTTTCCTGCTGGATCGAATGAAGCTAATTACAACCTTCCATCGTGACAGGGGATGTAATATTAAATAATTAAATAATCTCTTGTAAACGTTATTGTAACCCTAAAGGTCCATTTCATTTCATTGTTACATAAGTATTACGTAACATAACATATTTACTTCCTATAAATAGACAATGGTTATAACAGACTTAAACAGAACGTCGTATATTTATCAGAACCATGTAGAGAAATGAACTGTTTCTAGAAATCGTTTTTTGGATCTCATCTTTGTCCTTAACTCGACATACTTTTTATTATTCTAAATGAAAATTATAAGATATAATGTTTGAAAATAAGTAACAGTTTGAACACTATATTCAGTTTTACATATTAAAATAAATTAAACATGAATTAGTAGTATAGTTTGATCTTAAGTTAACCATAAAACACTAATATACGTGTTTGTGTTCGTTACAACTCGAGTTTTTCACATTTTACTGAAAAAATCCAGTAAATACAGTCGATTAGACATATGTTATATCAAGAACAGATGTATAATATTGCTAAATTATAAAGATTGTATTTGATATACAATGAGATTGGATAGTCTGACGTTTTAAAAATCGACGGGTCGAACGGGCAGAATCTGTGCTAAATGTTACCATACCAAGTAATGGGGAAATGTATGGCACAATTAAAATATTTAATTTTTGTTTTCAAATATTATTTTATTAGTATATAAATATTATATAGTGTATTACTAACTGTAAATTAAATATTAAAATTGCATTTCAATCAAAAATAAAAATACATCCACGTACTATACGCTATAATGTTTACAACTTTTTTTAACTAGATGTTTCTATTTAATAATTATAATAAGAACTTACATATTCATATATATCCAACATATTATGTTTTGTTTATTTATTGAATGTATTACTTGTTCTTTTACTTTTATTTTATCTATATTATTTTATATGATATACATTTTTAACGATCATTAATTTTTAAATATATGTACAAGATATATTTATGTGTTACTCCTAAATGAAATGTTATTATTTATTTATCCACAGACCATCTGATGTGTAAATTTGATCTCCTAATTCAGTGTTTTCCAAAGTTTATGTTACTACGCCTCTCTATAAAATATCTAATCTGGGCCCCCCATTAATTTAATAAAATAATAAAGAAATGTTTCAAAAAGGTATAAAATATATTAATACAAAAAATTTAAAAAAAAGTAATTGATAGATGGATGTGCTTGTTTATTAACACAAACTTCATTAAATCTAGGAGTCATTGAGGAAAATGCTACTCGTATATTTTTCCTACTACTAAACGGTCTCGATATTCGGATGTCATTGCAGAAAATCCTACTTCGCATAAATATGATGGTACGAATGGCAGCAGTACTTGCATTGCTTTGCTTGAAGTATATTATTCACTTCAATTCAATCAATCACTCTGAAATTATTGTTTGAAGTATCGCATGTTCGCATAATTTAATCATTCCTTCTTTTCAATAGTTGTCAGTCTAAATCTACACAGTAATGTGCCTTTCAGGAACAGATAATTTATAAAAAAATAGTATTATGTTTATTTATAATTATACCTAAATATGTTGTTATGAAAATTACATTTCTGTTAAAATTTTCGCGGCTCCTAGTTTGAAAATCGCTAACTTACTAACTTAATGGAATGTTATTATGAAGGTTATTTTAATTTTTAAATTTTACCATTCATTATAAAAAATTATATAATATATCAACTCTCATTATTGATGATTATTATAATTTATTTTTAAAGTATGTATGTATTTTTAAATATAATAACCATTTTTAGTGTTCTCTTTTTGAATAGATATTTGGCTCTATAAAGAGCCGTTTTTTCTATTCCTGATTGTCGTCATAATTTAAGTTTTTAAGTTAAAATTAAACATTTTATAAATGCTACTAGACAATAGGTGATTATTTAAGCTTTAATATTGTTTTTTTTTATTTTCTGTGCGACTAACATTAGGCCCTTTATGGTCGTTTAAAACTTTTTGGTACTTTTTTCATTCAAACTCGAATATCGTAACACCAAAAAATTATAAAACAAATTTGAAAAAGCGTTTTAAAGCTGAACAAATTTCCTACAAAATGGTTATCTTGAAATTTTAGAAAAAAAATTTAACATCCCCGTGGGTATCTTTCAAAATTGCAAAAAAAATCATTTTTTTTATTTTTTATTAAACCGCGATTTGGTCACAATAATAAGTTTAATAAAACAAATATACCCCTAAATTCGAAAAGATGATAAAATTTCCTTCAATTTTCATATCCTATAAGTAAAAAATGGATCATATTTGACCTATCGGCATTACTTTGAAAATGAGCAATTGTTTCGAAAAATAAAAGTGGTCCTTTAATTTTTTCCGTGAGTGTATTTACAGTCTGTATTCAGCTTTGAAGTACCTCTTACTTAAATCATGTTTAAAGTTTTTATGATTAAATCTGACATCAATAATAATCAAGCAATGCATATATAACTTTTTGATTTACTTGTCACTGATTAGGGAAACATTTTTCTCACTGCGTTTGAATGTATGTACCATCGTGAAACGAATATTATTTAACTTTATATTGATTTATACAGCATTCTAATATTTTATTTCTGGACGGATAAATTTTGATGTCTAACTATCCAAAGGAAATCATTACGCAGAGTTTAATTTAATTTAATAATAGTGAAACCAGCATTTCTATAATAATGTATGACTAAGAACATATAAAAACCACCACTTCTCGGTTTTTTTACGTTTTTATTTTTTAAAGCATATTTTACACGTTATACTGATATGATAAGATAGGAAGAATACGGAATGAAAAATTCATAAATTGTTTAGGGTCCATTCCTAGACTGTGCATTCCGCCGCAGTCACACCAATTTATTTGTATAATACACGATTTCCACTGTGAAGTGTATATGCATACTCTCTTTGACCAACTTCATCCTGTTAATTTGCATACTAAAGTTTTACCCTCAACGCGACTAAAGATGTATTAATTAGATTTATTATTGTAATGATTTGTCGGATTAAAATTTACGAAATCACAATTAACATAACAGAACTTGAGTGACATGTGCATAACAATTAGAGCATTTTTTTCGTACTGATTTATGGTAATCGAGTATTAAATAAAATATTGTTAATTGAATAGTATTAAAGTTTTATTATCACGTATGTCCAGTTGCATTAATTGTAAATTCTTAATATAATTTACATATAGTGTAGAAGTATAACTCTTATTTGATATAAATTTGGTCCCTGATGGGACCGTTTGTTGTGATTATGATTTATGTCTTCTTTTCGGTTTTCTTGGGTAAAAGAACAGCTTGAACAAAATAATATATTAAAGAATTGTGTAGAATCAAAAGATCTAAAATAAAGTCAGCGACACCATATATCTAACTTTTATATTTAAGCCACAATGACTGCTTTTATGTTACAAAGAAAATTAAAAATATTTGGGTTTTGTTTACGTGAACTTATGACCTACAAAACATCATTATCGAAATAAATAATTTCATCGTTATAAGTACTTAATGTAGATATAATTTGCACTTTACAAAATCCTATTTGGTTATTTGGTATAGGAAATAAAATTACGTGAAATATACATATAAATATTATTCCCAGCAATTCGTGCGAACTATGATGAATTATCGCGAGGAGCTTTTAAATTTAACAGAACAAAAATTATTTGTAATTTTTATTCTGATTTGTTTTTTTTTAGTTACGATAATAATGAATCGTGTTTGTACTTAATTCAACTATATTATTCAAAATTCCTAAACAATAATTCCGTAGTCCAAGCGGGCGAAGCCGCGCGGGACCAGCTAATGTTACTAAATAAACAAGTAACTCTTATTTAATCAATTCAATTATCAAAGTCCGAAAATTTAGTTGGTTTTTTTAAATTATAGCCTTTAATTTTGTTAATGATTTTTCCCCAGTAATGGCAAAGATAAAACCAGTAATGAGCACGCAGTGATAGACACTTGTTAATGCTTACAAAATGATAAGTACTACGACACAAAAGAAAAGAATCGTCAAATTTGAAACAATGTAAAGCAGTTGCTATGATAATATTATAATTAATAAATAAATTATACAAATAATTAGTTTGAATGTCCACCATTTCGACACCTATTGTCATCAAATCACGCTGTAAGACAGTTAAATGTATATATAGATTAATATTCAGAAATATATACAAATATTTATAATTCAGTACAATTCATTAAAAATTAGCCATTACAGGGGTCCTTGCTAAGACTGGTGCCACTACCTTATTTATAACGGTTACACGTTAGACCAGTCACGTTACGTCGTGCGTTCATCAGAACCGTGTAGAGAACATTACCGTTTCTAGAGATCGTTTCTGGAGCTCGTCGTTGCCTTAACTCGACATACTTTTTATTAATTTAAATCAAAATGTTAAAGTATAATGTTTAAAAATAAGTAACAGATTGAAAAATACAATCAGTTTAATATTTTAAAATGAATTAAACATGAATTAGCAGTATAGTTTGATTGTAATTTAACGGTTAATCCCTTACATACGTGTTTGTATTCGCTACAACTCGAGTTTTTCACATCATACTAAAAAATCTCAGCATATATGATCGATTAGACATGTATTGTATCAAGAACAGATATATACTATTACTAAATTACAAAGACCGTATTCGATATAGGACTGACGTTTTAAAAATCGACCGCTCGAACGGATAGAATCTGTTAAATGTTACCATACCAAGTAATAGAGAAATATATAGAATATTTAATGATTCGGGAAAAACATACACGAGTGTATGCCATAAGATAAGCACTAACAAGTGCATTTTTGAGTTTAAAAAAAAAATAAAAAGTGTCATGTTCTAATAATTGAGATCTATATTTTGACATCCCACTTGCCTAGATATCAATTTTTGCCCCCTGGAGACGCCATTTTTGAGTTAGAAAAAAATAAGAAAAAGGGTCAAATTTCGCTGGTTTGGTTATACATTTTAACGTGCCACATGCTATGGTATAAAAAAATATTTTTTTACCTAGCTTTAACTCTTTAACGCCACCCTGAAAAATGATTTTTTCAACAAATTTGCACATCTTTTACTAGATGGCATAATTTTACATTTTCAGTAATAATTTAAAGTTTCTAACTTATATAGTTAACGTGATATTTTGCTTTTACTGGAAAGTACGGACGGCAATATGAGATTAAGATGATTTCTTGGGAACCCTAAAAATCATAAAAATGTTCGCATTACCTTTTTTCACGTCTTTCTATTACATATTTTAATTCGTTAATACCGGTATATTTAAATTAATATAGCTCCTAATACTTATTATAGACATTTATTTAGTTGTATTACTGTTACATGTCTTTATAACTTGACTAAAAAACGAAACTACAAATAGTTATTTATTGATACTGGTGTAGTTTTGGAAGTATACTTATATAAACTGCTTATCTTAATTTCAACCATAAATCAAGAATATAATATAAGCTTAAATTGCGTAATTTGAGACGATTCGTACTAAAAGATATGAATAAACTATATTTTTGTGTTTTATTTATGTGCTTAATAGAGAACAAAAATATAATGGATACAAATTAATAGATCCACTGACCCCATACACCCTTGGTCTAAATAATTATTGGTTATTAAAAAATTATCAGATCCACCAGTATGTTCAATAAATTTTTGAACTTTCCAGAAAGTAGTGCTTTTATATATATATCAGATTCTATCTGTTCGAGTGGTCGATTATTAAAACGTCAGTGTATCCAATCTCATTGTATATCAAATACAATCTTTATAATTTAGCAATAGTATACATTTGTTCTTGATATAACATACATAAATATGTCTAATCGACTGTATTTACTGGGATTTTTTAGTAAAATGTGAAAAACTCGAGTTGTAAAGATTACCAACACGTATGTAAGGGTTTTACCATTAACTTACAATCAAACTATACTACTAATTTATATTTAATTCATTTTAATATGTAAAAATAAATATAGTCTTCAAATTGTTACTAATTTTCAAACATAATATTTTATAATTTGCATTTAGAATAATAAAAAGTATGCCGAGTTAAGACAACGATGAGCTCCTGAATCGATCTCTAAAAACGCTCATGTTCACTTCACGGTTCTGATGAACGCATGACTTTCCGTGACTGATCCAACATATTGTCATTATATGTTTAGAATTTGTATTTGAATATATTCGTTTGATATTTATCAATTGCGTTCGTTGAACAATCTCGTTACTAATGGCTGAAACAGATCAATTATCTGCTGATGCGGCTGTTGCGACTCCTAATGCCGTGTTTAGACCGAAAAAACAAACCAGCAACATCGTGTCTTTTTGACAAAAGTGCAATAAACCCTATGCATTTTTAAATACGATGTGTTTTCAAACACTGTTTTGTTTTCTTTGGTCTAAATACGGCATAAGAAAGCGAAAAAGAGCGGCGCCGCCAAGAAACCGACGCATCTAAAAACATCTGACATGGTGAATAACAAGATTAAGGATCTTAAGGAACGTGGAGGTTCTTCACTTCAGGCTGTTAAAAAATACATCGCCGCTAATTACAAAGTTGATGCTGAAAAACTCGCACCATTTATAAGAAAATACTTGAAAGCCGCGGTCACCAGCTGTGCTCTTGTGCAGACAAAGGGCAAAGGATCGTCCAGTTCATTCAAATTAGCCGTCGCATCTTCGAAAAATACTAGCAGTACCGCTGCCAAGAAACCAAAAGCTAAACGTGCTGCTTCCAGCTCAACTGTAGCTAAGAAGCTAGTGAAGAAAAGTACAGTTGCAAAAACAACAGTAGCGAAGAAACCTGTAACACCAAAGAATAAGAAGGCAATGACTCCATCAAAGGCAAAGAAAGTTACAAAAGGTCCGACCAAAAAACCTAAAACACCAAAACAAAAAAAAATTGCCGCAACAAAAAGCTCAAATTCACTTAAAAGGAAGTAAATATGTTATGTAACGCATTGTTAATGTATTAATGAAATTAAATTGCCCATCAGGGCTAATATAACGTTTATAAAAGAGTTTTTACAGTAATTTCTATGGTTAAAATTTGTGTGACTGTTTTTTTGTCATTGTATCTCCGAAAATCTAAATAATTTTTGATTTTACTAATAAGTAATTTTTTTTTATGTTATCAGGTACAAAGAAGTATTTAAATCAGGGCTTCGAACCGGAACTGAACCGAAAACCGTTATTTTTTGCCGGAACAGAACCGAAATAATAATATCGATTTTTACGGTTCAGTACATGTTAAAATACGCGCGTTAACATGATCTTATTTCCCACTTCAATTGTCGTTCGAACTATCATACAAGTACCATAAAATATTTTAAATTATGGTAGAAAATTTTTTTTTAATACAAATATTTTTTTTTTTTTAATTAATCATCGGAACTGAACCGAAAACCGGAAAAACCGTTATTTTTTGCGAAACGGAAACCGGAACCGTACCGAAATATATTTTTTTACTCGAACCGGAACGAAAACCGTAAGGAAAAAAATAACGGTTCGAAGCCGTGATTTAAATAAATAAAATGGTCACGCACATGATAAGATTCCATATATATTATGATTTGTAAAAAAATAGTTATTTCAAAATATTTCGTAAATTATTTTTGATAGCGTTCGTTATAATTTTCATTATATAGTACTAATTAATTAACAGTTACATTCTGGAATTTTTTCAGATTTTTTGAATTGATAGTATAAAAATTAGAGGGATGAGGGACGCTCTGACGACATTAATTTAAATTTTTTTTAAAATATGTATATCGTAAATGGACGGTGTTTTTTTTCTTCTTAACTTCTGTATTTGGAATACCAGTCTTCGTCAGTATACCAAATTTCATCTTAATCGATATAAAATTTATATACAGACGGACGGACAGAGTTAAACTATAAGGATTTGTATTTCTTTATGGAAACCTAAAAATGTAATATTTTTCAAATTAACATTTAAATTTAATTATACAAGAATATTATATACCTATATTATAATTAAATGAGTGATTTTAACCGTCTATTTGTAATAAGACCAATACCCTGTATTTAAAAGGTTAAAAAATTAACCGATATTTGTAGTATCTCTTTCGTGAATAGTTTTGTAGCACAAGTGGGCCAACTTTTTAAAAATGCATAACGTCGTCATATTCAAATAGATGGAAATTATTTCTTTCTTGGAGATTTCTTTGTCGTCTTTGCTGCTGTAGCCTTTTTAGGTTTAGGTGTTTTTGGTTTCTTCGGTGATTTTGTAGCTTTCTTCGCTTTTGACGGAGTACTTGGTTTAGCCTTTTTAGCAGAAACACGTTTCTTCGGTTTAGTGGCGACAGCTGGTGTTTTTTTCGTAGGTGTTGTGGGTTTCTTTGATTTCGCGACAACTGTTTTTGCAGCTGGGGTTTTCTTTGCTGGTTTTTTAGCAGCAGTGGAACCAGAAGCAGCACGTTTAGCTCTTGGTTTCTTGGCAACTGTACTGCTAGTATTTTTCGAAGAGGCGACGGCTAATTTGATTGAACCGGACGCTCCTTTGTCCTTTGTCTGCACAAGAGCACCGCTGGTGACCGCGGCTTTTAAGTATTTTCTTATAAATGGTGCAAGTTTTTCAGCATCAACTTTGTAATTGGCAGCGATGTATTTTTTAACAGCCTGAAGTGAAGAACCTCCACGTTCCTTAAGATCCTTGATCGCGCTGTTCACCATGTCAGATGTTTTTGGATGAGTTGGTTTCTTGGCGGCAGTCTTTTTCGCTTTTTTAGGAGTACTAGCCGAAACAACGGCAGGAGCCTTATCGATAGATGGTTGATCTGTTTCAGCCATTGAAAATAAGAATGTTCAACAAATGTAATTGATAAATATCAAACGAGTATATTCACACACAAAATGTAAATACTCACTGGTTTTAACTAAGACCAGTCACAGAACGTCATATATTCATCAGTACCATGTAGAGAAAACAGCTGTTTTAGATATCGTTTTTTGGAGCTCGTCGTTGACCTAACTCGGCATACATTCTATTGATTTATAAAATATATATAAAATACAATGTTTAAATATTGGTTCTAGGTTGATCACTATATATGGTAATTAGTGATTTAGTTTCAATGCTAGCTACCATTAATACCCTTACATACGCGTTTTTATTCGCTACAACTCGACTTTTTCACATCTTACTAAAAATTCCCAGTAAATATATCTGATTAGACATGTATTATATCAAAAACAGATGTATACTATTACTAAATTATAAAGATCGTACTTGATATTCGATAATATTGGACTTTTTCACATCTTACTAAAAACTCCCAGTAAATATATTTGATTATACATGTATTATATCAAGAACAGATGTATACTATTACTAAATTATAAAGATCGTACTCGATATACGATAATATTGGATACACTGACGTTCAATCAACTGGTGGAACGGACAGAATTTGTGCTAAATGTTACCATACCAAACAATAGGAAAATATATGAACAATTTAAAACTATAATTTTTTATTTCAAATAGCTATATTTTGTTAACATCTATTTTTTAATATTTTATATATTTCATTATGCAATTTTAATTGAAATATTCAAAATTAAAAATGTAGACTGTATAACATTATATTAAGATTAAACCTTAGAATTATATCCTTAATTTTTATTCACTTATTACAATGCATACATACGCACCGTTTTTTGTAAGCGGGTCAAAAATATTTTAGTAATCCTCCAGTTTGAAAGTCAATACTTATAATTATTTTAATGAGAATTGTTCGTAAGCGATCACGTGCAGATTTAATGTAAGGCTATACAAATGTTTCAGCGATCTAGTATATATACCTATATTTATGATAGATTTGTCAAACAATATTATTTATAAATAATATGGTTTTCTTCTTTTGGTAACGTATAGGATTAATAAATAAAAACTTTTATATACATATTTAACGACGTATACATACATGTGTTTTATATTTACTTTTATATTTTACTTTAGTGTAAATATCAATGAAACAATATATTTTGTTTAATATTTATAATTATTTTGTCCTCCAAACTCTATACCTATATATATAAGATATATAAATTTGTAAATAATATGTTCTGACTCAAGTTCTTTGGAAGTTTATCAAAAAATAGAAAAAAAAACATTGCACATTCGTCAAGAACATCTTAAAAAAATAACATTATGTGAAAGAAATAACTTTTTATACTAATTTACCATTGCATACTATTTGGTATTTAAAAAAATTGTAAAATTGTATTGTACATTTTTTTTAAATTTAAATGCCACCTTCATATTAGGATTATAGAACTAAGGTATGATTTATATTAATTTATTATATGATAATGAAATTCATACCAGTAAAATTATCATATTAATAGAAAGATATTACATTAATAATTCCTTAATAATAAGTACCTATATTATCAGGGTGTCCACTGTTTTTTGAAAATAAAATTCCCTTTTAGTTGCTCGTCAACTTTTTTCTATTTCACTGACTTTCCTGATATAATAAATTCCCTGACTTTTCAGAAAGTGAATACCCTGATTATGTTATAAGTGATTAAATAATGTATTTCTTCAGGTTGTAAATAGTATTATGTGTTAACTCTTTTTTGATAAGATTTTGGCCCTTAAGTAGGGCCGTTGAAAGTCTAATAGTAATTTAAGCGCGTTCACCGCGAATACGACGAGCTAATTGAATATCTTTAGGCATGATGGTGACACGTTTGGCGTGGATAGCGCACAGGTTGGTATCTTCAAACAAACCGACCAGGTAAGCTTCGCTAGCCTCTTGTAACGCCATCACAGCTGAACTTTGGAAACGAAGATCAGTTTTGAAATCTTGAGCGATCTCACGGACTAACCGTTGGAATGGTAATTTACGGATCAACAATTCAGTACTCTTCTGATAACGACGGATTTCACGAAGAGCGACTGTTCCTGGCCTGTAACGATGAGGTTTCTTCACTCCTCCGGTAGCAGGTGCACTTTTACGTGCGGCTTTAGTAGCAAGTTGTTTACGTGGAGCTTTTCCACCAGTAGACTTGCGAGCAGTCTGCTTTGTACGAGCCATGGCAAAATTATATTTTAAAATATAAACACAAGCAGTAACAATACGAACAGATGTCGAAAGTAGAATATCAGCTAAATAATTTTCTCTCTGTTTATATAGACACTTAAAACGTTCTCATTGGCTGAACATTTTACAGTGCTGGGCGGAGCTAAATATATCTATATAAGCGCGATGTTTTTGTCAGTAGGATCACTCGTAAGTGTAAGCTGTGTGTGCTCTGATTGTTTGTCGATTTCGTTATTTCGATAATAATTTTATAACTATGACTGGTCGCGGTAAAGGAGGCAAAGGTTTGGGAAAAGGAGGAGCCAAACGTCATCGTAAAGTGTTACGTGATAACATCCAGGGTATCACCAAGCCCGCTATCCGTCGTCTGGCTCGCCGTGGCGGCGTGAAACGTATCTCAGGTCTGATTTATGAAGAAACTCGCGGTGTGCTGAAGGTGTTTCTTGAGAACGTAATCAGAGACGCTGTAACCTACACAGAACACGCCAAGAGGAAGACAGTCACTGCCATGGACGTTGTATATGCATTGAAACGTCAAGGGCGTACATTGTACGGATTTGGGGGTTAAACTATGTACAAACAATGATTCGAATTATGTATGACTGACAAACGGCCCTATTTAAGGGCCTAACATAAATCAAAAGAGAGTTAACTATTGATACGTTATTTGAATATTGAATTATTTAGAAAAAAAATCCTCGCCAGATGTAAAGTCATTGACCGCACATTCTATACTACCGTTGTATCTAAAATTTGGTTGAAAGCCATGAGCATCATAAACAGTTTTGTCAATGACATTTTTGAATGGATTGCGGCCGAATCTACTCGTCTCGCCCACGACAACAAGCGTTCTACAATAACTAGTCGGATATTCATACTGTGATGTCGCGACTGTTTTTTTATTTTTTTTATTCATCGCTATCTTTTTCTGTAATAAAAACTTTTGGCTCAAATTATGTAACTGGTAGCCGTTGGGTAATTAAGTTGCTGATAATTTTTATAAACACTAGATACACCAACCGGACAGGTTGACCGGTATAAAAATTTGTGTTAAGGAATGTTAAAATTTAAATTGCTATTACTTCCATTTCTCATATCGTGTATAAAAATTTTAGTGAAAAATATAATTTCTTGTTTTCTTGAACCTCTTTTTTAACTACCTTGTGCATTAATTGATAAAATTAATATATATTTTTCAACAAAATTACTAGCCGGTAAAAAATAACCGGTTTGGTAGATATATGTATATCAATTTTTGGTATATCTGTAGTGTTAAAAGTACATTTATATTGTGTATGACCTCAATAAAGAATCTCTTAATAATTGGTAATTTCCAACCCTGATATTTTCTTATAAATATAAAAAAAATATATTCGCATACCAATTGTAATCATAATACTATAATGGTTACACGTTGGACCAGTCACGGAACGTCGTGCGTTCATCAGAACCGTGTAGAGAACATGTCTGATTCTGGAGCTTATCGTTGCCTTAGCTCGGTATACTTTTTATTAATTTAAATGAAAATGATAAAATATAATGTTTAAAAATTAATAACAATCTGAAGACTATATTCAGTTTTATATTTTAAAATGAATCAAACATGAATTAGTATAGTTTGATTTTAAGTTAACGAGAAAACCCTTACATACGTGTTTGTATTCGCCACAACTCGAGTTTTTCACATCGTACTATAAAATCCCAGTAAGTATGATCGATTAGACATGTAAGAACAGATATATACTATTACAAAATTATAAAGACCGTATTCGATATACGATAAGATTGGATACACTGACGTTCTAAAATCGACCGCTTCGAACGGACAGAATCTGTTAAATGTTTCCATACCAAGCAATGGAGAAATATGTATATATATTTCTCCATTGCTTGGTATGGAAACATTTAATTATTAATGTATAATTAATATTTAATTAATTATTATACAGTTGGACTCCTATAAGTTCGAACCATTTAAGTTCGAGTTCCCCTACATTGGAGGAACAGTTATTTCCCTCACTCCTTACCGTCTTTGTGTGATGCCCAGTACGCTTTGCAATACTGAGCATGATCAAACCACGCGTGTGTGATGGAAGGGGTACCCTGTATTTTCTAATTCTTATGGAGTGTTTACACCGAAAAAACAAAACAGCAACATCGTGTCTTTTTGACAAAAGTGCAATAAACCCTATGCATTTTTAAATACGATGTGTTTTCAAACACCGTGTTGCTGTTTTGTTTTCTTTGGTGTGAACACCGCATTAGAATTTACGGTCCCGTAGCTTAGAACTTATAGGAGTCCTACACTCATGTATGCTATTAGGGTTTCAAAGTACGCAATACGTGGACTGTTCGGAGCCACTAACAGGTGCGTTTTTTAATTAGAAAGAAATATAACAATCTGTCATGTTTTACTAGTTAATTATTGGCTATTAAAAATTCAGATCTACCAGTATATTCAATCAATTTTTGAACTTTCCAGAAAGTCGTGCTGTTTCATATAATTTATCAAGAAAAATACAAATTCATTAAACCAGTTATTTGTAACTCATTTTTGATATAAATTTGGCTCTATAAAGAGCCGTTCTGAAGCCTGATGTATGTAGTTAAAATTTATTTAGAACTTGTATATTTAGTGACGGCCTTGGTTCCTTCACTGACGGCGTGTTTCGCGAGTTCAAACAAAAACGGTCCCTCCGGGGACCTAATTTTTATTAAATTAGAGTTATAAACGTACACTGGTTTGTTCGAGAGCTCTCATATTTGACATTGAAAAGCATAATATGTTCAATTATTTAAAATATTAGGGGCATTGTTGTTAATGGAAAGTAAATATTAAAAGCTACATTCTGGATTTTTTGCATCAATTGTTTAGAAATTATTATTATTTTAAATCTCATTTCTGTTTTTGTGTTATCAATCCACGTCCGTGTACCAAATTTAATCTTAATAGGTATTTTATATATCTTAAGAGAATGGTAGGGTTGAGTGTGACCGGATTGACAGACTGTAACCGTAAGGGTTCCTAGTTTTTTATGAAACCCTAAAAACAGTGATACATTATATAATATTTATAAAATATTATTTTTAATAAAAATTAAATATTTTAATTGTGTCATATATGTATTTCCTCATTACATTAGCACAAATTCTGTCCGTTCGACCAGTCGATTTTTAAAACATCAGTGTATCCAATCTCATTGTATATCAAATACAATCTTTATAATTTTACAATAGTGTACTTCTGTATACTTGATATAACATATGTCTAATCGACTGTATTTACTGAGATTTTTTAGTAAAATGTGAAAAACTCGAGTTGTAGCGAATACAAACCCGTATGTAAGGGATTTACCATTAACTTACAATCAAACTATACTACTAATTCATGTTAATTTATTTTAATATGTAAAACTGAATATAGTCTTCAAACTGTTACTTATTTTTAAACATTATATTTTATAATTTGCATTTTGAATAATAAAAAGTATGTCGAGTTAAGGCCAACGATGAGATCCAAATAACGATTTCTAGAAACGGATGTTTTCTCTACACGGTTCTGATGAATAGATGACGTTCTGGGATTAGTCAAAATTATAATCATTTTGTATTTACAGGAAGTATACCTATGTTATGTTACGCATTATGTAACAATGAAATTGAATGGCCCCAAACAATAACGTTTACAAAAAAGTATTTACAGTAATTTCTACGGTAAAATTTTTTTTTAATGATATCAGGTACAAAGAAGTATTGAAATAAATAAAACGGTCAAGTGCGTGTTGGGCACGCACATGATATGGTTCCGTATATATTACGACTAGCTGGGCCCACGCGGCTTCGCCCGCTTGCACTACGGATTTATTGTTTAAGATTTTTGAAAAATATACATAGTTGAATTAAGTACAAACACGATTAATTATTATCGTAATAATAACTAATCAAAACCTAACGTACCTAAAAGAAAAACAAATCAGAACAAAAATTACTAATCATTTTTGTTCTGTTTAAATTTAAAAGTTAATAATTGCAAACAAAATAAACAACTACCGGCCGAGCGCTGTATCTTCCCTCTCCCCGCGACAATTCATCGCGCGAATTGGATTCTGTAAAGGGCAAATTATATCTACATTAAGTACTTATGACGATGAAATCATTTATTTTGATAAGGATTAATATTTTGTAGGTCATAAGTCCACGTAAACAGAACCCAAATATTTTTAATTTTCTTTGTAACATAAAAGCAGTCATTGTGGCTTAAATATAAAAGTTAGACATATGGTGTCGCGGACTTTATTGTAGAACTTTTGATTCTACACACTTTTTTAATACATTATTCTGTTCTATATTGAACGGTTTAGGCAGCGTATTACAAAACAGCGCGCCGACGGCAAAATTTTTTCCGACTTGATTTACTATTATCGTCACTGCTTAGTTGTTATGTTACCTAACGTAACAAAATATAGCCTATAACCTGGCCAGAGAATGTATCTATGAATTAAAAAAGAAACCACGTAAATCGGATAAGTGGTTCTCGAGTGATAAGGTAACTAACGGACAGACAGACAGAGAGACGTTGAGCTTTATATACAGGGTGAGTCAAATAGCCATTTTAAGTATAGCTTTCTAGTTATGTTAGTAAATTACTTGCAACATTAATAAAACTGGCTATAGGTCTAAGAGGACACGTATTAGGTAATATTAGTACATGAACTTTTTTTTACTTTTAATCAAAGAACAGGAATATAGATTTATTTTGTTTAATTTGAAACATCCGTATTAAGTAAAATTCTGCATGCTTTCTTTTGCATCGATATTGCTCGTAAACGGTTTATCCTACGATGAATGAGCAAAGTATATTTTTGTGTATTTTGTCTCATACAGTCTTATTCAAATGTCTAACACAGGAAAAAATTAAAGAACAAAAAAAATACTAGATAAAAATCGATGGGCCTACTGGCCCCATACAGCCCTGGTCTAAATTATAATTGGTTTATACTGGAAATCTATAATACTTATTAATACTAAACCCCGTATCAAATTTCATAACTTTAGCATAATGGGTTCTCCAGATATTAAATAAAAACTAATTTTGAATAAAATTTTTGGAGAGCTGTAGCCCCCTCATGACAAATTTCCAGACACATGTTTATATAATATTTTTTGCTAAAAATATATTTCTCAATCCACGGTTCAAGATTGTTCCACCTGATATGACTCACCCTGTATATTAAGAATTTAAATATCGGTATGGAGAACCATACATGACTTCCATGTTCTTTCTATCTTTTTAAATAATTTTTAAATATACATTTTTTGAAAATAATTTTATTAATATAATCTACTACTATAATTATAAATTTCGTAAGACATAAAAAACATATATACTTACGACGGTAACAGCAGTTATTGCCATTTGTATATAAATATATAATATCAAAAACATAATACACATTCGTAGAACAACTAATTTAACAATCTGAATTTAGTTGCATTTTTTCCAAGGAAACATGAATTAATGACGTATTAATTAGTATTTAAAATTCAAATTAAGTGTGTTTTTCACCCCTTTAATGGCTGTTTTATCACGTACAAATAATAAATGTCCCTTAGATTCAATTGAACTGCAAATGTACCAAATCTTATCAAAATTAGTGAGATAATATAATACTCGCAATGTTCACTTTTTAGACGAAAAAAGTTACAAAATTTCGAATATTTCCAAAACCCCTGATCCGATTAGTACTAAAATCAATAGGTCTGAAGTACTCAATGAGACAAACATTTTCCCCAAAAATAATTCAGATCGGTGCATTTTTACAGTAGTTATCGTGAACGAAAGAAAATTTTACATCCGCACAGACACACGCACAGCCGCCATGCGCAAATTAACTTTTCTTTACGTTTTGAAGCTAGTACAACCAGAATTTGTCATTTTCTCGGACACGATTTTTCGGAACATGGAAGTAAAAAATTTCGTAAACTATTTTTACAATTTTTATTATATAGTACTAATTATTCAAATTTTTTGAATTGCTAGTATAGAAATTAGAGGGATGGGGGACGTTCTGACAACATTTAAAAAAAATATATATCGTAAATGGACTAGGTGTTTTTTTTCTCATAATTTCTGTTTTTGGAATATCTGTCTTCGTCAGTATACCAAATTTCATCTTAATCGGTATAAAATTTATATACAGACGGACGGACAGAGAGAAACTATAAGGGTTTATATTTCTCTACAGAAACATAAAAATGTAATATTTTTCAAATTTAATTAAACAAGAATATTATACACTAAACTAAAAATACACCTTAACCACAAAAATTTATGTCACTCGACACGTGTTTCGACTTCACAAAAAGTCCTCATCAGGAGCCTAACGATTCCAGTGTATTTTTAGTTTAGTGACTAAGAAACCACAGTTTCTCCGTTTTTCAAGTAAGAATATTATAATTAAATCAATGATTTTAACTGTCAATTTTTAACAAGACCAATACCCTGTATTTAAAAGGTTAAAAAATTAACCGATATTTGTAATAACTCTTTCGTGAATAGTTTTGTAGCCCAAGTGGGCTAACATTTTAAAAATGCATAACGTCATATTCAAATAGATGGAAATTATTTCTTTCTCGGAGATTTCTTTGTAGTCTTTGCTGTTGTAGCCTTTTTAGGTTTAGGTGTTTTTGGTTTCTTCGGTGATTTTGTAGCTTTCTTCGCTTTTGACGGAGTACTTGGTTTAGCCTTTTTAGCTACAGCTTTTTTAGCAGCAACAAGTTTCTTCGGTTTAGTGGCGACAGCTGTTGTTTTTTTCGTAGGTGTTGTGGGTTTCTTTGATTTTGCGACAACTGTTTTTGCAGCTGGGGTTTTCTTTGCTGGTTTTTTAGCAGCAGTGGAACCAGAAGCAGCACGTTTAGCTTTTGGTTTTTTGGCAACGGTACTGCTAGTATTTTTCGAAGATGCGACGGCTAATTTGAATGAACCGGACGCTCCTTTGCCCTTTGTCTGCACAAGAGCACCGCTGGTGACCGCGGCTTTCAAGTATTTTCTTATAAATGGTGCAAGTTTTTCAGCATCAACTTTGTAATTGGCAGCGATGTATTTTTTAACAGCCTGAAGTGAAGAACCTCCACGTTCCTTAAGATAAATTTTTTTTTCTTCAAAAATTCGTTTTTTCGAAAAAACGAATAGAGTATAAATTATAGGTTTTGATATAACCTACAATTTTTAACTTGACCATTTTTCTCTATTTCGCACTGTTTCAGAGTAATTCGAAAAATTCAAAAATCGATGTAGGTAAACATCCGTATCCAGTTGAAAGATCGTTTTCAAAAATAGGAGATTTTCTTCCCAGACAAAAATTAATCTTAAATATAAAATTTCACCCTTATACGATTTGTCGTATTTGAGTTACAGCGCTTAAAGGCAGACCGACAGACAGACACACATACATCATGGCGAAAATGGATTCAGGGAAGGTCAAAATTGACAATTCCGTCAAAATCCGGGGTTCGAAAAAAATTGGCTTCACTATAATTACTTATACTATATGTATATTTCACAGCATTATAGTACAGGGCATATTTTTGATTATAAACAAACTAAAATTTTAGATAATGAAAAACATAAAGCTAAACGTTACATTTCCGAAATGTTACACATAAAAAGAAACAATAATACAATTAACAAAAAAACTGACATATCCACATTATCTACTATTTACAACACAATTTTAAATAATTAATTATTTCTGTCATTTATTTTTTAAATCAATTTTTTCGTTCCTTTGTAACTATTTCAGTTACTAAGAGATTTGTTATTTTTTCAAACATTTCCGTAGTCACATGAATATCATTGAGATAACGACATCGTTCTCAAATTTAAATCTTTATTATTAGGTATATTTCTGAATTTTTATTTTAAAATATCAATATTTTGCATTATATTAATTGTTATTTATTATATTTAAGCCTGACGATGATTCTGTGAATCGAAAGCTTGCGATTACCTTTTCTTAAATAAATTTTGACGTTTAAACAAACAAGTTTGTTTTATGTATATTTCATACATATGGTATAAGAAAGTAAAAAATAATTGCAGTCATATCTGGTATATAAATATGTGTAAACATGTCCAAACACCAAGATAAGTTTTTAATCTGAATTTAAGAAATTGTATAAAATATGACTCGGTGCTTTAATTTTTTTTTTAGATTTTTTGTAAAAACCAGTGTATACGTTTATAACTCTAATTTAACATAAATTTGGTCCCTCGGGGGACCGTTGCTTTTGATATATACGTTTATGCCTTTTTCTCGGTTTTCTTGGGCAAAAGAACAGCCTGGATGTTTGGTAAAACACCACCCTGTGCGATAGTGACGCCAGACAGGAGTTTGTTTAATTCTTCGTCATTACGGATAGCCAGTTGTAGATGTCTAGGAATGATACGTGTTTTCTTGTTATCACGGGCTGCGTTGCCGGCCAACTCGAGAACTTCAGCGGCGAGATATTCCATCACAGCGGCCAAATACACTGGAGCACCGGCACCAACTCGCTCGGCGTAATTGCCTTTACGTAATAAACGATGAATACGACCAACAGGGAATTGTAGTCCTGCTCTGCTTGAACGGGACTTTGCCTTTCCCTTAACTTTACCGCCTTTACCACGTCCAGACATTGTTGGTAATTTAAATAAATCGATATAGCGTAAACAGCGAACACTTCTGATACACAGAGTACAATAGCACTAAAACCGTCGAAATGCGAATTTATATAGACAACACTGGTATATCTATTCACTTTTCCGTTTGCTATTGGCGCGTTATGAACCAATAGTAGTGCGAGATGCAACAGCGATACCCTCTCTACATACCGTACTCTGAATAAAGTGGGGTGAACAAATCCGTAATCACAAAAAGCTGTACTACAGCTATGGAAAAATTCGAAGCAGTCTCAGAATTTTTTGGATCTCTACCATGAATATTCTTAATTTTAATATAAAAGGAAGCCTCAGAAACAAACTCCCCGAGTTGACCGTCTTACTACAAACAAAAAACATATCTATTGCTGCAATCACAGAGACGTGGCTGAAACCAGACACAAAAATCAAAATCCCAGGATACACCACACACAGGCAGGACAGGGAAGAACGTCAAGGTGGAGGAGTTGCTGTCATCATCAAAAATGGAATCAAACATTCGAGATTACCTCAAATGGAAATCCAACCAGAACATATAACCCTACTTGTCGAGGGAAATACTCATTTTAACTTTACTGCAATCTATATATGCAATCAATCACTCAAGACTGAGGAACTGGACACCATCCTAAACGCAAACAACAAGACTATTATAGCTGGTGACTTAAACGCCAAGCACGAGGCATGGCACTGTAATGAAGCAAATCTAAATGGCAATAAACTCTTTAACTACATTCAGAGACACTCAGCAGACATAATTGCACCAACAGAACCAACACACATACCGTACAACAACATGACTCCCTCGACATTAGATCTCGTAATACTAAAAAATATCCAAGCCACAGAAAGTTCAACAGTTTGCGAAGGACCAGAATCAGACCACAAACCAACAATTACAACAATCAACTCGAGAGCACAATTGAACACAAAAACTTATTCAGATTATAACAATGCAAACTGGAACAAATACAAAGAATATCTAAACCAACACATAAACATAAACCAACATTTATCCACAACACAAGAGATCGACGCAGCAGTAGAAGAACTTCAACAAACTATAATTAGCGCAGCGAAACTTGCCATACCAGTAGTCAAGAGAAAACCCTACGAATATAGACCAACCGAAGAAATTGCACAAAAGATTCGCTACAAAAACAGGATTCGAAAACTATGGCAGTCGACCAGATTTGATTCTTTTAAATTATTAAAAAACCAGCTGAACGATGAAATCCGAACTGACATTATAAATCACAAAAATCATTTATGGGAACAAAAGATCGAGGAACACTCAAGTCACACTGAAATGTGGAAAATTGTTAGAACACTGAGACCGAGAAACACTGAAATCCCAACTCTAAAAAATGGCAACACTTACTCCATCACGAACCTGGACAAGGCGAACCTACTTGCTGAAACAATGGCAAACAATCATAACATTAGCAACCACTTAGCAAGCGAAAAAACAGTCAAAAACGTAGCAAAAATCGTGGATTCAATAAAACAACTAACACCTAACGTGGAAGATATCAAATATACAAACAACAGAGAAATAAAAAATTTCATTAAACATCTTAAAAACCGCAAAGCACCAGGACCTGACAACATCACAAGCCAGTGCCTAAAATCTCTGCCAAGCAAGGGTATATCAAAACTGAAAATTATATACAATACTTGTCTCCAGAAACAGCATTTTCCAAATCCATGGAAAATAGCATCAATTATTCCTATACACAAGCAAGGGAAAGCTAGAAATGACCCAATAAATTACAGACCTATCAGTCTGTTATCAATACTTGGAAAAATACTAGAAAAAATAATACTCAAAAGACTTCAACAAAACATAGAAAAAAACAACCAAGAAGAACAGTTCGGATTTAGAACAAAACATTCAACCATTCACCAACTCCACAGAGTAACAGAATTCATCAAAATGGGAATGAAAAAGAAAAGAGATACTTACATGGTATCGCTGGACATTGAAAAGGCGTTTGATACTGTGTGGCATGACAACCTCGTAAAAAAACTCCACTGTCAAGGAGTTCCACTATACATAACAAAAACAATTCAAAGCTACCTAAAACAACGAAAGTTCAGGGTCATAACCAACGACACTAAATCGGATCTCAAAAACATTACAGCTGGAGTCCCACAAGGATCAATTCTCGGCCCAGCATTATTTAACACATACATCAGTGATATGCCCAAACCCGCAACCGGTGTTCATATGTCACTATACGCTGATGATACCGCGATCTATACATCTGCTGCTCAAAATCGTAATCAAACAGCAATCACAAAGTTAGAAACTGCACTGAAAAAACTCCATAAATACAACGAAGAAAACAAAATAAAAGTAAACACGGCCAAAACAGAATACACGGTTTTTAGTGAATCAAAATACAACAATATAACTGAAATTAAAATAGGAAATCACAAAATTAGAAATGGCAAAACCACCAAATACTTAGGTATCACATTGGATCAGAAACTAAATTATGCAAAAACCATAAATAGTCAACTTAACAAAGGACGAAATGCATTCATAACATTACTAACCTTACTGAGGTCAAACCTACCGCAAAAGCTAAAGATAACCTTATATAAAACATGTATCAGGGCGGTAGCTACTTATGGTGCTCAAATCTGGTGTACTACCAAAACCAGTCACATAAATTCACTTCAAATCCTGCAAAATAAAGTGCTCCGACTAATCTTAAAACAACCAAGAAATACCACAGTCGAAAAACTCCACCTACTAGCAGAGATCAAAACCATAGAAGAATACATCACTGAACTCACGACTCGCTACATCGAAGGGACCAGAGATCACGAAAATAACCTCATCAACAAGTTAGGCAGAACATATACTAGATCCAGAAGATCTCGACGACACATGACAATCACTGAGACCAGCTTCTACAAACCTTAAAGGGAATTATTGCAATAGATTTAGGTTAAGTTTAGTTATAAGATAGGTTAAGTATATCTAGCATTTTTTGAAACTTTTTTACTAAATAATAGATAACATTAATTATTACAGGGTGTAAATAAAAACAGATTTTATATTAGGGTAATATGTAAATAGGAACCTAGGCTTAATGTAAATATAAATATGTAAATATTATGTAAAACTATAAGGATAAATAAACTATATTTCCGTAATCACTGTTCTATTGAATTGTTTCGTTTGTTATCACGTACAGTTTTTTGATAAATATCTGCTATTATGCCACCAAAAGTAAGCGGTAAAGCCGCCAAAAAGGCTGGCAAAGCTCAGAAAAACATCACGAAAACCGACAAGAAAAAGAAACGTAAGCGTAAGGAAAGTTACGCCATCTACATCTACAAAGTATTGAAACAAGTACATCCCGACACTGGTGTTTCAAGTAAAGCTATGAGTATCATGAACAGCTTTGTCAACGACATTTTCGAACGGATTGCGGCTGAATCATCTCGTCTCGCTCACTACAACAAGCGTTCTACAATCACTAGTCGGGAGATTCAAACTGCCGTCAGACTGTTATTGCCCGGTGAACTCGCAAAACACGCTGTCAGTGAAGGCACCAAAGCCGTCACTAAATATACAAGTTCTAAATAAATTATGACGACCATCAGAAATAGAAAAAACGGCTCTTTATAGAGCCAAATATCTATTCAAAAAGAGTTAACACTAAAAATGGTGATTATAGATAGAATGGTGATTTAGACTGACAACTATTGTAAAGAGGGAATGATTAAATATGTGATACTTCAACAAAAATTTCAGAGTGAAACCCTATGTTAATTTTGGTTGTATTAATGTAAGAATATGATTCAAGCAAAACATAACTAAACATAATATGCTGGATATATATGAATATGTAAGTTCTTAATATAATTTTAAAATTTTTTTATTGAAATACAATATTAATATTTTTACAGGTAGTAATACATTATATAATATTTGTACATATTATATTTACTAATAAAATAATATTTTTAATAAAAATTAAATATTTAAAATGTGCCATACATTTCCCCATTAGTTTAGCACAAATTCTGTTCGTTCTACCATTCGATTTTTAAAACATCAGTGTATCCAATCTCATTGTATATCAAATACAATCTTTATAATTTAGCAATATTATACATCTGTTCTAGATATAACATATGTCTAATCTACTCTATTTACTGGGATTTTTTAGTAAAATGTGAAAAACTCGAGTTGTAACGACCACAAACACGTATATGAGTGTTTTATGATTAACTTACGATCAAACTATACTACTAATTCATGTTTAATTTATTTTAATATGTAAAACTGAATATAGTGTTTAAACTGTTACTTATTTTCAAACATTATATCTTATAATTAGCATTTAAAATAATAAAAAGTATGTTGAGTTAAGGACAAACATGAGATCCAAAAAACAATTTCTAGAAACGGATGTTTTCTCTACATGGTTCTGATGAATATATGACATTCTGTGACTGGTCTGTTATAATCAGTGTTGCCAGAACGTATTTTTTAGTACGGATTTCGTACTATTCATGACCCGACCGTACCTAAATCGTACCTCAGCAAAGACCGTACCTTTTGCCCTACAAAGATTTTTTCAAGCTTTTATTCAGCTTCACTACGTATAAAAAAATAATAAAAAAATAAAATGTTTATTATGAATAACACCAATAAAAATTAAAGTAAAAACGAAACGTACCTTGACTTTTTCGTCTATATCTACTTTTCAGTATTAACGTTTTTTTAACGAAACATAACATGTGTTCCGAGGGGCGTCCATTAATTACTTGATAATTGATGTCTTTTAACACAAAATAAAATAAAGGGTATAATTAAATAAAAAATAATAATTCAAATACATTTTTAACAATTTTAACATTTTAGTATCAGGGGCTGGGGGCGACCAAATGTGACAAAAAAAGTTTTTCACACAACAGTCTAAAAAGTTGTCAAATTTCGTACTATTTTGGTAAGCCTATCGTACTTTTTAGGAAGTTCAACAGTTCAACACTGGTTATAATCATTGTGTATTACAGGAAGTATATATGTTATGTTACGCAATGTTATGTAACAATGAAATTAAATGGACCTTTAGGGCTACAATAACGTTTACAAAAGAGTTTTTACAGTAATTTCTAAGGTTAAAATTTGTGTGAGTGTTTTTTAGTCATTGCCTCTAATTCTTTATATAAAACTTTTTTTGCTCAAAGGGCATAGGGGGATAAGCATATGAAAATTGCCCCCGAAAGATATTGGATTGACATTATTTTGCTCAAATTTTATAGTAACGAAACCCCCGAAAATCTAATAGAATATTTTTGTTTTACTAATAAGTAAAATTTATTTTTTTAATGTTATCAGATACAAAAACGTATTTAAATAAATAAAACGGTCAAGTGCGTGTTGGGCACGTATATATTACGATTTGAAAAAAAAGAGTTATTTCAAAATTTTTCGTGAACTATTTTTGCTAGTGTTCGTTATAATTTTCATTATATAGTACTAATTAATTAAAAGTTACATTCTCAAATTTTTTCAGATTTTTTGAATTGATAGTAATGATATTAGAGGGGAGGGAGACGCGCGCACAACGACATTTAAAAGCAAATATATTAGTGGAGTCATATAACCAAAATTTTTTATTGAATAAAACAATCTCTCCCTACAGCGATTTTATGGTTTTAAAATGTTCTAGGGATCACGAGAAGTTTATAACTGAGTTTGTGGATTAATCCGTTTTTCGCGCGGCACTTTTTTCACGACTTTTCCGGAAAATCATCAATTTTTCTTGATTGCGGTTCGGTTTTTCACGAATATCTCGGCTTCTACTTGCTCAATACGAACCAAAAAAAAGGGTCACTCGTAATGAACCCTTCTATCGATCTGTGGAAAGCGGAACACTATAACTTAATTCATAACCTCAAAAAAAATTACAAAGTGCGCTTAAAACAAATTTTTCATTTTTTCTCAATAACTTTGTAACGAATATGAATAATTACAAAATTTAAAATCTAGTTAAAAGATGAGTGTTTGAAATTAATTTAACATATTTTTATTATATTAATTAGTAGGTTGTCCCAAAAATTCAGAAATTCTAAAATTTCACCCGCACAGATTAATCAGTTATTTTCTTAAAAATACATTTGTATAGTTTAAATTTTTATTTTTAGTAATAAGAAAGGGTTAAAAAAATTAAGTCTTCTTAATAATTGTGCAATAGCTAGCTTATGGATATTAATTTAATTTGGTAGTTCTACAGGAAAGAAGATGGTTCGTATAAAAACGACTTTATTACATACATGAAATGATAATTCATAAATGTTAAGCGAATAAGGCTTTGTGAAAATATATATTTTGAGTATCCATCTGTAATTTTATGTTGTTCTTATAAATAATTTGGAATTTAATAAAATTAATTTTTTTAATCTTTCTCGTTACTAAAAATAAAAATTTCAAGTATACAAATGTATTTTTAACAAAAAAAACTGATTAATCTGTGCAGATGAAATTTTAAAATTTCTGAATTTTTGGGGCAACCTACTAATTAATATAATAAAAATTTGTTAAATTCATTTCAAACACTCATCTTTTAACTAGATTTTAAATTTTGTAATTTATTTTGAACAATAATGAAATAAATCAGTTCAGGAAAACCTAAATAACTTTTTTGTTTCAATATGTATGGGAAAATATATATACATCATTTCAAAGGGCATAAAAAACACTATAATTTCACATAAACAAAATTGCTCTACAGTGGTTTGTTCAAGGAACAAATAAATTTTTTTTTTTAAATATAAATTTTGCTGGTAATTATGAATATTTTAAAATACAATTTGATAGGCTTATTGAGGATCAGAAGAAGTACATTTATTCTTATTTTCATCAAAATATTCATATTTGTTACAAAGTAATTGAGAAAAAATGAAAAATTTGTGTTAAGCACATTTTGTAATTTTTTTTTGAGGTTATGAATTAAGTTAGTGTTCCGCCTTCCACAGATCGATAGAAGGGTTCATTACGAGTGACCCTATTTTTTTGGTTCGTATTGATCAAGTAGAAGCCGAGATATTCGCGAAAAACCGAACCGCAAACAAGAAAAATTGAAGATTTTCCGGAAAAGTCGTGAAAAAAGTACCGCGCGGAAAACGGATTAATCCACAAACTCAGTTATAAACTTCTCTTGATCCCTAGAACAATATAAAACCATAAAATCGCTGAAGGGAGAGATTGTTTTATTCAATAAAAACTGTCGGTTATATGACTCCACTATATCGTGACTGAAGGGTTATACATACATAATCAAAAGGTCATCTAACATTTTGTGTTGCATTTTACGAGACCTATAGATTTCCCACTCAATAGGGTTAGTGAAAAAAAATGTTCATTTTTCATTTTATAGGAGAGGTATAAAACTTTTTTGAGTATTCGTTATAATTTTCATTGGATGTACTAATTAAAATCTATTATATACACAGACGGGCAGAGCGAAACTATAAGGGTTCATATTTATCTACGGAACCCTAAAAATGTAATATTTTTTAAATTTAATTATATAAGAATATTATAATTAAATGAGTGATTTTAACTGTATTTAAAAGGTTAAAAAATTAACCGATATTTGTAGTAACTCTTCGTGAATAGTTTTGTAGCCCAAGTGGGCCAACTTTATAAAAATGCATAACGTCGTCATATTCAAATAGATGGAAATTATTTCTTTCTCGGAGATTTCTTTGTAGTCTTTGCTGCTATAGCCTTTTTAGGTTTAGGTGTTATTGGTTTCTTCGGTGATTTTGTAGCTTTCTTCGCTTTTGACGGAGTACTTGGTTTAGCCTTTTTAGCTACAGCTTTTTTAGCAGCAACAAGTTTCTTCGGTTTAGCGGCGACAGCTGGTGTTTTTTTCGTAGGTGTTGTGGGTTTCTTTGATTTTGCGACAACTGTTTTTGTAGCTGGGGTTTTCTTTGCTGGTTTTTTAGCAGCAGTGGAACCAGAAGCAGCACGTTTAGCTTTTGGTTTCTTGGCAGCGGTACTGCTAGTATTTTTCGAAGATGCGACGGCTAATTTGAATGAACCGGACGCTCCTTTGCCCTTTGTCTGCACAAGAGCACCGCTGGTGACCGCGGCTTTTAAGTATTTTCTTATAAATGGTGCAAGTTTTTCAGCATCAACTTTGTAATTAGCGGCGATGTATTTTTTAACTGCCTGAAGTGAAGAACCTCCACGTTCCTTAAGATCCGTGATCGCGCTGTTCACCATGTCAGATGTTTTTGGATGAGTTGGTTTTTTGGCGGCAGTCTTTTTCGCTTTCTTAGGAGTCGCAGCTGCAGCAACGGCAACAACCGCATCAGCAGATAATTGATCTGTTTCAGCCATTAGTAACGAGATTGTTCAACGAACGCAATTGATAAATATAAAACGAATATATTCACATACAAATTGTAAACATATAATGACAACATGTCGGACCAGTCACGTAACGTCATGCGTTCATCAGAACCGTGTAGTGAACATGACCGTTTTTAGAGATCGATTCTGGAGCTCATCGTTGCCTTAACTCGGCATACTTTTCATTATTCTAAATGCAAATTATTAAATATAATGTTTAAAAATTAGTAACAATTTGGAGACTATATTCAGTTTTACATATTAAAATGAATTAAACATGAATTTGTAGTATAGTTTGATTGTAAGTTAACGGTAAATCCCATTCATACGTGTTTGTGTTCGCCACAACTCAAGTTTTTCACATCTTACTAAAAAATCTCAGTAAATATGATCGATTAGACATGTATTGTATCAAGAACAGATATATACTATTACTAAATTATAAATACAGTAGTCGATATATGAGAAGATTGGATACACTGACGTTTTAAAAATCGACCGCTCGAACAGATAGAATCTGTTAAATGTTACCATACCAAGCAATGGGGAAATATATAGAATAATTAAAAACTATTATTTTTTATTTCAAATATCTATCACCAAGAACTTAATTAAATATTAACGTTATAGAGTACATATGGAATTTTTTTTCAATTGCAGATATACTAAATAACATTGAATTGTATATAATTTATTATTTAAAAAATATCCTGATTTAAATTCCACTTTTATATGAGTACAGAACTAAATTGTATAATTGTGAAATAAAATTCATACCGTTAAACTTATTAAATTAAATAGAAGCGAGTCCATGGAATGGATTTTACAAGTTTATACTAATCAAAACTGTTTTTTTGATATTAATATTAATTTATAATATGAAATAACACCTGAAAAGGAACTGATTTTTTATTTTCTTCACCATGTTAAAAGGAGAATTTTATTTATTATTATTAGATTTGTAAAATACTCATAAGTACCTGTAACGGGCATTACAAATTTAGGAAGGCTATTTAGGCTAACAGTCAGGTAAATCTGCAAAATCTCTTAATTCTATTTTTTTTTGTATTACTGTGACTATTAATATAGGCAGATATAAACATAGAAATGAAGCTAGATTGTATGTTTATTTTTACACACAATTGATAGATAATATTTACTCCTTTGCTTGGAGTTGTTAAATGTAAAAGTGATTTTAAAAACAATGTAATAATGAAAAATGTGTTCTTTCTTATTGTTTCTTACCATTTGGGCGTCAATTTATCAATTTTTACGCAAAAAATAAATAAAATAAAAAGGTCCGCTAAAAGTAGCAGTGTCTAGAAAAAACCGTAAAATTTTGAAGAATATTAAAAATTAAAGTTAGTTTCAGGTAACCAATAATATAATAGTTTTAGAATTGTATAATGTACACTAAATAAATTTATTTTTAATATTATTTTATACCTATATTTCTTATGTTATAAGTGATTAAATAATGTATATCTCAAGCTTGTAAATAGTATTATGTTTTAACTCTTTTTTGATAAGATTTTGGCCCTTAAGTAGGGCCGTTGAAAGTCTAATAGTAATTTAAGCGCGTTCACCGCGAATACGACGTGCCAATTGTATATCTTTAGGCATGATGGTGACACGTTTGGCGTGGATAGCGCACAGGTTGGTATCTTCAAACAAACCGACCAGGTAAGCTTCGCTAGCCTCTTGTAACGCCATCACAGCTGAACTTTGGAAACGAAGATCAGTTTTGAAATCTTGAGCGATCTCACGGACTAACCGTTGGAATGGTAATTTACGGATCAACAATTCAGTACTCTTCTGGTAACGACGGATTTCACGAAGAGCGACTGTTCCTGGCCTGTAACGATGAGGTTTCTTCACTCCTCCGGTAGCAGGTGCACTTTTACGTGCGGCTTTAGTAGCTAGTTGTTTACGTGGAGCTTTTCCACCAGTAGACTTGCGAGCAGTCTGCTTTGTACGAGCCATGGCAAAATTATATTTTAAAATACAAACACGAACACTAACAATACGAACAGATGTCGAAAGTAGAATATCAGCTAAATAATTTTCTCTCTCTTTATATAGACACTTAAAACGTTTTCATTGGCTGAAAATTTCAAAGTGCTGGGCGGAGCTAAATATTGCTATATAAGTACGTTATTTTTGTCCGTTGCGTTATTCTTGCAACGTATTTACGTTTTGCATTATTTGAATTTTGTAACTATGACTGGTCGCGGTAAAGGTGGTAAAGGTCTGGGGAAAGGAGGAGCCAAACGTCATCGTAAAGTGTTACGTGATAACATCCAGGGTATCACCAAGCCCGCTATCCGTCGTCTGGCTCGCCGTGGCGGCGTGAAACGTATCTCAGGTCTGATTTATGAAGAAACTCGCGGTGTTCTGAAGGTGTTTCTTGAGAACGTAATCAGAGACGCTGTAACCTACACAGAACACGCCAAGAGGAAGACAGTCACTGCCATGGACGTTGTATATGCATTGAAACGTCAAGGCCGTACCCTGTACGGATTTGGAGGGTAATCACGTACTATGCACAAACAATGATTTGAATTATATATGACTGACAAACGGCCCTATTTAAGGGCCAAACTTGAATCAAAAGAGAGTTAGAGTTAACTATTGATACGTTATTTGAATATTGAATTATTTAGAAAAAAAATCCTCGCCAGACGTAAAGTCATGGTCCGCTCATTCTGTACCACTGTTATATCTAAAATTTTGTTTAAAGCCATGAGCAGTTTTATTAACGATATTTTCGAACGCTTTGAATAATGCATATAATAATCATTTTAGAATAATTGATAATAATAAATGCATTTTACAATTTAGACGACTTTTTTTTTTATTCATAGCTAACTTTTTTTTATAACAAATCATGTAACTGATATCGGCCGGGTAATTAAGTTTCTGATATTATTTATTAAAAGTACTTCAATAAAGAATCACTTAATAATTAATTAATTAATCAGGTTGATTGGTAATTTCCAACCCTGATATTTTCTAGTAAGGAATAATAAAATTAATAATATCTATTATAATATAATTAAATTAAATGATAAATGTAAAAAGGATATATTCAAATACAAATTGTAAACATAATATAATGGTTATGCGTTGGAAGTCACTGAACGTCGTGCGTTCATCAGAACCGTGTAGAGAATATGATCGTTTCTGGAGCTCATCGTTGCCTTAACTCGACATACTTTTTATTAATTTAAATGAAAAAGATAAAAAAATTTAAAAATAGGTAACAGTTTGAAAAATACAATCAGTTTTATATTTTAAAATGAACTAAACATGAATTATTAGTATAGTTTGATTGTAAGTTAACGATGAAACCCTTACATACGTGTTTGTATTTGCTACAACTTTGAAGTTCTCAAAATTTGAAAACTAATTTTGAACATCCTGTACATGGTGGCTCTAAGATATTTAAACAAAACTACCCACCGACCTCCTACAATAAGGTCCATATTTAATTTCGTCTTCAAAGCTGCGGCCGCGGAAGTGGTGAAATTTTAAGTGGAGTAATGTAAAAGTCAATTTTTTGAAAAATATATTATTACGTCTAAATCGGACATCAGATGAGGCTAATATTTTTGATATGAATAAACATCCCAAGAGAAGTTTTAAATATGCAAAAATAATCAGGGCATTTCATTAAAAAAAAATTACCTTAAGCGTGCCACACTTTTTTGTAGCAGCCTGTATATTTGAAAATAATTTCTATGTATGCGCATTTACTCACAGTTTACATCTGCATTAGAAAATTTTTTTTATCTGTTATGGTCTACGAACTATCGAACTTCCACGCACTATTGCCCTAATCTGTATAATATATAAAGAATTAGAGGTAATGACTAAAAAACAGTCACACAAATTTTAACCTTAGAAATTACTGTAAAAACTCTTTTGTAAACGTTATTGTAGCCCTAAAGGTCCATTTAATTTCATTGTTACATAACATTGCGTAACATAACATATTTACTTCCTGTAAATACACACTGATGAAACAGACCAGTCACAGAACGTTATATATTTATTAGAACCATGTAGAGAAATGAGCCGTTTCTAGAAATCGTTTTTTGGATCTCATCTTTGTCCTTAACTCGACATACGTTTTATTATTCTAAATGCAAATTATAAGATATAATGTTTAAATATAAGAAACAGTTTGAACACTATATTCAGTTTTACATATTAAAATAAATTAAACATGAATTAGTAGTATAGTTTGATCGTAAGTTAACCATAAAACACTCATATACGTGTTTGTGTTCGTTACAACTCGAGTTTTTCACATTTTACTAAAAAACCCCAGTAAATACAGTAGATTAGACATATGTTATATCAAGAACAGATGTATAATATTGCTAAATTATAAAGATTGTATTTGATATACAATGAGATTGGATACACTGACGTTTTAAAAATCGACCGGTCGAACGGACAGAATTTGTGCTAAAGTAATGGGGAAATGTATGACACATTTAAAATATTTAATTTTTATTAAAAATATTATTTTATTAGTAAATATAATATGTATAAATATTATATAATGTATTACTACCTGTAAAAATATTAATATTGTATTTCAATAAAAAAATTAAAAAATAAAATGGCCAAGTGCGTGTTGGGCACGCACATGATAGGTTTTCGTAGTCATTACGATTTATAAACAAGAATTATTTCAACGGACGCTCTGATAACGACATTTAAATGCAAATATATCGTGACTGAAGGGTTAAAATCAAAAGGTCATATAACATTTTTTGTTGCATTTTAGGAGACCTATCTAAAGATACCCCACTCAATGGGTTAAGTGAAAAAAAATTTGAGAACAATTTTCAGTCTATGGGAGGGGGTTCAAAATAATTTTGACAGTGTTCGTTATAATTTTCAGTGAAAGTACTAACTCAAAGCTACATTCTGAATTTTTTTTCAGGCTTTTTGAATAGATAATTAGAAATTAGGGTGGGGGGGGGACGCTCTGATAACGACATTTAAATGCAAATATTATCATTTCTGTTTTTGGGTTATCAGTCTTCGTCTGTATACCAAATTTTATCTTAATGGGCTTAAAATTTTTGAGGACGGACATGGCGAAACTATAAGGTTTCCTAGTTTTCTACGAAAACCTAAAAACACACGTACTATACGCTATATATACGCCTTTGTTATTTACTCTGTACATTAACGACTTACCAAAATGTACCAAAAATACCATGACACTTTTTGCAGATGATACAACAATAACCTATACACACAAAAACATAAATGATCTCTTAAATAATATTAACAATTCATTCATAAGTGTTTTGCAATGGTTTAATTCAAATGCACTACACATAAATATAACCAAAACACTAAGTATCAAATTTGGAGATTATGGAATTGCATTGAATTCATTTTATTTAAATAACAATACTATTAATATACAAAATCACGTCAAATTTCTGGGAATTACAATAGACAAACAATTAAACTGGAAACAACATATTAGTGAAATAAGTACAAAACTTTCAAAATTCTGCTACGTCCTAAAAACACTTCAAAATATAGTAAAAGAAGAAACTTTACTTGTTGTATATCACGCATACATTGAAAGCAGTCTTAGATATGGTTTGATCTTCTGGGGAAATTCTGTTAACTGTATAAATGTATTTAAAATTCAAAAGCGTTGCATTCGCATCATTGCTAATGTAGGTATGAGAGAGAGTTGTATTGAACTCTTTAAAAAATTAAATATACTCACACTTACAGATCTGTATATCTACGAATGTGCAGTATTCTTAAAACAAAATAGTAATATTGCCAATATGTTTATAAATAATCATGATTATGACACACGATATAAAAACAAATTAAAACAAAATGCAACAAATTTAACGGTAATACAAAAAAACATTAACTATCTTATCAAAATATATAATCACATTCCTTCAGAAATAAAAATATTACCCCTAAAAAAATTCAAAATAATGCTGAAAGCTGAATTAGTTGTCGAGTGTCACTACACGATAGACGAATTTTTTTCTAATAATAATTAATTTATACTGTAAAATTTATTACACTTCTACACTAAATAATGTTCTTATTATTTTCTTGTTGTTTGTTTTCAAATTGAATTATATATTTTTTTTTCTTGTGACTGTTTCTATGTACTTTTTTGTATATTCTATGGAAATAAAAATTCTATTCTATTCTATTCTATTCTAATGTTTACAACTTTTTTTAACTAATGTTCCTATTTAATAATTATATTAAGAACTTACATATTCATATATATCCAGCATATTATGTTTAGTTATGTGTTTTGCTTGAATCATATTCTTCACTTTAATACAATCAAAATTAAAATAGGATTTAATTCTGAAATTTTTGTTGAAGTATCACATAATTTAATCATTCCCTCTTTTCAATAGTTGTCAGTCTAAATCTACACAGATAATTTAAAAAAAATAGTATTATTTATTTATAATTATACCTAAATGTTGTTATGCAAATTACATCCACGTCCGTGTACCAAATTTAATCTTAATAGGTATTTGTAGTTATTTTATTTTATATATTAAGATGATGGTAGGATTGAGTGTGACATACACCGGATTGACAGACCGAAACTGTAAGGGTTCCTAGTTTTTTTATGAAACCCTAAAAACAGCACTCTATATATACTTCACTACTAAATTCCATCCAAAATTTGTACATATAAATATACAAAATTTAAAAAAATACTGTTTTAATATTTAATTTACAGTTAGTAATACTTTATTTATTATTTATAAACTAATAAAATAATATTTTTAATAAAAATAAAATATTTTAATTGTGCTATACATTTCCCCATTAGTTTAGCACAAATTCTGTTCGTTCGACCAGTCGATTTTTAAAACATCAGTGTATCCAATCTCATTATTTATCAAATACAATCTTTATAATTTAGCAATATTATACATTTGTTCTTGATATAACATATGTCTAATCGACTGTATTTACTGGGATTTTTTAGTAAAATGTGAAAAACTCGAGTTGTGGCGAATACAAACCCGTATGTAGGGATTTACCGTTAACTTACAATCAAACTATACTACTAATTCATGTTTAATATATTTTAATATGTAAAACTGAATATAGTCTTCAAACTGTTACTTAAACATACTTTTAAACATTATATTTTATAATTTGCATTTTGAATAATAAAAAAGAAGTCGAGTTAAGGCCAACGATGAGATCCAAATAACGATTTCTAGAAACTGATGTTTTCTCTACACGGTTCTGATGAATTTATGACGTTCTGTGATAGGTCAAATGTATAATCATTTTGTATTTACAGGAAGTATATATTATTATGTTATGTTACGCATTGATATGTAACAATGAAATTAAATGGCCCATTGGGGCACAATAACGTTTACAAAAAAGTTTTTACAGTAATTTCTATGGTTACATTTTTTTTTTAATGTTATCAGGTACAAAGAAGTATTTAAATAAATAAAACGGTCAAGTGCGTGTTGGGCACGTACATGATAGGGTTCCGTATATATTACGATTTGTAAAGAGTTATTTAAAAATATTTCGTAAACTATTTTTGCAATTTTCATTATATAGTACTAATTAATGAAACGTTACATTCTGGAATTTTTTCAGATTTTTTGAATTTTAAAAAAAAATTTTAAATCGTAAATGGACTAGGTTTTTTTTTCATAATTTCTATTTTTGAATTTCAGTCTTCGTCAGTATACCAAATTTCATCTTAATTGGTATCTTCGCTTTTGACGGAGTACTCGGTTTAGCTTTTTTAGCAGCAACAAGTTTCTTCGGTTTAGCGGCGACAGCTGGTGTTTGTTTCGTATGTGTTGTGGGTTTCTTTGATTTTGCGACAACTGTTTTTTCAGCTAGGGTTTTCTTTGCTGGTTTTTTAGCAGCACGTTTAGCTTTTGGTTTCTTGGCAGCGGTACTGCTAGTATTTTTCGAAGATGCGACCGCTAATTTGAATGACCCGGACGCTCCTTTGCCTTTTGTCTGCACTAGAGCACCGCTGGTGACCGCGGCTTTTAAGTATTTTCTTATAAATGGTGCAAGTTTTTCAGCATCAACTTTGTAATTGGCAGCGATGTATTTTTTAACAGCCTGAAGTGAAGAACCTCCACGTTCCTTAAGATCCTTGATCGCACTGTTCACCATGTCAGATGTTTTTGGATGAGTTGGTTTCTTGGCGGCAGTCTTTATCGCTTTTTTAGGAGTACTAGCCGGAATAACGGCAGGAGCCGTATCGGCGGATGGTTGATTTGTTTCAGTCATTGAAAATGAGAATGTTAAAAAAAAACGTAATTGATAAATATCAAACGAGTATATTCACACACAAAATGTAAATACGCAATGATTATAATTTAGACCAGTCACAGAACGTCATATATTCATCAGAACCATGTAGAGAAAACAGCCGTTTATAGAAATCGTTTTTGGAGCTCGTCGTTGACTTTACTCGGCATACTTTCTATTGATTTAAAAAAAATATATTAAATACAATGTTTAAATATTGGTTTTATGTTGATCACTATAAACAGTATTATACGTTGAAATCAATAATATAGTAATTAGTGATTTAGTTTCAATGCTAGCTACTATTAATACCCTCACATACGTGTTTGTACTCGCTACAACTCGACTTTTTCACATCTTACTAAAAATTTCCAGTAAATATATCTGATTAGACATGTATTATATCAAGAACAGATGTATACTATTACTAAATTATAAAGATCGTACTCGATATACGATAACATTGGATACACTGACGTTTCAAAAATCAACCGGTCGAACGGACAGAATTTGTGCTAAATGTTACCATACCAAGCAACAGGAAAATATATAAACAATTTAAAACTATAATTTTTATTATTTTAAATAGCTATTTTTAGTTAATATATATGAGCATTTCCAGTAGTTTTTTAAAAAACAGGGCGCACGTATGTCACCGATTTTGCTCCCAATTTTTTTTCTCAAAGTACATATCAAAAAAACATGTTTCCCAAAATCTTTTCCCCCCGCCCCCTTTTTTGGCTGAATTACGATTTTTTAAACTTTTGAAATCGAGCGAAATTAGACTTTTTTCGATACTACCTCATTTTTCAAAATGTCCCTTATTATGCATGTTATAGGGCTCATTTTCTTCGTTTTTTGTTGATCTTTCATTTGAAATCGGTTTCAGAGCCGAATATTCAATTTTAGCCGAATGCGGTACCAAAACATTAAGTTTGATTTTTTGTAAAAATAGTCGATTTTGAAATTGCCGCCAAATATTTTTATGTAGTTTCCAAATATTTATAGATTTTTTAATTTGGTCAAAAACTTTTAAAGTTACACTTGTTTTAAGATGTCTTATTTTTCAAAAAGCGCTATATTCACACCATTAAAACTTTTTTCTCTATACTCCAAATTGCACCAAATTTTGGCAAAAGTTTCCTTTTTTTATCCTTAAAACAACCCTCAAAAAACATTTTTTCATATTGAGCTCCTAAGTGAGATATAATTTTTATAAAACACCTAATTACTCGTGTATTAAAGATAAGAATTTACAGGAATTTTCAGTGTTTCTGAAATATCGGGGCTCCTGATAATCGAATAAAAAATATACCACTTAATTCGTTATGAAATTCCCTACAAATCTACATAATTTAAATTTTTTTAGATTAATTACAAAACCTACAAATAAATAAAAACTTTGTACATCGATTCCTAATTTATTTAATAACACCTTTAAATGTAATAGTGTCTCATAACTTCGTTGTTTAATAGGTATGTACTCATTTCTAAGACTGGCTCGCTTGCGCTCGCTCGGCTTTTATTTTTTATAGGTTTTTTAATTAATCTAAAAAAATTTAACTTATGTACAACCCAAGCTTTCCAAGGTATCTACAAAATAATTCGAGATTTTGAAATTTCAAGAATTTTTTACTCAGAAACCACAAACTTTAGAAAAAAAGTACAAGATACAAAAAATATTTATTTTGGTCTAATGAAACTTGGAGAATTATTCTAGATTTTTTTTAACATTTCGTACTTTTTTTTGTTTTTTGCTAAAATAAAATAAATAGAAAAAGTTTTTAATTTTTTTTAAATAATTCTCCACGCTTTATTAGACCAAAATAAATATTTTGTGTATCTTGTACTTTTTTTCTAAAGTTTGTGGTTTCTGAGTAAAAAATTCTTGAAAGTTCAAAATCTCGAACTATTTTGTTAGATACCTTGGAAAGCTTGGGTTGTTCGAAAAAAAGTTTTCAATGAAATATTCGTGTTTTTTCACGTAGAATAATATTACTAAAAAAAACTATAGGTTCCTATTTAAAAAAATGATGTTGACCTTCAAATATCCTTAAAAGCCACGTTAAAATAGCAAATAAATATTACTATTCGATTACCCCCTTACCAAACATTTTTTGGTTGAAACATTTTTTTCAAATATGCGATGGTTCTGAGATAATCAACTGTAACACTTTAAATGCCCCACCCTGTATATAAAGAATTAGAGGTAATGACTAAAAAACAGTCACAAAAATTTTAACCTTAGAAATTACTGTAAAAACTCTTTTGTAAACGTTATTGTAGTCCATTTAATTTCATTGTTACATAACATTGCGTAACATAACATATGTATTTATTTCCTGTAAATACACAATAATTATAACAGACTAGACCAGTCACAGAACGTCATATATTTATCAGAACCATGTAGAGAAAACATCCGTTTCTAGAAATCGTTTTTTGGATCTCATCTTTGTCCTTAACTCGACATACTTTTTATTATTTTAAATGCTAATTATAAGATATAATGTTTCAAAATAAGTAACAGTTTGAAGACTATATTAAGTTTTACATATTAAAATAAATTAAACATGAATTAGTAATTTAGTTTGATTGTAAGTTAACGGTAAATTCCCTACATACGGGTTTGTATTCCCTACAACTCGAGTTTTTCACATTTTACCAAAAAATCCCAGTAAATACAGTAGATTAGACATATGTTATATCAAGAACAGATGTATAATATTGCTAAATTATAAAGATTGTATTTGATATACAATGAGATTGGATACTCTGACGTTTTAAAAATCGACGGGTGGAACGGGCAGAATCTGTGCTAAATGTTACCATACAAAGCAATGGGGAAATGTATGGCACATTTAAAATATTTAATTATTATTAAAAATATTATTTTATAAGTAAATATATGTATAAATATTATATAATGTATTACTACCTGTAAAAATATTAATATTGTATTTCAAATAAAAAATAAAAATACATCCACGTACTATACGCTATTATGTTTACAACTTTTTTTAACTAGATGTTCCTATTTAATAATTATATTAAGAACTTACATATTCATATATATCTAGCATATTATGTTTAGTTATGTGATTTGCTTGAAACATATTCACTTTAATACAATCAAAATTAAAATAGGGTTTCACTCTGAAATTTTTGTTCAAGTATCACATAATTTAATCATTCTCTTTTCAATAGTTGTCAGTCTAAATCTACACAGATAATTTATAACAAAAATAGTATTATTTATTTATAATTATACCTAAATGTTATGTAAATTACATTTCAGTCAAAATTTTCGCGCCTGGAATATATATTTTTTATAATGTAAACATTATAAAAAATTAAATAAAATAGCAACTCTAATTATTGATAATTATTATAATTTGTTTTTAAATATAATCACCATTTTTAGTGTTAACTCTTTTAGAATAGATATTTGGCTCTGTAAAGAGCCGTTTTTTCAATTTCTGATGGTCGTCATAATTTATTTAGAACTTGTATATTTAGTGACGGCTTTGGTGCCTTCACTGACAGCGTGTTTTGCGAGTTCACCGGGCAATAACAGTCTGACGGCAGTTTGAATCTCCCGACTAGTGATTGTAGAACGCTTGTTGTAGTGAGCGAGACGAGATGATTCAGCCGCAATCCGTTCGAAAATGTCGTTGACAAAGCTGTTCATGATACTCATAGCTTTACTTGAAACACCAGTGTCGGGATGTACTTGTTTCAATACTTTGTAGATGTAGATGGCGTAACTTTCCTTACGCTTACGTTTCTTTTTCTTGTCGGTTTTCGTGATGTTTTTCTGAGCCTTACCAGCCTTTTTGGCGGCTTTACCGCTTACTTTTGGTGGCATAATAGCAGATATTAATCAAAAATCTGAAAATGATAACAGACGTAACAGTTCAATAGAACAGTGATGTTACGGATTTGTTCACCCCACTTTATTCAGAGTACGGTATGTTGAGAGGGTAACTCTGTTGCATTTCGCACTACGATTGGTTCATAACGCGCCAATAGCAAACGGAAAAGTGGATAGATATACCAGTGTTGTCTATATAAATTCGCATTTCGAGGGTTTTAACGCTATTGTACTCCGTGTATAAGACGTAACTGCTGTTTGTGCTATATTGATTTGTTTATATTACCAACAATGTCTGGACGTGGTAAGGGCGGTAAAGTTAAGGGAAAGGCAAAGTCCCGTTCAAGCAGAGCAGGACTACAATTCCCTGTTGGTCGTATTCATCGTTTATTACGTAAAGGCAATTACGCCGAGCGAGTTGGTGCCGGTGCTCCAGTGTATTTGGCCGCTGTGATGGAATATCTCGCCGCTGAAGTTCTCGAGTTGGCCGGCAACGCAGCTCGTGATAACAAGAAAACACGTATCATCCCTAGACATCTACAACTGGCTATCCGTAATGACGAAGAATTAAACAAACTTCTGTCTGGCGTCACTATCGCACAGGGTGGAGTATTACCAAACATCCAGGCTGTTCTTTTGCCCAAGAAAACCGAGAAAAAGGCATAAACGTATATATCAAAAGCAACGGTCCCCCTAGGGACCAAATTTATGTTGAATTAGAGTTATAAACGTATACACTGGTTTTTACAAAAATTCTAAAAAAAAATTAATGCAACGAGTCACATTTTATACAATTTCTTAAATTCAAGATTAAAAACTTATCTTGGTGTTAGGACATGTTGGCCACTTAGAAACCTGAGAATTTGGTTAGAGGCTAGTGAAATATAAAAAAATAAAGTCTTACAGTATTGTATTTTAATATTTAATAATCAATTCTTTTTTAGAGATTGGGTGCTAGATATGTAAAATGACAACACTTAATTGTATTTATTTTGATTTCTAAATCGGGTATACTGAGAGTAGATATTAATAATACGATAACGAATGATTTAAGGTATACAAAAGTTGTTTGTACTTGAAAGTTTTTTTAAGTTCAAAAAACATAAGGTGTTCCATTAAAACAAATTGAGTTTTGTTACTTTGAATTATTAATGTTTGCAGTTTTTTAAATCTTGGAAAGTCGATAATTTAAAATATATATTTATATATGTATTGTTCCACTGTTGTCTAGTTGAATTTCGTATTGATTATATTTTATTATTTTGGAGTAAATTGTTTATTGTTGATTTTCATAAGAAGGGATTCAAACATAAATGTTTAAATAGGGGTTGAGTCAATTTAAATATATTTGTGTTTTGTTTAATTAATTTATAAATTATAATTTTTTTTTACGCTACCATAGGAATACAGGGTGGGCGAGCAACAATTTTCTATAATTTTTTACTCAGAAAGAAAAATCATAAAATTAAAAAAGTGCTTAGAACTAAGCAAGGACTCTCGGAGAATTGTTTTTAAAATTTATTGTTAATTTTTTATGCAACTTTTTTATAAAGAAAAAATTCTGAAAAAAAATGAATTACATATGAAATAAAAAAATTTGTGAGAATCTTTGCATAGTTTTAAGTACATTTTACCTCTTGCAATAATTTATAAAAATTAGTAATTTCCGAGTAAAAAAATATGGAAAATCCAGAAAGTTTTCTTCGGTTTACTCCTTATAATAAATAATTCGGGCAAGACATTCACGAGTGTATGCTATAAGGGTTCCGAAGTACGTACTACGTGGAATGTTTGGAACCACTTACAGGTGCATTTTTATTATTTTAAATGAGATTTAAAATAATAATTTCTAAACAATTGATGCAAAAAATCCAGAATGTAGCTTTTAATAATTACTTTCCAATAACAACAATGTTTCTAATATTTTATTAATAATTGAACAAATTATGTTTTTCAATGTCAAATATGAGAGCTCTCCAACAAACCAGTGTACGTTTGTAACTATCATTTAACATAAATAGAAATTATCGTTAACCAGTTTATTTACAAGTAATATCGATTTCAAGAAATACCCAATTATAATTATTAACATACACTCACGGAAAAAATTAAAGGACCACTTTTATTTTTCGAAAAAATTGCTCATTTTCAAAGTAATGCCGATAGGTCAAATATGATCCATTTTTTACTTATAGGATATGAAAATTGAAGGAAATTTTATCATCTTTTCGAATTTAGGGGTATATTTGTTTTATTAAACTTATTATTGTGACCAAATCGCGGTTTAATAAAAAATAAAAAAATTGATTTTTTTTTGCAATTTTGAAAGATGCCCACTTTTCAAAATTCCATGATATTCATCATTTAGTACATTTTCTCAGCTTCAAAATGCTTTTTAAAAAATGATTGTCACATTTTTTGATGCCAAGATATTCAAGTTTGAATGAAAAAGTACCCTATTAAAAATAAATTTAATCCCACAATATTGATATAAAACATCTGAAAAAAATTATGAATATTCTTTAACAAGAAAGAAAAACTTTTTCCTTCTTACAATTTTTCTCAAAAATTGATTGTTTTTCGAAAAAAAAATCCCAAAGAAAAACTTGTTATAAAAAGTACGGTCAAATCCTAAACGTATACAAAAAATTCAAAATGCAATTTCTCAGCCAAATTAAAAGATTTTTACTGGAACCTTTGTTCACATAGAAGGTAATAAGTCTAATTTTCATATTCTTTGATAGAACTTAATTTCTGGATACATTTTAAACATTAGATCTATGATTAAAAAAAGGTTATTTTTACAGGATTATTTAAATTCGAACACTGTTTTGTTTTTCGTATTTGAAGGGTTAAGTTAAAATTAAACATTTTTTAAATGCTACTAGACAATAGGTGATTATTTAAGCTTTAATATTCTTTTTTTTTCTTTTCTATGCGACTAACATCAGGCCCTTTATGGTCGTTTAAAACTTTTTGGTACTTTTTTCATTCAAACTCGAATATCGTAACACCAAAAAATTATAAAACAAATTTGAAAAAGCGTTTTAAAGCTGAACAAATTTCCTACAAAATGGTTATCTTGAAATTTTAGAAAAAAAATTTAACATCTCCGTGGGCATCTTTCAAAATTGCAAAAAAAAATCAATTTTTTTATTTTTTATTAAACCGCGATTTGGTCACAATAATAAGTTTAATAAAACAAATATACCCCTAAATTCGAAAAGATGATAAAATTTCCTTCAATTTTCATATCCTATAAGTAAAAAATGGATCATATTTGACCTATCGGCATTACTTTGAAAATGAGCAATTTTTTCAAAAAATAAAAGTGGTCCTTTAATTTTTTCCGTGAGTGTATAATAAAACGGCCAAGTGCGTGTTGGGCACGCACATGATAGGTTTCCGTAGTCATTACGATTTATAAACAAGAGTTATTTCAACGGACGCTCTGATAACGACATTTAAATGCAAATATATCGTGACTGAAGGGTTAAAATCAAAATATCATATAACATTTTTTGTTGTATTTTAGGAGATCTTTCTAAAGATACCCCACTCAATGGGGTAAGTGAAAAAAAATTTGAGTACAATTTTCAGTCTATGGGAGGGGGTCCAAAATAATTTTGATAGTGTTCGTTATAATTTTCAGTGAAAGTACTAATTCAAAGCTACATTCTGAATTTTTTTCAGATTTTTTGAATATATAGTTTAGAAATTAGGGTGGGGGGGACGCTCTGATAACGACATTTAAATGCAAATATATCTTGACTGAAGGGTTAAAATCAAAAGATTATTTGACATTATTTGTTGTATTTTAGGAGACCTATCCAATGACCACCCACTCAATGGGTTAAGTAAAAAAAAATGTGAGTTCATTTTTCAGTCTATGGGAGGGGGGTCCAAAATAATTTTGAGAGTGTTCGTTATAATTTTCAGATTTTTTGAAAAGATAGTTTAGAAATTAAGGGTGGGGGGACGCTCTGATAACGACATTTAAATGCAAATATATCGTGACTGAAGGGTTAAAATCAAAAGGTCATTTAACATTTTTTGTTGCATTTTAGGTGACCTATCCAATGACCCCCCACTCAATGGAATATGTGAATAAAAAATTGTGAGTTCACTTTTCAGTCTATGAGAGGGGGGTCCAAAATAATTTTGACAGTGTTCGTTATAATTTTCAGTGGAAGTACTAATCAAAGGCTACATTCATGAATTTTTTCAGATTTTTTAAATTGATAGTTTAAAAATTAGGGAGGGGATTTTGAAATAAGAAATAAATGTTTTAGATAAAAAATGTCGAGTATGTTATTATCTATACGTTATTCCCCATACATTTTTTTCCAACATTTGTGATTTAGCCAGAAAGAATTTTTTTATATAATTATTTAGATTCACCCACACTGTTCACTCTCAAAATTACGTATAAGAAAGTCCCATGGTACCTATGGCAAACACACACACTGTTCAATCTCTGTAATACGTATAAGAAAGTCCCATGACACTCATGGCAGATATTTCTCCTCTGTTATGAACCATTTGAATTATAATAAATTTTTTTTTTTTTAATTCGTTTTTACGAAAAAATGAATAGAACATAAATTATAGATTAAGATATTACCTACATTTTCTAACTTGACCATTTTTCTCTATTTCGCACTATTTCAGAGAAATTCGAAAAATTCAAAAATCGACGTAGGTCAACATCCGTATCCGGTTGAAAGATCGTTTTTAAAAATAGGTCGTTTTCTTCCCAGACAAAAATTAATCTTAAATATAAAATTTCACCCTTATACGATTTGTCGTATTTGAGTTACAGCGCTTACAGACAGACAGACAGACACACATTCAGGGAAGGTCAAAATTGATAATTCCGTCAAAATCCGGGGTTCGAAAAAAATTGGCTTCACTATAATTTCTTATACTATATGTATATTTCACAGCATTAGCAATAAGTACATACAAATAGTACAGGGCATATTTTTGATTATAAACAAACTAAAATTTTAGATAATGAAAAACATTAAGCTAAACGTTACATTTCCGAAATGTTACACATAAAAAGAAACAATAATACAATTAACAAGAAAACTGACATATCCACATTATCTACTATTTACAACACAATTTTAAATAATTAATTATTTCTGTCATTAATTTTTTAAATCAACTTTTTCGTTCCTTATATATCCTTAATATATATAAAGCTCAACGTCTCTCTGTCTGTCTGTCTGTCTGTCCGTTAGTTACCTTATCACTCGAGAACCACTTATCCGATTTACGAGTTTTTTTTTTTAATTCATAGGTACGTTCTCTGGCCAGGTTATAGGCTATATTTTTTTACGTTAGGTAACATAACAACAAAGCAGTGACGATAATAGTAAATCAAGTCGGAAAAAATTTTGCCGTCGGCGCGCTGTTTTGTAATACGCTGCCTAAACCGTTCAATATAGAACAAAATAATGTAATAAAGAATTGTGTAGAATCAAAAGTTCTTCAATTAAGTCCGCGACACCATATGTCTAACTTTTATATTTTAGCCACAATGACTGCTTTTATGTTACAAAGAAAACATAAAATATTTGGGTTTTGTTTACATGGACTTATGACCTGCAAAACATTAATCCATATCGAAATAAATGATTTCATCGTCATAAGTACTTAATGTAGATATAGTTTGCCATTTACAGCATCCAATTTGGTCGTATAGTTTAGAAAATATCTTAAAATATATTTATAAAGATAATATCTTAAATGTATGGTGTCGTGCCGCATCGAAGCAAGTACATCAGACTGGATTCGCGTACGCTCGGTTGTTATTCGGAGTCCCTCGGCTGATCGTTTGTGTTTATTTTGTTTTCAATAATTAACATTTAAATTTAAACAGAACACAAATTATTTGTACTTTTTTCTTCTGATTCGTTTTTGTTAGGTAATTTAGGTATTGATAAATTATTATTACAATAATAACTAATCGTGTTTGTACTTAATTATTTAAACTATATTTTTCAAAAATCCTAAACAATAATTCCGTAGTCTACGCGAGCGAAGCCGCGTGGGCCCAGCTAGTCCTTAATATATATAAAGCTCAACGTCTCTCTGTCTGTCTGTCTGTCTGTCCGTTAGTTACCTTATCACTCGAGAACCACTTATCCGATTTACGAGTTTTTTTTTTTAATTCATAGGTACGTTCTCTGGCCAGGTTATAGGCTATATTTTTTTACGTTAGGTAACATAACAACAAAGCAGTGACGATAATAGTAAATCAAGTCGGAAAAAATTTTGCCGTCGGCGCGCTGTTTTGTAATACGCTGCCTAAACCGTTCAATATAGAACAAAATAATGTATTAAAGAATTGTGTAGAATCAAAAGTTCTACAATTAAGTCAACGACACGATATGTCTAACTTTTATATTTAAGCCACAATTACTGCTTTTATGTTACAAAAAAAACATAAAATATTTGGGTTTTGTTTACATGGACTTATGACCTGCAAAACATTAATCCTTATCGAAATAAATGATTTCATCGTCATAAGTACTTAATGTAGATATAGTTTGCCATTTACAGCATCCAATTTGGTTGTATAGTTTAGAAAATATCTTAAAATATATATTTATAAAGGTAACATTTTAAATGTATGGTGTCGTGCCGCATCGAAGCGATGTACATCAGACTGGATTCGCTTACGTTCGGTAGATATTCGGAGTCCCTCGGCTGACGTTTGAGTTAATTTTGTTTTCAATAATTAACATTTAAATTTAAACAGAACACAAATTATTTGTACTTTTTTCTTCTGATTCGTTTTTGTTAGGTAATTTAGGTATTGATAAATTATTATTACAATAATAACTAATCGTGTTTGTACTTAATTAATTAAACTATATTTTTCAAAAATCCTAAACAATAATTCCGTAGTCTACGCGAGCGAAGCCGCGTAGGCCCAGCTAGTATATATATATTTCTGATTTTTTATTTAAAAATACCAATATTTTGCATTATATAAATTGTATTTGATTGTTTTTTATTATATTTTAACCTGACGATGATTCTGTGAATCGAAAGCTTGCGATTACCTTTTCTTAAATAAATTTTGACGTTTAAACAAACAAGTTTGTTTTTATGTATATTTTATATACATGGTATAAGTAAAAAATAATTGCAGCCATATCTGGTATATAAATGTGTCCAAACACCAAGATAAGTTTTTAATCTGAATTTAAGAAATTGTATAAAATGTGACTCGGTGTTTTAATTTTTTTTTAGAATTTTTGTAAAAACCAGTGTATACGTTTATAACTCTAATTCAACATAAATTTGGTCCCTAGGGGGACCGTTGCTTTTGATATATACGTTTATGCCTTTTTCTCGGTTTTCTTGGGCAAAAGAACAGCCTGGATGTTTGGTAATACTCCACCCTGTGCGATAGTGACGCCAGACAGAAGTTTGTTTAATTCTTCGTCATTACGGATAGCCAGTTGTAGATGTCTAGGGATGATACGTGTTTTCTTGTTATCACGAGCTGCGTTGCCGGCCAACTCGAGAACTTCAGCGGCGAGATATTCCATCACAGCGGCCAAATACACTGGAGCACCGGCACCAACTCGCTCGGCGTAATTGCCTTTACGTAATAAACGATGAATACGACCAACAGGGAATTGTAGTCCTGCTCTGCTTGAACGGGACTTTGCCTTTCCCTTAACTTTACCGCCCTTACCACGTCCAGACATTGTTGGTAATATAAACAAATCAATATAGCACAAACAGCAGTTACGTCTTATACACGGAGTACAATAGCGTTAAAACCCTCGAAATGCGAATTTATATAGACAACACTGGTATATCTATCCACTTTTCCGTTTGCTATTGGCGCGTTATGAACCAATCGTAGTGCGAAATGCAACAGAGTTACCCTCTCAACATACCGTACTCTGAATAAAGTGGGGTGAACAAATCCGTAACATCACTGTTCTATTGAACTGTTACGTCTGTTATCATTTTCAGATTTTTGATTAATATCTGCTATTATGCCACCAAAAGTAAGCGGTAAAGCCGCCAAAAAGGCTGGTAAGGCTCAGAAAAACATCACGAAAACCGACAAGAAAAAGAAACGTAAGCGTAAGGAAAGTTACGCCATCTACATCTACAAAGTATTGAAACAAGTACATCCCGACACTGGTGTTTCAAGTAAAGCTATGAGTATCATGAACAGCTTTGTCAACGACATTTTCGAACGGATTGCGGCTGAATCATCTCGTCTCGCTCACTACAACAAGCGTTCTACAATCACTAGTCGGGAGATTCAAACTGCCGTCAGACTGTTATTGCCCGGTGAACTCGCAAAACACGCTGTCAGTGAAGGCACCAAAGCCGTCACTAAATATACAAGTTCTAAATAAATTATGACGACCATCAGAAATTGAAAAAACGGCTCTTTACAGAGCCAAATATCTATTCAAAAAGAGTTAAAACTAAATGGTGATTATATTTAAAAATAAATTATAATAATTATCAATTATTAGAGTTGCTATTTTATTTAATTTTTTATAATGTAAAAATTTAAAAAAAATACATTCCATTATGTTAGGCGCGAAAATTTTGACATAATATGCTGGATATATATAAATATGTAAGTTCTTAATATAATTATTAAATAGGAACATCTAGTTAAAAACAATATAGCGTATAGTACGTGGATGTATTTTTATTTTTTAATTGAAATACAATATTAATATTTTTACATAATATTTATACATATTATATTTACTAATCAAAAAAATATTTTTAATAAAAATTAATTATTTTAAATGTGCCATACATTTCCCCTTTGCTTTGTATGGTAACATTTAGCACAGATTCTGTCCGTTCGACCAATCAATTTTTAAAACATCAGAGTATCCAATCTCATTGTATATCAAATACAATCTTTATAATTAAGCAATATTATACATCTGTTCTTGATATAACATATGTCTAATCTACTGTATTTACTGGGATTTTTTAGTAAAATTGAAAAACTCGAGTTGTAACGAACACAAACACGTATATGAGTGTTTTATGGTTAACTTACGATCAAACTATACTACTAATTCATGTTTAATTTATTTTAATATGTAAAACTGAATATAGTGTTCAAACTGTTACTTATTTTCAAACATTATATCTTATAATTAGCATTTAAAATAATAAAAAGTATGTCGAGTTAAGGACAAAGATGAGATCCAAAAAACGATTTCTAGAAACGGATGTTTTCTCTACATGGTTCTGATAAATATATGACGTTCTGTGACTAGTCTGTTATAATCATTGTGTATTTACAGGAAGTAAATATATGTTATGTTACGCAATTTTATGTAACAATGAAATTAAATGGACCTTTAGGGCTACAATAACGTTTACAAAAGAGTTTTTACAGTAATTTCTAAGGTTAAAATTTGTGTGACTGTTTTTTAGTCATTACCTCTAATTCTTTATATATATAACCTTTTTTGCTCAAATTTTATAGTAACGAAACCCCCGAAAATCTAATTGAATATTTTTGTTTTACTAATAAGTAAAATTTATTTTTTTAATGTTATCAGGTACATAAAAGTATTTAAATAAATAAAACGGTCAAGTGCGTGTTGGGCACGTATATATTACGATTTGTAAAAAGAGTTATTTCAAAATTTTTCGTGAACTATTTTAGCTACTGTTCGATATAATTTTCATTATATAGTACTAATTAATTAAAAGTTACATTCTCGAATTTTTTCAGATTTTTTGAATTGATAGTATAGATATTAGAGGGGAGGGAGACGCTCGCACAACGACATTTAAAAGCAAATATATTAGTGGAGTCATATAACCAAAATTTTTTATTGAATAAAACAATCTCTCCCTACAGCGATTTTATGGTTTTAAAATGTTCTAGGGATCAAGAGAAGTTTATAACTGAGTTTGTGGATTAATCCGTTTTTCGCGCGGCATTTTTTTCACGACTTTTCCGGAAAATCATCAATTTTTCTTGATTGCGGTTCGGTTTTTCACGAATATCTCGGCTTCTACTTGCTCAATACGAACCAAAAAAAAGGGTCACTCGTAATGAACCCTTCTATCGATCTGTGGAAAGCGGAACACTATAACTTAATTCATAACCTCAAAAAAAATTACAAAGTGCGCTTAAAACAAATTTTTCATTTTTTTCTCAATAACTTTGTAACGAATATGAATAATTACAAAATTTAAAATCTAGTTAAAAGATGAGTGTTTGAAATTAATTTAACATATTTTTATTATATTAATTAGTAGGTTGTCCCAAAAATTCAGAAATTCTAAAATTTCACCCGCACAGATTAATCAGTTATTTTCTTAAAAATACATTTGTATAGTTTAAATTTTTATTTTTAGTAATAAGAAAGGGTTAAAAAAATTAAGTCTTCTTAATAATTGTGCAATAGCTAGCTTATGGATATTAATTTAATTTGGTAGTTCTACAGGAAAGAAGATGGTTCGTATAAAAACGACTTTATTACATACATGAAATGATAATTCATAAATGTTAAGCGAATAAGGCTTTGTGAAAATATATATTTTGAGTATCCATCTGTAATTTTATGTTGTTTTTATAAATAATTTTGAATTTAATTAAATTAATTTTTTTAATCTTTCTCGTTACTAAAAATAAAAATTTCAAGTATACAAATGTATTTTTAACAAAAAAAACTGATTAATCTGTGCAGATGAAATTTTAAAATTTCTGAATTTTTGGGGCAACCTACTAATTAATATAATAAAAATTTGTTAAATTCATTTCAAACACTCATCTTTTAACTAGATTTTAAATTTTGTAATTTATTTTGAACAATAATGAAATAAATCAGTTCAGGAAAACCTAAATAACTTTTTTGTTTCAATATGTATGGGAAAATATATATACATCATTTCAAAGGGCATAAAAAACACTATAATTTCACATAAACAAAATTGCTCTACGATGGTTTGTTCAAGGATGGCGCATCAATTAATTTTTTTTTTTAAATATAAATTTTGCTTGCAATTATGAATATTTTAAAATACAATTTGATAGGCTTATTGAGGATCAGAAGAAGTACATTTATTCTTATTTTCATCAAAATATTCATATTTGTTACAAAGTTATTGAAAAAAATTTGTGTTAAGCACATTTTGTAATTTTTTTTGAGGTTATGAATTAAGTTAGTGTTCCGCCTTCCACAGATCGATAGAAGGGTTCATTACGAGTGACCCTATTTTTTTGGTTCGTATTGATTAAGTAGAAGCCGAAATATTCGCGAAAAACCGAACCGCAAACAAGAAAAATTGAAGATTTTCCGGAAAAGTCGTGAAAAAAGTACCGCGCGGAAAACGGATTAATCCACAAACTCAGTTATAAACTTCTATTGATCCCTAGAACAATATAAAACCATAAAAACGCTGAAGGGAGAGATTGTTTTATTCAATAAAAAATGTCGGTTATATGACTCCACTATATCGTGACTGAAGGGTTATACATACAAAATCAAAAGGTCATCTAACATTTTGTGTTGCATTTTAGGAGACCTATAGATTTCCCACTCAATATGGTTAGTGAAAAAAAATGTTCATTTTTCAGTTTATAGGAGAGGTATAAAACTTTTTTTTTTTTGAGTGTTCGTTATAATTTTCATTGGAAGTATTAATTAAAATCTATTATATACATACACAGACGGACAGAGCGAAACTATAAGGGTTCATATATTTATCTACGAAACCCTAAAAAAGTAATATTTTTTAAATTTAATTGTATAAGAATATTATAATTAAATGAGTGATTTTAACTGTATTTAAAAGGTTAAAAAATTAACCGATATTTGTAGTAACTCTTCGTGAATAGTTTTGTAGCCCAAGTGGGCTAACTTTTTAAAAATGCATAACGTCGTCATATTCAAATAGATGGAAATTATTTCTTTCTCGGAGATTTCTTTGTAGTCTTTGCTACTATAGCCTTTTTAGGTTTAGGTGTTTTTGGTTTCTTCGGTGATTTTGTAGCTTTCTTCGCTTTTGACGGAGTACTTGGTTTAGCCTTTTTAGCTACAGCTTTTTTAGCAGCAACAAGTTTCTTCGGTTTAGTGGCGACAGCTGGTGTTTTTTTCGTAGGTGTTGTGAGTTTCTTTGATTTTGTGACAACTGTTTTTGCAGCTGGAGTTTTCTTTGCTGGTTTTTTAGCAGCAGTGGAACCAGAAGCAGCACGTTTAGCTTTTGGTTTCTTGGCAGCGATACTGCTAGTATTTTTCGAAGATGCGACGGCTAATTTGAATGAACCGGACGCTCCTTTGCCCTTTGTCTGCACAAGAGCACCGCTGGTGACCGCGGCTTTCAAGTATTTTCTTATAAAAGGTGCAAGTTTTTCAGCATCAACTTTGTAATTAGCAGCGATGTATTTTTTAACAGCCTGAAGTGAAGAACCTCCACGTTCCTTAAGATCCTTGATCGCGCTGTTCACCATGTCAGATGTTTTTGGGTGAGTTGGTTTCTTGGCGGCAGTCTTTTTCGCTTTTTTAGGAGTATTAGCCGGAACAACGGCAGAAGATTGATTTGTTTCAGCCATTGAAAATGAGAATGTTCAACAAACGTAATTGATAAATATCAAACGAGAATAATCACACTCGATATGTGAATACACAATGGTTGCAACATAAACCAGTCACAGAACGTCATATATCCAGCAGAACCATGTAGAGAAAACAACCGTTTATAGAAATCGTTTTTTGGAGCTCGTCGTTGACCTAACTCGGCATACTTTCTATTGATTTAAAAAAAATATATTAAATACAATGTTTAAATATTAGTTCTAGGTTGATCACTATAAACAGTATTATACGTTGAAATCAATAATATAGAAATTAGTGACTTAGTTTCAATGCTAGCTACCATTAATACCCTTACATACGTGTTTGTATTCGCTAGAACTCGACTTTTTCACATCTTACTAAAAACTCCCAGTAAATATATTTGATTAGACATGTATTATATCAAGAACAGATGTATACTATTACTAAATTATAAAGATCGTACTCGATATACGTTAAAATTGGATACACTGACGTTTCAAAAATCAACTGGTGGAACGGACAGAATTTGTGTTAAATGTTACCATACCAAGCAATAGGAAAATATATGAACAATTTAAAACTATATTTTTTTATTTCAAATAGCTATATTTTGTTAATATATATATTGTTAACATCTATTTTTTAATATTTTGTATATTTCATTATGGAATTTTAATTGAAATATTCAAAATTTAAAATGTAAACTGTATAACATTATATCAAGATTAAACCTTAGAATTACATCCTTCATTTTTATTCACTTTTTACAATGCATACGCACCGTTTTTTGTAAGCGGGTCAATATGGAAGTCAATACTTATAATTTTTTTAATGATAATTGTTCGAAAGCGTTCGCGCAGATTTAATGTAAGGCTATGCAAATGTTTCAGCGATCTAGTTTATATACACCTATATTTATATGATAGATTTTTCAAACAGTATTATTTATTAAATAATATTGTTTTCTTCTTTTCGTATCGTATAGGATAAATAAATAAAAGCCAAATACCAAATTTTGTGTAAATATCAATGTAACAATATATTTTGTTTACTATTGATAATTATTGTCCCCTAAACTCTATATATGGGTGTTTCTCAGCAAAGTGGGCAACTCGCTGTCCCGGGCCTAAATTTCATAAAATACGCGAATAAATATTTATATTTCAATTAATTTTGATAGATAACTACTTAATCTGTGTACATGACATGAAATATCTGATTTAAAAGAATTATGTTTGTATTAAAAATGTATTTTGAATGTCCAAAAACAGTCCCCTGGAGTGTCACAAAACCAAAACAGTTGCTATAGAATTCATTAACTACAATACTAGCCTTGTAAATCAATTAAATCATTTCACAATTTTTGATCAATATTAAACAATAAATTATTAGTTCTTCATAAAAACTTAATTAAAATATATTTTAAATATTAAAATTAAATCTAATTAAATCACCAAGCCCGCTATCCGTCGTCTGGCTCGCCGTGAAACGTATCTCAGGTCTGATTTATGAAGAAACTCGCGGTGTGCTGAAGGTGTTTCTTGAGAACGTAATCAGAGACGCTGTAACCTACACAGAACACGCCAAGAGGAAGACAGTCACTGCCATGGACGTTGTATATGCATTGAAACGTCAAGGCCGTACCCTGTACGGTTTTGGAGGTTAAACACATACTATGTAACAATGATTTGAATTATATATGACTGACAAACGGCCCTATTTAAGGGCCAAACATGAATCAAAAGAGAGTTAGAGTTAACTATTGATACGTTATTTGAATATTGAATTATTTAGAAAAAAAATCCTCGCCAGACGTAAAGTCATGGACCGCGCGTTCTGTACTACTGTTATATCTAAAATTTTGTTTAAAGCCATGAGCATCATGAACAGTTTTGTCAACGATATTTTCGAACGCTTTGCAAAATGCACATAATAATCATTTTAGAAGTATTAATAATAATAAAGAATCATTAATAAATTAATCGGTTTGATTGGTAATTTCCAACCCTGATTTTTTCTTATGATATAATAAAATTAAGAATATAATTAAATTAAATGAAAAATTGATAAATGTAAAAATGAAATATTCACATACAAATTGTAAACATAATATAATGGTTACGCGTTGGAAGTCACTGAACGTCGTGCGTTCATCAGAACCGTGTAGAGAATATGATCGTTTCTGGAGCTCATCGTTGCCTTAACTCGACATACTTTTTATTAATTTAAATGAAAATGATAAAATATAATCTTTAAAAATAGGTGACAGTTTGAAATATACAATCAGATTTATATTTTAAAATGAACTAAACATGAATTATTAGTATAGTTTGATTGTAAGTTAATGATGAAACCCTTACATACGTGTTTGTATTTGCTACAACTCGAGTTTTTCACATCATACTAAAAAATCTCAGTAAATATGATCGATAAGACATGTATTATATCAATAACAGATGTATACTATCACGAAATTATAAAGACCGTATACTTATATTCGATATACGATAAGATTGGATACACTGACGTTTTAAAAATGAACCGCTCGAACGGATAGAATCTGTTAAATGTTACCATACCTCAAACAATAGAGAAATATATAGAATAATTTATAATTCAGGCCAGACATACACGAGTGTATGCCATAAGATAAGGGTTCCGAAGTACGTAATACGTGGACTGTTTGGAGCCACTGACAGGTGTATTTTGAGATAGAAAATAATATAAAAAGTGTCCGTGTTCTACTAATTGTGATCAACATTTTGACACCCCACTCGCCTAAATATCAGATTAAAAAAATCTATAACGCCGCTCTCTATTATTCTAAAATTTAAAGTTATACTGTTGACTTTAGTTGGTAGTCCCACCAAAGATTCGTTACCATATTTTTTTAATCAGTAGTTACCAAGTTAGTGGCAGAGGGGAAAAATAAAATACTGCTTTTGGCCCCCTGGTGGCGCCATTTTTGAGTAAGAAAGAAATAAGTTTCGCCGAAATAAGAAAAAGGGTAAAATTTCGCTGATTTTGTTATACATTTTAACGTGCCACATGCCATGGTCTAAAAAAATATTTTTTTCCCTAGCTTTATTAGCTCCTTAGCGCCTTCTTGGAAAATGATCTTTTACTAGATGGGATTATTTTACATTTTTGGTAAACTGAAAAGGACGGACGGTAAATTGAGATTAATAGGATTTCTTCGTAACCCTAAAAATCATAAAACAAGAATATATAAGCTTATTAATGGGCCTACTGAGCCCATGCACCTTTGATCTAAATAATTATTGATTATTCAAGATTATCAGATTTACCAGTACTTTTAATAAATATTTTAACTTTCCAGAAAGTCGTGCTGTTTCATATATATCAGGAAAAATACAATACAAATTCATTAAACCATTGTTAATTGTAACTCATTTTTGATTTAAATTTGGCTCTATAAAGAGCCGTTCTGAAGCCTGATGTATGTAGTTAAAATTTATTTAGAACTTGTATATTTAGTGACGGCTTTGGTTCCTTCACTGACGGCGTGTTTCGCGAGTTCACCGGGTAATAATAGTCTGACGGCAGTTTGAATCTCCCGACTGGTGATTGTAGAACGCTTGTTGTAGTGAGCGAGACGAGAAGATTCGGCCGCAATACGCTCGAAAATGTCGTTGACAAAGCTGTTCATGATGCTCATGGCTTTGCTCGAGACACCAGTGTCTGGATGTACTTGTTTCAACACTTTGTAGATGTAGATGGCGTAACTTTCCTTACGCTTACGTTTCTTTTTCTTATCGGTTTTCGTGATGTTTTTCTGAGCTTTACCAGCCTTTTTGGCGGCTTTACCGCTCACTTTTGGTGGCATAATAGCAAATATTAATCAAAAAACTGTACGTGATAACAAACGAAACAGTTCAATAGAACTGAGGTTTCGGTTTTGTTCACCTCACTATATCCAAAGTAAGGTATGTAGAGAGGGATATGCTGTTGACTTTGCGCGCTACCATTGGTTCATTTCGCACCAATCATAAATGAAGATCTGGAAAGTTATCTTTCTGTTGACTATATAAACCCTCACTTTGATTATTTTTCCTTGTTGTACTCGGTTAGTCAGACGTATTTCTCGTTGCTTTTATTCGATTCGTAATTTTATAATTATAACAACAATGTCTGGACGTGGTAAGGGCGGTAAAGTTAAAGGAAAGGCAAAGTCCCGTTCAAGCAGAGCAGGACTACAATTCCCTGTTGGTCGTATTCATCGTTTATTACGTAAAGGCAATTACGCCGAGCGAGTTGGTGCCGGTGCTCCAGTGTATTTGGCCGCTGTGATGGAATATCTCGCCGCTGAAGTTCTCGAGTTGGCCGGCAACGCAGCCCGTGATAACAAGAAGACACGTATCATTCCTAGACATCTACAACTGGCTATCCGTAACGACGAAGAATTAAACAAACTCTTATCTGGCGTCACTATCGCACAGGGTGGTGTTTTACCAAACATCCAGGCTGTTCTTTTGCCCAAGAAAACCGAGAAGAAGGCGTAAATGAAAATATCAATGAAAAGAAAAACAAAAACGGTCCCTCATGGGACCAAATTTATATTAAATTAGAGTTACAAACGTACACTGGGATTTTATATGTTAATTATAATTGGGTAATTCTTAAAATCGATATTACTTGTATATAAACTGGTTAACGATAATTTCTATCACATTGCTGTAGATGAATTGAATAAATACTAACCTCAAATATGACACGTTCGTATGTGAAAATAATAATATAAATAAAATATTCTATGCACTTAAAGCCGACAATACCCGTGTAATAAATGCATTTATGTATTTTGTACATTTACAAAAAAATTCAAAGTTATTACACAGAATATTATGAAAATGATTTTAATTTTGTATATTTATATGTACAAATTTTTGAATGGAATTTAGTACCTAAAGTATAAAGTGCTATTTTTAGGGTTTCGTAGAAAACTAGGAACCTTTACGGTTTCGGTCTGTCCATCTGTGTATCTCGTATATGTCACAACCACCCCATTCTCTTAATAGGTAGGTATATTAAATACTTATTAAGATAAAATTTGGTACACGGACGTGTACTAATAACCCAAAAACAGAAATGACGAGATTTAAAATAATAATAATTTCTAAACTATTGATGCAAAAAATCTGAAAATAAAACTAGAATGTAGCTTTTAATAATTATACTTTCCAATAACAATAATGTTGATATTGTTTACTGTTTCTAATATTTTATTAATAAATGAACAAATTATGCTTTATAACATTAAATATGACAGCTCTCGAACAAACCAGTGTACGTTTCTAACTCTAATTTAATATAAATTTGGTCCCATGAGGGACCGTTTTTGTTTCTTATTTCTTTGTAATTATCATTTACGCCTTCTTCTCGGTTTTCTTGGGCAAAAGAACAGCCTGGATGTTTGGTAAAACACCACCCTGTGCGATAGTGACGCCAGATAAGAGTTTGTTTAATTCTTCGTCGTTACGGATAGCCAGTTGTAGATGTCTAGGAATGATACGTGTCTTCTTGTTATCACGGGCTGCGTTGCCGGCCAACTCGAGAACTTCAGCGGCAAGATATTCCATCACAGCGGCCAAATACACTGGAGCACCGGCACCAACTCGCTCGGCGTAATTGCCTTTACGTAATAAACGATGAATACGACCAACAGGGAATTGTAGTCCTGCTCTGCTTGAACGGGACTTTGCCTTTCCTTTAACTTTACCACGTCCAGACATTGTATGTTGTTTATAATTACAATTATGAATCGAATACAAGTGACAGTGAATACGTCTGATTAACAGAGTACAATAGGATATAATAAATGAACACAATAACACTTACCGGTCGTTTGTTGAATCATGAAGAAGCATTTCAGAACTCTTTTATACTCTGGAATATAGCACAGCCTACCGCAGGCATCGCTAAAGCACCATCACTCACAAATCACCAATTCACTTGTATTTCTTCCATTTAAAACAAATATATAAATACCTGAAATGTAAATTGCATCAGTTCACGTAACACATTGTTTTGTTCTTGATGTGTTATTTGTTAAATCAATCACAGTTTAACTTAAATGTCAAACTTACCAAATGTACTCTATTTATCAATTATTTAAAGTAATATCTATTGTCTTAGATTTTAGGTTATGCTCAAGCTGGTCTGTATTCTGACTTGGATAGCAATACAGCGATTCCAGAATTGCATTCAAAAGCTGGTCATTCTCGTAATTCTGAAAACAGAACAATTGCAGATTTAAAACAATTTACCAGCACGGAAGTCAATGCCATTAACTTATAATAATAAGCACAGGAAGTATAATTCCAAATACTCGTCCAACATAATTACTTAATGACCTGCATTTTGTGCAACCAGTGACACAAGTAATTACGATAACAGATTAAATAAGAAACATTTTATAACTAACCCAAATATTATTCACTTAGTATGCAATATAATTAAAAACTTACTGAATAAAAATCACTTCCAGTTCAATCTTTTCCTCATTGGAGTGTTATATTATTCATCTGATAATCATCAATGTAATTCCATGACATAACTTCTTCTGAATCGACTGTTATCAATTTAGGTTTTGTTGTTGGTTCTTTGCTGTACTATAATCTTTTGTCAACATTAGCAATAGATGCTAGAACGACTTCCGATCACTTTATCACATCGCCTAGTTTCGGGGATATCTCAATTGTCGGATTCGAATATAGATGAAGAACTCGTGTCCGATGAAGAACAGTTACCGTATAGAACTGAATAGAATTACTAAATAAAGTTTGCAGTGGTTGCCGGGGTTTTAACGGTACGAATCGTGCATTTTACTGTCAAAAACCACGGCAACCGCAGCAAACTTAAATGAAATTAAACATAATTTATTTAATATTTAAATATCAAACGTATTTGTAAGAACATATCACCGCAGTGTCAACCTCTGCAAGTCTAGGCCAGATCTATTTATTAAAACACGATCTTATAACAGCATTTACAAGCACAGAAGCGCCTCCGTTAACCATTCAAATTATGTACATAAACGGATAATTAAAATTCTAACCATTAAATGTCCAGTCTCGCTGTATCAACAGATTTTACACCAAAGGCAGTGAGCGATTGACTACTTGCTTCTTTATAATATATCCTACACGAAATTGTCACAAAGAACATTCAAGTTGCAACAACGTTAAAAGTATAAAAGCTCACTCAATACAGCAGAATGATGATATTTTATCCAGACAATACTGAAAATAGAACAGAGCATAAACAACTTATTATTAAACACTATAGTATCGTTAAATTGTAGAACAAACAAGAGATTTACACAATAATTAATAATATATGACATTCACATAATATAATAATAAATTAAATATAAATTAAGAAAATGAAAGTAATTAATGTAAAATCAATGTATATTATGTTTCGATTGAATTATAAAATTGAATAAATACCTACTAACCTCAAATATGACGTTCGTATGTGAATGTTTTTTGAGAATATTAATTAAAATTATTAAATATGCACATTTGCAAATATTCTACAGTTTAATACACTTATTTAATTGTGTGGAGAACACGCTATTTTTATTGATCAATACATAATAAACGTGTAAATTAAGAAAAATGTAGCCCCAAAATTTGGCGGGATTTTCATGATTTTATTTATTGTAATTTATCACACACGATTGCATTTACAGATGAAAGTTTACTCAAACTTACGAGTTTAGATTACAAACAAGCACTGGGATTGTAAATTATTATTAAAAACATCAGTGAAAATACAAAACATAAAACTGAAAATATCACCAAAATATAAGTAAACACCCTTACATTTTAGCTGCACATTGCTTTTAAATGTCAAACGTTAACAAAATATTATCAATAAAATAAATGTGGAAAGTAATTAAATTACTGTAAAGTCAAAAATCGTATTGAAATATATTTTTCAAAGATAACACAGCAGTAATTAAGTAATTAATTGAAATTACATAAATTAGTAAATTTTAAAATACGCGCCCTAGTGGTGCCGTCTAGTGTATGTTGTATGAACTATAAGTACATATAGTTCATACAATATACACTAGATGACGCCAAGATAGCCAGGACGTCAGAACCAGTCAGAACAATATAATATGGCGAATATGGACGACGACGCTTTCGCTTTGAAACGAGGATTAATAGACATTTGTAGTGTTTGTGTTATAAACTAGTGTTTGTGATTAAATGTATTTTATGTTGAAAATGCTTCGTTTTGTGATAATTTACGATAATTAAAATCTAGAAACGCGCCAAAATTTTAACCTACAAATTTATATCAGTGTTTGAAAATAATGCGATCTTCATGTGATCTTCATGTATAATAACATGTGTATCAAATTGTTAAATGCATTGTTCTTAATGTATAACATGTTCTTATGTTATGAGCTTCCAAATAAGGTCAGTATTTATTTAATTTTTTCAATCAGTGAAAACTTAATACCTGTATTTACTTAGTACCACAGAACAACAACTAATAAACACTAGGCACTAATGCATTTGTGAAATTCATTTTTTTTAATTTATATTACGAAAGAATGTCATTTTTACTTAAAGTTTAATGGCATTCACTTCTGTGCTGGTAAATTGTTTTTTATTCTGAAATTGTTATAATAAATTGTTTTGTTTTCAGGACTATGAGAATGACAAACTTTGAACGTAACTGAGGAAGCGCTGCACTGCTATCTAAGTCTTACTGAGCGTATGCATAATACAAACTACGTGAGTGAAGAAAACACCAAGGTAAATAAATATTTTTGGTGACAGTTGTTGAATTTTGCGTACCGTCATTTGATTGGGCTAATACCCCTGACAGATTTGTGAAAAATCACGTATATAGTTATTCAGAATAGAGTTGACGCGCATGCGTGACTAGATCAGGGTTACCAACTTTTATAAATCATACGCATTTTATAAAGCGACTGGCCACATTTAGCTGCGTTATACGAATACAGTTTAAGTTTGAGTAGTCCGGGTGAGGTTGGTTAGTTTCAGTTAGGTTAGGTTTATGAATTTCTGTTAACACATCGAAATACTACAACACTAAATTTTTCAATCGGGCGGTTTGATTGTTGCCATTTTATAAAAACATATTAAAAATATTTACTTGAAACATTTATTTGTAATTTATTTACAATACGTTAATATATACAGTAGAATCCGGATATAACGACTCCGTTTATAACGGCTAACCGTTTTTAGCGACGAAAATGCAAACTCAAATTAGGTTTCATATAGATGTACTATGAAAACATATCCGTATAGTACGACTCCGGTTTAAGCGACCAACCACTTTTAGCGACCTATTTTGACAATAAATTGTTCGGTTAGAACGACGTGCAGTGTCTTGTTTCCAATATCTACGCACAAGCAATACCTCTCGCCGCCCCGCGTCCCGGATTTCTCCACACTCCTACGTATGTTGATTGTTGATTAGAGCGCGTCAGCGTTGTTGTGACAAGTTTAAAGATTCGTTCTGGTCACAAACAAAGTAAAATTACAGATTTTCTACGTCAGTAAAAACATATTTACATGCATAGAATGTAATATATTATGTAATGTGCAATGTTTAAATAAATACCATCAAAGTTACTTTTTGTTAATTTTAATATATGTTTTATTTAATTAGAAATTAATCTAACTATACATAAAATATACCTATTATTATTTCATAATAAGAATTACAGTAATATTAATACATATGTACATAATTATGTACAAAATAAAAAACAAGCTTAAATTATCCGGTAAATTGCTGAATGTCTTTAAAAAAAACAGATTACAAATAACTTGGACGTTAAAAAAAAAAAAAAATGTGTTCGTTTAGTGCGTTGTCCGGTTAGTACGACAAAGTGTCAACGGTCCCTTGACGGTCGTTATATCCGGATTCTACTGTATATATATTGTATATAAACAGTTGATTTTACATTAATATGTTCGATTGCAATTTTGTAGAAAGTTAGATTCGACAAATGGTATGTTCTTTAATAAACAATATGTTTATTAATACTGTCTGTTTTGTTTCCAGTCGTGACCAGAAAATCCACAGCCTGCTCCTAACTCTAATTCTTAACATTTACGGTAATACACTTTTAATAAAAATAGTTTAAATACCAGTAAATCATTGATTTATACCTTGTTACACCCTCGTAGAACTGTTTAGAAACATCTTTGTAGATAAATACATGTTGAAAATGTCAATGTCTTTTATACTTGTGTAGATAAACAGGTATTATAAAATTAAATAGCATATCCTAATACATTGCTAATTCTATAACAGATAAATGGTCTCTACGATTGATCCGAACTCGACCGGAACACTATCCAGTAGAGATCCGAGCAGCTTATTTATGTTAAGGATGTATGGCACGTACAGTCTGATACAAAAATAATGTAAATCTAGATGCAATCAATGATCAAAATCAAATTATCAATTATTCACTTTAAATTAGAGATGAAACGGATATCCGGTAACTATTCGGTATCCGGCCTATCCGGCCTTATTTTGTTATCCGGCTGAATACCGGATAGTAACGAATTATCCGGCCGGATACCGGATAATTAAAAACTACAATTTTTTATTTAAAAACTGCAAGAAAAAAATATTTGTGACGCAAATAATAGAAAATTGACTTGTAGTCCATTAATTTTAGATATAAATTTATTCAATCTGCGACAAAAATAGCAGTTAACTGATTTTCTGTATACACCTTCGTTACGGTGTAAAGTATGACTATATATTCGCATACGGTATGACGCACTCTATGAGATTTGACTATTAGCATATGACTATTTGCACGTGAAAAAATTACAGGACAAAAATTAAAGACTAGACAATTCTCTATAAGGTGTGCAATCCGGATATATTAAAAAATCATTTTTAATCAATTTTAATCACATTTAGTAGAACTACAAACATAGCGATTTATGAAAAATTACCATTCCTGTCCAATGTTGTGTTCATAATCTCTACCTAAGCTTTTGCAAAGTTATTTAATGGTTCTACTAAAATAAATAAGCTTTGGACATATTGAGTAGAAAAGAGAGATAATTGTGTTAAATTGACCTGTATATAACAATAGGCCTACGCCAAAAATTAAAAATTGGAAAAAATTATTTAATTATAAAATGCACCCTGTTTAAAGTTTTATGTGTACTTATGTTATAAGTATGACTAAACACTAAAATTATAAATGTTTATAGGCTACAAACATGTTTTTTCATATATTTTTTGCTAGAAAAACGTATATTTGGCCGCCGGATATTCGGCCGCCGGATATCCGGCCATCCGGCCTTACAGCTCGCCGGATATTCGGTATTCGGTATCCGGCCAAAACACTATCCGTTTCATCTCTACTTTAAATGCTTATAAGAAAGTCAAATTGGTTTAAATACTACATAAACTATAAAAATACTTTTGTTTAAAACCTTATTTCCCATTATTGACTGTTATTTTAGAATTTTAGCCAAAAAATTAATATTTGTGTTGATAATACGAAAAAATAAAACAAAAGACGTATTTTATTGTTATAAATGACATAAATTAAAATATTTTTAAATAACAATATTTAGAACATATGTGGAACATACAAATGTAATGAAAATAACAATATTAGTACTTCATATGCTTACATATATGAAAAAATATGTAATAAAAACATTTCAGTACGCCATTTTTTTTATATTTTTCACCAATAATTATTTTTTTTTCCACAATTTAGTTCTGTATGGCTATAATTTTTTTTATGAAAATTGTTGCTAAATATGTTAGTGACGTATTGTGAAAATTTCAGATTTTTCTCGATGCTTGAACCATGTGTTTTATTGGACTTTAACCGTAAATACACCATTCTGCCATAAGAGCCCATGTTAATTTATAAAAATAATAACTTTTTTGTGTGGGTACTTAAGATTTATAAAGGAGTAATGTCCGGTATTATAAAGGAGCTAACAAAATTTGCTAGCTAGCAATTACTTTCAAATGGGGTATTAATTCTGTACTAGTATCTATGAATTAGTTATGGAATTTAGAGCAGTGACACTTCAACTAATTGTAACACGGTTGGCATCTTTCACCGTACAAAATAATTTTCATTAACTTTCAAACTACATATGTTGTAAAACTTTTTGAAATTTTGTGTGGGTACTTAAGATTTATAAAGGAGTAACTTCTCCAAATTTCAACTATTTCTCGTTGAAATTAGATATCTGCCATGCATCCTTAAAATGTTGACTCAAAGACATCAGTGACGCAATGTGTTTAGTAAGTATCGTAAAGTATACATCGATTATTTATATTATAAAGAAGGTAAATACTAATCAATAGTACAATTAATACTTGTGTACATAAACAAGTAACAAACATTAAATCAGAACATAATCGGAATGTTGTTAATGGGCCTGTAATTTTATCGCACTGAATCGCGAAATAAGAGTGTCTATCGTTAAGGCAATCGACTGCCGGTTATTTGTTGTTCATTGCAAAATCTCTCTTCGGGCCGCCGTTTACGTGTTAATGGGCCTTTAATTTTATCACGCCGAATCCAGAAATTATGATGTCTATCGTCAAGGCAATCGACCGCCGGTCACTTGTCCAGTGCAAAATCTGCGGGCCGCCGTTTACGTGTTAAAGGTCCTTTAATTTTATCGAACCGAATCGCGAAATAAGGGTCTCTATCGTCAAGGCAATCGACTGCCGGTTATTTGTTGTCCAGTGCAAAATCTCTCTGCGCGCCGACGTTTACATGTTAATGGGCCTTTAATTTTATCGCACCGAATCGCGAAATTAGGTTGACTGTAATCAAGGCAATCGAACGCCGGTCATTTGTTGTCCAGTGCAAAATCTATTTGCGGGCCGCCGTTTACGTGTTAAAGATCCTTTAATTTTATCGAACCGAATCGCGAAATAAAGGTGTCTATCGTGTAGGCAATCGGCCGCCGGTCACTTGTTGTCAAGTGCAAAATCTCTCTGCGGGCCGCCGTTTACGTGTTAATGGGCCTTTAATTTTATCGCTCCGAATCGCGAAATTAGGGTGTCTATCGTGTAGGCAATCGGCCGCAGGTCACTTGTTGTCCAGTGCAAAATCTCTCTGCGGGCCGCGGCTTACGTGTTAATGGGCCTTTAATTTTATCACACTGAATCCCGAAATTATGATGTCTATTGACAAGGCAATCGACCGCCGGTTATTTGTTGTCCAATGTAAAATCTCTGCGGGCCGCCGTTTACGTGTTAATGAGCCTTTCATTTTATCGCACCGAATCGCGAATTTAGCATGTCTATCGTCAAGGAAATCTGCCGCCGGTCACTTGTTGTCCAGTGCAAAATCTCTCTGTGGGCCGCCGTTTACGTGTTAAAGGTCCTTTAATTGTATCGAACCGAATCGCGAAACTAGGGTGTCTATCGTGTAGGCAATCGGCCGCCGGTCACTTGTTGTCCAGTGCAAAATCTCTGCGGACCGCCGTTTACGTGTTAATGGGCCTTTAATTGTATCGAACCGAATCGCGAAACTAGGGTGTCTATCGTGAGGCAATCGGTCGCCGGTCACTTGTTGTCCAGTGCAAAATCTCTCTGCGGGCCGCCGTTTATGTGTTAATGGGTCTTTAATTTTATCGCACCGAATCGCGAGATTAGGGTGTCTATCGTGTAGGAAATCGGCCGCCGGTCACTTGTTGTCTAGTGCAAAATCTCTCTGCGGGCCGCCGTTTACGTGTTAATGGGTCTTTAATTTTATCTAATTGAATCGCGAAATTAGGGTGTCTATCGTGTAGGCAATCTACCGCCGGTCACTTGTTGTCAAGTGCAAAATCTCTCTGCGGGCCGCCGTTTACGAGTTAATGGGCCTTTAATTTTATCGAACCGAATCGAGAATTTAGGATGTCTATCGTCAAGGCAATCGACCGCCGGTCATTTGTTGTCCATTGCAAAATCTCTCTGCGGGCCGCGGCTTACGTGTTAATGGGCCTTTAATTTTATCACACTAAATCCCGAAATTATGATGTCTATCGACAAGGCAATCGACCGCCGGTTATTTGTTGTCCAGTGCAAAATCTCTCATCGGGCCGCCGTTTACGTGTTAATGGGCCTTTAATTTTATCGAACCGAATCGAGAATTTAGGATGTCTATCGTCAAGGCATCGACCGCCGGTCATTTGTTGTCCATTGCAAAATCTCTCTGCGGGCCGCCGTTTACGAGTTAATGGGCCTTTAATTTTATCGAACCGAATCGAGAATTTAGGATGTCTATCGTCAAGGCAATCGACCGCCGGTCATTTGTTGTCCATTGCAAAATCTTTCTGCGGGCAGCCGTTTACGTGTTAATGAGCCTTTCATTTTATCGCACCGAATCGCGAATTTAGCATGTCTATCGTCAAGGTAATCGACCGCCGGTCATTTGTTGTCCAGTGCATTATCTCTCTTCGGGCCGCCGTTTACGTGTTAATGGGCCTTTAAGTTTATCACACCGAATCGCGAAATTATGGTGTCTATCGTCAAGGCAATCGACCGCCGGTTATTTGTTGTCCAGTGCAAAATCTCTCTGCGGGCCGCCGTTTACGTGTTAATGAGCCTTTCATTTTTAACCGATTTCAAAAAAAAGGAGGAGGTTCTCAATTCAACTCGTATATATATATATGTATATATGTTCATATTTTTAGCGATGTTCACGAATAATTTCGTATTACGTCGACCGATTTTGATAATTTTTTGTTGGTTTGAAAGAGAATACTCTCCAGGTGGTCCTTTTGTAAATTTTGTCCTCGACGCTAGAACATTTATTAATTTATCTATCGTAATTTATCACACACGACTGCATTTACAAATGAAATTAAAATATTAGTAAAAATACAAAACATAAGACTGAAAATAAGTACCTTTTTAACTTGGAAAACAAAACACTATCACTGCAGACTGCTTGAAGAAAATACGCACAGGCCAACTGTCACAACACTGACTGACTACTCTTCATTTTCGAGCCAGCTTTTATACCCAGCCTTATATAACTTGTTTATTAAAACTTATTATATCTAAAATTGTGGTGTGATTTAAATTTATATAACCTATTGAATCTAAAAATGACGTAGTGTTATTCTGTGCTGTTCATACAATATACACTAGAATACACTTCAAACGAGGATGAACAGTCATTTGTAGTGCTTGTGTTATAAACTAGTGTTTGCGATTAAATGTATTTTATGTAGAAAATGCTTCGATTTGTGATAATTTACGATAATTAAAATCTAGAAACACGCGACAAAATTTTAACCTACAATTTTTTAATTATCAATTTACATCTGTAATTTATATCAGTGTTTGAAAATAATGCGATCTTCATGTAAATTAACACGTGTACCAAATTGTAAAATACATTAAGTACGTGTTAAGAGCTTCCACATACGGTCAGTATTTATTTAATTTTTTCAATCAGTGAAAACATAATACGTATACATCATAGACATAGAGCATGGACCACGCATCTTACTTGAAAACTGAGCCGTGTCAAAAGAAAGAGATAGAAACAGGTTGGGAATATGCTTGCCCTTTTTTTAAACAGGTGTGTAACTATTTCGTCCTTGGTCCCGAACATTAAAAATATTCATAGATATATATGTATATAAAGAGGATAAAAAACAAAAATAATTAACGTTATAAAAAAAATTTATTTAAAAAAAATGATTATTGATTTCTAAATAATGTTTCGAATTTTTTGACCCAATTTTAATATCTTGTTCTTATGTTTTCGTAGCTTTGTAATGTAACCTAATATCAAAAAAAATATTTAAAATTTTGTCAAGGAGGTTGGGAAGTTACGTTTGAGGGGAAGACGGTGGGGTAAGATGCAGTTTTCGGTTGCCAGAACTATGACTTGTCTTTCTCACTTGCACTCATGTATTTGTCATTACTTGTCATTTTACAATGCCGGCGTTGTTGCCATGTTACGCATTAATTTCAAATATTTATATGTACATAATTTTATACATTTTTCATGTATCTTTATTGTTTTCTTAATAATGGTGTGGTCAAAATATGTAATTCTTGTTTAAATAGTTACATAAATGTATACTTAAAATTGATTATTATCATTTTCCTATCTTTTAACAATTAATTTTTATCAACTGTCATTTAACGCCATGTATTTACAATTGGACTTAAAAATTCATTTTCTTAAAAACGAGATGGTCAAAAAAATCTGAAATTTCAGTATGTCATTCATACTGATTGTGAGTGTTTAAACATCTGTGTAAAATTTCAATCAATTCCTACTGGTTTGACGTAACTTCCCAACCTCCTTAAGTAAATCTTGTAGGTACTGTTTGTAAGTGCAATTTTTTGATTTAAAACTATTTTTTATTAATATATATTTAAAGTTAGTGGTAGCAAAAATGTTATTTTTTCGGAATATCCGTTCATAATTTTGCAAATTTCAATCAGATCAATTTATGTTTTTTTTTTAAATTTCCTCGATGAAATATGAACCATTATAGTATGTTTATTGTTTATATTATTTTCTTTTCTAATAAAAAACTTATTGCACAAAAAATCACAAGATAGATACACAAAAATATATCGGACAGAAATACTACCCTGAACTGTAGTAAGCTACCAATCAGATTCTTAGAAAAAGATATATATATATTCCAAACTACACTGTATCTCTCTCTCACATTTTGAACAAATTTTACACCATTTTGTTAATACAGAATGCGCTGTCCATTCTCTAAGTCTATGGTATACATTAATTTTGTCATTTGTACTAGAAGTTTAATGGCATTTTCTTCCGTGCTGGTAAATTGTTTTAGATCTGCAATCGTTATAATAAATTGTTTTTATTTGAGGACTGGTGGACACGTATATTGTTATAATCACTTTATTAATTAGTTAATACAAATTGAAGATACATTTATTAATACATTAGATACATTTATTTAACATTTACGTACTCTTGTCTTACGGCTTACATCTGAATATTAATGTAGGTACTTCATACTATATATTTGACACAGTGGCGTAGTAAGCATAATTGGCGCCCGGGGCACGATATCTTTTTGGCGCCCTCAAAAATAATTTTTAAAAAATAATAATATTTTTTTTCATAATTAATTTGAATTAAAATTGACGTGACTAAAAAAAAAAAAAAAAGGTAATTGAGTATTTAATTTCTCAAATCTTATTTATTAAATACATTCTACATTTTCACGACTAAAAAAAAAAAAAAAAAGGTAATTGAGTATTTAATGCATATTCTAAAATTAAGTTTATGCGGTTCAAAACGTTTCAGAGCCTTTTGGCGCCCCTTTATAAGTAGCGCCCGGGGCATGATAACCCCCCCTTGCCCCCCCCTCGCTACGCCACTGATTTGACAAGCTTTTGAACATAACCGAGGAAGCTCTGTACTGGTGTTCAAGTCGGACCGAGCGTGTGTATAATACAAACTACGAGCGTGAAGAAAATACCAAGGTAAATAAATATATTTTGTTACGATCTAGACTGTGTTCCGATATACACCGTGAGTACTGGCCAGTGGTGACGACAGTTATTGGATTTTGCGCTGCTTTGTTTCCAGTTTTTACCTGAAAATCCACAGCCTGCGCTCAACTCTAATTCCTAACATCAATGGTAATACACTTTTAATAAAAATCGTCACGCCCTCGTAGAATTGTTTAATAACATCTTTGTAGATAAATACATGTTGAAATTGTAGTCAATTCACATACATGTCTTTTATACCTGTGTAGATAAATAGGTATACCTATTATAAAATTAAATAGCATTACATTACTAATTAATCTATAACAGATAAATCGTCTTTACGATTAATCTGAGCTCGGCCGGAACCTCGTTTCCCAAGCGGGGAAACCGAAAGTAAATAATCGTAGAGATATACCCTTCTTAGGACGATGACGACCACATTGTCCCCCCACAATACAACAATCTATTTTTACAATAATTGACTTACTCTCAGACTGACGAACTCCGTAGTAGACTATCTAGTCGAGATTCAAGCAGCTATTGACTTTCTATGCTCTTTGTGCCGGTTTATAGACAGTCAGTTACATAAACTTATGTTAAAATGTTAGCTCAAAGTATTATTAGTACTGCTGTGTTTAGTAAGTATCAAAGTATACATGGATTATTTATATTATAAAGAAGGTAAGTAATAATCAATAGTACCTACAATTAATACCTGTGTACATAAACAGGTAATATATTAAATCAGAGTATCTATGTAGATAAATAGATATAATCAATTCAGTAAGTTATTGACAAAATTTTGTGAGCAAAATCAGAATGGTTTCTGAAAAAATTTAAAATGTATGAAAGTAGATGTGACGCCATCTAGAGAAAAAAGCTTGAAATAACAATAATATTCACAGACCGTTCTAATTTACGATAGTTTGCGCTTTCTCCACTAGATGGCGCCACATACACTTTTACAAATTTTAATTTTTTTTCAGAAGCCATTCCGAATATGTTAAAAAAATGTTGACAAAAACTTGCTGAATTGATTCTATCTATTTATCTACATAGATGCTCTCATTTGATTGTTAAAACTCAAGTATTAATTGTACTATCTATCGATTATTACACTAAACACATAATTACTTTGTATAAATAATAGTGTATTTAATTTTATAAGCTATACCTGTTTATCTACACAGGTATAAAAGACATTGACTGCATTTTTGACATCTTTTTATATACAAAGACGCATCTTAAACAGGTCTACGTTACTTGTTTATCTACACAGGTACAGTCAGTACACACAATAAGTGTATAGGAAAAAAAGACATACGCTCATTGGTTTTCATTGATGAAAAAATCTATTTTTACTTACTACAGAAAAACTTATAAAAAATCATGTTATTGTTCATTAACACTGTCCGTTGCGTTTTACAACGCACGCATACCTATTATGTAGAATTTTCATTGAGAGCCTTAATATTGATTTAAATCACGTATGTAATATACAAAATTTAGGTTAAACGAGCATTTAATTGGTTGATAATACCGGGCATTAGAATACAAAACAGACACAGATATATTTAAAAGCCTTCCTTCGTAGAAATCTATTTGAAATTCGGAACACTAAAAACGTAATCTCCAAAATAAATCGGTGGTTTTTTCTTGAATCGATCCGTCATAACTTATCACATAGCGAAGAATTTAAAACACGAAATATATTAATAAAATGTTCATACATGTAAGTACTGTATTATACAGTGTATTCCAAATTGATTAAGCCATAGGAAATTTAACATGGGGGTAATTAGAAGTGTTGTAGTAACCTTTGATCGAATTTAACGATGTGTCATTGGTGCATTTTGAAATGCCGCCACAAAATTTAATAAAATTGTCATCAGTATTTTGTTTTCAATTTTATATCTGTCAAAATCATGAAAATAATCATAATTAAAACATTTTAATCGCAGAATTTGTAACATATTGGTGCAAATAACAGATTAAACTATTAATTAATTATACTATTGTAATTTTATCTTGGATTTTTTATTTAATTTTATGTTGTGTTTTTTCTTTACACTCTATGATACTCCAGTTTATATTTATGCATTTATTTTTTAAACACAAAGTAAATGATTGTATTTTAATTTCTAATTTACACTTACAAAATTTTACTAGAACGAAAGCAGTAAACAGTGGATACATAATAATAACTATATGTTATTTAATTTTAAAAATACATTAAGAATAAATAAAGTATAACAAATGTTCTTTCTGTTCTTCTAAATTATTGAATATATTGTGTTTATGAATCGGTTATAGTCAATGATTCTTCTGAAGTTAAGTTTGGATTTTAAACAGCCTCTTTCATCAAAATTGCGATACATATTATGCCCTCTAAAACATATTTATTTATTTTCGTTACTTAATTTAATTTTAGTTATTATTATTTATTTTATGGTTGAAATATGAAGTATTATTACTCAATGGTATTGGTCAGTTCTCAAATTCGACGCTAAATAAATCTCTTACTTAGAAATAACACCTAAATGCATCCATTTGCAATTTTTCTTTAATCGTGTACTAGTTATCAGAATGAATAATGTTTTAATTATTCTGTGATTACAATAAATATTAGTAATTTTTGACAGATACAAAAATGAAAACAAAATACTAATGGCAATTTTATAAAATTTTGTGGCGGCATTTCAAAATGCACCAATGATATATCGTAAAATTTGACCAAAGGCTATTACAACACTTCTAATTGTCCCTAAGTTAAATTTCCTATGGCTTAATCAACATGGAATACACTGGATAAACAAGTATATATTAACAGCGAAAAATGTAAAAATATATCTAAACGAAATTCGCCGGCATCTTGAACTTTATTTACATACACAGCTCGTTTACACGATTGTTGTAATTTTCAATCGAACTAAATTATTATTATTTTTGATAAAAAAATGTTAAATTATCGTATTCAGAACGATCTCTAGAATACCATAAATTCAAAATATATAAAATATTCAACATGAGTTTATAATTAAACGTTTTAAATTGCGTAAAATACAATTATGAAAAATAAAAAAACAAAAATACCGTATAAACGTAACATATGTTTGTATATAAATGTCAAATGAGTAAAGATGGGTTTAATATTTAGCCTGAAAAATCAAATAATTTAAAATCTCATTTTTTGTTGAAAACAATATATTTTAGAAATACATTAGCTTAAAAAAATTGAAATAAAATTATTATTCCTGGTTACTAACTTTTAGTCTAATCATTAGATATAAATAATTCGGGCAAGACATACACGAGTGTATGCCATATGTAGGGTGACCAGGTCTCCGGTTAAGACCCGGAGTCTCAGGGTTTGCTTACTGAATCTCCGGGCTCCGGGTTTGGGTGCAATTTCTACGGGTTTTGCAAAAAATGACGCCGACTAAAAAAAAAGGTCGTTAAAAATAGAGCAGGGGACATAACAGTGCAGATTTTGGTAACAAATTTTATGTATGTAAATAACAATAAAAAGAATAAAATAAAAATAAAATAGATAAGATAAAACTAAAAAGTCGTCTTCATTTACATCTCAGGGTTTACCAAAACTAAAATCTGGTCACCCTAGCCATAAGAGTTCTAAAGTACGTACTACGTGGAATGTTTGGAACCAGTTAGAGGTGCATTTTTAAGTTAGAAAAAAATGTCAAGTTCTACTAATTGAGATCAATATTTTGACATCCCACTTGCTTAGATATCAAAATAAAAAATTCTGACGCCCCATCTTATAATTTCAAAATTTAAAATTATATTGTTAACTTTAGTTGTCGATGGTAGTTCCACCAAAGCCTCGTTACCAAATTTTTTTCAGATTTTTTGTCCCAGTAGTTACCGAGCCAGAGGTAGGGTGGACAAAATAAAATACTGCTTTTAGCCCCCTACAGGCGACATTTTTTAGTTAGAAAAAAAATAAAAAAGATGGTCAAATTCTACTAATTGAAATGTACATTTTGACATGTCTTGGTATACATTTTGTTTTTTTTTTTTTTTTTGTTGGATTTGCGTTAAAGCCCACTTCAGGCACCATTTTTGATTCAGAAAAAAAAAAGAAAAAAGGTCAAATTCCGCTTCTTTGGTTATAAATTTTAACGTGCCACATGCCTTGGTATAATTTTTTTTTACCTAGCTTTAGTTCCTTTATTGCCTCCCCTGAAAAATTATTTATTCAATAAATTTGTACATATTTTACTAGAGGGTGTCATTTTACATATTCAGTAAAAATTTCAAATTTCTAGCATATATAGTTTACGAGCTATTTAGCTTTGAGTAAAAAGGATGGACGGACAGACGGAAGACAAAGGGAGATTAATAGGGTTTCTAATAGGTATCTAAATAACAGCACAATACCTGTCCCATTTCTACAAATGAACATTTATACCAAATTATTAATATTACAGACAGACAGTCATACGTTCGATTTATATATATAGATAGTTCCGGTGTCGCCAGTCCCGGAGTCATCAGTCCCGGTGTCGTCAGTCCCGGTGTCGTCAGTCCCGGTGTCGTCAGTTCCCATGTCGTCAGTCTCGGTGTCGTCAGTCCCGGTGTCGTCAGTTCCGGTGTCGTCAGTCCCGGAGTCGTCAGTCCCGGAGTCGTCCAAAGTAACTCGGGGAGACCGGAAGTTACTCGAAGGAAACTAGAAGTGATTCGATAACACCGGAAGTACCTCGGGGACAACGGAAGTGACTTCAGGGACACCGAAAGTGTCTCGGGGACACCGGAAGTAACTCCAAAAACATCTAAAGTGACTCCAGGGACACCGGAAGTGCCTCGGGGACACCGGAAGTAACTCCAAGGACACCAGAAGTGACTTCAGGGACACCGGAAGAGTAAATCGGGGACACCGGAAGTAACTCGGGGACACCGGCAGTGAATTCTAGACACCGGAAGTGATTCCAGGAACACCGGAAAAGTCACGGAGACACTGGTCAACCAGAGTCTTAGAGTCATTTCCGGTGTTTTAGAGTCACTTCTGGTGTTTTAGAGTCACTTCTGGTGTCCCTTGAGTTACTTCCGGTGTTCATGGAGCCACTTCCGGTGTCCCTGGAGCCACTTTCCGAATCGTTCTGGAGTCGTTCCGGAGTTGTCCTGGAGTTGTTCCGGTGTCATCCTGGAGTCGTTTTGGAGTCGTCCCGGAGTCGTTCTGGAGTCGTTCAGAAGTTGTCCTGGAGTCGTTACGTGGTCGTCCTGGAGTCGTCCTGGATTCGTTCTGAAGTCGTTCCGGTGTCATCCTGGAGTCAATTTAGAGTCGTCCCGAGTAATTCCGGAGTCGCCTCGAGTCGTCTCGAGTCGTCCAGAGTCGTTCCAGAGTCGTTCCCGAGTCGTCCCGAGTCGTTCCGGAGTCGCCTCGAGTCGTCTCGAGTCGTCCAGAGTCGTCCCGAGTCGTCCGGAGTCATCCAGAGTCGTTCCAGAGTCGTTCCCGAGTCGTCCCGAGTCGTCCCGAGTCGTTCCGGAGTCGCCTCGAGTCGTCTCGAGTCGTCCAGAGTCGTCCCGAGTCATCCAGAGTCGTTCCCGAGTCGTTCCGGAGTCCCCGGAGTCGCCTGAGGTCACTTCCGGAATCCCTGGAGTCCCCGGAATCGCCTGACGTCATTTCCGGAGTCCTTGGAGCCCCCGGAGTCACTGTGAGGTCACTTCCGGAGTCCCGGGAGTCGCCTGAGGTCACTTCCGGAGTCCTTGGAGCCCCCGGAGTCAATAAGAGGTAATTTCCGGTGTCCTTGGTGCCCCAGGAGTCGCTGTGAGGTCACTTTCGGAGTCCTTGGAGCCCCCGGAGTCGCTATGAGGTCATTTCCGGTGTCCTTGGTGCCCCAAGAGTCGCTGTGAGGTCACTTCCGGAGTCTTTGGAGCCCCCGGAGTCGCTATGAGGTCACCTCCGGAGTCCTTGGTGCCCCCAGAGTCACTGTGAGGTTAGGTTAGGTTAGGTTAGGTTAGGTTAGGTTAGGTTAGGTTAGGTTAGGTTAGGTTAGGTTAGGTTAGGTTAGGTTAGGTTAGGTTAGGTTAGGTTAGGTTAGGTTAGGTTAGGTTAGGTTAGGTTAGGTTAGGTTAGGTTAGGTTAGGTTAGGTTAGGTTAGGTTAGGTTAGGTTAGGTTAGGTTAGGTTAGGTTAGGTTAGGTTAGGTTAGGTTAGGTTAGGTTAGGTTAGGTTAGGTTAGGTTAGGTTAGGTTAGGTTAGGTTAGGTTAGGTTAGGTTAGGTTAGGTTAGGTTAGGTTAGGTTAGGTTAGGTTAGGTTAGGTTAGGTTAGGTTAGGTTAGGTTAGGTTAGGTTAGGTTAGGTTAGGTTAGGTTAGGTTAGGTTAGGTTAGGTTAGGTTAGGTTAGGTTAGGTTAGGTTAGGTTAGGTTAGGTTAGGTTAGGTTAGGTTAGGTTAGGTTAGGTTAGGTTAGGTTAGGTTAGGTTAGGTTAGGTTAGGTTAGGTTAGGTTAGGTTAGGTTAGGTTAGGTTAGGTTAGGTTAGGTTAGGTTAGGTTAGGTTAGGTTAGGTTAGGTTAGGTTAGGTTAGGTTAGGTTAGGTTAGGTTAGGTTAGGTTAGGTTAGGTTAGGTTAGGTTAGGTTAGGTTAGGTTAGGTTAGGTTAGGTTAGGTTAGGTTAGGTTAGGTTAGGTTAGGTTAGGTTAGGTTAGGTTAGGTTAGGTTAGGTTAGGTTAGGTTAGGTTAGGTTAGGTTAGGTTAGGTTAGGTTAGGTTAGGTTAGGTTAGGTTAGGTTAGGTTAGGTTAGGTTAGGTTAGGTTAGGTTAGGTTAGGTTAGGTTAGGTTAGGTTAGGTTAGGTTAGGTTAGGTTAGGTTAGGTTAGGTTAGGTTAGGTTAGGTTAGGTTAGGTTAGGTTAGGTTAGGTTAGGTTAGGTTAGGTTAGGTTAGGTTAGGTTAGGTTAGGTTAGGTTAGGTTAGGTTAGGTTAGGTTAGGTTAGGTTAGGTTAGGTTAGGTTAGGTTAGGTTAGGTTAGGTTAGGTTAGGTTAGGTTAGGTTAGGTTAGGTTAGGTTAGGTTAGGTTAGGTTAGGTTAGGTTAGGTTAGGTTAGGTTAGGTTAGGTTAGGTTAGGTTAGGTTAGGTTAGGTTAGGTTAGGTTAGGTTAGGTTAGGTTAGGTTAGGTTAGGTTAGGTTAGGTTAGGTTAGGTTAGGTTAGGTTAGGTTAGGTTAGGTTAGGTTAGGTTAGGTTAGGTTAGGTTAGGTTAGGTTAGGTTAGGTTAGGTTAGGTTAGGTTAGGTTAGGTTAGGTTAGGTTAGGTTAGGTTAGGTTAGGTTAGGTTAGGTTAGGTTAGGTTAGGTTAGGTTAGGTTAGGTTAGGTTAGGTTAGGTTAGGTTAGGTTAGGTTAGGTTAGGTTAGGTTAGGTTAGGTTAGGTTAGGTTAGGTTAGGTTAGGTTAGGTTAGGTTAGGTTAGGTTAGGTTAGGTTAGGTTAGG